>JAWNNI010000025.1:0-5945373 GCA_035043065.1 Hirtodrosophila confusa | reverse complement strand
GTTTCATGAATGAACCTCTATTCACGCAAAATATGTCGACCATTCAATTTTGGAATTTGATATAAACTGAAATGCCACATTAATCTACATGTCAAACCATAACAAGAAAGACATCACGCATGAAAATCGGTTCGGTTTTCACAAAGTTATGGGAGCCTGAAAATTTTGGATGAAAAAGCGTTTCATGAATGAACCTCTATTCACGCAAAATATGTCGACCATTCAATTTTGGAATTTGATATAAACTGAAATGCCACATTAATCTACATGTCAAACCATAACAAAAAAGACATCACGCATGAAAATCGGTTCGGTTTTCACAAAGTTATGGGAGCCTGAAAATTTTGGATGAAAAAGCGTTTCATGAATGAACCTCTATTCACGCAAAATATGTCGACCATTCAATTTTGGAATTTGATATAAACTGAAATGCCACATTAATCTACATGTCAAACCATAACAAAAAAGACATCACGCATGAAAATCGGTTCGGTTTTCACAAAGTTATGGGAGCCTGAAAATTTTGGATGAAAAAGCGTTTCATGAATGAACCTCTATTCACGCAAAATATGTCGACCATTCAATTTTGGAATTTGATATAAACTGAAATGCCACATTAATCTACATGTCAAACCATAACAAAAAAGACATCACGCATGAAAATCGGTTCGGTTTTCACAAAGTTATGGGAGCCTGAAAATTTTGGATGAAAAAGCGTTTCATGAATGAACCTCTATTCACGCAAAATATGTCGACCATTCAATTTTGGAATTTGATATAAACTGAAATGCCACATTAATCTACATGTCAAACCATAACAAAAAAGACATCACGCATGAAAAATCGGTTCGGTTTTCACAAAGTTATGGGAGCCTGAAAATTTTGGATGAAAAAGCGTTTCATGAATGAACCTCTATTCACGCAAAATATGTCGACCATTCAATTTTGGAATTTGATATAAACTGAAATGCCACATTAATCTACATGTCAAACCATAACAAAAAAGACATCACGCATGAAAATCGGTTCGGTTTTCACAAAGTTATGGGAGCCTGAAAATTTTGGATGAAAAAGCGTTTCATGAATGAACCTCTATTCACGCAAAATATGTCGACCATTCAATTTTGGAATTTGATATAAACTGAAATGCCACATTAATCTACATGTCAAACCATAACAAAAAAGACATCACGCATGAAAATCGGTTCGGTTTTCACAAAGTTATGGGAGCCTGAAAATTTTGGATGAAAAAGCGTTTCATGAATGAACCTCTATTCACGCAAAATATGTCGACCATTCAATTTTGGAATTTGATATAAACTGAAATGCCACATTAATCTACATGTCAAACCATAACAAAAAAGACATCACGCATGAAAATCGGTTCGGTTTTCACAAAGTTATGGGAGCCTGAAAATTTTGGATGAAAAAGCGTTTCATGAATGAACCTCTATTCACGCAAAATATGTCGACCATTCAATTTTGGAATTTGATATAAACTGAAATGCCACATTAATCTACATGTCAAACCATAACAAAAAAGACATCACGCATGAAAATCGGTTCGGTTTTCACAAAGTTATGGGAGCCTGAAAATTTTGGATGAAAAAGCGTTTCATGATCACGCAAAATATGTCGACCATTCAATTTTGGAATTTGATATAAACTGAAATGCCACATTAATCTACATGTCAAACCATAACAAAAAAGACATCACGCATGAAAATCGGTTCGGTTTTCACAAAGTTATGGGAGCCTGAAAATTTTGGATGAAAAAGCGTTTCATGAATGAACCTCTATTCACGCAAAATATGTCGACCATTCAATTTTGGAATTTGATATAAACTGAAATGCCACATTAATCTACATGTCAAACCATAACAAAAAAGACATCACGCATGAAAATCGGTTCGGTTTTCACAAAGTTATGGGAGCCTGAAAATTTTGGATGAAAAAGCGTTTCATGAATGAACCTCTATTCACGCAAAATATGTCGACCATTCAATTTTGGAATTTGATATAAACTGAAATGCCACATTAATCTACATGTCAAACCATAACAAAAAAGACATCACGCATGAAAATCGGTTCGGTTTTCACAAAGTTATGGGAGCCTGAAAATTTTGGATGAAAAAGCGTTTCATGAATGAACCTCTATTCACGCAAAATATGTCGACCATTCAATTTTGGAATTTGATATAAACTGAAATGCCACATTAATCTACATGTCAAACCATAACAAAAAAGGACATCACGCATGAAAATCGGTTCGGTTTTCACAAAGTTATGGGAGCCTGAAAATTTTGGATGAAAAAGCGTTTCATGAATGAACCTCTATTCACGCAAAATATGTCGACCATTCAATTTTGGAATTTGATATAAACTGAAATGCCACATTAATCTACATGTCAAACCATAACAAAAAAGACATCACGCATGAAAATCGGTTCGGTTTTCACAAAGTTATGGGAGCCTGAAAATTTTGGATGAAAAAGCGTTTCATGAATGAACCTCTATTCACGCAAAATATGTCGACCATTCAATTTTGGAATTTGATATAAACTGAAATGCCACATTAATCTACATGTCAAACCATAACAAAAAGACATCACGCATGAAAATCGGTTCGGTTTTCACAAAGTTATGGGAGCCTGAAAATTTTGGATGAAAAAGCGTTTCATGAATGAACCTCTATTCACGCAAAATATGTCGACCATTCAATTTTGGAATTTGATATAAACTGAAATGCCACATTAATCTACATGTCAAACCATAACAAAAAAGACATCACGCATGAAAATCGGTTCGGTTTTCACAAAGTTATGGGAGCCTGAAAATTTTGGATGAAAAAGCGTTTCATGAATGAACCTCTATTCACGCAAAATATGTCGACCATTCAATTTTGGAATTTGATATAAACTGAAATGCCACATTAATCTACATGTCAAACCATAACAAAAAAGACATCACGCATGAAAATCGGTTCGGTTTTCACAAAGTTATGGAGCCTGAAAATTTTGGATGAAAAAGCGTTTCATGAATGAACCTCTATTCACGCAAAATATGTCGACCATTCAATTTTGGAATTTGATGTAAACTGAAATGCCACATTAATCTACATGTCAAACCATAACAAAAAAGACATCACGCATGAAAATCGGTTCGGTTTTCACAAAGTTATGGAGCCTGAAAATTTTGGATGAAAAAGCGTTTCATGAATGAACCTCTATTCACGCAAAATATGTCGACCATTCAATTTTGGAATTTGATATAAACTGAAATGCCACATTAATCTACATGTCAAACCATAACAAAAAAGACATCACGCATGAAAATCGGTTCGGTTTTCACAAAGTTATGGGAGCCTGAAAATTTTGGATGAAAAAGCGTTTCATGAATGAACCTCTATTCACGCAAAATATGTCGACCATTCAATTTTGGAATTTGATATAAACTGAAATGCCACATTAATCTACATGTCAAACCATAACAAAAAAGACATCACGCATGAAAATCGGTTCGGTTTTCACAAAGTTATGGGAGCCTGAAAATTTTGGATGAAAAAGCGTTTCATGAATGAACCTCTATTCACGCAAAATATGTCGACCATTCAATTTTGGAATTTGATATAAACTGAAATGCCACATTAATCTACATGTCAAACCATAACAAAAAAGACATCACGCATGAAAATCGGTTCGGTTTTCACAAAGTTATGGAGCCTGAAAATTTTGGATGAAAAAGCGTTTCATGATTGAACCTCTATTCACGCAAAATATGTCGACCATTCAATTTTGGAATTTGATATAAACTGAAATGCCACATTAATCTACATGTCAAACCATAACAAAAAAGACATCACGCATGAAAATCGGTTCGGTTTTCACAAAGTTATGGGAGCCTGAAAATTTTGGATGAAAAAGCGTTTCATGAATGAACCTCTATTCACGCAAAATATGTCGACCATTCAATTTTGGAATTTGATATAAACTGAAATGCCACATTAATCTACATGTCAAACCATAACAAAAAAGACATCACGCATGAAAATCGGTTCGGTTTTCACAAAGTTATGGGAGCCTGAAAATTTTGGATGAAAAAGCGTTTCATGAATGAACCTCTATTCACGCAAAATATGTCGACCATTCAATTTTGGAATTTGATATAAACTGAAATGCCACATTAATCTACATGTCAAACCATAACAAAAAAGACATCACGCATGAAAATCGGTTCGGTTTTCACAAAGTTATGGGAGCCTGAAAATTTTGGATGAAAAAGCGTTTCATGAATGAACCTCTATTCACGCAAAATATGTCGACCATTCAATGTTGGAATTTGATATAAACTGAAATGCCACATTAATCTACATGTCAAACCATAACAAAAAAGACATCACGCATGAAAATCGGTTCGGTTTTCACAAAGTTATGGGAGCCTGAAAATTTTGGATGAAAAAGCGTTTCATGAATGAACCTCTATTCACGCAAAATATGTCGACCATTCAATTTTGGAATTTGATATAAACTGAAATGCCACATTAATCTACATGTCAAACCATAACAAAAAAGACATCACGCATGAAAATCGGTTCGGTTTTCACAAAGTTATGGGAGCCTGAAAATTTTGGATGAAAAAGCGTTTCATGAATGTCAATCTATTCACGTAAAATATGTCGACCATTCAATTTTGGAATTTGATATAAACTGAAATGCCACATTAATCTACATGTCAAACCATAACAAAAAGACATCACGCATGAAAATCGGTTCGGTTTTCACAAAGTTATGGGAGCCTGAAAATTTTGGATGAAAAAGCGTTTCATAAATGAACCTCTATTCACGCAAAATATGTCGACCATTCAATTTTGGAATTTGATATAAACTGAAATGCCACATTAATCTACATGTCAAACCATAACAAAAAGACATCACGCATGAAAATCGGTTCGGTTTTCACAAAGTTATGGGAGCCTGAAAATTTTGGATGAAAAAGCGTTTCATGAATGAACCTCTCTATTCACGCAAAATATGTCGACCATTCAATTTTGGAATTTGATATAAACTGAAATGCCACATTAATCTACATGTCAAACCATAACAAAAAGACATCACGCATGAAAATCGGTTCGGTTTTCACAAAGTTATGGGAGCCTGAAAATTTTGGATGAAAAAGCGTTTCATGAATGAACCTCTATTCACGCAAAATATGTCGACCATTCAATTTTGGAATTTGATATAAACTGAAATGCCACATTAATCTACATGTCAAACCATAACAAAAAAGACATCACGCATGAAAATCGGTTCGGTTTTCACAAAGTTATGGGAGCCTGAAAATTTGGGATGAAAAAGCGTTTCATGAATGAACCTCTATTCACGCAAAATATGTCGACCATTCAATTTTGGAATTTGATATAAACTGAAATGCCACATTAATCTACATGTCAAACCATAACAAAAAAGACATCACGCATGAAAATCGGTTCGGTTTTCACAATGTTAACAGAATGTTAACATAATATAAATGTTAACATTCTGTTAATCCACTGTTAACTCACTGTTAACCCACAGTTAACGTGCTGTTAACCGTCTGTTAACATACTGTTATCATACTGTTAATGTTCTGTTAATAACAGACTACTGTTATTTACATAGTTGTATAACAGTCGATTGGCTGTTATATTAATCAGCAACTGTTATACTATTTAGCGACCTTCTGCTGATTCTGTTCGCCTGGTATAATTTGCCATTTTTTGGCATTTTGACGCTCACTAATGGGAAAGTTGAATTCCGAAACCAAACTTCATTGGCACTGCCGAAATACCAGGCGAACAGAAATCAGCAGAAGGTTGCTAAAAAAAAACATGCCCTAAAAGTATGCTACAATTTTTTTTTTTAAATGGGAACGTAAATAAAATGGAAAATGAATTCTGAAAATAATAAGTGCACCCACCCATCCTTGCAGTTTTCATCAATAAAAAATTATCGTTTGATTGTTTTGCGTTTATTTATTTCAATTTCAATTTGAACACAATTCACAATATGTATTAATTAACTAATGAATTAGATGGTCTTTATCACTAAACTGTTTTATAAGAGAATAAATTAATTTTTTTAAATTCCAATTTATTTTATATGCGTACTATTAAGTTTAAAATTATTATATTGCTACCTACGTGGCAGCTTAACCTAATTATACATTAATATAAAGAGAAGTGACTATCTTATAATATAGTGATACATATTACATTATTACATTATACATTATTTATTTACATTATTTTGCTATTTATATATTTACAAAATGAGATTACGAAATTCTTCTGGCAGGACGATCGTGTGAAACTCGATATTATTCTGTCAAGGTACAAAGTATAAGTATTTAGAATTAATTAAAAATGGTAAATTTTCAGAATCCATTCCCTCCCTTTGCAAAAAGCTATCTACGCCACTATGTGTATTTGTGTGCTCTATCATTACATAAGCGTAATATACTCATTTTCCCTTTCGGAACCCTTTCATTTTCCCATCCATTTTATCAGGTAAACAATTGTTTCACAGCAGTTTTACGTAACTAATTTTATTTTTTCACCAACCATACAAACTGCTTGTTGATTTCATAAGTGCACTGCTTGTCAAAACATGATGTCAGACTGTAAGTAAAGATACAATTGTCATAAAATTGTAAGTAACAAAGGTTTCCACATTTTTCAAAGTTTTTAAATTATCCGTTAGCAATTGACGTGGAGCTAGATAAATATATATACTATTTACAAATTAAACGTAGCTAAATCCTATATTAACTATGGTAAAAGGTGAATTGGGTAAAATATCTATAGAAAGAAATAAACATAAATTCATTTTTATATTATTTTTCCTATGGAAAATAGAAAAATTTTATTCAGCATCTTAAAACAAGTAAGAATGCTATAGTCGAGTATACCCGACTACGTAACTCCCTGTACCCAGGTCTAAAACATTCAATCACATCTACGTCCACCTGCACATACATACACACAAAGACGCACACACACACACTGGCGGCAAAAGCGACAGCGCAAGCGAGGCAATTTAATTGGTGGCTGTGCTTCTTCTTCCCTCCTCTCGCTGCATCACTGAATCTTCTTTCGTGAATAACTTCCGTGTTTATTATCCGATTGACTTGAAATTTGGACAGTAGATTAAGAGAGACTAAAGTATTGTACATGTCAAATCTTAAAGCTATATCTTGAAAATTGTTACTGTAAAACGGTTTTAATCGATTTGCGGGGGAGCGGGGGAGATATCTGAAATATGAAACAAACTTGATCTGCGTATGGTATACAGGAACCTACATTTCAAATTTGGTGTCTCTAGCTCTTGTAGTTGCTGAGATCGACGCGTTCATACGGACAGACGGACAGACAGACGGACATGGCCAAATCGAAATCTCTTTTGATACTGATCAAGAATATATATACTTTATAGGGTCGGAGATGTCTCCTTCTGTCTGTTACATACATTTGCACAGATGTAATACCCCTTTTTACCCATTTTATGGGTACAGGGAGTAAAAAACATAGTTGCTTATAATTGCTGAGATTGGTTGGCTTTTAGATTGTATAACAGCAATTCAACTCAACTCAACTAACAGAATGTTAATATATTCTTATCAGAACGTTAATTAGCATCCGATCCCAAAAGTATGCCGCAGAGCTTGCAAGCTTTGAAGTTGCGACATCGAAATCGACAAGGTCGACGGTCCTTAGATGAACCCATTATCGTTGAATGCTTTTGGATACATCGCCAACCTGATTTTTGGTAAGCGTAAGCTTTGGCAGCGCACGAAATATTAAGGATTTCTACAAAACACGTCAAATAATAATTAACATTATTCTATATTTGCATGAAATATAAATATGGTTAAACCTGAGTTTGTATTGTATTTATGTAAAGTATCACTAAATTAGCTGCACAAGGAATTATCCACGCTTTGAAGTCAGTTCTGCAGCATCCTCATCCAGATTGACCATAGATGTAGGACTCGTCCTCTATTTGGGAGTACTGTGTGCGGTTACCATGGGACGGAGTGGAAATATCTCCAGCTCCGATTGAGCTGATTGGCGATGGATTACGATTCACAGAAGTAGTCAAATTCAGCATAATGCATTTTAATCTAACTCTGTTGTGTTTCTAGCTAGTCTATTTAATTACTAATGAACTATAAGAAAGAAGTATATTTAAAGAAATATATTTAAAGATAAATAAATGTAACCTGAAAATAAATTGACATGGAGTATTTAAATTAACACTGAGAAGACGGCATTTTTGTTTTGTACAGTATATATTTATTCACTGAGTAATTCAAATAATTTTTATATACACATAATATTATACACTATGTGAATAGGTAAGGGCTACAAAACGTTGTAGACGTTTATATGCATAGGTTTCTCATTACTCATATGTATATACCTTGCAAGCGCACTATTATGCTTCGGTGAGTTTACTATACTCGTATGTATCATTAGATACCTCAAATAACAATCAATACAATGTACATATCTATATATAGTTATGTAATAGTTGCACTTTACGTGTACATACAGATTTAGACACATACATATTTTGTTCAAGCATTGTACAATATATAGATTCATCTTTTATTATGCGTGTGTTTCCTGTGGTTTACCAGAGGAATTTACAAATACAAATTTTAGGTAGGTAAATCGGAGGTATTTCAGCATTATGTTGTTGTGTTTTATTGTTGATACAAACTTTATTCCATATATAATGGCTTGAATAATAACTGGATCATTTAAGAACGACATTGAGCTATTATAAGTGCATATATGTATGTATATTTGCGCATACATATATACATCAATTGTTACATCATATGGCAACTTTATTCGGTTAGTATTCGTTATTATTTCAGTTACATATGTATACAGATTCAAGAGGACGTTAGAAAAGTAATATATTATAGTGAATTATATTTGTAACACACATTGTTTGCCTATTTATATTTTTTAGGATACACATATAAATATACGTACTATGTAGGCCCATAGTAAAGTTCTCTTAAGTCTTTTAAATACATTTAAATTATGTTTGATTTCAATAGCAGTTGCATTTAGATAATAAGTGGATTCATTGTATATATCAAGTATGCAATAGTATTTTGTTATATTTTGTATATTTTACATATGTAGTATACACATATAGCACATTTTACAGTAGGCAATGGTAGAACAAGCTACCGTATATTACATACAACAACATCAAAAATAGAGTGATATTATTGTTAATGGAAATAGAAAACACATATCTCAATATGGCATATATGCCGAGCATATACGTAGTAGTTAGTTAATGTTGACAAATAGTAAAGAATTCATATAATTATCGTTGTATTCAATTCACGATGTTTGATTTCAATTTGTAGGCGTAGACAAATTCATTGGAAGGATACAATTAGCGTAAGCTATTGGCGTTTTTTATTCTGTTTGCAATTCTGTGACTTGTATTAAAAACTGTCAACGATTGACACTCACTCACAGACATAGATACACACACATACATACATACAGCACTCGACTCAAACTGACGCATTGAAAAGGACAACAGCAGCAATTTGTCAACTGTCGCCAATACAAAGAGTCCTGGCTCCGCCGTCAGTCCTCTTGCTGTGGTCTAAGCAAATTTCGTGAGGCGTTGAGGGTTGGTCTTGTGCTGCATGATTGACGACCATTCACATTTCACCTTAGGAAATGCTGTTGAAATGAATGTTTTATATTCATAATTATTTAAGAAATGCACACTTGAGTTCTCTGCGTCAAAGGTGACTGAAATGTCAACAACTCAGTTGACAGTTATGCTTGATACATGCCTATACTCGTCTGGGTTCCTTAAGTTCATTCGTTTCCTTCGTAACCTCAGAGACTGCATAAAAGGACAGCATACCGTTCAAGTGAAGTTGTATTGTGCGCTGAATTTATAGGGTTTTCCTTAAATAATAACCTCACTTAAACGGCTCATTGCTTTGAGTGCTGAGCACAAAGTCGAATGCTCGCTTATTTGTTTATTTTTATTTATATTTATATTTTTGTGTATTATAGGAACTTTAGATTGAGCTTTGTGCATTTCTTATTGGTATATATAAATACATATGTATTAGGACCGCAAAACTATCAATTGATTCTATCAATAGTTTGATATACATATGTATATTTAGAAGGTCTTAACTTTGAATTATTTTGAACTTAATTTTAGAAACATCCTAAAAAAGAACCCAGATTTTAGTTAATTTTTGTTTTAGCTATTCCATTTTAATAATATTATTTTTCTTCTAATGAATAAAGAAGTACAGTCGTACTTCTAAGCATTTCAATTATATTTCTTATTCGTGAATTAATAAGTACAGCCGAGCCTCTCCATAACGACTGAATTATTCTCCATAATGAACTTTAGCATAAATTCAATTATCTGTATATTAATTTCTCTTACGAGGTTTTTTCGCTTTAACGAAGATATTTTTATGTCTCAACTTCCATTGTTAGGCATATACTATACCTTATTTTATGCATAGCGCTGCTTTTCTATTTTTGATTAAGTTTTAATTGTGTTTTCTACATCCATGTGTGTAGAATGATCTGGTATTTTTGCAACAGCAAGTTTGGATATATAGAAAATATCGATATTCTGTGTTGATATAAAGAATCGTATTTTGCAAAGTGTATGCTTAGAAATACATACAGCAATTATTGTGTGGCTATTAATAATAATATCGATATTCTGTGTTGATCATCTCATTTAAAGTATTGCATTTTAAAAATTGTATGCTTACAAATACAATTGTGTGTTCATTAAAATGAATGTTAACATGTATAAGGAATGTACTATAGTAGAACATTCTCAATTCTCGTCTCACTTGTTCAATTGGTATTTCGAAGTAAAAAGCATTTTGGCTGCATTACTTTAAAAGAGTAAGAGCGCAATCAATGTATTATAAATTTCTATATTGGGAAATTGGTTTGGAGCACTTTTGAGTTTGTTATAGAGAAGTTCGACTATATTACCAATAGCAATTAGAAGTGGCAAAAGACATTCGATCGATAGTATCGATAGTGCCATCGATAGTTTTGCATCAAAAATATGTGTAGTACTTGACATTGAACAAGGAACAGGCTGTCCAATGTTGTATAGACTTGGATATCATAGCAAAAAGGTAGTAAATTATATATACTGGCAATAGATTCACGAGAAATAACGCTTTACTCTGCTGCAGTTTGTTTCGATTGGGATTCTATTAAATTCATACAGGTATAGTACTTTAAAAACGGCTGCGGAAATAATTCAATGTGTTTATATATACTGGAGTAGTATATACATGTAGTGTTTTATATTTTGCACTAAAGCCTACTAGTTGTGTGCAGCTGCTCACTGTTGGCTTAGCGGATGTAGTGCCACATAGCCGTGGGCTTACGTGCATTGTTAATCATATCATGCCAATGCTGGCAGCCCGTGCCACTTTCCTGTGGGCCAAGGCCGCAGCAGCCAATTTCCGTTGCCTCGCTGCCCGCGCCAACCACATAGATCTGCGTGGGAAGATTGCGAGAGTGAAAGTTGCAACATTTAATTGAAAGTGATGGCTATTAAATTAATGAAATAATTGATTGGCACACTGGATGCTCACCTCAATTGCTGCATTATGCAGATAATTCGATTGTAGATTAAATGTGAATGCCTCGTTCCAGATGGGATTGGTGGGATCATCGGATTTAGTAATGCTCGTCTTCTTCTTCTTAATGCGCTTGCCGTTTTGAATTAGATAAATCTGTGAATGAAATCATGCAAGTATTTAGGGTTAACTAAATACTGAGGATTAGCCACTTACCTTGACATAGGGCTCTTGCGCAGAATCCAAATTTCTAGCCTTCATTATGACAACGGTGAGGCGCTCGGCCTGTGGTAGATAGTTTAAGGAGCACAGCAGCTCCGGTCGATCCTCCCTGGGCTTCTTAGTGCGCAACAAGTCTCCCCAAATCTAGATAGAGTTACACTTAGTAATACTTAGGGATTAAGGGATGGAGTAATGCTCACCTCAACGGACTTTGATAGATCCAAGCCATCTACCGAAATGCGCACCTCGCCAATAATGTCGTTGTGCGAGTAGCGATCGTAGTCGAGCACCTGCAGGACTAACTCCTTGCCCTGCAGCTGGTCACGTGAAACCGGGAATTTGAAGTGCTGATCAAAGTACGGATTCGATTCGCCACGGTGAATGTGCGTCTGGCGCTTACGGCTGTCCACATCCGGCAGCAGCATGAGGCGCACATAAGGATCTCGAAAGCCGCCCTCCTCGATGGGGCTCAGGTTGTGTGCTGTAAGAAAACACCCGATCATTGTATAGCCTGGGAAGTGGGTCTGGCAGAAATACAGACCTTCAATCAAGTGGACCGTCAAATCGAATAGGTGATAATCGTATTTCACTCGCAAGTGCAAACGACCCACGGCATGGCTGGTGCCGGGTGCTGTCAAATAGACGGGTCCGTCAGGCATGCGATATAGATCCGGTTGTAGAGCGCCCAGTGGCGAAGCAGGGCCCACAGAGGGATCAATGCCGGGCTGAGAGCGCGGAGGTATCAGCAACGGGGACAGGCAACGGCCGCCAGCAACGCCAACACCCTTACAGCCAACAGATCCACCTGCACCCATGACCATGCTCGGCCCAGATACAACGACGCCGCCTCCACCAGCCAGGGAAGCCAAGCTGCTCTGAGAGGGACTTGGGGTACGCAAGTCACTTACATCGGTCGAGGCCGGACTTCCGCAGCGCGCATCCAGCGAGATTGTTCGCATGGGACTGGGCGAGCGGGCCAGATGGTGGGGGAACGCTGGCTCGCTGGGAAGTGAGCTGCGACCATCGGGCCCAAAGGTGCGTATTTGCGGCGAAGAGCCGCGATGTCCCTGCGATAGAGAAAGCTTTCATTGGCATCATCAAGAGGATAGCACGGAGATGAACGGAGCACTTACCGACTGCCTGGACGGGGCGCTGTCTACACTGCTCTGGCTGGAAATCGAGGGGGTGCGCTGCAGACGCGGCGGAAAGGAGCGGCTCTGGTGGTGCAAGTGCAAGGGGCTGTGAAATACCTCGGCAGGGCCGCGCAGAATGTCCGCTGGAATCGGATGGTTAGGAATGCAAGGAATTCCATGCAGCTGTGACGCCGGTTGAATGGGATGTGCCTCCTTTGAAATGTGGACTTCCTGCAGGAGCACAGAAACGGTAAATTAGCATTTGTGTGGAATTGTGAACTGTGGCAGGGCACCTCTGAGTCCGTGGGCAAGTCACAGCTATCGCTCACACTACCAGCCGAAACACTGCCTATGCCGCTGGTGGTCGAAGTGACCGACGAAGCCGATGGCGGCGGCGTCATTGTTTGTGGCGGCGGCGTCGTCGAGGAAGCGCCCTCACTGCCTGGCAGGACCTGGGCGCAACCATTGCTGCCGCCACTGCCGTTCGTTTCGTCGGCCGAGTTGCGGTCAAGTGTAACGCGACGTACGGCACCGACCCGCTCCTTGGCCATGCGGGACCAGGACTCAATGCGCTTGTGCGCCAGCCAGCAGGCTGCCGGACCCAGGCCACTCATACTTTGATTTTACGCTCCTTTCTTTGTTTTAACCCTTTATGTAAGCACTTATATAACTGGTTTCACGTGTCGGATATTCACAGCTCTTAGTAATATGTAAGAGAGGAAAAAATTCTTATAGCTTGGCTCTGCCCAAGCGGTTACATCAGTTACTCTCTCCCGCTCCCCAGCCTGGCTGCCTGCCCCAATAAGTCGACTATGCATTTTGGTTAGCTTTTCATTTTCCGATTACCGCAACGCGCATACAGCGCACATTTGTTAATCCGCTTAAGACCCAGACCCTCCCCCGCATGTCATTACACTCACAAGTACACACGCGCGCGTGTGTGTGTGTGTGTGTACATGTTACATGGTGACACTGCCGTCATAATTCGGGTCCAGTGCAAAGTAGCCACCGACGAGGACGCGTGCGGTTGTGGTTGAGTTTTGTGACCTTGAAACGGTATTAATTGTGGCCGTGTATCCACAGGATGAACATAACCATAGATACCGCACTCAATGCGCACTGTAAGGACATGTGCCAGCTAATCAGTCAGAGCCAGCTGAAGGTGTGCAAAATAATCCTTGATTATGGACTGTGGCCATAAATATGCAGAGCTTGTTGCCTGAATACATAGTTAGTTGCCATTCAACTTCCACTTCCACTAGTATTAGTATTCGTTGTATATGCAAAAGCCCTTAGATACATACATACATATCTGAAGATGCAGCGGCATCAGCAAATGTATCACGAATCCCCAGAGATGCCGTCTTGGCCAACTCGTTACGCTGCGTAACGAAAGCAAAATGAGAATTCATTTGCAGTCACATCCGATGCGAGTACTCGAAGTTCCCTTTAATGAGATTGCAGAGGGTTGACAACCGGGTCGTAGGGAGTGGAAAAGAGACGGGGGTTGAGCGACTGTGCAATACAAAAGTAAAGTAAATAAAAAATGTATTTTCAAGTATTAAATAAATTAAATGAATTTAAGCACGTGTAGCAAATGACATCAAAACAATAACGCCACGGGTGCGAGGGAGATCGACAAATCGAAGAACAACCCTCAAATTAGTTTGGGATCATAAAAATACATTCTGCTTGCTTTATTCTTCGAAAAGACTCATACATATGTATGTATATATGTATATGTATATATGTGGTAATGTACATTTATTTGTGTGTACTGTTGTCATTACACACAAATAAAGATTAAAGTACGGACACCCTAATCTGTATCTCACACTCGGCGGACAGTTTGTGCTCTTTTGAAGGAAAAGCTGTAGCTTGTTTTGATAATAACCTACTATCAATAATTGCATTGTGCGATACCTTGGCGTAGACAAGTTTTCTAATCAAATCATGCACCAATACTGACTGGGGTGTACCGGTCCCGACAATGATTGCAACTGGGAAAACATCAATTTCGTATCATTGAAATGCAGCCAACCGCACCGTTGCTAATTGACACCTAAACTGCAATCAAAGGGACAACGGCCAAGCCCATTTTTTCAGCACCAATGCACAAGGATGACACCAAGCACACACCCAGCCACACACACACACACACACACACACACACACACACACACGCAACATATGCTGACATATATGCTATAAATGTGGAATGAGTGCAAATCCCTGCGAATTGTGGCGCAAAAAATATCGAAAATCGACCCAAAATGCGGCCGCACCCTCTGGAAACCCTTGGCATAGCGTAAAATTGCATGCAAAAGGCGTTTTAATAGTTTGGCACTTTTGCAGCTATCAATGGCATATGAATGTCAACCCCCGGAAATAAAAAGGAGCCTCTTCTACACTGAAGTGGTTAGGGGTAGTTGTAGTACGTGTAAGGATAAGGGTACGGATATCAGCACAATATCAAATTGAAATTTTCCACTTTGTTTAATTTGTTAAGCCTTGATTAATGGCATTTTCATTGTTAGCACTTCAAATCTATCGTATGTTAGCTTGTTGTATGGTATTCTCAGCTAAAGTACTCAATACTTTGCCCGAAGGATTATGCACTTTAGCACAAATATTTATATGATCTCATCGCTTGCATAACAACATTTTAAGTGGAAATATAGTCAAAAGCTCTTGTGGCTTCCGCAAATTACCCCCTAGTAGCCCAATTATTATTTTTAGGAAACTGCACTCTGCACTTCTCGGAAAGTTTCGAGGGGAATACATACATATGTATGCATTATTACTTGTGTAAGATATCAGCTTATGCATTTCGGAAACTTTGTAGATTAAAACAATGCACTCAGCTGTAAATAATTAGTTCCGCAAAGTCATTACGGGAAAATGCAAACTTGTTGCCAGAAAGAACCCCTTCTTCTAGAACAGCTCGCCGTCAATGCGCAGGAATGAAATAGAACAACAAAGGTCACAGTACTTACATATACACACATATATTTTCTGTATACACAGGTTTGTGCTTAGTTCTAAGAAAATCTAACTAAGAGATTTAATTGAAATTTGTTGTCCGTTGCGATTCCACGAAATTGAAATGTATTGGCGTAATTCCTTTGCCCCCCCCCCCTAATATTCTTGGAAAATCGCAATTTAATAGCAATTTCTTTTTTCTTTTTAAAAGTACTTAGAAGGCGCTGACATATTCTCTACAAGTCACAGTCATTATTGTTATATTTCTCAGTTCAGTCAGAACTTTCGCTATTATTACATCTAAATTTTATAACATCAGCAGGTCGTCTGGTTTTCATTTTTTTATAAGGTCCAGGCATGAGTGTACGTGTTTTAAATCGTGTGGCTAATGCCGTCGCTCAAATTCCCGCTGCTATAAGGTTCCAGTTCAGCAATCCAAAATATATAGTACAATGCAGGCGCGAAATGAGCAAGAAACGTGAAGAAGATTGTAAAAAAACAAGCAAGAACAAAAAGAGTATGTATGTTTTCTTAAAGAAAACTAAATATTCCTAATCCAAATTCTTAGAGGAGAAATGCCCTGACAGGATACAGAAAAAGAAGGGTACTTGCAGGGATTCATGCAAGGATGGACGCTGCAAGCATAGATAGACCAAATGAAGGAGTCAAAGCTTCAAGATGAAGGCGACCTGCTGATAAAAAATAAATAAAAATATATACAAAAATATATTTTCTTTGGAGAAGATGAAGAACTGCTGATAAACAAAAATATAAGAAATATATTGATAAAAATATCTTTCATCTAAAATAATAAACTTTATTCCGATTCTAATGTCTCGAATATCATGTATAGTGAAAAATGCTCTGCATCTGTTAGCTGACACACGACACGTTCTCAGAGCCATCCTGTCAGGTTCCTTTTCCTTTTCCGTTCCCGTTCCGTTCGTAAATTTTAATCCTATTAGCACAATAGTTGCTGTTGTTTCATATTGCAGTAATTTCTCTAGTCGCTGTCCGACATTCACATTCACAAGCTGACGTCCATCAGTTGTCCTTGAGCTTGGCCCCCAACATTGTCCGTCCTGCACTTGGACTCCGGACCAGTTCATGACCACAAATGGAGATGAAATGGCAATGGTTGGATTGCATTCATGTCTTGTTTTAAATACCGCACATGCACACACTTGCGGTAAATACTCATAGACTGGCCATGGTAATGGGTGTGGTCTTGTTCTGGTTTTCTACGGGTTTCAATGCAGCTACGAGCTTTGTAAGCAAAGGCATTTACTATGGGTAGAGGGGTCTTGCCAATATCTATGTACATATATCGACAAACCGGCAATATCTGAATTTTGCCATACAATAAATTCAAAGCAAATTTCTATTGAATTCTATATTTTGTAAGCAGCCGAATTTGATCAATACAATTACTGGCCTTAACTATTGCCATCGATGATGCCCAGAAAGGAAACTGCCAATTGCTTGGCAGTCAAATGCAAATGCGCATTACTGTCTGGCAGTTATACATATCTATTGTTGTGGCCCCTCTGGAATCCCTACAGCAGCAGCAAAACCAAACAAAACAATTAACAATCAAATTAATACCAACAAACAAAGGAAACAAATTGGCCTCGCCAACTTTTGACACACGAAGGCAAGAAAATAAGTAAGCCGTAATATGAGCAGCAGGTTGCAAGTAGAAGTTAAAGCAAAAGAGCAGTGGCATCAGGCCAAGTCCGGCCGGCCCATTTCCACAGATAATACAGATCGGGCATTTCCGCTGCGTAAGTCCTTGTAATCTCATTTAAATAATTGCGGCACAAACAGAACAGAACAGAACAGAAGGCTGCCAGCCAACAATTTGAGCACAAACTCTAGCAAAGCCGTAAAATCCGTTCAGGCCAGCTAACACACACAAATGTATATGGCCGTGGCCGGAAATTAAAATGCAAAACAGGAGCTCATTATACGCTTACCTACACACACGTAATACTGTACACTAAAAACTGATGGATTGTAAGTTGCAGTTGTAAGACGACCAGATTGAGAATGACGTCCTGGCCCTTGACTTTATTCAATTCAACAGTGTTCATTCGTATCCTGCAGCTTGCACCTTGGCGGCTTAAGAAAATGCTTATATGTATGTGTCACATATATGTCCTTTAAGCTGCCTTATTGGTACGAGAATTTCCAAAGGGCCATTGATTGTGCACACGTGGCAACAAGAACTCATCTTTGTTGAACTCTCTTGATAATGATTACACACAAGTATCTGAGTATCTGAATCGTTACATACAAGCACAGCACACTTGGCTTTTGTATCTTGGCAATACGCAGCATTCTTGTTAAGGTTCTCTTATCATGTTGGCATTAAGTGTAACTTTCATTTTAACTTGTAGTAGAACTCGATTTTGTTGTCTGAATCTGCACGGCACAAGTTACCTTGCAATCCAGCTATAGTATAAATATTTACAAGATATATATAAGCTTAGAATTGCAATGAATTTCTAATGCATTGCTTAGTTGATAAACAGAGCTGACCACTCTTTGACAAGCCCTGCCAACACTTCGGACGTTGTTACCAACTTTTGTTGATGATGACGTGAAAACAAAAATAATTTCTATACAGCCCCAAAATTAATTAATGAATTAAATATGTAATATTGCATAATTATGAACGCTGCAGTCGAAAGTTACCGACGGCGGTATATTCTGAGAAATAAGAACATTGCAGTCGGAAGTTACCGACTGCAAGATACTCCGTATATATATTTGGTCAAATTATTCAAGGAGCTCATCAGTTCTCCGTATATCAACTGGTAACTCTAGATTTAAGGGTGTTGGAGGATTCCAGAGAAACTCTGTCAAACAGATCAACAGCAGTACAATATCAAATTTGTTGACCCTGGCTATAAGAATGTTAAAGATATAGGTTCTTAGCTTAGAAGAGGTTTCGGGGAGATCTTAACACTTTATCAAAGGAGAGTATATTCCAAGTTTGATTGCTTTAGCTTAAAGGATGTCGACAGACAGACACTAGACAAACCCAGTACGCTCTTTTTCCAAACATTTTTGGTAACAGATTATAGTACTTATGTACTTAATACGCACTAGTTATGTACAAGTTATACAATGAGCCTGTTGCAGGGCAACAAAACAGGCGTCCTGTGGCATCCTGTAAATGGCGCAGCAATGTGGTGAGAAACGTGCAACACTTGTTGGCCCGGCCAAAAGGAGTGTAGTGTGCGCAGCGAAGGGTTCCAACCGCTGATAATCCGCTCATCAAACGTCAATACAGTTCGCATCGCTGCCTGTCTGTCAACTTGTTTACAAAGCGTTCGAGCTCGAGTTCTGTGGAAAGTCTGAGAACGCCAGACCCAGAGCAAGCAGACAGCCAGCCGGGGGCTAGAAATTAATCACCAATACAATGGAAATTGTGCGGCTGCTGAATGCGATGCAGTAGCAGTGATAGCTTTCCATTGTGGCTCCTAGTTCCATTTCAATTTGTTATATAGCCTCTGGGCCACACACACGCACACATTGGCGAACAGGGGCTTTGCCGGAATGTGTTTAATGCCATTTGGTGCTTTGTAATACAAGTCTTCATACAGGAAAAGAGATTGTGAATTTCTGGCTTATGGAACCACGCATATTCCAATCAGTGAAGAACTTCGGAAGACCTTGCTCGTTGCCTGACTTGACCTAGACTATAAGAAATGAGCCTACTTTATCAGAAGCTGACAGAATTCAGAGCACCATTGAGACGAGAAAACAGTCTTTGCGGTTCGGATCAAAACAAATCAAACAAAGAATTGTTTGGCAATACGCCGTGCGAAAAGCAGGCAAAATGAAATGCCAAATGCATTGGCAGATAGATCAAAGACGAGCGGCTTCGCCAATTTGGCTATTTAACCCTTTCCTTGCCAAATGAATGCCATTGTATCAATCGGTAGAGTTTTGTCCGTTGCACTGATGCATTGGCATTATCCGATTTGCCATCTATTATTGGGGTGGTATTAATGCACCAACACACAGGCATACCAACGCATCCTTGCCAATAGCAAGGATTGATTGATGCCTTTGTCTGGCCATGCGTCAATCTCGTTAGTAGTACAAACAGTTTTTACTTGTAGCTACTTAGTTTTTCTTGGCAATAAACCCGACCTTGCCTTCAAGTCTCTGTTCTCGCCCAAGGACATGGTGTTACATAGTACATACTCATATGTAGACATCTTTAAAATTACTTTATTGGATTGCTCAAATTGATATTGTGTATATGCAGTGGAAGTTCTTTTACTTTAATAATTCACACAGTGCAAACAGAACAAGCTCTGAACTTATTGATTTCGAGTTAATAACTCCATTAAACATAGATTGAAGGAATGATATAAATTAAGATATGTATTGTAGAATACATAATTACAGATATAACTGTCATAAGCTGGCATTTAAAATGAATTAGGAACATTGAACATTAACATTTTTGTGAGACTGGTGCAGTTAATCGATTTGAGAATTAAAAGAAAGGAATGAATTTAAATTCAGGGTTTTAATTTAAAAGTTTGTTATTACAAAGCATGTAAGAATGCTCTAGTCGATTATAACCGACTACGAAATCCCGGAAACCAGGTCTACACTTCCAAACATATCTACGTACACTTACACTATGCTCGCATACAACCGAGGCATTTGGGGGCTGCGCTTCTTCTATCCTTCGCCCTACAGTACTGAATCTTGTTTGTTGAATACCTTCCGTGTTTATGAACCGATCAACTTGAAATTTAAACAGTAGATTAAGTGTGGCCAAAGTATTACACATGTCAAATTCCAAAGCTATATCTTTGACATTGTTGCTGTTAAACGTTTTTATAGAATTGCGGGGGTGTGGGGAAGAATATCTCGGATCTAAAATAAACCTAACCTGCGTATGGTAACAGAAACCTACACTTCAAGTTTGCTGACTCTAGCTCTTATGTTTGCTAAGAATGACGCGTTCATACACAAGGACGGACGGACGGACAGACAGACGGACATGACCAAATAGACTCGGCTATTTATACTGATCAAGAATATATATACTTTATGGGGTCGGAGATGTCTTCTTCTGCTTGTTACATACTTTTGCACAGATTTAATATCCCATTTTTACCCATTTTATGGGTACAGAGAGTAAAAAGGTAGTTATTAGATATTTTACAGATCGCTACAGAGTGTTATTTGCAAACATTCTAAGTGTTAATTGCAAAAAATAATAGAAAATAAAATAGATAATGTAGAAAGACATTTAAAAAAGTTTCGTGTCAATGAATATACTGTATTTTGTTCCCACACAAGAAAATAAAAATATATCTTTGCTTTGCAATCTAAAGCTTAAATGTCTTTTAGTTTTTCTTCATACTATGTATTGAAGTTTACTCTGTCATAAACTATATTTGGACACCAGTGCATTAAAGTATGGAGTTAATCAAAATGGTCTCTGAAATAAATAACTTATTATTCAATGGCTAACAAAAATTTGGTCCTCTAATGGTCATAATCATCATTATTCAGGAAAGTTCTTATTAATATAAAAAGTTATGACTATACCAAGTGCATTGACACTGAAATTTAAGATTGGGCTAAAGGTAAAGTTAATTAAGGTGTGCACTGAACCCAATTGCTATTTTAAATGCCAATATATTTCTTGTCATGCTTGAGAATGCACGTAAATCAGCTGCCATTTGCAGTTGTTATTCAGTTTTGAGCATTTCGCAATTAATACTTTAGCATCTGATGTAATTTGTTGATTCATATTTTGCTGGTGCATGGATAGGGTGTCGCACCCACTATCGATTTTATGTATTATGAGTCAGAGCAGCATTGGGATTCTGCAACGCAATTCAATTCTGTGAATTTTGTGCCTTGGTTTCATTACTGGGACGCATACTACGCATCTTAATTACATTTGCAAATTGCAGTGACCATAAATGCATTAAGCATATCCGGACCATATGTATATTCTACGTGCCAGCTCCATTTGCTTTTTATACCCTGCACCTATAAAAGTGAGGTTATACGATGTAGTAAACTTGTGCAAATGTATATATATGTATATCGGGCAGAACGACTCGTTTTACTAGTAGTATAAACATATATTTGTATGTATGTACACTGGTAGGTGTTGCTCGGCTTCGGTCGAGCAAAACCAATTTCATAAAGCTCTTTCTTGTTATGTAGAATTCTCCTTCTTATATTTGTCTCACTCCCAATAAAGTTCTGCAGGCGCTACCCAGAATTTCGGATACAGATCTGATAGAAAAGAACGCAACCTTTATCTTATTTGATCTTGATCGATATAACTAATGATCGATAACTAATAAGCTTTGGATTGTATAAATATATATATATATATGTATATATATACCAATGTCTCTCTATTCACAATTCCACCAGGACAAATTTAATCCTATCCCGAACAATCCGTCAGTTTCGAAGTATCTTCGGGTCCAGAAAAATCTTATGTTATAATATAATTATTTTTTAAACACAATATTAATGCACAATATTACTGTGAACATGTATTTTGACATTTTAGTACTTTTAAAAATATTGTAACAAATAGGAAAAATTATAAGAACAAGTATTGAATAAAATGATTTAGTTTACAAAGAAATCGAACTGAATTTAGGACCGTCGGGATATCTAAGAAAAAATAAGCCAGGATGCACGGCATCGAAAGAGGAGTAAGGTTTCGGGATATTCGGGATAAATATCGAATTTTCTGTCAGTAAATGTAGACCTGGGTATCCCTTAGTCGAGCACTCTCGACTAGAGAATTTCTTGTTGTTTTTATTGCCATTGCTTACATATAAGTGCTATTGTTTATTTAAGGCGCTTTAACTGGAAGCTGTGCGCAATACTTTCCTAGAAAAGGGTTGAATTAATAATGCTGCAAAGGCTTAAGGCCGCCCCAAAAGTGGTTTTCGTAGTGCCCTTATTCCTCCAGAAAATTCCAGTGAAACCGGACAGTCAATCAGGCCAAATGCGTCACGGAAATCAAGTTAACTAATAATATTGCACTCACGAACAGAAATAACTGATATAAATCATGAAGCCGAGCTTTTCCTGAGCGGAAATGCAATGGCTAAAACCGCATGGCTGGTATGATGCAGCGAACGCTCCAATGACAGGCAAATGCAAGGAGTACTCAAGCACGCTTATACCTACATTGAAGTCTGGCATCTGTCGGTTATGTACACAAATATATGTGAAGATACAAATGTATCTGAGTGTATTTGTGTATTTATGTTGTGTGCACTCACAGGGCAAATTGAAATTTACGATTGCAATGCAAAGGCAAGCCGGCAACAAAAAAAGAACCCAATCGCACATCTGGCCGAGGATCGTTCTCCTGAATGGAGTGGAATCAGAGTCGACTCCTGGCAACCATTTTCATTACGCAGCATCTCTAATTGTGACAAATTGTGGCAGCCCATACACAGATACCCGTGCACATGGTAACGTGGAAGGTGTGCAAGATTGGGATTCCTATAAGGATGCTGACGCGTGTCTGCGCTCTTTTTGTCGCCACTTTCCTTTATTATGGCTTGTATAGACAAATACTGACAGAATTTTCTATTCTACACCTACTACTACTACTACTACATTCTACTGTCTAAAGTGATATAGTTTGGGGACAGCTCAGCGTGAAGCCTTTCTTATGCGACTTTAATGCAATGCGTGGGCGCTCAACTTAAAGCTGACACGTGAACAACAATAAACAGCTGTGCGGGAACCCAAATACCCATATACCTATACGAGTATACCCACATTTAAATATATATACACTCGCCACGCGCCACATTCATCCATGCTCATGGCCTGCCTTGCCTCACGCACTTTTGTTGCTTCAATAGCAGAGTCAACATTGGAGGAGTCCTGCGTAAAATTGTGCACTCGCCTGATTCGTTATCCAAAAATAATTATATTAACTTTGCTTTTTGGTGGCGTTGCCTCTTGTTGGTCGGATGTACATATAAATATACATAGGCATGTTTATATATGTATATAGATATACATATATATTACTGTGTGCATGCAGTCAGTGTTGCTGCCATTTTAAATTCAGCTAAAAGCCTGTCAAATGTAGCAAAGATAAATGTCGATGGCTTTTCTTCAATCTGCCACCAATATCTTGGAGAAAGCAATGCGCATACTAAATTTCATATGGCACTGTGCAAGGACGATTTGAAGACAAGTCAAAGCAAAATAACTGAGCAGGGCAAAGCCCAAAAGAGCAACACAGCCAGGACCCGCTGAAAACTGAAAACACTTTTGTTGCTAAGTATTATCCAGGGTCTTGCGCAGTTTTGTGGCCGAGGCGTTTGATATGCACATCCCGCCCATTTTGCCAAAAGGCTGACGGCAACTGATGCCAAAGAATTTCATCAAAATTCCTGCAATTTAAAACTACAATTTGAAAGCAAAAAACCAAAAAACTATGTGTTGCCCAACGCTGCCTACGGTAAGTACACTCTCGTAGTAGGTAAATACATAAATATTCATTAGATTGTGCTGCGTTTTGCATTTGAAAAATGAAATCATTAATAATTAATTTACAATTATTACCCAGCCACTGGCTGATACTCAAAAATTAAAATAAGCCCAGTCCATATGGTAGCCGCACATACTACAAATGTATACCTGTGTACATGAATTGTTATAATATATACTATAGTTTATGTTATCCCCGAATACACGCGAAATCAGTTTGTGAATAATAAATAGGACCTCTTTGGTTGAGCTTATATACAACTCACTTCTATGTTGTGTACACCCAAAAATCAGCTCCAACAGGGAACAACAAAGCAACAGTTTCGACGAAGTCACAAAGACGACGCAGGAAAATCCATAAAACACCTTTTCGACTGTTCTGTTTGTTGAGGAAACTTTTGATACCTACTTGGGCGCTGGCTTTTAATCAAAATATGATACCTTAGGACAGTGCTACGTTCACAGATATGTTGCACATGTTTTTAGCGAATTAGTATGTTAATGGGGGAGAATACACCAGCACTCTTGTTGGACATAAGTTAATTAGTTTTTACTCTGAGTGTGTGCGCTTTAAATTCCATTAAATTAACTCGAGATACGGACTCTATCACGGAACCGTTATGTTCTATACCCAAGAACTGCGCGCGTACCACTGATTGTGATTTTCTGACTCCTCGGGAACGACGGCGACGACGCTGGGCACGTACAACAAGTTGCAAAATTCGAGTTGGCCGAGGACGCGTCGGCTAGGACGACATTGCTCGGCAAAGCTTTGTGGCATTGAATTATGAGCTCGCAACTTCGAAAGCTTTTTCGCAACTTGTTGCCTAATCAGCTGTTGCACTTGCTCTAGCGACTTTTGAATACTTTTCACAAAAGCCCGTAAGATATATTGTCAATTTTGGACATTGTTTTGTCTCATTTATTATTTTTACAAGCACAGGATGTGTATGATATGACATACTTACTTATGTAAATTGAATTACTTCAAATTGGTTGACTACAGATTTGATGAGCTTTAAGGCAGTTGTCAGCGCATGTTTCTTTTAGTCCTGCATCAAACTCGGCGTATAAGCTAACACGTATATTCATTTTCTCAGGAAAGCAAACCACCTATTCTTCGAATGTTTTACACATTTCTAGACCATTGAACCCAATACAGCTGAAGCAGCGAGTTAAACACAAAGCTTATACATACGTAAGAATTTAGCGACCACAAGGACAATAAAATATAACGGCAGCAGTTCGAAAAAGCTCCGGAAGCTTTGACGGTCTCTACTGATGCTTTCGTGTGTTCACCTTGAAAGCAAACAAGAAGAGCGAAAGAGACATAACTATAGTATATCAAAATGTGTCCATATAAATATATGTAGGTACATACATACATATGTATGTAGATATAAGCTTAATCTGTCTGTATTTGTCAGCGTGTCTGTCGTTAAAGGTGTGCGGGACATGTAGATATATACTCGTAGATAAATTCTCTTCGGTGCGAGTACTATGATAAACTTTGATGCAAATTTGAAATTTGTTAATGGCCCCACTACTACTCGAATTACTGTAAATTATCCTAATTGGCAGTAGTTGCCAATGCCATGGTACAGATTACCTTCGTGCATCCCGCCTCCTAACGCTGTTTACCTTCTGTCGAGTGTGCCCCTGAAAAGCTGACATTGAGCACACTGCGAAACAAGTTTGCCCCAGCGGTTTTACATTGTGTTTGACCCAGACAAACACAGGTTGTAGAACATAATGTGTCTGCTGCATATATACCAATTGAACTCTGTACTTGTGTGCGAAGCGCCTATACACGAACAAAATTGATGTACTCACATACATATATGAATGCAGGCGAAAGCTTGTTGCTTATTGCACAGTTCGTAGTATATCCCTTTGTACCTTTATGTGTCATTCCCTGTACTTCTCTGCAACAAGTTGCTCGAGCCACGTGAACCCAGTTAAATAAGAATAACTTGGCATATTTACTTATGCGTATATATACTCTCCCTTTAACCTGTGTTTTGCTGCTTATTGTGTTTTTTATTGGCATTATATATGGCTTTTTGTAGAAGTCGTCTTTGTGCAAAGAATTCCTCTTGCTTACAGATTTTCTAGAATCAGCTTGCACATAAATAATAATAGCATTTATATGTATTTATAAGAATACTCTACTTCATATTTTTTCAATTTTAGCTGATATAATGCATTGAATGGACTTAATATAATTTATAGTAATTAAGTTTTCTCAGAATTCCCTCAATCAAAGCAACATTTTAATTGAATTTACATAATTAATTTCTCTTCAAATTTAAAGCATTGATTTTCTGTCATGCAGATTGAAAGTTATACCAAGAAACGTTTTTCTTACTCATTTTTGTAGGACTTGTACAGTCAAGTCCGTTGGGATGCTAAGATATAATGCGAGCACGTTAAAGGATATTAATTTCTCGTCATAATATACAGAAGAAATTCTACTCTTGAAATCAATTGGATTTTTAATGTTGATAGATCATAGATTTGTAAAGGGAAATGGATTATTGAAAAATGTATCTTTCTTATGTATCTTCCTAAAGTATCTTTTGTAATCAAAACAGCAATTAAATTTGAGCTAAATGAAACCTAAATTAAAGCCGATTTTAAAGCGTTTTATTCATTAGTATGAATAATTTGTAATTTTTTCTATTTTTGTTTTAAAATTCAAATTCAACTTAAGCTAGAGAATACTCGAAAAAACAGAACCAAATCGTTTATTTCATAAAAAATGTAAAATCAATTTTACTCGCGTTTGCTGCGCACAAGAGTATGTGTATTTTCCCAAGAATTCTCAGATTCGGAGTTCGATGACATCTGAGCATCCGAGCAGGAGCTCACAAAAGTTTGGTGGAGCTTGTCTAGTCGGTTTACGTCACAGGTATAATGAATACATTTATTGAAATTTGAATAGCTGCCTCGTTGAAATGCTTTAAAGTGTGCAAAATGCCACTTATTTGTTGCTGCGTGTGTTGGTTGTGCACAGCCACAGTTTTTAAGCTCATTATGTAATTGTAATCAAAACACGTGCCTTAATGTGCCTGCGGGTTGGCAATAAATTCAGTACAGATTTTATACCATATATTTGATTTTTTGCTCTCCATGATTTAAAGCTGCACAGAGTGCGCTTATGTCTAAATAAATATACATTTGTGTCTATATAAGTAGATATTACGAGTGTGTAGAGGGTTTTTGTGCGCTTGTTAGTACTCTTAACCAAAATCTAAGGACACGTGTTTCAAACTTTTCTGTATAAGATTAGACAAATAGCTCAAAATAAGTGGAAGTCGGGACTTTATTCTCTAATATATTATATTATATGTATATGTGTATGTATTATATGTATATTCGCTATTATATACATACTTCATACATTCTTTCGGCACTCAAACACGCGTCCATTGGAAGAAAAAAAGACTCACGGGGCGCCTGGGCATATGCTACTGCCAAATAATCGTAATTAGATCGACTTGAGCACACAGAGCATGGCCGTAGAAACTGTGTGCCCAAATAGATAGTAGGTATGTACATACTATACATACATACATATATACATAGATACTATTACGCCAGCTGTTGTCAGTGACTTAAGCTGTTGCATAACGAAGCGGCAAGCACTCATTTTAAACAGGCGCCACTCGGCACTAGGCGCCAAGAAAATGAATATGAGTCTGGGCACCGTTGGAGATGCTGTGTGGCGCCCGGAGGAGTCAATGTGCGTATGATGGGGGCCATGAAAAAGGTTCATTAGATGAGTAAAAACACAAGTGGAATGGTCAGGGCGGCATTGACTTGTCAGCACTGTAGCCTTTTACCTTGTGAGATACATTTGTAATTGCGAAATTAAAAGTGTTTATGTAGAGGCGAACAGCATGGGGGAGAAATAAACTAAACAGTTGGGCAACATAAAATATAGTAATAGAAAACTTCTAAAGGCAACTCCAAAACTCTGTGCATATATTCTTTGACCTTTTGATCTTAATTCTCGTCCGGAAAATAGAACGCGTTTCTCAATTTGCTTAATATTGTAGTATTAGCTGAAGTATAGGATATTCAACAGTCTAAAAAAATTCTGAAAAAATTCCCAACCTGTTTTTTAACATTTATTAAAATTTATTGTAATGCAGAAAATGGCAAATTAATTACAAAATGCAGAAGATCAGATCAGATATTATTCATTTCATAAAGTCCAATTTACCGAAAAGCCCAAAATCAATTTTTATTCTGCATTTTTTTCAAAGGACAAAGTTTTAAAAATAGTCCTTGCAACAAGGAAACTCTAGGTGAATTCCTTGTTGTTGTAAATACGAAGAAATAAACCATTCTGAATATATTGCAACTTTATCCAACCCGTCCCAAAAGGAATTTTATAATCTTTATCTGTTACCTTTTTTATAACAGTTTGCCAAAAAGCTTTAGCAGGGATGCAAGCTTTCATGCTGCAAAAGCTAAAGCTTCTAAGAACTTTATTATCTGTTTGAGCTTTAGAGAGCTTATAATCTCTTGTGAAATAGCTCCAGCTTCTGAGAAATGCTAGCTGCAATTCCCACGAGTGCAATTCAAAATAAAGCAACTGTACTTACAAAACTAAAGCCATGGAGACACAAAACACTTAAACTAAACACTTGAGACCACAACCGTTGCACGCCAGGGAACTCTCCTTCGGGGTTCCTGGCGACAGTCTGTCTCGACCAGCGCAGACTGTGCACCTGACAAATTCGAGACTGTCTACTACCAGGTAGAGCCCAATGCCGTTTGGGCAATTTTCTATAGAATTTCAGTCTGTTGACTGCAGCAACGCCTCGGCTAATGATCTTTTAACAAGGCAACGGAGTTTCCCAGCCCTGATGGGCTAAAGACAATAGACAGCGTATCTAACTGCCTCAGGATACGCCAGCTTGTCTAGTTTCATTCATGATACGAGCGAGAAGTTGAAAAAAAGAAGAAATCCTCCTATACTTTCATAGTTTGGAAGAGCGCGCGAAGACACTTCAAAGTGAAGAGGTTTTGCACTTGAGTTGCATTCATTCATGAAGTGCTGGTGCTTTTGTTATTCATAGATTTCTGCACGGGAATTCTGCATAGTGCGCTGAACACAGCGGGTGTTGCAGCAGGCAAGAATTCTGGACTAGCCAGATGTCCAAGTTAAAGTTAGGAAACTCATGAGAACATGTTCTGTATAGCTATTATTCACAAGTACTATATGGCTAGAAATGCAAATTCTCTTCCCATTATCGTAATTCCAGTTTTTATACAATCAGACCAAATTTTGTCAAAATCGGACAACATTATTATATAGCTTCTATAGGACAGTCGGACGAAAAATGAGTTTTTGTATAAAAAACATTTCTGTAAGGGTAATATAGCTTAGGCAACATCCAAATGGATGAGTATATTGGCTTTATTCAATGTCCATCCGTCCTTATTAACGAAATTAAAGCAATATTAGAACTACAACAACCAAATTTTAAACACATGTTACATATAGAGTTCAGCTTTTTTACTCCCGCAAACCAATTAAGCCATTTAGGATACCTAGAAACACTAAATTATTATAATATATTTAATATTATATGTTGATTGCTTACTTTTTTTGAGCTCCTAGCGTCTCTAAGTAGAATATGAAAAGTTTTAGCACAAATCACACAATTCAATGAGTTTGCAAATATAACACTGCACAACAGGAGTCGGCACCTACCACCTACTACCTGAGCACTTGAATCTCAAGAGCTAGATCTTCAACTCAAGTGGGCGCATACTTGAAACACTAAGGCAACTTTTGTACACGTCACTGATAACGATCGAGCGATCGACGAATACTACCTGAACGAATTTTCAAGAATAGCATAGTGAAAAGAATTGTGAAATTCTGTTTAAAACCGCCGACTGAGCCATTTTGCTCGACGACCCGTAGGGGCGTAGGTGCAATTGCGTTTATTAGCACCGCACCCCTGGCCCTGGCCTCATTCATTTTCAAATGCCCACAATGAAAGGTAAAATATCCTACGATTTGCCGTATTCATTGAAGAATCGATGTCAATTGTCGACTTTGTTACTGTATCTGAATGAGTTTTGCTGGGCAGGTCTGTTGCGCTTGACTCGTTTAGGCCCAGGACTCCTCAAAAAGTAGCTACAAATAGACTTAAACGTTGCCCGTTGATAATTGGTAAAACCCTAGCGATAAGCATCTGAGTTGGCGGATTTTCAGTGCCATAGTCATGCCATTAAATTCGCTCAATTTAGTAATTAGCTTGACAATTTTAAGTGTCGTGGGAATTGGAAGCATGATGTCACAACTTTTGCTTTTGATTAATTGCCATCCCAATGATTATGCAACTTTCTAATCCATTGTGCTTGTGGTTTACCCAGCAGACCACACAATTCGACCCATATGAGACAGTAAACTGTGATTTTTAAGCGGCAGGATCTTAACCCAACTATTTAAATGTTCTAAATAGCAAACCTATAACAGACTCATACCATTTGTATTCGAAAAGCCTACATTTCCTATGGCTATATCCACCCATTTGCAACGCCTGTCAACTTAACGGCAGGACGAACTCAATTTTTGCAGATTTTATGCGAAAATTTCTGTTTTTGAGATGTGTGAAAATTAAATCTGACAAATTTCCGACACATAGCAACTATTTTTTGGGCATCATTTTCTGCCCGATGGGATTAAAGGCAACGCTTTATTTGTTACAACTTCAAACAATTTTCTCCAGCTCATGCGCATAGGTCAATGTGTGCGCGGCAATATCGTTGGCCGGAACCTTCTCCTTCTGCCGAGTATTCATCTCAGCATAGTTGAAGTTGCCATCCATGTCCAGCAGCCATTTCCGTTTCGTGGCCAGGGCAGTCATCTCATTTCCTCCGGGCTTGAGACCCAGTCGCATAGCCGCTTGCTTTTGTGAGATCTTGCCGTAGGACTTCTCCAGGCATGAGGCTATTTCCTCACGGGCGGTATTCACCAGCAGATCCATGAAATCTGAATACAGCTCCGAGGGCATGGACTTCTTGGCCTGCAATATCTTGTTGTAGCGTCCCTCCATAAAATAGTTCTCCAAAGCCAGCACGGGAGAAATGAAAGCATTTCCCAGCAGTAAAGCCGACGGCAAACGCTCCAGCTCTATATGAAAATCTGCAATACGATTGGTGGCCAGCATATAGAGCAGATGCAGGCCCATGAACTTGTGCATCTTCGACGAGGCTTCCAAGTATTTGTCATAGTCGTAGTAGTACATCTTCAACTGTGTCATGTAGCGCTCGAATGCGGCGTTGTCCTTCACTTTGATACTGTGCTCTATAGCAATCTCCAGCATGTCCCGTGACGTATGCAACTCCTGCTGCTCCTTGGCCTGCAAAGCACGCTTTTGGCCCAGTCCCTGAAAGCCCACACGTACCATTTCCATCTTAAGCGAGTCCAGCAGTTGTCCACAGCGCAGCAGATTCGGCGAGGTCTTTGCCCATTCGCTTTTCAGTTCCTTATAGAATTGCGACATGGCTAAGCGAATTTGTGTAAATCGAAATGAACAACAAATTTTTAGTAATATAAATTGTATACTTGCTAGCACGTTGTTCAGGAAAACTTCAAGTGTTTTAGTTTTGTGCAAACTGTAGACAATTTAGACACAAGCCTACTAGGCTAGTAAGAAAATACGACTTGGTTTATATATCAATCAATTTATGGGCTTTACTTTAGACTATTTAACGTATTTATGACTATTAAGTTAACAAATTAAGACTACTGTACATATAACATTTAATATTTTAATACTATATGATACAATATATCCTACGCGCTGATCTTGAGCTCACAGCATTTGGGCGCTGGAGACGTCTGAGGACTGCTGGAGTTGGTAGATAGATTGAATGTGGGACTTTCGGAGCCGCCCTTCTTCTGCTTGACGCGTCGATTCTGGAACCAAATCTTCACCTGCTTCTCCGAAAGACGCAGCCGATTGGCAATCTCAATTCTGCGCAGACGCGACAGATATGCATTGTGGGAGAACTCGCGTTCCAGCTCCAACAGCTGGGTGCTGGTAAAGGCGGTGCGGATGCGTTTGCTGGAGTCGGCATAGTCGCTGATCAGAGGGGTAATCTCCAGACCAGCGCTGGAAACCGTTGCTTGCGATTTGATGGGTGAGCTGGCTGGCGAACAGGACGACTCGTGCTTGAAGCGTTTTGATTGCGGCTCGTCCTGGTTGCCATAATCCAATGAGGTGGTCGAGGAAGCCGATGGTGAAGTGCAGAACGCTCCAACCTCATGCAGTGGCAGGCTGGGACTTAGGCCATAAGCAGTCGATGTGGGAATCGCTGGCAGTGGCAGCTGCGTATTGCCACTGTGTCCGATGGCATTGGCCGAGAGCGGCGGCGATGGGTAGCAATCCTCATAGTTATTAAAGCCGCTCGACTTGCGCTTCGACGTGAAGAGCTGCGCATATGGATGGTAGAGGGAGGCGTGGGGCTGCTGCAGAACGGCGGCAGCTGCTGCAGCGGCCGCTTGCTGTTGTTGCTGCTGCTGCTGTATGCCCAGGGAGAAGAGGTAGCTGCCCACGTAGCTAGCTGGATACGGCAGCATGGGCATGCCGGGCAGCATGGCAGCTGCAGCGGCTGTGGCAGCCACGGCGGCAGCGGTGGCGCTGGCAGTGGGTGAGCCAAGTGGCTCCTTGTTCTTGTTGAGCGGTTTCATATCGCTGAGCAGCGAGTCCATTAGAAAAGAGCGCGACATTTTGCAAAGTAGTTCAAATTCAGTTCAAAATTCTCTATTCGTGACGAGCACCTAACACGATCGCTGTCTGAGCCTTACTGGTTAGCTATTAGGCTGTGCTCTTCACTTTATATAGACGGCGGTGGTTAGGGGTTGTTTTTGCACCACCCTTACGCTCTGGCAGTGCCGTCGGCGGTGCGAGTGAGAGCGCATTTGCCTTTGTTGACCCATTTGAGGGTTGTTTCCTTGTTTCCTCTGGCCATCAAGTCACCATTTACAGCTTGTCTCCGTCTAATAGCAGCAACTGTGGCCATTTAAGCTCCGCCCTTGGCATAAAGATCGTTCACAATGGCAGGTATTTCACAAAAATTATACATGTGTTTGTGCTGAGTGGTATTCGCATGAATGGCATTTGCCAAAAAGTATTCCTCAATTCGTTTATAAGCACGCCTAAGTTTGATTTCATTTAATAACTTTAGACAATTGTAGCAATGCAAAAGAATTTCGATTTTTAAAGAATCCTCTTTGGAAGATCTTAAAGGTGACTGTAAAGGTCGCCAAGCCAAACAAATTTTGTCAGCGGTTCGGTTTCGGTTCGGTTCGAACCACCGACTACTTTCTGTGTTCGGTTCGTGAACCCTGTCTAAGATATTGGTGAACAAAAGTTTTGGTTCGAAGGTTGGTTCAACTGAATCAAACCGTTATATATTTTAATTTAGTGTAATAAGTAGGAAGCTAAATCTCTAAGTCAAAAATGTATACACACTTGTAGTTATGCATTTAATTTCAGATAATAATAAATACTAAAAAAAATTTAATGATAATTAATTTGTCTTGATTCGATCTTTTTTGAGAAAATATTGTTTGGATCAAGTTTAGTAGAGCTATTTTTTTGACGATTGCTTAGGAGAGGGAAAAATGTTGGGAATCAAGGTTCGAGCCTTCTAACATGAGAGCATGATTTTAAAGAAAGCTACCTTGCTCTCTAAGCTGGCTATTTAGAGATAAGATGGAACGGCTCCAATTAAGAAAGTATCTTTCGAAGACTTAAACATATTTGGAAACCTTAGAGTGCTTCTGTATCTACTCAAACTAAAGTAGCTAAGTAATAACTGATTGAATTCAAGCTGAATATGAAAAGTTATAATGAATTGATCAATGAGCTGATCTCAAAGAAATCCTAAAGTCCAAAAGATTTGAATGCCAATTTCAAGCCATGCTATAGACCCAACTATTTGTCCTCTTAGCGCATTGTCCACTGTCTGTGAGCACCTTAACATGTTTTTATTGATGCATTATCTCCGTGTGTGTCTGCCAAATCGGTTAACAATGCCAGGGACATGCATCAACTGGGCCCATTCAGGACGAACCATGGCCATTCATTCAGGACCTGGTACCGACGCACGTTGCGTCTTTGTGACCGGCCAGACATTGCGTCGCCCGTAGAAGAGAGGGAGATTTCTGTGTTTTTTTTTGGGTTACATTACACAGAATTATGGCGGCAGTTGTATCATTTGTTAACTCGCTTTAAGGATTTGCTTTAATTGTCCTTTTCACGCCATTGTCCCGATGTGTGCGTAATGCCAAGGTGTCTGTCTGTGTGTGTGTGTGTGTGTGTGTCGCTTCAATGATATTTTATCATATGTTAAGTGGCTATAAAACTGTGCACAATTACTGACGTTAATTGTTGTCCAACTCTCAAAGTACTTTTGGACGCATTGTTGACTGCAGTTGCATAGCTTCGGGGTCCTTTGGCGAACTATCGCCTACTTTTTAGGAGGCATTGTTGGCAGTTTGGCTTCTGCTTAATTGGCATGCTTTGCTTATTGTAATACCTTGCAAAATGCCTTGCAGCTGCTGCCGCGAAGGACCTTCGATTTGTGCACCAGTTTTCGGCAAATAGTTCGCTGGCCAGGCGTTGCGTCGGTCTCGTGCGCAGGAGCAGGACCTGGGTGCCATTGTAATTGTTTCTTGAAGGGCCACTTGAGTTTTTGTGCTGCTCACCTTTGACCACATCCGTTTTTTGTATTTTCTCCATTTTCACGCTCGATTTAACTGGGTATTGATAATTCGGTCAGTTTTGAAATAGATCGTGCTATTGATACAGCCTCTTGTTTTTCCCCGTGAAAGGCAAATACCAATAGAACTTATATTTATGGTCACGTGTACACTTATAAAATAAAATATTCTTTATAAAAAGAATAATTTTACAATCTTTTAGCATCTCAAACGCAATTTCAGGCTCAGGTAGGCTTGCTGCTATGCAAACAGGATTGCCGAGAGATACAAGCTATAAAAGTATCTTTAAGCTCTCCCCTCTGAACCATTCAAGCGCACAATTTCATTTTAATTGTGAACAAAACTCCGGTAAACGCTAAACAAATGAAAGCTGAGAGAAACTAAGTATCTCCATGGATTCAGGGCGAGTTAACGTACTTAAATGATACGGAGTCTATGGCAAACCGGATTCGACAACAAAGGGGTGTGCGCTTTATGGCGGCCATGGAACCACCACCACCACGAGCACCACCATCAGCACCACCACCATGGGATTTACAGTTCTCCCGACAGAGACTTCAGTTGCTGCTGTTGTCTGGTTCATCATTTATTGACATTAATTGGTTGTGACATTTGCATTTGACTGATTGTTGTAGTAGTTGCCATTGTTGCTACTTAACTAACAGAAATAACAGCAAAAAGGGAGGCCATTGCTATGCCGCGTAGTTCGAGGGGTTTGTTTGGCCAACGGCCAACACTTTTGTATGTTTTGTGGGCTTAACAAATATGACTTCATTATAGCTCAAGCACTCGGTAATGAATAAATTATGAATGAGCTTTGCGCCATTAAGCGATTGGGGTTTGTACTGCGTGTTTCTGGGCCATCAGACCTCAGGCAATAAATGAGTGTGTGCGGTCTGCTTGTTTGAGTGTAGTACTTTTCAAATACTACGTAGGACCTTACGATTCTTCTATGGGTTAGCGTCAACACTCTGCTGCCATAGAAAATGTATTTCAAAGTACTCTACCGCCAGTTTAATATTAGTTGCATTCAAAGGACTTCCACAACAATGCCAACTTCTTGAGTTATTCATGAATGAAAGTCAGTGCAGCACAAAGGACACAAACAATATTTTAACAATTGTGCCTTGTACTGAGCCTGCGAGCACTTGCAGTGATCTGCAGATGTCTTTGTGTCTCCCACCATTCATACACCGAGTGTCCTTTGTGCTCGACCCAGGTAACAGCGGACAGTCAAGAATGCTATCTTTTATAAAGAGCAGCTAGCTGGGCTGATAGGTTTTTTTAGCGGCCACTGGGCAGAGGCATAGCTATCGTGGTCAAGGCCAAGCTGCCGGACAGTACAATTAATCAAGAGTATTATTGTTTTCATTCTTCGTGTCGTTTGTTCTGGTCAATATTGTGGTTTCTTTGCAGGGGCAGGGAGGGTGTATAGATTTTAGAATGTAAATATTTGATTCAGTTGGTTGGGGGAGTCAATAAAGCAACCCAATTCACAAACAGACCTTACAATAAAATAACACTTCAATATGTAGCCACTAATCAAATTATATAAACATAGAAATATAACAAGCAAACACACGATACACTTATCACCCCTTACCCCTGTCAACAGCAAGCCAGTTAATAAAAACGACATTTAAAATCAAAAAATGGTCCACATCCTGCTCCCTTGGTATGGAAAAGCGCGCGCGTTCTCCGACAGCCGCCGGTTCCTGCGCAGGATCACCCGCTGCCTCTGATTGCGGCACGGGCTGAAGAACGCGTTCAAATGTTTGGTCACAATCGAAACAACCCCAAGAGTCTGGCCCGAATGATATAGATTGGATACGGCTGCCTTATAAATATGAAATTGACAGGCAGTCGGGAAGGGGAATGCACCCTTCTGTATTTATATCAGCCACATCAGTCGCCATTATTTGTCAGTAGTTACATTTGTTGGCTTTTGTGATGTTAATACTTTCTGAATTGATAATCATGGCGGAAGATAAATATTTCTTGGTTGAATCTGTCAAGGACATCACAAGAAGGTGGAGATCTTTACTAATATGCTTCGTATAATAGAATCGTAGAAAATTTGTATATATTCTATATACATTAGTTCTAAATTCTGGTATGATGGGGTTGAAGCTTATAATATTGTCTTTAATTTAATATATAATAAGTCAAATATCAATTAATCATAAAAATTATACCCGTAGTCTAAAACTATGCTCAATAATATAAGTAAATAATTTCATTGAAAGATCTTTATTAAATTGTAGAACGTTCGTTTAACAAAAATCGAAGTTATTTAATGTGTGTGGATGTATGTATATTTATGTATATGAGTATATATACGAATACAATGATGTGTGATGTAGGAGACATGGTTGGTAATGCTTATCCAGAATACAGAGATATGCTTTATAGGTACAAAGATGCCACCTTCTTGATTACCTCCTCTATTCATATTTTTGATTGGTACAGGGTAGAAAACAAACAATGCTTTTGTATCGACTTAGATTTGTCGTTACAAAGAGAAAAATGTTTTCTCTACACATTTGAATACAAAACATAAAATACATTTAAGAGATGAATTATACAAAAGGCATTGCTTTAACATTACATTCAATGGCTCTAAAACTGCCGAGCATTTATTGTAAGAATTTCCCTATAAGGGAATTTAGCCAAGTCGCAAACCCGAACCAAAAAGCGCAACTCAAACTCTGCGCATGTTTTTCAGTGACAACAAAACTGTGCTTGCGTCAGTAGTATGTACATATGTAGCAAGGGTAACTTGTCAACGGCAGAAACAGTTTTACACGTGCCCAGCACTGCTTTTGACATTTCAAGAAATACTTACCTTCATCTGCAGTTTACGCATGATGCGCGTCTCCTCCCAGCGATCCAGCTCATCCCATTCCTTATTTAAACATAATGATTAATGATTTAAAGAGAAATATGAGGAAGTGGCAAATATATGAAGCATTAATATCTACTCACCTTTCCGCGCTTACGAAGCAAGTAATAGCGGTACATGACGATGGTTACAGCCAGAACCAGAGCTAGCCCAGTACCGGCAGCGGCTCCTAATACCGCTGAGCTTACCATAACCATTTTGATCGCAAAGTATTCCACCTAATATATTCTGAAGTAATGCTCAAAAGCTAGCTGTTGATTATCTCTGAAATGGTTTGTAGACAAATTAAGGATTAATTAATTATCTAATCTTTATCTTTAAGTAAAAATATTTTAAATAACACACTTTTTTCACAATATGTAAGATTATAATATGTATTTACTTTTCAGTACTTCTAAGCAAAGCATTTTTGTTAATAACATAAAATTACAGTAAATATGTATGCATATTAAAGATGGGTGACAATAAATTTAATAGAACAGGGCCACATTGTTAGGTTTTTGTGCATATTGCTTGTAGCTTATTTACTTAAATACAACTGTGCAAACTGTCTCGGCCGTGGATTGTGTTTTTCACTTTTGAATTGATGTTCTTGAATTAATAAACAAACTAACATACACGTCAGTTTTAAAGTATTCTAAAATTAATTGTCAGCGATCCATAACATGTCTCTTTTGAGCACAGCAAGCCGTGGAAACTTCTGGAATTGGGTCGACTCTGGGGGTATCGTAGAAAGTTGTGTGGTGTTTGACTTTCCATTATTATGTCATATTCAAAAATATTTTCATCATCTTCATTTTTTTCAGTATCATCATCAGTATCATCATCATCACCATTTCTATCAGCATGCTCATCTTCTTGATCATCATCTTGGTCATCATCTTTGTCATTATTATGATCATCATCTTGATCAATGTCATGATCATCATCTTGATCATTATTATCATTACGATCATCATTATCCTCATGATCATCATCATCATTATCATCATCATCGTCATCAACAACATTCTCACTTTTATTTTGAGTGGGTTCATCATCGTCTTTATTTAAATTTTCGTATTTATCCCTGTCCATGTAAGAAATGTCATCTAATTCATCATCTTCATCAATTTGGGAGCTCGAGGAGACCAAAAAAGATCCCAAACACCCGATAAGCGTTAAAATAAGCAGCGTACGCATGGCGACGTTTCAACGAATACTGTTAAGATGGGTTTTCAGAAAGCAATTTAAAAGGCAATGGTGTTTCGGTGAAAGATGTTTTTGACAACCAAACTGGTTTCAATATACTTTGTTTGTAAGACAAAAACGTTCGTTATCACAAGCAACAATATGATATATGTTAGACCGTCAAGACTAAGAATCGTTAAAATTCAATATACTCTGAGATAATACTGAATTGAGTAAAACTTGATGATAGAATTCAAATAACACGTTCTCCAGTTAAGGTGGGTTATCACCGAAATAAAGCTAATGTAATTTATCATCTTCCATCTTCCATCTTCCTAAAAATACTTTGCATTAAGTTTTTGTAATTGTAACTTTAATTATTCATCCACAAAATAATTTTATTAAAGGAAAATATTTTCTGTTTTATATATTTTATTTGCGTTTCCTGTTGAATGTGTTGCATAGAAATTGGACGGTTGTTAATAGTATATGTATTGTATTCTCTTAGAAGGATTAATAGTTTGGCTTTCCTAAGACCTTAGCTTAGGGAAATCCCATATATTCATTCCTTGCTCTTAGCTTCATCTTCCTCTTCATCCTCTACTTCATCCCCTTCTGAACCTCCATCCTCATCTTCCTCGACTGCTTCTTCCAGCACTTCATCGCCTTCAGCATCGGCACTATCGTCGCCAGCTTCATTGTCGTTCTCTGGTTCCTCCTGCTTAACTTGGTTATCTTGCTCGGCATCTCCATTTGCCGATATTGTGGAAAGCAGCACACAGCCGAAGAGGGCAAGTAAGAAAATAGTACGCATGTTGAATGATTTCGATTTAGCTACTGATCTCGAGTACTCCGCCAACCAAGTTTTTATACAGGCAAATCCGAAGCATAGATAGATATATGTACATAATTATATATTTATGTTTATTCCGTTGTTATTTGAATGGGTTGTTGTTGTTTGCGTAACAACAGCTGCCACCATGATTGGACACAATATTGGTAGACTGGTAAATATTTGTCTGCCTTAACTTCACATTCGGGATTTAAAATGATTCCACACACGCAGGCTTTTTCTAAGAACCTGGTTTAGTTTGCACAATTGCTGCTCTGTAGAAGCTTGGGGAAAATATTTGTATATACATATCTACACATTGATATAACTATTAACATTTGCACATAAACTATATCTATTCTGCACACAAATAAATATTGAAAACCTTAGCTAAAGTTTTATGCATTGTTGTAAGGCCTTGGTACTCTTGGGCGCTTGTGCCGGAAGTTATCTAGAGGAAACCTTGCCTTTTGTTTGTAAGTACAGTCGAACTTCTCTGTAGCGAACGTCTCTATAGCGAAGTTGTCTCCAAATAGAAATTTATTCATTCCTATGTGTATTTAGATCTCTCTATGTCTAAGAGGCTAAGAGACTAGTTGTGAAAACCTAAGTAGAGAACTTTGGCATTCCAAAGTATGTATGGCGACCATTGTACATGTTCACACGTATGTATCCGTTTACTTTTGAATTCTATTTGCAACAACTTGGCACTCTTAAGACACTTTGACAAAGTTCTGTGACATGTTGTTATTCAAGAAAGAAGCAGGACGAGGTTGTTGTCGACAAACAAGCAAAATTGCTGTACACAGTATCCTGTGTGCAACAGTCAATGATGGGGCTTCCAGTTGCCGTTAGTGGCGAACAGGGCTAGTAAATCAATTGCGGTTTTGTCCATTGCCCTACCCACAATGGGGCCCCACCTGTTTTCACCTGCACCGCATACCCCACACGGCAATAAATTAGGCGGCCGCAATATTCTTTGATGTACACAAACTATAGCATACTATTAAGCGCTTTAAAATATGTTAGTTTCTGATTAATACAATTTTGTTTTTTAGAGTTTTTTAACAGCATAAAATCATAAAAAAGCACTTTGAAATTATAATTAGTTTCATGTATGCTTTTGGGAGAGTTTATTTATATTTTTCATTTATTAACTATGCTTCTCAATGCTCAGGTAAATATTGTAGAGAGTTTGATATTAAAACACTTTGAACACGGCTGTTCTAACCCCTTGGGACTAATTTATTGGCCATAATTGCTGCTATGATCCAACTTCAGCTTAATGTGGTCAGGGAATGAAAAATCAAATGTAGATAAACCATTTTATATACTATGAGGAGCCTAACAAGATTTTCATACAAAGGTACATTCGAGTCAAAGGAGAATAGCTAGAATAGCCAAGAAAACTGGTTTACAGCAAAAATGTCAGTCATTGAAAATGTGTACATAAAATAAATTCAATTTCCGGAGAAAACATGTAAGAATGCTCTAGCTGAGTATGGTGGACTACCAGATATCCTGGATCTAGATCTTAAATTCCCAAATAATCTCTTCATACTCAAGTACGCATAAGCAAGTATGAAGCAAGCAGTGCACTACTTGACTTCAAACAGCGGAAACTGCGGAAGCAAGCAGATCACATCTGCTTGGAACATAGTTTATTGAATAAATGGAATCGAAGTAAATGCAAAGAGCTGCATCAATTATCGAACCCTCTATAAGATCGAACTGCAAATAAAACCTTTTGTGAACTATTTCAAATAAGCAACTAGTTTCAAAGCAAATATAAAACCTTAGAATATATGGACAAAAGAGTATCATAACAACATTTGTGTAAATAAATATACTTATATTATTTCTCAGAACTTGGTCAATGCCTCCTACTTATTTTTATTCTTCTGGGATTATACGGTTTCATTCGAACTGCGCACATTCTGGTAGGTAGCTCTGCAGTGCACAGATTGTTGCAATGAAGTCACATTTTCTGTTCACTGGAATTTATTACGCAAACAGAAAAACTCACCCCCTACCGCATTGGTTGGGGCCTTGAAAAGGGCACATCTTCTATTTTTAATTTAGAAATTCTTGATTTTAGCTTAGCATTTAGGAGAAAACCACACGCAGGACACCGCAATGGAGCGAGAGGAACAATGGACTCAAGCCGAGATTGCTGCTGTGTTTACATACGTTATAAACATCAACTACAACAACATGCGCCATCAAATTTCACTGTGAACCTAAATTTGGTCGGCTAAGGACAAAATGGACGTCGACAGGAAACGAGAAACGGAAGTGGCTCAATTATTATGCCAACGACCGTCGCACATCAAGTCATCATCATCAATGGCTGAGACACTCATGCTCTCATGTCTAATGTGTTTTCACTATTTTCGGGTTTATTAGGCACCATTGTGCTAATTTCACGAATTCAAGACAAATTGAACATAATACTGAGCATCATCAAATCAACGAACTTTGCAGAATTAGTGACAATATTTATTAATATTATCAGACATGGTACCAAACACTTAAGCCACTTATAAAGAACTGTGAACATGGATTGAACGTAACCTTAAAAAAAATTGGGACCTTACTCAACACTTTTTAACAGTTTCTGTATTTCAGCAAATTCAATATAACTTTAAATAAGTAAATAAATAAGTTTCAACAGATATGATTCTCTATGATCTATAAGCGCACTTTTTTTTATACTATTAAAGCTAGAGCGCATAAATGAGGTATTTATTTGGGTATAACCAGAGAAGTATCAATAGTTAACATTATTTCCCCCGAAATTCGGAAATTATGATTTTGAACCACAGTTACACAATATTTCAACCACTTCCGAGCCTGTTCACATACTCACAGACTGAGTACAGTCAAAGTTTATTTTCGGACATTATTGCCCCCGAAATTCAGAAAATATGATTTTGAACCACAGTTACACAATCGGAAGTGGTTCCGAGCCTGTTCACATACTCACAGCAAGTATACTTAGTCAAAGTTTATTTTCTGACATTATTACTCCTAAAATACGGAAAATATAAATTTTAACCACGGTTACACAATATTTTAATCACTTCCGAGCCTGTTCACACACTCACAGGAAGTGTACTTAGTCAAAGTTTATTTTCTGATAAACATGCACATTTGGACATATATTAACTTATGTGAGCACTTAATTAACCCTTGTGAGTTCACTAAGCAAATAAAACAATATGCAACACTTATCATAACGCTCCTGGAACTACAATATGGCCACTGGGAAGCTCTCAAGCAAGTCATTTGTACAACTAGCTCAGCGCAAAGCTTACAATACTATTTGGCCACGCTGCCCCCTTCCGCTCAGAGTAAAGTTGCGTTTGTTTGTCTCTCAGCTCTGCCTAGGAAACTGTTCGTGCGTGGGTCTGGGATGGGGGGGTCTGGGCGGCGGTACTGGCGCCAGGCTCCGGGCTTCGGCGAAAACCCTAAAAATAAACACGCTGGGGAGCATCAGGACATCACAACCATGCGCGCTGACCGCTATATGCGCGTTTCAGTTACACGGCGAAAGGGCTTCGTCAGGATATTGTAATGTAATTTTTATATTTTGTGCCAGCCTGTTTAATGAATCAACAAGTGTAATACTCGGGACTGCCGTTGGCAGCTCCCAAAGGGTTTATATTTCTATCGGAGCCCACCATATTTTTCCATCGCCATCCGTCACAGGACTGCCTGCTTTAGACACATTTGCATGGCGCACATTTGCATAAATTTCATTAGCAGCTGAAATTCGCGCATAGAATATTGGGCGAATCTTGGCATTGAATTTTACGGGTGTGCCATGTGCCTACATCCTCACAAAACTCTAAAGCGCGCCAAAAAGCAAAACGTCCAGTTGCAAAGCTGGGCCGGTTTGTCCATTGAACTTTACATAACAATACTAACAACTTCTCGCGCTAGCATAAAGCGTTATTGGGCTTTTAGCGTTTGTTGTGCCCTCGAATTAACATTTTGATTGGATTTTCCAATATTGCGCCATATGGCAGGTTGGACGGTCTGGTACCGACTTTGAGGGCCGACTGGGGCAGTGTTTACGTCCTCCTTGATATTTTAACTCACATAGACCATAAACAAATTGCCCGATAAGATAAACAATTTTATTGTTTATGCAGCAGTCACGTTAATTAATTAGGAATTCATATGGTGCTTAACAAATATCTACATATCCAATCTGGTATAATAATAAGACAACAGATTTAAGGGAGAAAACCAAAGTGTTTGCCAAAACATTTTTTTATTAAACCAGATCCCATTTGATAAAATGATGATTAATCCATATTTTACCAGGAACTTAGACTATAACAGCTGCTTGTACGATCGCATCATTATCGGTATTTACATCTGTTGCGGCTTCAGTTGTCGGACCATCAACCACTCTGGGAATCCTGGGCACCCTTGGACCCCTTGGACCTCTTGGTCCTCTTGGATCCCAAGGACGGCCACCCCAGGGACGCCAGTTTCTGGGCTTCATGGGTCCATATCCTCCCCACATAGGTGATGGTCTATTCCAACCGTACCAATCCTCGGGACCACCGCCTACTCCCGGCCAGTATTGGGGACCACCGAAATATGGCATAATGCGTGCTTCAGCTGGAACAGCCGCAACATCAGGAGTGGCAACAACGTCCACGGTCGCATCAGGAATTGCTACCACATCTGCCACCTCCACGGGCTCGCTAGCAATGGCCGGCTGAACTGCCAGCTTGATTAGGGGCTGGCGGAGTATGGGTCTGCGTACAAAGACATTTGGTGTCTCAGCCAAGACCACAGTCATACAACTGATTAATGTTAAAGCTATGAGCAAACGCATTTTGGATTTCGAATTCTGTCTTCAACTGATTTCCACTCGCAGTGATGGCTGCTTTTATGGCAAAAACAGCGGATAAGTTTTCTAAATATTGGCTTAACTAATTTCACCCACCAATTGTCATTTTGCCGCAAATATTTCTTGAATTGTTTACTTATATTTCGAGCGTCAAAGTATAAAAACAGAGTCTTATTCGTATTTGCTTAGCTTTAAGAAAGTTAATATAGAATGTGATAGGACACGAGTATACAAAATGCTTACTGCGTACTGTGTCGACAAGTGTTCTATTGTATTCACTCTAAAATGAGACAAATGTGTCCATAATAATGAATATAGCAAGTAGAATGCTTTAGTCGAGAACACCCGATTACGAGACACCCTATAACCAGGTCTTAAATTTCGGTCGTGAGTGTTGAGGTATCCAAAAATTGAAATAAAGTTGATGTGGCGTATAGGAACCTACATGCCGAAATTGTTGTCCCTAGTTTTTAGAAGCTCTGATTAACTAATCAATAACTTTATGAGATCGGAAATGCCTCCATCTACTTCCTAACATGGAGATACATTCCCAAAGTATTACCCCCTCCTAACCATTTTATGCGTACAGGGTGTAACAAGTACCTACGTATACTTCAAAAGGCAATGAGGTTAAAAAATGTACCAAAGCTGTGCAAATAAATATATTTGTCCTGAAGTGTCCACAAATATAAATATACGTTTATAGTACGTAGACTAATTAGCTTTGGATGCAGAGTTTGGTTCTAGCAATTGAGCACTCGTGCAATCCATGATAGTATTACTGGACTAGTAATGTGGATTCCCTTGTGATTTGTAATACTATAACCATGCTTGATGATGAAGTATAACACTATGCAACAGCATTGTGAGTCCCGGACATCTGACAGTAAAACCTTATCTTAAACATACATTGTTTTTAGTTATTGCATCACCGAATAGTCTAAAATGTAATTTAAAGCTTTACAAAATTCTTAAGTTTGTTAAAAGTAAATAGATTATCCTCAAATTTTCAAAAATGCACATTGATAAATATACTTAAAATTTATATATTGTGCTTATGACCGGCTAACAAATTATTTTTATTAACTTTGTATAAAAGTAAACATCTTTAATTTCACATATTCGAAAGCTACCTTCAGCTTTGAAATTTGATGTTCGTGCCACAAAGTTTTTGTTGTTTATTTTGTGCATAGTGTTATTTTGAATTGTTGAAACCTGAACTATTTGCTACCTCATATTTATGATTCATGTGTGCACAGTTGGAGGTTTATTTGAGTAGAAGGCAAAGAAAAGTTATCAAACATACATGTACAAGTGTGTAATTAAATTATTTGAATTTATTTTGCAAAACTTCTGAAAGAAGCTGCTTGGATTACACTAATTGGGCCAGAACAGCACTGGCTCACTAATTGGCCAGCAGTGGCTGAAGGTGGGTGTCAAAACTGCCCTGTGCTTAAGCCCAGAGTCCACCTGAAACTGATGTTTATGAAAAGGTAAGCCGGCAATGTAAAAAGTGATGGTGGCATTGGTAACACGCAATGTGGGCCAAGCTAAATGCAAACACAGAGCATAACAAACGGATTAAAAACTGCAAGCTGCTTTAGCCTATTAAAATAAATATGTACAAGAAACGAACAGGAAACAAGAAAAATCCATATAATCCATTGATGGCTAATTGTGTCTAGCCAATAGCCAGTAAAATACATTAATTAATTTTTGAAATCTCTTAGTCTGCGAATATGCCAATTATAGCTAATATAACAAGTAAGAACTCGACAGCAGAATACTCTGTTTCAAGTCCGGTATATTTTGGTTACTTGTGGGGTGGAAAAGAGAGAAAAACATTTGGTGAATCTATCTGAACAGTTGTTTGAGAGATACATTGTCATCTTTGCGGGGGAATGGGTAGGAGGACAATTATTATGGTCGATCTTGACTCTTTATAAATTGAGGGTATACACCAACATTGGTTGCTCTAGCTTCAAGGGTGAGGTAAAAATGTGTTCATACGGACGGACGGACAGACGGACACTTCACAAATCCAATATACTCTTTTTCAGAAAAATATTTTTAAAACCGAATATAAAAATTAATGATTGTCAAGCTGTACACCAAAGTTCTTTATTTGGTTGTAACTAAGGTTCGCGAAAAAGTCACCTTATCAAACTTATAACGGTTTGTATTCACTTTGCTGTTCATATTTCCAACTTGGTTCTTTTGCGTAGTTTGCTTTCAACTAATTCGCTTGCCTAAAACACCGACATAAAGCAGAAATCGCAATTAGGTTCCGTTATTTCTATTACAATTGTCCACTGCCTCACTTTGTACAACTGATAAACAGATGAAGTCAGTTTCTGACATCGTTTATCATTAGGTAAAATCTTGTACTATACGCATACAATAGGTAAAAATTCTCCTCTGAATGCGTCCATTGACGTCATTGATCCATTTCAGAACATGATCCGTGTGGCGTAACGAATATTGCCGAAAATTATATAAACGTTGTAGTATTGAGTATAACTGATAAGCGTATAGCCATTGCGTACTTATCTTATCAAAGATTCAAATTCATGCATATAAGCGTATATGCCTTATATGTAATTCCACACAGAACGCCAGGGAAATGAAACCCACTTAAATATTGTGCACATACTACTACCCTACCCAATGAAATCTATACGCATCTGACACGACCCAAGTCGAGCCAATAAAACTTGCCACTTTACATCTCAGGAGTGGCCAACAGTTGTCCTGGCTGCGATGTCCTCTTGTTACTCTGATTGCTTTCTACCAAGGCCATCGGCAGTCTCTGCCTTTGCTGCCCCCTATGCAAACAATCGCACTTTTAATAACCTCTTCGGCGGATAACAAGAAATGAGGTGACGCCGGGGGAAAGTAGCGTTACACATGCTACATGTGAGTATTACAAGTATTTTGGTCAGGCATCATTCAACAGGCTAAACGAAACGACACTTTTGTTTTCCTTATTCCCAAGTGTCAAATAAAAATCCATTATCATATAAAATAGAGCGTTGGATCACGGTTTGGATTGTATGCATAGGTACTATATGTTTATAAAAGAGTTTACGTAGGTATTATTGAAATAACATACACAAAAACGCAATAAAAATTCTATTTGTACTGGAAACTCACAAGCATTGTTAATCATAAAGGATACACAATAATTGCGTATTATATTATTATGTTAATTATTAGTAAATATTTGTAATATTTGTCAGACTTACCCCAAAACCTGTTGACTTGTTCAAGATCGTCACTTACACTGTTTATTTTGTTATTGTTTGAACCTTAATCGGGTTCGAGTCTTTAAGTCAGTATACAGACATGACTATTTTTTAAAGAAAACATTTTCTTTTGCGAACTGTTTGTGTACTCGATATAACACTGCCGATGCACAAGGCAAATAACGCACTTAACTAAATGTCAATCAATTTTCTGGAAATTCAATTTTTCAAAAATGATAATATTCGAGTGGAATACCAATGAAGCTGCTCGCTGCACAAATAAATAGTTAACAATAGGTATAAACCGCTCAGCGCGCCAGATACCAACTGCTTGCCACAACGACAGGATAACCAATGCTAGACGATACGCCATTGAATGCTACCATATGCTAGCATTTTGTTGTCGTCGCTCGGGTTCCTCACAAAAAGCTCCTTTGGGCATAGCCTTCGCTTCGTTTCGCGTTAAGTCGGCAAAAAGCTTTCGCCTGTTATCAGTGAGAGATTGCGGGCACGGCCGGCGTGGGCTTCGTGTGCATTGTGCTGATAACGGGGCTGACCAATAATTATCTCAACCGTCTCTGTACAAATCAACTTGGGGGTTTGATTCTGGTTTGACGTTCATCCCAAAGGGTTTTGCTTTGTAGCAGCCTTGAATTTTAAACTCCAGTCGGCACAATTCTTTCTTTCATCCCGGCTCAGTTGTCCATCATCCAACGTCGACATCTGTAATACGCTGTTGCTCTCAGCTTCCATTCCACAATCATTCCTTTTGAAAGTATATGAAACACAGTCTCTATCGAATACATACATATATACAAGCAATTAATGGTAATTAACGTAATAACTTTTATTTTAACTCTTCTTATGACTTTCCATATAAATTTAACATTAAATGCTTCATTAGCCCCACTCGCTCAATTAAGGCACATTCGATATATGTTTCATTGTCTTGCCACCAAATACAACAAAGTCAAATGATAATAAAAACTAAAACCTTCTCATATGTATCAGTTTGCTTTAATCAACCTAAAACACAAAACGGTCGCACAGGTTTAAAACAAATTAAGAAACTTAAAGTTATTGAATGGCTTTACACATATAAATACTGGGATCGAGACAGGTTCGGGTCTACTACTATTAAAGTGTATAAACTATAATTAAATGGTACATGCTTGCGAAACGTACAATTAACATTTACATTCGAGTATGAAGCTGAGTTTGGTTTGGGGTTTTTTGGTTCTTAACTACATACTTAGTTACATACAAGTAATTCATGACTACAAAACATCTTAAAACATACAATTAGCAGGAATATAACATTAACACTAATATGGGCCGTAGTTTTAAACATTAACTATGATGCATGGCTGTCTTCAGATTTGGTTTTCCTTAAAAAAAATAACTTTTGAGCACTAATGATGCCGCGACTGAACGCGTTTTGACTTCTGTGTCGTCGGCCAGTCCAGGCTGGCAAGCGAGGGTAGCGCGTTATCATTGTTGTTCTTATTGTTACTATTACTATGGTTACAATGGTTATTATTGAGCAAGGCCGGCGTCTGCAAGGTGTAGTCGTGGGCCAGAACGATAGGCTGCAAGTTGCTGAAGTTCACAGCTGGCATGAGGGACGGGGAGGCAGGTGCGTAACTAAGACGCCCGGCGATGTTGGGGTTGGTGGGCGTGTTGATATGCTGATTGGCCGGGGGCAGTGGAGACTGAGGCACATTCATATTGAGACCAGCTCTGTAAAGAAAAGACCATCAGTAGTTGTACAAGCCAAATAGTGCAATTCGGGTGAAAGAGCCAATAAGAGTGGAAAAAGTACTACTCATAAGCAACATGATAAACAAAACTATATACATAGTATAAAGTATCTACGTTGCATCTCATTGCTGATGCTAATATAATTTTTGTTGGTATTGAGTGAAAATAAGTGCTGTCAAATTGTATGCTTGCAGCGCAGACCTTTTGGCATTTGGCCGCTGAGCTACTATTTTTTGGCTGAATCGCCTTTGCTCAGCTTAACTCTCATATTGACTGTCACTAGAGGCAGCTTAGTGCTACGGGGTAGAACAATGTAAGCAGTTATGCATGGATTATGTACAAGAACAGTAGAACTGTAGAGGGTATTTCAATTTAACGCCAAACGGATGTATAACTCACCTTTGCTGTGTTATTGTAAAGACTGACTTGCTCACAATGCGCTTGCCGGTGTGCCAAATGCGGCCAATATACTTGATGCGTTGTATGGCAATGATGGCCAGTGCGACAGTCCTATAAAAAAGCACACAAGCAACATCAATAAAATAGTAGACAAACAAGTATATGGCAAGTTAACTCACTTAAACAACTTCTTTTTAGTGAGCCGCTGCGGCGGTAATCTTGATTCAGATGTACCCGCTAGCGTTTGAAGAGCCAGCTGCTCGCTCGCCTGGTAGCCCTCCAGGGTGAGCTTCAGATAGCGCTTCTGATAGACGAGCGCTTTCCGATGACTCTCGACGCGCAGATAGCGTCCAAGTAGTTGACGGCATCGGTCCTCGAGCTGCGCATTCTCACTGCCGCCGAGTTCCTCGCACCTCTTCTGCAGCGCTATGCGCTCACCTACCAGGAACTGCACGGTTTCGGCCATTTGGCGATTCTCCTGAGTGTTCTCCGCCAGCAGCGTGTTGATTTCCTTCATTTTTTGCATAAACTGTACCGGCACTGTGTCATCCGTGCTGTGGGCCAGCCGATCATTGGCCTGAGCTAAGGCCTCTGACAATTTTGACTCTCGCTGTGCTGAGCGGGTAACATCAAAACGCAGCTGAATAATCTTTTGTTCTAAGCTCTCCTTTGTCGACTCAGCGGCCAACAGCTTTGACTTCAGCTCGTGAATCTCTGCCTGCAGTTTGGCCTGCTCCTGGTGCTGACGGGCACGCGTGTTGGCGCGACGCGTCTCCGTCTCTTGCAATGTAACTATACGCGCCTCCAGACTCTCAATTTCGTTGGCTTGCAGTGTGAGGCGTTCGTTGGAATGCTCCAGATCCATTTCAGCTGACTCCTTGTCGCGTGCCAGCTTATCCATCTCCTGCTTAAGGCGTTCGCAGTAGTCGACGCGCTCCTGAAGCTCTTTTTTGTAGCGTTGACGGTCCCGCTCGCTGTTATGCTTAGCATCCGCGGATCTTTCTCTCTCTCGCTCGTTCTGGTCGCTCACTAGTTTTAACTCGCTGCGCAGCCTGTCTAACTCCGATTCAAAATCTGATCGAGGTGACTTGCGGGGAGACTCGGTGGGAGATTTTACCTTTAAGCTGCTACGGCGGCTCTCGGCACGCTGCAGTGCAGTGAGCTTCGTTTCTAGCTGCTCGCAGCGCTCGCGCTCCGTATCCAATTGCTTGTGAAGCTCGTCCTCGGTAGCGAGTGCCTCCTCCAGGCGTTTACGCATGGCCTCAATGATGAGCACATCCTGTTCCTGTATATCCTGCGAGTGCTGTTTCTCGCCAAGCAGCTCCTTGCTCAGCGTCTCTGTTTGTTCCCGCTCTACGGCCAACTGAGCCCTGACTGCCTCTAAATGATTCAGCAGTTCACGTTCACCTGTGAAATTCTCGTCATCGGTGCCGTGTCCGTTTCCATTGCCGGGTGATGGTTCAGCATCGGTTTGAACTTCCTTTTGGTGCAGCTTGTTGTCCAAATTGTTTTCCTCTTCGCTTTCAATGGCTTTGAGTATGTTAGAGTCGAGTTGCGCCGAATAGTTAAGCTCCTTCTCCACTTGCTGCGCGATTTCATCTACAGAATATTGCTTCGAGCTGTGCTCACTATTCTTAAGTCGCTCCAGATCACGTTCCAAAGCGTGCACCTGAAGCTGCAGCTCGTCACTGTGCTCCTGTGCTGACTGCAGTCGAGCTGCCAGCTCGTGATTGCGCTCAGTCTTGGCCTTTATCTCTGCATTAAGTGCCTCGACCTCTCGCTTGCGAGCTGCTGCCGTGTCTAGGTGCAGTTGCTCGCAATGCGCATGGGCCGCACTAACCAGATTAAGCTCTCTGCGCAGCGTCTCCCGATCGGCGGCCTCTTGAGCAGCCGTCTCCAGAATTTTGCTCTCTAGCGAATCTATGCGAAGCCGATATTTTTCCTCACAATGCTCGTGGTCTTGCAGTAGCTTTTGCTGCCTTTGCAGCTGATCCTTTTCGTGAGAAAGTTGCTCCTGTAACTGAATGAGTTTCTCCTCCAATTCGGTATTTTGCTGATGTCTTTCCTCTTCCAACGCTATTAGCTTTTGCTTTAGCTGCAGCAGTTCAGGTGACGTAATGGGCTTAGGCAGCTCAGGTGTCTGCATCAGCAAGCTGGGCGTCTTCAGCTTGGAGTCCTCGGTTATATTTGAGAAATTGATCTGTCGTGGCACGAAGCTTGGTGTCATTTCGCCAGTGCTCTGTGCGGTCAGGGCGAGAGCATTGGGATCCTGAAAGTAGTGTGGATGCTCGAAGGTGTTGACGGGATGAGCAACCACAAAGCCACTCAAGTCGTCAGTGCGCTTGTAAGTGAGATGTGCGACAGCTTCCTTTGAGGTTTCCTGAAAGAAATCAGTTGTAACTCAAGTAATTACACTTTAACACCCTTCCACTTACCATTGTCTGATGCAGGAAGCCGCCCGCATCCTCGGGCAGCTGAAGTGGCGCATTGAGGCTGTGCATCGCCGCGCGCCGATCCACATCCGGTTCAGGAAACTCGGTAATTGAGCCAATATCGCTGAGAGTGCGAGCGCTGTGCTTAGCACTGGCATCCTGCTTGCCAGCAGCCGGTGAAGATGCCCGGCTGGCATCCTTGGCCGCCTGTAACTCGCGATCCTTTGCCTCCAATTGCGCTTGCAGATGATCAATCTCATCGTTCTTGTCGGCCAGCATGGTTTCCATAAGATTGGGCAGCGATAGCCGATTGATCATTTCAGTGCGCATCTTTTCCTTGAGTTTCTGCAGCTCGTTGTTCTTTTGCAGCACTTCTGCCTCCAGGCGCTCAACAAGGCTGCGATCATTTGGTGTGCGTGAGACGAGCTCCTTTTCAAGGCGTAGTATCTCATCCTTGCTGCGCTGCAGCTGCTGCTGCATTGTGCCCATTTGTTTATCCCGTGCGGTCAGCTGCTCGCCAAGATTGCGCACCTCGCTCTGCAGCTCATGGACACGGGTATTCAGGTCAGAGGTGCCCGCACGATGGAGTTGCTCGGCTCGCTGGCGCTGCTCTTCCAGACGCTTCTGCAACGTGGAAATGCGTTGGGTCTGCTCATCGATGCGGCCCTGCAACGAGTCGCGCTCGTGCTGCAATTCCTGCAAAAATTTAAATAGTCTCAATTAGTTTTTGCCATGCCTCATGTGGCAGTCAACGGCCGACCGATTGACCGCATGTGCAACTGCGTCTCATCCAACCCTTGCCAACCTCCATTTAAATTGAACGCATTCAAATGATGCAGCACAGAAGATGATGATGGAATATGTATTTCCACAATGTGTCTGTATACTCTGCATCTGTATTATTTTCCGCTGCAACTGCAACTGCTGCTGCTGCTGTTTACACAGTTTGAAGCATCCACTTTATGCGGGCTCCTCCCACCACTCTCTGCCACCACAACAATGAAATTTATTCAGGCACACGCTGCTAAACAGCATCATACATTACACATACGCGTATTAGTCTTTCAATTAGCTGCTTGTGGCATGCTGCATATTGTAAACAAATCTCTTATGCATAGCACGACTCACTCAAGTGCCACATAAAGTGTTGCATCTTATTGCTGATTGAAGCAGGTGCGCCACAGGGGCGTCAAGTGATTATATTTAAGGGGACAAACATCTAGTTGCAGCAAGAGGAAGTACAACACTTTTAAGTAGCACAAACTGGGCACATAAATGGAGCTGGCAAGTGATGACGAGGACGTCTATTTTTGACTCAGCTTGTGCCAATTTGTAGCCCACTTTGACACATTTTATGAGCAACTAGATATCATTTAAGAAATTTCGGTTGTAGTGCATAAAACTGAAGGTAACCAGACAAGTTGCAGCCATATTTTTATAGGAAATGGCATAGCAATTGAATTCAAATACGTACACATGCAAATGTTTGCCTGGCCTTGTCAAAACTCATCAAATATTATACCTACAAACATATTTACAGCCGCATTTATATGTAGCTCACAACAATTGTGCTTAAATTGTGTCGCATTTGACAAACATTGAGACAATTTGAAACTTATATATATTCAAATGATCACTTTAACTCACTCGAATTGGTGCCATGCTTAGGTTGAGCGCATTTTTTGAGCACAACAACATAATAAATAACTCTTGATCACTGATTTGTTACAATTTATTAGACAAATTTAATTTAATTTGTATTAATCAATAGAATCAAATGGAATTTTTCCCATAGAACACAAACATTTCCATGTCCGATGCTTTGGACACTCGGTGCACAACTGAGCGATGCCAAAGAGCGAACGATGTTGCACAGTGGCAGAATACAAATTTACTAATTTAAAACTGAAATGAATTTATAGTGCATGCAAAACTGTGATGATCGCACAAGGCGTCGCAAACTGTGGTGATCGCACGATGCATTGAAAACTGTGATGTGCCCACAGCATACGAATATAGAATTAAATTCATGAAGATCTGATATCTTTATCACAAAATGGATACATACAATTTGGTAGGGAATTAATGAAATAGGAATATCAACACCTAACTTCTGAAGTACATGCTTTAGACTGTTAAAGTTTCATTAATTAATATGGATCAGAATAGATAAAAATAACACATGGCTATTACTCCAACAAAAGATTATTATTCTCGTAGTGTGCATTTTGGGGAGCTGATGTTTTTGCAGAGATAATGAGATGTTGAATTGAAAAAGCCCTTAGCTAAGACAACAACCATAGCCTGTATATTCACCACAAAAGTTGATGGGTTGAAGAAATACTTACCACGCAGCCAGTGCGCATTTGGGTGACTTGCATTTCCAGATCACGCATACGTTTGATTGCCGCCTCCTCGACCCGCGTATGCTTTTCCAGTTTCTCGGCCACACGCTGCACGCCTTCCACTGTGAGCGAGTGTTGCCGCGGGGAGGGATGCGTGGGTGAGCCCTCGGCGGTGTGGGGGGCCGTTGGCTGCTTGCTGCCACCATGAACGGAGACATCTTCTGTTGCACTGAGGCTACACGAATTGGAGGCCGTGTTGGAATTGTGCAGCGATTCGAGTGTTTTGGTCTTCTGATCCAATGTGGTCTCAATATCACGCATCCGCTCGGCCATTTGATTGAGGACAATGCTTTGTTCCGCAGAGGGCAATCCCTGTTGCAGCTTATCCTCCAGTTGGCGTATGCGCGCCTGATAGCCCTCGCCAATATCTGTTTTTAGGCTATGCACCTCCTGCTGCAGTGCATCATTCGAGTGCATTTGTATTTTGACATAATCCTCCAGCTGCTTGGTCTTCTCGTCCAGCACTTGCTCATTAAGCGCCTTGGTCTGCACCTGCGTTTCCAGCTCCGAGATAATCTCACGCAATACAAATATCTTGTCTATGGACGCCTTAAGTTCCACCTCGAACTTGTCGCGCTTTGCATTGGACTCGCCAAGTTGTTGGTTTACCTCGCGCAGCTGCGCCTCCAGCTGGGCATACTGTTGGAAAGGATTACACAGTTACTCTATAGTTAGGATTCCTATATCATAGTTAAGTGTGTGCATGGGAGTGTGGGGGCGTGTTTTTGTTTAGTCACAACTTACATGGTTCGTCTTTAATACCCTCAACTTTTATAGTTTGTAGTGCAATTCAATTTCGGGTGCAGTTAGTTATCAGGTATATTTGGATTGGATTAGATAATTGTGTGCATGCAAAGAGGTACGATATTAATCATTTAATATTACATATAACCCTTTACAAAATATATGGCAAAGAAATAATAAGTTTAATATTGTTTAAAAAAAAAAAAAAAGTAAGTGTATCTCTAGCTGAAGCCCCTGACAGCCATGGCTAATTCCTCATGTTAGCTCATAGTTTAACCTTAAGTTGGCATTAAATAAACAAATAATAAATAATAAAATTTAATTGTTTTAAGCTATCAAATCAATGGAAACACTATAGATCGCTTGGCATCACTATACATTCTGGCGTGTGTATATATACATATGTACGTATATATACCTTAAAGAAAATAATCTGAGGTCAAGACGTTTTGCAAATGGAATGAATTTGAATGGATCCCTCGCCACTAAATAGTATATGTATATTCTCTATAAATACGTCGGGCGCATGCTTATGAAAGCTCTATAAGTAAGAAAATGTATCTGTAAACGAAAACAAATGCCAGACAATCATGCTGCCCTTGACTCCATTCAACCAAGATGAACAATTCAACAGGGGGGGGCCCCAGTTAAAGTAGCTTTTTGAATACTGCCCAACAGGTGCTTCTCATTTTGAAATATTGGCAGCAATCAATTGATGTTTATTACTAAAATTTTATGAAGTGTTGCGCACATAGAAGGGGAACTTGGAGGATTTACTAAAGTCAGCCAATATGTGTAATGCATGTGTAAATGTGCAGAATGGCGTCAGTTTATAAACAGCCAATAAAACATACAAGAATTTTTAATGACAGATCGTGCAGTTGGTTAGGAAAGAAACTGTGCAATAGGGAGGAAAAGGCACTTAATAACTAGATATGTATAGGATTGTTTGACCTACTTAAATCATAAGTACAATAAAATACAAATAATGCCAGCTAATAGTCCAGTAGTAGAAAAACCAATCCATTAACGAACCAAACCAAACAAAACAGTATCAAATCAATCCCAAAAGCATAAGAATATAATCAATTAAAGACTTATAGACCCGTGGCAAACGTGGCGGGCACTCACCTCCTCAGAGGCATTGGCAAAAGAGCTGCGCTCTTTTTCCTTATCGCGCAACTGCAATTTCAACTGTTCGATCTCGCGCTGAAACTCATCGCGTTCCTGTTCACGCTCGGCGGCTTGATCTTCCAGAAATAGCCGCGTCGCCTTAAGCTGTTTGTCAGCGGTGTCGACCTGTGGCGGTAGGGGTAGCATGGTTTGGAGGTAATGACCTAAACTTATACTTTGCTTAAAGCTAGACGCGCTCAACGGCTAATTTACTGATCATGCGTTTAGCACTCAGAAGGATATTGATTGTTACAAAGAAGGTCTAGATAATAACTCACCTGAGCCTGTAGATCATCGCGATCCTTCTTGCCGGACTCCACTACCTTGTCGCCCTCGCGACAGAAGTCCTCAATCATCTGCAGCAAGATAACCGTCGCATTTCCCTGCTCCTGAGTCTGCTTCTGCGTTGGCGAGGTGAGCAAGTGGCGCGCCCTCTCCTGAAGTTGCAAAAAGCTGGCCGACGACTGATCCTGAGCCTGCGGACTTTTCATGTCGCCCAGACCGTAGCCCTCGGCATAATCTGTATGATTCAACGAGTTTAGCTGCGACAACTGGTCGCGCAGCGTCTGGAGCTCCTGACCCAGTTCTGCATTACGATCGATGGTATGCGTCAGTTGCTGCTGCAGATTTTGTCGATCCGTTTCCGATTTGATCAGGCGATTCTTTAGCTCCACTAACTGAAAGCTCAGCTCAGATGCATTGCCGGCATGCTGCTGCAGATCGACAGGGAGTGAGCTATGCGGTTTGGTAACCTGCACACCGTTGTTGGTCTTGCGCAGATGTGCCACGCCGAGATGCTGATCATTCAGCGAGTTGGTGCGCAGCAGCTTGTGAAGCAGCTGCTGCTGTGACGGAGGCAATGGCGCTGTCGTCTTAAGGCCGTCTTCGGCCTCGCAGCACAGTTCATGTTCCTGTTTTTCCGGCTCATCAAGCTGCTCCGCAGACTCGTTGTCATGCGGCCTATCCAGATCCTCCGACAGCTGCAGCAAGTAGGCGGCCTCTGACTTCAGACGTTCCAGGCAATCGCCCAAATCAAAGTCCTCATTTTGGTCCTCGTTGCTCTTGCTGTCGATAAATTGCAACAGACTTGGATCCTCAACCACTTCCAAAAGGCTGTGCACATCGGGCACCAGCCGCAGCTGTTTGGTGTTGTTGAACGACCCCTGCAACAGGGAACTGCTAAGCGTCTGTTCCAATTCCTCGCCGCCTTCCTGGCTACGACTTTGAGCTAGTATGCGCTGCACCTCCTCAGAGAGTGTGGCATTCAAGTCATCCTCGCAGTTGGCCACGCACTTGGCCAAGCGACAGAGCACGCTGCGGAAACTCTTTGACAACTCTCGCAGACCATCACGTTCATTAATAATGTTCTCCAAGTCGCGTGCCGAATCAAAGGTCAAATGCCGCTTGTTCTTGCGGTTCAGTTGTTTCTCATATTCCAATTTCACGCGCGACATCTGTGGGTTATTTGAATATATAGTATTTGAATCAGCATAAGAGTTTGAAGAACTTACCTCTTCGGCATGTTTAATATTCAGCTGGGTTATCTCCAATTGACTCTTGGCCGTAAACTTCTCCCGTAGCAATATAAGCTCCTTGGGCCAATGCTGATCATCGACCGCGCTCTCCGACAACAAACTCTGAAAGCACAATTTGGACAAAAGGTTATTGATGGCACGAAACTTGTAAATAAACAAATAAATGTGTATTCAAAGCCTGTGAAAGTCTGTTGCAACATTTGAATGCAGGATGTGTGCAGCTGCAAACATATCCAAGCGACTAATTCAATGGAATGACCAGACAAGCTTTCACAGAATGTTATAAAAACAAAACAAAATACTATAATGCTTTAGTTGAGAGTACTCGACTAAGAGATGCCCTTTATTCAACTGATGTGCTTATTATACAATTATAAATCCGTTCAAGCCTGTCATTTGCGCAACAGATTAAACTCAAAAGAAATATTTTCATATAACATTTTGCCAGTTGAGCCATAATCATGTTAGTAAATATTAGATAGCGTGAAAAGGTCCCTATGAAGTTTTCAGGATAGCTAGATAGATAAAATGTTACAAATCAGGGATTTGTAGTCTATAAGTTTATTTTTTATTATTTTTATTGAAAGGGGCTATAAAAAACTGTAAATAAACTTGGTTTACGTGTACCTAGAGTATCTATATACATATATGTACGTAAGATCGTCGCAATAATCCAGACAAAGGGTAATAGCTACATCGAAGTGTTTGTTGATGCGGATAAAGTTGAATCGGGATAGTAAGGGTATAAAAACACGTCAGCCACCCACTGAAAAGCTAATTTTCTACGCATCAACGGCATATAAATATTTATTGTTTATCGCTTCATTAAAGCAAAATATTTACATGTACCATAGCAAGGAAATGGTTTTGAACTTTTGTGTTGCACATTTTTTTCGAACTTTTTCCTGACATCTGGCTGACAAGAGAAAATCGTCAGGGAGAGCGTTCTTTATTTGTTTATAAAGACCAAAATACCACACCAAAAGGAAACTTCAACGCCTTTGCATTAAAACTTCTGCGATTGCAGTGGCGGCGAATGTGGAACATAAATCTCAATAAACATGCCACTCCAATGTGCCGCAAAGGGGCAAGAATCAGAGTAGCTGCAGCAGCAGTTGCAGCAGCGGTCAATTTTATTAATTGAAATTTGATGATGAATTTAAGAGATATATATATATATATAATTACAAGTCCCCGAACATTCACATCACTCGGAGCCTTATCTGTGGTGTTGAGGTCACGCTCTTTGCTGATTAACATTTTCCATAGTATTATTTCTCCGATTGCCTGCTTTTCTCATTTCTTATTTATTTTCCTGAACAGAACCCAGCAGAGAGAAAGACACAAAAAGAGAGAGAGAGAGCACTTCACTTGCATTCTCTCAGTATATTGGAACTAGCCGACTCTGTGGTTGCAATCATTTTATTTTTGCCACATACACTTTGAGAGACAAACGACAACTTGCATAATTTGCATAGCAGAAATAAGTATTTTTAGTTGACTAACTGGGTGATAGTAAAATACACAAATAACATCCATCTTCGGGCTGGCAAAGATTTAATACCCTCACATATTAATAAATAGGTTATCTTAAATTTATAAATGCGATAGAACTTAAATTTTAACCGATCCTTATGGATAACTTTATAATATCCCTGTAACGCATTCTTAATAGTTACCGGATGTATAATCTCTTCACCAAAACTCATTATTAAAATACTTGTTACTTTTTTTTGGAAAAGTTTACTTTGTTCAAATATGAACATGGGACGTTTAGGCGTTAAGAAGGTCGCAAGGTATTTTTAATTTAATAAATATAAAACCACTTTGCTTTATTTTATCATTAAGAACAAACCGATGTTAATTTTTATTTAATTGCAGCTATAAACTATATTTCAATAAAGTGTACTATAAATTTCGGAACTAATCGCATTACTTTTTATTTATTTTTCTTTTGTACATCCGTTTTCGAATGAAATTGCAATTTTCCTTTGTGACGTTTTTCCACTGGCTCTAAGCCAAAACTTTTCCAACCGAATAATAATTTGCATTTTGTTAATCAAAACAGCTAACAATTTCGTTTCCAAATATCCAAATGATCGCAGTGGAAAACTGAAGCAGGCCTGTATATTATTTAAAATAGCCTCTTGTTTGGCAAGAGTCTTTAGGCTGGGCATCATTGGCGGGAATTAAATAGCTTTATGTGAATAGAACCCTTTTAGAATATACCGATATTCCAGCATTAGAAAGCAGTTAAGCAAAACCAATGTTAATGTTGGTGTCTCTAGCTCTTACAGTTTCCGAGATCCTTGCGTTCCTACATACGTGTAGACGGACGGACGAAGGACAGACGGATATGGCCAAATCGAATTATCTTTTGAAACTGATCAAGAATATATATACTTAATAGGATCGGAGATGTCTCCTTCTGCCTGTTACATACATTTGCACAGATTAAGTACCCCCTTTTTACCCATTTTATGGGTACAGGGAGTGAACACTGCATTGAGTTCTTACGCAAATGACTACCAGAATTAAAGTGATTTTCGCTGGCAACTATACCCAAAAGGGCAACTCATTGGGAAAGTTGAACCAACATTAATTATGCCTATTCTGCATAGGTAGTATAATTGTGCAACTCTTAAGAACCTACGCTGTTCCAGCTTCTACATGATGCGCTCCTGATCAGTTTCAACCTGCACTGCTCGAGTATATTATAAGCAGTGCACCTGTGGCGCCAATTGCTAAAGATCTTAGCCGTGTGTGTGGTGTGTGGAATCGTTGCTCATCAATGCCTCAATCCACATTATAACCATAGAATTGAAGTTCAAGTTCAGCTGTACCACAAATATCTGAAGGCGACGCAGCCGATTGTTTAGTGTATGGAGAATATAGGTATAAAACGCATCAAAGTTCGCAAATATTGAATGCTTTCAAAACCCATAGTCTGTGTCTGTGTATACGTAAACTGTGTGTCCAGCAAAATGGAGCTTCTATAGCCGGCCATTAATTGCCTTTCAAGTGAAAATCAATATCAGTATTCAGTATCAGTTGCTCAATGCAGTCCCAATGCATCCCGCTCAACAAGACTAGAATGCACAAGCGTATGAATACCCCGAGTCGAGTGTCGCATTAAAAATAGACCAAGTTTCCAAAATAGGCACCAAACAGAAATTTCAATTTTTTTTGCGCCTTTCACAAAAATAACTACACATGTTGTTGTTGGGACGAGCTGACACAGGAATAGTGTTTATGGTTTTGGAAAAGGGCAACGACTTTTCTAGTTTTGGAATACATCTTATATAGACAAAGTGTTCACTGTTTGCTTGTTTAGAGTTTGTTTTTGGGAATTTGAGTGATTGAATTTCGAACTTTAGGAGTGTTAGGTTAACCAGAACTAGACATGTGTAAGTACACAGGTACATAAGTATATATTAGAGGTGGCATAACATCAGCGTTAGTTGAAAATATCGATATTATCGACAAAACTGTCAAAAGGCTTTTTATGTTTAAAGAAACATAAAATTGAATTTTAAACAATGATTTTGATTGCATATTCATTTTTTTAACAAGTAATAATGCTCTAGGCTATACTCGAATAGCCGACTACTAAACTCCCAGTTCCCAGGTCTAAAATTGCCGATCGCATCTTCATACACAACATATACACAATAATAAACATCCGATCTACGTGAAATTTTTACAGCTGAATAAAAGTGACTCAATCATTATTCATGTTAAATTCCAAAGCTATATCTTTAAAACTGTTAGTGCAAAACGGTTTTACCGAATTGCGGGGGAACGGGGGGAGATGAAATCGGAAACAAACTTGATCTACGTACTACATTCCAAATTTGGTGTCTCTAGCTCTTATAGTTGCTGACACGTTCATCCAACGAACAGACAGACGGATATGGCCAAATCGCATTTTCTTTTGATACTGTTCAAGAATATATCTATTTTATAGGATCGGAGATGTCTCCTTCTGCCTGTTACATATGTACATACATTTGCACAGATTTAATAACCCCTTTTTTTTACCAAAATTATGGGTACAGGGAGTGAAATTGATAAGCATTATTTTCAAGCGATTATAATTTTAATAATAGGTGGAAGTATTCCCTTAAAAATATATAACATTTAACGCACACCACATTATTATTGTAATAGCGCTCAAGTGAATATGATTAACTTATTTGCAACTTAGTACTCCTTTAGATATTTCTTTCGTAATATTTATAATCTTACTTGTTTATCAGTTTTATCCAATCCAAAAACCGCCTTTATATGCATGTATGTATGCTATTTATTTTTTTATAAAAGACGCCAACCAAAAAGCCGTTAAATTGTTTTGAATTTTAACGGACGCACACGGTTTAAAACTGAATACGCGAGAATTCACACACAAATTAGACTTGATTTATGTTTATTTGTATTTATGTACGTACGTACATATGTTTATTTGTTTATAGACCAATTCTATGACAATTTTCCTTGATGTTCATAATAACAACTCAATTAACGTATTGTAGTATGTCTCTGCAAATGTCGATTTGCCTCCTTATTCATTATTTGCTTTATAAATCATTTGAAGATCTCTTGAGCGCACATGTTTTTATATAGTATGTAATTCACAATTATGTGTATGTATGGATATATGTAAATATGTACATATATTTTGTATACGTATCTATATATGTTTATAAATCGGCACTACACACAGAGCGACATAACACACGCACGCCTTGAAGTAACAGCAAAGACTGAGCACGCGCCTCGAGCAACCAGGCAATTTAATGAAGATCGCCTGCGCGGTCGGGGAGAGAGACAGAGAGAGAGCGAGAGCACTGCTGGGCAAAGCAGTGTACGCAGCACTGCTTGCTCTCACCCATGTGCTTGGCTGTGTGCGTGTTGAAATTAATTCAAATTTATGTTCGTTAATTTTGGACTCTGAGGGACGCGCAGTCTCTGCACATTGTTTATTGCACTTACACACAATACAATTACACACTTATGAGTGTGTGAATGTGCAAGTGTGGGCGTGTGAGCTGCACTCGTTTGTTCACACTCCTAAATTTATCTAACTGGAGTTGATTAATTCTAAGCCGAGGCTACCCCTCGCACTTCCGGACGCGCTTTATTAGCTTGGGCCAGTCTTCAATTTATATGAAGTGGTTGATGCGTCGCCAGACGTTTTGTTTATGGTATGCAACGACAAACATATGTTTTGTTTGTACCAGAATTTGGCGCGACATATACATACATACATACATACAACACACTCAAAAGATGTTGCTGCAAAAACAAATACACCCAAAGCAGCATGTCTGCTAAATTTTGTTGGCACACAGACAAAAACATACATTTGTATATTTGTATGTATGTATGTATGTATGTACCATGATGTAAATATAAAAACTATTTTTTGACAACATATTTAAGTGGGGCACATACATATTTAGTTGGGCACTGAGCTAAAGTCATACTATCAAAGCAAAATCAAAAAACTGAATTCACCTACATAAGTACTTAAATGCAAAGTATTTATGTCAACTCACTAAATGGAACTTTGCTTTGAAAAACCAATTAAGGGGGATTTAAGTACTTCAAGACCTCCAAATAAGGCGCTACATAGAGATATCTGCCCTCCAACCATAGGACACGCCCAAACTGAGCAGATCATCAAAACAGCCCAACAATGATCTCATCAAACCAACCCCAAAGAGAAGATTCAAAAGGATAAGTCTTAAAATCTTAAAGGATTGTAAATTTCACCATTTCGTCCCGACTTTCCTTAGACATAGAAGAGCGTTACTGATTCTACGGAATCCCCCAACGGACCAAGGATAAACTAACCAAAAATAACCTAACTAAACCATTCGTTTACCAACTAAAATACAGTGTAATTGTAAAAATATAATGAATATACTATGTAGATAAGAAAAATAAACCATGCACATTTTCTCTGCAGAACTCTTTTCAATTTTAAGGTTGCTGTTATTTAAAGCTATCAGAAATCTGTTCCCTATGAAATTATACCATCCAATAAATACTACAAATCCAGTCCTTTGTATTTTATTTAAATATATATTTATGTCACTCTACGCCACGAATCAACTCTACAAATTTGAAGTACTTTGTCCCTGGAAACAACATCAGCATCGGGCTGACATAAGTCAACGTTCGACTGGGATCGTTGACTTTGGCCTTATAAATAGCAGCTGGTATCAAAGTGCAGTTTCTGATTGCAATTACGTGTACCCAACGGAAAGGAAATGGAAATTGTAAATTTCATGCTGAATCCGTAGCAGCTAACTAAAATGATCTCTAGCTATAGTATATACCTTTTGATTGGCCACACGTATAGCTTAAGATATACTGTAAAATTAATTTTCCCCGTTGCGTGGCTTTTTTGTTTGTTTTTGGCAAGCTGACAAAATATCGCACGTTTTTCGCACGATGCGTGCCGCAAAAGCAGCAGCAAAGTAGCCAAAAGGCAACACGACGATTTCATTAAACGAGTACACAAAAATAAGTTTCGGTTTGGGAAATAAAGAAGTTTATATAGGACAGGGGAAGCTTGGTGAATCACACGGCAGGCACAGCATGCACAGAAGAAGCAAAGTTAGCGATGAGGAGGCTGCCACATGCATAGGCACTCCACACACCACACCTTACCTGTATCTGCTGCTCCAGCTCGGTGGCAATGTCCTGGCGTGCCAGCGCCAGTTGCTCCTGCAAGCGTCGCTCGTACTCCTCAATGATGCGCTGTATCACCTGAGATTCATTATTTAAATTCAGCTCATCCTCATCGATAATGATCAGCGATGTGTTTGGATTCTGCGTGGGCGTTGGCGCCTCACCCACAGCATCTTCTTGGCTCGGTTCTGGGCAGGTACGCGGTGATTTGGGCTTTGGCTGTGCGGGTTAGTTTTTGTGGCCGTTGCAGGTAGTTACAGATCGTGTTTAATGTTTAATTGGGTTATAAAAGTAAAGAAACAAGAAAGAACATGCATGTTAGCAGTTAAGTAACTGAAGCGCACAGGTAATTAAACAAATGCGGCTTGAATTATGGGTTATTTACATGTACATGCAGTAATCTGAGAAAACACTTACCAAGTAGTCATCATCTGCTTGACGACGCTCATAGAATCTGAGGCGTTCGGTCAATCTGCGAAGCTGCTCCTCGTGAGAGCGCTTCAACTCATGAATGTGCGTTTGATAGAATACTTTCAGGTCCGCAATTTCGAGCGACATCTAAGTAAATTAAATATTAGCAATAAGTTTGGCAATGGAATTCAGAGAGGCTACTCACATGGTCTTTAGTATCCTTTAAAGCGTCGCCAACTCCACTGGGTGTTATCTGTCGATGGCTTGGACTGAGCAGCAGTTCAGCGCGTTTTCGCTTGCGTGGAGATGATTCCTTTGAGGACACCTCTGAGGGCAGTTGTTCCGCCTCCGAGCACTCGGAGGAGGTGTCGCTGTTCAGATGTTGACTCTTGTGGGAAAACACATCGTCAGAGAACTGTTTCTCTAGGTCAGCACAACGGTGTTCAAAATATTTGCGCAGTTCCTCCATTTGTTTGCCATGTGCCGCTTGCTGTGTTTGCTCGCCCAGCAATTTCTCGCTCTCCCATTGATCTCGGCTAATCTTGAGCTCTTGCGCGCACTGCTCCCGGCACTGCGCCAACTGTTGTGACATGTAGTCGTCAAATTTGCGCTGAGCCAGGAGAAACGGACGCAGCTCTCCGGGCAGCAGGCATTTTTGAAACTGTTCGATTTGTTTGCTAAAAGCGGGCGGCCACTCAGGCGGCAGCGGCTGCACGCCCAGATCCTCATCTGTCAATGCCTGTCGAGGCACCGACAGCTGTCGCTCACGTGAGCTGCGTGATCCACGCTCCTCGTGATCCGTAAGATAGTTACGATCCATATCATCGTCGCTTTCGCTGATCAAATCCATGGATATCTCGGAGATGCGCTGTCCAATATTGACGGCCTGATCGGGCCAGCCGCCGTTCCGTTTGACCATGTCAATAGCCTCTTGCAGCTGCTTGCGTAATGTTTGTACCTCGCCACCAAGCTGATCTGCATCCGCTTGCAGTTGGCCGCGCACGTCCAGCGACTGTTGCAGTGAATCCGTGAGCTTTGCAATCATTTCATCACGCCGTGACAACTCCACGTAGATATCAAGTGTCTGTGGGATATGGAAATTTATTGGTTAGCAGACTGATGACTTAAAAGTCGATGTATTCTTACCGGCGCACCCAACTCCTCTTGGAACGTGCGATACTCCGTTGAGTTGGTTACCAGCGAGCTGCTGTCCCGGGCGGAGCCAGGACCCGCACTGGATTCACGTCGAGCCGTTTCCAGCTGCAAATTAAGAGAAGCCAGGCAGTTGTCCTTGGTCTCCAGCTGCGTGTGTAGCTCCTGCACCTTGGCCTCCAGCTGTTTTAGCATGTTCAAGCTCACCAGACTGGAATTGCTGCCCGCCTTGCCTGCCTGCAATGTCTTGGATTCCTCCATGGACAGCGATTGCGGCTCCTCCGCTGTGGTGTCCAGCGAGAGCAGACGTTCACTCTCTTCGGTAATGTCCTCTAGCACGTCTTTGCTAAATTCTGTCAGCGGCACACGCTCCATTTGTTTAAGCTCCACGTTGCCAGCACTGCTACTGTTCTCGTGCGGCGCTGGCGACTCTGTGGGCGAGGACTTGGCGCCGGCATCGGAAGGCGTCTGCTGATTCATGGCCATCAGACGCAGCTTCATCAGCTGCAGAGAGCACTCCTCGTCCTCATCGTCTTCGTCCTCGTATTCTTTTTGCCCAAGCTCCAGAATGGTCAGTTCCAGCGGCTCTGCTTCCAGATGCAGTGTTTCCAGCACCCTAGCCGCTTTGTGCTCGACAAATTGAGGCTGTTGCAATTGTGGCAACCTTATTGTTGCCACTGTTTGTGCTTCTGCTGGCTCTACCACATCTAAATCGGTTACAATTTCTAATTTTTGTGAAGCACTACGCAGCGAGCTGCTGACAGCTGCTTCCTCCGGATCGTAGGTTATTTCTATAGACTCATTTGTGGCTACGATTTCCTCCAGGGAATGATCCTGCTCGCTGTGCGCCTCATCAGCTGCTTCCAACTCACTCTCCTCCAGCTTTGACTCGTGGTCAGCAGTCTGCGAGGTCGCCGATGCCGCAGTACTAGCTGCATACTCCTGATTCAGCAAGTCCTCGGCCTCTGTTCCTGACGCCGATACGTGATGCGGCTCATCTACAAAGTCAGAGACATCGTCTGTGGTGCTTTGATTGGTAAGACTCTCGCCTTGTTCCTCCGCATGCAACGAGACGTCCACGATGTCTTCGTGTCGGGAGTGTACGGGTTTTCGCTGCTCCAAAGGCAGACTTATGTCAAAGTCATCATCGTCATCGTCATCGGACAGAGTTGCTTCATCCTTTGGGCTGGCTTCCTCACTATCCTCGTCCACCAGAAAATGCTGGGCCAGCTGGCCACCAGAAAGTTGAGCATCGTCAATACGAAACTTTTCATGCTCCTCCTCGCTGCTGTCCGGTTTGGCACTTTCTTGGGAATCCTGTTCCGTGTGATCCAACGCGGACCTTGGCCTGACATAAGCAGCAGCCTCGGATAGGGATTCAAGGTTTGAGTGTAGCTGCTCCTCCACCTCGCTTACGTCAATCGCTTCCTCAATATCCTCCTCTATGCTGCTGCTTGTTGTGGTTGTGGTTACTGTGTGTATTCCTGCACCCACATCGACGCTGCTCGTCGCCTCGCTTCTAGTCGTTCCTGTTGTTGTTGTTGTTGTTGTTGTTGTGTGTTGCTGTTGCTCGGCCATTTCAATGGTCATGGAACTGGTGGGCGGCTCGATGCTAAACGAGGATATCGTTTGTTCGTCCTCGGTAAGGCTTAGATTGTTCTGTTGCCTCAGCAGCTCAGAGGTGTCTGTCGATGTTACCGCGTACGGTGTGCTGCTCGAGCTGGTGGCGGCTGTAAAGCTGCTGCTCGAGATTATATACGTGTGTGTGGATTCGTTATCATCAAGTGAGTTGCCATCTGAGCTGTCGCTAGCTGCTGTAGCTCCGTCGGCAACATGTTGTTCGGCTGCGGTTGTGTTTGTTGCTTTCTTGGTTGTTGCAGGCTTGTGAAACACAAAATTCAATGTTGGTATAAACTCAACATCCACATGTTGCACCACACAGTTGCGGCTACTGGCGCCACTACTGGCAGCCGCCTGTGTATGTTGTTGCTGTCCCGCAGCGGTTGAGGACGCTGCTGGTGCTCCAAGTGGCTCCTCCTCTGGTGCCTCGATAGCCTTGTAAAAGGCGCTGCCGCTGCGCGTGCGTAGCAGGGATGTGATCTGAAATGGGGCAGGTCATTAGGTCACTTGCCACTAAATGTGAGATACGTTATGCACTAGAAGCCACACACTTGTGTTGCCAATTTCATTTACATGCACACTGATAAAAATAAAAATTCATCGTAATAACAATTTAAATCATATTTATAAAATCGCATATAGCAAATGTATGTAACAGGCAGAAGAAGACATCTCCGACCCTATAAAGTATATATATTCTTGATCAGTATCAAAAGAGATTTCGATTTGGCGATGTCCGTCTGTCCGTCCGTATGTATAAACGCAAGGATCTCAGCAACTACAAGAGCTAGAGACACCAAATTTGGAATGTAGGTTCGTGTATAGCGGGAGCAGGTCAAGTTTGTTTTAGATTTGAGATATCTCCCCCCGTTCCCCTGCAATTCGATAAAAACCGTTTTACAAGAACATATTTTAAGATATAGCTTTGAGATTTGGCATGTACAATACTTTAGTCACTCCTAATCTACTGTCCAAATTTCAAGTCGTTCGGATAATAAACACGGAAGTTATTAACGAAAGAAGATTCAGTGATTCAGAAGAAGAAGCACAGCCACCACTTAAAATGCCTCGCTTGCGCTGCGCTCGAGCTGTCGCTCGTGTGTGTGCGTCTTTTGTGTATGTGTGTTTGTATGTGTAAGTGTACATAGATGCGATCCGAAATTTGTGACCTGGGTACAGGGAGTTTTGTAGTCGGGTTTACTCGACTATAGCATTCTTACTTGTTATAAATTACAATTTTATAAATTTAATTTAAGTAAAAGTGTCACAGCAGATTTTTAAAATAAATCATATTTAAATAATGTGTAAGATAATTTAATTAAAATAAATCAAATTTAATGAAGAATTAAAAAACAAATTCAACCAAATAAATAAATAACTTTGTAAGTAATTTAAATAAAACTGGTTAATTTCAATATTGTATATTCTATTTGAATGCAATTTTATTCATATTTAAATCAAAATAATTTATTATTGATTTTAATTCAAAATATTAACATGTATTAATTTTTATATTTTATTTGAATATTATTTATGTTTAATTTAAAGTTTCATTGTTTAATTTAGTTACATTCGAACTGTTATTATAATAAAATGACAGCTGAAAATTTAAATAAAATATGACTTTTATTTATTTATTTATTTTAATACCAAACAAATAAAACCTTTGCATTTGAAATTAAACTTTTCTTAAATACGCTCTTTAAATTGAATAAAATACATTTTTGGCTTAAGAACTCGCTTTAAATTGAATAATATCAATTTTTAGTTTATAAACCATTAGAAAGAATACTTAAATCAGCGTGTGATTATTCAAATAATAGTTTTTTGATCAGTGCACATCTAAAATGTGCATCTTTTATAAATTTGTTGTCGGTTGGCCGACTTGGCAGTAGCACTTTTGGGCTACCCGTCTGCTGCCATAATGAATTCATTTAGATTTTCATTTTCCTAATGATGTCACCTCATTGTCAACGCCAACAATGCGACATTGCACTGTGGGCTCTAAGCCCAAAAAGTATTGCAAGACATCAAAAATGCAATACCATAAAAACCTCAAATAATACAGTGCTTCTAAAAATGGATATTACAAATTTGGGTGATATCTTTGAGCGATAGAGCTGAACAGCGTCGTAAAGCTACAATACCAGCAACTTTAGCAGAATTTACAATTATTGTGAACTTCTGAGTTATGGTTTTTGCAACTGAAAAAGTCAAAAGATCCCACTGTGCGTTGACACAATCGTGGCACACGCATTGTCAGGATTATGGGGTTAGGCGGCACATTAAACTTGCCCATCAAAACGAGAGCAAGAGATTTGAGAAAGTTGGCTGCATAAACACAGGCAGAGCCACAGTGATCAGTGGAGACAGAGATCAGCATTGATTATGCAACATTGTTGTGCCAATCGCTGGCAGCTCCGGCCAATTGACCCGCAGCTGACACTAAACGTAGAGGCAACTCAAGTGTTTATTAGCGGACTGTTGTGGATGCCACAGCATCTGTTGTTGTTGCCCACGTTGGCCACGTTGCGGCTGACTCAGGCGCTATTTGATGGATTGCAGCTGTGCTGGTGGCCATGCGGCAGCGCATCAAGTTGCCTGGCCCCTCATTCCGCCCTTTTATAATTAGAAACATTCGAGGGATTTTCAAAAATGTTGTAATAAAGACACCGATCACCCGCCCGTAAGTTATTAAGAGTTGCAGATGGTACGTTTATTTATATATTCAGGCATTGCCACTAATTAAAACTGTGTCCACTTGAGTGATCTATGGATAAGGTAATAGAGAGGTGTGAAGCACGCACAGCATCCGCCCAAAACGACTCTCGAGCATTGCTGGAAATCTAATTAGATCATATGCAAATTCTGTGTGTGCGGAATTAATTGAGCTCGTTGCGCTCATTGCGTTTGCAAAAATGCTAAAGAATTTCAAATTGTGTAGACGACATGTAGGTCATCGCATACTCTATTACCAAATCAGGAACTGTGTGCTACATAAAAGTTATTAGGTTTCGTCGTCGACTCCTGTTGAACGTCCTTGAACTTGTCACGAGCATACAAATTGACTTGAGTCCTTTAACCATATCGGGATAACAATTTTTACCATCGCCATGGTTACCTTACTTCCCGTTATAACTTTTGCCCTGGTGTGCGTGTCTATGCAAAAAAACCGTAAGTTTTAGTGGCTTTTTCCTTGTTTTCTCTTTTCAGCGTCTACGAATGTTGCGTTTAAAGAAATTTCATTTCATTCGGTAGTCCCACGGCTGTGATAGTCTATATGAGATAGTATGCGTTGTTATTGTGTGGCCTGCTTGGGGTGCGACACACATTTTTGGGGCATAGATGTCGGTTGAATTTCAGCAAAACTAATAATAAGAACGCGTAGCCGCTCCCCATCGCCGAAAAGTAGACCTAACCCAATGAAATTTGATTTTGCCATTGTATATCGAATATTGACACGAACATGGCGAAATATTATTAAATTGATGGTTACGAAGTATTAATATATGGGCTTTATAGAAACTTTAGTTCCTTGATGTATTTAATGTATTAATAAGCAGAATACTAATGGCTTTATTGAACGTTGGGTTGTCCCTTAATGCTTTCAGCCAAATGACGTTGATCCAAGAGATCTATTGTAGGCATCTTTTATACCCAAAAATACCTCCAGGAATATAGAAACTACTCACATGAACTTTACTCATGGTTAAGGTCGAATTGTTCACAGTATTCAAGTTGAAGTAGGTAAATGCACTTTGTTGCCACTTTGTAATAATAATTGCATATGCTATTATTCATTTCTTTACAACTTTACACACACGCTCGCTCGTGAGGTCTTTTATCTTCCGATACGTTTGACATCCGACCGACCGAGCCGACGACCGACCGCCTGCAGTGCAAGTTCTGTTATAAATAAAATATATCAGCACGTCTGCTGCCGGTGGAGGCGTCGTCCGATTCCGATTCTGACTTCAAATCAGTGTAGTCAGTAGTCAATCCAACAAAAAATCAAAAGAAACGTTGCAGAGAGCCAGCCAGCCAGCCAGCCAGCCAGCCAGCTAGAAATGCGAGCGAACAACAAAATATTTGCAACGGTTCCAAGCGGTTCCGTGCACCGAATGCGCTCCCATTTTTTTTATTTATAAACAATATGTGGAACGTAAATGATTTTGTGGGCAACATGTTGGCAGCCAGAGAGCGCCATCAACATGCTGCCTACTGCTACTTGCTACTTGCTGTCTGGTGGCAGTTGATGGCGATAAGGCGCTGAATTTGAATGTTTATTTGATTTGTGGCTAGGCGCCTTGGACTGGCTGCCTCGTTGAGCAAAAGGTCAAAGGCGCATTCAATTTTCATGTCTTGTAAACACGTGCAGATAAAGACGTATTTATATATTCGAGTACGGGCCGCTTCCGAATAACTCACGTTTCTAAAAAGTAAACAACGATTTAATCAGGGTTTTGAATTGCGAACGAAAGTGTCGCCTTATTTCAATTTTAATACCAGATTTCAAAGCTATTTAAATAACAACAGTAGCTTATATGTATAACAAATCCTTTATTATATTCGATTGTATTGGACTACCATCAAAAGTTGAGAATCGCAGAGAAGGGCGATCAAGAGAAGACCTCCAAAACAGGCAATTGTATTGGACTACCCTCAAAAGTTGAGAATCGCAGAGAAGGGCGATCAAGAGAAGACCTCCGAATAAGGCAATTGTATTGGACTACCATTAAATGTTTAAAGAAGCTATCAAGAGAAGATCTTCAAAATAGGATTTTGATCTTGTATTTATTCGCTAAATATACGTTAGCGCTACTTTATATAAAGACAGCTTCAAAAATTCTATACTTTGGTCTCAAGACACGAGTAAAAATATAAAGATGACACCATATATTTATTGTTTATTAATACTTAGATTATAAATCTTATAGTTTGATTATGAGTTGGGTATTGGTGAGTATTGTATTTTACATATATAGTATTGCTAGGAAAGACTTGTGCCGAGTAAAAAACTGGATAGGCAATAAGGGCAATTGTACTGGACTACCGTTAAACCGCAGAGAAGGGCGATCATGAGTAAATCTCCAAGATATTTTGACCAATCTCATCAAATCGAAGGTTTATTACGTTTTGTACAGGCTGAACTAATTTTATCAGAATCAGTCCACTGTATCTTATAGCAGCCATAGGAACAATCGGATAAAAAATTAGTTTTCCAATGAAAAATATTTTAGCTCATAGAAATATTACACCAAAAGCGAGTTGTTTTATTCTTTGCATAGTTTTGTATAATTTGATCAAAATCCGGCCACAATCTAGCTGCCATAGAAACAATCAGTCGAAAGTTAAAATACGTTATTATTTTCAAGATATGGTAACCAAACTCAACAAATCGATCATATTTTATGAAATGGTATTGTACATATGCCCAATTGTAATAGATTCAGGGAAAACACATATATATTGCTATACTTATTAACATATTATATGTACACATACCCAATCATATATTGTGTATAGATTCATGATGTTTCTTGATCTTAGAGCCCCATAAATTATTCATTTAGATCTCAATTGAATTGAATTTGGTCGAATTCATTATCAATGTTCACAAATGGCACACACTTGGCCGCCTTTGCCGAAAGGTCGCCAAAAACGTGTCCCAAAAATGATCGGGAAACATTTGCGACTGTCAGTTAGGCATATTTATTTTTCTAGATGTTTGTATAGATGCATTCACTATTTGATGTTGTTGTTGTGGTTTTGGTTTTGGATTTGATTTAAAAATGCGCGGCAAGGCTATTTTTGTTTTATTTGCGTTCAATTTAAACAAAAAGAAGACTTTGCAGGTTATGTGGGGCTAAGATTTACGTAAAATTTAAACAGATGGCGTTCCACAAATGACTTTACTAAAACTAAAACACGGACAAAACGAAAGCCAGCTACGCGAAACGTTAGACAGACATCGCGTTGATTTTCCGGCGTGCCTGAAATGTATACTCCAGAACCAGAAAAGTGCACCAATTTGAAGTGCAACCGATCAGAACAGTTGCACGTAACCGCGCGCCCAATGCAACTAAACCGATACGGCTGCTGCAAAGAGAGAGAGACCCAATGGAATTGGTTTTCTTTTATTTTTGGTTGTTCGAATATCACAAGAGAGGCGGTACCCAAAATAATGCTCACTCAAGCGCAACACGACATGTATTAGAAACATATGTATGTATGTACATACGTGTATACAAATAAACATACATACATACAACACAGAAATTGAATTTCAATAGAGAAAGATAAACACATACTATTAGAGTCAGTGCATATTGTTTAAATGTTACACTGATTAGTAATCCGGGCTAAGAACAACACCTCATATGTTCCTGTCTATGAACCTGTTCAAGCATTGAAGAACTAAACATATTATATCCGAGATAGTATTTTATTAAAATTAAGATTTGCAGGAGTCTAAGAGTGCGGAGCCCCTGACACACAAAGCTGCAGGTTCGAATCCCAGTCATGACCTTTAATTTATAAGTCTATTTCTGTACACTTTCAAAGGTATACACATTGATTTATGTTGCCTAGTGGCAACGATCACTTTCCCAAATAAATATTCAAACAAGAACGGCTATCTTTGAAGTGCCGAAGCTATATACCCTAGCAGAAATGTTTCTTAAACAAAACTCAATTTTCATCTGAGTTTGCTCCGATTTTGATAAAATTATATTAAACTATTTGAAGTATAATAAAACTCTCTCTTAGTTTAGATGTAATACAAAAAGTTTTTCATACAAAAGCTAATTTTTCACCCGATCCTATAGCAGCTATGTGATATAGTGGTTCGATTTGGACCAAATCTAGTCAGACTGTATAAAGGCTACAGAAACTTGGTTTGGGTGAGTTTGGTGAGGATATCTTCATAAACAAAAAAGCTGTTCATACAAAACCATAGTGGTCGACCGATCATTCCTATGGCAGCTATATGTTATAGTGATCCGATCCGATCCGACCGGCTCCGACATATGTACTGCCTGCCAAGTTTCATAACGATAGCTCGAAAGCTGAGAGACTAGTTTGCATAGGAACAGACGGTCATCGCTATTTTGATTCGGCTATTCAAACTGGTTCAGAATATACATATATACTTTGTTGGGTCGGAAACGTCTCCATCAGTTCATTACATAATCTAAGATATAAAGTATTTTATATCGATTCAAAAACAATTTAAATTCATTTTAAAGACTTGACTAAAGACCGTATTTTCATGCTACTATTAAGATCTACTTAAGATAGTTCAGAACTTAAGCATTTTTTATAAAACCAGATCGACTTGAGGGTTGATACTGATATATATATATATATATATATATATATATACATGTATGAATTAAGGGTTTCTCTGTCCTCTAAATAGTACATACTTATTCAGTTTGAAACAAGTAGCATAACCCATTGTAAACCATAGAACAGGGTATACAAAAGCTTATGGAAAAGATGAAACAAATGTTTTTCATTTCATATTAATTAATTATGTATAATTATTTATTAATTCTTATACCGTAAAAAACAAGCTCGTATGTAAACATATACAATATAATATTCAAGTTAGCGTACAAAATATTTTGTACACCATTAACAATTGCTAATATTATTTGTAAAATCGTCCCATATAATTCAGTTCAAATTGTAAATGCAATATCAGTAAAAATACATGTACTATATAGTCCAATACTTTGGAAAGGCAAATCGTGAAGTCCAACAAGTAAATATACAATTTGTGTATCATTAATTTTGGCAGTTGTTTTCAATTTTCATAACATGCAATTTGGAAGTATTTTAAAATTTTGTTGAGCATTTCAATCGGTTTCTAATTTGTATTTTTAAATATATATGATTAGTATATTCGAGTTGTCATGTGTTCGTTTTGTAGTTCTCTACAAATGAATGCGTTAATCACAAAGTATCATACCAATTTCAAAATGGTACATCGATCCTCGTTGGTCAAACAAAATGTTATAAATATATTAAAGAAACTAAAACATTCGCAGAGCGTCATTCTGGTCGTCCGGTCTCTTTCTGCTTGAACTTTGTAGAGTATTTATAAAAGTCGGACATTTCAAAGGGCTTGGTAACCTCCTTGTAGGGCTGGAAGGTGGCCTGCTGCACAATGGTCATATTCTTGGGCGATTCAATGCGGATCTCCGGCGATAAGCTGGCCGTGGCAACAGTCAGTGGCGGCGTTACCAGAGCATTCTGCACGGCATTACCCACTCCCATATTGTTATTAATATTACTATTATTATTGTTATTATTATTATTATTATTGTTGCTGACTGGTGGCGGCCTGGGTGGCGGCGTTGGCTGTTGATTTTGGTTGGGCTTGGGCGGCAGATGCCTGAATGGCGGTATATCGAGCGGTTCTAAAGGATACGAGGCCGATATGCCCACCGTCTGCTCCATGGCATTCAGATAGGAGGTGGATTGACTGAGCTTGGCAAAGCGTTCATCTGCAAGCTGCAGCGCCTTCGCGCAGCCGGCAACCACATAGCCCGGGGGCGCATAGTTCTGGGCAGTACGCTGCGCGGACATGGAGTAGTGCCGACCCGAGACCGACATCGATTGCGAGGAGAGCTTGGTGCGCGGCTTGACCGCGGCGGCGCCACTGCCACTGCTGCTGACCGGACTGTGCGCTGTCGTTTCGATTTGACGCACTACTGCGGGCCCATCCAGCGAGGATTCCAGCCACTGTTTAGGCTTTGGCTTCTTCTCGATGGTCGTCCCGCTGGCGGAGGTCGAGCACAACGATATCTCGTCGTGGGGCTTGGGCTTGCTGTTGTAGCGCGGCATTGGCGCTGCCAGCATATCGCTGGAATGCGACTTTGTCTCACCCGCCAAGGCAGCAGTCATGCTCTGATTCTGGTGTGGATGCGGCGGTGTTAGCGCTGCAATATGGGATTGTGAGCGCCAGCGGTACTGCTGCTGCACGCTCTCCACCTCAACAGACATGTAACTGGGCGCCAGTGAGATGGCATCCAGTTGGCGCTGATGCTGCTGATGCTGCAGCGAGGATTGCTCGTAGCTAATGGCGCTCGGCGAGGCAAGCGGCGAGACATACTTCTTAATGTTTTGACTGGATTTGATGAAGCCGCCCTCGTTATAGCTCTGATGCGTGGGCGATAGATAATACTTGTCGCACTGCACAATAATGGGCTGCTGCTGTGGCGCCACATGCTGCTGCCGCAGTGTGGCCACATTCGCCGAATTGGCCGAGTACATGGATATGACATCTGTTTGAAGTGTAGCCTGCGAACGTTGTTGTTGCTGTTGCAAATAGTTTGCTTGTTGCTGTGCATATGCATCTAAATGGTGTTGCTGTTGCTGCTGCTGTTGTTGCTGCAACATGGCATGTTGCTGTTGCTGCTGCTGCTGCTGCTGCCTTTGAGCCGCCTGCGTTACGTACTGCAACTGTATCTGAGCGCTGGGCGTGGGCGTTGGCCGCTTCTTGAGCGCACTCTTGACGTGCGGATGCTGCTGCGACTGCTGCTGTGCAACGCCAATGACCAGCATGTCACCCATCATGGCGCCAGCTGGCTGAGGCTGATAGTTATCATACTCAGAGCTGCGATTTGAATGCGTCTCCGAGTGCCGATTGTTATTGTAGCCTTGACTGCTGCCGCCACCGCCACCCAGCTGGCTCTCGCCACGGCTGCTTGTGCTCTGCTTGCGACGCAGCAAGGCGTTGCTATCCTTGGCCAGCGCCTGCAGCTGCTGCTCGTGCTTGTACTGCTGCGCCAGCTGGGCAAAGAACTCATTGTAGGTCATGTGCTCGTAGTTGCCATGCATAATGGCCGACTCCTGCTTCTGGATTTGCTGCAGCAGCCAGCTCTTTTCGCTTAAACGCTGCTCCAAAGCTTGTTTGCGTGCCTCCAATGATTCACGTTTGCTGGCCGCATCCTCGTTGTTATTGTTGTTGTTATTGCTGCTAGTGCTGGCATTGCTAATTGTGCTATTGTTATTATTATTATTACTATTATTGTTGTTGTTGTTGTTATTATTGTTGTTGTTGTAGTTTTGTCGATTGTTCGCCGGCTGTTCCTCATCTTTCAGACTGGCCATATTCCTGCTCTTTGGCACTTTCAATTGCATCGCCAGGACTTCTGCTCCTTGCCTCAGTTGTTACATTTACAGTTTGCACTCTCTTGGCTGTTGGTGGTTGCGGTGCGGTGCGGTGCGGTGGGCGGGGTGTGTTCAGTCCTAAAAAGACATAAGCAGTCTTCAATCATTGTCGCCAGCTTAGAGCTCATTCGCTGCTTTTAGTTGAGAGTTAGCATTGATTTTATTTGAATTTGTTTTTATGTTTGTTTGTTAGAGACGTGCACTATAGCTTAGTAAACGGTTTGTACAGTTTTCAGCTGATTGACTTGCCTTTACCACGCACCACAACCACTCCAGAGCATGTACAAATGTATGTTGTATTTATGTATGTATGTATGTGTATGTCCCAGACCCATATCTATGCGCCCTTCGCCCTTAGCTGACCAAATACCATGTCCAACGAAGTTTGAATACATTTTTGTATTAGAAAGGTTCCCATTTCCGAATACTTTTCAAAAGTAAATCGTTTGCAATTGCGAATCGTTTTCAATTTGGGGTTCCCTTATCGTTATTGTTTTTTCAAATCGTTTACATTCCGGAACAAGTTTTATAGTTTTCATCTCTTTTCATTTAACTTAAGAATTAGCTAGTCGGGCCTGTTCCGGTTTTCACTTTCGCCAAAGTGAATTTCCTTACGATAGAAAATTTAGGCGTTATGATCATACATAGAATCATATAATCTTTTAATCATATTATCCCCTAAATTTTCGTTCAACTAAAAACAGATCGACTTTAATTCGAACACATTTGTTTTTCTATTTTCCCATACAATTATTGAGTGTTACATTTAAAAGATTTGTTTATCAACAATATTATTAGAAAGGTATATGAAAGAAAACCCCAAAATCATCACAATAAACCAAAAATTGCAATAAAAATACTAGACAGTTGAAAAGTATGTGCAATAAGCAAGAAAACTGCAAAATTCGTTTAATACCAGAGCTTTTTTGAATTATTGAGAATCAATTTTTTCTAAAGTTTTACGGATTACGGAACAGCTTCAATTTGAATCCGATTAAAAGATTAAAAGCGAAAATGAGAACACGACTGAGTGCGGTAAGTGTGTACTAAAGAATAATGAGATTGCCAAAGTAATGTACAAAAATGTATGTATTTATGTATTGTTTATAGAAATATGGTAACTGTACAAGGTGATAAGGCGCACACAAACCGATAACGACAACGACTACGTTTAAAACTATTAAATGTAATATGTAAAATGCATAAGAAACCAAACGATTGAAAAAGTCACAATAAATAAACATGTTCAAACAAATAACAAGCAAAGCGAGTGTTCAAATAATCGTATATATGTACATAGTATATATATTACTCACCAATAGACGCCGTCTTTGACTCCCTGCCCTGCCTTAATTTAATGCTCAATGTTGACCAAACAAATAAGACGTCTGTTATGGGGGCAATGCTGCAAGCGTAAGAAAAATATTTAAGTATTTCAGCAGTATGGCCAATTGGCATAAATAACAAGTACCCAATTGAGTTGCAAGCAGCTTTTCTTTTCTTTTGTTTTTATGTTGCTCAGAAATTCGGTCGCATAGCGTCGCTGTCGACACGGCGTCGTCAAACGATCACGGACACAACAAACGACACAAGCTGATGAACGACATTTACCTAATTTAGTAGTTTAGTATTTAGTTGCGTTAATCTATTGCAAAACAAGCACAAGCGTCGCTTTAAAATTGTTGCAATAAATATTAATTGAGAACATATAATATACATATATAAAATTAATGCGAGAAAAATGCTTCTGAATGGTAGCTAGCTGGTAAAGAACAAAAATGAATTTGTATATCTTATCGATATATCGATGTGGCAAATGCCAGCTGCATACGATACTTATCGATTTGAAATGGCCCATACACGCTAGTACGAGTCTAGTTCAGTGGTTCATTTTTCACTGTACGAACTAATCTTTCATCTGAGATCTATTATTGTTCAACTGATTATCATTTATTTATGCATTAGCAATATAACAAATTATCGTTCTATCAGGCATTAACAATTTCTTGTGGACTTTTCAAAGCAATTTGAGTAATGTCGCTTAGCACTTTGCTTGGATCAGGGCCACTCAGACTTCGTGTTTGTTCGGGTGGCCCTAATGTGAAGCGTGCTCATGATAGTCTTTGCGAGAGAAATATTTGCTTGGGATTAAAAATATGGCTCTCTCAAACGTGCTTTGATTCCACACAAATCGCTCTACCGCGTAGTTACAAGAGTGCGAGCACGCTCATATGTTTTAAAATGGAAATAAAAACCAAATAAAATAACTTTCTAAAAGTGTGTTGTGTATTGTTTAGGTGCCAATTTTAAAAGCATATTTGGATTGTTGGCTGGTTGTTTTAGTGTGCTGATATGCCTTAAAAACAACAATTTTTGTGATTGTGCAGATGTTTTCCACCCTAAAGTATCGATAAGATTAATCTTATTTGGCGAGTGTTAGATAACGCTGTCTGGTGGCAATATGAAGACTTATTTAATAGTGCTAAACAAGATCACAAGTAGATCGTAATAAAATGGAGGAACACAAAGTGTCCCACACACGTTGCAATTTACCGGTAATCTGACCAGCTGTTGAGGCTGCAGTGTTGCATACCAACAAATTCTGTGTCTATTGTGAATCATCAAGCAAGAGGTAAGTTTGCAGAAGAATTTCCAACCAAAACCGTCAATTAAAATTATATAAATTCCTGTGTTGGGCGCACAAAAACTAACCCATGTCATTGCAGTTGTTAAAAGCGCTCACATATTTGCGCAGCGCCAGCGGCTTACGTATAATACACACCCAATTAAACAGAACGCACCCAAAAACGTGGAGTTGGCGTGAGAATCTTGCCAACAAAGCACAAGCGAAAGTATTTTTTAGCACCGCTGAGGCAGCGACAGCAAGCACTTGGGGTAGCAAAAAGCAGAAGCGCAGCGTTCAACTACGTGCAGCAGCAGACTATATAATGTCGAATCCAGAGATCGAACAGCAGCTGGCGCCACTGCGCGAGCGGGTGCAGGAGCAGGGCAACCTGGTGCGCGAGCTAAAGGCGAAGGGTGCGCCCGAACTGGACGTTAAAAAGGCCGTCGCGGAGCTAAAAGCACGCAAAAAGGTGCTCGAGGATAAGGAGCTGTCGCTGACACCCAGCGTTATCAGCTTTGATCGCGCCAAAATGGAGGATCTTCTCAAGCGTCGCTTCTTCTATGATCAGAGCTTTGCCATTTATGGCGGCATCACAGGACAGTACGACTTTGGGCCCATGGGCTGTGCGCTTAAGTCCAACATTCTGGCGCTATGGCGGCAGTTCTTTAGCCTGGAGGAGCAGATGTTGGAGGTTGATTGCTCCATGCTGACGCCCGAGCCGGTGCTCAAAGCATCCGGGCATGTGGAACGCTTTGCCGATCTAATGGTCAAGGATGTCAAGACTGGCGAATGTTTTCGACTGGATCATCTGATTAAGCAGGCGCTGGAAAAGCTATCCAAGGCAAAAGATGCCACCGCCGAGCTGCAGGCCGAGTGCGAGGATATCATCATTAAACTGGACGGCATGAACAAGCAGGAACTGGCCGACGTATTGGCCAAGTACAGCATTAAATCGCCCTTAACTGGCAACGAACTAACAGAACCCATTGAGTTTAATCTGATGTTTGCCACCCAGATTGGACCCACTGGCCTGGTGAAGGGTTTTCTGCGGCCAGAGACTGCGCAAGGCATCTTTGTGAACTTCAAGCGTCTGCTGGAGTTCAACCAGGGCAAGCTGCCCTTTGCTGTGGCCCAAATTGGCAACTCCTTCCGCAACGAAATCTCGCCGCGCTCCGGCCTGATACGGGTGCGTGAGTTTACCATGGCCGAGATTGAGCACTTCTGCGATCCCACGCTGAAGGATCATCCCAAGTTCAGCAAGGTGACCAACGAGAAGCTAACGCTATACTCGGCCTGCAATCAAATGGATGGCAAATCGACACAGCAATCAACTATTGGCGAGGCAGTCGCCGGCAAGCTGGTGGCCAACGAGACCCTGGGCTACTACATGGCACGCATTCAGCAGTTCCTGCACGCGATTGGCATCAAGCCCGAGTGCCTGCGCTTCCGCCAGCACATGGGCAACGAGATGGCACATTATGCCTGCGACTGCTGGGATGCCGAAATACTTACATCGTACGGCTGGGTGGAGTGCGTCGGCTGTGCCGATCGCTCGGCTTATGATCTGAGCCAGCACACAGCTGCTACAGGCGTGCGTCTGGTGGCCGAGAAGCGTCTGCCGGCACCCAAGACGATTGAGGTCAGCGAAATTGTGCCAAACAAGCAGACTCTGGGCAAGACCTTCAAGAAAGATGCCAAGGCCATAACAGAAGCGCTGGCCAAGCTCTCGCTGGACGACATCAAGCAGGTGGAGACGCAGCTGGCTACAGGTGGTCCGTATAAGCTAACCCTGTCCGATGGTGCCACACACGAGCTCGGTGCGGACATCATAGGCGTTAAGCATGCCACAAAAACGGTGCACGTGGAGGAATTTATACCAAGTGTGGTGGAGCCATCCTTTGGCATTGGTCGCATTATGTACTCCCTGCTCGAGCACAGCTTCCAGTGCAGGGACGGCGATGAGCAGCGCTGCTACTTTACGCTGCCACCGCTGGTGGCACCGCTCAAGTGCTCAATTTTGCCGCTATCAAACAACGCCGAGTTCCAGCCGTACACGCAACAGTTGTCCGCATCCCTAACCAAGGCGGAGCTCTCCCACAAAGTGGACGATTCGAGTGGCTCCATTGGGCGACGATATGCCCGCACGGATGAGATTGCCATACCCTATGGCATCACTGTTGATTTTGATACTCTGAAGGAGCCTCATACGGTGACGCTGCGTGACCGGAATACGATGAAACAGGTGCGTGTGGGTCTCGACGTTGTTGTTGGCGTGGTGAAGGATCTGGCGACGACGCGTCTGACCTGGACACAGGTCTTGGAGCAGTATCCGGCCTTTGAGCAGCAGGAGGCAACAAAATGAGCTACATTTTGCACCATTCGGTATTTTATACGAAATTAATGATATATGTATGTGTATGTAAACTCATGGCTCATTACATGCAAAAATGTTGCTTACAATGCATTTAAAATACGCTATTTTTCATATGCTTGAATTAAAAATAAAACCAATGCTTTTCGCAATTTGATTACTACAAAATTAAGGGATTTCTTAATGCCAGTTTTTGATTGTCTTTCGGATAGTTTGTTTGATCCACGGGCAATCTATGTATATACATTTGTATTTCTATAAAAATACTATGTCTATAAATGCTCCCTCCAAAATTCAGAATACAATCTCACCGTTATTGAATACGACCTATATGCTTGGTCAGGATACGTTGAAAAAAAATTTAAGTTTTTTGCAAAAACAATTGTTCGATCGTTCATATGACAGAGAAGGGCGCATAACAGTAGTCCTCTAAAATATGCAACTACAATTAAATGCTGTTGCTATCGGCTATTGATGCTGATCAAGAACATGTATAAACGCAAACATCTCCTTGAATGCGTTACACATTTCGTGACCCCATGCAAGGGTATAATAAACATGTGGTACATGTCTTGTAGTGCGTTAGAATATGCATTCCACATTATTTTTAAATGCGATAAGTCTCACCCGCAAAACGAAGTTATCACAAGCCAAATACGATAGATTGTTATCGATACATTCGAAAAGAAAACATGTGCTCACACACCAACCATCACAAGTATCAGTAGAAATCACGCACTGGAACAATCCAGCCGAATCGGAGGTGGCGTTTTCTTCAATTTGTTCAATTCCAAATAATCTTATACTTAATATTATGTAACCTAAAACAAAAAATAATATTGGTCAAAAATGTATGTTATGGTAATTAAGATCATGTTGCCTAGGTGGGGAGGGATACTAAATAGAAAACAGCAAACGCTTACCAACATTATTCACAAGCTCGAGCCATCGGCTCTCCCAATCGTGCTCGTGGCCCATACACAATACAACCAGATGAACAGCTTAATCTAATAATACCCTTTTTACATCGCCGATTATACCACTAACCATATACTTAGAAACGCTGTCTCAGAACGAAAATTTTCAACTCGGCAGGTCCCACACGCTTCGTATTTGTTCGGGTGGGACCTGCCGCAGCGCTGCTCTCGCTTTGACGACCCGAAGCGCCAGGTCCACCAAGTTCGTGACTCTGTCGTAGATGATAAACGATCGCCGAGTCGAGAGCATCAATAAGTATGTATGTATGTACATATATGCTGATCTGCGCTTGCAAGCGTGCATACATATGTATGTATGTATTTCGATGGCTTGACTAGCAGCAACTGGCATGCATGCGAAGATCTTTACTTGAGTCTAGTATAAAATGCCCTGCTAATAAAATTGTTTAATGTTAATAAGTAGTATAATGGGTAAAATTGTTTGAAAAATGTAGATTTATTTATTTTTATGTAACATAAAAACGGCTATGCGTGTGTAATTTTTATTATTTTTATACTTCAAATAATTTCATATAATTTTGTCAAAATCGGACCACATAGGAGCAATGAGACGTAAATTGAGATTTGTATAAAATTGGTCTATTATATATAGAGCACATATTTACATGTATATATACACATATATTTAGAAATATATTATATTCGAAATATAATTACCTTGTTCAAATATGATCGGCATCATAAATTTTCGGACTGTTAAACAGCCTGGCAACGCCACGCATCTTACAACACTTTAAAACTATCGCATACATATTGCAATAGTTGACCGTTTTCCCCCAACTATTATTCTCTCTATTCTCTTCGATTTTTGTATATCGAACAAGGTTTTTTGCATTTATTTCGGCAATAAAGTCTTGCTCCGCCGCCGTAATTTGTTGTCTAATATCAGACACTTCGTTTAAGACTAATAGCAGTAATTTTGATGCAGTCTTTATATGGGGCCGCTAAAATTTGGAAATACCGGGGCCGCTATACTAAGGAATTACCGAAATATAAAATATCGTTGTCAAAATATCGATACGTTATCATCATCCCTAATGTACAGATGCAACACCATCATTCATAAATACGCACTTCGCGCTAAATATGCAAAATAAATACATTTTGGCATGTGTTTGTAAGCAACGTGCGACTTGTAACATAAAAACACATCGACGCAATACTGTTGTAAATATATATAATTCGTGTGCACTTGTGTGTACTCGCGGGCAAAAAATTGTGCAAAAGCGTTGATTGCCGCGTGGTCAGATGCGATAGTTTAAGACGAAAAGAGGAAGCAATATTGTATAGATAAGCATAACGTGAAATATTAACAAAATGAAATACATATTGGTTACTGGTGGTGTGATAAGTGGCGTCGGCAAAGGCGTCATTGCCTCATCCTTTGGCACTCTGCTCAAATCCTGCGGGCTGAATGTCACTTCCATTAAAATTGATCCCTACATCAACATCGACGCGGGCACATTTTCACCATACGAGCATGGTGAGCATACGACCATACATACATATGTACATTATTTTTGTATGAATGACAATAAATATTCTTAAACCTAAGTTACATCTAGTATGGTATCTCGGTTGCTTAAAGGGGGAGCTCGAAGTGGAAGCCAATAGAGGCATCCACATAAATCTTGTGTTCCCGCTGTTACTGACAGATAACAGATCCGCCATTACATTAAGAAAAATATAACTACAATACAACATACAACATACAATATTATAGACACAAGACAGCACAATATTTGCAAGATTTATCTATTTTATAACCCTATCTTATCAAACAGTCTTCAGATCGTTTATGCCATGTGGAAAGATGTTTCGATGGATCGCAGAAAGCACTAACTCAAAAGAAAAGAATTTCAATGTTAATAAAGAATAAATAAATTTGGAAAATATATTTTAAGTTTGGATTTGAATAGATTATATGTGTACACAATAGTTATGATTGCTTCTGGGATTGCCAAAACGAAATCTCGGATTTCTGTAGCGCTTAGTATGTATGTATGTATGTACGTGAATACAAGCGATACATCCAAACATATACAAACTAAAAGAAACGACGCAAAAGTATTATATATACGTATACGAAATTTGCTTGGCAAATTTTCAATTGCTTTTTATATGGGTACATACATATGTACATACATACATATGTATATGTATATGTACATACGTATGTCTGTGTTTTAGTTTCTATGGGTATTCAAAAGCAGCAGGAAGAAAAGTTTGTTGTCGCATTGAAAATGTTGCTACCTAAATGTCATGCAGCTTGTAGTTGCAACTTGCAAGCAATGTGTACATGTATGTATGGATGTACCCTACATGAGGTTTTCACATGCACAGGGTCTTGCATACATATACATGTACCTATGTTTGTGCACATCTACAGCTGTTTTTTTGCGAGCGCCACTACACGTGTTCCGGCTTGCCAGCGCTTTTCTCTCTAGCGGTTAGCGGAAAAGCTTTTTACCCGCAACATGTGCGTATTTGTGTATATACAAATATCTGTATGTATCGAATAAAAGCCCCCTAAAGAGGTAGCTTAATAACTTTGTAATATCAAAATAATAATAATAATAAAGGAAATACTTTTTACACCCTTTTAAGTCTATAAAGTATTTTATATGTACTATATGTATATTCTTAATCAGTATCCAATAGCTTAGTTGATCTGGCCCTTTGGAGTGCCCAGTTTCAAGTATATCAAGTGTTACTTTTGAAATTAAATAAATTATATGTAATTCTTACGGCCTAAGCGCGATAAGCGAACTTTCATCGTTATTTTTTGTTTTGTAGAATGAGATAAATGGGTTGCCAGCCGTCTTAATCTCATCGCTACTTACAAAAATGTAACGATTTAATTTTATCGATTAAATTGAATTTGGGCCTACGTGACTTCCACAATATTTTACTTAATGAAGTATCTTCGTTTTCTTGTTTGTGGCAACAGGTATGGGTAGTAGGGGGATGCAGACGTCCCTTCACACACAAACCTTCATTAACGACATAACTATGTATGTTTATTTAAGAAATATCATATATTTTGTAGCATGACTACAGACATGCATCCATACACGTATATACAACATTTGTATGTATGTACATACATACATACGTACAAACATGTGTATACACCCGCATACTCTCAGGGATTGTTGCTCTTTTCGTTTTCTTTTGTTTTTATCTTCGCATTTTTTGCACCTTTCGTTTATATTTCGATATTTCTGGTTTTGCTCTATTTATGCTTGCGGCATTTGTTTGCATCGCACATATTAAATTGATAAGGACGATCGACCCTTTGTTGATTTTATAGATATTGTTCATAGCTTCTCACACTTAAATATTCGCACGGCGGATATTGAGATACTTATGTACATATTTACGTGAATACGTTTATTATACATTTATTAATTATATATGTTTTTGATTACGAATATTAAATAGAATATACGCTTGATCGACCGACAACGGTTTTTCTTTGCGACTGACCGCGACTTCATCCGATTATCAACTGAAAAAACGAATGATCGCTCAGTTGAGTTATACTCTTAATGTAAATAAAAATGAATTTTTGATAGAGGTTAGGAAATTTGCTGTCTCTTATGCTCTTAGGCACGCACTCTTTTGGAATAGCCCACCATGCATACTTGCATCATAGGTAGAACCAAGATGGACTTAAGCCTATAATAGCCTGTTGCCACGACATCATATTTCCACATTTTTCGTCATATTTTTGATTTTGGAAAAATGTCACATATTTCCTGTAGAAAATCCCATAAGAAAAAAATGACAAATTCGTCATATTTTTAATATGATCCCATTCGCCCGGCATTTTTTAGTATTTTCTTATCGAACTCACGATGTTTATCGATCGATTTTTCGGCTGTAGTGGAAACAGGCTATATTTTATATTTAATTTTTAATTAAATATTATTTTCGTAGTAAAATATTTTATATATATTTATGAATATTTTATTTTTATACTCTGTTCCCGAAGGGAAAAAGTGTATATTGGGTTTGCGAAATGTCCGTCTGTCCGTATGAACTCAATTTTTTCCTCACCCTTGAAGCTAGAGCAACCAAACTTGGTACACATGTTGGTGTATACCCTCAATTTATGGAGTGTTAAGATCTCACCGAACTGGGATCAGAGTATTCTGCTGTCGAATACGTTCGACTGCAACGTTCTTGTTTATTTATGAGAGCGGTCAGTGGTCTCTTTGATCAACGTCGCCGCGTTAACATGGTTGCTAACTTTTACGATGCGCCAGCTCGGCGTTATCACGGGCACTAATATGTTGAGTCTCTGCTTTTTGACGTGATAAGAAATCCACGTCATAATATCTCAAGTGCATGACTGACTCATTGCTGAGTCCAACGATCAATATTTATTTAACTTAGCCAATCCAATGTTTTGATATTTGATTTTGCCGGATTTGTGGCTTTCCAAGGTCAAATGTGCAATATGACATTCGCCCGAAATAAATGAGCTGTTCGGTTTGATTTCATGTAAATTGAACACAAAATGTGTAAAATATGGCAAATAATGGCAGAACAGTGAAATAGAAACGTTGCATATCAATAGGCAGATGATTGCAATGAGTTCGTACGATTTGGAACAATTGGAGCATGACTGGGATGCGGAGATGGGACCTGTGAAGTGCACAAACTTCACTGCTCCTAAAAGGCAGTGTACCTTGTCGAAATGTTGCCATTTCGCGGGTGCAGCTCCGGACACACATTCCCTTTTAACCTCATCCTTACTAAATACAGGAACATTAAGATATAAACATATTACTAATCATTTTAAAAATTCCTGTTGGTGCCCAATTTATGCTCTTGCACGCAACAGCTGATCATTGTTTACCTTTGCACCAGTTCATCGATTAACATAAGATCATCAGATTACAAAATGGCGTCACGTTCACTGAATGTGCTGCCGTGGAAAGCGGCTATTACACTGCTTTAAAACGGAGTGACTAGTTTGCATAGAAACAAAAGCACATCCATATATCGACTCGGCTATTTATGCTGATTCGGAATATACTATATACTTTGTTGGACCGGAAACGTTTCCTTCAGTCTATAACACATTTCGAGACATAATTGTAAAACCCTAAAACCCTGTTGATTTTCTCTGCGTATTTCATGTGTCACTCATAGATAAGATAAAATTGCATCTTACTCTGCCAGATTTTGGCATTCAAGGTAATATTTTAACCAAATTAAATATCAAAATAATTACAATTTATTTTATTAAAGTTGAATAAATGGCGACTGGAAACGTTAACGGAAGTGTACAAATAGTTTTTGGGAATCCAACTATAGATAACAGGTGCACGTTTTTTGCGATATTCTGCACTCGCGCGCTTAGAAAATTGTTTGCCGTTTGTTCTCTCCGCTGTGGAGAGTTGAGCATTTTGACGATGGTGTCAGGTTGCCATATGCTTTTGAGAATTGCATTAACTATGTTACTTTGTTTGTTTTTGGTTAGAAATATTAGATGGAGTATGCAGTTCCACTACGGAAAGATTTGTATTTGCGACTGGCCAGTGACCACGACGTCGTTTTAGGGATGTAAATAACGTATCGATATACCGATATATCGATATTTGAAAAAATTCGATACGCTATTTTGCGGCGATATTTTGTCGGCATATTAAAGGCAAGGGTTAAGGCTGGGAAAATATTTGCGATATCATAATGTATCGTGATCGGTGACAAAATGAATTGACTTTTATTGTTCCTGGAATTTGGTCGAATGTGTAGATCAGTTGCAAAATTAATTTTATATAAAAAGGACTTAAAATTACCTTTTCACCGGTCTATATTCATAAGCGATTTTACGATATATCGATATTTTGACGCGATATTTGATATTTCAATATAGCCCTTGTCCAGCATTGCGATATTATCAAAATCGATATTTCCATAAATATCAACAGCCCTACTGAGTTCTGATTGTTATACAGACTATTCACATTAAGCCATCATCATCTGACGTGATGGTCCCATAGTTATACCCGTACCGAAATATGTCTGTTGCCGCGCGAACCCAGGTGGCAACGCGCGCTGGTGGTGTGATTAGGCTGTTGCGAAAAGTCTGCAAGTACAGCACACATACTCTGCAAGAAGCGCGAGAAGTTGCTACAAGTCGAGTCACGGCCAAATAAAAGTTTTTAAGTTTCCGGAATTTCGGATAGGATCTTTGATATTTTTCTATACTTAAATAGTTAAATTCTAATTGGTTAATTTTCTTATTGTTAATCATTCACTGCATCTTTGTAAATACACAAATCATGAACACTCATATATATAAACTGAAATTTATAAAATGAAATATAAACTAAAACTATCGAAAGGAAACTTTATTAACGTATTAACCCCTCTGCAAAGTAAGCATTGCACAGCGAGGCAATAATGACCATCCGCCCCGATAAGCCGATAGTTTGCGTATGCAACACTGAAGATTTGAATATTTGTGTCAACAAAATGGCAAAATGGCAAAAACAAGAAGTGCAAAAGTAAATAACAAATTTCTGAGTCGTACATACTATATACATACATCCATTTGTATAAAGGTCGATTTTTCAAATTGTATGTAAAGTCCCTATTAGCTAATTGTTAGTTAAAGTTAACTGTTTAAAAAGTGCCCCTAAAGCAATCTTAATTTTTCAAGTCACTATTAGAGCTTTTTAAATGTAATGGCAATAATGTTGGAATTGTGGCAACGTTGTTATTCAAAGAATGGCAATAATGTTGGAATTGTGGCAACGTTGTTATTCAAATGAGCCTTTTTTGGTGACTGGTGGCAACATCAATGTGACATTTTTAAAAGTGAATTTAAGAAGTGGTAGAAATGAAAAGAGAGCTTTAAAACATGTTACAGCAGGGGAAGAAATTGATCTTGTTGCGCTTGTTAAAGCCAACCAGATGGTTCTTGAGTGTATAAAATCTTCCAGAGAGTGAAGAGAAATCGGACTTAAACTTAAAGCCATTTTTGTATGTTTTTATTTGTATGCAGCAACGGTTGTCAACTTCCTACTGGGAGTTTTTAAAAAATCAAAGTTGAGTCGAACACTTTAACGGACTCGTAGCGTTTACTTAGACGTTGAAAAATCGGCCCTAAATCTGTAAAACCCGACTGACTGACTGACCTAACAAGACATGCAAAATGGCCGAAATATGGACCTCAAGAAATAAATAAAATTGAAATGCCAAATTCATCTAGGGGTCTAACCATGACCAAAATTGCAGATTATGGTAGCTCAGTTTGAATAGCCTATTAAAGACCGCTTAACTAACTTTCTATTGCCAGCTGATGAACTCGATAATTCAGCTGTTTATCGATAGTAGTTATCGCCACACCTATAATCGATCAAGTTCGCCTATCGCCATACCGAGCTTTAAATTAAAGAACGTATCATAAATACGAATACGTAACATGCATACATATGTATGTAAATGCGCATACATATACCGACATATGTATGTGTGTGTATGCACATGCATCTTGTACATACAAATTTTGGGAAAATATGGTTTGATTGAGGGAGAATCGGCCACATGTTGCCTACCCCCGCTGAGGGGTATCCCCACATGCTCACGTGATGTTGGGTGGTTGTTACGTTACTCGCCCGCATTCTCGCCAGCATTCTCGCCAGCGATGTCCACCACGGATTACTGTCTGCTGCCTGTCATTTGCATTTTTCGCTTGAAGCAACGGCTCGCGTTTGGAATTTTTTGATGGGGTCGAGAGGGGGGAGAGGGTGGTTGTACGTATTGCATTTTGTGCAGCTTTTGCTCATTTATTGTGCAAGCTTTATTGGGGGGTATGGGGAAACGGTTACGGCGCCAACGACGCTGACTGCGACGTTAGCGTCGACGCCCGCGTCAGCAGTGCGGCACATGCGTGTGCGCGCATTGTGCTTCATTTGTTTTGCGTTAATTTCAAGTGTGGGTGGCATGTGGCCAGTGGGTGGTTGTGACACAGGCCCAGACGCCATATTGGCCAGCAAGCCTGCCAGCCCAGCGGGAACCCATTAACAGTTGCTCCCCAAAGAACAGTATTGTGTGTTTCGGTCTTTCGTCATCAGCATCATCATCATCGTCATCATCATTATTATTATGAATATCATCATCATCACTATCATCGTTAACATCATCATCATCATGCTCTTTACTGCTCCCGCAAAGGCTGCTGGCTTACTGTTGCCTGTTGCCTAGTTACATACATACATACATACATACATACATATATCTGACTGTAGCTTTTGTCTGTTGTGTTTGTTTTGCGCCTTGCGCCTTCCCCCTTCTGTCCGTTAGCAGGCACCTACATAAGCGTTTTAAGTCTCTGCCTTTGGCCGGTTGCTTCTGTCGGTTGCTTTGGCCGCCATCATCGTCGCGTCAACATTGTGAGCAGCTGTTGCTCTTTGCGTTTTGCCCATCACCTTTTGTCCCACCTCCCCACACCGACGCCCCCAAGCGCCTTTTAGGTCGGCATATGGTTTGTTGTTTTTTTTTTCTGCTCGCGCATTCCGTTTTACTCACGTTTTTCTCGACGGCAACGACGACGACAAAAAATTTAATGGAAAATACAATTTTGCTGTTGGTTTGACAGCAGCAGCGGCATCAGCAGCAATTTCAGCAGGATGTCGCCGTTACTACGCGTTAGCCAAGGTCTGCTGGCGTTTGCGAGAGCCATTCCCTCTTCACCACCCATCCACCCACAGAGCTGCTGCTATACAGAACTGGTTACATACAACTTAAATACATATTGTTAGCATACAATAACAAAATAACAATTAGGCACAAATAATAATTCGTTTATTTAATTATCATACAATTATGTATTAACACACATTCCTTTTTACTGTGACAATGCCCTTGCTTCTTCTTCTAGTTCTCACCATTGCATTGCCACCTAGGCAGACTACAATACTTGTATTTACATGCATATGTATGTATGTGTGTGAGTTGCATTGAATCGTTCAGAACTAGTTCGAAAAAATGATCGAATGAACTATGTAATATGACGCAAATGGATGAATGGAATGGATGAACACGCTTATGTAGGCTTATGTGGGGATATTTGACATAAAGATACAATTTTTATACATGCAAATATAATTGAATTCAACAAACAATAGCCAAAATTAATAGCTGAACTTATATTCCTTATACAGAATATCAATGTGCAACTCTTATACTTATGTACCTATGCAATACATACATATGTATGTACAAATGTACGTACGTCGACGTAAGTTGGCGCCCTTACGGCTGCGGCTGATCAAACTGAGGTCTGTTTTGTATCTTAACCGTTTTTGAGCGTTATATACGAGTTAAATTCATTTTTGGCTATATGATTTTAGTTCTAAGTTCATTCATTATCTAAATTCCACTTAACCATTAGGGGTAGTGGTGGTGGGGGTGTCAATTAACGGCCAACGTCCGCAACAAAATCCAATGCCAGTCAGCCAGCCTACGAGCTAACCAAAAATGTTGCACCCCTCGCCAAGCGACAGGAGGCACCCAAAAAGCATTCGCCATTTGCCTCGTCAACGCCAGCCGGCGATTCACTTCAGCGTTGCACGCTGGCTTTGGCTTTGGCTGCCTGCCTGCCTCCTGTCGCGTGATTTTAACGAGCCTCCCATCTCTCCATGGTTTATGCTTTTCGCTTGCTTCCGCGCGTTGATTGTCGTTGCTGTTGTTGGTGGTGGTGCTGCTGCTGCTGCCGCTGCTGCTGTCGACGTCGTCGTCGTCGTTTTGCGCATGCAGCAGCAGCAGACCAGACCAGACCAGGGCAGACCAGGCCACCGGCACCTCACACCCGCCTCACATACACACTCACACACAGACATTGAGAGGCCATATGTGTGTGTGTGTGTGTGCGTGCCTGACTAGCCGGCAAATGCCGCGCGCAATAAATGCCCAAAAGCAGCAACAGCAGCAGCAGAGCCAACTGCCAGCAACGGGGGGCGGACACAGGCGCTGCTGACGGCGGCGGCGGCGGCTGTTTTTAGCGTTTGTGCGCGCCCCCCAAAACACAACGACACACACACAAGCACACACACACATGTACAATGTGTTTGTATATGTGTATGTATGTCCGCGTGTCGTAGTCGCAAAAGCTTGTGGCGTAGCTTTGGCTCTGGCTCTGCCTGCTGCCTGCCTGGCGTTTTTTGCGTTTCTGTTTTTTGCCTGCCTGCCTGCCTGCCGACGCCGCCGCCGCTGCTGCTGCTGTTAGTTGGCACGTTTTGTTGGCTCGCTGGCTTTTGGGGCTTGGGCTTGGGCTGGCTGCTATGGCTGCTGCTTTGGCTCTGACTGCAGCCTGCCGCGGTCGCCACGCCACGCCACGCTCGCGCTGCGACGGCCATGACGGCAACGGCAACGGCAGCGGTGGCGGCGCTTCGCACTTTGCTCTGCTGAATTTTCAATTTCAGTTGTAAGCTGACTGCAATCAGCAGTGGTTCGCCTTGTTTCGTTTCGCTACGTCTGGGTTCGGTTCAGTTCGGTTCGGTTTGGTTCGTTTTGATTCGGTTCAGTTTGGATTGTATGTGCTTACGGCCGATTTTCGAGTGCTGCGGACAGCGGACACCGGACAGTCGGCCTGTCCAACTGTCGTCATAAAGTTTTCGTCCAAATATTATAAGCGCGGCAACCAGCTCCCAACAGCCGCCCATCGTCCACCTCCCACGCAAGTTGGCGCATTTTAGTAGCTCGCGCGCAATTTTTGCATGTGTGTAATAAACACACACATACCAACACACACACACGTATACTAACACACACTGTGCGTGTGTGTTTTATTGATTTTGTAGAGCAACAAAGCCAGCGGCAACTGTTCAACTGTAGTTGAGCCTCCGTCCCCAGGGGTCCTCCCCCTAATACTCATTATATGCCTACTGCACACACAAACACACACACACCTACATATGCATCCATGTATCCTTACGGCGACCTAAACTCACCCCTACCATGTACCCTGTGGGTCCTTATGTTGCACTTTGAAGTGCACTTAAAAAAATCAGATTAAAGCGATCGTTTAGTGGTAGTCCCTTCACTGATCGATAACTAGGCAAGTTATCGATAAGCTCTCTTGGTTAATAAATTTACATGTGTACATTTTATAGAATCAGAAATAATTGCAAGACTCAGAATACAAGAACACATTGGCATATTCAGGAATTTATTTATTTATTTTAAATAAAATAAAAATTAAGAAAAAGAAATTTATGATTTGTTTTTATTTATTTATGCAAAATTTTCAAATTCATTCAAAATATGTACATTTAAAAAATGGCAATTTAAAATATATATTGAGCTATGAAAATATGTTAGAGACGAATATGTAAAGTCTTGTCTATTCCGTTCAATACAATTTCTCCTGCACGAATCTAAGGATTATCGTCGAGTTGAGAGTCTATGTAAAGAGAGTATCTGAGAGTATCTAAACTTATATTTTTTTTTATAAAGGTGACTTGGTGTTACGAGGCCAGTGAGTATTCTGAGTGAATTCTTTCCCATTGGTATCATTTTCTTAAATCGTTTTCTATTAAAGACGATAGTTTTCTATATATTGATACTTGAAAACATTGATACTATCAATAAATTAGTTATATTGAAATCATTAAACCAAATAAATCAATTTTAAATGGATGAATTTGATAATTTAATTAATTAACAACTATTTTGAAGAAAAATAAAATAATAATATAAATAGATGAAAACTATCTCCGTATTTATGGTTTCTACAATATCTTTTTGAATTTATACTATAAAGGGAAATTTAAAAACTATGACATTATTTCATCGCATTTCTCAACTTTTTGTCAAATGAAGTTAATCAATCTGTGCACTGAAAGGCTTAATTTATAAAGGGAAATATTTCCAATTAAGATAGTAATCAAAACAAAACAAAATTTAATGGAATGTTCGGTTTGTTGACCATAATGGAATAATATCCTTAGGGAAGTACTCCCCATAATACTACCCTGTCTTTTGACTGAACAACTGTAGGCTAAAGAGTAGTTTAAATAGGCTGAGCGTCTGCATACTGTATAGTCTGAACTGGAAGTTTATCAACGTTATGGATTGACGAATATATTGGGCTATATACACACATACATACATATGTATGTATGTACAGAACTGACCTACAAAGGCCTGAATGTTTAAGCAATATAGTAAGACTGCTGCCAATTGGCCATCTAAATGGAGCCTCACTGTGGCCGTCACTCGCTCGGCTCATAACTTCGCTGGCGTCGGCAGCCAAAGTTGCAAGTTTCTTGGCATCAGGCAAAAGCAAGCAGCCAGCAGCCAGCACCTCAGCAGCAGCTGGCTCCAGCTCATTTCGCAGCTAGCACACATACACACACACACACACCCCTCGCCCCCTTCTCCTAAAACCCCTCATATGCCCCCTTACCCAGCGCACACAACTTGCTGCTGCTGTCGCACATAAAAACGGCAACGACGAAAACGAAAATTTAACGACTGCGCAACGTGACGCATTATTTGTCTGCGCTGCCGCTGCCGCTGCCCCCTTGATGCCCGCCACACGCTGCTCGCCGGTTACCCGGTCTGGCGTCTGGCCTGGCCTGGCCTGGCCTCTGCCTGCCTGCCTTTCAGCAGTTCAGCCTTTCAGCCTGCAGCAAGCTTGCCGCAGACTCGCGCCGCCAGAAATTGCTTTTGCTTGCTTGCTGGCTGGCTGGAACTTCAGCGGCCCTCTACACCCCCCACCACCCCCTGACTGCCGTTTTAGTATTTCGCACTCTGTGCACGCGGCGGCGACAGCAACGGCAACGGCAGCGGCTGCAAGCATTTTTGCATGACTGACTGACGACTGGCAATGGCTGAGTCTGACTCACTCACACACACAGAGAGGCGCATAATGGAATGGAGTGGAATGGTAGAGAGAGGAGCAGCTGGATGGGTAGCGCCGGGCCGGGGGGGTCTGAGTGCCTGACTGTCGCAGCCTGGCGTGTGTTTATAATTTGATTTCGCTTCTTCTTCTTTCTTTCGCCGCTTCGTTGTGCGATGGCGGCGGACCAGCATTTCCTGTCGCTGCTAAAAACCGCTGCTAGGCCTACGAGCTTCAACCGTAGCGGGACGAGTGTGGGGTAGCCGTCTGCTGCATCTGCTGCAAATTTGCTGGCACGCCAAAGCAGCAACAATAACAGCAAAAGCAACAGCAACTGGCTGCAGCTATGCCAACGCCAACGTCGCTGGCCACGGAATCTTAATGAAGTTATTGTGTTGTGTTGTTGTTGTGCTTGTGTCGTTCAGTTCGTTGAGTTCGTTGAGGTTGTGCTTGTTGTTGTGCCTGCCGGACTCGTTGTAGTTGTTGTTGTGCCATTTACATACATGTGCACGTATGTATACAATGTATGTGCATGTGTATTGTATTAAGCTGTTGGCTTTGCCTATCACCTTCAGCTTCGCCTGGTCAGTGGCCCACCCAATTGGGCTGCTGACCAATGATTATTTTGACGAATTTGAGATAATAGACATTTTTTATCCAATTATGGTGGCCCAGAAATACATAGCATTCTATCAAATAAACTATTCAATACATAAATATGTGTGTGTTTGCATATGTACATATGTATGTATTTCAAAACGATGATTATAATAAAGCATGTATCTTTGAATATGCTATGTACTTGTACATACATATATTGTATACCTAGTACATATGTAAATAAAAGCTGGTATTGCCCGTAATTTCTATTTATGTACATACATACATATGTATCTACAATTAATCTTCTGTCCTATAGCTTGTGCAAGAGATTACCCAGCTTTCCTTGCCAGGAAGCAGATTTTCCAAACTCCTTTTAGTACTTGTCGAGCTTTAAAATTAAGCGTGCAACCGATCGTAAGAAAGAATTATTTCGCTTTATTGATCTTGCCACCCAAAGAAATCGATCGATTAATAAACAAAAAAGTTTCCTAAAACAGTTTGGCACGACTTTGTGTACAGTTTCGTCACAAGAGGAAACTTCTGTAAAAACTTAAGCTTTCTAGCTCTTACGGTTACGGCAATTAAGTATTTAAGAAAGCTTTCATTGATCATAAAACGGCACACAATCTGCAATTTTGTAAATACAAATTTAAATAAATATATACATATGCATGTATTTACATCAATGAACGTGAACTTGACAACTACTGAACCCCAAAGTCATTAAAAGCTCCCATTGATCACAAAACTGAACACAGTCGCCACCTACATGCATATATATGTACATTCATACATGCATATTATGTATACATGTATACAAATGCAATTACACATGTATTTGGGCGAGCTTTCTTTCTTGGTTAAACGGTACCCAAAACCCCCCGCCTTCTAAACTTTAGTAACTAAATCACTCAAAACAGAACCACGTGGTCAGACTATACATTGATGTAGGCGCTCTCTTTGTCTAGCGGCTTGACTCCCCTTACCAACTACAGTTGAAGTTTGCCGCTAAGAGACTGTAAAACTGTAAAGCACCATGCATTATGCATTATGCTCAATGTGTGTGTGTGTGTGTGTGTCGTGTGTGCGTTTGACGAAAGAGCAAAAAGTGCCGCTTAGCTTTGTATGTGTGTGTTGTTGATAAGCGGTGTTTTGAATTTGCAATTGCATTCGTTGCTAGCAGGCAGCAAGCGTGGGTGTCACAAATAAAACAACGGAAAAACGAAGCAAAAGAAAAGGGCCGCTAAAATGGCGCCAAAAAAATCAACTATTGTTTTGAATGTGGAGCAATTCATACACGACATCGAGGAGAGGCCGGCAATATGGAATCGCAATTTTCACTGCAACAAGGCATTTCTCGAGCAAATGTGGGATGAGCTGAGTGGTACACACAAACTGCCGAGTAAGTACGCGTAAAGCAGCGTCGTCCCCAGACCATGGCATAGGTAACTACAGAGGCACAACTTATGCGACGACATTTGACATAGGCGAAAGAGGTGAGCATCATTTGTGCTGCCCTCTGAGAGAGAAGGAGAAAGATACGCAGAGTTTAAAGCTCACCATTCAGATGGAATAAGAAGAGAATTGCAGAGTACGATTAAAATACCTTCTAAAAAATAAGAGGATTTGTTTTTAAAAAGCTAGTGAATTTTCCGCCAATATTTATTATAGCAGCTTTATGTTATACAAATACGATTCTTCCAATTCCGACATATGGACTACGTGCAGCTATAAGAAATACATATGTATGTACCTTGTACACGTACCAGGTTACATTCAGAAAGCTTTAAAGAGCAACAGACAGATGCAAGTTGGTGCAACAGAATGTAACGTGTGTAGCGAGCATTAGATGAGATTAGATGAACAAAGCGTGCGCTAATCACTTTGTATTGGAAACATAGCAGAGACAAAACGAAAGAGAGAGAAGAAGAGTTGTGCCTCTGCAGTTACTTATTCTATGAGCGGGCAAACGAGTACGTCACGTGACTCGACTCTATTATGCTGTCTCTCTGGCAGAAATCGTGCTCAAGGCCAAATGGAAGGGGCTGCGGGACAACTTCCGGGTTGAGTACAAGCGCATTCCACGGGCCGACAATGGCGATTTTCTGGTGGATCCTGCCACATTCGAGTCCAAGTGGCTGCATTACTACGCCCTGCTCTTTCTAAGTGAGTAGTCCCGCGGTAACCATTGCTTTTAGCTTTGACCGTAATGTTCTTTGCATCCCCATCCCTTCCAGCGGACCATATGCGACATCGGCTACCCAAAAATGAGCAGGATCAGCTGTATTACCTCAACCAGCAGAACGAGGACTGCGAGGAGAAGACTGTTGTGGAGCCGGACCTCACAAATGGTCTGATACGACGCCTGCAGGACAGCGATGAGGATTATGATGAGGACGACATGGATGGAGATGCTGGCGATGGCAGCGATACCAGCCTAGATGATCTGCCCACGCCCCCTGCGGCGCATCAGCAAACCCAAGTGAGCACCACGCCGTTGGCCACGGGGGCGCTCAAAGCGCAGGAGGAGGCCTTTGCCGCCTCCCATCAACACGCCCTACTTAAGGCGGGGCTGTTGCGCGCCCAGCTCATGGAGCTAGAGCTGGAAAAGGAAGCACAGGACCTCAGCAAAAAATCAACGCAAATCCCTTTGACAAGCATAGCGGCAGCGTCACTTACAAACCAGGAAATTCACCCCGCTCCCGCGCATTGCTCTCCCCCGCCGATGGTGAGCACCACCACAACGCCCAGTGCACTGGCCACGGCAGCACAGCTGGCGGGCACTGTGTTGGCGCCAGCTACCACCACCTCCAGCAGCTGCAGCAGTGTAAGTGCCATGGGCGGCAAGCGCTCGGTATCACCGCCCCCGCTCTACAACAAGGCTCATCATCCGCTACCCACGCTGAACAGCGGTCATCACACAGCCGCATCGAAGGAGGATTTCGGTGGTGGAGCAGTCACGGGAGGCAGTGAACACCTAAGCTTTACGCAGCACTCGTATGCCAACGGGCTGATACCGGCGCTAAAACTGAAGCGGCCGCGACTATCGGAAGATAGCAACTTTAATGGTTCCTCGACGATGGATGCACCGCTGGTGCCGGAGGATGATGATTACCACTACTTGCTCAGCCTGCATCCGTACATGAAACAGTTGACGGCCGCGCAGAAGCTGCGCATTCGCACCAAGATACAGAAGCTCATATTCAAGGAGCTGTACAAGGAGGATCTCGAGGAGTCCAAGTAGTCGCCACCCCGTCCCCAAATTCCATGATTATTAAGACTGTACATAAGCATCCCGTATCCCAATCCAGTATGTAAGAATTAGACTTAGTCCATTGCTGTCTATGCCATGCGACTTGTATCCATTTCTAGTTGAGCGCTGCCACCTCCCGCCCAAAAAAGGGTCGTTGGGGCGCGCCATTTAGCCTAAGCACAAAGATCTACAAATAAAAACTGTAAACGTTCAATTCCAGTCGAGTTTTAATCTTTTGGGTATTCGGGAAGCTCCCTCTGGCTGTGTACAAAATATATCAAATAAACTAAAAATATAATAAAATACATATTTGGATCTATAAAGACAACCATCAGATGTTGTAAAATGATGCCCATATTATATCATTTGATATCAAAATTGTAAGCTGTTCTGCATTCCGAAAACAAATTGGACTTAGCTTGAAATGTTTTTTGAAAACGGAAACACAAAACCAAAAAGTTTCCGGAAATTCGGGCAGGAATGTACCGAGTTGTATAGGAATTATTATGGAGTGAATGGGCGTCTAATGTGTCTATCGGTAAGCCTATTCAAACTAGAGCTATACACGAAACTCTGTCTATATTTTCCTTAGTTTTATTTGATAAAAAGCCTAGAATATCAACAATTTTGTTGTTATACATTATCTTTTCACACAATCACCTTTAAATGTCTAAGCACAAAAAATTTAATTTACATTATGTTGTAGTTGAACGATTAGGGATATAAATAATAAATATATAACTAAAATATATCTGCACAATCTATTTTTCGCAGGCGAGGTCTACGTACTGGACGATGGAGCTGAGGTTGATCTAGATTTGGGTAATTACGAGCGCTTCCTAGACATTACACTGCACCGGGACAATAATATAACCACGGGCAAAATTTATAGGCTTGTCATCGAGAAGGAGCGCCGAGGCGACTATCTGGGCAAGACCGTGCAGGGTAAGTAAAAATTGGATTATGATTTTGTATCTGGGTTGGACTAATACTATTTTCTTTCAACATAGTTGTGCCACATATAACAGATGCTATACAGGAATGGGTGGAAAACGTTGCCCAAACGCCAGTACAGGGTGCCTCCCAGCCGCAGGTGTGCATCATTGAGCTAGGCGGCACCATTGGCGACATTGAGGGCATGCCCTTCGTTGAGGCCTTCAGGCAGTTTCAATTTCGCGTAAAACGTGAGAATTTCTGCTTGGCCCACGTCTCACTGGTGCCGCTGCCCAAGGCCACCGGTGAGCCAAAGACAAAGCCCACACAGAGCTCAGTGCGGGAGTTGCGGGGTTGCGGGTTGACCCCGGATCTAATTGTTTGCCGCTCCGAGAAACCTATTGGCCTGGAGGTCAAGGAGAAGATCAGTAATTTCTGTCATGTCGAACCGGATCAAGTTATATGCATACACGATCTTAACTCTATATACCATGTGCCGCTGCTAATGGAACAGAATGGCGTCGTCGAGTTTCTTAATGAGCGTCTCCAGCTGAACATCGACATGAGCAAGCGGGCCAAGTAGAAGCTACTAGTAGCTACAACAAGCAACGTGCTCATCTAATCCTTTCCTTTTTCTTTGCTGTATAGATGCCTGCAACAATGGCGAGATCTGGCAAGACGCACGGAAACTGTGCGCCGTGAGGTCAATATAGCCATTGTGGGCAAGTACACCAAGTTTACGGACTCGTATGCCTCTGTGGTGAAGGCGTTGCAACATGCTGCACTGGCCGTCCATCGCAAGGTGAACTTGATCTTTATCGAATCGTGTCTGCTGGAGCAGGAGTCGCTGCAGCGTGAGCCTTCCAATTATCACAAAGAGTGGCAGAAGCTATGCGAAAGCGATGCCGTACTCGTCCCTGGCGGCTTTGGGGCACGTGGCATGGAGGGCAAAGTGGAGGCCTGCAAGTGGGCGCGCACGAGTAGGAAGCCCTTTTTGGGCATCTGTCTTGGTTTGCAGGCGGCGGTCATAGAGTTTGCCCGCAATGTGGTGGGCCTAGAAAACGCCAATAGCACAGAGTTTAATTCTGAAGTGGATCATAAATTGGTTATCGACATGCCGGAACATCATAATGGTCAGATGGGCGGCACAATGCGGCTGGGCAAGCGTACCACAATTTTCGCCGAGAGGACAAGCATTATTCGACAACTTTATGGTAACCCGAAATCGGTGGACGAGCGACACAGGCATCGGTACGAGGTGAATCCCAAGTATGTAGCGCAACTGGAGAAGAAAGGCATGAGTTTTGTGGGCACAGATGTGGATAAGACACGAATGGAGGTTATTGAGTTACGGGATCATCCGTACTTTGTGGCCACCCAATACCATCCAGAATACTTGTCGCGTCCTTTGAAGCCCTCGCCTCCATTCTTGGGACTCATTTTGGCCGCTGAGGGCAGACTAACAACCTACATAGAACGTGGCTGCCGTCTGTCGCCGCGCCAGATGTCAGATGCCTCTTCGGACGAGGAGGATGCTATACCTGGTATATCGCGCCTAACAAACACTTTCGGAGGACTCAAGCCTCCAGGCTCAGCAGCTGTCATCAGCTCGGAAAAGCCCATCAATGGCCTTGTAAACGGAAATGGTTGCGTCAATGGCAGCGACAGCACCTCGGATAATGAGCACGTAAATGGTGGTGAAGCCTGCGGCGGAGATCACAGCGATGTTAGCAAATAATCGTTATAAGAACAGAACTAAAACCTTCTAAATCTGGTTACTACTTCTTCTTCTCTGTTTACATTACAACGTGTATAATTCATTGAAGTTACGTGTGTTAATTCTACTAATCAATTAGTTTATAATCTCGTCAAATATAGTTTACCACTCCGCGAATAATTAAGTTAAAGTATGTATGAAAGATTGTTATATTTCCACAATTATAAAACACGTAAATATATATTTTTCCATAAAGTATCGAATTCAATAAGTGGTTTTTTATTTCATATTGAGAATGAGAAGTTATCCTTTCAGCAATTTGTATTCATTTTCCACGAAATGTGTAACGCATTTTAGGAAACATTTCCGACCATACAAAGTAAGTATATATTTATGTTAATATGTCGGATCTGGCAGAATTTAATCACACTTTTACGATAGCTACTATTTGAAGATATCTCAACCAAATTAATCAATTACGAGTTTTATTATACCTTATATAGATTGGTAAGATTTAATTTAGTCTTATGGCTATATCATAAGGCTGCCAAAGAAACGATATATCGAAAATCGATAATGGTGTGGAATTTGTGTATTGCTGTTTATTCTGATCCGTATGTTCCCACCATGTATTTTTTATATGCTTTATTTTAAAAGCACAAGTGCGATCAGAAGGGAGGTATATTTTAGCTATATATGTACTGAGATAAGAAGCAGATTTGGAAGGTTTAAAAGGATGAAAATACCCAGTTTACTATGCTTACTTTTCAGTTAATAGAGTCCAGTCAAGCTGATATTCTTTAAAAGATACAATATAATTTCCTAAAACTGATCTGGATTGTCTAAAATTCAGTTCAGTTCAGTTTCTTTAGTAAAGCTAACTTTAGTCCACAAAACCCTCAAAGTTTATAAACTTTCTTTTTTTCTTTGTACTTAATTATACAAAAACTGTTCTTCACATCAAATGGTTATATTGTTCCTATGGTGGCTATAAGATATAAGGGTTTGGTTTTAACCAAACTTCGATTCGGTGAGTTTGATCAAAATATCTTCATAAACAAAGAAGTTATTCATAAAACTCAATTTTTGAACGAAAAACTAAAACTTTTCCTCTTACAAAGTGACCTCGAAATTGGTAGTAGGATCTGGTGAAAGACAAAACTACTCGTGTTTCGGATGAGCATTTTTCAAATAAATTAAATGGATTATACGTTTGTTTGCTGATGATGATGTGGTTGCTTGCCAAACTATTTGTACATGCGACTATGTAAATATGTACTACCTACTTATATACTACATAAGACGTGTACAGCCAAAAAAATAAAGAAAAAAAGAAGGAATGTGCTCTTGTTCTGTTGTCGTAGCAGTTGTGGCCCATACCAGAAATTTATCAAACGCTCATGATAATGCTAAACGAGCCCAGGCCGGCTGTCGCAGTCTGTGCTAGCCAAGTCTACAAATAGCCGGGCATGTGCCTGTGTGCCCAACCGTGTACAATTGTACTAGCTACTCGTAATTATCTAGGTTCTTGGCGATGCGAACTTGTATGGCGAGCGCACATGTACTATTGTTCATTCAAATGAGTAGATTCTGGCCGAGCAGACGCGTTCTCGAGTACTGAACATATAGAATATAGGACCGGCCATGGACGTCAATCATACAAAGAAAACGCGAGCACGTAATCGACCCAGAAACAAATGCAACCGGTCCGCGGAGGCAAAGCCGAGGGAGAGCCTGGATATTCCTGCAACAATTTTGGATTCAAAGCAGAAGGAGAGCCTGGACATTCCTGCAACAATATTAGATTCAAAAAAGAAGGAGAGCCTGGACATTCCTGCAACAACTTCCGATACAAATAAGGTAGATCAATTCAGAAACACGCAGCAGGAGAGCCTGAAAAGTCCTGCAAAAACTTCCGATTCAAGTAAGGTGAATCAATTTAAAAACAAATGCAAGCAGTCCGAGCAAACGAAGCAGCAGGAGAGTCTGAAGAGTCCTGCAACCACTTCCGATGCAAATAAACTTAATCGATCCAAAAACAAATCCAATCGCTCCGAGGAAACAAAGCACAAGGAGAACCTGAAGATTCCTGCAACCACTTCAAATACGCATAAGGCTCAGCCTGAGGCACCCAAGATTGATCCGCAGAGTGCCATACACATTATACAGGATCTGCTCAGAAAAAAACTGTTGGCCAAAACAAAGGAAACACCGGCAAGTCCAATAAATGTGGCAACTGCCAAAGTACAGACTCAGCCGCAAGCATTTCAAAAGGATGAGAAAAGTGAACAAGTGAATGAGTTGCTAAAATGCATTGGCAACAAATTGCAGAAAGGTTTATACATATATTGTCTTGAGAAATATGTTTGGATTACTGACAGCCTATTTCTAAGCAGGTTCAGGCGAGCTGCCCACGGGTGAGCTATTCAGCAAGTTGGGCAAAATGTTCAGCATGGCGCCCTTAAGTGAATCCGAGTCATCCGACGAGGAGGCCGAGTACGTTGAGTATATATACAAGCCCCGGCAATATTTCATGGCATCGCTGTGCAACGTGAGTTGTGGCACTTTAGCATTAGCCACATAAGATTTAAATAAAACCATTGGAATTTACAGCATTGCAAGGTGGATCTTTGCGGCAGGCAATCGCTGCCCTGCAAGGGCTGTGGTCTGATCTACTACTGCAACGTTGTCCACATGCGGGACGATCAGGAGCACCGCCAGCTCTGCTACGGTCTGCGTCAGTTGGTGGAACGCAATGGTGGGTGTAGCATTAATTAAAATATCTCATTCATATAGTATGTGAATATGTTTTTTAGGTCATGACTTTTTCTACAAGTCTGGCGACTTTAGTGCCGAACAATTTCGATCGTATCGCATTGTGTGCATACGTCAGCTGGAGCAGACCATAAATCGTTCCCTAACGGCCACTGAGCAGGAGGTCCTGCTCTTTCCGTACATCTGTAGCCAAGGAAAGTGCCGGGAACACCGATTCAAGCGACTTCTAGCCTGTGCGAGCTGCGGTGAGGTTGCCTACTGCAAGGATAAGTCGGATCATCTAAGTGCCAGTCATGCGGAATGGTGTGGCACATACAGGCTCTTCAAAGGATTTGTCATGCTACAGGCGAAGTTTGGTCGTCTGGAACCACCACTGCCCGATGAGGTCCTCAGAGTTGTACCCATGAACTGCTCCAATACCAGGCAAATGCTAAAGAAGCTGAATTTCAGTAAGTAATTCTATGGATTTCTAAGAATTGATACTTAAGAATGTCTTTTGTATTTCATAGCTGTGAATGATGAGTGTGAATTTGCCGCACTTACTCAGATATCCACAGGACCTCTAACCGCATTTTTTGCTTTGAAGCTCTGCCAACGTCTGGAGGCCAAGGAGCTGACCATTCATTTGATAGGCGCAGAAATGGAGTTTGAAGTTGATGTATTTCAGAAGTGGGAGATATTCTTGCTGCACATATTGCCAGGAGTTAAGACATTGAACGTTGTCTTCGTAGGACCAGAGCTGAATCCGCATAACATTTCATTCGACCAGCTCAAAAAAATAAGGTTAGCGTTTATATTCAATGAAAATTATGTCCAAATCTTTAACTATACTTACAAATTGTTTTCATCCCGCAGATGTTGTCGTTTGTGTCGCAAAGCAGGACGCACAGTGCAATATCATTTTGAGAATCGTCTTTATCATGACTATTGTACGGCGCCAAGTTTTCTAAAGCCGGATTTAGGTATAACTATTATTCTTTTTATAAGGTAATTGTAATTATAATCATAATATTTGTCCACAGTTTGCTTTTTCAACTCAGGACTGTATCGAGCCACGGGCTTTGCTTTGGAAGACACCTGGCCTGAAACAATCCGGGCAACCTTGGATCTTAAGTGCTCCATTGTTGTAACATCATATACAAAATACGAAGCCCCATTGGATATGTGTCATTTTATCAATCAGTCCAATCGACCTTTAAATGTTGTGCTGCCCCCCACCACAAATCCCTTTGGATCGGAAAAACCAGAGCGCAATTTTATATCGGATGATGTTGCACCTTTTATGTTTAAGAATTATCAATGTTTCGTTGTTGAGTAAATCCCATTGTTGCAACTTGAAAATATTAATTTGTACCCAATATTTTCGATTAAAAATGCACTATTCTTTTCATAAATTTTGTTAATGTTATTGCGATTAATTGAAGCACAATCAGCGAAAAAGTCCCTAATTTGAATTTAACGGCTCAAATTTTCATTACAACAAACAAATAACAGTGCGATAACAGAAAATTGAAAAGACGAGCAGACGCTGTAAGGTGTGGAACGGGAAATTAATTTCTGCCAGGGATATTGTAGATGCTATTTGCTGTTTCCTTAAGTTTCGCATTTGACATTAATTAGTGCCAGGAATATTTTGGATGTTTACTCATTTGTTGTCAAACAGCTACTATAAAATCTAGTGATCAGTTGATACATTCGAAAATTCAAGACTGTCAAAGCTGTTTAAAATATGAAAAATTAGTTATAAGGTTTCACTTTGCACATTTATTGTACTTTACCAAGAGCTCCGTATTTTCAGTGGACAACGCTTTGCCCATGTACGAGATTATAAATCAGGAAATGGTAATCTGTACTAACGAAGAAATTTAATGTTTGGCTTGTTGTGTTTTATTTCAAATATGCATATTCAAAAACCGTAAATTCCCCACAGCAAACAATTAATTTAATAAAGTCATCGATAATTAGTGGCGGCATATCGATTGACATCCACAGGCCATCGTTCGATTACAACAATCAATCGAAAATCAATTGGTCAACAGTAAATTTTTAAGAGGTAGAAAATAACAAACAACGCGCGTCTTGCGTGCTGTCAATTACAGCAATGCTAACAATGAATACAAACGACTGGAATTTTAAGGAGCTACGCTCCAAGCTTGATGTTATGGGCTTCAAACAGACATTGCCTGTGCTAGCAATACCGTTGGTTGAAGCCATCTTTGGCGATTTAATAAAAACTACAGAGTGCCTGCGTGATACAAAAAGGCAAGTTGCAGATCTGCTGGAAGTAAGTGAACACCTTGGCTCTATGTGGTCAAATCGCCCTAACTTAAGGTGTATTTTAGGAAAAAACTTGCTGGGAACTGGGTATTGAGCCCTACAAATGCGACAACTCGCGTTTACTGGCCGAGTGCAATGAGCTGCACTTGCAGTCTCTCAAAGAACGAGAAGAATCGGAGCTGCGCATGTGTGGTATGTAGTTGAAGGTCATGCTGTAATTTCTAGTAATTGAATTACAATTGTTTACCTGTAGAGGCGGAGCGACGAATACGCAGTCTGCAGACGGACAGGGAACATTTGCAGAGTCACAATACTCAGCTACAGAGCCAGCTGGATGCATTTCTATCCAAACAAATACTTAGTGCGACGTCTGTCAGACGAGCGCCGCTAGGAGCGAACCGGCAGAGTATGTTGCACAGCAGTATTAGCTATTTTACGCCTTTGTATTTCATATGTCTGTACTTGCAGCTAAGAAGCCCTTTATATCCACGGTACGCTCTGGAGACGTATTGCCCGCTATGATTGGCAGTAGCTCAAGCTCTAACTTGAAATGCACCAAGTGCAATGCGGGCGTTGTTCAGAAGACTACAACTACCACTAAAGACGGCGTCACTGTGAGCCACACAAGTGGACCAGATGAGATCGATAGACTGCAAAATGAATTGACAAGTGCTGGCGAGCAATTGGAGTTTTATAAGCGTAAAGTGGACTCTAGGAACCGTGAAATACGACGTCTAAACGACTTGCTCGCTGGTGGTCGGCCGCCCGCAGCTTTGGCGAAAGACTGCTGCTACAAGGATGTGGGCGTACTTTCTCAGGATATTGATCTGCTGCAGCGCGAGAAGAGCGAGCTGATGGGACAGGTGCGCGAGTATCAGGATAAGATGCACGATGCTATGCAGCGTGCATTAAGCATTGAGGAAGATAAACGCAGGCTGCAAACGCATCTAGACGAGCTAAAGGAAGCAGCGTTGCAAGTCGAGCAACAGGCCAACTCTGAAATAGATGCGCGTGAAGCTGAGCTGCAAAAGTTGCAGGTCGAACTTGACCACTTGCAACGCAATGAGTTAAATGGCAAGGATCAGCGTCTGCCCGCCGGCTTGGAGGCAACCGCAGCCCACACGGATAAGCGTAAGCTAAACGAAAGACTCAACGTGCTGACTCGTCGTGAAGAAGAGCTGGAGACGATCAACGAGAAACTAAAGAAGAAGCTGCTCAAAATGCAAGCCAAGATAACAGCGCTACAAAAGGAACAGCGTGAGCAACTGCAGCAGGGCACTGTCACGCTGGACGAGGAGAAAATCAGATTAAAGTCTGAGCGGGACTTCTTCCAAAAGGAGTATCTTCGCTTAGTTGGCAAATCCGGTTCGGACTCTGAGATAGCATTTCTGCATGCCCAAATCAAGTCAAAGGATGATGAACTACGTACTCTGCGCTCCGAATTGTGCATGACATCGACTATTAAGCTGCAGCTATCGCCACGAAAATGTAATCCCTGCGAGAGCTTGCCACCTCCTACTGCCAGCAGCTATAACAGCAGCAGCAATCAGAGTGACTGCGTCCAGGCCGCAATTGCACGTGTGGAGCGCGAACGCGACTGTGCACGCGCTGAGCTCGAACGCATGCGTTGCGAGCGAGATACTTTGCGTGAGAAGCAATTGAGCAGCGTACAATTGCATTCCGAGGAGGTGCAGACACTGCGGCAACGCAATGAGGACTTGCAGGATCGCATACGTCGTGTGGAGCGTGATAATCGTGAATTAAACACTGCACGCGTGCCCGCTGAAACACATAATGTGCTCCTGAAGGAAGATGTGGCACAGCTAAAGGAGCGCCTGGCAACGCTAAAAGACGAGATTGAGAGTCTAAGAAAGGAGAATGAACAAATAACGTGAGTATTTGGACATTAAATCAAACTGTGTCTAGCTAAAGCTTATATCTGTTCCTTAACAGCTTGATCAATGAGCAGAACGAACGGATCATAACCGATTATCAAGGCAAATTGCTTCTGTTGGAGCGACAGCGTCATAAGGCCGATGCACTTGCCACCACCTTGGACTCCAGTCGCGAATCCAATCGCAATGAGGTCACACAGTTGCGCTCTGAAATTGCTGCGCTACGCCAGACCTACATATCCCTGGAGCATGAGAAGGATACACTTTTGGTAAATGCCTTTGGTTTATTCAGTTTAGGTTTTCTCAATTGATAATTCTTCGTTTAATTGTATATAGAATCAATTGGACAACAAAACGGAGCGCGTCTACAAGTTGGAGTATGAAATCAAAGATAGTAAGGAAAAACGTAATTCACTGGAGCAATCGGTCAAAGATCTGGAGATGCAAGTTCAGTAAGTAGTTTTAAATCCTTTTGTAGAAAGCTCACTTAATCAACAGATAGAAAATAATGGGAAAAAGTCCGTCCCATATATCAAAGACGATATAGTATAAGAATATATTGAAATGTAGGCTTAGAGTGTAATGTTAGCTTAAGCTCCTTCGATTGTCATACACTTTCAGAGAAGGTGAACCCGTCAACTCGGGTAAAACTGCACACCGTGACAGATCTTTCACTGAAGCATTAGGCTATTAGGGTATTAAAGTCGCGACGTTACGGGTTGGTTTCATTAAATAGGCATCACAATAGGCGTACAGACATCTGAGTGAGCTCGATCTCTAAATCGAGCGACCTGCTTAGCCTGGCCTTCATTTGATAACTACAATTGTTAGCTACGTACTTTATATAATTATCTTAATTAGTAGGGCTACAACGAACGAATTATACGTATATATAAAACCTTTATTCATACTATTATCTACAGTTCACTTAAACATTTATACATAAGCTGCTGTAATACATTCATGGCACAATCTCTCACCCTGGCGTCTCTTAAAGCCACTTGGCTGCGAACGTTAGCCAAATATATCTAAGAACCACCTAAAAGTAAATGAAACGATTAAATCGATCGGTCTATTATGAACTTATTAGGCATGCAGCAGCACTCCGGGCCAAGCATTAGGAGAAACATAGCTAAATAAATAATAGACATGCGCTGAGGACTGGGTAGACAAGACAATAGGATGGATGCAAAGTATCACACGTTCGTTTAAGTAGTTGAAGTTTGGCATAGGATAGATAAGTATTAAAGTGGAGTGTGTAGATCACTGAAGAATTTCGAGTTGTGTCGCTCGATGGTTAAATACCTCGCCAGGCTAACGCTCGGTGCGCTGCAATTGTGCGTGCCGCCGTGATCTGTCTCGGCTGGCGTATAGCCCGGCCGGCAGACACACTTGGCCCTGCTGGCATAGCCCACTAGCAGGGTGCCGTTGTTTGGTTGCGTTTTTAGCGGCTCTAGCCACTGGCCGGCGCCGCAAGGTCCCCGGGTATACAGCTTGTGGCACTGGCCATTCATCTCGACCATGCCGGGCGTGGCCTCGCAGATGCTCTTCTCCTGATCACTGCTGGCCGAGCACTGCTGGTCCAGGTTTGTAATGACGCCCGCACAGCCACACATGCCGTTGTAGGAGATGCCATCTAGGGATGGTCGTGCGGTAAAGTCAAAGACAACCACCTGGTGCAGTGAGCAGGGCCCCTGTGAGCCAATTCTGTAGCAGGAGTCCTCGGTTGGAAAGTAGAGACGATTCTTGCCACAAAAGTTGCGCACACAGCTGGTTCCATTCGCCAGAAACTCGTTGGCCGCACAGGGACCACGTGTGTAGAGGCGATAGCAAAGCCCATCGCTCCAGGGCACATATCCCTCCTTGCATAGACACTTGGCATGCGGCAGAAGCTGCAAGGTGCTCGGCTCGTGGCTCGTGTCGCCATCATCGGGTATGCGAAAGATGTGCCCAGGTGGACAGGGTCCGGGAGTGTCTGCAATAGTTGTTAAAATCAAATTACGTGGATTTTTAGGGGGAAATTTCCTACCTAGCTCGTAGCACATCTGCTGTGCTGCATGATAGTGGGGCAGATGTCGCTGGCAGTCGCAGCGACCACCAGGCAAAAAGATGTGACCCGGCGTTGAGCAAGGTCCTTTTGTATAGTGCTCATAGCAGGACTCCTCCACTGTGTAGTAGTAGGCGCCCAGTTCACCCAGCGGATCACAGCGGCATTCGGCCAGACCATCCTCGTTGCGCGTCAGCAGCTTGCCCCGAATGCAGGGACCCTTCGAGTGTTTCGGGTAACACTTGCCGTCCCTTGGCCAGAAGAGCATGTCATCGTTGCAGTGCAACGGCTGCTTGCAGCTGCCCCAGCGGTTGTCGGCTCTGAAATGGCATCGCTGTTAGCAATATGCATTCATTGAATAGATTGCAGCAGATTACCGCTTGGCCTGCTCCGCCACGGGCTGAAAGTACTCGCCGCGCGGACAAGGCCCCCGCTCGTAGAGCTTGTGGCATTCGTTGGTTACAGCGCTTAGAGCTGTGCCCGGTGGACAGCGGCACTCGGCGGCGGGAACATCTTTGCGCTTGGCGCTTACTGGCGTCGGACTCAGCTCCATGGTGTCTGGGCAGGGGTAGCCGAGCGTAAAGATCTTGAAGCATTTCTTCAGTGGCGTCCAGTAGAGCAGTTGCCAGCCGCCAGCCATGCTGGCGCAGGGATTCTTGGCCGGATCGCTCCAAGGCGGCGGCACAATACCCGCAGCGGCCTGATGTTGTGTCAGCCAAAGCAGCAGGCAGGTCAGGATGCTGCTGCCCGCCTGTAGTGCGGCCCAGCAGACCAGCAGCTTGCGGCGCCTCAAACGCATGCCAAACACCTGCAATTGGGCATCGAATTAAATTTTGGTGCTTTTGCGTTTTTCTTTTCCGCTCGTTACGCTGGCGCCTATTTCAAGCTCATTAAAACCAATGATTGATGGATTTTCTATTGTGTGACTTTGGCCCAGGGGCGATGGCGATAGCATTTAAAATTAATTTTCGCTGCTTGGGCAGAATAAAGCTGACCCCCCGCTGTTTGGCTACCGCAGCTGCAAGACGCTTTTTCGCACAGTAATTTGTATTTGTTTGACTGGCAGCTTAAAGCGAGTCCAATTTAAATTAGCCAACCTGCAGGCCATCGTTTACAATAAAAAAAGGCAATAAACAACAACAAGTCAAAGTAAAAACCAGTAAGCGGTCGTGCGCTGTTAACCATGACCTAAATACGCATTTATCTTGACTTCTTTGCTGCGGTCACTTGGCAGAAATCTTCTTCTGTTGGCCATTGGCCGAAAGTGCTCATAATCGAAGGCGTCTTTATATAATTCAGCAAGTTGCATGTGGTTAGTGACGAAACTAGCAGAGGCAGAGGCAACAGCGGAGGCAGCAGAGGCCAGCCAAGCGGTGCTGGAAAAACGTGCAACACTTTGCACTAATTCCCCACTTTTCCAACTGTTGTCGGTGCCTGCGGCAGCCGTGGCTCTGCAGCAAAACAAGCAACCACCAACAGACAACAGCTGCTGCTGCTGCTGCTGCTGCTGCTGCTGCTGCTGCTGCTGCCACGGCTATAAATAATGCATTAGGCTAACCGCAGTTTGCGCGGTTTTGACTTGTTTTGGGTTTCTTGTCGGCTGTCGTAACAGCAAACAGCAAACAGCCAACAGGTTTCCTATTGCCGCAAAAGCAGCATCTTCTCTCTGCGTTGGCCTAAAGAACACTGAGCGAGTTGGATAGTATACTATATTTGTTATTCCTGTGCAAAGTCTATTGTTAAGTCGTGATGTGTGTTTTGTTTGTTTATAAACTTATTAAATAATTAACGCACATACACCTTTGCCAATTTCGTTTATTTCCAAATGTGCGCTCACTGCTTGGGGCTATGTTTGAGTTTTGATTTGATTTTGAGCTGAAGTCCGGCCGAAATCACACGATATCACAGCGTCAATGTCCGATTCCAATTCCGAACCCCAATGCCAATTCACACACATTTAGTACACACAACGGCTGTGCACAACACGAGACGCGTTCACGACCATTCGACTGCGTAGGTAACAGACATCTGAGCGGCTGAACCGCTTTGGCCAGCGTTTAGGCCGGGCCAGGTAAGCGGACCACGCTCTCTCTCTCCCTCTCTCTTTTTATGAATACTCTTAGCGGCAATGCTCTTCTATTTAAGCCAAATTGGCTGTGTCTGCACTTGAAACTGCTGCAAACTGGAGTCTTGGCCATCGTTTCAATGTACTATTACCCAATTCGTCATCGTGTGGGCTCAGCCGTTTAAAGTTCTTCGCAGGCATTTAGGCCTTAGTCAATGATTGACGTCTCTGGTCGTTAGTTATACCACATATAATATATACCTATACATGTCTGGTCAAGTCTGTCTGTGTCTGTATATGTCTGACAGGGCCGCGCTTTGTTCTTGAGCTTCAAGTCGAATTGCGGATATGTGGCGACGTGACCAGCATGTGAATGCGTAATCCGCTCTTTCAACGCCCAGCAGAAGAGCGGACATAAAGCATAAGGTATGAGTATAAATAAGCTGGTTCTTCTACGATTGGTTGCAAGCAAGTTTGTTGCCAAGTCTTTTGACATGACCCCGACCGTGAACGCAACGTTCGTTAGGGGTGGTCCATTAAACGTTGATTTTGACTATGACGACATTTATGTTGCTCAGATATTAACAGAAATTAGTTAACGTTTCGTGTTGTATGAATTGGAACGCCATAAGATGCTACAATATGTTGAAATTGTATTTTAAAAGTCATTCGATTGCAATAACTCGTATATGCAACTGCATGTTGCAAATTCGGTTAAAGATCGTTTTCAATTGTGGGTCTTAAAGCATCGCCCTAAAGCTGATATACACTTCCAGAGGGTAATATAATTTTTAGACGTTTCCAACCCCTATATAAGTATGCTATTGATCATCATCAATAGTCGAGTCTTATTGAAACTTGGCATTCGATACAAATTCAGCAAATAATTCTAAGTGTTTACATAAAGCACACTCGGAAATGCGCTGAAAATATATATAAGCAGTTGGAATTAGAGTTAATTACTTAGGGGTAAACCTATTACTGTACCTAGGTACTGTCGAAAATAGGAAATTGCGAACAGCAGTAAACCTCCGAAATACGAAATTTCATTCTACTACCTTTAATTTGTGAGAATCGCAGAGAAGGGCGAACAGCAGTAAACCTTCAAAGTAGGAAATTTTATTGTACTACCTTTAATTTTTAAGAACCGCAGAGGGAGGCGAACAGCAATAGACCTCCGAAATACGAAATTTCATTGCACTACCATGAATTCTTGAGAATCGCAGAGAAGGGCGAACAGCAATAAACCTCCACAATAGGAAATTTCATTGTACTACCTTAAATTTTTGAGAAATGCAGAGAAGGGCGAACAGCAATAGACCTCTGAAATACGAAAGTTCATTATACTACCTTTAATTTTTGAGAATCGCAGAGAAGGGCGAACAGCAATAAACCTTCAAAAGTTAGGAAATTTCATTGTACTACCATGAATTCTTGAGAATCGCAGAGAAGGGCGAACAGCAATAGACCTCTGAAAAACGAAATTTCATTGTACTACCTTTAGCTTATGAGAATCGCAGAGAAGGGCGAAAAGCAGTAAACCTCCAAAATACGAAATTTCATTGAAGGGCGACAATATATCTTGACGTGTTCTTTTTGCCGTTGAATATTTGGGCCAGAACTAAACTAATCTTAAACTTATAATGGTCTGTTTGCAGCAAATTGACCACAAGAACTCGTCAACGCGACTCAGAACTAAATGAGACGTCAGCGGAAAGCAAAACATTGCGGCAACATATTGTGGCACTGAAAGCCAGCCGCGATGAGGCAATTGCGGAAAATGGGTACGTATAAATGACATTAGCCCGGGCGAAGCGACGACATTAGTCTGGCCAGACCACAACAATTGCATAAGCTGCAGGCTGTTTAATTTCTTGCCTCTGATCATTAGCTTGTTTTTGTGGCGGTTATCATTATGTTACTTATTTATTTATGCTTTAACAGCCGGCTGACGGACAAATTAAGCGACGCACAAGTGGAAGCCAAGACACTGCAAAAGAAGCTCAAGGATTGTGAGGATCAGGTGTCCAATATGAAACAAAAGCTACACAATTACGTGCAAGAGGTGAAGAGAGCCGAGGATTTGCTTCTGAATAAGGTAAACTGCTTAGATATATATATTAAAAATAGTAAATAAGGTATGTGTATTTGTAATTGGGACTAATGTCACCAGGTCTACTTTGTCTTAAAGGAAAAGGAGCGTGAGGAATTGCTAGAACATTATCATAATTTGACGCACAATCAAGTTGAATTGGAGGGCAACAATCAGAGCCTGGAGTTCGAGCTGACGGAGTTCAAGTGAGTATAGTATTTAAAATAAAGTATATAGAGTATTTAAAATAATATATAAATACATACAGGCGGCAAATTTGTGAGCTGGAATGTGAAGTACGCTCGCTAAAGGATCAGCTGCACTGCCGGCAATGCACAGTTGATGAATTGGATATGCAGCTGACAGCCGCTCGGGCCTCTATACGTTGCTTGGAGAGGGAGCTCGAGAATTCACGTGAGCAGAAGATTGAACTGGATGTGCGCAAAGAGTTATGTGATAAGTTGGACGTGGAAAAGGAAAAGCTAAACGCTGAGTTAAATGAACTGAATGAAATACGCAAGAAGGTGAGCTTTTGTGCTCGTAGTTCGTTTGATGCTCACGGATTCTAATGGAGTTCTGCTTCGTCTTGTAAACTAGTTACGCTTTCTAACCCTTCTCGCTTTGTATACTACTAACATAAGCCTTTAGTGTCGTTGTATGTACTTAGTCCACTTAAACGTGATTCGGTAGTTAGCGTGTATTCTGTCAGTATATACCATAACAAACCCCAATTGCAGCTGGAAAGAGAATGCGAAAAACTGCGCGGTGAACTCCAGCAAAAGTCGATTTTAAATAGGGTCACCACAGAGACAAGAGAGAAAATTTTGGAGCGCACGCGCAGCGAGCATCAGTTACAAGATGATGCAGAGCTAAAGGCTAAGCTCGAAATGGAGCGACTACGGGAGCTGCACGAGACGACATTGGTAACAACTCAAACACAAAACATCTTGTAACATTGACATAATACTAATCCATTTCAAAACAGCGAGAGCTGCAGGAAGAGCGAGAGCGCAGTAACAAGCAGGAACGTCTGGCCAATCAGTATGAGGATCAGGCAAGACAATTGCGCCAAAACCTAACCGATGATCGCTATTATCAGGCGCGCACTAGAGCAGTCAGTCCCAGGATACCACCAAAAACGCTTTAAATTAGACTCGGGATGGAGTATGTTTTTATATGTTAGTCATTTAAAAAGTTTGTGTACTGTGTACATTGCATTGTGTGTGTGCTTGTTTTGCATATTTATTGTCGAATCTTTTATTTTACATACATACATATGTTGTATTTTTATACTCAAATATATTAAGGCACTAGAAATGACAAAAATCTTAAGGAAACTAATGTAAATGGTGAATACACGTTTGTCGCTGACGCATTCTATGTACTGGTATACACAAGGAAGCTATATTCACATAGTTTTGGTACATGCAGGGGCAACCCTTAAATGGGGGTAATTCACTATCGTGTTCTAATTTGGACTCGTCGCAGGTTACGTAGTCATCCTCACAGTTGGACTCTATGCATGTAAACTCAGTGTCTGCCGTGCTACTGGATCCTGCAAAATAAACAATAAATTAGAGATTAAGGGCCATCAATATTTCTACTTATACTTACTGCATGAACCCATAAAGTCGTCATCACTTAAATCGGTTTCCTCAATCTGCTCCGCGTCTAGTTTTTGGACTCGCTCCCAATCGACGACGCTGCGGCAGCGCTTAATGCTATGGCTTCTTTCGCTAACACCACTTTCATCCTGAAATGTCACCAAACGCGTGCGCTCTTCACAAACTGTTGTTTTAATTGGCAACTGCTGTGTGCTTATTTGCAGTTCCTGGCGGTTATTTCTTTGTCCATAGGAACGATTTGGACTGGGCGATTGGTCTCTATACCTTCCAGTAGACCCCGAACCATCGTACATTGTATATTCAGATGTATAACCTTGCCCTGAACAACTCAACGATCCGTGGGATACCGCCGGGGAATTGTGAACCTGCCTAGATGCGGTAACTGTGCTACGGGCTTCCACAGACGACTCATACTCCATTGGAGGTCTGTAAACTCGTTCATGTGCTGTAAAAGCAATTTGACGAGCTCGACTATATTCTGGACAAGTTGTATACTCAGTACTCTCTGTATCCCTCGGTACATACATCTGGTTAATGCGGGCATCGTGCGGTGGAACATTACTTCTTGTTGGCATTCTTGGAGAGCTTTCTGCATAGCTTCTTGGAGAGCTCATTGGAGAGGTTTCTGGATAGTTTCTTGGAGAACTCATTGGAGAGCTTACCGGATAATTTCTTGGAGAGCTTATTGGAGAGGTTCCTGGATAGTTTCTAGGAGAGCTTATTGGAGAGCTGTTTGGACAGCTTCTTGGCGAACTAGCTGGATATATTTCTGGAGAGCTCATTGGAGGGGGCCCTGGATAGCTTTCTATATGACTTCTTTTAGAACTTACTAGATAGGTTTTATGAGAGCTTTCTGAATTGATTTTTGGATAACTTTCTTGATAACCATTGAGGGAGCTTGCTGGATAGGTGCCTGGGGAGCTTGCTGGATATCTTTGTGCAGGGATTTCAAGATACCTTCTTGGTGTGTTAGTTAAGTGTTGAGATCCTTGTGATGCGTAATTTTCAACATTCATAATACTTTCAGGTTGGCAAGTACACTCCGGATCACTGAATTGCATTTGTAGCGATCTTGCGCTCAAATCGTGCTGTATTGCAACATGCTGATCAGCTGTTACTTTAGATGTTTGTGTCTGAATAGGCATCAAGGGTCTGAAAGTCGACGTTTGGCACGACTGGCAACACGTTAACGGTGGTTTCCTTTGATGCAGACTTGTGCTAAGTGAATGGTACTGGGACTGGTAGCTCGAAACTTGTTGACCAGGCATCCTGAGTCTGCTCTGCGACTCTATCACCGACTGGTTACTTAATGACGCTGGTTGTTTTGGGTACAGTCGTGAATCTTCTTTTAGTGAATGTTCCTGCGACTGGAAGCCAGAAACTGTCGGACCAGGTGTACCAGGCGCCCTTTGGCCAGATTGTATTGGTTGCAAATGCGGAGTATCGCTTAGGTAACGATCCAAACCGGTACCCAACTCATCTGGAACAGCTACACAGGATGAATATTGAGAATATTCTCTCTTCAATTCATCCGTTCGAACGTGTGATGTGGATCCAATCACTTCTTCACTTTTAACAGATATTGCACATTTTTCAATTGAGTCTTTTATCAGAATTTCACTTTCGTTGCCACTCTGCACCTTCGTTACTTCTTGTGTGCGGCTTTCCTTAATACATTCCTGACTGCTCTGAACTTTATGTGAACTCTGTGAAGATGCAACTTCTAATTTCCGTGATATTTGAAGGGAACTGCTTTGCTTTAGACTAAGTTGTAATGGTGTTTCCTGTCGATGCTGACTCCTTTCAGCCGAAACTATTTCTTGAAATTTTGCTTCTGCAATTGGTGGCTTATTAAATGAAACACTCGATTCAGCGGGTGGGCTTTCCTGACCATTTTTCTCCTTTTTAGGGATCGTTGTGTAGGTGGGTGATTCGAGTTCTGAATTCCTTCGGCTTGATTCCTTTTCGGCGGATTTCTCATGCTCCTTCTTATACATTGCCATATATTCACGATGCATGCGCATTTTGTCCTTGTCTGTGTAGTCCTCATCCTTATCATCATCTGGCTCTTTCGACTTGGAGCCTTTATTGGAATCAGTTGTCGTATTTTTGAGTCTCAATTTTATTACATTGTCTGGACTTTGACTTGATCTCGATTTTCTCATTGATTTAGTTGTTTTGGATTTGTCTTTAGTCAATGTCTGTCTGGCGCAAGGACTTGGAGACTGCGATTTATCCCTAGGTTTTGCCCGTTGACGTTTAGATGTTGAATTCGGTGACAATTGGCGACAAAACTCGTTCGTATTCAAATCAGTTACACGCCTTGAATATGACACCCGACTGCAGTTGCAACCGGACACTCCGCAAGTTTGACAATGTGGTTGGTAAGCTGGCCCCACTGGATGTTGATACAACGTATTGTGTGAATACGGCATAGGAACAGGCGTAGGTGGGATCATATTATAGCACGTCGAATTGTTTGGATTATAGTGGCAGTGGCAAGCACCATAAGTCGGACAGCAGCATGCCATAGTCGGAGCCGGAGTGAAGTCAGACTGGTAGGTTGTGCATGGCCCCGGCACGCCTGGGTTATATCCCATGTAGCAGCCTCCACTTATCCGTTCTTTATCCTTTTGCCGTTGGGTGGATTTCTTAACCGAAGGACTCTCTGAGGCAGCCATCTTTGGGCAATTGGGTTCCACAATAGTATTAAATGAGGCTGTAACGCGATTGGTACAGAAATATGGCTTTATATTGTCAGTGTCTGGCGAGGATACTTTACTTTTTTGTTGCCGTCGTCGATTGGTTCTTATTGGTCTTTTCTCACTGGTGTTTCCAAAATCTTTTCTTTCTCTTAGGGTCTGATCACAAGTCATATGCTTGTTTGCAGTAGGCCGCGGTGCTTGGTATGGCTTTCTCGACTTAGTTTTTCCGTTGTGCAAATAGTTGTCGCGTAAGGTTTTCAGTTTATCAATTTCGTGTTCAATTTTCTTATTCAGTGCGTCCACCTGCAGACTGGTCCTCAGTATTTTAGTATCGCATAGAGAAGAGACTGGTTCGGGAGCAGTATTGTCTATGTTCCGACTGTAGAGTTCACGGGTCTGGGTTTTCGTATCCCTTATAAACAGAGTACCGCGATCTTCAATAGAGATGCACTGCTTTCGCTCCAGTACAACACGGCGAGCTGCAAAGATACATTTATATTACTATATTTATTTGGCATATAATCAATATTTGAAGCGCCTACCCGAGCACTGTCCTTTGTTAAAATCCATAAACACTTAAACTAGTAATAAAATAAATATATTGCAATTTACAAAATATAATTGGGGTCTACCAATTGTAAAGATCTATTTGTTAGGTTATAACAAATGCCTTTAATGTGTTTCTTTGCTGACTTATACACGAAATACTCTTGTCAGTTCAAATATTGTGTAGAATGTTATAAGAGTTTGCTCGAATTTATTTTATTATTTTGTGATCTGACATTTGACATATTTCTTATTTTATGTGTTTTTCAAAAAAAATAAATAGAAGGGGACAGCATTGTTTTTAATAAAAAGAAAGATCTTCATAGTCCTCATAAAACTTATCTTCAATTGTTATTCATTTTATATGGCTTAGCTCTGTAACTTTTATTTGATAGAATCTATTTTGTTATTTATTTATTTATTTTGCTTGCGGTGAATTTATCTCGAAACACAACCATCTTATGTCAATCGTGTACATAAACCTTTATCTTGGGAAGCAACCACTTGCACTGCTTTAAAGTTGGTCAATAATAATATGTCCACAGATGGCGCTTTGGACTGCGCGGTTATTGTTCGCAGATAAAAATTAAAAGAATAAAATTTGAGGTAATGAAAATGCGTCGTAAACTATATAAAAATTAAACTGAAAAACACAATTTACCCAACCCTGTAAAAAATTACCCTTTTCTCCGAACAAAAAAATGGAAAATGATTTAAAATTAACATTAATAAAATTAATTTTGAAGATTTTTAAGGCATTTGCCAATATATTACTATATATAAATAGTTCAATTTATGAAATTTTTAGAAAAGATAGATAGTTTTAAAAAACCCAAGGTATACTCTAAGATTATTAAACAGTTGGCTCTACTTACAATCGTTTTGGAGCTTTAGATTGTGCCTATTTGCGGTGGCGGACGAGGGCGTGACAATATTTTTTGTGGTCTAACCTATGCAGGAATTCATTAGTGGTCGTCATATCAAATTTGGTATCTCTAGCTTCAAAATTGTAGGAGATACAAGGTATTTTAGCGATTATAAAAGGCGAGATGGGCGAAGCAAACAAATTTTAACAATTTATATTTATTTATATAGCAATGTTTGTAATAAATTGATTGCACTACCTCTATTAATGACTTAGAAATTGTACTTTGTACAAGCCAAGTATTCTCTTGTTTCCAACGGGAGCCGAGTATAAAAAGAACAACTGAATATGTTTCCATTAAATATTGAGTATCACCGAGAAAGACGTGCCTACTGAACTTCGATTGAAATAGTAGCCTCACTCTGTGGATTCGAGTTTTTGATACGTGGTTGCAAGAGGTCGCACCACTGTGCAGAGGCTATTTATTCAGTGCTTGCCCTGGCGTACACATGAAGATGAAGAGTCAGTTCATTCAGTCGGCGACTGTCAGCCAGTGCGCTCGCGGGTGTTGGTGTTGTGTGCTCTGTGCGATTCAAAGATTGAGATTGACGAGATTCTGGCCAAGTTGTGGTAAAACTAAATACGAATTTAAAGCGCCAAGCAAGTGAATACGGTTATTAACAACTTTAAATGTAAATGCTTATGATAAAATGCAATACAAAATGTAGTGGTGTTATACACAAATTAGTATCTGTGTTCGTAGCATGAGAAGCCAATGAGCAAGTGCATCAACATGTTTGTGACAACGCGGTTGTTTTGTGCTATCTGAATGGATAATGAAAGGCGCCTGGTGAAGTGCTCCTCTTTGGTTGTGCATCCTTGCGTGAGCTTTCGAAAAGTGGGGCCATTTTCAGTGGCAGCTCCTTTGTGTTGCATTGTTCCGGAGATGCAACGTCCTAACTATGGCAAAGCCGGTGCCCGACAGTCAAAGTGACAATGACAGCCACCCAGCCCCAGCTACAGCTCCAGCTACAGCTCCAGCTACAGCTCCAGTTATAGCCCCAGTCTCAGCACCAGACCATGAGTTCATGTCATCTCACTGAATGTTGGCATATGAGTTAATATTTGTCTAGTTTTTGAGCGTTTCCCTTTTGTCTTCTGACTTTGGCGCTTTCAGCTATGCCACAAACTCATCGCCATCATCTCGCCTCCTTTGTGCGGCAAGCTTACAACAAATAGCTCCACTTACACACTCACAGACAGGGGAACCCTTTTGCAGGATATAATGCATGTGCGTGTGACTGTGTGACTGTATGTGTGTGTGTGTGTGTGCTAGTAAGTGGGTGGCTCCATTGCGCCGTAAAATATGCAATTAGAAGGACATCAAAGCGTGACGCCGCCAGCTCTTTCCTTGCTTAGCTATGCGCTTTGCCTTTGACACACACACTTACACACACACACACACACACACACAACACTAATGCACACTGAGCTGAAGTACCAGCCTCATCATTAGTGTGCAGCCGTGTGCACATACATAAGTATGTCAGTTTGTCAGTCGCTTTAATAGCGGGAAAAATGTCGGCTGTATTTTGATATTATTTATTTATATTTTTATATATTTTTTATTTTTGATAAATTGTGGTCGCCGTCGCCGTCGCCAACGCGGACGCCGCTCCCTGCTCCGGTTTTTTACTCTATAGTACAACACTTGCCAACGGCCCCGCGAGGTCAATTGGCTTAATTAGTGTGTGACAGCACGGGGGGGGATTACTGAGAGGCAAGGGTTTTCTGCGTGTGTGTGATCTGATCTCAAAAGGAATGTCCACTTACTGGCATTGATATTAGTTTTGTTTTCGTCCAACTTTTGCCAACACATTAAATTTAATAGCCGCATTTTCCACTATCTAGAATCGAGAATCACTTCGGCGAGCATCATTCCACATCACAAATATGTATACATCGTATATATTGCGTATACAAAATACATTTAATTACGTAAGCAGCTGTGTGGCAACAATCTATAGCAATTAATGCCATCGATGGAAAGCTATTTGGCCCTGAAGCATTGCCAGAGACTTCCTTTTCCTGCGCGTGATAAACTAATGCAAAATGCACTGATTATAAGGGACGCCAACTGTTATCAGTGAGTAAAAAGCAGAACTCGAAAGCAATACAATCAAAATGCGGGTCTCTTGGCTGCTACTTGGCATTGCGCTTATAATGCTCAGTGCCCGAGCCTTGGGACTGGAGCAGCAGAGGGAGACGCGGAACGATCATGCCCATAGGGATCACCATTTGCGGCGCCGCAGCAAGGATGCCCGCGGTGGCAAGCAGCATCGAACAACTACAATTAGCGAGGAGCAGGAGGAGGATTACGACTTTATCGACGCGGATACCAGCGAAGCAGTTGATCCCTCCAAGCCAGAGACAGCCAACAGTGCCTCCCATGGTAAGTTGACAGTTTCTTATCAGCAGCAGTTTTACTCGGGTGACTGCCCAGTGACCTCTCTCTGTCAATCGGAACTTCAAAAGAACCTTATCAACAGAATGATGTACTGACTCATGTATAGAGCACTTGTTGCTTATGTAAACAAAATGACAGCCAATTGTAGGAAACTGTTTATAAACAGTTCTTGGGCGTGTGGCGAGAGATCAAAAGTCAATTTCTGTATAAAAATATTATGCAAAATAGGTTTAGCAGGTTAAGGAATCATTTTTAGAAATATTGGAAAATGTTATAAGATCTTTGACTGATATAGCGCTATTTTGGATGCTACCCATCATCAGTGATCTTTGTTAGAATAGAATCCGTCATGTCTAAAAACCACTTAAGCTCACAAATTACTATCTATATACATATGTATATATAACTCTCTCACTTCCTATAATATCGTAAAAAGATGCTCTGGAATATATATTCTAAAAAGGAGTCTCTATTCTTACAATAATCAATTAAAGTTAGTTAAAGTCAGAGGTTATCGAATTTTGTAAGGCTGTTTCAGATTATACTATATTTGTATTATTATTATAAATATAATGATAGCGCAATGTATCTATGAGATCTTTTGTACCCCCTGTAGAGCCTAAAGCGCACCCATTGACCCGATTTCTTGAATACACGCAAGAATTTCCATTGGGTGTTTGATTGTTTTTCTAGAATAGGTTGCCCAAGCAGAGTACATGTTCTTTTAGCGGGTCTACATTTATTGTTTATACAGGTACACTCTCCAGAAACGCAAATAAACATTAATATTTCTGAATAATAAAGAAAGACAACTTAGAAAAACTATAATCTACCTAAGTGGTACCATTACTTACTGAATACTCAGTATATGCAGAATATTATCAGATATAATATAATATAACCTTATACCTTTATTTAAAGAACACGCATTTAAATAAAGAGATCTGTCGGTTGAGATCTGAAGATACAGATGGATGGTAGTATGTTGTTTTAGTAAGAAAGAGGTTTGATCATTGTTCATGGACTTTCTCGTCTTTTTAGCAAAGAAAACCCCCTTCTAAAATAACAAAAGTCCATTTTAATTAAGCAATAAAGTCATATTTAATAGTATGTACAACTAGTTGAAGCTGATAAAAAGGTAGTATTGTACAAGTTAAATAAATATGCAAAATTTTAACAAAACAAATAACAACAAGTAAGAATGCTCTAGTCGAGTATACCCGACTACGAAACTCCCTGTACCCAGGTCTAAAACATTCAATCACATCTAAGTCCACTTACACATACACACACACATACACAAAGACGCACGCACATAGGCGGCAAAAACGACAGCGCAAGCGAGGCATTTTAATTGGTGGCTGTGCTTCGTCTTCCCCCTCTCGCTGCATCACTGAATCTTCTTTCGTGAATAACTTCCGTGTTTATTATCCGATCGACTTGAAATTTGGACAGTAGATTAAGAGAGACTAAAGCATTGTACATGCTAAATCTTAAAGCTATATCTTGAAAATTGTTCCTGTAAAACGGTTTTAATCGATTTGCGGGAGAACGGGGGAGATATCTGAAATATGAAACAAACTTGATCTGCGTATGCTATACAGGAACCTACATTTCAAATTTGGTGTCTCTAGCTCTTGTAGTTGCTGAGATCGACGCGTTCATACGGACAGACGGACAGACGGACAGACGGACAGACGGACAGACGGACAGACGGACAGACGGACAGACAGACGGACATGGCCAAATCGAAATCTCTTTTGATACTGATCAAGAATATATATACTTTATAGGGTCGGAGATGTCTCCTTCTGTCTGTTACATACATTTGCACAGATGTAATACCCCCTTTTTACCCATTTTATGGGTACAGGGAGTAAAAACATAGTAAATATATTTTTAATGGAAAGAAATCAAAAATATCATTAATAACAAACTGTATACGTTTGTTATTAAATATAATTGTATATCTATATATACATATATACGAGATTTCAATTGAGCTTACGTGATATTATTTGAAGAGTAAGGAAGATTGGAATCTTTCTGGGTTATACGCAGATAATGTATTCCTTCAAAAAGCGTTTGCCACAAAAAAAACTACTATTATATTTGAGGAGCCCTATAAGGTACACTGGGTTATTATACTCACTATTGCAATCTTTTGTATCACAGAAATGTAGCTACATGTGTAACTCATTTAAAAATTGCCACACATTCTCATACATATAGAGAATACTCATCCGCTTTCTCACTTAATCAAAGGCAATATAGGAGAGGGAATGAAATGGTTTAATTGAAAGTGCCTGATGATGAGTAAATGGATGAACGAGTACAGTACTTGTGTGTATGTTTGTATGTATGTATGTGTGTGTGTGTGTATCTGTGTGCGAGTATGAATCTAAATTGAAACTGTGTTAAAAATTTATTTAAATTGCTAAAGCAACGGCTGCTTGCGGCTGCTGGCGCCAGCATATTCGAAACGCAGCCTCTTCCCGAGCCAGCTCAGCCGGACCAGGCTGGGCCTGACCATGCCAACTTCAACCCAACAGCACCACCAACCCCAGCACCACCAACCCAACCCAACCCAACCCAACACCAACACCAACACCAACACCAACACCATCAACGGCAACGCCTGCCACTTAATTTACGCGACTGAGTGAATTATGGCGAATGTGTGATAAATGTGTTAGATTTCCAATGAAATGTTATTTTATGGGATGCACATATTTGTCACTGCAAAAAGGGATTCCTACGTTCCTCCCCCTCCCCCCACAATTGAGTTAGTGCCTCGCATGCCAACGAGCTTGTCGTCGGCGTTATCAATTGATTGACAGGCATTTGAAATGTTTTGCATACTAATTACTACTGAGTGCCATCGGACTGTCCACTTTTATTGTTATTTGTTTTGATGTGCGCATAAAAGTGATAATAAAATTATTATTTATAGTTGGATAGTCGATTGTCGCCAGAGACTGCACACTCCGGCGAGTTCATTGCGCGTACTTTGCATTCTGAAGAGCCCGCTTTTCGCAATTCTACAATGGTCAATGGCCATTCCGACATTATAGCTTTCTTTCAAAAATATACAATTGACAGGCATTAATTTACATAAGTATTTTATGAGAATTCGGTTTGGGAAATGGCGAGAAATTTAATATTCGATACGGATTTTTATTTTATATATTTTTTATATTTATTATATATATTTATACATTTGAATAACAACGAGTGCTACCTAACAATGGCAGCTTAATCTAGTTGAACATAAGAAGGTAAATATGCAAATAGACTAACAGCTTTTGGAACTAAACTGGTTATCAAAATGCAAATGCAAAAGTGCAAGGAGAGGTTTTTTTCTTTCAAAATGTACATGTAAGGGTTTGAGGTTTGTAAATGCAAGTTTTAGCCAAAGAATCCTACTAGGATTGCGGATGTACCATGGAGCATTGCTGATGTTGCTAAGGATCTACGGATCAGAAATTTGTATTATCATTTCTAATCCTGCTCGTTCTGAGTGTCCCAAATACCTTCTCAATTTTAGCACTTATTGAAATTTTTCGATCTTTTTTCAAAGTTTTATTTAATTTAAGCACCATTCACTGAAAATTTGATTATTTCATTGAAATACCATTTTATTTATTGCTATCCTCAAAATGTTCCCAAATCTTAATACTATAATGCTAAAATACAAATTCAAATCAAAGTTTTATATTAGATACACACTTACATAAGTCTTCGGGTTCGGGGAGGAATTTCGAAACTGGCAGATGGAATCGTCAAGCAAATTATCACCATACCGCCTATCCCAAAGATTGCTTTGTAGATCTGTTGGATAGTCGTCTACTCATACTCATTTAGTCGGCAAATCTTGGCTCATCAAATGTTTTGCGGCATTTGACATGCGTTTGCACACCGACAAATCCGAGACTCGGCCAAATTAGCTGCTATTGAGACGTTTCCCTTATTTATAGGCTGCATCTGTGTCGCTGCTTCGGGCCGTGTTGACAGCCTCTAAGATCATTGGCCACACCATGACAGAAGCCGCGAGGCAGGCAAGCTGCGTAACTTTGCAACTATAAAAATAGCACTCGAGGCAGGCAAATGCGTATAAAATAAAAAACATGAACATTTTAAAAATAAATACAAAGCATGTCCATTAAATCAAAAGACATTTTAAGCCAATTTGTCACATTGCCTACCAAGTAATAATCGAGTCTTTTCAGGGTTTCGCACATTTTGATTGCTTTAAACGCATATTCCAAAAATTGTATAAGAATCAAAAAAACGTTTCGAAACAGCGCGTGGAAATCAAAGATCAGTTCATCAGACTTCAAAGTAAATGCTCTAAAATTAGTCATAACTAAAAACTGTCGCATTCGGTTGGCAAAAATTGGTTGTTATGCCAAAAATACGAGAGGTAGTCGGTAAAAATGGGGAATATACTCAAAACAGCCTGCACCATAGCAATTGTACACTTAATTAATGAGTAGTGCTTTTGATGTTTTGGGAAGTCGAGCAGCTGGCCCGGCCCCATCTTTACCAAGACTGAGAGTTCCCAATGCCTGCCCCATGTGACAAAACGACATTTTTCACGCACCCAACGAAACTCTTTGAACCGAACCCCAACAACAACTGTCACTCTCCGGAATAGGGTGAGGCATGTGTTGCACATGTTAGTCCGTCGGCCGTTTGCCACACCAAAGTTCAACACCCAATGAGAAATCTCTAAATGATGCGAGACAAGACATCTAAACGGCAAGTGCTTAATAAGCAATCAGTCAGAATACTTATGCATGTACTTACATGAATACATATACTATATGTTAGTATATTTGCATAGATAAGATGGCCAATTGGGTAGAATCAAACTAATTGTGACTAGGGATCAACAAAGTCATTCAGCGTGACGACGCACAGTGGTATGCACTCAGATATTTTGATGCAAATATTATAGTTACTGAGGCACTGAAAATAAATAGGGCAGCTGACCAATTATCCAAGCTTTAAAATAAGTGTAAGATCCTGAAATGGATGTCTGATTTTCTGATGATACACAAAATATACATTGAATATAGTCGTATATTATAAATAATATTGGTTGAAAAGTAGATGCATATTTAACTGGCTCGATATATAATGATATTGATTAAGGATTCAAAAGTCATAAAACATCCTTTTCTGCCTGCAAAAGATCCATTTATACAATCCTGATCCAAATTTCATTAACAAATTCATTCCACAGATATATCTAAAGCCTACTTTTGGGATGCCTTTAAATATAACTTGTTTAAGGCTCAACATTTTTGGCAGCTTAAGCTTTATACTAGTTCCAAATAAAAATTTTAACAAAAAACCTAAGATTTTTAACTATATTTAGCTTGAGTTGAGTTTTATGTGGAATTGATTTGAAAATGGAATTTGGGAGAGGTCTGATAAACTCTTTTCTGTGGAATGATTCGTAGGGTGTAACCGGAAAAAGCCTGATAAATCTGTAAGAAATGTATGAAATAAATAAATATTAACCATTAAATACAAATAAGATTATTTTAACAAATGGTAGACATTTTTGTACATATGGTATGTTTATCTGTATTCGGTTTTCAAACATTACTAAAAGCTAGAAAAACAAATTTGGTGTGTAGGTTTTCAAAAACGATACTCTATTCCATACTTGTTACTTTTCATACTGTCTAGTACGCACTGACTGACTGACTGAATCCCTGATCATCGTACAGCAAAAGTGGTAAGAGCTAGGAGGCTGAAGTTTTTACACAACATAGCTGAGGCAAATTCATTGTGCAACAAGACGCCCAATTGCGAAATTCCAACGGGAAGGGGATCAAATTCGGTGTCAAAGTTCAACTATTGCTTGGTATGAAAGACTTTTTGTTTCTTAAGATATCTCAACCAAACTTACAGATTGTTTATTTGGGATGATATGCTACATTTCGACTAAATTTGGTCAAAATTGGATGACTTTATCATATAGCTGCCATAGGAATATAGTATATATTTTGAAATTTTACAATGTATTTTTGGGCTGAGGTTCCACAGTGCGACCGCGTTGTTGTTTGTCACTTTGAAGGAAGTGTGAGTGTCTGCCACAGATACTCACATGGCGAAAATGTGCTAAAGGCTGGATGCACATGATCAGACATACCCATACAAGACAGTCCACTCTCTGGCAGACTTTTTAATGATCTCGGGCTTGCATCCTAGCAGCCGAGTGTAAGTTGTGGGATTTATTTAAAATTTCAATTTTACTGACTGCTGTCAAGCCGTTTAAGCTTGATATGCACTTGGTATTAACTTAAGCTAAATGATTTTTTACTTTTATCTTTACAGATATCTTCACATGTTGCAATCAAGTCTTTGGTTCCTGTCGCACAGCATGTGAGAATGTAAGTAGCAACCTGCATCGAGGGGGGTACATTGAATATGAGTGTCTGGGCCTGGTCCTAACATAAAAATCCTCAGATAGAGATAGAATACATTATGACACACAGACACACACACGGACGAATGTATTGATCGACTGATAAGGCGAAAACTATTACATTTCCTGGTATATCCAATGCCAATCGAAACGAGCTGCATACTAAACCAAGCGCCAGGCGGCAACAATGAGATATTAGAATGCAATGTGCGCGGCACACACAGAAAATTATTATGACAGGTATTTCATGTTTCAAAAGAACCTTTAAACGCTGCTCGATGGCAACTTCCGCTGCTGTTGCCGTTGTCGGTGTTGTTGCCGTTACCTTGTCCCGAAAAGAGAATACAGTATGCCAAATTCAGGCGCGATTAACTTGGCCATAACTATAGTACACGGCGTTGTAGCTGAAATCCAACCAATTACATTGTTAATTAGCATAAACTACAAACAGGTAATTTGAGGCAAGAGCAAAGACCAAACCACAACCTGTTTGCCACTCAAAGCCATTCATAAACTTGAGCATTTGAGTAAAAATCAATTGGTAAACTTGTGTGTGTGTGTGTGTGTGTGTGAGCCAATTGCCGTTGTCGGTTACCTGGCTACCTGCCCCCCTGTCTAGCCGATCTGCAATCAAATCACTGACATCATTTAACTTTGTAATCATAACAATTTCTAAAACCAATTAGTTTCAGCAACAGTTTCTCGTATGCGGCAGCAGAAAGTGGGCTGCGTTTTTCATTTATGAATGCAAATGAAGGCATTAAATCTTTGCTCAAATTGAAACTGACAAAACGACAGCTACAGACAGGATAATACCCGTTCCTGGACCGGTTTATCATGCGAGTACAGCCGATTATTGGGTGCAGCAGCTAAAGATTGAAATGGAAATCCGAGACCCAATTGTAACTAAAGATCTCTCTCAAAAAACGTGTGAAAAGTCGAGCCCGATTCCAGCTAGCTGATAAACAGAATTTCCGCACATTTTATTTATTGACAAAATGATTGTTTCGATTGTCTCAGTATCCATCCCATCTGTCGCAGGCGTTGCCCAGCAATAATTGCTCGGAGTGCGTCTATTTTGATTGCACACAATTTAAACAAGTAAGAATGCTCTAGTCGAGAGTGCTTAACTAGAAACTACCCTATAACCAACATTTGAAACAAACATAAGTGGTAGTCATGAGAAGCAGACTCAACTATCTGGGATCCCATACCTTCACTGCCCTGGAGAGTGTATCGAGGACACCTATGAACCAACTCTTTAATAAATCCTAGACGTCGCAAGGTTCAAATATGCGGTACCACTAAGGACCAGATGGTCTATGTGAGGCCACCCGTGGGGGTGCCGTCTCAACCTAACCTAAGTAGTAGTCTGTTGTATGCACGAACATATACCAGGTCGGTTTCCCTAGATCCGACGTGTTCTACCGGACTGACAGATATGTAGATATATAATGCAGTACTACTATATACAGTAATAGTATTAGAATATTGACGTAAGGAGTAAAAATAATAGAAAATTGCTTTATAAAAGGTTGTCGTCAGAATTCGGTGTGGGACGCAGAGGATAATATCCTGAGGATATCTTAAATAATGCAAAAAAATATTATAAAGTTTTATAAATTGATTTTTTGTAGCATATGATGGTTTGAGACGGAGAAGTTCTAATAGTAGTATAATATATAATTTATAGCATTGCAAGTGTCTTCTTCTGCCTGTTACATACTTGTGCATTATTTGTATATACCTTTCTTAGCAATTTTTAGTGGGTACAGGGTATAAAAAGATGCAGCACAAGTGTGCAAGAGATGCCAGACCTTTATAGCATGTGGGCAGTGTGTCTTTTGGTCGCTAGTCTGTGGTGTGTTATTTGTGTGTGTGTGGGTGTGCGTGTGACAGGCTATGACACTTCATTACCAACAGCAAAAAATCTACAGGAAGTTGGCCAGTGCATGCGTATGTAAATTGTGTTTAGTGCGAGCCCAAGCCAAAAAGAAGAAAGATCAGTATCTTTAATAGACATCGGTATACTCAGATTACTGTGGCAGATAAGCGACCCGAACAATTTGTTGCTTCGTTATTGAAGTATTCTTGCCTTATTTATGATCCAGCGGGTTGGTATCACCGCTGGGTCCCAACCTGCCCTCAGCAACGAACAACATCTCGAATGTAACATAATACGCGTGCTATACAAACAATGCAGCCGAAGGCTGAAGTGCATTTAAGACCTAAACGTGCAGTTTGTGGGACAGTCTAGAGTTGGGGAATATCCCAGGGTGCAATTCGAAAATCCAACTACCTTATGAGTTGTGATTTGAAGACTAAATTGTTATTTAATTGCCAAGGTCTACTATAAGTATCTACGCGTGCGTTGGTATAAGTGTGAAACTATGATTATTTGTACAACCCAAGACTGGAAGTACAGATCCAACTAGAACCAAATCCTTTTACTTAAAATGTGTTAAATTTTGTGAAGTCCCAAGTTCCCAATCGGAAAGAGAGTATATTAGGCTTGTGCAAGATTCATTAGGGTACATAATACTATGTACCCATTTTTTAAAACAATGTTAAAGGTTTTTTTTTTAATTTTTATTTATGTGTTTTATTAAAGCTAGAACTATCAAAGTTGGTTAACATGTTGTTATACGTATGCCCGCTTCAGATAGAGTGAAAGATATTCTAAGCACGCCCCTCCCGATCAATCTAAACAACAGATCGAACGACCTAAGCAAACGAACGACTGAGGGAACTAAAGAAACGAACGAGCTATATGAGCGATTAGTTGTTTCAGCAAATTTTCAACTACTGCTAAAACTATTTCTTCAATTTAACTCTGTTACACAAAGACTATTGATGGAATAAACTAGTCCAATTAAATTTAATCGGACAGCTTTAAACTTAAAAAAATATATCATTGATTATTATTGCTTGCAGTTGTCCTTGGTGCAATTGGATGTGGGCAATGGCCGTGAGGAACCCCGGACAGAGTTGAGAAAGTTTTGTCAGTTACATCAAGTGGAGTTTTGGGATTGCGTGAATCGCACCCTTGAAGGTAAGTTGAGAGTCACAAGGCGCAAAATGCATTTACTAATTGGCATTTCTAGCTGTGAACAGAGGTAAATCCTGGTCAGGGCGTCGTTGTTGCCAAACTGCCGTCCTGCCAAAATGCAAGAACGGCTGCGCAACTGCATCCCATAGCCACGAGGTGAAGGAGGTCTGTCGGCGCAGCGATGAGCAAGTCCTCTACGACTGTTTCGAGCACCAGGATGCCGCTGACAGTTGCTGTGGAAATGCGCGCACCTCAGAGTGTCTGCAGGTAAATAATATTCAATAAATAAATTAATCTTGCACAGCGGTCAGACAACTAAATGAAATTGAAAGCGTTTAATATGAGTGATATATGGAGAGTAATATCTTAAGAGTCATATGTGGCGAGAAATATATGGAGATTAATAGCAGGCGACTGTCGCAACGGAAACCGTCTATCTGGCAGCGATACCGGATCCAGCAAGTTTTTTTTTTAATTATTCAGAACATACGTAGTACTTCAGAAATGTTTGAGCCTGTTTCGAACCGAATTTAAGCCGATTTTAAACTTGGCTATAACTCTTCACCTAATACATCTAATATATACAACAAATTATCTAAGATATAAGTTTCAGAACTAATTTGGAAATAGTTTTTTATACAAATTTGAATGTCAGCAATTGATTAAAAGTAAAATGTCGATATATTAATTTTTTTCAAATTTTTATTTTCTGAAAATTTGAAAAGGTACCGCAGTAAATTTTCGAAAAATTTTAAAAAATGTTTAATATTAGTAAAATTTAAATGCCAAGTCAATTAAGAGTATAAAATACGGCTAAAGTGATATGCCGTATGTAAATTGGTTAAGTTTTGATAAAATTATGGTAGTTTGTAATTTAGGAGGACCCCCTTTATCAAAACACGTACTATCTTTCTTATATGTATAGTATTTAACTGGAATGAAACCACTGAGGAAATCTTATTAAAATTGCATTTTTATTCAATTCTATTATATCTGAATCTTCTTTTCTATACAAAAAGGCCTGTCGTGAAGTCTTTGAGCCCCCAAATGAAACTGGAACAAGCAGCGATCATGGCAACATGGTGATGGTGGCATGTGGGGAACGCAATGACGATGTGTTGCAATGCATAAAAAACCACACGGACCTGACGCCACCGCTGGAGTTTGACAAATGTAAGTAATAATTTGTACTTCCTTTATCCAGTAAATGTAGTAAATTGGACTTCTGTATACCAGATTTGCAATGCTGCGACTATAGCGGGGATATTTGTCGTCGCACTTGCACAGATGTGTTGCATGCAGCAAAGTTGCATCCAAATCTCGAGCGCAGCGATGTAATCTTTTCGCGTCTGGAGAAAGGCTGCGGCAGAACCATGCCCCATGTGCCTTTCTGGCAATGCATAATGACGGTTACACGCAAACCCTATGTGCCCGCGGGTGGGCAATCCCACCGAGGGCTGCAGCTATCCTCCAACGGAGGCGAAACCGACGAATCCAATAAACTGGGCATCGATGCCGCCAAGCGTCAGTGCTGTGAACAGGCCAGCAGCCACACGTGCCGGCGTCTGTGCACCCAGATCTTCACCAACGACTGGTGGGAGAAGCGTGTGAGCTTCGATACTGAGTGCCTGGAGCAGCCCACCGAGCTGGATCTGAGGCGCTGCATTGAAAGCGTCGATGCGCCCTGTGAGCTTGGCTGCGATGGCCTGAGCTTCTGCAGCAACTTCAATCATCGTCCGACGCAGCTATTTCGCAGCTGCACCTCCACACATGATGCAGCCGCTCGGGAGGATCTGTTGATGTTGCAGCAGCGCGGCTTTGTGCGAGTGCTGGGCCAGGAGCTCTACATTAAAAACACCACGCGCTGTGCTCCCGACAAGTGGCAAGCACTTGTGTGTGCCCTACAGCTCCAGCCGTGTACCCGCGTGGGACTGTACAATGGCATCTGCAGAGAGGATTGCACTGAGCTGCTGGATGAGTGCCTAGACTGGACCCGACAGCCGCAGCGACCACAGGCGATCTGTGAGCGACTGCAGCCGCCAACGCTAACGGAGGACGAAGAACCCGCGCCCTGCATCTCGCTTGGTGCTTACTTGAAGGGCGGCGACGCGACTGATGTGGAAGAGGCGGACGAAGGCCACACAGACTTGGGATTAACATCCCCCTGCGCGTCTAAGCCCTGCAATGTCAGTGAAGTGTGTGTGCTACAACGCAGTGGCAGCCAAGGATACGCCTGTATTCCTGGCTGTAACTTGGGCCAGGCCTCCACGCTGATCGTTCCGTTTGGGGCATTTGTACGCGTGGGCAAGACGACCAGTCCTAGTACTGGCATTGGCCTTGCCAGTGGTCAGCTGCTGAGCGCTGAGCATCTGGTCTGTCGGTGCGGGCTGCGTGGCCATGTGGAGCAGTGCCAGCCACTGCCCAGCTACACCCATGCGCATTGTATACTGCCAGGTGGACGCAGCTTCCGCCATGGCTCCTCCTTTTATCTGGAGTGCAATCTATGCAGCTGTTTTGCCGGCGAGATAACCTGCACCAAGCAACAGTGTCGCCTGCCAGGCTATGTGGATGTCGGCTACACCAGCCTGCCATGCAACTGCCCGGCGCACTACGTCCCTGTTTGTGGTGCCAATGGCAACACCTACCCCTCCGCTTGTGTCGCCAAGTGCTTGGGCTTGCAGGAAGCCAACTACACCTATGGAGCCTGTAATGCCCGTAACGCCTGTCAGGTGACCAATGGCAGTGGTGCCCATAGCTGCCCAGCAGGCACTCAGTGTCTGGAGAAGCGCCAAATATGTCTATCCAGCATGCAGAAACCATGTCCTCAGTATATTTGCGGTAAGTGAGATAATGCCAAAGGAAATGGCTTCTTTTGACCACGTTGCACTTCTCTGTCCATTGCAGCAAATGTGTCATCCTCCAGCTGTGGCTCACATCATGCAGAGCGGCTGTGCGATACCCAGGGAAAGACCCATCTGAATGCCTGCTCTCTACTGCAGACCAACTCCCAGCTGGCCTATTGGGGCGCCTGTCGGCCGGATCACAGCGCTGGCAATGATCTGACGCCAGTCTGTGGCATCAATGGGGTAACTTATCGCAGTGGCGCCGCCGCATTGGCCGACTTCGTGCATGTTGATTATGTGGGGCGATGCCGCGAGGTTGGACTGCTGGCCAGTGATATGGGGCGTCGCTGTAGAACCGTACAATGCCCGGCGCCAGTCTCCAAGCATTGTCGTCATATTGTGCCGCCAGGTGCCTGTTGCCCCCTCTGTGGAGGCGCCGCCTTTCGGGTCATCTACTCGCGCAAACAGCTCGACAGAGCAATCTATGCACTGCGCGGTCAGCGCAGCTCTTTGCTGACATTGCATGGCATTCTGGGGGAGCTGGACCATTTGGTTCAGGTGAGCGAGTGCCAAATGACCGGATTTCTCACCATGGAGGTGGGCATCTTTGTGGCACTTGTGCCACGCGGCAGACCCTCCAGCCTGCAAGTGAAGGCGTGCGAGGCGGAAGCGGAGAAAATTTCCGCACTGATCAGCTCACAGTCGCCGCGTATTACAACAAATCTGGCGCTCTCCAGCCTGACAGTATCACATATGCTGGAGCCCACACCGAATGGTGTTGAGATGGTGTCACCTCAAGGATTTGCCTTGTTGGCTGTCAGCTTACTGACGCTGATGCAACTTCTGATCGTGCCCAATGTTATTATTTAAGATTTAAGCTTAAGGCAAGTGTAAAATTGTAGAAATCAAGTGAATTCTTGGTGCCAAATATTTAATGGTTTAGGAAGCAACCCCGGCGTGCCTTTAACAGGTAGGGATTGACCCTATGTATGTGATATTAGCTAAAGTACTTGTTAGTTTAACATTTTAAAGACATGGCAAATGCTAGTTAGTAAATACTCCCTAAGTATAAACTGTACCGACCAAAGCAGCGTTCAATTCTGACGCTATTCTCCCCTCTTTATTTACGGCTAGTCTAATGTAATACTCACTAAAGATAAATTGTTTTATAAAGGACTTTTGCTATTCTTTTCTTCGAGTAAGCTGAAGCTAAGCTTTATTGTTTACTGATCCAGTGCCAATGTTTATTATAAACTAAAACTAAACCGGATGCCTTAAGATATTTCCATTGGAACAACCTGTACGCGCTCGGTGATCTGCATATCCTTAATGGTCGTGTGCAAGACGGCAGTGGTGTCTTTCTTGAAGCGATAGTTCAGCTGGCGCTCGCCCTTCTTGTTGGCCAGCTCATAGTTACGCAAATACTCGGTGCTATCCTTGCGTATCACGCACAAATCAATGTTCGAGCCAGAGCCAAGATCATTGAACACACCGGAAGCAATAGCGTCACGCACCAGCAATTTGCCCTGCTCCTCGGTTAAATCGGGTCGCCAGCGGCTCTCAAAGACGGACATAGCGGCCAAACAGCCCGAGCCCATGGTCGCATAAGGCAATTTGTCGGCGCTACCATGAGGATGAATTGAGTATATATGCGGACCGTTCTTATCAACGCCACCCAGCACAAGTGCTGCGCTAATGTGGCCCTGGTAACGGAACAGCATTTGCTTCAATATATTATTGGCGCAGACCACGGGCACCTGACGCTCCGTATTGAGACGGTGCAGCTCCAGTTGAGATGAAATCAAATCAGTGGTCATTTCGGTATCAGCGGCAGTTCCGGCACCACAACAGCTGTATTGAAAGGATTTGTTAGTAAAAATATTCATATTTACAGACTTATTTAAACACATAACAAGTAAGAATGCTCTAGTCGAGTATACCCGACTACGAAACTCCCTGTACCCTGTATCTTCGTAACACAAAGACGCACACAGACAAGCGACAGCGCAAGCGAATTGCAGGGGAACGGGGAGAGGTATTTGAAATCGGAAACCAACTTGATACAGGAACCATTCCAAATTTGGTGTCTTTAGCTCTTATAGTTGTTGAGACAGACAGACGGACATGGCCACATCGCATTTTCTTTTGATACTGATGAAGAATATATGTTTATACTTTATAGGGCCGGAGATTTACAGTTACATACATTTGCACAGATCTAATACCTAAATTTGACCCATTTTATGGGTATAGCGAGTAAAAATGTGAACAGGTCTGATATTTGCAACTTTTTACTCACTAAATATTATCGGCTAGATAATGGATCTTAGCGCAGTTTTTGTCGGAGACAATTGGTCCTTCGGTAGCACGAGTATCGGCACCCAGAATCACGCCATCCTTATAAATGATACCCACAATTGTGGTTCCAGTTTTTGTGGTTGTTGGCGGCTTGAAGCCGCCCTGCAAGAGTGCAGCATTACTGAAATGTTCAAAATATACGTAAATACGTGTAACCATCGCTTCCATATTATATACTTACCGCCGACAGTTGTCGAAGTTGAAGCCAGCGCGTGGCAAATCGCGAGCGATATCCAAATACATTTTTAATGTTGTTTAAATTATTTTTACAAAAATCAAGCGGAATGACAGTGCAAATGACAAGCAAGAATTGTTGATGCTATATCGAAAAACGATACACCTGAGTTTTTATATCGATTGTCTACAAACTTTGTCACCAACTTATCGATTTGCTGTTTTTAATGAAGCCCTGCACGTATTGTAACTTGGCAATCACAGTGACAACAGTTACTGGTACTTTTAAATATTTTTAAAGCCAGTCCAATTAAATTGCGCATTTCTGAATGAAAGTAATAACTAATTAGCATATGGTATTAAAAAACTGCAGGCTTTCTTGTTTTGTTTTTATCTGTAATACATGACTATACTGATATCAATTACCCCTAAGTATTTTTTCTTGACGCATGGGTAACTGCGACTTGCTTTCTTGATATACTAGTGCCAAGTAACAGTATGCGATTAGTGCTTATTCCTTAACCGTGCAGAACAGCTGTAAATTAGTAGCTGATTCGCGTGGAAAACATAAATAATATTTTGATTAAACTACGATGGCTGCAGCAACCAAATTATATCAAAAATCATGGGGTGTTTTAAGGCAAATACAGCAATACCGAAGCAATGGTAGGTGTGCATTAACCGGGAGAGAAACAAAGCAGCATGTGCCGCCTTTATGTAATGCCGGTGATCAGCATTGTAAATTGTTAAATTATCAATAAGAACTTAATTTAATTATAATATGTTTAATGACTGGATAATCTATTAATTTACTTTCAGCAAGCTCTAGCGTCAGTGCTTCGATCAAGGCCCGCAATGAATTATTTAGTGAGGAGCAGCGACGTCAGCGGGACGCCGTTGGCCGACTTGATAAGATCGAAGTGCGTTACTTGGGTCTGCCCGAGGACGTCACATTAGTTATGAACAACAATGTATCAACGCCATACAATTGCGCACAGCATTTAAGCGAGGGCCATTGCAAGCGGGCCGCGCTGGCGCTGATTGATGGCAGTGTGCCTTGGGATATGCACAGGCCGCTGCAGGAGTCCTGCACGTTGCAACTGCTCAACTTCAATGTCTCCGAGCCACACGTAGTCAACAAGTGAGTGGATTAATAAACTTAATAGGCCTTGGTTTATAATTTATATATTTCAGAGCTTTTTGGCGCACCTGTAGTTTTATGCTGGGCGCTGCCTTGCAACGGGCCTTTAAGGACGAAGCGAACCTACAGCTGCACAGCTTTCCAGGCCCAAATAGTGAGCTTTAAACTATTGTCTCTGGTTAATCAATTAATGGTCTTCAATACTTTCAGTTAAGTCGGGCAGCTTTGTGCACGATATTGTGCTTGGCGCACAAGACTGGCAGCCAACCAAAGCTGAGATGCGTGCCATTTCTGCAGAAATGGTTAAATTGGCGGCGCAGGATTTACGCATCGAGCGTTTGGAGGTGGATCAGGAGCTGGCAACGGAAATGTTCAAGAATTCACACTATAAAAGCGAGCAATTGCCCAGTATTGCGCAACAGAACCAGAGCCGTGTGACGCTCTATCGCTTGGGCGAGCACATTGATATCTCGCGCGGCCCCATGGTAGCATCCACCCGCTTCCTGGGTAAATGCACCATCTCAGCGGCACACAAGGTGGCAAACGAGGGTTCAACAAACGCCTTTTATCGCATACAAGGCGTAGCATTGCCCAGTGGCTTTGCACTGAATCATTTTGCTTACGGTTTGCTGGAACAACGCGCCCAGAAATTGGTGAGTTAATGCTAACTTTTTATTCTATTTATATTCAACGAATTTAATATGCTTGTATATACTCCACACGAATTCAGAATAGATCGAACCTATAACAATTTATTGTACATTCAATTATCTATTTTAGAACTCTGCCCGACTTCCTAACGAACCTTTTGAAGAACAACAACAAATGCAATTATCTTAAATTGAAGAGAAACTAGTATTTTCATTAACACCAGGTTCTTTAATATTTAAAGCTATTTTCTAGTAATTGTTACCACATACATAATTCATTAAAAAGATCGAGCTCTTTTGTTTGAAAGAGCTTAACATATATTTTGATATTTCTTTATTTGTAAACTCTAATTTAAAAATTCGTTATTTTTATACATACTTTGATATTTAGCTTTCTATATACAGCATGCAGATTCATAGATATATTTATCTCAGGCATCGACATTTTACAAACGCGTTGAATGATTATATTTTGCTGCAAGTCTAAATGACATTGCTCATATTATTAATATAATTGCTTATTAAAACATAGACAATACAAGTGTGAATATACATACATACATTTGTGGATAGGATCCAGTTTTGCCAACAGTGCATACTTCGTTAGATCTTTTGCACTATTTGACTGTACATAATATTTCTTAAACTAATTAAAACAGACAAACTCTATAGGTATTTCTCCTCTAAGCAGCCGAGCTAAATAATGTAATTTATAATCTTGTAACTGTTTATATATGTGACTTTGGTTTTGCATTTCTGATTGAGATTCCCTATACATTACCGCAGTGAAACGAAAGTAGATGAAACTAAAAGCTCTTAAATAACCCCTCCAAATCATGCTCATTGAGAGCAATGACCAACATTATGAGACCGCCTAAGGAAATGCCAATGATTTGGATTATTATGCCTTTTGGATCGCGTGCCAAATCTGGATTGTGGGCTATGCTCATCGTGGGTACCAGATCCGCAAAGGCAATGTATAGAAAAGAGCCGGCTGTCGCCGCATAGATCCACTGCGTCATGTCTTCCCCCATGCCAACAAGTAGCAGACCAATGGACATACCCACAAAGCTCAGCACCGAGCTGACAATGTTCATGTACACGGCACGACGCATGGATACGCCTGTTTGCAACAGCAACGCGAAGTCACCCAGCTCGTGGGGCAGCTCGTGGCACAGTACGGCGAAGGCAGTGGCTAGACCCGTAACGGGGTCACTGGCAAAGGCAGCTCCAATGGCCAGGCCATCGGTCAGATTATGCAATCCGTCACCAATGATGACCATGAAGGCGACAGGCGTTAGTGGACGATCCGGCGTCTTCTCATCCAACTTAGTCTCTTGCAGCATGACGTTCAGTTCACGTGCTGCAGGTGGCTCCTGTGTTGCTGTTGTTGGCCTTTCCTCATCGCTGTGACTGCGACCGTGGCTGTGGCTGTGACCATGAGAGTGACTATGACTATGACCATGACCACCCTGCTTGCCCCCCTTCAGCAGCGGTATAACGTTTTCCAAGATGTACATAAACAGCGCTGCGAGGAAAGCACAGCCACACAGCAGCGCCGCCTCATTGCTGTGCTTGTGTCCATGTTCCTGTCCCAGCTTGATTGTTGGGTCCAATGCAAGCTCGTGTTTTTCCTCCTTAAAGAGTGCATGTGGCAGCAGATGCATCAGGGCATCTCCGGCTAGAGTGCCCACGGCAATGGCGACCAGAAACTTCAAGATTTCCTGATAGGCGGCCGTCTTCATCAGAGGCACAAGCAGAATTCCAAGCAATCCGCAAGCTACAATACATTTGTTACTATTTGACAAGATTTGACCTTCAATGAGCATTACCTGAGAGCACAAACATGGAGACGCTGGCGTATATCCAGGCTGTGGACAAGCGAACGTTTAACTACTGCTCCTTGTTGATTGCCTTAATCACTTACCATTCCAAATCGCGTCCTTCTGCAGCTTCATTGCAAGCACCGGTGCCGCCTCCACGCATATACCATTGTCGATCTGTGCCAGGAGGGCTGGGCAGAGCTTCATAAAGGCATTGGGCGAGATAAGGAGATTGTTGATGAAGTCGTTATACTCATCGTCAATATCGTGCTGCTCCGTCTTGACTATCCGGCGGAACAAGCTATTCCGGTGCAAGTCGTTGTGATCCACAAGCAGTTCGAGCATCGACTTTGCCGATAGACAAGCGTTTGCAGGCAACTGAGTCTCATAGTAAGTACCTATAAAGTGGAGGAAATGCGTCAATTATGGGCTAGATCACAAGCTATAAGGTTTTTTTATGAAATGAAACCAGAAGATATGGTTGCATACCCTTGCAGAAATGTTTTCCATAAAAAACGATTCCACTAGAAGATATATATCCTTACAGAAATGTTCTTCATACGAAAACTCAATTTTCGACCGATTATTCCATTTCATTAACAAACAAAATTGATCTTGCAATTTCTGAGTTTTGGTTAAAATGTTCGCAATTATTTTTCAGACAACTTTATTTTCCAACCAATTGTTTCTGTGCGACTGTAGGTTAGTATAGTGATCCGATCACTGTGTAGTCTCTTTAAGATAGTTCCTTAACTTATATGATAGTTTGCACCGAAACCGATAGATGAACATGGCTGGATGGACTTGATTGTTGATGCTGATCAAGAATAAATGTATACTTTATAGGTTCGGGAACGAAAACACATTTCCTTGCAAATTTATAATACCCTCTGCAAGGTTATAAGAATCAATTTTTATTATAACTAATTTTTTAAATAGGCACATTTAGATAAACTTGTAAAAAGAGTCTAAAACAACAATAATCGTTGATTATTATATTAATAATCAGCAAATAAACCTTATAAGTACTAATTGCTAATAATCGTAACGGTTCCCGCTACGAACACAAGGGTCGACGACACTTGAATTATACCCACGAGGGAGGCCTCAATACTTTTGTGATGGTACTACTGTCAAGAAGTTTCCATTATCTCAGTTGTCTGTCAGCAATAAGGAGATTCTTTTATGACACGTTTTATTTGCGTGTACTGAGAATTTAACGGTAAATCTCGACAGTGAACAATGACAATACCACGGGTTGACAGTTACGGCAAATTCACATATCCGCATCCATATTTAGAGTGTTTGTAGTACCCGGGTAACAATACGGATCGCGTTACTGACATTATGTAAACATTGCATTTGATTTGCACTTAAGTACACTTCCAAAGGCGAGCTAAACGTATATCTTCCTAATCCGCAAAAAATGTATGTGCCATAAAGTTGTCGCCTTCCAATAAGGAAGTAGTCTAACTAACCGTACTATACCTGGACCCAACTGGGTTTTATATTGCGAAATGATTTTAAATATCACCTTGGGAATGTTGCAGTTGGGATAATCTCTATTTGGATGCCATATTTTTGTTTTATTATGCAAATGATAACAAAAATTGAGTTGATAAGTTGCTCTAAGCGACCCTCTACTCGTTGCATATTTGCCTTGCACTTGAAGTAGCCAATTTAAAGCAATAACTATTGTCATAAGACATATACATAAACATTGTCCACTCGTCACAGACTATTTATACGATCGTAGGGAGAACTACATACATAACTATATAGATACTAAATTGGCTTCCATAGAACTCTGCCTGTGACAGCAGCAAAAGGTAAAAATGACAACAATGCGAATGTGCAAATACAATAGTTAGCTTATAAAACGTTATAATCTAATTGCAGGGACGTTTATAATTGTTGTTTATGTTTACATTTGCTCGTATTGTTGACTCATTGTTGTCAGTACCTTGCACTTTATCTACAGTGGAAACTCGATAGTTGGATCTTTAAGCTTCTGATTGCAGTTCTTAATAATATATCATGGAAATTCTACCCCCTCGGTCGGAAACTGTTGTATTAAACTTGAAAAATCTACTCTCACACGTCACCACGGTAGGGTAATGGCTCTAAGGTCAAATGTGTGAGAGAAGGTGTTTGTTAGATCACTTTCTAAGTTCTTCAATTCCTATGCTATAAAAATCTTAAGGCACTGGAGGGAGAAGAGTGGTAAGTTATTTTTGTTGATTTCTTACTTTCTCATCCATGCAACCCATTATGTGCCATAGCGAAGCCTGGTGGTGTACAGCTAGTATATTTCATCTTTTCTATCTTCTTATTTATTAATTTGATGAAGTTTCATTATTTATGCGCCATTTAATTAAATTCTATCCTTTAACAATTTTAAGCGCTGCCGATTAGTACTATATATACATATAATTTGCTATAAATTATAGAAAACAACTATTGCTAAAGAAATCTTCATTCATTGTCAGTAACTACAATACATTACCATTCCATATTCTGTTGATCTCTGATATTTTTTCTAGCGTTTTAAAATTTTTATGTACATTATTATTACGCTTGTTTTGCTTCATTTATTTAAATTTCATTTCAGAGTGGTTAATGCTTTTAAAAATGTTGGATTAATAGGTTTAGTTTCCACTGTACTGAAGTTGAAAATAATTTATAAGTCTTTTATATTTAAAAAAAAACCTTTCGCACACTAACTTAACTTTTCCCGGTAATTCTGTTCGCGGAAGCAAAACAAATTTGGATGGTGTGACTGTATATATATAAGTGTTATCAGTATTGAAACAGGTCTTACATATGTCTGCGGCTATCTTTTCTTATTTGGATAGCATTCAAAAATATTGCACTTGTCGCTTTGAAGTTCAGGGCTTAGTATTCTTAGTATTTAATTAGACGAATTTTATACTTACCAATGCTTTCCCGCGCATGACGATGTTTGGGATCATGCATTTCGCGAAACTTGGATTCGGATGCATTGTTGGACTCCGTTTGGTTGATTAGGTTCTTCTCCTGGTGCGGGGTGGACAGTTTGACGTCGATGAGGTTGTCATCATTGCTAGGCTGTGGACTAATCTCGTTTTCCTTGGTGATGTTGTAGCCTTTGGGTCGGTGCTCTTCTATGGTGTGCATAGGATCGAATTTGATATGTCCGAGACCCAAACTGGACATTAAATGCTCCAGGCCCTAACAGATAAAGAATAAACAGAATGTCATATTTGTGTATTGCCGATCTTAAAAGGGAAAACCAGCTGGCAGCTGTTTAAAATGTACTAACTATTGATTTGAAATTAATTAATTTGTAATATAAATATACACATTACAAACTTTGTAGCTTCCCACGAGCTTAACGAGTTGGACCAGCTTTCTCATCTTCACGCTAACGTTAATCTCAATTTTAAATGGTAGTATGACCAGTTTATTAATTTTTGACAGGTACGTGATAAACGTCATCAAACAATACGCATTATTTTCCAAATTTTTAGCACGTTTTTGAAATTTTAGGTACTTTTACTGTGATTAGACACAATTTGACAATCAATTCAATTTGCAGTTGGGAACGTTTGGCACATTTAAGCCAAGATTGTGCTAATTTGGAAAGAACCACAATTCTATTGAGGCGAAATATTTGCTTAAAGCGGCGCTTGTAAACGGGTCACGTGTTAAGAGTGGACGCGCGAGAATCCCAGAGATAATTGCTTGATTCACTTGTCACCGAACAAAGCAATTATATTTACATATGTTATGCGTTTTCACGTACATACTAATGATGACAATTGGTTGGGCTTTGGGAGCACATCTAATTCTCTTGACAGCGCCTGTCTAATCGTGTGGGCGTGTGCCCTGTCTGTCAGTAGATGACGGTCTCGCTTCAGGCCGGGATTGAAGAAATTCCATTGTTACGGGAAACATTCAAGCAGTAACACACTTATCAGTTAACAATTCCCAGCAAACGTTAGGAATAATTTAAGCAAATTAAACACACACGCGCTCAACCCATAAAATGTACAAAATTCAAAATAAAAACAAAGATACCGATTATAATGGACCGTATAAGACCTGCCTGGATTTTTACTTTCATTCAACAAATTCTATGCCGCGTACTCGTAATATGCTATTGAAATCAGGTGCTAATTATCATATCCACAGTTGACGGGACACGCGTTGATCTACCAATTGGTATTATCCATACTTAGTTAGTATGCCGCAGGCGTTGCCAGTGCAAAAATTTCAGTAGCCAGGCATTTAAATGTACGGAGGTATTGCGTAGTGTCGCCGACGACATCTACGCATGAGTAATGCAAATGGGACTAGACTGAATAGTAGTAGCTTATGGCGGGTCTTTGCATTGCCATAAAGCATATATGAACATACTACATAAGCACATATACACACATACATATATAATTATGTAAATAAGTAGACATGATATGGTCAACGACAGTTGCCTCACTTTTATACATATAATATAAGGCGCGCATCAAATTATATTCAATCTTTTATAAAGAAATATATATTATTGTTAGAAAAAGACTCATTCAATAAGTCTAATACCCTCTACTTCTCAAATATCTTCAACATGTATTTAACTTGCAAGATCAATGTCCAAAATGATCTTAAGTTTATTTTTGATTAACATCAATAGTCAAATTAAAATAACCATGCTCAGTTGACTGTCTACGTGAACATCTGTTTATTCTACAGAAAATACTATAGCGATTCCGAGGTTCTCAAAATATAGTTAATCTCTCGATGTCGACCGTATAGAGGTGTTCTTAATACAGATTACCAATCCTGCCCGAAGTATTTATAATATTATAATCAATTCTTTATTGGATGGTCGACTTAAGAATTCTTGTAGTTTTTTTTACTCTATGTAGGTAGTCAGTATACATATATCGGAGCCGTCTTGGGTAAAAACCTTATTTGTTTTCCAATATATTTCAAACAAACTCACTGTATCATATAGCACTCAGGAAAAATTGGAAGAAAATTGAGTTTTTGTATGAAACAGCTTTTTTCAAGAGTATATTCTTCGGCACCCCAAAGTTAGCTATTCTTTCTTGTTAAAATTGGTCTTATCTCGATCATATTACCTAATTTGTATTGCAATTTTGTAATCAAACTGCACAGAGTATATAGCAGTTATAGTAGTGAAGGCTTTAGATCTGGTTCGCCGAAATTTAGATCAGATCTGTTCATATAGTACGTATCTTCAAGTATGGATATGAACATACAGATAGACGAGTAAGTACACACATTTGAGTATATCGCAATGTGTGTGCTATCTGTCATATAAAAGAACGTCAAGATTTTGATTAAATTTATGACAATATTAACGCAAAGACGACATCAACATCATACATATGTCTGAATGTAGAACGGTGCGACGTCCGTCGACAATAGTAATAAAATGTTGTGCGTATCTTAGTACGAACATAAAGATTAAGAGCCAGTTAGGTATTACAAGTATTAAAGAATTGTAAACATTTGCAGTTTGTGTATGTGTATGGCTATTTCGTTGTAACTTGCAGCCATTTGTTTTTCAGAATGTTTACTTTCACAATTCACGCTAAGTATAAATGTAACTGCAACTTATGTCAATGTTTGACAAGTCTTAAAATATCTGTGTCAGTGCAGAAAAATTGGTACTAGCTGTCCATTGAGCCATGCGGTGACTCTTCCGACTGTTGGCTAATGTTAAAAGCATTAAACAGATGTTGATTATTAATACGAGTACAACAAAAAGTTACTAATTTTTTGTGCCGTCTAAAGTTATGGCTAACGAAGCGTGTGTTTAACATTTACTCGAATTTTGTATGTTATGGGTGTACTGCAAGGTTTTTTTTTGGCAATACCTCAAAGTTGATGTAGTCCCCGCTGCCATACTTCTGGAATATCTGTGTCAAATAACGATTATATTCTGTGGATGCGTATGAACTAGCCCAACAAGCTGAGCCAATTAACAGGTAGATTGCGATTTGTTTCAGTGCCATTGCGAATGTTCATCCAAATGAGCTTTAAAAACTACACTTTCTTTACTCTCAGCTGGAACACTAATAATTGTTTGTTTATTTTCTTTTTTTTTTTTGGCAATTTGTACTGAACAATTTACGCCTCCCTGCTCATTCCACCGCTTATTTCGAATGCGAATGTCGAGTCGGGCGTCAGCTGCGCGACTTTTACTGATCCCGTTCGACGGACTTTTGAACGACCGTTTCGCCTACGCACCGCTTTTGTACTGATCACACCGAGCGTTGATCGCTAGCGATCTACTCGCCACTCGTCGTAAACTTAACTGTTTGTTGATGAGCTTTCGAGAGCTTTGAGCGGCGCATTCGTTTGTTTACTCACGCAGATAAGCGCTTTTAAGGTTAGATTTTGAAAGATACATACATACATACATAGCAGATATGATTCGTTACTTTAATAATCTTTATTTATTTTTATACAAAATAATTCGATTTACACAAGTACAAAATTAGATTAATAATATACTTATTTGTACTTATTGTATATAATATAATATCTGAAAATTTGAATGATTTGAATTGTATTTATAATTGTCTTTTGGATATTGTGCTTAAACGCTGAGGAACTGACATTCAAATATACACAATATTACATTATCTTTGTACGTACTAGTGGGATTGATTTATATTTGCCACCTACAAAATCCATAGAGGCAATAAAAAACTTTTGAAGACTCTATTGGAATTTTATAAATATTTACACTCAAAAATTGTGCATGGAAAACCCGATTGTGCGTTTAAATAGTAGATAGGGGCAGTATAAACCTAATTGCTTAGCATGCGACATTATCAAAATAATTGAGGCTTAGGCTAATTAGAGTATATTCATACCTACATCGAGGAAGGCACTTGATTGCCCATGGCTATGAGTTGTTCAAAACTTATTCAAACTTCTCTTGATTTGGCATACAGATGAAGAACTTTGAGCACCACATGTTTATAGCCTGCGAGGTGTCCGCCAGCCACTGAACCGGATTGTGTATCGTCAAGTAATAGATCGGAATGCCGGAGAGTATAATGATGGTACCAACGCCCACCTCAGTGGGTGATTGAGAGCAGGATGCGATCACCAGGAACAGGCAAACGATGAGATAGATGATGGGTAGTGCTAGACTGACTCGTATGGGTCGCTCCGCCTTCGGCTGTTTGTAGCGCAACCACAGTAGACCGGAAACGGAAATAAGCGTGAATAGCGCTTCCACATAGCTGACATAGTTGATGAGCACGTATGTGTCCTTGATGAATAGCAGCATAAGCGTAATTACACACTGTAAAAAAGGAAACATGAAAACAGTTAGCTTGTTGCTATGACAAGACTTTTAGAAGCACAATCTCTTACCAGAAATATCAATGAAGGGACCGGCGTCAGACAGTTGATGTTTATAAGCGAAATAGCTGCAGGAAGGTGACCATTGCGTGCTCCAACAAAAAAGAGGCGAGATGATGCAAAGATGGCGCCATTGAGGGAGCCAAACGTTGAGCATGCCACTGCAAAGGGCATTATCCATGACAGAAAGCCGAGCATCTTGTCACCAAAGGTGACGGCCACCGCATCCGATGAAAGTATTTCATCAGTAGATAGCACCGAAAAGTATGCTACATTTGTCACCATATAAATGACGGTTACCACGGGCATTGATATGCAAATGGCACGAGGCAAGTTCCTGTATGGATCTTTAAGCTCCTCGGTCACAAAATTCAAATAGTTCCAGCCCGAGTAAGAAAATAGACCGCTGTAGAAAGCCAATGCTATGAAACCGGGCTCCTTAAGGCCCCCGCTAAATGGCTGCTCCCAGTGCTCCGTATTACCGTCAGCCAAATACCAAACACCGGCGCCCACAATGACCATCAAGGCGAGAACCTTGGTGCCCGTGAATATATCCGTAACACGAGTCACCCACTTCACATTGTAACAGTTGATGACAGTTAGCACACCTGTGGCAGAAATATTGTTAGATAATGGAGTCACATTTTCTGGTAACACTTACATATCATGGCAGCCGCCAGAAGCTGCACGGCCTCTATGGGAGCCTCGCACGAGGGCCAAAACGGTTTCAGTAGATACTGTGCAAATGTGAGAGCCGTAATGGCATTACCCGTGGGCACTAGAATCAGCAATGCCACCCAAAGATATAGAAAGGCGGGCAACGGACCAAATGCTGCACCTATGTAGGCGTAATCCCCGCCAGACTTTGGTATCATGGTACCTGAAAAACAAAAGATGCATTGCAAGTGTTAAAAAGGTTATAATAAATGTTTTATATCTAAATATGTTAACCAATAACTTATCTGACTGCTATAATCTCCATTTTATATCGATCTAGCTAAAAAAGGTCAAGAGGTTTCTATAAGAAACTATCTAAAAACAAACTCTTATCATCTTTACTCGTACGTTTCTTTTAATAAGCATTATTTCTTATCTTCTATTCGGAGTGCTCGTCGGTGTAATATTCCATAACGTTCATTGCACTGCCAACTCTAACTGTCATTAGCTTATCGGAAATTTATTTTTTTAAGACTATAAGTATTGTATGTTATGTGGCCCTTTTGTGTGTCAATTGTTGTGTTTCCTATGAAGTTAATAAGGCCGGTGTTATTCATTTTAATAAAATATTATCATATCATTTAATAAAATTGTTCTCCTACGCGTTTCGGCGTTTGTTACGCCTTCCTCAGGGAGTCTGGTTTAACATGCATATAAAAAAACAGTTACATACATATAAAGACTTAACAAACATTTCGATTTACATTAAAATACATACTTTAAACTTATTGTAGTATTTCCCACAGTGTCCTCATTGTTCCTACGTCTAAATTGTACATTTGTTTATATTTTTCCATCATATAGTTCTCCGATGTACAATTTTAATCCCATTTTTGGCCGATCGCTTTTATACTAAAGTAATCCGTAGTAGTAATCCCGTAGTATCTGTACCATAAGCAACATAACGTAAAAACTGAGAGACTAAGTAATTAGCATTGAAACAGACAGACAGGTGGACAGACGCACATGTCTATATCGACTTAGCTCGTTATTCTGGTCAAGAATATATATATTTCTATGATTACTTAATGGCATCTGAGATGCCTCTTTTAATTCGTTTCACATTTTGTGATATTTTAATACTATTTGCATTTGAAATATAAAAATACAATATTGAATGGTGTAGTCGAGTATGCTGGACTAAGAGACACCTCGTACGCAGGTCTGAAAACTTCAAACACATTATTGTATTCACATACCCATACCCAACAAGCAGTGGACTTCAAGCAGTGCAGCAACATCACAATCAAGAAGTGCAGTCAACCAGGTGTTTGATCGGTTAGTTGGGGTTTGGGATGAGTACCCCAAATTTGAAAGGAACTCAATCAGCGTACGGCAAACAGGAACCTACTCTCTGAGATCGACGTGTTCATTCGGACAAACCGATAGATGCACACTGCCAGATAGACTAGGTTCGATGATCAAGAATATATAAAGTTATTCAAACGCTGGGAGATACCTCCTTCTGCCTTTGATATACATTACAGCAAATTGATTAACACCTTTTATCCATTTTTAATGGGTACAAAATGGGTGTAAAATTTGTCTAGCACATCAAGTTTTGCAAACATTTAAAACGGGTTTTTCTCAAAAATATAATAAAAAAACGTGCAGCGTACAGCTGTTTAAATAGTTTATTTTTGTTTGAGAAGCAGAATATTAGATACCCTTGTGAACCTGTTAACGAAAAATGCGGCTATGACAGGCAAAGCGATAGAATTATCTTATCTAATTCAAAATCAGCATAGAGCTGTCCCGATTATAATTTCAAAAAATGTCAAAAGTTATCTTAAGAAGAAGTTAGTTCTTTATAAACAAAAATTCAATGTTATGAAAGTGTATTAATTTTCCTAAAACGAACATTAACTTAGTTTAAGAATCAATCAAGCACATACATATTATGTGTATATAAATGCTTTATTCTTGACAAAGAATTGCTTTGAAAGGGTATTCACGTGGGCATAATAGGTATTGTAAGAGAATTTCTCTTATACAAATGGAAGTTTAGGGGTGAGTTCCTACGGTTCAAAGTAAAGCAAGTAAAAGGCTGAACTAAGCACATATTTGAATGCCCTCAATTATAATGTCTCTCAGATAGTATACTAGCTGCGATTGCTAATTATGCAAAAATGCGTACGGTCATGAACTACTTACTTTATAATAACTCACAGGTGCTACAAAAATATCTGAGACAACTATTTTATGAAAACATATGTGCGAACAACGCTGTCATCAGCATAATTAACTGTTTATGATATTACTCACCCAATTCTGCATAGCATAGGGCGCCCACCATACTGAGCACTCCACATAGCACCCAGACGATTAATGACTGTCCAATCGAGCCGGAGAACTTGAGCACACCTTTGGGACTAACGAAAATGCCGGAACCGACGATGACACCAACAATGATAGCGACGCCATCAACCAAACCAATTTGTTTCTTTAGCTTCACCCCGGAACCTTGACTGGAGGTATCCGATGCGGAGTTCCTGCGGACACGTGCTTTTCCATCCTCGATCGATTCATCGAACACCTTGCGGGGTATAATCGTATCGCTGGCTTGAATTCGCGTCATGTTTCTTCTTATATTTTAAATATATTTGGCGTATTGTTTTTTAGAAATATGCTATCGCAAGGTCCTTTGGTTGATAGCTGTACTTATGTATACATATGTATATATTTCTTGATTCTAATTGATTTTATTGTTTTGTTTTTGTGTTTCTTTGGTGCCTGCACTACCAAGTTCATAAATATTTTTTTAATTTTATTTTGTATCAGTCCCGCGCTCGGCGCGCTCACTGCCAGCGTGGATCTTGCTCAAAAGTTTCAAGCACAATTTTTGTTTTACTTTGCGGGCCACATGCTTTTGTTTTCTTATATTTTACTTTGCTTATTGTACGTATGTGTTATGTACATACATATGTATTTGTACAGATACGCATTTACATTGAGGGCTTACTTATAAGCACACGTGGTCGCCTTAAATGTCGTTTGTTAAAGAGTTCGCTGTGATTTGAGCAGCATCTTTGCTGGAAACTTGTCAGCTGGGCTTTATTTGAAAACTCTGCCCACTTATGGTAAATGAAACTGATTTGTGTCTCCGGGTTTCTACAGTTTAAACGCACTCTACACACGCCGGCTCGCCCGATCGACCACACTTAACACGCTCCGAGTCCAAACTAAGTTTCAAATATAATATGTACTCCCCTTTATGCGATGCGGTGCGATGCGATGCGATTCAATGCGTGGCGTCGCGTCGCGACGCGGCTGCTTTTGCCTGCTGAGCGTTTAACTTTGGCTTTGGCTTTGCATTTGCTGTTTTTTATGTGGTAGCCGCAGCAGAGGCAACTATGACGACGACAGCTGTGTTTAGTTTGGGTTGCTCTGCCGCTCTTTCTCGCTCTCGCTCTCGCACTCTCACTCTGTCTCTCTCTTAGTCTGCTACGCATTCGCTCTTTGATTCTGTTTTTATGCCAGATTTGCCAGCAACTTTCAAATAGTAGTTTACCTGCCACCCCAGTTTAGACATTACCTGTAATGAAAAGAAGTCTGTTAGACCTAGACAGTAGTATTTCCGCATGCGTGTCTCTCTTTTTCTCTTAGCCCAAATCAAAAAACCGCCCGCCTGCCCGCAAATTATTCATTGTTAACTTTGCATGATGCAAGATTCGGTGCCATTTCAGTAGCCTTTGCTTTCAGCAACAGCCCAATGGCTCTCTGTCGCTGCTTGAAGCAAGTTCAACGAACATGTGTATATACATACATATGGCTATATATACATATATATTTCTTACAATATCGACTGCTAAAAGCAGTGGCGTATAAAGCTTTTTGCAACAGGGGCCGGTGGATTCTGATTCTTTTGGTTTTTTTGTTGGTCTTGCCATTCTGTTTGTATTTAATTAATTCTTAAAATATATGTATCTTCACAGAATAATAAAAGTTGTATAGATTCTTTGCTAGGAAGCTGAAATTTTCACCGTAGTCTCATCTATGATGAAAACCCGAAAACCCTTCCAAAATAATTTCGTTACCCAGGATCCATAACATAGACGTCCAGAAATTGATTATTTGTATTTGGTTTCAATGTCAACAGCTTCAGCTATTTTTCTAATCTTCGTGGATTTTAAAAAACACATCCTCATTTGCTCGAATCGAGAGATTCATGGCTTGAATTGAGTCTAAATTAGCCTTTTGGAATTCGCGACTCAACAGCAACGAAATGCGTTAAGAATATTGATTTGCAATCTTGTCAAAAATTCGAATTTCATGGCATTAATTCGATTTCTTGAGTCTGAGGCTCTTATTTCAACCAAGGCAAATGGAAATAATTCCTGAAAATCTTAGTGTTTCATAATTTAAAACACATCAAGTCAGATTCAATCTCTTATGATTTCAGCGCGAAAACTCAAAACTTAAAACTCAATGGGGGGGGATTGATCCCCTTAATGGCCCCCTATCTACGCCACTGGCTAAAAGCAAAGCACGTGTGCTTCATTTCAGTTTAAGAGACTTTAGTCTTCATTCTCTCCCAGCGTGGAGCTGTAGTACTCCGCCAATGTTGATAATAATTCTAGCCAAAAGCTCTTTGGTCAATATAAACCTGCGTAACATATATATATACATATATTTCAATGTAAACTCTTATCTATCATATATACGTATTAGTCAGTGACCTGTCGAGTTTCTTTGATAGTGTTTGTTAGATGATATATTCTATGTAAATGTAGGCTGAATTGTGGGCTTATAATGACAGTTTGTCAACCTGCATTAGTCTTTCTAATGATATTATTTAGTATGCCATTGAATTTGACAGACATTTAGCTGATTCTGTTTAACAACGCACATCTAACAAATGCCAGGCAAATTGTTCACATTCCATTCTAACGAGAATGAATAAAAGTGAAGTCTACACTTTTGACATAGATTTGAAAGACTTAAGTAATGGTTATAAATACTCCTAACTTCTATAGAATTCTAACAACTTAAGTACATATTTACAAATCAAAGCCTAATCTAATTTTAAATTTAGCTCGTTCAATAGGTTGATTGTATTATTAGCTGTTTATCAATTTTATTTTCACATCCATTCGAGTGTCTAATAAATTAATGAAGTGTCAATTACCGCTTTTATTGCTGAACGTTAAACCACAATGAACTAGTTTAGTTGGCAATACCGCGATTAACGTGGAGTATTTATTGGTTAAAGGTTATTTATATATGATACTTTGATTATGCCATAAGTAAGTTATATAATCTGTAGCATTATTATGAACCAAATAAATAGTGTTATCAGTTTCGTGAGCGACAAGAGAGAGCCGAGGTTTTAAATATTGATATCGCGGCAATAATTTTTAAAAAATAATTACACAAAAGTTTCGAATTTTTGCATTATCAGGGTTTTTAATGAGAAATGGCAGCTCCATGAATTTCGCGTAGAAAAATATTAATATGTGAAAAAGTTTAAATAAAGTCTACACTTTTAAAGGTTTTTAAGTAAACCATTTAAATAAATCAAGTTCTGCGAAGATCGTACTATTAAAATTGATAACAATTTTGAATTGTTGTTATTTTGAAAGTTATTCTTTATGGACTACTTCAAAAATTGACTGACGCCAGAAATTTCAACCGAAAATTCGAGCACTTAAGTCAGGTTAATTCTTTTGGGAGGTCTATTATGTATTTATTATAAGTAAAGTAAATTATCTCGCATGTATTAAAATTTGTGAGGCTTTTGTGAAACACTTAAGCGCATTAGTATTATCAACTAAAACACATACATTTCATATATTATTCACAAACTATATACTCGATGTTGTATGTTTATAGAGGAACCCATAGCTAAATCGCTGCTGTCGTGGGGATCGCTAGGCGCGTGTATGTGACATTTCAAACTGTGATAATTCAATTGTGCGATGATCGTAATCCCAATGAACTTTTAGTGTCGACTGGATGACATACAGATCCACACACACTTATATATATATATGTATATATGTACATAAAGGTCTGTATATGTAAATTGCGCTGCACGGATAGATGCCGTTGAAAAGCGAATCGTAGCGCCTGCGTTTTATAGTTGCCTGCGATTTTGATTGTCAACTGTAATGTTTTGGATGTCTGTTGTTGTTGTTGTTGTTGTTGGACTGGTAATCTAATTGTAAGAGTCGCCAAAGAGATACACGCATGCCACACAGCCACAAAGCCGCAGCCTTGCGTACATATATACATATAATACACATAAATATGTACATACTTACATACATACATACATATGTATGTATGTACGTTGTGGATTGTTGTTGTCGTTGATTAACTGTGGTTTTGACTTTTATTATTATTTGTGTTTTTGTGTTTTTGGTATCTAAGTTTGCGCCCTACTACCCATACCCAAAATATGATGGATCACTTCCATATGCAATTTTCATTAATATTTTTGTGTCCGTTTCTTAATTTTCCGGGTTATTTACTAAACTATCAATATTATAGAGCAGTCGTATTCAAACATGTGTGTTGCACGGGTATATGATTTCTGTATACTCGTACATACATAAATATATCTGTTTAAATACTCCAACATTTTTCTTCCATTTAATTAAAGCAACCTTGCATTGTTGCAGCTTCCTTTTCTTAATGCTACTCCAGCAGTTGTCACCCTACGCAGATGATTGAAGTCCAACTCGCAGTATGCAGATACATACATACATACATATTACATATATTCGTATTTAACAGTTTCACGACCTCTCAACGAACTTTTGCTCAGTGCCGTTAGACGGCCGTAACGCACGGTTAGAAAACCCGAATGGAACTGAAAGTGATTTTTGTTTGTTGCACACTGCAGTGGGAGAATAAAATACGTAAAGCTTTAATAAAATAATCAAAAAAAAAAATAATACAAATTCAACGAAATTTCAGACAATTGTATAACATTGTGTGGGTAGATTTAAGCTTGCGGGTGTGCTTATAATGTCTGTGGCAGGAACTGTATCTAAATATATACAAAAACACCACCACATGCATACATGTGTGTATGTCAGTTGGTACTCTACTGCATGCTTACAGCAAAAGTCAAAAGCAGTTCTTGAGTTTTACTAACGGAGCAAGACATATCGTTAACTCTCAGTAACATTGCACGCATGTCCAGAACTAGAGAGCAAAAATCATCCGAAGAGTGCAGCTTGCACTTCGTTGTTGTGCATTGTTATTGTTAACTGCACGTGCTTAGCTTTTAAAGCTAGGGGCTTAGACTTACAATCCTGTAGTAACGTTATAGTGTACTATGCCGAAAGGCTATACGAGAAGTCAATATAAAAACATATCCAATATTTAATATTTTAAAATCATGCAGAAATTTGTATAGATACATTTTAAGTATTAACAAATCAAAGTTGTTGTCTTTGAGTTATACATAATTTATGTATTTACATAGATTATATAGTTATTTATTGAATGATCAATAATACGTCTCGTATTTAAATGCTATCAAACTTTAATATCTATTCTCCCAGCGGTGGCACCTTGAATATTTTCGCTGTGGCATCCTCCGAGACGGTCAACAATAAATTATCTTGAGGTTTATAAACAAATTCATATACATGATAATGATGTCCAGTAATTGTAAATTTAAGAACACCAGTGCGAGCATCAAACGCATTTAGATTACCCTGTGCGGTGGCGGCAAGCACGGTATGATCGTTTAACCATTTAAGTCTGCAAAAAAAGTAGGATAATATAAATATAAGATATAACGTCTTTAAACTCTAGCCAAAAGTGAAAAGCAAAGCATTTCGGGATATGCTATTTTAATAAGTTATTTACCGAAGTATTCCATCATTTGGTACCGGGACTTCACAGACAGTGCGTAGCGCATACTTGGTATAGTCCCATATGGATATCTCGCCTTCCAGCGAGGCGCACGCCACCAGCTTTAGTTCCGCTGCTGCGGGCGCAAAGGCAATGCATTCGATGCTGTGCTCCGACTCTATAACGTTAACCGGTCCGTTGTTGGTGCAGAAGAGTAGCTTGCCTGCCAAGGGAATAATGCTTGATTATGAGCAATAATTCTTACAATTGGATGCATGTACGTACCACCTCCTTCGGCGCACAAATAGAAGGGTGAATCGCGCTCACAGGCGACCACTGCATGGGATATTTCACCAAAGAACAACGGGTGCTGATCGTTCACTTCCATCAGCACTTGGCATGTCTTCAGGTCCCATAGCTTAACCACGCCATTCAAGTAAACAGTGAGCAGCTTTTTGCCATCGCCACTGAGATCGCCTGCTTCGCAGCGCGACGAATGCCCTGGTAAGATTTTGCATTCACCGCTAGGTATACGCCATACGTAGACCTCGCCACTATCGCCGCCGGCCAGCAGGACGTTAGCGCCATGGTGCCAAAACATCCAAGCCATATCGAACATTGAGTACTCCCAGACCTTGGTCAGAATGGGACGATCGTCCTGCTGTTCGCTCACTTTGTACACCAACAGCTCGCCGGATATGTCGCCGGTGGCCAAGTAGCTGCCGTCGTGGCTAAAATGCGTCTCGATAACGGTGTCCTTATGATCAATTATTTCAAACAGCACCTCGCCACTCTTGGTGTCCCACACATAGGCGTGATCATCTTCGCTGCCCGTCACAGCCCAGTCAAACTTTGGATGCAGACTGCAACCGAAGACGGGTGATGTGTGTTTGCGGAACGTAACCACTGCATCATCTTTGATGGCCGCTATGCGTTCACGATCTCTGATCTCCTCTTCCCCCACCTCCTCGATGTCATCCATGCCGTCGTCATCGGAGTCGTTGAGCATACCCAAGCGAGCTTCTAGCTGCGCCAAAGTTACCTCCTCCATTTCCAACTCATCGACCTCATCGTCAAGCGGTGGATCTCCATCCAGTTCAATTTCCTCCAAGATATCATCGTCCGCGTCCTCGAAGTCGGGACGATGCGGTGGTGTATTTTGGCGCATTATACCTAAATTTTATTAACTCGTTTCGGCGTTTATAGTTTTACAACAAATGACACGCACCGCCATGCACACATATGCACGTGTTGGCCCGCACAGCTGATTGTTGTGACAGGGGCTGCCAACTTGCGCTAATTCAAAAACGACAAAACGCCTTTGAGTTTAGCGGGTAATTTGAAATGTTTGTATATTTTTTATACAAGAAATTAATTTAACACCGATTATTCCTATGACAGCTGCAGTATATAGTTGTAAGATTATTATTAATGTTTGTCAATTGGTATGAGCACAATAAAACTTAAATTTGGTGAGTTGAGTATATTGATAAAATTAAAAGTTTTTCTTACATCAACTCAATCGACTATTAACGCAGATCCAGAATATATGTACGAGTATATACTTATGGGATCGGAAACATCTGACTCCTTCAATTAAAGTTGTACCGAATCGTTCAGACTTAGTTCGATTGAACTAATCTTCAAACTGAACGACTGAACTAAGTCCCTGATTGTCGTTCATTATAGTCATTCGAGTCATTTGAGTCCCATTCTCGTTCAGTTGCTTATCGTTCATTCTAGTCATTTGAGTCCCATTCAAAATACAGAATTAGTTATAACAATTTAAATATTAGATAAAAATGTTTTGTACATTCAAATCAATTAAATATAAAATCCAATAATTATTAACCATCATTATTATTAGGGAGAATACTATTAAACATATTTATTTAAACAACACAAAAAAAAACCACAATTTTCAAACATCTGGCACTTCGTCATATATATGCTAAAACCATTTGGGAATTATAAGCACAAAGAAAATAAAAATACTTTCAATGATCCTAAAAAATAATATTTTCGTACATTTATACATCTTAAACATATAAATAATAATAAAAATAATATATAATAAATATCAAATGCAATAATTATTAACCAACATTATTATTAGGGGAGAATACTATTAAACATATTTATTTAAACAACACAAAAAAAACACAATTTTCAAAAAATGTAGGGCAAACATCTGGCACTTCGTCATATATATGCTAAAACCATTTGGGAATTATAAGCACAAAGAAAATAAAAATACTTTCAATGATCCTAAAAAATAATATTTTCGCACATTTATACATCTTAAACATATAAATAATAATAAAAATAATATATAATAAATATCAAATGCAATAATTATTAACCAACATTATTATTAGGGGAGAATACTATTAAACACATTTATTTAAACCACTCAAGAAAAGAAACACATATATTCAGGTAACCAAATAATTAAAATTAACCAATGTGGCATACAAATAAATAACGTAACAATTACAGTGGAAGATAGAAATATTGTTAAACAAAACCACTACTTCTAATCCTTTAATTGAAATAAGCCACATGAGTAAAGCAATTAATTATTACATAAAAAAATCATATAGACAAGAAATTATTTTGTACACTATAATCATTATAGGTATATTAATAACCGCCTTATGCATATACTTCCGAATTCGAGGACGTACTTCGGTCAAGGAAAAGGGGAGTAACATAGTTATAGAACTTGATATCCGATGTCCCGGGATTCAAATCAGTTGAACGATAATGGGACTCAAATGACCTATATGAATGATAAGCACTGAACGAGAATTGGACTCAAATGATTCGAATGACTAGAATGAACGACAATGGGACTCAATGACTCAAATGAAAGATTAGCTCGTTCAGTGAAAAATGAACTACTGAACTAAATCAGTGAATTGAACTAGAAAGTGCAACTGTACCTTCAATGCGTAACATTTATCGTGACAGTAGACCTTCAAAATAGGCACTTACATGAAATGTTGAGAATCGCAGGGAAGGGCGCTCTACAGTAGACTCCCTAAATAGGCAATTAGTGCATTGCACTAGATATATCTTCAAGGATTAAAATCGTAATTCAGACGGACAATAAAAGAAAATCTACAAATACATTTTAGCATCTGTTATTGAACATTGTTATTATAAGACATGAATATTTATAATTTTCGTTGATTAGTTTTTCGCTTTTTAATATTTTTTAACTTTTTTTCCACTGCGTTCAATCGAGCCAGTAATTCTTCTGTGGAGGGCGAAGCTCCCAAATCACAGTCGCTCGAGCATTTCTTAGCAGCCTCTTCGGCTGTATTTATTTTATCAATGACCGTCTTTAAACGATTTTCCAATCTGTTAATGGTATCCAACATGTGTCTTTCATCTTTTAATTGTTGACTTTTTATCTTATTCAAAATATCGTTCACGTAATCCAATTTTTCTTGAATTCGGCGATAATAATCGGAGTGTTCCCCTTGGCTAGAATTTGTTGGATTAAGCTTACGTTCAAGATCGGAAATACGGCTGTCAATTAGTTTTTTCATTTCAGCATCTAAAGAATCCGCTAACTTGATCTTCCCCATTTCATCAGTATAATCAACGTCCAGTTTACTTTGAAATTCGTCGATCCGCTGAGGTTGTTGAGACGCTGCTTGGCTGTTTTCCTTTGTAATGGTCGATATTTCATGCAATTGTGTTTCTATACTTCCTATATGCAGTCCACTATTACCCGCCAGTTTTTTGAGTTCATCGTACAGCGCGTTCATAGTATCAGCTCCTTTTAATTTAATGTCCCTATGTGAAATCATATTTGCTTCATAGACTGTGTTTAATTTCTGCAAGTCATCTGCCAGTTGTCCTGCCATATCCAAACAATGTCTGAGTACAATTTCTTCTTGTTCGTTCACAACTATCCTCCAGTCGTGTGATGGAGATAAACTCCTACTATCCTGCAATGGCTGTGCTAACATATTTTCAATTTTTTCCCTCATTATTCTAAGATTGTTCCCGTCATCAAAGCTCTCAAATAATGCGGTGCTGGAATTCAAAGAATCTGTAATTTGCTGGACTTGTTTATCTAAATTGTCAAATCTTGATCTATAATTATTTAAAGTTATTGGCTTGTGTACACACTGCTCAGCACATATTGAAACCAAGTGGTCTATTTGTTTCTGCTCATCCTTTACTAAGACCAGCGTATTTGTTATATCATTATTAGTGCTCATAATGCTTTCGTATAAATCTTTGCTTGATTGACTTTTGTAATCATATACCTTTAAATCGTGTATACCTCTATCAATATCATTTATTGGAGCGTTGAATTTATTACAGCACTGCTCTTGTTTATCACCCATTATCCATGCATTATCATTTAGATTTTCTGATTTAAGTAGACGCTCCAACTGACTGTCAAGATTCTCTTTTAGACTATGTAGACTGTTTTGGAAATTGTCTAAGGCAGTGTCATTGGAACTGGCTGAAGTCTGGCTTTCTATACGATATTTTGTTGTCTGAAAGGTTTGTCTGACGCTAGTCACCTGGCCTTCCCAATTACTGCAACACTTGGTGCTTATTAGCTGAGCTTGAAATGTTTTGTGATTCAAGTATTCCAGTCTTATCATCATATTGTGAATGTCTACCCACGCGTGGCCAGTTGATTTTGCACGCACATATAGGTCTACGGCTCTCAGTTGCATTATAGTGTCAACATTATCATTGAGTACTTCGATTCTGTCCCTTAGAATTGCATAGGGACAGCAATCATTATTTATATGATTCTCTAGCTTTTTTATAATATTTGGTAATCTGTTGATCATATTATCTAAGGTTTCTGCTCTTTTAATTTGATCATTTATCCAAACGCCGATTTCCTTGTTTTCATCACAGTATTTTGAATCATCACTAGTTCCGTCAGTATTTTTTACAGTTGTTTCTTCAAGGGGTTCGCCTCGATTGCAAACGATAATCTTGCGTATCTTAAAAACTTTCCAAAGGTTTACTTTAATTGACTTTCCATTATTAAACTGTCCCGTAATTGTGAAAGCGTCCCCATCAGCCATCTTTCGCTCTACTTCCTCTTGCCATTCACGCACATCAGTCCAAAAATGGGTTACTTGAAGGGTAGTTAGATTTTGCGGAACGCATCTTGACTTTATAATATCCGCATTCATTAACATACGCATCATATCGATATCTTGATAATCAGCTGCAGTATCCCATAACAAATGACAAACCGTAATGATCTTAACGCAATATTCATACTTTCTCATTGAGGTTATAATGATCTCCTTGCCATCATTTGGATCCGTAGGTGTTGCCAGTGTTAGGGAAACAATTAACAAAATTGTCATTGCTGTCTCCTATCAAAAATAGTATATTCTTGTACTGGATAGGTTTGCAAGTACTAATTGAAATTCAATTATAGTTACCATATTTGCCTTCAAGTTAGTCATTCTAACTGCTCTCTTCGATGTTTGTTTACAGACTTAAATAAACTACTCACTTCATTAAATACTGCTTCTATTTTATTGATTGCTGCTGTAATTGATTACAGCCAGCAATAATCAAATTATTGTCTACCATAACTGGCAATGACATGTCATTATATGTGAGATATTGATAAATAATTAGGCAAAAGTTCCAATCTCTCCATATGAATTTATATAAATTAAAATAATAATAATAGAACGAGTGATAATGATAAAAATAATATTAGTAATAATAATAATCATAATAATAATTATATTTATATTTATATAATTATTATTATTCATTAAAATATATATGTAAATATAATTTACTAATAATAATAATGATACTAAATATCGAAATAATAATAATAATAATCAAATAATCATAATAATAATAATAATAAATATAATAATAATAATAATAATCATAATAATAATAATAAAAATAATAATAATATTAATAATAGTAATCATAATAATAATATAAATTTTAAAAATAATCTTAGAAAAAATATAATTTACTAACAATAATAATAACGATACTAATTATAAAAATAAAAATCATAATTATAATAATAATGATAGAAATAATAATAATAATACTCATAATACTAATAATAAAAATAGTAGTAATTAATAATAATAAGTAATAATAATAATGATAATGAAAATATAATATATTAGAAATAAGATTAGCTACGCTTGATGGAGTGGCTCCGAAAGTTCTTGCTATAGAAAATCTCTTGATAAATGACCCTGGCCCTTTTAAACAATACATTAGAAGCGGGAATAACCGTAATGGATGCTGCGGGCCCCTTCCACCCCGCATTTCACTGTCTATAAGTCTCTACATATGTGTGCATGTATACACATATAATTATGTACATACATACATATCTATGTATGTGTTTCGTTGACTGCCTGAAGATAAAATAACAACAAATCACAGAGGTCGTAGACGAAAGAAAGAGTTTGACTTTGACCTTCCGGCGATCAGCGTTGGACTCAAAGAATGACTGCAGTAAACAATAGAAGGGAAAAAGTGATAAACATAACCGTGGGTCAAAGGTCTTACGATAAGAGTGACGTGTACCTACATATACTATGAATACGTATACATATGTACACAAGTGTACATAATGTAAACACACATTGTATGTAATTGTGTGATAACAATGCATGTATGTATATGTGTGTGGCACATATGTGTTTGTGTTATCTCTATTTATAGTGGCTAGTTTTCCGCGGCGTCGCCGTTGCCGTCGCGACCTGTATAAAATAGTGTGCCTCTCTGGGAAGTCAGTCAGTTCCCATCGAAAACTGTTAAGAGCAACATGGCTCAATTGCTTTGGATCTTAAGGATACAGAATGGACCTAGTTCTTCTATATAAGGGCGAGGCCAAAGTTAACTATAATTTGCTAAAGTACGGCAAATGAAAACACAAACCTGTGATGGACATCCTCAAGGATGAAGCTTTAATGCGCTCAAAGCGCAATATCTAAGGTTAGATCGAATGGTGCACAGCTTTAAAGAAGTTGGCTGTCATTATCCTGGATATCTGCCAGTTATTTGGATGATGGCAGTTAACAACAAAACCGGGCATGAGAAAAGTGCAATTTACTTGGAAGGACACACATTAATTCGATGTACATACTTAGATAATGCTGTGTTCTCAAAGTCCTTTCATGTGCAATAAACTTTAAATTTATAGTTAAATATTGTTCCAAGAACACTGTACAAAATGTAATATTTACAATAGAATTTATAATAAACTAAACTTGTTTAGCTATTATAAGTTATTTAGATCAACTTTGACAATCCCATGTTAAATAGTTTGAAAACGACAAAATTGTTTACGTCTTCCATTAAATAATAAAAATTTTGTAAAATAAATATACATATGTAAATAAACTAAAAAGTGTTGAACTTTATTTCTTTGTTTTGATGTTATGATGAATTATCTTGCATACTTTTCATATTCAAATATAATATTGCATATTTTTTCATATTCAAATATAATAGAAGCAAGTTATGTTTGGAATTTCAGCTATAAATTTATTTGGAAGGGTGCCTTTTGTTCTTTTCCCAAAGGAAAATGGTATATTGATTTTTTGAAAGCACCTTCTATATGTTTGTCTTTTATAACTTGAAAGTTGGTGCATAGTATACAATATTTGCAGATGCCGATATCTCCTAGAGTTTTATAAGTGGAGCTTTATTATTTCGTCTGTATACTACAGACAACCTCCTTGAGATATCCAATTGAAAACATTTGTTGGCACTTCCACCCCAACCTTACAAATTGGCTATTCTATTTTCAATTATTCAATTTTCCTTCTTGTATAATAAAAATTGAAGTCGACTATTAGCCCTATAAGAATGTTAACGTAGGGTTGTTATTTCGCCCTAGATTTGTATTTAGAAAACAATATTATACATTTTTCTGTAGAACAAGTTCCAACCGACCAGTCTATTGTAATACCTTCTGGATATGAAAGATTGTTGCTGGCTCTGCAAAGTCTGGAAGAAAGGTAATATCTAGTCCAATTCAAGTCTAGAATTCTAGTAAGTGCTATGAAGTCAATATTTGCTTTAAAATAAAAATGAAGACATAATGGAAAAATGACACAAGAATAAGTATTTTTTTTTCGTATTTATTTATTATAGTATTTCATCTCTGTTCACAATCATTCCCAAAAGTAACCCCATCGCAATTATGAACTTTTATGCTCGGTAAAAGATCAAATTGCTACAACTGTTACAAAATTACTGTTTCCCTCGCAGCTTTAACATTTTAAATAGTCATTTATAATGCAAAGCTACAACCCGAAGATATCCAGTGTAGAGTCTACCCGTTTGATGAGCTCAAAGTCGAAGTGCCCAAACTTTGAATTGAAGACCATTGGCCCACAGACCCATCCAATTGTACCCATAGCTTGACTTGAAGAAGTTTAAACCCAGATTTGCTCAGAAGAGTCCTTCACGCTTGGGCCCAACGATCATGAAAGTTCCATTCAATGGCGTAGGGCTCGGCGGATTTGGGCTGCAAGGATGTCCAGAAGAAGGTGCCTGCATTGGTGCGTGCAAAGTGTACGGGAACGTAGTAATCTTCCTCGTCAAACTGCTGCAATTGGCCGGATCCGTTTTCGTTGTAGACAATAACTGCTTCTTCCTTGGCATACTGGCGTATCTCCTCGATTAACTGATTTTCCAGATGCTCGTTGGCCATATTATCCATATCGTTGTTAAGCCAGTCAAACTCAGCTTCTTTCTCATCTGATGCAATGTAGGAGCTGCGCTTTGGCTCCTTGGCCTTTGACTTGAAAACGTGGCTCAAAAGTGGCTTCAGCATATTCTTAAGACGTCGTGTTGGCGACACTTTCGATTTGTACGAGTACACGGACAACTTCTTCTTATTGTTGTAGTTTAACTGCTTGTTTAAGGTCGACATTTTTGTTTTGTTTTGGTTTTGGTTTTTGGATTTTACGTAAATACTGTATGCTGTCGGTGCGGCAGTCAAACTGTTTCTGATGCTCTCTCCAACATGCCTGCCCTATTTATACACTCTCCCTTAAAACCAACCCTGAGACTCACAGAAGACCATCTCGGAGAGATGCTGTACCATCTCAGCCAATCACTGTGGCCCAAAACATGGCAGGTGCTAGTTTTTGAAGATTCTCACGTTTCAGCAGTGCAAGAAAAACACAAGAGTTACAGGTAGGTGTCCTGGCAACTTGCCCCGAATCAGATATACTTTGGTTGAAGCGTGGGAAACTCATGCGTGGGTTTCTCAAGACAATTAGCCTGCCAGGTCCTTTGACGTGGGAACCAAATATTTCGAATTTTCTTTTGAAAACCGCTCCTATTCATTAATTGGTTAAGCATTTGTTATGCTATTTTTCATATTTTCCATATGCTGCTATATGAGTCAAAATGAGTTTTACTTTCATCAAATTATGTTACTATTGATTGTTTGGACCTTTATATAACGCCTCTGAATGCCACCCGATACAAAATATCCTTTTTTAATAGGCGATGTGCCCAACTGATTGCATACCCTGTATCTACTATACTTCTTAAGAGGGTTTTATAAATTGAGAAATGAATTTGGCAGAACAACAGATCAACGATCACATTAAGCTGTTTAGATGATCGCATCATACTATATACATATATGATCGCATCAATCTAAGAACTAGATATATATGTATATTATGTATGTATATGAGATCTAGAGTCGCCAAGTATTGTATGTAAATTCTGCATATATGCAGATCCAGTTTTATAACCTTTATAATAAGAAGGCTGTTTTAAATAAAGAGATCTGAAGAGCCAGATCAGTCTAATAATAAAAAAAAAGATCAAGTTTATTTCACCACACCCAAAAATTGATTAAACAAGTAAGAATGCTCTAGTCGAGTATACCCGACAACGGACAGTCTGTACCTAGTCCTGAAATTCCCAAACGCATCTTCAAATGAATTTACATCCATAGACATCAAGCAGCTCATCGGCATTGCAAGCAAGCAGCGCATTTCAAATGGCGACTGCGCTGCCGTTTTCCCCTTGGCTAGTTTCAACTAATTTCTGTGTTTATTATCCGATCGCCTTGCGCAATAAATCAGGAGTAAACCAAGAATCAAGGGTGCCAAAAATCAAGGCTATATCTTTGAAATTGTCTTTATAATAGAACGTTTTTCAATTATATTCACAATAAACTTGACCTGCGCTGGGTATATTTTAAGTTTGGTGTATTTAGCTCTTATAGTTTCCGAGATCCTTGCGCTTATGTATTCGAACGGACAGACAAATAAACAGACGGAAAGGTCTAGATCGTCTCGGCTGTTGATCCTGATGATTTTACACATTTTATGGGTACAGGGTGTAAAAATATGTAAAAGGGTATAATAAAATTGCGCAATTGTATGCAACAGGTAGAGGGAGACATCCCGACCCTATAGAGTACATAAATATATTCTTAATCTTAATCTGGTCCTGTCCGTCTGCCTGTTAGTCCAACCGTCCATTCGTATGTTTAAACATTCACTATTTATCTCTGGAAGTCGAGTATTTATAGTAGCGATAATCCAATTATTTAGGTATATCAGCCTTGTAGATAACATTACTTCAAATATTGGGGTTCTCAACCTCTTTCTATTGAGAAAATTTACAATTACTAATAATAAAATCTGAATAAAATGTAAAACTAAATAGAAATCAAGGCCTAAATACTTGTTCAACTGGTTCATTATACTGTACCGTACTGATTTCAGATAGTCACCAAAATCATAATGGGCATCCTAACCATTTTCTATTTATAAATAGTGTAACGCAACATTAATGTGTGAGGAAAATGATAGACCGAGTTCAAAACACATCAATAGTCCGGTCGACCCTTGTCTTCATGATAATGGTAGAGTTGAGGTTGTTGTTTTCTTGATGGTCCCCTACCTGTTTTAATGCAATATGAGATTTATTCTTGCACAGCATAAGAACGAGCAAAGAAAACAAAAACAAAGAAGCCCTAAGGCAACAGGTTTTTTTGTCGAGATACAACAGGTTTTGGAATCAAGGGCGCAGGAACAGGTAGTCAAGGAAGGTTTTGGTTTTATTTGTTATTCCGAAATGGAATGTTCGGGTTGCTTTTATTTTTTGTATACACTTATGCTGTATATGTGTATGTAAATTCATATATTATGCATACATATACATATACTTTTGAATGCATAAATCACTTTTAGATATTGGAAAACTCATTTGTATGTAAATTCAAGCAACAAGTGTAAAATGTCTTTCATCGGTAAAAATACAATGCCCAACTCCAAAAACACAAAGAAATTTGAAGACACTATCTTAGGTAATTATTATTTATTTACTTGGAATACTTTAAATATGTGTATATTTATATATATGGAAGACATTTAATAAAGCTTACAAGAGTTTATTGCTTAAATAATAATAAAGCTGTATGGATATTTAGAGACCGAGCCAGGAATGTCTTTTTTCATTTGATCACATTTTGAGAGGTAAACTTCCAAGTTTGCAGTGCCTAATGTTACTCTTGAGCCAGTTCGTTGTTGTCCGATGAATTCCTCTGTTTCTTGTATGTAATAGTTTTGCATACAACTTTAAAGGCATTTCTTATACTCTTAAAGGCCCTGTAGTTGTCCTTTTTAACAACAATTCTTAGAGGACTACTCTTTGAACTTAGTAGTAGTTCGTAAGTCATTGCAAACTATGTGCACTTTTCTACGTTTGGATTTGATTTGATGTCCACTTTACGAAATCAGTGCGTATTTATATGTTAGCCTCTGCAGTCATCCCTTATTCCTGTTGCTCTGATCAGCCAATCACAGAGTCGCTTGAGGCAGGTGTTTCTGTTCTGGATGCTTTGGGATTGCAACTCACGCATTCCATTCCTCTGGGTCCTAAGTGGCTGGCAGGTAGTCCAGGGTCCTTTGCATGCACGTGTGTCAGGCTCGTTCTTTCACGTCTACAGTTTTTAGGGCCAACTTTGTTGGAGAGTATAATTTCAGTCGAATATTTATTGTTAGTATTTCGGTTCGGCAATCAGATAAAAAATCCCTTGTCCCTTATCCCTTTTCACTTGTAGCCTCTAATTTGTGTGCTATTCTGCGGAGGAGTTTATTTTTACGAATTTTGTGCCTTTATTAGTTTTTCCATGGTTAATGGATTGACGGCAGAGCATGAAACCTTGGACCCTCGTTAAACATATGTTGCCAGAATAGTCTATGAGAAAATATTTGATCAAGACAGGTAGCTTGGATTTTGAATTGTGCTAATGGTGTACCGTAGCCGTTATTGGTTATTTTTATGTGTGTTCCATAGGTATTCTAATGCACAATTATTTTAATTTCTCGCCTTTACCTTTTCGAATTACTTTATAATTGAGCGCTTGTTATTAAGTTAACTATGTTTATAATAGTTTTATAATTATAACTTATTTTTTAACATTTTCACATTAAGTAAGTCTCCAAATATTTCTAGCTACAATATTAAAATTACATGTTTTGTGCTTATGAATATTTTTAGCTATACCTATTTTTAATCTATATCTAAGTATTGTTGTGGACCCAATTCCAAAAATTTAAAGAAGTTAATTATTTATTTAGAGTTAGATACAAAATTATAAGCTATACCTAATTTGTGTAATATAGCCACTGGCTGTTAAGGCCTTCAGCTATAATATTAAGAATTTATTCTCATATTTGTAATTCAAATTCGTACAGATTTCACATATTTTTGTATAGCATACTTTTTGATCGTCTAAAAAAATGTACACCTTTTTATTATTATTTGCTCTCAAAAGTATGCCTTTTAAATTTCTATGGAATTGTATTGATAGCGTAATCCAGAACATTCCTTAATTGCGGCTCAGCATAAAGTTAGAAAGTTGAGGGCCCTGGAAACCATTGCTGATACACACTTATCATATAGTCTTATGTATATGATTAGTTCTTTAAAAAAAGTTAGAGAAGTTATTTTCGGACTGCCAAACACCTAATGCCGTACCAGAAATACAAATATTCCCATGACAAAACATAAGAAACATACACACAAACTGAATTTTCAATAGATCGTTATTATGTCAGCTATGATCCGATTTTGATCAAATTTGGTCAACGTGTAATGAGCATAGGAAAACCTATATTTTGCGAGTTTGGTCGGAATATCTGTATAAACAATTCTCATATTCACATATTCGCCGATTGTTCCTATGCCAGCTATTATATATTGTGACTCGATTTTGATATAGCTTAGTCAACATACATATGTAGCTCATAATAACACTTTGAGTTAATGATTTAGTGGAGATATCCTGAAAAACAATTTACTGAACTGGGTGAGTATTATATTAACTATACGATTTATTGAGCTGATCCGGCTGACTGGACTTGTCCATCGTTCTAATTAAGAATATATATTATACTTAAGGTTAGGGGAGACACATCTTTCAATGCGTTATGCATTTTGTGATAGAGTTCTTTTACCTTCTGTAGGGGTATAGAAATAAAATGATCATATTTAAGTTATTGTTATAAAATAAATTAAAATTCAGGCAAATATGCAAATAAGAGAACCATCTCATACATAATAAGTTTAGGTATACCCGGAAATATTATATATTAATAAACACGAGCTGAACACAATTACCCATTAATCATGCTTATTTCTATTCGACTTAAAACTAAACAAATTCAATTTTTTTAACGGCAAAAACTACAGTTTTTTTAATGGTGTTTTGGGATAAATTATTTCCAATCAGATGTTTTTGCTTGAAGCTTGACGACAGTTCTTCTACAATCTGGCTAAAATCGAAGCCATCACAAAGTATTTCAAGTTTCAAGATATAATTTCTGTCTAAAGGAAATAATTTCTAAATTTGAGAAATCTATACAGAGTAAAATAAGATTAGCTGCCTTTGGCTAGAAAAGTATGGGGACTTTCTGCATCTTTGGGCATTTATTTTTCTAAGTGTAAGAATAAAAGTAAGTATTCAGTATAAATACAAAGTAAACAAACTGTAAGCGTTGTGGGGGAATTCAAAAGATGTAAAGTTTGTTCAGGATAGTTTTTGTGTATATTGTTTTGATTTTCTCCAAATTGACATGCGGTTACCAGCATGGGAGTAATTTATAATGTGCTACCATTGTACGCATTTAAATAGCCATTGTGAATGCAGTTGAATTTCTTAATGATTTCCACTGATTTTCCACGCATGACTTTTGTATAGATGTGGGCAGTGTTTGTACTTTTCATGACCCAAAGTGTTCAGCTGAGAGTAGAATGTGGAAAAATGCAACAAATATGAAAAAACACCAATATTTTCTAGGTCTATTTATTTATTTGTCTTAAAACTAAAGTATTAAGCTATAATTTTATATGGAAGACAATGATTCTTAGACTAAAAGTAACCTAACAAACAAACATGGAAGACAATGATTTTCTTAAACTATAGTTAAAATAGCTATTACAGAATCACAATAATTTACAAAACTTGATATGAAAAGTGCTAATTGAAAGGCACATTTATGGCTAATATCACCCTGAGATTGCGGTCGTGCCAAGTGCCAGTAAATGACACCTGGTATTAAAGCTGACATCAATGTTGGCGCCCTGTGATGACGATCGGTTTAGGCCTGAACCCAGCGGTCGAATTGCTCCCGCAATTTGAGTTCTTGCTGCTTCTGGCATGTGCCATCGGCCGAGGTCCAGAAGAAGGTGCCACTGCTCGTCCGGGCAAAGTGGACCGGTATGAAGGTCTGATCAGAGTGCACAGGCACAATGCGTTGCTCTTGGCCCTGTTGGACGATCATGGCCGCATTGTTGGGGCATTGGCGCAGTTCGTTGATGAGACGCTGCTCCAGTTGCTCATTGGCCATGTTGTCACAGCTGGCCACCGAATCTTTGCGCATGTCCTCCAGCGATGAGTTGATCTCGTTCTCGTTCTGGGACTGAACTTCAGCCAGAGTTTTGCGTATAAGCTGCTTCTTTTTTATTAGTCGCAGCAGTGGTTTGACAAGTTTCTTTAGGCTAAGCATGGCCATTGTATGTTGATCTGATTTCTGCTGCATCATGTTGCTGCTCTCGAACTTGTATTCCCGCGTCAAGAAAGACATTGTGGACGTAAACTAAACTTTTTATTTTCTTACACAAATTTAAAATGTTGCAACAGGCGAACTACTTGCCACGTTGCTAGTCGGTACTGTTCTGTCTCTCCAGCCAACAGGGCTCGGCTTTTATACGCTCAGCGCTCAGTTGAGCGCAGTTGGAAACCTCTCTACGCTATCGACACTCTCAGTTCTGGTGGCCAATGAAATTGCGCCATTTCGGCAGGTGGTTGCACTGCGGAGAGTCAGAGAATGAGAGAGTGAGAGAATTGGTTTTATGCATTTCCCAGATTTTTTAAAGTGGATGTTTGGTTGGCATTTTTGGTTTCACCAAGATTATTTTCTTGTTCCCCTGTCTCTGTTGCTCGCTACCTGCCAAACCCGAAATCCCAAAATCCCATGCATAATGTACATTTCTGACCCGAACGGACAAGTTACGACTTGTCCGTTAAAAACCCAACCCTAAGTGCTGAGGATCTTTAAAATTCGATACACTATCCCAAAATGGCAGGGGATGGGAACAACAATAGCTTGCGTACATACATATTATCTCGGATGCAATCTCGCCGTTGGGAAAATCTACTTGTTCGTCATTTCATTGAGACAGCATGGAATGCCAATGCCTTTCCGTAGCCAACCTGTAGGTAGGAAAAGTAACGTATTTTCTGTGTACCGGATTTTATTTGGGTTTTGAAGGTTAGTCAAAACGAATTAACGCCGTATTTGGGATATGCCGCGTTGTCAGTTTGGCAGGTATTGGGAATACAAGAGTTTGTTTGTCATTGTTGTTTTTAGGATCTCTCTGTTGGTGCGTGAAAAATTTTCGACGCGGGTGATGAATCCTCAAATGCAAACTCAAAATTTACAGGAATTTTGTCGGCACATTATTTTTGAGCCTTTCTAATTGTTATATGCACATTCCCCTTCCAACAGTGGGCTCAAGTTCCTGTAACGGTTTTTATGGTGTATCCATAAAAATGGCTTAAATGAGTATCATAAAGTTGTGCAAATGATTCTAATATGAGTAGATGTGTTATAAATTTTATTACTATATTGCTATTTCCGTATGTTTGTTCGTATAAGTGATATATATAGATCTACAACATATAGTATGTAAGTTTCATGTGTCCCTTCAGACAAGTGCTCTCTAAAATTTCAGACATTTCATTCCAAGTCCATTTAAATTGGTTGGGTTGGCCAAAATAGAAGATTGCCAGCTATTAGTAATCCCTTACATATACATACATATGTATTCACACTGAGAGAAAAAATAGTATAATAAGCATATTAAAATGTAATATTTTCATCCTCAAAAGTATTCTATTAGCGAGCATATTTAAATGGAAGTTAAGCAAACTTAAAATTTGACTGAAGACGAATTCCATATCAATATTTTTTATCTAACGACATTTGAAGGTCTACATCCGTTCAGATTTTAATTGAAGATAATGTATTACATTTTACTGAGAAACAATTCGGGATGTACAGTGGCAAAATAACTAAAGTACAGCCTGATTTTATCGGAAAACAAATAAATATAATGATCAGGTAATATTTATAATCAGTGTGCACATGATTTTTCATATTTATTTGTATTTATATCTAAACCTATTATATTTTTTTATATGCTATTACATATTTTATTTTACTGGGCAATATTCTCATTAACTTAATTTAAGTTAATGTTTTTATACAATTTATATATGTTTTAGTTTTTTTAAAGTTTAATTTTAATAATGCTAAAACATCTAGATCCTTCTTAAACTTTTATTGATCTTGCATATATATGTGTAGATATGGTAAATAATAAATAAATAACTAACTTTAATAAACAAATATATTTCAATGTAAAAACGACACTTCGGAACTAATAGCCAAAGGCCTCTTTCAGCCAGCGCTATATACATATGTATAATCACTTGTAAGATTAAGTTTTGGAAACTTGTCTAAAAATATTAAGAAAACAAGTAAGAACGTTGCAGTCGGACGCACCCGACTGCAGAATACTATGTTCCTGTCCAATATAATTTGGATATTTGTGTGTTCAGAAAGAGACACGAAAAAAACTGCACAGGTGTGGAAGATATAGATTTTGCTCCTTTGTGGGGGAGGGGGTTGGGGTGTCCAAAAATTTTTGATGCAGATTTGTCCAGAATGTTAACATGCCAAATTTGGTAACTCTATCTTTGAAACTGTACGAGATATAGCCCTTGAAAAACGTGTTTTGGGGATATCATATGCCGATATGGGGGGGGTCAAAATTTTTTGATGCAGATCTGTCGGGAATCTTAACATTAGTCTGTATGCCAATTTTGATGACTATAGCTTTAAAATTGGGAAAGATACAGGTTTCCCCAAATTGCGGGGGAGGGGGTGGGGGTGGGGTTTGTCAATCTCGACACTTCATAAATTGACGGTATACACCAACAGGTGTACCAAGTTTGGTTGCTCTAGCTCAAAGATAAAGGCAAAAAATTGCGTTCATACGGACAGACGGACATTTCGCAAACGCAATATACTATTTTCCCTTCGGGAACATAGTATAATAAATAACAAAATATTCGAAACTACAATCCATACACATTCATATCATAGCAAGAGCAAGAGTGTTTACTGTACCAAAAGTGTACACTCTAACGATTACCAAAGAAAATAAGTCTTTTAAATAAATCTCTCATAATTATGGTTCGGATATTACTATGTAAGAGTAGCTTTATTTAAAGTGTCGCAATGTACCTAAAAAGTCTGTCCGTTACTTTTACAAGTTGTTCATATCAACCGGCTGTACACTCTTTTGAGTGTGCACTGTACATGCACGCCATATATGGAGATTAATTAGACTCGGGTTTTCTATGGATCACGCTGAAACTGCCTTCCTTTTTGAGCCTTGTAAAAATGACGTGTTTAAACATGTTCCCCTCCTTTCGGTTGGGCGTCGCCCACGCTCTTAATTTTCTGAAAGTGTGTTTCTTATTTCTTTACACATTTGCTGCCGAGTCCCAATGGACCCTATCTGCCAACATGATCTCGGCATCTCGGTGGCGATCGCTCTTCAAAGCATTCAAGTGATGGCAGTTATCCCTTCTTTACCGAGAGATGCATTCGTTTTGGGTCATTTTAGGGTTCGTTTCATTAAATCCTCCTTTTTATCTTTTTATGCGTTTGGTGTTTCTACCTGCCGAGCTCGGGTCTGACCCTTGCACGTGTGTGACCTAGTGCCACTAAATCCACAATATGTATACAATCGAAACGCGCATACAACCAAATGTATTAGAAAAGGGCACGGCAGTCACAATGCAACTGAAAAAATCATGTCCAATACAACGTAATTGTAGCCTTCCGGAAACGGATTAGAGTGCCATTGTCCAGGCCTTGTTTATAGAATATATTTTCACCGAATTCGGGTGAAATATTTTTTGGAAAAGGCACAGTTTTATTCGTGATCAACGTCAACAGTCGAAACGAACAGTTGACAATCTGACAGTCCTTATAGATTTATTATGGTTTTAGGGATTATAAGAGCTGAATTCGATTGGACAATCAGTAGTTTTTGAATTTTAAAAATCAATATCCTACCCAAATTCTTTATATGCAAACTTAAGAGAATGTTCTGAATTAATACATGTTTTTATTTAACATATCATATAAATTACATTTACATTTGTGTTGTATTAAATTGGCATTTGTGATCACAGCACTACGAATAGATTGAGATATAGCCTTGTTCGTATGTTCAAAAAAATACCAGTCTTCGTTTTAATATTTTACCTTATGAATATATGTGAATTTATTTAGGCTATTTAAAAGTTGGTTTATATCATCTTCTGCCTACTTATACGTATATTGTATGTTTTTGAATTGAGTAAATTCGGTGGTATGATCGACTACGAGGCTCCGTGTACCCAGGTCGGAAATTTCCAAACACAGCAATACAAAATCTGTGTATAGTTACTATACGTTTATATTTAAATGCAATAGAGTAATACGATCGATCTAAAAAACAAATATTAATATCCTTAAATTTAAACCTTTTACCTTCTTAATGTTTTTAAATAAGATCTGAGTTTTTAAAAGGATCAAATGCGCAATTAGTTTGGCTAGCCTGTAAGGATATTTTTTGCTATGCTCAGGATAGCGATTTTCCTAAATTTCGATGTCGCCTGTAAACTGAAAAACGTTCTAAATGTTTTACTATGAATGCGTATTCATATAGTAGGCATATATCATTTTTTATCTGGATGGGTCACAACAGGTTGGCATGAAGGTAACTTGTCCGATGCAAGTTCTTTTGTTAGCTATTTTCAGTTGGTCAAGTGTGAAAAATCGCGCTGCACAACTTTCAAATTCTGGAAAATTCCTTCGATTCTAAGAATGTCACAGAAAAAGGAGGACGTGCAATGAAAAATGCTCGGGCGCCGGCGTCCTGCTGATTAGTCTGCCTTAACGACAAACTGCCTAACGGATATGCGTACCTGTCGAAACGAAATGGTTACCTGTTAAAGAAAAGATTCTTGCCTTGGACAAGGGAGTAAATAGTGCAATACGATAACGAACTTTCTTATGGGTATGTGTCTGGAAAATTAAGTGCCTAGTTAGGAAATTTTCAAAACTGTACATCACGTACACTCGTGTGGGGCCTAAAAGAATCATGTTGACAATATATCTGGCTCAATAAACACTTTAGGACTCGTTAGCTATCGTGCACTTCAATTACATGAGTTGGGATTGTATTTTTACTAAAGCATCGGTAGTTTTCTTGAATACATTTATTTGTTAAATTTCAGTTGTGTTCGTTTCAACATTTAGTACCTAAGTGCAGCTATATCATTTTACAAGAAGATAACGCTCCACGGAGCAGACAAGCATATGGGCTAGTTTTCATTGCTGATTAGTAAAGATTATTGGGGCATGGTAAACACTTGCGCCTCTGTTCTGGGACATTACAAGATGTGGTGCACTTGAAACGGTTGAACAGAAAAACCGATAGTTAATGAACACCAATGCGATTCGAAACGGAGCTCAGATTCCATTTGAGAAATGGGATCGGTATCTCTGTACTGGGGTTGCTGAGGTTTGTGTTGTGAACTACACTTGAGAATTAAACACACGGAGGAGACTGGTGTTGTCAAATATAACAGCGGTCGGGACACCAGACATCGATTTTCCTTGTTGTAAACTGATACATTTACGAACAAAAAATTTCAATTTCAATCTGTCGCGGTCGCCCAAGTGTCCCAAATTGTCAAGTGTTGTACTAGGTCATAAAGAAGGATCAGGTTTCAGTGCTTGTGATGGAATTCTACGAGTTTCAGTTTCAGTTATTTTTGCTTACACTTAGAACCTATTTGTCAAAATCGAATATAATTGTATAATCGAAATCGACAGTACCAATAAGCACAAAATAAAAACTTGAACCACTAAAACACTATTCGGAAAAATGGATACAAATTTTAGCCAAATTGTCCGTTGGTATTTTTGAACCAAGATCCCGACTCGTCGGCCACTTTTCTTTGTGAACACGTGTGCAAGGGTCTTCTCTCTTTTTTTTGTTTTCTTTTTTGTGATCCTCAGTTTTGTCCCCTGCGGTGCTTCGTTTTATTGATTTGGGTTTTTCATTGTTCATTGTAATTTTTTCGGACAGCTCTGTGTTCTGTGTGCGTTTCTGGGTGATCAGTTGTGTGTATGTATGTATATGTGTTAAATTTATGTATGTATATGTCTGCACATATATAGCAGTCTGTACATATATATTATATGTGTATGTTTGTATACGTATATTTTGATGGGGATTGTAGTATTAATATATGCATGTATTCAAGTGATTATACGCTGACAACCGAGTTGAAAATTAAACCCCATTTTAATACTCTGTTCCCTAAGGAAAATTGGGTATATTGCCCTTGAGCAATGTCCGTATGAATGACACTATTTTAATATTCTCTATAGAGGATAAAGTGGATAAAGGATAAAGTGTTAATAGTGTATCTCCCACATTTGAATAGCCTTGCAGAGGATATTATATGTAATTTGTAACGAAATGTGTATCGCATTGACGCAGACGTTTCCGAGCCCACAAAGTATATATATTCTTGATCAGTATCAATAGCCGAGTAAATATAGCAATGTCCGTCCATCCGTCTGTTGCTATGCAAACTAGGCTCTCAGTTTTAGAGCTGTCAATATGAAAGTTGGCACAGATTCTTCTCAATGCTACAGGCTCTACATATGTCGGAAGAAGCCGGATCGGATCACTATATCATATAGCTGCCATCGGAATGATCGGTCGAGGACTATGTTTTTGTAAGAAAAACTTTTTTGATTATGATGATATTCTAAATAAACTCACCTAAACCGAGTCTCTAGAGAGTTTATATAAGCTGACCGAATATGGTCAATATTGGACTACTGTATCATATAGCTGCCATGGGAACTATCGGTCGAAATCTATGTGTTTGTATGAAAAACTTTTGTGTTTATAAAGATATCCTAACCAAAGGCACACAAACTAAGTCTTTGTATAACTTGCACAATCTGACTACATCTGGTCAAATCGGACTACTTTATCATATATCTACCATAGGAACAATTGGGTGATAAAAGAGTTTTTGTATGAATAAATTTTATGTTTATAAAAATATTACATCGAAACTAAACAATTGATAAGTTTATTATACTTCATATATTTTCCTATAATTTAATCAAAATGGGACGACATTATATAGTTCACATAGGAACAATCAGAAGAATATTAGGTTTTGTATAAAAAAGGGTATATAGGAGATTCGGCGCGCGAATATAGCCGTTCTTTCTTATTATAGCTAGAGTCATCAAATTAGACTTGAACTCTTCTAATCCCTTCTTGAAAGATTGAACGTAAATGATCAAGGCACTTCTGCTGACCTTCTTAAAAAATAAGTAGAAATATAATCATTTAATAATCCAATAAATGTGCATAAGTAAACCTTTACCGCAAAATATTTTCCTTAATCTATTTATGATGAAATGATATTTAAACCAATATAAATATCAATGTTGCATTCAGATTACATATAGAATAGGCTTTCGAATGAACGTTCATATAAATACTTTTAAGAATTGTATTCACATAAGATCTCGCAATGTAATCAAGCCACAAACTTGGTTACTTCAGAAATGACAGAAGTACAATACGAGTAAATAGAAATCTTTCGGAATTGCTCATTGTGCTGATGAAATACCAAATAACAAGATCTTATTTTTCAATTTTGTAAAGAGACGATCTGCGTTGGAGGGGCAATTTAAAAGATTATCACGTTAGGCTCTGGCTTGTATTTATATCGCTGCTGAAAAAGGCATTTAAAATGGAATAGGACTTTGTTTGAGCGTCTTTGTGTAAACACGCATGGAATCAGTAGATATCCTTTATCCTGTCCTGTTTGTGCCTGCCATTCGAATTCGGTTGAGTAGGCCATTATTCCGTCTCAGTCAATGTTATTTTCCACTGAAAATAGTTGTGAAGGAGGGAAACCTTTTTGCCGCTGTAGATTCAAAATGGTCCAGCACCAAATTAGAGCTCGTTAAAAGGCACACTTTGTCTTCTCGCCCCTGCTTGCCTCTGCTGCCTCAGCTCGCCCCCGTTGGCTGCAGTAATCCCCTATGTGCGGCATGAACGTATCGCGTTTCAACAGATTCTACTGCATTCCTACCAGTATTGCTGTTGCCTATTAATAAGCCTGTTGGTTGGTGGCTGGTGACAACACGTGAATCTCCATGACGTCTCACTGCCTCGGACATACCTACCTCCAACCCTCCGATACACAAAAGCCACCGAAAACATTGAGCATTTCTAAAAATGTGTTTACAAATATTTTCAAAGCGAGTAAAACAATGTGCCTACAAACTATTGTATTATATGCATGACTTACTGCACCACCGACTGATATCTCTTGTTGTTTCATTTTTCGTTAGGTTTTCTAAAAGATCACACAAATATTGTCATACTCTCACACAAAGTAATAAATATATGTTCTGAGTTTAATTTTTCTAAGCAGAACTCAAACAATTTTGCCAAAATTGCCATGACTTTTAGAAATTAACTAATTATTTACATCCTTTGTGTAGAGTAAAGTTGATAAGAATTTAGATAGTGCCTTCACTCAATAGTTTCGATAGTTTTTGCCTAAAACCTTCGATAGTATTCCTATATAACCTTTTAAAAAAGGATAAATTAAATTTTTAATTTAAAAAATATAATATAAATAGAGGTGTATAAGATTATTAAATGATCGCTATAGTACGAAAACAATCGATTCTAGCGATAAATTAAAAACTATCGATAGTATCGAAAGTGGTAACGATCTTAGGTCTAGTGCTAAGGTTGATATAATAACTCTGGTTTCATTTCATCTTTAATATGTAATGGATAAATAAATATATCAAAATAACGAAAGATATTTGTGCATATTTATACATAATTTATCTGAATTTTCGCAGTTTTAAAGGCTACTTTAATAAAAGAAAATACATACATATTTATCTCTACTAGCTAATACCAAAGACTATAAATGACATAACATTTAATATGCCTGATTGATTGAATCGAATTCATATTACATCAATGGACATATCAATTCTGTAAAATCTGGACACTTTTACTTAAGATAACGTGTAATAGAAAGCTCTTAATGAAATTCTCGTATTTCAGCTCTTATTTGAGGAACAGCCGGAGAAACCTTTTTTCTCCGCAGAGCCAAGTTGCCAAGACCATGTGAAAGTCCTGCACTGGGTTTAAATGATTAAATATAATACTTTCTATTCTCAAAAGGATGTCATTAACTACTTATTCTCGGAATCTGTTTAGCGGTACATAAGATATGATGTGTGTGGTATTTCTTCATCAGCAGAGTGTGTTTACATATGAATTTAAAACTTTTCTTTTTAACAAATTTGCGATTTGTACAAATTCTTTTGCAGCAAGAAAATGCCTTTTATTGTCGTAATATTCATATTTTCATTTGGAAAATGTCTGTTATTTTAAGTGCTGTGGAAATAAAACATGCTACTCTATTCGATAGATTTGGTCTATTGATAACAAATTTCATACGTAAAGGTTACTTAAAAGGAGCTCGAATCCTAAAATGTTATTGTAAGATTAGGCTTCATTTTTCTCTGAAACTGAAAAGATTGCTACAATACGACAGCACAATGGGAACTATCAATAGAATACATAGCTCGTATAGGAAAGGCACGTATGAACAACCGAAAAGTAAAACCTTAAATTTCAATGGTCAACCACTGCTTTGGCTTACCACTGAGGGCTGATTTGTGTGAGCGTATCCTGGTTCTTGGATGTTCTTTAGGATACACTTAGGTAAACAAGGCCTTTCATGTGCCCAGACATCCTTGCCTTGTTTGAGGCAATTGTTATTAGCTCTGAGCTCATTTGTCTGTCGTCTGCTTACATTTGTAGAATATATTGCAATTAAATATTGAAGTTGACGGAATTGACATTTTGTTAATCTTCTCAGTACTGATATCTTAACCCTGATCCAGAAATATAAGTTTTACTATTCATTTCATTTATTTGGTACACAATTGAGTTATTTTCATTACGAATTGTTGATTTTGTTTTCCTTTTAACGATAGGAATTGCAGCCTATTATATTATTTTTAAAGTAAGATTTTTTGTTTTGTATTCAAAAACATTGTTTTATGAAGTTCTCATGGTAGAAATTTAATATACAACAATAATGTTCTATGTTTATTTTAGTTCTGTCTTTGCTCTGTCTTTATTTTAGTTGAGAAGGATAGTTATTTTAGAAATAAATTTAATTTGAACGTAACATAAACAAAGTGCATTTAAATGTAACTGAAAAATATAACGATAAGTTAAGGAATAACTCTGAGCAATATGTTTAAGGTATCGATACCTATACCGATAACGATATCGATACCTAAATCAGCAGACTTAATTAAAGTAAAACTAAAATGAAACTATGTCTGCGACTGTATTTGTTTTACACTATCCTTAAATTCGAACAGTCCTTTGGGTAATATTGTAAGCTACATAAGAAATTTGTCGTCTAAAACAGGATTTTCCATAAATCAACACACTTTGCCGAAATCTTTTGGTTACATTTTAAATGGCACATGACAAAGAGAGTAACTCATGGGAAATTAAATAAGCATGTAGATCTTCGTACAGATCTTACTTACTTCGTTGAGTTGATTTGATCAGGGGAAGTTCACACATGATCGGAGATAAAGTGATCTGGTTTACCAATTAGGTCAGAAAGTGTATCTGAGGTATTAATTTAGCAGCGATGAGATAGGAGCTGTTATTTAAGGGTATAACCTAATCGCAGCTCCTATCGTATACGATAACAACATGCACCACAAGATGGCGAAGCCACACATGTTCATAAGGATATCTATTTCATGCAGTAGTGAGCTACTTAACTGATATCTCTGAAGTGCAATCTTGAAGTTCGCTGCTGCCCCTCACACATCCCTTCATTGTTGAGACTCCGAGCGCGGATTAGCCACATTGTAGACTAAGATATAGATAATGATCGCAGACCAATTTGGATTTACCATTTTGTTTTCAACTCAGTGCATAAAAATTTTCGGAATTTGTATTTTTTATTTATTCTTGCAAGATTTGTGTGCGCTGATAAAATAAACAATAGGCATGGGCTCGAGTTACAGGCGAAGCCTTATGTGTTGTCTCAATAAACATTCCGAACATTAGCCTTATCGTGTTGGTTATAGCCGACAAACGCCATATTATTGTAAAAGATAAAGCCTAAGTAACAGTTCTGTGGATTGGGCATACTCTGTTTTCTAATCTCGCATTTCAGTTTGTGTTTGGAGACTTTGACTAAGGACAATAGAACATGTTTTTATAGTTATGCTATGCACATATATAACAAGTAATGTAATATTAAATGTCATATATCAAATGGGTATATACTTTCTTATACAATAGCAGCAACGTTATACGATTGTATCTAGAGATCAGTTTCCGGTGTTTTGTTTAGCTTCGCCTGCACAATTTAGAAACCCAATTGGTCAAGGCTATTGACAAAATATCACGCACAAACTGTCGTAAAATAGTCTCATTTAAGCATTTACTCATTCACTTCCTTTCGAAATATTGAATTGGCATGTAAAATGCAACGTATTTGTAAGAGGTCCTGCGGAGCTATGCACGAGTGCCTATCAATTGCTTAAATGGCAAAAAGTACTTTTGCCAGGACCTCCGCTGGCATTCACACTCAACTGAAGAGCGTTACACCATTGTTCCTGGAGTAGGCCATAGCACCCATTCAGTTTTCCACACAATACCAAAATATCTGCACATGCGCAACGAATGTCCAGTTTCCAAGCCACAGTTTCAATGGACAACAATACTCAATGCGCATGGCAAATTTTATATACAGCGGGTCTACCTAACATATGACTAAGGCATGACAATAGTTCTTCCCGCATGCATTGGCAATATGGAAACTTAGCATTGTCCACATCTTTCAAAAAATTAGAAACATTTTTTAAAACACACATGCTTTTGTTTCGTATACATTGTTTCTGTATTAGATTTAAACAGAAAAGAACAACTCTTCGGGTGGCAAGGATTAAAAATAAATGAATAAAACTGCTCCCTCGACAACTATATACAACTATAAAGTTTTCCATACATTAACTTAATTCTCGACTGATCATTCCAATGGCAGCTATGTTATTAGAGACATAACTTTTGGCATATAATTATAAATAAAGCGGGTGCTAGATTTTTAGAGTTCTCCAATACCGCCGCAAAGTACTCTCTAGACTTCAACCTACCATAACTATGTCAAAACCGAACCGATTTGTATGTGGAATGCATATTTGGTCATGGTTTGACCTATTGATTGACATTCTCTTATTTTGCAAGTCTTGTAGAGATCATGACTTTTTAGAATATATGTTGTCCGGCTTCGCCCGAGGCAAATCTTTTTCATAAATTTCTTACTTGTTATGTTCTACAATTTGCTATCTCATATTTATTCCACTTCCAGGAAAAACAGGAACTACGCGTATCTTCGGCATGCCGAGGCTATGTACCTTTGCAGAAATGTTTTAAATTCAAAATTCAATTTTCGTCTGATGGTTCCTATGGTATTCTTAACCAAATTTGAACAGATTGTAGAAAACTGTACTAGGACTCAGTTTGGATGGAATTGGTGAGGATATCTTCATAAACAAAAAAGTTTTTATCTAAAAACATAGTTTTTGACCGATCATTCCTATGGGAGCTATATGACATAGTGGTCCGATATTGACCAAATTTAATCAGATTGTATAAATTGTACTGAGACTTGGTTTAAGTGAGTTTGGTGAGGATTTTTTCATAAACAAAAAGCTTTTTTATACAAAAACATAGTTTTCGACCTATTGTTCTTATGGCAGATATATGTTATAGTGATCCGATCTGGCCTGATCCGACATTTGCTGCTACAAAAAGAAGGATCTGTGACAAGCGTCATCCCAAATACTAAGAGACTAGATCGCATAGAAACAGACGGATATCGTCAGATCGACTCGGCTATTGATGCTGATTAAGAATATATACACTTTGTGGGGTCGAAAACGTCTTCTTTGATACGTTTCACATTTCGTGACAAAATTATAATACCCTCTGCACTGACCTTGACACTTACCAAATCCCGCCCGTAGGGTTCAGTTATCCCTATTATGTATTTGGCAATGGATTTGGTTTGAAGTGAATTGAAATGTCGATTGCAACAGTTTTCCACCAATTTTCCGACCGTGGGGTGAAAGTAAAGCTTAGTTATTTGGAAGCACCTCATTAAACAAGCTCCGTTTTATTTTTCCGGCTTAAGACACTCTTTCACTTATTGTGTAGATCTGGTTAGCCCAAGTAGGATCCTTCACCACTGACACGGACCCCTATTAACAATCTATACCAATTAGGAATTAAGTAAAATGGGCCGTTCAATTGCTGTATTTGTGCTCTTCATTTTTGTCTATACAACGGCAACTTGTGCGAACATCAAAGAAACCAAGACGAAGACCACCAAGCCAAATGAATTTTCCACTTTGATCCTGCCGTATCGAGGATCCGCATTGTAGCTGCTAATCGCACCAGGTGACGGATGCGTCGGTTTGACAGAGAAGAATGCCAGGTCGGCGTACCCGAAGTGACAAGAGAGTAGTTTTGAGGTGTCTCTTTTCGTACGATGTACATTGTGAGAAAAGTAGCAGTTTCCTTTTTTTTTGTATGCCACCTTTGTGATTCAGGTTGGGCGTAGATGTTAGGCTACGTGTTGAACCTTCGCTTTCGATGGGCAAACAACTGTTAGCCGGTCTTTGATTTGCTTTTAAAATGCCGTCAAATTTACGAGTAGTTTAGATGGGACCACCAGCACCGATTGCTATAGAGACCAACCATTTGGAAAAAATATATATTTGACTTAGTATACTATAGTATAGCAAAAGAAAGTTTGCTATATTCTCCCTTTTTGCTTTAAAATATCTCCTTGTTAAGTTAACAGTAGAGATCATCAAGATCCCTCCCAATTTGCTACGCTTTTCAACTTTCTGCTCCGAATATATTGTTATACTTACACAGATACTCACACACACACATATTTACTACACACATGCATGTGTGTAGCAATGAGGACGGCTGTCTCCCATTTGCAACGGTTGATTGGTTTTTTAATAGGATTTATGTTGCCTGCGTTTTGGTTTCAAATTGATTCGTTGCACTTGGTTGAAATTCAATTATGAGCTCATCTGCACATGGACGAATCTTCGTCCTGTCGTTTGTTTGGTTTTGCCAATGTTCCAGGTGTTTGAGCAAGAAATTTCAATTTTTCCGCTAGTATTTTTGTCACGTCATCATTCTTGATCAATTAAGCCATTGACTTTATTCAAATAAATATTTTTTCTTTGCTTAAAATATTTTAAATATTATATAGTATTAAAATCTTAGCATATATATTACAATTTTACTTTAAAACTCTAGAGAAAAATAGTTTTCTTAGGAATGCCGAAGATATACCTATGGATAAATTATATAAAGTAATACAACATACTATTGCTGAGTTTGGTTAAGATATCTGTATAGTACGAATATATTTTGTTTCGTAATCGAATTGTAATCCATCGCCAAAGTGCTCAATCGGAGCTGGTGATATGTCCACTCCGTCGCATGGTCGCCGAACACAGAACTCCCAAATAGAGGAAGAGTCCTACATCTATAGCCATTCGCAGGGGAACACGCCGAACAGATCGGCCACTCTGCGGCACATCAATTAGTCAAGCTGGATGAAGATGCTGCAGATCTGGCTTCAAAGCGGGGCTTATATCTTGAGCAGCTAATTAAGTGATAAGTTAAATACAATACAAACTTATGTTTAAACATATTTATGTATATTTCATGCAAATAAACAATAATGTTAATTATTATTTGACGTGATTTGGAGAAATCTTTTAATTTTCGTGTACTGCCAAAGCTTATGCTTACCAAAATTCGGGTTGGCGATGTTTCGATCAACATTCAACAATAATGGGCTCATGCATGCTACTTATTAAACTACTGTTAAAGTAGCAGGGAGAAGAAAATGCAGTATTCCTTTGGAAGAGCCATGCTGGTAACATTCTGTTATCAGCTGTTAACTAACTTTAACATTCTGTTAACCCTATGTTAGCCCTATGTTAACGTTATGTTATCACACTGTTGACACACTGTTAACCGTATGTTAAAGTAATGTTAACACACTGTTAACCGTCTGTTAAAGTAATGTTAACACACTGTTAACCATCTGTAATAGAAATGTTATCATACTGTTAATAACAGACTACTGTTATTTACATAGTTGTATAACAGTCTATTGGCTGTTATATTAATCAGCAACTGTTATACTATTTAGCGACTTTCTGCTGATTTCTGTTCGCCTGGTATATTTTGCCATTTTTTGGCATTTTGATGCTCACAAATGGAAAAAAGTTGAATTCTGAAAACCAAACTTCATTGGACTGCCAAATAAATAAATACCAGGCGAACAGAAATCAGCAGAAGGTAGCTGGAAATATATGCCCCTAAAAGTATGCTAAAGTTTTTTCACATTATTTCTTTAACTTTTGAAGACAGGTTTCTGGAAGGCAGATCGTGTGGTTGGTGAAATATGTGTCAAATGAATTTTTGCGTTGATCCTTGACAATTAGTTTGAAGCTGATTGGATGGTCAGGACGAACTCTTTTATATATATAGATAATGGCACTTTAAATTGGCGACTTTGTTCAAGATATCTTTATGAAGATAATTCATTTTCTTACAAGAACTCAATTTTTTAGCGAGGGTTAATATGGCATGGTTACTTTGGCAGCTCACAGGATTTTGCGTAGAAGACTTAAACGTCTATTTATTGATCCTGGAAGAGTCTTTCATTCAGTGGCCACGGCCCGACGTTGTACATTTGAAATTGATCCCATGCAGCTACAATATATAATTGCACGGTTGCTTGCAATGATTACGGAATGTGCCAAGAGTCAAGTACGCCGATTCTATCAAGTATTCTATTTGAATTCGAGGACAAATTTAGATTAGCCATAAAATTTCAATTTTCACAGTGCGTACTTCGTTGATTCTTTGGAATTGTTTAGCTCCTCATGGCTCATGGCTGGACTTCGTACAGTTTAGCTCTGGTTAAATGCGACATCACACAGAAAAGTAGGTCCATAAACATATGTACAATAATAATACAATACTATATCGGATAAGAGCAATACATCGTCACCCATTTGGAACAAATTGATTTTCTTTTACGTGCGACAAAGTCGTCCAGAAAGAAAAACACAAAGTGTTGCATTTTAGGCTACGTGATCTTTGTACCATAATTAAGAATGCGAAGGCTCAAGCGTTGCAAATTGGAACATGAAACAAAACATCCCAGTTGGCATTGCTGCTGCTGCTCGGCAAAGGCATGTCCTTTCAGCCCGTGTACAATGGCATCCTAAGCATAAAGGAGCTGCACACTTCGGACATTGGCGCGTATCCTTTGTGTGGGCGATTCCTTTGCGTCGTTTAGTGTTTTTGGGACTTGTCACTGCATTTTGCGGGTTGGACTTTTTGACAATTATTTCTTTTATTTCTTAGAAATAAACCTAGGCTAAATCAATTGGTTCCAAATCGTTGATATTCAATTGTGATGCCTTTTCGACTTGCCCGTTTCGTTTCAGCTGTTCGACACGAACTATTTCCCATTTTACGCTCATATTACTACCAAATAGTTTACCTCAAACAGATATTTGAGAGTTGGTTACGCGTTTTTAAGGAAAATTGAAAATCCATTCAAGCTGATACCGAGGAAATCGCAATTTTCACGACAATTCTAATTTGCCTTCTAACTTCAATGGCTTAATTTGAGGCCAATCAACTTGTGTGATATAGAGAGGCCAATAACAGGCATACAAATATTGAAATATACTAATATTTATTGAAAATTTAGTTTTAGCTAACCTCTAATTGAAAATTCCATGCTGAAATTAGGAATACCAGTGGCGTCAAGGGATAGAAGTATATTTCCATTTATTTATGTACTTTTAGCTTACTGCTTTTCATTATTTACCAATCTGCATATGTTTTCTTTGCAGCTACCCGCTTTCGATAGTCTGCTGGATGTATCTTTTAATCTGTTTACTTGTTGCTATTTTATTATTTTATGCTCCCTTCATGCTTTCTGCATTTATTTGTATGCTTACACACATGTTTTTCAAAACAGCATGTTGACTTTGCAGTAGCCATTAGGTCCTATATACACACATTTATTAGTCGTATCTGTGTTTGCAAAGGATGCCCATCACGTCTTGGGTTAATGTACATACACTTAAACCCACACATTTGAGCATCTGTAGGTGTTCTCAGACGCACAGATGGCTTATGTTTGCAATCCGACTAAGTTCAAAATTATCTTCAATAATCATTAAATTTTGTATTAATAATAATTACGAGCAGAACATCGATGCTTGATAAGTAAGGTGAATAAATCCCTAACCTAGCCATATGTCATCACAAAGCTCAATAAAAGTATAAAAGTATAAAATATGAACTGCCTCGTTGCTCTCTATTAATTATTATTATTTGGGACATAAAAGATATTGCCCTGATAAAAAACATATTGTTTAGAAAGTACCAAGTTGATTTTCATTCTATAAAGTCTTTCAAAAGTGTTTGCAAGCCTTTAACTAACTAAAGATTCAACAAATATTTTGAATCGCAGAACTTTTAGATTGCTAAGAATGCATTACTTCTATACAAAGGGTGTCATTTGGTGTCCTTAAGTTGTCCTAATTGTTGAAAGGCTGTTTGTTGTTTAATCCAGAAGAATAAAGCTGAAGTTAGAGTTCCTTAAAAGGACTTCAAATTCATATATGAGCGGGTGCACAGATTGATATTAATTGTAACATTACGGACGATTATTTTTTGGCTATTCTATCTTATTAATTTTGTATACGTTAAGATGAACACCTTATTTGTAATTATGGGTTTTATAATATATTTATATATGAATTTATATTGTAAATGGAGTTTTAAAAATGATGATATCATTTCAATATATTAAATGGAGATAATCAATCTGTGCACTGAAAATATTGATATTCAGAGTATCTTGATTTTTCAATATTTCCCAAATGCAAATTGATATAATCGTTTTAAGATCGGATTGTAAAATGCTAAATAAATGGTTACTGCACATAAGTGTTTATTAATCAGCTTGTCTCAACAGCAGCTAAGTCCTGTTAAATGAACGATCAGTAACTCATATGCAAGGGAATCCGTTACTTACAACCAGGTAAACTACCCTACCTGCCAGAGAAGAAAATAGGGGTTGAAAACTAGCAAATCCTTGCGCAGTTTCTCTCTCTGTGTTGGTTGGCAGGCTGAGAGATGGTATAAAAGACGGCTACAGCGGCACTGAGATATCATTCGTAGTACAGCTCTCGAAGCGTGCAGTTCATATCGTATCTTCTAAATAGTATATATTACTTCAAAATGATTGCCGAAAACACTCAACGTGGAAATTCAATTGAGTTTCCTGTGAAGAGGTCGTCGACGGGTGCTGTTGTCAACCTCAAGAAACTGCTGAAGGCGGTCAAACGTATTTTCAGCCACTCAAAAGCTGAAAATGTGGCAACGGGCGAGATCATGGTCAGCTCCGCTGTTCCCACAGAGGAGGAACTCCAAAACTGGCTGAACGAACAAATTGCAGCCAAGGAGTTGGCGCTGCACCAATGAAAACCGGCCCAATCTTTGGAAAATCTTCGGAAAATCTGTGATGTGACTGGTGGTGCTTGCTGCTGCAACACTATTCCAAAGTCGATAAAATAGTTTGACGGCTTTAAATCATTTCTGTGATGGCGAGAGTACGAGACTGACTGCATTTCTTGCCTCAAATGCGCTGTAAAACGTGGCTCTTGCAATTTATACAACTAAAATAGATTTTAATTTAGATTAAGAACCTAATCATTGTCTTCCAATAGCTTTAATTAATTGTCTTCCATATTTATTTGCTTAAATAAATTCGTATTTACGCAAAACTATTTGGTTTGGTCTAGTTTTTGAAATTGTGATAAAGGTTTGGTTTTTTATAGTGAGACTTAGCTGAATATTTATTTATTTCAGGAAATTAGCAGTGCTAAAAAGTCGAAATATCAAAAAGATTTTTGACAAAAATAACAAATGTTCATTACTTCGCATAGTTAAAAGAATTTTTATGAACATTTGCGAGCTTAAATGAGAATACAGTTTCAAAATGTTAAGTAGAAAAGCTTTTGACATCTTAATAAACTATATGTTTATGACTTTGACTTCTAAATAATATTACTTATAGCCGTTTCTTAAAGAATGATGTATTTAAATATGGTGAATCTAAGGATTTCTGTTCTTTCAAGTATTCAGTATATGCAGCACCTTCAAGGATAAGTATACCACACTTCAGCAAGATCTGACGACGAAGAATCATCTTTTTCATCATTGCATCATTGCAAACAATTATATAAAGAAGAATAAATAAACGCAGGTGCAATTTCAGAATTCAATAAAATTTAAATGCTACGTTTGTTCCGTGGGTCATAAACAACGTCTAACCAAATGCCAAAAACTGTTATAAGTACGCGTGTTCATATGTATACAAATTAATGTCTAAAAACATGTATTTATTTAAACCTTCACTTTAGTCACTTGCACTGCATTTAAAAATTGCGCCAGAACGTAACTGGAGATGCCAACCGAACTAAAAAAGGTGCCATTGCACATAAGCTGGTCACACTATCAACATATCGCATGAACACCACACGCTCTGGAATAATCGATAGTTCGATTATTGCTGCGCTCTGCGCAGGTTCATCCTAAATGTCAAGGAATTGTATTTGCCGCCAAAGTGAAATTTGAATGCTGTTGCAATTATCACATTGAAGTTATCTTTTAAGTTTGCTTTCAAGTTAACCGCAAATTTAAATATTTGTAAGCATTTTGTTAAAACGGTTTATTTATTTCAACGCTTATATTAAAAATTGCATTAACAATATATATTGAATATAATTATGTATACGTTATGCTTTATATTCAATATATGATTAAGTGCACTTAGGTTTCGTTATTCATGTGTCGTGTGGGTGTCCGAGTTACTGTCAGTTACCGCGTTTGTCGAAAAGGATATGACAACAATGGGGGTCGCAATCGGAAGATGATATATTATGTAAGTAGTCTGTATGAGAGCTCAAATTGTTGTGAATGTATGCTATTGTATTGTTACAGTATCCACCAGTGGCATTTAAGTCTGTCAGTAGTTTTCAAGGGAGGAGGACATCATTAACGGAAGATTCGGGAGTGGAAGCCAGGTTGGGTGCAACGGAACTGCGCAATTGCGTTATGTTCTTTTGTTATAGCTTGTAAATTTTGTTTAAATATGTCTGGAAAACGTATAACATATGCTTTTTTTTTGGTATATAGTTTAGTTTCATCAATGGTGCAGTTATCTAATATAATAAGTATTAATCCAATGGAATGCTGGCCAATTGTATTCGTGTTATAATGCAAGCGAAGCTGCACAACGCGTCCGATCTTGGGTCAAACGCTACTGGTAATCGACGGAGTCGCTGTCCAGTACCGTGGAGGATACCTGCGAGATGCGCCGATGCCAGTAGGCCTGATAGCCCGCATCGTGGTGTGCAGCAGAGCGCCACGGTGGCCATTTCAGCTATTCCTCAACAATATCCCATACCATCAGCGAAGCATCTGTTCCACCCACAGTGATGAGTGTGTGATCCCCGCACAGGAAGCGCACGCAGGCCAACATGCCAGAGTAGACCTTGGACTCGTGGAATTCGGCTCGAGGCGAAATGCAGGGATATCTATCAAGAATATATGCATAGTCAATAACGCTGCACAACTTCTTCATCCTATAGCTTACCTATATAATCGCAAATATCCCTCCGCATCTCCGGAGGCGAGCATGTCGTGTGCGGCGGCACGACTGCAGGTGGCGATGATGGTGTTGGCGCTGCTGTAGTACCGATTGCTCCACTGGCCGGCTACCAGGAAGCCGACTGTGCAATTGTTGGTCAACCACTTGACGTCCTTCATGGCAATGGGACTGCGCTCCGGCGACAAGGACTTGGCGTCCCAGAACAGCAGGTCAAAGTCAATGGTCACCGTCTGCACAAAGTTGCCATCCATGCTCCAATCCAGATGTGTCAGCGGCTGCGAGCCGCGTATCTTGTTAACCTTCTTATAGGAGAAACCATCCCGCGAAACCCGGAAGAGATAAATGCTTCCGTTTTGCGAACCCATGGCAATCATATCGCCAACTGTTTGGAGAGATTGAAAGAGTTTAACAAGGATAATTAGGTTATTAAGGATAGCAGATGAGTTGATGGGTTGGTGACTTTTTGAGTACCTTTTTAAGCTTCATCTAAGTTTTATAAAAAATGCCATTAGAATTCAACTTCTTACTTGTTCAGTGACTGAAGAGCAATCAAAATGGGAACTTGCCAACTCATCAGCCCATCGACTCAAATGTCTGTCTTGATATTAAGTGCACATATGTGACTGTGTGCACACTCTTACCCTGATTGTAAGACACACAGTTCAAAGGTGAACCACAAACACGCAGCGTCAACATCACTGCTCCGTTGTCGCAGTTGATGACCAGCAGGTGGCCCTCCGTGCTGCCCGCAGCCAATGCCGTGCCAAACGGATGGAAGGCCAATGCCACGCACTCGTAGCCCGTCTGTATGGTCCAAATAAGTTTGTTCTTGCGCCAAAGCGCCACGTGCTTGTCGTGGCCAGCCGTGGCATATAGCTCGTCCTCGGGATGCGCGGCCAGACCCCACAGCTGGCGTCCATGGCCGAAGACAACCTGGGTAAAGCGACGCTGCAGCGAGCCCTCCAAGATGTTATTTCGCGTCGTGCCCACATAGATGTTGCCATCATTGCGGCCTGGCCGCTGTGGATAAATGGTCCTTACACCGCCAGCCGCCTCGGGAAGCTGAAGAACGGCATGGATTAACAAAGGTTTATCGAAAATACACTCAATTGCTACTCCTACCTTTGTATCCGCAATTTTCTTATAATTTTGCAGCGAGTCCCAAGCAGCTATTTTGCGATCCTTCTCCCCGCCCGACAACAGAGTGCCCTCACCCAACATAATCAGGCAGCCGATGCCCTTGTTGTGGGCCTCAAACTCGGTACGCACAAAGTAAGCGCCATCGGAGTCCACCGAGTAGATGGTAATAAAGCCGTCAGAGTCGGCGGTGATCACATCACCATCCGGCTCGAACTGTACGCTGGTTACATGAGAACGCGAGGGCTGCTTGACAATGTCTGTGCGCTCAAAGAAACCATCCTTGCGGCGATGCCAGAAGGCTAAATGACCCCGGCCGTGGGTGATGATCAGATTATCATCCAGTGGATGGAAGGCCGCTCCAGACAGGCCCTCCTGCAGAGTCTGCAATTACGAAAATCACAAATAAATGTGAGGTTGTGCTCAAGGATGAAAATTTAATAAAATGCTGACTTACAGCCACTTTGCCCAGGAGGTGACCCCACTGCCACTGCCAGACGGACAAGATGCTCTCCCGACCACTGTCCACGGCGAGTATATAGCTGCCGCCATTCTGTAAAATAGAGTATTCATCATTCTTGTTCATTTAAGTTGTTGAGGGCCTTACCAGTTGGGAGAAGGCCACGGCGGTAACGCCAGTATCCAGCTCGCCCATTCCAAACACGTAGAGCGTCTGCAGCGACTCCGTGCTCCAAATGCGCACATGTGCCTGGGACTTGCGATCGCGTCCTGCCTTTTGACCCGAAGCCACCAGCTCCCGTGAAGGATGAACATCCATGCTGTGTATTTGGGAGGAGTATTGCTTGAAATTAGCACAGTTTTGATAAAGTTGGGCAGCACTTACCACATGATGTCCTCCGTATGACCTATGTAGTGACGCTGGGCATCCTCGTCGCGATCAAATAGCACGGCCACAGCTGCCACGTAGTAGAGGAGCTCCCCGTTGGCAGCACCCACAAGTTGCGGCGTGCATCGATGCCTCGATATCCGTGACTATCAAGGATGAAGATATATGTAAGTTTAAATATTGTTTAAATATCCTTTTAGATGGTATTATAAGTTTCTGCCTTTCTGTATGTCTGCCTATTTCTATGGAAACTAGCAATTTTGATGAACATTGGTAGAGATTTTTTTTTTTGCTACAGCCAGTAAACAATTGGCTCAAATCAGATGACTATATCTTATAGCTATCATAGAAACAATTGGTATTGGTACGATATCTCAACCAAACTCAGACATCCTAGGTTTCTATAGGCTTTTTAGGTTTTAACTAAATGAGATGTAAATAGGATATCTCTCCTAAGAGCTTACATAGGAATAATCGGATGAAAAATGAGTTGCATGAAAAACTTTGCTATTTATTAAGATCTAAAACAAACTCAGCAATTGGAAGTTTTAAAAGATTTAGTTAAACTTGATTAAAATTAGATTACCATATCATTTAGCTGATATGGAAACAATCGCTCGAATAGGAAGTTTTTGTTTGAAAATCCCTTTTGGAAGGCTATATATCTGTCGGTTTTCTTTCCTGGCTATGTTTAGTATAATCTTAAGTACTTACACCCACTGGAGCTGTAGTTTTTTATCTGGCGGCGAATTGTCCGCCGGTGCATGATGGACAGGGGGATAGAAGGTGCGACGCAAGCCGCGAATGGTCACTTTTGTGGGCTCCTCCTTCATGATGTCCAGCATGGTGTACTCCCCGTTCGGCCGGAGTATCTCGCTCTCGGGCGCATAGAGTATACGCGGTCGGCTCTTGCTGCGTGGTCGGGTGCCCCGCAGTGGCACCTTCGGCAGCTCCTCCGTGGGCAGTATGGGAGCGGCAGCTACCACCGAGGGACGGGAGCGTGATCGGCGAATCGGGGAGCCAGCGATCAGGGCCGCCCCAGTGGCCAAGTAGAATGTGTCCACGTCGGCAAACTCGTTGCGCAGCTGAGAAAAGCTGCGAACCTGAGAATTTGAGATATTTAGTAAGGTTTTTTTGTTAAGCTAATACTAATTAAGTTATTACAGCGCAAAACTGTTTGTATAGAAGAAACAAACACAAGCTCTATCCTTACCTCCTGCCCTGTGCCCGTGTACATTTTCTTGGCGCCATTAATTTTCAGCACTTGACCCAAATCCTCGAGCACTTCCTCAAACGGCTGTGAAGTGCGTAGGTTCAGTAAAACGCGACACTTGAAGGAAAAGAATATAGTATATATATGTTTTATGAGGAATGTACTATATGTATATGGTATGTGTGTATACATATGTACGGCAGTATATCACGTGTTTGATCTGAAAAGTAAAGGGCCAGAGGTCGATTGGATTTATGAGCGCGTAATTAGTCTGAGCCATAAAATGTGAATTATTACGCTTTCGCTAATATGAGCTATATGAATAATATACATGTGTATACGAGTATACACCCTATATATACGCTATTGACTAAGCGCGTTGACTTTTCAACACTTGGGCTGCGACAAAAATGTTGCCCTGGCACGCAACATCCGCTGCTCCCGGCCATGACTCTTCAAGTTGGCGCCCAAAGTTGCTAGCAACAAATATTTATAATTACATGCTCGCATATAACAAGTATTTACACAGATTTCCATATACATATAACATACATACATATATGCATACATTTGTATGTATGTATGTCCTATAGGGCGCTCCACAAACCGAGGCTGTGACCCACTTTGGTTTTATTTCAATGCTTAATACTATTTGTTGTTGCTTGGGGTCGTCGGGCGATTGCAGCATTGTTTGCCATCTACTTGTACTTGCTATTGTTGTTGTTATTGTTGTTATTGTTGTTGTTGGTGCACTTAAGCTTTTGCGCTCATAATTGGATGTACTCGCCACATCCTGCCGTCTGCCGCTTGCTGCCTGCCCCCAAGTTGGCGGATACGCATTGTTGCATTTGTTAGCCCTGCTGGCTGCTGACTGCCGGCTGCTTAGCCTGTAACTTTCTGCTTGCTTCACTTGCCGCTTGTTTCAAGTGTGCATCTTGAGTCTTAATGACCTTCAGGCCTTGATAACTGTTATTCACGCTCAGCCACGTTGCATTAGACATCAGCAGCAGCGGCAGCAGCAGCAGCAGCAGCAGCAGCAGCTCCTGCATACACACAAATGCCCATATACATTCACAATTCACATTAAATTAAAGCATCAGGCACAAAACTTGATCCTGGCCTGCTCCTGGCGACAACTGCGGACAGGACGAACTTTAGCGGTCTGCATAAGCCGTCTCTAATTTATGTATTTAGTTGGTATTCGTTTGAAAGGCGTTGGCCTAATGGTTTTATATCCCTGTTGAGTGTTGGGCTGCTCTCCGATACCTCATTCTGTACGGACTGATTGCGAAAGTGGTCGCAGGCATTCATCTAAAAGTGTTATTTATATCCTTGCAGGTGGCATAATTTTGTCATGAAATGCGTTAAGCATTCAAACAGGCATTCAGACCCCACAGGGTCAATATATTCCTGAATGCATTGATAATGTCCATGTTTCTCAGTTGAAGCTATTAAATTCATAAAACTAAACACAATCAAGCTCTCAGTGTTGATTTACTTTAACCCAAAGCTGTCAAATGAAAGATCCTTCGAAAATTGAACTTTCTTATTTGATTTGAATAGGAAGCAATTATTGTCAGGATCAGCTTACTATATACTGTCTTCGTTAACATCCTTGCAAGTGTATTTGAGCTTCGATAGCCTTAACACAGCTCTTCTATCATGTTATTTGTTATTCAAAAACTTGCATAATTTTAAAGTTTGACCTTAACAACTTTGCGCACATTTTGGAATTTAGGGATATATTAAAAATTCTCTTTGTTATAAAGTCTGCAAAGTTTTATTTCTATTCGAATTGCTCTGATATCTGCAGCATTTTATTATTTATTTTTGGTAATATTAAAATGTGAAATTGAAGGAATTGCGATTCACTTGGCCTTGTTCAGAATAAAATTATTTAGGGTGAACAAAAATCAAAGTTCTCTTAGCTTTGCGTTACAAGAAAGGAATAAATCAGTATTCTATTCTATAAATATTATTGTGAGTTTGTTCCCATTATGTTAATTTAAGTTTAGGCCGAGTTGTTTTTAATAGAAACAATTGTGTCGAGAATACAATAGTTCTGTGTATTCCCTTATTATTAAAACTCTTTCCTGACTATCACATGTGAAGAACACATTGCGAACCTTTCTGGCTTTATGTTCGACTTTTATGGTCATCAATTTGATTTAGATGCGTTTTTGCTGAAACGGTCAAACTGTAACATTTAGGCCAGCTGGCTTTAATGGTCGTTAGGTGGGCTAAGGCCAAGTTGTGCTCCCCTGCCACTATTAATCACGATTTGTTGATTGTTTATCAAATCGAAACACCTGGCCAAACACAGATGAGAGCAACTCGAACGCGTTGGCTATAAGATAAGTTGGTAAGCCAGCATTTGAGGCCGACACTTAAATGAGGTCCTTACTGCGTTACACTGCTTGGGTTAATTAACCCCCTTTCACCTAATTGACGCATTCAGTAATGTAGTACTCACATGCGAGTAACTTTGCACTATTAGCTATTATTTTGGAACTGCAACTTGGATGTGCAACTCATCGATATGCAAACTATACATAAATTATGCATGAATGCCACTTATTGGAAACGTCTCTGTGGCGTTGCTGGGTGGTGTGTGGGTTGTGTGTGTGTGTGTGTGGGTGGTGTGTATCTGTGGTTCGGTGTGTGTGTGTGTGTGCAAGCGTAAGCTTCCAATTTACATGGACTCACCAGGACAGCATCGCGCAGCTGCGCCCAAGATGTGGCTGACGCCAACATTTTGTACGTTTATGCATGCAGTATAAACAAATATAATTATGTACGCAAATAATTACATTACGTTGCCAGCTCCAATCACGTGACCCCAAACAAATGGCATTTGTTAAGCCAATTACGTGCACTTTTGGTGATTGGGTGGGCGCACAGAGCCCGGCCCAAACCGTAGACAGAAAGCAGCTGCCGGAAGGAAAGCGTACTATTTGTCCATACACAGATACACCAGCCAGACTCATCAATAAAATCTCTCTCTGTGTGTTGGTGTGTGTGTGAGTGTGTGTGTGTGTACGACCACAGCTGTATGAATAAAATTGTTCACATTTTTTAAAGCACTCGTTTGTGCACAATGAATACTTGTCCAAGCCCCATCCCACTCGTTGATCTGATCACCTTTGGCTGATTTCATTTCTGTAACGTCAAAGCCTTGCACATTTCAATACCCTCTACCCACAAACCAGCTGAATAGGGTATAATTAAGTTAATCAAGTGCAACAGACAGAGGAAGTCAGCTTTAATCATATCTAACTAGCGAAGAAAAAGGAAAAAGTTTTTCTTTTCCGATGGTTGCAAGTAAACAAATTTGTCTTTTATTTAAATTTTTCGTATTTTGCTCGCATTCTTTTAAAGTGAGAACTAAATAAATAATGAAAATACTCGATAAAAATAATATTAAAGTTGCAAAAAGAAAACTTTTTACTTATCTATCCCCACGGGCGGAAAACTGTTGTATGAAACTTGCAACTCTTATGAAAGAGTGTAACCCGATTTGGAAAAATCTACTCTTTCCCGTCACCACGGATGAGAAATGGGCCTAAGGTCAAATGTGTGAGAGAAGGTATTTGTTGGATTGGTTTCTAAGTTCTTTATACCCTATGCAAAAAATCATAAGGCACTGGAGGGAAAATAGTGGTAAGCTACTTTTCTTTATTGCTTTCTTTCTCATCCAAGCAACAACAATGTGCCACAGCGAAGTGTGGAGGGTAACAATTTAATTTAGATAAGTCTCGGAGCCCGGGAGAAAGTTTGGAACCAGTTCGGAATAGTTAAACCATCCCACGTCGGTCCGGGATTCGAAAAACTGTTCCAATTCCCTTATCGATCCCCTGCTCTAATGTTTAGCTTAGAATGTAAGGGAATGTATACCGCAACTGCGTACAGGACATCAGTTAGTCGGTCATTTTCACCTAGGGACTTCTTGCTTCTTCGTAAATAACTTGTGCGGTTCCCTCAGTTTGCCCCACACAGAAGAATTCCAATAAAATACGGAAGCGCATACATAAAACAAAGGAATAAAACATATAAACAAAAGAAAGTAGCACGAGTTTAAAATTGCGCACATACTCGCGTATTTCAGCGTGTCCAATAAAGGATCAATAAGCGCTCTATAAAAGTCAGCTTAGTTTTTGCTGGCAAGGACAACAATTCCATCTTGGTTGCTTATGTGACAGGTCCTGTCATCTGTTTAAGCCGGTTAGGGGATGACTGGATTAAGATACTCTGTCTTGCAGCGCATTCCCATCTTGTCGTGGCTCAACTCTGCAGTTTTTTGTTGTGTTTGCTGTCATCGTTCAATGATTTTGCTGTTTGTCTTCATTTGACGTACATACTTTCGTATGTACTCGTACAGTTACACAAGTATCAGTGGCGTAGATAGCTTTTTGATAGCTTTTGAAAGAGGGGATGGATTCTGAAAATTTACAAATTTCTTTTGTTTTTTTTTGGTCTTTCCAATAATATACTTGCATGTATCTTGACAGTATAATATCAAGTTTTAAAAATTCTATGCACAGCCCAAATCGAAAGAGCTAGCGAGCCTGAAGTGCACACTAAGACGCCGTTTTGGGAAATTCCACCGTCAAGCGTGGAAAATCGCGGAAAACTGTTGTGTGAAACTTTTTTGTTTATCATCCAATATCATCCAACTCATCTGTATCTGTACAAAAAATCATTTGACCCATATTTCAACGATTTTAGAAAATTAGCCCCCATGGGCTCTGAAATTTAACATTCTTGGTTATCATCAATTTTTTTAATTAATTAATTGGGTTTTTTGTCAATATCCGTGAACCGTTCTTGAAGAAGACCGAAAACCCTTTCAAAATAATTTTGTGAATCGTGATCCATAACATAGACGTCCAGAAATTGATTATTTGTATTTGGTTTTAATGTCAACAGCTTCAGCCGTTTTTTTAATCTTCATGGATTTTAGAAAACACATCCTCATTGGCTCGAATCGAGAGATCCATGGCTTGAATAAAGTCTAAAATAGCTTTCTGGAATTCGCGACTCAACGGCAGCGAAACGCGTAAACAAAATTAATGACTTGCAAGCTTATCATAAATTCGAATTTCATGGCATTATTTCGATATTTGGAGTCTGAAGCTCTTAATTCAACCAAGGAAAATTAAAAAAATTCCTGAAAATCTGATATTAAGGCCTGTTCTGAATTCCATTCCGAATTAATTCCACTGAGTAGCGTGTAGCATACTTTTTAGAGCAGAATATAATTAAAAGCCTTGCTTTTTTGTGTATTTATTTATTTAATAGACGTGTCTAAATGTAGGCTTTACATATTTCCGTGGAATTGATTCGAAGGTGGAATTCAGAACAGGCCTGATTGTTTGATAATTTTAAACACATCGAGTCAAGTTCAATCTCTTGTGATTTCAGCGCGAAAACGCAAATTTTAAGACTATGTAGACGTAATCTTTTCCAGAAACTCATTGGGGGAGGATTGATCCCCTTAATCCACCCCCTATCTACGCCACTGACAAGTATGTATGTATGTATGTACATCGATCTCAGTTACCGTTGTTACCTTTCGTTGTTGCCTGTCCTTGTTGACTGCTCAATACGCCTGCAGAGTTTCGACATATGCATATGGAAAACTGAACCAGTTTTTATGTGTATTTATGCCGGCATAATAAGTGAAAAGTAAACTCGATCAGACGTCAGCACGAAACTTTTGTCGGGGCAGGTTGAAAGAGTCAAAAATGGTATGCGGCACGTTGCACGTGGCACTTAAGGTTGCCAAATATTATTTAGCACCAGCCAGCAGACGACTGCATCACTCTAAGTCCCCCACACCACACCCTACACCCTACACCCCACATCTCGCAGCCCAAGCAACAACACGGACCGCCAATATTGAGTAGCACGCCATTATGCACAGCCATTTATTGTGGCTTTCAGTTGCATTACCAACAGTGGCAGCCAGCAGTAGACGCACAAAGGAAACAACAGCTGGAGCAAACAAACACAGTGCCGCGCAGCTCACTGCAGACAGCTAAGCAGCACAGACTAGAGTTGAGCTGTCGTCTTTTACTTCGTGACACGAATAGGCACGACTGAACAGAGACTGTTCGGGAGCACAGTAACAAGACTTAACATAACAAAGAAGATATGATCTATGAAGTTATGAGTATATAAATCGATATTGATATCGAAAGCACAGCTGTGAAATTGCAATATTCGTGTTGAGCTCAGAAACTATATTTATACTATACTAGGGCTAGTCCCATGTTCGCTTCGCTCGCGGGAATTTAAAGGGTTCCTTTTTTCCACACCACCACAGGAGAACTCCAATCTTTTCAGCGGTGTTGCCAGAACATATTTCTTCGTTCGCTAATGCTCTTTGTAACATTTGTACCAAAACTGGAACATTCCTTATTCGTTTTACATTGGATCACCTTTTTTTTCAAAATGGTACACTTTATGGTTCCATTTAGCTAATATATTTGACAGTTTTCAAGAAAATCAGTAAACTATCAGTAGTTTTCAAAATAAGAACCCATCTATACTATTGGTAGTGCCATCCATGTTTCCATATTATTATCGTATCATACCAGGAATGCAAAAATTACAACCAACCCCAAACGTTTCTCATTTGTGTAATTTGCTTGCATGGAATATTGTCTGTTAGATTAGTTCATGTTTACACGGTGCACATCGAAAGTTGCGTGCAAGGTAATCGCTTAATCTTTTACGAGTATGTTCTGAAAAGTTTATCCCAATGTTGTTCTGCGTGGTTTTAGTTCGCCGTGTCGCTGGGAGAATCCAACACGCTCCCATCTCTAAAACAGAGCGAATTTCGAAAAGTGGGCAAGTGCGGTGGTAATACACGAGTAATGCAATCGGCGATGACGATGGCGGCTTCAACGGATTCTCATACTTTTAGCATTTGGTCTGCAAAATATTTGGCAAGAGTTCTTTGTTCTATACGTAGACGACGCGGCATGTCCTTGGCCTTGGTTGGCCGTTGAGCGGGAGTGGGGTGGTCTGTTGGGGAAACACAAGCATCAGCCACAACAAGAGCAACAAGAAGTCGTCCAATTTCCTTTAGTCGTTATTGCTGTTGTTTTTGTTCCAACAGTTCTAGTTGTTGGTAGTGTTTTAGTAAAATTTGCATTGCAAACTTCAAAGAGTGTGTCTCCTCCGTCTTGAGCAGGGGAATTGTGACTGGCGACTGCCGACTGGCGAATGGTCGATTCCTTTTATTGTTTTTGCTTCTGGGTATGTCTGCTTCTATTTGCCTGCAAGGAACTACACATATTCATCACCCAAGGCAGTCGATATCGTATAATGGCCCTTAGAGCTTGTTGCCTGATCTGACTTACCAAACAACGTACATTTTATGAATGGGTTTGCTTTCTGCTGCAATCTTAAGAAGCACTCCATTAAATCACGCCATATTTTCAGCTGCATTGCGATATACTCGTACCAATCATTTATCTGCACGTACTATATGTTTAATTTACCACTTATCGCAGTGAGTCATCCATATGCTATCCTTTGGTGTGGGCAGTTAGAATCCTGCACTGACCTCGTCCTTAGTCGAACAAGATGCAAAGTTAACTAACCCTGAGACAGAAGCAACATCGCCCGGTGTAATTTTGCCGCACTCATGCAGAATGTAATGCAAAAGAACTACAAATCGGCCCCCACTCTGCGCTCGACTCCCACAATGTAACGTGTTTTTATTCATAAAATATCACGCGCCTCTCCGAGAGCCCAAAGAGTGCAAAAAATTGAGTTGCACTTAGCAAAATTACCATAAAATGTTATTACTGCCCGACCACAGCGCTGAAACCGACACCAGGACCAACACCAGGACCAACACCAGGACTAACACCGAAGCCGTTGGCGATGGCGTTGGCAACCAAGCGTGAATACGGCCAAAACCGTAGTAGAAGTCGCATGCCAATTCATATTTTTGGCCATTTTGGTTATAGAAGTAGCAAAATATTCGGTCGGCAGTGGTAGGAAAAGGGAGAGATCGGGCAGGAATTACACTTGCGAGAGTATAGCAAACGGCGGGCAGCAGGAGAGCGGGGCAGCGGGTAGCTGGACGCGGTCTGACTTTTTGTATGTCAGCGGAAATAACCAAATTGGCCGTGGCTTCAATTTTCTTTTGGTGCCGTTGCCATCGCATGCACACAATAAAATACAAATTGCAGACAATTGATTTTCCATATGATTGCTGCATTCTTTTTGGCCAGCGCCAAAAAGTAGGCAAAGGTTAATTGCTATCCGCTTTGGTATCCTTGCACGCCCACCCAGCCCATTTGAATGTCAAAGTGAAGTGCAGCTATTGACCTTTCTGCCCACAGCTCAGCTGCCACTCTCATAAAAGTAAAGTAAGCACATCATCTACAAATTATTCGCACCTAAAATATGTATGCCATAAAAAACATATTACAAATGTGCCACGGACAGCTAACATTTTTTCATAGTTTTCAAATAATTGTGCGGTCATTAAAATAAAATCCATCAGGGCGTGAATATCAGAATTGTAATCACAAAAAAAAACCATCAGTATGAATAACCCAGTTGAAAAACTGGTAACCACAACTAATGATGCTTTAGCCCAGTGGACCCTGTAGTTGATGTACTTTGTTTACAGAGGGTAGTCAGAACTATTGTGCGATACAATGCAAAATTAAAGTCCTGTAGGCTAAAATTCGATAGAAGAAGTAGGCTTCTTCCTTCAAAATAAACTAAGTTTCTTGTATTTATTCAAGAAATAAAGTTGATGGGACTTAAGAGCAGAATAGGTTACAAAAGATCGGATCAAAATGTTATTTGATATTTGAAAATAATCAAGAAACTATATTTCTTATTGTAGATCTCAAATCATGTGTTATTTGTTATTGTTGAATTTATTTCTTTGGGTAAAAGTATTCCCTATTATTATTAATATATTAATTCTAAGTTGGTAACAAACCCAAAGGCATATCAAAATCTATGGCACAGCCTAGGAAAACTTGCATTTCAGTTGATTTTCTAACAGAATCAACCTAGAATTCCAAATGTCGTTCAATAATATAAAATAAACAAATTATTAGATTTAGTTTTTAAAAGCATGAAACAACTCTCGCACGATATTATTAAAATGTATGGTTTATTTGAAAAGTGCGCTACATGGCTTATTATATTATTTATATTAAGCTGATGAAATATTTATGCCCGGATCGCTCTATGACAGTAACTTAGTTAAGTTCAAATAAACTGTCAGTTACTGGGGTTAACAAAAATAATAAAAACATTTGAAAAAGTTGAGGAACGACAACAAAACAAACGGCTGAACATAAAATATTTATTAAAAATATATGCACACTGTACTGAGAAAAATAAAAAGTTACCTAATGGAATGTATTTACCAATTGAGTATTTAAAAGACAAACAAACGGAGCTCAAAAGCGAATTTATTAAAAATACATTTGAGTGGTGGATTCAGCAGGCCATCTTGCAGGACATGAATATATACATATGTGTAGTATATACTACTACAGACTCGTATATGTGGTGTATATTTATATTTGATTATTTGGACATATTCGCTGTTGAATATTCAATACTTTTTTTTACAAACTTCCGCTTCAAACAGCCAAGTCCTGTTTACAGAATCATGTTGTATGCATATGTCATTACATTTTGCACAGTTTGCTATTATTTAACTATCGATGTCAACTGACACATGTTGAATGTCACTATGCATAAATGTCACTGCTAAAACCATATTGGATTTAAAGAATACTATTTGATTCAATATGCGTATTATCTATCCACAATGCGGTGAATTGAACACAGATCATTTCCACGGAACAGGACGACAATCAACTTGGCAGGCAACAACATTTTAATAAATGTTTTAGATTAGTGCGGCTCTTAATCACAGCAATTAAATCATTTGCTCGTCAACGGCACTGCATATCCAAGTACAAACAAAAGTTGAAATGCGAATATTTCAGAATTGCCGTAAATTGCATCAGATGGTGTTTCCGTTATTTGTTATACCCTGGCAGAGGGTCTTATCAAATTGTCACGAAATTTGTAACGCATTGAAAAATACTTTTCTGACCCCAAAAATTGTAGACATATGTATAGTCTTGATCAGCCAAGTCGATCAATCAATGTTCGTCTATCTATTTGTTTCTGAGTAATCTAGTCTCTCAGCTTCTTTATTTATGAAGATACCCTAAGTAAACTCACCAAATCGAAGTTTCATTATTAATTATACTAGCTCTCCAAATTTGGTCAGAATCATATAACTATATCATATAGCTACCATATGAAGTTCCAATTAGGAACGATTGGGAGAGAGTTGTTGTAAGAAAAATCTTTATCTTTATCTTTAAAATGGTGTTTAGATGTTGACTAAACCTCATCTAAATCGGATAATTATATCTAATAGTTGCCATAGAATCAATCGGATGAAAACTGAGTTTTTGTATGATAAACTTTTTTGATAGTACAGATATTTCAACCAAACTCAGCAATTACTTATTTTCTTATGCTTTGGAAAGGCTACTTTAATTTTTTATCAGTATTGGGTGACTTTAAAATGTAGGTGCCATAGAAACATTCGGATGAAAACTGAGTTTTTGTATGATAAACTTTTTTGATAGCACAGATATTTCAATCAAACTCAGCAAAAAGGTATTGTTTTCTGGCTTAGATAGGTTGCTTTAATTTCTATCAAAATGGGATGACTATAAAATGTAGCTGCCATCGGAAAAATCGCACGAAAATTGAATTTTAGTATGAACAACATTGCTGCAAGAGTATATAGTAGCAACGACATGCCGAAGATAGCCTTTCTTTATTATTTTTTTTTTGCGATTTCAATTTTGCATTTCTGATGACGACCTGACTGACGTACGAAACAATAAAATCGGTTGGCCATGTGTGTGTGTATATATACTTTTGGCCATATATGTATATTGCTCGCTGTACTATGTATGTATGTGGGTGTGTATTCATTTTTAAAGCGACTGTCGGCCACGGCACTCACCTGCACCGAATGATCCAAATTATTGATGATGCGTATCACCCGACCGGCACTGCGTTTTATCGAGCCCGATGTGGTCGATAATGTGCCCAAATCCGCTTCCATTATGGAAGGCTTTCGACTGGCGGGCTTTGAGCCCCATCCCTGATTTCCGGGCGAAGCGTACCACATGCCGTTCTTTTTACCGTAGCTGGCGGGCTGTGAACAAAAAGGAGAAATAAACAAATAGTAAAATACGTGAATATTTGGGAAACTCCGTCGCAGACTATCTACATAGTATAAATGTTGTTTGAGGGTGTTCTGGGTAGTTCTGGGTAGTGGGATCGTTAGGGCGGCGGCGTCTTTCGTGAACATTCTCGCGAAAATCTGGAATTAATTAAATTGTTCTGCGGCACGCACCAAACACGGCTTTAATCGTGGCCAAGTGGCCCAGACCCAGTACAGGCAACTTTACTTCGAGTACTTGGTGGGGGGAGGAGATTTAATTTGCCCCTTAAAGGCCATTTTCCTCATTTTTTTTTTAAGGCTTTTACTCATTTCTGCCAATGGAAAGCAATTAGTCTGCGGTTTGTGCCCCAGTCTGACATTGACGCATAATCAAACATTATTGATAACACTGCACATTTTATTTTATTTATTTATTTATTTTTATACTCGGTTTCAAAAATAATTTTTTGAAAAAGAGTATATTGGGTTTGTGAAATGTCCGTCTGTCCTTCTGAACGCTATTTTTGCCCACACCCTTAAAGCTAGAGCAACCAAACTTGGTACACATATTGGTCTATACCCGTAGTTAATAAAGTGTCAAGATCGCCCCCGCACCTCCCCCACTCCCCCTGAAATTTGGAGGAAACCTATATTGTATCTTAAGCAATATATATATATAAATTTGACCTCCTTGAAAGATATGCATCAAAAAGAATTTTGTATTCGAGTATTCTGTTGGCGGGACGTCCGACTGCAACGTTCTTACTTGTTTTACATTCCGTTTGACACCGATTTACAGGTCTATATAGTCTGTTAAAATCCATTTAAATCATGCAGCTCAATAAACTATTAATTTGTTTTCAGCCCTAATTAAATTGATTTTAAATTATACATATCAAACTAATAATTCTTTATTCCAGCATTAAAATTGGTTCTGACAGCTCTTGAAAATGCCGTTGGCGTGTTGAAAATAAGTGTTTATTTGCTGACAAAATTGGATACTCCCTTTTCAATCTGAGTTTTGTTATCCTTGCCAGCAATAAAAAGCAATTCGAACTTGGTAATCCTCTATATTTATGGCTATAAAGCCTTAAGAGCTAGTAACTTCCCTGACCAGTGTAATTGAACTTAAATCGAGTTGAATTGCACTTCAACTCTACTCATCAGTAGTCTCTGCCTATTGTCCTTTTGCTCGCCAGGATGTTGGTATTTATGTAACTATTATTTGCAAAATTGTTTGCAAAATATTTGTTCATTTTTGCTGTGAAATGTCTTCAGTTTGAAAAGCAATAAACACTTAAGAATGTTTGAGTCGACTAAAAGATGACCAGATAGAAAGTATGCTGAAAATTGAACTAAAATCAAGTTCAATATTGGAATATCTGTTGTTTTTATGGCTACAGGGTATTACAAGCTGATCGGACATGATTGATTTGTATATTCTCAGCGTAGATGTGCGACCTGGGTTGAAATATTCAATTAAAAATGTTCAAGTCCCCGACTTCGTTTAAATTGGGGTTGAAATGTCCAAAAAAATAAGTCCAGGTCCATAATTTCGTTTAAAATATAATTAAATTGGGAGCCTGGGTTGAAATATCCAAGGAAATAAGTCGAGGTCCACAATATCGTTTAAAATATCATTAAATTAATTAAGTCTATTGAAATTAATAAATGATTGAATATTATTGAATTGATAAGGTCGTTTAAAGTGCGTCTTTAGTTTATTTGTTTTTAATATACTTCTTTAATCTTTACTCTTCTTTTTGGCAGGGTTGCCACCTCGTTATGTTGATCAGCTGTGCAAGAATGGCTGGCCATTCGGCGTTGCCAGACCATTGCCACATTGATGTTACAGCGATCGAGACAATAAGGACCCCCAAAGAAATTATACAAATGTTCGAGTACTTTAATATTTAATATTCGAATTAAATTTCTATTGATCGACCACGAGGACAATTTGACAAATTCCATTTCGGTGTGATATTTAAACAAAACAAACTTGATTGGAAGGCCAATATTTTGGTTGTACAACCTTCTGGCACTTAATTGTTTTATTTAAATTGTTTTCATCTTGCTGAGCTTGATTTTGAAGGTGAAAATTCAATTTTAATTCCTGTGTGGCCCAAATAGCTTTTCAATTTAATTTAAATTTCATTTGTCGCTACAACTGCATTCGTAATTTGTTTTATTTGCTTATGGAAAAGGCTAGCACAATAATTTTAAAAACGAATGGCCGCAGGAGCTTAAGAAACAAAAACCCAAATTGAAATTAATGCAAATTCATTTTAAACACAATTCTTCAACCAACATTTGTACTCTGCTTTGTGACAGCACAGACCAACCGGCCTGACCCCAATATCGTGGAAAAGCCAGCAGAGTCGGAATATATATATGCACACACACTTAAAACACACACTCCCATCCTGTGTGTGTGTGTCCTGGCACAGCATGTGCACAGGGTTACAATCAAAATCAAGGTTTTTAATTGAAATTCAACAAAATGTTAAAATATCAGTATGAGGATGACTGCGTTGACTCTGGGTGTGAAATGGGATTTGTTACCGCCAGTCTCCCATCTATAGGTATATATATTTTTTACATTTTTCAAGAGTCTGTCTCTGGCAATGGGATGTTGGCACAGCACGTGTCCATAATGGTCTTCCACCCAACTATGTGTAATATGCACTACGAAATCAATTAAAAATTCATAATAATAAACACAAGCCGTTCGGACTGTTGAATTCATCTACAATATATATAAAAAAAATATCGACTTTTATTTGAACGATAAGTTTTTATATGCATGAATCAAATAAACTGAGCTCTTGACAAAGTGGGGGAAACTACAGCAGTCTGATCAAATGAATATAGAATTATATTCAATTTTAAAGTGCACATGGTTTTGTTATTACTCGTATATATCGTAAGGGAAACTATAGCAGGCTGATCAAGCATATAGTATGTATGAATATAGAATTATATTCAATTTAAATGTGAATATGGTTTTTTTACTACTCGTATATGTAAATAGGCGTATTCATAAGAGAATTTCGATCAATGATATTTCATTGTTTGTGCTTGATACAATTTTTGTGTCTGCTGAATGCCATTCTACATCTTTTGGAGGAAGTGACTTTCGAGTACATGGTTTTTCAACTCTGGTAAACAAAATATGCTGGTCCCACAGAAAATCTGTATTTCATACACATTTTCAAACACCAGACTAAGTATCATACTTATTCGTATGTTACATTTTTGGGATTTCGATATCGACATCAGAAATCAAAGCATTCAGCAGGAACAATCATGTATCATTGTTCATTGTTGATTGTTCCTTACTGGGTGATATCAAAATGTCTTTTAGGTAGTATTTACATACATATAGAAGCAGAAAATCTCCAGGATGGGATAACACTATTTAAATAAATATAAGCGCTCTAGCTGGCTTTGTACTGAAATAGTGTAATATCTTCAGTGGTTGGTCTTGTAGTGTAATTTTATTTATTATTTTTTTTTGCCACAAAAACGCATTAAGCCTTAGGTAAATGCGAGGCAACACTGAGAGAGAGCAAGGGCATTTTGAGACGCACACTTTAAGTAACGCACTTATGGCTCTGCTACTTAGCAAATAGCAGTTTAGCAAAAGCTTAAATTACGCGCTCAATTAAACTTTGAGCAACTCGGAAGGACCTACAATATGAAGGCAGAATCTGAGCGTGACTTCAAAGCCCTTCGTTTGAGGTGCAGCCTCCCAGAAAATTCATTGAAGCCATCGAGAACGACAGCATATCGTAGAACAAGCCAAAGTCGAGGACCCCAATCTCGGTCGCAGTTTCAGGGTGGCCCCAAGGCCGCATTATGCGTATACTTCAAATGAGCTTTCTAGTCAGTAACCATAATCGTAGCGATTATTATTGCTCAAGGGTATTGAATTTTTATTGCCGTAAACAAATAAATAGTAGAATAGAACTTGTAAACAAATAAATACTCATACATATGAAGTCGAGGCTTCGTTTCAGCTTTTCCTGGACTGGGAATCCAGAGACCTGAGAGTCGATAAGTCTGTCTGTTCATGTGCGAAGAATCATTGCGTCATCGCAAAGACTTGGAATTTTGATGGAATTACTTTTTAGATTGCTCTGTTTTAATTATGACAAATAAAAGTGTAAGTTTGTGTGAAAACAGTCAACCTTTTAAGACATTTTCCTTCGTATGAAAGTAGGCTACGCCTTTAAACCGAGACTTGTCATGCTATTTTCTACATAAACTTCTTTCTGCCGCTCTTAATTATAATTATAAGATATACTATCACTTATTCTCTTTCAAAACTAGTTTAATGTCTATAAAAACTTCTTTAATGAGTAATTAAAATGTGATGGCTTTGACTTTTATCTGACCATAAACGGCTATGAGTTGGACCAAAATAAACTGTCAAAGGGTCAGAGTTGTTTGACATAAACTAAGTTCTATTTTTGATATCCTTGATTCCATCTGTTACTAGTTTTCTATGCATACATATCTCTATAAGTTGAACTGAATATTGTTAGGCTACATTTATTATGAATAATAATGTTTAAATTTAAGATTTTTACAGATTATTTTCATTTCTAAGAATATAACGTATTAGTAATCGATTGAGGTTTTTCAATCTGTTTAAAATAATATAATAATATATTAAAATTCATAATTTGTTAGAATTAACAGTCCAGCGTATATACAAAGTAAACTTAATCTCCAGCCATAAAAGCCAAACCTATGAATTTATTTAATTATTTATCCCCATACTTAAATGAAACTTGAAGATTTTACTTTTTGGCCTATAAATGTAATATAATTTAAGAATGTGGACGATGAATAAATTATAATAATACAATTTTATAATCTATCTATCTAAAAATATATATCTTTCTCTTGACAATTTTGTTTCTTTTCTGCAAAAATATTGTTATTGCAGCTGGAAATTCACTCTAAATTATAAAACTGTCAAAGGAGCTATGGTTTTTGAAAGTAAAATATATAGATTTGCACTTAATCGATGTATATATATTGTACACCATAGATGAAGAGTGAAAAGCAAAAATTTCAAACATTTTTCATTTGAACAAAAATGCATTTTTTAACTCACATTCCTTTTACGTACTTTTGTGTTTGTTTTTTTTCTAGTTTCACATGGAAATTCTTTCTCATATAAATATTTTAAAATTGAATTTAACTATTTAATGAAATTGAAAATATTCAAGTATGGTATAGCAGAATTCAAATGGGGCACAAGCTGTGTATATTAAATACAAATTTCCCGCAATTCATAAACTCCAAATGCGTATGAAATCTTGCTTTGCAGTTGTGTGTTTCGTGTAAAACAGATTGGAAGATGTTTTGGGTACTGCAGGACTGAGGAAATATGAACTTATGTGGACAGGGACAGCAACGCGGAGTAAAGCATTTAAAATTGCGCATACGGAACGTCAAAAGGACCCGCCGCACAGCCTGCACACGTAGACCATTAAAAAACACTTAGAAAAACAACAAAAGTCATTTAAACTTTTTGCCAACTTGGTTTTTTTTATCCGGCTGCACTGTGTATATAAGTAGTACGTCAAATGGCAGAAAAAGAAATGTGAAATTAAGAGATGTATGGTGGTTGGTGGGTGGTGGGTGGTGGGAGGTGGGTGCATGGTGGGTTGGTGAGTGGCCTCATTGTTTACAATGAACACTGACCCAAGACTTGGTCGGCGATGTGAGCATCACAAAGGGCGAACTTTCCTCGCTATCCTCGTCGATGTACATTTAAGCGAAAGTTTTCTCGGCCCGTTGATGAGTTGGGTGTTGGTGGGGGCTGGTTGTGGGGTTGGGGGGTGTTGTTAGCCCTGCGGGTGCGGCTGTTTGCACACTTTAGTTGGCTTTTTGCTTTTAATTCACTTGCAGTTGCAGTTTTTCCAACACAATAACAACAACAGTGCACAGCATTAAGTTAATAATAAATAAACGTAATTTTCTCCCTTAAGCGTTCACTGCATCGGGCTGCCTTTTTCAAGTGAGTTAATTGAAACCATTTAAATTTAATAGCACTTTAAATTAGTTGATTGCCGTTGCCCGTCGTTGCCCGGCTCACAGGCCTTGACAGCACCGCCCGGTTCAAGGTAATTCCACACTTATGCAACACCGGATGCTTTGCAGTAAGCCGGTGCCACATCAGTTGGCCGCCACGTTGTGCACCGCTTTTAACTTCAAGTTAAACTTCAAATTGGTAATGCCCGGCTGCCACTTTGTTCGCATTTAGCTTTGGTTTCCTTGACGTTCGCTCGGCGACTGCAGCTAAGTGGCTAGAATTCAAAATCCAAAGGCTCACTCGTTCGCCACGCCATGTCACGTCACGTTACGTTACGCTACGTTACGTTACGTTACGCTATCCGCCGTCAACTGACCAGGTACATATACTATTTATATTGTACGTGTATGTGTGTGTGTGGCAATAGCGTGTATAGCACACGTGTCGTATACATAAACCATATTCACATTGCCAGCTCGACGCTCAACTTTATTCCGTTGCGACTCCACTTCGCACACTCACACACACACACACACACACACTCGCTCGGTAGTGTACGTATTTATTTATTGTTTAGCCAAATCAGCACCAACAATCTCGAGCCGCGAACATTAGCTGCTATATTGTTGAGTTCGTTTGCTGTAGTAGTAGTAATTTTCTCGGTGTTTGTACTTCAGTTGTTCAATAGTACCGCCACTCGACGCTAAGTGGCGCTTTACGCAAATCAACAACGCAAAAAGCGCGCCAAAACAACCCTATACCATATACATATGCCGCATATGTATATACTTGTATCTGGCAAATATACCAAAATATACATACTTCATAATAGTGCTGCAAATCTATCGATGACACTTTCGATAGAATCTCTATTCCTATCGGCAGTAACAGTATCGATGTTTTTGATAGTTTCAATAGTTTCAATATTAGTATCGATAGTCGCAAAACAATGCATATCAGCATATATATATTGACACCTTTAATTGATCCCATCCAATACCGATAGTTATCATATTTTAATACACAAATTATTTTATTATTTAACATTTTTGAAATATATATATTTTCTTTAACATTTTCAATTGTTTCGATTTGAGATGTTAAAGAATATATATACTAAAATATTTAATATATATGTATTTTCGAATTGACTGGAGCTTGGACCAGTGTAATAAAATTTATTAAAACATAACTTTAAAAAGAAAACAAATTTGAATTATTTAATAATATTTCATAAGCAAATTTTGGATATTTTTGTAAGTCATAACGGTAATTTACTTATAACCTTAATCTTTTATAATAATAAAGCTAATTTAAATGAAAAAATCTGTCAGTTAAGATCTGAAGATCCAGAGCAGTCTGATAATAAAAATAATAATAATAAAAAGAAAAATGTAAATTATTTGAAAACTTTCAAAAAATGAAACCATTTTGTAGAAAATGAGCTTTAAGTTTTCAATTTAAGCCACTTTGCGGAAAAACGAGCAAACATCGTATAATTCGTAAATATCCATAAATGAAAATCAACCTCAACATTTGTGGCTTATTCTGGATCATTAACTAAGGAATCACAGATTTTTGATTTATGACAGTCTTGAAATAACATTAACGAGTGCAAGTATCTCGCACCTGAAAGCTGACGCGCCGTGAGGTATGACTGTTTTGCAAATTCAACTTTCACTTGGCCAAATTCGATACTACCACATAGTTCAATGTTCGCCGCTCAACACTTCGGGGTGTTTACGAGTTGCGACTTATAGCCAAACTTGCCCCGTGTGGCAAAAGGAGCACTCTTGGTTTTTCCCACACGAATACCAGCAAACGAGTATAACAACGACTTTGGCACTTTCGCTCTTTCGCCTTTGGACCTGGTCCTGGTATTGGTTTTGTTGCTCTTCCTAGTGGTATGAGTATTGGAATTGATAGGGGTAGGGGCTTGGCTTTTGTATTGGTATTGGTATTGGTATTGGTATTGGTATTGGTATTGGTATTGGTATTGGTATGCATGCCAAGATATTTTGCCCAGAGTCCTTAGTTGTATTTACCGGCAGTAGCTGGTCTGGTCTGGTCTGGTTTGACTGGGACTGGCCGTGCTGTAAGTTGATGTGGTAGTTTAGCTTATTGCTTTTCACTTTGAAGTGGCTTATATGGATATTTATTACCATGTCGGTTGTGTTTGTGTTTCAGTTGCAAGTATCACGCACTCTAAGCAATTCTCACACAGCTACACACAAAACAATAGTACTATTCATGGATATTTCTCTAGTTATTCGCTTTGATATCGCTGCCTACGGCCATTCTTCAACCTCCTCTCTCAATCCTCTGTGCAGTTTACTAGCCAGCTGCTTTTCAATTTTCTTTCATTTTTTGTTGGCCTTTTGTATATGCTAGTATATGGCATATCGTGTGTTTGGGCTATGAATGAAACTGTATGAATTAGAGTATCCATTTATTGTTCATAAAGCGCTTTGCTTTCTTTCTCTGGCCCTCGCCCCCAGCTCTCAGTCACACTCAATGTTATTGCATTGGAATCTAAGAAAATAATTAGCCTGTGCACCAAGGAAACTACATTCTTGAATGTTTCATTTCGACCAGCAGGCATTTTAGTGTCAGATTTGGTATGAGATGCCGACAGCAGCTGCAATAATGAATATGCTGAACCGCACTCTGCCTGCAACACACTCTGCCTGCCCCTTGTGTGGCATGCTAATCTGTCGCTTAATATATATTTCATGCGATTTGTTGTCCCACTGCCAGTTGCCAGTTTGTGGTCTGTTGGTTGGTCTGTTTCAAATTTAATGCAACGTAAATTCCTCATTCGATTCCAGGCACACATTTGCACAAATATATAAATTCCGATACATAACGAGATATATGAGATGGATTTATAGGAATTTATCTATATTACTCAAGTTTATAGACGTGATTGCAATGAATTCTTGTCCTGCCTCTAGGAACATTTCAGTTCTGCCCACTCATAATTCAAGTACTAAACCTGATTTAGCAATGTTTATTATAAATCCTTTAAATTGACAAGGTCATGAGCTCATGAACGCCAAATGCATCAAAATGTATTTAATAGCCGTTGGCTGCTTTTACTCGGTTGCCAAAGCAAATAAAAGTATTTTGGACTAGAGCGACCAAATGTGGAATCAATTTTGTGAATAATATGGGCAGAGAAAGTGTTTAAGCTTATTTCCTAAAATACCATATAGCCAGAGTCACCAAATTGAATAAAAGCCCTTTGAGAACTTGAACTTAAAATATTATAAATAAATATTATACAAAAATAAAAGGGAGTATACGGCTGTCGGGAGCTTTCGAACGCAACATTCTTACTTATTTTCTTATTATTTTTCGTAGCAGCTCAAGTATGTGAAAATAAATTTTATTAGCTAGCAATGTGTAACCCAATGCTTCCACTTTAATTGAATAAAATTGATTTTCTTGGCCTTTTGCAGCTACCTGAAGTCATCAATTTGTTGTGCCCGGAGTGAGAGCAACGTGCTGAAACAGAAGATGAAAGCTGTATGTTGGAAAGCTGCTGTGCCTGTTTCACATTCCCCTACACTGAGTTGGCCATTTCAATAATAAACAAGAAAAACTAACACTTGGCACTCTAAAAGATACATCTTCATCTTCTTCTAATATTCAGGGTGAGAAGTGAATGCTCTTGGAAATTCTTTCCTATACAAACTTAATGGGTATCGAAAAAAGATTTGATAGAGGGAACATTTTAAACATAGAATAATAAAATATTATCTCTTTTTCTTAATAATAAACAGAAAACATACAACTGGGCACTCTTAAAGATTCATCATCATATTATAGGCCTACGAGGGATCAGGATGAGAAGTGAATGCTCTTGGAAATACTTTCCTACAACGAACTTGATGGATATCGAAAAAGGATTTGTTATAGGGAAACTTTTTAAACAGAAAATAATGAAATATTTTCTCTTTTTCTTAATAATAAACAAGAAAAACTAACACTTGGCACTCTAAAAGATACATCTTCATATTATTCAGGATGAGAAGTGAATGCTCTTGGAAATATTTTCCTACAATAAACCTGATGGGTATCGAAAAAAGATTTGATAGAGGGAACATTTTAAGCATAGAATAATGAAATATTATATCTCTTTCTTAATAATAAACAAAAAAACATAAAACTGGACACTCTTAAAGATTCATCATCATGTTATAGGTCTACGAGGAGTCAGGATGAGAAGTGAATGCTCTTGGAAATACTTTCCTATAACGAACTTGATGGATATCGAAAAAAGATTTGTTGTAGGGAACATTTCAAACAGAGTATAATGAGAGATTCGTTCTTTTTTAAACAATTTATAATGAAATAATCGGTAATTTGGCCTATTTTATCACTCATTATTTTAAATTCGAGTTTCTAAATAAATAAAAACAATAAACCAAAATTTCTATCTTTCAATGATAGCTTAATTTTTGCATTTTTAAATCTAAAATCTAAATAATTTAAAACACTAAACAAATATTTCTCTCTATAAACTGCTGCTGGAATTACATAGCTTCATTTTGTGAGATCAATTACACATTACAGTTTTATTAATTTCGTACTGTGTATTTTACCTAAATTGAAATGTGTAATAATAAAAAAAAATGAAGGAAATTGTTAAACTCAAAATTTTACCTTAGATGATTTGCGGAAATTGTTTAAAAACCTGATGTAATTTGGTAAATCATAAAATAATAGAATCAAGCTGCAATCCATCATTGTCTAGTGTACTAAATATTTTAAAATTGTAATTATTTGTGTGAGGGTATATCTATTTGATAAGTGATGGCTTTTTGATCAAAATGTTCACCTCAAACCCTCTATTTATGTATTGTATTTCTAGTCTTGACTCTGCCACACTTGCCAGCAATCCTGACATGACAATCAACTTAGCTTAGACACGTATTAGTTACACAGCAACCGACACAAACACACACACACAGCCACACACAGACACACACACAAAGCCAAACATGAGAGCAATGTTAATGTTTTTCCAATCAATTGTGTCACCAACACGACCGGACTCCAAACCGTATGAAAATAAATAAATACGCCGCACACGTTTTGTTACTGTGATGGAATAAACATGGACACACACAACAAAATATCTATGTGTGTGTGTGTGTGTGTGTGTGTGTGAGTGTCTATGATGGCCGATTTGTGTACGAACAGAGCAACAACAACAACGATACACCAGCGTACAATATAAGTGATCATCGCAGGACGAAAACAGACCATACACAATATGGAAATATAACCGAATTGAATGATTCGAAAAATGCTCGCATATTCGCACTTTTTGCCAACATTCGCTGGCCGTGCCGTTGAAAGGTGCAACAAACTCGCATAGTATGTAAATATTCATGTGTACGGGCCATTTTATGTACGGAGTTTATGGAATTTGAGATATTTTCATAAAAGCGACACAATCGACCAAAATAATTCGCATTGTCTGATGAAACTATGGCAATGGTCAGCTTAGTGCTGCATAGTTTTGGCCAAAGTCATATATACAATTTCTATTGTCCCACACACACACACACAGGAACACACAGTAACACACACAGAACCACAATGTCTTTGTCTGAAGGTGCCCCGTGGCGCTAGATGTCGCTTACCGGGCACAACTTGTTAATAAAACTTTACCGATTTTATGCCTTGGCAAAATGATTACTATGAAGCACAATTTAAAGTTTTCAGCGCACATAAATCAGAAATCCAAAGCGAAAGCCAAAGCCAAAGACCACAAGTACACAAGTCGAGTTCTTCTTATTCTCGACTGGTACTGGTACTGGTACTGGTACTGGTACTGGACCTGGTTCTGGTTCTGGTTCTCTGCCCGTGCGTGCAAAGTTGTTTAGTGAAAAACTTGAACTGGACACAGCCGTTGCCGCTTTTTATCGTACTGAACAAAAAAATCTACGAAGCTGAATTGAAACAATGGAGCTGGGTGCCACAGGGTACGCGAGAGCGAGACAAACAGAGTGGAAAGGAGAGAGAGAGTGGGTGAAGAAACCAGCAAACCAGCAGGGCAAGAAAAATTAATAAAAGTCATAATAATACTCGCAATTTCCTTTGCCCTGCCCACTTTTCGACACAAGCTTTTTGCATATTTGAGCTAAGAGTACGGGTATACGAGGTGCACGTACTCCACAAATTTTATTGCACAATGGGGTAGAGCAGAGACTCTCTACCCGTAGTAGCACCCACTGTAGATGCTGCTACCCTGCTGCCCTACCGACTGCCGACTGCCGACTGCCGACTGCCGCCTGCCTCCTGCCTCGCCGGGGCTGCTTTTGATTTAAATAGTTTCAATTACCTCATTTATGCGCCCTTGATAGTTATTATTATTATTATTTCGTTTTATTTCATTTTTTATGGCTGCGCATACTTTTACATACAGGAGAGAGTACGCTACGCACGGTATGCTCGTATAAGGCTTCCTACTAAGCCGTATTTTGGCCGCTTAGCCGTAGCCCAATCCGTATTTGCCTGTTGCCCCCTCATTGCTGTTGCCTGAAGGCCTCGCAGAGCTACAAATATTTTTTATGCAACATTCGTGCGGAAGTGGCATGGCTGGTGACTTATCGCCGCCATTTCGTCGGCCATCGATGTGCGTCCGTCCGTCCGTCCGTCCGTCCATTCGTCGCTCATTGTCAGCTCCCAGTTCTCTCCGGTCTCAGCTCCCAGCTGCCAGCCTGGTTAGTGTGTGCGTGCGTGTATAAATAATTTCAGCATTTATTATTTGCTTTAGGTGTAAATATTTCAAGCTCACAAGTCGGCCAAAAGTAAGAAAGTTGTAGCTCGAAACGAGAGCAAGAAAGAGGTCGAGGTTTATGGCTTAATTATTCGAATGCATGAAACGCGCTGCCTGCCTGAAAGTTGGTCCTATTGTGCTAAAGGGGTACCCGCACCCGTACCCGCACCCGTACCCGCACCCGCACCCGCACCTCCTGACTTATTGTGCTTATGACTGAGAAATGATTGCCAAAGGCCCACTGTGCCCCACCCACCCGCTTGGCCTTGTGTGTGATTGTTTTGTTTTTTTGCTCCTGATTTTGTTTGTGGATTCCTTGCCACACGCATAAAATACATAATTTTTTATGATTTATAAAACGAGAGCGTGGTATATTTGTTTTCTTTTCTTATTCTTTTTATATATATATATATTTTTTTTATTTTTTTTTAATTATTTCCTACATGCGCGCGGTTTATTAATGGTCACGTCAGCACCGCCTTCAACTTTGAAGTAAAATGTTCTTGAGCTCCATTGTGTCGTAAAGAAAAAACTATTGCATGTGTCCAAATTATGAAACCTTTTTTCTGGCACGTGGCTCAGTGGAAATTTGTACAAAATATATGGAGATCAAGCAGCTTGACTTCCTAAATTGACATTGTGTAATCGAAGTCGTGCAAAAAGCCTTATTCACATTGAAGTATCGTCTGGAGTATCTGCTTAGCATGCAAAATTCATGCATGAAATAAATAGATTAATATAAATGTGTCACTTTTCTGGCTGCACACACATTTAAAATTAAAGCCTTGTACCATTTTTGGCCTGATTTTGCGGCTTGCCCCAAGGGTCTCCTGGGCCTGGCACTTGACACGGCCATAGGGTCACACAGGAGGCAAGAAACGAGAAATATGTATACACTGCTGTCCTTGCTGGAATATTAACTTGAGAATACCGTTAAGAAAATTCATAAACTGATTTGAATTTAATTACGAGTACTACCACAAGTTGACATTGGGGCGCTGCTGCTTTTTTTTAGTATTATTTTCTTTTTGTTTTTTTTTGTTCGCCGATAAACGTTATGCAAATTGCCTGGCCAACAATACCAATATCCCTGGCTGTTTTTCATAAGGCTGACAAATTGTTGATGAATGTGTTAAATATTTTCGTTGCCACCGCAGGGGAAGGCCGGTGAGGGTGGCAAGGCGGCGCCGTGTTTGCCTAATTGCATTTCGTGCCTTGGCTGTGTCTCCAGTGGCACGTTAATGAGTGTTGCAAAACGCGTAGGAATGCCAACTTTAGTAAATCATTTCAGGCATGCCAACTTGACGTTTAGACCATGTACTCTCCACTGTGTGTGGGTGTGTCTCTCACAATACATACATCCCATATGTCCTTACCATATCCAGTGACATTTTCTGCCCCATTATTTTCATGATGTCTGACAGACGACGCGTCAACATGCAAGTGTGGCAAAAGGGGCACAACACGTAACAGTTACTTCAGCTGTTTTCGCATTGCGGCTGCACAGTGCTGCCAACTGTGTGGCAGTCCCATCTACTACTGTCTACTCTCTACTCTCTGCTGTCTTCTGTCTTCTGTCTTTCGTCTTGTGGCCGCCCCCGACTGCTTTGGACACCAATATATTATGCCATTGTGATGGTTTGTGCAAGAGGTACTCACAAGTTAGCTGTTGCATGATTCTGAGTCGATCCACGCCCACACAGGGGCAGAGCAGACAAATAGCTAAGTATGCAGTAAAATATACACTTACTATCTCCAACTAGCGCCCCCGCACCACGCCTGGCCCCCTGACAGTATCAACTGGGTATCAGCATTTTGCATTGGACCCAACTTGACAGAGTTTTATGGATTTACTATGTATGAAGTTGGCTTGAAACCTGCATACATATTTAGCAGGAATATTGAAATTTGTTGACGTCTTTGTTTTACAAAAAGGAACCGTTTTCATTTCCCATGAACTGTGTTCAAATTTATGCATTTTGAACCCTTGAAAGTAATAATAAACTGCCAGTGTAACAAACTGTGCATGCAAATTTGACACTCTCTGCCTCATTATTTGACACCATTATAATTTGTGACTTGCCGCGGCCAGAATGCCACAATATATTTTATGGACATTGAAACACACACACACATGCACTAATAAGGAAATATCCTTTTACACATGTGACCCTAATAATTTGCAGAGTTCTTAGAGTCTGAGTAGTGGCGAACTACGCGCTTGCATTACTAATAATAACCATTATATGTGTATTCTGTGTGTGTGCGTGTGTTGTGGGTGTGTGCGCTGTGTGTGTTGTGATTTATTGCATTCGTGTGCCAGATTTTACAAATGTAATGCGCCACACTTCGCAGCAGCAACGCCCCCAGCCCCCATCCCCCATCCCCCAGCCCATTGCCCCTCCCTTTCATGCATATGCAAAGTTTCGAATATTTTGCTTGCCAGCCATATGAGTGCGACAATGTACTTTGTCTGTAGTTGTAGTTGTAGTGTGTGTGTGTGTGTGGGTGTGTGTGGGGATTCCAGCTAGCATAAATATTCCGTACGGAGTCATATTTCTTTCTGCGTTTTGTGTGCGTTTCATTCCAAAGTGGCGTGGACATACGTGTCGGAATTATTTGACTTCCGTTTCCGTTTTAAATGTAACCTGCGTCTGCATTTTGAGACCGTTGTATACCTCTCGAGTTCTGTGTCTAGCCTCAAATTTGTAATTTGTATTAGCTGCGTAAGCTGCAGAAATACGATTTGTTAAACAACATTCAGGCAAGCAATGTTGCAATATGCTAAACACATTTTAAAATGGATAAAAAGTGCAGCACAAGCTGTTGAATTGTTTTGAAACAGGCAAGAGTAGGAGCTCGTAGACTCCTTCGCATTATGTATATATTCGAGGATATTCGGAATCAACAGCTAAGTTGAGCTAGCCATGTTCTTCTCACTGTACTAATATGTTAATCTAATAGATTGTAAATAAAAAATACAACAAATTTGATCTTCTTTGCATAGCTTTTCCATTATATGCTACTGGTTTCAAAAGAACCGGAGCTGTATTTCTTCTTTTAAGATGTGCTTGCATAGTTTTCATTGCACTAGCTTAAAAGCAAAACTTTCTGAGCGAATACTTTCTTTTTCGGTATTCAGAACACGAAATTATTTCGATTGCAAATATGAACAAGCCTTTTATATTGTCAATTTTCGAAACACCGATTCATTTGAAAGTCATTTTTCTACGCTACACTTCTCAAAACGATTAAAAAATAAACACAAAAGTGGGAATCGGGATACTTCAGACCTGGGTAGTAGGAATATCCTTATCGCGAAATCTTTGCCAAACAATATTCAGATGATTTCAATTAATGTTATTTTAGAAAGCGCACAAATATAAGCTGAGCATTTTGAAGTATACTACGCTTCAATGAATAACTCTTGAGATTATAGATTTTGCATGGGATAGCTCATATAATGATAATGAATAACTGCTTAGATATTTAGATTAAAAATGTATCGGAAATATCTGAAATAGGGATAAAAAGCATCCTGAAATTCATAAATTCTAAATGTGGATCAGAAAACAATGTTTTCTCATCCAGCAACGTCAACCTAACCTAACATATTCTTTTATATTGCAGAATAGCTAATATAATGATAATAATAATAATGAATAACTGCTTAGATATTTAGATATATTGGGGCACTTTAGCTTCAAAAATCGGAAATATCCGAAATGGGGATAAAAATCATCCTGAAATTCATAATCTCCACGGACTGCTTCAAAGGGGAACAATCTGTTTAATATATATTATATAATATATACCGTTTAATATATATTATATATTATCCTGGCCCAAATGTGAATAAGAAAACAATGTTTTCTCATCCAGCAACGTCAACCTAACCTAACATATTTTGATATATTGCCGAAAAGTTAATATAATGATAATAATAATAATGAAAACTGCTTAGTTATTTTTGATATATAGCAGAATAGCTAATATAATGATAATAATACAAAAATATAACGCATACGACACGTCTGACACTTGAAATGTTGCCTCATTTGAAAGTACAAAATGGCGCTGGGAAGAACTAGGCAAAGTTTATAACAATGTACATATCATTGTTGAAAACAGCCCGAAGTTGCGAAATCTGATAAATTATAACTGGAAAGTGGAAAGTGGAAAGTGGCAAGTTGTGTGTGCGTTGCAAATGCTAAGCACTTTGCCGCAGCCTTGATGCAGAAAAGTCGCATTAGATGCTCGTTGCGAATGTGGCAAAGTTGAACATTTTCAATTTATGACTGAAGCCAAGAGAGAGGGAGAGAGAGAGAGAATATTTCCCAAGCATTTAAATCAGTTATGCACTTAATCAGTTCACTTAAAATTCAACAGCAGTAGTCAGAGCTATTTAACTGATATATGTACGAGTATCTGGCTAAATCTGTATAAATGCTGTAGATGTTTATTTGCATTGACACTTTGGATCACAGAATATGCAACACTTGGCGCTCGATTCGTGCAACAAAATATGTATATTTACTTGTGATGTTTGCAGAAAGGCATTCACAGCTGACTCTTTGGCCCAAAAATCACGCAATGTGGACTTCTCGGGCGGCTCCCGGGCGGGGTAAGTGGTCATCTCCGTTGTGGTCGACTCGGCGTACATGTGGACGGCAATTACGGGGGGATATTGGAGCTGTAGTTGGGGCTACTTAGCCTAGATTGCTATTTTTGGCACTAAAGTAAAGTATGTGCCTTGTGCCTTGTGCCTTGACTTGATTCACCAAAATAATAAACGTAAGGCAAATAAATGAATTTAGAGCACGTGACAATTTGTGCCCTGATTTATGCGCCAAGGTTTTGCTAAGGTAATTTGAATAATTTGCTCTACGACACCATATGGACCGTGTAAAAAAGCATTTATCACATTTGATATAATTAATGTCACTGGCACTACACTGCCCATATAAATCATATGGTGCGTTTTGGCTCAAGTAAAATTTGTTTGCATGAGCTTATCCCGCGCTTGGAAAATTACTTATGGTATTTGTATATAAGTTTTAAAACGCTTCTCGTGTTGCCCAGACCCGTACCCGGACCCATGTAACCGCATTACCCGCTGCCGTACGCCAACTGTTTGGACGGTTTGGGCTCTTTCTGCCAGTTGGCTATTTGTGCCTAGTACTAACAAAGTATGTCCGCTAAAAAGTTGAGGCCCGTCACAGCGACCACAGGCGACAATATGGCGCAATATGTATGTATGTATGCGGACATACATATACATACATACATATATGCAGTGCATACATAAACATCAGCTAACAAAGGGGCAGGGAGGTGGAATGGACGTCTGAATGTCTTGACAGCCAGCGCGCCTCCATGCATGTGTATGTGTGACATGGTCTAATGGCATTTTCAAATAGCTTGCAAAGAAACTTTATATGAAAGCCGCAGTTCAGCCACATACACGGTAACGCTAAGGGGAGGGGGGAAGTGGGAGAGGGTGACTACGATGGTGACACGTTAACCATCAACAACGAACAACGAACAACCAACAACGATGTCGACGACACACATCCACAACGACAATGGCGGCGTTTCAATTGCATTTCCGTTTGTACTAGTTTTCATTTCAAAACTCATAAGTTTCAGACGACGTCAACGACGACAACGATGACGACGACGTGACCAACTTGGGCCTTCCCAGCTTAGCTGCCAGCTTGGCCAGCTCACGATCTTGTGGTTGACAGCGCGGCACAACTGTTTGCAAATTCTAAAACTTTTCAATATGTCGTCTTAGAATGACGCACAATGGGCAAAGTAAAACCTGCAATGGGGCAAATATGAACTAGCTAAAAGGCAATACTAGTATAAACCTGTTAAGAACTCCACTTTCGTTTCAATTCCACAACTAAGCAAGTTATAATAATAAGCAATAAACTAAAGTTTTGAATTCTGCCCAAGTCCAAAGTGAAAGTGGAATTCGGAACAGGCCAGCTTATGCGATTTCAAGCTAGATTCGCTTCAATTGAATAGGTTTAGAGTCTTGGCAAAGTAAAATGGTCTTAACTATGCAAACAATTGGCAGATTTTATTGAAATCAAACAATCATTTGATGGTAATACACGGGATTCTAACACACACGGCATAGTTTATACTTTGGCATTTCTTTTTTTATACTCCTGCAAAGGAAATTACATTTTATTTTATTTATTTCATTATTTTGGGATTTTGCAGAACAGCAACCCATCTATTGATCTATCTATCTAATCAGAACAATGTTCTAAAATCCACTAGTGAATTTATTCCACATATTATTTATTCCCACCCAAACGCGCTTGCCCAACGCCTATTGAGGTATAGAGGCAGAAGACGCCTGAAAAGACTGCATCCACATGATCTTCCTGCCAGAAGAATTTCCTAATTTCCCTTTGTAAATATATAAATATGAAAATAATGTAAATAATTAATATGTATAACTATATTCTAAGATAGTCACTTCGCTTTATATTAATGTATAATTAGGTTAAGCTGCCACGCAGGTAGCAATATACTAATTTTAAACCAATACTATACATCTAAAATAAATTGGAATTTTTTATAAAAAAAAAAAATTCCACATAAAAAATATGTAGCATACTTTTTGGAGTTGAATAGAAAAGATTTTATTTTTATTCTATATTTATTTTATATTTAAAATTTCCTTATTCTGATAATTTGCTCCCAATTGTATTTAGAAAAGTTAAAGATTTCTGGCTTAATGAAATAATTACAGCTGCATCAAAAATTAATATTTAAAATTTATATAAATTGAAAGATTCTTAAGCTCTGGCTATCATATTACTGTAGAATGTATAAGAAGGTGGAATCTGGAACAGATCTGTTAATTTGTTCCCAATAGTATTTAGAAGAGTTCCCTATATCTGTCTAAATAAAAACGTTGCAGCTGCATCCAAAATTAAGAAATTAATATATTTTTTAATTGAAAGATCCAAACAATAGACTTGAAATTGTTTAATTATTTTCATTATACAGCAAACAATATTGTTCCCTTGTCCGGGCGGCATTTAGAGCGAAAGTTGTCTATGAAAAACAACGGAAGTGTACCCCAGCGCCCGAGCAGCGCCCTCGCCCTACACTTGAGTCGCTTGACAACTTTCACCATTAGCGCACAATGGAACAAACAACACACAAACACACACAAACACACACACAAACACACACACACACACACACACACACACAACACACAAGTCGAATTTGTTGTCTGAGCCATCAATTCAAGTTGAAGACGTTTCCCGTTCCCATTTCACAGTCCCCGCTGCCCTCGCCCCATGCCCCTTACTCGTTCCCAACCGCGGCGACACCAATGCCGCTTTGTCTGTGTTTTATTGCTGTGCGCTTTGGGGCAACAAAAATGGTTGCCTACTTTGCAGCGCGCCTGGTGAATTGAGTTGTTTTGCATAGTTTAAACAAATCCCTTGACGTCAGTCTTCGAGTTATGAAAATATGATAGGCAGGGGAAGCGCCAGACGGGGCGGTGCGCCAGGCGGAGCATTGGCATTGCATTCCGCGAGTAGTCGGCGCAAACTCGCATCCTGCTGCCAGGAGGAGTTGCCTGTGAATAATTTATATATTTTGCAAATTTCGCGTTGCTGCTTAAATTGGATAAACAGTTTAGGTGCTTTGGCTTTTGTCGCTGTATAAAATTTGTGATCATTTATTTCAGCTGCTGCTGCCGCTGCCGCTGCCGCTGCCAGTTGGCCACTTATTTCTTGGCAGTCACAACTGTTTCAGCTGCGGAAAAAAGCAGGCAGGCAACAATTTCTAATTACTGTCATTTGGCACTGGCTTAAGTTTTTGGGCTCTGTGGTTGGCCATAAGCAGGAGACAACGAAGCTGCCAGCGTTTGTTCACTTTATTTTTATTTTTACTCCCTGTACCCATAAAATGGGTAAAAAGGGGGTGATAAATCTGTGCAAATGTATGTAACAGGCAGAAGTAGACATCTCCGACCCTATAAAGTATATATATTCTTGATCAGTATCAAAGAGATTTCGATTTGGCCATGTCCGTATGTATGAACGCAAGGACCTCAGCAACTATAAGAGCTAGAGACACCAAATTTGGAATGTAGGTTCGTGTATAGCGGGAGCAGGTCAAGTTTATTTTAGATTTGAGATATCTCCCCCGTTCCCCCGCAATTCGATAAAAACCGTTTTACAGGAACAATTTTTAAGATATAGCTTTGGGATTTGGCATGTGCAATACTTTAGTCACTCCTAATCTACTGTCCAAATTTCAAGTCGTTCGGATAATAAACACGGAAGTTATTAACGAAAAAAGATTCAGTGATTCAGCGCAAGGGGAAGAAGAAGCACAGCCACCACTTAAAGTGCCTCGCTTGCGCTGCGCTCGAGCTGTCGCTCGTGTTTTGTGTATGTGTGTTTGTATGTGTAAGTGCACGTAGATGCGATTGGAAATTTTTGGCCTGGGTACAGGGAGTTTTGTAGTCGGGTTTACTCGACTAAAGCATTCTTACTTGTTATTTGTATACTTTTGTTTTAGTTTGCACGAACGCGTTAAATTTGGCTCTGTGCACAAAACATTTATTTCACTTTATGTTTGATTGTTTTGTTTGGTTTTGTTTGGTTTTGTTTCGGAGTCCAGTCTTTATTAACTGGGTTCGTTGTGATATTGAGGCATCTGAGTGAGCTGCTATGATTAATTGCCGCACAAATGCGAGTGTGCCCAGCCTCTTTTATGTACTTATGTTGCCCCATCGATGAGTCAATAAAGTTTTATAGTTGCCGTCGCCGCAGTTTAAAACTGTCCTTTCCTATTTGTTTAAGGACACTCCCCGTTCTGCTGCTGCTGCCGCAATTAAAAACGCTGATATATGTTCTTTTTACAATTCAATAAATTCACGCAATGCTTTACTGCCGCCCGTTGCCCATCTGTCTGTCTGACCGTCGATTCACCCGGGGCGCTACATTTAATGCAATGTTTTTATTCGCGCAAGCCTTGTACACAATTTATTTTGACTCTTTGCAGGCCAACAATTCTGAATCTTGCAACCAATGACAGTTTAATTAATTGCCACACTATAATGCGTTTTAAATTGTCATGTTTATACAGCAATGTCCGCCGGCTGTCGAGTGCCCAGAGTGCGCTCTTGGTCCTCGGCGAGTCCTAGTGCTCGCACTGTGTGGGTGGCTGATGCCTGATGGCTGCTGGCTGGGTTACAGTGGTCGAGAATCAAATGTGTAGGCGTAACATTCGCAGTCACGTTATTAACAGTAACAGTCCCGACAACAGTCACAGTTCTGATATCTATCATAGTCCCAATAACAGGCCAGAGTGCTGACATTAACAGTCACAGTTACCCACTATTAAAATTAACAGTGCAATATCAATTTTAACAGTAACAAGCAAAGAGAGAGAGAGAGAGAGAGAGCTGATTTCTCTTAATAAACTACTGACATGTTGCTTAGGTGGCAACACTGGGCACGAAGATGGTGCTGAACGGGAAAGTTTGTAATCTAGTGACGAAAAGGATAAGAGGCAGACGTGCTATTGAAGAAACAAAAGGCTCAATAATTGAATTAATATTCAAACTTTTTGTTTTTTTCTTAGAAACGAATACACATTATAATAATAGTAGTAGTAGTAGTAGTTTCGCAAGAAAATTAATAATCAACTTGTAAAGAATTTATTGGCCGGGGTACAAATCTAAGTAGAGGCAAGGTTCGTTTACAAGCATATTTGTAAATCGCTGGGGCACTGAGAACGAGATTCGTAGACAACCCAAAATACGCGGATTGAAGGGGCTAGATTGAATTATTAGGCAGGGGTAAGTTTGTTAAATGAAGCGTGTATTTCTATCTTAGTTGAACTGTTACAGAGTTAATGTTACAATTTAAGATCGCTCACTTGTCTTATCGCTCCATCTCACTCTTTTTCCTTGTATCCGTTATTCGCTGCTATTTCTATCACGATCCGCTGACCGACTTTTCTCGCACGTCTGTCCACTTTAAAAGTCAAACTCACAGTCCCGAGCTCTTCGCGGTCAAGCTGCGCGCTAACCTCGATAATCCGAATCGGTTAACAGCTTTCGTTCTCTGCCTTAGAGCTTTCGCTCTAATGAGTGGCGCGCTCTAGTGGCAGGATCGGGCAACCGCCCAAGAGTGCGTGCTTGCGGCGGCGGTCCAGGGCCGTTAGATTCAAATTCGAAATAAATACTAACTACTTATTTTAATTGTACGCACTCTATTAACGCTTAAAACTACAATTAAGAATACAAACTTAGCGCTCCTTACGCGTCTTACTAAATTACAATTAAAGCGCTTCTGCACGTTTTCCCATCTTAACTCTTAACGACAGTAATTGTGATTGTGAGGGTATCCGGGAGGATTCTCCTTACAAACTCACTTTTTTAACAATTTTGACAGAGTTCATAGTAGACAGTCGTGAAAAAATCGCTTGAGTTGAGATATGATGTATTGTGAAGCATAAAAATGGGTGGCAACGCTGCGTCCATAAGCTGGCAGCACCTAAGCGACAAGTTGGCAACGCTTTATATTCATTTAACTGCCACTCGCAAGCAGTGCATACAATCTAAGCAGTTTTCGGTGCTGCCATATGGGCATATATTTATTGCCAAGTTGGCAGCACTGTCATCCCATTTGCAATGTACATGGATTTCAGCAAGGACAATATATGTATGTTTACAATTATTTCTGCTCATCTGCTCAATTTGTTTGCAATTTGCGAATAGTTAACCACTGTAATTCAGCGATTTGTTATTATTGCGGCGGAGATGGTGTGAGGTTGGCCGTTGGTTTTATTATTTTCAATTTGTGTTCCATTGCTTTTAATAATTGTTATTATTGGTTGAAACTGTCGTGCTGTCTGATTCTCCCATGTGTTTTTAATTTCAACACCTACATATTTTCATATGACGCTGCTTTATTTATTTCATCGCCGTTTGTCGCTACACGCCCGGCTGCGTTTTAATTAAAGCACGGATTAGCTGAATGCCACAAGATTTGAAATGCCCGAGTAGCCTTTAAATGGCAGTGCACGTACGTGTCTGTTGTGATTCGATAAGGCCTCATAATTGACAGCCGAGTAATTTATTAAAGTGCTTATTAATACCCTGTCAAAATCCCATTCAATATCATGCTGAAGGACCATAATTAGGTGGAACAGCAACTATAACAACAAAAACAACAACAATAGCTGCATGTGGGTCACATTTGCCAAGTCAATGCGATTGCAACGTGGCGTATGCGTAATATTAATAGACGTTCAGCTTGGTTATGCGCACCCAGTTAGACGGAGTGTGTTTAGCTGCTGCTGTCGCTTATGTGGCCTTAGCCATAATTGCAAGCGCCTTAAGCCTCTTCACACACACATACATATACACATATATACATACATAGATATATATAATGTGTATACATTATATATATATGATTTTGTATGAATTTGCTTCGTGCTCCACTTGAAGCGGGATTTTGGCAGCTCTTTGTGGCCTGCTCCTAATTAACCAATTGTTCCCAATTAGAAGCTCGCATTGTATGTACACTTCATAGTCGGATTATGAATTAAGACGATATTCATAAGCATATCAATGCGTTAAAGGCATCAATATGACTATCTTTCATTCATTAAATAGTAAATGAAACGTTGCAATGTCCTAGCCAAAGGGTACAGAAATCAGTGCAATAAATCTAATAGAATCTTCCCTTTACCTTCACCATAAGTACCAAATAACTTAATGTGATGAAAGGAGAGTAGTGCAAGGTATCAGCAAATGCAACATAATCAACATTTGTTAAAACAACAAAAAGGAATGGCTGTATTCGGCATGTTGTAGTTAGTATATACACGTGCAGCAATATTTTTCATATAAAAACTTACTTTTCGTCAGATTGTAGCTATATAGTAATAATAATGTGGTCCAATTTTGATCAAATTATAGGAAACTATAAACAGACTCGCAATTGTTGACTTTGGAAGTAATATTTGCATACAGAATAAAGTTTTTCATACAAAAACTCATTTTTCACCCTAATGCTCCAACGACAGATATATGATATAGTAATCCGATTTTGACCAAATTTGGTCAGATTGAATAAAATATGCTGAGACTTGGTTTGGGAGAGTTTAATAAGGATCTCTTCATAAACAAAACTGTTTTTCATACAAAAACATAGTTTTCGACCGATCATTCCTATGGTAGCTATATGTTTTAGTGGTCCGATCCGGCCAGTTTCAATATATGTACTGCCTGCACCAAAAAGAAGGGTCTATGCCAAGTTTCGTCATGATAGCTTTAAAACTGAGGGACTATTTTGCTTTGAAACAGACGGACATCGCTGTATCGACACGGCTATTAATGCTGATCAAGAATATATATACATTGTGGGGTCAGAAACGTCTCCTTCATTGCCTTATACATTTATTGACAAAATTATAATATCCCTTGCAAAGGTATAAAAATATCCTGTAACTATTTAAATGTAACCCAGAAATATCATAATGATGATCGCAATCTGTTTGATGAATAGTATAGAAGTAGTTAATAAGTATTTAAAAGCTACTCGATAAGTATTATAAATATCTATGTTATCGATTAAAAAACTTGAAAGTGTATCGATATTGATCTGTTGATAAAGAAGTCGAACGGTTATGCCGAGTAATAGTAGATAATTATAGCCAAAACTTCAAAGGGGTATTTATGGAAATATCAGTTAAGCTACGTTTTGCTAAATAAAAGTTCTATTTGATTAACAATTTTGGTGATTTCCTTCTCTGTTTAATAAACAAATAACAATTCGCTTATATTCGATTCAGTTTTATTGATGCGGCAGGAGGGAAAGGAGGGAAAAGTGAGTGACTACCTCTGGGTACAAAATGCAACAAAAAGAACATAAACATTGAGTGGCATATGTGCGCTGCAGAAACAACGTGCAACAATTGATAATTGAATCAATTCACTTAATATGCATTGCTTTGCTGGGGCAGTCAGGAACCCATCAAGAGTCTGCCAAATGGTTGCACGAACAACAATCAACAATTCATATGTTGTCAGTGACGTCATATCATAACAATAACAACAGCGACAGTGGCGTAAGGATGAGGGCTGATACCAGATGGGATTGTCCTTGTGACCAACGCAAATCCGCAATTTGTGTCCACATTCCTGGCACATGCATCACGTAAATGACTGCGAAATTCATCAAATGCCTTTTGAAAACGGCAAAAGGATGTGTTTGTTGGTATAATCTCGCTCATATGTCATATGCAGCTTGATGGCCATAATTTTAGTGGCTTTTGTTTTGGCCGCAACCAAGCAAAAAATAATTGACGTCAAATCTCGTTCGCTCGTCCGCTCGTCGTCCTGTCGTCCTGTCGTCGTCCTGCGCTCGTGCGCGCTTGTTTGCAGTTAATTACAACGCGCCTGACTCCTGATGTTTGATGCCTGACCTTGCGTGCTGCATTCACGTTGCAGAGGTTTCCGTTTTAGCCATGCCGAGCACGTTTGCGCCAAAAATCTTAATTTCTTTCGGGGGCTGGCTTGCAAGTCATAAGCCCCGCGTGTCCATTTTCCTTCCTATTTAGGGTGCAGCAGCAAGCACAAGCACTGCATGCTCCCATAAGCACACACACACACACACACACACCCTTCAACACGCACCCCTCTACACTTGCCGCAGTTTCACACATGCGAACCCATGCGAAGACAGGGTCTTCGTCCCTGCTCCTGTCGGTTATCATTCATAATTGGCTGGGCTGCACCTGTATGGCATATTTACGACACCTTGGCTTTCTCGGCCAAGTCAATTGCCTGCTTTTTGGTAAATTGCATGATGTATGTCTTTGTTACACCGTTCAGCAATTTTCAAAGAAATCAAAATATTATTACTACACAACGAGTTGGCCAGATTTAGATATATTTGTTGTAAAATATTATTTATTATGAAAATCATGCACTTCTTCAATGGGACTTTGTTTTGCATCTATACTAAGGCTTCAGCAGCTGCTCGCTGACTGAAACTCAGAGATATGACTAAAACTGAAATGCCATATCAATCTAGAGGTCAAACCATGACCAAAAACGCATTCCTTATGAAAATCGGTTCTGTTTTGACAAAGTTATGCAAGGTTGAAGTTTACTTGATTTCTAGAAGGAATAAGTTTATGCCAGAAGTTAGATTATTAAAGAAATGCAAATTGGTGAAATATGAAATCAGAGATATGACTAAAACTGAAACTGAACTGCCTTTTCTCTATTATATCTGCAAACTATGAAACCTCAATCAAAACTGAGTGCTTACGCTGATTGTGTATCAACAAAAGCAAGCTAAGCTTATTAGAAGTGTGTTTATAGATTGAATCGTTTAAAAAAGACAGTCAGCGGAAATCAGTCAGCGATTAGTGCTGCTGAATGGGCGCAATCTTGCCTTGATTTTATACAAAAGAACAGCCTGCAATTTGCATACTTTAGAGTGATAATTACCTTTATGAATATTGAAGGTTGCCTAATATGTTATTTTGCGCAACCTTGTGTAAACGGTTCTCCCACACGCCTCTGACCTTGCTGCCCATGGTTTTCCATATGAGCAATTATATTTATGACTTAACAAGGCAAATGCAATTTGCTGCACCCAAAATCACATCAGGCGAGGAGCAAGCTCTGGTCACGCACACCACATGACGAATAAATTATCATAAATGCTTTGATAAAACAGTTTTTGCTTGAAACTCAGCTGGCAATTGCGTGCCTTCAACTAAAAATGGCGCTCGATTAATTTATATTATTAGCCATGTTCAGTGCGCTTGCAGTTTGCGCCATTTTGGTGCAAGGCTTGGCTCTCTCTCTCTTTTTCGCTCATGCAAGCACTTTTAATTTCCCTAAGTGTAACGCCACAAGTTTCCAAATTGGCCCATTTCGCGCGAGAGCGCCCGGAGAGGCGAACCACATTTTTCTAGGCACTCAAACCATTTGCGGGGCATGCCTCTTGGCTCTGTGCTGTTTCATTGTTCTTTGTTGCCTTTGTGCGCCCACGCAGCAAGTTGCACGTTGCACGCTGCTTGCCACTGCTGCTGCTTGCTGCTTGCTGCGTGCTGCACACAGAACCCCATGCGTCAACAGCGCCGCTGGCGTCGCGGCCACCGCCTTCGTCATAAGTTTTGATTCTGAGGAGACTCCTTGCTGCGCTTTTGTTTACCAGCCGCGGGCAATGCACGCGTTTGCTGCCTCGTCGGGGCAAGCTGCGTGGCATGCGGGTAGAGGCATATAGATGGCTTTTGGTTGGCTTTCCAACCGGCTCTTTGTCTTCGTCGTACGCTTTGCGAGTGCATTAGAGCCACAGCCAAGACTTTGGGAATGGAATTCGCGATGAGCTGGAGTTGGCCATTCCCGTTATCGATTATGGATGGATGAATTCCCATCAGCGCTGCCTCAGTCTTTACCAAAGGGAAGTCAAAACTTGTTCAATAGTTGTACTACTGGGACATGGGGAAGTTTGGTCTGATGATTGCTTCAAATTTCAATTTGTGCTCCATGCAAATCGAGAAACAAAAACTATTTAGAATCGATTTATTTTTGACTGCTGAATTGCATTGTTTCAGCAGCTCACTTTTGCACTTCACTAGAGTTGCCTTAGGCCACTGTACAAACATAATTTCTGCAATCAATCCACATTTTAGCCACTCAAAAATGCAGTCTTTAATTCAAATAGAAGAATTTATACAGATTTTACTCAAATATGCAGTACGGCTGGTATTTTTCGGCTTTGCACATTAATTAACTTCATTTCTTGTGTGAATTTTGAAAAAAATCAAATTGATCTATAAATGATCTATTGTTGGACTACTCTTGCCAAAAATAAGCAATTGCAGAGCATTTACATGAAATGTTGAGAATAGCAGAGGAGGGCTATGAACAGTAGACCTCCAAGAGAGGCAATTGTATTGGACTACCATCAATTCTTGAGAATCGCAGAGGAGGGCGATGAACAGTAGACCTCAAAAAACAGGCAATTGTATTGGACTACCATCAATTCTTGAGAATCGCAGAGGAGGGCGATGAACAGTAGACATCCAAAAGAGGCAATTGTATTGGACTACCATCAATTCTTGAGAATCGCAGAGGGGGGCGATGAACAGTAGACATCCAAAAGAGGCAATTGCATTGGACTACCATCAATTCTTGAGAATCGCAGAGGAGGGCGATGAACAGTAGACCTCAAAAAACAGGCAATTGTATTGGACTACCATCAATTCTTGAGAATCGCAGAGGAGGGCGATGAACAGTAGACATCCAAAAGAGGCAATTGTATTGGACTGCCATCAATTCTTGAGAATCGCAGAGGAGGGCGATGAACAGTAGACATCCAAAAGAGGCAATTGTATTGGACTACCATCAATTCTTGAGAATCGCAGAGGAGGGCGCACAACGAAATGTATAACGCATTTAAGGAGAAATTTCCGACCCCACAAAGTATATATATTCTTGATCAGCATCAATAGTCGAGTCGATATAGCCATGTCCGACTGTCCGTCTGTTTCTGTGCAAACTAATCTGTCAGTTTCAAATATGTCGGAACCGGATAGGATCACTATATCATATAGCTGCTATAAGAACGGTCGGTGGAGAGACGATGTTTAAATTGGGAGCTATTTTATTGGCATCTCTGTAAGGGTATTAGGTCTTCGCCATGCCGATGTCAGCTTCTTAGTTGTATTCTATAACTATTGTCTTAAATAACTCAAGATGTGTTCAAAAAAACACAAAAAATCGTATATTAACAATTTTAGCATTAAAAATAACCTACTTTAAACAAAATATTGTACTTAAATCAGAAAGTTTTACCTAGCCCGGGGCTTGGCAACGTTTAAGTTCCGAATGCATTAATATTTCTCCGAGTGTATAGGACGCTTGTTATGAATCAGAGCCGTAACTACTAACTGAAAAAGAACACTCTTTCTTACTCTTCCAATTCGAGCGCTCTCTTAGAGCCTACATGAATGGGCCATAAAACGCAAGACCTAATTTTGAAGTCGTCCCCTCCGCCCCGAGCCCGGATCGCATAAGTCGAGCTAAGGGGGCTAAGGGCTAATATATTTTGCGTGTGTGAAGTAGTTCAAGTAAACTCCCACGAATGTTAGACAAATCGCCTAACAACGTAAGCAGCTAAGAGAGTGGTACCTGGGGTCAGTTGTGGCTCACACACACTCACACACACACACTCACAGGGAGTTGTTGTGTGTAAGAAACTAGTACAAGCCCACAAAAGCTGAGCGAGGCGAGAGAAAAGCGAAAGTAAGTGCTCGCATGCAAAAATGTGCCTTGGCACTCAGAAAAAGGAGCAAAACAAAAAGAAAAGTGAGAATTTCTCAAGTTTTTAGGCCAAGTGACCCGATTCGAGGGCTGGGGGTTGAGGGTTGGGGCTGGAGTGAGACGCTGACCGCAAAAGCCAACGTCGTATATAGTTTTATATGGATATGTACTCAAGTAAGTATATATATATTTGCAAATGTATGCAAAATTATACCAAAATATTCAAATTTCTATTGATTTTGCACTAAAGTTGACGTGGAAAGCAACACTTAAACTTCAAAAATGCAACGAGTCAAGGAAACAAAACTAAAAACAAACCAAGCAACATCAAAAATGTTAATACTAAGCACGCGGAGAAAATGCAAATTCTGGACACAACTCACCTTGAAAATCTTGAACGAGGAGACCACATAGAAGGCACCATCCTCCAGCTCATCCAGATGATATTTACGATCGCCATCCATGGAGAAGACGTAGCGTGCACCACGCGGCAGATCCATCTTGGGCGAGATCTTGTCGAGCAGATTGTCCAGCGAGGTGACATCCCGGCCGGGACGATAGCGCAGCTCCACGCCCGGAAAGAACGGGTCGCCATTGCGATAGAAGACGACACGACGCGCCTTCCAGTATGACAGATTGTTATACCGGGCGGCTGCGGCGCTGGAGATTTCCGGTCGAGACTTCGAGCGTACGAGGGGCACAACAGGCGGTTGCTCCGATGTTTCGCTCATGTTATCCAAGTAGCTGGGACTGAGCGCACGGCTCTGATGGCCGCTCTGTACCCCACTAGCGCCACCACCTGCACCACCACCACCAGCAGCAGCTGCTCCAGCTGCAGCTGCACTTGCCCCACCGTTACGCTGCTGCCAATAGTCGGGTACGTGCGCGGTGCCACCGCCAGGGGCACGGCCAGCAGCTCCACCAACAGCCGCAGCGTTATTAGCGCGCAACTCGCTGCCGGCTGCTAGGTCATCATCGTCCTCATCATAGTGTCCACTCTGAGGCTGTATCTGAAAGCTGTTTGTGCCACGTGGTGGGGGACTCTTGGCTGGGCTGTTCCGGTTGCTATCCTGGTTGGAGTGCGCCGTGTTGCCAGTATTATTATTAATATGATGATTATTATTGGTATTTATTTGGTTATCGTTATCATCGAACTGGCCTGTCGTCTGAGTGAATGTCGGCGAAACGTTTCCCTCGAGTTGTGAGTTGGAACTAATTTGTGGCATTGTTTGGCCGCCGAGCATGGGCTCGCCATTAGCAGCTGCGACGCCGCCGTCGTCATCGCCATCGCCATCGCCATCACCATCACCATCACCATGGCCATTACCATTGGCAGCAACAGCGCCCAGACCGTCCAGGTAGTCGTTCTCTTCGTTGGACATTGTCCGTGTAGCCGTGCTCTCTCTTAGCTGCCTTAGAGTGCCTCTCCCCACAACCCGCTCTGTCTTACGGCCGCAATCTCAGCCCCTGTCTTGGCCTGGCTTGCGTGACTTGTATTGTTGTGGTCAGAAGTCACTAAGGCAGCGTCGATGTCGCGTCGACTCAAAGCGTTCTTGCCAGGATACGTTCACGTATGGCTTTTTGATTGCCCGTAGTCGAACACAGTGTCCTGTGCTGAGAGGTTCTGCTTGCAACTTACAGTTTACTCAGCACTCTAACGTGCTGCAATATACACGAGTATGAGCTGATGATCCTTTAGAAAATTACAAAAATATATATATTTGATTAAAACATGAGAAAATGTTTGCTTTTTTTGGAGCAGTAATGCGCTTGACAACTTACATTTTCCGCACGTATTTGTTAATATAGAACTATAAGCTGATGATCCTTTACAGCCTGCAAAAAATGATGAGGCAGCTTAGCAATGTTTAATATTAGTATAAATTATTGCATTTCACACCAACCACTTGAGTTCCTAAGCCCCTACCAGATATATATGTTGGTGTTTCGCCTTGCCAGCCCAGCCCAGCCCCTATTATTGGTATGTTAGCAAATCTCAATGTGTCGTGTCCACTGCCGATTGCTCTTCAGATCCACTTCAGACGCACTTCAGCAACTGTCTGACTAACAACTTCACAGTGCCTTTGTCAGTAAACACAGAAACAGTGTAAGGATCCCCCACTCGCACATTTCGAGCGTCACACACGCCCCGAGGACCCACACCCCCGCTGCCCCAAACTGGTCACTTGACTCGAAATATCGCGTACTATTTGAGTTGCTTCATGCACCTCGCACTTCAAATACTGGGGCCAGTAGGGGCAGCGCCTCCAGCTCCAGGTCCAGCTCCTGCTCCAGCTCCAGAAGTGGCCACTCCACTTTACTTTGACCGAAATTGCAGGCGAGTTGGCCAACGGCCTGGGCCGACTCTTGTACATATGTAACTGTTAGCTGTTTATAGAGTATGTGTGCTGGCCAAAGGCGTTGCCCGTTGCCCATGGCCCGCTGCCCGCTGCCCGTTGACCGATCCCGACCAAAGGGCTTTACGTGCCTCAAGTGGCGTTACGGCCATTGTGTCTTCTGCCATTCATCCCACAATCGCATGTGCTTAGCCCGGCTGCATATGCAACTATTTGGACCGCAATGGAATTTACCATTGCGCAGATGTTGGTGTGAATACTTATTTTCTTCTTTTCTTTTTTTTTTGGCCACCTTTTTTTACAGCTCTGACTTACCTGCTTTATGTAAATTGTTTTTATTGCAACACGTTGCACTTGCTTCCTTCCATTTGAGTTGTATTTATGGCTGGGGCCGTTCGTTGTCCTCAGCAATTTTTTGCGCCAATTAGGTTAATGACACTTTGGTTGCACGTTTGCCGCTGGGATGTTGGTTTATTAATGCGCCAAGAACAGCAACAACAGTTGTTGCTTCCTCAGCTTCCACTTGCACTAATTGCCTATCAATCAGGCGCAATTGTGTCGACTTATTTGGGGCACCCGGGGGACGACGGCACACACATTTAGCTGAATCGAATTTAATGAACTCGACGAAAAGTTTATTAAAATATCTCTCGCAACAAAGTTGGCAAAACAAAGTGTGCAACTTTTGAGAAGGGCTTCTTCTTCCTCTGGCAAACGCAGAAACAAACGCAAGCGCGTCTTGGCCGTGTTGTGCACAATGCAGAAGAAATTCCGTCTGGCAACTTTGCCGGTCAAAGTGTTTTTGAATTGTGTTTCATGTGCCTGTCCACTCTAAAGTCCTCCGCGTAGCCAATTTTCATAGAGAGCGGACTCGGGCTCCTCGTGGCGTTAACTTTCAACGTCGCGAAGTCGCAGTCACCGTTAGCGTCAGCGTCAGCGTCAGCGTCGCCGTCTCTGTCGCCATTGCGGGCATTGAATTACGCTTTGTTGTTGCTATTGTTATTGTTACTGTTACTGTTGTTGTTGTTGTGTTGCTTTTGGTGCAAGTGCCTGACTTATGGGCTAATGCTGCCACGCGACTTCTCCGGCATTGCCTTTACCATACGCCTTACGCCCTTACGCCCCTACGCCCCTTCCCCCCTACGCCCGCTCGCCTAATTGTGCCCTGCTTATAAGCTGCCACCCCAGCCAGAACCTGGCAGTCTGCCATTCGCCACGTTCTCTAAACCGTTTTGCTACAGAGCTTCAACTCACTCCCGTCCCGCTCCCCCAACATCAGCCCCCTCTCTGACCGCAGCACTGCAAACTAGCGGGAGTTGTTGCCTTCTCGGCGACATTAAGAGCACGAGCTCAGTTGAAGGAACCGCAAAAGTTAGCACACGCTACTTTATTGTTTAGACGCACTGTGGTTAAACCTTTGCGACAAAGGACACTGTTTCATTACCCCTATAAAAATATTACTCAACATAAGAACGAGAAACCTAACTGCATGCTTAACAACAATCGTTTCGTTGTATGTCTTAATTATCATATCATTTGTTATTTATAATACTGTACATATTGTTATAAGTTTCGTCAGCTGCTTTTGAAACTTATCCTGATCTTTGACTTTCTACTGTGAGTAGTTAAATACTAAAAAATTCATCCTGAAACAATTTTTCCTTCCCGATAAGGTTCTTTTTTAAAAATATTCGAATTCTGCCCTGATTCCTAATAACATAAACAATTAATTAACATTTTTTGTTATTTTTTCCATTTTGCATCCCGATCCCATCCCTATTCCACATCTGGAAACAATCGCGATATTCATTCAAAGAAAATCACTAAAGGAAGTACTTATTTTTCAAATATTGCCATAAGTCCTGGACAATAGCAATAATAGTCTACAAGCTAAGATGCTAATAGCAGGATAAAATGGGTATTAGGCTCCATATTATCGCACTTGATGATGGAGAGTGGATGAAGAGTCATCTAATACTAAGGAAAGATTTTTCTAGTATAAGGTATTTATACGATAATTAAAGGGAAGGATATTGTGCTTCTAAATTTGAGATATTTTAACAGATAGTCAGAGATAGTTTAAATAGTGTTCAGATATGTTCTTCTTCAAAAAATATTTTTAACAAATGTTAATCTTTAAACTAAAAAATCTTAATCTGAAAGAAATCACAATATCTGTAGACATAAGTTCTTAATATTAAAGTGATAATAATAGGGAAGTATATTGTGGTACTAAGTATTAGATACTTTAACAGCTAGTCAGAGATAGCTTGAACAGTATTCCGATATGATTTTATTTTTTTCAATAAATATTTTTGACAAATAAATAAAACACATTTTAATCTGAAAGAAATCAGAATATCTGTATACATGAGTTCTTGATTTTAAAGTGATGACTGATGAGCCTTCTTAAAAGAAATAGAAATGCATTATATTTCGCGGAATCAAGAAAATATTACTAATTGTCCAAATGGGCAAACCAAACTTTAAATTAGTTCATTAATTCAAAAACTTTTTTTGCTGCAGAACTCCTTTCTCAAATACTGTGAACAAAATTACAGTTTTTAGCTATTCGTGCTCACATTGTCGCTGTTTTATAGTTAGTGTACTTGTTTTGTCGCCGGGTGTCGCGGGAGGGGAATGTCAGGTCCTTCGCCATATCGTGAGGCAACTTGTGGCCGCGTACTTCCCACCTGCATGCAACTCCTGGGGTAGTCTCATGGTGCAGTCCACACCTTGGTCCTCTAATTTCTTGTGTGTCACGCTGTTCGACCAGTTAGCGTAGCCATCAAACCCGGCACAGGACAACTTGGCATTTCGAAACCAACTCGGAGCCAATTTCTGTGGGTTTTCTTCGTCGCACAATTAGGCCAAATGTTGGTGGAAATTTGTTTTTATTACATTATATGTGATTTGTGGCAAGCGGTTTAGCACAGGCCATATACTTCGGTAATACCAAAATTCTTTCCTCAGCAAATAGTGCTACCTTGCTACCTTGCCCTACTCCGCACTTAGCCCAGCTCTTTTTTATTAATTATATTTTCCGTACTTAGAATCGCGTGGGCGACGCAACGTTTGGTGAAGTTAATGTATTATTTTAATGTTATTTCCGGAATGTGCGTGATTTGTATACACTGAACACATGGGGTAAAAGGGGTATTTTACAAAAGCCCGATTGTAATTATTGCAAAAGTTTTACACCAAAAAATAAACAAATTATTCTAATTTAATAAACCAGGACTAATTGTTTGTAATAACTAAATAAATGAGGTGTATTGTTTGAAATGTCAAGGATTATTCAAAGATCAAACATCAAAGGTATTCTATAATTCAACATGAAAAGAAAACTATCATCTTACTTTTCTTTAAGTAAGATACTCAGAATAAGACTTTAACATAACTTTATCAAAGGATAAATTTCCAAGAACTTAGTGTGTTTATTTCAAGCACAAAGGATATTAAATTTCTTGTCTGTGAGCTTATTTTAATTATAATTATTAAAGCTTCTACCATTGTGCAATTTGTTCATTTGTTTAGCAAATTAAGCTTGTTAATTTCATTTCTTAAGCAAAACTGTCTGGGTTTGTTCAACACCAACACCAACACCAACAGCAACACCAGCATCTTCATAATTTCCTGTTTCCTTTTCAATTATCTAGTTGTTCCCTATTCACACAAGCAAATTATTTCTCAAATTACCCAACAAGAAACTATAGCCACATCCACAGCTCTAAACAACTCACATAAGCGGCAATCTATGCCCACAGAATGCCCGAAGCGACGGACAGACAGGTTTTCGTCCTGTCAAATGTATGTATGTGGGTGTGTATCCTTGACACACACACACACACACGCACACACAACCACGCTGTAAATGCATATAATAGCTAGTGTAACTTGCTGGCATTCCATACTGTGTTTCAACGAAGGATGCCCTGTGAATATGCCAAGAATACGAGTACGATGGACAGTAGAATGCAAACTTTGGCTGAAAGTGCCCACTGTGCGGTAGAGCGATAGCTAATGTAGTCGCTTGCGGTACATATAGATGCATACTTATGTACTTATTTGAAAAACACAGATACACACACACACAGACATGCATTAAGGGAAGGAGCAGTGCATTGTGAGTGAGCCCAAGTCAACATGACTGCCCCAAAAAGTTACTAAAAAGTCCAATGCCGCGAGCCTACATTTTTCATTGGATACTTTTGGGCGCAATTTTGCAGCCTGAGATATTGCAAGTAAATGCGATAGAAAATCTGGTGACAGGGGGTGGGTCAGGGAACTGCAACGACGTCGGCGTTGGCGTTGGCGTCGGCGTCGAAGGCAACGACGACGACAAGGACGGTGACAGCAACGACAACGCCAACAATGAGGCATTTTTAATGTGACCATTAAACAATGGCAATGGGGACAAAGGACACACACACACACACACATACACACACATATACTAAGACAACAAGTTGCTGCAGGACTGCAGTAGACGCCTCAACGAACCTCGATGCTCACCCAGCGAGCAATTTTGTAAAGATTTATAACACGGCTAAGCACTTAAGAGCCAGTTTCCAAAATGAGCTCAATCCGTGTATAAGTTCGGAAATTGTAACGGTAGTATACTCCGTAATCAGCTATTGATCGGAGATAAGGCCATTGAACTCCCATCCTATTGCAGCGTTCTAAACTCCATCCCATAATAATTAAAGATAATCTTATTAATTATGTTCTATTCTTTTCTAGTAGATTTGTACTTTCATATTCTTATTTATTTATAAATTGTATAATAAGAACAAAATCTTAAGAAAAGGTAATTTCTTAAGAACATGATTAATAACAATAGTTGGAAAATATATAAATATATTCATTTAAGTTTTATTGTAGCTATAGCACTATATTTGAATCTACTTTATAAAATAATATTCTGTTATATTTTACCCTATTCAATTTAATTATATTCTATTATTTTCAATTAATTTTAGATTCAATTGAATTATATTGTACATAACCTCACTCTTCCATTTTATTTCATCATTATAAAATAATTTATTGTAGCTTGTCTATTCTATTGCATTCTACTTCTCAATATTCTTTATTATTATACTATACTAAATTATATGTTATTTTATTGTATTATTTTCCATTTAATTAAATTTTAAGTTAATCCGCGCTAATCTTTCCAAATATATTAAATGTTATTTGATTATTCTGTCTGTTATTCTATTCATTCCAGTTCAACTTAGTTCTATATTTCTTATATGCTATATACTTTATCCATTTCTTTCCTATTCCATATTCCATTCTTTCTAGTCTTTTCTATTCAACTCCATAGCATTTATGAATTCATGAAGAAGTTCTTAGTGGTAAGCTCAAAGCTAATTGTATGTGTAGAGTTCAAGCGAAATAGCTTATTGGGTTGTTCCTTGAACCTTCCTTGAACCAAAGTATCCAGCCAGTATATAAAAGCAGTCCGGCTCATAGCTGCTCCCGCGCGTGATGACTTTTCAATACAAAGTAGGAGTCTGATGCCCAGGACGTTACCAACAGAAGACGCTGAAGAATGCAACGGCAGCGACTGTGACGATGACATCGGCGGAGCCTGGAACTTGGATCTGTATGCAACTGAATGAGCCACAACAAAGGCGCAATGCTGGAACACTCGTTGAGCGAATATGGCAATAACGAGTCGAACTACTGCACTGGATCCCCGGTGCTACTCCCACTAACAATGTAAGAGCTGTTGCAGTTACTATCGGCTATTGCTCGTTTGAGCTGTAAGCAATGACAGCAGTGTAATCTTCAATGGGAACGGAAACCCACATCAGCTGGGGGTTGGGCTGACCAGGCATCTGCTTTTGTCCAAATGAATGAGACGCATGACAAAATGAATGGATCGAACGGTGGGTGTGAGAAAAACGACCACAAGTAGTCAGCCACAGCTCGTGCTACTGCTCGGTGAACTACTTATATCAGTGCCATAGAAGGCTCACAGACACACAGACAGACAGACATACAGGCTTGTCTGTGTATGTATTGTGTCCAGGACACACTGGTAATGGTAATGTATGGTCGTGGACATGGTATGCCAACACATCTCAGTGATAATTTGGTCGATGTCATGCCATCCGTGCTGCAGAGGAGAAAAGTCGTGTCCTCAAATGTGAATGAGACCGGATTGTCGGCGGTTGTTGGCAAAAGTTTCAATTGTCCTTGCCTGAGGATGTGTGAATGTGATTGTTTAAGTTTTTCTTCTGTTGCTTCCTGTTGCATGTGGGCACAATTAATTGTTATTGCGTATGGTGCAAATGCTGATGATGATGCATCTGTGGCCCTGAACATGTGCCACACGTTTCAACTGACCCGCTCAAAGTTGTTGAAGATATGGGTTGAAGTGTAGTAGGTTTCTGTATTCAAATCACATCAGTAAGTTCTGCCATTAACCAAACACAATATACCTAAATGCACTTATGCTGTCATCAAAGGCATTTCTTGAACTTTTGAACTATTTTTTCGCATTTCGTATTCCCTTGCATTCCCAGTTGCTAATAAAACAAATTGGCAAAAGTTTTTGGCGGGGAAATTAACATTTGGCAGCGTGCTTTAATGTGGCCACATCCTTATCCACATCCAGCTCCCCTCCCTAGCCAATGCGGACAAAGTGTTACGCTTTTGGTTTCTCGCTCCCACCCGGAATTACCAGACTGCGCGTTGATGGGTGGCTGTGATTAGTTTTTGTTAGGAAGCACTTCACCATTCTACCAATCTACCATTTGACCATTCCACCATTCCACCATTCCACCATTTGACCATTGTACGAATTGACCATTTTAAATGCCTTTTCGCGCCACATTCATTTTCTGGGCACCGCACTCAGTATGTTGGTTAGGCATCAAATTGTTTGCTTTTTCTTTTAATTCCTTTATTCGGCGACTGCTTTTAATATGATTGCAGTTGGCGCTTACATATGGGGGCCAGCTGCTGCTGGGGGGCACTCAAAAAGTTGGTGGGTCAACTTTTGCAGCTGCAACAACAACAACAACAACAACAACAGCTACAACAAACACATGCGCCAACGCCAAATGGCTGCCATTTTTTTTCATAGTCTACTTTTGGGCGCATTAGTTTCGCATCACTTGCCGAAAATTGTGTGGCTCGACTTTGCTGCTTCTTTCTACTTTGCAAGCGGTTTGTGGCAATTGATGTATGTCTGTATGTGTGTGTGTGTGTGTGTTGGCCAAAGAGAGTACGTTTTTCTGTGGCGTCAATTATTTTGCTGACTGCAGTTGGCCAATTACAAATTACAGACTACGTATACGTAACATACAAAGCTGCCAAGTGACCCTTGTTGCTTGGCTAACTTTTCATTAGGTCGAAACTTGAGCAAATATATTGGTAAATCAATTATGTGGCTTTCAATTCAATGCTGGTCACTTTTCATTTATTTGATTTATTTAATTGAAGGCAAGGCCGCACTTTTTCTCCCATCATCAATGAAAAGCCCAACTTTTTCGCATACTTTTAGAAATGGAATTTGTTTTTTTTTTCTTGTCGTTTTGTTGTTGTTTTTTGTTGCCTTTATTGCCAACAACAATCATTTCGACGCAACGCCAAATGTAATTAGCTTTAAGTGTATCGTCTGCTGTGGTTGTTTGCTTCGCTCTCCTACTCGTAATTTGTTGTTAATTAGTTTTTGCAGCGTGGATTTTTATTGAAAATTAATGCCTGCGGATTGGTCATCTGGCAGCGTAACGGCCCACTTTAATTGATATCAGCTCTACTCGTAAACTGGCATTATACCTCGCAGTTACATAATGATCTCAATTGCGTTTTCCCATTAACTATCCAGGTTTATGGTACTTTTAATACCCTTGCCGAGCATTTTACAGCTTTGTCACAAACTGAAGCACTTTGAGAACATAATTCATCCATAAATTCTTAGTTTTGATCAGTTTGAAAAGTTAAGTTTTACATATTTTATCTATTTGTTTCTATTCATATTTTCAAAAGTATGATAATGAAATTTGTTGGCAAACCTCTCTACACGCACTATATGTGCCTTAACCACAGCTGGTAAGGGAACATTCGGTTAACATATTGATTTTAACATATATTTCAATAAAACTCATCAATTTCAAAAACTATTGGTTACACAACATATTTCTAGCGACCTTTCTTAGTTTTAATTTGAGAGTTTAGACTAGTCTGCCCTTCAGTCGAATAAACTCTCAACCAAATGGACTATTTTATTATGAAAATAAGCTACAATTAACTTTATTATCTTACGAATAACAACGTTCTGAACTATTTGACCAGATTATAACATTAAAATACATATCTGCCATAGGGGGAGTTTAATTATTACCTCTGTAAGGCTATTTAATCTTCGGCATTGTTATGCAAAGTAATTTTATTTGTTGCAAAATGTAAACAGACATACAATTGCATTACATGGCAATGAATACTTCACTTTAATTTACAGGACTCTGCAAATGCTGATCATAGCAGGCAATTCGAACATTTTTCTATAAATTTTACAATCAATTTCAATAAAATTTGAAATTCCAGCCATTAGAATTAAGAGTAAATCGAAACAAATAAGTGAAGTATGGCCAACCCCACCCGATCCAACTGCTTGAAGATTCCTAAGCCCCCCGAAATCCTTGAGGCACGCGAGAAAATTACTGAAATAGTAGCCAAGTATAATCAGAGTATATTTTGCGATCCGCGGCAGACGGTATCCAAGGCACAGTGTCAGGAATGTGGCCATTTGATTGGATGCCCAAACTTTAACCAAACTTTAACCAAGCCACAACGGTATGTGTAATAAATGAAGGTCCTTGACGGGTATTACCAACCAGCGCACCTTAGATTCTATTCAGACTATGATTGGGAGGAAATTTGCGTTTGCATATTAATATCAACAGTGTTACTAATGTTCGGACTGGGAGTGTTCTTTGTCCGGCGTTACAATCAAACGTTCGTCTATGGAACTGGGGGCTGCATGTCCTCCATTTTATGGACCTACAATGATTGCCCGGTCCTGGTTTAGGCCAGGGGCGCACTCACAGGTAAATGCCATCAAAAATTAATGAACCGCATGATATATATATTCATTCTCGTTTCGCTGCCTTTCAGATAGCCAACGTGAGCAACTATTGTAGCCATTTTCACAGCATTTGCACTCAATCAAGGTGGGGGTGGTAGGGAACTGAGCGCGCTAAGCACACCTTGTTAATTGGGCCGCAGGCACTTTAGCGCCCCTTTTTGGGCGCTGTCAATCATCAAGCCGTTTAAATAATAAATCACTTTAAAATTAGTTTGCCAAGTTGCGCAAGTTGAGCGTCGACAAATTAGTAAAAGTTAATTAAAACTATTTAAATTGCAAATTATTTTAACATTTTTCACACACACACACACACACACACACATACACGCAGAAAGCGCAGACAAAGAGCGCTGTTGATGTCATGTAAAGCATTGGAACATGGCTCACACATACTAATAGCAACTGGCTGGGTTGGTGAAACCCAAGGAAAGCTAACACCCATGCCAGATACATTCACACACACGCACACACACACACGTACACACAGACTCATTGCTTTTCCTTTTCACAGAATGCTTAAATGAGGGAAATTAAAAAAGAGCGCACCGTACGCTGTTCTACTCGTAGATATGTTTATGCCAAGTTGTGTGTGTGTAAAAAATGTCAAGTTGTGTGCACACCTTGCCTGCCAGCTGGATAGTCATGCAGTGGGGGAGGAACGGAGGCACACAGGTACGTATGGGCGTTGGGGCGTTGGGGCGTGTACGCGTGGCGCAACAATTTGCATATAAAAAGGGTTGTTAGACTTTAAATAGCGGCTGGGCCTATTATCTGCATTAGGGTAGATATGGCGCGCATTAAGATAAGGTACTTACAGCAACGTTTACACCGCAATTGGGATGGGGCTTCCTTTGGCTCCTCCGCAAAGTTAATTTATGCGGGTGTGTATCTGACTCGCACATACATACATACATATGTATATGTGTGTGTGTGTGGGTGTGTCCCCGCTGCTGCTGCGAAGCTTGTTGAAATTTTAATTAAAGGGAAATTTCTGAAGAGCATAAAACTTACTTTACATCACATCAAAAGGAAGTTGCATCAAGTCGAATTGTCAATTGGTGTCGTCTCTCCAGCATTCCCACCCAGTAGACGATGGCATCCGAAAAGTGCCTGACTGCCGCTGCTGCACTGACTGCTTAATTCGTAATGATGCGAATTCTCAACTTTATCGAAAACACGTCTCCACTCTTGCCTCCCCCCTTTGTCAGCAGCACACAGAAACAATGAAATTACGGCTGATTGGGCAAACACATAAGCCAAGGCTGATTCATACGCTTTATTTCCACGTTTGCCGATTTGTCGATTTCGGGCCATACTTGGGACCTGCCCCAACATTCAAGAGTGCCATGGAAACAAGCAGCCATCTGCTTTGGCAATTTATATTGGTCTATCTGTTTCCCGTTGCGCTTTTATACCCTGTTCTACAAATTTATTTGACAGCAGGATTGTATGTTTTCCTGAGCACAATTAGTGGCCGTATTGGGCTAAAAGTGTCACTTTATATAAAGCAGGGATCGTAAATAACGATTATGTCCAAATTCTTATTAAATGTCAACACAATCATAATGAAAGAGAATTGATACATGAAAAGTGACTAGAGGATCCTTGTTAATAATAATAATAATATTAATAGTAATAGTTTTTATTCTTTTAAGTCATACAGGAAAGCTCAACAATAAAACTTGTTTTTGAGATTTTTATTGTTGCTTAAAAATAAAATTTAACAAGCGAATATATTTTTTCTCACAGAAACAAAAATTGTTTCTTGAGTTTTATATTTCGACGTAATAACGATTTCTTGTTGAGTTTTATATTTTGCTGAAAAATAAAACTCATTTCTCAAGATGTATTTTTTGAAGAAAAGAAAAAGATGAATTTCTAATCTGTGTTTAGTTAATACTGCATTATTATGTATTATTTAAAGTATAGGGTTAAAAACATATCAGAAACTTAGGAAAATTCTGAAGCACATGCGAAAAATACAAAAAATACCAAATGCAGTATTTTTCTACAATTAAAAAATACCAAAAACACAAATTTTACCTATATGTTAAAATATTATATGTTATTGGTATATTTTAGAATTTTTTGTATTTTTCTTCTGGACTTCTGAAAAAAATACTGAAAACTCACATAAACTCAATTATTACCCGAGCTTTCCTTTGGAAACTATATGATGTAGTGATCCCATGTTGCCCAAAGTTGGTCACAATGTATAAACTAGCCAGAGACTCGATTTGGGTAAGTTTGGTGAGGATAGCTTCACAAACAACAAAGGTTTTTATACAGAAACATTGTTGTGACCTATCATTCCTATGGCAGCTATATGCTATAGTGGGTTGATCCGGCCGGTTTTGACATATGTAAAAAGCAGAATGTCCGCCAAGTTTAATCACGATAGCTTTAAAACTGAAAGCCTAGCTTGTATGGAAACAGACGGACATCGCTATATCAACTCAGCTATTGATTATGATTAAGAATATATTATATACTTCGTGGGGTCGTAAATGCGTTACACATTAAGTGACAAGATGACAATACCCTCTGCAAGGGTATATTGAATTACAGGTAACTATTCCAAACTTGAGTGTGGTCAATATTGGTCGAGATCAGTTTTCTAAGTCGAAATATATTTGCAGCAACGCCTGCAAGGGTATTTCATCTTTGGCTCACCGAGTGCAGTTGGCTTACCTAGTTTTTGTTTCATTTCTGACTTTGAGTAGCCAACTGTTTGCTGTTGTTGCGGTGGCAGCCGCAGTTTGAGGCAATGTGCGTTATGTTCTATGCCGAGAAGCGGCAACAAGCAGAAGCAACCGCAGAAGGAACTTGGCGGAAGCAGAGCGTGCTGCCAGGAAGGCCAAAAGCCAGCCAGCCAGCCAAATCACTTTTCAGCAACATTTTCGGTCTTTTGAAATATGCTGCAGCGCCAGACGGGATATACTCGTAGTAGCAGAAAAATATCTCAATTGAAATGCCCTGCACCATTTCAGTGGCTGACTGATGTCTGTGCAGGCCGGGCTTGTGTACAATACGGCTTATCGCTGCTATGCGGCAGAAGGATGCCTTACCTGCCCGCCTGCCCACCCGCCCACCTGGCCGACTGCCAACCTGAAAATTGAGTGCCGAACCAAGCCTGCTGAATATTTACGCAGGTGCCGTGGGCCTGTTTCTAATGGCGCTGCTGCTCTTATTAACCTCTGGCAAGCCCACTATTTCACAGAGATTCCTCGGAATAGCACCGGAAACGGCAACTACATGCTACATAAGTACTCGTCATCATTCACATAAGTGTTTGTCTTTGTTGAAACGTCCAATTCAACCCTCTTTCCCCGCACAAAGCTTGACTTCCGAAATTAATGAGCACTTAAGCGCACTCATAATACATTTATTTAGTAGCTTATGTGTGCCAATGACGCTCTTTGACTGCGTTCGCATTTAGACGACGAAGTTGCTGCATGAAGTATTTTCGTGATGTGAGGGCTTGTGAGGAGGATGTCCGATAACCACGAAGTGTTATCGCACCCTTTGCTTTGTCTCCTTTCGATTGCACGTTGGCAGTGTTGAGTCTTGTATGAATTTCGATATCGATAATCATGCAATCAGCTGAGCCGATTACTCATTTAAACTTAAGTGTTAACAAAAGAACTGATTCAGCTCTTTTCAACGCACAGCGAGTAATCTGAAAAAGTCTGTTCACTGTGCGTCATGCATTAAACAATGGAGCCACATATTAAAAAATCCCGCATATCTGACAGTTAATCCTTTAAATGGGCCACTGCATCCGAGAAAAATTATTAAAGAATTCTGTCGCCGTTATCGAATAGTACATACAGAAAAATTACTCGTTTTTCCACTTTTCAATAAGGTAGCTATAGAAAATGTGAAAAACAGCGAAATCAGTTTGACGAAATTAAATAAATACATTTTGTATTGGTTAATAAAATATCCTACCAACAGGTTATAAGTATACCATTCTTAAATACGATTATTTGTTTTGGTGTTCTTCGGTATTAAAAACCTTTTTGGGACAAAAATTTAAGAAACTGATATTTAACTAGATGTTCTGCTAGAAACAATATAGAATGCCTCCTCTTTAGGACTTCTAACTAATCCTTATATATGTAACTAATCAAAAGATTCATTTGAGTGAATTTGTTATATTCCGTATTAGTCTTCAAATCTTAGTTATGCCTTAATCAGTGCCAAAAATGTTTTTAAGACAGTTAAAAGCCTGAAGCTTGGCACACACCCTTCTTATGGCTGTTGGTCGTACATATGTCGGAGGCGGGTGAATCGGACCACTATAACATATAGCTGCCATAGGAACCATCGGTCGACAACTATGTTTTTGTATGTAAGATAGCTTTAAAACTGAGAGACTAGTTCGCATAGAAACAGACGGACAGACGGACGGACGGACAGACGGACATCGCGATATCGACACGGCTATTCATGCTGATTCAGAATATATATACTTTGTTGGGTCGGAAACGTCTTCTTCGGTCCATTACACATTTCGAGACAAAATTATAATACCCTGCTATTGTATAATAAATAGTTTATAATATTATGATCAATTCCTGGAAAAGTGAAAACGGCCGACACAAGATTTTGCTGAACTTTGCTTGAACAATTAATCTTTTAATTAATTTTTAAGTAAAATAAAATTACATAATGTAAGCCCTGTTTCTGTTTATTCAATTTGCTCGCTTGTTCGTTTAATTAATACTTACGCATCGTCACTTTTGGGAAGCTATTTTAAATACTTTTATTATCCTTAAATGTGAACCTTTTCAGAGGAAAATGAGTTATGAGGGGCTGAAGGGGCACCACAACTAAAATCTTACGTGAAATTCTAAGAGATAGATGCAAAATACATAAAAACTACTCATTATTTTACATTGACTTTACAAACCACACACCACAAATAAAACATAGAATATATATTCAAAATAAAGTTAATTCCTTTGATTTCAAAATGCATCTTCTCCTTAAAATATTTGCACGCTATTGAATTTTGTATTGATTTTTAGCGAGTTTTCAAATTGATTGATTCCAATTGAAAGTTAATTGTGGTTATACTTGTCAATTATATTTTAGTAGAGTATAAATTGTTGTTTCTTCCCACAACATTTTTGAATGCCCAGCAAGAATTTAATTTCATATTTTGTATTTTTGGTCACCTTTAATAAACCAACGATATCAGCTTAAAAGTTATGAGAAATATGTGCGAAAATATAAATGTACGTAAGTTCAACATAAATGAAATTAATCCGCTTCACGTACGCCGGGCAAATTAAAACAAATGATATTTTACGCACACCACAAAATAACAGAGTGGGCCAAAAAATAAAAGAAATTAAAGCGAAGGAATCACGTTAACTGTGTTTGTATATATACTTATATATATACGTACACACACGTGTGTATTTTGGACGCCAAAATGTTAAATTGTGCAGTGGAAATAATAACAAGCGAAACATAATTTTTCATAAATCCGCAAAACTCTGCGTTGCCAGAAACAATAACAAACAAACACACAGAAGTATAAAAATAAACACTAAATGTTCCGCTCGCTTGCTAAACCATTGACTAGCCAGTTGTTTATATAGTATATATATATACGAGTGTATCCTTGTTAGGACATGTTACGCATACGCCAAGGTTGTTTTAAAATCTCACGTTTTTCTGCCACTGTCAAATGATGTCAGTGACTTTCTGGCATTGCACACATTCGTTGGGGACGAGGAGACTACGGGCGAGCCGGAAATTATGGCAAAGCCACGAGGAGCACACAAAACAAACAGGCAAAAAGTTAATTGTATGAAATCAACACACTTAAAGTCAACAACACCAACAAATGCCAGCAAATAGGTTGAGCATGTTGACAACAGTCAAGGCAATATTAGGGCCAGAAACAAACCGAGACCCCAGCCACAGACCCAGTCACAGTCTCAGTCGCAGTCTCAGTCTCAGTCGTAGTCTCAGTCGCAGTCTCAGTCTCAGTCACAGCCACAGTCTCAGCAGCAAAGCCAAGCTACCAATGTTGGCAATGATAGCAAACCAAGCCAAGGCAGGCAGCCAAGCCAAACTACAGCCAACAGTCAGACAGTCCGACAGTCAGGCGTTGAAGAGCCAGCAAGGACACACAGCAACAAGGAGAAGGCAGAGCTAGAGGCAGGAGCAGGGCAAAAGGAAGCCAATGGCAGCTTATAAGCCGCAGCATCAGTCGTGGCAAAATAATCGCCCAACCAAGTCCAAGTGCCAGTGCAAGTCGGTACAACTGTGTGCGGCGAAAGAGTAAAAATGATGAAGCAGCTCGGGCTTCAGTGCACATGAAAAAGATGAAACTGCTCCGGGTGTAGGTGAGCTAAATGCTTACAAGTGCAGCTGCGTGGGGACGAGGGGACGAGGGGTGCGTGCAGGTCACGATTGCGACGCTTCAACTTAAGTAGTGGAAGTAGTTGAGAGACATTCTCCAAGCGACAGACAGACGGACAGAAAGACAGAGAGGGAGATAGACATACCTTGACACTCAATGGCATGTCCTGGCAAACGAGGAAAGTCGTACGAAAATACTTGAGAAAATCGTGTTAAATCGCGCTCAAGTGTTAAAGTAATAAGCACTTTTAATAAATAAAGTTGGATTGTTGTGAGGGTGAAACGGCGTGCGAGATGTGCACAGACGAACACCTATCCACACACACACACACACACACACACACACACACACACACACATATTTGAACACACAACACTCAACACTCAAGTGTCGTATGTAATTGTGTGACATCTCATGTTGTGAAAACGTATTATGAAGTTCAAATCGGGTCACCGTTTATGACTTGCTTACTATAAATTGGGTAAGAAGGATACCACAAAAAGGATAGCCGAATGTATGTAAAAGGCGGAGGAAGAGCTTATAAAGAATACGGGTATACTATTATATTATATGCATCTGCATAAACCTACCAATCGATCTGTCAGTTTGTAAGTTCAAGATGAAGTTTGCCCAAATTTGGTCAGCTTATTTGAAGCTGAATGTTAGTTAGATTTTGGTGAGTTTGATATAGGATATCAACGATATAGGAGCTGGAAGGCTTAGAGCGATTTCGAGCTTTTTTTTTAATTTTCAGCATGAATTTGACCCATAAAACCAACGGACCCAGAAAAACTTTTTAAAAAACGTTTTAAAACGTTTCTCAAAATTTAAAAAAGCTTATTTTGGAATATGAATAAATTTGGAATGCCAAGTTTAGAGCACAACACATTATCAAAAAGACATTCCGTATGGAAATCAATTAGGTTTTAACAAAGGTTTGGTAGTTATAGTCTAGCAGGTATTTAAAACTTAACAAGTCAAAATTTTATGAATTCTAAGCATGTTTATTATAGTTTAAGAGTGGTATAATATAAATATTAGCTTATATACTCCTGGAAGATAGAGCGGAGAAGTCTCAGGGTGCGGTGCTCGAGAACTATTGCCAAGCATGTTGGAGTGAATGAAGCCATAATTTTCACGATAACTGAAACTTTAACATTTGAATTTTAAGCGAAATCGTTCAAGCAGCCATATCAACTTTGGCGAATACTCAAATATAAATATTTCATTTAAAATATACCTGCTGCTGCATATGCCAGGACACTAAAGGGTAATTACAAATGCAGAGTATATATCGAATATATCACATATATACATATATTCTCTTTTACTCTTTATTCACCAACGGTGACTGCCAACCGCTGTGATATATTTGAGCTTTCAATACAAATAACCCAGAACAGATAGCCAAGAATGTGCTTCATTATTTGTCGTTTTGTCCAATATTTGTATGCCACTTATTCAAATAACAATGTAAATCACTTAAGGGATAATTAAAACATATTTACATGATAAATGCATTATGATAAATTATAAATATTAAAAATACCTTTGGCCAGAAATATATGTAATTGCGAGTGTATGAATGAAAAGCATTGACAAACATACAGAATATGGCGCGACTTGCTCATCATATTAAATTACGAGTACAATGGCGACTGCATTAACTCAGTAATTAACACTAATTATGTGCGTCCGGTATTTATGATGGCCTGATGCATAATAATGAGCACAGCAAGGATGAGCCTTGTGCCGAAGAAGTACAATGCATTTGGTGTATTTATAATAAATGTTCTGCAGTATTCACTGTATTGACTACTGCGATAAAGATATGGCATGTAGTTTGATTAGCCAGACCCGAGCATAATTGGCTCAGAAACCATAACCCTAAAAGCTGATTAAGTTTCGATACCATTCCCGCTTTGATGAACTTATAATACCCCAATGTAATAGCGGACTGCACGTAGACCGTCTTATAAGCTTAGTTAACAGATTACCATGCGATAATAGTACACGGAACTAAGACCGGGGCATTTAATAGCCGCGGTCCGTCCTGGCCGTTAGAAGCATAATTTTCCATGGCCATAATCACTTTAAAACAATTTTGTGTGCGGCTCATTTAATGAAAATTAATTTTAAACTTGTACGTTAAAACACCGGGCTGTAGTCACCCTTCTGGACACGCTGGTGCGGAGCTGGAAACTGGAAACAAAAAAACAGGCACAAAACCCTCTTAAATTACCAAAATCCAGACTTATAATCTTATAGCCGCCATTTTACATACACACACACGCACACACGCACACTTTAGAGTGGGACTGCTGTTGCGGCGAGGAGCATGACGGAGGGTGCTGCCGTTGGGCGGCAATAGCAATCACTTTAAGCGTAAGCCGCGCCATATTGTCAGCCATTATTGTCAGTGTACGGAAACGGAAGTAGGGTGTCATATTTTTACAGTGTCTGCCTGGTGGGCCTTGTGCAAAAATGCGTTAAGCTCCACTCGTGCTTAAGCGCCTCAGCTGTGTTCTGTGCGCTGTGCGCGGTTATATCCGACCAGTAGCTACTCAGAACAGCACATGATATCTCATTAACCAGCTTAAGCAAATTTAAGATTTCTCTGTAATTAAACAACATCACACTTGTGCACTTAATACGTATCTGTGTGCTTGTGTGAGTGTCTATGCCTGCCTCAGCAGATCTGGATAGTGGCGTCACTAAAAGGGTCACAGGACCTTTTGCGCTCTCCTGGCCGACTGTCACGCATACACACGTCCAAAAATTAGAAAGTATAATGAAGACTTTTTAGCCCTGCATTTATGTTTTGTTGACTTCTCCGTTGTGCCGCATTTTATCAAGTGAGTCGGCACCGACAGCACTCATACGCCATGTGTGCCATGAATGTTTGTTCGTCGCAGTGGAAGCCGTGTTTACCAAATTGTTTTGTATGCTGCACTATGCAAAAGAGCTTCTGTCACCCTTTGTCGGTGTATATATATAACATGCAAACATATACATACATGAAGTGAAGCAAAGGCTGTTGACATATGTTCATTGGCAGATGGCAGTCACAAGAGATAAAGTTTCAAAATGTCCTGCGTCTGCTAATAAAACACCAGCATTGCTAATGTTAATGAGGCTACTACTGCAGATAAGTGAATGATATATGGTATATAGATCTTGAAGTGCAACCTACATTACTATCGAATCTCAAGAAAGTCTGGCTGATTCAATATTATGTCCGCAACTGGATAACAGAGACCAATTTCAATCTGATCCAAATTGGTAAACACATTAATCTTAACTCCTGCCGTTATAATCATAGCCTTGGCAAATTTAGTGGCCAAAATCTTATATTTAACCCATAATAGTACAAATACACCAAACTCTATATAAATAGACCCACCACTAATTATTTCTGTTGTATTCCAGTTCTCATTAACTTTTATAACCGTTTTAATTAAATGTTTTATTGTTCACTATTAATAAATGTGTGTGAATTTGTCAGATTCTCTAATGAAGGCAAACTGTGGGAAAACATCTTAATAAATGTTTCTAAATAATGATTAAAATTATGAACTACGGTCATACTAAACAGGAAACTCATTGTTCCAATGATGGTGGCAAGACTTTGTTATGCAGATCTGTCAGGAATCTCAACATTAGCCTGTATGCCAAATTTGGTGATCATAGCTTCAAAAATGTAGAAGATACAGGTTTTCCCCAAATTGTTGGGGTGGGGGTGGGGGTGTTAGTGGGGAGTCGATCTTGACACTTCCTAAATTGAGGGTATACAGCAACATGTGTACCAAGTTTGGTTACTGTAGCTTCAAAGTAGTGGAAAAAATTGCGTTCATACGAACAAAGGGACAGACGGACATTTTGCAAACTCAATATACTCCTTTTCCCTTCGGGAACAGTGTATAATAATAGAGAGCGGGGGGAAGCAGCAGTCGCAATTTAAAATGCCTCGTTTGCACTACAGTGTGCTGTCGCTCGTGTGTGTGTGTGTTTATGTACTTACGGCACCCTTGAAGCTAGAGCAACCACACTTGGTACACATGTTGGTCTATACCCTCTGTTAATAAATGATTAACGCAACCGCCTCTAGTAATGCTCTGCTAATAAGCACTACTCCTGATCCGATTGGGAATTTCGGACCTTGTCTTAGGGTGATAATTTCAAAAGCGAATTTTCTTAATATAATTATAGCACATTTTCGAACTTATGACGCCAATAATTTATGATTTCACATCTTAAATTTAAAGCAATTTGACTTGAAATATACAGAAAATTTTGTCGATATTCAATAAACATTTCGGGTTCGTTCTGAATTCTGGGTTGTCTCCATTATACAGCATCCGCACATTTTCACCGTCGAACTTACACCTCTTGCTATACGTTCTTATTTACACTTCTTTTTTTTTCTCTGCACATCGACTCTTTCCAAAGAAATGAAGCTATACGGACTTTGAATATCAGCACAGATTCCACGATGCTTCTTGTGCTTAATTACCTTTGGACAGTGACGTTTACAGGGCACAGTAGGACAATCTGTGGTCACATGGTTAAATAGATGGGATGATAAATGTAATTTAGTGGCAGCTCACCTCGATCGAACTCATCTTCACAAGAATCGCAGGGGCACAGTTTGTCCGCATTGCGGGCAAAGTACCGTAAGCCTCTTGTTCGTTCAGCGTATCCTTCTCGTTCTTTTGGCATTACATAACAGGTATCCATCTGTATGCATTTTGAGGCTGGCAAGGGGACAAATTTACTACCTTTTTTATAAAACGTGGACGCAATACAAGGTCCGAAGCAATGTAGACGCGTTATAAGCACAATGTTGCCGGTTTGCCGCTTGCAGAGATTATAGAGAGGCACCACGTCCTTGGATACATCCGATGCAGGGCACACCTGCTCAACACGTTCCAATCCATGATCAAAACAACTGCATTCGAGTTCGTATTTGGTGTGGGAGCGGCATATATTGGGCAGACGTCTTAAGTCTTCCTGCCATTCCTCGTACCAATTTTGACCGTCCCATCCAATATTTTCAAGTACATCATCAAAAAGTGATTTCACTTGCAGCTCGGCTAATCCAATTAAAAATTTACAGCTATTCGATCGCTTCTTGTACACGTGGATCAGAAGATGATCTTTCTTTGTGATCGGTGATTCCAGTGCAAATAAACAACACTTTCCACACTTGGGCTGGCCAGGATTCAAGCAGGATCCATAATCACGATCGCAGATGTTTACGAACACACTGGAACGAAACGTGATCTCCACACAAGTGGGATATTCTTCAGGCGCACAATGATTTTCCCGTGTTATCACCAAATCATCGACCACAAATTCGAACATGTAAATCAAATGTGGGACAACACCCAATCCGTGACAATAACCGTGTTCAGAATCAGAACTATGTTTAATTTCGAAGCCGAACATTTTAATTTTGATTTGTTAGTGTTGAAATTTGAGTGAAATTAAATGAAATGAATATTATTTCACATACGTGTCAAGGCCAACTATAGTTCCAATTTTAGAAGAAAGACTATTGGAAATTTTAGTGTGTAGCCTATTATCGTTTCTCTGTTGGAAAAAGTGCGCAAATATGACTTTGACACTCTGTATAGAAATTCTTGGTCGGGAGATCAGATCAGGGGAAGACAAATGTAGGTTTATTCACGCCCCCCTCAGTAAAAACAATTTATAGCAACAATTTTGAAGATATGGCCTTGATTATATCTACAGTAAAAGTTTCAAAATCCCCGATCAAATGGTAAACACATAAGTTAATCCAGTTTATGCTGCTGTGCTGAAGGGAGCAGCAGTGCAGCCAGCACTACAACTGATTTGCTTGCTTGCAATGCCGCTGAGCTGCTTCATGCGTGTGTTCGAAGATGTGCTTGGGTATTTCAGACTGGGATACTTGGAGTCTTATGGTCGGATATACTCAAGAGATATACCAGAGCATTCTTATTCGATTAGAATATACTAGAATAAGGTGGAATACGTCGACCTATATCTACTCGGAGAACGTTTGGTAACATTAATTCTTTTGTCCCAAATATACTGATTGTTATCGCATACATAAGTATTTTATGATTAAGCCCTTGTAATTACCTTTTTTGTTTAAATTGTTGTGTCAAACTATTTAAGCGATACCAGGAAATAAATAAGCAAACAACGCAACAAAAATGTCCATATTAACATACATACACACATTGTAGTACATATATAGGTATAAATATGATTCGGCTGAGTATTTGTGCAAAACATTTTTATTAATTCACATATATTAGGGCGTCACATTAATAATTGTAATTATTACTAACGCACGCACCCTGCATATACAGGATAGCATGTCCTGAAAACAATTCAATTATTACATTGTTTCTACCAAAATTATGAGCACAATGAAACATTTATTGATGTTCGCATGGCGGAGACATACATAAAGTAACAAGTATATCATAATAGGCTAATTGTTATTATAAATCCGATAGTATGCCCCAAACTGCGTTAAGATTAACATTGTTTAAGGGCAAGTCGTAAATGTACTTACATATGTATGTATGTGTGCATGCACACACACCAACAGACACACACACACACATATGTATGTGCGCTGAGCGGGGAGTCCTTTAATACACAAAACTCACGCAATGCCGTTAGTTACTCGAACTCAGACCCAGACTTTGTGCTGCCGCTGCCACTGCCGCCGCTGCTGCTGCTCCACTTGGCTGGGGGCCAGGCAACAGGATTGTTGTGGCATCCCCGCCGGACAGGGACATGCGACAAATTGCCTGTCGGCGCGTCGAAAATTAAAATTCGTAGGCCTGGAGTTTTGGTAGCCCGGAAATGGGCAACAAGAAGACATAAAAGAAACGGGAAATCGTAAAAAGATTTGTGTGTTAATGTACGCGTAGTGAAAAACTGATAAAAAAAAATAAATAATAATAATAAAAAATAATAAGAAAAGTAAATAAAATATTTGGCCCAAAGCAACAAATAAAATAATAATAAATAAAGGCAAAAGCCGAAGAAATTAGGGTCAAGAAAACGAGCTTATCCGTTTAATAATACAAGAAAATTGCAGCACTTAAAATTTAATAATAGAAAGTCTGGAAACCGCCCTCGTACTCACCCACTGCACTTTGACACGCAACGTGTCTATTGGTTTTTTTGTTTTTTTTTTAATATTATTATTATTTTATTTTTATTATTGCGGCAATTTGCAGTTCATTTGAGTTAATTGTTTGGCAACCGGAAATAAATAAATATAAGTATGAAAAACTTTTAATATTAAGCTCGTAAATTGTATGTAATCGCCCACATCAACTTTTTTGCTAGCCCGATTTTACACAGCCTGGCGTATACAATATTTTTCATTTTTATGCCAGAAGTTATTAGTCTAGCAATAAATAAAAGCCGCAATAATGCATAAATCACATTCATTTCAGTCCTGGCATTTAATTCATTGAAATGTTTGACGACCTACAATGAGTTTCAAATAAACGTTGAAGGCGAATATCATAAAAATATTAATAGTGTTCAAAAGTAATATAATTCTCAGCTACTTACATTTGAAAACATTCGATATAGCGCTTGTTTATACATTGTTTAAATACTTAAACACGAAATAAACAAGCTTAAGCGTAATATTAATAATGATATTATTACAACCATTGGACAATAATGATAGAATACTACTGTACAGGGAGTAAGTACCCATAAAATGGGTAAAATCTATGCAAATGTATGTAACAGGCAGAAGGAGACATCTCTCACCCTATAAAGTATATAAATTCTTGAACATTATCAATAGTTCAGTCGATTTGGCAATGTCCATCTGTCTTTCTATCTGTATGTATGAAGGCGTCGATCTCAGCAACTATAAGAATATCTATGGAATGTTGGTTCGACTATAGCTGGCGCAGGTTAATCCGAGATAATCCCCTCCACACCCCCGCAATTCGATAAAATCGTTTTACGCCAACAATTTTAATGATATAGCTTTAGAATTCGGCATGTATATTACTTTGGTCACTCTTAATCTACTGTCAAAATTTCAAGTTGATCAGATCATAAGCACGGAAGTTATTCAACAGAAAGATACCTTTCTGCAGAGCGGGGGATGTAGCAGCGCAACCGCCACTTAAAATGCCTTGATTGCATAGCGGCTTGTGTGTGTGTGTGTGTATGTGTAAGTGTACGAAGATGTGCTTGGAAGCTTAAGACCTGGGTAGAGGGAGGCTCGTACTCGGGTATACTCGACTATAGCATTCTTACTTGTTTAATACAGCTTCCTTTGTCTGAATATTTCCTTAAGTATTACTTGGCTCAGTGTTACCAAAGAATATAATGTCATTAATCTATATGCTTTGGTGTTACGCAGCTTCCAAATTATGCAGCTAGAGATTGTACGATAGTTCGCAGCCGCAAGTTTCATTTACCCTCAAGCATTTTGTACTCGTATTATTTCGCCATGTCAATATTTTCATCAGCTTCCTTCGAAAATAAACAGAGCTCCATACAGGTACTTATATCCACACAAAATAAGATAAAGGCAAAGAAGTAAAGTGCATGCAGGTGATATAAAGAATGCATTCACTGGCACTTAAACGTGTTGCATAATTCAAACCTCGTTTATACCAAGCCAATGCGCTGTGCAAGCAGTCTACTCGCAGAAGCGGAAACGGAAGTGTAAAGGCGGCCAGCCAAGCAGAAAGCAGCGTTTTGATGAGGAAGGATACCAAGGGCTGAGCCTGAGCTGCTCTATATGCACAGCTGCCATATTAAGGCCGGCTATAAAAGTAACTGGCTAAGCATTTTTACAAAAAGGAGTGTATTGGCCATGGCTATGGCCTCTTTTCGTTGCCATTTAAAATCATAGAACCCAGTTTGTTTGTGTTCTGTACACTAAAAAGTCGAAAAAGTCAAAGTGTCGCCGCTTATGCGTAGCTAAATTATAATAATCTGCGGGGCTGAGCGACATGTACTATATATGTATATGTAGTAGTATGTACTTACTCAGATGCTGGTACTTTACATGTGAACGCATCAGCCATATCAGTATCAGATCATATCGCATTAGGGCTTATCATGTCGCGCTAACTTACTCAGATATTCTAATAAAAAGGGATCTACATACATATGTACACATACACTGTACAATGTATTCGCAAGGACTGCCTTTTCTTATGCTCCTTTCTCGACTACAGCTGGCCTATAAATATAACGCCAGGACGTGGGCGTATCTAGATGGCAAACATGTGTAAGTGTGTTGTTGTATTGGGTAAACAGCAGTCGGCGCCCAGGCTCCAAAGTGCCGTCAGCCCGTTCGTCTTGGGCGGCAATAGCCTGTCATCTGACTTTTAATATTGTAATATGCGATGTTTACTTCAGTTTACACTGAACAAAAATGCGCAGTGTGTGTGTGTACAAAGCATGATTTATGTATTTAGCATACATATAATTACTTTACTCATTTGGTTGCAATCAATGTTTTGGCTTACTTCAGTAGCTTATGTTCGTTACCAATTAAATTTATTTTACATAATTTTCAATCACAGTTACATACTAAAAATTTATTACTTTACGCTACCCAAATATTTGCAATCGTTTACTACGGCAATATTACCCAAATATTTCTCGCAATGCATACTGTAAAGATGTCACCGTGTACGAGTGTATGTGTGTGTGTGTCTCTGTGTGTATTTGTGGTTGCGCTACGCGCTGTTTACACGGCCTATGTCTACACTATGCGAGTGTACATTGTATGCACAGTTGCGCCCAAAATAATAGAAACGCCTGCTACTTTATTAAAAACTAACAGGAAAATACTTGAAGGGGTTGGTCTCTTCATTTTCGTGCACCTAATTTGTTTAAAAAGTGTGCTAGATAAAGAAATCGCATCAACTTATACAGTATTTAAGCCAAAAATTAATCACTTTATATTGGAGTGTTCACGATCTATAGTTTAACGGGTTAACGGGTGAGTTAAACAACTTTTGAAATGAATGAAGAAGAAAAACAAACAACTGATACACAAGTTAATAAACCAAAAAAATTCCAAATTCATCAGAGGTTAAGGTTAATTGTTTAACTTTTTAAGCAAAATTAACCCGTAAGCTTGAACAGCACAACTCAGTCATAAAATGACAAATATATAACAAGATTTATGACAAATTGAGCGAATTACTTGTTTAATTACCATACTAGTAAGCCACAAAATCTAACCAGCAGTTAACCAAACTTAACCCGTGAGCGTGAACAGCCCAATTTAGTCATTAAATGACAAATATTGTTATATTTGAGTATATTACTTCTTTAATTAGCATACTAGTAAACAAAACTTGCTATCCTCTAATAAAAAGATCAAATCATATATTTAGCCATGGATTTCAATATGATAACAAGCGCTACTATTATTATGGGCGCGACTGTAGTGTAATGTTAGCTAGCTAAACTTTGATGTTGGTGTTTCTGTTCTTGTAGGCGTTGTGTGAGCCTGTCATTTATGGCACAAGTTTCTTAAATCCAGCACCTTCTTGGCCAAGTTTGAGCTCTTCATAAATTGAGGGATTTACTTCATTGCACTGCGTATTGCTAAGCGGGTTGTGAAAATGATGCGACGCATCCGTAATACCGCGATGGCCATTCCGATGATGCTGCTGCTGCTGCTGCTTCTGATGCCTGCTCCCATTTGCTGTGGTCCCCGTATCGGGCGTCGCCGCTGCTGACGTGGATGTGGATGTGGATGTCGTCATTGTGGCTGCAATGCCATTGTGATTGTGATTGTGGCTGTTGCCGCCGTTCTGTGGGCCAACACGGCCGCCTGGGCCCGAGCCGCTGCCAGGCGTGTGATTGTTGCCATTTTGTGTTGTGATGGCCGATGTCACAGTGGGCAGCTTTGGTTGTGCGTGTGTGTGTGTGTGTGGGCGTGTGTGTATTTCAATTTGGAGACAACAAAACGTAGAAAGAGAGAGACACAGTTGCAGTTATAATATAAGCGTAAATAAGTATGTACTTATTGCAACACCACGCTTAACAGTCATTGTGGCTGGCTTACGTACGGGCTATAGCTATGGCTATAGTAATATGCATTATACACACCTGTACTTGCTCCAGGCCACGGGTATAGGTTGGATTCTCGAATGCCACATTGCCGTTGCCGCCCTTGCCATGGTGGGAGCGATGCCGGCGGTAGAACACAATGGCGGCCGCTGCTAGAAGGATGGCCAAAACGCTTGCCACAATGCCGCTGATTGTGCCCACGGCGCTGGAGTAGCTGCTGGTGGCCGAGGTTACATGCTGTTCGCCCAGGGTGAACCTAATCGGATCGGTGAGTACACTGGCACCTGCGAGACAAGTCTGCAAATTAAGCCTAGACACACAGAGAGCAAGGACTCGTTTCCAAGCAAAGGTTCACGCACCGTATGTATTGCCAGCTTTCACCACCAGCTCATACAGCACGTCCTTCTTAAGCCCATTAATGCTTATTGTTGTGTCCTTTACGTCGATGCGTTGAATCTCCAGCGCGTTGTTGTTGCTATTGGCCATACTTGTTGCATTATTCATGGAGGCCAGTGTATCCAGGCCGGGCTCCATCGAAGATTCGCTTGGCTGCGACGACGACGGCGAAGGAGACGAGGACGATGGCGGCAGCACGGCGGCCTCATGGTAATATATTCTATAGCCGTCGACGGCATTTGGATTCTTTGTTGGAGCATCCCATCTGTAATGAAATAGTTTTCAGACCGTGTGCATGGCGCCATATTATGAGTAGTAATATTGTTGCAGGCGCAAAACTTGTCTGGAATTTTAATAAATTTAATGCGCACTGGGTTGGCTGGACCCGATTCCCATCTATCCCCCTGTCCCCCACACACCACCCGCTCCAGCCACCACCACAAACATATCTACTCTGGAGCAGGAACCGTTTTAACTTTGTGTGCGCAACCTTTGACGTTGACTAAGTGTATTAAAGTGAGATAAAAATCTCAGCTTTAATGGATTTTGCGGTCTATTAGTGCAGTCAGCAGTAGCAGCAGCAGCAGCAGCAGCAGAGCCAGCAGCAGCAGCAGAGCCAGCATCAGCCACGCACGGTCTGCTCCCACATACATATGTATTCGAGTGTGTGTCTGTGTGAGCCACATAGTGGGTAATGAATGTATTGGCTTGTGAGCAAAATGGATGACTTCACATCCGGCTAAGGCAATGAAAAAGTGTTTAGGAGCCATGTGAGGGTACGCATCGCTGCTCCAGCTGCTGCTCCAGCTCCAGCTGCCGCTGCTCGGGCCGGACATAGTTAAGAGATTAAATTTGATGGCTTTAAATGAAATGAGAAACTTGGGCACTTACTTAATGGTCACCTCACTGTCTGACATCACGCTCCACACAATATTCTCGGGCGGACCCGGCAATCGATCACGATTCTTCTCAAAGCAACCAATAATGGTCCTGGCATACTGCAAACTACAAATTTCCTTGGAGCGCACAGAATCGCCCCGACACCAATTTAGGCATTTGCGTGGCACCTGCTCATCCGCGCAGCAGGAGCGATGGTCGGACCCATCGGCCGCACACTTCATCAGCTTATCAAAGTCCACAATGCACTCCGGCCTATTGGCAATAGCGTCAAAGTCCACGTAGTAGGTGCAGGCATCTCGGCATGGCATCGAGACGTTCTGCTCGGCGCAGCATTGCGACACATTCCGGTTAAGGTTGGGCGTATTGCGTATACGCACCGAGACTGGCGTCGTCGAGGAGCCAAAAGGATTCTCCGCATGGCAGAAATAGTCACCCACATCGTTGGCCTGCAGCTTGCTGATGCGCAGCGACATCGTGTAAATTGTGGAAACATTTGAAACGGATACGTAGTAGTTGCCACCTTGCGGCACGGGCACCCTGCCATCATGATCCCGCCAGAATATGGTCTTGGGCGCCGGTTTTGAGTCCACCGTACAACGCAACTCCACCTCGTCGCCAACGGAGGCCACAGTTATGCCAGCCGCTTGAATTTTCGGCGGATCTGTTGAAAATGGACAAAATCAATTAAATTTTAAACGTGCGAAATAATATTCTATTGAAATGAGGTTTTCTGGTTAACAACAGACCGCAGTATTTTATATACTCAAATTACTAAAATTCTACATAATCATGTTCCTTTACAATTTATTATTATATACAAGCAACTACAGTCGGAAAAAAAATCGTATAGAAAACAATTTTAATAGAGGATGATAATACAAAAATATAGGATGATAATACAAAAATATTTCCAAACTAAGAAAACTTTGAACAGTAATTATCATTAAATTAAAATTTTTTTTTAAATGTGCCTAAACAGACAAATTGTAAGACAAATAAATAAATAAAATAATGTAAATTAATTAATTTAATTAAATTAAATAAATTCTTTATATGAGACAAGGAAAAGTTCGTCATAAATAAAATTTTAAAAAATCAAAATTCTTGGCATTTTAAATAGTTTTTATATCTGTCGAATTAACTAAAACTGAGATCTCGAAACAGAAAAATTAAATTAAATTATTTTTATATTAAATATTTTTGTTATTTGTTGAATTAAATAAAACTCAGGTTGCAAAAGGGAAAATTAAATAAATTAAAATACAATTCTTTTTAAATTAAATATTTTTGATATTTGTTGAATTGACAAAATTGAGGTTTCCAAACAGGAAAATTAATTAAAATTCATGCTATATTTAATATTTTTATATATTTGTTGAATTTACTAAAACTGAGGTTTCAAACATTAATATTAAATAAAATTAAAGAAAAATAAATTTTTGTATTAAATGTTTGAATTAACTAAAACTGAGTTTTCCAAACAGGAAAATTAAATAAAATTTATGGTATATTAAATATTTTTGATATTTGTTGAATTAACTAAAGCTTAGGTTTCCAAACAGGAAAATTAAAATAAAATTCTTTTTATATTAAATATTTTTGATATTTGTTGAATTAACTAAAACTGATGTTTTCAAACAGGAACCCAATCAAAAAATTCTGGCTTTTTATGCATAGTGCTCATAAACGTTAGGTTATAACTTACAGCAAATGTTGACCCGTCTGGTTGCCTGCATGGGCATACCGTAGCCATTGTCCGCATAGCAGGAGACATGCTCCATGTCCGCAGAGACATTGTGTATGACGGTGACCATGTGTCGAGAAGTGTCCTGGCGCACCAAGTGACCACCCACGTAGAGCGATATGGTGGGAGCGGGATTGCCCAGGGCCAGGCAGAGAATAGTCATTGAGCCACCCTCGGGTATATTATCGACCGGATGCACTGTTGGCGGCTGTGGGTCGTTAGAAGAGTCTTATTTGTATGTTTTGATCGGCAGCAGTAAACTAGATTTAATATCTTACATCCACAAAGGCAGGCAGCGCAGGATCCGTCCAGGCAACCAGTGTCTCTGAGGGCAACGAGGAGGCGCGTTCCCCCACCGCCTCCACATAGAGGACATGCTGGGAGCTGGGCTTCAGATTTGTCATGCGCAGCCAGGCCAGTTTGGTCTCAATTTTGGTAAAGTCCTCAGATTTCATCGCCTTGTGATAGACTCTGGAAGCAGCTGGTTTAGTAACATATAACATATCAACCTCGCTTAACCCCAGGGCAACGACTCTGGCTCACCTGTAGGTAATGCGCTCGTGCGGATGTGAATACTCTGGTGGCTGCCAGGTCAACTGCATCCAGGTCGCACTGTGAGTGAGCACGGTGAGGGAGTGGGGCGGCGATGGTGCGCCCCAGGTGCCATTTGGTTGTTGTGCTATGAATAGACCAAACGATGCATCAATTTGGCACAAAATGTCGCATGCAACCAGTCCCCAAACTAGCCCAATCAGAGCAACTGGCCAAATCTGTCGACATTGACAGTCCGCTCTGAGTTCGACTTCGACTTCGACTTCGACTTCGACTTCGACTTCGATTTCGATTTCAAGTTGCCCCCAAATGTAAAGACTTCAATGATTTACCTTTTTCGCCAGCACTTGTCGTATTAAGCAGCAGCATCGATGCCGGCAACGATGTGCCAAATTTTCCACGCGCCACAACCATAATGCGGTATAAGGCATTCTCTTCCAAATTTGTCAAATCGACGCTAGTCTCGTTGGTGGTCAATTCCTAAGTGTACAATTACGTACATGTAAAAAACAAAAAAAAGAGAAAAAAACAATTCATGAGTGAGACAAATGGTGGCAAAAACTTTTCACAGTGCACTCTGCGGCTCCGGCAGCGGCTGCGGCCGCGACTGTGGTAGATTTCGCTGAGAGACATGTCGTCATGATTAGTACTTTTTGTAATTGCTGCGACGTAGCACAATTTGCGGTATTTAGCCACAAAATGACACCAGCCAGACAGCCGACACTGACGCAGCTGGCAACGCGATGCCATCGCCATCGCCATCGCCATCGCCAGCATCGCCATTGTCGTTCGCATTCTGGCGTCATATTGTTTCAAAAGTCATCACCAAAATTGACAACCATACATATTTCGGTACTCGGGGCTCTATGCAATGTGTTACACTTAGAGAAATACGCAAAAACAATCAAACAACATGATATCAAGAAGACTACAAGTAGCAAGAGATGTACACATATATATGTATTCTCTGTTTCACATGTACTATTTACGTCTGTAAAGAAGATATTAAAGCTACCTCAGTTTTTTTTAAGAACTTTCCAGACTACAATGTTCTCAAATATTTCTGAGCCGAAGGCCTCGTCGTTAGTGCTCCCCTTATAATCAATTGTAATATTATTTTTTTTAAGAAAATGTATTATAGTAAACGTTTACAAATAAATAAATAAATAAAATAATTAATTATATACTTATAAGTAAGTTTTAACTGTAGACCTACCTAACCAGGCAATTTTATTGGTCTTACTTGAAATGTTGAGATTCGCAGAGAAGGGCGCGCACCAGTTGACTACCTAACCAGGCAATTGTATTGACCTCCCATGAATTCTTGAGAATCGCAGAGAAAGGCGCTTACAAGTAGACAACCTAAACAGGCAATGGTAATGGACTACCATTAATTCTTGAGAATCGCAGAGAAGGGCGATCAACAGGGTACTGGCAAAATAGGTCATTGTATTGGACTACCATCAAATTATGAGAATCGCAGAGAGGGGCGATCAACAGAAGACCTCTAAAATACGAGTACCATACTGTATTGAACTACCATTATATCTTGAGAATCGCAGAGAAGGGCGGTCAACAGGAGACCTCTAAAATACGAGTGGGCAATAGTCATTGAGTATTTAAGATATATTATTCTTATTATTAATAATGGAAGTCCAATACTATCGCCCATTGAGTATTTAAGATTTATTATTCTTATTATTATCTAAAACACTCAATGGGCAATAGTATTGGACTTCTATTAAGGAATGATTCGCACTATTTAAATAAATTTGCGAATCATTTAAATTTAATTTAAATTTAATTCAAGATAAATTATTTATTTAAGTCTGCATAATAATTAAAATCTTATTAAAAATTAAATCAGAGTTATAATTAATTATTATTTTATTAGAACGAATAAAGTTAAAAAATTTCTAATTCATTGGGAATTCTTTATAAAATGGAGCATTCTTTTTCAGCTCAGGTACGTAAGTACTGCGTACTTATAGGTAAATCACAAAACAGTGATACACTTGGAAAAGGAATTAAATTATTTAAAAAGGGATTTGCTGTAACTCAGATTAAGAACTAAAAACCTTAACGCTTTCACTCAATTTGAGTACAGAATTCCTTAATTTTTCTCTGAGTGTACGTTCCCATTGTCATTCCGCGATTCCAGGCATTTTTGCGACCCACATTAAAAATCGTCAGCGTAATCAGTGACTACAGCTGGGCGCTTTTCGATGTCTTTGCAGTAATTGACAGTTTGGAGTAAATTAGGCAAAACATCAATGAGTAGAGAGCCGACCAATGGACAACAGCAAACTAAAAAGATACTTAGTAATAGCATTAGGCCTGTTCAGATCAGCGAAAGCCCCCGTAAAATCCGGTTCGTTTTGTCAAAGTTGTTGATCATCTTTCAGTAGTCGCCGCGTTTACGTTTTGGGCCATTAATTTCATGTTTGTTTGAAAATGTTAGGTAATTAATTCTCACGCTGGTTTTTAGTTTTGCGAATACTATTAAGAATCTTCTTTTATTTTTAGATTTTACTGTGACCATTTAGAACTATTATTTTAGCCGCTTCTGAGCCAAAATCTCTTTCAATTTCTTGCACGAATGTTTCTGGTTATTATGTATTTATTATCGTTAGCTTTAATGCTTTTGGCTAATCTCTGTTATTGTTGGATTTCTGCTACTCTTTACCAAGATAAACACGCTTAACCGATTTAATGTACGTGACGCCCTCCCCGCCTCCTCACCATCCCACGGCAGACATAACGAGGCATTGACATTTTGGTATGTGAGTCAATGTCAGTTGGCTGACAAAACAGAAAACTGATCATACTTATGATATCTCAGCATTCGATGCAGTTTTGTGCTTAATTTGTACACATACTATATACATATAAATATCTATTTCCCTCCCTTGTATGGCTGGGGGAGTTTGTTTTTGGGCAACGGCTAACAAGTTGTAATTTTAATTTATTGACTGAAGCTGATTTTAGACGTGGCACGTGGCTAAAATCAAAAAGGTCATGGTGATAAAGGCTAAAACGACAAATGCAGTTTCATAGAGAATTGCTTATAGTTTATGAAAGTGGAAATTTATTTAAATTTGTTCAGTTTGTTTTGTCGGTAGTGGTCATGAAACTTGAAAAATATTTCCATTTCGATATCAATATGGTTTTTTTGGGAAAAATGGTTTACCTTTGCGATGGAATTATATCCAAAGGGCTTACTCGATTCTTAGTGTCTTTATTTTAATTGAAAGCTGTGGCGATTCTTAAGCGAATGATGCAAAAATAAGTTCGTTTCTTAATTTTTTAGTATTTTAAATAAATAAATTACTAAAACACTATTTTGAACAAGGTTTTGAAACTTAATATAGACTTTTAAAATAGATTCCCAGACATTACCGTCAACGTGATTTTGTGAATATTTGTAAGGCAATATCAAAGAGATTAGGTGCAAGAAAGTTCTAATTTTTTTTGTTATTTATGAAACACAATTTTTGATTCCAAAGTTACTTTGCAAAAATCATATCTTTTGACCAAAATAAGAAAACGCTAAAATTTAAAAAGCAGCTTTACAATAAGTGAAAGACCTTCAAAATCGGAATGGATATTACATTTGAAAAATATCATGTTTCCAATGGTGTAAGTTCACATGAAAACAAAATTCAACTTTGATCACATGTTGACAATAATTCTTCTGTCCTATTTTAAAGATCTTACACTTTTTTGAAAGCTACAGAAATTCACTATGAAATGTTTTTAAATTTTGGCAACATCTTGTTTCGTTCAGAAGATATGATTTTGGCAAAGTAGAATGACAAAATGAGTTACTTTCCGTCGTTTTCGGTGCTTTAGTTATTATTATCACAATGGAGTGACGTCAGATGAGTTTTCCAGTTCCACCTCTAACTTCTTTCAGCCACCATCAAAGTATAGAAACTATGGAGTGACGTCAGCTAAGTTTTCAAGTTGTACTCAAACTATTGAAACTATGTAGTGATGTCAGCTGAGTTTTCCAGTTCCACCTCTAACTTCTTTAGCCACACCATCAAACATAATTGATCTCAGCCTTCATGTCGGTCTTCTTTGTGTTCTTTACGTTTTATATCATAGATTAATTGCCACAATTACTCATATGTATGTATATTCAAAACCTGATTATCATAATTTGCATGACTCGTTGAGATAATGGAGCTATTGGAACGTGACTGTAAGTATCTTGAAAAGATCTACAACATATTTTAAAGTCACAACAATTTGATACAATAAATGCATTTGCATTTAAAAATATGCGTCTTTAACCCACATTTTTGAACATTTAAGCCCTCCCGTTATCTGAATGGCATTAAATTTTAAAATAATAAAAAGGAAAGCAGCTTTTTGCCATGCTGTTCCTAATATTAGAAGCTGTCAGTTCGTTTCAACATGACTGCTTACACCCAAAGGACCCTCTGGTGACACGGTGACACAAGTACTAATAGCCGCAAAACACTAGAGTTTCAACTTTGATGTCACTTTATTATATCCCTTTTGACCAATAATTACGTTACCCCGCAATCTAAATGTGCCGCAGTTGGCAGGGTGAGCCCAGTCGAGCGAGCCAGGCCCAAATGAATAATTAATACGGCCACAAACACGTGCACTGTTGGCCGGTAGTTGAGGTGAGCGGTGAAGGGTGAGCGGTGAGCGGTGAGCGGTGAGCGGTGAGTGAGGCCCTACCAATTCCGAGTGCTGGCTAACAAATATGACAGTAGCTGTTTCAACAAATAAATATTCAAAGGGCATGCCGCTAAGACTAAAGACTTTTCAACTGTTCAACTACGTCCCTAGGTGCTCATCATTGCCTATTTATCTTGAAGGTCACGAAGTCGTAGCATAATCGATGTCACCCCTTTCAGGCATTCCACAGCACCCCAGGCAGGGCAGACTCCATTGGAATTTTTAATATATCTAATTGGCAGCTAGGGGTTTTTATTATTTCATTCATGCAACCATATTAAAAAGTTTTTATGGCCAACATTTTGGTTGTATTTGACAACAAAATAGAAATACAGCCCGCATGTTGTTCTCAACTAACAGAGGCAGTAAAAATCATCGCAAAAATAACGTTGGCAAAAGTCAAGTTCAGTCTAACCATCCAAACCTATCACAAACGGTTTGGGACGGACCCAACGACCATAGCAATCCTTTTACTGCCATCCCAGATATCCGTTGTCCTTGCCAGCATCCTAGACCATTTGCTGATGCTGAAGCTGATGCTGATGCTGGTGACACCATTCTGCCGTGAACTGCCGTCGAATAGAAATTGCCAAATTATTGGCACTGATTCAATCAGGCACGACAGCAGCCAGGACAGCCCCCGGGTCCTGGCTGTGTTCTTCGACGTTAGCTCGGGGGTAAGTATTTAATTTTGATATGAAACAAACTGATTTATACTTTAAATGTTGTAGGTATTGTTTGTTTGCTTCCCTACACTATACAACCACCATATGCATAAGCACATTAGATATTTCCAAGGGTTGATTGTCCTCAATCTACATTATTGTGACTTGAGCTAGAGTAATGATATTTGTACCCTGACCAACAGTAGGAAGGTTTATATTTGGAATTTATACAAAGCAAGCAAACAGGGATGATATTTGATGTTCGAAGTAATGAAAGACATCAGTTTTATATGTTTGTGTATATTTGTTTTTCTACATCTTAAGATACAGCCACAAAATGTTTAAGCAATTTTCTATAGAGAACCCAAACTTTATATTTTTTTTTGGAAATTTCACCTTAGGTCGAAACATTTAAGCAACAATATTTCAGACACGTTCGAAAGCAATTAAGTTTTTTTATAGAGGCAATAGCCGAGGTAAATCGGCAACTTCACGTGCCAAAAATAAACCTGACCCCCCTCCCCACCCCAATAGAGTTGCAGATACAATAACATATACATATGTACATATATATACCGATCGAATAACGCTAGAACAGCAGCCAAAAAGTCTGAGGCCGATGCACCGAGACGCATTTAAACCAATTGACACCCAGGCGGTTGAAGAAAATGGAATAAAATCAGCTAAGCCAACAGCTCCGCAACAGCTGTGACTGCTTGGCCAGGCTAACAAAACCAAAGAGAACAGCCGAATGAATTTTGAACACACAAAAAAATACTGACAAAAACTAAAGCTGGCAACAGCCGCATGCTGTTGAGCACTTCTCCAGTATCGATTCGATTGCTGTCTAGTGCTGGGTGCTGGCAACAGAGTTGCCAATTCCACTTTTTTGCCCTCCACAAACTGGCTTATTGAAAAGTTCAATTGAGGAAAAAATTTGAAAACTGTGGCTAGCGAGATTTCTGACAGAGTTTTGCTGACTTTTCATTTTTTTTTTAAATATGCAAAGTGTCAAGTTTGCGGCTTCAATTGGACTTATCGATACTTACCTATTGTGAAGTGCAGCCCTATGACTTTTGTCATCTCTAACAAGCGGAAAACTTACAGTGTATAACTTTAAAAAAAACTATGTTTGAGGACTGGCTCTGTAAGCACTTGCGGTTATTCCAGCTTCAATATTTGAGCGGAAGACCAAAAATAATGTCTTGCCACTTAATTTTTATGATGATACGAAGTTATATGCATATAGGAAATGCTCTTTTAACTAAAACTTGCCTTCAAAATATTTAAAAATAATTGCTACAAACGAGTTTTATGGCAGTATAAAAGAGCACAATGTCAAATTGACAATATCAAAATAGTATTGTGACTAAAACATGTAAAAATCATATAAAATGGGTATAAGGGCATTATTATTTTATCAGGTAATGTGTAAATGATTGAAAGAGACATTTTCACCTTCATAAAGTATATATAATCTTGATCAGTCTAAACAGTTGAGTTGATTTAGTCATATCCGTTGTCTATATGTTTCAAAACAAAATAGTCTGAGAGTTTTAACGCCATCGTGATGAAATTGGGTTGAAAACGTTCAGACCAGATCACAACTATATTAAACATATCTGCCATAGGAACAATCAGTCATTTATGTATTATTTATAAACTAATTCTATACTTAAAACAACATGACAAGTGTGTATCCCTTTGCCCTTTGTTTTAAATGCGTTTGTTTGTTTTAAATATATCCTCACCAATTCCAAAATTCATTAAGTTCTTAAGGCGTTAACCAAATTTGATCAAATTCGAACTATTTAGGAACAAACGGTAGAAAAAGAACTGGTTTAAAAAACCTCTTATTTTACAGATATTTCTATCAAAATGAGCAATTGTGAGTTTCTTTATACAATTGGTTGAAACTCTATTAAACTCTATCATATTGAAAGCTACCTTGGCAACGTTCGAAAATTGCATAATTGTATGAAAAACTTCTCTTCCCAGAGGACGTACCCTAGGGATAGCTGCTACTTCTTGTTTTGCGTGTTTACCAACCCAAAACTGGCAATTTTTGCTACTCAAAAGTTGGCAACACTGGCTTGCACCATGGGCTGGTCGCCGTCGACAGGCCGCCTGTCCGCCTGTCCGCCTGTCCGCCTGTCCGCCTGTCCGCCTGGCCGCCAGTGGGGCCAGCCCATACAGAAAACATTTTGCGCGCATCAACAACAGCAACACGCGACAAACACTTGCCAGTTATTTTGTTATTTTGTTATTTTTGTTATTGTTGTTGCTTTGCAGCGTTTTTTAGCATTTGCAAGCTTTTGAGGCCAATAACTCTGTTGATGGCCATGGCTGCTGCTGATGTTGATACTGAAGCTGAAGCTGATGCGGCAGAGGCGCAGGTGGCGCTGCCGCTGCTGCTGCTGCTGCTGTTGCCTCTGCTGCTGCGCTTTGATGTGTGACAACAACAGTCAATAACTGCAACAATGCCAATGGCAATTTATATGTATATTAAAACAACTTGGGCTCCATTGTACGTTGGCCCGTTTGGCTGGGAATTATTTTGACTAGTTTATGGTCACGTTTTCCATACAAACTATACTGCAGTTATGGGCCCCGTCAACCCTTTACCCTTTACCCTTTACCCTTTACCCTTTACCTTTACCCTTTAGTTGAAACTGTATTCACAGTTTAAGCTTTGGCCGAGCACGTGCCTGTGTTTCTGGCCAGTCTGTGATATCATCGAAAATATGATAACTGCTTTCGATTGGTTAAGGATTTTACTTTATGCAGGAGTAGAAGTGCATAGTATTTAATCTGGAAAAGCACATCAGGCAGCCAATTAATAAAATACCTATTAAGCATTTTAATATTTATACAGATAACCCAAGGCTAGACTTCTCATGTTAACCTCAAAGTTCATGGATGTTTTGAAGTTCAATTAATTTTATTTAATAATAAAGTATGGTTTTTCATCTTTGCGTTAACGACAGCGCCTCACTGACAAGTTTTCAGTGCGTGTAAATGGTTTTAAAATTCATATTTAACTGTCAATTGCAAACTTTTTTTGTTGACTACAAATATGGCTGGGTGCTACAATATGTGGAAATTCAATGCAATACTGCACAAAATCTAATTATAATTTTTTCCATTTACATTCACTAGACATGGGCTCGGCATAAAAAATCCTTATGGCCTTAACAATTTGATTATTATTTTTATTGTTTTTGGGCACCGCCATTGATACGTCCACAAAGATGGACCAAATTTTAAATCAGTGCAAATACAAGAAAACGAATATAATAATGCAAAAAATGTCATTTATATTTATAAAATATAGCATATTTTGACATACGAGAGGATATTTAGTTGTTGGAAATATCGAAACCATTCCCAAAATAAACGAAATGTTGACAATTTATCCAGATTTACTTAATTTTTTCGGCACTAGAATTCCTGTTCAAAACCCAGCTCTGCCTGTTTAATTTAATCGTATAAATATAATATAAATATAAATGTTAAAATTTATCCTGGTTTTCTCAATTTTTTCGGGACTAGAATTCCCATTCAAAACCCATCTCTGCCTGTTCAATTTAATCGTATAAATATAATATAAATATAATATAAATATAAATGTTAAAATTTATCCTGGTTTTCTCAATTTTTTTCGGAACTAGAATTCCCATTCAAAACCCATCTCTGCCTGTTCAAATAATTCGTATAAATTAACCTAATAAATATGGTAAATCGGATATAAAACAAGGCCCAGCGTAGGCCAATCCTAATATCAGAATTCAAATGCAGCAATACAAGTTAAGAACTTCTTAGCCAAAACAAAACATGCACTGACAAAAGTCGGTTAAGGAACTCGATTTGTTTATCGGTTCGATATATGTACAGTGGGTACTCACATTTTCCAATTTGGCAACTGTCTCGTACATGGTCATGTTATTGACTCGGCCATATTGAACAACAAAGTCAATATCATCATTAGCAGCAGCATCGGTCGCACTTGTGGAGTCCGCCGACTGCTGCAACTGTGGCGCCGTCAAAGTATCTGCGACTGTTGCAACATCACCAGCCACAGCGCCGGCTGCAGCAGCCAGTTCATCGCCAGTTATCATGTCGGTGGGCACCGTTGGCGTGGAGGCTGAGCTGTTGTTCTCCACATTGGGCGGTGTCCAGGCCAGACTTATGGTAGTGCTGGTAACCGAAGTCGCATGCACATCTTCTGGTGGCCCTGGTATGTTGTTCGTACCTGAATTGGGGGGGGTTCGGTTAGAGTTCGGTTGATTTTATAATGCAAATTTAATTGGCCAATATTGGTTTTGTCTGGCAGCTTGTGGGTAGAGCCAAGGCATTGACCAAATAATTTAGCACACAATGGTGTGCAACAGTGCGTATGCTCAGCGTGCACAGACATGTCATTAAACAAACAAAATTAGCCGCAAACACACACACACACACACACACACACACACACACACACACGTTCATGCTATGTTCATATTGCGTAATGAAACGGGGTCCAAAATGGATAGACGCCATTTCATGCATAGAATTCGTGACTGTTCACAAGCGCAGCCAACTTAGCTCGGTACATTAAATGAGAATTTTAAACTTATATTAATTAGTTATATGAACTTTTAAAGAGCTATATTCTTAAAAGCAGGGACCGTAACGGGTTGGAGTGTGCATTATTTCTTGAATTATTGCTCTAGAAATAAAACTTATTGTTGAAAATTATTTGTTTTTTAATAATAAAACTTAGTTTGTATTTTTCCAGAAATCAAAAAATACCAAAAAATACCAAAAGATACAAAAAATACTAGTATTTGGTATTTTTAACATTTAGGAAAAAATGGTATTTTGTGTTTTTTTTTTATATTTTTTGACTTTCGGAAAAAATTTTTTTTAAAAATACTAAATAAAAATGTTTTTTATTTCAAAAAACAAAACTTAAGAAATAAGTTATATTTTTCAGCAATTTATAAAACTCAACAAATTATCGTTTATTTTCATTGAAATAAAAAAACTCAAGAAATAATATTTATTTTTAAGCGAAAAAATATATTCACAGTTTTATTTTTAGGGAAAAAAAGAAATATCTAAAAGGATTTATTATTATGCTTTTCTGTGTAAATTAAAGAAATAAAAATCATTGCAGCAATGTATAGTTCTAGCAACAAGGATCCGCTAGGAGTAGTCCTTTTCATGTATCAATTCTGTTTCATTGATTTTTTAATCAATGTACCTTAAAGTGCATCATAAATAAATTTTATAAATTCTATAGTGTTAATTATAAGATGCGCATATAAAAAGCTGAATCATGATGAAAAACCAATGTAAATAATTATGAAAAACTATAGACTTAACTACCTACTGTAAATAATGCAAAGGCACTAATATTTTTATGTTAAGATCATTTTAGGCATAAATGTAAAATATGAATTCAAATAAGGAATTCATGAATTCTATGTCATAAATGTAGTATATGAATGCAGACATTCTATGAAATGTATAATACTAATACTATGAGTTTTGAGTGTTTGGCAACACACTTCAATTAAGTTAGTGAAACATTTTAGATTTCGAGAATGAGAATGAATATGAGGATATCATGAATTCCCTGGCATAAACGCAGTAACATAGACACATAGACACACTGCCTGCGGATTGTTCGTTGGCTGTAAGTGCCACATTTGGTACTCACCTTCCTCAAAGCACTGCAAAATGTTGCCAGCGTATGATAAACAATCAGGCACATTGCTTCCTAATGTGGACGAGCCTGACATGCCGCTGTTGGCTGCTGCCGTGGCAGCTGCTGCTGCTGCTGCTGCTGTTGTTGTTGCTGCCGATTTGGTGGTCAATGCAAGTGGCATGACGCCGCGGCAGAGTGGCATGCATGCGTTAATAACGCCGCGTCTGCTGCAGCAAGGGCTGTGGTCACGTCCACCAGCGGCACAGCGTGCCAGGATAGCTAAGATTTAAGCAAAGAACGGTTAATAACAGACATTTGCATAAAATGGCATGATATGGCAGATTTTGCCCCTGGAACTATTACTGAATGTAATGCCTCAATTGATGCTTTGAAGTCATCAATTTTCTGATTGGATTATTTGGATACTTCAGCGAGGGACACTAAAATGCTTTGCTTTTAATTTGACAGTTTTCGTATTAAGTTCTAAACAGCTAATGGCGCATAGCATGACTCTGCATGTTGCGCCAATTTACAGGAAATTACCACAGATTTGAGATGAAAGTTGATGCAAGTCATCATAGAACAAACTTGATTAGGGTCAAAATATTATAACTATGTTAAACAGCAAATGAATCTACTTTTGGATAGGCGTGACTCACATGATGTAGAAAGATGTACATAAATAGAATAAAAACCAAATCAATCACAAGATTAGTTTAAGGTCAACTCTTTGCTCATACTAGATTTCGTTACCTCATTTCCTCAATAGCTGAGTGAGCCTTCTAACTTCGATTTAAACATTTAACATCTAAGTTGAGAAATCTAAACTCTGCCTAATCACTGTCGTATGAATGAAAACTTCTGCCCTTACTAGTTCCACTCCTACTCCTCACCTTGATATTCGAGATAGATCAATTCAAAAACACATTAAACGAACTCATTAAATTCTCAAATTTCCAACTGGGATTACTTAATCTGAATGCTAGACTGACACTAATTAGTGTTTGCTTTGTGTGGCATTAGATGTGGGTTCGGTTGTTACTCACGCATTTGGGCACGGCAGGCAGGACCGAGATGTTCGATATCTGACAGCCGTATGTTGTATGAACAAAGCGGAGCGCATTGTGGCAGCAGGCCAGAGGCTTGGCAACACGTCGACATGTTGTATGTGGCTGTGGGTGCTGTGGACAGCTCGGGGAGCATCGTGCGTGTAATCAAACGCGGAGATGGTTCGCTTTTTCCGTATGCATTAATTGATACTACATAGAACTCGTAATAGATGTCCGCCTCTAGGCCCTCAAGGATGAGTGGCGGCTGACGCTGCAAAGTTAATTAAATTAGCTTAGCTATCGGGCTATCGGGCCAAGTAACCTCTTGTAATACATGCCTTTTCCACAGTCAGATAGTCATCGCCAACGCCGAGTCGACGAAATTTAACATGGTAAGTGGTTACCGTATCGGGCAGACGTTTCGGCATATTCCAATCCAAGATGACAAAGTTATCCGTTTTCGCAACCGTACGCAGCTTAGATGGAGGATCAGCCAGCACACCATATCCTTGAAACAGGCAGCTGCTGTACTCGGACATAAAACGCAAGCATCTGTGATGAAACCATAAATAATTTAATACCAGAGAGTTAAGACTTACAACAAAAAATGCCATGTTTTTATCTACACGAATTTAATTGAAGTTAACTGGTTAAAGATGAAAAAACGTTGTATCTGATGCAACAGAATATGACCTGAATTCATCGACCCGAACTCTGGCTGACATAAGAATTTACGGAATAATTGGCGTTGGCAACTTAATTAAAGATATTTGCCGTGCGTTGCCATCTGAATACAATACACACATAAACGAATACATTTTTTTAAAACAGGTACAGGCCAAAAGATACATTTTGCCATAATTAAATGAATCCTTATCAGATTTCAGTGCCAATTAAATGAATAGAAATTCTAGAGGCAACAAAGACAACAAGACAATAGATGAGGTAATTATCAACTATTGAATTAACAAAGCTTCCAGCCATTAGAGCTTAAATTTAATCTGTTCACCAGTTAACCCTGTTTAACTAATGATTAAAAACAACTTGGCTTCAACTGGATTGTTTTTTCACTTACTTAAACAAGCTGAAGTCCAGCGAAGTCAGCTTGCCCGCACATAGAGGGAAACAGGCCGAGGGTATGCCACGGGCGCGACAACAGGGCGTATGATCCATGTTATTGGCCAAACAGGTGAAGGTAATGTTCGACCAAGGCGCACAAACCATAAAGTCAGGCAGCGTGGCCAGGTCAGTCTTCTGTGGATCGCACATCTTATCCAGGCACAGACGATGTGTCATTCCACTGGATTCGCAGCAACTACGTATATCCGGTAAGGTGGGCATCACCTGCTTGTCCGTACTACCCGCCCGAGACTCAGACTCCGAGGCGCTGGTGTGTGTAAAGAAACGTAATCGCTCAGACGGCAGACTTGAGCCGTAATCATTCTCGGCGGTCATTTGGATAGTGTACATAGTTAGAGGAGTGAGAGTGCTGAAGTACATAAATGTGTAATTGGTGTAGGCGCCGTAGTGCGTGCGTATATTCAGTTCATCTTCAGTTGGTTTCCTAGGCGTGATCTCACCGCTCAGCTTGTCCTCGTCGAAACTATGCAACCTTGTGATGTTTACAACATATCTGGTGGCCTGATCGGCCAGCTTTAAGGGTGGAGCCCAGCTGATATTCACGCTCGTCTCGGTCACATTTTCTATTGTGATGAGGGTGGGCGGACTAGGTATATTCTGTACACCCTTGAGAATGCACTGAAGCCCGCTGAGGGTGTGCTGCACACAGGATACTCGTGTCCTTAGCTTGTCGGTGAAGGGCGTGTACTCGCCGCGGCACATGTCCTGGCACAGATCTGGTATTTGCTTTTCAACACAGCAAGGCACATGATTGCGGCCATCGGCCATGCATCTTACAATGCTCGGAAAGTCCTTTTCGCAGGCCTCCGGATCGATACCTGTCGTCCCATCTAGGATATTGTGAACGTTGCAAAAGCCCATGCACTCGGAGGTGACATTCGCACGCTCACAGCACTCCGTAAAGTCATGTGTAAGCAGCGGTGGTGATTGACTTGGACGCCAAAAGCTGCGATTATCCTGAGCATTTAGGGGCGGAGGTAGAAGGAACACATCGCTAGACTCGGCTGCAGCAGGATCCGTGCTCTGTGAGCCCGTTGAGGGTGTCAGCTCCTTAACTGCATAAGGATGATACCAGGATTAAATGTCTACTAAGGCTTAGCGTTTGACTGCTTACCTGTCAGTATATGAATGCTGCGCAATACTGGATCGGAGTTCAGCTCACAGATATAAGCACCCGAATCACTTGCCTTGAGACTCTTAATCAGCAGCACCCAAACCTCTCCGCCCGTTCCCAAATTACGTCCTTTTTGAGCTGTGCAGGAATGTGATCAACAAGCTTAACATCCGTGTATGATTATCTACAAATTGAACTTACTTTCATCGTGCAAAACCCTGACACGATGATCCTTTGTGACCCGCACTGTGCCAGCGGTTAAGATTTCGTCACCCTTCTTCCATATTACTGTATTGTTGGACGCGTTTTCAGAGACAACGCATGTCAAGAGCGCGTCTTTGTTTTCGAATATCAGCGATGGTCCACCAGTTCCTAAAGCACCATTCATTAGTTGCAGCAATCGAGATTAACTCTTACACGATATGTGGATTGAATATGGAAAGGTTACCCCCATGTTCCCCCAACTACAGAGCAGTAAAGTTGTACTTACCGATTGGCACTCCTGAATTAACATTCGTTAATAATAGACATATCGTTATTATTCGCAACACGAACAGCTTGAGCATTATTCCTTGTATTGCCTGCAAATATGAAAGAAAAGAGATCAAAACTAAATATACATTTTACGAATACCAACTTTTATTATATCGTCTACAAATTAATAAATTGTATATTTAATTTTAAAATGTTGGGATATATACCAGGGGGTTCAAACTAAAAGATTCTTATGACAAAAACCTCAGACCTAGAATCATATCAGGACCATATAACATAACAGATCATTTTCAACATAACAGCTCAAGTGAGTTATGTTAGAATGCTGTTAAATTGCAGCGTTTACAGTTACAGTTTACATAAATAGACTAGGTTATGTTCGGCTATGTTTAATGCGTCTAAAACTATGTTTAATAGTGCTAAAATAATATTTTGGCTCTTGATTGATTTCTACCACATTAATGAGAAATTTCAAAAATTATTAAATTGAATTTTAAAATGTTTGAAATATACCGTTGGTCCAAACTAAAAGATTCTTAAGACAAAAGCGTCAGAACCATGTAACATAACAGATCATTATAACTATAACAGCTCAAATGAGTTCTGTTAGAACGCTGTTAATTTGCAGAGATGTTTGTTTACATAAATAGACTAGTAATAGGTTATGCCCGGCTATGTTTAATGCTTCTAAAACTATGTTTAATAGTGCTAAAATAATATTTTGGCTCTTAATTGATTTCTACCACATTAATGAGAAATTTCATTCTCTTAATTAAACTCGCATGTGAAATTTTAATTGACAGCCGAATAACCGACTTGTTTGCATAAAACGATTGCAATTGTTTGATATGGTATGCATATGGTCGTAAATTAATGAATTATTAATATGCATTTCTGCCTAAAGATATTAAATCACAGCACTAATTATTTATTTACCTGATTGAACTGCTTGGCGTGGACAATTTTAGCTATTCGTTATATTATTTATTCAAATCAAGTCTCGCTCTTTAAAAATGTTTGAATATGAATAGCATTTTCAGTGGTCTTTAATATTTGAAATATGCCAGTTACCCCAATTGTACCTATAACTGACGGTAAATTCATTCAAGCCATTTAAATATTTATTCGAATGCCAAAAAATGTTGTAGCTTAAAAATAGTAAATACCTTCTTCTAGCTATTGCACACAATCAATATTTTTCAATCATTTTTACAAGCTGTGAGACACATTTTACAAATGCGGAGAGGGGTGAAATCATGGCTGGTCACAAGCCCCTAGCTCGGACGCACACACACACACACCCATATACAGCCGGATGCACCTGTCAACTGCCAACTAACATTGCAAACAGCAATCGCGACCCCGACGAACGCACAAACACTTGGAAGTAGCCCCAACTTTGGGTGGCGTCAACCGGTTCACAGGTCACGGGTGACGGGTGACGGGCGACGGGCGACGGGCGACGGGTGTCGGGCGTTAGCGTTGACGTCGACGTCGACGTCGACGTTGGGATTCAAAAAAATAAAATAACATAAAATTGTATACGTGCCCGTTAGCCACCCAATCGGCATGATGGTATGTTTTGTTACCTTTCCGTTTATGTGCATTTTTTTTTGTATTTTGGATAAATATCTTGCTTTTTTTCCTTACATTTCTGTTGATAAAATGTTCAACATTGCAATAGCCGCTTTATGCTGACATGTTGTACGCTGCCTGGTTTGCTGATATTTCGATTGTAAATGGATGGGAGTGTGTAAATACATCCGGTATTTTGGTGGAAAACGTCAAAATATCAACACTGCACGTACAACTAAAATCCATCGTATTAAAGTTGTTTTCAAAACAATTTACGAGTATTTTTACGTGTATTGGCAATGTAATGGATGTCTTCAAGCATCTGTACTTAGTCAATATTACAAATTTCCTAAGATCTATATCAAAGATGTTGTTTTATACATAAAATAAGCAAGAATATGGCCCTCGGAAGCTCCTAACTGCGGTATACTCTGTTTTGCGTGCTCATTTTGTTTTCTTTCAAGGTGGGATGAGCTCGTATTAAATTTCATAACTTTATCTGTGGGTTATAGATTTTAGTCATTTCCGGAGGCAGGGGTGGGCGTGGCAACAAGTTCTTTTAACATATATTGCCCATAGTGTACCCGAACATGTATACCAAATTTGGTTGCTTTAGCTTCAATAATAAGGAAATGATTTGCGTTCATTGCCGGGCGGAAGTCAACATTTTACCAATTTAAATATTGGCACAATTGAATTAAAATTGAAACTCAGCATTTTCAAATAGTTTAACCCTCTTTCTCATCGATAATGTTGTACAATTTGGTGGGGTCAAAAGCTAATTAATTTTGATCAATAATGTTGAACAATTTGGTGGGGTCAAAAAGCTAATTAAAAGATCAAGTCAATGCATTTTATTATCTTCGCTCCAATGGAAGCGCTCTTACACCTCTTGGAGTAAATACAGGGCACCAGTAATGCCTGCATTTGGGTCAGGCGTCCAGGTAGTATATAGATGTTTTGTGGGGGGGTAGGGTTTGTCATCAGCCAGTCACCACCATTGTCACCCACTCACCAGGCCGCTGCTTGCCTCCGAAACCCCTTATCTAGCTGAGTTCTGTTGGAACGGTATTTGTTTGTCCGTGGCCTTTGGTAATGGGCACTTGTAGGGCATCAAAGGTCTGCTGCATATTTGCAAAGCGCCAACTGCGTCTCATGACCAATGTCCAATGGCAAGCCAAGAACAATAGCCGTGGAAAAACGCAGTAATGGCTGCGACGGCAGAACGTGGCTGTCTGCTCATGGCCAAAAGATATTTTATGCGCGTTGAACGCATTTAAAATTGAATTTACAAAGTGCGAACGCGATGCGTTGTGCATGCCACCTGGCACAACGGCATTTCTCGATAGAACCCAACAGTTTGCTTCCTCCCACACGCTTGGATCTTTGCCACACACAGCCCATTCATAAATTCCTCAAGCGACAAGCATTGTGATTGTGACCTTACAGAGGCTTGTGCTGAGGCAGCTTCTCGTGGCGCACAATGGAAAACGCTTTTCCGACTGCTGCGGCAACTGCCGGGACTCGCTCAATTGCAAGAGTGACAAATTTGATTAAATTATAGCGCTATTGCAAAGCGTTTTATCTTTCGCTGGCGCAGTTGCACTCTGCCACAGTGCGACACGTACGAAGACCCACTCAATTAATTGTTTTTGCCGTTGCTTTGGCTTTGTTGTTGCCACTTTGCTGCCACGGTGCCACGCACACAGACACACAGACATACACACACACACATACACACAGGCAACCACCCAGCCATCACTCACACATACGTGCCTCACATGACTGCCATCTATTTGTCTTCATCTTTCCGTGCTACAGCAGCGTTCAACGTTCTGCTCGTTGACGTTGTAAGTAAATTGTATAACGTGGCGTATGAGTAATATGATATGCATGCTTCGATTCCTTGCCACCAGCGCGCGCCCTGCTCGTTGAAGATGATGTGGTAATCAGTTTTGATTTGATTAGCATATACGCTGCCAAAAAGAGCGGTAAATGTCTTGAATCTTTTTATGAGTTGCGACATGTAAGCGACTCAGGACTCAGGACGCGCCACGGCATGTCATGTGCTTCAGTCCCTTGGGTATAATACAGCCAGGAAGTTGCAAATTCACCATAATTGTTAACAATGTTAGTTAGTAGTATACGCTGCTGGCTTTATAATGCGCTTAGCTGTGGGTTTTAATACAATTTTTTAATTGGGGATTACGCGAGCTTACGCTGAATCCCAGGCCAATCATTCCTGTTTAATTCTCGCTGCCGACATAATATTAAAATAGTTTTAGCACAGTTAGGTTCTACTTTGGTTTGCTGCCAAGTTTCTCTGCTACGCTATCCCCTCTCGGTTCCTTTTTTCTTGACTAAACACTTCTTTCTGAACTGATTGCTATTAAAAATATTCACATTTAAATATCTGCGCTTTCAAACATAAATTAGCATACAAATAGGCATTAAAACTTGTTATCCATTTACTGTTGAGGGATCTGGCTACTCATTAACAAAATGTGAACAAATTAGAGATAATATTAGATAATAATAAATGGCAAATGCAGAAAAACCCAAAAGATACAAATTAAAAGGAGATATATCATAGGGACCTTGCGGAACCCAATGTAATTTAGATGAGAAATAAAAAATAAACTGCCACAACATTATTTTATATTTTCGCATTAAATTATAACGAAGCACGAGATAGACAAATGACAGTTGGACCCGGGACCAAGGTGTGCAAGGATCGCCCACTGAGTACAAGATATCCTTTTTGATAAATGAAATACACCGCAAAACATTTTAAAAGCCAACCGACAACACTTTCCACTTTGCTGCTAATTTAAAGTTAACACCAAAAACTCCTAGCCGCAAGAAAATGGTTTGAGTTGCCTAGTCCTTTAGTCCTGTAGTGCTGTAGTCCTGTTTTTGGGTGGGGCATCCGCTTGACAACGCTGTGGCCGTCTACCAGTACGTCCGTCCGATCATCCTGGTGTCCTTTGGCTTGTCTGTGTATGGCTTTGCCGTACAATGTTTGACTGAAGCTACTTTATGGCTGCCTTGTTGTTATGTTTTTCGTTTTGTTTCATTTTGTTTATTTTTTTGGCTTAGCCCTTTGTTTTTTTTTTTGGTTTTTTTGAAAGAGGTAATTTTTCTTAATTACCTCAAAATGTTTACCTTGTTGCTTGTGTTTTGGCTTTGCTTTTTTGGACGGCCAGATAAGGACCGCGCCAGGGCGGCTGTTAAGAGTCTCCCTTGGATTGTGTGCTCCTCTGTAAAGGTGTAAAATATTTTTCGACATGGCACAGAATAACAACAACAACATTTACACTTTTCACAAAATGTTGTTGTTTGTGTTTTTAAGCAGCTTTTCTGCGGCCTGTAGGGGCTGTGTTTCACACACAAGACGGTACTGTGCGGAAAAGTAAAAGTATTGCATACTTACCAGCTGAGACAACACACACACATGGCTCTTACTCTTATGTGTGTGTGTGTGTGTGTGTGTGTGTGTGCCTAAATACTTGGCAACACCAAAGCAAATTTTTGCAGCTTAGTGCAAGGTAAGCAACAGACTTTAAACTATTCTGAGGGTCCCTCCAAAATCCATACATAATATACATATAATACGAGTAGTATGTTGGCATTTGACCAAAACTTGGCTAAACACTGTAGCTGTATGCTTAGGCCTTTGTTTTATTTATTATGCGAACCGAATGTGATGATAAAAAATTGCTCACACGAAGTGTGACAACTTTTGGTCAACACTACAAACAAACTTGTATTTTCCCGGCAAAAGTTTATAGCACTGATAAGCAGTTTGCTTAGCCCCAAAGCCAGGCTAGTAGCCAGAGATGGTAACATCTAGATGAAACTTTCTGTTTAAGCTCTAAAAAAAGTTTTTGGCATCGTGTTGGCGTTGGTTTTTTTATTTTGGTTGATATGAATAATTTGTTGTTATGTTGCTAGTTTGGTGGCTTATTAAACGAGTTAAGCAGCGTGGAAATGCTTCAGGGACCGTCGTATGTTCGTCCCAATAAAAAAGTAGAAAAACAATTAGGAGTTTGTTAACACTTTTTGCATAACAACGTTTAACTTTTGCTTCCATCATTACTAGCAATCACTCACAAAGTTATTCCCATACAATTTTGTTAATAACAACTAGTTAGAGTGTTGCAATCTTTAGTTCCTGATTGCGGTATACTCTGTTATTCTTTGCTTATTTGTAGGGGCGGAAATGGGCGGGACATAAATATTTTCAGTCGAATCTGTCAAAGAGGTCAACAGTAGTCTGTATACTAAATTTGTTGACTCTAGTTATGAAGGTATGAGAGATAAAGATTTTGCTCATTTTCTAGAGAGGGTGTGGGGATGGAAGAGCGATCTTAACACTTTATCAGATTAGGGTATGTACCAACATGTATACCAAATTTCTTTGCTCTAGCTTCAAGAATGTCCACAGAAAATTGCCTTCATAGTGACGAACAGACAGAAAGACTGTGCAAAGAATGTGTTAGTAACAGAGTATACAAATATGACAGAAGAGCAGGGTTGGGTGCTTTCAACTACTTCAAAGTCATATCTATGCTCGGTTAAATATATTCCCCTGAGCAAAGTTAATAGCCGTGTATGCAAACTGTCAACTTTGACAGTGACAAGGACAATGACAACTATCATAAGTTAACCTCCTCTCTTACTTTAGTATGAAATTCAACAAATTTAAAGTGTTTTCGTGTATGGAATATATATAAATAATTCTTGACTACCTTTGATGTGTATTTTTCGATTGTTATGAAATGTAAAGTATTCTTAGACTTCAAAATTGCAACTGCCAACATTCCAAATCAACTCGACAAACTCTAAAATGAAGAAAAGTAATTAATGTTGGGAGTTGGAAACTTTACAAGTTCAAATTTTCAGTTTGTTTGGCTTCAACACATTTGCCCAACCTAATGTTACAATTTTGTATTATTTAACGGGCACAGCGTATGCCATAAATAAATAATAATAAATAAAAAGAAAATGGCATTACAATGAGAGTTTTTCTTTTAAATACACACATACTATACTGTGATATGCACGCACACATAACAATTTACATATGCAAATTCAAAGGACTCCAGCTCGCTGAATGTGTCTAAGCAAGCGTGAGAGTATTTGTAAATCAGACATAATTGTATGTGTATGCAAGTGCATATCCCTCAGTGTGAGTGTGGGTGTTTGCTTGTGTTTATTTTGCTTGCGCATTTTGCTGGGCAAATCAGCAAAAACTTTTATGCACTTTTCATAATTCGCTTCAAGCACAAATGCGCAATAATACCAACAGCACAACAACAACAATGCAAACAAGGATGCACAAATCCGACAAACGATAAAATGTAGCTACAAGACACCGAACAACAGTGACAACAATGCCTCACAATTTTCTAGAGAAAAAAATAAAGCTACATTTAGTGCAGAAGATGTCGAGGATGTGAACAGTAACAGCAGTAACAAGAATCCTCGACTAGGAAATACCCAGTAAACGGAAAACTCATGGATACAATGATTTATCCTCCCAAAAGGTGTTTTTGTCTAATGTTAATTTCGAGGAGATTCGGAATGATGTTCAGGAGTTTACAAATAAATGATTTCCATCTGGTATTTGAGAGCCTACATACCAAATTTCATATCCCTAGCTCTTATAGAACCCGAGATCGACGCGTTCATACGCATCCATCTACTGGACAAGGCTAGTAAGGTCCGGTAGGTGCCTCCTTCTACGTGTTACACTCATTTTCACCCACTCTATAGGTACAGGGTATAAGCACAACAACTATAACAGCAACGGCATTGACTTTACATTTCCGCCGCTTTGCTTGCTAACTTCCGCCGTTTCCATTGTTCCCGCTGCCAAGAACACTTGGCATGCCAGAATTTTTGCTTCATATCCATATGTGGCACGCATTTGCAGCTGCACTGGTTAAATGTTTAGTTCACGTGCGCATGTGTGTGTCTGTTATTACGCTGTACCTACAACACGAATAAAAAATAAAATAAAAACCCTAAACAGTCCAAAACATACGGCATACTTACGCCCACACGCACTCACACTAACGACTAAAATGACTAACGGCTTAGGAACACATATGAATGTACACTCAGAGAAAAGTACATGCACTCAAGAACAAATGTTTGCCAGAGGTTGACATTTTAAGATTCTTATTTGAAGAAACTTTGCTTTAAGACCCGACATTCTTAAATATATTATTGTTTCCAGATAAGTATATTAACTATATTTGGCATCCCTTATAGATGTCATTCGTCTAAAAATTACATTAGCTAGTTTTATGCCGAAGTGGGATTCAATTAAGCTGATTTTTTGTACACAATTCAATCCCAAAACAACAAAGAAGTGTTATCTTCGGCGTTTCGAATATATATTGAATATACCCTTGCAGACATTTTTTCCATAAAAAAATTAGATTTTCAACCGGTTTTTCCTATATGATATAGTAATTGAATTTTAATTAAATTTATATTTTATTCTAGTAATTAATATCAAATTTGAATATTGATTCATAGTCGATATAAGAGCCAAGAAATCATAATAAAATATGTATGAATATGACGATATGAAGATTTTAGAAAAAACTTTGTTTTGAAATATATTTATGATTTATAGTCTATTTTAGTAGTAATTTTAAAAGTCCAATGATAATACTTCACAGAAATCAAAGAATACTAAGCATGTACTTAAGATTGAAGGAAAAATACACTTTTAGAAAGTTTACAACTCGAAGTCATATTTTATTTAAGCAAAGAATACTATGTAAATATGTACCTAAGATTGCAGGAAAAATATAATTGTATAAATATTAAAACTCGAAGTCGTGTTTTATTAAAGAGCACAGAAGGCAAATATTCCAAGCCGTTCTTAATAGAATTTTCTAAGTGTAGCTCTGTATGAGTGTGTAAAATATGTGTTAACTGCACAACTACCAGCCAACAACTTAAAAGTCGGTAAGCTCAAAAATGGCAACAACTGACGTCTGTCGACGTTGAAACGCTGCAGTTGACGGTCGTTGACGAAGTTGTACTAGAAGTTGCAGTTACATGGCCGCAGATGCCGCAACACGATGACGCGGGCTCAGTGTGTGCGGCTAGAAATTAGATTTACTAGTCAACCAACCGCCCGACAAGCCAGCAAACGGCAAACGGCAAACGGCAAACGGCAAAAGGCAATTCAAAGCCCTAAAAAGTGGCAAGAACTTCACACAAGCCGTGCAACTTTTCAAAAAGTAAAACAAATGCTGTTAGCTAGTTGTTCGTATGCCCTGTTGTGCTATTAAATTTACACATGGGGACTGTTGACTTTCTTGTTTGAAAAGTGGATATAAAGTGCAACTGTTTTGTTGCTCTTTGGCCACACTGTCTTGGCAAAGATCTGCAGTATGTGTATATGTGGATAATCAATAGAAAACTCACTTTTTAATATTTTTCTCAACGACTTAATCACTTGGAAATAGTATTGTTGTGTGTGTTTTTGTGCCAGTTTCTGGCCCGAAAAGTTACAAAACATTTATTGCTGGCATTTCTGAGTCAGAACAAATGGCAAAGTGGTTGAAATTGTGTCACACTGGGGAGTTACAAACATTTTCAACTTTGATAGCCTAACGAATTCCATGTCCTGCAATTGAAATATTGATCCGGTTGTGACTCCGACATGGTGTTACTGTGCTTATGCCGCTGCTCGTTTTGAGAAAACATTTTATGAAACGATAAACATCATTTCATTATACTTATATACTTGATATTGTATGAAAAAATGGGGCGCAGCCAACTTAACTGTGTACAATTAAAATAAAATTGAATGTCTAAAATGTCTTCTTTTTGTAAATTTGTAAGGAAGAAATCATGAAATCCAACGATTACCTATTAATTATGTAAAAAGGGTATAAATTGTACATCTATAAAGTATAAAGTATACTCTCTATACTGTGTATGGTATATTATTTTTGAGACATATCATGAAATTGTAAGCCGCAGCCAAATTAACTGTCTACAATTAATATGAAATTGAATGTCTGAAAACTCTTATTTTTGTAAATTTGTAAGACAAACATTTTAAATTTTTATTTTTATTTTTTTTCTTGAAGCACAAAAACTGGCAAGTAAATTATAATTAAAATTTTAAAAATTGAAAACATCATGAATTCTATATCACAAAAACTGGTTATGAAATTTTTAGCTGGTATTTCATGAAATGCTGAAGCGCAGCCAAGTTAACTGCATAATCGTAATGTGTACTTTTATTGAGGACACCTGTCTGCACTCTATTTCACCATGAAACTGTAAATGATGCATAATGTGGAACGTTTTTGAGTTCGCATTAGGAAGAGTGCACTTTCAGCAATAACATTATTTCGACTGCTAATTTAACTCGTCTCTCGGCACTAGAAGTTGCAGTTATCAAACTCAATTCAATTCCAGCAACGCTTCAATAGATAGGGTTTAAAGACAGTTATACTTAGTAGCGCGGCAAAGTGGAGACAAGTCAACCGCGAACTAGCCAAGCGCACGGGGAGGGGGGAGAAAAGGGGGTGCGCGATGTGGCTGCCACGAGGTGCTAATGAGCTGAGTTTCTGGCAGAGAAGGCAGCAGTTGGTTGGCCCTGTGGAGGCTGGAAACCATTTTGCGTTGCCAACTTGCTGCTGCTCTTGTTTGCAGTTGTTGTTGTCGCTTGTTACTCGCTGGCAGCACTTAAAGGCTTTGTGGCACACACACACACACACACGCGCACACACACACACATACACACACACACACACACGCACATGCCTTGCCAAACTGCCAGCACGATGCCGGTCTGTGCTTATGCTCTTGATATTTTTGACGTGTTCGTTTGACAGTCATATACTCTGTTCCCAGAGAGAAAAGGGTATATAGCTTAGGAATAGTCTGTCTGTCTATCTGCATGCAAGAAATTGTCTTAGGAAGTTTTATTTCAAGCCCCTTTAAATTTTCGTGATAATCTAAAAGTTATCCGGAATTTCAAAAAAAGATTTCCCAAATTTAATTTGAGGAATATTGCTTATTTCTTTTGAAAGAGAAGATCATATATTAATAGCATATTATAGAATATATATAGAACTCTTCCGCAATGGAGAATTCTATAATCGAAAGATCTTATGTCTTGGGAAGACCCGTAAAGACAGGAGTAGGGTTAAAAACCACACCGACTTTTGTTGATTGTTGAAAACATATCCATAATCTATAATTTTATGCTTAAAAACAAGGATTATTCTTTTCCCAAAAACACTTTTTTATATTTTTTGTTATTATATTATTGTCAGACTGATGTGGATCTTCAGATCTTAACTGACAGATCTCTTTATTTAAATCAGCGTTCTTATTATAGAAGTATAAGGTTATAGGAAATATATTGAAACATATTAAACAATAGTAGTACTGAATATGACCACTCCTTAGAGAGCACCTGGGAATAGAGTATATTGAAGTCGGGAGCTTGCAACCGCAATGTTGTTACTTTCTGTGACTGTCACTGTTGCTGTTACAGGTTGGCTGCACTTTGGATAAGTTTGTTGCTGCAGGAAGGCGTCGCTGCATTATTTTCATTTTTGTTTTAATTAAAATTTCACATGTCAACAAATTTTGAAGGTTGTCGTCGTTGCGTGGGTGCCTGCCATCGCTGCCACTCAAATGGCTGTTTCATTTCCTTAGCCAAACAGTTGAACCACTCGCTTCCCGCGCCCTTCCCCACCACCCTACCACCATCCAAAACGCGTCGAAGCTCACAATTTTTGGCACCCGTGTCGCATCGTGTCGCTGTCGACAAGACTGTCAACTGCATTTTGTGATAGGAACTGTTGTGGAGCGCTTTTTGGCGGCAACGCCAATCTATCGCCGAGTTTAACTACCCACCCGGTTAGGCATATCATCGAAGGTTCTTCCAGCCGAGAAACTGTGCCAGCACACTGATTTGGGCTGCTCTAAGTTTTTTATGCGCTGTCGTGTCAATTAAAATGTACAAATTTTGATTTTTCCATTTCAGTTTGATTTAACTGGAGACTGCTTTTCATCAACCCTTTCAAATTCAACGGAATATCAATTGCAACATTGATACTATCAATATTTCAAATCTCTGAAAAATATACATCTATATAAGTATAGTATAAAAATGTTCTGTTGGTATATGTAGTATCAAAAACTAGAAAAGTTCTGCGCCTTTTGAGCTCAAATTTTGATACAATATACAGTTGGCTTGAAGGATTGTTTGTGTTTATTTATATTTCGCGTCAATTACTGGAACTTTGAAAAATTTACCCCCACGGGTTGAAAACTGTTGTATGAAACTTGAAAAATCTACTTCCACCCGTCACCACGAACAAGAAATAGGCTTAAGCTAAAATGTGTGAGAGAAGGATTTTTTAGATCGGATTCTAAGTTCCTTACTCCCTATACAAAATAACATAACGCACAGGAGGGAAAAATAGTGGTAAGCTATTTTTGTTTATTGCTTACTTTGTCATTCACAGCGAAATGTGGCTGGATTTCTATAATTTTGGTGCGTTGGAATACAACGATTATACATTTGTAATTAATATTCGATAATTGCAATTGAACCACTAATGAATATAGCATGTGTGTAGATACAATCTGATATCATAAAAACAAATTGTCCATATATGAGTATTTATTATGAAAATTGCAAGTGTGAATAATGCATGACCATTACAAGAGCATAGTTATATTAATTGAAATATTCAAATGGCATGTGCACATCGTTTTTGTAATGTCTGATAAATAATCGAGAAACCCATTAACGATTTTCGACTTGTTGTCAACCTGCAGGACGGTCTCATTAAATGCAATTAATTGACTGTCACCAACATTTGCTACTACTATAATTTAACAGACATTGTCAAAAGCAATTAAAAATGCTTATGCTTTAACTGCTGCTGAAGTGCTAGGTCAGGCGATACCCTGTATGTAGGTTCACAAACTTATAGAGCATAAATCAACCAAACTTCTGGTTGTAACTTGTTTTAAAAAGTAACAGGGAAAATCCAAAAATGCTAAATAAACTCATTTAAGATTCTATCAATAAGGGACGGCACGCCCATTCATTATGACAAACTAACTTCATTGTATCAACCTCATATTGAAACAAAAACCAACTGACTGATCTGCATAGATCAGCTAGTACCGAACTTACACTGGGATATTAAAGCGAAGCTTTTACAAAGTGATTAAATAAGTTCAATACAAGTGGTTCTAATAATAATAAAATAGAACTGTAAGGGTTAGAAACTTAGATAAAGGGATTAAGCTTTGGTGCGGACCTGTTGATGACAGTAATTAGTTCAAGCCGGGATCGGACAGCAAGTGGGTCAGAGGTTAAGGCATCCGCCTTACAGACGGGAGCACTCGGGTTCGAATCTAGCCGACTACTACTCATATAAGGACAAGTTTGGACAACAATTTCTAACAATAAGGTCACTGATGAGGATGCTTGGCAGCAAATAGCGCTATATGACCAGCCAATACTTTTCAAATATCTACCTTTCTATATTCACCCTGAATTGTTGACGTCGAGCCTGTTAAATATTTAATTTACAAATTATACGTCGCTAAACACACATTCTATCAAACATACATAGTAAATTTATTTGCTAGCTGTAATCAAGAATAAATTAATATAGTTTAACAACTCTTCTTACTATTTTTGCCAATTTGTGGTTAGAGGGTATAAAAGTTGCTATTGGCAACATGTTGTGCTACAATGCTTGTACTCGGTGGCTACTTAATAACAATTTTAATAAAAATGTATAAAAAGCACATCTATATATATGCCAGATATGCTACGCATGTTAACATTTAATTTGCGTAGGCCTACAAATTTGTATTTCCGTCATTCAATTAAAATTTCATTTATACACATATATTATAGATGAGTAATTAATCATGATATGTCAGTTGGCCAGTTCGGTTTGATTATAGAAAACTAGGAAGCAATGGGCTCAACTAGAATAACAGAAAGGCAACAAGAAAGGCATTGCTTTTGGCCATCTTCTTCGGGCCTTTTGAAGCTGAGTACCCAATATATCTTCAAGTCTATTTATAGCTTGTACCCATTCAATTTGTATGAAAGGGTATAAGCTGTGTAACTATGGAGAGTATACTCTATAGTGTATATATATATTATTATTATCAATAGGATAATAGATGTATTCAGATCTCTCACTTCTTAAGATCATATTAATTTAAATAAATAAATCGATCTCTTGTTAGAAATATTATGTGTGATATACAGTATTTCAACTTAATTTTGAATTAAATTTAAAGATTTCATATCATTATGCTAATTTCATAATAATAGAATAATAAATGATGAAGTTACTCAATAAATATTTTCAGCAGCTTGAGCTGACTACTGAGTATCTGCTAGTCGACTACCCTTGACTAGAGCGTTCTTACTTGCTTTGAAATTGTGAAGTTGATTGTTAATCACAAGCAACCTGTTTTGATTCATGGCACAAGCCAATGTTTGAGCTGGAAACAAACATAACTTACTTCAATTTATTCAGCAAAAAAATTATCCACTTGTGTTCTTTATAAATCAAGAACAGTGTTAAGAACTATTCAAACTATTATTGCTATTACTAGAACGAGGTTGCATAACAAAGTGACATTAACTAATGGTCAAAAATGCATCTCACAATGGTGCAATCTGTTTTCCCAATAATTTGCACAAAATGAATGTAAATATGCGCAAATCCCCCAACGAGTGAATCCATTCTGAGCTGACAAGGCTGAGAGCGAGAGTTCCTCCCGGGCAGCAAGCAGTGCAATATGAAAATATGCACTGGGAGCCCTACAAAAGAAAAGTTCGCTTGTGGTACAGCAAAAAGTTGATTTATAAACAAACTTCTGCAGCACAAACTTGTAGTCTGCCAACAATAAGAAGCGAGGAAAAACATGCTTACAAAATGGCCAACGAAAGTCAAAAGTGCTTCGGTCAGACGGCCGAAATGCTTCCGAGCAACCATCTGCTTCCAGTTACTTTTCAAGGATAGCATATTTACGGTGTGGATGTATGTGCGGTTGTCGGGGAAAAGGTGCCAGCCCAATAGATGTAGTTTTCAAGCAACAATGAAAACCAGCATCAAATATTAAAAGTCAAATAATAAGACATCCAAATACAAAAGCGTAAATGTACTACGAATAGTTCTGATTGTCCCTAAACAGCCACGGAACTTGTTTTTTATGCAGTGCTCAAAAAAGGGCAGTTATTCATGGGTTGGATTAGTTATAGAAGGGTTCTTCGGCACCTAATAATTGGTGGATTACTTTATCCCATCAGGAGTATTCATCCTCACTTTAGTGATAGGTTGAAGCTATTTTTCTCCGCTCAAATGCTTGTGCAGAATAATTCACAAGTATTTACAAGTATATTATACTTTGGATTTATTTCCGGTGATTCTGTTATTTTGATAATTATATTATTTTAATTTATTTTAAATTATATTAGAACCTTTATATTTATAACATTATTTTACCATTTAGGAAATTTACACCCAAGGTTTTATTATGCATTGTTTCATCAAGTCAACTTATATCTAGACGATAAAGTTAAATGTGTTTGTTTTATGCGTACTTTCAATGTAATGTAACAATTTGTTCAATAATACTAATTAAAAATGCCACACAAAAAAAATTCAAGAGCAGATAGATGCCACATCTTTAAAATGTATATTAAAAGTTCGCCTTTGTAAATAAATATATATATTTACAAAGGCAAACTTATGCTGCCTCGAATCAAGAAAAATATAGCTTATAACATACATATATTTGTGGAAATATCTTGAAAGCTTACACGAGATTACATTTGATATGTGGCAACGCTTTAGCAATTTACTAATTTTAATAATTTACTAATAATACCTAGCAGGGTATTATAGTTTTGTCTCGAAATGTGTAATGGACCGAAGGAGACCCAACAAAGTATATATATTCTGAATCAGCATGAATTGCCGAGTCGATATAGCCATATCCGTCTGTTCGTCTGTCCGTCTGTTTCTATGCGAACTAGTCTCTCAATTTTAAAGCTATCGTAATGAAACTTGGGACAGACCCTTATTTTTGCTGCAGGCAGTACATATGTCAGAACTGGCCGGATCGGACCACTATAACATATAGCTGCTATAGAAATGATCGATCGACAAATATGTTTTTGTATGAAAAACTTTTTTGTTTATTAATGTATCCTAACCAAAGTTTCCAAAGCCTAGTCTCTAGAGAGTTTATACAATCTGGCCAAATTTGGTCAAAATCAGACCGCTATATCACTATATCAAACTGTTTGCTTATACAAATATTTCATCCAAACTAAGTGAGCGTTTTATAATACTTCAAATAGTTTCCTATAATTTGATCAAAATCGGAACACATAGGAGCAATCAAACAAAAATTAAGTTTTGTATAAAAACATTGCTGCTAGGGTATATAGCTTCGGCACCCGAAGATAGCCGTTCTTTCTTATTTAGTTTAATGTCATTTTATAAATGGTACATAAACACAGAAAACTTTGAATCTGTAAAATGTACTTAGTAAATAAGAATATGTGTTTACATCATAAAGAAATTCTCGGTCTACTGAAGTAGAGAGAATCATAATTACCTACAACAAACAAATGAATATTTCTCTCAGTGCAGAAAAGCCTCAAAGTACAACATAAAATCTAGAAGAAACACATTTTGGCATCCCTAGCTCATACTAGTACCGAGTCATCCGAGGCAGTGGCGTTGACTACGCTAAAAGTCTTCAGTCAAATCAGTTGTTGGCACGAATTTTGCAACAAAAATCTAAGAAATAAAAAGTTTTGATGCCGCCGCATCAGCCAACGCACAATCGACAAGTTCTGCGCTTTGGCTTAACTTCTGCCACAAAATTTTAGTTTCCGGCTTTTGATGGCTTGCAGTTTGTGTTGGCAATATGTATTTGTTGGTTGCCGAGTTGCCGAGTTGCCGAGTTGCTGGGCTGGCTTGGCTCCTTTGCTTAACTTCCAACTTTTTTGCTCTACATAAAAGTTGTTGGTTTGGTGTTGCTTATTTGATTTTTGTGCCGCTTTTGTTGCACAACAATCAACGGATAGACATCCAACATGTGTACCACAACACCAGGCTAAGGCAACTAAAAGCCAGAAACACACACACAAAATTGTATATATAGAAAAATCTATAATTTTTCATCTTACTGGCGTACATCTCTAAAAGTATTACAGCTTACAGTTTTCTGCTCAATAAGCCAAGAGCTTTTTGCGACCAATTATAAGCCAGCAGTTTACAAACTGGGTAATCATTAGAAAAGTTGTGCAATTTTACTCCTCAAAGAGAGAGAGAACATCCGGTTATCTTCAAAACTTGAAAAAAGCAAAATACTTTTGGTTAAATTGAGTTACTTTATGTAAAGTAATCTTAACATCAAAATATGCGAATCATAATTTTTGCGAATATTTTGCTTACAGTAAACACCCTAGGAAGAATTCAGACAATGTTCAGTAATGTTTAATATCGATACATGTTCTGCGACTGTTAACACAGAAGGTGCACTGTTAATGTTAACAGTGATGAATATCGGTGCTGCAACTGTTATTATGGGGACTGTACTGTTATCGTGACTGTTACTGTTGATAGAATGTGACTGTTAGGACTATGTCTATGTGACTGTTACTCTCAATGAACAGTCACGATTATGTGACTGTTACTTTTGATATTTACCAGTCACAGTCACAGGTACACAACCCATGCCTTCCAATTGATATTATTTGCCTGAATAATCTTCTGGGACTCATCAGAACTGCTTGAGGCTACCTCAATGTCAATTTGTACTCGAACTTAATGTATTTTGCAACCAAAAGACAGCACATATAAATTTTATTTTATATTGATAAAAATAAAAAATTAAATTTATAATCTTTTAGCAATATGCTCTATTTATTATTGCTGACCATTTTAATAGTTATCGTATTTTAACAGAAATGTTTTTCGAAAACCAGAGACGATAAATAACTATAAGAGAAATAAAATTAACACAGCTTGGTTATCTTAAGGCCAAAACAAAGGTAAACGATGTGAAAAACAAAAAGTTAAAGCCACAAAACCAAAAATGTTACCACTAAAATTTCTCATGCGATAAAATTGGAAATTCATTTATATTGCAATGGCGATGGTATTGCTGACTATAACTGTGTGTGTGTGTGTGTGTGTGTGTGTGTGTGTGTGTGTATCCGTGTGTCCGTAAACCTAGACGTATGTGTTTGTGCACAGACTCGTATCTATGTATAAATATGGCGTTTTGTTGCCGTTCATGCAATTAATGTCAAGTTGCCATAATGAGCACACAAAAAGCAGCTGATGATGCTTTGAACAGCCTCACAGCAGCCAGCTTAACTTGGCTGGGCGATAAGAACACAGGAGCAGGAGCAACAGTAGCAGCAGTATGCGGGGCAGGATGTCGGTGTAAGTAAGAACATGTACGGCTTTAAGGACAAGCAGAAGTGAGGCCACTGACATGCCAACTGACTTGCTGCTTTTTATTTGTTTATGAAAATGAACCAGAAAAGCTAAGAAGTTAAATTGGTTTTCGTATTTGTTAACTTTGTTGACTGGCCGTCTGTTACGCTCTGGTTCAACCTGTCTAAATACTTTATTGTTGCTGACTTACCAGTCTGCATGTGTGGCTAAATGTATAATTGAAAAATGGTAGATACGCAAATCCGTATACTGACAGCGGCATTAACATAAGCAAAAATATCAAGTGAAATATAAGCCCGAGCCATAAGCCTAAATACTGATTATGCAGCGACGCCACAGTTCATTCCACTAATGCTCCAATGCCCAAACCCAAAAACATGTGGCAAACTTTGGCGTTAACATATATGGCCAACCCGTCTAAGGACAGCGTCAGGATATGTTTCGAGGCTCTGCTGTGCTCCGTTCTGCCCTGACAAATATACATATACATAATTGTGGGCGTCTTTTTATTCTCATTTCGCATGCCAGGCGGTCCTTTTTCCAAAAGTTATGCGTTTGTCTAGTTCTGTATACATATAGAATAACGAAACAAAAATGCTTATGCACAGCTACAGAAGTTTGATTGTAAGTAGTTTTCGTAACTGTTTTTGATAATAAAAAGTTATTTATGTGCTTTGAACTTTCCAACAGATGTAGCTCTTTCCACCCCAACTTACTTACACATAGGCCAATTCTTGTAACCATCTATTTCACTACTAAGAACCGGCAGTAGAGTATTCAGCAGTCGTACTTAGTCTTGTAAGAACGAAGGGTGCCCAATAATAGACCTCTAAAATAAACAATTGTATACAACCTACTTGAAATGTTGAGAATCGCAGAGAAGGGCGCATAACTAGTTGAGAAAATTTGATAGAATCGGATCAACAGATGTAGCTCTTTCCACCAAAACTTACTTACACATAGGCCAATTTTTGTAACCATCAATTTCGTTACAACGAACCGAAGGTAGAGTATTCAGAAGACGTACTTAGTCATATAAGAACGAAGGGTGCCCAATAACAGATCTCTGAAATAGGCAGATGTATCGAACTTACTTGAAATGTTGAGAATCGCAGAGAAGGGCGCATAACTAGTTGAGAAAATTTGATAGAATCGGATCAACAGATGTAGCTCTTTCCACCGAACTTACTAAGCCACGTAGGCCAATTTTTGTAACCATCAATTTCATTACAACGAACCGAAGGTAGGGTATTTGGAAGTTGTGGCATGACTGAGTAAAAACTCGCAATGTTAATATCGTATCGATATAACGATATACCGATATTTGAACAAAAACGATACGATATTTTGGAGCGATATCTTAGGTCAAAAATCTTAGGCCAATTCCCAAGTGTCTTATTACAATTGAATGCATTTATTTTACATTATCTTGACTACGCAAATCGAGATACCTTGTAAACTTATTGAGTAAATAAATAAATAATAAATAAATAAATAAATATGTAAATATTAGAAATTGCGCCTTATACAAAAAGGCCTTAAAATTTAAAATTTCACCCGACGATATTCGAGAGCGATATTGCGATACTTTGACGACAATATTCGAGAGCGATATTACGATATATCGATATTTGATATTTCAATATCGCCCTTATCCAATATTATCATTTCCGATATTTCCATAAATATCAACAACCCTGCAACGAACAAACTATATACCAATACTATAGGTATATAGATCCTGGATCATTAAACCCAATACATGGTTGGGTAAGATCGCAAGGTGCCGATCACAACCACCACAAAAAAAAACAAAAAAAAACAAAAATAAAACAAACAAAAATACCAAAAAAAAATCGAAAAAAAATCAAAAAAAAACCAAAACAAACAAATTACCACCAAAATAGGCAATTGTGTGGCACTTACTTGAAATTTTGAGAATCGCAGAGAAGGGCGCATAACAAATTGGACAAGAATTTGAGTAAAATACATATCTTAAAGCTGTCATAGAAACTATCGGTTGAAAAATTAGTTGTACGAAAATTGTATTAGGTTTTCCAAAGACAGTACAAACTCGATAATTCGGACACCTAATTTGGGGACTACCTGGTCTTTAATTGTCCTGATTATCGAGATTGTACTGTATCATATCTCTACCACATTCACAAGTTCTCCGTTTCCTTATACTCATTATTTATTAAACAAATTTGATAAAAATCTAACCATTGTATAGCTGCCATAGGAACAATCGGTCGAAAATTCTTCTTTTGTATTAAAAAAGCTTTCTATAGATAGCCCCTACAGCTACCTTTAGCTTCAGCATCCCTAAGAGAGATGTTCCATGTTTTAATAAAGATATTGTAAATCCAAATTACAAAACAACGAAAACTTCGAATTAAAAACAAGATCTTAATCAATTTCATTTGATGCATTCACTCAGATTACTTAGAATGTACTTCCCAATGCTTGAAATTGTTTATAATAACAAGTAAGAATGCTATAGTCGAGTATACCCGACTACGAAACTCCCTGTACCCAGGTCAAAAATTTCCGATCGCATCTTCGTTAACTTACACATACATACACAGATACGCACACGCATGAGCCACAGCGCAAGCCAGGCATTTTAAGTTGTGACTGTGCTTCTTCTTCCCCTTGCTGCAGCACTGAATCTTCTTTCGTGAATAACTTAGGTGTTTATTATCCGATCGACTTGAAATTTGGACAGTAGATTAAGAGGGACTAAAGTATTGGACATGCCAAATCTTAAAGCTATATCTTGAAAATTGTAACTGTAAAACTGTTTTTATCGAATAGCGGGGGAACGGGGGAGATATCTCAAATCTAAAATAAACTTGACCTGCTCCCGCTATACACGAACCTACATTCCAAATTTGGTGTCTCTAGCTCTTATAGTTGCTGAGATCCTTGCGTTCATACATACGGACAGACAGACGGACAGACGGACAGACGGACAGACGGACAGACAGACGGACATGGCCAAATCGAAATCTCTTTTGATACTGATCAAGAATATATATACTTTATAGGGTCGGAGATGTCTCCTTCTGCCTGTTACATACTTTTGCACAAATCCAATACCCCCTTTTTACCCATTTTATGGGTACAGGGAGTAAAAAAAAGACGATTTGAGAGACAAGTCGAATGCAAGTTTATACGTATGTAGGTTTGTCTGTATACATATGTACTTACACTCGTTATTACTTTGTCATTCTGCCAGTCAATCAGAAACGTATTTAAAACCGGTTTTTGGTTTCAGTGAGCTCGAAGTGAAGAAACAATCGGACAAACAAACTTACTGATCACACGTACTCGTATAATTAACAACGGAGATGCAATTAGACATCCAGGCATTAGATGCTAGTATAATAACATTAATTTGTAAATTGCTAACAAACAATAAGATTGTTAAGAAATATAAGTAATTTTTAACAATACTTAGCTGGGTATAAGAACTGCGCTGAAACTCGATCTAGATTGATGTGTTTGACAGATTTGAGGATAATTGAAGGGAACATTGCGTTGAATAAAATTTAATTTGGCAAAATACTATTTCAATGAATTGGGAAGCGTAAGCAGCAGAAGCCCTGTAGCTTAAGCTAAGCCAAGCACCATTCTCACATATAAAATATAGATACGAGATTCCATTCAACCACACTCGGCTCAAGTGCTTACCCACATGCCTTCGACCATGTACTGTGTACACGTACTTAGTACTAGGTATAATTCGCCTACTAAATATTTTATAGCTAAACAACACTATTGCTGTTGACGGCATTGTAAATGCGAAACATGAACGCCCAAATGTCGGCCAGCAAATGGGCCCAAACAAGCCCACGGCCATGTGGCTTGGACAAGGGCTAGAAGTCGCATAGTTTAGGAAAGTGAAGCGTCGCATTTGTCTGACATTTTCATCAGGGCCTGATGTCGACTAACCGCAGCAGTTTACAAATTGCATTAACATATCACAAGCTGGCAAGCAGGACAACAACAAGAACAACAAATAACCGCTTGATTGCAAGCTATTAACAGCATTAAAGATGAGGAATTTAAATAATTCCCGCATGAATTAAAACATTTCTCTACTCTCATAGAATATATACTAACGTCCATGCGACAAGGGTGACATCGGCGGTGACAGAGAATGTACATTCTGGCCCCATTTGCAAAATGAAGCTAAACTGTCGTTCGGAGATAAACAGCTTTGAGCTAAATGCATGAAGCTGACAACGACACGGAGTAAGCATATAAATTACTAATACGCACTGTTGTCTGCGCCTGCTATCCACACACGCCCATACACACCTATGTTTGCCATATATACAGATATATATAAATACAAATATATATATACATATGTGTCTCATGAGCTCTGAGCTTTGTTGCTCATTGTATATATTCTCAACCAAATGTACTAGGTTCATTTCTGTTTGACTCTGTAGATTATTACACTACTAAGCAATTGAATATGAACAAGTTTAATAATGCGCTTGCGCATTTTAATAAATAAATAAATAACAAAATAAAACCAGAAAAGCATATAATCAGACCCGTTCTGAACTTAAATTAAGTTATTAAATTAATTATGAAATTAAATAACAAATTCCACAGAGCTGCAAGATTTTCTGTTTTGAAGCAATAAAGTTGCGGCATTGAAAATAATCATGTACTAGATCTTCCTCATCAATTTTAAGGAAGATTTAACTGTATATTGGATTCGCTCGCTGAAACGCAATGAATCCTCTTAATTTTATTTCCTTAAGACAGACCGCAAAAAAAATACAATTAAAACAAAAATAAAAATTGAAAATAATTACCATATTACCCATTATAATATGTAAATTATATTAAAAACGCATTTATATCCTTTATTTTTATTTATTGAATATTAATGCCTTTTTCTGTTGAGCAGAGTATCTTATTTTATGTGATTAAATTGTTTTTGTTTTTTTTTTTTACAAATAAATAGGCCTTTTACGATTTTTGATTATAATTCAATACAGGAAAAACGTGCGAGGCATAAACAAATAGTATCGCTTAAATTGATTAAATAAACCTATTAAGAGAATAATAAACTCGTCTCTATTCAAGTGCATAGCAGTGTATGTGTAGGCATGTAAGTGTGAGTGCGTGGAGAGGTGCTAATAAATAAAATTTCCTAGTCTTTCTGACCGTATGAAAATATTATTAAATCAATTATATAATTACGAGCTTGCCAAATGGAAATAATTTGCGTTTTACCAGCTCAATAGACTCTCCCCTTAATCTCTATTTAAGTTCGTTAGGTCACATTTTCAATTAAGTTAGCAGCGTTTTTCTTTTGAAGACCGTGGGCTAGTCTTTAAAAGAGAAGGCTGATAACTCTACCCAGTCCATTACCCACAATCGCATTCGGTTGTTGTTATAACCAGCTCCAAGATCTTTGTTTGGCTTCTCTGAAACGTTAATGTTCATACACAGACTAAGATATAAAACAAAGCTGATAGTATAAAGTATTTAAAGCGTGGTGTTTGCCCGACCGTCGAATCCGTACATTTAAACAGCTGTTTTGAGTGGTGAATTATTAAGTGTTTGTGGCGACGAATGAGTATTTAAGTATTTCGACTCGCTTGATGACTGGCGGGCTGAATATGAATAGCGTTTACTTAGCTTAACTTGGCTCATTCACCAACAGGTTTGCCGAGGCGCTGCATGAGCTTGACCTTGTATCCGTTTAAGTTCTACATCACGTGCTAAAGTTACGAGTACCCAACGTTCGGGTATATATGCGCTTCAACTTATTGGTTGAGGTGTTTATGACAGCTCATGGGTAATTTTCGATGGGGTGTGAAAAATGATGCGCCAACCAAATGCATATAATTTACAACTTTAGTTTTTATGCCCTACATCCATAAAATGGGTAAAGAACAGTATAATAAAGTTGTGCAAGTAAATAATAAATAAATATGTCGCCTTACATAAAATATATACATTAAACCGTAGAGCCAAGGCCCTCAACTATAGACAAAATTAAAATATACGTTTTAGTATATGACAACTAATCACGTTTATTTTCAGTTTTTTATATATACTTTACCAACGTTTTAGGATAAGAATTGAAACCACATTTCGAATGAAAAAGCTTTGATATTTGTTGTCATACTGAAGATTTCCCAACAATCGGAGGTTTTTAAGGGTACCTCCCATTAATTCTTCTCCTAATACAAAATTTAAAATTTCTAATTAAAAACACATTATAAATGAGAAAGTCTTGATATTAAGTGTGCCAATATTATTAACCTAAAGATTTCCCAACAATCGGAGGTTTTTAAAGGTACTTCCGATCTAGACACAGGGTACCTCCTAATCGAGCACTCTTTTATAGAGCATTCCTACTTCTTCTCAACATTTTGGGTTAATTTCAATTACTTTAGTATGAACTACTGGCACTAGATTCTATAAATATGCAAGTGCCCGTCGAGCCAGTTTTTAAAAACTTGTTTGAATTCCATTTTGTTTCGCGCAGCAAAGGGTGAAAACTGATGTGTACTTGAAAGAAATGTTTAATAACCTTGATTGTAAACCGGTCTACTGTTCAATATATGTATATATAGTTATATCTAAGTCGTGCATGACTGTCGAGCAATCTGCCTTTAAAAGTTCGTATTTTTATTGCAAATACTTTGATGTCTGTATGTTTAATTCAGTGATTATAAAAAATTATTGCTGGAATTTTATCAAAAATCATTATATAGCTAAAAACCATCTAAGGGACGTGTTATTATACAAAATAATCAAAAATTTATAAGCCGTAGGTGTATAATTTACTTAAATGCACAACGAATTGATCAGGGTGAGTCAAAATCCGTCTTATAAGATACCGAATAGATACTAAACTCAGAAAATTGGAGCTTCCACTTGTTGGTCAAATTCCATATAAATCGGGCTAGTAAGTATATTGTAGACAAAGAATTGAAAGATTAAATATTTATATTGTTCTTATAGATTTCTTAAGCAAACTAAAATTTCCTATAAACAATATATATATAAACAATCGGAAAAATTGTGATATTTTGTATATAAACCTTTTTTAATTAGAAACTGAACAATCTCAATCTATTTCGCATTTAAAACGACGCTCATCTGTGAAAGAAATGTTGGTTAAGCTGCCTTTAAGGAATTTTAATTCAAATTAGGCTGTGAAAACCCCAAGGATAATTGTTCTTTCTTGAGTTCACAATTACACATTCTAAATGCAATGGAAATGTATGCCGCACACATTTTTGCTTCACTTCTCAGAAGGAAAAATAAAACCCCAACAGTATGGTAACTTTTTAGAACAGACCCAGCCAAATTGAATAGGCAGCTGGGTATAGACTTTCAATTCAAAAAATATATATAAGCCTGGGGGAGAAAAAATTGAATTTTCTTTTGCCGCAACATTCCCCCGCGTAATGTGAGTGGGCGCTATTAAATAAAGCCTAATTAGCCCTTAATATGCAACAGAGCCAACGAGTAAGGCATTCCATTTTAATGAAATTTTGAAAAATCATTGATTACTTTGGGAGGCTGGCTGGCCACTTGAGCGAAGTTGGCTAAAACGCTTGTGCACTTTACGCGATAAGTTGATTAAATTGCATAAAAGTGGGCCGAAAGGGGGCGGCCATTAAACGCATTAGCAGGCGGTTGAGTGCAACGACAGCCGCTCTGCCAGAACTTAGATTGAGATTGAGTGCCGCTAATTTGAATCCGTAATTTCCTTGGTTGCCCGGTGGGACCTTTTGCGTTTAGTATGCGTGATGGCCGGAATGAGAGAGCGAGAGAGAGAGAGAGAGAGAGGAGGGGAAGGGCGGCGTCGTAAAACGGTTTAGAACTCTGCAATTTTGTTGCAGCTACGGCACTTCTTTTACGGCCGCATTTTGTGCGCCTTTGCAAAGTCCGGGCATAGCATTTACTTACTAGTACTAGTACTGCAACTGCAACAGCAACACCCCACGCCAGGTTGCAACTTTGCATTTGCAACGGTCTATCGCACAAGTGCAGCAGCATCCAGCCTGATCAAACAGCAAGCTGTTAACTTACTATACACTAGATAGTATGTTTTCTTTATGATAGCATGTAGTATAACGCAAGTAAGTTAACCGGAGGCGGGTATTTTGCTCGATGCAACCTCGACAAATGTAGTTCAAAGTCGTGCAACATCGTAAATCCATCGTTGAACTATAAAATACCGTCTTATTGCAATTTGTATCTCTTTTAACAACACAAAAAGAACAGTTCGGCGGTTTGGCTTTGGGCTTTGGGCTTTGCCCAGTTGCTTCACCCCTGAGCTCTTTTTTAATCCGATTTTGTTGCATTTTATGCCATGTTGTGTGCTGTTCAGCGATTACGCTTGCTTATTCCTCTTCCTACTTTCCTTTACCACTTTTGATTATTTTTATTTTAGCTCCTCCACAGTCAACCGGCTTAGCATTTTTTTATTCATTTTAAATATGCGATGTTGTTTTTTTAAATGGTTAGTCTTGTTTGACTTTTAAAAGCCACACTCTCAGCCATTACTATTTAGTGTCTGTAGTTGATATGCTTATTTTTTAATAATAATAAAAACGGGGAATCTATAAATCTTCCCAGTTGAGAACTGAAGATCCAGATCAGGCAGAAAATAAAAGTATCTTACATTTTTTCGCTACAATTTTACAAAATTAATTAATAAACATAGGTAATTTTTAATATTGAAGCGAGAGCAGTCATTTTTTTTAACAGAAAGCAGCTACCATTATTCTAAACAAAGCTTAAATAGTATATAAGCTAGATTTTTATCGAATACCTCAAAATAAGTTCCTTCAAACTATTTAATAAGCTAAACGAACGAACTACGAATTAGTTCGGCTTGCTCTTTTGGGTATATACAGAGTAGTTCGTTATATCATAGAAAAACATAAGTATATATAACAAATGAAAATAAAGTTAGATTGAACAAAACGTACGAGAAGAACAGAACTATCGAACGGAAGCGAACTAATAAAACGAACTAACCATTTTATCGATAAGTTTGTTCATCAAAAATATTACTATAAAACTCATCCTATCTTCTCTATCGATTAGTTTGTTCATTAAAAATAAAACTACAAGACTTATGCCATCAATTGAACTACAATTTACTTAAATAAAAAGTAATATTATTGAACAAATGTTCGCATGGGAACTCATTTGTTTACAGGAAGTAACCCAAAAATCGACTAGAATTCTTGGTTATCGATTACAGATCACCTAGGATTAGGCTTAGTATACATCAAAATGTAGAGAGAGCCCACTGTTTCCTCAAGTCCTGTTGGAGAACAGGAAAATTGCCAACTACATGCTGAAGCAGAGTGTAAGCTCTTCCTTTGTCTGCATTTAGTAGTATTTCCTTGTGGCCTCAGCATCAGTTCGCTTCTGTTTTTGGCCTATTTGCATTATGAATTATTTATTTTCACTATTTCCACACAGACACCGCAAACAAAAAAATATATTCGGCAATAAAAAAATGCAAACCGAAACCAAAAGAATAGCCCGAAAATATTGCAGGACTGGTACTTGACGTCACCTCCAGGATAAACGTGATAGCGGCAAAACACACACCAAGCCAAAGAGAAACTAAGGCACACGAAATATGCGAAAAGTGTTTGTTCGTATTAAATTTATGAATATTATATTTGTATATTCAAGCAAAGTATCGCGGACCAAGGCGAGGCATGCTGCTGCACAGCCCGGCTAAAGTTTGTCTATAAATTTTTTGTTGTTGCCAGGACTTTACGGCCTGGCTCCCTCCCCGAAGGAGTTACCGAGCGGGCGGGCGGCAACAAAAACAGGAGCGCAACTTTCATTGCAATTCGCTTAGGGGTATCATTTTGGTCAAGTGGTTTATTTTTAGTGCATCCTTAAATGAAATATTGACTGAATATCATTCGTAGCTTTAAACAAGCTATTTCCCAGGGCCATCATTTGAGCATATAGAAACCTTTATACATATTTTTGCAAATTCTGATAAGTACGAGTACACAGTACCAGTTACCTGTTATAAGTTCCATGGAAATTTATTTATTTAAATTTAAATCAAAGCAAACAAAGTGAATTCCACTTTACATTAATATTTTTTCTAGGGCCCAAAAAAATCCCTTCAAATATAAAAACTTCCGAATAAAAAGGATGAGTTCTTACCATCGATTTTAGATACTTTAAAGACCCCTAATTTATTTAAAATGTACTATATAATATTCTATTACTTACATTAATTTTTTTCAAAAGCCTTTTAACATCCCTTTGAACATAAAAACTTCCGAATAAAAAGGATGAGTTCTTACCATCGATCTTAGATACTTTAAAGACCCCAAGTGGGAAACTATATATCTGCTAAATAATATGCTGTTACTTGTCTATTTACATTTTTATTTTTTCTAAGGCCTACAAAAATTCCTTCGAATATAAAAACTTCCATATAAAAGAGTGAGTTCTTAGCATCGATCTCAGATACTTCAAAGAATGTGTGAAACTAATTTATTTAAAATCTACTAATTAATGTGGAATTACTTGTCATGTTCTTTAATTCTGCTAATTCTGTAACTCTGAACGTGTTACTTTCTTTGGCTAGCTTTCTCCTTCCTCCAGCACCTCCGTAATTACTCGTATAGAGAATCTTGATTGCCAGGACTATCCTTTTAATGACTGTTTACTTATAGCAGTAGTCCCTCCACTGATGGCCGTTACCATTCACATTGAAATACAAAAGTATGTCCTATGTATAAAAGGACCAAGGTTTGAGAGTTTGCCTGTCATTGTTGTTGTTCTTGTTGTTGTATTCTCAAATGTTTCATTGTTGTTGTTTTGTGCAGAACGTAAAATTAATTTACACAGCCGTTATTCATTTCGTTTGTTGCTTGAATGTTTAGTGTTTGTGTTTCCGCGTGCGTTCTTTGCATATTTTATCAAATTGCATTCATTCCAAAGTCATCGCCCTATTTTCGTTACAACTCTAGTACATTCAAAAGGCGCTACAATTCGCTTACATACAAAACTCCCTATATACATATATCTATCCGCCAGACACAAATAACGTCTAAAGCTAGATTTATATCAGCTTTGCTGTCTGCTCCGTTTAAAATGCTCCTTTGGGGCATTGTCTCGCTATTAAATTAGAGGGTTTAAACAACAGAGGATGCCTTAAAGTCGCCTCAATAGGATGTCCTTTAGAATTAGCACAGTACAGGGTAATAAAAAACAGTTTTGACGCCACTAAAGCTTTTCTATCCCGCGTTGAGATATTTATTTACTTAGTTCAGTTTAGTAACTTAAGCAACTTTGTATAGCAGTCAGTATATATATTCATTAGATATGAGCAATCTTGTGCTTAATGTTACTGAGTCACTGTGACTGGCAAAATATTGTGTCACACAGTGACTGCATATCAAAAGTAACAGAGTCAATCGCAATACTGTTGTGTAACAGTCATGCTCGTATGTTAACAGTGACATTCCTCTGTTATTAACAGTAAAAGTCACAATTCAGATGTTAACATTTACAGTCCTAATATTAAAAGATCTTTAAATTTTTATTGGTTACTGTATTTGTAACTATTTCTTAGTTGTCTTTAAAGTTATTTTCACATTATGCATAAGAGTATTTTTTGAAAATCAAGGGTTTACCTTAAATTATAAGTCTCTTGCAAGAGTAAATAAATAATATTCTCATCTTCTTAACTTGCTATTGAACAGTTTGCCATTGTTACCTAAGTAACAGTTTAAAACCTTGAGTTGTAGCACGTATTCCTGTAGTAAGGAGCAGTAAGGAGCAGTAAGGAGCTGAAAATGTAATAAATCTGAGGCGATACCGACTAATTCAAGTTTCTTCAACGCGGAAATGACGAGGAAATTGTCTACTCGTAAATTGATTAAAGATACCCAGGATTCTTTGGTCGTGTTTATTGTCCACCCAATGATTTAGCCTCGCCCTAATGGAAAAATCCCTTAAGGCCCTGGGGGGGTTTGAATTCCTTCAACTAAGTATGTAGCTTTTATTTAAATTTAATTTTCCTTATGACAGACAAAGCGTAACTTTTCGTTCTCGTTTTCATCAGCTCCAACGACACTGCCGATGACATTGCCTGACAGAACTTCACTTTTTTTACGACTGAAAATTAATTAAATTAAATGAAGCATAAAAACATGAAAACTTCCCCTACGTATAATGTAATACTATACTCGTACTACTAATCCGAGTACACTGTTCAAATTGCAGTGAAAGCACTCGGTTTGATTGAAAATTATGCACTAATTGCGCTAATCGGATTTAACAGGAATATACTACTTATATTCTATACAAAACAAGTTTGCAGAACAAGCTAATGCATAAATGTATCTACTTATGTACACATACTACTATTATACTCTATTAGTACAAATAATAATTAAATTCTTATACTGTGTTTCGCAAGAGGAGAAAAAAGAGTATATTTCGTTTGTGAAACTTCGGTGTCTGTGGGCAAATTTTTTATACTATTTTCCCTCCGGGAAAATAGTACATTGGATTTGCGAAATGTCCGTCTGTCCGTATGAACGCAATTTTTTTTGCCTTTATCTTTGAGCTAGAGCAACCAAACTTGGTACACATGTTGGTGTATATCGTCAATTTATGAAGTGTCGAGATCGACCCCCCACCCCCACCCTCTCCACCACAATTTGGGGAAAACCTGTATCTTCTTCATTTTTAAGGCAAGAGTCACCAAATTTGGCATACTGACTAATATTGAGATTCCCGACAGATCTGCATCAAAAAAAATTTGACCCCCCTACCCCCACCCCCACAAATCGGCATATGATATCCCCAAAACACGTTTTTCAAGGGGTATATCTCCTACAGTTTTAAAGATAGAGTTACCTTATTTGGCATACAGACTAATGTTGACCACCTGGACAAATCTGCATCAAAATAATTTTGACAAAAAAAATACAGTATACTACAGTCGGGAACATACGAATACGAAGTTTTTACTTGTTTTAGATGCTTGGCATTCATACAGTTACTGCGTAAAGGAAGACATAAATACTCGAGTTTCCAGCTCTAGCAAATGTCGCAATAAAACAGTTTATGATATCTACGTGCAGCCTTAAGTTGGATACAGGGATGGGTGGGAGACTTGAATCAAAGTGCGAATAAGAAATGTTCGCTTTCCTACAGATTTGTTAGAATAGAGGTCTTATAATGAATTAGAGTTAAGGCTAGCTAGTCAAAGCAAAAACCATACCAAATCAACGCTGTGTGCAAAAACATCGAAAGTGTTCCACACCCAGAAGAACTCTGTCCAAGTCTAAGGCAGACAACAAAACCAGACAAAACAGAAGCTCGCATTGAATGAAATTGTAACAAACCATAGCACAATGAAAACCTCTCTGCAGGAAAGCTAAGCCAACGCAAAACAAGCCCTGAGCAACCGATATACTCGTACCATGTAAGGATGAGAACGTGGTAACAGGTGCAAAACTGCAGGACAAAAGTGGGCTGTTTCAAAGGCAGTTAAACTTTCAATTGGTGTGAATGCGTATGCTCCTGTGTGCATGTGGATGGGAATAGAGAATCTAAGTGACAATCTGGTTTAAAGTGGATGCGCCTATTTAATTGTTCCTTTAAGGACAGCATCGCTTAAGATTAATCTGTTTCCGGTTTCTAATGGGACTAAATGGGACAGATACGCATTAAGATGAAATGAATTAACAACATTTTGTTAAAATATAAATCTTATACAGTTAACTTTTTTAGGCACTTAATCGATGGAAGTGTTCACGGCCGGTGTTTAATTGGAAAGAAGTTTACATTTCACGTCTAAAGGTCGTGAGCAAGCTAGGTTGGCTAGATTGCATATCAGGGGTTACTTATATTATTTTTTCAATTTCCAACAGTTAACCCGTTTAACCTCAAGCTGGCACTGGCGCTGATAATGTCTTTCAACTGTTTCGGAGGCAAAAGTAGCAAGAAATGCTTTAATCACAATATTAACCTCTGCTGGGTTTTTGGTTAATTTGCTTGGTTAGATCGGAAATCATTGGTTTGAGTCCATAATATATAATCTTAAGTCTAGCGGGAGCTTAAATAGATTTTCATCTTTAACCAGTTATCCCTATTAACCAAAGGTACGGCACCTTTAATGCTTTGTACTGTCTTCAAAATCATTCACTAAATTTTGAAAGATTGCTTTAATTGCTTTGTACTGCGTTCCAGCACGTTTCTCACTTTTTTTTAAAGGATTGGTAGCATAACAAAGGCTGCCTCTTTGTATTCGGCCAGCTTTCTTTTCACATGTGAGAAAGAATTTAATTCTATTTGTGCTTAATTGAGACAGCCAGGCGGCGTTGCTTATCATTCAGCCTACCCACAAAGCAGACAGCTGTCAAATCAGGGCAAACGATGTGAATTCTAGCTGACAGGCTGGCAAAATTCCTATTCCATTCCCACATGCACTTGATAAGCATCAAAGAAATTGTAGGACCGAGTGCCGTCTTGCTGTAGGACATTCCTGTCTTAACAATTTATAAATTAATTATGTATGCGTTGTTCAGCGTTGTAAGCCAAAAAGACAAGCACAGAATACATAGAAAACTCAAAATGTTTCAATATTACTTGTGCGAGTCTTCTCTTCAAGCTAGTCATCCGCATAACTTCAATGTTGATTTTTGTATCACTGTCATTGCAGCCAGAACATTATACATATTTGATGCATAACTCAATGATTGTTCAAAGCTAGTTCACGGTAATTTGATAACTATTATGTAAGCGGTTAACTTTGTTATTTATAATTTGACACAGCGTTATAATGAAATACTTAATTAAATAAACATTTGCCTTCAAAATGTGCTCAGCGTTGCATGCCATTCAACGGAAGTACAAAATCTATACAGGTTGCTTGAGCTCAGGGCGGATTCATAAATACGGGAAATGTCTGTCTTCTCCGTCTGTTTTATCTGTCAGTCTCGTCAATCTAAGTGACTATATAAGCTACAGCTATGGTAGTCTTTACAGTACGTTCGATTTGGGATTCACCCTCGAGATAATCGTTAGCATCGAGTTAAAACAGTCTTGAAGATAAGTATGTCATCAATATACGCTATATTTGATTTATTGACCCATTCTACAATTTTCACAATTATCTACAATTATAATAGATCTAAGGTACTTTGAAGCTGGCACCCTTTACTTATTTACTATGTGATTTGATACAAAAATTATAATTTGACCTTGGTTATAGCACCTTGCCTTTATAAGCGGTTTCTCTTTATATTTTTTTCTACTTTGCCTGTCATATTTATTATTTTCTCATCGCGGTTGCTTTGTTAAGGCAATTATCACCTTTTTTATGTCGAGAATAGTAGCTTATAACACTGATTGTATAATTTATGTTTATTATACCCTCTAACCATAAAGTGGATTGTACAAATGTGAGTAGCAGGTAGGTTGCTCAAATTTATATCTTTTATATTTCTTGGTGTAAAGATTGACAGTAACTATATATTATTTATTTATTATTATTATTATTATTGTATCATTTACTACATATTTCTTAAATTTTTGGAAAATAGACTGTTTTTTATTTATTTATTTTAGAATCAAATAATTTGAAAAATGCATTGATTTTTTTAGTACACACTAGTCGGGTTTATCTTAGTTTATTATGAAAATCAATGTTAGTCTATGCCTTTAATTTTACAACCTTTTTCTTGAAATTTTAAGTTTTTCAAGCAATTGATGCAGTGGAACACTATTATACATAAAAAGTTAGCTTACTATGCAATAAATTTCTCTTAATAGTTAATTTTATATGAAAATTCATTACCCACGCTTAGTTAGAGACTTTAACAACTAGCTCAAGGGTAAGTGCCAAAAGTTTGAAGCATCTGAACCACAAGTGAACAAACAAACAATTTGCTTGACTAAACGCAACAAAGCGATGGGCGATTGAAAAAAAAACAAATAGGTAAATATTTGTAGATGACCACGCACTTGAAAATCCACCTTGTAGGTACTGTGACTTTGCCGCGCTAAAGTTGCCAATTAATTCCAATTTGTCTAAATATTATTGGCCGCATATACGAGTACTTATGTACTTGTAGACCTGTATGCCTAATCAGGCGATGGGTCTTATTTGGTTTCGTGGTTTTGAAAATAACTCAGACCGCATATTAAACATTCATGGTATGAGCAGAAACCTTCAGAAAATTAGGCACAAAACATCATTGCTAACTTTAATTGAGCTGACATTAAACAAACAAAGAAAATTTTACTGAATTTAATAAGAAATGTATAAATAAATTAAACTGAGTCTTTAGTCAGACCTGTCAGGCAATATCTGTTTACATGTGATCCAAGTAAAATAGCAATTTAGCAATAATTATTTACCTCACAAGCTGGCATCTCAAAATAGTACATCAAAATGATTTTAAATACATTATTTAGATCCCAAATGAAAAGTTTCATTTTCACTTATTGAAATTGAAATAATTATGTAATTTTGCATGTGTCCTAATATTAATTTCAATAGGGAGTCCAGAGTCCATAGCCTTTTCATATTTGTAGCTATCTTACAGTTTTTACTGACATATATATGAAGCACGCACTGTACTTGATTTGGATACAAACTCATAATAATAAATACAATCAAAATAGCAGAAATCACGTACTTGAACTTCTATAAAGAAAATTACGGCGGAATTAGGATGCGACAGTAAGCAGCTAGCCAGAATCTTGGCGGGTAATGTTTTATCTGCTCCATGCGGAGCCGTTGCAAAGTGCTGGTTTATAGAACTGGGCTCATTGCAGCATTATGGTAGCATACCAGGGCTCCTTCAGAGCCTGCACGTGGTGTGAATGACAAAAGTGCAGGCTGAAAAACGAGCGACACAATACGGGAATACGAGTACACAGCAGCAGCAGCAGCAGCAGCATTTTTAAACAATTTTTGCAACAATAGTATCTTTTGAGGCAAACAATGGTAGCAAGTGTAATGGGCGCTGCAGTGCCACACATTCCGAGTGGTTGCAGCGGGGCACAATGCTCAAATTGCAGCATTTAAATACTTGACAATAAGCGTGGCTAGAACAAGAACAGCTGCAGCAACTGGTTTGGCTAAGATGCCAGTCTTGGTCTTGGGCTTGGGCGTGGGCGTGGGCGTTGGCGTTTTCGGCTGGTGTCCAAGTGGCTCGCAGTGGGCCAAGTGCCAAGTGGCAAGTGGCAAGTGGCATGTGGCAGTTGCCGAGTGCCAAGTGGAAGAAGGTGAAGGCAACCAGCCATGGTTATTGTCACTGGCGTTACCGCACTATTTTCCATGGGCATAACTCAGTAACATGTTTGTAAATAAATCTCTCGCCCTACAAGAAGGTAAGCAGAGTAATTTTTACCTTTGCTGCAAGTTTAACATTGTTTTGGATACATATTTCGTTGCCGTATGCTTTATGGCGAGCATGAGGTAAAATAGTATTGTATATACATATATATTGACCACATTTTAAATTTATTATGCACCACCCTCCTGTACAACACAAAATGCATATTAAAATTCAAAATGTCTGGCACAAAAAAGGACGCATAGAGTACATTGTCGCTAACCCAACAGAGAAACCATCACCCCTAAGGATTGACTGCGAAAACACATACAAAACGGGGACTCCCATGCTTCATACTCCTATATACATATATACTCTGTTTACTTTGGCTTTTTCTTTTGTGTATTGTGTTCTGTTTTTTTTAAGTATATCCCGCTTTATATTTCGTGGGGTTCGGCTACAATTTGACTAACAAACTCTTCTCAATGTCTCGCGGTCCGCTGGAGTTTGCCTCTGCTCATTTGTCATTCAGCTTTGGGGGCACAATTACGTAAATTACAATTATGCTGTATTCCTTGGTTACCCCGGGTTCTTAGCCTTTAGTTGCCTGAATACCGAGTTGATGACTATGCCGTGACCGCGGTTACAAAGCTCTTGACCCGCACAACGGGAGAATATATGTAGGTACGATTACTCGTAGCAAAATATAATAAATAGCTGATGAGAGGATGGTGAATTTGTTTACCAATCGTTTGCTGATCTTTATGGAAACGAAATTGTACAAGTTTTGTACAATTATGCAACTGTGGCAACGCTTTTTGTTGATTGTCATCAGAAGTCATCCCTATGATGAAAGTCTGTTCAATACACAAAATTGGCATTCCTGATGTTGCTAATGACTAAATTGTGCTTATTTTTCGACATTACAAATACAAAAACACAAAATCATAAAGCGTTAGACTGACTATTAATTAAAAAACTCTGCTCACATATTTAACCAAATATAATCAGCTCCAAGGCAAATTATTTTGAGGTAATTATACATTTTTAGTTCCTTTTCAAGTGGTCTTTTTATAGTTGTTTACATTATCGCTGTGATAAATATCAGGAATCCCAGTAATAGTTTTTGTTAAGAAGTATTTTTGAGTGCTGCCATATGCAAATTCGTATGCATGCATTGACAGGTGGCAACGCCGCACATTTATCCTTATTCAAAATACTTTAAGTGAATCAAGTAAGAAAGCTATAGTCGAGTATACCCGACCCGAGACTCCCTGTAACCTGGTCTAAACCTTCCATAAACTTATTTCTGCTCTTACACACGCACGCATACAAGCAACAGTGCGAAGCTGCGCTTCTTCTTTCCCCCGCACTGCAGTTCTGATTCTTATTTCGTAAATAAATTCCGTGTTTGTGATACGATCGACTTGAAATTTGGACAGTAGATCAAAAGTGACCCAACTATAACACATGTTAAGTCCCAAGGCAATATCATTAAAATTGTTGCGTCAAAACGTTTTTATCGAAATGCACGGAGTGCAGGGGAATATCTGAGATTTTAAATAGACGTGATCTACGCCTGCTATAGGGTCGAAAATGTCTCCTTCTGCCTATTACATACACTCGCACAGATTTAATACCCCTTTTCACCCATTTCATGGGTACAGGGAGTAGAAATCAAAATCGGGCGACCTTTAAACTTTTCCCTAAACGTTAGAGCGTTAACAAACCTTACATATTATTAAAATCTGTGGTTAGTTTACTTTTCTTTATAATATAATTTGATTTCGCACAGTATTGATTCATGTTTGAGTTTGGAAGCAGATGTACAGTTCAGAAAGCAAGCTGACCCGGATTTATAACCGTATTACCACACAACTTTTATGCGTTCGAGCACATTTTTCAAGTACTAAACAAATGTTTTGCTCTAAAAGCAACCTTTTTTCACTTGGCCCATTTGTTGTTATTCTCGGTTCAGGAATTTTCATTAGAAATTGTTTTTATATTTTATTTGAAACTTTCCTGTGTTTAGTATAGCTTTGTTTATGTGCATACTTTTCACAATTACTTAGGCTTAACTCGTACGTATTGATTTAAATTTTCCTAATAAATCTGTCTGGTTTTATATTTTCATTAGCATCCGTAAATGGCGACAGGCACCGAATGCACCGAATATATATAGTATATAGTATATAATACTTACGACATGTCAAGTTTTAGCGAATAGAGATCATCACTAAGATTTATTATTATTTTTAGCTTGTTTGCTAACAATGCATGAATAGGTATATATTGTTCTCGTTTAAGTCGATGTGCCTTAAAATGGTTATGTATGTAGTATATATAATATTATACAATTCAATTTAATATTTAAATATTTCACAGTCATTGTTCAAATATGCTATGCTATATGCATATTTATAAGAACAATTTATATAAAAGCGTAATATAGGATAAAATTATGCAAACACCCGGATAAATTTCATTTATTGAACACCAATTTAATTTAAGCGAAATTAATGATGTGGAAAGATGTAAAATAGCGACATTTGACTATAAAATATTTATGAATTATATACCCGATTCTAAGAAAATAATATAAAATATATATGAAATATTTTTTGTGTTTAAATGTTCCACATAAATTTAATGAATACCCACTGTTTTATTAATTGTTTCGCACTCGTCTTGGGAATTGGCTTCAAGTTGTATTCTCGTATAAAATACCAAACAACAAATTGGCGATTAAAATGATAAATTTTGGAATACAAAACAAAAAAAAAAAGGCTTAAGGCAAACTCTTTGTAGGTGCTCCTTTCATAGAGAAACGGTTTCGTTAATCTAGCTCGAACTGTTTTGGCCTGGCCTAAAGGCTTTAAAGCACGCCCAACCTAGTATTTTGGGGATTTTGTAACTTTCATCAGTTTCTACTTTGAACTTGCTTATTTTGTGCTGCCATTTGCTGTGTCCAAAAATTGTGAAGGCAAAAATGCTCTTTGGAAAATTTCATTTCGGAAATCAACTTATAACCATAAATAAGCCAGAAAACGCCTAAAAAGCCTTTACACTAAACTAGAAAACAGGAGGCCGCACCAACAGCATATGAGGAGGCCTCAAAGGCACAGTCAGCACAAAGGCGAAGGCAACCCCACCGCCCCATCACCTTCCAGCCCCCTCTGTGTCACGCCCCTGCACAGTTGCTTTTCCGCTGCAACGAGAACTCCGGACGCCTAAGCGCAAGATAAACTTTACGTCTTGAAGCGCACATCAGCCCCTGGCCTCAACTCCACTTTGCACTTCAACTTGCTGGGGAATTCTGCGCCAATGTGTCTGCATAAATATGTGTGTGTGTGTATCTGTGTGAGCGTATGTATGTGTGTATCTATGTGTGTGTGCGCGCTTTGACTGCTGGCATTTTTGCATGTTTGTCTCGCAAATTATGCGTCGCGCACAAACAAAAGCGGAAACGGTGCTGCTCGCTGCGCTGGAACACTTTTCGGTGCTGATGATGGCTCTGGGTTTGAATTGAGGTTGGGCCGTTTGCGCCAGGATTTTTGCGGGCCTCATTTTTTCACACGCCTGTAGTTTGGCGTGTGTTGCTTCCTGCTCATTTTATTTTTCGCCCCGAGCCGGAAATAATAATTGCAACATGGCGCTGACTCCCCAGCGTAGCTGCAACTGGCAACAGGGCATTAGCAAAACTCAGTGTGCGCAACAGAAAAATATAAAAAAAAAGAAGAATAAAAGTGTCATTTGCAACCACCCCTTTGGCACCGCCCAACGCTGTGTTGGTAGTATATATTTTAAGCCATGTCACTAATTTGACGTCTTGCTGATTGCAGCTCTTATCGACCAGGCTAAGGGAACTACTGACCCATTCTTTTGAATGAACAACAAGTAGAACCGATATCACTGGTTCAACTCCTCAATAATTTCCTGAAAACTACAATTTGTGGTACACTTTATGTGTTTTTATGGTAAGAAAACCTAAAGAGCTTATCGTTGGTTTGATATAGTCCCTAACATTTGCTGAACATACTCTAAAACTGAAACTAGTTCTATATATAACGCTATAACATAATGGGAGCAATTTTTAACAATGATACTTCATGTATTCCATATATTGGATAACCATTTTTGCTCCTGCTGAATACATTTGTATATCTTCTGAAACCCTATGTTTTTCATTAACAATAAAGAAATATAGGAAATTAAACGTCAGTATTTCATGGAAAACGAAACTGTTTTAACAACTTGTTAGTTACCAGAAAACCCTTTAACAAATAATATATATGATATAGTACTTTCGAGATAACGAAGCCCAAATTTAGGCATCGCCATCAGAAACCACAGCATTCAGCAGGTAAAATCATGTATCAATGATTAGAATAAGTGTTTTTTATCGTTACTTGCTTTTCTAACAATCATTCGCAAAATATAATAAGCTTTACTTGAAGACATAAAGATATTCCGGCTAGATAAATTTATGTCCGTGCATTTGAGCATTTGTCCTGCATGGATTCGCAGATTGACAAGAAGGACAACAGCACATATAGTATAGTAAGTGCGCACATTTGAGAGCCGAAAAAAGTGTCATCTTCATGATACGCTCCAAAAAGCAACTAAAATTGAAGGAAAGCGACGGACAGTCGGACAGTCGATTGTCCGCCGTAGAGTCTCCACTTGGTGAGCGGGCACGAGAGTATCTGTCATATAAACAGTGCTTAACTGTCAGGCAGCCAGACGTGTTTTGTGGAAACGCTGAACAACAACCAAGAGCGAATCCTGGCTGGCCTTTACCCCAGCCCATCTGTTACCAAAGCAGCCAGCCATGCATCCATTTCATCCATTAGCCCTTCCGTTTCGCGTATGTTTTCATATAGTTAAACCATATGAAACGAAGAGTCCTTCTCATCGTCCTGCATAAAAGTACGCGTATTCGTCACTCGTCCGCCTTTTGCTCCGTCTTACTCTACTCGTTACGCTCATTGTACTACGCTTATTGTCCTTACAGTTATTGTTGTTGTTGCCACTTTTGTAGCTTTACGTATTTTATCCTATGCAGCAACACAAATAATAACTGAAGGGGTTTTGTTCACAATTTTGCGTTGCTCTTCTGCTGGTTCACAATATTATATATAGTACATCATCTTCTACATATTGTTGTAAGTAAGTATGTATGTGAGCTTTTATAAGAAGATAGTCAAGTAGATTATTAACAGATTTTTTCGCTATTGTTTCCAAGTCTTTCGGACGCTAAGGCAGCAACGTAACAAGGGTAATGTAAATCAAGCATATGTATATAACTATAAACATATAAAATATACATACGTTCAATGGAAAATTCTGCAAGTTTTATTATTCTAGTGGCGTACAATCCTTGAGTTGTCTCGTGTTTTATATAAGGCTCGTGTTCTTATGTTTATGATAACGTGACTTTACTCTTTGAAATGTGATTAAACTCGATTTCGTTTCCTTATGTTTACAAAAGCTGCAGCTTTTGTGACATTTATATTCCAAATATTTGTAGGAGCAGACATTCAATTGCAACTTAACATAATAAACAGTCAGTGGACTATTTTAAGCAGCCCTGCCAACTCATAGATGGAATGCAACCAAGTATCGAAGCAGCGTTGCCACCTTTCATTTCCGTAAGGATGAGAACACAAAACGCAACTTAACTGAATCGTAAATTTATCTTCACAACAGCATCTTAAAACGGGCGCAAGTCTATTAAAATATTTAAATTTTGCGACTGCGTGAAGTGCATTTGTGATTTCAATATCTACTGACTTGTTTTTCATTGTTCTCCGGCTACAAAGAGACTGTGTTAACCATAAATTAAGCTCGTTATCTGCTTCTAGTCGTCTATTGTTTTTATAATTAACCGTTTAGCTTGTTTAGCCCTTCATTGCTCTTGGGCTTGGGCTTGGGCTTGGGCTTGGAGATTGAGCAATATCCAATGAATATTGATTTTGCGTCATTAACCATTCGCAGTGTCATACTTTTTTGCTACTCCAATGTTGCAATTGCTGTCGAGCTTAGCTGGAGCAGCGGGGCGGGGCAATAAATTGCTTGGGGGAAGCATTTTTCTTATTTCAAGCTACATTTATCTGTTTTATATGGAGTTCGAGCTTTAGCTCAAGGAACATGTTCTATCTGTATCGGTTAGAAAATTAGTGACAACTTAAGCCTGTTATAATTGATTACCCAAAGACATTTGCAGCTTAATCATTTTAGTCTTGTCAGTTGAACATGCCCAAAAAGCATCAGCCCAAGCAACTCTTTAGACAAAATCAAATCCAATTGACAGGGCGCTCTGAAAGCAACTCTAAATGAAACCATACAAAAAATGAAAGAGCTGAGTTGCAATTCACTTGAATGCCACACAGAAATAGTACTCCAGATAGATAGTAAAAGGTGGCTTGTATAGAAATCAAACTTCAAATCAGCCGCAAATTTCTCATATCCTTTAAATTTCCTGCAATTTATTGCATTTCCGTCCTGTAGGAGCCAATCAATGCACATCACCAAGGCTAAAACCTACAAACGCAGGCCCAAAACATGTTGGCCACTGCAATTTGGATTCTTTTTCTACCTTTAACAGCAATCAGTGCTATACCAAATTGGCCTGAAATCTACACACATGTTTATCTGTACTTAAGAATAGTTAACAATTGACAAAAAGGGTGCATCCTTTAAAATGTCAGTAAGATATTGACAGAAATTCAGCCACGATAGAAAATATTGAAATTCGGATAATAATTCTTATCGTTCTGAAGAATCGAATATCAATAGATCTTCTATGATATCATCTTGGTATGACGACTTATAAGGGTTTAATTATTCAGAACTTGCAACTATGTAACCAAAATTTAAGTTTTTATAGATTTCCGAGCAATTGTACTGTGCTGGAGTGAGATCCTTTCCGTTAGGGGTTTATAAAGGCAAAATATATTCACTATATACTATCATGTTGTCCAACCAATCACACTTTATAACACATACTCAGGCATACACAAATAAGAAAAGTTAAATTACTTATAAGCTTATAAGATATTCCCCAGAGTGCTTCCACTATGAAAATAGTTTCTTGAATAACTTTTGTGATTTGTATCCATTTGTTATAAAATTTAATGGTTATATTGATAGCATGATAAATTATTTGTGTTGCCAATGTGTTTGGAATTGTGGATATAATACACTGTGCCAAATTGCGGAGGAGTGGAAAACTGTGTATGAAATACCTTACAATACTGAACAAATTTGGGATAAGGATGTACTATAATATTCATGATATGTATACATATAAATACCTTACGACAGTCAACAAATTTGGGATATGTATGTACTATAATATTTATGATATGTATACACCTTACGATATGTAAATACCTTGGGATATGGATATATAATAGTATGCTCCAAGATATGTTTACATAGACAGTTCGTTTATATTAAGTAAGGAGTAAGAATTCTTATTATAAGCTTGCAGAGGGTAATTTTGGCACGTAGCCCACCATATAAATTCCAATCTAATCTGTTTTTCTTATGTCTGTGCCCAAGTCGTGCCTCAGCATTACATTTTACTCCAAAGGATCTGCTCTAGAAAACTCCTTAATGGATCCATATGTATAATCAAATGATTTTAAAAAGCATTTTAAGGATCTTTACCATATTGATAACGCTTAGAATCACAAAAAGTTATATTTAGCAACAATTTGCTTAACAAAACTGCGAGGGTACTTAATCCTAAGCTTTTCATTTATTTATGCATACATATTATGTATGCATGGATGTATATATGTCTGTAGCATATATAAGCAAGGAGAATAGTCACTTCTTCGACTTCTCTCACATTTTTTCCTAGAATACTTTTAGCTATGGCTACGTTCCATTGTATATCGTTTGAAGGCCTAATGAAAATCAAATTTAAAGACTAGTAAACAGCAGTCGCACAATGCAGCTGAGCTTACTTCAATGGTTGTTGACGCTGCTGACGCTGTTTACGCTGCTGCTTATGCGTTTTTTTTTTGTTGTTCAATTAAATCTATGTACATACATCGAGTACAGCATGCCAGATGACGCTTGCAGATACCCTGTAAATTGTCTTATTCAGCGCAGCTAAGCATGCGAGAGGGAAAGTGAAATATTCTTAATTTTTAAAGAATTGACAAATTCCCTATTATTTAAGATGTTTGCTATTATTTAAAATTAAAGTTATAAAATTAAAATACAATTGTTTTTCAAATTAACAAGGGTTCCTCCTTACAAATCTTCAAATAAAAAAAGAAAAAAATAAAATAAATAGACAAATTCTTTCTTTTGAAGTAAAATATGTTATTCCAATTTAAGCTGTTGCTATTTTCGATTCAAATCATACAGAATTCAATTGTTAGCTGTTTTAAACAGTGGAATGTTAACAATTCGAACATAACTTTAAGAAACAAAAACATATGGCTGTCGGAAATGGGAAAATAAAAATGAAAACTATCCTGAATGAAAAGCACTCGGAAATGGGAACAGCAAGGAAGCCTGTCTTGCTGAAGATGCAGTTGTTAAGGAGCACTTAAATATGTTTGCAGGGTATGTCTATATTAAAAAAGTTTTTGAGTTTTCATCCGCTGCCGGGCCGGGAAATGGAAAATTTAAGCATTATCGCTTGTAATGAAAAATGGAAAATGGAAAATGAGCAAATATAAAAAAAAGAACCTTCAAATCTAGTTCAAATGCAAAGCAGCAAATCGCTTTGTTTGCTTTCAACTGGGGATTGCTAAATTTTAATTATTGCACATAGAAAGTTTTGCAATCCTATTGACTGGGGGGTATTATGAGGTAATCGACAAAATTAATGTTGAAAAATCTGAGTATAGCGTACAGTATTTTTGTTGTTGTTTGTTTTGGTTATTGTTTAATTGCTTAATTTAATTTGCATGAAAAAAATAATAATAATAACAACAAAAGTAACAAAAAACTTACCTCAGTTCTTTTGTTCAGGCGTAGCAAAATATTTCGCAAGTACTGAGCACATACATATGAACATACATATGTCTGTTGGCTATGTTTGTTGTTGTTTTTAACACTTCACTGGCTTTTGATTTGTTGTTGCGTGTCTTAGAACAACACTGCAGAAAAAACTTTCAGAGTGGTTAATCAATGGCACTTGCCTGTTGATATACGAAATAGTTTTCTTATTTATGGCTACTTTTTGTGCACACTCCACAACACACAACAGCACGAATGCGTCATTTATTATTATTCCCAGAGCACTTTTTGCAACGCACTTGTTTATTATGTTTGCCTTGCTGCGACGACAACGACGAGCGTATTTTTTCGCTAAAATATCTTTAACAACGTTACAATTGACGGCTGCAGCTTGATTGCCAAAAGCTCGCCAGAACGTTTCTGCCCAACTGCTTTGAACTCCGTTAGATGACTGAATCGCCAAGCGCCAAACCACAATTTTATAAGCGCCCTGTAGCCGAAGCTCGGCTTCGTTCGTGCTATGCGCTCGGCGCGTGCGCTCGATTTTCTTTCAGAAAAAAATATAAACACAAAGCAGCTGCTGCCAGTGAGCGCCGCAACGTCTCAGCTGTTTTTGCCAAAAGCCGGCAACAATAAGAGCGAGACATGTGTCTTCGAATGGTTATGGGGTTGGGCGGACCAGTTGGCTGAGCGCTGCAAAGTAGCAGCAGCAAACCACAGCAGCAAAGACACAACTCGCTTGTTGTTGTTATTATTATTATTGTCAGTGTCGCTGCTGCTGCTGTTGTTGTTGTTGCTGTCCTAGTCAATACATACAAATAAAAAGAACATCTGAAATAAAAGCTCACAATGAACAATAACAGGTGGCGGTGTACTTATGTATGTAAGTATATATAAGTACATATATGTATGTATGTATATGTAACTGTGTAAGTAAATACAGTGCAGGCTCAATAGAGTGAATAGCTTGTTCATTATACCGATTGTAACGATTATTGTAGCAAGTCAGTTTGTTAAATAAGTTTCGCAGCATTTAAGTTTAAATATTTTGGCTAAAACATGAAAGAACGGATATCTTCGTAGTGCCGATGCTATGTATGTATATACCCTAGCACCAAAGTTTTTATACAAATCTCCATTTTCGTCTGATTGCTCCTATGTGGTCCGATTTTTAATACAACTCTCACTTAGTTTGGATATAATACAAAAAAAAATTGTATAAGCTCTCCAAAAACTTGGTTTGGGGGAGTTTGGTGACGATCTCATCATAAGCAAAATAGTTTTTCATACAAAAACATAGTCTTCGACCAATCATTCCTACGGCAGCTATATGTAATAGTGGTCCAATCCGACCGGTTCCGACATAGGTACTGCCTGCAGCAAAAAGAAGAGCCTGTGCCAAGTTTCATTACGATAGCTTTAAAACTGAGAGACTAGTTTGCCTAGAAATAGACGAAGTTTCGGACATCGCTATATCGACTCGGCTATTCATGCTGATTCAGAATATATATACTTTGTTGGGTCGGAAACTTCGCCTTCAGTCCATTACACATTTCGAGACAATTGTTAAGTCTGCAAATTTAACGTTTTTTTTATATATATGTGTTCAAAAAAGGCGGAAAAAAGCAAAATATTTTGTTAGAGCCAGAATTCCCGCTTCCCGCTGTTTACGTAATTTTCCCGCAATTGCACTTTGAAAAAGCTAGATTTATCGTGAAAAAGCTGAATTGGCAACAGTGGATTTAAGCAGCCTTTGTTGTCTCCTGTGAGTAGCCACTTTTCCAAATAAATATATCAAATTTGATTACTCTAAAGAGTTATTTATATGACCGGGTGTGCACTCTTTCGAGCGGACACTGTACTTACACACGAATGTATGTATGTATGTATATGTATGTGTAAGTACTTATGTACATCAATATGTACTTAGCAGGTCTTACCTTTGTTGTCTGCCATATTACATTATTGTAATATTATAGTACTAATTAAAATTCTTAACTGCCGCAAAAGCGCGTAAAGCAATTAACATAAAATTCTGTAAATGCACAATTAAATGGGTAAATACCTTAATATTTTACTGCCTGTGCTGAACGCATTCCATATTAATATTGATATCATCATTCATTTTATTTATATATATATCTTTTTTTTAATTTCCTTACATATTTATTGGTTCTCCCCGTCATAAATAGATAAACTTTAATACACAAACAGTATACAATCATAATCAAAAGTTGATTAGAAAAGAAAATGTAACTAAGATTTGAAGATTTCTACATATTTTTGACATTTAAGGTGTTAATTTAGGGAGAAAACTATTAATTTTCTGTTTTTTGTTCTGTTTATACCTATAAAAAATATAAAAAAAATTTTGTGTACCATTTTCTTAGTATTTTATTGACATTTTTAACGTGTATATATACAAAGTACATTCTGAGCAGGTAAGATTCATCGTTAAAAGTGTAATTCCCAACACGGCTTGATGCGCAGTATCTATAAGTCGACAGACATCGAAAAAAAAACTCGTCTAACTCGCTTTAATTAGGCGCTAAATATTCGTAAGTCCTGAATACCGAACGATGTATATAAGTATTTACAATTAGATGTCTTGTTTTGTTATAAGGTTCTTGAACTCTAATAAATTTTTAACAGCTATTGGCAATGCAAATTCGACAACATCAAAGTTCATTGCAATAAACCTACACGAATAATTTAAATACGTCTTCTTTTATATACATACGAGTATTTCTAAATACGTAAATTTTTTGCTAAACAAAAGATAAACCACACATACATACGTACTAAATATTTCTTCCTTTGCGCTTCGTTACTGACCATTGGATTCTTGAATTCAGTGCTTATTTTCCAATTGTTTAGAAATTTCAGAATATAGTCAATTCTATATAAGAATCAAATTAAAATGTGGTTCCATCTGGTTTATTAGGCTCCAATTCGAATTTAACAGCTGCTATCTAAATTATAACAGTTTCTTAACAGCAAAATAACAGCACAAGAGTCGCTTAACATACAAGCAACTAGCGACATCTGTTGTTCAATTTACCGCATCCACATAAGCTTTTAATAAAATTTCGGTGGGTATTAGTGGCACTCCCGATACTGCGAACAATTGTTCAGCAACGAACTTTATTGAATTTGATTATATTATGATAATGTGAACAGCTAATTGGTTTCATCAATGAAGCGATTATTTAAATTAGAGGCGAACAGCCATTGCTTGTGTTGCAAATGTGTTTGATTGTGTTAAATCGTGCTATTTTCTAGTTTTTCTCATCCTGTAGTTCCAGACATATATCGTCCTACTAGAGTGAATATATGTATGACTGTATATTACATCAGAGTTATTCGCAGCGTAGTAGCTTAATTAAGTTCCACATTCTAAGAAGATCAATAGTAAAAGTTTTGCTTATACTGCTAACAGAAAGCAATTACTTGTCTAGGTTAGTGCTCACAAAAATCACGATAAATAATAAGCATGGAGAAATATATATACGAAACAATTAATTTAATTTTTAACAAATGATACAATTTAAATATGACACTTTAGTTCTGTGTCTGGGGAAGTGAAGTAGAACTTTATAATTATGGTGTGTAGCCGAACGAAAATGATTCAATTGACCCGTGTGAACTAGTTATTATCGATTCGATAGTTCAAATATAACAATCGTCCGACCACCACAAGTTAGTGTTGGGAAAATTTATGTATAAACTCAGCCATGAACGACCCAACACTAGTACATACATAGCTTATTTTTAACATTTTTCGACGTGAGATGTGCATTTTCTATCATAGTTTGTGCTTAACCATGTAAAATTAAATTAGCCATTAGTGTAGCATCATTAACAGTTAGTGCAAAGGTAACTAAATTGCGTTTCTGCATTTGTCTAAAACCAACAAATAGGTACATATCTACGACTCTTCGCTTCACAAATGACAGCTGCTGCGCCTTTTGCATTTTTCGCCTTCTCAAGGTATCAATTTTTTTGGTGTTGCAAAAAATATGTAACGAGTATTTTGTCAACTCAAGGAGCACATGCATGCGTGTAAATTTGCACAAAATGTGTGTGGAAAGTGCAATTGATTTGCATATATACTCATTACCATATGCACAGACATATACATATATGTGCATATGTATGTACATTTATATGGCAACATCATTGCGTATGGCCGTATCAAAAAGCACTGGCTGCTAATTTGACATTTCGTTTTGTGTTCGAACACCGTCTGCGCTTGCAGGACTTGGAAAGCGAAAAATTTAAAGAAAAGCGACAAAAGAAAACAAATGTAATGTAAATGAAATTATGAAATCTGCAAGAAAAAATATGCAAATATTGCAGAAATGCAAGAAATAACACGCGTACGGTGCAAGCTGTGAAAGCAGCTGAGAGCAGTGCCTTCCAAAATGTACATACAAAACAGACAATAATAAAAATAATTTAAAGAAAATAAGAAAAATAAATAAGAACAAGAACTCAACGCCAGCGGCCCCAAAAGACCGCACGCATGTGTGTGTGTGTTCGTGTATGTGTTTAATTTAACAGAAAGCAGTCTGCGACTTTTAGTGTAAATAATCCACAACAACAACAACAGCGGACAGGTCGTCTCTTATAAATAAAACAGTGAAAAATAAACAACAAAATATCCAATAGAAAATACGCAAAAACTCTTTAAAAACATATATTATTTGCCATGGGCTTAAGTAATTTTCTTTGTATATAATAATACATAAATGCATTTATTATATTTTATTATCGCATGTAATTTGTTGTTAACAAAGACATCTCATATGCTATGTATATACTCAGTCAGCATACGCTGTGCCTGCTCTTACCCCACTTTGCTTTAACCAAACGATTTTCTCATTTCTCTTATCTCTTTCCCTTACCAAAGAGCAGAGCGAAAACCCTTTCTTTTGCTATCAGGCCTGTTCCCAATTCCGATTTCAATCGAAAAAATTGGATTATTCAGCTTGAAAAGTTGATCAGTGGAACTAAAAGTATTCCTATATAAAAACAAAAGGTTGTAGCTATTTCATCTGGATACGAAATCGAAAAGGACTCGGAATGAAAAGTAGTTGGAATTGGGAACTACTAGACGAAGTTTCGTCGACCACTTTGAACTGTTCTTTATCTTTAACGCCAGAAAAAAATGCTCCGATACCTTAAACTTTACTAAATGAATATATATAGTTGTATCGCCTTTTTAACATTCAAAGGGAGAATTTGGCGATAGCTCAACATTTTATACACTTCAGCAATGAAGAACAGCGGCTTAAGTCATGAAAGATATCGTAGTAAGATCGAAAGGACTCGTCTTACGTTTCGTCATTAATAAAAAGCTTAAGATGAACATAAAAAAACATATCCTATTATCCCGGCGATTTCTTATCCTATTAAAAGGTTCCCAGTGGAAGATAAAGCGATGGGAAAGCGATATTGTCGGTGAATAGTGACAATAATAAAAGAGCCGCATTCTTATTTGCCGCAATAAAAAAACTGTTCGCAAAGTAACCATTCAATATAATTGTTTGCTTATGCTATTGTACACAATTGCACATTCAATAAAATTTAATTTGCTAAACTTTGTCAATAGAATCAATTTTGTATATTATATACAGATTTCATATAAAGCATACAGAAAAGAGAAAAAAGAGCACACCTTTTATTACTATCATTGCTAGAAACCCGTTTGCTGGTCACGTATTCGACCAAATTCTACTAAATATTAGCCTTCTATTTGTGCTTCTTGTATGTGGGCGGCCTAAATGTCATACTTTACCTAACCTAAAGATTGGTAAAGGAAAATATATGTTTATGAAGTTTAAAAACCACTTCCAGTTCAACCATATATGTAACTTTTATCCAAAATTGAAACATAAACATTTGACGATATAAATTAATACATAAACATAATACCTGCATCAGCCAAATTTTACTGGGTTGAAAGTTCCTAAATCATATCTACTTCCCTACTTTTCCTGCTAACCATGGTTTCTTTTTTGCATCTTAAAGTATAAATTTATGTTCTTGATCAGCATAGGCATCATTTTATTGTCTTGATTGCTTATTTATCCAGGGACTGTAAATATATAGTTTTAAGAATGGATGTTTCAACTAAGAACCATACTCGTACTCATACTCGATCGAAAGATATCGATCAAAATGGTAATAAAGCGAATTCTTCAACGAATAAAGGAACTTTAATAATAATATTTCTGTGCTGATATTCGACATAAGCATTAGACATTAGAATATTTAAAAAAATATTGATTATTTTCAACAAAATTCTTAAAAAACTAAATTAACCAGTAACCGTTAGTGTTTTATTAGGCAAGATTTCAGTATTTGCCGCTCCTAATTTCGTCTCTCTATCTATCTTTGCAGTAAACAGTAACTGTTCTGTATCTATAAATTGTTAACTTAAGGAAGTAACCTAATAATTAAACATACACCGAGAATACTTATAAATTTAGACGAGCAATCAAGACGCAGCCGAAAACATTGACCCAATTATATCGAATCCATTGTATATCCGATTATAACGGCCGCCCCAAAATGGCCGCCGAAAAGGAGATGCAGGCACACGACATGGTGCGACGACGGAGCTGGGCACGCGCCGTAGCCCTCTACGATCAAATACTCGCAGCGAGTGCGGCGCCGCAGGCTCAGCCAAATGGCACAACGCGGGCGCAGAAGGATCAGCAAATCGCTTGCCTTCTGGGCCGCTGCGAGTGCCTCCTGGAGCTGGGCAGATACGAGAGCTGCCTGGCGGATGCCTACAAAGTGCTGACGCTGCTAGCCGAGCAGACCGAGTGCCTGGCCAGCGTGTCCCGGGCGCGACGTTGGCTCGTGCACGCGCTGTTCAAGCTGCACAAGTACTCGGTGAGTTGTGTGAGCTTGCTTTAATTATTTAACATTACATTATGCATATGCAGGATGCGGAGCACTTTCTGAGCAAGTGGATTCATGAGCTGAGTGGCCAACAAATATTCTCGGACATATCGAAGACGCTCGAGCGCTACAAGTCCATCATACAAATGATTATGAATGGGCACAACAAGGCGCAAGCGCAGGCACAGAAGATACCGCATGCGCGGCTCGAGGATGAGATGGCCATACTGGATACCAAGCTGGATCACTGGGCAACCAACAATCTGCCCCTGGACAAGTACAGCAAGCTACTCAGCAACAAAGGCTTGAAGAAGCGCGAGCAACAACAGCAACAACAACAACAACAGCAGCAGCAACAGAATGGCAGCGGTAGCTTCAGCAGCAGCAGCAGTAGCACGGGCAGCAGCAGCACCATGTCCACCTCCAGCTTGTGCACCAAGAACAATGAGCTGCTTTCGGCTATTAAGCTGACGGGCGTCAAGCATGCGCCGGCGGATCTTGGCCAGGAAACGGAGCAAGCAGGAAGCCACTTAACAACAACAGCAACAACTACAACAACATGCAGCTACTGCGCCATCAACTTTCAAACACGCAACGAGTTGAGGCAACACTGCCAGACTGAAAGCCATCAGAAAGTTATAATGAGCGATGAGGGTAAGCATTTCACAGGGACGTTTTCTCATGTTCCTGACAGACAATATTCAGATATAGATAAATATTATAGTGTGTTTACACATTAACATTTCAAAAATGTCAATAAGTTATCTTTAAGTTAGTCGAGTTCATTTTAAAAACAAAACAGAGCAGTTGTCTTCGGCTTGCCGAAAAGAAAAACACTTATAGCAATCATTTATATACAAAAGCTCAATTTTCAACCATTTGTTCCTATTGCAACTATATGAAATAGTATCCAAACTACATATATAGAATTAAAAAAAACTCGGAATTACTAAGTTTGCTTCAGATATCTATGAAACAAAACAAAAATCCGTTCGGTTACAAACTTATGTACTGCCTTCAATAAAAATACTTATGTACGACCAGTCCTGCAACCTTTACAGGCAGTTCTAGCTTACATGAACATAAGCAAACATTAACAAAATAGGGAAAAACGATCGTCAGCTTTGTCAGAAACATGAGAAAATTGTCTTCTTTGCATTATTTTGCGTTCATTGACTAAAGTACAAAATGTTTTAAAAGGTCGCGACTGGAAGTGGAGGCCACCACCCCGAGGCTACACACTGGACACATACAGCCTCTGCGAGACATTTGCCGAGGCACACACCTGCAACTACGGGGCGCAGTGTGTGGAGGCGCACGGCCTGGACGAGCTAAATGAGTGGAAGGAGCGTTTCGAGTACCGGCGAATGCGTGTGCAGAAGGCCTGTGAGAAGGAGCTGTATGGTAAATCGTACACGGAACAGGTGCTCGAGCGATGGATCCAGGCTACGGCTCCCGAACGCGTCATGTGTGAGCGAGTTCCCGATGTGGAGGCCAAGTGTGAGCAGCAATTGGTGACCAGCATTAGCTCCAAGACCTCCAAGCGCGAGTGGCTCTTTCAGCTGGAAACGTCGCGACCACTCAGAGCAGTGGCACTCCTGCAGGACGCGCATCGCAACCATTTTGCGCTCAAGTCCATTAAGCTGGGGCATACAACAACACCAGATGCGGACGGCAGTGTGGAGCTAAAGTCTGATCAGGAGTGGGTGGCCAGTGGCATTGCTGCCTTGTCTGACGCCTCTGATGAAGCGAAAGAGGCCGCGGCAAAGAACGTGCACGAGATCACCGTGGAGTTTCATACCGAAATCTATGGCACGTTCCGGCAATCCATATGCATGGATATGGGTCAGGAGCCGCTGCTGGTGCGCCATCTCTGCGTGGATGTGCTGCCCGTGAGTGATGCTGAAAAGATTGAGGAAATCAAGCGAGATATTATTAACAGCTCGGCAACGCGCTGGGATGTCGCCAATACGCAATTGACCCGCTTTGAGACGACCATTGGCACACATCTCAAGACCGAGGCGTATCTAAGCGATTTGCAACACGAGCGCGAGCTGCCCGAACGCTATCCCTGTCCTCGTGCTGCCACCTTTACGCTAACACAGTCCACCATTGTGGAGAAACGACTGACCCAAAATAACTACCGATCGCGCATCCACGAGCTGCTCTACGTTGAGGAAATTGCACGCTACGAGCAAATTGCACGCTACAATGTTCGCACCCGGTTAACAGTTGCCTCCAACTATATATTGACGCCTGCGGGCATGGCTACAAGTACGGCCAAGTATTCGCTGGCTGGTGAGCTGTTCGCCTTGATGCGTCTGGGCAAGGATATATCGGAGGACACGTCGCCGGGTCGTCTAATTCTGTCCAATTGCTGCAGCGTTTACATTTCAGCGCCCGAGGATACGGCAGCCAAATCCGATAAATTGGAGAAGTCAGATAAATCGGAGCGTGCGGTGTATGAGGCGCTTATCGAGGACAAGGGCAAAAATGTTATATATCTAAAGCTATCCTCGAAATGCGTCGAGGCAATGGGCCTGCAAGCGGATACAGAGCTGGAGGTGGACATACAGTTCCAGCTGAATCGCATGCCCTACTGTGAGTGGCACAATGCTGTGGACAAGATAACAGATTTTCGGCTCATATTCCCAGCCACCGAGCTGGAGCCATCCATACCCTGGACACCCAAAAAGCAATGGGCCGATGCCTGCGAGCCCAAGCTGAATGCCAAGCAGCGTGAGGCTGTAAATGCGATCACAACAGCGCTGAGTATTAAGTTGCCGCCCATTCTGCTGATCGGGCCATTTGGTACGGGCAAAACGTATACGCTGGCGCAGGCAATAAAACAGTTACTGGCCCAGCCAGAAGCCAAGATACTCATCTGCACGCATTCCAATTCGGCGGCAGATCTCTATATTAAGGAGTACCTGCATCCGTGGATCGAGGAGGGGCTCGAGGAGGCGACGCCGCTGCGTGTCTACTACCACAAGCGTTGGTCCGCCACCGTAAACAGTGTGGTGCAAAAGTATTGCATCACCGACGGCGTTGGCAACTTTCGCCGTCCCAGCGTTGAGGACATTATGCGGCACCGCATCATAGTAGTTACACTGAGCATTAGCATGGAGCTGGCAACACTGGGTCTGCCCAAGGGCCTGTTCACTCACATATTCCTGGACGAGGCAGCTCAGGCGATGGAATGCGAGGCGATTATGCCGCTAGCCTTGGCGAACGACTCCACGCGCATTGTCCTGGCTGGAGATCACATGCAGATGAGTCCCGAGCTGTTCTCTGCCTTTGCCAAGGAACGCAAGTTGCACGTATCGCTGCTGGAGCGACTCTACGATCATTATCCATCAAACTTTCCGTGCAAGATATTGCTGTGCGAGAACTATCGCGCCCACGAGGCAATCATACGCTTCACATCTGAGCTCTTTTACGAGCAAAAGCTTGTGGCATCCGGCAAGCAGCCGCGACATGAACGCTTCTATCCGCTCACGTTCTTCACGACGCGAGGCGAGGATGTGCAGGACAAGAACTCGACGGCGTTTTACAACAACGCCGAGGTCTACGAAGTTGTGGAGCGCGTCTCGGAGCTGCGCAAGCGCTGGCCCAGTTCTTGGGGTAAGCTTAACGACACGAGTATTGGCATTATGACGCCCTATGCGGATCAGGTATTCCGCATACGCTCCGAGCTGCGCAAGCGTCGGATGGGCGGCATCTCTGTGGAGCGTGTGCTGAATGTGCAGGGCAAGCAATTCCGTGCTGTGTTCCTGTCCACAGTACGCACGAGGCGCACCTGCTTGCCACAGGGCAGCGGGCCGGGTGGATCTGCTGGAGCTGGTGCTCCGCTTGCCGCCGGCAGCATTAGCGATACAGACACCGATTATGGATTCCTAAGCAACTCCAAGCTACTAAATACAGCCATCACGCGTGCTCAGTCCCTGGTGGCTGTTGTTGGCGATCCAGTGGCTCTCTGCTCCATCGGACGCTGCCGCAAGGTCTGGGAGCGTTTTATTGAAATATGCGATGAGCACAAGTCGCTCTTTGGTCTCACCTGGTCCAATTTGCGCTCCCAATTGGATGGCGTCGAGATGAAGCGTGGCTATGTGCTCAATCCCCTGGCGCCAGAGTTTGTGCCGCGCGCCCTACAGCCGGAGGCCTATTTGCGCGAGCAGGCTGCCCTGTACCTAAACGCTCCAACTCACGTGCAGCCTGGCCAACCAGCGCACTATGCGGCTGCCGCTGGCATGGGTCCTGTACCGGCAGCAGCGCATCAGATGAATCAGATGGCCGCCGCCATGGCAGCCAATCAGCAGCTGTCGCACATGTACTCCACTCATATGGCAATGATGGCTGCCGCAGTGGCCGCCGGTGGCAAGACGCCCAACGGACCTTCACCAGGACCAGGGCCAGGTCCAGCTCAACATTTGCGTGGTCATATGGGCATGCGGGGACCGCCACCAAATGGCCCGCCGACAGGTCCGCCGCATCTGCGCCAATCTCAGACAGGTGGCGGTGGGCCGCTGCCGCCACCTTACGGCCAGTATGCACCAGCTATACCGCATTGGCGGCCACCCGTCGCCCCACAGCAGGCCCAACAGCAGCAACAGAATCCCAATGCCAGTCTCTGGGGTCCACCACCGCAGACAAATCCCTGGAGCGTCTTACCGCCAAACAAGCAGCCGCCTCCACAGCCGCAGCAGTCGAATGCGCCCGGCCGTGGACCTGGACCACTGCCGCCACCAGTAAGTTCAAAAGTATATACATTTTTGGGAATTGAAGCTCTTAGAGAAGTTATTTATTAGGCGTTATATTGCCTTATGGGGGGAACGGTGGCGCTAAAAAGGGATTTGTAATAAAGTAAAGACTCAGGGCTTGCGAGGGTTCAGAGTCTTTTGCGAATCTATCCACAGCACTTTCGATTAGGAGAAAGACTTCCTGGGGGTCCCAGATGACAAGGATGAGGATTAATAGTGTAGTTAGTCTTTTTAATAAGTACTTCCTCTGGTTTGTGATATGCGTGGTTCTTCTAATTATACTGCTAAATCTCTGAAAGTGTTTGGAATATATAGGAATATAACTGATATGTAAGCTTATAATATGGCCTGTAGGAAAGTATTGTAGTTAAATGATTGAGATAGCGAAGAAGATAATGTGTTGCTATTGCAATCGTCAGTGATATATCTGAGGCGCGTACCTGTACAGGAAGACAGTTAATCTTTCTAGAACTATGGCTTCTGGTGCCTATTTAAGAGGTCACCACACTGAAAGGTACCACCTTAAAAAACATGCGCCTATCCACCGATGCAGAGTAGACTATACAGGGAGGATGACGAAACGACTATCCACCTTCTTTGTGACTGTCCTGCCATTCTTTGGAGTAGAAGGATACATCTACGTAGGGAATTTATGACCTCCGAGCTCGTAAAGAATGTCTCGACGAGTGACCTGCTCTCCTCCCCATAGGGAACCTCTTTGGCACAATAGACCATCCCATTTTTCCCTGCTAGTGGGCCTCCCTCCGAACTACTATTATTAATATGTGAGTCGGGAAGAGAATAGTATAGAATTGTATAAATAATATTGTAATGTATATTTCTACAGACCCTTCGAGGAGGCAGCGTGCCGCCGGCTGCAGCCAACGCCTCGACTGCCGCACAGTTGCTACGGAATCCCAGTGAATTGGGCTACCTGGCTAAGAAGACGCTGTATAACCACGGCCAGGCGCCGCCCTCTCAACAGCCCCCGCCTCCACAACACCATCTATATGGTCAGCCACCGATGCCCATTCAACGTGGCAGCAGCGTGCCCAACGGCCCAATGAGCCCAATGGAAAACGGACCACCACCTTATCTACGTCATAATGGAGCTGGCACTGGTTACAACAACTATGATAAGCCGGCAGCCCCACCACAGCAGCCCCCACCCGCACCCTACATGTATACGGCCGGCAAGCAGCCATCGCCCAGCGCCTTGCGCTTCCCGGCCGCGCATGAGCTGCTGCCCCCCAATGTGAGCATCTATGAGATGGCATTCAACTCGAAGGAGGAGCAATACAAGTGGTATCTCAAACTGATGGAGTCGGTGGGCCAAGAGGCAGCAAATAAGTTTGGCGATATGCTCCGTCAGGTGATGGCCACGCTGCAGCAGCAGAGCCACCAACAGCAGCAGCAACAGCAACATCCACAGGGACACAAGCCACCAAGCGCAGCGGGCCCGCAGATGCTCTCTAATCCGCATGCTGTGATGGGTCCGCAGCCGCAAAGGCCACAGTATCCGATGATGTACTCAACGCAGGCCCAGAGCCAGCAGCCAGTGGAATCGTCGCCACCATTGGATAACTTTAATCAGCAAATTGATCTTGTGTTTAATTCGATTATGAATGGTGCCAATGACATTGCACAGCCCATACTGCGCGATGTGCTCGGCATGGTGGGGGTAACGGCCGCAGCGTCAGGCACAGGGGGCATGCCGCTGGCTAATGGCATGATGAATGGCGGCGATTTACAACAGCATCAGCAGCAACAACAGCATCAACAACAGCAGCAGCAACAACAGCAGCAACAACAACAGCAGCAACAACAGCAGCAGCAGCAACAACAGCAGCAGCAACAACAACAACAGCAGCAACAGCAACAACAACAACAGCAGCAGCAACAACAGCAACAGCAGCAACAACAACAGAGTCGCCTCTTTGCCATGATGCAAGGCCAACAGGCGCAACAAGCAAACCTACCTTTGGCCAAACATGCACCCAACCAGGGGCCGCCGCCACCGCAGACGCTGTATGCCAACCACATGGGTGGACCGGTGCCGGGAGCAGGTGTTCATCCGGCTGCCAGCAACAACAGCGTCGGCATGCCCAACTTTATGGGCAACTGTAAGTTCTAGCTTTATTGTAAGTGTACGCAAGTTTACTAATCTCATACCATATTCCTAGCCGGCAACGCTTTGCTTAACGACAAGCCGTACAACAACTTCAATAGCCATAACAACGGCGGCCACAACAGCAATGGGCTGCATAACAATGGCAACTCTGTGCCGCTCTATCGACGCCAGGCCATGGCCGGCAATGGCAGCAATAACTATAACAATATGCCCGGTCTGTTTGCTGGACTGGACACGGGCACCAATCTGATTGAGGCCCTGTTCCAGGCCAATAATGTGGTTACCGAGCACTCGAACAAGTCGGATCATGGCCATGGATTGCTCTATAACAACTACAATGCGTTAAAGAGCGGACATGACTTGGACTTGTTTGCTGCTGGGCCACCACAATCTGCACAGGCCGCCAACGACAACGTTAATCACCAACAGTCCTCGGCAACCACGTATGCGGCTGTGCTCAGTCAGGGACCGCAGGCAGCGGCCGCGCACCAGCAGCAGGCCGCAATGAATCCGGCGAGACCGATGCATGCCAACAAATCGTCCCAACCGAACAATGATCTGCTGGAGAAGGATCCCTTTGCGGCCATACGCGAACTGGGACAAGCAACCACTGGCTTTTACAACTACTTTCAGTGAGCGGATGATTCTGTGACCCTGTGGCGGCGGCCTTGTATGTGTCGGCGGTAACTCTCCGCCTGCTGCATGTGGCATCAAAGTCGTTTAAACAAGACAATAGGGTCTTAATAATAATAAAAAAAAATATAAAACCTTACAAAAAAAACTAAAAAAAATTCTTAAAAACAAAAACAAAACAAAAAAAATTGCAAAATTAGAAAAACCCAAAAACAGAAATTGAATTGCTTGTTAATTTTAGCTCTCCCGTTTGCTTTTTTTAATTGCAATTAATTTAAATATGTAGTCTTAGTTATTATTACAATTACAATTATTATATACTATTATATGCATATGTTTAGTAGTTACTAAATGCCGCAGCAGGCCGTTCCGCCCCCCCCACGCACGCCCCAGGCGCTGTCTTGTCGCATGTAGCAGGGTCGCTCTGAGCATCCAGCCCTTAATAATTAGGCCCTTGAAACTAAAAGCTAACTTATACACATATAAACAACAACAGCAACAACAAAAAAAGAAGGAAAGAAAAGCGAAAAGTAAAAAAAAAACACAATTAGCTAGTTTTAAGGCAATTCAAGAAAGTTTGTATTTAATAATCATTCTATTAGTCGTAGTTCATGTATGCTACGAGAATGTTCAGTTTGGCCTAAGTGCGCTTGAGTTATAAAATACTACATACATATATTGTACCTTGAGTTTTGTACAGCAGTTGACCATTCAAAAAAAAAAAACAAAAAACAAAACAAACAAAAATTCGAAACTGAAAAATTTATCATGTACTCAAATACATTATTAATTGTCTTTATTGAAATCTTTAATTTATTTACGTACTTATATCGTACAAATATAATGCTGCTTAATTGTACTTTAAATACATATATAATGGCTATATGGGATACCTATTGTGTGCACATTCAAAAACATTCACTCATCTATGCATACTTTTATATATACTCTGTCGGCATAAGCTACAAATTCTATACCTGGCTTATTGGGGATACAACAACTGGCTAAGTATGTATAATGCCGCCTCCTGGAACTTTTGATTTCGAGTATCAAATTGGACACGATTAACTAGCTTAAGCATGTGGTTTGATTTTTATATATGTATATTTTCTCAGTATTCTCATCGGGTTCGCTCTTTCAAATAAATATTCGTATTGGCCAGCGACTTGAATGCATATATGTATGAATGTAATTATTTGTATAATCGAATCATCTTTTTCATTATAATAAAGAAAATAAATAAATAAAGCTGTAGGAAATACAATATATATTTAATATTAAATAACACTAACAATTACAAATTATAGTTATATATATATATATATGTATGTCTGTTTATCTTAACACATTTTATTAAGCACAAATAACTTTGAATACTGATTTGAAACACGAAACGCATCCAAACTACACATAATAACAACTGTGTAAACCAATTTATAGAAATACATATAAAAATTAAAAAACAAAAAAACAGATCCCCAAGGGACAGCAAAAACCAACATTTCAATTTCTTTCTGGCACGTATGTACGTAAATGTTAATTAAATCAACTCGAAAGATACATTTACATACATACATATATACAGATGTGGAAATACCCATATACTTGTTCCACTTAAATATTTGAAGATATTCTACATATAAGTAGGTTATAGTGATAAACTCACAACCTCACTTCATTTGAAATCACTGTCTACTGGGGATTTTAGCCAACACATAACCTTCATCCTGGGATTCGAACCCAAACCTCGTCTCTGGGTAAATAGTCTTTAGAAAGTGATGCACATTCAACATTTTTAAGGTCTATAGATATTTCTTGGCAGCGTAGTTATTTATGGAAAAGGTGAAGAATCGATCAAAAATTAATTTTATGTGTTATTATACCGAATTATTTTGGTAGCAAAGTGGGACTGTTATAAAATGTTTAGAATAATTGTGTTTTAAGTTCAGCAAGTATTCGCTTTGAATGATGTACCCAGCTTAAATTAATCACTAATTATTCAGGGATCAAGCGTATAAATAGATAAGTAAGTTTGTCGGCTTCGGTTAACTTTATATATAATGAAATCCGTTTCATTTTTGGAAAACAATGACTATTAACTTACCCTAGTTCTGACCAAATCCGATATCTTTAATCTTTCTTCAATGATCTTGTACCATGGATTGGAAAGCAATTTTTTAAAGTACAGTATGTACTTCAGTATACATGTGTACACCAGAATGAAATAGACTTCTATACCTTTGAAATACTTTAAAGCTTACCCAAAATTTAATGTTTTAAAGTCAAACATATTGGAAGGAATACATCAAAAAGGAAGAACTAAGCAATACCGTTTAAATCAAAGGTAACATACATACATCATCTCTGTAAATTGTGTACACAAAAGATTTTTTACATACATTTATTGTATGCTTTATTTACATTTGTAAAGACATAGTATAAATGCTGTTATTTCAAACTGTGTAACTTAACTAGAAAATTCTTAATTAGAATCTAAAACTATTTTTGAAGCTCAGACGGGAACATTTAAGTTCGAAAGTTCTTCCTTGACCTCATCGTACAGATCCTTATAGTCGTCATTTTGGCGGACGAGCAAAGCAACTGTGCCGCGCTTAACACCCATTGCAGCGCCCAGATCAGCACGACTGGGCGTGTAGGCGTAGGGAATGCCTTTCTCCTCGCAAACAGCAGGCAGATGACACATAATGTCCACGGGCGTCACATCACCGGCAAAGATGCAAAGGCTGTGGAAGAAAGGTAAGACATTAACTATGATTGCATTGATACACGAGGATTATCTATTTGTACTTACCCAGTCTCACCCTTGCGCAAACGGGTTTGTACATCCTTAAGTCCGTTTCGCAAATAGGTTTTATGCTTCATGGCCTTCTTGACCAGTTTATAGCATTTCTTGGCCAGCTTCTTGCCAGCCATGGGTTTGGCTATGGCGTTTATAAACAACAATTTGTCATCATACGATTCCTCCTCCTTAATGGACACACTCTCGTTCACTTTAATGGAAACATTTTCCTCGTCTGTCTTCTCCAATTTCACTTTACCCATTTTAATAATTGTAATTGCAAGATATTTGTATTTTAAGTAAATAAAAATGTGCCGACCACGGTTTCTTTAACTTCCAAACACGTGCTAGAAAGTGTGACCGAGATTGCATTTGAATCGGAGAGAACCCAAACTAATCGATTATTTCGAGTGCAACCATGGTTAGGGTATTTTTGGTTATTGTTTTCTTCACTTCCCCTTGCTAAAGAACATTAAAAAAAGGGCCTTAAGCTTAAATGCCAAAAATTCATATATATTTTCAGGAATAGTTGAAAAACAGATATGATAGTTGGTGAAGTATCGATAAGAAAGCAATATTATTATGCGATAGGTATGCACTATCGCTAGGAATTAATAATGTGTATCGCATAGTTGTGGAGTTGCCACACGGCTCGATACAATTCGATAAATTACAAGATTATATGATTTAAGAAATTCAGTTAAATAAATATAACACCCGAAAAAAATAAAATCCAAATATAATCATGTCGACAAATGTAAATTAGTTGACTTTGTAAGGCTCTCAACTCCATTGCAATTGCTTGTCTTCCATCAAATAAAATGGTAATATTTAACTGAAATATTAGAATATAAAATATAACAAGATCAGCCATATTTTGGTGCCGAATATTAAATAAATACCCAGGAAAATAATACATATATTGATAACATGTCAACCAACTATTTAGAACAAGGCTTATCATACGAAAAGTCAATTCTAGACCGAATGTTGCAATTGCAGTTTGGTTAAGAAATATGATAAGGTTTTTCATGAGTTACACATTTTGTGACAGGATTTTGTATACCCTATGCAAGGGTACACATAAATGTTAATGAAACATTTTTGAAATTTTTTATTCGATACATTTAATATAATTTCAATAAGGTGGCATGCAAGTGCATGTGCTTAGATCATTTAGCTTAATACTCCCGTTTGTGAGGTGGCACATACACCTGCTGCTGTTGAGTTTGGCGATCGCCGCGGTAGCGGGGCTGTTGCTGCTGTTGTGGTGGTTGCAGTGGTAGCTGTGGCTGCGGAGGTTGCTGCTGTGGCTGAGACATGTTGGTCAGAGGTCTGTTCTGAGCGTCCGTGATGGGCAAAATGTCAGTTTTCAATACTTCCTCATGATTGCCATATCCAAGAAAGAATACCACACAAGTATTTTCAGATATACCTGTTATTTCAGCTTCATAGTACTAAGAAAATAAAAGGCGATTAATAAAGAAATAAATATTTTATATATGTTGTACCACATTTGTCAGACTTCATTCATTTTACAAAAAAAATTTCATTGGAATTCGACTTTTTCCTTTAAAAAATTAGAAAAATTTGTCTTTTATAATATTACTGGAAAAATTTGAATTTGAATTTTCTCTCAACCCTAAAATTTTCATCATATCAAATAAGAATTGAATCAAAATTTTGTTTCATTCTTATCGTCAATTCTTTTCATCATACCCTGTACCGAAAAAGCTGGGAAAAATTAATTAATTGTATATAATACTTTTTTGTTATAAATGACTGAAGTAAAATGTTGATAATGGAATGAAATCCAATTCTTAGTAAATTTTTCTGTAATATGCATGAAGTTGAATTGATAATTCTTTATGAATGAAATCAAATTTTGAATTTATATAAAATAAAAGGAAATTTAAAGTCGGTTCGCTTTTTGGTCAAATGAATGAATTGGTGGGTGATTCTCAAATTCATGAAAACATTATTCATTCCTTTACAGCCCTGTTGTGTACTTACGCGTCCATCATCCCAATATTTGGCCATGCACAAGTCTCTAGCTTTCCACACCCAGGCATCGCCTGGAGTCACGCCAAAGTTCTGTGGTGGCGATGGTATTACAGCCGGCTGTGGATTGGGCAGCAGATGGGGTGTAGACACCGTGGGTGTAGAACCCGTATGTGTAGAATTTAGATTGTTTGCATGTTTGCTTTTCGGTGGGGACGGTGTGGCCATGTGAGTGGGGGGTGCCACAGCCAGGCCCTGGCTTTTCAATAAGCTCATTGCAAACTCATTTGTTTCCTTACTTTGGAAACCCATGATTTTGCTGGGATCATAGGTATAGCCATTTGGCAATTGACTGTAATTGGCAATCAATTGCTGGCGGGCTTTATCTGGCTGTGGCTGGCGCTGACGCGGCGCTGGGATAGTCTTTTCTGATGGTTTGTTTACTGGCAACGAAGTGCCCTGGGCTTCAACTTGCTGGCGACTGACCTGCCCGCTACCTTGCCTGCCACCGCGTCTGGGCTCACGCTTAGGAGCACTCAGCTTCAAATTGGCGGTCTCTTCGACGACTTTGCTCAAGCGCGTATTGAACTCATCATTATTGCTGCTAAAAGGATTGGTGGTCTTGCTACCAACGGAGGCAGCACCTCCAACAGCTCCACCACCTGAACTATTGCCTTGTTGGCGACGCCTATTGTTGTGATTAGTATTACTGGCATTCCCATTTTCGGCACGAGTATTGGCATTGCGATTATTCTGGCGTTCATTGCCACGACGATTATGACCCTGGTCTTTAGTCACAGAGCTATCCGGCTCTTGCTTTCCCTCGGATACAGCTTTAACAGTTGCGGTATTATCGTGGCCATTGCGACTAGCACTTTTGCCATGTGCTGTTTGCTCTGTTGCACGCGAGCTGTTATCCGGCTTGCGCATGCTGCCGCCACCTCGCTCATTGTAGCTGTGCCCTCCTCCACGGTACGGTCTATCGTCGCCTCCACGATATGGCCGCTCATCGCCTCCACGATAAGGTCGCTCCTCGCCTCGACCCATGCGATTGCGTCCTCCGCCACGCGTCCCACGAGCCGAATGGCCGCCACGATTGGCAGCAAAACTGCTCGACACATTGTTCTCAAATCGCGTGCGTTCGCCCAAATTTTGAAATTTGCTCTCAGTTGACGCTTTGCTTTCAGTTTCATATGTTTTGGATATGGTCTTGTCGGCAGCTGTTGTTGTTTTTGTTTCTCCGGCAGCCTCGGTAGCTGGCAGCTTAGTTGTTAGGAAATCGAAGAGCGTGGCATTTGCAGCCGGCTTAGCAGCCTCGGCCTCATCTTTAAGACTCGCGCCACGCTTACCATCCCGCCCAGGCCTTTCCCCCCGTCCACCACGCATTGGAGGCTCGCTCTGGCCGACCGCAGCATCCTTGCGCCGTTTGAGATTAAAGAGAGCGCGCTCTAAATTGTTGCGCGTTGCCTGCAGTGCAAGTTTTGCTTCCTCCTTGCTATAACCCTTTTCGAGTATTTTCTTCATATTGTGGTCCACAATATACTGGCCCCCACCGCCGAATACCTTCTTAACAGCAGCCTTGCTGGCCACAGCAATGGCTTCATTCCGCATTGAGTTGAACTCATCGTTCTCCTTTGCTGGCTTATCCTTATCCGCGCCAGACTGCAGGCTCTTGAAGTTCCGATCAGCGGTGTCCTCGATGCTTTTGCCAAATGCCACCCACGGCGGTGGTGCAGTCGTTCCAGTTGCCGGTCGTCCACTGCGTGCGTATTTCAGCATTGTACGGTTAAAGTCCCACTTCTCGTACAGTGCCTCAACGCGTCCGCCCAGCAGCTCTAGATCATTGGGACGCAACAGCAGAAAGCCTTGCATTAGCTGCAATTTCTCGGCCTTAAAGTAAATTTTCGTGCCAGGCGCAACGTTCAGGCTCAGTGCTGGCACCGGCTCCAGCTCCAGAGCCTGCAACGCAGCCTGGCCATCACTCAAATCCAAGAGCAGGAGGCGTGGCGCAGCCTTAGATTCCTCGTTGCTCTTGGGAGCTGCAATGTTGCGCACTCTCTGCACCTGGAGTACAATGCGGCCTGACAATGTTCCAGAACCATCGTCGCGTTTGCTGGGTAATGCCCCGCCCCCAATGTCGCGCAAGTCCCGCTGTAATTATAAGAAATTAACAATAAATCGTTACGATTTAAGGGCTGTTACTCACGTTTAAGGCTTCGGCAATTATTTTGCGTGGGTCGGGCTCGTCGCCCACGGCACTTGTTAGTGTCTTTAGTCCGTCTTCTGTGATGTACCTATGAATTTTTTTGATATCATATGTAATTGCAGAACTATTTGTTGTATTTACCATCCACTCGCTTGCAATTTCTTTGCCAATTCCATTTTTTCGCGAATTATAAAAAAAAAATCCTATTTCGTATTATTATTCTGCAGTGTGACCGAATCTTAAATGTAATGTATATACCGTGTATTCTTTTTACTTCGCGTATTTCTTCTTTTTTTCGGAACTGTACTATTCCATGCATGCAACAACAATCTGCGGCAAGTTTTTATTGGATAAATTTCTGCTTTTTTACACTTTTCGAAGCATTTTTTTAATGCAGATCGATGCAATTTAATTAAAACACTAGGTTTAATTCAACAAACTTGTTCTAGACGTCTAGTTTAACGAAAAAACAAAAATGTACTGTTGACTCTATGCGGCTCTAAAACGCCGTAACAGCGTAATGAGGGGCAATTCAAAGATTTTGACAAAAACCGAAATTTTAATGGACAATTATCAATTTCAGTTTTTAATTTCTTTTTATTACGGCACGCCACGACAGTTTTACATAATTTTGTATGTGTTTTTTAGCAAGGCGTAGCACAAACTGCTCAGCTTCGCCGCACCGCAACCTGTTTTCGCCGCAACCCATTTTTACCGCAATAATCGATAGAGCTTAAGCTATCGGGAATAATTGCAATAATTTATTTAAGCTAGCGTTCTTCCAGTAAGAGCTAAAGCTGGTATTTGATGTCTTGCCTTGCAACTTTTTAAAAACAAATTTTTTATTCTGTCAAATACTGGAATGTCATCGAAAGTCTGTTCTGCAACCAGGGCTACAAATTTCGTGCACCAATAATGAACTAATTAATACCAGAAGAATGTGTGGAATGAATATGTATTGCTATCGATACTGACACAAAGTCATCGACGGCGGCAACCGATTCCATTTGTTCATTGTTATTAAAGCAGCTGCGAGTAACGGTTCGTGTTCGTTGTAAACAAACAAGACATATAAGTAAAGCTAAAAGTTGGTGTTGCAAAAAAATTACAATTTGCCAAGCAAATAGATATAGTATACAAAAAGAGCAACCATATACACATACATATTTATATAATTAATATTATTTAATTGAAAGCCGCGAAACTAAAAACGTTGTTATCAAATCAAATACAAGTGACAATACGCAGTAGTAAACAAAAATGAATTTATCTTTCGCTGGCTGCGGTTTTCTGGGAATCTATCATGTTGGCGTTGCTGTCTCCTTCAAAAAATATGCACCGCACTTGCTGCTCGAGAAAATTGGAGGTGCTTCCGCGGGCTCCCTAGCAGCTTGCTGCCTGCTCTGCGATTTGCCACTAGGTACGTACGCTTGCTTACACACACACACACACAAACACAGTCATTTACATATATGAGCGAACGTTTGTTTTGCTGACTTTAGCGCAATAATTGTTGTTTTGGTATTGTCAATCTTTGTAATTCAATAAAGTATATATCATATATATATTTAAATGGCCAACGAACCGAGCGAACGTGGGCCATGAACCAAGGTCTATCTATTTCTATGACAACACTATTTCCCATTCGTACCCAATTTTAAAGCTTACGCATGTAGTATGTACATATGTATGTATGTAGTTGTGTCTGTATGTCACCCACAAATTGTTGTTGTCATCTGCGCACACACCCTTTTTTGGGGGCTCGTCTGCAGCGCTGCCAAGCATAGAATGTACTACGCAGTATTCAAATACAAACAAAAACACATCAACAAAATGTAATACGACCCAAAAATAGATTTACACTAGCGCTGCTTACATATACATATACGCTCATACATAGGTATGTATGTATGTATTTCAACCACAATTAAGTTTTGTGAAGGTCGAACCAGTTTATCTTTGGAGGCTCGTTAGAATTGTTGTTTACGGATGTGCATATCGAATTAATTTATACGCTGTGTCGTTTGTGCAATAATCACTTTTCTGAATGGGCAACAATTATTAAAAACAAATGCAACTATAGTACGTTTTTTTAATTAAGAAAAATAACTTTCTGCTATAAAGATGACACCAAATTGTATAGCATTAAAATAATTTATATATATTCTAAACAAGCAGCAATGTTTCTTATACAAAACTCAATTTCTGACTGTTCCTATGGGAGCTACATATGTATGTGATCCGATTTTGATAAAGTTATAGGAAACGATTTGAAGTATAATAAAACTCTCACTTAGTCTCACTACAAAAAGTTTTTCATACAAAAACTCATTTTCACCCTACTGATCCTATGGCAACTAAATGATATAGAGTTCCGATTTTGATTAAATTTGGTCAGATTGTATAAACTCTTCATAGATTCGGCTTGGGTGAGTTTGGTGGGGGTATCTTAATAAGCAAAAAAGTTGTTCATACAAAAACATAGTCTTCGATTGATCATTCCTATGGCAGCTATGCTATATGTTGTAGTGGTCCGATCCGGCCGGTTCCAACATATGTACTGCCTGCAGCAAAAAGAGGGGCCCGTGCCAAGTTTCATTACGATAGCTTTAAAACAGAGACTAGTTTGCATAGAAACAGAAGGACATCGCTATATCGACTCGGCTATTCATGCTGATTCAGAATATATATACTTTGTTGGATCGGAAACGTCTCCTTCAGTCCATTACACATTTCGAGACTAAATTATAATACCCTCTGCTAGGGTATAAAAAACAAAACTCAAAAAATCAATTACATATTTCAATTAATTTGCAATATATTACTACTTAAATAGCGCTTTTATTTAAAAGCATTACATGTAATTCGGCGTCATTGCTATTTTAAAAATACTTTATATTGCGTACTAGCTAGTTTTGCCAATAAACCAGATTGCAAACATGTAAACTTTTTGGACTCACTGTATGTACATACAAACATGCATACCTGTTGCTGCCACGGGACTTATCTGCCGCACAGTAGAAAGTTCGGCGGCCCGTCAGGTAGAAGGAAGATGCATTGCAGCAGCGCAGCTTGTATTCCGTTAGTACCTGTTATTTCCGACCAGTTTAATTGCAGTTCACTTTTAACGGCAGTCCAGTTCGAGGTGCAACTTTGTGTTTATGTGTCATTTTGTGTATCATTATTATTGTGGTCATCGCGCAGTTAATTGTTAAGTACCTTCGAGTACTTTCATTTGTTATTGTTTGTTATTTTATTACGGGATCTAATGACTGACCTTCCTGGACTCTATCAGCGCCATCAAGTGCAAGGCAGCCAAGTTTATATACTATAATTCTATTTTTTAAATCGCATGTGTCTTTTCACTGACTACAGGAAGTCATTGGCCTTCACCATTTATAACACCTACATATATACTACACACACACACTCATGGATTTATGTGTTTATGATATTGGCTAATCAGCTAGATTTAAACTCTACCTACACGCGCCTGATATCATTGATTAGTCAGGTATTATGAACATGTTCAAAGTTCACATTATGGGAAACTAGCTGTAGTTAGTTGTTATTTTGATGAACTTTATTGCCCATAGAGTTGCACATTGTAGTTCCATTAAAGGAACAAGTTCCGCTTGCTGAACTGACTACTAAAACTTTCCCCACCGTTTTGGAGATTTCATTCCTACTGTTTTTCTTAAGTTTTATGCCTTAAATTAACCTTAAATTCTATAGAACCAACTCTTTACTATCTTGCTGCCAAAGGCTCTAATAACGCCACCGGTAATTCTTAGTTGTGAATACCCTATTCATAGCTAGCCGGACTGGTTATTAGATTCAATTGTTTTACATTTTTTCCATATATCTATGTATTATATTATATTTGTCGATTCAAGGCAACACTGCTTTGTCTTCATAAATAAATATATAAATATAAGTTTGGTAGTTCAATTTTTGGCTAATGAACCAATCGCTTGTTCCTTTAGTTCGTTCGGTTTTTGTTCACTCGTTCTTTTGCCTTAGTTCATTTCCTTAGTTCGTGTAATGCATTTCGTAATTAGCCTTGAACCTCCTTATCTTTAATTTTGTTCCATCGTAAAACATTAAATATTAAATTTTTTTGATAAGATAGGCAAGCAAAGTCATTTTTAATGCAAATTTCAATTTTTAAATAAAATATAAATAACTCAAACGAACTAGATAAAGGACAATCATCATTCGTTCATTTAGTAGGTAGTTCGATCGCACAATTCGATACAACTCTATAAACTAATATTACGTTTTTATTACTTTATTATTTCCCGAACAATATTGGGGGGCTTTAAATCCAAAACTACCCCCAGCGTACGACACTGACATACATATATATTTATATACTATATACAATAGTTATTGACGTCAATTCTGCTTGGCCTAAGTTTAGTTTCTCGGTGAAATAAAGTGAATGAGTTTCCTATTTGATTAGGTATATTGTCGTGATGAATATATATACACATGCACACATACATACATAGAAATAACAAGTGCGTTTATTTACAATAAATTAGCAGCTGTGCTTTGCAGTGTGAGGCGGCTTATCAGCCCCGTTTCATTGTGACAAGTCTCTGGTGAGGTCTTTGAAAACACATGCTAGTACATATACTTTTCTATATACTGTATAGAGGTATAGAGTATAATTTAATTTCGTTCTGAGTATTATTGACATAGTTTTGACTAAGCACAATATACAAGTATTAATTAAGTTCGCATTTTATTTACTCGCAAACAGATACAATGTTTTTACATTTTAGTTTCAAAGACCAGCTGCTAGGCAAAGTCAACAGCTGTGTGACTGACCTATTAAATTGACTCAAAGTACAGTTCCATATACATACATATGTACAAATTCGATGTATGTATGTAGGTATGTTCCCGAATCCTAGGCAAACCACCACATTGACTTCATTATATTGAAACTACCCCCAATCGTGTGCTTCTGTTCGCGTTTCTAAGTTCAAACCTTTCCAAATTGTCCCTTTGCACTATGGGACAATTGGTTCATACTTCGGTAAAAAACTAATTCTCTTTATGTCGAATTCTCAACAACTTACAGAAATATGCCTTAGAGAGCGACTCTTGAATAGGTAAAGCGCTTTCGACGATATAGATAAGAGACAAATGTTACATTTATACCCATTTATGCACGCCTGATATAAGAAAAATATACTGTAATTCTCTAGATAATTTTAAAAAAACGTACAGTCTCTATAGTCTCTGTAAGACTATCTAATATTTATGTGTAGACTTAAATATAAGATCAATTGAAGCAACATTTGCTCAAATTGCACGTAAAAATTAGACAGCGAGAACAGGCTTTAAGTAATTCGACTTTTTTGAGAACAATACTCAAAAAGTCAGCAAATCATGAGCTTCCTTAAAAAATGGAAATGGGAGAAAATGAGTTAGGGACATAAAGGCTAGACCGACTCGATTGTTAATTATAACTACTATATCCCTATAAGGGATGTATTTTTCGAAGCGTTACACATTTGCTGAGAAAACTAAACATTCTTTGGAAGGAAATAACAACTGTTTTATTGGTTCACAATCGGAACAAGTCAGATTTCCGGTACTTTGCACCATTCTGGCACACAAACACGCACTCATTTCAACTTTTCGGGGTCACGGGGGTGTGTCCATGACGTGAAAAGTAACCTCAAACATACACACACATACAAACATATATAAACACATAAACTGATAAACATGCGATCTCCGGAACTGGTTGTGGCAGCCGCTGCTTAGTAAGGCTAGTAATGTTGAAAGTTTGATGGCACCACAATTCTGTGAGACTACAACCAAGGCAATTGTGGTTTAACTGGTTTATGATCGCAGTCGAGCCCCCAAAGAAATGTATTGTTTAGTTTGTGTGATGAAAACAAACTCTAAAAAAGAACAGTTGTGTTCTTTTTCTATTTCTTTGTATTTGTTTATAGTTTCTCTTCGTTGTAAACATAGCACAATATTGTTTCAGCTGGGCCCAACGCAATGAATGCGCTGCTTATGTTTCCCTTGATATACCCTGTGGATAAGGTGTAAACTCATTGAAAATTGATTAATACTATAAGCCCAAATCAAGTGAAAACCAGCATCACAAATTAGTCAGCGATTAGTTCTGCTGAATGTGCCCGATGTTTGATTTTGTATAGGTATATTCCAGTATAAAACTCTGGCCTCTCAAACTCTGGCCTTAAAATCAAGAAATACATTTTAGAAACAAAGACTGGTATATTCGACATGATTCTACATATAACACGTGGATTTGAAAATTCACATCCGAACACTATCTGAAGGCGGTGGCCTGATTCGGGTTTTACGTCAACTGGCAAAACATTTCTACGTATTTTCTGTGTTATCTCCGAACGGTACGCCTTTTTACGTATTTGAATAGGAACGGTACATTCAAAGGCACATAAACACACAAATATCATAATTATACATGTGCATACCTCATCGGTATACATCTATACATAAGTTAATGACAAAAGGGGCTCTTATCATTTTGCTTTTTCAAAAAAAAAACATTAAAAAAACTACAGCAGCTGCCGCACACAGAACTATAAAATATTGCGCTAAAACAAAACAAGTATTCAATATACACAAATAAGCGTGTATGCCGTGTATTTTTATAGTGGCTTATCAGTAATTCGTATGCCCGATGGGGGCCAACGTAATACATTGGCACAAGGTGCACACGTCATTTCCCATCGCGTAACTGGGCGACCATAAATCATTAAAAACAATTAAGAAGGTTCTGGCCAAGAGTGTGCGACTAGGAGATACGTTCCGATCTCAAGATTATCCGATTGGTATTAAATTACCATCATTTCGTTTTAACTTTTTAACCAATAACTCATCTCTGGGCTTGTCGGGCTCTGGGCACAGATCGGAGACAAATCGTGCATATTAAGAAACCCTTAACAATATAGGAAATCGAATTTTATAGCCTCTCAGATCGATTCGTTCATAGAGACATAGCTAAACGGCCCACCTGGTGATGCTCAAGAATCTGTATGCGTTTAATTTTAATATACCCTTTTTAACCATTTTATGTAATAATATATTATGCAATAACATTAGATTATTTAATTAATAATATTACATTTTTTCACTTTCCGTTAAAGGTAACATGACCTCTGATTTCTTCCGAGTGGTAAACGAAGCGCGCCGTCATTCGCTTGGCCCATTCAGTCCATCGTTTAACATACAAACGTGTTTGCTTGAGGGCCTCCAGAAGTTTCTGCCTGAGGACGCACACAAGCGGGTCAGCGGGCGATTGCACATTTCATTGACACGTGTCCACGATGGCAAGAATGTCATAATCTCGGAGTTTGATTCACGTGAAGAGGTGCTGCAAGCACTGCTATGTGCGTGCTTTATACCTGGCTTCTCTGGAATTTTGCCACCGCGTTTTCGGGGTGTACGCTACATGGACGGTGCGTTCTCTGATAACTTGCCCATTCTGGATGAGAACACAATTACAGTGAGTCCATTCTGCGGCGAGAGCGATATTTGTCCGCGAGACCAGAGTTCACAGCTGTTTCATCTTAACTGGGCCAACACAAGTATCGAAATATCAAGGCAAAACATCAATCGCTTTGTTCGCATCCTGTTCCCGCCACGACCAGAGTTTCTATCAAAGTTCTGTCAGCAGGGCTTCGATGATGCGCTGCAATTTCTGCATCGTAACAACCTAATTAACTGCAGACGTTGCATAGCCGTTCAGTCGACATTTGTAGTTTCGGAAACAGTTGCGAATCCCCAAGAGTTTGATCCAGAGTGCGGAGAATGCAAAAAGCATCGAAAGGTATGTAATATTATTCAGACCATTTTATAATTGGATAACTTAACTTAATTATTATAACTTTTCGCAGGATGCACTGAGCTCCCATCTGCCGGAGACAGTGCTGAATGTCATACAAGACTGCATTGAGCAGGCTAACAAGGGTATAGCCAATTGGATCTTTAAGCATCGCGGTATCAAACTGCTCTCGCTGCCAGCTACTGTGCCAATGGACTTCTTTCTGGCCACAATATCAAAGTAAGTTGAATGTCGTTTCTATGGGAGAATGGAATCTGACTTCTTCTTTTATGTATATTGCTTAGAATTTCCACACTAACGCCCAAATTGACGAAACAAATGCGTCAATTAGTAGAGGAGTTCATTGTCCAGCTAAATAATACTATGCACGTTCGTTTTCTCAACAAATTTACAGTAAGTAATGACATTCAGCATATTAACAAAATATAGCTAAGTATTTTTTCACCCTTCTCAACACAGCTCTACGATCAGCCACATTTTGATGCGAGTAGTCTGCTTCACTCCAGCCGTTTGTATGGTCCACAGGTTTCAATTAATTTCGATGAATGGTAATTATATTTGCAAGTCATTGTAGTGACTATTTTACTAAATATTTTCCCCTTACACAGCGGCGCTAAGCCCCTAGACGGCGATGTCGAGCATGTCCTTAAGATGACCACGCACAACGACGCGCTATATACATACTATTACACTGATAACAATACCAACAATGTTAGAGTAACCGAAATTTATGATTTTAACGACATGCCAGCACAAGAGCTGTCTACCGATTTGCAAATTTATAAAGGATCGATCGAGGATCACCCCAATCCGCATCAGCACTGTCATAATGCTGTAGTTAGCGAATGGAATGGCATTGAATCAGGTTAGTTATACTCAAATTAATGTCAAATCACATCATTTTATCGTAGAAGGCTTATAATTTATCAAATTGGAAAAAACCCTTTCTTACAGTACAAATAATGCCCACTACAACTGAATTACACGATGTCGCCTTCTAAAGCCTTCATACACTTACTCAGTCGCAAAGAACGTAAATCTTACGATTTACGAACCCAAAATTATTAAAATTTAAAAAAGCAAACATATTTATGTATTGAAAGGTAAATTGGCTACACTTCTATTCAATTTTGTTTGTGGTTTTGGCAACTGCGTATTTGTCTGATTAGTATCATATTGTCATTAAAGTATTACAAACAAACATCTTTTGTGGACGGTACTGTGACTAATCATTTTCTTTACAGACTTTTTTATAGATGCCCAAACACCAAACGCTGCCCGCTTGGATCCTGCTGTGCATTTGCCACACTTCCCAGCTAACTTAGAAGTCGTAAATGTATCAGATGCAACCGTCTTCAGTAATCCTGAAGCTAATCAAAGTCTTAACGATTTGTACATAGAAATTGTATAAGACTTGAAATGCTTCGGCTTTAGTTTGTTAAGAATTTGTTACGAAACGACCCCAAAGTGGCTTGTAGCCAATTACTCAGCCTAAAATATTTGTATTTGCTTATAATATAAATTTAGAGTATAACCGGTGTACCTAACTGTCAATTAAGTTAGATTTAATCGCCTAAGCTGTACAGTATCATACTTTTTAAGTATCATATCAAAAATGAAAAAATCATTTTCAATAACGTATTTAAATGATGGTTTACTTTAAGATCTCAGTGGCTTGTTAAAATAAATTTTCATATTAAACAAAATATTGATCATTAAAGAATGCATATTCTGTGTATGTACTATATATTACATTTCTTCTTTAAGAGTCTTTTAAATCGGACTATGAGAGATAGTGTAGAACTGAAAAGCCCATCACATATCATAGAAATTTGAATTTATTAATGAACTATACAATACTTCCGCCTTGTACCGTTGCAAAATGAGCCTTCCACAAATATTTGTTCTTACTTGTTTAATTTTGAAATAAATTAGGACTACTTGTAATTTTGTTAACCGGCAATTTTGGTATTCTTGATCAAAGTGTATGCAAGAGGAAGGGCACTATTAATACTACTAAGAAATTTGAGACCATGAACTACGATTCGACATTTTGCTTGTCCGTCGACTATTAGAAATGCTTGCTTTTGAGGGAAAACGTTCATTGCAGGTAGTACACAAATCCACAAATTGAATAATTTTTGGACATCCGAGCTTAAGGGCAATTTGATGCGCACTTTTTAGAGCATCCCGGATGCGCTCAGTCTTGTGAAGTGTTGCATTAGACTTAATAATGATAATGGTGCTTAAAAACTTCCACAAGTTATTTTCGCAGTTCTTAGTTTCTAAAAATAAATATATGTTTCGTTTTTAGATAGTTAATACTGATTAATATCATACCTTCAATGGCCTTGCGAGCAATAAAGCAACACTCGTCATGACGGTTTGTTTGAAGATGAATATTAGCAATTTGATGAAGGAGATAACATTTTTCGATCGAATATTTTGCGAAGCGTATGCGTTTCTCTAAACGCGCTATCATTCGCCTATAAATATATAAAAACAGGATTATTTGTGTTTTTTATAAAGAGATTTAATGATTAACCTGGACTGTATCATGCCGGAATCGACCAAGTCCTCATCCTGGTGGGTAGATCGATCTCCAAACACAAATTTTGGAATATCCTTCGATTTATCCGTGTGAATGTGCAGTATATTTAGAAGAGCGTCTTTGTGAGCATGTCGAACGTTACCAGAATCATAGTACTGCTCGGCTAGGGCTAATGCTAAAGTATTGTATACTTCATTAATAAATTCAAATTTCCATGGCATTATCCGATAGGTTTTCAGAACAACATATTCTCCCATAACCTCCTCAACATACGATAAAAGTTTCTGTAATTATAATCATGCGAGAAGAATATTATACATACATATATTTGTTGTATGAGTGAATATTATGATAAATACCGGTAAATTTTGTTCGGCCTTAAGAGTTCTAATGGTTCGCAAAGCTGTAAACATATTTCGACGTGTCTGGTACTGGATACGAAAAAGGAGGGCCTCTCGGAACTTCTCAAATAGCTTCTTGTTTGAATACTTTTTGTAGCGCACGTAGTACATCGGGGAGCGAGCGTGAATCATTTTCTGGAATCAAATGCTTTAATACGATAAATACTCGTTTGATAGATTTTTTAAAACATACCAAGAACTTGGAAATGACACCATATTGTTTTTCAGTTAACGTACTTAAAAATTCTTTTGAATTTTTGCACTGGTCCAAAAGTAAATTTGGGTTGCTGAAATTTACAGAAAATACATAACATTCATTGTGTGCGCTTATTTGTTTTGATTTGTAGGATAATTACATACTTTCTTAAATTCTTCAAAAACAGAATGTCAATCCAAGATTTGTCTAAGTAAACTTGATTACATATGTCAAAAGCGCGATTTCGTCTGGCTATTTCAAGAGGAGACAATAGTTTTTCCTAAAAATTTAAAGCAATTAAGACCTATTTTGCTGCTTTATATATTTTTGAAACGAACTTTTATATCAGGAACGCTTAAGATATCACATTTTCCTTGTTCTTTCAATTTTTTCCAAAGCGGTCGATCGTCAACTATCTGTTTGGCATTAAGAATGTTCTTTACTTCGGACATGAATTTCTCATTCTCTAAAATAAATGGGCTCAGACCAGCGCCGCAAGTATCTTTTATATTCTCATCAACCTATATAAAAAATCATTTATTGTATAATTAACAAAATTAATGTATTAAATTGGTAACATACCACTGTCAACCGATCTTCAAACGACTTGATCTTGTTACCCGTAAAAAAACGTGTATTGTTATGTAATTCTGCTTTGGCATTTTCAAACTGATTTAATTCATAAAGTGCATTGCATATTTCCAGATTGATTGGCGCATTTTCCCTACATAGACTATTTGCGATTTCTACATAAGATTTAGAATATTAGATCATTTGAGACAGATCTCTCTCTCTGTCTCATCAGCCTATCTCCGAAAATTAAAGACCGCATATTTGCACTTACTTTGTGCTTGAATGCTATCCTCTAGAGCTCCCTCGGTTCTCGCTGTTTTTCGCTTACTTTGACTTCGATTATAGAGCGTAATGAAATCGTCCGGGGAAAGGGTAAGTGCTTTATCATAATAGTACATAGCTATGTTTTCCCTGCGTCTTCGAGAGTAGTATGATCCCCAGTCCTTGTAAATTCCCTGCTCAATTTCCGGAGTCCAGTCTATCTTCAGCCATATTGGAATCTCTTTTTCAACACCCGCTTGTGGGATCGGGGTAGCTAAAATCGACGTCATAACTTTTTTATTTTTTTTTATTTAATATTTTTTATTTTTTTTATTTATTTTTTTTTTATGTGTTATATCAACAAAAAAGGATGTGTAATGAAAGCATATTTAGAATTATCGACCGAAAAGTTAAATTTCAGTCAGTGATGTTGATCTCAATGATGTAAAGACTGTGAGCTTGTAACCGGTCGGATAGCACTACTATACTATATCGTTGTAGTATGACAAATTTTATTCTTTTAGTCATCACAAAAGCTTCTGGATCTCTTAATAAATAAACAAACACTGAAAAATATCATGAAGAGTAAATAGTAACTAAAAGTGCAGTGATGTCTGACGATATTATTTATATTATTCATGTTGCTCTCATTTTAAACTGATTAAAGCAATACGAACTTAAATAACGATTGCATTATAACACCTTTCACATATTTACAATGGGCTGACAAAACTAAAAAAAGTGGAAAAGTTACTTTGTCTTAAATGACAAGAAAACCTAGTTTCGGGGTGCAGAAGATTGAACACTCTTTCAAAGATGCTAATAATATTGCACTCAACGTTTTTCATAAAAAAATTCCACCTTAAAGATCGATCGTGCCTTTGTCGAGTACAAAATATGCTGATCTAAATTCTAAAATCGAAATTTGCCAAAGTTAAATCTTAGTTTGGTTCAATTTGGTTTAGATACTTGTTAAAACGAAGTTTCCCTCCAGAAACTAATTCAGTTGCGGTCGAAAATTGACCGATTTGCAGTTGTAGTATATATGATATAGTGCTTCGATCCGGACATATGAACAGCGTGTTGCAGCAAAAAGAAAGAGATGTTTGCGTAGAAACAGACAGCCAGACATGGGAATATAGACTCTGTTCGTCGTTCCGACTAGAAATATAAGAATTTACGTTATGGAATCTTTCAATATTTTCCATTACAAAATTTATAAAAAATTGCTGTAAGAGTATCAAAAAAGTGGTTGGACATTTTAAGCAGCCCGCATTCAACTATGAGCCAAGTGGAAATGTATACGATCGAGCCTGTATCTAATTTCGGTATAAAATTACTATCTTCAACAGACCTTGCACTCAATTTCAAATTAACTGCTCTCAATTGTACTTAGAATGTCATATAGTTCGCATGTTATTTTTTCTTGACTATGGGTTACGAAAACATATGTGATCATAGATATGCCCTGAAAGAGACAACACTAAAAAAGTTAACGCATGATTAACCACAAAATGAGCAGCAAACATATAAAAGATGTAATTTATTTGATATCAGTCGTTAGTCTCTTGATCAGTGATAGTCGAGCAGAACTATATTACTATAAACCACACAAGCTATTTACTAAAACGGAATATATTTAGTTGTTACTGTGTGCCCTCATTATAGTTGGGATTTTTTAGATCAGCAGTTATTGATAAACGCCTTTATCATAAATCTTCTACTGGCCTACTAAGTCCCAATATAATGGGAGTAGAAACCTCAGTTTAAATAAAGGGACAATAAAGAAAATAAAGGATAACAATTAACTGCCTACGGCTACATATATAACAGTGCTTTTAGTCCACTTAGTGTGTCTAACTACGATAACCGCATAACTAGATCTAAAGCACTTCTAGGTCCTTATATTTTTGCGGTTGTAGTGGCTGTCGTTAAGAGTTGGAGAAGGAGCAAAGCAATCGCTTGTGTATAACTCAAATACATTATTCAAATATAAATTACATTTTATTAAACATAAACATAACATAACCACCTTAATATCTAATTCAGTGGGAAATTAACATCGGGTGTAATGGATACAGAGTTATGAACAACTGAAACGCACAAGTGTTCATTGTAGTTTAAATCCCGCAGTAACTGGAAAATATGTAAAAATTGGGTTATCAACAAGAATTTACTTTAAATTAATATAATATACTTACTTTGGGCGTGACAAATAGATATTGTGCGGAACCCTTTTAGTAGCTTCTTTCAGAAGTAAATCAAAAATATGGCGTTCATTTGTAGCGTCCATACCTTGATTTATCTCATCAACGCATCTAGAAAATTATTATTATTAATTAACATTAGCTTCTTGTGTGTACTTATTTATAAAAAAAAAAACGATAGCAAGTACTATATACATCTTGTCATTATATATATAAACTTCAAATAGAGAATATCAATATAGCAAATAAACAGGATGACTGGAAAGCGATATTACAAATCTATCGAAAGATTTGTCGGCCGGACAACATGTTTAGGGCATAATAATATGGACGATATTTACAAACAAAAAGATTTGCAGCTATATCTTATAGTGATCCATTCGATCCGGTTTGTTCCGACATATTTACTGCGTGCAACTGAGGTTAACAGCCAGACATGCGGACGTAGATCTAATCTATGTACAATGATTTTATGATCTTAATATATATATATATGCGCATTTAAATTGTTCAGAACTTAAACGGTCTCTTAACTAGCATTTTTTAATCAGTGAAAATGATTAAATAAATTACCTAAATGGTACATGTGTGACGTGTTGCAAGGACAATGAATATATTGCAATGGCCACGGCTCGTTCTCCACCGGATTGTATATATTTATCGAGTGTTTGTAATTTTGCTTCCTTTCTGTATTGGACCATTATTTGAATGCCATATGATTCAAAATCGCTCTGAAAAAGGCAGCATATTGGTATTATTTAACTGAGTATATATAAGAAAGTGTTATAATTGTTATATAATATAGAGTTTTGAATTGCAATAATAGGATTTCATTTAAGTTCATACTTTATCTTTCGTGGACAAGACCACTTCTCCCACGTATGCAATAGATTCCATAAAACTGCTGAACTTTGTGCTTATTGTCTCTATTAACTTGGTAAGTTTTGGTTGCCACTGGTTATATAAGGCTGATATTTCGGATTCAACATTTTGTGCTTGATTCGTCCTCTGATCGATAGTGATCATTAATTGTGCCACTGCGGCTTGGCGTTGACTAAATTCAGTGATTGCCTGTAATGTCAACAAATTTATCATTTTTTATATTTGAATATTAACGAAGCTCTCAAAAGTCAATATTACCTCCGAATCCACATTTTTCATGCACTCAAATCTTGCCTGGAACTCGAGTATGGATTCACGGATTTGATCTAAATCAAGACTTGACATTTCATCGAATTCCGTCTTATAAGGAAAATTCTCATCCATGGGAAGATGACCATTACACAGGCCTTGAATTTCCACAGTTTTTGATTTAATATCTTGTAGTTGACCTTGCATTGATGTCTTTAATTTGTCGACTACGCTCTAATAATAGGTATAGGTTACGGCTTTCATTAGTCCACATTAGTTAAGAATACTTACAGTAGCGTTCATATAGAGTTTTCTACTTTCCCCAAGCTTAGATATTTGTTTATCGTATTGGTTTTTAAGGGCATCCTCCTTTCCTTGGTTTAATCTTTGTCTTATCGATAATTTAATCCCAAGCTCCATACTGCTGACTAAGCTCTCTCCACATTTAAAGATTGTCCGAAAATCTTTGTTCATATTGATTCTATATTCTTCTCTGATGGCGTCTAATGCTAAAATCATACGTAACGCATACGCATATAAAACTTGTTAAATTATGTGATTTTTTATGTACTTACAAGTTGACGACTTTTCGATGGTCTTTATTTTATCTAGCAGAATATTTACTTCCTTTCCCAGCTCGTCATAATGTGCCAATTTTTGTTCAATTTTTCTCCTTTCTTTGCGTACGTCGTCCAAATCTCTTTGGAAACGCTCCAATTCACCATCGACCTTAAGCATATTGTTTCTAATTTGATCACTTTCAAATACAGATTTGGCATGTCTAAAAAGTATTCAAATTTTAATTTCATTATTAATATTCTTAAGTTTAGCTTGATAACTACTTATTTTTACCATATCAATTGGCGGTTTTACACGATTAAAATTGGGAAAACAGGCAGATGGAGACATCTCCGACCATTTATATATAAATAGGTTACTCACCTTTCTTTAAGCGACGCCAACTGCTTGGAATCAAGACAAATAAGCTGATTTCTTCTTCGAATCGTGGTTTCGGTGGTATATGTAGCAGCTCGATATCGAGATGACGTTACAGAAAACTTTTTAGTGCCTAGAAAGAAACATGTAGACTATCAAATATCCTGTTCCCAGCAGCCCAGATCTTTTCACTCGTATAAGTAAAAATTCACTTCAAAGCGGATAATGACTAAATACATTAACTTTTTATAGCCTAAGCACATGTAATAATTTGCAATTAAACTTATCCGATGTAAGCTACTTACCTCCAAAATACACTCGAATTGATGATGGAACCTGCGCACTAAAATTACTAACTTCATCTCGACCAAAGGGAATATTATGAATTTGATAAGTTGCACACAATTTGTTTATTATTGAGATCGGCCCAGCAACCTGATCAACAAGATACGAACTGAATCCGATGTGTCTGCGCATTTAAAAATAATTAGTAAACATTATGATTAAAGCATACGTATAGGTTAATTATACTTACGCGATTTCTGTTAATGGAATGCTGGACCTAAACGTGCACCTGTCTACTGGTTCGCAATACAGAATATTAACAGATAGCTTCTGCCTAACGCACAATTCGTCAATCAGATTAGACATATCACTTTTGTCCTCACATATGAAAGCGTATAAGTCGCGCTGCCTGATAACGTTCTCTAAGCACATGGCCGCTTCATCACTTTTGATAGTTAACTAACAAAAAGAAAGATGTAATTGTTAATTCACGTTTTCTCCTTTGTGTTCATCTTTGGTTAATAGTTTCTTAATTTATAAAATGTCATTATAAGTCAAATTTACAGCTTGCTTAATTATACTTCGATCGATCAAGATAGTTAATAACTAAGCGAAAGTATTCTTAGATTTCACAAAATTTATGCACATATTACTCACTTCAAATATCATGGGATCATAAATTTTGGCTTTATATTTATGCTTATTTTGCGCTATCCAATTCATAGCTTTGACCAGGTTGGGATTTCGAACACGCTGCTCCTATAAAAAAAAATATACAACATGTAATAACACAATTTAAAGACAACATTATTAACTTACTTCAATCTTCTGTGTTTTGAGATTCTGCAATCTCTGTATCTTGTGAGAGAGAGCTGTAAGTTCGGGAATCTTTTCTTCATTTAGCATGGTTTCAAGTTTTCTACGCTTTTCATACTGATCCACGATATTAGTACGAATATCAACGATATGTAATCGCTGTAATTCCAATTCTGCTATAGTCTCCTTTTTGTCGTTGTTAAATTGCTGTAACTCCTGCTGCTTAGTTTGCACTAACTGCTTAACTTTATCCATTTCGTTGACACTTCTTTTTAAGTCGTCTATTTTATGCTAAAGAAAAATTCTGTTAAAATATACTGATCTACATATAACCTGATTTATTTAACAAACTTTTAAATCGGCCTTATCTTGAGCCATTTTGTTTTTCGTGCTTTCCATTTGGGACTTTAAGTCGAGTTTAGTCCTGATGATTTGGTTTATTTGCTGATGCTGTATAAAAATATATTTAAGACATTTTTAAAAGGTAACTTTAAATGTATCATTTAAAAAAACTTACTTGCCCAGCACTTAACTGCTCTAGCTCAGCCTTTTTTCTTAAAAACGTTTCCTGAGATTGCGAATTAGACTCAAACGTGTTCTTTAGACGTTGACAGTCATTGTTTGCTGTATCCAACTGAGTTTTATAAATACCAAGCTTGGCTTTTCCCGCAGTCACTTGCATCCACAATTTTTTAGCATTATAAATGTTCAGTTTTTGTTGTATTTCTTCACGTTCTTGGTATTGGTCCATAGTAACCTGTAACCTAAAATAGAATTCGTTCACATTTTTAACGGAAGTTATACATAAAATTATTATAAATAATTCTTACTGCTCCAGTCGCTTCTGCTCCCTTGTAAGGTTATCTTTATCCTTTTCTCGGTCAAAAGTGGTGCCCAACTGTCTTACTCGCAATTCTTTCAGATCTTGAAACCCCTTTATCAACTGATTGTCACAAACAGAAGACATGGTATTTACTAAAAGCTCTTGAGGATTCATTTTTGAAAAGTCCTGCGTTGTGAGAGATTGAAAAATTTACATTAATTAATCACTTACGACACATAGTTTGCGTATCCTGTACTTTTTTATCGGTGTAGAATATAGTATAATTGACATGGCAGCAATATTACTAACATCTCTCAAGGATATCAAATCTTCGGCAACTCCGAAGACACTTTTTATTTGTTGTTTAAAATATTACCTGAACACGGTCCTGCGGCAGGAACTGACACAAATTATTGACTTGAATATTAAAGGCAGAAATGGCGGCCAGGAATTTTGACTTTGGCAAGTCCTTAGAATCAACGGAAAAGTGCGACTCTCCCCTCTTATTAATCACACGCTTAAATGCCTTTGTGGTGAGATCCTTTGAATAAATTGTTATACCAATGGTTGCGGAGCTTTTACTGCTTTGGATATAATCAGCAATGCTGGAAGAGCGATCCAGCAGATGTGGATCGCCTCCCAGGCCCAGTATGATAGCAGATACAATTGTCGACTTTCCACTGCCATTTGGTCCTGTCAGGACATTCAGGTACTCTTTCGGGTAGAACGTAACTTCATTGTAGGATCTGGATAGTATAATTCATGCAACACATAATTTAATTAGATTAAAAACACAACAATAGCAAGCATACAAATGCTACGATTACTTACACAAAATTTTTGCAATAGACTGAATAAATTCTGCCAACCATTTGAGCTGGACTTAGTTGACTTGAGGTGTCCATGTTATTGATAAAAATATTTACTTAAACGTGCATATAATGTCAATGTGTGGCGTCGTTTTATCCATATTTATTAATATCAAGCGAGTTTTTTTTTTTTGAATCCGCGGTAATTGTGCTTGTGTCCAGGCAAATACGATTTAGGTATGCACAAAATGTACATATGTACGTATCTGTCACAATAGCGTTGATTTGTTAGCTTGAACGATTGCGTTTCCATTTCTTTCTGTTTATTTATTGCCCATAGTTGTACTTATATCGATATCAAAATGTCTTCGATATATTTTTGAGGAAATTTCTTAATTATTCTGTCTATCGATGAAATCTATCTGTTCACATTAACAATTAATAATTATTTTTTAGACCACTTTTAATATAGACTTTGGAACTCATTATTTATTTACACAATTAACTTTCAATGAAAGACAGAAGGGGACGCTGATTGCTGTGGAAACACCATTCGAGACATGTCGATTATTCAAGGACGCGATGACAAACAGCTTGTTAGTGGACATTGGCTATTGCTTAGACCAGCAGCACAAATACAATCGACTCGTCAAATCAGCTGTTGTGCTGAGCGACTAAAGAAAATTTAATTACGTTTACTTCTATTAATGTCAAAAATAATGAAATTGCGCGATGTTAAGGTCTATTGTAAACAAAAATAATAAGAAGGCTATGGTGGCGGTAGCCATACAAAGTACTGATAAGATATTGCATATCTGACTGGAAAATTTTTGTATTATGTACATGTATCAGTATATACATTTCTAATGTACTTCAGTACTTATCGATTAGCAGTAATGCTTTCTGTGGAAACCTAGTATTATTCAGAAAAACTCTTGTGATATTTTGGTCACGGTGTCATCACTTGAATATTTCGAATTATCGATATACTCTTTTAACAAATAAAATTATTCTTCAAAATGAATTTCCGTAAACTTAATGCTTCTGCGGGAATTTCAATTGGGCGTTTTAAATACTCGACTGGTGTTACAAAGGCAGAGCCGCCGGCATCGTTTGTAAGGGAAAATGTGGAATATGAACCTGAGCGCGACAAATCCGGCTTGCGGCAACAACACAAAAATGTGCTCTTCAAAACAACACCATATAGTGAGGCACACTCTTGGATACATTTAACTGAGAAATATCAGCGAAGCCTGTATGGCCGATACGGCGCAAAGAGTCAAGTCAACCCACAAATTTGCTTTGGCACTATATCCGATAATGCTAAAGCGCTCAAGAAGCAAAGCATTACGCAACCCGATACTCTTCAGCAATCATTGGAGAAGCTACGGATCACAAAGGCTGCAGAGCGAGATGCGATCATTGAACGTGAAGATGCCATACTTAAGAAGCTTGAAAAGCTCGAACAGTGGAAGGCCGACCTGAACGCAAAGATTGCCAAGCGCAAGGCGGATGCAGCAGCTGCAATTCAGCGCAAGGAGCGACTGATAGAAGAGGTTCGCAGGCATTTCGGATTCAAGGTGGATGTGCGGGATGAACGTTTTAAGGAAATGCTTGAACAAAAAGAGAAGGAAGATAAGCGAAAGCAAAAGGAAGCCAAACGAAAAGTCAAGGAAGAAAAGATGATGGCAAAGTTAGTTAAAAAAACGGACTAGTATACTTGTTTACGTAAACTATATTTACACAGCGAGCAATATATAAATATTTATGTCCACTGAAACCAATCTTAACGTAATTATTGTAACTGGGATCTTGTAACCTTGTCATATTTGTACTTATGTATACCAATGTATATCAGCATTTTCTTTAGCCCACTAAAAAATGTATGTGATTCTGGCAGATGTAACCTAGTGCTTAAATTGGCATTCTCGGAAAGAAGATTAAAATATAAGTTTTCAGCTTAGGATGAAAAGATCAACAAGTAGAAGTAGTTTGTCAACAGTCTTAGCTTAAAAAGCCGCCTAAAAATTTGTATACTAATTCAAAAAATATGAAAACATTTAAAGTAGTTGTATCAGTTAGTTTTTCCTAGTTTGGAAATTTATTTAATTTGAGGGCTTTTTAAAATGTCTCTTAATTGGATAATCAAAGTATCTATAACAATTCCTACCTTAATCGCAGTGCCTCCTGCTATTAATTATTATTAATGTTGTTACCGTTGTGGTAGATTTTGGCCAAGGAAATGCTGTATATTTAAAAGTACATAACATATAGTTAAAATTCATAAGTTAAACTTTATTTTACTCAACTATCCACATTTTAACAATGAAATTGCATACACACAGAAAGAAAATTATTATGTTTACGATTTGTAGACTTTGGTTTAAATTTTCCGCAATTGCAAATTTTGCACAAAAATTTGAGGATGTTAGAATTTTGTATGTTAAAATTCTACTTATGTATATACTTATAATTAAGTCTATAGACACTATATACAAGGCACTTTTTCCAATAGAGCGTAAAGAATTATTCAGGATGACAAATAGTAACTGCGGCTGTACCTGTCTAAGGTTATTGGTAGCATTAAAAGAAAATATACTGGACATTATTTTAAAACGCTGGATATTTGACCCCAAAAAAAGCTGTACCTTCTGGGCTATAATGGTCCGATTATTCACGCCTATTGTGATTTATTCTCACCAATTTTAAATCCATAGATGTTTGAAGTTATAGTATAACGTTGAATTTAGTTAAATAAGTTATTACTTTAGAGTAATTATATGTTGAGGCTATTGGTATTACGAAGAAAGTGATCTACAGTAATTTTATGTCATCCCTTATTTCTAACATTTCCAAGTCGTTATTTCACGTAGATGTTAAGTACAACTGTTTTTGCGAGCTGGATTCACAATTTCTTGGACTTCTTTTTGGTTGCTGGTATTAGGTTGGGAAAATGCTGGTTCCGCACTTTATCGGATCGAATATCCAGGCGCCTTAGCATCAGCACCAGACCACAGAGGGCCATTAGGTAGACAGCAACCACATCCACCAGATAGTACTGCCACCAGCTTGATAAATGAAAAAGAATAAGTTATTTATTGATATACTTAGATGTACTGTCAATTTACCTCAAGTTTCGTGCTGGACTCTGCAAATGATAGGCCCCATTGTGTCGCAGCACGTACTCCGTCCAGTAAATGGATGTCTCTAGTGCTGTGGATCGCTGATCCAACAACAGATTCTGGCGGTATCTGGCAGCATTCCTGTACTGGGGATCATGTATGACCTTCATGACAGCTTTGTACAGTTGATTGGTGGACAATGTCTCCAGATCCAGCTTGATAGCATAGCCATCAACTTCTGCTTTAGCCGAGTTCACGTCATGATCACAGAACACGGGCATTGTCACCACCGGTACACCATGGTAAACAGTTTCAAACATGCTCAGCAGACCACCATGAGTGATAAAGGCCCGCAGCTGACTGTGGCCCAGAATGTCCTGCTGTGGCAGCCAACGGGATAGCTTCACGTTGGGTGTTAGATCGTGCATGTCTCCTGCGTTGCCTTCGTATTTCCACAGGACATGGTAGGGCAAGCGGGCGAATGTCTTGACCAGCATGCGTCGCAGTGACTCGGGCATATTAGCCGCCTTCACTGAGGAGCCCATTGACACATAAATGAAACCCGAGGCTCCTGAGGACGCTATGAAATCATCCAGGTCTTTTGGCAACGCACGGGCCGGCTTGCAGTGTATGCAAGCTACCTCCGCGACATTTGGATTCAATGCGCGGGGATAGGAAACGATAGCATGTCCATTCTGTAGAATGAAGCTGACATTGCGAGACATATCGTAGGGATGAGGAATGTGGACTCCCAAGTGATCACGTAGAATCCGGTGAGTGCGACGCATGACGTACTATAAGAAACATTTGCAGGTAAGTATTTATAAAGAATCTTTCTTGACTTGGTTGTAATGCCATACGTACACTATGCAATATGTTTTGGCCGATTTGCATGCCAGTATTCAGCGCTCGCTCGTAAAGACTCATGTTGTCCGTAAGGCGAGAGTAGAAGTTCGGGGTTATCGCATAGCTAGAGGGATTTCCGGCTCGGGACAAGCTGCCCGTGTAGAATCCAACGGTGTTTATGTACATAAAGGGTATCTTATACTGATGTACCATTCCCAGCACACATTCCGGAAAGGCGCCGTCTAGTATGGCAAGGTCAAAGGTACGATTCGCAAGATCCTTGGTTTCCGCATCACCCAACATTGCCTCGCATGACTGTAAACAAAATAAATCGTAAGTGTCAATCTAAAGTGCAAACTGTCAGTGATATATGCGCAACTAAGCTAACTTGCAGCTAATGAGTATAGCTCATTTGACAATAAATCATTCTAAATACCTCAAATGCATAGCGCAGCCCATCCCAAGGCTTAATTGGCATTTCGCCATTCATTCTGGCGCCCAGTAGATCCCAATTTGTGTAGTTCTGTATATACTCAACCAGACCTGCTGGTGTCACCTCATGCAGGCCATCGACATGGAAATCAGCTGGAAATCCATTTAGGAAGGTTATATTGTGGCCTCTGAAAACACAGAAATATTCATGGTAATATAATAATAGCAGCAAAATTAAGAAAATCTACGATTATAATAAAATTATAAATAAAATCAGTTCATAAAGTAAAAACAAATACCAATAAAGGTAATCAATAAATTCGTAATAACAATTGTGCACTTTTATGTAATTCTAATGAATTTCTAGCATGATATTTGGTTAGATTCATTAAAAGTTAATTACTACGATGTGCACATGAGTTGGTAAGTTGGTGAATTGGTGAAAATATTAAATTTCATGCCTCACAATCGAATACGCATTACTTTCAATGAACTGAATGAATTGTGAATCAACTGTTTGTTTACTTGTATATGCAAGCTAATTTAAAGGTTCTTGTGGTTGAGGAATATATAAATATATTAAAGTTGAATAATAAAAGTGACTTATTTGATTCTGGATTTTAAAATGAATTAAGTTAATATTGATGATATTATAAGTCACATTTTATAACGCATTCTTATTTAGAATTATTATTGAATAATAATCTGTGTTTAACGAAAGTCTTTGACCTGACATGTATTTATTAGATTTCTTGTATGCCTTATTAGCATAAATACTATATGTATATACTATTTAACGACTTATTCAAATTCGGCAGAATATGTTTTCGATCAGGCTTCCGGAAGCTTACTTTTTTCAAAGGGATAACCTTTTAACCACCCACTCACCAGCCCCAGTTCCTAAGTAGGAATTGAAAATAAAAGCTATACTACTTATGGGAAATGAGTTTTGACTTCCTTAATATAGATATACGGCACATTTCATAAGTCAGCAAAAAATAATGAATGTTATTTGAATTTAAAAATCATGAGAAATTCTATTGATGATGTGTTTGATTGAAAACTAATTACTTTTGATTGAGTAAGTATGCACATTGAATCAATATTCTTTGGTTAAACACATTTGAATGCTAAACACTTGTACTAGCCCATTATTCGCAATACACACCTGCTTATTAATCCTTTGGCAAGCTCCCAGAAAGGTATCTTGTGTGACTTTGTACCTCCCATGGTGGCCATTAAAATGTCCGCACCCAGGGCCTGGCAGGTGTATATGATAATCAACAGGCTACATATTCGATACATGTTTGCTGCAAAAATGCAAAATTTAAATTTTTGTCGTTAATATAAAATAAGAATTTGATCAGTTTTATAAAATTTTTAGCACTGACCCACCGTTTTCCGAGACTACAAAATCGTATTTAAAATAAAATCCCCTGTGACACCACATTTTATAGGTTTCATGTATGTTTGTAATTATATAATTGTGGTCATTGGTCAGAGCAACAAGCTATTTAAGTCATGTAATCGACCGGATAATGCTCCTACTTCTACAACCAAAAATTATTAATCGCAATAGTACTTAGTACATAGATACATACAGTGTATGCATGTATGTATGTATGTGTGAATGGGTAATGATTTTGTTTTTGTCAAAAGGAATTTTAGATAAATCCTAAAGTGGTCTAACGCACAGTGTTCGCAAATAGTCAACGCACATGACCATACACTTAAGACAACCAAGTTAGAAGCAAGATAACTTTGACATACATGAATGTACGGGTTACCAAAATGGTATTACAAGTCACCAACAACGATTTAAGTATACGGCATTACTTTGAAATGAAACCAGTTAAAATGTTCTAGTCGAGAGTGCTCGACAAGGAGATTTTCCGTACCCAGATCTGCACTCTTCAAGCAGTGTAAGAATTACTGCTACCCTATGTTTTGCACTACCGATAATACTAACTTTTTGAATATCCTTACTGGACCCTTTTGAAATTATCAGAACAAGGGTCCAGTTGCAATTTGTTGATTTTTCGAATTGTCTATATCTATTCTTAAGGGATGGGTACGGGGTATAGTTACAACTGGAGATTACAGTATACTTACAACAGGTTTTCAGTTATTGATTCGATTTTCGTCAGGGTCTACTAGGTTAAGTGAAGGGTGAAATGCATGAAAAGTAATTAAGCCCAACAAAATCGTCGCAAGTGATAAATCTTTTCAATACAACCCCAATGTACCCAGGTAATATAGTTGCATCATCTTCTAGTAGTAGTGTGTATCTTAATTTTAAACTTTAAAAGCATTTAGTAGAATATTCATTTACTTATATGTAGAGGTAGTCAAAAGTATTTACACAATGAGCATTTTTAAACATTTCTCACTCAAGAAGCCTATTGTTGTTGCTCTTAGAAATAAGTTGCAAGGAAAGTTGTTGTTGTCTCAGTACATACATATGAAGTAATTCCTATTCCTATATGATGCTATTATAATTGGTATAAATGTGTAACATAATTTGGAGAAATAAATATATTTATTTCATTTTAGTGTTACGTTTATGAATTTAAGTTCAAAAGCTTACTCTAAATTTATTCTTTGTGAATTCGATTGTTCGACCACAAGTTAAAGTGCATAATGCCACAGTATTTATCCCTAACTCTAAAATTCTTTCACTCAAGAAAGTGCACAGAGCAATGTTATTAGATAAAGTAAATCTTAGCATATGTGTGTTTAAAAAGTAACGGGAATCATGTTGCTTATACCAGGCTTAAAAGTATTTCAGCTCGTACATATATTTATAAAATATTTCTTTTTTCACCCACTCTGTTCTATTGTATCAATTTTGTTAAGCGCGGGGATATCTGGGGAGCGAAATGCTTGGAAATAAACATGACGACGTTTCGGTTGAAAGTGGACAACGACCAAGAGATCAGTCGCTCCTTTATTCAGAAAATTCTCCTAACTCTCCTAATTTAAATACTTCTGGTTTATCTGTCTAAGACGCTTTCGGGAGCTGATAGTTCGTCTCTGTGCGTTAATTATCTTTTATGTCTAAACAGAATATATTACAGTTCGAGATTACTCCTAATGCCATTTACAATCAGGCTGATTATAATATTTGGATACTGCAAAATTTCCACATATACAATCAGTGGGCAATTCTTTTTATTGAAAATTACAAGAGAACACACAGTTTCTACTAATTATGTATGCCTGGTGGTTCTTAATGATAATGGCATAGGACAGTTATTTTTTATAAGTTTCGTTTATAAGTTTGTCCAATCTTATAAATATAAGACAGTGATCTTATGTTTATAAGAGTAGACAAACTTATAAACGAAAAAGTTAAATGTATCTGACCAATATAATTTTATTGGTTTATTGCAAAAGTAAGGCATGTGTTAATACGTTTTGTTAAAGAAAACGGAACAGAAAGCACAATAACAATAAAATACATTTTTTTTTTGGAGACCCACAATCTCGCACGCAGAATGCGTCAACAAAATTTCGAGCGAATTTTCATTTAATTGGTCACGGTGCCTGGTAAGGAGAGTGTGTGTAATTGAGATCAGAGGATTGAGATAATCAAAATTAACGACTTTGAGATACTCTACTCTAATATCTTTCTAATATGTATATGAATATTATGTATATTAATATACATGCATATTATTGTAGTTTATGTGTAAATACATACAATAATTATATGGTTGTTGAACAACTCTATTTTCTTTAAATTACCTTAAATTGCGATCCACTAGATTACACACTGTTTATGTATAATCAAAGAGTAGTTCGAGTAGCCAACATACCATGAGTTAATCAAAATATTATGTATTACCGACTTCTGTTCAAGATTATACGCTTTTAGCTAGTCGGCACTCGAGAAACTCATAAGCGTGTTGAACTGGAACAGTGAAGTAAGGGTAACTAGCGCCGCGGTTGAGCTTGAATTCATTGTAACCAGTTTCAGCATTTCAGAGTAAGACTATAATAATTATCATCATCGTATCGTATGTATGTGCATTGGGTTGAATGCGCCGAAAATAAAAACGAAAGTGCAGGCCTTGCAACGATGCACAGTGGGGTAATGGTTACATTTAAAAAGGGGGGGATACTAAAGTTATGTAAGTGTATATGTATAGAATAACGTAATCCTTAAAATTATACCTATACTCATAATCAGAGACTAAAAGCTAGAGCTTTCAATTTTAAGTGAATATAATCAGCATAGGCAGCTTATGCTAATTATATTGGGTATTTCCACAGTATATGTAAATAAATCTAGACTGTCCTTCATTATGCTAGACATGTTTACCAAAGTTGATTAAACTTGTTCTTAAGAAGTTCGAGTTTTTAGTTTCGAGTATAAGTTGATAAGCTCTTAAGATGTCAGTAGACATGACTTAGGCTTATATTAAATTGCCATATTCTAGAGCTGGCATAGGATAAACTTCACTAAAATATCTGCAAAATTGTTAAGTATTCGGCGCACTCCGATGTTAGTTATTTTTGCTTGTTTTCAAAATCGTTTATCAACTGTAAATACTAGGTCAAACTTTTTTTATAAGTTGCAAACATGTATTGGAACCATACATATTAATTAAATTGGAATTAGTATATGTATTTATTAAATACATATACATATATTAAATTAAGTGTAACACATACAATAATTAATTCATAAAATCCGCCACTTTGTGGCACTCAACAACGCTTCGAAAACCCGCTTAAAACAAAGACACACTAACGGATCGCCTGATTTGGACACAATCACAAAAAGTGCAAAATTTTCGAAATCCATATCGAGGCAGCAGACTTGACAGTTGGGCCCATCAAATTAGCTTGGCCTAGAAAACCGGGACAGCAAAGAACGCGCAGTGAAAGTATACATACATATGTATGTAAGTACTTATGTGTGTGTGTGTGTGTGTGTACATACAATACCTTTAAACGGTCAGTTTAACACACAAACAATGCCCATGGATACATATGTACATACGTACATACATACAAGGCGATGCTGAAGCCAAGCGTAGCTGACCTTATCATTTCAGAAAAGCATTTTAAGCGTAACTTTCGACGTACTGTGAAGACGTGAGGTAGAAAAGAAGATAACGCATCGAGTTATATAAGTAAGAGTTAATTATATAACCATAAACAGTGAACACCCGCTCGAAAGTGTAAACACCCAATTACATATGCGCAACACATTCTTTGTTCAGTTGAGATACTTTTTACATACAAATACGAGTATATCAACGCTATTTGAAAAGCTGATTTTCTTTCACAATCGTGTTGTGAAAACTCTTGGTCTACATTAATTGCTTTTATCGAGCGTGCACTGTGTGTAGCGTATTTATTCAAATTTGTGAGTAACATCATTATTATGTAAATATAAGTAAGAGTGCTGTAGTCAAGATGCCACCAGAGATACTATCTTCTGTTTGAAATTACGAGTATAACTACAGTTTAACAAAGGTTTCTTTTACACAGGTTTTTTATGAAAACATGACTACAAGCCCAAAAATATTGCCAGCGGTTAGGTTCATGGTTCGATCCATGGCCACAAGTCTAGGTTAGGCTTGTACACTTAGTTTTTGACATCATTGAGCCCAGGCTTTGTTTGGGTCGTCACAATTTTTACTCCCTGTACCCATAAAATGGGTAAAAGGGGTATTGGATTTGTGCAAAAGTATGTAACAGGCAGAAGGAGACATCTCCGACCCTATAAAGTATATATATTCTTGATCAGTATCAAAAGAGATTTCGATTTGGCCATGTCCGTCTGTCTGTCCGTCTGTCCGTCTGTCCGTCTGTCCGTCTGTCTGTCCGTATGTATGAACGCAAGGATCTCAGCAACTATAAGAGCTAGAGACACCAAATTTGGAATGTAGGTTCGTGTATAGCGGGAGCAGGTCAAGTTTATTTTAGATTTGAGATATCTCCCCCGTTCCCCCGCTATTCGATAAAAACCGTTTTACAGTTACAATTTTCAAGATATAGCTTTAAGATTTGGCATGTCCAATACTTTAGTCCCTCTTAATCTACTGTCCAAATTTCAAGTCGATCGGATAATAAACACCTAAGTTATTCACGAAAGAAGATTCAGTGCTGCAGCAAGGGAAGAAGAAGCACAGTCACAACTTAAAATGCCTGGCTTGCGCTGTGGCTCGTGCGTGTGCGTATCTGTGTATGTATGTGTAAGTTAACGAAGATGCGATCGGAAATTTTGACCTGGGTACAGGGAGTTTCGTAGTCGGGTATACTCGACTATAGCATTCTTACTTGTTATAACTATTAAAGAAGGTAATTTATAATGTTTACATATTTTTAATTGAAGTTACAATTAAGCGAACATCATTTTATTTATGTGGTTCGGGCTTAGATTCGGTTCAAGGTTGGGTTTAGAATAGAACACTAGAAGCAGTTCAGTGCCAAACCGGTTTGCAGCCTTAATTAAAGCTTCTTTTGGATATAGTTCAAAAGAATTTAATTTTGTAGAGTTCTATACTATTTCAATTCACTTATGGGGTCTTAATAAATAGACATTGCAAACCAAGAAACTATTATGTCTCATTTATCCTTGTTATAATATAGTGGTATCACAAGGGGCCAGCTCTTGACCTAAGTTTGGAGTAGGTTTAACGTTAGTTTTCTTCTGCTCCAGCCACGATAACCGAACCTAACCTAACCTAACCTAACTTATCCTTGTTATAACCTTGTTTATTTTTAATTACAATATAATCCTACCCAGTTGAAATCAGAAGATCCAGATCAGTCTGGTTACAATAACACAAACACAAAAAAAATATATCTTTGATAATAAAGATATTGTAGTTTAAAATAATTTGGTTTTCTGTTTCTTGTGTCCGTAAATAAATAATTAATATAAGTAGTAAATAATTATTCAGCTATTAGTGACAGTGACCAACAGCTACTCGGCTTATAAGTATATCAAATCATAGCACGTGAGGAGTTGGTAACCGCTTACTCACAGTTGTTTACAATTTGTACACGAATTTTCCAGAGAAAATGAAAAGCTTGCAGTGAGTCTGCAAAAGTTCAAAGTTTTTTGCAACACTCGATTCGTTCATCAGCCCCATTGTGAATGACTCGTGCACAATCAATTGGATGGAAAAACGAATCAATAATAATTTGGTAAGCTATCTGAAGATTGCTATTTCTCTATGGGATGTATTTTACACTTAAAGCTTTTAGTTTATACTACTATACATTTACATTTGAATATATATATTATAATTAGTAGCCTGCTGTTAATATTGTCGTATGGAAAATATTTCACGCTTAAAGTTTTAATATTGGCCATTGATTTTTTGGGTCAAAATAAAATGATAATCTTGCGTAAATAACGCAACAACATTTTCGCGTTGCAAAACTGGTGACAGGTCCGTGATTAGCACAAATGGATTTTTCCAACATAACCAGTTTTCTTGGCTGAGCACTACTATGCAGAGAGCATGCCAACCAGTGTCAATGAATTGCGAATATGGCCAAAAAAAAAGCTTGGCCGTATGTACTTGGTTGCCTAATAACGCAGCTTTTACACACTCTTGCCAAGCGTAGTGTCATTTTGTCACGAATCGTATTGAATATGAATATAAACTGTATTATTGCATAACGCACAAGTACTGATAATGCATTCCTGAAGATTAGGTTTAATGCTTACTTGTAGATGCTAGCCTTTATTGTTAGCTGCTTTTAAGTCTTGGCAACACACACATAAAGCTAATTAAGCTGTCAATTTGATATGCGCAGTTAAATAATGAAACATGCCCAAATGTGTAAATCGCAAGATGTGCAAAAACCTTGCGCAAGTACAAAACAAAAATTGAAAACACGTTTTGAAAACATATTTTGACTATTTATAACAAAACAATACTGCAATGACACAACCGCCCACAAAAACGATCATTTTGCTTATTTTGTTTTTTCAAATTGATCTTTGTTTCTCATCATTCCTTTGTCAATGTCACTTACAATGCTTATTTCTTTTTGCGTGTGCCAAATCACTTCCCATAAATTATTTAAAAAGACGGCAAATTTAAACGATACAAAAGTTGTGTTGTCGCACACCCGGAATCGTAGCAGAAATTGAATATTTAAAGGTAACTACTTGATTACCATAATTCAGAGAATACAAAATAAAATCTAATTTGAATGTTTTTATATTAATCATCGTTTGTCTGTTTGGCTGATAGCATAGGTTAATTACATAATATACATCAATACATACGCATGTATGCATAAATGTATGCACATGTTATAAATAACAAGTGCGACTGGGCAACAAGTTCGTGTCGTAAGTCTTTTGTTTTTTGGCTTCTTCAATTATTCGAGTGAGTTTTTCTGTAACATTTAAGTAAGCTTGTTGCATTGCTTTGACCTTGCGCTAACCCAACGCATTTACCACCTGTAGTATTTGCAGTTATGTTGTTTTTTATTTTCATTTTTTGGTCTCCTTTGCGCAATCAATTGGCTTACGCGCCGGTCGGTCTCGCAACAATTTTCTGTTGTGCAAATACATATATGACTGTACTCATTTCAAAATACATAAATATATGTCTGTTTTTGTAAGTTTTGTTAGTAAGTTAGAGAATCGGACTATTTCAATTTCTTAGTTGATTATTTCTCAACTAGAAATCGATCTTTATTCGATTATTTATTCCTTTGAGCTTTCGAATTATTCATATAATTCACATTTTGAGTGCGTCGAAATTTTAACATTAAGGGCAAGTTACATGTTCTCATATACCTATTATTTAAATATATGTATATTCCAAATTCCAGCTCAGTGTTAAATATTCTAATGAAAAGCGGCGTGTTAAATTTTTAAATTTTGTTGCACTTTCAACCTTCAGCATTCGTTTTGGGTTGCACGTTTCATTGGCCGACGCTCAATTCAATATTATCGCTGCTCTGCGGTCGTGCATAAGAGAAGCAGTTAACATACTTTCACCAATGCAAATGTATTATTTAATACAGGTATAATAAAAACGCAGCATTTTTGCACTGGCGTACACTTTCGCGTAACCGTTACCGTTAACTGCAGCAGCGCCCAAATGAGTTAACGGCCAGAACAACTCCACCTCACGTTTAGTGCCGACAGAGCAACAAATTGAACATAATGTCCAATTGTTAACTTATGGCTGAATACACAGAGTGGCAACAACTGAACAGTGGCTACTTTATCGATCAATGCGTTTTTCTTTCAGACCGTCGTAAGTTGCATGCGCGAACCGACAAGTGTTCCCAGTGTGTTCGTAGTTTCTCCGCGCGATACCCAAGACTAACTAAGCGACTTTTTTGATAAACACGTCGATGTTGCTTTTTCGGAGTCACGGTGTTGAACGTAACGGCAACGACGACGCGTCGTTACATTTACCTGATACTCGAGACGTTGTATTTTTGTGTGGTCATTTTTAGCGCTTTTCAAACTTCTTCGAAAGTGCGGGGGGAGATATTTAAAGTTGTGAGAAAATACTTAATCTTCGTTTGGTATACGAGGTCCCGTAACGGAACACTGTGAACTTTTGTTATTATTCTGTATCTTAAGATCTTAACTAAATTAATGTATGATAAGCTACCATTATCCCTTTAATTATAATTATAATACGATCTACAAATTTTTCTATTATTTTATTGTATGCCAAATTGCTTGGGTGGGGATAAAAAAATGGTAACATGCCATTTAGTAACAATTTTGTTTTTCCAGCTCTAATAGTGTCGAATAAATAGAGCTCATAACTATGGTACACCATTTCACAAACCCAATATACTCATTTCGCTTTGGGAAGAGAGTATAATAAATTATAATAAATTGGCAAAAGCCCCAAACTTTTTAAATGCTCAAGTATTGCCAGCATTCATCATAAAAAAGTATATAAATACATAAAATTAATTTTATTAATGTTAATTTTGGGTTTTTAGTTTTTTAGTTACATTTTTAATTTTCATTACTTTAAATTAGTGTAGCGTCTTTTGTGCAAGCAGATTTTATCCGGACTTGTATCGAATTGTTAAACCACTCAACGAAAGTCTTAAGCAAAGACACACACCACAGTCAACTTGACTGTGTGATTTATAATAGGTGGCGCTGCAATGAGTTTCGAGCTACAATTTCGATAGTTTCAATCTCGATTAAAAATTAAAAGCGCCCTCTATGACTCAGGGTTCCCAACCAAAACCGGACAGCTTGATAAAAACAACAACGACTAAACAAAACAGAATGTTCTAGTTGAGAAAGCTCGACTACGAAGCATACTGTAACCAGGTCTCATTTATTTAAATTACGCTCTATTTATTTGATATTTCTTAGTGCTACAAGCTTTAAATATAATACTACAGTATTATTATTATTATGTATAAGTCGGCAATAGTTACAATCGGCTAGGAAAGCACATCATCCCAATTCTATAAAGCCCGGTATTCAAGACTGACGGGATCTGGCGGTGTTGGCTGCTGCTGTCACTATAGAAAACTCTTGGAATGCATATTCTGCGTTGTCGTCGTCAATATCTTTGGTTTCTTCTGGGGGCGCTGCTTACAGCGAAGAGCAGTTGCCCTTCCCAATATTTACAGCTCTTGTCCCACTTATAGTTGAATGCTGTAACAATTAAAATTTGTTGTAACAATTTAAATTTGTTGGTTTTGTTATTGTTCATCTATTCACCTAAGAATTTGTCTTTGAAATACAAATACATTCAAATTACAACAATTACAATACCAATACCTATTGTATTACGTTTTTTCACCCTGTAACCATTAAAAATAGGCAAACGGGTTCAAAAACTATGAAAATTTATGTAAGGGAGAGGAGCATCTCCGACCATAGATACTTGCATTTCAAGCAAGTATTTTCTATACTAGTGAGTCAGCATGTGTACATGTGAGTACAAAGTTGTGTTTGAGGATTTCGCCTGGGTATCTCACAGTCGAGCATACTTGACCAAAGCATTCTTTCTTGCAAGTTCCTTGATACATATCCGTACTCCAAGCGGAAAATGCGAGCCAAAAATAGTTTTCTCCAAACACTATTTCCAGGAGGTCATTTACAGCAGTATAGTTATTTGTACTTGAAATCAACAATATTAGATTTCCGATTAAGCCATTTTATATCATTTATTCACAGTACAAAATTAAATGTATTTGTGTGTATCCTAATATTAATTACAATAAAGAGTTCAGACTTCATCGCCTTTTCTGCCTAAGTATAAAGATCTTTTAATCAAAATTATAGCTATAAGGGTAGGGAGAAAATTGTTTACAAAAACCCATGAAGAATATACAAGTGTGTTGCTTAAAAACGAAGGTGTGTTGCTTAAAATACAGCATTTGTTTCTGTACTTCTCTTTATTATTTCATAAATTCGCCAATGTTGTCTGATGTGAAATGATCACAGGCCCACTCCTGCCGGAAATTCTTCCATGTAGGATTCCTTGAATAAACTATAAGGAAACGCACTTTAACTACGTCTCTATCTACGATACGTCATGCTTGTGAAACTTAGGAAGCATATAACTCTTTGATCTAAAAGTTAGTCTCAGGAAGAAACTAACTGTGTTTCAAAGAATTGAAATAATTATCCCTTGGGCATACGACATAAAGACAATTAGGTGCTTTCTTTTTCATTTCACTTAAATTGCAAATGTAAAATAAACCATAATTAAAACATTTGTCGGCTGTAAACGTGGGTAACCAGAGCAAATTGTAAATTACACGCTCGCTTAACCACTGGCCACCCCAGCTTAGAATTGGGCAAGATGTATAAATATATACGGAGTGGTTGCAACATGAAATTGTAATTACAATTTCCCGACGCTTTGGCCAAATAAGAGTGTGGAATGGTGTCCGCCTCCCCGTACCCGCAGTTGCCCCCGCCTACGTCTACGCCTCCGCATTGCCAACATGCGCGTGCTAAAAAACGCTCTCCTCAATGTTGCCTATCAGTGTCACTAAGTGAGGGCTACGTGACAATTTGTTGTTACGCGAATCTCCCCATCGTCCTGGCACAGGCCCACCCCCGGACGGTGTAAAAAATGAATCGCTCTTCGTGGTCGTTTTATTTCAACCCGAAAATTGTACCAACATGTGGTAACCCATAATTTACGCTGAGGGAGTTATCAATATGATTACCATTGAATATAATTTTATGCTATTTTTATTATTTAAAGCTAGGAAGTTCTTAAGGTCCATGTTCCTCTTTATCGTAGTGGAGAAAACTTTTATAATCTTGCAGATCCCGGCTAAATATTGTGACAATGATTGCGGCATCAACATTAACAAGTGCGGGGCTTAACATGCTCTTCCATTTGGAATCCCTTAATAGGCCTTATACCCCTTTGTGTGTTGTTAAATTCAAATTACCTATTTGACAAATAAAGCGTTGTGAAGGACAACAAAACACTTTCAAGTTTCAACACAAATTGCCAGATCAAAAAACAAAAATTGAAAATTACCATCTGTCAAAATTCACGTCATTCCACGCAATCTGTCGGTGTTCGCCCAACAGGCTAATCCATTGAGCAACAATGTCGAATATTTGTAAATATATCCGTTGAGTTGGACGGAGATAATTGTGAACACATACGATACTTATGATTGTGTTTGTATATAATATTCCTGGTGCACTTGTCAAGTGTTGGCATACCGACTGAACTGAGCTGAGCTGAACTGAACTGAGCCAAGGCTCTCATTAAAAATACCCTTTTATATTTAACATGCACAGAGACAATGGAGTTGTGAACTCCAACCACCAAGAGAGGGTGCTAGACCTAAGTAACTGTAAATGGTAAATGTTAATGTGTTACCTTTGGCCTTAAAGGACACACTAACGATGGGTGGTGTTGGCATTTGAAGCGTTTTATACCCCCAATTAGCTCTGAGACAGCAACGAAGGGAACTTCTCTATAAAAACCAAGAGCCGCCAGCCCTACGATAACTCAAAAATCGTTCAACTGTGTTTTAAATTCAATCAAGTCTTCGAAACCCAAATCATTTACAATTCAATTCGATTCCTGCTCAAATTTATTCGTAAATCAAAATTTTAAGAATCTATGCTAGGTAAACACTGATGGTTACGTATCTTCAATGAATAAATTTCATATCCTGTGTACCTATAAAACGCTTTAAAAAGGATGGTATAAAGTTGGATGTTTACTTTCGAGTATAGCAAGTATTTGGTATTGTATATGTAAGAAAGAATTGCATAATTATGTTCATTTGATTGTAAATAGCTCAGTTTTACAAAATACATATGTATAGCTTTCCTGTACCTTCACATTCATAGATTTAGATGTTTTTGTGTAAACTATTGATCTCCTTATATAAGAATGATTGTGCCCTTGCGAAATTTCACTTGCCACAGAGTTTTGTTGTAGGATTAGCCCAATAATAATGAACCGCACAGTTTAAGCATTTTCCCTCCGCTATTGGCTTTCCCATGAATAAGCAATATTTATTCGAGTGCGTAATCCTCCTCTCCTGCAAATGCCTGGTCACTAAAAGAGCAATTGTTGCTGGGCATGAAATTCAAATACAAACAAAATGAACAATATCCATTCATGAACCTGTCAATCTTCAATTGAATTGTGATTGTGTGAATATGGAATTGGAATGCCCGTATATCCGTGTGTTTATTTAACCGCTTAATACAAAGCGGCGAATTGGCGCCATCTGTTAACTTGCTGCGATTACTCAAGGCCCATCTGTATAAATCGACATGGACATGCAATACCCACACACATACAATTATACTCACATGTAATCAAGGCAGGTACTCATTTATATACCTAAGTTGCTCTGAAATAAGGAGCACCTGAGTTTTGTTTCAAGTTATGTTACGAACAGCTTTAAAAAGATCTAATATTTTGGTAAATTTTTCAAATATTTAGGATTGTGAAGATTTAGTTCGGAATTTCGTTAATTGGATCACTGGAATTACATTTTCTGTTGATATTTAGATACTTACTTAGTTAATTCTTCCAAAAAATTATTATTCCAATTATTATATTACATTCAGATTACCCGAGTGTGGTTCCAAAATATCCTTAAAAATTAGTTTATTATCTGAACTTCAGGATTAATACACGATGTAGAAAATAAACTGAATATTAAAGAAAAATCTCTGTACGTACGTTCGTTGAACTGCGTTATGGGGGTACCGAATTCAAAGTTAAAATCTCAGTGCAGGATTGCTTTAACTCGGTTCAAAACTGATTCCAGTCCGGTTCGATAGTTAAGAATGTTATTAGCATAACTAAAGAGTCAGCCGAGTTGGCTTGTTAAAATTTAAAAAAATACTGTAACCATTGATTCGTGTGCCATTTATCTTTAGATTTCAATACAAATCCGATGAGAATTGCAATAGTGTCTTCAAAATCACTTTAACTGCTGGTAATCATAGCATAATCTTCAAAATTTGCATGCGCGCGTCTCAAGACAAGGCACTTGAGATCCTTATCGCAGCAAATTATTCTCGTCACGTCTAACGTTTATAAAGTATCGTACAAAGTGCCCGCCAATTTTGCTGCCTGCCATCGTCCTGCCTGTTTCTGTCCACAAGGTAGAAATATGTATGCGTTCGCTCCGTCCTGCCCACAGCCCTGCCCCGCCCCGCATCTTTACTACTACGTTAGACCGTGCTGAATGACCCGAACTAAATTGCCTCGGGCATTCTGAGAGCGACGACGCGTCGCGACGGCTCGTTGTGGGTGTTTTGGCAGACGGAGTGCTCGACGGCTTGTCCGAGAAACTCGGACGCTTTGCAGTAATTAGAGGGAGTAGAAGCTTTGATATCTCCAAGTACAAACTACGCGTCTTCGTCATCATTCTCTTCGCTGGAGCCCATTTGCAAACGGCTGCACACTCTTCCGAGATCGAACTGATCGCCCCGCGGCATCAGGCATTAAATGAGAAGGCAAAGGTATGAGCATCGAGTCTGGCACGGGCTTGCTTATGCTCATATTTTTCAGAGCACGATTGCAGTGGGCCTGCGGTCGCGGGTGCCACCGACGATAGGATTTGGATATGCAAAAATGCCAGGAATTGTCTTAAGCTGCAGACCTTTAAGTAATGAAAATGCTTCAGTTATACATAGGAGTCTGCAGTCATTACCTTGTGTGTCTGTAAGTAAATGGCGAAAAACAGGCCAGCTAACTAATACACGCAGAACAGGCACAACACGTGCCATAAATGGCTAGATAGAAGAGAGACGACTCCTCTGTAACCCAAGACGTACAAATAACGAAAATGTGCATTTTTATTAGGCAGTCGACCACGGCGAGGGCTGCCGACTGGTTGCAAAGCAGCAGCAGTCTGCATCGCCATTGCCAGTACGCAGCCAGAGCTATCAATAAGCCTTTCCACAGCGTGAGGCAGAGCTACGCAGGAACCGAGATGCTCCCCAACCAGGTTGCCTGGCCGCCTGTTGGCCTGGCTGCCTGGTTGCCAGTTGCCTGTGTGCTGTAGCGGTTGCAGATTTAAGTGCGATGACAACACAGCAAATGCCAGGAAGAATATGAAGGCAGGGAAGGCGAAGAAAAACATAACCGAGACAGGTCGAAAAATGAACGCAAGAATTCAAAAAGTTCATTGGTGATGTATTTTTACTCTAACTTCAATACACTATTTTTCCAGCTCAGTATATAAGTAGCAATATTTTTTATTGAAACACATTTTTTTTAAAAGTTTTTATATAACAGTCTTAGACGCTTAGACGCTGCACCGTATGAACACGAATTAATATAGCGCGAACTTTTCGAGCGACTTGAACATTAATAGAAACGTTTCTACAAGAATATTCAGGCCTGCGTACTTATTATCTCGAAAAGTTTTCAATATCTCGATTTCGATTTAAGCTGCAACCCTTTTTCATTTTATAGGTTATGTTCCAGTAATTTAAGTTCCACTAGCTCAAACCGAATAATAAATCAGTTTGCGATATTCAGAACAGCTTACAATTTCGATTCCAAATGATATAAACCGAATCGAGAATGGGTAAAGGGCTGAATATGTCTATATTTAAGATAGAGATGAAAGAATGGAAAAATAAGTTTTATTATTATTTGAATGTTTATATTATGTCTGTTATATCTGTGATAATATAAATAGGTTAGTAATTTTATGAAATAAACATAATAAGTATTATTGTACATGCTCCAAGCAAATATTTTAGAAACATGTTGCAACACATTGTCATAATACCCGATTTGGTGTAGGTGTAAGACATAAGAATATAAAGCAAATGTTATGCGCGCAAAATGCAAAGTCAAACGAACAAAATCCTATAATTAAACAATTATTGCAACTCCCACTTTTCGCTTGGGGCCACTAGCCGGATCTGGACCCTTGCGCTATGTGCACTACTCCTCCTTTTTGAGATCATGACGGTCGTAGCACACTGCAACTCGATGCGGCCGAAAGGAGTAAAAAAGGAGGAGCGACAGCAAGTACTTCTGCCAGTATGTTGCAGATGTGGCACACATTTGTGGCAGAAGCTCGTGCTCCACCTCTGTCTGAATCTCAGACACAGAGCGGGTTAAGCTTTTGATTTTGGGCCGTGCATTGGAATTTACAGAGCAAACATTTTTGAAGTTAGTAACTTCATACAATCGAGGTGGAAGGAGCTATCCTACATCTAACATACAATCGGATAGTGAAAACATTTTATTGAGATGAAAGTACATAAATGACTCCTTAATACAGGAAATAACTTTATGAATAAATTTAAATTAAATTAGCCAGGTTATTATTATTAAAATTGAAATTGTGTGGTTAAAGGGTAATTGTGTTGGCCAAAATTTAAAATGAGCTCGCTTGTTGATGGTGATCAAGAGTAAAAATATGTTATGATAATTATATGCCTTTGACCCATTCTTATGTGAGTTCAAGAAGAGAATTGTTTACTGCACAACAATTCTAATATTTAAGCTTTGGAATGAGTGCAGTCGAGGGAGAGATCAAGCCACAGTTAAAGTCAAGTTTTGAAACGTACCCAGAAACAATGTGAAAACGCGAAGAATATAATAAATTGTTTAAGAACAGCCGATCTCACCCCCAAATCTGTATCACGGAGTACACTCCGCAAGGCGACCTGCTCCTGTAGAATGCGGGGTCCAACTCGTTTATCTCCCTGACCGCCAGCTTGTCTCCGGCCGACCAGGTCGACCACAACGCATTCGATAATTAACACACAAGTGCGGGGCGTGATGAGGAGCGGTCTGCAGAGCCAAACAAATTATTAAAAATGAATTAGTGGAAATATAAATATGTATATGAATTTTAAAATTCCAACACATAAATGCGTCTTCGAGTTCCATCTCGACTATGGCTAAGCAGGAACGCACGTGCGCCCCACTGATTGCCTCCATAACTGACGCATTTTCAGGCTCGGATGATGCCCCTGGCTTGGCTCTGAGCTCTGGGCTCTGCAATTGAACACGAATGAATCGTTAGGTTTGATTTTGTAGGAATATATACAAACTCATTAAATACTAATCTATTCTCAATTTCTTTGTATGGGCTGACCTACACTTAATGACGCTGATTGCTGTCTTGCTCGACGCAAATGCATGCCCAGTTTTGGCTCAGGTCATTTGTTATATTTAGGTAGTGCAGTAGTTAATATACTTAAGTATATACAGCCATACAGACATATCTGGGCATATTTGTATTTAAGAAATTATATGTTGCTGTATCATCTTCTATAGCATACACACATTCACTTAGGAAACTTAACGCGAGGGAATGTCCATTAGTTTTCCAAACTTATCCCAGTATATATGAGCATGCTTACAATATCCTTTGTTTCAGTCAAATTGATATTTATTCAATTAACTTTCATATAAATAGGCAGACAAATTAACAATCCCGGCTATAATAGTACCATTTGTCTGCTGATCTATGGGTAGGTAGCAGATGCATCCTTTTGATTGATCCGTTGACAAAATCTATGAAGAAATAAAACATAGATTATGGTGAGAAGTCAAAGTTTTAAGTTAGTTTTCTATTCTGTGAAGTTAGTTGTACATACACCGATATTCAAAATTTATTAAAGCCCCGAGAGTAAGAACACATCAAAAACTTTATATTTACTTGGATGTTATTAATCAAATGTAAGTTCTTGGATGAGCACTGGGTATGAATATTTACTAGTTTCTTAAATACAAATGTTAATAAAATATGCAATTAATTAAAAATATGTTTCACTTGAAGGAAAAGTTTCATAATACAAGTAGACACATCAATGTCAAAACATTTTGTAAGTGAACAACTTTTGTGGAACATCATTTTATCCATTTCTTAAAACAAGAGCTTAAGAATTCCGGTATATTATGATATTATGTGTTTCGATAAGTAACCATATTCTAGGCCTTACACGTTTTTATTTGCACTTTACATAATATGATCGCTGATTTTAAAATTTTTAAAACTTTGAACACACTTTGCACTTTGATTTCTATGAAATAAGCTTTAACTTGTTTTTCTGGAATTTATCCGTTGACGAGTGATTGGTTTAGGTCACTCTGCTAACTTAAAGGCATTAATGTATTGCCAGTTATCTATTGCATTAATGCTGTTGAAAAATAATGCAGAATGAAGAAGGCTTATGTAAAAACCCAACAGAGCATTGCGGGAAACGTATAAAATGCAGAAAAGAGAAAATCAGCAAAATAAGAGAGCTGAAAGAGAGCACAGCTGATTGGCTGCAGGAAGGGTGGGTAACTGTACATACAATATATACAGATAGGACCCGAGTACATAATACTGTTAGCATCCCCAAAAGCAATATGTACTGGGGCGACAAAGGCGCGGCGGCAGATTTGAGCATTGGGGCTGTTGCTGCTGGTACTTGGGATTTGGGATATGATTTTATGTTCACCGGACGTGATGTACCTAGGATTACTCACTTAGTACTCTGCCCTCATGAGCATCAACTTATAACAAATATGTGTGTACAGCCCTGGGTCATTATTTACCAAATAAAATCTGTGATGTTGAATTTACATCCCTACATACTCGTATTAGTATGCGTATATATAGGGCTCACAATTACATATTTACGCTATGTATGTAAGTATCATTCATGTATATATTTTATTAGATGTAGCTGTTCATTACATGCATATTTATGGATACACATTGTCCAGAAGCTTATGCAAGGGCTGGGCAAAGGCAATGCTTTATTTCCTCGGGTGATACTGGCATGCAGAAGATTGAATCCACCATATCCGAAACTGAATCTCATACATACAAATATACCTGTATATACGCATACGCATGAGTAGTATATGTGTGTGAGTGGAAGCTCGATGGAGCATATATACGGGCACATATATGCACGGATACATATGAACAAACACACACACATACATGGGATACATAGAGGAAGCATATGTATTGGAGAGGCATGTTTGAAGAGCTGCGTTATCTTGGACGATATGGAGACGGGCTGTGACCAACAGAAGCTGCATGCAGTACACCCCCGGGTAGTACATAGCCAAGGGCTGAGTCCTGGTAGCAGTCGTACAGCGAAAAGCATCAGGCAAGTAAGCTGGGCAAATCCTTTGGCCGAAAACCACAAAGGAGATACGGAAGTTGAAGTTGATTCAGTCGTCGAGCACGTAGCTGCTGCCGTCGCAATATGTACATCTACATCACAATCTGTGGCCCAGTGGTGCATTAGTGTCATTGTATAGAAGTGTAGGAGTTCGGAACGGAAATTGACTCAACTGGAAGCCAAGTACAACTTCACAGTCCAAGTTTGTTTCATCTCTAAGTGAAACCGTACGCCAAAAATTTATTGAGTTTTACGAAACAGTGTTCTAAAAAAGCTCCGTCGGCAACACGTGATTCGTGATTTTGTGATTCCCCGGGTGCTTGTGGTGGACTTATTTAGTATATTTACATAATTTTGCATTCGCCAAGCATATATATAGAAGCTTCCATTCTGGATTTCACAAGCAACTTTCGACGGAAGGTGACAAGCCCTCTAGACTGTTTGTCAATTGGAAAATCATTTTAGCAACTTTTCTTTCACTTCCGTAGGAGCTGGACATGTCATTTCTGGCCACTTTAGATGCCAATGCCTGGCAGGTAATTATATTATGGTTATTCTTCCGATTCCTCAAATTCGTGACAAAAAGGTTGTTTTAAGTAATATCAGTGCAGAACACATACATACATTTAAATTAATTACTCAAACTTTACTAAAGGCAAAGAGAGAATTTTCACAATATTTATAAGTGATGATGGCTAACTGATATTGATTAATGGTTTTACAGCCAAGCCAGTATGAAGTTTAATTTTAATTTTTGGCAACATGTATTATTTAGTTGTGGAATAAAAAATATCTTTATGTATAAATACTGTGATACATTACTTTTATTTAAACAAGACAGCATTAAAACCAAACTTTTTACATTCAAATATGTCTGTTAAATTTTGATTGTGTTACAAACATCATACGAACTTTCCTACTATACTTAATTTACGAATGGATAACAAGTAATAAAGTTACAGAGGAAAATTTCCGACTGCTATACATATACTGATATGTCCCTTTTCGGGGAGAAAGGATGATTTGTGGTCAAATCAAGGAGATCATTAGTGAATAAAATAACAAATTTGGTGCCTTTAAAACTGTGTGGGATATAAGTTTTTTTTTCGAATTGCAGGACGGTCGCTGTGCGTGTCCAAGAAATCTTTATCTAACCCGGGAATATAACACATGTGTACAAAATATGTTTGCTCTATCTCTAATAGGAGTAGTGTCGAGAAAACTGTGTTCATACGGACAGACGAACGAACATTGTACAGCCCCATAATAAAATCGTGTATCCTTTGGGAAGTGATTATAAAAAGATCTTAAGTATTGTAAGAGCTTTAGGCCAGAAGAAAAGTGGAACAAGAGAAACAGTTTTGACAAAATGTGGTTAAAATTGCATGAATATATTTCTAATTATAATATTTATTACAATCCGGCCCAATTTATTATATGTTTAACTTGTCTTTTGGGACAAAAGTAAATTAATAAGAATGTCATTAAATCGTGGTTAGGTATTTATATTTATTGATTTGTAAGAGAGCTTAAGAGAGTTCTTAATATACTTATTTACGTATATATACAAGAATTGACATATCAATAGACTCTGAGATCAACGCGTTCATACAGACGAATGTAAAGATGGTTGAGGGTCGATTGTTGATACCGATCATGAATATGTATGTATAAGGATACACCGCCTTTTACCTGTCCTGAATCTGCACAACTTTTTAACCCCCATCTTAAATACTGATAAAATATTATTTGTAACCATTCTGACATCCCTTAAAACTTGTTTTAAAACATATTTCGTATAAATGTTCGCCAACATGATTTAAAGTGAGTTTTTCTAAATATACACGTTATTTTGCGTGGATAAGGGATGATTTTTTCCATTTGCTTAACTACTAAACCGAAATAATAACATTACTTGAAACTTTATAGCAGAGATGACAGACAATTGAGTTTTTAATGGTTAATTTGACTTGGCAAGCATTGAAGCATTTGAGCCTGTAATTACTTTTGTGAACAACTTGAATGCTTGGGAAGTCATCTGGGGAAGGACTTTCATATATGTACATGATATAATGTTGAATTTGCAACAAGTAAGTTGCAACTTTGACTTTATTGAGTGAAAAAGAATGAACTTAAATAAATCCGAACCCGAAGTATTACTTGGTAAAGATCTGTCATAAAAATATTTGCAAACAAGATATACCAGGAAATTAATTAAGTATCTTAAGAGGAAGAAACTTTGTATTTTTTCTTAATCTGTATAAACAGCCAAGCTTGAGGCTGCAAATTCGAAACGTTGCTTCACTTAATACTACTACAAGTTCAGGTTAATATCATTTATTTGTAATCCTTCCCCGCTTCCCCAAAATCTAAAATAAACTAATCAAAAGTGCTGCTGCTATAAATTAAATTAATATTTGCTTATATTTTACAAAAGAATGTTTGATAGAAGTAATTTAGTATTTAAAGAGGATCTAGCAGTTCGAACCCGTATTTTGAATATTTCATAGAAAACTGATACTGAACGCATTCAAGGAACTCTTTTCTGATTTGTGTATGCGTGCTTACAAATTTTAATTTATTTTTACACACATATTTATGTACAATGATTGTTGGTGACCGTCAGACCTGGCCACAGGGTATTTTCTAGATTCGCTTAAAGCATTCTTGCCTGTTTTATATGAGCTTAAAATTCAGTTTCACCACTGTCACTGACAGTCACTCCGTTCTGTATTATTGTGGCTTTGGCGGTGGTTTGTGCGGTCGTGTTTTGTTTGCTCAGACCTGTCGACCAAATGAAGCGAATAATACATCAAACACTCTTTAATGGGGGTGACAAATCCTCGGCAGTTGGCAGTTGCTGAACCTGATTCCTCTATAAGTACTTATACCGACAAGACCAGCGTGGAACTCAGTTATTTCTTAATCAGTGATTCATTTTGTTGAAAAGTAATCAAGGACTAAAGACAACCATTGTCAAAGACACCGCGAAGTTGGTCATTCTTGATTTCCCCGCATATGGTTGATAAGTCTGAAGACGTGCCAAATTTATATTATCATGGAAGCTGTTTTTATACCCTTGCAGAGGGTATATATTAATATATATACAGAGTACTTACGTGAAATTTTGAGGATCGCAGAGAAGAGGACACAACAGTTGACTTCCAAAATATACAATCTCAGAGAAGGGCGCGCACCAGTTGACTATCTAAACAGGCAATTGTATTGACCTACCATGAATGCTTGAGAATCGCAGAGAAGGGCGCTTTCTAGTAGACAACCTCAACAGGTTTTAGATTAGATTAGATTTATTGGTCACAGTGTTGTTGATTATGGTAATACAGATGGTACCTATTCTATTGTACAGTCTTGAGTGACTAAGTCAAGCTTACTTATATGAGATTAGTGATAGAGTTGCCTTGCGCTTTTAACTTATCTAGGCATTAGATCCATTATATATTAATACTTAGAGTGTTGCTCTTATAGTTTAGTTATGTGGTAGTGAGTATTTTATATGCCATGTATATTCCTAGGAAAGACTCGTGCCGAATAAAAACCTGGATAACTTAATATTTGGTTTGAATTTTGTCTTAAGGTAATGGTAATAATACTTAATACTAATTATATAATTATTGCTACTTACGTACTAGTTAACTAGATAGAAAATAGTCAATCGTACTGACCTCCCTTGAATTTATGAGAATCGCAGAGAAGGGCGATCCAAAGTAGTCGTCCAAAATAGTCAATCGTACTGACCTCCCTTGAATTTATGAGAATCGCAGAGAAGGGCGATCCAAACTAGTCCTCCAAAATAGGATTTAGATTAGATTTATTGGTCACAGTGTTGTTAATTATGGTAATACAGATGGTACCTATTCTATTGTACAGTCTTGAGTGACTAAGTCAAGCTTACTTATATGAGATTAGTGACAGAGTTGCCTTGCGCTTTTAGCTTATCTAGGCGTTAGATCCATTATATATTAATACTTAGAGTGTTGCTCTTATAGTTTAATTATGTGGTAGTGAGTATTTTATATGCCATGTATATTCCTAAGAAAGACTCGTTCCGAGTAAAAACCTGGATAACTTAATATTTAGTTTGAATTTTGTCTTAAGCTAATGGTAATAATACTTAATACTAATAATACTAATTATTGCTACTTACGTACTAGATAGAAAATAGTCAATCGTACTGACCTCCCTTGAATTCTTGAGAATCGCAGAGAAGGGCGCTTTCTAGTAGACAACCTAAACAGGCAATTGCATTGGACTTACTTGAAATGTTGAGAATCGCAGAGAAGGGCGCGCACCAGTTGACTATCTAAACAGGCAATTGTATTGGACTACCATGAATTCTTGAGAATCGCAGAGAAGGGCGCTTTCTAGTAGACAACGTAAACAGGCAATTCTATTGGTCTTAAGGTAATGGTAATAATACTTAATACTAATTATATAATTATTGCTACTTACGTACTAGTTAACTAGATAGAAAATAGTCAATCGTACTGACCTCCCTTGAATTTATGAGAATCGCAGAGAAGGGCGATCCAAACTAGTCCTCCAAAATAGGATTTAGATTATATTTATTGGTCACAGTGTTGTTGATTATGGTAATACAGATGGTACCTATTCTATTGTACAGTCTTGAGTGACTAAGTCAAGCTTGCTTATATGAGATTAGTGACAGAGTTGCCTTGCGCTTTTAGCTTATCTAGGCGTTAGATCCATTATATATTAATACTTAGAGTGTTGCTCTTATAGTTTAATTATGTGGTAGTGAGTATTTTATATGCCATGTATATTCCTAAGAAAGACTCGTTCCGAGTAAAAACCTGGATAACTTAATATTTAGTTTGAATTTTGTCTTAAGCTAATGGTAATAATACTTAATACTAATAATACTAATTATTGCTACTTACGTACTAGATAACTAGATTGAAAATAGTCAATCGTACTGACCTCCCTTGAATTCTTGAGAATCGCAGAGAAGGGCGCTTTCTAGTAGACAACCTAAACAGGCAATTGCATTGGACTTACTTGAAATGTTGAGAATCGCAGAGAAGGGCGCGCACCAGTTGACTATCTAAACAGGCAATTGTATTGGACTACCATGAATTCTTGAGAATCGCAGAGAAGGGCGCTTTCTAGTAGACAACGTAAACAGGCAATTCTATTGGACTTACCTGCAATTTTGAGAATCCCAGAGAAGGGTACACAACTGTAGAGCTCCAAAATTATGCAATTGCATAGCACTTACTTGAAATGTTGAGATTCACAGAGAAGGGCGAAATAGACCTCCAAAATAGGCAATTACCGAACTCCTATATAGTTTCCTATAATTTTATCAAAATCAAACCACAATATTATATAGCTGTTATAGGAACAATAGGACGAGAATTGAGTTTTTCTGAAAAAAGCTTGCTGCAAGGGTATATACTATCTTCGGCACGCCGAGGATAGCCATTCTTTCTTGTTATGTGTTTAAATGTTGGACCAAATCGTGGTCCTATTTCCAATGTTTCCCATTTAATATTAATTTAAAAACATTTACTAAAATGTTCTTCTACTCGTTTCGGTGTCTTTTCGCGCTTTTATCAGGGAGTTTGATAAAAATACATACATTATTACGTGCCTACAAATTTAGAATTACCAACAAAAAAAGAATACATTTAACTAGTGCATATTTGCAATTTTAACAGACAATTTCATTTTTGACGGTTTTGGAAATGTCGAAATTTGGCGTTATACACAAGAAATTAAGTTAAACCAGCAACTTCTTTTCATATATGTACATATTTCTCAGCAAAAGAGACTGGTATTTTTGTTTTTTAATCAATGGTCCATTAAATATAAAGACAATATATTATAAACAACCCCTTCGAGATTTCATTTAGTATGGAAAAGTGTTCTTAAAAATATTCTAAGTAATTACATAATCATCGAGAAAACGTGACAATTGAGTGAAGATATCCCGTGGCCGCACGTGATACTTGTGCTAGAAGCCACAGGATATTCTAATAAAATTTCGCATTGAATTTAACATTTACTTGTAATTTAAAACAACACCAACAAAAATATGCTCTTCTCGAGGAGTATTTGACTGGAAGATACCCTGAACCTGATTCTGAAGGTATGTACTTACATTTTCGTACTCACGGACGGGTGGAATTTGATATTGATATTATAAATATAAGCTGAGGGTATATGCCAAAATGTGTCCCTAGTTTGATTTCGCTGGCTTTAATTGCGTCGAAAAATTTACGTTTATATGGACAGATAGGCGGACACTGCACAAACACCCTTTTTTTTTTTTCTCCAAAAAAAATTTGTTGAAAACTGAGTATAAACAAACAGGCAGACATGGCTAAATCAACTCGGCTGTTGATAGCGGTTGAAGACTACATTTACTTTATACGAGTAGTATCGAAAGCGGCACACTTTTGCGTGTTACGTACCTCTGCACTACTTTATTTCAGCATTTTAAACCATTTTTAATGGACCCACAGTACAGACATATTACTGCTTTGGTTTTACTCTCCAATCCAACACTAATTCCTTTAACATTCATTAGTCACTGTTTTCTTTGCCGTCGGCCATCAAGAGTAAATAAATCTCTTACAAAAGCTTAACCTACCGTCTTATTGGTGTTATGAATTCGGATCCACTGGCTTGACCTGCTAAGCTGACGAATTTCTAGACAATTTCATTAATTTACTTTAAATTAATTTTCATTAATTGTGGAATATAAAGTCAGCTTGAAGGGAAGATATAAATAATATTTGTAATTAAATATTTGTTTGGCCTATTTTAATTAATGACTAAATGAGTGCTTCCTACAAAAGTAATCTAATATTTCTAAGTAAGCCGAAACTATAGTTGTATTTGTGTTTCACCAAAACCACAGTCCGTCGTCAAAATGGGTCAGTGTTATCATGAAGACAGCACAAATTGGATTAATTCCTTTATATCCTGCACGGTCTTGAAATGGAGGCTTAAATAATAGATAAAATAAGCGAGTGACAATAATCCAACGAAGGGAATTGCATTACCAACAACTGATATAATTACCCACACTGATATGAATATTATATTTAAATGCCAATTACATACATAAAGGGATTTTAAAGATAATTACGAAATATCATACTTGTACTTTTTGCATACAGCGTTCATAATCCTTGTCCGCATTATCCTATGTTCTGGGTAGGCTAATAATTCGATATGTTAATATTGAACGCGCCAGCGAGCAGAGACTGCAGACCTCAACGGCATCATGTTGCACTTTGTCAGCACAAGTATGGTAGGATAACCAAATCAAACCCCCCCGCAAGAAAAAACAACAAAAAAACGCGACGCCCCTAAGTACAAACGTGCGGCACGTGACCTTATTTATGCGCTTTAAGACATGACGAGACACTCTGCGGCATACTACAACACTATACAACATCAACATGCGGACGGAGTGTATGTTTTGGTTAGAGTCCATTGAGAACGTTTCAACCCCATTCGCAATATTTTCATCCTATGATTTGTCCTCCTGCCGTCATGAGCTCTGCGCTAAGTGAGATTTTGTGCGGAGCAAATTTTTGGCTGAAGTGATTAGTGAGCACTTCATGCTAAAAAGTGAAAAGCCAAGTAGTGCGAGTGGCACCGAACGCCGTTTAGACGGCACGCATATGTTTTTCCTTGGGTCTTTCTGGTCGAGAGAGCGTCGTCTTCTTTGTTGCTTTACGGTTGTAGGTCGCACACACACCTGAGTGGGCGAAACGGAAAATCAACAGCCAGCATTATCGAGGGCCGTGTATTGCCCACGGCTTGTGTAGAAAACTCAATACGTACAAATATATATATAACGGATACATTACGAAGGTCGGTCACGTGACCTGAAAGCAGTCATTTTAATTAAATTTATAAAAAAACAGTGCTGCGAAATGGATAAGCATGTGCGAGTGTCTTTTGTCAGCAAACAGTACATTATACCTTTTGAGCACCGATGCTAATAAAAGCGGTAACTAAATAGTACTATAATCTTTTTTGGGCGGCGGTGATGTACCTTCATAAAGATTCTTTCATTGGAAATGCGAGTATAGTAAAGAATATATATTTTTTCAAGTTGGGTGGTGATATTTGAACCCTTTCAGAGGGTATCCCTAAGTGGGGAAGAATTCGCTCGGGATACTACAATAGTATAATTGATTTCCTGACAGGTCACTGATACCGGGAAGATATCTAAGCAAACTAGGCATCTTAAGCATCCACAATGCACATTCTGGCAGAATGTACCGCCCCTACTAGAAGAAGAAGCAGTATGAACAGTTTGCATGTCCCAAAGGCTTAAATTCTGATTGCGCACTCAAATTTGACCCCATTTCTTGAAATGATAACGAGAAATGAGCAATGCATAAGCGCGTAAATGTTAATAAGCTTACTGAGTGAGATTAAAGTATTTTATGGATTAAGGAATTTTTTTTTTAACGCAAGTTCATTTTGATGACCAAGATGACCTTCTTAAAAGGTTTGATCAAACATCCACTCCTGCACATTGGCAAAAGGAAACAGGCTGGAAACAAAGTATATCGCTATCGGAAGCTTCCGACTGCAACGTTCTTACTTGTTGTACTTTAGTTTGGCTTAAGAAATGTCTCTTCTTTTCGAAGAGGCAGGCGGTGGCAAAATTAGTGAAGTGCTTCTGCACTCATTTATATTGATATCTGAATCTTAAGTAACCTAAAACAATTTTGAGAATTACATTGATTTTTCTAAAGTCTCTCTGCTTATATGAATTTTAATATAACTTGCGCGTAATATGTATAAAGATATATGGTTAGTGTAACTAATTATCTCAATACTCATCCATAAAATAACATTCTTAGCTTCAGGAGTTTGATCAATTCGTATTATTAACCAACATTTAAACACAATTAAATAAGCGTTGGCTGTGCGTTCTGTTTATTAGTCTCTTGTATTGACGTCATCTGGGAAACAATTATTATAAAAACTTATGTATGTCAATTCTTAAGTATGGATAAACATGTATTCGTTTGCTTTCATGTGCATGTTTTATGATGGTGAGTATTTTGTGTAATGCACTGCATAACAGGACACCGACGGCGCCGTGAACGATTTAAACTTATTATATGATTTATATTAATGGCGGCATATCATGTTTCACGCGTAGTCAGTGTCCGTTTGCCAGCAAAGCAAATTTGTCAGTGGGGGTCGGCACGCGCTCACCTTCCAATGAAGTTATCAGCAGCGACAGGTCGGTCCGCGGAACGCCGCGCCGCGATTTGTGAAACGCAAAGGCCGCAATGGGTTTGGCGCCCAGTGCGAGCCGTAGACCCTTTCCAATACTCCAATATATTCCTTGGAGCCCACTGTTATGACTGGGACCTTACTGTGCCCGCTCGTATTAGTTGGCTTGAATGTGCAGTACTCGGGTCGATGCTTTCATCCCAGAACTGAAGTGGGAAAAATGTATTTAAAATCGAATCTTGGGATAATTAGCTGGTGCTAGTTTTGAATAGTCTTTAAACTAAGCTAATAAAATTTGATATGCAACTACATATTTCCAGTATAAATCCGATTAAACTTGATTTCTCCTTTTTGGTTCGTTTAGTTTCTTTTAGAACAGCTTAAAATTTGAGCGAACGTATGCAAAACTATTTCGTCGGCATATCTTACAAGTGTTTTTAGACATGATGAGGAAACTTGGTATTATATGCGATTAATATGTTGCTAGTAAATGTATTCTTGCCGTAAGCCCGGTGCAAGGCCAATTTTCAATTTAATTAATACTTGTGCAAAGCTTGTAAAACTATATTGAACATGACCGAAACGAGTTTTAGTCCTCCTTAAGCATGTTTAAAACTGGTTGATAAGCGTGTGACAATTAAAATATGCATTTTTGTATGAGACGCAGATGAAAGTGTTTTTATATTAATCAAATGTCCAAGCTTCTCAAAGACTATAAAAAATCTTTCATAAATACGTAAAATTTATAATGTTCGAGAAAAAAATCAGCAACCACACTTAAGACTTAAGGGTGTCTGACTGATATACTACATGCAAATTATTACATATATACGCGCACGATGATTAAATTAAATTAAACGACTGGAAAATACTTTATTGTATGTTGTGGGGTGAATTTTCCGTTTGACACTTCGCCCTTTGGTTCGCTGCATACTCCTAAGTATTATGTGAGTGCTTAGTTTGAAATATTTATCTGCTCATCTGCGTTGCGAATGCTTTGACTGGGCCTATCTCCTACACATTTCGCTCGTGGCACATCTGCAGGCAAATAAGTGTAAAATCGGAATTCGTAATTCCTTGATGGCCATGGGGTAAAACACAAAGTATTCCCACACATAGCCAAATATATGCACCTATAAGTACAAAACATACTACGCAGTGTTTAGTATCTGTTACGGTTTCGTGCCATTTCAGTTTTTACGCACTTCTTACACAATCTTGATGCAGAAACGCATCCCCAGGCGATCTGTAATTTTCCCTTGGTTAAGTAAAAAACTTTTAGAGCATGTATTTATTGTATAATACACCTAATACGGGAAAAGTGTTGTGGTACTTCGATTGAATATACAATAATTCGCTTCCTTTTAGCGGCAGATACAGCTTCAAGTGGCAATTTATGGTACGCAATTACTAATCGCTTTTCAACTTTATATGAAGGACATGCAGATCATCCTACTATATATATACACACCCTGCTTTCGTATGGCTTATAATAAATAATACAAATTGACCTATTCTGAGTATTTGGTTTTCTTAACATGCAAAATGTCAGGTCGTTCACTTGCAACGTGGTTAAAGTTGCTGCATTGCAAAATATTCAGCGTTCAGACGAAACCTGTTATTTTATGCTGTAAAATTGAACCATAAATTTCTAATGATGATATTGATCCAAGCATAAATCACTCTGAAGTCGACTGAACGCATATTATACGAAATTAAAATGATCGACATGGGTTGAAAACCATCTACAGTGTTCATCTGTTGTTTTCGAATATAAAAAGACTCCACTTGCTAAATTGTTGTACATATTTTTGCATAATATATGATTTATTTTAAAACGATTTTGTTTTTAATGAAAATGGATTACCAAAATATATAGTTTATTTTTGGCAATGCCCGTTTATATTCAAGGCACAATATCATGCTTTGAAATAAATCTTTCCTTTAAACAATCTATGGATCTTTCTCGGCAAGAAGTTTGTCATAATCTTTCTTTCCAAGCCGAGACGTATAGTTCTTTGTGTAAATATTTATTTTTCCACGACTTCTCTTCGGCACCAATTAACAAGTGTTTAAAACAAGACTATTAATACTTTTTAGCGCTGAAAATTGACGCATAAATATCATTCGTGGCCGTTTTTGAAAGTCATACTAGTGTATTGTAGTAAGTATAAGACTGCATTAGTAATTTAAGTATAAAAGACTGTCATAAAAATTTCGATACTCAAAGGCGAGCAGAACATTTAAAGCACGCTAGTAATTAGTAGCCCTTTTAATGATTTCATTGTCCAATTTATATTCCTTAACGACCTCTCAGTCATGTTTGAATTTCGCATTTTGTATGTGTGGCTTTTAATTTTCGGGATCATCAACTGCCAATCTGGAACACGGCCAACCAACCTTTTGCGGCCAGGTACTGAGCGTGCAACACCGACGCCGCCGCCGCCGACGCCACAGCGTGGCAACCGTTGCAGTTACGATTCGCTCGTTTTAATAATGGCAATTTCATTGGACTCCAACGCATTGATAATTTTCTCACATAGAAATTCCTTTTTTGCTTCTTTTCACCGGCTAAGAGAGGCGCCTCACGCAATTCAGTATTCAAGTTTTATAACCTAATGAACATTCGTGGAACGGAGGCAGAAGCCACAACACAGCCGCAGTATGAGTAAATGCGGATAGAAAAAGTTCATCTCCTTAAATACAGTTTAGAAGACTTTTTTTACCCTGTTTTCAATGTGCAACCGGTCTTAAGTTAGTCCGTGTGTATGAAATCGTCTATCTTCGAAGATATTTAAGTTAGACACACCAAAAGGAAGGTATGCTTATATGATTGCGTACAGGGTATTTCATAGTCTTTTTTAGCATTCTTTTTCCATTCCTATTTGTTTAAACAAGCTACAACTCGGTAAAGGTGTTAATGCACGGAACCTTTGTTTCTAACGGGTAATTTAACCATTTAAGCATGCACACATTCAAGCATATGTGCCATTGGACATTCAAGTCATACATCATGAGCGCTCACTCCTTGCCACAGGCGATGGTCCAATTAGTTACAATGACATCCTTGAGGAAAAAATTATGCCACAACCATCAGAAAAAGAGCAATTACCATCGCGCGGTTTGTATAAAAAGGTGTTAAAACCGAAATTATCGATAGAGTTTTCTACAAAGCGTTTGTGGCGATGTCTTTGAAGTCTATGAAAAGCGTCTACTAAGTGGAATCATGTGAGTAAAAGAACTTACATGTCTTCGATTAAATTGGAGCTTAGTATGTAATTATAAATTATTAAAATGTGTACTTTAACTTTCATTTTCTTCCAACGGAGCTACTAAGATTGGCAATTTCACTAAATAGAATTTTTGGGAAAATAGTCATAATTTACAATTTTCGAGGTTATTGTTCACCATATTTCAGATTAGGGAAATCTTCTTGAAGATTCCCACTAAACATATTCACTCCGTTTTTATGTTACGAAATATCAATAGTCATAAGTTAAGTGGTCTTAACCGATTTTTGAAAGAAAAAATATCACGTGAGATTCAAAATATTACACACTTTACAGTTCAAAAGCTCTCGAAAATCTGAAGCACGACAAATTTTGAGTTATAACCCTTTTGTATTGCGTGTTTAACATTTACGGTCATTTAAAATTGAGGCTTTCTGTGGCTGTAATTTGTTTTTTATTTCGAATTGAAAGCAGCGGGGAGAAATACTTGATCCGCGAGTGGTATTGAAATAAAGTTAGTCCCCAGACTCGAATGGTGTCTGATTTGATACTAGAAACGATCAATCCATAGACATTGCATTTTTGCATTTGTAGGGCCTCTCAGAACTTGGTGAAGTTAGTGCACTTAATAACAATTGGCTTCGTAAATAACTAGTAAGTGGTAATTAAAAAACATTAAATATTTCCTCCTGCCTCACTATTTTATAATAATTAACTCCGAATAAAACATAAATTGGAATTGTTTTGGTAAAATAAACCGACAGAATTAACTACATAAGCATATATGTATGTATCCTACTCGCTTATCGATTCGATAATTTTATTTATTATATCTTCAACGGAAATGCAATGCAGGATGTTTATTACCCCTGGCAGATGCAATATCAGACTAGCAAATTCCTTACGAAAACTGTGCATTTCGTAGATTCCGAATAGATTTGGTACGTAGAGACAGACGTACTGGAAGTTAGTTCGTATATGGATATTTACTAAACTATTTGCCGCATCTAGGTGCTTGTGTATGTATACCAACGGTAATCCACTAGGAGTAAACACAGCTGCAGATGTTTTTTACTCTCGGCCTCATATTTAAATGGACCGGTGCTCGCCTGTTGGCTGTTCTCTTTCGGGTTGTTGTTGCTGTTGGGTCGCAAAAAAATATAAAAAAGAAGAGCGGATTAAAGGTGCACACGAGCACAGCCGTAGGAAATATGCTGTAAACATCCGCCTGCTGCAACTGCAACTGAAAATACATACTTATATATACTCGTACATCGACAACAGCAACAACAACAACAACAACAGCAACAGCAATGGCCAGCGCAAGGGGCTATGGCAACAACGAGCGCGCACATCTTCCCCGCGGCAATTGGACGTCGTGCAACATTGCAGCAGCCTTTTTGCAGCATTTGCCTGGGCTCATGGTCATGATTCGTGTGCCGTCGCCGTCGCCGATGCCGCTGCTGCCGATGCCGATGCCGCTGCCGCTGTCGCTGTCGCTGCTGCTGCCACAAGTATTGCCGAGAAGCGACGCGTCGGCCGCATCTACCAAAATTTGAATCTGTCTGCAACTGAGGACTTAACGAATATGAACGAAATTGCCTCCGGCCGTTTGAAAATATTACTAAACTGCGCTGGATATGTGCATTTCTGCGAGGGAATGTAAAAAATGTGCGCTGAAGTAGTTACAGATTCAAATACTCAATCACAAAGGTACTATAAGCATCGGTTACTCTGTTCTCCACAACGAGTGAACGGCTAAAGACAATGCCATATCGCTAAAAACAATCAGCGTATTAATTGCTAACTATTTTACAATTACTTTCCAATAGTTCTCGAATATAATGATATTTTCAGAATTTGAGATTGTACATTATAAGTGACAATAGTAATAAATATCCGCTTTCTTGAGGGTGCCGCTGATAAGTAGTATATGCAGAAAATGGTTCAATCAGAAAACTTAATTTTCAATCGATGGTTCCAATATAAGGTATGGTGATCCGAGTAAGAACTATTGTAACTGTTACATTGTCTGCTGTTTAAAAATTCATTTTGCTTTAATTGTACAGTTACGAATATATTATATTTGTTTTCCATTAAATATTGATATTTGTGCTTCCCTCAGATTTTGTTTCCTAGAATTGATAAATCTTGTGCTAGAATTAACTTGCTCCAAAAAAACCTATAATTGCATTCAGCAGAGACTAAATTGTATCAATTGTCTTGACTCACTTATCAAAATTATCTGATGATCTTGATCTTATTCAAGATCATATCACATTTATCATATATACATGTTAGCTTAATCCAGGCTTATATTTTTCCATTTCATATCAAAAAGTTAATAATCAGACATGCTGAGCAAGCAATCTGACTTAGTAATTTTACTATTGCCTATTAATGGACCCAGACTAATTTGTTGACTGTAAAATATAGAACACAAATCTCATTATTTTAAGTAGGGCAGCTAGTGTACTGCGACCTATAAGATCTATTTACTGTTCTGATCCGTTCTGATCTCATATTCATATGTTTAAAACAACATAACGCCTAATCTTTAGCAGCAATAATAGATTTATAGCTTGCATAAGGGTGATTACTATTAGAAGTAAATACATCTAAAAAAAACTCCGTTCTGAGCCAAAAGCCTCATTTCCTGAACAAATGCAAGAATATTCACTGGTTGAGCGTTGTTAATAAAAGTATTAATGTTCGATAGTAAATTAAAACAAAAACAATTAAATTATTTATAAGTAGGCTTAGGAAAAGTTTACAACTATTACAACTAGATTAAGACAAAATTTGAAAAAATTTCTTCTAACGGAATAATTAGTTGTTTACGAGCTATTAACATTTCGTAAAGGATACACTAAGGTTTCAGGGAAACAAACTGACAGGTATAGCCATGTTCGATCATCGTCCTTAACAATGTCGTTTTGATCCACACGAGAAAATGTAATCGCTATACAGGCCTATCTGTCTAGGAATAAGACCATTAAGCTTAGAGGGTTAAGGTAGGAGATATCCTTTATCTAGTTAATTTTAACTTATCAAAAACATCCAATTTTTCTTAAGTATGAATATTCTTGATCATAATCACGATAAAAACCACGATCGTTTGTTAGACTGTTCCAATATCTGTCTATACGGTTTCATAGGAGCTAGCCTTTTAATTAAATCGGGTCGATCAAGTATTTTAATCCTTTTGTGACATATTCAAAATTAATTTGTTGGTGTGTGTGTACTGAGTAGTAGGTTATTGTGTTGGTGACAGCAGCTTAATAGAATTATTATTAATTTTAATGCAACCTTTTTGTTTTTTCTTTAAATTTTGTTTATGTGGTGGTTGTGATCGGCACCTTGCGATCTTACCAAACCATGTATAGAGTTTAACAAGCCAGGATCTACATATTTACAGAGTTGGTAGAACTTAACAAAGGTGTATGCAATAACAAAATTATGTACATTATTAGAGGATAGTAGTAGTAACTGGGAAGATGCGCTTCAGCCTTCTGTTGCGGGGTCTTCTATTTAGTCTGTTGGCTAAGGGCATTAACTATAGTTAATGCTAAGGGGTTAGGATGGTTTGCTAGCCTTTCATTATAGCGACTAGAGTGCTGAAACCAAATATAAAAGAAAAGCGTGTACATATGCTTATAACTTTAAAAGTATTATACTTATATAGCTGTATCAGTTTGGCATTGCTGATGTTAAAGAGTTATTTGTGATTTGTAACTCTCTTGCACTTAGCATACAAAGGTTCAAATTTAATTAAATTCTGGTTATTGATATTTTGACGAAATGTATGCACAATACTCAATTACACGCCAACTAATTTGGACAAAAATAAGTTTGCATTCATAAAGTTAATAAAGGTATCGAAAGCACCAATTGCAAAAATCGTGAGTCTCAACACGCTAACAAATTCCTCCTCTGATTCATACCGACAATTGTTTGCCCATAAGTATGCATGTATGTATGTATGTGCATTCGTGTGTACAATTGTATATGGTATGCACACTGTACATACTAGAGTTGCATCGAATCATTCAGAACAAGTTCGAATGAACGAGTTAACTGAACGAACGAATGTTCAATCGTTTCAGTTCCATTTTCTTTTGTTCTACTTGCTTGAATCAGAATTATCGTTGGTTCTCTTCGGTTTTCTTAGAGGTATTTCAAATTTTATTTAATTTGATGGGCTACAAAAAGTGGTTTGAAAAGAACCGGTAAAAAATGTTTATGTTTGTTTCTGTTTAAATAGGCAAAATATGATTTAATTAAAATATAATAAGTAAATAAATAATTCAAATGAGGGGGTGATTCAAATGAACGAACTACTTATGTGTACGTCTGATTCGATAGTATTGCAATAATTGAACGACCGAACTTATTCAATCAATTGAACTGCAATGTACAACTCCAGTACATACTACATACCTGTACTTATGTACAGTACATGTGTCTTACTTGCCCGTATAAGCCTGCCACAGAGCAGCAGTAAATGACGGGACTCGACTCGAAACGGGTGCTCAGGTGCATTATCCAATTGCGGCGCTGCCACACCGTGTTCGACCCTCCTCCACTTAGGCGGCTTCATTGCAACGGCACGATTTATGATTGCGGCTGCTCATTTGTGGCCGCGGCAGGCGAACAACGATCGATGATCAAGCCGCCATTTTTTGTTACGATTCGGATACGCGATACAGATGCCCTGCTCGCTTTACGAAACAATATTGATTTTCACTCTTTGCTGCCGTACCGCATAAATCGTGATGCCCAGCACACTGGTCCACGGTCATTGGCATGTAAGGCATAGGCTTATATGCACATACATATGTATGCTACACACGTACCACACACATACGAGTGTACTCGTACCATAATCAAATATATAAATGCCCACATACATATGCACAAGTACAGGAGCACAGGGTCTTCTGCTTAATGCTACGTGTATCCGTAAGTTTGTATGCATTTGCTTACATACAATTTAACCATGTAAAATGCTGATGGCGGGCGGGCTGATCCCGGGACAGATGCAAGTCGAAAATGGCAGCTTTCTTCGGCACAGAGGTGAGGCTGGAACGGACATTTGTACCAGTGTGCGGCCTGGCAGCTCCGTCTAGCGAGCCTGAGCACCTAATTTAGGATGAGGCTGAAATGCAATGGCCTCGGGTGCAACTCGTGAACGCCGCAGGATGTTCATGACTGCTGTTGTGGCTGCTGTCGTTCGTGGCTGTGATTGTAAATGCTTCTTTATCTGCTCGCGGTGCGGCACAAATGCGCGTAACTGCAATACAAACACATGCATGCAAGCCTTGCCTCGTACTTATGTACTATAATCATTTCTCTGCTGTGTGAACATTAAAGGAGTTCCAAGATTTCTCCAAAAAATTCAATGAAATCCGCAATGCGAGTAGCGCTGCACACATAAACCACGATAGGCAATCCGAGGAGAAACCTTGCAATACTGAATTAAATTTACAACACTTTAAACCACATTAACTACACGCACGCAGTCCCTTATTTGAAAACAATATTAAAAAAAAGGAGAACAGCTTAAACATTTTTCCAACTATTATTCTAGATAATAATACGAGTAAATAACAGCGAAGGACATTAAAAAGCTTTTAAGGTGCTCTTGATTGGACAGTTTGTAAATTAATTTATTGCTCTTACAGCTCTCTTTTGAAAAACTTAATTATGCAACTCTCGTTTCATTATTTGGTTTCATCGCTTTGAAAGTCATAAGACAATCGCAAATATTTGGAGGACCTAGTGTTTTGACGGAAACCGATAATAGATCATAGATCATAGCGTAGTCTTTCGAATAGCAGCCTCAGTTTCTCGATTATCTAATTCAGCATTGATTTTTGAAATACATTTGCACAATTTTCGAACGTTGCTCGGGTAAAAGTCTTTCAAATCACGAATGATGATTTGCCAAGTAATTATTTATGTTAATATGCAATCAACTTTTCGATAAGCGATAAACTTTATGAGTTTGCTTATTGTAAACTCTTAGCCCATACTATCAACAAAGCTAAGGATTTACAAAGCCAAAACACTTCTGCTGCCTCAAATTAAACAATATCATTTAATACATACATAGTTTACTTATTGATATATTTAAAGTTAGATACTTTCATAAAAACTATACCTAACTTGTGTAGTATACCACTGGCTGCTAGGGACTTCGGCTATAATACATACATTATATTTTATAGACATAGTAGGTAATTTTATATAAACAAAAACGAATTCTTTAACAAGACTTTAATCCTTTTAAAATGGTTCTTAGGATTTCTCTTATTTTTTCAATATTAATGACAAATTAACCTAAGTTAATGATAGACATATATGTACACAAACAAGAAAAATAGCTAACTTCAGGGCGCCGAAAATTTATACACCTCCAAAAGTGTTTTTCAAACAAATATCTAGAGCTTCAACCGATCCTTCATATGGTGATCCCATCCGGACAGTTCCAATATATTTTATAAATATATTTACAATTGTGAGACTAGCTTGCATAGAAACAGACTAGAGACGGAGAGATGAACATGCTAAGATCGACTCGGCTATTCATGCTGATCAAGAATATATACTTTATTGGATTTGAAATGTCTTCGTCATTGCTTTCCTGTATTTCACATTTCGTGACAATAACAAAGGAATTAATAAAAAATTGCACTTTGACCTCAACAAACATTATTAAATGCGGATGACACTGATTGATATGGTAAAAATTACAATAAATTATAATAGGCTAAGCGATAAATTTGACTTAATGCATTCCAAAATCGATTGAACATTCGGTCCTGATAATAACAAATGAATGATTAGTAATTAATTTTTAATTTTTTAGTTTTATTTACATAAATTGAAAAACCGCTCACAAATCAAAGATGAATACGTTAATACTTAATTTCAATTCAAATTTAATATATTTATTTTGAATTTGAACATTTTTTATATTATTGTGTTTATAAATATTTTGAAAAATTAACATTTCCCAGTAAATATTATAATTATTATAATTAGGTACTAATAAGAATAATGAGATTAGGGTATTAATTGTTATGCTTATAACTGTTGGGGAAAATTATGAAAACCCACTTGAATTTCAATATGTTTACATTTTTCAATTGGTTGTAAGGCTTGACGTGAAATAACAAAGCACCCTATAAACAATGGGAAAGGACCCAACAAAGAATTTAATAGAGAAAAACAAACAAAACTATATTGATTGGCAACAAATATAAATATGTATATCAATGTTGTTTTAACAATAATGTTTCATATCCTTGACGTGTACTCCATTTATAATTAATTTAATTTTTAGTATTGTGCGGGTAAATAATTCTAGAAAAATTCTCGAACATAAATCTTTTCTGTCAGATGTTAGCGTAATTTTCTTAAAATTTTGACTTCAAGAATCCAAAAATAATGTATGTAGCAATCGGGAAAAAGTTTTGAATTCTTTGCATTTCCAACCATTATATTTTTACAATGTACATTTTCAACATGATGTACATAGTACATGTGACCTAGTTTTAATTGTTTGATTTTTGTTCAATGTGCAGGAAGGTTTGTTAAACCCAATTAGACTTTAGGCATTGTCTCCACAGATGTGTGTGTGTACATACATATGTATGTATGTATCTATGAATATATTTCATACACAAACTGTATAACTATATGAGTTTGTATTATGTACTATTTCATGTATGTATATACACAATTTAATAATAATGTTTATGACATGAGCTTACTACACACATACATATATATTTTGTAATGGACATACATACACACGTAACCAAGTATGTACGTGTGTACATACGTACATAATAGCCTACGTACATTATTTTTGTTATAATCAGAATGTGATGCTGTGTAAAATAAAACCCCAAAGCGAAAATGGTAGGGCACTCACCACTGGCAAAAAAAAAACACATTGCCAAGCGTCCAATGCCGAGTTTTTCCCAGTAGCATAAGTTACACCCCTGAGGGCAAAGTGTGTTGGCAACCCCAGCTTTCCATATTTATATATTTTGCAACCACCGCGCTTATATACTCGCACAATACACATGCACAGGGCGCACATACATGCATACATTAATATAAGCCAATGTATTCATATACATACATACTACATATGTACATACATACATATATACACTGGTGTATTTGTGTGTGTGTGTGTGTGTGTGTATCTACGAGTATGTATGTATTTATGTACACACATGCAGAGGCTGTGCTGCCGACGCAATAGCGATGCCGCTGACGCAGCCTCTGGGTTCGGCCCATTGTCTAGTAGTCAGCTTGAGGGGCGTGGTTTCCGAAAATATAAATGGCTGTGGCTCTGGCTCTGTAGTTGATGCTGTTGCGCGTTTTAACTTGAACACGACTACCAGCACACGAGCACACACATATATACATAGCCACAGTGGTATTGGTGGCCACTGAAGATTTCTACAGCCAGCCTTCTCTTACGTAAGTGAGCAAGTTACTCTTTGGTGCAGCAGCTCTATTTTCGAATGCTCTTAGAAAGTGGCTTGAAGTTCAGCAGCTACTTTTTACAGATTTAACAAATCTTGGTTCAAACTTCATGCATATAGTACTCCCTCGTATAACCTATGTTAGCTCCCAATATAAAAAGTCACATTTTCGTTACTTTTCTTCGTACATAGTATTAAAAGTTTCTTATGAGGAAAGTTCGGCTCAAGGGATTCGAAATTAAAGTAAAGTTTTCGGAAGGTTCGAAACCCAACTTTATTCTAAATAATGATAGTTTTTATTTTAAGTAATCCTTAGGCTTAGAAAACATATTTTGCTAACATTATTAGAAAATATTTTAGATCTAAGCTCAAATCGAAAGCTCAGTTTAAAAGTTTTTCCAATTTCGAATCGGGTTCAGATGACCGTTCAACAAGGTTCAGGTTTAAATAACAAGGAGGTCTGGCTTACAGAACAGAATAACCCAAGTCGAATCGACTCTGAGGGGTTCGGTTCTCAACCGGTTTGCAGCCTGTACAATGTACATACTCTTCGTGGCCACAACAACACTCTCTTGGCTGGCTCTCTTAAGGAAGAGCGCGGAGTCGGGCTTTGGAAAACCTGCTCCGGGGAGGGTCAGTGCCTTAATGTCCATGTATGGGTGTGCGGCACACAAAAGCGGCGAACGGTCTCGGGCATTTTATAGGTTTATGCGTTTGTGTGTTATGTATGTGTATGTGTTCATGTGAACAAGGCGTGTGTGTGTGTGTGTGTGTGTTGGTGTGTGCACACACATCTGTATTCAAACAGCAGCATCGTCAGCATCGGCAGCATCGCAATACATCCCCTGAAGGTTTTTACGTCCAACCAGAAAATTTAGTTCAGTCGAGAACTACCGTCAGTGGCTGCGCAAAGGCAGAAGTTTGTTTGCGGGTTTTTTCGTTAAAGCAACTGAATATTATGCTGTGTGTTCGAAATTTTTTACGATTGCAAGCAGCTCGAATAACGAAAATAACGTTTTGTGATTGTAAACATCCAGCGTCAAGTTCCACCCACGTTAACTCAGTGCACCTGTAATTGCCGTCACTTTCACTTCGGTCAAGTGATACACACATATTTTAGCCACACTTACTTCCAACACACACATTCACACAAAATATGTACTCAAATAACTTATAGTTGCCTTATTCAGTGCCAAAATAAATCTATCTACTAAGCATTTGTACCTGTTTCGCATTCTAAACGAGCAAAGTGTTCTAATAAGTGACAGTGAATATCCAAACATCTATAGCGATCAAAGAGTTGCTTTTCAACGAACGCACTATATGTAACCACAACACTAGGAATCCAAAAAAATCAAATAAAAATGCATATCTTACACCGGACCAATGACCATCAATTTGAGGATCAAAAATTTATGATGGTAAGATAGGAATCTGTCAAGGATATCTTGTTATTTTAAGAACGGGCCGCGGCAAGTTTGCGTATGTGTGTCAAATAGCCATCAACGCGTGAGAGATGTGGCTAAGGTCCTAGGAAACTTACCCACCAACCAATTATCTGTCAGCCATAAGTATCCGTATCGGTTATACTAAAAATCCGATATTAAACCACCAAAGCCAATGGGGCTGTGTGATCCCTGATTGACACAGAAATTTCGTGCACGCAAGCTCTGATGGTAATTACCATACTACTTCAAGTGAACCATGTCTGCGATCTTAGCAGATTGATTACCATACATTTTAGCAGCTCAGCTCAATTTATAATAATGGGGCGCACTTAAGACTGGAATTCTGAAAACGAGTACTACAAAAGGGCAGGCTTTTGCCAATATTAAATACATACTACATAGTTCTTATAATCTTCTCACATCCCTTAAAGCGTGCCTTTTAAATCATCAAATACAATTATTTGACACAGCCAGGCTGTCAGGCTATGTCAGCATAACTTATTAAATTTACAAATATATTTTGACAAATATTCAACATTGGGTGACTTGAATACAAATAGTTTCAATTTCTTGGAACAGTTTTACAAAATTTTGCACAAAAAAAAATAGAAATGTTTATAGAGAAAATATAAAGTGAAAATGTTAAATTCATTTCATTGATTGCAAACAATATTTTAGACAAATTTTGGGTAAGCATTTAGTTATTCAAGATTCATATTTGAAGTTAACTTTGTTGGCTTATAAATTATGAATTAAAATAAATCTTGTTTCTGTTTGAATCATGAATAGTTGGTTATATAATATATTGTAAGAGTGAGAACTTCTTAATCGAAACAGAAAATTATTTATTGAAGATTTCTTTCGGACCAACAATGTTAAAAGTGATTTTAAAAATCGAAATATTTTGAATATATTCAATCGGCTGGTATTAATTTATGTATTCGCAACCGGGTAAAACCATAAATTACCTTCAAGAAAGAGAGAGATGATAAAAGGAAGCTTACAAGATGTTATTGGAATGGTAATTTGTTTTGAAAATCATCAGCAGGCTTTAAAAGTTTACAGTTTTAAATATTTTTAATGGTAGTACAAGTAATCAAGCTAATTTTTATAGTTTACATTAATATTTAGAGATATATATTGGAAAATGACAATTTAAAGTAACTATTTGTTTATTTTTCACATTTACACCGTATTTTATTATATTTGCAATTGCTTTAATAGGTTCATGAGTGGGTATCGATAAAGTTTATAAAATTCTTAAAAGCTAGTTCTGGTTAAGTCCTGAAATAGATATCTTCATGTTAATATCGATTTGTATTATTTCTTGAAAGTATTTATAGCATTTAGTAATAATGATATGATTCGTTATGAATCGGTAAATGTGCTCTACAAATAAGAAATATATAAGTATTTTACCATTATTCGTTTAAAATTACATATTCTATGCCTAGTTTATTGGTGTTGGTAAGCTTGCTAACTATTACAAACACAAACCAAGGTCAGGTTCAGGGAAGAATTATGCCTCGATGTGTCCACACGTCATAGCTAAAAAGTAATTGATGATTTATTAGGCTGTATCAAAAGCTACCTTAAATTTACTGCACAAGATGGCAGTGAAATGCTTTTAATTGTTAGTTCACTTTTATGAAACATATATTTTGATTTCAAGTTGGGAACTAGTATGTCTGGGAGCAGAGATTTTTCATTCGTACGTCTGGAAGTTGCATTGGCTACGTTTATCCACCCCCATTCAATTAGTAAAATTATATGGTTTATCGGCATTCCAAGAACTTTTTTTGATCCCTGCTCAAAAATATAGGGTAAAATGACGGGGCAAGGGCCAAAGATCAAAACAAAAACACAACAAAGAGGCTGAGCAAAAGTCATCGCCCACAAAAATCATTTCGCGTAGCCGTTGAAATGGGTATACCGAATGTGTTAGCGTTATCTACCTTAGTTAGTCTTTCTGAAGACTGCCCAGACCAAATCAGGTAAGAGTTTCTCGCGTGATGCGTTGCCAAAATAATTTATGAGATTGAAGCACAACAAAACTCAACGTAGCGCCCAATTTGCGTGCGGCTCTGATATCTGCAACACTGCAACATACTGATAAAAAAAATAAAGGAATTCTTAGGGTTCTGGCTCCTAAATTCCCATCACAGTTCACAAGCGTTTTTGTCAGTAAATACTAAAAAAAACTTAAAGCTTATGCTAGGTACTTAAGTGCATGCATATCAATGCACATACATACATACAAACATATGTATGTATGTAGTACGTACAAGCCTAATTCTTCTGCATCTTATAGATCATTTTAGTGACATCCCCAATATGGATGCTGTTCTTTATTTTATTTACACTTTGAAATAATTATGCATTATACATAAGTATGCGCTGTTTGCCTTAACGAGTTTTTAAAACGTGCTAATTTGTCCTTTTGGGCCTACAGGTTTCTGTATGAAATTAGTTCGCAAATGTATGTTATCATATATTGAAATTAAAAATTAATTTTTTATACACTCAAGTAAACAGAGATGTATGTTTTTATTTTTATACCCTAGCAGGGTATTATAATTTTGTCTCGAAATGTGTAATGGACCGAAGGAGACATCAACATAGTATATATATTCTGAATCAGCATGAATAGCCGAGTCGATATAGCCATATCCGTCTGTTTCTATACGAACTAGTCTCTCAGTTTTAAAGCTATCGTAATGAAACTTGGCACAGACCCTTCATTTTGCTGCAGGCAGTACACATGTCAGAACCGGCCGGATCGGACCACTATAACATATAGCTGCCATAGGAATGATCGATCGACAAATATGTTTTTGTATGAAAAACTTTTTTGTTTATTAATGTATCCTTACCAAACTTTCCCAAGCCGAGTCTCTAGAGAGTTTATACAATCTGGCTAAATTTGGTCAAAATCAGACCACTATATCACTATATCAAACTTTTTGTTTATACAAATATTTCATCCAAACGTAGTCAGAGTTTTATAATACTTCAAATAGTTTCCTATAATTTGATCAAAGCCGGAACACAGGAGCAATCAGACAAAAATTAAGTTTTGTATTAAAAAACATTGCTGCTAGGGTATATAGCTTCGGCACCTGAAGATAGCCGTTCTTTCTTGTTTTTATTGATATTGACAGGTAAGTTTGCTAAACTTAACCTAACAAGGGATTAATATAGCGCTGGTTGCAAAGGTCCTATTACAGTATTCTAAAATATATATATTCAAGAATTGCTTATCAGATATGTTAGTTTATACTACTGTGTTTTTGTATATAGTGTAGGTGGGAAATATACTATGTTTTTTTTGTATAGTTACTTAATAAACAGAGATGTATAATAACAGAATGTATGTATACAAACAAATATTGGAATACATATATTTAAACATCTTTAAACGAACTCAGAATTTGGTTTTTTCTTTTTTTTAAGGTCTTTATTGTTACCAGACTGTTATGGATCTTATCTTTGTAGTTCTTATTATTAAATACTTACAAATAAATAAGGAATTGATCAGAATTTGCAAATGTAACTACGCTTAGTACAAATGTACAAACAAATTATGAATTTATAACAGGGTATACCTGGGTCGAGCATATTCTAAAGAAATGTGCCAATTTCTTTCCAAAGTATTATTCGAAAACATTCAACAAGTGTATTAAATACAATTTGATAGTATTTTTTAGTTATTTATTATATTTATTTATACTAGTTATTTTTAATGTTTGAGGACTTTAAAATGTATTATGTTTAGTTGGAGCAATCAAAAGGTAGCTTTAGGTTTTGATTTTTGATTTATTTAAAAAACTTATCATAAGTTTGTCAGCAATGGCTGATAGGTCCTTCCTGTAAAAGCGGCGTCTTGAAAGAAGGATAATCACACATATAAATAACATCTATAGATCTATCATACGAGTTTACTGTCTGGCTCTGCTTAAAAAGCTTTTCTCAATTTTAGACAAACTAATTTAAATGCTGATTAACAGTTAAACTAGCTTGCTTGTGGGCATTAACCGAAACAAACCCTAACTTTATTGCCAAACATTTTGATCCCTTCGTTTAAAGGCATTTGTACTTTCTGACACAGTTTCATAAGAATGCATGTAGATATGTATGTATAGAGAAGTGTATGCACAAACCTGTAGATATCACTATCATGAATATGTAAGCGCTCGTTTCCAACATCGCATCAAAATTAATTTCATTTGCAAAGAGGAAATTAAAAAGTCCACACAAAATGAAATTGAAATGCAAGATAAATGTAAATTTTCGCAACGTGGCCGCGAAATTCGAACGATAGCAAGTGTCGAAACTGCGGCGTGTGTTAGGCTCGTGGCAAAGCAGCAATCGGCTCGTTTGGGTATAGGCCCGGCCCAGGAGAAGGCCCGAATGCAGGCTTGCACCGTGTATCGGGCACTGTGTACTGGGCACTGGGCACTGGGCACTGGGCACTGGGGAGTAAACTGCAGATCGCAGTTGTTCTCTGTTCTCGAGGCTGGTGTTTAAGCCGGTCTGCTGTCTGGCCGGGTCTACCTGGATGACTGGCTGACTGGCTGAGTGGCTGACTGGCTGGTTGCTTGGCAAATAAATTTTTATTCTGCTATTCGTCATAAGCCCTGCTAGAACACAGGCCGAGTCCATGTCCCGGCTCTCCATTTTCACTTGATCCAACGCTGTGCGTACATCCCGGTTGAATACATTTATGAATGAGTTTTACTACTTCATTAAAAAGCAGATGTCGGCCTCGTCATGACAGTGGGAGTGAAAGAGGGCTAAGGGGCGAGGGCTGCTGAGAACGGCAGAGGAATGAGCTGAGTGCGTACGCAGTCAGGGAACAGAGACAAGGAGCAGCGAGAGCGTAATAAACAAAAATCGATTATCGTTCTCCACGTATTTCCATTGTTGTTACGAATATTATATTTAGAGTTTGAACGCTTCCTCTTGAATTCGTTTAATTTATAGCCGAAAACTCTTTCGGCCCATCCGGCAGATCCAACTCACAGCTTTGCATGTACATAGTTGTACCGGACGTCCAGCCAATGAGCAATCTAAATGAAAATAAATGAAGATAGGGCCTACGCTTTGTGTCCTTCATATTCAAATCACATCCGGCGTTAACAAACATATGATGCAGTGGTTATATCGCATTAGATTAAGGAAGGAACTTATGGAAATGTTATGTCTTGCAGCAATCTGTACGTCAGAAGTTGAATAAACTTATGAAAATATTGATTTTTGTCTACGAATAGTGTGGTATGTGGTATATACCATAACCGTTATCCTATATTGCCACACTCCAATGAAAAACTGAGCCCTATATAATACACATAGCCAAGAAACTATCCATTAGCGTAAACCGGTTTTATTTACCGACATAAACGTTATCATTAAACGCATGAATTATATTTGCCAATAATAGAAAAGGGTGCAATTTAAATGGTTAATTTAACTAAACATCTCCGTCTATTTGCGTGACTTTAAGGATCTGTACTCTCAGATTTCATACCATAAATGTTTATAAAGCTTTATACGAATGCTTTATTTTATTGCATGCAATGCGTATGTATGTTTGGTTTGGTCTAAAACAGTCATAAAAACTATTTTTCTAAGCAATTTTCCTTCTTTTAAAAGATAAAGTTTACTACGACAAAGTTTGTTAATTCTTGTTTAACATTGATTTTGATCAACTTATCAAATATGTAACTATCAAGGGAGTACTTACACTGATATGTGCATGATTTCATTAAAATAATGATCTAATATTTTGATGAGTATTTAATGCACACATGTTTGTTTTAATAAGTCTGCTGCCGAGGTAGCCACTTAAAATGTGTACGAAATTATGCCAACATTGTCTGAGCCGATGTCATAGCCAGTGCAGTCGAAAATCATAAATTTGCTCAGAGGATGCCCTCGAGAAATATTAGAGCAGACCCTCATACATATGTATACCGTACGAGTATATCGCATATTGCCTAATTGGCGGTCTTCAAATATAGGCCTGCCAGCCACCGAAAAATGGACCGAATGCGTACGCGGGGCCGTCGAGACCTGGAACATTTTCAGTTAAGTGGAACGATTTGATGTAGTAATTTTAGTAATAACGGCAGCAGACAGATGCCAATTTGTGGCCACAGCTACTGTTTAACTACTCGAAATTTTACGTCATCGGCGAGGAATGTGGATGACGCGATATTATATTTCTTTTGAATTCACCTTAACTTCTGCTCCCGCACTTACATAGTTTGTGTACTTATTGTCTTATTTTGAATTCTTCTTTGGTTGTTATCGTGCAGAGTTCCGAAGTAAGAACGAAATATATTAATATGCTAATAGAAGAACTGTTTTTATAATTGGTAGCTCAGAAATCTTTGTCCTCAATTTTAACAGCAAGCGTTTTGGTCAGTTATTCCAATTGGGAAAGGTTAATTGCAAAGTTACGAACAGTAATTAATAAATCTACTTCTCAGCATGTTCTTTAAAATTTTAGTTTTTACGGGTTAATATTGACTAGTCCTGACCCGCCTGTAGAGAGGACTTCCTGTTTACAAGTTTGCAAGCAGCACCTCAAATTGCATTGTGCGCCAAGTAATTAAAGTGATTTCATTTTTAATTATTTAAATGCAACGTAAGTACGTTGTACAAATAAACACGTTCTCGATTTGTTTTGTATAAAATACAAATAAACACAAAAACGTTTCAACATGTATAAATGTTGTTCTCATTATCGATACTTGTCATCGATAACACCAATAGGCGGCCAAAGTTGATTATTCCGCCATCTATTGGTCATTTGTCTAATATCTAACGACCGAAGCTGCTTACTACACAACTCCTTATGCGTAGTTAGTTACATTGCAGACAGAGGGCGCTACAGGCAATAAATTACTTTTACAAGATGGCGCTTTAATAAATTGATTTTATTTTCAATGTCGATTGTCTCGACAGTGAGGAATGTCCCATAACGTCTGCGCAGGATTGTTTTAAATATATTTAAAACAAAGTTGGAATATTTGCAGACACGACTCGTGCTCGTGAATATATGCACATCGATTAAAAAGTTGCTGTCTTGGTTTCGACACTCTCACATAAAGGACATATCAGATTTGGTTGTCATTAATTTAAAAATCATTTAATAAATTTTAAACCAAATGCTCCGCACCGAATTAGGATTTCGACTAACACACGAAATTGGACTAAGAATTTAGTTTACAAATTGATGAGACGCTGCCAACCATCTTTCAACTTTTAATGTGTATTTTTAACCTCTTCGGGGTTGAATTTGCAATTTGTAGATGCTTCATAAGCAGTAGCATTTTTAATAATCTGTTCCAAAAGGGGGAATAAATACATTTGATTGCCTTATGTAATGTCTGTCTGCCTGTACGTCCGCATGAGCGCAATTTCCTTCGACATTATTAGGTCTAGAGCCACCAAATGTGGTATAAGCCGTACGCAGTTAAGGTGTTAACAAAATAAAAATGTTGTCACGCCCACCCCCAGGAGCAAAATGTAAATTTTCTACTCTTTTATAGCTAGACTTACCAATTTTGATACGATGACCTCCTTGCGACACTGAGAATAGATTATACGGAAGCCAGAATTTGCTAACTAAAGAAAGAAATAAGTATATAAGTTCGAATATTGGTGCTGATATAACTATTCTTCTGCCTAATTCAGCCCTTTTCATTCATTTTTAAGATGTACAGGGAACAACTTGTTCTCCGGCTTACATGTTATGAAGATGTTGTTCGTAGTATTAAAATATATCATATTAAATGTTTATAAATGTTTATATTCAATTTACCAATCCTTGCAATTCTTGTACCTCAAAAATCGTAGTGCCGTTCTCTCAAAAATAGCCTGAAAATGGAGAGACACGAATGCATTTAAGCAGAAGACTTAAGAAGACTTACAGCGACTAGTCGTCCTGTTAAATTTAAGTGATTTTAAAGTGGAGTAAGTCATAAATCAATTTTGGCGGAGGGAATTTGCTGATGAACCCACCGAATGAAAGATATTGGTTTTTTGACAGAAAATCTGATTAAAAATCACTGTGTATATCTGGTATTGGCAATACTGGGGTAATCCACAACAAAATGCTTGCCTCTTTACCTGTGTAATAGAAAAAAGGCCAAATTTGGAGTCAAAGCTCTTTTAATGACAATTGATCATTGGCGAGTGGATAGCATTTCATTAGAATACCATGTGTAGTGCGTATTATATATGAGTGTGTGTGTGTGTGTGTGTATTTATGTTTCGTTCTGCACACACTTGAGGTGGAGGTGAAACTATTTCGACCTGTTCAACAGCTTCCAACTGTCTACCTGTGCCTTCAAAAACCAGACAGTCAACCATTCCAACCTTTATAATTTATTTATTTATATCTTGAATTACGGTACGGGAGTATTGACCACCAGTGTAAATTTCAAATTTCAGCATATTCACGACTGACAATAGCGTACAATTCAAAATCTCATGTGATTGAAAACACAATACTTAATAAAATCGAAAGAAACAAGAAAACTTTGGCACACCACGCCGAATCTTGCATACCTAGTACAACTGCAGAACTATTTATTGTAAACATTTTAAATCATTTTAGCAAATACAAATATTCATATTCTTAATTGACTACAAGACTGTCATAAATCAAAAAAGCTATTTTTCAGTTAATGATGCAGAATAAAACATAAATGATTAGTTGGTGTCGATTTTCCTTTATGAATATATTAAATATATAATAGTTTACTGGTTCATTTCGAAATTATAAGATTTCTTCTTTGATTTTTGAGATATTTTTCATTTTTAAGATTTCTTCTTTTGTTTTGTAAGACATAAGTCAACTTAAAACTTTTAATGTATTTTCTGCAAAATCCTTTTTTGATTTAGGCCAATCTTGAAGTAAGCCAGGGATATGTTAAGCCTTTTAATTTATATTTTATTCATTTCTACACAATGTAACAATTATTCATGATGAATATTAATAAGTTTGTCAGTTGATCAGAAAACCAATACTTTAATGCTCTACAATCATATTTCTTTTGCCAATGGGCCTGTAAGTAGTTACCAAGAATACATAGCTTATACAGCGTGCAAGCTTCATGGCAAAGTATTCATGGACTCTGCGAGAATAAACCCACCACAACAACAATAGCAAAGTCAGAAAAGTTAAAGCAGCAACAGTAATCTGCTTGTGTTCACAGGTAGAGGAAGGGTACAGGTACTCGTTAAGCGTTGGCCAAAAGATGACGATAGTGGCCAAGAATAAACAGCTGCGAGATGGATGAGCCGCCCAAGCTTTAATCATATTCTAATTCTCAATCGAACATGACTAAATAAGTACTTACTAAACATATACATTCTTGTTCATATGTTGGCCTAGGAACACCAAAATATATGCAGAAATGTTTTAATCAGTTATCATGAGCCCGATGCTGCTCAGCAGAGACGAAGTCCAACGTCTTATACACACAGCAATTATGTAATTTGGAAGGTCTCTGTGATCGGTATACACTTCTTCTGCGTGGCCACTCGAAGCTCGAAGCAGCCAAAGTTGTTTTGAATTATTTCTCTTGGCAGCGAATATTACGAAAAGAACTGGAGTCTGAGTCCGAGTTTGAGTCCGAGTCTAGCTTTGGCTTTGATCAAACTCTAACGCACATTTTTCAGTGAGTATGCATGAAATCTATTGGGTGAAAAAAAATAACAACTAAAAGCCGAATTTCATACAAAACAAAAGCAAACCGGTTTATCTGTATCGTTAAATATTCTATTTGATGCTGGCAAATGACAAGATAATCCAAAGTAATCAATCAAAATTATTTTAATTTATAAAACCACAATAAAGTCGTGTCCAGTTCGCAATTGCCACGTTCGCGCTAGGGAAACTAAGACCACATACTACATTCCAATAAACATATACGATTATGAACATGCTATGATGAATATATGTACATATGAATGAACCTTTAGTTCCAAGACATCGCTTATTGAGCAACCAATAAAAAAAAATAGTTTTAAACCAGAGAAAACTAACAACAATGCAGAATGCAAGATTAAAGTTTAAGTATTAAATGCTTTTAAAAACGTATAACTTTTGAGTTTTGACTATCCCATTTCCCTTTTGATTTTACCGAGAAAGTTTAAGTTTGACGAATACCCGTCTGAGTATACTACATATTCTTGATCAGCATAAATCGTACAAACTCAATATATCTATTTTGACTTCAAAAATATGACTGAAGAGTATTTAAAATCATGGATTCAACATACAGTATTCGAATTACCATTACAATTTCAAAACAAGTAAAAATGATCTGATCGAGTATGCCTGACTTGGGGCTACCCTATACGCATTTCTCAAATCCCCAAGCACATATTTGCAAGTACCCATTTTTAATATTTTTTGTCTTTGAATTATTGGGCCTATGAATGAAAAATAAACTCTATAGTTCTACTTACAAGGACAGAAAAGATTAATACTTAAGTTAGTATTTATATAAGCATATTTATAAATTTTTAAATCGTAAAACAAACAAAACTCAAATTGATCGTTTTTCAAACATATATAGTAATTATATTTGATTTTAAATTTGTGACTACATTTACATCCAATTACTTATTTATTTATTAATTTAGTTCTTTTATTTATTAAATATATACAATATTTATTAATAATATACTGTTTAGAATTCAGAAACCCTGAAATCTAAATTTTTACATATTGCTGTTAGTTATAAAGTTAACTTATAATGTAGTGTTATATTTAAATATTTTATATACATTTCTTGATTTGAGACATATACTTATGAATTTATATGGTTAAATACGTGTATGTATATGTATATGTATATTATTCATATGTACATACCTAATTATGTATACACTGGTCATTTAATGATTACATTATCGAATATCCATCATAATGCTTACCATAATTTACCGCATTTTGCACAGTATTATTGTCAGAGCCATCGTATTATACAAATTTGAAAAACGCAACAATAGCAGTTATGAATAACCAGACATTAGCCGTCTTTGTGGTTAACTTGTATTTGGGTTTATTCACATTATCATTCAAATCTCTCGCATCCTGCATTTTCTAAGGACATGCGAAACAGGATGTTACAATGGCTTTTCATATCAGAAGCCATTCACGGCCAACTGCTGTCAACACTCCTCTAGAGTCAATATTTTGTATACATACACGTACATATTCAGAGGACATGCTTATACATACATACATATGCTAAAGATGTAAGTATTTGTATTTGACACAAATTTGGCGATCAACCCTTACATAACTTGCATAAGTACATTTAAAGAATGTAAGAATGTATGTATAAACATTTGAGGTATGTAAGAATGCAAGCTTATGTTTATGTATGTATGTATAGCTTATATGTATGTATTCATATGTTTTCCCATACTTGTATTTGCATTTGTACTAGGTCATCAAACTGACACTCATAACGGTTGCGATTATGGTTTGAATCGAAAGCCACGTTTCGGTTAACGGTTCTGTTTCGGTATTCGTTTTTGAAATTAACGTTTACAGTATAGTTGTAGAGACCGGTGTCAGTTTATATTGGTGACCATAAGTTCAAATAAACAACAATTTGGAAAAGGGGAATAAAAATTATACTCTGAAGAGTAATACCATAATTTAGATAAGCGAGAAAACTAAGCAGAGCAATGATTATTTATTTATAATATTTATTTATTTATTCAGGAAGGCAAAACAGTGCGGCCTCAAATCAAAAATATAATTTTATTCAAAAACTTATTGAAAAATTGAAAAGCCTACATAAAATTACATTTTAATCGTATAGTACATAAATTAATAATAAATTGTGCAGTTGAGTTCAATGCATAGGTGCTATATACGAATGAGTTTTAAATATCTGAGCCGATCTTTATAAAACATATATAATATATTCGTAAGTATATGCTATTCGAGCTTAGAACTATCTAGCACACTATCTTAAAGCAATTACAGTTCAATAAAACGATTAAAAACAATTTTAAAACACGCAATCAGTAAATGAACAAATAAATAGGTAAATAAATATTTTAAATAGATTTATTAGAAAATTATTAGTATAAGTAAAAGTGGTTTCTTCTATACTATCTAAAATAAAAAAACAATTTACAAATGATACACTATTAAATAATAGATTAATATTATGTATTCATGACTAGCGCAGTAAAATATCATATAGCATTTCTACATTTCTTGATTCACTCTTTTAGCCAAATTCTACAAAGAAATGCTACTACAATTCCTAAACAATCGTGGCTATGTACGTACGTACATCATGTGTACATATATTTTCTAACTTTGCACTGGCTCGGTGAATGCAAAATCATTTGACGAGGCGGCGCTACGACGCCGGCGTCGAGTTTTGGCCTAATGTTGCTATTGTTGTTGTTGTTGTTGTTGGTACTGTTGCTGCTGCTGTTGCTGCTGCTGCTGCTGCTGCCCTGTCGGCACGCGGTCGCGACCAGTTTTCATTTCGGTTTTGGCATTCACGGACTGCTGTCGTCGCGGTCGTCGCCGTCGGGTCAATCAAGTTGTGCCAATACCAATTTTAATTATTTTCCTAATTAACCCAGCGCTGCTGTGTTTATGGACAAAATTGTTAAGAACTTTATAGCGGGAAAAAAGAAAAATATATAATTTTTATAACATTTAAATGATGGACAATTTTAATATATAAATCCTCAAAAGTTACTGTGATTAGTATGTATTGTAAGTATAATAATGAGTTTGTTTGTTACATGGGTGATCCAATCAGTTATTCTGTATTGGAAAGATACGTAATATCCATCTGTGCAAAGTTAAATCTTTAGTTACAATATGATAACATGACTTTATCCTATGTGGATATGCCCGCTGTAATTGAAATTCAGGTAAGTGAAGTCTACTGAGTGAATATGTCAGGGTTTTCAATATCACAAATAAAGTTATAACGTGAAATGTTAAATATAATAAAATAAACTACCTAAGATATACTTGCATAAGTGAATGTAATTTGCGGAAAGTCCGACGGCAATAATCGTACCTATAGCTTAATGCTAGGCGAGAATGATACCAAATAGTTTGTGTCTTATTATTTATGCTATCCATACATTTATAATATTGTGAAGACGCAACGTACTTGATTGGAACGAAAAAATAAGAAATCGATCTATTGTTGAAACAAATTCTTTTTAAAAAATACTTTTTAAGTCTTGTGTGAATACACTGACGAAAAACTATATTATTTTACTAGTTTAATTGTCCATGTAAATATATATGAATATGTATATATCAAATAGCTACTTTATTCAAATCGGATTGCTGTACTATAACCTCAAGTAAAATCATGTGATAAATAAATATCCCGTTCGCGACGACAAGCCGTATGAAAATTTAGACTTTTTTTATTTTGGATACATTTTTTTATATTTCTGTCTTTCCGTCGGGTATTTTTGATGCAAAACTACAAGGCAACTGCCTGTTCCCACGTGACTATTCATCCTATACAGCATTTCTTTCCTGGTATTCACCTCTTTACTAAATAACTGTTTTTTAGTAAAGTTATTAAAAATATGAATTATGTGTTTAAATACATATTTTATGTTGTCATAATATATAATACTTGTATTGTAACTAAAGTAGTTATTAAAAGAAACAAGTCCTGCAAGATATAATAAACACATATTAATCAGGAACGTTGTAGTTGCAAGCTCCCGACTGCCTTATACTCTGTTCTCACTTTAATCATTAATTCTCATATCAAATTTGTTGTCACTACGTTTAAAATCGTGGGAGATTTGCAAGGACGTGCTGGGAGGCGATTTTAAAAACAAATAAGAAATTGAGCACAGAAATAATTCTAAAGTATTGCGGGTCTCATCTAAAAATAAATGTACCATCTCAGTGGCTTATTTAAAATTTGAAAATTTGAGAAAAAGTAATTCCCCTTAGACTAATATACCCGTATCTTTTAATATATAATAGTCTATACAACCTTGACAAAATACCTACATAGGTCTATTTACCTAGTTAGTTTTTAACTCATATTGAAAATATTGCTTATAAACAATAACTTACTTACGTATGTATCTTACTTAAATTGAATTCTGTCACTTATAACAAGAATAATTTTAATGCATATTAATGTTTATTTATAAATATATTTAACATATAGATTTATAAATTATTTACAGGAACGCCTTAGTGGCCATGGTAGCTTGGGTCTGTCTAGTAGTAGCCCGGCTTATACAACCCACTCAGGAGGGCATTCAGGTAGAGGTGGGCCAACCTCCGGACACAGTGGGCACAGTGGCACTCATGGGTCGGCGGCTACCATGCATCATCAATCACTGCAGTCCGACTTTCAGCCACCATACTTTCCACCACCCTTCCACCACTCAGCTCAAAGCCCTCCTCAGCAACAGGTAAGTGCTCCATATTGGGGCACCGTAACCGTTGGACGTATAATTTCCAAAATAGTTTAGATATCTGGTTATTTACAGAATCACGGACCACTCGAGTACTTGGGAACGGATCCTTACGGCCAGCCCCTATCTTCATTGCACCATGCTCCGCTTCACCACTACAATCAGCTGGCGGGCCTTAGATCTACACAAGATCAACTGGGTATTCATAGAACTCATAGGGACGCTGAGTTACAAGGACATGTTGTGAGTACTACAATATATAAAATTAATCCAAATATTTAAGATGCTGTCCCACTGTAATTCATCTTCGCTGCTTCACTAAAGCATTTCCTCTAGCTCCGAATTCTTGATTAAGAATTTGTTGGAACACTTCACTCTTAAAACTTAAGAATATATTGTATGTTATGTACATAGCAGTTGAGATTTCCCATTCTCACAACAATTGCTGAAGTTATGGCTTTATGAATTCCATTTAAGTGCATTATGAAACTCTACAAAAATGCTATGAAGTATTTCAAAAATGTTCTTGGGATTTCGTTGAAACATCTTGCAAATAACAACGAAAATTCCTGGGCCAAAAGGAAAAGAGTTTATACACACACACACACACACACACACATACATGTCTGTGCGTAAGCGTAAGCATGTTATACTCGAATTATGCAGGATACTCGTACACTTTGGCGTGTTTTTAACAAACTCTGCTTTTGCAACCACGACTAGGGCAGTTGCGTTGTTGACGTTTCAAAAGGCGTATCCCCTGTAGTGCTTGTGCGCATACATACACACACACACACAAACACACACATACACATACACACTTAGAAACAGTACAAATACACGATGGCCTAAACACTGGGATTGGCTCAGCTTTTGCCCGCTTCAACCCCAGGGTTTATGAAGGCAGTGGTCTACCCATAATTGGGCAAGAATTTTCGTTTACATTATTTAATATTAAATATTTGCAATGACATTTCAGATATGTATCGAAAGCTTAGTTATTTAAAATAAAAACTCAGCTGATACTTTGGCTATTAGAAGGGTATATAGCTTACAAAACTTACATGCCTACCTACCTGAATCAACTTTATACAAAGTGCGACTTTATTAGAAGCTGAAACTACTTTTTGAATGTTTGATTAGAAGTTATCCTGTTCCCTAGTCTAAAGTACGATATAACTCTCCTTCAGCTGTATCAAGTAGAGTCAAAAATATTCCATTTTATTTTTACATACTTATATACATGCATTATATACTAATTTATGAACGCCCATTCATATACATATGCATGCACACATAGATACACTTGCACACACCTTTATATACGAAAGTACACGCTTCAAGCTGCGTGCTTCCAGCAGCGTTAGTTCTGCTGTTAATTTCCTCCCTTACTGCTGAAAATAGATTCTTGAATAGCTTCTGAAATTCAGGATATATATGTGTATATAACATATAAATACACATACACATACCAACAAACATTTATCAAGCTGTGCGCTTTAGGAAGCTGCTTCCGATCGGTATAGAACCTACAGTATACAGGGTTGTAGCAAATATCAACGCTTATCCTTAAAAATTAGTTTCGACTTAGTTTATGTCGATTTTGTGAGCGGTGTTAGATATCCTGTTGATTCTGACCAATATTAAACATAGTTATTTATACTTTATACGCTAAGACTTGCAACACTCTGTCTATTTCATTAATGTGCACAGTTTTATGCATTTTTATGTGATCAAGTTTAAACTATAGTATTGAATAACTCGACCAGAATATACCTCTTTAGAGCTAGTCATGTCCCTGAATATTCGCGTCGAATGCAATCATATTTATGAAAAGATATCGCAATTATGTCTGGCACAAACGCACAAGCTCTAAATAAAATAAATCTCCTACCTTTAGACTCAACTATCTCATGGCTTTCCATACACGGAGAGAAGAAGTGATTACGGTAGTGCAATATCAGCAGGAGCAGCACATGGCACCAGACTTGGACATGAACATGAATCTCTGGCCTTGCATCAAGCGCTGCAGAACGCGGTGGATGATGTCCAAGCTCCTGCCCTGGATGACAATGTGGCTTTCATGTCAGACTTACCTCTGATAAAAAGTAAGTAGCAAATTTCATTACATAAATGTGATAGTGTATTTGCCCTTACCTTTTCTTTCTTCCTGCCAAAACTCTATAAAACTAAACAGATAAAGGTTTATCAAAAACAATAAAAGTACAAAGCTACTAAGATGTTCTTGATTATATCTATTCGAAAGCGGTTCAGGAAACAAAATAAAGAAATATTAAAATCAATTTAAAATTCAATCTTAAAGTTCAAAGTTTCTTTGATTTTCCAACTTTGCTATTAGAAATCAACTTTAATATTTCTATACTACATATTACATTTTCCTAACTTTAAAATATAAAACATCCTAATATAGTCATTTGATTTGCAACACAGAATGAATGTATAAAAAGAATATCCTAAACGAAGGGTGTAATTTTGATTTTTCCGCTCGATGTGATGTTTAGAAATTCATACACTCATAAATTGTCCTCTGGCTCATGCTATTCATGAATGTTTGAATGCAAGAGAACCTCACTGAGAACGGAAAAATATGAATTGTGTTTAAGGCGGTACCACAAACATCCGTAAATAACAATGCTAATCAACCCCTGAACCGAATAAATATTACGTGTGTGATGAAATTGAAGCTGGCTCCTCTAATTGGCAGGATTACTGTAAAATGATCCGTGCACGCAGTGTTCACACCTTTCAATCTCAAAACACTAGCACAAAGAAATAGATTTTCCATACAATGCACTATGTATATATTTATTGTATCCATAACTATATACATGTGGGCATACATACATTGTTAGTTATGTTTTAAGATGAACATAAATTGCATGTTTTCCTTTACAGGCATGAAGAGTGGGAAGGACGCTGGAAACATAGGCTCAGGATCGCCAAGTGAAGTATTTTGTGCTGTCCCTGGTCGACTCAGCCTTCTCTCAAGTACATCAAAATATAAGGTTACAATTGCGGAAGTTCAGCGTAGATTATCGCCACCCGAGTGCTTAAACGCTTCTTTGCTGGGTGGTGTGCTAAGAAGGTATGTTACCATAACTTATATTGGTGCTTTAACTTAAGAAAAATTTTAAAATAGAGCAAAAAGCAAAAATGGAGGTCGATTATTAAGGGAAAAGCTTGAAAAGATTGGACTAAATCTACCAGCCGGCCGGCGAAAAGCAGCAAATGTCACACTGCTTACATCTTTAGTCGAGGGAGAAGCAACGCACTTGGCCAAAGACTTTCACTTTGTTTGTGAAACCGAGTTTCCAGCTAGACAATTGGCTGAGTACATTGTGCGCCATCAAACCGAGCCCCAGGATTCGTATCGGCGGAAAGAGCTCATACTTCACTCACAACAAGTAAGTATTCAGATATCAACGCATCTTAACGATTTTCATTGTATGTCGGTATTTGTTTTATTTTTTTTCGATCTGAAATATGTTGTATTCGAATTTTGTCACGAAATGTGTAACGCATTGAAAGTGGTGTTTTCAAATCCATAAATAATATACTATACAGTTGTTTTGAGCAGGACGACAAACTGAATCAATAAAGATACCATGTCTGTTTGTCTATCATAGTTTCTCATAGTTTCTCTCAATTTGAAACATGTCTGAATTGAATGACAGTACATACATATGTCAGAAACTGACTTTTCGGTCAACTAGTATTTAGCTATATTTAATTTACGATTCTTGAAGATAGCTGATTTCCTGCTTCGGCAGATGTCTTCCCATTGTTTTTTCGTTTGTTCGCCCTGATTTTCATAATATACTTATTTCATTTTTCGAATTCTCTTACAGATAACAAAAGAATTGATGCAAATATTAAGTCAAGATCGAACCACGCACTTTGGGACAAGGTCACAGCACTTGTTAGAGCCCTCAATGCAGAGGCATTTAACACACTTCTCCTTGATAACCCACGGATTTGGTTCGCCTGCAATAATAGCCGTGCTGCATGCTTTTCAGGTAAACAATTTAAATAAATGCAATTTGCGAGCAGTGCTAAATAATGCAATTAATTACAGACCTTTCTAAATGAATCATTAAATTATTTGGAAAAATTGTACCCTTCAAATGGAGGCGGAATGGTATCTTCATCTCTGGATAAAAGTAAAATTGACAACGATAAGAAATGATAGACTATATTGCAACAAAAGAAGCAACTCGTATTTTAAAACAAAAAACACTTATAATACAAAATTAGGTACAATATCTATTCTAATAAGTAATAAATTATTGTAAATTTATTTAGTTTAGTGTAAATTATTGGAAATTTGTAAAACCGTAATTTTAAAGTACATGTTAAATACATATGTACATACATATAAATGTATTATGATTTTTTAAAAATTAGGAAACTTAATCGACTTGTTTCCACAAGAAGTCACCAAGGGTTTTACAACACTTTAAATAAAAATATCCGGGTTTTATTTTTTAAGTAATCTACTATTTAAACATTTTAAAATTATACAAACAAATAAAATATGTTTTTAAAACAACCTAAATTATTTCTCACAAATCCTTTTTATCGTATAAATAACAAATATAGACAAACGAAAATTCGGAAGAAAAATATGCAAAAATTAAAATTTGGCGGAATCATATTCTAGTTTTTTTAACTAATCCTATCTATAGTTCAAATTAATAGGGTTCTTTAATAGATATTACCTACATGCATTTTTAATTGGACAATACACGAAGGTAAGCTATATAATTCTCTAATTTAAAATATAGATGTTGTTTTTTAAGGGACGTTTCCTATATACACATGTATATTTACTAGAATATGATTTTTTCTGATCAGCATCTATAGCCATGCCAGTCACTTGACTGCTAAAATATTCAAAACTAGTATACGAACACAACAAGCTGGTAACTTATCAGTGTTGCCGGCCAACTATTTAGATTAAAATGAATTACATCAGCATCACAATGCATTTGTGAACCGTAGTCCATCGCCAAAGAGCTCAATCAGGGCTGGTGATATGTCCACTCCGTCGCATGGTCGCCGCAGACGGTACGCCCTAATAGAGAACGAGTCCTACTTATATGGTCATCCGTAGCGCAGCTGTACACGCCGAACAGATCGGCCACTCTGCGGCACTTCAAATAGTCAAGCTGGATGAGGATGCTGCATAACTGACTCAAAGTGGGGCTAATTCCTTGTGCAGCTTATTAAGTGATAAGTTAAATACAATACGAATTCAGGTTTAATCTTAAAATTTGAGATTTCGCGCTGAAATCAAAAGAGATTGAATATGATTCGATGTGTTTTAAATTATCAAACAGTATTATTTTTTTGAAAATATTACTCTACATGTGACTACCACAAATTTGTGTTGCATACTTTTAGTTGCTATGCTTAAATTAAATTATATTGAAGCATTAAACCATTAACTATATCTCGGGTTAATCTTGAAGGATTTTGAAAGGACATATATATTTTTACTCGTACGAATGAGGACTATCGATTGGCATTCAAGGGTTTTCAGGACCCTACCGAAAAAAGAACTTCAAATTTTTACAAGGGGGTTGCTTAGAAAAAAGGATACAAATTCACAAAATCGGCTGTATCTCGCTCATTTCAAGGACGATTTTAATGTCCTTTTGCTGAGAGATATCTAACATCCTGCCGAATTCGAAAATGTAACGATAAGCACGAAGGTCCTTGAAGGAGCTGAGAAATACAGACTTTTCTGTGTACAGAAAATTGGCCATATCTCCTGGTGAGTCCTGTGTCAGATAGATTGTCACGACCAGGGCTACCAACTGGCCAAAGGACATTCGAATTGTCCTTGTAGTTTCCAACTTATCGAGGATTTTGTATATTTGGTCAGTTTCCTTCGTCCCTCCGAATAAAAATTTTCAAGTCGATGATTCTTAGATGACCCCATTATCCTTGAATGCCAATCGATAAAGGAGGTACTTGCGATCCTAACGCAACAAGTCCTTTCAAAATCTCCAAGGATATGGCAAAATGGGAGTTATTTTTCTGAAAATGCTAATCTCCTTGTGACTATCCAAATTTATGTTGCATACTTTTAGTTCCTACGCTTTTTCATTTGGCCAACGCGGAAGATATAATTTGGCAGCGTCAAAATGCTTTAAATACCAGGCGAACAGAAATCATCAGAAGGTCGTTAAATATAACAGTTGACTTTCATGGGGTAATTTTCTTATAGATACAATGCCAGGAATCATTTTTTGGAGTCGCTTTATTTAAATTCATTTTTTCTTTATATATAACTTAATTTTAAATCAAATTTTAGTTTTCAGCTACTACTCACATTATTTTGAATAAAATCTGACTTTAATTCCAAAATGTACTCTATATATTTTAGCTTATAATATCGATCCTTTCTTGTTTACTTCTTTTTCGACTTTGCTGCCTTTAGAGCCATAATTTTGCGTCGCATTTTTTGAAATTTATTTGATTTTCCAAACCATTTGTCAAATTTCTCCATAACCTAGACAATAAAAAATATATACATGTAAATAACAATTTTTCCAAACCTGAAATATCCGTATGTTCATAAATACACATACAAAAACACACTGAAACAGACTGATTAAATTTCCAATTTAAGGATTCATCATTGAGTAAAATATCCTTAAATATTTAGAGAAGGCCAAAATCTTTTAAATATCAATTGACTTTTTTTCAATTAACAGGAGTAAATGCTATATTAGAATACAAATCTCAAAATTTAATAAAAATCTATTGCTATAAACTTCTTATCTTACCCACAAACATTTTAACATTTGTGTTCTTAAGTTATATGCAGCTTCTATTTAGTTTTTCTAAAAATGAAAGGTCTTTATGAGACATATCTTACAAAAAGCAAATACAAGTCGTTAAGACTTATAGCTTTTTTACTTTTTATCTTAAAAAAATGCAATAGCAGATATCAAGAACTCGACAAAGATCTAGCTTAGTATACGCATATATCTTTCGATTTAATCTTCTAGGCTTACCTTCAACTCCGGTGGAAATAGAGGGGGATCTGTTTCAGTCAGAAAATGTTCCAAAAACTCCGATGGCTGCAGTGCCTCCGATTTCAGTCGCATTTTTCTTTCGACATTCAATGTGTTACCTACATTGTTACTGATGTCACCAGAATTATAAGCTTGCAAGACTTTTGCAAGTGCAGAGTAAGCGTAAGTGTCTAAATCATCAGGTGCATTTTCAGTCATCAATTCCAGCCAAAGTAGGAAACTAGTTCCATAGTCGCATTTTGGAATGAGTATTACTTTCTGGAAAGCTCTCTTGAGTGTGCCTTTGGCGGACCACGGTAAGTTACTTGTGCCAAGAAGTACGATCTTATCTGTCTTCTTAATTGGCTTTAATATTTTCTTGTTAATATACGGACCGAGGAGTGTTGGCTTAATATCTTTTAGTTCAGGTGGAACCTTTTTGATAAAAACACGATGTGCTTCTTCAATGAACAATATCGTTGGTTGGAATGCTCTAGCGACTTTCATAACTATATGTAAGAACATGTTCATGTTGTCTGCGAACTGGAAAGTTTTTTCTGGACTTAGATTTATAAGAACAGCATCTGTAATCAACATGTATAATTGAGAACTAGATATTTATCATAAGAACTTAGCGTATGCATACCCAATTCAGATGCAATTATTTGGCACAGCAATTTTTTTCCACTGTTGAGTGGTCCAATAAGTAAAATTGACTTCGGTTTCGATATATCGAACTCACTCATTCCCAGCATACTCTCCTGGATAACCATTTTAATGTCTCCCTTTGCAGGACCAATTGTGCTAGAATGAAACAAAAAGTGTATTAAATTGTAGCTACAACTTGGTATTGGGTTGTAAGTACTCAATGTAATTCTTGGGAAATATTAATGAACAGAGATGGGTACTCGTATAATATAACTCTCAATGTAATTGATCACTAATGTTGTAGAATTACAAGACAGACTCACGTTAGATTGTCTTCATCCCTTGTGTCATCAGCCAAGAAATTAAAGTCAGCTATGAATTCATCGAAGTCTTTGTGAGAAACTATCTCGATAACACCCGCATCTTTCAGTTCATTATACAATGAGCTGAGTGTTCGGTCTCCTGTCGGATCCACAACCTTCTTCTTCTTCTTCGCTTTCTTTGCCTTAGCCTTTCGCACTTTTAAGGCCTTATAAGGCAGTTTTTTGTCTTTAGCCAAAGCTTCTCTCAACAATTCATATTCAATCCTAGAAAGGGTGTTTAGTTTAAATAATTATTTAGAAAACTGAAACTAAAACATATTTTATCAATTTATAGTTATGTCTTGAAAGTCAAATAATTATCATGAGATAATATCATAAAGATAAATAAAAACTTGGTTCTTACCGCATATATTCATCTACCAACATCCGCAATTCATGATGTATTACATCCAATTGTTCTTCGGTCACCCAACCTTTAATTGGATCGTGATTCCTGTTTAGATATTCATCAATGTTTCTCCAATCAATTGCAAATTGCTTCATGGTGTTCTCCATCCGTTCTGTCGGAAAGAATATTTAATAGATATTATTAAATGGTTAGGTTATTATTAAATATTAGTAAATAATAAAAAATACACACACTAGCTGGCGCAGCAAATTGTACAATATTGCATGTACATTTCCTATGTAGTATATATATAGTATATAGTATTTTATTAGTATTACCTATCGGTTTGCTGCTGCCAATTATGTAGCCAACATCGACGATTCCAGCATCCTTTAATTTTTTTCTTCGTTTTGCGTCTTTCATTTTCTGTTTTTTTATTTTATCCCTTATTTTCTTTTTTTCCGCTCTTTTCTTATCTTTTAATTTTTGTTTCTCTTCTTTGCTCATTGGTTTTTTATTTAAGGATTCTTGAAATTCTAATGGTGTCATAGTCTCGTCAATGACAACTAAAATTGTACCCTTTTTAACGGGATCCGGATATTGGTGAAAATCTCCGGTTTTAAGATAACTGTTAATTTAAAACCGTCTTTAATTTACACCCACAATATAATGAACATTTACTTACAATTCCGCAAACCAGGCGCGAATATGATCTGAAATATCTTCCATCATCCAAGGAGTTCGCAACTGAAGCAACCTTGTACGCTCATCCATTATTAATTTTGCAAAATCCTCATCGAGTTTTTGTTTTAACTTTTCATTTTTATACATCTCAAGAACGGAATTTGCGAACCTGTTTGGCCTTTTCAACCTTCGCGTCTTTTTCATACCCAACAGTTCCCTTTTAAATTGTTTCTTAATTTTATATATTTTCTTTGTTTTGTAGGCTCTCCACCAGGATTGAATTATACTGGCTGCCTTATTACGTATTTCATTTAATTTTTGCAGTTTATTTTCTGAAAATTATATTTTGAAATGATTTATCATCGTTCAAAATATTAAAAAGTAGATCTAATCGGAAGTGCCGAAGAATACGTTGTAAGATTCAAGTATAGTAACCTTAACCAAAATCTGTCAAACTAATCGGATACAATGAGTCATAGGACTCGGTAGAAAAACTTAATTTATGTTGGGGTGGCTATATACTCGTACCCTTGCAGAAAAATGTTTCATATAATAGCTCTATTTTCGACTGATTGGTTATAATCTGGTGATCCCACGAAGTATTCTGTATGTGAATAAAATATATATACATATATATAAACTTAGTTAAATTTACCATCGTGAAATTCGTCTAAAATATCATCTTTATTTCTTAAATCAGCACAGGCCTCGTCAGTCTTTATGAACTCTGCGTTAAATAGGGTTCTTTTAACAGGAATGCTCATTGCTTGATTTGGCTTAAAGGTAAATCTGTAATTGACCTTTTTGCGTTGTTGAACTTGCATGTACTTCTTCTTATCGTATTTTATATTAGACTTATATACACGTGCTCGTCGTGCTCTTTCGTGGGCCTGAATAAGTTCTACTGCTTCGGTAACTTTAACCCAGTCCTTTGCGGCACTTTCTTCCTTTTCTTCATCATTCATGTATAACTTATTATCTACTAATATGTTTTGAATCTCTAATGGACGACGATACAAAAATTGTGGTGACCTCCAGATCATTAAGTCGCGCGGCGTAAGCCTTCTCGAAATTAAGACTTTGTCGATATAAACATATTCACTTAGCTCCATTTCCTTTAACTCCTCCTTAAGGAGCATCAACTGTTGAGTAGCATTTTCAATTAGCGTCCGAACCACCCCTCTTTTTTGCACTTGAAATGTGTTGAAATAAATAAAACTCAGTTTATTAACCAGTTCCACGTATAATACATAGAGCTCGGAAAATATTTTAAATGATAGAGCCTTCTCCTCGGGTGGTTCAATTTTCTTTAACCGATCTTGTTTTTTTAGTAGTTGACCGATATCTTTTGTGGCAGCCACCCAGCACTTAAAATTTAAATCAAAGGACATTTTAAAAACGCGGTCTCTTGTCACAAATAAACATAAAACATTAAATTTGTATGTTCAATTACTATTATTTATACGTGTGCCTGTAGTCAATAATGCTACGTGTTTTTTCATAGCACTCTTGATCTGAGAGAATTATGTGGCACTCAAACATATCATATTACAAGATCCAGTGGTCGACTTAGGAATATTAACACTTATTGTGCGAGCTTAATATGCTATAATTTATATGCTCAGTTCATTATTTACTCATAGTACACGATCCATACGTCAATATCAACAGAGGATTTAAAAAAAAAATCAATTGTCGGTGATTGAAGCATTTGCTAGAAACATTTTACGATAGAAGGAACCCAGGCCAAAATAAATCAAAACATTAGTTTTATGCTTTAAATTACAAATACATTTTGAATATTTATGACACTGATAGAACTACACCACAGTCAACTTGTATTTCGTATTTATATATATATATATTTATTTTTAACATTATATGTATTACATTTGGATAAGGCTTTTTAGGGGATATGAAATGGAACAACAACCGCCTCTTTATGATCAATTTGTATACCTAAAACTCCAGAGTGCGATTTTTGAAGAAACATTCTCATCTGCAAAATAAGATAGGTAAAGAATTAAGTTAGTTTAAGAAAATAGATAAGTTCAATATACCAGCAGAAGTTATATTTTTATAATATATAATATGATAACGCTTCAAATGATTTCCATAGAAAGTTTTCGGTCAATATTTTTAACAATCATATTGTTTTTCAATATTTGGTTTTATATTTACAATCTGTCTCATCAAGGGACAGTTAATAAATATTTTCATTTAACTTGACGTGTGACACGATATATGTATGTTTTCATTCAAATATTAAGATAAAGATATTTAGCTTGATAATAAAACCAAAAATGTATTTAAATTACTAATTATATACGTATGAGACACTAACCTGAGCTGTATCATCTGAGTATATTGCTTTAGATACGTATGATTGATGGTTCGGGACATCTTTCAAGAGACCTAAAATATAAATAAGAATATTAATTAACAAATAAACATTTAACTATTTTTCAAAAAAATCAATAAAAATAAGAAACATGTAGAAGGAGAGGCATTTTCGACCTAATAACTTATACTATATACTCACTATATACAATATACACTGCAAGTGCGTCTGCTTCTGTATTAAGTTCGAAACTAATGACGCATAGCTTTGTTTTATTTCTTTGGATTTGTAGAAGGCATAATGTGTATGTTGGTAAAAATTCGTCTCTTATCTATGTACATACATACACACTTATTTTTAAAGCAAATGAGAAATTCGATCGCTCAAGCTAAGCTGTGATACTATGTACATACATATGTGCATAGTATGTTAATTGAAAAGTCGTGAAAGACGAATCTAGGTAATAGAAGGCTGCATGGAATTTAGATTGTTATAATTCAAGAATCGATGCCTCTTATATTCCTATCATGTGCAAATCGAACGGTTATAGCAAACCTTTTAGTATAACACCAGGATGTTGAACATTGTTCCACTGCTGCTGAAGACGTTGTGAGTACAATTTTATTCTATCCGTGTACTCTTGGTGTTCAAGAGTGTGAGAATCCATCGCACCGACATTAATCATGTTTCTAAAGAACATTAAAATTAGATAAATCGGATGTTATACCTAATATATATGTATGTACATACATTGCAGTATTTTGTACTAATCTGGACAGTGCATTTTGATCGTCCTTCTTTGGCAGGGACTGGGCATAATCATTGCTTAAATCAGCAGAGTTAATTCTTCGCAGAGCTGGACTTTGGTTGACGGAGTCTGCCAGGAGATGTGTTCTTTCGCTTGGTTCAATGCCCTGGTAGAGATTGATGAAATTCTGTCCATAAAAAGATTAATAGGGACTCACTTGACTGCCCAAGTCGTCTGTGCAATGCCAGCAACTGCAAATCGATGCTAAACATTCTAAAATTGAACGAACGTAATCCATATGTGGGCTGATAATACACAAATATTTATAATTTTTAGTGATGCGTAAATTATCAATTTGTTAATAGGGGCAGTCCCGACAAGCAGCTGTACTATTAATATGAAATTCACTTTCAAATATTAATTGTTTTATTTTTATTTTAGTATATATTAAGATTGCATATCCATACAAAATTGAAACAAGCCGTGAGTGTGGGTAATATTATAATTGAGTGCTTTGTTTTGGCACTGCGCATATTGATATGTAAATGTCTACATATGTTCGCGTTTTAATATGAAACGCAGTATATCGACATCGATATATTCTGGCGGTATTTTAAATATATCACAAGCTGATTCCTAGTATCTTATAGTTCTGTTATTCCGTATTTAAAATAGTTAAATATATAATGTTATCTTTAGAATGATAGAAGCAAAAATAGCTTATTATATCAGCTGTAACCATTTATGAGATCATAGCAATTTGTTTGTACCAACCAGTAAGCAAAATTAATAAATTAAATAAGTAACAATAGAATTAATAATAAATTCGATATTTCGGTATTTATTTATTTTATTAAACTATCGATACATTTATGTACGATAACATCACATACATACACATTATATGTATCGGAATTTACGGAGCTGAAAATAAAGTTTCATGGGCTGCTGTGTGCCTACAGGTGAAGAAATTGAATTCTAAAGTTTCAAAATTGTAAAAATTAACGTTCACTACGCTGTTACAGGCGCTTTAGCGGCATTAACAGAAAATTTGGTTTTTGCCGCTGAATAAGCTGCCTTCTAAATCAACTTTTTTGAATTAAACCAATATTTTTTCAATTTCGCACCGAACTGCATCAAAGAAAACGGCTTTTCGAAAACGAGCTACGGCAGTTTTGCAGGAAAATCTTGCCACAATTGTTCTTAAAAAAAATAGCAAAAAAAATAATTCTTAAGAATGGAAAAAATCGCGAAGTTAAAAAAAACCAAGCGATGTTTTGCCAACTTTCAATATTTGGTCACACTCCATAAATAACACATACAGGGGGTGGAGGGTACAATTTGTGCTACCTATTTTTCTCAACGAAAATCGACTTATGACGTGTAAAATTAATTCATTCCAGAATAAAGTAATTGTTGGACAAATAATGAATGGACTTATCTAAATTGGATTAAGTATCACGTCAAATAATTAATTCGAAAAAGATCTAAGTATTACTTTTAAAAAAAAACAACAGCAACAACATGATGATTGTTTTAATGTAAGGAATATAAACAGAAAAAAGAACTGAATTGTTAATTTTGAGCCCACTTTACAATAGATTTTGGCTGTTGATAGCGCTGCTGGTTCTAGCCTGTGTAGCATGCTTGTGTCTGCGTCAATGGGTGCTACACCACAAGAAGAAATTGCATTCTACCTCATCGGAAAAAAGAGTGCATGTTGGTATTTTCCATCCATACTGCAATGCCGGCGGCGGAGGTGAACGTGTCTTGTGGTGTGCGGTGAGAGCCTTACAGGTAAAGGTATATGATTAAAGTATTTGGATACATAGTTAAATCATAGTTTCATTTCAGGAAAAGTACGATAACATCAAGATTGTCATTTACACAGGAGATATTGACTCGAACCCCAGTGCCATATTGCAGAAAGCAAAGAATGTATTCAATATCGCACTCGATATTGACACGATTACTTTTGTATTTTTGAAGCAGCGTTATTGGGTTGAAGCTGGAAAGTATCCACACTTCACTTTGCTGGGCCAAAGCTTGGGTTCAATCGTTTTGGGCTTAGAAGCGGTTTGCAAGTTCCCGCCAGATATTTTTATTGATACTATGGGATACTCCTTCACGTACCCTGTATTTCGTTGTTTAGCTAGCTCCAGAATAGGCTGCTACGTTCATTATCCTGTAATAAGCACCGATATGCTTAAGCAAGTGCAATTTCGCCAACCTGCACACAATAACAGAGATTATGTTGCAAGAAATCCATTTCTTACATGGATGAAGCTTTCCTACTATAGCTTTTTATCAAAGGTGAGTGAATTTTAATATCTTACAAGTGTTTAACGAGTAAATTACAACACTTACCTGTAAGGCATGTGAATTTTAAAAATAATTATATTCTTTTATTTTTAGACTTATAAGTTTGTAAGCCGCTTTTCAGAAACTATTATGGTGAATTCCTCATGGACTGAAAATCATATTGTAGAATTATTTGATGCTCCATTAAAAACTCATCGAGTGTTCCCGCCTTGTGAAATAAAACATCTAACGAGTCTTAAGCATATAGGAAAAAATAATAAAATCATAATATTATCTGTGGGACAGTTTCGCCCGGAAAAAAACCACCCCTTACAATTACAAACTATGTATGAGTTAAGGACGTTGTTAGCCAGAGATGAAGCTCTATGGAATCGAATAAAACTTGTCATAGTAGGATCCTGTCGAAATGAAGAAGATTATCAAAGGCTACGAAACATGCAAGATCTCGCAAAGCATTTATCTCTTGAAAGGTCTATTGAGTTCAAAGTAAATGTTTCATACGACGATCTTTTAAAACTGTATCAACAAGCTAAAATTGGCATACACACTATGTGGAATGAGCACTTTGGTATTGGAATCGTTGAATGCATGGCAGCTGGGCTTATAATGGTAGCCCACAACTCTGGAGGTCCCTTACTTGATATTATTGAGACATCTGAAGGTAGCCAAAATGGTTTTCTTGCAACGGAGGCAGCTGAATATGCAGCGAGCATATTAAATATTATACACAATCCTGCAGAAATAAATAAAGGCATTGTAGATGCAGCCAGGTGCGTATTTTAGCATTTAATTAATTTATTAACTTACTGACTTTTATACATTTCAGATCATCTGTTGAGAGATTTTCTGAAAAAGAATTTGACGATCAGTTCTTACGTGCAATATCGGCAGTTTTTTCATAAATAAATAATAAATATACAAGTATACACTTAATAATTATGGCATAACCAACAATTATCCTAAATAATCAACATTAAATACCAAAGTTTCATAAAATAAAATAATCATATTAAAATAAATACTTCACATTTATCAAATAAACGACATAAGTATTCACTAATAATGTAGTACGTTCCATATTATGTTGCCGCAGAAAATGTCCTTATGTTTAAGTTATATAATTTTTCCAAGTAATCGCTAAGTTGGTGCCATTCTTTTACACTTACACTTTGTATCCATTCAAAATGGGGTAGAATGAGGCTGACCTGCCATGGCTGGCTATAAAGACGTCTATTATCTCTAAGTATATTAAACTACAATGCAATTGTTACTTATTAAAATGATATGATTTTTATTTATTAAACATTTACATCGACGTTATTCTAACATTTTTATTTCATTTTTGTAGATGTGTTTTTGGCTATTTATTTGCTAGTATTTAGTATAATTTGAGTGCCTTAAATGTATATTTAGTATATGAATTATGAGACATTTCTTAAAATATTTATACGCATATTCGATAACGATCGCTTATTACTATATTTAACTACATCTATTTTGAATATTCTGTAATTTCTAATTAAATAAATCAATCTAAATGGATAAACAGACGGACAGTTTTATTATTAATTTAGAAGAAAGTATTGTGATAGTCATAATCATATTATAATCACTATAGATTTAAATTATTATTTCAATCATATTGATCTTATGATTCAAGTAAATTAATTCTTAACACATAGGCATATTTAAATGACAAGATCAGATTATGGTCAAGGAAAATGTGCAAGGTAAGTATCATTCTAAATGGGTACAAAAGGTTTGTTTGGATTGATAGATTTATTAATTACGAGTAGCACTAAAACTCAAATGAATATAACCACATCGATCTCACAAGACCTTGATTTTTCAAATAAATTGTATCCATTTACTCTTAGCTCCCCATAAATCTGTTTTAAGATTCTCGAAACTTTAATCAAATAGTCTTATTTAGTAAGTCCACACTTCAATGCAAATTTATACAACTTAAAATTTCTGATGGTTGTTTTCACCGGCCAAGTCGACTAAATTGTACAGTTTAAAAATTCAGTTTCCAATTAAATTAGTTAAGCTTTCAGTATCTTTTAATCCGTTTAGAAGACGCTATGTATTTCGACTGTCGAACCAGTTATGATTTGATATTTGTGCAGTAGCTTATATTTTTTGAATAATTATACAATGTTTAAATCGGCTAGTGGCAGGGAACTAAAAAAGTCAGTAAACCCAGAAAAAAATTATTAATTTCGAATAGTAATTTCTTGAATTAACTAGAATGGTATGCACACAGGATACACGTCAATTTACGCCCAGTTTTACTAATAGCCATTTTAAACATGCTGACAATTAAAACTGTGCAAGAAAAATTATTATTATTAGACACGTTTAAAAATATAAATTAACGAGATGTCCAATTAAATACAGCTTAATGAAAAATAATCTGCTTCATTAATTAATAAATCATATTTGAAGGAAGGTATTAGTGGTCAAATATGGTACATCCAACCATACTCCACAGTAATGTTCAGTACGAGTCATCTAAAGGTACTCGTACATGCTTATGTAAGTAGTAAAATACTGTGTTCCTCATAAGTACTTATATACATACAAAGTACTATTCTTGAGCAGCGTTACAACATACTTATCATACTCGTACATACAAATACCAGTTTGCTAGTATCCTAATTCAGTTTAATCGTTGTTATGGTATTATGGTACATGTTGTTGGTTAGTTGCACGAAGGTATAGTGTTCTTTTAAAGTTATACATTCAATTTTTTGTTTTTTTTTTATTAAATAGAACTCTTTAAAAAATATTAAAGAAAAACATAATTTTGTCTAAGGTTAGATTTTCTGTTGCCAAATCAAACATAATAATTCCTAGTACTGTCAATTGTATGTCATTTTGAGTTGTGTGCGTTATTTAAGGTATTCTTAGCAATTTTTCTTGAAACTATTTTTTCATTTGATATAATATTTACATTAGTAGTTTAAGTTTACTTTATATAATAAGATAATAATGTAAAATGCATGTTACAATTAATTGTTTACTATTATCTTATTGTTTCATTTCTAAATTTTTGTTCTTGGATCGTCATATTATAATAACTATTAATCTGAAAAGCTTTGTGTTTATATAACCAACGTTTTATTTAATTTATTTTTCTATTTTAATACCCTTGCAAGCAAATTATAGTTTTGTCAGAGTGAAAGATGCATCTTTCACCCTATGTCCATTTGATCGAAAGTCCATCTGTTTTTCTCAGTCTCTCAGGTCTTAAGGTATGTTGATGAAACTTGGTACATATGCTCTTTAAATTGCCGCACTTTTTCAGCTTTCGTAAAAGGTTCATACTATTTAATGAAAAATACGTTTAAAATGCGATTTTGTGCTTTTGCCCAAATATGATTAGAATCGGACTTCTATATCAAATGGCTGCAATAGGAACGTCGGCTAAAGATTCAATTTCAACATAACAAACTTGATTATAAAGGTAACATAACAGCTTTGTATTAGGTTGTTGTAGCTATTACCTTTTATCGGATGAATTTAATAGATTTAATTTATATGCCTGCAAGGGTTTTTAACTTTCGACATGCCGAATACAGTTGCTTATCTGGTTGAGATTCACAAATTTATTACATTAAAAATACTTTATACCTCTAGAGTGTAGACTGATGCATAAGTATTCTTATTTTAGGTATGTATACTTAGTTTTTATATTACATAGTTAAGCTTCGCATAAATACATAGATACGGTTATTTATGACATGGTTGACTTGAATCTTTCTTCAGTTTTTTTCACAACGGAAGGAAGCGAAACAAACAAATACTTAATAAAATTATTTAAAATAACCTGTTTAAATTAAATCACAATGCTTGTGCAATAAAACAAATGGATTGTTACATTTTGTGCACATAAATAGAAGGAATAGAGGATGTCTCAAAAAATATTTGACAACTTAAATCAGATCAGCTAAACGAATGACAATACCCCGTACAAAGATTTGGAGTATCTTAAATCTATAATACGAATATATATACATTTTAACTTGTGGTTTTTTGATAAAGTTCAATGTGGGTTGGACTCATTTTAATCAGATACAGACAACTACATTATGTCAGCCATGTCTACAAGCCTTATAACGTTTTTTTCCTAATTTTCTCTTTGGGTTTTATTATTTTTATATTGGGGCACAAAGAACATAGTAATGTTACAATATTACAAATACATAAATATGTACATAATTATATTCGTATGATAAATTGAGAATACCCTATAACTCATGTCGAGTATATTCCAACTCTAGCAGTCATATTTTTATTCCTGACAGGATTTTTAAATTAAATAGGGTACATCCACTATATATGAAAACACTGAAACAATTATTGTTCATTGGAATGACTTTGAAACAAATGTAGACTTATGTTTTTGGTTTTTTTTAACAAGTGCTCTAAATATATATGTCTACAAAATATGTATGATTGGTACCGAAATGATAATGTTTTTATAAATCGCTTGATATCTGAGAAATTTTGAGTTTATACAAACAATTTGTTTTAAATTAAATACCTGTATGTATATGTACATACTTATACTATTTAAAATTAAGAGTGTATGTATTAAATTAATTATTTGGGCTAAAAGATTGTTATTGAGATGTTTTGCAATTTACAGCAATGCTGTCTTAACACTGACGCAATCAAAGCGCAACCTGCGAAATGTCTTCTTGCATGTTCCAAAATACTGTTCGGTTGATTTGAAACAATTAAAAATCAAAAAAATATGTAAAATTCTTGAAAAACGAGTGAGCAGCTTCGTGTCTTGTGCAATAATATTTTATATCTTGAGTTTCTTAGAGCTAACATGTTAAAATTGATTATTTTATTTGATTTTTTGTTATATTGCACAGGTGTCACTTTATTTTTCTAATTCATTTTTATTGATAAGATTCTGCTCTCGTGTGAAATTTAGCATGTTGCGTTTTTCAAACTGCGAAAGTGTAAAGCAGCATTAGGCAAATATTTTATGTATATTTGTTATTGGTAGGTTCTTTTTTAAATATTATTGATGAAATGTATACATAAATGTATTATATATGCACGATGTTTATCTAACCTTACAGATAAATGCTTGTGAGGATATTAAGATATTTGTCTTGTTTCGAAAAACAAGTTTGGTTATCGTATTATATAGATTTCTTATACATTTATATTTATGTAAGTTAATAACATTGAAATTTTAATGATCTACTTACAGACGTGACTACTTATTATTTTACTGTCATTAAATGTGATGAAATGTGATTTAGTAAGCATTGAAATAATATAAATTACATTAAAAACTCAAAATGCTTATACGTAACTTTATAAGTCTATTTTTAATTGTGACCTTTTGACACTTTATCATATTGAATAAACTAAATTAATATCGTTAGTACTCTAACAATTGAATTATGTGTGAATGCATACTGAATCTTTATAAACAAAATTTTTAATATCTACTCATTTTTATAAATATGTACATATTCTAAATACGTAGTAAGGCACCTTTGAACTTATTTTTTGCCAATAATTAAACATTTTTTTAAATACTGATTTTAAACGTAAATATTAATACTATAAAATATGGTAAAATAATTGCAGCCATGGTCATTGTTATTCGATTACAACAAGAAATTCCCATCTTGTATTCCATATCGATGTCAAGAAGTAGATCGTGATTTCGGGTGTAGAACTGGTGAATGTCGCTTATCTAAAAATGTTATTATATTGTTTTTATTTTATTAATCGACATTTAAATACATACAAATTATAGTGCAGTTACAAATTTGATATATTTAAAAATAAAATAAATAGAGCAGTGCCCGAAATAAAAACGTAATTTGGTTAAGTTTCCGATTAACCCACGCTTCATACTAACCTCATTCCATCCGTATTTATTCTTAGCTTGCACAATTGCTTCATAGACAGCATTATGCTCTAAATTTTTTACTACATAGGACATTAAATAATGTGTACCGTCAGTCCGAATTGGGATTGGCTTAATATGATATTCATGCCATTTACCAGGATGTTGGTATGTTTCGTTCATCTGAAATATACATTATTATACAAATATATACCACACGTTGTGAAGGATAGTTATTAAAACTTACCAGAAGCCTTCGATATAATAGCTTAATTTCATCCAAGGGTGGTATAGACTCTATTGTCCACGTCAAGTTGTAGTGATCTAGAAAGCCACTTAAGGCCGGCGAAATAAAATCGGCTGGCCCCGGCCTTCCGGAGACCTCAATGTATTTCTTTGTTCTACCCAGAGCATTATCGGCAACACAACTATAATTGCCAAAATCGGTTGGTTGAAAATTACGAATAATAAGACTGTATCTATCGTCATGAGGATACATTGAACGCCGATCAGTTGGATCCAATAAGAAAGAGTTTTGGTACCACAACATCTAATAAATATAAATACAAAATTATTATATGTAGTACTAAGCTAGTCATTTATTTTATATAACAGTTTTAGCTGTACTTACTTCAGAATTTACATCACCATGTACCACACAAACGAGTTCTATATCATATCCTTCGGCAGCATGCACCCAAGCCTTTTCAACAGTTATTTCAGGAGGTGCTTTAATGAAAAATTAATAAATAATATAAAATGATAGTAAGGGACAATGCAACTATTGTATTTGGAAAGTGTCCCCATTTGTATACCCTATATGGAAAACTGTATGGTTTTACAAATATCGTTAGCAAGTCTGTAAAATTGGAAATGAAACTTAAATATGACCTTAGGTTTAATGAAAACATTTACATTTAAAGCATAGTAAGCTATAAGGCTTAATTTATTAGCAAAAATAAAAATCTAGGATGGAAGATAATACATAAAATAGAAAAAAGGACAGTAATAATATAATGATAAAATAAATTAGGAAAGTTCTAAACTAAAAGCAAATTGCCAGTCAGCACGAAGTAATAATAAAAAAAATAATTAAAATATAGCATTATCTTTAGAGGAAGCGGAAGTTATATATTAAATTTAGTTCAGTAAATATAAACACTTACATAAAATAGTCAGCTGAATATCCATTGATACTCGTTCCTTTACACCATTGTCAGCTGAACATTGATAGGTTCCAGCGTGGTGCCTGTCAACGTTTTCTAAAATTAGTGTGGAGCTATCTGATAGGTGGGTCGGTCCAGAATAAACGTCTTTTTTGAACCAGTATATTGTTGGGACGGGATTTCCAGACGCTTTACACTCCAATGTGACCGTGCTTCCCTTGCGCGCAGTCACTTGGCCATTATGTGGAAGTGCCCTCAATGTTGGTGGTACTAAATAAAATAATATAAAATGTTTACTTGAAGCTAGGGCTAAGCTGTGTTTATAATACCTAATATTTCTACTGTATGAACTTGATCTCGATTTTCTTGATCCCCAAGCTGACATATGTAGTCACCCGCATCTTGAGTCTTGACTCCGTTGATTTGTAGATTGTAGTCTGCATTAATTTTAAACCTTTGATCCCTTGTAATTTTCAAATGTCCAGCAGTAAGGACTGAGGAGCCCTTTCTCCACAATAATACATAAGATCCAAGATTTTGTACCTTACATGGCAATTCAATAGTTTCACCAACTATAACCTTGTATAGGTGACCCCTTGATAAAAACTTAGGTGCTGTAGTGGGAGCTTCGTTGTCTGCCATTATAAATGATGCATCTGAAAAGGATGCTACAATAAATTTTATAATAAAATTGAATAATTAAAATGAAATATATCACTCGATATTGGATTCCTTTTCATCTATCCAAAAGCCTTTATAAGATTGTCCATTTATTCAAGCATTAAAGTATACATACTTATGGGTTTTGTGTACTCACCTTTTAAGGAGATAGTAATAGCCAAAAAATAAAATAATAAATGACGCAGCGGCCATTGGTTGTGAAAGTATGTAATCTGTAAAGAAAAAATATGTTAAAATTTTTTAAGTATTCAGATAACTAGTAAGTTATAGTATTTAGCCTAGCCGGTATCTAAACCATCGCATAATGAAAAACAATTTGAGGTGGATAAGTATAACGATCAGCACACACGGTACACAATTCTTTCATTATTACAATTAATAAATAAAACCTAGTGCGCCTTGGCTGTTTCTGGTTATCAAGAATACATATTATTTTTATACATAGGTGCCTCATTCTGTTTCCCAGTATGAACATAATTGTTTTTAAAGATAAAATCAATTTTAGTAAATTTTATTTGCAAAGAACCGAAAAAATCGGCCCACATAAGCAGACTTTAAAGTTTGAATAATCAGCAGTGACCAAATTTGTTTAAAACTAGTCAATCAGAAATTAAATTAAATTAAAAACACTAATTAAACTCTTTAAAGCTGATCAGGTGCATCCAAATATGTAGTATGTCCCGTTAAAAGTGAGCTTTTATCCAAGGGGTATCTTCAACTCTTGTAGTCCGAGATAACAGCCGAATAATGGTAAATAATGAAGGACAATAAGATAATTTTATATAAACGAATAATAAATAAAATCTATGTAGTATGATACATAAATATACAAATATTCATCAGTAATTTATTAACCCCATTGAAATAGGTCAATAAAATCCAAGTTTTCCGCATTATATATCTGAAAGTAATTAAGCTTTCATTGCGCAAATATGTCAATATACAAAGTCTTGTAATGGCTTTTAAGCCGGTTCAAATTGAGTCTTTAACCCATTCAATAATCGATAGCCACCGTGTTTACGCATAATTTAAAGGTTTGTGTATAGACTGGTGCTGTTAGATATATTGTAGGGTATAAAACTGGTTAAGGTCAGTACCGAAAGGCGTTCAAGTCATTTCCAATAATATATACATATGTACATAGACATGCACCTTTTTATACTTCCACAACATACTCGTTACATATCCTAGTAACTATGACATCCGCCTTTAAATTGCAGCTTCCCCGGACAAGTCTTTGTACATATGAATGTACATATTATATACATAGGCTTGACAGTTGATGCTCATAAAGGATATACTTGCATACATACCACATAAATATGTATGTATGTATGCATGTAATTATGTAGGTGAAAATTTACAGTTAAAGTTCTTATGAATAAAGATACCAAACTGAATTGTTAGAGTTACATACATACATACATATGTAAAAACATGCACATGTACTTAAGCATACCACTGTAGATTTCAATGCATAAATATGTACAAAGATACATACATACGTACGTACATATTTACATAAAAACATTTGTGCATCCAAGATTATACACATATATGTATAAATATATATGTATATGTGTGCATAAATATAAATATATACATATGTACATAATTTTGCAGAGATAATGTGTTTGTGCTTGTATGATATTTTCATGCATTCATATGTACATAATATATACATTTTTATATTAAAATATATACATACAAAATGAATATACATATATCTTTGTATGAAAATATCATTTTAAATTGATTTGTACACTTATGTCAAGTTTTGTATGTATATACACAGAAAATCATAATTTTCAACATAAAGTTCAACTAGATTCATGATTAGTTAATGGACATACATACGTTATAGTATCTATAAATGTATGTATATGCACACTTACATAAATATGTACATATTTACATAGCACGAACACATATTTACATAGAATGGACATACCTATATACGTATGTAGGTAGGCGCATATATGTATTTGAACTTTGTAGACACAGAAAGAAGCATTGAATTTGCCTTTGACTTACCATATTTATATTTTTCCAAATACTTTTGCTTTTATTCCATTAACGAAAGGTCCACTTTTCGGTTGCACACCACTTTTTATATTTCGAATAAAAGTAAACAATTATTTTTATCAGTTATAAAATAGACCAAAGTTTCTGGCTGACAAGTATAATTGTATTTATCCTTAACATTTTCAGATTCTATGCGCATGCCCAACTTTGAAACGCTTTTACCTCCAAAGCTCCATAAAAGCTTTACACAAACGTCTTTTAATGTGGGCTGCATGGTGTAACAAGTAAGTCTGCTGTAAATGAGAGTGATCGACTAAAAGATACCGTGCACTCTGTTTTCCTTTCACCTATGATTGAAAAATATATCGACCAATCTCGCAAGAACGATATTGGTAGTGCTCATGTGAAATTTGGTAACTCTATCTGTAAGGGTGTGTGACATATGTATGTATAGATTTCGCTCATTCGCGCAGGGTATTCATTGTCATATTACATTAACTCTAGCTATAAAGCTTTTGGGGATACAGATTTAGCTAATTTTCCGGGGTGTTGAAAAATGGTCAGAAAATATTTCTGATTGAGCGGTTTGCAATTGGCTGCTGATATTCGTGCTACGTTTACTTCTCTTTAACGTGCTTATCTTTTTGGCACATAATGTCTTCTTATTGCTTCTCAATCGATCTTTTGGGTTTCCTATATGTACGTCTTTTGTTTTGCTCACATATTTGTATGTTGATACCAGGATTCTTGCTGCGTAAGATAGCTGTCCTTTTCTATAATAATATGAGGAGACACAATTTTTCCATTAACATGATCCTTTTTCATCATATTCTTTGTTTTCATTAGTGTGAGCGAGACAACAATGCTCATGCAAGCTGCAGGGCAAGCCATTGATGGTCGATAGAAAATAATATGTAGTTTCGATAACCGAAACGCAACACAGCTACCCTATTTTATTTTTTATTTTAGGGAATTATTACAATTAATTTGATACAATTTATAAGAAAAACACTATTTTAGATTCACAACTTACGGTTTTATGTTTGTTTTATTGCCTTTTCAAATTTATGTTCCATTCCATTGACACAAAAGCGACGATATGGTTTTGTTATGTTTTATTATCCAACATGTGTACGGTTGTGCACACACATATACATTTATGTATGTTTGTAAATATATTGTTTGTTTTTATTTATTTAAAACATTTATTAAATAAATGAGTGCATTAAGATTTACATTTGTCTTGAATGCCGCTCTTGCCATATTTTTAACCGAGTGTACCCTTGAGTCAGCGCAGCCCACACCCTCTGAAAATCTTAGTTTTCAAGTGAAGAACGTTCCAAATGATTTTATTGTTAAATTTCATTTAAAGTACTATGCAAAAGTCAGAGAAGCTTTTGTTCAGGCAAGGCTGAAAAAAGTGAATGTGAGTATTTATGAATTGCACGTGCGAATGTTATTAAGACAGAACTTTTCCTTCTAGGTATCAAACTGGTCGATTGTATCCCGTCAGAATTTAGCTAGTAAACTTCCAAGTGACTTCGATATTTTGCACATCTCAGATGCAAGCAACAGTTTAGAACATATTTTAAATACAGTTAGAGCTCATCCTGCTGTTAAGGCCGTGGTCCCTCAACGCAGTGTTCATCGACTTTTGGCTAGCAACTATAATAATAGTTCCAATTATAATAATAGACACCTCCTAGGAGTAGTGCGGAAAAAGCATCCGAAGACTGTAAATTCGCAGCATGTTTCGGTATCTTTGCATGCAGACGTTCTTTGGAAACTTGGAATTACGGGGAAAGGTGTTAAAGTTGCTATATTTGATACTGGTTTGACCCAAAATCATCCCCATTTTCGAAATGTTAAAGAGCGCACAAATTGGACAAACGAAAAGTCCTTAGATGATGGAGTTAGTCATGGAACTTTTGTCGCAGGTGTAATAGCATCCTCAAAAGAGTGCCTCGGATTGGCTCCAGACGCCGAGCTGCACATATATAAGGTTTTTACAAATTCCCAGGTTTCCTATACTTCCTGGTTCCTAGATGCATTTAATTATGCTATTTACAGAAAAGTAAACATTATTAATTTAAGTATAGGCGGCCCAGATTTCATGGACTTACCATTCGTCGATAAGGTTTTAGAATTATCAGCTAATAATATTATAATGGTATCATCTGCTGGAAATGATGGTCCCATATACGGTACTCTAAACAATCCCGGTGACCAAAGCGATGTCATCGGTGTAGGTAGCATTAATTTCGATGATAAAATCGCCAAATTCAGCTCAAGAGGTATGACAACATGGGAACTTCCATTAGGATATGGAAGAGCAGGACTGGACATTGTCACGTATGGCAGTCAGGTGGAGGGAAGTGACGTCCGTATGGGTTGCAGACGCCTATCAGGAACTTCAGTTTCATCACCAGTTGTGGCAGGAGTCGCAGCTTTGCTAAGAAGTGGTGCTGCGCAGAAAATTGATTTGGTTAATCCATCATCTTTAAAGCAAGTACTAATTGAAGGTGCAAAGAAGCTACCAAATTATAACATATTTGAACAAGGACAGGGAAAACTGAGCTTGCTAAAGAGCATGCAGCTGCTATTATCCTACAAACCTAAAATTAGTCTAGTTCCTTCTTCGCTTGATTTTACATCGAATTACATGTGGCCCTACAGTAGTCAACCCTTATTCTTCGGAAGCAAGGCCGCAATTGTAAATGTTACAATTCTCAATGGGATATCAGTAACTGCAAAAGTTGTTGGCCGTCCAAAATGGATTCCAGATCTAGATAGTTATGGGCGTTACCTAAACATTTCAACATCGTTTTCAACTGTGATTTGGCCATGGAGCGGATGGATGTCAGTCTATATAGGTAAGAGTGGACCCCACCCACGCCTTATGTACAACAAATTAATATTTCTTTTAAGGTTTATCAAGTTTAATACAAAAACAAACTAATTAAAAAACATTTTGTTATTAATTCTGCAGCTGTTAATAAGGAAGGACATAATTATGAAGGCATAGCTAAAGGACGATTAATATTATTGGTAGAAAGTTTCCTATTTGGCTCAAATAAAACTCAACAGAGCGAAGTACATTTGCCCCTTATCATAAAAATTACACCAAAGCCTCCCCGGCATAAGAGAATATTGTGGGATCAATATCATAGTTTGAGGTATCCACCTGGCTATATACCAAGAGATAATTTAAAAATAAAAACAGACCCTCTAGATTGGAGGGCGGACCACATCCATACCAATTTTCGAGACACATATATACATTTACGAAACTCTGGATATTATATTGATGTCTTAAGAGAACCTTATACCTGCTTTGACCCCTCTGAATACGGGGTATTATTAATTGTAGATCCGGAAGAAGAATTTTTCGACGAAGAAATTATAAGCCTAGAGCAATATGTCTTTGAAGAAGGATTAAGTGTTATTGTGTTTGCGGATTGGTATAACACAACAGTCATGAGACACATTAAATTTTTTGATGAGAACAGCAGACAATGGTGGATACCTGATACTGGTGGTGCTAACATTCCAGCTCTGAACGATCTGTTGGAGCCATTTGGTATAGCGTTTGGAGATTTTGTTGGAGAGGGATACTTTAAACTAGGAGACCATGCGATGTACTATGCAAGTGGTACAACACTTGTGAAATTTCCAAATGATCTCGATGGTGTTGTAATTGGTACTAACTTAAATGATCAAGGCGTAGCGGTAATTATTTCTTACATTAATCAAATTGATATTTGCGACTACATTATTATATTTTCTAGGTTATTTCAAATGCGAAATCAACAAACACAGAATCTAAACAATTTTTACCAATAATGGGCTTGTTTCAAACCAGCCTCAAATCTCGCCAGCCTAACAATAAAGATAAACTTCGGAGGAATACTCCAATTACTGACGATAACACTGAGCTTCCGGATATCTCGGCTAATCATGCAATTTTAAAAAATCGAATTTTACTTCATGAAAAAAGTGATAGAATTGCAGAGGGGCGCATTGCTGTCTATGGAGATTCAAATTGTTTAGATTCCTCCCATATGGAAAAGGCTTGCTTCTGGCTTTTAACAACTATTTTAGATTTTGCAATGAATTCTCATAAATCGATGTTATTAGAGAATTTGAATCGAATTTCGGAATTTAAAGAAATAAACAGGAAGCCCTTACCTATGAGAATTTCCAGTAGCAATTTAAAAAAGTTTTCGAAAGTATTTAGAGATGCAAGAAATCCAATATTACAATGCGAAGAAATAGAATGGATAGCTGAAACAACATATAATGCGAGCAAAAGGATGGATGCTGATTTTGATTCTACTGAAGGTAAGGGTGTATGCATATACTTATATGTAGGCAACTTGGTAATAAATATAATTATCTTTATTACAGAGTATCAAAATAATGATGTCATGGACCATTTAAATACCGAGCTTGCAAAACTAGCATCAAATGATGACATGCACACTGCAAACCAAATTGACTTTAATATAAAAATATCTGTTATATTTATGATAACACTTAGCTTAACAGTTTTAATCCTTTTTGTTTTATTTTTAAAAGGTAAAATTGTATTTCGTTAATGTAAATAAAAGCAACTATATATAATTGCGCTAGTTGGACTCATTCATTATCTTATCTTTATCCTACTATTGAGCACTTCGACCTCAGAGACTATTATGAGCTATAAAAAGACACCGCCTTACATGTATGCACGTAGGCCGAGTTCATCCAGAGGCCAATCGACCCATTCTGATGCCTTAAGAAAGAGGCGAAATAAAGGTATTGGTGTGGAGACGGAATTGATAATTTGGATGCTTTAATGATGCGATGAAGCTCTGTATATGAGAGTCAAAACTTCCAGTGGCAGATTTTGCCCAACCAGTTTTGCCTGTTACCATCGAAATTTTCTGGTTGCAAGGGCTTGTTCTTTGAACCATTCATCGTTCTACCTAATAATGCAGATATTATGTGTATTAAAAAGAGTTCTGTAACAATCATGAAAGCATATTGTTGTCATACTTTTAATAACATTTACACAATCATAAAACTTTTTTGTTTCTTAAAGAACTCAATTAAATTTGATAGAAAAACGTACAGTATTTTATTAAAAATATAATTATACTTATATAGCTTTATTTCATATAAAATCAGTAGAAAAAGAAACAAAGTCATGGCCAAAGTTAAAATCTATGATTTTATATAATTAATATGTCATTCACTACTGTATTTTCCTTGCTGCGGCAAAAATTCTTCTAATTCTGAATCTTCAATTTCACACAATCGAACAGAGATATTGCTATCTGAGCCAGTTTCACCAGCTGCGCATGGAAACAGATATATCTCCTCTGAATTTCCTGTAATAGAACATATTTAGTATTCAATAATGCATTATTTAATTTTATGTATAAAATTTACCACTTATCGCTCTTCTACTTGATAACTCTTTCTTCAACATTGGTGCCTCGTTATTAGAGCTTTCTGCCTCCGTGTCACTAGGAGTATGTATCGTCGGTAAATATGAATCAGGATGTCGTAAATATACTTTGCCTGTTAAATAAATTTAAAATATTACAAATAATTTTGAAAATAATAATTGTATGGTATAACAGAAGAATAAGAGAAAAGTATTTTTGGGGTGAAGTCGATGAAACACTGTTGCAGATTTAATAATTATATTGCTGCTATGTACAACTCAGATCTCTAGTTAATCAAATTTGGCGTAGTTAACATAAAAAACAATATAGTATTTCAAAGAGCTTGGTTCTCGACTGATCGGCGACTATGTTAAAGTGACACAATATTCATCGAATTTGTGACAGTCTGAGAAAAACGAAAATGTTTTACATACAAGAAATTAATTTACGAATGATTTTTATTGTTGTTTTGTAATTTAACGTTGTGTGGATGAAATCCGAGGCATTGTTGTTTTAAGTAAAGCAAAGAACATTAAAAAATTCAGTGACTTTTTAATCCACGTCTATATTAACGAAATAAAATTAAACGACATTTATGTGGGCAAACTTACGCAATCGATTTGATTTTGATTGGAAAGGCACTGAATGCATGAAAATAGGTAGTTTATTTATTATAATATTATAATTAAAATATACTTAAAATATACATACCTGTATTTAGTTTGTAGTCTTCATTCTCGCTTTTATTAAAAGAACTTAGTCTTGAACGGGATTCATTATTTAAATTCGGCAACATAAATGGTTGAATACAGCTTTCTATATCAGATTCCACATATTCAAATACCATGTCTTCATTTAGAGCAGCTATATCTCTAGTTGGATCGACATCTTCTACTACAAAGTAAATAGTTTAACAATTCTAAGACAATTCATTAAATAAATAGATTTTCAAACTTACCATGAACTAAATATTTCCGCTTTGATTTAGACTCATTACTATCGTTACTATGGAAGCTCGACGAGTCTGCGACTTCTGCACCAGGAACTTCTGTTATATCTGGCAAGGGATTATGGCTTTTCCGAACCCAATCCGAACAGTCCCAATGATATTGCCCATTACTTAGGGCAGTATCAACAAAACTTGCATTCGATGAAGAATGACACACATTAGGCATTGCGACCTGAATAAGTTTTCCACTTGATACACGGTTAATTGGGAATCCATAGTCAATTCGACGCTCTGAAAATGTTCAATATTATTCGTAAGTTAATTGTTATCATAATGACAGTTTTTGCATTTATACTAACCGTTATTAAGTTTATTCTCACTAAATGTTTTTAAATGCATCTGTTCACACCACTCCTGCTTATGGCCGCTGTCTCCTCCATCTATCAGATTACTCGCATTTATATTAACATGTTGATTTGTTCGATTAACCTTTTGATATTCGAATGGTATATTTTCAAGCTCATCACCAGCGGAGCCATAACTTCGTAAAATATCCAAATTATTTACAAAGGTTGTATTACTTATAAATAGGCTATCGTTTATTGGAGGTGAATAGCTTATTGGTCGTTGGTTGATTTCCAAATTGCTTATTTTAGCGTTCGATTTGCAAGCATTATCTTTATCAAGAAGTGAGTTTAGATTTGCTTGCTTTATAGAGTGTTTATTTTTGTTTTTTTCGATTCGATTTCTAGCACTTGTAGATGAGTTTTTCTTAAAAACAAAACAGCAAAGTAATACTATGAGCACAATCACAACGACAGCTATTCCTGATATTATACCACTTATATGCTCAATTGAAAAGTTTTTAATTTCGTCGAAATAGAATTTGAATAAAGAGGATCTCCACAGCTTGCACCAGTAAGAAATGAAGGACATATGCAACGAAAACTACCAGCTTCGTTGATACAAGTAGCTCCGTTCCCGCAAGGTTGATTATCGCATTCATTTACGTCAATTTCACAATTTGGGCCCGTAAATCCTCGGCACATACAATGTGACACTCCATCACCTTCTTCACATATTCCACCATTTTTGCAAGGGTTCGGTGTACAGAACTTGCCGTATTCACATCTTCTTCCGGACAAATGTATGGGACAAATACATGTATAGTTATTTGGTTCTTGATTATCACAGCGGCCTCCAAATAAACATGGCGCTGAAGAACATGGATCTAAATCAATTTCACACAATTCACCCGTAAATCGCGCATGGCAAGAACATTTGAAAATATCAGCTCCAAGATCCGTACAAATGCCACTGTTCATACAGGGTTGAGTACCACAAACACCTAAGCTGATCAGAACATTTGCTGGATCACATTTAAACTCTACATTTGTAAATCTTTTCAAAGCGGCAATTGTGCTTCCTCCGGAAATGTATAAAGGCAAGGGTTCCATAGCAATTTTAATGTTCGCCATACAGCCAATAAAACCACGCTGAATATCCTCATAGCCGACAATTGATGGATGCGGTCGAACTTCGGCTCCGACGAAGATATCATTTGATTGAATGTTTAATATGCCATTGACTCCAGGGGCACTGCCTTGAGAAACATGTTTATTATCGACAGTTAGCTTGGCACTATTTAGAGTCCGCTCTAAAGTGATGGTGTGCCACACTCCATCAGAAATATAAATGCTAGACACGCTTACTACACCTTCTCCAGATCCCAAATCGAATTTGTATTTCACAGCTCCATTTACAATTTCCAAAACATTGTAATCAACTTTTCCGCTTGCATACAATAGTGTACCACTTTGTTGTACTGTCCTTATTTGTAGAGAGTAAGCAAACTGATTTTCCAACGTATTTTTGGCCTTAGCTTTATTGATTTTGTAGTGCGCATAGCTCTTGCCGCCAAATGAAACGGATGTTGAAGAAATAGTATCACAGGTTTCATTAATACACTTTGAAGACTTGATTTCGCAAAATGATCCCGAATATCCCTTGGGGCACACGCATTGATAACGAGATGCAGATTCTGATGGTAAGCAATTTCTCTGAGGTGGACACGGTTCTGAGGAACATGCATTTACTGATTCATTGCAGCTATTTCCATCAAATCCAGGCTTGCACACACATTTCTTAGATATACTATAGGAGGGCGAGGCAAAACTTATTACATCCGTGTAAATTGTTGTTATATTGTTTTTATCGAGACTGATCAATTGTTTGCATGCTCCGTGAACACAAATGTTTTCCTTGTTTTGACAAAAGCTTGGTAGGATTTCCTCAATGATGAGGTTCGTATCGTTTTCAATTTCTATTTCCTTACTGATAACGGATAGGCGAATCTCGTCACTGCTAAAGAATGCATCAGAAGTTGGTATAATTTGTTGCTTTCGTACAGCAAACACGACGTTTAAATTTAAATCCGTTGAATACTTGTCCTGCTTCTTTTGTTCTTGCAAGGATATTAGAATCACATCTTTTTGGCGGCATCTCATCACATTCCTTATGGAACGAATAAAACCCTTTCGGTGACTCAACAAAAACTCTGATGCTGCTATTTTACTAAATCTGATTACTGTGGCTTCTTTGACCATGTCCATTGTTATAAGTTCAACATTGATTTTTACAGTGGTGAATGCGGTAAATTTTCCATCACTGACTGACACATTTAGTTTGTACAGGCCAATATCTAGGTTAGATATTGAATATATTTCACCCGATTTGTTGGTTATTCGGAATAATTTTGATGTTTGATATGTTTCTTCAAAGGTGGATGTTATACCGAAAGTTAGCTCGTCGTATTGATCTTGGTCAGAGGCATAAACTTTTCCCAAAAATGCAGACGAAAATTCATCTTCAAATGAATTAACAGTAATCTCCAGTGGTGTTAAAATGGGAGGATATTGACTTTCTTCAATTATTTTTATAGTCACCCAAGTATCAGAGTATAATGGCGGCGTACCATTGTCGAAGACACATATTTGTATTATAAATTTATCTCGTAGTTTGTGATTGAACCGTGATGCTGTGCTAAGAGAACCATCTTGTTCCAGCCGAAAAAGACCTCCCTCATTTCCAGAGCGAATGTCGTAAGTGTAAGGTGTAGAATTGGGGATCTCGTCCGCGTCAGTTACTTCAAATTTAAGAAAAACGTAGCCAAGTGGTTTGTTTTCTTGTAAAACTATACTATAATTTGTCTGGGAGAAAACTGGCGCATTATCATTTGCGTCCAGTACAAAAATATTGACTTGTACACTATTACAACGCTCTGGTATTCCAAAGTCGCAGGCTTCAATTTCCAATGTGTAGTCCGAAATAGTTTCTCGATCAAGTGGCCTTTCCAGGCTTATTGTTCCATTGCTTTTGTTTATACGAAATTGACTTAAGCTATCACCTTTTACAATGCTATATTTTATGATTCCATTTAAGTTTGAGTCCTCATCTGTGGCTTTTACATCTATAATTGGGAAATTTATGGAAACATCCTCCTTCACACTAACTCGATAAACATTTTGCGTAAATGTTGGGCTATTGTCATTAACATCCTCTATAGATATATTTACATAAGCAATGTTGCTTAGAGGCGGACTTCCACCATCAATAGCTTGAACGGTGAGAAAATAAAACTTGGTTTTTTCATAGTCCAATGTTCCGTTTATCCACAACACACCTGTACTGGAGTTAATGTTAAATTTACGCTGTTCATTACCACTAACTATATAGTATAATATTTCGGCATTTACACCAATGTCTTTTGATGTTGCGTAAACTTTACACACTTCAAATCCTTGTGTGGCATTTTCTTGTATGTGAGTTATGTATTGTCGTAAGCTAAATTCTGGAGGATTGTCGTTTATATCCAAAATGTTAATAGCAATATTCGCATTTGAAGACAATGCTGGTTTACCAAAATCTTCAGCTTTAACTGTCAAATTATATAATGAGATGGTTTCACGATCAAGCGTTTTTTCCAGTTTTATAATTCCTGTCGATTTTGAAATTCCAAAATAATCACTATTGGCGCCCATTAACGAGTATTTAATTTTTCTGTTAATACCGAAATCTTTATCAGTCGCATGCACTTTTGTAACCAGAGTTTGAAGCTGCGCATCCTCTTGTATGCTAACTCTATAATTGGGCACAGAGAATATAGGCATATTGTCATTTATGTCATTGACAGTAATTATTATTTCAGAAACACACTCTCGAATGGATTCCTTGCCATCTTGAACGTGTGCAGATAATTTATACTTCGGGAATTGTTCTCGGTCAACCAGTTTTGCTAATCGTAAAACTCCACTTTCTTTACCAATAACAAAGTCATCTGAACCCTTACCAGATATGTAATAGCGTAGTTTAAAATCATTACTTGAATCAAAATCAATTGCCTTTACTTCAACAATTGTTGTCCCAATAGGGGTTGATTCATTTATAGTAATGTGGTAACGGGGCTTTAAGCAGTATGGCATATTATCATTAACATCTTTAATGTTAACTTCAACATTGGTTTTGGCAGTGAATTTTCCATCAGTTGCTAGGATGCTCAAGTTGTAAAATGAGATTTCCTCTCTGTCTAGTGGCCTTGATATAAAAAGCTCTCCGGTATTACCAATTTGAAATTGAGATTGACGATCTCCAGATATTATATAATATTCAATGGTTTGCTTTTCAATATCCGGATCTATAAGCAAAAAATTTATTAAAACAGTACCTGGAAGGGCGCTTTCGAAAATGGAAATTGGCTCAATTGGTAACTTAAATTGAGGCCCGTTGTCATTGTAGTCAATTATCTTAATGGAGACTGGTACTTTTGAATCATGTTTTGGGTGACCATTATCTGTGGCAATAACTTTAAAGTTATACTCAGATTGTACTTCTCTATCCAAGGAAGACAAAAGAGTGATCCAGCCGGTATATATGTCGATATCAAAAATGTTTCGTATAATATTTGATTCGTCGTCAAAGTAGTATCGTACATCACCATTCGATCCAGTGTCAGCATCAGTTGCCGTAATCTTTAATATAGACACCACTTTATCGGTATTTTCGGCTACATCACAGCTATAAATTGTATTATCGAATTTTGGGTAATTATCGTTCTCATCTGTAACATGTATGTACACATCAGCATATGCAAAGAGAACTGGTAAGGTCGCTGTTTCGGCCACGACAACTAAATAATGTGAGTCATTCTGTTCACGATCCAAAGTTTGCATTAGAATCAATTCTCCATTCTCAGATACAGCAAATATTGATGATTCTTCTGAAGTTGAATATTTTAACGTATAATTTCCAGATACATGTAATTTTGTCAGCACAGTTCCTGGTGATGTTGATTCTATTATTTTAAGATTGATGGTACTTTTTTCGAAAGTAGGAATTATAACTCCGGAATCGACTATTTCCAATGATACTGGAATCTCGTTGTGGTAGGAGGGTTCTCCAGAGTCGAAAGCACGAACGAAAAATTGAAAAACGCCTTTTTCAGATTTTTCCACGACTCTATTCAGTTCAATATTGCCATTACTTTCGTTTATATAAATTATATTTTCTAAATTAGCGTTCATTGCGCTCGGAACAATGGTATATTTTACAGCTCCATTAGCATTAATATCTTTATCCATTGCCTTCACCTAAAAGAAAGTATTTAAAATGGTTAAGCACAGATAAGTGCATATTAATTTTAAAAACCAAATGATTTAAGTACAATATTTTTGCAAATACAGTGGCCTTTTTTGTGCTGTTTTTATGCAATATTATACTTACGGTCAATATGGTGTCATTAAGCTTATTTGAAGAGCTTATAACGATTTTATATTCTTTTAGAAAGAATTGTGGAATGTTGTCATTAACGTCTGTAATCGACACCCTAAGTGTTGCAAAGCCAAATTTGCTTCCTCCATCAGTTGCCTTTAACTGTAGTACGTATTCATCTCTTAGTTCACGATCAAATGCAACTTTCGATGTTATTAATCCAGTATTACGGTTGATATCAAAATACTTTTTCATATCCTCAGAGGCAATCTCATAGTAAAGTTGTGCGTACTGACCAAAATCATCGTCAATTGCTTTAACCTGAAGTTATACGTTGAGACAGATCGCTATAAATTGTATTTAAACTTATAAATATAAATATATACGTACGGTGATTACTTCATGCCCATGCGCCATATTTTCTAAAATCGATGCCTTATATACCATTTCCTCGAACTGAGGGCTGTGGAAATTTTCCGGAACTAATGTAATTTTTAAGCGGGCAAAACTTGTATGAATTCCATCAGAAATTGATATATTTAAAACTGTATTGGGCTTGTCGGTGAAATTCAGCATATTTTGAAGAGATATGACTCCACTTTGCTTATCGATACTGTATGTTTGTAAATCGTTTCCATCTACAATTTTGTATTGTAGGAAATCTATGTCGGATATATCATTATCGTATGCTTTGGGCAATGCCACAAATTGTCCACGTGTCGCTGCTACTGACAGCTTTGTATTGAAAGATGGCTCGATAAATCGGGGTGAGTTATCATTCAAATCTTTAACTGCAATCAAAATATTAATGATTATATTTTAAAATCAAAAAGGTTAACTACACATATTCTAGAATAACTAACATAATAATAGTTTGACTTGCCTGTAATAAAAACATTGCATTTGGAAGTTAATGGTGGTGATCCATGATCTTTAACATGTACAACAATGTGATGGAACTTTTTTAGCTCATAATCTAAAGGGGTTTTTAAGTACAAACTTCCTTCAGTAACATCAATGTAAAATGTATCAGAATCGTTTCGACCGTTAATGGATTCAATAAAATATGACAATTTTCCATTTGCGCCAGTGTCCTTATCGGTTGCATTTATCTGTAATACTTGTGAGCCAAATGGAATATTTTCCGGCAAGGTAATGTTGTAGTTATCCCTTTCGATTTCCGGATAACAGTCGTTTACATCAATTACAGTTATGGATAACAAAACATCTGCGTAAATTCCTGAAATGCTGTCAGTGGCTCTAACCGAAATCTCATGTGAGTTTTTGTCCTCATAATCTAGCTCGTTTACCACATACAAAGATCCTGAAATATTTAATATTAATTATATTTGTAATTAACATTAGAACTAACACAATAAACACAAAATTATTTCAATAATATACCTGTTCTATAATCAATTTCAAAGTACTGATCTGAATTTTCAGATGATATTGTGTAAATCAGTTTCCTTTTTAAAGGGCTTTCGGCTTGAATAGACACAAACAGGGCAGAATACATTTCAACGTCTTCCTTCACACTAACTGAATAAAATTGTTTCTCAAATACAGGCATAGATCGATCAATAACCTATTGAATAAATACAACATTAAATACGTATTAGCTCGGCTTTACTGTATCTCAATATTGTACATACCTTTATTTGAACGGGAACTTCTGTACAACATGAAACTACAGCACCATCATATGCGGCAACCGTTAAGTCGTATTTTCGATTATGGCCTTCGATACTTTGTTTAATTGACAACTCGCCAGTCTTTCTGTCGATTTTAAAAAGTTCTCCGTTTCCTTTTTTCAGTTCATACCGAACCTCTCCATTTTCAGCACTGTCTAGGTCGATTGCTTTTACCTGCATAATGACTGTCCCCTTTGTATAACCAACCGACACCGAAGCATAATAAGGCATGTTGACAAATATGGGACAGTTATCATTTATGTCCAAAATTGAAATATAAACTGAAGTGATTGCTCTGCGAACACTAGCATTGTCTCTGTTGAACATGGAGGACTTTGCTTCGACAAAGAGCTTATACATATCTTGAACTTCCCGGTCAAACATTATACCAGTTGTTTTAATAGCTCCAGAAGTTATACCAATTGCAAACATATCTGTTGGATTAAGGATTCTGTATTCCACATTTTCATTCAATGAGTTTCCGATGACATTTATCAATCCAATTGTCGCCACTTTTGTAGTATTTTCAACAGCCGAAAACTCGTACATTTTCTTTTGAAAAATGAAATTTGTATTCACTATTGGCTCAATTTTGATGTTTACGAGGAGAATGGTGGAATATAATCCATCAGAGGCGCGTACGTGCAAGACGTATTCATTATTTTTAAATTCGAAGTTTCTGAAAAGAGAAAACAAAAATAATCATCATCGGTTACACAATATAATATTACAAAAACATATTTAATTTTAATACAATAACATGCAAAAATATGAAGGATTGTAATAGAATATACATAGTTATACACAAATCATAAAAATACCTTGTCGTTAATACACCTGTTAGTGGGTGTATTTGAAAGCATTCTTGGTTGTTTCCATCAACAATGTCATAACGAATTATATCGTTGTCAGCATCTGACGCAGCAATACGGGTAACAAATACATTCTCAAACGTTGGCAGAAACAGTGTGACATTGAGATCTCTATCTTTAAACACTGGTGGACAATCATTTACATTGGTCACGCGTATTAATACGTGAGCTTTTGTGTTCGAATGTAAGCTGGGTTTGCCCATGTCACTAACCTAAAAAATGTAATAATTTAATTTGGCTATCAAAATTTACTTAAAAATAAGGATAATAACAGAAAACATACCGTTACATAAAATGAATAATTTGTATTCTTTTCATAATCCAAGCTGCGTAAAATTTCAATTGCCCCTGTAGTAGAATCGATTTTAAAGACATCTCGCGCCAAGTCATCAATGATTTTATATTGCAACATTCCGTTTAAGCCTACGTCTGGATCGAATACTTTTAATGCCAAATGACTGAAACAAATATAAAGGTTATAAATTATTGATTTAATATGATACGCAAAATATCTATAAAATGCTTTCGTACCGTTTCTTTTTATCGTCAATCATTTGTACATTTGAGCCCAAGTTGGCGGACTCTGAAACTGTTCCAATATATTCACTTTGAAGAAACTTTGGAGTATTATCATTCACGTCTAAAACATGCACTATAAGATTCTGGCGAGAAGACTCAGACGCCATGTTAGTTCCTTTGATAGTTAGGTTAAAAATCCTGAAATTAAACGTTTATTATTATTAGTTTTAGTTTTAAGTATCAAAAATGCTTTTATTTCGTTATAAAAATCTGTAGGTAATTGGGCTATAAGGTCAACAGTGCAAGTTATACATATATATAATAATAATAATAATAATAATAGAATAATATCTGGCAATGAGTTTTAAAATTTGATGTCGTAATTACTTGTTTATTTCGTAGTCGACGTTGGTGTTAATCACAATGACGCCTGTAGATGGATTTATCCGGAAGCTTTCGTTGACGTTGCCATCAATGATATCAAAGAAAACAGATGAAGATGATCGCGCTTCGACTTGTGTCACAAATGATCCAATGCTCAAATTTTCAAACATTTCCAATGAAATTAGGTTGGAGAAGAACTTGGGAGGATCGTTGTCAGACATAGTTATGATAATGTGTACAGGCACTTGGGATGATAACGGCGGCTGTCCAAGGTCTACAGCTTTTATTTGCAACATATATTCTTGCATTTTATTAATGTCCAATACGGCAGACAAAGATATGATGCCAAATGTTGAATCTATTTCAAACACGCTTCCTACGTTGCCGCTAATAATAGAGTAACGCAGTTCGGCGTTTTTGCCGCTATCTCGATCTATGGCCGTAACTTGAACAAGCTTCGAGCCTATCGCAGCACTTTCGGGTACCTTACTTTGAATAATTCTTGTTGTAAATTCAGGATAATGATCATTGTGATCATGCACGTTTACTATTATCTTTGCGTAGTTTCTCTTTCCTGGGGTTCCTTGATCTTTAACAAAAGCAATCAGAATATGCTGCGATGTCTTTTCAAAATCCAGTTTCTGGGTGACGATAACGTTGCCACTTATAGAATCAATTCGAAACAGTGTTAAAGATGATGGATCTTGTGTCGCATGTAGATGGTAAAATAGCTTTTTATCTTCATCCTTATCAGTGGCATGAAGTTGCATAATAACCGATTCTTCCTCGATATTTTCGGATATATTTACATGGTATACCTCTTTTGTAAACTGTGGAGTATTGTCATTCGTATCAACTACTTGAATAAATAGCCTAGTGTATACTATATTCGAGCCGTCAGTCACACTAATGGATAGATTGTAAAACGTTTGTGTCTCATAGTCCAAGTATTTCGACAGTAGCACATTTCCAGAATCTCTACCAATATAGAAATGGTTTCCTTCATTTCCTCCTAAATAAATAGATAATTAGAAATAAATTTAAATTAAATCAAACGTATCTATTAATATACTTACCACTAATATTAAACCACAACTGGTCGTTATCCTCATCAACTGCTAGAATTTGAGTCACCAAGAAACCAGGTTTATCATTTTCCGTCAGATCTACCACGTTATTTAAAGATTTTTTGACTATAGAAGGAGCATTTGGAGAGTTGGGAGCTATGGGGACAACTACTATATTAACTAGTGTGGTTTGGCTCTTTTTGGGGGTTCCATTGTCTTCAGCTTTGACGTTGATTTCAAATTCAGAGTCAGCTTCCATTGCCTTTGTGAAAAATATATGTCCGCTAACGCTATCGATACGAAACTTGTTTTTTTTCTTTCCAGATTTGATGGAATATGTTATTCGAGCATTTTCACCATCATCGTTGTCGATTGCATGAACCTGAAAAATATTTATTGGGTCAATTCTATAAGTTTCGCTGAATGCAAATTTTAAGAAATTATCTCATCCTAATTGAAGACTCAGAATAAGCTATTCTTACTTCTTGTGATGGTATATTATCAAGTTTTTTTTACTTTTTTCAAAGTGTCACGCACCTGAAATATTGATTCGTTGATGTTTGTCGTAGATGGAACTTGCACTTTGTACACCCGCTGATCAAACACGGGGCTATTATCGTTTATGTCTAATACTGACACCACAACGCGCGACGTAGACGTCAAAACAGGAGATCCATTATCCGATATAGATACCTGAAAATCAAATAGTTTTTATTATATTATATAAATAAGGTATAAAAGGCATTTTGTCAAAAACGTTTATTGTTATGCCTCATAACACAGTTATGCAAACTTTATTGTCGTTAAACGTTTTCTATTAATATAAAAACTAAAAACTTACCTCCAAAATGTGCTCTGCTTGATTTTCTCTGTCAAGTTTTCGTTCAGTCGTTTTAAGTACTCCTAAGTAAATTTGTTGATATATTTTATTACATTTGTCACGCGTATTTGTGCTTACCTGTAAGCGGGTCTATATCGAAATAGCCCACAAGATTTCCAGAAATAATATTATATGTAATTGATTGTAAAGGATCCCTGTCCGGGTCTATTGCCTTGAGTTGGATAATCTCATTTTTTCCAGAACTGCCCTCCGTTACGTTAACGTAATAGACTGGTTTCGTTGTTAATGGAATATTATCATTTTCATTCTCAACTTCGATATAAACCTTCAGAGAAAAATATTTAAATACAAATGTATATAAATGTAAATGTATGTATATATATAACTTTTTGTTCGATTGCTCCTAATGCAGATAGTTATATAATGTAGTCCGACTTTGTGAAAATTTTAGGATACTATATAGAGTATAATAAAACTCGCAATAGGTAAGTTTGGATGTAACTATTTGTATAAACAAAAAAAAATTTAAAGTTTATAAGTCGAAATTTTAAGAATTTAAAGCATACATTTTGGCCGAAAAATGAACTTTGTTTTGAAATAGCGATTTCCGCTAACTTTGAGACTCGCAATCGATTACAAGTAAAATTTTCAGAATTAAAGTTTCTCAAATATATTAATTTTTAAAAAGTATAAAGGGGTTCGGTCTTCTTGTCAGTTTTCGAAAAAATTTCAAAAATTTGGATTTGGGATATGAATAAAATTGAAATTTAAAGTCAATTACAGTACAAAAGTTTATTAAAAAGACATTCCGTATGGAAATCGGTTAGGTTTTGACAAAGTTATGGTAGTTGGTAAAAAAAATGCACTTCCCTAAAACAATTATTGATTTATACTAATTGGTGGAATTGCAATAAGGTGAATAATGGTTTAATTATTTTGACATTCTTACCTTTACACAATTGCTAAGTGGCACTATCGCATTATCCTGAGCGCATAATGTTAGCCAGTAAAAGTACTTGGTTTCCGCGTCAAGTTGGGTTAAGGAATGAATGGAACCTAAAATCAAATAGATTTTTGAGCCCATTTCTTGTATGTGTTAGACTTAGAGATTAATTTACCCTGATCATTAACGGAAAATATTCCAAGTCCATCGCCACCAGTGATTGAATATGATATTTTAGCATTTAGGTCTATGCCGTCTAAGTCCCGAGCGGTTATGTTCATAACTAATGTACCTTTAGGCATGTTTTCTTTTATTTTACCCTCAAAAATAAAATCTTCAAACTCGGGAGCATATCTATTTTCGTTAACATCAATAATTTCTATCACTATTGGCATGTCCGTTGTTAATGATGGAACTCCGCAGTCGATGGCGCTGATCACAAGGTTGTGCACCTGACGGTTTTCATAATTTAAATAACCTTCTGTTCGTATTGCACCAGAGTGCTTGTCAATTTTAAACAGATTCTTTTCCTGTGTATCCTCCGTAAGTGAGAAAAGGATTTCTGCATTTTGCCCAATATCTTTGTCAATTGCTTCAATAACAGCTACTACAGTTCCACGTGGCACGTCCTCGCGAACCTTGAACATATACTCTTGGACTCCAAATATCGGGGCATTATCGTTAACGTCATCGACTAAGATATACACAACAGCCTCTGCGGATAAAACAGGAACGCCACCATCTTTCACAAGTACATGTAGTTCATATTTTTCTTGCTGCTCTCGATCCAATGGATTGCTCAGAATAATGCAACCAGTAGTTTTATTTATTGCAAATTCGTTAAACTCAACAGATAAACTATAGGTTATTTCAGCATTAATTCCCAGATCTGCATCGGTTGCATGTAGACAATATATGGTACTGCCTTTTAGAGCATTTTCTGTCAGTCGAAGAGTAGCTAACGATTTCTGTAGTACAGGTGGATTGTCGTTTGCATCAGTTATTGTAATGGGGAGCATTTTGGAGTCCGATTTCGTCGGATGGCCTAGGTCATAGACGGTTATGTTCAAAATATATTCGCTTAAACGCTCTCTATCTAAGAAGCCAATAATCTGCAGATCGCCACTGTCAGGATCAATGCGAAATACCGAATCGTAATCTCCGTCAGCAATTGCGAAAACTAGTTTTCCATTATATCCCAAGTCTCGGTCTCTTGCCTCGATCAGAGCTACTGTTGTTCCCAATTGTATACTTTCATTTAAAATAAGTTCTTGGGGAAAGTTTTTAAATTCAGGTCTGTGCAGGTTTTGTCCATATCTGCTGGGCGTTAGTGCCAAGTCGTTTATTTCCGAGAATGTAATATTCCTTGCGTTGCTTTTTTCGGCTAATGCTAGTGTTTCTGCAAGTCTTCTAGCCACACCAGTTTCACGACACTCAAATGTTCCATATCCTTGCAGGATATTGCTGTGTTCCCTTGAATAATCCAGACCAAGATGTACATTGATGCTTAACTCATCTGAAAAGTGAGTTCCATCTGTGGCAGATACTTTAATAACACGATCCTCCACAGCAACATCCAGTAAATTGCAGCCAATGGATATTGTGCCAGTGATTGAGTCTAAATTAAAACAACCATCTTCATTTCCAGATATTGAACGGTATGATATAACGTCGCCCACATCAAGATCAATTGCGGAAATAGTAAAGACTTCAGATCCAATTGGTGCCGATTTGATTACTTTTCCATAACAGTTGATGCGCTCGAATTGCGGCCTATTATCGTTTATATTCTTAACAATAATTTCTAATGCAGTCTCAGTCTGTCTTCTATATGGTAATCCCCAGTCTGAAGCACGTACAAGCAGTGTGTAGTTTCTTCGCATTGTTTCATAATCAATTAAGTTAGTTGTTTTGATTATTCCAGAAAAGTGGTCAATCTCAAATGGAACTTCATTTAGGTTTGCTATACTGTAGGATATGTATGCATTTTCACCAGAATCTTTATCTCTGGCTGTGAGTTTTGTAACAACCGAACCAGCTAATTCATTTTCGTTTATGTATATTACTTTATTTACGTTTTCAAATATTGGATCATTATCATTCATATCTTCGATAGTAATTTTTACTTTGGCAGAGGATTGTTTTCGCGATCCTACGTCCGCTTGATCAATGGCAGACACAGTCAAAGTGTAAAATGATTTTATTTCAGCATCCAGTCGCTTTTGTGTGTACAACATGCCAGTATCCGGATTTATGCGGAACTCACCCCCTTCATTGCCACCCACTATTTCCAAATATACCAATGCATTTTTTCCCAAATCGGGATCGCTCACCTTAAGTCTAATAACCGGCATGTTAATCGGAGCTGTTTCCGGTATCGACACATCATAAATTTCTTGTGTGAATATCGGTACATTTTTGATTTCTGGAAGAATTTGTATTGTTACTGTTTTGAAAGTAAATCTGGAGGGTGTGCCAAAATCTTCAGCTCGTAGCGTTAGGTTATAAACAAAGTGTTCTTCACGTAGCTTTGCAAATTTATTGAGTTCAATATAATACTCGTCTGTCGCATCTGCGGGCAGTAGCTGAAATGTACCATCTGGGTTTCCCTCCAGTATTTCCAATTTTTTAATTTCTCCATTTTTCCCATCATCTTTGTCATTTACCTTAACTATTCCATAAATCAGAGCACCTGAATTTGGTATCACACTTGAAAAAGTCTTTGCATAAATTTCAGGTGCATTTAAGTTAACCTGAAAACGATAAATATTTATATATTATGTGTTATCTGTTTAATGTACCTTTGAATGGATAAATATATAAGCTTCAATATTCCGCAGATAAATTGAATTCTTGTAAATTCTTTAAAATAAATCATTACTTACCTGTTTTACTGTTATTGAAACTTTCGCTTTGCTGGCCTGGTGGTTCTGCTGATGAATAGCAGAGCCCCTGTCGTTGGCCAAGACCGTAAGCTCATGATGCGAATTGTCCGCGTAATTAAGCCGCTTTAGTATGGTTATATCTCCAGTTGTTGGATGGATAGCGAAAAATTCGCTATCTATTAGAAAACTATAATAAATTTCACCATTTACGCCCAAGTCAGCATCGTCTGCAATAACTTTTAGAATACTGTGATGTTTTGGAGTGTCCTCAGGAACAGTTACCGCATATTCAGTTGGATAAAAGAGTGGACTAAGGTCATTGCGATCTAATACTTGTACATGAATCGACGTTTCCGTTTCATAATTTGAAATGTTTTTACCGGAGAAACTTATATGCGCTCTTACTTTGAGATTATATTCCTCAGTTTTTTCTCTATTCAGCACAACATTACTTGTTCGAGTTCGAATGCTGAGAAAGACAAAGTTTCCAACCAGTCTCTCCTCAGCTTTAAACAATTTGTCTTTATCGCCGCTTATTATTCTATATTTAACATCGTATAGTGAATCTACCGAAATTCCGGCCAGATCCTCATGCAGTACCCCTTTTGCGTATGTTTTTCCAAGACTGTTTTCAGGTATTGTAACATTATAAACTTGGTGGCTAAAGTCAACTTTGTTATCCAAAAGTGACTTATGCTGAGAAAGCGTACTTCTAGCTCCATCGTCCGTTGAATATGCAGGTTGGATTGAGCAAATACAACATATTAATGAAGTCCATTGAAGTAAAATAACTTTTTTTCTCTTAACAGTTTCGGCATATTTTTTTAAATTCATATTAGACATTAGCTATTTTTGTCCACATGGTATCCAGTCCTTCAAATAAAATAAAGCAAATTTTTTAAATTAATAAAGTAAACAACATAAAATTGTTTGCAAGAAAAGTAAAATTTTCTAATATGTGTTTGTTTTACTCTCCAAATTTCAATTAATCTTAAGGCACTGATTCTATAAAATGTCTTTAAGCTTTTTACTCCCTGTACCCATAAAATGGGTAAAAAGGGGGTATTACATCTGAGCAAATGTATGTAACAGACAGAAGGAGACATCTCCGACCCTATAAAGTATATATATTCTTGATCAGTATCAAAAGAGATTTCGATTTGGCCATGTCCGTCTGTCTGTCCGTCTGTCCGTATGAACGCGTCGATCTCAGCAACTACAAGAGCTAGAGACACCAAATTTGAAGTGTAGGTTCCTGTATAGCATACGCAGATCAAGTTTGTTTCATATTTCAGATATCTCCCCCGTACTTTAGTCTCTCTTAATCTACTGTCCAAATTTCAAGTCGATCGGATAATAAACACGGAAGTTATTAACGAAAGAAGATTCAGTGATGCAGCGAGAGGGGAAGAGGAAGCACAGCCACCAATTAAAATGCCTCGCTTGCGCTGTCGCTTTTGCCGCCTGTGTGTGTGCGTCTTTGTGTATGTGTGTGTGTATGTGTAAGTGGACGTAGATGTGATTGAATGTTTTAGACCTGGGTACAGGGAGTTTCGTAGTCGGGTATACTCGACTATAGCATTCTTACTTGTTAAATATATGACATTGCAAGAATATATTCTCATTTTTTCCTAACCAAAATAACTCAATAGTATTATAATACGTAAAATAATACACGATAATCATATTTAATATCAATTTCAAGTTTTTTTTGATAATTTTTTCACGCCAGACAACAACAAAATAAAGGATATCAAAGCAAAAATTTAAGGAAAACTGAATATGATACACAGTTTAATATGGAATGCATTCAGGAATTTAGCTTTCAAATTGTTATCCATCGATGCTTCACTAAAAAGCTGGACTAAGTAATTGCATAGCACTTCCATTCCAATTGTTGAGAATCACCAAGAAGGGCGATGAACAGTAGACCTCCAAAATAGGCTATTGATTTGGACTACCATTAATTCTTGAGAATCGCAGAGAAGAGCGATGATTTTGTTTTGTGTTGTTTGGGCGTTACAATTCACAAATTATTGATGATTAATTCCTCATACTTGATTTTAATTCAACTTAGTTTTGGCAAGTAATTTCGCATTATTTCCGAATTTGTTGTCACATAGCATTTGTCTTTAATTTCAGAAATACATATGAGCCGAAGTGCAAAGACTGATTAGCTCCATCAGCCACAAAAAAAACTATATTTTGGCTATTCTAACTTATTAATTTTATAAACGGTTATATGAAAACTATCTCTGTATTTATGGCTTATACAATATATATATATAATTATATTATAAAGGAAATTTTAAAAACAATGACATTATTTCATCACATTTCTCAACTTTTAGTCAAATGCACTAAATCAATCTGTGCACTGCACGGCTCATATTTATATTTAAAAAATGTATAGCATTCAACGAGTACTACGACAGTTCTCGTGTTTAATTCCGACTGAGCATTGATAAACACAATTAATAAATAATTAAATAAGCTATATACGACAATTAAAGCAACATGATTTCTAATAAATGTTACAGATTATGGATGTTTGGCAGCATTCGTCACAGTTTGCAGTTTCTTAAACTGCTTATGTTGAGCCAGCTTAATATTTACCATGTAAACAATATGTTTATGAAAAATATCTTTCATTTTATTTCTTCTATCTACATTCAATGTTTATTTCAGTCAATAACAAAAGATATCATAACTCTTGTTCACTCTTCACTTCATTCTTTTAACTATAAGTTTAAGTTTAGTTGGTTTTTCTGCCTGTTTTTCTGTCAGTTTTTATGGAAAATACATTTTTAGATTTGATTTAGGCAGAACATTTGTTGTAATTAATTGAATTGGATCACTTTAGCATATAGCTGACATATAAGTTCTAAAATTTATTAAATATGCGTATCGTTTGCTTATGTTTTTATTCCTATTTAAACTCAAAACGAGAGAACAAGGGCCTTTCTGTTCTGGCAATATATTAAGAAAAACAAACTGGAAATAGCTGTTTTAGGATGCGCAACAGATGGCAACTTAAATATTACACTCGGAAATTCTGTATTTTCAAAGTGGGCGGCAGACGAAATGATGTTGAGAACCTCCGCTGTAAATTTACAGCGAAAGGACCCCTCCTGAGAGCTGGAGGCTTTCAGGGGGCATCAAAGGGCTCTGAGAAAATGTGACGCGTAAGGATTTAGCAGGAATGGTAGAACTGGAGCACAGTTTTAATTTTTAAAAAGTCGTTTGCCGCAAATGAACACCAAAAAATTGAATAAAGTTGAAGTGCGTGCTACATCTATAGGAAAATTGCATTTTCGTGAACATAATATAACGAAATTCAGCCTAAATCACAAGCTTTATTAAAGAACATCAGGTTTACACTTTACATTAAATAAGTTATCAGTCACTTATGTCTTTTAATGCAAACAACAAGATTATCAAGTTGATTAAGTTTGGCCTACATTTCAACATTTTTATTAGAACTGAGAAATACTATAATGGGGGCTATACATATGCATATATAGATCCCATCAACCCAAACTTGTAGTTTTCAAAATGCGAAACAGTTGAAAACTCTATCGGTTTTGGGTGCTTAAGAAAATTATATGTTATACAAATGGACAAGTGAACGAAATAGTTTTTAGAGCCTACGCTATAAAGTTAAAAGGGCTTGAAAAAGAATTTCTTACGAATTTGATCACTTTAAAAATCATTATGAAATGTCGAAAATAAGACTTAATAAAATGGCTAAGATAATAATATAATCAAAATAAAATAAATAACAATAATAATTTGTATACATTATAATTTATCCATTAACTTTGTACCCCACACGATTATTTGTAAGTACGTTCAGTTAATTAAAAACCATTTAACAATAATAATAATTTTACTTCTCAACAAAGAAGTTTATCTCATTTTAATATTGAGCGAAAAATGTCGTGAAAAACTTGTGTAGGATAATTTTGTTTAGCAAGGAAGATATCAATTGCATGTAAAATGAAAATGATTGTAAATTTGATTACTGGGTTGCTCATAGAAATATTTCAATTTATAATTTCAATCACTTGATAAGTAGAATGAAGTTTTTGCTCAGGCAACCATGTCCTGGAGATATCCGATTAGGATTCGAATAACCAACTTATTAAGGTTGATTGTCAATTAGAGTGGTTCTTTTCTGGGATAGGGAATCTCCTAAAATCACCATACGCCTGAATTTACTGAGCCTTTAATAACTGACCAATATGAGTTAGAACAACAAAACATGTTCACCAAAATGAGCAATGTTTATTTAACACTTTTAAAATTTAGCTTGTGGGTACTCTGAGCACCGTAAGGACATGTACTGACATATTTAAGCAACGAGGTGTGATCAAAAATTACGCTAAATGAATTTACACTGCGGCAACGGGTTTCGGTACATTGCTTTCAGATATTAAATCCGATAGCCTTATTTGTTGACACAGGCATGTTAGAACAAGTTGTAGCTTATGAGTCGGTTAGAAATGCTGGAAAAGTTTTAAGTTGCGAAATATGGGGACGACGTTGAATCTTTCTACACGCGGTCTCAACGAATTTCAAAATACAAATTATAATAGAAACATTATAAAATACAAATTATAAAATACAAATTATTTGTTGACTTTTATCAAAAAATCTAAAAACTTCGACCGAACAAAATTTTATGATATAATAATTGGATTTTTATTTTTATTATAAAGATTAAAAATAAAAGCTTATCCTGTTTCCAGGATACAGCATCCCGAAAAAGTATATCTAACATATTCTCGTTTAGTTAGATAATTTTTTCTGGTTTCATTGTTTTGAACTCATAACTGCGATACCTGTTTAAAACTTTCTTGAAAGCTTGTTTTGACTATATTCAGGAGCATCCCAAAGAACTGATAAAGATATCTCAACCTACAGTTTGAAATTTGTTTCCAGACCATGCCAATTATCACATTTTTATGAGCGTGTTTTTGGCTAAAACAAACATTATTGTCTGTCCAGAGTCACCATACTCTCTGGATACAGCACCTTGCGACTGCTGGCGCCTTCAAAGAATGATATAAGCTTTAAGAGTGTCATGAATTATAATACTATCAAAGAAGCATGGAGATTAATTCCAATTTGTTGTATGCTTGACATTTAGTTGGTATTCAAATTTAGTCACTGTATTTTTTGACCGCACCTCGTACACATGGATATTAAAACACAAGAACGCTTTTAACTTTCCGCTGACAGGCAGATAGACAGACGTCGCTATAAGGATCAAGCGCTGTTACTGCTGAGCAAGGATATAACATTTATGGGGGCGGTGCATGTTTCACACATGAACTTTATATTAAACCCTTTTTGCCTAATATGTGAAGGTATTTTGCTTACACATCTGCCATTTACTACCTTAGGCAAACCTATTTTTGTTGTTGACGTGATTCAAGCAATTCAAGTTTCCTCGAGGGTGAAAACTAGATTTGGAGTTTTATTTTTTAGGCAAACAGTACATTTAACTGTATGTGTGGTAAAATATTCACATTTCACATTAATGCGGATGATTTCATTAATTTATATTTGATTATTTTTGTTTTTCACCGGCTCATAAATATGTATGAACGATAAATAAACAATGATTCACTTTACCGCCAACAACGATAACACAGGTAGATCGTTACCTATCGATAATAATCACACACTTCACGATCTCGGCGTTGCCAGACTATAAACAGTCGGCCCAAATATCACTATTTTATGAGAAAAATTGTAACAAAACCTTTAATATTAACATCAATTATTGATATTTACATATAACTTGTCGAGGCCTTTAGGCTAATTTAAAATACACCATATAGGCTTTAAAAAGAACCTGCTCAGTTTGGACGAGTAGGCGTCGAACGACGAGTTAATGCATGCCACTTCTAACACCCATACATATGCACAGATGTGTGTATGTAAGTAATTTAAGTCAACACCATAGATATGTAAGTATGTATCATCACTGCTGGATTTTTAATTTAGCTTACAAAAAGTAAACCATGTAGTTAAGAACTAAGCACATGTGTGCTTACGTACAAACATATGTGTGTATAAAGATACATATGTATATTAATGCACTTATTTTAATACCGTTCACACACAAACACACAAATCACACTAAACGGGCTTAAATGTTGCTGCACCACAGATATCAATTTTGGGTATGTGTGTGTGTGAATTACATACTTATGTGTACTTTGTGTAACAACATGTATTTTTAACATAATACTTTCGTACTTTTTTAAAATATATTAACTCCACAGAAACTTCGCAAAACACATACTCCACTTTTAATAATAATTAAAATCAAAGAGTATGCATATGTATGTACTTATGTACATATGTATGTATAGACACAGTACGTTAAATTGCTCAACAAGCGTCCGCGACACACGACCGTACGGAATGACTGCGCCAAAGACTGTAACTGAGTTTCTTGCTTGATGGTCAAACACGAACAACCATTATGCCGTGTAACTAACTTGCACCATACCAATGAGAGCGGCTTCAAAAAGGCTTCATTCATGCTAAAGTTGTACAAAACCATTCAAACTTAGTTCGATGTGTCTTGAATGAGTTGCATGTTTAACAGCGTAGTTGCATATACAACCACTCCGCAGCATGTAACATCGAACCGCCTCTGTTATGTTGCCAACATAAAATAAGAGTAGGGGAAAGTTACCTTATACGCAATAATACAGGTTTTAATGTAGTCTTTTACAGGTTTCATACTCGGATAACTATGAAATGCAACAAAAGAATATACGATGTCATTTATTTTCTATTAAATATTTTATACACCTACAACTAACTACTTGAAAAATCTAAAATGAAACCTTGATATTTTGAGCAACTATACATTTAATAGAACTAGTTTATATGATAGAAGAGTGACTTAAATGTGGTCTTCTATTAGTCTTATACAGGTTTCATACTCGGATAAGTATGAAATATGTACAAGAACATGTATTGTCTGTCGTCTTATACGGGTCGTAGACTCGGCTAACAGTAACATTACTTATCAGGCAATTAGGCGGTTCATACTACATTCTACATTTAAATAATATTTGTTACATCCATTTAACATACTTATAGAGGTTTCACACAGGTAATGTCATGTTTTCATAACAGAACACTTTGTTGTTAAGTAAACCAGTTATTCAGAAATAAATTAATCGCCCGGTTCCGAACTCCGATTTAGTTTGAAATTTATGAGATATCTCCGCCTAGTAAGTTTCTCCGCGTCTATAATGTCTCTTCTTTTCAGGCACAAACATATTCTCCGCTTGAATACCCCGAGACTATTTTGTTATAAAGCAACTTAATTCAGTGGATCTAAGAACGACATATCTCCTCCCGATATTGACATTGTCGTTCTGATCAAGGACACATTTCTCGTTTAGTTAATTAATTTTTACTGTCATAAATAAAAAAAAAAATACGATTTAAGAGCTAATGATAAAATGTATGTATCTATATATATAATAAATAATAGCTTACTAGTTAATTTCAATTTATTTAACTTTAAACTTATTTATCCAACATATATTTTCATTTATATGACAGTCCTGAAGTAAATATATGTTTACTTTTTGGTGTTCGACTTGGTATAGCAACAGTCTAGTGAAGATCATGTAAGAATGTTATGTTCTATCATTAATTACTGTATTTAGTAATAATCATCATTAATTACTTAATACAGTAATTAATGGTTCTATGTTAAGAGGAAATTGAACTATTTAGCAGGGGTGTCACGAAAATCTCTAGAAATTTAATATTAGAAAACATTTTTTGATCAAGTTGAAGATTGTTAGCAGCATTTCAAGCATTTCTTGTCTTTGTTTCTTTTTTGGCTGCTGACATTCTGTTAAATGCAAAATTAATAGCCAAATCGAACAAAGTGTTAATAAAATTTGATGTATTGTAGATTACTCTGAACATGATTATTGTTTGCAGTCTTAACACAAATTCTGCCTCTTAGTATTTTTAACTATTTTATCTTAGTTATATAAATATAACACTAGAAATTGCATACTACGCCAAGCCAGGCTTTTGGATATTTATGATTATTAATTCTGCTGGAAATGGGTGGAAAATCAATTGAAAGACTTTCCGTGACACTTCTATATCAAAAAATTAAATACTAAGGTTCCATGTTGTTGTTGTTTTGAGCGAATGCAAAAGCAAATCAACCGAAAACCTCAAGAGATTTTCATGACACAACATGAAACAACCAAAAATCTCGATAAGCTCTAGAGATGTGAATCATGTAAATATGTATTGTAATTCCGACTAATTTTTTGAGCTAATGTGATTTCAAATCAACCGCAAATCTCTCAAGACTTTCATAACAACCCTGACAGTGTTGAAAATATTGTAAGTATTGAAAATATTTGTAACACCGACTGGTTTCTAAACCGACTGCAAAACAACCTAAGATCTCTAAAAATTTACTTGACATATTCAATTAAAATCAAATTTAGTTCACATTTCCCCATGCAACAAAAAAAAAGTTGGTGCCTCTATTGTTTCAAATATAATTCCCACTATCCAACCCCTAATATACTGTGATGAAATTTAGCTCATATTTCCCCATGCTCAAGGAATATTAAGGATCTAATATATTTTATTTAAGGTGGTAAGTTACTAACCCAACACATGAAAAAAGTCATAGTCCCCATTAAAATAACCCTGGTAAGTAATAAGGAAGTTTATTTTACATCTCACCTTTAAGGTGGTAAGTAACTAACTCAACACATGAAAAAAGTCATAGTCCCATTAAAATAACCCTGGTAAATAATAAGGAAGTTTATTTTACATCTCACCTTTAAGGTGGTAAGTAACTAACTCAACACACGAAAACAGTGATAGTCCCCATTATAAAAATGCTGGTAAATATTAAGGACGTTTATTTTACATCTCACCACATAACAAGGACAATTATTGAAGTGGTGTGTAAATTTCCTAATGAACAATATTTATAGTCCATCAGAGTATATCTTACAGAACTAAACGGAAGTATGTTGAATATAACAGTCTGTGTCACAGAACTTCGCTGGATTTTTCTATTTTGACACACACCCTTTCATACGACAATGTGTCTCAAAATTCTCTTTGGGCTGGTTTCAAAACTGTAGAGAGTTAACCATGGGTGTAACGAAACTCTAGAGTTCAGTTGGTTTGATTTCTTTTGCTAAAAAAAACAAATGGTCTTACAGAACTTTAAGAGATTTCATTTTTGACACACATAGTTGCTACGTAACCTTAATCGCCCACTAAACAATTTTTAACCGAATCAAAAATCATAAAGGACAAAATAACATTTTTGGGTTGGTTTCAAATCTCGTGTAATTAATTAACTAATTAATTAATTATATTTTTGGAACTTTTTCCATTCTTTTAAAAAAGAGTATGGCAATTCTAACAAATTTTAGGACAGTTAGCAAGTCAAGTATTTGATATGTAGAGCAAGTTAGAATTTCCAGTTAGCAGTTGACTAGTAATTTTGTAATAGCCAAAATTAATAAATAAAAGTGAACAAAACTTCTTGCTCAACACTACGATTTGAAACTAGCCCAACCCCGGTTTTCCAACACTTATGTTTATTCATTCGGTTAAAAGTCGCTTGGAATTCGATCGGCAGAGCCAACCAAGTAGACCACAAATAATATATCTTAAAATTCTACATTGCCTGGAAACGGATACAAATGTTGGTTTTATTTGTTTGAAAAATCTCTCGTAAAATTGTTGAGAGATTTTAATTTTCAATCTTTTTTAATAACGATTCAACAACGAAAAACGGGTCAGTTTAACCTTTTGTTAGCTCGTTTTAATGAACAATTTAAAAATTTTATATGGTATTAAATTGGACGTAAAATAAATATATTTATAGAATTGTTTTTATCCATGGTCAACCATGGGAACAACCACTATGCTCAATAAAAATTGTTCAAAACAAGAATAAATAAATATTTTGTTCGTTTTATCTCGTAAAATAAAATATATTGTTTCTTGAAGCTGCAGGATAGATAGGGTTGGTTGTAACAAGATATTTGTATATTTATTGTCCGCAAATTTTTTATTTTCCGATAAATATCTTATCGATTACTCTCAATCTCTCCATAACTGAAAACTTTAATGAGCATAGTTATTATCTGTAGAGATTTTCGGTTGGTTTGAATATTCACTTGCTTCTCCAATCAGAAATACCGCAATAAGGAGTTTTTGGGTTGGTTTTAAATCTCTAGTGCTTGATCAAAGTGTTACGGACATCTCTAGAAGTTTTCCATTTGCATTTGCATGCGCTCAAAAAAGATCGGCAATTCAGCACTTAACGAAATGTATTTATTTTTCTTACATATTTTCATATCGATTTCTAGTTTCGATTTCAAGTTGATCTAAAACTTAGATCTTGTGTAGTTATCTTTATTCCGTTCCTCTTAAAATAATTATAAATGACTATTTCGAATCGTAATAACAATCGTGTCAACAAAAACGTTTTGGATTTAAATATCTAATTATTTATCATGAGATTTGTCCACATTATTGAAATAAAAGCAAATGTAGCAGTGGAAAAAATAAAAGTTTTTGATTTTATTTATTCCATATTTTATTAACATCATAACCTACAAAACACAATCCACACTTATGGACGGTGCCATACTTTTCCATTTTTGTTATATCGTGTGGAATGACTGCTATTTATATTTTTTTCTTCTAATTTTTGCAACATTTCAACATTTTAAAAACAGTGTACTTTACATTGCTGCGTTGCCACCCTGTTATGTGTTTGCAAATGCATGCAACACATATGGTAGCACTGAATAATATTAGTAAACACAACACAGCAGAACTAAAATTTACGACGAGTATTTCATACACAATCACTTTCAAACATTGTGTATAAACCTTGCAACACTCCGTCGCGACGCGTCGTGAGAAGCAATATGTCATTTGCTTGGATCAGAGTCACTCTGATATCGTATTAGTTTGGGTGGCTCTTATGTGAAAAACGCTCGTATTCTCATAACATCGCCAGAGGGCGTTTTTTTTATGGGATCAGAGCCATTCCGCGAAATTCGTTGAACGGCACTTTATCGATAAAAAAAAACATTTATCTATCCATACAATACATGTCTTGCAATCAGTTATCGTAGAATAAATGATTCGATGCCAGGAAAGTGCAATGGTTGAAGAACGTCACTAAAACTTAGAAAAATAATAAGATTTGAATGAGTATTTATCCGAAACACAATTATATAATTATACTCGTTTTTGTTTTATTTATCTGGTGGAAATGCTTCTAACGTTACTTAGAACACAAAAATAAATCTGTGTTCCATTTCATTGTTTCAAAATTTCAGCTTGATAACATACAAAAAATTTTAACAATCGATACTGCCTCCTTAAATTTGGAGCCAATGCCAATGTGTGGTTTTTAAATTAAAAGAAGTTGCTGATTAGTTTTTAAATATGATTGAAATAAACAAAACTGCTATTGGAATAGCAGCTGGACTGGCTGGGACACTGTTTATTGGATATTGCATTTACTTCGACAAGCAGCGTCGTAATGAGCCGGACTACAAAAAAAGTTCGCGAGCGTAAGAACATAAATGACGATACATAATATTCATGTTTTTTAAATAATACATATACATTTATAGGTCGTCGCCGCAACCGTAAAACCGGAACAGCAAAGCAGGGAATGCCAAGTCTAAATGACCATGAAGCTATAGAAAGGTAATCTTTTTTCTATTACATAATAAAGGATGCACGTGCGTGTGCTCTTGTATGTACACATGTACATATGTATGTACATACACATTTAGCTGTGTATGTACCGCAATAGTTGTGGGTATGTATACATACGTATGTAGTTGACTAAGATGACTAAAATTTGCTTTCGTTAATAGAATTTGTTTGTATGTATGTATGTACATACAAGAACGCACGCATGTACATCGTTTTTATGTACAAGTTTACTTTGAATGTGCATACAAGAGCTGGAAAACCATTGATACAATGACGCCATTCGACAGTGATAGTTCGAACTATTGATTTCGTATAGAAACTACAATAATAGGTAAACAAAAAGACGTAACTTAAACAATGCTCTTTGTGCGTAAAAATTGCGTGCAAGACCTTGCGTATAAAAATGGCTTGCATGTAAACAGTACATGCGAGAACTTGGAACCGCTTTACAATAGTATCCAAAAGTTACCACATATGCATAAAATTTGGCTCGTTTTCTTGTACCGAATAAAAACGTTTATATTCCTGTGCAAGTTGCACGAAACGGATGAAATAGCGTGCAATAATTGCTTTGTCCAAAGACTGCTTAAAAAACATTCTTAATGAAAGGATTTTTAAATGTATAAATCGTAGTTGAATGTGCCTTCGATGGTATTCCAGCTCTAGTATATACTGCCAGTTCAAAGACCATATAACACCGTTTTCCTTGCTCACTTTTTTTTACCAAATACATGTCTAACAATCGTATATTCGTTTCAGATATTTTCTTCAGGAAATTCAGCAAGGCGAAAACTTGATTGCTCGCGGAGATTTCGAAAGTGGTGTGGAGCATTTAGCAAACGCAATCGTTGTATGTGGGCAGCCCGCACGCCTGCTGCAAGTACTTCAATCCTCTCTGCCGGCTCAAGTGTTTGCCATGTTAATTATCAAAATGCAAGAATTTGGTAATCGGGCCACAGAATCTAGCGATGGTGTAGGTCCTGGCTTACGCTCGAGCCAAGTGGACAACACATCAAACATTTTAGAAAGTTCGGCAAATGTTGTTATTGATGACTTAGAATAATATTTGAAAATTAACAGAAGAGCCCGTCATATATATTTCAACAAATACTGAGGGCGTTATATTATAATTTAATAAAATTCGATACCTTCGTATTGTACAAAATATTGATGTTTAAACTTACACTAATCCCACAATAATACGTATTCATATTGAAAACACATGTCCTGATTTTTTGTGTATTTTGGATTTTACACAAAATACGGAATGGAAAGCAGCTTAGATCAAACAATAAATGAGATCCCAATCCTAAATGCTATATGTATTGTACTCTGGAATCTTCTAATGGAAACCAAACATTACCCACTAAAGCCTAAACGGAGTAAAACGCAACAATCAAGACGACTTCTGTTATGGAGATTTTGAGAGGCCCATATGCACCCGCAATGTTGAACTTGCTATTTTCGTGGGCGTGGCTGTCGAATGAAGATCATAGATTTCATCTACAAGGGTAGCACAAATATGGAATGAACCCTGAGAAAGCTCACACAGGCGAGCAAAAGACGACGCTGGGAACAGTAGACAATTTCTTAGTAAGTTGATTGTGGTAGGTACTAGGCTTGATACAGCTATACAAGAAATTGGCGACTGGAAAGTGCAGTGAAGGTTTCTTTTTTTCCACAGAGTAGTTTATATTTTATGTTTTTTGCCATTGACACTATTAGAGCTAGAGCAACCGAACTTGGTGCACACATACCCTCGTCTGACAAAGTGTTCAGATATTCGCCAAGCCGCTACCTTCCAGTGCGGCAAAAACCTATATCTTTAACATATTTATAGCCAGTCACAATAATTTTATATGAGGAATACTGATAACCTTGAATGATTTTATCAAAAAATGTTTTATACCCCCTGCCGACGGGCGCTTACATGCTTTTTGGTGCCGATTGTTCCAAAAGTTAATTATAATCTATTCTTATCTCCACTGAAATTAGTATTTTTACGACCCCACTTCCTTTTCGCTGTGCGTTATTAATATGTTGTGAGGGTACCAGTTATAATAATGTATCGAATTGACGTTCAGTCTGCCGTTGTGCACTTGTACCCTTTTTTCGCTTCCCAATCTGATCAGATTATTTATTGGCTCCAGTTAATGAATATTCCAGCTGTACACGCCAAAAAAAAAAAAAAGACGCTTTAAAAGCGAGCTTGAGTTCAAAATCTTTATTAATCAGAGCACATTTATTTATAGTTCATAAATCTACATTGACTTCAAAACCTTCCTAAAGCGATCCAAAACGATGTTGGCATGATATTCTTTAAATATTAGAGCTGGGCGGAAACGAATCGAAATTTCTCCACAACCACCAGTTTGAATACCGTTCAGCTTTAAATTGCCTACTACAGAATCTCTTACTTTGGTGTTGGAACAATTCACTGCTAAAAATGTGCCTCGTCCTCGAGTAGAGTTTAATAGATGTGGAAATTCATTTTCTAAATTAATTAGGCCGTTTTTCAAGACTGTTCCAGCAGTATTAACATTAGCCATTAGTTGCTCGTCCTTAATAACTTTCAATATTTCTTCCAAAAGAATTATTTTTCCTGGATCACCCATCCATGTGTTGAAAATCCTGTAAGGTTCTTTTGGTGCAAAGTCATCATTATGGAAATATCCTCCAAGCTGCAATTTCTTACTGAACGTTACGATGTCAGGTGAAGACTCAAGATTGAAGTGTTCATGGCACCAGAATTTTCCAGTGCTGCCTCCCCCGGTTTGAACTTCATCAATCAAAAGTGCAACACCTTCCTTCTTGCAAATCTTTTGTAGGCCCTGGAAAAACTCAGGTGAAGCTTCATTATCACCACCTTCGCTTTGTATCGGCTCTACGATAAGACCAGCAACTGGGTTGTCTTTTTTCTTATACTGCTCAATGAGGTATTGTACTTCACCCAAGCACTTTTCATCTTCTTTCTTATTTGCCGATATATTCTCCTCTAGTGGATACTTGTATTCCGGAAATGATGCTATAGGCCAGTCGAAAGATGGAACATCAATCTTGTGAATATATTTTGAATGTGTTGTGGATAATGCTCCCAAAGTACGACCATGGAAAGCTCCTTTGAAAGAAAGAATACTAAGTTTCGGGGCTCCTGGTGGCATATTAATCATACACGAGTTCATCTCTTCTTCAGTAAACTTTAGGTCTCCTCGAGTTTTATTTGAATACCTGCAAATTAAACAATACAATACAATAAATTAATATGTGTAAATGTTAATGTATGCATATACATATATACTATAGATTATATATTGACAACGCACTACCTACCAAATAAAAATGCTCTTAAAAGCATTCTCGTTTGAACATGAACCACACATCATTGTGGTAATTTTGTTCAATCCTTTTGGTGCAATGTTCGTCAAAATTGAATTCAGTTTTTCTGGCCATTCTTTTCCAGGAAACACGCCAAGGGCGGGTCTATTGATCAAAGCTAAAAGAAGAACAAACGTTTATATTAATTCTACATGATTAATTAGAAAAGGGGTTCAGGAAACAAAAAACCTAAGAACTATAAATTCAACGAACATTGTAGAGTACTTATACATATGTATGTGTGAGTCGCCCCCGTTACCTCTAAACTCTGTATTTGGTCCTTCTAGACGAGCTTAGCGGGGTTGAAGCTGACGGTTTTAAAACACGGATATCAGAATTGTAGTTCCTACCCGCCCGACACTACTACAGGACTAGTCCGTAATATTGGTAATTTTTGATAAGCCAAGAGAACTCTTTGTTTAGTGTGATTTTTCCTAAACTAACTACTGCTTAATGACTTCGACTCTTGTCTGCCTTAGTAGAATCACGTTAATTACTAAATTATATTTTATATAAGACTTGGTGTTAGTTTTTAGTTCCTTGATAATTATTTATAATAAAGACTTACATTTTAAATTTTGATCATCCTTGAAAACGTTTAGAAGTCTGGGGTGGTTATACCCCAAAGGCACTGACGAAATTTGAGTATAAACGTCAAGTAAAGCATTTCCATCCACATCAAAGATATAGTTTCCAGTGGATTTTTCATAATCCGCAAAGAATTGTACAGTGCCAGTACTCTGTAACAAAATATATTTAATATAAATATTGATGTAAATGTATTTTTATACGGTTTTCCAAAATAGCAAACAGTATTATATTGGGCTTGTACAATGTCCGTCTGTCTGCCTGTCGTAATGATTACAATATTCGGAGAGGGTCGAAGTGATTGACAAATCGGAACATGCAGATTCTGCAATATCGAGGAGGAATCGTCATGGTATATTCTATCAGACTGTTCTGCAATATTTTCCTTGAATTCCTATTATTCGTTTTGTTTGATTGCACTTAATTCCCATTATTCGTTTTGTTCATTTGACTCCCATTGTCAATTGTTTTGTTTATCAACACATTCCCGTTGGGTTTTTTTAAAAATCAAATTACAGCCACTTAACCAATTAAAGCAATAAGAGAAAATCAAATTCACTTAAAATGATTGTCTTTATTGTTCTTTGTGTGTCGAACTATCAATAGACGTGAAAAAAATAGTAGATTGGTGAAATGCGCTGCAACCTCACAATATAAACTAAAACATATTTTACACCCTTCACGCATAAATAGTTAAATGGACGTAATAAGACTGTCCAAAAGTTTAGTATAACAGGAGATTGAGTATATATAAAGTATAAATATTTTTGATCAGTATTAGCAACCGAATCAATCTAGCTCCGTATAAACTATTAGAGCTAGAGGTTCCGCGGCTAAGGTGTTGGATACCTCCTCCACCTCCGCAAGTGGATAAAATCGATTAGCAACCACAAAAGACTCTTCATTTTCTGTGATATTATAAACACTGAAGTTAGCAGAAACTAGAGCAGGGGGAAGCAGCAGCGCGACCGCTCCCTCAAATGCTCTGCTTCCTTGCACTACCGCTGAACTGATTGATGCATATGTGTATCTGATTTCGAAGATTTGTTTGGGAATCTTAGACCTGGGTAAAGGGTGTGTAATAGTCGGATATACTCAAATAGAGCATTCTTACTTGTCTTGCATAATAAAATATAACAGGTAAAATTCGTATTTTATATTGACTGAAAATTGTTATTTAGGATCGTGATTCTTTTAGGACATTAAATTACTGTTTTTTATTTATTTACCTGAACGGAACCTAATTGAGCCTTAAGCTCATTTGATTTTGGTCCGGGTATTGTCTTTGTACGCACAATTGGCTCCTTAGGCTCCACACTTGTAGAATAAGCCTTCAAACAGTTTACTTCTAAAATTAATCAGTTAGTTTATTATGCATGTATCCATACATACAACCATTTATAAGCACTCATAAATTTTATAATTGAACTTACGATTTATATTGCATGTTTTTCGTATATATGTGTGCGCCTTTGGCAACGCGCTAAGGCAGAAGTTTCTCATTTTTGGTGTTTATTTGCAATATGCAATTGAATTTTTAAATGTACATAAGGATGTTACACTCTGGCGTATGGAAGACGAGTAAAATACTTCAGTTAACGTGTCTGCACATATAAATTGGACTGCACAATACATACAAAAAAACAATTGCCTCTATGTATTCTAATTTACAAGGAAAAATATCATGGTTCTGCGTCAAATACATTTTTGTAGGTAAGCTTTATTAAGATTTTATTTATTTATTTATTACAATATTACCTTAAAATTAAAATGATGAGGTAATTGGGAAATAACTAAGCAATAGCATCGGGGCCTTCAGCCTAGAAGTGTGGGAATATATAGATACAAAACTTATAATTAAATACAATTAAATTTAATGAAGGCTTAGGTTGTGTGATAGATTTTTCACCTTTATTAAGATATAAATTAAAGACACAGCATAATGCAGATATATTAGAATTATAGTGCATTTGTTTAAAAATTGTACATTAAAAAAGCTCTTTTCTGTTGAACCAATTTTGATCAATAATGTGACAACGATTTTAATTTTTTTCCTATATTCATTGATTTTTCGATTTTAAATGGTACATGAAAAGTTAAAATTAAATTTTTTTAGCCGATTAAAGAATAAATAAGCTAAATTAAAATCTGTTAGAAGGAGCAATGTTTTACAACAACCTAACTTGTTCTCAGGAGTTCCTATAACAGCTGCATATAGTCCGAAATTGATTACGCATAACATATTTGGTTGGTTTTGCTTTAAATATTCTTAAATTTGGTACTTTGTCGCACCGGTAGATGGTATGATTGGCGTCCAGCTGGCTGATCTGAAAAGAAGCCAAATTCAGTTCCGTACCTTGTCTTATTTTTGTTATTGAACGAAGCTCTTTCTGATTTATAAAAGTTTCTTGCTTCTTTTCCTCTCCGAGAAAATTTTTATCAAATGTATTGCTCGAGATTAAATCTGAAACTAAATAGCCATATTTCTTTTCTTACCAAGGTTCTCTTCCTGCAGTGCACTGAGAGTCTTCCTTATTCTAAACTTATTCCTGCTGTATGGTTTTTAAGAGTGCCTATTAATGAAAAAGTGGTGTATGACACGAGTACTATCCGTTCTTGAGAAGGTGCTCAATTCTTTTGTATGGTGAGCCACAGTGAATCTTTCCGTTCCTTAGAATATTGGGAGGAAAACTTTTACCTAGCACATTTGTGACGTTCTAAGATAACTTTTAAGCCATGTCAGGTTCCAGCAGCTCCCACATCTAAAGTCACAGTATCTTTCAGTAGTCCGAGGAGAGGTACTGGCTGAATTTGTTAGGAAGACACTGCTCGACCCTAAGTGCAATGCAGGGTTATTGTTGTGGAGTGTGCTTTGGTCGTAATAACATTTGTATGCAGTCGTATTCGATCAGAGAATATATACTTAGACCAGTTTTTACTATGATGGGATCCATAATTTAGAGACTCGCCTAAAAATTTGACCATCGTTCCTGTCTTCAGGAAAAAAACAGCAGTCCCCGTTTCCCGTTTGAAGGGGCCCGGCCATTTTCTAGGGTAGGGAGTAACAGTTAGAACGGTGCTGTGTTTACCCTACAACAGGGAACAGGCCACAAAATGCGACCTTATGCATATATCTGTGACAGCCCCTTTGTACTAATCCTTAAAATAATTAGAAGCAAATTTGATCTGATTATGGTATATGAGATTAGGTACAGAACAGAAAAATATGTTTTTAATAATGGCTAATACTACAAAAAACTGATGACCACGTCCACCATTTTCACCCATATGATTCTTATGATTGCTATTTTTCTGATGAACGCGAGTGATGCGGTATTTTGATATGTGAACATGTATCATACAAATAGTTTGCTACTACGAGACGATCAGCTGTTCTTTAATCGAAAGGTTTATTATAACGATGATTATTGATTCTTTTTCCGTAGACAAAGATAAACAGTATTACAAAATACATAGCTCAGGATTTTTTTATTTAGATGCTTATTAATAAAGGCCAATTGTTTTTTTTATACATCATATCGACTTGAAAATTGCTATCATGCAATTTTTTCTTTAACCCTTACACATTTATGTTCCATTTCACATATTCCTTTCATATTTCCAACACAAAATAACGATTTCAATATAAAAATGAATTTGCAAATTATCGATATATCGATACGATACCAACATCACTAATAGCCACCCCAGAAATTATTGTATTGATTGTGTTTTGCTCAAGCGATTGTTTTGCTATTAAATGAATTATAAAACTGTTTACGTTTGAAGTGCATAAACAATTTAGGAATAGTGTTAAATGTTTTCAGGTAGGAACTATTATTTTGGAGTGTACATTTGAATGTTCGTTTAGTGCGGATAAGCATGCAAGCATACATATATTTGTTTATTTGCACAATTGAAATGTTTTGTAGATGTATCTGCACATAAGTATATGTATCTACATATGTATGTATGTATGTACATATGTTGATGCATTTGCATGTTCCCACATATGTATGTATGTATGTATTTATGTCATATATCCACATAAATGTTGAGATATAAAAATACATACATGCATACATACATATGTATCCTAATATGTGCAACGAAAAGGCTGTTTCGTGTTCAGCAGCTTGAAATCTTGTTATTTATTGTTATCTGCGGCCCCTAACAAATAATAATCAACAACAAGCATTAATTTTATTAAAAATATCGCCGTTTAATACATCTAATGTATATATTTTTGCCAAACTTACCCAATCGTTAATGGTGCTTCCTCTGATTTGTCATTGCTTGACCACATAATGCTGCAAGTCGGGCAATAGGGAATCCCTATTAGGGATTACATTATTCACTATGGCAGTTTCAACGGATCAGAAGGGCTGTTAAAGGGCTTGTTTGTCCCTTTAATTTCACGGCACATTGTTGATTTTAAATAAATAAATCTTTAAAATCTAAAACATCATTCTTTTTAGGACTCTTGACTTGAAAATGAATATGAAGTTCATTTATCTTTATATGTTTTTATTAATATATTGAATTATCCAAATAAACACTACTAAGGTTACCATAACACATATTGGAAAAGATAAAGTACGCTCTCTTGTGCAAACAGAAGAACCTTGGCCAGATCCTAAATATGACTACCAATCTACAGTGTTTAACAATAAATAAGACTACTATCACGACTCCATTCCCATTTGATTGCTCTTCATGCTATATTTTTGATTGTTTTTAATATTGTTTTTGTACCTGTTTCATAAGCAACCATTCACAGCTACATTTGGCTCGTAGAGTTGGGATCGGGACGGGAATCACCGGGATAAACAGTATGAGAATAATTTGTTATACGTGCAGGCCCAAAGTCGCCTTCTGAAACTTCTGGTTTACAAACAATTAGATATTTTATAAATCAAAATAAATGTTGTATTATGAATGCAACTCTGAATTTGTATATTGCCACTTCAAAAGGACATGTCAGTGGGGGTAATTAAGGCAAAGCTATCTTCGGGTGCCAAAGATTATATACATTTGCAGAGAAGGTCACAAACTGGCTACCATGACAACTATAAAAAAAATCAAAACAAACCTAATAAAAAAATCATTTTTTGAGCAATTGTAATTATGGTTATGACATGAGTACTGCGTGCAGCAACAATATGACTAATTAGTCAAGAAAGCTTTAAATCTGAGGTACTAGGTTCCACAGAAACATGGCAGACGGGCATTTCTTCGGCCGTTGATGATGATAAAGGGTCGGAGACGCCTTTTACATACAACTTACTTTTAATATGAGGGCAAACTATTCAAGTATCAAGTTTCGTAGCATTCTAAAAATAGAATTTCGCAAGCCAAATTTTATATCATAATTGGTATAGGTACGTCCAAAATAAATTTATTCAGTTGCTTATTCACACGAAAATTGTCATTTACTTTTGCATGCTGTTTGAGCAAGTGAATTGAGTTCACAAGAGTTTGCGAATGTCAGAGCACCTCCCCCGTTTATTCATTTAAAAGTTATTTGCAAAAAATTTGTGAATGTGAAAATGGCAGCACGTCTGATTGAAAAATAGTAAGTTTACATGGTGCGAACATTAACAACAGTCCCTTAAAATGTTAACATTGTCCCTTGTGGGAAATGTACAATTATTTCCTAATGTATTTCAGTATAGACGCTTGGAAGGTTCAATTTTTGTATTCTTTTTACTTTTGTTTATTGATTGTTTTGACAGTGATTTAATCAATATATGTATAAAAAGAAACTGTACTAAAAGAGAGACTAAGGAGTATTTCTCATGTTCCTGAAAATACTCAATTCAGATCTACATAAATAAAATATCCAGGATTCATCCTCATAAAATGAAAGTGTTCTAGTTGTGTGAAGTTTTGACAACGCCTCACCTAAAAGGTTAAAAACTTAATTTCAAATTGAAATATTGAGGGAGGAGGTAATAATAATTGTAAGGGACAAGATGACCTATTTTTCGCGAGTTCGTTAAGGAGATGTATGCTCTATAAAAGTAAAATATATAATTAAATTGCCGAAGTTCGAGATATTGCATTTCAAGGTGCCCGCTCTACAATTTCATGTACAATTCAATTAAATTGCTACAATTTTAGCTGGATTCAGTTTTCGTGAACATCATAAAACTAAACAGAGCTAAACTCTTGGTATTGGAAATTCAGGAACATGAGAAAACGGCCCAAAACAATCTTATTATAAAGGCTTATATCTTTAAGGAGAGCTTATCGCTGAATTTTTTACAACTTATTTTATTTTTAAACTTTTTTTTAGTAGGTTAGGCAACTTCTGGAAAGAAACATTAAGATTCTGCGTTTTCCAAATTGTAATCATAATGAGTCAGCTAGAACAGACCTGTAAGTAACTTTGCAGATGTTATTTTTTCTTATATTTGTTAAGCGATTTAGGCATACTTTCTCAATGTCTAGTTGCAGTGGCGCTTAACTATATTTCACACCTAATTTTCTGTCGGATAAAGTGCCGCGTTTATTAATTTTAGTTTACTCATTGTCAGTTTCACTAACTGCCAGTTAAGTTTGACCATCACTAAGGACCAGTGTGTCCACACAGCTTGTAGTATAATGCCATTTACACACTGAAGAAAGGCTGCTGCCAAATCGCCAAACAGCTGTTCGCCTTTCTCTTATCGAAACAAATTTAACTGGCACTTGCAGCTTAGCAGTGAGTAAATTAATATTTTCCTAGGCGCTTTTTTTAACTTGACAATGAGAAAGTGTTCCATAGCTAACTTAAAAACTTACCACATTAATTGAACAAAAAAACAAGTATGGACAATGCAGTCGGAAGTTCCAATTGCGGTATACTCTGTTTCCAGTCTGTTATCTTATTATTATTTGTGGGAGTGGCTTATTGTACCTGCGATGTCCGACGAATTTAATTAACATAAGCAGAATGCTTATATAAGGTCTTCAATATTAAATGAATGGCATTCCATTAAGAGCAGTCGAATTAAAGAAAGACTCGCTGCGGCGTCTTCTGGCTCTCCCGTCATGTCAAGCGAATATATACGAGAACATACTTATTGCTAGTTCTTCTGTAATGGGATTCACATTCAAGCAACTCGTAGACTAACAGATGGAAATCTGCTGTACCCTGCTTACCTATTAACATTAACGGTTGCAGGACTTAAACAACTCGTCTCCTGTTGACAGTTAACAGCTGATATTTAAAAAAAACTGATACTGCTGAGTCTATGCTGAGGGTGAAATCCACACACACGGGTAACTACTGCAGTATTGCAAATCGACGATATGTTGGTAGATATAGCAAAGCCGTTTATGAGTACAAAGCATTATACTTTACAATATAAGAAATATGAGTAGAATGATATAATTGTGTAAAAGCGCGTGTTTTTTCGCAGACCGTTGAGCAAAATCACGAAATGGTATAATAGTGTCATTGCCTATCGAAAGCATAGAAGTGCTTCAAGTTGGTTAACTTTACAAGCTTGGGAGCTGTTGGCTTTCAATGTATCTATCTATCATTGGAAACATACCGTCGTGCTGGGTTTCTATGTTACGATATCTAAAATGGACAATGTTCACACTATCTAATATTTGCGTGTAATATTTTCTGACATGGTTCTCGCACAACAGTCAAAATATTATATGAAAATATTACTTTCCGTTCCAGCTACTGCGCAATAAATTTGACAAAGGTTTTGCTGGTAACAAATTAATAAGACCACTTATAAAATAAAACTATTTTTCTACCAAAAAAAAAAAAAACAAAATAACAATTGGTTTTTTACTGATTGTTCCTATTTCAGCCTATTTCGATACTGATAAAATTATAACGTAATCTATGGCAGAATGGAACATTAATTTGGTTAAAATATCTTTTGAGACCCAAAACGGTCTCAAAACTAAATTATTTATATAGTTTTCAGCTCCGACATTCAGTATATGAAACCATAAATAAAAGAACAATTTATTTTCTTTAAAACTCAGCAACTAACTTGCTTTATAACAGACGGACGTAGCTCTATCGAATTGGCTCATCGTCCTTGTCATTAATTTATAAATGTACTAAAAATAATAATACTAAGAATATATATATATATATAAATATACAGAATGGAGTCGAGGATTTCTTCGTTATTACATTTATGGCGACATATCCAACCCCATGAACTATATTTGTATATTTTTATCAGTATTAAAAAAATGGTACTCAATTTTATAACAATTTATTAATGTCGCTTTAAAAAAATACTAACTGCGAAAATGATGTGGGACTGTAACGATGTTTAAATTAAAATGTCTAGTTGACAACCCTATGGACATGAATAACAAGTTATAACTGTGTACAGAAAAAATTGGTAACTCAATAATCAACCTGTATACAGATAATTTTAGCGCATGCGCATAAGTCAATCTCTTTTAGTCCTTCGGTTCACTTAACGTTAACAACTTACTGGGTAATAGTTTAACAAAATTTTTCGTAAGCACTGGCAATAAAAATGCAATGTAAATACTATTCAACAAATTCAATACATATCGTAAACATAGTGCAATAATATTAAGAAGCATTAATATTGATCCAAAGCGCTGCTACATATAATCAAACATAGCGAAAACGCGTAATATATAAAGAGTTTAATCAGAAGTCTTTAAATATTGATATATTAAATAAAAACTTATATCAAATTGTTAAAAGTGAAAATCTACATATTCAATGGGGTGCTTAAGTAGTAAAGATCGCCTGACCAAAGAGGATATGGAGTTTTTGAAAACCCACACCCGATATGATGAGGCTACTATAAAAGAATGGTACAAAGGATTTAAGGTGAGTCTTACGCAGCATATTTAATTATACCATTGCACATCTAACGTTATGCGTTAATTATTTCGTGTAGCAAGACTGTCCCAATGGGCGTTTGACACCTGCAAAATTCGTTGACATGTATAAAATGTTTTTCCCATCTGGAAATGCGGAAGAGTTCTGTGACCATGTTTTCCGCACATTCGATATGGATAAAAATGGTTATATCGACTTTAAGGTAATTCACTTTTTTAATATCATTCATATAATATAGAAATAATTAAATATATTCATCAAAAGATTTCTGCAATATTTAAATCAACATATATTATGCAAATTAAATAATTAATTTTAGTATGTATTCAATTATTAAATGTGCAACGTTGTTGTTTTTAAGTATAGCTGTTAATTTAATCGAATTAAATATTTATCACAAAAATTTTCATTCAAGATGAGAGTCAATTGGATTTAGTTGTTTTTATGTATGCATGCACATTGCAATCGATATGCAAAAACTAAAAAAAAAAACTGCTCTCTTTAGTGTTCACAGAATTCTATTATAGTCTGCTTCTTATGGTACTATACGATTTACCAGACCGATTTCAATCGAATTGGCGACTTTGGCTGAGATATGTATTTCGGGAAACAAAGAAAAATAAATCACACATCGAATTTTTCCATACAACTTATTTATCCATCGACTATTGATATGGCTATAAGATGTACTGATCCGAATTCAGTCAAATTTATCCAACATGCATTGGAGCTCATAATTTGTTTGGTCGAGATACATATGATTTTTCGGCTGTATGTGCCTATGGCATCTACAATTATAGAAAGACTTGTTTCCATAGAAACAGACAGGCAGACAAAGGGAAGCCGCTAGATCATTTGATGCTTAACCAGAATATATGCATATTTATATGTACACACACATATATATATATATATACATACATGTATGACAAAATTATAATACCCTCGGAAAGGTATAGCAACTGGAATACCAGACAAAACAAGACATCTGCAACCTTATATTTCTGTTTAAATGGACGCGCTAGGTCGATATAGAAATGTCTGCTTGTTTGCCTGTCTTTATCTATACAAATTGTCTCTCAGTTTAAAAGCTATGATGAAAAAACTTGCCATACCTGACTCATTACAAATGTCGGTACAGGTCGTATTAGATTGCTATATTAAAACGCTGACATAGAAAACAAGAAAATTCGATTGCTGTATGAAAAAAATGGTTTCCCAAGGCAGCAACCCGTCTTTTAATCGAACCGGATTGAACGCAGAATACAAGGTTTTTTACACTCTGAACCATTAAAACGTAAACGAACCATTTGTCCTAAAAATAGCTAAACTAAACCTTTTTCATAAAATTAAAAAAAATTGATTTTATAGAGATATTCACAAAACTTACCAAATGCAATTCAATCATTTTGGTAAAATTTGATTAAATAAAACTACAGTAACATACACTTTTGTTTTAAGATTTATCTGCAAAATTAACCAATTGCATTATTTTCATACTGAATGCAGATGGGCTAAATTTGAATAGTTTGGTAAAATTACTAATAACGATGAGTGTATTTAAGGGGGAATATATATTTAAGGGTAATTTTTTTTATTACATTACATTTTATATTCCAGGAATTCTTACTTGCAATAGACGTCACTTCTAGCGGCACACCAGAAGAAAAACTAAAGTGGGCCTTTAGAATGTATGATGTCGATGGCAATGGCGTCATTGACATTCAAGAAATGACTAAAATTGTTCAGGTACATATTATAGTATCTCGACTTGCTCGTAATTAGAATTATGTATTTTTGAGTGTATATTTCGTAAGTACTGCAATTTTTGTTATCCTGATCACATATTTGGGTAAAAACTGGTGGAAAAGAAAGTAATAACAGACGGAATGGAGAATATTCATATATGTCTATTCTTTATCAGCACTTATAGCCGATGACAGCAACGAGTTCAAAATAAATAAAATCTGAATCAGATTCTATAATCCGAAAAGGTATATACAAATTTTAGTGCATGTAGCTCTAATAAAGATGAGATGGCCCAATCATCTAGACAGCAAAACAGTAAGACTCTTAGGACATAGGTAGATCGAATGATTGCTGTTGATTCTTATACCTTATATGAGATGTCATATTCCGCCTGTTACATAGTACACTTTTTAGCTATTTTAATAGGTACACGGTATAAAAAGGACACACACATCCAAATGCACACACTGTAAACAGCGGCAGTACTGCCATAGAATTCCGGTAAAGTATGGATATACTTTGAAAGGACAGCATTCATAGACGGCCTAATTAACCCGGCTCTAAAGTTTTAAAATTGACCACACAATATTTGACACAATGTTTGATTATATATGAGATATTAAACTTTATGCTGTCAACTGTAATTTTTTTCAGGCAATCTATGACATGCTTGGTGCATGCTCATCAAATCGTCCCGCTGACTCTGCAGAGGAGCGTGCTAAAAATATATTTGCTAAGATGGATGAAAATAACGATGGTCAATTAACTCAAGATGAATTTTTGAAAGGATGTTTGCAGGATGAGGAGTTGTCTAAAATGCTGGCCCCTTAAATATTTATATCCCATAATATGTGTGTATTTGATGAAATCAGTAATGAAATGTATAAATATTTAATTTATATTTCTTATACTAAAATTATATAAAATATTGAACATCATTTAGTTTGTTTCTATAAGTATGATAAAAACATGTATCATTATATTAAAAGTCGCTTAAATTAGCTGCATATTGTTCTTTGTATCCCTAATTTTTGTCTCTAGTCGAGAGTGCTTAACTAGGACATACGCTGTAACCAGGTCTATTATGTCCAGAACATTCGCGTATATGTATGTAATACAAACATTTTTCATTACATTACGGCTAAGCGCTTTCCGCAAGCTGATTATTATTGGAAAGAGGAGTAGATAATTGTTTTGTTTTGCAACGCTCAATTATCCAATTGCCAATACTTTTTTTGTTGCTTTGCTTTCCTTGCTGGCCTTGCCACATGACACAGCTAGCAGCGACTACGGCTTGACCAGCTGAGTTCACTTTTAATTTGACCTTCAATCTCATTGGCATCAGTATGCAGTATTTCGTAAGGTTGGCGCAATCGTTTTTATACCTCGTATTCATAAAATGGGTATATTAGTTGTATATAATTACAGAGTATACAATAATATACTCTTCATCAGCATCAACAGTAAATGCTGTCTGTATGAACCTCAAAGACCACAAAAACTAAAAGCACCACACTTGTGTGTAGGTTTTCGTGTTTCATACACAAATCCAGTTTTTTTTAAATTTGTGATAACTTTAACTGCTCTTTTTGTGCGCAGACGGTTTATTAAAGATGAACCCCACCTTATTTTTAAGACTGGTTCCTGCACTTTTGTATATCTAAAAGTCAAGCGGCATCCGTATAAAAGCATATCGTTGTAAGCAATAACTGGCCCTTTTTTGATAATTCAGTCCAAACTTGTAAAAGTATGTAAGTAATAGTAAGTATGTAAAAAAATGTTTGAGTAAATCATGAATTTAATGAAATCTAAATAAACTACAGAAATAATATGTTATTCTCATAATTGGAAAAATTACCTAACTTTGGTTACCAACTAAAAAGAACTTCCAAATTAAAAAAGTATGCTTTAATCAAAATCAAGTCAATTTACTTTTTCTCACTTTGCAAAAGTATACTAAAAAGTTACTTATTGATAACACATTGTATTTATATTTCAAGAAACCACTATAATGAGATCAGCTTCCAAAAATGGGAAAGCAAAATAGTAAACTCAAACCCGAAGTTTTGGAGGATCTGAAACAAAATACTGAATTCTCAGGTAAATAAGGTCTTACGTTATTCGCTAACATAGATATTTTCCTACATCCTTAAAAAAAGCAGTATTGAAATTCCAAGTTAAATACTTTTCCATTTTTTATTTTCAGATGCTGAAATTCAAGAATGGTATAAAGGGTTTCTAAAAGATTGCCCAAGTGGTCATTTGTCGGTGGAGGAGTTTAAAAAATATATGGAAACTTTTTTCCATATGGCGATGCAAGTAAGGTATGTTGGCCTTTTTTGTAAATTGCCTTTTATCAATATCTATGTAAAAATAACCATCAACCTTTTTTAAAGTTATAAAAAAATAAATATTTTTTAATTATTTATGGATCTGGATATTAAAAACTAGGCCCTCTAAAGCCTCAGTCCGGTACTGTACCCGATGATCCAACGTGTTGACCTCACCTGCACCCAACATTATAAAAGCAACACCCCAAGTCCGCAATTCCCATCACGTTGATTTTCAACGTACAAACAATCCAATGCTCGAATGCTAACTGACAGAATGTTGATTGATATTTTGCTTATTTATTATTGTATTCTTGATCAGCAGCAACAGCCGAGTCGATCTTGATATGTCCATCTATCTGCCTGCGTGTCTGTTAGCCAGATGTCGATCTTGGAGACTAAAAGAGCTTGAGAAAAAATTCTTATGTACAATTCACAGATCCAGTTTATTTCAAATGTTTCTTTGAAACCAATCTACTTATTTTGAACAACTTTTTTATTTAGTTTGCAGAACATGTGTTTAGGACATTCGATGCAAATGGCGACGGAACTATCGATTTTAGAGAGTTTCTATGCGCATTAAGTGTAACATCGCGCGGGAAACTGGAGCAAAAATTGAAATGGGCGTTTTCAATGTACGACTTAGATGGAAACGGATACATATCGAGGCAGGAAATGCTTGAAATTGTTACGGTAAGTGATAAGAGTGTGCACCAAAGTTTAACAGAGAACATGTACTTATATATATGTACATATGTCTGTCACCAAAATCAATAAATTAAACTGCATATCAAAATATAATTTTTTCAGGCAATATATAAAATGGTTGGATCGGTTATGAAAATGCCAGAAGATGAGAGCACACCTGAAAAAAGGACGGATAAAATTTTCCGTCAGATGGATAGGAACAAAGACGGAAAGTTAAGCTTGGATGAATTTATAGAAGGTGCAAAAAGTGATCCTTCAATAGTGCGGCTTTTACAGTGTGATCCACAAGCACATTAGCTTAAATATAAATAGAACACAAGCAATAAACATTCAAACGTGAATTCATTGAATATTGTTTTGCATAATTAATATATTATAAGCCAATATTAAAGATAAATCAGTCTAAGAATTTATATTTTATTGGTTGAAACAGAGGACCGCAGTACCTGGGTAAGATCATTACAGGAGGTTGCAAACTTGTTTAAGTCCACTATTCCATGCTGAAGCTAATCGTTGATCGGAGCACCAGCAAAGCTGACCCTTGGCCTGGTCCAATGGATATCTTTTACCGCAACTCGCGACCCGCATGGTGTACTAAGCTCAGAGCCCCTCAGAACCATCCCATAAGTTCTTCAAACAGGAAATTATTATGGGATATTTTTAAAAACGCTCTATATGGAAATGCATATGGGTAAGACATAACATTTTGTTTGGTGGAGGGACCGTGCACCTACGATTCAAATTAGCTCAGCGGTCCTAAAAATTGACAAACACTATTTAAAACCACAATTTTTATCGATTGATTAATTTCATGTCAAGTGCTTATATTTAAAGAATACAAAACAAGAAAGGACGGCTATCTTCGGAGTGCCGAAGCTATATACTCAGCAGGAATTAATTTTCATACAAAACTGTGGTCCGATTTTGATAAAATTATAGGAAACTATTTGAAGTATAATAAAACTCTCACTTAGTTTGGATAAAATATTTGTATAAACAGAAAGATTAATATAGTGTTTCAAATTTAATCAGATTGTATAAACTCTCAAGAGACTCTGTTTAGGAAAGTTTGGTAAGGATACCTTATAAACAAAAGTTTTTATACAAAAACATAGTTGTCAACCGATCATTCCTATGGCAGCAATATGTTATATTGGTCCGATCCGGCCGGTTCCGACAAATGTACTGCCTGCAGCAAAAGAAAGGGTCTGTGCCAAGTTTCATTACGATAGCTTTAAAACTGAGAGACAGACGGACATCGCTCTATCGACTCGGCTATTCATGCTGATTCAGAATATATGTACATACATATGTATATATGTACTTTGTTGGGTCGGAAACGTCTTCAGTCCATTACCCAAATTATAATACCCTCTGATAGGGTATTAAAATTTAAGTTAAGAAACATTGCGTCGCTTCCCAGCTTAATTGCCTTTTTGCCGGTGCAAATTACAATACCCAATTACAGGGTATCTCACAGCACTCTTTATCTTAGCTCGCAAAAATACTTCAGAGTATTTATTCGTTACTTTAGTTTTGTTAATATTTGGAACATTAAAATATGTTGGCAACATATCGTCGAATTAAGAGAAAATTAAATGGAACATGTGGGCTTTGTGCATATAGCCATCAAGTAACAAAAAGTATGAGTAAGAAGTTCTATTAGAATTTATTGAATCTAGGTTTTTAATCTCTGAAAAAATACGGAATGGGCTATAACAAATTGGCTGTTAATATTATGTCGGAGATACTGACTTCTGTCTGCTACATAAGTTCTTACAAATTAGTTACTCTGTGCGTTAAAAACTCTGCAATTTTGACATTAAATCGATAACACATCAAAACTCAAAAACATTCTGGCAATCAGCATTGAGAATCTTACACTTCTGAAACGAGAAATGCCAATTTAGACCGCCACATCAATGGGATTATAGAATCTAATAATCGACAGTTGTGGAGAGGTAATGGGCTCAGTCATTAGCTCCACGTTGTCTACGGTTAATACAATTGGTTCACAGTTCCGAGATGTAATTCGTTGATGCACTTAAGCTGCTTTAGAAATGTAGCTTGGCAACCAATGGCCATAATTGCCAACATACCTTGTCCCCGTCCATTTATCTGATGGCCAAAATCTTTCAGGGGAATGCGACTGACACGGAATATCGATAGCAAGTTTTTCGAGCCTTATACATGATCACTTATCAAGCTTCTTTTAAGTGATTGTGATTCGATCACCTGTTATTATTGAAATACTTCTTATAATTGTCGATATTTGTATGTCAACAGCGAAGAAATTTATTAAAATACATAATTCAAACATGAGCTTATCATTTAGCGAATTGAGACGTTAAGGCCGTTAGTGTTTTACGTTGGCAACAGTGTATAATAGTGGTCACAAAAAATATCAAACTTATCGATATCTCGTAATAATTGATCAGGAATCAGTCATGCTGATATACGATGCGACACCTGGGTAAGTAACAATTTGTAAGCCCTGTTGTCAGTTAATTTTCTCGCATATTGTTGTTTTCGATAAGTAATTACAACTGATTGCAGTGTACCTGTAAAGTCGGAATCACACGATATGGCATTTTGCAACATATGTATATGATATATGATATTCCACATAAATATCAAAATTATATATTGTGTAAGTTGGATTAAATACAATGAAAAAATTTTCAATGCATATACATACACCGCCCAAGTGTACTTAAATTTTGCTAGTGCTTTGAACAGGATACTTGGCTCAAGATACGAAATACTGTACCATTCCAACGTTCCAAAGGCAAGACTTCTATAAAAGCTTTTCATCGCTTTACAAATCTATTCGATAGCTTACAATCATACAAAAATATTCTGAATCATTTTAATCTTTATAAATTGTGTTTCTGCATGTAAGTTATTATTTTTTTACTTTAAAAGCTGATGTGTGTTCGTTTGTATATATCACATTGTTGTGTTTTTGTTGCATACATTGTATGTTTATACGTAAATACACCGTGACGGTAATTTGGTTGTAATATCATCTGCGTGCACATATGTACATGCATATGTATGTATGCAATTATATACGTACTTATGTATGTACCTACATATGTATATAAATGCCTAAAAATATGCTTGCAGAAGGATGTACATGCATATTTTCTTAAAAAGGAGTGTATAAATGTTTATTTAATGACTGAAACCCAATCTAATGTTTCGCGACTTTCCCAAGCAGATACATTTATGTATGTACATACAATGCATATAAATATACATATATGGATTCATACATATAAGTAACATGTATGTACATACACAGGTTTTTGTGTTATAAATTGCAAAATTATGAATATGTATTTATGATTTTGCTTTATGTATTTTGTTGTGATTTCCACCATGTTTACATAAATTACACTCCATATAATGCATTGAAATATTTAGTTATGTATGTACATTTATTTATAATATTTTATGTTTAGTAAAAGGTTAGTAATGAGTATAAAATAAATACATATATCTCAAAAAAACTTATGTGTGTGCATGCATACATACATATACATACATACGTACACGCAATAGTTTGGGTTGTTTATGAGTGAGTGAACAATAGAAGAGTTGCTCAGCAAGTGTACGTTTCTTTTTAACTGTTCCACCTTGCTCAGCTGTTTGCTTACATATGTATGTACATACAAACATTGGCTTATGCATACATATAACCCTAAATAATTTATATTTAGTTGTCTTTTTATTTCTGAGTTCAGATTTATTTGACCAAAGGCAAGTGTTCTAACATATGTGTGCATATAACCGCCAAAAAATCTTTATAAAATTTCTATGAACACGGAGTAATCTTACAAGCTGCAGGCGGTAGTTTATGTACCAGCCACCGGCAGGTTCAAACGATTCCTTTTTACACAACAAACAAAATGTAAACAAGAGTTCTTCCTGTTTGTTCACACAAAAGCATCCGATGATTATCGTTAAACAAACCCTGTCGATACACAAGAACAGCTGATGGCGTCATCATCATACTAAAGGCGCGTACTATTTGTATGATACTATATGCTCTCGCATTATTATTATACAGGAAATTTGCTACGATGATAATCCCTCGCATTTAGCAGAAAAATAATTGTGTTTTTCATGCTGTCATTGTTGGAGTTTCCTTATAAATTGATAAATATACTTCGATGAATATATGTGCTAGTATTTGATAACTTTGTATTCCATCGGTCTGAAACTGCATGCTTTGCGCATGCGTAATTTTTTCCATTATCGATTTATATAAAAGTATTGCCTTAACCACACACGTCTTGTGAAAATGATTGTTTCAAAAGCTATAAAGAACTACAGAATGTAATAAATATATACTCACTAGTGTTTTTACTATTTAGAAAGGGCTAGAAACTATACCTTTTGAATTTACTTCATAGATTTGTATAAACAACATTTATATATTTTCCAAAAGTGACATGTACATGAAAACGTAAAAAGAAGAAAAATATCTCAACTTTTCTTAATAAAATTAGTGTCAATATGGCAAAACCGGTGTAAATACTCGACCATCATGCATAATGTTATGCCGAATGTACAAAACTATATCAATCTAATTTGTATTTTACCTTTTTCTTTTACAGACAGAAAATCGAACAAATCGGAAAAATGACGCAAATGTCACAAGACGAAATTATAAGCAATACAAAAACTGTTCTGCAAGGCTTAGAAGCTTTGCGCGTTGAACATGTTTCCATTATGAATGGTATATCAGAGGTTCAAAAAGATAATGAGAAATCTGATATATTACGCAAGAATATTGAAAATATAGAACTTGGTCTAAGTGAGGCACAAGTTATGATGGCCCTTACATCACACTTACAAAATATTGAAGCTGAAAAACAGAAACTCAAGACACAAGTGCGTCGCCTTCATCAGGAAAACGCGTGGCTGCGAGATGAACTTGCTAATACCCAACAGAAGTTTCAAGCATCTGAACAATTAGTGGCCCAGCTGGAAGAGGAAAAAAAACATCTTGAATTTATGGCATCTGTTAAGAAGTATGATGACAATCAGGAACAAGATGAATCCTGCGAAAAGGCACGAACCGATCCAGTAGTTGAGCTTTTCCCTGATGAAGATAATGAAGACAGAAATAATATGTCTCCTACGCCTCCAAGCCAATTTGCAAACCAAACATCAGGCTATGAAATTCCAGCTCGATTGCGCACACTTCACAATCTTGTTATTCAATATGCATCACAGGGCAGGTATTGTATTAACTTTAAACCATTATTTAACATAACACATTTAATGCACTGTATATTAATTGCCTTTGTTATATCTGCGTATAATCCAACAAAATTTAATTTTACCTATACCAACCTATATTAAGAAACATCAGGTTTTTTTTTTTAAAGAACGTGATGTTAAAACTTTTTTTAAAAATATTGCCAATTAGTTTGATCAATTTCATCGACTTATAATGTAAAGAATTTATAATACAAATTAAATACTTTTTTTGCAGATATGAGGTTGCAGTACCTCTTTGCAAGCAGGCACTTGAAGACCTTGAAAAGACTAGTGGCCACGATCATCCAGACGTTGCAACTATGTTAAATATTTTGGCACTTGTTTATCGTGATCAAGTTAGTATGAATACGTTCAATAACTATTGAAAAAAACTAACATTCCGTTTATTATTTGAAACAGAATAAATACAAAGAGGCGGCAAATTTATTAAACGATGCTTTATCCATCCGAGGAAAAACTCTGGGAGAAAATCACCCAGCCGTTGCTGCAACCTTGAACAATCTAGCTGTTCTTTACGGCAAACGAGGCAAATACAAGGATGCCGAACCCCTTTGCAAGCGTGCTCTTGAAATTCGTGAAAAAGTTCTTGGAAAAGACCATCCCGATGTTGCAAAACAACTAAATAACCTGGCTTTGCTTTGCCAAAACCAAAGCAAATATGATGAGGTTGAGAAATATTATCAAAGAGCACTTGACATATACGAATCAAAACTTGGTCCTGATGATCCAAACGTAGCCAAAACGAAAAATAATTTGGCTGGATGTTATCTCAAACAGGGAAGGTATTCAGAAGCCGAAATCCTATATAAACAGGTTTTGACAAGAGCCCATGAGCGTGAATTTGGAGCTATTGATAGCAAAAATAAACCTATTTGGCAGGTAATATTAAATAATTATTTAATTGATTTGCAATAAACAATAAAATCGTCTGAATTATGTGTATATTGAGAACATAATTAGGCCTTTCCCATTTCCGATGTAATCATTCGGAATCGAAATTGTACGAAAAGCAATTGAATACTCCTCCTTTGGTGGAAAGATTTGATTTGAAGCCAGTGAAATGAAAACTATTCACAGATAACTTCAAGAAGGAAGGACACGATATTTCATTCAAGAATGATTCGGAATGAAAAATACTCGGAAATGGGAACTTGCCTGAATATACTATGTATAAAATATGCATTAAATCAACGTATTTGTATTGCTTTAGGTGGCTGAAGAGCGCGAGGAACACAAATTTGATAACCGTGAAAATACACCATATGGAGAGTACGGTGGATGGCACAAAGCTGCGAAGGTTGACTCGCCTACCGTTACAACAACTTTGAAGAACCTTGGTGCACTTTACAGGCGTCAGGGCATGTTTGAAGCTGCAGAAACTTTGGAAGACTGTGCAATGCGTAGCAAAAAAGAAGCATACGATTTAGCTAAACAAACTAAAGTTCAGCAACTTCTAACATCGACCGAAAAGCGACGTTCCAAACAGATGAAGGATGACATGGATTTTTCCGACGAGGTAAGTCACCAGATCATCATCTACGTCTGGAACACATATTGTAACACACTTAGGAAACATTGAGTGTGATACAATTACCCCAAATTAATTATATACAAACATAATTATTTGACGTACCCAACAATATAAATTCAAGTTTAACGTCGTATCTTTATCTTTGTTTATATTTCAGAAATCCCTTAAGCCTTAAAAGACATGCTTCACCGTCTGGCCTATGAAATCATTGTGCTCTTTATACATAAGCTAACTCGAACATTAACTATATTTATTCATTCCTTAATATTAATTGGGTCAATTTTCTCATTTTCTCAAAAAGGCTGTTTATGTTCTGCATAATTTAAAAAAATCTTTACTTTGTATTTGGACCGTATAGAGAAAACTGAAAGTTGACTCAAGCTTAATTTAGTAAATAGACCAAGTTTTATAATTTGTTATCTCTACAAAATATAGGAACGGCTTTTTAATAAACAACCAAATATAAGTAACGAAATAATGCATTTGCTAAGTATGCGCCTTTTTTTATTTACATACTTATGTACTATGTGACTTGGTATGTATAAATTAAATCGTAATCATATTTTAACAAAATAAAGTTGATATGTTCTTAAAATTGTCTTTTAATTTACCACCGAATAAAAGTAAGGTTAGGAATCATGTTATAGGTATGAGGTTGTTTAATTTAAGAATGTAACTTGTGTCTAAGGATGATAAAAATCAGGTAATGCATAGTTACGACAATGGAAGTTTAGTAAATACTAGAATATGCTACTATTCTTTAGTGTTAAGAATTTCTTTAAGAATGACATGGGGTCAGACATAAGTAAACTAAATAGTATGAGCATTTGACTACCATAACTGTGTCTTGTGATGTAGTGCCACTATGCGAAACGGCTTCAATTAGTCTGGTTGGTAGGTTAAAAAGTGACCCATACTAACGTAGTTTGGTCCGAACTCCATTGAATCACTGCGGTTCGACAGAGCTCACAGTTCAGTGATCAGTTGATAAGGGTAAATAACCAAAAGAATTAACGACTCTCCTTAAGGAAAACTGAAATTATTTATAAAATGACTGACATTTTTTTAATTGATTTTAAATCTTGCCTTAAATCATTTATAACGATGTTGGCGTACTTTGATGTCATCACTGTATATTATTTTTGAAATCTACATTGCGAGCCAATTACGTCACGTATAATTCTATCTACTATATGAGCATTATGTCATATCACAAGCTTTAAGTTTTTATGTACAGTTTCTACTATTGCTCAACAATGTTCAGAATTTGACGGAAAGCATAATAAATTCAGCCGACAATTCAATACTTTTAAAAATCAGAAACAGGACTTAAATATATTAAAAGGATTATTTATTATAAATAGTATTAATAATATTTTATGAGTGACAACTCGCGTTCATCGAAGACACTCTTCGCATAATTTATCTGAAAAGAAAAAAGATAAGAATCAAAATGTATACATTTCTATACGTAAATAGATAAGTGTGTTGCTTACACATCTAGAAACAGCTTCAGAACATTCTTCAGTTCGACATCTAATTCGCGGACGTGTAATTTTTGGTAAGTTTGTTGATATTTCTATGTAATAGCTCGATGAAACTTTACTTGTAGATGGGGTGCTGCTTCCCGTATTAGTTGTTAAAGGATGACATGAGAGAATTTCACTGAGGTGACACTCAAACATAACAGTTGGATTTCCTTCGCATAATGAGAATATCCGAACATATTCCGTAGAAACAAGAAGACGTAGTCTAGCCTCTTTATCGCTCCAAAGGTTTGGCTCATAAAATATTATCTTTTCCACAAAGTGTTTGCGATTAATTAAGTATAGGTATTGTTGACCTTTACTTTGCCGACTAGAATATGAAGGCAATAGACCGCCAGGAGCACCAGTTACACATCGGGGTAAACGCTTTCGGCTTGGAGATGTCCGATGTGTGTCCCTGCTAGTTTCACGAACAGCACTTGCAGTTTCTGAAGCCAAGTCCAACATACCAATAATTGGCTTTGTGACAGTGCCCACTAATCCCTTTCCTAAGCCACTGAGAAAGCCGGGAACGCCATCAGCTTGGGCACCATCGTATGTATGTCGCACGATACTTGTAACTCCTCCAAGCAAGCCAAATCCAAAGCCTTTTATACCCGCTGCAAGGTGACCGCCGGATGTATTTGATTGTAACTCCAATATTCGTTGTCTTGTTTCATTATCATGATCATCCAATACAACTTTTCCCAAACTATCTGATAATGTTTCCGTTAACTTTGCTGTTGAGTTGGATATTCCATGCGTAACATTTTTAACTAGACTTTTTACTGAGCCTTCAAAAATGAGTCCAGATACGCCCTCGGAAAGATCATTGGCGAATCCTAAAGGATTTCCTAAGAAATCAACGCTTCCTAATATTGAAGCTGCGTGCCATTTAATTTGGTTAATATAATGTATCTTTATCGCTCTCAGATAAACATCTATTGTTTCAAAATGATACTTATCAGAAAAATGATCAAACTCTATTAAAGCATCCTCAAATTTAATTAACGTAAGACCTAACGACTTTTTCGTTTTCTGCAAATCATCCGGTAATTTAGACGAAGTGAACGCTGACAATCGAACCTGTGAACAAAGTTAGTTTCAAAAACATTTCATTATACATATTAAATACTTTTAATTAATATTTACCTGAGTGGGACCAATACTGAAATGTTCAAAGTAATATCTTTTCATGTCATTCTGTAATGATCTTTCCTCAAAATCTTCATTATCACAAGGGAAGAATGAATTATGTTGGTTTTCTATACCATATCCAAGGAAGGAGGCAATTTTTAGTATCAGCTTTTCTTCCAGATACATAATACACGGCTTTATATCTAGCGTCAAATACTTGAATATTAACGCATTCTTATTAGGACTAGGTAACATTTTTAATTTAAGAAGTATTGCTTTTTTTTGTAAGTCGTCGTCATTTGGTAAACAACTATGCAAGGTCACTTGGCTAGCAGAATCCAATAATTGATTATCAATTTGAATGTATGCTATATTAAGATCTATTGACTTTTCCACATTACTTTCTCCAAGCTCAGCAATTATGTTATCCAAGCTAATAAATATAATTTCTTCGCAAGGTTTTCGCGTTATTATAGATATGCCAATTCCCTTAGGAAGATCAACTTTTATCTGAAATTATAAATTGATTTAGTTGTTATATCAAACGAAGAAATTAATTCAAAGTTTAACAGTTTATCTTGTGTATTTATATTATGAATATTTGTTTTATGTAATTTATAATATTTAATAAATAATCTTACCTGATAATCATGTAAAGTGTGAGATTTTCCCTTGTCAATAATTTGTCTATTATTGAAGGATGCATGAGTCCATAATAAATCCGGCGCCAAAATTATCTCATTTGGCTTTAGTTTAATATCACAAATTTGAACAGTGCAAATGGGTCCATCCATTTTGTTTGCTATTTCTAATTGTCCTGATCCAGGTCGTAATTTCTGGGCAACGAGGTGTTGTTCGATGGGTATATCCTTATTTTTTGAACTATGTTTAATACGTCCCAAAACCGCTTCAGTAAATGGCCTCAAACTATTTTTTCCGTAATGGGCCTTTAAAAAAAAAATAGATAGATATATGAATCTAAATATGTACAGCAATTGTAAGTACTATAGCTAGATATAAGAAATAAATAAATTTGTTCAAGAATTTCTTTAGTGTTGCCAAACGCCAACGGGTCAAATCAAATAAACGCATGCTCAGCAATTTTGAAAATAGCTCCTTGTGTTTATTATGCGATCGTTCATACCAAGGGACACTTGAGCGAATGAACGGCGGACACAGAGACGCCATATAGCGAAATCGACTTGAATGTTGATACTGATCAAGAATATATATACAAGTATTTAATTAATAAGGTCGGAGATGAATCCACTCTAAAACACTAGGCAGAGACAACATTTAGTAATTCTTTTCCATAAACTGATTTGAATTTCTTACCTGAACGCACATATTCGCATGACACATTAGTCGACCATTTTCAAATCTCCATGTCTGTGTTGTTAACCTTTGTTTATTGGGCGTCCGAACTACCAGCGCAGTAAATTCCATGGGGTTTGGTGGTTTTTCCAAATCAAGAACCAATCGCACAGCGCTACCTTCGTTCGATTGTACCGGTGGGGTGGAACCTTCGTGTTCTAATTGTCCATTAGAATTCATTAGCCATAGTTGGGAGCGGTCTCCAGAATTTTTTTCCATTATGACAACTCTCTTGTCTGATACACCCAAGACTAATTGTTGATATTTCTCATCTGGCTTATCACCATCTCTTTTGAATTGATCAAAGGTGTTATGAAATGCTATATAAATGAAGTTTGAGTAGGTTAATGTTTTACTTATGTTTGTTACATTAATTGGAAACTCAATAATGTTGCCTCCAGGGGCCTCCATAAGCAATGTATGTATTCCTAAAGGATCATCCATAACATATGATAATGATGATTGTGATCTAACTGGCGTAGGCCAATGAGGTTTAGAACCTTTTTGTGAAAAGTTTATTGCCACTTCCGAAAAGTTGTCAATTCTAATTGGAGGTGGTAAGCTTCGAGCATCCGTGAATAGAAGTATAAACGTCGCATCTTTTGACATTATTTCCAATCTTAGGAAAAACATTTCGCACCATTCATTTCTGACGTTAATGTACAAACTCTGCACTTCATTAATTGGAATGCCTTTTGACCAGCAACAGCATTCAACATCTGCGATTCGTACACAAATTAGGGGCTCCCGGTCCCCATTTGCCCAATGAAATGGGAAATTACAATCGATAGGCGCCGTAATAACATTACTTGGATTCGCATATTCCTATAAGTATGTGGAAAATTTATATTATTATAGCAATTATGAAACAAATATAGGCTGTTGATAGCTTTTCGATTCTGTTTGAAGTACTTACATTATTTATGATATTACATTTTTGAGAAAACTCCAGTTTGTGTCCGCTTTTATTGTAGAGATGAAAACGAGGTGATAATGTTACAAATGTAGTACATGAATATAATCCTCTTCCACGACGAACACTAATACCAATTGTGTAGCACCCAGGTCCACTTTCCGTGCGCAATTCTCTGTATGTAATATTCTTGATCATGCTGAAACTCTTGCACCACTGAAAAAATATAAAAATATAATTGTTATAGTTATAGCAAATAAAAAAGGAACTTAACTCACCTGATTATTTGAGCCGAAGGCACTACCTAGACGGACTTCCAAGGAAGGTGATCCATCTTGATCCGAAAATGAGAACATTAATGGAGACACTTGTCTTGCTGTTTCATGTTCATCAAATTGTCCTGCTGCAATATTATTTGTTCCTTCTTGTTTATAAATAAGTGGAAGACCTGTTTTGTTAATAACCCATATTGGAGCACTTATATATATTTCCATTCCCTTTCCTTTGAATGATTGTATCGATATATGAAGATGCAATTCTCTGTTCTTTGAATCAATTAATTTTAGTTTCGGTTCAACAACACCACTGTGATTCGTGGGTACTTTTAATTGGCCTGAAACTTGAAAATTATCTAGAGTTAAACTCAAGTTAAAGGATTCACATATATTTATATTATATATATTTTGGTTTTTAAACGCATTTATTCTTCCAATGCTGCATCCATTTATATTGTAACTCAAATCACAGCATAGCATGTTCTTTAACATTAGCGGCGATAAGAGTGTAATAGAGTGTCCCGGCATATTTTGGTCTTTGTAAGGATACATTTCTCTGCTAACATTAATAAGTGTATATAATATACTTTTATTTACGTCGTAGCAGGTGTATAGATTTTGTTGACAGTCGTTTCCGCAATGTTTCCATATTATTTCATCATTGCTAAATCCTACATCCTCTGCATAATCCGCACAATTTTTAGCTTTCTTATATTCGCATGGAACATGCGAAATATATAAGGATGAGTCAATAAATTTAAGGGGTACGCACTGTTGATTATCAGGACTAATGGTGCTTATGGCAGAAACAGCGTCATGTTGGTTTTTATTTAACACAGTCTTCAGAAAAATGTCGTGATCCAATTTATTTATTATTCTCAATGGCGACATTACCTTTATGAGCTTCTGCGCGGAACCCATTAATGAAATATCAAATATTATACGCGTCTTTCTTTCATAATGAGAATCCAGAATTGTAGTTCGAAAATATATGCCTACTTTATCTACAGAAATTGGTCCTATTAATGTCCATCCATGAATTTGAACTAAAATTTGATGCAAATTTAATAGATGAGAATCAATATGCCTCAGTTTACTCTTTTGACTAAAATCAAAGGTTTTTATTTCATTGGGTTGCACGGAAATCCAGTTCTTTATTATTTCCAGCTGATGCAAGTCTGAGCATGTTAAATCTCCAAGCTGTGCGTAAATGGGTTTAAAGAGAAGTGCGGAGCCGGTCAGGTTTTGTAGGGCAAATGGAACGAAGGGTGATCGTTGTCTAAAATTTGAATTTTTTGCAATGTCTAGGGAATGGAAATCACTTGTCCAATTCTTGGAAACCATATGAAACAGTTCAATTAATGTTGAAGTAATATTTAGCTTTAGTAATGCTTTACTGGTCACAAATATTTCAAATCGTTTTCTTTTATCAAACTGTGTGTTCTTATATTTCCATTTGGCAGTACATGGCCAAATTTCAGAAAGAGGCTCCCACCCACTTAGCCGGCGATTATAATAGTTAAGTGTAACTTCAGTATCAAGATCGCCTTCAGCAGAGTTATTAGTACTTAAGTTTTCAACTTCAATTGCATTGCCTTGAAATTTATATTTAAGCAACAGTTTTGACAAGGATATTTCAAGAAGTGGTACATCAGCATCCATGCAATCATCGATAACGCACATGGATATGCAATTTGCATCAAGTATTGCCGTTTTTAATTCCATTGCTGGGTTTTGGATGGTCTGGCGTTTTTGTTGGGAAAGCCATAGAGCAGCATCATTAAGTTTCCAATTGTTGAGTTCCATTGCATGCCAACAATTCGTTATTTCGAATCCCATTGCAAGCAGCGGAGCAATTTTTTCAAATTCTGAATTCGATTTGGATAAAACGTTCTGCGGAGACGAAGTTTGATTCGGTATTAAGCTTATCATTTTTAGGAACAGTTTCATATCAATGTAAGATAATCGTATATTTAATTGCTTTTGGACAACAATATTTAAGCAATTGTTTTTCAATTCTATATTCAAAGTAAATGGATCAATGATTGATAGCGCACTCTCATCTTCAGCGTCCAATATGCATGAAAATATTTCCAAATGGTTTATATTTATTGACAGTGGCACACTATTATTATTCGGCTTGTACGATATTACAGTTGTGCTCTTCAATATAATTGCATTCGAATCCAATCGGTTACATTGTTCTACAAATATAATTTCCGAATCTGTCACATTTATCGTAAATTCTGACACAGTACTATCAACTGGTTGATCCACTTGTAACAATTGAGTTGATTTCTGATTTACAGCCGATATAGAGTCTTCTTCTAAAAACTTTTTCAAACGTTCTAAAAAGTCTAGAATGCCAATTACTCTCATGTCGTTTAACATTATAGTATATTTACACACATTTAATCTTTTTCTGCAATGAATTTCCACCTGGGCTGAGTGTTTTGGAAGTGATTCTTGTTTTGAAGGCTGTAATATTTTTCTAAACACGTTAGCGTTGTGGATACCTTCGCTTGGTCTCTCGTCAACTATTAAAATATTGCTTGATATTAGATCTATATCTTGTGAACCATCGCTTAACATGTCAATTTCCAGTTGCGATCTGATAAAATGTATGCATGCCAAAGGCTCAAGAACAAAGTCTGGCATTGTATTCGTATTTAAAACCAGCAAAATCGAAACATCTTCCAGAAGAATCGTTATAGAAAGCAGGGTGAATACAATTGTAGAGTCTTCGTTCTTTGTAAATAAATTCAGTGCCGAAAATGTATCAATAGATGAACTAATGTTACTCATTGAATTGTAATAAACGTCATCTATATGCTCTCCAATATTATTATTAAGTAGACCTCTAATTAATTTGTAAGTTTGAATATTCAGTGTTGCGTTTAATTTTGAGAAAGTCCCTCTTACACTAATATCCGGGCAAACGCGTATACTATTTGTGTTAAGATTACGTTCAACTTGAAGTTCCAGATAGCATGATTCTTTGAAGAGTTTACTTCCCTTGATGAAGCTGGTATTTGCAATACTTATAAAAATTTCTTCATCGTAATTGTCTTCCAATTTTTCTACACTACGTTCGCCGGCGAATAAATTGATATTGACCAAATCTATGTGCATAACGTCCAATAATTCATCTATATTTGGATTATTTCCTTTTTTACTTATTATGCACTCATCGCTTGCAAAATGAAAGCTGTTTTTCAAAGTAAACTGTCCAAGGTAAGCAATTAAAACATGATTGCTGTTATAACTAGCTGGCAGAATTATTATTGGTGATGCAGCTTGAATGCAAAGTTTTATTTTTGATGGCTGTAAACTTCTATCGTTTTCCACCTTATGTTTTTTGAGTTTTCTTATGACGGGCTGTAAATAAATATATCGGAAATTTATGTCTATTAATAACATTACAAGCAAAACAATTAATATTGCAGTGCTACGGGTAATATGAAATAAAATTATAGCAATTTCCTTAATTATTAAACACATATATTCGTATCTAGATGACTGATTGAAAAAGGAAAGGTACGAGTAATTAAAAGTATGAGCTCACGTACATGATTATATATGACTTTACTCATTGTTGAGTCTGGTCAGGAATATTTATACTGCCTGCGGTTAAACAGGAACCATATACATGTTACATACATATATTAGAAGAACTCGATAATACCCATTTAAGACATTTTTTGTGTAACTTTATCATTATAAAGGAATGTTATGCTATTTATTTAGGATCCCTCTTTCAACTCGTTATACATTTCTGTATAAAACGATAAGCCGATTTTTAATGTAAGCATAGTATGATAATTGCATCATACTTACCGTTTGTAATTGTAACAAATCTTTGACAAATAAATGTAGCTCGACTACAAAACGCTTGGTATGAATATAGTGAACTGATGACATGTTAATCCATAGAACTGCATCCGCAGTAGTGCTATTTAGCGTTTCCACATCCGTAATTTTTCTATAAATACAAGAACTATTATTAAAAGATGTCCATATGCCAATTGTAGAACAGGTAAAATACACATTTAATAATTTACATTTTACCATTTTAATATATCCATAAAAAGTATTACATTTGCACTTACCTTTTGTAAACAAAATTTAAAGCCTCTGACCCACTTGTTAAAAATCTTTCTTTGTATATGCATCCAAATTTAGTGAGATCATACACAGTAATTGATCCCAAGCAACCTTCAATAGCTTTAAATGTGATCTCTTGAATGACTGAAAATGTTGCGTTAGATATATTTATTCTGGATAATACTGCGTCATTTCGAGTGAGAGTGAAATTTAACGATCTGATGGAAACATTCAGCTTGCTGCCAAACTCAGGTACATCTAGGAAAAGAAAATATTTTATTAATATGCTATGAAATTAAGAGCTCCTAATTCAAAATGGTTTTCTATACTTACTTTTCAAAATAATATTCTTCCTTTCAGCTGAATGTTGTGTTGTTTCCGTGTCAATTAGGCCGAAGAAGTCAAAAATCGTATACCATCTCTCTACACAAATTGTCAAGTTCAAACAATTGAATTCAATAGAATTTTGTTTTTCAACTTTTGTTTTGGAATTTTGTTGAGACGATCGCCTAGTATGTGATCTGTAGATAACTAAATTGTGGCTTTTCTGATCGCTAAGTTTATTTAATTTACGTAATCCAGAATTAAGTTCTTCTTCATTATTTTTCAGTTTTGTATATTCGTGTAGGTTGGAGGGTACCGATGTAGATATGTTCTTGTGTTTATTACAAAAACTTGGTAAGTCGGGGCATGATGAAGATGTTTGTCCTTTCTTTTGATAGGTCTTTTCAAGGTTTATTGATGTTACCATATTTCGAAATGGTGAAGACATATCGGACTTTAAATCTTCCATAAGCACTGAATTCAAGATAACTTTAACATCTTCATCGCTGCCGTTAGTGCGGTGTTTTACAAAAAAGTCTTTGAATGTTACATTTACCAATGGTTCATGACTTTCATTTTGCAAATTAATTTCGAGCACAGGAACTGAAAACTTAATAGTTGTTTTAACACGCTGTACATCGTCAATAGTTGCATTTGTTAGATTTGCATCATTCATGTTTGGTTTTACGTTTTCTGAAGATATGCCATTTGAAAAGTTGGTAGCATTTTGAATAGAATCTATTATATTTTTATATTGTTTGCGATAAAGTGTGAGTTTCAGTGATTCAACCATACTTCCTTCAACCTAAAAAAAAAGAGTTTACGTAAACTTAAGTATATGTAAATAATAAAATATAAATACAAAATACAATTAAATCAAAATAATTTTTCTTACCAAAAGTGTTTGAATTTCCCTTTCTCCCTCACTTGTTTCACGATATCCTGTATACAGATTTAAAGAAATTGCGGTGTCGTGTAAAATTGGAAAGGCTTCATGCTTATTCTCATACATTTTGCTTGCTATAGGTAAGCTGTATGTCCAGTCCTCTTTTTGTTCGGTAATATTCAGTGAAAATAAATTTATATTTTTAATTTCAATGGCATATTTCACTATGAATTCCTCACACATTTTATCTAACTTTTGATGACTATCATTACGGCAACTTATCTTGCCCAAATTTGCAATAAATACTTCTTTACTATCATTCGAAACCGGAAGTACGATTATAGGACTATTTATAATAACATCAAGTCTGAAAATCCAAAAAAAGAAAGAATTAGATTTAGTATATAATAATTGGTAGCGTATTTCTTAATTTTAATATTTCTTTGGCTAAACAAACACACACCAGAAAGCATGCGTCAGTAAAACTTACGAGATCCAGGAATTTCCATCCTGTTTGTTTGGTTGAATTGGTTTTGTCTGATAATTCACATCCTTTATTTGTTGCACAAATTCTTTAGCCATATCAGTTGCTTTATTACCTATTGAGGTCAAAAACTCTCTGAAAAAAAGAAAGTAATTTTAGTATTTAGTATAATTTAGTATAACCAAAAATATGCATAACTTACCTTAGACCTTGTTTGAAACTTGTAATACAAAAATTGAAATCTTGTAGAAATCTAGGGCTGTGAGTATAGGAAACAGACGCCATTCGCACTTGAAGACTGACTGCAGTATTATCGCTCCATCGACTTGTAAAACTTAGTGCATCAATTTGTTCACACTTCTCTTCTTCGGAATTGTTTAAATATATTTCGTTCGAAAGTTTATTTATCACTGATTGCCGGTTCAATTCTGTTTCCGGATCTCTTCCAATAGAAAGAATTCGCTGATGACGAACACCTTGCGGAGTAATGTCGATGATTTGAATTCCACCCAATGATCCAATTATTGTTAAGCTCGATTGCATCGATGCATTTATTTTAGCTTCGCTTATTGTAAGCGTACCCACTTTCCGGGCAACATCATATTTATTCCGCTTTATGGTATGTAATATTAATACATTTAACCGAAAAAAGTCGAAAATAATTTCATGATGGTTATGGTTGAGGGAGCCTTCTGATTCTTTTAGTTCCAATGGAGGTTCTTTAACACTCTTACTGTTCACATTTTCAAAAATTTTTTTATTGTGGAAAATTCGTTCAGCAAAATTTAATAGTTCAAGTATAGTTTCCTGGTTTGCTGAGAGTAAGAAAAAAAAACAATTAAGACCGTTGCAGTCAGCAGTTCCAGACTGCAATATACTCTGTTTTCTTTTGCTCATTTGCGAGGGTGGAAGGATGAAAATTTTGTAACCCTACGGGTATCATTTGTGAAATTTATCTTGCTCTCAATAATTTATTTATTTATTTTTTTAAACGCGAAGGTACAAAAATAAATATTTTCAATTGTATTAAACAAATTTCTTTTATACATACCAATTATTTCCAAACTATTAAATGAAATTTTAGAGGTGTGTAGATATGTTGACCTATTCGCATTGGGCGCAATTATTTTAATATCAATATTAATTAGCGCATTTAGTTCATCCTCGTCGAAGTACTCCGTCGTTGATCCTAAAAATATTAATTTCAATAATTTAATTATTTGTAACGCATTGAGAAAGACGAGAAAATACGAGTTTGTTATAGGAGAATCTACATACCACATTTGGTATCTCTGGCTCTTATAGTTTTTAAGATCGAAGCGATTATATAGTCAGACGGACAAATTAAAGATATGAGTATAAAAAATGTAAGAGTTCCCTACCGCTTTGAATATTTTGCACAGCCTTTTTAATAATATGCGGACTTGTCGGCCTGTTGAAATCGGTTGAGTCTGGGGATCCTGGGGTAACAGGTGAGCAAGCAGTACTGTGTTTAAGACTTCCAGAAAAACTATCCATCCTGAAAATAAAAGCTTTTATTAAATTCAGAGCAATTATGAAATATAAAAGTGAAAAAACCAACAAGAATCTAAACACAAAGACAACCAGACATAAGAACTACAGACAGCAACACTTATAATTTGTACTTATTTAAATGTGCAAATATATAAAAAAAAAAGATCAAATAAATACCATTTTCTAATACTGAATGTCATTGTTAGAAATAACACAACTTTGGCAGGACAAGAAAGATATTTTATCAAAGCTATAAAAACAACAGACAACAAACAAACACCAAGTGCATTATCTTAATGAATTATGTTCATGATCGGTTAATAAAATAAGACAATTCTAACATTACTGATTACCGACATAACCTTCGTGCTTCAAGTGCCTAGAAATATTATGTACAACAATTGTTTTAAGATACTTACCCAACATTTCGATGGCTGGCCACTAATAATTCAAAGTCTGGCCCGATGGATTGTATTGCATCCACAAGTAGTAATCCATGGACAGACATTGTAATTGTAGTTTCTTCTCCCGCTGTAATAAGTCCAGCTCGAGCTCCAATAATTTGCAATTCGGCAATGCTCTTTTCCTTAGATTGCATTTCAATGATCAGTTGACCTATCGCAAACTGAACAACTATATGACCTCCATCATTATAATAGCGATCGTTACATTCATCTGCAGACATATTATTGTCATCTATATGTGTCTTTTTATCTTTGAGCCTTGGGCTATTTTTAATAGGATAAATTATGCTAAGGAAATGTTGAATTTTTTCTTCACTGCCATGAATTAGTATCATGGGACATGTTCCACATATTGAAAATGATGGGTATTCAGGATCAGATGTAAAAACAATACGTTGCTCAATTGTAAGTGTTATATTGAACTTGTCAATTAAATGAAAGTTTGATGAAGCCTTCAAACTTGCTTGCCATCTTTCTTGGTATTTGCAAACTAAAACTTGTAAATTTGTAAAATTGATTGTATATGTATTATAAATTTTACTGTGCAAAGCAGATTCTAGTTGATTGTTTTTATTTACAAAATCCTTATAGCTTTCAAGAATCGTTGGAGATTCCGAACCGCTTTTCTGTGATGCAGGGGGAGTTGAGCATGGTGTCATATAGGTTTCCTCATCATCATCAATATAATCTGGGGTAGAATTATCCGCTGGCTTTACAGAAAATATTGAGTTCTTCTTTTGAAAATCAGTTTTAATCAATTGAAATTTTCCAAAATCCATTAAAACCATTAAAGAATTATTAATCTTGTAATTTTCCAAAAAGATAATACGAGGTGCAAACACTTCAATCTCAAAAGTCCAGCTTTTTCGATTCGCCTTAAAATAAAAGCAAATGCAAAATATTAATGCTTTGTTATTTGTTCGTATGTTCTAAGTACCAAAGTTAATGTACAGATATGTATGTTGCTCTTAATATGATTCCGATACCCGCGTATATATGTAAGTATTAACATCGTCTTACAAATAAGAACATAATTAATATAATAATCAATAAACGGACAGCAAAAATATCACAATTAGGCTACCATTAATAAATATTATCAAAAATCAATTCAGATAAAGGATTTATCTTCATCCTGGATATTTACGCAAGTCTTGTCACTCAGAATCATACAAAATTGGAGTTCAATGTCCAAAATATAAAAACATACACGCTTTCGTCTGGAGCTTTCGATACATTCTGCTCCATATTAAAAATATTGTTTTTGAGCAACTTGACTAACATATGTTATAGCTCTGGTATTAAGATAGAATTGTTCATACGGATAAAAGGTCGGACATAGCTAGATCTAATCGACTTTTGAAGATGAAGACGTCATGAAAGTATGTATGGCTGAAAATGCTCTTCTACGTCTCTTATAGTATACATTCAGATAATTGTATAAGTAACCATCTATGTGTACAGGGTATAATAACCAACAAATTGATTAAAATGTGTGAAGATTAGATGTGAGTGAAAATAATTTGTTATATCTATTCCACCTAGGTATGGGCAAAAGAAAGATGATGTTATTGAAGAATAATGTTAGAAGTTCACTGATATGACTCAAGGTAAGTGATTCTGGAGGACTATGGTTGGGCTTATGAGTCCGGGAATGAGATAAAAACAAGTAGAATTAGTTGCGCTTTATGAACCCATGAAAATACATATACTTTGCGTTAAGATTACCAACATTCCGAGGCGTTGCCATTATTGTATACATTAAACAGTTTGTTGTGGTTATATACTAACCTCATTTCCAAGCAAAAGCTGATTCCAGGAACTTATAAAATTATTTTCTTTCCCAGTGTGATATTTGTTTTTTATTAAATACGACGCACTATTTGATTTTGTAACAAAATTTAAAATCCAGTCAACGACGTCTTGATTATATATTAAGTCCAAGCTCTTTGATTTTATAGTAAGCCGATATTGTAAATTATCATCATTTTCATATTGCAACTGAAAAAATGGGTCCTGTTTATCCGATTGGTTTAATGAAATGGATCTATCCGTCTGTGGTTTTATTAAATAGCAATGCTTAGAATCCTTGTTGATTTTATCTAACAAGTAAACTTCTCCTAATGATATTCCAATTGCATATGATGTAAATAAAGGATTTAATTGAAGAAAAGATGATAGATTATTAAACTGCATTTCTATATGTACACTTTCTCCGCTTTTAGTTAATTCCTCAGATTGCAATATAAGAAAACCTTTAATGAGTTCAATTGTAAAATGCCCAAAGATGGTATCGCACTTTAAATGAGACTGACTTTCCAGTGAGTGTTCTAGTGCCACCAAAATATCATCTTCTAAATGTTGCAAGGACTCATCTTGCTCTGTAGCGGCTGCAGAATTCGTTCCGTACCAGCCCATCCAGTTTGGAAACCAATGAAATAACATATGTTTGCCTTTAACGTTGTACGATTTAATGGCAAGTCCTTTTGTGAATACTTTTTCAAAACATATCCTACGCAGAATGATTAAGTCTGCGACTCTTCTATCACTTTCAATGTATGTCTTAAATTCCTTGTCTTCGCTACACAAATTTTCGTTAGGTGTTAATATAACAGCTTGATAGATTCTCATATATCGAAGATTTTCCTTTAGTGTTACAAACTTTTCATCTCTTTTCTTAAGTTCGTGGCCATGACAAACGAGAACATATTTCCACCACATTTTGGGATTGTCCTTAATACTGCAGGTTGGTCGTTTTAATCTATATTGACATATGTCTTTTATTTGACGAATTCCAGCGAGCTTGTCCTGGATTTGATCATGTTGGACCTGAAATGTTTTAAAGGTTATTGTAATAAAAATAATCAAGTTGTTTTTAATAATTTTTATCTGATTACCTAAGTATTTAACTTACTTTGGATAAAACAATTATAACTTCCGGCACTAAAAGATCACAGGAAACTCTGGGTTTGTCTTTTGAACGAATTACTTGTGGAGACTTTTCTCGCTTCCATCTAGCTGTTGCACTGATGGGCTTAATTATAAATTCATGAGGCCGTGTTTGACACGTGGAGTTCATGTTTGTTAAAAGTTCTTGATTGGAAAACTTCTGGCATTTGATATCGTCATACAATGTATCCCAGTATAGTGACAATTCTTTTAATTCAACGATTTTGAAATTAGTATCATTATTAACAGTTTTATTTGGACCGGTTGACCAGTTACCATCGCAACTCTGTGCAGTTAGGGACCCAATTCTAATGCCAGCAGCAATTTTGCTATTGCCCACGTCAACGATGTCTTCGTATCGAAAGTGCACATCAAATATTTTGAGTTCAATATTATCAATAATATTTGTAGCCATATTTGTGCCATACTTCAACCAGTTATTGTAGGAAGAGAAGTAGTACGATTCAATCTGCTTCCCCTTCTCGGATCTCCAATTGGCTTCGGCAGTATCCAAAACTGATTGTTTATATTCCAAATCAAGTAGTTTTTCTTTTGCATCATCCCAATTTTCAAAATCTTTTGGGCAAACGATGCAAAACAAACCTTCCACGGATATGCACCATGGAGACGTTCTAAATTGACGAACCGGCACTTGCAGCTTAATTTTGCCAATACTGCCTGATGACACTTCAATAGGTAAGCCCAATGACCGTAACGCATCTTTACGAATGGGAATGTTTTCGAGCTCCACCTCACCTAGAATTAATGCAAATGTCAGCGACTTCCACAAATTAATTTATGCATATCTATACCTGATAACAACGCAACAGATAACTGGGCAGAGTTCAAGTTCTCTAAATACTTTCCGAGGTAAGTATTTAGAACCCACGTAATCAAGTCTCTTAACATTATCGTGGACGCACAATTTATCGAGCGCTTATATTATTTAATATGTTTTACTTTTATATTTATCATACAGCTGTTTTGATAGAAAAAACAAACACATAATTCAACGTACACTGATTACATATGTAAAAACATAACATATGATTATGGTAATGGAACGTTGACATTGTCTTTTAATACATATTTTTTGGAACGTAGAAACAGAACAGTAAATGCAATTTGCGTATCGATTGGTAGCCCACCGACTATCATAACCAAAAGGTAGTAAAAGTTTGTCTTATGTTTAATTACATATACATATACATACGTTTTAGATAAAAAATAATTAAAAAATAGCTAAATGCGATCAAATGTTGTATGGTTAACACAACTAAGAAAAGGAATCAATTGAACCGAACAATAATGAAACACAAGGAACTAAACGAACTATAGTCTGACTCATCCGAATGTGCAATCGGGGACTTAGTTCGTTCAGTCGTTTAGTTACTGAGTTGTTTAATCGAACTTGCTTAGAACGATTCAACACAACTCTAATAAGCATTCTGGCCTCACATGTGTTTCTAAATTTAATAAACAAAAGTTTCCTACACAAAAAATACAATAATACAAGTAACTTTACACAAATTTAAAAACAAAATTTTGAAAATGAACCCTGTCAGTTCTAATTCCAAACGAAAACAAAACTTGGAGGTAATATGGTAAAATTAAAAGTACTTTATATGTCAATGTTATTATTGTATTCCAGGGACTGCTTAGATTAGCTGTTGAACATTCTGGACCAGGCGACATCGAGTCTAAATCAAACCTGTGTGAAACGGATGCTAAGGTAATCCTTGCATAACTTATCTGTGCTTGAATAAACTCCTGAGGGGACATAATTACAGATGCCAAGGTTTTTATAGTGAAATAACAAAGTGTTCGACTCACCCAACAGTTGTACAGAAACATTTGCTCGAATATGTACTTTTGTACTTTAGGTAGCATTAGTTGTTAAAATAATTTGTGCAATTAAAACGTATTGATAAAAATGTATATTCGATAGCGTTTTGTGCATCGTGAGTCATTTCTTTGTATAAATATTGATTGATAGTGCGTCATTTTAGCTGTTATTCTAGATACGTCGAATGCAGCGTAATATATAGCGAGTTCGATAAAAGCCTATACTAATTATCTGGATAATAATATTACTATGCCGCTTTGTTGAAAAAACGGTTCTTATTTATGTATATAATACCAAACACAACATATTTACACCTTAAAATTTATATACGTCTCAGCTTTCAAGCTATTAAATAAAACTTAACATAGATGGGTTTTTTTTGCTACAGGAAGAACTGGACGAATCGAATCACTATAACATAAAGCTGCCATAGGAAGAATCAGACAAGATTTGTGTTTTTGTAGATGCATATATTTCTATTTTTCGGGCATCCCTTAGCTGTTCCTTTTTATTGTTGCATATAAATTGTTATTAATATATCCAATATTCCTTTTTCAGAGACATGAGTTCTTGCAAAGTGCGCTGACAACAATGTCGGGCAATAATTTTGAAAAGGCTTTGGCCTATTTGCAAAGTGATTCCACTAATATCGAACAAAAAATGGAAAGCTTGGATGTAATTCGCAGTAATATTGATGATATTGATCTAGCAAATTCATTTGTCAAAGTCGGAGGCATAACTACATTATTAGAGTTTATTAGAAAACCAGATTATGATCTGCGACCACAATCAATTTACATAGTAGCAGAAATGTCACAAAATAATGTATTTTGCCAAAACTATTTTTTGAGTGAAAATATAATTCCCGTACTTACATCGACCATGAATGATACTGATGAGAATCTAGCTAAAAGCTCTATCTACGCTATATCGTCGTTGATTCAAAACTTTTCACCTGGATTAAATGAATTTCTGCGAATTAATGGAATTAATACACTGATATCGTGCCTAGGCTCTACCCATAAAACAGTGTATATAAAAGCGGCATTTCTAATAGGATCTTTATCATCAAATGAGAGTTCAGTCAGAGGTAAGCAATTTTAATTTAGGTTTCTTAAGAAATTTAAATTATTGTGGCTTCGTATATCCAGGGAAAACCCCACTTAGGAAAGCGGTTACACAATAATAATTTTCCATTAATAGTTGGAATAGTTTTTGAAAACTAAAAACTTAAAACTCACTTACAGATCACATTAATAAGCAAAATGCAGCTCTAATCTTATTAAACAATCTGGAGATTAAAGATGAATATGATCACAAACTGGAGGCTACTCTATCTGCTCTATCCGCACTTTCATCAAATTCAAATTGGAAAATCACTCAAAATCAACATGCAGAGGCCGTGCATAAACTAAAGCAAATAATTAATAACAAAAACTTATTGGATACTTGCGAAGTAAGTTCATATGTGACACAAACAAATATTTAATAATATATTTATACATTACAAGAGCTTCTGAATCTGATTGAGGAATAATATACTGAAACTCATATGTCTAATTATAAATTATATTTTTTCCAGGAAATGGTCAACTTTGCGCGGAATATTCTAAACAGTATAACTAAAAAAAATTAGTCAAGCAATTATAAAATGTTTAAGGAAATTGAATTTACAAAATAACCGTCACCATTTTTTTGTTTTGATTTAAAAATTGGAATAATATTCCCAGGATGGATATATGTATAATTTAGTTTTGATAATGCCTAATAAATTATAAAATGTTAAAAAATAACATTTACAAACATTGTTCTAATTTGTTGGAGTGAGATAAATTGTTGAGCTCGCACGTTTATCTGCCTTATAGGCATATCTTTATATTCGACTAAGATCTCGGCAAAAGGTTGACAAGCCGACCACCTAATGGGATCATATTAACATGCATATTCAGAAGTGCCAGGTTGATCTTCGTAATGTATAAGGAGTGGTGAACATGGCTAGATCGGCTCGTTGGTGCTGATCTCGAATATATATACTCTATATTGTTGGAGATGCCCCCTTCCTGTCCCAACCTTTGCACAGAGTTATTTATTATTTTTATTAGGTTGAGGCCATTAAATAAAAAAACAGAAAGACATTGGGCTCATTCAGCAGAACTAATAGCTGACTGACTTCTGCTGTTTTTTACATGTTGTAGCTTTAAACGTACATTTAATGATTGACAAAAAATCAACTTGAATCGTTTCTACAAAACAAGCTAAATTTTTTGTGTGTCAAAAGTGTACTCATTAAAAAATCATTCATTAGTTCTGCTGAATGAGCACAATGTTTGGCTAATGTACCTATTTTGGATCATTGGTTTTACAAATAATTGATAGACAAATGGATTCATTTTTATATTTATAAATACATGTATTAAATGTATTTTTATAGCCATACAATTTCATGCTGGTAATGTATCAAAATCTTCTCCAACATAAACGATAGGTACATGATTCCTATCTTCAGTTGATTCAAAAATATATTCACATAATTTTTTTCGTCTTAAGCATATATTCCAATCCATTACTTGTATTGCATGAAGACTCTCCGCTTCATTATGCTGGCGTAGAACCATAGATTCCTGAAAAACACACAAGCCAAATGAAGAGAAAAGTTGTGATTTTATTTATTAAGACGAACATACCTTAATCTTTTCCCACTTGTCGTCAACATCTTGTAGCCAGCTTAGTAATAATCGACCATTAAAACGACAGCGGGCACTTTTTTCCTTTTCATCTTGCTCCGGCGTAATCATGTTATAGACTTCATCATCTTTTAAAAATGTACAAACGGAATATGGCGCACATTGCCCAGATATACTGCGAGCTGCTTTTGAATGTACTCGGATTATTTCTTGTTCAACACTTAAACAAAGTTTTTCCCGCTCTACTGTATGCTCATCGACCAATTCTCGTCTGGCTTTCTCTTGATTTCGATAAAAGTCTCGCATGCTCTCAGGGATTGCTTCCGGTATAACTATATCTGGAGTATTTACATTATTATTTAGAAGATATGATCGTTTAGTAAGTAGATAATCATTATATCCCTGAGGTGGCCTTGGCTTTACAGGGTATAGGTTCTTCCATTTCCTTTCCACCTGTCTTCGAATATTTAAAAACATTTGGAATCCATTTGTAAATGGACTATCATGTGGATGAGATTCTCCAGAGGTTATAGAAGCATCAGCTTGAGAATTTTTTGAGTTATCATCATTATTTTTAGGCCGTATCTTTCGTTTCCGCGGATGAAGGTCAACATTTGAAGATGATATTATTTCCTTAGACGATGACGTTGATGAGGTAGAAGGGCTTGGTACATTCGGCAAAACTTCATGGTCAAATTGATTTTGGGGTATAGGACTTGACGTCATATTTGTGTAAGACACCTTAATGTCAGCATTGTCATTGGCGTGGTTTGACGAGGCTGGTGATGGAGAGCTACTTTGCATTTGAGGGGATGAGTTGTTGGAGCTGCGTTCAGCGCTTGTGACACCACTTCGATAAGAACTGCGTAAAACCCTCAAATTCTTTTCATCATTGAATAGTTTGATGTTCTTATCATCAAGAATTGTGGAGCAGGCAATATTAACTTTTTGTGGACTTTCATGAGGACTAAGGCATTGGTTGGATAATATAGTGTCAATAGAATCGCTATTAGAGCTGACAACATAAGGCAAAGCTGCATTTCGGGATGCAGCTACTTTACCAGTTCGTAAAACATTACCATCCGTATCAATCGAACAATTCTGTTGTGGTATAACAATTTTCAGCGGTGGCACTTTCGGCCCACCATTATACAAGCTATCATTGCTCTTATAATCTTCACTTCCCTCCGTTTCATTTTCAATGTCAACAGTCTTGTTTACGTCCACTTCTTTATCAGCAACAGTCGTTGTTATTTTATTTCCTGAAGGTGAACTCTTTGTAGCTGCTTGCTTAGCATTTTTATCAAGTTTTGAAGATATTTTAATTGAAGGATTTTTCAAATCTTTTACATTATCCAAATCCTTTCGTTTCTTCTTTTTTACGTCGTCCCCATGTTCCTCAAAGTCCTCTTCTACATCTGAATAGCTTCGCTTTGTACTTGTCACGTTTTGAACTACATTTTGTTCTGCATTTTTAGCATCAGAAGCACAATCCTCCGTTGATGGCTTGTCCTTAGCATCAGTAATTTCTAATTGCTTTTCCGTAACATTGACTTCTTCAATTTCTGCATCTCCCTTTTTATCATTTTTCTTAGAATGCGTTCGAGATGTCTCTATAATAAAAAAAGAAAATATATTAAATTATGTTAATTATTAACAAATACTATTAACATTATTAGATATTACTGACTATACGTAAGTAACTAGTAAAAGTAACAGAATTAATTTCGAAGATGGTTTCTTGGGAAGCATGTCCTTGCAACAGAAGACATTAGTACTCATTCCAATATAAATTCTTGCATTCGCTCAAGATATTGGGATGATTGAGGAGCTTCGCCATCAAAGGAGGGTGCAATATAGCTTAAAGGTCGCAGTACAACGCCCATACACCCTGAAGAAAAGTAAGGGACAGAAGGCAGAGGCAGCGCTGCCGCTTTCTAAAGGGTGCAGCTCGAATGTGTAAAATTTCCCCTCACGACCGGAAAATTGGTGGAAAACATGTATGTATGTATGTATGCATATGTTAATACTATGTGTATTTCGCTAATTCACGAAGGGTACAGAGTATCGCCTTGTTGGGTACTCTCGACTAGAGCCTTCCTACATATGTATGTATGTACATGCAAAAATAGCTTTGTATTCGAAGAGATATTTGGTACACTACAAACATACACACAAATGTATGTAGTCAATTACATTCAGACGTACACTCTTGTATACAAACTTATGAACAAACATACGAAATATGTATGTTTGTAAACATCAGAAGTGATTGCTTTACACGTTATCTACGTATGCATGTACATACAAACATACGTATCAACACAGAAGCCCACAGGACTGTCTAATGAAAAAACTGGTATTACTTATGCTCGCATACATTTGTATTGCACGCTCATATTCGATTATTGAATAGTTCACTTTACGCCCACATTTGTGGCACCACCGTGTAATTTAAAGAATTTTCGTATGTATACGTTCTTGTAAGTATGTACTTACGCAAGTACACACCTACAAATGTACATCTGTATGTACATATAAACACACATATGTATGCATGTTTGGTTTACCTGTTGAGGACGTTGCTGTCATTTGGATTAATAAAGCCATTTGTTGTCTTTCCGACATGGGGGTGTTTGAACCGGGTCTAGCTGGTGTGACCCCTGTAGTAAATCCTATCCCCTTTGGTCTTGGGGGTGGCATAATACTCAAAATTAGCAGCAATCGCGAAAACTTAAAATATTGAACAAAAACAAGAACTTAGACTGAACGTAAGCAGTGTGACCGTAAATTGGAAGCGTCAAAATATTTAAACGAAAACTATCGACGATATGAATGCAGCGTACACACATATAAAATCGCTGTTTCATTTGCAATCGGTTTTAACCTCATAGCCCGTTTCTACAAAAAACGCATCCAATTCGTTGTCCAGTATCGATAAAAATAGCATAGGCGGTTGTGTGGGAAAAGAGCGTGGCGAAATAAAAATACGCTTTCTTAGAATATTGCGTTTAAATTTAATAAATCAAATAAACGAAATGAAAAAAGGCCTTGCCGCTCTTGTACTGTTCCCTAGTTTATTGTACGCAATACCTGTATTAAATCAAATATTAATTTAAATTGCATTCAACATAGCAGAAACATGCAATTTATGTGAAATACGTTATCGAAATCAACCAAAAAATTCTATATCGCAAACATAAGAATATATGTAAGCAATTTTTAACATATAAACTTATGTGGCACGTTATTACGATAGAAATCAAGAAATGCTGCATCGTGTGAGTACCCCACTCACAAAATAAATGTGGCAGAAACCATATTGTACTCACGCGATATGGTAACTGCCTACTGCCACATACATATGTATATGGCAAAATGCCATAGCGTACGAGTCCGCCTTAACACAGAATTTCTTAATTAATTCGTATTAAGCGATTGAAAAATACTTATATTTAATTAAGCCTTTAATAAAATTGGTACAATTTTTTATATATATATATACATATCTACACACATATTTTCTTGATCAGATCAGCTGAGTCGACCTAGACTAAAGATTTTAGACACCATGTTGGTGCTACTATTTTTTTTTATTATTAATAATTCACATCGAACAGAGCTTTTGGTTATAGAACGAATTTAAACATTCTGCTGTTGAATGCGAAGAATACCTCATCGGGTCCGCATCCATCGATAGTAGCCACCCTTAAAAATATTGTATAATTGACGAATGTTCCCTGGAGAAACAACGTTCTATAAAACTTTACTCCGGCAGCGCGGAAGCCGTTGGAGGTACGGCAGAATCTTAGCTTAAGTCAAAATGGTTCGCTCACAAAATTTAAGGTAAGATTTCACGTCTAACCCAAAGGACTCACTTCTCCCGAAAGAGTCCAAGATAAGATCGCAGCATCGAACTCCACATGAATATCGAGGACCAAATGAACAAAACAAATTTAATTCCAAATAAAAAATGTCTACATTTGTTTGTTTTTTGCAAAGGTGCCCAAATTCTATTTGTACCGGGCGATTGTTAGAAGTATTCATACAGTAATTTTTTTGTTTTATATTCTCTTTTATATATTTATCGTCGGGCAGGTGCTCTGCCTCTTCCACGTCCTCTTGGTCCACCACGTCCAGGCTTCCTCTTCCTCTTCCACGATTTCCAACACGACCACTATCTTTTTCTTTGATTTCGATTTTGGAGTGTCATCTATTAGCAAAGTTTCCAATGGAAGACTGTCCGGTAATATAAAGTACCGTATGTTGTTGCCACGAATGCTTAAGGACTCCAAGTGGACAGGATCTCTGTTCTTTATGGTCATTTTAACACTTTTTAGGTGGGTATTCATAGCTACATCTACTCCAGTTATTGTTCCATGGATTTGAGTGCCGTTTTTCAATTCAACTGTTACAGTCTCGTGACTCAACTTCATCAAGAATCTGGAAAATATATGTTAAAAAGAAAATCTTTTATTTAAATCTGGTCATCATTAGCAGTCCGTCTGTTCGTACGGAAACTAGTCTCAGTTCTCAATAACACTTAACGGAGACCGGATTGGATCACTATATCATATAGCTGCCATAGAAACGATCAGTTAAAAATTCAGTTGTATTTAAAACTTTATTGACTCAACATTTCTCGGCCAAACTTACCAATTGTACGTTTTTTCGAAACAAGCTGACTAAAATAGAACCTATCACATATCTTGAAAACGATCGGTCAAGAAGTTATGTATGAAAATCTGTTGTGTATTCTATTCTTGTAATACGAGTAATTTTATTAGCATCTTTCCATCATAGCTCACACCATTCTCATTGTAGAATAGTATGAGTTATGTACGTACGCGTGTATATTCGAGCACATAGCATTATTAAACGTTTTAGTAAGAAAATGTGACCAAAATGTCACGATGCCGGCTTTTGAGAACTTAAGCCAGTTTTACGAAAATCTAAACACATTTTTTTAAATTCCAAAGCTAATGTCTACAATACTTGAGAATTTGGTAAAGATTTCGCGGGGTTTTTATTGTAATATGCATGTTTGTATATGTTTGTACACACTACAGCAGGCATATGTTTGTATGTATGTATGTATGTATGTATGTACGCATGTCTGTCAGTATTTACACGTTTATAGAAACAATCTTTCTATATTTAATGGATAATAGTCTTACCTCACCAGCTTCATATTTCAATTGATTGTATTTTAATACAGAAGTACGAATATATTTTATTAATAAATAACTGTCTTCAACAAATAAGCTAAATACAATCCAGTATCTGCGCCGGCAATGGTAATGAATAAATAGCTACCCTGCATCTATCGAATACATTTACATATATCGTAGGTAACACTGTTTTAATGTAGCCAAAATAGCGTCACATTGATCAGGGTAGAAAATTGAAACTGTAAATTTATATCCACAACAACGAAAAATTAATGGAATCTTTTTGCAGTCAGATCGAGCTATTGAACAGTCAACTATCGAAAACTCATTAAAAAGTCAGGTTGTCATCAGAAAGAAATCAGCTCGAAGGCTGATTTAAAATGGATTTGATTTTCTCGAGTGACATTAAGAATTTGAAACATTTTGGTTTTCCTATAATTAATGCTGCAAAAAATAAGGCGCCAACGGTATATACATGCATATATTTTTCAATTCGATGTATGTACGGATATAAATAATACATGCAACTGAACCTCCTTTAATATATCCAAAGGTAGAATGTTTAGCTATATAGTTATAATTCTTTTATTTTAAATTAACTTCTTCTTTATTAATGTGTGTTTTACACACAGTATGGAGATTTATTGTCTGGAACATTACTTATGGTTCTCGAATCTCTTTATTAATTATATTTTTCACTCTGATTTTTTTTATTATTATGTCTTATATAAATATATACACATATATTTATTAAAGTTTATATGCAATATATTGTTTACTGTTGATGCGGTTGAAATTTATGATTTTATGAAATTGTGTTTCATTTTCTTATGTTCCAAATTCACACATACTTATTTTGACTATTGTGGTCGATAACTTTTTAGAACAGGTTATCACTTTTGCAACACTAAGTTGCCTGTGCCAAAAAGAATCCAGCCAGTATTAACTAAACTAGGACCACAAATAAGTTGATATTATGTGGTTATAAAAGTGTACAGAAGTGAAACTGATATAAAAGGAAAGGGACCAGCTTGTGCCCTTTAAAATACTCAAAAGGACCCGCATAGTTATTGGGCGATGGCGTGTTTTCACGAACACCGAATATATGCTTATGTGATTCTTTTATTTCTCTTGTTTAGTAACGTATTTGTGGATGGATATATTAGAGGTATAAATGCAATGATACAAACATTTTCAATAACTGAACAGTTTTCTTAAGTTTCATGTTTAATATTTCTTGTATAGTTTTTGTTTTGTTTTTGTATACACAATTGTGTATACAAATGCCTACATGTGTATGTTTGTTTGTACTTATGCATATACATACAAACATGTATACATACATATATAGTCTTATTGCTAAAAGCAACAACAAATCAAGTAATATTTTGTTAGTCTACTGTGCTCCAACAGTATCCAGATGAAAAGTACTCAACACACATATATACATACATATGCATGTACATACATATATGTATTTGCAGATAAATATTTACACGCATACACGCCCGTACAACAGAGATGGGCAGGCCCATGTCTCGCGGGCCCACAAGTGACAATTGCGATGCCGGCAGAGAGTACATGCTCGGACACTGCTGTGTGCACGACAAATTCTTTGTTGTTGTCGCTAACGAATGATTTCATATATTGCTATCTCACTCTACCAAATGGCAATGTCTGAAAGCAACATTTTGCGGCGCTCGGCGTGCCGTTCACTCTTATACCAAGGGTTCGGGCCAGTTCACTAATACAAGTTTATTTGTGGCGCTCCACACACATCCTTAAGTGTAGCTACCAAAATCTAACGCTTTCAACTGTAGCTTTCAAGCACCTTGCCCCTTAAAATCCTTTCGTTCTGAAATGCCTTTCATGTTTATTCTCAAAGAAATTTCATTTTTAAAATAATATATAGGACATGCAGGGATATTGGTGAATAGCAAATGTGTTTATCTTAAAACTTATGGATGTAGTTTATCTTTTTTTAATTTACTGAGAAAGATGTAATCCAAAATTTGAAATTAACTTGCATAAAGCACGTACAAACATTTGTATTTATAGCGTTAATTAGCGACAAAGTCGCAAAAAGGTCATATATGGTGATGATAATGTAAACTGATGGCTAATGAACAGTTAATCAACTGTTTTGTCTATGCTATATTATGTCATAGAAAACTACGAGTCCCGTCAAAGTGTAGATTTCTCAAATGAAACTTTTGATCTTCAGAATTTTTACTTCTCTATTTCAGAATGGGTTGAAATCGGCACGAATTCGTCTTTTGAATGTATGTCTGACTACGAACCCGCGGAGTGGGTATTTAAAAATGAAAGCGTTAAAACATTTGATACCAGGTACGCAATTTTTTGCATATTTTAAAAGAATTATAGAGCTGAAATTTGAATAATATACTATATAATTTTCTTATATATCCATTTATAGATTTACAATAAGTACACATCTTATAAATTCGGATGAAAACAGCAACGGAAGTTCTGATATAAAAAAGTATAAAAATATACTTAACATACATTATGTGAATATATCAGACGCCGGGAACTATACATGCAAACATCTCCAAAGTAACTATTCAGTGGAATATAATCTGCAGCCATTTCTTCAACCAAAAGTTATTCAAAGCAGTGTTGATACCATTAAACGGAAAATTGGACAAGATGCCATTATATACTGTGAATTTGAAATTTATCCACAAAACACTTCGACAAACAAGCAGCTAAAATGGCTTAAAGATGGAAACCCTCATTCTTTCGTAAAAGACGATTCTTCAATACGTCCACTAAGTGATACACGAGTAAACTTTACATTGCAATTTACAGAAGTATATAAGAAGGAAAATGGATCTTATAAATGTGTTTTAAATGATGCGGCTACTGGGTCTGAGATCATTTCTAAAGAAATAACATTACTTGTAATGGAAGTGCCCCAAATCAGTATTGATTTTGTAAAAGCTGTTGGTGCAAACAAGATATTCCTAAATTGGACAGTAAACGATGGAAACGATCCAATTCAAAAATACTTTATTCAGTATACACAGGAAGGTTCGCCCACTTTCACGTATTATAAAAACATAATAAGTGGCAACAACACATCAAGCGTCTTGGATACATTTACTCCAAATACATCCTATATCTTACGCATTGCAGGAAAAAACTCAATTGGAGATGGGTCACCAAATCAATATCCAAATAGCGTGACCACATTAAGTAATGATCCAATATTTATACCCAAGGTTGAAACTACTGGTAGTACAGCATCGACAATTACGATTGGCTGGGATCCACCTTCGCAAGATTTAATTGAATTTATTCAATATTATGAATTGACTGTCTCCGAATCTGGCGATGTGCCGAAATTAATTGAGAAAACAATTTATCAACAAAATTCAAGAAACTTACCGTATATGTTTGATAAATTAAAAACAGCTACAGACTATGAATTTCAAGTACGCGCATGCAGCGATCTGACTAAAACATGCGGTCCTTGGTCTGAAATTGTCAATGGTACAACAATGGACGGAGTGGCAACGAAACCTACTAACTTAAAAATTCATTGCAACCAACAAAATATTTCCCGGCTTAATTCTATATCTGTTAGCTGGGGCGTACCCAAAACGCCAAATGGAAAAATAGTTTCGTATTTAACTAATTTAGAAGGAAACTATACATATTACCAAGAAGGTATTCAATTCAGTGAAAGACTAAGTCCTAAAAATCGAAGAGTGGATGAGCCCAGCCACAAAACTGTTTTTGAGGGAGTTAGTCCGAATACAAATTATACTGTTACAGTTTCTGCCATTACAAGGCATAAGAAAAACGGCGAGTCTGCTGTGACTAATTGCTTTATGCCAGTCTCCACCCCGGACACTATAGGCAAAACAATGTGGACAAAGGTTAAAAATGGTCCAAAAAATGTTCTAAAATTATATCTTCCAAAAGTAAGCGAAAGAAATGGACCTATATGTTGCTATCGACTCTATCTTGTTAAAATAGTTAATGAAAGCAACGAGTTACCTTCTCCGGATAAGTTAAATGTTGCTACGTATCAGGAAGTTCATAGCAAAAATAAAACAAATGAACACGTATACATAGCAGAAATGATTAGCAATCGATATTTTAAACCGGATATATTTTTGGGAGACGAAATGCGATTTCTTAATAAACGCGAAGATTTAATAGACAATGACGAAATATGTCGCAAATGTTTGGAGGGTACGTCGTTTTTAAGAAAACAGGAAAGTGAGGAAAACACGAAACCCGGTAAGAACGATTTTTATTACTTACATTTTAATACTTAAATTAGAAAAATAGTTAACCTAAGCAAGTTTTCTTATGTGATGTGTATGCATATAACTTTAATTAATTATCAATTCCCACTTTGTTCAACTATTCATACAAATGTAGATTCCGCATCGCCATCACAGTCTCAAAACGATCAACTAATAAAAGCTGGGAATTTAACAGAAGACGCCATGAAAGTTTTAGGAAATAAATTACGAAGGAGACGAAATCCCACAGTTGCACAGATTGGCAGGGAAGATACGAATTTAAGCACACCGAGTCTATCGAGTGCTCAAGATCATTCACCTCCAAATAATTTCGTAGATATTTGGGATGGGGAAATAGACAACAATTCAAACTACACTGGTTTCCTTGAGATTATTGGTAAGTGGTATAATATTTGGCAACTTCATTATTTAACAATGTTCATTTCTACACAGTACGATCTGGAAAAACTGTCCTAATGGCTTATAGTGATTACTTTGAAGTAATTACTCCTGCGACCAAGGCAGAACAAATTCATTCTATGGATGATTCGAAGTTTTATTTAAATGCCGGGATAAAAGCAGCAGCAATATCATGTGGGTGTATTGTCATATTTATAGTGGTTTGGATAATTCATCACCATAAGAGGAAGAACGCAATTCCTGATGAAGATACATTGACGCTAAGAGATTCATTGAGGTATCTATATTATGTTGTTATAAGTTGGAAAACCATGTCGAGAACGAGTTGGACAAGATAGAGAAATTGAATATTTATCTGTTAATTGCCTAGAACTATTTACGACAAAAATTTATAAGAGAACTATTCATTTCACTTTAAATCAATTTTATATTTTCAGAGCCCTTTTTGGACGCCGAAATAACAATCATAGTCAGTTTATCAGCTCTGGAAATCAGAAAGGCTTTGATACTGGACCTATTCACAAATCAGATTTAGTTACTGCTTATAAAAACCGTCATAAGGATACAGATTATGGTTTCCTTCGAGAATATGAAATGCTTCCCAACCGCTTCAGTGATCGAACGACGAAAAATAGTGACACGAAAGAAAATGCTTGCAAGAATAGATATCCTGATATAAAAGCTTACGATCAAACTAGAGTAAAATTATCTCCAATTAACGCGAATCAATGCACTGACTATATCAACGCCAACTTTGTCATTGGATATAAGGAAAGAAAGAAATTTATTTGCGCACAAGGTCCTATGGAAGCAACAATAAATGACTTTTGGCGAATGATATGGGAACAACATTTGGAGATCATTATTATGCTTACTAATCTAGAGGAATATAATAAATCCAAATGCGCAAAGTATTGGCCGGAAAAGGTTTTTGATTCGAAACAGTTTGGAGATATATCAGTTAAATTTACCGCAGAGCGAAAAACTGGTGATTATATTATACGGTCATTGGATATCACAAAATCAAATCTTATCGGTGACGAGGAAGACCATAGGCAAATAACTCAATATCATTACCTAACATGGAAGGATTTTATGGCTCCAGAGCATCCGCATGGTATTATTAAGTTCATTCGGCAAATTAATTCAGTCTACTCGGTGCAAAGGGGACCAATTTTGGTCCATTGCAGTGCTGGTGTTGGTAGAACAGGTACTCTTGTCGCATTGGACTCTCTCGTACAGCAATTAGAGGAAGAAAATGTGGTATCAATATTTAATACCGTGTGCGATTTGCGACATCAGCGTAATTTTTTGGTTCAATCACTGGTAAGTCTTTGTACTTTGTTACTTTTGTTGTATTAATACTAAAGTATAGTCAACATTTCATTAAAATATTTTTATTCTTTACAGAAACAATACATATTTCTTTACCGAGCATTGTTGGACACTGCCACTTATGGAAATACTGATATACCCTTAAATTTAATGCAATCAACAATTGAGTCCTTAAAGTTTAAGCCTAATGATGGAAAATGTTTGTTAGAAACAGAATTTGAGGTTTGTATTGATTGATTGTTTTCGCATCATCCTTACTAACTTATATTTTTCTTTCAAAATTAAAGAAACTAATTACCACAACAGATGAGATTAATAAGTCTTGCAGCGTAGGCGAAGTCGAAGAGAATATGCAGAAAAATAGAAGCCATGAAATTATTCCATATGACCGTAATAGAGTAAGTATGAATGTTAATTAAGTTAACATTGTATCATTGTTAAAATTGTTTCCAACTTAAATTGTATATGTATTTGGTAGTTAAGTATTATAAATATGTTAGTTTGGTAGCTTAATATTTCGCGTTAAATCCAACCTAGTTAATATATTCTTTGCTTACTATGAGAATTCATCACAAAACTATAAATGTGAGAAAAATATAGAGAGACATTATAAGAAGAGTTTAGAATTGGAAGCATGCAATGATGTGTGTTATTTTTCAGATCTGCGTATTTTAAATTTTATACTAACATATACCGAACTAGTATCTTAACATCATCAAATGGGTTTATAAAACTGTGAAATATATATGTAGCAGACAGAAGGAGGCACCTCCAACCATATAAAGTATATATTATTTTAATCACAACTGTATGGTTAGTAACCTGTTACTTCTTATTTAACTTTTTAATCTTATATTAAAACATTGTTTTAAAAAATTGTAGACATTTTGTAATTTCTTACTTAAACACGGCGAGCTTTAATTTGTATACATTTGTTTAAAGTCTGGCTTTAGAGAAAATTTAATTATATTATATTTGGTCTCCTATAATATATATTTTTGTTTAAATGCATCTTACCTAATTTTGTTACCATATATTTTTATTTATTATGCCTCCATGTAAATATATGCTGTTTTCAGTGTAATAACTTAATAAAATAATGATAAATTGAATTCTGTTGTTATATTAAAAAAAACATCCCTTTTTAAATGTTTAACATGTGTATCTGTTGACTCACATATCTTACTTACTTATTTTTTATATACTACCTTATTATTTATTCATACTCGAAATGAGCGAGGAAAGTATTGATGATTTTAAATCACAAATTGGTGGGTATGATAATTTAAAGGCTTGAAAGATCTTGAACGGGCTGTCCAGTGCTCCAATAAATGATTCAAAGTTATAAAAAATATTTTCAAAATAAATAACAAGGATTTTATAGCTGCAAGTCCGCTGCCTTCGACTATTGAAATAGGATGAGCTTTGACATTTTTACATAGCAGCGATCATTGATAATGATCCAACACGAGATACTCGATAGATTATCGAATTTTTACTTACTGTATTATCTAAATGTATCCAATTTTTTTTTACTTTTCAAGGTTATTTTAAGCCCAATACCAATGAGAGACCATTCGACATACATAAATGCTTCGTTTATTGAAGGATATGATAATACTGAATCTTTTATAATTGCACAAGATCCATTGGAAAGTACAATTGGAGATTTCTGGAGAATGATCTCAGAGCAAAGTGTTTCGACGCTTATAATGATATCCGAAGTAAGTATTATAATAATGGAAACTGTTTAATTTTTCCCAAATTGTCATAGATCTGCAGGCAGAAAGCTGGTTTCGTATTTTCCTAGTAATATTTAAATACATTTGCACTTTCAGATTGGAGATGGTCCAAGGAAATGTCCTCGTTATTGGGCAGATGATGAAATTCAATATGATCAAATACTCGTCAAATACGTGCATAGTGAAAGTTGCCCGTATTACACTCGAAGAGAATTCTACGTCACAAATTGCAAAATAGACGATACCCTTAAGGTTACTCAGTTTCAGTATAACGGTTGGCCAACTGTTGATGGAGAAGTTCCTGAAGTGTGTCGGGGAATAATAGAGCTAGTAGACCAAGCACACAAACATTACAAAAGTCACAAAAATATTGGTTGCCGATCTCCCCTTGCAGTACATTGCAGGTAATTTTCTTTATTTAGTTTCATATTTACTAGAGAACACATAAATATTGCAGTCCTTGAGCTCATTTAAAATGGTTTAATAATAAAAATGTATTTTCTTACAGCTTGGGCACTGATCGAAGTTCAATTTTTGTTGCCATGTGCATTTTAGTTCAGCATCTGCGATTGGAGAGGAGTGTAGATATATGTTCAACAACAAGAAAATTGCGATCTCAGCGACCAGGACTTTTAAATTCATTCGTAAGTACACAAAATAATTCTATATGTAATTCTTATAATGTAACTTTTATGTACTATTATTTATTTGTTTATATTGCCTGAATACACATTTGCTATAGAACTGTGTAGCTTTTACTTATTTATTTATTAAATGTCAAGTGTTTATTTATTTTCCTTGGGATTTGTATACTAATTCGGACAAATTTATGCAATTTTATATATCATTTTAGGCACAATACGAGTTCCTACATCGCGCCATAATAAACTATTCAGATCTACATAAATTGTCGGAAAATATGGATGATTAAACAAGAAATAAATGCACTCATAAGAGAAGTGTAGAAGACTTTACACATACAATACAATAGATATTATAATAATGTACATTTCAAAAAACTTCATATATGTAGTATGTATTTGAGTGCGGCGATTGTATACATTTTTTTACCATTATATTTTTAACCTTATACAATACATGGGTGTATACATATATTTGTATGTCTGTATGTGCGTATTTATAAATCGTATTGATAAAGCTACCAAAGGAAGAATATTAATTTATTTTATAAGATTCCGTGTAAAATAATAATAAATAAAGTATGTATCTTTTACATTTAAGAAACCAGCACAACAGGTTTGAGCTACAAACTTTTCAAGTAATGATTTGTATGAAGTATATTCAAATATTTTGAAATCAAATATAAATTGTGAAGCCAAAGCTGATTAAATTAAACTAGTCTTAAAATCTGGTAAATTTGTTATTAGGGGCTCTAATGATAAAAATTCAGGGTATACAACAGTCTGATATTTGGTGACTGGTGGCAACATCAATGTGCTTTTTTAAAAGTTCATTTCAAAATTGGTAAAAATGAAAGGACAGCGGTCAAAAGATATTACAGCAAAAGAAAATGGTTCTGGAGTGTAAAAAATCTTCCAAAGAGTGAAGATAAATGGCACGGCTTAAACTTAAAGCCACTTTGGATAGTTTTATTTGTAAGACCAATGGTTGTCAGCAGCTTTATTTATTTATTTATGAGGTTCGCAGAGAAAGTCGCTTACAAGTAGGCTTTTCACAATAGGCAATTCTATTCCACTAATTTAATGGGAATGTTGAAAATCGTAGAGAATGGCACTTTCAAGTTGACTGCCTAATCAGGCAAATGTATTGGACTTACTTGAAATGTTGAGATTCGCAGAGAAGGGCGCGCACCAGTTGACTTCCTAAACAGGCAATTGTATTGGACTTACTTGAAATGTTGAGATTCGCAGAGAAGGGCGCGCACCAGTTGACTACCTAAACAGGCAATTGTTTTGACCTCCCATGAATTCTTGAGAATCGCAGAGAAGGACGCTTTTAAGTAGACTGCCTAAACAGGCAATTGTATTGGACTTACTGGAAATGTTGAGAATCGCAGAGAAGGGCGCTTTCAAGTTGACTACCTAATCAGGCAATTGTTTTGACCTCCCATGAACTCTTGAGAATCGCAGAGAAGGGCGCTTTCAAGTAGACAGCCTAAACAGGCAATTGTATTGGACTTACTTGAAATGTTGAGAATCGCAGAGAAGGGCGCGCACCAGTTGACTTCCTAAACAGGCAATTGTATTGGACTTACTTGAAATTTTGAGAATCGCAGAGAAGGGCGCTTACAAGTAGACTGCTTAAACAGGCAATTGTATTGGACTTACTTGAAATGTTGAGATTCGCAGAGAACGGCGCGCACCAGTTGACTACCTATGCAGGCAATTGTTTTGACCTCCCATGAATTCTTGAGAATCGCAGAGAAGGGCGCTTTCAAGTAGACTGCCTAAACAGGCAATTGTATTGGACTTACTTGAAATGTTGAGATTCGCAGAGAAGGGCGCGCACCAGTTGACTACCCATGCAGGCAATTGTTTTGACCTCCCATGAATTCTTGAGAATCGCAGAGAAGGGCGCTTTCAAGTAGACAGCCTAAACAGGCAATTGTATTGGACTTACTTGAAATTTTGAGAATCGCAGAGAAGGGCGCTTTCAAGTAGACTGCTTAAACAGGCAATTGTATTGGACTTACTTGAAATGTTGAGATTCGCAGAGAACGGCGCGCACCAGTTGACTACCTATGCAGGCAATTGTTTTGACCTCCCATGAATTCTTGAGAATCGCAGAGAAGAGCGCTTTCAAGTAGACTGCCTAAACAGGCAATTGTATTGGACTTACTTGAAATGTTGAGAATCGCAGAGAAGGGCGCGCACCAGTTGACTACCTAAACAGGCAATTGTTTTGACCTCCCATGAATTCTTGAGAATCGCAGAGAAGGGCGCTTTCAAGTAGACTGCCTAAACAGGCAATTGTATTGGACTTACTTGAAATGTTGAGAATCGCAGAGAAGGGCGCTTTCAAGTTGACTACCTAATCAGGCAATTGTATTGACCTCCCATGAATTCTTGAGAATCGCAGAGAAGGGCGCTTTCAAGTAGACTTCCTAATCAGGCAATTGTATTGGACTTACTTGAAATGTTGAGAATCGCAGAGAAGGGCGCGCACCAGTTGACTACCTAATCAGGCAATTGTATTGACCTCCCATGAATTCTTGAGAATCGCAGAGAAGGGCACTTTCAAGTAGACAGCCTAAACAGGCAATTGTATTGGACTTACTTGAAATGTTGAGAATCGCAGAGAAGGGTGCGCACTAGTTGACTTCCTAAACAGGCAATTGTATTGGACTTACTTGAAATGTTGAGCTTCGCAGAGAAGGGCGCGCACCAGTTGACTACCTATGCAGGCAATTGTTTTGACCTCCCATTAATTCTTGAGAATCGCAGAGAAGGGCGCCTTCAAGTAGACTGCCTAAACAGGCAATTGTATTGGACTTACTTGAAATGTTGAGAATCGCAGAGAAGGGCGCTCACCAGTTGACTACCTAATCAGGCAATTGTATTGACCTCCCATGAATTCTTGAGAATCGCAGAGAAGGGCGCTTTCGAGTAGACAGCCTAAACAGGCAATTGTATTGGACTTACTTGAAATGTTGAGAATCGCAGAGAAGGGCGCTTTCAAGTTGACTACCTAATCAGGCAATTGTATTGGACTTACTTGAAATGTTGAGATTCGCAGAGAAGGGCGCGTACCAGTTGACTACATATGCAGGCAATGGTATTGACCTCCCATGAATTCTTGAGAATCGCAGAGAATGGCGCTTTCAAGTAGACTGCCTAAACAGGCAATTGTATTGGACTTACTTGAAATTTTGAGAATCGCAGAGAAGGGCGCGCACCAGTTGACTACCTATGCATGCAATTGTATTGACCTCCCACGAATTCTTAAGAATCGCAGAGAAGGGCGCTTTCAAGTAGACTACCTAATCAGGCAATTGTATTGGACTTACTTGAAATGTTGAGAATCGCGGAGAAGGGCGCGCACCAGTTGACTTCCTAAACAGGCAATTGTATTGGACTTACTTGAAATGTTGAGATTCGCAGAGAAGGGCGCGCACCAGTTGACTACCTAATCAGGCAATTGTATTGACCTCCCATGAATTCTTGAGAATCGCAGAGAAGGGCGCTTTCAAGTAGACAGCATAAACAGGCAATTGTATTGGACTTACTTGAAATGTTGAGAATCGCAGAGAAGGGCGCGCACCAGTTGACTACCTATGCAGGCAATTGTTTTGACCTCCCATGAATTCTTGAGAATCGCAGAGAAGGGCGCTTTCAAGTAGACTACCTAATCAGGCAATTGTATTGGACTTACTTGAAATGTTGAGAATCGCAGAGAAGGGCGCGCACCAGTTGACTACCTAATCAGGCAATTGTATTGACCTCCCATGAATTCTTGAGAATCGCAGAGAAGGGCACTTTCAAGTAGACAGCCTAAACAGGCAATTGTATTGGACTTACTTGAAATGTTGAGAATCGCAGAGAAGGGTGCGCACCAGTTGACTTCCTAAACAGGCAATTGTATTGGACTTACTTGAAATGTTGAGATTCGCAGAGAAGGGCGCGCACCAGTTGACTACATATGCAGGCAATTGTTTTGACCTCCCATTAATTCTTGAGAATCGCAGAGAAGGGCGCCTTCAAGTAGACTGCCTAAACAGGCAATTGTATTGGACTTACTTGAAATGTTGAGAATCGCAGAGAAGGGCGCGCACCAGTTGACTACCTAATCAGGCAATTGTATTGACCTCCCATGAATTCTTGAGAATCGCAGAGAAGGGCGCTTTCAAGTAGACAGCCTAAACAGGCAATTGTATTGGACTTACTTGAAATGTTGAGAATCGCAGAGAAGGGCGCTTTCAAGTTGACTACCTAATCAGGCAATTGTATTGGACTTACTTGAAATGTTGAGAATCGCAGAGAAGGGCGCGCACCAGTTGACTACCTAAACAGGCAATTGTTTTGACCTCCCATGAATTCTTGAGAATCGCAGAGAAGGGCGCTTTCAAGTAGACTGCCTAAACAGGCAGGGCAAAAATGGGGAGGACCCACCGAGTCCTCAATTTCGGTACCACGGGTTGAGACAGTTCTCCAAGACTTCTCATTGAGGTCGGCCCCCTAGTGGGAGTTCGTGGTGGCTGTGGTTGACACCTATATCGCGGGTAGAGCCTCATGGTTCGGCGTGGAGTTGCGTTTTCCAACCGGGTGCTGTTGCCCAGAAAGCAGTAGAGATTTTAGATAGATCTCGCCCCCCACCAAGGGGGAATGTATGCCCGGCAGCATATATTCGATTTGGTACCTGAAAGGACATCTGTCCCTGAAGGGGCGTTGGTTGGCGCATTATACCACACCCGCTGTGTTATACGCACCTTGTGTGCATATGTGAGCACCGTGGTTTTAATCCCTCATGAGGAATATGCCACGTTAAATAAACATGGAGAGATCCGACTACATTGCCTAAACAGGCAATTGTATTGGACTTACTTGAAATGTTGAGAATCGCCGAGAAGGGCGCTTTCAAGTTGACTACCTAATCAGGCAATTGTATTGACCTCCCATGAATTCTTGAGAATCGCAGAGAAGGGCGCTTTCGAGTAGACAGCCTAAACAGGCAATTGTATTGGACTTACTTGAAATGTTGAGAATCGCAGAGAAGGGTGCGCACCAGTTGACTTCCTAAACAGGCAATTGTATTGGACTTACTTGAAATGTTGAGATTCGCAGAGAAGGGCGCGCACCAGTTGACTACATATGCAGGCAATTGTTTTGACCTCCCATTAATTCTTGAGAATCTCAGAGAAGGGCGCCTTCAAGTAGACTTCCTAAACAGGCAATTGTATTGGACTTACTTGAAATGTTGAGAATCGCAGAGAAGGGCGCGCACCAGTTGACTACCTAATCAGGCAATTGTATTGACCTCCCATGAATTCTTGAGAATCGCAGAGAAGGGCGCCTTCAAGTAGACTGCCTAAACAGGCAATTGTATTGGACTTACTTGAAATGTTGAGAATCGCAGAGAAGGGCGCGCACCAGTTGACTACCTAATCAGGCAATTGTATTGACCTCCCATGAATTCTTGAGAATCGCAGAGAAGGGCGCTTTCAAGTAGACAGCCTAAACAGGCAATTGTATTGGACTTACTTGAAATGTTGAGAATCGCAGAGAAGGGCGCTTTCAAGTTGACTACCTAATCAGGCAATTGTATTGGACTTACTTGAAATTTTGAGAATCGCAGAGAAGGGCGCGCACCAGTTGACTACCTATGCATGCAATTGTATTGACCTCCCACGAATTCTTAAGAATCGCAGAGAAGGGCGCTTTCAAGTAGACTACCTAATCAGGCAATTGTATTGGACTTACTTGAAATGTTGAGAATCGCGGAGAAGGGCGCGCACCAGTTGACTTCCTAAACAGGCAATTGTATTGGACTTACTTGAAATGTTGAGATTCGCAGAGAAGGGCGCGCACCGGTTGACTACCTATGCGGGCAATGGTATTGACCTCCCATGAATTCTTGAGAATCGCAGAGAAGGGCGTTTTCAAGTAGACTACCTAATCAGGCAATTGTATTGGACTTACTTGAAATGTTGAGATTCGCAGAGAAGGGCGCGCACCAGTTGACTACATATGCAGGCAATTGTTTTGACCTCCCATTAATTCTTGAGAATCGCAGAGAAGGGCGCCTTCAAGTAGACTGCCTAAACAGGCAATTGTATTGGACTTACTTGAAATGTTGAGAATCGCAGAGAAGGGCGCGCACCAGTTGACTACCTAATCAGGCAATTGTATTGACCTCCCATGAATTCTTGAGAATCGCAGAGAAGGGCGCGTTCAAGTAGACAGCCTAAACAGGCAATTGTATTGGACTTACAAGAATTCTTGAGAATCGCATAGAAAGGCGATTATAAAATATTACTTATAACTGTTGCGGTCCCTGCTAAAATCATTAATATCTTCTTTTAAATGCGCAATTACGATTGTCTGTTATTCAACAGCGACACTGGGTATATAATTTTTTCTTTTTAAATACAATGATCATTAATATTGCTTTCACTTAATTTAATCTAATTAGAATAGAAGGAAAGTCCATAGTTGATTTGGTCAATAATTTGGTCTATAGTTGAGCCGGCCCATACACAGATTGATTAACTCCATCAGCAACAAAAAAATTTCTGACGATTATTTTTTGGCTATTCTATCTGAATTTTTTGTCAATGCACTTTATCAATCTGTGCACTGAACGGCTCAGTTGACTGTCCGTCTGTATAGTTTTATAGAAAAATTGCATACATATTTTATTATTAATTTATGTAATTACAAATGTACTTACACGACAACTGTCTCATTCGTTGTATTTACTAGTTTGCGGACCTTTCATTATATTAATTAACTTTTTCGTGCAAATACTGTTGGCTGCACAGAAACGTTCTGTATGTCTGTATCAGAGCATCCTGGAGTCCACTTGAATTCATCATCAAACTGAAAATTATGTTTTCAGTTAAAACTCAAGACTTGTGTAAACACTTATGTACGGCCACTCGGGCTGTACAATGTTAAACATTTTATGAATTTTTATATGGTGTAACCATTAAATAAGTAAAATTGTGGAAACGTCTATTTTCAACCCCATTTTCAACCCAATTAAGTATATAACTATATATTCTTAATCGGTACGATGTGCTGAGCTGATGTAGCTGCCATAGGAATGACCGGTTGAAACTTGAGTTGCATAGGGTTTTCTTTTGTTTTTATCAGAGTTTAGCTCACTAATTAGAAATGACGGCTTAATATTCTTATTATTTATCAAGTTAAACATATTTTATTTAATTCTTGCTTTATATTAAAGTATATATAATGATAGTTAAAGTACTTTTTGTAAAGGGATGAGTGTGAAAACCTAAGTGCCGCACAGAAGGGGACCAACCTTATAAGATATATATATTCTTGTTCAGCATCAACTGCGATAGACAGGTTTTAAGCTTACGAATTCCCAAACCGAACTTAACATATAATAGTCCTCCTCTATCTACTACTTCGCTACAATAAGTATTATCGTTATATTTTGACCCATTTTCCTGAATAATGTTGTTAGTGTATACACCTTATTGGCTTATCGTCACGATAAACTGCGCCACGTGCAATAAGTTTATGTCTCCTTTTCGATATCAAAAAATAGATGAATATATTAAAAAAACAATTAACATTATCATAGGGCTTTAATCAAGCGCCTTGTGTCCCTGCTTTAGTCTGCGTTATCTAATAAGGGAACATGGCATTGTATGAATATCGACCAGCGCTCTACAAACAAATATTTACCTAATTCAATCCGTCATTTGGTAGTCACAAGCGTGAGAACAGTAAACAAAGAACTTCATATCTGGCTCATGCATAAGCATTGAGTGAAATAGAGAGCGGAGGAGAGAGCTTCAGAAGTATGCGTCAACCCCGAACTGATTCTGTCCGCAACCGGAGGCTGACTTAATTTCACGTCTTAGCATCAGTGACGACCCCGCCAATTGGAAAAGTCAAAGGACGAGTCAGTGGATGACTTCAAAGGAGCAGTGCCCCGAACATTTCAGTAACGGTCTCATCCGCAACACGTGGCGCTTTGGCGACGGCCGGCGCTCGAGCTGAGAATGCCAATTGTTTGTCGGCCATAAACTGCAGTTGAACGGGTGGACTGCGGACTACGAGCGCTTTTCACCGCACACATAAAAAGCAATAAACTAAAATTAAGTCAGAAAACGTGTCAAAGTCAGTACTCAGCTCACTGACAGTGATGTAAAAACAAACACAAATAGCGAGCGTTGGTCCTTGTTTACCTTAATAAAATCGACCGCGCTTGCCTTTGCCGTTGCTGTGCCCGTTGGCTTATAACGAATCAGTGACGTTAGTTACATAGTAACCCCTGTGTAAACTCACCCCATCTAAGCGTGTTTTAAGTACAATCCCACAAATAAATGTGGGCATAGTGTCCTGCATGGAATAAATAAGTAATTCCTAGTGAAATTTTGATTATACATAAGTACACGGTATGAAATAATGTTGTTTCACCTTTTATTGCGTGAATATCCAGCGGTACCGTATAATGCTGTTTATGTCCCAACATTTGCAAAGCACCATTATGTAAATAAGTTTTAGTAATATGTACTTTTAAATAATTTTTAGATTTCGATGTGTTGATCGAATAAGGCAACATTCAGTATTGAGAATGAGAAACATTTACTTTTTGAAGAAAGAGGTAAAGTTTTTCAACGCACATATTTATTACTAACGTACAAATATTTATATAATCTGTTACTAATATAGTATTTGGTTTGGTATGGATGTTCGATGTTTAAGCAGTACAAAAATTAGGATGCTTCTTTCTCCTAAAACTCTGCAATATACCAAAATCGATCACACTTTGATAGTTAGTCACCAAATTTTATAAAACTACTTATGTCTTTCTTGAGACATTGGATCAAACTAATTTTGGCTACCTCCAAATTTGGTTTAAGGGTGTTGCATAAAATTGCATTCATACGGACGGATATTGCACAAACCAAAACACTATTTTGCACAAATATTTTTGAAAACGGAGTAAAGAAATGTGTATGAAATTTCTATTCAATAACTGTAAGTATGAATTTCTAAATAAATACGTGTAAAACAAAAACAGTTAGACGAGTTTTTTACTCCCTGTACCCATAAAATGGGTAAAAAGGGGTATTACATCTGTGCAAATGTATGTAACAGACAGAAGGAGACATCTCCGACCTATAAAGTATATATATTCTTGATCAGTATCAAAAGAGATTTCGATTTGGCCATGTCCGTCTGTCCGTCCGTCTGTCTGTCCGTATGTATGAACGCAAGGATCTCAGCAACTACAAGAGCTAGAGACACCAAATTTGAAATGTAGGTTCCTGTATACCATACGCAGATCAAGTTTGTTTCATATTTCAGATATCTCCCCGTTCCCCGGCAAATCGATTAAAACCGTTTTACAGTAACAATTTTCAAGATATAGCTTTAAGATTTGGCACGTACAATACTTTAGTCTCTCTTAATATACTGTCCAAATTTCATCGTCGATCGGGTAATAAACACGGAAGTTATTCACGAAAGAAGATTCAGTGATGCAGCAAGAGGAGGGAAGAAGCAGCACAGCCACCAATTAAATTGCCTCGCTTGCGCTGTCGCTTTTGCCGCCAGTGTGTGTGTGCGTCTTTGTGTATGTGTGTATGTATGTGCAATATGATTGAATGTTTTAGACCTGGGTACAGGGAGTTACGTAGTCGGGTATACTCGACTATAACATTCTTACTTGTTTTTATATAGTTTGCATATATTGCTTAACGGAAGTGCAATTGGAGTAGATGTACAAAAAGTTAGCTGAAGTCATCTGACACGAAATACATGAAACGGAGCTGTCTTGAAAAATGTTGCGTAAAATTGATGACGCCAACAATATTAGATAGTGTGAGCATGTGATGTTTATTCCAGATATAAGAACCTACCTACTGGTTACTGAATACTTTATTATTATTGTAAAAAATTGACCGCAAAGGTATTTAATTATCAGCTAGCCAAATAGCTGTTCCTGCTTGTTATATGTATCTACGAGTGTGTAAGATGAAGATTGAATTTCTTAGCATTATAAATCTTATTGTTAAAAGAAAACTTATATGTTGCACATTATGTTTTTTACTTGGCACCACAGGAAACGCAAGGAGGTGTGAGGTGCACGTTTTATTTGTTTGTTGTCACACAACGACGCTTGCAAGCAGTAAAGCACGTGTCACGTGCCATATTGTTCTTCCTGATGGCTTTCGGCTATGTAATGGTTGGGTGTTAACACAAAGTTTGTGTGTCTGATTCGATATTTGTGAAGGCGGACCGGTCCGCCCACCCTTCACTGCACAGTCGCAGATGCTGCAAATGATGAGTTGTGCCTAATTCATAACCACATCGAAAGGAATTAACTCACAGCATGGAGCCGCTCATACGATTTTTAGGGTGTCAGAAGGGTGGAATTATTCTACTATGTTAAAATCAAGTCACTTATACACGTGTCTTAATTCGTTTGGGTGAGATTCTTACAGGAATCCAAGGGGTTTAAGAATTAAATTAATTCCGGTACCGAAAAGTGCTGTCGTCAATCGATTGGGTGGCAAACGACGGAATTGTGGTACAAGCTTTCATATTTTTGAATTTTATAACTAGAAAATCGGTAAAATGGCAATGGTAACATTTTTTAATATAATTTTTACTGTTCGCGTGTAGAGAAAGGCGAAAAACAGTAGACCTCCTAAATATATCTTTTAAGATTTATTGCTGGCATTGTTTTTTGACTTACATGAAATTTGAGAATCGCAGAGAAGGGCACTTACAAGAAGACTACCTAACCAGGCAATTGTATTGGACTTACTTGAAATGTTGAGAATCGCAGAGAAGGGCGCGCAACACTTGACTATCTAAACAGGCAATTGTATTGGACTTACTTGAATTCTTGAGAATCGCAGAGAAGGGCGCTTTCAAGTAGACTACCTAATCAGGCAATTGTATTGGACTTACTTGAAATGTTGAGATTCGCAGAGAAGGGCGCGCACCAGTTGACTACCTATGCACGCAATGGTATTGACCTCCCATGAATTCTTGAGAATCGCAGAGAAGGGCGCTTTCAAGTAGACTTCCTAAACAGGCAATTGTATTGGACTTACTTGAAATGTTGAGAATCGCAGAGAAGGGCGCGCACCAGTTGACTACCTAAACAGGCAATTGTATTGGACTTACTTGAATTCTTGAGAATCGCAGAGAAGGGCGCTTTCAAGTAGACTACCTAATCAGGCAATTGTATTGGACTTACTTGAAATGTTGAGATTCGCAGAGAAGGGTGCGCACCAGTTGACTACCTATGCACGCAATGGTATTGACCTCCCATGAATTCTTGAGAATCGCAGAGAAGGGCGCTTTCAAGTAGACTGCCTAAACAGGCAATTGTATTGGACCTACTTGAAATGTTGAGAATCGCAGAGAAGGGCGCGCAACACTTGACTATCTAAACAGGCAATTGTATTGCCCTCCCATGAATTCTTGAGAATCGCAGAGAAAGGCGCTTACAAGTAGACTACCTAAACAGGCAATTGTATTGGACTTACTTGAAATGTTGAGAATCGCAGAGAAGGGCGCGCACCAGTTGACTACCTAAACAGGCAATTGTATTGGACTTACTTGAATTCTTGGGAATCGCAGAGAAAGGCGCTTACAAGTAGACCACCTAAACAGGCAATTGTATTGGACTACCATTAAAATTTTGAGAATCACAGCGAAGGGCGATAAACAGTAGACCTTAAAAATATGCAATTGTATTAATTCTTGAGAATCGCAGAGAAGAGCGATAAGCAGTATACCTTCAAAATCGGCAACAGCATTGGAATACCATTAATTCTTGAGAATCGCAGAGAAGGGCGCACAAAAATAGGCAATTGTATTGGACTACCATTAATTCTTGAGAATCACAGAGAAGGGCGATAAACAGTAGACCTTCAAAATATGCAATTGTATTGGACTACCTTTAATTCTTGAGAATCGCAGAGAAGGGCGATAAGCAGTATACCTTCAAAATCGGCAACAGCATTGGACTACCATTAATTCTTGAGAATCGCAGAGAAGGGCGCACAAAAATAGACACTCAAAATAGGCAATTGTATTGACCTACCATGAATTCTTGAGAATCACAGAGAATGGCGATAAACAGTAGACCTTCAAAATTGGCAATTGTATTGGGCTACCCTTAATCTTGAGAATCGCGGAGAAGGGTGATAAACAGTAGACTTTCAAAATCGGCAATTGTATTGGACTACCATTCATTCTTGAGAATCGCAGAGAAGGGCGCACAGGAGTATACCTTCAAAATAGGCAATTGTATTCGACTACCATTAATTCTTAAGAATCACAGAGCAGGGCGATTAAGAAAATGGTGTTTATTTAATTAACTTATTTATATTATTTGTGTCTATAATAAATATTCTATATGTTTCGACAGTGCTGTTGATGCTGCTCAAGAACAAGCCGCTTTGTTCAATCAATTGGTAACTGGGCAATTGCTTAAAGTCGAATGTACTACGATTGATTGCTATGATTTTTGTGCCTGGTTCGATACGTATAGTTTTTTGTGTTGCAAGCTTTGATGTCGAAGTGCAAACATCCTTACGTAGGTGAAAGAACATCGGATGTGGCTGTGTTTGCCACCAGGGGGTCCATGCTTGTTGCAAAGATACTCGTATGGCACCAAGCCGTCAACGATTTTCAAGTAATCCCTTGTTTGTTTCATTGTCTGCATATATTGTTGTTAAACAATCCCAACATAACCACAATGACAAGGTACTTGGACAGAGACAACAGACCGTCAGCTGAATTTCATGGTAGAAACTAGTTAGTCAGATCGGCGCAAGTAAGCAATTTCACAAATAAGAACATATTCTGGTTACCCAAGCACGACAGGAGGATAAGATAAGAACAAAACTCCGCCAGCGCCTGCTGTGCAGGTCAGACACAGTTTGCGCAGTATGACGTAGTTCTTTTGGCTTCGGCGGCTCACACTAATCTGGTGAAGTTTCTGCGCCACAACCATAAATAATAATACCCTGTACCCGAAATTGGGTGAATAAATGCATATTGATATTATGGATGTGTGTATAAGTTTAGTCAAGACTGCTCGACTAGAAGGAACTTTCCCAAAGAGGTACTCTGCAATTGTATCTGTACTCATATATTTCGTATATGAGACATGGAAATCATCGATGTGTCCACAGCCAATGCTGATAGTGGAAAAAATCAATAGTATTATCGAAAAATTTGTATAAAAACAAAGCTTTCTGCAGATAATATCAATTTAGTCTTTAAAAACATGATTATAAATCATTTTATGATATTTGTACATCGTTTCTGCTGTTCATGTTAATTATGAATTTGAACATATACTTTATGAGGATAGAAATGCATCAAGGGTATGAAAACATGTGTTCGTATTTTTTTAAATTCAAGTTAATGAGAATCCATCTACTATAAGATAATGTAATGTAAATGTAATGAGAAAACATCATCAATTTCAAATTCAGTAAATCCTTTTTAAATTTTAAGCACACAAGGGTACATAAAATTGTCTTCATGGCCATTATTGGCTTTCGAAACCTTTTTGCCTATTCTAATCCTTCAGTGCGTCTAAATGGAATCAAATCCGAAAATTGGATTGGAGAGCAACGCCCACTCTTTGTCACTCCAAGCAGACAGTACACATTTATGGTTATTCGGTCGTTCCACCCCATTCCAAGCTCTTAATGTGCCAGCCAAATGCTCAATTGCGGTGTCCAGGACATGCCAAAGAGAGTAGTATAGGGGATTTGAACTCAACTTCATTGTGTTCTTAACCAAAGTGGCCAAGTGGTGATGCTGAAAATGTAAACAGAAGAAAATGGAGATTCAATTACTTAAACGGTTAGTCCATTGTTGAATATACAGCAAATTTGCATATTTCTTATTTGTTTGTTTGTTCTCTAGGTGCGATAGCCAATTGCCTCAACGAAAACATAGTTTCTCGTAGTACATAGATTAAGAGAGAGTTAGATAGTAAGGCGCATGAAATGATAAAATATTTAAGATACAAAAAATTGGGTGAAAAAGCAGTAGAGATATTAAAAATTTAAAAAAAAACTTCATATGCGTATTGAGGATTATTCCAAATACCTAGTTCGAATCAATCCAACAAGGAGCATAGCTTTTTGAGCAGGATACAATTAAAATCCTGTTTTTAGTACTTGTTTTTAAAACTTCCTAAAAGTATGTTACATACATTTTCGTGAAATTGATTCGAAACTGCAAATTGCTTTCGACTCGCAATGTTTATGCTTATCAAGAATAAACTATATAGTACTTTATTTAGTTGGGGATGGATTCTTGAGTTATTATAATCCCTTAATGATAGTAACCAAGCAACCCTATTCTCGTTTGTGCCTTATCTTATCGACCTACCAGCTTTAATAAATTTTGTTAAGACGGCTGAAAAATTTGAAAAAAATTTAAATGATTTTGCTTAGAAGACGCGGTCCGTATTTTATATTTGGCAAGGGCGTAAGAGAAGTAGCTGGTGGTCGTTTCCAATTAAATAGCTCCGGTATTTGTTTACTAACAGCATTGGGCTTTCTTTGCTGTTATCCCATTCGGTGCCACCATTCGAAGTTTCACGAGTTAATGCGATAAATTTGCATATTTTGATTGTGTTGCGGTCAACAATGGGTTGCTTTCTGAATTAATGGGATTTTGCAAGCTTATGCAAAATCCGCCAAATATTTTACAATTTTAATTAAATTATCCCGAGCTTTTAACACTACCAAACTGTGAATGTACATGTGTATGTAAGAAAGTTTGTATAAATATATGTATATAAGGTCTGTAAATACTTAAGTTGTCTGTGTATATAGATGAGCTATCCGTTGATTTATTTTGTCACTGCAAATGGAAAGAAAACTGGAATCAGTAGCTTAAATTTCATATGCCCAGTGTGCTTTAAATTGGCAACAGTATTGCAGATGCCTCTGAAAAACGGCACCGCCCACGGCAAACCGCAACAAGCATAGCGAAAATTCAATTTCAATATGGAAATTTCTGACGGGCATACCCACGATTACGCCTCTCCTGTTTTAATGAGGATGCAGCCCTACCGGTCTGCCTGTAGCCTCGGTTGCATTTTACGATATGCGAATCCTCAACCACTGCTACACCTATCTGGTGGTGCAGTCGATTCCGCTTAATGCCCGTAAGTGGGGTGTGTTCGCTTGTGGTAACGTCAACACGTGTTTTAATATCCCAGCAAAGTGGTGGCAACCGCCGCAAAAATTCTTTCATTCCAAATTAAAGAGGGGATTTAATCATATGACACTATTAGGTTTTTTTTAAAAGTTGTTGTGTTTAGCTCATTATGTTGCTAATAATATAGTGATATCTAATTCAGGGTTAATTATGTGCTCATTTAAAATGAATTTTACAGAGACAAGTTCAAATGACTTAATTGAAACTGCTGGAGTATGAGATACTGTGTACTCAGGTGGTAAGAATCCTAAGGGAATCACTTAACGGCTTGGCAATCAATCGTTATGAAATTTTCAAGATAGATTAAATATATGATGTATAAAAATACATGTTATAGTAGTGTCTTTGAAATTGGGGAAGATATCAATAAAAAGGATGAAAGGTTGCCTCTCTAGCTCTCAGAGAAAGAGACATCCTAAATACAAATTGGTAAGATGAAAAATGTTTATAGTATACTTTAGGGGGTCTCTAATTTACACAGCTGAGGTCAAAATTATTAAGCCGTCTGTTATGATATAAAAAGATAGGTTAAGAAGGTTGACCACAGCTTAATTAGAGGGCGTTGTTAATAGCAATCGATAAAAAGTTACTATTGATATTGATTGATATTTTACCTCAAATTGTGTTTTTGACCACTGTATCACGTTTCAATGTTTATATTTATACTGCTGAGAATGAGAAAAACCGATATGTGCAAGCACTCTCGAGGATTTTTGGTAACGGCAAGAAAATTAGGGGTTGACGCCAGATACATGATGTATATTTTACGTTAGCATCGGGCTATTCCTATTTATGTGTGTGTGTGTGTGTATATGAATTGATGCGTGCGTATGTCGAAGGCATGCTACAGGGGTAATCAGTCATATTATAATTTTGATTATCCCACAGAAAGTCAAACCGTCACGAAATCCCTTTTAAGTTAGGCAAAATATTAGCAACATCATTATCGTATGCGTCGATAGCAGGAGAATTTTCTTAGGGTGGACGGTGTATTTCAATAACATAACATACATTAATAAAACAATATAATCATCGCCCTTGCAGATTACAACACTCACACGCCTACGGTGAACCGTTGTGCCTTTATACATACGTAGGTAGTATATGTTTATATATAAGAAACAGTACATAAGTGAAATCAAACATTTATACATATGTTATAAATACATGTATTAAAGCGGTAAAAGTATTATAAAAGTTGTCATTTCTTTACACTTAGATTCTAAGGCAACTGTTAAGTCAGCCAACCGGCACAAAAATATGCTTAGTTCAGGTTTCCCTTAAGGAAGATAAATGCTGACCGTAAATATTTTGACTTCGAATGTGTTCCGTACGCAGGAAAGAAAAGAAAAAGACTACTATTGTCCAAACAATATTTCGCCACCGCTCAATTCAATTTCCATCCCTCAATAGCTCATCCGAAGAAATGATAGCACTTCAAATAACATCATGGCTAGATTAGGGGTTTCCGTTCCCAAAGCGCATAGACAATGCTCGAAATTAAATGACAGCGAAAAGGTCATCCTATTCAATCGAGGACCATTGCTCGTGCCGGAGAGAGCTCGATATTTATTTATTATTATAGTGCGAAACGCATGTGACGGTGGAGATGAACAAGGAGATGTGGCACTGAAGCGGGAAATGGGTTCAGTACGCCAATCGCAGAGCTGGACAATATGCCAAGTGATAAATGACTTGGGTATTATTCTTGCGTTCGTTTTAATACAGTTTGGCGGGCACACACAGGCTGACAGTAGGGGATTTATACAACAACAACCAATACAACAATAACAGCTCTGTATGTTGTCTCTTATATCGATGGACATAAAGGATATTGTGGCAATTTCGACAGGAAAACAAGAGTTTTGTCCAGGACCACAGTAGTAGTAAACTACAGGATGTACTCTTACTCTTTAATGGCGACGGGTGGTCTGCCTTGGTTCCTGGCAAGAAATGATAAATGTATTTATTTCCTTTGGTTAATAAGCTGCATATCATAGAAATACAATTCTAATGCTGGTGATGGAAACTCATGTGTACTTAATGTTGTTTATTATAAATATCAATTATTGTAATAATTTGTGAATGACGTGTGTATAAAAATGAGACATTCAGAATTTAATAAAGACTATATTTGCTTTGGTATACCACAACCAAATACTCTCTAAGACTTTCTATACAAGTTTTTATATACCATGATTATATCTCAGTTAGAAAATACTGTATAAGGAAAAATGTACATTAACATGTACTTTTATAGAACAGGTTTGACACCATGAATAATCTAATTACAAGTACATTTTTTTAAGGAACATATACGTACAATACCCGTATAAATTTTCGAGTATATTAGTTTCTAAGCTGTTCTTAACATTATTCTTAATGGAATTGAACAAGAATCTGCGAAAGCCGTTACATTTTATGTTCTTTTATATTTTTCTGAATAGCTCCAAGCATGAGATATTCATACATAAGTACATTTCTATTTCTTAAGAAGCAAACGGCTGTTACAAAAGAAAAACGCCATAAATTTAGAACAGCCGGTGTCGTTTTAAAACGAATTTGAAAGTTTTATTGTAATAAAGGCCACGAGTGCTTATGACGTGGGTGGTTCATTTAACCCTTAATATATATATATTCCTGACACATTATTAAAACATAAAAAGCGTCAATAATCATTTGAGATTTGAAGCCATTTATTTTCAAAGTCCTTTTAAGGCAAGCCCCTGCCCCTGTCTAAATTGGCGCTGTTCGTTTTGTTCCTTTCGACAGCACAACAATATTTGGAACATTTTCAGTGGGGCGTGTTATGATTTTATTGGTGGCGGCTGCGCGGTGTTGCCAGAACACTTTACACAATGTAGCAGATTGTTTCATTTGAACATTTCCCCAGAAGCGTGGCGACAACCGTCCTGACAATCCTTTACGCATTTCCACACGCGTATGTATGCCCGTACACATATGGCCAAAAATATAGGTACACCTCAAACATTAAGATTTAGGCAAGAATAAACTAAGGATTTATTTCTTACTTCACAAGATAATTTGAGCTTGTCAGTTCATTAGATTTTAGAAATGAAATGATAAATTAAAATTAAAAATTCTTCCGGAATTCGGAGCTTGCAGCCTATAGTATTTTGTCTGGTTAATCAAGAACCAAATAATTTTTCGCAAAGATTTCGAAACCAAATGGATTGCAAGCCACTATGGTTAATGTAACAATTTTTCAAAATTTGTTCAAAATCCAATCTTAGTGCTTATTTTTGTCATAAGAGAAAACTATTCTGAAATATTCAGACGTCCAGCCTTTACGGTAGGCTGTGCCATGATGATGAATCAGTCAGCCAGGACAAGTTATTTTATGCACTTATATAAGTCGATGTACTCGTTCAGTTCATAAACAAGACAGCTTCTCCTTTCTCACAATTCGAAGGCATTGTGTCGGTTTAAGTTTGATGTTGCCACCACTTTTGCTGCAATAATGAATGTATAACATTAAACTTGCTATAAGCTGCAAAAAAGGAAAATAGAATCTATTAAGTCAGCAACACGTGCCAAATTGGTCCCCAAAAATGTATACTTTTTATGGATTTATATTTAATATACTAGTGACGAACTCATAAGGAGTGGACCTATATAGTAAAAAGGGCTGGAAATTACATATTCTGTAGTTTCCGCAGTTGACAATTAAGGTACCTTTCTATAGTGAACAGACAGTCAAAGATCTAGTAAACATCCTGAGCGAATTAAGTTTTTAAGCTTCTAAGATCCTAGATGTTACCTGGACTGCCTCTATTGGGCCTTACAAACTAGCTTGATAGTATAATATTGGATGTAAATGTAAAGAACTTCCACCATTGAATAATAACAGGTTTTCGGGTCTCCAAACTACTTTGAGGAAGAATAATTATCATATTTAGAGAGTGCAAGCCTTTTCCGAAGCTGTTTAGTAGAGTTCATATCCGGGATCAATCAAGTCCCAGTAAAGCCTCAACATTTTGGATCTATTGTCCTATGTTTGACGACTGCTGTTTACAGAGCTTATGTTGAAAGACCCGCTTGGAGCTTGTCTTTTTGCCCTGAATAGATTGGCGTTCTCACAATGATCTATTAGAGTATTGGGAGAGCTAGTTCCAATTAGCCGTTGAAGCATTGTTTTGTAATATTCGGGTTCCATGTTTGGGAAACTCCGTACTCCTGCGGTGAATTTTATTTGTGTGTACTACATTCTTAGATCGATAGTAATTCGAAACACTTACTCTTTTAATTAGGCATTAATTTATTTTAATTTTAATGAATAATTTCAATTTATTTACTACAATTTTTTATATTTCCGAAATATTAAATGTTAGATCCATATTAAATATTAAATATTAAATATCGAAAAAATTAAATTAGCACATTGAAACATATTGAACCCTCGATTGTAGCTTTAAAGTTAATGCATTCTAACATTGTTAAAACATCTAAATTTATTTTGGAAATGTTTCAAAATTAGTGAAAAATACATTATTAAATATACATAGGTGTCTTATAATTTTGAATACCTACCATTTGCTAGATCTGCCACATGGTAAGCATCTTTATTTCATAGTTGAATCTTTCTTTTCGCCAAAATCCAGTTTATACTTCTCGCTAAGCTTATTTTGAAAATCGACACGCCTATTTTCTTCTTCAGGGTCCTGGTTGTAAAGTGTATCGCCTTCATTAATATCCTTACTGATTATTGAAAAGGAGTTCAATGAGTCCTCTATATGCTTCATTCGCTCCAGCAAATTTTGAATTTGTTCACGGTAATGTTCGAAACTGTCGTCCTTAAAATCGGGCACCTGATTTAAGTCCATTCTTAAAATTTGTATTGTTAGGTTAAAATATATATTTTATACAATTTAGTCTAGTCTGTAGCTGTCGGCAATTTCAATTCACTTTGAAAGATATAATTTCGAGAAATATGTTGTAGCTCACAAAGCTACTGAGATGGAAGAAGTTTAGCTTAATTCAGGATTATTTTGTCCCAATATACTCATTTTCCCTTTGAGAACAGAGTATAACAGAGGAGATTTACCTTACCAAAGTAAATTTTGCTCGGTGAATTTGATAACTAAGGCGTTCCGTGACTTTTAAACTCGGGTGTCAGCGGATAAGGCACGCTGACACAAAAAGCTTGGGAAAATACAATTCCAAGAATATGTTCCGAATTCGGTGTTAAACAACAGTGAACAATTGCCAATAGTCAACATACTCGGATTGCGGCGACATCGACATGCTACAAGGGGAAATCGGATCTGACCAGACTGAAAAGGCAAAACATACACGTGTTAGTTAGCTCAGGCGAATGGTAGCCGCAACAGAAGTCTTGATACCACCATTAAACCTAGTCAGCAAATTATGTTTGCTAGTCCATGTGGTATACACACATATAAGTATAGGAAGACACTTACAATAAAAGCTTAAAAAATAAGAATTAAAAGATTACATGTAGGATTATGAATTGGCCTTTTTGGAGTTATATAGGATCCCTTTCGTAATGTCGAATTCAGTATGCTAGTAAAATTGTTAACTAAACTCACATAGTTAAATTAGTTAAATAGTTATCTATATATGAAAAAATGTTATGCCGGTGTTTGAAGACATTAAGAACTCGAAAATGTTCTGCATTGATTGAGCTTATTTTTTTGACACAAGGATTGCTTTAAGGATCATTTTCATCTATGTTTTGCGTCAATACCATACCGGCGACTCCGAGAAAACAACAATGTTGTCAATAATGTACTAATGTATTCTCTTTCACATGACTTACTGACTGTCTGGGTCTTTGCAAAAACTACCCCGCGGGCGCAAAACTGTTGCATGAAACTTGAAAATCTACACCCACCCGTCACTACGGATGGGAAAAGGGCGTAAGGTCAAATGTGTGAGAGAATATTTTTGTTAGATCGGTTTCTAAGTTCTTCATACCCCATACAAAAAATTATAAGGCAAGGGAGGTAAAATAGTGGTAAGTTATTTTTGTTTATTTCTTACCCTCTCATCCATGTAACAACAATGTGGCAGAGCGAAGTGTGGCAGGGTACACCTAGTATTTTATAAAGTCTTGGTGCAAATGAAATTAAAGTGTCAACTTCCATAAATATGCATATTTTGCAAATTAATAATGGTAAAATTGCTTAAAAGTTATATATGCTGCCTTGTAGGTCAAACTTCATTCTTATATTAGCTCGCATTGCGGAGGATGACAATAAACAATTAATTGAAGAGGCATTGATTGTGAAATACAAAGCTGTTTTCAAAATACATGTGTACATACATATGTATGTTGGAAGCGAAAAAACCGAACTCCTCCAAAATATTGCTCATGTATATTATCACAATAATCGTTGACAAATGTCAAATAACAATTCAGACAGAAGGAAATAATCTAGTCCCCTGACAAGGGACATCATTACATTTCATTTGGTCCAGTTTGACAATCGTCTCCAAAGGTTCCACGGTCGGAAGCGATCAATTAGTGCGGACGACTTGCCATCGTTTAAAATGTAAAGCACGTACGGCCTGTGTGTTCTGACAGTCGATGTTCATTCGTACGCAGAGTCCTTAGGTCCAGCGAATATGAATTCATAATAATAATTCGAAAACACACAAAAACAACTGGTTTTTTTTTGTGCGATCAACATTTTTGGCCTTCATAAATATAAAGTCATCAGAAAATATGACAGTTTTATGTTCATTTCGTTGCGGTAAATGTTTTCGGCGACAAAAGACATGGTTCTGAATTCATCATTGTTAACATATTGTACTGGGTTTCCTTAAACGGAGCTGTTGCAGCGCTGTAGTTAAAATTTAAGAAGAACTGAAAGGAACTGAATACCCTCGCAGGGAATGAGGATGATTGACTGGAAGATTCTCTATAATACATTTCGTGCTTTTAAGTACTTTACCTCGAATTAAGTAAATGCAAAGTAGTACATCTGTCTGTATTTTCGGTACGCTTTGATAAACTTAAATTTGGGCTTATATACCCTGTATCGATATTTAGAATTGCAAGAGGCATGCTGATCAAAATTATATTTCTTCCTCCTCATTTATTTATATATTTTGCAGGTCTACTTCGGCGCGCCCTTCTCTGCGATTCTCAAAAATTAATGGTAGCCCAATATAATTACCTATTTTGGAGGTCTTTTTTTTAGTTTATTATTTGTTATTTTTTTTATTTGTTTTTATTTTTTATTTTGTTTTTTTTGGAGGTCAAGAATTAATGGAAGTCTAATGACCCGCCAGAGCAGCATATGGCAGCTGTTTTTAGTTGTTTCTCCTTTAATTGCATCTTTATTATATTCCTTCTACCTAATTTAATTAGCAAGTCAGTAGGCTTTTTAGATATACTATACTATACTATACTATATTATTTACTTGATAGACAACTTTATCGACAAACTCCACGCTCAGTATTTTTAATTATCATTTTCCAATACACTCACCACAGCAATGTCTATGGGAACATATAAATACCATTACTGTCTCAGCAAAATTTCAATAGAAAGCAATTGAGTTGCATTTAAATTATGGCCAGATTCAGTTACAAAATATATGATTATTTGTTTGTGAAGTCGTAAAACTGCACCAAGTGCAACAGCATTTTAATTATACACCTATTTGATGTGGAATAAATTAGAGGTCTGGGCCACGATTCCCTGTTCACAACTTCCAAATATGCACTGTGCTTGGCGTACATCATGGGCTTTAAAATAAAGACGTTCTGTTTTTAAAATACAGCCATCTAATGGGCGCCCTCTTGGGTTCCAATGCGCTCAATAATTTTCCACAATTTCAGCTGTCAGTCGAGGTGTCAAATCGCAGCTACTCATGCTGAGCTCCTCGCAGGCATCGTTCGTCCCGCCCCACGAGTAATTTAAATTAAGCATCTGACGCACACCTCTGCATAGTATTCTGGATTCGGTATTCAGTATTCAGTATACTGTATTCTGTGTTCTGTGTTCTGACAGACAACGCGATGATATGGGTAAGCAGCCACTTAACGATGCCGACTCTCTGTCTATATCGTCATCTCATGTGGCGCGATCACTGTCAACAATTCAAATCCCCAGGTGGAATATATAGTGGCGTGTACAACTCATTATAGTTGTATCGTAAACTGAATTTGCGATCTAACCAGATACATATTGTTATTGAGAGTATGCATATCATTATCGTACTGATTACAAGCTTATATATGTATTAACTTGCACAAGTAAATGCTGACTTAAATTATAGCGTCGACTAATTGTTTCGCAGCAGTTTTAAGTGTATTTTAAAAATTACAAATGCAGCTACTCAAAGTGCTGAATAATCAAATAAATTGCACACGAGCAGCTGTGAGTTATTCAAAATAAATAACAATATCATTGAAAGAGCCCATTTTTGCCGGCAGTGTGTGGTTGCAGAAATGAATTCACATTTAATTGGAATGATTTGGTTTTGATGCTGTGGCGTGATAATTTACAACTTTTCAATTTAAACAAACGGGCGAGCATTATATTTAACAATGATTGGTTGCTGCTTAATTTTTCCAAGTGCTGCCAGTGGGAACATACAAACTGACACAATCACGACATGCAATAAGAAACATCCCAACTGACTTATCTTCAACAGCGATCTTGGTTGCCTTTGCAACGCTGCCAGTTCTGTTGCACATACACACATACATACACAGATGTGCATATAAGTAGAGGTGGCATAAGTACGAGTATCTACAGGAAGGATGGCAGCAAAGGTGCCTACCTTCCTGACAACAAACACTTCACCCACATGAGAATGCCTTATTGATTCACATGTTCAAGTTGTTAAAGGCGATCTGATGCACTCCACTTACCAAAATCACGAACTAGCGAGCTTCTCAGGGGGACTTCTAGAGTACTCTGACTACTGACTATACGCACTATTCAAATTATTTCTTCCAATCAACTCACACATTTGTCATTGCTATACACTTCGTGTGAATATTTATATGCCTTTTTAACTTTGCGGCATATTAAATTGTCTTTATATGTATATATGTATGCACGGATCTGAATATTCTTTGATCTTTTAATTTGCTGCATAAACAGAATTTACTTAAATCAAAGGCCAACCGCTGATGTGTTCTGAATTACGCTGGCACACGTGTCAAAATATGTACGGATATAAAGTATGTGCGAAGCGTATTTTTGTTGAAAGGACGCATCAACGCTTCGTATCCTGTCTGACTGCTTAATTTATGTCCATACAAAAACACCGACTCAATTTTACTGTCACGCAAACGATCTTTTTATTAAGCCCAGTGAGTTTTCGTAGCTTTGAAATACTCATAATTATACTGGTATCATCAGGATATTATATCAAAGATATTTTCTTCGATCTTTGGTTTTACCATCTGATAGGTGGTGACATTTGGAGAGTCTTTGAATATTGATTTTCTATATTTTTTTAATATTTATTTAACATGTAAGCTAAATGCTCGACTTAGAGATACTCTGTTGTAGCAGCTGAAGCTTGTTGTCTCTGTTCTTCACTTCTGACAAGAGATTCTTGAAAATCTTCTATCTTCATTATCTGACTGTAATGATACACAGTACAGAAACTACATGCAAATTTATAGGCAAGGCGTTACTTTTCAAAACAATTTTGGCTCATGACCTAAAAATTTCACATGTTTTCAAGTTGCAGTTCCACATGGTTAACTGCGGAAGATTAATTTTTGCCTTCTTTGAACAACCTACTCTTTTCAACTTAACTGAGAAAACCGTTTCTGTAGGGGTCCCAGCATTGTTTAAAATTCATTTTCTGTCTGTGTTAATAACGTGTCATTATCGTCATAGTATTTTGTTTACCAAGTTCAGGCCACCTGTATTAAATCGGCAATTTAATGCATATAGGAACTGAAATGCAGAGTACAAAATTATCATAATATTTGCTCAAAGTTGGTATTTTTCATTCAAGTTTCAATCAACTTGAATATGCTTAATATACATTTAGCCTTTATTCGTATTGGTTGACTGATTTTCCTTAGATCGAACTTTTTTAGCTGAAATATATCCATATTATAAATAGTATTGGATAATTAATACAGCAAGCAAACTTTTATTCATAAAGGTATTTTGTAGGTCCAAACAAGTAAGAATGCTATAGTCGAGTATACCCGACTACAAAACTCCCTGTACCCAGGTAAAAAAATTCCGATCGCATTTTCGTAGACTTACACATACACAAAGACGCACACACACAAGCGACAGCGCAAGCGATGCATTTTAAGTGGTGGCTGTGCTGCTTCTTCCCCCGTGCTACAGTACTGAATCTTGTTTGTTAAATAACTTCCGTGTTTATTATCCGATCGACTTAAAATTTGGGCAGTAGATTAAGAGGACTGAAGTATTGTACATGTTCAATCCCAAATCCATATCTTTAAAGAAGTTGGTATAAAATGTTTTTATCGAAATGCGTTGGAACGGGGGGATATATTTGAAATTGGAAACAAACTTGTATGGTATACACAAACCTACATTCCAATTTTGGTGTCTCTAACTCTATACGGACTGACAGACAGACGGACATGACCAAATCGAAATCTCTTTTGATACTGATCAAGAATATATATACTTTATAGGGTCGGAGATGTCTCCTTCTGTCTGTTACATACATTTGCACAGATGTAATACCCCCTTTTTACCCATTTTATGGGTACACGGAGTAAAAAGTGAGAGAGAAGAGGGAGAGAAATTCTGTATTTCGCATAAGTATGTCGGAATGTTGCTGTAAGACCTGGAGGATACTTATGCAATGAAAAGGGGCTACAGAACAAAGGTACATTATTTGATTTTCTTAACACTTCGGAAGTCAACAAGATACTATAATTTTGCACATGGGCACACCCATACTTAGATTATTTCTTTTTGTCGTCACATTATGTAAAAAACACTTTGTATGGTCTTGATTGTATTTCGGGAGCAGAAATGCCATAGAAATATTGTGACAAAGTTATAAAACAGCGACTGCCGAGGTATACCAATTGAACATTCCGGCTTAAGTCGAAGCCGACGGTATAGTATAAATACCAACAAAGGTGTCTGTCAATCCCACACAAGCAGCGTAATCTGGTGCCTTAAATAAAAAACCAGTAGCACACAAAAAAAGAACTCTCGAATATTAAGCTGACGTCTGTTTTTATGAAGTAAATTATTATTTCATGCGCCGAGCACTTTGTCCGATTCTTGTCCCTCTTTGTAGCCTCAAACAAAGGCCTAACATAAAATGTCGGGCGTGTATTGTCAGCGCCGTTAAAACTCTGTCGTCATTTGAAATTGGAACGGATAACGTTTGTCAGATTAAGTCAATCGCAGTATCGTCTGGAATTTTCAGTCGAATGATTTAATTATGGTAGGGGCGGCGAAGACATCAACACAACTTTCTTTTATACAAATTATTCATTCTTAAATAGTTTGGGGAACACTGCGGCTCTACTACAGTCAACTAATCGGTTTATAGCATTACTCTTATGGATTCGTCGGCGGAACAAAGACCAAAACAAAGTGTGCATTTACGAAAGCACTTTCATTTCACTGAAAAGACGATAAAAAGCCGTTCAGATCGCACTCGCACTACTTATTGTAGGAATATTTATACCGTGTATCCATGAAAATGTGTAAAAAGGAAAGGAAAAATTAAAATATTGTATGTATTTGTATAATGTATTATCGTATGTAACTATAATCTTTTTATATTCTAGATCAGAATCACAATTTCTGTTACACACTATCAATAATAGGGACATTAGGACAAGTTGGAAAAATTAGCTTTAGAGCAGTCTGAAGTGGAGAATATCGAGTTTTTCAGATAAATTTTAGATTTATGCACTAGTTTTAACTTTGGGGTTACCTAATTTGAAAAAAAATCACTAAATCAATTGGATTTTATTATAAGTAGCTAATGTATTTATCGATATATGTGCATATGTATCGAAGGTGCAAAAATATTGATAAATATGAAAGTAGGTGACATCTAATCAATCTTCTTTCTTTAAAAGTCTTAATATTTTCCGGGGTGTTGTCTTTTCTCACAAACTCCTGTCTGGAAAGGTCGAATCCTGTGGTCTTTCCAGCTCTCTTTTAATTTGTGTCCCATACCGTCCGAAGACACATCCTTAAATACAGTCCTGCCGCTTACCAAGTCGAAAAATAAACTCCACTTATACTATCGATAGAGGAATTTTGCAGCTTTAATATGTACCTTTAAAAGAATCTTCTATCTTGATTACTCAGCCCCATTTATCTAACTTGTTCGCTTATTACTTCTTAGTGTCAACCCACAGTTAATAAGTATACACAAATATGGATTGCCAGCATATATATATTTACTTTAATGACGAGTTTAATAAACTTTCTCCCTCTGAAAAAAGTCTGCCTGCTAGCATATTACTGCCATTCATATGTATTCTGCGCACTCTGCTTTAGTTCTGTTTAGGTTTGCGAATGCGCTTCCGGTCAGCGCTACAGGAAAACACGTTTCCAGCAAAATATAATTTTGCTTTTCAGCTTTTTCGCCAGTGCCCAACATCATATGCTTTGGAATACTTAACTGAAACTGAAAGAGATCGTCTGCGATGACATGACGACAGCATGAAGATACCAAGGCCAATCAAACCGGCGACTGTAAAGTGACTTGACATTGTTAGCGATTAATGGTTATCAATTTAAGTTGGTTAACTTTACATTACACTGCGATTTGTATTACCACAGTATTAATATTGATTGAACCTAATTGAACACTTTAAATCGATTAATTAAGCACTTCATATTAATTTACAAGCATGATGATGAATGTTAAAGTCGTTTACTAAGCTTAATTGTTGAGAGGCTTAGCCTAAACTTAAAGCCTTAAACAATAGCCATGAAATATCCCATAAAGGCAACGTAGAATATTTGAATGAAGCTGTTGAAATTCACCTTATATCTGGCTTTGATAAGCCATCTAATCGTATATCAATTTACTGGATAAGGAAATCTGTTGATTTATGATTATGCTGTACTTATTAAATTGGCAAGTTTTATTTAGCTGTTTAATATCTTCTCCGGTCTCTGAACTTGTAATATTCTCTTAAAAGAATTTCAGTAGGAATTCAATAGTTCTTTGCAGGGATCGCAAACAAGAGTTATGGGAATGAAAAAATCAAAGCCAAAAATTTGTCCAATCCGTATCGAAATCGGTTAAGGTTTGACAGAGTTGTTGGAGTTGGTAATCTAGGAGGTAGAGTACTGTGGTACTATTTAAAACAATTTATGTCGAAGTTTTTTAATTGCTTAGCATGAATTTTAGCTAGAAAATTAACTTCCTCAGAACAAGTTTGGAAATAGTTTTTTTTATACTAATTTTGTTGTCCGCAAATTTTGATTATTGAAAATGTGTAAGGGGTACCGTAAATTCCCTATGCAAATCGGTTAAGTTTTGACAAAGTTATGCGAGTTTGTAATCTAGGAAGTAGACCTATTGTTGTACTTTATATTTAAAACCTACAAAGCTTAAAAGAGTCTCGTTGAATTAATGTCAGTGCATGTTGTTTTTACTCCGTACCCATAAAATGGGTAAAAAGGGGGTATTGGATTTGTGCAAAAGTATGTAACAGGCAGAAGGAGACATCTCCGACCCTATAAAGTATATATATTCTTGATCAGTATCAAAAGAGATTTCGATTTGGCCATGTCGGTCTGTCTCGTCCGTCTGTCTGTCTGTCCGGATGAACGCGTCGATCTCAGCAACTATAATAGCTAGAGACACCAAATTTGGAATGTAGGTTCCTGTATAGCATACGCAGATCAAGTTTGTTTCATATTTCAGATATCTTCCCCGTTCCCCCGCAAATCGATTAAAGCCGTTTTACAGTAACAATTTTCAAGATATAGCTTTAAGATTTGGCATGTACAATACTTTAGTCTCTCTTAATCTACTGTCCAAATTTCAAGTCGATCGGATAATAAACACGGAAGTTATTCACGAAAGAAGATTCAGTAATGCAGCGAGAGGGGGAAGAAGAAGCACAGCCACTTTTGCCGCCTGTGTGCGTGCGTCTTTGTGTATGTGTGTGTGTATGGGTAAGTGGACTTAGATGTGATTGGATGTTTTAGACCTGGGTACAGGAGTTTCGTAGTCGGGTATACTCGACTATAGCATTCTTACTTGTTTCAGTTACTTTACTAGAATCCAGAAATTTATATGTATATCTGGAATATGAATCCGGAAATTTGTGTGTCAGAAGTTAGCACTTTGACTGTGCCTCATTTGGAGGATTTATCGACTGATGCCAAGATTGTCCTTTTTAATATCTCAAAATTACTCCCACAGTTAGTATAATAAAACTCAAATGATTCGTTTTAATTTCTTTTCCATTTTATTTAACAGTTATCTGTATTGCGTATTTGGGTTATTGGGTTACAGCAGTTGGCCATTTGAATTCTTTTTAGGATTTCATATCTGATGCATATTAGTTCATCACGTTTTGAGCCCTTTACTGTGTTGGTCTTCTGCAAGTAGTATAAGTATAGTACGTACTTATTCGTGTAGAGATGTATGAATGTCCTGAACAACTATAGCCTTACGTAAATGTAATCAAATGTTGTTCCATTTTATACTAAACCAATACTATAGGTGTTTTTTTTTTTTTGTTTTTTGTTTTATACGTATTATTTTCGTTTTTTTTATTTATGTAGTATGTATATACAGTTGCATTATATTACACTATCCGCTTAGGGCGCTAGAACTATGCGAGCTTACATACAATTTGTGCATAAAATACAGCAATTATTAAATATATATTCGTACACTAGTATAGGTAAATCGTGTTTTTTGCCAATTTATCAAATAAATACATACATACAATAAATTAAATTTACAAACGACAGGAACAAAGTGTTAACTTAAGACAATAAAAACAAAAACAACTAAATCAATCATTGCTCGCGTTTACTTGCATATTTGGTTTGGGTAGGGGGGCGGGTAGGGATCGGAGCGTGACGTTGATATGTTTTTTGTCCACCCATACAAGCATTGCAGGATCGCAAAGTGGTATACAATTAACTTATTATGTGTACGTACACTCAGAAAAATAAACGCCAAAGAATGCAGAAAATCGCCCTGTAATAAAGTTCACCCTAAAAGCCAGAAATGATTTCTATTTGGTAGAAATAGAAATATATTTCTTAAATTTAGAAACAAATAAGGCTAATCGCTCTTGGCTACAAAAGTTTGATTTGTGTTTGCATTTTAGGGCATTAATTTTTCTGAGTGCACGTTAAGCACAGGACATACATACTCGTATGTAGTATGTATGCATATACTCGGGTATACTTATGTACCGATTAGGTCAGCGCCGGTTTGAAGCCAATTATAGAAGGTCGAAATATTAATTTGTGATTCTCATCTAACAACTAAAACATAAGCCTAAACTGGTTGCATGGTGTGAGTTGCGACTCTGGTCAAGCTGCTGTGTGTGTGTGTTTCGTTTAGGGGATGTCCTGGTCTCGTGCTATAATCGAGATATATTTTTATCTGCTTCTGCTAGATGTCATTGGGGTCGTTTTCACTAACTCTTACAAATTTACTTCCTATAAGCTCTGATTGCATAAGTTGTATGTATTAAAATTAATGTATTTTCAATTAGATTTAGGATTTTCATTCCCACAAAATTGCACAAAGTCCTTGACAGTTGTTGCGGCTGCTTGAAGTGTCAACGGAACCGCTGCTGGGAGCGGGATGATTCTTGCTATTTGGTGTAAGCGGCGTTAATAAAAATACCGAATAATCACATGTAAATTATTGTCCGAAAGTTTCCCGATCTTCTTAACTGATCTATACTAGTTCGATAGCTGGGCGCCCCGCTCATTGAGAGGCCCAAAGAGCCGCGTAAGGCTACGGCCGTAGCAGCGCCAGCTTAGGTCCTTGTTGTTGCAGGTGATGTTCCCGGATAGCGATCAGTGACAGGGACCGGAATGCCGAGATCGGAGATGCGGCTGATGCACTTGCAACCATCGGCGGCAATGCGTACGGATCAGGGGACGCGGACGCTGAAGCTGAGGTTGACAGCGATGGGTGTCATGGCTTGCCGCTCAGGGAGGTGACATTTACACCAGGCGAGATCTTGCCCGAATTTGAGGAGGATGACGAAGAAGTTGAGTTGCTGGAAATGGGCCCGATCATATGCTGTGCCGCGGAATGAACCCCACTAGTGGGAATATGCACCACATCACAGCCCATCGATGAGGACGAGCTGGAAGCTGACGGGGAGGCGCCTGGCGGCGGTGCCACCTGAACGGGTCCCGCGTTGCTCGTTGTTGTCAGACTGAGTGGCGCAAAGTGCTGTCCTGTGGCTGCTCCAGACACTGCTGCCTTCCACAGCAAGGGATTCATGCCGAGTCCATTGTGGGCCGCCAAACTAGCACCAAAGTGACGCTGATGCTCCAGAAACTCTTGCGTGGGCGCGCTCAGGTGAGCGGCAGCTGCTGCAGCTGGCCCGTAAAAGCCGCGGTACAGATCGGGTCGCACATAGGGCGCATAGTTGGGTATGCGAGCGGCCAGCGGGGAGAGTATCTTGCCGGGCGACGGATGCTGATGTTGACTCGCATGGCCATAGAACGCTGGCTGAGACGGTGGCAGCTCGTTGGCCGGCGAGTTGTCCTTAGGCGCAGAGTTGGACTCCTTGCCATCCTTGGCCATGTCGGCAAGCGACCAGATTCGCGGCTTGACCGCCAGGCTGCCGGCAGTCGCCCCGACAGCGGTCTGCAGAGAATTCTGCTGCGCTTGCTGGTGCTGCTGAAGTAGCTGCTGCTGATGGTGGTGGTAGGCGGCAATGTCAGGGGGCGAGCCCGTTGGAGGCCGAAAGTGATGATGCAGGGCGGCGGGGTGGAATAATGGATGGGCACCAGGTCGGTCGTAAAGGTCTGGCGAGCCGTTGGGAGATCCTGGCCGCGATTCAGACCACTCACTGTTATTGCTCTCGCCAGGACGGTCGGTCATCATGTCGCCCAGTCGACCCATACGATCCTTGTCGTCATTTGAGCCCAGTCCAGAGTCCTTAGCATCTGCAAATAGGAAATTGTGTCCAAATAAGTAATTGAATATGTCACAGTTGATGAGGTTATTCTACATAAGTTCTTGCATAGTTTCTGAACATACGTTGCAAGCAACTCAAGAAGTATTCCTTGGAAGTCGGAAGAAGGAAAACTGAACCCCCAGACAAGCAAAGTTGTTTGTTAAATAGAATAAAGACCACTTATTTTAAATAATTATGGACCACTTGAGACTTACCTAGCAAGTCATTCTCCTCCGTATTCTTATCATTATCGTCGTCGTCGTCAATATTAGCATCATCGTCGTCGACGCGATTTCTTGGCTCCCAGGTCATTTTGTTCTCCTTTTTCAGTCTTCTTCTCGCATTAGCAAACCAGGTCGAAACCTGGGTGAGTGTCATTTTTGTGATAATGGCCAGCATTATTTTCTCGCCCTTCGTAGGATACGGATTCTTTTTGTGTTCATTCAGCCAAGCCTTGAGTGTCGACGTTGTCTCGCGGGTTGCGTTCTTCCGTCTGGCTCCATTCAAGTCCATACCATAGCTGCAATTACCGAAAAGCAAAAATGAGGGGTTAGAAATTTGTCTAAGACTCGTCAAGGGGTTGAGCTTGTGATTCTGATTCTGATGCCCTCGGCTGCACAAGCGTTTTGGGTCCGGGGAAGTAGGCAGGTGACAAATATAATCGAGCTAAAGTCGGACTGACAAATGGCAAGCACTGAGGTGGGAGAGTCTGACAACTTTTACGGCCCATCTGTTGCCAGACCCCCATTGGGTTCATTTTATACCCTGCAGGCATTTAAATTTAATAAAAAGGGTATACAACTTGAGCAAAGTATGTTGTAAGCAAAAGCAACCTAAAAGGTTACAGAAATCGATAACAGGAGGAACTCTTCATTCACTGGGACTATAATATTTTCTAAGATTTTGTAATTTTTCTTTACATTTCAAAAAAACTTAAATGTCAATCGAAATATTCAATGTAAGGCCCTAATTTGTTGTATATGCATATATTTGCTGCTATCTTTAAGTCCTGAAGGATTCATAGTATTTGGATAATAAATAGTTATTACAGAGTCTCGATCCCAAAGTGGCTCTATATTTCAGGAAGTACAAATGTGTTCTACGATACAGAGTATCTTCTAATTGAGTAATTGCTTAATTGTTAAATATGCACTCGGCAATTTAAGGCTGGTCTGATATCTGGCGTATCTATCAGGAGAGCATCATTGATTGTGCTGGTTGTGGGCGGCCTGGCTCACTCCCCCCCCTGGTTGTGGGCAACATTTGTTCATAATAAACACATTTGCCAGCCATTGGCCCTGTCTGTGCCCAGTAACATTTATGTACACATGTGCAGTTTGCGGTCTGGCAACACATTTGAGGCCTGACCCTGCAATGGGCGCGACATACAGTGCGCACAGTATGTATAGCAACTGTCCTTTATCGTTTTTTGTGGGCAGTTAACATGGACATATCCATATATACATATACATATACATATGTGTGTGTGCGATTATGTATGCACACACAGGCATGCATATTGTCGTGCAGCAGAACGGCGGAACAGCAGATACAGATACATATGTATCTGTCCCATTTGCAGTTCCCGGCCAGCTGCACGGCGACTGTTGGACGGCTGATACTGATGCCATTATGGTGCCGCGGATGGCAACGTGCTCTGTGTGCGTTGCATTAATTAATTTAAATTTGAAAACGAAGTGTCGCCGAGTGCAAAACACCTGCGCCGACAGCCACACAGCCTTTGATCACTTGACAGCTGAATAAATTTTTGTAATTTAACTATCAACAGCCGGCGGCAATTGCTTGGGCACGTTACCGATACCGATGACGATGACGATGCCGATGACGATGACGATGCCGATGGCGATGTCGATGTCAAACAATGCAGCCCACGCCCCTAATCGGAGTGAGGGTAGGGCCTACAATCACAATCACAGTTTACCTACTGAATTCGGAATTGAATTCGCCGGTAGCAGGTTTCTGGCAGCACGTCACGGCGAAATAACTCAAAATTGATTTATTGTGAATATTATTGATAGACAACAACAACAACAACAGCAGCAGCAACATGAGCATGGACATGACTCAACTTTCAAATTCAGTTATGGGTGTCAATTACAGTGGAAACAATGAGAGAAGCACTCTACTACCTGGCAATTCGTGACGTGACGGGATGTTGTCGATTGTTTAATCGGCAACTGCGTTTGGAAATTTATGTCGGCAGCTCTGCGATGCGTCCAGCGGAAGCAGCCACTCGGCCAACAGCAAACAGTTAAGAGCCAACAGCCTACGGCCTACAGAAGCCAACGGCCGGCGGTGACGATCAATTACAAGCAAATGAATTGTCGTTAATTAATGATAGAAAAATCAAATTGGTAAATTTATATACGTGCTAATATGCATGGGCTTTTACTTTTAACACACATTGCGGCCTTTGGTGGCTGCCTGGCCGAATTCAGTTGGCATTTTCAATGCAGCTGCAAAACTTTCAATTTACTGACTATTCAGGGCTGGAGATGGGCAAGTGTCGTGTCTTCTTTTGTAAACAACACGACATGTTCGTCTTAAGAACTCTGATTTCAGGAACCAAAGGAAAACTAAACATTTATTCATTATTTATACAAATTATTTATATTTGGTGTGTGATATTTTAAAGTAATCTGATATTTTAACCACTTTTAGCAACAAACGCGAATTACATAAAATGAATCTTCGATTTTAGAGTAACTTCAGGGTTGATTATTTTGATTTAAAGTGTTATTAACGAGGTGAGAGTAATTAAAGTGAAATTAGAGATGGAATCGATATTTTGTATAGAAAACATCGATGTTTTTTAGATTTTTTTTTAATACAAAAAACCGAAACACAATTATTGATTTTAGCGTCTATTTAAATTTAAAATTAAAAATAAAATCTTTCTATTGAGTACATACATATGACATTTATAAATATTTTTTTAACTCGTATGTAGTTTAAAAAGTTTTTTTTCAATAAGCACGATGGTAAAATAATTGATAATAGTTTAATTTGAAGTTAAAGTTAAAGATAAAAAGCTCAGGGGAAAATTTTTTTAAAAATAATTAAATACATTTTCGCTTTCTATTTCAATTAAAATACTATTAACTGCTGGTTTTTATGTGAAATAACTTCCCACTCAATTATTAAATTTAGGGTTTATTTCAAAAATAAAAATAGTATTGTGTTTATTAAGTTTTCATACAAAACTCAGTTAAACAAATCTAAATTGTGCTCTTCTAGGGGTAGATAAAATTAATTTGTGCATTAAATGTGAAGGTTAAAGTTAATTTCACTTATGCAAAATTCGTGCGTATCATGTTGCGTGTTGTTTTAGTTTTTGGTTAACTTGGAAAATATGCAACACTTGGCCATCTCTACTCAGTCTTACGATTCCTGGCTACTGGGCAGTGGGTACTGGCTTGTGGCCAGGGCCGCGCCCTACTTGAATATGGGATTCATGTGCTGGTCACGTTTCTACGGCGATGTGTTGGCGTTGATCGCCTGTCGGACCACCGCTCATGTTCTCGCCAGTTGAGTGGAGTCTCTGGTTTATGAGCAAATCTCTATGGTGCCACACTCCTGCCGGCTCAATGTCAAATTATTGTTATTCATTTGCTGACTTTGCTTACCTATTAAAGGGGTAGCCGGCGAATGCAGCGTCATACGGGTGATACATTGATGGATACGGCCACGGGGCTGCTCCGGCCACCAAGTTCTCTTTTAAGTCGATGCCGGCCTGAAACGAAATCAATTGAAATGAAATAAGTATTAAATATGTCATCTATAACACATAGAAGGGTGCGATGGGATTTGTGTCTGAGGTTTTGAGGTCAAAAACACCAAAACTGTTCAAGACTAAATGTTCAAATGTAAACGAAAGGAAAACAACACCTAAGACAATTTGTAGTTTATTGTAATTTCCTAATTATGATTCACATATAAATTTATTCCACTACGTACTACGACACTAGGGAGCCAAATATGTATACAAAATAACAATTTACTTATACACCCCATATATACATCCCATATATAAACATATGTACATTTTTAATTACTTGCTAGAATCAAGGGAACATCACATTCAAATGGAAATTGAATTTGTACTGCTTGACCAATAGCCAAGACCTTGAACCGAAATGATTAAAAATCATGTTAAACAAATCATAAGTACATATTTTACTCTTTGAACACTGTCTTATCATATTGACACCAGGGGAGAACTATGGAACAAAATAGAAACCACTTTCTATACAGTCTACTGGCAGAAAACGTTATCTAAGCATTTCTACATTGATTTAAGAGAGTAGCAAAGCAAAAAGCTGCCAGTTAGTTATGCAGTTAAAAGCGAAAGCAAGTTTCACCTTAAAAGAGGGTTAAATAATATTTATTGGATGCTTTTCAATTCCTCCCATTGTACTATCATATTCAGCGATAAGCGAGAGCAACCATCCAACCTCAGCAACGGTCTGACGACCATGAGGACAAGACGTGACCAAACCGCGTCTGCATTGCTATATTCGCTATATTCATTATATTCATTATATTCACATCGGACTGAGAGCTCTGTCTACTTTAATTGATAATGAGACACATGAATACGTGAGCCTTTGTACATAATACAAGTGCGTACATATGTAGTTCAACTGTAATAAAACATTCGACTGCTTGAGGGCACCTCTTGCCACAGCTCGTAATTAAAATCCCGCGAGCAGATAGACAGACACACATATGTGAAATGTTGATTAAGTGTAACATAACAATTACTTATATACACGTTTAGTAATTTAGTCTTGTCTAAATTCACTGCGACAGATGTTGATGTCAGCTGTTTGTCGTGTTCTAAGTGATAACGACTGAAGATTGCAACGAGCCCAATCCGTAGGCTAAGGCTGGCAAAGGTGAGCGACTGAGGTAAAAAGCAGCTGCTTTAATGATAACAGAAAAGCTGCCATTGTCCCTACGAGACAAGTATCCATCCAGGATCGAGCCTGTCTCTACGTAAATGTTCTCTTTAAACAAGTAATCGAGAGAGAGATATCCTGTAAACAGTTTATTCGGAGAATAACTCACATATAAAGAAACTTAGGCAGGCTCTGTTCCCATTTCCGATTACATTTCATTCCGAATCGATCTCGATTCCCGTTTTCGGATGAAATAGCAACCGTTTAACATTTTTAAAGTTGCGATCTAATATATTTCATTATATTGACTCAATACTAAACCTTTTTTCTTCGAATTTTGTTTCCGTTTATTTTGATAAGAATTAAAAATGGGAACAGGTCTTAAACTTCTTAAATATCTGTTGTGTTTCTTATTGCATCATTTTGAAATTTTTCTAAATTAGGGATCCTAACTTGAAAAATGTGCTTGCAATTGGCTTTCATTGATTATTCGAGAACTTTATTTTAAGCTGTGTTGCCATTACAGGGTATAAAAAGATCTGTCCCTTAAGAGCGAGTAACAAAGAGTCAAAGGTCAGTCTATGGGCTACAACAGCTTGAACATGATGTAAAATCAACTTTAGATACACATCTAAGTACATGACACCGCATGAGCGGGCGAGCGCAGGATACTTGCGTCTTGTGCCTTCAGTAGTCAGTTCCGTTCGCATGTGAAGTCAATTGTATGCGACACAGAGGCGACTTGGTTGTTGTTGTTGTTGTTATCTTGGCTGTCTGCGTTGGCCCGTCCGTATAGCCCGACGGCCAGACTGCTGCCAAATCGGAAATATTTGTGTGTCGCCAATATGAGAATGTTGCCGGTTGGCTCGCTGTTTAGCCCCGATATCAACGCCAATCGCAGGCAATGGTCCGCTTCGAGCGTACCACGATCCGCTGCAACGGTTCGTTGTAGGTTCGAGGTTCGAGGTTCGCATGCCCAGCATGTGGTGGGTTTGAGTAAAGCAGCGATAGACTGATAAACGGCGACAGAGATCTGTTGTGGCCCTTGTGGCCGTTGTCTACTGACAGGTCTACTGCAAGGAAGCATTCGTAACGTGCAGTTCGCAGAAGTCATTTAGCAAAACGTTTTACAACCTTTTGGCTGAGTCTGGCAATATTAAATTACAGTTCTCGAATGCAGAAATACTACTTCATACAGACATAAGTCGGCCCGGCTCGGAAGGTCGAAAGTTGCACCCGAGCGATCAATTACCAGTTGAAGTTGGATTCCGACTCCGATTCCGATTCCAATTCCGATTCCTCAATGAAGCGAAAGGGTCGCTGCCAAAGTCACAGCTAAAACTAAAGCCAAAACCAGAGCCGAACTCCAAACTCGAACCGGTTTACATTTTACAACTTTTACAATAATCGCATTCAACTATCAAACGTGCACAGCACCCATGTTCAGCATCAGCATCAACATCAAGAGTATCCGCTTCTACGTCCGCGTCCGCGTCCGTGTCCGCATCCGCCGAATTCAAATAGCCAGCCTCCTGCTCGTGGAGCGTGTGTGGAGTGCGTGCTGCACATGGACATCGACATGGACATGGCAATCCCAATCCCAGTGAAGCGCATTCATTGCAACATCCTATAAATTGTTGCGTTTGCTACTACTTACAAAGGAGCCCAGCTCCCAGTTACCAGTTACCAGCTCCCATCTCCGCCGCCGGTCAACAGCTCCCAGATTTTCGCGTGTGATGCAAAATATTAACAACATGAACAGTCGACATGTGTGCAACTACGTTTTGCGTTTATTATTACTGGTACTGCCATGGCAGCTATCCACAACATTAACCAGCATACCGTACATTACTAAGACCAGGAGTGACATGGATCGGACAAGGGCGATAGTTGTGCATCCAATGCTAAGTACACCAAAGGAATGATAATACCAGGAAAAGTTTCCTTTGGAATCAAATATGTTGTTGGTTGTAATGACTGCCAATAAGAACACGCATTTTAGAACGTTTCAGATCTGAATATAATACTTATTATAAGTATAATCTCATATCATAATATCATTAAGTCATTCAACATTCTTATTTCCGCATTCTAAATATAGTCGAATTACTTATTGGAAGCCTTTTGGATCCTTTGTACAAAATTTAACCAATTAGCAGAGAACCTAACATAATTCTGCCTAAGTGACTAAGAAAGTTGAAAAAAAACTCTACAATCTTCTTGTATAACCTTTACAATCTGTCTTCTAACCCTAAAAATTGTTTTTATAAATATAAGACAAAATATGAATATCTAATATATAAAAGACTTTGACTGCATTCTTGGACACACGATTCTTATCAATTTAAAAGTTTGTGTATGAAGTATAATGTTTCTTTGCCTACCATAAACTACATCTCTATTTATTTAAGAAACTTTGTATGCATTATAGGATTATAAGACATACAACATATGTCTTAGATATGCAACATAGGTAGATCATAGGAAAAGAAAACTGACTTACAATTAAGTTTTTGATGGTCTAAGATCGTTTTGTAATGTTAAGAACATAGTTTGCAGTACTGAACAGTTTAGTAATCGTGATGATAAACTTGGTATGCAGATAATTTAAAAAATAATTTAAAATTTTGATAGACCCAGAATTTCTGATCATAGAAACCTCACATTGTGTTTATTCATGTCAATTAATCTATATTAACTGAAATAGTATTGTATACAAATTAAAATTCATATCAAGAAAATTTAAAATGTTTGTATCAACTTAATAGATTTTATTTCACCCATTAATCAAAAACCCGTCGACTGAGTTTGTGGAAAATCGATCATTGTACTATTTTTATCCAAAATTGATAACAGTTTATTGGGGAAAAACATTCGGTGCTGCCATATGTGTACATTTCAGTAGTAGTTCACCGCAAGTTGGCAGCACTGCAAAATGTATTTTCATTGCCAATATTTACAATGTAGATAAACTAAGCTAAACTTTGCAAGGTGGATTGGTCAACGAGTTCGGCTGCAAGATAGAGGGGACATTAAATGACAAAACCGGGTCTAAGTCCACAGCATTAAGCATCCTCTGTTGGCTATACCGAATGTGAGTTAGTATGATTCGGCTTCTTCTGGCTTTTTATGAATTAAATAAACAGCTGGTGAGCAAGCAGTCAGTCAGTCAGTCGGACTGCATTGGTGACATTGGCAGCCAGTCGGGCTGTGTCGGTTCACGCATTGCGGAGTGCGATTTCGCAGCTTGCCGCTTCGAATGGTAGCGAGTAAGTTAATTAATTCGTATAAGAAGACCGGGAAGACTGGGAGCACATCTGATTTTCATTGTTAACTAAATTCTGGAGCACTGTGTGCGCTTCACGCCAACCTCAATGGATGTCCCACGGACATTACCCGCAACCGACAATTGGCCGACACGTCGCGACGCGGATCGATGCGATGTGATTCGATTTGATACGATTCGGTTCGACTCCCAGCCCCTGCTCCTGCTCCGGCTCCAACTCCGGTTGTGGCTCCGGTTTTGGGTGCAGCCCTGCGGTGTGCCTGTGGTCTGTCGCCTGATGCGCCGCGATGCGAATGATGCGCGTAATGACGGGTCGAGTTAATTAATTGCTGCTTCGTTTTAAAAATAAACGCACGTTTACGCAGCGCATTCCTGTCTGTACTCGTTGGAACGAGCCGCGACCGAAGAATGAATGGAATCAGCGAGTCACAATCTGAATCTGAATCTGATTCTGAATCAGTATCTGTATCTGTATCGCAATCGGATTTGAGATCGACGACAGCGAGGACTTTGACTTTCACAATAGAATGCGGCACACAGGTCCGAAGCGTCTAGCGCCAGCAATCCCTCAGGAGATTCCTCCGTTTCCGTCTCCGTCTCCATCTCCGTAGGCAGTTGACAGTTATTGCAATAACTCGACGCTTATAAAGTTGTAGAACCTGAAGTAGGATGTGGCGCCTGAAGCTGCCACTGTATTCTGTGCTCTGTACTCTGTTGTTGTTATGTGAAAGTTGTTTGTAAGTGTGGTTCTTGCTGCTTGTTTGTTTGGCCGTTGTTCGTTGGCGTTGCCATGACTGCTAATTTGTTTGTTGTAGGCAGCCATTCAAACATTCTCGTAGACACCCAGAGTTGCCTTCGACTCCGGCCTGCCCTCACACACTTGTGTGTATATAAAAGTGCAAAATTTACTGTTAACGAACATTTTCAACTTTGCCAAAAAGCCAAACAACAACGGCAGCAACACAAAAACTTTCCACAACACTTACAGCAACAACAATGAGCTTGAAGTGGAGTATGGGCTAAATGTATTTAGTACTTCTGGCTCAGAACCAGGCCCAGCTACTTTTTGCCAGACGTCACCTCACCATTAGGGCAGCAACCCCCGAAACAACACGACGACACTTCGACATTTTGAAAGTTGACAAATCAGTGCATGTATGTACTACGTTCTCCGGGCCATCTCCAGCTAACAGCTAACAGCTACAGCTCCTGTTGTTGCTCTTGTTAGGGTTGTTTCATGTCGGAGTGATGGCTCTAACGGGCCCCGGACGGGGGGAGTGTTTTTGGGCCGTACACTAACCCTCATTGGTGCAAGCGAGTGGGCCGATTTGTAGTTGCCTTTTTGTTGTTACATTTTGCAGGCAAGTTGCCAGCGGCAAAAGTTTTTGTAGCTCCCACAGGACATGGCTGTGTATAGTATGTGGATATGGATACACCACACCGCATCCACATTTGTGCGTAGCTGTCTTTGTTGCCCCCGAGTAAGATTATTGTCGAGTGCGAAATTTCATGCCTGCATTGTTGTTGCCATTGACGTTGACGTTGATGTTGATGTTGATGATGTTGTGCCACTTAGAGAGTATGAAAAAGTCAATATACTCGTAACAGCAGATGCCATTTCCACTCCAGCTCCGGGGGCGACTAAAAACACTAGGTTTTAGATTCGGACTTGTAGTTGTTTTACTCGTCCCAAAGTGTCAAGTGTTAAACACCCAGGACTTGGCCTGAAAGTCTGTCAATTGATAGTCGAAATTATCGATACTATCGATAGTAAGCATGTTATTAGAAATTTGGGCAATGGAAATCAGGTTTTCTAAGTACAGGATTTTGATTATTTTAATAAGCAAAACCCCGTCCAAAAAAAGGAAAAAAAGCGGAAGGTTCGTCAATCGATGTTCGAAGCTATCGATACTATCGAAAGTAGGTTTATTTTTACAGATTTTAGCAAAGGTAAAATGGAAAGCAGGTATTCTAACCACGAGCATTTAATTATAAGTCGTCCAGAGTGTCAAGTGTTAAGCACCCATGACTAGGGCTGCAAGTACGCCGATAATCGAAGCTATCGATACTATCGACATAAGGTTTGTTATTACAAATTTGAGCAATGGAAAGCAGGTTTTCTAGCTACAGAAATTTGATTATTACTCGTCCAAAGTGTCACGTGCTTAGCACCCATGATTAGGCTGCATATGCGCCGATATTCGAAGCCATCGATAGTAGGTTGTTTATTACAAATTTGAGTAATGGAATTCAGGGTTTTTAAGTACAGGATTTTAATTATTTTAATAAAAAAAACCCAGTCCAACAAACAAGTGCTTTCAAGAAATCAATTAATCCATCGATACTATCGATAGTACAAATTAATAGAGGAGGATTGAGCTGTCAAAAATAGTATCTATGATTGCCTTTGCTTAATTGGGCTGAAGGCTGATGGCAGCAGCTGAATCACGCAAATGCGTCCAGGATGCAACATATGCGTCAATGTCGACCTTAAGGATAAACAGATAAACTGACGTCTGTCAGGCGGTGGCATGGGCAGGGGCGGGGGCAGGGGCAGATCGCAGGCGGACAGCCTGTCACTTGCGTGTTGACAAATTTATTAATAAGGTACGAAAAGCAGCAGTCGACGCCCTCAACGACACCGGGCGCGGCTTGGGCTGCCCTGGCATGGCCTATTTGTTGGCAGGCGGCGCTCTTCAAATGTTTCTTGCCATTTGAAATGACAGGAGGGCCGCGGCGGTGTTGCACCATCAACATCCAAAAAGGCAGCAACAGAGGAACAGTCAGAGTTACAGTCACATCCACCTTCAACCATCATCCACCATTTAGCATGCGTCGAGCCTGAAGACAACAAAATATATTCCCGTGCTGCGGCAAAATGACAGCCGCTTGACAGCTCGTGTCAAAGTAATGAATCCACCGCACAGAGCCGACACTTTTACAACTCCGGCCGTATGATATGTAGATGCTAAGAAAAATTGCTCCAGTTTAGCGCCGGCGGCTCTGAAAATGCCGCAGTGACTAATTACGATCGCCGGATGATTTATGCAGCTATGCGGCGGAAAAAATACAAACTGTTTGCCTTTTAAACGCTTCAATCAATATAAATACATACTTAAACACATGTATGTATGTATATATGTAGGTTTGTGTGTGTACCATATATATATGTATATATATATATATACATATATACGCTTTTGATGTGTGTACTTGCGTAGACATCCATTCTCCTATTTCTACACCGCATTCCCATCAAATTGCTGCGTCAGCGGATCGGATCGGAGCGTAGGCGATTTCAGCGCATTGTGAGCGACAGTGCTTAATCACCAATCGATAAATTTCAAATGCGATGACTTTTTTAATAAGTATCTTCACTAACAATACGCAAGCGGGCAACAAAACGAAATTTATGCAAAATCGCAGCTACTGGCGGCAGGCCGGTTTTTTTGATCCGCCAGCTGCCTAAGCTTCTTCAAATGCAAATCAATATACATACATACAAACTACAACAAAACATTCGTAGATACTTATTCAGATACACACATAAGTATTCATTTGAGTTGCTTTTAACTTGGTCAGTCTTTGTTAGTCATTAGTGGAGGCAGCCCAAACTCGTATGAATATACATATGTATGTGCATAGGAATGATTAGTAAATTATGAACATAATCTGAGAGTTATTGAATTATTTTATAGAAGTTTTAACACAATAAAACTGATCAAATAGTGTCGCTCCATTTTAAGTTCATTTCAAAGACTACTTAATATAATATCTATAGATACTTTAATGTTTGAGCATATATTAAAGATAATACTATGAAGATCACTTTACATACTTTGTATTTTTTAATAAAATTAATGGTTAAAACATTTTGCAGAACCAGTTTCAACAGCTACTTTAAATGGAACTTTAATTTAGTGATTTTTTGTCATTTGTGCTCAAATTTTTATGGTTTTTTCTGCCAAAAACTTCAATTTGCAGCGTAGAGAAATTTAAGAAACACTTTAGCAGCATTTGAGTATGGTTCGCTTAAATTTCAGAGCCAATACTTGTTTATGTGGGCACTTCCTAACTTCCTATAAATTTATGTTTTAATATCGAAAACTTCAAAATAAAATTTGTAATTCATTTTCAATATTTTTCTTGTATTTTCTTAAATATATTTTTATGAATTAATATGTGTATTGTTATTTATATTGAATTGATATCATATACGATAATTTAAGCTTGTGTGCCAGTTAAAGACGGCTTTTGTTTCGGTCTGATTGTCTCTTTAGTGTCGTACGACAAACCGACGGACACCTGACAATCAAAGTAATAAATGCCACTAAGAGAGCCAATTTTGGTAGGACACTAAAACCGACTAATTTAAATGCAACATCAGATACAACGAAAATCAACAACCTTAAGAATTACGGTCGCAATCAGAATTTATTGTTTAATGACGCAGAGGGCCGACTAATTGAGTGTGTTCAAAATCCATATGTCAAGTAAGGGGGCTAATAGTTATGGACTTAAAAATAATATAAAATTCGGGCGAACTGAAAAGCCACACAAGATCCGGTCAAGGCATGGCCAGTGTCGCAGTGGGGGTCCTGACCCCTACCCCTACACCCTGGCTTGACCCTCGGCACGGCATGTGGTCCGGGAAATGAAACCAAATAGAATTGTTTGCAAACAAAAGCAAATTACACGCTGCTATTAGAAATAATTCGGCGAACAATGGACAGGCCATGAAGCGCCGGACATGCTGTAACAGCAACGAGAACCTCCCGACGAGGATGGTACCATTGTGGCATAAACAGTGACAGAACCAGGCTCAGAGTCCAAGTCACAAGCGAGCCAAGTTCTGTGGCCACACAATAATGCGACTTGAAATATCACCCTGGCCAGGCAAGACCTCACCGGGCGGTTGGTTGGGCAGTTCCAAAAGGTCAGGCAGTGCCATAGGCAAAGCCAATGGCCCTGGGTCCATCCGCCAAGTCTTGACAAATCTGTGCCTAGCTCAGAGAGAGAGAAGAGCGAAAGCCAACGAAAGGCAACACATGTTCGGAAGCACTGGCTGCTTGGTTTGCCTGGTTGCCTGGTTGCTGGAGTGCGTGGCCCTGGCACACGATCAAATGACGACTCTACCGAGGACAACGACAACGACAACAACGACGATGACGACGATGGTGGTCCCTGCTCGGACGTTGGACAAATTCACAAATTTATTGCACCATTGTTCGGTTGCATGACTTATGAACAGGCCTGCGGGCAGCGTTATATTTGGAAAAGAAGTCAGAGCGTACAGCGTACGCTGCTTTCAGAATGAGTTTGCAACTTCACGTTCACTTACCGGATTAGCGTAGAATGGAGGCTGATCGGCGGCGATGCCGGACAGGTAGGCAGACATGCCCTCCGGATAGACGCCGAGCGGCACGCCACCAGGTCCAGCGACGAGGCCGCCGGCGGCAGCTAGGCGCTGATAGTTAAGCATATCGTACTGGCAGGAGCAAATCGTCTGTCCGCTCACAGGATCCGTATAGATGGTACGGCCCGTGTCACAACAGCGATTCGGATTTCCTGGCCCGGGGGGTCCGCCCGGCGGCGGCGGGCCAACGCCAACGGCGGGCAATGAGGATGGACCCGCGCCTGCGCTGTTCCCGGCCGTCGCCGAGCCGTATGGCGTTACGGCCGCTGCGCATGGTGAGCCGGAGCGAGCGCCCGGCGGCACTGTCGATGTCACCATACCGCTGTGGGCAGCTCCAGAGCCGTGCACGGTCAATGGCAGGGGCACGCTGCTTGGCAAGCCGGCGGCAGCAGCGGCAACAGCAGCGGTGAGCGTCGGCCCCGGGCCGGAGCCGGCACCTATGCTGTGGCCGGAGCCGGCACCGGTTGTTGAGTTCGCTAGCGGTGGCAAAGGCGGCAGCGTCAATGACGGCTGTGGGTGCGGTGTCTGTGCGGCGTTCGTCGAGGGTGTGGTAGGCGATGAGGCAGCAAGGCGAGTTGAAACGGCATTCTGCAAGAAATAAGAGTGCAACAATATCTCAATGAGTTGCCAGTTCCAGTGACTGCAAAAATATACATGCCCCTATCGATAGTACTGATAAGTTATCGATAGTTTTCATGACCATCGTTATTAGGAAACAATAAACTCGTTTTATTTAAATTATACATTATTCTTTTAAGAAATAAATAAAGGATAAAGGTGACTTTCCCTGTACCAATTTTAAGATTTAAGCACCCTTAAGAAAATATTTCAAACTATCGATAGTATCGACTGTGTCGAGTGTTGACTATCGATATAGTCGATATATGGTTTTTTCTTAATGTTTTTTGTTCTAATTATATTAGTAATGTAGACAACATTACAATATTGTTATAGATGAATACTGTTGTTATGGAAATGAGTAATTTTGTTAATTTAAGCTTTAATTTAAGGATGTCGCTATTATACTAGACTGTATCGACTATCAAAATTATCATTAGCTGTTATAGAATTGAGTAAGCTATGCAGTACACGTTAAATTAAAATTAAAAACGTATTGAAGACTATCAATTTTATCGATGTCTTAAAATTAACTATTTAAATTATCGATTAGCTTGCAGTAGTACTCTTGAGATCAGTATATAAGGGACATCCTTAATTTTGTCTGGTTGAAAGCTTAAATTTAATCGAAATATATTTATAACTATCAATTGGATCGTTGTTGCAGGGCATTGACTATTGGAATTATCGATCGGCTTGCAGCGCTGCTGCCTACTGTACCTGGTTTCGCTACCAGAGTGCGAAGCAGCGAAACTTAATTAAAATCGTTGCCCCCTTATCAATGCGATAAGCGCGTCTCTTGTGTACACACGCTCTGGTATATCGTATACGGAACGTGGCTCAGAGTGCCGTCCCATCCCATTCTCAACCCATCCCGTTGCCATCCCGTGCCGTCGCGACCCGCTGCGAGACCCTAAAAGCCATCTCCGGTTGCGAGGGTCCTAGGCGATCATCAAAGTGGGGCCGCCATTAACAACAAATCATGTTTTCGATTGACAACATTGATTTAAATTACACAGCCGATTGCTGGCAGCGAGGAGAACTGCAACGACAACTGCAACGACAACGTCCTAAGAGCAATTTGATTGTATGTACATACATACGTATGTGTATGTGTATGTGTATGTCCCTCTGTGTATGCGTATGTGCATACATATGTGTGTACGTATGTCCAATGACTAGAACGGGGAACGAGCTCTGTGGATCTCTTGGTGTGTGCCCATGTTTTTTGTGTGCATATAAGCCTATCGCGCACTTTTGTCAACACTTTTAGTCAAGCAACAGTACCAGCGACAACAACAGCAACATCAACAACAACATCAGCAACAACAACATCAGCAACAACAACAACTGCAACAACATGAAGAACGCATACATTCGCACATGCGGCATGCAGACACAAACAAGTTTCAGGTTTATTTATTATCGTCTCTTTGGCTGCTTTCGTAAACTTTTCTCGATTTTGGTATTGCTTTCGGTTTGGTAGCTACGCTTTTCGGGCTCTTCCCATTTTACAAATGATCCAAAGGCGCAAGATTGGATTTTTATCGCACTCTTCAAAACCAAACAGTGAGTGATACCACAACTGGCCACAGATAGACACGGATGCACTGGTACTGGTACTGGGTCTGGGAGACGGGGCAAGCCGGGCCCCTCCAAGTGACAAACTCAAGTGGCCATACGCGATTAAAAATTAATTCTCTGACCCAATATGAGTCCACGGCGGATGGGTTATCAGCTGGCGCCTTTGAATCAGCCGCCAAGATGTTTATCACTCGGTCCGCCATGTCTTGAGCGCTCCATACACATGTATGTGTGTATCTAATATGTATAGTACTATATATGTATGTATCGGGATATGGCTCGGACATCCAAAATGGAAAATGCTATCGAGCGTGTTGGGCCAAAGCCAATATAGAGTGAATACATAAGATCGAGTATTTGAATAAACAAATGGTTGTGTAGTCAACAACTTGAGAATTGTTCGAAAGTGTTGAATATCCAAACACTCACACACACACATACACCCATTTTGTGTGTGTGGCTGAGGAATTTTTATCTAAACAGCGATTTGCATTTTTCGCTGCGACTTCAATTCGGATTTGGTTTCGGTTTCGATTCGGTTTCGGTTTCAGTTTTCTTTGTTGTTCTACAAGTTGCATTTCACATTATTTGTTTTTGTTTTTGTTTTGTTTATCGCAAGCATTTTATGGGGCTCTTTTCTGTTACTTATTTGTAATTAATGTGTGTGTGTGTGCGAGTGTGTGAGTGTGTGTTGGCGCTGAAGTGTCATGTATAAGTTGAATTGATTACATTTGTCCAAAGAGGCAACATTAACTTGCCATATTTGCCACTATGTAGATCAGATTACCAGCAAGCATTACGGCTCTTTGATTTTAACTATGTATGTACAGTAAAAGCTCCCTAAAGCGAACATCAATGAGGCTAACCGTTTAGGAAATATCAGAACCAAACCCTATAGAATCAAATAGTGTTCGTCTAGGTACAGTACAAATGTTTCGCCGATCTCTACAAGAAAACTTTAAGATTTATTAGTCTGAATTTGGATGATATTTTACTGAACATTTTTCAAGCGGAAATAAACCAAAGTATCCTATAATTCTTAAGGAAGCTATAAGATATGGTATTCTGAATATGTATCGTACTGTATTAGGTATAATAAAACTTATAAATCGAAAACATTTGTAATAAAATCCAATATGTCTTTTATATAGCTAATCTTATGAGCGGATATAAATCAAAATAAGGAAATAAAATAGGAAAATATTCCGTGTTTATTGTATACATATTTTTAATGTGAATTCTCAATGTTGTCAGTATTAAATGTAGTGTCTGTTGTAGGTAGAGTACGCTTAGTCAAAAAACTCCCTGCAAGGAAATAAAATAGGAAATATTCCGTTTTTCTTGTATATATATTTTTTATGTAAATGTCAATGTCTTCAGTATTAAATGTAGTATCCGTTGTAGGAGAGTACGCTGAACAAAGGAAAATTAAACCAAAAAACTTGGGATTAACAATTTTTCCGTCAGGAAGTGGAGCTTTTACTGTACATATGGGAATATGTGTGTATGTATGTAAGTGCATACATGTGTTCAAGCAAATGTGGATATACTAACTATATAACAGAAACAGCCGGGCAACAGCAGCCGCAAAATAGTATTAGCTATTAGAGGTACGTGTTCAGATATATGTAGATAGATGTATGTACGAGTATGCATGTACCAGTAGTATGTGGGGAGGGGTACGAAGGTTCCTATTTAGCATCATACATGTGTCGACTACCGCTATCTGGTATGAGGCAAGGAACACACAAATTCGCTGGCACGCCGAACAAATGTAGCACAAATGTATGGTTGACATTTGGGGATTTCAAGTGGATTTGGCAGACATCGATTTGAAATTTCTTTTTTCGATTTATTTTTAAATTCATGCACCTATCTCTCTTTGGTGAACTACCTCTGTCAAGTCCAATTTGCTGCAGCTAACACCGTGTAGTACAAGTGAAAACTAATTAAAGGATCTCGATTTTGCCATTGCTATTAGGAGTCATATTTATTTCTTCCAACAAAACTTTGAGATCGAGCTCGACTTTGATGAGTTTTTAGGGGACCCAATAAGATGAAGAAATAGTTGTTGAGGAAATGAAGCAATCCTAACTAACACGGTTGTCGGTTAAAATGGTGAAGAGGTGGTGATGAACATTATCAAATTTTATCCTTTTCTATACGGAAAAGTTGGATGGCCTGGAGGTGAATTCCGCCGGTTTTTTAAATAAACTTTTGCGGTTTATTAAAAGCTCGGGTGTTTCAGAAAATAGGAAGTTAAACTATTTTGTTTATGTGGTGAGAATTTTGCCTAGTATTCGGAACCCTAACGATATTTTGAAGTACCTCGGGATTGTTCGAAAAAGTCGATATTGAAATTTGTTATCCGGGATAGGAGGTATCGAATTTTCATATTTCTCTCTCTACGTGTGATAATGATAGAACAACAGGCGATCGTGTTTTGTATATAAATTCTTTTTAATGATCGATAAGGCTTGGGCATGTGTCGCCAGATTCCAATGGGGTATTTGTATGTTTTTACTCCTATTAGGTGGAATTGGAATTATGCTGATATTGATGCTTAATAATATTTTATGTGTTCCGTCAGATTCCAATGGGGTTTACAAGTATTTTCTTAGTGGTTCGAGTATTGTAGTGATATTGATTCTTATTTATATTCTATGTGTTCGGTACGCTTCACCAGATTCAGTTAGGGTATGATCTTAGGACTAGGGAAATACGCACCATTACTAAACAGACACCGGTTTCATTACTGTGCACTGTCATTTAATTTAGATTTGCTTTTCAAGTCGAACTAATAATTATAATGAGAACGCACGGCACGAGTCGAACAATCAAGGAAATTCGCACAATACACAATTCAATAGAATTGGTACAACTTTCTGGGTAGATTGTGCATTAACTGAATTTCTGCTGGTTGCTGGTCTCCTAATTGTGTTATTTTGTTATTTTGTTTAAAAAATACTTCTTTTTTTTTGTTATCGATTATTTTGTATTTCCATTTGAACATGTATCTTCAAGTAATCACACTTCAGGGGGCGCGTGTACTTATATGTGTGTGTGTGTGTTGTAGGTGTGTGTGTTTTAGTGTGCACAACTTGATAGAACTTTCGCCGATTTGACACTTTTTTCACATGGCGCATTTGCCGACGGTTAAACGGTTAAGCGGGTAAACGGTTGAACGGTTAAACAAACCAAGAGTCGAACTGTTTGCGATTGAAAACTAGTTACCGTGTACCAAAATCTAAGCGCCTGGCTGCTTGTTGTTTATGCTTTATGCCAGTTTACAGTTACAGTGGCCGCGGCCGCGTCGTCGGTGGGTAGCAAGGGCGGAGACGTAGACGAAGACGAAGTCGAAGTCGAAGTCGAAATCGGAGACGAAGACGCAGACGAAGACGAGCCAATGCAATGCGAACGCACACTGAATTCAATTTAGGCTTGAGCGGCACGACAGGCGCTAGCTCTGGCTCTGGCACTGGCACTGGTACTGGTACTGGCACCGGCGCTGGCAGAGGCAGTGGGCACCAGCAGGGCACGAAACGAACGGAGCGAACGGAGCGAACGGAACGAAACGAACGATACGAACGATACGAACAATCTGCGTAACAGCCAAAAGTAGACTAACATGAGTTTCTTGAGCAACTACAAAGTGTACGACAAATGGGAATTACACGACAACCGACAATCGAAAACAGCGAAAACAGCAACAACAACAACAGCAACACAGCGACAGCAGCAGCGGCAGAGGCCTGGCTACAAGCAGCGTCGCTACCACAAGAGCAGCCCACACAGATACACACAGATACGCGCCGCGGCGTTTGTATGCGTGAGAGAGCGCGGCACAAAACTCGTTTCTCCCCTAATTTGTGCTCTCTCTGCTGTGTGTGTGCGCACGTGTGTGTGCATGATTTTGTATGTGTATCTGAGGCAACAGCAAAAGCAGAAAAAGTATCAACGACGACGAACAGCGACCGTAACAACGGCAATAATGATTATCATTAAAAGTGGGCTGGCTGTTTGTCACGCGGCCATGCGTGCGAGCGGGACGGGCTGCTGTTGCTGCTACTGCTGCTGCTGCTGCTGTTGCTGCTGCTGCTGCACAACAACAACAACAATAACGAGAACCGGTTGCGTCACGAGGCGCAGCCAGGGGACGGCAACGGCAGCGGCAGCGTCAGAGACTGCGGCCACAGCTACAACTACAACACAAAAAGTATCTGAGCTTCTGCTGCTGCTGCTGCTGCGACCATAAATAAAGTATCTGCTAGAGCGAGATAGCAACTGGCAGTGCCCACGAATCGCATTTGCTCGGCAGCGTTGTTGCTTGTTGGTTTTGGTTGTTGCCTGTTGGCTGTTGGCTGTTGTTGTCGGCATCGTGCGGACACCGCCGAGCACGGCTACGGCTCTGGCCGTTGCTGTTGCCGTTGCCGTTGCCGTTGCCGCGTGTTAAGTGCGAGCGAGCCAGCAGAACATGAAAAAATTAACTTAACAACTAGAAAAATGGCTGTTATTGCGTGTTGTTGTAAATGCCGATGTATGTATTTGTACGCACTGTTGTTGCCATTGTTGTTATTGTTGTTGCAATGCTGCTACTTGCTGCTGCTGCTCTTGCTGCTGTTGCTGCTGGTGCTGCTGCTGCCAAGCTGGGGGCTTGCAACTGAATGTCGGCTACGTTGTGTACAAGTATTTGTTGCCATAAACAACAATAACAACAACAACAGCAACAACAACAGCACGCAGCTGAACTGCTTGCCGTAATGGAAATAAGAAATAAGAAAAACTTGATGAACATGAACAAAACTCGTGAAAGGGGTGGGCCGCCGCCTCAGCTTCAGTTGCTGCCTCAGCCTCAGCTTCAGCTTCAGTTTTTATCATCCTCTGCTGCTGCCGCCTGCTGACCACGCTGTTGCTGGATTGGCGGCATCTTCCGCGCTGCCGCCGCTGGCGCCGACCCTGCCACCGACATCGACACCGCGACTGCCACTGCCACTGCCACACAGCCACTGCCACTGCCACCGCAGCTGCTGCTATTGCATGCGCGCTTACATTTTATTACGTAGATATTTGTTTTTGTTTTTGTTGTTGTGGTGGTAGTGTGTGGGGGGGGGGCTTTTCTTTAACTTTTTCTAATTAATTGAAACGCCACTGTGAGCAGTGACGGCGCCGACGGCTCTTGGCTCGACTGCGACTGTGAGCGAGAGAGCAAACAGCGGGGCTTGTGGGTGCGAGCGAGATGGCGCTTGGGGAGCGAGCGAGAGCGCTGTTGAAACGTTTTTGTAGCAACATTTATACAATGATACTTGGTACATATACATACGTACATACGTACATACATATGTATGTATGTATGTACATATGTATCAACATATGTATGCTATTTGAATGGGCAACGCTTGCCGCTGCAGCCAAATTTCATTTTAAGCTTTATATTGCCAGCCCTCCCCAACCCGCTCCCCTTTCGCTCCCCCGCCCTCTGGCCTCATCACTTGTGTGTGCGGGTGTCGCACACGCAGAAAACAAATTCTTACAGCATTTAAATGAAGTTACTTTGTTGTACTTCATGTAAGTGAGTTGGTTTTCCCTCAGCCTGTGACACGTTTATTCCCCGCCCTACATCCATATAGCGTCCTCCTCCTGCCGCCCTCCCCTGGCCTTTGCCTGTGAACGCATCCACAAATCCTCCTGTGGGCCAACAACCATTTGGCAGCTGCTAGATGATGTGGACTGAAGTAAATCTCGTTGATGATAATGTTTCTCCTTTGGACAACATCGGCTCAGACACTTTTGGGAATATGAGGTACAAAATAGATATGTAGTAGCTCTAACAATCGATAAAAATATCGATAGTTTTGCATTTTTCGGCACTATCGATTGCTTTCTCACTATCGTGATAGTTTAATAATTTCTTAAGTCCCGCTATGTACTTCAGAATCCACCAGGAAAAATTCTTAATTAATTCACCCTCAAAACATTAATTTTTAATAATTCAAGTACGTCCTTTAAATATATAGAAGATACTATCGCGATATAAAAATTATCGAAAATATTAATAGGGATACTGTCGATAATAATCGGTAACATTATCGATACTATCGATGGCTATCTAGGCTTTTTTACACTTTCAATACCATCAAAATAGTTTACATGTGTTACTGTCAATTCAGCTCAGCTCTTCTATGAATGAATTTATCAATTTCATTATAAGAAATTATCATTCTAAGGTTTATCGATTTCAGCATGTTAAGAACAACCTCTTGATATTTACGAAATTTTTTAATATATCATATAGCTGCCCAATAATGCCAGTACTGCTGACAAAATCTTTGAAATTCACACCAAGATTATCAATAACATGTAAAACACATTTTCGAAAATCCAATTAGGTTATTTATTTTATTTTTTCAACAAATTTGAATGTAATGTTGGATGGTTTTTAAAATTTAGATTTTATTTTTAATGGGTTTTCTCAAAGTTATAAAATATCCAACATTAAAGTGATCTGAGCGTTAGTTCACCAAAATATAAATAGTTTTGTTGCATTTGTTAAAGATAAGTGGATAAAAAATAAATTAAATAATGATAAGACTAAATTCTTATTATCTGCAATTTTTATTTTATTTTTTTATAGATAAAAATAATTATTTGAATTTAAAGTTGCTTTTTGCTATCTTGTAAAGATAGATCTTTAATGATTTCTGATTTTCGAAATTTTACAATAAATTATTTTATTTTATTATTTTCTGAATTGAATATATTATTACATCAAACTATTCACTTTTGGCAAAAACTCGCCCAAAACATTATACTCTGCCATAAATTTTTAAAAATAATACAATACAACTTTCGTTGGTCCTTGGGAAATTATTAGAACAATTGGGTCAGTTCTGGATGACAAAAATGTTCTCATTTCGTTGACTGGGATAACAATTCTTTAAGCTTAATTGCACTACCTTCGATATCTACAGATTATACTATAAACTTAATTCAAATATCATCGACAACTATAGATTATTATCATAATTCTGGGATCAAAGATACTCAACTACAGATGAGGAAAACCTTTTTTAAACTCAGAAATATGAATACCCTGAATATATTTCTAGGAAAGAACTATAAGACACTGAAGATCTGTCATAAAATATAATTTTATTATGCCCATTAAATGTATTCTGAAATACCTAATTTATTCAATTATTATTAAAGAATTCTCAGAGTTTGAGAAATTCTCAATTATTTATTGAAAGATTACGGCATATAAGAATATGAATTCAATCTGAAGCTGTTGATTCAATTGCGATCCGAGATTGTAATCGATTTTCATGCAGTGAAAATAATGAAATTGATTTGGATTAAATGTAAATCAGCGACAGATCTTCAATTCATTCTGGAAGCACCCGGGCCCAATGCAACTCTTCGGGTAGTACGTGGACCTGCCACGGAGCATCCGTTGCCATATTTTGCATATTCTCTGGCAGTAATTGGCCTGCGGGCAACAAATTCAGATCACGTTAAGTCATTGGCGAGGGCACAAAATGCCGTCGCGGTTGCCACAGGAGCTGAGTCTGAGGCTGAGGCTGAGGCAGCGGCAGTCACAGCCGCAGCAACAGCCACAGCTTCCACCACAGCAACATTACTAGCGCTGGGTGCAAGGGGGGGTGGCGCGGAGGCGACATCTCTTGAGTCCAGGAGGCGGGCGCTCAATGGCGCTATGGGGGCCGTCGCCAGGGACGTTGCCGGGGGGGCCGGAGCCGGAGCCGGTGCCGGTGCCGCGACAAGCAACAGAAAGAGAAAGCTTGCAACGAGTGCCAACTGGAGTTGGCCTCAGCAAGAGCGGGAGGGCTAGATTATGCCACGGTCGTTGCCACCCGCGGGTCTGTCGCAGCGCCAAACGACATCAGCTTCAGCCTCAGCGTCAGCCTCAGCCTCAGCGTCAGCGTCAGCCGCAGTCGTTAGTCGCAGTCGATCCAAATCCAGGAACAACGTCAGTCTTTGTTTAACGATTTTTATATTTCGAACACGAGATACATTTGTATCTTTTGTATTTTTCTTGTTGGCACAACTGCACTGTGCGTATCTGTATCTGTATCTGTATGTGTATCTGTTACTGTAGTTGTATTCGTATTGGTGGCAGCTTATGCTTGCTTCGTTTCGCCTCGCCTCGACTCGTCTCGCCTCGCCTCGCCTGGCCACGATGTTTTTGTTGTTCTTGTTCGTGTTCTGTCGTAGATAGCAGCAGCAGCGGCAGCGGCAGCAGTCCCCCCGCCCTGTACGCCCCCCTCCGCTCACCTTAATAAAAGCCAAGTGCGTACATGTATGTGCTTGTGTGTTTGCACAAAGCCAATGATGATTGTGAGCTTCGGGCTCAATTTTCTTGCCACTTTTTACACTCGGTGTATCTTTGAGATACACACGCATACGTATCTGTATGTATGCGCATGCGAGTGCGTCGACATGAATTTTAATCTAATAGATACAAATGAAAAGGTGTTTTTATGTTCAACTTTGCCTTTGACTTCAAATTCCAATGGGGCCCACGCAATCGCGGTCAGAAGGAGCTCCGCAGGATCTGGCTTTGTTGGCGCCTGTTGGAGCCTTGGTATTGATTCATTTCCAAATGTCTGTTCACTTAGTTTTTGCCACGTTTTTTATTGTTCCCAGCCGCCCTATTGAGCATGGCCCCCAAGCACACATATTCGGTGGGGCTGCCCCCGCCAGCTTGTATCTGTGTGGTTTAGGCCTCTCGAGAGCGGTTGACTGTGCGTGTGATTATGTGTGTTAGTATTTATTCAAGACTTTTGATTGATTTTCTTGCCAGGAGACACGGTTTGCCCACTGCAAGATATACTATACGGCAAAGAAAGGACATGCATTAAATATTTATTATATGCCGCAGTCTCAGCAAAAGTTGAATGGCTAAAGAACAGCTTTTCAGTTAGAGGAATGGACATGGTGACACTTTCTTGGAAATAAGTTTATAAATATGTATTTTGGTTGCATTTGAAGTGAGCCAAATGCCACACCGCAGAGAGCTTTGGCTGCAGTTAAGGTTTGAGCCAGGTTCAGACAGGTTTCCAAAGTACTGACATTTGTACTCTTAGACCAACGACTGGGGGAGGAGCAACTTCTGGCCATGTGATAACCGAGCTGCTGCAATTCGCGTCGTTGCTGGCCAACCAAGCAACCAACCAGCCAAGCAGTCATTAATAAAGAACTAAGGAAAGATTGTGGAAAGGTGTGTTCTCCCGCAGCAGTCAGTATCTGTGAAGTTGTACATACTACAAGAGTACATACCAGGCGTACATGTGTGCGCCCCGGGGCAGGGTTTAATGCCGGGGTGTAACAAACAAACCAGATAGATGCTCATGGCCTATACACCCATCATCGGCATCGACATGCGATGAACACGAAACAAGTTGTACACAGATAATCATAAATAAACGAGACGCAAGCACCAAGAGACGACGACGACTCCACAAAGGGGCAAGAGTGTGGTGGCGGCGGCGGCGGTGGCGGGGCTAAACAGAAAAAGAGAAGCGAAGCGAAGCGTCGCTGAAAATTCAGCCAGTGAAAGGGGGAGCGAGTTAGCACGAGCACGTATCCACGTATCCACGAGGATGCGGATGCGGATGAGCACGAGCACGAGCGCCAGAGCTAGCGCCACTGTGAATGTAAATACCGAGCAGAGCTCGAGTCGTGCTGCAGGCGCACACAAACACAGTCAGAGACAGAGTCAGAGCCAGAGCCAGAGCCAGGCCAGAACCAGAGCCACAGGCTGGGGCATTGGCAAACACATCCCTGCAGACAATCGTAGAAACACAGCGAGCCAGATAAAAAGATACTTTTGCCATGTAGCTGTCGCAACACGCAGACAGAGGCAACTCTGTTGCTCTCTCTCTCTTTCGCTGAAGCTGAAGCTGAAGCTGGGCAGGGCAAAGATGCAGATGCCTGCCATGTCGGGCTACTGCAACAGTTAACGTGTACAACAGTCAAGAGTCAGTCGGACTGCCACCGGGAGTACTTGCTTCTTGGCCGTCTTTATGTTGGATGTATCTGCAAGTTGACCTGTTTAATTAGACGGCAGCGTTCATAAAAAGTAACAAGGGCTAAGCTTAAAAGAATGGCCAATTATATAAAGTTCAGATTTGTTAAGGGTCTAGGCATTAATTAAATTCAAGACAAGCCCAAACTTTTCACCTCCCTTAATTTTCTCTTTTGTTGTTGTTTGTTTTTTGTTTTTCCTTCCATTTTTTTGTTTTTCACTTTGTTGTTATCCACTTTGTTGGTTCGCTGTGGTTGGGCGTACAAGTAATAAATTTAATCATAAACCAAAATAAGCGCGTTTAACCACGCTATCTTTTTACGTTGACCGCCGTTCTCCCTGCCCCCCTGCCGTGCCACCAATTCTGTTTGTGCCACCCATTTTGTACACTACTCCCACCGGCATTCGGTTCCGTTCCGTGTTGCCAACGCGTGCGGGGCAGATTCGGAATTGGATGGCATTTCAATAGATATCGTATGTACACACATACGTAATACATATGTATGTATGTATGTATGTATGTACATCGCAGGGTCCAGTGGAAAACGACTAAACAAAGTGTAACTGATGTTTTTGTATGTTTTTGCCACAGAGCGCCTGCCGACTGTTGCCGCATCCGAGTAGATGCCGAGGCAACGCCACCACTGACGCCACCTTCTCGGCCAGATTTCGATGTTCCTAGTTCATTTTTATCGCGTTAAGTGAATATTGGACATGTGCACGTCCGTCCGTACCCCGCGATGGCATCTCCGGGCACAAGCCCTGGGCTCTGGGCTCTGGGTTCTGGGCTATGATGGTTCGGCCCTGGCCCAGGCACAAGCCCAGGCCCAGACCCGGCTCGGCTCGGTCATAAAACATTGTACATGGGTTGTTACCTTTGGCAACTTTCTTTTCGGCCTTCGTGTTTGTGGCTGTTTTTATCGTTTTTCGTTAGGTTTAAGTGTTTATCTTGGCTCTTTTATTCAATTTTCTTTTTTCGCTCTCGTATCTAACAGTTGTTCGTGTTGTTGCACTCGCTTCAACATGCACAGGGCGTGGCTTATGGGCAATGCAAAGAAGGCAAAAACCCAAAAACAAAAAAAAAACACAAAAACAAAAAAAAACACAAATAACGCTCATAGGGGAAGCGCGCAGAGAGCGCGCACAAGCTTCCATGGCACTCAGGCGCTTAGGGGGTTGCCACTACCACTGGCGCTGCCACTGCCACTGCCGCTGTCGCTGCCGCCATGACGCGAGAGAGACGGAGCGAAGGTGCGAGAGAGCGAGGTAGAGAGAGAGAGTGAGAGAGAGAGTCATCGGCATCTATGAGCTTCTACAGCGCCGCGAGGGTCGGAAACGAGGTAGAGCTGGGAAAATAAGTGGTTCCGTCGCGCTGTCGACCGATCCAATGTCCTTGTTTGTCCTTACACAAGCTGAACATATCATAATGAGACAACTAGCCGTCGCGTCACGGGAACCCCAAACTGCGAATGTTGCCAGAGCATCGAGACAAAGTTAATTTGAAAGAAATCAATTCTGAGACTTACAGTTTACGGAACGATGCCCATACCACTCTATAAATATTATTATAATATCTATCAATGGAAATTCAAATTTAACCCTTGGTGAGCCCCTCAATAATATGGAGATAGCGGTAATTTACTCGTATACGAGTGCTTTGCAAATATTGCAAATATAAATAAAATTTTATTATTCGTATTGCGAAAGGTCTAATGCTTAATTTAAATTATCGTAGCTCTGCGAAATTCAATCACGGATAACATTTTTTCTGTTCACAAATATATTTGCTTAATGGGATCAAAAATACGTTGTAAATATTACCCTCTTCAGATAATTTCAGTATTACTTAGGAACTATAAAAATGCCAGTCTTCTTTTTACAGTTTTTGATTGTTATTAATCATACTTAGTTCTTGTAGAATGTACAAGCCACGCGATTAAGCTAGACACCATAATAATTAAAACAATATTGTAATGTTGATTATATTATTAACTAAATTCTATAACAAAAAAAAAGTTCTTGTAGATAATAAATGTAATTAATAAGCGATACACAGAACAGAAGATATTACTTAATTTGCTATCCAATCATTCTATTATTATGAATCTCAGTAGCCTTTAATTTTATCTGAGCTGAATATAGAAGATTAAATTGTGACTTCCATTTGCATTTCTCGATTTCCCTTGTGGGCTGCGCAAGATATTCAAAAATTAAAATAAGCCTGATATGCGTACTATGTACGAAATTCCACATACCAAATTTTGTATCTCTAGCTCTTATAGATGCTGGGATCAGATAGGCTACTATATTAAGTTGGTAGTCAATACATTAGAGTCGAAATTGCTTCCTTCTGTCTCTTTTTATTCATTTTATGGGTACAGGATTCTAATGGCTTGACCTTGTGAATACTTGTTTAATATATAACATTTGAACATCCTTATCTTTTTATTGATGGATATTATAGGGTTAATTCAGTTCAAGATAATGACCCCATAAAGCGCTAGCTGGGTCCTTACTTTTTAATAGACTTCGCAGTGCTCAACGCAGCGCCAATTGACATTGGCAAAGATTTTAATTTCACATGTTGACTGCTCGACTTTGTTTATTTTATGAACTTTATTAACGCTCTTCGCACGTTAGCGGCTTCACGCCGAGCAGGAGCAGCAGCAGGGCGTGGGCGGCAGGGGTGGAGGGCGTGTGGAGATGTGGGAAAGGGGGGGGGGGGGAGACAGTGGAAGACCACGTCTAATATTAATAACAAGCTTGAACCTAATTCCTTATGATAAATGATATAAGTCAACAACCCTCGAGTCGCCCGCGATGCTCCCCCATTTTGAGCTGCGGCCGCTCGGCGTTTTTGCCGACGCAAGCGTTGGGCGGACGGACGGAGGGCGAGACGTTAGGGCGGACGGACATGGGGAATTTCATTTACACGCGGCGGGATAATGTTCTGATGATGGCATGTTTTTTTGCATACAAAGTATGCAAACGCAAAGAAGCGGAAAATATTTATGAAATTGCCGCAGAACTCGCAAGCGAATGTCGTAAAAAGTTGGAAAATTAGATTTTTTCTGTGTTATACACAAGCGCGGGTCTTTCCACCCCAAAACGGCGGCCAGATAACAATGCTTGCCAACCGAGACCGGGATGAAGAGATGGGCTAGATGGAGGGGGAGATGGCCTGAGACGGAGGCAGAGATATTTATACTACGTTAAATATTTGCCAACACTCAACTCAAGCATAACAACTCAACTTGAGCAGTGGATTTCTACTCCACCATCTCGCACCGTAAGCACCACCACACTCCACCGCACCCTGCACCCTCACATCGACGTCGTCATCCTGACTACATCCTCAATTTTTAGACTGGTGTGGATTTTATTGGGTGGCGTCCGTATACTTCAACTTACCACACTCATTTTGAAGGCAGTTTAATATACTTATAATTTTCAACATGCTAATTTGTTACATTTGATAGCCAGAGATGTAAACCCCAGACTCGTGAATTTCGAACCTTAAAAGCTGATGTGTCTAGCTCTGACTATCTGCTATGCAGAATTATGTGGCATGGGCATTATCAGTGCCCCCATCGCGCGGACAGTGAGAAGCTCTGCCGCTGCCTTTTATAATCGGATTAACTGCGGTGGGTAGACCAAAGTATTTCTAGGATTTATGTAGGACCATAAATCGTGGTAGGTTTGTCGCGTTAGCCTTTGAGTCAAATGAAAATACCAACTTGACCAAAAGAGCAGCCCGCCAAGGGTCCATCTAATGTAATTTTCGTGTAAAAATTAAGTTACCAATTTCCCCACATGATATACACCTGTACATGTCTGCCGTGAGAAGTTGCCAAAAGAGATCTTAAGTCTTGGTACACTCGAACACTTGCATGAAATGTAATATCAACGTCAATCGGAGCTAATCAGGGTAATTTTTGATATGAATAAAGACGGTCTGATAGGCTATTAAAGACAACCTTAGATATAAACAATGTTTTTTAAAATGTAATATAATTTAAGTGGCTCGGAGACCCGATATTGATTATTGATTATCCTTCGAGCTTCAAAACGAAATCCTTTTTACCATTTCTTTTAAAATGGAAGCATGAAGACGAAAATGATGATAAATGAAAAGTAATCGGAAATGGGAACAGGGTGTATATATATTTCATCTCTATATTTCGATTTTCTTATTAGGTTTCTTCTTAAAAATCCCTAACTTGCAGATTATTTATGTTTATTACATTTTTTTTTAAAATTATTTAATTGGCTCGATTTAAAATCGAAAATTTTAGCTGTTCTGAATCCCGGAAATTTATTGATTATTTTCGAGCTTCAAGATGAAATTCTGGTTAACATTTCTTTTAAAATGGAAACACAAAAACGAAAACGATAATCGGAAACGAAAACAGGGTGTATTTGTATATTTCATCTCTATATTTAGATTTCCACATTAGATATCTTTGAAAAAATTTCCAGACTTGCACATGAATTATATTTAATAAATGATAAATTGAATAATAATAATTATATACAATTATAAGACAATACTTACATTGTGAATGTGTGTGTAACTTTAACTGGGGACAGAATCATCTATCGTGAGCGCGAGAAAACGATATCAAGTTAACGTTAATGTGAACATACTAGGTAAACGGGCTTTAAATTACTTTGAAAGTATGGGAATCAAATAGAAATATTTTGAATAGATATATAAGCAAACGTGGAAGAAATACCTCTGAAAATATGCCAAACATCCACAGCCCGTTCACATTACGCATTATTTCATTTGTGTTTAGTTGTGTAAACAAACTTTTTGTCGCCTCACTTATTTGTTTTCACTTATCGCATTACTCAAGCGACACACACACACAATGCGCCGGTCATTACGCGTAGGTACAGCGTACAGGGTGCTGTGTACTGGCTATATGTGCGTGAACGCGAGTGTAAGCCTTGGTGGGCTCTCCTTGTGATGATGGCAGCATGCGGCAGCACGTGAATAGAGCGCTAGGGGATAGGGATAGGGATAGGATAGGGATTGGGCCCTATGCATCTGTCGATTATACTGGTACGTACTGCGTCTCTGTTTTTCCGGCCCATACCCTTGAGGATGGGTTGTCTTTGTGTGTTTGGGAGCGGATTGCTGGAGGTCGCAGCCATTGTGTCTCTACCCGATGCTAATGCTTACTTATGCTTCCTCTGCCTCTGGCGGCGACATTTGCACTCGCACTCACCTATTTAACGTGTTTTCATAATTGATTGCTAAACTGTTTTGTTTAGACCTCTGCATATATTTTTATGCAAATAATTACCGACGAGCACATAATGGACTGTATGGTACTGGATGGTGTTGCTGGTGTTGGTGGTTGTTGTCATTTGTGGTGTTGGTGGTTGGCGCTTTGCTGTTGGGTGCCTTAGTATTATGGCCTTTTGCCTGCTCATTTTGTTTGCGTACTTTTGGTTGCTGCTTTTGGCTTTGGGTGTTGTCATTAAAATATTTTTGGTTTTGTTCAGATTTTGCCTGTGTACTCCAAACACATACGTGTACGTACGCGTACATTGCCATGCCTTTATTGCATTTTATTTTATTTTCTTCTCGTTTTTGCCAGCAACTTTTGGCGCTATTCAATTTTCATTTTAGCCAAGCTGAGTTGAATTATGCTTCAGCTCTGCAGTTTTGTTCTGGCTCACTTTTTGTTAACTGATTAACAATAAGGGCTTATTTTATAGTGACTCGAATGCCAGGACGGTCGGGATATGCGAATGCTGCCGCCATACACACACACACACACACACACTTCCCCACCCACTCGCTCTATATGCATATTCATGTTTATATTAAAAAAGTTTCTAACAATATGCTATTCTATATGCTTATTACATATTATGCCACTCCTGCGGCTGTCTGGAGCAACTAAGAATAATATGGCTGCCAAGGAAGGAGGGATAAAGCAGGGTATAATACTTACTTATATGCGCGTAAGTGTAGTGCAGGATATGAGCATCAACAAAGCATTATTTTGGATAAAATTTAATTGGCAAGAGCAGTCAGTGGCTCTGTTAATCTATCTCATTTACAAATCTCAAAATAACAAACATTCCCTGTGCAAGAAAAGGCTGCCAGTAATAGTCCCATTTTCAGGTACTGCCACGCAGATGAATTAAATTTTCTATCGGATCGTCACAGGTTTCCCCTAGAAATCCGCTTAAAATGATTAAAAAGTTGCAAATTTAAAGTATTACTGTGCGAACGCACAAACATGGCCAACATAAGCGGATTTTACTGGCCCGAAAAATTGTACGAGTATTGTAGGTGCTGCATCCCTTGTGATTTAGGGGATTTCTAAAGGCAGACACAAATGAAAATTTGAATCGAGTCCTACAAAACTGGCAAAAGAGACGTCGCCAGTATACTTTGCAATTATGATGCGGATGAAAATAAACAATGTCGGACAATGGAGTTGTCAGTGACAAGCGAAGTGACGAATCAATGGGAATATACGGCTTGATTTGCTAAAGAATGGGCAGAAAATGAAATGCCGGATAATGTCCGAAAATGGTGAAAACCGTGAAATGAGCAAATTAATATTCTCAAGCGATGGGCGAGACTCATTTCGTGGCGATGATTAAAATATCTAGTCTCCATACACAACGAATACACTCAAACATATGCATTTGGAGCGAAATTTCTTTGAAATTCAGTTTTATATGATCAATATGAAACAATATAGCAGCTCTGATCCGATTATAATCAAACTTGAACAAACTCTCTAAAGTATAATATAAATCGCAATTGTTTGATATTCAGCAAGTTTGCTTAACTTTTATAGGATACTTGCTGTACGCTGTCATGGACGAGAAAGAAAGAAAAAAACAAAAAAAAAACTTAACACAATTCCACAATCCCGTGCTTTATGATTTGTTGTATAGTGTAGGAAGATCTTAGAAACTAATTTAACAGAAACCTTCTCTCTCACATTTGACCTTAAGCCAATTTCCTGTCCTTGGTGACGGGTGGGAGTAGATTTTTCAAGTTTCATGCAACATTTTTAAGCCTGTGGGGGTAGATTTTTCAAAGTCCCGCGACCGGGCCCGTTGGTCACAAATCCATTAAAAGTTTAAATATCAATCAATAATTAGGTCGGTGTGTACTGAATGTTTTATATAAGCCTATTTTGTTCTCATCTTTCACAGCTGACCGTAAGTAAGCTGTTTTTTCGTCCTTAAAGCGAACTGTGTTTTATTCCAGTTTTTGATACATACACATCCAACATAACATTTTAATGTATATAGAGATAATAAAACTAAGATATTTTTAGTTTAGTCTGGAAATCAGCCTTGATGTTCGACCGGTTCTTTCTATGGCAGTTAAGTTTAATTAAATTTGACTAAACTGTACTGACGAGTTTAGTTGATCTTGATCTTAACTTATCTATACTTACTCAGGACTTTGAGTGATATGTAAGGTTTTCAATAAATTTGTTGCAATCTTCCTTATAATTTGAAAAGTATCTAAGTCTTCAATTATTGTTGATCACATATGTTTTTGACGGTTAGTCCGGAGGCAGGATTGAAATGTGCCTAAGAACAATGATCCCAAAAAACTTGATGAATATAATTAAAATTTGCGCTTAATTGGGAGGTTTCACGTTGCATATTCCGCTGTTTCCTCTGCTCTTTTCAACGCCACTTTTTATATTCGCAAATCGCGCTGTACGTTCTTTTTATGGTTGCTGCTTAGTTGAATGCAACGCCGGCGCGAAAAGGACAATCGGACTGCTCTTTATCCTTCCTGTCGGCTGCACTGGCAACATGTGTCGCTGTTATTGTTGAATTATATGCCTAATAGGATTAAAGTATTTCGCAGTTGTTTTTTGGCCTTTTTTATCACCGTCTGCCGATGCCGGAATTCGGGACAGCTCTCGGTGCGGCGTTGTGCCCTCCTTTGTTTTTTGCGCATTCCATTCATTGGAGTTGGCCGGATTTTCCGTGGAGTCATCAATCCATTCGCTTCATCTGTACAAGCCTCCTTTAATCTAATTAGTGCGGAAAAATTGAACAGCACTGTTAACTTATATGAACAATGCGAACACACACTCACAAAAGTACAACCACACGTATCCTGCAGCAGCAGCCGAGCCACCAGCAGAGGCAGACGACGTGTCAAAGGCAATCCCAATCGCATTTCCCGTCTACAACCAGAGTGCCAGAGTGTGTTTGTGTGTGTGTGTGTGAGTTTGTGAATGAGGAACGATAACAGATTTAATTTTCAGTCCACACATCACACACCGGAGAGCTGAATCGCACAGCTCGACGGGTTTATATATACATATATGTGTGTCGAGTCGGATGCAGGATGCGGATAGGCGTCAATGTCGATGTTCGCTCGTCATCGTTCACATGCCCGAGGTGCTCTAAGGACACACGACAAACTTAGGCTTAAAAGTATAATTACCCTCATACGAGTACATATATTTGTACATACACATACATTCATTAGGATAGTACACCCCCAGCGTCCTAACGTTTCTTACTCAGTACCAACCAAACTAGTAGGTAAGTTAAAATGGTGAAATGTTTTCGGTTTAATGTCTATTGAATAAACGGTTGAGGGAAATATTCACCGGGATGACAGGACACTGTAGGTTTGAGGGCAACCTCAACAAATTAGCTACTGTCATCAGTGGAACATTCTGATAACACAATCTGGATGTCCTCATTGGATATTCTGCTAGAATAAGAAGTAAGCTTCTGGGGAAGGCCTACCACGAAACATTCTTATAAACTTAACAAGTAAATGTTATAATTGATCATTAGGTGAGTTCTATAATTTTTAAGCACTTTCAATCATTTCTAAGAATAAGATCCTGAGATTCGAATTCCAAGGGGTTCAATTTTGTAGATTATTTTAAAGGACACGATTTTTGCTTTCGATTAACTTAGTTCTCTTATAATTTTGTTTATCAGACTCAGTGGTCTTTCGCGCTAGCTGTCCCTTATAATTTTCTAACCTTCTGACATGCAACCAGATATTCTCGTAAGCCTGATCTTTGTCTGATTCTGAATGAATTGACGCTATGTACTAGATGTTCATTTCTACTTATGTAATGTAGAATATGCGTATCTCGACTGCGACATCGAATAGTTCTAGGTGCATTAAATTATATACAAATTGGCTTGGGCGTAACAACCCTAGACCGAAACCTACCCCGCCTCATCCGCTGCCCTGCCCTCCTTTCTAATTTGATGCACGCAACACCCGGTCCCGCACCCCGCGGTGCGGCTGTAAATGTGAATGAGTGAGTGCGTATCGCAAGCTCGCAAATGATCGAACGGGTGCCGCTCAGCGGAGGTACAGGAAAACAAATATACTTCTGTGGCTGGGAGGAGATAGAGCGGCGCGGAGCGGGGAACCAAACTCGACTGGTTTTCTGGCTGTGAGCACTAGGGAGGGAGTACATAAACTTCTCTGACAATGACAATTTCGAAAAAATGCCAATAAAATAATGGCCGACAATAATTCCTGCGAGTAGAGCAGGGGCGCTTTATAATGCCAAATAACGCGCCATATTTTGTCACAATAGATACTTATTTTTATATAGTAGGCTGAGCATCCACCACGCTCTATATGCGTTGCGACAGTTTGTGGAAAATAATTGTTGCAATCAGAAATACTTTTGAGATACTTTGTCTTGAACCAAGCTGATTGGGACTCAAATAATGATCCTGCTTCTTCATGATGCATTGATAATTTGTGTAAACTGACTACCAAATCTGTTTTGACAGAGACTGAGTATTGCGCAATTTGTGAACAATAATTAAGGCAATTAGGAATATGTCTTATGTATTTTATCGTAAGCCCAGCTGATTGGAACTCAAATAATTGTCTTATTCTTTCTACTGAATCGATACTTTCTAAGTCGTCCGTAACTCCAACACAAACTAACATCGAAATGCTGTTAGCTGCAAACTGCTCCAGTTGCTCAGTTGCTCAGTTTGCCGCAGGTGCTGTTCAATTTCTGTCTGCGGCAACGACTGCGGCCTAAAAGGACAGTTGGCCTGTCGAAAACGTCTTCGAAACCGACAGACAACAACAAGAAGAAGTTCACGCCCGTAGCTTGGCGCAAGTTGCGTGCCGTAAATTTAAGTTTGCAGAAAAGTGGGAAGTCGCAACTACACTGAACAAAATGCGCCAGTAAAAAGCCAGACCCATCAGATACCAATTTGTTTCTTTCAATTAAAATAGGTAGGCAGTTGCGATGTTATGCAACTGAAAGGTAACTTACAATTATTATTTGGTATTTATAAATGTATTAAAAGTAATAATGTTATGTACCTGGAAAGAGCATTTAACATTATGAAGACGATGCAATTATTTGGTATTTATATTTATAATTATAATGATAATTATGAAATTTCTACATATTACAGAGTATTAGGCACTTATTAAAAATAAGTCAATTTACTTATTTTAGATAATTATCTATACTTAAAAAGGATGAGGACTTAGCCTGCCTATGTCTACCATTTAAAAAAAAACTAAATGATTCATATTTATTAATATAAATATTATAATGTAGCTTAGAATCCAGATACCCTTAAATCTACATTTTTAAATTTTTTACTCTTATTCATAAAGTTTACTTATAATTTAGTGTTATAGTATTTAAACGTTATATATACATTTCTTGGTTTGAGTATTATTATGGGTAGTTCTAGATGAAGGGGTTTTGACAGTTAGTTTTGAGTTTATGGGTTTGGGAAGAGTATATAGTAGTGTGTTACAGTCGTAATCGTACTAAAGGAGTTGTGTGTATTTACAGGGTTGGATTATTTAAAAGCTATAGGCTAGACAGTTGTAATTGTTTTTTGAAATTATATTATAATGAAACGCTCTTTTCTTAAACGTCCTATAAAAAAGGCAAAAACTCAATTATATGACCCTAAAAAATAGTTTATAGATAGTGGGTGTCTGTCGATCTTATACGTATTTTTGTTCATGTTCGAACGACTTTTTGCTCTCAGTGTACATGCTGCTTTAGACCTCCTTCGAACAGGTGCGAAACATGCGAGTACGAGTACTTTGAATCGGTAGCTTGAGCCCCAAGTCTAAGTTGTGTACTTGGTGTTGAAACAGAAGCAATTATATTGTTTGATTTATTTCGTCATTGCGTGCTCTTCGTTATGTCTGAGCAACTACATATACATATTATTTATGTGTGTGTGTGAGTGTGTGTTTGTGAGTGTGTGTTTGTGTGTATGTATTTGTGTGTGGGTGCGTGACTTGATGTTTTGTAGTGTAATTGCAAGTTGGCGAGCTTTCAATCGGCAGCGCGATTCAAGATAAGTGTGGCATAAACACTAAAATTACAGAGCAGTGTCTTCTATCTTGCAATAAAATTGTCTTTAAGCCACGCCCTTTATGTGCCTACATACACATGTACATACATATATAATACATATATCGGATCCTTGGCACACATAATAACCATACATATAAACTAGACAAGAATTTATGAGCTTACTTTGTTATTACAACGAAAACACACGAAATGCGAATAAATCCTTGATGTTATCTGCTTGTGTACAGTTACAGTTACGGTTAGTGGTCTAGATACTATGCATATCACTGGCATTGGCCAAAATACTGGTAAAATGTATCCTAATCCCAACTAGAATATATATAAAATATCTAAGGCATGATTTGTTTTGTATCGATATCGTCATTTGCTTAAGTTCTTCATTACAATTCTTGAATTGGATAAATTTTAGAAATTTCTTGTCACTAAATAGATGCGTTTACCAATCAGCAAAAATCTTAAATTAAACCAGATTTAATTAGTGCAATACATTGTAAGGAAATGTGTGGTTTCTGAACTCATATTTTGAATTAAATTTGGCTTTGCTTAATTGTTTTAATTTTTAAGTTTACATAAAAGCAAAATAATTATGTAATTGTTTTATACATTTATATAAACTTACTGTAAGTGTATAGGATAGGTATATAGATAAGATAAGATCAGATATATATAGTCTTAACTTTAATTATTTAAGCTTGACGTTATACTTTGTATCCAAAAAAAAAATGTTCGTAAAAGAGTAGTATATTGGGCTTGTCTGTCTGAAACCCAATTATTTTATTTAATATTGAGTCAAAAAAAAAATAAATTGTTTACGTATAATTCTTAACCAGCTTACCTATATTTAAAAAGACTGGCGTCTTTTTTTAATATTTTATGGCTATAATTCTTAACCAGTTTTAGCTTAAACTTAATGAAGTGGCTGTTATGAAATTGAAATTTTTAGAATCAAGTCTTAAGACTGATATCTCAGGTTTTCTTTTATTTTATTTTGTGAAATTTGCAAGAAGTGCTTTTCTTTAATCTCAAAATGGTTCGTTCAGTTGACAGTACAGAGCCCCTGTTCGATAGTACTGAAATACTAAGCTGTTAAAAATGCTTTTGCTTATTTTATTGTTCATAAAAGTGATTTAATTATTAATATTATCACGATTTCCTTGTTTATAAAATTGTGAAAAAATGCAATTAATTATCGTTTGAAGTTTCTGCGTCAATCGCAAATATGTTTACAAGAATTTAATATTTAAATTTAATTAACAATTATATAAGAAATATTTATGCATCTCTTTAGTTGTAAAGTGTGGAAGTAAAAAGCACCTTTAACAATTCATCGCACAAGGACTCTCCTTGAAGCCATTCATCCCTTGTTGAATATTTTCCATTTTGGGTTGGCAGTTGTGTAAAAATATGCACATAAATTAAATTTAAGCAATAAAAGATATTTAAAGAACATCCTCACTAAGAGACTGGTATCCGAGGAAATGACTTAGGTCTTTCTCGTTTATTTAAATTTAATTAAATTTAAAAATATATATATCTAATTCTTTGCGTTTAAAGTTGTTAGCAATTAAACTACTCATACTTAGCGAGGGATATATTTCAAAATGTATTCTAATTTAAGTAATGATTGATGTTGGTCATAGTTGACAGTTGTTTAATCACCATCTTACTCATCTAGAATTGGCGAAATTACATTAAAAATAAAATAACCATTATATTCTTACATGATTCAACACATTTAAAATATATTATTGCCTCTGTTTAGTTGTAAAGTGTGGAAGTAAAAATGACCAATGAAATTCTTTCTAAAAGGAAGATGTTTCTTCTTCGATATTTTTTAGTCGAAAAAATAAGCACAATATTTATTGCGTTTTTAGCAATTTAACTACTCATACTTAGCGAGGGATAAACTTTTAAAGTTTTCTTTGCTTTTTGTATTGTATTCATTGAAAGTTCTTAAAGGACAACTGTTTTTTTAAGTTGGCTTTTTGAGACTTCAGTTTCCGAATCTATTCCTTTGTAATTAGATAGGTTAACAAAATTCAAAATCATCAACAAATTTTATAAAGTGCATTGCTACGCAACATCTCAAATTGTAAAAGTATTTTAATATCGTTATTAATAGTATTCAAGAATGCTTTGCTGGGTTTCAATATCTTGCTGTTGATACTGATGAAATACATATATTAATGTTGTTATTATATCATTCGCCAAAAGTCTACAGATGCTTCCATGCAGTCTTCACGAATTTCGGTGTTTTTATCCAATAAAAAAATCTAGTTTGATCTTAAGCTTTTATATCGGTATATCAATTCTTGCTTTTCTTTCCTGCCATTATTTTTTGTCACAATCACTGAAGCGATTGGGAAGGATTTCATAATTCCCAAAGGAAATCATAATCTATATTCTTATAACGGTTTTTATAGGCAGTAACATCAGATTTATGAATAGCTCCAGTTTCAAAACCTCTCTTATTCATTTAAAATAGTTTATTTTGTTTGAATATCTATAATTATGGTTATGAAATAAATATAATTTTTATAAAGGAATTTAGCTTGACCCCATTTTATGTTGTATTCTTCTTCTTGCTGTTTAAATTACTTTAACAAAAAATGCTGGTAAAATTACAGTTGCCATTAGAGTGTTCAAATTAATTACAATATTGTAGACCACATCAAATTGGCATTCATAAAACAGCTTATCAGATTGGCAATCTAAGTAAGCATTTACAATTGCAACTAAATAAATAAATAAGCCAAGTTATCAGTACATCAAAACCGAAATGTCGATTACAAGTCCATGCATCCATAAGTAGTACATTTAGTTGCGCTATGGCAATAATTGTGTATTCATTATCACGGCTGATAATACAACTGATAATACAACATTACTATCTCTGTATTCATTACCTTCCATTAATACTACAGATTGATTTTGCACATCACATAAATATATTTGGCCCCGTTTGTTTGTACTGTATCGATTCAATAAACATTAGCAGCCCGAAAAATAGACAACTAATCATGCTCCAGTCGAGTATACCCGAATACGAGTCACCCTTTAAACACGTCTGAAATTCCCAAAACACATTTTCGTACACACACATATTAACCAGTTCAGCGGCAGTGTAAGCAAGCAGTGCAGGCAAGCAGTGCAATTCAAATAGCGGTGCGTCTGAAACTTATTGAATAATTTTTGTGATTTTTATCCCATTGACTTGAAATTAATGTAAAGTATTAACAGTAAATCGAGAATTATGCATGCCAAAAACTAAGGCAATATGCTTAAAACGTTGGCTGTAAATAGCTTTTATCGAAAATCCAAAATAAAGTTGACCTGCGTATGGTATACAGACATATAGCTCTTAAAGTATCTGAGATCGACTAGTTTATATAGACGGACAGACAGACGGATGGACTGAGAACGTTAGATAGACTCGGCTGTTGATGCTGATCATGAATATATACTTTATGAGGTCGGCAGTGCTTCCTTTCTTCACAGTTTTACAGCACCCTAGCCCATTTTATGGGTACAGGGTGTAAAAGTGTCTTAATTTCGTTCGTATATTGTTGTTTCATTGGAAGAAATTCAACTTCCTATAGATTCTCAAGCCTAACTCGGCAGCTATCGAGTCTTTTCAGTGGCTGCGATGACTTTGACTTGGCTACCCACTGCGATACTGGACGGTGGCTCTGGCAAAGCGCGGATAAATTATGAGGCGCGGCGGGTGGTTTATCTGTGGCTGTGGCATAGATAGCACGGCAACGAGGCAAGACAGCAGCAGCTCATGAATTGGCTCTAAATTAATTATTTACGCATTTGAATTGAGGCAGTGAGTTGAGAACTGATTTCGAAATGGCTGGCAGACAGTCGGCTTGCCGCGTGCCGCATTACGAGCCGGAGCCGGAGCTCTGCCCGCCTCATGCGGCCGCTCTTAATTTACCAATCAAAAACTCGTAATTAACCTAATAAGCCTTCGAGACGGGCTGCGTGTCCCGTCGCGTGCCCCACGCTCCCATCAGCGCACACGACGCACAACGCGCAACGCATTGTTTGTGCCACTACATTGGCAGCGGCAGCGGCGGCGGCGACGGTGGCGGCAGCAGCGTCGGCTAAAGACCCGTCATAACTGACGCCTGGTCGTGTGAGTTAAATGGATTAAGTGACGCAACTCGCTTCCAAACAAATTATGGCGCCCAACGTTCCACTCTAGATTCAAATTGATCAAAATAGGGCGGCGCATAGGGGCGATCATGGTACTCGTATGCCTATGTAGAAAGTCGGGCTAGCTATTCCCCTTCATTGCATATAAGTGTGTATATATGTACTAAACATGTGCAATATTAGACTGTCATATATCACGCTGAGGCTGAATATCGGGAGTAACAGGTCCGTGCTTATAACCCTGATTATTAGCAGTAACAGTACCAATAGCAGTCGCAGTCCCTAGAATACTCACTGTCCCGATAACATTTACTGTCCAGATATTAACAGTCATAGTCTACATATTAACCACCGTTAAAGTTAACAGTACTATATCGATTTCAACAGATGTTACGCTATTTAAAACCAATGATTATCGGCCTGGAGCGAACAAGCTTAAGGAATATACCAGCATGGAATGAAAGAAAAGCGAAATTTGTTCATATTTAAGTTCAAAGACAATTCTTACGTTTGCAACACCTAGTCTGATCTTATCATTGGACCACTACGTTTTAGGGGCGAAAATACTCTAATTTCTATACTATATATACTAGTAATATCTTAAAAAGGAAACTTTTAGACATAAGTCATAGTTACAGTCACTCATATTTAAAAGTAACAGCCACGATTGTCACAATCACTGCAGAATAGCCATACCGCTCATCTCTAGTATAGACTAGACCTGGATAACAATAAGCGAAGATGGAAATGGGTTTGCAAAATGTCAATTCTATATATATTGTGTATATATTGTACTATATATAGTGTTATCGATTGGTTCGATAACCAAAACCCCTAGAGAATATGAAAAAATGCATTGATTGTTGATTGGGTAATATTGACTAGAAAATCTAAGAAAATAACATTAAATAAATTGAATAGATTTTTTTGGAACTCCCTGCCTCCCAGGAATGAGCCAGTCACTACAGCATTAATACTGCGATGTTGACAAATCTGTGCTATATGTACATACATACTAAAATACATAATAACATACACATATATACATACATCTAGGAACCCACATGTCAATTTGGCGCGCATTACTTCCGGTTACTGTTTGATTTACGGCACAGCACATTTATGCTATTATTGTAGTTATTTACATGCCTACTTGGTCATTACATTTTAGCACTAAACACAAAAACAGATTTTCACACAATAACCACAGTGCCAACCACTAAGTCCTAGCTAAACAGCCCTAAAACAAACACTCGCACGCATGCCAGGACTTTCTCGGCTCGGCTCGAGTAATATTTGCTTAGGACGAGCATTTTGAGGTTTCCGCATGCGCAACCGGGAGGTTTTTTTCCGGAGTGAAAAGTTACTGCTAATGCCATTACCAGAGAATCACAATTACAGGTCAAACTGATGCGCAGGCCAACTACTCGGGAGATTCTGTTAGTTGCCGTGTTGAATAGCAGATGTTGTATAACTTATGTGGCATGTGGTCAGTAAGTGATGTTAAAACCAATTTATATCTATAAAACACACATATTTTTACAATTACATGTCTTTATGGATGTACCTGCTGAATCGCTTAACATGCAATTAACAACAAGCAGAATTACATCATTTTATAATGAGAGTACTTTGTATGCATTTGCGGAGGTCGGAAAGTACTTATATTATTTATACTCTTAAATCTAACTGCTTGCTTATATGCTAAATTGCCATTCAGTGAGCTATCTATTCTTTCAAAAGAAAATAAGATATGGATCAAGCTTTAGAATATATAGATATATGCCAGACAAATTGCTAGTCATATGTCAACTACTTTAATAATGTGTGTATATATACTTTAGTGCAGTACAGTTGGGCTATAAATTAAATATAAATATGTACATAGGAATACTGTCTACTCGTCTGTATTAACTGCACATCGTTTTATATTGTGATCAATTTAAACGTCCAAAGGGAAAGGAAAAACGATGAAAATATGGCAAAGGTTGGGCAAAGAATAATAATTCGACGAGCGGAAAAATCCGTGACATCATAAATTATCAATAATCACACTTTGTTTTGACAGGATGACGACTGTCGCATCTGAACCGCATTGTTGTCTCTATTGACATAAGCGCACACACACGAGCTCGTATCAAGCATATAGTATATATGAATCCTACATATCTGTACGTATGTGTATGTATGTGTATGCATATAGACACTAGGGAGGCTGAGGGCAGAAGGCAGCTATTGAATGCTCATTGTGACCAGCAATGATGCGACTAATACTTCGAACAGCACGTCCTTGCGAGGGGAACAAGCACATAGAGATAAATAAATGACAGGATGCGGATGACGCGGCTCTGGAATTCAGTTGATTTTCGCTTTATTCTGTGTAGCTATGCCAGTTTTGCGAACCCCCGAGTTCAGCCAGAGACTCAACAACAAACTCTGGGATTGGGGCCACCGGACTCGTTTGTTACCGCAATAAAATTTATTGACAAATATCCGAATCAGCGAGGAAAGGACATTGTTTTTATATTGATACGCAGCGCGTTTAATTTAGTTGCCCACAGCTTCCCACAAACAAGAATTGACCTAACAGAAAACATATAAACGCCTTTTCAGAGCTTGAGAATTTTTAAATAAACATATAATAAATATTAGATATACATCATCTTTCATTGATATTTGGGGAACTAACTTACAAAGTACAGGAAGGGAATATGAAAATTATTTAAAATCTTCCAAATATGTATATCAGCTTATATTTTATTTATTTTTTGAACGAAAACCATTTTCAATATATTTTTACTCCCTGTTCCCATAAATTGGTGGTATTAAATATGTGCAAATGTATGTAACAGGTACCAGGAGACATTTCTGACGCTATAAAGTATATATATTCTTGATCAGTTTCAAAAGCCGAGTCGATTAAGCCTTGTCTGTTCGTATGTATGATCGCAAGGATTTCGGATTAGAGCTAGAGACAACTAATTTGAAATATAGGTTTGTTTTACAGCAACAATTTTGAAGATATAGCCTTGGAATTTTGTATATATAATACATGGGTCATTCTTAATCTACTGTAAAATTTTCAAGTCGATTGGATAATAAACCTGAAAGTTATTCGACAAACAATATTAAGAAGCAGCGCAGCCACCACTTAAAATGCCTCGCTAGCACTGTTGCTTGTATGCGTGCGTAGCTGTGTATGTGTAAGTGTACGAAGATGTGTTTGAAAGTTTCAGACTTGGGTATAGGGAGTCTCGTAGTCGTATACTCGACTATAGCATTCTTACTTGTTACTTACTTGTCATCATAAATGTCAATTATATTATGAATATTATACTTAAATTGTACATAATTTTAAATAAACTTAGCTTAAGGAATATGTTATAGCTTTAGTCCTTATTCGTATGTAATTTTTACAATGCATAGGAACATAATAAATTTTTAAACTATTCCAACGCCTTACTCGGACATAAGTAAAGAATTTTTATACTTATTCTAGGTACAACGTTTACATTTAGTTGGTTTACAAGTTAATATTGTCTGAATATTTAGTACTCTAATAGACAATATTTTATGATATGGGTAAGTACAGCATACTTGATAGCAAAGGGCAGAGGAACAGCAATGCTCATTTTATCCCCAACTTAACTGCCAATTAGTGCCAAATAGTTATCAGCAAATAAAATAAAATTGTTTGATAAAGTAAATAGTTGTATGGCATAGAGCAGATATTTTGAACTGAGCCCATAAAACCCACGACCATTTTGATGAATATAATTTGAATATTTATCAGGCGGACATATACAAACATAAATCGAAATCGGTACTAACCATTAAACACGGCATTTAATGACATCACGTGTGTGTGCATGTGCATGTGCATGTGTTTTGTTTTGAATCTACAATATTAATACGCTGATAAAGTCGACTGGAAACGTTCGACCTCATTTGTTTCAACCTTTCGCCGGGCAATCAACGACACGGCTAACACTATGAGCAGCAGCCGTGGCTGTGAGTTGGTAGCCGGACAAAAGTTCGATACAGAAATAACAACAACAGCAACAAGAGGCAAATATATATGTAGCATACATATATAGTCGCACAACAGCACAACAGCACAACAGCCAACATCGACAACAACAGGAACAACAAAAGTAACCACAACAACCCTGCGAGTAGCAACAAAAAGCTTTTTAGTCAGCGATAACACTTATGTATGGGTATTGTAGACGTATTATTAAATGCCATGTTTTGTTAACGGCCGAAACCGTTCCCAAAATTGTCAACCTACACAAACGCGCAACATTTGTTGTTGCTGTTGTCCGTGTCAGAGCTGCTGTTGTTGTAGGTCTAATTTGAGACACGATTTGTTAATGTGTTTTGTGTGGCTCCATCCGAAATAAAGCTGATCGACTCTGAATAGTTCAAAACTGTGGAGCTGCCACCCGTTTTTTAAAACTCGATTTGTAGTGCTGAGCAACGTGTGAAAAACTGATTTTATTCTGTTAACACAATAGCTAAAATTTAGATTAACTAATTAACGAATTCGAAATTTTTTAAAACTTCTACTTCCCTTTGTCCCCAGCTACAGGAAATCGTTTGTTTTGTAAGTATTTATTTTTGATCTCAATGGAACTCGTAAAATAGAAAAATAACATTCTGGAATGTTCGTATAGCGGATATTTCTTTGAAATTTTCAATGTGATTCGATAATTTTGAGGGAGCTGATTCAGATATTCAAAATTTCAAATAAACCTGATTCTCTAACGTTAAACGAGAACCTGCCTACCAAATTTGTTGTGTTTTTCTATAAGATTCAAGCATTTATATAGGCGGATATGGTTAGATATGGTTTGAAATTAAATTAAGTACATTATAGGATCGGAAATATGCTCTTTAGTCTTTTACAAATATTTACGTAACACAGTTATACCCTTTTTCTTAAAAGTGTTTGTTTGTATACGCATTATTTTGAAACCCTTGTAGTTTTGTGCCGAGAGATTAACTTAAGGATGAATATTGGAGCCAATAAAATTTGTCTGTCAGTTGTTCAATGCTGATGAAACTTGGTATGGATCATCCTTGAATTTTCGGAATTATAAATGTGGCAACTTACTGGATGAAACCATAGATTGATACCCTGAAAAATACAACCCGAGAAACATATGACAAGCCTTTATATTAAAAAAGATTACTACATTGCTAATATTTTTATTAGTAGCGTATTTACAGCTGCAACCTATTTAATTAGTATTCAAGGGTATTTAATCTTCGGCACGCAGAAGAAAAGATTTTCATCTTATTCAATTTCATTTTGTTTCAACTATAGGAATGCTGCTTGAACTCCTGGGGTTGGGTATAATCGTTGAGGGCGTGAGGTTATTGCAGCCCGGACAAAACGCTTCAAGTGAGGTGAAGTTGTAATTGAACTACTGGAAACGGCTTCTAACTTTCCAAAGAAAACATCGTTAGAGCCAGGGGCACCAGTTTGGCTGTAGCCGGAGCCGAAGCTGTAGCTGAAACTGAAGTCGGAGCCGGAGCTGGAGCTGGAGCTGTTCAGCTGAATGACGATGACTGAACTGGGGCGCAGAAAGTGACTTGTCATTAAACATGAAACTCTTGCAGCGTCAGTTCTCATAATTGTGTTGAGTGCCAGTCGTTGTTGTTGACTCTTAATGTTGTTTTCTTTGCATGCTGATTAGTTGAGCTCGGGGAATGTCCATGTCCCTGTCCCCCGCTATTGAAATTGTCTGTCGCGGGCCCCGATTGCAGAATGAATATCGTTATACATTCATATGTATAAGAATACCCGCACTCGTCTGTATGAAGAGCCCAAACCAGACCATGACTACTTACTCTACAGTGCAGTCAACATCTTTTTATTCACAGATAAATGTAAATGCGTACAGATATACATACATATATACGATGTATGTATGTACTTATGTATATGATGTATGCACACAGAGCACTTTGGCTGCTCGCAGGCGAGTGTTTTGATTAATGATGATACATGAAATTAATTTCAATTCCTACGCGAAGCGATTGTTTGCGTTTGAAATGAAAGCCTTTTCACACTGCTTCAGGTTCGACCTCGGAGTCAGTTGGTTATTGAAAAATGTTACTAGTCTTCTTATTAATACTTCTTTTCACTGCATTGATTCGTTAACAAAAATCTGAATCCGTCTCAGTATTTTCCTTTAAAGCAATCGTGCATAATGTCATTAGCGCTGCATCATCCTCCTTCCAAGCACTTAAAGCTGTTGAATAAATCTCGCAGAATGGCTTTGTTGTGCTTACATTAGCCTCCGTAATGAGCTGATTTTGATTCGAGAATTCCACTTTGTGCACAATGTCGTTATGATCATTATGCCTAGACTGGCACAGTCATCAGTTCGATTGGTGGACTTGTACACGCAGTCGATCACATGCTTAAGAGTTGTACATTCAACAGAATGAATGCAACTGAATCGACGGACCCTTGAAAAAAACCTGTAGATCTTGTTTCGTATAGGATTATATCTGGGATAGTTATCTGATTATAATCTGGATAACTTTCAGTAACCAGTAACCACAATATTAAACTTTATCATCGAAACATATTTAAACAATCAAGAATATTGAAGTTGCGAGCACTCAACGAGGTGATACTCTGTATTTAAGCTACTAGACATCAATCATTTGCAAGGGAAGATATTTAAATATTTTTTGGAGATCTATATTTTTGGAGATACCCTGTATTTAAGGCACAATATATCAAATTATTGAAGGGAAGATCCTTAAATGCCTGTTAAAGATCTATTTATTTGGAGATACCCTATATTTTTGGCACATAATATCAATTATTTCCAAGAAAGATCTCTAGATATTTGTTGGAGATTGATTTGTTTGGAGATACCCTGTATTTAAGCCACTAGATATCAATCATTTCCAAGGGAAGATCTTTAAATAATTGTTGTTCTAAAAAATTCTTTGATTATCGTCTAGTATTCTTTAAAATAGCCCAGATTGTTATGTGATCAATGGCTTCGTACATAATAATGGTTTTTGTTTATTAAAGTTTTATTTGAATAGTGTAAGCCTCAATAGGAAAACTTTTCAAGCCCAATAATTGATCGAAAATGATCGGAATTCAGAAAGATTGAAAGATTTGAAAAGAGTTGGAAATGGGAATAGAACCGTATATTAGATTTTGATGATTATAATAATAATATGATTACCTAAGAGGTTTATTATGCCTTGTTTTACATGTAAAATGCATTATAAAAGTTTGTTTACCTTTTTTACCCTTTTTACTCGTATAATTGAGTAAAGGATGAAAAAGTATAAGATTATCGGCTGTATATGTACCTTATAAACTATATACGAAGTAAATTGATGAGTGTGAATATCTCAGTAAGGCTATCTTCAAAAACAAGAACTAAACGAGCTTTTCATTCAGATTAATGGCGTGGCATGTCGGCGGTGGGTAATGTACTCGATAAGCCTCGGAAGTTATGGTAACCTGTATGAAAGCAGTTAAACGGAGGCTCCAGAGCTGAGAAGCTAACTATCAGATATAAATACATACAACTGTCCGTGAGTATATAACACAAATTAAAAATGTTAACGTTTTTACAAGCTAACATTGAAAATCGTTTAGCGGCAATTACCATCAAATGTTGGCAACTCTTTGAAGTATACCGATGTTTGGACGCCAGTAATCCCAACTTGGCCTAAACATTTCAAGCATTCCTTTGGCCAGTGCCGCGTCTAGTTCACTCTACCGCTCCCTCCCGCTCTATCCGCTGTTGCCGGCGTCCCAGCCGCTGCCGATGGCCCATGCGCATGCGCACGCGCACTAAATAAACCAAGCGGCATCTGTTTTGCAAGCTGAATCGGCACCGACACGGCCCAGCTCTTGGCTCTTGGCTCTTATGTCGCCAAGAGCCACGACTAATGTGCAGCGAAAATACATACGCCACATGGCCATGCAAATCAAGCAGGTCCAGGTCCAGCTTCGGGCCAACTCCCAGTCCGCAGCTCTACGCCTAGGCCTGGGCCCATGCGCAGCAGTGCAAACATGCAGTTCGAGCTGTTTTGAGAAAGACAACACCCGGAGCGAATGAGTAAATAAGACAAATGATAAAAGGCAGCTATAGCAAAACATCGCTGACAGTTGCAACAACAACAACAACAACAGCAACAACAACATCAACAGCAACAACAACAACAACAGCAGTTGTCGTTGTCGCTATTTGAATACGAGTATTTGCCATTGCCAGCCAATGAGTCGGAACATCGCGCACACGTATACACCTAGCGAGAATTGGAATGATTATCACATTCCCATTGATCCATGGTCTAAAGGCGGCCATTGGTTTCTATTTGTTGAACACAGATGCAACCCGAGAGAGCCCTGATGCTGCTTAGTATACAAATGCATGTATCTACATGGGTTCACTAGAGTTGTTTACTGTCGTTCAATTGAGCGAATTGAGCTGCTCAAGAACGAACGAATTGTTCATTTGGTTCTCTCGTTAGAGTCTTATTCCCGCACTCAGAGGATATATCTTTAGCTTCGAACATTTATCGAAAATATCCGAGGTAGGGATAAACAACATCCACAAGTTTATAAACTCCACGACGTGTTTCAGAGGGGAAGCACAAGCTTAATAGATATTATGTGGTATCACAATAGGCCAATCCTGGCCTTAGTGTGGAGCAGGAACACTTTTAATATTCCTGTCCCTGCCACCATAACCTAACCTAACCTTACCTAAAATAAGCTAACCTAACCTAATCTAACCTTCTCGCCTAACCTTAAAAAGATCACTCAAAGGTCAAAGGGATTCCCATTAATTGAACGAACAAAAAACTCACGCAAAGGAACAAACTAGTATTAATTACATATCTATTTATTTTATTTTATTTTTTTTAATTTACGACACTTCATATTACAAAGCTTATACCCTTAAGTATAGCTGTTGAAGTATTCTTCATGGGTTTTTGTAAACAGTTTTTTCCCTAACTTTTCAAGTCTTTAAAAGCTATATTTTTGATTAAAAGATTTATGTACTTAGGCAGATAAGGTTATGAAAGAGTTCAGATCCTTATTGTAAAGAATATTAATTATTTTAATGTGAATAACTAGATGAACCACAAGGACATAGCTCGTTCGCTCAGCTTGGGAGTCCTTCGCTGGAACTCATTCTGAACGAATCGATACAACTCTTGTGTATATAAAGATGATCATGAGACGCGGCAGTTTTCGCTGCTGTTTGTCTGTTTGGTTGGTTGACTGTTTGACGTTGGGTGTTTGCAAAGCCCAGAGTGCGATCTTGGCTAGTTTCCGCTGTTTGCAGCGTGGCGAGTCCAAGCCCAGTAATCCGTTAAATGTGAGCAAATAGGTAAACAGTGTCGGATGTCATAATGGAATCGTGAACCTCCGTAGAGCGATCGATTGGTTGTCGCTGTCATCATTTCAGATGGCGGCTGTGTAAATATTTGAACTGGTGCCAGTTAAAAGCATATTCAGTTAGTACTAGTATGTCATGTTCCCCTCAAGTTGGGCACGCTGATTGGTTCTGTAATCTATAACTAGTAATACAGAAAAGTCTCGCTGCTCGAACAAAACGACCCATAAATGGCTGAACATCAAACAATGACATCAACAACAATAGGCTCAAATCACCGCCAATGCAATCAAAAGTCGCGCGAGAGAAGCTTGTTTTTTCCGGAGATGAATTGCAATGGCCAGTGGACCAGTCCGGGCCGGGCCTAAAAGGCAACAGCTCTAAGAAGCTGGATAAATATTTAGACGGAGTTGCACGACGCCTGGCCAAGACAAAGGCTTGGATGAATATATGTATGCATCTGTATGTATGTATGTATATTGCACTCTAAGTGGATTATTGCACAGTCCAGGGACGGACGAGTGACGACGCGACGCCGGCTTAGCTATCGGTATCGCTATCGCTATCGGTATCGGGCGATCGGGCAGTCAGTCGCTCAACTGAGGACAAGTCTCATTGGTAGTTCAGGCATGTCGACGCAATTAAAAAAACGCCTTCTTTGGTATGACTTCTGGATTTGGCTAGAGTCGCAGGTGCGGCATATGTATTCAAGCCGCGAGTGCGAGCCCCATGACGCACAACCGACGCACAACCGACGCCGACTCCAACGCCGATGCCGACAAACACGGCGCCCAGCCCCCTTTTAGAATGCGTACGAATAAGCAAAAAAGCGCCCACAATGGGCTATGCAAATTTGTGGGACAAACAATCAAACTACGTACTAAACGCCTGCTGACCAAAGATCAATTGCTGAACTGTGTACCCAGGTTTCTACTGTACTATTTGAGTAGCTCAATTGATTGGCCGCAGCGACTACGTGGGAAATCCAATAGGGTGACCAAGTGTTACGTGTATAAAGCTGATGTTAAACAGCTATTTTACATACATTTTCAATTTCATTAGCTTTTGCTTAGCATTTACATAAGAGCTTATTCGCTTATACCTACGATATAATTGATTTTTTTCAATACTTATTTCGGATCATCATTTAATGAAATGAGGTCAAAAATGCTTTCTTTAACACCTTTTGTAATTTCGATTTTACATGTGTGTTCTCCCTGGATATCATCAATTTATACTACCCAGGGATACTTTTGAGTTTACAAATCTGATGAAATCCTGGAATTCATGAGCAATCGCTTCAACTCGAAATTACATATAGATTCGTTTAATATTACTTTTTCACCGTCAAAGTCAGTCCTAATTGTGTTTTAAATTATATTATAATAAAACGCTCTTTTCTTAAAACGCCCTAAGACAAAAAAAAGTAAAATTTAATTTTTGTTATTAGTGTTTTTATTTTTATATAAAACATTTGCTTGTTGTACTTTAATATTATGATATTTAAATAATGTCAAACATCTACTGACAAAGCACAAGTTCAACCTCCAAATATGTCTGATATTAAGTTAATGACAGGTTATATAACATTGCAGATCCATCATGCATCTTTAATGTTTTTGTTGATGGTCTCAACATTTATAGGTGGAGACTTGTTACAGTTCACACTCTAAAGAGTGAACCAATTAAGCCAAGGGTTTTCACTATACCGAGGGGTACAACAGATCTTATAGGTCGCATTACCATTGATAATAATAATATTTCAGCTATGCCGAAAGAGTTGAAGCTAATGCTTGCCAAACAACATCTGCTTTTATATGAGTCTTGGATAGTTGTGGTTGAAAGCTATTATTTATGTTACTGATCTGGATCTTCAGATCTTAACTGGGTAGATTTCTTTACAGTCACAAATTGGAAGAAGGATGAAATTATTAGTTGAGTTCCTATTGAGCAAACAAACAAACATAGGTTCGATTTAGCAGATTAAGATACATTTGGGCTTGTTTCCAATATTTTATTTAGCAAACAAAGCGGCTTGCAATGTTTGTGAAAATCTAATAACCTATTGTAAATGGAAATTTGAAGACATTTTAACTTTAGCTTTCGCCTGAACATATTCGATACGCAGCTCGCCAGTCCGAAGGATGGCCTGGAATATAACCGGTGCTGTCGATAACTTTCTTAGAAACTTGACTCGCGGCAAGTAGCCAGATGGTAACTTCTAGTTAATCAGCAAACGACTGAAGGCAAAGATCAGTGCTCTTATCAAGTGAAAGACCAAGTTAAACACGCAATTATCGCCTCGACATCAACAGCAAAGAGTCTCTTTGAATGGCTGGCAGTTCCGCACCGTTTTGTATGACTTTGTTCCGAGAAAAGACATAAAATTACTGCGTAACAACTGCAACAAGGTGTAATGGAGGCGTAACGCGCGCCAGTCTGCTACTTACAACGTACGGGAACGGGAACGGGAACGGGAATGGGAACGGGAAAGAATACTACGTAGTACGGATGCCAGCGGTGGTAACATTGTTAGGCTGTGGTGGCTCATAGAAATAAAACTGTTAATTGCCAAATGGTTGAGTTGCGTTTCCCGGTTGATTTAGGTAGTCGAATGGATGCCCAGGTGCTTACACTGAACTGCCGCTTAAGCGTATTGTGGCCACTTGTGTTTCTGTTGTCAAATGTCGTGGGAACGCACAAAAGAATAACGCGGTTGACAGCCAACGCGTTACGGTCAAAACTCTAGAACAAAAGCTCTTGGAATGCGAACATTTTGTCCCTATTGACAGTTGGGCCCTCTACTATATGCGAGTATGCTAAAATAAATCATTGGCACTGCCTCTTGGTGGGACTGAAATGCAGTTGCACACGCGGCAAACGCAAGCTGATTCAAATTCTTACACTTAATATTCATTCAAGGGCGAATTAATTTCTAATTCGCATGCAGGACGGCAACGGGCCCGGCTCTACAATCGACATTAACATTAGCAGCTGAGCTACACATGTTTTCCGCCCAAATCTGAGCAACCACGCTGTAATCACGTACACGGCCGACTGTGTCACAGTCACAGATACAGTCACGGTCACAGATACATTCACAGATACATTCAGACAGAGACAGCTAAGGCCACACGCGCATGGGCATAGCATTCCCCAATCGAAAGGCCTCTAGAGTCATACACAAACATTTATTGGACACTTTCAGATACTTTCGCTTGTTTATAAGCATTTAATCTTCAAAGGAACATCTAGAAAAGTGACTTTTTCTAGTCACAAGGAATCACATCCTCTTGACAAAATTCTATATAATCTTGATCAACAGTAGTTAGGCTCCTCAACATAATTAAATTATTTTAAAAATCCCCTTAGCTGGCTACATTCAAGCATAGTGCTTGAATTTCAAATGATTTATACAAAATCGGAATCAAATCATCATCCTAATCAAATAAAGCGGACTCTGATAAAACCGATGTCGAGGAAACAATGTTTTTCATATAGAAAAGCAATGCTGCTAAATAAGTATAGCTGTCTAATTTTGATAAAATTTTCCCAAGATAGACTAGAGCTTAATATAATTCTTTATTGTTAAGTTCCACCCCCCTCTACACAACTAACTTTCGTGTTTCCTAATACTGTATTAGAAAAGCTAATTTAATCAATCATATTTAAAATAGATATAAATATTCAGCTGAAGGCCCTGACAGCCTTTGCTGATACACACTTATTATATAACTTTAAATATATGATAAGTTTTTAAATAAATAAATAAATATATACATATATTGTAGAGCTCAAGGCCTGGAAATTAAAATTAATATTTATTATTTTATTTTATTTTTCCTTTTTTTTTAGGAAATAATTTATAGTTTAATTTTTGTATTGAAATAAATAAACAGGTTTGCTTAAGCCTGCAATTTCAAGTAATTCTCTGTTTAGGAAGAGTTTTATAGAAAGGCTTATAACCTGCGTATTCCCCATATATTTTCACATTTCAATTCATATGAACAAATAATAGAATGTACTTTTGAAAAGACTTTGAAAGTAACTAATATATACTAAATATAAATAAATAAATTAATGACTTAAGAATTTAAAGCAATTACCGTCTAATAGCATAATATTTTCCTCATTAAGATAAGTGTTTAGAACATGTTTGTTTAGTCCGTGTTCAAAACACGACACCATTGATATTCTCATATACGATTATGTCTGTAAATATACAAAATGTGTGTACATAGCGTATATTAAGATATGTATGCATGTTCCAATTTGATACATATATAAAGCAAGAACGTCTCACGCCAAAAGCTGATAATGAGCTGGCAATTATCACTTTAGTTGCGGCTTATACACGATGTAAGCTCAGGTTTCACTTCAGTAAGACCGGCCCCTGCGAATTTCCCATCCTAACTAACTATCTATCTAGCACAGGCGATATGCATAGAATACAATATGTACTCGTGGCCTCAGTAACGGTGGACAGCGCGGTACTACTACAGCCAGCAAAGTGTGATAGTCCATTTCGTGTAGACAATCTTAGACTGGGCCTCCACTTCTTTCCGGAGTAAGTAGTACCGTCAAAAGAGTCTGAATCAGAGTCAGAGCCCAGAGTACGGGTCGCGTGCATTGGCGCTAAAATGAATAAAGAACGAAACAGCGACATTGCCTCCACTGTGTAGTGTTCCAGCGCAATCGCAATGCCAAATATCATTGGGAAGAACATTCATATGTGGTTAGCAAGTCTAAGTTTTAATACCCTTAGAAAGCTCAAGCCAAAGAATCCATTTTTATATACTTGTTATATAGTATAGCGGAAAATTTGAGGGATAAACGTTTTTTTAGTTTTTTCCCCATTTTTTCTCTATCTAAATTTGTGAATTATAATGTCTATATCTTTGTAACTATCTGCCCCGATCTGGTTTCCATTTTCGGCGCGATTTTCCCTTGACTGTTCCCATCTTCACATTTAACATGATTTGCGGATTGAATTCACTTGTCTTGATCTGTGCTTGAATTCCCGTTCCGTAAATATTTGCTGAAAGTGTAAGCCGAAACCGGTCTTTTATGTATAAATATTTCATTTCAATTACCTTGGGTGTTAATTATTGCGACCCTTTCCCTCGATATACATAGGTACGTACTTATCCACTCGATAATTTCCATTGTCAAACGTCGGAATTTCAGTATCTACTTTGGAGCTATGTCTTCTTTAATTATTAAGTAAAATTAAATTTGTAGTCTTTAGTTAAGGAAAAGCCTATGGATAGAATTCATCATCATTGATAATATCGAAATTTCTTTTGTTTTTTTTTTTAATTTGCATTTTTTTTAATCGTTTGTACTGCTACCTTTTTGACAGCTTAAGCTCGTTGTAAATAATTTCTTTTGATGGAACCCTCATCTAAGCACATTTTGGAATGTGTCTTGTGTTGAAAATACGCAGAATGGAATCGTGCAAAACACTGTAACATATTGAAGAGATAAAATAGTAAAATATATAGGAGAGCTATAAATTGTGTTGGGGGACAGCCAAGAACTGAGAATATGAATTACAGTTCACAATTTGGTACGAATATATTTTGAAATAAAATAAAGCTTTGAAAGCTTCAATTGATAGTTGCAGCACAAAATCTTGGCCAAAGATTGTTATAGTAAAGTGTATAGAAATCTCGGTGTTATTTTGATAAACAAACTTGTTTATTGCTTTAGCTTCCCAAATGCCCCGAAGCCCCCCAATGGTGTAAATGGCTGCGCTGGCATCTCCCACTGTGCTTGGGCTTGCATTCATTTTTGCTGCATTTGCAAAAGCCAATAACACAACACCCACAACAAGCAAAAAGCGAAGACGATGATGATGATGATGTTTATGATGATGTTGGTGATGAGGGCGAGGTCGCAACGTTGAGGGTGACAGTGAGGAGGAAGTAAGTGGCGAGTGCCAGTGAAATTAATAATTATAAGCGCTGAAAGCAAAATAAAATGTAAACAATTAAAATGGGCCTGGACTCAACGATGCGACGCGCCGTTGGCAATTTGCAATTCCAAACACCGGTGACGGCGTCAGCAGCAGCAGCAGCAGCGGCAGAAGCAGAGGCAGAGGCAGAGGCGGCGGCGGCGGCGTCTTTTTGGACTCATTCTCATTCTGAGTATTGCTGGCAGCAGCATCAGCAACACTAGCAACACCAGCAACATCAACAACAGCAGCAGCAACAACAACGGCGTGTGACATTGAGGCGCGAAACGGGCAGCCGTCGACGCCAACTGTTTGGGGCTTGTTTGTAAAACAACCAAAAGGTCACAAACTATTTGTGTAGAGTGGCGACCTCTTGCCTCTGGCGCAGTGTTTGTGTTCGCACACCATTATTTCAACACGCATACACACGCACACACACGCAGACGCATTTACGAGTAAGTGTTTTAATTGCAGTTTGCCCAAATGGCACACACGCACACTCGCGCGCACACACACAGACATACATTAGCAGAGGCAATTAATTAATTGAGACCACCCACCACATAACCTATTTTGAAGTTCGGCGCAACGCCCACATCACACACACACATACACAGACACTACTGAGATCTGCAGTTGATATATGCGCATATACATACATCTGTCCGTATGTATGCCGTACATATGTATGTGTGTTAATGCGAAACTTGGTACATGTGTTCATGGAATGTTGACATGTGTTCCCAAATATGTATATGTGTATGCCTATGCATATGTATGCGTATCTGTAGACACATTTGTATATACATAGTTGCAGTTGCCGTTACCCATGAATTGCCAATGGGCGACGCAAGTATGCAAAATGTTGTCCACACACACACACACTGATGGAACATGTGTTCATTTAAATAGCTGAATATTTAGTATTAAGAATTTGGATCGTAGCCACCCATTAAACCCATCATTGTATCAGTTGTTTACAATTTGTTAGTCATTTGAATGCATAAAAAGCTTACAAGAGGCGACCTGACAGACAGTAGTTCATTTTGCATAAGTTTGTTAACGAATTGATCAATACGAGTGCTTAATTTATTCCATCGCATGAGCCAAAGCAACAGTTCAGCGGTTAAAGCGTGTACTCGTTTTTGCATATATGTAATTTAAACGATAATGAAAAAAAAACTAACTTATACTTATAGTCCAACGAATCCACTGACTTCTCCTATTTAACATTGTTTTTTGTAATAATAACCAATTTAAGCAAGTTCAGATGCATAAGAAATGTCCAAAGATTGAAATAAACTAGATATGCGTATGATATACAAGATCCTACGTTCCAAATTTGAAGTTTCTAGCGCAAATAGTCTACTGACGGACAGGCTAGATCGACTCGCCCGTTGATGCTGATCAAGAATAAATATACATATACATGTATGTGGGAATATATATTTTCCAAAATTGGTGAAGAGTGTTTCGAACAATTTTTTTTAAGATAATTGAAAATGAGTTTGAAACCTATAGGATGGTAAACTAAAAAGTTTCATACAACAGTTTACGCCGAATTTCCACATTTCCGGAAAGAAATCAATTCAGAGTTCGATATACGAGTAAGGTTCTGTAAAAATTGCAGATTTCTAGCTTTTACCGTTTGGCCTGCTCGTGAGTCGCCAATCAGTTAGTCAGTTAGGCTCAAGAGTTATATGTAAGTATATAAAATGTTTTGTAGCGTCGGAAATGCATCTTTCCGCCCATTTGTACAGCTCTAGTACCTCTAACCCAATTTTTGGGTACAAGCTGTAAAAAGCTAACTATGTCCTACAACACTGACGTATGGAATGTTTAGTCAACTGATGCGCCTTAGAATTCTCAATTGGTTCTAGCACATCAGTGATGAGTAGGATGCTGGGTCAGTGGAGTTGTTAGCTTTGGTCGCTGTGAGGAAGTGTGCGCACTTCCCAAACAAATAAGTTCGACCATCCGCTCCTTGCATCATGGCAAGTCTTCTTATTTAGACTTAAGTGTTTTTCTTTCGTATTGATAAAATCATACGCAATAATTTTTTTTAAAAGTGAATAAAATCCGAAATATCTCTTTACTAAATGTGAATATTTTTGAACAATGTTTTATGGTTTCCAAAATTTTGAAAAATATTTATAACTCTTCAGTTGTAGAGTGTGAAAATAAACTTCAGTTATATATTTCTTCACAGAAGAAATTGACTGGTAATTTCCAGAATTTAATGTTACATTACATTAAAATAACATTAAAAAATATTTCACTTTACTTGTAAAGTGTGAAAGTAAAAATGACCTTTGAATTTCGTTTTAAAGGGTGAAGGTGTTTGAACTGGTTCATTCTAGTTCAACACCATTTTAAAAATTCATAATTTAAAGGACAAATGTTTTGTACCTATTAATTAAAATATTGTTTGCTCGTAAAAATAAACACAAAGTTAAATTAAAATAATATACATATTTTAAAGAGATCCTTACGGTTGGGATTGGAGTTTAAGTCCTTACTCTTGGACCCTCTCTTCATATTCAACAATTCTTTTTTCTAATATTTCTTTGCTTTCAAAATTGGTGGCAATTTAACTACTCTTACTTAGCGAGGGATATATTTCAAGTATTCCGCTTGAGAAATTTGTATTTTTTTTCTGTATTCTTCATTAAATCTTAATGTGAAAGTATATATCTTTTGAAGTTTCATGTTCTTTACAATTTCTTATAGTTTCATTAAGGTTACGTTAACAATCGTAAAATATCATTTGGCTACCATATCATGTCATGATTGGGATATGAACCCAAAGCTTTGCTATTTCCTGAAAACTTTTCAAACACTATTTTTGTATAAAACATTTATTTATATAAGTGATCATCGTGTTAAAGGAACAAAATGTCGATTAAATTGTAATTTTCTTTAAATTATATTGATTGTATGAGCAATTGGATCTCAATTATAATTAATAACTGGTAGGTTGACCCAGCTAGAAATAGTTGATCTGGTGTCTCTTAGTCGGGTAGACTCCACTCGAGCGTTCTTACTTGTTTATTTTCAGACCGGTTAATTAGTGATTTTTAGTTACACACACACCTAATTAATATGAAATTTATTTATTTATGTGAATAATTTTTTGATCTTATAAATACCAAATTATACATTTTACCATGGATGGGAATTAAGCCCGCGAACTCGATCCAGTTGCATATCAAGTCCAATGTACTCAGTAAAAGATCGCATATGTATACGAAATGCAGTCAAAAACCAAGTGGTAAAGAAATTTGGAAAATATTACGCTAATTAATGAATTAAACTTAAGAACATAATGGTTTACATTTTTGTTGTTTTTTTCTTGAAATAATAAACGATTCCTATTTATAATCTGCCCCGTTAGTGGGCAATATTTATAATTCGTTATATTATATTAACATGGGTTTGTTTCATATGTCATTAGTAGTTACATTTGCATTTACATGTGACTTGCTTCAATATCATTACTATCATTAAGGGGAGTTTGGATTCTTCGTCCATCGGGAGGTCAAGCGGATGTTTCCTTTGGAGCCGTCTTTTTGTTGTGCTGTTGTCAAGAATATTTACTTCCAGATTGTTTGTGTGATATAGTAGTCTAGCGGTGTACCGCTCGCTAATCCTTGCGATCTCATCCTTGACCAACGGTATGCGTAGAACGAAAGACTGCCTACCAGTATTGTCGTTTCGAAATGCCCTTTCTCTCAGTGTACAAATGTGTGTATGTATGTATAAGTCCAAGTAATGATTTCTACGTGAAAGAAAGAACCAATTGAACAAAAGTAGGCAAGGTGTGTTCTCACAACTATGCGTAACCCTTTTATGGCGATTAATATCGCATCAAATAAATTCCAAATTGCTGTTTGAGTATCATTTAACAATCTTTGACCATCTACGCAACAGCACACAAGCATTTCCGCGCTCTCCGCCCTGTCACTTTTTCCTCCCTGAAGACCCCCGGCAGCGACGCGTCGGCAACGTCACGCTGCCGGGCCAGAAGTCGTTCTGGCAGACACTCTGACGGCGGCCCAATGGCTGCTTAGCATAGATGGACGATAGATAAACATTTTGGGGAGCGGGCCCAAATGATTTTCAAAGAATAGCCGCTTCTAGCCCTTTTCTGGGATCGCAATTTCATGTCAAATTGATCTGGTATGAGTAAGAGCAGCAATTTGATAGATCATCACTTAAATATAACGTATTTCCATCTGATCATCATTAGGCTTATTAATATTTTCATTGTTAATAAAATATGTAGGTAAACAGTAGCCATCATGACACGCATTAACTTTATCTTTACTTCCATTATCAACGCCTTCAATCTAATTTAAAAACAAAATTGAAAAAATTACTCATTTCCACTTCCAAGGAATCGCTAAGCGAGCCGCTGGACAACGGACGTGCACACCCGGTCAATGTCTTCAGGTTCGAACTTGGAACTTGCAACCTGGACTTGGAGCTGGTCTTGTGTTGTTCGTATCTTCAGCGTATCTCATTCACATTCATAAATTTGAATTTGCTTGCTTTTCATTGTGTTCGTTAGCGATGTCTTTGAGTATTTTGGTCTCAGGTCTCTGGTCTCTGGTTTCAGGTCTCTGCTTCTGTATTATACTGTCGTCGAAGGCGACCACCCGATTAGACGTATAGTTCGCGCTCATTTGAGTGTTTGTAGGCTCGTTTGGTATTCGTGGCTGAATTTCTTAAAAACAATAAAATAAAATTAAGCAAAACGGCATTTTAATAATGCTGCTGCTGTCTTCTTTTCCCTTAGATGGGCGATAGCTCAGGTGTAGGCCACCAGCCGCTGTCGCTGCCGCTGTCTCTGCCTCTGCTTCTGCCTCTGCCTCTGCCGCTGTTGGTGTTGGTGTTCGTAATGGGCCATAATGGATCTTCCTAACAATTTGATGATTTATGTTGTGCACCTAGCGGTTGTTGTTTCGTTTGGCTTCTTTATAGCTGTTTTATTATGTTTATAGCGCTTATAGCGTTTCTGTCTGTGTCTTTATCGGCAAGCCCAAACTCTAACTGAGCCCGGCTCTGACTTTGGCTCTCGACTCTCAAACTGAGTCCAATGACGTACGCCGAATGCGGCTCTTTATTTAACTGGCCGTCGCGCATGTGCCGTCTTGTCCCGTCCCGTCCCAGCCCGTCCCAGCCAGTCGCATGTACGTTCAAATTTGGGTTCGCGTTTGTTTTGTCATAATAAACCACTAAAAGGGAGCATATAAAAAGTAATTTTCCGCACCTGCCTTTCAACGTGGCCAACGCCAGCGGTACTTCAAGGGATCTCTCTGCCCTCAGATGATTTACGAGTTGCGTTTATCAAACGAGCTCACAGACTTGCCATTTCGCATTTCGACTTAATTGAATACTTGTCAGATGAAGCACATTGTTTGCAGTACTAGCGCCCACTAAGGGATACAATGCAAGGACCTGTTTATTGTCAATTATGTGTCCGCATTTATACATTTAACTTAAACATGCCAGTGAATCTAATAAAGGATTTAATAGATTTCGCTTATTGTAGAACTACAGCTTATTGAAGGCCAGTTCTTATTAGCTTTGATATAGAATTAATAATATAGTAGATACTTTTCTAACATTTGTGACCTTAAGCCCATTTCCCTTCCGTGGTGTCGGGTGGGAGTAGATTTTTGAAGTTTCATGCAACAGTTTTCCGTCCGTGGTGGTAGGTTGTTCAAGATCCTGGGCCCGGGTTCGTTGGACACAAATTATTCAGGCAGGTAGTCATGTTAAGGAGTACAAAAACACAAAATATTTTCTCACTTTCCAACCTTCATACATTTTGAATCTGTGTGTAAATAACACCGCCACAGCGCCACCTACCGGGTACAGCATAGGTTCAAATCTCTTAATTTTTCGGGCTAAATTTAACATACCTGAGCTTTAATGAGTAGTCGAAATGTAATACACACGTCATTATTAATATGTAGAAAACAAAGCATGTTAAAAACATTTATTTTGTGTCTTTTTCTACTTTTTTTTTTTATTTATGTGGTGGTTACGGTTGGCACCTTGCGATCTTACACATCCATTTATAGGGTTTAATAAGCAAGAATCTACTTATTTAAACAGTTGATAATTAACTAAAGACTAACTTAGTATAAGAGTGGGAGAGAACAAAAGAAATAAAAATAAAAAAAGTAGTATGTACATTAATAGAGGATTCTTCTACTGGCGAGGTTCCTTGGGTAGATGCGCTTCAGTCTTCTGTTGCGGGGTCTTCTATTCAGTCTGCTGTTAAAAACAATGTTCGATTTTTACCAATTAGTTTTATCGTCCTATAAGAAAATATAAGGGGGGAAATATTTACAAAGTTGGGTGGCATTGTTTAGAAATATCATGCTTACATAGTTGTTTAGGAAAATAATATTGTATTAAATATCCGTTTTGCTATACTAAATGAACCAGAAGACAAATAAATGAAGTTGAGGCTGCAATATTTAAATACACTTGAAACATTTATAGATACTAAAGAACGGACTGCGTTTCGAAGTTTCCTACCCGTATAGGGGAGGAAAAATGACATTCTGCACTGTCCCTCGACACACCCTTTCTGCAATACAAAAATCAAGTAAATATGTTGTGTTTAACGCTTTTAAATGGCACTTAACTGGTTTGCCTACGCCAAGTTATGTGTAGATAATAGTTCCATCTTAATCAAAGATGGAAATGTGTCTCTTTTGAGATATTTAATTGGGAATAGTTATCTTTAACAGCATGTTTACTTTGTAAGTGTATTGCTGAACATGTTTATATGACTGCTAGTCAATAATTAAATTATTAAATGTATTTGGCAACTTTCTACATTTAGTTCCACTACATATTTGGGAGTGCGTTTGTGTATAGAGTGTTTACAGACATTTAATTGTCAAATGTATGTAAATACACGGGCAATACTATGTAGTAGCCGTGTTTCACATTCCATAGATAAATCGAACTACCGAATTTGGTTGTCGTCGCATTCGGTTGACAATCACATTACAAACGGCAAATGTGTCAGAAATATTGTTGTGAGTCTCTTTCATTTGTTTCTGGTACAATGGTCGTAATTTGGGACTTTAAGAGCTTTCAATGTGTCGTTTCGGTGTGCGCTGCGAGAATTTTAAATTAATTATTTTTTTGACCCCACACAATGTTCGAGCTTTGAAGTGCCTGGGAGCACGGCCAATGTCTACAAAGCAGCCGTCGTCGCCAACACTTTGCATATATATCTGAATCGATAGTTTTGTTTTCAACGCGAACCGGTTAGCAATTGGAGTTGGACGTGGAGGGAGGAGCTGCAAGAGCTGGAGGGAGGGCTGGAGCTGGAGCTGGGGCCGTGTATCGTACGTGTACATGTACATCAGTCCGTGCCGGGCCGAATTACTGACATAATATTATTGTAATGTTCCTATGAGAGTATTTTTTTTATTTTATTTTTTTTTTGTCGATTCAATCGGTCTGTGCCACTTTTTGTCTACTCACGAAGACATGAGCATATTTTGTTTGTAATTTATTATACGCAGTTGGTGAGCTGCCTACGAAATTAATATTGCCTAAGCGTCTACTGGGGCTTTGTGTGTGTGTGATTTGGTGTGTTGTGCTCGGATGTCGTCGATGTTCGTGGAACACGAGGAGTTATTTGTACCAGCAGCTTGCCAAAATGTGTTGCCACTTTGGGCCATCGTGGGCCATTGGCTGACTGGCCCCTGGTTGGTTAGCCAGGGGCCGTGTGGGGTAAGACGCTCGCATTATTCGTAAGAAACAATTTGCATATGTATGTCTTGTCGTTCAACAATGGATTGGCAAGGTGTGAATTAATTTGCTCCGCACGCCGAAAGTCAAATGTTGAGAAGAAAAGCCACACACAGAAATCCTTTCCTTTCGTTTCCTTTCCTTTCCTTGCCGTACCAATACAAGTCGCAGCCACCCTTCCTTCCTACCATCCTGCAGCGGCATTCTGGACGAAATTCTACGAAAACTTGCGTGCATTTAGCCTCCCTTTGGTGAGTTGGGATTGGGACTCGGTTTTGTCTGTGTCTTGGTCTTGGCCTGGGTCTGGGTCTTGGGCTTCGCTTTTTGGCACTGTGGCCGACTTATCAATGACAAATCTCCAAAATCGTTTCTGTTTGCCATGGCCAATGCCTGTCAATTTGGCTTGTTGACACTTCTGCGCCTTGTGTAGTGCCAGAAAGGTTTGTGGATCGTACTACACGGAGACGGGCCGTGTCTCATCGAAATTTCTTTTCTTATTTTATGTCTTGGCTGCTTATTTTCCCGGTGGGATTTGAGGCTTCATGAATGAAAGCCAAAAGCCAAAAGCCCATGCGGTACATTCCTTGGCAGAGCAGCTGACAAGCGGAAGTTGCCGTTACTGTCGGATGGATTGAACCATTGCCATCATTGCTTCAATTGAGACAATAATCGACCCATCTGTATCTGTGTCCCTTTTGGCCCAAGTACAATTTAAGCTCGGGCTACGTTTTTCGGGCTTATCATGAACAGATTAAGAATTGGTTGGCTTAGAGCCTCTGCGGTCATCTGTATTGTGTAGCCAGGCTAAGCTCTTGGGAGTGTAAGCAATGTATTTTAATTAAGCATTGCCAATACAGCTGGAGACTGAATTTGTCATCTGCAGGAACATAAACATATACCAAGCGCAGACCCGATGGTGTTAAATTCGATTAGATCTGCGAAACAGCGTTGAGGCTTCATTGAGCACGCTGCTCGGACAAGAAACTGTGGCTCCATCAACAGCAACAGCAGCAACAGCAACAGCAACAGCAACAGCAACAGCAACAGCAACAACAACTTGCAACAACAGCGCAGAGCCTTAATGCAGTCGCGACACATTTATTTAATCCGCAAGTTGCTCAAATTGCAAGCGCTCAAGTTGGCGTTGCCTTTGCTCGCTGCTGCTTCAACATTTCGCGTATTGCCGAGACAAAAGCACAAAAAAAGCCCAACAAGAAATAAAAAACGAAGAAGCGAACAACGACACAGACACGCTGACAATCGACAATCCAAAATGCTGAATGAAGGCGCAAAGTAAAACAATATCTGATTTGAAGCATCCGGTCGCGATTGTCATTGCCACCTATGCCACCGTCACCGCCTTCGCCACCACCACCACCACCGCCACCGTCAACGCCAGCGGAGGCGACTCGGCGACACGCGAGGACAGGCGGCAGTACCGAATTGAGGGCCCAGGCCCCCAAAACTCACTTCCTGCGACTGGCTTGGCTGTCCGGTCGGTCCCTTGTCCTGCCTCTGCCTCTGTCTCTGTCCTGTTTGCTGCTATTGCTATTGTCATTCTGGCCGGGATTGCTCCACTGGCACCCGACCCCGACCCACAATACATAGTAGAGTGTGAGATCAATCGTATTCGATTGCAGAATGCGCGGTAGGTAAGCGTTAACGACGTTTTTGAAGTTTCCAGCTCTGTTTGGCGAGGCTCGACTCTCGGCTCTACTCTACTCGGTTCTTGTTGGTTTTTTTGTTATATATTTTTTTATTTTTTATTTTTTGTTTTTGGTGGCAAGGAGCGCAGCGACAAAAAAATTGCGACACGTTATTTCAATTTAAAATGTTTATAATTCAGAGTGTTCTCTGCTCTTTTTTGCTACCACCTTCGCTGCCACAACAGCAGTAAACGGCGACAGCTTGCTGTCGTCACTTTTGCCGCATTTGCCAACACGAAAAGAGAAACAAAAGCCTGGTTAACCGTACCAATCCAGCTCCCAGCTCCAAACTCCAGCCCAACAATACGAGTATGTACAAGTATGTATCCCATAATCTTACTGTATTAAAGCTTGACACCAAAGGCGTATTCAGGATCTCCCCAAGGGGGTCAAACAAACAATTTTTGTTTGCACTTTGTTCAAAATTTAATAAAAAATTAAGATACTTACCAAGTTTCCATTTGAAATGACAATTTTTGTTTCGTTTTATAAAATGATATTATAAATATAATTTTAACTACAACAGAAAGAGTTAATTGAAAATAAAAAAATTAATTTGAAATGTAGATTTTAATACTTCACGATTTGAAGATTTTACCTGATTATTATTTGCCCTAGATACATCACATTGCAGTGGGTACAGCCTTCCTGTAGGCGTCCTGCCATAAATCCAATTATCCGAAGGATAACATTAAAATCAATTGAATATGTTGTGTTTGAGGCTTTTAAATGGTACTTAAGTGCTGATTTGCCTACTAAGTATTACTTATACATGGATGCTAGCGCAAGTCAGCTTTTATCTTTAAAAAAAATACAAAACAATCAACTAGTATGAATAGTGGAACTTATTTATTTTTGTGTGCTTGTCATCCTGACCGACTGATTTGCGACTAACGGGTCCGGGCCCGGGACTTTTTAAAATCTACCGCCACGGGCGGAAAAATGTTGTATGAAACTTGAAAAATCTACTCCCAGTCGTCAACACGGACGGTCAAATGTGTGGGAGCAGTTTTTTGTTAGCTCGGTCTCTGAGTTCTTCAAAAATACAAAAATTTATATGGCACGGGAATAGAGTGGTAAGTTATTTTTGTTTATTTCTTACTTTCTCAGGTTACAGCTAGTTATATTATATTATATTACTTGGTATACATTAGAACAATATTTGTATAAAAGAACATGCATGGAAGAGTTCCCTGGGGCTATGTGGAGGATGAAACACCCCTCTGCCCTACTGCAGCTACGCCCATGCTTGGAACCAGCACGGAACGCATTTCACGAAACCCTAATTAATAACTTTGGTGCAAGAGTTGGCCCACAGTGTTGTTAGTTTTTGCTTACTATGTCTGTTTATACGGATACGAGTGTACGAGCATATGGATTATCATTCAGGTTTATTGTTATGCCAATAAATGCAAATGAAAACGCATTCTCGGCGCCTTGCCCTCGTCGATTTCACTTGCATTCCCTCACATACAAGCGGGCATTGTGAATATTCACAGCTCGAGCACTTTGTAGTTTGAGTGTTTTGAGTTAAGAATCGCATAAGGTACACCCAATTTGGCCAAGTCAAGAAGCGGCCGCCAACAATGTGTGCCTGGGTGGCCTTGGGCACAGCTCTGCTGTCGTTTTGTGTGTGTGAGAGAGAGATTGTGTCCAAGACCATTAAATGGCAAATACATTTATGGCCGTAATTACACCCTAAAATTCAAATTATATCAACAAACCAAAAACCGCACGTTGTGTCCACTGCATGACTCAATCTGAGAGCTCTGGGCCAGCCAGCCGCTTCTTGGCCTTGCGGCTGGCCCTGTCCTTGTGATGTTTCTGCCAGACAGTCGGCAGCAAGCCCAGAGTCAGAGACTGGCACTGGCTTCAGCCTAAGGTCCGCATTTATTTTTACAAGCTTGTAGCACAATAGTCATAGGCTTTGTCGGAACGCCCACGCCCCGTGCCCCGTGCCCCGTGCCCCGTGCCCTGTGCCACATGCCCCATGCCCTCTGCACCCGGCCGCAGTGTTGACTTTGAGCAGACCAGGCCGGATTATCCAGCAGTGCTAAAAACTTTTTAGAAGTCATTAAAACCTTGTAGTGGTAAAATTAATTACTTGTAGTTGCAAACAATGTAGCCACGCCGCAAGCAACATTTCCATTCTGCCGTCGTCGTCGTCTTCTTCTTCTTCTGCTCCAACAGCCTGCCTCTTGCAACGTCCGTCTCTGCCGTCCATTGTCCGCCCGTCCCCCTGTCCACCCGTCCACCCGTCCACCCGTCCTACTGTTCAACGGGAATGAGCCAAGCTGCCGTTCAAGCGGACTAAGTGCATGTTTGGTAAAAACATATTCACTTTGAAATTTATTAACCTTGCGTGTTCTGTTGAATTAAGAATCCAGACGCGAAAGTTTCCACAATGTTTGCTTTAAGTCGTAGACCTATTCAAAAGTCATACATATTTACAGTTTCGAATGCCAAAAGCGACTTGTGCTGTTTATTCAAATATTTGGTCTCGAATTCAGCCCTTTTTCAACGATTAGTTCAGCATTCTCTGTCGCTGTTGAAATGAGCTAACAGATTCTCAAAGGTTGACAGAATCTTAGATACATGTACACAAGTAGATTGATTGCTTACTTTGAAAATACAAAGTTCTTTATTGAATTGTGCATAAAATTCAACAAGTATTCATTAAGTATTCATTAAGTATTCATCAAGTAATATGATTTTATGCTATGCCCATTTCATGAATTCTACTTGAACGCGCGATTTCATAATATATTACTTTTCCTACCTTTGCAGAATAAGGAAATCGTCGGGTATGGAGTAAACTATCAAGCTTGTTTCCATTTCCAATTCATTCATTCAATCATTCGTAATCGAGGTTGGCTATTTTGAATTCCGAGATTGGATTAAGTAGCGGGTAAAAAATGATGAGCTGGTGGAATCAAAACTATACGAATCCGATCCGAAATGAAAAGTACTAGGAAATGGAAACAGGTCTGACCTTATGTTATTGTCAAGTTGTCTTAAGGCTACTCAAGATTTTGAAAAGTAAATATAACACTAAATTTTAGTAACGGTGTATATTTGTGAAATTACCAAATATTGTTTAAGCTACTAATGGATTATCAAAGTTGTTAGTTTGTTTGTGTTTGCTTTGGTTATGCTCTGTGTATGGAAATGTTGTCAGTAAGACCGTGACAATATATTCATGGGAATCAACAAAACTCAAAACGTGGTATTAAGAGAGTTGGCCCAAACTGAAAACATATGTATGAGTGTGTATGTCTGAGTATGTAGAATTAAGCAACCGCTTGATGTATATTTCTGTTGAAAAATGAAAAAAATGTATCAAATATGACAGTAGTATATAAATAGTATATATATATATGTATATATGAGGGTAAATTATTATTAGCTATTTTTATAAATTCTCAAAAGTGGAAGAGGTTCTGAAATGACCATATGTACGTTATCTATGGTCTGGTATAGACCTTCGGCAGTCTCCAAATTTTTAAATTAACCCCCAAATCTGGATACAAGTCAATAAACATTTTCGAATCACTTTTCACACTTAATCTTGAATAACATTTACTGAGGCATGTGCAGGAAATTATAAAAAGGAAGAATATGCTGCCCGTAGTTTTCTATCAATTTAGTTGTTTCTTTTTTAAATGTGGACAATAAAGATACAAAGACAATATAAAAACGATTCATAAAAGTTTAAAAAAGCGAAACAGAAACTTCATAGTCACTTTTCTGTGACAGAGGGGAGCAAGGGAGGCAGTACACAAATGCGACCTCAGTAGGCTTCTCCTGGAAAAATTATTTGCACAATGTTGCCAAAGATAAAGTAATGGGACAATGTGCTTTTAACACCTCTGAGACAGGGGGCTCAACGATTCAGTAAAATCCCTCCCCACGGGCGGAAAAGTGTTGTATGAAACTTGAAAATCTACTTCCACCCGTCACCAAGGATGGGAAATGACCTTACGGTCAAATATGTGAGGGAAGCTTTTTGTTAGATCGGTTTCTAAGTACTTTATACTCTATACAAAGTATCATAAGGCACGAGAAGGGAAAGGGTGGTAAGTTATTTGTGTTACATACTTATCCATGCAACCACAATGTGCCAAAGCGAAGCATGGTAGGGTACAGCTATTACTTTATAAAATATATAGAGCTTTATTTGTATTTTATAGAGACATTTCAATCAATTCAGTTCTTTTATTTTATATAATACTCATACCAGTTTATGCCCACACATTTGGTAAGCTAATACTGAATAGATATCTTTTTTTCTCTTTTTTTTTATTATATAGAGACATTTAAAACAATTTGTTCAGACGTACTTAAATGCTATCAATTGGTGGCTCTGCAATTGCGGCTGTGGCGTTGAAATGTTCATTACTTTCAATTAAATGGCTATAATTGAACATGACGTATTTATGAGTTTGACAACAAGGCTCAGAGCCTCGCGATTTCTGCTGGATAATGTGCAGCTGTTAATTGCGTGAAAATGTCATTGAAATTGGCAAAATCAAATGGCACCATATGCATATACGTATATATTTGGATATCCGTGGGCACACGTATACTAATTATGTGTGCCATCAATATTTATAGCCCCAATGAGCTGCGGAACTGGTATCGATTACAGGCAGTCCATTAGGCGAGGCGATTGTACGCAATCGGCTAAAAAGCGCAGTTGGTGCAACAAACAAGGCGAAAGTGCAGAACGCCATGAATCACATTTTGCCAATTAAGCATGATCCGTTGTTGTAAACGGCATGCTCGTAAGCAAAATCATAATTTTAATTTTATTCATTATAACCACATGCGAGTAAGCAAAAGCCATCGCGACATTCTTACACCACACCGGAATCTCAATGTAGGCAGCAGTTGGGACTGGGGCGTCGACAACAGTTTGATGTCCGTCTGTCCGTCTATCCGTCCGTCCGACTCTCCGACCGGATGGGCTATTGGGACCACCAAAGCAGCAACAAACATTCGCACACATTCAACTGCAAAGCAACCCGGACAAGAACTGCAAGCGTTGCACTAAGTAAGACCGTTCGCGATTACATTTGTGTTTGTAAATGCGATCGCTGATCATATTTCAGCCAGCACGTTGAAGGGGGGCCTCACGGGGCGTGGTTGGGGTCGGGGTTGGGTGAAGGGGGCCGTTAGGGGCCTCGGCTGACTTGCTGTGGGGTCCGACCGCCCAGCTTGTGCTGTAAATGCCAATGTGAGTGGAAATCACATCGTTTTCAGTTAATTGCGAGTACAATGTATTTGCATTTGATTTGTAAACAAAATCACTTTGTAATTGTATCACATGGAATGGCGTCGGTTCCACTAAGGAACTAATTAGTTCGCTTAAGTAGCTCACAACCAGCAGAAAAGAAAAATAAATAGAAAATAATCCGATTGGCTGCAGCTAGAAAACTATCGATAGTACTGCTAGGTATTCCACTTTCGATACTATCGAACCTTAATTTCAATGCTTTTTAAACTCTAACTCACAGAATATATATTTTTAATTTATATAAGAAACATTCATTTAGTAATCAAAATCACTTTGTAATTGTATCACATGGATTGGCGTCGGTTCCACTAAGGAATTAAAAATAAATGGAAAATAATCCGATTGGCAGCAGCTAAGAAACTATCGATAGTACTGCTAAGTATTCCACTTTCGATACTATCGAACCTTAATTTCAATGCTTTTTAAACCCCAACTCACGCAAAATACATTCATAACTTATATAAAAACTAAGAAACATTCATTTGGTAATAGATATTTTGTGGCGTTGACATAAGATAGCGTTGAGATAAGTCGATGCTTTCGATAGATATTTTTTTTTGTGTAAAAAATTTGCATATATCTTTAACTTGCTGTACTGCTACCTTTTTGGCAGCTTAAACTAGTTGTACATTTATTTAAAATCTAGATGAAACCAGCCCATTATAATATAATATATAACAATAGTATCTATGCTCTCCTATTGTTTCAGAAGAAAGTTTATAAAAGCATTTTATTTAAGTCTAGATGAAACCAAACAAATTGTAATAGTATCTATGGCTTTTCAGCTCTCCCTTTGTTTCAGAAGAAACTTTATAAAACCATTTTATTTAAGTCTAGATGAAACCAAACAAATTGTAATAGTATCTATGGTTTTTCAGCTGTACTATTGATTCGGAAGAAACTTTTTAATACCATTCAGCTAGGCGTGAATGTTACATATCATTTTAATGAACTTGCAAATCAAGTGTAGTAATTATTTACCACCAAAAGTTAAAAAGTGAAGCATTTTTTTGTTTTTGAATGAAATCACAGCGCTGCGCTTTTAATATCAGCCCCCGCTACCCGCGGAGGCATCGACCAGTTGGAGCAAAATGCTCCGCTAGTATTATTTATGGAGTCTAGAGTCGTAGTCAGCATAGTTAATTGACCAAGCAGCGGCCATTGAGCAGTAATTTCTGCACAAGCACACATATATGGAGCGTATGATGTATATATCACAAGTATATATTGATAAATATATACTTGCATGCCATATATACTTGTTTACCTACTATAAAGTTGCTACGATCAGCTGCGGCGCTCTGCTCGGCAATCCACGAAAGGTGATAAGTACAAATTGCCCAAGCGAAACTTACAACTGCAGCGCTAAATGATATAGGGGTTCTGTATTTCATTCCGAAACGTCAGCACTTATGAAATGTATTGGCCCCTTTATAGCTATGCATACGACAGTCATTATATTTATTCATAATTAACAATAATATTGCTTTGAATCTTAAGTGAAAAGTTTTCCGTGGCATTCAATTGATAAAACTCTGTGGGGAGGAGTATATTGGGTTTGACGATATTCTTTTCCTATTAGGGCAACTATAATTTGATAGACAGTTGATAGTTGGTATATACTTTTGGCAGACAGTGTATTGTAAATATTTTGCAACGCCCCCAAAATTCTACAATAACTAATATTTCTATTAAATGAACGTTAAGAACGTTAATTAAATTTATGCTTAAATAATATTTTAATATTAATTTATTATGTGTTATTGTAGTAATTTACTGTATACGGAAATTGCCCCTGAAATTATATCCACAAAAATTGTATTAAATATACAAAATGCGATATAAAACCGGTTAAAAACAAATTGTTTTGTGTTCGCATTTTTGTTATTATTTGTTTCATGTTGGTTAGTTATATTCTTAATGATTTAAAGGTTTTTGGAAAAGGTAAAACGCGTTTTTTGAATATCATTAACTGAAAACTACAAATGTTCCATCAAATAAAAATGTTTATTTCTCACATGCCATAAATACGAAAAGCAACAAAGAAATATGTTTTCTAGATTGTTTATTCATTTTGTTGAAATAAGTATGTGCAAAAAGAACCTGTCTAAAATTTATTGACATTATTTAGTCACATAAATCACAAACTACAAGTGGGAAGTTTATACCTTAACTTTTCGCATACTCAGTATAAAGATAATAATTAAAAATAATATATATTTATATAAAGATATGATGTGTATATACATTTAATTTATTGCGCATAGAAAAGATACTTTTAGCAATTTTGTTGTGAACTAGATATGCCTTAACGATGGCCGTATGCAATGTTTTGGATATTTTAGAGCTCTAATTGGTAGATGTTGTCTATTCTGAGTTTTTAATTAATTAAATTAAAAATATATCAAATCAGTTGGGCAAAAGGAAATTAAATTGATCATACTGTACATATGAACTATGTCCAACGGAACTGTCCACATCATCAAATGACGACTAGAGATATATTTATATGTGTGTATCTACACCTATTGTAGACCACTCTGGGCGCCAGCTTATCGTGTGTCGGCAAATCAAATGAAAGCCAGAAGCTACTCGTACTACCAACTCCAACTACCAACTACCAACTACGAGGCCATCGGATGCGTTCAAAGTGCAGAAAGTTTTCACGCAATGCAAAGCCAATTGCACAGGCAACTGACTCGAATACTTATGAACAATGTATTCAAGTGAGCTCAGTTTTTGTGAATGGCTGTGTGAGTGTAGTATCTGTATCTGTAGCTGTGTGCAACTGTGTATCTGTGTAACTGTATGTATCTGTGCGTTGCGCGGCGGCAAACACTCGTCGTCGGTGAAAATTAATTGCTGACCATATAGACATGACACGAAAGATCACGGGACGGAATGAAATCGAAGTTAAAATCGAAATCGAATTCAAACTCAAACTCAAGCTATTAATCGGCGCACAAGAGTGACAAACATCTATTAGGCATTTAATTAAAAGTTTCGCACTTAGCAGGCTGAGTAGAGCGGGCCCGTCTGGTGGCCATTGTTGTCATTGATAACATTTGAATAACCGAATAACCGAATAACCAATCTTGTTGTCTGATACTCCGACAAAGTGTCGAATTCATGCATTTCAAGTTTCCGCCTGCCTGCAGATAGCGGCAAAAGAGCAAACACAAACATTTGCCGACAATTACTTACCAAACTCATAGATAAGTTATGGTCAGAATACGTTGCTCCACTTTGGCTGTAACTATAGCTGTATCTACGACCATGCCAGTACTATATCTAGTTTGGTATTTACATTATTGGGGGCTATCATCTGAGGCCGAGCAGTGCGGCCCTTAATAATAATTCGATGGTAAGTGATATGCTTGCCGATCGCCTGGCTCAAGTGGGGCTGGCGACAGGCTGACATTAACCCACCTGACGGCTGGGGCTGCTTATCGTGAATTGGGCAGGGGCGGAGTGGGTGGGGCGTTGTGGTGCCAGAGAAGGCCGAGCGTGTCTGGTGACACAGGACCCACCAGGATGGGTCACTCTCACCGAAAATGTTACACCTGTCGCTTTGGTGCCTGCCGATGCCGAAAGTCAATGACAATGTAAAACACACTGTTCTGGTCAGCCTAACCATGCAGACTACACTCATCCGATTAAACTTTTAAATAGATGTCAAACAAACTACATTCAGCTAACTACAAGGACTCTCGTTGTCACCGTTGAGGCTGATGTTGCCACTGCCACTGCCGCAGTTGTCTTAGGCCTGCACATTCACACACGTCAGTCCCTCGGGTCGGCGGTCGCTGGATATACTACTACATACACACATGTCCACATCTAGATACTTATGTATATACATATGTATCTATGCCTGTTCATGCTCAGGTCGAGGCGTTTCGAGTTCAACCCTGCTCTGCACATCGTTGGCCCGGGGCCGTGACGGACAAATGTCCGAAATTTTAAACTTTAGATACGGAGGAGGCTTGGTAACAAGCAAAGCCAGGTGTCAGGGTGTGGAGCGGTGTCCGGGCAGTGGCATCTACGAGTTCCCTTTCGGGACACAAGCTCCGTTGCGGCAGCGGTTGGGCGGGGCTTTGTTTTGGCCAGCTTTGGGCATAGTTATGATTTAACATGGCTTTTACACATTGACATGAAATTGGTGACATTGGTTTTGGTCTGCTAACTAGGGTTGAACGTAGTGGAAGCAAGGGTCTAAATAATAGACAGTAATCCCACTCTAGAGTCTCGATAGTTGCTAGTATCCATACTACCGATAGTTTTGAATGCTAAAGCAGAAATATTTAAAATATTTATTGATATAACTATCATCGATAATTAGATATGTACATTCTTTACTCACAATGGTTCTGTCCATCTTCAATCAATCTTTTTATTTCACGTATCATAATATACTATAGTTAGATTGGTTCCTTTCTTTAAAGTTCCCTAAAGAAATACAAATTTAATTATATTATTCCACTAATAAGTACAATATATAATATATTTTATATCACTTTAAGAATATATGTACAAAATATTTCAAATTCTGTCTGTTATATAAGAATTTATGAATTACTTACTTATATTTATATGGTTTTTTTTAAAATTTAATTTGTATGGACTTGTGAAACAAATGTTGTTCTCAAGAAATAAACGTAAAATTCAGAGACTATAAATGTAAGGGACATTTTGTTAAGTCGTTTCTCGTATGCAGTACGCAGATCAAGTGTCTTTGAAATGTTTTATGTCTTTCCGCGCATAAAACTAATTACAACCCTGTACCTTAAGATATGCCTCTGCATTGCATCTATGCATTCTGGAAACTTCATAACGATCGAATGATAAATACTATTTGAAGTTATACAAGTTACATTTTTATAACCTAAGCCCATTAGTTTCAATTAGAAGGGAGCGGAGAGGTCGCAGCTTGAGGTGTGTGTGTTTATGAGTATATATTTGTGTATTTTTATATATTTATGTTATGCCAGCAGCCTGGTTAAAAGATTTCATCTACCTTACCTTTTAACTGTAGCTTAGATGCATATTGTAAAATTGTCAAGCAATTCGGATAATATATGCCTACCTTATGGTATAATTTTAGTGTGTTCTTAAAGCTGATATTGATTATAATTATGATTTGTTAAAATTTGTTAATCTTTACCAAACAGTTTGAGAAGGTACTGCCTTTTTCTACCTATTCGTAGATAAGGCATTAGTTAGCTTATAAAACTCAAGACATGTTAGATGTTTAATGGTTTTAGTTAAAGGGGTTACAATGTGGAGGTAAAATTTGATTTAACTAATCAAAATACACCTGAGAGATGACTATTTCCACGTCGTTGAACAATCTTTAATCTTAATTATATATGTACACATAATATTTAACTATTGTAGAATATATATTTAAGTCCGAAGAACGCGAAGTAAAGTACTCGTGTCATAGTAAGATCAGGATGGTAAAGTGAATTCAAAAATGATGGTAATAACTTTTCTTTCCTCAAAAGCATGTTTTTGGTGTCGTTCTTAGATTCAAATGTAATTTCGCGGAGGCTTTTCAAATATTTTTCCATTAATCTATGTATTAAATAATAAAATAAAATAAGCAAAAATAAGACCTGTTTCTGCTTCCGATTTCGATCAAATCATTTGGAATATAAATTGTAAGATGTTGTATATCCGAATACCGATTAAAGGATTAGCTTTAATCCAGTAGATTGTAAGCTACATGAACATAACTTTGAAAATTAAAATCAGAATGAAAGCTAGTCGGAAATGGAAAAGTCCTCATAATTTCTCCCCTACAGATTTTACACATATTTCATAAGAAAATAAGAGATTTATTAAGTTTCTACTATGAAATCGCATATGTAATAAATATAATTTTAAAAGTAATTTATTAATTCTGTAGGTTATTGTATTTAAGCCCCTATTTATAGTATAATATTTAATATTCTTATAATCATTTTATATAATGGTTTATATGTGTGCAAGACTGCATTTCTAGAAGAATGAATATAGTTTATTCGTGCTAAGGTCTGTTAGTTGTATTAAATCTATAAGATTATGTATATGGAGTACAAAGGTTTTAAGACTTGCTTTTTGTTATCCGATTTTAAGTCGAATGTGAGATTTGTGTTCGTTTGTTATACTTGGATTGGTTTCGGTACAAGTGCCGGGATTGGGATTATGCACGGGCATATTAGAATTGTAAAACATCGATTAAAGTTTTGTACTGCTTATTATAGTGGCAGAAGAAAAACAACAAAAACAACAACAACACAAATGAAACTGGCGTGAGTGTGTTGGTGTGCATTGAGGGGAAACGTGAGGGAGAGACAGCACGAGAGCATGCGGGTTGCGTCGGTCCAGCTGTGCTCTTCACACCAACGGCGCGGGTGCCGCAGATAAATGCGCAGCCATTTTTTAACGGGCGGTGCTTGGTACTGCCAGGGAACTTGCCACAGGGGAAATAGTGGGAAATTTGCTAACGTTTTGTGAGTGAATGCATAATAGGATATTAATTTGATTGGGAACTCCAATCAGAGAATGTAGGAGTAAAATAGCCCGCTATCACCGAGTGAAAATTCCCCCTAAGCCATGCAATCTAGCTTTTATTTAGGAACTATATCTGTCTGTTGGCTTGCACTTTTGGAAAGCTCTCTCGAGTCGGAGGCCGCGCCAAAGCTCTGCTGCGGAAAAGCTGTGCTGCAGTCGCAGCTTGCCAAGCTGCACCTACGAATCGCTCAAAATGGCGTCGCGCCATCGCCATCGCCATCGGCCCGGCCGCACGGTCATCGGAATGTCGATAAATCAAAGCTCCGCTTCCTCTTGAACGCAGCGTAGCAAGTGGCTGCGGCATTCATCACAGGGAATTAATCAGAGCAGATGAAGCGACAACCGAAAAATAACGACGCGGCATCTCTGAAAGGCTCCGCGTTATCGCTTTAATCGACATTACCGGCTGCCTCCTCTCTCTCTCTCTCTATCGGAGTCTCTTTCAGTTTCAGTTTTAGTGCGTGACCATGGCCGCGGACCAGCTCGTTCCCGCTCCCGCTCCCGCTCCCGCTCTCTGTTCTGGTTCTACATACACTCAGAAAAAGAAATGCCCTAAAATTCAGAAGGCAGCTAGGCTTAATTTTTTCTGAACTTATATATTATATATATATATATATATATATTCTTAAAATTAGAATTTATTTCTACTAAAAATAAATTATTTCTCTCTGTTAGGCTGAATTTCTGAGTTCCATGGCATTTATTGTTCTGAGTGTATGTAAATTTTCTGAATTTAAGAAATATATTTCTGAAAGTTAGAAATTATTTATACTAAAAATAAATTATTTCTGACTTAGGATGATTTTTTTATAACTGTGGCATTTATTTTTCTGAGTGTACATCAGCATGCATACATACATATGTATGTATGTATTTATATACAAAAAATGTTTCGAAAAGGCGCTTCGCATCGATATCAATTTATCGACATTGACGTAAATTCTGAACGTGCCAACAAGGCTTCTGTCTCTTTGGACCCTGCCGCTGTTGCCTGCCGCTGCTTCAGGCAGTGCCTCTGCTGCTGTCGCTGCCTGTGCCTCTGCCACTGCCTCTGCCTCTGCCTCTGCCACTGCCTCTTTGTTGTGTCGCCTGCATCCATCAAGTGCGCGCCCAGTGTATGTCAAATTATAAATTCCGAAATTTAAATCTAATTTTCTTGCTCGGCGCTAGCGATATTCAAATATATAATGGATTTTGCATTGGGTTGACAAGTACAAGCCCATTTAATCAATAATTAAGCGTAATCCATCAAGTACAAAAGTGTCAAATGCACTCGCGAACACTTTTGTTCTCGCCTGGGTGCGGACCATGTCAAGCTTATAAAAAAGGATTCCCATTTCCAGCTCGCCCCCCAAAAAAAATACATGAAAAAGCGCATCGCTCAAAACAGAAAATCAAGTTGTCGTTGTCACAGGCGAAAATACTCGTACAACGTTAAAGATACACGAAACAAATCCGCGCTCGTCACATCTGCATGTCAAACCAGCAGCCAAACAACCCCCGAACCCGCCTCAGAGCCAGAGAGCTGCCGTCTGTCACAGTCAAGATAGCAGAGGCAGAGTCAGAGGCAGAGGCAGCAGCAGAGACAACAGCAGAGACAACAGCAGAGGCAGAGGCAGAAGCAGCAACAGCAGCCGGCTTATCTAAGCCGAAAAGCCAAAGCCGACCCACCACTTGGTCGCGTTCCCTGCGGGGCTGTGACGGGGGGGACAGCCAAAAGATACACACACTTACACACACAGAGTGGGCACAACTGTTTTCCCGCTACTCGTAAATGAGTCAATGGATCTGTAACAACAAATGTCCATTTTTCAATTTACCTGCCTGTCCGCTGTTATCCCAATCCCAACCCGCCGCCTGCATAAATTGAATCTCATATATATATATACATATATTTAGATATATAGAGCTATATAAATAAACAAACACCCACCGAATCGCTCTATAAATTAGCCCCTGACCAGTGGCCGGTGACCAGTCAGTTGGCCAGCGGCCAAATGACCGTGAAATTTTCCCAATATGCTGCGTTTCATTTTTGCGGGACGGGACGGGACGGGACTGTAAGCAGTCGCCCTTCCACAGTCAGCAGCGGCCCCTCATTCCCATCGTTTAGCATTACGACCCTGACGTTTCGGTTGTACATTTGTATATGATAGAGGTACTACGAGTGTACGAGGAGTACCAGCCTGTGTGTCTGGATTCTACGAGTGTTTGGCGGTCTTGATGCACACACATAAATTACTTTCTGCCCCGGTCAGCGGACTGCATAAATTTGATCGCAGTGTGTCGCTTTGGGATCGCTTCTTCCGCTAGTTAACATAATTTAGTCTTTGTTTTCCAAAGGTAAAAGTTAAAGGTACTCGTTGTAGGTCCAACTGCTCCACTTTCTGGCTCACATTTTGCCATGACATTTGGCATGAGCAGTTGACATTTCCTCGGTGAGCCAGCGAAATTTATAAGCTACAATTTGTCATTTATTTGCAATTTCAAGGTACCTTGTCGGATGAATTCATCGCTGTCTATGGTTGATAGCTAATGGACATTACCTAAAGACAATCATAATGAATGACCTGAACAAGGCGCATATACAGGAATCGGAAAATAGATATTGGTTAATAACATTTCGATGAAATAATAAATCATAAACATAACATAAAATCAATAATTTAAATTATAACACCCATAGCGACCATATTTTATATAGTCACCATATATGTGGGTAAAGTACAGTCAATATCTACCAAAGTAAGGTTTAATTAGTTGAGTATAGACGATTACGAGACACCCTGTACCTATCTAGGTCTGCAAATTAATCAAAACAACCTCGAACGCATTCACATACAAGCATATGCATCAAGCAGCTCAGCGGCAGTGCAAGCAAGCAGAGTATTTCGGTTCTACGAAAAGAGTTTCTTGAATAACTTCGGTGTTTATGTATCGACCATCTTGAAATTTGCAGTGTGCGGAGACTGATCAAAAACTGGGTACGTTGTGTCTCAAGGTCGGGTATACTCGACATTCTTACTTGCTTACTTAGTTAGAGCTCCTTTCTACATTAGGAATATGCTTAAAAGAAATTGATCCATATTAATTATAGTATTGCTTAAGTCCAGGCAATAAATTGGGAAAAGATTTGTTTTTACAGAGCGTAAGCAATAAAAAAAACCATACTTTCATATATTTATGATGGTACTAACGATAGTATCGATTGTTTTAAATTGTTCACTATCGATAGTGAAAATTTGCTTAAGTTTCTTTACAAAAATCTTGAATTAACTTAGTTCTTGATAAGCTACTACATAAAATGTATTCCAAATCAGATTTATTGAATTAATCTTTTTCCTAATATCATATTTTATACATAAACATATTTTCCTAAATAGAGGAAGCCTTAAATTAAATAATTTTGTATGGAAACATTCAGATGTTATTCCATAATAAATATCTTGAATGATATCTGACGTTCTCTCTAGAATTTATAGAATATTTGTATATTTGTTTGAGTGGAAGTATAATATTTTGAGAGTATTATCGATAGTCTTCATTATCATTATCGAGACTATCGTGTGCTGGCACTATCGATATTTGCCAGCTCTAACGAATGTTTACAAGTATTTGGCAATACAATCAATTTCATTCTTGCATAAATGTCATTTATTTTCTGACTAAATTCTCATTAACGCTGTTACCAGCTTTTACCAGCTAATGTAAACAACTTATACAGACATGCACATATGTACGGGTATGTAAACAGAGAGGAAATTGGGAATACAAGGAGGACGGATTGAAATTTATGAAAGGCCATCGCAGCATCAAAGCCAATTAAGATACTGGCACTGAATACAAGCTTTAAAGGAATACACGACTAATTTCTGCGACAAAGCCGACAAAAGATCGCATCCAGTGGATGCGACCACTTTTGTCGCAGCGGCACTTTTGTCGCAAACACAGGCCGTAAAATTAAGAACTCTGATTGGTAACAAATGTTTTTGTTCATTCGAGTGATAAAAACGTAGCGAACTGAAAAGATATAAAATTCTCTTTAGTGTCTTCTCAGCGCATCAATGATAAAATATTTAAATGAGCGACGAATCCAAAGGCAATCGGACATTCAGGAAACCAGAGACCTTAATGGCCGTGCGCACGCACTCTACCTATGTGTGTACCCCATCTACAACGATATATATATGTATATATATATAACTATAAGTATATGTATCTAAACGGCGGCATAGACATGGACAGTGGCGATGCCAAGGGCAAAGTGTGAAACATCGGAGGAGCACAACGCCAAAGTAAGCTGCTCGACTGGCCTGATAAAATAAAACCAATATGAATACGGTTCGGATAGGATATTAAATTACAGTCAGAACGACTTTGGGATTGACAAGTTGGGGGAGAGAGAGCAGGCACTCGTGCTGATTGAGGCAGAGCCATGTCGGCAGGACAAAGTCAAGGGCTCGCATACAAATACATTCCGTACTCACTGTCCCCAGACGGCCACGACACAATCATAAAAGGCATAAACAGTTGTAAAGAGCAAAACCACAAAGGGCGTAGAGTTAAAATTGAGCACTAAAATGTTATCGAAAGCGGGACAGATTAACTAGCCCTTTTGGGCTGCGATGTCAACGCAGTCGGACTGAGACGGTTGACCAGGTAGGCAACAGGTAGTTTATTTCAATATATCGAATGCATCTTAAAGATACTTGTACAACATTATGATCATTACCCTGCGTAACCGATACGCAACTACTCACAAACAAGTGCATATGTACCTGGCACACTGCGTGTGACCGATCGGCCGTGCAATTAAAATAAGGTCCTCCCAGTTGGCGACGATCCTGGTGCCATTCTGGCCGGACAAGGAATAAACGACCCACAGCGGCGCTATTGTCCTGCTTGTTTCTCATTCACAAGTGTCGCGTCTGTTATAGTGCACCGTAGATAAAAAAGGACTCGCATCATTGATAAGAATGTGGCTGGACCAATGCCTGGCGCCAGTGTCACCAAGAGGACACTTTTCAACAAATCTTCTTCATTCATCAGACCTTAAATGTAGGTCACAGTTGTCATAGCACCGATTTAAGTCAAGTTAGTTGGATGTACATTTTACGAGCGTATCCCTGTACCCATTACAAATGATAAAGGGGCTTGAAAAATTCTTAAGATATGCAGGAGAAGACTGAGGAAGTATGTTAATGCACCGCTAATCAGTTATATAATAATGTAATATTAATCGAACTGAGTAGGCTCGAATCCAAATCACCATACTTGATATTACGGTTTTCATATAACATCTCAAGAATATAGCCTTAACATCAGGAAGCTTTACTTCCAAATACTTCGAATACTTGTCTGACGAATATATCGAATATAATAATGTAATAATAATTGATCTAATTATTTTCATCTCCATAAACAGCGTTAACCTATCGAATCTAAAGTCAGCAAATTTGGTATGACGGTTTCCATGTAACATCCCAAGAATATTGCCTTAGTATCAGGAACCTTCAGTTTCTGGTACCTCCTATTTATACTTATACAACTGTTCGTTGAGTACATCGAATAATTATCGAATATAATAATCGATATAATTATGTTCATCTCTATAAGCGTTAACCTTGATGACTATCGAATCTTAAGTCACCAAATTTGGTATGTCTGTTTCCATACAACATCTCAAGAATATCAGGAACCTTTCAGTTCCTCCCATTTATACTTGCGCAACTGTTCGTTAAGTACATCGAATAATTATCGAATATAATAAGCGTTATCCTTGATGACTATCGAATCTTAAGTCACCAAATTTGGTATGTCTGTTTCCATACAACATCTCTAGAATATCGGGAGCCTTCAGTTCCGGGTACCTCCTATTTATACTTGTACAACCGTTCGTTAAGTACATCGAATAATTATCGAATGCATTGCTATAAATGCAAAAATAAAATTCTCACGCCAAAACGTGTTTGCGTTTTGGCTTTTAGACATTTAACGGAATGGCCGCCACGTTTAACAATTCAGCGACGCTTATCTCAACATTTCTCTACCCCTAATTGAATTTTATTAACATTTTCAGGCGCTTAACGTTGATTCTGGATGGTTGGAGGGTTGCACTGAAGATGCTTGGGGGCGCATAAATTACATCACGTGTTTCAGATTACATATTTATACCATGTACTCACGCGGCAGTATATGTTCTTGATCCACAACGAAATTCATTTGATATAGCCAAACGTAGTTACTTTTGTTCGTTTGACTGTGTGGGCTCGAAGATTAGAGAGATTCAATAAATAGATTGAGAAATCGCGTTATTATTCTGCTTCGAAAATGTGTACTGGCCTGCACATCATTTTAGAAGAGGGTATAAGCTTTATATCGTGTTTTCTGTTCGATTGAAAGTGTACTGAAACTACATATGCATGTTTCTTAAAATCTAAATCTTTATGTAAGAAACTTACTGTTACTTAAATAAAGGTCTTTTGTAATATTTTTTCGTATTATTATTATGTTCAGATGTTTTATATTTAGTCTTAAATTCTATTATATTATTTCTTAAAAACTAAATAATTACATCTATAGACACTTTATTTTTATTTAAAAAAACTCTTAAATAATATTTTTCCGATTATTTTCAGAATTTTTAAATTTAGTCCAACTAAAGAAAGTCCTCCCTTCATTATTTCACCTAATTATACCGCTTTTTAATTACTTTAACAGTATTATTTTATAACAACTAACTAACTAGGCATAAATGTTACTAGATCTGAGATCTAAACTAATGAATTCCCCGGTAATACCATAAGATCATGAGTAACTTCTAGAACTAATGAAGACTCAAAATCTGAAAATATTTAGTCATAATCTAAAAGACTTGAAAATGATACAGCATAAAATAAAGGGAACATGGAATGTATCCCTGAAGATTTTAAATCATATAAAAGCTGTTTATTAATCTGGTTCCCATATTGAATCTTATTTATTTATTTATTACATGTTCCTATTCATTGTGAAAAATACTTACGAACAATTTCTACTAAAGCTATAGCGTAGACCTTAAGCTAAGGTAATTTACAATTATTTACAGCTTAAGTATTTTATTTATGTTAATTATAGTCGTGTAGATTGCCAAATTGAATTTTGCGTTCCTGTTTCGAAGGAAATATCAACCTTTCATCCATTTTAAGTTATATTTGATAGTTTTCTTTTGCTGGCATAAAGGCAAATCTTATCAACAGGTTATTATAATTCTGTTTCGAATGATTCGATCGGAATCAAATATGGGAACAAACCTATGTGCTTTAAGGAATTTGGGCATACATTGAAAAATGGTATGAACATATTCGTTACAAGATGGAACGAGGCTTTCCCGAGGTCAGGTCTTCTATTGCAACTTGCGTCCATCTTAAAATGATATTCAAAGAACTATTAGCCATTAACTGTTATTTCAGGAAACAAAAGGATCATTACGAATACTTATGCTTCGCTGCTTGTTATTTGGTAAGTAGAAAAGTCATTTCAATATTGCTATTTGCATTGTTTCAATTGAGTTTTTTCACCTCTTAGGCGAACGCCAAGAACATTGCCTGGCTTGACCGCAAAATAATCATTCGCTGTTCTCATATTCAAATTGGCGACGGCGCCACCTGTCAGACTGTCGCTGTATTCTTGCACGATCCGGCTGTCCCAATCGTGTACTTCTTTGGCGTCCCATACACCTGGACTCCCCTGAGGCCCAGAAGGAGGGCGATCGCCAACGATGCAATTGCAGTGTGGCCCTGGCCAAAAGACTGCGAGAACAATGTTCTCGTTACACAAAAATCATGTTTTCTGCGCTTGCCCTTGGAGGTCGGTCGTGGCCAGGGCCCAGTGTTTGGCAAAACTGTTGGGCTCAATTGCGCAGGCGGGCCGGGCCACACAGCCAGCGGCAGTACAGCGGCAGCTGTACCCCACAGGAGTAACAATGAGCATTGACGATAAGAGCCCAGCCAGGATGTATTCATTCAGAATGACCAGTTCAGGTTTCATTTGATATTTGTGGCGTCTATTTTGCAGTCACCCGCCAGCGTCGTCAGCGTCGCCAGCGGCTTTACCGTCCTCGGTTCCCTCACTGTCCTAAACCGCAATGACCCTGATCGTCGCATAGGTATTGTTTGGACTTGCCAGACTAGCGTCCATTGAGCAACTGCTCAAATCAGAAGACGAAGATGTAGAAAAGTGGCTAATGCGCCGACACCCCGCTGCGACGGTGTGCGTGAGGGCAGAGACGTCTTTAATTGAGTTATACGACTGACCCCTACCCCTGCCCCCTACCCTTACCCCTGCTGGTACCTTTTCTGGAGGGTTGGCAGCGGCTTAATGTAGCATGTTTTGACATAAATAAATGCCTGAATACTTTTAAGTGATCGTATTTTGTTTGACTTTCTATGCCCAAAACAGTTTGGCATGATTTATGATGCTCGATTTGGCAACTTTCATATTATATAGATCTCTGTGCATGGCAGATGAGCATGAGACCGATATTTGCCACTTCCAGGTAGTAAGGAGACAACAATACTTATTTAATTCTATTTGAAAATAAATGGTCAGAATGGGGTGGCTGTTAAGGTCTATATCAATGTTCACAATGCAGCTATTTGTTCGTAGAACAGTCAATGGAGAACTAGGTGTTTAGTCTGTGAAAGTAAGTATTAACAAGTCGAGTATATGCAAAAATCAAGCATGCCAAAATCAAGGCTATATTATTAAAATATTTATAATAAAACCATTTTATCCATTTGCGATAAGTTCAAATTTTAAATAAACTTGACCTGAGCTGGACAATGCAGCAATCTACATTCATTTTTTGGCGTATCTAGCTCTTATAGTTTCCGAGATCCTTCAAAGAATTCGTCACACTCGGGTTGCCAAAGATTGAAATACATTTTAGACATGTACTCGTATATAATTTAACTTGGTCCTGTAGCAGATATATGATATACAAATGGGACAAGGTCTATAATAACTATATAATGATCGAAATCTTAGCCACATTTCTATTGGAAGGTATATAAATTAAACATAGAAAAATGTAGTTTGCATTTGAAATTACTTTATAAATATGGCAAAGCTAATCTTTTGGTTTATAATTTTTATAAATCACTAATAAAAAGGTCTAATTTTTTGTCATGAAATTCATTTAGTTTTCACAAAAAAGGTACAATAAATTACTTATTATTAAGAGTTGGTCTGAAAACATTTTCTTAAATAAATAGACGAGTTGAAATTATTAACTCGTAAATAAGGTCGAAATAATGTTTGCTTTAATGAAAGTAAGTCTATTTTTGATGCGCTAAGTAGATTTTTGATCTATCCTCGAATTTTCTAACTAGATTTCCCCTAAAAGTATTCTGCTCGCTTTCGGAAAAGCGACAATCGGTGAAAATAAAGTGGGCACCTAAAAGTATGCAGCAATTTTTTAAAACAGCAATTCTTCGCAAGTAGATGTCGGCCAGAAGAACATTTGATGAACTGTTGCTTTTATTTAATTATTTTGCATTGAATTTCATGCAAAACTGGAAAACGGTTGATTGGTTTACTAAAATTATTGTTATGTTATGACAATTATGCAGGAACATACGTTCCTACGTGTTTCATGTTTTGCGAGAGCCTATATACATTAAATTAGACTGCTCCAGGTGTAGGATAAAGAAATCGAATAGTAACCAAAGTCTGGACAACTGGTCATAGTATTATAAACTAAAAGCTGTTATAACCAGCTACTACAGGCAGCTACTGACTGACAGCTTCCAAGTTCATGATTCTTAGATGAACCCATTATCCATGAATGCAAATTGATAAGGAAGGTCCTTCTGATCCTAATGCAAGAATATGACCAAATGGGAGTTATTTGTGCTAAAAATTTTACTCTCCTTGTGACTCCAAGAATTTTGTTACATATGTACTTGTAGTTGTTTACCTTAACCAAAATAGTCTACCGGCATTCTATTAACTATAAGTCTTTATTCTTGTTTTTAGTCTTTACCCTGAAGGGTTTTGAAAGGACATAACTTCTTATTCTCGTTGGAACTATCGACTGGCATTCAAAAATTGACAGTATCTCACCGAAATTATCAATTCAAATTTTTGCCATTGCCAAACTCGGAAGTTTCAGTTTGTAAGCGTCAAAATGTCTCAAATACCAGGCGAACAGAAATAATCAGAAGGTCGCTAAATAGTATAACATTTTCTGATTAGTATAACAGTTTCTGAATTTAATATTGCTTTGTTAATAACAGAATGCTAACAGCAGGCTTATAGAACGTCAACAGAATATTAACAGTATGCTAACATGGTTACCATAAATTTGCTATTATATATTATAAATATAAGCAATCCTCTTTTGAATATGTGTCGAATATAAATTATAGCTATTTAGAATATATATTTATGTATAAAATATTTATTCCTCATTTTTCTTAAACCTATTTGTAGTCCTTTTTAATTGTGGCTCATTGTAAATTATTATCTCAATATGCATATTGAAGATACAAATGTTGAGAATATTTTTGATTCTTAACTTTTGAAGTAGTGTGTATACAATAATAGTTTAATGTTACTAGCATAAATTGTGTTGTTCTTCCGGGAACTCTTTCAGTGAAATGCACAAGTCTGCAAAAAAGAGAAAAGATTAGTTAAGTTTTCCAATAAATAATTATCATATGCAAACCCAATGATTACTGCCAAGTGAACGTCATTGATGCCTTTCTACTGAAAATATAAAGTAAAAGTTAATTATTAGTTGTTCATTATGTATTTTATGCTAATAATTATTAAAGCTAAAATTGGGCTGTCGAAAACGAAATATCCTTTCATTTTAAGTAAATTACTTGCTCAAAGCTACGATATAGATATCAGAGCTTATCCAGCACCTAATCAACCAGAAGAAATATGTAATCTATATATATATATAAGAGAGTTCGTCCAAATTTTCACTGTAGGTTCCATCTATGATGAAAGTGCACACTGAGGTGGGGTTTTGGAAAATTGGAAAATTGAAAAATTTAATGGTAAGTGGAAATGCCTCGTAGCTTATATTTCACATCAATTCGTGTATTTCTTAGATACATGGAATGCCTGAAAAATCATCCCAATGCTTTAGACAGACAATTAGCTTCTGACACTACTCTGTCAAGATGTCCAGCCACTGGTGTAAGAGTACGAAAACCAAGAAAAATAAGTCTCGAAAGATTCCACCCTCAGTACTAACCGCATCACAACATCGTCTAATTATATTTTTCAAAGTAATATCTTCTTTTTGAAATTTTCATAATTGTATACATGTATATCATAATAACAATAACCTAATTTTTATTTTTTTCCATTTCGTAGCTATATAAATATTACGTAGTTTATATAGGTACATAATTTAAGAAATATGTACAACTAGTTTAAGCTGCCAAAAAGGTTTTAGTGCACAAGTTAAATAAATATCCACTTCAAATAAGACTCAAAAAGATTCCACCCTCAGGACTAGCCGCAAAGTAATGTCTTCTAATTGAAATTTTCATAGTTGTATATAAGATATAATATTATGTGTATATAATATAAAAAAAAAATATACAAAATTTTACCAACAAAAATGTATTTCTTACTTATTCTCTTTATTACAAGGCAGTTTCGTGATAAATATGTACACTCTTATTTATTTGGTAATTAATTCTTATCATTATTGTTACGAAAATTGAAATTGAAATAAATAAACGTTTTAAAATCAATCAAAAATTTTTTTATAAATGAATACTGCAAGGTTGGGAGCACTTTTTATTTTCAGAATTACTTTTCGGTCTAATTCACTATGTGAGCAAAAATCAGTCAGAACTACCAACAGAAATCGTTATGTTCCCATTTCAAATAATGAGACGACATCGACATCCTCCTGCTGTCAGAATCCCACTTCTGCTCTCGGTCCACCTTTAGGGTCCCCGGCTTTACCCTACATACTGCCAACCATCCGGATGACAGTCAACACGGAGGTGCGGCGATCCTCATAAGATCGTCCATCTCCCATCAACCCTCCTCCACGCTCTCGGAAGATCATATCCAGGCAGTCACCATTCAGCTATCTGCAAGCAGAGGTAACTTTAATGTTGCCTCGGTGTACTGCCCCCCTGCCTACAGATGGACAGACGCCGACGTCGTGCCATTCCTCACCCAACTCGGTACTAAGTTCCTTGCGGCAGGTGACTGGAATGCTAAGCACAGGTGGTGGGGCAACTATAGGATGTGCCCTAGAGGCAGGGTTCTGTTTTCTGCCCTAGCTGACGAGAGCATCGACATCGTTGCAACTGGAGAAGCTACGTGCTACCCCTATCGTGCAAACGCCACTCCCAGTGCCATTGACTTTGGAATTTCTAAAGGCTTTAGACAGCAACAAGTCAAAGTTCAAGTGCTGACTGAGCTGTCATCTGACCACCTCCCGCTGCTCTTTGAGTTGGACGAAGACGCACAATTCTTCAAAGGAGTAGCCAAAATGCTGCCACCGAACGCTGACATAGAGGCCTTTAAAGTGCATTTAGAAGCTTCTGTGGAACTCAACGCTCCCATCAACACTCGCAGAGAGCTTGAGGCGTACGTCGACTGCTTTGCATCCAACATTGCTGAGGCTGCGCGGTGGGCTACGCCTACCCCACGCCAAGCTCGTCCCCCGACCGTTAGGAGGGCGCCCATTTTGAACTCGGAGGCAAGGGCTCTGCTCAGCTACAAAAGGCGCCTCAGAAGGCAGTACATCGCGTCAGGTGACCCTGGCGTTAAGCTACTCCTCTCAAGCGTCACCAATAGACTGCACCGGTTGCTAGCCAAGAACCGCCAGGAAAACCTTGATACCCTGCTGGAGGGAGCTGGCCCAGACAACAACAGCGACTTCTCAATATGGAAGCTCACAAGAGGAATCAAGAGACAACCGGCGTTCCAATCACCCATCTTGAGCCACAGTGGCCTCTGGCTCAAAACGGATGATGACAAAGCGAACGCTTATGCTGCGCACCTCTCTTCGACCTTCATGCCATTTAATCTATCTGACGATTCTCACCGTGACGAAATCACAAACGCTTTGGATGCTCCAGCTCTACCGGCCCGCCCTATAAGACATACCACGCCGCAGGAGGTGTCGTTACAACTAAAATCGCTCCAAACCAAAAAGACCCCTGGATACGATGGCATCGACAACCGAGCGGCGAAATCTCTGCCACGCAAAGGAGTCCTAGCCCTAGTCAAAATCTTCAACGCCATGCTTAGACTAGGGCACTTTCCAAGGCAGTGGAAGCGTGCGCGGATTGTAATGATCCCCAAAGCCGGCAAGCCTCCAACGATGATCGACTCATACCGACCAATTAGCTTGCTAGCCACCTTCTCCAAGGTTTTTGAGCGAATTCTGCTAACCCGGATGATGGAACTGCCTCAGGTATTGAGCCACATACCACCACATCAATTTGGCTTCAGGAAGTCCCATGGTTGCCCTGAACAAGTGCAACGCTTGGTCAACCAGGTCTCACTTGGCTTTGAGCAAAAGCAGTACACTGTCGGCGTCTTCCTCGACGTGAAACAAGCATTCGACAAGGTATGGCATAAGGGTCTGTTATACAAAATGAAAAATCTCCTCCCTGCTCCTTTCTATGCCATCCTGAGATCCTTTATCACTGATCGAACATTCGACGTAGCAGTGAAAGACTCTCGTTCCCGCCTGCTACAAGCTCATGCAGGGGTTCCGCAGGGAAGTGTTCTCGGACCTTTCTTGTACACTCTGTACACCGCTGACATGCCAGCCCCTGTCAACAACACGGAAGATCCTGCCGCTGCCAAGCTACTCCTGGCCACTTACGCGGATGACACTGCCATGCTTGCGTCCCACCCATCGCTGCAAGCTGCCTCCGAAGCAGTCCAGGAATGGCTGCATTCAATGGAGCGATGGTCTACTAGATGGAACATTGCCATCAATTGCGCGAAATCGGCCTGTGTGACCTTCACTCTTCGGCGACGCGGGACTCTACCCAGCCTCTCCTACGACGGTGACGCCATAAATAACGTCAGCTCCCACTGCTACCTGGGTGTCCACCTGGACAGCAAATTAATATGGAGAGCCCATATTACGGCAGTCAAAGCCAAGTGCCTGCAAAAACTTCAGAAGCTTGACTGGCTCCTGCGTTCAAGCAAGCTACAGCTGTCAACCAAGGCTCTGCTAATCAAAGCGATTATTACGCCTACGTGGACCTACGCCATCCAGGTATGGGGCACTGCCTCTAGGAGCCAGCTTGACAGGCTACGGGTCGTCCAAACGCGCGCAGCTCGGCGTGCATCCGGGCTTCCCTGGTACGTCACCAACTGCGCTATCCAGAGAGACTTGGGACTTGTACTGGTCGGGGACCAAATAAACCACCACAGCAGCCGATACGCCGACAAGCTCGCGGCGCACCCAAACTCGCTGGCGAATAATCTTGCCGACCCTTTACCCCTCCGACGCCTAAAGAGAATTCATCCCACCGATCTCCCCACCCGCACGATCCCTTAATCCTGTAAATTCATAAATTTTTGTAAATATAGTAAGTAAGGCATCCCTGTGTAACCATATTACCCTTCCCTTCATACGTTAGGTTAAGTTCAGAAGGCACTGAACGCTTCCAGCGACGAATAAATAATATAAAAAAATAAAAAAAAAAAAAAATAATGAGAAAAAACTGTAGCATAGTTTAGGGCATATATTTTCAGCGATCAGCAGAAGATTTCTGTTCGCCTGGTATTTCGGTAGTGCCGAATGAAGTTTGGTTGTCACAATTCAACTTTTCAATTTGCGAGCGTCGAAATGTCAAAAAAATGGCCAGAAATACCAGGCGAACAGAAATCAGCAGAAAGTCGCCAAATAGTATAACAGTTGCTGATTAATATAACACCCAATAAACTGTTATACAACTATGTAAATAACAGTTGTATGTTATTAACAGACGGTTAACATGTGTTAACAGACTATTAACAGTGTAACAGAATGTTAACAGTGTGTTAACAGTATAATAACAGTGTAGAACAGTGTGTTAAGAGAATGTTAACAGTGTGTTTCAGAATGTTAACAGTGAGTTAACAGAATGTCAGCAGCATGGTGTTCCTAAAAGTATACTGAATTTTCTTCAATCTGCTACTTTAACAGTAGTTTTATAAATAACATGAACCCATTATTGTTGAATGCTGACGATACATTGCTTTAACAGAGGGTTAACAATGTGTTAACAGTATGATAACATAGGGTTAACAGTATGTTAACATAGGGCTAACAGCAAGTTAACATTTGTTAACAGCATGTTAACATAGGGTTAACAGAATTTTATAAGCATGTTAGGTGAGTTAACAGAATGCTACCAACATGGTGTTCCTAAAAGTAACTTGCATTTTCTTGTTATAATTTTTTATAACAATGTCAATTTATTTATTTCATACTATATGTATTATACAATGTATTAAATTGTAGCATGATGTAGATGTAGCAAAATGTAATCCATTAGCCGAGTTCTTCTGAAACAATTTGGTCCGCCTTGCTTAAAACGGAGTTCCGATTCCACCGAAGTGTTGGTATACATAAACATTTCAGCATCAGACTGATTAAATTCAAGTTCACCTGAAATACAATTTTGAACAATTTAATCCTGTGTAAATTGCAATAAATAAATATTTAAGCTTACCTTTATCCATAGAAGAGGATCCGTTTCTTGGGAAGTTATGGCTCTTTTCAACTATCGGCTACTATCGATAGTGAAGGACTACAATCGATGGGTGCCCAACCATCTATAGAGTCGATAGTGCCATCGATAGTTCTCTACTTCTACTTTAAAGCTGCGACATCAAAATCGACAAGGTCGATGGTTCTTAGATGAACCCATTATCGTTGAATGCTGACCGATAGATCGCCCACCCGAATTTTGGTAAGCGTAGTTTTGGCAGTACACGAAAATGTAAAGATTTCTCCAAAACACGTCAAAATAATAATTAACATTATTGTTCATTTGTATTGTATTTAACTTTGAAGTCAGTTCCGCAGCATCCTCATCCAGCTTTACTAATTGAAGTGGATGACCATAGATGTAGGACTCGTCCTCTATTTGGGAGTACTGTGTGCGGTGACCATGCGACGGGTGGTTATGATTGCTGTATACTCCATATAAGTAGTAATTAAGACTAACCGCTTCCAACATCCAATGGAATATATATCAAATAACTAATATACCCTGGTCAAGAATATACGAGTATGTATACTAGACAAAGATACATTCGTAGTATAAGTATGAATTTATTGTATATGTTGTCGAAAATGTATTTATCGGTTCGTTACACATTTCGTGACAAAATTATATTACCCTCTACAAGAGAATAAGAAGGGTATATAGAAAACACACAGTAGTGTGCAGTGGCCTGTAGACTGTTTGTCTGGTTTGACTGGCCAGATCGCATACACACACGTGAATCACATGGAATGAAAATGAATGAATCAATTTTATACCGTATACAAATTTACTCGAATGTTTGTCTTAAGGCCCGAATTAAACCCACATCGTCATTTGTGCCCCACCAAATCTGAAACATCAATAAGATTAGCCATAAGATAAGGAGTTTCCGGTCAAACCGAATAAACGTAAGAATATCTTCTGTACACTGGTGGAACGAAATATAGGCGCACTGTAAGAAAAACATACTCTGTGAACTTCTTGTGCTTTCACTAAAAGATATTAACACGTTCGTATACTTTTGATAGTTTACTTTCAATTTGTGCTAAATGTTTTAGGGCAAATTAGTTTTTGAGCGCGAAAAGAGGAGAGTGGAGTTCAGGCTTTACAATCACATTGAAAAAATATCGCTGGGTTCAACAGTATTAAGAGAACTATCAAGGAGTATTGATAGTCTTCAAGACAATAGTCTATCGATACTATCGATAGTGCCATCAATATTTAGACATTACTGCTTTACATTATACTCTAAAATTGACACATAAGAATTGTACTAGAAATTATGCATTTCAGCTTTTGAAAGCATATCTTTTGTATGATGTTAGATAGTTTTCCAATATTTGTTCTATTGCCAATTATATTGGCCTCGTCTGTGCATTGCGGCATCAAAAGCGACCCAAGAGAGCTCGTAAATGAAGCCCCAATACATATAAGATGTTGGACGGCAGTAGAAACCAAATAAACACGTCGCTTGCCATCCGTTCCCCACACTTCAAAACCAGCTAATTAATGACGTTTCCCTGTTCGTTCCCGGGTCCGATCCGCCGAAGCTGAGGTCGCAGACTCGATGAGTCCCACAGTTCTCCAGAGCGGTGCCATTTTCGGTTACTTTGGTGACGGTGACGGTGTCGTAAGTGAAGTGCCAATAAACACGTGATTTACTTCGGCTCAGGGCATGGCCAAGACAGATGCGGGGACAGGGACACCAGGGGGACTCCGCACTTAGTCGTATGTGTGTGTGTGACAGCCAAAATCATGAGGCTTATCGCTTCCATCGGCCATCAAGATTCCGCTCATTAATTTTGAAATTAGGCGGGTTTTCAAGAAGAGCAAAGAAATGATGTCCAGCTAAAGCCCGAATAAACAGCCTGGCCGTACCGACCCCGATGCATTTCACTGCGACCGACCATGAGTGCATAAATTAATTAAGTCGGTCGGAATGTGGACGTGTATATGTGCCGACCTTTTGTCTGGCACTGTAGCAAAGGCAGCCCAGCTCGTCTGTCCGTCCCTCTGTCCGTCCGTCCGTCTGGGCCGCAATGGCGGACCTGGTTGTTGTTGTTGGCGTTGCGCAGACAACAGCTCGTATGGGGCAGGGCGCTCATTCTGATTCTGATTCAGATTCAGATGCATGTGCTGGTGATGGCGATGGCGATGGTGATGGTGATGGTGCCCAACTGGCTCGTAGGATGTTGTAAATTAAAAGCCGCGGCTGGTCCTTTGTACCGTGCCTGGCTGAGTCATTTGCATATTGCCTACTGCCTGGCCTGATTATGAAAGATGCTGCGTGGGTGATAAATGACCATGCCAGACTGAGACAGAGACAGAGACTGGATGCGGCTCAGGCCCACCCTTCCTATTATGGCATGCGATTGTTGCACTTCCAAAAACGAGCATACTCGCATACTCGTATACTCGTATGTACCAAAATGTTCAAAATTTCAACCCCAGCGGAAAGTCCTTCCTGCTCGTTAACCCCTTGCTGGGCCGTCGGTGGGAGATTAGCTGACGGCCTTCCAAATTTATTTGTCTTCATCCCTTTGCTCTCAGCGATTGCAGCGGGCTGACAAGGGTTGAGGGCGCGGCCAAGACCCTAAAAGCCAGCAGCATCAACGCCAATCTAATAGATTCGATTGAGATTTAATTATTTCACTTAATTTTCTAGCTGACTTCATGCGGCTGACTTAGTGCTTTACTTCCATGTCCACGTCCTTTAACAAGTTAATGAAGCGAATAAATTTCTTGGCAATTATTTTGCGGACGGTTTTAATTGACCTCAAGATGTTTGTTCGACGCTGGACGGGAGTCCAAGAATATGTAAACGGATAAGTGGATGGATAAAGTCGATGAATATCGTGGCTTGCTTTGTCTAAATAACTAATTTGCAGCAGATTAAATAATTATATCGTAAAATGCTTGGGTTCTGCTAAAGGATGCCCACATGCGTTGATTGAGGGCTCATTGAATTACGTTTTGCTCCTTAGTAAGTTTCATGATACTCCTTCTACTCAATTTTAGTGCTTTTAAAAGATCTCGACTTATTCAACACTCAGCTGTTAGCTATAACATCCAATCTGTAAAGGTATTCGGGTAAGCAATTAATGTATAATAAGTAAGAATGTTCTAGAGTATATCGGACTGAAAGATAGACAGATGGACAGGCTCAATTCGATCTGGTTATATATAAGTACTGATCAAGAATTTATGTACCCATACTTTGCAGAAATGCCTTCTTCTGGCAATTAAATAAGTATCTATAGTTGTGGTACCCCCTTTTTGGCTATTTTATGGGTACAGGGTATACAAATCATAATACTGAGAATAATGTGTGTTAATAATAAGAAAATATTAAGTATAACAAGAAAGAATATATGTCTTCGGAGTGCCGGAGATATATGCATGTATACCCCAGATGATATATACCTATATCTATTTCTTATACAAATATTCAATTTTGGACCGATTGTTTCTATGGCAGCTATATGAAATAGTTCTGAGATTCTAGCTAAATTTTGTCAGCTTGCATAAAACATAATAAAACTTCCATTTGGTGAGGATATTTTTATAATCTGAAACAATAATTCAGCAACTATATGAAATAGTGATCAGTCAGTTGGGACTGCGGCAAAGAGAAGCATCTGCGGCAAGTTTTATTACGAAAGATCTAACTCTGATAATTTGTATAGAAACAGACAGGTAGAGAGTGTTATTGATGCTGATCAAAAGTAGGATCGGAAACTTCTCCTATAGTATAGTATAGTATAGTATAATTTTCGAGGATATGAAAATAGAACTAAATTTTAAACAAACTCGTCATTTCCAAATAGGGCTTTACACTATATTATAAGTTAACTTTATAACAGCTAAATGTAAAAATGTAGAATTAAGGATTTCTGAATTCTAAACTATATATTAATATTAATAAATATTATATATTTAAAAATAAATAACCCAAACTTGTTTAAATTATTATCCCTCAGATTTGCATACAAACAAAATACGAATAATCAAAAATATTTAATATTGATATATTTAAAATAAATAATAAATCAGGACTGCTTGTAAATGAATTGTGGGAAAACCCATATTTATTATAAGAACTTGTTGTTTCGATAAAAGTCTGCGTTGATTGAAATCCTATTAAATTACAAATGGCTTATTAACACTCAGCATGATACTTCTAGTCATTATTAGTGCTCTTCAAGTATCTTAGCCTTATTTATAGTTAGCCATTAGCTGTGGCACCCAGTCCCCGAACCCCGCCATTGTCCTGCCACTGTGTCGAGCTGCCAACTTGAGGCCGGACGCTTTGTTTATGATGAGTGATTGTTATGAGTTGTCAAAAAGGCATGCCACCTAACGCTGTGGTGTGTGTAAGCGTGTGTATGTGTGTGTATATGGTGTCTGTTGAGCAGGAAATCCAGCAGGATTTGTTAAAATATGCCGCCAACATATGCAAATATGTTTGTCTACACAAGCCGAGCCAGAGGCAGAGGCTGTGACACTGCTGCGAGCTGGTACACTCTTACGGTCATACATACTAGACATCAGACATCAGACGGTAGACAGTAGACAAGCGCCACGTGACGTACCAATGTTGCCACCCCACACGAAAGTGGAAACCTATCAAAGTAAGCCGCTGTCGCCGCCACCCCCGCCGTCGCCCCTTGGTGACAATCAACCCTGCTGGGTGCTTCAGTCGCGCTGAGAGTTTGCTTTAATGTTTTGACAGTAAAATAAACATATCCAAGTGCGGCTCTTGCCAAATGAGTGCGGGTATGCACACACGCGTGTGTGCATGTGTGTGTGTGTGTGTGTGTGTGTGTGTGTGTATGGTCAGAGAGTGAGAGCAAGCACATAGATGTCAAATATAATTCATCATCCATAGAGCAGCATCAAAGCCTGCCAGTTTGGCTCGAGTGTAATTCCCTGGAGTGAGGTGCACAGAGCACGGCCAAGGCCAAGGCCAATCGAGGCAGTGGCATCAGCACACAATAAGTTGACAACAGCATCATTATCAGTCCGGCTTGCAACGTCAAGGACTCGTGCAGGACATCGAAATCAACTGTCTGTGTGCTGTCTAGCGTTGGCTGTGTCTGTCGAGAAGAGTTGGAATATATTTTGTACCTGATTGGTGTCGATACAAAGTCTTTTATTTAATGGCCAACAGTTGCAACTCCGCTGGTTATTTTAGCCCAAAATGTAGTGCCTCAACCGCAGTGGTGGACAAACATTTAACTCGAAAGAAGTGTATGGAATCCTTTTAAATAATTAATGTCAATTAGAAACAAAGTTAATTTTGTCCATCAGTCTGATTGCAGGTCCGCCGTTGACACCGACGCTTGAGAAGGGCTCGAAAGTTCCGGGTACGCTTTGCAGGACCTGCAGGTAACGCAGAGGGGCACGGCTGAGGCATGGTGGCGTCTGTCATAAATATTTTATAACATCAATTACAAAGCACTTAACTTTCATGAATTTAATACGAAAGATGCCGCTGCTTCTGCACTTCTGCACTTCAGCTCAGCCCAGATGCTCATTTATCTCATATGCCAAACAATCAGCACTCAACAGGAAGAGCAATCGCTTTTTTTCTCCTGTGTTTGCCGCTTTATTCGCCGGGACAAGTGTAAGCCGGGCAGGAACACGTACACGTACATATGTATGTGTGTGTTAGCCTGTATGTAGAAGCATGTGTGTATAAGCCTTGGGCATAAGTCCATCAGGATCAGCCAGGGGCAATCTAAAGTGACTCGATATAAAACCAACCACCCCAAAGTCCGGCAGAGCCGCAATCCGGCGGCGTCTTGATACCATTGTCGTTGTTCGATACGGGCAATATTGAAAGTGTGGTGATTTACTTCCCTCAGATTCAGCAGCAAAACAAAATCCCAAATAAAATAAAATTAAAATCTCATCAGGGGCATAAGTGCCCGGTCCCAGTCCTGGGCCTGGGCCCAAACCAGGACCAGGACTCGGCCGGGAGCTTTGCACACGTTGATTCTGATAAAAACAATATCAATGCATACATATACAAATACTTGTGTGTGTGTGTGTGTTCATACCCAAGGCTACCGGACTTTGCCTTCGCCAGCTGAGGGCCATGAACACTTAGTCGCATCTCTGTCGATGAACTGGGACCGGGACGGGGACTGGCAACGGGAACAGGACCTGAATCTGGGCGCGTGCCGTCGCGTCGCGTCGATTCGAGCCACAATCCCCCATTGATATTCATAGTCGATTTTTGCGTGGTAGAGCGCTAAAGAAAGCGTTAAGCAAAACGGAACATACATAAATAAATAAAATTTATGGCGGCTAGATTCGATATGTCAACAACTTTTCGATTGTACCTTATACTACTGGGATTTCGGATTTGAAATATCAGATAAGGCACTGCTTGTTGCTTCACTCCCTTCAATCTCCCTTAAATCAGGAAAAGGTATCAATCAAATAATACACAGTAGTAAGCGCTTATGTATAGTTGTCAGTTAGTGCTATACTTCACAAGTTAGGTATAGTTTTTATAATTGTATCTAGCTCTAAATAAATACGTCTAGTTGTAAGTTAATAAAAAGATTTAGGAACTTAAGCACCTCATATAAGGAAGGATTTTGGAACATGTCTAACTGAATTATAATTTGTTGAAAATCACTTAGAATTATTATTTATTAAATTAAATTATTAACTCGTATATTGGAACTATTTAAAAGGAATTATCATTAACAGGATGAAAAAGTGTGTTAAGGTTTAAAAACCCTTCCAGTGACAATTGGCTTACGACGAGGAATAATATGATTTATTTTATCTGATTTTTTATTTGTGGGATATAATACAGATACATATATTCACATATAGCACATCTGAACCAGTCCAGATCCTCCACAAATTCCGTAGAAATTTTAAGTGTGTCAAAATTGGTCAGCAAATTCATAATCTTTCGCCATGTTATACTCCCACTTGCAGTCAAGGAAAGTTTGATGTCAGCTTGCAGTAATACTAATCAGAATTTATAGCCAGAACTTTATGGCTATAGTTCATTGACCCCTGACTTGCAATATAATCCAATTGCAGATAAACTTAATATTACTTGCTCTCTTCGCATGTAGCAAATACAACAGGACCCACTTTTTGTGGAACCTAAGCTTGGGACCTTGTGAGCGCATTACTCCGCTGTGGTTGAGACGATCAGTTGGAAAGCGTCCAAGAACGGCAAACGTCGCCGCGGAAGCTGTTCATCAAATTGCGACTATTTTGTTTTGTTTAAGTGCAGTTTAACTTATAAGTTAAGTTATTAATCTTAATGACTATTAGTGTTAATGAAAAAGGAGGAAAACGTATTAAAAATCAAAAAAAAACCCAAAGAGTTAACGTCTGATAGTAGCATGCCTATCAGATTTGCCACTGCCTTTTGAAAAAGTCGCGCTCAGCGCATAAATGATTTTATTTAAATAAGTTTAAGTCATTTTTACTCCCTGTACCCATAAAATGGGTAAAAAGGGGTATTGGATTTGTGCAAAAGTATGTAACAGGCAGAAGGAGACATCTCCGACCCTATAGAGTATATATATTCTTGATCAGTGTCAAAAGAGATTTCGATTTGGCCATGTCCGTCTGTCTGTCCGTCTGTCCGTCTGTCTGTCTGTCTGTCTGTCCGGATGAACGCGTCGATCTCAGCAACTACAAGAGCTAGAGACACCAAATTTGAAATGTAGGTTCCTGTATACCATACGCAGATCAAGTTTGTTTCATATTTCAGATATCTCCCCGTTCCCCCGCAAATCGATAAAAACCGTTTTACAGTAACATTTTTCAAGATACAGCTTTAAGATTTGGCATGTACAATACTTTAGTCTCTCTTGATCTACTGTCCAAATTTCAAGTCGATCGGATAATAAACACGGAAGTTATTCACGAAAGAATATTCAGAAATGCAGCGAGAGGGGGAAGGGGAAGCACAGCCACCAATTAAAATGCCTCGCTTGCGCTGTCGCTTTTGCCGCCTATGTGCGTGCGTCTTTGTGTATGTGTGTGTGTATGTGTAAGTGGACGTAGATGTGATTGAATGTTTTATACTCGACTATAGCATTCTTACTTGTTTTTCTTGTGTTCATTTGTGTAATTAATATTTCTACGGCTAATCATTACCCTTACATCGATAGAAGCGCTTTTGGAGATGGAATGGTATGTACGTAAGTGAACGTTCAATTTGTTTATATTGGTGCATGCAAACGTGACGTAACGTAAACTAAACGAATGATAACGTAGCGCAAGGAATTATACAGTGAGAGAAATTAAACAGAATTTTAAATGGAGATTTAATTTGATAATTGTGAAATATTTAAAGAAGTTATGTAAAGTTAAATTAAGGTTAAGTAAATGATTCAAAAACTTGTTTATGACGTTACATTGTTAAGAGCAAAGATCGAAAGAACGAATTTAAAGAAGAACTTGTAAGGAACTGAGTTATTCTTCGTATACTATATTCTCTGATTTCGGCGCTCGCTGTAAATGATGTCTTCGATCAAAGCTTTCGAGCCGAGCAATTAATGCTTCGAGATCCTATGTCCTGAAACAGCTTACGTAATATAGTATGTTATTTCTATGAATTGCTCTTAACACATATTTACAAACATATTTACATTTTTTATATTATATGATTATATATTTCTTTAAACATTTATATTTCTCGCCATATTAGATATTGCCCCTATTTGTTTTCTGTCTCTGTGCAAACAGATCCTATGTTGTCACTTTTAGCGATTAATAAACACCTGTATAATGAGTTTTAAAGTCTGCTAATCTGTTTTCGGGGGCCATGCATCAAGTTAACATGAGAGAGGGTTGATCGTTCAAGTTGATTTAGGGATCACCGACCGATCTTCGCTACATTACCATCAGATCGACTGCAATACGTTGCATGCTACAGGGTGTAAAATAATTTTCTAAGCTTTTGCAAGCCAGCATCTAGTTATTTATAACGATCGGCCTTATCCGTATTACTCATAAGTAATACAGATAATTCTATGTAAATATACAGAACTTAGAAAGAAGTTTCATAATTTAAACATTTGTATAAATCCGAAAAATTTCTTACACCGCTAAATCTAGTTTATATAAGTAAGACTTCATAGTCCAAACTCAAATAATTGGCTTCCCATAGTAGTATATCCTGTATGTTTTAGAAATACGATATATGAGCCATTCCAGCTTTCGGGGTAAATAAATGAGCCTCTAAGGTTTGTGTTCATTTAAATGCCACATTGTGTTTCTAAAATGTCCCAAGAGATTTTTTGAGGCGTTAAAGCGTGGCACCCCTTGGTTGGACCAACAAAATGCAGTGGTTTCCGGTTCGGCAACGCCCCGGGTAAGTCGGGGGACGCCCCGGTTAGTGGGAGTTAATTCGGCAAAGTCAGTAACCTCATCAAAGAAGCGCTAGCCGTCTGCTCGGCTGCCCGGCTGGGCGTGCACCGGAGGGGTGTCGTCTACTACCGCCACATTAGATTTACGGCAAACGACGTGAGGCGCATATGTTTATGAGTCTCGTTGAGATTGAGTAGTCAGAAACCCGGCAGACAGCGGGGGCATGCCCATGGTTAACCAAAAACGAAGCAGGACGCGTTGCGCATAAAAGCCTCATGCCGCTGGCCAACGCCAATGCCAATGCCACTGGCAATGCCAATGCCAATGCCAACGTCGAGGCCAACGTTGCCGCTTGCCGCACGCTGCTTGCTAATGGATTTCGGAGTTACCGCTGCCGCAGCCTCTGTCAGTTGAAGGGTTGCGAACGCTTTAGTAGCCCGCCCGGCAGCATGCTTTCAATTTACTTCCACTTCCTCCTCTTTTATCGAGCACCCTTCTCTGTTATTGTTGTTGCTGCTCCTGCTGCTGTGACTTACGCACCGTGAATGAATGCGTTGTTAGCAAGAGCTGGCCCAAGCCCAAGCCCAAGCCCGAGCCCGAGGACAGCAGTGCCTGAGGGAGGACCTCCTCAGTCGGTCGCATTGTCGCTGGGGTTTTGGCGCACGCGACTTTCACACTAACGTAATAAAGAGCTCAACGACACTCAAATTGAATACGTCTCATGGTGCGAATGGCGTAATGATTTTCTATGTGGAACTCGATGCAGATAATGGTACGATACTCATACCCAACACACCCACTCGCGCACCCGCATCCTCATCCTCATCCTCACATTCTCACCCGCAGTCGCAGTCGCAGCCACCCTTCGCAGCGTCTGCAGCCTGGGCGGTTTTGTTTTTGTTTGCGTGGTGATAGAAATTAACCCCTCAATTGAGGTTGAATTTAATTTGGCGCAAAATGGCAAAAGGGGGTGTGCGTGTGCTCCCTTCCCTTCTTCAGTCCCCTGCCCGGTCTGATGGGTTGCTCATTTGGCTGCCGAGTTTGTACAGTTGAAAATGATATCGCTGTTAACGCTAAAGGGCCATTGTCAAATTGTCTCTTATTAATTATGATGATGCGTGTGCCGCTATCAGAAGGGGGTTGCTTGCATGCCATGCAAATTTGCCTGAATTTGGCGTCTTTAATGTAATTTATTGCCCAATGCTTGGCTTGGGCTTACTGTGAAAAGTTAATACCGGAAGAGCCCTGCTGTATGAGAAATTTAAATCCTGCACTCGACTCTTGTATGTCGTAGCAGGATGGGGGGCACACGCACACACATAAAAGGGTGGAGCTCAGACTTGAGGTGGAATTGATTTGCACACAAAACTATGCAAGGTACCCACACAAAATTTGCTTAATTTATATCAGACAATAGCAGCCAACTGAACAATAGCGTACAAAGCCACCGAGGCAGTGGCAGCATCGGGGTTTACACTTTAAGCCGAGACTCTGACCTGCACCCCATTTAACCCATTTACTCTGCACCAGGGGAAATTGTCGAATTTAGTTTAAGCACTGGAACATTTAAATGATTAACCTTCATCGATGGGGTTTTGAAATAGATTGAAAGAGACATTCGATTCTATTAAGAATTCCGGAACATCCTGATTAGAATAAACAGCTGACTAAGTGTAGTTTATATTATTAGGGATTTAATGAGCTATATATACCACATTTTATTGTTGTGTTTTTATTAAGCACAGGCATGCTAATTATTCTTTCAAAAGACTAAGACTATCTTGGTCTTAAGCAAAGAGGTTTCGTATAGGAATATATATAAAAATTGTGATCTTGAATTTATTAATGCAAATTAATAGTTTCCAAGATGACAATTGAAACTATTGAAAACAAACTAATGATCTTCTCAATACCTATTCCTGGGGCTCTAGAATTAGGAATTTTTAAAATATTCCGAATTTAAATTCCCGAATATATCAATCTTAAATTATTCTCTTAGATCAAATTGAGTGCCATATCATATAATTTTTTTTTTTCTGAACGGTTCAGACTGCGGAGAAAGCTTTAGAGGTCTCACCCGATTGACTTTGCAAGGAGGTATAATTTAAATTGAATAGATTTAGTAGTTCTTGTAAAAATAGTTTAAGTTTAATTTGAATTTTTCATAAAATAACAGAAAGAATATTTGAAAAAATTTAAGGAAAAAAAAATGTGAAAATAGAATGAGCTAAAATTGCTAGAAAGGAATATGAATGTGCTCGTATTAAGATCTTATTCTACTTTCCCCTTATTAATGCAGAATTGGGCGGAATTCGAAAGTATGATATTGGAATACCACAAAACGGTGACCAATGTGGGCTGCATCCGATAGAAACCGTAACTAATGAACCACACCGACAAGATCAATGGGCCAGTCAACAGACACCTCGCGTAGTCGCAGGGGGGCAGAGCCCAGAGGAGCATTGGCCCCAAAAGCGCCACAGTTTAAGAAATCGCAGCATGGCAACTAGCGCCAGCTGCCTTGGGGAGCTGCTCCTTTTCGCGAGAGCAGTTTGCGAGTGGGTTTCCCCCAGTCGCCGATATTTCATTTCTTTATTAAGTCAATGTCATATTTTGCGACTGTGGGCGCCGCGCCTGTGTCCTGCTTGGATGCACAGCACAGTGCATTTAAGTGGATATAGAGAATGACGCTTCCTCATACTGCCTTTCGAAAGTATGCGGCCACTAAGTCCACTGCTTGCTGTGGCGCACAGCTGGAGCTTGTTACTTTGATGTATTCGAGGCGCTTTGTGCCGCGCGTTTATTTGTGGACGCGTCTGAGGCAACAGCGGGACACCATTTGATGTGCGACCTGATCTGCTCCGGCATAAATCCGGAGCCAGGCACTGGACATTCATAACTAAATACTCAAAGCTGTTTACACATCTAGTCTATCAGAGTGCGACCTGCAGCAGGAATCAAATTAATTATAACGCATTGATTATCTTATTATAGCAGATTTGTAATAGTTGATATGTTTTGATATCGATTGAAATACTGTTCAATATAAAATCTAAAAATTTCGATATTTCTCATTATAAAGAACGAACAGAGTTAAGTTTTGAGTGACGGGAAAAGGTTTATCTTTGATTTTCAATAATATAATAGCATAGGCTATCGATAGAATCGATAAAACTGTGCTATTTAGGGTTTTTTTTTTTTTTTTTTTTTTTAAATTTAAGTAATTGTAAGCAATAATCTACTATTAATAACAATGGGGAAGGAAGCTTAGATTATCATAATATCGATAAATTTGTAAAGCTAAAGGGTATTTTTGAAATGAAGGTAATTGTGAGGATGGTAAGCTAGAACAAAAAAAAAAAAAAATAAGAATAATAATAATGATATACTATTAATACCAATGGGAAGACTTCACTCAGAATAACTTTTAAGTGACAGGGAAAATCTTAGTTTTGATTTTCTATAATATAATAGCTTAGGCTATCGATAGTATCAATAAGGTTGTAAGGGCAAAGGGTATTTTTGAAAATTAAGTAATTGTAGGGAAGCATCCACTCAGAATAGTCACTGGCCTCCTAAATTGGCACTGTCGACTGTCGACGGGATATGCAGATTCTGCGAATCAGAGGATGAATTTTCATTGCACATACTAACAGAATACAATGCACTAGCTAGAAGAAGAAGTAGACTTCTGCTTAGGTATATCCTTCAAGCAGGCGATATAGAAACTCTCAATCGGATGAAAATTCTTGCATTCCTGCAGAAAATAGGGCTGATAAGTGAACTTTAGGTTCAGAAGGGGTTACAATAGATCTTATAGGTCGCAATACACCCCTTGACAATAATAATGAATAGTTAGGTTATTTATCAATGTGTTTATTGAGTGAGTAAACATAGATATAAGACAACATTTATTGAATTGGCATTAGCAATTGTCTTATGCCTGTCCATTCGATAGTATCGATTGTGCCTTTTGATACTATCGTTTCTACCAACTGCCAGCGCTATTCAATAAGCAATCACGAACAGTAAATTAATAATTAGGCTTCGATTGCTTATTATCTTTGCACCCACACTTAAAGTAATATAAACAATGCCCAAATCCGAAACATTTGTCAAACGCTTGTCAAAGGCTGAATAGCTTGTGGCATTTCTATGTGACAATGCCCTATTGGCAGCTGGGTGGTGAAGTGGTGTGGTGGCGTGCTGGCATGAAGGTTGGGGGTCGGCTTGGCGGCTGTGTTGGCGGCAGTAACGTAACCGCCCATTAGCCACATGCGCGCCTGCGTGACACTTTGGCATCAATCAAAGTTTCACCCGTTTAGTGTGTGAGGTTTTTTGTGAGTGCCGAATGTGTGTACTGCGGATATATATGGGATATATGTATGGGTGTGGGTGTGGGGCATTATTGGAGAGAGAGTGTATTGTATTTGTTGTTACGCCGCCTGCGTCGCAAGCGCGTAAAAAGACATTTTGACAAATTCAAGTAGCGCCATCTACACTCGGCTTTAATAGCTTTTATACTGCCTGTCACGATATTTCATCAGTCAAACGACCGCGGTGCGACCACGACCACGACCAACGTCAACAGCAACAACAATAACAACAGCAACAACAACAACAAATACACTGACACACATGGCAGTCAAGGCCGGAAAAAGTGGAGGACAACGGCGACACAGTAGCGCGAATTTTATTTGATGTTATTTCCATTTGAAAATGAGTTATTGGCGCTGCTAGCAACCCCTAAAAGCACCCCCTCTATGCCGTACGCCGTACAGTGGGTCTGAGCAGTTCGCAGCCCAAGCCCAGAGGCAGACCCACAACCAGACACTCGGGCTGCTTACAAACACGCAGACCGGAGCAGAGAGGGGGCGCGTGGGCGTGGGCACGGCCGTAGAGCGCATAAATTTTGGGTGCCAAGGATTGCTCCCCTTTGTTTTGGTAGCCCCCTATTACACACATGCGTTCATTCGAATTGCGATTTCCTTTCGTTCGGTTCGGTTCGCTTCTCCGATTTGATTTATTTTATTTGTTTTGTATGACACCCGCAAGTGCCTTCCCCCCAAGTGGTATATTAATTTTGTAGGCGTAGCTGGCAGCCAGAAGCGCTTAAATAGTAGAATAGCATAGAATGCTAACTTGAGACATTATATTTATATTCCCACGTCACGGACAACAGGGAGTGGTTAATCAAACACTTTTAATAACACACACAACGATGCCAAAATTGCTATTTGTTGGCTACGCAAGTGGCCATTATCCTTGTTGGCTATAAGATTTGTTATAACGTGTTTCACTGCGTTCCGCATTGATATCAAATTGTTGATACTCAATTGATTGTTACGTGGCAGGTCCTTGCTTAAATTCTTACTTATGCAGCACTTATATCCTTGTTGAAATACCGTATTTACATGTGTAGGAATCAAGGGATTACCTTCGTATTCTTCTATTGAAAAGTAACTCTTGACAATTATGATGGATTCAAGTCAGTGTTAGTCGACCTTCTGCTCTAAATTCAGAATACAATTGACTCTTTTTTATTATTATTATTATTATTATTATTAACTGATCTGGATCTTCTGATCTCAACTGACAGATTTCCTTATTTAGTTACTCCAAAAGGGTATACCTCAGTCGTCGAATTCTGACTGCCAAGTGCTTACTTGTTTTAATTTAATAACCAGATCACTTTTAATTTAAAACACTAATAGCTTAATCGAACTACCTCGTGCCTTTTTATAGCACATATTTAATAGATGCTTTTGTTATTGTCGATTAAGATAAATGACACTGATACCATTCGCCATAAACTTTGAGAATAGAGTATATCATTCGTTTTTATTATGCAAGCAAGTCAGTTAAAAGTTAAAACCGGCCAGACAGAAGCACTATATTATACAGCTCGAATAATTGTTCAAAGGTTTCCTTTGAAGAGATATCTTCACCAATCTCAAGAAAATATCGCTTTATAAGGCACTATTCGATTTGGTCTGGATTAGACCACTATGTTGCTGAAGCCGTCTCGAAAGAAGAGTTCTCTAAGGAACTGAACAAGGAGATGGGAGTTCGAATCCCAGGCGAAGATATTGATGTTGTGATAGGTAGTGCTCTAAATTAAGTTATGTTGATGGTTTAACCTTTAACCTACCCATAATAATGATAGCCATATTACTGTAGTAAAAATATGCGAAATTATGAAGAAGTTCCAAAGTTCTAGAGTACCTCTGATGGAAATTGTTATGTATTTATAGTTTACCTTGGAAACTTTAAGTTATAGTGAGTATCTGTGTGTATAATGTACTTAGGCATGTATGTCCATGAACATATGCATATTCGTATAGGAAGCAAGAGCCAGAGGGCGTAAGGTTCCCAATTGGATGACTGATTGATGACGCAAGTGAATGAAAAGGTGATGAAGCGAATGCGTGCGAGCATGGCACATTAGATATTCATACGAATCTGAATTGAGTATCCAGGGCAACCAGAACAGCCAGAACAACCAGAGCATCCAGTGTAATCCACATTGCATGTGCTGGGTGCAGGGTGGTTCGGGAAATGCCTCGGGACCGCCCACTCACTGTTACTGTCTGATAAATCACATATTTTCGCTGATCAAATCAATCTAATTGACATCACTCAAAATGATGGCAGAAAAGTTTTCACATTCGTTTTCGCAAAAAATGCGAATAAATGAGTTCAAAATGGGACCATGCTTCTCCGCTGAGTGAACCCACGCCCCAGGCGTCTTTTTGGCTTAATGGTGGCTGTGTTTTGAGCTGCGTGGTGCGTTCGCCGGCAACGCAACGTGATTTATTTTCATTTCGATGCCACCGCCACCGCCACCGCCACTGCCACTGCCACCGACATTGCCACTGCCACAACCGCCCAAATTCGACGCTCCGTCATCCTGACATTCGAATTGAAATGCAAATTCTGACGAATGTGCGCACGTTGCGCGCCTAGGGTCGGTTCTCCGGGAGGATGTCAAGGAGGATGCCGACTGGCGGCTTTCTATGGTAAATGAGCCACCTACCCATACGCCCAACAATCGGAAATACACATGTGCATACGCCCAAATACGTATACATACCCAACTACGGGTATGTATGTATTTACATATGCGAATGTACGTACATGTGTAAATAGGTGTACATATGTATGGATGTGTATGTACGCAGATGCGTATGTACTTCAGTTCTGCGAAGCCTTTTATATCGCATCTCATTTACCTTTGCATCATTATTTTTATATTCCATACCCATTTAAAGTGTGTACAATGGGTATACTAAGGTAATGTAAGCTTAGGTAACAGGTAGAAAATATATATTTGCTTGATCGAAACGCGAATCTCATAAGCTTAGTTCAATCCGTCTATCTAATACCCTATCCGTCTGCATGATCGAATTTATTTGAGAGAGAGAGTTCGAATCCCAGCTGCGTAGTATACTAGATTATACTATACAAGATAGTACTAGCCGAAAAATTAATAAATATTTAAAAGGTAGTTCGTAGTAGCTCGTAACTTTAAATAAATCTCCCACAACCCTAAAGCTAAGTATACTTTTATCAACCGATAATGACTAAGAATAAATATTTGTGTGAAATGCATAAATGTCAGCAAATTTATATATATCTCATAATTAAAGTGGTACAGCTCCGAAAATAAGTCATATTTTACACAGGGTTCTGATTATATGGGAACTTCTGCTTCTGATCTGCTTGCTTGCGTTGCTGCTGAACTGCTTGAGGCATTGATTTATTTGTGAACTAGGGTACTGGATATCACATAGTCGAGCATACGCGACTAGATAATCATTACGTCCTTTTAGGCTAGAATCCATATTTAATCGTTTTGATTCCTAATTGTATGATACAACTATACATATGCTTCGAACATACATTAATAAAGATTTTTACTTCTGCACCCATAAAATGGGTAAAAAGGGGTATTAAATCTGTGCAAATGTGTGAAACAGGCAGAAGGAGACATTCCGACCCTATAAATATATATATAGTCGATTTGTATCTGTCCGTCTGTCCGTCCGTATGTAGGAACGCATCGATCTCAACAACTTTAGGAGCTAGAGACACCAAATTTGGAATGTAGGTTCTCCCAGACATAACCCATAAAAAAACGTTTTACAGCTACAATTTTAAGGATACCTTAACATTTAGAATGAATAATACTTGGTTTACTTCTAATCTACTGTGCAAATTTCAAGTTAATCGGTTACTAAACACAGAATTTATTCAAGAAACAAGCTTCAATACTGAAGAGCGGGGGAGGGAGCAGTGCACCCGCCACTTAAAATGCCTCGCTTGCACTGCAGTGGGCTTGTGTGCATGCAAATTTGTGTATGTGTAAGTGTACGAAGATGTTTTAGACCTAGGTACAGGGTATTCTTGTTTGTTTGGTATAATAATGGTAGATTCTGAATTACTTACTCTGCAGATAGATCGTGTGAATATTGTTGACTGTCTCCAACATCATTGTCTGATGAAAAACCACAGTTTCATCTGGTAATGTATCTTGTGTATGCTTAAATGAGAGGGAGTAGTGGGTGCATACATAAGTACAAGTGTTAGTAGGTAGATAGACATAGTAATCACATTTTCTAGAGTGTGGCCATTCGAAGCCTTGTGGCTGACCATTCCCTCAGCGGGATGAGTGCCGTGAACAGGACATAGTACTTATATACATACATACGCATGTATATATTTATCCAGCCAGGCACACATACAAGTTGACCCCAGTTGTATGTAAATGCTGCTTATAGACAGCATTAACAAGTTCACTTCATGCGCACGTCTGTTGGAAAATATGTCTGTGTTCACATTCCTCTATTGTACATAAAGTGCAGGAGTAGACTCCTGAAACAGTGCGGCCAGACTGTCGTGTGTCGCGTTCACGACACTCAGCTGCCATGTTCCTGTTTTCGTCCTCTCCAATGCGGCAACGCTTCCAGCTATACACGGTAACAACTGTATCCTTTTTTGAGCTCGTCGGCCCTCACAAAGTGACGTGGAAGTCGACGACATTGTTCGCACAAAACTGCATGCCTTGTAGGAAAAATACGTTGACTCCTGAAGTCATCCTAAAAGTAGACTGGATTATTGTAAAATTTTAAATTAAATCGATAGAAATTTGTGCAACACGCTTTTGGGTTTTATACTTTTAAAATAACTAATAAAATACTATTATTTACTTGAAACATTTTCAACAGCGAGTCACTGTCAACAGGGTCGTTTCAATGTGAGTTTTTTGTTGGTCCTTGTTTGTTGGTTGGTCTGTAGCCACACACACATACAACACACACAGACACACACAGTATGTATTACATATATTACAGATATGCAGTGGTGTGCCTTCCTTGGAGAGTTACTGTCGGTCTCGGCGGTCCAGTCGGTGGTGCAGGCAAAATAAGTTGTTCAAGTGGCAGCTTAATTCGCATAAAATGAAAACACGCTGTCTACATTGTTCCTACAACTTTTCGAGTTTTTTATGGCACTTAAAATGGCTGCTAGACAAAGGGTTACCAAGCGGTTGCTGTAAAATCTATTGCAATTGCTCTCTGCCTTTTACCAGGCATAGACGGACATGTTGTAGGGGGTTTTTTAAAAGAAATAATTACAATCTATGCATTAAACATACATGCCAGGCACAAGAACTCATATGGTTTCATAAAAATGCTTTTGGGTTCCAGCACTAGTGCACAAAATAAGAAAACTTGTGCCATCCCGAACAGTCATCATTTTTATTGTCTAATGTAGCTAGTCATTCCAAGTACAACAGAATTTGCTGTGGAATATTAGTTAAAAGCTATTATCTTTAGGAAATTTATCTTTTTCTTCACAGTGTGGCTATTTCTGGTAAGAAAATATTGTTGACTAGTGTAATAAGTCTGTTTATCTGACAATCTCAGAACTACAAGCAACCCATTTATAATAATATTTAGGTTCATGTTCAAATGAATTTAAAATCTCATAATTAATACGAATAATCCAAAAAGTTACTACATATAACACTCGTAAATTAATGTATTTATCTATCTATAATTTCACAAAAAATGTAGTATAATCTTTAGATGAAGGTACAGTATTCAGTTTAGTGTACCATGTATTTCCCAGTTAAGTCCTCTCGACGCGACAATTTATACATTTTTATCCTCTGTGTGACAGATATAAAAGAACTGACGCCTGGCGTACATAAAATTGTAGAAAATTAAGATATTATAGAGGAATTTTTGCATACTTGTGGAATTTTATAATAATGCTAATGGGGACCTAGGTTCTGCAACTGGCGTGCCAAGTGACTGATCAACTTAATGGCAATACTATAGCAGGCTTGGAGCCGTCGACACGAACCGTCCAGAACGGTACACAAATTAACAGCAGAAACTACAGTTGCAATAACTACTTATAACACCGGTAGGGCAGGTGGCATTGAACATGTTGTTGCAGGGGGGGACTTTTGAAACAGGTAAATTTGTGGACAACTACAACTCCATTTGACTTTTTTGAAATACTGCCAACAAGCACTTTGCTTTGGTTAACTATGAGCAGACAATAAACAAAAATAACTATAATTTATAATTTATATTAAATTTTCTTGAACAAATGTACTATTTGCTTTATTATAACTTTGTTTGGTTTCATTTATATACATTTAATATTGTTACATTATAATATTTTAATTTGTATATTTATTTCCAGTGCAAAGAATAACAACGCAGCTAAAATCATTTTCGATTGCTTAAATTATTAATCAGAGAAAACGGTATTTAGTAATAAAGTAATGTTAATAAATAAAACCGAAAGAAATTGCTTGTAGACACTGAACTTTTTCAGGTGAAGCAAAACTGTGAAACAGACGGAAATTAGTCGCCTATAATTAATACTTCAAATTAGCAGAAAGTTGTATTAAAATAATATATTTTAAAATAGTTTTGCACATTTAATAAGTTTGTGGGCGAAATGTGCGTGTAGTAGTATATATAATATTTCGTAGCAAAATTTAATTGAAGAATTTCACAGCAAATAACGCTTCCCTTTCCAAACCTGCCTACTAAGTAGCTAACACAATGTCAGTTAATCACGAAACGAAAGTTGCATGTTGCCAATGTGCACTCAGTGCTAACATATTCAGATATTCACATGAATATTCAATTAGTGCGTTTTTGCGATAGCATATTAAAATCATTTTCGAATCCGCTGGATTGAAAAAAATGCACAGAGAGTAAAAAGTATAAATAAGTCTAGTTAAGAGGCGTTGCCCAAATAGTTGTAGGACTTGTTTGAATTTATATTATGCACCTGTCTCTGTAGGAGCGTACAAGATCTGAACAGTGCCGATACTCAGTAGTTTTCATAATGAAAGTTTTAAGTATCGATACTATACTATAGTACTCACGAAATTGATAGGCACAGAAAGGTTATCACAGGTTACGAAATCAAATGGTTTTAAGAAAACCTACACAATTTATCTATTCGGTGTTATATAGTGTGTTCAATTAAAAACTTTACATATTAAGTATAATAGAATTGTGTACGATATAGCATAACAGATCCTCTCAACAAAACTATTATTCATATGTATTTAGTACCTCCTTATTTCTCTAAACTATGCTTGACGACCCAACATACAACATGAACATTCATAGGATCTCCGTCTCGATTCGCTGCCTCTCGAAGTTTTCTTCCTACAAACCACCAACAGCCCTCGACTATCTTCGCTACAAGAACTTAGCGGTTAAATTTTGCATAAATGAATAATTAAATTTGTAATGGTGAAAATTGCGAATTGAATTGTTTTCATTATTCTACACTTCTCCGGTGAATAAACATTTTCATAACCACAAGCTCTTTATAGAGTAATTTATGAGACACCTTATATCAATTCTTGCTTCAAAATATTTAGCATTGTGACAGTGAACTTTTCTAGCTAACCTCCAATCCAGCTTTAAAAGCTGAATAGGCGAAAATATACTAAAATTCTTTTAGGAATTCCGTATGGTGTCTACATAGTTTGTATCTATAAAGGATATTCGATCTACATTGTAATATTCTTAAAATTGAAAGGGAGCGGACACCAAGTGAAGGGCAATCGGCATGCACTTAACACATATTTAGTTTTACATTTTATTACTTTCGAAAGATAAATATTCATATCAAAGTATGCAAATAAGGGAAGGACATAGGTGCGTTTTTTGAGGAAACTGGTTTGAAGTTTCCCCCCGATGAGTTGAACTAAGTATATCAAGATGAAGCATAGGTATTTCCGCTGAATAGTCGGCTGCGGCTTAGTCGGCCTAATTAAAAATTCTTATGAGGCAATTGCAAAATTGGTTTCTTATCTCTGTTTTATTATCGGCGCCACGAACGCTTAAACATGATGCGCTGATGGATAGCTGCCCGGTGGCCAGGCAAGGGGCGGGCCAGGCGGGCGGGTGTATGACCGCAGTGCTCGTGTGGCAAGAGGATCTTATGTAAAAACTGCATTTATGAATAATATTATTTTTATTTTGTGCATGATAATTTTCTGTTACGTTTCTCGCTCCTGCGATAGGTTCTTGCAATATTGTTAATGCCTGCCAAAGCGACGGAGCCGTTTTGCGAGGTATTTTCTGTTTATGGTCACAGTCACGCGATGTTCCTGCATAGGTGCTCTTTCATCGGGTTAAAAACATTACTTTTACACTCGTAAAAATTGCCTTAATGCAACTTAAAATATTGGGAACGTGTGCACTATATATTTATGTATTTAAATGTCAACTATTACTTAATATTTAATGTCTTATTCAGCTAACTTTTATCATGGATTTGCAATACCTTATTGAACGGCTGTCAGACAGTGGCGCCTCTAGGATTTCCTTCAAGGGTGCTAGCTAAGTTTGGAATATGCAAATAATCTAATATATAAAGGATATATGTTTTCTTTAATTCTTCAATTTTTAATTGTCGGCATGAATTTGATTACTTTATTATGAGTTACAAGTATTGAACGTGAAGTTTGAGAAATGCCTCGAAAATGTATTTTTCCCACAAGTTGGGTTCCTAAAGATACACACGAGTATAATTAAAATTTTAAGAATGTAAATTCTAATATTTGAGCTGGCCTACAACGTACATTAGGTCTTCTCAAAAGCTCAACAAATTTGTCAGACTTTGTACAGTAAAATAGCATAAATTTAGTTTAATTTTTGGTCTTTTTCGTGCTACATGTGGGGCTCATAGCTCCGCATCCCTTGGATACAACACTGAAGACAGGCTATTCATGTTGACACCCTTTTGATACCCTGCACAATAAGGAACTGACATTCAAATATGTTACAGGTACCGAAAATTTGTCATTCAACTTAATAATATAAACGTTATTCATCTTTTCGAGCTATAAGATGTAAAATATAGTTATGGTACGCTAAAGCTGGAATAGTAGACGAACAATACATTCTTAAGAATACTATACGACACTAAAAATCTTTCTATACAATAGTAGTTGAGTAGGGTCGTGAAAATATCGATGGCTCTACCGATAGTATCGATGGTCTTTTGTTTTGGCGACTATAAATACGCATTGATAGCCTTTATTAAAAATCGATGATGGTACTGATGATAGTTTAACATCTTTATTTATTAAGTTTACTAAAGTTCTTTTTAATGCTTTCTATCGGCACTTGCAGTTAGGAAATGTTATCGGTGGTACTAAGCAATGGCTTATCTAAAATGTATCGATACTTATCGTTGATTCTTAAGACAGCAAATTAATAGATTATGGCATTTTTATACTTTGAAATCACTAATAAGTTCTGAAGAGTATTTGAGTATGTACTAAACTCAAATACTCTTCGGAAATGAACATATTACACATAAATATATGCATGAAGGTGTATAAACATATCTAAGACTTTAAGATTTAGATACTTGAATATAATAATTAAACTAAAGTTATTGTAACTTTATATTCCCATTTGATATGGAAATTTAGGCTTGTATAGAGGGTATCTCTCGAATAGAACATTCTATTCGGTTAAATCGGTTATTCACGTGGGTTGAAAGCTACATGTTATCTTAAATGAAATTCAAGTTAAATTAGCCAAATCAAAATGAGCTTATCTCAAAATGATAGCTGTCAACTGGTCTTACAAGTGACTGGAAAATATGAATACATTTTCTTAATCAGGAAACAGTTTTCGCGAACGGTCACCGGGTAATGCTTTAAATGACACGTTGTATGCCACGTGACACCAGAAAGTTCAAAGTTTGTGGCGCACTTTTCTTGGCACTTGTTACTTCAAGGGCGAAACACTTTTGGGAAAGCAAAAGTAGCAAAAACTTTTTGAAAGTCAAATGCTGTTTATCATATGCCTCAATGCCTGAGTCACGAGTCGCGAGTTGCGAGCTGCGAGCTGCGACTTGCCACTTGCCACTTGCCACTTGCGACCCGAGCCAATCAGTCACACGCACTTTACGATTTACTTACTACGAGATCACTTTCGTTGGCTCCGGCGATGGTGATGAGGTTGACCCACCGGCAGACAGCACCACCCAGCCGCGGTCCCGGTAGCCACAGCTGACTGTGCCGAGGCGAATTCACAGTGCCACATCGTTTTGCGCGCCCACTCTCGCCCATGATGTGCCCAATGCCGTGTTCGAGCGCATACTAGTTGCGTTGCAAGTTGTGCTTGATGCCGCCGCGGCACTCAGAGCTCGCGGCTCGCAGTTGCCAGCTCAGAGCGCACAGACAGGCCAGGGGTTGTGCATGGGGCGCATGAGCAGAGCGAGCGGAGAGCAAGCGGAGGGCACTCACAGTTGAAACTGGTTTCTCTTGGCGTGTGAGCGGGACAGACAAATACAATGATGGCAGTGATGGTACTGCTCTTTCCAGCAGTTGCAAGTGCCGAGTGGCGAGTGGCGAGTGGGGCTGGGGCTGAGGTTGGGGTTGGGGCTGGGGCCTTATTGGAACAGGCGTGCAGGGGAAATCGCTCCGCCCATTGAAAAGCTGCCAATTTTCGTATCATCGTTGTATTTTCTTTTTTAAGTTTTAAACTTTGGCATGTAGTTGTAGGGTTTTAATTAGTACATTCAAATAACGCGAATAAAAAAGAATGCTCCGTTGCGTACATATCCATAAGTACGTAGTTCTACACACACACATGAGTATTATGCACAATTACCACTGATTCTGGGTGTTATATGACCTATAATAACACGTGTGAATAGGTCAGGCGATCTTCTATTTATCATAATTGTAATCTTTAATTTAAGAAGCAATATGTATGATCTTTTATGGAAATATTGTAAGATTGATCTTAGGAACTGTAAATTTCATCCAAATTTTAAACAGTTCTTAGAAAATTTGGAAGCTTATATGTAAAAATATAAATTATATTAAGTATAAGTATATATTTATATAAATCGAATATATATTTTATAATTATTTATGCCATACTAGATAGATCTATAATATCATTGTAGTTAAGATCAATAATAATTTGATAACTATAAAAGACGGCGAAATTTGTAAGTTTCTTAGTAAAGTTAGGAAATTTATACTTAAAAAGAAACTAAGTAAGGTAGACTAATTATTTAATTTAAATTTTTTTTATTTGTTTAAGAAATAAATACCATATTAAATAGTTGTAAGCTTAACATTAAATGTAATAAATAAATAATATTTTTACAACTATATTTTTTGGATAAAAAGAAACTAAGCATATATGAAGTAGATTTAATTTAAAAAATCTTATTTTATATAAATTTCATTTTTAACAGATCTCAAATTCAAATTAAATTTAATATACACATGAATAATTTTCTTACAACTATGTTTTAATGCTTAAAAATAAACTATTTATTGAGTAGAATTTATTTTGAATTGTACAAATATAGTTTTTAAGAAAGAAAAACAATTTTTGAACAGATTTAAAATTCAAATTAAATTTAATAAATGAATAATATTTTTACAACTATGGAAGACTACAAAGTTTGTAACATTATCTAATAAAACTGCGTAATTGTAAAATTGAAGAGGTTGCCTACTGGAAAATAGAATACTTACTACATTATTGCTCCAGTGTGCACATACTCAAAGCTATGCGTACATTTACATACACACGTATGTACATACATATGTACGTGTATATGGATGTATGTATGTATGTACGCATGCTCCCATGTGTGTGCATACATGCCTCTATCGAGCAAAAGGTCTGCACATGGGCCTATGTCTACCTCTATAGACTTGGAACACGAGCTAATCAGCAGAACTCAAACTGCGGCCCTGGCTGCCAGGACTGTCGAAAATTGCGTCCATGTCATGCATTCACATCCATTCATTACCGGGCAGCTGAGTGGCCGGACAACGTTTGGACAGCGTTTGGCGTTTTGGATCCCCAGCAAATATGCCGTGTTCGCATGTTATCCCAAATGTTTTGAGTGCCCAAATGCACCCGCTGCATATTAGCCAAGCGGGAGCTCCAGCTCCGGCCCCGGCCCGGGCATTCTGTACTTTATTTTGCCGAACGAGCAAACATCTTGTCGGACTAGGAAACAAATGGCTTTGCTGGTTTAAACATTCAGCAGGTCCTTTTTCCTTTTTTGTATGTTTGTGTTTTTTGTCGTTGCCACGGGCTGACTTTACCAGCAACGTACAAGTTGGCAAATCCTTATGAATACACATAGATCCTTTAAAGTACTTCAAAGAGTCATCGGGATGCTTTACAAATATCATTATACGAGATAAGCAAAAACTAATAAAAGCAAACATTACCTACAAAGAAAGGCTTAAATATATAACGTTTAAAGTTTTGGTGAATGTATAATTTGATTTATATTAATAAAAATATCTATATATTTCTGATGGAAATCAGACGATACAAAAAATGAAGCTCAGTTGAATTTTAATAAACTTCGTCATACCTACCCAAAAACCCGTTGAAATTAATATCGTAAAAAATCTTATTATATAACTACAGTATTAAGCTTATTTAATGATTACTTTTTGAGAAATCTGAACATGTTTTCCTTTGCTATTTCCCTATATAGATTGTTTCATAGAAGTGAACAACTTATCAAAGACAATAGAATAGGTGCACGATCAATGAATTCCGGATAACCCACTTTGGCAGCTTAAAAGTACAATTTTCAAAGCCAAATTGAAGCCCATTACTAATATCATAAACTGTTCTAAAATAGTTCGGTTCATTCAAAGCTATACAAAAGCTTCTAGCAGGTGAAAATGAGTTTGAAGTCAATCGATCGATAAACAAAAAGGTTTCCGCGTATTTCCATTTTTTCGGTTGGCCTACTCGTGAGTTGATAATCAGTCAGTTAGGTTAAAGAGATTTGACATTTCAATATTATTTATTTCTTGAAGTTCCCGTTTCGGTTATGTTTCAAGTCTTGTAAAGATCGTTGCTTTATTGAAAATGTTCTTTTTAGACTTCCACGTATCATAACTTTGTCCAAAATGAACCGATTTTTATAAGAAATGAATTTTTGGCAATGTTTTGACCTCTAAGTTGATTTGGCAAATAAGACTTATAATTTTCTTGAAGTTCACATTTCACTCTTTTTGCAATTCTTGTATAGATCGTTATTTTGTAGAAAATGTTCTTTCTAGACTTCAACGTACCATAAATTGATCAAAACCATTTCGATATATAACTTCTGTCTTCCCGGGGTAGTATTTATTTAAATCAGCCTGGTTCCCAATAGTGTATGTGGGGTTCTAAGTCCATTCAAAACTGTCAGAAGCTTGTTTCGGAACTACTTCTAGGGATGTTCACTGCTTAGAGTCTTTAACGTGCAATGGATATTTAAATTTTGTCGTGATATCGCAAGCCGTATATAAACATCAGGAGTTGCATATTTTACGGACAGAGCTCGATTTTATACAATACATAAATCGAGGATCTCAGTCATTTAAGTTACATAATCAGCATTCGCTGTTGAAACGATCAGGGGCAAGAAACATGAGCCAAATAAAAAACCCATTTGCACACAAATTTACTCCCAAAATGCCCATGGTGCGCATCATTCAACTTGACTGTCCCAGCACAAGACTTCTTCAGTCTGAAGACTGAAGGTAACTGGACACCGGATGCAGATAAATCTTTGGATTGCCGCCGACAATACATACAAGCTGAAAGCTTTGCCAACAAGTGCGAGTGCGTTTGCATGCACACGAGGATCGAGGACCAGCTGAAGTTAAAGCTCGATCAGAATCATGAGATAAGCTTGCTTCCATCCGCCAGTCCCAGTCCCCAGTCCAAGTCCCCAGACGCCAGTTGGCCTGTGACAAACTTAATTGCGCCTATTCCTGCATTAATTGTACACACACGCGCGAGACAACTCTGGCGATTTGGCGCACGATTTGCATGGCGTCGGAGTCCTACTCCTGGTTGGCGAGATTCGCGTTTCATAACGGCGGAGGTGCTACCAAACTTACCGGCGGAATGTGTTAATTAAATATTTAAATTATTCCCTTCATTACTAGAGGATCGGCTAAAGCGTCGCTGCATCCCAGCCAAATTAAGTACACTCAAAGAAAGTATACAACCGATTGCAGAACATGGCTATATTCTGATGACATAAAGGAATATATATTGGAAAAAGGATAATGTATTCCAAATATTGTACAAGTTTCTGTAATAATTTATATAAATTACTAATATAATGGGTGTACTTTTGTTGCAAGGATGAAAATGTAAGAAATAAGGAAAGATAGCTTACCATATTTTCCCTCCCGTGCCTTATGATTCTTTGTATAGGGTATGAAAAACTAAGAACTCGATCTAACAAAAACCTTCTCTCAAACATTTGACCTTAAGTCAATTTTAGTCCGTGGGTACCGGTGAGAGTAGATTTTTCAAATTTTTTTTTGGTGCGGACTTAGAACTTAAATTGGACCTGTTGATGACAGTAATTAGTTCAAGCCGGGATCGGACAGCAAGTGGGTCAGAGGTTAAGGCATCCGCCTTACAGACGGGAGCACTCGGGTTCGAATCTAGCCGACTACTACTCATATACGGACAAGTTTGGACAAAAATTTCTAACAATAAGGTCACTGATGAGGATGCTAGGCAGCATCCGAAATAGCGCTATATTGACCAGCCAATACTTTTCATATCTACCTTTCTATATTCACCCTGAATTGTTGACTTCGAGCCTGTTAAATATTTCAGTTTCATACAACAGTTTTCCCCCCGTGGGGCCCCGGCCAGTTGAAAAGCATAATGAGGTCGAATATGTGTACTGAATGTTTTATATCAGCCTCCTTTGTTCTCATCCTTTAGAGCTGACCGTAAAAGCTGAACAAATGGTCTATAATATATAGAATATAGAATATGTATAGTATATAGAATTTCTTATTAAAATCATACCTTTCTTTATAAATTAGAAACAGATTAGAACAAGTAGTAATAACGTAGCAGAAAGTTTCCAACTTAGATATAGATTTTGCTCCTTTGTGGGAGAGGGGTGCTATTACAATATCTAGTATAGTAGTAATAATTTATGAACACTAAAGAATTATAATCATAGAACACAAACTTCCTGCTATTGTAAAAAGCTCTGGTTGATTCAATTTATTCATTATTTAAGTAGAAGAAATTGGGTGCCTTTCGTGGAAAGTTTTCGTCTGTAGAAATTTGTATAATTTATAATTTGTTTTATAAAAGTATGTTCTATATTTTTTCACAGTGTAGGCAACAAGGCTCGTACTGCTGCTCATTTCAGGTCATACTCGTATAGGGTGTCTAGACTATCTGCGGTTGTAGCATCAACAAGAACAACAACAGCCGCAGCTACAGTGGTTAAGGCCCACCATGTCAAGTCGAGTGCGGGGTGCCTTGTTCGATCTGCGTATGTTTTTTATTTATATATATATTTTTTATATTTATTTTTTGCTTTAAAGTTTTTGCATTTGATGTTGGCAGCGCGAAATGAAAAATGGCGACACGCGTCCTTTGGGTAAAAGCCACAAAACAATTTTATTTTATTTCCACACATACCACCAGCGACAATAATTTAACGGTCACGCCATTGCACCGCTACAGTCATCGCGCCGTGTCCTTGCAGCAGAACAATGAATTTAAATAAAATTAATTAAATTTGTTGTTTTTCGATGGGAATTGGCCGGACTCCTTGTTGGATGACTATATTTATTGTGCGACCATATAGCCAATTTAACGCTATTTTTGTGCCCACAACAGCAACTGGCAGTGCAACTGCTAAACCAACAACAATTGCCACCACAAGGATAACAACGACAACAAAGCCATAAACTTGTACGCTATCAATGTACATTTCTGCATAGATAAATTAGAAAACGCTTGCGCCTACGGCCATTTGAGATACAAATTAGAGCCGCGGGCCTATACTGCGGCTCTATCATCGAAATATTTCATCCGCCCATAGCCAATCACACGCACACACACACACGCACACGCACATACACACAAATGCCCTTACATTCAACAAGAATGATCAGATATATTGGGGTGACGAATATATAATACCCTTGCTAATACATATACCTGTTAATTGGCTATATAAGCACCTACATATACTATTCTGCAGTAATTCAATTTTCAAATGAAACTTTATCAAACATTTCAAAAACATTTGATTTTTAAAGTTTCCAACGTTAAAGCTCCTCTTAGATTCGAAATCCTTTTCAAACCAAGCCGATTTCTAAGGAAAATACCTTGTTTCTTGTATTGTTTATTTTAGGTATATCTATATTATTTACAGTTATTAAATAAACAAAATATTATGATTTAAATTTCATATACAATGTCCCGGTTGTCAAGCTCTCCAGTATATTACGGTTTTACGGCTTCATTTGGCATTTAATATATTTATATGATAGATATCCGCATTTTATTCGTGTCAAAAATAAAACTACTTGGAATTTTTTTTGGAAATTTTAACATTACTTATATCAATTGGAGCCTGTGTACTGCTTTCACAGAAGTTCCTCCTATACAATGAAGGAAAATACAAGAATTATCAGCCAATTTCCTTATACCGATGTACATATGTATATTTTTGGAGAAATGTTAATTAACTTACCCCAATGATACCTATACAACGATCTTATTCATAATAATATCAATATCTAATAATGCTTATACATAAAATGTACAAGCTCGGCGATTAAGCTAGAAACCATAATACTCATGACAAATATTGTAATGATGATTGATCCATTAATGAAAGTCTATACAAAAGGTTTTGATAAAATCCTTTTGATGATATCTCTGTTCCCAAAAGAAAGAAAGATTGTTCCAATTAGGTACATATGCACTTCAAACATTTTCGTCAACCTAGTTTTAAAACTGATAGGTTAGTTTGCATAGAACATAACAAGTTAACCCATTCTGCTGAACAGGAATATTTATACATTTTGAGTGCGGAATGCGTTATACATTGAGTGACAAAATGATAATACCCTTTACAAGGATGTAAAAAACGGGGTATGCACAGTGCACAACCGCGGATGTACGCAAAACATACCCATGCCCGGCCAGGTCCACGTCCACCCGTGTAACGTGCGCCGGGGGCAGCTTCTGGTGGAGCCCGGCAATGGGGCCGCGCCGCTTTCGAATGAGTTATAGCGCTTGTTGGCGATTTTATTGCCACAGCGCAGCCATAAAATATGGTAAATTATAGCGGTTTGTTGTTTTGGCCATTTTGTAGCCGAATAATGTACCACGTGTGCGTCCGGACCCAGTGGACCTGTTTCGGATCCGGATTGGCAGTGCACGCCCGCAACCCGACTGTGGTTGTGTTATACTTCCAAAAATATCACTCTAAATGTAAGTGTCCTTGTTCATGAAACTCCAAACACAGACTCTTATTAATTATTTCTTTCGAAATGCCAGGTACAAGCCTCGAAATAATCATGATTCTAGATAATATTCACACATACATCTATGTAATTATCTATAAAGTTTGTGTTTGCAGAGGGTGTCTAAATTATTGCACCGATTAGTATCTGCAAACTGGTTCGAAAGAAGATTTTATTAGAGTTCAACAATTCTTCACAGAAAAAAAGCGACACTTTACTAATAAGTAAGTTACTTTTGGGACTAATAATATAATAAGTAAGTGCTTCTTAAGACTGAAGACATATTAAGCTAGTATACTAGAGAAAAGTAGGTGTTGCATATTGGCTTTCAAAATATTCCAACATTTTCGTAGGGTTGAGAGTCTCTGTTCCAGAAGCCTACGTCTTTAAGTCGGAGCAGTGCATTCTGTTAGTATGTGTAATGAGAATTCATCCTCAAGTTTACAGAATCTGCATGTCCTGCAGTTCACAATACCCGGTTTAGTTAGGTGACTTCTCGGACTACAACGAGTCCAGTGAGTGTCCTGGATTAATGAGATTATATACTTGTAGTTACACAAGTTAATAATCTCCAAATCTGTTTATATTTCAAAAGATTATGTTTATTATCTTTATGAGCTGTTACTTAGTAAACTTCAATTTATCTAATATTATTTATTTATTATCTAGTTTCTAATGTAGTTTAATTTTGATTAAAATATGAATTAAAATAATAATATTCATAATATTTCTGGCACCATTATCAAAGTGTTTTAATGCCGCATGTATGCGTTAAGTTACTTAACCAATTTGTTTTCTCAGAACCTTAAAGTCCTCGAAATCGACGGGCTTATACAGACACATATAGAAATATTTTAGATCCTTTTAATGTATGGGAGTGCCGAATAATCAGCGTACAGCATTCATTGTAGCTTAATACATATGTATGTAATTACCTTATTGTTCTAACGCATTTTATAGAATATTACCAACAATAACAACAACAACCCCAAAAGGGGCGTCAGGTGCTGAAACATTCACAAAGCCCATTATGCCACATGGTTGCGCTTGCACCGATGAGGCAATTGTGCGGAAAACCCCTAAACATGTTTTGGGTTAATTTAAAATGTGGCCGAGCCCGAATTGCACAAATAAAAGACAAAATTAATGTTGACATTTTCCACTCTGTGGATAAAACTGCAAAAGCCAACGCTCAGACAAAAGCCAATGCAGAAATGGAGCTTTACTCAGCCGCATATAGGGTTGTTCAGGATATAGTCGGCGATAGCATTTTCATATGTATGTACATACATACATATGTAAGTATGTAAATGCATACATGTGTAGTTAAATACCAGACTGCGTGCACTTTGCAAAAGTGTGCAATTGAATGCAGATGCTGCCATAATTCAGACGGCTAATTTGAAATTTTTGAAATTTATCTAACGATGCTCGCATGCACCATTACACGGCTGAACTCTTAATTAATTTCAATTATACCTATAAACATACGTAATATATAGTACACATTTAGGGACATGACTCTTTTGTTGGCTGAGCAATACTGAAAAATAATTAAGAAAATATGCTCATCTTAATTCATTACAAAAATCTTACTCACGAAAAGATAATAATAATGAAATTATACGTATGAATGAGAAATACATTATTATATTACAATTAAGGTGCGACATTGCTTTGAAGCTGCTTTAAAATTGCTCATCTAATTAAAAACTGGAAAAAAATAATAAAATTATAAATATTAATGGGAAATACATAATAATATTACAATTAAGGTGCGATATTACTTTGATGCTGCTTTTAAATTGCGGATCTCATTAAAAAAAGGAGAAAAAAATAATAAAATTATAAATATTTATGAGAAATACATAAGTATATTACAATTAAGGTGTGACATTGCTTTGATACTGCTTTAAAAATTGTGGATCTAATTAATACAAGGAAAATATAATAATAATACAATTATAAATACAAATGAGAAATATATAATATAATAATATATAGAAATATATTACAATTAAGGTGCGATATTACTTTGATGCTGCTTTAAAATTGCGGATCTAATTAAAACCAAAGGTGTTCCCAATACCGAAAGTGTTCACTCTATGGACTGCCAATGAAAATCTGACTTTTAAATGGGTCTGGCCTTATTATGGTTAAAATATTTCTATGTAAGAAATAGTTTATACCTTAAAGTCTCTTGAGAGCTGTCCACTTTTTCGATTTTCCTTAATTAATGCAAAAAATAAAACTGTTATATTCAGATATCTAATGTTTACACATACTTAGCTCGTATGTTAGTTGTAATATACATCACACAATGTATTGAAATGGGGGTCTTCAATGAAATAACCAGTCTTGCATCTAGATGTAAAAGTAATAATGAAAATTCTCTCATTTTGGCCATTAAAAGAATTGTAGCCCATTTCTATTTCACTTATACTGATTTGCCTGCAAAATTGATGTTGAGTTTGATAGCTTTCCCTATCGATTGCCAACAGGCCACGAATATTCCAAGTTGTTTTTTTATAGTGGACTGTTCTCTCTGTTAATAAATATGTTCTAATTTATTGGAACATGTGATTTGATATCGATAATTTGAGCAAAAACCAACGAGGCGACCACCAATCACAGATCATTTCCACGTTTATAATACATTTTTTGTAATCTGGTCTCACGCTTCGTTAAATCAATAGACCGTCATACTTACACTACAGGCTTAATCGATTTAAAAATGTAATAAAATATACTTAGGAAAAAATAAATAAATACTTTGTGCAAATAAGAGCTGCTGGCGCCATCTCTGGCTCAGGCTGGAAACTACCACCCCATGCACATACATTTTTGTGGTTTGGCGAACTTGTAATATTTTAGATTCAACTGTGGAAACTTTTGAAATAACCTTGTTATTTGTGTTATATACTAGAATAAGATAGAATTTTATATTTTCATTCATATCTGTTATATAATACATAGGCAAGTTTGGCTCTCATCAGGGCTCCGAAATTGGGGTGGCAATAACTGAAATATTTGCAATTGCAGACTGGTTAGGTATATTGCTTTTCATATTTAGTGAATATAAAATCCGATCGCTATAGTCCTTTCATTTCTTTTCTCAATTTTTCGAGCTACGTAATACAAAATTATTGTAAACGTATCGCAATACAAGATCAACAATTGGGCTGTCTTCTAAAATAAATAGGTTAGCTGGAAGCAGAAAGTGTCCAAAAAATTAAGAAATATTGTGACAGTTCTATGAACAATAACTCTTTTTTCTTTCCTTTTTTGTAAGTGCCTTAAGTGAACTAAAATTGTTTAAGGTTCTTAAGATATGATCACAAATTTCATCATTGTCAAATTTGTGTGGTTGGTAGTGCTCATATTGATTGCTATACAAGTACTTTTGGGTGTGGCAGCGTTGGGTACATTTTTCTTACCCATTTGAGAAAAAAACACTCAGTCAAGACCATGATACGATATGTATGTGACGCGTGTCACAAAAGTAGAGAAAACCCATAAATCGTCGATGACAAAATGGAATTATAAGCGAACCATAGTTACCAATACCAATCAAATCAATATGTGGATTATACACGCCTTGACAGCTTATCCTCTTTGATAAATTTTGTATTATACATATACATACCTTAAATTTTATTATATTTTAAAGTTAACCCTTGCAAAAAACTTGAAGTATGCAATGTTTGTGTACCGTGAGTACCCAACTTTAGGAGGGTGCTGTTCATCAGTAAAAAATAATAATCATTGGACACAAGATGTATCACTAGAATCTTGGATGAAAATGAGACATTTCAATAGAATGATCTTAATCTGATATTTTTTTCTCACTTTATTTGAATGTTTTTACAGTGCGTGCTTACAATCTTATTTATATTAATTTATATTAGTTTTAAAAATTTAATAAATTTTCAGGCCTACAAATATGCGTATGTACATACTTAATATAACGTTAAACTATAGAAATTAGCTAGGAATCCGATGTGAAGTGATTATTCGTATATGTTGACGTGTGTGCGGGTATTAGAGTACATAGTTATACATACTTACATACACACACATGGATGTATGTACATATATAAGCATTATATATGCTGTTAATGTTTAAATCATGACCACTGTAGTAGTAGTAGTTATCGTACAATCTGTGCATCTCTGATATGCAATTATAAGGATGTACATGGATATATCACAGAAAATACTGGCTATAAAGTTATTTCATAAGTAAATGAATTACTTTGCGTGGTCGAATAATTGAACTCCATAAAGCATATACATATTTATTTATATATAGTGTCTATAGTATCTATGTAATGTACATCTTTCAGATATCGCGAAATTCTGCTTGTTTGAGGATAATTCAGCGAATGTTAGTTTAAGTACATACGTTTAGTAGAATTTTCTATTTTATATTCAAGATTTGAAGTAAATCGAACAAATAAACACATATGTATGTATGTAAGTACATTTGTTGTTAAGATATTAATTAAATAACTACAAAATGGGGTATGAACAACATCTTGATACAGCTAAAGCACCTCACAAATTATGAATGAATTCCAAGTGTTCTCAGTGTGTTTGTGTTTGAGTTGCCTTTATGGAGCTGTAGTGTTATGTTCTTCTTCGAGTCATTAAGCCCTGTGGGGATTGGGGAATGGGGAATGACTCAAATCCCACTGCCATGATAAACTGTTGTCGTGCTGGAAGCGACGTTTATTTGAAACCCCGCCAACGAGCGACTTGTGAGTCGGAAAGTTGCAGCTTAAATTGATGAGTGTAAATATGCTAATTAAAGTTATAAAGTGAAATAATTTACGATATGGTAGGAAATAAAGTTTTATTGCCGTACTTAAGCTACATTTATTGCAAAATAATTAGTGTGGTTATCGTTATCGCTAACGCTATCGCTATCGTTATCGTTATCGTTATCGTTGGCATCTCTCAGCAATGCCGGCGGATATTTGCACTTGTCCACTTGGGCCTGGTTATTAAAATATTTGGTATCGGCATCTATGAAGGCCACCTATGGGCCCTACGAGTTGGAGCGACCGCTCGTCAGATAGCTATTGCTACCGTTTGCGTATATGTTATTACTGTAAAGCATTGAACCCATGGATGTGACCGGTAGCGGTACCGGTACCGGCACCGGTCCGGGCCCGGAATTCAGCGTAGAGCTGCTGCTGCTGGTGCTGTTGTTGTTGTGGCTGATTAGTTTCATGTTTGGCGGTGTCTGGGGCGGGGTATCGGGCTGGATCTCTGAAAACCCCACCCTCTGCGGATGGGACTGATGGGAGTGGGGCAGGTAAGGCGCTTGGGTGGAGCTCGAATGCACCTGCAGCTGGGATAGCTCGCGGTGCATATTGATAGGCGTCTTGGTAGTGACTGGCCCCGCCCCGATATGCATGCCCATGGCCTCGGTGTACGCCGTAGGTATCCGCGAATATGGCGATGCGGCGGCGTAGCTGCTCATCATACTCAGCGGCGAACCTAGCTCGACTTGCGGCCCCATAGTCATGCTGTTCGAGTGGAGCGTGAGGGATTGCGCTTGCTGCTCCGGATGCAGCTGGTTCGGTGACTCTGGCACCAGCGATGGAGCCTGCTGCTGCAGCTGCAGCTGCTGCTGATGTGGGTAGAAATTCTGGCCGAGATATGCCGTAGGCGGCGGTGTCTTGCAGGCGACTGTGTCGGCCACACTCCAGATTTTGGGCTTGCTCGCCGGCACCGGTATGCCACAGTCTCTGCTCAGCTGGTTTTTTTGAAGGGCATAATCACTAGCACTCTCCTGACCATGACCCTGTCCGTAACCAGGATTGTAATATACGGGCGCCGTCTGCTGCTGCTGCTGCTGTTGCTGCTGCTGCTGCTGCTCCTGCTGCTGTTGTTGTTGGTGTGCGTAGGGATTGTAGGCGTGCGCCGGATGCGGGTTAAAGTTCGGTGTGCCATAGGGTGGAAGGCCACGGAGGGCCAGCAGGTTCTGCGGCTCACGCTCAATCTTCTCCTCAATGTCCAGGTCCTTGTCGGGCTTGCCCAGCTCGGACTTGATACGTTGATTGCCTGGATCTGGCGATTAAAGTTAAGATGGCAAAACGGACACAAAAATAAGTAAATTTAATTAATTTCAAGTCGAAAGCGGAAGTAGACAAGTTCTTAGAGGACTACAAAGTTGGCACTTGGCACTTGCCACTTGCCACTTGCCGCTAACAGCTGGCAGCTGGCAACTGGCAACTGGGCGTTTGCCAGTCTTTGGCAGCCGCAAGCAAAAACCCTTGAAATTGTTGGTGGGCGTTGATGCGTGCAACCCTCGCGCTATGCCGTCGCAGAAAGCTTTCAGCAACAAAATGCTCCGGCTTCCGCTCCAGCTCCAGTTCCAGCTCTAGCTCCCGCCACTCCCCAATGCTTCTCGAGCGGGAAAAGTGGCATTCAGTCGCCAACTCGAGCAAGGCCGCTTCTATCCATATATGGAGAGAGCAAAGTGCGGGCGCAAGGCCACTTTGCCAACAATGTGCTGTCAACTTCCGGGGAGGATGTCGCCTAAGCAGTCAGACAAATAAACGGACGGCGGCGGACAAGAAGAGAAAGATTGCATAACATTCGTTTCGCCACATAAATTGTACTTAAAAGGCCGCTGCCACAAATCTGTAGTTGGGGCTACAATTGGCGCTGGAACTGGGGCTGTGACTGGGCCAAAGGCATGGGGAGTGACCCTCCAAAGCGACAGGCATTCAAATCAATGGAGTAGGACGCTTAAAAGGCAATACATACACATGTATACATAGTTAAACGAGTATGAACCTTACGACCTTTCAAAATCGGATAAAAACGGTCGGGTTAGGTCAATGACAGCGACTGCGAATGGCAAATTAGGTGACAACTTACCAAATGTGTCGCTGGGTTGCAGCTTTGATCCTTCCGCCGACTCCTTCTCCTTTTCATCATCCGACATCAGTCCGTCGTCATCATCCTCGGTCTTATTTTTTGGCTCCCATGTCATTTTATTCTCCTTTTTCAGTCGGCGTCGTGCATTCGCAAACCACGTGGAGACCTGGGTCAATGTCATCTTTGTGATAATGGCCAGCATAATTTTCTCCCCTTTGTGGGATATGGGTTCTTCTTGTGTTCACTCAGCCACGCCTTCAGGGTGGCCGTGGATTCGCGTGTGGCATTCTTGCGACGGGAGGCGAGATCATAGTTGGGGCCGTACCTGAAGTAGAAAGCATTATACCAGGTGATAACTAGCTCGGTTACACTCAATATCACAGTCGCTAATGGCTCGAAGCTAATCTCAGAAAACAGAACTATGCCGGGACAACGCCCTGATATTGGTTAAACATCGAGTGTATCGCTCTTCCGGTAAATCAGACGGTTCCATACCTTGTGCATAACAATGCCATGGCAAATACTTAAGAGTATTGGTTGCCACACCTACCAGACAAACAATTACATTAAAGCCACCTCGCCACTTTAAGGCAAAAGACAAATGGAAATACAAAGTCCGCAGTACAATGGGACAAGTTTGTGAAAAGGTTACTCAAAAAATGTTAACAACAAAAAGCGAAAGCGTCAAATATTTGCTTTTTTGAATTAGTTAACAAATTATTTCAGATTTCATAAAAAATTCGTGTCTAATTCAGTTTAAAGTAAGAAACTGATAATAGAATTATAAACAAAACGAACTAGTGTGGCCCCAAGTCTTAAAAGACTTTCATCATATTAATTGGGTGCCACATTCAGTCTAGACGGTGAAATACAAACGCTTAAGAATACCTTAGACAAAGGTGCTGACTAGAAGATGCCCTGTACTACTGTCATAAATATTTTCCTCAAACCGGGAAAGTAAATTAAGATATGTATTTCTTAATATATTCAACATTTTTGCAGGGCTTTTCTTTTACTCATCTGGATGTAATTCTCAGGTTTCCGTTTAAGGAAAAAGAGGAAGAAAATTACATTTAAAAATATGTATTTATATAGAGGCTTTTTCCGGTTTTCACTTGGGTTTGATCTATGATTAAAACTGAAGATAAAGTAAAGTGAAAATTATATTACGTAAGGAAATTAGCTTCTGCAAGATATTACGAAACTAAAAATAGATAATTCTTCTTTCTGCCTTGTAGTTCAAGGTACTTTATACCCTTTTCAATTAGTTCATAGTAAGGGGTATTAAAAACGAAGCTACCGGGTTAGTAACCGACTCACATTTTAAACGGTTTATGTCTAAGACTCGGTCGAAAGAGAGCTTTCATCTATTTTTGCATTTTGCAGCGCAAGTACGTGTTGCACTTTTGATTCAAAAAATTCCTTTTCAGGACGCTTCAGCTAAAATAACGCACAATAAAAACCACGAACGGAAAGGAGAAACGCCCTGGGAATTTTAATCTGTGCATTTGTAACTTCCTTCCGTCCAGCTCAGCACACAATCAACAGAGCGTCCCTTCCATCCATAAACTTATTGAGTTTGGTAAGTATATTTTTAAAAGCATCGCGGCGCGCCGCCATTTGCTCGAGGTTAGGCTGAGGGTGAAGTGTGAATTGTGAAGGGGTTAGGGTCAGGGAAGTTAGGGAGAACAAGGACGCTACCCGATACCCTGGCGGATTGTCTCCATTCGTTGGCAGAGTCTAAGCTGGCTCTAGGCATGCCACATAGCTTGCCTGCTTGCCACTTGGGTCGCGCAACCTTTTGCGGCGATAAAAACTCAGCAGACGTTGCATGAAACTTTTGGTTGCCGGGCCATGAAAACATTTTAAACTCGCTTAACTTTCTTAGTGGCGCAATTGTTTTTGTTTGTAGTATTTGTACTTATATATATTGCAATTCAGAATTAGAGACTCACCCGTAAGCCGCTAAAGTGGGATCATAGGAATAATATCCGCTAGTTGATTGCAGGCCTGCCGAGGTCCATGCATTCATGTCGCCACTTGAGCTGGTATCCTTCATGCCATAGGGATTACTCTGAAATTGTAATAAGAGGCACACATCTTCAGATACTCTCAGTTACTCTTCGGGCGATGGATAGGCAGCCAGGATAAGCCGATAACATGCGTGTAAGCTTCCACTAATTGCCTACTGGAGTAGCCTTGCGAATTTGTCGCCTTGCCAGAGATCATGATGGCAATATCGGTTGAAAACCGGATTGGCAATCGTTGCAACGTTGCAACTTACTCGTAGATGCTATCTGCAATGTTTGCTTAACCTGTCGGCTTACATTCTGCGTGGACTTATGCCCGCTGCACTAATCCAATTAGCCGCAATATGCCGACATCCACATCACTTACCAGGGGCGAATAGAAGGCCGAGTTGTCGACACCGATACTCGGATAGGGATTCTGCTCGTTTGATGGATACGGGCCGCCATATACTCCTACTCCCGCCGAGGGTAGCGCCATGCGGGAGTAACCACCCAGCGTAAGACGGGCCGAGTCGTACTGGCACGAGCAGACTGTGTGCCCCGAGACTGGATCCGTGATGATCGGTCGTCCGTTCTCGCAGCAGGACATGCTGTTCGCAGCCCGAACGTGGGCCTCCAGAGCACTGCCATTGCCAGGACCGCCGCCCGGGGCATCTGTTTCTGTAGCGCCGGTGACATCGTTGCCAACTACATCTGCATCCGTCGGCGATGTGGCTGCCACTGTCGGGCCCGCATTGTTAGACGATTGGGAAATTGCACCTGGACTAACAGGGCCAGTGATGCCAGTTGTCGTCGAGCCACCCGAGGGACTGAGGGAGGCCTCGTTTGTGCCGGATAGCGGCGAAGGCACCGATCCCCCGCCATGTCCGCTCTGGCTGTCGCCGGCTGTAGCCGCCGCACCGCCGAGTAGCTAAAAAACAAACAAACAGAAACAAAAAGCCAGGTTGAATAAATTTCACGAAAAGGCGAAAAAGGTTTGCAATGGAACGATTTCAAAAACAGGTGATGCGCTCAAGGACGAAGAGGCAAAGCGCAGAGAGCCCGATCTAGGGGCAGGGGCTGTATTACTGAGGGTCCCGAACCTTTGGGTCGGAATCAACAAAACAGATTAAGACGATAACTCCAAATGTCAAAATATTTTATTGGCTTGGCGCATTTTGCGATCCGTTCCATCTATTTTCACTTCATTAATTTTCAATTTATCACAGTCAGATTTAAGATACTGTTGTGGCTGTCTCTGCTCGGGCCCTGTCCCTGTCCCTGTCCCTATCCCGGTCTCGGTCTCGGGGCTCAGATTCGGTCTCGGTCTCGGTCTCGGCACGGGCACATCTTTGAAGAGGGTACCTCCGAAGTATCAGCGGACCGATCGAGCGCTCGATTGAGTGTGGGCATAGCAGCCAAGAGGCCAAGAAATTGAATGAGGCACTCAGGTATGCGCTTGCGCGATAACCGCAGCGAATCGCCGATTCCGAACGAGAGACTGTAAGACCCGTGCACTCCAAAAAACAACAGGCAAGTGCTAGGCTGTATAGGTGTGTATAGCCACAAAGTTGCCCAAAAACACAGACGGACGGACAGCAAAAGAGTTGGCCAACGAACATACGAGCATACCAATCGGCCAATTCTCGAAAACTCAATGAGCGTAAAAGTATCTTAAGGCGTTTGATGGCTAGGCCACGAGTATAGATTATCTGAGTGATCAAATTGAAATGAAGTCGGTTTTCCTGCCTGTCAACTTGGTAATTACTATGCAATTCATTTGCTTTTCAAGCGCAGCCAATTGACTTTAAAGCCAGACGATCCGTCTAGGTCTGCTTTAAATTAAGCAGTAGCAAAGCTATCGCTGATCATTGTGATAAAAAAAATAGTGATAGAACAATTTTTATAGAGTATTTAACTATTCAAAGTAATAAAACAGAACGAAATTCTTAGCAGAAATACAGCTGGACTTTTCTTTTTAAAGTCCTCTAACATAACAGACCACTTTGGGTATAACAGCTCTAAGGAGAATTAACATGTTACATTAAAAAATCAGAAGCTTAAAGGAATTCACAATTATATGCAATGATATTATTACTTTTAAAGCTTTGTCTCATAATTAATAATCAAAGTTCTTTAACATAACAGACCACTTTGTGTATAACAACCTCGTTCGAATGAGAATTAACTTGTAATATTTAAAGAAACTGAAAAAGTATTCACAATTATATACAATGTTATTACTTTTAATGCCTTGGCTAATAATTAAGCAAAAATATTGTAGGATAACAAGTTATTTCAAGTATAATAGCTTAAATGAGCTCCTTTTGAATGCGCATTAATATTTGTTTACGTGTTAATTAATAAATAGCTGCCTTAGTTTCAACTTTGTTTATGTCCTTCCAAAAGGTTATTATAATTTTTCGTTTTCGACCTCATAAGATATTCTTAATCAGCAGGGTCGATCTAGTCATGTGGGACTGCCTGTCTGTCCGTCTTATAGAGCTATCCTAATTCTTTTTGCTGCAGGTAAGGTAAGGCGGCCGGAAAGGATCACTATATCATACAGCATGCCACACAAATTCCAAGTTTAATTATGCACTGACAAAATGTAATCAAGATCAGACCATTTCAGCAATCGTTATAGAGTGGCATATATATTCGGCCACTCGCAAGTAGCTGTTCATTCTTGTTTAATTATTGCTTTCAAAATATGCAGATAACAAGAAAATATAACGATTGAAATCTACCGATAGTTGCAAAAACAATCGATGCTGACAAGCCGAAGAGCGCGTTAATATCGATAATATCTAGAGTGTCATTGCAGTTCTGTTTCACTCACTAATTCAACATATTACGTAATGCGAACCTGTTACCAAAATCCACATCCCCACAACAGTTATCACTCATTCACTGGCTGCCCATATTTGGCTGCTACTGTTGGCCAATTTTGAGCAAAAATCACAGCTACTGCAGTCGAATTTATGCTTTAAATAATAATGGTAATTCACAGCTGAACAAGCTGATTTTCAACACCTCCTGCAGGCTATCTAATCGCAAAGCAATTTCGTGCGGACACCAGGTCCCAGCCCAGGGTCTACCGGGGTCTACCGCCTCTACCGGGTCTACCGTTCTGAACAAACTTGAAATTATTGCATAATGAAGGCGTTTTCATGAATGAAATCTAATGAATTCTGAATGAATGACCACTGCCCGCTGGCCAGCCAGAGTAGCCAACTGTAACGACGACAACAGGCAACGAATTCACAAAAAAAACACAAAAATACAACAAAAATAAAAACCACAACAAGTGGCAGGACGGGGCGGCCCTCACCGCGTCCTCAACAGCTAATGTACAAAACGCTGCGCGCGCTCATTTCTTATTATTCTTTATTTTTATATGCGATTCGAACATCAATTTCAGTTTTTGTGGTCGTCCATAAAAAACACATATCAGCGACGACAACGACACTGAGGACCCAGTCGAATGGTCAGCCGGTCGGCTGAGTGCGGAGTGTGGATTGAGGAGTGCTGAGGAGTGCTGAGGAGTGCTGAGGAGCGAGGAGTGCTGAGGAGTCCGGCAAAAGAAGCCACCAGCCACCGTCCAGGGCTTATTATCGGCACGCAAGTCAGTTTATTTTTAATGATTCTCACTCACCCACTCTGGGATGGAGTGCATTGTGGACTGCAGGAAGCGCAGCGGCACTGGGAGAGTTTATCGTGAGTTGGACACAGACAGGATAGGATAGACCCGAGGGGTACTGTGTACGGTTTGTACGGTATACTGGGCACTGGGCACTGGGCACTGGGCACTGGCTTAAAGACGGCTTTGGTTTCCACAATGCGGAAATGTTGCCAATGTTGGCAAGTGTTGGCAACTATTAAATATTGCTTTATAGTTTGCTGTTTTATGACTTGAATATTACGATAAACGGTGTGAACTGCTTGTCTACTTTGAAGTTTTGATTGGCATACGGGAAAAGGATATTCAGGGGAAGGTATTTTATTAATGTGGGTGATTTTCAAATGAATAACTATAAAGTGCTTGTACTTGTTGAGAGTAGTTAAGAGAACTATATAAAAACCACCCAATTGTATCGATGTCTAATTATAAATGTTTATTTTTTATTCATAATCAACACCCTAATCAATAAAAAGAAGTCTATTAATTTGCCTTTCCGTAGGCTTCTCTGTAGCAAAATTTCCAACACAGGAACTTTCATTTCAAATAAAATTTAAGTTTCTTATAAAATAAAAGGAACCATCTTTTTTCCATAAATTATTTCAAAGTATTAATCATCCTGAAAGTTCCAAAACAATAACATAATTAACGCAAAAATTATTCAAGGAACAATTTTATATATGTGAATGTGAGTACCAATGTGGTTATGCTACTTCAGGATACTTTTGAAATGATATTTATACAATTGCGTCTACTCTATAAGGTACCTCGTAGTCGAGTCCTCAAGGCTACTGTTTTGATGAATCGCCACAGCGTAGATCCACTAATTGTGGCTAATAGTTTGGATAGGTTACATTGCTCAAATCTCGTTTCAAAATAAATAAAGTGGTATTGATTATAATTATGGTCACCTAACCGTAACTCGTTACTATCAAAATGAATAATATTGTTATGACCTAAAAACAACATCAACATTGCAGTTAGTATCCCATATAAATTGAGCTGTTTTTTCATTGATTTTTAGTTTAAGGTGTGTAAGTAAATATGTGTGTAATAAAATTGTTGGGAAGCTCCAATGTATAAGGTGCTGAATAAGAATCTACCTGATTGTTAATTTTTATCCACCGATGAAGAAAAAATGTACGAGTGAATATGAAAATGTATATGAAAGTTTCACACTTTCACAAAATTATGTAAATTTCAAAGAATATTCTGAACTGCTCATGAATACGCTGACTCAGTATGAACCACATATAGATTGTAGTAAATATAAATGACAACTTAATATTTGATTAGTGAAAAGGCTGTTTTCATTTCAACTTGCAGGCCCCTTTCAGATCCTGCTAATTGCTAAACTCTTGCCTTCGCTTGAGTTCAAGTGAAATGCATGTGTTTGAATATTAAATCTAAACTGTAATATATATTAGTGAAGTGGCACACAATTTTTAGAGCAACAGATGAATGAGATGCGCTCTGTTTGTTGCATGCAGCAAGTTCAAAGAATCGCGTGGCACGACGCGTCGTCAGCGAACCTTGCACCTTTTTGCTCGAGGCGATGCAAGTAACTATGAAAATCATTTTCAGCAAGCAAATCGACAACAAACGAAAAGTGAAAAGCAATATTCAATACTCATAAACCGCAATTGCACAAGTGAGCGGTTCTATTAGTGCCTTTGATGTGCAGATACTGAACACCGTATGGCAGCGGTACCGAGCCCGGTACGGCTGCCTTGGCCTGGGACCTGGGCATGGACTGGCATTGTCTGCGGCCACCCGCTCAGGCCAAGATGTTGGAAAAACTGGTGCCGTCACTTTATGGTTATTAATTTTATGATTTATGTTAAAGCTCACGAAACGCCTGCCCGTCCGGTACGGTCGAGACCGGTGCGGTACGGGCCCGGTTAGGTTCCACCTTGCCAATTCCAATTGCCAATTGCTCAGTGCGTGCGTCTACCATATAACAAAGGAGGTTGGGCTGTGAAGTTGTTCTTGTTGTTGGTTGTTGTTGGCGTCTGTGTGCAGTGCGTGTTGTGGGTTGTTGCTGCTGCTGTTGCTGCTACTGCTGTATGAGATGCGTTTATGGATTTTTGTTTTTGCACTCCAAACAACAACTGCAGCAACAACAACCACAACAACGGCAGCAACATCTAAACAAAGAGTCTGCTGCAAAAAGTGATAGCTGCTCCCCAATAGGTTGCTCCTGACGCCAGCCGACTTGAAATTGCAGCACCAACGGCAACGGCAACGGCAACAGCAACAGCAACAACAACGGCAACGGCGCCGCCAGCACTAACGGGCACAGCAGCAGCATTGACAAACAATGAGGGAAATAAAAGGAGCTGGAGCTGGAGATGAAGCTGGAGCTGGAGCTGAGGAAGAGCCTGAGCTTGGGACTGCCGACATTTGGTTTTGGTTTTGGCTCTGGGCGCTGCAGACAGAGACAGAGACTCGAGGCGGCGGCAGTGCGTCGTGGCATTTGGCATATTCTCACATTCATCCGCAGGAGCACACACACACACACATCTATACTATATCCAGGCAAAGGAATACCCATGCCCAATACCAATACCAATGCCAATTCCAATACCCATACCCATACTTATACCCATGATGCGTGTTTTTGCTAATGCGAATAAGTTGCTGTTGCTGTTGTTCTTGTTGTTGTGCGCTCCTTTTATTGAATTAACTTCGGTTTCAGTAGTTGCTGTCGTCGTCCCAGTTACCAGTCAACAGTTCCCAGTTACCAGTTCCCAGTTCCTGCTCCTGCCTTTGGTACGAACTCTTTGTTTAGCGTGGCACTGGCTTTCAATGTTTGCATTAAAAATTCATAAATCAATTATGGAATGCACACTGCAAAATATTAGTTTTTCTCGCATCATTCGGCATCGCACTGGCCACGGCTACGGACCAGGCCCGTACCAGGGCATCGAGGCAGTAAGGACACTCGGCTCCGTCTCCTCTACAGCCTGGGAATTTGAGTTATTTTACCCATGAAATGCGTGAACTGCTCGCATGGGAAGTTGACAATTCTGTCCATGCTCGGACGCCGCAGCCGTTGATTAAATTCATATATGTATATTGAATTCGTCAGCGATTTGTGTGTCATATTTGGGATGCCGAATTGGCGTTGAAATTAAAATTAAATTAATGAATACAACTTTCGACTATACACACATATAATTACATACATATTTTTATACAATATTCACTCAAGACCTTTGGCTTTTTACTCACTGTACCCATAAAATGGGTAAAAAGGGGGTATTGGATTTGTGCAAAAGTATGTAACAGGCAGAAGGAGACATCTCCGACCCTATAAAGTATATATATTCTTGATCAGTGTCAAAAGAGATTTCGATTTGGCCATGTCCGTCTGTCTGTCCGTCTGTCCGTCTGTCCGGATGAACGCGTCGATCTCAGCAACTACAAGAGCTAGAGACACCAAATTTGAAATGTAGGTTCCTGTATACCATACGCAGATCAAGTTTGTTTCATATTTCAGATATCTCCCCCGTTCCCCCGCAAATCGATAAAAACCGTTTTAAAGTAACATTTTTAAAGATACAGCCTTAAGATTTAGCATGTACAATACTTTAGTCTCTCTTAATCTACTGTCCAAATTTCAAGTCGATCGGATAATAAACACGGAAGTTATTCACGAAAGAATATTCAGAAATGCAGCGAGAGGGGAAGGGAAAGCACAGCCACCAATTAAAATGCCTCGCTTGCGCTGTCGCTTTTGCCGCCTGTGTGCGTGCGTCTTTGTGTATGTGTGTGTGTATGTGTAAGTGGACGTAGATGTGATTGAATGTTTTAGACTTGGGTACAGGGAGTTTCGTAGTCGGGTATACTCGACTATAGCATTCTTACTTGTTTATATTGAATCAATATTAATTTGTTCTCCCTTTCTGTACTGTTGAGAAAGTCGATTGATTACAATACTTCACTAAACGATGTGGAGCGTAATTAAGAATAGTCCTGAGTATTTTTAATTATCTGTCATTAAGTCAAGTTAATTTTATTGAAATATCCGAAAAGTTAATTAACCTTTTGCAGGCAAATATATACTTCCTTTTTGGTTTTTAATAGTGTAAACCAAGGAAAAAATAATTCATAGTTGTGTTCACAACATGTTTACGGTTAATTGTATCTTAGACAAATTTGTATTTTGAAACAAGCAAATATTCCGCCGGTCTCGGAATTCTTCTCGAGTACCGAGTGTGTATATAATATAGTATTTTTGTACTTGGGAAAATTTTTAATATTTTGTTACGATTAAAAAGAACGCGGGCGCCGCAAAATGACTTGAGGAAAGTCTGAGATGTGCGGAATTAGAAACCGATTTATAGAATAGAATAGAATTTTCTATTTCATTCCAGAATAGTCTGACGATTTCCAAGAGATGTCATTTTAATTACAATTTAAAATTTTTTTTTTTAAGTTAAATTATTTTAAATTTTACTTTTAAACAAGTTCTTGAATATTCGATGAAATTGAGCAATTTCATTGACTAAATCCGTCTAGTTTAATCGAGAGCATAGAGCAATAAATACTCTATAAATATAGAGTAGCTGATATATTTAAAACTATAAGACAAATCAAAATAAAATGAGTAGCCGAAGGTCCTGGCAGCCATGGCTAAGTTAACTTTCTAACTTATCGTTTTAACTATTAATTTAACTAAATAAATAAATAAAATTAAGAGTCATTTGTCAATGTCTAAACAGACAACATTGAATGGACTATAGGCTAGAAGCAAAAATCTTAGTTAAATTTGAAATCAACAAATACCAACTAACATACCCTATATAATCGTTTGATATTTGATAGTTTTGAACTATTAATTTCAAGTGAATGCTTCAACGAAAACTGGGCGAGTGCTCTGCTTGGTTTTCAGATCTTTGAACTCTGAAGAGACTTCTTAAAAAGCTGTTAATGAAGACGTTGTAGACATAAGTTAAACAAGTTCTAACGGTGTCGTTTACGGGTTCAGGAGACCTAAGCTCAAAATGCAGGGAACAACAATGGCTATAACCATAGATAATGTATGCAGAAGACGAGCTAAGAACCACAAGGAACATGCATTGCGTACATCTGCAGTCATAATTATAGACGATAATCTGAGCGTACATTATTTTAATTATTGCAATTTACCAAGTTTGTACATATATTATAATAAATGGCGCTCCATTCAGTTTGCTGTGACATCAATTTATATGGCTGGGCGGTGGGGCAGGGACGAACATGAATTAAATGCCATATAAAGTAGGTTAGACCGCATGGCACTTAAAAGTATAACAGGGAACACACATTTACGAGACTCGATCCAAGGGCTCTGGTGTCCTGGCTGCCACGGCTGCCATGGCCGCCTTGCTGCCTTCGTTCTCGGCGCACACAAAACCTCAGCTAACTAATTTGAATTACTGAGCTTCGCATTATGCCGCCTTGCCACGTCCCTGTCCCCGTACCCAGTCGGCAACGGGGTAATTATGGCCAGAACTCAACTCAAACGATGCACCGCAGCGCAAAGGCCGAGCAGCCGCTGGCCAGTCTGTGGCAATGTCCATGGCAACGGCTGCACAATGTCCTAAATTGTGCAACATTTGCCTTGGGGCGTCTATTACCGGGCCGGGCCCCCAGAAGCTGTCCATAGTCCTTGAATATTCATGCCGCCATCGCCATCGCCTGTGCTTAGCATTTTCCCCAGCATAAAATTTAAATTTATGTTTATTTCAAATACAGCGCCGACGTCATTGCCAATTATGCCTATACTTAGTATATGTATGTGACTAATACTGCGTTTATGCCATGGAATTCAAGATTTCTCAGCTTGAACTGCAGCGAAATGCCACATATTCAAATTACTTATTAAAACAATGTTGTTAAGTTCCTGCAGCCATAGCTACTACTCATAGTATTAACTCTTTAGCAACATATAAATAAGTAAATAAAATATTGTTAAGTTGGCTGCGCCTTGCGATGTCATGAATTGATTCTGAATTCAGATAAGGTATATTATTTGATTTCGTTTTTCATAAGAAGATATGATTTCCTTTTTCATGAGAAGGTATATTGTTTGATTCCGTTTCATGGAGTGTTCAAATTCATTTAATACTGAACATATGTATGATCCTTTTTCAAAACACTATTTTCATTCTAAATAAATAAAACTACGCTAGTAATTGCAAATCTCTTAAAATTTCTTTAGTATTGATCGTTGTAGTTGTTCAGTTAGACAGAATATTAAAATATTGCATCTATTATGCAGAAATAGGTTCCTATTTTAGCTCCCTAAAGCGAAAGGTTAGCCGTCGCATAAGCGCTACTCTAAGTTACCCACCGTCAATAATTAATAATTGTTATTTTAGTATTAGCGACTTCCTCTTTATAAACGCCTGTCTGATTAGTTTGGCTCTGGAACTTCTTTTCCATCTAAGAATATTCTCTTGCCATCCCATCCAATTAGACAACTGCATTTCCTGTCTTCCCAAAACTTACTATAAGAATTTACCCATAATCTTTGATTATATCGTAATAATCACGCTTGTTTCTCTCGTAATCTTTGAATTGACAATAAATTAGGCCCAAATAGTTAGAGTTTGCATTTACAGACCTAATTTATGCCCCCTTTAGTATTAATGCACATTGTGAAACTTGGATAAATAAATACCGAAATGTGCTTCTGCTTTACGTTATTATATTGTTCTTAAGCTATTAAAAGATTCTTGCACCAAAGTGTACTGAGTTTCTAATGAAAATAAGCTGACGGAGCCAAAAATCCAATAATAATTCATTTTGGTTGGCACTTTTAGTCAAAGAAAACATTACAATTAAATGGAATTCGAGGGTTTTGAATAGTTAACTCTATTTTCTAAACAAAATGACATTTTTTGCCGTTAAAACTTTGAAGACCTGTATTAGATGAAACTATTAAGTTCATGGAGAAAAACAACACATGATTAATTTGAATATATTCATCCTTAACAAGGTTTAAAATTTGGACAACTTAAATTTTATCAAACTTCTTAACTGTTTACTTGCGAAGGTGCTAGATGGTTTTAGAATCTGCAGATATCCTATTTTTTCTGCTCAGCCTGCTCTGTAAGTCCTTATAACTATGCTCACACTCACAAGTCCTTGGACTTGTTCATTTCGCTCACCTGATTTGCCGACGGGTAACCATATCCAAACTGCGCATATGCAGCCATTGTCGCGTTCGTCTTCCTTGCTAAACTGCTAAGGGTAAAGGCAACGGCGACGGCGACGGCGAGGGCAGGACACGATTGTTGGCACTAACCGTGGGGCGCCCGCGCCCTGCAAGGATGCGAATACGGATGCGGATGCGGATGCTGATGCTGGCGGAATGCGAGTAAGCACTTGATACGTGGTAAAGGGGTTGGGGTGCAACCGCTCGGTCAGAGGTGGGTGGAGCCGAAGGTGGATGCGGATGCGGATGCGGATGTGGATGTGATGGTGGTGGTGGCCCTCACGATGCTGTAGGTTGGTGGTGGTGTCGGCGGTGGTGGTGAGGGCGGCGGTGGTGTGCGTGCTCGACGCGAGCGCGGCTAAGCACTCTGGGCGCTTTTGTTGTTTGTTGGTTTGTTGGCTGCTGTGCTATTGTTGTTGTTGTTGTTGTTGTTGTGTTGTTGGCCTTGTTGAAAATTGATAAAACAAATTGTCGATGTCGAGCAGTTCTGTTAATGTCGCCGGAGCCGGAAAATGTTTTGTTTGTTTTGTGTGACTTTGCGTTTTATTCTTTTGCTTTGCTTGACTTTTTTTATTGACTTTGGCCGCTCTTCGCTGCCGCGACAGCCAACAAATCGGACACCAAACAGATGTCCTTTAACGCCGGACACTATTATATGTATGTATGTATGTATATGCGAGGGGTACGGGCTTGGGTCACTGCGACACTTGGCTACCGGGCCGTCAGGTCGAGCTGGTTGCACAGTCACATGTGTTTTGTTTATGCCATATGTTTGTTATAGATCGCTGCGGGCACATGTAGTATTTGTAGTTAATACTTTAACTTAATATCATTTATGATGAGCATAAATAATATATATTCTTCGTCTATTGCACACACTTTTGTATTCACGGTTGTTGCCGTTGCACCGATCGTCATCGATATACGATTAAAACGAGTTCCACAACCTGTCAGCGGCCTCTCAGCGATAAGTGGTGACGCCGTTTGTGACGCTTCGAGTCTGAAGTCGTCGACAGGCAGAGCTGAGTCTGAATCTGAGATCTGAGATGTGCGCCTATGCCTATGCCTATTCGCGTTTCAACACAAACTGGTCTGGCCGATGCCAGAGACTGCCTGGCCAGGGGCACAAGGCCGACGCGTCAGAGACGAGAGAGCGAGCGCGCTAGCGTTGGCAAGAGTGTGGGAGAGCGAGCAAGCAAATGTTCTGGTTAGCCATCGTTCCAACCAGAGAGCGCTGCGCATTTGCCATTTCATGCCACAGCACGCTCAGCGTGAGCGCAAGCGAGACAAAGTCGCATTCTCGTTGTGCTCAGGGGCTGTTGCCGTCGACTACGCCCACCTCCGACTGGAACGAACAGCAGCTGCAGTCGTTGCTGCTTAACGCCTGCCTTCCAGTGTTTTACGCTTCCCCTTTTTGCGGCATTGGAAATATTTTTATGGCGGCCTGCGATCGAAAGGCTTCGCACATTTTAGAGTTTCTTCCGCAACTCCTGACGGTTTGTTGTTGTTGGTACCTTAGCATACAAATGCAGTCACACACACACACACATACATCCTACAGGACAGTGTTATTATAGTAAAATATGTGTCTAAGTTGAAAGAATCAAACAGTTTGTGAAACAAAATAATAATAAATAGTATAATCACACTCGTATGTAGTTTTCAAAAAGTATTCCAAATGAGTTGATTCCAATCAACTAAAAGAATTATTTAGAAATTTGATTTAAAAATATAATAAATAAACATATATATATCGTATATACACATCACACTACAACATTTTAGTAACTCAAAGTTTGTCATAATTGAAAAATAAAATTATATAAGTGTTCGGCAATAAATATTAATAATAATGCTTATAGTAAAATATACAAGCCCGGCAATTAAGTTAGAAACAAAAATACTTATAACAAAGTTGAAATGTGGATAGTATTTAAAAAAAAAAATAATACAAAAATTTATGATTTTTTAGGTTATGTCATTAAAATAGTCAAAACTATAAGTTTATAAGTTTGACAGGCTCTATCGAAATTTCAAAACAAATCTCTTCAAATAACTCAACCAAATACTATTGGATGATTCATTTAAAAATTTGACAAGTTTTTGAAAAAATTAAATTTGATTTTTGTTTCTGAACAGATTTTTACGTTTTCTCAAAAAAAAACTTATTTTGAATATCTACTTTATTTATATAATACACTTTTGTGTATATATTTTACAACATTTGCAGCACTTTTAATTCTCAGCCTTATAATTTATGTATTTCGAAGTTCAATGTTCTTTATTTTGCCAACTGGCCTGTTAAAACGCAGATCACTTAATCTTCCTTAAAATATATTGTCAGTACCCGAACAAATTTGAATTTATTTATTGTTCATTACCCACATATGCTAAATTTATAAATATAATTTGGTGAGCTTGAGATGTGATGTATTTTATCAGACTAATAAAAAGTTTGAATTTGTTAGCTGTCAACAGCTTTCCAGATTGTTAAGTTACTGCATTTTAGATCTAGAAGAATTTGATATTAAAAGTTAGGCTACCTTGGGAACAGGCTATAAAGTGAAGCACAGACCTGAAAACATTCTCCGATTTTTAGAATTCATAGAGATTCTACGGATAGAAAGTGCTAGACTCCAAAATGTAAAAGGATTAGTTACTTTCACTGCTCAGAAGGTACTGCAAATTCGAATAGGGTTGACCTAAGTGTTCTTTAAAAAGATCTACTTCGTGGAACCTTTTCAAAAACTATCCTAGGTAATTGGTCTTTCCTGATCGTTATACGAAACCAAATGTGTGTTTGGAGTGTTACAAAAAAACAAATAATTCAATTTGAAATGAAATCGAATGCCAGGCCACTTGAAGGTCCAAAAACCACTTGGTAGCATTCTAATTTATGGAAGATCGGCGGTCCTGGGCACAGGGTCCTCTGCAGCACAACAATTTTGAAGGAATTCTTGTAAAATGAGATCGCACTGTTTTGGGGTGTTAACGCGCTGTCATTTATAATATTTGGATCTCGGGTCCGTAAGTACATAAGTAGAGTGAGTACATATGGGCGTACTGCTGGAAACGCACATGTTTTGCGAGTTCGAGTAAAGGACACATGGACTGTTGGGTTATGCCACTGCACCCTTCAGTCTGAGTGGCAAGATCGTGATCACAATAGCCTGTGTGGCTTTCAGTACTGTGTGGACATTGCCTGCACTTGGTGGCGCCACGAAATCCGAAGCTTAGCTCGGCGTAGAGCTGGAAAACCAAACCTAGTGCCGCCACTTCATAGTTTGAATAGTGTCTATCAAAATCACATACAACCCTAAATAATACTTAGGAAAATTTCGAAATTAAATAAATTAAACAGTTTGGAATGTGTTAAAGTTAATAAACTTTACATTTAACCCGTTGAATAGCAAAATTGTGATAGAAATCGTAGAATTGACATCAATACTTTTTACACCCTTGCAGAGGGTACTATAATTTTGCCTAGAAATGTGTAATGTACTGAAGAAGACGTTTCCGACCCAATAAAGTATATATATGTGAATCAGCGTGAATAGCCAAGTCGATATAGCGATGTCCGTCTGTCCGTCTGTTTCTATGCAAACTAATCTTTCAGTTTTAAAGCTATCGTAATGAAACTTGTAACAGTACACATGTCAGAATCGACTGGATCGGACCACTATAACATATAGCTGCCATAGGAATAATAGGTCGACAACTATGTTTTGTATGAAAAACATTCTTTTATGAAGATATCCTCACCAAACTCACCTAAACCGAGTCTCTGCCCAAATTTGGTCGAAATCGAACCACTATATCACACAGCTGCCATAGGATCGGGTAAAAAATGAGTTTTTTGAGAGTGAGAGTTTTATTATACTTCATATAGTTTCCTATAATTTGATCAAAATCGGACCACAAAGCTCCTATAGTATATTGTATAAATTTAATTCCTCCTAGGGTATATAGCTTTGGCACTACGAAGAAAGCCGTTCTTTTTGTTTTTATTAATATAATAATAGTAATTATATGATATATATATATATATATATATATTATATAGTAATTCGTTGAATATCAATATCAAGGAGTTGATAATATTGAGAGTATCGATCACATTCGAAAAATTTGAACACATTTTGAATGAAAAATTCAACTTAAAGGATTAATTTAAGCCCACATTTACTCATTCAATGTCATTTTGATAGAACCGATAGTGACTAGAGAATCATCGATAGTATCGATATCGGAATGTGCCCCAGCTCTAGGCCTTTATTTCAATCCCATACCCCAACTTTTCACAGCAGTTTTCATGTGTACATTTAGGCTTGCTTATGAGAACTTTAGCAGATGTTGCATTAAGTTTAAGGAATCATACACACATCAGCAAACCTGTCCCCACAAAAGTGGCAATGCAGGAGGACACATCAGAGACACACACGTGTCCTGAGAGCAACTTTAAACTGATATTCCGAGTCTGTTGTCATTTTGTCAAATAATAACTTGAGCATTTTTGTGCCACCGGACAGAACATGCAGATTATATTGAAAACAATTTAAATGTAGATTTCGGCGTTACGAGATAATATGCTTTGGCATCAGGTAGGACCAGGAGGCCACACACAGACCTATGCACAAGGATATATATTTATATCTATGTGTGAGCTCCGTGTGTGGATGGAGCAAAGGAGTGAAGGGACGGCCAGAGCAGCAGCTGCACGAATGGGAGTTGCCTGCTCCTGCTCCTGATCCAGCTCCCTTGCCTCCTGCTCCTCGTCCTGCGCTGGCTGCCATGCTTCCTCTTACTTAAGTGTTGTTTCATGTCACCTGGAAAGCAATTGGACATGAAATTGTCGCTTTTCAGTATGTGGCACACACACACACACACACACACACACACACAGAAAGAGACAAACACGTGTGTGTGTGTTTGTGTGTACTTTTGATGTGCTTCACAAAATCTTCTTAAATTGAAGTTTTCGCATTTTGTGCATCAATGCTCACATAAAAGTAATAAAATAAAATCCTCTGGCAAAAGGACAAATGATAAAGACACCGGAACACAAACTAAAAGGACTCTCTATGCAAATTGCTTTCAATAAATTTGTTTATGCTTGAGCCCTGGACTCCAGGGCAGACAAGTAACAGCAAAGATTTTGTGACAAATTGCAGAGATCCATACACGAATACACAGGCCATTTTAATTGTTTGCTGTGAACGCCATGTCGAGTGGCAGACACCTTGGAGTCGGAGCTCGGAGCTCGGAGTTCGGAGCTCGCAGCTCGGAGATTGGGGCCAGAACTCCACGCCGCCAATCAGTGGTGGGTGTTATCAGTCGGTGTGTGATATCGTATCAGCACCTGGCATCTTATCGACCACTTCAAAATGGGATTGCTGCTCAAACAAACGAAGCGCACACAACATTTTCCAAACATTCATAAATGGAAACATATTTACTCACTTTTCAAAACAAATCAACAAATCGGTGCTCTTTGTGCTGTTTCAAGTGCCGTTGACGCAGTCCAAGCCCTGGCCCGGAGCTGACTCTGGGACTGGGACCTGGGACCTGGGACATGGGACATGTGACTGGGACTGGTACTGGGACTGGGACTGTTGCTGGAACTGGTATTGTAGCCGGTGTCAAAGTCAGAATTGGTGCCCTTACCCGGAATGCCCCGCGCGTGCGTTCTCTTTTGTCGGCATTTCGACAACCACAGTCACGATTGATTGCCGCACCGATTGACGGTGATTTCTAATTTCCAATTGGTTTTTGAAACATGCAACACGCACACACACACACACACACACCCCGACACTATCGGTGGCAAGCCCGGCGCGTGATAAGTGGCCCACGCTTGGCCCTGGAGTCGGGCAATTATGCGACTAAGTAGGTGTACATGGATGCTTAGTATGGACAGCTGCCTGTGGCATGCCCCACGACCATCCATTCCAGCTACTGCATGCATTCACGTACACGGGATCAGTTCAATTTTGCACGATTAATGCCAGGCCCGATTTGATTTAGACTCCAAACATATTTAAATGTTGCCCACGTATCGACAAGGCTATCAAAAATTCCAAATAAATGTCGCAGTCCACTTCCAAATTAGATCGCTGCTTCAATAATTAGTAAACTTCAAGACATATTTTATAAAACTCATCATGAGTTAGAGAAATATATGAGGTTTCAATTGAAGTTTATCAATTTTTAAGAAAGTAAGTCTAAAATATTTGATCCGATTGAGCTCAGCCAATATTAAACTTGAGAAGAATTGTGCTTTAAATAATTATCCGTAAACTTAGGATGGAATAAGTTCATTTTGAATTAGGAAATTTTTTATTTTAAATAATTAACCGTAAATGAAATAGCTTGGGATGGAATATGTTCATTTTGAATCAGAAACTTAAAACTTTATACGAACTAATTTAACTCACAGCTTTTTACTCCCTGTACCCATAAAATGGGTAAAAGGGGGTATTACATCTGTGCAAATGTATGTAACAGACAGAAGGAGACATCTCCGACCCTATAAAGTGTATATATTCTTGATCAGTATCAAAAGAGATTTCGATTTGGCCATGTCCGTCTGTCTGTCCGTCTGTCCGTCTGTCCGTCCGTCCGTCTGTCCGTCTGTCCGTCTGTCCGTATGAACGCGTCGATCTCAGCAACTACAAGAGCTAGAGACACCAAATTTGAAATGTAGGTTCCTGTATAGCATACGCAGATCAAGTTTGTTTCATATTTCAGATATCTCCCCCGTTCCCCTGCAAATCGATTAAAACCGTTTTACAGTAACAATATTCAAGATATAGCTTTAAGATTTGGCATGTACAATACTTTAGTCTCTCTTAATCTACTGTCCAAATTTCAAGTCGATCGGATAATAAACACGGAAGTTACTCACGAAAAATAAATATCCATATTTTTCCAATTATACAGACAGCACTAACTACATAATATAGAAAAGCCGACATGTACAAGTTGTAGTTGTGTAGTCAAACAACGCCAAAGTTGAGGGTCTCCCCAGAGTCGACGGTCTTCTTTATTGGGATTAATTGGGAATAAGTACGCACACGACATAATATGTGCTCTGCATACTGTTTCCTGTTGGCTTCCCATTTCTTCCTCTCCCCCACATCCACATTCACTTCCACACAAAAAACAATGAACCTGACCGTTCTTCATGCAAAGTATGCAAAGTCGAACAAAGTTTGGCCGTATTCCTCGGAGAATGACTTTTACATTCGGAATAAATTGGGTTGTACTGGCGCATCTGTGTACGAACATATTAAAATGATGTACAAGAACCAAAAGTATGCAAATTTATTAATTTAGGCTTAAAAGACTTCAAGCCAAACAAAAAAAGTAATTACTTTAGTAAGAAAAGAACACACATAACAATTTCCATTACGATCGGAATCGGAAATGGGAACAGGCTTGTTAGTGATCTAGTCATTCTATCCCTTAATGTATGTAACTATGATGGTATAATTATAAATGCTGCAAAGTTTCCCCTCCAGAAATGGTAGGGAAGAAATTAGTGTACGTTGTCACATTGCGACCTCGTGCTGTACCGAGGCAGACTGCTCCAAAGTGCGAGATTCATGTTTGCCACCCAGCGTGTTTAGCATTTGCGAATTTCAAAATTAAATTCCATGTCATTCCGTGTAAATCATTTGCAAAATTAAGCGCAACCGCACGGCGGAGACCGTGGCAATTTATCAAAAATAAATCATTTTAAAGAGTTCCCTCGGTCCGATCCGTGGCCAAATGCAAGTGCAAGTGCGATTCCGTATCCGAATCCGAATCCGAATCCAAGTCCACGACATGTCGACCGTCATTCAAGTACATACCTGTCGCCAGGGCCGGAGCTGGCAGGCCCGTGATAAATGGCAGATTAGTTTGCAAATTTTAGAGCGCGAAGTGCGACACCAAATGTCCATGTCAGGCACCCCGAACCAACTTTATTTATGCGTAACACAGTAATTAGTGATTAAGTTGATGTACTCGTTGTGTACTCGTTGCAGAGTTGCAGAGCCCAAAATAAACAAAAACAAGTAAACAGAAGTACGCCTCTGATTTCTGTCTCCGTCTTTATTTAGCCCGGGCTGCAACTCCGGATGTCTCACAGGTAATTAGTTTGTACTGTTCCACGAACCTGTCCCAACTGTCCCCGGAGAAATGTATTAACTTTATTCCTTCACGATTTAAGCAAACATTTTAATCCTGACGGGTTTTGAATAATTAAGAACGTGCAGCTTAAATTTAACTGGGTCTTATTTGTAGTTTTTAGACAAAGAATTTCATACAATTTAATTTATTTTATAAATTCTAATAGCATTGCAAATTACGAACTGTTGCCCTATAATAATGCTCTTAACTTTTCACTTTCTCAGTCGTATTACACAGAATCACAAACAGACATCGAATCGTTTATTGATGATGATAAAGAATATAGACTTTGTGGGGTCGGAAACGTCTCCTTTCGTTCAAAATATAATACCCTCTGCAAGACTATAATGCAACGTCTTGTGTATATATAGCGAATAATTCTCTCCCGCGCTTCCTGCGTATTCTATTTATTTTTCATTATTAAGAGAGCATCTTGTGAGTTAGATAGTTTCCGACAAAAACTGAAATACCATTGAAACCATTGAGTTGGTCGAATTGCGCAAGTAACTGGACTGCCTAAAAAGTAAGTATATTTAGAGTACTTTTACTGTAAGATATTAAAGAAGTAAAGAAACAACATGTTAAAATTAATTCAAATCGATTAAAACAAATTGATATTATACTCAACAGAGTCGACAACGTAAACTAATTACCAGCAAGTGCAAATGTTTCTACAGTAAAAATCATTTATCGCGGCTGACAACAGTCCTCAGTCCGACATGTCGGCGCAATTTAAAAGCAATCATTAATTATGCAGGGCTGCATTTTAGGCAACCGAGTGTGCCCAGCGGTCTCGTGGTGCGACAATGACGACATTGACACAAGGCACTCGTGTCAAGTATTCAATAAGCACTCACACACAGACACACACACAAATACATTAGTACAAAGTATTCACAGTTTGTTTCGTGTCCAAATAATTCTTTAGCTCTCCTCTGTTTCAATAATTGACATTATTTTACATGTACTATGAGTGTACTAAATAATTAGATGTACTTAAATTTTAGACAGCTCATCACACCTAATACGAGCTGTAGCTTATATTCTTCGAGAATCACCAACAAAAAAAACTAGAACCTGGCATTAGAAAGTAGTAAACTCTGTTCTTAGTTTGTTCTGATTTTTATAGCGTTGGGATGGGCGTATTGTGGTTATACTATGGATCCAAAAGACATGTTTGTAAAAGAGTACATTCTGCTTGCCCGTCTGAAACACAATAAATTTATTTTATATTGAGTCAAGAGTTGTTTAAAATATAATGAATTGTTTGCTAATAATTCTCAACAATGCTACCCACGAGTTAAATAGACTGGCGCCTTTTTTTTTAATATTTTATGGCTATAATTCTCAACCAGTTTTAGCTCAAATTTAATGAAGTGGCTGTTATGAAATTTTAATATTTAGAATCAAGTCTTAAGACTGATATCTCAGGTTTTCTTTTATTTTATTTTGTGAAATTTGCAACCAGTGCTATTCTTTAATCTCAAAATGGTTGGTTCAGTTGACAGTACAGAGCCCCTGTTCGACAGTTCTGATATACTAAGCTGTTAAAAATGCTTTTATTTTATTGTTCTTAAAAGTGGTTTAATTATTTATATTATCACCACGATTTCCTTGTTTATATTAATTATATAATTGCAATTAATCATCGATGGATTACAAGAAATTAATATTACAATTTAATTAACAATTATATTAGAAATATTTAAAAGCACTTGAAGCCGTGCATTCCTTGTTGAATATTTTCAATTTTGGATTGGCAGTTCTGTAAAAATAAACACAAAATTAAACTTAAGTAATATAAGTACTTAAACAACATCCTCACTGGGATTGGTATCCGAGGAACTAATTTAGGTTTTCTCCTTGATTTAAATTTAAATATATTTTTTCAACAATTATTTGCTTTCAAAACTGGCAATTTAACTACTCATACTTAGCGAGGGATATATTTCAAAAAGTATTCTAGTTTGAGTAATGATTGATGGTGGTCAAAGTTGACAGTTGTTTAATCACCATCTTACGCATCTAGAATTGTGCAAAATTACATTAAAAATAAAATAACAATTAGTTGCTTACATTATTCAACATATTTAAAAAATATTAATGCCTCACTTCAGTTGTAAAGTGTGGAAGAAAAATGACCAATAAATTTTTTCTAAAAGGAAGCTGTTTGCATTTATTCGTTCTTCGTTTAATTTCAATCTTGGATTTGCAGTTTGTATGTAATATTGTTTTGTTTTCAAGACTGTTAGCAATTTAACTACTCATACTTAGTGAGGGATATACTTTTAAAGTCATCCCGTCTTAAGTTTCTGGTTGTACTGTATTCGTTATTCTATAATTCTCAACTGGCGTCTTTTTAAAATATTTTACGGCTATAATTCCCAACCAGTTTTAGCTCAAACTTAATGAAGTGGCTGTTATGAAATTGAATTTTTTAGAATCAAGTCTGAAGACTGATATCTCAGGTTTTATTTTATTTTATTTTGTGAAATTTGCAGGAAGTGCTTTTCTTTATTCTGAAAATGGTTCGTTCAGTTGACAGTACAGAGCCCCTGTTCGACAGTTCTGAAATACTAGGCTGTTAAAAATGCTTTTATTTTATTGTTCATAAAAGTGATTTAATTATTAATATCACGATTTCTTTGTTTATAAAATCGTGATAAATGCAGTTAATCATCGATGGATGTTTCTGTATCAATCGTAAATATGTTTACAAGAAATTAATATTACAATTTAATTAACAATTATATAAGAAATATTTAAAAGCACTTATAACATTTCTTTACAAAAGGACGCTCCTTGAAGACGTTCATTTATTCATTGTTCCGCATCTTTAATCTTGGATTTGCAGTTGTGTAAAAATAAGCAGAATATTAAATTTAAGCAATAAAAAATATTTAAAGAACATCCTCACCAGATTTACCACAAGTTAGACTGGCGGCTTTTTTAAAAATATTTTATGGCTATAATTCCCAACCAGTTTTAGCTTAAACTTAATGAACTGGCTGTTATGAAATTGACATTTTTAGAATCAAGTCTTAAGACTGATATCTCAGGTTTTCTTTTATTTTGTGAAATATGCATTTCATTAATCTCGTAATGGTTCGTTAAATTGGCAGTATAGAGCCCCCGTTCGACTGCTCTGAAATACTAAGCTACTACTACTTCCAGTACAATTCATTAATGTGATTTAAATAAGAATATTATTTAGAATATATGTATTAATATAAATACTTTAACAACATCCTCACTGGGTCTGGTATGCCAGGAAATACCTTAGGTTTTTTCTTTGATTTAAATTTATATTTAAATATGCATCCGGGTTCTTGGTTCTTCGGTTTGGCTGGTCTTTTCTCTGGTTGTGCCAGGCTTTAATTTTGACATAAAAATTAACATTATTTCCTGACATTATTAAACATGATTAAGAAATATAAATGCTTCTCTTTAGTTGTAATGTGTGAAAGTACAAAAGACATTTAAATTTCTTTCTAAAAGGAAGCTCATTCATTAATATTCAACATTATTAAAATCCCTAATATAATGGAAAACTGTTTTCTACTTATTAATTTGAATATTTAGTATACATAAAAATAAACACAAAATTAAGGATATATTTTTAAAAACATTCTGCCTTGTTTAATTTTGATGTTTGTGGTCTATGTATTCATCATTAAATTTAAATTTTAAAGTATGTTTCTTCCGGAGGCTGAATCTTTCAATGTTCACTAGAATTTAATAACAATCGTAAGATGTAATATATGCTATACTTACACCTCTGAACAACTAATTTTTTTTTTATATAATAGCATATTTATTTGGATAAGTGATCATCGGATTAAGGGATCATAAATCACGAGTATATTTGTAATCTTTTTATAAATGTGAACATTGGCCTTAAAAATTCGTTATTTTCCAAAATTCATCAAATTAAATGCGATCTTGTGTTATTTTCTTTGGCTGGGACTTCATTTTTTAGCAGTAATTTCGGCTTAAATAGACATGCTCTTAGAGGTATTTTTTTGAAGATTTTCTTTGGAAAAATGTGGATTTGGCTAGCTGTAATTCAATAGCTAGCTAAATATTCAATATTACATTCAAAAGTCATTTGTATTGTATTTGACTTTCGTACATTTAATGAAAATCGGAGCGGAAAGCATCCGAAATTTCAAATAGGCTGCGTGTGGCATACAGTATATAAGAGCAGAATCTATACAGTGTCTATTTAAAGTAATGCGCCCGTGCACATCTTCCTTTAATATCGAATCGATGGTTAAGGCCTCATTTGGCAAATTCAAATGCCAGATAAACGGCAATTACAAGCAACATCATTCCAGCTCAACCCATTACTCAGGGTTCCCTATCGCACAGCGAACACGGATCCATTACGGTATCTGGTGTTGGACAACGCTTAAGTCCGCGATATAAAATGAAGCGAACGTCCATAAATTCAATAAATAATTATTGCTGCATCGGGCCGAAGCCCGAGCCTGGACCTGGACCTGGAGCTGGGTCATGACAATGCACGGCGATGGTGTCTGTTAGTGGGTGCATGTACCGTTACCGCATCTGGACAGCCAGGAGGTGTGGGTGTGGGGGGCGGTGTGTGCTCTGGTCTGCAGTTAATGTTCCTATTTTCAGTAATGCTGCAACGCAAACTGAAGTCAACTGGCCCCGAACTGGCCAGCGGGCCACCGGGCGTATGCGCATTTATTAAATGAAAATTGTTCGACGCCATTGGCTTTCTTGGCCGGCCAGCCGGGACAGTTCCAATTTGCAGCACAATGCAAATTGTATTGTAGTCGAGTTATTGTATAATTGGTGCAATGTCCAGCGACCCAGGCTGGATAGGGCTGGGCAGGCTCGCAGGACAGCAACAGCAGCAGCAGCAGCAGAAGCAGGAGCAGGAGCTGGAGTTGGAGCATCGGCCGTGCAAGGGCGCCAGTGTTTGTGTCAATAAATTAAAACGAGAATTGATTCGCTTACGCCCGATTTAAGCAACAACAGGCCATTTTATGGGCAGATATGCACAAGCCCCCGCCATGTAAACAGTCCCAACCAGACATGATAGTATACGGTTGAATATTGCCCGGTGGAGCTGCCCCAGCTCCAGGCCAGAGTTTGGAGCATGTGCAGCCGCGTGTGCACGCATTTCGAAACTATTAACAAACAAATTATAGTATGTTGGACCCGCACTTTAAAATCCAATTTCAGCACGCATTACAAGAAAATTCCATTAAACAATGCAGCGCATTGAATTGAATACGATTCCCCACAATTCCCCATGATTCCCCACGATTCTTGACCCGGCTCCGACCAGACACAGTGTCTCCACAAGCCAACAACAAACTAAGCACAGGGAAACGCATTAAGATAAGAGAAATCTTCTAACAAAACGCATAATCTACAGCGGAATTAAAAATCGGTAACACAATTTAAATTTATTTCAAACACTACCTATGCATACGACTAAAAAAAATTGACTTAGATCTGGATTGCCGACGATTTAATACCCTTTCGGATAAGCTAGGGCGGTTGCTTCTATGATTAGCTGCTATTACATCAAACTATGATCAAAATGTTACTTCAATTTGGCTTCTATTAAGCTTGGCTTTATTATATACTTGTCTGATTCGACTGCTTTCGATAGATGTACAAGCAAAAGATTTCTGTACCAAATTTCAGCAACCTAGCTCTAAATCTAAGATACTATTTTATAGAAACACTTGGAGTATTAGGCAATAGGAGATGGTATATCAAAGACCATATAAATACAGTGAACATTTTGAAGGATTCGATAATTGGAAATGGGATTCTTTCATATCCCATTTCCAATTATCCATAAAAATATGGTACATACGCTATAAATGCTATATTGAAAACCAGAGAGTGTTCACTCATCTAAAAGATTATCAAGTCTTTCTATAGCTGAAGTCAAAATCGCATGAAGGGATGCTTTTTAGTTCTGTATATAGCGAAAGGACTACAGATTAATTATTGTCAAAGAAAATAAAATATCAAAATATGTGTGCAGAAGGCTCCTCGAATACCAGCCTTCGGATAATTGGATTTATGGGAGGATGCCAACAGGAAAACTAATCTCTGTAGAATATGATAAAGGTTTGCTTATCCTGCAGACTTATTTTTCCTACTTCCTATTAGTACCTGTTTGTACCTTCTGCTCAGTAACCCGATAATTTGATGAAAATGTTGTGATTAACAAAAATTAGAATATCTCGCATAATTACAGACAAAATATCACTAATAAATACTTTTTTTAAAAAAGATCTCCATATCTCACTATTCCGAGTAAGAGGTTATAGTAATAATAAGTGAATCGCCTTTGCTAGACGACCTCATCAAGAATATGCATATAACTTAATATATAACCTCAAAAATATCTCACACATTTCGTGAGAATGTTATAATACCCTCTGTTAGGGTATAAGAGACCGACCAAAACAAATGATGGGATACCATAACGGAGTCGAACAAGATAAGCTGCGGGTCCAAGCCGTCTGGTCTGGCTGGTTAGTTGGCCTGGCCAAGTCTGGCCAGGCCCTGTCCCTCCTGATTCAAGACGAGAAACCTGTAGATGGTAAATGTCAGCGGAATAATAAAATTAGCTGTTTTAACGACAATGAAATTGTCCTAGCGCTGTCTCTTGGGTCTGTCTCTTTGGACCGCCTTCACAGAGCTGGCGTTGAAATATGTGAGGGGAGTAAATCGATTGGAAGACCAATCAAACGGCATCGTAAATATTATCTTGGCCATCTGCAAGTTTGCAGCCTTAGCCATAGCACCAGAGTGCTGTACCATAAATTTACCAAAGCGACATTTCTTTGTCATGTTAATTAGACCGCCAAGTGGATAACGAAATTTGATAGGGCATCTGAGATACCTGCTCTTAGAATCACGAAACACTCACGATCGTAAAATGCAGGCCACAAAGGGTCATTCCAATGAAAACCTCTTCGAAAACTGTCATTCCTCGCAATTACGTAGACCAAAGTCAAAGCCACTATGGTCGTAGACTTTGTGGCGACGACAACATGAGCATGGATATCTCATTCATAAATATTTATTAGCTCTGCTGATATTTACATAATACAAACGACATCAAAAATCAAAAACATTTACATTGTTTTCGAAATGTTTTTCACCAAAGTTCTTTTGAATGTAATACGAACAAACAAGGATGAAAATTTCACCCAAACCGATACGGATTTTGAGCATATTAAACAAATGGCTAATAGCAACCATAGTTGTTAGATGTTAATTGGAATTCGTTCCTTACAAAACTTATATCATAGGTATTTATTGAACAAAAATTGTTTAGTAGTATTCCAACATGAATTACGTAATTATATTCTTTGAGGTGAATAAGAAATATTTTGTTAATTATGTGTATGCTAGGTGTACCCCGCCACACTTGGCTGTGGCACATTGTGGTTGCATGGATGAGAAAGTAAGAAATAAACAAAAATAATACCAGTATTTTTCCTCCTGTGCCTTATGTTGAGTATGAAGAACTTAGAAGCCGATCTATCAGAAACCTTCTCTCACACATTTAACCTTAACGCCAATTTCCCGTCCGTGGTGACGGGTGGGAGTATATTTTTCAAGTTTCATACAACACTTTTCCGCCCGTGCGGGTAGATTTTTAAAGTCCCGGCCCGTTGGTCACAATTTAAGCTGATTTTATTGATATTCTTCCGTATACATGTGCACTGTGTGTTTTAAATTATTGATGTCATTTTTTGTTTGTCTCAATACCCATTGAAGCGAACTTTATATTGAGTCAAAGTTTGAGCTCAATCGATGCAGAACTTTTCGAGTTTTTGACTTTTGCCTAAACCAACATACCATTTTTATTTTCTTATGAAGATATACTTGTATATAAGTAGATATTGTACTTATGTATGATCTAATATATAAAGCGACAACTTTCACGTTAGGGAAACCATTCGATGTTGGTTTGCACAATGATCCCCACAAGACGATGGGACCACCTCTATTGCCTAGTTGCCTAATGGCCATAATTATTTTCACTCATCTTATCAACCTGAGCTGTCTGAATTCACGTTTGCTGGTGTTGGTGTGTATCTGTGTGGTTGTCAAAAAGCGCAGCACTCGGTTCCGCAAAGGTGGCCATCGGTCCCACATTTTGTAGGCGTTTGACATCGTTGTAAATGTATATTTTTAGTTCCTCGCTTGGCGTCTAATTCCGTATTTCTTCAATTTTCTAAGGTAGACACTGAACAGTGCACGTGTGGTCATGATTTATGGCTAACAATGTACGTCCATTAGAGAAGGCTTTAAGCCGAGGCGTCCCAAGGCAAATACGGTCAAGAAGAATTGTTTATATTCAGCTTTAATTAATGGATCGCTTAATACACTGAACGACAGCTTTAAGCATTTGAAGATATGTACGTTTAAAAACAAAAATACCAAACCTTACTGACATATTTCATATTTTGTACACACAAAGTGAATGTAAACCTGATAAATGTTTTCCTCGAAATCAATTTTAAATTTAACGAAACCACATTCATAAGTAAGTATATTGATAAGCAATTTAATCATGTTTCTACAGCAAAAATCGTATTGGAGTTGTCAAAACAACAGAAATTAATAAAATCTAATTATCGGATGTGTAAATAAATGAGCTCATATGGCAGGTATGATATAGAAGGAAGATTTATACCTGAAAGTAGCTTATGCAAAATACTCAATATTCATACGCTTATTTTCATGGCCAATATAAAATAATGTGGATTTGGTTTTAATTAAAGAAAAATATTGTAATAATAATAATAACAATAATATTAATAATAATAATAATAATAATAATAATAATAATAATAATAATAATAACAATAATAATAATAATAATAATAATAATAATAATAATAACAATGATAATAATAATAATAATAATAATGCTGAACTTGGATAAAAGATCTGTATAACCAAATAAGTTTATCCTAAAAAACTTATTTTTCATCCGATTGTTGGGAGGTATAAGATATAATTGTTCGATGTGTACCTAACATAATGAAACTTTGATTTGGTTAGTTTGATTAAGATATATTCATAAGCAAAGAAAGTAGTTTAACACAAAGGATTAAATGTAGACTTTTGGGGTCGAAAACTATAAGAAATTCTCCGAGGGTATAGAAACGTTGACATAAGGGGCAATAATTAAAGGAATAATAATAAGAATCAGTTCAATTTCTTTTCTTAATTAACTCCTTGATTATTCTTTCGGATGGTATAAGAATGCCAACATAACAAGTCAATTTATTTAATTAGCATTTGGCGTACACTAAAATTGAGTAACTAATGATTGCACAATGTGATATACTCGTTGTGCTGGTAAGCATAGTTGGCTAATAACTCAAACACAGTCGTTTCAATTGCAGACACTGGCATGGGGTGAATTAGCATACACCATCACGTATACGCCCCGAAGTGCGCAAACTCAAGCAGAAGACATGCTGCACACTCCTTGCTTGAGGATGTTGCAGGATATTAATTGTTATAGTTGCGAGATGTGTCTGCTTGAATTGTTTCTGAGGCTTTGTGCGTTGCAACCAAATTCTAATCTTGTTGAAAACGTATCGCCGTGCCTGACTCTGTCAAAGGCAGAGCCCGGCATTTCGGCTACACTGACACAAGGATTTCCGTACATGACAAGCAGCAGCAATAATTTATAGAGGCTGCGTAAGCAAGCTGCGTGGCTAAGGATGCCAATGCCGATGCCTTTGCTTCTGCTGCTGCTGCTGCTGTTGCAGCAACGCACTGGCAACGGCAACCAACGACATGAGCACACCACACACAAACACACTTGAGTATACTATATTTGTGTGTATATACTTGCTCATCAGGTTGGGTTGGGGTAGGCCCAGGCTAAGGCCTGACAGCCTGACGGCCTGACGGCCGGTCTTCGTTTGGAACCCAAACCCGAACAGAGCCTGTGTGCCCAAACGCTGTGTATTTGTTCTCGTCTTGTTTCACTTAAATGACACTTTGCATTCTTGTAGCATCTTGAAACTTAGGCAACCCATTGCCAAGGAATATCTCAAGCGCCCTTTGGGGTCTGACGGCCTCCCCCCTATACGCCTACGCCGGAGTGGGGCACGATACGGTGGCAATTCCTGCAAACAGACAGGACTACGCAAACGCATCTTCAGGAATTTTGCCTTTAATTATTTTAAGCAAATTTGTGTTCTTTGGTATGTTATAATTGAGTGTGAATAGTCTCGATGAATATGAAAATTTGTGAAAATTTAATAAAACTCCAACAGCAGTGACTAATTGTTTTAATAGGCACAAGTATTTAAGCAATTTGCAGATAAAATATCTCCCAGCAGGACATTTTTGAGTACACGAGAACTGGCTCATCGTTCTCTACTTGAATTTGTGGGATTGGAAGAGACCCCTGTAAATATTTTACATATAAGCGTACGGCTTGAGGAGATTATGTTATTAAGACACAACGTTATATAAATATAATATGTGTTAATGTGACTTTCAAATATGAATACACAAAGTTATTTAAAGATAATATGTGTAATAAAATAATAATAATAATGCTAAATCTAACTTATACTAATAAAAAATATGATTGAATATACCTAAATTATTATTATGATTGAAAATAAGATTGAAGGTAAGTTATTACACCTTCAATCTTTTTTTCAATTAGCATAAATTAGGTATGGCATTTTTACTGTTTTTATGGAATAAAACGCATTTCAATAGCTTACTGTACAAAAATCCGGAGACATTTCAGAAAATTGTAAATGCGGAGAAGGCTTAAGAGTTCTCACCCAATTAACCTTGCAAGGAGGTCACTGTGTATATTACTATTTTTATTCTTATTATTTGAATCTTTATTTTATCTCATTAACCAGACTTCATTTCATTTAGAATGAGTAGTTATAGTAAATTAGTTAAAGAATAATTGAAGTTGTTCTTAAAATTACAGCAAAATGGAAAAACAAAAAGCGGAGAATAAAAGTGATTGTGAAGCCAACTCAAGTCCGTTCTTATTCAGGCTTACCCATAAAATGTGTAAGAAATGGGCTTAAGAAATGGCAGGAGGCAAGTCCGACTCTAATATGGTATACATATAAATACATAGATTCTTGATAAGCATCATCAGACAAATCTAGCCATTTGTTCGTTTGTTTCAACGTGTTATCAGATTAGATTAAGTTCATGGTAAATATAGGAGATTTGCAAGCACAATTTGAAGGATGTAGCCTTGATTTCTAGCACTTAAGTCAATAATGACGCACTCTAAAGATCCAATAATAAACCCAGCAGTTACTCCATAGACGAAGCAGAGGGAATGTGAATAAGTTTTAAAACAATTTAATTAATCAGCTCGAGCTCTGCTCAGCTCCCCACTCCTAGAAAGATGCACTCGTAGACAATGAAATTGTATTTTTTGTATAAATAATATAATAAAAGAATGCCTAAATCTGTCAATCATAAATAACCTAGGTTTTCACATGATGTTGAAGGATTGCCCACACACGACTGATCGCGAACGGGTTTTGTTGGTTTTGTGTACATATTTAGAAACGAGTTGTATGCAGCTGGGAAGTTAATGCGACAAGTTTCCAAATGGGTAACAATTTTCAAAGTGATTAATTCGCCTTCTGGCTGCCAACGAGATTTTGACCATTGGATTGATTTATTGCCGCGAGACGTTAAGTGGATGCAAGATAAGTTAACTGTCGTATATCCTCGCCGCTGGTGACCGATCAGAAACAATACGAGTTTACCCAATGCCGCAACTCTCGACCGCAACAACGGTTGCAACAGCGCGGCAGCAGCAACAGCAACAAGGCCAAACTCTTGAGGCAGCAACGGCGCATGGAGAGGCAACTTCTATGGTTTATGGCCCATAAATGAGATCGCTACACAAACGGAGCAAAGGATCTTAACTGGCCGCCACTTGGTCCGATGGCATGTGATGCGATTAATTTACCCGGCTTACTGATTGGCCGCATTTGTAATGGGAAATTTTATGCCCACTGCAAGTCGTTTAGTATTGTAAAACAACTCGTAAAGCGAATAAGACTGCATTATGGGAACTATGGGAACGGAACTAATACATAATACCCCGCTGTTGGCTCTCGCAGAGGATTACGAGACACAAAAACCGTTTAAGAAATTTGTTACTAAATATGTACAAGGCATGCGGCTAAGCGGACCGCGCGTGGTGTTTTTTTTTTGTCAGTTTCAAGATACATACTTAAGTATATATATTATGTAGTTGTGGTCGTAACTCTCAGTAGGTAAACTGTGTCAAACGAAAACCAAATTAATCACTTGCACTTACAAGCAGCGTCATTGTCATAGTCATCGTCATCGTCATCGTCATCGGCTAATCGAAACTTGCTGCCTTCAGCGGCTGTCAATTTCAATTGAATTGACAATTTGTTGCATAATCGAGGAACTGCTGAATGTTAATTTATCAAACGGCGATAGTCGTTACAAATTGTTTTCCCCCAAAAGCACCACCTCCCCGCATACACACACCAACACACACACTTAACACAGAGACCTTGCCTCGTTTGCCGGCTCTAAGTTGAGACTTTGACAGAAACATTTTCTCTGTCGCGTAATTTGTCGTGGATGTGGGCCAAAACCTGGTCGCGTACTATTATTGGGCTTAAAGCGTTTGCTCAAATTCTGACTACATTCTTAAATTTCAAAATCCTAGTTCCGGTAAAGCAATTGTTGTTGTTTGTACAGGACACAACTTAAATTAACATTTACCTGTGCAAGAGCAAAAACTTAAATAGCAATTAAATAGTTGTAACTATACAAAAACCTCATACGAACATAAATTGCTATTTAAATTGCGTGTATGAATATTGTCTTACTTTTGAAATGCATTCAGTTCAACTCATTTGCATTGATTCGATTTTTTTTGGTGTATTTATACATGAAATGGATGTTTTTAGTTGCCACAAATGACAATTCAGTACATGTTGGGCTGTAATGAATTACTATAATATGTAATTTATGCAAATTTCACAGATACAATGCTGAGAAAGTAATTAGCGATGATTTAAATAAAAACTTTGGTTACTCAATGGCCATTCAAAAATATATTTTGAGTGAAAAATAATCAAGAAATTTATTCTGGAGGTTTTTCAATTTAATTATATTTATGTTCAGATAACGCACAAAATTCTTTCAAAGGATCGGAAAACATGGTATTTTTTTGTAGAGTTTCATTATAATTTTGACGATTTCCTTGTTTAAAGTATCATGAATGTCTTTATAACTCTGTGGTCTTAATTCTTTTATTTATTACGCTCCATCCGAATAAGTGATGTGTATGACTACGTATCTAAAAACATTGAAGGAACTTTAACCAAACATCTTTATAATTTCCTGCAGCATAATATAGTTGTCCCAATCGACATCAATTGTTATGTTCCTAGCATAATTTCATGCAGATAACTTAAACAACAAGTATGAATGGTCATGTATACCCGACTAGGAAACAGATTTCGAAATCTCAAACACATCTTTGTGTACATACATAATGTGGCATGCAGTTCAGCTTCAGTGCAAGCAAGGCGGCTGCCATCTATAAATTCTTCACTTAAATACTTCAATATCTTCTCATATACGATCTATCCCATACTCTATAGGGTCGAAGATGTCTCCTTCTAACATCCACAAAGATTTAGTAGTCCCATTTACTCATTTTGTGGGCTTATGGTGTGAAAATGAGCTTATATATAAAATTAACCTTCGTTAGCTCCATTTTTGTCTGTTACTTGTTTCAGATATATTTTTAAACAGATTTTTGCTTGTCAAATTGCTGGTGTGCTTGTAATTGTATTCATAGTAGTAGCATGATAGATATACGATACCATAAAACATGAAGTAGGATTTTTTCCGTAGAGCAAGGCTGACATTTACTGTTTGCTTTTGATGCACGATAATAATATCGCAATTTTTACAATAGTTAAAAATTGTCCTCTCCGACCGGATGAGGGTCTACTGCTGATCGCCCTTCTCTGCGATTCTCAACATTTGCGTAAGTGCTATGCAATCATCCATTTTGGAGGTCTACTGTTCATCAACGTTATTACAAATCATGTTCTTAGAAAGTTAATTTCTCGGCTAAGACTCGTGCAAAAATTTCAAAAAGTTTCTACTTGTAAAGCTTTTAACACCACAAAAGCCCTACTTACTATATGACCAACTCCCATAGCTTTGTCAAAACCTTATTGTTTTCCAAACGGTATGACTTTTTAATCATTTAATGTGCTCTAAATTCACTTGGCACTCTTGATTTAATTATTTTCAATAAAATGTATGATATTTTTTCAAAATGTCAAATTACAATAACTAAATTTCAAAAACTAAATTTTGAAAAAAAAAAACTATTTTAAAATTTTATTTTTAATCGATTGCAGTGATCAAATTTAGTAGTTTCAGCACCGGGTTTTCACATTTTATGGGTACTAGGCTTTCAGTAATCTTCCATGGGCAACCAGGGTTCTCTACATACTTGAATATATATTTGAAAATTACTGATATTTGACTTTTCCGGTGATTAACTGATACTGATTTTCCAATAGGAGCCTCAGGTACACTTTCCTGAAAAGCAAGTTGGGACCCTATCCTTGTACTTACTTATTTGGAAATCCATGTAGCTGAAATTCCAATAAAAATCTACTACAACCGCACAATTGACGACAATTGCCCAATTAAATGTATCCCAAAAATGAAACAAAATATATTTTAGGATTACAAAGATTTATTTGTATTGAACGAATTTAAATTAGTTTAGATTACGAATTTATAGAGACGATGTGTTTTATTTGAAGTATGTTAAACAATGTAAAATTTATCACAGTTTATAATCTTAATGCTAAGTTTAAGTGTGCCTGTATACAATGCTATTACAAAAGAAGCTGTCTTAATGCTTACTTCAAATACTTCAAATACTATAAATTAAGACAAAGCACGGCTTTATTAAGTTATAGTTCTATGGTACATATAGTAAGTACCAATGTGGTATACATTAAGCATTAAATATTACACAATCCATTACGTTGTTGCACGAGCCCAGAAAATGATAATCTGAGTATAAATAAAAAGGTAAGTCATATGGATAATGTCAAAGCTAATGAAGCTTACCTAAATTTGAATAAGTTCACGGGTATATGTACACATTTAAGGTCTTTGTCCAACTCGTGGTCTACACAGGCGTCACGCTTCGAATTATAATCGATAATTGAATTATTGATAATGCACATGTGTGTATTATTCATTTTGAGTAAGTGTACCTCTTGAAGAGTGGCCTGAACATGTTCTCATTCCGTTGAAGATGCGGCGAGGATGAGCTGCTGCTGCTGCCGCTGCTAAACTCATCCCTGTTCATGTTCGTAGAGTACTCGTAGTCGGCGAGACGAGTGGAGAAGTTCATGGGGTAGTTACAGGCCGGATTGTAGCTATTACTGCTGCGACAGGTAGCGGTCATAGGGATTTGAGAAGCGGTAGGCAGCAGACTCAAAGCCCCGCTCAAGACCTTCATATTCGGCGGAGTTTGGGGTGGAGTATCGGGTTGGGCTTCGGGAAACCCCATCGCCATCGCCCGCTGACTCGCTGTTGATTGAGACAGCTGCTGCTGAAGCTGCTGCTGCTGCTGCTGTGGATGTGACTGAGAAATTAGTGGGAACTGCGGCGGAGCCTGCTGGCCCGGAGGCTCTGGGCCCAGGCCCAGGCCCAATCTCATTGCATCGCTCGGATTTGGGTTTACCGTAGTAGGGATGGTAGGCGTATGCGTGCCGTTGGAACTGCTGCTGTGCAGCACTGGATTGGACTGGACACTGCTGTATGGGGCACTGTTCGTGCTCGTAGTATGGAGCTGCTGTGTCGTAGCCCCTAGAAAACCCCCGTAGGCCGTGGTATGCGCCCTTACATAGGGTGCTCCGTTGAACAGATGGCTGCCCATAGCCAGCGGCTGCTGCTGCTCCTGCTGCTGCTGATGCACCTGCGATGTGGTCATCCCCAAGCTCTCCTGTTGCGACTGCGGATGCAGATGTCGCTGCGCCAGCTGCTGTTGCTGCTGCTGCTGCTGAGGCATTAACTGCCCTTGGCCCATGCATGCCGGAGGTGGGGTCTTGCAGGCAACTGTGTCGGCCAAGCTCCAGATTTTGGGCTTCGTAGCTGGAATCGGCACACCACAGTCCCGGCCTAATTGGTTTTTTGGATCGCTATGTTCACTGTGTTTGCTGGCCATGGCCAGGCCACTGTCGCCAGCATGGAAGGCTGCCGGCAGCACAGCCTGTTGCGGTTGGTAATAGGCGGGATGTTGATGATGATGGTACGGATGGTAGGCAGCCGGATGGGCACTGCTGCTGCCACCATGATAGCCACCCGATGGATAGCCAAAGCCAGCTCGCAAGATGTTCGCTTGGCCCAGATTCTTCTGGTCTTCATCGATGAGCTCCTCCTCGTCTTTGGCCACATCTAAGTCATGAGAAAGCAAAGCTCAGCTATAACGACTGCCCTATATACCTGTGCCCCTCTAAGCTGAGTTTCTACCTTTGGCCAAGCTGCCGCCATGCGAGTCCTTGCTCGACTCCATGTCATCCTTATCCTTCTCGTCGTCCGACACCAGGGCATCGTCATCATCGTCTGTGCGATTCTTTGGCTCCCAGGTCATCTTGTTCTCCTTTTTGAGTCGCCGACGCGCGTTCGCAAACCAAGTCGAGACCTGGGTCAACGTCATCTTTGTGATAATGGCCAGCATGATCTTCTCACCTTTGGTGGGGTACGGATTCTTCTTGTGCTCGTTGAGCCACGCCTTCAGAGTCGCCGTGGACTCCCGAGTGGCGTTCTTACGGCGGGCGGCCAAGTCATAGCTGGCGCCATATCTGCAAGGGGGAAGAAACAGGTAAGTGATGGACCATAATCGATCATATCGATAGGTGTTAATCGGCAACCTCCATATTATCGGAAGTGTTTATGTGATCATAAGGGTATAAATTGAAGCATGAAAATATAAAAACCATTTTAATATAATATTTAAATAGGATAATAAATTAAAAAAATTATACTTTTACATTTTCTGTGCCTTTCTTAATAAAACTTTTTGACTGACGTTCGAAGCTTGAATAAATAGAATAATAAATAAAACCATTCATTTACATTTTCTGTACCTTTTTTAAAAGAAACTATTTGGCTGAAGTTCGAACCTTGAAACTTACTTCAATAAAATAATTAAGCCTTTGTTTAAGAAATTTATAGTTGGAAAATTATTAACATTTCCAGCTAGTTAGATATTACATAAACAACGCTCTCATAACAAGAAAACAAATTCGATTAAAAACTATCGATAAAACCAGTCGAAAGCTCCCTCGATAGTTGTAGAGCACCATGTAAGTCGTTTTCAATAGCGCAACGGAACACGAAAATTCATTAAAAATGCGAACAATTTAAATTGATGCTTTCATATGGCCACCCGGACGCCACACCCCTCCAGTGTAGTACAACGTCAAAATATTGTAAAACATAGTTGTGAAACAGCGCACAACAACAACAGCAACAGGAACAGCAACAAAACTCAACAATAACGAGGACAACGCCATAAGCGTATGGTCAGTTCCTGCTGAGGTTGGGGTGGGTGGGGGGTCTGGGTGTGTGCAACTGAAAGCCGGAGCCCAAGCCACACCCGTAGCCCGAGCCGGAGCCGGAGCAGGCGTTATTGCGTTTGCATTTTTATCCACTGCTGCTGCCCTCCACAAACCCCTCGGCACTAAAGTTCTACTAGCTAAATTAAGCCCCAACCCGATGCGAATATCCTGTTGCAACTCATCTCTGCAACAGCTCGTCGCACATTTCACTTTCGTCCTTCTGCTGGTCCCATCTTCGTTGCTGTCCTTTTAGCCCCACTCCCCAACAACCATTTCCTTTTTTTTTTAATTTTTCATGGGATTTTTATGGTGCCGCAGAATCAACAGTTTGTGCGGTGAATTTTACAACAAGATAAAGAAGGAAGCTGTGTTGCCTGGATCCGGACTGCGGACTGTGAACTGGGGAATGCGGAGTTCGGAGCTGTGGACTCGTTGGAGTTGTTGTCCTGCCCCATTTTTTTATGCGGCTTTTGCAATGTTGCTTCGCCTCTAAAAATAGCCTGATTTTTATGCAGCGTTGAAGTTGATGTTTGAGTTTTTGCTATTATTGTCTGGCACAAGGACGTTGGGCACAAATTTGTTCTCTAACCCCTCCCATTGCATCAGGGCCCAGTGAAAGAAGCACAGTAGCTTGGCACTGAACCAACTGTACTCGTTTATATGGTGTGATTTAAGCTATCGATCTGTTCATTTTCACTGAGGGGCATTGCTATATTTTATTAAATTTTGTTCAGAATGGTCCTTGGAATCTATAGTTAACAAAAGTTTAAAAACACTTTAAGTTTGTATATAGAAATTACCTATACTCAAGGCTGTCAAAATTTACCTAACGTGAAAATGGATTTTATAATTTTCCACCGTTCCCATATAAATCTTAATCAGGTTAAAAAGTAAGGATGGCGAATTTATTGGCATCCAACTATCTGTTGCCAATTCTCCCAGTTTTCAAGTAAAAACTTGGTTGACTATGAATTCAATGTCATTTTATGATAGGGTAAGTGCTGCCAACCTGGCTCCGTAGATTTAATGTGTATTTTTATCCCAAAATGGGGAAAAAGATTATATTGGCAATGTCCGTTTGTCTCTCCGTATGTAACCAATTTTTCGATACATGATGATATATAATACAGACAGATGAAGTCTTAAAAATTCTTTTCAATTCCGCTACCGCCTCCTAAATCAGCAAAAACCTGTATATCCCACAGCTTTGTAGATAGAGTTATCAAATTTAGTATGAAGACTATAGATTATCTCCTTGAAACATTTGTCTAAAACTATTTTTGATATGCACACTTACGACCCCGCAAATGAGGAATGAGAATGAGGAATGAGAGTATACCGAAATCGAGAACTTGTTGCTTGTTTCAATGTGGCAATTCTGTGTAGTTTCTTTTGCGAATTTGCAAATTCAGCCCAAAGAGGAACATTTTTCAGTTTGCACTGTAAGTTATAAAGTTAATAGTTGCAATTTGTTTAATTAGTCTGGTCGGGATATTTAAAATTCAGCACGCCGATGATAAGTTTGTTGTGTCGTGTTATGCTATTGCTTATGCAATTTGCCTAAGCATCTTATGAACGCTAAAACAAATGTTAATATTCCAGTAATTTGGTGCACGTGAGCTGGCGATAAGGTCCCGCCGTATTATTATCGCTGACCGGAACCGTTGGCAATGCGGCGGATGCGACCCAACGATATATTTAGTGCGCTTTTGTTCTCTAATGTTTTACAATTTGACGAGTACAACCAATTATTTGTTGCTAATTGCACTGCATTCAATTTTTGCAGTAGTCAAACAACAGGTATTTGTGTAAGTAGATCATCAGTGGAGTAGCCAGAAATAGTTTAAAAGGGGGATCACACAAGTTTCGTATATGTTTGATAGTTTGTAGCATTTCAAAGGGGGTTTGGTGACCCCCACTTTCGGTTGCGCTGCCTACGACACTGTTACACCTACGTACTCGTCTTTGAATACGTATTTTTGCATTTTCCGTAGTTTGTGTGCCTATAAGCTGGCTGCGAGTCTGCAAGCTGCCGCTGTCCATAATCTTGTTAACAAATCGAATTCTTGTTCACACAAAAACAATAAAAGCAGCTACCACAAACGCGTTGGGGACTGTCACGGCAGCGAGAGCCAGGCCCAGAGTCAGAGCCAGGCCGAGAGCTGCAAGCTGAGAGCTGGGAGCTGAGGCGTCCATGGGCAAGCGCCACGTCAACGGTTGGCAACGCCGATTATTAGTTTTGAAAACTACTAAGTACATATATTTGTATGTATGGCTATGTACATAGTGTAGGAGAATATGGTCAGGCAGCATATGAGAATGCATGCAATTTAGTTATAGCCAGCAATTATAATTGCATACTGTTGTTATTGCTGTTGTTATTATCTGTGAGTAGCAATTTACAGCAATGAACACATTTTAAACAAATAATGCCTGGCACGCCACATGACATTGGCTCCAGTTGAGCGGCGAGCTGGCATCCACATGCCACTCGCAGTTGACAATTTCAGCGACAACGAGTGTTGCCACCCGTCCCGCCCCTCCTGTCCCCGTCCCCCCCCCCCCACCCTTTTCAACGCCCACACTCGCTTACTCGCTTACTCATTCTACCTTTTGCACTCGCTCTCGCCCAATCTGTGACAGTGAACAAAACAAAGCGCAACCGCTCTTCTTCTTCTTTTAAATGTCTGTCCGTCCATCGGTCCATCCGTCTGTCCGTCTGTCCACCCGTCCGTCTGTCCGTCTGTCTGTCAACGTGTGTACTCTCGCTCAATATGGCGGCCAACATGGCGTTCATTTACTCACACCTCCTCCTTTGCCTTCATTCACTTACTAGCTGTTGCACTCCCAGTCCCAGCTCGATTTCATGGGCTTTCTGCACGCAAACTCAACCGACCCCCGCCCCCCTCCCTCGCTACCCAATGTCCGCTGTCCGCTGCCCCTGCACCCGCTGCTGCCTTGCATCGTGCAACGTCCAACGGGGAAGCCGCAGCCGTCGCGACGGCAGTTGCAGTTGCATGTCCGACGATTGTCCGCTTCTCGTATCCGTGTCAATTCTGCCGCTGGTGCGTGCCAATGTGTGCGTGTGCACTATGTGTGTGTGTATACACACACACTTAATAAATGTGTATAAATAAATATATAAACATACGTATCAGAGTTGTGTTTTTTCGTTCACAATTTATTCAATTGAACATGTCTTTTAACTGAAGTACTGAATTTGTTCAGTGACTAACGAACGAACCTGTTCATCAGTCGCTCAGCTGATTCTGGTATTTTCTCACCCACAAGCTAGTTTCCTAACATACTTAATTTCTTATAACTGTGTGTTACGAGAAGCAGAAGTAGACTTCTTGGTAAGCCCATCCTAGAAACGGATTGACATGGGGGCCATAAACTCAAATGAACTCTCCTAAAGTATTTTAAATTTGTAATCATTACTAAAGGATGAAATACCCATAAAAAATGGTTCTTAAATCATTATTTACTGCCTTTTACACACAATTTAAACAAAAATACGAAAAATGTTACATAATCCCCCTAATATTAGGAGAAATTTTAAGTTGAAGGACTATTTATCAATTTGAAATGCCAATGAAAAAAGCCTGTTTAATCAAATCATTAGTTTTGCAATAAAGAAAAAACAACATTTATAAATTAGAAGTTTTCTCAAATGAGAACTACACCCGGAATAGAAGCCTGCTAATTATTGAGTATGGTAGAAAAGGCTATAAAGGTTCTGAATTTATTAATAAATATTAGATTACATGTGAATAACAATTCAATGTAAATCAAAGAGAAATTACAGAGGAAACAAGTTATTTTCTCTCATTACAGATAATTGCACAAATGAATGACTGATTTAGTTCACGAGTGAACTTATTCAACAATTTGAACCAGAAATCCCAGCTCTAATACATATGTATGTAATCATTTAATGTACGTATGTATGTTTGCCAGTGCATTTGGGTAGAGCGCACTGTGGCGTGCAATTAACTGCGATTATTTTCGCCGCAATCATAAATAAATAATTTCGCGCGCTCTAGCAATTTTCACAATTCAAATTTTATTATCGCCTGTCTCTGTCTCTGTCTCTGTCTCTGTCCCAGTCTCCCAGTCGCTGTCCCTGTCCATGTTCATGTCCCTGTCCCTGTCCCTGTCCCTATCGCTGTCACTGTTCCTGTCTCTGTCCTTAGCAGCAACTGTGGGCAGAGGCAACGCCGCCCCGAAGCAATTAAATTCAAATCAATTTTAAGCACTCGCAAATATTTTACAATTAATTATGGGGCAAAATTGCTCTTGATTATCTTTCTCGCAATTATCTATCACTTATTATTATTTTTTCTGCTTTTATTGAAATACAACAAAAATGAAAAATAATACAAATCTTTAAAGAATAAAAATATAATACTTGAAATTGCTAAAAGCTATTTCTAAGAAAAGCTGAAGGTCGCACTCTGCCTGATAATTAAAATAGCATTTTTAAAATGCATTTTACCTATTCCAAAAATATTAGATATTACAAATTGTCCGTCTGTCCGTCCGTCCGTATGTATGAACGCAAGGATCTCAGCAACTAAGAGCTAGAGACACCAAATTTGGAATGTAGGTTCGTGTATAGCGGGAGCAGGTCAAGTTTATTTTAGATTTGAGATATTCCCAACGTTCCCCGCAATTCGATAAAAACCGTTTTACAGGAACAATTTTTAAGATACAGCTTTGGGATTTTGCATGCGCAATAATTAAGTCACTCCTAATCCACTGTCCAAATTTCAAGTCGTTCGGATAATAAACACGGAAGTTATTAACGAAAGAAGATTCAGTGCTTCAGCGCAAGGGGAAGAAGAAGCACAGCCACCCCTTAAAATGCCTCGCTTGCGCTGCGCTCGAGCTGTCGCTCGTGTGTGTGCGTCTTTTGTGTATGTGTGTATGTATGTGTAAGTGTACGTAGATGCGATCGGAAATTTTTGACCTTCGGGTTTACTCGACTATAGCATTCTTACTTGTTTTGTACAGAAACTGCTAACACCCTTTTCACATTTCAATTGATTTATTTACCTAATTTTCTCTATATTTATTAAATAAAATAAACTAAATCTTTCTTACTAAAATTCTAAATAATAATTTCTAATATATACATAATGTTATTTTAATAAATAAATATATAAGTACTTAAAATATCTTACCCATAAGCAGACATGGGATCATACGAATAGTAGCCAGTTGTGGGCTGCAATCCAGCTGAGGTCCAGGCGCCCATTTCAGTGCCTGCCGCGGAGTCCTTTAGCCCGTAAGGATTGCTCTAAAATTATCGAAGTAGAAAAAATTAAATCAATCAATGTTATATCTTATCTCGACTGGAATATAATTAAGACTAACAAATAAAAGTCAGTCAGAAGATGATAGAATCAAATTTACAAAATACATATCTGATTTTGGTCGGCCTTGGTCTAATGTCATGCAGGCATAAGCGCTAAACAAAATGATTTTCCCACAGTATCTAAAAGTTGACGATTTTGTTAACATGGAATTTATAATTTGGCAACATATTTCGCCATGAAACAAGCAAACGCTGACGCTGACCATATTTTACGGTCACAACAGAATGATGTGTATCCAAAACCATAATTTAGACCAACAACTTTTCAAAAATCAAACATTATATAAGCAGGAACGGCGTTTATTGTCGTTATGGGTCGACACTCTTAATTTTAATATCGGATGGCCGCCGTACGACCTTAGTTCGTATCGGGCCGCGATTTATGCCCCCTTTGGAAACGACAGGCGAATTTATGAGCGACAACTATTGGCCAGACCAGATCGCCAGTGGGGTCTGGGGTCTGGGACCGAGGGGCGCCGAGCGCCCAATCTGGTTGGCGGAGTCGATGTTAGCTTTTGTGTGCTCTTGATTTATGAAATGGCATTAACATTTTTAATTGCTTAACATCATGTATGCCATTGTTTATTAATTTTTTAACTCGCATCTTTTACCTTTTGCCGCATTCGCTGCCGCCGCTTACGAGTGACAAATATATTTATCAAAATGGCATTTGATCGGGGGAAAAAGGAAAACAGGGAAACAGGTATCGGATATGATATCGGCCGCTCTATCTACACGCTCTGCGCATTTCATATCAAAAGAGGGCCGACCAAACATGAGCTCTGATTTACCAGATTGTGCCAGGTGCACCAATTGAGCGAACAACAGCAAAACGTCCGCGGATCTACCGCCATTCACTCGTTGACCTCCTATCTTAGCACCCTAAGCTGTTAACTCTCCCTGTATTAGGGTTGGGCACCCACAACAGCGAGTGAAGTGTAGAGAGTGGAGAGTGGAGAGTGACGAGCGACGAGACCGATACGACGAACGACGAGAACAACATTACGAGCTCCGACTTCTTATCAGGCTGAATGTGCGAACGCGAGCGCAGCCAATGATATTTTCTTAATTAAAAGCAGTCTCGGATAAGAGCGAAACGCGGTCAGGTGAAGGTAGGGAGACGGTATCAGACAGGTAGAGGGCGTGCGGAACGAGAACGATTCACTTTAAATTTCCTGTTCTTGTAAATAACAATTTAACTTGACATATTGGAGGCTGCTGTCAAGTGCTTCTTCTTTCCCTTCCTTATAAACATTTTCACCCTACATAACATGACTGTAATGTATATTACATATATTAACTCATATATAAGATCAAGAAATACCAAATATTTAAGATTACAATGATTTAAAGAACCTTTAAAAAAATTGGTTTAATGTAGTAAGCTTTTAATATATGAGAATTTATTTGATATGTATTTCCATTTCCTAGTAATTTCATTCTGATTTGATTAATATTTTGTGTTCCTAATTTCAAATATTACATCTTTCCGGAATTTAGAACACTAAACAATTTTGATTCGGAATATTTTGTTGGAAATCGAAAATGGGAACAGGGCAAACTCTACGCTCTGACTGTTTTGATGATTATAATATTTAATGTATTTATTATATGGATAAGTGGGGGGTGAAGTGAAAAGCAATTTTATGGGGCAGCGAAGCTCCCTACGTTTTGTATTTAATAACAAAATTCAAATTTTGAAAGATATAACAAATTTGCTTAATTCCTGAGAATTATTTGCATATACTACTGCCTGAATTATATGCTCATTGTGCAAAATTATCCGGTTTTTAACCGCAATGAAATACAATACGATATCATTAATTCGACGTGCACAACAAAGTTGATTTTGTATTTAGTACCAATTCATGAAAGGCTGAACTTAACTTATTTCAAAAGTGTGGCATATCTTTGAAGTTCAGTCTACCAATTTGTTAATAAACATAAAAAGGTATAAACAGGAAATCATATCAATTTGTAGCATACTAGGTCTAAGTTTTAAAGGAGCTTGAGCCTAACATATTCGATCAGATTATTAAGGACACTGTGTAAGAGGACAACCCCTACTCCCACTAATGAAAAGGACTCATCGAGATCGAGCTAATGGAAAAGACAAGTATCGCACAATATTATTTGGAGCCAAACTAACTGATTGGCCTATTAATTGGATGCTTGTAGTTCGCTTCAAAGGGCAAATATTTGGTTGTTTGTTTGTGCTACCTACAACAAATGTGTACTCGTATTCCTCCCCGTATCCCTCCATCCGTACTACGAGTATGTCATCTAGTATGTCATTTAAAACTGTGTGCATGTTGGCCGTGTACATTTCTGTGGTCACTTAGAGAATACAAAGGGCACAGCCACATACATTTCTACACGTAGTATGTGTATCTATATGCATAGGTAGTATATGTAAATACACACGAATAAGATACATAAGCATAAGCTCGATTAGCCTACACACACACACACCACACACACATACACTCACACACACACACATCAAGCTTCATCTGGGAGTGTAATTGAGGCCATGGGGCAATATGTTTTGTTTCCAATGATTTTGCCTTTCGTTGCGCAAAGTATCGAATATCACAATGGCAGTCAGCAGCCAGCAACAAAAAGGCAACTGGTTGATGGGAGAGGGGTGCATGGAGAGGGGTGGGCGGGTGTATCAACTCAGATACAAGTACTACATTGGAGCAGCTCTTGGCATCGACTAAATGAGGTTTGACTGAGCTTCAGTCAGCCATAATGATAATTCGATTTACTCGACTACATTGACAAGCCGTTGTTGTCCATGTCCACGTCCACGTCCACGTCCGAGTTTACTTCTTCGTCTATGTCTTCGTCTCCGTCTCTGTCCCTGTCCCTGTCCCTGTCCCTGTCTCCATCTCCATCTCCATCCCCAACCCCAAGACCGTCTGTCTCCCTTGTCGTTCGTACTAAAGCCGCTGACTACACAATTAAAGTCATATGTTAAGATAATCCATTTAGCCGTCTTGGCTTTCACTTACCAGCGGCGAATAGAAGGCGGAGCTGTCTACACCGATACTCTGGTACGGATTCTGATCCGTCGATGGATAGGGCGAGCCATAGACCCCAACGCTAGCCGCCGGCAGGCGCGAGTAGCTGGATAGCGCGAGACGTGCCGAGTCATACTGACAGGAGCAGACCGTCTGTCCCGAGACTGGATCGGTCATAATAGGACGTCCGTTCTCGCAGCATGAGCTGCCCGTTGTAGGCGTCGTGCCCACGGCGCTGCTGTCCAGGGAGCCGCCGGGTATCGCATCAGAGCCGGCAACAGCGCCGGCCACCGCTGACCCCGTGGCCGCGTTTGAATTCTGCGAAAGCGCGTCTGGACTTAGCGCGCCCGTTGAGGCGTCTCCACCGCCAGCCGCACCACCGCCGCCGCCTCCACCTGCCTGTTGGCTCGCCTGGCAGTCTGCACCACCCGCGGGGCTCAGTGCCGGCACGTTTGTCATCACCAATGAAGATGCGTTAACATTCGACGAGACGTCCTCAGGTGCCTGCGTCGCATTCGGTGGTAAAAGCTGCAAAATACCAAAAAGAACCATTTTAGCCAATGCATATTAAAGCCCTAGGCCCCACCAGTCACAAATGCAGCGCGGACATTATCTTTGCATCATTTAATTGAAAGCGAACCGTTCAGAAGCAGCTCATCGCTTTCAATTTAATGTGAAAGAATTGTCACCCTCCGCGGCAACTGGCAGACAGTCATTAAGATTCCTAACTGCATTGATAGCCCCCGATAAAAGTATCAACATATTAAGCACATATTTTATCAATAAACATACAAATATTCGAGTATGGGTCCGGCTATCGCCACTGGTTTACATAATTAATGAATGCTTATCAAGGTATCGATTTAAATTTAATTTCAAAATTCAAACACAAATAGTAGCTGTAGAAAATACACAAATCGTGATAAGCACTCGAAATAAGCCGTCATTCCAGGCACTTCAAATGGGATCTGAGGCCCTGATAACTTTTACCACTTACTTAGGCAATCAATACCTCATTTTGATTTCAATTAATATAAATGCAGCCACAGTATTAGATGCATTTTTATAATCAGTTATTATTATTATGATCAGTTATTTGATCAGACCTGTTCTCAGTGCCGAATTCGTTTTAATCCGAAAAATTAACGATTTTGTATTGTCGTTTTGGATTGAAATAAGAACTGGTTTTCATTATTGAAGCCGTTTTATTTGGGATTATAAATAAGAACAGGCCTGAATATACAACAACATAACTGTAAGAATATACTATATCTAGATACAAAATCGGTAAGAAGGATTTATCCCAAGGAGTACCCTTTAAAAGAATATGAATTATGTCAAAATTGCATATAACAACAATATGTTTCTTACAACCTTATACTTTTATAAGAACACCTATTTAAATAATGAAATCTATCAGTTAAGATCTGAAGATCCAGATCAGCATATAATAAACAAAACGGACAACTGACTCAAATACCAATAGGTATTCTAATATTTTTGGGGTTCTACAAATACAACGGAAACATGCTCGAGAATGATTGTTCTGGTGGAAAAGGTTTCAAACACATTTATATTCTTCTCTAAACATTTTATTTTCTTCCACATTTTTGGGGATTTTAATCACCAAGAACCCCTCTGGCTACGCCATCATACTGTCTATCATTTAGTTAAATTTATATTAGTCTTAAGTGTACTAAGTCTAAACAATTTTATAGAGTCTGGCCGCATAAAGTGGGCACAAATTAAGCCTTTAATTGGCATATTAAAACGTAATTTCATTTTAACGATAGTTTTGAGGGTATTATAATTTTGTCACAAAATGTGTAACACATTGAAAGACGCTTTTCCGACCCCTCAAGTATATATATTCTGAATCAGCATGAATAGCCGAGCCGGTAAAGCGATGTCCGTCTGTTTCTATGCAAACTAGTCTCTCAGTTTTAAAGCTATTGTGATGAAACTTGGCACACATCCTTCATTTTGCTACAGGCAGCACCTATATCGAAAACGGCCGGATCGAACCACTATAACATATAGCTGCCATTGGAATGATCGGTCGAAAACTATGCTTATGCATGAAAAACTTTTTATTTGTAAAGATATCCTCACCAAAACCACCCAAACCGAGTCTCTGTATATGTTTTATAATCTGACCATATATATTCAATATCGGACCATTATATAATGTAGCAGCCATAGGAACAATCGATTGAAAAATGAGTTTTTGTACGAAAAACTTTTTTGATTCTTATGATATCCTCACATAACTCACCCAAACCAAGTCTCTGTATAGTTTATACAATCTGACCGAATTTGGTTAAAACCTGACAATTATATCATATAGCTCCATAGGAATCGGTTGAAAAAATTGAAAAATTCCGAACTCTACAATTTTATCAAAATCTTCTATGAGAACAATCGGACGAAAATTGAGTTCTTTATGTAGAAACATTTCTAAAAGGGTATATAGCTTCGGCACACTGAAGACAACAGTTCTTTCTTGTTTAATTTCATCTTGTTTACAGTGATTGATAGCTTTAAGAACTGAAAGATGGAAACTAATTCTATTATTTCCTATGCAATGTGAAACTAACAAGTGTTCTCAGAATGCGTGATAAATACGCATGACGGTCTTTTCAACGCACACTCCGATCAAAAGTTTATAAATATTGATGCACGTGTAATGACCGTCGTGTAGTTGAGCATCCGCCGTCCCTCCTCCTTACCGGGGAGCCGAGCCGCACTTAAAGTCGCAGGTTTAATTTGAAATATCGACAGAGGGGCCATTACACGATGCAACGATAACATGTAAGCGAATATGGTGTTAACACACAATCAGCGCCTGTGGCGACGGGGTTGGGGTTGGGGGATGGGACTGCGACTGGGACTGGAACTGGGGATGCTGTACAGAAGCTGCGCGGCTACATAATCCCGCACCGATTAATCGGTCGGCCATATTTGCAACATTGATGGCAGCCCCATTGACGAATTGCTGTAACGTCGGCTACATCAATTACCCCGCAAATCGATTTAAAGTGCAGCAGCAGCAGCAGAAGCAGCCGCAGAAGCAGAAGCAGCGAAATTCAGTTTGATGTTCTCCATCTTGAAGCGTTTCGCCAATAGCATGCGCCAGCCGCTTGGCAGCTTGGCAGCTTGCCGCTTGCCGCTTGGCCACGTCAATTAATATGCAAAATGCGGCCAGTCCCGGCCCAGTCCAAGCCGCAGTCCAAAGACCAGACCCTGGCCGCAGACAGAGCCCAAGATGCCTGAAATCAATGAGGGTGTGGCAGGCAACGCTTGCAGGCCAAGAAGAGGAGCATCTCCAGCCAGAACATGCAATCGAATGCTTCTGAAAATTGCCGCAGGACAATCTGCGCAACGAGCCCGGCTCGGGCCCGTCCCGTCCGCGGCTTTAATTTCAGTATGCTCCACCGGCTGCCTTTTCGCGAAAATATCGATAAACCTATAATTAAGTTGAATACTTTGCTGATGGACAGCTACAAATTGATCGAATGCCGTCATTGTTGACGTCTGATGTCGAGACTAGCCCAAAGGTCATATACGCCTCGTGCAACAATTTTTCCTTGGTTACAGCTCCCGTTGAAGGCTGTCTTTGGCCCTTCGGTCTGTGCGAAGCTCTCTGCGTATCCAAACTCATAATTATCTAGAATCATTAACATAATCTGTCGATTGGAGCTGCACCCAAAATGCCTTAGCGCATGTTTCTTAATTTACCACAAGTTTTAAAACCAACTAAAACATACTCAAGTTGTATCAAGAAACAACAAAATATATATTACTAAAACCGAAAGGTTTTGACTAGCTATTAGAGATGGGCGCGAAAAACATTTTAGGTCTCATGTTTCAGGAAGATAATTATTACTGCTCATAACAAAAATGGTGGTAAAGGAAGTTCTAGATTTTGCTTAATTGGGGAGGCAGAGGTAGTGGTTGCTAAAATATGTTTGGTGCAATGTTTCGAGTAGGTCTTAAGTAGTCCTCATACCAAATTTGATGACTCTAGCTGTACAGGTATTGGAGCTGTAGGTTTTGTTGAATTGCGTAGGTTGAAGGTGGGCGTATGAATAAGGCTCTTAACGCTTTATTTGACGCGAGTTTCTATCTATTTATAAGTATTCTAAATTTAGTTTGCCCATTGTTGACAAAATTCTGTTTTATATTGAAACCTGTTTCGGTATCCAATTTTGTACAATATTTTAGGAATTAATTTCCTCAAATGTTTGGATTTTCATTACTGTTGTCAAGCTTTTGTAGTTAATTGAATGCTTTCTCAACTGCAACTAAATTCAATTCTAAGCCAAGTAAATTCAATCTGCAAAATTATGCCAACAGAAAAATGGGAACATTTAAGGGAAATCCGTAAAAAAAATTAATTAAAAATCGGAAGGGATCTGATACTCCTAATCACTTTAGTATTAGGCAGTCCTATTAAATGCATTTTTTACCAATCACTTCCATTATAAGTGGAATATCCCCCAAGAACCTATTTCCTTAAACATAGTTTCCTTAACTTCGCTATTCTTCAAATTTCAAAACCCTACTGATAGTACTTCAATGCAAAGATTCTATATACATACGGTATATTTTCGGAACCAATGAGGAAATTTAAGATCTGCAGGTTTTTTTCCTATTGCTCCCATCTTGAATATATATTTTCTTTGACAGGCGAAATTTGCGCTCCGCGCCCCGTATCTACTAGAGCAAAAAAGATACAATTTTCGATGACTTTAATAATAATTCATGACTCACGCTTCTGCGCAGCAATCATAACAGAATTTTGGAGGCCGCGACTCTGACTGTATATCAAACCAGAACCATTTATCAAATTTCAACAAATGATTGATTCAATTTTTTGTCGCGTTTTTTAATTAGTGAAAAATAAATATATGTACGCATTGCTGATTGAAAGAAAGAACATAAATAAATAAAAGTTAAAAAAAAAACGAGAAACAGAAAGAGCAATAAGACCAGAAACCATAAAGGACATCAGCCAATCCACTCCGCGTTCCCATGGAGCGTCAGGGCTCCTCTCAGGTCTCTCACACAATATGAGAATTATGACAACTGATCTGATAGGCGACACCATATAGGGAGTTCTATGCGAATGGCAGATTCCGCCGCACCGTACCCGAATGCATTATTCATGAACGAATCCAATGGTCCAGAGCTGCTCTCTGCGTAGAAAGGAAGCGCCAGTTAAGGCCACTACAAAAGGCATGGCCATGTGAAACGGGGCGCCCATTCGCCGTACCGGCCAGCTTGGTCTTGGCCACAAGTACTACATACTACCAGGCAGACCCAGGGCCTGATAAGATCGCCGCGGCCTTGCCTGGCCATGTGTGCACTACCAATTTCTTTGAATCGCAAAAGCGCTGAGCGCTGTGATCTAATCTCGACTTGCATCTGCGACTCTCCAGCGAGGCCAGTGCAAAACGGGTAAAAGGTAGCTGGCCTCCTCCTTCTCCTGTCCCGCCTTCGCCTCCTCCACGCAGATAACAAAGTTGATAGTGGAACTGCAAGCGCCACATGAGGACGACCATTGCGATCGGGACAGTAGCCACGAGTGCTGTAGGATTGGGAATGCAGTCAGTCCAATGTAAAGTAGATCACATCGTGGCCTGCTTGTCGCCGAGTTCTACATTTTAGCCCGTTCCTTAGCTCATCCGACCGACGGACGGACGGACGGACGGACGGACGGCCGTTCCGTCTGTCTGTCGATCGGTCGATCTGTCGTACGATCGTCTGATGTTGGACCTCCAGTAGCCACCGCCGCCACTGATTCCCCCTATCGGTGTGGCTCAATCTGTGCCTCCAGCTCCTCTCATTGAGTGCCTGCTCACGTACTCGTGAGCGCATGCGCAGGCGCATTCCCAGCTCTTGCTCTGAGCTGTCACTTTACGGTTATAACTTTTATGATTTACGATCGTTGCAATTGCATTTTATTGACTTTTCAACAGTTTCACATGCGTGTGCAGAGCACACCATCCCAAACCATTCCCCGTTCGATTCCCAGCCCACAACCTTTAGAACATCTTCTGGTTTTCACCTTTTTCCTTATCCTCTGGGATTCCAATTGGTTGAACATGAATGAGGAGACAAATATACGCTGAACTTATATTTTAGATAGACATGACATTTAAACAAATTAAATAAGTGAAAGTTAAGCTCATAAGTTCGACACCCGCAGCAACCATTAATGTCCGAACAATTGATGAGCACGCTTAAAAGTTATATTCGATGTTAACATGCTGACAAACTAGTTTTAGTATACTATGTAGTTAAGGTATTCTTCTGGTTTTAGCTGCTAACCTAAATCTTTGGGATATACCAATAACAATAGAAGAACGAAGTATTCGGGGGACAAAATGGATCGTCAAAAAGAGGAAGAGCGTCCAACCTTAAATAAATTAGTTAAGACTCAAAAATATAACTGTTTGAATGAGTTCTGAGATCTTACAGAATAGGATAAACAATGATAGAATACCAATAACAGGTGCTCCAGATAAGGCTTCAAAATTGATCATAATATAACTCCATATTATGAAAAACCATTAAACATTGTAGTTAAAAAGATAATTTGTAAAACCAACAAATAAACTATATAAAGTCCATCAAAAAAGCTCATAACCTAATTTTTGCTCTGGGTTAACAAACTTCTCACCGCCAGTGTAACTTGTGATGAAAAAGTTTATTCCACATTTAAATGGATAGTTAAAATTAATTTGTATCAATAAATTTAAATGGCTCCAAGAAACGGCGTTCTTTTTATAATGATATTATATTACAATCCGCCGAAATCGTTAAGTTTTGAGGAAAAGGAAAGCTGAATACAGTTTGTTTAATGTAGTGTCTTAGGTATAAGGCTTACTATAGTTAAGATACATATAAAAGAAGTTTTAAAGGTTCCAAGATGATGCGGAAGGAATACGAATAGGATGGATGTATCAGCTATCAGGCCTGTACTGGCTTCCATTAAGATGGTAGGAGGACTTCCCTTAAATGTTTATATTTAGTTTTGACTTGATTATGCAGATTGAATTTAATTTACTTTGATATATAACTGAACTCAGTTGTCCTTGTTATAAGATAATGAAAATTTGAACATTTTAGGAAATTCACCTCAGCTAAATATGTTCGAAAGGGGAAACTGGAACAGCATTTTCTATTAAAATCCTATAAAAGTTTTAACCCTGGGTTTTCTTTTGCTTGCCGCTTGCGACTTAAACTTAGAGAACCCCGCGCCGTAAAACCCCTCGCCTTAAAACCCCTCGTGTAAGCAGACTTAAAGTGTTATTACATCCTTAAATGGACTTAAAGAGGATATTTTATGGGACATTTTAAGTATCATTATAATATATTTAAAAACACAATTAGTACTGGCTTTTTTAGTATTTTAGTATATTTGACTTAAAAAATGAACTAATCAGACCTGTTCTCGTTTACGCGTGTACGTTTCATTCCGAACTATTTTCGATGTTGTATTTCCGTTTTCGAACTGTTTTACCATTTTAATGGGTTTTTTCTGAATAGTTTACAATTTATTGGCTTATATCAACAAGTTTTAAAGCGAATATTTAATATTTTTTTGAAATTAATATTTTTTTGTGTTACATTTAAAATTCAAAGAGATTCAATTTTGAAGGATTCTCTTGTAATCGGAAACGGGTTTGGTTTTACAACTTATAAGGCTGAGTTGTGATTAATTGCAATTAGATTTGAGAACCCACCTGCGATGCCGACGGAAATCCGCCGTATCCAAATTGTGTATAGGCGGCCATTGCCAGAATTAGTCGAGCTTCAGGTGCCTTCAGGTGTCTTTGATTAGTGTATTTTATAATGGTTTGGGAACTGTGATTGTCTCTGTCGAATCAAATCAGATCCGATGCGTAGTTCAAATCAGAACGTTTCGAATTTGAGGAGACCTCTTTAAGTATGGAACAAGTCGGTCCAGGCACAAGAACAAGAACAAGAATAACAACAACAAGTTGGCCGTACTACGAGTATGTGACAATTTTACCGTTGGGAAAGACGCGTAAACAAAATTCTAAACACGAGCTCAGCTGAGAATCACCGAGCGAGGGACAAGCCAGAATCAACATTGGGATTATTGAGCGTAGCAGCGACTGGCGACAACAATACCGACATAAACATAACCATAACAATTGCAACGCTTATCGGCACACAGACGGCTACAGATACAGATACAGCAACAGCTACAGCTACTATGGCAGATGCAGATACAGATACAGATACACGCAAACTCAAAACGAAACGGAGACCGAACAACCGGCGACGGCAACGCGCTCCAGATGTTCACCTATGCACGTTCGAACACGAACTGGTTGCGGATGGTTACTCACAACCGGCACGAGAGCTAATACGAATGCCGTTGCTCCGGCCTCGCATTCCGTTGCAGTGCGGCCTGCAGGGCGGGAGCGAGACAACGCTATGCGCTCTCCGTCTCTCGGGCGCACTCCAACTAGAATGGAAATGCTGCCGGCACACTGGAAATGCTGCGTCAGCGACGCCTCGGCTACGCCCTCCGCTACGTGCCATGCTACTGGCGGTGGTTATCTCTGACCTTATCGTTCCAATGCACACACACACACACACACAAACACACACACAATTGTGCTCTCTCTGGCGTCGCTTCTCCGCCTAAGCCAGGAGAAAACAGACACAGTTACGGCAGCTGGAAACGCTGCCGGCAGCACCAATCAGAAGCCCTCGTTTGACTCGTGTGTGACGTAGCTGCATCTGTTCTTCATCGCTTCCTACGGTACTCCATTGACAGGTGCGACTTTTATTAGCCGCACCAGCGCACCATATTACCATTTGAGCCAAACAAAAGAAAGCAAAAACGAAATGGAAATAAGACCATTAATTAATTCTTATTTTCACGCTTCCCCTGGCAGGGGTAGTCTCTGATTTTGGCAACGCCCATTTGTTTTGTTTGGCTAGTCGCATGTTTGTTTACCTTTCAGCCGAGCCACTTTACTCCGATTCCTGTTCAGCGTGCCCGATCGTGACGTACAAACAAACAACAACAAAACAATTACTTGGCCTATATTTTCGGCTAAAAGAAATGCGAATTATCCGTCTGTAGTACCTATATTCATGTATTTGGCAAGCGTGTAGTACATATATTACTTCTTGTCTCTCTTTATACTGTCTGTTCTTAATTTTCTTTACACTGACTGTCCTTAGTTTTCTATTTCATCATAATAATCATTTAAGTGAATGATATTTCACCAAGTTCATAAATAGATACTCAGAAAACATCTAGAGATCAATCTATAAAAAATAAGGAACTTTAAAAGAAAAACTAGGTTCTTGATATAATTTCAATATCTAAGGTATTTTTAACAGTACTAAATATAATAATAAATAAAGAGATACCTAGATGACAGCTAGAGATCAGTCTATAAAAAATAAAGAACTTTAAAAGAAAAACTGAGCTGTTGTTAGAATTTCAATATCTAAAGTATTTTTAAATTACTAAAATAATAATAAATAGGTAGTATAATAAATATATATGTATTATTCAGTGCAGGATCGTTTTTTTGCTTTTCAGCATGGTCATTCTTGGACCCACCACTATTATTAATAAATAAGGAATAAAAAGCAATAAGCTTACCTATATATTCAGACAATATGGTCAGATAGTTCGTGCAATTATTCTAGTATTTATAGTTTGTAAAAGGGATATTATTTAAAAATATATTAATATATTATTAAATAAATATAAGCTAACTTGCACTTCAATATGTAGTAAATGGGATTCTCAATATTTTCAGAAATATTATTCAGTAATTTTTAATGAATTTTAGTTAAAATATTCACGACTCTCAATTCGAAAACGGACAATTTAAACAAGATACATTCCTTTTTTTGTTGTTGTAACCAGACTGATAGGGATCTTCTGAACTCAATTGGGTAGATTTCCAAATAGAATCTAAAGATTCTAGCCACAATAAATAGTGAAAAAAACTAAGGCAGCCAGAGGATAGCTTTAGAAAAATAATACGTATAGACATGATTTTATATATATCGGAAATTCCTGTTATGATTGACGTGTATTAAAGCCCCGCATCAATAAAATTTAACAAAAATGATATCATAAAGTTGTAGAAGCTACAATATTTATATACTCATATTTATTACTCTTCGGCATCAATAAATCACATAGACTTTCACCCGCTTGCCGGAAACTCTAAAAATAACAAGTTACAACCACAATTCTAAAGATACAGTAAAAATGGATATTTAACACATTTGGTTGAACATTTAAAAAAGGTTCCAATCCGATGAAGATCTTTTAAAATTTAGTTCTTTATCTTTACACCTGCAACCTAGCACACGTACTGTATTTCATCATTTTTTCACAGGATTACAATTCTTTACTTTTATCGAAATATTTATCGCAGAAAGTACTGAACTTTTAAATATATGAAATGGAAAACAAGGATCGACTTGCATTTAATTTTGATTTATATAATTTTGATAATGGTTCAATTTCCATTTATGTTTTACTTAAGCAGAATTAGTTTCACCTGATTACTACCCATTCTTGGTGATTTACCTGTGTTTAACAGCTGTTATCTAAACAGATGATCCAAATGTTAGCATTTATGGTGTGTAACATTACAGTTTATGTATTCCTAACGGATTTATGAAAGAAATTCATTCATTGAAGTACCATTAAAATTTGAATCAATGCCAAAAATATAGTCAAATTTCCCATAGTGCATATGTAGGTAGAAATCTCAATAAACATATATGTATCTAAAAAGGTTTCAATTCACATTTAATGACAAGACATTACAAAAGTATTGCGAAGAAGATGTTTGTTAACTTATAATATGATCATGAATTCAACTAGAGATGGGTTCGGGTTAAAGAAATCTATTCCAAATATATGGTACCCAATTTTAAAACAATGAAAATTCTCAATTCCAAAATATACACATGTTCAGAGTTGCGTTTATAATGCAAAAAATACCATTTAAAAAATACATCATTTAGAAAACAACATGAATTTAGCGAAACCCGAGGGGAATTTCGAAAATGGTGGGGTGTTGGGGATAATAAAGGCTCAAGGTTTTGAAATTTGTCCCGATCGATCGAAGAGACTTGTTCGTTACCGCCGGGACTACAATCCCGATCCCAAACAGCAAGTTTCTGTGTCTCTTATAAGAAATATTAACCATAAAATATATATAATATATAGATTTTGTAGATTACTTTAGTTCTGTTGATCGTGTCTATCCGAATAAACTGTAGTTACTGTTTGGTAATATATTGACCTACTTTTAGGAAAGTTGTACAAATCAGATGATTGGACTCTTACTGGTTTTATAAAATTTAGAAAAAGGTGCCCTTAAACGAGACAGCTCGAAAGCATTTTGGAAATATCATTTTAAGAGCTTTTTTATAGCGCGTCAAGCCGTGAACTAATACACCGAGGGAAGGACACTGAGGTGAAGCTGAGGCTCCTGTGCCCATGTTAGCAAACTTGTTAGTGTATGTACGTAGTATTTCTGTATGCTTTTTATGTTAATGTAATAAAAGCGAATTAACCTATAAAAAGCAAAAAGTGTGCCTTACATGATGGAATTGCGCCATAAGGTCTGGGCGTGTCCTTGCCAGGCGCAAGATATATGAGCGTGCACAAGCACCACCCAGAAGCATCTATATATGTGTATATATAAATATATATGGTATAGTATAGAGATGAAATAAGAGCAACAGCGTGTGGGCTTTAAGCAACAAATGACCAAAACACGAGCTGAATTTAAAGGGAGGCAAGGAAAACCGCGGCCAGAAACAGGATACAGCCAAAGTGTCCCTCTGGGTGTTAAGTACAATATTTGCACTGTTGCGCTTTTTTTTATATTATTATTTCTTTTTTGTTTGTGCAATCGAACGGGGCAGGCGCTGAGAGTCAAATGCAATCAATCAATGGGTCAGCATGATGGTGCACCACAGACGAGTGGCAACCACATGGGGCGTTTCCATTTGCGGCCGCCACATTGACCACCCTCTGCGCGGAGCCAGCCCGTCTCCCTGCTCCCTGCTCCCAGCTCCCAGCTCCCACTGGGCAGGCATCTTCAGCCAGTGTTGTAGTTGAAGTACTTACAAATCAGTTGCCGCCACTTAAACCTATTTTGACAATTGAGCTGTCCGACCGTCACGCTGACAGGGCTCACTTTTCGCGCCACTCGAGTCGCATAAATGTCATGCAGATGCACACGGTGGTGGGCTGGCTGTCCGCCTCTTGCCCCGTCCCAGCCTCAGCCTCGTACTCGTCCTGGTCCTGGTCCTGGCGCACCCCTCTCGGCCATTAGCCGGCTGAGGGACGCGCGTTTTATGCCGTTTTAATTGCAACATCTGTCACTGCGGTTTATGCATATATCAATTTCAAAATAGCTGCCAAATGGTAACGGCCAGGATTCGAGGCACAGCCCAAAACCCAAACCCAAGCCCAAACCCAACCCCAAAAACAAGTAAGAATGCTATAGTCGAGTATACCCGACTACGAAACTCCCTGTACCCAGGTCAAAAATTTCCGATCGCATCTTCGTTAACTTACACATACATACACAGATACGCACACGCACGAGCCACAGCGCAAGCCAGGCATTTTAAGTTGTGACTGTGCTTCTTCTTCCCTTGCTGCAGCACTGAATCTTCTTTCGTGAATAACTTAGGTGTTTATTATCCGATCGACTTGAAATTTGGACAGTAGATTAAAAGGGACTAAAGTATTGGACATGCCAAATCTTAAAGCTATATCTTGAAAATTGTAACTGTAAAACGGTTTTTATCGAATAGCGGGGGAACGGGGGAGATATCTCAAATCTAAAATAAACTTGACCTGCTCCCGCTATACACGAACCTACATTCCAAATTTGGTGTCTCTAGCTCTTATAGTTGCTGAGATCCTTGCGTTCATACATACGGACAGACAGACGGACAGACGGACAGACGGACAGACAGACGGACATGGCCAAATCGAAATCTCTTTTGATACTGATCAAGAATATATATACTTTATAGGGTCGGAGATGTCTCCTTCTGCCTGTTACATACTTTTGCACAAATCCAATACCCCCTTTTTACCCATTTTATGGGTACAGGGAGTAAAAAACCAGAAAATCAAAGCGGGCTGAGAGCCACCGTGAAAAATGAATTATTTTTATTTTTATTTTCATTTTTATTATATTCGCTTGCAAACTCATGCGACAAAACTGTCACAACACTCACTACTGACACGACTCCTGGCAGCCTGAGCCTCAGGACATCGATGATGAAGATGAGGGCAGCGGGGCAACGGGCAACGGGCAACGGCGACGGGGTACAGCGTACGTCGTACTACCATTGTTTTTGGCATTGTTGCAGTTGTTGTTGTCATTGTCAGCGGGCCCGACTTTAATGGATGTCACAAAACATAAAAATTGTCAAATGGAAGTATCGCACTGTTACATAATTGATTTCCATTATAAAATTTAAAATGTTTGTAAAGTACTCGTACATCGCAACATCCAGAGTGATGATGAGTTTTTAACGCCGTTTAATGCATTGAACCAAAGCCTGAACGTTTGCATTATTTATTCCTACTTGTCCTAAAGTCAAGGCAATATGTTTCTATTTTTAAACATTAATTCATTATTACATTAATTTATAATCAATACAGTAAGCATTTTTATTTAATTTCGACTCTGAGATCTTACCTTTCCAAGTATGCAACTGTATTCAGTAAGTTTTGGGATGATTTCATTTTTTTCCCCCAATCTTAAGAAAGATAACTCTGAGATCTTACCTTTCCAAGTATGCAACTGTATTCAGTAAGTTTTGGGATAATTTCATTTTTTACCCTTACTGGAGAAAGATAACTACATAGATAATATTTGGAGATACAGATCAATCTGCTAACAATAAGAACCTAAAAATAAAGTCCTATATAGTTAATTAATCTAAAACTCTGTAGAATGAATTGCTGAGAGTTGTTCATTACAAAGTAAGAAACTAACTATTTTATGAGTGCAGGGAATAAAAATATGAAAATTAATGTACCATATCCGACCTAATTAATCTTATCCAGTATTTAACATGACTGACTAACTCACTGATTTGTGTCCGTGCCCGGAACTTTGAAAATCTACCGCCACGGGCGGAAAACTGTTGTATGAAACTTGAAAAATCTACTTCCACTCGTCACCACAGTCGGGAAATGGGTTTGAGGTCAAATGTGTAAGATAGGTTTTTGTTAATACGGTTTCTAAGATCTTCATACCCTATACAAACAATCATAAGGCACGGGGGGAAAATAGTGGTAAGTTATTTTTGTTTATTTCTAACTCTCTTATGCATTCAACAACAATGTGCCACATCGAAGTGTGGCAGGGTACGCCTAGCAATAAATAAATATATGTTGATTAACGTATTAAGAATTGTTATGTACTCTATAAATTAATTAAAGTTATAATTGCGGGAAATAATAAAACTTAGAAATAATATAAGTAAAAGAATAAACTGGTTGTTGAATCAGGAATATATATACTTTAAAAGTTCGAAGAGTTTACCTACCGCACTTTTTGAATAGCTTTGTTAAACCTTTTTAAACATTATTGGATAAATCACTGTGGTTACTATATAAATTATTGATCCGTAAAGTTGAAACTGTCGGAGTATAGTACAAATCTATTTAAATTAAATTGATAGATACATTACTGTAAGGACAATGATATTTATTGCTACTATTTCCATTTATAATGGACAAGTGATGCTGTCCTCTAAATAATTTCTAAATGCTCTGATTTCCAGTGACAGTTCCTGTCAATATTTTGTTTTGCAATCCAACCCACAACAGAATACGTGAAACGGTTGCAAGTGCAAATACATTAAATGTATTTACTCGCTTGTGTAGAGGTGTAATTGTGAAAATCTCTTAAGCGCTTCGCAAACAATACCTTGGCCGGAAGGAGCAGTCAAAAAACAAGGACGAGAGGCAGCAAACAATGCTCAGCAGTTTCAGGCGAGGATTGCCAAATGAGTTTGTCAATCAAAATGCAAATGTCACAGGAAAGTGACATAATCCCACTTGGGAGCTGAGCTAAGCCGAGCGAAACGAGCCGAAATCCCGGTGCGAGTTAAAGCGTTTGACCGCAGCCGCTGCCGTTCCTGGCATCTGAGTGAGTTCCCGGGCTGGTTATACCCTGTACCCATTAAAAGTGGCTAAAAATGTTGAACGAAATTTTGTATAGCTATGTAACAGACAGAGGGAGGCAGCTGCGAACTCCCCAAGTTTACATATTCTTGAGCAGCATTAACAGACTTGTAGTCTGTATATATAATTGCCTGAATCTCAGGATCTATAAGAGCTAGAGAGTCTAAATTTGGTATGTAGGCTCTCGTATATCATAAGCAGATAAGGCGTGCTTAAAATTGTATCCTTTCTTTCTTACATTGATAGAAACTACTGACATCCATAATATTGAAAATTCTTACCATAAATTAAATCACTCACAATGAAACATGTCTGCCGTTTGAAGGTCAGAGAATCGTTAAAATATTCGTTTTAAGGAGCTTTTGCTTACAATGCAGGATACAAATTAATCGAACATAACCTTAAAAACAAACACTTTTGTTACTTTATTCAAAAACAGGTTCACGAAAGTTTACACGGGGTGAAAAGTACTCGGAAATGAATTTAGATCATACAACATGTGAGTGTCTATAAGTACGAAGATGTTCTAGAGGTTTTTAATCCTTGTAAGCCTGTTTACAGGGTATCTTCTAACTGTCTACTCTCGTCTAGAGCACTCTTACTTGTTTTGGTCTGGTTTGAGTAAGGCAGCGGCAGCATCGGAAATAGCAACATATGACGGAGTCGGCGACGACATTGACGTGTGAGTCCCGCTCAGGCGCCGGCAAGTGAGACGGGTAGTCGGGGTAGCGGGGGTTGGCAATAAGTGCAAGTTCGGCAGTGCGGAGCGGGGGTGTTAAATTGCAATAATCGGCTCTCGAGCTCAGCGGACGCAACGACAACGTTTATGTTTTATGTGCTCATTTATAATGCGCACTGCTCATTTGGTAATGGTTCGATAATGATGGCAGGAGTACTTAAAAGGCTGCTAAGGACAACGCAACCCTGAGGCCTGTGGAAAACCGGACATCTGTTTGCTGGATGTGTGGGCAACAACATAGAGAGAGAGAGGGAGAGGGACTTGCCACTCCAAGTGGCAACAGTTGACTTTCTGATCCGACTGAGCCATAATAAATCTCGAACCGTTTTGAAAAATCCTAATGACAGCTGGGCGATCAGGGAAAGAATTTGCAAGCCACGTCGATAAGCTCGCATGTAGCTTTAGGCGCCACTCGCCGGGGGTCAACTGGGACCCATTGGGACCCATTGGGAAATGGCTAGAAAACGGTAGAGAAAAGAGCCAAGTGGGTAGAAAAGAGGAAACATGAAAACAACAAGCCAGCCACGACTTCGATGTGACTGAAATAGATAGACTCACTCGTAGACCCGCAACAGACGCAGTCAGTGTCAGTCGCCAGTTAGCAGAAAAGTAAAAAAAAGAGGTAAAAAGAAAAAGAGTCATAAAAGTGAATAAGCCCATTCCCAATTGCCAATTATACTGCTGCAGCCCCACCATGACAAGACAAACGTTCCAGCTATCGACGATCGGAGCTGTTGTCAGCAGTCGGCATAGACGCCAAATGGCCAAGACCAAGACAGAAACCCAGCCAGACTGGGCCAAGCGGTTCCGGGGGGGAAGTCACTTGGCACAGGAGCTTCACGACGGATTCCATTCTTCGCCCTCGACTGTTTGGAGTTTGGAGTCGCGGCTGCCAGCCAGATTTCCCTCGAGTTGGCCATACGTTCAAATTCCCTGGCAGTCGTGGCATTTGCCACAAAACGCCTCGAGCTGTTTTATAAAATATATTTAATTTAATTTGCGGCGCTTATCAGGCGCCACTTTCGGCGACAATCGGTGACAATTGCTCAATCATACTACAAATGAACGCCAAGAGTATCGTGCAACTGCAAAAAAACACATTCGAAGGCTGCCAAGCCCAATTTTTATGGATATATAAATACATCCCTGGGCGTGCTCTAATTGAGTGTGCTGAACTGGAGTATACCTTAGATCTAGATAGAAAAGAGTTACTTGTACAACTTATGTGTTTATTATCCGATCGCTATACAATTTCTTTGATATATGTATGTATACCAAGCTTAGATATGCTTATACTGAATCACAGCATTATCTTCAAGAATTCAGTTGTTAAATATGAATATAAATATGCAGAAAGTTTATATACTTTTGTCGCCAAAGAAGCAAACCTAATTTTTTCTGCATTTAAGAAATATATTTCTTAAATTTCGAAATTTATTAAACAGAAATTACTTCCGGCTTTTATGATAGGAAGATTTTCTTATTTCATTGGCATTTATTTTTCTGGGAGAACATACCAAATTTGATTTCTCTATCTCTTGGAATCAATGAGGACTTCTTAAATACAATCACAGATGGAAATTGCTTAATCAACCTGGCTAATAATGATCAAGCATTTGAAAACAATCCAATTGATCGCAGCTCAAATCTATTGCTAATCAGCTCAAGACAGCTTACATTTTATGAAGTTAATATTGAAATGTGCCTCTTTGTCGATGTGGAGTCTTCTCGCAGAACTACAGTCTAAGAGACTAGAAGAAAAGCAGTTCCTGAAATTTAATTTACGCTAAACTTTGCTAATGTAGTTTAGTCTAGTACAACTTGGGGGTAGATGGACTATTACTGATCGTACTAGTAAATATATATATATATATAGATGTTGTTGCCGGAATTTTTGATAGCTCTGACACTTGCAAAATCTTTTCGTTTTATCTGCCGATGCAGATAATGAAAAATTTCTTGAGTTTCAGAGAGATATGATTGAGGATAATAAACTTGACTTTATTGATTGACTTTAGTCACCACAAATAGAGCCATTTAAAATTATTTTCACTAATTTTACTTAAATTACCCAGAAAGTTGATCAACAATATTTTAAAGTAATAAAAGTGTACCCTTGATTTTCAAGATCTCAAAATTAAAGAAAATTGAGCCTTAAAAGGTAACTCAAGAAATTTTAAAATTACCATTAGGATATCAAAATTTTGGCTAATGAAATCTACATTTATTATAAAGTTGATTTGTGCTGCGTTTAACTATAAGTATACCCTTTAATCCTAAAGTTAATTATTTTATGAGCTAAAGGAATATTTAGTTTCTCGAACAGCAAAATTAATTTGCTCTAGCTATGCACACATGGTCCCACTTGTCATGTTTTAAAATTTTAAGGAAAATGTATGTGGCTGACTACGAAATTATCCAATTGATAATTGCAAAATGCAAATCAACACATCCCTGCCGACTGAGCACAGCCGCTGTGGGTGGTGGGGCGCTGTCAGACAACCCAACAACAACAAAACAACTTGACATCTGAAACTTGAAATGTAAGTGAAAGATACAATCCCAATCTGTGTATCCAGATACGCCATTGTCGTTCTCATCGACGTCAAAGCCACAGACATTGCGCACAGACATTGTCAGACTTGAACGAGCTAAGCTCCTCCTAACTGAGACTCCCCTTCGGGGCAGGACGGGAGGACTCTACTCGCATGTGCGGATGATAAATGACGGCCTTTCGACAATTTTCTACGCAATCGCATTTGGCAAATCGAAAATGAAATTAACACTTTTCTCATATAGCACATTGCAGCATTACCATACACAGACTTAACTTGCCACCCACAAAACAAACCGTTTGCCTCCATAATCCCATTTTGTTATAGTACTACTGACAGTATCTTTGCCTACATCGGTTGCGGTCAAATTGAAATTTAAGCAATTAGTACATCTTTGTCAGTTGAAACTGTTTGTATGTCATTGCCTATAAAATATATACTTATATAAAAACAAGAGAGAACTCCGTGCCGAAGATATGTACACTTCCGGCAATGTTTTTTATACAAAACCTCAATTTTCGACCGATTGTTCCTATGACAGCTATATAATAATGTTGTCTTTTTGATCAATTTAAAGCAAACTATTTAAAAAATTATAAAACTCGCAATTTCTGACATTGAATGATTTATCTGCATAAACAATAAGTTTTTCATACAAAAACTAATTTTTTATCCGATCGTTCCTATGGCTGCTAGTATGTGATGTAGTGCTTCGATGTTGACCAAATTTGGTCCGGTTGTGAAAACTTTTTAGAGACTCGGCTTGGGTGGGTTTAGTGACGATATCTTCATAAACAAAGAAGTTGTTCATACATAAACATAGTTGTCGACTGATCGTTCGTATGGTAGCTCAACATATGATATAGTGGTCCGATCTTGCCGGTTCTGACATGTGTACTACCTGCTGCAAAAATAAACATCTTTGCCAAGTTTTATTACGATAAATAGCTCTACAACTGACAGATTAGTTTTCATAATAAAAGACAGACACACGGACAACGCTATATCGACAACGCTATTGATACTGATCCAGAATATCTATATCTTTGTGGGGTCGACAACTTGTCCTTCAATGCGTTACACATTTCGTTGCAAAACTATAATACCCTGTGGAAGGGTACAAAAACAGTTATTTTCGCGTTAAGGGATTGAAATACACGTACACATTTACATATGTATCTTCCAGTGGAACGATCAGTTTAAAGATAATCACGCAAGTTGGATTACCAAGCGACTTACAACAATTTTGATGTGTTTGACCAATGATTAAGATCCGTTTACTATCTTGTACAGCTGTCATCGCAGCAATTGAATTAATACGTACTAAATTTGAAAGGGTGTTTAATGTTTGGCACGTGGATGATTCGTATCTGTTATTAGCTCCTTCATTTCTTACTCGTACTGTGTATTTTGTATTACCACGCGAACTTGGTAATAAAGATACAATTCAAGATATTGCTGCTGGTAATTTGGCTAAAGATTAAGATGAGAATGGTAAAAACCTTAAAAGGCAGCTTTCTTCGGGGTGAGGATGATAAGATACTGTATATTGTACAATCAACTAACTGATCCACGTGAGTTATAATACAGCAAAATTAAATATAAAATAAAATATAATATTTTTATACAGAAAAATTAAATATAAAATTATTATTAGTATTATAATATAGAATTATATTTATTCTTGTTCTGCATCAATAGCCGAGTGTGTATATCTGTTTCTATATATGAACTCGTATATGAGCCGTTCAGTTCAACAAAATGTTAGGAAATGCGATGAAATAATGTCATAGCTTCTAAAATTCTCTTCATAATATAAATTCAAATATGTCGGAGCCAGTCGGATCGAATCACTTATTTATATAGCTGCTATAGGAACACTTGATCAAAAATGGAGCTTTCGTATATATATACGTTTGTAAAACTGTATTTATAATGATAAAAATTGCTTATCATATACAAATGTTAATTTAATATACAAATGTAATATACTCGGTTAACTACCCCACGATCAAATTTAATAATTGTCAAAGTATGACAGATCTTAAATAAATATTATTATACATAGATAAAAAAAATATATATATGTTAATTAATGCTTTTGTCTATGTATATACATATGTATGCATATTAATATATTTTCATTAGTTGATGTATGTATTGTATGTATGAATATGTACATATGTACGTACAACGTACATTTATTAAATACAAGCACAACCGCTGTCATGCATCGCATAGCAGCCAGCTTTTTTCCTTATATCAACAGGGCTGACACTCGCTTTGGACCTCTCTTGCGCACAGTCAGCCAGCTGACGTTTATTACGTGGCAGCCCTGGTGGTTGTGTGTTTGTTTAGTTTTGTTGCGAAAATTGTTTGAGTTTGTTTTGCTAGTAATATAAACAGTGAATTGTTACAAAATGAGTGCAGTGGATAATACCAAGCAGCTGTCGATTGCGGATATTCGTGATTACATGCTGCAAAACGAGGGCAAGGTGACAAACCACGCGCTCGTCAAACACTTTAAGAAATTTCTAACGCACACCCAAAGTGAGTCAGAGGCAGCCTCGTTCGGAGTTAAATATGTGTATATGTTGTAAACAACCTGTTGACGCCACAAAGCAATGCAAAAGGTAAACTAAACGCAATTAAACTCTTTTGCAGATGAAGCCGAGGCGCGAAAGCGATTCAAGACATACGTGACGCTGTTGTCAACGATTAAAAACGAAAACAACCAAAAGTATCTAATACTGCGCAAGAAGTATCTCAATGAGTGTCCGTCGGAGGACGTTGTGGAACGTGCCGTTGAGGCCGCTGGCAATGCCGCGGCACCCTCCAGCCCGGGCGCTGGCTCGATTGTATCCATAGCCGATAGTGTCAGCTCGCCTCTAAGACAGCCGCCGCCCTACAAAGCGCCGCCCGAGGTGCAGCAATCCCCATTGGCGGCGGGCGCAGCCAGCACAGGCGTTGCCATACACCAGGATCAAGTGGAAAGCTATCGGGAGTGCGTTAATGAGTTCACAGCCGCCATGCAGCGCATTGATCCGGCGCGTTTGGAGCTGCAATCTTCAAAAGTGGATGTTGACAAGAAAAACGATCCCAATGCCAATGCCAGTGCTAGTGCCAGTGCCAGTGCCAGTGCCAGTGCCAGTGCCAGTGCCAGTGCCAAGTCCATATCCCGTGGCAACTCTGTGGATGAGACTAGTAATAAGGAGAATATACCGCGATTCTCATTCTCCTCGGGCGCCTCAACCGATAGCTCTGCCGCCGAGAAGGTGTCCGGCACTGAAGCTGACGTTGCTGAGAATCCCATGAGCGTAAAAGAAGCTACACGCAAGTTCAACCGGATGGCATCCGAAGAGGAGGCTAAAATAATATCACCACCGGCCAAGAAAAAGCCAGAGAAGGTATGTGTTTATACAACAAAACCGGTTAACACTGACCCCCATCATAAAATGCGGGTGTGGGTGCCGGTTTTGCCATTGAAAACAAAACCAACAGTCTCGCTTCGTTTGCTGCTTGCCCAGCAAATCCAAGCTCTTAGTGCTATTCCCCACTTCCTGTGGGAAGCTTTCGTATACATATATCCACAATTTCTGTGCCAAATAAAAACTGCACAGTTTTTGCGTATTCAGAATTTGTTTCTTATTGTCATGATTAATTAAACAATTGCGGGCACTTTATGTTAGAAAAATCAGTTTCCTATTGCCGTACAACAATTTAAAGACAGATTACATCTGGCCCAGACTGACTAATCTGATTCGCAACCAAGCTCCAGATACACTCACATGCAACTGCATACGAAGAACCCCAAAGCGGGCTCCAGACTTAAATGTACTTCAAGTGGAACTGCTGGCTGGGCGACCCAACAACTGTCGGCAGATCGGCAAAGCCCTGTCTTGAAGTGCCACCAGCACATTCGAATGGAATGAATCCATTAATTTTATTTGTCAACAATAAAACTGTAAGATTCATAAAATTACAGCGCCCGCTGCATTGTTGTCGTCTAGTCTGACTAGTTGGCCCATTCGTTCTTTCTGTTGGCCACGTAACAGCACTAGACATGTGTACATGCATCCAACGACACATGTACTTTGTAAGTATATCCGTTACATTTTGTTCCTCCCACCAGCCTTGGCGACATTTCTTACGCACGTTCCAACAACCCCGAAGCAATTCCGAATGCCCTTCCGTTGTTGAGACTTATTTATTCGTTTTACCATTGCTAAATAATCACAGTTTCCTATATAAGCAATGTTTTTCTGATCAATAGCAGTTGGGTTTTCGACAGCTTGGTTGCTTTTCTTTTAAATAATAATATATTAATTCTGGTTGACAACACTTAATTTCCCTTCTTTTATTTTGTTTAATCCTCCCCCGAGAACGAGCAAAATCTATATCTCCCACACCTGTACAGGTAGAGTCACTAAATTTCGCACACAGACTACTGATGACTCTCTTGACAGATTTGACAAAAATAATTTTGGTGCTCCCACCCACTCCCCCGCAAATGAGCAAAATGGATTTTTCAAACACCTGTTCAGGTAGATTCCCAAAATTTGTGTTTTTCTCCCTATTCCACCCCACAAATAACCAACTTATGCCGGACCTGAAAACGATTATTCTGCTGTCTGACTGCAACGTTTTTGCTTGTTTCTTGTTTAATTTCCTAAAGTTCGGAATTATTAAGATTATAATTTTTGAATTTTATATAATAAAATAGTGAAATCATTTTTAAGTCTTATAGTCAGTTAAGAAATAGTTTCCATTTCTAAAATTTATAAAAGAATTCAAAGGGTAATTCTTTTTTTGCAATTTTATAGTAAAAATCGCAATGTAATTATTAAATTGTAATCTTTTTAATATACAATATAATTATTACGGTCCCTAAATTGCTGTTTCGTGATGTGTTCTATATCAGATTCTTTTATATATGTACATAGATAATTATGCTTTTCTGTTAGATATTTTAGCTAATTAGTTAGCTAGCTTGTCGTACAACAATTGAGATATTGTGTTATTTCTGCTAGAAAACATTTTTATAAGAATCCAATGAGTTGCTTGCAAGTTGCAACTATCCATAGAGTACGTACGAGCATATGTATATGCCCATGTATATATCTGTGTGTATATAGACAATATATATGCCTAGCAATAAAAGGCGACAACATGTTAAAATTTGTCAAGCGTTACGAGAAAATCGTTTTGAAGCAAATGCTTGAAGCTAAAGACGCCGGCAATTACCATTGGGTTGAATTGTCAAACAACTGTCATCCACTCAGACCTGTCAATCAAAGAATTCGGGTTTAGGCATTAGGTATATTTGGTATAAGCGAGTGCATAAATCATCATCCGAGAACGTTGACAAACACGCAGCCGACAGGCTGCATCAAACTCAAATTGTCAACTGCACGTCAAGCGCTATAAAAGCGACTAAAACACTAAGGAAAAGACTTAAGTGCCTATTTGAGCAGACACAGATACTGGCTGCACTTACGTCTGTATGTGTTAAATTAATGTTTACATATATCGAAGAGCGTTTTTCAGCGTCTAAAACTCACAGTAAATGTTCAGTTTCTCACGTATTTCATGTTTCCGGATTTATGTTGCCCAATTACATGCATCAAATATTCGTTCTTGTATTTACTAACTTCGAATTCGTCAGCCTCTAAAAATCACAATTTCCTTCGGTTCTATAAACAGAAAATTATATCAATCTGGATACTTATTGTATATACTATCAGATATGCTGATTGATAATATGTTATATATTTTTATCGTAGCTATCTTTTGAAACAGAAACGGGTTAACTTTAAAAACTGCCCGCAAAAGTCACGTCCGCAACGCTCGGACGTCGAAAAATTGAGAATGAGCCACTTAATATTTTGTAGTAATAATTTAATAATTAATTTGATACATACAAACCTGCCTTTATTCTGTTTTATTATATCCTGCTTGTATATTTTATTTCCTGAAGCGGCAACACGATAAGAAATATTAGTTAAAAGTGTAACGTCCGCAACGCAGTATTAGCCAATATGCCTTCTTATTAGAGTTGATGATCAATTTCTTATTTCTAATCATTTAAACACACTTAATTCATTTATAAGTCTATTAATATGTTCATTACATTCTACATTTTTGAAAGTAAGTCAGGATAAATATGCTGGTGTTTGTAAAACAGATAATACTGCGCATCATTGTCTAACCTGTAAACTAGAAATATTCTTAACAAATCTGTTTGCTAACAAGACAAATCAACAATCAAAATGAGAAACTTAGACGGCGCCAGCAATATTTACTTATCACAGTCCCAACGTATTTCTTGACGGTTTTTGTTTAATCAAAATAATTATTAATCATCAAATACCGAATGGAAAGTGCCAACTCATCACGACAGCGTTTTGAAATGGGATCTCGGTCTTCTTCCCATTGCACAAAATATTTCCCGCGACCCTCCGTTCGGTACTGCCCAGTAGAGAGTAGAGATCCATCAAAATGGACCGTGAAATTTTGGCGCCGCAACGGGTAATGGGTATAATCGCTTCGGGGCTGAACTGCCTGCTAGCTGATCAATTAAATTCGATTCGAGCGTTTTTAATTAGCTTGATGAGTTGGCACTTTGTGGGTTGATAACTGTGTAGCCGAAACTTATGTATATTATAATAGTTGAAAATTCAAAAAATACAAAAAACTGATTAACTACGTTTGACAACTGAGTTGCTTACAGGTGAGGATCGACAGAAATACTGGTTTTCCAGAACTAGCCAGTATTATGCAGATCTTATTAGCTATATGATTCTTAAATTGTTTAACCAAAATTTGACTCTTCTTGAGATTCTTTGAAATTCATTAATAATATTCTAAATTTATAAACTTAAATTAAGTTTTTAATCGATTCAATCAACCCATTTTAACATTCATGCTGTTGAGTGTTCTTTTAATATTAGCATATTTGTTAATATATTCATAATTTCATAAGGCTCATAATATTATAATATCCTGTTAGATGAAAATTTTGAATTAGATTTATAGTATGCACGACATTTATTTCTTATTTAATCAAAATTAATGATTGCAATGAGCCTGTGGTTTTTCACCTCTAGGGGTATTTCTAATTACTTATTTATTTGTATATGGCCAAAAAACAGTGCTGTCGCTTAAAATACAAAATATATATTAAAGATTAGAATTTACATAAAACCCTATCCGCGGTACACACAAATTTCGTACATATCTTCATCATAATCCTTACAGATTTCAGCTTAATGCTTGACAAGCATATTAAAGATGTAAATTCTTGAAAAGAGTTAAAGGTCCTTACACAAATATTTACAGAATAGTTGTTGCTTTAAAGTCATTAAGTTGAAATTGAAAAGGTTCAACTAAATATAGTATTCAGCTGCTTTGAAGGCAACGAAATGAAGCCCCGACTGCAGCATCAAACAAGCCACATATATTTTTATTAACCCACAAGGTACTTTGGTGGCCAGTGGCGTGTCCCAATATGCATATTAAGCCCGACGAGGGCGGCACAGTGCGGATTGTGGAGAACCCTTTTTGCATAAAAACAAGTTGGTGAAACATGTTAACATAGCCAATAAGCAGCAATAGAAATTAGTTAGGCAAAGCTATACTCATCACGGCCAGGCCAACCACAAAGGACCCAATTAAAAATGTAAGGAAACAAACCAAAAGTTGTTATTGCTGTTAAACAACAACGCAGTGTGTCCCGAAGCGGTTAAATTTACAACAGCAACAATGTCGACCCATCCGTCGGACAACGAGCGTCAACCGGTGCCGCCTCCACTCCAACATTGGAAAACTCTGATCAGAGAACGGACAATGGCAACGTCGTCGTCGGTACGGCAATGGCAAACATGACCATTTTGTGGCTTCATTCGTTTCGAAGGGAACCAAAGGTAACTTTCGGGAGGCAAACGCAAACACAGAAAGGACACAGCTCAGCTCGGCGCAGCGCAGCGCAGCAAAGGACATGGTCAGGACTGCTCCGGTCTGGCGATGGCATGCCATGGCCAGAGGACAACGGCTAGCAGTGTGATATAATATCTTGCATAAAGGGACACACAGGACATAAGAAAGCCAGCCAACAAACAAGCGATTGGGGAGAAATGAGCAAATAGACAAGGGCAGCCAACGAACAGCAGTCGCTTTCAGTTCCTCTTTTACTTTTTTTCCATCCTGTTTTTTCTCCTCCCCAAAACGAGGAAGCGAGTACTTCCCAAAGCCGTAAAAAGCAACATATACCCATTGCAATGGCGAATCCTGGGTGGAGACTGGAGGCGGTACGGTTCTTTTGTTTAGCATTGACATGGCCACTTTGCCCGGGGCCTTACTTTTCAATGTTTGTCCTGTTATGTTCTGCTGCTGTTTCAGTTACTGTAACGCTCTCGCTCAGGTTCGGCAATGTGTGTGTCCGTCCGTCCGTCCGTCGTCTGTCGTCCTTCAAATTCACATTCGGCATTCGGCATTTTGCAAATGGCGGCGACGTCGTGTCGTCTACCTGAGAGTCGCTACATAACACGGATTATCCTGGTTGCGAGTAATTGGAAAAACGTGAGCACTCCGAAAGTCAAGTGGCGTGTAAATATCCAAGGAGTAGGGCGTGCACGCATTCTGCATCCTGCGGCTAAACGCCCGTGCCCATGTATCCTCGCATTTATTAGCTATGTAGCATTATGAAATGCTGCGAACTGGAGCGGGGTGGGATGTAAATTGGGGGTTGTACAGGTAAACAAATGCTCTGACTGCTTCTTGTGCAGCTTGTTAGCATCGCGAACATTACGCGAATGGATAATTAGTTGCCGAAAATGTTTTCCGCGCTCGTAAATATAAGGCACACATGTTGGTTTGTTGTTGTTGTCATTGTTGTTGTTGTTGGCACATGTGTGCCTGGCCCCTCGCTCATTAGAGTGCTCATTATCAGTAGGAATGCGCGCGTTTGGTGGTTCAACTGCCCCAATCCCAGTCTCAGTCCCAGTCGAAAATGTGTAAATCACCGAGAACAAAAAAAAGAATGAAAAAAAACAGGAAAGAAACAACTTTCGCCGGGGTTCTTCTGTGCTCGAGCTCTATTTCATTTAGCAAAAGAAAATCCCGGCGCACAATCTGCCTAAAGCACGCGCCTAATAAATAAAAATTATTACCTTCATAATTATGGGAAAGAACATGGCGACGGCGCCGTCGAATGCGTGCGCATAATTATGCCAGCTTTTACACACCCACCCCCACCCCAAACCCCAGTCTCAACCCCCATCCTCAGTAAAAATCCATCGGATGCCACAAAGATTGGAGCACACATGTGTGTGTTCTCGTGTGTGTTTGCTGGAATCATGTATTCTAAGATGTGACTGTGTTGGCGCTAATGCTTTCAATGGGCTTTCTATGTTTTATTCCCGGGTTTTTGTTTTTTTGTTACCACTTTACACCCGCCCCCGCCTTTTGTAAATGAAGTGGCAGAAACATGTATAATTAATTTATGCCCTATGGTTCCCCCTTTTTATGTCTTTCCGCAGTTAATTGAGGAAAAGGATTCACCCGATGTTACACTTGCGCATCCCAAGGCTAAGGAATGGATTGTCTCAATGGCTAAAGCTAATTACCAGGAGCTGTCCAAGCTGGCAAGCGATCATCCGGAGCTAGTTAAGCTACAGGTAAGTAATTGTTAAATTGTTTGCAATCCCTTTCCCTTTTCCCTTGCACTCTCTACACGCTGAGCTGAGCTAAGAAAATGTATCAGCCAAGTAGAAAACGCACACAACATCACAACATCAGCTTGAATTACCTCTAACAAATAAAGACAAGTACAAACTATTCATAAGCATTAATTACGACAAATTAAGCAGCAACGCGTTGTTTTTGCCATGTCGAACAACTTTTAAAAATGCGAGAATATAATGACAAGCGCGGTACGTGCACAAAGCACGGCTGCGGCCCAGTTGCTCTGACAATTAATTGTGAAATATGTTTTCAAAATTTTAGCACTTGTAGTGCATGTTGAAAGTGGGCGTTAGTCCCCCAGTTCGCGCGTGGGCCTTAACACGCTCAATCGCCAGTAGGCAAGGCGACAGTCGCCATTTGGCTGCTGGAATAGTGTAGTAGGTATAACTAAGAGCCTAGCCGGGTATACTATAATGTATACACTTGACCAAGAAGGATGGCCCAAAATAGTTGTAGGCGCATCAGACTGAGTACGAGAGTACTTGTACATGTAATTTCCATTTTGGACAGACAACTGAAAAGCATTTGACAGAACACATGTTTGGATTTGTACCATCATCAAAATAATTTCAAGCAATGCTATTTTACTCCCACACCTCTCAACACTTGCTGGCAATTGTCGCTGGTAGTATGACATAAAAACACATGTTTAACTAAGTTATATTTATACTCGTGTATAGCGTATTGGTTGTAGCTACTAGAACTGAAAACAATACATGGCAGTATCTATAGTATCGCGAGCAACGAAATGTTATGCAGTATTTATGTTTAGCTTAATCACAAATTTGAATATAGGCCATTATTTGACAGCTAACGCACTTATTATGCATTACGTATCATAATTTTAACAATTATTATCCATATTATATTATTAAAAACATGAATTATAATCTCTGGTTATGAGATATCCTTATTATTTTACTTAATCCTCAGACTATAAGCATAACTTATGCGTAAGGCGCATAATATCTGCGTAAATTTCTCCCCGTTTGATCGTTTTTAAGGCAGTCTTAATTCTACTTTTTCATTTTTCTCCACCAAGCCCATGTATGATGTCATAAATAATCAAATAATTGTTTTATTTAGATAAGGTAAGTGTTAGTATAGTTTTCTGGTGACAAAGACGAGCTGCCAAAATGTCAATTGAATATTATGGATAGTTATCTCTCACAGTCAAAACTAGAGTGGCAAAAGTATTCCAGCTACATGTTCTGCATAGGTGGGGATATCAAAGGCATTCCCGAAACTGAAGTGCTTCGTAAATGTCAAAAATTATTAAAATTTAGTTGAAAAATAGAATTGTTATGACAGCCAAGTGGGACAGCTTTTGCGGTAACTTATTGTTGTAGATAAACGTCATATTAAATGGCTATAAATTAAGTTACACAAGAATTATAAACAAGTTTTTTTATTTTTAATATATGACACTACTCAAAGCGAAGAATGGCATCCGAATCGAAGGGTCGACCAGTCTAAGACATAGAAAAATGGCTCTGCCAGGCAGAATCTTCAAAATTCGTGCGGGTGGGCGCGATATGAGAAGAACTCTGTGGAATACTATCCCAAGAATATTTGCTAAAAGGGGCAACGGCAGTATCTGTTGGGACCCATGTCGCAGCGGTGTCTCTCAATTAGAGGAAATTTTCGGTTACACCATGCCCAGCGTATTTTTATGTCCCATGTCCCCCCTCTCTCTCTCTCCCTGTCCCCTACCCCGCTGTCCACATTTCATGCCCTGGCGTCGGCACAGAGTCGGAAGATGATTTATGCCAGCCGCAAGCAAACATGGGTCCAACTGCGGTGGAAGCGTGGTATACGAGTATAAACGAGCATTATGCTTCAACTTATGCGAACTAATTGCCGTACAAATGCAATGTTCCCGGAAATAATGGATTCCGAGCCTTATATGCAAATCTTGAATGCCATAAGTGCAATCAATTAATAAGCGCGCATCTCTGCCAACTCCCTACCCCCTGCCGCCGCCCTCGCATCCAGCAGCAAGTGTGAACGAATGGCAGGCAGCTCATTAGCGGCGCTTGCAATTCCCCGAATCACTGAAATCGCAACGAGACGGAAATAGCAATAAATCAGACCGCAATTGTCACTTAACCTAATGTCTCAACTCGATGGTATCTCGCCCAGTGTTTTCAATCTTCATGATATCAAAATGCAATGTGGTTGTAGTTCTGATATCTCCCATAAAAATCAATCAATTTCTACAAACTAAGGGATATATCCATCTTTCGTATCAGGTATTTGTGGATGAAAATTTCAGTAAGTCTCTCCAGTTATCTCGAAAAAAGAGCTAATAGAGTTAAAGATTTAGTATCATACATTATCCCCCCAAGCCAATTCTGTATCTGGTGCTTATATATTATAATATCTTGATATAAGGGCAATTTTTGCCTATTAAGGATGTTATCCCACGGATAAGGGAACTTATTCTCTTTTTACCTCAAGAAGCTTTACTTCAAAAAACAAATTTACGAGGGTAAACTATGTAAATTATGGGGAAACAATCATTTATTTATTTAGTTATTTATATAATGTTAGCTAACAGTTAAAACTATAAGTTAACAATATAATTCAGCCATAGCTTCCAGGGCATTCAGCTAAAGGAAACAATAAATAATTACTGTTTCTACCTATCTTAATGTGAAGAATCATAACAAAAAATTTAAAAGTATGGCGGTCGAGTCACGCTCAAATGAGGGTCTCGGATCTCAGCTAAGTCTTACGGAACCTCATCAGAATTGGCCGACTGCTCCGCACCATTCCCACGCCTCCTTAAAGCTGGGATGCTGCTGTACCAAAGATTCGGCCCTTGAATAGGTGCGCGGTTGATAGCCCGGCTCAGAATAGGTGCTGATACACCTGGTTGGAGCATGGCAAGTGTCATAATGGTTCTTGGTACGATGTTTCTTTCGTCAGTTACTCGTACTTCGTCTGCCGCACCTAGAATTAGCGAAAATACAATTTTTTGAATTTTTAATGTTAATTAAAATTAACAACATTATGATTTCTTTATTGATGGTAGTACCTTTTATAGGCTGTTAAAATCCCCAATACATACAAGCCAAATTTGCATAGCTAATACTAGTTATTGGATGATTGTTAAGTGTAAGCTCGTACATATGTCGCCTGCAGTTAGAAGTTGTTTGCATTCCGAGTTTAATTAAATTTCTAGCTTGCTACGTGGCGACAATCAGCAATCAGCGAGCCTAACAGCATTCAGACTTACACTCACACTTATACTCATACCCATATTCATACTCATGCCCACATTCATACTCATACTCGTACCCCAACACAATCATGGCCATGACGTTCGCAACGGACATTTGAATACAGTTATACTCCCGACCTGGGAATGGAGTACCCTGAACATTTTCGACTACTCACTCGAAGCCGCCGAACCTGTCTGTGTGTATCCGTGTGTGAATATGTATGCAATGCGATTGATGCAACGGCAACATGTTCCTTATACAATTGCACATAGATACATCCAACTTCATACAGACAGAGCTGCATAGGAATGTGTGTGGCACATACACTGAGAGAGAGTATAGTAAAATTGAAGATGCTTTTTACTAGATTTAATTTCGGAAGTTAGGAAGCATATTATTGAGTATATTATTATTGTATTATTGTACCAAATTGAAAGTACGAGATTGAATTTAAATAGAATGCACTTAAAATCCACTCATTTCGGAGAGATTTTCCTTAAAAGAACTTCCCAAAAATCTCCACCTTCCCATTTAAATCTAGGATTCAATTGAGATTGAATTCAATCAACTAGTTCTATGGTAATAATAAAAATAGGAAAATGTAAGGAAATCCGCAGAATGCTAACGAAAGTGGAGTAAATACTATGATACAATCAGTGCACGACCCAAAAAAGGTTAAATTTAAATATATTCTTACTTATGTGGTGGTTATGATCGTCACCCTTCGATCTCACCCAACCAGGATCTACATATTTACAGACTTGGTAGAAGGATGTACATATGTTTTACCCTGCATTCATTCCGCTCAGTGTAGTTTTTGTAACGTTTACAAAATGCTAGGACGCTGCTAATACGAGTATGTAGTAGCGGCTTATAAAATGTTACAAGTTTTGTATTAATTAAAAACTTCAGCTTGTACCTTTACCAATTTATAATTTCATTTTCTGTTATTTTTAAATTCACGTATGTAAATGTATGAATGTGTGCTAGATGTACATACATACGTGGATGTATATGCATACATACACAGATGGATATGGAGATGGACACTTATGGTGTATGAAGCGCGAGTTTGACCATTGTTTGCCGTCGGTTGGCGCTGCCTGGTCAGCTATATATATAAAATACCTATATATAGTATATACACATAGGTGGGGCAGTTGGACCGCCCAATAGCCGAGCATGCAACGTTTTGCCATTTCAGCTTGTCGATGTTGTTATTGTTGTTGCTATAATTGTTGTTGTGCGTCCCTTTCATTCCAGCCAGCCATGCATCCATCCATCCATCCATCCATCAACGTGTTTGACCTAGCCGGCAATTCGGCTTGACATGCGAGTAAATTGAATTTTCCTTGTTTCGCATTTGTTTTGACTTGTTTTCCTATTTTTATGTTTTTTTTTTCTTTTTGATTTTGACTGTTGTTCGAATTACTTATTCAAATTAAAAATATTTTTTTGCTGCATATGGACAATGACTGGGCGAAATGTGGCCAGTGTTTCTCCTTCACCTCTTTCCCCTATTTACATACACACACTCGCACTGTACTCGTGTGTACATTTGTATATAGTAAATGTTTCGACATGTTCAAGTGTGTATAAGCTCGTTGATTATGCATTCATAGCTACATATACTCGTACATACATATGTATACTCGTACATATACTATAAATTACAGCTAATTTTTAGACACGCGTGATATGTAGTTTTGTTAGGCACAAGCTGCTTTGTTTAATTTGTATTTTGTATCTAAGAATGTATTCATTTACACACTTAGGAGAACACATGTAGTCGTTTTTATCCTGTACCCATAACTTGGGTACAAAAGATTAAAATACAAATAAAAGAAAAAAAAAGGTCCTCTCTAAATACATGTTAATTTATGTTCATGATAGACAGACGGACGTATCCACTATAAGGACTCGGCTATTGATGCTGATCAAGAATATATATACGGACGGACATATATGTATATACTTTATAGGGTCGGAAATGTCTCCTGCCTGTTACCATACATATGCACAGATTTAATACCCCCTTCTTACACATTTTATGGGAACAGGGAGTAAAAAACATTGTAATAGATCGTAATATAGAACTTATATTGAGAACGTGAATTTTCAAATTGTATTATAGGATACTCACCCAAATTAATGTATAATCCGATTCATTGTCCAAGTCCATACATTTTTCAATTTGAAGTTCTTTTTGTAAATGGGTTTCAATTAAAATCGCAGAATATTACAATTTGATCGGCTTTTGGCATATTCTGGCATCTCATAATCTGGCAATAGAATCTTTTCATCTGTCATCTGTCAAAAAAAAATTATAAATTAGCTCGAAGCCAAGAAATGTGTAAAAAAAAATATTCACACTTGGAAAATTAATGTATACGAAGTACAAAGACTAAAAACTAGCTAAATTAGCTCTAAATATGAAGCTGAGGAAACTTACGAATCATTGAACCAAGAGCAATCAGGGCATTTGTCTGGCCAAACATGTGGAACAGATCCTAACCTCACTTCTGGATATCAGCCAGATATCAGCCTAGCGTCTTTGGGTCCTGAGCAGGGTCCATCATTCGAGCAGCCAGTCGTCGTCAAGGGCAAAAATGCAGCAGCAGCATCCCAGCCACATCGCAGCGCGCTCGGATTGGAGGGGAGCTGCCAGCCAATGTTTATGAGGATGCGCAAATCTTTGCTGAGGAGCCAGGACCTTCATGTGAACGTGCCTCGGCCACCATCCCGACAAAAGCAAATATCACTTAAAAAATATTATTTTAACTTTTTAAACTTTTTCACACTTAAGAAAAATAATTTTAATTTTTTTAGACGATGTTAACAGTGCGAAAGAACAGGTAAAACTAAAATCTAACAAGCTTAGCTGCTATACGTGCAAAAATCACTGACAACTAAGTCAAGTGTTACCCAATTCTGAATTGTTGTTTGCATGAAAGTCGATTTTGTGCAAAATCAGCGCTGCCAACTTTTCCGATGATTTTGACATGACGTGTGACCGGCATCCAAAATTTAGGCTAAATCTATGTAGTTTTGCTAAAACCTTTAAGGTACGGTCAGATAGTCTAAATTTTTGCAGCAAAATGCCTAAAATTTTGAACAAATGATTTGCAAACGTCTGACCACCTAAAATTTTGTACTGAATTTGCTCCTGTCTGACCACAGTGTGAACACCCTGTTACAAAATAAAAATCGTTTGCGTATTTGTTCTTACAAAACAAATGCAAGACCAAATCTGTGCAAATAATGTGAAATGAGTCTCGTTGGCTTTTCGTATACTCTGGGATAGCCTCGCGCATCACCAGCAAATTATTGACACCCTGGCAATTTTACAGTAGATTAACTGTAGCCAACCCTAGTCGTCGCACGTGGACGACAAAAAATAAAATAAAACAAAACAACTGACACTTGATATTGCTCCAAATATTTAGCCTGTCTGACCTTACCTTAAGTTATCCAAATCTATGAAAAAGGCAGATTCCCCAATGCGTCTGTCTCAGAAACCATTTAAATCTTTTCCACTACTTTAATTTGAAAGCTCGTATGTACAGCTTAATTTGTCGATTTAGTATTGGGCAGTTGGCATTGATATAGCCACGGATACAGATAGTACAAAATCAAATTGTTTTGAGCACTTTTTACTCCCTGTACCCATAAAATGGGTAAAAGGGGTATTGGATTTGTGCAAAAGTATGTAACGGCAGAAGGAGACATCTCCGACCCTATAAAGTATATATATTCTTGATCAGTATCAAAAGAGATTTTGATTTGGCCATGTCCGTCTGTCTGTCCGTCTGTCCGTCTGTCCGTCCGTCCGTCTGTCCGTCTGTCCGGATGAACGCGTCGATCTCAACAACTATAAAAGCTAGAGGCTACCAAATTTGGAATGTAGGTTCCGTATACCCATACGCAGATCAAGTTTGTTTCCAATTTCAAAATATCTCCCCCCGTTCCCCCGCAAATCGATTAAAACCGTTTTACAGTAACAATTTTCAAGATATAAGCTTTAAGATTTGGCATGTACAATGCTTTAGTCTCTCTTAATCTACTGTCCAAATTTCAAGTCGATCGGATAATAAACACGGAAGTTATTCACGAAAGAAGATTCAGTAATGCAGCGAGAGGGGGAAGAAGAAGCACGCCACTTTTGCCGCCTGTGTGCGTGCGTCTTTGTGTATGTGTGTGTGTATGGGTAAGTGGACTTAGATGTGATTGGATGTTTTAGACCTGGGTACAGGGAGTTTCAGTAGTCGGGTATACTCGACTATAGCATTCTTACTTGTTACACCCTGTAATTTTGATAAATGGTTGATATGATATGGTATTGGTTTTTGGCACGCATGATTCTTAGTTTTAATTATACTTTGTTTCTAAAAAGCGAATGAAGCTAGAGCTACCAAACTTGGAACACGTACATATATATAAGCTCAGATTATAATCTATTTTTCCAATGTTAAACATCACTAAACTAAGTAGTTGGAACACCTTGGTTGCAATAAATCACTCATCATATTGCAATAAATTTGCGGATCCTGAAAGTTGCCTAACAATCGAATAATATGTGCAGAACAGAGAAAGTATGTCTATTAGGGTGTTCCAGTTCTGGGTACAGGCTATGTGCTAGTCGAGCATTTGAGCTTGTTCCATTTGAGAAAGGGATAGAAGTAATTTCAAGCAGGCATCTTTTGATGAACGCTGCCCTCTTTCTTGCCCTCCACTCCTTCCTCGTCGTATGCCCCAGTGGCAATCAACGCAAACGGCGGTGAAATCTCCAAGGTAAAATTGTAAGTGACCATGAACTTTTCAACAGGTCGTCAAAGAAAACAGCCATAAAACGTCTGACACCTTTGGCAGCAAGAGCAGCCCGGCTGTATGAAAATAAAACTCCTCAAAGCAAATGTCAGCGGCGTTGGTGGCGCCTCCAACCAAGTGTCTTATATGTAATGCTGCGGCACTAAAACATCAAAACGGATAGAACTCTGTCCGGGCTGTGGCAGTGTCATTAAATTGAGGTGACAATTCAATCAGTGCATCCGCCGGCCGACTGTTTGGCTGGGAAATGGTTGAATCCTTTTCAGAAATCAAATCAAATGTGTTTACGATCTTCTGGCCCTCTTCCTAACGTCCCGCCTCGGCCCCCCTTTGGACCGCCTGGGTTGGTGGCTTAGCTCAATTTTATGCCGTTGCGTGGCTATTAAATTTAATTAGAGCTCTGTGTTGTTCTTGCTACCGCCATTGGCCGTCAGCGGCACATAAATGTCACCAAAATATTTTCTTGAAAACATACAAACAATCGCGCACGCATACATACACACAAACACACACACATCTGTATCTTCAAATAGCGCCGCCTGCTGGGAACACTCTGGCCACGTAGGACTGCGTGTATCTTTATTTAGCTCCCTGCGGATATGGGGCTTATATAGTGGTTTGGGTCTCAGTCGGAGTCGCCGCCGGGTCGTCAAAGTAGTTGTTAAAAATATTGTCAGTTGACATGCGAAAGGATTTCCCTTCTGGGAAAGCCCAGAGGCATCGAAGGTGACATAAGTAGTTTACTATAAGAATCAAATTTAATTACATTTAGCACAAAATATCTTTGTCTGAGAGATATTTGCTACCAGGTCATTAGTTCTTCTTCAACATTTACTTAATTGTTTATTTTATATTTATTTAAATTATATATAGTTTGCGTAATAAAATGCAACTAATCTACTTTGGAATGAAAATAGAATTGTAGGGATGAGAATAAATATCATCCTTATATGAACCTAATAAAAACTCATCATATTTTGTAAAGAAAGTATTATTAACAGATCCTTCGATTCTTTGTTCGATACAAATGATGTTTCTTTAAATCTTATTCTGAAGATTTCATTTACAGTCGTCAATTTATTCGTTAATGGTCAGCTTTTGACTCAGAAATTCAGAAAAATTCATAATTTTCCTTGTATAAATCATTTTTTTGGGACAGTCTGAGCTAAATAAGTTAAAGACATTCGTTTCTCTTAAAATTGTATATTGGATAACTATTCCTTTACTCTGGATATATAAAAAACTCACCAGACTCACTCAAAGAAGTAATCTGGCTCACTTTTGTAAACAGAATATTCTGTGGAAAATGGGATTGGATTCTCATCTAATTTGTTTGGGAATTTATTAGTAGTTGGTTACAGAAAGTTATCAGCAGTGATGTATCTACAATTGGAAGCAGAATATCAGTTTGAGAAATGTAATAAGATATCTTGAGGGTTAACAATTCGTCTGAAAATTCACTCAGAACTTTTTGAGGTACATCAATACAGGATTTGAAGAGACTCACGAGAAATTTAATGTCTTTTTCATTGGTTACAAAAGCAAATTACGCCAACTGCGCTTGAATACCCTTCAAAATATTGATGAAGCCCAGCAAGCCTAAGCTGAATACCCAGCAGAGCTCATAGTTTCTTTGCTGAACTAAGTGATTTGATTAATGGATCCCTATCACGATCGAGACGTTAGATAGTACGTGCGCTTCGATTGGCATACACGTAACTTGAGGGCCACATCGCATGCGGCAGAGCTGAGCGGGCTCAATCTGGCTAGCCATTTATTATGGCACCACCTTAAACGTGGTCGGCAGTAGCCGCTGTGAGCCGGAATTGAGGGGGGCACACAAATGTAATTTCAAAGACGCCGGAGATGCGCCTCCTACAAGTTTGCACAGTTTTCAATTCACTTTTAATTATGAAAAATCGATGCACTGACAGCAAACATGAATTAAGGCGAAAGTTATTAAATACTGGGCGTCAACACAATCGAGAACTGCCCACTGCCAAGCTGGGAAACAAGCCTGGTTAGTGCCATTCTGGGAATGTGCATTGGAGTTTTGTGAACTCTGTGCTGAAATTGACAAAAATTCGACTGAGTTTTTACTCACTTCTCATATATTGGGTGGCGCTGTTGGCGCCAGCGTTTTGCACGTTCCAACGACTGGCCGGTCAGTGGGACGTCTGCAGAATCACTCCAGGCCAGGCCAACTGAATGTCTTCACAATTATTGTCATTCACAATTACCTGGGCATGCTTTAAGCTTAACACGAAAGCAGGACAGGTCTGTGCGGCCCTTAGCATTGGTGAATACCCTGCAGTAAAATGACAAGTGAAAAATTGTTCATCAGCATTATAAAACCTCTTCACTTTGACAAAGCGGGGGGTACTCGATAATATTTGTTAAACTTCTGTCTCAGGCTGAATTAAATTCTAGCATAGCACCTAATTGAAGTCGCCTATTTGGTGTCCATGGTGACAAAGCTCTTATGGCAATACAACAGTCCTAACCAGACTACATAAGACTGGCACAAAACTCAGCTCCGTGACTTTGGGTAAGGAATTTTCATTTCGAAGCCCACCGAAAAACGTGCAACAACTACACCTCCGCACCGCTCGGCTCGGCTCCGATCTGTTGCAAGCCGAGCCCGATTCCGGCTCGGGACCGCCGCTTAAGTGTCAGCAAAAACGAAATTGAGCTTATCTGCAAATGCATCGGCGGGAGCTCTTCCAAGGACCAGTCACCCCAGACCAGTCCTCGGAAGGCGACTCGATGCAATCGTGCAGTCGTCAAATTAGCGACGTTCGAAATACTTCCCAGATAACTACGAAAATCGTAAACAAAATAAAATCCTCAACTGGCCGCACTCATTTCCTGCGCTTGCGCATTTCTTTGCTACCAACGAAACCCACCAACGATCTGTCAAATAAAAACAAACATTCAGTTTGAAGAAGTCGCCCATAAAATACGCTCTATCCAGGAAGATTACATCGATTTTTATCCGCTTCCACGTTCGATCACATTAATCGGAATGGAAATTGGTAGCTTTTTCGATGTGCGGAAAAAACGTTTGTTAAAAGTCAAGAATAAATTCGGAAAGTAGATTGTTTTTTTGTTCGGAAACGAGAACACCAATTGTGTTACTTTTAACAAATATTTAAAATGCAGGAATAATCCCAATTGTTTTTTAAAAACTACCCTGTTGCACTACCCTTTAAATTTCAATTTACTGGGCATTTTATATACCTGGATGTTGCCACATACACCCGCTCTGCACCTTGGCTACAGGGTATTAAAGGAAATACAGGCACGGCTAAGCCGACGCTTCACGATCAGCAGCGTCGTCTTTCTGCGTGATTTATTCGCTACTCCAATTGAATTGTTTGGCGGCCGTTGGAAGGCTCTGCTGCAGTTGAGCACCTAGTTTGGAGAACTGGGGATGGATGGATGGTTGCTTCCCTGACTCCCGACTTGAGTGACATTTCATGAGCCTGGGATTGACGTGCATTTGCAGACGCCGCCAACAAAAACAATGACAATGGCATCAGCAGCGTCAAAGTCATTGATGATCATCTTACTGATGATCTGATCTGCCAATTCCCAAAACGACAAACTCAGGCGCCATGTTAACCACCAAGAAGTCACTGACTAACTTACTGCCAGCCAGGCATTCAGTTAGCCAGCCAGCACAATCACCACTGACGAAGATGGATTCATGATTGACTGGCTGGCCATTGTTAGTGGACAAAACTGATTACAATCGCTGAAGACGACGGAGACGGCGTTTGCATTTTATTGAACACGATCCTTTTGATACCAAATGGCGCATCCCTGATCTGGAATTGATGGGGTCGCTGTTGCTTTATTTGGACAAGCAACTTGTCACGTTTAATGGAATGCATTGTGATTGGATATGCAAGTGTGTAAAAGATTTCCACACATTGTGCTTCGCCAAATGAACTCCACTCTTTAAATTGTCTTTTCAATCAGATATTGTAGTTATTAATGCTCGTTTTTATACATATATGTAAATTAGAGTTGTACATTGTAGTTTAATTGAAGCAGGGAGTCTTTCAATTTTTCTATTTCGTTCAACCAACTAATCGATCACAAAGTTGGTTCGTTCTTTCGATTGTTTAATTTGTTCGTTCGATATATTCAATATTTCTGTTTTTTAGAATTTCGTCTTTTATTGTCTTTTATCTTATTATCTAGTTTTCTTGATTTTTTTCCAATGTCTTTAAATTAATAAAATGTGTCCAAACTTCCTTGTTGACATTTTGAACTTAGTAATTTGAAAATGTGACTCTAATGAACAGAACAAAGGATGAACAGACTCAATGAACAAAACGATCAAAAACTCAACGCAAACGAACAAAAATAAAGAACTAACTAGAAGAAGAGCTATCCAGGAGAGACTAGCTCGTTCATTCACTATAGTGAGTCGTTCCATGGAACTAATTCTGAACGATTCGAAGCAACTCCAAGGAACATACAATATGTATGCATATATATCCTTGTATGCGACTTTGTATGCAAAGCAATCAACACCGCCATCGACATATCGACCCCACTCAACGATTTGAACGGCATTAATGCCGATGGCTTTAATTCGAGTGTATATTGATTAGCTTTCGCTTTTGGCGAATGCATGTTCCTGTCGTCCGCAGTGCCACCGTTCTGTGTACTAGCGCCAGCTACTGAACACCGTCCAGTGTCCTGCGCCAGAAGACACTGTTAAGGCACGAAGCACGCCGGAAATTTGTCAATATCCAGTGCCAGTGGAAGCAGTGGCTCTGTCCACCGCTGGGCCATAAATTGTGCCAGGCAAATATAAATAATATTTCTCTTTTGACCAATCGCCAGCGGCTGAGGCGTTTTCAGCTGGACCCCGGTACCGGTACCCCACACATGGTTTTGCACACCTCGGTACGGACAGCAAGCGAGCAGATACAAAAAGGAGGTGTTGCCACGTTGTTATGAGTTTTTAAATCTGCCTAACCCCATCCTTCAACATTTATTCGAATTTAATCGATTTTTCAAATTGACTTCCCCGTGATCCCCCCTTTCAGTGCTACATAGCCACAATACGTACAACATTTGTTAAACGCCCATAGGTCCGCCTATATTTGTTTTTGCACAGTTTGTTTGAAACCACGCATTTTGTGGTTATGTATGAGATATACTAAATCAAGCAATTATTTATAAGCCAACCTATGGATGGCCGAAGAGTTGTATTTTACATTTAACAAATCATTGAAAGCCCAGTTGAGATTAGAGATATAAGAAATGACACAAATAAGATTTTACTAATTTAAAATATTGCAATTTTTCGATGAACTTCCTTTGCATTGCTGTGAAATATTGGAATTGCTAATGTTATGTCCAGATATAGTTTTTACTATCGAAAATCGAGATTTTTTAATGATTATATAACAAACAAGTAAGAATGCTATAGTCGAGTATACCCGACTACGAAACTCCCTGTACCCAGGTCTAAAACATCCAATCACATCTAAGTCCACTTACCCATACACACACACATACACAAAGACGCACGCACACAGGCGGCAAAAGTGGCTGTGCTTCTTCTTCCCCGTCTCGCTGCATTACTGAATCTTCTTTCGTGAATAACTTCCGTGTTTATTATCCGATCGACTTGAAATTTGGACAGTAGATTAAGAGAGACTAAAGTATTGTACATGCCAAATCTTAAAGCTATATCTTGAAAATTGTTACTGTAAAACGGTTTTAATCGATTTGCGGGGGAACGGGGGGAGATATTTGAAATTGGAAACAAACTTGATCTGCGTATGGTATACAGGAACCTACATTCCAAATTTGGTGTCTCTAGCTATTATAGTTGCTGAGATCGACGCGTTCATCCGGACAGACAGACAGACGGACAGACAGGCGGACATGGCCATCGAAATCTCTTTTGATACTGATCAAGAATATATATACTTTATAGGGTCGGAGATGTCTCCTTCTGCCTGTTACATACTTTTGCACAAATCCAATACCCCCTTTTTACCCATTTTATGGGTACAGGGAGTAAAAATTAAACAGCATATACATATTCGTTTTTCCATTCATAGTAGTAAGCAAGTAAATAAATTTAAAATATGTGACTATGAACAAGATATTGAGTATAAAATAGTAACACATACTGATTTCTAGAAACAACATGTTGCCGGATAAAATGATGTATGTGAATCCCACTATCGATGAGAAAACAAACACAAATTTGCTAACAGTATTTAAACTATCGATTTTAAGGATTTATACCAATAATACCAAAAATAAAAATAAAAGAAGAAATCAAGAAATGTCTTATTTTTAAGCACAATATAAAACTCAAGAAATAATCTTTATTTTCTTCGAAAAATCAAACTCACGGAATTTTTTTATTTCTGAAAGTAAGTTTTCTTTTAAGGAAGAAAAAAGTTTTGTTATTTATATTAAAAATAAATAAAAATCATTGCAGCAATGGATAGTCCTGGCAACAACGATGCTCTAGATGTAGTTCTTTTCATTATTATCACTATTATTCTTATTTGACTTAAAAGACCCAATGCTAATCGTAACTGTACCTAGATCCCCTTAAAAATCTTAGAGTTTTTAAGAAATACTGTCTACAAACCTCACTATTTACTTTTAGCAGTCAAAGCTTAATAGATGGTAGTGTATTATTGTCTTATTATTCTAATTGTTATTGTCCTCGAGCACACCATTAAAGACTCGAAAGCTTGAGCCAATATTAAATTTGATGTGGATTTATGCATAATTAATGAGGGAATCTGAACAGGTGCGTCGGGCGACAACCGTTTCTGTCAAACATGATGACAAAAGATTACATTTCGCAAGTTGCGGCTGTTGCCACCGCCAATCGACCCCAGGATGTTAGGCATGCAAAGAGGCTGTGCAGGCTGGCAGTCAGGCAGGCAGGCAACATGCTTAAAAATTAACATAAAACTTCTGATAATAGTTTTCCATACGATTTGTGTGATTGCCAGATGGAACCCAGGCAACGTCCCACGCAGTTTGGGGGCCTGTTCCTGAGCCTCTGCCTCTGCCCTCTACTTGGCTCGTTTCTGGGTTTGCACGTTGCCTAAAATCTGTGGACCTGGAACGCTGGGACAGCGACATCATAAATTACGAAAATAAACTTTGTGCAAAGGGACGAATGCTGTGCTGTGGTTAAGGATGGGGCAGACGCCCTGGCAGGCAAATGCTGCAAGTCGAAAGTCGCCGACTGCAAAAAAATATATAAAAAATTGTTTGTAAGATCCGCGCAGAGGCAAAGTATTGGCGGTACATATTCAGCTTGAGTGCATTTGCTTGTCAATAAAAAGGTTCCGGTCAAAACAGCATAAAGCAAACACACAACAAAATTAAAAAGGCAAATCATCTTAAACTATGTGAAAGACCTTGTTGGACCGCACTCTTGGGCGCGTATTCAATTATTTTGATTAAATAACTAAACCTTTTGTTAGGAACAGCTTGGCTTGTAGTATCAGGTATTCTGCACACTTTCAGCAGTCGGACATGCACAGACATGTTACCATTTCCGAATACATTCCTTGTCACAACAAAAAACATTGGGGTTTCTTAACTTTTTTCGATATGGTGAGCTTATTTCGTTCCTATAACACTTTTAAATCGATTTGAATACAGACCTCAGACTTAATCTTAAGACTGTGTTTTCAAAAAAAATCAGCTGGAAATCAGTTCTTAAATTCTTGTAAGTGCTTATGCAGAATTATAAATAGGTCAAATTTTTATTGAAATTTAGATTATGATTTGATGAATGATACTTGATCTGATACCTGCTTGCATTGATTGATGATTTCGCTGCCTTTTGGAAATGTGTTGTGCTTTAATTATCAAGGCTAATTTAGGTTTGTTCTTGATTCCGAGTACTTTTCATTCAGAACCCGACTGATTTGATTGGAATCTGAATGGGAAACAGTCCTTAATAAGTTTCTTCTTCATAAAAATGCTGATTTCTGTGTTTTTAGCTGATTTTGCTTACTATATTTGCAAGGTCTGATGCTAGAAAATCATGTACATTCTTGCATTCAGTAGACATTAGCAATGTGTCAGTTATTATCGATCAACATTTTAAGTTATGTTTATCGATAATCAATAATATTGGTTACAAGTTAAATTTGATGAATAGTACTTGATATAAATACTTGGTTGAATTTTGATTATATGGTCTAAATACTAAACTTTTAAATTGAATATTTGAATCGAGTTTCAGATTGAAAACGATCTTAAATAGACTTTTAATTTTCGTTGGTTTCGACCAATTACTTAGCTGCGCTAATCGAGAATTTCATAATTAATTAGCAAAATTAACAAACGATTACCCAAGCGCGGACAGAGCCTGTTAAACGCACGACTTGGAAACGAGGCAGCTCAGAGTAAGAATAACAAAATTCTGTTAGTCACGCATGCTAATCTTCGTGTTGTCGCAAAACTTGCAACCGTTGCAAACAGCAGCAGCAGCAGCAACGACAACAACAACAGCAACAACAACAACCTCGACGACAGTCCTCAACGGTGGTGGCCGCAACTTGGTCATGAGACTTGGCCATCGTCTGGGAGCTGGGCGATATCGATACGAGTACGATACGAAACTGCATTGTTGGGGCCCAAAACAAATGATTATTGTGGGGCCTATTTAAGGCTAATCGTGTTCGTCTGCGGCACTCGTGTTGGTCTAGACTCTAGACTCTTGCAGCTAGGGGCTTCGTGATGTTGTGTAATATCCTGGCTTGCTGGCTGCTTGGATATATTTATACTACTAGTCCAGATTTATGGCATATGCCAAACGTCATTCAGTTTGGTTGCCTAATTTTGGACTGAGCCCTTGTGGCTCTGGCTGTCCGGTTGCCAAAATTAAGTACACCATTAAACAAATATGGTGGCCATTATCGGATAAGCTTCTGGATCATTTACTTAAACATGTCACTTCACATTAATCTGGAGTCGCCGCAACAGCCGGTCCCAGTTCCAGCCGCAGCCCCAGCCCCGCCAAGCTGAGGGCAACAGGTAGGACGGCCAGTGGAGTCGTCTCCGATCCAGACGAGGGCCACACACAGCGGCCTGGGCTCCGTGTTCGCATGCGCAGTGGCTGGCGGGTTTGCTGAGTTGCTGGACTGCTACCACACAAAATCGAGATTATCATAAATAATATGGAGTAACAGTTCCACGCGTAGCGGCCTAGGATGCCCATTTGTTGCACGTACCGCGCCGTTTTTGTTTCTTTTTTTTTGTCTTTTCCCAGAAAGGATGAGGTCACAGTTAAACAGTGCCAGTGGCACTGTGAGTGCCAGTGCCAGTGCCACTGCCGACCATTATCTTTAGTTAACTGGGCAGGAAAGAGGCCCCAGTCAGTCTTAATGACGTCTAATTTGTCATCGTTGAGGAACTAATTTTTTAGCTTGCTGATATGGACCCAATAGAGCGCTACCTGTCTTGAACACGGCCACTATGAGATTTCTGCGTAAGTTACGAAACTTGCCACAATGATACTATCATGGAAGATGAAGAGCTCGGGCTCGAGCTGGGGATCGAGCTTGGGGACTTATACTTATGTCTTCCCTACAAACATACATATGTATGTGCATGTGAGAAGTGGAATTTACATATAATTCTTGGAATAATATGTATTTAATGTATTCGTTAAAGGGAAACCTCAAACTTAGCTGGCGATAAGATAAAGCTGTCTTCGCTTTAAAAATTCGCTGTAAAATTTAAATAATTTCGTTGCGAAAGGGCTCATGGGTGAGATATACTACCTTTTGAGAGGCAGAGACCTAAGTTGATTTAGCAGCCTCTTCATAATCTTAAATCTTTCAACGAAATTAAATTAACCATTCACATGCTACTTGCATGAAACTAGTTTACTAAGTAGAAGCTTATTAATGTTGTACACAAAATAAGTCGTAATAAAATGTTAAAAGGGCCTATATTCAACTGAAATTATCCAAGACGAAATATACAAGTTATGAGATTTGTTAAAATACAGTGACTAAAGACTTTTTTAAAGTATTTAAGCCCTTATCATGTTCTTCAGAGATCCCATTGATAAAAAGGGTTTGCAAATGTTTTGCTACTATGTATTATATATATTTAAATAGAATTAAACTCCGAATAGATTGATAAAAGCTAGATACATCAAATTTAGTATATGGGTTCTCCGGCCTATTTATTTGTATGAACTTGATGAGCCGACACGATATAGTCCATATTATGTTTAAAAAACAAGATTATTTAAAAGCAAAAGAAAAGAAGGATTTTCATGGGCACATAAATTTGTTCTTTCGGACGATCTTCCTGATCTTTAGTCAGAAACGGGCACGGACATCGGACGGGCCAACATCGGTAACCGGTTAAGAGTGGGAACAGGAAAGAACGATTTCTTAAAATCAAAGTTGGATATTATTGTGGTCGAGTCAAGGAGATCGCAAGTTGTGCTTTCATGTTGCAAGATGCATGTCTTCCAAACTTAACATATCCGGCGCCTAAACCTATCGTGTGCCTGCTGCCCGGCTAGCGCCAGGAGGAGGCTGAGTCGAAGGCGGAGGAGGTGAAGGTGGAGGTGCAGGCTGCATGTCTGCCGGCCGTATTAATAATTTTAGCGAACGTTCGTTGATTTAGGGTGCATTTAAAGCGTGAACGACTGCATTAATAATTTCTTTTGCAATTTTATTGTGCATAAATTTCATTAATTTATAATTTTGTTTGATTTTTACTGCGACTAACATCCAACCCGCTGCTTCGCTCCAAGGAGCATGTTGCGCCAATGTGTTGCTGCGCTCCGCTGACTGGGGCATAAATTATTTTCCGTAGTTTTGGCAGGCGCCCGTTGACCGCGCGCTGCGTAGATTCTGCGATTGCGCACGAACTGAGGGCTTATCCATTTTGGCCTCGTCCGGCCTCAGCCTCAGCCTCAGTCTCAGTCTCGGTCTCGGCCTCGTCCTCTGGAGGAGCGAATCTCTCTCTGACCGGGCAGCCAGCAGCCAAGCCAGCGCTGCTGTCTGCTGTGGCTTCAATGTGTGTATTTTGTTTTTGTTTCTGTTTCTGTATTTGTTTGTGTTGCTTTTGATGTTGAAGCTGCATGGTCCATTGAGAAACTTATGCGGTTGTCGCTGGTGGATGCTGGTTGTGGCACTGCTGCTGCAGAGGTCCTGCAGCTGTGCCCGGCATGTCGCCTGCCAATGTCTTCAGTTTGTGCCCGCGCAGTTAATTATAAAAGCTTGGACATTTTCGCTTCGGTTTGTTTTCATTTCCAGATGCAGATTACATTATGATTTATGCAAAATAGTAAATGCGTCTGATGGCAACATGCGCCAGTCGTGGACCATGTACTTGCTGCATACGTGCAGTGCAAGCTGCAAGTTTGCTGGCCTGGCCCGATCAACGCCGAGTTAGAAGACATCTCAAGTTGGCCTGAACGGAGCGACGCCCACAAGCGTTATGCTGGCAAGTGCCTACCAGCCTGCCTGCCTGCCTTGCACCCTACCGCGACCAGTATTCTAAGCCCCTAATTTCATTTATCGCCCCTTAAGCCCAATCATAAACCCAGGACCGCATTGCCGCCGGACAACCGTGGCGCTCTCCTGACGCAAATTCGTCGCACGGCTCGGCAATAAATCAGCAGAGCCATGAAGAGACCTCGTAAAAGTGCTTAAATTAATCATCCCGTACGTGTATTTGTTATTCAGCTCGTAAGTTTTTACGATGACCATGACCACGGGGCACCCATAGGCGCAACAGGTTGCCACCGCAACCGCCACCGCCACCGACGTGTTTTGTTTTGTTTTCTAAGCGCCGGTCCCAGTCAATTGGTGCTTGCAACAACAAAACCCACAACAACAAACGACAGCAATATATCATATCGTAAACTTAGCTAAGAGAGTGTAAAAGATCTTGAAAACAATCGATGCCACTATCGATAGTATCGAGGCGGTTTGTTCTACTATCGATTCTATCGAATCATGTCAATTCCTTGAATTATTTGAAGGCCTTGCATCCTATAAATGAAAATATACTTTATATGTTCTACATTTCGATGATGATTTCAAAGTTAGTTGTTATTTTAGCTTAAAAATATTGTAAAAGATCTGCAAAACAATCGATGGCACTATCGATAGTATCGAGGCGGTTTGTTCTACTATCGATTCTATCGAATCAGGCTAATGTCAATTCATTGAATTATTTTGAAGCCTTATATCCTTTAAATTAAAATATACTTTAGATGATCTACATTTCGATGACGATTTCAAAGTTAGTTGTTATTTTAGCTTAAAAATATTGTCAAAGATCTGCAAAACAATCGATAGCACTATCGTTTGTGTTACTATCGATTCTATCGAACCATTTTAATGTCACTTCTTTAAATTATTTTGAAACCTTACATCCTATAAATGAAAATTCTTCCTTGTGTTCTACATTTGATGACGATTTCAACCAGAGTTGTTATTTTATCAGAGGACTTTCCTTTCAATTCTTTAGACTAGGCTGGCACCCTTGATAGATGAGTACCAGTACAGCACCATACATTTGGAGTAAATTAGTCGTTTCGTATGTTTTTCAATTTTCTAGCTAAACTGTGTTGTCATAGACAAGTTTGTTATAAACAATTGACATTATTTATATTATTTGGGATGTACTTCAAGAAAGGTTAATTACCTTGTTGTTATTGAGCTTGAATTGAATAATCGCTGTAATCGCTTTCGAATTCTAAACTATTTAAAAATCAATCCAAAATAGCTTGTAGATTTAAAATTAGATTTTCCTTTTGTTTGTTCACTGTAACATTTGTTTAAATAGCGAATATTGGAACTATCAAATAGTAGGACTTTAAATTTTGATTGGCACTAGATTTTGTTCATATAAAACTTGATTTGTATTTTAAAACTATATAATAACTAGTTGTACCCCGCCACAATTCGCTGTGGCACACTGTTGCATGGATAAGAAAGTAAGAAATGAACAAAAATAACTTAGCATTATTTTCCCGTGCCTTGTGATATTTTGTATAGGCTCAGAAGAACTTAAAACTAATCAACAAAAACTTTCAACACAAAAGGTTTTTCAAAATCGGGTAAAACTTTTTCATAAAAGTTTCAAGTTTCATACAACAGTTTTCCGCCCGTGGGGATAGATGTAAAATGTTAAATGTTTCTATCAAAAATCGACAATCGATTATCTTATAATTATTAACATTACTTAATAAGAATTGTAGAATTGCGAAAATCCTCTTAGATTTTTCACACTATACATTTTTCGAGTTACCCTTTCATTTTCCCCCTCTTAGAATTGTTCGAAATATAGTTTTATAAAGAATCTCTAGCTTTGCTGTGGAATAGTCGCAGGTATTTTGCATAACGAGAAAATTCTTTGTCATCTCAGTTATGGCCTCAGTCAGTATTATCAAGTATGTAATACTCGATATTGAAAGGCGTTTCGGCATGTCCAGGCGATGCAGCACAGTGGTCAACTGATGGGGCTAGAGCGAGGGCAAATTGCAAATGAAATTGCATCGTTATTACATGTTTCGGGGCAGCGCAAATTAAATTCCATATGGAAAAGCAATCTTGCCTCTGAGCCACATGTATTTATTTTACCGAGATCTGCGTGATGGGCCAATTCTACAGTACGTGACAAAGTGATGCGCACGTGAATGGCTGCCCAGGACAAGATGTTTGACAGCGAGACTGTGGCGCGAGTGCACTGAGAATTCTATCGCCATGCGGACGCACTTGTCTCAAGAGAAACCGAGCAGAGAGAGTGAGAGAAGGATGTTGGGGGGGCAGAGAGAGCGAGTGAGTGTGAGCGCTCTTACAATCGCTTTTAAATTAGTTTAGTGGCATTTAACTTAATCGCCTACAAGGGAGCTAAAATTGTCGGAGGCTCTTCTTAGCGCACTCGCAACTGGCAACTGGCAACTGGCAACTTTGGTCCGTCCATTCAAAATTGGGCAGACGTGATTCGATTTTAAAGAAGCTGCGCCCAGTCGTGGCCAACAAGTGCTTTCCCTTAATAGGCTATCCCGGTATCCGTACTTCCCAGATAAATATATACATATATACACACAAAAGAGTGGCTTAACTGCATTCGTCGCCGACAAGAGCAGCAAATTGAGTTGTGCATCAAAAAAGCAGCGACTCCGGCGATGACATCCAAGTGAAGGGCCATCGTGATATCATTTGAAGGAGCCGTGCATCTGTCCCCCAGTTGAACGTCTATGCATGTTGTATATTCTTTGCATAAATCTTACTGCCGCCTCCTCCGATAGCGATGCTTGTAATTAAATTGCGACACGGGCCAGCCAATGGCAGCTAATGGCGCCACAACATAGATCCCCAAGACAACCAACGAACCCCCCACAAACATACATACAGATAAATGCGAGAATGCTTGAGTTGTGCACACTAGTTCAATTGAACTCGTTCATTTGCTTAAGCGAACGAACGATTCGTTGTTCTGGTTCGAACGTACTGAAACACTGAATACTGTTACAGAAATCAGGCCAGTTTCTTATACCCAAACGCTCGCTATATACTTTTATACGAATCATTCTACTGGTTCGAACCTGCTGAAACTCTGAGGTATCACATAAATCACTTTTGGCCAGTTTCTACTCACTAGGAGAAATTATTAAATCAAAAAATATATCCTATATATACTTATTTTTGTCAAACTTACGATTTTGTAAGGGTCTGTCCTTGAAATGCAAAGTAGCCGAAATTTCTGTGACACCAAAAAATTTCTTGGATCAAGTAGAAATAGCTAGACGAAAATTAACCCAGAGGCATCTCAGGACACACCATAGTTACTGGGTAATGCCAGTGCCTTTAATAGAAGGAATGATAATGAGACTCAAGCGAACAAATGAAATAAATTGAATAAACGAACGAGTAAAAGAACAAACGAACGAAATGAACGAAAACCTGGTACTTACTTAGTTCGTTGAGTTTGGTGATTCCTTCCAGCGAACTTATGCTGAACGATTCGAAACAACACTAAAGTATACACAAGTATATTGGGAAGAGAACCATATACACTGTACACAGTGCAATTCATGACAGAGCGATGGGGACACGACCTGCGCCGCTGTCTCAAAGTACAGGGCACGTTTCTCAATGAAATTCCAGAGCGGACCCGAACGCTGGCAGCGCTTCTGTGTGTTCCCGTGTTGTCTGGGCAGCCATCAAATATCGGAGTCTGAAAAAGCGATGCTGGCACAAGGGCGCCCGCAACTTGGGCGGCTGCAGGCTGCAGGATGTGCAGGCTTTTCAACCTACAGGCTTTTGGCTACAGCTACAGCTACAGCTTCAGCTACCGCAACGGCGACACGAACAGAGAGCGGCCGTAGTCGCCACCACAGCAGTTAATTAATTCTGCATGAAATTTAGGGTTTTTGTGACCAGCCGCCCAGCTAGTGCATACATATATGGCAAGTCATTGTCGTCGCTCTGCCGGAGTTGGCGGTTCTGCACGTACTGGTCCGGACTCTCTGACTGTATCTGTATCTGTAGCTGTGCCACTGTGTGTGCCATCCCGATGAGAACTAATCAAGGGGCTACAATCTACCAACTGGAACCGCACCTCATCAGCCTCCCAAATCAAGTCATTAAGCTCGTCCGAGTGCCAAATGGAGCAAATAACGCTGCAACTAGGCCGAATGTGCGTCCTAGGAGTTCACAGATGGCAGTGCAAAAAAATCTCTCAATTAGTCAGACAATTAAATCAGCAATGAAATCGAAATGAATCCGATTTCATTCATTTACTTCATACGTCAAATATTTTTCATTCTGTGTCTCCTTCCGATCGGAATTGTTAATAAAAACAATTAAGGGGCAGCAGCTTTACTCCATTCCTATTATACTTAATTGCTGCCTGTGTGGTGCTGGATTATTTTCAAATAGTATTCACAGATTCTGCTTATTTTAAGCAAAATTAATTATAAAGCTGTTTTTAAAGGAATTTACTCTGTTCCGGTTACCATTTTCGGCAAATGTGGCTTGAAAGCCTTGATTTTAACAAAAATAATCATTTTGCATGTCATCTCTTCTTCTATATTTATTAATGTTTAAAAGAAAATACATATAACAAAACAAACAAAATAAGATTCAGGTATATTCCCAATAGTTTTCTTATTTTTATAACTAAAAATTATTAAGTAATTGTCTAACTGAATATTAGTTTTGAAAATTATTAATAATATACTTTTCTATTATTTTCAGGACCCGTCTACGGTAAGTTATAAGCCTCCTGATTGCAGTATTTTTTAGTTATATTATTAAATATTTCAATTTTAAACACTGGAGTAGAATATTGTCAAAAATATTATTTAAATGCTGTGTAAACGTAATGTTCTCAATTATTGGAGCTAAAAAGTAGAGTTTTATTTTTTTATATTAATTTTTATATTCTTTTAAATAATGTGGGCAAGAAAACAAGTATATTTAATTAACTGATATCCTAAAAGTAGTTTCGGTTATCGTATTCATTCTTCAGATGTCTCATATTTTTTTTTTTAAATATTTTCCAAACCAAACAACTTTTAGCTTTTTCGTATTATGTACCCTATAATCATATTTTAAAAATCAACAGCAATAGGCAATTTATTTAATGCCAATAATTTGAACAAAAAGCCGTTTTGATCAACAATATTTGTATAGTACGCAGTTTAATATGCATTATAAGTTTTGCGACAGCTCATATAAATGCATGAACTGTTAAATGTCGCCGATGGCTGTAACAGAACAAAAAACAATAATTTAGCTTAACAACTTAATAACAAAACAAAAACACGTCGCCTCGATCAGCGATCACCTGTTGGTAAGCTAAGGATCGTCAGTCGGGTTGTCAGCTCCAGGACAGGCACAGAAAACAGAAAACAACCCTCATCAGTTGGACTAACGTGGGATGCACCGGTAGCCACAGTTAAAGGATTCCACCTGTCCGCAAGTTTATCGATTGCCCCATTGACAAATGAGCCGCCCTGCCGTCGGGAAACCAATTAAACGATGGATCGAATAAGCCCGATCGGCAGGAAGTATTCGGCCACTTGCCAGTGCTAACTTATTGGTGAGAACTAATTGAGCTAACGATCACGAGCTGCTTTGCGTACAGCCAGGCAGATACTTCTATAAATCATGGCCGCCATATCTACGCAGGATTATCAAACCAATAATCCATTAAATGCCGCGCCAACAGAAAGCATGTCAGCAATTCTACACTGTAACGGAGAGTCAATACACCGAAAGAAATACCTTCTGTTAATACACAACATAATTTCAGCCTGGAGGGCCAAGAAGTAAAGTGTTGGTAGGAGTACTCCATTACCGGGGAGCGTAGAAAAACATATATATAAATATCTTAAATTATAAATCTTTAAGATTTTAAATCATTTAATGAGGCCTTATGTTAAACCGCCCGTTAAATTCGATAAAAATGTTTGTATTTCTGTTAATCTGATAAAATTAAAACAAAACGTGCGTTTCAATACCAAATAGCATCCAATAAAGTCCTCCCATGGATAGTTCGTTAATATTAAATCAAACTTCCTTAAGTACTAACAAAACCAAAACAGATTCCTACATTTTTACTCCCTGTACCCATAAAATGGGTAAAAAGGGTGCTAAATCTGTGCAAATGTATGTAACAGGCAGAAGGAGACAACTCCGACCCTATAAAGTATATATATTCTTGATCAGTATCAAAAGAGATTTTGATTTGGCCATGTCCGTCTGTCTGTCCGTCTGTCCGTCTGTCTGTCTGTCCGGATGAACGCGTCGATCTCAGCAACTATAATAGCTAGAGACACCAAATTTGAATGTAGGTTCGTGTATAGCGGGAGCAACTCAAGTTTATGTTAGATTTGAGATATCTCCCCCGTTCCCCCGCTATTCGATAAAAACCGTTTTACAGTAACAATTTACAAGATATAGCTTTAAGATTTGGCATGTACAATACGTTAGTCACTCTAAATCTGCTGTCCAAATTTTAAGTCGATCGGATAATAAACACGGAAGTTATTCACGAAAGAAGATTCAGTGCTGCAGCAAGGGGAAGAAGAAGCACAGCCTCCATTTAAAATGCTTCGCTTGCGCTGTGGCTCGTGTGTGTGCGCCCTTATGTATGTATGTATGTGTGTGTATGTGTAAGTTTACGAAGATGTGATCGGAAATTTTTGACCTGGGTATAGGGAGTTTCGTAGTCGGGTATACTCGACTATAGCATTCTTACTTGTTTAAAAATCAGCTTTGGATAAAGTAAAACCAATAGAGTTTTTCAATTACTTTAAAAACGTTCCTATTAGAATTCTTTTTATCTTTTTTTTTTAAATTTGTATGTATATTTTCTTCGAAAAGTCGGCGGAAATTTTAATATATGCAATAACTCTTCAGGATACAACATCCTATTTATTAAAATTACTATAATATACTCAACAAATAATAATATTCTAATTAATAATAAGAAAAGAGCGCTAGTGTCGCTTGATAAATTAGTGAATTTAATTTAAATTAAAGAAAATCAATTTTTCCATTCAAGATAGAATATACAGATAATGTGATAATGTGAAGCTGTTTTGAAGTGCAATTGAAGCAATTCTTCAGGTAAACATGCTCTTCTTTTTCTCCGTGTAGCTTGAGTGCGACTAATTAGAGGCACTCCCCATGAAGTCCGAGCACCTGCCGACGCTACGCGACGCACTATGCCAACTCGGGTATCATTAATAATTCAGAGCTGTATAGGGCAGCGGGTAGCAGGGAGCGGGAGCGGGAGCGGTAACCAGACTTATTCAGCCGAACGCATAATAACCACGATTAAAGCAAACAAGGCTCATTGTCGGTTAAATGACAAGTTTTGACAACTTGTGAAACGACAAGTGGTCAGTGGCTGGTCGACAACAACACTTTGGCCGGGTCTCGGCTGGTTTGGGCCAGGCCGGACAGCGGAAGACATGCGAGCCAGCGCACACTTGGGCAAAAGGACAGACAGGCAGAGAGGCAGGGAGACAGAGGGATGGGGCTCTGCTAGCCCGCGACCCAGTTAAATTAATAATCCGCATAATTGGAGAACTTAACTCGCCAGGGAAAAGGGAAAGAGCATGGTGGCGACAAAAAGAGCGTTATTTGCTTTGCGCTTAATATATCATTTAGATTGTTTGCCGTTGATAAGAACCTGGCCGAGGACTTTGCTGTCATTATTATTGTTTTTACTTTATCGTACTGCCTGATTACTATTTGGTTGGTTGTTTGGTTTGCTAACGTTAACATCGATGCTTGTTAGAGTCTTGTGCGTACGCATACCAAGTTAACATAGTGTGCTGAATGGCCCACCTGGAAATTAGCCGCTGTTTGCGATTAGGTCAAGGCACAGCTCCTCTGCGGAAGTACATATAATTTCTAATCAATTTAGTTAATCTGCAGTCCCAGATACGCTCGGCCATAAAGAGAAAATAATTGTTTCGGTTTCACATTCGTGTTCAGTGCGCTTGTTTTCATTACTCTGGGAACTAACACACATTTTGGCTGTAATCGCTCAGTTACAATTTCAGCAATTAGCTTCATACTTGATTTAAGCGATACTGATATACTTATATTATATTATTTACTATTGAAGAGTGTGGACAAGGACAATTCGTTGGCATCTATTAAGCCTTAATTACGCTAGATATTTGACATTTTTGGAACCTTAGTTTACTAGAGAAAAGTATAAATATACACATTATGTGTATAAAATGTATATATTTTAAAATAAATCCATTTAAAGTCAACCATCTCTGTGGCAACTCTGATCAATTAAATTTTTTTTTTTTTTTTTATATTAAAAAATTTGCATATTTTTTTAACTGGCTGTGCTGACACCTTTTTGGCAGCTTAATCTAGCTGTAATTAATACATTTTTGTGTAATTTAAAATTAATAATCTAGTAATAATATAAAATGTTAACAAAAGTGAATGTAAATTACTCAGCAAAATATTATTGTGTTCAGAATATATTTTTCTTATATTTCTTTAACCTTAGTTTACTAGATTATTGTCATACTTCAATAAATTATATGTATAGAATTTATATTTTAATGTTATTTGAATTGTTCAATTACAATTTTTGTGTAATTTAAAATGAATAATCTAGTAATAATATAAAATGTTAACAAATTTAAATGCAAATAGTATTAGTATTAATAGTATTGTGCCCAGTACTAAAATGTATTTATTTTTTAAATTGTTTATAGTTGTATTTAAGCAAATCTCTTGATGAAACACTATACCATTTTAACATTAATTTTAAACATTTAGCATCAGTCTTACAGTAAACTAGTTAAAAGTGCTCACTCTAAAAGAGCCTTTCTTAATTATAGCTTGATAATATAGTAAATAATATAGAAATATATCTGCACTGTAAGTATAAGGACCTTTACTCAGTTCTAATTAGCACTTTTTTCTTTCATATCGACCTCTTACATACACTTTTGACGTCACCATCAACTACTTATCATCGATCCCAGGGTGTAAGTATTGTAAATTACTTTAATAGTTGCATTTTTGGAAAACAAATACAATTAAACTCTCATTATCGCCGAATTGCCCAAGTAATCTATTATATCTGCTGTCCTTCAACTTGAAATGAATAGAAAAGCGAACCGGAGCATGAAATTGTTGACCAGTGATAAATGAATTTCACAAACAATTGACACTTACTCAAGTATCTTTAAGTTTGACCATACAGGTTGACGATCAGTGACTGATCTGAACTGCAGCCAGGCCAGGCCGACAGGCCTTAATTACAACCAGCAAAATACTTGTTAAACATGACATTTTTCATGTCCCGGCTATCGATCAAGCCGACAGCTTCTGGATAGCACCGCTCAATGTGCCAAAAGATTCCAGGCTCGGAACTGCTGGTCTGTGTCTGCTGTGGCAGCTCGTGTGTCTTATCAACATTATATCGAATTTCGATCAAAAACGCCTTCGAGCGACTTCTTGTCGAAACGGAACTCACAATCGCACTCACGCAGGCGCTCGACTTTTGGCGCAAAACGAACGTTGCGCACATCAGACCCTGTTTGCCCTGTTTGCCCTGTTTGCCCTGTTGCCAGCCCACATTCCAGCTCGGATGACCCTCATTATCATAGTTGGCACCATTAGGGGACGATAATTTTTGCGCAGTGGCGCAGTTTTGGGTTTAGAGACCTACGAGTATGCATTGCGCGATCAGGACATTCGCTTCTGCATCTGCCAGGATACGACAGGTTAATTGCCGTTCAAGCAGCTTATTAAATTGTTAAGGGCAAATGGCAGCTACATGGAAGCTATATTTAGCACTTAATAATAGCTAATGCTTAATTGGTTGCATAACTATTTAGTGTTTGTTTTTCACCAAAACTTTTAAATAAATATTATTGCCTATTTATTACTAACTCAATTCTATCTTTTATTCCATGTTCTCCAAATCTCCACAATCGTGCGGACCACAGTATGTAAGTATTTCAAATAACATGATTTTATATATATTGAATATCAGCATATAACGTTTACTTTCCATTACCTGTGACAAATATATATTTAAACAAGTAGGAACGTTGCAGTCGGACGTATCCGACAGCAGAATACTCAGTTCCCAGTACGGTATAATTTGCTTATTTGTGGGTTCAGAAAGAGACGACTCTACCGGTACAGGAGTGGGAGATATAGATTTTGCTCATTTGCGGGGGAGGCAGTGGGGTTGGCAAAAATGTTTTGATGCAGATGTGTCCAGGGTGTCAACATTAGTCTGTATACCAAATTTGGTGACTCTCCTTGATACTATATAAATCGAGGGTATACACCAACTGTGCTAAGATTGGTTGCTCTAGCTTCAAATGTGTCGAAAAAAATTGCCTTCATACGGACTGACCGACATTTCGCAAACCCAATATACTCTTCTTCCCTTCGGGAACAGATTATAATAGAGAAGGGATATTGTTTGTACTTACCAATACAGCTTTTCTTCGAACTGATACTGATTCGAAAATTCAGATACCTTTTTTAGCATTACTAGTACAGTATTTTCTATAAACTTATTACCTAGCAAACGAAAATGCCGTCCAAAACATTGGTAGTAGATACGTCCTGGCCTTATTATTATACAATGGTACTTGCTAAGTTTTATCCACTTTAAGAGATGGAGATTATGATCGCAAATTGTTATCTAAGTTTTCAATCATTGATTGTCATGATCCAGATGCAGAAATACTGCCGCAACTTTACCATATCGAATTCCAGCTGTGACACCTTCACTGCACGCTGTACTGGCCCAAAGGAGTGACAAATATTTTGACCATCCTTTTATGATTGTGAGGCACTATAAGGACCATGGGCGCAACTGACTGTCTCACGACCTGGGCTTAGTACTTGGCTCCATACTCCTGGAATTCCTTCACAATGCGTTTGCAGCAGCAGCTTTTGGTTTCCTCCCGCGATCGGCAACACCGTCGGATTCCTCCACGACTTGCAAGCCTGGTCTAGAGGAGCAAATCGCTCTGTTTGTTTTGCCAAGGCAATACAATGCCACAGCTGAACGAGACGCAAGAATTTATGGCATTTCACTGTCAGAGACGCAGAATTCCTGTCCCTTGCCACCATTAATGGAATGGACAATAAATTTTAACGTGCAGACGGACAACATGCCATATGTAAAGAGGCTGAGATTGTGTAGAAGCGACATTCACGAAATGGCCAAAATCGCTTCTCTTACTTTGCGCGTGAGACGATTTGTAAATGCAAACCAGTCCTTGCAGCCCTCTTATGACAAAGCGATAATCAATTTCAGGATTTCACGCCTCACTTCAATGTTTATCCGCAACTTATTAATCAAACAGTCGATTTTACACTATAAAGATAGTCAATTGTGTTGAGTTTTCTAATAGACCATCACAATTAATTAGACGATATCATATATCAAAGAACTACTTCGTTTTAGAGTACTCCCACGATAAATACACCCTTCGCTCCATAGACAATAAAATAAAAGAAAACGTTTTATTACTGATTACTTTATAAATTTGAAGGATGAGAAAACAGATGTTCGATGATCGTGTTACCTTTAAATTCGTAGATTAAATTTGCTTCTATAGTTTTGATCAATATAGCATTTATAGCAAAATTGGTTATTGTTATTTTAGTAAGGCCAAATTAGAATAGAATAATCTTCAAGTTATGTACGCTGAAACAGATCTGTTGTTAAATGATAATATTTAAAGTTTAATTCACAATGGACAAACATATCTTTGACTAACAAAATTCGTGAAATTAATCGAATCGGAATACGATTTAATTTTCTTTTTTTAAAAGCTAATTTGATTTAAATTATTTGTATTAAAGCTAAATTTCCAGAATAAATAACTTAAATTTTATTGATTTTTATCATTGACTGAAATCTAATTCTTTGCTCAATCTTTTTTGTAAGAAAATAAGTGAAATCAATATAAATGTATCTTTTTTAATCAATGATTCATCAAGAATGATATCAATACTTTAAATCGAGGAATTTGATTGATCGAATTTGATTTGTTTTTCTATCCTAGTGTAAGGATAAACTTGCAAGTAAGGATATTACAGACACTGTTACTAAATAATATCGTTCATCGGGACACATTGTTGATAAGATACTCAGAGTGGTTGTATGCAGCTTCTGTTCGTGTACATTTCTCCACGAAATGCTAAGACAATGGATGAGATTAAATGCCAAACTGTGCAGATTAAGATGCATCGACAGCAATAGCTATGTGTGTCAGTATGGGATGCCCATGTGCAACCCGTCGACATCTTTAACTGGGACTGGGAGACACGAAACAAATTTCCCTTGAAAAGAATTACATACCGATCGGGCAGCGGGAATTGGCTGAAACTCTATTTGTTCTGCCCGATATTCCGTTGTCGCCCGCCCGCTTCTCTGATCTCAGCTCCGCTCCGCTCCGCTCCGCTCAGCTCGGCTCTGCTCTGCTCTGCTTGTTTGTCGTTGCTGTTCAAAAAGTGACCGTCTTCATTGTCAACACATGGTTTGGTACGTTGCAATGCTGTGGCAAACAATTCTATAGAAAATCATCGTGCACTCGCGGCGATCTTGCAGTTCAGCTTAGCTTATCTGAGCGGCCCGAATCGTTGCGCCTTACTAAATTATTATGTTAACATGAAAATAATTGAGGCAAAAGGCATTCGGCAGTGGCTGGCCAATTTATTTATATCGTAAAATCTTGAACGCAGCTTCGGCTTTGGCTTCAGTCCGCTGGATCGCATCTTTTTTGTTTTTTCCCTTTTTGTATTTTCTTTTTTTGGTGCCCAGCAACGACAGCAATTGATGGTCGAACAAATAGTTCCAGAAGTGCAGCATATTGGGACACCGACGCCCTGCTGATTGTAGTGTAGCTGGCGATATCTACTGGTGTCCGTCCCCTTGGTGATTTGTTGCCAATTGCAGAAGCTTATGAATATATCACTGTGTGGACATGCAACAGTTACTCATCTCCTCCCCCTCTTTGTTTTTCAGACCGCGCTACACTGGGCTGCCAAGCATGGTAATGAGGATGTGGTCAAATTAATTGCCGGCACCTACAAAGCTGATGTGAATGCCAGAACGGTAAAGAGCAGATATAGCAGATATATATATATATATATTTAGGCATTCACTTAAAATTCCTTTTCATTTCATGGCATACACAACTTTACCAACTGTTGACAAATTTATCTATAGAATGGGGTAAGTGAATTTGTTTCTTGCATACTATATTGAAATACTTTTAATAATATACGAGGCGACTGATTGCCTTGTCACAATCACGCGAAAAATCTGCGTCACATGTCAGAGTGAAAAGCGCTTCCTTAACCCTTCCCCTGAGGCGTGCAAGCTGTGACAAATCGTGACGAGCAAATCCAATTGTGCCACAACATGTCCAACCTCAAATCCTTCCTTCGGTTTATGCATGCGAGTTTACACAATTTTAAATTGAACCGTGCCTTGTTCCAAGCAAATTAAATTCCCTCAAATGTTTTCAAATGTCATTTTGAAAACGCAGACAAAGTGAATTGTCAATCACGACGAATGTGTTACATTGAATTTAATATCACTTTCCAAGTGATTGGACACGCAGCTTATAAAAGGATTAAATATTAATATTTCTCATGCATAGAGCTTACTTACAAGATCTGCACACACTATAGCTTAGTTATTTTTCATTTATTTATTTATATAATGTTAACTAAGAGTTACAACTAAAGTTTAGTTATTATATACAAACATCATTGGTTGTTATTTAATAAACTGGGTTTATTTTGTTCATTTAATAATTTTACAGCAGCACAAAAATAAATAAAACCAAATTTATTTTATAATAAGCTTTAGATAGTTGTTAAAATATTACAAAATAGTAACTAAGTACGCAAAATTGTAACTAAATGCAATTTAGTTCAACATATTCGCTTATCAACAATATATTGTATTTTTTGGGTATATAAATATTAAATAAACAAGTTAAGTTCAACAAGAAAGAGCGGCTATCTTCGGGTGCCGAAGCTATATACCCTAGCAGCAATGTTTTTTATACAAAACTTAATTTTTGTCTGATACCTCCTGTGTTCCGATTTTGATCAAATTATAGGAAACTATTTGAAGTATTATAAAACTCTCACTAAGTTAGGATGAAATATTTGTATAAACAAAAAGTTTGATATAGGATATAGTGGTCTGACCAAATTTGGCCAGATTGTATAAACCCTCTAGAGACTCGGCTTGGGAAAGTTTGGTAAGGATACATTAACAAACAAAAAAGTTTTTCATACAAAAACATATTTATCGATCGATCATTCCTATGGCAGCTATATGTTATAGTGGTCCGATCCGGCCGGTTCTGACACATGCACTGCGCTGAAGCAAAGAGAAGGGTCTGTGCCAAGTTTCATTACGATAGCTTTAAGACTGAGAGACTAGTTCGCATAGAAACAGACGGACGGACGGACGGACGGACAGACGGACATGGCTATATCGACTCGGCTTTTCATGCTGATTCAGAATATATATCTTTGTTAGGGTCGCAAACATTACACATTTCGAGACAAAATTATAATACCCTGCTAGGGTATAAAATTTTTACTATCGTTGGCTTTGTTTGTATTACCAATATAATGTATATAATTTTATACGAAAATATTGGTTTCAAATTGTTCTTAAACAATTTTTGGAGTTAACTTTTTTATTAACCTATTTTTTACGCAAATAAGTTGTTCCTGAGCAAATATGTTGAACTGAATTTCATTTAGTTAGTATTTTGTACTGTACTTTCTAAGCATTTCGTCCTTCGTTAGTTGAGAGCAGGGCAGGAGCAAAAAAGTTGTTCCAGAGTTTTCTGAACGTAAGTTAAATCAATTAATAAGTTCATATACATAGTTAAAAATATGTTGTTTTTTTTAACTCTACGTATTTTTTATATTTTCAATATTTTGTAATTTATTATAATTTTTTTATTACATTTTATTAATAACCAACTGTGATATTTTCCTAGGGCTACACACCGCTTCATTTGGCCAGCCAATTTGGTAGGGATAATATACTCGAACTACTGTGGAATGTGTACAGTATGTATTTTCCAAGAAGCGTAAAACATAGTAATTTTTGTTAAAAAGTACCAATAATTTAAAAATTATCCTTTCCAGAGGCCAATCGAGACATTATGGATTGGAGTGGCAACAAGCCCCTGGACTATAGTCGCCAGCAGCCTAGTGTGTCGGCCTCAACGTGCAGCAGTGAGTATCAAAAGTATTTCCTCATCACGGAGCTAAACAACAACTACCATCTGGGAAACCAATACTTTGAGAACAATTTCTCAAGCGGTACTAACGAGATCAGCGGCGGTACACTCGGCAGCGCACTGACACGCCGCAAAAAACGCTCCCAACTTGGCTATGCCACCGTTAGTAGTGCCTCAAATGGGGGTACTGTGTCGCGTAGTCAGTCTCTATTGGTATCCCGGCGATATAAAAGGCCATCGGTCCAATCGCTTCTATTTAAGGGGGGTAGTGACAGCGATGGTGAGCATACCGAGCAGTTAAACAAAAAGGATGCAAATTTAGCAATTAACGAGAGCGAGGAAGACAAGTTTAGCAGCGAATCCGCCGCTGTCAATCTTCGCTGTGCCCCCCTCGGCGCAAGAGAGCTTTCTGCGTAAAACCTTTCGTCCGCTGCCGGTGCGCGCCGGCCATCCAAAGAAGCTGTTACTAACCCGGCTACATAGCTTAAGATTAATCCAAGCATGTTCTCAATAACCAGTTTTTGTATTTACCACTATAACATGGCTTTTCTAATTTCACAAAATAACAACAACAAAAATAACTGTTTAAAATAATACACATTACGCTGTTGGAAAAAGGGGAAAGTCAAAAAATAATGTATTAATTTTGTCTGTGATGTATATCATTTACCAATACAATTGTTATGCATAGATGTTCAACAATTGTATAAATGCTTCAGTTAAAAGAAATCTTTAATATCCTAAAAGACAACGCGAATAACATCACATACAAAAACAATTTTTAATATTTTTATAACGTTTATTGTGTAAATCATCAAATTACAACAAATTTGTGATCAAATGTAAAATTTTATATATGTATATACTGTATTGCCCTTCTGTGTAAAAACAGCTGCTAAAATGCATCTACACACTGACGAGCGTACCTATATCATCTTCTGATGATTACAAATTCTTATCCTAGCTTAATCAAAACTGTAAAAAATGGTGTTCAACACAATATTTGGTGTGGGTTTTCTTATAAACGAAAATGTTTTTTCTTAATCCCTAAATGCTTGATAGATATAGTGATTCAATCTTATAGAGAGACCAGTTTTCCATAGAAACATTTGAACAGGCGACATGCCCAATTGAAATCGTCTTCTTAGGTTTTTATGCTCGATTCCAAAGAGACTTCTAAGAGTATTTTGCAGTGGCAATGTCCGTCTATCTATCCGTCTATCCGTCCGTATGTACGTAATTCTTTCGACACTATTAGAACTGAGCCCGCGCAAGAATCAATAAAATCCCTATATCTTCCACAATTTGAACGGTATTCGGGAGCTATGGACTGCAACGTTTTTGTTTTAATTTTCTTACAAATTGATTAATCCCGTTCTGTGAAAATATAACAATTGATTAACAATTATTGTAGCCCTAATATTAAACCCAGTTATTGGAGTTACATATATATATCTCTGTCTTAATATAATAAACAGCTTATATATTTATTAAATCGCTTATTAAAAATTGCATGTGTACACATACCTTAAGGAAACAAACAAACTAATGCAGTGGTACGCCTGCAAAAAGTGTCACTTAAACTACATCAGTTATATGTATATAAGTTCTCAATTGTCTAAAGTGGGAACCTCTATTTATTTTCATTATTACCACGTGTAGAAATTCAAGCGATGCGGCAGAGCACAGGATTCAACGGCACCTGGAGGCAGGTTGACCCATTTGAATGTTTTCAATCAATTGACGTTCAATAATTTGTTAATGAGTTATAATATTTCTGCTGAATTTGTACATAACTTTTAATTTCTTTTAATTTCTTTATTGTTTTTGAAGCATTATATAAAAACTTACGCTTTTTTGTAGTATTCTTAATTTTTTATTAAAAGCATTTGATTTTGATGCCTGTGTTATACTTAGCATTTATTTGGTGAGTTATTCTTTTAATTAATTTCTAAATCGCTCTATCATTTGTCCTTGTGAAAAAAGCTACTCAAATTCCTAGGTTACATATTTGTCATTTTATTTATAACCAATATTGTGCACGTGCATGTGTAAACTTAAGTTAATAAACAAAAAGCTAAATATCTCTCTTTTCATATATTTTTAGAAATCAAAGCGCGAAAAAGCATACAAGTAGGTAAACAGTTCTATTAATGTTTGGTTGTGTACTAATTATGTTTTGTCTTGTCTTGCAGTCGAAAAAGATTTGGGATTCCTGCGGATTGGTTCACTGAATGTCCGAGTAAAGAAAACAACAGAGGCATTCAGCAACTTCTTGGGGGTGGGCAATGGCAGTGGACTAGTCCCGATGGCGTATGGACCTGGCGGGGGCATGGAAGTCAATCGCCATCACCAGCGAACTCACCGTCACCCTCATCAGCGTCATCATCATCATGTCAATGGTACGACGCGGGATCGTCCTCCGAATCAGAGAGCCTCGGGGACAATACCATACGGGACGAGCAACATTCTGAGCTCGAGAGCAAGTGTTCCAATAAACAGGAATTTGTATGACGCCGTTCACAAGTCGTGGGGCTCAGCAGACAATATAACGCAACGTTCAGAGAATCTAATGCCACCACCAAAATCGGTGGACTATTCAAAGCGCTACAAATCCTCAAAACGTTCCTCATATGCCTCCAATGCTACCGATTCACCGAGGGACTCCATCTGTTCCTCCAACTCCAGTTCAAATCTCAATTCCGGGTACAGCAGCATGCCCACCACTCCAAATCAAATACGCGCTCCTAAGGGTATTGGCTCAGCTATTGCAGTCGATTCAGATTCCGACTCCGCTTGTGGCTTCGACTCAAACTGGTCAGTTAATGACCGTTGCAGCAATATCTTAAAGCCGTAACTTAACCAGATTTATACAAAATTTTCTTTATGAAGTATTACAATTCTTTATTACATTTAAAAACGAAGATATACCTGTGTATATTAACAATCCTATTCAAAGAAATGACGATTCACTGACACTAATTGGCATTTATACATATTGTACGAAGATATACTTGAGTATACTTCATTAATAAGACAAAAATGATGAAGAAATAATAGACTTAAATATTGTTTTATGAATGGTTTTGGTTGCATGAATGTATATATATGTACATACATGTACTTTATATGTGATTCACAGACAATCAATACAATTTATAATAATAGGTAATATGTAAATAAATACAACAAAAGGTCTACAAAGGGAAACATTTTTTTAAAGATTTCCTTGTCTTCTTGTTTAAGTCTAAAAGTTTGAACTGTTTATGGAAGGATATTAAAATGCAATGATCCATATTATGAATATAGGGTTATACCTTTTCCCTTTTTAAGAAACATTATTTCAGTTTAATTATGATAGTTAACTATTTTTTTAGTTTAAAGAATAAAAAACCAGTTGCCTTTTTTATGTAATGCCTGCAATGGTCCAACGTGAGCAGCCTGTTTTTGTGAAATCCTTAAGGGCACTTTACGCTGTTAATAGAACAAGAAATTAAATGTTAATGTTTATGTTGCCAATTCACAGAATTCCCAAAAAGCCATTAAGCCTAAAATATTTCATTCAACATGCCAGCTGGACTTATATTATATGTTCATCGCAGGATTGACCAATATATAATAATCTATTATAATATTGTTACCTCAATATTTGAAGTTCAAATTTGATTTCCCGCTATAACAAGTTATCGATTTTTAAGGGCTGAAACATGAGAAAGCACAGATGCTGCCACTCTTTCGATAAAAATTTTAATACACCCCTATTTTAATATGGCCACACTTTCGATTTCATGTATTATAATTTCTAATATTCAAGGGATTCCTGATATTGATTATGATTTAACAATGAACATTTATCTTACAATTTTAAAGTAATAAAATATGCTATACAACTTTTATTTATTAAGTTTCATACAACATCGAAATCAAATTAATTTTTGCGTTAGAAAATCATAATAACGTTTCTGATTTTTTATCAGATATACAAATTATTTATAAGGTCTTATATTTTTATTAGACAATAGCATCTACCATATTTAGTATTCTTTTCTTGCTCAGAAAATAATTCTTATATTTTATATTTTATTTAGTAACGAACATACATATATCTAGCAGGTACAAGCGCGTCTTTTGGCACTTTGTCTACAATTGGAAACGGAGTACACATTCCGTGACTTCCGACTGCAACATATGTTTCTATAGTAATTTAATCGAACTGCGAACCCAACAGAACTCAATCAAAATCAAAATAAATGTTTGCGGTCTATTCTGACGTCACACCAAGCCGCTAGCTTCTGATAAAATAAATTTAACGGACCTGCACAATGTGGGATTCTCCATTCTTAAGTTCATCGAAATTGTCGGTCGTAAGTTCAGTATTTATATACATTCCACAGCATTTGAAGCAGTTGCGTCCTAGACTTCAACGAGAACGCACCACCCACACGAAGGCACTCGGACGCAGTTCCATATTCGACCAAGCTAGAGTGAACAGAGTCACAAATAGACATATTATCATGGAGCAGGCATTGAGCAGTCCTTCAGGCAGTACGCATCGCGATTATGGGGCTACGTCCAGTGCCACGCCTGAGGTAATCTTAGCCGCTGCGTCCAGTCCCACGGAGTTTGTCTCGCTAAGCGAGGGTATTGGCCACAATATCACCGCCATACACAGCAGCACCAAACAGTTGGAGAAGCAACTGAAACTAATTGGCACTGCCAAGGATTTGTCAGCATTAAGCGAGAAGGTACACAGCATCAATACAAAGACCAATGCGCACGTCCAGACCACCATTCAGGATTTACAGCGTCTGCAGGCGGTGGTGCGTCATGGCAATCGCCAGCAGAAGCTGCAACTGGACAAGCTCACCCATGAGTTTCAGAACGTTGTCGAGAAATACTCAATGCAGCAGAAGCGCATCGCGCAGGCCAAGCGAGAAAGCTATCACAGGGCCGCTGCTGCTGAGCGTGAGGCTGAGATATCTGGAGAGGCGGAGCTGCTGCAGCTGCAGCGCCAGGAGCAGACGGATCTAGACCGGCATCATGATATGCTCGTTGCACGCCAAAGCCAATTGGAACAAATTGGGGTGGATATACTTGATGTTAACGTCATAATGAAAAGTCTGTATACTATGGTGGAGGAGCAGAGAATTGTGGTGGGTGAGTAATCGTCTTGATTAGGGAAATATCATTTCATTCCAATTATAGTTCATTTGTATAATTGTAACTGTTCTCATTTCCACTTACAGAGACAACTGCTGAAAGAGTTGATGAGACGGACGCTCGTGTGAAGGAAGGATGTGCAGAGGTTCAGCAGGTGGCTGCCAGCGGAAACAGGAGCCGTCGTAAGATACTGATAGTTGTAGTGATTCTCGTGATAATAGCTGTAGTTATAGTTGGTATTATAGTCGGAAAATCAAAGTAATTTTTTTCAAGTATACGCATTTTATAATTAATTATCATTTTGATTTATTTTGATAAACAAAGTGACTTATGCGCGCAAAAGCGAGCAAAGACAAAGAAAATTGAATACAAACACAAATTAAAATACAAAGCGCTTTGCAGAGCCTTGTGAAGTGTAAATATAAACCAAATAAATATACTTTTATAGATTAGAAAATATTCTTTCTTATCTTCAACCTACCATAACTTACTCAAAACCAAACCAATTTTTATAAGGAATGCATTTTTGGAGTTGGTTGGACCCACATTGATTTGGCATTTCAATTTTATTCATTGATTGAAGTTCACATTTCAATAATTTTACGAGTCAGTCAACTTAAAGATATATATTGTTTACATATATTTAAAAAATATATACATATTTCTTTATTATTAAAAGTAATCAGACTTAAAGACGACTATAAATCTATTAGTATTGCTTAATATTAGCGTTGTGTAGTTTTTAACATAGGAATTTAAAAATTTTAGGTAGCTAAAAATTATAATATGATTTATAAATATAGATAGCCATGACCTTGGTCGAAATTTTTATTCTGGTCCCATTTATGATGGCTTAAATAAATGGATAAAGTAGGTAAAAATGCAAACATTTCCGAGTTGGTCTTAAAACTCTAAAATAATAAAATGTGTGTTTAATAATAATAATAATAATATTTAAAATGTTTATTAATAATCCTTAAGTGATGGTTGTTGAAAACCTTGATAATATAGCCATTTAACGTTCAGGTGAAATATTTTGTTGTGTCTTGAAAGAAAATATAAATATGAGTACAGTATATATTTAAACTTTACACAGATTTTCTGCACAATCGCGTTTTTTTATTAATGACAGTCTTGTAGTTAATGAGCGAAATGTAATTATAAATTTGACAAATGAAATATTTAAAGGCAGCCATACGAATACCCCACGTTTTGAATTCTGTGGTAGGTTTCGCGCGGTAGGTTTGTATCTTATCAGTAAACGGTGTTGTCAAATGTCTATCTAGGGCTGCAAAACCACGATTGCTAACAGATATCGAAATTATCGATAGTATGTTCTGTCTTTGTGTGTAATGCAGTGAAAGGCTTGCGCACTGGGCAAATTAGTTAAAAAGAAACTGGAAATCAACTCGCCCACTGAAGTAAAGAAATACTAGGTAACTTATACTAATAATTGGAAGCCATATAGTTGCTGGTACCCACAGGCAGGCAGAGGTAGGCCTTCTGTATGTACGCTAACTGTGTGTATGCCCGCATACACTTGCATGCACACACATGCATGTTTTGTAGATATGTGCATATGTATGCATATTTGTCATATGTTAGCACGGCTGATAAACTCTGCGTAGAAGTGAATCATTTGTTTGGCTCCAGTTTGAGTTCGCTTGTTTGTGCGTTCGAAGCGTATTAGATTGTACTAGATAGTTGCGGTATTTGTTGCCTCGCAATCATAACTAAAGTTGACCTCTACATTCACAGACAGTCGCGTCATAGAACCCAACGAAGACGCACCACCCACAAAAAGGAAGCAACACACGGAGACAGGGCTATTCCCGACCGAGCCAGAGTGACCAGACCCAGAGACAGACATTGCGTGCGATATTGACCAGACCCAATTATCATGGCGCAGGCATTGAACAATCCTACAGGCGGTACGCATCGCGATTATGGCGCTACGTCCAGTGCCACGCCTGAGGTGAGCTTTGCCGCTGCGTCCAGTGGTAATGCCGGGTTCAGTCCCACGGAGTTTGTCTCGCTAAGTGAGGATATTGGTCACAATATCACAGCCATACACAGCAGCACCAAACAGTTGGAGAAGCAACTGAAACTTATTGGCACTGCCAAGGATTTGTCAGCATTGCGCGAGAAGATACACAGCATCAATACAAAGACCAATGCTCGCGTCCAGACTACCAGTCAGGACTTACAGCGTCTGCAGGCGGTGGTGCGTCATGGCGATCGCCAGCAGAAGCTGCAACTGGACAAGCTCACCCATGAGTTTCAGAACGTTGTCGAGAAATACTCAATGCAGCAGAAGCGCATCTCGCAGGCCACGCGAGAGAGCTATCAACGGGCCGCCGCTGCTGACCGTGAGGCTGACATGTCTGTCAGAACAGAGTTGCTGCAGCAGCAGCGCCAGGAGCAGGCGGACCTGGAGCGTGATCACGATATGCTCGTTGAGCGTCAACGCCAAGTGGAACAAATTGAGGCGGATGTGCTTGATGTTAACGGCATAATGAATAAACTCAGCACAATGGTGGTTGAGCAGAGAACGGTGGTGGGTGAGTACTCCTCTTGGTCAGAGATCTGTTGGAATTGTGGCAGCACTTTTGGTTAGAGATTCGTTGTGCATTTGTAACTTATTGCGATTTATTGAATTTGATGAAATTGCGTTGTTCAGAGTAGACACAGAATACCGAATTCAAATTCGATTCAAAATAATCCTGAAATTAAGTAAAAAGCAGACCAAACGCATGATCCAGATTCTTGGTAGAGTAAAGCTTGGCGAATTCCTTAAACCGTTTTTTGATAAGGCCCAAGACACCATTTGTTTTACATTGTATAAGGGATAAGCATAGATAAAGTAGACGAAGAATGAATGGAAAGAATTTAATATACTGAATCAAAGTTCTTTCTGAAATCAGTTTGACATTATGTTGCGGAATTCGCATGAACAATGGTTGAGAATTCAAGCATGTTTGTTGACACTGAACGACGTTAAGCAACTCCGTGCTGCAATTGTGAAATCATGGGGGACAAAAGGTTGATAATCGGGCCTGTTCCCAATTCTCGAAACTTGCGAATGTGGAATACGAATCGACTTAGCTGTTCCTAACTCGCCAAGACTAGTGACTTTTTCGTTTTGAAAACGAGTAGCATTTTAGTCGTTGGGATTTCTAGATTACATGGGACAATGAAATAAAATTTTCACAAGCACGATTTTCTAATATTCTTCATCATATTTAGAAATGAATAAGCTCATTCAATCTTTTAATTAAAGTCAAATTACATGTCTATTATTTAATTAAGAAACTGTCTGTTCAAATCACCTGCAAAAACAGAATCGTGCAGACAGAGAAACAAAACAGCTGATCTCAGTGAATCATATGGTTTGCTTATCAATAGCATACTCGAAACGTTATTTGTTGCTTAAAATTAACGTATACATTGTGGACAACGAATTATATACAGTTAACGAAGTAAATTGCGCAGCGCGCAGTAGAGGAGAATATTCTTTTGGATTATTGCAATGTTTGTTTTCCACTTTTAATCAGAGTACCAAAACAAACAAAACCGAACGGTTTGTTTTCGATTTGTTACGAACATTCGAAGGAACGAAACGTTTGACAACCTTGAGGGAACTTTTAGAGGGCTCACTCTAACGTTCCCGAATAGTACATAAGCAAACAAAATAGACACAAAACAAAGGAAATAAAACGATACAATACACGAAACAAAAAGAAAGACTTGAGTTTGTGTTAGAAAAGAATTAAATTCATTTCTAGTTAGTTAGTTAGACGAACAAATTTTTTATTTCTATGTATTTTTTAAATCCGTAATTCATTTTTGGTTTATTATTTATATTAGCTTTCGTTGGAATATCTTAAATAAACTGAGCAAGAAAGAGAGCACGTTTGAAAAGAACACGAAAGCAAACCTTTCGCTTGTTCCTTCTTGTGTGTCTTTTCTTTGGTTTGGTAGGAAAGAACCTTATCAGCAAATAATACGAAAGTATTGACTTCATATAGTTTGTGATCAATGGGAATTGAAACGTTTTGTATGCAGTTTTGTTAGCACGAACAGAACACTAAATATCTTTTCACAGTGTGTGATTGGTTCGTTTACTGCTTTGTTTATTTTCCTGTTTTAATAATTTAATAATTATCAATGTTGATTCTTTTTTGTGGAACATCTGATTCCAGCTGAGACATATTGCTATCGAAAGTCGGTTTCGAACTCGAGTTCGGAAAGAGAAAACGAAGGCAAAACGATTGCAAATGATACACTCGTGTAATGATCGGAATAGATAGATAATTAGATTTTTACTTTTTGAAAACGAGTGGAATTGGGAACAGGCCTGATTAAGTCGGCTTAATTCGTAATGCTAAAGCTGTAAATGCCTCTGTTCTGGAAATGTTAAACTGGCTTGAGCTGTTATACTCAAAATGGTCTGCTTTGTGACAGGGATTGATGAGAATTCCCCAAAACTGTAACCGTCTGTTTCTAAAAACTTCCCAGTTTAGTCTGAAAAATATAAAATTCTTACCATATCCATCCTTACAGATAACATTGAAAACAGTATTGATCGGACAACCGCCAATGTGGAGGAGGGACGCAGTGAGCTTCAGAAGGCGGCTGCCAGTCGTAATAGCCACCGCCGTAAGATACTGATACTTTTAGTGATTGCTGTGATAATAGGTTTAGTTGTAACTGGCATTATAGTCGGAAAAGTGAATTAATTGTTTATATATATACATAAACATCTACACACATACATACACATTTAATAATTAAATTAAAGTTTTGTAAAACTATTTTTATAAAAAATAATGCATTATTCACAAAGTGAGTTAAGCGCGCGCCAAGCGAGCAAAGACAACAAGGAAAAATTCAATACAAACACGAATTAAATATATAAAGCGCGTTGTAGATTTTAGTTATGTGTATGAACAAAATAATTATACTTATAAATATGTATTTGTAAATGAAACGAAACGAAACGAAATAATTTAAAAAAACAAACCATCTACAAAAATATTCAACGCTTTGAAATGTTAAATTATTTCCTGTTAAAAAACAAATATCAAAACAACGTTTTTGGTTTATTATTGATTGTACAACTTGTTTTTGTAGTTAAGCAAGCAAATAATATACTTTGAATAATCGCCCTGTTCTTGGTTGATTGCTTATCGGTCTATCTGCTTAAGAAATTAAAAAGTACTATATAATCTGAACCGGTTTTCTGTGTGCATTTTATTGACTAAGGCCCATTTCTTTCTTTATTCCAACTAAAATGATGCGAAACTCGACTTGACTTGAAATTTTACTCCTAGTAAACGGGAAAACTGATCTTAAGGCATTAAGCAATTAATAAAAGCTTGTTAAATAGTTGTAGCTGGTAGTCAGCTTAGAATACGAATGGATGAACCTTCAAATTGAATTTAACGGCTGATACAAACAGAAAATTCAAAATAATTTAAGCTAGGTTAAGTATGGAGCAGTCACGTTAAGAGTGGAGCAACTTCGTTAAGTGTGGAGTAATGTAAATTAACAGCAGCCATAAAATGCGTTAACATGCTTCCTTCAACTGAAAAACCTATCGACCGACCACCACAGTCTATCGAATCTGCTTTCGCAGATTCGGTCACACTGCTTTAAACACAAACAAAAACGTGCTATTCTCGTAATAATTAAATTCCTTAGTAAGTTTAACAACAGAAAAATGCCACAAGGTAAATTCAAAAAGCTAAGCTGCCCGCTTCTATACAAAACAAGAAGAAACATCAAAAACAAGCAGCATTTACACGTAGATCAAGTGAGTAGTAAGCAAAGGCAACAAGTAGCTTGGAAATGTTTACATACTTTCATGTTTTTTTTTATAGATGCACCTATACAGGCCAAGAAAGGCAAATTTAATGAAACGCAAAAGATCAAGGCGGTCATTTCGAAATCAGTCAACAAAAGCGTCGAAAGCGAGCTCCGTTCCCGTGCGCACGAAGGCTATATTCAGTTGAGCAAAGCCCAAGAAGCGGTGGCCAAGCATCATGCAACGAAGGCTGCGGCAGCAGCAGCAGCCTCCACTAGCAAAGCCTCGGAATAGCCTAAAATACTACTTATTAGATAATAAGCTTATTAATTAAAGGCTGTTACATTTGTACATTGTATGACCAGGTATTTGTTATTTTGAACATTAGTATTCACTAATTCAAATTTTTAACGCGAAATTATGAATGCAACCTGTATATCTGGTGGAAAACCAGTATTTTCAATTCTGAATTGTGCTAAATGAGGTGATATTTATAATACTCATTTGACTACATTTTTTTAAAACATAATTTAAAAGAATCTTAACAGATTTAGTCAAAAAGATCAAATGTGTACGATTTAGCTGTTTGTTACAACAATAAGCATAAAAAGTACAAACATAAGCTGCTTTTTATTAGGAAATAAATAAGTTAGGCTCGTATGAAAAAAAGGTTTATTTGTCATTCAAAAAAAGAATGAATCGAGAAATTCTATAGATTACTATTGCAAATTTAAAAATACATGAGAAGCGGAATATATGTAATATACTTTTTTATTTTTAGGATATTTAATTCTGTGTACATATATTTGAAAGTTATAAAAATAAAAATAACATTTGAAATAAAAGTACTTTAAAACTGTCTTCATTTATTTGGTGTTGGGAGGAAGGTTAAGGAAAGCAGGAGTAGTATTTGATCGAAAATATATATGTTCTTTCAAAAGAATCGGTTAGACAGAGAAATCTTGCCTAGAGAGATTTTTCAACATTTTTTCATTTAAGCCAGCAAATTTTAAAACAAAAAGAAATGTCTAAATATTATTTGATTTAAATTCAAAAATGCAAGCATACTTTTGAGACGCAACTCAAATCAGGATTTAATAAAATTAAAATATTCTTTTAGGCTTATTGCTTACAGCATTACAGAAGGTTTACCGAATTTGAACAGCATGTTTGGGCCCATTTTACTGGTACATCATGTTATGTTGCTGTTAATGCAATGTTAACTTTTTGTTGACCATCTGTTTGCAGGCTGTTATTATTCTGTTAACAGTTATGCAAACCTACTGTAAACATCCTGTTATTAACAGAGCAATGTTAAATGCAGCGACTGTTATACTAATCAGAAACTTTTATACTAATCAAAAACTGTTATATTTAACGACCTTCTGATGATTTCTGTTCGCCTGGTATTTAAAGCATTTTGACGCTGCCAAATTACATCTTCCGCGTTGGCCAAATGAAAAAGCATAGCAACTAAAAGTATGCAACACAAATTTGTGGTAGTCACATGTAGAGTAAAATTTCAGAAAAATAACTCCCATTTTGCCATATCCTTGGAGATTTTGAAATTACTTGTTGCGTTAGATCGCAAGCACCTCCTTTATCGATTGGCATTCAAGGATAATGGGGTCATCTAAGAATCATCGACTTGAAAATTTTTATTCGGAGGGACGAAGGAAACTGACCAAATATACAAAATCCTCGATAAGTTGGAAACTACAAGGACGATTCGAATGTCCTTTGGCCAGTTGGTAGCCCTGGTCATGACGTTATCTGACACAGGACTCACAAGGATCCTCCTGGATACGGCCGAGATATGGCCAATTTTCTGTACACAGAAAAGTCTGTATTTCTCAGCTCATTCAAGGACCTTCGTCCTTATCGTTACATTTTCGAATTCAGCAGAATGTTAGCTATCTCTCAGCAAAGGACATTAAAATCGTCCTTGAAATGAGCGAGATACAGGCGATTTTGTGAATTTGTATCATTTTTCTGAGCAACCCCCTTGCAAAAATTTGAAGTTCTTTTTTCGGTAGGGTCCTGAAAATCCTTGAATGCCGATCGATAGTCCTCATTCGTACGAGTAAATAAATATATGTCCTTTCAAAATCCTTCAAGATTAACCCGAGATATAACTAATAGTTTAATGCTTCAATATAATTTAATTTAAGCATAGCAACTAAAAGTATGCAACACAAATTTGGGATAGTAATGTAGAGTAAAATTTTCAGAAAAATAACTCCCGTTTTGACATATCCTTGGAGAATTTGAAAGGACTTGTTGCGTCAGGATCGCAAGTACCTCCTATATCGGTGGGTAAATAGCCTGAAATAAATGAACAAATATCCGAGCCAACTCTATTCCGATTAACATTCAAAAAACAATGTGTTTTTAGATTATTTTATATTGTGAGTTTTATTTGTTTTATTTTAACAATTATGTAATGCAATTTTAATCTGATTATTTATGTATACATTAGGTTTAATAAAGGAATACTTATAAAATACTTATATGTATTTTGACAGAATAATATTAAGTTTTAGAAATTCTTTGCACCCGTAAGTTTATAAAATATGTTCTGTCTAGACTTAAATTACCCATATCATTTTCAAAATCAAGTAGCATAGAGTTATAAAATGTAATGCCAACACTACAATTGTCCTGCTTGACGCCCTATTCCGCTCTGGATAAGAAAGTAGACCGAAAAATAAGTATTCTACAGTCGGGATCTTTGGATAGCAAAGATTTTACTTCATTTTAATTGATCAATTGGAAAATCTTGAGTTAAAAAATGGACAATTTAGGAAATTCTTGGAGAAAACAAATTTACACAATTTGTCGCACATTTCTGTGCAAATGGCAGATTATTTCGGTAAAGTTCTTAGAGTAACTTTTGTGGGTCTGGGACCACAACTGGCCAACAATAACAACAACATGCAAGTTTGACATTTGCTTAATTTATGGCCCGTGGCAGTTGGAGGAATGATTTTGAAATTGGTAAGTCATTTTGCTACTTATCGCAATTAGTTTGTGTTTGTTTAATTATAAAAATAGTTAGCGAACAAAGTTTTGTGTGCTGACATTTATTGGGCGTGTTTCCCTCCCTGCTAACTCCAGCATCCACCCAGCCCCTCAGCTGCGACACGGTCATCAAAAAAGTTTTTGGCATTGGCAAAATGAAAAGTGAAAAGTAAGGAAGAAAAAATGCGAAACTAACAATTTTTATTTAATTTTTGCAACGTTTCGTTGCGTTTGCTATGCAAATTTGGCGCTTTTGATGCGCTTTTAATTAGCCGGAGCCCAGCCCGCTCCACCGGATGGAATAACATAAAAATCCGCTGTCAATTGGTTGTTTTCTTTGTTTTTCTATGCTGATTCGTATTGCACTTTGATTCCGTCCCCGCACGCCCCCTCACTTCTTCTGTCAATCGCATGCAAATGAGCGCTCGCTCACACGACGACTGCGCCCAGGTGTGACCAGGTGGCGCTGCTTGGGTGCGGCGTGTTTTGAACGTTTCACGTTTACGCTTTTAGTTTTATGCTGCGAAAATTGAAGTGTCCTTTGCATATTCAACAGCATGCAAATGCATTGCACTCAGTCTGCAATTACAACGCCACTCGAGCGCAGCGGAAAGGGAGGGGAGGGGTTGGGGATATCCATTTATTGCGTGTGCTGTCACTTGGTTTCTTTATCGGAAGCTCTATTATTGGAGGGACTCTACTGTTCATAATTTTCGTTATGAATGATGCGCCATCTATTGGGAATATTTACACTTGATTGGAATCTTATTTGAAGCCTGAATCGTAATAGGATTCCTTGGCGATACTTCAATACTAATACGTTCTAATATTAAATATATTAACTGATAAGTTGCTTTCCAAATATAGTATCTACTAAGCTTACTAAAATACTAAAGACTTTTGAGTTAATAACAAATATTATTGTATAAAACTATGTGTAGTGAATTGTTTCAAATTTCAGGAAACTTATTTATAATTGAAACACATTCTTATAAAATTATTTATATCTTATAAAGTTCCCAAACTGCTAATCTGCATACTCATAACTTTAAAAAATATAATGATCATTTTTTATTATGAAACTAAACATGGTTAATTTTTGAAAAAAATGTTTAACTTATTACTTATTTCCATTTATTTAGCAATACTTCTACAAAAAATTAGACCTCATATAGTTTAATTTATTTAAAACTATTACTAGAAGTACTAGAACTATTATACCTCATTACTTAGTTTCATTTATTTACTAAATAAATACAATTAAGTAAAGATGTATATTTTTTTAAATAACTAGAAAAAATCCTTAAGATTTTAATTTTGTTCCACTTCACAAATTTTAAAATGATTTTTTGCAACTCTCTAGAAAGTATTATTCATAATTTTTCAACTTCCATAACTTTATCAATATTAAAATCATTTATTGATCATGTTTTGAATATATAGTCAATATAAAGTGCGAGCGAGTATGCTGGGGCAATAAAACTTTATTTTGAAATATACATGTATAAAAATATAAATAAAATCTATTTTTAATTTCATCAACTACCTACATCAAACATATGTCCAGAACGTTTCACTTGATTAGCTGTCAAATATTTTAAGCGAAAAATGTCAATTGATGTTTTGGAATGCATTTTGTGAGCTGCTTGATTGATTTACATACGCTGTGCTCTCACAAGGCTTATGGCCCGCACTTTAATTACAAATATGTTGGACAAAAGGACACCCACACAGACAGCTGCACACAGGCGTTTGTCACACATACGCACAAAGGATAATGGCCATTACAAAAGCGGAAATCACACGAGCAAACGTCCTTAACAAGTTTTTCCATTTAAAACATATTTGCCCAGTTCGCTTAATGCCCAAATGTGTGCCTTGAGCAGCCAGCACAAAAACAATGGCAAAGGGAATCAACTATTTGAATATCGACGTGTGGCCATTGTCCGCTGTGTCCAGTCTGGAATGTCCAGCCGGACTGGGCCTACCTGCTGCTGCCTCATTGTGTGCAAGGCGCGCATGTAAATTTGTCCAACTGGATGCAAAGACAAACACTTGAAACGCCGAACAGACAAACGGACAGTTGGACAAACGGCTGCCAGTTTGTGGCCACCTGCGGAATTTTAAAACCTTTTTTTTATTTTTGCATACAATTGCGAGTCGGCCAAGAGGCCTGTGTGTGAATTTTGATTTATTCAACAATGACAACGCCATTTGTATGCAGTTTTTCAGCTATATTTCGGTTAAGGCGCACATTAAATTTTGTGTTTTTCTTCCACCTGATAAATGTAAATTGTATGGCAAAAATATAAGCTGTCAAGCGGACTCGCTAATAGAAATGGAAGCGGATCAATTCTTTTGTAGCGCGGCCTGGGAATATATGAAAGAGTTTTCGAATCAGGCCACGGTTAAAAATGTACTCTATAGGGAGATTCCAGATGTTGATTATGACTAAAGTTTGCTTATCATACAGTAATAATAGGAGATTATTGAAATATACTAGATTTGCAAGTGGTCTATGCAGTCGACCAAAACTAGAAACAATAAAGATCAAATAATTCCTAGTATTTATTAAATATATTTCAATTTTTGTTTTTGAATCTAGTAGGCGTGTCTGTGTCTATTATATATCACCTTTAAAACGCTATATCGGCGATATATCCAACCGTTTCAAATTTGTATAAATGATTACACAGGGACTATTCAAATACCTTACAAATTATATAAAAATGATCAATAGTAGTGCAACATTAATGGCCAGAAGATTCATGTTTGCCTATTGATATATAGATACTACGTTTATGCTTTGCCCATTTTGCTAAATCATTAAATGAATCACAAGTTGACTATCAATTCAGCGTCAATTCACAAATTGGTAAGGCGTTGCCACCTATCTTCTAACTTTTCATGTGTATTTCTAACATGTGGCAACTCTCAGCGCTTGGTTTGGCATTGGAATTCAAATTCAATGTAGTGGACAGTTTTAACAAAGTTATACTTAGTTTTGAACATACGTATAAAAGACACCTTATCTTTAGTACGTTTTTGCTACAGTTTATATTGTTACTTTTATTGCTTTTCGGTAAGCCCAATTTTATTTCCTTTCACATGGCACCCTCGTGGGCAATGTGGAGTGGCAAGGCATTTAATACTCGCGCTTAGCCATTATACATTTTTTACACACATATGTTTTATGTAGCGCAACGGCGCCGATATCAAATTGTATCTACAACTTCAGTTTAATTATAAGCCACGCACAGCTCATCAAAATTTCTGCAGCGAATGTTGCAGGTGCAAATGCCGAACGAACTTCACAGTCCGCACTCGCCAGTCGTCAGTCGCCAGTCGCCAGTCGTCAGTCCTGAGCGATCCCCAGCTCATTTTCGGTTCCACATTATTATTATCCACGCTTTGTGGCCAGGTTTCATCCCGCTCTGGCCAGGTCCGGTCTCCAGTCTTGTCTGGTCAGGTTGGGTTTGGTTTGGTTTGGTCGCCTTGGCTGCTTATTGAACGGCCGACCGCGCTACAATTCATTTGCAAAGCGTATCCAAAAATGTTGATGGGATTATTATATGTTGCTCTTGAATGTTGAACTGCAGGTGGAATCTCAATGTACCTGTATATGCCTGAGTATACCTGTGTGTAGGTCTTTATCTTTTTAATGTCGTGGATTGCATTGTGTTTTGCTTAAAGCATTAATTTATGTATTAAAAGTTAGAAATCCGTGTGGACAGCTGAAGTTTTGCGCCCCTGTGTATTGGATACATTTTATTTTGAAGGTAGTCATGCTACAAATGTATAATTTCATATAGCCGGTGAAATTGGTAAATTATTAATGGAGATGGCAGTGCAAGGACAGGTGAGGGCAGTTTAATGGATTGACGCCTGGGAATGCAGCATATAAGAATGTGGGAAAAGTTGTTAAGAATATTAAACAGCATTTAATGGTACATGCAATAATAACAACAAAATTATTTCGAATTAAATATTGAACTTATCAAAATACTTAAAAAATACATACAAGAACTGAATTTAGATAAAATAAAATAATAAAATAAATACAAATAAAATCTTACTGAAATGATGAAAATATTTCAATGTTTCCTAAACTACCAAACTTCTGACTTTTAATTTTTACTCCTGTACCCATAAAATGGGTAAAAAGGGGGTATTGGATTTGTGCAAAAGTATGTAACAGGCAGAAGGAGACATCTCCGACCCTATAAAGTATATATATTCTTGATCAGTATCAAAAGAGATTTCGATTTGGCCATGTCCGTCTGTCTGTCCGTCTGTCCGGATGAACGCGTCGATCTCAGCAACTACAAGAGCTATAGACACCAAATTTGAAATGTAGGTTCCTGTATACCATACGCAGATCAAGTTTGTTTCATATTTCAGATATCTCCCCCCGTTCCCCCGCAAATCGATAAAAACCGTTTTACAGTAACATTTTTCAAGATACAGCTTTAAGATTTGGCATGTACAATACTTTAGTCTCTCTTGATCTACTGTCCAAATTTCAAGTCGATCGGATAATAAACACGGAAGTTATTCACGAAAGAAGATTCAGTAATGCAGCGAGAGGGGGAAGAAGAAGCACAGCCACTTTTGCCGCCTGTGTGCGTGCGTCTTTGTGTATGTGTGTGTGTATGGGTAAGTGGACTTAGATGTGATTGGATGTTTTAGACCTGGGTACAGGGAGTTTCGTAGTAGGGTATACTCGACTATAGCATTCTTACTTGTTTTTGTTAGATTGTTCCTATGGCAGATAAGCTCGCATGTAATATAAATATATTTTTTCTAAATCCAAAACAACCCAACTTAGAATTTCATGAATATCTGTTGCTAATAAAAATCAGTAAACTAACATCGAAATTAATATTAAAGCACTGGGATGTGTTTTACTTCCGCCGGCTGCAATTCAAACTAAAAACGGAAGAAAAAATCTGCTGGAAAAAGCGCGCACCGGATGTAAATTGGGCCCAGCTGCATGCCAAACTGCAATTGTCATCAATACGCCAGCAACAACAATAACAGCAAGGACTACAAAGCCAATTCGTAAAACAAAAGCAACCGACTACAACAACAAAAGCAACAACAGCAACAACCAAGGGCAAAAAGCGAATTTCAATAACGGATGTAAATAAACCACAAGAGATCGATTACCTCCCCAGCGCTGCAGCGTGCGAGCAGCGGCAGGACTCGCTGCGCCTTGCCTCACCTGCCTGCTGTCAGGATAACAGATGCGCACAGGTACAGCACACAGCACTTTTCTCTGGCATGCAAAAATATCAGTTAACTGCATAAACTGCGCGACACGGAACAGCTACAAAAAGCATCCCAGCAAGAATTTATCATACTTGATATACTACAAGCGAAAAGAATGCTCTACCTTGAGATACTATGTAGTTAGTCTTCGAAAGTTTTCTTTTAGACTTTGTAGCAGAATCCTTATTGACTTGATTCAATTTTGTTAAGCTTAAAAAATATCTACTTATGCAAAAGATAAAGTATCTATTAGAAACTCCAATCCCAAAACGCATCATAAAATCCTGCTTCGAATAAATAAATAAATAAAAAATTATAATTCGATACGGAAATAATATAAAATTAATGGTAAGTGTAGTTGTAGTATGTAATTCTCATCAATTCATGTATTTCTTACTTATTCTCTTTATTAAAAAGCAGTTTCGTGATAAATATGTACAATCTTAGTCATTAGTTAATTAATTATTATTATTATTGTTGTAAATAAACGTAATCACAATCAAACAATAGTGTTTTATTGATGAAAACTGTAAGGATGGGAATCACTTATTATTTTCAGAATGAATTTTCGGCATAATTTACTTTGTGATAAAAAATTGGTCAGAATTACTAACAAAAATCGTTATGTTCCCATTTCAAATAATGAGAAAAAAACTGTTGCATACTTTAAGGGGCTTAATTTTTAGCAACCTTCTGCTGATTTCTGTTCGCCTGGTGTTTAGGCTGTGTCAATGAAGTTTGGTTTCAGAATTCAACTTTTCAGTTTGCGAGCGTCGAAATGCCAAAAAATGGCCAGAAATACCAGGCGAACAGAAATCCGCAGAAAGTCGCCAAATAGTATAACAGTTGCTGATTAATATAACAGCCAATCGACTGTTATACAACTATGTAAATAACAGGAGTCTGTTATGAACAGCCGGTTAACAGTATGATAACAGAGGGTTAACAGAATGTTAACAGTATGATAACATCGCCAACCCCAGTTTGGTAAGCGTAAGCTTTTGCAGTACACAAAAATTGAAAGAAAACACGTCAAATAATAATTAACATTGTTTATTTGCATGAAATATAAATCATATGGTTAAACCTGAGCTCGTATTGTATTCAACTTATTACTTAAGAAACTGCATCAGGAAGTAGCCCAATTTTGAAGTCAGTTCCGCAGCATCCTCAACCAGCTTGACTAATTGAAGTGCCGCAGAGTGGCCGATCTGTTCGGCGTGTTCACCTGCGGATGGCCATAGATGTAGGACTCGTCGTCTATTTGGACATATCACCAGCTCCGATTGAGCTCCTTGGCGATGTATTACGATTCGGAAAAGTAGTCAAATTCAACAAATCGCATTTCTATCTAAATATTTTGCCAGGCAACGCTGGTGTGTTACCATTTATATAGCTAATGACCTATTTAAAAGACAAATCTATATTGAAAGATAAATAAATGTAGACTGATAATAAATTGGCTTTGAATATTTAAATGAACACTGAGAAGACGGCATTTTTGTTTTGTACAGTATATTTATTCACTGAGTAATTCAAATATTTCTCATGTACACATAATATTATATACTATTTATGCGCGTGTTTCCTGTGGTTTACCATAGAACTTTACAAATACAAATTTTAGGTAAGTATATCGGAGGTATTTTAGTATTATGTTGTTGTGTTTTGTTGTTGATTCAAACTTTATTTAAAAGCAACATTGAGCTACACATAGCATGTACATATGTATATTTGCGGATGCATCAATTGTTATATTACATGGCAACTTTATTCGGTTAGTATTCAGTATTATTTCAGTATAATTACTTATAAATATATATAAATAGTTATTATTTTAGTTAATAGATTACATGGTTATTTTTGTAACATTAACATTTTACACACACATGGAGTTTGCCAAGCGTTATATTATTTTGTATTTATAAAGTAAATTGAACTCAGCTTATGAAAAGGCAATGAACTCTGATTCACATCCTGCTTCCTTTACTCATCTTAAGCATATGTACACCCTATAATGCAAATGGTACAGGATATACACAGCTGTCCCTCCAAAAAAATCCTGCGTGTTGCTCACAAAAAAGTGCCAAGTTGAAATTTATTTAAGCTTCAGCCACGCAAAAAAAAAACCGCAGGAGCCGCGGGCAGGGCGCGGGCGGGTGACGTGGGTCACTTGTTAAGCTCGACGGCAGCAGCAGCCACAACAACAACAACAACAACAACAACAACAACGACAACAAAAGCTCATTAAAGTATTGCACCTGGTACATCTGGGAAGAGGAGAACTCCAACTGAAACTGAAACTGGTCCTGGACTGGACTGTGCGCCTGCGCAAATGGAAATCGAATGCTTGAGGGTGATATTGTGGATATTTATAAGATAATACTGCGGGCAGGCATCCATAAATGTGTTGATATTATTACGGTAAACAGGCTGATGCATTTTAAATTGAATTTAAGATCACTCGCCACTTCACTCCACTCTCTCTAATTGGCCCCGGAAAGTGGTCCATAATGAGGCTGTGTCGTCATCAAGCTGATGACCCAGCGATTTAGCTGAATGGTTTATTGAAAAGCCATCAAGATGAATGGGTAAAAGTTTTGCACAGTGCTTATTATATTTCCACTTATATTATACATGTATGACCCATTTTCAGCTGGCCAAATATTGTATAGGTCCAATTCCTTGGAACAATAATTCAAAAGTCAGCTCTGGGGTCTCATTGTAAACGCGTTAAGTCAAAGAAGCAGCCGCCTGTCTCAAGGTGTAAAGAAAGGTGTTCTGCCGACAAAGAGATCAACTCAGAACGCCTACGGATGCACAATGCCTCAATAGAAACAGTTGCACACAAGACCCAATTGCCCAGCATTGTTGCAGGATGAAGAAGCATTAATCATGAACCCAAAAACGCTGTTATATATTGCAGTTAGTATATGGCCAAGGTCATAAATGTCTCCAATGCTTTAATAAAGTAAGCAATGCGAATGCAGTCCAACTCGCAGCTGAAAATAACACATAGTATATCCTTTGCACAGCATCCTGCCAAGCCAGCGCCTTGCGGTCAAGAGTGAACAATGGACAAGGGTCGAGCCAAAAGTCATTTGAGATTCGTTAAAGAAAAATTACACAGCGTTTTGTGGAGCAATTACCAGGTGTAAAAACGCTCAAGGGCGTGGACTAATTGTTCGACCCGGTCCAACTTGCGAAATGCCTCAAATGCAGGACTCTCCCAACGCATGACAAATGCAATGGGCAGGACTCGAACTCGGACTCCTTGCATGCAGTTTCGCACTGGTTCCTCGTAATCAAATACATGCGCTGTAATTTGGTGCCTCCTTTGTGAGCTGCTCAATTGTTTTGCGGCCTTTGTCGGAACTTTTATTGAAAAGCATCGGCATCTGCATTGACTTTGGGTAGTTGGGTAGCCCTGTTCTGGATCCCATAGCCGGGTCTATTGTCAACTGAGCGGCGCTACTGAAGCGTTATTAATGTTGGTCGGTTACTGGCCAAAAGTAGTTCCCTCAAGTAGTACGCCGTTTGATTTGTGCGATTGGGAATGATTTGACAGCTGAAAATACGTGGAAGACTATTGAGAGTCTGGGCTTTGCTTGAAGTTTGATTAACGACTTTTAAAAAATTGACATGCTGAGCAACAATATTTGAGAAGGAAAGCATTTCAAAGAAAGTCAAATAAAATCTTATTTTGAACATTCCGCTTTGATTACTACTAGAGTAATTAAAATGGAATGTGTTATGAATAACTCATTTAAAGACAGAATCTGTTATTTCTTGCTGAAAATTGTTTCTTTTTAGTTTTTGTTTACTTTTCGGTGTGCCAAGGAAAGTTTTTCGATGCAAAAACTCAACTTTCAACAGAATATTCCTTTTGTAATACGATTTTCATAAATTTGTTTATTAAATTATTTAATAAAGTATAACAAAAGTCACAATTACTTAGTTTGGTTGAAATATCTGTATTAGCAGTCAAGTTTTTCATACAAAAACCAAATTTCCGTTTGTTCCTATGACAGCTATAAAAATTAAAGATTCCACTTTGATAAAATTAAGAAAACATCTGAAGAAGAATATAATTAAACAATGAATTGCTGTTTCCAAGCTTAAAAGGCGGTTAATTTTCATTTAGATATTATTTAGTTTATTAAAAATTCCACCTTAAGATAATTTATTCATTGTTTGTGCATCATGTTACAATATTTATAGGAATATATATTTTCCATACCTACATAATTGATGTCAAATAGCTTTCGTTCTTTTTTGCATCTTCGTTTTTTCTTTAGGTATTCTCTTTACTGACCTCATCTCATAACTGACTTTCAGTTTAACAGTGTCGTTTGCTTAGTTTCAGCTTGGCAAGCCGATGATGCCTTTACTTCCTAGGTTTAGGCCCAAATATATTCATGCACTCAATTTACCTTTTGCCTTTGATAAAATCGAATCGTTTATAATCGCTTGGCTTCGCATAAACTTATCGAGAATCCATCAAAATTTTGCACATGCCAAAAGGTCCTTTGTGCATTGCAAATTCAAAACGCTTAGCAGATCCAGCCACAGACTATTACAGACTATCTATCAGCTACATCAGAGCCAGAACGGCTATGAGCCATTTCCTAAACTAAGTGTTGGGTTGTTCCTGTTCAGGGCACCACTTCCTTGGCATTGTGGTTGGGCTCGGCGCGTATTCAGGGTTTTTTATTTGGCAAGCGTCTCATGTGACATTGCAGCTCAGAGGAAGTAGGTGTATGTGTTGTGGTTGATTCAGGCTGCCTGCCACACACAGGATACCTGTCCTTATAGGAGGGATGTTTAGGTTGGGGGCGAGGGATGCTGTTGCTGCTGTAAGCTGATACACGAGCACGTTGGCAGCGCGCTATTCTGGCATTAGTCTAAAATGCGGTCTGGCATTTAATTTCTATTTCAACATTGCATTGAAATTTGAGCGTTTCCCACAGGTGTGCAGGGAAACTGGGGAACGGTGAACTGAGAATTGAGCACTGGGACCCGGCACGGTGACTGAGACTGCGACTGTGACTGGCATCGTGGCAGGTTTCCCCCGCGATTGTTTGCTCTCTGGCCACGCTATTCACTTATGTGTATTTAATGCTAGTCCATCGCTTATATATTCATTTTGCCTTTGAGAATTTTACCTTAAATTGTGCGTGCAGAACGGTTGACATGTCAGGGCAGGGCAGTGCAGGGCTGGGCAGGACTTTGACTTCTGGGGTTTACCTGTGGGCATCACTCGCTTGGCGCTCCTTAAAATGTCAAACGCTCTGGCAGCGGCAACATCACATGTGGCGCCCGGCGCTAATGGAAATTGTGGCAAGCAACTGACGCACGACGACTTCCTGCCGTGTAACTCGAAATTTATGCTAAAAAGCTGTTACCTGACTAGGGTCCTGGGGGTGCCAGACATTTTGGAGGCCTTTCGCCTCTTGGTTATTTGTGTGAAAAACAAATTTCTCTTGATTAACTTGAACAACATGCGATTTTTAGTAATTTCTCGCTGCTTGCTGAGGGTATAATTACTTTGTTAGAATGATTGTAACTCCAGAGTGACATAATGCCATAATATACTCCTTGAGTTGCTTATGCTGGATTTAGATGATGAATTCTACTTCTCGAGTTTTCGTTTCTAAGAGGAAGTGGAAGAGGCTTGGAGGGGTTTTGCTACAATCAAAAACAGATTCTTTATGAGCAAGCGCTATTGCCCAGTATAAGTCTTAGACTGTTCCTAGATAAGTTCCGATCTTGAAATTTCCCCTTGTGTATATTTATTTTCTTAGCATATGTAAACGATTGTAAAGTTAAGCTTATTGATTAAAGACTATCTATTCAATCTTTTTGTTCAGAGGTGTCTGATTTTACATAAATATCTCTGAAGTTTTGTATTCGAGTCTCCTAGAAATCAGCATTTGCATATGGTATTAAACTGGTATTAAGGGTTCACCAAAACAACATAAGACTAACCTTTTGCTTTTAACTCCTTTATCTTTCCATCCACACTCAGTTCCCAGCGTTGCCACCTAGGAAGAGTTCTATTAGTTTATGAGCATTTATAATATAATACAAATTCCTCAGAATAAATGATATAACTTTCCTATAACCACAAGTACTTTTACAAGCTTCGCAAGTGTATTAAGGATTCTGTCTTTCCATTGAGGTTTTCTTCTTCCTTGGCGAGTCCCGTTGTGTTATATTTGTTGGCCTGCGGCACGTGGCATGTTTTTGCTGCAAGTTCACACTTAACAAACAACTGAACTGAATACTCTGGCTGCCCCTTGGCCTATTCGTAGCTGGGGCTTGTTTTGTTTGCGTTGTTGTCTGTTATGGTCTCCATCGCATAATTTTTCCACATGTATCCTTTTGTGTATGTCTTCTTTGGAGCTGCACACATGCAGAGCACAAGGCTTATTTTGTACATACATTCATATATTTTATGCTCCTTTTTTTTGTACACACCCACATGGGCATTTCCATTTCAATCTTGTGGCGTGTGTGTGTGTTCGTTTTGACTGTTGATAAATTTGCTTAGATTATTATCCTGGTGTGGTTTGCTTTCTGGCGCTATCTTTTGCTGTAATTAGTTTCGAGCTTGTTTTGCGCCGCATTTACACAAAATGCTTTTTACGGCGCCACACGCACAGGACCCTTAACAAAACAGGACATCAGACGGTTTGTCTGATAATGTACTAGAGAGTCGAGAAAACATTTATTCTGCTGGACTTTCGTGTGAGTTGTGAGCTGTGAGTTGAGGGCTGCTTGGGGGCTAAGCAAATTGGTTTTCATGTAAGGATTGCTAGGGTAATACATAAATGCAGTCCACTTCTTAACTCACAAGTTTGTATTTATAGTTCACATTACTGTGAATGTGGGTATAATTAATTTTGAAGATACTCTTGCCTTTTAAGAACCACTGATCTATTGATAAGACTTTAAATTCTTAATTATGGTTTTTTATATTACTAATAAAATGTCTAAGAAATAAAAACTTTTTTGATTTTGAAGATTTTTGATAATCGAATTCGGTAAGGATGTTTCCAAACGTTGAAATTGAAGTCTCCGGGACTCTTACTACGGAAGTAAACACAAGATTGAGCAATGCTGAAATCATTTCTCAATAGGCTAATCCTAGATTCCCAGCCCTTAAACATTTCCTGCTCTTCGTTCCCAAGAACTCCGCTGTCAAACGACTTGACCAGCCTAAGATCATTGTAGGGCCGCCTCTTCGCAACAAAGGCGGCAACCTCAAAATATTTGCAATGCTGCACCCAGAGGCATAATGTCTAAATCTCGGTTAGGTTTTAGCAAACATGTTGCAACATGCGTTAAGGCGCTTAAGCCCAGCTCGTTGCGGCTAAGCCGTGGGATTAAATTGGCTTACAGAGTTGCCGAAAGACGCCTCAAAGGTAGGAAGGGGAAATTTGGCATAGGGCGTTCTTTTTCGGGAATTGATCCTTTTTCTTTTGGCGGTAGGTGTGCACCGCATAATTTTGCACTCAATAGTAAATAGAAACCTCAAACCAGAAGAAAAGTACGAAGCCAACACAGTTTTTCCTCGCCTTGGCTAAGTCCATCAATCATTTCTTAGCCGGCCGTCAAGGCAGCCAAGCACATTAGCATTTATGAAGTTGGCCCGGTGAATTTTTCGTCATCCAACAAAAGGCTCACTCAGTGTTCGCCTGGCTGGTTGACTTTAATAAGATTTTCATAATTTCATGCGCTTGTGCATATTTGGAGTCAATTAATGTCAAAGTAGTTTGGAAGCGCTGCAATCGATCAAATTATAATAAATGCAGTGCGACGCGACGGCGGGGCAGGAGGCGTTCAAATGTCTGGAGGGGGTTCCTGGTGCAATGAAATTATGGGGCAGTTTTCATATGCCATACATGAATATGAATGATGATGACTTCGACTATGACCTTTTTATTTGAATTATGCAAGGAAAATGATGACTTTTGATCAAGCAGGAAGCTAGGTGTTGATGTTAGTGATAAGGAGGAAGCTATAGCTAGACTTGTGGGAACTGTGACAACAGCTAATGATTAGACCTGGCTGCATTTCACATCAATTTGATATGCTCATGTGCAGCAGATAGTTAAGATGAGAGATAGCCAAGTCGAAACAAGTCAAATGAAACTAATCGAAACATTCATGGGAGAAATGTTCTGAGGAAGGTGGATCTCAAATATAAGAAACAGAATAGGTATAAACTAAGTTTATTTTTCAAGAAAAATAAATGATGTCTTTTAAGCAGGGACCGTATAGCGAATATGTACTAATTTTTAAAAAGAAATTATAGAAATGATAATGATATAGAATTGATTCATGAACACGGACTACAGCATCCTTGTTGTCAGGATTATCCATTGCTGCAATGATTTTTACTCCCTGTACCCATAAAATGGGTAAAAAGGGGGTATTGGATTTGTGCAAAAGTATGTAACAGGCAGAAGGAGACATCTCCGACCCTATAAAGTATATATATTCTTGATCAGTATCAAAAGAGATTTTGATTTGGCCATGTCCGTCTGTCTGTCCGTCTGTCCGTCTGTCCGTCTGTCCGTCCGTCCGTCTGTCCGTCTGTCCGGATGAACGAGTCGATCTCAGCAACTATAAAAGCTAGAGACACCAAATTTGAAATGTAGGTTCCTGTATACCATACGCAGATCAAGTTTGTTTCCAATTTCAAATATCTCCCCCCGTTCCCCCGCAAATCGATTAAAATCGTTTTACAGTAACAATTTTCAAGATTTAGCTTTAAGATTTGGCATGTACAATACTTTAGTCTCTCTTAATCTACTGTCCAAATTTCAAGTCGATCGGATAATAAACACGGAAGTTATTCACGATAGAAGATTCAGTAATGCAGCGAGAGGGGGAAGAAGAAGCACAGCCACTTTTGCCGCCTGTGTGCGTGCGTCTTTGTGTATGTGTGTGTGTATGGGTAAGTGGTGCCTAACAATACCAAAAATACAAAAACTACCAATATTTTCGTACATGTCAAAAAATACTAACATATATACCGATATTAGTATGTTTGTTATTTCCCAAGCTGACTTCCATGCAAATATTCCTCGATATTGTTAGATCGGCCTTACATCCTGCTGTTCATAATAACTATTGTATTAAGGTTACTTAAGGCTTAAGCCCAACGTAGTCATTAATTTTGATTTTATAATTCTATATCATTGACGCTTATGGTTTTTATAATTATTAATTAATATTTGCAGCTCTCATAATTCGCAGGCCTAATCTTTATGGTGAGCCAAATCATTTGAAGCCTCGCCACAAACAAAAACATTTAATTAACTTAATTAAAATAAACCTGAAAAGCCCCAAACAGTCGCACGGATTGTTCGCATCGCGTTTTTATTGAAAGCGGCATTTTAAATGCCATTTCATTTCATGAACTTAATCCAATTGGTCAGGCGTGTAAAAACATCGCAATAACAACAGGAGAAAGGATAATAGCAATAATAAAAGCGACACGGTAATTAGCAAATTTATAATTTTCATATAAACTGCTCATTTTATGCATTCAATTAATGTTCATATGCGCGTGTCAAAGTGGATTAAAGTCTAATTTAATAACTGACTAGCGAAATTGTGAAAAACGTGCATTTATTATAAACTCAATAAACAAAGGCATAATAAACAATCAAGGACAGACTGAATGCGTTGAAATGTATTTACTAATGCACTTTTCCAGCTCTGATTTATGACACAAACTGCGCACAACTGTCAACTGCAAGGGAATGGAGTTCTATTATATGTTATGGATACTCAGATACTTACGGAGATACTCAGAAAGCCGAACATTTGTTGACACATGCCGGGATACTTTGGGTAAACCACAGCAGCCTCAACAGACGCGTTTACAAGTCACATGAACGCCCCCATCTGTAATTGGGAGACGACTACTTAAAGGAACTGTCAATTGGCTTGGGTAATGCCAAGGATAATGCATTCCTTTAACATAATTTATGCACGGCAACGCTCAAGTGGATATGCAATGCCTGAGGCCCGTCCACGCCTGCGCACAGCTGTGGGCTGTAACCTTAGACATCCTAGACAGCACAGGATTCTCGCACTATGCTCTGTGTCTGGGGGCCAGGGCAAACGCCAAGTTAATCATACTGTTGACTGCAACTGCAACTAATTACAAATCAATTTGTACCAGCCCCACACAAGAAACCAATCCCAACCAGAGCAAACAAATCCAATTCCCCACAGGAAGTCAGCGCAGCTTGGCCTTCACAACCACCTGCCTTTTTATGTGGTCGCCTTTGTGACAAGCCTATTAAAATGTTTTATGTTTAGCAAATACCAAGTTCTTGCATCAGTTAAACCGGCAAATGGAAACTATGTGCCATAAATCAGTAAGGCGACTTTGATGTGCGGATTGTGGAGCAACATAACAAGCTCGTAAATACGAGTGGACTAAATGAAACCATTTGAAGTGCGATTTTAATGTTCCCCAAGATGTGAAACAACGATTGAGTTGTATGGTAGCAGATTTTCGCTCATGCAACCTTGCTACATGTGTCGAATGATTTTTTATATAGTTCATTGATATGATTAAATCATACTTACTTTCTGTGTAATCGAAATATACTATCTAAGCTACGGTTTGCACTGCGTTGATTCCCAATCTGTCAGTCAGTACAAATCCAAATGTCTTATAGATTAAGGGCAATTGTGACTTGAACAGAAGGATCTTCTGATCGAACATTTTCCACTAGAATAATCTTAAAGAAACTATTCAGTTTTTCATTATCTTCCTATCAGTTCTATTCTCAAACGAATGTATTTCTTATATACATAAAAAAAGAGTCAAGAGTCATCAATTTTTTGAACCTCTCATACTTATTTTACAGATAAATAATATTTCTCAATTGCCTTTATTCTAAAATGATCTTCAAAATTATCCTATACAGAAGTGGGCTTTTATTACATCCATTTCAATCTAGTATTTTTATTCAAAAAATTCTTCTAATTCGCTGATTTATAATTATAGAAATCTGTTCTTAAATAATTATGGAATTTGTATATGTATACATGTTATTTGTTATGTAGACATTCATGAAATTCACTTCCAGCTGCATAAACTAGCTTCTTCAACTTTCCACTCCATTGTTCCCCTTACCTTTATTAGCACTTAAGGTTTAGGAATCCTTTTCTCAACATTACGACGCAAATAAGCACTTCAAGCTCACTGCCTTGCCATTGTGCTCGAAAATTCAAGCCGTTTGTCTTCTAATTATGATTTCAATAGCCTTGCAAAATCAATGAAGGCGTAATTCGCTCTCACCAGTCCGTCAAAGACCGAACGTCTTATAAACAATACCGAGGTACCTTTAAGGCGGCAAATCGAATCAAAGAAATAACAAGCAACCAAAATAATAATAATACATAAAAAAAAGAGTACAAGCCCTGGCCCAGGCACAAAACTACGTGTTTATATGCCATTGTTGACAGGCTCAAACCGCAAACAAAAAGAGTTCCCTTTTTGTTGGGCCACAAAAGGAGCGGAAAAAGCGATCAAAGAGGCGAGGAGCTGCCAAAAAATATAAAATATGTGAAAGAAAGAAGGTAGTACGTACCTCTGCCCGACTCTGCGCCTTGTTCTTGAACAAACGCGAGGCATCAACACATATCCCTTTGCATGTGCCCCATGTGTGAGTGTGTATGCGTTTGTGTGTTTGTTTGCGGATTCCTTTTGCGGCCAGCTTAGGACCGTATTCATCAACATCATCTGCTTTTGTTGCCAGGACGATGCGGTGTCTTAAGCGCTTTAAGCGAAATTAAAACATTTCACGCAGCAGGCGAGCAACTTTAGTCCGCCGCTTGTTATGCAAACACTGCCACAGATTTTCGCATTTACGAGTATTGTTGTAAAGTACATACACTCTAAAAAAAACTGCATTGATTAAGATATGTATATTGAGACTACATTTTTGAAAAACTGCTTAGATATTCATACAATAAATAAAAAATAAATCTTCTTGGGAATCAATTAAGCAACAAGACTTCCGATATTTTTCATTTATAATATATTTTAATTACAGAAGGATATATTCGTGTATTGATTTTTGAGAATTCAATATACAATTACATTATATTTTCGACTATAGAATTTAAAAGTGTACAAAAACTAAAATAAAACCAAAAAATACCAAAAATATATTTGTTTTGTTTTTTTTTTTTGGTATTTTTCGCATCTAAGAAATGTGCTTAGGAATTTTCCAAAATTTTTGATATTTGTCGAGCCCAGTAATAATTTAATAAAGATCAGTTTTAATTTTAATTTTAAATTTAAGTTTAATTTTAAAAAAGAAATAAAACTCAAGAAATGGGTTTTATTTACTCACTTACTCAACAAATAATCGGCATCTTTCGTCAAAATATGAAACTGAAGAAATAATTCTTATTTCTGGGTGAAGATATAATGCTGATAAAGTAATCTTTATATATAGTACTTATGACGTTACAGTTCCTTCTTTTGGGAGCTTATATTGAAGAGAAATAAAATTGTTGTTTGTCAGATTAAGCAACTCTTGCGATCTTACCGTTTATCCATTTATCTCAATTTTAATCGGCATTCTACTTAAGTAAGTAATGAGAGAATTAAAATCTACAAATAAAACTATAATTATAAGATCTTCAGTTATGGAAAATAATCAAAATCTTTGTGATCAAAAACTTGGGGAATTTATTAAATGAATATGAATTTCAGCGATGTATTCTCTGAGTGCACACACGCTGGCATTAGATTCAGAGCAAAACGCTTATCATGTCCAGCATGCTGTGTTCACATCCCGCCACGTAATCAGCACAGTCCAAGCCGTGCGTGCCCATCTCGGAGGCCGCATAGAGACTATCCACGTGCCGGAGTCGCCACTCGGCGGCGCTAGTCGTTGGCCTGGGAAAGGCGTGATGCAACTAATTAGAACTGGAACTGGCCCAGGCGTGGGGTTACCTCCGATAACCAACTTACATGAATAGAATTTTGAATATGCTGCCCAATACGCCGTTGTGTGCATCCAGCGGGGCAGCGCTCACCTCGCAGATGGTCCGAAGCAAACAGGCGCTGCCATTGTAGCCATACTGACCCAAATAGTTAACAATCGCGCGATAGAAGTCGTGACGTGTAAAGCGGGGAGGTGCTGAAATCGAACGCTTCTCTGGGCTATCATTGCGTCCATCTATGGGAGTCACATCGCTGCCAATGCCCAGAAAGCCTTCGTCCAGATCCCACTGCAAGCAATGCGTTTTAAGTACTCTGCAGAAGTCCTAGCTAGACTGACTTACCCTGTCAATCCACTCATTATAGGAATTATTCGACGGCAAACCATAGTTGGACTCAAAGTTGAAGGCCATGTAGACATTGCGATACGTCAGATCCAGTGGAATGGCCACAGCGGCTAATAGCTGAAAGTACACATAATTAAATCACAGTTATTAGTTGCTTTCTTGGCTTACGCCTATGGAACCGCCACGTGGAAAGAACAGCACAGCACTGGTCGGTCCTAAAACCAGAAATAATATAGGTAATCCGACTAGGAAGCGGCCAAACTGATGCGAGCGGCTTGAACTCATCGCGAACAGTGCGCTAAGTGAACTGTTTGCAGTTGCAGAGTTGCACGTGAAGAGTTGCAACTTGCATAAGCTGGGAAATTGCAAGTGGAAGCAATAAACAAGAGAAGACTGCTCAACAAATAGGTGTTAAGATATAGAATAACTCAACTACTGGTTAGGTTATGAGTCCAAAATGAGAAACAAACACGAAAGAATGTTTAAGAACTGAAATACACTTGAACATGAGCGCAGAAACTAATATATAGACTTCCTAAGCTTCGATTTAATGCAACAAATTCAGTTGTCTTACATAAATGATTATTTCATTAAAATTTGTTAGATTTAAGTAGCTTAATCAAAACTGACTTATGTAATATGCAGATTGGTGTAGTAAGTATTTTAATATATTTAAGACAGTCTTCCTGAAATAAGATACAAATTCTGTAATTACGAATTCTGCCCATCAAATTGAATAAAAGAATATATTCCCAATGTGAAAATTTAAAGACATCTTTTAATTTAATTTAAGATCTGCGCATTATTTAAATTGCAACGAATGTTCCAGTTACTCAAAGTTGTATTGACGAAAACTATGAATGAATTTCACAAACGAACTGAGTTTGCACTCGAAAATCCAAAGCGGTCGGCTTCTCTATCATAGCTAAAACTGGAATGTGCAAGATTTACACAGTTTCCGAATGACCAGCCAAGTAACTTGGCCATCTAGCACTAGCCAGTCTATGAAGAGTGGAAAGCGTCAATTGATCGGTGCTAATTAATAGAATTTGTAACATTTCTCTCCCAAAATGCTGCAGTCAGAGACTAGAATCTAGACAACTATTCTTTTAAAATGGAATTAATTTTTTGTCAGTAAAAAATGCGTGAGCAAGAACTTTAGAAGCTTTTTATTGTAGTATACTGGGAGAATCAGTAACGCGCAGCTCGGCAAAGCATTAACAACGTGCGGATCGTAAAGTGATTTAAATTTTAATAACTCACAAATAGAAAATGAAATCAAGAACTCTGCTCAGTATAGCTAGTTGCTTTCTTATACTCGTAGGCCTAGTTTGCAATTTGGTATCAAGTACGACAACTATATATGGCAGTCTATCAAAACACGAGCGTAGCAAAAGAGCGCCCATTCCATGGCTCATCTTTCCCACAACATCACCCACTCGTGTACAGGTGGGTAATAAATCGAACTACCTTTAGAGCGAAGCTATAATGACAATGAAACTCCTTCCGAATCAGTTCATTGGTGGTATTGGTATACCGCTGGAGGATCTTGAATTTGAGGCTGTAACGACAGGATATGTACTCAAAGCTGAGTACTGGCTGCCCGAAACCCCCGATTCCCTGCGTACGCCCACAGCCTTACCCATTAACCAGGTGCCTACGTTGGGATCTGTAGGGGCGCGCAGGCGCCGACCCATGTTTGAGAACTTTCTCGTGGGTGTCGACGATTTGGGCAAGAGTACCAAAAAATTGCTCACTCGTACTAACAAAGTGCTGAGCAGTTATCGCTGGACGGTCTACAAGGGCCTGGAGGGCTTGGCCAAACGCCTGGGCTATCAGGGACGCATCTGTATCCTGAAAAGCATTTGTGAGGCCGCCGAGGAGCCATTTCATATAACCAATGGACTAATTGCAGACATTCTGCATATCCTACTAACGTGAGTACAAAATTGTACTTAACAAGGTGTAATTTGAGGTTTAAATTATATTTATTTTACAGTCCCTCTTCATCAGTGGATAAGCTGTCGGAGCATGCGGATAATGAGTATTACTACGCCGAGAAGGTGGGTCAGTCGGGCGCGGGTTGTGAACGCGTTTTCAAGGAGTGCCGTCGTAGTTTGCTGCAACACTTTAGTGAACTGCATCACAATCTGGACAAAATAATGTTTTAGCAAATAAAAACCAAGTAAAACCAATCTGAAAGTTCTAATTTTTGAAAAATCATTAGCAATGCGTTGCTTATACTTTAGTTAAAGAACCCTACAAATTTCTTTGAAATTAATATTGTCTTAAACTTAAGACAATTTATGTCTGTACAGTAAAGTTTGCATTTAAATTTTGTTCAGTGTAGATACTGGGCCTCATAGACAGTTTAAGTGTTAATTACAAGAACGCGAACTATACTTTTTCAGAAAACTGAAATTCTCATAGCTATAAGCATAAAATGAGCACACAGTCGCGTCCCAAATAGTTAACACGCATTTGAAATCTCAACGGTTGTGCGTTGTTATTGTGCCTAATTTGATTTATAAGTTGGCACTTTCATTTTTTTTTCAATAAAAGAAAGTAAAAAGTTTTCTTTTGCAAAGTTGCTGATATAGTTGGGAAGTGACACTGAAGCTGTACGGTTTAGCATATCTTAAGAGTGGAACGCAAGGAATAATCGGGAAACATATTAATATGACAATTATACGAATTGAATGGTTAATTGTGCATAGTTTGGCTTATTTGACTGTTGTTCTAGCTTATAATGAAAGCTATAGCTATCCGAAATATGATGAAAGTGAACTTTTGGTACGAAAGGCACGTTGGCTGCCTCTGATCTATCCTCGATCACATCCAGCTAGATTTAAGGTTGGTACGAGCTTCATATCCATGTTATTTTTATGGCCAATAAGTTATCCTTGCAGCTAATAGCGGGTTTTGGCATACCAGTCGATGATCTTGACATTGAATCAATTACCACTGGCTATGTGCTCAAGGCCCAATACTTTCTGCCCAACAGAGCCAAACAGATTCGCATGAAGGATTTGCATGACATAACTGATCGGAGCCTTAAGGATAATGCGACTTTGTTGCAGCAAAGCATGTGGAAGACCGATGAGGAGCTGGGGCTGGCCACAAGAGTTGTGGAAGACACTCCTCAGGCTCTAAATGGGTATCGCTGGGCTGTGTACCAGAGTTTCGAGAGCATGGCTTTGCGCATGCAACTCAATGGACGCCAGTGTATCTTAAAGAGTATATGCGAGACTGCCACGGCGCCGTTTGATGAGCGCAATGGTCTACTGGGAGAGCTGCTACACATACTGCTAACGTGAGTAAAGAGAGGACTTAACCAACTGTTTACTAACTGAATGTTAATAGTCCTTCCAGCTCGGTGGATGCTCTGTCCGAGCACACGGATAACGATTATCTACAGGCCGAACATTTGGGCCATGCGGGTGCGGATTGCGATACGGTCTATGCCAAGTGTCCAAAGTCCCTCTTGGAGCATTTTACCGATGTGCATCATTTGGGCAGTGAATTTTTAAAAATGTTGGGCTGAAATGAAGTAAATTGGAAAATAAATGTGATATTAATAATACTATATCTATCAATACAGACTTAAATAAAACTCTGGGCAAAGAAATGAGCTGGAAGTATGTACATAATTACAGTCTCTCCTTAAAACCTTTCTCTTGTATGCTTTCTCATTGCTGCAGTCCGCTGTATTAGAGTTTTTAGCAGAAATGAAGATAAATGACTTCCCTCTTTGGACACCCACATTGAACACCAAACAGTGATTAAGAAATTAGCCTTGCATTCTTTAAAGATGCCTGAGAAAAGAACGTTGCAAGCGTTCTAACAACTTCCTCTCTGCATCATTTCACTGTCAAGCGTGAAATTTATGCAAATTTTCGAATAATAACTCTTTTTGTTTTCTGTTTATAGTATGTGGCAGCTTCATCTTGAGCTCCATATCCATCTTGCAGCTCCATCTTCAGGTCTTTCTCCACGCTCGGGTGGTCGCTTTTGAAAACCTATCAAAATGTACGCATCTTGCAGCTCATTGGCCTATGCCAGGGCCAACGCATTGTCTTCTAATTTAATAATTATAGTTGGGCTCTTGGATGGCATTAGCTACTGGGCCTGAAGACCCACCACCGACAGTGTTGTGTTGGCTTTTGTTGCTGGCCTGGCCAACAAATAGGCGTTTAAATGCAAATGTCCACGCTGTAATTAATACGCATAATACGCGTATTATGCTAATGCCAATGTCATAATGACTTGGCCCAAAACTTGGCCTATGAAAGACAAAATATGCTTTTCACACTTGAAATGCAGTATAAGTTGGGCCTCAGACTCGCTCATATATTCGTCACTGCGATCCATTGTTAATGTTTTTACGTACTAATTAGCTTTGACAAAACACAAAACAACACAGCTACTAAAAAAATTAGTAGGCAAAGGGTCCGGGTCTGGGTTCTTCTGGGACTGAAACTGAGTCTGGCTCTTTGCTCTGGGGTCTGGGATCTGCGGGTCATCGTCTGCGACTTTCTCTAATGAAGTTCCCAGCGAGTGGCTTTTAATTTGTTGTCTGGTTCTGGTACACTTGTGCATCACTCCGAATGATGACAACATATGATAAGAGCTGCATATTTGACAGGAGTCCCCGATGCCCCGAACAAAACCCCAATGAATGTGTCTGCAGTCGCCGGATCGTAGGATCCGCCATAAACTAGAATCTCTGGTGGAGATAATCAGTGCAAGATGATGCTCTTGCAGTTGTTGTTATTTTTATATATATAGTGTATATAGTTTCCACAATCCAAGCACCTTTCACAAGTTTTCATGTTGTTGTGATTACCTTTAACCCTTGCCAGTTTGTTTTGGGGCAATAATTTTTATTTCCATTGCCTTTCTTTGGAAACAATTTGTAGCAACATGCAACTTAACAATGTAATCAGTGTGTGTGTGTGTGTGTGTTTGCTTGGAACTGCAGGCAAGAGGTTGCAGGCGGAGTCTGAGGCAGATGAATACCCAGAGTCAGATGCTTATCCGCCAGGTTGCGACAACTGTTTTATGACCTTATATGCGAGTGGGGGGAGGAGCTTCTTTATATGGTGCCTTGGCTATTTTTGGTAACCCCTTTTATTTGCCTTCGGCGAAAGTAGGTCCCAGCCTCGGTACAGAGTATTGTTTCTTGCTGCCCAAACTTGGCAACTGGTATAATAATTTTCTGCACCGGGGCTAAAATGTAACAAATAGCTTCAGGTCGAGGTCGGGGCCTGAGGTGGGCACCACCTCTCCTCTAGCTCCCCACTTTATGGAGTGCGTATGCTAGTTATGGTAAATTAACAGCTGACGCTGCCCCGACAATGCTAATTATGTGGAATGTTATGGACTTTCTAGGGCAGTTTCAGAAATTGCTCATTGTAAAACGTAAGAGGTAAAGAAGGTCAAGTTGGCTTTCACATTAAATATATATTGCGGGCAAACTTTGGGTTAAGATTTCTGCGAATAATAGTTACATTTCATTAGGTGATTTCTGGGTATAAATTGTGAAAATCTACCCCCACGGGCGGAAAATTGTTGTATGCAACTTGAAAAATCTACTTCCGCCCGTCACCACAGACGGGAAATGGACTTAAGGTCAAATATGTGAGAGAGGGATTTTGTTAGATGGGTTTCTAACTTTTGTACATCCTATACAATAAATCATAAGGCACGGAAGGGACAATTGTGGTGAGCTATTTTTGTTAATTTCATACATTCTCATCCATGCAACATTTAGTTTTAAATAATATAATTGTGTGTTTTTTCTATTAAAAATATAAGTGATAAAAAATCTAAATGCACGGGAAAACATGACAACTAAATAAGGCAATTTTTGTCAATTATTGTTTCTCAAATTCCTGAGTAAATACGCACTCCAAGTGTATGGTATTGCTGCAAGGACGCACATAAATAAAATAAGAGTGGCCCAAAGCAAAGTACTGAGAAGAATCTGCGACGCTCCCTGGTATATGCGTACTAGAGATATTGAAAGGGACCTCAAAGTCCGCAAAGTGGGGGATGTCCTCCAACTCCAGTCACAAGCATATTTTGAAAGGTTGAAAGACCACCCGAACGTGTTAGCGAGGCGTCTTTGCTGTACGGTCAGAGGACGCAAAAGGCTCAAAAAGATCCACTCCAAAGACCTTAAAAATAGGCTACTCATTTGAATTTCAATTTCAATTTAATTAAAGCGAATCGTTTACTTTACTTTTTGTTATTGTTTCTATATACAACCATCTTAAGTTGCCACATAGGTAATAGGACGCTGGTTAAAATATTTGATGAATATATTATTCACATTTTTAACAAAAAAAAAAAAAAAAAAAAATTCCTGAGTACGAGAAAATCAATATTCCATAATTATGGTAGGCATCTTTTGCTCAATATTTTTTTTACTTCTAACGATATTTTACAAAGTCATATACATACAAATATTTGCAAATGCATCCGACTAAGCTATAATATATTGATTTCGGAAATAGTTTAAGCTATAGTTTAGTGATTTTCCAGACAACTGTATCTATCTCCAATTTAACGAGTATTTTAATATCTGTTTAAATTGTAAAAACTTGGTTTAAAACGGAAAAACTTAATACCTTAGTCGAGAGGTATTGGCTACATTTTTTATGATACGATAAAAACAGGTTCATCTTTATACAGACATTAAGTCATTAGCTATCTATCTCAGCTCTGTTTATCTCGCCTTTTTTTCTGCGCATTTCCAGGTCGTTAAAATCTTAAAATATTTTTACAACTTTATGTGTGCCATTAAACCGTAAATAGCCACGTATAGTATGTATATGTATGTCCGACTCGATGTGATTTCTGCCTCTGTCTACCAGTTTTTTTTATGGGACAACACTACAGAAAATTTGATCCATATCGCTACTTGCCTTTAACGGTTCATCAAACTCATTTTCCCATTGAATCTTTTGATTACAGTCATTAAATTACACATCTTATCGATGATTTCGTACATTTGTGTATATTTCATGCTAATTAGAAATCAAAGATGCTCATTTGCTGATATCGAATAATTAATTGCGTTTAATTTTTTATCGCTGAACCTGAATACCCCTGAGTGTATCCACCTGTCCCCTAAATCACTTAACGGCTCTCTGATTAAGTTGTATCAGTTGTGGCATCAGATTTCTGCTCCTAACCGTGAGACCCTTTACCCAGGCCACATGTCGTATGCGCATTGTCATAATAACTCTGCCATTGTCTCTGAATCTGATGATATTTGTGCATAATTTAGTGTGTGTTCGTGTGCTTCTGCTGCAGTTTATTATTTAAACAACGTGACTAAATTTAGGTAGTGCCGCAGGGGGAAAAAAGAAATGGGTAAATACGAGGAAAAACCGGGCAGTAAAATAATAATACGTAGGAGCGTTGGTTTGCATATGCAAAGTGAGCGTAGCACTGGCCCAGACAATTTTCGCATGATAAATCGTTAAAAGAATATGAAAAAGCGCGAATTGTTACTGAAATAACACACACAAAGGGCGAGGGGTGAAGGTTCAGGTTCAGGTAAGGGGTGGTACAGTTTCTTCTCACCTGCCCTTTGTTTATGCAAAAAGCTTTGCAAAATGGGCGCTACGAACGTGCCAAAGCATTTCATGGTCTGGCAACTTAATACAGGCGCTTCGTATCTGTATCTTCTATCCAAAAAAAGAAGTCCCAACAGCGGACCCCATGCCAGTCTGAGTTCCATTTACATGTGTGTGTAGTTGTGTGTGTGGCTTCCATTCATCTTGTGTGCCAGTCTGTCTGTGTGTGTGTGTGTGTGTGTTTGCTTTTGGACCCGACCCGCGCTCACGTGTAAATTTTCTCAAATAAATCATTAAAAGCTGCGCCAGAGCAGCCAGCACATTGACATTGTCAGAGAGTCTCCGCTCTTTTGAAAAGAGGCGCCTTTAATAATAATCAACGCGGGAGTGCTTATTGTAAGTGCTCAGGCGAGCCTGAGGGGCACCCTCTACGGGGGCGGGGCCTCTCTATTCATAGATTGCACTTTGTATGCTCTATTCATAAAGCATACGCCTAGGCGCCTCGACGTGCCATTGCACTCGACATTGTAGGTGTACGTGTGTGTGTGGGTGTGGGTGTGTGTGGGTGTGTGTGTCTGTGTATGGGTTAGTTAGTGGCACTTTAGCGCTAAAGTTTATACATAAATTTGTCATTGGCATTCAGTAACCTGCCTGCGCATACTTCAGCACATTTTCTAAGCACATGCAAACATTTGTCTACATCTTTCTTTAGTTCCTCCGGCTTCATTCATATTCACCTATGTTTGAGTTTCCCATGTTAGCTTTTCAGCTTCTCTCTTTTTCGCTTCTATGTTTATCCGCTTGAATACTGCATATGTCTTGGTTTTGGCCTTTAATTAAATCTGCAATTTCTTATAGAATTTATGGCAGCTTTATGAACTATACTATCTACATACTATGGTTCTATGTAATAAGAGAATTTGGCTTGAAGGCGGACTAAGCTGAAATTTTGGAATAGAAAAGATTAGCGAACCTTTGTAGATTGTCTTTTCAAATAGTCTACTACATATATCTTGACCCAGATAAAATAACACTTCTATCATAATTCATATTCGTAGGTTATGCTAATGTAGGTTAGGGATATATTTTAAATTGTAATTCTAATTTGTTTTTTCTATTTCCTTACTGTTTTTTAAGAACAAATATTCTAGTGCACACAATATAAATCATGTAGTATCGGTAGATAAATAGAAACAGTTGAAAGATGATATGATCAGTCACATTGGACAATTTTTATATATAACCAGATTATTCAATTGTCTGTCCGTCCGTGTGCATGATCGCAAGGATCTCGGAGACTATAAGAGCTAGGAAGATCAAACTTGGGATGTAGGTTCCATCAGGAGGCATTTTTGACCTTAAGCTTTATAGGGTACGCGGAAAAACTAGAAACACCAAATTTAAGTTAAATGTTTATTATATAGATATAGGTTAGGTTGGGTGTAAGAAGACATTGTACAAACCCAATAAACTCATTTTTCAAAAAATATTTTGTAAGCAGAGTAAAATAATAATAGCAATCAGCATGTCAAAATAAAGTGGAGTGTTTGACCTTGGAACATGCCGAATGCCTCTGGAACGCAAAACATGCCAGCTGGATTAAAGAAGCTGAGCAATTGATTATAAACAAGCAATTCTCACTAGTTGTTGAATTGAGTTGGATTATTTCGTAGCTTGGAATTCAATATTAAAAACATTACATCTGATTTATGAGTAAGCTTTCATCCACACTATTTACAACAAAACAACAATCAGTGACGTTGTCAATATCTTTAGCACTTGGTTCTGCTTTCATTGGCGTCACAACAAATTTACGCAAACTAAAGATTAAAGTTTCGAAATGAGTCTGCTCTTTTTGTTCACGTAAACATGACGGCTTATCCACAATATACGACACAACAATATGCTGCCACAATATGACAGAACGCGTTGCCACTAGATGTCGCCACATGTGTCGGATATGTCGGGACGTCACGTTGTCCTGTACATGTAAAATACTTATAAAAACGGCTAATAATCACGCAATTGGAATAACTTTTTCGATATGACAATCTGACGGATGGCATTTATATGGCATACTATAAAGTATAGTCATAACATAAGTCTTTACTTTGTTTGCGAAGGTATGCCTGGCCTACAGTGTCCTGATAGGATTCCAGTATGTATCCTGATCGAGTTCCTCCCCAAAAATCACTTTTCTATAACTGGAAACCTCATCTGTCATCTGCTGACGTTAAGATCCGTGGCTTAACAGTTTTATAAGCCGGAAGTTTTTTAGATATTTCCTAATAGGATATTCTTAAGAGCTAGCTACTGTGTATATATTTTCCCATAGGCAAGCCATTAGCAAACTAAATCCTATTGATAGGGCGTGCACAAAGTCCAAACTCAGGCAGAAAGCAAAAAAATGTCAGACATTTGCGTTAAAAGGATGTTAATAACCAACATAAGACAATTGAGCGCAACATAAATTGTGAATTAGTTACATAACAATGAAGGGGATGGAACACAAAACGGCGGCGTTATCACCTTTAAGGACAAACAACACAGGAGGTCCTGGGCACAGACACAGTGCCTGGAATGCATGCCTAACCCTATGGATATTGTGGGCTCGTTAAAATTTCATTCGTTTGCCTTTCATTAGCGAAGCTGTGGTAATTTTCCCTAGAAGAAGCTGAACCCAAATCCCTCAATGGCTGTTCCCAGTCCCAGTTCACAGCAAAGACGACGGCGGCATGGAACTGATCTGGTTTAAATATTACAGTGGCAGCGGCAGTTCAAAAGGATCAGTCGGCGAGCCTACAACACATTTTGATTAAGCATGAAGTCGTGCCGACGCCGATGGACCAAACCGGTCGGTTCCATTGGGCTAAGTCCCTTTGTTTTTTCTCCGCATTAAGATTCTTAATTTATTTCTGTTGCGGGCATGTAGCAGCCAAGAGCGTAGTCATCATCAGCTGGAACTTCAGCTCAAGTGCAAGCGCATTAGGCACAGTCATTCCCTGATCCAACCGAGAACCATTCCCCGATCTATGCTCTAGCTCTACTCTATCTATTTGTGGACCGGGTGTGAAGTGCCGCACATTTTCAAAAAGGTGGGCGATCTCACCGATTCCAATTCGATACTCTATTCTACTCGTAGTGTGGGCTTGTGTGAAGTGGGTGTGGACGCATGTGTGCGGCCCTGGCATTGGCATTGGCATTGCCCTTCACATCAGAGGCGCCTCGAGTGCAACACTTGTGCGCTGATTGTGCAATAAAATTTTTTGGGGTAGAGAGAGGGCGTGGCGCGAGGCATTGCAAATTGCGTCGAGGCCACAGCTGCGCCAGATTCGTTGCGCTTTTCATTTCGTTTATTTATGTTCTTGTCGCGATGCGGTTTACGAGAAGGTGCCAACTCATCTACGGGAATATGCATCCTGTCCCTGTGCCAGAGATCTCAATTTGTTAAGCAGCTGATGCCAGATGGCGCTACAGTCGAAGGCCTTGTGTTAATAAGACTATAACAGATTTCTTATAAATTATGTTTAAATTAATGCGAGGGTGTGGATATAAGAACTTCGACATATTTACAAGAAATGTGTTAAGGGTGTGACAGCAAAGACAGTGAACAAAGCAGCAGCAGTCTGGAAACTGAGAAAGATATAAACAAAATACTTGACAGGACAATAGGGAAAATGTGAAATATGTAGCGTAAGAAATTGTGATTGAAGAATAAATACTTCCCGATTAAACAAGAAAACAAGACAAGCTACAAATTGATTTCTGCACATATAATAACACAACTCTTATATCTAACTATATCAAATTTCGTATGTTTCGTTTAAAGGATATAACTCCTATAATGTGCATTATTAATTTTGAAAGTTATGAAATAAATATAAATGAAGTTGATTCTTGATACTAATTTATAGTAACAGATATGCAGTGAACATTAAGATTGGTACTGACAGCAAACACGCTTACAAATCGCATTATATACCACAACTGGCAGCTTATAAAGACAATCTTAGCTTCTGGCTGGTTTTGATTGAAACCGATGCCCACCAACCCCAAAAAAAAAACTCACGTAACTCAGTTCTTAGCGCACCTATCGCATTCAGCTCAGTTTCAAGCGTGATCCCTTGTCGAAACCACCCACACCAGACTGAAGCAACTCGGCTATCTGATGTCGTATTAGCGCACGCTGCTTACCGCACCACACCCATTAGGGAAGCTCACTTTTAACCCACAGTTTCATGGGCATATATCACGCGTGCCTGTTAAAGTTTCCACTCCACACATTCATCAGCATCAACGAGAACCATTACTGGCATGTGTTACTTGAAACTTATCGCTGGCTGCGCAATGTCAATGTCAGCTATTATTATTTCACTCGCGTCTCGGGGGGCACACACAGAAATTATCACTTGGGATTAGCCCGAACCGCAGCCGGAGGAAAACTTCCGATGCGCTGTTTGTCATAGCTCAACTAACCAAAAATCCCCGGCCAATATTTGAGGAACACCTACGTCTGGAAGACAAGAAAACAACAGACATCAACAGACACATGTCGCGTCGGGCTTTTGCTTTCATTTTTCAGCGACGTTTGTGTGTATTTAAAGTGTGATTATTTGTGCGACGATAAGCGGCTTCCTGCCCCTCCTGATTGATGCTGCATTGGGCCGGGACGGGACGGGATAGGATGGTATGGTACGGGCCGAGTCCTGGCCCCCGATAAGAGACGTTTGCATAAACGCCCGAGGTGTTAGTTTCCACACCCTACGCAACGCTTTGTTGCGGTTCCAACTGGGGTGTGATATTTGACAGTTGCCCCTCATTCGAGTGATAAGAATTATTTACATTTCGCTCGTACTTTTCTTTTTTCTCTCCGCGTTTATTTTTCTCATTAAAAAGTTGAGGCACAGCCGGAAAATGATTGCCATGTGCTGACGGGGTTTTTCTTCTACGTTTTTCATTTTTCATCTCTCATTTTTTTGTTTGCAAATAATTACCTCGAAATTCACATGCCGACGGGCCGCCGCTTAAACCACTCAGCAAAGCGTTATGGAAATTCATAAAACCCCCTTCCCATCTCTTTACGGACGCGTCGCCTGCATATTTTGGTTGCCGTTCCTGGTTATCCTGGGCGGTGCGGGTGGCGCTTTGTGCATAAATCCTTTCACACACAGGCATTTCAGGCTATGCAAAAAATAAAAGAGAACAAAAATAATGTAGCAAAGGATGTGCTTGTCGTTTGGTCATTGTTTGTCCCTGGCAATGAGCCGCACATTAAACCGTACATAATTAAGCTGTCGGGATTATTTTGAATGTGTCACACGGCGACAGGCAGCTGATAGCCCGGCCCAGGGCATTAATTTAAGCCAACTTTTGTTTTGAATTCCAGTTGTTTGCATTTTCCTGCACTGTGAGAGTCCAAGCAGCTGCGCCTGTGATAAATGTCGGGCTTGTCGCGAAAATCAACAGGCTCCAGGCTTTGTGTTTTAGTGAAATGGAATCAAAATTGCATGCAGATCATAATATAGCAGGTGGGAAATTTAATAAGCAACGGGTATGAAGTATGAAGGATTGAGTATATGTTAATATACTTCAAATACTTAACATATTCATACAAACTAACTGTATTCCTTTATATGGTCACATCATTTTCCATTTAAATATATATATTATTTATTTATTTATTTTATTTATTAATATTAAAAAGTTTTAAACTAACAACTGAGGCCTTCGGCTATTTTATATTACGTGTTTAATTTAGTAGGATGAAAATAGTAATGTTACTAACAATAGGAGGAAGTTTACAATGCGGTGCTTATGAGGCAGATTTAATTTTTATGTTTATATTTTTCCAGTTTCCTGAAAACCAAAAGGTCTAGTATCCATAAAGAGAAATTGAGTAATTATTTTGGTAAATAAAATCAAGTTTCTTTTTCCATATATCTATAGTACCTTCATCAGCCCTGATATCGATAGAAACTTAACCCGAACCACAAACATTTTGACAATAAATATTACAAACAAAACATTTCAATGCACAAACAAACACGGCATTTCACTCAAACTAGTAACAAAAAATCTCTTGATTTCCGACACGACATAAGTGTTATCTATATGGGCGCCGGAAATCGTAGAGTGCACATTTGGGCTTAATTTATGCGGCTGACACTAGAGAGCGCTGCTTAGCATTTAAATGGCCGTCACATTTCCGCTCCGGTTCGAAGCGTCTCGTTGTCTGAGCAACCAAAGAGCATAGGTAAACCATTTCGGAGTGGAGTGGTATGAGTTACCAATGAGTTGGCAGCCCCGAGCACTTATTAACATTTAATTAGAAATCAAAGTGAGCTCTGAGCCAAAGGAACCTATTACAAATGCATGTGCATTGTCCTGCAATTGTCTTTTGTCTTTGACGGCGCACAGTGGGACCTGCTGGCTTTCTTTAACTCACAAATATCGAGCCTTTTCTAGTTTCCAAATCGTTGTTCATCTCGTTTTCGAATAAGCAACAGTTTTACGTTTTCGAAACAATTCTCAAAGAGTTTACATGTTATTTGCTCAAGATCAACAGTTTTCAAATAAATTATTCAATGGTTTTATGAAATTCAGAATAGCCCAGAATTTCGGTTCCGAAAGGATATAATTTAAGCTATTAAGAGTTATTGTTAAGGTTAATAAAATACGTAATTTAAAAATTTTCCCAGTTTTAAGTGTATTTGGGCATACACTTTATGCTAGAGTGCTAACTCCTAACCCACAAAGTTCCGGATTCGAATCCTAGTCATACCTTTGATGATAATTAAACTTATCTTCAAATCAAAACTGTTTGTAAGTGTTTATATTCTTAATAATCTCTAGAATTGACGCACCTTTCACAAAAATTTAAATATAAAAATAAATTCGAAGTATAATCGAATATGTTTTAAAAAATTTCATAATTTTATTTAAATAATCACACATTATAGATTCTATCGTGATAGAGAAATGGTCAAGTTCTAATAATTGTATGTTTAATACCCGTAGTCACCTTACCTCTCCTATAATTGTATTTTTGGGGGTTTTTGCAACGCGTTTCGGACTGAGGCTCCACAGTGGGGCGTCCAGGTGACAAAAGTCTGAGGCAGGTGCTAGGAAAAGTGCATTTGCCTTTCTATTAGCATTCTCAATGCGCTTACATTTTGGGCCTGAGGTCAACAGTAGGGGGGACTACAGGCATTGCAGCTAATGAAATTTAAATTGCCATTGAGCTCTCGGCTCAGGTTCAATAGGTCGTCACAAAGTCTGCGGCTCTTCCATTCTTTATGTTAATCAAAGGGTGCAGCTTGGGGCCTCCCGCTGCCTTAGGGGCACAAAGTTTTTATGGTGCTATGTAAATTTGTTCGGAGCGGACAAAGAAATTATTTAATTTACGCGTCACTCAAAGGCTTAGGGCTCGAAGATCTACAGGGGGAACTCTCTACTTATTCGCATTTATTTACACGCATGTTAGGCGCATCAGAGTTTTTCGGCTTTCTTCAATTTCTTTATAGCATTTTTGTGGTTTTTACATAAATGCCAACATAAATATCATTTAGGACTCCTTTGTGTGACATTATAAAAGGCCGTTGCTTGTTGGGTGTGAATAAGTTTTCCCAAAGATGTGAAAAATTGTTATTGATTTCGTGCCTATAGACAACGATTTCTGTTTGGCTTAACATCACTCATAAAGCGAAGCTGTGAACTGACCAAGAGAACAGTAGTTCCCCCTGTTTTATGATCGCAGCTTAAGACTTAGAAATCGTCTTACCAAACTTAGCAGCCTAACACCTTAAAACGGAACGGGGAACGGGGAATGGCGGTACTATGTGTTATGTAATAATAGTTAGGCTTTTTCTACTTAAAAGAACTAATAGTTTTTATGATATTTATAGTCCCTTCATTATATGCTATATTATTCTACAACTAAAAACTATGCAGAACTGGATTACAAATACGATATGGTTTCAAATATTGTTTTCTTGCTTCTCAACTTAAAGGATTGATAATTTCAGAGGAATTTTCTGCAATACATATACTTAACATTCATTCCACAGAACTTAAAAGGGATGCAACAACAAAACGATTAAATTCGATTAATTCTGAATGAAAAATAATCGTATATCGAATCAGAATTTATTATTTTACTGTGTATAACATTATTCAAATAACATGTTATCTAGAGGCCATAGCTATAACCATGTTAACTCATAGTTTTCACTTAAGTATATAAATAAATAAATACATAAAACTAGGTGTACCTACATGGATGAAAAAGTAAGAAATACACAAAAATAACTTACCACTATTTTCCCTCCCGTGCCTTATGATATTTTGTATAAGGTATAAAGAACTTAGAAACCTATCTAACAAGGAGAAGATTTTTCAAGTTTCATACAATAGTTTTCCTCCTGTGGGGGTAAATATGATATCTCGCCGGTATGTTATTGACGCGAAAAATAGATAAAAGTAATCCGTAAGGCGAACTATATATTGAGTCAAAATTTGAGCTTAATCGGTGCAGAACCTTTCGAGCTTTTGAATTTTGCATATACCAACATAATACATTTATGTAATATGTTTTCTCTGTTTTCAGAAATATGACCTGTCTCATTCGTACCATTGACTTTCCGATATGGGATTGGACAAACTGCTGCCTTGCTTAGATTTTGTATGCAACAGTTGATTTGGTGCAAAACCAGTTAAAGGAATGCGCAGAAGATATCACCATCTATTCTGAGTCCGCACAAGCCCCTTCTAAACGTTACTTAACAACTCGGTAATCATTTTAAAACTGCAATTGACAGCTACTCATCAAAGGCAAATTGTAACACTGAGGTAAAAGAATCACTGCAATTACGGGCCATTTTCTCAGCAGAGCTCAAACAATCACCTGCACTTACCTTGGCCAACTCTCAACACTTAGGCTTATAGCTGCCCCGCATTTGGCTTTAATTAATACATTTCTATGGCGGCGAGCGGCAGAGACAACGTTGAAGCATTTCTTCTGGTTGGAGTGAACTCTGGGGTACCTTCAAGGATAAGATGGCGCAGGGATACGCCTATAAATTAAAAGTGGCTGACCGTTATTAAATACAGGTTTTTACTGCTGCTGCGCACACGCAAGCGATTGTACACAAATTATAGGGTCCGTGAAGAGGACAGTAAAAGAAAGAGCGGAGTCCTGTGCCCTAATTAAAACAAACAGCAGCCAGTACAATGCGTGAAGGCATTTCCAGATCCTTATCCCGGACCCTGTGACGTATGCAGGTGCATTTCATCGAATGGGAAAGTGTTTTTCCAGCTATACAATTAACCAGGGCCAACTTTTTGTACAATTCCTGCACGTTTCGAACGCTGGCAACGCTTATCGCTCACTACGCCCACTTTTGAAATTGGCCAAAGTGCATGAGGGCCACATAGTATAAAAGCTGTAAAAGCATTCTGGAAGCGAGGTGGCTGCTGGCCAATTGCCAGGAAAAATCGAAAATCGTAAACCGTAAACCGTAAACCGCAATCGAAAAAACCTAAAACCAAAAACCAATAGTTGTAGGCAGCTTGAAATATTTAAAGACTTGCAGTCGACGCTCATACGTGGCACGCATTTCTTAGCCAAGTTGCATGTGTTGGCCAGGTCCGGAGACCATTCCACTGATAACGGCATGAATAATGTGCCGGTGCAATACTGCATTTGTCTTGGCTTCTTGCCTGCCAGAGAACAGTGAACAGATACCCCAACCCAACCCAGACCAGAGACTGGTCAGATACAGATACAGATGCGGGTCATTGGCACAGTCTCTCACATCGATTGCCTTAGCTTTGCTTTTAATTAAAAGAAACTTTAGCTTAGATAAGCGCGACTAGATAGAGTGGCCCAAATGGTACCAGGCAAGCCTGACAATATCGACATTTCGGAGTTCTGATTTTAGTGGTTGGGGTACATACTTTAGATAGTTATGTTATCATTGAAATACGACCGTATAATGACACTGGCTTGCCCAAATTCAGTTAGTCGAGAAGCAAGCGACGTTAATAATGTGATTTTTGATAGTGAAACAGGTTGTACTATCTACGTTTAAACATGAGCTTTCCATATTAAATTTATGTTGGGCGGCAAGTTGGGTTTTTGTTTGTATGAGATCTAAAAGCTGGCAATCAAATTGGATCTATAGATGCCAAGTTTGAAATGAAACACTTGAGATGTATTTACTAATGTACTAATGGTATTAAGGGCGAGAAAACCTAGTTTCTATACAGTTTATACTACTTTTCGAAACAATAAATGAACTTTCCCTTAAAACTAACTGCACACGCCCACACAGTCGGGGTTCCCAGCTCGCAAATAGCTGGAGTCTATTTGCTAAATACAGTTTCACCTGCTGGGTTGCTGCGAAAGAGCCCAAAATAACTGCAATTAAACTAATTGAATACTCGTATTTGAATTTCAAATCACATGAAACATCTTTCGGCAATCATTTTTGATGGATGATGATTCCCGAACGGCTGCACGTCCACAATGTCAAAGGATAAGCAATAAGCAACAAGACGTAGAGTAATGTTCACATATATCAACACAAACAAAAAAAACAAATATCGTTCTGTCTGTCTGGTCCAGAAGAAAGGCAGACAAAGAAACCGAACAAACGAACAAAATCCAGGTGCATTTACAAATTTGACGCCGCTGGCTTTCAAAAGCAAAACAGGCCGAGTGAAAGAATGAAACAAAAAGAATAAAAGATGCACATTGCCAGATAAAATGATGATGATGATGATGTTGGTCGACCACGAATGTGGTTCCAGAATGCACCTTGCAGCCTATAACCAGAAACAGATACAGAACCAGAACCAGAGCCAGAGCCAGAACTCGAACCCGAACCCTGGTCCGGCTAATGATTTCAAATGCTAATCGGACGAGAGAGGTTCAGATACATACCTCAGGACCAGGGCACGCGTTTTATACCTGCATATTATACCTGAAAAGGTAGACGCCGTAAGAGATACTGTTGCCTTTCGTTCGCTTGATTCCCTTGAAAGGATGCAGGTGGAAACTGATTTTTAGGAAACAAAGGTAACATAAAGGGTCTTTTGTGCGTGTAAGGCGTGTGTGGCAGTGTTATACGAGAGTCAGGAGCAAGGCTTGACCAGATCTGATTTTGCAATCCTTATTCGCAAATTCCTAAATTCTTTCTAAATAAACTATGATATAGAAACGGAGTTATAAAGTCGCCTATAGCCCTATTTTTATTAACTTTACATATTTTGCTGATCTAGCAAATTACTATAATCTTTTCAAACAATTCTTTAGATGTTATTTGATATTTCATGGGTAAGATAGATTGACACCGGTGTTTAAGTATATATGTATATTGTTTAAGTATTAATTGCATGTGATATATATGATATAAATGCATGTGATATTGAAATATATTTTTTAGATTTTCTCAATACATTTTTAAGCGATTGGAATACTTTTTTCTGTACTCGAAAAGCGTTTTGAGCGATTGTGCGTTGATCAACACTAATTTGACTTCCAAACTCCGTTTATACCCTAGCAGGGGTATTATATGGGTATGTCTCGAAATGTGTAATGTACTGAAGGAGACGTTTCCGACCCAACAAAGTATATATATTCTAAATCAGCATCAATATCCCAGTCGATATAGCGATGTTCGTCTGTTCCTATGCGAACTAGTCTCTCAGTTTTAAAGCTATCATAATAAAATTGGCACAGATCCTTCTGTTTGCTACAGGCAGTACATATTTCGGAACCGGCTGGATCGGACCACTATATCACATAGCTGGCAGAGGATCGGTCGAAAACTATGTTTTTGTATAAGAAACTTTTTTGGTAATGTAGATATGCTCACCAAACTCATCCAAATTGAGTCTCTGGAAAGTTTATACAATCTGGCGAAATTTGGTAAAAATCGAAACACTATAGCTGCCATAGGATCGGATGAAAAATTAGTTTTTGTTTGAAAAAAGAGTTTTTGTATGAAAAACTTTTTGTATTACATCCAAACTAAGTGAGTTTTTTTATACTTTATAAAGTTTCCTGTAATTGAGTTTTCTATAAGAAACATTGCTGTTAGGGTATATAAGTAGCTTCGGCACGCCAAAGATATCCGTTCCTCCTTGTTATACATAAGTATGTATTTTTTTTAAATTTCATATTCGATTGAAATAGTCTTTTCTGCTCAAATAACTAGCATAATTTCATTTATTTAAAGTAAATCACTTAACTTATTTTTTTACAATGGTTAAGACCCTTATAAAGTCGCTTCACATTTCAATTACAGCCTTCCACGTACATTTGAAGTGCCATTTGTGTGAATTTATGCAAAGAATATGAATATATCCAACCGAAAAGTTTATTGAAAACATGTCTCCATTACCCCCGTAGTCTGTTCTCAGTTCTCAGTCCCAGTTCCAGTCACAATTCTCAGCTCGCGTTTTCCAGTCCCCCCAAAAGTCTCTGCCGTTTCGCATGCGTTATAAATCACGCAAAGTTTTTTGAAAGCGCCTCTGCTAACTTTATGCAGTAGCTGCATAAGTTTTATGTCATCAAGTTTGGCAAGTGCCGGGCCAGAAAAGACTTTCAACTTTAATTTTGGAAGCGATCATAGTTCAATGAGCAAATTGCACGTTGATTTGTTAGACTTGAATGCATGCGACTGGCTCCACGATGATATTTGCCCAGCTCCAAAGTTCCATTCTCAGATTTTCTTAATTTTTTTTCATTTTCCTGGTGATGGTTGCTTTTGTGCCCTGTGATTAATGAGCTAAGACCGCTAAAAACTTTACCTTAAGCTCATGAAATGCAACGCAGCGAAAAAAAGTCGCCAACTTTTTTCTTTCGTCCCGTTGAAAGTTATTAAAATCAACGAAGCGTTCTCAGAGGGTTCCAAAATTGTGGATATAATTAAGCGGCTGGCGAATAACTCTGAAGAAGTTCAATAAGAAATCAAATTTAATAGGCGTCTGCATTTGAAACCGAAAGCCTTGCGTGACAAATGTCATTTGGCTTTGAGTTCCCCCCAAATGCCAGAGCCCAAGTCCAAATGCTAGCCGGATTTATTGGGTATGAGCTCCAGCCCGGTGGTTAACGTATAATTTTCCAGCACGCAGCTCTTGGGGGCCCTCCTAATCGGCAGTGAGAAGTACGCAACCAACTGACAATTGTTTGTAATTATGGGTTTTAGGAAAAGAAACCAAATAGCATTTCATGGCATTTAAATGTAATTTGAGTCCGATTCGACTGCCAAGCACTGTGATTAACTCTGTGAGGCGAATAAACTACATTGTAGTTGTATTGTATTCATAGTTTGCGATAAGGTTGAGTAAATTGAAGCAAATTGCTGAAAATTCTTAGCAATGCGGAGCCTTATGAAAAAATATTGATTGCCTGGCTGGCCCAAGGAATTCTGTGTAACAAGTTATTATACTTTATTTGGAAAGGTCAAGAACTACTCTGTAAGTTGGTTAGACTAAACTGAACCTCTTTGATGTAGACAAGGAAGAAGAAATCACGTTGGAATTATAAACTTACACAGTTTTCTTTAGCCTTTGGCTTAACTATTTTTAAGTAGCATTGGGAATAAATATGGATTGCTTAAAGTTTATTATTGATTGCAGCTCTTCTTGATTTTGTCTAAATCCTTCGAGTTCCGTCAAGGAAGTATTTATTTAATCTAGGCTTCAAGTCTTATAATTTTGATTACATCTTAAGTCAAATTTGAATATCCATTAGCTTTACAGGTTACTGTAGCTTTCTTATAGAATATTGTCTAGTTTTAGGTGGATTTGGTCTAAAAACCTTTCGAGTTCATTTTTCAGATAGGGAAGTATTTAAAAAATCGTACCCTAACTTAGAAAATCGCTTTAATAACTAGAAATATTATCTATTTTATAGAAATAATTTCTAACATTAAGAAACTTATTTCTTAAAAGTCGAAATGCAGACGCTAAGCCGGCAATCCCAAAAACATAATTAGTATTCCGAGTTTTCCTATTTTCTATTTTTAAGAAATATATTTCTTTATTTTTTTAAATTCAAACTCTAATATTTGGGAAATGTTTTCTAGTATTTAGAAAATTCTGCTCTCAAATTTAGAAATGATGACCTTAGTTTTTAGAAAAACGAAACCATGTTATTCAGAAAATCAACTCTCTGAGAAAATAAGGCGATCTGCACTTGGCTTGAAAAATATGGCAATTTTCTGAAATCTTGTGCACTTTTTTCTGAGTGTAGTCTTATAATTTTGACTACATCTTAAATCAATTTTAAGTTGCCTTAACCTTATAGGTTACTGTAGGTTTCTTTAAGAATTTTGTATAAAAACCTTCGAGTTCATTTTTCCGATAAGGAAGTATTAGGTAAAGTTCAGCTTTATTTAATCTAGACTTCAAGTCTTATAATTGTGACTACATCTTAAGTCAAGCTTAACACTGTCGGTTTCTTTAGGAATATTGTTTAGTTAAAGCTGTTCTATTCTAATCAACTGGTATTTATGTATCTCTGACCTCAGTTCAAATTATTATTGCCAGTTTCGGACTTAGCAAGCTGCTAGCCATGTTAAAGACGCAGCTGCTGGCAAAATTGGCAGTACTTCCTGCTAATGGGAACAAACTACGTAATAATAATTGTCAATTGCCGACACGTACGATGATTACACATGTTCAAATGGCAGCTTGCAGTGCAACCAGCCAGAGCCAGGGCCAGAGATACAGAGCCAGAGCCAGGGCCAGGGCCAATTCAGGAGGCGAGACCAGACCAGCAACTAATGTAATATGTGAGACAGGCCCTAAGTAGCCTTAAGGCAGGATAACAGGCATTATATGTGACACAGACACTCACACACACCTACCAAGTGTTAGCGCTCCATGTTGTCGGTTGTCGTAATCCTCAATTAAATTTTATTCTAAAGCAATTTGGCAAAGTAGTTTTTTTTCCGTTGTCGCCACTGCAAAAGATAAGCAAACAGTGGCCCAAAAAAATTTGTAATGGCATTTTCGGTATTCGATTTTTGGTTATTGTTAAAATTGTCAGGGGCACGCCGTAAATAGCCCCGTAAACATGAGGATTAGCCAACCATTTGGCTTTGTATTCAGCCGCTTCGCCTGTTTCCAGAGTCCTGGCTAAAAGTGTCACTCACTCAAAGACAAATATTGCACAACGCACAACACAAGGAAACGGAAATGTCGCAAGATTGGCCAGGCTAACAACAGCAGCAACAACAATAACAACTTAGAAAGGAAGTGGGTCTGAGCCCGAATCTCGGACTGGCTCTGGCTGTGTGTAATCCTTGCCTGTTTCGTCTTGGCCATTGTGCCAATATTTATGTGTCATTCACAATTGTATGCATGACATTGATGGCTGACAGCAAAAGCAACAAATCCAATTGCGCAGCTGTTTCGGGTTTCCTTTACACTAAGTAAATATGAAACAAATGTACAATGTGACTTTGCTGGTTTGTTATTCTTTCTTGGTTATCCTGTGGGGAATTACCCATACCCTGGCGATCTGCTGCTGAAAAATTGTCATGAAATTGGCCAACAATGAGCATTGCATTGTCATGCGAGAGCAATTGCTACGGCTTGCCATACGAAATGAATTTTGCGGCCGTATCTTGGTTAGATGTTACCACCTTTCTGGCAACAGGTAGTAATATCTAATAAGCATGTCTAATGTCTTTCGGAAGACTTTTGTGTACAGCAGACAGGAAGTTTATGCGACAAATGTAAGAATGTAAGAAGAAACAAGTTACAGGAGATCTGAAATGGTGCGGAGGTTAATAAATTTGAGATCTAGACAGAGGGAAGCCTTATAGCGACACAAAAAGAGGCATATGCTTAAGAGACAAACATCTGCGGGTAAAGCGATCAATTATTTTTAGCTCACGTACAAAACACACAGTCGCTGACGCTCTCTGAGCTCAAAGCTCAGCTTACGGGAGCGAGGCGATGCGCTGAGAGCTTTTCAGACACTTTTACACTAATACATGCACATATATTTACTAATACACATGTGACCAACGTATAATCTCTAAGGGAGCAACAAACGTAGTTGTTTTTAGTAAATATTTACAGAACGACAAATTAAATTAAATTAAATATTATTATTATTTATTTATTTTTTATTTTTATATATTTAATTTATTTTTTAGCCATTTTTAAATATATGTATATCAGAACAGTATATCATATAGCTGTCATAGAAACAAACAGTTGAAACTTAAGGTTTTGTATTAACAAACTGTATGCAAGTGTACGCCAAAGATATTCCTTCCAAATTATTTTTTGCTCCCTTCTTTGGAAATAAGAGCAGAATTTAGTGGGAATACTTTGCTGGATTTATGCATACGTTTAAATAGACTATCCTACAACACATTCACTTCTGCTTTATGGTCTTGTCTATAAAACAAACACATTTTTCACACCACTGTATCACCCGCAGAAACTGTAAAGTTAGCATAAATTTTTTCGAATATATACTTTGTTGCAATATTTTCGCTTTATGCGGATAGAGGGGGATGCGGACGTGGATAGACATCACATGGCCACAACCTTCGACTGTCAAAACGCAGTGAGTGAAATTTGTGTTGACTCTGCGACAAATCGTTGCCAACTCGAGCGTCACCCCACAGCAAACAGTAAACAGGGTGCAAAAAATCAGAGAGTCTCATAGTTGGCACTGGACTGGACCCATTTCATTGACGTTAATAAATGACCGGAAGGACATTGTATGGCATTGCCATGGCGTGGCAATAAACAAACGAAACAACAACTACAGCAGCAGCAGCGTCAAATCGGCAAAAACAAAACTGCATGTCCTGCATAGGAGGCGATGGACCAGGTCCTCGGACCAGCTCCTGTTGCATTTTTGGTCAGCCGGAAGTTTACTGCAGCATCGCACCCTTTTTGCCTTGGCTCGCTCAGTTTTCTCTGCTTTGTTTGGCCGTTTTTTTTTCCTTTACTGTGCAGGAATTTTATTTGTTGGCAAATTTTTCACAGACTTGCGCGCAGCAGCAGCTGGCAAGGATGTGCCAGGATTCAGTGTGGGAACTAAATCTTTGACTGGCAAAAATCAATCGTAGTTAGCAGGAAAGTCGGAAGTGCTTGCACTTGCGTAAAATTATGCCATGATTAATTGCCGATAATATTTTTCCCTGTTCTGAGTATTGGTTTTAAGCAGGCAATTGTTGATTGGGTCTAAAATATGGCTGAAATAAAGCAATCAGTGAGAAAATGCAGCAGCAGTTGAATGATTAAAGGCTGTACAAAAGACTTAACAACTTAAATGTTTAAGCTTAAGATTCGTTTATAGGTTATTAATTGACAGCAATGTATTTAAATACTGTTTAAGAGAGCATTGCAAAGTAAGTTAATCCTTGTATTTGTAATTGTCCTTCAATATGGCTAGAAAACATCTGGAAAACCAGCTTAAGGAACATTCAATGAGATGCAAGATTGTACAACCAATCTGTCTTAAAGCTAAAAGATTGACAAATATTTCACTGATTATAATTCTGATGATTCATACATGGCAATATCAACTTGATATAACACTACTCGAATACTAATCATTATATTATTGATCCTACATTGCTTATAATTTTGTTGATTCTTGCATTGCAATATCAACTTGATATAACATTATTCTAATACTAATTATTATCTTATTGATCACAATGATACAATATTGTCAATTGTCGTATAAATATTGTATAATTTATTTAATTATATTGTCATTCCTTATGAACTGTTGTATATCTCAACAAGCATGATTAAATTATAACCTTTTTTTTAAAAATTTTGTTATACTATTTATATTGTAGCTTGCTCAATTATCTTATTTAATGCAATCTTCAGCAAATGCAATCGTAAACTCAAAGCCTGCTTTGTGCCACAACAAGCGGCAACCATTTGCCTATTCCCAGTCGAGTCTTGATAAATTCACAAAGACATCAAGTGGCCTGTCACAGAGCTGCTGCCTCAAAGTCGAAAGTGCGACAAGTGCTGCGCTTTTAGCCACCCACAGACAAGGCTCAGAGCCCTCAATCTCACAGCTTGCTCACAGAAGAGGCTCAGATGCACACTTGAGAGAGTCCAAGTCACAGTTCGCAGGCAACATGCGAGTACTCTTGTCAATTTTGCATTAAATAACTAAATCAACCTCAAACAAGTCGCCCACAGACTCCACACGCAGGTAATCTGAGGGCCTGGGAATGGTATGGGCTGGATGGTTGGGTTGGGTTGGGGCATCTACTAGGAGTAGGTCCAAAATGTTTGTCCAGCTTCGCGTCGCTGAGGGTGCTGCCGTTGCAGCTGGTGGGCAAACAAATACGCGTAGTGGCATCCAAAGTGGATGCCAAATAACCATAATGGTGTTTATCCACAAGTTCATTTCGCTGTTTAAACATGCCTCCGAATTTACCGACACAATAAACAACAGCCAGCGCAATGGGCAATCCCAGCCCAGTTTTGTTTTTATACCCTGTACTCATACTGCCTGTGACGAGGTGTTTCAGTTGGATTGCATAAGTGACTGTGACAGGCACCTCTGATGCTATATAAAGTGCACACCCGATAGGGTAAACATGCTCGTATGTTTCCACACATTTTAAATATTATTTGCATACATTTTTTAAGGAGAAAAATTGGCGATATTTTTTAAGGAAGATTTACAGTCTTATATCTATTTCCAAAGCGGTCCTGATATCCGAAATTCGAGTTCAAATTTGATTTGGAAAGTATTCGCTTTCAGTCACTAGTATGTAAACTAAGCATAACTTCCTATCTTCTCCGGAAACGGAAAAGCAATATCGAAACGATACGGAATGAAATCTACTAGGAAAGGGGAACATCCTTGACAGACTTTTAAAGGGATTTTCAATTTTCTGTGATCAATTTTCTTGCATACTGTACATAAAATTATGCATATAATCAAGTACTAGGTACGATTATCGGTTGGAGTACTTCACTCACATATGGTACAGGGTATTCCTAGTCTAGATTGATTTTTTCACTTCTGTCTCTGTGAGGCTCGCCGCGGGCCATAGACGACTGACACTGACCGGGCTTGAGTGTGGCTATGGGCTTGGGTATGAGATGGGGCAGCGCCTGGTCCTGGGGGCATCGCCGTCATCAACGGTAGCCACTCTTCGTCGTCAACAAAATCGAAGTGCATTGCGCTGTTATTTTAACGATTATGCTGATGAGTATCGAGAAACGAGCGACGACGGCAACGACGACGACGACGGCGACGACGACGCGGGCGATGATCCATCAGAATTCTAGACATGGAAATGCAATTTGTGTAATTTATGCGGACGATTCCTCCGGCCTGGTCCGAGCGCAGTGATATGTTCGATTAGCCGCGCGATCCGTCAGATACAAAATGCTGATTATCAGATGGAGACCACAGCGGCACTTGTCTTCCACAGGTCCAAAGCGCAACTCGTTTTGATTTATGATTTCAACGGCTCAGCGTACAAATTAAAAGCATTCCGGGGTTTTATTTGGGCATTTTCGTTATTTGACCTGCAGCAAATGTTGTCATCATTGTCTAGACACATAAATACGGCTGCTGGCACTCATCAATTAATAAAATGAACAAACAGACTCAGAACTAAGCAGGCTCATAGATTTTTTCGGGCACGTCAATCAGCTTATCATATACGAGTAATTCGGCCTGCGCAGACAATTTAAATGTCAATTAAAGGCAGGAAAAGTGCATCATTAAATATAAATTATGAGGGTTTTGGGCCAAAGCTAAGCTTTAAGACGGTAGCCAACAGTTCACAGGTGGGTAACATATAATTTTAGAATATATGACCCAGGCTTGACAAGCTGGGTGATTCTTTATGGGTTCCCTCTTCAAAATACTCTGACAACTCTGCATTGAATAGTTGTGATTATTGCATAATTAATTACCATACAAATAAAGTCTAAGATATATAAGAATGTTAGAAGCGATTAGCTTATCTTTATTTTAAAGGAAATAAAATAGGTACCAATTAAATTGTTACATTCGTAAGCCTTTGACTTTTATATGTTATCTTTCCACTCCCAAATGCGAAAAAGGGTATTTTCGTAAAAATACTGATCTTGGGATTTTTTGGTATTTTTGGTTTTTATACCCTAGCAGAGGTATGATAATTTTGTCTCGAAATGTGTAATGGTCAGAAGGAGACATTTGCGACCCAACAAAGTATATATATTCCGAATCAGCATGAATAGCCGAGTCGGTATAGCCATGTCCGTCTGTCCGTCTGTTTCTATGCGAACTAGTCTCTCAGTTTTAAAGCTGTAAGCAGTACATATGTCAGAACCGGCCAGATCAGACCTCTATAACATATAGCTGCCATAGGAATGATCGATCGACAAATATGTTTTTGTATGAAAAACGTTTTTGTTTATTAATGTATCCTTACCAAACTTTCCCAAACCGAGCGTCTAGACAGTTTATACAATCTAGCCAAATTTGGTCAAAATCAGACCATTTCACTATTTCACTATATCAAACTTTTTGTTGATACAAATATTTCATCCAAACTTAGTGAGAGTTTTATAATACTTCAAATAGTTTCCTATAATTTGATCAAAATCGGACCACATGTCTTCCATAGGAACAATCAGACGACAATTAAGTTTTGTATACAAATTAATTGCTGCTAGGGTATATAGCTTCGGCACCCGAATATAGCCGCTCTGTCTTGTTACTCCCTGTACCCATAAAATGGGTAAAAGAGGGTATTGGATTTGTGCAAAAGTATGTAACAGGCAGAAGGAGACATCTCCGACCCTATAAAGTATATATTCTTGATCAGTATCAAAAGAGATTTTGATTTGGCCATGTCCGTCTGTCTGTCCGTCTGTCCGTCTGTCCGTCCGTCCGTCTGTCCGTCTGTCCGTCTGTCCGGATGAACGCGTCGATCTCAGCAACTATAAAAGCTAGAGACACCAAATTTGGAATGTAGGTTCCTGTATACCATACGCAGATCAAGTTTGTTTCCAATTTCAAATATCTCCCCCGTTCCCCCGCAAATCGATTAAAACCGTTTTACAGTAACAATTTTCAAGATATAGCTTTCAGATTTGGCATGTACAATACTTTAGTCTCTCTTAATCTACTGTCCAAATTTCAAGTCGATCGGATAATAAACACGGAAGTTATTCACGATAGAAGATTCAGTAATGCAGCGAGAGGGGGAAGAAGAAGCACAGCCACTTTTGCCGCCTGTGTGCGTGCGTCTTTGTGTATGTGTGTGTATGGGTAAGTGGACTTAGATGTGATTGGATGTTTTAGACCTGGGTACAGGGGTTTCGTAGTCGGGTATACTCGACTATACCATTCTTACTGTTACTCCCTGTACCCATAAAATGAGGTAAAGGGGTATTGGATTTGTGCAAAAGTATGTAACAGGCAGAAGGAGACATCTCCGACCCTATAAAGTATATATATTCTTGATCAGTATCAAAAGAGATTTCGATTTGGCCATGTCCGTCTGTCTGTCCGTCTGTCCGTCTGTCCGTCTGTCCGTCCGTCCGTCTGTCCGTCTGTCTGTCCGTATGTATGAACGCAAGGATCTCAGCAACTATAAGAGCTAGAGACACCAAATTTGGAATGTAGGTTCGTGTATAGCGGGAGCAGGTCAAGTTTATTTTAGATTTGAGATATCTCCCCCGTTCCCCCGCTATTCGATAAAAACCGTTTTACAGTTACAATTTTCAAGATATAGCTTTAAGATTTGGCATGTCCAGTACTTTAGTCCCTCTTAATCTACTGTCCAAATTTCAAGTCGATCGGATTATAAACATCTAAGTTATTCACGAAAGAAGATTCAGTGCTGCAGCAAGGGAAGAAGAAGCACAGTCACAACTTAAAATGCTGGCTTGCGCTGTGGCTCGTGCGTGTGCGTATCTGTGTATGTATGTGTAAGTTAACGAAGATGCGATCGGAAATTTTTGACCTGGGTACAGGGAGTTTCGTAGTCGGGTATACTCGACTATAGCATTCTTACTTGTTTTTTTTTGTATTTGTAGTATTTTTTTACTTCTGGAATAAATACTGCATTTGCGATTTTTGCTATTTTTTTGTAGTTTTCGCATCTGAAAAATACTAATAAGATACAAAATAAAGATGTTCTTCAGAATTTAAAAACTAATCCCTATATTGATATAGTATTTATTAGTTGTTAGTAAGTGTTTGCTGGTCAATTCCATGTAATACAATGCCACACACAGCTTCCTACACAAGGTGTTATTGGCACCTGGACGCCAGGCCAGATTCAGAGAGATACGAATGAGGTAGATAGCGAGTTGGAGATTGAGATAGAGAGAATCGTAAGGATAGAGAGTTGCACACAATGCAGCGCTTTGTTAGCAGCCTTACAAAGGGCAACTTGCATGCAAGGATAATACGTAGATAATTTATTAGCTATCGACCAGCATCCATTTTGCAGACATCGGCGAGTGGATGTGAGTGTGGATGACGTGTGCAGGCGCGAATGACAACTGCAAAAGTGTGCAGCTGAGGATACTTGTGGATAAGGATAAGGATATGGATGCGACCGTCTTGGTATGGCAGCAATGCGGGCTGCAAAACAGCCAAACAAAGGACAAATGTTTAAGCTAAACACAAAAGCGACCATAATACAATCATAATTGCATTTTTACAACTCCCAAGGGTAAACAGGACACAAACACTTTATTGGCAGTTCACACCAAGGACATGGCTATACATACATAAATCCCAAGTCAAAGAAGAAAAAAAAATAAACAAGGAAAACAAAATTAAATTTTTATCTAATATAAACGCGCAGCAGGCCATAGTCCTTTAGACCACTCGGTCGGAGTGTGTGAGTGTGAGTTTTTTGCACTGCGATATGAGCTGAAGGACCTTCCAGGAAGCGTGCACACTCACACATCGTCTACTTTTCACACCAATTCCCATTGGAGGCAACAATACAGGCTGTGTCCTTGGGACAATCGAGCATTAATTTGACTTATCCCAGCTGAGCAAGTAGCCAGCAAGGACACGCACTCAGCTGGAAAAGTGCAATTAATGTCAAACAATGGCAACTTTAGGACACACACGAATACACGCGACCAAAGATGACCCAAGGATAGCCAGTCCTTGCGCATAATTAGCCCAGTAATGGGTTGGACAAAAAACGCGCATGTCCTTGCAACCCAAATAAAATGCCCTCTGGGCGAGTCAAGGTCTAATTGCAGCCTTGAGCCATTATAGAGCATCCTGGTCGTTATCCTGCGCCGCTTGACTTGCCCGTTGCTCTTAACACGCGCCGCGCATGCGCAAGGTAAAAGAGTCCTGGGCGTCCTAAGGCAAATGCTGGGCGTGTGCTGATAATAAACTAATAATACAGACTTCAAGGCCAAGCTGCAGTGAAGATCCTTGAAAGTTAAAGCACTTTTTCGCTGATATCTTAAGTCGTTAAGGCTCATGCAAAGGCTAAAAGCCTGAGGAGTTCGGAGGAAAGTGGGCTAATGTAGTTACACCATAAATCTATCTAAAGCAAACACTTCATTGAGCAACTCTTCAAGGCTATAGCTGCTTTCAGCTATAGAGATGAATACGAGTATCTGTGAATTTGAATGAGTAAAATGAGCAATTTTGGGTCTTTTTTAGGTAGTATATCAAGGCATTTCTAATAGTTATGGCACGTGGGAGTGTTTAAAGGTAGGCATTTTGAAGGAATTCACAGAATGCTTATGATAGACCTGAAGTACACTAAAACATCATTCAGAAAATGCTGTGAAAGTACATTATCTTGAGGCATTAACCTGAACTGTAAAATAAATAAGCACTTAAAAAAGGATTTTGGTATGTATACATATGTTGCCAGAATGTTTTATGTAGGATCTCGAGAAGGGATAAGTATTTACTATGGTTTATTTTAAAGAAGTGTGCCACATGTACCTATACCAATATATATTTTAGATATCAATAGTTCCTATAGTATTTCGTTTCAAGCAAATTATGTTTTCAAATTAATTCTGAATGCATTAGATCTCAAATTTCTCACAGAGCTTAGCTGCCACATGACTTACAATAAACTGCCAGTTGCATTTCCCTAGCTACCCATAAATCAAAATATTTCAACATGCTGCCAAAACCCATAAAGAAACCCACCCAGAGAACGGAGCTAAAAATCCAACCGAAGGCCCGATAATTATGTAGAACGTCTCTAATGATAATTACTTGATTTGCACAACGTGTGTTGATGTTTTCATAATGGATGCGAGTATTCCACGGCATAAATTACAAACGCATAATGGACGGGCAAAGGGTCTCTCCATAGCTCGACATGTGGCGCACAAATGTTCGGAGGAAAGTCGAGTGCCAGATAAAGTGGCAGATTGATCAGAGAACACACGCGGAATTAACACATTTGCGTGTGCTTAGCCAGAAGGATAATGATGCTGGGGTGACTGCCAGACGGGGTACTGCCAGACTGGGTACTGCCAGGGTGGTGGTTCCTCTATAGGGTGTGCCACAGTAGCAGCTGCCACTGCGCAGTTTTCCAGGCAAACGGCGACGCATGCGTCAAACTGCATTAAATGCGCTTTAATAACTTTTCACTTTTCATTGCATTGCGCACTTTTGAAATTGCGTATCGATTTGCCCCCCAAGTACTGAGTACACTCCTAATGCCAGTATCCTGACATTTAATGTGTCCCGCATGGAGGCACTTATCGATCTCAGTTGGTCAGTTTTACTTTGTTTGGTTTTCAAGTGCACTTCCAGCAAATTAATGAGTACCCCGGTTGGCATCAACTGCAGGAAAACATTAGCCTTGTCGATTTTTGTAACATTTGCAATTATTTCTGTCTCGATATTCGAACATTTTCGTACACATTAGACCGATTCTCTATCAATATGGGGGTTGATTGTCTAGAGCCATCAGCTGGAGAAATGCAGAGGGTCAGTTGTGTAACGATTTGGTCGATTTGTTGAGCATTTCCTGCCTGAAATTGGGCCACTCCATGTCAGAATTACATATTCTATAGTTTTTATGAAGGAAGTTAAATAGGGCATTGCTGAAAACTCATACCGAAATCATAAATATATGCAGCCCATTATACACTATCTTATTAAAAAATTACCTTTCGACTTAACTCATAACGAATTCTAAAAAAATTCACTGATAAAGATATTTGATTGCTAAAACTAATACCTATTTCAATAAATTAATTAATACGTATCAATATAAATGCATATATATTAAATATTTATATTTATTCTGTTCATTTCCATCCTACATTAAATAGGTACTATTGAAATTACTTTCCTCGCCCTTTCATCAATTACAAATGCAAGATAAGCTCTGTATTATTTACCTAATTACTGCATTGATTTCAGAATTTTAATTACTTTACCCCGCTTAAATCATTTAGAATTCCCTCCAAGCTCCGACTTAATAAGCTTCCACCTTTTACTTTACGCTGACTTTTGCAAACTATTTTCAACATGTTGTGTGCCCGGCACTAACTCTTCACCAGGTCGTTCCGTGGAGCCGGAGCCGGAGCCGGAGCCGCAGACGTAGCCGTAGCCGTAGCCGTAGTCGGGTCCGGAGCCATTGCCGAGACTATCAACAAAGGCTAAAAACTACTAAGACCTAAGCTTACTTAATGTGACCACTTTGAGCGGCGTCAACACCGAGTTGGCTGCCGTTTCCCGTCCCCGTCCCCGTCCCCGTCCCCGGCCCCGGCCCCCGCCCCGTACCGGCCAGAGGGCGAGCCCTGCAAATGTTGCTACTTAGTGGAACGATGGCGACTACAGGCGACCAACTAGGGGCTAGTGATGAGGCGACTACATCGTAATCGGCTTAGAGCAATAAATTTTTCATGGCACGGCCGTGGACGCGCATCGCAGTTAAGTTGACAAAATGACCAACAAAATGCAACGTTTTCCAGCAAATGGAACTGCTGGCAACAGTTGCCGCACGGTGCAGAGGCAGCCCCTACATTTCTACGTTTCTACTTTTCTATTTTTCTGTTTTCCAATTTTCCTTTTTTGGGTTTTTCAATTTACCACAATGATTAATCACCGATTGCCTGCCAAGAACGCGCCCATTTTCCATCCCGTTTTTTGTTACACACTTCCGGACGGGGTTGTCAAGGACAATGCAATATAATATTTGTCATAGTTCATAATTTAGATGCGAGCATTTTTGCCTATGTTCAGTTTTGTGGGCATAGGCAAAATTTGCCACACACTGTGCAAAAAATACAATAATAAAATGTTCGGGGATTGAGATACTATATAAAACAGGAACTGCATATGTTGCGGGCAGTTCAAGTGCAGTTTGGGGGTTGTGTTTGTTTTCCTAGATGTTGTGTTGTGTAGTTGTTTTTTCCTCTATTTTTTTTCTGTGGGCTTTGCTGATACCCTTGTTTGTTTGTTTAGTGTAGTTATTGGAGGGTCTGAGCTCTATTTGATATTGGGGTTGCTTTTAACAGTCCCAGCTGTACCACTTACTTTTGTGCAGTGCGGGTAGGTCAGTTAGTAGGTGTTGTTGTGGTTGCGGTCATGTTGAGGGTGCCAACAAAAGGGGTTTGTGCAAGGGCAAGGATTACAAGCAAAAAACCATTTATTTATTTTTTTATGTGGAATCTCAAAATATTACAGAAACGACAATATACCATTTCGAAGTACGATACTAACAACAAAATTCCATTTAAAAGATTTATTGAGGTTTTCTTGTAAGAATTTTAAGAAACTTTAGTATTTTAATGAACGCTTTTGTAATAAAAATAAAATTAAATTCAATTTAATTAACCAAGATTAGAAAATAAAAAAAGAAATAATTAATTATTATATTTTTTAAAAATCTATAATTGTTAATCTTAATAAAAAATAAATAAACATAATGCCTATTACTGTCAAGATATACCTATATGCTTACTTAATAGGTATATCTTGACAGTAATAGGCATTATGTTATTTATTTATTTTTTTATTAAGATTAACAATAATAGATTTTTAAAAAAATATAATAATTAATTATTTATTTTTTTTTTATTTTCTAATCTTGGTTAATTAAATTGAATTTAATTTTATAAAGTTATATTGTAGTTGTACGATCGCTTTATCGTTTCTGAGCATTCTCCCTAATATTGTTATGAATTTCCTTTGTTTCTTCTTAGCTTGATGCTAATTCTCATTTAAAACTCTGTTGAAAAACATGCAGGTGCGATTATTAGATGCCCAGGGCCAGTTTCTTTGATGTTGTGCGCGGTCAAATGTCAAAACACCTACAAGAAATTTTGAAAATTTGATGGCATAAAATCTGAGCAAACAAAGGCGAACAGAAGGCAAATGTTGTGAGCGGATGCAAGGAGCATGACAGTTAAATGAAAGGAACACAACACGATGCCTCTGAACAACAAGGAAAAACGTGACTGATTTTGACAACTTAAGTTGGCAGTAGGAGCTCCTGCAGCAGGGCGGGGGGGGGGGGAGGGGCTTGGCAAACGCCTCAAGTGCTGCACACTCAAACAGAGGACATGACAGAGGAGTGGAGAGCCGAGGAGACGTGGCCACATTTTCTTTTATATTTTATTATATCTCTGTTGTTTATTTACATATATTGCATGCCAGTCGGCAATTGGCTCTGGTGCGCTGCTTCCGCAGTCCCACAGCGCTCGGAGTTATCCTTAAAGGATCAAAGTTGAAATTTATACATTCAAATGTCACACCTACAGGATTATGTATAACAAAACAAATGCCACATGTTTTGGCATTGACTTGAAGAATTCTTTTTCCTCTTAGCATATTTTTATTGTTGCTGCTGTTGCTATTGTTGTTTTTGCATGTGTCATATCCTCAGCCACACGCACACACAAATTGTTAACAAGATTATGTTGGGCCAGGCGCAAAAAAAATGAGCCAAAATTTGCTTTTTCATTCATTGTTGCCGCCTCTTGCTGCTTTTTTGGCAACGGCTTTCAATGCCATGTTTTGTGGCATGTTTTCGATGTTTTTATTTTGTGTTTTTTTTCCGGCTGTTGTTAGTGGTGAAAATTACGACATGTAACATTTATGCGCATGCCTTGCCCCCAGCAAAAGTCCTGCCCCATCTCACAGTTGTGTCACACTTGAAAGTGAAACTTTTTGGTATTTTTTAAAGCATACTTCAAGGCGTCGCCAAAGTTTATTGCCTCTGGGAATGTAGATTTTTGTACCGAGTGCTTTGCTAATAATGTTGTGAACCGAATGTCGTTTACACCAATTCTTTCCAAGCTTATTTACACAACTTACTTATCACATTTTGCTTAAACAATTAAAACAATAACTGAGCTGAGAATGTATATCACCAACTTGTTTATACTTTGCAATCCAATGTATTTTCATAAGTTGATAGACAACCATTTTTATTTATTTTTATTGGTACCTGAAACGATCATACCTTCTTCTTCTTCATACTTTAGTACGTTGATAGACAAACTTTTTTATTTTTATTTGTACCAGAAATGATCATGACTTCTCGATCATCAGATTATTTACTCGTAACTCTCTTTTAATTCGATACACATCCACTGACCTGACAATAAAAAAAGAATTGTTTCTTTATTTATGCTGTTGACTCCGCAACAGAAGGCTCCCCAGTAGGAGAATCCACTCATATAATACATCTTATTTCTATTATTTATTTATTTTTCTCCCACACTTATGTAAGTGTTAGTCTTTAATTAACATCCATCAATTCTTCTAACCACCACAAATCTGAAATTTTCGGAAAGAAAAAAACAAACAAAATACTTACGCTGTTTCGATTCTGATTTAGAAACTTTAAGTCGGATATAAGTCAGTTGTATGATACAGCTCAGAGCTAGTATTAAGTCGTTTATAAAACAACTTATTTAACATTTAAATACCTTGTGTATTCCAGTGTATCTAGTCCACCCACACCACTTTGAAGCTGGTAAAAATGATTTCAAAGGCTTTGTCGGAATTAATATTTTCATTTAATTAGCTGGGGCCTCCTCGTCCCTTGTCAACAGTTTTGTGCTAAACTAAACAGCAAGTACTTATAGGAACTGCTGGCCTAGTTTTTGGACAAGAGTGACAGACTGACAGACTGACAGGCTGCATATCCCAAAGATACCCGGCCATACAATGAATGGCAGCTGAATTGGGAGCTGTGCCAAAAAAATTTAAAAAAAAAATAAAATAAATATAAAATTTGTGCGCTGTCGCTGTGCAAACGGCAGAAAACTACTGCTAATTATGTGTATTTTAACTTTTGGGCATTGCATCTTTAGTAGATGAAATGAAAGGACTTAGTTGCCCAGGCCTGACAATCTGAAGACGATGTCGAGCTGCATAATTAAAAACTTTACATTGGGCTGTTTAACTTGCCGTGTGCAAAGAATCAGATGCAACATCATTTTTTGCCTTTGTATGCCTTAGTTTTTTGCCACCATTATTATACTCTGTAGCTATAAAATGGGTAAGGATGGGGATCAAAGCCATTAAACGAACGGAATGGGGCGTCTTCTATACTTAATTGTATACATAAATATATATTCTTGAGCAGCTTCAACAGCCAATTAGCGTCACAGACTTTAAGAGAAAAAAATACTTCATTTGGAATAGGTTTTTACTTAGCAATAATATATTTATATATACATATATTCAATCATATCATCCATAAAAAAATTAAGCCCGTCCGATGTATACAAGCTTATCAATGTTTATGGAGATTAAAAGTTTATTTACAGAGTGCCATATTCAGATATTATAGATGGAAATTGGTAGTCAATAGACTTCTGATCTTAAGGTGTCTATAAAGACGTTTATGGTAGAATTTGACGTGTCGCTTGACTTGATTCACCTACACGGGTGATGTAAAGGGTGATGCCATAAGATCCGGGATTCGTTGATATGGGGATTGGGCGCAGATTCCCTAAATTTAAATGCTTTTGATTACCTTGCTGGGGTTCAGGTATCTGCCAGTCGAGCAGTCTCCGATAGACTATTCTTAAATGTTTTTTTTTTCTTATCCTGTGGGCAAATAACTGAGCAGAATTTCCTTTCAGTGGCAACATCTTAAAGTTCGCACAGAGCGGGTAAATAATAGCCAGGAACGAGTGGAGTTGGGGCAAGGCCACAAAGGACCTTTTTACGTTGGCTGTTGGCTGCTGCACAGACAAATGCAGGAAACAGGATATTGGATCATTTAGCATTAAGGCAGCGCCTCCATTCGCCATTCGCCTTGGCTTCACACAATGCGAAACAAGTTAAGCGCAGCGCGAACAATAAAACGGGGGCCGACGACAAGGACGATGATGCTAAGGACAACGACAATGAGGCAAAGAACGTGGCGTTACGCTTTAATAACTTGCCGCAGGATTAAGTCCTGTGCAATGAGATGATAATGCGTCCAGGCTTTGCGCACCACGGGAGGGCGCCTCCACATTTTGTAGGCGGTTTTGCGGTTTTTGGATAATGTTGATTACGCCCGGGCATCCATAAAAGTGTATCCCCAGCAACAACAACACAAATTATATTACAAAATGATTTCAGTGGCTAACCCCCACCACTTCCCCTCTATCAGCAGCCTACTGCATATTTGTCGTATCGTAAATATAAACATCATCAACGCATCATGAAAATAATTTTCCTTGGTTTATTTTTTTCATCCTGTTTTTTTTTTTTGTTGTCTCACTGTCTTTGGAGGCTGTGCGAAGCTTATTATTTCTTTTATTTACATAATATATATCTATATGTATGGGTACAGTATATAGGTGCACACACACACACACATACATGCGTGCGTTGGGGGCAGCCCCCAACTGCCTCGACACTCTTGTGTGCAATTTACATAACACAGCTAACAAATTCTTGTTGTTTTTTCCCATTTTGGCTTTGTTGATCAGCGGAATGAGTTTTTGGCATTTGGAGGGGGCGTAGGGCGTGGGGGCGTGGTTTATGTCTGCTTTGTCTTATTTGTCATGTGGGCGTTTTTTATGTGCCGTGGGGGGTTCTTATACCGTGAGTGTGTGTGTGCGAGTGTGTGAGTGTGTGGGGGTCATGTTTGATTGGCCTGGTAGTTGTTTGTTGGCGTTGGTTGATGTGATGGCCATAAAATTAGTTGTCAGCTCTGGGAAAGTTCGGGGTTGGCAGGGGTTGTGCTTATTAATAGCTTAAGGGCTTTGCCAGCTTAATGGCTCATGTGGTAAGGATTACAACTTTATGTTTGTGCATGAAATTAGAGCATTTTTGACTAGACTAATTAAATGGACTTGTCCCTTTAAGTATTATTACTAGTGTTAGAAAGTGATTACAGAATTAAGCTACAGTCCATCTTTTTTGCATTAAGATCAAAATGATGGTTGCTGACATGTAGATGATTGATTTAAGTAATCAAAACTGAAAGGGTTCTTAAATATGCTCATTTGCCAACTTTTCCCACATTTTTTTTGAATCTTTTAGTTACTTTATGAACAACTTAAGGTAAGCTTAAACTTTATTTACTGAAATTACTTAATGTTAAAAAATTAATTATGGTTAATGAGATGAAATAAAAAATAAAAATAGTAATTTTTTTTTAATTTACTTTTTTTTAATATCACAATCAACATTTCAATAATTTTCAAGAGGTATAGTGTCTAGCTTAATCTCTGGGTAAAATAATAATGAAAAATATAATATTTACTAGTTCAACCTCCTTGCAAGGTCAATCGGGTGCGACCTTTTAGATCTTCTCCAAAACTTTCCCATAAGAAACGACTTTCTTCACCACCTTATTTGTAAAACTCTTTGGGAATTATAAAACGTACAATAAAATGTCTTCTTTTAATATAACACTATTTTTTGGCTTAAAACTATTGCAACTAAAGGCTAATGGTCTAAACAAGCAGTTCTTGCCTATTACAGCCCCTAGATAATTATTTGCGAATTTTAAACAAGTTATCTGCTAATTCCCTTGCTTCCTTACTTCCCATCATAATTTTGTTAGAACCCAGCGCCCTTCGCTGCACTTCATTACTGGACCGCAAACAAAGCCATTTGCCCAGAATAATTTCAAACAAAGCAGCTGCGTCTCTGGACTGGTTTCAGTTCCGACTACCTCCAACCTTAACACTGAATGGCTCTGTCTAATCGGGCTATAATCATAACAAACAGACTGACAGGCAGAGCAATAGAGCAGTGTATACTGTTGAGAGGTCGGGAGGTGTCTGGTATTTGGCTAATCTTAACCAGAAGAGCATTGAGCTGGGGCAGGGAAAACTATTTGCCACACAAACTGGTTGCCAAATAAAGTTTTATATATATTTATTTTTGGAATGCTGTTGCGCAAAGGATTTATTAATGTGACCAAGAGCAACGAGTACTGAGGCTCCTAGGAAAACAAAAACAGGATTTGTGTATTGTGGCTTAAATTGGATTTGCTTGTTTGGGTGCCCGGGGGTGACTGCAATTTGGTCCAGTTACAATGACTGCGGGCTGCGGGGCGCTTATGCACGCTCCACTGAATGTTGCAGCCTTGATGTCCTTGCCGCCTTCTCCGGCTACGGCTACGGGTCCGACTACGACTCCGACACTCGTCCTGTGTTTGTTTGCAGCCGGGCTTTATCTGCGGCTGTATCTATATCTCAATATCTCTTTGGCTGTGTATCTGTATCTATATCGCTTTCGTGTATTTGACAAGGTCCTTGTTGTGCCATGTTGTGATTATTTGCCAGAATAACATCAACAGCCAAGCTGAGTGTGTGTGTGTGTGTAGAAAGAAAGGATGAGTTGAGTCACAGCTGCCTTGTGCACTTCTCTTGATTTTCATTGCGTTTTGATTGGATTTTTCTATAGCTGCTGCAGCTTCAATTAAGCATCAGCTTATACAAAAGTTCCATGTCATGTTTCTATACCCTATACCCATTAATTGGCCGAAATAGGGTACACTCTAATGAAATAAGACTATTTGTTTATTTACTTAGTTATTTTATTTTTGAAGGATTTCTATTTCTATTTCTATTCGTCTGAAGGAAACTATAATTTTTGAAATTTCTTTCAAAATATACCATATGCGAATAAAGTTATTTCCAAGATCTATATTCCTTGCAATCGGATACATCAAATTTTACCCATATTTGCGAAGATAAAGCCTTGATATTAGGCATATGTTTATTATTATATGTCTATCCCTTGTCCTAAATACTAACATATTGGGACAACAAATAGAGAACTTATTCAAGAAACGATTACTGCGTTTATATTTAGTATGCTAATTTTATGAAATATTAAAAATACATTCTTAATCAATAAGTGCATTTTACACAAAGACCGTAACGGTTATAATTTTTAAAATACAAATTATTTGTTGATTTTTATCAATAAGTTTAAGAATAACTCTTATTTTTCGATCGAAAAAATATTAGGAAATAATAATTAAATTTCAATTTTTATTAATTGAAGTAATAATTAAACTTCAATTTTTCTGTATTGATATAATAATTAAAATTCAATTATTATTTAAAAATTTCCATAGACCGCTTATTTTAAATTTTTATTTTAAAAAATATATAAAAGATTATCCTGCATCCCAAAAAAAGTAAACATTTTCCCCTTCATCTAGATCATTTAATTCAGGTTTGATTTTTTTACCCTCATACCTCTTATTAGCAATATGAAAAATCGCATATGAATATAAACATTTGAACTGAGTTTGGAGGAATGTGTATTGGAATATTTGAGACTAGGATAACTCCTAGTCGAGCACCCTCGACTGGAGCATTTTTACTTGTTTCCTGATATTTTATTGCTGTCGCAATGTTTGTTATTTTTGACGCCGCCGCTGACAACTGCACTGCGACTGTGGTTCGGCCTGTTCGATGTCCTGGACGGTGAGTGGGGGAACCACCCCATAAAATAGCTCGTGTGTTGTCCTTTGTTGAGCTGTCAATATGTCAATTTTGGCTGCTCCTTTGCGGGCACTTTCTATGGCAGAAATTAAGTTGTCATTGTCCTCAGTCGCTGCGTTTCGCATTCATTTCGAATTCATTTTCGTTTTGCGACTCTGATGGCTTTCAAGTGCGGATACATTATATTTTTATTAAAAGCAATCAGCGCTGGCTCGTTCCATTCCTTTGTCAACATTTGTTCGGTTTGATTTCCGCGCCTTGATTGGGATTATTTAGGCAATTAAATTCATATGTCATTTTTGCGCAATTTTCCTATATATTTTTTGTGGATATTTTGCTTGTGAATCTTGATTGTGTCGCATGTACGGGCTGTTTGACGAGGCTTTAATGGTGGTAGCTCTGGGCACAGTTGGCTTTATTGGTTTGTTAAATGGCCTGAAGTAGGGGTAGCTGTTAAGCCGCCATTGATAGAAGATTATTGGTAAATCGAGTATTAATTTAACTTCTACTGAATCCCAGCTAACGCTGTAATCACAATTTTTTTAGGGTTTTTCATAATATCCAGCTAAAATTTAACTGACAATTATTAATAATATTTGTTTGGTTAACCGATTTCTATCAGTTATTTTATTCGACGTTGAGATACGGGCCTTTAGACTAAGGAAAACTTTTATTAAGGGTCATAAAAAGGGTTTCTAGATTATAGGAAAATGCAGTCAAAGATTTGGATTTATATTTATGATTATGAATCAGGATATAACTTTTATAATTTCCTTTCAATTCTTTTCAGCATTTAGTTATTTTATATTGCTCTCACACTTCCAGATTAGGAAAGGAAAATAAAGGAACATCAAAATTTGTATAGTTCTCTAGTACATAAACAAGTAATAATGCTCTAGTCGGGTATACCCGACAACGAAACTTCCTGTACCCAGGTCCACAACTTCCTAACATTTCTTCGTACACTTAGACTAACACACACATACACAGATACGCACACGCACGAGCGACAGCGCACGCGAGACATTAGAATTTGTGGCTGTGCTTCTTCTTCCCCCCGCTCTACAGCACTGAATCTTGTTTGTGGAATAACTTCCGTGTATATTATCCGATTGACTTGAAATTTTGACAGTAAATTAAAAGTGACCAAAGTATTGTACATGCCAAATCCCAAATATATATCTTGAAAATTGTTACTGTAAAACGGTTTTTATCGATTAGCGGTGGAATGGGGGGGAAATATCTCAAAGCTAAAATAAACTTGACCTGCTCCCGCTATACAGGAACCTACATTCCAAATTTGGTGTCTCTAGCTCTTATGGCTGCTGAGATCCTTGCGTTCATACATACGGACGGACAGACGGACGGGCGGACAGACGGACAGGCAGACAGACGGACAGACAGACGGACATGGCCAAATCGAATTCTCTTTTGATACTGATCAAGAATATATATACTTTATAGGGTCGGAGATGTCTCCTTCTGCCTGTTACATACATTTGCACAGATTTAGTACCCCCTTTTACCCATTTTATGGGTACAGGGAGTAAAAATGTGCATTTATCATAGGTTTTCCGACAGTTCTTTAGTGCAACTTGCACAGAAATAGAAACGTTTTAATTAGCTGCAACAAAGCGAGCCACAGAGTGCTGTCAGCTCCTAAGACTACGGCAATGCCTCGCACTAAATTTCCGGCCCTTTTAGATGCTTAGAAACAGGAAAATAAACTTGCGGCCAACACGCGTATACCACAACGAGCCGTAGGCAAAAGGCGATTAATCTAGTACTATGCGTGGGGCACTTGGGGGCGTGTGGCATTTGGTGGGCGTGGCCGCTTTGTGGGAGCATTCAATAAAAAGCGCAGAGGAGGAGCGGCAGCTTGCAGCTGGCAGCTCGACTCGCAGTGGGTTAGCGGCGCTCGTATCTCAAAGTCAGAGACAATGACAATTTGTCCTGGCCAACAAAAACGCACAGTGGCCCTGCATTGTGCATGTAATTTACACATTTTGGTGCCATTGCAACTGCAAATTGAAAGCCAAAGCCGAAAAATCGCTTAAGCGGTCGGACTGGGGAGGGTAGAGGAGGGGAGCGCGGCAAAAGTCGCGCCAGACGCAGCTGAGGAAGCCAACAGATTGGCCCGACTTAAACGGTGGCGAAGCATAAATCCTTGGAAGCAGCGGTCGCAAGTCATGTGGTTTTTCAGATTGGTACTGCAGCTGGTGGGGGTGACGTACCAGGGACTGAGGACTGGGGACAGGAACGGGAACGGGGACGGGTACGGGGCCGGGGCCGGGGGCTGCGCTTGCCACAATTTCCGCTTTCCGGCTGCAGCTCAGATTCACTTTTTGCGTTTGCATATTACTTCGGCTGGGGACCCTGTAAACAGCAGCAGCAACAACAACAAAGCCAACGCGAACATTCTGCGGTTATTCCCCGCAACCATTTTCCACTGCTGCCCCACCCCTCTATCCCCAGCACTGTCTCCGGCTACCGCAACGCATGCATAAATTATTATTTGCCCGTCGCGGCGTTCGCCACTTGCTGCCAAATGTTGTAGCAACATTTGTGTACAGCACTCGCCGGGGTATATCGGTTTGTGACTAGGTTCGTTACTTAGAGACATTTTGGCAGAAGAAGAATCTATTCGAACTTAAGTTTACAATCAAATCATAGTTCTGATAAATAAATAAACCTTTAAGATTTTGGCATTCCATTTTATAGCCTTGCAAAAAATAAGAAGAATCAATCGAAAATTATGTTTTTGTAAGACAACTTCCATTCTTTTGAAGATATCCTGACTAAACTCACCAAATCGCAGTATATAAACAGCTTATATAAGCTTGGCAAGTTTGATCTCAATCGGACAACTTATATATGGTTACCATAGCAAGAATCCGTCAAATTTTGAGTTGTAAGGACAACATTGTTTTAGAAGATATTTGAAAACTAACTCTCCAAATCATATGTGTGGTACAGATCAAATTCAGTACAAATCTAACTACATGCTTTATTTTATAGCTGCCATAGGAAAAATAGTTAGCAAATTGCGTTATGTATAGAAAACATTGCTGCTAGGATATTTATCCTTGGCATGGTAATTCATACTTGTTTTATTTAAGTGTAATATTAAGAATTTTAAGCAACATACCTTAGTTCTTAGGCAATTTTGGTATATTCTTCCTTGGTTTTTCTAGCTAAACCATTTTTTTCTACCTTTTAATGTCTTGAATATCAATTGTTTTGATTAAAAGACATATATACTTAGGCAGAAAAGTCTGAGCTGCTTATTGCAATTAATATTAGGATACACACATTTTTTACTGTGAATAAATTAAATTAAATGAATATATTCCTAAAGATAACATTGCTGAAAGGATATTTATCTTTGGCATGCAGAAGATAGTCATTTATTCTTTGTTTATCTAAGAATGATATAAACAGTTAATTTATTTTAATATTAATAATAAATATAATATCAAAATTTGAACTCATATTAATTTATCGTTTATGCATTCTTCAAAATAATATTTCTTTATTTAAAATGTAATCACACACTTCTTAAAACCACCAGGGCCTTCAGCTGGATAACATTTTAGTATGTACTTCAATCTAATCTTATAATTGTAATTCTAATAAGTGTTTATTTACATTTTTAAATTGTTGCATTTACATGTATTGTTTGCTTAAATATCATTGTACATCTGAGATTTTTATTAGGGATTTTAAAGTGTTACTTATGTTTCCTTAATTAGGGTTAGTAAGTATATTTCTAAATTATGATTTTAAAATCGATATTATAATTTCCATTTTAAGGGTTTTATAGGGTATCCAGACTAGGTTTGCTTAAATTGATCCCTTCGTTTAACTTACTTATTGTTGTCGTTGTTGTTGTTAGTGTTGTTGTTGTTGTTGTTGTTGTTGTGCAGTGCATCGGTACGTCATCGTTTTGCATGGGAATGACAGTTGAAAGTGGTTCGGTTGCGGCTCGTCGTTGTTGCTGCTTTGCCGCATGTCTTTGGACGGTCTTTGGCTGCCACGCCCACGCGGGCCCCAAAAACATATTTGACCGCTTTTGTTTTGCATTTTTATTATACTTACACACACACACACACACACACATACACTTACAAATATATATTTCGCTTTGCGGTTTTATCAGACAGAGGAGAGGAGCCGCAGCAATTCAGTTTCCTCCCTGAATCCACCAAAGCCCTCCATCAAGCACATCCATGGAGCTGCTTTAATTGGAGTCGATGGTGTTATTTATATAAATGTTTGTCATTTCTCTTCGTTCGCCCTGTTTGCATTTCATTTTTTTGGCAGTTTAAATTGTAGGCGTCATGTGATATATTGGCCATATTGGACTGGGGCTTGGCCTGGCCTGATGCGGTCAGGCTCTCTGGCTCGCTGGCTTGGCTCTGGGTCTGTTTCGCAGCTGACCTTGTTCTGCATTTTTTGTGTGTTTTTGTTTTTGTTTCTGTTTCTGTTTTTTTTTCGCCTGACTCAAAAGTGGTCCATGCGGAGTTTAAAGTTGAAAGCGTTGTTAAGGAAAATTGAAGTATTGTGTAGATATGCAAGCAATTTGACCCAGATAAGCAGAGAAAGAATTGAGAAGTGTATTGAATTTGCAGGGGGAGACGATCAAGTGGGTGTGTGTGTGTGTGTGTGTGTGTGTGTGTGTGTGTGTGTGTGTGTGTGTGTGTGTGTGTGTGTGTGAAGTGGTGAGAATAACAAGGTACTCAACTGGGCTAAGAGTGCCAAAGGGGCATAAAGATGTGCGTATTATACAGACTACTTCAATGTGGTAAAGTGTACAGAAATGAGATAATATGAATCCAATCAAACGAAAGAATTGGTCAAAAAATAGCTGGACTCGCAGAATAAAAGAAAATGGAAAACGGAAAAACACTTGCGCAGATAAGATTTATATAGAAAATCAATGCGAAAATTGGAGTATACTTAAAACAAAATGTTAGAAATAACAAAACATTTTGAAAGAAAGATTTCAATTAATGCAAATAAATATAATGAATATACGAATGAGGAACGGCTGAGAAATTGCAAAAGAAGGAATAAATAAGTAAAACTATAAAAGAAAATCTTAATTGAGAAATTGTATTATTTATTGGTATCTTGTAGTAGCTATTTAAAAATTTAAATAAATTTTTAAAATATTTAATTTTATTATTATATTATTTAAATTTAATATAAATACTTCATCGTATTGTAGTATTTATTAAACTAAATAATTGAAATATTATATGTCATCTCATGATATTTTTTATTTATTTACAATATTAAATTTAATATACAATACTAAACTTAATAAATTCACAGCGATTACTCATCTCATGAATATTTCTGGTGGTGCAAGTACAGATAATTTTAAATGAGCTTGTTTAAATTAATTTTAAATATTTAATATAAATACTTTAATTTTGAATAATTGTAGATAAACTTAGCCTAAGGCCTAGGTTACATTCCTTGTTCTTATATAATTTTCACAATGCATAGGAACATGTTATAAATAAAGAAATAAACAAGTAAGAATGCTCTAGTCGAGTATATCCTACTACGAAACTCCCTGTACCCAGGTCTAAAACATTCAATCACATCTACGTCCACTTACACATACACACACACATACACAAAGACGCATGCACACAGGCGGCAAAAGTGGCTGAATCTTCTTTCGTGAATAACTTCCGTGTTTATTATCCGATCGACTTGAAATTTGGACAGTAGATTAAGAGAGACTAAAGTATTGTACATGCCAAATCTTAAAGCTATATCTTGAAAATTGTTACTGTAAAACGGTTTTAATCGATTTGCGGGGGAACGGGGGAGATATCTGAAATATGAAACAAACTTGATCTGCGTATGCTATACAGGAACCTACATTCCAAATTTGGTGTCTCTAGCTTTTATAGTTGCTGAGATCGACGCGTTCATCCGGACAGACAGACAGACGGACAGACGGACAGACGGACAGACAGACAGACGGACAGACGGACAGACAGACGGACATGGCCAAATCGAAATCTCTTTTGATACTGATCAAGAATATATATACTTTATAGGGTCGGAGATGTCTCCTTCTGCCTGTTACATACTTTTGCACAAATCCAATACCCCCTTTTTACCCATTTTATGGGTACAGGGAGTAAAAATTGTTATTTACTTGATGGTATTAACTAAAATATATAATGAAGATAATGCTATTAATCCCACGCTGTATTGTACAGAGATTGAACAGAGAAATTAACCCTCTGAAGCTCTCTGTCAAATATCTTGGACTGACCCTCGACAGAAGGCTGAACTGGAGGGAGTGAAAGAGGAAGAAGCAGCTGGATATCAACTCAAGATAGAAATACTGGCATCTCAGTTACAAGTTACTGGTCTACAAAATCCATCCTGAAACCTGTGTGGATCAACAGGATCCAGTTCAAGCAAAATACTCATATAAGATATTTATCATATTATCTGATAGAATAAGTTAGCCAGCAATTCTAATGCTGATATCTTATGCTAATCTAGTATTATGCCAATGTCCTGAGTGCCTAGCTCCTGGAAATCTAAAGAAAGAGAAGACCTACCCGAAACTGGAGCCAATGTCAAGTTCAAGAGCGCGTGTTTTGTGTGGTATGATGGCCATTAGCTGCAGAGAGGAAAGTGTCAGCCATAAAAGCGTGAAATCACATACAAAATGCATTTAAACGGGCCGCGTCACACACTCCAAAGGCAGACAATAACATTTTGGTTTTAATTAAAGAACAGCCAAAAAACCAGGGTAAAAACAAGAAAATACGAAAATAAAGAAATGTACGCACAACATATTTTAATTTAATGCCAGCGAGTGACTTTGTGGAAGAGAGTGGGAAGTACTTCCGTTTACAGCTCGACGTGCCGAGTTCTAAGGAAAGTGGAGCTCCAATGCCAATGCCAATGCCACACACGCACACATGTGGCACACACACACACACACACAAACACACACAGAGGACACCAACAAACGCTCGACTCAATTTCAGAAAATAATTTAACGACTCCATTTAAGCATGAAATCGCAAGGCGCCTTCGCCCCCCCCGCAACATTCCAGCTTGGGCTTATTTCGAGGGGGGGCCAGGGAGTCGTGGTCCTAGACAAAAGGCAACTGCCAGGCTATTCAACGGCAACTTTATCACTAAGTGGGAAAATCTGTAGAATTTTAAGTGCATGTGGAAACACAGTGAATGAGGAGCCTACAGGATGGCAGTTGTCTGTTGTCTGTTGTCTATTGTCCTATTGCGCCTGGAACTCCGTTTGTCTCTTCAGTTTTGAGCTCAAGTTCAGTGTTCAGTGTTCAGTGCAGTTGTGTAGGGACCCTTTTTTGTTGTTTTCAAGGTGTGCTAAGAGGCGTAAGCAGAAAACAATTTTCATTTACTTTACGTTTTTAATCATGGTTAAAGGATATGTCAGCGACGCTCGTTATATGTATAGACAACAACAGGATACACAGCGCAGGGCATTCGTCTGCAGGATGTCAACGCAAATTCAAGTGAAATGATGCACAAGACAGAGCCAAGCAGAGGAAAAAAGGATTGTCACCGGATGAATGCACTTCATTTGAAGTAGAAGTAGAAGCCAGGCAGCAGGCGGGCCAGACAACACAACTTCAGCAAATAAACAAAGAATATAAAAAATGGAATGCAGTGCTCATTGTTAGACATTGACAGGTATGCAGAAGGCAGACATAGCTCAAGTCAAGCCAAAAGGATTCCTTTTCCGGGGCGTGTGTGTGTGTGTGTGTCTTAAGACATTCAAATGACAAATGCTGATGATCATGTTTTGGCATATTTGTGGTCGCAGTCAAAGGACAGGGGGCAGTGGCAGGGGCAGAACGACTTTACTTGGAAAATCTCTATAGCGTTAAAGTTGGTAATCGCCATGGCAACTTTTTCGGCTAAGCCACAAAAGATGAAATTTCCAGCTGTTTCAGCTCATATGATGAAGTTGTATGCTCCCAACTTTGAAGCCGCCGACGACGGGTCATTAATTGTATCTTCAGCTTAACACCTAAAGGAACTTTCAACATGTCTTTTTTACTTCATTTTCTCACAGAACCATGGCCTGAACCCCAAACCATGTACATGCATTTCTATCTAATTAAAACAGGTGTTTTAATTATTGCAGCCATTTAATTTTCCTTTTGCTACATACTATAAATGCCGCCGCCGCTCCCTGCCCTGTCCACTTGCCACATTTTTATGAGATCATTAAAAACCGTTGCAGTTCCTTGGCCAAGTTGCTCATTAGGAGTGCTCCATGCTCCAGATATGATGAATTTTGTTCTGTTTGCTTTATTAGGCTCGTAAAATGGCCAACAGCCAGCGTGTTTATTACACTCTCTGTGTGTGTTTTGTTTAACTATTTTTTATTACAATTAGAGGGGTGCACTTTGAATAAGGGCTACACAAATGGGAACTCATCATATACGAGCTTTGTATTAAGGTCCCACAACTTTTACCGAGCTGTTAATTAGACGCCTAATGTGCTTTACAACTTTTTGTTTCTGTTCTGAAAGCTTCGAGTTTACAATTAGTAACCAAATTAATCTATTTAATACCTTGGGACATGTTTCAAGACTTTGAAATGGTCGATTCTACTACCTTTACAGCTTGATGTTTTAGAAGCCCAAGTGCACTTTCAAAACTCTGATTACACTTTGCAACAAATTTGAAAGAAAATTACTATCTAACAAAAACCTTCTCTCACACATTCGACCTTAAGCCCATTTCCCATCCGTGGTGACGGGTAGGAGTAGTTTTTTCAAGTTTCCCACAACAGTCTTCCGCCCGGGGTGGTAGATTTACCAAAACCCCGCGAAAAAAGATAAGATGCAAATTCCCTGAAGCGTACTATATATTGTGTCCCAATTTAAGCTCAATCGGTGCAGAACTGTTCCGAGTTTTATAAAATCAAGAAAGAATGTCTAACTTAAAAGTTCCTAAATTTCGGCTATTATTTCGGCCGTATGTTCTTATGACAGCTTTATAAGCTTAAGTTTGTAAGATCTACTAATTGACTTACGATAGTATAAATTAACTATCTTTCGATTCTTCTGCTGAGGCTTTCTTTGAGTAAGTGCTAAGCCTAACATCCTTCTAAGTTTAGTTAGGCGAACGTATGTCGTTTCCTGTCGATCACTTTTTGTTCTCTCATGCTTCCTGCTGACATAACAATAAGATACAATACTATTCTAGATCCTAGCCTATTAAATTGACTGTCATTTTGCCCAAGTACCAGCTCCGAGCCAGATCTACGGTTCTACATGGTTTCATTGTTGTCTTTCACATTCGAAGGGAATTCCACACCCAGCCCCACACATAATTACATTGTTATTTAGCTCAGCAATTTTGTGTACCTTAACACTAATCAATTTTTAATGAAATAACATAAACCCTTTTTTACGGACACCGCCCTTCCATACTTAATCAGGCAATAATAACATAAATTAAATAAACAAAGTCACTTATAATCAACCAATAATACTCGCCTGTAGAACTTTTATTTTTTCAGAGTTGGAAAAAAATAAAAAAAAAACACAAAGAAAGAAAAATTTGAAGAGCAAACGCGATGATGTGTGTTAAATTTCACGCGTTACATTTGGAGCGCCCTGTCCCAGGCTAAACGAGCAAACCAGCAACAACAACAACAACAACAACAACAACAGGAGCAGCTGTTGGGTTACCTGGAGAATATTGCAAGTTCATTATACAAACAGCAATCAAAGACCGCGGCTTGGCTCGGGGCAGGTATGAAAATCCAATTAAAGCCGCGTAAAACGTAGCAACAGATGATGATAATGATGATGGAGCTCTCTCTCTCTCTGGATGTGTGATGGAAAACTGCAAGCTCACCGCACTTCTCACTCAATTAGAACAGAAAATTCAAAGGAAACGTGTAAACAAAATAAATACGAAAATCAAGCAACTGGCTTGCCTCGCCTCGCCTCGCCTTTGACTCCTCCTGCCTTGTCGATTTTTCCCGCCCTCAGTCCGTTGCTGTTGTTGTTGCTGTTGCGCTTTCCGTCTAAAAGGCTTGAGTTGATTTTTGGAGTGGCCAACACGCCAGGCTGGCCAACCGAACCGGGCAACAGAGGCACTTGAATCGTTTTTGGCATTCTTCACCTGTCAAGGCGGTAGTTTGAATTCTTGGACTACGACTTCGACTACGATACCGACTCTTCCTCTGCAGCTGCCGCTGCCTCTGACCAACGTCCCGCAGCTCCTCGTCTAAGCAAAGCGCAATAAGAACGTCGAAAACCTCACACTTCACAACTTTTGCCGAAACATCAAAGTTGACGTACACAATGGCCATTGATGTGATACAACTGAAGTGCAAAGAAAACAAAACACGAAACCGTAGTACTGACTCGAGACCCTCTCTCCCTAGCCCCACAACAAGAAGAGCGTCCAGCTCAGGCCCAGGCCCAGGCCCAGGTCCAGGCCCGGCCCGGACCCAGGCCAAGAACGAGGCATCCAACATCTCGACATCGACATCGTTGGCGGTGGCTTCAATGTTGTCGTCAGCTTCAACAAGCGTAAAATATTCTCAGAATTGCAACAACTTTAGTTCAGGTTCAGCCTTTTGGGCAACATTTTGACAACCATTGGACTCGTGCTGTCCGCCGCTCAGGCGCGCTTCGGCATTAGGCGCCCAAATGGGGCGCGAAAATTACACCTTAAAGGTCTGTACAGTCATTTGAATTAAAATTGATTGAGTAGATTGTTCTTATTAATTGAATAGCCATTACTATGTTTAGATAGCTAAGCCCAACTTTGGGGACAATCTAATGTCCGAAATGTTGATTGAAAGGTCAAGTTTATTTATTACGAGTTCCTAGAAAGGGCAAGTACCTCTCTCCAATACTTTAAATTTCCTTTGAAGTACTTTTATTTATATATATGTTAATTCAATTCTTATAGTGTTTTGCTAATAACATAATGCGGTTAAAAAGATCCAGCTACAGGGACGCAGAACTATCTATGGGTGTGAAGTCATACTATTAATATTATGATCAATACATTTCCAAATATATCATTTTGTGTTATGGCCAAATCGGTATTATCTGCTAGCTTATAATAATCGTATTTAAGCAAAATAGTAAACAAGTAGGTATTATACTACTTTTGTATATGTGATCTTAAACAGAATAGAATCACACAAAAATATAACCAATTTTGACCGTTGGTATCCGGCTTTAAGGATAAACGTGGATATTTGTATTTCTTATAACATTTATTTATTTAGTTATCCTATTCACTGTCGATGGAATTATGTAGGCTCTTACATTATATATGCTAAATGATCGTAATTGAGGACAAACTAAAAGGTTGATTTAGATAACATTACATCCTTAAACTATGTTTATCGGTGGTTTCTTCTACCCCTCCACACATTTTTAATGTAGTCAGTAGTAAATGTATTTATTGTCGAGTCCAAATTCAGAGTTTATTATAAAATATGAAAAATAGAGGCAGTCACTCCAGTAATCAGAATCGTCCGCGAATAAGTGTGAGAGTGCTGCAGAGTACGGTGCAACAACCTGTTGACATCAATTCGATAATCAGCCAGCTGGCTCACTGTGAGGCTCCCGTCAAGGGCGTCAATCTGTTGGAGCATCAGATACGACACGTGTGCATGGAGGCCAGGGCGATATTTCTGAGGGAGAAGACGCTACTGGAGGTCAAGCCACCGGTGAAGATATGCGGCGATGTGCATGGCCAGTTTGGGGATCTGTTGCGCATTATGCATTCAACGGGCTTCCCGCCGGAGACCAAGTATCTGTTCCTGGGGGACTATGTGGATCGGGGCAAACTTTCAATTGAGACCTTCACCCTGCTGCTCGCCTACAAGGTACGCTATCCGCATCAGATGCTCCTGCTCCGGGGCAACCATGAGAGCGCCAGTATTAATCGCGTCTACGGCTTCTACGATGAATGCAAGCGTCGGTATTCCGTAAAACTGTGGCGTTACTTTGTGGATACATACGATTGCATGCCCCTGGCGGCCTTGGTGGGTGGCAGAATCTTCTGCGTTCATGGTGGCCTGAGCCCCAATCTGAAAAGCTTTGAAGACATACTGGCAATTAAGCGGCCCTGTGACATTCCCGAAGAGGGCCTCATCTGCGACCTGCTCTGGAGTGATCCGGATGAGAAGGTCCTTGGCTGGGCCGGTAATGATCGCGGGGTTAGCGTTACCTTTGGAGCGGACGTCGTTAGGAACTTCTGCTTTCGTATGGGAATCGATGTCATCTGTCGGGCCCATCAGGTGGTCGAGGATGGCTACGAGTTCTTCGCCCGTCGACAGCTGGTCACCGTCTTCTCCGCCCCGAACTACTGTGGCATGTTCGACAATGCGGGTGCTGTCATGGTTGTCAATGATGACCTGATTGTCAGCTTTGTAATACTGCGACCGACCTATTCAGTGAGGCAAGCAATGGGTAACGTCCAGCCAATGATGGCACTGGGCAAGAATCGAAACTTTTAGCCAGCTTAACTTATCCTCCGAGTGTATTGAGATGTGAATCTGTCTTATGAACTGCAATCCGTACAAATTATAAATGTATTGTAACCATGTGTAATTATTTTCCTCACTTAAAAATTATTTACATTACGTATGAATATCATCTTTTAAGTAGAAAAATATATGTGGGTATCTTAATCTTAACCCTCTACTTTCCACGCCCGCCTCTAGACGATTTTGTCTAAAAAATGTGTATATTTTCTCTAATTTGTCTTTCTTTCTTTTTGAATCTATTTTGTTTATTTCGGGGATTCGGGGATTGAATATTGAAATACTTTTGAGGGTAACGCACTTTCTGATATTTTAAAATTTGTATTCTAATATTTAAATCATATAATCTTTACATTTTTAGTATAATTTTAATCCTTCGGGATATTGCTTTATAAATCTATACAGACTCTAATAATATCTGCCTTATAGAAGGTTTTGCTTCTGGGTCAAAAATCTTGATCAATAATTATTCTTTGTGTTCGCAAAGTCTTAGATGGCAAAGATAACTGCCTTCTTCAATAATGTGCAACTTTCGGATCCATCATCATGATCTATAGTGATCTCAGAATTATGCGAGTTTTCTTCCCAGATTAGAAAAATAACTCCCTTTTTCAAATTGGTATTACTTCCATCCTCATGATCTATAGTTATAGTCACAGAACTAAGGGTTGTCATGAGAGTTTTCTTCCCGGATGGACTTTTCGTCTGCCTTCAGTCCATGGCCCATTTGGGCCCTCCTTTCACCACAGTCAGAGCCCTTCCGAACTGATGACCCCATTCTCACATGTGCCGCTACTGTTTCATTTGCGCAATTACCGAAACCTCTTCCTACATTAGAACAACAGTGTGTTGGGACAGAGTGGACGATGACTGCGGCAACATCGACAGCACGACGTCTGCACTTAACAATTTCGGCAATGTTGCATGTTTCATCGTGTGCTGAATGTTGCATAAATAAAGCGCAGATCACACGCAAACAAAGCTGCTGCCAAGCTGGAAGCTGGAGTCCGTAGCTGAAGCTGAAGCTGAGGCTGGCAGCGGTTTTAGCTGCTTCGCTCGAGTGAACACACGGACACGGACAACATCAAAGTGTTGACTTGACATTTTGAACGACATTTTAACCTGTTTAGCCGTTGCGGCCAAGCTTAACCAAACAAGCGTAGCCAAAGCCAAGTCAGCGTGCCATCGTTCGGGCCTGTTGTCAAGCCAAGAGACTGAGCCAAAGCCAAAGCCAGAGCCAGATTCAGATTCATAGTCGGAGCTGGGGGCAAATGAAACCAGCGAAGCAAACAACATGCCATGCTGCAATACGAATGACTGCACTCTGCCTCAATACTCTAACTCAGTAATGAAGATATTAACGACGTGGGCAAAGTATCTTAAATAATCGTATCTTATTCGTGCCTACAAAGTCGTATATATAACTGTCCTGAATATCTATCTAACTGTCTATCTATAACTGTAGCAAATAATTGATTTAACTTATCTAAGTTTAAGCTTAACTTATTAAGCTTAAGACAGACTGTTCTAGAAACGGAATAATAGTATTATTGGATTAACACCTTAGCTGAAAGCGACTTTTCGAGATCGGTAAAACATATGTCGAATGATTGATGAAAATGAGTTTGAAGCTTGTCAGGTAAACAAAAAAGGTTCATACAACAGTTTTCCACCCACTCATGTGGGTGAATATTTCTAAAATCCCTTTAGGATGAATCCCAATATATATACATATATATCCCCATTATAGATATAAGTAATAAGGTAATTTTCGAAACCCAGCTCAATTTCATCTGTGTAATTTGGGATGGGATGGGATTTAGTATTTAAAGCGTATTTCAAATTCGTTATTATATTATTCACTTTGCAGTTATCGCTGCTGGGATTACTGCGGCTGTTGATGATGACGCTGATTCGTTTGGGCCGTAATGTTGACTCTCGACTGGCTGGTTGTTTGAGCTGTTGTTAATTTTCCTAAAATCAAAGCACAAAATTCACAGGAAATGTAAACCCCGTTGCTGCAACGGCAACGTCAACGGCTGCGGTGTCCGGCTGCAACACATCCAGAACCAGAACAAGAACAAGAATCAGAACAAGAACAAGAACTAGAACTGGAACACAGTTAAACAAGAAATTGCATTTACCTTTGTGTTTACAAAGTTCTACTATGAATACCCATTTGGTCGTTTAATGGCTCGTTTTATGTGTTCATCGGCCTGGCTCAAATTAAAATATTAAAATTTATGAACAGAATATAAGTTGGAGCCCCGTATCGTTGGCTTTAGCTGTGCAAATGTTTGCGCGAATACCCTGGCCCTGATTATAGCCCACGAAAAGAATCTGGCAACGTGCATCTGAGCCGTTGCACGCGCTGCCAGCTGGAGCTGCTTAAAACGAAACTTAGCCCCGCTCTGATGTGGCTCAGATGATAAATAATCCACGCAAAGACCGAGAGTCCCGAGTACCGAGTCCCGAGACCGAGCCCGAACTCGCGCCTGGCCCATTGCTCATCCGGCAGGTGCAAATCGCATGTGACAGCCAGACACTTAACTTTTGTGCGCCGAGTGGCCAAGAGTCGAGACTCGAGAGGCGAGAGTCGAGTCGAGTCGAGAGTTGAGAGTCCAGTCGAGGGTCCCGCAGTTGCAGTTGCAGTTCTGCTAATACAAACACGTAAGCCAACTGACCAAGCAGCCCTAGCTCCTGAGCCAGCAGCCAGCGGCCAACAGCCAGAGTCCAGGTTCAGGCCAGGTCCAGGTCCAGCCAGTTGCCCGGCCTGGCCTGGTATGGTGCACAGTTGCCCAGCGTAGTACGCTGCCTGGTCATTTTTTATCGCATGTTAATCACAACCTTGTGGAACTTTGTTTGCCTTGGCTGGCTGGCTGACTTTAAACCCTTTTGTTGTGTGCATTTTGTATTTTTCAATGCACTTGCACTGGGCATAATCACTTTGTTGCAGAGTTAGCCAGGCTTAGGAAAACACCTGTCCAATTTACGGAGACGGATGACCGTGCAGTCTGTTTCTTGTGATCGAGTGCTGGATTAATGCATTGGGCACATGATATTTGGTATACCTGCCCTTAGAATGCGACGATAAGTAGTTAATAATGACAGCTCTTGATCGAAATCCTTGAATACTATTGACTCATATGTGTTAAAACACTTTCAAAATGTTTAATAAACAATATCTGGCGTTAAATGCATAGTCATTGTTCATTTACTTAATTCTAATTAACTCCAGCACAATTTTCCTAAAGAGCCTTTCTTTTTAAACTCATCCAAACTATATCAAACATTTTTAAAAATATTAGAAATTATAAAAAAAATCACAAAATAAAACTCTCAACCCAAATATTTCAATATAAGATAACAAATTAATATACCTTTCCCAACGTAGGGACAATATGAACCTTCTAATGAAACATTTCTTGCGCACCAGTTATTAAATAAATTTGTCAATCAGAATCAGAAATCAAAGCATTCAGCTAGTAAAATCATGTATCATCATGAATCAAATATTAATGATCAACGTTTTTCTTTGAATTGTGCAAAATTGTTTGACAAATTGAATTGAGTATGATTGATATTTTTAGGTACTCCAAGATATTCTGACATCAGCTTTAATGATTTAAGCTCAGCAATATTTAGTAATTAAGACATTTTTCAATTAATTTCAATAAATATATTTTCATTTTCTTTGTATTATGATTTATTTATTGTTTTTTATTATTTATTACTATTATGTTTCGTTAGGGCAGCAAAAAGTCGTCAAGAACGCAGCATCGTTTGCAACCTTGTTGTTTTCTTTTTTGTTAGTGCAGGTATGCATATTTTCCAGTGCTTGTCTGGGAGCTGTGGCTCTATTCTAAGGCTCTCATAGACAACTGAGCCTGGGCTGCCTTGGCTAAGTGAATGCAATTAAAATTGACGTTAATCTGCTGGAATTCTGATGTTTTGTCATGTTTGCGCGCTAAAGATGTTATTTTGTTTTGACATGCTCTTGGCCTGGCTGCCTTGTAAGCAGCAGCCTGCCAGCCTTTCAGCCTGGCTGTCCGGTGCTCCAGGACAGGGCCGAGTAAACACACACAGCAGTCTATAAGCCAACAAGGAGCTGGAGTCTGGGCTCGGGCTTGGGTCTGGGTCTGGGCCAGAGCTGGAGCTGGAGCTGGAGCCACTTGGCCACGTTGTTGTCGTGTACATGTAGATCAATCTATCTAACTAACGCGTTTGGTGTTTGCCTGCTCCATGCTTGTTATTTAAATTGTTATATTATTTGTGGCCAGGCCAAGGCTTGGGAACATGGGAACCTCTGCTCTGTGTCTGTGCCTTCTTAGCTTATTGGCGTCTTGACTTGTAATGGCTTAACTTTAATCGAATTGTCTGGGTTACCATGATGTTGGGGTTAGCCGCCCTTTTATGGCTAGTTTGTTGCATTTTAAAGACTGGCCATCAATGTTTATGATTGCGCATTTTAAATTAGTTAATAAAAGAAAATTTGATTCTTTACTTCTTCTACTTAAGAGGACAATTAAAAAGGTTTTCATCCCTGCAGATATTTTTATTAATAAGCTAAACGTTTCACATTACCTTCCTGATCAAATCATATTGTATGATTATTAGTAATAATAATAATAATTTATTACTGCTATAATCCTTTCCCCTTTACTTTGATTAATATCAAAAATATACTCCTTAAAAATGATTGAAATTATATGTATTTCTTTCCATCTTTTAAGTTCCTTCCTTACTATTTGATTACAATTTAACTGGAATGACGAGCTCTATTATTCATCCATGACTCTATTACCCAAAACTCTCTTACTGTCTCCACACAATAGCCATGTTGTTTGTAACCATATTCGGACCACCTCAAACCTCGACACTTTTTCTGGCTGTACTATACTGGAGTATGACTGGGCTATAAATCTTAAGCTACTATCTCCAGCTCTATACACACTTTTAGCTATTATTACTGCAACATTAAGACACCCAAATGGCCAGCTTTGTTGTCTGCTCAGATGCTGATCCAGATGCCGGCCATAACTGCCATTAACATTGGCACTTAATTTACTTTTAGCCAAAAACCAAAACAAACACACAAATGACTCAGCCAGCATTCGGCTATCTTATTATATTTGGTCAACAATGTGCGAGAGCCAATATAAGGAGCCACAAAAAAAAAATAAAAATAGGATGAAAAAAATGCAACAACAATTAAAACCATTTTCAGGCAAACAAACAGAAGCATTCTTCGACGTCCTTTGCTCCTTGTATGTTCTGCGTTGTCCAGTATCCAGGCTGCCTTCAGTGCTTATTTATTGGCGTCTTGCACATTGTTTGCGCTGCCAAAAACATCTACGGGGGGAGAAAGGAAAGTAAACCAGGCAAAAAGGCCAAGCATAAGATAGACACATAGATAGAAAAGAAAGTAGCTCGGTGTGTGAATGTGGCGTATATTTTAACAATTTTCAATTTTGGCTTTTGTTCGCTGCAAAACCAAGACCAAAAGAAAAAACAAGATGAAAAATAACAAATACTTACAGTGCCTGAAATGCTGGCCCTCAACAACAAAGAGAACAACTAAATTTAAGTGCCTTCATCTTATCTGGCTTGTGAACGCATTATCCTGGTGCTCCTGGTGGTCCGGTCCTGTAGCCCTCAACGAAAGAATAGAAATCAACAATGTTTTCTAGGCTGTTGTTGTTTGTTCGACCATAAATTGACTTTTATTTCATTGGAGCACTTGCAACAGTTTTCAATGCCTGTACAATTTTCACGAGCATTTTCTTTAATTTCAAATGCATAACAATTCAATTTGAAAGTCGTTGAAGTCGTTTCAAAATTGTTGTTTGTGGCGCACACCTCGACGAGCAACTGTTAAAGATTCCGCCTCATAAATTTGTCTAGCCTCACAGGAGGGGGCAACACCACCGAGCGCACCACTCGGGGCACCACTCGGTGCTCCACTGCGCAGGCGTGAATGCCGTGCTCTCTGCTCACCCTTTCACCAACGGGCCGCATTGATTATGCAATTGCTTTTGAAAACAAAAAAAAAACCCAAAAATAAAAACCTCATATTTTGTACAAAACGGCATGTGACATTTGTTGTAACCGGGTGGGGTGGGAGGGGAAATTGATTTCCGGCGCATTCGTCGCATTCAGCGCTCCTCGTTGCGCTCCGTCGCTGTCGCCAGGCGCTAATGAGCTGCAGCATTCGCAGGGCATTGTGCTCGTCTAGTATCTGACAGATACTTTCTGGCTGCATGCTCGCCATGATTAAAATGTTTGTTATGCTTGAATGCTGGCGCTGTTTGCCCAAAAAGAAATGTTTATATTTACTTCCGTCTCGGCCCCTCTTGAAGAGAGTAGTAGGTTGTTTAGAAGCTCGTTGAATTAAAATGTAATTTTTAATTAAAGCCACTTTATATTTATTGTTTTTGAGCATTGCCCATCGACGGCCGTTTAAATGTTGCATTGGGCGTGTAATTGCTTAATTTCCTGTTCTTAATGTGGGCGGACTGTGAATTTTTACTAAGAAACTCACGAAATTTTAAAAGAAATTAAACAGAAGAGTCGGTTACCAAATTTTGGTAACGGGGTAAATGGAGAACATGGAAGACTATAGGGAATTAGAAAAAATATTAAGAATGTTAGTTCATTTGTTCCGCTGAAATCTGTATTAATTTAATACTGCATTATTTGAAGTTTTGCGTTCGACAAATATCAGAGATTTTAGAAAATTCTAAAGCACGTTTATATTTAGTATATTAGTAGTATTTTTTTATGCGAAAAATACCAAAAAGTTCAAATTCAGTATTTTTTCCAGAACTCTAAAAAAGGCACAAGAAAGAATAAAACTTATTTCTGTACTTTTTGTTGGTATTTATTGGCATTTGAGAAAATACTCGTATATTTGGTATTTTCTGAGAAATTATATATTGAATTGGAAATAATTGGAAATAAAAACTTAAATAATATTTTGTAATGAAATACTATATTTTAGTGGGACAGACAGAAGAATACGGCCATATCGACTAAGCTCCTTGTTCTGATTATGAATATTCATATTCTTTATGGAGTTAGAGACACCCATTTCTTTGTGTTATATATTTTTCAACACAATGTGAATAGCTCCCTACCCTCTACCACAAGATGCCGTCACTTTGTTAGACACAATCATACATTTGCATACTAAATAGCCCAATGTCAGATCAAAACGACCAGCCGATAGATCAACTAGCCGACTTCTAAAACAAAACTTGACTGCACTTTATCTATTTGTCAGCTTGTTAGGACAGAACCAAGAGATCGGCCTGCCATTTCTCAGGCCATTGAAGCATAAAACTTGACATTTGTCTGGGGAACTGGCGCACAGGAAACCAAGTCTTGACTGGCTGACAGATAGATCGCCAGGTATTTTTATAAACATGCCCAAATACCCAGCCCTCAGCCCACCCCCTGCTCTGCCTCTGCCTCTGTCTCATATAATTAATCGTGTAGAAAAGCGTCCAGGCTTAAGTCATCATAATGGCTTCATCAGACTCCCATGAACGAACCTTCATCTGTCAACAAAGGGGCCTAACTTGTCGCTGGCTGGATTGCCGGCTCCTAGAGCTAGGGAGAGAGCCAGCTCCGCTCCGCTTCCCCCACCAAGCCCAGTTGTAGCTATTGCAGTGCATTGCGCTCATAAATTACAATTTATTATGACATCATTTTTTACGGATTACCAAACAGCAATGCACTCGACATGCCACATGTGCATGTCGATATTTGAGGACTTTTGCTTTTCGTATTAGATACACTGAGAAAAACCATGCCTAGAATTAAGAAAATCTGCCTACAAATAAAATTCTCCTAGAAACCAGATAACGTTTCTGTCTCTTAGAAATAATTGTTAAGGTTTAGGAAGTAAAATTCTTCAAATTAGAAAAGTTTTCTAGCAATCGAAAATTCTAGTTTTGAAATTTGAAAATTTGAGAGTTTTTATTTGAAATCCAGAAAAATAAATCAAATTTATTAAAAATACTTCTGATTAAAAATAACCCTTTTTATACTGTTTAAAAAAAGAGAGTATATTGGGCTTGTGCTGTGGCCCACTGTTCATCTGTACTGGCTAGAGTAATCAAACTTGGTCTACATGTTGGTGTATTGTCAGTTTATAAGGTGTTGAGGCCGCCCAACCGATATTTGACCTATGCAACCCACAAATAGGCAAATTATATCGCAATTGATACAGAGTATTCTGCTGACTTAATTCCCTTGGAAATGTACTTTCTTAAATAAAGTCTGGAGCGATATTCTAAATTCTAGGACACATTTTGTCTTAGTGTACAAGCGTTTCTCCTTCCCCGACTTTCTTGCCATGCTGCATAAATTTTCATGGCTCGAACAGGCATCGTACTGCGAGTATTTCCTTGTGGGCCTTGCATTGAATTGTCAGCGCCTCTACCTAGTCATAATTTAGTGGCATTCGTTGACTGCATCTTCGGTTCTGACCCTCATCCGTGGCAGCTTTGTCTGCAGTGTGTGCCGCGCGGCCTGTCAGCACTTCCGAGCTGCTAGTTTATGCCTTGTATATCGGGAATTCGTATGTAAGTACGAAATACCCGTAATATTGGCTATTGGCATTGCTCCTGCTCTGATTGTCGTCTTACTTTGAACTTCAAGGCCTTCCGCTGGCAGCTGTTCGTTCCTTTGCTTTTAATATCATAAAATTTATGATTTATTATGGGCTATTTAGCATGCGTAAAGAATCGAGTTTATATTGCGTTCGATTCGCCCTTGTTAGCCTGTTTCTCCTCGAACCTCATTGCAGTGCATTCAACGGGGGAAGATTGAGCTGTCATGCGGCATATTGCAGAACTTTTCGTATCGATTCTTCTGTCCCAATCATTTGCTAGTTTTAAGAAAATAAATTCACTATGCAACAAACTTGAGTATGTTGAACACTTGAGGGGAGAAAGAAAACTGCCGAGTGATTATTTTTGAGATAATCGAAATAATCTGTTTATGGCATTTTTCGAAAAACAACTTTATAAAAATGATATTTAGGGCAGGTTTTTTTTGAGAGTTGCGTCTGGATGAAGAACTTTATTGTTTATACAGATATTTCAACCAATCTTATTAAACTTTATAATATAAAAATTAAAATTTAAGGGTTTTTTTAATTCTTTACTATATATTTTAAGAAAGATTATATTTTTAGAATATTAAAATTATATCCAAATCGGACTACGAAATCGATTAAATTACATTTGTACAACTTGCTTTAGCTGCAACGATAGGAAGCAGAATACTCTTTTAATAAAAATATAAACAGATTTCTAAAAAGAAATTAAATGACGTAAGAAACATCGATGAAAATTTGAAGTTTCGTACTTTCGTAATTTATTACCAAAACTTAGAGCACACAAATTCATCAGAGGTCAATTATGGGCTACTGTTTTTCATCCTCATTCAAACTAACAGAGCCGAAAATGATCTCATTGCTTTGATTGGTCAGTTCTTGGCCCGCTTAAAGTGCAGCACTTTCTAAGGCGCCATCAAAAAGCAGCTTCATGATCTTAGAACTCTGTTATTACCCCTATTGCCCTATTACCCGTTTGGCTGGGCGCCTCTAAAAAAGTTAATTAAAATGTGTCTCTGGCGCACTAAAATGATGCCAAGGCGCAGATTACCAAATGTGGCAACACACCAAAAAAAAAAACACAAAATAGACTAAAATAATTCATTACGCAATGGCAGTCAAACAACTTTATTACACTTAGAAACATTTAAAAGTCATTTAGAACAAGCATTAAAAAAAGCAAAAAAAAAAAAAAAAGCAGATGAAGACCAAGACCTAAAAGATACACTAAGTACTTGAAGTGCGCGGCAATTAACAAATTTCAAATTGAGATAAGAAAGAATCAAGTTGCCTCTGCCACACACCAAGGCTGAAGGGGGGCACAGTGGTCAGTCAGCTTTATGGGTCGATTCAGTTGTAGCGATAACAGTTTAATTTATAATGAAGTGGCTAAGTGGACCTACAGCAAGGATACAGATACGCATTGAACTAGTCCAGAACTTGTCGAGCATTTATAAAAACAATCTCAGGACACACATAAATCTCGAGCTGCGACTGAGTCTGAGCATTTTCATAGAATCACATAAAATGTTTTTTATGGACCGGAGTCTGGTTTTCGTTTGCCCAAAATCAATTGGCTCAAAGACCCAACCCATATCCAAACCCTAAGATTGTGGTCATTGATTGCATGCCACACGTAGATAGATTCTAATTTTCTAATGAAAGATAAATGCTGCTCTCGCTACCTTCAGATACTTTGAATGCGCTGACTTCCATAAATATTCACTTGCTGCACTCTGAGAAAAATATGGACGAGAATTTAGAAAGTCGCCAAAGATTCATTTATTTTAAGAAAAAAGTAAATTTCTAATTTGTTTAGATAAAAAATTGTTAATGTTAGTATTATTATTTTTATTATCACTATTATTATTATTATTATTATTATTATTATTATTATAATTATTATAACTATTACTATTATTATAATTATTATTATTATTTTTATTGTTATGATTATTATTATTATTATTATTATTATAATTATTACTACTATTATTATTATTATTGTTATTATTATTCTTCTTCTAATTATTATTATTTTTATTAATATTATTATTATTATAACTATTATTATTTGTATTATTATTATTATTATTATTATTATTATTATTATTTTTATTATTAGTATTATTATTAATCTTATTATTATTATTATTATTTTAATTATTAGTATTATTATTAATATTATTACTATTATTATTATTATTTTTATTATTATTATTATTACTATTATTATTATTATTATTATTATTCCTATTATTATTATTATTTTTGAGAAATGTGTTTCTCCGCGATAAAAGAAAGTATTTCTGAAACGCGGACGATATTTCTTAGACTGTCCATACTTATAAGACATTTATTTCGATAATTTCAGTGATTATAAAGTATTTCTGGCCAGGATTTTAATTTGAGTGTGACTTTTTTAATTCTAGGGCATATTTTTTCTGAGTGTGGAGTTCGTTGAATGATCTTTCGTCTACAGAAAGGAAACCCACTGCGTTGCACCTTTTGATTCCTTTAGTTTTTTTTCTCTTTATTTTTTATTGTCTCTTGGGTGCATTGTCAGCGTTTTCGATTATAATAAAAATCAAAATAAGTTGTAGTCCGTTGGCGACAAGCCGACTGGAACCTACTGGGACAGGGGATGGGCGAGGAAGAGGGAGAGGGACTGAGGCTGGGGACAAATATGGTTTTCCAGGGAAAAGACAACTCATACGGACTACAGTTAGACAGATCGTAATATCTTTATATCTCTTTGTTTTGATTGGTACAAATGTGGTTTCAAATAATCGTAAAAATATTCAATTTTGTATGCAAGTCAGCAATGTGTCCAATAGTTAATTTATTGTTCAACGATTCCCCAGCTATTTATTTATTATTATTTAATTAAGGCATAAATGAGCTGCAATTATGTTCGGTGTAAACTAATTGGTTATGGATTGCATGCCGTGTTTTAATGTGATTTTGATGGGCACGCAGATATTGCTTTCATATTGCTATAAACTAGGGTCAACAGTGCTTTAAAAAGCGGGCTCTGTGTTCTGACTAAAATTGTTATTTAATTAACATTTAAAAATATTATGGTTTTGCGGATAAGGAATTGAATTAAAATAAATTTATAATTATGACAGAAATGATAAAAATCAATTTGGTCATGTTCAATACGAGCATAATTCGCAAACCCAAAAGGCAATTGATTAATATTATTGTCAGTAAGGGAACGAACAGGAATGCAGCTAAGAATCTCTGCCAGCCAATCAGTTGGCTAACTAAACAAAATTACGATTCGAGCATCTTTTGTATTGCCAAAGCAAATACACACAAAAACAATTTCCGAGCTGGTTCAGCCTACCCTAAGAGAAATATTAACTTAAAGATACGTTTTATGCAGCGCCAATGTCAGAATGCGAAAGGGCCACAATCACAGTACGTCTAAGCAGGCACTGCCAGTAGTTTACTTATAGCCGGCAGTGTATCCTGTTGCCTGATAGCGCAGGCCACAATTAAAGAGGCCCGGTTGCAGTAACTTGGCTCAGTCCGGGCATTATTATTACTTCTCTTGCTGAATTTGTGTGCGAAAAGCTGCAGATGCGTATTAAATGATAAGCTGCGGACCGCAACACGTACCCCATCGCCCCACCAGCCCACCGACCCACCAATCAGTCCCGACAAAGTTGCAGCAATATAATTGCAAGTTGCCAGCATTTTGCTACGATTTAAAACAGTCCGCAGCAGCAGCGGCAGCTAGGAATTAATACACGTGCAAATTTTGCGCCAGCAGCCGTAATTATTTTGCCATTTGATTTATGCTCTCAAAGTCGGAAAGGCAGGTACGCTGCTCAGCACTAACAAAATAAGCCAACGCATTTCCGAATCACTGACCAAATGAGCTGAGGACTCCAACACAAGGCTGCAGTTCAAGTCGAAGCTGTATCTGTATCTGTATCTGTAGCTGAAGTCAGCCAGGCGTATGTGTGGCGCTGTGTGGTGCTGTGGTTGCTAGCCGCCGGTCAAAAAATTACCACACGTTGCCACACTTTGAGACTGAAGCCTGGATGTTGCCTTCTGTTGCCTGTTGCCTGTTGCCTGCCCTGCGTGAGAAACACACCTGCCCCGGCCTAGTCGCAGTCCCAGACACTCGACCTGTATCTGTATCTTTAAGTTAGGTTCTGTGTGCGGCTTGCCTTGGGGCTGTGTTTACACACGCATCGCTGCCGTCGAGGATGTGCGTCTCCGTCTCCGTCTCCGTCTCTGTCCCCGCTCCTGCTCTCTCCTCTTCATCTGTCCATTTGACTTTGAATTTTTACGCTACCCTGCGCTTTTGTCGCTGACTTGCGTTCCGCAACGGGTTATACGAGTACTATGAAAAGACTTCCAGTTGCCCCTCGCTTGACTTGGCTAATGCCACTTGACACCCATTATGGCCAGCAATCCCAGTTCAGCTCAGCAACAAACTTGACTTTAAGCGGTAGCTTGACCCACGTCACTGATTTGATTAAACACAATTAAGTCATTTTTGAAATCATCATTTAGTTATACAACTGTGAAAATATTCATTACACTGTGCAGCAGCATTTTGTATCCTGTTAATCCTGAACAAAATAATAACCATAACAAATGATAATATTACTTCCGTATCTATAGAATATTATTTCATTTAGGTATTAGTGACTAGTGCCCTTAATTATAAGCTTTAGCTTTAGAACTACGAAATATAAATAAATAAATATTTCACGGATTTTACATTTGAACATTTAAGCTAAGAATTTAGTTTTTGCTTTATAAATATTATATTATTTATTTATTTTTGTATTATATAGTCTTACTAAAATTTCAGTTAGTCAATTTTTTGTAGGGTTTATCCTTTAAATCCAACAAAAAGAAAATCAAATATTATTAGTTTCTTTTTTTTATTTAATTGTTTTTTTTAGTGATATGTAATAAGTAAGTAAATAAATATTTGTATTTTATTTTGCTTTTTACTTCATAGTGAAGATAATTGTTTTCTTTGTGAATTGTGAAAATAGACATCAATAAAGGTAACCTAAAGTATTAACGAAAATGAGTAACATTAAAAATGATCATGTTCTTTGAACTTCGGGTGGTATTCAGCACTCACGGGATGGTTTGCAAGAACTCCGGAATTGGGAAAGAACAAAATAGTTGTGGGCGGAAGGGTTGAAAATGGAATTATCTGTACGAAACTCATCTAAGCACCAAAATAATATTTCTTTTACTGTTAGGTAGTTTTGTAGATCTCTAAGTTCACTTTATGTACCCTTGATTAAAATCTCCCTAACTTGATTCAATAAAAAAATTCTCAATACTTTTCACATAGAAATCCTTTTCTTTTTAACGCATCCACGCCTCCTGATTGTTCACTTCAATAGTTTAATAGATTCATGGAAATGTGCCCTCCTTGGTCACTTCAATCTTAGCCTCAAATCGTCTGTGTGTATCGAAAAGATTTCTGAATCAACTTAGGAACTTTGCCTCAGCTCATCCTGAACTAACTACAGATTATCTGTAAAACATTTGCATATTGCAAACCGGAAAATTCCAATCAGAAGCAGATGTGTATTTGTTTACACAGGAGACTCTCTTCAGGTCCTGGAATGCCCCCACATCCGCCAGAAGTGAGCGTTGTTTTTGTAATTGCGACGCTCATTTAATTTCGCGCATAATGCGCATAATTTATGCAAAATTATCAATGAGATTTGTTTAGACAAAAGCGAGAAACAGTCGCCGTCTTAACGAACGTGTGGCAGCAACAGGAAGAGCTGCAGATTTGTTTACTGAATATCTAAAAGACGGCAGACGGTCAGGCAGCGTTTTAGCCAGATGCCAAAAATAGCCAAGAAAGGAAAAAAACTGACAAGCAGCAAATATAATCTATGAGATACGCATATCGCATTTGAGCTATCTGAACAGCAGAGCAAATACAAATCATGTGGCAGGCCCAGTCCCAGTCCCAGTCCCAACTGCAACTTGATATGCCGGTCTTGGCCTCTTGGTCTGCGTCTTGGCCATCGTCATCGTCGTGATAAATGCCGCCTGATAAATGCGTGTCGCAGTCAGGCACAGACAATGCGGAGACACATGTTTGCATAAAGTATTTTTTGCATGCGGATCGACGGAGAGAGAGGGACGGGACGGGGCACTGGCCAGGATCGTTCCTCATGTCCAGTGGCTGGACATGGACACATGTAACAGCCAAAGTGTTCACAGCTAACCGGCTAACCAGCTGTAGGGAGTGGGGAGTGGAAAGTGGGGTATGGGGTACGAATGCATTGCGTGATCGCTCTTAAGCTTGGTCTCATCATTTCCCTGTCTGTGGTCGAGTCTATAGCAAATCTATCTCTAAGATTGATTATAATCGGTAGTCAAGTGTCCAGGTTTTGAGGCTGCTGCCGGCTATTTACGACCCAGGCCAAGCAAATTATAATTTATGGAGTCTGCGGTATCAGCTTGCACTTTGCGTGCTGGCCCTGGCCCAGGCTCAGGCCCTGGCCTGTCGTTTTGTAAATGTATCTCACAGATACATAAGTATGCACGCTTGCTTTTTTTTTGGAGTAGTGCCACATGCTGGCCTCATATGGCACTGCATCATCAACAATTTCATATTTTGACAGCACGTTAACGTCATTAATTAATTGAATCCAATGTTAATATACCCCAAAGACATTCTCCAGCTTTTGTCTTTCGCTTTTCTGTTAGTTTCTTGGAGCTAATTATATGGCGCGCACTCCTGTGGTCAACTTCAGAGTTTTCGTTGGAAACATCTTTAACTGGCGCCTGGGTTTTCCATTTCATTGGAATTGCCCAAGGTTCGAGCTTGGTTTTTTGGGTTACCAAGTGGTAAAAGGCATGTTGTGCGGCCTAATCGTTTCGAGATCTAAGTTTCTATTTTCCTAGAGAGCATATCTTCAATTTCACACTGAAATTATCGGCTCCAGCATCAGGTGTAGGCTCAGTTCCTCAATTTTAGTGTCTCTTTCTCTCTGACCTCCATCTTTGCTATGAGTCACAGTTCAGCGGAAATCAAAAGTGTGGGCTGGAATAGCGGAGTGTGTGTGATTTGATATGGGCGGAACTTCGTAAAGAAAGTGAGTTCTTCAAACTGCCAAAGATGAGTTAGGCATCCAGATCTCGTATGCTCCAATATGCAAAGTAACTTCTATTAAGTTTGATTTTGGGCATGGATCGATTACAAATTGCTAGGAAGTGGTAAAAGATAGTTATCGAAACACATTTAAATTGTGATCAAAGTTGGAATTTAGATAGAAAATAAAAAAAACTAAAGGTATCAATGCCTTAGAGCGAGCTTGTGTGTCAGACATCTCGATTTCGTTAATCCAATTCAAACTGTTCGAAATTTTATTATTCGCTTCCATATTCACCACTTCGGATCATTTTACTTATAGCAGGACGCCCGCAGGAAGACTATTTGACCTTATCCTATTCTAGCCTATCCTGCGAACTTATTCTTACAACCCCCTGTTAGTATCTGTTTGAACCTGCTCAGAAACCCGTGCATTTTATAACATCTAAAGCATATCAAGCAAGTAAGAATGCTTTAGTCGAGTATACCCGACTACAAAACTCCCTGTACCCAGGTGAAAAGTTTCCAATCGCATCTTCGTACACTTACACATATGTACACACACACATACACTAATACGCACACGCACAAGCCATATGGCTATATAGCGCAAGCCAGGCATTTTAAGTTGTGGCTGTGCTTCTTCTTCCCCCCGCGCTGAAGTACTGAATCTTCTTTCGTGAATAACTTCCGTGTTTATTATCCGATCGACTTGAAATTTGGACAGTAGATTAAGAGTGACCAAAGTATCATACATACCAAATCCCAAAGCTTTATCTTGAAAACTGTGACTGTAAAATGGTTTTTATCGCATAGCGGGGGAATGAGGGGAAAAATAAACTTGACCTGCTCCCGCTATACACGAACCTACATTCCAAATTTGGTGTCTCTAGCTCTTATAGTTGCTGAGATCCTTGCGTTCATACATACGGACGGACAGACGGACGGACGGACGGACAGACGGACATGGCCAAATCGAATTCTCTTTTGATACTGATCAAGAATATATATACTTTATAGGGTCGGAGATGTCTCCTTCTGCCTGTTACATACATTTGCACAGATTTAGTACCCCTTTTTACCCATTTTATGGGTACAGGGAGTAAAAATGTAATAATTTCTCTAAAATAGAGGCTCTTGGTCTTCAAACTATTCTCATTTCTACCAATGCTGGATTTGTCCTCCATGTGCAACATTCCCGTAAAAACTTATTGATTGAATATTGCCTTATGTAATATAATATTATGCAGGAGATTTAAGGCCATTCTATATATTAGCTCTCATAATTGTAAAATTTGTTTATGGTCATATCAATAATAAATAAAAGAACTACTATTACTATTACTACTCTTAGGGATCATAGTACTATGTTAAGGCTCTGCTTGATTTTCTCCTAATAATAACTAATATTATCCTCCTTTTATCTTACCCATATGATACTCGACACTCAACATAAGTGTACATTTAACACTAAAGTAAACTAATAATAATTTATATACAATAAACACTTCAATACACACCCACAAGAACTACACCATTCGTATTAATATAAATAATATACTGAAACTTTCAATAATTGTACGTAAGCTACGCTATAGCTTTAGTAATAGTAGTAAGAGGAAAACGTAATAAATAAATAAATATATATCCTCCTTTTATACAAATTTTTTGCCTTACAGAACATTTTTTGGGATCTAAGTGTGAATTTCCATATTAAATTTCTTTAAATAGTTTAATGAACACTTTGTTCATTCTTTCTTTTGTTAACTCGTATACTCCACATATTTGCCGGGTTTAATGTCCTTTAAAAATAATCAAACAGCTTCCGCCTAATTTGAATAGATATCAATTAGTATTCCCAATGGATTCAAAAATATGTATGTGCTCAAACGTAACGTCCGTAACGCAGTAGTAGTCCTTATATAACTTGAATTTAATATAACCTTTATATTTTATTTATTTATTTAAAAACTGATCAACTTATTTACTCATATTAAATTGCATGTAATCTCAGTAGCAGTTGGGAAATTATGATTTATTTGAATGAGTTTGAATATCAGCTTTGCAACAAAAGCCATTTATTATTAATAAATAGATATAATATTTATAAGTTAGATAACTTTAAATAAATAAATAAATATCTAATGCTTACAGTATTTTGATTTAATAATTAGCTTGGATGACAGAACTGTTTCGAATTGTCATATGATTAACGAAACTGAGCCAACTTGTTCAATTGGTGCCCATTCCAGGGGGAATCATATTTCGGTCGCTTTGATATCTGCTGAGTACAATACTCTGAAATATTTCAGACGACTTACCTTTTAAAGCTTCTGCGATCTGTAAAAGGCCACACACTTGATGACGCTTTCAGTTCCCACCCTGCAACGCATTAGCAAACAGCTTCAATGAGTAGACAAAAGGCGGGAAGAGGGGAATAGAGAAGAGTATCAGAAGTCAGCAAACGGTCAGCTACCTTTAAACAATCACACAGTGAGATGTATGGGCCAGGTATTTACTTACTTTTCAGGCCATCGATATAAGCTTAACCTTTGCCGGGGGGCAGGGGCATGCGGCATGCGGCTTGAGGCATGAGGCAGGAGGCAGTAGGCAGTAGGCAAGAGGCATACGCAGTCTGAGTTCCATTGTGCTGAGAGGTCTTTGGTCCATTGTGTACTCACTTCCGTTGCTGCTTTTTGTTGTCAGGCTTGCCTTGCCTCGTCTGGTTGCATTTAACGCTCATTTTTTGATTCATTATTTATTGTGATTTCTCTAAAAACGAGTAGCACCGGAGGATGGATGGAGAACGGAGGAGGACGACTTTAAAGCGGAGCCGGAGAAAAAAGTGTGAAGCGAAAATGGTAGGAAAAATGGTAAGAAAGAACCTAAGTACAATGCTCAACAATGGGACAATGAGACTTTTTCCGGTTGCCCGGGCAATGGAAACTATATTCTATGGCTACCATTCTAACTGGCCTTTGCACATTTGGAATATGATTAATTGCGAGTCGATTGATATTTTATTGGATTGAAGACAATGCGCCGTAGGAAATGGGCACCGCAATTGCGGAAGTTGCATTTAACATGGTCCACAGGGGTACGAGGGCACCGGAACTGTCTGCGAACATGTCTAGGATTGGAACTGGGCTTGTTAAAATGTTTGCCTAAATGCTGACAAATGGGCCTGGAAAACTCGGCAGCTGAAATATGTTCAAAGTGGCCGACAGTCGACAGACGACGTCGCGACGAGCAAACAAAGATTTCTGCTTTTTATTTGTTAGCCTTAACCCGTTGCAACTAACAAGTTTCTGGTTAAGACAACGGGCTCTAATAAACCAACAACAACGGGCCAACGGATCAGGGCACATGCGCAGCCAGCTGCGATGTTATTTATACCCTGTAACTAACACTTGAGCAAGCGTGTTTGATAGGCAGAAAAGAGAGCTTACATCCTATACTCATACCTTGTATTCCAATGATTAGCGAATGTGGAAGGCATCTTTGATCCAATAGGTTCTGTTTATAATCGTAATTTGGTATATTGCGGCTTAATGGTGTCAAACTCAGAGACTTTCAGAGCTGGAGTTGGCAAATTTGGTATGTAGACTCTCATATACCTTTAGCAAAACAATAGTCCCTAAAGTTTTAGAAAACTCTTCATACAACTATGCAAATTGAAAGACTTTCAGGGAAACTTTCAGAGCTGGAGTTAGCAAATTTGGTACGTAGACTCTCATAAACCTTAAACAAAATCATGTTGCTCAAAATTTTGGAAAACTCTTCATACAACTACGTAAATAAGAATAAGAAAGAATTAAATACCAATAATGGTCAAGCCATTATACCATATAAGTAGTATACTATCTTTGTTGCACGAACTCTTCTCTATTTTAATATATATTGACACAAATTATAGTTTGATAGATTGAAGTCCATCAGGGATGTTTTCTTTTCCGAAAATTTCAATTGAAACCAAGAACACAATACCTATAACGCTTCGACTTGAAAATTGAAAAGTTCTCTGAAATGGAAGCAGGCATGAATATCTTACTGAAGGACACCCTTCATTATTACTTTATTTTTCACTTTAATATGATCTGACTGATGTTACTACAGGATACCTCGTAGTACAGCAGACTATCCTCGGAAACAGGCTGGAATATCTTACAGAAGGGTGTTTATTACTTCCTTTTTCACTTTACTGACTGATGATACTACAGGATACCTCGCAGTACAGCAGACTATCCTCGGAAACATGCTTGAATATCTTTGTTAGTTCCTTTATAACTCTTATATGATCTGAATGATCTTATTCTGAAGTCATTCTACAGGGTAGCTCGCGGTACAGCAAACTTGCCGTTGTTGACTTGTGAATTTTGGACGGATGACTGGTCACTCTAAGCGTTGTGTTCCCATAACTCACCTCGCCCTTCGTTTTTTCGTTGTTTGCCCAAAGTGCGACGTTGTTGTTCGTTGTTGTTGTTTGTTAGCTGTTTGTTGGCTTGGCTGCACTTTGGCTTATTGTCTGGGCCTTATTTGCATTTGTGCTTTGTAGAATGCAACGGTAGTTGTGTCTTACCTAATTACACACGGAGCTACCCAAATCTCTCTAATTGTTTAAGTGCTTTTTAGCATTTCACTAAACAATTTTCCCATATGGCAGCGAATACAAACATTTCCAGTTATTGTTTATTCGCGATTACCTTCTTTCAACTGGCGTCAAATGCTCAAATGTTGTTCAAATTTATTGCCAACAACTTCTCACACATTGTCGCAAATTGAAAGGCACCTCAAACTGAAGTTGGCTTACTGGCCATTGACAATTGCAACGTGAGAGCCCAGAAGACACTGCGTGCACCTGCTGCAGCTTTTTTGTGGCATTAGATTTGAATCAAGTGCCGCTGGAACTGGGCTGCGTTTCTGGTTTGTGTGTTTCTCTCCTTTGTTTTCCATGCCACACGGAAATTGTGCAAAGTTTTATGGAGCAAGTTGTAATTAGTTATGAGACAGTTGCTTCCCATGTGGCAAGTGGCAAGCGGCAAGTGGCAACCCGCTGTCGTCATCAAGACATAATTGGTGCAACCTATTTTTTGATTTCGTTGTGGTCGCATATCTCTCCAAAAATTGTGTCGAGCCTATTTAACAACTTTCTAGAATTGAAACCAATTATTTGAACTGGCTGTCTGTCAAAATACAAACTTTTGAAAATTTGTATTGAAATTTCTAAAAATATATATTAAATCAGAACCGTAATGGTTATGATATTTTAAAATACATATTAAACAAGTAAGAATGCTATAGTCGAGTATACCCGACTACGAAACTCCCTGTACCCAGGTCAAGAATTTCCGATCGCATCTTCGTTAACTTACACATACATACACAGATACGCACACGCACGAGCCACAGCGCAAGCCAGGCATTTTAAGTTGTGACTGTGCTTCTTCTTCCCCTTGCTGCAGCACTGAATCTTCTTTCGTGAATAACTTAGGTGTTTATTATCCGATCGACTTGAAATTTGGACAGTAGATTAAGAGGGACTAAAGTATTGGACATGCCAAATCTTAAAGCTATATCTTGAAAATTGTAACTGTAAAACGGTTTTTATCGAATAGCGGGGGAACGGGGAGATATCTCAAATCTAAAATAAGCTTGACCTGCTCCCGCTATACACGAACCTACATTCCAAATTGGTGTCTCTAGCTCTTATAGTTGCTGAGATCCTTGCGTTCATACATACGGACAGACAGACGGACAGACGGACGGACGGACAGACGGACAGACGGACAGACAGACGGACATGGCCAAATCGAAATCTCTTTGATACTGATCAAGAATATATATACTTTATAGGGTCGGAGATGTCTCCTTCTGCCTGTTACATACTTTTGCACAAATCCAATACCCCCTTTTTACCCATTTTATGGGTACAGGGAGTAAAAATACAATTATTTGTTGATATTAATCAAAAAAAAATTAAATGTAACTTTTATTTTTGGTTTTATAATAATAATTAAAAATAAGAATTATTTTATGATTTTTAAATAAAAATTGAATTTTAATTTAATTTTAAAACTAATTTTCGATTGATAAACAAGATTTGAAATTGATTTTTATAATAAAAATTCAAAATTAGAAATATATTATGATTTTTAAATAAAAATTTAAGTGTCCCTCTTATTATTTCATAATTATTATTCGATCGAAAAAAATATTTTAAAAAGGAATTGTATTATGATTTTTAAATAAAAATTGAAATTGAATTGTTATTTCATATTTCTTTCGATAGAAAAACAAAAGTTAAAATTTGTTTTTATTATAAAAACTAAAAATATAAATTATAATTTGACTTTTAATATATATTGATATTTAAATACCATTTCGTGATTATTTTTGTTCGATCGATAAATAAGAGTTAAAATTAATTCTTTTAATAAAAATACGAAATCTGTTATGATTTTTAAATAAAAGTTGAGATTTAATTGTTATTTTATAATATTTCTTTCGATAGAAAATAAGAGCTAAAATTAAAAATAAAAATAAAAGTGTATCCCGTTTCCAGTATCCTGCATCCCTAAAAAGTATTTGTAACATTTTCCTATTCATCATTACTTTTTTTTTGGATTGATTCTTTTAAACTCTTCTTACTTGAACATTTAATTTCATATCCTGAGAATGTTGTTATTGTAGGTTAAATATTAGTTTACAGAAGTAGTTAAAGGTGAAAGGTATGCACTAAAAGCTGCTCCATCAATATAATATTGTTATTTTTAATGCGTTGCTGAGCACTTAAAAGTTTATAAATATACACATATTTATAAGAAATCTTGATAAAGAAGGCTATAAGAGTTAATCTGTCCTGTTCCCAATTCCGATTCCGATCAAATAATTGGGAGTTTATATTAAAAGTTCCTCTGAATTCCAAAGATTGATTGATTATTCGAAAGAGCGGAGTTGAGCGTAGCGTAGCTTAGCTTACACTAGACCACAAGCGTGCTCTACCAATTTTAAATGTATATAAATATAAAAACAAGTTTATGTGTCTTATGTGCACCGGAAAACCATAAAATAGCAGCAAAATTTAAAGAATATTTATGTGGTCATTGTCGGAGAGCTGACAATTTTGAAATTGAGATTTTTGCATGAGAAAATACTGGCCAAAATGAACAATTTATGCACACAGATAAACACGCTCGGACAATGCTATTAACAGATTCAATTTGATGGCCAAAACTCTTGGCCACATTCGTCCTGTTCATTGGCATCTGAAGCCGCTTTATTTTGGCCATATAAACTATTTTACACTTTCATTGACAGCCACTGGACAACGCAAACATAAAAATAATTATTGGTTGCATTGGAGCTTGTAGATACAGATACATTTGTATCTATATCTACAACGAGAGCTGCACTGATTTTCATTTGTAGACACGCAGCCAAATACATAATATTTTGCATGCTTTTACAAATATGCAGAGTTGGGAAAACTATGCAAGTTATGCAGTTGGAAAAATACCAAGAAACCCCCCCTCCGCACCGTACCGCTCCGCTCTGCTACCCGTTCGGCATGTTGGGACAAAGTTATGGCCATTTATAGTTGATATTCTTGTTGTCACAGTTGTTGTGCGAGCGTGCGAGTGTGTATCTCTGCATAGCATTTTTCCCTAGCTCACGTTTTGTATCTCATAGTCTCGCTGCTGGGTTGTAACTCAAAAATGCAATAGACAAGCCTGGCCCGAGTATCGGATGACACTATAAATAACTATCCGCAGCATGGTTTGGGCGAATGTCGTCGTGTCTGGAGATACATTTGTGCCGAAAAAGGTTTTCAGCACTTGAGTATTTAACACTTTACAACTTTGAAGTTGTTTTGGATTACCAGCTCGCATTGCGTCAAGTGTCCTGCGTATCCATAAGATACGCGACTGCCAGATCAATTTCCAGCGTTGAGATTTCGCTTTAAGTGTTACATTTAACTAAAAGCCACACTAAACGCAGTCCTCTTAGCGTTTAATGATGCCTTCAGTGGATTTTCTTATGAAATTTGTGGTTTTTTTGTGGTTCCATTAGCGGGAGGGGGAGGGGTAGGTGGAAAAAAACTACAAAGATGTCAAATTTGCGCTTTATGGCCTGGGCCACAAAACACGCAGCATTCGGGCCGTGTTTATGTTGATGGCTGCCTGATGGCAACTGTGCTGCGTGTTGCATGTGCAATTTGCCAGCAGGCAGCAAAACGGCTCAAAGGAAGGCACTGTGGCAGGGAGAGCGCTAGCCTGTTCTCAGATAAATGAGTGCTTTGCTTTGAGTGAGTTTCGGCTTGGCTCTCCGTGGCCAACTCAAAACCAGTTTTGCTCTCAGCTATTTTATCTGAGCGCACCACTTTGTCTCTCTCTCTCCTCTGCTCTGGCGTTCGTTCGCTTGCTCGCTCAGTGCAAGGCCGCCTCGTGGATTATTTACGCCTGCCTGCAGCTGTCGGGCCAGAAAACACTCGGACCGAGGTATCCTCAGTGCGCAACGTGCTCTGTCAAATCAGTGTAGTTCGTCGCCTCGTCGTGTTCGGTTGTAGCGTAGCCAAGCAGCGAGTGTATCTCTCAGACCAGCCAAAAGCACGTAACCCAAAACGCCGTGTGACAACAACTTGAAGCGTGCAGCAAAGCGAGCCACGGATTATCGCGCACGATTTTCAACAAAACACACACATACATAACAATATCAAAATACATCATTTTTACACAATATCCAACAACAAATTATGAATTGGCTAATTACAATTTATTGGCTGCATGTGAAATTTTGAGCTTGCAACAATATAATTCAAGTGCAGTGCAAAATTGGCTTAAATCAAAAACCAAGTTCAAGCTGGTTAACACAAATCCGCAAAATAAACACAATCCAAAAAACACAACTTTTGTTTTTTATTATTATTTAAAAACGCGCTGCAAACTTCAACAAACTTCAACAAATTGTTGCTGTGCACATTCCAAAAACTAAAAGGTAAGTTCAAGTGCAAAACTACAAAAGTGTTGAGAAACTAATATTCTAAAACTTGAAGAATGTTAAACATATTAAAATTACAATTTAACATTATAAATTGAAAATTGCAATAATAAACAACAAGTACTATATGAAACTAAAAACTTGTAGCACTAGCAAATATCAAACATCTAAATGATTCAACTATAGCTAAGATTGATTAAATGAATTAATTTAATTAATTAATGACGAAACTATGGCAGTAGTAAAATAATATAAAAATCTTAAAAATAAAAATATATAATAAGAATATATTATACATATGTATATAGTTCTACAATCTGACAGTAGTTGAATGGCATACAAATCTTAAAAGTTAACTAAACAGTCCAATTATATGTAGTAAAAACTAAATATTCCTACAAAAAGTTCTACAAAACTAATAAAAATATATATAAAAGAATTTTATAAAATATGACATATTGAATGAATAATAAGTAAAAACTAACAAAAATATATTTGAAACTGAAATACACGTTTAAATACTAGGGGAAAAAAACAACAGGGAAAGAAGGATTATAGTTCTAGTTCTCATTAAATACTAGGGGAAAAAAAACAATAAGGAAAGAAGGATTATAGTTCTAGTTCTAGTTTTTCCCCCCATTTTTCCATTTATTTGTTCTTTTATTTTATGAACAACTTAAATTAAACTTTAACTATATTTACAATAACTAGTTAATCTAACAAAAATTAAGTCTAATTTCTGGACTAAATAAAACTGATCTATAATTTATAAAACCTTACGAGGTTATATAAAAATCTCTTAAAGTAATTTTTAAAATGTCAAGAAAATAAAATACAAAATTAGAGATGCTTATACATATTAAATCTTAACCAATTTTAATACATAAATATATGAAAACGCTATTTTGAAGTGAAATAAATAAACACTAAATATAGTTTCAATTCTATAAAAAAAAAATAAAGTTTCCTAAAATTAAAATTAAATATGGCTTCAATTCTATAAATAAATTAAGTATTTCTCAAAATAAAATTAAATATAGCTTCAATTCTATACAAAAATCAAGCATTTCTTAAATTAAAATTAAATATAAATTCAACATTATAAATAAATTAAGTATTTCTTAGCTAAGATCCAAAAATATCCCTAAAAAGAACTCCATTTTGACAAAGTTAGCTAACCCACAGTTTTTCTTTTCCCTCTCTCCGTTCAACAGCATCATGGAGAACTAAAAGAAAACAGCACACAGCACACACACACACACAGCACAACAAACCACAAAAGGCAAAGCGACGCCAAAAGGCGTTAGCCACAACAACAACAACAAGAAGAAACAAGAGTAAAATCAACAAGAAGAAACAAGAGTAAAATCAACAAAAAGCAATAACAATGCAGTCGATCTGCATCTGCATCTGCATCTTGGCCCTGGCCAGCTGGATGGCCCAAACGGAGGCGTTGGCCAACTGCCCCGCCGGGTGTCAGTGTGATGACAACACTTTGGTGGTGCAGTGCGGCGAGGGGCAGCTGGACGTGCTGCCCATAGCGCTGAATCCCTCCATTCAGCGTCTGGTTATTAAGAGCAACAAGATCAAGACCATCGACTCGTCCATACAGTTCTACGCGGAGCTGACCTTCCTGGATCTGTCGCAGAACCATCTGATGACCATACCACAGCGCACCTTTGCCTACCAGAAGAAGCTGCAGGAGGTGCATCTGAACCACAACAAGATTGGCCAGATCAGCAACAAGACCTTCATTGGTTTGTCCGCAGTGACTGTTCTCAATCTGCGTGGCAATCTCATCTCGGAGCTGCACCAAGGCACCTTCACGCCGCTGCTGAAGATCGAGGAGTTGAATCTGGGCGAGAACCGCATTGGCTTCATTGATCCCAAGGCCTTTGATGGACTGAAGCAGCTGCGCATCCTTTATCTAGACGATAATGCGCTGACCACAGTGCCGGATCCGGTCATCTTTCAGGCCATGCCCAGCCTGGCCGAGCTCTTCCTGGGCATGAACTCCTTGCAGGCCATACAGTCGGGCGCCTTCCAGGACCTCAAGGGCCTGACGCGGCTGGAGCTGAAGGGCGCCAGCCTGCAGAACATCTCGCACGACAGTTTTCTGGGTCTGGAGGAGCTGCGAGTCCTGGATCTCTCCGACAATCGCCTGGCGCGCATTCCCTCCGTGGGCCTCAGTCAGCTGGTGCGTCTGGAGCAGCTTTCCCTGGGCCAAAACGACTTCGAGGTCATCAGCGAAGGTGCTTTTGTGGGCCTGAAGCAGCTGCAACGCCTGGACATCAATGGAGCTCTGAAGCTGAAGCGTGTCATGACCGGCGCCTTTGCAGCCAATGGCAATCTAGAGTATCTGAATCTCTCGTCCAACAAAATGCTCGCTGAGGTGCAGGAGGGCGCACTCAGCGGACTGCCCCATCTGCGTCATGTCGTGTTGAAGGCCAATGGTTTGACCTCGCTGGCCGAGGGTCTGTTTCCCTGGAAGGATCTGACCACGCTGGATCTGTCCGAGAATCCCCTGTCCTGCGATTGCCGCGTCATGTGGCTGCGCAATCTGCTGGTGGCCAAGAATGCCAGCCAGGAGGATCAGCTGACGGAGCTGCTCTGCGAGTTCCCCGAGCGTCTGCGCGGCGAGCCGCTAAAGCACCTGAATCCCACCCTGATGGGCTGCACCCACACCGATCCCCGTAAGCAGGCCCTGATTGGTGCGCTCCTGGTCGGCTCGGCGGCCACAATTACCGCCTTGGCCTTGGTCCTGTATCGCTGTCGCCACAAGATTCGCGAGTACCTCAAGGGCGGACTCTGGGGCAGCTCGGCGCTGGGTCGCAAGGAGCGCGAGTACCAGAAGACCTTCTGTGACGAGGACTACATGTCGCGCCTGCAGCACCATCCCTGCTCTCTGGGCATACACTCGACCTTCCCCAATACCTACACGGCGCCCCACCAAGGCAGCGCGGCCGCCCACCACCACTACGGAATGTGCCCCATGCCCATCAACGACCTGAACGCCGGCGATGCCCCGCACAAGTTCCAGCAGCTGCAGGTGCCCATGGCTGCCACGCTGATGCACGAGAAGAAGCTGAACAACAACAAGAGCTTGACGGGCACCGTCGATGACAGCGCCAGCTTCGTGTTGCACATGAAGACTGCCACAATGGGACGGGAACCGCAGCAGCAGCAGCAGCAGGCGCAGCAGCAGCATCCACAGCAACAGCACGCACAGCAGTCCAAGCTGAATCACTATACCAAGCCGCAGTTCCTGTCTGCCACAGCCACCGTTGCAGACTCGTGCTACTCCTATGCGGATGTGCCCATGGTGCATGCTCCACAGCAGCTGCGCATCACCCACGAGCACTTCAAGCAGCGCGAGCGCGAACCTCGCGACTTTGACAGCGATGCCAACTGCGAGATCATGGATCCCAACTATATCTACAGCAATGCGCACTACTCGCTGCCCCTCGAGCAGATGGGGCGCATCAAGACGCCCACGCCGCCACCACTGCCCCCGGCGCTGCCCCTGCGGAATGGGCTCTGTGCCACCACCGGACGGCGCTCCTTCCAGCTGAAGCCGACGCACCACAACCACACCACGAGCACCCTGCGCCAGTTCACGCACTGATCCTCGGAGCAGTACCGTCGCAGGCAGCTGAGCATCTACGCTTAGTGGGTCGTGTCGTTGTCAACTGTGATGCCAAAATATGTAGAAAGGCCCTCGTCCTTGCCCCTGGCCCCACACATACGCAGGACATGAAAAAATTGTAGTAGTAGAGCACATAAGATACTAAAAGCAGCAGCTTACACGTGTCCCCACAGGACTAGAAACACACAAGTATCTCAACATTTGTGTGGAAGGTGTAAACTGTACCCAAAGCGGGGTTTACACGAGCAAACTTTCCCTTTTTGGTAATGAAGCTATCAAGCATACTATATCTGATCATTGGGCACGTGTAAACATAAGATATAAATAACTTAAGGCATAAGCAAACTCGTTTAACTTTTGCGCGAACTTTAACCTTATTGTTCTGTAAATAGGCACCAAAAAAACCAATGCGATCTCTAGCACCTACTACTAAATACTTACTGTCTTTCTACTACTATTTTTTCATTCGAGAATTGTATTTATTTAGATTGTAGTAGCGTAGCTTAAGGCATTAAACTGTACATTTAACTAAAAAACAACAAAGCACTGAGAGTCACTCGTAAGTTTAGTTTAAATATAAATTATTACAATTATTGTTAAACAAGAAACGAACATTGAAAGCAACCTAACTGTAAGCGACTATGTATTTATTAGTTAGTGAAAAAATTTATGCAAATTTAAGCAAATATCGTAAAAAAATATATGCAACACAAAACTACATTGAAAACTGAAAACTGAAACTTTACAACTTTCGATTTATTTTTTTCTACCAACGATGAGCTTGCAACTTTGTGCCTAGTTTGCCATGACTGTGGCAAGCGCAGGTGGCAGCTGGCTAAAAGACTAAAAGGGTATAAAGGGGTGGGCATGTGTACGCATTGAATTGAAAATTATGCACGCACACACACACACACACAGCCTTGCAGAGGCTCTCTCGCTCTATCTACCTGCCGCGCCGTAGATACGTATCTGTTAGATACACTGCCGTGCCGCAGATGCATTGCTGCGTTTCGCTTGGCGGCGCTGCGCTGCAAAAGTTCTTCTTTTTTTTTTGTTTTTTAGCTTGTTACTATTGAATAATAGCGCATTAATTTTACTTTTTCCCAACTGACTTTTAATTAAATTGAAAGTCAAAGTTGCAATGTTTGTTTCATTTTCATAGATGAAAAGCGAGAATGTTGCAAATGTCGCTGCCTGGCAAGCCAAAGGCAAAAAGATAGCACAAAAGTTGAGCTTGTCAGCAGCAACAAAGTACATGTGCAAAAGTAAGTATTTGTATTATGTTTGCTTATATTTTGTTTATAAGCACTTATTAATTACAGTTGCTGTTTGTACGAGTCAGAAAGAGATTCTCGCTGTTACCACAGCTAATAAAAAAGTTGGAAACATTACCGCTTTTATTTTTTGGCATATTAAAAAACAGTTCTCTTCAAAAACAGAAACATAATTATGTTTTGCACGCCTTTTAGCTCGGAAATCATTTATAATATGTTTTTTATAAATTCAATTTTCACATTTTTACAGAACTGATCAATGGGCATTCAGCAGAACTAATCGCTGACCAATTTCCGCTTGATTTTCATCTATTGGGACTTTGAATTGGAATTATCAAATAAGCTAAGATACTTCAGAAGGGAGCCTCTTAATAATGCGCCCGGAAAAGACAAATCAGTCAGCGCAAAAGCAGCGGAAATCAGTCAGCGCTTAGTTCTGCTGAACGCGCCGATGGCTAAGGAAAGATAAGCATTTGATATGCGAGTAAATTTACTACAAAGTGATCAATCAACCTAAACATTATCTAAGGTTGCAATAAATTCGGAAAGTTTTCTTGATTGCACCAGGATATTTCTGCGTTTTTCCATGCTCATTATTATTATATTGACTGACACTTTTTTTTAACAATATTTTAAAGCATAATTAACTGATTTTCAGTTATTATTATATTATATTATTTCTGTTTTTACCTTGACTGCAAAAGGTCAACCGTGTGGTCATTAGATCTCCCTTAAATCGCATTTAAGATCTTTTATGAATAAACAAACATAATACGCATAAACTTGTACTACATTTGAGACTTTGTGTCTTTAAGCTTGGCTCAAAGCCAAACTTCATTTGAGCACATTAAGCCAAAGTCATAGAAAATGCAACTGTGAAAATGTTGAACAAAAAGCAGCCAAGAAATCTTTGATAATCTTCAACAATTTCAGGCAAATCATGCGGCGGTTAACGTTTTGATACAAATAGCCAAGCCTCAAGTCTATTTATACAATTAAAAAGTGGAATGGTGAATAAAAAATGAAAAAAATGTAAGAAAAAATCAGAACACAAGTAGAGGCATGTACTATAATAACAATAAATAAATAACAAAGGTAAATAGCGGCAAGGCAAAGCCTGAAATGGCCAACAATAAGAGAGCTCTTGAGTCTCGGTACTTAAAGTAGCATTTCAAGAATCAAGCCCCAGTTGAGTTGAGTTGAACCCGAGTTAAGCTCGGTTGAGTTTAGAATTCATCATCAAATTTCGATTAAAAGGCGCGTGGTGGGATTGTGTTGCCCCGAGGGGGCAACTGTGTAGAGTCATTCGCACTATTCAAGCTTCATTAGGAGCTAAAGTAACGAAAACATTTTGATTTCGATCATTACAATTTCCTTTCATGAGACCAGGCCCCTCCCTGACCAGGTTCAGGTTCAGGCCCAGAGCCAAGACCAGTCGAGTGAAAGAGCTACCGAGCGAGTTTCAGTTACTCCATGCTGGCCATTTGGCCTGTGTTTGCATTAAAGGGTTACTGGATCAAGCCGCAAAACCGGCCATGGCCCAGACGAACGTAATCATTAATTCCCCAAAGCGCAGACAACGCCTGATGTTCAGATATGAAGCCGATACATCTACAGATTGTTTGGGACTTTGGCTTTTTGGGGCCATTCTGACGCAGCCAGACAGCAGGCAGTCAGAATACAAAAGCAAGTAACAATGCTCATGTCGAGTGAGCTCGTTAAGCAGATACTCTGTAACCAAGGTCTGAAGTAAGTAAACAAAATCAGTCAGTATTAATTATAATGATTTGTTTAAGCATCAAAGATATCGCATATTGCCAAGATGCGGATGCCAAGATACTGATTACTAAATTTGTATTTAGAAATCAGAAATTTTATCTTTTATGTTACTTATAAATAAATCTATTTACATTTTTGCTCGAGGAATCGGAAATCGATGCATTCAGCAGGGAAAATCATGTATCACTGCTCTAAATATTCTCCTGAATGCGTCAAATATAGTACAAATTCTATTTGGATGTCGTTGTTATTGATTTGACTGGTTGAATCGTAGTGAATGTCCGAGTTAAGTTCGCCATATTTAAATTGAATCGGAAGTGGAGAACATAATGGTTTTCAATCAACCATTTTAAACTTATTTAAAACCTTTTCAATATATGCTGACTGACTGAAATAAATTTTATTATTTATTCAATCTACTTTTATTTCAATAAAATGTCGATAAGTCTGTCATCTGAATTTCTGATTTAGATATAACTTAAATCTATTCATTGTTTCGATATTGGCTGTTGCTATTAATAAATCATCTACATACAATAGTAAATACATATTCTTCAATGTAACATTCTTATTAGTTAGTCTATTTGTCTCTGAGATATCCATTATAGGGTCACAAATGCCTCGTTTCGCCTGTAAGCCCATTATACCCATTTCAGTCATTTCTGATGTGTACAGGGTATTGTAAAAAACTATGCTCAAGGCAGTAATTATGACGAGCCATGGTCCAAATATTGGAGCCATTGTAATGCCCTCTGTGTGTGTATGGAACATGCTGTGCCCCAATCGCAACCGAGTCTCTGGATGCTGCTGCTGCTGCTGATTGTATGATGACCATGTTGAAAATGCTCATTAAAGGTACTTCAGGAATTAAACCATTTCACAATTGTGTTATGGGGCAGGTTAACGCGCCTCCGCGCTGCTCCGTCCTCCTACCGGGCAGAGCGCTTTCGATTTGACGCGCTATTTATCAGCTGTTGTTATCTATTGGTGGGCACAGTACAAAGCTTTGGGGCAATTAAGTTGAACGTGCCACGATTTGGGGCAAGCTTTGGTAGTTTTAGGGGGCGTCTTAACACAGGCGCTGAAAGAATTCAAAGTTTCTTTCTCTTTAAGGTCGAGGTTTACTTGAAAGCCCAGAGAAAATGGAAATTACTTCCATTTGAGGTTAGCTCACATTTTCGGGCCAGGTCACGGCGGGGAAAGTGGTAGAGTTGGTGGTCAACGGGCTTAAAGAGCCACCAAATCATACAATTCATCGAAGTCTAATGGCAGTGTTTACCGAGCTCTTAACTTGTCAATTTCGCACTTAAAAAACTAGTTTTAATTTACATTTTACTCGGAAAGCAATTCGCATGAAAAATATTCACAACTTTGCCCAATATAAAGAAATATAATATACTATATACTACATAGGCAACTGACATCACAATTGGTTTATAATAGTAACATACTAATATGCCTCAAAAAAAATGCATTCAAATTAGTAAATCAAAACAAGTAAGAATGCTATAGTCGAGTATACCCGACTACGAAACTCCCTGTACCCAGGTCTAAAACATCCAATCACATCTACGTCCACTTACACATACATACACAGATACACAAAGACGCACACACACAGGCGGCAAAAGCGACAGCGCAAGCGAGGCAATTTAATTGGTGGCTGTGCTTCTTCTACCCCCTTCACGATGCATCACTGAATCTTCTTTCGTGAATAACTTCCGTGTTTATTATCCGATCGACATGAAGTTTGGACAGTAGATTAAGAGAGACTTGAGTATTGTACATGCCAAATCTTAAAGCTATATCTTGAAAATTGTTACTGGGGACCGGGAATAGATATCTGAAATATGAAACACACTTGATCTGCGTATGGTATACAGGAACCTACATTCCAAATTTGGTGTCTCTAGCTCTTGTAGTTGCTGAGATCGAGGCGTTCATACGGACAGACGGACAGACGGACATGGCCAAATCGAAATCTCTTTTGATACTGATCAAGAATGTATATACTTTATAGGGTCGGAGATGTCCCCTTCTGTCTATTACATACATTTGCACAGATGTAATACCCCTTTTTACCCATTTTATGGGTAAGATTTTATTTAAGCTTATTCTATTTCAATTTAATCTTTTTGTTATTTTGTAAACAAATTAAATTAAACTGAACTATATTTAAGAGAACCACTTGATCTAAAAAGAAGTAACTAAGTTAAGTATGGTTATTTATTTAAAACATAAACTTTTGAATGGACTGCAGGCAATTAATTTAATTTATAGTAAACATTTGGTCCATATTTGACTTTTTCAACACTCGACTTTTAGAATTTGCATAAAACAATTCCAATTGGTTCTGTTTAGCTGCCTGGTAACAGGTAGGATCGATGCTGCTGGCCAGGGGCGTGAAGACTCAAAGCCGCAAGAGCTCTCTGCAGTTGGGCTTGACAAGAAACACGCAGCAGCAGCAGCAACAGCAACAACAGGCCATAAACTGTCCGCTCAAACGGCAATTTTCATTTGACAAAATTGTATCTTTGGGTTTTTTGTTACACCTTACAATGATCGCACAACGACGACTCTCTGGACCCCGTGCGGAGCGCCATGAAAATTCCCAACAATGGTTAGCACTTTGTCCCGCTGAGCGGCGCGACCGTGACGCTCTGGCCCAGCTCATGCTGTGCCTGGGACGGAACAGGGGACAGGGGTAGGGGTCTTGGGTATCTGTGAAATGTGAAATTGTGTACGCACATTAATTTCTCATCATTGGCATTGGCTTTGAGGAGGCTGCCTGGCCAAAACAGGGTGACTACCGCTGCGTATTAATGGAAATGTTATAAGAGATTAGAAGGCAGAGAGAGATACACACAGACAGGCTGACAAGACAGCCAGATACAATTGCAACTGTTTGTGATTTTAATGCGAATTTTTATGCTCTGGCCATACAAATACTATTTACGATGTATTGGGTTGCAGTTTCCCTCGGACCGGTAAGAACAACAGTTTACCTTCGGCCAGGGACTCTCTAACCAGGTAATAGCTAGGGAGATATATCGAGGCGTGAGCTACCTATACTCGGCTCATTATGGTCAATATCATTGTTCCTACAGGCAGTCAGCCAGATTTCCTACACTCGTTTATCGTCTTCGAGAGACTTTCTCAAGGTAATCAATATCGGCTTTCAGTTTTGCGCAATTGTTTTTGATTGTTTGGTTTATGAGGCATAAAATTATATTACGCACTGAATATAATAGCAAAGAAAGTTGCTGCATTTTTTACAAATTACTCGGGATTTTAAGAGAATTAATTTACTTAAAAAAATTAAAAATAAATACAACTGAAGTAATATTTATTTAATTACGAAGGCAAAACAGTGCTGCCTCAAATCAAAAAATATAATATAATACATAGATATAAGGAAAACATTTTAAAAGCCTACACGAAATGACAATTGAGTTTAACAACGACATCAACACGTAGGGGAAAGTTTATTGGCCAGTCCGAATAGCTAGTATGCCCCTATTCACAGCAAAGAATTGCCGGTGGCGTTATTAGAGCCTATATCAAGATAGTGAAGAGTTAGTTATGAAGAAAAAGCTTATAGAATTTAAGGATATTTTAAAACTAAAGAAGAAGAATAAAGAAAGACAGTAGGAATGAATTGAAATGAAATGAAATCTCCAATCCGGTGGGGGAAGTCTTATTAGCCAGTCTGACAAGCTGTGCCCCAGCTCACAACGAGGTTGGTTAGAGATTACATTAAGGAAAAAATGATCTAGGAACGGGTAGGGATGGGAAAGAATAAAAGAGTTATAGAGTAGAAAATAGGAAATAAAGGGGGACATAGAATGGGCAATCTCCGACCCGACGGGGGAAGAATAGTTTTATTCAATTACAAAAATTGCATAATTGTTTTTGTAAGCACAGCTAGCTGCGCTACTTCTTTTTATTAAAATTATTAATATATTCTTTGTAGCTTAAATTTCATACATTAAATATCTTGCATTAAGCTCTCACTATTGACTCATTAAACGAATAACGAGTATGCTTAAATTCAATTAATGTTACACTTTAAATTCCGCTGCATTTTTGCTGCTTAACTCTAGGACCTTTATGTGCCATTTAGTGCTCCCCAATGCAGCTCCAACTCCATTACCCGTATGGCACACACTTCACAAAGAATTATTTTTCCAAAAACTTCAGCGCAAACTGCAATAACAACAACAAGAACAACAATACAGCTGCGCACTTATAAATGCAATTTGTGTTAAAAAAAAGTACACAGCATTTTTAATTAAATAATTATTATAATTGTTGCTGTAGTTTAAGAAGATTTTCGTTTTCATTTTTCGCACGAGAGCACGGAATATTTTTTTTATATTTTTCTTGCTTTATTGCAAAAAGTGTGTAAAAATAAAAATATAATTATGCCGAAATATAAACCAACAAAGTAAACGAAATGTGCGTATGCGTGTGTCTTTGCGTCGGAAACTTTAACAAAAATATTTTAAATTGCCACAAAAATAAAATGTTTGACGACGATGCGTGAATACCCTTATCATGTGCGTGGGACCTCCCCTAAGGAGAATCCTCTATGTACATAATATTTCTTAAAATTTATTTATTATTTGTATTTTGTTTTTTTCTCTCCCACACTTATGTTAAGATAGCCTTTGGTTAACATCTACCAACTCTATAAGTATGTAGATCCTGGCTTTTTAAACTCTATAAATAGTAGGGCAAGATCGTAAGGTGCCGATCATAATTACCAAAAAATAAAGAAAAAATAAAAAATAAAATATGTGAGCATGAAATATGTGAATTGAGTTTACCAAAATATCTTTTAAAGAATATAGACAGAGTTAGACACGTGAGCTGCAATTCTTAGTAACCAACTTAATTATAAATGTTATTTTAATTACTTTAGAAATTATTTACTATTAGAAATAGGTAGAACACGTGAATATTTATTCCTTGATTTCATTATAGTTAGAGTGTTGAGATCTGGTAGTAAATATTTAAAAAGTTTTTATGTGTATTGAAATTTTAAGTATTTAAATTTTTTGGTAAATATTAGATTGTCTTAAGAATTCTATAATTTTAGTAATTTAGGATGGGATTTAATTACTTAAAGTAATCAATACACAACTGTTCTGGTACATTCACATCACAATACTCACTATGCCCTGCTCGGGAGAGGGCAAGGACGAACGTCTGCAGCTGGCCAGGTTGGCAAATAAATGCGTGTAAATCTGCGCCATAAGTATGACCCTTAACATCCTTACATGCGGCAGGTGCAAACCGCAACCCGAGCGCCATAAAGAGGCTTCCGGACAAACAGAAACGGAGGGACATGGGACCCGGGGGTGGGACAGTCGGATGGGAAATGGTGGTCTATGCGTCGAAATTCGCGTTATAATGTTAAATCGCTTTTCAATTATTTTATAGGTTATGGTAATATTTATTTTAATTAAAACCAAATACAGTATCCCAATACACAGTCCCCAATACCCCCGAACAGGACTCAACTGCATCGTTTTATGCAGTTTGTTTGTCAGTGTTGTTGTTGTTTCTGTTATCCTTCAGCACATTCCATAAAAATACACGTATGCAAATGGACAAAATAAGAAAATAAACGAGCGCCGGGTTCATTTGCAACATATAAGGCAACAAATAAATATAAAAATAAACATAAAAAATATATGATGGCTGTTAATGTTTGGTATACAGCGCCAAAGTGGAACGCCCTGCCAGTTGCCTAGAGGCTGTATCTGTATCTGTTTATGGGCATGGGTGGGGTGTACGGTACGGTTTGGACCCTATGCGAAGTTTGTTGGCGGTTTTTGTTTACAAATTTCAGAGGTGAGGCTGGTAGAGCACTCCAAAAATGGTGTGGTGTTGAAAGTTGTACAACTTTTTAATTGAGTTCTGTGATGAAGTTCATTTGGAATCTGATAATGGAAAATTGTTAACAGCTGCTTAAGGACTGAGAAAATAAAAATATATACTATTTAAATTTGTATATAAAAATTTAATATTGGTATGTGTATCAAAAACTCGAAACGTTCTACGCCGATTGAGCTACAACTTCGACACAATATACAGTTTGCTTCAAGGATTGCTTTTATCTATTTTCGCGTCAATAACATACCCATTTCGAGAGAAAACAGTAGGCTCTTCCGGCCCAGGACATTGGTCGATCTACCCCCACAGGCGGAAATCTGTTGTATGAAACTTGAAAAATCTACTCCCAGCCGTATCTACGGACGTGAAATGGGGTTAAGGTCTAATCTGTGAGAGAAGGTTTTTGTTAGATAGGTTTCTAAGTTCTTACCCTATACAATACCCTATACAACAAATCATAAGGAACGGGGCGAAAAATAGTTGTTGGTTTTATTTGTTTATTTCTTACTTTCTCATCCATGCAACAACATTGTGACACAGCGGAGTACAGCTAGTTCTCTATAATTTTTGTGAGTTTCATAGAAATCAGTTGCATAATAAACCTTAATATAAACTGCCAGTATTTAAACACCTGTTTCTAAAAAGAAACCTTTTTAGTGTTGTAAAACTCCAAATATGTTTGCCACTGCTACAATTTTTGCAAGCATATCCTGAGATGTGGGAAACTTAGCAATCTGTGGTTCGTTGTTGGAATTTTAAGATTTTACTTGCCACATATGCCACAAACGACAATTGTTCGACCTACTGAATACCTTGCTTGCATTCAAATAAATACTGCGAAATATTCATCAGTTTCATTATCCTATAAAATACTTGTGTTGGACAGAAAATAGATGCAACTTCATTTGTTTAATTTACAACTCTTGTGCATCATCGAGATAATTAAATGCGGCCGAATTGCAGTCAAAGTGCATTTGAACTATGCACATTTAGTACACATTTCCCTCATTTCCCCATGACCAGACATAAAGGCATTTTACGCTAAGGTAAATCCGGTAAATATTCATTTTTGGCTACCAAAAATATGCGGTGCCTGCGACTATTTGCCAAATGCATTGTTGCTGGAGTTGAAAACAGGTAAAGGATGGCAATGTTTACTACTTGCCAATATTGAAATTTCAAATACTTGCACAGGAGCTAACGAGTTAACGTTGAGGCCTCAGCCTCTGCCAACGTTTTCACTCACATCCAAATTATCAAACTGAACATAATTTTGCGCCATTTAAGGGGAAAACGTGTGCAGAAATTTTAACGAATTTGCACCAACAATAACAAGAACATCAACATCAACAACAACAGCAACAATGTAAATACACGCTGTGCCGACAACTGCGTGCATTGCCTGCATTAGGAAAACTTGCAATTAAAACTCATTTCGTTGAAAACGCGATTTTGCCGCGTAAATTCCATTTAAAAAGTTTCATCGCCAGCAAAACTCATCAGCCAAAACGCAACCAAAACATCACCAGAGCACTACGAACTCCATTTCCCCCAGTACTCCAGTCTCCCCGTACCCCAGTCTCCCACAGCACCAACTTGATGGTAAACGAAATGAATTTTAAACAGTATTCATTGAAGCATTATCCGCAGCACCCAAAACATTCGCGACTTGTGCATGAATGCCATGTATGATGTCCTAAGTAAGGGTATAATAATACTAACATAAGGTTTGTTAACAACTAAATTACTTGGTTACAGTAGAGCTTAAATAAAGACTGCTATGATGTAAAGTCTACCTTTAATGGAAGTTAAACTGTCTTGCAAAGACATTCTGATAGTGATTCCAACTACAACTTTCTTAAAAATGAATTAATTCTACAATCTATGAATAATAAGGAATGGAAAATCAAACAATTTGTTGTGATCTTAAGTTTTTTGCTAGAAACAGCGTCATTTCAGTAAAATAGAGTTTGTTATTGCTTAAACTCCATAACCACAAAGTGGTACTAACAATAACGGCCTTATATCATCACCAATTCCAAATATCCAGGAAAAATTCAAAATAAAGGAATAATTCGTCCAGTTCATAGGATATGAAAGTAGTTCGCTGAAGTACTTTTTTGTCAGGGGTGTCCCCGAAATCTCTAGATATTTTCGGTTGGTGTTAAATTACTTCAAGATATCCAATTTTTTGGTGTACGGAGGTCTCACGGATGCTTTTCTATGCGTAGTTAAGCCGTTTCTTAAACGCGTTTAAAATGGTTATGGTTTTGAATCCCCAGAGTTTTATCAGGAGATTTTATTGATTCAGTTATTAACTTATCAATTACAAAATCTTTAGTATCCTAAATAAAATAATCAATTAGGAAAACTTCTTAAATATGAGTTAAAATTTGTTACTGATGAAAAAAAATGTCATAAAAACAAATAGGTGGAACATGTACGAAATAAACTAATATTTTCTCAAAAATTTATTTATGAATTTGCTTAGCAAGGGTATTTAACTATTGGTGTCTTAGAATTAACATTTTCATCTTGTTGCCATTTGGGACACATTATTTCGCGCCTTTGTCTGAGAGGGTTTTTAATCTATTCCTGGTCAGATGTGAGGAAAGGCGTCAAACTAAATTTCAATAATAGAAAACTCCGACTCGCACTGAGCGGGTGGAATTCAATTACGAGTGGACTTTTCACTGTTCTATTGATTGACAGCAGGTGAAATTTTGGTTAGTTTTGTTGTTGTTCAGTTTGTCAGCATGCAACTCTGCTGCATTGGCGGCCATTTTGGAACGGCTCTATCAAAAATGTATCTGCTAACCCCTCTCCACCCCCTGCAATTGTTTGACTGCCATGATGAGTTTTTAAATTCGTTATTAAACGTTTTGGCTGATTTGAATTTAGATGGAAAATCTTTTCTCTTTTTATCGGTTGTGGTTTGTTTCGGCCTGTTTCGGCATGTGTGTCTGTGTTGGGCCTTTGATTTTCCCACTGCTCGTGTGCAAATGGAAAATGAAGTTTGAAATTCTATAAATTTGGTATTTTGTTTGCCGTTTGGCGTTACGCATATTGGCAAATTGAGTTTAGTTCTTTGAATGATGCTCTCTGGTCGGCATAGTAAAAACCATTGATATATAGTGCAAATTTAGTCGATTGTAATTGTTGTCCCAAATTAAATTTTAATTGATTTTTAATTATAAAATTAGTTTAGGCCAAATATTTGCGGGATTCGCTTTTTTTGCAATACAAATTGGGTATTTTAATTCACCATATTTGATGTGACGAAGGAATTTAATATATATTTATCTTATTTTAAGGCAGACAATATAACAGTTCAGGCAAATGAAATAGACAAAAAATTATAACTTATGTTAAAGAGCTTAAGCTTTATAAAGAATCTTTAAAATATTAATCTACATTTTCTGACTTCCAACAAAAAAATGAGTTACTTATTATATTTATTAGTTATTATATATCTAGTTACTTATAACTATTATGCACAGTGCGAGTCATATTAGATTTGATCGCTGTATCTTTAAAAAGAAAAGAAGCCAATAACATAATTATTTCCTATTTTAATAAATATTTGAACATTCTTTATTATCTGTTCTCTGATACCCCTTTTATCCACCTGCCATAACTTAATCTTCCAATTAACCACCTCCCTCTCAACTCTCCAACTACCGTTTCATCATTGAGGTCCCAAACCTGGGATGTCAAGAACCCTCTTTTGACTTAATTACTTGCCAGCACTTTGATCTGCCTTCAAATTAATTGCGCAACGCCGTAGAACTCGGGCCTATCTTAATTTTTTCCATACTTTGACAAAATACCGCGGTTTCTTGGGCATTTAAAAATCAATAGAAAATCATTTATTAAAATAATCACATCAAGCATGCAAGACCAGAACAAGAACCAGAAACAGAGCCCAAATGAAGCTTCATTATGTTGCCAAAAGAGAAAAGAACTGAAGAAAAACCGACCGTGACAGATTATGCAAACTAATTACACAAAATTAGTTGGGATTTATGCGTTACGAGTTCATAAAAAACGTTACCAAAAAAGTTCTCCAAAAAACGAACACTCAAAAGAGCTTTGTAAGCCAGGTCGCATTTATTAATCAATTCAATTTTTGCCGCTCCGCATGGATGCGGTTGTGCGGGGGGGATTTTGTTTGGGAACCCGTTTTCGGGTCACTTTGGCGCCCAGCGACAAGTGACAAATAGTGTGACATAATAAAGAAAAAGGGTTCAGCTGTGTAGTATTTTTTATATCTTTCTCTTGTGGCTACAAATTTGTATGATGTAGCGCTTAATTGGTGATTAACCACCTGTAGCTTGTGGCACAGAGTTCCCTGACTCTCAGTTCTCAGTTCGATTGCATTCTAAAGTGTCTCGTTTCGTTACGAAAAATCGTGCCTGGACCGCCCCCCCACCGCCCAGACAAGCCTTGGTTTACTTTTCCTGATCGTGTTCTCTTAAACGTTTTTAATAAAATGAAGTTGAAGCTAAATCTGAAGCTGAAGCTGAGACTTGGCTGCAAATGAAGACGAAGTCGTTGTCTGCCTCTCCGAAACAAATGTCACTCTGCCCCTCGGCCAGAGTTCTAGTTCTGGAAAGTTGAAGAAAAAAAACCAACAAACTATAAGATTAATGGTTACACGCTGATGTTGTTGTTGCTGTCAGCAATGTTTTGTGGGGCCATTTCCATGGAAATTGCAGCTACGGGGCCCGTTGGTTGGGAAAATAATTCATTTCGATTGCCAGGCCATGGGATTTGTCAAAGCCAATCCATAGCACAGCGTTTAGATTATCTCTCTATTAATTATCGTTTATGGTTTGTTTGCTGGGGTGCAGCATATTGTCAGATATTTTGTTTATAATTTGTAGTCAGCTTTTCGCTTATCAGCAAGTTTTCCTTCTTGGGGGCGTCAATGAACACGGCCAAACAAACCGTTTCCAGTTCACAGTTCCCGGTTCCCATAAAAAGCAACCTCAGATAACAATCCACCTTTACCTGTGGGGGTTGTCCACTTCAAGCAAATGAAAAGCAAATTGCCTATGCCAATATTGAGGCTTCAACTGAGCTACACACTAACCACTGTTTCAATACGGCCCTTCCCCCTCCCTGCCCCAACCTCATACACATCTATATGTACATCCACAGCAATTGCCACTATTAGCATGCTAATATAAACATGAAAACTAAAACTTATTACAAAATCCATTAGTTTTTCTTTTTCGTTGAACGAACGTTCGAGTGCATAACATGTTGTGGCTCTTACTCTTCATAACCTTATACTATAGGGTATATCCGATGTGTTGTAAGGTCCACACAAGAAACTCTGTTTCAGATTTGTTTGACCCTGCGTTGCGGACGTTACATTTGAATACAATTCAATTACTCCTGTTGGTATTCTGAATGAAATATTTTTAACTTACAGTAAGTAATAGCTTTATGAGAGTACTTTCAATTGGCATGCAAAAATATTTGGTAATTTGTTTCATCAGAAATATAATTAAGCTTAGGGTTCCGTCGCGGACGTTACAAGAAATACAGAAATCGAAAAATTCTTGAATCTAAATATATTTAAATGTGGCTTTAGGAACCTACAAAGATATTATCCAGCTGAAGACCCTAGCAGCCAATACTATATGATTAGTTTTTAAATAAATAAATAAAGTATTAAAATGAATGTATTTATATTGAAAATATTCTTTGCTGAAATGAAATAATTTATTAAAATAAAGTAGATAAGTGTCTCTTTTTCATATTTTCATTAATTTATAAATACAAAAAGTTCATTAATTATCGGTTTATGGTATGAAAAATAAATAAATTCAATGTGATAGCATTATAAATATATTTTGAAAATATTCTGAGCTAAAATTAAATAATTATTTTTTAAATAAAGTAGATAATTGTTTATTATATATTTTCAGTGATTTCTTAATACGAAAAGTTTATTAATTATCAGCTTATTGTGTGAAAAATAGAATAAAATGCAATTGAATTGTATTATAAATTTATCTGTGCTAGATTTCCAAATTATAATATTGGGTAACAGTACAGAGTATTCGAAATTCGTTGCATTGTGCTTAACAGCGCTTCCTCGATTTTTTCGACTGCGGTTACATGAGCTGCCCCGCGGCGAATTCGTGTGCTATCTACGAGCAATCAATGCCGAAACTGATGATGTTAATCTGAGCCCCCCCAATTTACCCTTAAGTTAAAATTCATTTGAATATACAACATCCTATTTCAATTTAAATTCAAATCCGCAAACATTTGCCACGAACGTTGGACTTGGACTGACATGAGCCACGCCCACTGTTGCTGGCTAAAGGACACTGGGGGCTGGCCCTGGCCATATCAAGAGTCGACCTGCCATCCTGCAGCCCCCTGCAGCTCCCTGCAGCTCCCTCCAGCTGGTCGTTGTCGTTGTGGACGCTGCAAATGCCACTTACTCCAAAGTGCCGCAGCGATTAACATCTACGACCTGACGGACGGCAGAAGACGGGCGCGAGGTGTGCAACGGGGGGCCAGGGCGATGAGACGATGGCAACTAGCTACCAATTCGGTTGGATCCAGCTACCTAGCTACCCAACTACCCAGTTATCTACCGTTATTTGGTCTGCCCTGCAGTGTGTGTGTCTGAGTGTGTGTGTTGTATCTTTTGCATATCGCGTGCTGTGTATCTTCAAGTATGAGTATCTCGACGGTGCTACGGCAACACCAAAACCAACGAGCATTGCCAAATTGCAAAACCAATTTAAAAACGTTAAAAAATATATTTGTGGATAGTTATGGTTTCGCTTCGTTTTGCTATATTTGGAAAATCTAAATTGGAATTTGTTTGCCCAGCGGAACATTTTTTTCAATATACACACCTATATATATTTTATTTAATTATCCGAGGGATTTTTTAGCACATCATCTTGGCTGCATGCAATGCAGTTATTGCCACAAGATAACGAATTTAGTATGCAACATTTTTATTCATTTCGATTTGATTTGAATTGTGACTGGGCAGGGGCGGGGACGGAGTGCGGACTGGGTGCCGTTCTAATTTGATTGAGTTGTTGCCACAAGGATAAATACGTGGCAGAATTCATACTGTCTGCTGCTAGCTTGTAAAGTCCTTGAAGGTAGAGGTAAGGGGTTACAATTTTATTGATTGAATGAGGGTATTGAGAATTTAGTTAAAAAGTAAGTTTATTTATTCAACAAAATTGGATTGTACTTAGAAGGAGAAGCCAAATCGTATGCAGTTACTCAAGCCTTTTCATTTCAGTCAGATTAATTGCTTTCAGGCTACAAAATTAATCTTTGTTATAGCTTGAAAAGTTGTGTGTTTCAAAACAAATAAAACTTGCAAAAATTCCCAAGAAATTTTGCTCTTTTTTCAATAATGGAGAAAAATCCATGCAGAATTTATGTATTTTATGTATAAAACTTATGTTTTATGCAGAATTCATGCATAGTTAAGGACATTAAGTTATGACTTGATAATCTGCGATTCTAAATAAGAACAGTTAAGTATTATGTATTTTAATTGTTGAATTAAAACATAAATATTCATAAAGTATGCATACATTTTCAATGAAAATGCATATATTTATACAAATTCGGGAATGTACAATATATAATGATAATATTAATTATTACTAGTAATTTTGTAATTTCTATAGAACGTAATGGGACAAATTGTCGACTGTTGTGGGGTCTTATATACCCGTGAATAAATGGAAGAATTAAATATGTTATCTTATCCATTTGTCCTAACGTTTCGAAGTGCTAGTTATTATCATTGGCTGCCCTATAAGTACTTTTTATATAATATTAAATAATCCTTCCTTTTCCATGACTTTATTTGCTACCACAATTTCTTAATATCTGTTGACATTAAAGCCCAATAAGCGGGAATGCTCGACCATAAATCTGCAGCAAGTCTCAATAAATTAAATACATTTTATTATTTCTTGCTGCCTTTGGAACAATGAAGAATATCAGAAAACGGTCTCATCTCATCGCTGAGTCAAAGCTTATCACGATCGGTACAATGCACAGAGATTTTTACTTATAAATTATTTAAATGGAAAATAAAGCATGGCCAGGCTGAGGCACCGGACTGGACGCGGTCTGTTTGCAAATGCGGTCGGGAAATGTCATGAAAAAAGTTGGGGCAAATATCGAGAGCTCGGTGGTAGTATGTACATATATACCTATACATAGTAAGTAAAACAAATTCACAATATCGAACATGAACAAAGCAAGAAAATGATAAGATCACGATTGTTGCAAGTTGCAACTGCCTGCAACGAAAGTTGCCAGCCCCAGTAGCAGGTTGTACTGTTGCATGTTCAACATGCAACAAAAGCGGACACAACAACAACAACAGTAAGAGAACCAAACAGCAAACATTTAATTGCCAGCCACGTTGGCCCAACCGAAACGGAACGTGAGATGCCACAAAGGAGTAAGGGGGGAGGGCCAGCTGACCGCCTTCTTGTGCCAGTTATGTATGTGCACGTATGCAAACTTTATCTGACAGATTCGCGTGATAAGCCCAGACAAGCAGCCAAGCGATGCATGTGGATCGATCTGCGCCTCAAGTGAAATATCGCCAGCGGTGGAGCTTCAAGTGGAGCAAACGATTCCGCGCCGCTGGCCAAATTGGCAGTCAGCTGAAGCTGAAGCCACAGATGAAGCTGAAGCTGAGGATGAAGATGAAGATGAAGCTGATGATGATGATGATGCTGAGGACACGCAAAGGGACCTGAACTTGCAGCTCACAGCTCGCAGTTAAGGCTGAGCTTGGCCTGTGCCTAACAATTGCAGCACTCTGCAATTGTTCGCCTGGCCTTTTAATGAGCAAATAACTTGCGTTTCGGCTAACAAAATTGGCCTTTGAATGTACATAATATATGCAAGAAGAGCAGCAAAAAAAAAACTGACAAAAAGATTACTGGGAAGTTGCGGTTAGTTAGCCTGACGATAGTTATGTCTTGAGAAACTGCTGCCGGGGTGTAAGTATGGCGAGTGAGAGATCGAAGAAGCCATAGATGCAGAGTTCAGTATATCTATGATAATGGGAATATACATGTGCCAAATAAGTAAGTAAAGAGTTAGGTATGAAGAAAAAACTTATAGAATTTAAGGTATAAAACGAAGGATAAAAATAGGAATAAAATAGGAAGGAAATCTCCAACCCGTTGGGGGAATGTTTTAGTAGTCGGTCCCGACTCACAGCTGGGTTGGTTAGAGATTTCCTTAAGGAAAGAAAGATCTAGAAAAGGGTAAGGATAGGATAAGAATAAGAATAAAGGAGTTATAGAGTGTGAAATAGAGTGGGACATGGAGTGGGAAATCTCAGAACCGATGGGGGAAGACTACTACCTTAAATCGAATGTCCTTATCTTACTTAAGGCATAACATATAATTATTTCAAAAATGGATAATGATATTAATGATTATTAAATATAAATAAGTCAAGACCTTGGCTCCCATAGCTATTACCATGTTAACTCATAGTTTTAATTTTAAGTCAGCATTATAAAAATTAATAAATTTAAAAATTTAAAAGCCAAATTTGAATTTTCAAATGCATTATTCTAATTAAGATTACAATTTGTATTATTATGATTATTATTATTAAATATTCCGTCTTGCAAGTGATCCTTTGTGAGCTGTTAAAAGAGGCAACATGTTAGCCACTTCCTGCGCTGAGCCCAAAAGTGTATCCTCGTCCAACCTAGATCCATTCTTGGCCCAAACATTCTCTCATACGTATGCATGAATGAACGAGCCTTTTAGTATTTTTCACTAATATCATAATCCACCCTTTTGTGGGGGTATCAAGTATCTTGGCCTAGGTGTAGGTTCTAATGCCAAGCTGTCAGCTAAATCAATTTCAGTTTGTTGGGAATTTCACCTTTTTTGCCAATTCCAATGGGAGAACCTTTTGGTAATTGCATTAAATATGCAAAAAATTTCCTCATGCATTCAAAAGACGTGCCAGCTAACGCGTGAGCTCCCAAGCGTTGGCCAAGGTTGTCGAACCAATTAAATAGTGTAGTTTATGTGTCGAAGGACCACAAATACGCACATGCGGACACACAACTCATAGGCCAAAGGATGCGCAGCCTTAACTCAAATACGCATTAAATTATCAAAACAAATACAAAAAAAGACCAGAAGGTATCCAGTTTTCGTTGCGGATTGTTGCAGACTCGGCATAAATACTTGTATATCGAGGCAGTAGCCCGAAAATAGTGCGTGCCTTCGTTACAGATTTACAGCAAATAAAAATAGCTGGCTGGCTACAGCTTAGTGGCGTTTGGGGTCGCAGGACATTGCGTATACGCCGCGTGTGTTGTCCTGCGCTGATTGCCAGCATAGAAAATCAATTCGAGCGTATAAATGTGGGTCACAGCGGACCTCGCTCTGTGTGTCGTGTGTTGTGTGTTGTGTGTGTGTGTGAGTGACTCAGCAAATTATTTGAAATGCTACAGCTGAAACTGAGTGCGGGGCCACTTGGGGAGAACTTGAACCTATACGCATAATTTAAGTGAGTTTACGCCTGAGTCTCTCTTTAACTCCCCGCTGCACCTCGATGGTGCAACGAAGCGTATGGCTGGCGGGGCAAAAGTTTATTTTCCAAGCCATAAAAGACAATCGACAAAGCATCATCGATGACTTTGGCTCAACACTCGCATAAAGACATTTCCAAGTGCAATCAAATTCTACACTCGAATGGACATTTACACATACGCCGCTCACCTCCTCTCCACGATACTTTGTCACACTTTGCTGCTTTCTTTTCATAACCCCCTCCAAGCCCCAGGCTCCAGTTGCCCTGCAAAACTCTGTCAACTTTTCGGTGAAAGTGTATTTTGAGATTTTCAGCAAATGCTGCAACTTTTTTTTATCGGCATTGCTTTCGGGGGTAAGCTTTAACGTTAAGTAATGGAGCGCTATTAGGAACTGACGAAAACTTTCCCAGCCAGGCCTAGGGTATGGCTATAAAAACAACAAGTTTGTATGTGACAAAGCGAACTTACAGTTTCCGAAGGGTTCAGCAATTGCTTTGAACATGAAAATTGTTTAGCAAATTGTTTGGAAGCTATAAAACTATAAAATAAGTAAATATAAGACTATAATTGCAGCTCAATTCAAGACGTTGTTTTAAAGAAAATTCTAAAGAAGCAATAAATCAAAAACTGACTCTCTATTGAGAATGAAACGTAGTATACTAGTTACTTGGAAGAATAGAATAGATTATAGAGAAATATCGAATGAAAAATGCAAGAATTATTTGGAATTATTGGAAAAAACCAAATTATGAGATAGATTTGGGGAAAATACACTAAATAGGAAGGATTTCCCAAACGAATAGGATGGTTAGGGCTTGATTGAGTCGGATTTTGATGATGATGGTCAGGAATACACTCATATATTCCGTTATGGTGTCGAAAATGCCTTCTTCAAGAGTATACAAATAATAGACTACTTACACATAACATATTTCATACGCTCAAGTGTAGAAGAATACCATAATTTCATTTTATTAAAGTTTTTATTTATTCTTAAACTATTGTCTACATATATTTTGCCTGAGATCCGTTTTGAGTCAACATTAGCTGGCTTCCTTATTGGCATAGCAACCTGACAAACTTTAACATTATCATAATTGCCTTCTTACCCAGCATGCACATAACAATTTCGTCTTCTAACTACTTGGGATTGTCTTCTCCTCGTACATATCGCAACCCAAGCAGGCAATCAAGCGGCCCATCAGGCGCCACCAACTTTTCAAGAGGCATCACCCTCTTCAACTCGCATGCCCCCCTTTCTCCGACCGATTCCAAGACGAGCAGAAGTCCATCCAGCGATTTGGCATAGCTAAAAAGGCGCAGGCCAAATATTTGCAGGATGGAAGGAGGAGAGTTTTCTTTGGAGCTTGGTAGAAGTTCTCTGTGCGCGTTGCATATGTAAATAACTCTTGAAAACATCATTGAATCAACTTTTGTGCACATCTTCTTGCGCTGTGTGTGTGTAGTGTGTGGTTGTGTGTGTGCAGCGGAGCAGATGGGAGCAGCGCCATCTAGCGGAGAGCGGCCTTATATTGACTCCAGTTGTCGGCTCGCGTTCGCGGCTTTTATAGTGTGTTTATTTAGCACTTGAAAAATATTACTTTTTTGCCAGCAATAATTTTAATTGCTTTGGCATTCGAGGCAGTCTCGAGTCGGGGGGCTTCAAACTGGCCCAGGGATTGCGATTCAGATTGGGGAGCACCGTATACCCGCCCGCCTGCCTCCCGCCAGTTGCCAGCCTGCATACAGAAAAGTTAAGTGGCAAAAGTTTTCGCACTAAAGTTGAAGTTGGCTTTCGGTTCCTCTTCTTGTTGTTGTTGTTGTTGTTGTTGTTGTTGTTGTTGTTATGTATTTTCGTTGAGCAAACATCAACGCCCACAGCAACAACAACAACAACAACCGTGGCACATTATTTGAGTTGGCCCTTCATTTGATTTTTTTTTTGTTGCACTCTCGCACTTTGATTGTTTTGAGATTTCGCGGCAACACATAAAGTTTCGCCTGGGGAGCTGGGTGTGGGGGCTCAGACGAGGGGCAACTGTATTCGGTTCCGTTTCAGCTTTGTTTTTATCATTTGGAAACAAAGCATCAAATTTAAATAAAATAAAAGTTGAAATTGAGATTAGTGCAAGTACTGGGAAATTAGTTTCTCCAAGCACATTATTTAACTTTTAAAGCATGTAATTTGGCTTCACAATTGTTTCATCAGATGAAAGATACGAAGAGGTGTGAAGCTTAAAGGAACGACAAGTTTAGGGGCTAATAAGGATCTGCTCTGCCGATTCGTCCGCTCTGAATGGCTAAATAGATGCCTATTAATTAGTTAGAAATTAGAAAATAATGTCCGCTTATTCCAATTATGATAATTACCAAAGAGGCTTATGGGCAATTTGGAAGGACCTTCGCAATGATTAATATTTAATTTTGAAGCAGAATAATCATATTGAAGTATACCTAAAGTGCCCTGTTGCAAGGACAATCGATTGCTTTAATAATTTTATTAATTATAAGCATAACTCAACAATAATTTAAAAATATGAATATTATTTTCCGAAATATTCAATTACTTTTTGAGCTTTAAATTTCAATCAGAAATAACAAATTGTTCCACTAAAATAAATAAATAAATAACTAATAATAATTAATAAATAAATAATATTAAAAATAATAAATATCTAATAAATAATAAATAAATTATATATTATAAATAATAAACAAATAAAAATAAATAGTAAATAAATGATAAAATAAATTATCTTTTTACTATTCATTTTCTTAACTTGTATTTCTATTGCAATATTAGTTTTATTAGTCAACTTATAATTGAATAATTAAAAAATAAAAATTACATCACAAGCGAATCAAGAGTTGAGAGTTTTTTTAAAAAACTTTTCTGTTTATGAATTTAAATGTTTATTAATTGACAATATGTTGATTTAGATCAGAGTTCCATTTCCTTAAGCTGTTTCTTATCTGATACTTTTTTAATGATATACTCTGCCCTATTACTAATATCCTTCCCCATTGCCAAAAGGATTTCATCCAATACCTTTAAAGCTTTGAAGCTGATTCGTTACACTTTACAATTGAGCAAATCATGAAGTTAAATCCTAAATTGTTCAAATTTGTTGAACCTTAGACTTGTACATACTTAACCATTTCAGTGTTGTCCAAAAAGTCTATTATCTTTATCACTTTGAATACTATCAGCCACACCTGACACATAAGACGCACACACAAAGATAGAGATTCCTTTGATATATAGAAATTTATGTATGGATAACTTAACCATTAAATTGCCACACAAATTGCATCAAATATTTAGTTGCCAGCTGGCTGCACAAATATAGTACTTAACTGTGTGTGCACACACCTTAACCTATACTGCCAATAAATAAACAAAAACAAATATTTTATGCAAATTTTCAATTTAACACAACATTAAATGCTCAAATGCTTTAGCCACATGCAGGCAAACGACCCCACAATGTTTACATGTACATTGTATGTGAGTGCGTTGTATATTTGATCAATAACAAAGCATTTAGTATATTTTCTTATAGCACACTTGTGGCTTAAATGGCGCAAACCACCGCATCGTATATAATGCTGGGCCCAGCAGCATTTGCCGTTGTGTGCAACATTTAGTGGTCATTTTCATAATATTCGCACACACCTTAATGTTATTAGACTTCGGGGAGTTCCACACACGGACAGGCAGACAAATACCCATATTAAGCCTGGCCAAAATTAAGTTAGAAATCAGTTTGAAATGTCTACAAGGGTGGAGTGAATACTTCTCGGACTCATCGAGAGAAATATATTTTCTTGGAGAGCTACAAAATATGTTCTATTTATGGTATGTATGTATAACATCCCAAAATCATTTACATCCAAGGCATATTTTTGAGGTTGGGAAACAGATAATAGCCCCTGGACTAAACCTGGTTAATACTCTGCGTAGTACAGTGCACACTGGAAAGAGTGAACAGACGGTTGTATGAACTACAAGCACTCTCAAGGAAAAACAAATTATTTGTAATATAAGGTTGATCGAATTACTAAATAAATAAATATTAAATCAAAATAAATCAATAGATTGGCTATCATTATAGTGAACCGTTTTCGTTAATTAATAATCTTTGCTTATACTTTTTATTATAACATATCAGAAATTAGTTTGGATTATGTTGTTAATTAAAACAAAAATGACCTTTTAGTAAATAAAATTACTGCTTGGGGAAAAAATTGACTAGATATGCATATATACCCATCATACTGGGATAGTCCAATCCAATCCAGCTCTATATAAAGTTATCATAAAATTAAACAAGAAATGGAAAATGAATAGCGTTCACTATATTTGTGGAATAGATTGGAAAATACATTTTTTTAAGAGTGTCACCTTTATTCAAGATATATAAAAGGCTTTGAACACAATCAGTTGTTTATGTATAATTCTGAACAGTATCACTCAATTCTGCCAAACTCTGATACAAATTATCTGATTATTTTCATTAATCTACCTGTATATTATTAAAAGTACTGTTTACTTGCCATATCTCAAACTCAAGCGAAAACTTCTCCGCCAACCCACGCATGTTTGCACTGCGTTCATAGGTATTAGGCTTTAAAAGCTATAGAGATTCATTGAGCTACACACAGATGAGTATGGTTAAGGCATTTTGAGATACAATTATTTTGAAATTTGATAAGCTGCTTTTGCGTGTGTTTTGCTCTACGAATCAATCATCAGCACTTTGTTACAGTTGCCATTTTGTAGTCTGAAGTGCCAAGATTACAGTGGAAATTGGCTGTTATAGTTGCAAAAGGCGAACTGGCTTGGGTGAAGCCATCAACTTGATATAATTTACACATTTTAATCCTTGCTGGCATATTAGCCCCGTCTCACATGACGCTTGCCACCTCATTAACTGCCGCGGGGGCAAAGTGTCTAAAAACTTTGTTGCTCTACGGGAAAGTTTTGCTGCAAAGTTCATTACGACATTGTCACAACAGCAGCTTTGGCTCATTTTCCACTCATTTTACAATATTTACGATAGGTGACAGGCTCATGATTAATACGGGCCTGCCTGCCAGGAGGAGGTGCCCATGTTTTTAACCATCCAGTATCAGCCATCCACAGCCCGTATAAAGTTTTCCTAAAGCAAAGAAATGAAACTTTTGCTTGGCTCTTTGGTATTGACCAGCGGCCTTTGGTAGATTGTAATTTGACGAGCAATCTTGCAAAAGATAAGTTTGTTGGAGAAGTGAAACACCCTATTTATTCGAAGAGGAAGCTTTAAATGTCCTGCAATGATAGAAATATTCTATAACTGAAAAAGGTTAAACAGAAACAGGACTTTTAATTTGAGCTTTGAGTTAAATCAACAGTTTTGACGCATTCTGATTAATCAACTTTTTGAAGGAAGGCTTTAAGGTAGGAAATGAAGTTTCGCAGTTCATTGCAAACTTCAACATTGCTAGTTTATACATTTGTCGGGGTAGGGTATATTATACCCTAAATCAAATCTATTTCAAATATTCGATAAGCAATCACGGAAAATGCTCTTTAAACTTTTGCCACAACGCTTCAACACCTAACCTCAGGAAAAGGTCCTGGTCAAGTGACAGGCACATCAGACTTAACACACATCCTTATCGGAGACGAACGGAAATTTCTGAAAATTTACCGCCTTAAACAAATACCCCAATTTAAACCACATGATTGATTGCTGTTGTATTGGGGATTTTTGTGGGTATGCCATTGCCTGCCAGTCAATATAAACAAAAACTGAGCTCCAAAACTAGAACTTGGGAGTTCGGGGAGTGGCCGGCGTCAAAGTTGTCGCCTGGTTCAGGACGAAGCCCTTTTTGCTGCCAAGTCATCACGGACATTGCACTTTGGCTTTGACCATCCAGATTTTGCGAGGGGGCTGGCATCCTTTGCCTTTTTGGCAAGGATACTTCTTGAACGATTTGCTTGTTTCCTGCTTGCGGCGGCAGCTCATTTATAAAATCGTTTTTTTGCTGTTATATCCTGTACATTTCAATGAAAGAACGGTATAATACGTCTTAGAGACATTTGTAAAGCTATGCCAAACATGTTATGTAGTTACCATACGCAAATTGGGTTTAAAATAGGAAATAACCTGCAGAATCCATTACAAAATGTACTCCCGCAAATATTCTAACATGGTTATCCATCCCATTGACTATTTTCAGCTACTGGGTATCTGAAAGTCGAGCACTCTCATCCAAAGCAGACTTTACGTTGACGGCGTTGTTGCTAGCATTTTAGATTTAACAAAGGTTGGGGTCACATTCGGGATCAGGATATATGAAAAATGAATGCCGCCTAGACGCATGCAGTGAGCAAATGGGCAAATAGGAAATCCTTTATGGTAATCCAAGATGTTTCCCGGCCGCTCTGCCTCCCCCCTAATGCGGTTGACATGATTCACTTTAACGATAAACGATAACGATAGCCAGCGCAAAGTCAGCCAAAAGTAGTCCAAGATAAAAAGGACAAAGCAGGAGAGAAGGACAACAACAAAGTTGGCGACAACTTGGCAGCCTCTTTGGCATAACATTTTGTCCCCTTTCTTGGGGCGCGCTCTTTTTTAAAGCAATTTAAACGTTTGAATAAACATTTCATTTAATTCTGTGCGCCTCACACAACAAACTAAAATAATCAAATAAATAAATAAATAAAAAACGCGCTGCGCAGTTTTTTTTTGTGCCGTAGACAAGCAACAACAAAGTTCACCCAGCGGCGCCAGCATTACGTAAGCACGTAACAACGCAACGCAGCGGCAAACGCTTAACGTTATTGTTGTTGTTGTTGTTGTGGTCGCAGGCAAATGCACGTAATGGTTTTATACCCTGTACTCAAATGAATCGCTGAGGAGCAGAGTATTATAGAGTCTCGTAAATGAATGTTACAGGACACATCTTTGCCACTTTAAGATATGAATATTAATTATATATTATGGAACGAATAAGTTTGGTATTTTGCTGAATCAAAAAGTTCGTTAATTTCTGGAGAATAGTTCGTTTATTTGCTTGCTTAGTACGTTCATTATTTTAATCCTTTGAATTGTTTCTGTAGTTTGGTAATTTTTTCTCCGGAGAATTGTGGACGCTCCCTATTACGTGCGCAACAGCACCTTGGAGTATTGCCAGTGTGCGCTACAATCAGCAATTTCGATAATATATAGAGACAGGTTTCTGGGCCACACTAACTCCTTGGCTGCTCGCCTAGCAAGGCCATTTAGAAGCAGAAGGCTTGTTCGATTCCATCCTTCGGATAACTGGATTTATGGCAGGACGCCTGCAGGAAGGCTGTACCCACTGGTAAAGGCTTGCCTTCATAATAATAGTCACTTTACTGTCTACTGTTAGGTTCTGTCCTCCCCTGCTCCGTAACATTAATTAACATTATTAAAGTAGTTTAAGTACTACGAAACATAATAAATATAGGTATAGATACTTCGATCCTTTCTTTATTAGTTCATTCATTTGCTTAGTTCGATCAATTCGTTTTGTTAATTTGGTTATTTTTGAGTGTTCTCCCTCGTTTGTGCTATCGAAAAAGACTTTCGTTCGTATGTCATCAGATTTTTCGAAAACTATCCGATGTCACTCTACTGGCACGTTTTGGTTTTGTATGGAATAGCTGATTTGGTATGTATTTAAAAAATTAGTATTAAATCAAAATAAATTTTAGAAACTCCCCTAAAGGATTTACTCTTTTAAAATGTTATAACGTTGGACAACATGTACAATCTGTTCTGAATCTTCAGGTCTGGACACAGGGTATCTTTAAGTCCAGCATTTGCAAGAAGAGCTTTCTTGTTGTTGTTGTCGTTGCAGTTGCAAACACACACAGCCATACGAAAAATATTGTAATAAGAAAATTCAATTTTCAGCAACATTAGAGGCAAAGTTGAGACTCGCGCTACGTGCGCGCTCTCAGAACAAAGACAAACAGCAGGAACCTAAATTACAATGCCGCACTTGTTTCTTTGCACTAACAAATTGTGCAGTTTGTGCGTACTTCGGGTAAAAGCTATTAGTTTGTGTAAATGCACGCTGAATTCGTTTTCAAAGGATACCAATTCTTCGAGGATCTTACGTTTTGGTCGTGCGTGAGCTTGCAGCCCAGCTGCTGGTTCTAAAGATGAGCGATATCGAGGAGCTGCTACTGTGGGACACCTTCGATGAATATCGAGAGTAACAGGCTTGCAGCAGTGCTGTCAACTACTTATCGATTACCAAAACAAGACGTATTGACCAAAAATGGAAACAAATTAAATACAAGTATATGAAGTCAGAATGAATCGATATTCTGCTTATCGAATTAGTTGTATGCTAGCATCCACAGGAGCGCCAATTCAGTTGTAATATCGACATATAATTTAATTTATATCAAAACCTATGTAAGCCCGCATTTTAGATTGGAAATTGTGGCAACAAATGTGTTAATTATTAAAGTTGTTTTGTATTGCAACAGCGATTAAGTTTATAAATTCTATCTTCACCATTTCCCTAAGTTATTTGTAGATTTATAATTGGTAAATTCCATGGAAAACAATTCAGCATTTGAACGTAAGTGACAAATATTTTAATTTATTATGCAACTAATCAGCTATTCATGATGGTGCCCTAAGGGTTGAAAACTGACACCAAACCCCAAGCTGCAGGCGTGCCGATGGGGGCAGGCCCTGTGCACCGTGGCTCACCCTTTCATTTGTGTGGAGTACTTGGCACATTTATGCTCCCATTTACGCTAGACACACACGCACACTCGCACATCCCTCAACACACACTTTCACTTATTGCCGGGTCCGTCCTCTGGGGAGGCAGCCCAAATGGCAGCTCATCACGTGAAGCCGACATGAGTAGAGCTGCTCTCCACCTCTGCCGACACCACCACCACCTTATCATATTAACCAGCAGCTCAGCCCGTGCTCACTTTCTCCCAAAAGAGAGACGCTGTCTTCGGCGGCAGCGTTGCTCAGAAAGAGCGAGCAAAGAGGGAGCTTGTATTTGAGATCAGCGGCAGCTTAATTGCTGATATTTATCGTTTACACGAGGAGTATTCAGCCAGGATCTCACATTTACAGTGTTATTAGAATTTGGACACCTCAACACTAATGTTGAAGTGCAATATTAAAATTAAGAATTTTTTGGTACAAAAAATGCAGGTATTTAAGATAAGTTTAAGCATAGAAATACGAAAGCCAACTTTAGAGAGAAGGTTTAAAAATCCGACTCTAGCCATGAGATCGAAAAAAGAGTAGCAGAGGATTTGAAAAACCTTCCTAAATTCAAAAACCCAGCACTTATAACTTGTAAACTACTCGTTCTCTGTTCTCTTGCGATATTCACCCTTGACTTCGGCTGCGTTCGGCTCGTGTTTGTATAAGGAGCCGAAGTGTGGGCTATGCTGAGCATGCCTGCCTTGGCTTATCTGCCGCATTCGTGTTTCAATGTCGTTAACTCGCGCGTGTCTGAGTCCGTCCGTCTGTCAGTTTGTGTGTGTGTAACATTTTCACCTGTCAACAATATTTCATGCCCACTGTGCGTTGCATTAGAATGCGACAACAGCTGCCGCTGCCGCTGCCGTTGCCGCTTTCACTGCCACTGCTCCTTCCCCTGCCTATAGTTCTCCCTCGTCGCGGCACGCAACCGCCCCCCAAGAACGTCGCTCAGGTGGAACCACGACGGCGTGCAACATTTACGCTTGCTTGCCACAATTTGCCTGCTGCTTTGGTGCTGGTCCTGCCGCCTTTTGCCTTGCGTTGCAAAATTGTGCACATGTCCTTCGTCATTTTAGTTGCGTGTTCCTGCGTCGACGTCGCTGCCTTTGCTTTGCGTGCAACAAAATAACTGTTTCGGTGTTGCTTGTTGTTCTGTTGTTGTCGTCGCTTATCACAAACGCCATAGCAACAGCTACCAACAAGTCCGAAACGCAATTTTCGGCTTTTGCATACATATTTGTTACCGCGTCCTTTTGTATCCATTGTCCTGCACACGGCAGAATCACACACAATGGTAACAGTTTTGGGGAAATTTAAGAGGCTTTTGAGACGTATTCTACTATTTATGAAGTTAAGGACACTCTTAGTTCCTTGTTTTATTTCTATATAGAAAATACCATCTACTGGCTCATAAGTAGCTCATAGAAGGGGTTCAAAGCAAACTAAAATATGTAATCAACATACATTTATGACCGCACAAGCTGTAGAAAGGAGTTTTTTCAAATGGAAGTCATATAAGCCCCTAACAAACTGGTAATTGGAAAGTTGGAACTGAAAGGAATACATAAATATTTCCAGAATGTGTGTATTCCGAATATATTTCCGAGTTCGATCACGTAGTTAATCGAAGTTGCAGTTCCAACTCAAAACATATGATTTCTAGAGATCACTTCACTTCAAGCTGATGATACTTTCAACACTTCAGATGACAGACCTGTTTCCCTCAATGGATTCTCTTCTAAAATACACTGTATTCTCAACTTTATAGATACAAAAGCCTCTCGTTTCAACAATCACTTCCCTCCCCTTTCAGTGACACCTTTACCTATTCAATCGAACTCCACTGTACAGTATCAATTTAAAATTCATTGAAGTCTCAAACCGTTTCAGACACCGTTCGCCAAAAACTGACGCCCCCGCCTCGGGCTGTTTATAGGATTTGTCAGACGCGACACATAACAATATAAAAAAAACAAGAGAGAAGGACTTTTGTCGCGTCATAGTCGTCTAGTCATCTAGTAACAGGGTTGATTGCCTTTTGCAGTCCTCGCAGAATCCCATCAGTGAGGCGTTTGGCCGTGTCTCTGTGGCATCAATTAAAGCATTACAATGTCATAATCAAAATGACAAATAGAATTACGCATGATGGGAAAGGCAACAGCCGACGAGACCTCGGTTGGACTTTGGGCTGTCCCTCTGTCTGTCCGCGTGTTTGGCAGTCTGTCAGGCTGTTAGTCTGTCGTTTTTTGGTGGTGGTGCTGGGAAATGGCTCGAAACAATTTCCCAATTGTGCCACCTATTCAAATTGCCTCTGTGCGCCGTGTTAATCCTTTGTAAGCCCGACAACGACAGCCAAGTGAGCCACGTTGCAAGCGTATGAAGGTGCGTCGTCTGGCAAGTGCAGCAACCCCCGACCAAAGGGGGTTGTCATCCCTGTGCAACCCTCTTTTAATGATTGCTTGCCGAATGTCGCTTATTATGGCATTATGCCAATTGAGCGTGGACTTTAAAGTTCTGGGAACCCACCCAAGGAACACCTCGATTAGCAGCCACGATGACAATGGAAAAAATTACCAATTACGAGTATTTTGCACATGTAGAAGGAAGCTCGTGCTCCCCATTCCCGCTTTAAAAAAAGTTTTAATCTCACTTTGGCACACGCTCCTTTCATTTAATTTTCATTGGGGTTCTCCTTTTTGTTTTTAATTTGCGTACAAATTATTTGTTGCCTCTCCGGCATTTTGTGCGGGCTTTTGATGCTGCTGCCTCCTGCTACTCCTGCTCCACCTCTCCGGCCCCAGCTGTGCCAAAAGTTAGGATAAAGTCCCATCGCAGCCAAAGACTTCGACATCTCTTTGTGTTGCGCTTTTTATTCAATTATTTGCCCTGCCATAGGCCCCCTTTGGGCCCCCCTTTCGTCTTTTTTGGGGCGTTTTTAGATAAATGATTGGTGGTCTCTCTTTATGTATGTGTAAGTATGGAATTTGTATTGAAGGAACCTTCGCAGCTGCTTGCTTAAGGCACTTTTTTGAGACTTTGATAGGCAATTTGTTTTTAGCTTAATGTGAGTGCAAATTTGGGGATCATTGAGGTTATTACATTGCGCTGTCTTATTACGGGCTGTGTAGTTTGGGAAGAGTATTCGGAGAGCCCAATGTAAGTAAGATAGGTAATTTGAGCGTTTCCTACAAGTTATTTGAACAAATTTTAAGGAAAAGAATCGCATTGCTCTAAATGCAAACAATAATTAATTTCTAGCAATATACAGGGGAACATTACGCACGAAGTCTTCAACTAGAAGTTTTTATAAGGATTACAAAATTTCACTATTGGTTAGGCGATTTTGTTAGCCTTTCACAAAAATAATCCTAAACTGTATATTATGAAGATCTACCAACAATATTGTTTTATCGAGGGAGAAAAAGTTTAAAATAGTGTACAATACTAAAAGCTGGTTTGTCAAAGTTCCAGCTTTAAATAAATAAAGCTTTAATATGCTTTTAAAGTAAATCTTATATAAATACTCAGTGTACCCGCCTTTGCAGAGGCACATTGTTGTTTCATGGATGAGAAAGTACGAAATAAACAAAAATAACACCAGTATTTTACCTCCCGTGCCTTATGATTTTATGTATATGGTATGGAGAACTAGAAACCGATCTAACAAAAACCTTCTTTCCATTTCCCGTCCGTTGTGACGGGTGAAAGTAGATTTTTCAAGGTTCATACAACAATTTTCTACCCGTGGGGGTAGATTTTCCAATTTCCCGGGTAGGGGCCGTTTGAAACGTATTGACGCTATAAATAGATTAAACACAATCCTTGAAGTGAACTGTATTTTGTTTCAAAATTGTAGCTCAATACACATACAAACATTCTGAAACATATAATAAATTTATTTTAAGCCGTGTACTTGTAATTTTGTGGTACTTAATCTAAATACCAAAGATACTGATTAAAGCTTTTTATGTTTTATTATACTAAGTGCTCTAACGCTTTTAATGCCTGCATTTTAATGCGATTCCACCTGACCTACTTTCATCCTGCTTGTATATTTATCCCAAAACAGCTGTTCCGTGTAAATCCGCACTCTTAAAATTGCTTTGCATAACCCTGGGTTAATGCAAAGCAGCTGACCAGCCAAGCATCCAACCAAGCCAATAAACCAACCAAGCTTGTTATCCACAGTTGCGCTGGCGAAACATTTCTAATTTTTCAACGTCTGGCCCAAGGATTTGCACCTTGGTTTTGGGCCAGAAGCCGAAGCTGTCTGAACTAATATCTAATCTGTTGCCGGCCAACAGCATTTTATGCATATCGACAGGCGCTTTTTTTGATATTCCGCAGACAGCTGCTGAGGGCAAATTGAAAAACTGCAAGCACGAAACTATTTTTTAATATGCAAGTTCAAAGAGGGATGGAGGGCGGTAGGTAGGGAGAATGCGATACAAAGCAGGCCAAGTTAAGGCAACCAAGCAAAAGTTTGACTGGCTTTTCTAATTGTGCAACTTCCGTGGCAAAGTGTGCGGCTAATGTAGCCGATGCTGCACCTTAAGTGCAGGTCACTCCCCCCCGTAAAACAGTTTGTCTTAATGCCACCACTTTGGCTGGGTGGTGGGGGGGAAGAAGTTTTCTTTTGGGCACTTCATTTCTCTTGGCCGGGGCAAAAGTGAAAAAGGCGTTGCCGCATAATAAATGGACAATTTGGTAGTTGAAGCGTGGAGCGTCCGAAAATGGCCGCAAGGATATGGACAAAATGCTACTTCCAGTGCTTATCCTTATTGCTAGCCACCCACAAGTTCGCCCCTGTTGGCTGCCGCTTGATGCGGTTATAGATTGCCTGGCCCCTAACCCTTGGCTGGCCATAAAATTATTTTGCAACAATTTCTTGGCCCCAGCCACTTTGTTTGGCTGCTCTCCGTGCTTAAGGGCATTTTAATTTTTGATCTCGTAAATTTTCACAAGAGATAATAATAATATGCGTTCAGGTTACGCATTTTTAGTGGCATACCTGCCTGGAAACTTTGTTCTTTGCCCCTCTGAGTGGCGCACTCTTTCCCTCCCCTTAGCGTTCATTATTGACTTATGAGCCATAGGAGGCCACAACTTGTGCAATTATTAAAGTTAAGCTGCCATCTTCTACGCTAACCCCACTGCTGGCCACTAAATCATCTCTTTGATAAGCAATTTGATTTATTTTATAAAAACAATTTTGCTCTTTGACAGGCGCCTGTCCAAAAAAACAAGAAGCAACGCAAGCTTCTCTAACCAGGATAAACTATTTTCCGTAAAAGAAAACAAGGCAGCGATATAACAAAGGAAAAAATTACCGAAACTATCTGATACCCTGTACAATGCTATAGGGTTTACTAAGGATAATCTCCGATAAACACGCGTGTTCCCATTTCCGAACACTATTCATTCCAATAGCAAATGTTTATTCATTTGGAATTTATATTCAAATAGTTCTGCTTTGACTGACTCAAATGGAAAACTTAACAAGCCATATATTCGTTTGTTTTCCGAAATCCAGAACAACTATGAGTTTTGGTTTGGAACAAACATACTCGGAAATGGAAAAAGATCAGAATATTTATTTTTATTTATTTATTAAAGAGATGGTTAGAATCAGAATATTTAATTTACCTACTTATGCTTGCATCCATGCATGTTTATTTATAAGAAATATATCCTTAAAATAGAAAATTTTCTTTATTAAATTCTATTATTCAGTTTCTCTTACATATTTCAAGTCGCAAGTTTGCTTTTTGAATACTATAAAATATTTCCTAGTATTCATTAGGATTAGTGAATTGAAACTAAAAACTGTCAGATGCAAATAATATAATTATGTATGCATAAATAAAGATAAATATTTTTAGGGATGCTGTTTGATGAGTTAACATTCTATCTAGACACAAAAATATAAACCAGATGGAGCATATATGAATATATTTATTATTTCATAGAAACCAGATGACCTCAAAAGGGGCAATCAAAAACATACATATGTAGCGTAATATTCTCCCAGTCAGTAAGCAAAATTTCAAGCTGCACATATCCCTATAGACGCTCAACTACAGGGTATTAAAGAACAAAATTCGAAAACCTAACGTTCAAATATTTTGTTGAGGTATTTTAGTTAGGAAATCCCCTTCCAACGATAGTCAAGGAAGCAACCGACCCGCAACTACAACAATGGCAAATGGTATTAACATATTTTAAACCCAAATTGCTGGACTTTTGTTGTTGTCTTTTGTTATTGCTGTTGTTGTTGCTGCTGCTGCTGCTGCTGCTGATGTTGATGTTGCTGCCGTGTGGCATGTCAAGCATGAAGTGCAAATAGCTTGCAGCTAAATATTTATACACAAGTTTTAGTTAGTGGCGGTTTTTTTTGGTCTCAGTTTGGGGTTTTTGTAAGGCATCCCATCCATCAGGCAACCACTTGTTGTGGGCAGCTGCCAAGAGGAACGTCAAGTATTTGGTATGGGGAAATGTTCCCGACCTCTGTGCATTTGACATGATTTGACTGTGATGAGGTGCGTTTTCTTGTTAAAACTTTGCTGGTGTCAGCTGAGGAAGATAAACATTCAAAAACAGAATTAAGCTCGCTGCCAAACAGCTTAGGTAATCAATCAGGCGTCAAGAATGCGGTTGATTGTGTAACAAGATTTCGTATTGCAATTCGAACTGTGTTTTAGTTTGACAGCCTCAAGTTTACCTTTTCCCATATCTAGAATCTAAGCTCGTACCTAGCTCAACTCCTTCTTAGATGCCAGTCCTTTGCAACACCTAGAACTTAACACTTTGCTACTTCTTGGCCAGCGCACTCAGCTGAAAAGCCTTTTTGCGAGCCAGCTTGTTAAAATTCATTGAATGCACATTTCATTTATTAAATAATGCCCAGATGACGATGGCCTGGGCTTCTTTAGTTGTGGCTGGTATTCTATCTATCATTCACACAGTGTTTTCTAAGCTCAACTGTTTAAAATTTATAAATGCGTCTGACGAGGCCATTAGAGGGATTTCATTTGCTACCAAAATATATAACTAGCTGCTCACCACACACACACAGAGCTGCCAGCTCCTTTCTTTTGTCCAGAACCCTTAAGCCGTGTGGTTAGCTTTCTGCTGGATTGGCCAGCTTTTGGCAAACGCTTCAAATGTTGCCAAATGGCTAAATTCGTGCGCATAAAGTGAATTGTTTTATGGCTAAAGAACGAGTCCAAGGCGCAGTCTGTGAAAAACGAGTTAAACACGTGTCGAAAATGGTCGAACTTCCCTTTCAGGACATTCGCTTTCCCTTACCCTATCCCCTTTCCACGCCCATAGGCAGTGTTGCATGTGCTGTATGGCATAGTATACATTTGGGCGCTCTCTCTGGTAATCGAAGTGAATGTGGGTTGCATAGTTTATGGCCCCATAGCCCTGACGTTCATAGATTATGGATGAGCTTCATAATGAGCCAATTTATACAAGCGCTCTTTTGGCTGCTCATTTCCACTATACACTTCTATGCTGTGTCCATCTCAAAGGCAATTCCACCCCCACGCAGCAGCCCCAAAAAGTTGCTGTTTTCTTTTTTTTTGTTTTTTTTTGGTAATGATATATGAAACCCAACGAGTTGCTGCCAAAAACGCCATTTGTTTAAATGCGGATGGACAGGCAGCCTCAGCTCACAGCTTCCATTTGAATGCGCAGATGGAGCAACACATGGCACAGGGTAATCGCATGTGTGGAGTGGAGCTGTGGAGCTTTGGGGCAGCTGTTGTTCATATCAACTCGGCTCGGTTCCATTTGGCTTGGTCTTGGATGTCCCAACTTGGAAGCTGCTGGCTAAGTGCACGCGTCAGGTGACAAACTTTCCTCTTTTTTTTGTTTGTCTGTTTTTTGTTGACCAGCTGTTGCCAATTCGCAGGAAAGCAAGGACAAGAACTGAAAGTGCAGCTGTTGCTCCTGTGTTGATTTGGAGTAGCTCTGCCTGCTGTTGTGGCTGACAAGTTGACTGTAAAAAACAATCAGATAGAAAGATACCATATAGATCCAAGCTACACACACTTGTGAGGAAACTATCGAAGATTACAATCATATTTGCGATCATTTTTGAGTGTTTAATTGACAAGTTTAATTTAGTTTAGTTTTGATTTATTACTCCTCCAAAGTACAATGTTTTGTTTTTAAGTTAATGGTTATAATCTTAAGTATTTTGAGGAGTTTTAGCCATTGCTTTTCAACTGTAACCTTTGTTTAATTATTTAATAATAAAATAATAATAAAATTATAGGTTAAAATGGGAAATTTGGAAAGAAAACCTTTACATGCTTAATCTATAACATTATTCTTATTCTTATCATATCCTCACCCTTTTCTATATCCTTCTTTCTTTAATGAAATCTCTAACCAACCCAGATGTGAGTTGGGGCACAGTTTGCTGGACCGACTACTAAAACTTCCCCCACCGGGTTGGAGATTTCCTTCCTATTTTATTCCAATTCTTTTTCCTTAGTTTTATGCCTTAAATTAACCTTAAATTTAGTTTTATGCCTTAAATTAACCTTAAGTTCTATAAATTTTTTCTTTATAACTAACTCTTTATATCTATGTATTAAATTATATTTTTTGATTCGAAGCAGCACTGTTTTGCATTCGTAAATATATAAAAATGTTCTTTAAATTTAAGGAAGTGGATTATGTTGAAACCTTATTTTAATTGAATTTTTCCGACTTTGTCCAATTTCCTTAAATTCTTATCATTATTTATTCTTATTATTCTTATTCTTACTTATAATGCCTTGAGCTTCTATGCTCATATTCTTCAAATAATATCACTTCATTTAGATGACAAATATATATAATACTATTTCATAATGTTGATATTAGACCCATGCAGGAGGTATTACAATGTTGTGACTAAGGGCGTAATAGAATGAAATACTCATTTCCGACATATAGCCAAATATAAATTCAGAATCTGAGTTTTAGTGTGAGAAACTTTTCTTAAACTATTCATTCGTTTATCTTCCGCACTCCGAAGATGGTTTTCCTCTCTATTCTCTATTCTCCTGTAGCTATTCTATAACATTCTTCAGCATATCGCTCCTCACGGAGCTGAAGTTTGTCTTTTATTTGGCAATGCTCCATTTTGTGCGTCAACTTTTTGCCAGCTAATTTTACGGTAATTTCCAAAGCATCGAAGCCAATTATTCACCTGCGTTGACGTTGGCGTTGCTTAAATTGAAAGGATTACATACGCTTCACTGAAGCGCACACACTCACACACACACATACACACGCACCTCACTTTCGGTTGTGCGCCGCCCTCAGCTCCCTGCTCTCCTGCTCCCCTGGCCCTGCCCCACTAAGGGCCATTTCATTTACACATTCATTTTGGCATTGACATTTTTTCATTACCGTGTGGCGCCGCCTCTGACATTGAACGTTTGAAGCGTCTGCCGGCTCCTCCAGCTCCGCAGGATCCAGGAGCTCCTCCAACTGCTCCAGCTCCATCAGGTAACTGGCGTCACTCAGAGAGCAATTGAAGCGATTTATTGGTGTCATATGACAAGCAGCTGCCCTCCTGCTCCTGGCTGTCTTCGCCTCGCTTTTGCCAATCAGTGTCCTTTGCTCCTGCTTCTGGCGCGTAATAAAAAGTTCAAACATTAAAAGCTGGCGAGTTTCGAGTATCGTTGCAACGAGCAGCAGGTGCTGCGACTGCCACAGCCACTGCCACAGCCTTTGGGGCAAGCAGCTTGGCAATTTACGCTTTGTGTGCCAATCAAACAAATAAACAAACAGACAGACAGACTAACTGTTGGCCACGTTTCATCTCAGTGAGGACAGCTGGAACTCTGTGGCCAATGTGAAAACATATTGAATTACTTTATAAAAGTATCTCGTTATCAATATGCCGTGCCTCCCTCTATGTTCCCCTCGCTACTGGTCTCTTTTTGTCAGACATGCAATTTGTTAATTTCTTGTCAACAAGCTGAAAGTGGCAAGCTTCCACTTGGCCAGCTAATTGGCCAACAAGCGCTGTTTCAAAACGCTTAGCCTCTTGCCATTTAATATTTTTATTTAACGCCATTTACTTTTTATCATTCTTCATTAAAAGTTGCGGACTGCCTGCCCCTCACTGCCCCACCCGAACCTCTTTGTTTGTGCGTTGATTTATTGCCATTTGCCTCCAATCGGCATTAATTTTTCAGCGGTTATTTGCCCTCCTCTCCTCTCTCGACCCGTCCTGTCCCGTGCCCATCCCCACTGTTGTCGGCCTCGCCTGCTCTGTTTATTGTTGAATAATTAAATTTTCGCATAAATACATCATCATCGATGGCTCGGGAGCTTTTTAATTTCCTTTGACATCGTCACAAACACGTCCGAGAGGGGGGCTTTGACAGTGCGGGGTGGACAGCTATCAAAGTAAAAGCGAGCTGTTCATTAACATTTGTTAGTCATTGGCCATCTACTTTCACAGCCATATTTTGTTGGTACACAAATGGTAGGAAGAAAAAGCGAAAAACCTTTTTAAACAAAATGTACGACACATATTGCGTTGTTACAACAGTTAATATTTAATAAATTAAAATAAAAAGTATTCCTAACATCTAATAGTAAAGGCTTTTGTGAAATCGGTCGAAATATGCGTAATAAATATTTAATAAATTTTTTCCGAGGCTATTTTCGAACTAGTTTTTATACTTTTCAAAAATGTAGCCTTGCATTAATGTGAATAATACCGAAATCAATTCGACAACATTTAAAAAACTTACTCTTTTTGGAAAGTAATAAAATATCCGCTGATATGTTTATATCTCACTTTTAAATATGATTATTCGCTTAGATGTTATTCGGGATTGAAATAAAAATATTGCAAAAAAATTTGTTGTTTTTTTAAGGAATGATAGATTTTTAAGGAAATTTAGTTCATAAAATCGAATTTTGTTTTTCTTAAATCCATTTTTTTACTCCCTGTACCCATAAAATGGATAAAAAGGGGGTACTAAATCTGTGCAAATGTATGTAACAGGCAGAAGGAGACATCTCCGACCCTATAAAGTATATATATTCTTGATCAGTATCAAAAGAGAATTCGATTTGGCCATGTCCGTCTGTCTGTCCGTCCGTCCGTCTGTCCGTCCGTATGTATGAACGCAAGCATCTCAGCAACTATAAGAGCTAGAGATACCAAATTTGGAATATAGGTTCGTGTATAGCGGGAACAGGTCAAGTTTATTTTATAGATATTCCCCCCATTCCCCCGCTATTCGATAAAAACCGTTTTACTGTGACAATTTTCAATATAGGTATTTGGCATGTACAATGGTTAGTCACTCTTAGTCTACTGTTCAAATTTCAAGTCGATCGGATAATAAACACGGAAGTTATTCAACAAACAAGATTCAGTACTGAAGCGCGGGGGGAAGAAGCAGCACAGCCACCACTTGCGCTTGCTTGCGCTGTCGCTTGTGTGTGTGCGTCTTTGTGTATGTGTAAGTGTACGAAGATGCGATCGGTAATTTTAGTCGGGTATACTCGACTATAGCTTTCTTGTTTATATTAATTATTTTTATTTGTTTAAAAATGGTTGTATATTTGTATCAATCGAGTTTTCTGCTATCTATTGTGGCAACTAAAGCGAGGTGCCCTTATTTTTTTGATACTCTGAAGCTATAGCTTGATTTATTATATAAAATAGATCCTTAAAAGTTAACTGGCTGTGCTGATTTTTTTCAACACAATTGGAATATGAATACATTTGGGACTGAAAGTTTTTCGCAGTAAAATTATTTTTGTCTTATAAGAGTTATAAATACTAAAATTGAGATTGCATTTCATTTATTTTCATTTTATGCAATATAGTATTTTTTTTTTAGTTAGTTCCAACTCGAATCAATTTTCTGATTGATGTATTATGAGGAAATTGAAAACCTTACAGTATTTTTCTTCTGCTGCATATCTTATTTGTAGTGAATAATTTGAGAGACACTTAATATGTTTTTGATTAACAAAACAGCTACTTAGTTAGCCGCTAAGCAGCTGTCAGATTGATTTCCAATAGCACAGAATGCATCTGTTTTGTATGTTTGCTGTCTTTATAAAACGCTCCAGCAAACTTATCCGTTGAACTGTCAGAACCCACTCAAGTGACTCAGCTGCTGTGTGGACAACTGTTTCATAAATATTTCAATGCTATTAACGCTTATGATGCTCCAGCGGCAAATGACAGCCCAACTAATGAGCTATGACATAAAAGGTTTACCAAACAAACTATGACAAAATGCCAAACCATTTCCCGTCCCGGCATTCAACGATCATATGCAGTTCCATGTTTAATGCCAAAATACTTAAAAAATAACGAAAAGAGCACAGTCTTTATGAGAAAACCTCTACAACAAAATACCGCTCCCTCCCGCCCAGCTGCAACAAATTTTGATAGATCTATTTGTAGTGCCCCGCGCTGTTGCAGTTGCTGCTGCTGCTGCTGCCTGTTAAATGCGACAACTTAAAATCCCATTTGATGCACTCTTCTTTTATGATGCAGGCCGCCCTGAGCCCTCCACCCTGCTGCTGCTGCTGCTCTACCATTTCAATCTTCATAAACTTGACAAAAATCCCAGAGAACGACGACGAACAGAAAACGAAAAATTATGTTCCATTAATGGAGCGAATGTTTCCTTTTATGGGCTGCATATAAAATGTAAACTACTTAAGCGGCAGCAGCCCGAGACTGCAACATGTGGCAGCAGCCAGACAGATAGACAGACAGGGCCACAATTTTAGGAGTACGAGTTCTATGCCAGCTCCTGTCTGGGTTTCCTGAGCTGCCTTGGGGCTGTGCGCCCTGACTCATTATGTCGCATGTGACACTGTTAATGATTATATGTATATGTCCTATGCCCCGCCCTCGCATACACCCAAAACAGTGGCAGGCTGAGGAGTTCCCCCTTTCTGTTGTATTTTTTGGCTTGTTGAGGCAACCCGACGACCCCACAACGAAGACGAAGACCGTGACGTGAAAATCTAGGAACAAATGTTTTGGTTCCCACTTGTGAAAATCCCCAATGCGACTGAGACAACGACGACAGCTCGCAACTGTGGTTGTTTGTAGTTGTTTCGAGTTCTTCCCGAGTTGAAGTTTCATTAAAAATACATAAAAATCAGAACGCATTTGCCTCCAGGCTGACAACAACAACTAATGTTAGCCAGATACTCGATTCTACCCTGTGTTTTTAATACAAATACAAATCAGGCTATAGGAATGCAGGGATTGCTTGTTTATTGTATCAACTATTGTGGAGTGTTTGAAGTATGGCGTCAGCCCTGATTTGTTTAACAACAGTTTGTACAAATACCTTAACTAATTGCCAGTTTGTCTTTTGTTTTGGGCTCGCCCACACGAAAATCACACAAAAATTCATGGGCCAAAGGCTCCCAAGTAAGCCACAACACAACAGTTTTAAAAGCTGTGGGAAAAGTTTACAGTTGTTTCCATCTTGATTGGGTTTTAATTGTGGAGCGCTAATTTGTGGGGGCAAACGCGAACTCGATTCTAATTTTCCATGTTCTTGGCTTTTGCTCTGATAAGGCAACTAGTTTCCATCAAGAAGTTGCCTCAACTAGAACTATGTAATTGCTGGAATTGTTTCACAATTAGATGGGCGTACTTTGAATATTTAAAGAGCTTATTCAGTATATTTGATTTTTAATTATATTGTAGCAAGTACACTGTCTGACAACTACCTGTGTAATATAGTTAAAGATAGGTTGGTGGTGAACTAATTAGTTTTGTCCAAGAAGTGATTATCACAAAACTCAAGGAGTATAGTCTATCTTATTGGTGCAAAAGTTTTAGCACCCTTGCGGAGATCCTACCTAAAAGTTTCCATGACAAAATAGAACTACTTTCATAGAAACTCAAATTTTGCCAGTTCTTTTTATTGCAGATATTTCCTGGATCTCAAACTATAGAAATCCGTAGAAAACCTGTTAAAAATACGCCTCATTTTAAACTTATAAGATGTTTGATCAGATTGAGCAATTTGTTTACAACCTGGCTTCTATAACAAGCTCAAAAGACAGTGAGCCGCAGATGGAGAGCTATAATGCTATCGCTCCTACGGAAGGACTCTAGGACGCTGATAAGTGTTCTCAAGGGACACTATATGACAGCGAAGAAGCCTGGCATCATGAATGACCACATTTGCAAGAATTGCAGGATCTGAAACCCTGAAACATATCCACTCTACTTGCCCATCTTTTTTGCGAAGCAGACTGAGCCACCTGGGATCCCATACTTTCAATGGAGAGTGTATAGTGTACCCCGCTGATCCAACTTATAAGATTCGAAAAATGTATATATCATCTATGTCAGGCCACAGGGTGGGAGACTTGCCGTCCCCACCTAATCTAACCTTGCTACTATCATTTTTGTTTCGGCGTTTATCATTAACAGAATATTTACTACTTTATTCTTGTATATTTTCGTCTAATGGTATTTCCGCTATCCTTTCATTTGTCATAAAGCTGCTTGTCGTAATCCCCTCTACTTCGGCCTCCAAAAATCTCCTTGTATATAATTCCCTTTCAACTCGCAACTCATAATCCTCATCATATTTCCCACTGATGTACCTTAATATCAATTACAAGCAACTACATATAAATGCTCCAATACACACTGATGGAAAACATGTCTGTTAATATTTCCAATAACGTCCTAAGGCCTATTAATATCCCCGGCTTAGAGCCCCGCAATGTTGTTAATAGCCAAAGGTAAACGTCGGTCGGCGGCAAATCGACCAATTTGCACTAAATGCAAGTGCAATCCTCCTCCGACTCCAGTCTGGGTCCATTCCATGGGAACTGCCCTAGCCTCCGGTCAGGCAAAACGACTTAACGGCAATTAATGCAAATGAAGGTGGATGCGGCTGGACAGAGACTCATGCCTCAGGGTCTGAGGTGGGGCTTGGGCTGGGGATAGGGCTGCGACGGGGACGGGGATGGGGACGGGTGCTGTTGGGCATTTGGCGCACTTGTGCATGCCTAATTATTAGGACAATTTGCTCTTGGAATTTGCCTATTAATTAGCCATTGCACACGGCCGTAGACATTGACGATGGCGACGACCAGGCTTGGATTTGTGGGCTTTGACTAATGCACTCATTGATTATAATGAAATCAGACTGAAACTGTCGATGCGTGTGTGTGTGTGTGCGTGTATGTGTGTGTGCGTCTTTTAATTTGTCCACGCTCATAATTAATAGCCAACCACCGCAGGCTTTAACAGGATTTAATCTCAAAGGATACACGGCTATTCGGGCTGCTGCGCGGCATACCCACAATACGCTCAAATAATTTCGCATGATTTATGTATACATACAGTTCTCAAATTAGCGCGCAAATATTCAGCAATTAGGGGAATCCGAAACTCAGACACCCTACAAAGAATTCGCAAAAATACAAACAATTGGCATTATATCAGTTAAGTACCATTGAAAAGGTTCAAAAACAACATAGTCGGTTGAATTTTGTTTAGTAGGAATGGATTTGGCGAGAGGAATGTAATTTTTCTTCAATATATTGTTTCTACTCGTACTCACGGAGACCGTAGAAACTATTATCAAATATCCCTCGGCCCTTAACTTTGGATGCCACTTTCAGACACATTAAATTGAAAAACTTTTGAAGATTGAAGACGGCAAATAATATTCTAAACCTTTTCTTTGCTTTCCAAAATTAGGTGCGGCGATATAAACATACTTTAAAACACTTACTCCTCCAGAATAATAATTGATCTTAGCTGTCAGTTGTCCTGGCCAGGCCGGTCCTATCATTTTGTTTATACAAACATCTCCTTAGGGTCACGTGTCTGATTATAAAGTTTACCAGCTTTTTCTGCCCTATTCAGTGGCGGTGGCCGCAAACAGCAATCATCGTTGATATTGTCGCATACTTTGCAAAATACGTTTTTTTTTCATCTCTAGTCATTAAAATGAAACGCGCCAAATAATAAAGGCAACAATAATAACAGGCTTTAGTCGTGCGCAATGCTAAAAAAATCGTATATCCTTGTACTTATCCAGAAACATTATTAATCAATGTCCACAGGATAAAAATGCTTGTTGCCATGTCTTTGACAGCAGTCCAATGAGGCCGCCTGACTGTGGCTCAAATTGAGGCTGAGTTCAGGTCTGTCCTAAATTCGCGTCCCCTGGGAACACTGGGGACACTCATCGCCCTGTACGGGTCCTGGGGCCGCATAAAGCAGCTTAAGCCCAAGGGCGGCCACTTTTGGCCAAGGACAGGACGCTGAGCGAACTTTGCTAATTTTCTTTCCTGTCACGTTGATTTTTTGTTTACCATTATAGCTGGCTGTTGTCGCCTCCGAAAAGGACACTCCCCCCACCCATACACCAGACGGCGGGCAGCCAACTTGATTTACGTTGCAGCTTCTAGCGGCGAACGGCATTTCAATTAAATTTTATTTTCTATGAGCCAGGGCGTTCAAATCAATGAAATATAATCGAATTAATTACGTCTAGCCCGGCAATAGGACTCGCTGGCCCATAGGTGCTGCCATAAAGAGTCCTGTTCGTGCCACATAAATTTGCGATTCGGCTGCGTTTCATTGCGCACTGATTTTGCCCGGATTTGTATTATTGTTAATGGCCAAGTTGTGTTGGCCATTCAGCAGCTTCCCCCACTGGCTGCTGACTTTGCATAAGGAGCTGCCAAAAAGGCAGTCCTTGGAACACGCTCTAGGGGTTGCAAATCTCAATGCGGCCCCAGGTCCTTGTCCATTTCTCGTTTTTAATTAGCATTCAGCCGGCGAAGAGTCTCCTCTTTGTTGCGTAATTAGCTGAGTTTTGATTTATTGCCGGGCGAGTGTTTGGCAGCTTGTCGTCCTTGCCGATCCCAGGTGCTGTGTCCTCTGTTCGGGGCCCGTTCTCCCCATAAAGGAAGCAGCTAAATTTGCTATGCAAATATTTGCACAAAATTAAAATTGTCAAACTGAAGCTTAACGCTTTGATGCATTTATCGCTGTAACATCGAGTTGAAGGCATTAGCAAAGTTTTAGCATAAAAACCAAGAGTTTAAAAAAATTATAAGACAGACAGGATAAATGTGCAAGTAGAGCCAATTTTCCCACGAAAACTGACTATAAAATCAATTTTAACTGAAATACTATGGTTAGGGAATGTGTGCATATGTATATGGTAAAATATTAGAAATATATCAAATTAACATTTGTGTTCGTTGGCGAATTATTTATAATATCAATATTAACATGAAATTCTCTTTAGTTAAGGATATTGCCAATGTATACAAAAATTATGCATGAAGGCATGTTTATTGAAAATGTATTGTTATTTGTTAGTCGCTTCACTTTATAAAAACACATTTGGTGACAATAAACTGAATTAATTTGCCCTTCCATAATATATTTAAGTTTAACAATATCTCAAAGTATGTAGCATTACAGTAACCAATTCCGATCCAAAAAGTATTTATTTTTATGAAAAGGATATCGAGCTGATGCCCATGGTCATCTATCTATCTACTTCTTTGTAAACTGTTTTTTCAGTTCTTAACAAAATCAAATAATTCTAGCTACATAGTATCTATATAGAAAAGAAAAGCCGCTCTTTACTGTACGCGTTGATGGAATTAATATGGCTGAAGCTTAAGCTACCACGGATTCCAATTCCATGAAGGCAGTCTCTAAATTCTCGAAATATTTCATCGTTCATCTAGTCATCATTGATATTGCCTTCATATTTTTGGATTCTTTGTCATTCTAATAATTTATAAGAATATATTCAGTTGTATTTCTGTTTTCGTGCGCTCAACATCAACATTTTTGTTAAAAGTTTCTGCTTCATTAAGCAGTGTATTAGTAAGAGACAGGAGGGATCTGTCACCTAATAAATACGGAAACATTGGATGAAATGGTAACTGGTACAGCCAAGGAAAGTAAAATATACTTAATAATATTTGGTCTTTGGTACAGCGGAGTTACACCAGCCCGGCGCAGAGACCCACAAAGACGACGGAGGACACCTCCCAATTACATCTTTTCACACTCTTATGGAAGTAACAGCCTGAAACATTCCGGCCGCATGTTATCATTGTGCAACCATTTGAACTCCTTGCCAGTGATCAAGTTGAGTATCCAAAGAGGAAGAGTGTGACGTCAGAGATATCCATGGACAGCATGCAGTACGAAAGCTCACTATAAAAACCACTACCTGCAGTACTGACAATGGGGTTTCGAGGTGCAGTAGCCGCTCAAGAATACAGTTTTGGGATTCAGCCAAGACATTTTATTAATTATTTATTTGCGAAACAATTTATATCTACACAACTGGAACATATATTAATGTGCTTCTCATTATTAAACATCTAATATAAGTTATAACCTGATTCTTTCACTGGCCTAGTCAATACGTCCTTGTTGTGAGAACGTTGCTGTACTAAGTACAATGTATACAATAAATAGATATTTAGTTATTGCCATAAGGATATCGAGCTGATGCACATCCGGTAATTTTTTAGTATAAAGGTCCCATTTATGGATTGCATCAAAATTATCTGAAAATTAGACAGCAAATTCAAGCGGCGGAGCAAGACTTTATTACCGAAATAATCAAATAAATGCAAAACACCGTGTTCGATATACAAAAATCGATAGTTAGGGGAAATCGGTCAACTATCCCAAAGTTTATAATGCCACAAATATTTGAACTAGGTAATTATATTTCAAATACAATATATATCTAAATATATGTGTATACATAATTGTAAATATGTAAATCGCGCGAATTATATACCTATATATTTCGCGTGAAATAGATGTATATTTATATAAATAAAACGGGTTATACACATTTTAATGTAAACTATTACTACTATATTAAAATATGTTCGGTTTAATTTCGAACAGTCTGGCAACTCTATTAATTTTTCGATGTTTTCCAACACTAAAAACTATTATTTATCGATTCCTATGATTCGATTCCTAGTGATTCCTAAGAACTAGTCAAACTATCATTAAGTAGAGTCTCTGCGAGGGTATTTAGTTTTTGTTGTCCTGAACAAGGTCTTATTATATTTTCTCACTAAAAATGGCAGATTTATAACTGCATTTTGACATTGCATAAAAAAGCTCGTGTCTGTATATTAAAAATTTAATTTAATCGTACGTTTACAAAGGAATTGCTATAGTTTTTCCCATTTTTATTCACTTGTAATTAACTTTTATGATGCAATAAAAAATGCTGCTTAATGTAATGCATGCCTATCCAACAAGTTCGCTTTTGCCGTAATGGAAATCAGGGCGATTATGATGAAAACTGTGCTATCCGATGGCCTTGGGGGAGTGGGCGTGGCTCGGCCACATGAAAATCTTATTAGTCGGCGGTGCAATAAAAATGAAACCTCATAACTGCAATCTGCATACATTTCAGGGCGACACGCACTATACTATAAACGAATATGCATATAGGTTTGTACTTATATACTGCTATCCCTGTCTCAATTTTCCTCTGTCTCGCTCTCTCTCTCTCTCTATCACTCTTCTCTTTGTTTCCCCTCTGGCATTGCAATTATGCGTTTGTCCAGGTGGCTCCGATGCCGACACAAAGGCAACGCTGACCAGTCGATAATTAAATAATTTTAATGCAATAATGCCGCAGAAACACGCGGGGGGTCGTTGGCGTTAAAGGGGTGAGGGCGTGGGGGCGTGGGAGCAGATCTGGACATAACTGAGCCAGCACTATCAATTTGTACAACAGCTTAATTGATAATCTTTGGCTATTATTTAAATGCGAGCACGTCGGGGCTTTGATTCGATTCAATTTGTTGCGCTAACGATTCCAATTTGATTGCGGGAGCACAACCCCAACAAAAACAACAACAATAGCAACAACAACAATGAATATGCGTGTGATTGACCAAGTGACGGACAGACTCTGAAGCTGCCTATTATAGTACCGGGCGGATGGGAAGGGCGCCCATTGCGTGCGTGGTATATGACGTGAATTTAATTTGTGTTTGGTCAGTTCAAGGATAAACTGGCATTCAAACTATTCATTTGTTTAATTTTTGGCCATGTGGGAGAAAGTTGCAAGTAGCATGTTTATTGAACCAGAAGAGGTGGAACGGATGATGGGGATTCAACAAATAGAGACCACTAAACAAGCTTTAAAAAGAAAGTATTTGGAATAGAGCTGGATCCTGAAAGTACTTATTGCTTGTTGAACCCGAAGAGGGGAAACAGATGCCTTGGATACAAAAATTAGATGCCAATAATCAAGCTTTAAGAACGAAAGTATTTTCATTTAATGACATTTAATTAAAATAGCGAACATCATATACATAAGATTATCCGATCGCAAGCATAACATCAATTACAAATGATCAGTTTCGGGCCTTGGCCCCAGAATACATTACTCTCCCAGGAAGAGACGTTTAAGTCTTCTACGCAAAGTCCTGCGACCTGCCAAAGCTTTAGCTAGCTCGACATGTTCAGAGAATGGTTTAGGGAAATTGTATTAATAACCTCAATAACTGAGGGTATATTAAGGTCTCTCCTGATTATTGAATACCTCAAAAGAGGAGGATTCCCAACCAAACAAAAAATTTTTTATAATACGTTAATAAACTAACACTCACCGATGCATCTCCGAAAGCGCTTCCTTTGATGTTGATGAATATGTTACTGTTCAGGAAAAATAAATATGTCACAAGAACAAAAAAAACAAGTAAGAATGCTATAGTCGAGTATACCCGACTACGAAACTCCCTGTACCCAGGTCAAAATTTCCGATCGCATCTTCGTTAACTTACACATACATACACAGATACGCACACGCACGAGCCACAGCGCAAGCCAGGCATTTTAAGTTGTGACTGTGCTTCTTCTTCCCCTTGCTGCAGCACTGAATCTTCTTTCGTGAATAACTTAGGTGCTTATTATCCGATCGACTTGAAATTTGGACAGTAGATTAAGAGAGACTAAAGTACTGGACATGCCAAATCTTAAAGCTATATCTTGAAAATTGTAACTGTAAAACGGCTTTTATCGAATAGCGGGGGAACGGGGGAGATATCTCAAATCTAAAATAAACTTGACCTGCTCCCGCTATACACGAACCTACATTCAAAATTTGGTGTCTCTAGCTCTTATAGTTGCTGAGATCCTTGCGTTCATACATACGGACAGACAGACGGACAGACGGACGGACGGACAGACGGACAGACGGACAGACGGACAGACGGACAGACAGACGGACATGGCCAAATCGAAATCTCTTTTGATACTGATCAAGAATATATATACTTTATAGGGTCGGAGATGTCTCCTTCTGCCTGTTACATACTTTTGCACAAATCCAATACCCCCTTTTACCCATTTTATGGGTACAGGGAGTAACAAGTAAGAACGTTGCAGTGTGACGTACCCGACAGCAGAATACTCTGTTCCCAGTCCAGTATAAATTGCCTATTTGTGGGTTTGGAAAGAGACGCGAAGAAAACAGTAGTCTGTACGTCAAATTTGATGACTCTATCTGTACAGGTGTGGGAGATGTAGATTTTGCTCATTTGCGGGGAGGGGGTGGGGGGTCGAAAATGTTTGATGCAGATCTGTCAGCAATCTTAACATTAGTCTGTATGCCAACTTTGGTGACTTTAGCTTTCAAAATGTGCAAGATACAGGTTTTCCTTAAATTGAGGGGGAGGAGGTAGTGTGGAGGGGGTCTGCGATCTCGACACTTCATAAATTGAGGGTATACACCAACAAGTGTACCAAGTTTGGTTACTCTAGCTTCAAAAAAAAATTGCGTTCATACGGACAGACGGACATTTCGCAAACCCAATATACTCTTTTTTCCTTCGAGAACAGAGCATAATAATAAGAACTCGCACTAGGCTGGGCAGAAGCTGCAAACACACTCTCATATTGAACATTTTTAAACGTCTCTTACACTTGTTCTCATTCCTTATGTCTTCGCACAGCAAAAAGTAACGGATCTCAAAAAAAGGCGACTATAAGGAATAGCCAAAAAAAAGAAGAACAGGCAAATGAAAAAGATTACAATTGTACATACCTATGGTACAATTAACATATATATTCTTGAACGTTGATGTACTAAAACGGGTAGTACTTTCAAGTGGCACAACGACACCAAGCACGGGCTTGTTAACGCGCGGACCCAGGCAAAATGCAACCCACCTTCCGCCCAACCGACCGAGGGGCGCCACAACCTCACTAGGCGCACAATCACTCCTTTCAACAATTTTTCTTTTTGTTTTACAACTTCTTATGCCATTTTCACTACTGCTCACTTAACAAAATTTAAAAAATATATTATACATAAAAAAAACCGATGATGTAAATGCGCAGCGTCCCACCGTCGCGACGGCGCTGCCAAACGATTGTCAACTGATTGGCGAATTCGCCCCGTCTTAAGCAGAGCTCGCTCAGATCATTAGCAGCCGAATTGCGGCGAAAAATGTGCAACTCGCTGAGTTGAGTGCTTTCGATGCACAGCTGTTTAGAATTGGGAGTTTACTGAGCTGAGTGAATCGAAGGAGATGTCTTTTCCCAATGGGCTGCAGAAGTTTTACCAATTTTGAAAAATCTCCTAAGTGCCACACCTGTAATAAGCCACTACCAAGATTGGAACAGGAGCTGTAAAGCTGTGATTGAAGTTTAAACTGCCACCGATTCGAATTGCATTAAGGCTGCCTCTAAATGCTCGGAATATTTCATCGTTCATCTAGTCATCATTGATATTGCCTTCATGTTTTCGGATTCTTTGTCATTCGAATAATTTATTGGAATATATTCAGTTGTATTTCTGTTTTCGTGCGCTCAACATCAAAATTTTTGCTAAAAATATCTGCCTTATTAAGCAGTGTATTAGTAAGAGACAGGAGGGATCTGTCACCTAATAAATACGGAAACATTGGATGAAATGGTACAGGCAAGGATAGTATAATATACTTAATATTGTGTGGTCTTTGGTACAGCGGAGATACACCAGCCCGGCGCAGAGACCCACAAAGACGACGGAGGACACCTCCCAATTACATCTTTTCACACTCTTATGGAAGTAACAGCCTGAAACATTCCGGCCGCATGTTATCATTGTGCAACCATTTGAACTCCTTGCCAGTGATCAAGTTGAGTATCCAAAGAGGAAGAGTGTGACGTCAGACATATCCATGGACAGCATGCAGTACGAAAGCTCACTATAAAAACCACTACCTGCAGTACTGACAATGGGGTTTCGAGGTGCAGTAGCCGCTCAAGAATACAGTTTTGGGATTCAGCCAAGACATTTTATTAATTATTTATTTGCGAAACAATTTATATTTGCACAACTGGAACATATATTATTGTGCTTTTCACTAATATAAGCTTCACTGTCCTAGTCAATGCGTCCTTATTGTATGTATATAAATAAATATATAGTATTTTCATAAGTATATCAAGCTGACGCTCAGGTCATCTATCCGGTAATTTTTTAGTATAGCGGTCCCATTTATGGATTGCATCAAAATTGCCGAAATAATGAATATATGAAAATATCCGTGTTCGATATACAAAAATCGAGAAAACCACTCGATAGTTGGGGAAATCGGTCAACTATCGCAATATTTATGGGATAATTTTAAAGTGTTGTAAGTGCTTGGAGTTGCCAATCAAGTGAATAAAAATACATTATACTACAAGCACACGTGCACAATAAATAAATATATACATATATGTATATTAAGAATAGAACTCATAATCTGGAAATCCACTTCTAAATAAAAGGCAAATCTTTGTTTCAGGTCATAGTTCTATTACTGTTGCTCATGTACAAGTATTCACTTCAAAGATCCTGCAAGGCTTTATATACGTTTTAGCTCAATTTATTTAAAGTTGCAAAAGTATCATTCTATTTTAGTTCTGTAGTTCAATTCCCCGTTCCCTTTAATTGCAATCTTAACTTTGCAATGTGCTTGATTTTGTGCAAGTTTTACAGCCTATCTCATATCCTTTTTCGGTTTTTGTTGAGTTCTCTCACCTACAGTAAGGGATTCTTCAGACTCATTTGTTTGATTGCTGACCCATTATGGAAGCTTATGTTGTTTATGTAAGAGTCACATCTAAATCCGCACTGCAGTTGTTTATAAATCCCACAGAGAGCTTACGCCAAATTAGCCCCAGCTTCAAACGGCAACTTCAAAGTGCACAATTGGCACTGGGAACGGATCTGGAATGTGGCGTGGGGCACTCCACCCGGGAGTCCAACAACTGACCACCCAATTTAAGTACCTGACTGCCTGCTGTCTGATCCTCTGCCCCCAGCGTGACCTGTTTTGTTTTCAGTCATGCTATGGTACCGTGCTTTGTGCTTTTTATATGGCTGCTTCTCCTCCTGCTCGTCGCTCCGGGAAGCCTATTAATACACAACAAGGCCGTGGCAGCCACAGCAGCCTAGCGAGCCTGGATGGTGCGGGATATCCCGGCCAAATGCATTCAAACCAAATAAAAAGCTAATTAAATTAAAAGCTAATTTTAGAGTGAAAGTAAAGCGCAATAGCTTGGTCTGGAGCTTAACCGCATCGAAGTTGCCAGACGGCATAGAGACTAATTCTCTATGCTCTGCATATAAGAGAGGGTATTACGAATTCATGATAATGTTTGCCCTGAAGGTAAATGCCATAGAAATTACCGAAAGATCTTATCACAGATAAATAATTTACATTATCTTTTGAACTTTAGCGGTATTTTCAGAAAAGGAATTACCTGTCATTAGCATTTGATCTGGTAACTTAGCAATAAACCTATATATTTAAATATATCAACTAGATACCAATAATGTTAAAATTTCTATTATAATAATCGATTTCATCATAGAAATTGAAATTGAAGTATATTTTGTGTGATATTTTTCTTGACTTAGGTTTGACCCTTAGAACTTAAGATTCTTATCACTAGGCTTCTAGATACTAGAGGGAATACATATCTAAGAAACAATGTTAAAGTCGATTTTCTCCACACGAAAGATCTTTTTGAGTACAAGACCAATTGGAATACCCTGTCCATTAAGTAAAATATATTTAAATTTGCTAGGGCATTACGTTATCGTCGAGTTATTTTAGCGCTCTCTGTCGCTTTATTTACCAATTTAAAAATTAAATTTTATGCTTCTCCCAAAATGATATGATAAACGCCACAATATGTTAAATTTATTCTAAAAGTCTTTAGTTTATGGGCTCTGCGGCAGGGTTGTGGCTGCTCTCCCAAACGACAGTGCCTACAAAATTGTGTCCACGGGTCCGCGCGTCCGTATACTTCAATAAAATAATGCCCGCTGGGGAACATATGGCAGTGCAGAATTTTATTACGCCGTTTATGGCTTTTCAGCGTTATGATGATACGAGACGGGGATGGGAGGCGGGCAATCCCATCCGATTCCGAATGCTCTACCCACTGGTCGATGCGGCCGTGCGCGAATATTTATTGATGTCAACAATGGAGGGAGTAGCCAAGGATAGCCGGGGTGGAGTGTGGGCGCCACTGAATGTGGTATGGGCTACGTGCTGGTATTTCAGCATTAAAACGCGGTCGCGAACGCAATCATCGCGCGTTGATCTAAACGCTTGACACGCCCCGGCGCCCACAGGCGTGTGACATATGTCGATGTAGGGTGGCAACCCTTTTGCTTGCAACGCTCCTACGTCCGATAACCATCGGTATGAAGAAAATTACTTAATTTTTTCTGTTTTTTTCTTCTTTTTTTTTTGTATTCACATTGAGCTGTAAAATTTAGCACGCGACTCATAATTCAAATGTCCTGGCAACGTCCTGTCAGCTTGTTGGTTGGTTGCTCGTTTGGTTGACTGCTTGGTTTTGTTTTTTTTGTACCTGTGCCGCACACGTAGCCCAGAGGATGTCCTGAAATTGCCGTCGAGTCGTTTGCCCTTTTGAGAAATTTGTTTATTGCGGCACTTGAGCAAAAGTGGCATCATCTTCCAGCATCTGCCATTACGAGAGGCTCTGTTCCGACTTTGGAGTTGGATTCCTCGACGTGCCTGCGCCATTTTGCCTTATCCTTCCGCCTGTCTGCTTGTTTGTGCTTTGCTTTGCAGAAATCGTTAAAGAAATGACAAATAAGACGCCACACTCCTCCTACCCACTCCAACCCACACTCCACTCCCCCCTTCCCAGCGCTACTCTTTCTGGCTCACTCTCCTGCCTGTCAACGGCTTGACGCTGGCTCTTGCTGTTGTTCTTGCCGTCGCTAAAAGTAAACTAATATTTCATTTGAAAAATATACCAAAAATGTCTTTTGTACATTTATTTTTTGACATGTTGTTTTGTTTTTCACTCTCTTTTTCTCTCCCGCCTTTCCTTCCTCTTTCCCTTCCCTTCCGCAAGTCCCTGCTTCATTGCATAAACGCACGTCCAAAGCGAAAAACAACAACAACCAGAGCACAACTAGCGCAAGTCCTTGAGAAACGTTCACATTCAGATTTACGAGTATAGAAAACGTTTTCATCGGAATAACAAGCTAACAAATATTTTGGACATCTTATAGATCCGGCGGGTACATTGCTTTGTACGTGTACGTCTGTTTTTTGTTATAAAGATGAAGATGGAGACGCTGTTGTGACAGCCTCTATGAAATATTTCTCCTTGAGCTATATATCTGACTTAGGCTTTGACCACTTGGCAATTTTGATCTTAATAGATGAAGCCCGAAACATATCTTAAAATCTTTCCGGAATCAGCAAAAGGTTTTTATTAAAGTTATCTATACAGATTGTTTTATCTGTGCTCTTGTAACTAGCAGTATTTGATTGGGTAATTCTTTATTATAGCCCCATTTAGGGATGTGAGACAAATAAAATTTTACCGATATGCGTATATCGACTTTTTAGTGTTGGAAAACATAGAAAAATGAACAGTGCTGCCAGACATTCCGCAAAAATATGAAGGTAGTAATAGTTTACAACCCGTTTTATTTCTATATGCATACATCTATTTCACGCGAATTTTATGTATATTCATATGTATATATATCAAAGTCGCGCGTCTTACATATTTACATACACATATATTTGTGTATTGTTTGGGACGAATCCTTTAAAGTTACTCTGAAAAGCACATTTATGTAGTCAGTTACGCTTTGTGCATGTACCATTATACTGAAAACAAAACACTTTCTAACGCATTCACCTGCATCCCTTTATAAGTCAGAAATATTTCATAGAACCGCATGCAGTGCGGTCAACCTAATGACCGTCAACCCAACAGACCCCATATTAAAACAAGTAAGAATGTTTAGTCGAGTACACTCGACTACGAGACTCCCTGTACCCAGAGTTGTCGATGACGAACGATGACGATGACGAACGACGGTAGAGTGAAAGAAATACTAGCAGCACAATGAAGAGATGAGCGAGACTGATCGAAGAGCTGATACTTATCGATATTTTTTGAATTTTGATGCATAGTCTGCACTATGCAGAGCATTGATAACAATATGTTTCAAGAAAATAAAGTCATGCAGATGGCGCATGTCTCACAAAGAAAAATGTCAAGCAGATCAGGTGCTTAAAATTTATCGTATGGTTTGCGTACCGATAAGCAATTATGAAACCATATGGGCTTGTGTTGCTTAAAAGCGACATGTGCATCGGCTGATGCCGTGTGTTTTGGTATGTCGTGACGTCACGAGTACAAGACCCGCTGCACTTTCGCGCTCGCTCGCACACATGGTTAAGCCTTAAGTACTTAATAGAAAATGCACGCGCTTCGCGCTCGAACGCCCATATGTACATACATATGCTGAAGCCTTCATGTTGCTGCTTGCCAAGCCTGCAGTACTGAATCTTGTTTGTTGAATAACTTCCGTGTTTATTATCCGATCGACTTGAAATTTGGACAGTATATCAAGAATGACCAATGTATTATACATGCCAAATCCCAAAGCTATATCTATAAAACTGTGGCTGTAAAACGTTTTTATTGAATAGCGGGGCAATGGGGGGAATATCTCGGATCCAAAATAAACTTGACCTGCTCCCGCTATACACGAAGCTACATTCAAAATTTGGTGTCTCTAGCTATTATAGTTGCTGAGATCCTTGCGTTCATACATACGGACAGACAGACGGACGGACAGACGGACATGGCCAAATCGAAATCTCTTTTGATACTGATCAAGAATATATATACTTTATAGGGTCGGAGATGTCTCCTTCTGCCTGTTACATACTTTTGCACAAATCCAATACCCCCTTTTACCCATTTTATGGGTACACGGAGTAAACATGCAACTAAGATGGGTCTGTAGCACCCGACTGTGGTATACTGTTTTCGTATGCTTTTATTAAGAGATTATATTTCAGGGTGATCATATAAAAAACGGTGATTCTACCTATTGAAGTGCGAAAAATAGGTAATTGCATTTCATAGTTCTTCTAGTCATCATATTACCAGCGAAATTGTGGTTTCTATACAATTCGAAAGGCAGGAGGGATATCCGTCGATGAAATGGTATATGGTAAAGAGGTGTACACTAGTCCGGCGCAGGTATTCACGAAGACGACGATGGTGAGCCACCTCGCAACGGTACATCTTGCCACATTCGTCTGCAAGTAACATCTAAAGCACCCCGGCCGAGTGCTAAGAAATTGCAACCTACATACTCCTCCCAGTGATCGTGTAGAGTATCCGGAGATAGCAAGGGACGTCGGAGTTTACAGTGGTGGCTAACATGCCGCCGGAGAGCTCAATTAACAATGAATATCTTCAATACTGCCAGTGTGGTAGCAATGTGTAATATCCGCTCGGGAACAGTTTTTAATTCAGCCAAGACACTTTGATTTTTGTTTTTTATTTCCGAAAGAATTTTAGAAAATTTATTTTTGGGCTTTTTGACTTGTCGAGAGCAAACTAATAAATGAATATACAGTAAGAAGCACATGTATTCTTTAAGGTAACTGACAGCTGAGGAAAAGGTATTGTGATAAACGTTAAACCCTTACCTAATGCGGATATATATCAACCTGTGTACCGAATTTGGTTACTCTAGCTATAAAAGTGCGTTCATATGAACAATTAGTCGAATATACAGGTGGACTTTGTACAAACCCTATATACTCCTTTCCTTCTGGAAAATGAGATGAAAAACATCATAGAAAATTGTTTGCTAGTTGCATGAGCTATTTTTGCAGCCTTTCATCAATTTTCCCGCTTATGCGTTTTTACTCCCTGTACCCATAAAATGGGTAAAAAGGGGTATTGGATTTGTGCAAAAGTATGTAACAGGCAGAAGGAGACATCTCCGACCCTATAAAGTATATATTCTTGATCAGTATCAAAAGAGATTTCGATTTGGCCATGTCCGTCTGTCTGTCCGTCTGTCCGTCTGTCCGTCTGTCCGTCTGTCCGGATGAACGCGTCGATCTCAGCAACTATAATAGCTAGAGACACCAAATTTGGAATGTAGCTTCCTGTATACCATACGCAGATCAAGTTTGTTTCCGATCTTAGATATCTTCCCCCGTTCCCCCGCAATTCGATAAAAACGTTTTACAGCCACACTTTTAAAGATATAGCTTTAGAATTCGACATGTATATTACTTAAGTCACTCTTAATCTTCTGTCCAAATTTCAAATCAATCGGATAATAAACAAGGAAGTTATTCAACAAACAAGATTCAGTACTGCAGGCTTGGCAAGCAGCAACATGAAGGCTTCAGCATATGTATGTACATATGGGCGAGCGAGCGAGAAGCGCGTGCATTTTCTATTAAGTACTTAAGGCTTAACCATGTGTGCGAGCGAGCGCGAAAGTGCAGCGGGTCTTGTACTCGTGACGTCACGACATACCAAAACACACGGCATCAGCTGATGCACATGTCGCTTTTAAGCAACACAAGCCCATATGGTTTCATAATTGCTTATCGGTACGCAAACCATACGATAAATTTTAAGCACCTGATCTGCTTGACATTTTTCTTTGTGAGACATGCGCCATCTGCATGACTTTATTTTCTTGAAACATATTGTTATCAATGCTCTGCATAGTGCAGACTATGCATCAAAATTCAAAAATTGACTGTTGGCGCGCAGCCAATTGGCCTCTTCGATAAAATATCGATAAGTATCAGCTCTTCGATCAGTCTCGCTCATCTCTGCATTGTGCTGCTAGTATTTCTTTCACTCTACCGTCGTTCGTCATCGTCATCGTTCGTCATCGAGTTCCGATTTTGATAAATTTGCGATTGAATGTTTTAGACCTGGGTACAGGGAGTTACGTAGTCGGGTATACTCGACTATAACATTCTTACTTGTTATTTTTATACCTTGTACCCATAAATGGCTTAGAGGGGTATAATATTGTTATAAAAATGAATGTAATAACCTGAAGAAGGTCTTTTCTAACTACGAAGTATGTATGTATTGTAGATCAGAGATGCAGAGACTAGACGTAGATAAAGTTTGTTTTAAATTAAGTTCATTGGTAAAAGGGCTGCAAACAAAAATATTAAAATAATTAGTTCCAGTGCGCTATGGGACAGAAGAACCTGATAAATACTAACCAGCCTTAGAACTGGGCACAGCAACCTAACCCATATCCGGAATGTAGGGAGAATCTTTCAATAAAACACATACTACACGAGTGGACTTACCATCAAAATATTAGAGCAAAAATGTTTAGCCGAACCATCCTATTTATTAGCAAATCTTTCAAAACAAAACCACAAACCAAAACCAGATCAAATATTAAAATACCTAAAAACCTGCGAGTGGTTAAAGGGTAACTTCTAGTCGAGCACGCTCGCATAGAGCATTGTTCTTGTTCACTCGAGCCTTGTATTTCCGCGGCTGCTGGCTTAAATCAACTACCCCGTCAAGTATTTCTATAAACACACATTTCTTTTTAGCATTTCATACTTATTATGATGCACATAATAAACCCACTAAATTCTATTTAACTTTGCTGCGCTTTTGAAATTCAGTTAAATATAATAAAATACTTTATAAAGGCGATGCAAAAACAAATAAAATGCCGGCAAAATTCCAGCTATGCTCGGGTAGTTTCCATATGTGTGCAAAGCCTTTTGATATTTTCAGGCAGAAAATGCAGACGAAAAACTAGCTTTTAATTAAATTAGGTGGGCAGTTGAATGTAAAGTAGAAAACGCTAAAATTATGCGGTAAATAAAGTGGACACATAACTAACTAAGGGAGGCTGAGGATGTGCTAGGACTATGGACTATGGACTGGGGGCGTTGGGCGTGGCTGTCCTTGAGGCAGCACAGTTTCATTAATTTTCCAAAATGTCAACAACTAATCTGCCAATTTGTTACTTTTTTTGCTGCAGTCGCCTAGGGGTGGGGGTGTGTGTGATAGAGGGGGTGGGGCTGGTGTATTGGATTAGCAAATTGCTTGTACGCCATAGCATCAAAATCCTGTTTACTTTGTCAACATGTGTTAATGCTGTGAGTAAGCCATGAAAATCGAAGACCAGCCAACAGCTGAGACTCACTTAGGGGTGCAGAGAGATGAGTTGAGGGGGAGAGTTGGGTTTTTGGTAGTTGGTCTCCACTAATTTCTGCTACTTTAGCGCGAGTTTTCTTGTCCCAGCGAGGCGATTAATATGTCACGACAATATCAAAGCTAATTGATCAGCCGGCAAAAACGATGCTCTCCGAGCAGGATACACAGAGATAGTAAAAATGTCAACTTGGTAATTAGTTGTGGCCCACGATGAGATGAGCTGGTCAAGTTAACTCTGGGCTAGGTGCGTGTCTTGACTAATTATGCAAGCTCTGACCTTTTTGTCAGCTAAAATGTCAGACTTATTGGTCAACAAATTGAAGAGGCTGATACATAAATGGCTCAGAAGGTTACTAAGTTAGGTATTAATTGCCTACATTGTGAAGAATAAACAAAGAGAATAGAATATTAACTTCATTAAAGGTATATTTTTATTCAAATACATAGCTAGTATAATTAGAGCCTTATATAATCTAAATAATCAGACTAAAGAAGTTTTAAAACGTTTTTATCTTTAGTTTTCTGGCATTGATATATTTATTAATATATCAAGGAATTTCAAGGAAAATTAAAGTTATTTAGAATAGATTATCCCAATTTACACATTTATTATATGTAAATAAAGCCTTAAATATGATTACCTGAGCATAATAACTGAGCTAATTCCAATTGAATTTGTAATGTTCATTGTATTATTAATTAAATTCTAAATATTATAAAAACAAGCGAGTGTTTGTAATATACACATATAAATTAATCTAAAATCCGTTAATATTTCTTCCAAATTCCTTCAATTTTAGCAAATACAACTTTGTGCTTAAATTTTAAAGGGAATTATCATACACCTAAACAATACAAGGCCATATTATTAATAACTTGATATAGCATCAATTTGTATGCTTCCCCCTCATTATGAACTTACGTCCCTTTTCCATTTCCCCGTTTGGTTTATTATGTAATGGACACTTTACATGCACGCTTCACTGTTTAAATTGCCACACTCGCTGTAGTACAGTCCCCCTGCTCATCTATTTATATGGAAAGGTTCATTGAGTCCTTGAACTCCTAGCACACCACTATGTTGGCTAGGCAGGATAAACACAACACTTCTCCGACCACTCGAACCACTTTGCACACCTTAAACACCCGCATCTCTTATTTATCTGTCGGAATGGATGGATAAACCCCAAAATAACAGTGTTGCGCTATATATATCCCACACCTTAGCTACCCCAAAACACCCGGACTGGCCTTAGCCCTAGTACTAACCCGTCTTCCCATTCTCCGGATCCCTATCGCTGACATTGGCATTGGCTGTGGCCGTGCGATATGCGCATTTGTTAAGTGAACTGTAAATACAATTCCACATATGACGCGGAGTTGTTGTTGCCCAGAGCCGAGCATCACTGTGTTGCACAGTGTTGCCGTGCCACAGACGGCGTCATCCGCCGGGGCGGCACCAATTTCAATTTATGCGATACAAGCGATAACTCTTTGGCCCTTTACTCGCCCCGTCCCCCATTTGGAGGGTCGCATGCAAAACGGAGCTGGCTGCACCTTTGACGGCGGCATCGATGGCAATTGCCGGCGCGTGCGTCTGCCTGCATGCTTCCTACTACAGCGGGGTGCACAGACCTTGATCCAATTTTGACGCTACTTACCAAACCCCGACTCCCCCTCTCTCTCTTGTTGTTGTAATGCGTCGCAACGGGCGAGCGTCTGCATTAAAATAACATTTTTCTATTGGATTCAATACTTCAACTCTGACGCCGCTCGACTTTTGGGAAGAGGAATGCTGGGGGCCGGGCTGGAATATATTTTATTTCATGGGTGTTTAAATTTTAAAATAACAAGCGACGGCGGCGTGGCTCACTGACACGTGGCATTGAGCAGGGGGGGAACAACAAGGACAATAACGACAACGACACCAGGTGGGGTTAAAGTATGGCCGCCGGTGCTCATAAAGCTCATGTTACCAAAGCGGGGCGACTCCGTGTTGTTGGCTTTTTACTCCCTGTACCCATAAAATGGGTAAAAAGGGGTATTGGATTTGTGCAAAAGTATGTAACAGGCAGAAGGAGACATCTCCGACCCTATAAAGTATATATATTCTTGATCAGTATCAAAAGAGATTTCGATTTGGCCATGTCCGTCTGTCTGTCCGTCTGTCCGTCTGTCCGTCTGTCCGTCTGTCCGGATGAACGCGTCGATCTCAGCAACTATAATAGCTAGAGACACCAAATTTGGAATGTAGCTTCCTGTATACCATACGCAGATCAAGTTTGTTTCCGATCTTAGATATCTTCCCCCGTTCCCCCGCAATTCGATAAAAACGTTTTACAGCCACACTTTTAAAGATATAGCTTTAGAATTCGACATGTATATTACTTAAGTCACTCTTAATCTTCTGTCCAAATTTCAAATCAATCGGATAATAAACAAGGAAGTTATTCAACAAACAAGATTCAGTACTGCAGGCTTGGCAAGCAGCAACATGAAGGCTTCAGCATATGTATGTACATATGGGCGAGCGAGCGAGAAGCGCGTGCATTTTCTATTAAGTACTTAAGGCTTAACCATGTGTGCGAGCGAGCGCGAAAGTGCAGCGGGTCTTGTACTCGTGACGTCACGACATACCAAAACACACGGCATCAGCTGATGCACATGTCGCTTTTAAGCAACACAAGCCCATATGGTTTCATAATTGCTTATCGGTACGCAAACCATACGATAAATTTTAAGCACCTGATCTGCTTGACATTTTTCTTTGTGAGACATGCGCCATCTGCATGACTTTATTTTCTTGAAACATATTGTTATCAATGCTCTGCATAGTGCAGACTATGCATCAAAATTCAAAAATTGACTGTTGGCGCGCAGCCAATTGGCCTCTTCGATAAAATATCGATAAGTATCAGCTCTTCGATCAGTCTCGCTCATCTCTGCATTGTGCTGCTAGTATTTCTTTCACTCTACCGTCGTTCGTCATCGTCATCGTTCGTCATCGAGTTCCGATTTTGATAAATTTGCGATTGAATGTTTTAGACCTGGGTACAGGGAGTTACGTAGTCGGGTATACTCGACTATAACATTCTTACTTGTTTCCGTGTGTTATTGTTTGGGGCAAGTGTATTTGTTTATTGGCCTCATTGCCGCTTCTACAATTGCATTTTGCCATGGGCAACTAAGCAGAGGTCGGTGTGCGAGCCAGGTCCTTGGGATTACGTTTGGGCTGGGGTTACAAGCACTTGGCTTTCATCTAATGCGACTTAAACTTTATGGGCTTATGTAAATTATGCCCAAATGGTAGCAGCTCAGCACTTGGCAGGTGCCTGTGGAGGGTTTTTACCAGCTGCATGTTATACCAACTTGGCATCATATTTATTTCAACCAAAAACTCACGCTTCATATATCAAAGGTATGCCGACGAAAAGCTCTCTAGCTCTTCTCATTTACAAGTGAATGATGTTTAAGCTTGGCCCTCGTTCCTGGTAAATCATTATATACAGAAAATAACGCTAAACTTGCGTAAAACTCTTGAAATATACTGAAACCCTCTAGCTCAGTTGAGCACCCTCTGCATCAGCGGAGAACTTTCGAAAGGAGACACGACAAACAGCTTCAAGAAGTTCTTTTTGTCAACCCATCTTCTTAAAGGTAACCCACTAGACTCCTCTATTACAACAAGCTAGACGTATCTCATTTGTGAAAAGAACGAACGAATTCAGAACGGTTCTTTTGGTCTACCATCCGCTCCTGGTAGAGCTTCAGCTGTGGTGGGTAACCCACTAGACATATAAAATATGGCACGACCCCTTCGCGATATTTTTGTTTCGCGCAACTTAGAAGCTGTTTGTGTTGATTTGATCTCAGCCTCAGTCCTGGCAGCAACATTGCCCATGCTTGAGACCCAGCGGTAGTCCTGGTGGCAGGCTTTTGAGAAATCGCAAGTAGCTTTCTTGAGTGAGCGACCTTTTATGTAAATTTCGCACCCATATGCATTCGCTCCGAAAATCCGCAGCTGTTGTCAGTCGCAGTGGCCATTAGTCAGAGGAAGCTGCGCCAGAAGTGCCCACAACCGTCTCTCCACCCTCCCCAATCTTAAGACCATTAAATGCAACAGCTCAAAGTTTGCGGATGCTACTTCTACGCATCGTTGACTTTCCTTTTGACCCACTCGCTGAGTGACTGAGGTGGTGGATTGTACCCAGCACCGGAAATGCTTGCACAATGCCAAATGCCGACACGCGCGGAGGATTTGCTGTCACTGACACCCTCATCCTGCCGGAGCAGGGAGGCGGCTCTGGGACTCAGCTGCAACAACCCCCCCTAGAGATGCTCGTCTCGTTGCATAATTATCAATATGCGCACTAATGAAGCCGACGCCGAAATATATGACGAAGGACATGTGCCAGCAGTCCAGCTCCCTGGATTTATAGACCTAGACAAACAGAAATTGGTCCTGGACTTCAATTTGCCAGGCGCCTGCCAAAATTTTGACGCTTTTACGCAATTTTTCTTGGCCCATTATGTTTATTATTGTCTTAGCTTCGCGCATTATCCGTTTAGGGGAGGGTAAGGGAACAGGCATGCATTATGCTTATTGCTTGGCCCTGCTGAACCCAGTTCTCTCCCCCGAAGATGACTAGCTCTTAAATGTTTGCGCACAAGCGCGTTTATAGTCACAGCTTCCTGCCGTTTGCATTCATAATCCTAATGGAATTGATTTCAGTCCTGATCTCTCTGCTCTGAATGGTCGGATAATGTGGGGAAATTGACACTGCTGCGGTTAGTCAGGAAGCTGGCCGAAACCCCCCAAAAAACAAAAGCTGACGACCATATGCCAAAAAAGTTTTTGTCTACGAATCTAAGGGTCGCGACTTGGCTGCTTTCACTTTCTCAGTCTGCTCTCACTGGGCAATAAATGAGTGCTTATAAATCAAACGAATGCTTATTATATTCATGCAGTTTTAATGAGTTTTTCTACTGCCGCCTGCTGTGTGGGTGTGTATCGAACACACACTCTACTGTTGGTTAAGAGTAGGAGGGGGTAATGCGCCAGACGACGCATAATTGGTTATCCTTTTAGACCCATGCGTTGCCCGCTGAGGTCATTGACTGGCAACTGGTCAACTGAGGGTTAGTTCTGGATGGATCTGTGGGCGTAAGAGTACAACCTATGCTTAGTTAAGTGATAAATAAATCGTTCGAGGATATGCAACCAAGCGATAAGCCTTTTAATATAATTATTATCTGTATCCATACATAAAGTAATACATATTTAGCTGACGCCTCTGTGGAAAACAGTTAGGATTAGTAACTACAGTTACTAATGTACCTTTCTACAGAAGGTATGGTTTTTAGTTGTTTATTGATAATCTATAAAACCATTTGGTATTTTAACTTCGATAAGTTTATTTAAAATCAAGGAGTGGTATTTTTACTCAACCCTAATTCTGCGGCAGACTTATCGGCCAAAATAAAGCTCTCTAAATCAACAAATTAACTTACTCAAACACCTATCCTATCTCCAAAACTTGTCTAAATACTTGTAAACTAAACATAGTGTCACTTGCCTCTACTTTTAGCAACAAGGACCATTCTCCAGCATTTACCACAAGACACATACATACTCGTATACTCGTATAAGCATTCCAAAGTTTGGGCAGCTCTTTAATTAACAACTTTTCTTGAGCAGTATGCACACATGCAAGGTAGCCTCGAACAAATAACTATAACTATTTGTTAAACAACCGAAAAATCAAGAACAACAAACAATGAAGTAAACAAGAAGTGTAAATTTAAGGAGCAGACCATTAACTTGGTCAGGAAGCATCAGGATAAACAGGCTAAACACTATGATTTGCTTTTAATTTGGCATTTTCTAATTCAAATGAAAGCCCAACGAGAATTCAGGACAATGTAGCAAGCGGTCCAATAATTTCACTTGAAATATATGCAAAAGGCAAATGAAATTTTCAACGATGGGTCCGACATATCAATGAAGGGTTTTTGTGCTATTCTGTTGGCCAACACACGAACCACACACACACACACACACCCCAAACAACAACAACAACTGCAACCAGAGAAACAACTCACATTTACGGCAATCGTCATTAGCAGCAACCGAGGCCGCAGCAGCCCAGCAAATGAGCTTGGATACACCCATTCCAAATGAATGAATGCCAGCATTCAACGTCCTATGTCCTATGTCCTGCGTCCTGTGTCATTCACTTGCGGTTTACGGGCTCGAATGGGTGCAGGCATCGAGTCTGGGCGTGTTTGGTAAGGGATTGCTTCTGGTTTGGCAGGAGTATAGCCAAAAATATTTGCCGCGTCGGGGTCTGCCTGCCAAACTCTCGGCCTGCTTTGGTGACAATTGAAAATCCAATAAAGGTCCTCGGTCCTTGGTCCTCCGGTTCTCGGGTTCCCCTGGGCTGCTGCCGCACGCTGGCTGTAGCTATTTTAATTTAAACGAGGTTGCCGCCTAATCACAAAACCGGCGACGTTTTAGACCCCAAAAACAATGCCCAGACCAATACGCATCCTGTGTGGCCAAAATATTGAAGTAATGAACTTGCTTTATGTTAGGACTGGGCGCTCTGTGGGCTCTATCAAATTGCTACTAAAGTTGAACATGGTTTGAGGCTGGGGCAGGACGTAGCACTCGCACTTTGAGTTAATAGGACATAAATTTTGCTCTGTGCCATAATTTTTGATTACTTGGGTGTGGCCAAAACAAGGATGCTCAAGGCAACAACAACTAAATAGTGGGTAGTCTGTAGATTTCTAAATGTCTGGCCTGGCTCGTATGGCATTTTTTCGAAATAAGTTGAAAAATGTGTTGTTATGTCTTTTCGAAAGCTAGTCTTAAAATGAAATAGTACTCGTAACTAAGCCAGTTGGCAGACGTAACTGGTTTATCCTTATAGATCTTACCGACCCCAAAAAGTATATATATTCTTGATTAGCATCAATAGACGAGTCGATATAGCGATGTCTGTCTATCTGTTTCAATGCAAAATTCTGTTAATTAAAATTGTTTTCTGTATAAATAAATTGAATTGAAATCTTTAAGTAATTGACAAAGCATTAATTGCTCGAATTTAGAAATAAAACTCACAATTCTATTCGATATTACCTCTTGCACTGCAATTTTATGCTCTTGAAAATATATTCTATATTTATAAAGTGCTCGGCACATTTTCCAGGCAAATTCAGCTTCAGTGAACAGAGGAAACCGTAATTGAACTTTACTATGTGATAAAGAGGACTGTAGCTTTGTCAGGAACTTGATAAAGTCGAAGTCATTTCAAAACCTTTGATTATGTTTATTTTATTTTTATTTTTATTGAATGTATGCCTCAACAAGTTGGCAGCCCCATTGTGTTCATTAGAAGCCTCAGGACAATTCATTGCCAAAAATCACAAAAGTCTGCATTGAAACGAGGAGAGCCAGCTGGCATTTCACTTGCGTGCCCCCACTGCACACATGTCACCATGTCCTTCAACAGCTTTTTGCCTGGTCGGGCACTCAGATTGCGAAGCCGGCTGAGGAGTGGGTCAGTAACAAGTCTCACGACAGCAACACCTACGCACAGGCAGCCACACAATGGCAACACACCACAAAACAAGTGTCGAGCAGTTAAGTTTTTGCCCCGAAAAGGATGTGCGTACCTGTGTGTGTGTGTGTGTGCGGCAGTAGTTACAGTTCCAGGGCCTGGTGTCAAATGCAAAACCGGATGCGGAAATGCAGGCATCCAGAGACGAAACGGGCGACAGACAGGACACCAGCCAGCAGTCGGCAGCCGGCAGCCAGCCTGGACATCACAGCCAGCCAGTCAAGCGGGCAGACAAATCAGCTTTGAGCACACACACAAATACACACACACAACCACACACTGGCATATGAGGAAACAGGACGAAGAGACAAACTCACAGTTGAGTGATTTTTCGATTATCATTTGCACGCCTTGGGTGACAAATCAAATGCTCAGCAAGTGCATTGAAGCTTGGACCAGGCCCACATCTGGGTCTGCCTGTTTGGCCAATCTATTGTTGTTGTTTTTCTTGTTGCATAAGTTGGCTGGTAAAACTTACAGGTGCTTGTAAGCAAAGCGGTTCAATGACGCTGTGTGGTTGTTCGCATCGAAGAGTCTATGAGGATGTTAGCTGGAAATTTCCAAAATACTTTATACTCTAACCTAGTAAGCTAGGTTAGAGATGTATAGTGTATGGATTGTTGGATAACTTTAGCTTAAGCATTTCAAAAACCAGGAGAGAACAGTAATATTTATGCCACAGTTTCCTAGTAAACCCAACTGCTAGTTTAATCATTGTAATTTGCTTCATTAAAATATCAATTAGGGCTTCTAAATATTGGCACTTGGGTTAGTTATGCCTGTTTTTGGCCAACAATAGGCATTTGGCCGGCCTGATTGTTGTTTATACTCACATGTACATTGTACAACATGGCGTATGCGCGTTATTAATGCGCCCTGCATAAATATATTGTGCATGGAATTTATAAGCGTATTTTACGACAATACACATGCCAGCCATATGCATGTTAATATATGCAACAGTGAGTGTGTTGTGTTGCAACTATGTTGACTTTAATTACAAGCCCAGCATTGCTTCAATGCCTGCTGCAGGACCTGCATTGGCTTGCCTTCGTCCTTCAAATGCAACCAGCTATTTTAATTGTGGAATGAAGAAGGCAATGGCAATGGCAACGGCAACAACGTTGATGGATTTTGTTGATTGTAGGCAGAGAGAGAGACGATTGACAAATTAAATTGCTTATTGATGAGCGGGGTAAATTCTCAATTCTCTGTATAGAGTGGAAAATGCATACGTCGGCTGCTTTTAGGCGTCGTCCTTCATCAAAATGAAATAAGTGCATAATGGAAATTTACGAAAGCCAATTTGGTAATAATTTAAATTGAATATTTATGTTGTGCCTGCATGTGGTGTGTGTGTGTGTGTGTGTATTTGTGTATGGGGGCGGCTGGGTGGCCATACTTCATAGGCATTGTGAGTAGCTATCAGAGCAAGCGAGATGGAGCGATTCCTATGCATAGTACATTAGTTTTGAGTGCGCTGCCTATTTGCATATGTCTATTTGTCTTTTGCCAATGAATTTCTAAAACATACACACACACACTCACACACACTTCGACTGTGTGTGCCCTGTTAAAACTTCAACTGTCATAACACTGATGAGAGAGCCATTTAAATTAGAGCTTTGTTTGCATTGCATTAAGCCTAGACAAATTTGCTGAGTCTCTGTTTGTCTAAATGTATATTCGAATTTATCGAAGAGCCATAAAATATACACAATTTGCCTTAAAAAGGCTACAAAAATTGATGGCAATAGTTTATGAGCTCTGTCAAGTATGAAGAGATTGCCCATACGCCACGTTGTCCAGCACAAACACGAAAAAGACTTTGAGGTTGACAAAACTCTTAACCAAATTAAAGCTAAATAATTGGGAGTATTATAAATAAATACAACCTCTACAGGAGTTTAGCTAAATGATTTTTAATGTTGTCTGAAGATGGATTTAATCAAATCAATAAGCAAGAAGTGTAGGCAAACATTTCAATTTATATATTTCCATAAGAATCAATTCAATTAAATTCTCATAGTGCTTCTGCAATGTAAGTAAATAAATTATAGTTTTATTTGCCTAGCTATTGATTTCGGCTTAAATGGACATATTTACGTTTAAGTGCTTGTTAATAGAAAAATCAAAGGTTTGAATAATAGAAATTATTTGTTGCACTGGTCAAATAGATTGAACTTTTTGTTGTTTATTTTAATTGCTTTTCTGTGCTTATGCAGAGGGTACTATAATTTTGTCACGAAATGTGCAACGCATTGATTTAGATGGTATCATGTATGCCAAATCCCAAAGCTATATCTTAAAAATTGTTCCTGTAAAACGGTTTTTATCGAATAGCGGGAGAACGGGAGGAGATATCTCAAATCTAAAATAAACTTGACCTGCTCCCGCTATACACGAACCTACATTCCAAATTTGGTGTCTCTAGCTCTTATGGTTGCTGAGATCCTTGCGTTCATACATACGGACGGACAGACGGACAGACGGACGGACGGACAGACGGACAGAAAGACGGACATGGCCAAATCGAAATCTCTTCTGATACTGATCAAGAATATATATACTTTATAGGGTCGGAGATGTCTCCTTCTGCCTGTTACATACATTTGCACAGATTTAGTACCCCCTTTTCACCCATTTTATGGGTACAGGGAGTAAACAGCCTCCTTTATATCTTATACCCTTGCAGAGAGTATTAGAATTTTGACACAAAATGTGTAACGTATTGAAAGAGACGTTTCCGACCCCATAAAGTATATATATTCTGAATCAGCATCAATAGCCGAGCCGACATAGCGCTGTACGTCTGTTCGTATATTTCTATGCCAACTAGTCTCTCAATTTTAAGACTATCGTAATGAAACTCGGCACAGATCCTTCTTTTTACTGCAGACGGTACATATGTCGAAAATGGCCGAATCGAACCACTATAACATATAGCTGCCATAGGAACGATCGGTCGACGAATATGTTTTTGTATGAAATACCTTTTTGTTTATGAAGATATACTCACTAAACTCACCCAAAACAAATCTTAGGAGCGTCTTTATAAACTGGCCAAGTAAAGTCTAAATCGCACTACTAGATCATATAGCTGCCATAGTAATAATCGTTCGAAAACTATGTTTTTGTATGAAAAACTTTTTTCCTTATGAAGATATCCTCACCGAGATTATCCAAGCCAAGTCTCTGAAGCGTTTTTACAATCTGATCAAATTTGGTAAAGATCGGACGACTATATATATAGGAACAATCGCGTGAAAAATGAGTTTATGTGTCTCTTGTCTCTATGCATATATTAGTTCACAACTGAACAATTGCGAGTCTTTTTATGCTTCATACAGAGTCCTATAATTTGATTAAAATTGCACCACATTATTAAATAGCTGTTATAGGAACAATCGGACGAAAATCGAGTCTTTGTATGAAAAATATTGCTTGAAGGGTATTAAATCTTCGGCAGATCGCAAACAACCTCTCTTTCTTTTTCTATATTTTCTACGTGATACAATGAATGATAAAAGATTTCAGAATTTTAAATAAGATTAATGTTTTCCAGTTGTATGTACTTTTGAAAGATTGCAACATTTCAAGAGCCTAATATTGAATACAAAAAAATTCAATAAATATCATTCCCAGCTTGTTCATTACCGAAGCTTTTATTCCAGAGCGTTTTTCTTTTTATTAAAATGTTTTTGAAAAGCGCAAAACCATTAAGAACTCAATAAACATTGTTCAAATCACACAAAACCCCATTCTAGTTTACTCGAAGTGCCCATTAGTACACTCAGTAGCAGAGAATCAATGACTAATCAATTGAAATATTCAAAGCAGCTTACACGTGCCGAGTTCCCTTCCTTTCTCCCAAATTGTCAACTTATTTCAATAAACACCTGACCCCGGCTCCGGCTTCAAAGGCAGCCAAAGAATATCCATCAGCAGCTTAACACCTCGGAACCTAAAGAATCCAACGCTGGTGTCAGCCAAGTCATAACTTCTGCACCATTTGCCATTGGCCATTAAGGATTCTAAGCAATTTCCTTATCAGCTTAGATGAAATCCTGGCCGTAAGTGAATCCTGAATCCGAATCCTGAGCCCTGCCATGCAATAATAATTAGCATAGGGGCCACGAAACACTCCAAGCCCAATGCCGAAGTCCTCTGAAATTTATCATTTCCACAATTTACCAAGCTGGGAACGTATTGCTGCCACTCATCATCGTCATCATCATCATCAACATCCTTGTTGGCGGTAGACGAATTCATAACTTTTGTGCATATTATTAAAATACGTACGTCTGGCCACTGTCAATGACTCCGCCGACAGTGTCCTGTATCGTCCTGGCGGCGCTGCCCGTCTGCGGCAATTGTTCAGCTGGAAGCAATCAAAAATGTTGATAAAATAATTTCAAATTCCATTTATATCCTTAAGGACAATTTGGCATTCACCGGTACTAATAATATTATCAACAGCAACAGCAACGTCGTCGTATTCATCGATGTCGCATCCTCCAAGCCCGCCAGTCAACCATTCAACCTGTCCTGCGGCGCGCTTCCTTTCGCTTCCTGCCAAATCGCTGGCGCTTTCACAATTTGTCAGCAATTGAAATTCACCAAACATTTTTGAATTTGTTTGCCCGGCTACACTTTGGCCGCGCTTTTAGCCTGAGCCCCGTAGTATTCGGGCCTCGGTCTCGGTCTCGGTTTCGGTTTCATGGCTGCCCAGCAGGCACATTTTGCATTTCTCCATACCATTCATCGATTGCCTTGGCGTTTGTCCTCCTGTCCTTGTCGTTGTCGATACCATTGTTGTTGTGGTTCTCGTTCTCGTTGTCGTTGTCGTAGTCGTTGTCATTGCATCTCGCCCGCTGTAGCATGCCTCTTGCCTCTGTGGTAGCCACGGCACCCACTGTTTTGATTTTTATCCACAGCGTGAATATGCAAATTGCCAGTGGAGCCAACAGGGCCAGCAACAAGGCGAGCCACTCTACACCACTCCACAAGCTCCAATTGTTGGCTGAATTCTCAGCTCGCTGCTCTAAAAGCTTTTTGGCCAAATGTTTTCGGCCAGTCAGAGCCAATCAAACTTGCAGCGAGACTATGGACCAAGCGATATGATTTCTGGTACGGGGCCAGGTCCAGGCATTATGTGGCCTAGGTAAATGCCCTACGGCATATTCAATGTGCCCAAATTAGTGAGGTTACCGAGTTTAGTATGGATTGCGCTTTGCCAATCTAAATGGAAATTTTGAGTAATGCCAAAGTAAACAATGGGTAAATTATGATTTGGCAAGCTAACAGATTTGATAAGGACAGCTAAAGGTAATAAATGAAAACGGCATTTAAAATAAGCCATAGAAGCAACTCCGCTCCTCGCTCTAAATTTTATTGAAATATCTATTAAGAATTGCAGTGTATGATATTTTTGAAAACTAAGGTGAATTCTAATCTCAATTTCTTAACTTCTGCATATAAACTATTTCGCTTTAAGCGGTTCAGGTTAAATGACTATAAACAAGAGTCAAAAGTGAACTAAAGAGTTTAACAAATCTTAAGATATGTGGTCATATTATAATTTTGAACTTAAAAGTAGAATTTCCCTAAGGTATCCATGACAGTTCCAAAGAAACCACTGTAAACCATTGAATAACTTGTTCACTGTATACAACCGTACAAGACATTTGGCTCTAAGCATTTTCCACAGGCTGTCTTAGTCGGAAAACCACAGCGCGCTCTATCAAACAATTTCCAACAGCGGGAGCACGAAATAAAACCAAAGGAAAACAAAAAACGTGGAAACATTCAATTGCATATTCAAGTTTTGCACTTGAAATTCACAGATTTGTATCGGTGCGCTCATATGAATACCCAAAGAGTTGCAGTCCCGGTAGCGAACCCAGCGTAGCTTGAGTCCCAGCACAGTTCCAGGCCCCCCTTCTAGACCCAGGATCGATCCCAGGACCGGCACGAAACGGAAGCAGACGTGGAGCCCGAAAGGAACCACAGGGTGTCTAACGTACAACAGGCGAGATAAATCTTTAGCCTTTGAACAAATGTTTGTGCATATTTGAACTTGCCAGCCCAGTCAAGCCAATTTAAAATTGGCAAAAGGTTAAGCCGAAAAACTAACAACCACTCCTGCGCGGGGAGTTGGCAGTTGGGCGGAGGACTCCTTTGGTTTTTGGGGCTGCTACGCTAGTGGCATACATAATTAAGCGATATGCCGTGTTTGCGGCTCTTGGAAAATTGTCTATCCATATTGGAATGCATTGATTTGATGGGTAGTTATAATTATCGAATAGCTTGAAGTAAGCATACAAACTCATAGAAGTTAGAAGGGATTTGTTGGTATAATTCGGAATAGAAATACTAAATACTGAAAATCATAATTATGTTTTGATGATAGTTGTACGATTTTTATTTTATGAAAAGTACAATTGAGAGGGATAAAAATACTAACTAGTAAGCTGCATTTATGATAGTGGTATTTATCCAATTAAAAGATTTATATATTTTACAAGTTAGAAGGGATTTATTGGAATATTTCGGAATGTAAGCAAATAATGAAAATCATAATTATTTCTTAAAGAAACTTAAATACATATGTATGATTTTTATTTTATGAAAAGTACAATTGAGTGGGATACAAATACTAAATAGTAAGCTGCATTTATGATAGTGGTATTTATCCAATTAAAGGATTTATTTAATTTAATTTCATTTATTCACAGTGAAATAATTATGTGTGCTTGAGTGTGTTCTAATATCAATTACAATAAGGAGTTCAGACTTCAAAGCCTTTTCTGCCGAAGTATATTAGCTGTTAAAGACATGAAAAGGAAGGGAAAAACTGTTTTCAAAATTTAAAGTGTGTCTGCCATAACATTAATGTGTGAATTTGTCGAGCATATATTTAAGATTAAGGTGTAAGCGAGCGGGTCTATCCACAACTAACTCAATATTAACTTGCTGATGAAGATCGATATTAGCATGGTGCCAGGGTAGATTATGTATCATCTTTAAAATTGTATTTAGTCCGATATTAAAGGATATGTATTTTTAAATATGAAACTCAACGTTTAGAAACTTGAGAACTATATTTCAAAGTTATTTCAATTGTGTATAAACTCCTCGTGGATTATTCATACATTTATTGAGAGTAAAATCAAGTTTATTTTAAATAGCTAAATAATAATTTTACGCAGCCTGCTTAAAGAGCATTTATAGTGAGTAAAAATCAGAATATTATTTGGCAAAAATTCTATTAGCTTCTTGGACTGCCTGGGACTTTCAGTATTCAGCTCAAATGAGCCGTTAATGTGAATCCTTTTCATGGACACATATGTGCACTCCTTTTGTTTATTGGTAAATGTATGCATGTGTGAATAGCGTCGTGCGTGTGTGTTGGTGTGTGTGTGTGTGCTCGGCCAGCTCGTTAAATTTCATTCAGTTTGCTACGAGGGGACACAAAAATTGGCATAAAATGAGCTTTTTGTGTTGCAGAGAACAAAAAAATATATAAAGAGGAGCACGTTTGCTGTGCTGACATTGATGTTGTCGTTGTCGTTGTCGCTGGCGTTGTCGTTGTCGTCGCCGTCAATATCCACGTCATGGTCTGGCACCATCATCATCACCATCGTCCTCATCAACAGCCAACGAACAACCAACGGGGAACGGGCAACGGGCAATGGCAATCGAGTGAGCTCTTCCATCCGTTTGCTATTGACATGGCCAAAAGAATGGACAACATCGTTGGCATTTGTCCGGATATCTGGCCGTTCGACATTGGCCAATAATTTGCAGCTTTCGGACAGGCCAGAGATTGGCGCACATATGCAACTAATTGATATTATATGAATGATATGTTAAATACAAATGGCTTGCACATGCCACGCTGAAATCCATGAAAGCAAAAACCAATTGCCATTATTTATATGTACTGAGAACAACCAAAAAGGACTCTTTTTTTTTGAGCGTCAATGGATTCTCCATTAAGCAAAGACAGAGACAAGCATTGTAAACAGCTGGATATGTTAATTGTCTTCCCATGATTGATAAATGGGACATCCTTTCTCTAGGTTCCAATAAAAAGATATTTCACTTTCTGTTTCATACTGAGGTAGATATTTGTATGTCCGTGTGTACGTAACTAGCTGAGGCTTTGAACTCAATTATTTTATTAAATAATAAATAATAAAATAAATATTAATAGCTAGGTGTACCCCATGGATGAGAAAGTAAGAAATAAATAAAAATAACTTACCGCCAGTTTCTCTCCCGTTCCTTATACTTTATGTGTAGGATATGAAGAACTTAGAAACCGATATAACAAACATCTTCTCTCACACTTTAGCACACCTTTAGCCCGTTTCCCGTCCTTGATGATATGTGGGAAAGATTTTTCAAAATCGGGTAACACTCTTTCATAAGTTTCAAGTTTCATACAACAGTTTTCCGCCCGTGAATAACATTGTAATAGCAATTGGAATAAAATACTTGGCTAATAAGAGACTTTCTGTCTTTTTTATACCATTGTAGAGAGTTATCATTTTTATTACGAAATGCGTCTCCGATAAAGTATATAAATTCTTAATACTGACGACGATATAGCCAGTTGGTCTCTCTGTCTATAAGATAAATACTATAAGCTATAATACTATAATAAGGTTAAACAAATATTTATAGGTGCATTCCAGTCTGTATAATCGATATATTTGCTTAAACTAATCTATAACACTTTGCCAATGCTGTTTGATAGGAACAATCGATCGAGACTTTTGTATGTTACTTTGCCGCCATGAAGCTGGCTGTTCTTTATTGTTACGCCTTACAACCATTCAAGAGAATCATTCTGGAGCAGGTCCTGCTGTCGGAGGACAACTTAAGAATGTTGTCAGCCATTTGCAGCTGACTTCTCAACACGGCTCTCAAATGTCATGTCTTCCCTGGGGCGCTCACCCAATTTGCATTGCCAACATCTCGTCGCGTTTTAAATCCAGAAAAGCAGCCATAAAAGTGCACTTACAGGCAACTCCTCCAGTTTAGCGAACTTAAATGCCAATTAGCTTCCATTTAGGAGAAGTTGCCACTCAGGCCGTTCGGGACAGGCCCACGGCACACTCATTAACAATGCCAATTCGAAAAGTCTTGCCAAATCCGAATGCAAATCCAATCGGGCTACAATGACGCGTCTAATTAGTCAGGTTGAGTTGTGCCCAACGGGAAATCGCAGGCACGTTTTGGTCACCCCGTCGAACAGTCGCTTGTCCAGCTCGAGGAACTTTCACACCCCGCTGAGGGAGTCTCGTAGTGTCGGCATTATAAAATATTTCTCGCTGTGGCGTTCACGTCGAGTGGGGAATTAAACAAATTTATTTGCAAATCGAGCAACGACGCGACTCGCTGACTATGTAACTTCATTTTGGGCAATGCCACGACGACGCTGACTTTGTTGCTATCCCGTCCAGAGCTGGCCAGAAGACATCCAGAGCCAGTCCTAGCCTGGCTAAAATTTATTAACACTTTTCTCGCTCGTGTTTCAATCCCCCGTTGGCGTCGTCGACTGCGTGACTGCTGCGCTGTGCCTGCAGTTGACCCTTCGCCCCCAGACATTAGATAACAATTCTCTTCCGTTTGTGTACAGTCAAATCCTTGACGGCGCGCCGGGGCGCGCGGGTCATGTAATTTTGTTGCAATTTTTAGCATGCGAACGGGGCACGAATGCCAGAGTCGAGTTCCCTTCCAAGTTGCTTCAACGCTGCTCGTTTTTAATTAAAAAGGTCAGTTCGGGTTCAATTTATGCTGATGTTGCAACGGGCTAGCGGCTAATCTCCAATTGAGTAGAAAGACGTTTTAGCTGCCTCAGCAGTGGCTCCACTCACTTAACCAGTCGCTCCAATTACTGCAGCAGTTGTGCAGTTCTTGTTGCTGCAGCTCCCTGACAGTTTATTGTTGTGACACATTGACAAATGCCTTTACACGCCACAAATCGTTAATCCCATATGTGCCCCAAAACACACATAATACCCATGCCAAATGGCATGCCAATTAAACGGTCAACTTCAGAGTAGAGATGGGCGCGGATCGTGTTTATCCTTGGTACACGACGAATCGCATACGTAAAGTCTTAGAGTTGGTAATCCTTAAGCAGAAATGTTGAAAGGAGAAACCAATTAACACTGGGAGAAATCTTAGGAGAAAGAATATAAAACTATTTGCACTGACTACAGAGTTGATTAGATGATTACACTGATACCTCATACATTTTCTGTCAGTAGGGAATCCTGTGAAACATTATTATAAAGAAAGCTGCATTTCCTGTATCAGTAGATATCATATTATTTGTATGATACATTTTGTGGGATATCGATATTCATGGGAATCAGAATTCAAAGTATTCAGCAGGATAAATCATGTATCATAAGTCGTTTCTAACTCATGCTATAGTAACAGCACAGGAATTACCTTTTTCTGCGTGGGAGCCAGTTATAGAGAGCTGAATCACATAGAAAGGGGTTATTCTAGTTAATATCTCAGGAATATATGTGATTACAATTAGGATGGTAGACTTTGCATCCGACTAGGATGATTTTCTTGTTATATGTCTCCCATTGGACAATGGCAACATAGAGTAAAGGTCAAAAACAGTAATCCATAGTAAATAAGGTCAAATACCATCCCAGACCGGCGAAAATTTAATCTGAAGGTTCCATATTGACTGGCGAAAAGTACGAATTTTCAGCAAGACTATTCTTTGAGTGGCATCTTTGTGTATATCATATATCTCTTGTTGGAATCTACATACTTTCGTGCTCCGTCGTGCATTGAAATTTGGGCCCGGACACATCTCTACTCCCAAGTACGGCCAACTCCTGGAAACGACTTCTCTTTGTTCTGCGGCCGCTTTGCATTCGTTTGGCTGGTTCCGGCCTGTCGCCTGGCAATTGACATGATGATTTTGGGTACAAATTTTTGGTCCTGGTCGACGTTGTGGTCAGCAGTTGGAGCAGCAGCCACCGTCGTGAGTTTCATTCATGCAGCAATACCGGCCGTGTGCATGTTTTGTTCCCGTAATTGACAACAACAATTGACAATCGCCCCCAATGGCCACGCTTCGGTGCATTTGCTCCTGCTCTTCCTCCTACCGTTGCTGCTGCTGTTGTTGACCTGTCATTATCCTGCAGCTCACCGGCACACAAGCAAAACAAAAAAAAAAAGAGGAGAATTGCCGAGTGGTCTGTGCCTTTTGGACGCCGTCTGTCGACCACCTGCGGCGCTAAAACTAAACATTTTCAGTTGTTGGCAGTGTCGTCTGCAAAATATGTTGCGCCATGTTAACGGCACCATGCAACTCACCAATTGCCGGCAATTCAATTGCATTATTTATTAATCGAATGTTGTTGACACTTTGCACTTGGCCAAGCAATTCAAGCAGGCCAAACACAAAAGCGCAGTTACCGTTGGCTTTAATTGCGAGTGAAATTTCCAGCTTATATTATCACGATTCCGATTACTACGCTCGTAAAACCTCAGTGTGCAACACTGGTCCAATAAGCGATTATCGATAGTTATGTGCGCGAAAGTATCGATGAGCGTACGGCCATACTTTCGATAGCTGCTTTAAACAGTGTTATCTCTCCTTTAATTATAAAGTTGATCGAACTAGCATTATTGTTATGAGTAGGAGGCTTAAGATCCCATTAAATAATCAATTTATCAGCAAACACGATAAGCCTGTCTCTCCTTTTAATGAAAAGTGAAATTAATAAACAGTCCTCCGCTCCTGCGGGATCCATAAGTTACTAACATTTCAAACATATTTAAAGAAATCCATATAAGATAGACGAAAACAAGCCGATTCATCTTTTGAAAGTAAAATTATTATTTCCATACAGAAATTCGATTGAAATTCCGCACTTTCCGAAAAATTACTTGTGACCGGCGAGAGGCACGTCCCGAACCCAGCTCTACTACATATTCATTAACACCAATAATAAAATTGATCACAAATGCAAACCTTGACAGTTGGATCTACATACAACAGGTGAGTTTAACCAGAGTATATTGTTTTTCTTGCTTGATGCTCGTATTTACAATAAATACAAGAATCTCGACCCTCGCTTAATGAACGCAAAAACTCTGATTGCATTCATTTAATATTTTATAACTTATGCCATAAAACACGCCGCGACATGCGCCCTCAAAGGAAAAAAATCCAAGAATGAATTAACGTGAAAAATGTTCTACTAGAAGATACCCTGTGACCTGAATTTCGCTCCTATTCTCACTGCAAAATAGAGTTTCTTTAATAATTTGATTCCATTAACTTGGAAGTGAAGTTAAGGAGATTTGCAATTTAAATACAAGTTAACACAGATGGTACTCGAAATCCTTCATCCATATATTTGCATAGCGCAATTATGCCCTTCATCCATGAACTTTGTGTATAGGGTATACAAAAAGGTTTTCATTACAGTGAATCAGAATGGGTCATAAAAAGAGGCTTCCCTGCCTACACGGCCGTACAATACGGAACAAATCCCGTGGCCATATCTGCAAAAATATGAATAACCATTCAATCAAGCGGCAACAACAAGAATAATATCGGGTAAAAAATATGACCAGTCATTAATATCGATGGATTACATGCGTTGAACATTTACGGATATGACCGTTGCCCGAAATCGCATCAAAAAAATGCGACTTAAACAAAAAAATTGGCGGCAATATTTAAAGCCAGATCCCGAACACTTTACAAATGGGACTGGCACCCTGAGTAACGGGGGCGTTTGTATCTGCGACAAAAATCACCTCAATTAATTTAATTAGTCTGCGGTTGTTGCGGATTTTGGCAGACGTCGAGAATGATTCCCGGTGCACAGGTTGTTCTGGGTGCCCTTCTTTACTTCGGCTAACCGCCGGTTTCAAAAGTTATAATGCACCGCATAGCGATGCGGTCGGGGGCTGCGGGGCGGCCATCAAATGCACAGCATGACGAACGGCAGTTACCAAAATGACCGCTGGCCATGATTTATGCTTGCTTTATGTGCCCCCCGCTGCTCTCCGGGCATAGTTTATGAAAATCAGCGATTAAATGTTTGATAAACGATATTGAACAGCGAGTGACATTTGACAGTTGGATATGCAAACCCCGGCGGAGCATCCCCCCGCCGGATCGTGTCCCCCTCAACATGCGCATAATTAATGCTAGCCAACGGATGAAAGCACTTTACTCAGTTTTATGGCCTTTATGGTTTCAAATTTGGTCGTCTTTGGCTCGAAATTTAAAGTGTTGAAATTTTATTCTTGCTGAGACTTTTATGCCATCGTCAAGTCGAAGTTTGACTTTGTTTAGCACATAAAAATGTAAACAAGTCCATTGATTCCCGGCAACAGCGACACATCTCCCACTTCCACTCAGCGGACTCTGTTTATGCCCGCTGCCCCTTTCATTTCCTGCGGTCCAGCTACTCCGCTCTCCATTGTGCTTTTGTTTGATATTGAATTTCAATTTGTTATTAGCTGGGGAATGCAGCTTCCACAGCTCTGATATTGATATTGATATTGATAGCAGTATATGGCAGCTTGGACGAAATGAATTCGAATAAACCATTTTAGAAGGAATCGCCCAACATGCACACCAGTTATATGCAGATGAATTTTGAATTATATTATAAAAAGAATAATATTAGTATTATTTTATATGTTTTTACATCTACTCACAAATAATTTTAAAAACAAAAATCATTAATAATAATTATTATTGATTTTTTTTAAAATTATTTTTTAAATTAAAGTAACTTAAAAAAATTGTATTTCTTTATTAGTTTCGAATACTTTTTTCAATAAATTTTTAATTTATTTTTAATTTTCATATAATTTAAATTAATTTAAATAAATAATTATAATTATTGATATTTATATTTAATAATTTTTGAAAAGAATGTAACTTATTAAATATTTTTATATTTAATTATTTTTTTTAAGCTCGAATTAATTTTTTTAAACATATTTTAAATTGGTTTTTAATTTTTATATTTATATATATATATTTCATTTATATTATTAATGAAATTTATTTTTTAAAATATTACATATTTTTATAATTATATACATTTTTTATTTTAGTTTTGAAACTATAAATTTTTTTGTACTATGTTCCCGAAGGGAAAATTAAGTTTCGAGATCGCCTCTCACTCCCACCCCTCCCACGCAATTTGGTGAAAACCCGTATCTTCCACATTTTTAAAGCTATAGTCACCAAATTCGGCATACAGACTAATGTTGAGATTCCTGACAGATCTGCATCAAAAAAATTTTTGGGAGCATAGTATTCTACAGTCGGGTGCGTCCGACTGCAACGTTCTTACTTGTTTTAAATATGCATTTTAGGGGTTTCCCTGGAACTGGTCTACTGTCCACTTTTTGTCTAGTTAAGGTGGCGTTTGTACTAAATTTCATATACATTTTTCAATCCGATCAATTTCTCGAAGTCCCCATTTATCTAGGAGAATTCACTTGACTAGATTAAATAATTGTGCCTTAATTTATTTTATTTTGCGTCTAAAATCATCAAAATTCGCTGGCTATAATTTATAGTTGCCAATAAATAAGCATGCGAAAGGAAAAAGTAGTTTATACAAGTAATGTGTATTTCTACTTCTAATGGTAAGTTTTGGTTGGAGGTCTCTCTATTTTCTATTGAATAAATACTGTACTATACATTTTTATGTTGCATCGTCAGATTTGCGCACAGATTTCGATAGATTTTTTCCCGGACTAAACATAAAATTGGTTTGTCACACAGTTGGACAAGTATTTGTTTGTTTGAGTAGTAGAGAGTACATCTGGCTGCTTAATACCTTTTATACGACTTTTTATATTTCCTCATCTTGATCTCAGTCCCAGAAATGCATCAGCGATTCACCTCCCAATCCAACAGTCGCTGCAAGCGGTATATTCCAAAAGCGGTTATAAAATATTTCGTGTTTCGTGCACCTGTAAATAGTTTTGATTTTTGTTCACGATTTGTTTTAAGTGTGCGTGCGTGTGTAGAGCTTTGGATTTTAGTGTTATTTATTTTTTATCTGAATGTCTGGCTATAAAATCATTTATTGCATTAAATATTGCGCTCGAAATGCACTCGAAATGTAAAGTTTAGCTCGATGCCACTTCAGTGTAAAGGTTTTGAAAATTGAGAGAAATACTCGTCGTCATTTGCATTTAAAATTTAAATTGATATAATTTAATTTGTTGGGTTTTCTCTTCCGGCGCATATGCATACAGCATAAATTTGGTTCGAGCATGTGTATCAGCTTTCAACTTTTGACAAATCATTTCCAGCTACAATTTCCTCTCGAGCGACAGATAAAAAAATTAACGTTTATCATTTTTATGTTATGCGCTGCACTCAAAATGCAAATTACATTTATCTCTAACGTAGTATATGCCGTATAGAGACATTATTTGACCCCGTTAATCCGAACCGCTTCACAAATATATTGAAGACAGTCAAATGAATTTCGCTTTTTTTTATTTATTGTTTTTATATATATTTTTTGCCTTCTGCTATTTCATTTTGATTTATTTTAATTTGTAATAAATTACAACTTTCAACTGTGGTAAACAATATTTATGCCTGTGGCCCAGCATCATATGCTCCGCCTAGTCGGATTGGCCTTAACATATTCGAGGCGGGCGTAGCTCCGCTTAATGGCTTTCCAATGTTAATGTGCTGGAGGAAACATAAAAGTGAGAGTCTATCGAATATGAATTATGAAATGTCAGTTAGCAGTTGAGAGTTATTATTGAAATTCGAGCACATCACATTGGAACTCTCTGTTGGTCTTAGAGCTCAAAAGTTGTCTGTCATTGCCAGCCAGTAGCATCACTCGATGGGAAAGCTTGGAGCAATATGATATTGATATGATACCGTCTTATAAATGGTATCTGTAGTAGTGAAGGTGTTGTGCACAGTAGCTTCTTTGGTTTACTGTTTGATTTTCTCTTGTGGTAGACCAGTCAGTAATATGAGATCGTTTATACTTTCGTAGTTAGATGCGGTTTTCTCAACCTATGGGTTAACGATCTTTACTAAAGGTGAATGACAAGCTGATATAAACTCTTGTAGTTTCAAACGTTTCCTTCAGTCTCAATAATATTTTCAAGACTTTTCGGTTTTTGAGCATAAATATTTCTATACTATCTTAACGAGTCTTAAGTTTTAGAATTCACAGAAAAACTTTATGCAGTTCTGATGCAATTTAATTATCCACTCTTGATTTGACGTTATTCTAGTCTTGCCTTGTTTTCTAATGTAAGCAAGCTTTTGTGGAAATTAATAATCCTTTAATGTTCCCATCTTTAATATTACCGTGAAGTTAGTGAGTTCAGTTCTATTTTAAAGGCAAGTGAATTCAAACCGCAAAATCATGTCCAAAGTGAAAATGGGAACATTGAATTTCAATTTCACATGATTTTAAGTTAAAAGTAATCAGAGAGTTCCGATGGCTCTTTGACAAATGTAAGCAACCTCTATTTAATCAAAAGCCCCTTACTACAAAGATAGATTTATCCGCAGTGTCCGCAAAACATGTTTCCTCGACAAAAACAACGGCTCTAAATCAAAATTAGGCAGTTTGAGTATTGCAATAGCAGAACTACGACAGCAAACATAAACCATATGCTAAGTAGAATGCCACTGTCCATAACATTTCATTTCGCATGCCGAAATTGCTAAAAACTGATTGTTGCCATTTTGTTTGGACAGCTGCATGATTAGAAATGCAAATAAATTTTTGCAACATTTTGGAAATTTTGGTAACATACAGTGTCAAAATAGGCAAAATCATTGATCAAAAGCAAAGCACAGCGGCTGTGCCACTGCCGTTCCCACAATTTGGTGGTTTTAACTGTCAAAATTCATCAAAGCCCATCAAATGCAATACTCTGGAACCCACCCACAAAGGCTTAGCTGGCGCTCCCCCTTGCCCCAGGCACGCGTCAAGCGTGAATTATGACAATGCGTTGAGAAATACACAAAAAATCTGGGAAAAAGAGTGAAAGCTAGCGATAAGGCTGACATGGGCCCTGCTGGGGGCTGTGCATGTAAATAATTGCTGCAAAAACATGTAAATAATACAACAAACAAACAAAAATATATATATTTAAAAAATGTGTCTGCATAAATTTTGGAAGCAAAACACTGGAAAGCATTTTTGGGCCAGAGAACACAAATAAAATTCCAAACTAAATTAGTTAATTAATGCAGCACAAACACAAAGCTGAGCAGAACTGGACGCGGGTCGTCATCAATCATGGGGCCAACTTTGGCCTACGGACTCCAGTCTACGGGGTACGGTCCCCGGTCTCCAGTCTTCGGTCCCGGCTCAATTGTTGTGCGTGTGTCAAAAGTTTTTGGAGCAAAAAGCATTTGATGTCAGCTACGGGAAGTGTGCGATGCTTTCGCTTTCACTCCGAGCACGATTGACGTTTTCAATTGCCCGCGGGGAAGAAATATTCACCAATTAGATGCCCACATATGCGACAGGTAAGGTGATTAAGCGCCTGGCTATAACCGAATATTATCTATAAATACCAAAGGCCAAATAAATTATGCGCAGACCAAGACGACAACATCGACAACCACAATGTATCACATTTCGCGCTTTGTGGCCTTTTGTTTTTATTTATGTTTTTGAAATACGCCCCTAAGCCAAAGGCAAACAGCAAACATCCATTAGTCGACGAGGTGAGCTCAACAAAAAACAGTTAAAAACAATATTAAGTTGTTCAGAACCTTATGCCGCAATTCAAATGCTCTTGTTCTTCTTCTTAGACAACAATCAAATGTGCTATATATAGTTTTAAAGTGTTTTTAGTGCTGAACATCACTTTTTTACCCGTGACTTGAACTTTAATATGAATCGGATTGTAGGAGAGCAGCGTCCTGTTCAGCTATATTTGTAGATATATTTTAAATATTTCATAATGTAAACGTAGTAAGTTATTGTAAACTAGGAATTGCAATGTTATTCATTCTTGTGAATGTAACGACTTATTAAAAACTAGGATAGGTGATACATATTGTTATCGATCATAATAATCGTTTTTGTGAGATTTGGTCGAATAAGAAACTTGGTCACACTGATCACCACTTGATGTCTCTTCTTGAAAATAAACTGCGAAATAAGTGTGAAAATCACAATAAAGTATTTCATCTAATTTAAAAAATATGTCGATCTCTCTGAATATAAATATATAAAATGATACATAGATGTAAAGGTATTAAGCCTGAAACTTAAAATGTAATAATAAATACTACCATCCGCCATTGCAATCAAACACGTTATAGTTAAAGGCAATAAATTGCATTGAATTGAAATATAAATTAGTAATTTTAGTATACAGACGCTCCTAGTACATTTTAAATATACAAGTTTTTGTATTTAAGAAAATTTCTTTCGTATAAGTTAGCTATATTTTTAAACAGTTAGCATTTTGTATACGCTTCTTGTTACTTAGAGTAGCTAAATTCTGAACTCAGATTGACATTTGTAAACGTCTGTTTCGCAACATACAGTAAAAACCCTTTGGGCCCACTCATCTGTTCGGGTTTCATGGGGGAGGCCTTTTCGTACCTATTGGGCAGGTGTGCATGGGAAGGCATTTGAAATTTGCATAAGCACACACACAAAAAAATGGAAAATGAAAGGAAAAGTCGCTGTGCATATTTAATTAATTAATTAAGGCGAGTCTCGTTTGTGTCGCTAGTGCCAATAACGAGGCTATCAACGGCGGGGTTACCCGGCATCATCACTCCCCATTCTAATCAACGTCATCATCATTGGGCAAAGCAAAACGCAAATATTTGTACTTGGATTGGGCTTAGCTGGTGCCGTGTTTGCATATGCATGAACTTAATTTTAATTAATATTTTATTATCTTAATTATGCATCGCACCTTGCCGTGTCCGCGTCCGCGTCCACGCTCACGTCCACGTCCTCGTCCCCATCCTCATCCTCATCCGCTTCCGCTGCTGCGTCCCTCCGAGAGCTGCGCCCTTTTGTCGCCAGTTTAGTTTTCGACCTTTTGCTTAACAAATTATGGCCATAAATAAAGTAAACGAGTTAAAAGTGGTTTTGCGTGTAGACAGCCGACACGGACACGGCCCCGGACACCACAGGCCCGAACCTGGACCAGGGGCACCTCTCCCTCCATACGCCCTCCCGGTTATTGTCTCCGCGCTCCCACTGTCTGCCTTCGGTCTAGCCACAGTCTGGCGGCGCTTGGCTAATGTTGTTTTCATATTGGCTGCGTTTTTTCTTACCAAATGCAAAGGGTTAATTTTTTGACAAATGTGCAGAGTGCACTGCACAGTTTTATTTGTACACTTTGCTGTTGTTGCCTTTGGTTAACTTGGGCTGATTTATTGGGCTTTATTAGTGGCGCTAATTGGCTTAAGGCTGGGCGAGCTAAACACATTAGAATGGGACGGAACAGGTGGTATGACCAACGATATTATAACACATTATTTAAAATGTCTTTGGTATGACTATGTTTAAGTGTCTAAGAAGTTTAAAGGAAAAGGTTTTCTGTAGTATATTTACGAAATACGTTGAAATTTTAATAAAGAAAGCTATTTAGGAGCTCCTGAGCTACCAATATATCTGCAAGAACATCCTCCGTGATATACTGCTATACTCTGATACCCCGTCCGAAAATGAGGAGATATTTCACGCAATGGATAAAGTTATGCTGATCAGTTGGTTTTCAAAACGACTGGCATTATCCACTGGTAAATTTGAATACTGTTTGACCTGGAAGAACTGGCAGGTCGAAAGCTAATGAAATTAAGAATGGACAATCAAAGTAATAATCGTTTAATAAGGAACCCAATATATCAAATTAGAATCGAATACATTTCTGCAAAAAAAATCATTTCATCAGATAGAAATATAACAAAAAAGAATGCCTATCTGTAGTCAGTCTGTACAAAACATAATAAAACTTCAATTCAGCAAGCTTGTTAATTAAATGCTGTGAAATATGTTTTGTAGTTTGTGTATTAATACCATGTCATTATTTTTTACACAATGCTATGCATTCCCTTTGATTTGCTGTACAATTTCTTAACAAAATTCCATACCCAAATAGTTTTTCGATATTTTTTGGCAAAAGTATTTCATAATTTTGTGCTGTTCGCCGCCCAATTAAAATGTGAAGTTCTGACCAAACACAAAAATATTTTGCCAGAACGCGTTATTTGGGTTCTGGCGATGGTTGATGACAACGATGTTGCCGCCTTTTTAACGCAAATTCCATGAAGGCAGTCAGCATGTCAACGTAAAGTACTGATGTTCCCGGCCTGCTCTTGGCCAGGGCCAGGGCCGCTCCTCTGGTAGTCGGCTTAGAAAAACATGAACAATTTAAACAAGGCGGCAGAGCAGACAACGAAGACGAGCGTCGGCATTGTAGCTGAGTTTTGTGTGCAACAAAAATTGCAAGTGACAGGCAATTCATCATTCATTCGGTTTTCGAGTTGGCTGACTGGACTCACTGACTGACTGTCTGACTGTCTGACTCTCCGACTGACCAGCAAGGAGGCGGAGGCGGAGGCGGAGGCGGAGCGACTCCTTTTTTGTCTGCGCCAAGCCAATTTTATGGCCGGCAAACTTTAAGCATAGCAAACGCTTTGACAATTTAATGCATTTAAAGCTTGTCCAGAACAGTGGTTAAAAGCTAAGGGCTTAACAGAAATGTTGGCAAAAAGCAACTTAGAATTAGAATTGGAAGGAGATCGCCTTTGGGACAAAGTTTGGTTAGAACTAATAATATTCTTAATATAGTATTTAAATTTACACTTTAATTTAATTTAAGTGACAAAGTTGGGTTACAATTAATAATATTCCTAATATATTCAAATTTACATTTAAATTCAATTTGATTTTCAAAATTTAAATTAAATATTTATAAAATTTGTTTGGTTAACAGCAAGATATTTCTACACGCTTGCAGAGGGAAATCGGTCGGTTGATAATTGGATGAAAACTTTTATGTTGCCCAAGCTCTAGAAATTCGAAGAATCGTTCGGTTTTATACAATTAAGCCAATCTATACTAAGTTCGAACCACTATATTACATAACTGCCGTAGGAACAATCAGTCGAAACTGATCACTCCGCAAATAGCGCCCTTTCCTTGTTATAACCTAATAATTTTAATTTTGTCACGAAATATGTATCGCATTGAAGTAGACTTTTCCGACCCTACACAGTATATATATTCAGAATCAGCATCAATAGCCGAGTCGATATAGCTATGTCCGTCTGTCCGTCTGTTTCTATGCAAGCTAGTCTCTCAGTTTTGAACGTATTGTAATGAAACTTGGTACAGATTCTTCTTTTTGATGCAGGCAGTACATATGTCAGAACCGCTGCCATAGGAATGATCGGTCGACAACTATGTTTATGTAAAAAAAACTTCCTTGCTTATGAAGATATCCCCTCACCAAACTCAACCAAACCCAGTCTCTATATAGTTCTGACCAAATTTGGTCTATATCAGACTACTATATCATTTAGATATTGTATGAAAATCTTATATGTTCCTAAAAATATTACATCCAAACTCAACAACTGCGAGTTTTATTATACTTCATATCGTTTCCCATAATTTGAACAAAATCTGACCAAATTATACAGCTGCCTTAGGAACAATCAGATGAAAATTGAGTTTTTGCATAAGAAAAACATTGCTGATCGGCACGCCGAAGATATACGTTCTTTCTTATTATATATTTAAATTGTGACATAGTTCAGATTTCGAATTTAAAATGTAGAATTGCAATAATTTATTAGTTTTCTTTTGGCACCACTGTGCATCGCCTAGTGATGGTCTTTTGGAATTTTAAATTGTTTTAATGCGAGCGCTGAGCAGCGGCCAACCACGCCTGCACCGCCCCATAACCCTGATGAGATGATGTCGTCAAAGTCCCAGCTCACCTCCCAGTCAGTGTGCCGGGTTCCAGTCCCTGTCCCTATCTCGGTCCCTGTCCCAGTCCCGGTCCCTGTCCAGGTCCCATTCTCGGTCCCAGTGCCAGTTTTCCCCATTCGGTTGCACTTCAAGGATCAATCAATTTTTTAGCACGACTCGGGCTGATGAAGTGCCGCCGTTGGGAGCTGGCAGCTCTGTTGCCTGTTTAATATTCAGCGAGTGGCATCGCCAAGCGCGACGAGCAAGTGCACCAATTTGGACCTGGCTATTGGAACTGGCTAGCTGTCTGGCTGTTTGGCTGGTGGGATGCATTTCATCGCTCATCGGTGCAGTTCATAAATTTTTAAACGTTCGCCAGCAAAACAAACAAGCTGCCAGCGAGGGGGCACCGAAAATTTATTCATTGCGACCAAGACACACGCATGTAATCAATTTTTATTTTAGAATCTCTCAGCGAGGTGCCTCCATAGTGGCTGCCAGGCAGGTGCAAAAGTTCCTTTGCTCTACTATAATTGGATTACACAGAGTTGAGCTCGGTTCGCCTCGGGCTTCCCAAGGACCTTGCACATTGCGTACATTAAGCTGAATGTTCGCGCATCTTCTTCAAGTTGTTGTGTCTAGCCCGGCCTGGGTCAGGGAGTGTGTGGACTCGGACTTGGACTTCGATTCAGACTCGTCTGGGCCGCTGGTCTGGTCTGGCATTTTTAACGAGCGCATCGTCTGAGCTGCAGTCATTTACAGTCTCTGCCGGCGACCGGGGCGGCGACTGCTCTTAAATGACAACGGGCGGGGCTCGAAAAGGGGGCTGGGGAATTGCCGGGGCTGCGTGTGGCAGTTGATTCTGGGAGTGCGCCATAAAACGGTTAAAAGTGAGGCAGTTCGTGAGCTTAAAACGCAGCTGCGTCGATTGAGGCAGCTTAATGCGCTTCCTTTTACCATTTCCCTGGCATTGTGTTAATCCTCGCTTAACCTTGAGCTTAAACTATTTAAGTTTCAAGTGTTTTACACTTCAGATAAAACAGAAACCATCTTAAAGATTGTTCGTGAAGGGCAATACGATTGCTCTATATATATGCCAGCCTTTATACCATTAATATTACTTTGGTTAGTGTAAACAAATGACACGAAGAGAAAATGGAACAGAAGATTGGCTTAAAGATTATGAAAATGAAACAGCGGATAGTCTGATATTATGATATAAATGGCAAAGGGTGGAAACTCAAGAACTACTCACAAGACGGATAAATATAATACGATATTATGTACAAGAATGTTAGGCAAAAGAAAATGGAATAACCTTATGTAATACTGCGGAGTTAAAACGATATATATTTAAATTTTCAATCAGAAATGTCACCTCTCTACGATAAGAGCATACCAATGTAAAAGAGTGTTTTGTAGACTGGACGAAATCATTTAAAATTTTTGGATATTTTGGGATGTTGCTAAGATTTTTGATCTATATTTATTATGTTTAGCCGAAGGCTATACCACACAAGTTAGATATAGTTTTTGTAATTGTATCTAACTCTAAATAAATAAATAAATTAATTAATTGTTGTTTTTTTCTTAAAGAAAAAAATACCAACAGAAATCCTGAAAACTGTTTTTTTCAGAAGTTAAAAAATAGCAACTAATAACCAAATTTCGGTATTTTTTTTATATTATCTTAACTCTGAACAAAATTATAATACCCTCGCTAGGGTATACTGATTTTTGTATTATCATCACTTTATTTGGTATTTTTCGCAGTGTTAAAAAAACTCTGAATAAAGTTTTATTTTCTGAACAAAAAAGGAAATAAACCTCAAGAAGTACTAACTTTTATTAGAGAGGAAAATATAAAACTCACTAAATGATAGCTCTTTTTATCGAAACAATTTTTATTTCGTAGCTTAAGAAATAATACTTAAAATGTAATTTATAAAATATTACTTAATTGCGATCCCTGAGTTATATGTTATAGGTTCGTTTAGCTCGTTATTCAAAAAACTGTGTTCTGTAGTCGGAGGCAGTTATACACATAAGTATGACAAGTGTATGTTTCACAGCATTTCTCTAATTGAAAGTTATTTTCGATCAGCGTATCTTTGCATTATTTGGCTTGGATTATAATGCTTTCGTACTTAGCCAACTTAATTCGCCAGCTTATAGCGTGTGCTGGACCTCCCTTTACTGTCTGGTCTATGCAAATGTTGAGGATGTCGCCATATGGATACGGCCGATGCGGTATCTGTGCAGCTTTCTGATGGGTATCCTGCTGGCTTATTTGCTGTGGTTGCTCGTAACAATCAACTTCAATTTGGACCTCCTGTTCGCGAATATTGTGCCGCATGCGACGGTGCTTACGGTATTCCTGCTCCTCAACGGACTCTCATTTGTGCTCAGTCGCAATGTGCGTGCCGTGACGATGCTGATATTTGTGGCACTGTTGGGGAATTCGGGACGGAGCTACCTCCGTGCGATTGCCTTTGCACTTGTGATTTCGGGGCCAATTGACAACCTGGTCACGAATGCTGCAGAGGTGGCGCGTGTGTTTGCCTGCAGCACGGTGCTCACCTACAATCTGACCAAGACCCGGTTCGATCTGATGGCCAGGCCCTTTACAAACACGCTGCAGAACATGAAAGGTGACATTGCTGAGATACAAGATAACTTTAAGGAGCTGCAAAATATTCTGGGCGATCTTAAGTACGGCGTGGAGTATGCTGACATCGAGGATGATAAGTTCGGCTACTACAAATACCGACGGGCGGTCAATATGACCAAGAAACTATCTGACAAACCTAGGCCAAATCAAGAGCTGCCAAAGGCATTCGAAGTACAAGAGCACTTTGTACGAAACATGCGAAATCGCTGTAAGCATCAGCTTCGCAGTGGACATCAGGTTTGTCAGGAAATCTTCCGCGAGGGTTATCGCAAGTGTGCTACCAACTTTCCCGACTGGCTGGCCAATGCCATTTGTTGGCCCTATCGCGTCGACATTATATGCAAGATTAACATGTTTGGCAATCCGGATAAAGTGTGCGATGCCTCCAAGGTAGGAAACCAATTCGGGGGGAAGTAACCATCTCTATAGAGAAACAACAGTTCCACTTGTAGAGTAACCGTTCAGTAAATGAATCTTTTGAATAATTTGTCTGCTCAGAGAAGTTAAAGTCAATTTTATCGCTTAAAGTCTTAAGTCTTAAGTCATGATTTCAAAGCTCTTTTCTAAGATATTCCTGTACTGAATGTAGTATTCAATTTATTAATCAATTGTTTTCAAAGTGCCCATTGAAATATTGTTATATTTAATTTTACTTTCTACTTAATCCAAAGGTTGTGCCAGCTAATTTTGGAGAGACCTATGTTAAGCTGCTGCAAGCGGAGCATGAACTCTTCAATAATAGCTCCAATATTGAGATTACCTATCAGCTGCAGAATACTTCGACTACAGAGCAGTTGCGTAGTGCTCAGCAGACATCGGCTCACCTAATGGAAGACTTCGATCGAAGAAAGGGTAAATTCAATCAAATAATGCATATCATTGAGAAGATTCTGTGCCTGTTCGTTGTGATCGTTATTTGGACGTCCATCAAATACAACTGGCGATATCGTGGGAATGTGGAGTTTGATAACATCTATATTACGGACTACTTCAAGCACATTGATGCTCGTCGCAAGAGTGCGGGTAAGCGTTCTATTTTGCCCCTACGCAGCTACGAAAAACCCCAATTTATCGATGTGGATCAATTGTGCAGTCGCGCTTACGTACAGGGTAAGGTACAATTTTATCTTGCATTGCAATTCGCACTGGAGGTGATTGCGGCAGGATTCTTTCTCCTGCTAGATCGCTTGGTTGTCAATCTACTGCGGATCATACATAAACGCTCGCTGATTACCTATCAACAGGAGGGGGAGCACGAGGTTCGCTTTCGTGTGAGTATCACTATACTGGACCCTGGTAAAAATCCATTGTAATGTCCTTTCCCACTCCCCTCACAGATCAATGGCACTGGCTTAATGGCTCGTCTGCTGCGCACCACAATGAAAAACTTTAATATACACGAGCGCGTAGCAACCTCCCTGAGCAACGAGGAGTGCCTCCCAGTGGCGAACGCTCTGCCGCGCAGCTTCTACTTAAAGCTGTTCCTAATATATCTGTTCATCATGCTTCTTATTTATGAGAGCACAATCATCCTGCGACTGCGTCCTCTCATTTGCGGCTACTTCCACTACAAGCGGGAGAAGCAGCGCATACTCTTTCTTTACAATTTGATACTGCGGCGGCGTCTGTCGTACCTGGAAACACTTCGGGACAACGCCGATAACAATATGTCTTCGAGACATGTTCAGGGTAGCTCTAATATATGTCTGATGCTGCGCTTGTCCTTTCCAAATCAATTGGGCTGGCTGCGCAACTTCAGCTGCGCGCAAAACAGATGTCTTATATGCAATGTTTTTGAGGATAGCAAATTTATCACATGTATAAGCTGTGGCCTTCCGTTCTGCAATGAGTGCTGTCGTGAACTGAAGAGGCAGTGTATCTATTGTGAGGCTCTACTCCCCGATGATGCCCCAGATGATAACGCAACAAGCGGCGCTACCAGTGTCGAAGTGTATAAGAGGAAATAGTCAACTGATAAATACGTTTATCAACAAGAAATAGTAGTAATAAATCTTCCATTACTTTTGGGCTTACGAGCAGCTAGTTTAATACTACATTTGAAAGGGTTACGTATGAATATAATTGTCTTAATATAAGGTTTTAATTTTAATAACAGTTGGAATACACTGTAAAGTCTTTAATTAAGTTAATGGATTTTTACTCCCATAAAATGGATAAAGAATGGCTTTAAATATGTGCAAATGTATCTAATTGTGAGGAGAGATCTCCGACGCTATAAAATATATATATTCTTGTTCAGCATCAGCAGCCGAGTCTATTTGGCCTTTCAGTCCGGATGAACGCGAACCTAGAGACACCAAATTTATAATGTAGGCTCTTATATACCATCAAGTTCGATTCAGATATCAGAGATCTCCCCACGCACCCCCGCAATTCGATAAAGACGTTATACAGAAACAATTTAAAGATATAGCCTTGGGACTTAGTACGTACATCACTTCACTCATTTGTAATCTTTTGTGAAAATTTCAACTTGATCGGTTATTAAACACAGAAGTTATTCAAGTAACAGTATTCAGTACTCCAGAGCGGGGGGAAACGAAATAAGGAGTCTTGTAGCCGAGTGAACTCGACTTTCTTACTTGTTTAACATGCATGACCTTGATAGCTAGCCATGTCCGTCTGTGTCTCTAATTTAATTATCTTTAAAACTAAGTATTAAAGTTAGATAAAGTCAATTTGATAAGTAATTCAGCTTATTCGGAAAGTATACTCATATGTGTACATAAGGTATTTTGAATTTCCATTAAAAATTATAATTACTATACACAAAGTTGGGAAAAGAGAGATTTATTTAATTAAAAATATTGGTGAGGATAATTTTCATTCTGAATCGATAATCAAGTTAGTCGTTAATAGTTCACATAAATGTCTGGAACTTCCCGTTCAAATGATCCCCATTAGTTACCCATTACATTATTGATGTGGCAATAGAAATATATGTATAAATTCCATTTGTATTTACTTTGATTTCTTTCCATAATTTTTTTGATTTCTTCAAGTCGTAATAAGATCCGCACGATAATTGTCTCTTTTCCAGTCTGCAGAACTTGATTCACAGTAGTTTTTTAATACGCCCAGTCTGATTCTCTGGCCCGAAGCGGTGTCTGCCATTTTATCTCCCGTTTGGTAACATTTCTTCACCCGTCCATCCATCCATCCATTAGAGAGCATCCTTTTTGTCTGATGTTGCTTGTGCTGAAGTCCTCTGCCTAATATAATTATGCACATGTCTAGGGTTCCGCAAAGTTGTTGTTCCCTGTTGTCCTTAGACAAACTTTATCCAGGCATTAAGCAGCCCCTTTGCTGATTCGATTATGTCTGCGGAAATTTCAACACTACACTGTGCAGCCGGATTAAGTTGCAAAATTGTTAATTAAAAATAATAAAAACGCTAATTGAAGAAATGCCTACAGCAGGAACAGCTTTGCCAAGAAGAGTAAAACAAGAAAGAGCAAAAGTTTTTCGGGGGCCCAGGAAAATTGTCTAGACTTTTCTTGTAGGTGGAGTGAAATTTTGAGTTGCTTTGGGGCACTTGGCAAAACAGTTGCAACTTGCGACAACAACAAAGAGGCAAGACGAAGACGTCTTTGTTTTAATATTCATGCGGGCCGCAGTCTTGCATGTAGTTTGGTGGGCGTGGCCAGCCCTCCTGCTTACAATAAAATAATTATGCAAACAAAAGCAGCAGCGAAAGAGTCGCAGACAGAGGAGAGATTGGGGGCTGTGGGGGCTGTGGGGGAGGTGGAGACCACAGCCACAGTCTTCTGCGACTTTCCATTGAAATTTCACACATTTCGCCAACGCCTCAGACCTCCGAAATAAAAAAACGAACGAAAAACATGCGCAAATTTTCTTAGGAAAAACAAATACCAATGCGACAGCGTTGGCGTAGTGAAAATCCAAGGCTAGCAGCCAGCTCCCCGCCCTCAAATTGACTCCCTTCTCCATCACCATCTCCATCTCCACTCTCCGCTTTTATGTGGGCATGCCGTGTGCGAAGGTGATTATTTGACGTTCACACCTTGTCCGCCATTCCCTAGGACTGTGTCTCATTCTTCGTCTCAGTCGCTATCTCCGCCACCGCCTCCGTCCCCATTGTTGGCGGTTGTTGTGATCAGCCACAATAGTGACAGGTGTGACAGTGCCCCGACAGTGCTGTGAGAGGGGGGCGCCCAGTTTAGTGGAGCAACGAGGCAGCTATGAAGATGTAAACTAGACGAGACGACGATGAAAACTGTAAAGCAAAAAAAAGAAAATTATTTCCTAGAAAAGCGTCGAGCAGCTGGAGCGATGAACGACCAAGGCAATAGGGCAGTAAATGGCAGAGAAGTCATAGCAGACCATAAGATTCCCTATACTATTTATTTGGGTACAAGGTCTTATAATCCAATGCAATCCGTTGATCATCAAGATCAGTTATACGTAGATCTGTGCAGTTTCTTATTTAGGCCTTATTTTTGGATTAAGTTACTTATCCATTAGGTTTAATTTATGTTGTTTTAAAAAGATAAAAGTGTATTTTCTTATGTCTTGTCTTCTATATTTCTGTTTGTTTGATCTATAATTTTTCCGAAAAGTTTTAAATAAACGAAATATCGAAGTCACAATTCAGGGCTTACATAAAAACTTTAATATAATAAGTATTAGCTGGTCATATAGCGTTAGTTTTTAATAAACTTTCACATCTAAGAATCATCTTTAAATTGAAATCCTATCAATATTAACAAGACGAAGCTTACTTTACTACATGTTGTTTCGACAACGTAGATTTTATCTTCAAATGCAATTTTCAAACACTTATTAAGAGAATTTAATTATTATGATTTCCTCTTATTATTATTATTGTTATTTATTTCATATAACCTTCCAAAACTCTTTCCTATGTTACATACCTGAACAAAACCTGGTACACCTTTCATGGTTATAGGGCAACGTAAAGTAACAAAAAAATATATATTTTTTCCTTGTAGACGAATAGAAAAATGCCAAAGTGTTGAAAAAATAATCGCATTGAGTCTCTCAACTGCTTTTATCATGCGCTCAACTTGGCGTTGATAATGACGATGATGGTTGAGGTGCTGAGGCTCTGAGGCTCTGAGGCTCTGAGGTGCTGAGGTTGGTCGGTTGAGCAGTTTCCAGGTTGATGATGGTCAGTGCAGCGCATTGTTCTTGCGGTTTGGTTTGCTTTTGCAATTTACGAGACCAGGCAGTGAACTATTTAGCTGCATATTGCAGTCAGGCTGAGAGGAACAAGGGCGCTGCTAACTGGGAACTGGGAACTGGAATCTGTCGGCTCCTCTGTAGCCCTAGCAGCAGGTGGTAATGCGCAGAAATATGGTGCTGAACATTTCAATTAGAAAACAGCGAGTCAGAAAAAGAACTTTGAAACGATGACAGGCCGTCGTCGCCCCCATTATAGCCAGACCCAGAAGGCCCAGACCCCAGACCCAGACCCACACCCGTCCAGTCCAGTCCAAAGCCATCCCAGACGAATGTTCCGCCTTTGATGTGCTCTGACGAACTGTGTCTCGTCTCCGTCAGGGTGCCGCAGTCTGTGTCTGTGTTTGTGTTCAGGTCGGGTTTCTACCTGCATCGCTGTTATTATTTCAATAAAAATTCTTGAATATTATTTCAAGTTTCTTATGGCAGGTTAGTTAGTCGCACATTTTTGTTTCACCTCAGCTCCATGCCCGTATTTAATCTTTATAATTAAAATTTTAACAAAAAATTACCCGACAAAAAAATAAAAAAATGATGAGAGAATGGCCGCCGGATGAACAAACCAAAGAAGGCGCCTTCTCTTGGGTGCAAAGACGCGAACGTGTTAAAAATTGATTAAAGTAATTGATTTGTAAGAGGTGGTCAGCAAGTGGGGGAGTGGCAGGGGAACTTGTGTGTGCGGGGGAGGGGAGTGGCAAGGAAGCAAGTTGAATTCCGCGGTAGATTAATGTTCTTTGTGCATAATCATCTGAGGCAGTTTGTTAGCGGGGAATGGAGGAATGTCGTCCTCTCGTGACGGGCTTGCATATTTAATTCAAGTTTACTTTTTTATAAACTTTATAGTCTTACGTACCAAGTGTGATAAATTACTTTATTATAGTTTTTTATTTATGTGCTGCACTTTCGTTGCACTTTGTTTATTGAATAGGCGGATCGGAAAACAGGGATAGCACGAAACACCATGAAGGTCAAAGGACGATTTCCAAGCGATCTCAGTTTCATGAATCCAAAGAATGTAGTACTTATAACTGCATAGAACAATCTTGGAAACCTTCATACTCTTCAACTGTCTGACTATTAAGACCTAAGAGATATAGATTAATTAGCGCTTTTCAAATAATAATAATTCTCATAGATGTTCTTAGGAATTTAATTTGATTACTAAGACAATTTGATTGCAATAAGTATAAAATTTTGAATGTAAACTTAAAATTTTTGAAATTATAGCATTATATGTGATCTTAGGAATTTAAATTATATTGAACCAATATTAAAGATCTGTGCTTCTATATAGCTCTAATCTTTTTAAATATTCCAACTTATTAAAATGTTTTTGGGTTTTCTGTAAATGCTTACATAGTTTATGATAAATTTTAAGAGCTAACATTTTAAGATATTGTGACTAATATGTTTGCCATTTAAATCGTGATCATCTTAATTTTTAGCTATTCTATTTAGCATATTTATTTTAAAATCCACAAATCAAACATTGGCTTTGAAGAAGTATCTCAATCTATATTTTTGGCTGCTCCTTCAACACTCCCTCTATCTTAAAACCAGATCTATTTGCGATGGTCTCGCAAACAGATAAATATAATGCACTTGTTTACACACACATTCCACAAAAGCAGCCAAAGCTTTGAAGCCAAATATTTCTTTATATTCAAATCATATTCAAACCACACAGAAATCTCAGCTTTGTTTTGCAATTTCAAGTCAAACTTCAAACTTCAAACAGCAAACGGCAGCAACATCACGGATCCAATTTCACACAGACCCAAAAGCCACTGCACCGCAAATCTTTCACTGCAGCCGCACCAACATTTTTTTGCTGTTGTACCCTAGTTTATATACATATGTACACACAGATATATCTATACCCTTACAGAGGGTATTATAGTTGTGTTTTAAAAGGTGCATAGCCTAATGTTATCTGCTTCTCGGTTCAACTAACTATCAGCTATGCAGATAAAACCTTGTTCCTTTTTTTTCATGAAATATGTCTGTTATTTTATGAACAACTTAAATTAAACGTTAAATACTTTTACAAGAACTACTTAATCTAAAAAATATATCTTAGCTCTGATTAATGATATAAAATATATATATATACAGATACAATTTTTGAATGAAAATAAAAATTAAAATAAAATATAAATAATAATATTTACAGATAACAGTTTTGATTGAAGCAATACGAATTTTGGAATTGACTGCTTTGGGTAGGATCAGTTTAAGAATTAACGTATTATATCTTATGCTTTTCTGTTTTCACAGATATTTTCACCAAAGTCACCAAATATTAGATTAGCCTGCTTTTTAATGTTTTACAAAATGTAATTAATATCGTATTTTATATTTAATTTAACACAATATCTTTAAATATATTGTACTTTGTGTTAAGAACTAGTTCTCAGGTTTTGGTTAAGATTTTAGTAGAATGTTTGTCTATAGCTATCGTAGAAGCATATTGAAAGAATTCTCTATAGAGGTGTTTAACCATCACTTGCTTTGAGTTAGGAACGGGTTCTCAGATTTTGGTTAAGATTTCAGTATAATGTTTGTCTATAGCTAACATAGAAGCATATTGAAAATGTAATTAATATCGTATTGTATCTTTAATTTAACACAATATAGTTATCTTTAAATGTATTGTATTTTGAGTTAAGAACTAGTTCTCAGGTTTTGGTTAAGATTTTAGTAGAATGTTTGTCTATAGCTATCGTAGAAGCATATTGAAAGAATTCTCTATAGAGGTGTTTAACCATCACTTGCTTTGAGTTAGGAACTAGTTCTCAGATTTTGGTTAAGATTTCATTGGGATCTCTGTCTATAACTATCATAGAAGCATAGTGAAAGTATTTTCTATAGAGCTGTTTAACCCTCTCTTCATCCCTTGATTCTTTCGAGCTTAACACTCTAATGACAATCCGCATTTACTAAGACACCATAGGGGTTACAAGGGTATTAAGTGTTCGGCAGCCCGATAATAGCCTTGTATCGGTTTTTTTGCTTGCATAAAACCCCAAACCAAAACTCAAACAGAGTGTAGGTCTCTATGCGTGTGCTGCGCTGGTTGAACTCAAACTTTTGTGCCAACTGCTTTTGACTCACGCCGAAGCCAGCACACGAGCTGTGGAGCTGTGGAACTGGGGAACTGGCGAAATGTGTAGCTGGGGATCTGGTAGCTGAGCTGGCGACGCCTTTTGGTCTTTCACACAAGCAACAAGCAAAGCGCGAAAGAGTTAAAAGGCACAGCATAGAGAAAAACGCCCGACCAGATTCAGAGGAAGGTGGCCAAAGCATTTTCACCCTATTATTTCGCGCAATTTCATCAAAACTAGACTGGGCCGGCCTCTGCTCCCAATTGTAACCACAACCAGCCCACTGCCAGTCTCAGCGTCCCGTCTCCAATCCCAGTCCCACTTCTAGAGCCCGTCCAGTCCAGGCAACCGCTGCTTTTTCTAGTTTCGTTTGGTTTTTCCTCCTCTCTTTTTTTTTTTTGGACTGCTCTCAATAGCAGCAGGCAGCAGGTTTCTTTCTTTTCAATGGTCAGCTCCGACTGTCGACTGTTTTTCTTATTTGGTTTCCACTTTTATGTAGATTGGTATTTATTTTCCACGCGAAAACTGAAAGAAATAACAAAAAAAGAATGTAGTGGCAGCGGTTCTCACACTCTTCTGTTGTTCCTGCTAGCAGTTCCTTAACTCTCCTCATCGCTCTTATTATCGCGTCAAGCTTCCAGCTCCCAGCTTCAGCTCCAACTCCAACTCCAACTCCAACTCCAACTCCAGCTCCGACTCCGGCAACAACAAAAACTAAAACGCTGCCAGCAGCTCCGCTGTGCAACTATTTTGCGGTCCGCTGGCTGACAAATGGCAGCAACGCCATCGTCGCCAGTCGTCGGAGCATTTAGCCCATGTCCAGGGAGCCAGGGACGCGGCTGCGGGGTGCCAGGGAGGCACTGACCGCCTCTGGGTGTAGGCTCCGACATCCACTCTTGTTTATACTCTTTTCTTGAAGTTATTACAACTTTAGCATACGGTTTATTGAATTAATTGCGAAAGGAAGCTCTAGTTTGTTATTCGGCCGAAATCTAGTATATACTAAGCTCCGCTACTCCCAATTGTGTTTTCTCATTTTAGCTGGACTTTTCCTGCCTTAGACAGAATAAATGTTAAAAAAATTACAATTTACACTGCCCCTCGAAAAAACCTTAAAAAACATCAAAAATCAAGAGACTACGTTGTGTTTAAGGCTTTTAAATGATAGATAGATCAGTTGTGCCTTTGCTTCTTCATATATAGATTCTAACGTTTCCAACTTGTTACACGTATATAAGTATATGTATACATATTTATGCTATATATGCTAGACAACAAAAATAAGCTTGAAGTGTTTTTCCGGCATTCAATAAGTTCAATTGAGAAAATTAGGTACAAGGATAATTCTTAATTACATTTCTACTCGAAATATTAAAAGACTTGAAGAATAAATTGAATATGCACATATATTGATATCAATCTGTGTTTAATTCATTTTAAAACTCCTTAATCAATACATTCGTTTCACTTGAAATTTCCTTCCTAAAATTAGAGACTTGGGGTAAGAATTTCGAGATTTTGTAGAACTAAGAATTTTTTAGTGTGCTTGTACTCAAAATATGTGAATTTTGAAACATATACTGATTTCTCCTGTGTTTTCATATTTCTTTTAAGCTCGCCACACAATCCATTCGTTTCACATGTACTATTAAATTCCAATTAGCGACCTGGGGCAAGAATCGCCTTCTGGCAATTATCCGTATTAGAGCATTTCAGCTTCGTCATTCTTCTGTTGAAATGTTTGTTCTGTTTTCGAAGTTCTGCTTTGCAGTGGAGCTTGTTGGTAATTAGATTTAGTTTAGCGCACAGATTTTGATACGTTAATTGTAAATTGTGCAAATACATATAATTGTGTGCTGCCTGAAGATAGCTGCCTCCGATTTGCCTGGTTGCCCTCGAACTCGAACTCTGAGTCGGAGTCCGAGTCCGAGTCGGACTCTAAATCTGGGTCTGGCTGTGGGTCTGGCTCTGACTCTGGCGTTGCCACTGCCTCTGATTTGTGCTTTAGTTTTGCTAAATTAGCGACTGCTGCTGCCTGCACTTCCCGCTCCCTTCTCTCACTGTGGCGTGAAGAAGACAAATGCCTGGCATTCTTTTCTCAAGCCTTTTGGCTACGCTTTTGATATGTGACCGAGCCAAGAACTGGGCCTGGCCAGTGGTGCTGAGGCGCAATTAATAGGCACGACAATTGCTGCAGTTGGCTGTGGTTCCCACGTGGAATCCATAGACCTTCTTCCCATGTATTATTATGAGTCAACAAACAAATGCGTTTTAATAACAATCATTAAAGGCTTATCAGCTCCAAATTGGCGCTCAATTCATTGTGAATTATATATACTACATACGAGCATGTACATATGTATATATGGAATTTCCAATCAGAGCCATAATTATTTATGACTACGGTTTGGCCAGAAACGTAATGGTTATCATTATCCTTTTGTGGTAGCCAAAGCATCTCAATATAATGATTGCAAATTAAATGGAATGTGTACACTATTGGCACAAAGGATCACAATGAAACAGACCTCTGAAATTAAATTGTGCTTTGCGAGGGCTGTTTCGCAAGTCTTCGAAGTGTCAAAACAAAAGGAGTGCTGAAATACTTGTTTTATTTCTGTGACATTCTAAGCAATTTTTATATAAAATCTCCCCAATTAGTAGCCAATAATTAAATTTTGTTAGATTACTTTATTTTATTATAGTATGCATAAAAAAATATAAAAATAATCAATATATCTGAAATATATCGTAATTTAAACATATGATTCATAAAATTAAAATTGTCATTAAACAAGGTAAGCTATAGGATTTTATTACTATATTTTTGAAAGGGGTTGGGTGATTATTATCCTTTGCCCTTCTTTACTCTCCCACCACAATCCAGCTCTGCTTTCACCAATTTATCATGCACCCCATCTGCTTTGATGACAAATCAAATTACCAGCGCTACAATAAACCATAAAGGAGACAAAGAACCAATTTGATGAAGATGAAACAGACACATTTTGGTAACCTCTTTTGGTAGCCGAGACCTTCGAAATGGAGCCCAGCTCGTTGCAGTTAACCACATAATGGTTACCAAAATTCCTGGAACTCAACTTTTGCAACCTTTGCCCAAATTATGCGCTTCAATTTAAAGCGGCATACTACGCGGATCCGTAGTCGCTCTGATATCCACTTGCTTTAAGCTTGCCGGTCGCATATTGAAAAAAAAGAAGATTCGTCGGAATACAATAACAAAATTATCATTGTCTCCTACATCATCCGCTTAATGTGCATCCATCAATCTGTGTCCATGCGCGCGACTGTCAAACACCGACGAATCCGAGAGACGACGACAGGCGACGTACGAAGGACGAGGTACGAGGGACGACGAACGACGAACGTCGGACGACAACGACCATCAATCGCATTAAAACCATAAAAGGATTGCTCATATGTTGCCACGACTGGGAACTGGCGATTCATGATGATGTTGTCCTCTCCAACTGATTTCTATACCCTGTAGTGTAAGTTTTAAAGAAAGTTTTATAAATATGTGTAACAGACAGATGAGCTTAATATCTGAGCCAGGAAAGCTTTTAAATTGTTGATCAGACGAGGCAATCTTGGAATATCTATTAACGAGTAAATCCCCGAGCTTACATGGGATAGAGAAATTGAATTTAACTTTCGTATACACTACCCAAGTCAAAATAATGTTTAAGTAATTATATCCTTTCAAGTGTAAGCTCTCGATTAGTTGTTTTTATCATACCTGTGATTGAATAAAAATACAAGTTATTCAAGGATATTTGATCCGTATTGAGTACAAAAGTGTGTTAAGGTACTTTAAGCCTACAGTCACAAAAATAAATGCCCTAAAATGCGGAAGGTTCCCATTAATTGCTAGAAAAAGGCAACTAGCCTTATTTTTGTGAATCTCAAAAATATATTTCTTAAATTTTGAAGTAAATATTATAAGAATAATAAAAATAAATAGAAATAATTACTAGTTTTTAGGGTGACCTGTGTTATATGGTTATTTTCTGAATTTTATGAGAGTGTGGGTACTGAGTATATCCCAGTCTATCATTTCAATGTCTTCTACTTGTTTTCTTTTTGCATGCAACAGCGGCGGCTGTTTAGGCAACTGATGAAAAAGAATTTTTAAGTCCATTGTGTAGTGCTGAAAGTGGCCAAAATGTGTGTGTGTGTGTGCGAGTAAAAGGACAAAATGTCACAAAAGCGTGACGATGTGTCGTAAAGTACCCAACACTAACCCAAAAGGGCTGGCAGCGCAGCAGCAGCAGCAGCAGCTGAGGCAGGAGGTGGACCCGAAATGGAGGGAGGCGGCTGAATGGGTTGCGCTGGCTCTCCTCAGGCGTCTGGGACTTGGCATTTTACTACTTTGTGCTTGCTTGGTTGCGCTTTTTATGATTTCCATGTGCCACACTCAGCTGTCAGCAGTCAGTCAGCCAAGAGACCCCAGCATACAGAACCCACCAGATCCAGACCCAGACCCAGACCCAGACCCAGACCCAAATACCCTTGCAAGGCTCGCGCTCCACTGGCGGCTTAATCAGTTCAGTTCGAAAGGTTGCCGACACAAAGACACGTTGGCATTGCCTTGGCTTTTGGCCCAGGCTCTTTGTTGTCCGACTCATTCATGTGCGACATACCAAGCAGACATCAGCTCGCCCGCTGGATACACATAAGTATAATATATCTCAGCATGTACATATAGGTATTAAAAGTATTATATTTTATAATGGGCTCTCTCTCTCCCACTCGGGCCAGGGCTGGCTCTTTAAGCGTTTGTTTGTTGATTTTTCAGCTGTCCAATTAGTCATTTTCGTCGGCTTAAAAAGTTTATTGGTAGCCATGAAATGCGATTTTAACTGCCTGCAATCTCTCAGCTGTCTTTTTCTCGCTCGAGTAGCCAACAATTAAAACCATAAATGTCCAGAAAGACTCACGATGTGCCAGTCTTTATGGCCAATATACTTACTGTTGTTGTTGTTATCGTTGTTGCTGCTATTGGCCCACTTTTACGACTGCTCCAGACCTCCGTCTAGACAAATTTTGCAGTGCTTTAATTGCATGTTTAGTGCCACTTGAGAAAAGTGGGCGGAATGTTGATTTCAGTGAGCTATTGGAAATATTGGGAAGCTGCTGCATTGAGTTTTCTGCATCAAATGTCTAATGGAAATGCTTAAACTCTAAAGTAAAGCAGCTTGCAGCTTAAATGAGAAATAGATTAATCAGTAAAACTATATTATTCCTTACCTACGTACCATAAATAAAATAATAGCATAAAAACCGCTCCTTCACATATCGATGGTTATCGTTTTTAATTACTAACTAATAACAGTCTTTTTTCTTTAATATAGGAGACTTTATGTAAATAATATTGCAAGTTTTTGCTCAATATTATTACTTCCTTTCCCATGAAATATAGCTCTCATAGGAACAATTAGTCGAAAATTCATTTTATTTTTTAGAAATCTAATACATTTTTATATTAATAGGCAAATTTGTATCTTTTCGAAAGGTATTTGAATAACCTGTGTATAATTTATTACAAGTTTGAATCGGTAGGATACATCGCCGATATAATGTGCTAAGGGTAACACTAACACAACGATACATAATACAGACAGACATGATTTGCTTACTAAATATAAGATAAAAATGTTTTTTTTTTCAAATTAAGAAATAAATTTTTTTTTTTTTAAAAAGAAATAAAATTTTAAAAAATTATTAGATTTTTATTGTTTCTAGAATATGGTATAGTATAATTTGATTCGCGCCCTGCTATGTTACCAGACCATTTCTTGAAACAACTTCACTTTACTTTTCTAGTGCATGCTTAATATTCGAACTAAAAATGGTATTGGAATCGTTAGAGTCAGTCAATATTATGATAGGCAACTGCTAAAACTCAATTACATCTCAGTTGATGGTAAATTAGTTACACGCACATCTAATTTCAAAAGAAACTGCAGTTTTAGTGCACATCATTTTAATATAGTGATAGAATGCACAACATTTACAGAGATTTCAGTGCGCCAATTACTCAGTTGGGGACTGCCTGTCATTTAAGAACCCTCAGTAGCTGGCCAACCGAATATATATCTACTCAGGACACTTCTTTCCTGCCTACAAACACAAGTACCAACTGACATCCCTCAAAGCATTTGTGATATATCTTTTGTTGTAGTGTCTCTGCGGCAGTTGCAGCTGCAGCTTCTGTTGGCTGTGCGCGTGAAACTCACAAGAAATTAACACAATTAACACTTTAATTGCAAACTTCCGTTTGCGCTACTTTTTCCTTTGGCAAGCTCTCCGCCAGTGGGACAAAGACAACGACTAAGGAAGCTCCACCACATCGCTCCCAGACTCATTTGCAGTGTCTCCGGCGACGCGGCGCATCCTTTTGCTCCCAGACTTGCACCACACACATGTGTATTGCGATTGCGGACAGATAGACGTTGGTGTCAGTGTAGACTCTGCCTCAAATGAAAGCAATTAACACTTTAATGACACTTTGCAATTCTGTGGCAAACTTTGGCCCGCACAAAGGCACCGGGAGAACTGAAACCAAAACGGCTCCGAGGCATTACCCACATTTTCCCAGTTGTGCCAACAACTTATTTTCACACTTGGGCATAGGCTTTTTTTCAAATCTCTTACATTTAGGCCTTTCTCATCCATGTGATTATGATTGAGGAAACCTGCACCTACTGCTGAGTAAAATATGCTAATGCAACTGCCACATTTTGAGTTTGTTTCAGTACGTTCATTAAGATCGAAATTGGCCAAACTACAAATTGAGTCTCTCATTTATTTAGTGCTTGCCCCAGGCCAAACGGATGCATTGTGCCCAGCTCCGCAAAGGAGTTATGCGTTTTTTCTAATTAGAGCTAAAAGAGAAAAGGAAAATTAGATCTACTGGACAGAGGAAAATTGCACTGGCCTCAAGCCTCAGGAAATTGGCAACGGTTCTTGTTCCCAATCTGTTTGCCGTTGATGATAGGCTGACACTGAGAATGTGTTGAACTAGCCTCAATTTGATTGCCTTAATCACTGAATGCGCCAATTTGACACTTTTCCTCTGCTCATGTGGTTGCCTGAGGATGCCGAAAGGTGTTATGGAACAGGTCTTTCTTAGCAATGAGCCTTGAAGAGGTTAGTTACTGCGTTGATGTTGCATAAACATTGTGAGTTTGAGTAGCACTTTATTTAAAGACGTATTTCAATTACATTTACTAACTTCATTTAAAGAAAGTCTTAGCATATAGATCGTATTCTCTTGCTTGAAGTTTCTTGTTGAAATGTCTTATAATTGTGATAAAAGATTCATAATTGGCTCTTATTAAATTTCAAATTCAAATCTAATATCTTTTGTCTGCATGCCACAGACACGTTGCATTATTCATGTTTTTTAGTCAATTATTTACCCAACAATTAAGAAGTACACGTTGTCTCAATTAATTTAAATATGGGCTCCTTCAGGCTACCTTCATAAATCCTTGGAGTTATGCAGTGCCTTGGTTAATTTAACCCAACTTTACACAAATGGTATAGACCGTCCTATCCATTGCAGCGGCGCTTGCTTTGTTATTTGAGGAGTAAACATCAAAACCGTTGGAGCTTCCTTTCAACATTAAACTCGCACCCGCCGTAAATAAAACATATTTCAGCTTGTGGCAGGGCTGCCTTCGCTTGTTGCCGCCTTTTGTTGAGCGCCAGCGTGGAGTCGCCTCTGGTCCTGGGGCCCACCCGCAGCCAGCTGCCAACTGGAAACTGGCAACTGGCCTGTCAATGCAATAAACGCAACAGCCAAAGGAGCAACAGCATCCAAATCTTCCTAGCCCAGTCCAAAATTGTTGTTGTTGCTCGCTTGCCTTTTTCATGTTTATTGCAAGTATTTCAATTCGGCGTTTCTCATTTTGGCCAGAGCAGCTAGAGCTATCCAGTTGCCTGGGCTTGTTTGCAACAATTTTTTTTTCTTTCTTTATGTTGTGCCGAGCCCCGGCACCCAACAAAGAGGAACAGTCATTGCCGGAGTTGGAGCCAGAGCCAGAGCCGGAGCCGGAGCCGGAGCCGAGCATATTCTTATTTGCCTGCTGGAGCAGCTGCTGGATGGAGTCTTTGCTGTTGTTGCATATGGCAAATGGCCTGGCTGGACACGGTAACTGCTACCCTGCTGGTTTCCCGTCTTTGCATGCGTTGGGCGCCATTTCTTCCTCTTTTTTTTTGGAAGGGAGCGAGCGGTTGGGGTGTGGGAGTCATATGTTTTGGAGCCAGGCACGCCCTCTAGACGGCCCGCTGCGCTGTAAGTAATTTGTGGTTTCAGGCAAATACTCTGATGATGTTTTTCTTAAATGCTTTTCTGGCTCCCTTAGCCCTGCCTTGTCTTCTTCTGTCCCTCTCCTATTCTAGTGTTTTCCTTCGCTTTACTGGGGCTTTCTCCGCATCTTTCTATGGACGCCTTTTTGCGAGCTGTATCGTTAAAAATGCCTTTAAGGCATTTAATTTCTTTTGTTCATTGAGCGAGCGCGTTCTAATGGGGGCGGGCAGCTGCGAAAAAGGCAAACACACACACACACAAGCACACACACACACACCCAGGGACCCCAGACCTCTTCTGAAAAGCCCACAGACCCAAACCGAAGCAAACAAATCGCCGTTGCATATCCTGCGCTGTAGTCCTCTGTCCTGCTTTTAACAATTTCAATAGAAAATTAAAACGCAGCGGAATTTGCTTTTCTTTTCTCCATTCGTATTTTTATGGGCGTCAGCTCAAGAAAAATTGTTGTTCTCTGTGTGTGAGTTGGCACTTTTTGTTACACCCAGCCAAACCTCAGCTGGACCGCCTTGGAGTGGGCTCTATGTAAATAGGCGTCGGTTTTCGGGGCCCTATACAAATTGCTTGATGTTGTTTGCTGGGCGGAGGGGCCCTCTCTCTCTTTTTATTTGCCGGTTGTGGGTAGAGAAAAGTGTTTGCAAGCTTCTGGTCGCTTTTGTTTGCAGTTTGTTGAACTCAAAGGGAGGCTTGAGGCGGGGCTTATTTCTGGAAATTGGAGGCAGTAGATAGATAACTATAGCTACTTCTGGATTACACTTTAGATTAGCTGCATTTTTACAAAGTAATTTAAAGTATGTTATTGTAAAAGGTTTATTTCCCCCATTGTTTTAAAAACAATTAAAGGAGAACGGTTTTGTTTAGACCAGTCAAATAGAATAGATTTACCGACTTAAGAACCCTATTTAGTATGTTTAACCAACCATCAACATTAGAAACTAGTAAACAGAGTTCGAATTGTAGTTCCTGCTGAGCTGCCCGTGTAACGTTTAAGGATGTAAAAGCGTATGCAATACAAAATCAAATGCTCACCATAGATGCAAGTTTGGCCAACCTTTAATATTTTTGGTTGTAACAAACTCTCCTTCACCGTGACTCAAATCAGAGCTACCAACCCAACCTAATGTTGTCATAGCCCATTGTTACACATAATTCTGTTATTTATATTGTCTTTTTCCCCCAATTTTGGAACTCCATCCGAATTCGGATGTTTTCCTGTCATCTTTGACATGATGATGTCAATGTCTATTAATATTTGCTCTAAAAGGGCGTACTGCTCCTCTCCATAAAATTTCATCATGGTCAATCATGGTCGCCATTTTCATTTGACTGGCAACCCCCTGCAGATGATTTTACTTAAGTGAACCCAACAGAATTCTACGCTAACATACCGCAGCCACACTATTAAGACCCAAAGACCATATTTCGATTTAACACACTGTGGGGGTACAAATTCTGTTACGCGTACTCGTAACTCTCGTCAGCTTAGCGCTTAGGGGCAAGCGTACAATTTCTAAAAGTCGCCACGCAAAAAAAAAAATACCCAGAAACCTAGGCGAATCCTTACGCAATCAGGCAGACAAGAAAAAGTGTTCTAACTTTTGACTGACTGACTGAACGAATGAATGAATGAATGAATGAGTGCGTAGCTGAGTGGAGTTGAGTGGAGTGGAATGAGTGGATGGAGTTGAGCACAATTCGGGGTGAATGCAATTTTTTCATTTCGACAATTTACGAGCCATGCTTTGACGCCCTGGGGGAGCATCGAGCGAGCGCGAAATCAAATCGCGAAACATTTGCACAATGCAACATTCAACATTCGCTTTGGGTTCGGTTCGGTTCAGGTTGGTTTTTGGTTCAGTTTGGGGTACTTTGGCAGAGTTAGAGTGAGCTGCCAGCAGCGAGCATTTTAATCGGCTATAAATTGCAACCCTTTGTGCTGTTGAGTTTGCGAAATAAAAGCGGAAATGGCAGAGAGAACACACGCACCCGGTAGAAAATTACAGTTATTAATGCATGGGGTGCAAAATACTTTACCGTTTGTTGCCATACTTCTGTGTGTTGGTGTCCGTCCGCGTTACGCCCCGTGGATTTCCCCCGTTCTTTTCATTTTCACCAACGCGACAATATAATTTACTTCGGTGCTTCCAGCAGTTACTCCTTTTTTTAGCAAATGTATCGCACATTTTTTTGGTGTGACATGCCAAAATAATCTGACAGCTTAATTATACACGCGGAAATTTATATACGTTATCGTTGTGTCCGATAGCGAAACCGAAACCGTAACCAAACCAGAAACCCCTTTCGGCAATTTCCTAGACCATTTCTTGCTGTCGTTCCTTACGAATCGTTTAGCAATTCGTGGTTAAATCAATTTTGCACACTTGGTTCTTTGCCTCGTTCCTTGCTGTTCCTTGCTGGTTCCGTTTGCTTTTCATTTGACAGTTTTAGGTCAGCTGCTCTCCCATTTTTATTTTTTGGGGTTTTTTGGTGAAAGGTGAGGGTCGAGCAAGTGATTACGCCATAGAGCCTTTTTTGGACTTTATTGTTGCCAGCAGGAATAGCGAAGAAGTCATGAATTACTTACTTTCGTTTGATTACATTCAGGCCAGACTGTGAGGCATTAAACTAGAGATTGTCCAGATGAAAGGGTGCGACAGATGAAAATACTTGCAACCAGACTTAAATATGTGATGTAAGTATTAAAGTCGTATGCAAAAACCAATGCGGAACCGTCAATATGGGTAAAGGTTGCTTAAATTAACTTGTATGAAATCGATACCAAGTTTAATATTTGTATGTCTGTTTGTTTCATTTTGAATGAGTATTCATTTTAGAATACATACATGTCATCGCATACCATCAGAACCATGTAAATAGTGATCATATTCCCATGGTACATCAATAATACCAGAATTTTCCAAAATGTTAATAAATATCAACAAAAATAACAGAACTTTCCAAAATGTCAAAAAATATCAACAAAAATACAGACTATTTAACATGTAGGAAAGTACTGATTTCGTAATTTTTGGACAATTGAGAAAGTTACGGTATTTTTTGATATTTGTGGTACTTTTTAACTTCTGGACAAAATACTGAATTGGGGAATTTTTATTTTTGTGCATATTTTGCATCTTAAAAATTCTTATAATAGACTGTGTAAAAATGCTTAGAATTTTAAAAAATTTCGGATATTTTTAATCCAAATATAGGACTCAACAAATAATCGTTATTTTTTTCTTTAGATTAAAATGCATTATGTGGAATTTCACTGCATTTGTGAATCGAAGTCCATCGCCAAAGAGCTCAATTGGTGCTGGTGATATGTCCCCTCCGTCGCATGGTCCCCGCACACAGTACTCCCAAATAGAGGACAAGTCCTACATCTATGGCCATCCGCCGAACACTCTGCGGCACTTCAATTAGTCAAGCTGGATGAGTATGCAGAACTGACTTCAAAATGGTACAACTTCCTTGTGCAGCTTATTAAGTAATAAGTTAAATACAATACGAACTCAGGTTTAACCATATTTATGTATATTTCATGCAAATAAACAATAATGTTAATTATTATTTGACGTGTTTTCTTTCAATTTTCGTGTACTGCAAAAGCTTACGCTTACCAAAATTCGGGTTGGCGATGTATCGTCAGCATTCAACGATAATGGGTTCATGTTATTTATCAAACTACTGTTAAAGTAGCAGATTGAAGGAAATTCAGTATACTTTTGGGAACACCATGCTGCTAACATTCTGTTAACTCACTGTTAACCCTATGTTAACATTATGTTAACCCCATGTTAACATTCTGTTAACCCTCTGTTAACATACTGTTAACATTCTGTTAACCCTCTGTTAACATTCTGTTAACCGTCTGTTAACACACTGTTAACCGTCTGTTAACACACTGTTAACATTCTGTTAACGCTCTGTTAACATTCTGTTAACACACTGTTAACCGTCTGTTAATAACATACAACTGTTATTTACATAGTTGTATAACAGTTTATTGGGTGTTATATTAATCAGCAACTGTTATACCATTTGGCGACTTTCTGCGGATTTCTGTTCGCCTGGTATTTCTGGCCATTTTTTGGCATTTCGACGCCCACAAATGGGAAAGTTGAATTCTGAAACCAAACTTAATTGGCACTACCGAAATACCAGGCGAACAGAAATCAGCAGAAGGTCGCTGAAAATATATGCCCCTAAAAGTATGCTACAGTTTTTTTTTCTCATTATTTGAAATGGGAACATAACGATTTCTGTTGGTAGTTCTGACTGATTTTTGCTCACATAGTGAATTAGACCGAAAATTAATTCTGAAAATAATAAGTGCTCCCAACCTTGCAGTATTCATTTATAAAAAAATTTTTTATTGATTTTAAAACGTTTATTTATTTCAATTTCAATTTTCGTAACAATAATGATAAGAATTAATTATCAAATAAATAAGAGTGTACATATTTATCACGAAACTACTTTGTAATAAAGAGAATAAGTAAGAAATACATTTTTGTTGGTAAAATTTTGAATATTTTTTTTTATATTATATACATATAATATTATATATTATATACAACTATGAAAATTTCAATTAGAAGACATTACTTTGCGGCTAGTCCTGAGGGTGGAATCTATTTGAGTCTTCTTTATCTTGGTCTTCATACTCTTACACCAGTGCACTGGACATCTTGTCAGAGTGGTGTCACAAGTTCATTGTCTGTCCTAAGCATTGGTGTGATAGTTCCAGCGTTCCCTGTATGTAAGAAATACATAAATTGATGTAAAATGCCAACTACCAGTACCATGAATTTTCCAATTTTCCCAAACCACGGCTTAATGTGCACTTTCATCATACGTGGAAACTACTGTGAAAATTTCAGCAATCTTGCTCTTACGGTTTGGGCTGTGCATTGATTATGAATCAGTCAGTGAGGACGAATTCTTTTATATATATAGATAACCGTTACGGTCCCTGCAAGTAAGTGTTGAATATATTAAAAATAAGAAGGACATTCCTATATTTAGGATGTTTTTAAATACATCTAATATATCAAGTAGGAAAACAGTCACACTTAGTCTTCCATTATTTCCCGAACCAAAGAGCTGTAGAAATCTGGCCTTGTCATATGGCATTACTGCCCTTTGTGCACTTCGTCTTTAATCTTCTTGGCCCAAGACCCATTTAAAAGCTTTACGCTGTTGTTTCGGCACTTCCTGAGAGCTGCTGCTCATATGGGTCCAGATGCCCGAACTTCCGCAGCCATTTGATACAACAACTGCTGCTGTTCTAAAATTCGATACATCATTCATCGCAACGCGTGGCGGGGCCATCAGACAAAAGCCATCCCATTAGAGCCAAACATACTACTAGTTTCGAGAGGAGCTCTTGCGTTGAAGTTTTTCGCCCGTAATCCCTTTCTAATCGAATTACGGCAAATCCCTTGAGCACTTTTTGTGCATTAAGGCAAATTCAAGCGTAAGAAACTAATTTGAGGCGCCGCAATCTCCACGATACTCATGCATATGCGCACTTTCAGCAGAATCCTTGCCACCAGCCAGCCATCTAATTTAATAGAACTGCGCTCTCCCATCAGTGGAAAGTCATAAAAATGTTGCGGCCATCAGATATTTAAGAATTGATAAAAAGCGTCGAATCAGTAAAAACCCACGAGAGGCAGATTAGCCAGCAGTCGAACTATGTAGGACTTACCCCTAAATGAGTGTTTTGGTGTTTCCCACAGGACCGCAGGGGCCAGCAAGCCAGCAACCACCAAACGGCATTCCTCCCCCTCGGACTCTGATCACATTGTTTTCCCAAATCGGATTTTAGTTTTACACTAATTTCTTTGGTTTAAGACTCGCTCGATGCTCAGTCCTTAGTGCTCGCTCCTGGGTCCTTGCCCTGTTCGTTGCTGTTGTCTGGTGGTATTATAAACGCTTCGCTGGACATTGCTGGTCCTGTGCTGATGAATCCTCTTTGATTGCACTAAACTGCAATCGAGACGAATGCGCAAAACGTGCAATGTCATGCGGCAGGCTCGTCCTGTGGGTCGTCCCTGTATATGTACCAATCCCCCGATTTCATCCCGGGTGCTGTGTGTGATAAAATTTCATTCACTTGACGGCTGACTGGCCAGGCTTTTTATCACAATGCTCGGATCGTGCTGCGTATGGTGGTATCGTAGCTTTAGTTTTACTCTTACAATTCCTTCCTGCTGCACATTTTTATGGGAACAATTTAATTGGCTGGCACGACAAACACTTTTACATATATTTTTTTGGGGTGCTCTAAGCTTACATTGTGCCAGATTTTGTCTAAAAGTTTGTCCAAGTTTGATGGCCGTTAAATTCCGGCTGAGTCATCTTGGCTTGGATTGATTACAAATTGCATTTGGCAGTGGGGGAGCAATAAAATTGCAGAAAACTGTTTAAAGTTGCTGGATATATACGGGTGCAAGTGACAAATCCGATTAAAAAGTCATTCAATTTAAAGGACCAGAGAAAAAATGTAATTGAATGTATCATGTACTAAGAAGAAGTGTATTTAAAGCTTGAGAAATAGAATTTTGAGATGAATATTAAATTTGTGTGAGATAATAAAATAAATAGTTTTCTAAGAAAACTGAGCAAATATATTCGATCTTACCAATATAGTATTACTTATTACAAGGTAAGCTATAATTTAAGTCTATTTTAATATAAGTTTTGGAATAAAAATGTAAGCAGATATTTTGAGATTCTTCTACTCGAAAGATTCGCTTGGAATCTATTTTATTTTGAAGCTTCTCTATTTAATCTTCTGACCAGAGAGTTAGGATGGTTTGCTAATCTTTCGATTTATAGAGTAGGAGAGTACTAAAAAGGTCTGGTTACTTAGTAAAATCATTTGCAATTAAAACAGAATTAAATAATTGAGACTAAAAACTAGTTGGAAACAGTATACAAAGGCCAATGAGCTAGATCACTTAGATGCTAAAAAGAACAAGTTTCTGAATAGATTTCCAGCCATTTGATATAACATGCCTGTGACTCATCCTGAACTACCTTTCGAAATGCAACCCAAACTCAGCTCAATGCTGGAAATACTTAGGCAGCCAGCTGCTTGCCACGATGGGGCAACATCTTGCCGTGATCGTTGTCGCTCCAATGGCACTTAAGATGCCAGAACTTATTTCCATTTGGCTGGGCAATTATAATATTTTGTGTGCGCTCCTGCGCATCCCTCTCGGCCTCATAAACTCTCGCCCTGCCTCCGCAGACACAAAGAGATGCAAAAATGCGTTTGCGTTTTACCTTTTTTGTGATTTGTGTGCTTTACTTCATGAATTTTTCGTAACGGGTTGCCAGACGACAACGCCAGCGATGAAAGACGTCTTAAATATAATATTGACATTTCTTTCGCAGCGCTTTACTTTTATTTTATTCACTTTACATTTGAGGTGGCTCAGGTTTCCAGCCGGTCCACAAACTTTGACTTACGCAGTACAAATAATTATAGACATTTTGGGTCGCCCGCAAAAAGTAAGAAAATAAAAAAATTGGGTGAAAAAGGGTTAAGTGCTTTGCTTTGAGTGGCGTTTACATTTTTTTGCGGCAACTGTCGCATAATTTGCTTTGAATTATTTAAGAGCGGCTTGGTTTCTGTAGAGTCCGAGTGCGCCCAGCCTGGCATGCCTAATTGAAACTGCCAAGTGGCATTCTGGTTTCAGCTTTTGGCTCTCACATTACTCATAAAACGTTGCAATCCATCAATTAGCAGCTTCCCATTGCTGTGAGACCGCAGCCCAGTTAACTTTAAGGAACACACACAAAACACAACAAAATCAATGACTCACGCCGCTTTCATCAGCCGAAGCTGCTGTCAATAACTCTGCCAAAAAGATCCGCTACATTATATACAATTGTTGTGGTGCCAGTTTCAGCACATTGGAGCATTCGGACAGCCTCGATAAGCACGAACACAGCCCCACACAATTCATGGAGCCCTCCTTGGTGGAATCTCCGATCTGCAATACCCAACCCCAACGCCTTCTCTTTGTTATACTTTATTCAATCGGTAATTAGCGTGCAGCTCTTCAAATTTATGTTGTAAATTCAAAATGATGTTAGTGTTTCGCCAGAAAATTGTCTCCACCTTGTGAATAAGCCATAATAAGAGATGACCAAGCAGACTCTGGCTCGTAATTTCGCACTCAGATCTTGAATTATTATTATGATAATTGTGAGCCACACGTTGCCAGTTCAAGTTTTAACTGTAGACTCTTGAGTCCGGCTCTGTGGGTTGCTGGTGATTTAATAAACACATTCAGTTGGTTTATTTATTTAATATGGTTTTAACGGAAATGCCTTTTAAGCAAGAGATACATAGATGAGAAGGAGGCTGTGATTCATGTGAGCTAAAAGCTAAAGTTAATTAATGCGACAAATTTTAGAAAAAACAAAAAAAATTCATATGGCAGATTATCCATTTAATGTTCTTTTAGTATAGTATCTAAAACTCTTGGTTTTATATAATCTATTTTTATTTACTAATATTTTTAGTACTTATAATAGGTTTTTAATTGTTACAGAAGAGAGTATTAAAATTGCATGCGGTTTAATAACTTATGAACAAACTTCCACGGTAAATGTTCTGTGCTAAAATCGGCTTAAAAGCTTTTTAGTTATCACAGTTTTTGAAATGAACTCAACAGCTTAGGATCAAAAATTTAGATACTACGAGCTCGAAAATGCTTTTAAAAAATATATACATTTTATTAAAACATATTGACTTAGTCTAGTTTGAACAGTATACAAAAAAGGGCATTTTAATGGAACATTCAACTTAATAATATTTGCATCAATTTTCAGCTGATTTTAGAGAAATGAACTATACAGTACACTGTTATAGATTAATTGATTATAATCAGATAATTCTAACTCTGGCTAACCCAACCCAGGGTAAAATAGAAAAACTAATCTTAGTTCTGCTTTAAGTTTGACTTCAACTTGAATCACATTTCATAAAACTCTTTCTCCCAATTAAATTGAGTGACTTTCATGTATAGAGGTTCCATCTCCTATGTAGCAATTTATTCGCAGCTGACCAACCATGGGTCCAGCTAGAATCTGTCCCATCTGTGCCCATCCTGGCTGTTATCCTTGTCGTCTGCGACTTGGTTGTGATTTTGACAAGCCTTCTACTTTTCACCCAACCCACCTATATCGTCCCACCGCTGTTGTTGTTATTGTTATTTGTAGAGCTCCCATGTCTGGTTGCTGGTTTGCTGGCTCTAACTCTGGAATTGACTAAGGGTCTGGGATTGGGATTGGGTCTGGGTGTGTTGTTGGCCACTCAGTCAATGGGCAGCCAAAGCCAATTGTCAGCATGACAAACGGGCAGCGACAGACATTTTGTTGTGTGTTTGTTTGTTGGAGATGTTTGCTGTTGCTAATCCTCGGACACGACATAGCAGACCTCCTCTCTCCTCTCCACGGCCCCAGTAATTTGTTAGGGTGTCAGTCAACATACTGTTTGTTATGGTGTAGCCCTGAAATTATTGATAAATATTTGTTAAAATTCTGTACTGAATTATGCGCTAGTTCTTTGGGGGTGCAGCTCACTGGGGCTTACATTGAACTGTTGTCAATGCTCGGGGGCTCTTTCCAAACATGATTGATTTATGGCTGGGTTGTCGCCCAATCCCAATACAAAATGCAGCGCAAATAACCAAAGCAGTCGAGTCATGTGGGAATCCATTGATATGGCTGGGGTCTCAATACGAAACTATGAATAGGGCTTGGACCTTTGGCGACTGAGTGCATGCAAAATGCTCCATTGCTGGCACTCAAATCGAGCATATGCCTGACTGCGCTGGTCTGCAGCGGCCATCAGGCAGGACATCAGCCAGGACGAGGACGACAACGACGACTAGAACTGACAATGTTGACAGCAATCGTATGTTTAAAAAGCATAATCCCAGACGAATGATGATGAATGGTCTCACAGTCCAATAACCACCCACAGACGCTCGCCGTCGTTTAACTAAATCCTTGATGAATGATGTTCTGCCTGTTCCCCGTGCTCGGGTTCGGGTCTGGGTCTGGGTCTGGGTCTGGGTCTGGGTCTGGGTCCGGGTTCAGGCTCCATGGTCCTGGCTGCTGCGTTTTCATATTTGCAAGAGAATTTCGAAATGCCAACGACATTAGCAACATGCCACCAACACCAAACAAATGCTTTGAGGCAGCCGCCAAGCGCAATTTTCATTTACGCGTCATTTTAATGATGTTAAGTGATTGTGCAGAAAACGAAACTGAAACCTAAATGATATGAACTAGGCAGAAGAGTAGCAGGGTGCAGGGAACAGGGAGCTGTTAGCTGGTAGCAGGGCGGAGGGGAGCACAGTTTTTGCATTTACCACCCAAAGTTTTCGTAAATAGATTTTTGTTCTTGTACTGCATGTTCTGGTTTCATGATGAAAGCAGCTTGTAATCCATTTCAAATCATTTTTCACTTTTGTATTTGCTATGGTTTTAGCCAGGTTTCAGAGTTAAGGGGAGGACTTCTAGGTCTCAGCTTCGTTTTGATTTGTTTGGTTAGGTTGATAAATGATGTCTGCGCCACAACGCAGACAGGTCTGCTTTCAGCGAGAGGATTCGAGTAATCTATGCCAGAGGTGTTGAATTCTTGAAAGCAAGTAATGGTTGAAAGTTCCCAGATGACATGGTAAGGTTCATAGTTAAACTGAGAAAATACTTTCTTCTAAAACGACTAGTTTCAATCTACAACTGTAGAACTTAAAATTTTTCGTTTATCTCCCCGTAAATACAAAATTGTATGCAACTTCAATGAAGTTTAAATCTTGCTTAATACCATTTCTGGTTGGTTATCCCTTCAACATAGTTTAGACGACACCACAAGCCAATAACTCCCAGCGGAACTAGATGAGACATGCGTTCCACCCAATAAATATTTCAATTTCCTGGCATTTTTGGTTGACTTGACACCGTTTTGTGTGAAATTACTTATCGAGTTAATGTGATTTTAGGTTTTAATGAATTTGCTGAAATTAATTTCAAAGGCGTCCAGCGCTCTGATCGTTGGGTTGCGATTGAGAGACCTGATATGAAGTATTAGGATGGTTCTTTGCTGGTGTTGGTATCTGCATCGTTCCAGGCATTATCGGACGGCGGTCGGCGTCGTTATAGAGCATGTGCCGATAAAAGTAATATCCTGTAAACCGCACGTGCCGATTCAGTCATGCGCATTGGTTTGGCTAGAGAAGAACCCATCCTCAAACCCCTAACGCTGCTTGGCAAGTTGGCAGTCCTGCACAACACCCTGAGTCATGGCACACCTTGCCAGACTTCACAGTAATTGCACTTACTTGTTGCCAATTAAAACTTGTTACATTGCACAAAACGCAATCGGTGCAGGATGCTTTTTGGGGCTAAAATCCTAAACTTAAACTCCAAAGCCGACTTTCAGTGCTGCTTAGCAAGTTAGCAGCCCCGGACAGCATTAAAAGGCACAGAAAAAGCCTTTTGCGAACCAACAAGTTACCAATTAAAACTAGTTACATTGCAGCAAGTGCATTCTGTTAGGCAATCGTTTCGAGGAGGGTTTTTTTGCCAGCCTAGTTGTCATTATGCTTGCTCGTTGTTTGCACAGCATTGCTTATGTTCTCACTTCAATAAACAAGGTTCGTGTTTTTTTTTGGGCTACCATCCATAAAGGAGCAATCCAGGCTGCAGTTGTGTTCACTCCCCACCCTGAAATGCAATTGCATTTGTTGCGACAATGTCCTTAAGCCTGTTTCGGTAACTGGCAGCGTGCTGGTCGAAGAGGTCCTTTTTCGAGGGTGGTTAAGCAATTGAGTTCAGCTACGTGAATTTATGAAGCATAGCGAAAAGTGCAATGGTCGGTGCTGGATTGAACAACGTTTCGGTTGGGTTTGTGGTGCAGTGGTTTCTGTGGGGTTTACTTGGGTTAGACTTGCGCGGAAAACCCTGTTCCGAACATGTTTACTCTGTTGTCGCTAATTGTTTGATATATGGGTGTGCTTGTTTATTGTCCTTGTTGTTATGGTGAACAATTTGCTGTAAATCATTAAGACGAGACTTGTCAGGGTTGCACTGACTGTTCCAACTTGTCTGGGACGTCCCCTTTCAGTTACAGCTCAGTTGTTTAATGGAGCATACCACAGGTGAAATTTAGCTACTTATGGATTTGTTATGTTAGTACTACTTGTATTATTAAGTTCAACATCAACAACTTTAAATATGATCATCTGTCGGATATATTTATAAGGCTGCAATTGTATAATAGAGTAGTCTGAGGGTTGATGTTGTATAAAATATTGCTTTCCTTAATAGGACAAATGTTTTTATGGTATTCAGTATTAATTATGTTGTACAGCATTCGGAAAAATAACTAGATAATTATCGTAGGATATTTAAAACAGGTTTATCATCACTGTAAGCCACATTATGATGAAGACTGTATGCTGGAGTATCCCTGATTCCCCCTTAATTCAAAAATAGTCTATATGTATATCCCACAATTTCCACAACTGGAAATGGGAGCAGTCCTTTTGTTTCCTTTCCTTTATGTAGTCCCGAATAACTACATCATTTTCGTACTATATTAAAAATAGGATTATCGTTACTGTAAGCCACATTATGATGAAGACTGTATGCTGATTTATCACTGATTCCCCTGTCAATAAAAAAAATGTATTTAGTATCTTTAAATTCTCATAACCGGAAGTGGGAGCAGAGTATATTTCAGTCGAGTTTCCTTTTGTGCGGTCCCAAATAAACTTATAATAATATTACCTTTTTGGTCACCTTTTATCAGCCACTTGACCTGTAAGTCAGGGTGTTGTTTATATTCTAGAGTTTAGCAAAGACCAACTTTGAACCTGTCCAGAACATCTACTTTACGCTAGTTAGCTCCTTATAATGGCATAGTCTATTCATAAACATTATTACAAAGTTGCCTCCCCAGCGATTAAGGCGACTCCAAAGTTTTCTTTAGCTCACATAACTTGGCTCATATCACAGCTCCCCCTGCCCCCTTTCCACTTCCTCCATCACCAATCTGTCCACAGTCAGCCAAGCCAATCAAATTAACTACTTATAAAGTAATTTGAAGGAACTTTGACTGCGACCTGAACAATGCCAATGCGTCGCCGGAGCTCATGAAAAATTCTATTAACGGCCACGTAGAGCAGGCAGCCAGCTGCCACATGCCGCATGCTACACGCCACCTGCCCCTTGGCCCGCAACACCCTGCAGCTGTCATATATGCGATGGAGTATATGCATTTTTAAGCCAATCAGGTTATGGCGCTGTTTACTTAAGAAACAGCTCCCCTTTCGCTGCCCCCCCCCCACACAATTTACGGCTCCCTTATAAAGTTTACATTTGACACACCTGCTTTCATTTGAAACTTGCCACGGGGCAATAATTGCAACAACGAGCCGCCCGCTGCCGTCGCAGTTTACATTTGGCCAACAACCGCGACACCCGCAACAGCAACAGCAGCAACAACAACAACAATAAACAACAAATGAGTGGCAACATTGCAGTCTGTGCCGAGGCATTGTGCAAAACTTGTGGCAAAGAAAGCCGTCGGAAATGTTGCATGGAGTGGAGTCAGACCTCCTCCAGCTCCATCCACGTCATGTCTGCGCTTGATTGAACGCCAGGCTGCCAAAATGCCTGCAAGGTCTTTTTGCTGGACTGGACGGGAGTGGAGTATGGTGGGGGGAGATGGTAGGAGGGTAGAGGGAGAGGGAATTGTACGAGCTGAGCGTGCGCCTTAAATAAACAATTCACATTTAATTACGTCTAAATTTGGTTTTGAGAACAAACAGCGACGACAGCCGCGAGTGCAGTCAGGCCGAGCCAGGAGCAGGAACAGAAACAGGAACAGGATCAGGATCAGGAGCAGGAGCAGAACGCACACGTCCATGGGCGTCGTCAATGAATGTCGAACAAATTGGCAACACACGCGATGAGCAAATGTAACAGGAAGCGGGGCATTCAATGGTGAAAGGCGTCCAGGAATAATAAACGGAACCGTACTCGGCATTCCTAGGGGATAGAATTATGGGTTCTTAAATTACTTTATGCGCTTTCTGTATGTGCTAGTCTTAGTCCTGGTCCTAGCCTTTAGTCCTTTCGCCTGTTTGGCACTTTGGAGGCGAGCCAGATTGCATGCAATTCAATGAAAACTTTTTCGCCAAGACTCCCCCCTGGCGCAGGCCGCTCGGTTGGTCCAGTTGGTAATGCACCCTCAAATCGATAGTAATGGCGGTTTGGGGATGCCAGGAGGGGGTATGTGTGTGTGCAAAGCGAATTCCCAGTCTCAGTTGTGCCAAAGCACTAAATAATTGCCCATATGTGGCCCGGGAGCCGGAGACTATACCGAACCACCCTTTTCAGCACCCAAAGGGGGTTGCACTACCCGCTTGTTGTTTCGTCGATATTTCTTTTTTCAATTTATGCTCATTTATTCTATCAATTTAACGAAACACACATACTGTGAAAATCTATGGCTGACAGCACAAAAGACAGATGGATAGAGAGAGCGAATGAGCGTGAGAGAGAGAGAGAGGGATTGGGAAAATGGAAGAACAGATTGCAACTCGTGCGTAAAGTCGGTCCCCGTACTGTTCAAGACGAGGCGGAGGGTGGACCGTACGTACGAACAACCGACCGACCGACCGCGCGTTGTGTTTTGAAAGCAAATATTTTCTGACAAGTGGAAGTCAGATGTCATATACGGTACACGGTATACGGAATACGCACACCCAAATGCCGTTCGTCTCAATTGCTACTTGACATGCACACACAGTCACAGGCACAGAATCAGAGAGGGTCGTCCCATGCCAGGGCCCAGTAAAGTTGTCAAAAAAAACATATACAAAAATTGGAAGCAAGTCGTGAGACCCAAGCTAAATGTCAGTCAGTACAGGAAGTGTAAGGCAAAAAGAACGCAAAACTTCGGCATTAGAGCGACAACACAACTGACAATTATTGTTTGACAGCTGACAGGTTTATGGCGGTACCGATTTCATGAACTCGCGTTACGTGATTTGGTAGGTCAAAGCTTTCGAAATCCTTGAAGCTAACGTACTGTACAAATGCGCTGTCAGTTAGCGGCAAAGCTTAAAGCTCAGCTTGGAAAGATATGCTGGCAACCTGATTTAACGTTTACACTATAAATTAACAGTTTAATATTCAACATAAAGTAGAAAATAGTTTTGGGTAAATGTAATTCTATCTACTCGTCGTAATTGACAGGGACTTATGCTTTCATAAGTTTTTGCTGAATTCTGCAAACCTGCGACGCATAAACCAATAAGGAAGCTTCATTAGCAACCGCACTGGGGGACGTACAGCACAACGTCCCTTATTATAAGACGTTTAATAATTTATGTATTTCCGATTTATGTCCGCGCATTTTTTCGTACGCTTCCTGCTCTTCCTGCGCCTTCCAAGAGAACACCCCCAACCTGAGATTTGGCCTCCTCGCTCATTTGTATGCGTGCAGCGTTGCGCAGCGCACTTATTGCGAGACGGGGACACTTGGGTATTAAAAAATGCCAAAGTACTGAGCTGTCGAACCACCTAGAGTGGGGATCCGAACCCATCTAGAGCTACAGCCAGTCAACGAACCATTACTATTTTATTCGCAGTCTCAGTCAGTCAAAAATTGTATTATGCACAAGTTGTTGTTGGTTGTTTGGTTCCTGTTTGGTCCTTCTGCTTATGTTTTCAGCCCCCTCCCCGAAAAGGGGAGGCGGCTTTTTATTAAGAAATCATCGTTGATTGTGTGGAAGGAAATAATGTTGATTTTACATTTTACAAGACGGCAACTGAGACATGCAGAGCGGGTGAAAGGCAGTTGGGTAGAACATAACTAACTGGGGGTTGCTACTCTGTGGTAAGTTTATTATCATAATAGACGGCACACTTTTCAGACTGGTACCTCGGGGAGTTGTTTTGGATGTTTCGGAGAACACAGAGTGCAGTCTATTAAGTTTATGACTAATGCATGGTGTTCTCCACTTAAACAGGCTTAATGGACAAACAATAAGCAGGAGGAAAAGTGTACCTGTCTGGAAAAACTGTATAGGTAGGGATTATGTCAATTCAATTCTAGTTTTAATTGTCATCAATGCTTACATCTACAATGAAGACGAAAGTTAATTGTCTTTTTCTATGCACAGCTTATCTCCCAGTTTTAAAGCTATCTAAACTTCGTAAGAGAGTATTCCGCACATTTCCCTTTTTCCTGACAGAATATTCCATAAATTATTTCCGAGTGGCAACATAAGATATAAGTAAGAACTGTAAGAATTGCAGATTTCTAACTTCTACCGTTTGGCCTGCCCGTGAGTCGGATTAGAGTTTTATGCATTGTATATTATATAGCCGCCATAAAAAAGATCGGGAGAATTTGATGTTTTTCGAGATATCTCAACCAAACTATGCAGTTCCAAATTCTCTCTACTATTTAGATGCTGATGGAATGAAAATGATTTTTTGTATTCAAATCATTATTGTTTGTGTACAAATTTGTGTGGGAACTGAATCTTTCGATTAAATAACCAATGATAGCAGCTCCTGCTTCTTGTTCTTGATATGCAATAAGATTGGCCCGCTTCAAACTGCACTTCCAGATATTTGCAGACATTCCAGCAAGCTGAATAGTGGCCACAACTCAACTTAAAGTCACTCAGTTCGGGTTATTCCGCTTGACTTTAAGAAACTATATTTCGTCATGGCTTCCTTTCGCTAACTTCTTGATGGCACTTCCAGCCTTAGCTCTTAAGCCGCCTCTTACCCTTTTGAACCCTAGCATTAGACATGCCAACCAAAAATAGTTGGTATGCAAGTCAAAAGAGCCCATAACTCGGGTCCAAACTCCACAGACTTGCCACAGACTGTGTGCAAAGGTTCAGTCAACTGGTCTTGTATATAAATATGAATATGTATGTATATGTCTACGAGTACTACATACGATATGTACGTATGAGCGATGACTCGTTGCAAAAATCTATAAATCTTGTCAAGCGGCGGCCCGTCCCCCGCACCCTTTGCAAACACAAAAGGCCGTCAAAAATACTTGAGCTCCAAGTATTTTCCTTTATACTATTTTGCTTGGGTCACCGTCAACGCATTTGCAACAAAATTAACACAAAATGTTGAGGCAAATTTTCACACTAATCGCACGTGGCAGGGTCCCACTCCTCCTCCGTTTCGCTGTCCCCGTCTGGCAGGAGTCGATCCCCTCTAATGTTTTTGGGTGTCGTGCATAATCGTTAATGAATTATGGTTGCACATGTGAGGAAAAGCGACCACTTTTAATATGCGTGTAGCACATGTTCTTATACCCTTGCGTATGGTATTATCATTTTATAAATAAGTTCGTAACGTTTTGCGAGAGATATTTCCGATCTTTAGTATATTCTTGAGCAGAACGATTAATATCGCCATTTCTTAAAAACTTACTATAAGTTAGAACTGCTATAGATTATACATCTTTAAAATTGTTTATTTTATGTAAGCATTTTACTGCACGAAATTACATTATAAATATCTATATGTAATAATAATAATATTATGGTGCTAAATAAATGCAAGTGTCAAAAACTCGAAAAACTCTGCACCGATTGAGCTTAAATTTTAACACAAAAGACAGATCGCTTCAAAGATTTTTACTATCTATTTTTCGCAATAATAACATGCCAGCCACCGAGAGACAACTACTCGCACGGGAGGAAAAGTGTGTATGAAACTTGAGAAATCTACTCCCACCTGTCACCACTGACGGGAAATGGGCTAAGAGTCAAATGTGTGAGAGAAGGTTGTTGTTTGAGTGGTTTCTTTATACCCTATACAAAAAAAGTTAGAACGTTGCAGTCGGACGTACCCGACAGCAGAATACTCTGTTCCTAGTCCGGTATAAATTGCCTATTTGTGGGGTCGGAAAGAAACGCGAAGAAAACAGCAGTCTTTATGTCAAATTTGATGACTCTATCTGTACAGGTGTGGGAGATATAGATTTTGCTCCTTTGTGGGGGAGGGGTGGGGGGTTCAAAAATTTGTTGATGCAGATTTGTCCAGAATGTCAACATTATTCTGTATGCCAAATTTAGTGACTCTACCTATAAGGATGATCTCAACACTTCAGAAATTGAGGGCATACACCAACATGTGTCCCAAGTTTGGTTGCTCTAGCTTCAAGGGTGTGGAAAAAAATTGCGTGCATACGAACAATATACATTTTATACATATATATATATATACAATATACTCTTTGTCCCTTCGGGAAAAATCAAAAAGCACGGGAGGGAAAATTGTGGTAAGTTATTTTTGTTTATTTATTACTTTTCATCCATGCAAAAACAATGTGCCACAGCGAAAAGTGGCAAGGTACACCAAGTATAATAGTAAATAAAATAGATTATGCAACTTTAAGAATTTATTTTAGAGTATGCAGCGCTCCATATGAAATTACATTATAAATGTCAAGATTTTGATTAAAATATAGTGCAAATAAATGCAACAGCAAGGGTATTAAGTCTTCGGTCACCCGAATATGTGTGTTCTTTCATATTCGGAGTTGTACAGCTGACTGGCCTACTTTGTGTGTGCTATCAAGTCTGGCTTTAATGAAACTTTCATGGGGCCTTTTGTTTTAATGCATTTCACACACAAACACATACACAACCATACACATATACACACACACCCACCCAGGCACCCTTAGCGAATTCTGTAGTTGCCTGCATTAAGCTTGTCGCTTTGTAGTAAGTAATTTCCACCCTCGACCATTCGGCATTAGTCACGGGTTTATCAAGGTGCTGCCATCTCAGTTCGTCTTATGTGTGCTGAAAAATGTTTTCCCTCGGGCTGACCACACCCCCGATCTGTACTTACCCCCCTCACCATACACACACAGAGAGAGAAATATAATTGCTTTTCATAATATTATTTAATTTGTGTGATAGATTTGCTGATGGCATGTTCGAGTGCAAAGCGTGACAATCGAGTGTTCAAGCCTTTTTGACTTTACTCAAGCGCATCATTCACACTTTGTCTGCCATTCAGTTATATCCCCAGCCCAGACCCCGGCCCCAACCCCTACCTTTTGCATTGCATGCATAAAACATTTGCCTTCTTTTTCATTCATTTGAATTGAAAAGCTTTTCGCAACGATTTGTTATGCAAGCTTAGAAAACAAACAGGAAAAACATTCAAAAGAAAAAAATAGATGAGAAAAGGGAAAAAGGAGCAGCCATAACGAAACCTGATGCTCAAAATTTGCTGAATGCCTTCCCTGCATCTCATCTCTATAGTCCGGCTTCTTTTCGTTTTTTAGCATTTTTGTTTGTTATCAACTTTGTTGCTGCTGTAAAATGTAATTGCATATGCAGCCACGCTTCAAAGCGCCCATAAAAGGAGCCAAAAGGAGCCACAGCAGCCGGCAGAGAGTCGGTCGAGAGTCGCCATTTGCCATTTGGCAGTTGCAAGTTGCCAGTTGCCAGTTGGCAGTTGGAAAAGATCCCAGTGCTGCACTGGCTGGCAAACATTTTTTCTACTATTTTCCTTGTACTATGCCATTTTTTTCACCAATTCTGTGTCCAGTTGAGTCCATGTGGTTATTCCCTGCTTGCGCTGCTCCTGGTTATTAGTATTATACTCAGTGCCAATAAAATGGCTGAACAGGGTATAATAGAGTCACTCATAACAATTTTAACAGACTAGACGATCGGTATATCTCTGTGGTGTATGAACACTTCGATCGAATAGTAAAACAACGAAAGTCTTCAGAAATGTATTGCCTTTTGGGTGACTCGGACGCAGGGTATCTCCTAGTCACGCACTCTACGACTAGAGCATTCGTTTTGTCTACATTTATCGTTAGCAAATTTGACATGAATGCAACAAACGCAACTACGGGAATTGCCAACTAAAATGCCTGTGAAGCTCTGTCAAAATAGAAATTCGGTAGCTTAATCGTTAAAGACTTTTCAAATGAAACATAAGAACTATATCTACAGGGCGATTACTTTTGCCTACACCCTAAGTATTTACTTGTATTATTAGCCAGCTGGTTATATTTCAATGGCGAGTTAAAAACCTTTTAAAGTTCCTTAGTTAGCTAGATAGTTGAGTTGACTCAATTCTAAACAAATTTTATTTTTTTAAGTATTTGTTTTGAAATTATGATAAAACTAAGTATCTATACTCGTAGTCCATAAAAATATTTATTTATATTTAAGTTTCAGTTAAATAGTAGAATATATTCTCTTACATTCTTTAAAGTAATGTATGACGATGGATCTGCCTATTACGACAGCTTAAAACAACTAAGCAATTTTCTTCGACATACTCCCATACTTTACATATGTACTATAAACAATAAACTAAATTATCTTACAAATATCATTAGACACAACTTATATAAATACCTGTCTAAGTCTGACACTATTATTAGTAAGTCTTACTTCGCAAAGCTAATAACAATATTTAATGATTGTCTTGGACAGATCTTAAATAAATATTGAATAACTGAATACAAAAAAAGTCCTTCATCAAAAATGATATAGGAAAGCTAGAGATTTCACATAGTATGTGCTTAAACAATATAATATTAAGGCTTATTTATCAAATATTTCCCACCCTTTACATTTTTTCTCTAATATTTTCAAAATAATATTCTATAATATGTTTTACTCTCATTTTCGGTCTCTATTTTACGGATTCTTCCATTAAATAACAGCTCCCTCCACCGTATGCCCCATTACAATGAATTGCTTAAATCCCTTCATACTCCTACCAGCTAAAAAAGCCCCAATTTGTTGTCGTTTGTATTGTTATTATTGTATTGTGGGGGAGTCAAAACTATTTTCAAAATATTTAAAGCGGTTCTACCAAAGTATTTAATCCTTTGAATGTTTTATTGCTTAGATAGTGTTTACCCAGTTGTTTTGTTGCCTGCAGCACAGAGTCGTTGTGAGAAATATTTTCAGCAGCAGCAGATGGGGATCGGGGTGCACTAACATATAAATGTTTATATATGTAAAATGGATGCGAGTTGTCGTAATGCCCGCGCATAGTTTCAACTAAAAATATTTTTTAAATAAAAACAAAACAGTCAAAACAACAAACGACAAATCTCTAAATAATACATTTGCTATGAGAGATACAAATTGTTCAGCGCTGTGTTTAAAAACTTGTTCATTGTTCATGTCTCTGGCTCGTGTTTGTTTTGGGTTCGGTAGGGTCTTAAATTTGCACTCCCTGTACTCATAAAATGTGTAAAAGGGGGTATTAAATCTGCGTTAATGTTTCAAACAGGCAGAAATAGACAATTCCGACCCTAAAAATTATATATATTCTTGATTAGTATCAATAACCAAGTCGATGAACGTCCGGATGAACATGTCGATCTCAGCAACTATGAGAGCTAGATACACAATATTTGGAATGTACGCAGATCAAGTTCGCTTAAAATTTAGATAAGATAAGTCTTCCAGCTCAATCACGTTTGGTCAACGTTTATGAAGCATAGTATTTTGGGAACTGTTATCTGTAGCTGTTAAATCACCTTTAGAGATGTGGAATCACTAAGATCAATGTCCATATAAGCAGTCGTATTTTTTCAAAAATCATAGATATTGTTATGAATCTCCGAGTGCCTTCATAATTTACTTAAATTTCCCACTCAGCAGGCTCATTGTATTGCATTATTTTATTTGTAAATTTATATAATAATAAATTATTGTAAAATTATGAAGATTGCTCTGCTTGCCATACTTTTTTCAGTAGTTGAGCTTTCAACACAGGGTAAGTACACACATCTTAATATAATTGTACATTTTTTGTTGTAAATGAATGCGAACATCTTACACATGCAGAAATTACTCAACCTGCCTGAAGAAGGATGGTTTTAAGATGTCAAATTTGTCATTCGTTAAAAAGCTCGCTCCGGGGGAAGAACAAGATCCAATAATTGCAAAATGCATGCGGGATGGCTATAAAATTAATGCGAATATTTTATTTATCTTTAAATTTTCAACTCACATAATTCTTCAGAGGACTTTAATGGTTGTGTTTGCTCTATTTCGATTAAGAAGGGATGTGGGGTTATTTTATCAGCGCATTTTATGACTCTTTAGCCGATTGTAATTCAAGCTTGTAGAATTTGTACACATGAATGCGGTTGTAAACGTTTAGGTTATAATCCAGATTCTGCACACCATCTAGACCACATTATAGATCAAATGGTATGGAATAAAAACAATTCGAACACCAAAACGGTTGCTATTTCATTAAAAATTGATTTTACCCTGATAGATTTGATCAGAATTGAGACATGGAAAGCTGATTTGGTGCCACAAGCGTCTTATACAGTATCTATATATATATTTTGAAAGGATATCTCGGCATTAATGCCCTGTAAGGTGCTGTTGTAATTTCCTCAACCTATCTGATGTATTTATGAGCCCAACTGTTACACGCATAAATAAATACTTGTCTATGGGATTATGTTTTAATATTTTACGTTATTCATTACACACACTTGCGATCGACGAATGGATAAAAACAAAGCAGCTGATTGTTTTTATTCTCCCTTAAATAACTTATCCTCCACATATTTATTTGTACGACTACGCAAATTGTTAGCCCCGTTGTTGATTTATTTAAATGCTCTTTACCACTCGCAGATACGTGTCAAAATATGAAAATTAAAACATCAGATGTGCGCTCACATTTGTAATGCTTTTAATGCATCGCATTTATTCAATGGAGCATTTCCAATAACCGGGGGCTTACCGGAGGCAGTTTTTTAATCCCTTGATGCATTTACAAGTGATGGCATTAATTACTGCAGTCGAGATTTTCACAATATTGGGTATTTTTTGGAGTTAAAGCACCAATCCAACTCGTTAACTGAAACAGACACTGAGCTGCTTAGCACTCACATTCACCCTTTTTATGATTTGGTATAACTCTTTTCTAAAGTTGTATGAGCTGTCCTAACCATATCCTTAACATATACCCCTACTCCACGCATACCCAAATCATAAACCAGACTTAGCCTCCTCCTTTCACAACTCAAAAACAACAAAAAATCAAAATTCACTGCTAATTAAATTCCACAAAAACACGCAAAAGGCAAGCCGACTTTGAAGTTAAGGTCAGCCAAGGAATAACAAGGAACCACTCACAACTTACTCAATATTCCGTTGATGACATTCTTCTAATTGTATCTCTCGAAAATATGTATACAAATATTTGAAAAATGTCTTTTTAATTGCACAAAGTCTGTAAGTTCTGTTTTGTTTAAGCCTTTCTGGTATAATTACCGAGGAACAAGGACGAATTGTTGCTGCCGTGGCTGTTGCTGCATCATCCAGTGGCTGCTGCTGTTGCGACTTCCTGTTTCTGACAGGCTGTTACCGCGGTGGGTTGGGACCCTTGACTGGCTCTTGCATATTCAACAGCTCCTTCAAGCAAAAATATTACATAATTATACAAAGTAAGGCAAACACAACAAGCAGCGACTCAAGGACTGCGAGCGAGAGACTGACTGGCGTTTTGGTGTTTGATGACCCTGTTTATGAATACGTTAGCATTAATTAACTTTGATTTAATTAAACGGTGCACAGACCAGGACCAGGCCAGGACCTGGTCACTTTCAAGGCGCCAGTCGCCGCCACAAACTCGACTTGACTTGACTTGGTTCTGATCCTACTCCTACTCCTGCTTCTGCTCCTGCTGCTGCTCCTGTTGCTGCTTCTTGTTAATCTTTTAACCAGTCGCTGGCGCGTTGCGCCTTTTGCGGTTTGGCGCCTAAGTTGGCAGCCGAAAGCAGCCAAGTGGAAGAACAGCAAAGAGACCTGGGCCACGGCAGCTTCTTTCACTCTTGGCACTCTTCAAGTGGAAAATCCTTTTGCCTATTTACTTGGCCTTAACAAGTCAACACCGTAGGCGTTGTATGCGTCACAGCCGCAGTCCGTTGTCTTTTGACTGAGCTTTAATGTGTTTTGCATAGGGTTATTTTTTTGGTACTAGGACAACATGCTGACAAAGGAGAGTTGCTTTTGGATAAGTTGTATTAGCTGAAAAACAGAATGAAGCTAGCAATACGATCGTACACTGTTGAACATCGACTACCGAATCAACCAAAAGAAATGATTGCAACAAACTATTCATACTTAATAAGAATATCTTTTGACTATTGATTCCCACACTTTTGGCACACGTACACTACACACAGATGCCGAAGCTTCGTAGTCTTAAGCAGCCGAAACGAGCTGAGCACGCAAGCTTTCGAGACGACGCACTAATACATGTGCATCCCAACACAAATACTTGTGCACTAAGACACTTTACTGCGTTTTTATGTATACTGTAATACTATTTTTGGAATAGAGCAACTCAAGGTTGTTACTTCGCTCTGATCTTCTAAAAATCTGTTTAATCTTATGGCTAAATCAATATGAACAATAACAAAAGTACAGTACAAAAATCTCCATGTCTCTCACACTCACATGAATTCGATATGGCACTTGGGGCTGCCCTTTCTATCCTTAGATCTCATTTCATATGCGCTTTGATTGTGCGGCTTTCTCTCCGTTCTCTTCTACTCTTGTGTATATTTTGCTGGCTGCTTTCATAAATTAATTAATTGGCCTGCGGCTGGTCAACAACGGCAACAGGCAAATAAATAAGCAAAAATATTTGCTTTAATTTGTGTGGCAAGTGGCACAGTGCACTGAATCCCCACTCCAATTGAAACTGAGGCTGAGACTGAGACTGGGACCCTTTGCCCTAGTTACTCGCCTACCCAACCTGGCTATCTGCCCCTCCCCGCCCGAACCGTCACCCGCCGCCAGCGCCTGATGCCATTTACAAATTGCATTAGATTTAAGCGCGATAAAACGCGGGACGCGTTCACTTGGCATGATTTCGACTTATTTGCACTTACAAAAAGGCCAACCAAATAGGGGAGCCGGGGGAGCTGGGGGTATCCGGGGTGTACCACGGCCTGGTAATATTTTCCACGCCTTGCACATTTTATAAAACTCAACGCTGTGGACGCTCTGCGACCGGGGCATGTAGAACATGGTTAATTAGCAATTAATGAAGCGATAATGAAGCCAAGATAAACGACAACGCCGACGACGACGACGATGAGGACGACGAGGATGAGGACGACGAGGATGAGGATGATGATGATGACAACGAGGCTGTTGATGTGGCATCAAGGGACTTAGGAGGGGGAGGAAGTCGCAGTTTGAAGCTGTCGAAGACTTTGGCAAGCCGAGGCCGAGGCCTTGTCAGCTTGTGGTTGGTGCTGTGTGTAAGTGTTTCTGGGTGTGTGTGTGTGGGTGTGTGTGTGTGTGTGTGTGTGTGTGTATGTGCTTGTGGCTCCAACGGCCTTGACGAGGATTCCGCATGGAGGTTGCGGATAAGAGGGAGCTGCCTGTTGGTTTAGCTTTGTATTTTTTTGTTTTTAATTTTTTTTTGTATATAGGCTGCTGGGCATAAGCAGCTTCATTTGTTCTTGTTGTTTTTGCCATTTTTTTACTAGCCAGCCTTAAAATAAAATGTGTTTTTTAAGGGTCCCACTCTCTGTGTGTGTTTGTGTGTGTTTTGGTCGCGTTGAAATTGTATCATTTCCTTGGAAAAAAATCTTTTTTTTCTTTTCAGGTTAATTAGTTTGCCGGCGCTGGGCATGAAAGTTTCCTGTCACTTGCAGTGGCAAAACGCGTTGCCAATTAGGTTGCGAAGGTTAGAAGCAAGAGCTGGAACTAGAACTGGATCCGAATTTGAGTCTGAATCTGAATCTGAATCTGGACAGCCACTGGACAGACGCACGGCCTTGGCCAGCCGGTTGTTGTTTGAGTTTGGGAGATTTAAATTAAATAGAAATTAAGTGTGTCGAGTGAAATACTTGAAAACAGTGCAAGACAATACATGAAATACACCAAAGTATTACATTTTTAATAAGAACTGATTGGCTTATCAAATAATAAATACAGCTCCAGGGTTTTGTTTCACACATTTGCTCAATTGGTTAGGGGGCAAATACAGTGGTAGGCCAGGCTATAAAAATACAACATTTTTTAACAATTAAATACTTATATCCATTGTTCTTAAATGTAATAAACGTTATTTCTGCATTAAAAGTGTTTTTGAAAGGTTTTGTTTTCTTATTCATCTTTGTTTTGCATCCGATTTAGTTTTTAGAATACATTTAATCAATCTTCATGCTATGCTTCAACAGCGACCAATATTTACAAACATCATTAAAAACAAACATTAAATTTAATTGATCTCAGAAAAATGATGAATATTCTTATTCATAAGATGATAAAATAGAATTACTCACAAAATATAAGAGTAATTCTTAAAGGTAACTTATGCTAAAATTGTAAAGATTCATTTATAATTAATTAATATAAGAATTTATCAAATTCTCTGATACTCACAAATAATATTATTCACTTATTTGTCATCGAACTGAAGACCCTGGCAGCCATTGCTGGTACACACTTATCATATAGTTTTAACTATATGATTAGTTTTTGAATAAGAATTAAATAAATATTTACTTTTTCCCCCTATTCGTAGCACCTTTTGAGGAACGGTAAATGTATCTAATTACTTTGGTATGTACTCGTATTCCTTATCCTGCCACCGTATCGGCTTCCAACTCTTTCTCCCGTTGTGAGTCTAGCTCTTAAATCTACAACCGGCATAATCTTTCTGCAACATTCAAACATAACAACTGTGGCGAATCTGCTAGTTTCCCTTCCTTATGACAGCATTACAGCAACAGCAACGGCAACTGCAATCCCAAAATGCGATCTAATTTTCATGTTATTTGATAGAAAACTCTTGTAGGTATCCGTCGTAGCGCTGCAGTCATGCCAAGAATTTATCACAGAGCCGCAACTTTCAGTTGCATCACTCGCTCTGCTTTGGGATTGGGTCGGGGCGCAGGATGAGGGTCTGGCCCGGCTAACATGGACTGCGGTGGATGCTGTGTACAACCACCGACACCACCAACAACACCGCAACTGCCTCCGCCGCCTCCTTGAATATTATCAAAAATGGTGTATCTGAAGCTGAAGCTTCCTGAATCTCGTCTCGGGCATGGCAAACATGCTCATAGCTGTTGTTACCCATGGATGCTTCACCGGCGATCGTAACAACAGCAACAGTTGCTGATGTTGCTGTTGTTGCTGTTGTTGTTGTTGTTGCTGGCGCTGTACGAGATTAAACAATGATTGCATTTTCATTTGCATTTTAAGTCACGGTGCAAGCAAAACCAAAGCATAAGAAGTCGAGGGTCGGGATCTCACTTGGCAAGTGTTGTTGCTCTTCTTGTTGTAGTTGTTGTGGCAACAATTGCCGTTGCCAGTTGCTTATAGAGATGGGCGCTTCCCACAGTTTACCAATCATTTTCCAGGCTCAACACGAGCACATGCTTGGAGTCGTGCGTGCTCGTGTCACGCAACCATCTCCAGCTGGTATTGCAGCTGCCTTTATTGCCGCTTGACTTCTTGGGGGCCAAAGAGAAACAGGTTTGCCAAAACTAAACACATGCCGCCTGCGTCGCCTGGCTAAGATTGAAATGCAAATCAGTTAATGGTGTTCCCGATGCTGTTGCACTGTTCCACTGTTGCAGTGTTGCAGTGTTGCACTGTTGCAAGGGCAAACAGCACTCATTGGGGCTGATGTACGTGTTTGCCTGATGTTGTTATATATAATTGCCCAGGCTCAGGCCAACTGGAATTGCTTCCTGACCGCTTACCCAGTCGCATTATGGGTCATACCCATAACTCAAATGGCCAAAATGCTTGGCTTTAATGTGGCTTCATGCTCATAAAAATGAAAATTTGTGCGACAGATTTCGGGCAAGCGTGCAACAACAAAACCCACGCCCGGACCTGGCTCTAATCTTTGGCATGTAACAGCTGCTCTCCTCGTTGGTGTTCTTTTTTTCGGTCTCATTGGTCCTTCGGTCTGTGCTCACTCATCTCGATTACGAGGTGTAAATTTACTGAAGCACATAAAGCCATTTGGCGAGAGTGTCGCTCCCTAATCCCAAGCCCATGCCCAGCTCAAAAGCCAATTCATATATTTACCGTTTTGCCACTCGACTTTAGGGCGTATTATGCGCTTAGCGTTTTGGTCATTCCCTGCTAGGGACTTCGACGGGGTTCTCATGTGCGGGGTTGGGTAGAGGGTAGGGCCTTATAAATTTTGATGATATGCGGCTTGGTGGCGCTCATTTGTGTGAATCATTTGAAGAGGAGCTCAACGTGTTGCTGCCACTGGGCTTTCGCATTTGATAAGTGATGTAGATGCCACATGTGTCCAGCAACAGTGCACACTTGATTACAGTACTTGGATGAGTTGGATTTGATAAAGCGAGCAATTGAGTTGGTTGCAATGCGTTAAAACTGAGCTAGGACAGCTCTGTGTTCATAAATTTAGTTTATGTTTAGTACTTTAAACTGACCAAAGTATATCTCCGACTGTAATAAATTACTCAAAATATACTAATTTTTTTTCACATTTAGGAAAATTTTGGTATTTGTTTGGTATTTTTTGACTCCTGGAAAAACCACCGAATTTGGAACTTGGGATATTTTGTTTCTTAAGAAAATACTGAAAAATACTAACACTTCTAATAATATGTACACAATAATAATGCAGTATTGATTTAATACAGAGTGTTTTTTTTTTAATATTAGTTATTTTTCGTCGAAATATAAAGCTAAAGAAATAATTTTTATTTCTGAGCGAGAGTATATATTCATTTTTCATTCATTTTTAATGAAAAAAGCAATTACCAAACAAATCAGTTTTATTTCTTAGGCAATAAATAAATTAAAGAAATAATGCTTAAAAAGTAATTTTCTTATATGTCCCTGACATTAATTCCAACCCGTTAGTTACATTACCAAAATATATAGTCTAGTAACTATTCTAGGTTTCAATCAAAGAAAAATGAAAATCATCTTTTCATACTTCATTTCCCTATGATTTTCATTTGAAAGCTAATATGATAATGTTTATCATTCGGATGATCCTAAAACGAAAATGGATCCATAGTCTCTAAAGAAGCTTGCGGTTTTTAAAACCAATGGTATAGTATGGAAGATACTTCCTTTACTGTTTTACTTGTACGGAAATACAATTCTCTGACTTATTTTAAGCATTCCCCAGCACTTTCCATCTCAGTCAATCCACACTATAAATTTTGGTCTTGCTTTTAACCTTTGGATTCCAGTACTCAAGCCTTTATACCGCAGTCACCCAAAGTTGCCGCTTGCCTCCAAAGTAAACACGCTGCTCTCGTTGCCCCGCATCAATAACAGCAACAACAACGGACTTAGGGTAAACAATCTATAAAATACAATCACTTTCAACAGGAAAATCAACAGAAACAACAAACACCAGGACCAGGCACTTCAGTCTGCCCTTTAAATCATGTTCAGATCTTGCAGTGATGAAGAAAAAACGTGCCTAGATCCGGACTCTTCTTAGTTCTGCACCACAACTTGGAGACGGGCTGCGAGCAATACTTCTATATGTTTTATACAAAGAGCGTAATTATGGGTTCGAAATATCTTTGCCAGCATCTCATGATGATCGACATCGACCAGTTGCGAAATATATGACCGAAAACCCGATGAAAGGGCAGTTAACTGGCACTTGGGTTGGCGGAGCTCCATATGGGAGCGCTTTATATGGTCGTGCATTAAATTTAACATAGTGTTTTCTTGTTGTTGCTGTTGTTGATGGTCACGCCCACTAAAGTGGCATGCCGCCACGGCTATGTAAACAGCCAGGAGTCGAGGAGTCAGCTGGGGGAGCAGGAGGCAAGTTGTTAAAGGCCACAGCGTCGCTCGGGCTTTGATGATGATGAAGGCAACCAACAACGGGCACCGAATGACTATGCCGTTGGAGTAGGAGCCGCATTGTACTCTGTGGTGGCTAGAGGGCAAAGGTTGCAACAGCCCCACCCTCCCTCTGAAGACAAAAGACGTGTGCAGTAAGTGTTAATGTTGCATAAGTTGGCTTCACTTCAAGCTGAGTTCCGCTGAGTCGAGTGGCTTTGTGGGTGGCTCTGGGAATTGCAAGAGGGGCACAGCAGCACCGCGAGCTCATCCATGTTGATGGAAATCAATCAATCTACATGAAAATGTGCAGTGCGTGAACTTATAATGCATACGTATTTGGTTAATTAATATGTGGCAGTTGGGACTCAATAATATGAAACCCAATAGATTAGAATTATCTTAGATACTTGCAATCTTCTAGACCACAATAACTGCGATCCAGATACGTATAATCTACTATAAGACAGGTTTTACACCCGGTTTGACCCGGTTTCATTCCGAAAAGATGTTCATATTATATGTCCGGTATACGTACAAAAATTTAATCATTTAACTCATAACTGATCCATATTTTAAGACATTTAAAAATTCTAACTAATTGTAATCAATTTTTTACGTTTAAGTGTATATATTTTACAAGTTAAACAGGTTGCCAATCTAATTATAAATTTTCTTAATACCAAATAATTACAAAAGGTATCAAATAAAGTTAGGGCACATTCCATTTCAGTTATATTGTCAGAAAGTATATCTTTTGCGTACTCGATTTGTTCATAAGAGATCCTAGCTAAGCTCAAGAACTGGTTTCTTCCTTTGTCAGGAAAACTCCCCAGACATGCCTGAAGTCTGGGCGTGTCTTACCATTAAACTATTTATATAATTATACTAGCATTACTATGCTCCATCAGACTCAGACCCAGAACGATCCAGAGTTAATTCCCAGTGCCATTAGCAACGCAGCAGAGCTGTCAACTGCAGAGCAGGAGACGAAACTAAAGCTACCCTTACCTTGTTAGGAAAATAAACTCAATGCGCAATTTAAATGAGAAATAGAAAGAAAATCCCCAACGAAATGCTAAATGAAAATTCATTGAAGAGTAAAATTACGCACTATGCGAGCTGTGAGTTCAGTTTGGGCTAATGAATTCAAATGAGCCACCAACTTTGTTTAACCTTCACTTATGTAGATTGAGTGGCTACATATTAATTACAACAGCACTTAAAAGCCGCCAACATTGCTCGTTTAAAACAAGGCAACTTTTATGTCCAGATCTGAGGATGGATCGAAAAAAATCATAACAGCTGTGACGTAACAAATGAGCCCAACGGGGGTTGCCCGCAGCTCTCTGCCCGAAAGCCACCACTTCAAATTGCCATGGAAGTTTTTTAGCAGAATTAAGACATAAAAAACATTCTGTGCGGGGGGTTGCAACCCCTAAACACTAATGAAGCTATCAGCTCACACGTAACTTAACAGTTGCAAAAGAAATTTTAAGTGTGTTTACCGAGGACACAAATTGAAAAACTGACCATATGAGTTGAGTAGTAACTGGGATAGCTTTGATGTGTCTGGTCCTCATAAGCATTTGTTCAAATATTTGCAAGGCCCTGAGAATAAAGAAACCCGTAAACAAGTGGGGATACAACGGCTTAAAACAGAGATAGAAGTCAGAGCACAGTGGGAAAGCTACTAGATTTAGCGGAGAATTCCTAACTTTTCAGCGCTAAGCGAAATGATCTTTGAACTTTATTCATAAATAGTTTTTGCTCCTATTTTAATTCAGTATGTTTGTACTGAGTAATTCATTATTTTGTTGTTATATTTGACGATTTCTTCCAATGTATTTATTTCCAAATAAACATTCCTGATCCTAATGAGCAACAATTCAATAAAATGACAACAAGATACTCCAAGAAATCTTATGGAAATTATTGTTCTACATTTAATAGTATATATGAAATCATTTTTTTTATTTTCTTTTATTACAAAACAGTTCAAAAACCAAAAAAATAAGATTTTATACCCACTTGTTAATCATATAATGGGTACAAGGAGTAAAAATTGGAAGGGTTGAAGGTGGTAACCGAAACTTATATTTATTTATTAAAAAAGAATTTAAAAACTATTCAGAACATAATCTAATCGGAGCATGAGATAAAACGCTGAAGCTATAGCAGATAGATTATGAATTAGAGTTTTCTATATGAAATTTGTTTGCATAGCTTCCTCAAAATTGACCACTGTGCCGCGGCTTGAACTGGCAGCCAAAAGGCGCAGGGTAACCACAGCGAATCAAGTGAGTTTATGCGGGTCACCCTTCTGTGAGCATATGATTTGTAACAACACAAAAAGCAACAGCTAGTCAACAAAATAAAACTAAAAAGACCAATGCATTATCGGGCAGCACAATAATGTTAACGAGCAGCGCAGAGATTACAATCAGTGACATAAGGCGCTGCAGAGTCGAAAGGATGTGTGTTCCTGGCTACGGGCTGGGCTCGACTCGTTCGCCGATTTGGCAGAACGGCGAATGGACTTTGGTGCATAATTTGGGCCCTGTGCCCACAGCTGCTGGCGTAGTCGAACTCAGATTTATCGGGTCCGGCATATGAACGGGGTCCCAATCAATGCAATTTTGCGGATGTGACATATGTTGGGTCAAGTGCTGCCTGATTAGCTTTGAATGCCATGCATGGGAACGAGCTGCTGTATTGCCAAGAGAGCTAAGTATTAACCAGCTAATTGCAGCCAATAACCACTTAAGCCTTTGACTGAGGCAACAATGTGACAAAACGAGCTGCAGACCTTGCAACCCAAGTTGATAACCTAAACCAGTCAAAGGCCACTTAAGTAGCTCCAAAAAGTTCACATAATTATGTTGCTTTCGACAAAGTTACGACTATTTCAAACCCGTTTTCGCTGAACAAACAATTTGCATAATAAATCCAACAATACAACAAGCAACAACAAACTGCCTTCAAGCCAACTTCGGTGCATTGATTAGACAAATTATTTGAACGGTTTCCAACTGGCTCGTTGGTCTAGGGGTATGATTTCCGCTTAGGGTGCGGGAGGTCCCGGGTTCAAATCCCGGACGAGCCCAAGTTGTAATCTTCTTTTTTATTTTAAATAGTACATAATATTTGTATCTTGGTACGTATACGTCGCTGAAACAATGAAAATAGTTTCACAGATATATGTATGAAAAGGTGGAAGCAAACAAATCTAATTTTATTTTGACAGAGAAATCAAAGAGAACAAAAAAAGTTATTTATGTTTATACCAGAGCTGATTATTCTGTGGTTTGAACAAGAAAGAACGGCTATCTTCATATATACCCTAGCAGGAATGTTGTTTATGCAAAACTTAATTTTTGTCTGATTGCTCCTATGTGGTCCGATTTTGATCAAATTATAGGAAACTATTTGAAGTATTATAAAACTCTCACTTAGTTCGGATGAAATATTTGTATAAACAAAAAGTTTGATATAGTGATATAGTGGTATGATTATGGCCAAATTTGGCCAGATTGTACAAACTCTCTAGAAAATCGGCTTGGAAAAATTTGGTAAGGATACATTAATAAACAAAAAAGGTATATGTTATAGTGATCCGATCCGGCCGGTTCTGACATATGTACTGCCTGTAGCAAAAAGAATGGTCTGTGCCAAGTTTCATTACGATAGCTTTAAAACTGAGAGACAAGTTCGCATAGAAACAGACGGACAGACGGACATGGCTATATCGACTCGACTATTCATGCTGATACATTACACATTTCGAGACAAAATTATAATACCCTGCTAGGGTATAAAAAAGTACTTAATTTAACAATCTATGACTTTTATAAAAAATCTTCATTTATATCAAAAAAGGCCTTATACATTTTTACAGCGTGCAACAAACTAACATAAATAGTACATATGTTTATTATTTTTATCAGAGATATCAATTTTTGTCGTCTTTGAGTTTTCTGAGAAATGATTCGAAAAAGGTTGTAAGTTAATTGCCACTGGTAGAGTTCTTTTTTTGACTCATAACTCGCCCTTACCGCGAAAATAATGAACATTAAGTATTTTTTTCGTAATAAGTTAATAAAAAATGAAAAACGATTAAAAAAAGGGCTGTTCACAAAAAGACCCAAAATATTATAAATGATGCAATTAGAGTTTAAAGTATACAGTCATTTTAATTCACAGATTTTCATCCACAGATAGGGAAAAAAGTGGTAAAAGAGGTCTGTTAAAATGTGAATTTTGTATTATATTTGCTGTTGGGTTCGGTATTAATTACAGTATACTAATAAAAAATCCTTTAAAAAAACATAGTTCTTATATTATTATAGTGTGAGCTGTAAGTATCTTATTTTTAGAAATAATTGGCAAAACTGTGCTTAAATACAAATATAATATACAAATTGCAGCGAACATAATTAATATAAATTACATGAATTTATTCTTCTTTGACTGCAAGCCAGAAATTAATTGCCTTTCAAGAATGTGCTATGGCTAGCAAATTTTCTCAAAATGCATAATTTTGCTACTCGCAATTAGCTTTGAATTTCACACAATGGGAACTGAATAGCTCACTCCATTTCAGCCAAAAGCGTTTATACGCATTTACAATTAGTTAAACGATATATGGCCCCTTAAATAATATGCACAATTCAAGGCATACAATTACTTAGAGTGCCGGAAGGGGCTAGCGGGGTTCACATTTTCCAATGAGGCAAGCCCAGCAGGGCGAACAAAGGCAGAGGCTTCGATTACCAGACGATGCTGACAGGCTGAGCGACAGGCGAAAGCCGGGATTGGAGACTGCTGGAGCACTTTAACAGCATATGTCTGGCCGGGCTCTCTGACCCGGTGTGGTTGGCCAGGTCTGGCGCTCTGGCCCGGCTTTGTGGCTATTGAAAACCGACGCCCCACAACGCACTCGAGACGGCACAGATGCAGTGATGATACCCCAGCCGGTCTGGAGCATCCCAATGAATTTATATGCATTGAAAATTAACACAACAAACTTTTCGGCTTGGCTGACCAAAAATCCGTAGCTCTCCGGGGGCGGGTCACTGTCCAATGGGGGGGAGCTTATGTCTGTCATTACCGTTTAAAATGCAGAGACCAAAATCCATTTGCCTGCCCGCCTGCCAGTGGCTGTAAGAGCCGGTGCACATGGATCCCATTTAGGCTGATGTATCCGATTGCAGCCATAACAGCTGGAAGCACGTAGATCCCATTGTTTCATGCGTTTTGCATGAGAAGTTTGAAGTGACTGCGCTGTCGATTTCATTGCCACAGCCGCAGGCAACCGACCGATTGCTGGGGCTGCATTTGATAGCCCGACATGTGCGGAGTATTGAATACTCTTTTTACAACTGCCAAACGCATGCAGAGCAGCCAGCGTTGTCCAGAGGGCGGGGCCAGAGTTGCCAGCCAGTGGTTAACTTATCTTGGGCCGTAGCACGAGTTCCTGCCGCCTGCCTCCTGCCGCGTGCCCCTTGCCACTTGCCCGTTGCCTGTAGCCTGTAGCCTGTGGACACTGCAATTGACTTGAACCCGTGGCGCATCAATTGTAGGCTGTGGTTTGTGTGATTTTTATGATGAGGCCCCAGGGCAGCAAAAACAACAGCAACAACAACTCGACAACTAACTGCTAAAGTTCGTTTTGATTGCCCTGCCGGAAGAGCCGCTCAGGTTTCATTTTAGCAGCGTTTAGCCAAGCATCAAATGGCCACTGAAATATGAGGCGAAGTACAGTGGCAACGTGGTAACTGTGACTGACTCGCAGTGACTGACAGTAACAGGTACTGGCAAGTCGCTTCACTGATATTAGCAGTAAAAGTCGCAGTCGCAGTCACAGTGGAGATATCAACAGTCTCGATAATAGTCACAGTCCTAATATAAGACGAAGTCTTAATATTAACAGTCACGTTCTCGATATTCATCACTGTAACAGTGACAGACGAATGCAAATCCTGTTCCGTAAGTTTTAGGAAAAATAAATCAATGGAAAGAAAGAGAATCAAAGTTTCATATATCTTAGGCGATCAGACAATTTTGCTACTTGCAACATTTCCCTAAGTAAAATATCATGCCAAATCTTAACATTTTGATTTTAAAAATTACGAAGTTAATAATAACCCAAATAATGGTCTTCAGCTGATTTATAAGTATTTATAACAACATTAACAAAACCGACTAACGAGTTCTGTTATAAACACATAAACCAACCATAATTGACTATATCGACTTAATTTTCAGTCGGTAATAGCATTATAAATACATTTTAATAACTTTATTATTTATCACAAATTAACAAATAATTGATAAACTTCAAAAAGCAATTAACAACAATCATCAAAATAATGCATTGCTTATAAACCATTTTATTGGCCTTTTCCGGGCTGTCTGCCCTCAAGCTATTTAAACTGTACACATACTTGTGTGGACAACTGTATGTATGTACGCATATGTTTAATGAACATTTTATCTCAGATAGCAACAAACATAAAGAGGTGTTGTCAGGCCCCGAGCTTTTTCACATTCGCACATACACACACACTCACACACACACACACACACACACACACTGCCAAGCACTTGAAATTGTTTGTTTAATATAGAATTTTCCCTGTTGCTTGTTCGCTTTCTTATCTAACATTTTCGCTCTGACTTTGTTGCTTGTTCTATAAATAGCTTGCTCTCACTCACACTCACTCACACCGAGGCAAGCATCAGCTCGTCATTTGGCTCATCGCTTGCAACATGTCAGGATGGCCGAGCGGTCTAAGGCGCCAGACTCAAGAGCTATAGACTCTTGCCCTTCATAGAAGGGCTGTGTTAGATTGAGCGTTCTGGTCCTCTCTGAGGGCGTGGGTTCGAATCCCACTTCTGACAAAATCTTTTTTTGTTTTTCAATTCATATTTATTTTTTTAATAATCACTTTTTATGTATACACTTCTAAGTGGTCTTATAAAGTGTATTACACTATCTATTAGTATTATTTGCTTCGATGCATCTTCATGATAAGTTTAAGTTGAATTGAATGGGTTTAAAAACAAAAGTATACATGTTATCTATTTTAAATCGGAGTTTCTATACCACAATTGATGAGTAATGGGTGAGTGTGGTACTGCAGATTTTCCAAACAATGACGACGTTTTTTTTTAATATTAAGATGTGAGCGAAACTAAAAATGATGACGAGTATGGGTTAGAAATATGTAAATAATATTCAGAAGATACAATGCAAAAGATAAATTAAATTTTTGAATATATATTTGGAGACAAATGATATAACAACCAATGATCACATCAGACAAGTGTATGCAGTTGTTTTCAACAAATGTTGGTTGAAGTAGCTGCATTAAAGTTCACTGAATTCTACACTTAAGTGCATCATATCGGTGGTTATGTTCCTTTTATTAGAAAAACAGTTAAGTTTACTGCTCACCATTCAACAATTTTACTAACTGCATAAACTTTTGGAATTCATTGATAAAGACAACCATTTTCGCTTTAACGCAAAGCCAATTCATACATACTAAAGTTAACTGCCTGTTTATGATAGGTCCATGCAGGGTATTTGAGGAAACTGAGCAAATTACACACTACTTATGTTTTTATGCAAACCAGTTTCTCCCAGTACTCTCAGATTTGAAGACGTAGAAGGAAAACTGGGTATAGATTCTTCTTGCAACACGAACTAGTTATTAAAGAATGCCGAAATCAGCTGGGATTCTAGATGCCACTAGAACTATCGGTCAAAAATTAAGATTTTGTAAAAAGAACTGGATTCAAGGCTGTCCCTATATCTGAAATTCTCTTAATATTATCAAAATTACATGTGCATATACAATTAATTTAGTCAACATCCAATCTTACACACATTAACAAAATCAACAGTTCCCTATCATTCCCTAATTGTACGATTGACATATCTAGAGGATTACTAATGTATTATCAATGTATTTTAGGTATCTTTTATGCTTATTAGTATCTAAATTATTTGAGTGGATATAATGATCATTAAGTGTAATCATATTTATCATCCCTCCTTCCACATGTCAGGATGGCCGAGCGGTCTAAGGCGCCAGACTCAAGAGCTGACAACTCTTGCCTTTCATAGAAAGGTGTGTTAAGATTGAGCGTTCTGGTCCTCTCTGAGGGCGTGGGTTCGAATCCCACTTCTGACAAATATCTTTTTGACAAAACTTTTACTTTACGATCTATAGTTTCCCCTCCCTGTACCCATAATAATTAAATAATAATATTTTGACTATAAAATCAATAATTTGGTCATAAGAAAACATAATTAGCACAGATTATTTTCCATTTAGCACAGATGACATATGTTTTGTGTAGTATAAAATATAAAATGCTTATATAATGATTTATAATTGTTATTTAATTACTATTGAAAAATTCTTATTTATAGCTATGTAATTATAATAAATGTATTTACTAGATATTCGAAATCTATTTCTATAACCCTACCGATCAAGTCCGTTCGTTTCGGTCGCAGAGTTTTTATATGTCAGGATGGCCGAGCGGTCTAAGGCGCCAGACTCAAGAGCTGACAACTCTTGCCTTTCATAGAAAGGTGTGTTAAAATTGAGCGTTCTGGTCCTCTCTGAGGGCGTGGGTTCGAATCCCACTTCTGACAAATACTTTTTTTATTTTTATTATTTATTTAAATTTCATGAAAACATGTGCTTGCTCAGAGTCGACTTTATGTATATTGGTGCTTAGTGCCTATATTAAATATATAACTTTATTACCCTTCGCTATTTATAGAAGTTGTAGCTGCTTTTGCGTTCTTCTCATACAACTGCAGCTGCATTCGCTTTTCTGAACAACCCTGACGATAATCCTGCATCTCATAAACAAATTACCCGCTGTGCCTCCTTAAAACCCAGCACGCCTGCAACTAATTAGTTTCGGTTTTTCTCCTTTAAGTCCATCCCAGCACGGGTGTGCTTCTATCTCCTCCTGCATCGATTGGGGAACTTTTCATTCTCTCGACTGCACTTGAATGCACTTGTTAAAGTTCTGAGCTGCTACCTACGTTCGGTTAGCCATAACAACAACAAGAGTAAAGACACGCGTGGCACAATGGGCACGCAATCATTCCCCTGCCCCCTCCTACCACAACACCTCCCCCACTTCACAGCGCAACGGACAACTCGAAACTCAATTTAAATCCAGTGCATATGCAAAGTGTCACGTAATTTCAATTACACAGCATGGAAAACGCATAGAAGAGAAGCAGAGTAAACTGAAAACGGGACAAAAAAAACTCACGCTCAGTTTATAAGCTAAGCCAAGAGCGACGATGGTGCGTGGCATGCCCCAAAGTGGGCGCCACAACGCGTGTTGCATGTCAATCATGACTGCACTTGTTGCCCCCCAACCACTCGAAGTAGAAAGAGAGAAAAAGTCTGTATATGTGTGTGTGTGTCTCTGTTTGTGGGTGAGCAGTGAGAAGTCTATTGACTTTGGACAACAATGGAGACGCGGCTTAGTGACCCATAATGCGTTTGCCAAGAGTCTTTCCCCCCGCTCCTTCCTTTCTTGGCTTGTAATCTATATCTCAAGCGTTTCGCCTACGCCTTGTCCAGACTTTCCTGGCATTGTCAATGTGCAATGTCGCGTGTTGCTTTCATTTTTTTTACTCATTCCTGCCTCATAGAGGGTATTATGTTTGCAATAGGTATATAGGTACATAGTATTAAAGCTAGAATCTTGAGACCTCCTAGTAAATTCAAATGTTTTAAATTTTGCCATAAAATCTAATCAGTAATAAATTTGGTTTTGGAAAGATTTAAAACCAGAATGCAGTCATTTTCTAAATTACGCATTTTCTAGATTCTGTATTTTATATTCTACTATTTAAAAAAATCTCTATATATCAATCATCGTCAATCATCCTGTCCGTTTCGGTTTCCGGTTATCTTTAAATTCCAGCTCCATGTTTCGAAATAAGGATATGTTACTTTTGCAATTTTGTACATTTTCTTATGAAACTAATTATAAATATAATTTCAAAATAAATTAAAAAATATTTAAGCAAAAAATATTTAATTTGACTGAAAATTATCTAGTTCATATAAATACTTTACTAGGACTTACAGACAATCAACTAAACACATAGTATATGTTAGTACTCGCTATGAATTTATTTAGTCTTGTATACTTAATTTAATTTTGTAAATAAATACATAAAATATACATATGTAAGTAAAAATAAAAAATTCATGAACTTTTCTTAAATATTGGTGTATTTATAAAATAACATATAAATTTTGATTTCAATCCCAACAAATTAGGTGGCAGAAATTAGAGTGAAGTCATTGAGTTCCACGAAATCGAAATCTATACTAGGGATATACATACATAATTTAAAATAATCGATAACTGATAATAAACATATTCGTTGCTATATTGATTAATCTTCAGAAAAGTTGTGTTATATATGTTCCATAGACATAAAACAATCTTTTTTAATTGATACTAATCATTTAAAAAAAAATGTAGTGAAATAATCGAATAATCAATAAGTTTCTTTACATCCCTACCATACTTTTAACGAAATATCCCAAAGTTACAAACAGCTTGAAGGGAGTATCTTAAAGTCGAGCATTTCTGCTGAACAACTCTCACTATTTTCCCTAGTTATTTCCGTTCTTTCACTGATAAATCTCTAAAGTGGCGGGCAATGCACTTGTCCGGTTTGTTGTGGTTTTGGATCCGGTGGAAAGTCCCGGGGGTACGGACATCGGACATCGGACATCGGACATCGGACGTGAGTCGTGCGTCTGCGCAGCTGCATTTCTGGCGTAACTAATTTGTTAGCGTTACAAATCCGTTTTAAATGCTGCTTGTTGTTGCTGTTGTTGTTGCACTGAAATTGATTTTGTGTTGTTGTTGTTGCTGTTGTTGTTAACTCGCTTGACATATGGACTTTTCGTTGCCGGACAGTAACAACAGGTTGTGATGACCACGGTGGCCAACCACAAGCCTTTTGTTCCGCACTGCACAACAGCAAATGTTTCACTGGCGGGCGTTAACGTTTCACGTGTGCCACAGCCCCCGTGCCACATCCACCGTGCAACATTCAACTTCTATTCGGGCCCAAACACCTGCCTCATATCTGCTGCCATATCAATGCCCTGTTGCATTTCGGGGGTATTTAGCGGTTTTCATGGCATCATTAATTTTGATGCGCTGCCTGGACTAGACAGGATTGACGATTGCCGTTTGCCTGGGTTGACTTTTGGCTCTACAGGGTTGGCTTTTGAGGGTTGGGAGCTGTGACAGGTTGTTGAACTTGATGGGCGATTGCAAGCAACGTTTGGTGACATTGAAAATGATTCGAAACGCACAGAAATGGATGTTGGAAAATAGATCAAGGAGTTATAAATGGTAGAATCTATCTTTATATATAAAAATGTTATGTTGGTTTGGAAAATCTTTGCAAAATCTATCCCCACCAGCGGAAAACTGTTACCTGTTCTTGAAAAATCTACTCCCCCAGTCACTACGGACGGAAAATGGGCTTTTGATCAAATATGGGAGAGAAGGTTTTTGTTAGATCGGTTTCTAAGTTCTTCTTACCCAACAAATCATAAGGCACGGGTGGAAAATAGTGGTAAGGTTTTTTTTATTTTTTTCTTATTTTCTCATCCATGCAACAACAATGTGCCACAGCGAAGTGTGACGGGATACATCTAATATTATACAAATAGAAGTATCGCTTAATCTTCGTTATACACAACATATTCGCTAGATTGTTGTTTTGTTGAGAAGGTTGCATAGATGGATACAGAATGTCACTTTTCTGGTAAAGTAATGACTGCTACTCGCTCTCAGAAAGCAGAGAAGAGAATAACAGGGCTTAGTATACAATAAAATAGAACAAAATACGTTCGATAGTTGAATTTGAAGAACCTAAAGAGTGATATCCTAATTATTGTTAATCCATTCAAAAATTTGTATTCACCTATGTTCCACTAGCAGTATTATTTGCTCTGAGCTTTGTTTGCGGCTTTGTCCGGTAGTCAAAATTCTCTGTACTTTTTCAATAGCCATAACCTACAAAATGCACACAAATATTTCTGAACATTTTATGCCACTTTGTGTACGCCACATGCTCTCGAATAGACCACGAAAAATCTAAAATAAAAAAAAAACCAAAAAATAAAAAAATCTTGTGCTGACACTGACAAGTCGTGTGAAGCACACCTGCAAGAGTCAAGCGCAGACCGCAAACAGAAACCAAACTGGAACGGGGATTGGGGATTGGGGACTAGGGACGAGGGACTGGGGTCTGGGGACTGGGCACGGGCGGTCTGCGATACTGAAACATGTTGCAAAATGCAGTGAGGGGTCTGTCCGTTTGTTCGTCTGTCAGCTGCGTTGCGGCCTTAAAATGAGTGCAACATTGGCTGTCTGACTGTGTGCCACAGGCTGGCGTTGCGCCAAACTAGCAAACTTGAAGTAGCGCAGGCCGGGAAAGAAAACAAATGCCACAGCTTGTTGCGAGCCCCCTCGTGCCTGCTGCGCCAAGCCAGAGACCTGAGGCCTTTCGCTACTTGAGCACACACACACAGAGTGGGCCGGGTAGGCGCTCAGGCCAGGCCAAGGCATTGTCCTTTGCCACACCGCAGGCGCTGCGCGTGCACAACAACCACATGCCGAGTGGCAACGTCGGCGGCGGCGGCTATCCGTAACAATGTTGCACACTCAAGACGCGCCCGGTATTCGGCTAAGGCGATAATGTGACAAGGATAACGACCCAGCCAAGGAGAAGGCTTGTTATCATGCCCAATCCCGCGACATCTCCAGTGCCTGGCTCCTCTTAGCCGCTGCCTCAATGTGCGTAATGCGCTCATTACGTGACGGCATTGGCAACGCCATCGCCATCGACTGGCAACTGGCAAGTGGCAACTGGGAAGTGGCAAGTGGCTTAGTATCTGGCTTACTTGCTGGATTCCTTCCTCTCGTTTTTCGGCTTGGGTCCTAGGTCCAATACTGAACACGACATGTTCATGCCAATTGCATTGTTCCTTTCCTATTGGTTTCCCATCGTCTGCCGTTGCAGTTGCAGTTGTGGCAGCTAATTAGACAATTGTCAGTGTATATTGCCTTGAGAGAGAAGATAAGGCAAATGGATCTACGCATTGCAGTTTTTCGGTTGATACTGGGGTGATTGGAATGGGAATCTGCTGTAAATTGATGGAATTGTTTTGAATGCAAGACGTAGGACGAGTATTGAGGCGATGCAAAAGAGATTGGGAATGTCGCGAATGCCGTGGCAGAAGGCAAAGTTAGGGTAAAGAAGGAGGAGGCATTAGCGGAGGTCTGTTAGCTAAAGGACAATGACAGGCTGAAGGCAAATAACTATGTAAGAAAGTAGGAAAAAATAACATTTGTATAGAAGGGATGTGAAGAGGAAATAAGTACGGCGGTAGAGATAAATTTTTGCTCAGGAGCAGAGAATCAATGGTTGCTAGGAGGAGAAATAAAATCTGGAGTCACGGAGAATAACGCATAATTATGACAGAAAAACAGAAGTGGAACGATAATTATAAAAATGTATAGGGATCTTACAGTAACAAGGAAGGATGAAAAATTAGAACTGAAGAAAAACGAAGGAAGAAAATGTATGGATGTAATAAACTTAGAAAAGAAGTCATACTATTTTTAAAAAGAGATGCATAGGAACATGCTGTAGTAAATAAATACATGAAGCCTTCGATAATTGAAGGGTGACTGGAATAATAGCTTTTAAGACATATTAAGACATACACCATTATCTTAACATTTTAAATTTAATTAGTAGTCTCGTAAAACTTAATTTTAATCTATGCTTAATAAATAGCAATTTTAAACTTAAAATGCTTCTAGTCAAGTGTTATACCCTGGTCCAAGTGCATTGACCTGTACTTTAACTGTCTTTTCACACATCACATGGGGTCTATACCCCCCTTTCGGCTCAATTTACATATGACTAAAGAGAGTTGCAGCTAATTAGCTAAACTGCTCCCAATTAAAAGTTAATCGAGCTTGAAAGGCCTGCAACCGCAGAGTTGAACAAGCCGAGGCAGCTGCACTAATTAGCTCGGCTCTCACAAACAGATTCGACTAAAGACTGAAGACCGAAGACTGGTGACTGGAGTCGTTAAGAGTTGCTGTCACATGCCATAAATTTTCATAATTTGACAAAAATTGCACATAATTTCTAATACTCGGTAGGCTTGTGGCGATAAAAATCGCCTCGTTGCACAATCCTTGAATCAAAGGAGCTAACTGCGCGTACACTCTCTTCCTGACTGGTTAGACTCAGTGATTGTGAGAGTTGCGGTCTATTAATTTGAAATGTCTTGAGATAAATTACTAAATGACTACCGCTTACGTGTGATCCATCCATCAATGCCATCATTAAGCCAAACATTTGACAGAAAACGAAACGACGACGCAGATGACGTTGAAGTTGCGAGGCAACGGGGATTGGTATTGAAAAAGGCTATGGGTACGGCTGAAGGGAACGGGAATGGGAACGGGAAGCAACCTTACCCAACCCCACAAAAGAGGAGCTGCTCATTGCGAAGCGGAAAACGGGGACCCCACAGTGTGTCTGTGTGAAATGACGACGTCGTCATCCACATCCACATCCACATCCACATCCACATCAACATCATCGTCTTGGTCGCGGATTCCTTGGTAGCGTCGTAGGGTGCTGTCGATAGGTTTTGCCTAGGCCTGGGTCTACTCACAAAGGGTGCCGCCATCGCCGCCGTTGATGGGTCGCTGCAGAGTTGGTTTTGTGGCTGTCCCTGGCGGCAGTTGACTGCACTCAGGCGTGTCCAGGTATTTGTTGTTGATTATGTTGATAAGTGGCCGCCACATATTTTTCAGCTGCACTTGTAATAATTTGTTTGCCACTCATGTTTGCCTTTGTCCCCACTGCCCCGCCGCCTGTAATCAATGCCAATGTGAAGTAGCTCGAGTCACATTCCAATTCTGCCCGCAGAGCTGTGGGAGCCGCGTTGGCAAATCGTCACCCCGATTCCAGGAACTCTTCTCCTCCACTCCACAATGTTGATTGCGTGTGTTTTGTTCTGGGTTCTCCGTCGTGCGGGCTTATCTTTTTTTTCATTTTCTTGCGTTTTATTTTATTTCATTTTATTTTTTGGTATTTTAATGAGTTTGCGAAACATTTCATCTAAAAAGGTCTAACATGATGTTATTTTGTTTTTTTCATTTGCGGCCTTTGGTAAAACTTTGGTTGTTATTAGCAGCATTTTAGATGAACTCCGACAGTCGCAGCTTTGATGTCCCCATGGGATTTATGTGCACTTTGAGTTGTCGAAAAATCAAATTAACAGAAATCGAAAGTCTTATTTGAGCTGCGATAATTTGCATTATAGAGTTAAAATTTTTACAATTTTGGTATATATGATAGCATAATTGAGTGGGGTTTTGTTCTGAGAATTGATTGATGTTTTGAATGTCTTAAAAGGAAACAATCATACTTTGAAATTATTGTTAAAAGTTATAAGTTATATACTCGGCTTCCGCTCATTTATGGAATTTATTTATGGAATTTAAGATAATTGGTATTTTAATATTTATCAAGTAGTAACGTTCATAAGTAAGATATAAGAATTGGCTTTTAAGCATCAAGAAATAAAACTTATTTTACAGATTACTTTTTTTTTTGCTTATTTTATGAATATACTTTTTCGATCAGGGATAAATATTATTTGTTGAGTTTTATATTTCGAAGAAAACTAAATTTTAAGTTAAAATCAATCATCGAAAAGAAACTACTAAGCCTTTGGATTCGAATTGTTCTTATCCCTTAAGTACTTCGTGCGAATTAGGAATATTGAGACTATTAATCGATTACAACAAAAAGAGAAAATAGGCGTAATAAATGGCTTTGTTAGGAAATTGGTTCCCCTAAATAAAATAGGAGACTCAAAGACCACAAGCAATATTATTTAGAGTACTCAAAATACATGGTAGCTAATAAAAATTTGAAATTTTCTGTAATCTCATTTCATTGCAGCAAAGTAACTAAACGTTGCCTTAGCCCAATCCATCTTAAAATTTCAAATTTCCTCTCCATTTTCAGGTCCTGCACACACACAGACCCAACGGAACTGCCTTGTTAAGCATACAGCCCTGCCGCCCACCTCAGCTTACCACATGCAGCAACTCACCTGAAGTTAAGGTATTTTTGCCTGAGTGCAACATGGACCATCCAGTATCAAGCTGGGTACACACACACAGAGCACTCGCCGGCTGCTAAGTAAATTTTATGTTTTATTATATTTGGGTCAAAGTTTTTAATAGTTTTGCATGCAGTTGAACTTTTTGTTGGACCACAACAAAGTAACTTTTATGGATCGCTCCCCAACCCTCCCACATGTGTATCTCAGGAAGGATTTCCTTGCAGCAAAATTCTAATGTTAGTACCGGCTGTCCCGGCTGCTGGCCAGGCAGTGCCAATACTCGTAGTTAATTCAATTTTGGGTAGCTTTTATTTATTTTATACTCTGTTTTACTCCTTGCCGCATGCCTGGCAAATCAATTACAAAGCCTGCCCCACATTGGTTGCATTTAACGGCTTTTAATTGCAACGAACCGCACGAAATGTCAACGGCTCTGGCTTGGCATATTTTTTGGCCTGCTCACTCTTGGGCCCCCTCATTCCCCTCGGTCACCTCTTGAGGTCTGCAGGTGCCTTTTGCAAAACTTTATTTTTTGCATTCAAGCTCTGCTCTGCGGCTAACCTAGAAAAAAACACAAACGCCGTCTTTTTAGTTTTGGTCTTTTTACACCCTGTGACTATTAAAATAGGTAATAGGGTATCATAATTATTTGAGTGAACTGATACACCAGCTAGAAAAAGATACATCCTCCTATCAGTAATAGTACTAAAAGGTATTCAAGAAATTCGCACCTGTTCCCATTTCCGCATCCAATCAAATCACTTGGAATCGGAATTGCGGTGTTCTGAATTCCGCAAAACTATTGAATATTCGGTTTAATACGTTTTGTAGTCAGGAATAATTGAAAAAGGAAAAACATCTACTATTTACTATTAAAATATAAAAACAGAAGATTAAAAACAATTCGAAATAATGAGCACTCGGAAGTGGAAACGGGCTTGCCTATTCTCTGTATCTGAAATGTGTATTTAGGCTACTATAGATCAGCGCACAGGGTATCTACCACTCGAACAAGTGCAACTAGGGTATTATTACTTGTTTTTCATGTACTCGTTCAGGTTTTTTTTTTCGAAGCCTGCATTTTGTGAAAGGCACAAAAAGCCCGTTGATGTCGTTGCTATCGTCGCCGCTTTGAGATTAGTTACACTTGTGCTCCATTTAAATGGCCCGGCAACTAAATTATGCGAAGTTCTATTTTTTTTATATTTTTTTTGCTTTTTTGTGGCAAGCAGCCGTTGCAGCAGTGCACAGAAAAGTTTCTGCAGCGATTTGAAAGAAAAATAGAAAGTGAAAGACGCGGCCAGACCCAACAAAAATTGCAATCAAAGTGTTTTTCCATTTGATGTCGACGCCGCCCTTTCCCTAGGTGAATGTCGCTCAAGCTGGCCAGGAAACTTTCGCCGGGGATTCTGGGTGGTCAATTGATTTAATAGTTGAGTAGTTGTGAGTCTTTTCTAGTGCTGGGTACACATTTTATATAAGTGCATTTTTGCTATAAAAACTATAAAGCTGTTTTTTCCTTAGAGAGCAATAATGTAATAAAATATTCGAGTGCCCTTTTATCATCCCTGGTAGGTTAGAAGCAAATAAACCGGCCGATACAATGAGTGCCACCCGAACATCCTGACATCCTTAGTTGTGGCGCAGGCTAAGACGTGTTCACTCCCCCCTTCTGGAGAATATGAGCTGCACAAAACTAGGCTAAAATGAACAATATTACCAATACTCATACTCGAAACTATTAATGAATTATTAACAATCAAATTATTAACTTTGTTTATTTATTTTTAATTAGGATTGGCGACTTAAAATACTCGATCTAACAAAAATGCCGTTTACATTTTAAGATTCTGATTGCTATGGTAAATAAAATAAATATATGTTTTAAGAAACGCACACATTTTGTACGGATATATTATAATGGTAGTTCGAAACATTTGATATTGAATATTCGTATACTTTTTCAGTAAATGGTTAGAGTCTTTCACCTTTTTCAACTGTCCATAAGCATTATTTCTTTATTCGAATGGACATATTATATTTATTAAGTGTTATAATACTACCATCAAAATAATGAGGATTTGGTGTGTTTCAATGTGGTTGGACTTAAAGTTCAAATCCCAGTGAGACTTGGTTTTTGTGCCTATCTATATTCAATATTCTCCCTTTAAGTATTTATTTTTAAGTGCACTTCCCATTCAGATTTTATGCTAAGATAGTTTCCTTTACAACCCAACTATAAACAGCAACCATAAAGTACGGCATTATAAATCATCCTCTTTATAAATCTTTCATTGTAGAACACTTACCTGTTAATTCAAGTAGCTCCCAACTAGCGTTCAAGTATATAACTCACAGCTAGCTACCCAGGACCCTCTGTCTGCTCCTTTGCAAAAACTGGGCCAAACTAGAAGTTATGATTTAGAAATTAAAGTTTGTGTTATAAACCTCAGTTTGTGGGCGTGACTGTGTGCATGTATAGGGTAGTCGGTAGTGTTGAGTGCAGGAAGGAGTATTCAGAATGAATTCCATAATTCCAAAATAACTGGCTAATGACAAAAGTATAAGAACTTGCAACTGATCCATTTGAAAACGCACACATAAAAGTTAAGCACATTTTGGAAAGCTATTCAGTGAGGAGGGGAATATCTGTGGAAATAAAATACGTCGATAAAGCAGTCTAATATGGGAGCTAAGAATAATCCGATAAACTTAAATAAATATTCGTTGAAACGAATATGCGTATAAGAAGATTACAAGTCAACCAAGATTTTCCATAGAAAGGTATTTATTTATTTTGTGTGTATAGCTTCGAAACATTGTTTAAAGCTAATCTGATATCATTATTTGTATCTCATCATCATAATCCCCCTTTCCCGCTCGGGGCTGATTTCTTAAGCCCCTAATCCACGTTAAGTGATTTTATACTTCTTTTTACAGTTTTGAATATACATTTGAAGCCCAAAAACAAAAAATTGCAAGCGATTTACCGGTCGGGGAAAGATATTATTAGATTAAATCGTAAATGCCATTTAAAGGTACATTTGGATAATGAAATGTAGCACAGTCACCTGTAAGTGTTGGTAAATGCCGCAAAGCAGACACATGGCGTTCATAAAACAATTGCACTTGCATTTTAACTCCATTTCAATGCCAAAATTAATATGCTCCCATAAACTACAACATAACGGCCAGTGCACTATACATATATTTGGACCGTCCCGACATTCTCCCCACTCCCTGTTTGTTTCCTGGCCAAGTCCAAAACCAAACCATCCAGGAAGAACAAGAACAGTAACAAGAACAAGAGCAACCACAACTATGCACATGGCCAGGAATATTCCCTAGGTGAAAGTATGTGAAAGCATGCCATAAATCGTTTGCCTGCTGCTCTGATGTTGTGGGTGGGTATATAGCAGAGATAAACCCCCCGTTCTCTCTACCTCTCTGTGTCTGTGTGTGTGTGTGCGTGTGTGTGTGTGTGTGGTTGTGTGTCTGTGTGTGTTGGTGTTGGCTACAGCTACAGGCGATTAGAATTGATGTGGGTTACTAAGCAAACATGAAAGGCTATTACGTTAAGCGTTACGTTATGTTGCGTTCCGTTGCGGCATTTTACGAGCTGGGCTGCAACTTTTATTGAAAGCGAAATAGTTTTGACTTCGGTATGTCAGTGAGTTATTGTGGGAATCACCGGATCAGTCTGTCAGACTCTAATTTGAAATAAGGCGGACTGCAAGCGTAGTTTTCTCCCGGAATTATCCTTGTTTTTGCCAGTTGTTGGTTAATGAGCTCAATGATTTCAATTTGAGTTCTAATATCAGCTTAGAATGGATTCTACAGCTGACATCTGGAAGCTACTTTTGGTGAAGAAAGTGGTGAGTGTGCAGCTAAAGGGTGTTTGTTTTAACAGCAACACTTAAAAAGCCTATCGTTTATCGATAGATAGATATTCTTCTCTATTTTTGTAATACTATAAACTAAATTGGTGTTTCAATTATTTAAATACTAAATGGTGCATTTTACAACATACTGTCACGATAATTGACCAACTTTTGCAAATCTCGCAACATGTTTACTCTTTTGGATGACAATCCAGCGTCCAGAGTGCCCAGATGAATTGATGATTGTGTCATTTATCTTACCGCGGGCTCTAAGTCTAAAATTTAAATCACTTTGATTTATATTTCTAATTCAGATTAAGTAGAATTGTGGGTTTTCAGCATGGTTAAAACAATTTTGGGATATCGATGTTCTGTAATTCAATGTCTCGAACGAACTGGTTCTCCCGCCGTAATCGATCAATCTCTCGCAGCGTTGCTCAAGATCTATCGATATTGCACAGGGATCTATTTACATTGCACATGGCGTTGCCATATAGTTATACTTAGATATACAATATACTACACAATTGAAGGAGTGTTCACAAACAAGTGTCACATTTCTTTGAACTCATATCTTTACTTCCAGTACTCCAACACAGTCTCCCTTTCAGCTGCATTTTTCGCTCCGAGATTTGATTTAAGCCCAAGCATAAAGCATTAATTAACTTCTACATTCTTTACATTCCAACACCAACCCGACCATTAATGTCATTGCCCATTAGTACAGTCCGCACTATTTAACAGTGTTGTGTAACAACCAAAACACATTGGAACACCTGTTGGGAGCCCAAAAAAAAACCATTTTATGGGTACAATGCCAATTTGTCGTACATGCCAGGCTACAAGTATTTGGTAAATGCCACACAGCATAAAAGAAGTAACAAATAAACCTCAGCAAAATACATATTTCTATGCACATGTATAAATATAAAAAATAAAAATAAAAATAAAAATATATATATAAAAAAAACTGCCGTCAGTCGGCAGCAACAACAACTGAACTTACAAGTGTTATAGGTTTATGTTTTTCTCGTCCCCTTCCCCCCTGCCATATGACAGGTCTTTGACATCCAACTGTGATTTTGGACAGCAACAAAAAGCTTTCGTTGTTGTACTTCTCGTTGCCGTGGCATGCCACGTATGTAAGTGTGTATGTTAATTTGATTTTGGTGTCAAATGGTTTGTTATTTCATTTCTGTTGTATGTGTTATTTTTATTTTTTTGGTGTGTTTTATGGGCTGCACTTTGCCTGCGCTTTTATGGCGACCGCAGTTCGAGCCTCAAATGTGCCCTCGCCCTCTCTGTTGTCAATCTGTTTGATTTGCTTTTGATTGTGCGCACTTATGTCTTTATTGACAACGGCGTAATAATATAAATAATTTATTACATACGTACATTGAGCAATGTGTAATTGAACACTCGCACTCACATATTTTCGATATTCTATGAAGTGCCTTTCAGGAATTGGGGCGAACAAAAGCAAAGCGCTAAAAAATATTGTCAAGTAGCACAGTCCCTAATTGATGCACTTCTAAAATCGCATGCATTTCAAATGGACCTTGCAAGCTGATCAATACACAATTGAAATTGTATATTAATTTGTCAAACGCAAAGTGACCTACAAATAAGGACGACGCATAATCAATTAACAACGGAAACTATGCAGTTAAGTACGAGACTTGTGTTCAGTTCTATAGACTAACCATTTGAACTCAATAACTCTGGTAAAACTTTGTATACAGACTACATTATTAAATCTTAAGTGCCTATAGTGTAGATCATAATATACTATTAAGCATTACTTAATTCCTTTACCATTTCTTGAATACAGCCAGAGTACTGGAAATATTGCAATAATCATGTGTTATCCAGTCTAAGAATTTTCTAACTTACTAGACAAACCCGGAGATTAAGCTAGACACCATAATACTCATAACAATATTGTGCTTATTGTTTATTGTATTATTAATTAAATTATACAAAAAGGAAATAAACATGTAAGAATGCTATAGTCGAGTATACCCGACTACACAACTCCCTGTACCCAGGTCAAAAATTTCCGTTCGCATCTTCGTACACTTACACATGCACACACACATGCATAAAGGCGCACTCACACAAGCGACAGCGCAAGCGAGGCATTTTCAATGGTGGCTGTGCTTCGTCTTCCCCCCTCGCTGCAGCTCTGAATCTTCTTTCGTGAATAACTTCCGTGTTTTATTATCCGATCAACTTGAAATTTTAACAGTATATTAAGAGAGACTAAAGTATTCTACATGCCAAATCTTAAAGCTATATCTTGAAAATTGTTACTGTTAAACGGTTTTTATCGATTTTCGGGAGAACTGGGGGAGATATCTGAAATATGAAACAGGAACCTACGTTCCAAATTTGGTGTCTCTAGCTCTTGTAGTTGCTGAGATAAAAAATATCCATGAAGCAGGAAATCCTTTTGTTTATGTATAGTGAGAAAGAAATAACACAGATGGCGAAATAAAGAGAGTAATTCTAACGTTTATACCAGAAAAGAATTAACAACATTTTGGGAAGTTTCATTTAATTAATTTAACAAAAATTACATGAATGAGAGAGGAATTTTAAAATTTAAACATCTATTTTTTACACTCTAGTGCTCAGATATTCGAGTATTATTGAAATTTCTGAATGGATTTCAGACTGCTTATATATTAGCCCATGTTTCTGACCAAATTTAGTCAGCTTCTTTTCAAAATGATAATGCCCTCCGCAAGGTTATACAAATTTAAAATGATTTAAAATGGTTTACTCTTTTGTACTGAAAAATGGCTGATAAGTTGAAAAGAGTTGTAATGCCATTCGTAAGTACTCTTAAAAAGCTATTTATCACTATTTTTCAACATTTTTAACTTAAATACACAAGCGGTTTATTTTATAGAATTAAAGTTAAAATGTCACGTCCGCAACGCAGCATATATTTTGCATTCAAATTTATATGTCCGCAATAGTTTTGGAACGAGATTTAAACGGTTTCAAGTCGGATATGCCTATCTAGATTTATAAAAGGCAAATTTGTCAGAATACTTCCTCAGTTGAGACCGAGAACCATTTAGAAAGAACATTCGAATTGTATCATAAGGGATATTCCCCAGTTAACTTTCCATCTTGTTTGGCATTTATTTATGCGTTTACTTCTTTGTTGGCAAAGATATAATCAATTATTTTTTTGGTACAGCTAACAAAACAAAGTCATTTATTATGCCGCAAATTATTTGTCACTATTTTGTGCACTTGTTGTTATATTTTGCGTTTTGTTCTTGTTTTTGCTTTTGGCACATTTTTCTGTTTATCAGCCCGAAACGCGGCACACATCTGAGCTCTGGGCCCATAATTAATTTGGCCACAAAGACATCCAACTACCGTTGGGCCCAAACAATGCCAAACAAATTGATTAATGACAGCGTATTAAACAATAATCGAGATAGGCCGCCACTCGGCCGTAACCGGCTCGGGAAGGGAAGGGAATGGGCGGGGCTACCTACCAAAAATTGTTGTTCGCCCACGCGCAAATTTATTTTTTTTTTTGCTTACCAAACACACACACGCACACACACAAAAGAATAAAGTTTTTATCAACGGCCAAAAATGTTTGCTCTTATTGTTATAGTTGTTGTTGTTGTTGTGATTGTTATTGTTTTTGTTGTTGTTGCCCGCTCAAAACAATTCATTTAAATAATAGCCAGGCCACTTCCCAGGCCAAAATGTAGGAAGCACATCATTTTTCATATTCTTGTGCGCCGGCCCCAGCACGGAAATTAATAATGTGTAATTAATATTTGCTTAAACGGCATCGTAATATGTATATAGAAAATGTAGAAAACTTTTATGTACCAAGTACAGTGAGGCTCAGTTAAATACTTAAAATATAACGAAAAGTTAACGACCACGAATAAATAATTTAAATATTTAAAATTATGCATCATTCGAATTCTAGCTACCTTATTATTTTACTTAGGTTTTACCTGTCTTAGACCAAAGAATATAATGTCATGACTTTATATTCTTTGCTTAGCCACAACGCATTGCAGAGAAAATTACATTTTGCACTGTCCCTCAACACAATTTATCAAAAAAATTAAAAATCCATTTATATATTATGTTGTGCTTGAAATATTTCTGAACTGTTTTGTTTACATAAGCACATAAGTACATAATTCAGAAAGCAAATTTTAAAGTATATTTTTAATTTTACACTCCACAGGATAATAATTACACCCTAAATATATCTATATACACCACAGGGAAGTTCACAAAATGACAAAGAATAAAGAATACAAAAATAATTAGATACAATTTTTTTTTTTTGTAATTTTTATAATAATAATAAATTAGTTTTTTTTTGTTGATGAATCTGGATTTTTTACTAAGACATAGTTGAATGTAAATTTTTCAAATTCCATGTCAAAGAACACCTATGCGTATAATCTAATTTAAATAGGTTGTATTGTAACTGGTTAAGACATTTTGTAGCCTATTGTATTGAAGCCTATATAAAATGACAATTTAACTAATATCATAGTTTTAAGTTAGCAATTATTTATATTTATTTAAAGCTATATTTTTTTTGAGAAAACGAAAAGATGTTGAAGTTATTTACATTTATTTCAAGCTGTATTTTTGAGATGTCTAAAAACTAGATTTTCTTAATTAGCGCCGAAGCGTAAACAGAAAAAATGATTTATATATTTTTTGCGGATTCATTAAATGATTTTCTGTCAGGTTTTAGTTATAGAAAACTCTGTTGCATAGTGTAATTGAAAAATAACATTAATCTCAATCGAATTTAAGTGGACTACAGTTGGTAGGTCTTATAAATATTATAGTAGCTTATCTATGTTGAATTCTTATCTAAAAATGTGAAACTGCAAATTTCGTTGAATTTTGTCATATCTAGTATGGTATCTTAATAAACAATCAACTTTCCATTCAAGATTCTTGCACACACACTCACACCCAACAACAGGCAATTCAGTGGCACTCGAACTGTAATTAGAGCTCAGGTTTGGCAAGCACTTGAAATGCCCATTTTGTATGCTGTTCGCAGTGGATCTTTAACTTTCGCCTCAAAGCATATTCTGGGCATAATCCGCGTTCCACTTGCATACGGATAATAAATATGTCGCCGACACTTGAGGCGCGTAGTCCCCGGAGGCGAACTTCATTTATGCAGTCGCACACACACACAGGCATCGCACAATGCAACAACCCAGGAACCCGGGAACGCGGCAACCCAGCAACCCCCAACAATCAACCCCAAGGCAAATCTGCCAGCTCCCGGAGCCATTCTCCATGTCGTCCTGAACATGCACTTCAACGTGCCATGGCCTGCACTCTCAATTATGACTTAATTCGTATCTAATGGATATTTTCTGTGAAAATTTCATGATTAATCGCTGCCTTGAGGGCAGACCGCTAGAAAGAGGTCGGAGTATGTGTGAATCAGGGGGTTGCTTGCCTGAGAAAGCGACAGAGACTGAGACAGCGACAGCGACTTTGACTGCGACTGCGACTGCGACTGCAGTTGTTCACACATGTTCACAAAAAAAAAGTGTTACCAACTGTGGTTTGGGGAAACAGTCGAACAAAGCCCGAACCACCCGAGCAATAACTCAGCTCACAACTTTCAAGTTGCCTTTTCCTTTTTGAAAATTTGCGATTAATACACCCGCACATGTTTTTTCGGGCTGGTGGGTTGAGTGCCTGGGGTGGGGTGGCTTGGGTGGTTCCATGCAATTGTTGGGGTGTGTCAGACGACAACGACATCGTTATACTTAGGCAGCATATGCGTTAGTCTACGGCGACGTGTTGCAACTTCCGGCAGCCGGAGCCGTACAGCAAAAACTGATTACGCGGCATTTGTGCCAACAACCGGCGACGCTTTTTGCAATACACTTTCCAAGAATGTGACTTCGATTCCCCCCGTACCTCCCAGGAACCCCCTAGACTAACAGAGACCCCCCTACACCGATACTCCTCGATTTTCCACAATTCTCAACTCGGTTTGCCGGTTTTTGTAAACAACAAAAAAGTATTGCAAGCAAATTCGAACGCAGCAACAAAAACTGCATTCGCAGGCGGCTTTTCTTATCTATGCCACACTAGCGCCATCTATGTGCGTTTAGGCGAACTAACACGTTGCGAGAGGGTTGGGAAAACTGACTGCGAATGCATTTTTATCTGGAGAGCGAGCATTTGTGAGTAGCTTAGAAAGCGAGAGCGAGAGTGAGCGTGTTGAATGCCGGCAAAACAGAGCGAGTCACTTCTCGCTCCTTCTCTCCCTCTCACTGCCTCTCTCAGGTTTAGACTCTCTGTTTATCTTTGGCATTGCATTTCTTCTGTGGGTTTGTTATTGTTGTTGTTGTTACCATGACCGCTCCCAAAATTCTGATTTACATATCGTATGTACTTTATTTTGATATTAAATGATGGACTGATAAGAACATAGTGGAACCTCAAACTTAATAGAAAATGCTTGGAGTGGGAAGAGATAGGGCTAGGAAGGTTTCTTGGTGGAGTGATAGGGAGAGAAATTCGGGGAGTTATATTAGAATTGATTGGAAATGTAAAGAAAAGCATGTTTAGACAGCTCCGACATCATGTAGGAGAATTCTTAGATAGAGAGAAGAGATAGAGTTAAGAGGTTTTCTTATTGGAGTAAAACGACGAGCAGACTGAGGACTTATAACAGAGTTTTGACAGGAGGAATATAATGCTCTTGAAACTTACTTAGTTGTAAGAATAGGTAATCTTAAATAGGAAGCAAGTTATCAACATGCTTTAGAGAAAATAAAGCTATGAAATAAAGGAAGATAACTTACTTACTTATAAATATATCCTAGCCCCCTAAAATTGGGAATTCTATACACCAAACTTGTGATTGAATAATCTCATGTTTTTTCTTAGGTTGATCTGATTGATATTCATTCATTTATGAAGCAATTCTATCTAATGCAGAATTATCCCAAGTATCCCAAGTCTGTGCAGCTTTAAAATAACTACTTAAATTCCTAAAAATCAAGTTACTAGAAGGTATGTTATTTATCCCGAGTTCTCTATTTATGTTTGGGTTTTTAGAGCTATTCCATCAGTCAGGCTTAACTTCTTCTTCGTCTCCTACAATCTATCGCTATTTTCAGGTATTTCTTCCTTTCAGCACAATTCATCTGTTTGACAACTTCATGGAATCAGCGAGCACTTTGTTTCGCACACCTGTGCCCACTACACACAACACATACCCAACACACACCTCACACAGCACACACCAAGTGGGGCACACATATTCGCCGTTAAGACTTTGACTGCAGCTGCCAAGAACAACAGGAGAGTCAACACAAAAAAATTGTTCAATGGGCATTTTTCACATTTAGCCTGGTTTCAAACCACAAATGTATCTAACTCAATGAGAATCCAATTTGAGTTTGACTCAGTGTTGCGCTCCCGCACTCGCGCTCGCTGTCTCTCTCATACTCTCTGCCATTGCTTATCAGCAGCTCTCAGATACTTTTTGCACTACCCAATTCGTTGGGCTGCCTCGTGTGCGTCGGCCTTCGTGGGCTCGTGTCGTGTGTTGTGTGCCTCGTATCTGCCAGATACTTTTGACTGCATGCGAGCGAGCAACGCAGAGAGTACGGCTCTCAGATACATCGGCCCATCAGTCAACAAACAAGTTTCGTCGCGTGCGGTGCCCGCCTCGCTCTCAGATACTTTTTGCCAGTTGAGCCGAGTACGTGAACGTGTCTGGACGTTTTTATGGACAAACGATTTAAATTAAGAATCACCCGAAACACAAACTGAAACAGAAACAGAAACCGAATCCAAAAACTCCAAACCTAAACTCAAAACTCCGAGTGAACCGTTAGCCAAGTTACACAGCTGCCAATTTAGGTTTTAGGCCGAGTGCCGCAGTCCAAGTGCTTTGCAGTTATTTCGCGCGCGTGCAACATTTACCCCGGTTACCCCGGGCCGTCAGTGCCCCGCTGCCCGCCCGTGTGTCTCAGTGATCAGCGGCAACTCGTTTATGAAGCGGCGTGTGTGAAAAAATTAATGAAATGTTTGCGCGTTTATGAATGGTTCAGTTCAATTGGCCAACGCGTATCTCATAGATACATTTTGCCATCAATATAGCGAGCTAAGAAATATTTCGCGTGTTTCTTTTGTTTTGTCGAATTTATATTTGTTTTTGCTGTGCAAGCGAGAAAAAAATTCACGCCAATTGTTTTCCACCATTTTCCAGCGTAAGTTTTAATTAAGTTCGCTTTAAGCTTTATTAATGTATCTGTATCTGCAGCTTGTATCTCGGGTGTTTTTTTGTTATTTAGCTGCCTGTCAGTCCGCAGCTTGCATGTAATTTATATCTTCAGCTTTGGGGCTTCAACTTAAGAACAAGTCATGAAAATGCCTCAATGACGTAGTGACAGTTGTTTCGCTCTTCTTGTTGTTCTTGTTGTTGCCCTACACAGAGATCGATAAGTTTTTATGAGTTTTGGGCTTGTGAAAATTTGAAATCATTAATTATGTCGTTATTTTGTTATTTCGTTGTTGCTTTTCACCCAAAAATTTGGAGTCCGGGAAACAGGTTTCCGTTTCCTGAGAAGATTCTAAAGCTTGCGCGATTCCTGGAACTTGTTAGGTGTTTTCCAACTCTTTGCGGCCTCAGCGTGTTTGTTCTCGCACCAAGATGTGAATCTGAATCTCTCAATATGAACGAGGCCTGCCTGATCTAAGGCTTAGCTTGAATTTGGCTTTGAGCTACTGCCAGTCGGGAATTCCAACTGGGCGGCAGTTCAGGGCGTCGTCCCTAATGTCGTGTTATGTGTTGTAGGTTTTTATGTGGAAGTGCTTGACACTTCTGCAGAACAGTTACCATTCTTGGCTTGTGCTTGTTCTTGTTCTTGACTGATGGAAGCTGCTGATGTTTGCTGGGCGTGGTGTTTGTTTGGCTTAGAACAGTTGCTTAATGGCCCAAACGTGAGCTGGCATAGCACTGGGCCGGGTCGGGTCGGGCTCGTTGTGTAACTAGTAAACAACTCAATTTTCGCTGAGTTACCTGAAATGCTTACATTACAGCTGGAAATCTGTCGAGATTACTACATACTATTGATCTGACATGTGTAAACTTATGTATGCTAATCAATTCTATGAACTGATTAGACTGCAAGTTTTGCATCTTAATTTCATATTATTGAATTATCCTGCTTTCAATATTACACCTATAGATAATGTAATAATCCTGAAGTTTTCATTGCATTGAACAAATAAATAAGTGGTGTATCAGGTCATATCCTAACTCGAATTCGGGCTAAGAATTAGTTTTCCTTATCATTCCAATTCTCCCACAATAAATGCGATGTAAATATCGACAATTATGTGCTTGAGCGCCCCCAAAGAAAGAAACCATGGAAAATGTTGGCTCAAAGAACGCGGAAAAAATTAAGGATTCGATTTCGGGTGGGAAAGGATGATTTTTTTACACAAGCAATTAAAATAACAATCAATAATTTACGTCCCATACAAGCGTGTTCGTTTATTTCGGTGTTACTAATCGACCAGTGTTGGAAGCTACGTATACGCTAGCAGCGTAGTGTTGGTAAACATCGCAAAAAAACATAATCTACTCAATACAAGTTTGTTTCATTATTTCTGTGCTACTAATCGACCAGTGTTGGAAATTACGTATACGCTAACAGGGTAGTGTTGGTAAGCATCGCAAAATATCTCGTTTTATCAAATCCTGCTGACATTTACAACAAACGCAACATCTTCTACATCATACAAGCGTGTTCGATTATTTCTGTGTTACTAATCGACCAGTGTTGGAAAGTACATATGCGCTAGCAGAGTAGTGATGGTAAACATTGCAAACAACATCATCTATATCATACAAGCGTGTTCAATTTTTTCTGTATTACTAATCGACCAGTGTTGGAAAGTACGTACAAGCTAACAGGGTAGTAGTATTGATAAACGCGGCGAAATATCCCTTTTCACCGATAGCTGGTTACTTTTACAAAAAATACTACATCTTGCACATCTCGAGTAACATTCAGATGTGAATTTGACAGTTTTTGAAATTTTTAAAAGAAATACTACATCTTCTTTATGACAGTTTTATAAAAAATACTCCTTTCTCTTCTACATCTTGAGGAACATTCAGATTTAAAAGTGACAGTTTCCAACTGTTTTTTCTCAATATCCTTAATTGTCAACATTTTCTGATCAGATTTTTTAGTTCAATTCCTGCCTATTCTGAAAGATTCCCGAACATCACCCCAATATGAACAGTAGAAATAATCTTCCATCAATCGATTACATAAATTAACGCATTGTTGGGCATTACACAACACTTGCACAACTTCTAACAGCAATTATCTACACTACTTTTGTAATCGCATTAACAAATTTGCGCACAGCAATCAAAACATTCGGCCTAGTTGCAACGTATGAAAAATGAATAGAAAATGGAAAATTTATGTTTTCCATAAACAGAAAATCGGCGCTGATAAACAAACAGAGGCAGCAGTCGGCTAATTATATTACTGCTGAATGGGCATATCATCGACTTCATTATCATTATCGTCATCGTCAGCATCAAAGAGTGTATCTAGATACGAGTAGTATGTATTTTTGGGATTCATTCTCAACGCATGCCACTTGAAAATGTTGCATAAGCAGCAGAAGGCAGCCAGCCAGCTACAAATTCAGCTGGGGCATGCCACATGCTTTTTAACCTTGATTAAGTTGACGTTCTAATGATGCTGCTAATGCCGCTGCCTCCAGATAATGATTACGATAATGATTATGACGTTGAGTTGGGCAGGCCCACAACATCATTAACAGCTTTAATACGGAGGGACGGCGGTTGTCGGCTCTCGGGTCTCGGGTTCGAGTCCCGTATTTTTAATTGCTGCCTGGCACTTAGCTAATGTAATTTATATTACATCTTATGCTCTAAAAGCTTTAAGTAGCCAAAAAAGCAACAACAGCAACAACAACAAGAACAAAACCGGCAGCAAAGTGCAGCAGCATCCGAGTTTCGGTTCTAAAAAGAACCCCAAAGAGCCGAAGAAGGAAAACTTTTGTTTATATTTACCTAACATTGTACTTGAAAGATATTTTCGTTACTTTTTGTGGCACTTCTGTCGCGCCCCTGCGCCCCTGCCCCCCTGCCCCCCTACCCATCCTCACCTGTTTACAGCTCTTCCCGTGTTTGTTTATCTAATGGCTAAAAAATATTTAAGCTGTAAAATTGTTGCCATGAGCTGGCTAACGTTTTAGCCTCGTGTTGAATTTTGTTTTTGGTATTTACACAACTCATAAATACTTTCTGAGAGCCAAGTTTACTACAAAAAAAAAAAAGGTTTACTTGTGCCAGGGATTCAAACTCGGACTTGCTGTCCAGCTCGGACTCTGCTCGTCTTGTCTCCTCAGATAAAGTCGCACATAAAACTTGAATAATACACAATTCTTCTTGCTATATTTGAAATTTATGTAAATTTTTAGCTGTGCCGCCTGTCGCTGTCTCCAGCCCCCCTCTGTACCCTGTCCACCTGTCTCCCCGTACCACCTACCCCCTAACTGGCAACCTGTCTCTCTGTTATCTTGAATGTTTTTCCTGTTGGTAATTAAAAAGTTTTTGCTTCTCTCGTTTGCGTCGCGTCTGCTTAGATTAGCTAATGCAGGTTGAATCTCTGGCTGTAAAAGTGTGTGTGTGTGTGTGTGGAAAATGGCCTTGGAAATGGGGCCATAAAGCTTGTTAAAGTCAGTTTTGGGCGTATTAATGTCACAAGGGCAGCTGATAAGCCGGAAAACTAACAGCCTTGAACTGAAGATGACTTTAAAAAGCGGCTCCTTTATGTGGTAGAACGCGGCTTTTCATTATGAAAGTTAACTCAACATTTGACAGGTGTTGCAAAGTGGGCAGGAAGTGTTAAACGTTGGTTAAAGTTCCTTACAAATTACACAAAATATTGCAGAATATTATGAAGCCATTTAATGGTTAACTATTATCATATTAAACACTCTCTTAACTTGAATTCTTTTCATTTTCCTAGCTTATGCCTTAATCATAGTTATGTTATCTACTATAATTTTGTATATTTTTCTATAATTTTCTAAATATATAATCAAGAAAATTCCGAACCTCACTAGCTGAAGGCCCTGGCAGCCATGGCTAATTCATATTGTTAACTTTTAGCTTTAACTCTTTGTTAACATTATAAAAATAAATATGTACAAGTAGCTTAAGCTGCCAAAAAGGTAGTAGAACAAGTAGAACAAATAACAAAGCACAATTTTAATAAAAAAAAAAATATAATAATAATATTATAATAAAATAAATAATCAAGGAAATAGAGTTTATGATAATCGAGAATATTTATTGCATTTATATCAAAAACACATTTTATTTACTAAGCATTTATATAAATAAATATTATACTTAACCATAAATTACTCAACTTATCTGTACAAATCTTGGCTTGGAAAAGTATTCTGCCTTTTTCTAGCACAGCTTAGAAGAAAATGCAAATTGGAATTCTTTAGTCCACAATCTATAATATTGATGGCAGCAACTCAATAAAATATCTAAATAAACATAAAATGACAACAAGTTTTGCGATACCATCAGCTTCCTATCGCAACTCACATAATTGCTTAGTTCTGCGAATGTTCTGCCAGCTCTGGCAGATTTTGTTGAATGGACAACCTATGTTTAGCATACATGTATCCACATGCCCCCAATCCATATTTGACAACACTATCAATTTTTAAAGCTCACACATTCCAGAACCATATCATTTGGTCTATCAATTATGAATACTGAAATGCCTGCGAGTGCTGCCAGTTAGACTTGGACTCGGACTTGGACTTGGACTTGGCTGCTAATCAGATGTTGTGGCTGCAACAGAGCAATTAATAAAGCCACAAAACATATTGACGTGGCCCGAAGGCAGTTCAACAGCTTCGCATTGGGTTTCAGTACAAGCCTTGACCTTGCCGCAGAACTTGGCTGAAAACTTGAACAAAAGATCATTAGTTGGAGCGTCTAATAAAAACGTTTGATTGCCCATAATTATGGCTAAGTTAAAATGACAGAGGAGACGCCGCCGGGTCTCAAGTTGTTAGCCCTTGTGCCAAAAGTAGTTTAAATGGCTTCAGACGGCGGAGGGGCGGAAAAAGTCGTTGGCAAAACTTTCATGTTGCATGCATTTTATGGCTTAATTAAGAGTGAGCTAGAGTGGGATAGAGTGAGAGAATATGTCGCCTATATAATCGGGACAGACACTAGCTGAGGCATACACACGAGACTAATTATGTGTGTGTGTGTGTGTGTGTGTGTGTGTGAGAATATTGTGTACAACGCGTCGTATGCATAATGTAATTAATAGCCATAAATGTTAATTGCGCATACGCCACGTTAGTCAACTACGAATATTTACTCACAAACTTGTACGTTTGTCTTATTGCCCCCCCCTGCTCTGCTCGGCCCTGTTCTATTTGCCACAATATTTCAGCGAGCTCTGAGTTTGTCAATAGGCCTTACTTGAGCTATTTATAGGCACGTGTCCTTCTTCCTTTTTGCTCACCCTAAAAGCATGTTTATTTGTATTTGTCTAGGTGAAAAGTGTGCGTTATGAAAACATTTTCACGGGCTTTTCCCATTGCCTTTTGGCATCCTTTGTGTCGTGTGCTTTTGTGCCCAAACTTTTTGCCAGTTAATTAAGCAAATATTTTTTGTTTACTGAGTTAATTTGCTTTGTAGACCCAACAGAAATAACCCATCCCTACCAGCAAATAATGTTGACATGTGCGGGTGGCTTAGGATAGTTAACTGTTCTTCTTGTTCTTGTTGTTGTTTTGGAAATTAACTTGGCCTAATTTGTAGGTGGCTCTGGGCAGAAAAGTTCTTGCTAAGATAGTTTGGGACACTTAATCGCACGGTTGGCTTAGTGGTTGGAATATTTTAGTTGAGTGACAAACTCAACTTTCATGGGGCGCAAAGTTTTCAATTTCAACTCTAAAATTGAGCTGCTAATTGCTTTATCATAACTTGAACATTAGCTTATTGTTTTCGCACAGTGAGGCCATAAAATTGTTTTGGTAAATTCAAACAATTACAGCTGGAGTTAAACAATGTCAAATTTAAGCCAGTTTTGTCAAGCTTTTAGCTTTAAGTGATTTTATTTATTTTTATATATTTATTACATGTTAATATGCATTGGGAAAATTACATACCAACAAGGACTAGGCCTTAAGCTTTAGGAGTATCCACTAATAGTGTACAAAATAATATCCTATTTCTTATTTCTTACATGTTTTTTTCATTTTTATTTTTCTCTCCCACACTGAGTCTTTAGTCTTTAGTTAACATCTACGAACTCTGTATATATGTAGATCCTTGCTTGTTAAACTCTATACATGGTTGGGTAAGATCGCAACAACCACAAATAAAATTTCAAAAAGAAAAGTCCCTAAACAAAGTTTATTTACAATTTAATTTCTTTAATATTTATGTTAATATATTGGTGTAGATCTTGGGAGTATTGTGATGAATTGGCGTATGAAATGCTAACTGAATTCTTATTTTTATTAAGTTTGTTTTAGTTGTGGAACTATTTATACATTGAGTATCGAGTATCTTAAGAGTAAGGTAGAGTAGGTAGAGGTTGGTTTCTTTGTAAGTCAATGCAGTTAATGACATGCTTACAGGAAGCTTTAATGTGCTTTTGATGCAGCTTTTAAAGCTGATTAAAATGATTTAGTTTCTTTCTTACAACTTTTGATGCTGTCACATACTCACGGGTAGCTTTTTTCATACTTTGTAAAATGATTTTGTTTCTTTTCACATGTTTTAATACTTTCGCAGTACTCAGTGTCTACATATGTGCCCATATATCGAACATTCCAACACTCCCAAGGTTTAAGGTTTGATTTTGATATATATTTCTCAGTCCAAAATATCGGAACCCAAATAATCAGGCAGTTATTTCAAAGAACACTCATATTTGAAGAGTTTTGCGGTCTGGGGTTTTACATCTTTTCATTTTTCGTTTTGTGAAACTTGCCTGCTGATAAAGCAAATTTTTTCGTTGCTACAAGTATCAATAAGCCCATAAATTTAAAAGCAGAGCACACAACTTTACAAAAAGCAAAAAAAAAAGCGAATAGGAAAGAAATTGTTGTTGTCAGCCTATATTTCCTCAATGTACGCTGGCATTTGTTTTCATATTTTTTCTGTTGTGTTATATTTTATTTGTCTGGTCTTTTTTATAGTCAGTTTGTATTCCGGGGGCGTCAACTATGTGGCCACAGCACCAAGCACCAGGCATCGGGCATCAGGCCCGACATCGGTTGAGTTCTCGTTTTACTTATCTATTTTGTCAAGTTCGAGTGTAACAAATTTTTGCATATTTTGTCATAAATTTGTGCCATTTTATCATCATGTTTTCGGCCATGTTTGCCGTTTTCTCCTTTTGGTCAGGCCCCAACAATGTTGAGCTATTAAATGCCCCAACAAAATTTTAAATGGATATTCATTATTTTTATGGCCAGCAGTATATTTAGAATTGTTTATATTTTGAAAAAACCATATGCGTGTGTATTTTGAGCAACGCCAAATAATATTTTATATGGTGTGCAAACAGATGGTTGGGGAACTTGACATCTGCCCATGAAATGGGCGGCCTGTGGGGTGGAGTTAAATATAATTCAGTTGCTATCAATTTTGGATGTTCAAAAAAGTCAATTAAATGAAATAGCAAGCGGTAATGAGCCATACAAAAGCTATAGGGAAATTCACATAAATTAAATACAGTATAATGGCGAATTTAGAAATCTTTGAAGCTATTAAAAAGATTTATAACATGTTTGATATAAAGTATATAAATACTATGGTTTAAGGCTACTTCTTGCTAGATGCTTACACTCAAAAACTATAGAAATTATAGATTATAGTATATTTGACATTTCTAAGAATTTTGATAGTTTATTTACTAATAATTAATTTGATGACTCCTTAAAATATTTTCTATTCTACAATTATTTTGCTAGCACCAATAATATACGTATAGCCTTCTTGGGGATAATAGTGTACTTCTTATAAATAAAAAAATTAAAATTAAAAAAAATAAATAAAAAATATTTTATTAAAATTTGTTTTTTTTGGAATTTAAATAATAATACAATCAACTTTTATTTTATACACACATTTTTTGAAATGAAAAAAAAAAATACCTGAGAAATACTAGGCCTTATAAGAATATTTCCTTTCAAGGCATTATAGGTATTTATTTTTATTTTATTTATTCATTTAGGAAGGCAAAACATTGCTGCCTCGAATCAAAAAATATAATATAATACAAAAAAAGAATACAGAACAACAGTATAATATTTGTCCTTAGTTAACCCTTTATCTTTTTTGATTTTCCTTAATCTTTTTGAACCGCAATCGCCCCTGGCCGAGTTGTCAATCGATTATTTCTCCATCCCCATACCAACTGCACATTATTTCCACATTATATTCTGGTTTGCTCAGCCTTAGCTAGCTTTGTGCCCACTGCGACAACTTCTGCGTCAACTACTTCGACCCCAGAAGAAATATACACAAATATTGACCAACAAGAGTCAGAGCCGTAAATAAGTAAACGGAGTCCATTAGCAGCAGCTCCGGAGTCGATGCCGTCTATTTCAAATACAACAAAGGGCTTGCACAACAATTGCAGGCACAGTTTATAGAAATCAGAACTGGATGGGGCTATGGGGAGTGGAATTTGCGGTATGGGGTATTGGGTTCCGTGTAGAAGTAACGCCCTGGGGGCTAGTCAGCTACTCACTGGGCAAGTTTATCTTATCGCGCTGCTGACGGCGCCTTATCAGCAGAAATGGGAAGGTAAACAGTCGATAAGGCAATGCTCAGCAACGTAGAATCGACGACGACTCATTTGCCTGACGAAACATCCAAACATTCACCCATTTTCTATAATATATAGCAAAATGACGCATCGAAAACCGAATAAGGCCAAACATTAGAAAAGTATATATATATATATATACACGCAAAAAATAAACATTGTAATCGCTCAAAATGTTCATCAAAATGCCATGAAAATGGGGAAAAATCTAATTGGTTAGCGTATGCATATGAAATTCAAAATCAAGAACGAAATGGCTTATAAATCAATTTGTGTCTATAAAGTCTATATAGTGCTTGAATCTCTCCTGCCTCTTAAACAGAATCTCTCAACAATTCTCCTACCAATTCCCTGGTTGGTGTGAATGGCACGTTCCCAGAAAATATGGTTCCGACCTGCTTATGAATGCAATAACTGTTCGCTTAGTGCTGGCCCAGACAGACATATGTATATAGTATAGTATATATATATATATATATATGTGTGTGTATCAGTGGTCTCTCTGGTGCTTTCAATTTAAAAATATTTTCCATTTTAATTGGGCCAACGTGAGTGCAATTTTAAATAGTACAGGCGCGCATCCGTTCGCCCAGTAAATTATGTTAATTAAATTTATTATTGTTTTTATTTATACCTTTTTTCTTTATCAACGCAGCCATTGAGCACCACTAACCAAAATATAATAGCCCAAATAATGGGTAATTATTATCGCATGTCGCAGTTGTTGTTTCTGTTTCTGTTTCTGTTACTGTTTCTGACTCCGGTTCTGACTCCGGTTCATTTACAGCCGTCGACGTGTTTTGGGTTTTCAGTTTCATTTGCTGATTCCATTTTTTGATTGGGCTGTAAAAATTAATTGCAAAATATGTATTTTTAATAGACTGTAACTTGACTCGGCTCGAGCCTTGTTATTAAACTGATTAGTCTAGCAAAATGATTGTTTTGACTTTGACTTGGTTTCTATTACTACTGTGGCATGTTGGGGAAAATTGACTTTAACTTTGCAAGTTAAGTGGTAATGGAAGTTGTTGTAGCTTATATCAAATATTTACACATAAATATTCGTGTTAAATGTCAAGGTTCGAGTTTAAGTAGTTTAGGTTACAAGATAAACAATGGCATATATTTCTCCGTCAAAGTTATTTGTACACAAGTTATGCTCAAATTCGCATTCAAATTTTCTTTCTTGTTTAATTTAAACCACTTTTGACAGGCTCTCTAAGGCTACTTTAAGGCTGAGTAAAATTTGTATATATATTTCAATCTATCATTTGAGATAATAAAAATTACATTTCACACAATCTTAACCTTCCTAAGGCTGATTACTTTTATAAATTAAGACAACAGGAAAAAAACAAATTAGTTAAGATCTGCAGATCCTGATCAGCCTGGTAAGATTAAAAACAAAACAAAAACACAATTATTCAAATTTCTATAGGTATTTAAATAAATGATATGTTGTATAATTCAAATAATACTTTTTTGCTATACATTTTAAAAGAACTATGGTTTGGCGACCGACAGTTTTAATAATAATAAAATTATATTGATAATTGCACAAATATTTTTAACAGTGTATTTAGATATTTAATTTAATTGCTCATAACACAGAACCTATTGATTTATTTTTATTTTTTTAATATTTCAATTTGTTTTTATTGATTTAAGATGTTATATATATATATAGAATAATTGACTCTCTTTAAAATTATGCAAATTCCGTTATTTTATTTTGTTTTTTTTTACATATTATATATACACGTTATCTATATATATGCACATCTACATATATTTAAATTTAGTTTATTGCAACTGCCAAATACTATTTGGACTGTTGTAGGCTTTAATATTGAATTATCTATATAAAAATAGACGTAGGCAAAACAGTTAACTGTCATTTAAAAGGTTTAAAAACATTATATTCACTTGAATTTGGATTAATTGGTTAGGTTGTCTCCATAGGCACTGCGGAATATAATTTATTCTGCAGTCTCTTGTGTCCAAGGCACTCAAAAATCAGGTAGAATAATGCCAGCAACTAGCACACAGAGAATTGGCAGTCGCGAAGCCTAATATATACTAGAATTTGGTAGAATAAGTCGTAATAATACATAAATAAATACGATTCGATCTGCATACGAGTTATTTATATATTTATTTGCCAGACACTTAAGTGAATTCTCAAGACCTGTTTAAGTGCTTACATCATTTCAATTAGATTTGAATAACCTTCGAATTTGAATAGCGTTGCAAATAAATGACATTATCTTGTCTGTACACTTACTAATATCGTACGATGTACATCACAAATGTGCATTAAACTTTCAGTTTGTTTTCCATTCGTTTCGTTTCGTGTCGCAACGCAATTTGAATTGAATTTTTTGTAGTTATTTCTCATGCATACGAAACGTGTTTTGCAATGCCAAAAAAATGACATTCACAGCCATTTGACACAGTACCCGAAAGTTTCATAAAGACTGCCACTTTGTCTGGGGGTCTAAAGTCGGGAGTGTTGAGAGTCGAGAGTCTAGACACAGCTCTGAGGCTTCTGAGTTAACGCTATTTAAGCAAATGACTTCATTTTTGTTAACTGACTTGGACTTGGCTGTCAAGGTGAGTCAAGTCGTTTGTATTTAAATTTGAAAACGCTTTCAAATGTTTCAGCTGAGCTGCTGAGATACATACATACTTACAACGGGAGAACTTTGCATAATTAATTAATAATTAGTTGTTTCATTGTTGGACAGGTGGCGTCTGTGTTCGAGCCACGCCCCCTGCTTATCGAAAAGTTTCTGCCTCTGCTCATCATTAAATATTTAAATGAACTACTTTAATTTCTATACACACTTTGAATGTCGGCCAGCTATACCCTCACTATCGGCCAGTTATTTGTCTTTGTCTACTTGGTAAACATGGGATCGACCCAATAATTAGTTGCACTTAAGTACACATTAGATAAATATGCGGTTTTCCAGCACTACCCATCTATACCCGGGCAAGTGTGCTGACATTCCCTATGGTGAAATTGATTAAATGTAAATATTTTGTATAAAAAATTTGTTCGGCTCTCTCCCTTATTCCCGCCCCATAGAAAGGGTTCGTTGACTAGCCGCAAATTAGATACTAACCATTGCCCCAGGGCAATTCAAAATGTTCAGTTCGGTTTTCAGATTAGTGGCGGGGTGGTAGTTAGGAAGTCACCCAAAATTATTGATTTTTCTATGCGAGTTTGCTGATTTGTTGTTTTTCTGTGGAGCGCTGGCTGCGCCTTGTTTATTTGTTTGTTTGTTTATTTAATGTTTGTTTGACTCGAAAATTATTTGGGTTAAATCAACACAAATGTAATCAATGAATAGACGAAAGCGCAGCACAAAATCATAGGGAAAACTCATAGAGTTCGTCGAGAGTTAAAGAGTGAAAAACGAAAGCCAAAAATAAATATTTTTGGGATTTGTTGGTTTTGTAATTGCTTCCTGGTTAGTTCAATGCTGTTGTTGCTCGATTTGTTTATCAATTTTGGTTTTTAAATTATGGTTTTTATATGCTGGGTCTCTATACAAAGTGGGCGGTTCATCAAAGCAGCAATTTTGGGAATAATAAATGTGTTACTTATGTAATAGTCTTTTAAACTATTACTAGAAATTCCTTTCTTTCTGCTCTGCGTGGCATGTTGAAATATATATTAATATCGTTATATTTAGTTCTTTATTTCATTAGGTCACATACCAAATTTCAGCATAATAGCTAAACTACTTCCTGAGTTACGAGTGTTCATCTGAATATTGAAACACACCCAAAATGCTTTATAGACAAGATCACCCTGCCTGAGAAAAGTTTTCGCACACTTCCGACCCGAGACCCTAGACCCTAGACCCTAGACCCGAGACCCTTAACCGAAACATATAATTCCCGAGCAGGCCAAAGCAACAAATGCTATTGCTCGGATATTTTTTTAACTTCGTCAGCGTTGCCTCGGCTTCTGCTCATAGGTGACTTTGACTGTCTTTGCTCTCGACTGCCTGCGACATATAAATAAATATTATATTACCTTCGTATACAAACAACACACACACACACACACACAGAGCAAGCGGAAACCTTAGACCCACACATTTGCCCTCATCTCCTCTCCCTCTACCCTACAGTTTGCCATGCGTGTGTGTGTGTTTGTGTGTGCGCGCTGAGTTGTTAATTAAATATTTACGCTGCTTATTTGCAAAATGAATAATTTTAGCATTTTATTTCGCCAGCACAATGTGCTCCCCTTGTCTGCATGCCCTTTCTCACTGCCTCCCCCTGTGTCCCCAACTGCTGTTTGGGGGAGAAGCTTCTACTGTTTCAACGTCTGGCATTTTATGGCTTTTGTCAACACTGTTCCACGTCGTGCAAACGTTTTAGCACATTTGCCTTTTGCTTAAGCCCGTTATTAGTTTGACTTGGCGGTGCTTTAAGTTCAACTGCCACCCCAAGCCCCGACCACAACCCTTAAAAGCCCAGGTCGACTTTAATTGGCAAACACGTAGTATGTGTATAATTCCTATACATGGCTGTTCTTAAGTGCCCGAGGGGTCGCCAGCTCATTGGGAGCAGAGCTTCCGCTCAGCTGTGACAACTCAACTGCGAGAGAGTGTGTACTCAGAGGCCAATAAGAGATAAGACACGAGCTCAAGAGCTTAAGCATTTGAATAGCAAACGCTTTAAGTTTCAGTTGATGCTCGGGGCAGGAGAATAGTCTGCCTTTAAGGGGGCCCATTCATTCCCACTCATGATCATTGCGTGGCAGGAGAATAGTCTGCCTTTAAGGGGGCCCATTCACTCCCAGTCGTGATCATTGCGCGTAAGTGTTCTCACTCAGATCGTTCAGTAGCGTTGTTTTTGCATGTCAATTGAAAGCACTACAGTTTGAAGATCTTTTTAGGCACAAGCCAAGCATTCCTCAACAGTAATCTTTGTCAATCTCAAACTTAAGTTGTTTCTAAATATTTATTATTATAAATTGTAGATAGTAAACAAATACACATATTTATGTTAAAAACATAAATAGTGAGCAGTAATTTGCTACAAGGAAGACTACATTTTTAACGCTGGTCCTTCTCAAAGCAATGATGTGGACTAAAATGAACAATTTACAAAACATTATATTTTTAGAATAAAGTATATTCTCATACTACGGACAGAAGACTGAGCAGGGTAGGGACTGTAACAGGGTAATGATAATTATATAGAGAACATAAGACATGCAAAGGGAAGGGTTAAAAGTTCCCAATAGCCCTACAGGAAAGTTATTTGACCTTCAAGAGGAACTCGGGTTATTAAATTATATAAAAGGGCGCAATGGCAAGTTGTGTAATCCCTAAGTTAGGGTAACTCAAGTAGGAGCAATCTACTGAAATAGGATGGTAGTCTCCGACAGGGGATCCAGTTCTGGCCGCGAAGTAAAACTGTCTTATTTCAGCCTACAACAAAACATATTAAACTAGTTTAATGTATACATAAGTTGGATGTTTTTTAACACTAGAAGTTCTCTTGGGACTACCTTGAAAAACATTGACAGTTCAGGCTAGTAAGTAAGCAAGGAAAGCTTGTTCTATGGCTATGTTATGTGGCAGATTCGTTTATTTCCTAAACCCTGACTGCAATTCGAGCATTTAACTTAGCCAGTTTGCTAGAGTTGCCCGATACTTTTGTTCACACCCTAAATAAGTGCTTCAATGTGCATAGCATTATTAAGATTGTCCCGCTCCACGTATGATTTCACTTACAGCAACTTACGAGCCAGACCCTGGGCTCCCCTTGCTCCTCGCTGCCACAGACCCCAGTCTGTTGTGCCCTGACTAATTAAATTAGTTAAGTCTGTGGCAGGAACTTGCTGTTGTAGGGTTTGTTGTTGATGTTATTATTGCTGCTTGGCTTTAATTGTTGTTGGGCTGCAGCCTTAATGCCAGGCTTCCGGACCAGGTTGGCAACGAAAATTTCATTTGCCGGCGGTTACCGGCCATTTATTTTGGCAGAAACTTAAAGCCGCTTAGTGAAAATCGATGTGGAAGCTAACTAACAAATTTGTAGCAAAATAAAGCAATTAATAACGAATATGCTTATGCATTTTATAAGCCATCAAAAGCGGCTCAGCACGTACCAAAGAATGTTGTTTAGACTGGGGCCATTTTATGAGCAGGTGCTTAAATATTCCATTAAAAGCGCGTTACAACAGTGCCCACTACCTTGGCCAGGAAGTTGTCGACGACCTAGGTTTGGTAGGAGGTCGGGACTTTGGATTTGAAGAAAAAACCAACAGAAAAGTGTTGGCTTTCGTCATTGTTTCAATGGTTTTATGTGTGCGGGGCACAAACAACTCGTAAAAGTCAGCAAATATTATTGCCTGGCTTTTGGGTCGAGCTATTAAAATGTCATCATTCTGGTAAGGGCTGAGGATTGTAGGACCAGCTAGTGAACTGAAACGATAAGTCAAAACACGCAACTTGAATTCGTGCGCCTGGTTTTATTGGCAGTCCAATTCCCAGTTCTTCCCTATGACGTATTTATTATTTAACACCTAGAATCAGTCAAGGGCCCCAGAGCAGAAACAGAAACAGAAACCTAAGCGGAAAATAGCTATAAAATGTTGACCTTTTTTTGCACGCATCCAAAGCCAAGACATCAGCCCATCAACCCATCAACCCATCGACCCACGCAAGTTTCCGGTCGCTTTTTGGGTGGTCCGTTTTATGGGGTACTCTATTTTTTACGAGTCGGCACACCATAGGTTAAAATATTTAAAAGTGTGCTTAATTATGCTGTGAAAAACAGTGTACAATAAAGAAATTCTCAAGGCACGACAATGACAGCTCATAAAGTGTTTTGTGGTATCTATTATATTCTGTGTGTTTTTATAAGCCAAGAAAGTAATTTCTGTAGCGTGTCGAAAGCTTTTCTTGAGAAAGATTAAGTATATAAATGCACTCGTTAATTAGAAGGAAAAACGGTTAAACGTAATGCGCAAATGTTATATTAAGAACATTTGCAAATTAAATGGATTTGTTAAAAGGTTTACCAATTCACGGTGTTTTTATAGACTTACCAATTATATTTCATAAGAAAAGCAAAGCTTTCAACTCTTCTCTAAAACTGTGCTAAATATGTACAAGTAAAGCAAATGTACATGTATTAGTGCGCTTTTGCCTAAAAAGCTCTCGTATACGAATCTGACCTAGCTTGTGCTTTAAGCTCACACAGCTGCTGCATACGTGTGCGGTGTACTTGAGCTGTGTATGAGCATGTATGAGTGGGAGTAATGTATGTATGTTAACTTAGTTAAGAAAGGGACACATTCCATAAATGCCTCTAAGAAACGATTTGTAATCTCAGTAATTAATTATCAGTTTTTCATACTTATAGTTTCTATTCACACTGACTTCCCATAAAAAACTAATCTTAAACTGTTCTTCCAACTTGCTTTATTTACAGTTGAAAGCCACAACGCACACTTCAATCCACAGCTGCTAACTTTTGGGGTAAGTCTCAACTGCATATCGATCTAAACACTCAACTGTCCAGGCATCCAAGTGTATAGGTGTCCAGGTGTCCAGATGTCCAAGTGTCCGAGCTGCTCTGTTCACGTGTTGTTTAACACGCTCTGGCGGCTGCCTGTTACCAATTCCCCAATCCACAGTTAAACCTGAACCCGAACCTGAACCCAAACTCAAACCCAAACCGAAAGCAAGCCCGATGCCATCGCTGCTGCTGTCGCTTGCTATTCATGTACGCTATCATAGACATTCAAATTGAATTACAACAAACACAGGGACTGTCATCCGGAATGGCTTTGGATGTTGGCAGCGGTACGAAATGGTCGCATAAAATATGCAATTGCAAGTGCAGACATTGCAGGGAAACTGTGCAGACGGTCACAACTCAGGTGATATATCGCAAAACTAGTTTACGCAACATGTGGCATGTGCATTTTGCATGCCACACACACAAACAGACGTGCCACAAAAAAAATTGACATTTTGACATGTGGCGGTACCTCAAGATTTGCCACAGATAAACTACAAATGGTCACAGCGACCGGTTTTGTGGTTTCGGGCAAGCGTAAAGTATCTTTTAAATACAAATGTTATCTGCAACAGAGCAAATATCAAAATGTGTACACACTCGTACGTGCCACGTTTTGTGGCTGCTACAATTTTTAATGGATTGACGGCAGACAGCGAATGCGCATTAGAAACCGGGCGGCTCCCAGTCCCCGATACCCCAAAGTCATGCACACACATGAGCATCGACTCCCCGGACACTCGGTTGCAGATGCATCCACAGACTCCACACTCCACATTCTGCACTCCCCGCCCTCCCCACTCCTCCCCGACTCTGTCGACTGCCTTTGCATGCCAAATTTCGCTTGGCTACTGCAATTTTCTTTCAATAACTGGCCCCCGGTCAGCCAGTTGCCAGTTGCCAGTTGCCAGTTGCCGGTTGCCAGCTGCCAGTTTAGTTGGGCACGTACTGGCTTAAAGTATCTGCTGGATACTTGTACTGGGTATCAGTTACCCAGTTAACCTTCTCCTTCTCGCTCTCTTGGGGTGCCAATGGGCGTTGCAGGCCGTCTATTGATATTGCATATATTTATTTTAATTGCATTCGCTGTTCGCATTGAGTGTCTTCTCCAGGTGTTTTCGCTGATAAACAATGTCGACTGCTGGATCCATGACTTTGACTTCTTTGGGATCTTGTTATCGTTTAGCTAATTGGCAAATTGAACGGTAGTTTCGAGTGCTACAAAATTGTTGCATTTATCGTCGATTTTCCTGCTCACATACTTAGAGCTCATTTGAATACGGTTTTGTATGGTATAAGCCACAGGAAATGTTCCCACACAGCTTGGATGCAGTTTTATAAATATTTTGCGCTTGGTACAACCAGTTCTAACTTGCCACAAATGCACTAGTGCATATATAATACTACAGCAAACTTTTGGAGTAACTTAACATTAAGACAACAACGCTTGCAACATTATAAGTTTTACTTGGGTACATCATTTTCCGGCTTGGTAAACTTGAATTTTTGCTTGTACACCTCTAATGATTACTAAATACTTTATTTAGAAATTCAGCAAATTAAGATAAGAGACTAACCACTTAATGTATATTTGAGAAAAGATTGACTATCAGGGGGGCCACGGACATATCTAGGCGTTTCCGGTTGGTTTCGCCCAAAAAACCTGTCGGTGTTATGGAAATTCACAATATTTAATTTTCAAATATACATAGAAATATATCACTGTCAGCAAACCAAGCCAACCAAACAATGGAGATGCTAACTTGCTTGAGATTTAATTGCCTGATATGCTAACTTGTTTCAAATTAAATCGTAGACAAACTATATTGTCTACGATGCAACAATACCATACAAAACAAGTAAGAATGCTATAGTCGAGTATACCCGACTACGAAACTCCCTGTACCCAGGTCAAAAATTTCCGATCGAATCTTCGTTAACTTACACATACATACACAGATACGCACACGCACGAGCCACAGCGCAAGCCAGGCATTTTAAGTTGTGACTGTGCTTCTTCTTCCCCTTGCTGCAGCACTGAATCTTCTTTCGTGAATAACTTAGGTGTTTATTATCCGATCGACTTGAAATTTGGACAGTAGATTAAGAAGGACTAAAGTATTGGACATGCCAAATCTTAAAGCTATATCTTGAAAATTGTAACTGTAAAACGGTTTTTATCGAATAGCGGGGGAACGGGGGGAGATATCTCAAATCTAAAATAAACTTGACCTGCTCCCGCTATACACGAACCTACATTCCAAATTTGGTGTCTCTAGCTCTTATAGTTGCTGAGATCCTTGCGTTCATACATACGGACAGACAGACGGACAGACGGACAGACAGACGGACATGGCCAAATCGAAATCTCTTTTGATACTGATCAAGAATATATATACTTTATAGGGTCGGAGATGTCTCCTTCTGCCTGTTACATACTTTTGCACAAATCCAATACCCCCTTTTTACCCATTTTATGGGTACAGGGAGTAATTATATAATTTGGCGAGCAGAAAATTGTAACAAATTTTGTGCTAAAAATAATTTGCAAAAATTTATTATTTCACGTGTAATTTAATATGAATTAACTTTTCAAGTTTCCTTGTTAAAAATAATCATAGGAATAAATATTTAACAAAGTTATAAAAAAAATGATTACACATTTTATGGGTTTTTTTGTAAACAATTTTTTCCCTACCCTTTCATATCTTTAATAGCTATAATTTTGATTAAAAGATCTATAAACTTATGCAGAAAAGGCTATGAGGTCTGAAATACTTATTTTACTGTGAATAAATGAAATTGTTCCTCTGATAGGTACACCCAATTCTTATCCATTTCATGGTTACAAAAAAAGGTAATATCTAGAGACAAACATTCTCGTGAAAACTTAAATTTAACAACATTTATATAATTTACATTACTCGTATGTATTCCTTTTTTTCCATCTAAGGAATTAATTTATTTTAGAGTGTGTTGTTACACATTTCTTTTTTGCGTTTTTGCTGTAAATATCTAAACATTTTGGCTAAAAGCATTCTTATGACCAGCCAAACGGCGTCTAGACGTCTGTTTTGAACAGCCAGCACTCAGTTTCACCTTTCAGCTCTCAGCTCTCTGGTAGAGCCGCCCTTCCAGTTTGGCTTAAATAAGGATTTACTGATATCTGTCTGGCATTACCCACTCAATAGCCTGGCTCATAATTGATATTCATATGCAGGTTTGTGGTCGTCGTTTGGCTGCATCTCATTAGCATCGCATGTCCTTATACGAGTACGATTGATTGTGTGTGTGTGTGTGTGTGTGTGTGTGTGTGTGTATGTGTCGAGTTACCTGCGCTTATAAATAAGCACATAATCAGGCGACAAACGCGTTGGCAGCAGCAGCCGCATAAATGCATAAATAAATAAATAATTTGCAACAATTACCATAAGTTGCGCCTGACATCTCCACTCGGTGTAAAAGCGTTTGGCGTATTCAAGTTATGACTAACTTAGGGGCCTTCCTGCCAGATGATTATGTTGCTGTTCATGATGATGATGATGATGTCAGTGAGAGCTACCAGTCGATAAACATAAATAGCGGCCACGAGCATCCCTCTATCCCCCTGCTACCAACAGCAGCATCATCGTTAACTGTTTGGCTTTATGGCCAATGGGCGACAGACGCGTCTCAACTTCGACTTGGAGGAGTCTGTGTAGTATCTGAAGTCGGCTTTAATTAGCACTGGCCTGACAATTAAATAATATTTTTGCCAGCTCTCTATCTGCCCCACTCTCCCCATACTGCAAATCTGGCTCTGTGAAGCTGCCGACTTGTTAACTCGCTGCCTGACAGTCTGCCAACAAGTTTTAATTACCAGCCCGACGAAAAAATTGTCTCCCGGGCAGTTAGTTTTTGATAGTCGCTGGTTTTTAATGACTCTCGGCTCTCGAATGCTGTATATTTCTTCTCTTTTTTTTTGTACGACTACGTGTATGCAAATAGTTTGTATTTTTTAACACATTTTATGGTCTGTGATTGTTATCCGCTTGCCAGTTGCCAGTTTTTAAAGCCATCATTGGGTCGGCGTCCAGGGCCCGTCACTCTTCATCTGTGCCGTGGGTTCAACAAATATTGCTAGATGACACTTTTTTGATTTGTTGCTAATTTGAACAGCAGCATTTCCTGCCTTTTTTATACATACACACTCGTACTCGTACTCGTACTCGTATAATGCCCATCAATAGAAATTCGAGTTGTTGTCGATTTACGAGCTTTGATTATGACAGGCCTTTAGAGCCTGAACTGAATGTTGGCTTCTGGGTGTTGATTGTCTCTCTGACATATTGACATGCATTTTGTCAATAAAAACAGCAGCAGTTTGTCATTTGATTTGATTTTGATGAAGGTCGTTTCTATTAGCGTTGTAAAGTGACGGCAATTTTATGGCGACCTTCCGCAATTTGGCCTTTAACGTTGCCAGAGGTTGAAAGTATCTATCGCATGGCTGCCGTCGAGACCAATAAAAGATTTCTATTTATTTGAATGATATAAATTTATGGCTGCTCGATATCCAACTAAAAAATTCAAAGCGAATTAATCGTGACGCAGAAACGTATAAAACGAATATTACAAGATTTAAGCTTTGCTGCATACACGCATATTTGTAAATGTACATGTATTAGTGCACTTGGCGCTGAAAAGCTTTGAGCTTACGTCTAGGCGCTTACTCGTTAATGTCTGTGTGCCTCGTACGTGAGCCTGGAATGTGGAAGTCGTATACTATAAAGCCATTTGTTACTCATTTAAGTTTAGTCAAGTTTAGTTTTTGTTATTCTAATTAATTGTTACCAGATCTTCAGATCATATTTGTGTAATTTTTACTCCCTGTACCCATAAAATGGGTAAAAGGGGGTACTAAATTTGTGCAAATGTATGTAACTGGCAGAAGGAGACATCTCCGACCCTATAAAGTATATATTTTCTTGATCAGTATCAATAGAGATTTCGATTTGGCCATGTCCGTCTGTCTGTCCGTCTGTCCGTCCGTCCGTCTGTCCGTCTGTCCGTCCGTATGTATGAACGCAAGGATCTCAGCAACTATAAGAGCTAGAGACACCAAATTTGAAATGTAGTTTCGTGTATAGCGGGAGCATGTCAAGTTTATTTTAGATTTGAGATATCTCCCCCGTTCCCCCGCAATTCGATAAAAACCGTTTTACAGGAACAATTTTTAAGATATAGCTTTGGGATTTTGCATGTGCAATAATTAAGCCACTCCTAATCTACTGTCCAAATTTCAAGTCGTTCGGGTAATAAACACGGAAGTTATTAACGAAAGAAGATTCATTGCTTCAGCGCAAGGGAAGAAGAAGCACAGCCACCTTTTAAAATGCCTCGCTTGCGCTGCGCTCGAGCTGTCGCTCGTGTGTGTGCGTCTTTTGTGTATTTGTGTTTGTATGTGTAAGTGTACGTTGATGCGATCGGAAATTTTTGACCTGGGTACAGGGAGTTTTGTAGTCGGGTTTACTCGACTATAGCATTCTTACTTGTTTTTTTAATTTTCCGTTCTTAAAATAATAATTTAAGAAATAATATAATATAAAAAAATTCCTAATATATCATAAAAACACATGAATTTACAAATAGGGTATGCATTTCAGTTAAATCTTAAGAATATTCTGTAGTAATAACCCATATACGTCATACTCTTCTGGTTAACCCATTTTCTTATGACATTCTAACCCATTTCGAGGCAGCGCCTTAATCCTTCATCAAGGCATCAAACGCCATTCGGATGACAACGCCCTCAGCACTGGGACACGCCCCTCAATACGCGAATTGCGTTTGCGTTCTCCGGCTTATTTACAACTTGACATTTCACTTGCCAGAATCGCGGCACTTCAATGCGCTCCAATTGCATTTTATGACAGACCAAACTGACCTACTTAAAGGCACTTTCCAGCACATACACACACACACACACACACACGAATACACACACAGACAGACATACAGAGGCACCCGCAACATTGGCATCCATCGTCCTTTTCAATCGCATTATAAATTTAATGTGCTGACCTTTTTGTTCGGCCTCAGCTCGACCGCAATTTCAATAGATTGGCTGCAGTGAAATCAGCGCTAAAGCGAAGGCAGAAAGGACTCTTAAAACCCTCGTAAAATTTAACTAAAATGTCCATAAGACGCAGGCGGGGTCATAACTGCAAATTAAAGAGCTACAAGTGAGCAGTCGATATTTCAAGCTGTGCGCTCTCTTTGTATCTTTGAGATACTCGCACTTTAAAGGCGGTCCAGGGCCGTCGCATTTCACGCTGACTGCACGCACGTCCGCCCCTGCCTGCCCGCCAATATCCTGAGCCATTTCCTGCTTTGTTGTTATTTTTTGCACCATTCGCCTTTTGTTAGAAGGTCGCCAGTTTTTGTTGGCACTTGCTCAAGTCATGGGTAAAAATTTTGTGACAAGAGCTGCGTATCAGGCTGCAGAAAAAGAACAGAAAAAAAAACAACTTTCTAAAGAGTTGTTATTGTTGTTGCTTGGCATTGAATAAAACGTCTTCAACTAGAAGCAAAACATTGTAAATTGTTTTTCTTTACCATACACAGCCCAACCCAACGAACCTTCTGCCCCGCCTAGCCTCCCTGCCCTTCCCACCTCCCATATGCTTTGTGTTATTTTGTAGCATTTTTCAGGGCCTGTCATCTTTCCTTTTTTTTCAACCAGCCTGGTCATGTGCACTTCAAAAGCAGCTTGGCAAACAAAACTTTTCTTGTTTCAATGCTGGCCGAATTTTTAAGGACCTCTACACGACTGTACACCCCCTTTGGCCCGATCTGTTCAATGTGCATGGGCTATCTGGTGGATATTTTTGGTGTATTGATATAAAAGTCCTGAGCTCTGAGTCCTGCGCTGCGCTTGAGCGATTTTTGCTCGTGCAAATATTTTATTGACTATTATTTTGAACGTTGTCCTTGCCCGCTGCTCGGTCCTTTGGGACTAGTCTTATTTAGGGGTTTATTGTGGGCTCTGTATTTATATTTTATTGCTTACGCAATTTGGTTTAGTAGATACAAAAATACAATATATCAACGAGTTTTTATTTAAACGGCGCTTTAATAGACAAACCAATAATATTGATGGAGCGTACTTTAAAACTTTACGGTAATTGCCGAAGAATTCGCTGGACATTAAATAAACAAGTTATCTGAATTTTGTTGATATTGATTCTATATTATATTCTATATCTTTAAGAATGTTCTAGCTAGATTCAGCAAATTTTAGATATCGACTATTGTTGACCTCATTGATAGATTTGCTTTAAAAAATCCTTTCCACATTCATCACCTCTCTAGAAAATGAGTAAAATAGCTAAAATCATCAACTTTGACGCTCCACATATAAACAAAATATAGCAGGCTGGAAACAGTGTATACTGCATTCGGGAACTTTTAACACCAAGTCTTTTATTTGTTTTTTTAATGTCAAAGACCATTTGATTAAGATTTTGGTGTTAATCTATCGAAATGTTCATCATAATAAATTGCTGAAATTGCCGCTAATTTTGAGCGTTTCAAATTTTTGCACATTGTATTGGATCGTGAATTGCAGCAATTAAAACATTTAACACGCATTTATATTCACACACATACAGCAGAGCACAATTTATCATCACGACTGCGAATATAATATTTAAAAAGCATTTTCAATATTTTATTTGATGGGTTCCTCTCGGTCTGTTGCGTTCATGCAACTAATTGACTGGTTGAGTCTCGCATCGCACATACATAATTGCCGCGAGTTTTGGGGCGCCTCAAGCGGCGCGAAACTAATGAAAAAATCATCAAAGAGCCAAATAGCGAGGCAATACAATTAATTGGAGGGGTTGGGAAGACGATGCTATGGTGAGGGAAAACTGTTGAAAAACATTGCGTTTTAAAGGCATTGCCACTAATTTTATTAGACTTGTGCTTGGGCCACGTTTCTGTGCTTGTTCTTGGCTCAAATGATTATTGCAAGCCATAAAAAAAAAAACAAAAGCAGACACAAGTTGGGTAGTTGCCAGGGTGGGAGCACAGCTGGCGGAATTGTGTAAGAAAACAGCAATGAAACCATCCTTGAAATCTATTGTCTGTCCTTGGGGTCCAGAGGTCCAGACAATTGCAATGAACCGGCCAAATGCCAAAAGAGGGAACGGAAAACAAGAAAAAGCGGTATAGCAACAACTGATGCCGCCCTTACATAATTGAAAAACATCAAAACAAACGCACTGGCATCAAAATGAAAATCAAAATATCTGTTAGATACAAGATAAATGCAATTTCCATCTGAAATTTGGGACTCGTTTGCTGACGCTAAATTGCCATCCTAAAATTTCAATGTTATTGCTTTTAGCCAGCACAGGGCGGAACAGTTTCGAATTCGCCTATATAGTACATCATTAAGGCAGCACAAACACGAAATAACATAAGTAGTGTGTTATTTGTTGTTGTTTGTTATAATTATGTTGCAAATGAAAAGAAAACATGCAAAACAATTAAAAACAAACAACATTCTCGGTGGAGGGTGCAACAGCAAAATATCATTTTCTCTGCAACATGAAGAAAAACTTGCAAAATGTCAATAATAACAACACAAACTATCATATAAATATTAATATTGGCATTCACCTGTAAACTTGCCAATTTGCCATTGCATAAAACATAAATATTCGATATTCCATTGATGGTTCCAAGTGTCGAGGTTTAAACCTAAATTACACAAGTTGCAATTGTTATTGTTATTACGCATATGAATTACAATATGACCTAACATGTATTCATTTTTGCCATTGAATTGTCAATAAAGTAGACATTTTAATTTATAGTCTTAAACGTTTATGGTAGTATGTATTTATTTTCAAAATAAATCCTAAACTTTGTCTATTATAAATGAGCCTTTTGCAATTATTTTGGGTTTTTTCAGGATAATAAATATTAAGTGAATTTGTACATGATCAGAGGCTATTCTATTTCCATTTACGAGTACTTTTCATAGGTTTTGATTTTGTGCTATCATTTTTAATTAAAATCACATTTGATTTTACTGAATAGCATTTTTATACATATGATGAACTGGGTGGGAGGTATTGGTCATAGGCTCAACCTTTATTCCTAAGCTAAATTTTCAAGACATTTTAGCAGAAAATAGATTACAAAATAATATTCCATGAATATTCGATAAAAGAAAATGTTTCCCGATCTCCCCGACGGGGAATTGAACCCCGGTCTCCCGCGTGACAGGCGGGGATACTAACCACTATACTATCGAGGATGTTGTTTGCCCGATGACAGACGCTCCATTCAATGGCCACAGGGTATGCAAATATGCACATATAATCATTAAGCTGCCTACAATCGTCAGTGTCATTATCGTTACATTAATAAAATGAAAAGCTTTCACTTTAATGCAAAATGCGCAGCTAGTCAAATGCCACAAGCAACACTGCTGTGAACACACTGGCAGCAGGCAGTAGCAGCCACATAAACAGCAGCAGCAGTGAAAAGTAAATGCCGAAACTGTGAAATTGTTGTGTGCCCACATGGAGCCAACCCACACACACACACACACACACACACACGCACACACACACACACCCAATTCAACAGCGGACTATGGACGCTGCTGCTGTAACTGCTCCAGTTACTGTTGCTGCTGTTGCACGTAGGTTTGCTGTGGCCATAAACAAGGACACGTACGCAATTAATTGCAGAATTATTACAAATTTCATTACATGCTAAAATATGCAAATTGTTTGACGTTGCCGTTGGAGATCCCCAACGCTCCCTCTACCCCCCAAACTCACGTGCTGCGCTCTCCATGCAATTAAATGCATTTGCATACATAATAAATAAATAATGCAGCAGCAACAGCAACAGCAGCAGCGAATGCGGCAACATTTTGCAGCAAGGCTGATGCGCGGCACCACATAAAAATAAAAATACTGAAATGCCTTTTAATTATCATTTTAATGTGTTTATGAAAATTAGAAATGCAAGTGCAAATTGCTCGCTAAATGGGGAGAGCGCAATTTTGCAGAGAGCGAACGATCGCGGGCGTGTGAGAGAATGCGCTTTAAGGGACAGCTGCATTTAGGTACATAGCAACAATTTGCACGGCCAGCTGTCAAGGCGAGGGGCCTGCCAGTGGTTCGGCGGGGGTTGGTTTGCCATTTGCAGTTTTTGTCCCGAAAAATCAATCCAACAAGCATTTTGAAAGAAGCAAAGTCCATTACATCACAAATGTTGTTGTTACTATTGTTGCCAGCCTGCTGACTGTTATTGTTGCAATTGCGTCTGTGCATTTGTTGTTTTTGTTGTTGCTGGAGCATAAATATTGCATGTCTACAAAATATTTGGGTTAAAATTTTGCACGCACACACACACACAAATGCAAGCATATAAAAAATGTTTTATTTGCATGATTGCACACAAACAGGCAGTGGGAGCGCCAGAGAGGGAGGGCAAAGTAAAGCATAGGCTGCTGTTGCTGCTGCTGCTGCCAGTTGAGTGTCAGTTGAGTGGCATGTATGCTGCCAGCGGCGACAGCAGCGTCGACTGCAATCGAATTGTTTGTGTAATTGTTTCTGTTGTTATTTTCGCTCATTTTTTTCTTCCTTTTGGCAATTGTTTTGCAACAACAATAACACAAATAATAACAGCCAAACAGCACAAACGCACCTTGCGGTTTCTGCGGTCGCGCGTGCCGCTGCTGCTGCTGTTGCTGCTTTTGTGCTGCTGCTGCGCAGCTCACTGTGCAAGTGAATTGGACTGTGAGAGAGACCGAGCGCAGTTGACGCGTTGACGTCACATGTGGAGCATAGCGCAGAGAGCTTTTTTCATTATTTATATTTTTTTGTTGCCTTATGCTTTATGTATTATGACTGAATGCTTTAGAAATCGTTTTGGGACTGCGGCACTTTGTTGCCAGTTGTTTGATAGTTTTTGTAATAGGTCTCCAAAGAGATGTTATCAACAGAGTTAACGGGGCTGACAGCTTTTGAGTACTGCGAAAGTGGAACAAAGGAGAATGTATGTACATACATACATACATACTATGTACAATGTACATACTATTTTAGTTGACATTGAAACATTTTACTTATTACTTAAATTCAATACCTATGCAAATGCATGCCATTAGAAAAATGAATCTAAAATGTGAATAATCGAACTAAAATTGAAATGACCGATAATTCCCTTCCTAAAGTTATTTATGGTTACAATATTCTGCATTATAAAGTTACTTTTAAAATTTTAAATATTATAAACAAATTCAGTAAAACAGAAGATATTTTAAAAATACATACCACATACCATGTGCGATATACACATGTAAAACAAGTAAGAATGCTATAGTCGAGTATACCCGACTACGAAACTCCCTGTACCCAGGTCTAAAATATCCAATCACATCTAAGTCCACTTACCCATACACACACACATACACAAAGACGCACGCACACAGGCGGCAAAAGTGGCTGTGCTTCTTCTTCCCCCTCTCGCTGCATTACTGAATCTTCTTTCGTGAATAACTTCCGTGTTTATTATCCGATCGACTTGAAATTTGGACAGTATATTAAGAGAGACTAAAGTATTGTACATGCCAAATCCTAAAGCTATATCTTGAAAATTGTTACTGTAAAACGGTTTTAATCGATTTGCGGGGGAACGGGGGGAGATATCTGAAATATGAAACAAACTTGATCTGCGTATGCTATACAGGAACCTATATTTCAAATTTGGTGTCTCTAGCTCTTGTAGTTGCTGAGATCGACGCGTTCATACGGACAGACTGACAGACGGACAGACAGACGGACATGGCCAAATCGAAATCTCTTTTGATACTGATCAAGAATATATATACTTTATAGGGTCGGAGATGTCTCCTTCTGTCTGTTACATACATTTGCACAGATGTAATACCCCCTTTTTACCCATTTTATGGGTACAGGGAGTAAAAACGGTGTTCTTTTCGGATCCACTTCACTATAGTGATAGTGACACTTCCTTATATGCGTTTTAAATTAATACAAGCTGTATAAATTCACTTTACCCAAAATGTACTAACATACATTCTTCATACATATGTATGTGTGTACATCTGTTTTGCTAAATGAAACTAAAAATAAATTTGTTTTGTTAATGTCTTTCACTGCGTGACAAATCGAAACTGATTCTGCTCTTTCGGTTGGCTCATCAGAATTAAGCTAGAGATACACCTTGGCTGCCCAACGCATTCAACCACAACAGTCGTGACGTCATTAGCTTCGGAGCTGTGAGTCTGTGAAAATAAAACACCAAAATTGGAACCATTCAACAATGACAACGCAAAAGTTCGGAGAGCTTGCGGTTAAGCATATGTGAGCTTCTGCTGTGACACGCATAAACACCTGCCAAGAACTTTTGCGAGAGCTTCGCTTTACGTTTTTAAATGAACCGCTTTATATGTGAGCACATTGTAAACAAACCATTTATTAATAGAACTTTTGAGAGCTACTGGCTTTGTCGTGTTGTTGTTCTTGCATCTAGTTAATTCTCTTTTGCCGCCGCTATCGATGGTGTGAGTTGCTTTGCTCGCTGATCACAATATCTGCTGGTCAAGAGAGCTTCAGTTTCTAACAATACATTATGATAAGCAATACACAACGTCCTCGATAGTATAGTGGTTAGTATCCCCGCCTGTCACGCGGGAGACCGGGGTTCAATTCCCCGTCGGGGAGACAGACGAAGATTTCATTTTTTCTTTTTTCTTTCATTTTAAATTGAAATACATGTAAAATTTAAAATATTTCATTGACCAACCATATTTTACAATATTTTCCCCGCAAAATCGTTTTACATATTCACATCTCTGGCGACTATCAATGTCACTCCGTCCCCGCAAGGGACAACTCATTGCAAAGCTATGCACACAAGGCCGCACAAAAGCCACACCCACCCACACATAACGACCCCCAATAGCAAAAGAAAAGTGCGTTCCGATTCATTCAAGCCTAAAAAAGCTAAAAATAATAAAAATAAAAAAAACAAAAAAGACCTAAACGAAACCAAAAATCTGCGCAAAACCGCAAAACAATAGTCGGAATAGTTTGGGAAAATCTATGCCAGTGCCATTGTTCCCCGCCGTCCACCCTTTCCGATTATGCCCCGTAGGCCTGTGACCAGTGGACCACAAAAATCACGTTATTTCAATTTTAATGCCAAACAATCGCCGCTCTATCAATGGGTCTATCTCTCTGCCCGGTTATCTGTGTATTTCACTGCGTGAGCGTTTTGTTGGCATTCGGGAAATGCTGGGACTTGGGCTGAACTTTCGGTAACGCCCACATGCGAAAATTCAAATAATCCCCCCATCGAATGCGTAATATCGCCAATTTATCACTAGGCGTTAGACCTAACACATACATAGTACTAGCAACAACAAATAAAAGCGGGTGTGGGCAGTTTCTGTGTAGAGTTTTTGGGAGGTTCGGGGGAGTCGCTCTGGTGTTTTTCACTTTCATTCCATTGGGTTTTCGACGCCTCTTCAGTTCCATTATCGGATGCGTGGTCTAATGAAGAATTATGTTCATAATTTCCAAATTTATCGCCGCGACCCTCCGACAACTTGTATCATGTATGATCATGAAGATGATGATGCTGGCTGTCGGAGCTCTGTCGGGTCTGCTGTCTAACACTTAAGTGTGTCAAAATGTTGTCGCTATGGAGCTGCCATACACAAATTGCTGTGGCATGCAGGCGGGCAGCACCCAGCCCCCAGTCCCCGTCTCTGTTCCTGCCCCCGAACCATCAGCGTGTCAGTTACAGAGAGACGCACTTCGAAAGATGTGTATTTATGTATATTTATGATGCCTCGAGTCAGTCCAACTGAGCTCATCTTAACTGAACACAACTCAACTCAACTCATCTCCTCTCCTTCGGTTCACAGCTCAAAAAGTCATTTCAAGTTTCTTGTTTCAACAAATTTCAAGTGAAAGTTTTTTGTATATCTTTGGGGAGTGTGCGCTATTAATTTTCACTTAGTTTAAGTTCCCGCTACGTATTAAATTTCATTGTCAATCCTTTGCCCACTTTAAATCGAAACAGATGACAAAACATTGTCTGTGTTTTCCGGTAGCCACTTTTTTAGTGGTCTTCGCTCCCAGTTCGACAGACTGGATTCAATTAAAAATATATATATATTTTTAGACGCTTTTAATTTAGTGTTTGGCTTCAACGATTCCATCTCAGTTTTAAGTGCTGCATGGCACAGTGTATAATTTATGTGGCAGCATATTAAATTTATATAGTATCTGTTTGCTCTTAATTACAGATTATATGCAGCTCGAATCGTGTGTGGATTAGTCGTCGAGTGGATACACATGTGTTAAAGGTCCCAGAACTGTTGGGTAAGTGTCAGGATCAGCTGTGGGATAAGGCGGCTTAAGAGATTACTGGGTATACTAGAACTGAAATTTGTTTTGTTTTAAAAAAAACTTAAGCTTTTTAATAGCTTTCACATAAATTCAAAGTAATCTGCCTCAAATGATGAAAAACTTATGTTGGAAGAAATATGTTGTGTTTTATCTTAAAACTTTCGAGACAATTAAATGGTTTCTGAACTCCTCAGCTGTTATAAGTGTGTAGAAGCATTTTCTAAGCTGAAAGTGAGCATAAGCTTTATATTATGTAATGAAAAGATTATTTCTATGGTGAGTCCCGACTTGAAATTATTTCATAACTTCATGTGATCTTTCCCAATTCAGCTTTAAGCAAAAGTCAAGTAATTTTGGGTATGACTAATGCCTTATTATATACACAATTTGCGTGTTTTCAAGGTCGCTCCTAATATTTTTTCTTTATGACAATAAAAACAGGTTCCCAAATGCCAATTTCGTTGTGGGTAACGGCTAAGTACAAACTTAATTTATGGCCAAGACAAAAAATCATTATTATTTTCTTAAGTTGAGCTCAGACATTCAAATGCCACGCTCATTATACGATAAATCTAATAGCACAGCAATAAGCGAGTTTTCAAAATTCATATTAAAAATATTAAAAACAATTTGCATAATGCGCAAATGTTGCGCACAATTAAGCCTAATTCGAAGCAAAAGTCACAAAAATATTACGAAATTAAGTCGAATACAGCTGCGCACAATTTGAGCAAACGGAAATGCATTTAATTTGTTTTTTACGACTGCACGAGCTACGAGATACTTTGCCTGCAATCTGTGAGATACTTTTTGCGTGCTGCACACGTTTGCTGGCTTAGCCAAAGCACTGAGCCCAATTTGAATGTTCTTGTTCGAATATGTCAGAAATATTTGACGCCTTTTTCACTGGCATCCTTTTGAAGGCAGCACTGCGCCTACTACCCCCACCCTCCCACAAACCTCTCCCCGCAGACTCGACGCCTGTTTGTTATTTACCGACAACTTTATGGCCACATGTCGACGTCGTCAACGAAAAAAATTGTCATCATAAACAACAGCGCACAAGAAATTCTTGCTTAAATTTCAGGCTCTTTTTGCTTTTTTCGGTTTTTTTTTTGTTATTTTTTGTTATTTTTTGCTGGCTGTTATTGTTGTTGTTGGCGAGCATGTGTGAAAAATAAGCAGCCGCTTGACTGTTCAGTTTGCCCCACTGGGTAATGGGGGGGGCGTGGCTGCTCGGAAAAGCGCCGCGGCGTCTATTTAATGAAGTGCCATCCCCCAGGCCCAGTACATGCCCCTCGCCCTACCACACACATTTCCCGACTCGGCTTGGCTTGGCCTGAAGGCCTGAGGCCTTTGTCAATGCTTTTTGTTTGCCGCATGATGGCAGTGTGAATTTTCACATGACTCTGGTGCATTCGAAGTTTGCATTGCATAAAGAGCCGCCTTTCAGTTGTTTAACTTAGTATTTGCTCAAGGTGCTGGCTGACTGGGTTATGTTAAGAGTTGTGGGAGGCTGCGAAGTGGCCAAAATGAGGTTGGCAAATACATAAATTAGTTAACGAAAGCTGACACAGCCAAGCCTAAGAGTTATGGTCTATGCAGGTCGGGACAGCACGCCTATTGCTGACTTTCAAGCATAAGAAAGAATACAAATTTCAGTTATGTAGAGTATACTATATACTATTCTTGATTGAAAGATTTAATACCCCCTTCTTATGGGTACGGGGAGTCCAGAGTCATAGAAACCATCGGTTATTCAATGAGTTCTTGTGTAAGAAAACCCTTTTGCTTTTCCCGATATTTCCACCAATCTCTGCAATTCCAACTAGTATTTATTATTCTTTATATAGATTAGAAAAATGTTAAAAAGCTCTGTTTACTATATCATATAGAGGTTTAATCAGGTCCTTCCCCTATCTATCGATCTACCCATCAGAATATTTTAAATAATGTAAATGTTGTAAATCTCATTTCCCTATTAATATTCTTCTTCTAGTTATAATGTAAGCTGATATTTCTTCATTTTTTTTTAAAGGAGATTCACTCTTTTCCTTTAACCAATTCGATCAAGCTGTGCTAATAGAAAAATTGCAATAAGCAAATTTCAATACAAATAATTATTTTTATATATATATATATATATAAATATATATCTGTCATAGGAATAATAGGGTGAAAGTTGACCTTTGAAGACAGCAGTTACCTCTTGTTTAAATGTAATCTTGAGTAATAAAACAATAACAATTGTTTGTTTTACATTTAAGACCAAAAAACTAATGAATTACATGGTAATTTCCAATTTAAGCATCTTCTTTACTTTTGTTCACATTATTTATCAGATTAGATTGATTAGATTATTAGATTCAAATGTAATTTCGTGTGGGTCTTAAAACTTTCCATAATTTTCCATGTATTAAATTATATTTGTTTGATTCGGGCCATCTTGCCTTTGAAAATAAAAAAAATAAAAATAAAATAAAAATAAAAATAAATATATAATATTTATATTAATTTTATTATTTATTTATAAATAAAAATTGTATTAATTTTATTATTTATTTATAAATAAAAATTATATTATGTTCATTATTTATTTATTTTTTAATTAAGTAAATAGTTTTCTTGAATCATTTGCTTTTAATAAAACTAATTTCTTATATTGTAGTAAATGCCTAAATATTTGAATTCATTAATTTTTTATATCTTAGCAGCGCTTATTTGAAAATTATACAGTCAATTTATTCGCTCAGAGCAAAATAGTCTGAGGTTAAGCTGAATCAATATCAATATTATTTATTTGATTTTTGTGCTGTATTTTTATTGTTGTGTAGCACACACACTCACACACACACACACATTCAGCATATACACACAGTTTCAGCAAAGCCGCGACAGGCAATTTGTTTAGCGTACAAATATTTATTTCAATAATTTTTTTTGAAATGCTGAACATGTAATTGTCATTTTGTCAGACAAACAATAGGCTGAAGTCTCCGAGAGCGGGGGGGGGGGGGGGGGGGGGCTGTGAGCTCAGCAGCTAAGACCACAGACCCGAAGCCGGGAACTCAAGACCCCACCCGGCAGCGAGTGTTAAGCTCTCCATTGTTTGCCTTTTGCGATTTGGGGCGTAGAAAAAATGCGCAACGGTCGCATAAATAACATGAAATTAGCTGGCAAATATGTCAAGTCGAAGCTGGTTCGGGGAGGGTGGGTAGAGTGGGCTAAGACTGAGAATAAATCTAGAAAACTTGTTTTTCTTTTTGAGTTGGCATCGAAACACCTGCGTCGAGTTGTGGCTGTTATATTTTGGTTCAAGTACTAAATCACCTGCTTGGTAAAAGTTTATTTTTATCTAATTTGAATTTATGCGCGTAGATCTTTTGCTCAAGATCAAAAACCGAAACTGGGAAACTGGTTTCGGTTGTCCCGCTTGTGATTTATGCCACACAGAGAGAACTCGCCGCCAGATTGTCACTAAAGATATGGCTTATTGAAAATGATATATACTAGACATGCTCTGCCATTTGATGTGGATTCTATGTAATTTGTGTCATTGTAATGGCCCCCAAGCAGTTCAACCAAGCCCAAGTCCAGCTCATTAGTCCCCACAGCAGCCGAAAAGTGGCAACAGGTGCGACTCGGGGTTGTGCCTCGGATTACGTTGAGTGGCACTTGTTGAGGGGCTTTTGTTTTTTTCCGACTTAGATTGGATTGCTCGACTCACAAATGTGTTGAAAGCTGAAGGTTTGAGGAAAGAAAAAGATGATAGGTATGGTCTGAATGGCTGCTTATGACAAGGGGATTAACGGAGGTTGAATTCGGATGAAAAACGCATTTGTGGCCCCTTAACTGATAAATAGACTTGATTAGAGTGGATTGAGAAAAATTATGAGAATGTGTTAGCTGTTACTAAGTGCCATATAGAAAAGATATTGATATGACTTAGTGTGGCAAGAAAATAGGTAACAAAGTTGTTTGAATTAAAATAATTGGGATGAGGATTGTTCTATGACAGTTACGCAGGAAAAAGCCCGGTACCCTTAAAGATTTAAATATTTTTAAGTGTACAAGCCCGGCTAGAAATCATAATACTTATAACAATATTGAAATGTTGAGTGTATTATTAATAAAATTCTTTAAAAAAAATCTATGTATATTAATGTGAAGGAATTACGTTCTGTTTTGAGAAGGAACATAGAAACTTCTTGTTTTGTTACACTACAAAGAAAAAACAACAAATACCATTCCACCTATTATGATTGCTACTTTTTTCCGCATAAAAAGAATCATATATTCCTTTTACAATGTTGCATACAAATTCACCCAAGAGGGAATCTCATATTTAACCAGCCGTTCCATTGATTTTGCGGAATCTCAGCTGCAATAACAACAATACCAACTCATAAAACTACAACATACAACATAATAATCAACAGTGAGTGAAGTAATTGGAGCTCCAGCAGCGCAGAGCTTGTAAGGTTCAACAACTGAGAGCCAATCTGCGGCGCGGTGCGGAGCGGGTAACGGGGCAGCAGCAGCTGTATGGGTATAGCCGTAAATCTCGAATAAAAAAGAAATTCATCTTCATAAAACGAAAAACCGGCAGCGGCTGTCGATGCCGCAGCAGCATTACCAGAGACCGGACCCACAGACCAACTGAGAGATAGTTTACTTGCGATAATCACACCAATCCAAAAAGCCACACAGTTGCCTCAGTTACCCCCAGATTCGAACGGTTCCGCCTGTTCACCATGAAACGTCATAAACACTTGAAAAACTGTTCAAATTTGATGTACCACTTATAAGTCGAGCGGCGCGGCGGCTCTCATCGATTTTGATTTTTGTATACCCTGTAGCCAGCAAGTGGGTATCATAAAGTCAATACAAAAGTCTATAAGGAGGAGCAACAGACAGCAGTGTATAGTTTTCCGTCGATTATATCAGATACAATAAGACCAAATTTGGTATGAGGCTTCTCTTTTACCTAATTCACAATAAGTTAATTTAAAATTTTTGCTAATCACCGCCCCTTTTCAGAAAAGTAACAAAACTAATACAATCATATGAATATTTCCTTAAATTTTATTGCCATCTTCTTATCCCGAAATTTTCTCAATGTTTATGTAGTAAACTAGCTGGCAACACCCCAGCGTTGCCCGGTGATATTATTAGATTTAAATTAATTATTTTAAATTTGAATACTTTCCTCAATCGTAAGAAATCCACAAAATAAGGCGTATTACAATTTTAACGCTCGTGGGGATAGACTTTGCTAAGTAATTGAGTCACATGCCTAATGATTTCGTGGGTAGGGCTGTGATAATGACTTTGAAGACGATCTAGCTAAAAAAAAAAAATTTCACTCGAGAATGACCTAATTTCCCGCCCGTGGCAACGGATGGGGGTAGATTTTCCACAATCGGTTAGCAGGTTTTTAAACTATTGTTGGTGTAGTTTTGCAAATACGTTTTTCAAGACTGTATTATCTGTATAAAGTGTGTGCTTTCGCACTAGGTTTCGGAGTCATATAAAGTAATCCTGAGTATATATGAGAATTCCGCCTAAATTGAGTTCTTTCAATCGACACATTTCTGAAATTTAAGTTTTTATTAAAGGTTAAGAAAGTGTTGTTTCAAAATCATTCAACAAAAGAGTTTTTTTTTTAAATAGCTGGTGTATTTTAAAACTATCCCAAACTGCTTAGCCTTTAGTATTGGTTTGTTCACTAGCTATGTAAAGTGTATATTTTTGTTGGCATGTGTTAGGATAACTTACACTTGGATAGAGGGTATCTTCCAGCAGAGCAATTTAAGCTAGCGCGTTCTACATGTTTTCTTTATTTTCCTCCTTGTTGCCAACGACTTTGGATTTGAGGCGGCTTCTTTTGGTTTGGGGATCTTGGAGAGCAGCTGCCCCCTCGCCCAGCAATTACTTAGCTTGCTGTGCTGCGGCTCGAAAATTACATTTAATGTGTTGTTGTTGCACAGATTTTGTGTTTTTGTTTTTTTTTTGTATTGCCGATAGAGGCGTGAACCTGTTGAAATTCGTACCCAGAGACTTTCATAAGTTGGTATGGTCCGGCATCCGTTCTGGAGCGGACCAGGGCCAGGGCCCGTGGGCTATTTGTCTGTGTATGTCTGGACGCGCTGACTTGGCCAACGCATTTTGATTGTTTTCTTAGCCCACATCAATACAACAATATAATTATTTGTTATTGCGCTTAGAACCTGTCGATTTAGTTTTCGATGTTTATTTTTTTGATTTCTGCTTTTTTTTCTCCTACTTTTGTCTGGCAGCTCGTCGACCTTAATCACATTTGAAAGTTATGAGCAATAGAGTCGGGGGGTATTCGGTGTTCGGTATTCGGTATTCGGCATTCGGTGTATCTGGGATTTGTTAATTGCCGGGCACTGTCAGAGACCAGTCGGCTTTCATATTTTCTCTCCGCACTTGGCGTTGGGGACTTACTGGGCTGGTTGGCTAATTGCCATATTAACCTATGGCCCCCCTGCTGATGATGATAATAATAATGTAGATAACTGCGTGCTCGATTTGTAAGTGCTGCTGCTTATTTGCAAGATTGAACTCTGCTCGATATTCTGGCCAAGTGAAAGTAATTAGTTAGTGTTTGTTGCCTTTGGGTGAAAGCTGAACCTTTAATTGTATTTTCTTTGGCTGCTGTATAATCAATCAACGCTCCGCACTCATATTACTTTTGTAAGTTCGAGGGGCAAGTGGTGGGGCCCCTGCGGTCATCTTTTGGGTGTGTCTTGGGTGGTAACCTGGGCTTGGATTTGCGTAATTTTGGCGAAAGTGTTGTTTGATCATTTCCGGGTAATGTGTCAGAGCGCTTTGGAATGCAGCAAAGAAAATACTTTAATTAGATTGATGATACGACCGCAATCTGAGCATTTAATGTTCATTTAAGATAGCTAAAATCTCCTGCAATCAATTACATGTGCAAGCATCAGCATGCTTGATTGTGATCAATGAGCACGATCGATTTTCTTAAGACTCTAGTTTCATTTAATTAAGGCAATTCAGGTTCCCTGAATGTGCATTCTCGCAGAGATTAAAGCTGGAATGATCCATGATCTGTCTGGGTTTTCTTATCTTATCGATCATTTCAGCAAATTTGTGATCATTAATCATGGTTTTCAGCATGTTATGAATTAAATTAAAGCTCCGCTCTAATTGCAAACTGTCTCCTGGGTACGCTCTTGAAAATGCCACCCAGTCAGCTTTCCAGTAATTTGTCTCCCATCGCTCGGGCTCTCACGGTGCATTGTTCTGCATGCACACTTATATGCGATAACGATCCTTGCTCACCTTATGCCTTGTCTTCGGGAAGAACCAACCCCCAGCTCAGCATTCCGATGTGTTCCACGGTAAACTGTGCCAGATCGCTCCGACGAGAAGACCTAACCAGGCCGAGCCCGCTCATGATCAGTGATCGAGAGATGGCCCCATGCCGACATACTTACTACACAGATTGCAACCGATCTGGATCAGCAGCGCACATATCCCGAAATGAGAGCCGGGGCAAAAAATGAGCATCGGGCAGCGCTGATTGTCATAATTAAGGATGTTGTATGTTGGCATGCCAGACTCTCAGACATCCCCGACATCCCCGACAGCGCGGACAGACGTGCTCCACTCGAGGCACTTGTAAAACCAACAGATAACCGTAAGAACAAGTTTCAGAGCTGCAAAAAGAGACGAAGACAAAGCTTCCGGTGCCGGCAGTGCTGGTTTCTGCCTCAGCAGTTTCAAGATCAGCCGCAACATCTCATAATTGCAGCTAAGCAAAATTATATACCACGAGCAGGCCGAGATCTCAGATCCACAGATCTCAGCACACATAACGCATGTGTCATCCTCGGAGGGAACAGGGGGGGCCACAATTCCTCAGCTCCACTCGACTCTGTCTGTATAAATATGCCAGCGGTGCAGATCTTCGCTCAGCTGCGATCCACGACAATTACTCGACTCTGTGGATGTGGTTGTGAATGCGGTTGTGAATGTGGACATGGACGGTACAGCGGAGGGAGCGGTGGACGGGACGGTGTGGTTACAGCAATCTGTGGCCAGCCGCTTGCCGGCCCGCACTCGAGACAAATGTATATCATTCATCAAATTAAAAGTTCAACAGCGTTGCAGTTGCCTGCCAGTTGCCGTGAGGCAACGTTAAGGCGGGGGTAGTTCAAAAAGTTATAGCAAACGGAAAATACATGCACTGTTGGGGTTAATGGTTTCGAATAAAGTAAGGTGTTGTTGTGGTGAAAAATGATCACAAAAAAGATTATTAAGGGAAGTATTCTATGTGAGTTATGTTTCTTAGCAAAATTCAAGTGATCGAGGGGGTTTTTGACTAAAATGTTAACAGAAACGTAGTATTACCGGCTGATTGTTTATTGGTTGGATCTTCAGATCTCAACTGGGAAGATTTCTTTACTTGAATCGCTGGTTTTATTATAATTTAAAAAAAATGGTAAGGTCCATTGATAATAATCAACATTTTTAAAGAAAATAAACGTGTTAAAAAGCAATTCGTATAAGGCATTTGCGATCTCTCTTCATACTTAAAATCACATTTTTTTACAACGCTTTAAATTACCTTCATATAATCAGAAAATCGCCCTATAATAAAGGTAACCCTAAGAGCCAGAAAAAATGTCTCCTTAATAGAAATAATTTATAAATTTGTGAAACATATTTCCTAAATTCAGAAAATATATGCGATTAGCTGCCTTTGGCTACAAAACCAAAGGCGATATTCTAAAATTTTGGGGAATTTATTTTCCAGAGTGTAGAGTGTAGAAACTCAAATAAATCTTACTTCTAGAAATATCTGCTGTTTGGGAAGAGTAAAATTCAGTCTTTTCCCGCGAATTAAGTTTACTAATCTTCTAGTGTGTACATTTTCCTCCTCGGGCCCTATGGAATTCGCAAAGCAGCCCTCGTTAATGCAAGCACAGCTACTCAACCGCAAGTCAGACTAACTGACAGAGCAACTGTTGCTGTTGTTGTTGTTGCTGTTGTTGTTGTTGTTGGTGTAGTTGTTGCTCTATTTTACAGCCGGTCTTCAGTTTGGGGGCCTGGGACTGCCAATCATTGCCTTGGCCTGCCGTCTGTTGCTCATCTTTGGACTCCATTCACTCAAACATCAGTTGAAGGGGCTTCGCTCCGTCATTCTCATCCGACTGACTCCGGCCACTTGTTGGCATTGCAAGTTGCAAGACTCCGGCCGGAGACCCCAGGCCAGTGCTTATTAAGAGGGCTTTTCAACTTGAATGGCTTCCTGGGCCACTTTAATAAATACAAATACTCGCATAAGTAATACAAACATATACTATATTTTATAGCAGCAGAGCGAACTTTTACCCTTTGGCCCCCAAAATGCACTCAATGCTCCTTCATTTGTTGCTGTGTTTTAAACTAGCATTTATGAGCTTAGACGGCTTAAGACAATTTATTGGTTATTAGTTTGTTCCCAGAATTGATGTCTCTTGCCAGTCTCCCGGTTCTTAGGGGGCAGACTCAAACTTTTGCCCCATTGCCCGGTTAAGACTTGAGAAATCAAAGCATCTAATGAGCTTAGCACGTGTTGGCCATCTATTTTAGTTCCCTCCCCTCGCCTGACCGAGCTTGTGTCCTGGCTTGTTATCTAGTATCCATTTGGCCCGTTCGTGTGTTGTTGTTAGACTTTAATCTTTAATTGCTTTTTGGGTTTGTGTGTGCTTTGGTGTTTACGGACATGCTAGCGTTTGTGTGTTGGCATTTGTATTTATGGCTCAAATACGAGAATGTACAACAGTCGCCCCCAGGAAAGGCTTTGTGGCCAAGTTTGCAGTTGTGGCACTTTCAATTTGAAACTATGTTTGTTTGGAGGGGCTTTAAATTGAAGTAGTTTTTGAGTAAGTTACAGCCGATTAAATGATTTTATGATTTTCTAAGTTTTTCACCCAAACAAAAATCCTTATTTAAATCAAAAGCAAATAAATTCTGCTAACAGCCTTGAAGCCTTTTATTAAAAGTAGCTTATAATTAAGTAAAGCAGGATTTAATTTTGCTTTTTACTTAAACTAAATATAAGGGAGCGTAAATATGATAATGTACCAATTCTTAAAAGAAAGAAAATTATAATGAAAGTGAATTGATACATGAAGAAGGACTACACCTAGGATATCCTTGTTGCCAGAATATCAATTTTTATTCAAAAAATCAAACTCAATTCTGCATTATTATTATGTACTATTATTTTAAGTATTGGGTTCGAAAAAAGCATAAATTATGGAAAATTCTAAAGTACATTCTTCTTTTCAGATCAAATACCAAAAAATTAAAAATTCAGTATTTTTCCCAAAGTCAAAAATACCAAAAAAATGGAAAAAAACATTATTTTCCTAAATGTCAAAAATTACCAAATAATTGTATATTTTGTAATTGTGGTATTTTTTAACTTCTTTGTTGAGGAATAAATAAATTCAAGATATAATGCTTAAAAGGAAATGTGTTATAGTATATGAATCTATATTACTTATAACCGTCGCGGTCCCTGCTAAAAATCAATCAAGCAAATATAAATAGATGTATTTAGGCTGTGCTTTTCAAGCTCATTAAAGCTTTCAATATATTTGGTTTGATTTGATTAGTTTTTCCATTGCTAACATTATTCCAACTATCTAGTTGCATTTTAAAGTTACGAGCACTTAAGCAGCTAAGCTCGATTTGAACATTTATAACATTTTTGCACTACTTGAAACTAATTTTGCGCAATGCCAAAACAATAGAAGAACTTTTGCATGTTATACTGTCAGTTGTATTCCTATAACATATAGCAAAAATATCCACAAAACTTTACCAAGCTAACAACAATTTCCATTAGCAAATCCAACCAATCTGACCACAGAAAGCAGTTTGTACTTTCATGCTATATGCTTTTTACCCCTCCGCTCTACTAATTTCTGTCCAATAATTTGCACTTAACTGTTAGTTGGGGCTCCAGGCCCAGGTTTCAGTTACTTTCATGGAAAATTCCCTTTCATAAGCACATTTAGGACTGGGGCAGCCAGCTGAAAGTTTTTAGAGAATTCACAACGAATCCATTGGTTGGGTAGCTGGGGAATGTTGATGTTTTTGGGGGCGGAGGGGCATCTGGGTTTAAATTACGTGCACTGCACAATAGTTCAATAGCAATGGACACCACAGAAACCCACAGACAGGCATCCAACAGATACGCGCTGGCATGCTGAAATATTGCAAAAATACGGAGAGACATTGTTGAAGTTGGGGAGAAAACCAAGTTAAGGCAACACAAAAAGGCAGCGATGGATACAACAACAATAACTCGAGTTTTTTATTTACATTGAATACTACAACTACAAATACTGGAGCAGTAAGGCAGGAAAAGCACACACTGAAAGTATTTCCCGTAGCGCTTACGGCTTTTTGGCCTGACACTACACATAAGTTATTATTTGCACTGGCAATAAGTAGAAGGCGGATCTGAGAGGCAGGGATTGGGGGGAATTGGGGCAGTTCCTGCCAGTGCCCAGGATATACAGCTCCAGTTTGCCAGTCAATTGTGGCGCGGCCCCTTGCCAAGTATTTGTTGTCGTTGTCTTGGCTAACTCCCTGACTCTGTATCTGTATCAGTAGCTGTATCTGTATCTGTCGCTGAGTCTCTGTTTCTGTCGCCCGCCTTTCAATACAACTTTCATGGGCCACCGGTTCGAGCCAGCGCCGGTTGTTCGATTAGTATCGGAAATATACAGAGGAAGCCATTAGGCAACTTCATGCAATTTTATTAGCAGTTCAGTTGGACTGCACTAATGGTTTATTACACAACAAGGAAGCTACCTACTGCTCCATATTCGCTTCGAAACGGAAGTGGGCGTTGCATAAATGTTGTGGTCTCATTTTTGAAGAGATCACCAGCAGTTTGTGTATCAAATTTGGTGACTATAGCTTGGGAGATGAGAAAGATATGGATCTTGTTGCAATCTCTAAAGAAGTTCATTCGTGATCCTACATTGGTGAGGGTTAGAGTGGGCACAACAAACAATTCTTGACACATTTTCATAAACAATATGTATATTTACAAAATTTTAGATCAATAAGATTGCAGATTCTGTAAACAGAATCCTTCTTAATGCTTTGCCAAAAATGTCTAGCGTTTTAAAAACAAACTTAGCCTTTATTTGGTTAAAATTTATATGCCGGTTCTTCAATAGTTCGTTAAGAAGAATTTACAAAATATTTTATGACTAGCTGCGATAAATTTTATGTAAGTGTAGTTGTGTAATATTCGAATGTTTGTACACAAATTTATAAGTATCTAACTGTATTTATATATCCATGACAGACTCCCTAAGGAAGGCTTAACATCCCCGAAATGCGTAGGACAATTTTAATAAAATTAATGAAAATCAGGAATACTTTTAAAAGAATCACTTCGGCCTAATGAACTCGCTTAAAAAACACACAAAGTACTTTGTGCTTCCTATTGCAAACTTAAATTTTAGCGTACTTATTAAACGATTTCCCTGTAGTAAAGCCTTGCACATTTAACTAGCTGGCACAACTTCTCAAGCTCACCTCGTACTTAGTTGACTTTTTTGTTTGCTATTTCGACCTGCCTTTTGTTTTGCACTCCTCTGCTGGTAAATAATGGTTAGTTTTTGATTTCAAACAATAATTCAATGGCATAGCAGAGCGGCCAACTGAGCAGCGCTGGGGATAGCAGTAGGGGGGGTTGGGGGAAATGTATCTGCGAGCTAGTTGCAACCATTGCGGGGCTAGGCAGTCAATTTGGTGGCGCTCTGCTGACCATTTTTGGGTGGCCCCAAGTTCGAAGCGGTGCGACGCCTCCTCTTGTGGCTCAGCCGCACGCGTTGCCGTTGTTGTTGTTGTTGTTGTTGTTGTAGCTGCTGCTGCTGTTGGCCATAAAAAGTAAGACAAGTTCCAGAGCGACGCGTTGCCAGGCTGTCGCCTCAGTCGCCTCTTGGCCGGGTCGGGCCTGTCAGTTGTAGCTGTTAGATACAATTACAGTTAGCTGCTGAGATACAGAGAGATGTACTGTAACTACAGCTACGTAGTGTCGACTTTGGCGGCACTTCTCAGTGGCTTTTGATGTCGGCTTGCCCCCCTCCGGCTTTCGTCTCAGTCATGTGCGGTGGTCTCCATCTGCAGTTCCCTCCGAGTGTGTATGTTATCTGATACAACACACAGAGCAAGTCCAAGTCCAAGACTATTTCAGCTTTTATTGTTTCAAATGTAAACTTTCTGCTTTGATTTGCTTATCGTGCTCAGTCCGTATTTGCCTCTGCCTCTGTATCTGTATCTGTATCTGCATATAACGTTTGTGCAACGTTGACTCAGCTGCCACTGCCTGTGGCCATCGGCATCACATCACACAATTTGCCACATATACAAATACCTGAAGCGTGTGAATCATCGGATACGTTGCATGGCTAACTGCACATTAAACTGCGACAAGTGTTTTTGGTCTGTTGCAAATTGCATAATTGCCATGGTCAGTCCATATAATCGCTCAATGATTCATCAGTGGAGCCATTTGAGATTTTTCAACCGATGCGGCCTCAGAGATATGCGAAAAGTGTTTCAATTTCAATTCAATTCACATCAGTGCAATGGAGCAGTTACCAAATGTTCTTTTTGTGAAATTTCATTCGAAGAAGGGATGTAGTGAAATAATTAATTATAATTGTTTATTTACACCTGCTTGTCTCGAATTACATGAATTAATTTCAACTGTTTCGGTATCCCGATATCGATACCTTAAACATAGAGTTATTTCTTAACTTATCGTTATAATTTTTCAGTTGCATTTAAATTCAATTGTTTCTGGTCTTACGTCAGTTAACTTCAAATTCAATTTGCTTATTACAAGTTTTATATACTTGTATTACTTATATATTAAAATAGGCTCTAACTAAATTACTTTTTTCCCCAATATAATCAACTAAATTGTACTTAGATTCCAATGAATATTATATTGTAATTATAAAGTAATTTCGGATTTTATTGACAAATTCTGATCAAATTCTTTTAGATATATGCATGTACATATATGAATCATTTTCATGAATTTTTGCCTTGATTTGGTCGTCATAAGTCTATAATGGTCGGTCAATAGGTAGTGCGTTGTGGACGTCAAAATTTCCGGAAAGGAATTTCGCCAATGCTCACTTATGTCATTATCCCCATATACGCCACATACCTTTTGTCGGGCTTTGGTTGCGTTCTTTAATTTTCGGAAATAAAAAAGCAAAATATGCCGAAAATGCTCATTTGTAGTATCCAAGTTTAATTTGTTGCTGAGCTTACAAATGTAATCGTATGATAGTCAAATTTTTATCCATAGTAGTTAAGACTTAAAGCTTTCCAATGATACCAAATAGTATGGGCCTTGTCACCGACTTCTTGTATAAATGAAGTCATAAATTACCTATCGATAAACATTCGACATGACTTTCGTACAACCCAATTTGAACGATCTGGCAGCACTACACAAATTCTTGCGTTAAGTTGGCTGCGCTTAAGTTCAATTGCAACTGCAAAAGGAAGCTTGTTATTCGTATTATTTAAATAAAATCAACACTTCTGTAATGGTAACTACATTAACTAAGATTTTCAACAGTATATACAAACATATTAAATACTATTTTCATTTGATTTATAAGACTGAAGTTTCACGTGCTGTTGTGACCTTCAATGCTCACGGTTCGAATCCCAGTCACATTAATTTATCATCATTGTTTATTTAAATGAAACTGCGATTTATGTTGCCAATTAGCGCGATAATCGCACAAGAATAACTACATTCCAAACAATAAACTTGAGCACTTTACTGAATCTTGATTAAAACTATTTAGTTGACTTGAATGGCAAAATTGAAACGTAAATGATAATATGCCAATTACGCAGTAAACGATGATAACAAAGTCATCATATATACAATTTACAAAATATTCAGACGCAGTTGAAACATCCTTTGCAACATTTTGCATCTTTCCTTAACTGCATAACCGAGCAGGGCAAAAATAAATATCATTAAAAAGCAAAGATGTGAGCCAGAGCCAAAGAAAAAGCGAAATATGAGGGCGAAACTGAAACCAAATGTTTTTTTCCTTCTTTCTTTCTTATTTCCTTAATAAAAATCCGCGAATTTTTTTCCCAGGCAACTGAAATAATATTTATGTCATTTCAGTGTTGATACAAGAACTGAATGTGCTTCAATTTCATTTAAACTGACGATATTTACATGAGAGCTTGTAGCTGAAATGGAATCGTTGTTAATCGCCTTAAGGGCTGTAAATAATGCCAAAGGCAACAGTTCCTAACTTACGCCTGCACAAAATCAATTGATTTCTTATTTATAAAGTGAATGTGAATGTGATTGTGGGTGGAACACGTTGAAGATCTAGGCTGGGAGCTCTAGCTAGTACTACTTACACAGGAGCCATTCTGCCCAAGAGCTTTGGGAAGCCAAAACCGGCACCTTCCAAGCACTAGACAAACAAGATACCATACAAAGATGAACAGGGAGCATCCTCGGAAAGAAGTAAACAAACAAGACCATAAATAAATTATTTACATTGGCCCAACATTGGAGCAGGGCGTTTGACTAAGAAACTAGGCAGCTCAGGGGAGGTGGTAAATATATATTTTTTCTTCTTATTTCTTATTTTTTTGCAAAATCAACAAAACTGAAATGACAAAAAGGCAGCCGGCCAGCTAAAGCTGACAATGGCATAGGACTAGGGAGACTCCAGGCCCTCAACATGGAACATTATCAAGGCAAACAGAGGCATAATGGACGCGCATAATGGAGGGTCCAGAACTGGGCAGGAGCAAGGAGAAAAAACAACAACTGAAATTGAACAACTAATAGTGGCATGAAAAAAGAGAAAATCCCAGCTAGAAGGCGATGTGTGTGGTCTGCCAGCGAAATTAAATGAGCCAAGGAAATGACCGGGGAAGCTTTAGGAATAGGAAAAGGAATAGGACTAGGCCGAATAGGGCTGGCTCATTCTGATAATAAATAAATAAATAGCCACAACGATGGTTGCCTCACATCGATTTGACTTACGGGCTTACGGGAATATGCAAAAGGAAAAAAATGAAAATTACAACCGCTATAAATACATCAAAAGGCGTGGCTGGGCTTAAATGCTTAATGCTCTTGGCTTAAAGGTATCACACCCGAACATTAAAGAACGCTAATGCAACAGAGATGATTTGCATTAATAGAGATTACACAAATAATTGGTAGAGGAAATGCACAATTTGTTGAAAAAACACAAAGATATTCATTTTATGGGATGTTTAACATAGAAAAATGCTTATCAAATAATATTTTAATTTAATTTAATTTATTGCAAATAACATCAAGCAGATTTAGTGAAAAACAAATGTAGTATTATACGCTAAATGATTTCTTTTTTCATAAACAATATAGAAATATAAAAATAAAAAAAAGTTTGGAATAAACCATAGGCAAATCAGCATTGATAAATTGTTGCTGAATATATATACAAGAATTATAAAATCAATTTCATTAAAGACATTTCAAGGGATACAGTTTAGTCGAGGTATTTATAAAGCTACAAAGTTTTATATATCACATTAAGAATGACATTGTCTCAGTCTTGAGATCTTGAGCATTTTCTAGGCCTATTTATACATGTACTTTGATTTTAACAAAATGAATGAATATATAAATGTTGTTAACATTATATTTACGTGTGATTCAACAACTGGAAAAACGTGAAAAATTAGAAACAAAACTATAATCTATCATGAAAATAAATGAACAAAATTGACATTATACAAAACCTTAAAAAAACACAACAAAATTGCAAATTGTATACAAATGAGCAAAATTGTTAAGCCTGTCGCATTAACAAATTGAAAGCATTCATCACTGCCAACAAAAAAGATCCGAATTCATGGGAAAAATATCAGTATACATATATGTATATTCGAAATCGAGACACGCTAAATTCAGCGTCTATCTGAAAATAATAATATTTATTTCTAGCAGCCCATTATCTCATCGTTGTCTCCTCGAACGAAGCTCAATGCGCATCAACACCCAATTAACCTTTATAATAAATTTAAAAGCAACACAAATAACGAAATTGAAGTGAAAAATAAAATAAAATGAAATTGTATTTTTTTAGCTTATCAACAGAAATACACTTCCCATGCTTAGAAATATATAAGTTAATATATACAATCTATACACACACTATACTATACGCATGTATTTCCATTTGATAATTACGCTAAACGTTATGCGCATTTATATCACGTTGATTTTGCATTTTATATTTGGTATTATTTTATTCAAAATCAAATAAAATGCATACAATTTATTTGGTCAAAGCCAACAGTTTTTTTTTTGTGTTTTTTTTTTCCTCTAATTTTTGTTGAATATTTCTCGTTGCTTATTAAATATGCAAATCGCTTGGTGTTTAAAATGTTGTACAACTTAAATATGCAGCTTACAAAAGACCGAACTAGTTAGCTAGCAACATTTTATAAAATTTACCAAAATTTTGCATAATGCGCCAAAAGCATTTCGAACCATTTTCAACTGACTGACTGACTTTTTTGGCCCCGTCAGCTAGATTATATGGCCATAATAAATGACAGTGACCCGGGATTGTGACCCTAATGAGCTGCAATAGGGCTGGACTACTTGACCACCTCCAGCCCCCGCAAAAAGCGTGTCTAATCAAATTTGAATACGACCATTGCAGTTACAGTTGGCAACAGACGTTGACAATTTGAAAATCGACTCTGGTGATGTCATTAGCCACCCAACAGCCCGCTTTGGAATGCATTGACCTAATTTGTTTATTTATTGAAATTGCTTTTTAGTTCAATTATAAAGAGAGAATGCTATAGATTTTTGTCTGCCGTCTAATGCTGACATCGTGCATTTTGCCTCAATTATTATTTAATTTCACTTGCAATTTATGGAGCAGCTCAATTTGTCACAGTATTTTGTTGTTATCATTGTTGTTGGCACTGATTGGGGAATTTCTTGTATGATATACTAGTAATTGTACGGGTCACAGCCTTGACAGTTTAGCTTGTGGCATTGATTTTGATTTGCCTGCTTAAGTGGGATTTGGACACCGTTTTGACGCATTGAGGTTATCTTAGAATGGTTATAAGAAAGTTTCACTGAATATTTAATAATATCTAAGCTCTATTTCACAACAATCCAAATTAAATTGTCACTTATGCTGAGCATACAAATAATAAGCAGATTATATTTTACCGGAAAGTCCCTGCTCGGGCGCCAATAATAATGTGGCCTCGGACGCTCAGAATGCACATGAGCATCTGGAAATGATTAAAAACCTTAAATATTAATGGATGTATCCCTAGGAACCTAGGCAAATATCTCTATATTTTTAAAAATAATTGATATATATTTTTTTAAATTTTTATATCAGTGTTCTCCCCAGCCAGCCGAGAATTTTCAACAAGCTTACCCTCAATTTTCTTTACCACATACACTCCTAATTAGCTCACACTCTTTGGCCCCCCACAAATCAGTATAAATTACCTAAGGCTTCAAAATTTATGCACGCACTTTGTGAACTTAAAATCGTTTTGTGTGCTGTTTTTCGATGCGTTCTCCACCCTATAGTAGAGTAATGTCGCCTCTGGGCTCACAATTTGTGCGTATTCCCCAAGTTTGTTTACATTTTGGATGGTTTGTTGTAATTGCTCAGTGTAATTTATGCGACCGGCGAGGCAAAGTCAATGTCGTGCCAACAACAATATGAAAATGAGACATAACAAAAGCGAAACGAGAAACGAAAAGCAAGAAAAACTTACCGAGTCCAAGTGCAAACACGCTGGCGACAGACACGAAAAACCGTTTATCTAAGCAAATGTATCTCAAGGCAGTAATTACAATTTATTGTTGGTAATTATGTAATTTTGTGTGGAGTACAGATGCGAGTAGTTAGACAGAGGGTGACAGGGAAAAAGATAGCTGGCGCTGTGACAATCCAAGTGCGTGTACAGACGAATTGCTCTACAAGCTGTGTGCGTGTCTAGGTCAGTGCCGGTTTCGATATAATAGTTACTGCTACGAGTAACCTTCTGCCATGTCGATGCAAGCGCATTTAAATGAGTCTGAAGTCTGAAAATGCATTGGAATCCACTTTGCAAGTCGTTTGCTTTCCAATGAACTTCCACCGCGGATTTAGTCTGTACTATCCAGTCCATGCTCGGGCGCCCCCTCAGTCCCTGCTCGGGCGCCAGCTCGTTCCCTAAACACGCATCATGAAAAGGGAGAGAGAAGCAGCTGCTGCCACTTTTATTGACGGCTTGTTAGCTTTGGCGGTAGAGGGAGGTGGTGGAAGAAGACTGCGCATTGCATGCTGCATGCAAGCCGCTATGATTGGTACGACTATGAGTGGCCAGTTCGTCTTTGCTGGTTGATCTTCCACCTCGACCAGTTAAGCTGTTACCGGCAGGCTAGTTTAGATTTCCTCTCTGGTTTTTCAACACAACAGCTTTAAGCTGTTTGATTGCCTGCACTTTTCTTGTTTGTTAGTCAACAATGTTGTCATTTCCTGTCCAAGCATTGTGACTTACTTTTATGTCAACTTCATCGCATAGTACATGCATTTCCGGTAGCATAATTATAGACTGAGAGATTTTCATGGTAGAATATGTAGAATTGAAGTGGCTAACCAAAGCTCATTATCACATATATTAAACGAGAGATTCACAGACAGTCATAATACTAGTAACCCAAATCAAAGCTATATTTAAAAATCCATTTATTTCATCTAACACCCGTAAGCAAACAATCGTTCATTAGTGTTGCCAATTAATTTTGCGAGCCATCTAAATCACATTAGTTTTATATTCACTTATTTACCGCAACCTTTGTAGCTACACGAAACCCAGCCATCCATTTACCAACCAAAGTCTTTCCGTTATAAAATTAAAAATTGAAATTTCATTTTCGCAAAAAAGAAGAGCGTAGCTTCATCAACGACATTAGTTTGCACATATTCAAATCAACTATTTTCTTTTATTTGCTGATGAACACTACAATATATCATTAAAATAAAAACAGCAAAGTGTTGGACCAGTGAAAAAAGACAGGAAATACGTTTGGCTAACTGAACAAACGCAGGGGAGAAAAAAATGGAAATCATCGCTGGCATTGTAGACAGCCTCCGTTGGAACCTGGTACATCATTAACATACATTTGAAAACGCAAATTCCTCTGCTGCAATGACTCTGTGCCTTGTGCCTTCTGCCTCATCGTACTGGTCGGTCCCTGCTCGGGCGCCTGCTTGTTGCCTCAGCCTCCCCCTCTCAGGGTGATAATGTGGTCTCGGCTCTGTGGCCGCCACATGAAAATTTGTAAGTATGTTAGACCTGTCACTTGCACACTTCATGCCCATATTTGTCACATTTGCGCCATGTTCGCATGGGCCCAGGCACAAGCACGGGCAGGGGCACGGGCACAGACGCAGAATGGCCCGCGGCGCAGCGTCCGGCGCTGGTCCTACATGGGTCCTAGTCCTTGCCCGTTGTCAGCGTCGTTGTCGTGGTTGTTGCTCGTTAGTTGCGCATCTGATTTGCCCAACTACGACGACAACGACATGGAAATTCGTTCGCTCTACGTTTTGCTCTTCTACCCAGTGCTAAAGATGGGGTATATTGCTAACTGACTTGGCTGTTAACAACCGACTATTGTGGTTTAAAAAAAAACAGGAATTTCAGGATATAATTGTAGATTTAAGACTGCAATTGTTAAAATTCAGCTGCTTAATTATGGCTGCATTTGTGTCCTTTCGAAGCCTTAAGAACACCTGTGTGCAGAGCATCTTATAGTCGATCAGCCGCACTGTTACCGAGCGACTTGTTTTATTGTTTTGCCTGCTGCTGTTGCGGTTGCTGCTGCCGTTGCTGTTGGCCATATTTGTATGAATAAATGCGTATTTAAGCACATACTTACAACACTTGCCATGTACATATGAAACGGACCCAGCGCCAGTCCCCGAATCAGGCCCAGGCCCAGACCCAGACCCATCCGCAGTCCCTTGTCGCAGCCTCTGCTGGCGCGCGTTTTGCATTTCCCTTTGCGCTTTTCCATTTCCACTTCTTTTACTGTTGTGGTTTTTGTCGTTGTCACACATTTGCTTTATGCTCTTTATGCTTTTCAGCTGAAAGCTGCTCATTTTTAAATTTGCGGCGCTTTTTTCCTCTGAAAACTGAAACGGAAAATGATAGCTATAATAAAAAGGTACAAATAGTTTATTAATTACACTCACACCATTTTTGCTCTACAGTTTTTGTGATTAATGTAAATGCATAATTGCCCTTAGAGTAGTTAATTGAATATAACATAGTTTTTCATGTTTTAAGTGGATATCAGGACGTAAATGTATTTCAATTACAAATTATTAATTTACTTGACAAGTTAAGAAGTACATATGTTCACTAATATGTAGATATGCTTTATGCTCACTTATTTAAAGGATTTTATACTCGTTTTTACTCCCTGTACCCATAAAATGGGTAAAAGGGGGTATTACATCTGTGCAAATGTATGTAACAGACAGAAGGAGACATCTCCGACCCTATAAAGTATATATATTCTTGATCAGTATCAAAAGAGATTTCGATTTGGCCATGTCCGTCTGTCTGTCCGTCTGTCCGTCTGTCCGTCTGTCCGTATGAACGCGTCGATCTCAGCAACTACAAGAGCTAGAGACACCAAATTTGAAATGTAGGTTCCTGTATAGCATACGCAGATCAAGTTTGTTTCATATTTCAGATATCTCCCCCGTTCCCCCGCAAATCGATTAAAACCGTTTTACAGTAACAATATTCAAGATATAGCTTTAAGATTTGGCATGTACAATACTTTAGTCTCTCTTAATCTACTGTCCAAATTTCAAGTCGATCGGATAATAAACACGGAAGTTATTCACGAAAGAAGATTCAGTAATGCAGCGAGAGGGGGAAGAAGAAGCACAGCCACTTTTGCCGCCTGTGTGCGTACGTCTTTGTGTATGTGTGTGTGTGTATGGGTAAGTGGACTTAGATGTGATTGGATGTTTTAGACCTGGGTACAGGGAGTTTCGTAGTCGGGTATACTCGACTATAGCATTCTTACTTGTTGTATATATATGATGTACATATGTATATACTATCATGTGCTTGTGTGTCTCTCTCTTTTACTCTTTTCTCTCTCTTTTAAATGCATATCATTTGGCTATTCCTCTTTCTGTCCCATCCTTAAAGGGTTTACTGGCTGCGTAAATATGTTCACACTAGTGTGGTATAAGATGATAAAATGTTCAAATAAAATAAATGTAATGATAAAATATTTGATATACTCTAAAAAATAGGTATAATCTTAAACCAGTGAGGTGTGTATACTAAAAGTTGTAGTCTAAAACCATCCAAAAAAGTATTAAAATTAATCCGTCCGTATATACATATGTACATCTATGTACAGTGTGAAAGATAACAAAGATGGCGACAGAAGGACAGTAATTCTAACGTTTTTTATCACAAAACGATTAAAAGAATTCTTGAAAGCTTAAAAGGTTTGAAAAACTGCCATATTTTGGAGTATACGGTTAAATTTGTGACCAACATTTTTAAAAAAATGAGAAAATAATGTCTTAAACGAAAGAAAAACAGAACACTTTTTGGGAAGTTTAAAATTTAAACTTTTATTTTTAGAGTGTAGTGCTCAGATATTCGAATATTATATATATTTCTGAATGGATTACAAGCTGCTTAATAAAATGACAATACTTTTAATTTGTTAGTAAGGAAATTCGTTTTAATGGATTTTTTTGTACTCAATTGAACCATTACATTAACATAAATAATTTAAAAATGTTGAGTGCCGGGCTGCAATTTAAATAAAATGCGTTGCTGCAAGCGACCGTTTAATATATTATACTATTTATAATGCATATTTTAAGCTCATCATAAATTGTTGTTGGTATCAAACTGTGACATTATTAACAATTTACTACTGCCGCAGCTGCAATTTGTTGTTGCTTCAATAATTTATACGCTTTTTTTACGCATTCCTCTCATTGCAGACATACAACGAATAATATATAAATACAATATGTTTGACAACAAAGTTCCGGCGCTGAAATTGAAATAAACAAAATATATGTTTTAAAGAAAAAAAAACAACAGCACAAAGAGTGAGAGAGACAGGAGGACACATTTTGAATTGTTAATGAGCAACAAAAAGTGTTAAATGTTGATGACGTCGCCGTTGCCGTCGCAGCCGCTGCCGCCGTCAGCGTCGATTATTCAACAGTGCTGAAAAGTCAATTAAAGGTAATCAAATCGAAACTGATTGCATTACAACACCAAATACACATACAACCACTATATAACGTATTTATTTTGTCAGTTATTTCATTTGCTAAATAAGTGCAACAATTAATATTCGCTTGTAAGTGTCCAACTGCGTTTTAAAACGCCTTGAATTGAGAGCGCGCGCGCGTTTTTAGTCGCGCCCAATACGCGCGGCTAATGCAGGCTGTTCAGGGTGGATGTTAAGCAACAGGGCGTGGCATTTGTTATATATGCTCAGCAGTTAAATATGCTAATAGTTGTATTTGTTAGCGGACTACGATCTTTGTTTTCTGTCTTAATGTTTAGGAATTTGCATTGATTTGCCATGAAATCGTTTCAAATGAGGTCTGTTTGCCATAATCATAAATTTATATTTATTTATTTACTTTACTGTAGTCAAGCTATCGATATTCTATGGATTCCAATGAATTCTCTGAATCTTAGCGCGTATATAATGCGTTGTTAGTTTTTCTGCTGAATTTAACACAAGGGCGTGTAGATTATAATATGTGATACTGCATACAAAAGTTAAGGGGAAGTTTTTATATATTTTTTATTTTAGGTATTTGTATATATTATTTAGAAAATATTATGATTTAAATTTCGTATACAATTTCTCGAGTGTCGAGCTCCCGAGTATATTATGTAAGGTTTTACGGCTTCATTTAGTATTTAATATGCTTCAATGCTTGTTAATACTTAAAGCTATTATGAAGTTATAATGAAATAAGTAAGAATACTAGAGTCAAGTATATCCGACTACAAAACTTCGTGTACCCAGGTCAAGAATTTCCGATCGCATCTTCGTACACTTACACATATACAAAGACGCACACATACAAGCGACAGCACAAGCAAGGCATTTTAAGAAGTGGCTGTGCTGAATAACTTCCGTTTTTATTATCCGATCGACTTGAAATTTTGACAATAGATTACGAGTGACCAAATCCCAATCCCCTATATCGTTATAGTTTTTATCGAATTGCGGGGGGAACGGAGGGAGATATCTAAAATCTGATCTTGAAACTTGATCTGCGAAAGATACAGGAACCTACATTCCAAATTTGGTGACTCTAGCTCTTATAGTTTCTGAGATCGACGCGTTCATACAGACGGACAGACGGACATGGCCAAATCGAAATATCTTTTGATACTAATCAAGAATATATATACTTTATAGGGTTGGAGATGTCTCCTTCTGCCTGTTACATACATTTGCACAGATTTAGTACACCGTTTTTACCCATTTTATGGGTACACGGAGTAAAAAAACATGAATATCATAGTTAAGAGAAAGTGTTTATGGCAAACTGAAGGAATTTCAAATGATTGAGTTTCGGTTGACTTTAATGCTCGGAACACCCTGTGTTTATCTTATCTATGCTTTGAGTTATCATTTTAACAATGCTTAAGAGTTTCGTAGAAGTTGAGCACGTACTTAAGAATTGTACGCGGTTTAAGAGCTTCTTCAATTTAGGCGCGTTTCTGGTGCGAGCTGGTCACAGTAATTAGCTTCCGCATTGATCCAACGCCCCAAGTCTGTGGCCCCGAGGGCCACTGTACCCCCGCGGGCCAGTGCCTCCCCTCGGTCAGTCAACAGACAATTGCGTGACAATTACAACAGCTGCTGCTCTGCTGCTGCTGCCTCTGCTGCACTGGCGCCTCTCTATGCGCTTCTCAACTTGATGGCTTTCACATGCCGCCGTGTCTGCGCACTCTCTACGCTCCAGTTGGTCTGGCAGTGCGTAACTTAATTAATGCCAGAGCGTGGCTTTTAAAGCGAGGAGCATAACAACAGTTGCCACAGTTTGTCAACTTTCTTCATTTATTTAATTACTGTTTTCAATTGAAGAAAACACACAACTTGGCGCTGCAAGTGCATAAATCAATTGATTTGGGTTACCCCCTCCGATAACCGATATACAATAACCGATTGCCAGCACTCGGCATGCACCCTTGCGAATGCATAACGTCAAACTTCAAGGCACTCTACTGGCAACTGCCAACTGGCAACTGGCAGATGAACTTTTCACATTTCAAATTCAGAACCACATCATTCATTCATTTAAACACTTGTACATCTGTTCGTTTATCAATTATTGTGTGGTATGCGCCACTTGAGAGACTTGCAACGTTTTCCACAGCACAGTTGACCGACTTTGAGGTTATTGTTGTTATTGTTGTTGTTTGTGTGTTTGATTTTCATTAAGTCGCTCCCTTGTGCCATTCGGTTTCCTATGTTTGAGGCAGCCCACAATCCCCAGCTGGCAACTGCCAGCTCTTAACTTGCAACTTGCAACGCGCAACGCGCAACTCGCAACTCGCAACGCGCAACTCGCAGTGCAGTTGCAATTACTTGCGTCATTAAACAAGCGACCATTGGCGGCATTGGGTTACTTTCTGAACCTTTTGTGTGATTTATATTACTTCCAGTTTTAAAGTCACTAAAGATTTTCAATTGAGTCGCCGTTTCGCAGCTGCAGCATTAACAATTCGCAATTAGTGTATGGCAATTTCATTGGATGCTTCGCCTTTTGTAGTAGCTGCTCTCTAGTGACCCCAAAAACAAACGGCACGTAGCCAAAAGCCACGAGGAAGTCATGTTAAACGAGCTAAAGGATACAATTGCTGTCTTGGCAAAATAAACGTTGTTTGCCAAACAAGTTGCGGGCAAAGTTGTAAGCAAAGAATGTGGCTAAGTAAACCGAAAATTAGGAAGATACATGTATTCAATTAGTAACTATATATAAATAGTACGTTAGACGAAATAGTTGAGTAATATTTAAAAGCATAAAACACAATATATTTATACAATAAGATTAATGTAATGTAAAATCTTAATGTTTGTTAAATCTTTATATGTAAGTATAGGTTTTTTGTTTGCATATTAAAACAGACTGCCTGAGGAAGGCGTAACAAACGCCCAAAACGCGTAGGAGGAAAATATCAACAAAGAAAATTATATTAATTTATTAAAATGAACTACACCGGCCATAATAACTCGCTATAAGAAACACAAATATCGTCACACAAAAGGGCCCAAGAGGGATTAAGAAGTTGTATCGAGGCGTACACATTTCTGAACATCTTTCTCATATGTAATCTATCATTCAATTGTGCCCCAAATATCTGTTTAGTATAGTCTTATATGGCACTTATTCATAATATGCTTTGCGGTAAGAGTTGCACTATGCGATTGCTCCAATTTTAGGCAATTATGACTGAGACATTTCGTATTTACTTACAATTTGAATTTAAGTTTGCGGTCTTCAAATTTCTCTGTGATTTAAGCACACCGCATTCTATTTCCAAGAGAAACTTTTAACCAGCAAATTTTCCACATGCCTCGCAAGCATTGCTATTTATATTAGTCTATTACTCACTCTTCTTTGGCCTTATGCATTCATAATTAAATTAATTAAATTCTTGCGCTTCAATTAAAATCTTATTAAGTTTTCGCTAGCCTATCGGACGCAGGCACCCGCTCTTCCCCTTACCCGACCAATGAATAATGCCTTGAGGAATGGACGACTGCTGAATCCGGCGGCCGGTGGAAAAAGCATCTTACAAAGCTTACTTATTCACACATTGGGCATCCGTTGCACACAGAAAGCGACCAGGAGCCTGAACCTGGCAAATGCCTTTCCTGTCTTCGCTGTCCTGCCGCACGTCTCCTCACGGCTTGCCCGTAAACATTTTTCAAACAATGTATTTTAAAAAAAGGACCTGCAAAAGCGGCGCCTGGGCCAGCCTTGTTGGTCCTTTTTATGCGCCATGTGGTTGGGCTGGATGGGGCTGCTCTGTTTTGGCTCTGTTGGAGTGTGAGTTATTGTAGTTGTTGTTGCTGCTGTTGCTGCTGCTGTTGCACATATTGCTGCTGCATTCTTCGCATAAATTTTGCCATCGCACTTAACTCATGTCGGGGTCTCGACGGCGTAGAGTCTTTAAATGAGTCTGGTTTCCACTCTCCCTCTCTCTGTCTCTCTCTCTCTCTCTGTCTCTCTTTGTCTTTGACTGCCTCCTCTGTGCATAAACAATGCCGCTGTTTAAAGCAAAAACCTCAACTATCCCCGATCTCTGGCTGCCACGTTTTCCTCCCGAGCTCCCCGAATTCCCGGACATGCTCGCACATGTGACGTTGCTGCGGCGGCTGCTGCTTTCCTCCATGTTAAATTCAGTTGCCGCTGCCGCGGGGGGTGAACTGGAGGTCGTCAGTAGGCAAAAGTTTTGTACAATGTTAAGCATGGAAATTTAAAAGCAAATGCGGACATTATGGAGCACTTTAATGCACAGTGGAATGACTTAATGAGTTCCACTAATGAAAATTAAAACCAGTTGAAAGTTATGTTAAGGCTAGAGGCAACCTTAATAGTTATTAAGCTTACATATATAGTTTGGGAGCTAGGCAACTTAATCATCCTATAACCTATGAAAAATATTTAATTTTTGAATGCCCCATTGAAGCTAGTAGCTATATCGGTTGATCAGTAATTTAGCTATTAAATTGTAACTTTTAGAATCTAAAAGGTTTATTTGAAATCGAAAAAGCGGCATATAGATCCAGAGCTTGCTTTAAGCTAAATCAATTATCCTAATTATCTAGCCTAACCTAACCTAATTATCCTTAAGTAGTAAGGTATATGAGGTAGCTCTAGTTTATTATTATTACAACTAGTTTAAGCTGCCAAAAAGGTAGCAGCACAACCAGTTAAATAAATATCCAAAATTTTATTAAAAAAGAAAGAAATCTAATTTATTCGTACACTAGATAAAGTAAGCTTTTGCTAGTCTACATATATCATATCTCTGTTTTATCGAATATTACGCTCTATGCTTAATATTATAATCATAATTAGAGCTTAAGAGATTAAATAGAGACGTTGATTAGTAAGAAGTGAAAAGCTAAAAGCTTTGGTGAGACGCTCAAACGATAGAAAATAACAAGTGATCAGCTGTTGAGCTTGAAGCTTAAAGCTTTCCTAGCTATAGCTTATAAGAGAGAAAGTAATGAGGATCAGCAACATGCCAAAAGCTACGTTAGCTTAAAGCTCCTTTCAGCGCTTGTCGCTTTTCATGCGCTGCCCTTTCCTCTGTTTTCAGTTTATTGTTAGTCGTCTGACCTCCATTGCCACCCACAACTCAACTTGCCCACTGTTAGGGCCAACTTGAGAGCGATGGCCAACTAAATCACCGCAACTGTGCAACTAAATTTCAAGCGCACTAAATTTTCCACACGCCAACTGCAACTAAAACGACTTCGAGCATGTGCCGCGGCTTCCTGGCCAATGTTGGCTGCCCGGTTAGATTCTTGTCTTCCTTCTCGACGGCTCCAATGGCCGCCTGGTTGGACTCGGTCTCTGTGTTTGTAGCTATTCTGCCGCTTTTGTTACTTCCTTGCCGTGCAATTTTCGCCATTTTGTGGCGCACTTTTCGCCCGCCGCGATTTTCAAAGATTTATGGGGCTCTACATGGCGGCGGTCAATGTTTGGCGCGCTCTACTTAGTTCAGGTAGTCCCTGTTCCTGTCCTTGTCCTGGTCTCAGTCCCCTCACCCGCACACCCTTTTGTCTGCCAGCTTGTTGCAGCTTTCGCGTGCCGAGTCAGCAACAAATGCAGCTCGTTGTCTGCTGCCTTCTAATGCCTGTCAGCATTGTCGCAAAGGAACCTTAAACCCTTCGCCAACTGGCCCTAATCCTTTACGCGCTTTTAAGCCGGCCCCATTCTCGTTTTCATTTTGGTGCCTTTGCATTTTCCCCACTTACCCGTAATGCCTAATTTAAACACAAATCCGATCTGCTTGCTGACTTTTGTCGATAAGCAGCCGAAATGATGGCAAAAGTTGGCAAACTTCCCGCGTGGAAAAGGCGAAAAGCAAAAGCGGAAAATCGGAAAAAATATATCACGCTACCTAGCAATGGCAATTTAATTTGCAAGGCTTATGCAGCAATTTTTCTACTTAAAATTACAATTTTCTGTTTTTAAGAGCCGAAATTACTTTTAAAGTCTTTAGTCTTGAATGGAATAGAATTTTACGAATAAATCAGACAGTTTCTTTTAAATGAAATCAGACAGTTTCTTTTAAATGAAATTAGGCATTTCAATGATTTGAGCAAATTTCTGACTTTATGGAAAATGTATCTGATTTCTTGGAAACATGGGTTTTTTTGATTTGATTTGTTTCACAAAAGATGTACATATTTAATGTAAAGCTGTTGCTTGCTTTAAATAAAGCATGAATTTATATTGTTTAACATGCTCTTTAAAGTACAAAAATGTCCCTATTTTTATGTTCAATTATTTGAACTTTAAAAATGTTTAAAATCGTAGTATTTGATCTATTATGTAATGTTATATTTACATTTGTTTTTTTTTGTGTTTCTTGGTGGGATTTAACTTGTATAAATTATTTGAGAAAAACACGAATTAAACAGAAGGATAATTTTCTCCCTTTTATGAAAAGTATTCCCTACTTTGTAAAGATAGAAACTTGTAGCAAATCATATTTAATTCTATGGAAAGTATCCTCTACTTTGAAAGGATTCGTAGAAACTTGTAGAGAATATTATTTAATTTAAGTACCACATTTTCCCTTCTTTATGGGAACTTGCATCAAAAGTTTTTATCTGTATATTTCAAATTTATATATAGTCTACTTCCTATATTCTCCCTAAATGTGTCAGCACCTCTACATTCCCTTCAACCCCTATGCCGTATTATAAATATTCTCCTTCAACTCAGCTTTCTTCTCAGTTAGTCCACATCCAAATGCAGCTGTCCAACATTAACTTCACTTTACTTATCCCCTTAGTGCTCTACCTTAACCTTCCCTTACTTTGTTGGACCTCGGATTTATAGTTCCACTTTAAGCCGTCCTTAGAATAAACATTGTAATAAAAGTTTCGTTGGTGCGCGGTTTAATTTTCAACTCCGTTGCACTAAACGTTGCTCCAAATCCACGGCAAATCTCCAGTCGTGGAATGTTTATGTTCGACATGGTCTTACGATGCCATATGCACGTTTATCAAAACCCAGCCAAGGACCCAGCTAGTTTTCCGTTTGCCATATAAATTTGTTTAAGACATATAGCAAGGATCAATAGATTGGATTTATTGTCTGCCACACATAACTTTGCCTTGGCTTTAAGGTCTCAGACGACGACGTCTACGCCGGAAGGAAGGCGGAGGAGGAGCAGCTCTAGGAATGCGTGTGGCAAGGTCGCCGGGTGAAGTTTTTTACCTACTTTTGGCCTGTCGCCGTTTTATGGGCATGGGTCCAAAAAAAGGGAAGAAAAAATTATGGCAAAAATGGCGACGTCGTCTAGCTCACACCTCTTTGGCCTCAGTATACTCCGAAATGCCTCGACTCTGACGTCTGCTTGCGGTCGTTTATATGTAAAATATTTGGTTTACTTTATGACTGCTTTGGGTATTACTCTTTACTTTCTTGCCCTCTCTCACTTTCTCCCTCACTTTCCTGCACAGTGTCTTGGCAGTCAAAGTTTTTGGCCTGGCAGTAAAAACAAAAAGACGGCGCTAGGAATTATGCCATAAAAGCGTCCTCGTAGTGCCAACGTCGCCAAATTCCTGGCTTCTACTTGCCCTCCAAGCTCCCGCCGTCTCTTAGTTAGTCTCAATGTTCAAGGGACTCATAAAATACTTTTTGAAGCTAAAACGTTGTTCCTCGACATTTTATGGAGTGGGAGATTACAGCCTTCGGAACAGTGACGAAATTAGGAAAAACATACCAATAAATGAGTGAGCTGAATGCAAAACTCCCTTAAAGCTTGTTTTGGGTTACCTAAAAGACTATTCATGAATAGAATCACATTTCTTTCACTATTTGAAAAGTAAAACTCAGTTTTAAGATCTAACTGAACACAGAAATAATGAGCTTTATGAATTCATGCATGATTCATGATTTTGTAATCATAGATTCTGATCAAGTATAGTTAAATGAATTGATTTTGTGTTTTAATTGTTAAATCCATGAGTAAATATGCATAATATTCTAAAGAATGAATTTATGAACCATCCAGTTGTCTGTTTTCCTCCTATTCCTCCTTTCCTATCAAATTTTAATCTACTACACAGTCTGGTATAAGTGAAAAGTGTTGAATAAAATTTCTAAAAATTAGAATCGTGTTCTTCATTCTATTTTCATTAATATTCAGACTATCAGGAGTTTGTATTTCCAACTTGCGGCCTTAAGGCTTGTCTTTATTGTTAGAAATCTCTAGTTTTGTAATTGTCGATTGCTTTCTTTTTGCATAGTTTTATGAAAAGCCAACCTTTTTTCTCATTTCTGACTACACTGCAAATTTCTATGTAGCCTTGTGGTTTCTTTTACAAATCAGCAGCTGCTCGAGTGGTTTCTAACAGAAAACCAGTTCACTTTCAAACTTCAGCTTAAGTCCAAATCAATTGCCAGGCAAACTCGCAGAGCTATTCGCAATTTACCATTCGCAACTTGCAACATGCAGCTCCAATGCCGATTACCATTACCGAAAATTGAAGTAACATGTGTGACGACGACGAGAGCTCTACAATTGTAAAGCGCCCCCTGGCGACAGAAATCGCTGCACTGACTCCTCGAACTACCAGCAGCTCCCACTCTCCCACCCGCGGCATAGCCATTGTTTCGTTTTCTATTTCACAGACGACTGGCTGCCTCCACCTAGCGACTTTCACTGGCACACAGCCTTCAGCTCGGAGATTGGGTGGAGGAGTTGTTCTGGGAAGTGCCCCAAATATCGCTTCCAACTTTGCAATGGGCGGAGTTTCAAGTTTGTATACCCTTGCGGTGGGTATTTATATGTTGCCAATAAATTGGTAACGTATTGAGGTCTTTCAGGCCGTAGATACTTATAATTCCTTATCCTTCTCTTGGTCTGTCTTTTAAGTTTATAGGCAAAATAGTCTATTTGCTTTCGATAATTTGAAGGGAAAGATTTTAAACGGAATCTTAATTTTAATGTTTAGGAAGCTGTCGAATATAGTCAAAAGCTCAATTCTTGTCCTAACTACTTTACTAAACAAACTCTTTCCTATACAATTTTATAAATTCTTAACTATTATACCTTAAAGGTCATGTATGTTTAATACGAACATTTAAAGTTTTCATTGCATTCGTTGAAATCAGATAACTGCCAGCTGTTAAATAATACTAGCATGTTTAGGGATATTTAATGTTTAAGGATATTTAGTCTTCTTCAACACGAAGACTCCTGATTCCTTTTTGTTTTTTCGTGCTATCGTCTATTGTTGACAATCATTGTTGTTGCTGCTGGAGCATTGCAAATATTTGACTGCGCTTGCTTAGCAACAAAAAGTATCTTTCAGATGCACACGCCAAGCTCATGTCGAAGCAGCTGAAACTGTAAACTGTGTAAATACTGAGCGGACGAGTTAAGAGCGGACAGGGGAGCTGGAACGCGACGGGTTCCTCAGCGGAAACTGTGCCAAAAGACGTATGGCACAAAGCAGGATAAATTTGCCAAGTTTATCATAGGAAAATGTTGGCGCAGGGGGGCGTGATGCGTTGGCAAAACATGAGGCAGAGCATGAGCATAAAATATTGTCAGCAATATTTTAACGCGCGCTCAAGCGAAATTGTCATATAAATAACACCACGAATGGGGAAAGGTCGAGGGAAGGGAGACAGAGCGGGGGACAGAGGGGGGGCAGGAAGAAGTGACTCCCCTCCTAGACAGCGGATATGGAAAGTGGGTTTTGCTGCGCTATTGGCTGGCGTTACTTTGAAATATTAAACATTTGGCAAACAACAACAAGCCGGTTGAAGTTTATTGCTGACTTTGATGGGTGTAGACGGGGAGGGTTATACTAGTGGAAATTGGAGCATCTCAAAGATGGCTAAGAAATTAATATAACGGGCAAAAGAGTTTCGGGCATGCGGATCCATTTGAAGCTCAACAGCGCCAACAAACTTTGCCAGGACTTAAATAAATAGAAAAACTAGGGAAACCTGATTGCTGCCACCCTCTCTCCCGCCATCACTCTAGCTTACTCCTTTCGCATTAAATTAGAAACATGCATTTATTTAGCAATTTCCCGGCCATGGCGAATAAAAGAGAAAAACTGTTGCAAAAGTACTTTTTTTTTTTGCAACTCACCCGTCTAAACAATAAGCAACAACAAAGTGTGAAGGGAGAGGGAACCAAAAGCGGAAGTCATAGCGCAAAGCAAAGGCAAAGCTTGGTCACCAGCCGGCGGAGCAACAAACCGACACTAGATGGGACACGGACACGGACAAGGATAGAGACAGGGACGGCGAAGGCAACGGCGACGGAATCAGACAGACACATACAATAAAAGAGTTTTTTTTTTCGAGACTTTTTGTGGGGCATGGCCGCAAGGCTACACAGCCACAGTTGAACTGACAGCCAAACATTTATAACAATGGGCTGCTGGGCGGCGCTGGCGGGGGGATCCGGACCTGGGCTCGGACATAGGCAGAACTAATAAATGAGTTCAGCAACGGGCAACAGTCGAAAAAGGTTTGCCCGACGCCCGTAAACCAAATAAAAACGTCAAAAAAAGAAACACACACAAAATCTCTGCGCTCATGGCGGCGGTTGGCTATAAAATATTTAGAGCATACTTTTCAGCGCTAGACACGTCAGGGGCTGGGCCTGGGTGACAATTTAAATGGTGTTGACTAAAGAGTGAGGTTAGCGCCGCTCAGAGAGTAGTTGAATAAGGCGAGTGGATAATCAAAGAAATATAGCGAGTAAAATGAGTGACAAGTTGAGACGAGAGAGGAAAGCAGACAGGAGCATTGAAAGTATGGTTTATGGTTGCGACTGGGGACTGTAACAACGCACATCTTAGTCCGATATCAATTAAAAAAGGCTGGCTAACAGGGTCCAAATTAAGCTAAAAGTGTCAAAGAATCACTTTGAACAGACTTCTTCATACAAATTGTCAACACATGTTGACTTCTTGCCTGCAGTGCCTTTATTGTGGCCTCTGTTGGTTTAGGCCAGGTTGTTGCTTGCTTTTACCCAAGCGTAAGCGTATTCCCGTAAACGAATTGTCTCGCCCCTAACAAAACTGACTGCTAACTGCCTTCATTTGAAAGGACTAAGCCAACAGCTCAGAGCAAGTCGGGGTCATGTCTTGTTGCCTGATGCTTTGGGCCATTTAAAACCTGGCCTGCGGATTCGTTTGGCCATTTAGCAGCATTTCACATTTCGGCAATTTAAATTTGATTTTCTAAGCATATGCAATGCCTCAGTCCTAAACTGTGTGTTGACTGACTGCCTGAGCAGCTGCTACCCGCACGGAGCGCAAATAAACGGAGCAGTCGCTGACAGGACTTTCCAGGACTTTGTCTGTTTTGCTTGTATTTCACGAAGCTTCTGTCAGTTGTTTGTGTTTTTAACGGTTCGCCTTTTTGGCTCACGATTTAAGCTACCAAAAATATGTGCCGCCTTCGTTCCCGTCGCCGTCTCAGTCCCAGTCTCAACAAGTCGCTTTATGGTATATGCATGATAATGATGAGAGACTGCAGGACCCAGGACCTGACGCTCCATTTTTGTGGCGTTGTTTCATATGATTGCGCCAGAGTTGCTCCCGGGTGTTTATGTGATATTTACATAATAAAAACGAGAGTCAAGCAGTCGAAACAGTTGGAGCTGACTCTCGTCTCGAGAGTTGCTGCCAGCAGTTATCCTTTTTGGCTTCAGCACAAACAACACAAAGGCATCAGCAGTCCGCATCGCCCCACATCGCACCACACCGCCCCCGCTATGAAGTATGACCCACATCTATGATTATTTTCATGACGCCTTTGGGGCCGAACCATTCCCCATCATTCCCCATACTGAACAATGCGTAAAGTTGAAAAATATGAAAAGGCAAAGCGAAATTGTATGGGGGGCGCGGCCAAGTGCTCTGTTTTTGTTTATGCTCCTCGAAAAATGTGCGTGTGCGGGCTGGCCAAACAAAAATTGTACTCTGTGCTTTGTTTTATTTATTTTATAGACCATTTGGGGTTGTGCCCCTTATGCCGATATCCTTTCTGGCATCCTTGAACTTCTCACAGTTGTGCGCTAAATTAAGTTTTGTTTGCCATTCTCGCTGCTCCCGAACTGATAAATGTCCCCAAAGCAAACAAAGTGCAAGTTGTTTTTTAAGTTTCGTCCAAACTATGTGGCATATCTTTGGCCTCGTCGCCTTTGGGGAGCTGCCCTCGCTTGGACATTGAATGGGGCTTGACTTTGGGGACTTTGAAGTTGGCACTAAGGGTTGAGTCGGTTGCTAAAAAATTCGATAAAAGGGTGAAGCATGCCCAAGCAATTTGTGACAGTAAGCTCCGGGAAAGAGTTGACTTTAATGTTGACTCGAATTGGGTTCCATAGTACAATTTAAAGGGCTTAATTAACAAAGCTCCGACTTGAAACCTGCTTGAAATATACGGGCTAAGGTCATAAATAGATCTGAGTGTTGTAGATAATGTAAGAGCATCTTACATACATCGTATGAGAGACAAACTACTTGTAAAGGTTTGAATTATACTTACTTAAATGTATGGATTGTAAAATATGCAAATAAACCAACAAAAAAACAATAGACTCACACTGATGAAAAAGCGACATCAAAAGTTTTATTTATTACCATAAAAGATTTACTTAAAGTTTAAGTCCCGATTATCAGGCTACAATTTGGAATTATTCTCCCTTTGGTGTTTCCTTTTAACTTAGCATGAGGCATTAATTGCTACATTAGTCTGCAGGACTTATTACGTTCCGAACAGTCTCTTACAGCTAATGTTCTACAAGAAATTGCTTTTAGCTCTTGGAAACTTGGAGTGATAGGTAAGATGAGCTTTGGTCAGGTTTTGCCCAGTTACTTCCTATAAGGGGGAGAAAATTCACAATTTCACCCGATTCTGTTTATCCCGAAGAATTTTTTTGGGACCCGCGGAATTTTGTTGCAGATTTTATTTATATTTCCTAGTCTAGGGTTGCTCCATTTCAGTTGCCATTCCCCATTAAACCTGCAGATGCCCTGGGAAGTTAAATTCAGCGATTGCCAGTTTCCATTTGCCTTAGCCACTAATGCGACTGCCGTTGGTAATGTCGTTGCCGTGGCCATTTAAATTGTCTTCATTTGTTTACTGCCGGACAAAGAGTACGAAACAGAGATACAGATACAGATATAGAGGCAGGAGCATGGCAAAGGCAAGGGCAGCGGAAAATAATCCACAAAACTACCGATTAACTTCCCGGGTAGCCAACGAGATGGCGAATGCAACTGCCAGATCCAATGAAAATCCAAAAGCCAAGCAATTTTGAACTCTAATGGAAAATCAATTTAAGGCGCATATACTAAACCCCTCCCCCTCAATTCCATCTCTTTGCAGGCTAAACAGCAGACAGAACGCCACGAATGTCGGACGCCAAATACGAAAGCCACTGGCAAACTTGGCTAAAACGTATTTAACCCAAAATAAAAGCGGACAACCGAGTGAGAGACGAAAGACAGAGAGACAGAGAGAGAGGGTGTGCGATAGAGGAGCAGCTGCACAGAGGATAGTCCACGGCTGGGCCCAAACACAAACGAACCACACCGCAGAGCAGGCACACGGGGAGTGCAGCTCCAGGGGGGCTTGTAGACCCACAGACAGAGATACAGAGATACAGAGAGACAGAGAGAGAAATACCAGGGACATAATGAGCAGACGACGGTCGTCGTCAATGGCAATTACCATGTCGACGTCATCGTTGCTGTCGTTACTGGCCCCACTGACATTGCTGCTGGTGGTGCTGCTCGTGCCGACAAATGGCCTGGCAAATTGTCCAAATGGCTGCGAATGCGATGACGAAACACTGATGGTCAACTGTGGCGTGGGTACGCTCGATGTGCTCCCCATCGCATTGAACCCGTCCATACAGCGTCTGGTCATTAAGAACAACAAGCTGAAGACCATCGACTCATCGATGCAGTTCTATTCACAGCTCACATTCCTTGATTTATCCTTTAATGACATGGTTACCATACCGGAGCGCTCATTTGCCTATCATGCCAAGCTGCAGGAGCTGCATCTGAATCACAACAAGATTGGACAGGTAACGAACAAGACCTTTACGGGCCTAACCACAATAAGTGTGCTCAATCTGAGGGGCAATCTCATTGCCGAGCTGGAGTATCGCACCTTCTCGCCCATGGTCAAGCTGGAGGAGCTGAATTTGGGCCAGAATCGCATCAGTCACATTGATCCGCATGCGTTGGATGGTCTGGTTAATTTGCGTGTATTGTATCTCGATGATAATACCCTGACAACGGTGCCATCGGAGCTCACATTCCAAGCACTGCCCAGCCTGGCAGAGTTGTATCTAGGCACCAATTCGTTTATGACTATCCCGGCGGGCTCTTTCAAGGATCTTAAGGGTCTAACGCGGTTGGATTTGCGTGGCGCGGGATTGCACAATATATCGGGTGATGCACTGAAAGGTCTGGAGGGTGTACGCTATCTGGATCTATCCGATAATCGTTTGCAGGTGGTGCCCACTGCTGCCTTGCAACGCCTGGAGCGTCTGGAGCAGCTGTCGCTGGGCCAAAATGACTTTACAGTGATCGCAACTGGCGCCTTTGTGGGCTTACGTGAGCTGCGTCAGCTGGAAATCACTGGAGCTCAGCGTTTGCGACGTGTGGAGAGTGGCGCCTTCACAGCCAACACGAACCTGGAGCATTTGAATCTCTCGGCCAATAAGCAGCTGAGCGAGCTGCATGCCAACGCTTTGGGCGGTTTTCCACACCTCAGCACAGTCATACTGAAGGAGAATCAGCTGAGCACCCTCTCGGAGAGCCTCTTCCCCTGGTCGGATTTGCAAACCCTGGACATCTCGGAGAATCCCTTCGTGTGTGACTGCCAGCTTATGTGGCTGCGTAATTTGCTCATCAGCAAGAACGGCAGCAATCAGTATGCTCCAGTCATCTGCTCCTATCCGGCCAACTTGAGGGAGCTGCCACTGACACAGCTCGCCGAGCCGCTGTTGGGCTGCACCCACGGGGCAGCCAACAAACAGGCCATCATTGGCATTATGGTGGTGGGGTGTGCGGCGCTGATCACCACCTTGGCGCTGGTGATCTACACGTGTCGTCGTCGCATACGCGATATGCTTAAGGGTCACTCGGCGCTGGGTCGCAAGGAGCGTGAATATCAAAAGACCTTCTCCGATGAGGAGTACATGACCAGACCACCGCCTGGCTGCGGTGGTGTGCATCCCGCTTCTGGTTATCCATGCCCCAGCAGCTACAATTCGACGCAGTATTTGGGCAGTAGGCCGATACCAGTCACAGAACTATAGCTAGAAGCTCCACCCCCACCTCAGCTGCGGGGTCGGGGTGGTACCCCCTCCAGTCACAATGGTCCCACGCCCTGCACAGCCACAGCAACGCCGCTACAACAACTGCAAGTGCCCAGTGCCATCGATGCGCATGCGCCCTTTGCCCAACTCAGTCACATTCACTACATGACCAACAATCCGCAGACAGCAGCCACAGCAACAACAACCCCGAGGTCGCACCACTCGCAACAGGACATGCGACTACTGGCCAATGGCGGTGGCAAGCCCCTCGGGCTGAATGCCTCTCTGCCCCGTCACATGGCCGCCCGCCAGTGCGCCGTCCAGGTGCAGGAGAGCACCCTGTCGCACTACAGCCAACCGCTTGCCAACGGTCATGCCGGCATCCGGCTCACCCAGGATCATTTTAATCATAATGGTGCCGTCTATGCCAAGCCCTGCGATGCCATGGCCGATGCTGGCTATATACACAACAATTCGCATTATTCGCTGCCCTTGGATCATGATATGCCGCCTAGTCCCACGCCCACACCGCCGCCCCCGGCGTTGCCGCTGCGCAACGGCATTGGCATGGCTCTGGTGCATGGCAACACTACCGGCAGGCGTTCCTTCAATAGCAACAGCAATAATAACAATGTGGCAACTCTCTCAAACAACAATCACAATGGCGTCGGCGGCGGTGCAGTGTTGGTTAACGGCGGCAACATCAACAACAACGGGAGCCTGCGTCGCTATCACTGATATACGTTGAAGTCGTGCGGCACGTTGGGTCGCACCAAGCCGCAACAACAGTGCACTGCGGATATTGAGTTATACCACTTCTACAAGGGCTGATGCTGAGCGCCGTCAGGGATGATCAGTTCACATTGTGTTACTTTAACTATGCATTAATTAATATTTATGTACTGTATAATTAGTTGCCTCTTTTCAGGCGAAAGCATTCTGTATAAATTAGCATTTAGTTGAAACAATAAGCAGTAGCCAATGCGTAAAGCTAATCTGTAAATACAGTTTGACATTCACAGCGTATATAAGCAAGCGCACAGTTTTGCAAGGTGTCGCCTGCTGGCGTTAGCCAACACTGTGCGCTTGCTTAGCTGCATTGCGCAATGTCTTTTTTCGCATCCAGTGATCTTAACTATTAAGTTTTGCTTAAAATTTTAAATTCATGTAAATAGTTAAAGGATATGCAAAATATAAAAAAAAACAAAACGAAATTCAATAAAAATACAGAAAAAATCAACTAAAATAATGTACGCTTTCAAGCACAAGTCATTAAAAATATTGTATGTATTTAGTATATAATATTGCAAAAAAAAAACAACATAAAAAGTATATATATATATATATATATATACATATTTAAAAAAATATCACTACAATCCAAATATGAATATGCAACAAATAAAAAACAATCCATTATCTAAGCTGAACACACCTAAAAAATGAATAGACACCTACAAAAAGCAAAAATCATAAGAAAAAAACATTTTTATAGTTAATAAATATGAAACACATAGAACAAAGGTAAACTTAAATTACTTATTGAAATAATAAATAATATAAAGTTAATGAACGGCAACAAAATAGCAACAATTATGCAAAACTATGCAATATTCATATAGATGGTACTACAAATTGACACAATATGAATTCAAAAGCAATTTATGCAACATAAATATATATATATTTAAAATATGTGTAAATAAAAAATGTATGCTCGAACAAATTAAATTTTCTGTTGTTTTTATAATATGGCCATTTGGCTGATTGGTTTTTCGTTATATTTTTCTTTTTCAATTTGTTCAGTTTTTTGTGACGAGTTGGCAGCGCTGTCGTAGCGCCTTTGAATAATTGTACATATTTAACAGTTTAATGGAACAAAATGCAAAACACATACAAGGGAGTTAAACGTAAACTACAACTAAACAAAGAAAAATAAAAAAATTTGTAATTGAAAAACTTATTCAAACGTAAATTCATATTCATATTTCATAACACCACAAATCTTTCATCTAGTTATACAAACGTATACATATATTAAATTTAATTAAATTCCATAGATTTTAAGCAAATTACAAGGGACACGAATCGTTAAAAGAGCGTTTAAAAAGGCAACAAGGAATAAGAAAAAGTATAAGAAAAGCAACCAAAAATATGTTCATCTTCTATTGTACGATTATTACAAATTGCTGTTAGGCAAGACAAAGAAAACAAAATATAAGCAACATACATACAAGGAACTCTCAAATACTTATACATATGTACGTATGTAGGTTATAAAGATGACAAATGAAATATAAAATTGCAAACTGTTCAAGAACTAGAAGATAAAATCAAATAAACGACAAACTTAACATATTATACAACACTGGTTTTTGTATGCAGGCTTTATTGAAAATTCTCGAAGTATTTTTGACGACAATACTCGTTGACAACACTTTTGATTTCAGTTAATAAATCATACAGCTGCATAGTTATTTTTCAACTTAGTTCCCTAGCTGCCCTTGATTGTGCACGAACATCGGCTGTCCTGAGTTATCAGCAGCAGCATAGTAGCAGGCCAGAAGGAATCTGTGCATGTTATCCTGGTAGAACCTAGAGGCAGCACAGCCCACGGCAACGTTTTCCTCACTCACCATAGCTTTGAATTGACTCATCGGACTGCAAGTCGATAAAGTTGTAAGCGATTGTTTCGGTTACCTGATAATGTCAGATTCCGTCGATACTTACTTGGCATTATTCTCTGTCTGTATACGGCCAGCCTTGTACTCATTCCACCACATTTCAATGGATGCTCTCAGCATATCCTCATCGGAACGGGCATCTAAGTCGCCTGCGTAGGCACTAATAGCCAGATTTTGACCGGTTGCCCTAAATTGCTCGGCCGAGCAGTCGTCATGCTTCATCTTGCATTGCATTACATTTCCCTCCGCTAATAAGGCCAGGTCCGGATTCCAACGCAATACGGCCATTCTCGGATTTTGTTCAAACCCTGGAACGGTGCCGGATGCCAACAAATCGCGTTTCTCGTTGTGCAAGTCTACAATAATTTTTCGAAGCTGCGGATTTATGTAAATGACGAATGGCTCTGGAAGTTTCGGGCAGCTTTTGGACCAGATCTAAGAACGCGTTTAGTTAGCTTTTTAGATTAAATTTTTTAGAGCCACCTACTCTGGGCAGACAATCGCTTTCTTTGGGGCCGGCCTTCAGTCTGGCTTCGAGGTACTGATTGTTGTTGTTACCCATCATTGCGTTGAGGGCCCACAGTGCGGAGCTTGCGTACGGTCCGTTGTTGCCCCACATCGCGGCGTTGCCAAATAGTGCGGGATTACCGTACAGTCCCATGTCGCCAAAAGATCCAGGACCGCCCATCAATTTTAATCTTAGCAATTGCAACATTCCGAGGTTCGCAGAGTTGCGGAAAATTCCGAGATTGTTAAACATATTTAGTGCGGGATTGACGTATACATCGGTGTTGCCGCTCAATTTTACTCCATCGTAAATTACATTGCCGTTGTCTGGGCTTCCATCGGAGTAGATGATTTTGGTATCGAGCCGCCCAGAGACAACTCCGAGCATTACGATAAGTGAGAGTAGTGATGGTACACTAAACACCATCATCATATTGTAACTACAAAAAAAGTTCACAGAAAAGTTAGTTGGTTGTAATATTACAGATACACTGAACATTATATAGATAGATTATTATCCATGCAGTTTTGTATGCGTTGCAAAAAAGAAGAAGGTAAGATATTTTGCTAAGTACTAGCTTTTTTATTTTTGTTGTAAACTACTACAATCGGAATTGATCCATTGCAATTGTATTAAATGGGGCTCTTCCTTCTGTTACATCCATGGGTAATACTTAGTCCGGAATTTACGCTCGATGCCGTGGAGATTAAATAGCGCATACCAGTGCAGCATCAATTCGACAGCCATTGCGTAAATTAGACAATAGAATATAAAGGCTATTAAGATGTGCTTTTCAATGCTGAAGCCACCTTCTATCAGAACAAAGTCGATCAATGCATACGAATTTCCGATGAAATTGAAAAAACAGTATTGACACCAGGGCATTGCGAGCATCACGAACGCCAACTTGCTCCACTGTTTAAGATCAACGAATTGGTGGGTCGCCGCAAGTGCCAAACTGCTTGTAACTGAGGCCTGGAGAAAGGCTTTAAAAATAAGTGTAAAGTCAAGACAGCGCTCACTACTGAGGCTATAACGTTTTGGAGGTATATAGATAGCCATCGATAGCAATGTGTAGTATATCCATTTTTGAATCGCTTGCGATAGCATTTCTTATTTGTTTGGTTCTTAACACTGTTGGAATAATCAGTTTTCCAAATTTTAGAATTAATGTGTGGAATTTGAGAACTATTCAGAATTATGTTAACCAGAATGGTTTCTTAAATAAAAGCAATGCTAACTCGATAGCATATAAATGTGTTGAGAAACTTGCAAGTTGTTCTTCTTAGCAATGATATAATCAGTTTCCCAAATTTTAGAATTAATGTGAGAATAAATTTTGAGTACTTTTCAGAAATATCTAAAACAAAGGGTTTCCTAATTAAAGGCAAATGAAATATTACTTATTGATATTGAGAGCAATAATCTACAACCAATCCCATTCAGGTATAATTGTCATGCTCCAAATTAATCTAAGTGATTATTGGTTTTTCTTAAACTGTGTATAATTTTCCGGAAATTCTATTCGCTTTAACGGCCCCCATATTTTTAGGGATGACCTTTCGATTGTAAGTATCTCCGACCTAGCAAACACCCAAGCAAAATGATGGTTACCGCGGCCAATCATCTGAAAACTGTCAATATACCAACATAATACGTAATGCAGCAAAACTCTACTCCTCAGGTCTACGAATTAATCTGGATAAACTTATGTATCTTTGTTACTATAAATATCATTGTTTTTCATGAACAATTTATTTTACACTTTTTTGTTTTCAGAGCCAATAAATGAGTGAATACGCTCAATATATAACTCATACATGCATCTACCCGAACATGTGTATTTTTAGTATCTTCGTTAAAAATGGCGGCATATTGTAGCCACTTATTTGCATCGCAGCCTTCTATGGTAGCGTGGCCGAGCGGTCTAAGGCGCTGGTTTAAGGCACCAGTCTCCTCGGAGGCGTGGGTTCGAATCCCACCGCTGCCAGGGTGGTTGAAACTTTTTCATTTTATTTTATTTCATATTTTGAAAAATCTTTTATCAAGTTTAAATTATCCCATTTAGTTGATCCATCTGTCAAGCGATGGCAGCTGTTTGTCAACACCAGCAACCAAAATGCTCGTACCTAAACACATTTCTATGCAATTTTGTTTAATACGCAGCAGCAACAACAGCAGCATCAGCAGCAGCAGCGACATGTTGGCACTCATCTGCATAATTTAATTACATTAAACAATAACAGAACATGCACACACACACACTCACACACGCACACACACCGTACACGTGGTACGTGCAGCGTTTTGCACTAATAAGCGCGAGGCGAGAGTAATTTCCGCTCTCTCTATCGTTCGCTCTCTGTCGCTCTGCCTTGTTTAGTTGTCAAGCGGCACACGACGCCCGACAACAAGAACAACAACAGCAACAACAAAACTCTCAAGTGAACAACGCGAGCGACGCAAGCGACGCGTCGCTGGCATAAACAGTTACACACTCGCATGACACGCCTCCTGCGCCCGAAAGATCCCATAGGTGTCGCTGCTGCTGCTGTCGCTGCTCCTGCTGCTGCTGCTGTTGTTGTTGCTATTTGTGCATATGCGACATTAGCGCACGCAAACAACGTACACACAATTAGAAGAATTAACAGTAGTTAAGGCAACAGCAGCAGCAGCAGCAACAACAACAACAGCAGTAACAGCAGCAGCAACGACAAACAAGTTGGTAAGAAGTGCAGTGGGTGCTGCGCGGAGGAAGTGGAAAGGGAAAGAATTACGCCATTGCTAGCGGCTGTTCTTGTTGTTGTTTCTGCAATGCTTGTAATTTAGTTTTGTGTGTGTGTGTGTGTATTCGTGTGGGCGAGGGGGAACAAGAGCGCGTTGCACTTTTCGTACTTCGCATAGTTTCTACTTCAACGGCCTGTCGTCTGCCAGGAAAGTGGCCTCGGCCTTAGGAGGGGTGGTGTGGGGTGGGGTGAAGGGGATTCTGCGGCAACTTATTGGCCACAACATGCCAACTTATTAGGCAAAAGCGCAAAAGTTATAAATTGTTTTACGAGGCGCACATTGTTGCGGGTATAAATATGAGCATAACATAAGGCATAGGAAGCCAGAAAGTTAGACTGCAAAGACAGACAGACAGATGCACATACATATTGATATATGCGGAGGGAGGGAAGAAGAATTATCCTAAGCTTTAAAGCATTAAAAGGAAAGCTTTCCTTATCATAAATAGATGATCACCTGTTGTTTTCAGCAAACCTTTGGAGTGGTAGCTTTCAGTTGCATACTCAATTTCGAGACTATAGGTAAATATGTGTGGGAGATATATGAAGATTTTACTCATTTTCTGGGTAGGGGGTGGTGGTGTAGATATTTGTTGTTTTAAAATCAGTCAAGGAGGTCAAGAGTAGTTTGTATATTAAATTTGGTGACTGTAGCTATAAAAAAAATAGGGAGGTACAAGATTTTCCCGAATTGCAGGCGTGGGAGTTGGAAAATAAAAGGTACTTATTACTTATACGTAGCTGGTAACTTGAAAAGAAAGTTCAGAAATTGAATCTCAACAGAATAAAGATTCTCTTTAAATTAGCCCCACTGTTTTAAAGTTGTTGTTAGGCTGGATTTTAGTAACCGTACTTGGTTTTCTAGTTGACCACAACCGAGTGACCGGAAATCCGTACAACACGCGCCACAAGCCAGTAAATGTGCGCCGTCCTTCGTTCGCAGGATCTATTGTGTAATATCCGCTGACTATTATTCTAATTCGTGCCGAAAATTAAAAAGTTGCCTATGAGCTGACGAACCCTCGACTTCCCAATTTGCCCCCCTCAGTCTGTGGTCTATTTTCTGGGGCTTTTTGTGTGTGTTCAGCAAAATTTCATGCAAAATAAAACCCAAATAACGGAACGCCTTTTTGAATAGGGACAACGGCTGGCATCCTTTCCTGTTTTTGTATTCAAAATAAAGCGACCGCATCAACAAAAATAGCAAAACAGCATAAAATACTCGTAATATGCGGACTATACGAAATAAATAGAAATATGAAAAAAGCATAAAAAAATTAACATATAAATTAGCACAGCAGACAAAAACGATGTGCGGGGGGGAGGCGGGCCAGGCTATTGTTTTCAAAAACAATTTCTGTTGCATAAATTTGGTAATTAAAAATATTTTTGTAGTATACTCGAATTTCCTTCGTTGACATCATTTCGTTGGCTGCTCCAGAAAAACTTTCATTAAAATGTGTGTCTGCAAATGTTAATAATTTGCAAAGAAAACAGTTGCATTGTTTCATTATGAATTGTTGTTCCATCAACGAATTCCATGCACCCTAACGAGACCCCATCAGCAGCCTGAACCTTTGAAATTTTTTGGCATCTTCAACAGCAATAGAAACTGCTAAGCGTTTTAAAAGCGTCTCACATTTCTCGGAAGACGCAACACATAAAAACTGCTGACACCTTTGAAAAATTTTCACGCTAATAAAACACAAAACATGTCAGCCAGCGCTGAGAAAGCGTGAAAAGCGTAGAGAAAGAGATGGGAGACTGTTGGGGGAGAGAGAAAGAGAGATGATGGCGATAAAGTCAGAGCATAAAGCCCCAGCGTTGACAATTCTCAGCTGAGGCACTGCGACAGTAGCAGGCTGGGCTGGGAATATTCCCTGCAAAAGGAGCAGCCGCAAGCAACCGCAGAGCAAAAGACGGAGCGGGTTCGGAGATGGTTTCCAAGCCGGGGAGCAGAGCTGCCAACTTGTACTTTTGTTTTGTACTTTCGTCCCAATTTTGTCAACACACAACAGAACAGAACAGAACAGAACGGAACGGAACAGAACAGAGCAATACAGAAATTTGTTTTAATGCCGCGCAGTTTTTATGCTTTTCTTTACAACTTCTTTCGGTTCTTTTTTTTATACTTCGTTTTCCCCCATATTGTGTTACTTTTATGCAGCGACAGCAGTAAAAATGTTGTCCCCCCCACTTCCCTGAAGCGAACCGCAACTTGTGCAACATCATAAACCCATTTGCGTTTTTAATTAGTAACAGCGCGTTGCCAGAACGCCAGGACATTGGTCAGGGATATGTATGCGTGTGGTGCGACCGGGCTAAGGGACGGGGTCTCACAATCTAGATGTCACACAGTCTCAGTCTCAGTCCAAGCACCCTGCCCAGTGCCCTTCCCTCATTCTCTTTCACTGTGTCTGTGCAAAAAAGTAAATGACCATGCAAAATTTGCGCTGGGGCGACAAGACTGGAGCGGAGCGAACCAGAACTGATAAGGGCTGGAACAGGGCTGGGAGACGAGGACAAAAACACTCGAAAAGTGGAGCAAATAAGGTAAAAATTTTTAATTGCCGCAGCAAAAGAGAAGCAAACGCAGAAAAATTGTTGCAGCTAAAATTATTAAGTTGCGGTCTTTGTGGCCTGTCGGGGATACGGGTAAGGGGGGACAGACAGTCAGACATTCTGTCAGAGCAAACATAACTAGCCAGATCTATGAAGCAGCTGCAGAGGCGGGCTGGGGGCGTTGCTGCTGCTGACTGAGCCAGGACTCTCAAAACTCAGCGCAACAAAGTTGAATAGTTAAAAGCGCAACTTTTTTCATTCAAGTGGAACAGTTTTTGGGATTGATGGCCAGTAATTTCGGGCAATGACCTCGGTCAGCAGTGGCACAGTCCTGCAGTCAGACACCGGGAGCTGCTGATGATTTTATCATCCTAAGTGCAGTCGCTCAGTAATACGATATATACTTCCATTATTGAATATACAATATATGAAGCAAAAGTAGAGTTAACAGAACAGACTCTTATTAGCATAACTCTAAATACATTAATATATCCAAAAATAAATAAACAAAATATCAAATTACATCTGCGAATTGCTGTGCCTCAGCTCAATTGATCTCAAAGTTCTGATTTCCAAGTTATAATTGCTTACGGAACCATTAAATAATTTCCTAATTAAAAGATTAATACCTTGGTTGGTACTGCAGTTGTTGCAGCATATTTTGGATGTTCTAAAAGTATTTTGCATTTCAACACCCTACACCAAATCAAACTTGGATAAAAATGATATATTAAATTTGTAGCAGTCAGATGCCGGCATCTAGAAACATACTATAAGGAATATATTGTCCTAATCATGCAATGTATGAATGTGGGTGTCTGTCTGTTTGAGGATTTGAGTCCTGCGTTAAGGTTATATACGACACCCTCTTACTTTTTCTACTTTTCACTATCATATATATATATGTACATATGTACCTTAACACTTACCAATAAATTTGTATATTTAATGTCAATCCAATCAACAGTCACTCCAGTAAAGAAACTAACTAAGTTTCAATCTGGCGAACAGTTTTATAACAATCTATAATTGCATGACAAATCGATTTTTTAATCCTAGTTGCAACGAGGCTTATTAATGTATACCAACCAAATAGTTCCGGAGTCTTATTATTCGTATATCCAATCGATTTATACATTTTAGATATATTTAAAGTACAAGTATATCCGATAGCTTTGGTTCCACTTTAGGAAAATTTCATAACACTTATTCAATATACACCAAACCGAAACCAAAATTAATTTCTTAATATTCTACGTTGAACAGAAGTCTATTTTATATACATAACTATGTACTCGAATCTGTTATAGTGGTTTTCTAAGTTTAGAAATGATTAAAAACTTTTAAACAAGACGTTGGGATCAGCTTTAATATTTTCGGATAACTACGAACTTATGTCTATCTACAATCGAACTATAAATTTTCTTTCTGAAGAGAGTTGCTTTAAAATTTTTTTATTTTTTCGCGTTTATTTTATGGCATTCAACAGATAGTTTCCCAAAACCCATCCATTTTGAATAATATGTCTTTTTAAACGAACCTTCAGTCTGTACATCATATTTTGTACCACATTTTCAACCATATTTTTTACAAAAATGTTGAGAATATCTTCCATCTTCCTCTTCTGAAAGCATTTATAAGTACTTTTTATTTACAAATTGCGCAATGGTTTTTTGTTCTGAAAACTTTAATATATAGATAATTGAGATTTATTTTGCAAAAATTCCCAAAATATTCATATAAACACGCCAAAAGTGTACTTTTAAATGCTATTCTACTCGTAAGCTAATCGATTAGCAACGGTCGATTTCATAATTTTATAAACAAATTTGTTCGAGACGCCTTCACGTAGCCTTCGTTGGGTTCAGTTGCTTTGTTGTTGGTTGCTGTTGCCTTTTGGGCCAAGTATTGAAAAGTAAATAATGCAATTTGCTACGCAAAAATCGCAGCCATGGAGAACTCAGAACATTGTTATTGTTGTCTTTGTTCGGGCTGCAGCAGTTAAGCAATTATATAATTTTTAATAGTCGGGGCAAAACGTTACGCAATTTATGAGGGGGACATTGGCAGAGGGAGGATGCTTGTAAAAGTCAAAGCATAATTTATTATTGTCAGTCGGGGCAAAAATGAAGAATGACGAACAAGGCGAAGCCACCCTCAGAATAAAATGATGAAAAACGATTAAAATGCGTCAAAATGTAATAAAAGCAGCAGCAGCAGCAGCAACAGCAGCAGCAGCTAAAGGTCCATGTGTGAAGGTGGAGCAAGGAACAGGACTCTGAGCACGAACCCCTCGACCCCTAGCCTCGTCGACCCGTCGACCATCAGACCATCACAGATGGGAAGTGCAGGCGAGTGACTTACTTGACGTCGCTGCTGATGTGACACGTGCAACGCTCTACGGATTTTGCAGCGCGCTCACGTCCTAGACTCGACTGTGGACTCCGTCTCCCCGTCTCCCCGTCTCAGTACCGATTCCGGGTATCCCGGCATGTGTTAATTGTAATGCTGTTCTGCAGGCTGCTGTCAATTGGCCCTTGGTGAGTGGTCCAGCAGGAAGAGAGGAATGGAATGTAACTCCTCCAACTCCCATTCCCCTCCTGTACGTGCATCGTTCCTGCACCGAACTAAAAGCAGAAACTCGAATAAAATATGGCTTGTATTTTGTGCCAACACATGGGACTGGGACTGGGACTGGTACTGGTACTGGTACTGGTACTGGGAATGGAACTGGCACTGCCACTGGCACTGGGGCGCCTGGTTACCGGCACGGATCCATAAACTAGCGGAACTCTGGCCCCGGCAGTCGGAACTGGGGAAAGTATATGCGATTGCCGGGCAAAGCGTTTAGTGCACACATTGGTAATGTCCATAAAGTTGTGAGTTTAATAGCTGGCAAATAAAAAGCGTTGAAGCATTTGGCTAAAAATTGTATATATACGATTTAACGATTGCTGGTTTAATGATTTCCACTTCGAAAATATTGCAAGGGCGTGGAAGCCTTATGCGACAAACGAATTTGTAAGCTTTTGATTTCAAAGGTCTCTAAAACTTCGAAATTATTAGAAAATGTCCGAGATTGAACTCAAAATACATAAATGAAACAGGTATAAACATATTTATAAATAGCTTAAGATCCTTTAAAGGATGTATAGATATAACGAGTTATGTATCTGGCATATCTACACAATCTCATATCAATATTTTTTTAGATCAAACATATGAGTCAAAAACATATTTTTGTAAAGGCAACTCAATAAAGGCTAATTTTTATAAATTGACATTAAACTATCTATAAATACCTTGGTACCTTCAGAACTTAATCTATAACGAACAAGTAACTGTAACTTTTTCCAAGGAAGATTTACGTTGGATTTATAATAAGTATTATGTATAGATAGTATATTTTATATTTTTCATTTTCTATTTAAGCTGTTTAGTATAATATCTATAATATTATGATCTTAAAGATCTCAAAGCGTGATATTTGTAATGGTAATATTACTGATTTGTCATGATTGATTAATATGTTGTAGAATGTGAGCATCCAGAATATTTTTCAGCATATATTCTTTGGTGCAGTACGGACACTTGTAAGGATGTTCCCTAGTGTGAATGTAAACATGTTGTCTTAAATTGCCGGATCGGTTGAATACCTTCGAGCAGAAGGAACAATGGAATGGACGTTAGCCGGTGTGAATTCGGATGTGAGCATTTAGGTCGCCCATCGAATTTGTGACGGCAGTGAGGACACTGGCGGGGGCGATAATCAGTGTGATTAAGTATGTGTAGTCTGAGGTTATACAGACTTTTAAAGGACTTCGGGCACTGGGGACACTTGTAAGGCCGTTCAGAGTTGTGGCCTGTCAATACAGGCTCTTTTCCAATTTCTTACAACTCATACAAGGTTGATGAGATTTCTTTGGTATCTGTTTCTTTGGTAAATCAGAGCTGGGATTGGTAAGCTTATCATCCGTTTCGTTCTTGCTCTTACTTTGGCTATCTCTATTTAAGTTGCGCAGTGATCTTCGAGCGTTTGTCACCTCAGATTCAGGTTTAGAAGTGCCCTCCTCCTTGTTGTTCTCCAGTTTCGCTTTGTTGTCATCTGCGATTCGCTTTGGTTGACAATCTTTTGAGTTCTGCGGATCCTCTTCTCGTTTTAGCGCCATCACGGTCAACATCTGATGGCTTTGCTCGCACCTGCACTTAAATCTAAACGCAGTTTGAGCATCCAGAGTGCACGATATGCATATTTTCTTCGGGAGCTCATCATATGGTTTTAGTTTACAGCTCACAACATCGTTTATCATGTTCGCAAGGCTGGGTGAGTTCTCCGGCAGCTGTCTCTCAGCGAATATATCCACCAAGGTCACGGAGCTGCTCATGCAAATGCGGCATACTTGTTCGATGTTTCACTTTGTGCACTTTGTGTCTAACCCTAAAAATGGAATCGTTGTAAGTCTTCTCTTTAATGATACTTTTGGAGGATAGCCTTACCTGCCTGCAGTGGCAACCAGGTGTTTTATGACTGTCAACTTACTGACCGCAATGCCGGAGTTGGTCGCAGTAAACAGCTAAGCCGAGGTTAAACGACCGGCCGGGAATTAGAACGGGTAAGTTTACCTCTCGCTCTGTCTTTTGGGGTATATAGTCCAGGTTATGTAAGTGATTGCCAAACTACACTAGGTACGCTCACAAAAGATCATTTTTTGAAACAAGGAAATTTCCAATGTGAAAAACATGTTTATTATCCCTTGCGTTGCGGACTTTACATTTGAACACATTTTGTATAATCCTGTTGGTGCTCTAAATAAAATATTTAAAGCTTACCTAAAGTTATAGGTAGCCTTGTTAGAGTACTTTCAACTGGTTTTGAAGTATATAATCTAGCTTGTTTCATAAATGAGATAATTAAAGGTAAACTGCCGTTGCGGACGTTACAAAAAAAGAAAACTTATATAGTTCAGGAGGTCAGTGGGCACTTTCATTATTTCAAGAGAGTTATGCAGTAAAAACAAAAGAATCTCACACTCAAATTACTCTGAGATTTCGAAATATGAGACTTTTTCGTGAAGCAAAACAAATTTAAAACAGTCTGTCATAACAATTGATAACTATTATGAGCTACGAATTTAAATCTACAAATTTTCGCTACAATACGTAGTTTTACGTAAGACTTTAATTTCTGGACCCCCTTGCTTAAGTTTCCAGCACGAGTTTTCCATTGCTTCGTCATTTTTTGAAGTTCGGAGCTCTTAAGAAATTCGAATTGCCCTTGACTTTTGCTTGGGACGCAACAAAAAAGCCCATTTAAAGTTTTATTTGTGTTTACTTCCACATAACTTGCACCACAGAGAGGGAAACCTATATGGCAATATCAAGAACTATAGGAACAACAACGAAACTTTTTGTAAACAATCGAATAACAAACAGTCGCACTCCCTTGAGAAGTTGCCCCGACAATACCAAATGGAAGCTGGGAAGCGGGAACTGGGAACTGAGATCTGGGAACTGGAAACACACAAAGTAATTGATTGTTTATAGCAATACAATTTATGTGGCACAATTTGATATGTTCATGTAACGGTCTGTGGCTGTATCGGGCGTTAGGGTGTGGGGGGAGCTGTTACAAAATATTGACCATTTGCTAAACGATAATTCAAAATGTTAAATCGACAATTTCAATTTGAAGCGAGCAACTCGCCGACTCCCCGGGGTTGTGCCACAAATACACACACACACACACCAGTGCATTTATAAATATATATGTATAGACATGTGTAAACGTATGTCTCTCTGTTTGTACATAAATAGTACATATAAACATAAACTCTCTGCTTAATAAAGGCAAGTGCGACTTGCCCTGCCCTGCCCTGCCCCATGGCTCGGGGCTCGGTAAAATCAATCGAACGTGTAATAAAATGCAATTTTGCAGTACTCCTTCTCACAACGTCCCTTCCCCCCGTCCCGTCGGCGCATTTCATTTAAAAAAAAACACATGTGTAGCCTTAGCCAGCTCTCGGTCCCCAGTCTCAGCCCCCCGTCTGGCCATTGGGGTTTGCATTTACCCTTTTGCACTTTGGGGTTCAATTGCTGTATAAATGTTGGCCAGTAGTCCTCGTAGTCGTTGGGGTCGTGGCTGGTAAAAAATCAACACAGTTACGAGTATTGGAAAAAATAACTCCATGTACTGGTCATTGTTATTGCTTACCCGTTGTTGTTGTTGTTGTTTTTGTTATTTTTACAAGCAATTTAAACAATCTGTTTGCTGTGGGTTTTAGCTTAACATGCATGTAAACAAGGTACGGGGATTTTAAAGCTCAAATGTTGTGATTTAAATTTTATTATTATAAGTATCTTTCACTGGTCATATTTACTAATGGAAAATGAGTGTGAAAACATTTTAACGGGCGTGTAATTGTAAAGATTTATTGGGTCTTTAAAATTAATAATTTTAAGATTTATTTATTTATTTATTTCCGAAGGCAAAACAGTGCTGCCTCGAATCAAAAATCTAACAAAAACACTATAATTTAAATTTTAATAGAAAAATAAAACAGAAAATCTTTTTAATTTTAATTTCTGTAATAATTAAAAACTTTTTAATTGTATTCACTTCGAATTTAAGAAATCATTGCTGCATCAACAATAAAATTGATAATTATAAGTACTTGGAAACCAGTCTAACAAAATAGTTCTCTCATACATTTGACCTTAAGCCCATTTCCCGTCCGTGGTTAAGGATGGGAGTAAATTTTTCAAGTTGCTTACAACAGTTTTCCGCCCGTGGGGGTAGATTTTTCAAAGTCATGGGCCGCGCCCATTTGACGCGTATTTATGCGAAAAATAAATAGAAGCAATCCTTGAATCGAGCTGAAAATTGTCAAAAAATTGGAACTCCACCTAGTTTTTGACTTTTGAATATACCAACATAACATTTGTATATTAAATTATAAATATACTAACTATTTATGCTATAAGCAAAAATATATAATGATATAATAATCAGATTGATTGTAGTTTTAAATATGGCCATTGAATAAAAAATATAGTTTTAAATAGAGCAGATATTTGCATGAATATTAAATTGTCTCAGTGATTACTTAAAAGATTTGATGAAGAGCAAATATTAATAATGAAATTTAAATAATATTGAAAATCTCCTTTGGTTGATTTTATTTTTTTGATGAAGAGTAAACATTAATAAAAAGATAATGAAGTAAATATTTATAAATTATATTGAAAATATCCTTTGGTTGTTTTTAGCAATGATAAGTTTCCTTATTATATGTTTATTTCATCCAAAATTAAAACAATATTAATAAGTATTTGAGATAAAACTGTACAATATAAAAAAAGATAAGCGTAGGTTCTTTTTATTCTAAAAAATATAAAGTTTTTAGTTTTGGGAGAAAATTATTAATACAAAACTGAAGAACAGATTGTATAAAACATGTTAAGTGTTTAAATGGTACTCCCTACCATTTTGCTATTGGCATCAAAAATTCTTTGTAATAGGTTATCAGCAAGAATACCGATTATCATCCAGAACAACTTAATTGTTCTGTTCGACATGAACATAGCTCTTCTTGAACCCAATCAGAAGCAAAAGCTATTCACACGCTGCCTGTTAAGTGATATGCCAAGTTGGTAATTTGTTTTTCTTCAGTTTTTGTCTGTACGCATAATTATGGATTATTAAAACTCAATTAAATGCTGTAGCTTTTCGGCATATAAAAAGTTAAATTTTTTTGGTTGGCAATTTCTGAGCTGCGCACGTTTCTATTTTGATAGCCTCGAAAAGGAGCGGGGGGGCGCACCCACAAAAAATAATCTGGCCAACCACCTGCCCCCGACAGCTGTCGATTGACCCAACTTGGCCAACTGGCCAATGGGCCAGTCACACTTTTTGTTGCTTTCTTTGTAGGTGTTTTGCTGGGGCTTGATTTCGCCTTGCTACATAATTATTATTTAATTTTGATTAATGATTTGTGTAATGCGGCGATTAAAACGTGACTTTGTATGAAAATCGCAAGGCAGCCCATACGTTCAACTGGCTGAAAAAGTTATTGGACTGTGAAACTTCCAGACGACGATTCATAGTATCGAATCGAGTCGAAAGGGGGACGTACACACATACATCAGTCAGAGTATATATGTATGTATATATATGTTGATATTCGCCGGAATAGGAGCAGCTTAAATCAATATTTTGTTGTTTTTGCTGCTGTTCTCATTCGTCAGCATCGTCTATAAAGTCTATAAAACGCTTTCTGATTGTAAACAATACAGACGATTTAATATTGCGCGCTTGTTGGTTCGACTCGACGCGAAGATTGGACTCCCCAGTTCCACTCGGTTCTCCAGCTCCCAGCGGAAACTTCAAATAAGCAAACAACACGCTGAGCACGCCGCGTACAGGGAACCAACCCGAAGTAATGGCTCAAAGTAGTCGACCTTTGAGATACCCTGTACTTAGCACTATTATATTTGAAATCTTTTAAAATTCAATCGAAGATGTGGTGGAAATTCCATTCTTTCCTTCCTTTTCTTTCTCATTTGCTGTTTGAAAATATCAGCAAAGTTGGAAAATGGTGAGCGGGTATGCTTACTTCGGTAAAATGAGCATAGTGCTAAAAAAATACCTTTTAAATTAAGAAGGTCCCCATGCTATTGCTTATTTAAATTCCCCTTATTGTAGCTTTTACAAAATATTTTATTTATTTACCGGGATATTAGAACAATGGTAACTTCATGTTGAACTTCAGTAATATAATAATTTGTCTCTTCTTTGAAGTGTTTATCACTTAAACGACTTCAGCAAAACTCAGGCGAATGAACTTAAATCAATCGCTCTTTAAACATTGTGGCATTGTTATCGAATTATCGATAGAGCGATCTTCCTCTTACCACACGATCGGTGTGACCAACACACTCCCTTAACCTTATTATGACGTTGCCACATTACCATATAATTTGATTTTTAAGGTAATAATGTAATAAATAAAAATAAATAGACTTTTCAATTAAGCTGAAGGCGCGATGCTATTGTTTATATTATTTCCCCGTTCATTGAAATTATTTGTAATTTATTAAAATATTTCCTTAAAATTAAAATTAAAATGAAAATTTTGAGGTAATATTGTAAATAATAAAAAAAATTCAATTTAATTCAATTCGAATTTAAAGTATCATAGCTGTATCAACTTTGTATTCAATAATGTCACAAACTCTCCTACTCGCTGAGTATACCCAATGCGTAGTATTTGGTATAGACACACACATACAGAACTGAACAAAAAAGTTGAATTGAAACGCATGTGCGCAATGGATTCACAAAAACGGGGGGAAGAGTTTTTCTATGTGTGTGAATGGAAATGAAAAAAGTTTAAGTTTAATTTGAAATGGCAAAAAACTCGACAGCAAATGCTGGATAGGTTAAAAGTGATGAAAAAACCAGGCCTAGGACTAGGAACGGGAACAGAAGCGGAAACACTTGCGGGGTTTTGCGTTGTCAGAGGGTTTATTGACAGTTGGTTGGTAAAAATATTTAGCAATAACAATCTCTCAAGTCAGCAGTGAAGAGTGTTGAATGCCAACGACAACAGCAAAAAAACAAAATCAATGGACTGAAATTGCCGAAAGAGTTTCAGAAGTTGGTAATCGGATTCGACTTTGATAGGTCAAGCTATTGATGAGAAAAGAACAACGAATGCAACATTGAAAGACAGTTAAATGCAAGGATATATGGGATAAGGAAGATGAGAAAAACTATAACATACGTATACTTATGTGTGAGTGCAAAGTGTGGGTAAAGTCAAGTGTGTGTGTTGGAAGAGTTTTAATATTGATTAAAATATAGAGTAAATTGACTAAAGAATGTCTTTAAAATCGGCGAATCGCTCTTTGAGAGTCTCTCTTTAGTAGACTTTTACTCATAAATCTTCCTGCTCTTTCTGATCGTAGAACTATGCTTGGTGTAATTTTCTTACCCAAACTTATTCTTATTGATTCTTCTGAATTAATCAGCCAAATTAGTTTTGCAGTTCCGATCAGAAGATCTAGAAACTTTCTCCTCCTTTTTCCTCCATTTTTCGTATATTATCTTCCAATTATAACAATCTTTTCACTTAAAATGTAATGCTTCTTCTATTTTCTTACCTAGAAATTCAGTTTTATATTATCAACGTCCAGAAACATAAAACATAATTATTAGAACTCTTATTATCAATATCAATATCAATATCAATATCAATATCATATCAATATACTTTCCAAACCAATTATATTTCTATGGAACTATGTTATCATCTGTTTGATAAACAATATATTTTTTAAAACAGCTACACACACTCTTTATTTGTGGAACGCACTTTAGTAACAAGTATAAATGTATTTATTTAATTTGATATTTTATTCTATTTCCTGGTTTCGAAATGGCAGTTATATATCTAACTGTTGGCTGGCATGCAAAAGGAAACTTGCAATCTAACAATTTGAGTGCACTTTAAGCCCAACTGAGTGGCGTTTGGTAGGTTTGGGTTTTGAGCGTCTTTGGCTCTTGGTGAGCCATAAATAATAATCATGACAATATTTAGCCCAAGGCAATGTGAACTGTTCGGTCGATTTGAGGGGCTCAGCATCTTCCAGGCACCGGCAACTTTTGAGGCCTCTTTTGTTTCTTGCCGCCGTTGACAACGGCCAAGTTGGAATCGGGCTGAGACTGGAGCTGGGGCCAGAACTAAGCTTGGAGCCAGCTACTGCCAGCTTATCAAAATTGCATTGCTGGCGCATCAGAGCGAAGAATGCTAGCTAAAAATTGCTGAGAGAATACAACAAATACTACTGAAAGCAATGCGAAACAGAAATGAAACTTACACTTTTCAACAAAGCAAAGGCACAAAAGACAACAGAACAACGGCAACGAAAATTGCAGTCTGGTCGTCGGGCATAGCCACAATTCTTGACATTCGTTGGCGAGATTAATGCGCCTTTGGTTGCAGCCGCCAGCCGCCAGCCGCCAGCCGCCAGACGACCGGTAGAGGGCCGGCAAGGGCCCCCAGTTCAGTGCCCAGTTCCTTAGCCAGGCCCGACCCGGGCCCGGGCCCGGAGAGGCTGGCCAAAGTTTTTTGGCCGACGCTTGCATTGTGCGACCTGCGGCCTCGTCCTCGTCCTCGTACTCGGTCATGGCTCTGGTTGCGCAATAGGACGAGCCAGGGGGCTCAAATTGCTGAAGCACGGGGGAGGGAGCAAGAGCAGCAAAGCCTTCCGCAAATTGTTAAAAATAATTTATATTAAAACGCAGCAAAAAGACAGAGCAATGAAATTGTGCAAACAATTCAAAGTCGCGCCGTGTAGATGCGCTCACTGAGATGTGCACACTGAGATGCAGCTCGGATAGGGATAGGGATGGGCATGGGGACAGGCTGCGGAGGGCAACCGAAACCCAGGTCTCGAGTAGCCGCAAACAAATGTCCAAATGATATTTTGTCATAATAAATGGCACAACTATGATTATTTATGACTCGGAGCTGCAATTCCGAAATGCGATCGCTGCTCGCAGTCAATTTAAGTCTCATAATAAGCAAAAAAAAAAAAACTGCAAACAAACAAGAAAAACAAAAAAGCTGCGGTCATGATTTCGATTTCTTGCTTAGCACAGCTCAATGGCATAATTTATAGTGCTCAGTGTATTGAATAGCACTTGGATGAGTTGCACTTGGGCCTGGACTGTGGTTGCTGCTGCTGTAATCAAACCAGAGTGGTCGGGACAGGGGCCAAAGACGAAGACAGCTATAGAGCTGTGAAGCCACGAACTTGGTAAAGTTTTTCCTGTCTTTGATTTGCCAGCTAACGTTTCTTTAAGAGCCGCAGTTTTATTGCCAATTGCAGTTGATTGTTGTGAGGCATCATTAGAAGCACGTAAATCAAACAGTTTGTGTATCTGAACAGTTCTTTCTACGATTGTTACAATAACGGAGCAGACCAGCCTTCTAATAGAGTTTGTTTTATGTTCTAAGGTTGCTTTACACTCTTTGCTATACATCTACAAAAGATTTATGCGTTCCATTTGTTTATTAGAGATGGCACTGAGCCAATTGTTAATTAATGGAATATGTGAAGGAGATTGAACTTCAAATCATCAACAAGCAAATGTGGGTACATAGGACTGGGTCCCCGCATAGAAAATTTTTCGTTGTATGAGCTCCACCTTCTATATGACTTTGTATTATTTGATATTATCAAAAACTATGATACAGTAGCAGTTATTTAATTATAGTTTGTTTCCCTTAACTTTTGTAAAGTTTTATTCGAGTTTCCTAATTATTTTAAAAATTTGTGACCATCTCTAGTTCACATTAAACAATGAATTACACTTATTTATCATTATTTTTTATAATCATAACAAGTATTATAATGTGCACTTGGTTAATAAAAACTGTTTCCTACATTTAGTATTTATTCAAATTTATATCAATGCCTTAGAATCCCAACATTTTAATACCAATCAACTTCAAATCGATTGAATAGTACCCAAAAATAGTGAAACAAAGCAAAGATACTTGCAACAAAAATAAATTCATATTAATAACAATTTCCACGCGAACAGCCGCATAACTCACACCCTCGGAGCATTTTGTCCATCCTGAAATCTATTCCCGTTTCGGAACTAAGCCCCCAACAATGCACGCACTTCAAAAGGAATTTCAAATATTTATTATGGAGCGCTAAGTGGGGAGGCTAGGGCTCATAACTGTTGTAAATTACTTGGCCAGGTTGTAAATATTAATAACACAAGTCCAGATACATGAAGGGGCGCCACGGTTGCCGGGTGGAAAGGGGTGTCCATCATACATATCTCCCAGTTGAGGAACCAATTAAGCACAATTCAAGAGCTACGAAAATAACACCGCGTAATATTAAGGTGACGAAGCATACAGCTCCAAATGAGGAAGCCCAAAAACCCAATCCTAACTCAAACCAATATTACATCAGGCAGACAAAGACGGGGGGAGAAGATGATGACGTTGGGACAGGGCAGGGACGGGAACACAGGGACTGACATTGAAAAGCGAAGCGTGCAGCGTACAGAAATAGAAATACACACACTCGATGGTGCAGGGGTGGGTTGAGGAGATATATTTTCGGGGCGGGGTAATGCAACTCACTCGATGCCGTCGGCAACATAAATTAAAACTGCAGCATTGCTAGTTGGGCAGCATTAAGAGATCAAGTCCGCTGGAAGGGGGGCAGGAATAGATACACAAGGTGTAAGAGGGACAGCAACAGCAGCTGCATGTTGCAACTGCGGATGTGTGTGTGTGTGTGTGCAACGTGCTATTGAATTACTGTAAATGTTAATTAGAAGTGATTTAAAAAAAAAACACGGGCTTATAAACAGTGGAAAAAAGCAACATTGTACATTTGTGGCAGTTAAAAGTTGAATAGAAATTACATAGGGCATGTAATATAAACTTATATGATTTAATTGAACTGAGGCAAGTAAAGTGGGAAGGGAGTTACATCGGTTCTGGTTTGAACAGAAGTACTTTTATGTAACAGACTTATTGCCCTCTAGGTCAAGATTTAAATATTTATATTCCCACATCGCAGATGCACTACAAAAGTCCAAAAATTTAAAATAAATCAGTATGCAGTACCTAAAATAAATCAGTATTCTCCCAACTTGTTGGTCTCGTTATTAGAATCAAGACTAATATAAAATAGAACAGAAAAAATAAAAAGTAAGGAACTGTTTTCCTCTTTTAAATAAAGTATTACATTTTAAGAGGAAGTTGCTAACAGACATTGGCTTAGATAATTGCAGGGTTGGTGTTCAAAAGTTGGGAGGAAAAGGAGGAAAAGGAGAAAATTACAGAGAGATCAATAGAATACAGATTTTCAATATTAGTTTTTTATATAGAATTTTGCTTGATTATTAAATATTTCGTATATCTTTTCATTTAATATAAAAATGATATAAGTGTTTTTGCGGCAGTAAATCTATAAGTAGAATATACATATTCTTTGAATGGCTGGTAGACAGTATGTAGTATATGGTGAATCCTTAGAGCACCTTAACTCATTGACAGGTTTTGAGTTATTACGCTTTTGTAGAGTGTGTGTTGAGTGCTCGGTTGTTATTACTTTCTAATGACACTGCTGCGATAGTTTTACATTCCATTTAAGTCCAAAGTTGTGCCCACGGGCTCCACATTCGAATGCATTGGCCCCTCACACATCATGAGCCAAAATGAAAGTAGATTCTCATGTACATGCTAAAAAATCGAAAACATGCGACTGAACCCGCATATGACCCACCAAATGTGCCACACAAAAAAAGGAGGAGACCCCAGAGACCAAAGCAAAGTTAAATTTATAATATCACGTCCACCTCTGTCCAGAGCTCATTTCTTTAAAATGCATAGGAAAATTCTAACAACAAAAAAATTCAAGAATAGGGAAAAACTGCAGAGCTTGAGCGTGGCATGCGAATTGCATGCAGAAAGTTAGGGACGCGGGTGGGGCACAGCACAGATTTGAGGCAAGCTGCACGACTCGACCGTTTTTGATGAATGCGACGGGACGGTACCCACCAGAGCCGCCCAGCTCCAAGTCAAACTCAGACTCAAACTCCATCTGCAGCTCCAGCTCCAGCTCCAGCTCCAGCTCCAACGCTGGACACAGCCTGTGGGACTCAGTGCTAAGCATTCGCTTGATTGCTGAAATTCACGCGAACGGACCACAGATCCCGAACCGTTGCCAGCAGAGTTATGAGCTTTAGTTTAAGTTTTAGTTAAAAGGTTTCGCTGGGCCTCATAAACAAATTTTGTTAGCCAATGCAATGGGAAAGTAATTTAAATGCAGCGCGGTGCAGGCAAATTGTGGCCATTTAATGAGCGATTAGAGCGGCGGCGGCGACCAGATCGATGGGGACCAGGCACGACAACGACAAACAACTGGAGACGGCCACTCGTCCAGGGAGCAACCAGTTGGAAGGGGAACGGGGGTGGGACAGTTGGCCAGCCATTTGGCAATAAGTTCGAGTTGCCGTTATGATTTGAGTTAAGGTCTCACTCGCTTGTGGCTCTTGCAGCTTGTCAAATTTGTTTCGACGCTCTGAATTGTTGCTTAGTTATGTCAGATCAGTAGAGGATAGGATGCGGATAGTTGCAGTTTTGTCTTTCAATTTCGTAAAATATGGCTAGATATTCCGATAAAATAAAACTCAAAATGTCAAATTTAGAATCACTATTATAGCTATCGCAATCTCTTAAAAAGTTTTTATTCCCACTTCTCCTCCTACTACTATCCTATGTTCCTTAGCATATCTTTGTTACCATTTATCTATAATATGGCTTAAGAATGTATTTCGCTCATCTTTAAAATAATATAATAATCTACTCGTTCTGTAGAGATTGCTTTGTCAAAGCCTTTGTTAACTTACATGTATATTTCCATTCCATTCATGTACAAACAAATCCTTACTTATTTGCACTTAACTATCAGCAGGTATCACACCTCTTCTATCAATTAGTTTTCAAAACACGTTTATCCACAATTTAGTTAATCTTCTTTACTATTGGATATACTCGTAGATCTTTTTAGCCGTTGTCTTGTGATTGGCAAAGCCCTTAACATTAGATTGTTCCCATGTCGCTTCTGTGGTATGTGGCTTCGTTTCCCGTTAGCTGAACCATTAAACCTCTGCCTGATTGCCACGCCCACACACACACACATACATACACTCACACACACATTATGAGAATGGGATTGAAGTTAAGGCGTCGCCTTGTCCGTTAGGGATAAGAGAGCCTGCAATCAAGCACATAGCTCAATCCAGCTAAATTACCAGAAACAGCTACAAGGAGGAGACGGCAGTGTGGCGCACTTTTTAAATTAAAAACTAAAATCGATTGACATTCAATTTGAGCAGGCAACATCAGCTCTCGACTGACTGCGCCTCGGGTCTTGGCTTGAGGATGGAGAACGGATGGGAATGGGGACGGGAGGATGTCTTCGTCGTATCTCAAGTCAACATTTGTCGCTATAAATTTGCCACTGCACAACTTTGCACATTTCCTTGACTTGGTCGTCGATGCGTGTGCGTGCGTAAGATTTAGCCGGGAGCTGGAGACCTGAGAAGCTGAGCAGCAGAGGAGCTGGCAGCTGTTAACTGGGAGCTGGTAGCACTCAGTGTATGCTGTTTCCTTCCTAACGACAGCCTTGGCAGCAACCGACGACATTCAATACACGCTGACATGTGTGCCAGGCAAGAACGCGCTTGTCTGCCTGCCCCGGCTGACTGCCGATTGGGTCTTGCCTGTGTGTGTATCTGTATCTGTTGCCATGTGGCTTTCCGCCAAGTCGCGTGCAAATTTTGTGACACTTCACCCACGGGAGCGGTGCCAGTCTCCTGCTTCTCGCTCTATTAATCCTTGCTGACGCTGACGCTGATAAACTGTGCGAGAATCAATTTTAAAGCTGGCAACCTTCAATCCCAATGACATTAGCTGCTAAAATTAAAAAATTAAAATTGCATGACAATAGAACAGCATCAAGGACTAAATCTACCAAGACACCTATCAACAACCAATCCAAAAGCTGTAAAAACGAACATATGGATGTAAAAAATTTAAAAGCACATGGAAGCTTGAATGGATCTTATTTATCTTAAAGCTCGATAAACTTTCTTTAAATGGCATTGCATCCTTAAATAACTAAGAACAAAGAGCAATGGCAACGTTTATTAAAATACAAAGTACGAACATCTGTAAAGATCAGCTGTGAAAGCACATTAACTCTTCATGACAGGAAATAAAGTAAATATAATTGTCAGGCCATAGTTAACGTTTCTGTACACCACAAAATAGCAACATCTATAAAAATCTGATGTGAAAGCACATTAAAGCCTCACTCGAGTAAATAAATTCAATTAACCTAAAGTTGAGCTTCATTAACTTGTCTGTAATGACATTTTCAATCAGTCTCAAATGAACTTTAAGTAACTCTGAAACAGTACACAGTGGCAAAGCTTATAAACATTACAAAACGAGAACGTCTGTTTAAATTGGCTTCGAAAGCACATCAAAGCTTCACGCGGGTGACTGCAATGAATTTAACTTAAAGCTGAAGCTTTCGAGTCCACTAATCTTGTGTCCAAGTAGTACTCCTACTTTCATTTAGTGTCATTGGAGCTTTGCGTAACTGGAAAACGGGACATAGAGACAGGAAATTGCTGATTAAATTTCAACGCAGCATCGGAGGAGGAGGGCAACCCTTCATTAGGCGCGACTCGACCCGCTCATTAAAGTGGAAAAATCTGCACTATGGAGGCGGCACTGGAGGCTGCATTCATTAGACAGCCACTTGATGGCGTGTGCATAATTTGCAACTAGAGTTGAAAGAGTTGCAGCCAGCAACAAGCAACCAGCAACAAGTTGCAGCCGCTTTTAATTGATATTAATTTAATTGACACTCGAGTTGAGTTTAGGCCTCCACTTTTTCCCTTTCCACAGGCATCTTCCGCTCCCTGCCCTCGCTCCCGCAGCTGGCTTTAACTAATCGACTGGCATCGCGTGGGCTGTTTGGCTGCCTCACTGCGTTGCATCCACAGTGGCAGCTTCAATGAGCTTTGCATGTTAACTGTTTACACTGTCATGCGGAGCGGGAAGGAAGCGGAGCGGGAAGCTTTTTGAAGTGCATTTTATGAGTTTCCGTTTAAGTTCAATTATGTTGGGCTTGCTTTGATGATTAGCATAATGAGCAAGTGGCGTGAAACGAGTGGAATCAAGTGGCCTGAATAAACTTAGCCAAAGGGCGAGTCGAGTGTGGGAATCAGCTCGGAAGACATGAATAAGTTCTTATCTCTTTTATTTCGATATTTTGAGTGGATTTTAAAGGGATATTGAAAGAAATGTTTTGTCTATTTCTAACCAGGTAGATAAGGGCGTGTAAGTTAGTATAAAACACCATTTCAACGGTTTTTCTGAGGAAGTTCATTTTACGTACCAAATTCATACAAAAAATTCCAAAATTTCGACTTGTAAAGCTTCAAGCTTCACAGAAGCTCTACCTCCTGGTATACTAGCTCCCATAAGTATCAAAACCTATTCGATTTTCATACGGAATGTATTTTTGATCATGTATTGTGCTCTTAATTGACTTGGGTAACTAGGAACCTACATTCCACATTTTCTGACATAGCTCTTACTCATACTGATCAAGAATATATATACTTTATAGGGTCGGAGATGTCTCCTTCTACCTGTTACATACATTTGCACAGATTTATAACCCCGTTTTTACCCATTTTAGGGGTACAGGGAGTAAAAATAACTTTCATTAATTAATTATCTGTTTAATTCCTAAAAATATTTGTATGCGATTTTCCCAAGGAAGATTGTGACGGCTATCATAGGTTGTACATTGTTTTTTTTTTTATTTAATCTTTTGTGATTAGGGCTACAAGAATAACTTATTGTTTAAGGTAATGAAATACTTATGATCCTGAGGATCCCGAAGCGTCAACATTTTGAACGTTACTATTACTGTTTTGTCATGATTGGCTTAACATGTTTTCCAATGTGAGCATCCAGAAGTTTTTTCCGCATATATTTCTCGGGGCAGTGGGGACACTTGTAAGGATATTCCCCGGTGTGAATGCGAATATGTTGTCTTAAATTGGTGGATTGGTTAAATGTCTTCGCGCAGTAGGAACATTTGAATGGCCGTTCGCCGGTGTGAATTCGAATGTGAGCTTTCAGGTCGCCCGTCCTGGCGAATTTGTGAGGGCAGTGGGGACATTGGTAGGGGCGATAACCTGTGTGATTAAGTATGTGGTGTCTGAAATAAGCCAGATTGGCAAAGGACTTCGGGCACTGGGGACACTTGTGAGGCCGTTGAACGTTATGGCCGCGCATCTGTGCTGTCAATACAGACTCTTTTTCCAATTTCTTACTGTTCTTACTAGGTTTGGTTTTCTTTGGTATCTGAGGTTTCTTGGGTAAACCAGAGCTGGGATTGGTTAGCTTATCATCCGTTTCGTTCTTGCTCTTACTTTGGCTATCTCTATTTAAGTTGCGCAGTGATCTTCGAGTGTTTGTCACCTCAGATTCAGGTTTAGAAGTGCCCTCCTCCTTGTTGTTCTCCAGTTTCGCTTTGTTGTCATCTGCGATTCGCTTTGGTTGACAATCTTTTGAGTTCTGCGGATCCTCTTCTCGTTTTAGCGCCATCACGGTCAACATCTGATGGCTTTGCTCGCACCTGCACTTAAATCTAAACGCAGTTTGAGCATCCAGAGTGCACGATATGCATATTTTCTTAGGGAGCTCATCATATGGTTTTAGTTCACAGCTCACAACATCGTTTATCATGTTCGCAAGGCTGGGTGAGTTCTCCGGCAGCTGTCTCTCAGCGAATATATCCATCAAGGTCACGGAGCTGCTCATGCAAATGCGGCATACTTCTTCCATGTCTCACTTTGTGCACTTTGTGTCTAACACTGAAAAAGGAATCGTTGGAAGTCTTCTATTTATTGATATTTTTTGAGGATAGCCTTACCTGCAATGGCAACCAGGTGTTTTATGACTGTCAACTTACTGACCGCAATGCCGGAATTCTTTGTCCTACAATTATCAGGTAAGCCGATTTTTAAGACCAGCCAGGCATTAGACCAGGTAACATTTCGTCTAGCTCTCTCTTTGAGGTATATAGTCCAGGTTATGTAAGTGTTTGCCTCAAGTGTAGTTAGGTAGGCTCACAAAAGATCATTTTTTGAAACGGGGTAATATTAAATTTGCACAAGTACGAATGCTTTAGGCGAGAATACCCGACTATAAGACTCCCTGTGTACCCAAACACATCTTCGCACACTTACACATACACCTCCCGCTCTGCAGTAAGGTATCTTGTTTGTTGAATAACTTTCGTGTTTATTATCCGATCGACTTGAAATTTGGATAGTAGTAAGAGTGACCAAAGTATTATACATGCGAAAGTTATATTGTATCTTTAAAATCTGGTCTCTCAACGTTTTTTACGAATTTCGGGAGTGTGGGGGGGTTTTTATGAGATCCGAAAAAAACTGTCATTCTCGAAAATTATATATTTGATGTCTCTAGCTCTTCTAATTGCTGAGATCGTGGCGTTCAAACATACGTACAGACAGACACCCAGACGGACAGGGCCAGATCGAATCGGCTATCGATACTGATCAAGAATATATATACTTTTTAGGGTCGGAGATGTATCCTTCTGCCTATTACATACATTTTTAGAGATTTAATACCCCCATTTTACCCAATTTATGTGTACAGGGAGTGAAAAAATTGTAATCTCACAATTTCAATTGTAATCGATTTGAAAATAGGTATAAAGCGCCTAATCTAACATATATAATTATTGTATTTTTTGCTTAGGTTATTAATCCAACCTCACTTTAATATTATGGTAGTAAAAGACCGACAAATACATCTTAATTTAATTTAATATCGCTTGTGCTTTAGGATTCAATCTACTCCATAGACCTTACTAAACACAGCAATATCTTAATTATATCAATTGCAATTCTAATTATTGCACACATCATTAAATAGTTGATATTCGGTTTCGTAACTGCTGTCCTGACTTGTTACCATACCAAACAAATACAATTTCCAATTGTGCATTTAGCAGGACCCTCTACTTAACCCATGCTCCTGTCAGCACTATAATTTGATTAACCAATCTGTGCAACATTAAATGCTGATGAAATTAAGTACATGTGTGGAATACGCAATGGGAGGAGTGACCAGAGAGGCCCAGCATTACCACATCAATAAAATATAATCTATACACTGGTAGGTGTCTAGTTGCTCTTATGAGAGGCAGTACTGAGTGACCGGTTGTGGTGCGATGGATAAACGGGTTTGCAAATTACAGCCGCATTAAATCCACTTCCGGTTTGGGGCTAGGCACGGCCCGCTTCCGTTGTGGAGACACACTTCGGAACAGGTGTAAACTGTGACGCCAATGGGCCACACATTTGGCAGCCATTCAAGTGTGACATCGGCAATGAAGGGCTGGGAGGCGGCGTGGGGCATAGCCAAAACAAAAGGCTGCAAATCAAATTGAATAATTGTTGCATGGATGTGCATGGGGACAGCTGGACAGCTGTTAGACATTGGAATGCCAATGGCAAAGTTGCTAACAAGCCTAGGCAACGACAACAACAAGAGCAACCATAACAATAACATTGAAGCGACTTCAATTCAATCAATTGAACGTGCCGCGAATGGTTAGCAACAAAATAGTATTACAAATGTAGAACTCGTCCTACTCGACAAGGCAGGACAAACACGGCAGGACTCAGGGCAACTGGCGTGTGAAATTGACAATGTTGCAGGCAGCAGGCAAAATATTTTTGCACGCGACATGCGAGATTAACAGGCAGAGTACACACACACACCTGACATGTGCCTTGCCCCTGTCCCTGTCGCAGGACCTGTCCAACGTCCATTGATTGACTAGAAAACACGTCACCATCACTCAGTTGTTGGCTCGTTTGGCTCACCATTGTTGGGTAAATTTGTATAAAAATGCGAACGCTCTGCGGCGAAAATCAAGCAAATAAAATTTATTTAGCAGACAGAGGTATAGGGATAGGGTTTGGGACGTTACCTGGACTAGGTACAATGATGCCTCTGATTTTCAATATTTGCAACGGGCTGCCTACATGCCTTATAACAGGTGTTGATATGTTTATCGACTGGTTCGGGCCATGCCAGAGCTACGTGCGTGCAATTTGCACAAATTGCTGTTGGCCAACCACAAAATGGAGCAGAAATAGCACGAGGTCCGGGGTGCGGGGTGCACTGTCTCTGGCTGGCTGTTGTTGTTATATAGGGTTTCAATTAAACAATTAGTGGACTATTATTTGAATAGACGTAGGCGGCATGGGTCGACTGGAGATAGCATTGTGCACCTGGCTCGCTTGAGAATGCAAAGCAATTGATAATTGATTGGTTTTCAAGTGAAGCGATTGATGTTGCTGCGGGTTAACGTGTTGGCACCAATTGTGCTGGGGAATTCTGCGGATAAAGGAGCCGAAAGGACATGCAGGGAAGGTAAGCAAAATGAATAGCTTTGAAATCAAAACTTATAAGGATTTTAAAGAAGCTTAAGCTACAGGTCGAATACTTTGTACTGATAGAGAGTTTGCCAAGAAATGGGGCTCATTACAAGCCCATTATTATACAAGACGGTTGACTGAACTATACTTTCCTGTTTTAAGCGTTAACACAATGAAACAATCAGCATTTTCTCACATGGCTGAACCTTGTCAAGAGTTCCTGTCTGTGAGTTCTTTATGATCTGCATTGAAAGCTAACAACCGCACTGACAACTCGACTTACAGGCCATCCGCTCGCTCTTGCCAAACTTTATGACCAGCTAGTGCATATTTTACACGTTGCTAATTTCCGCCAAGGCGGCCTTACAAGCAAACCGAAGACCCAGATGGAACAAGCTGAGATTTCCACTGGAACAACCTCACTTGAACCTTAACAAATAGCGACGAAAATTGCAACAAATGTGTTACGAATGGTTCGTGATCGTCATGACAGAATGTCGCCAGGCAACAACAACAATAACAATAGCAACAACAACAACAACATTATAAACAGCAACAACATCAAACGGCAGAGAATTGTGGACCAATGAGGAAATCGCTGGCTCGGCTTGAACCACTAACATCACGAGTTGAACTCTTAACAGCCTGAGAGAGTCCAAGTCCGAGGCGAAGATGTTCATGATGAGGACGTTGCCGACAACGACGACGACAACGACAACAACGACAACGTTGGCCAACTTGACAACAACAACAACAGCAACAACAAGATTAGCGCGTTGATGAGGCTGCCGAAATGCCAGAAACCAGGCACTGAGTACTGCAGAGTGAAGAGAGACTGGAAGAGTGAAGAGTGAAAACTGAGCACTATGGTGCGGGGAGTGAGGTCTGAAGTGGTTTGTACTTCGACTCGTTTAGCTGGTAGCCTTCTGGGCTCCTGAGGTTGCTTGTTTTGTGTTTTTGTTTTTATTGTATCTCCTGGCCGATTACAGCGCTAGCGAATGTTTGTTGTTGTTTTTGTGACTGATGCAATAAATCGCTGACATTGTTGTTGCAAGTCTGCGATAAAATTAAATCGTTGCAAGATCGTGTCGCTTAGAAGGGCTAGGCAATTCTTTGGATCCACTACACGAAACAATGTTAGCTTCAGTCAAATTATTTTAGATTTAACCTATGCAAACTTACACAAATTCCACACACTCTTAGAGGATCCTAATGTCATACAACAAATTAGATTATTTGATATATAATCTGGTTAAAACTACACATTCGCCTTATATGGTAAGCAAACGAGCTGACCAGGCAAGACTTCCGCCTTAAATGAGTAGTTCAATATATCCCTGATTTATTTACAAAACTTATCACAAATATTCTTAAAATTTTATATTTGAGGAATCCGCATAATATATGAATTATATGGAAACCTGTGAAAAAGATGAGTGGAGTGTGCAAAGTTCCTTCGCACGTATCAGAAACCAATACAATGTCTCGATCCTTGATGTGAATCCTGTCAGGGAAATTATTGATTAACAAAGAGGAACGCTCTACTTAAGTATTCCCGACTACCGGACACCCCACACCAAAGTCTGCAATGTCCAAACAGCACATACATATGCATAGGGCAGTTCAGCGGCAGTGCAAGCAAACAAATCAGTTGCAGCATGTTAGCAGACCATTACAGGTTGCGGCTTGCCCTAAAGGGTGATCAGCGATTGCCAAGAATTCTAGGGAGCTAAGCAAATTAACCTGTATTACAGGAAAAATATGAATTCTATTGAATATATATATGTATCTATAATAATTATTATTATTAAAAAATTATCACTCACACAGATTGTTATTATATGCGTATTTAACAACCCCAAAAAAACTATCAAACATACTCGTACAAAGTTTATTTTAGATGATCGCCAAGGATTGTAATTTTTCTCAAATCAACCTCGAATAGACCATTCCTATCTCTAATACTAACTGGAAGTTTAGCCTTATTTCATTTATTATATTTCTTGTGTTCTTTTCTATTTCGTTCTGCCTCTCCCGCTGTGGGCTGCTAAGTTTGTTGTGAACTTCAACATTGTGACTAATTAACAAATAAAAACACAGCTTAATGGTAACCGATGTAACCAATGGTTACCAATGTACTTCAACATTTGTCGTGGCTGCTTTTGAGATATTTGGCAAGCGATTAGAGTGGCAAACAAATTTGTAACTCAGCCGAATGCAAATTTCGCATGACTTTTGTGACTTTCGTTGGCTGGGTGCCTGTTGCCAGCTCATACTGCAATCTGCGATCTTCAGTCCCCAATACTCTATCCCCTATCCCAAGTTTTCAAACACTGTTGCCAGCCACTGGATTTAGCATTTAAATCTGCGCCTTTGAGCGCATTTAAGACATATTTCCAATTTGTAATAAAACAACTTCGGGGCTGCCTTGGCTGTTTTAGAAAGTACGAGTCTGAAGGTTTTTACTATATGCATGTAGAATACTTTAATAAAAAAGAAAACAACGGCTGGTCAATCAAGTTTTAGTTTGCAATAAAGTGCAGCAAATGTGGTAAAAAGAAAGGCCCGCATGCGGCTAACAACAGGCAGGCAAAGTGATAGATTCTCTAACTCATTGAATCAGGTTACCAGCCCAAACGACAGACAGTCTGACAGGCAGACCCACAATTCGACCAGCTGGCTGGCACCCAGAGTTCTCCTCCTGCAGCTTTGTCTTTGGTCGCCTTTCACTCTTCCGCTGCTACAGTTAGATACGAGTCCAAGTCTGGCCAGGCACAGGCACAGGCACAGGCACTGGAATCACTGGCATCTTTGGCATCGATTTGTTGTTTGTTGTCGCTGCACTGCTATAATTTAATGGCAACAAAGCGTCGCTGATTTCCTTTGCCTGAGGTTATGACTCCAACTGCGAGTCCATCGTTGTGTTTGGGGCTTGTCAGTTTCTGGGCAATGAAGACATATTATGGTCGCAAAGCCGGGGATTTTATGACCGACCCAAGGCTCAGAATAAGAAGGGAAATGGACTTGAGATTGTAGTACAATCGTGTGAGAATACTCGCATTTAAAATCTCGGTGAAATTTTAAAATAAGATTGTACCAATATATATGTGCAATCGTTTAATTAGAAACTTTCAATTAGCCAAACAGAATCGGATACATCTACGTATTGGTAGTAGGAGGAGGCAATCTCCTGACAGCGCCACAGCAGCTTCCACAGCTCGCCACTTAAGGACACTCCCTGGGAAAATCTTCCTAATAGGAAAGAGAGAAAAATAATCACCCACCTAAAAAAAGCCAGTAAATATTGAGCAGACCACATTCTGACGAACTTGGCAACTGGAAATGAAGTGGATCTCACCCAAAATACAAACAGTCTCTAGTATGCAAAAGGCATATGGCACTGATCGGAGCTAGAACAAGTAAGAATGCTATAGTCGAGTATACCCGACTACGTAACTCCCTGTACCCAGGTCTAAAACATTCAATCACATCTACGTCCAACTTGCACATACATACATACACACATACACAAAGACGCACAGACACACTGGCGGCAAAAGCGACAGCGCAAGCGAGGCAATTTAATTGGTGGCTGTGCTTCTTCTTCCCTCCTCTCGCTGCATCACTGAATCTTCTTTCGTGAATAACTTCCGTGTTTATTATCCGATCGACTTGAAATTTGGACAGTATATAAAGAGAGACTAAAGTATTGTACATGCTAAATCTAAAAGCTATATCTTGAAAATTGTTACTGTAAAACGGTTTTAATCGATTTGCGGGGGAACGGGGGGAGATATCTGAAATATGAAACAAACTTGATCTGCGTATGGTATACAGGAACCTACATTTCAAATTTGGTGTCTCTAGCTCTTGTAGTTGCTGAGATCGACGCGTTCATACGGACAGACGGACAGACGGACAGACGGACAGACAGACGGACATGGCCAAATCGAAATCTCTTTTGATACTGATCAAGAATATATATACTTTATAGGGTCGGAGATGTCTCCTTCTGTCTGTTACATACATTTGCACAGATGTAATACCCCCTTTTACCCATTTTATGGGTACAGGGAGTAAAAAGCCTAGGTTCCGGCATCCAATCCTGAGAACCGCTTCACTCCCTTTAAGACCACTAGTGATAAGTACTTCCTCGCCACCCCACATCAAATGTCAGCACGATTCCAACCCGTGGGATTGAGTTTTCTGTGTGTGTAGAGCAGGGGTGTTCAACCTTCAGTACATATGAAAGAAAAAACTAACACATCTACATAAGAAATTTGGTTCCTTTTATTGTGTGCACCGAAAAAAATAGTACATACATTTTCTACTATTTTTTTTGCAACTAATGCATTGATCTTCACACTTTTAAAAAAGCTGTGTGCAGATATCCAACTTTCTACCACTTTTTTAATTTAACTATTTTTTGTAGGCAAATAATGCACTTAAAATGTTGTGCAGAAAAATATCCTGTCCAGCGTTCAATCAAATATGGGTTATCTAAATTGCAGGCCTCATCGAGAAGCAACAACAAATTTACATTTAAGTTCAGTAACGCAACACCAAACACACGAAAGTGTTGTTGCTTGAACAGACAGGGAACACGAAGGATTGTTTTTGTACAATGTATTGGGCTTATGAAGGAATAATACGAATGCCAAAGCGTTTGGCGGGTATATGAAATGGGCACTCCTGGTGTTGAGCTTTAAAATGAGTTTAGAGTCGATCGCAAGAATATTAAAAATGTCGAATCACAGTGGTTTCCACCATTTTCTGAATGTGATATTTCTAATAATGGGTGTGATAAGTGTCGAATTATTTGTGTGTACTGTTTTGAAAATGAGTTTGAAGCTGATCGGACGACAATTAGAATATCGCCCATATAAATCTTAGTTTCCCCTTTTTAGCGTATGGTTTTGTATTGGCCGTGATCTTCGGTGCGATGATTTCAATCGACCACACAGGCAGTCATCCCAAGCTCCTTGGGTGTTATTTTCACAATTTAATTTATTTTGCAAGATTTTTCAAATCAAACTACTAATACTAAGTATACTTGAACTTACATACATTAAACATATATCAAAAAAGTTTTCTCAACATGCTTATAATTTGCCATGCGCATCGCACTAAAGAATAACTTTTTTGCCACGCCTTGCTATATCCTCTTCCCTTACCACTATCCCCTTTCCCACCCCCATTGCCATGCCATTGTCATTATGGGGAGTGTGCAATTTGCAGCCCTATGAGGAGTACAGTAGAATTACATGTGTGCGTCAGAATTGCGCTCGCGGACAATGGCAAAGTTTCTGTTGCGGCTCGATAAAGTATCTGTTAGATACAATTTACAATACTTTTCGCTACCGCCTGGCACACAAGTGAAAGTTTTTTGCCTGCCCAAAAAGTATGGCTTTAATGATAATGACTTTAGCTGAGCAAAAAGTAGCGCAAAGTTTAGAATACGCCAACGCAACGCTTTTGGGGATTTTCAAAATGCCAAACAGCAAAAGTTTGCCATACCCACACAGGCATCCCATAGATACTTGCCACACACATGCACACACACACACACAAATACTCACAAGAGATACGCAGAAAGTTTTCTACGTGTTGGTTTGGCAATATGAAATTGATAAGACATTCTGAGTGTAAGAGTGCAAAATGCAGACGGAAAGTGGCACAAGATTCTGTGGAGTCTTAAAATCATAGAATGTGTAATTTTTAAAGCACAACTCTTAAGCTTCAAGTTCTTCACCACAGAATACTCAGCTTTCTTTGCTCGTATGCGTTGTATTGAACGGCAAAAGATTTGAATAGTTTTTTTAATTAAACAGCAGAAGCTTGTTAGATTTTAGACTTAATCAATTTCTTTTTAATACGAATTTTCTTTTTTTTCTTATAGCTTATTATTATTAATAATAATAATTATTATTACTTCATATTAGGGCTTGCTAAGGATCGGCTTTTTTTCTGGCTGAAGCAAACTACGGTCCTTTATACAGGGTGCTCACAACTGGAATGTGGTGAGACGTCAGCTCTTAGATGTTCTCCACTGACAATACGGCTTTGCGCAATTTCATTTGTCACAAAAATGTCAAGTCGAAATAGAAACTAGGATTTCCAGTGGCTAGGACCTGCAGTCCTCTACCTCTATCCCATTTTCTGTACATTTTTCCCAGCTCTGCATTACTGAAACTAGTTTCCTGAATAGCTTCTGTTAACCTACATTCAACATTTGGTGTCTCTAGTGTCTTATAGTCTCTGGCAGAAAGAAGGGCTGATCAAGAATATCTATCTACTTTTGCAAAATATTACTGTAATACACATATTTTAATAAATTTAGTTCGAATTATAAAAAAAAAGTTAAACACGGGTTATATAAATATGATATGACTAGTCCCAGACATTGAAAAACTAAACATAAACAAGTAAGAATGCTTTAGTCGAGTATACCCGACTTCAAAACTCCCTGTACCCAGGTCAAAAGTTTCCAATCGCATCTTCGTATACTTACACATACACACATAAATAAATAAATACACAAATACGCACACGCACGAGCGACAGCGCAAGCGAGGCATATTAAATGGTGGCAGCTGCTTCCCCCCCCCCCCCCCCCCCACTCCTAGCCAAATCCCAAGTCTATATCTTGAAAATTGTTACTGTAAAACGGTTTTTATCGAATAGCGGGGGAATGGGGGAATAATCTCAAATCTAAAATAAACTTGACCTGCTCCCGCTATACACGAACCTACATTTCAAATTTCGTGTCTCTAGCTATTATAGTTGCTAAGATCCTTGCGTTCATACATACGGACGGAAAGACAGACGGACATGGCCAAATCAAAATCTCTTTTGATACTGATCAAGAATATATATACTTTATAGGGTCGGAGATGTCTCCTTCTGCCTGTTACATACATTTGCACAGAATTAGTACCACCTTTTTACCCATTTATGGGTGCAGGGAGTAAAAATGTCGTCGCCATCTAGCGGATAAATGAAGCACTTGCGAAGTTTTTCACAGTAAAGCTTGCATACTTTCCGGCGCCATATTTTACATACAAGTTGTGTAGAGGTAGCAGCATAAATATATGCTCTAATTCAGACATTCATTTTATAATATTGAGCCATTTTCAAATCAGGACACGCGCCTCTCACACCCTTGCCAATCAATAAATATGTTTTGCAACCGAAATTTTGAATATTTAAACTATACACGACTCTTGTTTTTCTTTTTTATTTCTTAAAATATTTGTATATAATTTAATTTAACGAGTTAAGAGACTCTTAGCTGTCTTTCCATCTAGTACATAAATATTAAAACAAGCGAATAATAAACCTTTGCGTTTTGTAATAGTCTTTAGATATTGAGAAAGTTTTATCAAAATCTGATTATACTTAAAGCTTTTAGCAGAAATAGGAATTAATTCGGTTTTAGTTTCTAAACATTTGATAGGATTGTTGGTGATTTTATTGGGACATTTCAGCGAAAGTAATCAATATTAATTATGCAAATCCATCGATCCATAGCACAATCGGCGACATATTGCAGGCTTTGTTATACAGTTGCTGACTTGTCAGGATGCAAAAAGGAACCACGCAGCGATTGTGACTATTCCAGGCGACTGTGTTTGCAATTAGCAGCCCAAGCAACTTGTTTATTGCTGTTCCTGCCGTTATTGTTGTTCATCTTGTTGTTGTTGTTAGCAGTGACAAATGCAGCGCCATATGGCGGTACAATGACCCACATTATGAGGCGCTTTTATTAGACGACAGCGCGCAATGCACAAAAACAAAAGGATCCACAATAGTCGCAATAGTCGCAGACAATGGCCACAAGACGACAACGCTGTCATCGCCAGCGTCATGGCACAAACACAAGTACACACACAGACACACAGATACAAAATCACATATGTAGACAATGCAAATGTGGCACATGGCATGAACAGGACATTAAACTCGCAAAGGATTCAGCAAATTCAAGACATACTTTGAGCATATGATGAATACGATTGAAACAGAGAAATCTTTGAAATTTTCTGTTATTCAAACAGGATTTACGCTTCTGACTATACAGTATACAGGCAAGTATTATATAATCGGCAATATTAGTATTCAACTGTTTCCCAAAATGGGGAAGGATTATATTTGGCTTGTGCACTTTTCGTCTGTTCTTATAAACGCAATTTGTTTGTTCACTATTAGAGTTAAACCAAGCAAACTTGATACACATATTGATATAGAGTATGGGCAGATAATTGTTCAGGCTACTTTGCAGCTGCAATCCTTGCTGATTAAGGACGACCTAGAGAACATAACGCTCTCATGCGTCTACTTTATTAATACTGACAGGTAAAATTTTTTCCCCGGAAATGAATTTCTAAATATATAATTGTTTTAAAAGCTATAAGAACTGTACAAATACCTAACAAACTATTGTGAAATATTACCAATAGGATCGCTAATCTGAAACAGATATAACTGATAATAAATAAAGCAAATATATTAAACATTGCTTTCATTAAGGATAAACTTGCAAATATAAATTTAATGAAACAAAAGTGATGAAATGTGAAGTAACCAAGCAGAAAAATCCCAATTTTAGCTTAATTCGTCAAGGTTTGTCTACAGAATTTAAATATATAATGTATTAATGTATATAATTGATACCTTGCACCATTTTTGTGCATATTATAATTATAAATCACATTAAGTTTCGTACAATTGATCCTTACTGCCTTTACAGTAGAGAAAGATACTCTCTAAGCCACTGATTGTAGTTAAATAACAATACTTGGAGGGCTTGAAAGCTTGAAAGGATAATTATTGCAATTTTAAAATATTGGAATATTTTTAAAATATTTGATTATATTTAAAATATTTTTAAAACTAAGCTGCCAGTGACCTAAAACTTAGAAGCGTAACTCCAAGTCCCCAATTCATTTTGGGCAATATCATTTGGCTTGCGGCGCAAAAGCCTTTATAATTGCATTTCTGATGAGTAGCGTGAAGGGCCACACCCCCTGTGCAGGGGTCAGTTTGGTTTGGCCACCACGACAACGACAACAATCATCAGCATCAGGAGCAGCAGCAGTGGCAGCAGAAGCTGAAGGGCTCATGGGGGGTCTGCAATACCACAAATGCCAACAGCAAGCGACACATGCAACAAAGTGGGCCAGCTTACACCTGTAGTTAGTGGAGTTCACCTGTGGCCAGGTAGAGGAGTCAGAGCCAGCAAGTTACACAGTTTCAACAGTGCCATGGCCTTTCCATGTAATTATTTGTAATTTGTTTGCCCAAGTGCAGACACCAAGTGGCAGCTGTTTGGCACTGCGTACTTAGGTAGTTCTAGTTGTACTTAAATGTAGTTAGTTTAGATGCAATAATGCTAACTGTTGTCCTTGTTGTAAATTCAAGTGTGCTTAGTTATGGCTGCTAATACAGTAATAGAGAGCATGTCGTAATTGTAGATGCCACTTAAAAGGCTTTCGCTCTTGATATTAAATAATATGAAGCAGCCAACGCTTTTGTATACTGATTCAGATTGATGATGACACCACATTCCGCTAACATTTTCATGGAGAGCGGAAGCGGAAATGCTTTCACTGACAGGCGACATTAAGAAATAATTAGCAATACGAAAAGATGGCCGAAGGATTTCTGTACTGAAAAGCCTTGGCTAAAAGCCTATTGCGTAATTGTCTAATGGAGTCGAACTACAGCACAAAATGGAAGTGAACGCCAATATTTGGCAATGGAACTGAGCTCATAAATTATAAGCATTGTATTGTTAAGCCAAAACAAAGTCTTTAAATGTCTGTTGATGGGGCGCTCCTCGAATTTCACTGCTAATTTGAGGGCTTAACAGTAGTATATGGCAAGAGCCAGCCTGGAGGATGGCTGAAGGGGTTTCGAAGAGGAGTCCTTAAAGGCATGGTTATTGATGCGATCTGGAAATTTACTTAATTTAAATGTATGTATCCGAGCATTGAAGTAAGGTAAACATTGGCTTTAAGCTGATTTTTATTCTTGGCGTAAATAAACTAAATTTACAACAAATTTATAACAAACCTACTGCTGATGAAAGATGAAAATAAAAAAAAGTATTTTTGTAATAACTTAAGAACATTATTACTGTAAAAAGATTAGTATATTGAACTTAGAATCTCCTGACTGCAATGATTTTACCTCATAAAGATATGTTATTTCTTCTAAGTTCTCTTTTCTTTACGATTACTTCATTGAACTGTGCCACAAATGCTGCTATAAGACGCAAAGATATCACTAAATTAAACAGAGAACACAATAAATATCTTCCCTACCACACTGCATACATTTCTCCATTCTTTCCCTTGAATATATTTCGATTAATACGACTTTCTATTGTATGCAAATCGAATTATGTGCGGAACTTAAGCGGAATTTTGTAAGGCGCTGTGGAAATTTGCATCAATTTTTCTTAGCATTAACAGGCATGAACTGAATTACGGTGTAATAGGGAAGGTTGATGGAAGGGATGTTTTTTGGTCCATAATTGAGTTAATAAATCACATGCCAGCTTCAATTACCGCTTCACACCCAAACAAACCCGCGTGGTTACCTCAAATATTTTCTGAGCAAGTCAGTGAGTGACAGAATTGGAGGGGTTCAGGTTTGGGTTCGGGTTCGGGTTCTGATTCTGGTTCTGGTTCGGTGCTGGAACGTTGGAGAACTGCTACTTGAGAAAATGTCATTACCAGCCACTTGAAATATTCGATTTTCTATTGAAATGCTAAATTCGCGTAATAATTCAACACGAAGTCTGTCTTTCTGTCCGTCCGTCTGTCCTTTATCCGTGTTGTCTCCTTGCGGAGTTGGAATCAAATCCAATTCGCTTGTTTGCCATTTGCCTTCAACCTGCATCGCGATTGTGCCCCAAAAATTGGAGTGCTGAGAGTGGGCGTATCGGTGACTGATGTCAGTCAGTTGATATGAAGGGAATGCCCCAACAATCGTTTGCCAAATACATTGTACGCAAATTGATTGAAGCAGCTGTGCAGTTGCCAATCTTTAAGGACTGACAGCCTCCCGATAAGAAAAATGAGCAGTGATAGGGATATTATTTTGGCTGAAGGCTATTTCTAATCCAATGTTAGGCCAAGGAAACTAAGCCAATGCACACAATTGAAATGCTGTTTAATGTTATGGAATCACACAAATATGTAGAAGGAAATACAATCAAATTATATTACTTAAGCCTTTGGAATTATTTAAAGTTAGGGAGTAGCCCTATTAAAATCGTTTAGAAGAAATACTTCAGTTTGAACTTGAGATTGCAACATATCTTCTTATTTTTTCAAATTTCTTTATTTTCGGCAGATTGATATAATCTATTTAGTTATTATATTATTATTAATATTGATCTATTTATTTATCTGGAATTCATCTATTTAATTATTATTATAAATATTTTTTAATTATATTCAAAAAATATATTGCTGGAATAAGAGTTTCATAAGGAATTTCGGGTAAAGAGATCAAAATAAACATAAAACTGAATTAAAAGCAGAGTTCGTTACAGAGAAGATTTAACGAATATTTGTTACACATGTTTCTATATGGCACAGAAAAATGCTGGAAACAGAGTATACCGCAGTCGAGAACTTCCTCCCATTGTATGCTATACACTCTACAATACCTTTGTATTACTTTAGATCTTTGCAGCACCACCTACTTCACTTCTGATGGATACACAGTCAGAACTCAAGGGCTAGATTCAGTTCATGGCTTATTCCTTTGTGCCTTAAAGCCCGCTTAAATGGGCCACTGTGCTGTTGGCCCAGGCGGCAGTCAAAAGCCAGCAACCGAGGGCAAAAGCCGGGCTAACGTGAAACGGTTTTTCGCAATGGAAGTTCGCAGCGTGAACGTGCGAACAAACCGGACATCCGTTTATGGAACGGATGTTGCCTGATCTCCGGTTTGTTGACAGCAGCAGCAGCCCCCCGCTCCCCCTCACAGTTGCCGTAATAATTTATCTTCACTTACATTAAATGGCGATTTTGAGCAGTCTTTTCAGTGGCAATAAAAACACAATTCGCAATCCGTTGGCCTGCCACTGCCACTGGCAGGCTGCATTTGTTGTACTCGCACTCGTGTTGTCATAAATCAGAGAGACAGAGAGAGAGAGAGAGTGTGTAAGGCCACTGAGAGTCCTGGCACGGTAATTGCCCTGGAAAAGTGGGTTAAGCTGAAATTAGTTGCTTAGCAGGCTCAGATAGGATTCATCTTCAACTGCTGCTGGTTTGCGGCTCATAGAAATTTTGATTTAGCTTTCGATGCGATGCAGTTCCACAGCAACAACTTTTACACAACGACAACGGGCACAAGCATATTTCATTTGGTGAGGGTGGGGCCTTGGGGCAGGGAGACTCTGCTTCTGGCAGCAGGAACATGCACACTAAATTTTCATTTGCTGGACAGCCAGAGCCAGAGCCGTAGCAGTTGCAGCTACAAGCTCCAAGTGTAGGAAGGACTCCGGGCGAGGCTAAGGCTGAGGCGGAGGCGAAGGGGCAGAGAGATAAGCATTTAAATATGTGTTGAATTATTGTCCTGCAGCTGAGCAGCAGGCAAACTACATACGTATTGTACAAGGAAGTTTCACCCAGTTTATGCGAATATCTCGCACTATACACAATTCCGCTGTCATTCCCCCCACCAGCTCCACTCGCTGCTGCTGCTTTGTATCTATTAAATTAAATTGCTTAATTTTCTGCACTGTACGAGCTGTACATTCAGAGAGAGAGAGAGGGAGGAAACTTGTAACATCAAACATTACAAAACTTTCATCATTGTGTGACATGAAATTATTTGTTTGTTTGTCGTCGTTGTTCTCTTGTTGCCTGGCAACATTCATTTCAGTTGTTTAGATTTTATGCTTTGGAATTTTATTTATTGTGGATTGCATGTAGTAGTTCCCCAGCTCTATGTGGATGTTCCCTTAAGTTTGGGAGCCCTTCTCATTATTTACATACATGGATATGGTTGCTCTGTTCGGTTGTTTCCCATTGTTGCTCAGTTGTAAAATAGAGTTACGAGTCTGAGTCAGAGCACTAGTACGAGATTGTGCATGTTCTGGATGTCCCTAGTGCATTGAAATGCTAACAATAATAATAATAATCAAAACAAATGGAACAAATGGAGTGTTCTGAAGTTATTAGATCAGTGAGAGTAAATCACAGCAATGGGTTGCAAAACATAAAGCTTCACAAATGCATATAAATAGCTTTGAAAGACAATTCTTCGAATATCTACCACAATATCTTAAAACGATCAGCGCACTTCTATCTTAAAACACACAATCAATAAATAAATAACTAAATAAATAAAGCAATGCAAATAAAATTGGAACATTTGATAACCTCTAAAGTAAATCCATATCTTTATTTTAAAAATTCTAATAATTATAAACTATTTAATATTAACATCACATGGGATATGCCAATACATCAAACTTAATTAAATTAATTTAAATAATATCAGGAAAGACACATTAACTTCATGATGTCGAAGATATAAACTGTGTTGCAACAATTTTAAGTTTTTACTCCCTGTACCCATAAAATGGGTAAAAAGGGGGTATTGGATTTGTGCAAAAGTATGTAACAGGCAGAAGGAGACATCTCCGACCCTATAAAGTATATATATTCTTGATCAGTATCAAAAGAGATTTCGATTTGGCCATGTCCGTCTGTCTGTCCGTCTGTCCGTCTGTCCGTCCGTCCGTCTGTCCGTCTGTCCGTCTGTCTGTCCGTATGTATGAACGCAAGGATCTCAGCAACTATAAGAGCTAGAGACACCAAATTTGGAATGTAGGTTCGTGTATAGCGGGAGCAGGTCAAGTTTATTTTAGATTTGAGATATCTCCCCCGTTCCCCCGCTATTCGATAAAACCGTTTTACAGTTACAATTTTCAAGATATAGCTTTAAGATTTGGCATGTCCAGTACTTTAGTCCCTCTTAATCTACTGTCCAAATTTCGATCGGATAATAAACACCTAAGTTATTCACGAAAGAAGATTCAGTGCTGCAGCAAGGGGAAGAAGAAGCACAGTCACAACTTAAAATGCCTGGCTTGCGCTGTGGCTCGTGCGTGTGCGTACTGTGTATGTATGTGTAAGTTAACGAAGATGCGATCGGAAATTTTTGACCTAGGTACAGGGAGTTTCGTAGTCGGGTATACTCGACTATAGCATTCTTACTTGTTTATATTATTTTTATAAAAATATTTTAAATTTAAATTTGCTTTTTGCAATCTTTAGACATTTTCATATAGCAACTCAATTTTCAACTGATTATTCCTATAGCAGCTATCAGAATCGGCCATAATTACATCATTAGCTACCAATCAGCAGAAATAGCAATTGATATTTTAATTTTACCTTATATAGTGTTACATAAATTTGATCAAACTCGGAGGACTATGGCAGAAACGTGAGTTTTTGTACGACAAACATTGCTGCAAATGTAGCCGACCTCTCTAACTTGTAATAATTAGCGATTTTTTGGCATTTTGTCGCTCTCAAATTGGAAAGTTGAATTCTGAAAACAAAACTTCATTGGCACCGCCTAAATCGGCCAGAAATACCACTGCCTAAACACCAGGCGAACAGAAATCAGCAGAAGGTTATTGGTGGAAGAGTGCCCCCAAAAGTATGCTACAGTTTTTTCACATTATTTAAAATGTGAACATAACGAATTCTGTTGGTAATTCTGACCGATTTTTGCTCAGTTTTTATCAATAAATAGTGTTTGTTTGATTGTTATACGTTTATTTATTTTAATTTAAATTTTCGTATTAATAATAAGAATTAATTAACTAATGAATAAGATTGTACATATTTATCGCGATACTGCTTTGTAATAAAGAGAATAAGTACGAAATACATGTTTTTTGTCAAATTTTATGGCAGACTAAACTAGAACATATTTTTTAAATTACTAATAACATGAGTTCTTTTATACATATGCATATACGTACACCAAGTAAGCTGCGCCTCGGTGTTTTGAGACAAGTTGGAATTGATATTCATGGCCAGTCCGTAAATGCAGGCGTAACACCGTAAAAGTAGTAAGCTAGGCTGGGTGAACATCGAGACTCCATCATAATCGCCATAATCATTATTATCAGGCACACAAATCAGCTTTAACGTATATAATGAACGAACTTCCAACTCGATTCAACTTTAGCAACTAGCAAAAGGCAGACAACAGACAGACATCAGACAGGCTTGAGGCAAGAGGCAAAAGGGAAAGGGAAAGGGAAAGGCAACGACAGCGGCAACTGCGAGCCCATAATTCATTAAGACTTTGAGTTATTCACAACTTTTGTAGCATTTTTACAAATAGCTAAAGGAGTGCAGTGAAGGGCGACTGTCTGTCTGTGATAAGGAGCTGCTACAGGGGCTGCCGCCTGCCTGTGGACGATAACAGGACAACGTAACGCAGACTTGAGAAGCGGTGAAGAAAGCTTCACTTCTTTAAGGTGTAAATTGTCGAGGCTATAAACAAAAGGCAAAGGATGCTCGGCGCTGGCGCTGGCGCTGCAGTTGCCACTGCGCTTTTGAGCTTTTGTTTGCACGCCTTGAAACTGCTGCATTGTGTACATTTGCCAGAAAAGTCAGCACCGACCGCTGACCAGCTGCAGGTCCTTGTTCCAACTGCCATCTCTGGACACGTTTATGGCGTTCGGTGCTGCAGAGCTCGTCCTTCTGCCGCTTCAACAAAATGAAATTGTTTTGCTACAGCCGCGTGTCGCTTGGGGTTTGAGTCCTTTTTAGTATGCCGAACAGCTGCTGATGCTGATGCTGCCTTTGGTCACGAGGGAGGCGCCCTGGAGAGCAGCGAGCAGCCCTGGCCATGGACATGGCCCTGGTTTGGTGCGCCGTGTTGCACAGAATTTGTAATTGCAATGTCGGTTAATTAAATACAGTTTTACTTTATGCTACCCTCTCTGACTGCGAACCAGGCCTGCACTCTGTCCCATTGTGTTGTTTATCTTTTGTGTACGCCATTTTTCTTTATTTTTCACTTAGAGCCTAGCGCAGCTCGGCGCTTCGTACTGAGCGCACAATTTATCACTGGGGCAGTGCACAAGAAATCAGAAGTACTCGTATTATTTCCAGGCTAGTGCATTGCATTATGAGCTCCGCTTGAGGAAGTTCAGTTCAGTTCAATGCCAAGAGCAGCAGACTGGCTACTGCAGGACAAAGGCATAGCCTTTGAAAAGGATCCAACAATCAGAAAACACAATTAAAATGGTAAAAACTAATAACGAACTTGAAAAGGGAATTTTCTATATATGATGTATAGCTTGAAGAATAAGGAAAAAGTTTTACGAATAGATAAGATACATCAGCAAATAGGTTAATCAACGTAACTTATAATACTAGACTGAGAGTAAAATGTGATGTGATATTTTTAAAATGTGAACACAATTCTGAATAAAAATATTGATGAGAAAATAAAAAATTATATCATTAAAAAATAATTATTTTTAAAATAAGAACCAATAATTTGAAATAAATATTAATAAGGATATACATCTTTTGTATTATTTTATACTCTTAAAACGATGCCGAAAGCGGTCTGAAAATAAGACCCAATGTTCTAAAAATAATTAAAACTAGATTCCCGTTCACTATTTAGTAAAATGCTTTATTATCCTGCTTACAATTCACTTACCTTAAAACGATTTTCGTTGAGCGTAAATAAAAATCAGACATACGATGAATAAGGAAGTGTATTTCCAGTTTGAACGCATCTGTCGATATCCCATTTATAACACATTGCAGTTTTTATTATACTTGTAAATAGTTTTTAGTGTAGAGCTTTACAAATTCCAATCAAATCTGATGAAAATCCAAATGGCGCAACCTAATCACCCCCTTATGTCTGATGCTCTTCTTACAATGCAATTTTTAGCACAGATTTGAAACTTTCCACACAGAAGGATGAACTTTACGAAATCGATGAAGGACATGTCAAATATTTATACTCGATTCCCAAGAAAATGTTCGTCCGTTTGAACGAAATTTGAAACTAGAGCAAAATTTGTTACATCGTATAATGAAGCCAGATAGAAAGTTAAGCTTTCGTTAGAACGGACTTTCTTGTTGTATATGAAACAAGAATAGCAAACCGTAAAAGCAACTAAAATAATGATATCTGGTCGTGTGTCCAATGGCGGACCACAGAAACTGGCGCTTGTTTGTATAAAAATCTCCTCTTAGCACTTTCACACATTCTTCTGCACATGCTCCTCTATTTTATCCTGTGTTCGTCAGCTAAACTGCCACAGCAATTACTAGGACATATGTTCAACAATTAAAAATGTTGCTCATACGCCCTGTGTGGCATTTTTTCCTTTTAATTCGCTTTGCTCTGCCATTTTCCTTTGATATCTTTCTCCCTCTCTCTCTCTCTCGGGTACAACTTTGAGAAAGTTTTTTTTTATTATTTTGTGCTTTCTTTTGTGTAATGATTTCTTCTCTCTTCTGTGCTCTTTTGTTATTGCTGCGCTTAAATACTTTTATTTTAGCTTGTTCTCATTGGCGCTGTGCGACATTTGTTTTCGCACTGTTTTAACAATTGCTATCCACAATTTTTCCTAACTAGAGCAAAAAATACAGCTGCCTTCGGGGAGCTCTGCAAACACGTTCATTAAGTTGTTCTAGTGACAGTTATGCGTTAAAGTAATCTGATCTTAGCAATGAGGGTTTTCTACAAAATATACAATTTTGACGTATCGTTTTTATGGTAGATATAAGACAAAAACTGTTTATTTCTTATAAAGCCTATGAAAATTTAGAAATTGGTGAAAGTTTACTCTACACAACTCTCTTTTCTTCCGATAGTTCCAATGGTAGTTATAAGTTTCATTCATATCTATTGCTGCTACATACTTCACACCCGCAATTGCATGGACGTAAACCCAATTTGAATCCTTCCTTTCCAGCCTCGGAAGTAGATATCTTGCCGGAGGCGACTGGAATGCAAAACATCGCTGGTGGGGCAACCTGCGTGCTTGCTCAAGAGGCTCCCAGTTGCAACAAGCCATAGTCGATGGTAACCATAATTTACTGGCCACTGGAGAGGCTACGTACTACTCATACGACCCAACAAGAACGCCTAGTGCCATTGACTTTGCATTATACAGAGGTCTACCACAGGACGCTCTCTCCATCCGCATATCAGTAAACCTACACTCGGATCACTTGCCGTTAATTTGCCACCTTACAACTGCCCCGGAGCATATTGAGGCAAAGCAAAGACTTCTGCATCGTGGCACAAATATACAACAGTTCCAGGTCAAGTTAGAGAGCCTGTTGAATCTAAACGTTGAAATCTCCAGCGCAGACGACATTGATGATGTCGTTGAAATTCTCAACAAAAATATTCACCGTGCTGCATCATTTGCGACCCCTATGATACCAGTCTACCGACGCCCACCATCTACCTCGTCCTTAGATCCCGTTGCTGCGCAACTACTCAGACAAAAAAGACGAGCACGCAGAGAATATATGCAGTCCAGAAGCATTGTGACCAAACGCATCATGGTTAAAGCGGCTTATGACCTGAAGATGCACCTGCTGGCTAGACGAAGTGAGTACTTCAATGACAGATTGGCAAATGCAGATCCAAATGGTGATCAGGAGTTTTGCCTATGGCAACTCACCAAAAATATTAAAAGACGTCCGATAAGAAAGACGCCCCTTAGATCGGAAGCAGGGGTCTGGTGCAGATCACCACTAGATAAAGCAAATGCCTTTGCAGAACATTTGGAGAGACGTTTTACTCCCACCAACCTGGCAGATCCTGCTCATGAAGCTAGAATTTTAAATCAGCTGGATGTAGCCTACCAGATGTCTCTGCCCACAAGGCCCATCACAGTATCAGAAGTGAACATTCAAATAAAGAGACTAAAACTGAAAAAGTCACCTGGATATGACAATATTGATAACCACACCATCAAGGCACTCCCGAAAAAAGCAGTAGTGTTAATCACTACAATTTTTAATTCTATTCTGCGACTGGGCCATTTTCCGACACAGTGGAAATGCGCATCCATTAAAATGATTCCAAAACCACATAAGGATGAGACGTTGATAGACTCACATCGCCCAATCAGCCTGCTCTCCAATCTGGGTAAAATTTTTGAGCGCATCTTTCTTGGCAGAATGCTACATTTGGACTCAGTAAAAGCAGCACTTCCGGCCCACCAATTCGGCTTTCGAAAGCAACACGGTACTCCGGAACAGGTACATAGAGTATCAAACCATATTCTCAGCGCTTTGGAGAATAAGAAATACTGCGCTTCGGTGTTCCTTGACATAGAACAAGCCTTCGATAAAGTTTGGCATGAAGGCTTGCTATATAAATTAAAGTCTATTCTGCCAGCGCCTTTATTCCTGGTAGCGAAGTCATTCATATCAGACAGGTCATTTTTTGTCAAAGTCGAAGATGAGTGCTCCAGCATTAAATCAATGAGAGCAGGCGTTCCCCAAGGAAGCGTCCTTGCCCCGGTGCTCTACACCATATTTACATCAGATATGCCATCTCCAGCAACAGACAGCTTTGGCGACATCTTAGTCGCTACTTATGCCGATGACACCGCCATCTTATCTACTTCGGATTGCAACTATACAGCCACAGATAACCTGCAAGAATTTCTACAAACGGTAGAATCCTGGGCGAGCTCTTGGAATATTACAATAAATCACGAAAAGTCGGCAAATATAATGTTTACGCTCAGACATGGAGACTGTCCAGGTGTATTCTGGAATAGAGAGCTCATCCCCCAGAAGAACTCTCATTGTTATTTAGGCGTCCATTTGGATAGGAAACTTCTTTGGGCCAAACATACAGAAGAAGTTAAAAAGAAATCCAACATTAAACTGGCCAAGCTTAACTGGCTACTCCGGCCAAAGAGCAAGCTAAGCTTGGCTAATAAAGTCTTAATTTACAAAACAATTGTGGTCCCCACTTGGACATATGCGATGCAAATATGGGGCTCTGCCGCTAAATCACACCTCAACAAATTTCGCATTCTTCAGGCCACGACACTTCGAAGAATTGCAGATGCGCCGTATTATGTTCGGACCAGAAATTTGGAGAACGACCTCCACGTCACATTGATTGGCGATCAGCTGAATAGGCACAGTAGTCGGTATGCCGATAGACGACTGTCGCACCCAAACAATACAGCCAGGGCCCTACTGAGCCCAGACAACATCCGACGACTTAAACGTTTTCATCCAGTCGACCTTCGGGAAAGATTATTATAATACTCATTTAAATTTTAATTTGTTCTTTCTAAACTACCATATGTTTTGCGAATTCGTATAATTATTATTATTTTCCACATTCCTATGTTTAAAACTACATATCGTCCAATCATTAGCAGCAATAATGGATTTATAGCTTTAATAAGGCTGATTACTATTATAAATAAATACATCAAAAAAAAAAAAAACCGATAGTTCCAATGTTAGTTATAAGTTTCATTCATATCATGAAATATGGCAAAGGGCAAATAATATTCCCAAGAAAACCAAGTAAGAACGTTGCAGTCGTACGTATCCGACAGCAGAATACTCTGTTCCCAGTCAGGTATAATTTGCCTATTTGTGGGTTCGGAAAGAGACGCGAAAAAACAGTATTTTGTTTGTCAAATTTGATAACTCTATCTGTATAGGTATGGAAGATAGAGTTATCAAAAGCAAAATCTTTATCTGAACAGGTATGGGAGATATAGATTTTGGTCATTTGAGGGGAAGGGGTGGGGGATCAAAAATTGTTTGATGCTGATTTGTCCAGGGGGTCAACATTAGTCTGTATGCCAAATAAGCTGACTCTAGCTATGAAACTGTAGGAGATATATCCCTGTAAAAATCGTGTTTTTGGGACAGCATATGCCGATTTGCGGGGTAGAGGTGGGAGTGGTAACATATTTTTTATGCAAATGTGTCAGGAATTTTAACATTGGTCTGCATGCCAAATTTGGTGACTATAGATCTAATAATGTGGAAAATACAGGTTTTCCCCGAATGATGGGGGTGTGTGGGCGATCTTGACACTTGATAAATTGAGGGTATACAGCAACATGTGTACCAAGTTCTTTGCTCTAGCTTCAAGGGTGCGGAAAACATTGCGTTCACACGGACAGATGGGCATTTCGCAAACCGAATATACTCTTTTCCCTTCGGGAACAGAGTATTAAAACCTTATATAATGCAAGTGTGAAATGTTATCAAACGTTCACATCTCTCCCAATCCCGAATTTGTACAGCTCTCTTTCATAGGGGGTCATAAAAACAAGGACAATAAGATTATACGCAGGACTTAGCTGAGCCTGCTTTGCAATTCGAAACAGCAAGTTAAACAATAACTCAGCGAAGCTAAATTATGAACTGGTTGGGGGGGGACAATCAAATATTATTTATTTGGCATTTATACATTAAACATTCGCCATATACTCATGTTAAGTAACATGTGCCACTTCCATACCCCGCCAATCCCCTTGACAGGCCACGTAAATTTATGTAAATTGTGCGTTTCTTGGCTAGAAAGGCGAACATTGCGCATAAATTGGCTTATTACGCTATAAATTGTATTTATTTTGATGAAATTTACACAACCCATAAACGAAGCGTGAGGATACCAACTGGCTCCCAATATCCCAACGACAGCCAGAATACGACATACTACATATATGCAAGGAAACGCCTTAAAGCTTTAAATCAAATGGCGCTTTTTATAATGAATCGCAACATTAAAGCGCCCGATAATAAATTAAATATGTATAAAATATAAAAAGCGTGCGAAAATTTGTTGCGGTTATCGGAAATGAGATATACACAGCGCCCAACCCCAAGAACAGGACCAGAACAAGCATTAGACTTAGTCCTGGCCCTATTGATTTCGCTGCTTAGCGACGTTGATTCTTATGGAATTTGATTGGTGCTGTGCGAAAGCTGATGCCAGGATAAGCACGCTCCTATGCACAGAGCAAGATGCCAGGGATGGGGGCCGAAGGATCGGGAACGGAAGCGGGAACGGGAGAGGGTACGGGAACGAGAACGGGACGACGCATTTAATGAATATCCAAATTGCCAATTTCAATATTCGAGCGATTTCCAAGCTACATGAGCTGTGTTATGCCCGATAAGATTGCCAAGATGTGCTATATAACGCATAATGCATATGTGTGTGTGTGTGCTCTACATAAATGTGTATGTGTGTGTGTATTAAACTGATTTCAAAGCCATTGGCGTGTGAATTATGCCAGTCATTGGTTAGGTGGCTGCGATTTGATGGCGTGGAAAAGTAAACCACAGCCCAGTGGATCATAAATTTGCGTCAGTGCCGTAACAAAAGCGCTCGGTACAAGCAAAAGCCGGGCAGGATATGCAAATGACAATGCAGTTGGGGGCGAAATTGGGGGCGAGGGCCAGATATATCTATGGCAGCTCTATCCACTAGCCTTCCACAAGTATCTTGCGCACCATACACATAAAACAAAACGAGCATCAATTAAAATGTAGAATTAGTCAGAAATACACGAAACGAGTTGTGGCAGGGTGGGGAGGGGTTAGGAAGGGGCCTGGCAGATTCCATACAACTGAAAGTTTTCAATATAATTGGCCAGAGGGTTACACAGCTGCGACTGCTTTGGAGGATGTGGATGTGAATGTGGCTGCGGGATTCATCCTTGAGCCTGGGGTGGCTTTAGTGTTATTGCAGCCATTTCTAGTTGGCCCAAAACTCATAAAATCAAGTCAAGAGTTGTTCTTGTTGTTGTTGTTGTTGTGTGGAGCTTCAGTTGTTGGCTGTTTGCTTGCAAATGAAGTTGAATTGAGCTAAATTTTGGAGTACTGCCTGCTGGCTGGTGGGTATTCTGCAGCCTAATGAAATTTGCAACCACCAAAAATGGAATTAATTTCCAACGGAATGACAAAGCAAAACGGAGGCTGGGCTCAAAAGCAACAATCTACAACAAATGGGTTTGGCCAACAATCATTTCATTCAAGTAAATTGAATGTATGGAATCAGCGGCAAAAGAAATTAAATAAAAGTTGGGAAGCAGCACCGGGCAGAGAATATTTAAATATGGTAAAGGGTGGAATTCAAAAGAAGTAGTTATTTAAAAGAAAGTTTTAAGATTGTATGGGGAGAATTTTATCAAGGCTCTTCAATAATCAGGAAAAAATGCTCTGAATGCTCTGAATGAGTATAACTGACTACGAGACACCCTGTACCCAGGTGTGAAATTCCGAAACACATCAAGCAGTTCAGCGGCAGTTTTAGCAAGTAGAGCACTTCAAGTGGCAGCCCCGCTGCTGCTTAGCCCTGCTCCGCGGTACTGCAAAATGTTGATTGGATAAATTCTTATCAATCGACGCTTCAAAACCCGATTCTCTATATCATTTCTGTGGAAAAAATACCAAAAATACCAAAACACATATTTGATATTTATTACTTCATAAAAATATCTGTATAATTTCTATGATAAAAATACCAAAAATACCAAAATGTTTGATAATAATTTTGAATTCATAAAAATACCAAAAATGGTGTTTTTTTTTATTATTTTGTATTTTTTACTTTTAAAAAATACTGGTTGACAGCTTATTTTGGTAGTTTATGCCTTTCACTTATGCTGTATAAGAATCTGCTTTATCTTATATTTTTCAAACTCTTGAATACCAAATAGTACTTCGTTCAAATAATAATAATTTAATTAAGAGTATAATATGAAAATTGATATAAAAAGTATTGGTTAAGGCATCTGACTACCACTCAAAAAAGGATAAGTTTGGAAAAATATTCTAACATTAAGGTCACTGATGAGAGGATGCTTGGCGGCATCCGAAAAAGCGCTATATGAAAAATATACAAGTTTGATCAGCTGTGCTTATTCTGATGCCTGACATTCTTACATAAGATGTTTGGCAATTGAATCGTTTCATCTGTCATCCCGATCACTTAGACGCACCTAAGACCTGAACAAACACTCCTGTGCACTACGAGAAGGACCCAAGATAAGCCTCGCTTACTCAATCAACTTTCCCCGCTCCACTGCAATCCAATCCACGGCGTTGCCTCTTCACTTCAATTCATTTAACTGTGTTAAATTAAATCACAAATCAAAAATCAATTACAGTTATTACGACAACGACTGCGACGTCGACGATGTCTACGATTTCCAATCTCTAAACGAGCCCCCTCCCCAGATTCCCATGCAGCAGCACCCCATGCACCCCAAGTGCCAATACCGGAGTCCCCAGCGTATTCCCCCGCATATGCCCAGTCGCCCAGTCGCCCGGTCGGAAGTGCGAGCCGCTGCCGTGTGGCTGTGGCAGCTGAGGCAGCTGAGGCACATTCCTGCAATCTGTTCGTGCGGCGCACGCTTTGCTGCCTTTTTGCCATTTGCCGGCAGTGACTTTTGTCCCGGCACAACCCCTCGCCTGCCCCGGCCAGCCAAGGCTTCATCAATAATGATGTTATCGGTTACGGAGCAGAGCAGAGCAGACAGCAGAGAAGGACTACGACGGCGTCGGCATTGGAAACGGCAGCACACGCTGCATATTTATTTAAAGTTTTATGGCCGGGCCAAAAGGATGGAGATCTGTGAGAATGCGAGTCTCTAGTTTTATGTATGTGTATCTGTTTGTCTGTGTGGTGTGCGGGGGTCAAAAGGAAGCAATTCAAACTGGTTTTTAATTTCGATTTGATAAAGATTTTAATATTGTTAGCCGAGGAGCAACATCAAATTAATGTAACGGATGTTGATTGCTGCTGGCAAAAAGCGATTAAGCTTGATGGATTTTTTCTTGCTCACAGTAAGCGTTTTGCATAACAAGTGAACTGCCATAGATTGGTGCTTAGGAAATTTAAGTGAATTGCAGAACTTTACGAATATTAATTTTGCTAACAAACGTTGACAAAAATTGATTGGAATTGGAGGCGTTCGAAAATGTGGCAGTTATTATTAATATTAACGTGAGCCATGTGCTCTCCCATCAGTCCAATTTCCAGAACGAATTCTACTTCTTGCCCCTTTGTGTGTTTTGAATATGATTGATAATTTGAGACCCAAACACAAAATATGTTCCATTCTTAAGAATTTGCACTTATTTGTAGACATTTTTTAACATGCAACATTATTTTATTACGGATTTTAATAATGATGATTAATAAGAAAATAGCAAATAGCTTCGCTTTTACATCACACAACCAAGAGAGGCATAAATATTTCTTAAATGTGTGGAATAATGTTAAGTTTAATGTAATGCCATATTAAAGTCTGGCACAAACACAGAGAGCACGGATATATATTTGAGAATAAAAGTAAATAATACACTGCGGCCAGCAACTTCAAACGAGTTGATAATAAAAGTAGCGAGGGAGTATGAGTAGTTAAATTGCTAACAGTTTTGAATAAAAATATTCACATTGAAAAAAAGATAAATAGGGCCCAATTTTAATGCCCCGCAACCGTGAGGATCTTGTTAATTAAATTATGTATTTAATTTTTTGGTTATTTTTACGGGTTTTAATAATAATGTTGAACAAGGAATGAATGAGTGAACGAGTTCAAACAGCTTCCTTTTAGAAATAAATTCATTGGTCATTTTTAGTTCCACACTTTACAACTGAAGTGAGGCAATAATATTTTTCAAATATGTTGAATAATGTAAGCAAATAATGGTTATTTTATTTTTAATGTAATACAATATTTAAATCTGGAAATTATATTGCGCCAAATCTTGATACGTCAGAAGTGATTAAACAACTGTCAACTATGACCAACATCGCTCCAGAATGGAAGTTGCGTAAATGATTACTCTTAAAGAATATTTCAAACGAGAATACTTTTGAAATATATCCCTCGCTAAGTATGAGTAGTTAAACTGCTAACAGTTTTGAAAACAAAAAATATTAGATATATATATTTTTAAACTTATTTAAATTTGAATAAAAGAGAAAATCTAAGTCATTTCCTCGGATACCAGTCTCGATGAGGATGTTCATTAAATACTTATATTACTTAAATCTTATTTTGTGTTTAGTTTTACACAACTGCCAATCCAAAATTTAAAATGTTCAACAAGGAATGAACGACTTCAAGGAGCATCCTTTTGTAAAGAAATGTTAAAGGTGCTTTTTACTTCCACACTTACAACTGCAGAGGAGCATAAATATCTCTTATATAATTGGTAATTAAATTGTAATATTATTATTATTATTATTATATGTAATCATATTTGCGATTGACGCAGAAACTTCAAGCGATAATTAATTGCATTTTTTCATAATATATTCTTAATAATATTCTTATTTAAATCACTTTAATGAATTGTACTGGAAGTAGTAGTAGCTTAGTATTACACAACTGTCGAACGGGGGCTCTATACTGCCAATTTAACGAACCATTTCGAGATTAAAGAAAAGCACATTTCACAAAATAAAATAAAACCTGAGATATCAGTCTTAAGACTTGATTCTAAACATGTATATTTCATAACAGCCAGTTCATTAAGTTTGAGTTAAAACTGGATGGGAATTATAGCGACAAAATATTAAAAAAAAGCCGCCAGTCTATTTAACTTGTGGTAAACCTGGTGAGGATGTTCTTTAAATATTTTTTATTGCTTGAATTTAATATTCTGCTTATTTTTACACAACTGCAAATCCAAAATTAAAGATGCGGAACAATGAATAAATGAACGTCTTCAAGGAGCGTCCTTTTGTAAAGAAATGTTATAAGTGCCTTCAAATATTTCTTATATAGTTGTTAATTAAATTATAATATTAATTTCTTGTAAACATATTTACGATTGGTAGTACAGAAACATCCATCGATGATTAATTGCATTTATCACGATTTTATAAACAATGAAATTGTGGTGATAATATTGATAATTAAATCACTTTTATGAACAATAAAATAAACAAATGCATTTTTAACAGCTTAGTATTTCAGTACTGTCGAACAGGCGCTCTATACTGTCAACTGAACGAACCATTTCAAGATTAAAGAAAAGCACTGCTTGCAAATGTCAAAAATAAAAGAAAAGAAAACCTAAGATATCAGTCATAAGAGTTGATTCTAAAAATGTCAATTTCATAACAGCCAGTTCATTAAGTTTGAGCTAAAACTGGTTGGGAATTATAGCCATAAGATATTAAAAAAGCCGCTAGTCATTTAAGTTGTGGTTAAACTGGTGAGGATGTTCGTTAAATATTTTTTTTTGCTTAAATTAAATATTGTGCTTATTTTTACACAACTGCAAATGCAAGATAGGATATGTGGAACTATCAATACATGAACGACGATTTCAAGGAGCGTCCATTTGTAAAGAAATGTTAAAGGTTCTTTTTACTTCCACACTTACAACTGAAGAGGAGCACAAATAAGAATTAAGAACCCGGATATATTTTTTTAAAATAAAAGTAAATGGCGAATACATTATTGCCAGCAAAACTTCACAAGATATTGCTTTAATAGTATATCCCTCGCTAAGTATGAGTAGTTAAATTACCAGTTAAAAGCAAATAATTGTTGAAAAAATATATTTAAATTTAAATCAAGGAGAAAACCCAAGTTATTTCCTCGGATACTAGTCCCAGTGAGGATGTCGTTAAAGTACTTATGAACAATAAAATAAACAAAAGCATTTTTAACAGCTTAGTATTTCAGAACTCTCGAACAGGGGCTCTGTACTGTCAACTGAATGAACCATTTTGAGATTAAAGAAAATAAAACCTGAGATATCAGTCTTCAGGCTTGATTCTAAATTTTTCAATTTCATAACAGCCAGTTCATAAGGTTTGAGCTAAAACTGTGATAGAATTATAACCATAAAATACAAAGGCTACAAACAACTAAATTTAACAAGCCAGAATACTTTTTAAAATTAGTATATCGTTCGCTAATTTTGTGTTTATTTTACGAGTAAAAAATATTTAAATTAATACGTTGAAATTATTCAACAAGGAATGAACGGCTTCAAGGAGCGTCCTTTTGTAAAGAAATGTTATAAGTGCTTTTAAATATTTCTTATATAATTGTTAATTAAATTGTAATATTTATTTCTTGTAAACATATTTACGATTGATACAGAAACATACATCGTTGATTAATTGCATTTTTTAAACAAAGAAATAGTGGAAAATAATATTCATATTTAAATCACTCTTATGAACAAAAAAATTAACAAACGCATTTTTGGCAGCTTAGTATTTGAGAACTGTCGTACAAGAGCGCTCTACTGTCAAATGAACGTACCATTTCGAGATTAATTTCGAGATTAAAGAAAAGCACTGCTTGCAAATGTCAAAAATAATACAAAAGAAAACCTGAGATATCAGTCATAAGACTTGATTCTAAACATTTCGATTTAATAACAGCCAGTTCATGAAGTCTGAGTTAAAACTGGTTGGGAATTATAGCAACAAAATATTAAAAAAAAAAAAAAAAGCCACCAGTCTATTTAACTTGTAATTAAAGTGGTGTGGATGTTCTTTAAATATTTTTTATTACTTAAATTTAATATTCTGCTTATTTTTACACAACTGCAAATCCAAGATTAAAGATGTGGAACAATGAATAATTAAACAGCTTCAAGGAGCGACCTTTTGTAAAGAAATGCTATAAGTGCATTTTAATTTCACACTTTACAACTGAAGAGGAGCATCAATAAATATATATATAACTACATATATAGATATGTTAGGAAAATTGTTTAAAAATATTCTTATTTTAAAAAACAGAACCCTAATGTGTTCGATATTATCGCTAGCAAGTTGCTAATTGCTGATGAGTGGGAACTAATTGGGAATTCTAAGGCGCATCAGCTATAAATTAATCAAATATCCCACTCACCAGTGATGTACTAGAACCAATTGAGGATTCTAAGCCATTTCGTTGCTGTTTTTGCCACTACAGCTTCAATAGTTAAAGTTAAGACTAATTTGAAGAATATTACTATGGTCTTACTTGAGATATCTAGTGTTCCTTCTGGAGAAGAATCCGTGAAAAGTAAAATTAAAATCCTGAAGTTCTGAAAAAAATGTCGCGTATATAGAGAACATACTGTTCAAATTTTTTAATAGTTAAATATTAAAATTGTTCTGAGTATATGAAATATCTTCACCAAACCTCCATAATTGATTAACCTGGTGCATTGAAGAAAGTACTAATTCCGATTTTGAAAATAGCGAATGCGAAATGTAATAAAACCCAGAATAAGCTCAATGGTTATGTCAAAGTTTCTCAATCTCAAACATTGTTGCCTAGCCCCACATACTTAGTATACGTTAAGCTGGCCATCGCTTAATCGGAGACATGCCAACTCTCAAGGTAGGTCAGGTGTCTTCCTCGGGCAGCTGACATCCGCAGCATCATCACCGTCTTCACCTCGCGCAACATTAAATTAATTGTCCTGCCAGGGTAGGGACACACAAAGCAAGTGAGTGAGAGTAAGAACAGTAAAGCCAATGACGTTGCAAGTGCGCCAAAATGCCACAACTTGCAGCACACGAAAGTCGACGACGAGCTGCTGACAACAACTGACACTAACAACAAAAGCCGCATCCTCTGCTCCAACAGCCTTAACTTGGCGTTGATGATGAGTCCAAGATGCGACCAAGTGTTCAGCTGGCAGGCAGCAGCCCCCCCACTGCAGCAGCGCAGCAGCTGCTGTCAGGTGCTGGGGGACTGCAATTCTAGCCGTAAAGGGACATTCCCACAAACGCTTTGATTGCCATTGCCAGGATACAGCGCAGAACCAGCAGAAGGCAGCACGAGATGTTCTTAACGTCCAGCCAAGAGTTAACACTTAAATAAAACGTGTATATGTGTGTGTGTCTTTGTGTATCTGTATGTATGTGTGTGTGTATGCCTGCTGTGCGCGAGACCATAAAGCAATTGTCTGTCCATCGTTTAGTCGCGACGTATACGCAATTACATTCCACATACGCCACGTGGCGCAGCGACAAACTGACATTGAGAGGACTTTTGCTTTTTGGAAGAGTGCGCCAGTCCACATTTGATGGTGTGAGTGAGCAAACTGCCAATAAAATAATTTAAACATATTATACAAAATAGCAAAATGAGCAAAGTGTCATTATGAACACACTACACAACAATAGAGGGATATCAAGGTAAGAATTGTGCAGAGCAAGTAAATTTATGAAATTACACTACCTTATTTTGTAGCTGCCAGAGGAACTGTTGGTAGAGAAATTAGGTGCAGGGATAACTTCATGTTCTTAGATATATTTTATACAAATATATAATACTATTTATCTAACTTAGCTTTGATCTGATTTCTGATATTGACATATCTTATACACCCTGATGAAATCTGTTCTTCCTTGTTCTAAAGTAGCTAAGTTTCGGTAATCATCAAATGTATTCCCTGTCCATCCTTTATGCCGCCAGGGTCTTAAGGATTAACGCCAAGCTTTTCTGTTGCCTGCCATTCCATTTTGGCATTACAAAACTGAGCCAAGTTGCCGGCGCTTTGTTTGTGCTCGGGCTTAAGTGCACAAATTTGTGATGTGGGTGTCTTTAGCAGAGCGAATGACAACAACAACGGCCACAACAGCAACAACAATATCAACAGACAAACAGCTTTTGGTTAAATAATATTTTATTTGAAAATGCATGCGAAATGAACTCTGAGCCCTGAGTCTGAGCCGAACCCGAGCCTGAGAGAAGTTGCAGCTTTGTGGTCGTCTGCTCTGTGGTAAGTATGTTATAAATTATTTCAATTGAGGCAGCTACACAATCAGGCGCACAATTAAAAATCAACAATAGCTTCAGTTCATGCAAGTTTTGAGTAAGCCAGCGGCGATCTATCACGAAATTCCATTACATGCCTTGCCAACAAAGCGTAAAGGACTAAAAGGACCATGGGCCCAAGCAAAGAGCGTTTAAAATGTGCAAAGGAGTTTTGAAAGCATTGAAGGCAGACCAAGTCGATGCCGTAGTCGGAAAATGGCACATGATGACCTGCAGCTAGAAATTCTAATTTAACAAATGACAAAAATTGCTGCGTAAATTGATTGCATTGCATTGAAGACAGCCAGACAAGAGGGCGGGGCAGCAATGGGCGCAGCAGTTGAGCAAGTAGGTTAGCAAAGAAGATGGGGACATAAACCTTAATCACATGCCATTTGGAAAAGGACGAGTACACTAAACCAAAATAGACAACAGGAAAGTGTAGCGAAGTTACTCGTATATTCACTTGCAGCAATGTTTTTCATACGGAAACTCAATTTTCAACCTGTTATTCCTATGGCAGCTATATACAATAAGAATGTGGTCTGATTTTGACTAAATTTCAGTATATATTAAAGAGAATAATAAGTTCAGCCTGTGCTGAGCTTAGCTGAAATATAAATCGAAACAGAAATGTTGTTTATACTCTATTTTAAAACGTTAAACATACGAGTATATAGTTCCGACTTTGACCAAATTAGGTTAGCTTTTTTTTGGGCTTAATGAAACTTCAATTCAGTGAGGCGAGTTAGTTTTTCATAAAACAACTTAATTAACTGGACAGTTAGGCAGAAAAGTATCTGGAGTATCTGACAGATACCTTGGAAGATATCTGAAAGAGGAACATTTTGTATTGCAAAAATGTTTTGCTGCTGATTTTTGACAGTGTAACTTGTACATGCAACATTTAATATTTGGCATAGAAATTTCAGACGATTTTCCTAAGATTTTTGGAGTTTTGAATGGGAAATCGTTCAGCTCAGCCAATTGGATTTAAATTGCAATGCTAAGAGACACACTAAAATTGTTGCCAAGCTTAAAACCGTAAGATTATTTCTAAGTTTAACATGAGAAAGGGCTAGCATTATTCAGTATTTTTAAATTATTTGAAATGTTATTTGGATTCAAGGAATATATATGCAACTAGATTAGCTTAAGACAATGAATAGACAGCCAAATATTTCTCAACTTTATATTCTCAAGTGAAACCCATTGAATGTGTTCTCAATTCCCAAAGGAGTGTTGATTCCTCGCTCTACTCCTTACTATTACTCCTTACTCATTTTAATTCCGCTTTATTCTGCCGTTGAGCAATCAATGCATATTAATTTGTCAGAAACGCCCAAAAATAGTTGGCATTGGAAATTATGAGCTGAGCTGGCGGCGACTGGCGACGATGCCGCAGACAAAGTGACGACAACGCGACCAGACAGACCATGAAAGGAGCCGGGGCTCTTAGCTGGTCCTGGTGCTGGTGCTGGTGCTGGTGCTCCTGATACTGCGGCTGCCTGCAGCAATAACTCAAATGATAATCATAATAAAAAGAAGAAAAGAGCCAGTCCGACTACGGCTACGACTACGACTACGGCTGCTGGTCCGGCGCACGTAAGTATGCAACAAAAAAAACTAAGGCGCGTCGTGGCCGGAGAAAGTCAATTTGTTAAGCTGCAGTCAGAGGCAGGAGCAGCAGCAGCAGCAGCAGCAGGAGCAGAGGCGGGGAACAGGATGAGGCCTCGTCGGGCCACAAGCAAAAGAGGGAGCTGGTGGGAGGCAGCAGAAGTGGCACAGGAATATGCTTGGGCCGCAAACGATAAACTAACCGAGGAGTCGCAACTTTTCTTTCACTTATTTTATTATAATAAAATTGATTTCTTGCGTAGGGACAAGAACGCAGAGCGACAGCGGCGCTGGCATAAAAATTAATATAAAATGAAAAGTTTGAAATTTATTACAAATTGAATTGATTTATGCAGCCACCAGTCCCAGTCCCTATCCCTTGGCCCCAGCCTCCCATATCCTGAAAAGGTGACAAAGTGAAAACTTTTGCCATCGTCTGCGCTGGCTGGCAAATTAAATTGGAGCGCTGCTTCGATGGGGGGCGCGCGGCTGCGATTTATGCGTAAAGCGTTAATCAGATAAAATGATTAAAGCCGGTAAAAATATGCCCATGAATATGCAATACGTACTCCCAATCGCCATAGCGATCTCATTCCTGCAAATACCAATCCCCCAATGCGTATGTGAATGCAAATGCGAATGCCCCGCCTAAAGTTATGCGCCCACACGTGTCCTGTGCAAGGTCCTGGCCATTCTTACACGCAAATGCGAGCCATACCTAACCGCCCACTATAAATATACCAAAGGTAAATAACAAAAACAACAACAGACACACACACACACACACACACAGACATGTTGTGCACGCCACAGTGCACGCAATTAAAATAACACTTGTTAAAATATTTATTTTATGTAGCGCATTCCACACACATTCACAAAACACAACAAAAAAATGAGCTGTGAAAACAAAATTAAAGCGCTGACCCTGCCAGAATGTAGTTTATGTAGGCTGCAACATGTAATGCTGAGATTGCACTTATTCTACAGAAATAAGCTTAAATTCAGTCCAGCTGGAAACATTTTAATGTATAGTACGCCTATTGGGTGCTGCAGGTACTTGAGTTTATAAAATATATAGAGTCTCTTTCTAATAAAGAAAAAAGGAGTTGTAATTTGATTTCTTAATAAAAATTAAAATAAAATTAGTAGTAGTAGATTTTATCTTTATTTAAAATAAAATTATAGACTAAGAACATTTATGGTTTGTTCTTAAAATAGTTTAATTATATTCAACTATAATTATATTAAAATATTGATAAGATATGAAAAGCAAACATCAGCTTGGTTTTAAGCCACAACACAAATTTAATTATTATTGCATAGTTTCATTTTTTTTTCGATCGTAAAAGCAAGAGATATTTTTTAATTTTTTGATAAAAATCAACAAATAATTTTATAATATATATTTTTTTATCTTAAAAGTTATAATCGTTACGGTCCCTGCTTTCTATAACCAATTTTGTTCAAGTAAATATTACATTTCATACCTATCAATAAATTCTTACTATCAAACTTACAATATTTTTGAGATTTTTACAACCAATTTCTCCCTATTTAAGGGTGACAACATTTGGCTGTGATTCCCCCATCGGATCGGTGTCGTTTTTATGCATATTCTTATAGGCTTTTCTACTCTTTTAACTTAATTAATTTAATATAATGTTTTATATTTAGGGCGACAGCACTGTTTGTCAGCCAAATAAATAAATAAATTAGCAAATTCGTTTCAAAATGTGATGAAGAAACAGTTTATGAATATTCGTTTTTTCCTGTGTAATCTTTATTTGTTTCTTATATATTTCGAAGCGTTGGATTAATTACGTCTTATGCAATTTTCCGACAAATGGATTGGTTTAACTTAGATACTTAGATTTATTGCACACATAGCCTGTCTAAATGTTATAACAGAAATTAAGGAATTAAGTAGGTTACTGCGTGTTCCTCTGTCTGTACAGTTTCAAAGTTATCTTAGAAATCTTTATTAGTTATAATAACATTTTAATTATTTCCCTATATAGGTATTATAGCTACCCAATGAAAATCAGTGCCGGGTTTATCTCTTCAGTTCTTCAATTCTTTCATAGGTGAGTGAAACTGCTTTCGACATATTTATTCTCAAATTTGATCGACTGTAAATTATTGTTATATGAGTAGCTAGCATATTTAATATCTATTGTATTTGATTGTCAGAAGCCAATTAAAATTTTAATAAAAATAATATTATGGAAAAATTCATTTTATATGAATAATTTAACTGCAACCTTTGAAAAGCGCACGCGATGATGCATGATGGACAGCTCCAAAAATAAAATGATATTAAATATATGAAAGTGAAATAATTTATTGAGCATAAAAAAATAACAGACAATAGTATGGTTTCATACAAAGAAACAAACAAAGCAAGGATCACAAGAGAAGGGCAATTAATTTATTTTAAACATGCACAAAGCAAATTGTTGGTAGCATTTGTGTTAAATATTGAATGCATATTTTATATAGTTTTTTTTATAATGTTAAATATACATAGGTCACTTATATTTTCAAGTTGTTAAGTCTTATTCTGTTTATTAAAGTTTCCAACTCAACAAACTCAGGTTTTGGTGCTTTGAGAGTCTCCAAATCAGTCTCAAATTGCAGCAAACAGGAAATGAATACCCCGTTGGTATAGACTTGGAAAATATAAAAATAAAATAAAAAACAAAACCAGCACTACATTTCGAACGGAAATATGTTCAATTTAGAAAATAACGCACACACACACATACACATACACACACACACTGAGTGAGAGGCACACTCCGGTGCCGATTGAGTGATGCGAACAACAGGAACTGTTGAAAAGATTTTCATTGAATAGTCGAAGTTTGTATACTCTTGGGTAGAATCGGGTATTTTCAGTATAAAACTGAGCAAATTCAACAAAATTCTATAGCTAAGACTACAAAAGGCTAAAATTACCTGTAGGAGACTCCCTATCATCAGTTAACTATTGCAACTAAATTTGTATTTAAGTTAGCTCAAAGAAAAGTTTTTAGTTTAATAAATATTTTTGGATATTTAAAATGATAAGCGAACTATTTATTATTTTAGTTAATCCAGAAAAATGTAAAAATATAGATTTAGGGGTTTCCTAATTCTACAAGCTACATATTAATATTAATAAATATAAGATAATTCGAAAAATAAAAATTAAATACTAAAGCTTGTACAAATTACTTAATACAAATTTAGATTATTCTCATAATACAGCTTTTGGAGAGGTAAATAGTAAATATCTATCTGGCTTTCCAGACAAAGCTTTTTCAGGCACTGTCGAGAAACATAAGTAATTAATTACATACAAATAATAAGATATTTAAGATACAAATATACAAGTTTTGAAAAGCTAACCAACTGGAAACTTGTGCTGTTTCTGAAACCTCACATGGACTCAGTTTCTCCTAGAGTATTTTCCAAAATGGCAGCAGGTAGCAACAGAGGCAAAAACAGCAGCTAAAATGGCGCATTGGCAGAAACCATAATAAAACCGAAATCCAACAAAACGAAATAAACAATCCAACAAACACCGAGCTAAAAGCCAGCGAAATAAACGTGGCCGCTATCGAAAAGTTAACAAAACCTGCTACCTGCAACCTGCAACCTGCAACAACACTAGCCGGCAGTCTAGGCCAACAAAGTGTAAATGGAGGTGGAGATGAAGAGGAGACGCTGGAGGACCATTCAAGTGGCAACTGTTACAGCGGCAGCAGCCAAGTGGTGGTCATTGTGCGGCTCACTGGGCAACTGGAACTGAAACTGCCACCAGTATGGGGCAACAACAGGCAAAAGGACATGCACATGAACACCAACGACGACATGGACGCGTACGAGGAAAAGGACGTCGTTTCCATGGATATACATCCGCTGCCTGTCCGCTTAGAATGTCAATTGAATCATCAGCTGGGCTCTTTTGCATTGCTTTGGCAATTGAACTTTCAGAAATTGCTTGGCACTAAATGCAATTAGAATGACTTTTTTTGTGGCTTGTAGTTTGCTTTAAACTAATTTGGAAGGCAGCCCGCCTTCATATCCTTGTACTCCCCAACCAATGAACCGTCCCATGCATGTGAGTGTGGGCTAAAATGGAAAGTGTCAAGCGCAGCATTGATTGTCATTCATTATGCAATCAATATTGATTGCTGTATGGCAGCAGCAACGCGACAACCACTGAAAAGTGACTTGCCAATCTTCGGAAGCGGAAAATAAAAAGGTCTCCCACAAGTTACTGAAGTGGGCGTATATGGAATACCTCTTAATGCCCCGCATAACAAGAATTCCAATGGCAGAGCTCAGGGCATACTGGTTTGACTGTTGGGTATGCTTGTGTGTTTTTTATTTTGATTAATTTCAAAGATTGTTTAATTCCAATACTAAAATATATTCTTTAAAAACAATTTTCATAAAAGAGCTTTACAAAAGTTAAGTATGATAAATAAAGTAAAGTACTAAGTAAGCAAGCTTGATTCAATTGAATAAATACAATAACTCTAGACAAGAGCTTTAATGTGCTTTCAAAGCTCCATGCTTAGATATCCCTTTCCTCCGGGCGTTGTTGCACTTAAAGGGCATTCTTAAGTCGTGCACTCGCACCCATAGAATTTTCATTTGACTTTCCCGCTGACATTTTTCATGCAATGCCGCGCCCTGATTGATGAATGAAACATTGCGTTGTTCAGCCGGCAGTTTTTTCAGTCGTAAAAAAAATGCCAAGTGGACAAGAGCAGAATTCCTCCCCCTGAGATTGATTCCAAGCACGAAACTTGTTTTGTCCGAAATAAATCACCTTTCTATTTTAATTTCTATTGTGCTTTTTAATCAAAATCACATGTGCGCCACAGAAAAGAACAAAAAGAAAACTGGCCAAACTAATTTCCAAAAAAGTGACACAAATGGAAAATATATAAAAAACCAACTTTTGTGGGCATTAAATTCGTTTTGCAGCTGTGAATCGAGTCTGGGCACAGCTGAGTCAGCGACCAGAGACATAAATCAAACTTAAAGTAAAACAAACGGGGAGCTGTGGGGCTTATCACAGGCGCCTTGACGACATTAACTAATGGTAAACGCCAGTAGGACTACCCCAGATGATAAGGGACCAAAACAATGTGAAGCCAAGTGAGATTTTTTCAGTGGAGTGTTCTCGACTACCAGATACCCCGAACCCAGCTCTGCACAAAGATAAATATATCCTGTAATTGTTCATTTTAAGGAAATTGTTTAACAAAAATCAAATTTTGAATAACTAATCACGCAGTTAGGTTTTTTGTAAGATTCATGCATAGTTAAAGCCAGCATTCATGACTTGTTAATCATGAATTCTGAATAAGAATTGTTGCCATTTAGACATATATCTTTTCTTAATATAATACAATACATCATTTATGAAAAGTAGTGCATAATATATGCATAAATCGAATAGCTGATGTTTAATGGTCCAGATTCAATTTGATGAGTTTGTTAATCATAAATAATGCTTAACTTTTCTCTCTGTGTAAGTCGTTTTAATCGATTTCAGGGGTGAGTCTAGCTCTTAAAGTCTTTGAGGTACGCACATGGCTGCATTGACTGTTGATGCAGAACAAGAACATATACACCGCCTGCTTTTACAACTTGAACATACCCATTTTGAATGGGTGCAGATTATGAAACTAAGCAAAATCAACGTGTAGCGCTACCCAAGACACAAAGGTCTTCGTTTGCCCAAACCACAAAGGTCTTCGTTTCTGTCTGGCAAGAAAAATTGCAAAAATATACGAAAGTAAATGTTGCACCATTTAACATTTAAACATGGCGAAATCATCATGCCAGACTGAGGTCTGTTTCCAGCAGCCCCTTCCGCTCCACACACGTGTCTCTGCTTCATGTGTCTGCGCTGCATGCGCTTGTCAAATAAATACACAATAAATGACACACTCACTCAAATAAGTCGCGAAATGGAGCACACAGTCTCTCACAGTGCTCCCCAACAACACACAAACACACACAGCACACACAACCTTTGGACCTCTCAAGTGTTTTGGGTGTGTGGCTTCCTTGCCCGCCATAGCAAATTTAAGTGATTGAAAGGCAGTCTTAAGTTACGTAGCATAAGAGTGAGAGTGGAAGATACTCATTCTCCTGCCCAATTCCTCACATAACCATAAACGTCATCCACAAAGGGGCATCCCCCACGCAAGCCCATGCCGCCCACTCCTCCCCCATTGGCGCACTTGAAATGCTCTTAGTGCATTTGGTTTTACGCTTACATTATTTGGCATAAAAGGGAGGTTTGAAGATAGAAGGTACTTGGAAGCAGCGAAATTTCATGTTTCCACTGGCCTCAAGCAAGACACAGCAGTATTTTAGGAAAATTCAGTTTTTTTTTCCTTTTGTATATGTTTGTATTAAGCAAGTTTTCCGCAACCTATCGTGACAGTAAGAAAAAAATTAATTTTTAATTTTTTTAAAATTATTTTATTATTAAAAGGGAAGAAGGAAGTGTCTCCGATCCTACAAAGTATTGTTATTCAACCGTCTTATAAAGCCACGAGACACGAGACTGTTTATCTTGCGGGAAAATTTCAACTCTATTAGATAATAAACAGTTATTCAAGAAACTATATTCCATAGTACGGAGCAGCTTTCAGATCACACTCGACTAGAGCATTCTCACTTGTTCTAATAAAACTACTACTACTTGTGATAAAACAGTTCTGAAATGATAATTTCTAAATATTTTCCACTTTATAAGTTTTAAAGATTTTCTTATAAATGCATCCTTATGATGTTGAGCAGTGGAAACAATTCAAATAACTTTGTGGGCTTGTGTAAATTGTGTATGAATATTGTGCGCTAAAGTGTTTGCTCAATATGTTTTCATTGAGTGTGGGCTTGAAGTGTATGAGTATGTGTGTGTGTGTGTGTGTGTTGGGGTGCGCCTTGTGGGGGCGTATCTGCAATTGTTTGAGCATGACTTGATTACGCGACAGGTGAGAGGCGGCGCCTGATTGGAACTTGCGTGTGCCCACCGAAACTTGAAGACACTTTAAGAGGAGCAGGCCCCCCCTCAGCTGGCAGGCAGCCCGACTGCCATTAAGTGGCCATTTCTGTAGCTAATGGTTGGGGTGGGGTTAACTCTGGACCTGGATCATACATCATGTTAATGTGCGAACGTTTAATGCAGTGAGGCCAGAGTCCTTGCCGTTTGCGTGGGCATCATCAGTTATGGTGTCAAATCGAAATACACTGGGGAAAATGGGGAAACGGAGTGCGAGTACACTCGTGTGTTTGTAAGTATACACTGAAATCTGAGGGTCTGTTCTGTGCCATTGAGCATAATGTGCTAGAATTCAATTTGACAGCTGACAGGGCAACAAAGCCCGAACAGACAGACCAGACGTACCAGACAGTGCCAGGCATCTGCTCAATTCTCTATAGAATTGAAATTGCTTCAGATTGGTCCAGGCTAATTTAATTAAATGCAGCCAAAGGGGCTCTGCAAATTAATGTACAAGAAAATGCAAAAATTTAGATGCCTATGCAATTGCAACTGACAGTTGGCAACGCTTCTCGCCTCAGATACTATTTCCTGCTTAGGAAAAAGTTTTTCCCCATTTTGCGAGTTGTTTTTCCTTTGGACACCGTGTGACACACGCTGTGAGTGCTTAAGAGTCCGACTCGGAGTCCGATTCTCCGTCCGTCCTTGTGTCCGGACTTGACTTGCAGCTTATCAACATTGCTTGAGCTGGTCACTCTGCCCTTCCTCTCTGCCTGCTCTGCTGCCACTGTTCCGTTGAGTGCATTAATACGCTTGCATAATACTTTAATGTTGGTGTCTTGTCTGTCGTGACAAACGGAAAAGCTGCTGCTGCTACTGCTGCTGCTGCTGCTGCTGCTGTTTCTGCTGCTGCTGCAGCTAGAAAAGCTAGAAAACTCTGCGCATTTTGCTTTCAAAACTTTGCAGTGCAGGAAGCACAAGAAAATTAAGAAAATACTCATCGTTCTCAACGCCAGCGTCTTGTACTTCTCTCTCTCCTTCTTATGCTATTTACGACAGTGCACATTGAAATTATACGGACCGGGTCCCCTCCCTTGCTCCTTTGCCGTCCGGTACCCGCTCGGTTGCCATTTGCTAAAGTAAAAGTCAACATCAAGCCGGGTCTAAGCCAAAAGCAAATGTCCAAAGAAATTTCAAGTGTTGTAAAATGGCAACATGGATTGTTGAGCAATTTGTGTTTGTGTATGTCTGTGTGCGTGTGTGTGTGTGTGTGTGTATGTGCTAGCCCCCAAAAAAGTTTGCGCCACACACAAATGGCCAGGCACAAAGTTTGGCTCTGGCTGGCAATCGAGAAAAGAGCCTTGAAGGGGTCTTGAGATATGAGCACAATTAAAACTTAGCGCAAAGGCCAGTTCCCGTTTGCGCATATCAAAGCTGAAGCTTTGAATGATAAGCCAAATGCCGACAGTTGACTAACTGAGCAAATCTACTCAAATTGGGCTTCAAGCAGCTTACCCACAAGTTCTTGGAAACTTTGGTAGGGTTTGCGAATGTAAAGCTAAAGAATATAGACTTTAAAATTAATAACCTCTTCTTTGTGGTACAATTAAGCGGCAGGTGGGTATTTTTCAATCCTCAACCCAAAAAGAGTAGGACCGCTAAGACTGTAGGACTAGGCTGTAAATTCATATATATATATATTTATTTATTTATGTATTTGTTTATTTATATATTAATTTATTTGATATTTTCTAGTTCTACAGGCTTATGCACTAGTCTCTAAAAAAATTTTAGATTTCAATTATTTTATTCACTTTTATGGATAAGAAATCGACTTAATAAATTCTACACAGTTTGTGATTAAATACGGTTCAAGTTACATTTATATAGGTTTTACAAAATGTTTTATTTATTTAACGGGATATTAGAATAATGATAACTTCATGTTGAACTTCAGTTCTTAACTTAAATAATTTGCCTCTTTAAGCACTTCACTTAAACGACTGCTTCTTTCAGCAAAACGCAGGCGAATGCCTTTAAATTAATCGCACTTCAAGCTATTGTTATCGAATTATCGATAGCGCGATCTCCACACGGTCGGTGTGACCAACTTTCGCGAGGGCTGCATTCCCTTTGCTTTATCATGCTATTCCCACATTTACGTATAAATAAATTACTTCCATATTTTGTACACCATCTAATTAACATTTTATGATTATAATTCCTCGCCAGATATCCTAATCAAAGCTCCTTAATGGTTCAGGCGGGAAGGTTTCATATGATCTTTCCGGATTTTCTTCCCACGCGCACACTTCTGCCAAAATAAATATTTACTAAGAAATCAAAAAACATAGAATGAAATACAAAAGTGTGTAGCAAATTTGAAGGCAGTATTATTATGTTGCGTAATAAAATATAAACAAGTTAAGTGTGAACATTACAGCACATTTTCTCCATTTATCTTTAAGATACCAAACCAACCAAACCATACATACTAATATTTTTCTTAGAGCCCCCTTGGAGCAGCCCAGCCCCCTCTGCACACCGCAAACCCTTGTTTATCTAGCGGTTCGCGGTCAAATCAAAACTTTTTAACTCAAATTCAAGGCAGCTGAAGAATAACTGACGAAAGCATGGCCATAAACAGGATTCAATGAGCAGTAAAGCGGCAATAGATTTGAGTTATGGTTATTAATAATGGCAGAACAGTACAGGGTTCCGTCTCAACAACTCGCCAGAATAGACAGGACACAGAGCCCAGACAGAGGACATGGTACATGCAGCAATGCAGACTTGTCTGGTCTAAAAATACAATATAATATAACGGCGGGCTGTTGTGTAGAACATCATGTTGCTGCTGGGCAAATGAAACAGGGCAGCCCACAAACAACAATATACCCCACCAGCACTCCACCCACACCTACACACCCCTTACATCCCGAACACAACGTGTGAATCCAATATTGGTGGCTCTGGGTTCTGGTACTGATACTGGTTCTGGTTCTGGTTCTGGCCCTGGTACGTCCCTGTGCCGGAAATGCCTTTGTCTGGCTTCATAATATTTTGCTCGTTACTTTTTAATATGACTCACAACAACATCCGCAGCATCCGAAGCCAGACAGACGCTGACAAACAATGAAAGAGGCTGAAGACCCCCGAAGCCGCATCCACAGCCAAAACCTAAGGCCCAAGCCCCGGACCAGAGCCCCACACATTATCTACTCTAACGACAATGCAAAAATCTATCCAGAAGTGAGAATTTTATTACCATTGCTGGAATAGTAGTAGTCGACAGTCGGTAACGCTACGTAATCAGTGCATGTCCTTGTCAGCAGCTAACGCTCCCGCTGCCCCACCTTCCTTGGCCTGGCATGAAAAGAGTGTCGGGATTACTCATAAAATTGCGATATCTTTTGTCACCTTTGTTGGACCTCAGCCACAGAGGGTAAATGATGTGTTGCAGCTGTGCGGGGTAGTTGAATGTTGGATTATTGTTGACATCGCCGCTTTTTGGGGTTGGACGGCAATGCAACTAATGGATGCTTTCCCCAAGGACCCTACAACGAGTCCCCCAAAAAGCAAAGCTCATCCATTAGCATTTATTGCTTATGATAAGCTACCCCAAACTTTATAACTGGAGCTCCAACCATGCAAATGTCCAGGGCTATCTGTGTTATGTCTGCTGCCTCGATAACAATTGAATTTCACTTGAATGAAAATGTTTTTGCTTACGCATCATCTAGTGATTCCACCCAGACAAATCTTATTGAAAACAAATGCTTGACCGCACTTCAAATGCGAAGTCAACAGGCAAAAGATTTGAAATCGGCAGATCGAATCATTTGCTGAGCTATGCGATATGAAATGTTGTAATATTTCATAATATTCTCAACTTTATTTGCTGTGTCACGGAGCCTTCAATCACACCTGCTGCTCCAGTCTGTCCCTTTCCCAGGTTTGCATTCGTGTTTGCCAGCAATTGAATTATTTGCACACACCTCACAGCAAATATTGCGGAAAAACATCCACGTGGCAACTGGGAATCCGTAATGCATAAACATCACGACAACATTTGACATTTCAATATTGCCATATTGGAAACTTTCGGTTAGTGACAAGTATTAAAAAGTGAAGTATCTGCGATGAGAACAACGGCTGTTTCTGTCTTTCCTTACGGGTTACGAGCCGGGATTGGCGTGCTATCTGACACCGTCGTATCGTGTGGCATCGATAAGGAGGCAATGATATGGGCGTGGCAAAGTTATCAACAATTGATTTACCTGTGTGAACGAAAGACCTCTTGGCTTACTTATGTGCTGAGGAGTTGTGCTTAAGAAATACTAGTTGTGGTAAACATTATAAAAAGAAGTCATAAAAAACTTATATACCGCATTTCTACGTCTTGCTTAGTAAAATTTAAATAATCGCTCTGATAAATAATCTATTGTATATAAACAGCTCGCTTTAAATATTGTTTTCATATTTTTCGCGTCAATAAAATACCGAGTCTTTGGAAAATCTACCCCACGGGCGGAAAACTGATGTATGACACTTGAAAAACCTACTGTCACCCGAATAGCCATAAGTTTAAATGTGTTAGAAAAGGTTCTTGCTAGATGGTTTCTAAGTTCTTCATACTCTATACAAAAATCATAAGGCACGGCGGGGAAAATAGTGATTAGCTTTGTTCATTTCTTATTTTCTCATCCATGCAACCACAATGTGTCACAGGGAAGTGTGGCAGGGTACAGCTAAATCATTTAGTAATATTTCAATATCTAAATATTTAAATAGCTTAGTTATTTCCATATATTGTACACATTAAATAAGACAGTTCGCTGGTTCTTAAAGCAAATCAGTTTTGAGGTAGGGAGAACCAATTAAGAAACTCTTGTTACAAAAAGTAAGAATGTATCCAGGTTCAAAATTACCACAAACATATTTACACTCACATTCATATATCCATCCACATAAGAGCATCAAGCAGTGCAAGCAAGCAGAGCACTTCGATAACCTCTGCCCGCTAGTACTGAAAATAGTTTAAGAAACCACTTGGGATAATCCGACAACAACAATCCTAATATGGGATATATATTCGCATCTAAACCGATCATAAGTGAAAATTCAGCTTTAATTAAGAAGAAGAAAACTAATAGTTTTGCCTTGAGTACATATCAACTAACCAGGCCTATAAAACTGTTAGCAACCTTAAGGAAGCACATAGTTGGCATATTGTTAGTGCTTATCAGGTATCGAGGAAAACGCTTTTCGCACTTAGCTAAACGGTAGTAATAACTGCTTAAAAGCAAGTCTCTACGCGCCAATAATAATTCCTATATCTTAAGAGCCCTCGTAGCACCCTTGGCTTAATAGAAACTTTCACTCGACGCGCTAACAACCAACTCATTGCGTCATGGAATGGGGCCAAGTGGTAGTTTTAGCCGGCCGAGAACTCAGGCTGGCAATTTAAAAATTAAGCAAACTATGCGCGAGGACCCCACCGAAAAAAAGAAAAAAGAAAACACTTTAAGTAAAATTAGAAAAATGGCGGTGACTGCAACAAGCCGGCCATAAAAAGCAGCGCAGGTTGCAGGCGTCCACATTGACGCCATTCTGTAATCAGCATTTGCAACATGCCAAGAACACCGGCAACAACAACAGCAACAAGAACCACAGCAACAACAAGAAAGAGAACGCCAACAAACTAACGGGTAATAAGCAACAACAGCACTGTAATGAAGCTATCAACCGTAAGATGGCGCTTAGGCACGCAATCATACTTTGGGGCCGGGTACTGTGGAAACGGCGACAGGACCCCCAAGCCATACGAGCTTTGCTGTGTGTGTGTGTGTGTGCCTCATTTATGATTGTGTTCCAAGGACACTTTTCGTGACAATTTCACAAACTTTGCAAAGGAATTTACAAAGCATTAGAAGTCAACAAATGTGTTTTCAGGAACTGTTGTTATTTAGTTAAAGTATGGATATATTTATGTGTTTGGATTCCTTTGGATGCACTCTGAGTTAGTCTAGTCTAGCTGCTCTGTTTGGCTCCGATAATGAGTGCTGCTTAGCCTCTTAAGAACACCTCTTCCAGGTGAGCTGCACATATTTCTATGCTCCTCAAATATGATAGTCCATCCAAGTGGAACAGTAGAATATCCGCAGCTTATTATACTCTTATTGATAAATTTTCTATGGATCTCCATTTGATTGATATTTTCATCTTATCAGTATCGTATGTGTAATATATAAGATTTATCTGTAATGTCTGTAATGTAATTTTCCTAATTACTAATAATGTATTTTTAAAATTGGTAGCATTACCTTGGGTCAAGGACTCTGTAAAGAATTTTAAGATATTTATTGTTAAGATAACTCTATAGTTGATACATTTAGGACTAGGATCAATAAATACTTGCAGTTCTAATAACTAAAAGCATTTTTAAACCTCACGAATATAGAAATCATGTCGAAATTAAAGCCAAAAGTATTTAAAATACATTTTATCATTTTTAATTGCATTTCTACCAAACCATTTGCAAGGCTTAAATAACTTGTTCTTAACTTTCAAGAAAAAAATAAATGTGGATTCTTGGCGTTTTCGATTTACAGAATGCAGACAATAGCAACGGGTCCGCTCGTTACCGCGACTTGAGGCACATCACGCTACGTTCACCATTCGCGATGCGGCATACACGGCGTATGTTTAATATTTCCGCAGCAAGTATGCGCATATTCATTTTGACGACGCTTTGACGTCGCCATCGCCATCGTCATCGCCGTACGTTGACCGCTGGGAACCCGAAGCTGTTGCAGCATTAGCGTTGCTGTCATGCAAGTCCCAGGCTGACTCCTGGCCCCTGCGACCTGTCCCTGCCCCTGTCCCTGCCCCAGCCCCACTTCCTAACTCGTATACCCCATGGCTGTGACCTAAATTTGCAGTTTATGAAAAATATATGTGCAATATGTATAAAATGTAGCCGCTGCATGCATAAGGCAAAAAGCGCGCTGTGTCTACCGCTTCATATTTATATTTACTATATATATGTATATAAAAAGCAAAAACTAACGCTGGTGGACTTTATGAAGCATGTTTTCAGTCGAGTGCCAAATGGCGACAGTAATGGCGGTGGCAAAAGCGGAAATGCCCTCGAGCTCTGCTTGCAACAACACACAGAGAACCCATATTGCGTATACGTCATGTGGCACCAACACGCAGATTGAGTAGTTGAGGGTGGACCCAGAGCTAATGCAGTTAACCCCACTGATTGACGGTGCAGAGTTTTTGGCCAAAATGCGTCGAATTGTGTTGGGTCAAAATACTTATGACACTAAGTGGACAAAACATGATCTTGCTCTTGGCGGCTTTGTGGAACACACACTCAATAATCTTGATTTCGAACTGTTAATAACTTTGAGTGAAGTGTATTTGAATTTAAAATATCCTAAACTTTATTTTATTAAAGTATTTTATTATATTATTTATTTTTATATATTTACTGTCTGTTCATTTCATTGCACATCGTAGTTGCAAGGATGAGAAAGTAAGAAATAAACAAAAATAACTACCACTCTATTCCCTCCCAAGCTTTATGATTTCTTGTATAGGCTATGAATAGTTTAGAAACCGATCTAACCAAAAACTTCTTTCCCACATTTGAACTTAAGCCCATTTGCCGTCCGTAGGGACGGCTGGAAGTAGATTTTTCAAGTATCATACAACAGTTTTCCGCCCGTGGGGGTATACTTTGTTCAAAATGACAAGCACACAAGCAACAATTTTCTGAAATATCGCAGCTCTACGTACCAGGTACAAAGCTAAGAAGAAACCATTCTTGCCCCCAACTTAACATAGATTCAAAATATGGTGAGATTTGATCCAACGGATCTTCAGTTTTAGACCAACTAACAGCGAACAAACGTTATTATCTATTAAGATAAGTAAATGTTATTATTCTCTAATAAAACACATGCCGTACATATATGTGTACCAAATTTGGTTAGTCTATTTCTATTATGGTACGTATGTATATGCATTGTTATTTTGGGAAATCATTTCAAGAATCAAATATGTAAATATGTAATTTTAATTTTTGTGAGCTCTCATCGTTAAGGTTTAAAAAGCATGAATCCGATTTTATTAATAGTAAGATTGCAAATATACTGACAGATAGACACACATGGGAGTACTTATTATTCCTATTTAGGGAAACAGAGTATAATTACAGGAGACAACTGACAAGCTCGTTGCAAGTGAATAATCGCAACAATAATTAGATCATATGATCGACTACACCTTGTTTAATGTTAGAACAAGGTATTAATTGGTGTTGTCAACAAAAACGAACCAAATTAGAAGAGGAATCTTCATTTAGTAATGCGCCTGGGTAACCGCAGCTGCCAATAATCATGCGGCGTATGCGTAATTAATATTTAGAGCAACGAAACATTAGTAACGAAAGGAAAAAGGGAAGGAAAGGGGTGTGAATCCACACTGTGGGGCAGGGTGTTGTGGCTATGGGGTAAGTGTAGCAATGAACGCTTAACACTTCATTAAAATCCATTCAGCAAAGTTGTAGACAATTAAAGACAAGCGACGGCACTTAACACATTTCCAATGTTCATTGACCGGCAAACGAAATAAAAATTGCAACAGCTACTTCAGCGCGAATGCTTCATTAAACAGCAACAGCAACAGCAACAACAATAACAATAACAACAACATCAATAACAGCAACAGCAACAGCAACATCACCAACAACAACAACAACAACTACAATCCTCTACAAGGGCAATAGACAAAGTTCCCGGGCCACAAATTACACTTGGCTTGGCACAGCACAAAATGGCGTAAAAATTGCAGCTGCTTCTGCCATGAGGCGAAAATATTATTGAATGTGTGTTGGAGTGTGTATGTCCTTAGTCCTTGCCCGCTGCCTGCCTGATGGCTGCTGTATTTTTTATGATGCTTGAAAATAAATAAACACTCAATACCCAATGCCAAAGAGCAGCCACAGACAGCAGCAGAAGAAGCCGAATCCGTAGCTGAAGCCATCGCGCACATTCAATAAATCTTCAGGCTGTGAATAGTCACTTGAGACGGGTCACAGGATGGGGTAGAGGAGTAGAGTTCAGAGTGGAGCAGCTCTACGATTTGAACAGCTTTCATTTTCATTCCATAATGGCAATAATCACGAGCCCAACTCGATAATGATGTTGATGATGCTGCTGCCTGTGTGGAGTGTGTGAAAAAGCGCAGCTTGCACAGGCAGATAGATAGATAGAACGAATGGCCAGGAGAGTAGGGGTATTAAGCCTTTAATAGCCACACATATTCTGCAGCACAATAGGGTTAGAGTCAGAGTTAGAGTTAGAGTTAGAGAGAGGAGCAAGGACAATGCTGCCTCGTTTTGCACTTGAAATCGACTTGATCATAAAGAAACAAACAAATAAAAACCCGTAAAGTATGCAGCAAGCGACAACGAAATGGCGGAAGTCCCGAAACAACGTAAATCAAATGGGTGGGACAAGGCTGCAAATATTCAATCTATAATGGCATTTACACGACTAGGAACAGGATATGTAATATCCTTTTTTGGGGCTTTGGCGAGCCTGAAATTTGTAAACTTGTTTGCCAGCCAGCCAGCCAGCCAGCAAGCCCACTCGCCCATAGGCGAACTTATTTTCAAATAAATATTGCGCTGGCCCTTTTTACCAGGCCCCATAAATCTTAACAATTTCCGTTGTCTGGTTTGGAATGGGTCTATCCCAACTTACCAGTCAGCCAGTCAGGAGCTAGTTGGCTTAGTTCGTACCATACATGGATTTTGTACCACAATTTATGCACATGGATTGTGCTTCGAACTCTTTGCTGGTTTAACCACGACTCACATTTCAGGCTGAAGTAAACAGAGAACTTCGTTATTATAGTCTGTTTCCAAAGAAAGGAGCCTACAGAGCTCTAACATCAAACAGCCGACTAAATATTTGGATTGCTCCCAATTTATATGAACTATACGGCTTAGCTTTAAGAAAGATACCTTAAATGCTGATCGTAAGGAGCGCGCTTTAAAATTCTCGTAAGCGTATGACTTTTATATGGACTGTCTTATCCGATGAAGTCTTATGGGTTCTTTAAAGAGAAGCTCCTACTTATTGTATTGTTACATTTATTTATCACTGCTAAAGCGGATCTATTTGCTTTTATTTAAATAAACTTAATTTTAGTTTTGATGAATATTACTTTCGTTTGTAGTCAACGCATTCGAGAGTTTAAGGAATAATAAAATTTAATATTTTTTTATTTGTTTTTATATTTTGTAAATTTGGAAGAATGTGTGTTTAGCGACGTATAATTTGTAAATGAAATATTTAAATTTGTTTAAAATCAAATATTTAATTAATATCAAAATGTATTAATACTCAAAGCAAATAATTAATTAGTTTTTACAATCATAGTGGTAGTGTGTAGTTATTTATTTGTATCATTATAAATGTGTTGATTGATTTTTGGCTTGACACATGCATGTGTGTATAATGTATCATTGTGTTAGTGTCGCATTTAACACGTTAAATTGGCGATATTTCCGAGCGACTTAAATGTTTAATAAATGATGCACAGAGATCGTTCAAATACCTTTCGAATTGTATATAAATGATAAATATGCAATATTAAAGGCGTGAAAGAGAATAAATGATTCATGTTTGCGTGTTAATATATTCGATTTCATTTGCAATTATAGTATTTATAATGATTGTTTCATTTTCCATTTGGTTGTTTTGCATTTTCAATGCCTAGTGCAATTTTGTCAAGCCGGCTATCGAATAATAAAATTTGAAGTTATTTAGAAACTATTGTACCAGTATTTATTATAGACGGAGTACAGGAAAGCCAGCGTGCACGCCGCCTAAAGTGCTCTGCTTGCTTGCACAGTTTCTGAACTGCTTGAAGTGTAAGTAGTGAACTGCTTCATGAGTGTATATTTGAGGTATAACTTTCTTGAATAGCTTGATTTTTTTAGGTGGTTCAAGCTTTATTCTATTTTTAAAGTTGTATGTCTCTCAGTAAGTATTCAAGTATGTTCGATTTTCATTGTTAACTGAAAAACTGTCTTAAAACTGCTCAAGAATTCTGTGCACCTGTTCAATGCACTTTCAACTCCCAACAGCTGTCAATTATGTGGCTGGAAACTAGTATTTCTGCCTAAAGGCAATCACATCCAAAATTTTGACAACTGGAAATAAACTTTAAGCCGCCAGCTGGTCAAAGTTGTTAACTCAACGCTGATACAGCACGAAATTGAGTCACTCTGTCTCTCCTTTTCCCTCACACTCTCCCTTTCTCATCCTGTCTGCCTGTCTGCCTGTCACTACCCCTATCCCACTCTGTCGGCCTGTCAGACTTGCTCTATCTGCTCGTCTGTCACACAGTGTGTCACATAATATGGACAATCACTAACCACGCAAGTGTCAAACAAACAAAACGAGCGCAAGGCATCCTCATCCGCACCCGCACATGGTCACCCCAAATCTCCCTCCCTCTGGCCCTAGCAAAAATTTGCAAGCAAATCCTATTTCTGTATAAGGGGTGCACTCGTTCGGAGACAGACAGACGCATCTAGGTAGAAGGAGGCAGAGAGGGTGCAAACAGACAGAACGTACCAAATTTGAGTGCTGCGGGCGGTTCGATATTTTTTCGGCGCTCGTTCTTCACAGGAGTCATGTGCACAAGTGTGGGAGTCTGGAAGGGAGTGGGGTGGTGTTGGAGGGTGCTGTAACCAGCTGCTGTGCACACATCAATCTCGCTCTAACTTTGCAGATACGAATCTTTCATTTTCGTATTTCCGTTCAAATTTCGTGTAACTGAACTGGAACTTTTGAAAAAGGGAAAAGAAAAAATAGAATTTTTACTACCCACAGACAGACAGTTAGTTGGAGAGGCAACCCCGACTCGATGGGCCATGGTGCCGCATTTTAATGTTGCCCCCATAACACACTCACACACACATATGTATGTATCTATAGGCAACTCTTGAGATACTCTTTTGAACCGACTGCCGCTGTTAAGTAGAGATTTTGCTAAAAGTTGACGGCTACTTAATAAAATCGTAAAATTAATATAACAAACTTTATTTAACAATACCACTATTTGAAAAACCTTTGAGATCTTAACTAATTATTTTCCATCACTTGAAAATTTCAACTTCAAACTCACTTTAAATGCCACTCCATCCCAAAAAGAGTGTACAAAGTGTGGGCGTCTTCGTCTGATTGCCGTCGCCGGCTCCAAATTTAAATTTCTTCATTTGCCTGGTCCGTGTGCAAGTTCAAGCCAATTTTTTGGATCCTGATGTGTGTGTGTGTGTGTGTGTGTGTGTGTGTGTGCAATGCACAGAAATTCAGGTCATGTGCGACCAAAAGTAAGTGGATGCGTTCTTATCAGCGCATACAAATGTTTTATCTCGCTCGGCGCGTGTGCAAGGCAGCGTAGCCTGTGGCTGCCTGCCTGCCTGCCTGCCCGCCCGCTCTTCGCCTAGTATCCAGGATATACTAACTGTGTTCAGGAGCGGATTGGCACCTTGCAGCACTTGATTCCGCTGTCCGACACTGCTGATGTTCTTCCAATCTTCTTTCAGTTAGGTTTAATAGCATTATCACTTGCTTAAGAAAATAGTTTATAAGAAAATTGTTTGCAGTATATAGATTTTTTAAATTTACATATTCTGAAGCGCCACAACATTAAATAACGTTACTCGCATATAAATTTAAAGTAGAACTTCATTATTTCGTTTCTTGCAAAGAGAATAAGATTTTATTTAAACGGATTTTCTCCCCATAGATATTTAAGTTCTCATTTTGTATACATACAAGTAGGAATGCTTTATATAACATCCTAAGTGTATTGTCCCTAATAACAATTATTTTAAAGTATTTGAATTTTTGTATTTAAAAATTACCAAAAATATTAATCAAAATAACATTTAGATGACAAAACAAGCAACTGCAAATCGGATTCGATTTGACCAAGTAATAGACAATATTTTGGGACATACACTTAAATTTAAATGAAAATTTAAGGATGTAAAGGATGAAACTTTAAGGCATTAAGCAGATTCATTTTAAAGCAGTAACTATCTAAACTGGTAAAATATAGAAAGCAGTTTGTAAACTAACTATATTCGAGGAGTTTTCTCTGAGCCCATTCCGCTCCTGGCTGGGTTGGTTGGTTGGTTGGTTAGCTGCCATTCTGTTGTGTTTTGCCAATTGTCGGAAGTGCCTGTGGCTCTTGCATAAGTCACACACACACACACTCACATGCCAGCATACACATTTGGAGTAACACACATGCATACAGCCAGTTAGACACTTTCTTTTGCTACTTGAGCTTCCGTTTCCGCTTGCCTGACTGGCTGCCTGGCTGCCTTCGTGTCCGTCCGATCCGTCTGCGCTGTCTGCTTATTTACTTATGCATAGCATATAACCTTAAACATAATTTTGTTTGCTTTTGTACTGTTTTGTCTCCACGCTTTGTATGCAATTCTATTTGGCCATCGCCCGTCTCCCCCCTGTTTTACCAGATAGCATACTCATTCCCACAGTTCTTATCTTTGTTGTCCTTTTTATCTAGCCTCAAATTTTATCTATTTGACTCGTGCCCTGCTCTGTATAAAAAATAAAAAATAGATAGACTTATTGTCCCAAAACGTTGAGCCACCTTTGTGGTTGAAAAATAGTCTGTATTATACGAATAACAAATTAAACCTCTTAATACATTGGCACTATTACTAAATTACTGTTTTTGAAATTTCTTAATACTTTTTTTGTGGCACTTTCAGCCTTCAATAAACAAAACAATAACATTTTGGGTACTCTAAAACAAATATCTATTTATCCCAGCTATCCCAGCCGGGAGGCGGTGGCTGGACAACAGCAATATCCTCTTCACGCAACTTTTTTAGACGTTGCTGTATGTCGTTCAACTGATCACCTATCTCGACAGTTCGATGCGAAAGGCGAACATATTTGAGTGCATAATTAAGGTCCGACATTGGCAGATCATTGTCCTTGATAAACTTCAGTGCCTCTTGGGTCTCGGACTCCGTGTAGGTCTAAGAGTATTTGGTTAACCAAGTTAAACAATATTATATACAAAATCTGTACAAACCGCTTCGACCTCTGGCTCATAGAAGAATTCATCCTCGTCGGACATTTTGGTTCAATTTAAAGCTATCAGTAATTTTCAGTCGATTGTGTTTTGTTTGCCAGATTTAAACTATTTGAGCCAGTTTTGTTAGGCTGGGCCTACTCTGAGCACGAAAATCATTACTGCCATGCACAGCAGTGGTCACTTGGCCATTTATCCAGTTGCCAGCATAAACAAACTAAACCAATCCAAAGTAAACCACATTTTGCATTTGCAGTTTACTCGGTTAACCGCTTTTATAGCGGATTTAACACATTTTCGGTACCCTGAAATTGACAGACATTTGCACTTCAGGCCCCGAAAAAAGTGAAAACGGGCCAAAACATAACAAAATGTATGAATCGAAAAATCAACTCACCAAATCCCTGCGCCTTTTCCTGAAGCTGCATGTATCGTGTTGATGCATTTCCCATTTGAAACCCTTCCCCGCCGCCCTGCGCCTGTTTTCATACCATTTCTGTTGGTTTATTTCCTTAGCTACTAACTGACATTGTGTGAAAGTTGTGGCCCTTAGGTTGTGGCTGCTCTGGGGGCCTTTTCATATTACTTTGTTGTGAGTGAGTCAAGGGCAACATTTATTTAAAATGTGCCAACTGTAATACTTTAATTTTAAGGGAATTTATTTCAGCGCCTGCCTGAATAGTCCACAATATAAGAAGAAATTAATTGCAATTAAAATTCTTTAAGCTTTAATATTTATATAAATGCTTAGTCTCAAATTCAAACATATATGAATATATTTTATATTATTTTTAAATAAAATATTAAACAGCAACAAAGCTGGTTATTTTTAGAAATTTGTGCGCAATCGTTGAATATGATTCGTGATCCACTTTTCTGGTTTCCTGACACACTGCCACCACATTCTAGTATTCCTAGACTTGCTCTCATTAGACTTATTTCCATTGCCAATCTGTCAAATGTTCTCATAATATTTTGGAATATTTGCAATCAATTGCCTGCTGTTATATGCAAAATATATTTCGCATAATTTTGTTTATTTTCATGTGTGTTGCCCTCATATTGCCCCGTCATATTATTTATGTATCGCATGTTGTGCCTGGTTGCTCACACTGTTGTTGTTATTGCTGCAGATGCTTTATGTTTTTATATGTACACACCCACTATATATGTATGTGAATACTATATATGTTTATCTGTGCGCTTGAGTGCCAACATTTATCCATTAATTTGCGCAAATAAAGTTGCCACAACATTCGCGCACTCCCGAAACCGCAACTGAGCCGGGGCAGAGAAACACACACAGAGAAAGTGATGCTATCTCTGTCAGTTTCGTGGTGATATCCATGCGCTGAAAGGTAAACAATTTTAATTTATTTGCCCAATAATAAACCCATCAAATAGCATTGGCTGGGGGTCTACCTATAGCCACAAAAGCGACTTTGCCCATTGAAATATACAAATCAAATATGTTAACGCGCATACGCCCCGTTAACAGCTCATTGTGGGCTAAGTGGGCGTCCTTTTTTCTGTGTGTGAATATTTACATGTGTGGCATTACAACAATAGCTCACAAATTAAAGCGCCATTTTTGTGTGGGGTGCTGAGAAAAACAGGAAAATTCGCAACATTATTTGGCTTGCTAGAATATTATATGAAAAGCCTCAATGACATTGGATGAAATCGTATATTAATCAATCGATTAGTCTTTCAAAACAGTATGGCAGCATGTAGAAATGGGGATATAGTATAAAATCCTTGTCAGAAAGGTATACTTGAAAACTGATCCAAATTTGGCTGCAAAGTTATCTCATGTTGATACTACCAAATATCAACCGACCGCCACATTAATCGATAATCGATCATTTTGTCGATGCGAATGTGAATAATAATGTTAGGTGTTAAATTTGAAATCCAATCTCTGTCGTTAACGACTACAATCGATTTTACTTGCAACTTCCATGTGCACTAGACGTTATGTGAATGCTAGGAGAAAACGTATCTGTAGAATACGAATAAAATCGCAAAATAATTGGCGCGTTGGAAACTAATTTCAAATATAGTTTTCGATAGAATATTTATTTAAATATAATTTCAAATATGATTAAAAATATTGGTATTAAAAATACAATTTAGTTTAATATCCAAAAATTAAGGACAAGTTACGAGCGCGCCAATTATTTCGCGATGTTTACCAACACTGCCCTAGTAGCCATAAAGTCAACCTCCTCCTCCGTCTAAAATCGAATCCATAATTTTTTCCGCGTGTTTTAAGACGAAAGTCAACATTCTCAGTGCTTCCTTTATGTGTGGGACCTAACACAGTATTATCCTTTGAGAGTTTAGTGCTATTATTTATGTTGAAAGGCAACAAAGCCTTATTTTCTTTTAGTGTTATCAAACAAGCGCTTTCATATACAACTTTTTGAAACTTTATTGGCTCTTCCACATAAATTGGAAGCTGCTGCGATGAATGAAAACTTTTTGTTTGTCCAGCTTGCAGCGTTTAATTAATTTTAAGAAATCAAGTGACGTGGCCACAGCTGAGAATATATCAAAAGAAACGACATCAACGAAGACTTAACATGATGTTTCACTTGAGGCTTCTGGCAGCTGTCTCTTCAGCTGATTGCAATTTTTAATTGTCAAACGCAGTCGAGTGACAAATTGAGCAACTCCTTCAGGCAGACCAGAACCAGAAACAGGAGCAGGAGCAGGAGCAGCAGCAGGAGCAGGACCAGATCTGAACAGCTGAAGCCGGAAAGGAGCACCTTTAATGACAACTGATATTTTATTTAACAAATGCAACAGCTGAGCAATGAGCTGCCAACTCACGAATTGTTTTTCCGAAACGTTCAAATATTTATAACAGAAAGAAAGATGCGCCATTTGCAACTGGGCAGGAGCAGGAGCAGGAGCCACCAGGAAGAGAGTCGCCACTTGACGTACTCGAATGAAATACATCCGATTGTCATTCCAGGACGTACTCCTGCAGCTCTAAAATGCAAATGAAGCCGCCTCGCCATTTTATCTTGAGCTTTAACATATAAAGCCCGTCGTTTTGTTGGGTTGGGCACTCGTTGCATTTAATTAGACTTTAACGCTATGCTGTGGTTAAGTGAAACTTGCGCTTAAGTTCCTAAGCCGGGGCTAAGTTTAATGTCCAAATGAAGGGAGGGGAGTGGAGTGGAGCCAGACAACGACACGCTTAATTTGCATTTGCATTTTTGGTATTTGCTGGAATTGGCCAGACTCCGCTGGCAGTTTGTGGGTTTGCCAACCCCCCAAACGCCCCCCATCCAAAACCAAGTCAACATTCAACCCCCGTGGCTGCAAGTGAACAATTTATTGTTCCAAACGGATTCGCCGTGGCAAAATTCGATTACTGGTAATTGCCTATTGCCAGAGTGGCAGACAAAAGCGCAGCTTAATTGAATTAAAAGCGTTTGCAAAGCTCAAAAGCTCCGCGCTCACAGCAATGATTAACGTTTTAAAGCGTAAAGTGATTAATCGTGCGGACTGCCTCAGTGTGTTAAGGGGAAGAAGGGTTGCTATAATACGATGAAGATAACAAATGTGATTGTTGTAACTAGAGTCTGTCTATTATACAGTCGAGCTTCTCTATAAAGAGGGTTACTCCATACCGAATTTGTTCATGAACACTGATTTTGGTTCAATTATGTAAGTATTTTATTTTAGTTTAATTTATATCAATGTTATTTTATGTTCAATATATCATGTTCACATGGGCGCATATAAAAGGACTTTCCACAAAGTAATTAAAACAGTTATCCAGCATTTATCATAGTTTAAGATGTTTGCAGTGCCAACAAACGAGCTCGTTTAATTTTTTGTATGCACTGTCAGTCAAATTATCATTCAGGATTGTGTCTGCCCTCTTGAACTAACAAACTTTGCAAATCAAATGAACTTTTGTGGAGAAACAAAAAAATGTTGAACTGCCTCCTTGGGCCTTATTTAACACTCTAAAAAAGAGAACAGAATTTCACAGGGAAAACAGATACGAAAACTATTCAACCAAAGATATACGTATATGTATGTGGATATATGAGATATCTAAGGAGAATACAATCAAATTGTGGGCAACTAAAACTTTTCAAATTGTCGGTGGTTTTTCTGTGTTGTTGACTTTGCTTCCAAATGAGGTTTGCTTTTCAGCACACAACTCAGTGGGCTGTGATTGAAATATTGTAACTGTTTTTGGATAGCCCTACTATTCGTTTAACAAAAACTGCACGATAGACAAGTTTTTCACAATTTTCCACAAATTATATACATTAAATACAACATTTTTGTTTATATTTGAACTCAAACAATGAGCAACCTCAGTTGCAGTTCGAAATGTTTAGAGATTTACGAAGCTATACGGAAGAGCAAAAGGTATCGATACGTTATCTTTAGCATTGTGTCCAATGCTTTTATCGATGTAGAGACTATCGGTCCGCGTAACTGCGACTACAATCAGTTTTTGGAAGACCTTTTACACAATGGCCCCATGGAATGCCGCTATGGCCTCTTCGATCTCGAGTACATCTATGTCTGTGAGGTGACCAAGACGGAAAAGAAGAGGGAGAAACTGGTGCTGCTCTGCTGGTGTCCCAGTCGAGCCAGGCCTATTTGGAAGATACAATACCTGAGTTTCTTGCGCCCATTTATGGATCACTTGAAGGGCTTACAACATTATAGAACTGTTCGCGAAGTGAGCGAGTTATCACTCGATGCAGTAGAAGGATATTTTCGTTAAGCTATTTAGCAGCTTCATAGAGATTCAAGTTCGATTTCTTTTTACGTTTCAAAAAGTTCTATGATACTTCGATTCTTTATTTAAGAATTTGGAACTAATCGAAAAATAACTCCACAGAATAAGAGCAATATTTTGCAGTAGAATAAATTAAAAGTTTTGAAACGATGCTAAGCCTTGATATTGACTCAGTGGCGTAGATAGATTTTTGCAAAGGTCTTTATTGGTCTTCCTATTTTTCTCATATTTGATTAATTCTGAATACTATCAAGTTTTAAAAATTCTTTGCACAGTCCAAATCGAAAGAGCTAGCGAGCTGGAAGTGCACACTAAGACGGCATTTTGGGAAATTCCATCCTCAAGCGTGGAAAATCGCGGAAAACTGTTTTGTGAAACTTTTTGCTTATCATCCAATAGGCTCCAACTCATTTTCAAGTTGCTGTACAAAAAAGAGAAAATTAAACGTGGTGGTTGTCAATTTTTTAATCTTTTCAAAACTACATAAAAAATTCAAAAGAATGCTGAGCGATATTAAAAAATCTCCATCACCATCACGGGCGTTAAATGAAGGTCAAGGTGAAATGTGTAGGGCAACAGCTTCAGCCATTTTTTTAATCCTCGTGGATTTTAGAAAACACATCCTCATTTGCTCGAATCGAGAGATCCATGGCTTGAATTAAGTCTTAATTAGCCTTTTGAAATGCGCGACTCAACGACAGTGAAAGGCGTAAATGTTTGTTAAAATCTTTATATGTATGTCAATGTCTTTTATATGCATGTAAAACCAGACTCCCTGAGGAAGGCGTAACAAACGCCGAAACGCGTAGGAGGAGAATTTTAATAAAGAATGCAATATTATTATTAAAATGAACTACATCGGCCTTATCAACTCGCTTTAGGATACACAGAAATATAATTTATTTTGCTGATCTATCTATTATTTTTAAATCGAAATTCACATAAATTTATTAAATGGGTATTTGTTAAATGAGCTAAAACAATCATTTCCCAAAGAAATATACTAGTATATTGGAATTGTATCTGTATGAGCATAATTTTGTTCCAACACTATGTCAAAAGTAGGCTGGAAACAGAGAATGCCACAGTCGGGAGCTTTCGACAACAACGTTGTTACCCGGTTTCTACTCACACTCCCTTCGTCCAACATAGAATCGCGTCCGTTTATTTGTTTTACAATTTACACCTCCAAGGACTCCTGGACTCCTCGCAGAGCGTTGACAAGGACACTGCGCAGCAAGTCGCATTCAATTTAGCAACAAACAGCCAAAGTTTTCTGCACTGGACAATAAAAGAGCGCAAACTTGCCACAGCACAAAAGTAGGCAACGAAAAGTTGCGGCGACAACTGCAAATATCTGGGCGGCTGGGGTATGGGATATGGGGCATGGGGCATGGGGCATGAAGCATGGGTGGGCGTGGCAGTCACGATGCACTGCAACGCGCTAACATAAAAAGCCAAGAAGAAAAGCAAAAGTTTTCACTGACAACGAAAACGCCACAAGTAAAAGGTGCTACTTGTCCTCAAACAAGGAGCAGGAGAAATGCATGTCTAGAAGCAGGAGCAGCCAAAGGACTCCGGCTATGCAGCCGGTCCATTGTTTCGTAATGGAGAAATATTGTTTAGCATGCGACACAGAGGGAGGCGGAGGCGGCGGCGGAGATGCGGATGCAGATGAAGCTGGATCCCAAGCAGCTGCCCGAGGAAGTTGCATGTGGCGCGACTTCAGCTTGCAATATTATGCATAATGGTTTTTGGTCTATTGACATTTATGGCATTGGACTTCTACCGAACCACCTTCCGGTGCGGCATTGGGATCGCGACGAGCTGCGTGCAACACTAAAGTTTGTCGTGCGCAAAAAGTTAAAGTAGAGTAACTCGTTGAGGTTACTTAGGTGAGAAATGTTTAGTGTGGAGCAAAAGTTAAAAGCCATGCAATTGAAATGGATACAGGAAATCAAGCTACGATAGGGCATTTTGCATTTCCAGCCTAAAGTTGCTATATAGCAAGAGTCTTCTCCGGAGTGTGCTCAATTAGTAGATACCTCGCACTCACATGCTCACAAGGAAGTAAAAGACTTACCAAGATTGGTACCTCCTGCTTTAATAATAGCATTTATCATCTTTTATTATACCCTAGCAGAGGGTATTATAATTTTGTCTCATAACGTGTAATGTACTGAAGGAGACCTTTCCGACCCAACATTCTGAATCAGCATCAATAGCCGAGTCGATTAGTGATGTATGTCTGTTTCTAAGCAAACAAGTTTCTCAGTTTTAAAACTATCGTAATGAAACTTGGCACAGATAATTATTTTTTCAGCAGGCAACACATATGTCGGAACCGGCCGGATCGGACCACTATAACATATAGCTGCCATAGGAATGATCGGTCAACAACTATGTTTTTGTATGAAAAACTTTTTGTTTATGAAGGTATCCTTAGTAAACTCACCCAAAGCGAGTCTCTGGAGAGTTTAGACAATCTGACCAAAGTTGGTCAAAATCGACCATAGAATCGGTATCATTTTTAGTATTTTATGTAAATTCTTCTATCTTAATTATTTCAATACAATGTTTATTTCAGGCGACAGCATTGTTTGTTGGCCAAATAAATAAATAAATGAGGAATTACGCTCAAAGACAAATGGACATTGCACACACCTTATACACCCTTTCATGTAAATATTTCGTAAATAAATAAGTCACAATATGATTTGCCTCATTTTGTTTGTAGCGAACTAACATGTTAGCAATATTTTCCCTATCTCTGGCAATAAAACTGTTTCAGCTTAATCACCATCACTCAATACTAAAAAAAGCATCAAATATTTAAAACAATGTTGAAATTGGGAATAGATGATGATACTCTCTAACGGCCTCAGCTTAACTCATATTGAAGCAGTCAATTTTAATATTGTCACCGGTTTTATAACTCTCTGACTCACAGGATCTAACTAATCAAGTACTTAACCCATATCTGTTGTACAACCAATCAGAAGTACAGTTTTAGTTTCAGTCAATTTAGTTGCCAATTACGCTAGAGCCATATAAATTGCGGACATAAAATTTAACGGCTTAACTCGTTTGCGCAACAACATAAACAAGCCAAGCGACAACAACAACAACAACAACAACAACATCAACAACAATAACAACAATTTATTCGTAATGATGACACATGGACACATGGACAACTGCAGCTGGCAAAGTCCATTGCACCATCATTAAATATTTATTCAATTTAAATTTGCCAATTAACTTGGCTAGAACAGTTTAGAGCAGAGAGTGCTGTGTTTCCACATTGTAAATATGACAGTTTTTGAAAAACTAAACTAAATGTTGACAACGTTTATGGGGAGGCGATTCAGAGCGATAGATACAAAGCGTAGGCACAGGACTCCTGTGTTTGGTGGCATCAAAAGCATTTTGAATAATAAATGCATACAAAAGCGCGTGCCATAAATATTCTATGATAAATTATAGAAAAGCTATTAGTGTAAACAAACGATGGTGCGCGTGAGTCCTGAGTCCATGCTGGAGTCCTGTGCCCCGTGTCCTGGTTCGTTGAACGTTACTCCCTTCCAGCATTTAATGGCTGGACTGCTTTTCACATTTTTCAAATGACATTACTTCGAACCAAAACAGTTTGCCATGTGTATGGTCTTTGGTGTGTGTTATTTGTTGTGTGTGTTATGGGGTGTATGAGTATGTCCAGGTCACTTTGCGCACTAAACGCACTTATTTATGTAAATTTGCGTAAATTACCCTGGAAATATTTACGGTAAATACATTTATTTTAAATATTAAAATATAAATACAGTTGGGCAGGCTTGCGTGAGCTCCCAGAAATTGCTAACTGACATCGCATTGGTCGCAAGCTGTGCCTCAGCCGACGCTATTGCAAAATAAATGCAACCTACAACCTACAACTTTGCATTTAACACAAATGTAAACTGCGAACCGGAAACGGAAACTGAGAAATCCCATTGACGTTATATGCTGAACAGTAAGTAACAAGAAACAGAAACAAGAGTGCATTAAAGAAATCGACAAGCTTGTACTCTTACAATAAAAGGGATAACTAATAGATAATAATATGGAATAGCAATATGCTTGAACAAACAAGTAAGAATGCTGTAGTCGAGTATACCCGACTACAAAACTCCCTGTACCCAAGTCAAAAATTTCCGATCGCATCTTCGTAAGCTTACACATACACACACACATACATAAGGACGCACTCACACGAGCACAGCTCAAGCGCAGCGCAAGCGAGGCATTTTAAGTTGTGGCTGTGCTTCTTTCTCCCCCCGCGGTGAAGCACTGAATCTTCTTTCGTGAATAACTTCCGTGTTTATTATCCGATCGACTTGAAACTTAGACAATAGATTAAGAGTGACCAAAGTATTACACATGCAGAATTCCAAAGCTATATCTTTAAAGATGTTGGAAAAAAACGTTTTTATCGAATTGTGGGAAACGGGAGAAGATATCTCAAATCTAAAATAAACTTAACCTGCTACCGCTATACACAAACCTACATTCCAAATTTGGTGTCTCTAGCTTTTCTAGTTGCTGAGATCCTTGCGTTCATACATACGGACGGACAGACGGACAGACAGACGGACATGGCCAAATCGAAATCTCTTCTGATTCTGATCAAGAATATATATACTTTATAGGGTCGGAGATGTCTCCTTCTGCCTGTTACATACATTTGCACAAATCCAATACCCCTTTTTACCCATTTTATGGGTACAGGAGTACCCCTGGTTACAGGGAGTTACGTAGTCGGGTATACTCGACTATAGCATTCTTACTTGTTTAAGTTGCATACAACAGCTTTCCGCCCATGGGGATAGATTTTCTCATCCCTCACAGCTGACCGTAAAAATTTTGTTTTCTTACGGGTTTCTGGCTATTTTCTTGCTAAAAATAGCTGATAACAATCCTTGAAGCGAACTGAATATTATGTCATCATTGGAGCTCAGTCGATGCAGAACTTTTCGAGTTTTTGATACCTACACCTATCAAAATACCATTTTTATATATATTGGATTATTTTCCCTCTAGCCAAGTAATTTCTATTTGTAATGTTGCAAACACCTTAATTTTAATTTACTTAACAAATTTGTATATAATTTATTAAAGCTGCTTACTTGAATACTCTCAACAAAACTGTTTGCAATTAATAATATTTTCAAGTGAACTGCTGACTTCTTGAATCCCTGCAAACCGCATCACAAAGTACTTATACCCTCAACTACTTAGATCGAAGGCGTCACTTGGCAAAATGTAAAAGGCTCAGCATGTGTGTGGCTCAGTTGGTCCTGCTCCCAGCAGTTGAATTAAATATTCTTGTCAAATGCACTAGTCAGTGAGTCAGTTGCAAATGTTGTCTAACAATTTCAAATATTTACCGCACTTCATAGATTTTAGGCTTTTAAATAATAAAATACAATACCACTATAGCTACAAAAGTAGCAAGAACAACAAGTAAAATCTAAAAACTAAAAGAGAAATACTAAACTGAGGCAGCGCTGAGTGCTGACAGGACGAGGACAAGGATGAGGATGCGGATGAGGATGAGAACTAGAATGTTGGCTCCAAACTATTCCGACAGATCCCCGTGCAAAGTGTCTTTTTGGGCGCAAAGTGCTCTCCAGTTAGATACTGTATGTGTGTGTGTGGGTGCTCTATAAAACATTTGCTTTTCAAGTACGTACTTAAATTGCATTCAAGCTGAGCAGCAGTCGTCGCCAAGTAATGTACTACATCCCCACAAGATCTATACAACGTCTCCACTGCCTTGGAGAGCCCTGGGTTGAGTTGTTAAATAAGTTGGCAGGACGTGTGAATGAGTGTTTAAATATGTGTCGAATTCATGTCGAAGGCTCGAGTGTTGCGGCTTCTGGTTATATGAGGCGAGACAAATGTTTCCAAATTCGTTGCAGCCTGCAAAATTGTCCGTAACGAAATCAGGCGACAGGTAAAAAAAGAGAATTTTGGAAGCCATGCTGAGGAATTTAATGCTAAGTTCGTAGGACAAAAAAACAGAAGAACATGCTTTTACTCTGTTTAAAGTCATTTGACAAGTCCATTTGCCTTTCCGAATGAATGCAATTAGATTAATACACTTATTGGTTTAAGTCCCCGTCTGATATAGTGTACAACATAGGCCAGCATAACTGATCCATTATCAATCGTTGGATGTTATCGAAAAGTGTGATACTTTCTGGTGAACCTCATTATAGACATTGTTGCCAACGCCGTCATAAAATCTCAAGGCGCAAACAGTCGAAACTTTTTAATGGCAGCCTAGAAGCGTAAGCCGGTTGTAAGTAATTATAATAAAATATTCCAATTGTTATTAATTTATTCGTTAAAATGTTCTGCATTTTATGACAAAGGGTGGACTTTGCAAGCCACAAAGTGGCTGCTGCAATTATATTCAGAAAAGAAAGAGTATTTCTGCAATCCAAGAAGCTCTTCGGCAACTCACGTGCTCATTGGCGAGCTCATGTTTGAATTTAATGGTGTTATTAATATTATTTTTCCTTGGTAACATACAAAATATCGATAATTTTAAGATGCAATTCGATAAAAACACACTGTATCACAATCAGTCAAATTGTTTCGACAAATTCGGAATCGATATACCAGATAAATTGCAATCCCCAGAAGGATCATAGTTATCAGGAATCAAGACATGCTGATGAACACAGCCACATACTAATTCTTACACAATTTCCCCTGTTTAATTTTCTATCGATAAATGCCACAGATATTTGGATACTCACACCCAGCAAACGGATCACATATAAAAGCCATAACAAATGCATAATGTCCATTAGTTATATTGCGTATATAGGCCATAAATACAGTAAAAGATATATTTCTATAGCTCACGTTATAATGGCATTAACATAATACTATGAAATAAGCTCACCATGTGGCACTTTTTGATAAACGGCATTAGATAATTCAATAGGCCCAAAAAGGCAATTAGCAGGGCCCGCACCGCCCCGCCCCGCCCCAGACCAACCCACTTGCTCCACAGGCACCTCTAGGCTGCATTAGGCCAGACATTAAGCGATAAAAACTTATGCGGCCATTAAAACAACAAAGGGCATGTTTATTTAATTAAAGAAGTGTCCAAGAAATATACTATAAAACTAAATGTCTTGTGCATTAAAATTAACCAAGCAAGAGATAGATAAAAATAAATGTACGAACAAGGCAGCACATTTGTAAAACCCTTTGGCAATATATATGAGGCCTATGTAGTAAGGATGCTGCTAATACTTATGAGAAAGCCAAACGTTAAACGTACAGGCCAACTTCCAATTAGCCTTGGCTCAATGCGAGACACAGGGAACAACATTTTAGCCAAGTACGGAGCAGGAACTTCAACAATTTCTCGCATTACTTCCACTAAATTAATGCCGATTGTGGTGGACGGCCGGTCGGCGTCAGAGCGTCGCCAACTTGACCAGTACCCTCCTGATTTTATATTTCACTGACAATAAACAATGGGAAACTTTTATAAACTTTTCACTTGAAAATGAGTTAGTTAAAAGCTTATAAAGATTTACCCAATATAGTACTCTTTTAGGCTCAAAGTCAATAAATATAAAAGAGAGAAGACTGACTATATTTTCTATAAATAACTTCATTTTTCCCGAATTAAATACCTGTTAACTTGTCTTTAGTTGAAAATTACATTCCTTTGAGAAACAGTTCAAAAACAAATATTTTTCATCCCATATTTATAATAGGCACTTATTTGCATACATTAGACTAATTGATTTAATAATTTTCCTTATATTTTTATACATTAAAGGTTGGTCATCATTTTTAAAACACAAGTTTTCCAAACTGCACATAAATATTTTTTTAAAAACTTTATATACTAAATAAAAATCACAAATATGAAAACTTTTTGTTATTTTTTTAATAGAATGTAGTTAATTATACAATCAATATTTCAATATTGTTATAAGTATTATAGCTTCTAGCATAATTTATCCAAAATAAACCTCAAGGCTCAACTATAGTTATCACTTACTGCACTTTGAGCCCTAACATTACGAGTTCGAAAAACAGTCTTAATTCATTATAATCATACTAATATATACATATTTTAATATAGTTATCAATTTGTTTAAATATACTCAAATTCCACATTTTCGTACATGATAATATTATTAAATTACTAGCTCGCTCTGTAACTTGTCATAGATTTTGATCATAAGAATTCCCTTGGTGTGCCACTGTTCAACAAGGTCCCGCTGTGCAATTGTATATTCAAACAGAACTGCCAGCATTTACTTAAATTTCTTCTTGCCACGAGTATTATACAATATTTTCTTCCTTTTCTGTTTTTGCCCTACACTTTTTTTGGTATATTTCGATTGCGATGGCAATGACGATGGCGACTGTCGTGTTGCGTGTCCCTTGGCCAAAGTGTCGTCGAATTAAAATTCATGGCAGCGCATTTAACTGGCGCTGAAAAACGCGCCCAAAACTGCGACGGGATAGGGACAGCCCCAAGCCCCAATCCCCAAGCCCAGTTCCAGTTCTTGTTTCGGACCCAGCTCCAACAGCCGTAAATGGCCGTCTCTTACACTGCCGTCCAGTTCGGCGTGCACATAATTTCTGTTATTTATAGGCGACTATAAAAAATGAGGTCAGTGCGTAGCAGCCGACGTCGCAGTCAACGTCAATGTCTGGCAACGACTTTTGCCTTAATTAAAGTCGTTAAACCCCATAGTGAGGTGAGTTGTGCCTGTGTGTGTGTGTGTGTGTGTGTGTACGACTTCAAATCAAATTAATGAACTGCAAGGCGGCTAATGAGCAGCTCATAGATTTAAATGAGCTGCTCGGACTACAAAAAAGGACTAAACAAGGCGCCGCAAAAGTTCAGGCTCAAGCTCATGAAAACTCGAGGGAAACCATCAAAATGCTGCATTCAAAGGATCTCAAGCAGCACTTTAAAGAGTTTTCCAACTCTTTTTTTTAATCGTGCTCCTCTTGCCAAAGCTCACGGCTGATTTTAATGGCCTTTAAGTGCTTCGGCAGCCAAAAATGTTGGCCAGCTTAATCGGCTCATAAACAATTACTTAACATTATAACACAATTTGCAACTTAATTGTGCACAATTGCAAAAAGTTCAAAGGTTAAGTGACTGCAACAATGAAAGCAACAGAGAGGAAGCGGGATAATGGGGGAGCAGGACAGACTGAGACTGAGACTGAGAGAGACTTAACATAATGAGCGTAGAGTTCAAATAATATCAATTAACTGCAAGTTACGTGCTTCGGCTAATTATCTCGCTTAATAAAGCGCCTAATGAGTGGAAGCAGCTGCCAACGCTCAGCTGCCAAAATACAACAGCAACAAATAAGGAGCAGGAGGGACAGAGAGAGAGTAGACTAACAGACGCATCTCTCTCTTTCGTATATTTTCGCAGCGGCGACTCTCTTGACTCACACGCTTTTCATTATTTGGCTATGGTACTTTAGGTTTTTTTGCTCACTATTATTCTTGTTTTATACCCTTTAAGAGCGTATTACAAAAGGATATTTACGACCTGAACTTGTAATGCAATTCGATATAGATGATGCATACCCAGTATGTACTTTCATATGTATCAGAATCTATGGGAAATGAGCAATATCGTCGAGCTATATCTGAGTACACACTCTGACTGGATATCGAAAGTACACCTTGCGGTCCTGTTATTAGCAGTATAACAGCTCAGCCACAGACCCGAACTAAGTCACAGTCCTGATATTAATAGTTGCAATATTCATACTAATACTAACTAATTTAACAATGCAATAATTATTTTAAACTTTAATGAGTATCTAGTGGATTGTTCTGTAAGTATTAGGAAAGGAAAATATGGAAAGAAAGTCAGCGGAATTTTCATCATAGCTTAAGCTAATATATAACACTGCCACAGGAACGATTCAGGCTAATGATAGGATAAATTAAATAACATTCACATACTTGTTACACCTTATGATCGCAAACTACTAATGGTCAAACTGGCAATATACTATGTAATTAACATAACATTAAGGTAACACGAAGCTAGGACTGTAAAGCAAAAGAGATCATGCTCAAGCTACTCACAGCTTTTTCTTAAAACCTGTGCAGTTTAACAGATTATATCCAAAGTCATCGACCGCAAGTTTCAATTGTCCTTGTGCTTGATATGATCAAAGTAGGATCAATTATCTTATGAATTCTTAAGAATTCTTTAAGATCAGAAAGATTTTCCGAAGTTAACTCTTTCTATTAAAGACAGGATTTTGAGTTAACTGTTTATCTAGAGTGCAATTTCTGACTATCGAATAAGTTACAAAGTTATGGCAAGGGAATTCAGTCCTTCAAACAGGGTATCTCTTATTTGAGCACACTTGTATTTTTATTGGCTCACTGTAAAAAATAATTATGCTTAAATTGCGTGGCGCTTTATGAAATGTAATTGTTATTTCTTAACCGGCTTTTGCTGGTTGGAAAAGTGTGCGTGTGTGTGGGGGGAACGGGCGTGGCATGGGAGCTTTAAGATGTCCGCCTTCGAGTTTTGTTTGGTTTTTTGTTCGCTTTTGCATGCTTCGCATAACTTCATTTGCATTTGCTGGCTGAAATGAATTTCAACACGCTAAACTAAGCAAATTTTTTACACATTTTAAACAAGAAATAATAAAATGTGTGTGGCTGCACATAACGTTCAGCAAATAAAGGCCAAAGTTCATAGTAGCATGTGTGTGTGTGTGTGTCTTCGTATGTGTGTGTGTGTGTGTGTGTGTGTGCGACGCTTGAGCTCATTAAGAAAATTCTTGCGGTCGCTTTGGTAGCTATTTCTAGGCAAGAGCGTGAAATGTGCGCCGGGGGCAGAAACACCAGGGGCGTACGTACATTATCATTAAAATCGAATGCAATTTTTGCACATTTGACAAATTAAGTGAAACAGATAAAAAGCGGTAAAGGTCAAGAAATTTCGAAGGACTATTTATATTATCTACGAGTATATATATAAAAATGTTGTACTGGTCTGGTCCAATGTCAAAAACTCGAAAAGTTCTGCATCGATTGAGCTCAAATTTTGTCAAACTATACAGTTCGCTTCTAGGATTCTATTCATTTAATTTTCGCATCAATAACATACCAGCGAACGCGAGAAAACAGCTTTTTACGTGTTCGAGCAACAGTAGGCGAAGTAATGATGAAGTAATGAGACAAACTAATTATATCAAAGTAGGCTAATTTAAAACATAATACGGAAGAATCTAAATAACATCAGTTTTGATTGTGACCAAAAAGCCGGAAAATCAAGTCGCTCGGGCGGAAAACTGTTGTATGAAACTTGAAAAAACTACTCCCACCCGCCAACACGGGCGGGAATAGCCTTAATGTCAAATGTGTGAGAGAACGTTTGTGTTAGATCGGTATCTAAGTTCTTCAGACCCTATACAAAAAATCATACGACACGGGAGGGAAACTAGTAGTGTCATTTTTGATTATATCTTACTTTCTTATCCATACAACCACAATGTGCCACAGCGAAGTATGTCGGGCTACAACTAGTTATTTATATTTATTTATATATTTATTATTTATTAAGATATTAGTCCATTGATTCTTTTGATTATATGGGAGATTTTTTAAAAATGCGCTTGATTTAAGTGAGAGCGGAATATTTAAACTTTCTGCTTGAAATTTAAGTAATTGCTACCTAGCACACAAGCAAATTGATTGTGAAATATTTCACTTAAATATCAAACTTATTTGACCACCACAAACCCCTTGGGCTTATTGCTTAACCCGCCCCTGGTTAACTCTTTCATAGCATTTGCACGTATTCAAAGTGTTGCGTTGGCCAAACAAAACGCAAGTGAACTCTGCATAATTATGAGCAAAGTCCACACACATACACAAGTATATGCATATAGTATGTATGTACATATGTAGCCAAATGTATGTGGGGCACATAAATATTTGCAGTGCATACACACAGAGAGGAACACATGGAAACATGTTTGGGGTATAATAATTTATATTAGCAGAAGGTTAAGTGCTGGCTAAATATTTAATAATTGAACCAAAAGTGAAAATGAATTAATTATGCGTTTTTAAGCGAACAAACTAGCCAAAATAAACATATGGAATTAGCTTTGTATCGAAATAAGCGAAATTTTTGTATTTTTAACAAATTGCGTTCCAAATGGAGCAGAATAAATACGCCTGGATATTTGTAATGTATATATTTCTATATATTTTTTAAGCTATGCAAATATAGAGATTATACAAAACCTACTGAATAATTGAAACATTTAAGTGGAATAATATTTTAGGAAAATTCTCCTACGGCAGCACATGCAACGTTTCTAGCCACATAGTTGACTGATTGTTCACATTGGCTATTATCTGCTGCTCCTGATGTTGTTATTTACCTTTTAGCAAGCTCAGTCTCCGGGCAACAAATTATCATGAGTTAGCACAGCTGCAACACAACACAAAACAAAACAACACCAATGGCAACCACTTAACCATACCACAACCACACTCGAGCCACAGCTCCAGCCTGGAATTCCGGTTCCATTTGAAAGGCAATTTGTCTTCAAGTTGATATGAAGGTGTCAGGCTCTTAAGCAGCCCTCCATTCAGTCAGCTGACTGTACTATTCTTATTTGCCAGAACCAGAGCCATTTTGGCTCAGTAAAAGTTTAGGTAAACCACATGTTACATTTTTCTTTACCAATCAACAGCCTTGGGCGCATTTTAATGGCACTCAAGCGTATGTGCTGCAGTTCGTGTCCTTGCAGCCCACACACGCCTAGGACGAGTACCAAATGCTGCAAGCCGCAAATGTTCGCAAAGAGTGTAGGAAGACGTTAGAGAACCCAAACCCAACCACAACATCAGCAAGTTGTTAAGAAAAACAAAACAAAAACAAAAACAAAAACCAAGCTGAACAACTGAAAAACTGCAGGCAACAACATGGAAAAAACTGAAAACACACACAACACACACAACAAGCAACAACATGAATCCAGACAATGACAGCTTCTCAGCATCGTATATAAGCCGCAGGCTATTTGTCATACCAGTTTCCATCCCTCCACGCCCTACATAAACAACAACTGGCCTGGCCAGACAAACGCTTAGCTCTGGCAATGAGTTTTGGTTGTTCCCAGTTGGGACCACCTGTCGTATGCGTAATGCACCAACTCAAAAGGGAAATGGGGTTAAGGTTTGCATTATCAACAAAATACAGTAAGAGTGCTGCAAATACTACGTATGCTCACTCAAACAATGCGATTTGGGAACGAGAACCAAATTTTGTTGCTAACAAAATTCCAACAAAATCATGTTGGATATTTGGCTTAAGGAGTCACTAAAAGGCAAATAAAGTTGCTAAAAAGGCTGTCAAATTGTTAGAATTCTATTGTGCATTTGGCAATTTAAATAATTGTGTATCGAAGAGCAGAAATAAGTTATAAGCTAATCAAATCACAAATAATTATCGCATTTCTTAGGGCTTACCAGTTATAAGCTCATTCAAGCTGAATGCAATTCTTGGGCCCTTGGGCTACTTACTGCATAATCCATCTGCCAAATTCACCTCACAAGACCATTCAGTTTACACAAAATCATTTGCCCGAAAATAGAATTGTCCTCTGGCTATAGACGCAACTACAGCTGCTGAGCAACCTGTCAATGGCAGCACACAAATTGCATTAATTTGCAACATGGTTGCAAACAAAAGTCCAGCTTCTCGACCTCGTCCTCGTTGCCTCGTTGCCAGGGCCTAAATGCAAATTGCAGTGCATCTGCACAAGGGACAGCCAGATGCGAAATTCCAAATCGAAATCAGAATCAGAGAGGATGGCTGTGACGATGACGCATTGCGTATGGCTCTCTGGCGCTTCGTCTGTCATGTGTATGACAGCAGCGCGTTTAAATAAATTTTACAGCCTGCAAACATTTAAGAAATGCATCAGCAGCCGCCACCCGTCAGCCGCAGGATGAGGACAGGACGACAGTTTTGGGCTGTGCCGGCCAGTAAATGACAGCGTTGATGGACAGTTTTGTGCAATTGCATTGCATATGGTTAGGCGATGTGCCACTGACAGCCGCAGAGACAACAAATGACTACTGAGAGGGGCACGAATCCAGGGATGAGGAGTGAGCAGATAGCGCAAATGTGCATAAAACTCGCTACATAATTATATGCAAATGTAGCGCCCCAAAACTTTGCTGCAATTAAAAGCTAAATGCACTGGACGATAGCGTCAAGTTGTACTTGTCATTTAACCCACTGTGTGCTCACTGTACAAATATGCACCCAATGGATATCATGTCTTGTTAAAACTCAGCCAGATGAGAAGGAAGAAGTATTCTTAACATCATCTCTTCTGAGCTTGTGCACATATAAAGTCTGATAATCTTACAATGTTGTTCATTATTATTGGTAGAGACTTCAATCATGAAACTGGCCAAATGCATTCTGATACAGTGTCTCCTCTTAAAAAAGGATAAATGTCAAGTCTTATGTACATATATCAGGGAGCAGGTCCGGACTTCTGTCTTATCGAAAAGTACCCTAACTTAAACCATTATCAAAAGAATAACGATTTTTAAAAATTGGGAGGAAAATGAGTTCTTAACAAGTAAGAATGCTATAGTCGAGTATACCCGACTACGTAACTCCCTGTACCCAGGTCTAAAACATTCAATCACATCTACGTCCAACTTGCACATACATACACACATACACAAAGACGCACAGACACACTGGCGGCAAAAGCGACAGCGTAAGCGAGGCAATTTAATTGCGGCTGTGCTTCTTCTCCCTCCCTCTCGCTGCATCACTGAATCTTCTTTCGTGAATAACTTCCGTGTTTATTATCCGATCGACTTGAAATTTGGACAGTAGATTAAGAGAGACTTAAGTATTGTACATGCCAAATCTAAAAGCTATATATTGAAAATTGTTCACTGTAAAACGGTTTTAATCGATTTGCGGGGAACGGGGGAGATATCTGAAATATGAAACAAACTTGATCTGCGTATGGTATACAGGAACCTACATTTCAAATTTGGTGTCTCTAGCTCTTGTAGCTGCTGAGATCGACGCGTTCATACGGACAGACGGACAGACGGACAGACGGACAGACAGACGGACATGGCCAAATCGAAATCTCTTTTGATACTGATCAAGAATATATATACTTTATAGGGTCGAGATGTCTCCTTCTGTTCTGTTACATACATTTGCACAGATGTAATACCCCTTTTTACCCATTTTATGGGTCACAGGGAGTAAAAACAAATGAATACTAATAAATAAATGGTTGCTAATACTCCAAAAAATACATGTTACCTCCTTAGATTTAATATTTAATTAAAATTAATTTAATTTGAATTATATACATACCCTAGCTTAGAACTTTTACGTTAGTCACGAATAAATAACGTTAATCTTATTATTAAGTATATTTATAATTTATTTATATTTATAATTATATTTATATTTTTATTCTTAAATTTTTGATCAGACAATTTAGACATGGATTTACCATAAAGCAACACAATTTTTACTTATACTAATAGTTTACCAATGATTCTATTTATAAAATTTATTTACTTATTATTTAATATAAAATAAATAAATACTAATAGGAGTACTAAAATACCTTTAGTTTCATATACCATCAGTGAAACTTAGATTTGTTATTTGTGAGGTAAGTAAATCAAGATATATGTCTCAATAAAATAGTTTTTTCATGCAGTATCTTCGACTTCTCGAGCATTCACTTTCTGACAGAAATCAGACAAAGTGATCGTGAATTAATCAGAAGCTTCCACAGTTTAAGCCAGACTCATCAAAATTTTATCACTTTTCAAGTTTAATCAGTCTTGATATTGGATTTTTTGCTGAGGAAGACTTCTGGCCCACAACAACTCCTTGGCTACTCGCCTAGCAAGGTCTTATAGATGGCTCGTCCGATCTCATCCTTTAGACAATGGCAGGACTCCCGCAGGATGGCTATTGAACCTTATCTAATCTCTGATCTCTCTGGTAAATGCTTGCCTACTTATCATGCTGACCTATCTTACTACCATCTGTTAGTTTCTGTGTATCCCTGCTCCGTAGCCCCTCCTATATGTGGCACGTATCATAAGAGAAAAAGATAAATGCATTAACTAACTTTAATTTAAATTATTCATAAAAATTGTGGTTTAAATCAAGCGAGCTTGAATGCAACAATTATAATTTTGACGAATGTTTGACAGAATAAGTAGCTTTGTAATTTTAGTCGCAATGGGTTAACTAGAGAAAGCCTGAGATGCAGCGCAGCGGCAAAACCGCGAGATATCCAGCCAATTTAGTGTTATTGCAGTCACATAACTCCAGAGATTGTCCTGGACGCTGTCGCCCTTAAACAAAGGCAATGGCAGCGCAAAGGGAACATTCGCACAATTAGCACTCGGAAACAACTCAGCAACTGGGGAGCTGCAGAGTTGGAGAACTGGAGAACTGGTAGATGGTAACTGGCAACTGGTTAACTGAGGAGCCAACAAATGCAAAGTAATATTGCCGACGCACTGGCGTAACGGAAATGTAACTGGGAATTATTTAATTTGCAAACTACAATGCTGAACGGCGGCGCTGCATTGTTTTATGTCATTGTTTGAAGTGGTTCCTCCGGCGCATTTGTTGCCATTGTCTCTGGCTACATGCCTAATTGTTATGATAACTGCAGCGCAACAGAGTTGCTTTGAGAGTCCTCTTTGAGTAGTCACTTAAGTAAATGTCAGCCATATGCAATGAGACTTGCGGTTCAGCGAGTTGCAGACATCTCAAAGGCAGTAAATTGAACCCATGTCTACTGCGAACACTCTGAATGCCTGTCTACCTGCCGCATTTATCAGATGCAGACAGCTCCTCGAATATGACAACAACAAAAAAAAAACAGTAGAGAAAATAACATTGGAAAAATAACAAACTTTTGGAGGTATGCCTTTTGTTTTGTCTGGCATGGAAAAACCAGCGAAAAACCATGTCGTGGCCGTTGTCATCGCTGACATTTTTGGAAAACCCCACTGACAAGTTAATGAAAGTCTGCCAACGCGCAGATAGTCGGGCAATAAAGCATTTTATAGAATGTCCCGAAGATTCAAAGTGACTACCACGCTCTGACAAAATATAATGCACATCCATTGATTTAAGAGCTCAAGGCTTGTATCTCAAAGTGAGGCGTTTAAAGAATATGCCTATAAATATATTTTAATATCAATAAATTCCATAGATCTCTGTTTCCTACGTTAACCATTAGTTTTAACTTTAAGCTAGCTACACATAAATAAAATAAAATAAATAAAAAATGTTTTATTTATAGTTGTTAATTTTGTTCATGTTTTGAAGAACAATATGTAACAATTGTTTGTTAATAATATAGTTATTAATTACTTTGCACAGACACTGCATGAATAACATAAAGAACATAAAGCAATTGATTGAGTTCACCAAAGTTAATCACGTTAAGCCATTTTCAATTTTCAAATCGTTTCAATAGTCATTGCATGTTGGACAGCTGCTTTGCATACATTTTGGTTTGTCAAATAAAACGCATGGCCAATGCCAATGGCTGGAGGGGAAATTAAAAGCCATTTGCCATAAAACTGACAAGCTAATTAATGTTAAAGGATATTGTAATTTGGGATACTTGGCAGCAAGCACAGCTCACGCCGAGTAGTCCTGCAAAACACGCAGCAACTTGCCACTGGATATGATTATAACTTTTAGCCACAAATTCAACAAAAGTTGCAGACTAAGTCGCACAGCCAAACGCATGTGTATACTATGTGTGTATACTATAACAAGTGTGTGGGGATTCCGTGGAATGTTTGCAGGGAAGTTTTGTGTTCTGCAGATAGTTCATAATTTAGAGCTTACAACGACAGCAGCGGCGGCGGCGACGGCGGCGCCGCGCTAAGCACACAAATCATTATAGCTATGATTGCGGGAAACGCAGCTCGCGCTTCGTTTTTAAAAAGGATCCAAAACAAAACGTAACGAAACGAAACGAAACAAAGCAAACCATGTGAAACGATTCGGGTTTAGGAGTAGGGGGGGAGTCCACAAAGTCAAATCCTTTTTAGCGCCATAAATTAAGTTCATTTCCGTGCCAGACGCAACACGACAGGGCAGCCAACGTATGTGGTTTTAATAGGCGAGAGGCCACTTGCATCACACTGGGGCAGAATCAGGCAAGGTGGGGTAACGGGTGATTAGCAAATACCCCTATGTGTATCCATACATATACAATTGAAATGGTTTGTGTGTGTGAAGTCATAACTCTAGAACGGACTTACGAATTAAGTTCGGATGACTTCAAAGGAAATCTGAGCAAATCGTGAGCGCGAAAAGCGAGCAATATCCATATCTGTTAAGTAATAAAAATAAGAAATAACGCCTATCTTCGGCGTGCCCTTGCAGCAATAGCAATGGGAAACAATATGAATTATAATAAAACTCTCAATTGTTGAATATGGAACATATATTTGCATAGAGAAAAAAGTTTTTCATTTTTCCCCCGATTGTTCTAGCTATATGATATAGTTGTCTGATTTTGACCAAATTTGTTCAGATTGTATAAACTCTCCAGAGACTCGTTATGGATGAGCTTAGTGAAGATATATTTATAAACAAAAAAGTGGACCAATCCGGCCGGTTCCGACATATATACTGCCTGCAACAAAAAGTAGTATCTCTGCCAAGTTTCATCACAATAGCTTCAAAACTAACTCGATAGCTCGATAGATAGAAACAGACGGACAGACGGACATCGCTATAGCGACTCGGCTGTTGATGATGATCACGAATGTATATACTTTCTGGGGTTACACATTTCCTAACAAAATTATAAGGGTATAAGAAGCCAGTTCAAAATGTTTGTGCATTGGTTAAATTAGTTTATTGAACGATCGTTGAAAGTCAGAACTTGTTGGTGGTAGATCTGTGGATCTGCGCAATGAAAATCGGAATCGTTCATTTTTGTTAAAACAGAGTTGTTCCAATTGTGATGTGCCATATAGCAAAAGTAAGTTAACGTTACGAATGTGTGGGATCTTAGGCATTGGAAAGTACACTTTAAAATAATCGGAATAACCAAAATCTGTTAGGTTGTGCCCTGACATTGTTATCCGGTGATTTATGCAGAAATTTCCAATGATTCCACGGTCAACTGCTGCAGTCAAAATCAGTGAGTGTGTGAAATCTTCAACTTTGTAGATTGAATCAACCAATCAAGATTCAAAATCAACTTTGATTTTGTGAAGTTGTATCTATTTGTATATCTGTACCAAGATTCATCACGTGTTCTGTGTCAGCTCCATAAGTCCAACTTCAATCGTAAAATATGTTTAGCTGCGCAATTTTACAATGCAAACATAACTAAACCTAACCTGAGCTAACGTGTTTTAACTTATCTAGAGGCAACTGCTTTTGTAGTTATGTTCCTGCTGTTTTATCGACTCATTTGCGTATTCCACATTCTACCAGCGAACACTTTATCGACATATTGAATGGCACAACGAAATATGCTACAAAATGTGGCCAAAAATCACTTTTGTGTCCGCTTAGGCGTTTACGGAATCTTCATTATTGACTACTGGCAAAAATACTTGATATGCTGCAAACTTGTCAACTGCTGCACGTTGTTGTTATCAGCATAATTTGGCAACACTCCCCACGCCCCACCGCCCTGCTTCTGCCACGACTCATTTAACGCACTGCGTCACACAATTTCCATTGCCAATTTGAGTGGAAGCAACAGAAATTGGCAACAGAAAGAGGCAAGCCCCAAGCCCGACTCTCAATTTATATGCCTACAAAATTCACGTTATCATTGCGACACGTAAACCGTGTGTGGGCATGAATGTGTTGAGGAAGTGGGCGTGGCTCTGCCCAGGTATGCCGCCAGCTCAAATCTGAAATTGAGCATGGAATTTGCGTACTTTGTAGGCTGTGTGTGTGCCAGTATGTCTGTGTGTGTTTGTGTCTGTGTGTGTGTGTTGTCGCATTTATAGCATGCAAATATGTGTGAAGGCATTTCCTTCTTGATCTATCCGTGTAAGCCTGTTTGTGTATCTGTTTGTGTGCCTGTGCTACGTGCTTCTGACAAATATGACGCATACGCCATGTTGACGAGGAATCTCATTAGCTTTTAGTAAAGCGTAAGCAGTTCAACTCCAACTTATAAGCACACAAATATGATACGATGAATACCTTTAGGCAGAACTTAGGTTCCTGCTTAGAGGTCTCCACAGATATTACTCGGCACACTGAAGTGATAAAGTGATCCGATCCCAACGGTTTTCAAATATGTACTGCCTCCAACAGAAAAAAGCATCTGTACGAATAGAACTGAGAAGGCTATATAGTATATATGTACTATATGTGAAGTTCGACTCCTTTCATCAATCGGAAGAAACATACAAAAATAATGTATCACAATTTTCACTTCCGTTGGAGTACACTTTCCTTAATAGTTGAGCCTGCTTAATGATTTGTAGTTTAGAGATATGACAATGACTTTGAAGCCGATCTAACTAAACAAATAATCTCCCTCATTTGACTTTGACCACCATTTCATACAGTGGTATGAATGGTGGTACATTCAGTGGGCGAAGATTTTCCAAAAATGGTAAGCACACCTTTAAAATATTTTCGATGAATTTGAAAGAATAATACTAAAATCCAGAAAATAGCTAAGAGTGGGGAAAAAGTATGTAATTAATTCAAGCTAATGATATTATTTCCATTGTTAAAACATAATGCATATAAAGAATTCCCCGGCTATTGCCTATCAATTCAATAAATACCGAGCTCAGTTGCCTTGTAGACAACACAAAGCTATTAATTATTATAAATTTAAACAATTATTGACCAACTTTGATACTATGTGCAGGTAAACATGTGGGTTTGTATCAGCAAGTCCATGACTTATCAATATCAAAACATCTCAAAACAACAGAATCTTTGTGAAGCTAATGACAAACAGGCGCTGCACACTCATCGAGTGATTTATGGAGCCAGCATGCACATTAGGATATGACTTAGTGTTCAAATTTCTGGGTTGTTGTGTCAGCCCATATATCATTATGTAGTGCGGCTTGCATATGCCAAAAACAGTTCAGCATAGGCGCAACTTTCTGTGGCAGTATCTGCGCTTGGCATTGCCACATGCCACACGCCCTGCGAACTGCCGCCGTGTATCCATAAGATACCGCAAAAGTCAGTGGCAACTACTTGAGCACGTATCTATCATACTTGTGAAAATAATAACAAAAACTGAATGAATTTGTTCTTAGCACAAAATAGCAAGTTGACTAAGAAACAAAATAACAATTTGTTGAAAATTCACCAAATAAGTTTTACCGCTTGCCGTTTGAGGAGCAATAAAAATCGCACGATTGATTTGAGCATAATACAAATAAATTTGCCAGCACGTCAATCATACGCACTGTTGGCCACACAAGAAAAACTTTTCCCTCACACAAGTGCAGGCAGCAAGCACTTGAGCAAGTTTTGCATAACAACAACCACAATCATGAAGTGAACAATTTTCATTACAACAAGTTCTGTGGCAGCTAATGAAAAGATAGCAAATTTGCATCTGAATCATAAATCGAGCGGGCAATCAGTCGAAGCATATCCTGCATATCCTTGCACACAATTAAAATAATTAAAATCAACAATCCGAATGATAACAAGTCAGGCACAGAGCACACTCAGAAGCTCTCTTAGTAGAGCACACGATTAAAATATCATCATCAATAAAATGCTTTTGTAATTACAATCAACTTTAATGTTATTCTGTGCAGCGTTGCTGTCAAAATGCAAATGAAATAAAAACAATGTGGCAAAAATATGCACAGAAGTAAATGTTATGAGTACAATTTTATATTTATGGCTGACACAAAACTCAGCCCGTTGCCCGTTGCCCGTTGCCCGGTTTGCTGGGTTAAGCATGGCGCATTTAATGCTTTATATTTTGTATAAAAGTACTTGGAAATATTTTTATGAGCCAGCTTCCGCTCGACACTTTGTTGCCATTTTATGATGCTTCCGACCTTTGGCAGGCCCTGTGACCAAAACTTTTCTGAATGTTACAGCTAATCAGAACGAAGTTTAGATGAGCTACAGCTGGACTAAACTGAAAAAAACCGTATAGAACGATCCATTTATTATTGCTAGACACCAAAACACTTCTAACAATATTGATATGTTAGGTTTCCTTCTTTTACTCATTTATGATTATCAAATGTCAATATACAACTACTCAACCTTAAAAATAAAAGCTGTTAACCATAAGCCATATTAATATTAAACATTATCAGTTAACTGACCACCATTACTAAACTAAACTCTTCTTCAATGAATTTGAAGCCGATCAAAATAAACAAATAATCTCCCTCATTTGACTTTGACCACCATTTCACACCCGTGGCGAGTAGTTGGCGTTGATTTTCCAAAAACGGTAAGCACTCCTTTAAAATATTTTCGATGAATTTGGAAGAATAATACTAAAATCCAGAAAATAGCGAACTCTAAATTCTACTTTTTTGTCTCTCTATTGCCATAATAATCACTTTTGCTGAAGTCTTAGTGATCTTTATTTATGACCATTAACTTTATAGGATGTAAAAATTATAACATTCACTCCTAGAGTAAGTTTGTCACTGTTTCCAGTCACTGTCACTTATAAATATATTCACATTTATTTTACATCTCTCATTTTATTTTATATTTATTTATATATATATATTTATTTTATACTCTCACATTAATATGTTAGTTTAATATCGCTTCTCAGCTTATATCATTTCCGAAGTTTTCTATAATATATATATATTATATTTGCCTAATAGGTCACAAGCGACAGGAACCTATCCAGATCACTCAACTGATTCCTGATGAACTGAGCGCATTAAGAGTAGTATAGGGTGCATATGGCGGCATCGCATCAAAGTTTACCCCGTACATTTGGGAATGGCACTCGCCACGCTCGCAGGGTCGTTCGACACATAAAAAAGTGTTTACATTTCATTCATAAAATATCAATTACGTACATGTGTGACAGCTAAGCGACACACACACACACACGCACACGTACACAGGCATAGACACAGCAAACACAGCATATGAGTGCGTGGGTTTTGTAAGTCAAATCGATATTACACAAATACGTGAGGACATCAGAGTTCATTGCTTAAGTTTCGCTCTGGGTGACATTTCGGGCCAGTATGGTGCACCACGCACACTGATGGAAATTTAACGAGTTGCATGACAACAACAAGAACACACACACACACACACACATAGATTAGCAGGAGACGACCATGTAATGCATAGCAGCACATTATAATCAGCTGTCAGTCCGAGAATAAATACGGGAATGAGCACGGGAACGAGCGTAAGATCCAGGACCTAAATCCTCATAAACAACTCGTTGCAAATGTGACGTGACGGCATTTCATTCCGTAGCTTGGAGTCGTTATAGCGAACACGATAAGCATACAATGATTGTTGAGAGATAGTTTAGACTTTATATTTATTTAATGCTCAGTCCTGGCTACTGAATGCGCTGCTTGCTTGGACTACCGCTGAACTGCTTGATGGATATGTGTCACATCTTGGTTTTGTAGTCGGGGTATTCAACTAGAGCATTTTTACTTGTTTGTTATTTTTTAGTTAAATATCTTTATTTAGCAAGCAGTCGATCGGTCGAAAAATAAGTTTCTGTATGAAAAAATATTGCGTTTATGAAGATATCCTCACCAAACTCACCTAAACCGAGTCTCTGCAGAGTCTATACAATCTGACGAAATTTGCTTCGAATCGGACTAATATATCATATAGCTGCCATAGGAACAATCGGGTGAAAATGAGTTTTTGCATGGAAAACTTTTTTCTCTGTGCAAATATTAGTTCTAAACTTAACAATTGCGGTTGTAATATTATTTCATATAGTTTCCTATCATTTTTATCAAAGTCGAACCGCATTATTATATAGCAACTATATGAACACTCAAACGAAAATTTAGTTTCTGTATAAAAAACGCTGAAGATAGCCGAACTTTCTTGATAAATTTACTGAACGAAAGAAAGAATAAAAGAATAAATTCAGGACAACTTTATAATAATAGCCTGAAAGTTGAGTAATAATTGGCTTAAAATTATTTGAACGTGTTACATAATCAGTTAACTTTGTGGCAAGTGAGGACAAAAAAAAATAACTGCAAAAACACTTTTAGTGTTTGCCAATTATTAAAATTCAAATAAATTACGCTTGCTGTAGAGACTTTAATCATATCAATATGTATCTAAAATACATAGCAGGTTCACAAATTAATTTCATATATATTTGAATGAAATACAATATGAACATTTTATCGTTTACATTAGCGGCACTTTTAAAATAAATAATGGTAATAAATTTTATTAAAGCCTTTGCAAATTGCACAACAAATTAAAAAATAAGATAAAATATGCTGTAAGCAAATTGCTAAATGCATTCGCTAAATGCCGCTCAATTTTAATGCCCGGCCAAATGTTGCACGTTTAATTGGCCTAGAAACGGAAATGCTAACTAAATGGGCTTTACTACAAAACACACATCCAATTTAGAAATATCTGTGCGTTTATGCAAAACTAATTTGTTGTATACTATTTAAAATTTGCAAAAGCATTTTGTGCCAGACAAATTGGCTTAAAGGGCAGCAGAGCAGAGCTGAGCAGGGCGGAGCAACAAAACAGCAGTTGGCAAGTTAATATTAATGTTGGATTTCCTTTTAAGAAAAACCCGCATGCAAAATGCTAATGAATAAAGAAATGGTGAAGCTACCTTCGCACACAACAAACTCACTCACTCATAGATACACACACACGGGCACAGCTATAGCTGAAAGCCCCCGGGGCTATGCTACAAAATATTAACATACATTTTGCATGACGCCTCCTCACACATACAGGACATACAGGCAGCTCTAAAAAGGACGACCCAAACCTGTTGGTTGACAGGCAGCCGCTTAGCCATTTGGCAGCCAATTGTGTGGCCTAGTTGAGGTTCCTTATTGTTGTTGTTGTTGTTGTTGTTATTGCTGCTGCTATTGCCGGCTGACAGCACGGAAGGAAGAAATTTTCAGCACATCTGTGCGGCGCAATCTTTGGCACAATGTTACCTTTTTTACGGATGCCAAGAGCTAAAGAAAAGGTCACCTGCAACTTGTCCTATTTGGTGTTGCTGTTTTGATCCTGTTGCCATTGTCTGGCGTTTATAAAATATTTACAACAGCGACGGCATTGCAGTGCTGTTGATAGCATTAACCTCTCAGCGTTTGTATTCATGTAACATACGCCCCGCAAATTTCGGGGTTCCGTAGATATCAACCCTTGGAGAAGGTTCTTCCATACAAAAACTCAATTTTCGACCAAATGCGCTTATACGAACCCTTGCAGAGGTAGCACATTCAATGAGATGTTTGCGAGTACCCAAAGAACATGTATTGCTGACCAGGATTAATGCCCGAACTTATGTAGCCATGACCACCTGTCAGTTTAGCTACTTTTTAACTGGTGAGAAGGCATTTCATAAATTGCAATGGTACTCCAATTATCTAACACTTAATTAACTAGGATATACTAGAAATACTAACAACTTACATGTTAACTATTTTGTCAGCTGAAAATTTCACAGTATTTTAAAAATTTTATATAAATATCCTGAAAATTGTCATGATAAGTCGAATTTATCGATTTGCGATTTACTGAAAATTGTAACGATAAGTCTATTTGCGGGTATGTGGGGAAGAGTATATAATTTGAAACAAATATGATCAGCGTATGGAATGCAGGAAGTTACTTTCCAACTTTTGAATTTCTAGCACCTATAGTTTCAGATCCTTGCGGTTATGCATGCGGACGGAGAAAAGGAAAGACAGGCTGAAATTGGAAATTTGGAATGTAATTTCGTATACCATACGCAGATCAAGTTTGTTTCATATTCAGATATCTCCTCCCGTTCCCCCGCAAATCGATAAAAACAGTTTTACAGTAACAATTTTCAAGATATAGCTTTAAGATTTGTACATTACTTTAGTCACTCTTAATCTACTGTCTAAATTTCAAGTTGATCGGATAATAAGCACGGAAGTTATTCACGAAAGGAGATTCAGTGCTGCAGCGAGAGGGGGGAAGAAGAAGCACAGCCACAACTGAAAATGCCTCGCTTGCGCTGCGCTTGAGCTGTGCTCGTGTGAGTGCGTCCTTATGTATGTGTGTGTGTATGTGTAAGCTTACGAAGATGCGATCGGAAATTTTTGACCTGGGTACAGGGAGTTGTGTAGTTGGGTATACTCGACTACAGCATTCTTACTTGTTTTGTAAAAAAAATTTATATATTTTTTGAATTTTTAATAGAGGAATCTGGTGGGTAAATGTCTTAAATGCATTTTTAACAGTTAAAATAAATTAAGCAAATGTCGTTTTAGTTGTGCTTCTATTGGTGTATATGATTATTAGGATATAAGTATGTGTATATTAGGATATTATTTATTTATTTAAATAATGATAGCTTCTAGTTAATACTATGAGTTAACATTGAATTTTTTGCCAGGACCTTCAGCTGGAGTTACATTTTAATGGTTATTACTTACATTATTATGGATATACATAGGTACAAGTGTGTATTAAACACAAGTGAAATTAAATTAGATTAAGTTTTTCCTTGTATTTATAATCAACCAATTCGATCAAGCTGTCCTAATAATAGCTCCCAATAATCACTAGGTAATAATAAAAAATAAATTCTTTTTACATAAAAAATAAAACCAAGTACAATCAATTCCTTAGCACAGCATTGCTGAATAGTCCAGTTATCCACATCGTATGAGGACTGTTCCTAAAGGTAGCCCATAACAGGTAAGCACTGAGTACATATGTGTAACATACTTCCTACATATTTATATTGTTGCCAGCTGACATGGCCCGCAGGCGGAGCCTGTCACAACTGCATGTGCAACTTATTGCAGAATGCAACTTATTAAAATGCATTGTTAATGCGTTTTTAATGAGTGCTTCATATATTACATGTATATAAATGCATATACTCGTATACATGCATTTCTTCTACTATGTAAAAAGTTGTGCCCGCGCCTTGAAGTATGCTCCAAAAACTTGTCGCCAGAGATTTGAGGGCCGCACAGAACGACAAAGTTGCAATCCCGATCCCGGCGACGACGTCTTGCCACAAAGCCGCCTTAAGCGCTGCAAACTTTTGCTGCACTCCGTCATTAACATTAAAGACATTCTATGTCGTCGGTTTTGGGTAGCTGCAAAAAAGTTTGCCAATGCAAGGCGGCGGCACATGTGCAAATGTGCTGGATTCTGCCATTCCCAGCCCAGCCTCAACTCGCAGACACCCACCCTCAGCTGGCTGCACTGCAGGGGCACATAAATAATTGAGTGGCGCCCCAAAGTAGACAGCAAAGTGCTGGGCCCGGCAGGTGGTGCCAGAAAATGCGACAAACCTGCTTGGGATGAATGGGGGGCAGCTATTTAGTTATGCCAATGCTGTGGGCAGCCCCAAAATGTACGAGTAAGTGACATAAGGCCAAAGTAACTGAACTCTATCTGAAAATTTACGCTCAAGGGCTACACTACAGCTTAGAGTTGACCAACAGTCAGCTGGACCTTTGTTCTCATTTTACCTAAAAGCCATACAGCATTGGAAATTTGTATAAATAGGTTATAAGTCGAGGAACTCTATTCCTTATCCACATAAGTAGAAGACAAAGCAATGCACGCAAAAAAAAACTCAAACATTTTCATCCCCAGGATCTGCCTTCCCGCATACTTACCTAAAATGTTATTTTTCACCTCCTTTCAATGTTAAATGTTATGTTATTTTTAGCAAAAAAAAATAAAAAAATAATAATAATAAAAGAACTCAAACTTATGCGCACTCATCACGAGCAGAGAAAATTGTGTCAAGCTAATTTTGTTAATTTTTTACGATTTACGCAAATAGGCAAATACAACATAATTAATTTTAATATGACCATATTTCAGACTATGCCAACAAACTAGCTGATCTAAATTTAATGAACTTAACGAATTTTAAAACATTATTCATAATATATTGTAGACCAAAGAACCCTTTTATCTCTATAAAAAAAGTTAGATTTTGTTCACGAAGACAAACAATGAGATATAAAAAATTAAATTCTAAAATACAATTTTTCATACATGCTGTTTGCACCTGGAATTAACTTACTGATAAAAACTACTAGTGATGTCACGATATTTAAAACAAATTTAAAGACTGACCTGCAGAGCAACAGCTGTTCCCAATAAATATGACATAATTCCATTTAATCTATAACAATTTTAGTATTAAACAAGTAAGAATGCTATAGTCGAGTATTCCCGACTACGAAACTCCCTGTGCCCAGGTATAAAACATTCAATCACATCTACGTCCACTTACACATACATACACACATACACAAAGACGCACACACACACTGGCGGCAAAAGCAACAGAGCAAGCGAGGCAATTTAATTGGTGGCTGTGCTTCTTCTTCCCCTCTCGCTGCATTACTGAATCTTCTTTCGTGAATAACTTCCGTGTTTATTATCCGATCGACTTGAAATTTGGACAGTAGATTAAGAGAGACTAAAGTATTGTACATGCTACATCTAAAAGCTATATCTTGAAAATTGTTCCTGTAAAACGGTTTTTATCGATTTGCGGGGAAACGGGGGGAGATATCTGAAATATGAAACAAACTTGATCTGCGTATGCTATACAGGTACCTACATTTCAAATTTGGTATCTCTAGCTCTTATAGTTGCTGAGATCGACGCGTTCATACAGACGGACAGACGGACAGACAGACGGACATGGCTAAATCGAAATCTCTCTTGATACTGATCAAGAATATATATACTTTATAGGGTCGGAGATGTCTCCTTCTGCCTTTTGCACAGATTTAGTACCCCCTTTTACCCATTTTATGGGTACAGGGAGTAAAAATGCTTGTCTAATTATAATTATAGTGACTAGTGCTCTAACTTATTAGCTTCAGCTTGTAGCACTAGGAAATATCAAATAAACAATAAATAATAGTACTTCGCCAGGCAATACCAGCTAATTTAGAATATAATAATAAATATTTAATGCATTTTGAAGGTCGCAATTTAATGCAAAAGCCACAAATACAGAAATCACTCTCCAGTGGCCCACAAAGAAATTAAGTAGCAGCGCATAAGAGCAAACAAGCATTAACAATAACATTTGGGCGATAAAAATAACGAGACGCATCAATTTTAAAATCAACAAAAAGGCAGGAAAATAAAAACGGCAAATATAATTTTCATCGTTCACATCGGCGACCTTTTATAGTCGCTTCTTGATGTTATTGTTGCCAGTTGTTGAAGGCATTTCAAGTCGTCGCCTGGGAAATTCGATTGTGAAAAATTCTTTGGTCACATGACGACCATTCAGAGCAAATAATATTAAACGAAGTGATCTTGATATTTTATGCCGCGAAAACGAGCATTTTTATTTAACAATAAACTAGAACAAATAGTTTTAACCTTTCACTTGACAGTCAATATCTGGTTTCCATGCCAAATTGTAACTCACCATAGCAACCATTGAATTTGTTGATCAAATCGAAACGCATAGGGAAATTTTATAGTAAACAGTGAACAAACAAGAGCAAAATGAATATTAGCTCAACGATTTGGTAAGTCCATCTAATGGTTATTATTTTGTGTGCATTAACTAATTTTATTACAATATTTAGTTGGTGCAACACCTATGAGAACAACACCATTAGCAATGTGGGTCCCGATGTTCTTTGCCTACGACAAGGCAATTTGTTTAAATTTATACAGATGTCAACGAAAGCCGTCAGCTACTTCAGGGCTGAAACCACTCTCACTGGCCTATACGTTAGTGCTTCTACGGGCCACAATCGTTTTCCGCTTTTCGCCTTTTCCGAAAGCGTCCTACATCCCCAAACTTATATCTACAAGTATCCCGAATTGGTACGATTCACCACACTGCCGCGTAAGTATTTATAAGTAAATAGCTGTATTTTGATTAAAATTAATTATTTCGAATCTTCCTACTTGCGTAAGCGTAACAAATATGCAAAAAGTTACCACAATTTCATGCCCATTTCTTTTTTCCTGACGAAAGTCGACTTATTTATTAGGAGGAGTTTTAAAAATGAGTTTAATGCCAATCGGCCTATACATGTAAGAGTTTCATACCACAGATTTCCACGAATGTTACGCCCTTTGAGGTAGGTTTGCTAAAATCGTTAAGTTTTTCTGTAGAGCTTTGAAAATACATAAGTTTGAAAAAAATCTTATGACAAATAAAAATGTTAATGCCTTCCACAATGATATTCCGGCTGTGGAGGTCGATTTTCCAATATCGGAGAGACATGTGTGAAATAATTTGATTGAAGAGCTATGAAAATGAACGTAAGAATGATCGACCAAAATTAGACTTTCGACCATACAAGGTTGTATTTTTCGAAATCGTTGAATTAGATGTCGAATGTATTTTTGAATAAATAATTGAAATTTAATTTTAAACCGATTGAATGAGAAGAAAAAATTTTTATTCGTAGAATTTTCCGAAACCTCGTCTTAGTGTGCATAGATGAAAACTAATGAGAAACTTTCAGCGTTCTAGCCCTCAAAGTTTGGGCTGTACGTTCATTATGAATCAGTCAGATAGACAATCAGAGAAACTCTTTTACATACTCTTAAAAGTGGAGAAACTATACAGATTGTAATTTAATTATATATACGGAAATATAGACAATTCTCGTAAAAGGACAAAACCGTACTAGCTTATTATGAAGAAAGAGTATATCAATTTGCTTGTTTCAGATCAAAGTGTTTAATTTAGTGTATTAATAAGCACTCGTAAATATAAACTTGCTAACTATTTTCATTATCTTTCAGCCACATTACTCAGCTACTCCACTTTACGTTTCTCCGAGCTCGATTTGCTGGTTGGGGTGGGTACCTACCCTACCTATCCGATTTGTGTGTACAATTATCGGACAAGTACAAAAATACTGGAGCAGGAAACATATATATATTCGTTTGCCTTCTCTATAGCAATAAGCGGCGGTAATCTGCCAACGATTGTGCAGTTTGATAAAAAGGATATGCGCATGTTATGCTACGAGATGTGCTATATTGAGAAGGAGGCATATTTGCATCAGGTGTCCGAGGTGCAACTGGGCAAGAACTATGTGAAGTCCTCGACACATTTCATGTGCTTTGGTGATGATAACGGACTCTATACAGTCAACGATTACGGGGAATTCTCACAGATTGATATTCCCACATTTGCAATCAAATCGCGCTGGTCACCCACCTATGTATCCAACTATGGCGATGAGGTCATGGCACGTGCCCATGCTATAACTTCGCATAAAATGGGCTTCCTCGTCTCCAACAGCTCTTTTGCATATTACATCAAAAAGAAGGCAGGCAGCTTCACTGTGGAATGGAGCATTGATCGAAGACTGCCCCATGTAAACATGTTTGTTAGCAATCAAAATGGTGAACTCTATGCGGAACGCGAGTTCGGCAGCATCGATCAGGTGGTACTCGAGGAGAATGAGGGTAGGCTTCAGGAGGTTGTTGGTACTGGTAAGCCCGTTCTGGCCTTTCGAGCGTTCTCATGCTTTAAGGAGGAATGCGTTTTGGTATTGCATAGTGATGGGATTGTCATGATGGATTTGTCGAGCGGCAGGACCATCTCTGAGGTGCCCATTCAATTGGCCTGCGCCATATGCTCGCATCGTAGTAATCCGTATGTTATAGTGGGCACCATCGATGGTTGCCTAGTACTCATACATTTTGAGAAGCCGTCAGTTGCAAATATAGTCTATGAATTGAGCTGCGATTCGGCAGCTGTATTTGCCCTGGATTATCACGACACCTGTGTTGTCTTTCAGGACCAAGCCAAGGCTTTTCACATTGTGAATGTAGATTACCGACCGCCGAAGTTGACCCAATATTTTGCCATTAACGACAATCTGCTGGTGAAAGAAGTCTTCGTACAGAGCTTCCTATTGGTGGAAGGACCACGTCTATTGGTGAATATTACGCGCGATAAAAGTGTCAAGCCGCCAGGACATGCTGATGAAATGTGGATCTACAATTGGACCAAGGACAGACGACTGCATAGACGCGAACTAAAGTTGCCTAACAGCTATGTGGCATTCTTCATACAGCCGCCCATGGGTCGCTGGGTGCTTATTGAGATTGTGGCAATAGTCAAGGACAGCACCATCATTGATCAGTTAGTGCTCAACGAGAATAGTGAGCTACAGTGGGTCGCATCAATAAGATCGGCACATTTTGGGCACATCATTGGCCTCGGCATGACCAAACATCTTCTCACCTGGGGTGTTGATGGCATCATGGTCCATTTTCGTCAGCACAAACGCTCCAAGAAGCCCTTCATGATGTCCCGTTTTGTTGCTCTGTTTTTTTCACCCCAATATCTGCTACGCGCCAGGGAGTGCTACAATTCCAAGTAAGCATTAAGTTCTAGTTTCAACTGGTTCACAAACAACTAGTCTCATCGTGATATATTACGAAATCGTCATATACACGCTGCAAAATAAATGCCGTGTAATTCGGAAAGTCGCCGTAAAAAAATTCGCCATACTTTTCTAGACATAGGCAGCCAGCCACTTTTTCTGTATTTAAGATATACATTACCTAAATTTACAAATTCTTTCGACTAAACAGAAATTATTGCTAGCATTTAGGGTGACCTTTGTAATAGGGACGATATGAATTTGTACAAACAAGTATGAATGCTCTACCCAAGTATACGAGACTCCCTGTAGGTCTAAAACTTTCAAACATATCTTCGTACACTTACACATACACAAAAGTGATAGCGCACTGCAGAGCAAGCGAGCCATTTCAAGTTGTGGCTGCGCTGTTGCTTCCAGTTTGTTGAATAACTTCCGCGTTTATTTACCGATTGACTTCAAATTTTTATAGTCGATTACGAGTGATCCAAGTATTATACATGCCAAATCCCTCGGCTATATTTTTAAAATTGTCCTTATAAATCGGTTTTATTGATTTGCGGCGGCGCAGGGGGAACATTTGACATCTGAAACAAACTTAATCTACGTATGGTATACAGGAACCAAATTAATGTCTCTAGGTCTTATAGTTGCTGACATCCGCACGAACGGACAGTCGGACCAAGCCAGATCGACTCGGCTATAGACACTGATCAAGAATATATATACTTTATAGGGTCGGAGCTGTCTCCTTCTGTACCCATTTTATGGGTACAGGAAGAAAAAATGTTACATTAAAACCGGGTGTCAGGCTAATCGAATATTATAAACTGTCGCATTTAAATTTCCTTTGCAGATATCTCATCGTACTTGGCGCCGACCATGTGATATGGGTAAGCCGCCTGCCTTCTCTGGCGGATAACGTGCGCGAGAACACCGAGATTTTTGTGCCAGAGCGATTCATTGTGCAGCAGACCAAGATGGTTTCGAGGATCTTTGTACCGCTTACGGTGAAGCTGGAGGTGAAGGAGGAGTACACAACGGCGGACTTGTTCAAGCGCGAAAAGATCCTTCAGATGATCCAAGAGTTTTCGGCCAAGGTGACGGCACTGATAGATTACGACATATCCGTGACTGGCAAAACTAAAGGGATATTTAAGAAGTTTTGCTACCATTACAAATGGCTGGAGGCCTTGACGGAGGAGGCACACAAGCTGTGCGCATTGGAACGACAGTCACTGGAGCTCGCGATCCAGGATCAGTCACGCATACGGGATTGGATTATGAAGCTGGTCACAAGAGACGCTGTCAATATCAACTATAAAGTGCGTTCCATATTTGCTGATGCAAATTTTGAGAGCTTTTCCGTGGTACGCAAGTTGTCGTATATGTGGATATTTGATAAATATCGTTTCTATGATCTGGAGGATCACATGCGACTCTCTGTGCTCTCTTTAGATGAAATGGATGATGAGCCAGTTCACGCTGAGTTAATGGAAGATGATGAAGACAAGAAGGTCACCCGTGATTTAAAGACCTATGTGGTGGAAGGACCTAGCATCTACGATCACATGATGGCGCCTCAATTTCAGTTGCAGAACAAAGACATCGTTACGTCGAATCAAGTATTTAATGAAAATTGCAAATATCGTTATTATTTGGTTGATCCTTTGAAACAGGAGTTTAACAAGCACTTCCACGAAGCGCAGCAATTGAAACAGGACACTATTGACAGTGTGCTCAGCACAAATGGCGTCTTAAATAAAATCTATGATAATATGAATTGTATGCTGAGACTACTGTACATGGATGCGATTCAGCCTCCAGAGCTAACTGTGCCTTCGCTGGCCAAGGATGAAGTCATCAAGTGCATTATGGAGGTCGATGATTCCGAGATCAAGGCCATCAATCGTCGCAGACGCAAGACCATCGATACTGGTGGAAAACGGGGCCGACTATTGCTCTGGTCTGTGGAATTTTGGGCGCGAGCACTGATTGTGATGATGGATGGCGTCATTGAGAAGCTTTGGGAGGAGGAAATCAAAAAGGATATTCCCGTGCCCGAGTTTACGCTTAAAAAGCAGCCACATGAGTACTCGCTGGAGGATCAAAAAGTATATCGCGCCTATGAGGAGGCTGTGCGCCTTTTGGAAGCAGACCGCCGCAAGTATTTGCGCATTCTGCATGAGAATGAGGCTAAAACTCTAGCGCTCAAGACTAAGCAGATACTTAAACTGAATCAACGCGTTGCTGAGCTCATGCTCCTCAAGCTCAAATACGATTTTGCCCTTAAACAGAATCGGACCCGAATGCTCAATCTCAAGACAATCAACTACACACGCGATCAGCTTCGCGGGAGAGTCAAAGATTTTCGCAACGACATTGATAAGCTGAATGAGTACATTAAACGCTATAGCAACTTGCTGGACTTTTGGGAAAAGACCTTAGGTGATGTGAGAGCGCGCTTGGAGTCACAGCAGTCTCGAGATCGCGCCGTAGAGCGCCATTTCCGTAGCAATTTCCTGAATACTGTGCCACATGCCTCGCATGAGATGACCAAGCTGTTCAAGAAGCGACCCAAACTATCAAACAAGCTATTTAGCTCATCGTTGATATGCAATGAAGTTGCACATAGGCTATCCCCCAAGCAACTAAATCGTGTGGCGTTCCCTATGCCAAGAGAAATCAACGATTTTCTGGCCTATGTCGCTGAAAATGATTTGCCCAAGAATTGTCCGAATCAGGTCGATGCCAAGTCGTGGGATACTTTTGTCAAATTGCGTCGTCAAAAGATCGAAAGCGAGCTGAGACTTAAGGGCATTGGCTATCAGCTGATCGACAGTCAGAACTATATGAACAGTCTCACCAACGATATAGCCGGTCTGAAGGAAACCAAAACACAAACTCAGAAGCATATGGAGGACACTATTCAGAACTATGTAAGTTTAAAAGCCGAGCTTAAAACTTACTATATAGTAAAAGACTTGTGAAGGCTACAACAAGTTAGAGTGAGAGAGAGAAATTTATTGTGTGTTCTTTCAAAACTTTTCCCAGATGCGTTTATAAGGAAACCTAGTAAGCTCGATTTATGTATAGATGCCAGGCTACGTCTTGAGAAAGTCCGTGATACACGGGTTCACAACTATTACTCCAGCAGTGCTTAAATTTGAACGGATAATATATTTAAAACATAGCGCACTATAACTTAACTGGGCGTTGAGGCCCAATCAAGTCAGGGCAAGTTCTTTTATATAAATAGATTAGTACGTCTGTTTGATAGTTTGTCTCTATAATATTCACAATCATTTTCTTTGACAGTGTCGTTTTAAGATACCCATTTCTTGAATAATTCAAAGCTATACTATATGGTCCTAACTTATTTCAGTTGGAAGCTATGAGGAATATGACGCTGCAGTTGACATTAACATTGGGCCAAGTGGAGGTATTCGTGGGGGGCACTGCCAAGTCACTCTCAAACAGCGTGCTAATGCATGTGGATGACATCAATGGAGTAAATCGCCTGATAAAGGTGAGTACCCATCTGGACTATGTAGCATTCTAACTATATCTTCTATCCGTAAAGGATGCCGGCAATAAGAAAATAAAAGCCATGCAACGCGTTGCCATTTTCCGGCGTCAAGTGATCTTTAAAGAGTGGGAGCACAAGCTCTATAAGGCCAATATTGCATATTTGAAGTATATGCTGGATGCGATCGAGAAATGCAAAGTTACCATTGAGTTTCTCAATATTTTACGCAACTGGGAGAAGGTCAAGGCTGATCGGCAAAAATATATGGCTGCTGGTGCTATAGAGCGTATCATAGAGCAAAAAATTGCCATATTTAGAAAGCAAATCGAACGCGTGTAAGTATTTAGCCACAATATCTCAATAATGCACTAAGCAAAAGTTTTTCTTTAGCAATATTAAAATTGATTTTGTCAAGGCCCAAACTCTGGAAATTAAAAGAAATAATCACGCAATTGATTCAAAAATCGAACGCCTTAAAGTTGATGTCGCTCTTCAGAATTCAAAGCGCGATGTGATGATGGAAGATCGACGCGATCGGGAGCAACGCGAGCGGTAGGATATTACTTAAACTAATAGTATATATAAACAGATACTCTATAAAAATTGTTGAACTGTCTTGCAGCATGGAACAGATTAAAACTCATCGCCAGTTGTTGGACAATGTACGAAAACACTATGCTCATGTTTTGGAATTGCAAACCATTTTGGAACTACTACGACTGCGCACATATCCAACATTGGGACCACCATTGCCCCAATGCCATCCTCCCGTTCCAGAGCACATACTCAACTCTGTTCTGTAGATCATTACATAAGTTGCCATGTTTAAGATCATACTGTTTGAAAAATACTTAATAATGGTTATGCACCTACGATTTGTTTTTGAACTAGTTTCGAAGCAGTTTTGTGCCAGCTATAAAAGAAAATGTATCTTTTCTAAGAACTTAAAATCCTTAATGCGAACTTTTGAATAGTTAAGGAACCAGTTAGTATTGAAGCTAAAGTTTAATTAAGTTTTTAATTGTACACTAAGGCCAATAATTTAAAACAATTTTGGCGAACCAATTCACATACTTTAATATAAATAGGTCCATACAAAGCTGGCTTATTAATTAATCCAATAGATTTATAGCAACCACCGCAAATTCCCAGACATTTTTCATCGCCTGCTCTGTTAAACAAAAGACAATTAATTTTCAACACCTTCAATTCCAATTAGCAGCCACTTTTCCTATGCGCGGGAAAAGTTTACGAAGCTTGCAAAATTGCAATTAAATATTCTCATAGCGATAAGTGAAAATTTATTAGTGGTTTCTAGTTTTTCAAGGCTGTTGAACTATGTACCTTGCGCAGTCCGTTAGTGTATCTGTTTTGGGTGCTTGATCTGGTTGTTCCTGACTATGGTTTTCAGTTGTGGGTTCTGGTTTTGCCGCCACTTAATTTTATTTGTTTGTGTCTGGGAAAATGGCTGGCAAGGCATAAAGCCGTCGACTGTCTGTTAGAATTGCTGTTAATTTCGACGCTTGTTGCTCTCAAGTGGAAAATAAACTTTTCGGGCAGCATTTTCACAGCTCAACTTCAGGCCAGACAGCCATAGCCAGATGAAGCCAATAAGTGAGCATCCGCGAAGCCGTCGAGCAATTTGAGCCACCAAATTTTACATTAAATTGTTTTAATTGATTGCACTTGAAACTAAGCGTCGAAAAGCAACAAAAACAGATGGTCTGTCTAGTCTGACTTTGGATTGCTTATGAAGTATGTATAACACTAACATTATGGATATTATACCAACATAAGGACTAAAAATCATGAAATCCGGGCTTTGTATCTATGAAACATGACATATACTTCAAAATTTACAGTACCAGTCTCACAAATTATTTGTGCCACATAAAAATGGCCAGAAGTGAGCTGTGAAATGAGAACTATACTGCAGTCGGGATCCCTTTCGGAACAGATACACAAATTAAATATTTTAAGGAGACCTGTACACCAATTTTGAATTTTGTGAGATTGTGAATTTATCTATGTAGGACCGAAATACGTGTGTATTTTAAATTATAGTCTAATTCCACTGTTAACGTTTACAACAATTTTTGGATATGTTAATTACTTGTATGTTGTTAGTGTATTGTCCTATAAAAGCAAACCATTCAAGATTTTCAAAATATGGTGTTATTCGCCCCGATAATATGTATATTTTGCGATGAATTATCGGGTTGTTAACGATGTTATTTAAAATGTGAAAGTATCATCACCACAAACAGCTGATACTTTACCAAAACTTGGCGCAACTTTAAACCCGACCGCCAAGTCATGTTGTTTAACCTTTGGGAGGAGAATTGGACAATGTGTATTGGAAGTGATGTATTCAGCAGTCCCAAAATATCCGAAATTCGGGATAATTCTGAAGGACAATTTTATTGAGTATCTTATAAGTATTTTTTATATGCGAAAAATACCAAAATAAAAACCAAGAAATTCAAAATTGCAGTATTTTTTAAAAAATACTGTTTGGTATTTTTTAGGAATTTATTTTGGTATTTTTGACATCTCGAAAAATACTGATTTTGGTATTTTATCACTATTTAGCTTGGTATTTGTGACATCTAGAAAAATACTGATTGTGGTATTTTGCGGTATATTTTGTATTATTCGCATCTAAAGGCAGTAGAAAATCGGGATTTCAAGCAAACACAAATTATGATTGTTTATTAAATACAAATCAAAGCAAACCGACATCAGATATTTATGAAATTGAAAGATTAAGTACGTTTGCAGCTTCGGAATGGGATATCTGACACAATTTGATTAAATTGTATTAACTTTTGAGTTACTAACACACTGAAACGATAGTACATATTAAATGTATAGAACAGGAAGCAGTACATTAAGTTTTAAGGGCCGCATAATATTTCAAATAGAACATCGACAAATAAGCTTAAATGCATTGTGTGTGTACAACTATTATAAAGTCTCTTTCTACTTATCATAGCATTTTTTTGGCCAGACACATAAATATCATTAATAAGCACGCAAACAGCTTAAGCTGATAATACAATAACAAATTATTGTGTTCACAGCACACAATAGTGGGTGAGGCAGCAAAATTATAAATTGGAAATTGAGATTGGGGCAATTGTTTGCAGTACGCAAATTGCAAATGTCATTTGAATATTTACAAATATATTTGCGGCTTCTACTTAAAATATGAGTGCGTCATATAATCAACGCTTATCAGAATTCATTTATGTGTACACTTATGTAAATGCCCAGCTTGAAGTGCCAAACTGTACTTTTTGTATGCTCCCTGTTTCAATTAAAAATGCTAATCACAACAAATATTAGTTTAATCTCAAATGCACACACGAAAGAAATCACATGGCAACCCTGCTCCCGGTAGTTGATCCCAAGTAGTGACTGGGCGAAAAGTAATCAGTAGTATATTAACTAGCACGTATAGCACCTATAAACTATATGTACAAGTCTATGTATATATAAGTAATTCTTAAGTCCACATCTTAAAATAAGCTCATACCCTGTACCGATGAAAATTGGTAATAGGCAATCATAAAGTTTTGCAAATAAGTATATTTAATGTGAACCTTCTAAGGTAAATACTTATGTAGTAGATGAATTAGTAGTAGTTTTATTTTGGTTTATCATTGGCATGGCGGCTTTTCGGATTTTCTTAGCTTATTTTAATAAGGAAATTTTTATTTTTTTGTAATACCTATTTATTTATGATCATCATCAGTCGCGTAGATCTGGTTAATGTCGATCAGTTAAAAGAAATCACTGATAAAATTGATAATAAAAGTATAGGTTTTTGTCCTTAAGCACGTTAAGAAACAATTCAAAATAGATAATGACGATCTGAAGCATAGGAACTGAAGGAAATTCATATATAAAAGCAATTAATTCATTTAAAATAAACCATTAAAATTTAGTAGGGCTACATATTGATTATAAGCGATTCCGTTATTAATGAATAAAAAATTAGTTAAAACTAAGTCTCATAACATAATTCATAAGAATTATTTGAGCTGAAAAAATGAGGATTTGAGTTGAGCACGTGATTTAAATTAAATGTGTAAGAATGTACAATTAGCGGCTATTAAGTGTGGTTTCAAAAATGTAGATCACCTTATCAATGCCAAAAATAATAACAAATCTTCTTTAGTTTCTCTACTCCACGTGCTGTTTGTTCATTGACGTAGTCTCTTCTAAGCAGTGATTAAAATTTAAATGGAAGAACATGTCGAATATTAAATACCCTTAGAGGCCAAATAAAAGCACTTCTATGCAATACAGTATACAATTTGAATCCTAATTAATATCGGTCAGATATTATAAACCGTGATATATACATTGTATATTAGTTTAGGTTTGCAAAAGATTGTATACCCATCCAAACTCTTCAGGATAATAGCAGTCATTTCATTGAAGGGCACTCAATTAAGTAATATTTTTCATTGCTCAATATATAAAATAATAAAGTTATAACTGACAAAGTATGACAATCAAAACACATTAAATCAAATTAATTAGCTAATCAGCTGCTAGGCTTAACCTTGAACTATACCTTTCATGCCTGTGCGTAGTTAATGGAAAATTTATTACAAAATAAATAATACTCATATTTACAATCTGAATATGTATAATGCACTTTGCTTTCGCGTCGTTGAATATTTAAAGGCTTTGCACTCAAAGACAACCCGCTCAGTTTCACACATTCAGTGCAGCTTAACAGATCGACTTGAAAAAACCTTCAAAAATGGCCAAACTCCTGTTCGTTTTTTTCCTGATTGCGTTCATCGCTGTAAGTTTCTAAATTAGCTATATTAAACTCACATGATTTTAAGATTTTATGGCTAATTGCATTTTGTATTTAATAGTTCTGCAGCGCCGAAGAGGTCACGAAGAGTCCACTGGAAAAACTGCAGACCGCTTTTGACGAGCAGGTGAAAACCGTCGAGTCTTTTTTTAAGGATCATTTGACTGAGGAAAAGCTGAAGGAATTCACCGCTAGCTTCGCTGAAAATAGCAAGAAGTTTGTCGCTAGTGCACAAGAGGACTTCCAGAAGTTGAGTGAAAAAACAACATAAGTACTAGTACAAGGCAGTCTATGTAAATATACATCAAAGTGTATGTATAGGAAGTGCTAATGTTTTCCGTGATGTTACTTCCGTACATAGCTCAAGGTGCGGCGGTGTTCAAAAAGCTGCAAAATATCAAATTTAATTCCATAATAAAAATGATATAATAAAGACTATTCTCTTGTACATGCATACATACGAAAATGTGTATGCATGTAGTATAAATCTTTTCGATGCAATATTTTATTAATTTTCTTTCGTTTGGCTTGAAGCTCGTTTTGAAAACTATACAGAAAAAATCATAAAGCGTGCGGAGGAAAAATTGTGGTGTGCTATTTTGTGAATTTCTTAGGCAACCGGTGATAATGACATTTAGTACGGTATACAGTCAGATACGTACAACGAAAAGATCTTAAAATTGTTTAATGTATCTTATTTATCTTACATTGTTCCATTTAAATTACCCATAAATTATGTATGTGTGGCTTTCTCAAGACCAGAAAATGCCATCCTTTTCAGCGAATCATTCAAGAAGCCTCCTTTAAAATAGATATTCAAAGAAGATATAGATAAGAGTGTCAATCAAAACAAATAAGAACGTTGCAGTCGGACGTACCCGACAGCAGAATACTCGCTTTCAAGTCCGGTATAATCTGATTTTATTAGGGGTAGAAAAGAGACATGAAAAACACAGACGGGTGTTTGAGAGATAGATTTTGTTCATTTGAGGGGGAGGCAATGGGAGTACCAAAATTTCTTTAGCCAAATCTGTCAAAGTAGTCAACAGTAGTCTGTGTGCCAAATTTGATGACTCTACCTACACAGGTGTGGTAGATATAGATTTTGCTCATTTGCGGTGGAGGGGATGCGGGTGGCAAGCTTTTGTTAAAGCAGATTTGTCCAGGCCGTCAACAGTAGTCTGTATAACAAATTTGCTGACTCTAGGTAAAAATAATATTTTGAAGATATTGGTTTCCGTCAAATTGCGGGAGAGCAAGTGGAGGTGGGGGTCGACCTTGAAATCGTAGGTATACACTAACATGTGTACCAAGTTTGACTGCTCTAGCTTTAAGGGTGTGGAAAAAAATTGCGTTCATACTGACGGACAGACAGATGGACATTTCGCAAGCCCAAATATTCTTTTCAAACAATTTTTTTTCTAACCGTGTATAACAATTGAGATTAATTATAGTGCAAGAAACCTGCTTTAAAATTAAGGCTACATTAAACTGATAATGTATGCGAAGCAAAAGCTCATGAAATTAAATAATTAGTTTCAAGCTGATAGACTTAGCATTGAACTGTACCTTTCATGTCTGTGCGTTGTAATAACAGAATTATTTCAAAATAAATAATACTCACATGTGCGCTCGGAATATGTTAAATGGCATTTGATTACTCTGATTAACTCTAGCGTCCGAAATTGGGATTGCTCGTAGCACATTTATAAGCTTTGCTCTCAAAGACAAGCCGCTCAGTTCCACACATTCAGTGCAGCTTAACAGATCGACTTGAAATTAACCTTATAAGATGGCCAAACTTGTGTTCGTTTTCTTCCTGATTGCGTTTGTCGCTGTAAGTTTATTAATTTGCTATATTCAATTCATATTTGTATGATTTGATTGCTAATTGTATGTTCTATTTAATAGTTCTGCAGCGCCGAAGAGGTCACGAAGAGTCCATTGGAAACTGTGCAGGCCACTTTTGACGAGCAACTGAAAGCAGTCAATGCTTTCATAAAGGATAATGTGAATCAGGAAAAGGTGAAGGAGTTCACCGACAAGTTAGCTCAACATACAAAACAATTTTTTGATTCAGCACAAGCGGACTTTCAGAAGCTGAATGAAAAAAAAGCATAAATTATAGTAAATATGTAAATATACACCAAAATCGATGTAAAGAAAGTGCTGATGTTTTCCGTGATGCTACTATTATACTTTCCTATATATTTAGCTCAAGGTTGGATGTGTACAAAAAAAGCCAAAAAATTATTAAAATCCGTAATAAAACTCAATACTTTACTAAATTTATATAGCATGCCTTTAGTTTGAATATTTATTGTGTACTACATAGACAAACATACAGATAATGGGTATTGAATACGCGCGAAATGTGGTGAGATATATTTATACATTCCAACATCATAAGGCTGAGTTGAATTTATTAAACGAAGCTATAGAATATTGAATATATGCATCCTTAATTTGTTTATACACTAAACCTAAATTATCTGGGACAGTTTGACGGAGGTCATTTAAAGTATCTATGTATATCGTTGATCAATTGGCCTTAAACTTATTTTGAGAACCACTTTTGACGAACAGCTGAAAACCAAAATCAAAAATCGTTAAGATTAATCAAAAATCGATAAAATTAGGAATCCGATAAATCGGGTGAACATTACAAACCGATTGTTGAAAATAAAGAGAAATCGTTGAGAAGTTGAAAGAATAACAACAAAGAACGGCTATCTTCGGAGTGCCGGAATTATTTACCCTAGCAGCAATGTTTTTATGCAAAACTCTATTTTTGTCTGATTGTTCCTATAGGAGCTATGTGGTTTAAATTTGATAAAATTATAGGAATATATTTTAAGTATAATAAAACTCTCACTAAGTTTGGATGTAATATTTGTATAAACAAATCTCTCATACAAAAACTCATTTTTTACCCGATCCTATCAACCGATTTTGACCAAATTTGAACAGATTGTATAAACTCTCCAGAGACTCAGTTTGAATAAGTTTGGTAAAGAAGATACCCATAAACAAAAAATAGTTTGTCATATTAAAACATAGTTGTGGTCTGATCAGGAATCGTATATACTTTGTGAGATCGGAAACGTGTCCTTCAATGTGTTACACACTTCGTAAAATATTATAATACCCTCTGCAAGGGTATACAAATTACAAAGGTCGTTGTTCTCTTTGAGACGAGACAAGTTAACCGAAATATAGTTCTTATAGTTTCGCAGAGATGATGAAGCTAGGTAACAATATCCAATTGACCTATTACTTATTAGCTACAGAATATGTTCCAAGTACCTTACCTAAAGAATCATCAATACAATCTGTACAGGGTGTCTCGTTGTCGGTTATACTCGCCTCGAGCATTCATACTTTTTCAAATTTTATTTTTCTTTCAATTAAAATACATTAAAGTAATATTGGAAACTATACTTGTCACCAGCAGCATCAGGCCATGTGCTACTGAATTGGGGTCAGCAAACAGCAGCGGGCAATCAAATCTCTGAGAGAGCGAAGTTTCCAGTATTTTGCCCTCAACTGTATGTTGGTTGCCCCGGCCCAATGGCATACGGCCAGACGCTGCTGATAAGCCTAAGAGCATAGATTTGTGTGCTGAGAAAACATTGATAGCAGCTGTCCAATCAAAACACAAAGTTGAAATGAAACGACGCAAACCGAGGTAACCTTGCGAATTAAATGCCAGTAGTTCAGTCACATCTCAAGTTCGTCTTCAACTGTGCAGAGCTAAAAGTGCAATCCTTACAAAAAATTAAATAAAAATGGCCAAGATCGCTGTGGTGTTCGTCCTAGTCGCACTGGTTGCTGTAAGTCCCCAAGACGCCTTGAATATCCGTCACATGGTATTCAAATATCTGTGTTCTTATATATCTGATGTGGTGTTTATAATCGCAGATCTGCAGCGGAGCTCGTGTGCCCCGTGATGCGCCCGTAGCACCCCCAGCACCGGCCGTTGTGCCAGAAATCTTCCAAACTTTTGTTGATCAAGCGAAGCAAATTTTCAGCGAGGCCAATATTGAGGTATGTAGTCTCAGCTGATAGACGATTGTAAGTGATCCATTCATAACGTTGTTCTTCGTTTGTTGAATAGAAATTTAAGGGACTTACTGCACAAGTTGAGGAGAAAACTAAGCAACTTGGCGAACAGACTGGCAAGGCCACCGTCGATTGGTTCAAGAGTCTTGAGACTATCCTGCAATCCAACATCCAGCAACCAAAATAAACAGCGAACTATGTTAATAAATGATTAAGAACTTGCAACACATGAACTCATCCCACACTTGAATTAGTTCAACATCAACCAGAGTCTCAGCTTGATCTTTGGCATGGCCAAAAACCGATAGGTTGCCGTTGGGCAGCTCATAGGCAGATATTGTACCTTGGAGCACTGGCCAGCTTGCCAAAAACGCTGCCGAACAAGCTTGTGAATTATGTCCAGCTGCTGTTTGGGGCGCAGATCCTTTGATGGCAATATGGCAAAGTATTTCACCAGCATCGTGTGTCGCGGCTCCGACAACAGCTTCAGGCAATAGCTTAGACGCCGCTCCGTTTCGGCGGAGACCATCATTCGCACCTGCAGCTGCCAGGTCTCCTCGAACGCATTAACGGTGGGTATGTGGAACTTGAGCAGGCCGTTCAGCCGGGTTGGTACCCTTTCTGGCCAGTGCAGCTCCAAATCATGAAAGCATATTCTTCCGGCACTCAACTGCCGATGGCACTGGCGCAACTCTCGGGCGCGCAATTGGTCAATCTCATCAATTGCACGCAGCTTACTTAGAACTAGATCGCTAGACATTTTTAGATACTTGCAGCTGACCTCGTGCTCAGCACTGTCCTCATTGTAGCCCTGCCAGGCGCAGCCCAGACACCGATACGGGCAAAGTACCAATCGTTTGCGACAGTCAACCTTCTGATGACTCTCCAGTATCTTGAATTCTATTTGCTGATCGCAGTCAGAGCAGGTTTTGGGCAGCTCCCAGAGTGTCTGACCCACGGCCAGATTCTGTGTTAGCTTCTCCCAGCTGATCTGTGTGCGGCAATGTGGACATTGTGCAACACGGTGCCCCAGTGCAGCCTCCGCCAGCAGACGTGTGACGCATTCCTCACATACAATGTGCCCCAGACTGCACTGGTAGCTCCCCTCCGGATGTGGCAGCTCCAAGCACACAGTACACAGCATCACCTTGCGCAGACGCTCGCTCAGCTCTGGTTCATTACGTACAGCAACCTGTGAACCACTGGGCTGTTCTTGACCACTCGCCGAACCACTTGGCTCCGCTTCCGGATCCAGTTCGCGACGCTGCCGCTTGCGGGGCCTTCCGTTCTCTTGTCTCAAATTGGACATCCTGTTGGACACACTCGTATGTTGTTCGGATTTGGGTCTTGTGCGCCTTTAACAGTTACCTGCAGTCGCTTAGGTGTTTGTATTATGGCTATTTGGATTGCGCTCTGGCTTAAAATGTGTTGTTTTTAATGTTGTTTGGGTTCACAGTGTGAAGCTCTTTTGTTTATGAGCCCTAATACTTGTTCAAATCAGGGCCACCTCAGATTCTCAATCTTTTAAAGTATGTCTTAAGTGTTAAGTGCAATCCATACTGAGGTTCAGCATATTTATATAGGTTTTTGTTGCAGAAACTATATTTATTTTATGGGCTTGGAATTATGCATAAGATATGGTTTAATGATACTATTATTTATACTTTATCTCAAAGATATTAATTTTAGGTAAAATTGTAGTTTTCCAATCGATTTAAAAAAACATTTCAGTGGTCTTACCAAATTTATAGTGAAATTCGAAAGATCAAGACCACAACGGGTCTTAAAAATTGATAAAAATGCACTTAAAATATGAATTTGAATTAAAATCCTTTGTGGGAGAGTTCCTTCGAATTCTGTTAGGAACATTCGATTTGAACAACACGTTTATGTGTAATTCAAGGCCAACAATTTGATGAGTTTTGATGGCCCTGGGCGATACCTAATCAAATAAATTTAAGAAAACTAATATGAGACAATGTGGTTTGTGATTCATGAATTTAATTTAATACATAGATATATGGGAAAAGTTTAAAAGCCTACACAAAATTACAATTGAATCTACAATTTATTTACAATATTCATATATAACAAATGGATGTAATAATATTCTATGAATATTTAGTTCTATCTCGTTGATTAGTTTATATTGCCTTTTGCAAATTTCTAAAATGTTTGATTTAGGAAGGAAACATTTGAAAAATGTGATAGTCATTGTCTGGCCTTATAGCTATTTTGGATTTCAAATTGCTTTTTTGATAATAAATGCTTAGAACTATATAGTACATATATACACAAGCACAAGCACATCGAATACAATAATTATTTTAACATTTTGTGTTTTTGCAATGGCATTACTTAATCCAAATTTAATTGTGACATTTGTGATAACCGTTGAAACAGAAATCTTTTGACACCACAGGCAATGATAAGCTGCGCCCTAAATATTATATTTATTTTCAACAATTTACTTCCGACCATAAACTTGAATTATATAATAAATGCTGTTGAGCTTGTTGATAAGAAGAAACACGCCATCAAAATCATTGACGCTATTCAAAACAACCGAGTAACAATTGCTCAAGACTGAAGGGGCGCTTTACAAATGACTAGAAGCCAAGCACTCAGTCGATACTCTTTCTATATGCTCTTCCAATTTGCCAATGCAAACAGATATGTAACTCCAAATTGTATGCACAAAGAGGCGACAGCTGTAAAATATTTGCCAGTTATTTTGCACACCTGTCTGCACAGCGAGCAAGGTAAAAGCCATGGCCAAAACATGAATAATGTACTAAGGATACTCGTATGTGAATTGGTGTGTGAATGTGTGAGTGTGTGTGTAAGGGATCCATGACATCCATTCGCTTCAGCCTCGCACGATTGCATAACATCAAAGTGGATTTCCTTTCTCCATTCGAGTGTATCATTTTACTCTTGCCTAAGCAAAAAATGTGCTTCACAAAAAACTTTAGATTGTCAAACCAAATTGCTAGTTTAGACACATTTTCAGGCATTGACGATTCTGCTTACCCTTGCGAGGGTATTATGATTATGCAACACTATATTTAATGCACTGCAAAAAAATATATGTATTTTTGATCAGCATCAATAGCCGAGTCGATATAGCATCGTCCATATGTCTGTCTGTTTCTATGCAAGCTACTCTCTCAGTTCTAAGGCTATCGTAATGAAACTTGGCACAGCTCCTTATTTTATCTGCAAACAGCTAATGTGTTGAAACCGCTCAGATCGTGCCACTATAACATATAGCTGTCATAGGAATGATGGGCCGACAACTATGTTTTTGTATGAACAACTTTTTTGTTTACAAAGATACTCTTACCAAACTCACGTAAGCCGAGTCTTTAAAAAGTTTTTATAATCTAACTACATTTGGTCGAAATCGGAACATTATATCATATAGCTGCCATAGGAACGATCGGTCGAAAATTATGTTTTTGTATGAAAAACTTTTTTGTTTATGAAATTACCCTTACCAAACTCATCTAAGCCAAGTCTCTGTAGAGTTTATACAATCTGACTAGATTTGGTCAAAATCAAACCATTTTATCATTTAGCTGTCATAGGAACAATCGGGTGAAAAATGTGTTTTTGTATGAAAAACATTTTTGTTCTTACAAATATTACATCCTAATTCAGCAATTGCGAGTTCTATTATGCCTTATATAGTTTTCTATAATATTATCAATATAGTTGCCATAGGAACAATACGTCAAATGTTGAGGTTAGCATAAAAAAAGTGTATTGTCTTATTTGTTACAAATTCTAACGAATAACAAAATTATTTTGTAAACAAATGTTTGATAAATCCTTCCATTTGAAGCCTTACAGTAATTTTCTGTTTTAACAAGTAAGAATGCTATAGTCGAGCATACCCGACTACAAGACTCCCTGTACCCAGGTCAAAAATTTCCGATCACATCTACGTACACTTACACATACAAACGCACATACACAAAAGACGCACACACACGAGCGACAGCTCGAGCGCAGCGCATGCGAGGCATTGTAAGTGGTGGCTGTGCTTCTTCTTCCCCTTGCGCTGAGGCACTGAATCTTCTTTCGTTAATAACTTCTGTGTTTATTATCCGAACGACTTGAAATTTGGACAGTAGATTAGGAGTGACTAAAGTATTTAACATGTCAAATCCCAAAGCTATATCTTAAAAATTGTTCCTGTAAAACGGTTTCTATCGAATAGCGGGAGAACGGGGGAGATATCTCAAATCTAAAATAAACTTGACCTGCTCCCGCTATACATGAACCTACATTCCAAATTTGGTGTCTCTATCTCTTATAGTTGCTGAGATCCTTGCGTTCATACATACGGACGGACAGACAGACGGACATGGCCAAATCGAAATCTCTATTGATACTGATCAAGAATATGTATACTTTATAGGGTCGGAGATGTCTCCTTCTGCCTGTTACATACATTTGCACAGATTTAGTACCCCCTTTTTACCCATTTTATGGGTACAGGGAGTAAAAATATTATCAACAATTCAGAGACTCTCCCTCGTACGTATATTTACTTTAAATTTAAATTTGTCTCATTTAGCTTGCACTTTGATCTGTCTATTCCTTTTCTCTGCTTCTTAGTTGCATTTCAGGGCTTTTGGCTCAATTGAATATTTAAAATTTGCTCAAAAAGTGTGCTTGTGTGCTGTTTTTGTGTGTGTTCGCAACAAAGCAAGACAAATAACACAAAATGAAATGCAGCAGAAGGATTACAATAAATCACACATACGCCATGTGTACGCATCGCAGAGTCATTCTCATTTTGTCTGCTTGTCAATCGCATGTAGAACATTTCGTATTTAATTAAAAATTTAATAAATGCTGCGGCACAAACATGCACAACGGGGGAAAGAGGCAGACAAAAGCTTAACCCAGTTTATTATTGGCTTTAAAAAATGCAATACACTATTCAAAACACTATGGCAGATATGCACTAGTTGTGTGTGTGTGGTGTGTGTGTGTGTGTGTGTGTGTGTGTGTGTGTGTGTATGCATTGTAATGCTAATTTAAATAACGATAAGCTCAACTACAATAACAACAACAACCACAACATACATGATGGCAGCGACAACAATGCCAACAATAATAGGAAAACAATTTGACATGCTGTGATTTCGCCTTCGTCGTTGCTTTTTATACTCTTTCCAAATTCGAGTCTTATCAGCTGATGACAAAGTGTGTAACCTTTGTTCGCAAAGCGATCAAAATATTACATTTGTACGCTAAAAATGCCAGTTTGCTCCAAGTGTTAGTATATTGAACAATATCAGTACTTTTTGCTTCAATTAATCTTCATTTAATTAGCTTTAAGACTTTTTGATATTGCTATAGTTAATGATATTGTTGGGTACACAAGAATTTATTTAAATTTGTGTACATGATTTTTATATTTATCATAATTAATTAGTATTTACCTCATTCGCTATTGAAACTAATGGAATTGAAGCACTGTGCTTGAATTAACCATTGATCGTTCCTTTAAAAGTACAATGAATCGTTACAAGTTATATGAAATACTTTTTCACAAATATTTTTATGTTTATCATACCTAATTTAATATGATACCACCAGAACAACTAAGAACACCACATTTGTTTCATAAAACTAATGACGCGCCTTGGAAATCCCTTGGTTTCTCAGCTTTTTTGTTGTTTAATTATTTGAGGAAAATTGTAAAGTCAAATTCAAAATTATTCTGTTATTCTATACCTTTAAATCTCTTGGAAATTTGCACGCATTTATCATTTCTGCCTGTACAAAATCTGAATTTCAACAAATCCACAGAATACACAATTCCATCAAATTAATGCGAACACGGTTTTCCAAAATTAAACGTTCTGTTATTTGATGAACATCTTCAATGAAATTTGATCAAGAAATAAATTTAACAAAATAAAAAAATTAAGAAAATATTATTTCTTATTTTTTTTTATTATTATTTTTAAAAATGTAAGTTTTTGTATTTATGTAGTGGTTATGATCACACCTTGCGAACTTACCAAACCATGTATAGAGTTTAGTAAGCCCGGATCTACATATTTTCAGAGTTGGTAAATGTTAACTTATAACTAACTTAATATATGTAGGTGTGTGAGAAATCAAAAAAATAAATAAATAAATGAAGCATTAAAACAATGAGTAAAAAATATAGTATGTGCATACATTATTAGAGGTTTCTTCTACTAACGAGGTAAAAATAAAATAAAAAAAATAAAAAAATAATAATATTTGCAATGACATCCTTGCAGGGTCAATCAGTTGAGACGCCTGAAGTCTTCTCCGCACTCTGGCCCCTCCCGTTGGCAACGCTTAAGGAGTCAACTAGCTACTGGGCTTAATGCGAGAATGGAATTTAAACATGGCTAGCGGAAAGCTTGTTAAGTTAAAATATATAAATTTAAAAAAACACATTCCACATTTGAAAAGCATACTTTCAGACGCTTAAGGAAAAGTAAATACATTTTTAATACTTCTACAAAACATAACCCGACTTAATATTTTTCTATATTTTATGAAGTAGTTCTTGTAAATATCATTTAAGTTAAGTCCAAGTAGTTTCTAAAACAACAGACAGATTTGAAAAATGAACCAAAAACGAGCAAAGTACAAAATAGAAAATACTCCAAAATGAATACAGAATCGCAATCGCAATCTTACAATATAAGAGTGTAAAATCTACGTTGTTGGCTTGGTTTCTTTGTCAATGTTGTTGTTGTCGTTGCTGGTGATTCTGCAGCAGCCAGACAAACTGTCAACGTCAATATAGCACACACATAGATACACACACACGTACACTCACACACACGCACACACACAGCTATTAGCGTTGTGTGCAAAAACAAATAATAAAGCCACTTTCGCATAAAGAGAAAAAATAGTTTCGCATACTGTTGGGCGTTGTTGCATTGTTGTTTGTGTTGCTGTTGCTGTTGTTGTTGCTGTGTCTCTAGCTGCGTGAGCGTGTTGCAACCCGGCATAGAGCAGGCAGCATTATCCTTTCTATCACTTGCCACATTTTCGCATAATGCGGCGTAAAATAGCATCATCGTTGTTGCTGTTGCTGCAGATGCGAACAATGAATACATTTGTAATGTTAATGGAATGCAGCGACAACAGCAGAGGCAACGACAACAGCAGCAACAGCAGCAGCAACAGCAGCAACAACAACCACAACTTGCAGCTATTTTACAGCTGTTGTGTGTTTATTATCCAGTGGCTTTGTCATAAAAATGAACTCAAACCAAAGCAAAACAGATGCAACCAAATGTCACCCTTTAGTAATAAGTAGGCGTTGCCACGCCTACGCACTCCACAGAGCTGGCTTTCGTGACTTTACTTCATCAACAATATGTTTTGTTTACTAGAGATGCAGTCCTGACTTTTCCAAGCCGTAAAATGTTACACATGTTGACTGTAAAACACTTGAAATGGGAGTAAGTAGAGCGAGGTCTTCAATGGGTAGTTGTTAAACAGGATAACTGTTTAAGGTTCTATAAAGTTTAATCTCCAACATTAAAATCATCACCCTCAAGACCTTCCCCACCGGGTCTTGACCTAATAATTATATTTTTCCATTTTATTTCCCTTTTGTTTCTTCTTATATTAATAACTCCTAATTACTCTAAAATCGCTTGCATAATGTAAATACCTGTATATAATATTTTAGTTCATCTAGACATAGTTTCATTTTTTTTATTTCACACTAGCTTAAGTTGCCATAATAGGTAATAGTATTCCAATCAAACTAATATTTCAATTACTAATAAAAAAAATAAAAATAAAAAAAAATATAAAAACAAGTAAGAATGCTATAGTCGAGTATACCCGACTACGAAACTCCCTGTACCCAGGTCTAAAACATCCAATCATATCTAAGTCCACTTACCCATACACACACACATACACAAAGACGCACGCACACAGGCGGCAAAAGTGGCTGTGCTTCTTCTTCCCCCTCTCGCTGCATTACTGAATCTTCTTTCGTGAATAACTTCCGTGTTTATTATCCGATCGACAGAAACTTTATATTGGTTTAACAATAAAATTGAAATTCCAAGTCAATTTAGAGCACAACATATGATCAAAAAGATATTCCGTATGAAAATCCATTTAGTTTTTACAAAGTTATGGTAGTTGGTCATCCAGGAGGTAGAGCTCCTGTTTAAGACTTTATTAGTCGATATTTATAATACCCTCTACTAGGGTAAAAAATATAATAATAATAATAATTATCGTCTGATAAAGTCTGCAGAACTCTCCCTCCACCCAACACCACCCCATGCCAGTCGATTCGGTTAATACCTTCCACACTTTTAAACATCTTGGTGTAAAATAATAGCAGTATTTTATTTTAAATATAAGCTGTATTCACAATAGAATTTCTGTTTTTGCCACTAGGGTGGAATATGTTCTACAAAAAACACTTTGCTGTCAAGCTTTCATCTCTATACACCGTACTCCTTTTATATAGTTTCTAAGACTCTTAAGTGTGTGTATGCGTGTGTGCCTAGTGTTGTGCATTGAGCCATAAAATGATGTAAAATTTTTATTAGAAATATAAACAGCAAATGCAAATTGCGCACACAACCACACAGACACACACACACACACATACACAAACGCACTGTGGCAGCCGCAATAAAGAAATAGAAGGCTCAACAATAGCAACAACATAAGCTTTGTCCTCGTCGTCCTTGTTGTTGCTGGCGCTGTTGACAACGACAGCAACAAAAAGCACAAAGACCATTTGCATTGCAAATGCAACATAATGCCCAACAACAGCAACAACACACACACACACACACACACACACACACACATACACCCAAACACAACACAGACACATTTGCTTGCACTTCCGAGCGCTTCCTGGCAACAACAACAACAATAAGTATAAGAACAAGTATTTGCTATAACAAGTATTTAAGTTTTCTGTTTCTTCGTATGTTTTTTTTTTCTTTACTCCGTAATGTATTTGAAATGCGTGCAAGACTTATATCGAATGGAGCTTATAACCATATAAAATAGGAAATATTGTTATATACCTATATAATATATCTAAGAGCAACAACACTTCATTGCACTACAAAAAAAATAAGCCTTAACAAAACAACAACAAACATTTGCAACACTTCTAGCATAATTTATACATACAATCAAGTTGCTTAGTCCAAGATTGGGCCACACAAATCTCACTCACTGCCAACACTCTCCCACCCATTTATACAAACAAGCAAGCCCCGCAACCTTCTTTCACTCATATCCACAACACAGAACCCAATTCCTTAAACTACTCGTACATCACACAGTTTCGTTTCTCAAACAAAAACATGTAAATAATGTAAACAATCATTTCATTTCAAATCAAGAAAGAACATCTATCTTCGGAGTGTCGTAGCTTTGTTTTCTTGCAGAAAGTTTTTTAATTAAAAGCTGAATTTTTAACCGATTGCTCCTATGAAATTCATATGATTTAGTGTTCAGATCTCAATCAATTTTGTCCAAACTACATATAGAACAAGAAATAATGGCTATCCTCGGCGTCCGAAGAAACATACCCTGGCAACAAGGATTTTTATACAAAAACTTAATTTTTATCCGATTGTTTCTATGGGAGCTATGTAATAATGTGCTCCGACTTTGATCAAATTATAAAAAACTATATGAGGGATAATAAGATTCGCATTTGTTGAGTTGCGAGTTAATATTTTCATAAATAAAAGTTTTTAATACAAAAACTCATTTTTTACCCGATTGTTCCTAAATGATATAGTGGTTCGATTTTGACCAAATTAAGTTAGATTGTATAAGCTCTCTAGAGACTCGGCTTGGATAAATTTCGTTAGGATATCTTCATAAACAAAAAAGGTTTTCATACAAAAACATAGTTATCGACCGATCGTTCCTATGACAGCTATAAGTTATAGTGGTCCGATCCGGCTGGTTCCGACATATGTACTGCCTACAGAAAAAAGAAGGTTCCGTGCCAAGTTTTTTCACGATAGCCTTAAAACTGAGAGACTAGTTCGGATAGAAGGAAACGGACAGATAGACATCGCTATATCAACTCGAACATTGATGCTGATAAAGAATATATACTTTGTGGGGTTTGAAACGTCTCCTTCAATACGTTTCGAGACGAAATATCCTCTGCTGGGGTATAAAAAGTACTTCATTCAACAAGTAATTTTATATCCAAGGGTTTCTACGGTTTTTATAATGTGATAGGAAAACCAATAAAAAACTAGTTTACATGGAAACAGACAGACGAACAGCTGCAGATCGATTTGCTTGTTGACGCTGTCTCCTTCAATGCCTTACACATTGTATTTCACAATAATAATTTCCTCTGCAGGTGTAAAGTAAAGTACCCAGAAGACGGATGTTTGGCAGCATCCGAAGTATCATAACTACTACCCAGCTGTTGAAATATATGTTGACCAATTTTAATGGACATTACGAGTATATGCCACAGCTTTCCAGTTTATGATAGAGCAAAAAATATTTTTTTAAAACTCAGACAAGAGGCTGCAATGAACTTCTGATTTGAACAGAGTGCAACGCTCTGTGGCAGCCCTCAAACGGCTTTAATGATGTTGCGCACAGGCGTTGTTTCAAGGGATCCGAAAAAAAAGGATAACCAGCGCTGCCATTTGTGTGTACAAAAAACCACCAATTGAATGAAAGTGTGTGTGTGGTGTGTGTAGTGTTATGTTGGGGCTTTTGAAACTCCATGAATTAATGCAACAGCACGGACGCAGCGGATCCAGCGAATGACGACCCACAGAAATGGTAACATCAAAAGCAACCGTCGCGTCGTTGCCATCACCAACGTCGTCGAGTGTTCCAATTAAACTCAACACGTCAAACAACAACAGCAGCAACAACGACAACGAGAACGACAACGCCAACTTCGGACGTAGGACGTAGGACGTGGGACGCCGGACGTCAAGTATACGCCATGCTGGCTGCCATTGGCATCGGTTTAGTTTGCTGTGGTGTTCAGATGTTGTGATGGTTGAGATGTTTGAGATGTGGTGTGATGTGCAGTGGAGTGGTCTGGTCGCTTCTAACGATATACTCGTTAGTCACGCGGCTAAATTTCATATGGCAACGCCCAGAAAGCATAGCGCATCTTTTAGTTTTAAAGCTGCTCTAACTCCCGATCCTGTGCTGTGGACCACAGTGATGCCCATTTTGCCTTTTTGTGTAGTCACCAAGTAAAAATAATATACACTGCACTGAAAATATACATATTTATCTCCTAGCTACCGACAAGACTATTCTTATTACTGTTTCTTCTCTTTATTATTTAAAAAAGTCCTTTGAAATAGCATTTAGTTGATTTCTTCTGTCAGAGTATTATCAGTCCCATAATATGTGAATTGTAGCCCTAACAGTCAGAATCGTGGACTTGTGATTCGCACACCAAAAATAGCGATGGAATATCAGCAAAAATTACTCGCTTTTTGGCTTAAACTAGCTTTTTTGTTTCTCAAAAGTTGACAACACTGTATCTGGGCGCCTTCCCCTATTTTTGTATCTGGTATCCTGCAAGTGTGTGGCATGTTTTGATGGTTTGTAACTGCTCATGCATATTCATGCAAAACGGCTGTAGAACAAACGAACCGCGCAGTGACTGTCGCTGCCATTGGCATTGGCATTTGGGCTTTGAGCTTTGAGCTTGGGTTAGGGTTTGGGGAACGACTGCAAATCAACGCGGACACAGTTGAGCGCCCCAAAGACACTACTGAACTCCAAGTACCGAGTTCTTAGTCCAAAAGCCCTGCAGTCCTAGCGTTGCCATCAATTTGACTGCTCAAAGCGTGTGTATATGCGTAGAAAGGAATAGCAAAAGGTCTTTAAGTAACACACAATGTTGGAGGTGTAAACTTGAAACTTGGCTTTGTAAGGTAGTTAGAAAAAGATTCGAAAATATATACAAGAGAGACACTTTTTGGGTGAGTTAATTACTGTTCTTTTTTTGTGAATTGATTACTGATTTAGTGACCAGGAAGATCATTCAGATGAAAGCAGAGATACTTAGTAAGCTTAACCTGGAAAGTGATTTTAGACAGGACAAAGAGGATGGGAAAATCAAGAACAACGGTATTGTCTTATGTACGAGGTACGGTCGATAGTGAACAAGAATATATATTAGGGTATGAATACCCCTTTCTGTCAGTTACATACAAATGCATAACTTATTGCCTTAAGGATATAAAAGTTTGCAATTGAACAAGTAGGACAGGCACAGCTTGCCAGACTGGCTAATAAAACTTCCCCCACCGGGTTGGAGATTTCATTTAATTTCATTCCTACTGTCTTTCTTTATTCTTCTTCTTTAGTTTTAAATTATCCTTAAATTCTATAAGCTCTTTCTTCATAACTAACTCTTCACTCTTATAGCGCCACCGGCAATTCTTTGCTGTGAATAGGGGCATAGCTACTGGACTACCGGACTGGCAAATAAACTTCCCCCAACGTGCTGGTGTCGTTATTAGATTTCAATTGTAATTTCGCGTAGGCTTTTAAAATGTTTTCCTTATATCTATATCTATATATTATATTATATTTTTTGATTTAGAGGAGGATTCGTTTATACATTTTCCTCCCACAACATATTACTTTTACTTCTTTATTGTTTCCATGTGGCATCACAATTCATTTCAATTTAAAAACATCGTTTCTTCTAGGTCTACCTCTGTAGCTGTCTTCCACACTCTCGGCAGACCATAAAAGTCTCAGCAGATTTTGTGACCATCCCCGTTCATACTGGGTATTAGTTAGGGAATGAGACCGCTATGACTAAAGCTTGACTCTTAATGTCTGTAGCAAGCAGCATATGTGATTATTATTTTCAGCTTACAAGGCGACAGACAATCTTCGCTCCAGCTCGCAGTTTTAGCAATATCAGCCCAAAATTATGCAATATTGTTTTAAAACTTTGCGCCCCTCCCCGCCCAGCAACACAGACAAAAGCAGTCCGAGTGAAAGCTTCAATAGTTTTAGGAAACTAACTGTATACACGCCCAAAAGCGCAGCCAACTGCGATGTCATATTGCAATTGACGCCCACAACTATGGAATGCCCATTTGCCAAAGTTGGTGAAACAACGAGTGGTGCAGAGTGCAGAGGGGTAGTGCGGCGGGGATAAGGAAGATTAAGGTTCCATCGTTCCACGCTCAATGCTTGACTTTTACAAATTTAATTCAGCAAGTTATGACAAAGTTTTGTTAAAGTTTTTACGCTCCCGCATGTCCAACTGTCAACTAGCTGCCTTCCTCACTCGCACAGTGGGCAAAATCAGCAAATAAGCAGTTGGAATTTGCAGTTGATAAAATAACTTTAATTTTTATCAAATCTAATATGCATATGTCTCTCGACAAGACTGGAATTGAATGCTGTAACTTATACACATATGTATAAATTTTATATAGTCGGAGATGACTCCGTCTGCCTATGAATGTGAAAACTTACACATATTTTATGCAGTTTTTCCACATTATTAATAGGTTCAGGCATTATTTAGATTTAGATTTTCTTAAAAACTATATTTCTTTAATTTTAATAGAAGTCAGACTTAATAAAAGCTACACACCTAATAAGGCTGGTTAGGATTAGTTGTTATGTTATTTTTAGCATACGATTTTGGGAAATGAATAGCCAAAAGTTAGGTTAGGTTAGGTTAAGACGGCAGGTCGCCCAAAAGGTCGCCTCACATAGACCATGTGGTCCTTAGTGATAGTAATGGACCTTGCGAAGTCTAGGATTCTTAAAAGACTATTATTGCAAATTTTAGGAGTTGATTCAACGGTGTCCCTGATACACTCTCCAGGGAAGTGAAGGTAGAGGAAGCCAAAAGTGAAAATAACTTAATAAGCAAGACAAGTTTATCAATGGAAATGTTTGAGGGTATAACCTGGGCTTCCTAGAGTTCTGGCTTCATTTTGATTAAGGTTACTCCAAACATTTAAATATATTAACTCTGGTACTTTGCTTTTGTCGCCCACTGTGCCCCGCTTTCACTCTCACTCTATTTCATTCTCTTCTGCTGCAAGGCTCCGGCGACTGAGCCGTTTGTGATACGCTGCTTAGCTCTTGAGGATTTTCCAAGCCGTTTTCATGTCTGAATATTTGCAAATGCGTTTGCTTTTCATGCGCAGATTTCAGAGTTCGGTAAAAAAAAAAAAGAAATGAAACCTTTTTGTTGTAATGTAAATGTGAGGACACACACACACACATGTGAAACATTGCAAATGTGTGTGCTTGAGTGGGGGGACGCAGGGCGAGCAAAATGCCTTAAAAGCTTCCGCCTTGCTTTACATGCCGGCTTAAGCGTCGACCCCTCCTACCCTGCCCTGCTTCACCCCCCCTTGCACACATGATACCAGACAATCAATAACCATTGACAAGCCACAAACAACAACAGGCGCATTAGTTGCGCAAATCCGCCATCCCTAAAAGTATGCAAGGACTTTTTATAGCTTTTCAAACTGCAAATCGACGTCGACGACGACGTTGAAGTCGCCGCATTGTCAATTTCGATTTCAGCTCCGATTTGGGCTTTTCATATGATTTGATTAGGTTTTTGATTTCGCCCGTTGCACTGTTCAATTGTCAATTGAAATACAATATTTCTGCAGGCAAATATATTTATTCTGCAGATCCCAGATACACAGGCAGGCAGACAGACAGGACGAGTCGAATCAAGTGTTTCTACCACAATAATATGAATATTTGTGGCCGGGATTTGAATGGCCTTAATGGTATGACAGTTATGTGTGCAGACTCTAAGATATAGGATATCATCCAGGATTTATTATACTAGAGAAATAAGAGAGAAGTTATTGTGTTAAAGTCTGCGGTAAGTATAAGTATATAGGCGAAGGATAAACAGTTTATACTCAATTCACACAGGGAGCTAGAGTATATTGGGTGTCCTTCCGCCTGTCCGTCCACAGGAAGACAATATATTGACAAAATTAAAGCAATCAATCATATTTGGTACAAATGTTAAAATTTCTAATATTCCTACAAAGGTTTCGAAGAGTGCCAGGAAAATCAGATAAAAGAATGTCCTGTAATGATCATGTGACATATAGTTCAGAAACATATTGTGTTGCTTGGATCTAATTGGGATATTTAAACATAATTCTTATTATATTTCTAAGAATGCTTTAGATTCTGGGATCTTATGAATGCAGTATCCGCGTGAACATATTTAAATTTTCAAATGAAAAACGCAGGAATTCCTTAGCACAAACACGGTATATCAGAATATAGTCTCCAACTTGGCATATTAAAGTCAATCACTGGGGGTTTGTCTGGCGGTTAAAGCGTACTATGGTTGAATGGCTCGCAAGCCTGCAACCCGCATGTCAATCACTGAGATAGGAGTCCAAAAACCGAAGTCCTTTGATATCGAAACGGCGTCTATTGCTAATGGGGCAAATGACGCGGGCCGTTGTTGGTAGATGTGGAGGTGGAGGTGGATGCTAAGCAGCTGCACGTGACTGCCAAAGTGATTGCCGCCAACCTATAAGCCTACAATCTGCCCAATACCCTGTCCTCAATATCATATCAACCCCCAACTATGCCACAAACTTGTGTCTCTGTGGGCGTTCTGTCTGCATTCAGCCTGTGTTTTATCTTTATGGCTGAAATCACACACGATACCACCCCCAGGTAAGGCATTCGCACACTTAAAGTTGGCTCATTAGAGTTGAAGTGTTTTGTGTTCAGATATGCTCCAATGTATCTATAGTTGGCGCGCAATGTATCTCCATCTGCAGCTCCACAAATGTGCGTGCCAATCGCGTTTTATGAGCCCAAAAGGTGTTGAAAATTAGCTCAAATCTAATGAACTGTGCGAGTTTAAGGGTTGGCTAACCCCCACCCAATTTGCCATTCCCATTCCCAACTTCTGACACTTCAGGCTGTCTGCCATCATTGTCTGGGATTCGAGCTTTGTATCTAATGCGTTAAGTAGCTGCTAACCCAACGCACCAAACCAAGTACTTTTTGCCTGACTTCTAAGTGGATAATGCATTTCCTGCACCAAGGAAGCAACACTAATACCAGTTCAAGGCACACCAGCTGACTGACAGACAAACTCACTGAGACTTTGGCTCTAGAGTTCTAATACAGGCGACAAACTTTACCAAACCAAAATTACACAGAGTTGAGACCACTTTTAGCTAAATTTCCTAATTGTTCAGTAACTTTAGATACCAATTTAGGACTTTTAAATTTTTTCCTGAATCGAAAAAGCCTTATATAAATTTTTGAATGGACAAAAAAGTGATTGTATATAAGTTAAGTATACTATTAAAAAGGATTTTATCATTATTCAATTCCATTCAATTCCAATGAGCCCTTATCTTTTTCATAACAAAATACATATCAAAATAGAAACTGGGAAAAATAAGTATCTGCGAGGTGACCTGCATAAATGCTTATTTATTTATTTAATTAATGATAACTTCTAGTTAAAACTATGAGTTAACATTGAATTTTTGCCATGGCTGCCAGGGCCTTCAGCAGGAGTTACATTATAATGGTTATTACTTACATTATTATGGGGAATGTATAAAGTATATGTGTATATATGTATTAACGAAGTGTTGTTTACATTATTTACAAGATTAGTATGGATGTACGATAATGAAAAATGTGTGTATGAGCGCTTCTGATGTGTGTAATTGGATATTGTGCTATATTTTATGAATCAAGTTGGTGTTGTTTAGGAAATGAAAAAGAATTTTTATGTTTTTATTGGTGGGGTTTGTAATTATATAAATGCTTATTGCTAGCAACTTTTTACAAAATTCAAATAAGAAATAAACAAATAAACAAATTTAACTTACCAATAATTTCTCTCCCGTGCTTTATAATTTGTTGTTTAGCCAATTTCCCGTCCGTGGTGACGGGTTAGAGTAGATTTTTCAAGTTGCATACAACAGTTTCCCGCCCGTGGGGTGTAGATTTTTCAAAGTCTCGGGCCCGGGAAAGCCTACTGTTGCTGGTACACAATACGAGCACGTAAGAAACTGTTTTTTTGCGGTTTTTGACGCGAAATAATAGATAAACGTAATATGTGAAGCAAACTATATACGAATATTGTGTCAAAATTTGAGCACAATCGGTGCTTTTCAAGTTTTTCACTTTTGCCCGCACAACATAACATTTTTAGATTAAGTACATATACAATATCTCCATATAGGGAAGATTGATCAAAAAAGTTTGATGATTTCGATTTATAAACTTTAAAGAAATGTAGCTATCCACTTTTTGAGAGATTTACATCACAATGGATCAGCAATTTAAGTATTTAGTATTTATTTAAAAAACACCGTAGATAGCTAGATAGATAATTAAGTTCTAACTAACCTTTATATGTGCGATCTTGATCATTGCCTGTGGTTATGGAAACTTTGTACTCATGTTATATAAGACCTCATGGTCCATTCTGTCGCCTGTCTTCAAATCCAATTCGCCTCGTTGCACACTCATACAACAACAACAAGGGACAACACTTTATTTATTGTTATCGGAGAGCATCGGAGCGCATCTCTCGCTTTTACTCTCTCCCTTTCTAACTCTCTCTCTGTCTAACTCTGTCTGCTGGCGTCTGTCCGAATCACCCGCTAGGTATGCTCTATAAAATTGTACTTAAAATGCCACAGCATGCTAAAGCAACACACGCCCACTCATGTGGCACACCCACTCTCGCACACAATGAAACATTTTGCAATCTGTTACTACGTTTTTGTTCCGGCTGCCAAAGTCGAAGCTCAAGTTTGAGTCAGAGCCGAAATTGTAGAGTCTTTCAGCTCTGGCTTCAGTTTCTGTTTGCTTTGCTTTTCACTTGACTTATAAGCTGCCATTTATTGTTGAGAGCCAGAGAGCGTAAGCCGGGCGGGGAAAGGGGGGTGCATCGGTAGCCACGCCCGCAATTTCGCACGTACGTGAGGTAATTTTAAATTGTTTTGGGCAACTTTCTTTTTGTATCCCATTTTCGAGACACACTCAAGGCACTGCCACGCCCCACACTAGCAGCCCCTTTGCACAGAGCTCTTCGTTTTCCAGCTCGTTCTTTGACTTTGACGCTGGTCTTACCCAACAAAAAACACACTAAAACAAAAAAGATAAAACAAAAGACAAAAGACAGTATGCAAGGCGCTCTGTTATTTCTTTGCATTACGCGCTGCCGAGCAATGTGCTCAAATTAAGCGCAGCTGGCGGCACGCACACTCACTCAAAGAGCAGCGACAGCGGCAGCGGCAGAGGTAGCGGCGCAGGCAGAGCGGCGAAGAGTAAAGGAGACGCACAGACAAAGAGACAGCTGTTGATAGTTCTTGCTTTCTACTCTTTCCTCCTGTTCTTCTCTTCGTTATTGTCACTGCCAGCGTCTTTATACTCGTCGTCGCTGCTGTTACATCAGCTTGAAAATTAGTTGCTACTTATATGCTTCACTTAGTTTTTCTTAAGTAGCACGGATCAAATACTGTGCATGTGTGTGTGTATGCGTATGTAGTCATCAGGTGCACCGAGTGTGTGTGTGTGTGTGCTACTTACAACTTGCACTGCCTGTGCAGGGATTATTTTCTCTTCTTTAGCTGCACATTTTCTACTTAAAAGAGTCTGCCAACGTGATTGCATGTTAGCACTATCCCCTCTCTCTCACCCCTCCAACGAAGCTGCTGTCTTTGGCTGACTCGACTGCGACGCATCTCTGCTGCCCTGCACTTGGGATTTGCGGTTACATGCAGACAAGTTGATGGTAAGCAACTGTAACAGTTAGGAAGCTTTAAGACCTGGCCAGCACTTTAATTGTATTGATGTAAGCTCACAGAGCCTCAACTTATTCTGCTTAGCAGCGATAATAACATAATGATATTATATCATATCCCGATAATTATGCATTATGACGACTTAGTGCTTCTTGATGTAATATTAAATGTGTAAAGAATTTCTTATTCTTAAACCATTTTCTTTACATGCGTACTAGCTTGTAATGGGCATATTCTCTGAAATTCCCTCAATGATCAGTAGTCTTTCTTTGTCAGAGCTCTAAAAACATTTTCCGAACAGTTTAGAATCTAACTAACAGTCCTTAACGGACGCAAAACACTATAAGTCTATAAGTCACTATAGGTATATATAATAACAATGCTATAGTCGAGTATACCCGACTACGAAAATCCCTGTACCCAGGTCAAAAATTTCCGATCGCATCTTCGTAAACTTACACACACACAAGGACGCACACAACTGAGCCACAGCGCAAGCGAGGCATTTTAAATGGTGGCTGTGCTTCTTCTTCCCCTCGCTGCAGCACTGAGTCTTCTTTCATGAATAACTTCCGTGTTTATTATCCGATCATTTTTTAAATTTGGACAGTACATTAAGAGGGACTAAAGAATTGTACATGCCAAATCTTAAAGCTATATCTTGAAAATTGTCACTATTTTTGGTATTTTGGGTATATTTGGTGTCTCTAGCTCTTATAGTTGCTGAGATCGACGTGTTCATATGGACAGAAGGATAGACGGACAGACAGACGAACATGGCCAAATCGAAATCTCTTTTGATACTGATCAAGAATATATATACTTTATAGGGTCGGAGATGTCTCCTTCTGGCTGTTACATACATTTACACAGATTTAGTACGAAACGAGCTATTTGAAGTTAGATAAACCAAGAGATGTTTGATAAATTACTAATTTAATCAGATCAGTTGATTTTATTGGTGCACAAATGTATATAAACAATTCAGACAAAAGTTCATTCTCTTTAAGTTCTTGTGTAATTGTATACAACATTGATTGTGCGAGGTTGCAAAGTATAATTTTCAAATATGTACATTCGGCATAAAAAATCAAGTAATCTATACCCACATTAGTTAAAATTATAAACTGAAAAACTACCTCTAGGATATAAACCATCAAATAATTATTTAATTATGGTCGGCTTCCCTCACGCAACTCATTAAAACTCTCATTTGCATACCATCTATGTATGTATGAAGCCTTTGTCTGGATAAGTTATTTAGCAAATTATTCGAAATGCAATAGAAACCAAACAAATCAAAACCAAACCAAACCAAACGAACGTGACAAATGCAACAGCCCCTCAATCAGAGGGCCATCCCCCAACCATGCGGCGCCAACTTGTTTTGAATATCCTTTTCCCTGTGCTGTATACAAATGCATCTCTCGCTTTGACTTCATTAGTTTGTGGCACATCGTACGATATTCTGTTTATTGAATTATAGTATGCATAGCAAACAAACAAACAAGCCACAAGCTTTGTCTCCTTCCCTGGTTTATTATGCATACGCCCCGTGTCTGTAATGCAGCAGCCTTTTAGATGTAATTAAACCCGCGATATGTCGTCGTTTTCGACGCTTTCCGTACCGTATACCTATAAAATAAGAAAAAACTAGGCATAATTTGATTGTGCAGAAGTTTTATACGTAAAACACAAAACGCTATATCTTCTACCCTGTAAAGTAAGCCGTCTTGTTTGGGAGCGTTAGGTAATATCTTAAAGGTACACATAAAACTTGGCTAAAACTTCGATAATCAACATCTTAATCAAAAATTGACTCCCAGATGTGAAAAATGTGGGAAAGTCAAGAATTTATGCAGATACATGCATATTTATAGTATAAATTGACAAAATTTTATCAAAATCAGACCATTATATTTTGTAAATGTGAAGCAATTTATAATTCGAATATAATACTATATTAGAGCCTGAGTCCATAGTATCTTCTAGACGAGCATTCTCGACAAGAGCATTTTTACATATTTCGCTCATATTTGCATTATTTCAATTGCAGAAGGGTTATGTTTGTATACAACAAATAAGAGAGCTCTAGTCGACTATACTCGACTACAATATACCCTCAAGCAAGCTCTCAAAACCTTAGGCACATCTTTGTACTCACATATACTTATGTTCATACATTTCTCATAATCTCAGAGATGCTTGATGAACACGGCTATACTAGTAGATCGTCTCGCCTATTGATACTGTTCAAGAATATATAAACTTTGCAAGGTCGTGGCTGTCACAAGCATTTGCACAGTTCTGTAGTCCCCTTTAACCATTTTACACAGGGTGTAAAATTGCCACAAGCCCACTTTAGCTCCATCCTCGCCATTACCTCTTTGTCTATCCTCGGGCCAAGTTAATACAATTATGGGCCTACATGGAAATAGTGTGCATCACTAATTACATTAGCTAATGAATGGAAATATCAAGTATTTATTTAATATTTATTTTTATTTATTTGTCAGGAATACGTAAATGTGTTATATTTCATTTAAATTTGGGCCCTTCATTGTTATGCGAGCCTGTAAATAATTGTAATTCGCTTAAATTGTATTTGAACTGCAACTAGGCATTTTTCGGCAACCTTTTAACAGATTTGTTTTAGCCATTTTGTGGCATTTAAATCAAACTCATTTGTGGATAGCCACTGATCGGTATCTGAATCGGTATCATTATGTGTGAAAGTTGAATCTAATTTTAATGAGTTGTGTTTACCCAAACAAATGTTAGATAATAATGCGAATTGTGTGAATTTGATTTGATTTAATTTTGTGTATTTGTGTACATCTGCGAATACAGGAAGGGTCATTGCGAGTTGTGCAAGTATCTGCATGCAAACATATGAATATGGTTCAAAAGGTCCTTCAAAAGGTTTGTACTATTTCCGAGAAACCTCCTTGTTCGACATGAATAGGAAAAGGTTAAAGTGAGCTATGTATAGCTGGTGAATACAGTGGATTTTGCAACAGTAATCATCCCCATTTTGGGAGCCGAATCTGGTTGAGACTGTTCCTTGGTGTCCATTGTAGTGGCAAAGCCATGTACTTATATCAAACAAGTAAGAATGCTCTAGTCGAGTATACCCGACTACGAAACTCCCTGTACCCAGGTCTAAAACATTCAATCACATCTAAGTCCACTTACACATACACACACACATACACAAAGACGCACGCACATAGGCGGCAAAAACGACAGCGCAAGCGAGGCATTTTAATTGGTGGCTGTGCTTCTTCTTCCCCCTCTCGCTGCATCACTGAATCTTCTTTCGTGAATAACTTCCGTGTTTATTATCCGATCGACTTGAAATTTGGACAGTAGATTAAGAGAGACTAAAGTATTGTACATGCTAAATCTTAAAGCTATATCTTGAAAATTGTTCCTGTAAAACGGTTTTAATCGATTTGCGGGGGAACGGGGGAGATATCTGAAATATGAAACAAACTTGATCTGCGTATGCTATACAGGAACCTACATTTCAAATTTGGTGTCTCTAGCTCTTGTAGTTGCTGAGATCGACGCGTTCATACGGACAGACGGACAGACGGACAGACGGACAGACGGACAGACAGACGGACATGGCCAAATCGAAATCTCTTTTGATACTGATCAAGAATATATATACTTTATAGGGTCGGAGATGTCTCCTTCTGTCTGTTACATACATTTGCACAGATGTAATACCCCCTTTTTACCCATTTTATGGGTACAGGGAGTAAAAATCATCGCGATTACGCCAGAAAAGCCCCAAACAAGCCTGAGTCGACCACAAGATTGCGTTCTTCATGTATACATAACTCAAGCCAGTTTTTCTGATTGATTCGGTTTTAAAATCTGTTGAAGTTCGATTGGAATAGCTTCCGTAATAAATACGTCTGTCAAAAAAATATAATTTCTTGAAGTCCAGTAGCACTTTTTCGTGGTACCCCAGAATTGATCAATTCTGTCTCTGATTACCGATCAGTTTACATATCATATCAAAAGCAGACATACGCATAAACACAAACAAACAAACAAACACATTCACACACATTTATTTCAACTTAAAGACCACTTAAGTCTGATTCAGGTCAAGAGAAGCATTCACCATTCCACAGTCACCGCCATTCATGTAATGACTTTGGTCAACAACTCATCAAGGATATGTCAGCGCTGTTGGCTCCTGTCGTTCCTCTCGCTCCTCTCAGTCCTCTCGCATCGACTCGCTGCTCCTGCGGCCGCGGTTAAGGCTCAGCGGGCATACAAAAGCACTTAACTCGTTAGCGGTTAACGCTATATTGGTAGGCCAACAGACACGCGCACAATAATTAAACAAGTCAGAATGGCCTCGCCGAGAGTGCTCGATAAGGAGATAGCCTGTACAGAGATGGGAGCACGTTTGAAGTTATATACTAAAGAATAGTACACAGATATTTAATTTACCCTATACAGCGGACAGCATATTCCGGAATAACTTTTCAGGATACAAATTTGAAATGATGAAATAATAGCATCAAAAATCGACGCATTATTCGAAAATACGGTCAGATACAGGAACCCGACTATCGTTACTCGGTTTAAGTGCACCCCTTTGCCTATATTATTTTTATAGGGTATAACAACACACGATTTCAATGACTTGTCAACACACATAAGGCCAACCAACTCAGGCCAAGCAAGCTGCTCAGGTGTCCTTGCCACAAGCAGCAGCAGCAGCAGCAGCAACCACCTGATTTGCAATTGATTGATTGATTGATTGATGATTGAATGGTGGCTGCCACAAATCCTAACCAAGTGACCTCGAGAACAGAGATTACCCAGCCATTTGCTACAAGTCTGCGAACTTGTAGTTTCAATTAAGCGAAATTAATGCTATTAACTAAAGCACAAGCAATTCCAAATTTTGTTGTCTGCAAACGTTTGATTAACGGCCAAAAGAATGGCTGGCACTCAGCCAAGTGCACATATAACAACATTTTAAAGGGTGCTAATACTTGGGCATATATTTTATGATGTGCAATTTGTGACCAATTAAAGTGTGTATTAAATAGGGATTGTCGAATATTAAATACCCTTACAGATATGTTGTTAAAATTCAATTAAGTCATAAATAAGCTCAATTCTCGTCCCATTTATTCAATATGTCATATAGTCATCCAATTTAAATCATATATATGTACCAGATAACTCGCAACCAAACTAAAAAGTTAGTATATATCTTAAAAGCCAAACTCACAAATTCCAGGTTTCATTTTGTTTTTTTAGGAGTTGACCCAATTTGATCGCAATCTGAACATTAATTCTTATAGTTACCATTGGAATAATCTGTGGAAAAATTTGTTGTTTGGAAACATATTTTCATATAGATATCTAAGAAAACTCTGCAAACTTTTTAAAATTTAATAAAATTGAGACTTTAAGCCTGCCTTTGGAACAAGATCGGGTATTTTTGCAAGGTATTATTTGTTGTTCTTAATTTAACTTACATATTTTTCTGTTATGCTCCCATATTGTATTTTCGGCATTATTATTTTATCCCAAGCTTAATATAGAGCATACCAAAATTCACAGCTTCTCAGGTCCTGTTAGTCATTTTTTATACCAACACACTTTTGTTAAATGAGTTAAACGCTCTCAGCTAATATACTGCGGCTGCTGCCTAATGGGATATAAGGCCGGGGCTACCTAGAGGGAAAAAACTTGCCAGCCAATAGCACACATGACTCAACACACGAAATACTTGGGAAAAGTGCTAGAGCACGGCCAGAATAGAACAGAACAGAACAGGCTGGGACAGGCCAGACCAGAGGCAAGGACGACGTCACAGGCGATGCCGAAATAAAAATAACAAATATCCACAGTTAATTGAAATTCCTTAACTTTCTCAATTAAACTTTCCTGCAATGCTTTCAAGTTGGCCTCGCAATCGCCAGTCTCAGTCGCAGCTGGGGCAAAAAACGCACTCGCCAAGTTTTGCTCAATCTATATCTATATCTCTTCCCCTTCCCCTTCCCCTTCCCGATTGCCCTTGCCCCTCTTACTTTTGCGTCCAACGTGGCGTATGGCTACAAAAGCCGCCGTTGAACGTGGCCAACCTGTGGGCGTTATTCGTGGCAAGTTTATGAACTTTACAACGGCGGCAGATTCTGTAAGACTATTTGAAGTATGTGCAGTCAGCAACTACCAACAACAACAACAATAATACCAACAACAACAACAACTGTCTATAGCTGCTGTTTTCCAATTTTGTTATACTCTGCTTAGCAGTAAGGAAAAAACCTATTCGGAAAATGATTCCCGACTATGCTATACCTGCACTTAATTGCAGATAAGATAATTTTCTATCACATCGAAATTCAATAGAACTAATAAATAGAACAGTATATAACAAAGTTTTAAGAATAATATTTATTTCAAGTTCGTTTAGCTATTTTCGATCTAAGCTTAGGGCTCAACATTTGGACGAATTTTGAAAAGAAACATTTCATTTTATACTTTACGTCTTTGGCAAAACTTATTTTTATCCTCAAGGTACAATTAAAAAGTATGAAAACTTGTATAATATCTAGGATATCATTAAATATATACAACATATCCGAAGTCCCATGCAGTCAGCGCTATATTACACATCTAACTATATCTAACTTTAAATAAATATAAAATAAAGGATATCTTGAAGACCCTGGAAGTAAATTTATACTGTGTTTCGGGGTTATATGAGTATAAGAACTCTAAACACTAACAAGTCAATATATATATTTTAAAATTAATAATAAACATTAAATACATATTTAATATTGAGTTCAGAACGATTTTGGATAGGTATAATACCAATATGTAATTTAAGCGATGCATTAAGCTTTGATCAAAATATACACATTCATTATTTTGGAGTTGTGGTCCTTTTAGGAATATGAATGAAGAAACCCGCACAAATTCGATACTCTACGCAGGAGTGCTGCTTTTTTAAGGAGCAAATACATATTTTGCCAAAGGATTTGATTTTAAATTATCAGCAATATTAGCTCTGAATATCACAAGATATCAGCAATATAAACTTTAGGACCAATCGAATTGAATATGAAGAATACACGAACCTGTGTTTCAATTGAATCCCACTCAAATCTCAGATCGAGTGTTAAGAAAAATTTTCGAGAATAAAAAGATTATTTTATGGAATAGAATGGGATAAAACAACCGCATTCAAAAAATTGATATTAACACACGTTGACTTATTAACTTATACACTTGCTTCGATAATATCTATAGTATTTAGAGAAATCTCTCTTAATAGATAGATCTTTAGTAGATATTTTTATTCGTTCTTTATTTTTTACCATATTATCGTAAAATTAAGACTATAAGGTAATGGGGAATTATCTAAGCAATCGCATCGGGCCTTCAGCTTAGAAGTGTGTGATGAAATATATACAGATGAGAAGATAAGTACAAGACATATAATTAAATACAATTAAATAGGGATTTTTAATTCATACATTTATTAAATTTGTTGAAATTTTTAAGATGTAATACGCCCTTTTTCAGCTAAGAGCAACAAAGTATATATTTAAGAAAAGTGGCAACAAACTCAGGACTCGTCATCGCTGTCTTCTTATTTTTCGTCGCGTTAGTTTATAAAAAATGCAAAAAGCTGCCGTGTTAAGAACTTGCTGGATGCTAAAAGTGGCTGCCTTACGACGTCTATGGCTCATTCCTATCAACTTTTGCCGTGCTTATAACTTCGCCTGCTGTATGTGTGTATGTATGAGGGCTGGCCTTGTGCGTATATGTATGTGTGTGCCCAAAAGGACTTTGTTGGCTGCACGCGACAAGCAACGCCATCCAGCCATTCAGGCAACTTCTGCTAACAACAATAATTGTTAATAATGTTTATGAAAAGTTGCCCCGTCGCATCGGCGTCGTCCTCCATTGCCACTTTGGCTATAGTTTGGCACATCTTTTGGTTTTGTTTAGTTGACTGTCTTATTTGCTTTTTGCCTGGTACCGGTAGCAATTGCTGTTGTTGGTGTTTGTTGTGTATTTTCTTACTGGTTGGGCAATTGCCCTGAATGGCAAGCATTTTATATTTGTTATGGGATCGATGGGGACAAGACCAGGACCAGAACTGAGACCAGGACCAGCAGTTGCAGCAGGCACTTACTTAAGTTTAATGATATTTCTTTATTTATGGCTTTTTATATCCGAAAGTTTTTGTTAACTTTGTATTGTGTTATGAGGTTTGGCTAGTTAAACAATTTCCAGTACTGGATTGAAATATTCAAAGGGGAAACATTCAAAAATGTAACAGCTGATTCTAGCAAAGATACGCTGAAATAATTTTTATAATAATTAAGAAATTATTGCATTCAAATATATTTTTCAAATCAAGCCGTGTAATGTAATGTTCTTTACTTATTTTTACTCCCTGTACCCATAAAATGGGTAAAAAGGGGGTACTAATTCTGTGCAAATGTATGTAACAGCCAGAAGGAGACATCTCCGACCCTATAAAGTATATATATTCTTTATCAGTATCAAAAGAGATTTCGATTTGGCCATGTCCGTCTGTCTGTCCGTCTGTCTGTCCGTCTGTCCGTATGAACGCGTCGATCTCAGCAACTATAAGAGCTAGATACACCAAATTTGAAATGTAGGTACCTGTATAGCATACGCAGATCAAGTTTGTTTCATATTTCAGATATCCCCCGTTCCCCCGCAAATCGATAAAAAACCGTTTTACAGGAACAATTTTCAAGATATAGCTTTTAGATTTAGCATGTACAATACTTTAGTCTCTCTTAATCTACTGTCCAAATTTCAAGTCGATCGGATAATAAACACGGAAGTTATTCACGAAAAAAGATTCAGTAATGCAGCGAGAGGGGGAAGAAGGACAGCCACCAATTAAAATGCCTCGCTTGCGCTGTTGCTTGTGCCACCTGTGTGCGTGCGTCTTTGTGTATGTGTGTGTGTATGTGTAAGTGGACGTAGATGTGATTGGATGTTTTAGACCTGGGTACAGGGAGTTTCGTAGTCGGGTATACTCGACTCGACTTCAAGAAATACAAAAAATAAATATCAAAAATACTGAAGTTGTATTTTCGGTATTTTTCCCATCTGAAAAATACTAAAAGTTATAAGTTTTATCTTTAAGCAAACTATAATGCTCAACAAATAATCGTTATTTTTCGTCTAAATATAAAACTTATGTAATAATTTTTATTTCTGATCGAACAAATATATTCACAAAGGAAGTTTAATTTTTTAGGAAATTCAAGAAAAAATGCTTAAAAAGTAATTTTTATACATGTCGAATATTTATAACCGTCACGGTCCCTGAAACTAAGCATTCCTTTCTTCATACCATAGCAAACTCTTGTTTCTGATCTTTACACCAATAACACGGTATCTTATAAGTGTAGTTTCTCTTCTGAAAGTCACAAACTTTAATCTACTTTGATTGGCACTATAATATTTTTCTTAACAAATAGTATACGTAGGTAACAGCTTTCAGCTCTCAAGCTGAAGAGAGATCCTCCAGAAAGGAAACACAGGACACACTCCAATTTAAACTATAAGCCACTTCAGTTCACAGAGAGTGAAGTAGCATTTCTCTGCAGAGCCTTAACCTTTGTCACAGCATTTGACATGTAAGCGCCTCAGCACATGCCCGCAGTGCCACGCTCATTCTCATGGCTCGTGGCTCATGGCTCATGGCTCGTGCTTGACATCCGGCGGAAATGCTTGCACAATGCCTGCCAGCTGATGCGGGCTTCCGTCGAATAAACAGGCTGGGGTAAGTAAAGGTGCCGAGGATGAGCCATTCGGGCCAAAGACTGTTGCTTAAGTTGTGCGCCAAGTGTTCAATATATCAATCAAAGGTGTTGAAAATAAATGAAAAATGTGTCGAAAGTTTATCATTGCTGCCGAGGCAGCCAAGGACACCAACACAGAACGACATCGGATTTTCCTTTGCAATTTTCCGAGTACGCTTCCAAATAAATGGGGCGTAAAAATAAAGTAGCATGAAGAGGTAGCAAACGACATGAAACTTTTTCCAAATCGATTAAGCTGTGACAACCTGCACAACGCGCCCTTCACAAAGTGTTTAAGGTTAACGTTTGAAAAGTGAAAAGAATTTTCACCAAATTTGCCCCCAAGGCAAACCGCAAGAATTGCAACTGCAGACGTGGAGCCATAGTCGAAGTCGAAGTCGGAGCCGGAGCACTGTTTAGCCCTGAGCTGCATTTTACTTATGCAGCGGAAACTATTTTCAAAATCTGTCGAAAATTGTGCACTGGAAATAAGCCCCAGCACACAAATAAATGCAATGGTGCGGCGCCATTTGGCAGTCAAGTTTTTGGTCCAAACTTTAAAATGCTGCCCAAAAACTACACCGAAAAGTTAACAAAGATGTTGACGCTCAAATACTCTCTAAACAAAGAAAATTAAGACAAACAATAGATAAATTAAATATATTGCTCAATGAAAGAATCAGGGGCCCATATAAGGAAGCATCTTCAAACATATAACCATATAAATTATGTATAAAATAGATCGGTATTAAAGGCGATTCGATCAAGCCCAGAGTCCCCGTATATATGAACGCAAGGATATTTGAAACTAGTACAATATAAAAGAAGGGACCGGCTATAACTTTTAAAATAAAAATTATTTGTCGATTTTTATTTTAAGCAATTTAAAATTAAATTATTTCTTGATTTTTATTTTAAACAATTTTAAAATAATGTTAATTTTTAATATTTTATAAAAAGAATTGAAAATAAGAGTTATATTATAATATTTAACTAAACATTTAAATTTAATTATTAATTCATTTTTTTCGGATCGAATAATAAATCAAAATGAATTTTTATAATATAAATTAAAAATAAGAGCTTATCCTGCTTCCAGGAAACTGCATCCCGATAAGGATATACTTATCCAACATTTTCACATTCATCTAGATACTTTTTTTCTGGTTTGATTTTTTTTTTAACTCAACTCCTATTTGCGATCCCTGTATAAAAGCCATATATGCTCCTGTAAAGAGATTGCGGTTAAGGATTGTTTTAAATTTTGGATATTCCCTCCACACAATCAATAAAAGCGACTTATGACGACACATTTCCTTTACGATCCACTTGAATGTTATAGCTAATCGGGCAATATTATCAGCAGTTATTCAAGAAACAATTTCCTGAAATGATCTGCTTGCTTGCACTACCTCTGAACTGCTTAACGCATTTTGAAGTTGTGCTTGGGATTTACAGAGCAATATACAAGGTGTCTCGTAGTCGAGTCTGCTCGATGCTTATTTATCTATTTGCGTATTGTTTCCGCCCTTTACAACCCACACATTTGTTTGAAACCCACTTTGTACTCGGGTAATACATTTTATAGTCCTTTTCTCATTATAATAAGCATGCATAGCCACTCAGGAAGTTCTACTGCTCTTTTTGACAAGTGTATTAACAGAATGTAACATTAAGCAACGGCAAATTATTGGCAAAGTGTAGCACAAAATTTGCTGACTGCTGCCAGGAGCAGAAGAGACTCCGAATCAGATTGAGAATCCGCCCCGAAACTAACCAGCCACCCGTTCAATGCCTTTAGCTTAAGCGCCGCACTTCAGTAAACTTTTTTAGGTGGGCGGAGGTGCTATATGAATTCTCCAGTGTTTTGCTTTTGGTCAAGTATGATTGGAATTTTATATGGCGCAGGTTCGAAGGACCTCAGCGACGACGTCAAAATGGCCAACACGTAGCAGGATGCAGGACGCACGGGAAAAGGGGAAGTCAGCTCAAGTGTTTGACTTTTAGTTGGTTGGGTTTGAGTTTATGCGATTCGAGGACTGCTTAAAAGCATTTTGCAGAGCAAAGCAAATTGTTACTTGCTCGATGCTCGTATTATTATTAATTTATGTATGGCGTAGGTTCGATCAAATCAATAAACTAGTCACGTTTGCAAGCTGCCCGAGTTGAGCACCAAGCCGGAAACACAATGCCAAAACCGGAAGCGCTTCTGTTTCGCTACAAACAAAAGGCCATTTGCAATTTGTTGCCCCGAGCGGCTGCCGAAAAGAATGCTTAATTTATGTGCGCTTATCAAAATGGCGCTAATTGAAAATTAGCCTGTTATCATGCAATTATCTATGGACTCGTCTCCCCAGTCTTTTCGCCCATGTGTGCCACTGCCGCTGCCACTGCGGCCAAATTCAATTTCCACATCTGATAGATAAGCGGCCAAATGAGCCTCACATCTCACTGGCGGAAGCACGAGCTCTGTCCGAGCTACTTCATATGGGATGTACGCCGTATACGAAACGAGCATTTGATTTGTGCGCCCAGAGATTCGCAGATAAACGAACCAGAAATTAAGAAGCTAGCCCTCACAAGCTGCATGACTCATGCATCGCTGGGAATGGGGCTTAAAGTTAATAGACCATGCTACGTACAATTTATAGCCAAATAAACGCGGGGTGTGCGTGAATTGGATAACAATACGAGCATGTAAATGCAAAGGGAGGTACTTCCCATACCCTTAACCCATTCAAAATTGGTAAAATGAGCTTAAGGTGTATATATTTCGATATTTATAAGCTGATATTATATACCAATAGTAGCTTATAAAAGTTTAAATTTAAATAAACATTTAGTTCCTCGATTCCACAGAGGTAGAGGGCAAGTATTTTGATAAATATTAATTATGTTGAGCTTGCCTACTTGAGTAAATCGTAAGAAATAAACAGAAATAGCTTACAACAATTTGTTCTCCCTTGGCAAACATTTTTACTCCCTGTACCCATAAAATGGGTAAAAGGGGGTATTACATCTGTGCAAATGTATGTAACAGGCAGAAGGAGACATCTCCGACCCTATAAAGTATATATATTCTTGATCAGTATCAAAAGAGATTTCGATTTGGCCATGTCCGTCTGTCTGTCCGTCTGTCCGTCTGTCCGTCTGTCCGTATGAACGCGTCGATCTCAGCAACTACAAGAGCTAGAGACACCAAATTTGAAATGTAGGTTCCTGTATAGCATACGCAGATCAAGTTTGTTTCATATTTCAGATATCTCCCTCCGTTCCCCCGCAAATCGATTAAAACCGTTTTACAGTAACAATTTTCAAGATATAGCTTTAAGATTTGGCATGTACAATACTTTAGTCTCTCTTAATCTACTGTCCAAATTTCAAGTCGATCGGATAATAAACACGGAAGTTATTCACGAAAGAAGATTCAGTAATGCAGCGAGAGGGGGAAGAAGAAGCACAGCCACTTTTGCCGCCTGTGTGCGTGCGTCTTTGTGTATGTGTGTGTGTATGGGTAACTGGACTTAGATGTGATTGGATGTTTTAGACCTGGGTACAGGGAGTTTCGTAGTCGGGTATACTCGACTATAGCATTCTTACTTGTTTTTACTCCCTGTACCCATAAAATGGGTAAAAAGGGGGTATTACATCTGTGCAAATGTATGTAACAGACAGAAGGAGACATCTCCGACCCTATAAAGTATATATATTCTTGATCAGTATCAAAAGAGATTTCGATTTGGCCATGTCCGTCTGTCTGTCCGTCTGTCCGTCTGTCCGTCTGTCCGTCTGTCCGTCTGTCCGTATGAACGCGTCGATCTCAGCAACTACAAGAGCTAGAGACACCAAATTTGAAATGTAGGTTCCTGTATAGCATACGCAGATCAAGTTTGTTTCATATTTCAGATATCTCCCCCGTTCCCCCGCAAATCGATTAAAACCGTTTTACAGGAACAATTTTCAAGATATAGCTTTAAGATTTAGCATGTACAATACTTTAGTCTCTCTTAATCTACTGTCCAAATTTCAAGTCGATCGGATAATAAACACGGAAGTTATTCACGAAAGAAGATTCAGTGATGCAGCGAGAGGGGGAAGAAGAAGCACAGCCACCAATTAAAATGCCTCGCTTGCGCTGTCGTTTTTGCCGCCTATGTGCGTGCGTCTTTGTGTATGTGTGTGTGTATGTGTAAGTGGACTTAGATGTGATTGAATGTTTTAGACCTGGGTACAGGGAGTTTCGTAGTCGGGTATACTCGACTAGAGCATTCTTACTTGTTTGTATAGGTTATGATGAAATTTGAAGCCAATCTAACAAACACTTTATTCACTTCAACCTATCCTAACTTTGTCAAAATCGAACTGATTTTTCTAAGGAATGCATTTTTGCTTATGGATTAACCCAACGATAGATTAAGCATTTCAATTTAATACATTTCCTGAAGTTCACATTTCGGTGATTATGCAACTCTTGTAGAGATCGTAGAGAACTCTTGTGGAAATCGTTTGAATATGATTTTTCTAGACATCAACATATCATAGCCTTGTCAAAACCCAACCGATTTTTTTAAGGAATTCAGTTTTGGTCATGGTTTGATCTCTAGATTTATTTGGCATATCAGTTTTATTAATTTCTTGAAGTTCACATTCCGGTCATCTTGCAAATCTTATATAGGTTGGTTATTTATAGAATATTTTCCCACCATAACTTTGTTAAAGCCAAACCGATATTTTTAAGGAACGCATTTTTGGTCATGGGTTAACCTCTAGGTTGATTTGCTATTTAAAAAACAAGTAAGAACATTGCAGTGGGACGTACCCGACAGCAGAATACTCTGTTCCCAGTACGGTATAATTTGACTATTTGTGGGTTCGGGAAAAGACGCGAAGAAAACAGTAGTCTGTATGTCAAATTTTATGACTCTACCTGTACAGGAGTGGAAGACATAGACTTAGCTCATTTGCTGAGGAGGAGGTGGTGGAGTCAAACATTTTTTGATGCAGATTTGTCCAGAGGGTGAACATTAGTCTGTATGCCAAATTTGGTGTTTCTACCTGGACAGGTGTGGGAGATATAGATTTTGCTCATTTGCGGGGGAGGGGGAGATCCTTCAGGAATCGCAACATTAGTCTGTATGCCAAATTTGGTGACTTTAGCTTTAAAACTGTGCAGGATACAGGTTTTCCTCAAATTGAGGGGGAGGGGGTAGTGGTGGACGGGGTCTGCGATCTCGACACTTCATAAATTGCGGGTATACACCAACATGTGTAAAAAGTTTGGTTGCTCTAGCTTCAAACGGACAGACGGACATTTCGCAAAATGCAACCCACCTTCCGCCCAACCGATCGAGGGGCACCACAACCTCACTAGGCGCACAATCACTCCTTTCAACAATTTTTCTTTTTGTTTTACAACTTCTTATGCCATTTTCACTACTGATCACTTAACAAAATTTAAAAAATATATTATACATAAAAAAACCGATGATGCAAATGCGCAGCGTCCCACCGTCGCGACGGCGCAGAGCGATTGTCAACTGATTGGCGAATTCGGCCCCGTCTTAAGCAGAACTCGCTCAGATCATTAGCAGCCGAATTGCGGCGAAAAATGTGCGACTCGCTGAGTTGAGTGCTTTCGATGCACAGCTGTTTAGAATTGGGAGTTTACTGAGCTGAGTGAATCGAAGGAGATGTCTTTTCCCAATGGGCTGCAGAAGTTTAACCAATTTTGTAAAATCTCCTAAGTGCCTCACCTGTAAAAAGCCAGGGTGAGCGGAATTTTAGCTAGTCCCAAAAATAATTCATTCTACACTAAGTATTACCAAAAACAACCCCGGCTAACTTACCGTTAAATTGGTTGGCACTTAATGCAACGAGATTCTTACAGCCACTGGCTGCTACTGCATCTCAGCTGATTGTAAATTTCACCTATAACAACAAGTAAGAATGCTATAGTCGAGTATACCCGACTACGAAACTCCCTGTACCCAGGTCTAAAACATCCAATCACATCTACGTCCACTTACACATACATACACACATACACAAAGACGCACACACACAGGCGGCAAAAGCGACAGCGCAAGCGAGGCAATTTAATTGGTGGCTGTGCTTCTTCTTCCCCCTCTCGCTGCATCATTGAATCTTCTTTCTTGAATAACTTCCGTGTTTATTATCCGATCGACTTGAAATTTGGACAGTAGATTAAGAGAGACTGAAGTATTGTACATGCTAAATCTAAAAGCTATATCTTGAAAATTGTTACTGTTAAGCGGTTTTAATCGATTTGCGGGGGAACGGGGGGAGATATCTGAAATATGAAACAAACTTGATCTGCGTATGGTATACAGGAACCTACATTCCAAATTTGGTGTCTCTAGCTCTTGTAGTTGCTGAGATCGACGCGTTCATACGGACAGACGGACAGACAGACGGACAGACAAACGGACAGACAGACGGACATGGCCAAATCGAAATCTCTTTTGATACTGATCAAGCATATATATACTTTATAGGGTCGGAGATGTCTCCTTCTGTCTGTTACATACATTTACACAGATGTAATACCCCCTTTTTACCCATTTTATGGGTACAGGGGTAATAAATAAGTGGAAAAATTAGAGTTGTTTTCGAATTTAATTTTAAAAATTCCTAAATATTTCTTCATTTATAATTTGTATATTAAAAGTTATAATTGTTGCGGTGCCTGTACCTTATAGGGTGGTCTATACTGTTTGCATTGTACGATTTTACCCATTTACCAGGCTAACTATTCTTTATGTTTATTTACTAAAGCCACTCTTGAATTGTAATAAAACACGAATATGTATGTGTATAACATACTTTAATTAATTTGTTTTGTTTGTTTGCAGGTTGCTGCATTTGCTGTATTTTGATCAGTGTCACACAGCTCTGAAATGCACTGCAATGCAGTCAGTTCAAAGTGAGAAATTCTTGTATATCATATGCGTAAAAATTGTCAAGCAATAAAAACTAATCAAATAAATAAATAAATGCCCGAAAATATACAAAAAGCGTGAGGAAAAGGAACAGCAATTGCGAAATAAATGCCACAAACAATTGACAATAAACTACACGACATATGAACACGCTGACATAGTATATGTACATACATACAAATACACAGATCTTTATGTACATATGACATGTACACAAATACTAATACACACATACTTCAACATGTCTGACCCGGTCCCCACACAGACGGCACATTGTTTGCATGTGCCAGTGATATAAATAAAATTAAAAGAGGGAAGAAAAAACATAGAAAAGAAGAAGCATCGGAGCAAATAATAAATAAACTACAGTTCATGTCATGTCAGCAACAAGAAGACCAACAAACTGCCAAAATGAAATCGGGAGGAGAGCTCAACAAACAAAATAAGAGAAATGAACAGCAAAAAAAATATAAAAATGTAGCACAAGTGAAGCCCAGCCGAGTTATACAGATGCGTGTAGTTAAATTAATGAGTTCCTTAAGTCGGGTAATTTGTACGGACAGAAAGCATTTGGAATACAACATGTTCCCAAAATTAAAATAAACGTGCAGGACCAAGGAACTAGGACTGCTTAATTCAAAATAAATTAAGGAATTGAATTTCTTTTTGGTCGCTGAAAGGGATCAAAAAATTCAAATTTGCATCCTTAATATTTCCTCTCAATTCATTTAATCGCAGTAAAATAATTATGTGTATTTTTATGTGTCCGTCCTAATATTAATTACAATAAGGAGTTCAGACTTCAAAGCCCTTTCTGCCTAAGTATATACATAGATCTTTTAATCAAAATGATAGTTATTAAAGATATTAGAGGAGCAGAGCAGGAGGCGGTTTCAATACCTAGGACACTTTAGCTTTAACAATCTATCCGACTTATTCGGTGTTGGGATAAATAATATCCTCAAATTCATAAACTCTTCTAATTGGTTCAAAGGGGAACACACTGTTTAAAAGACGTCAAGTGGTATCACAAGGGCACAAGTGTGGAGTGGGAATACACCAGTTCTCCTGTTGCAGCCACTGAAACCTAACCTAACCTTAGATATTAGAATCTTTTTGATCAACGATTTGAGAAGTCACAATTTCTTAATATTTAAATGCCTTCGCAAATTGAAAATTTCATTTCTAATTAAACCAAAAAATGTTTCTTAAAGCCAGAGGTATGCTAACTATACGTACTTCAAACAGTAAACACGAGCTGTCATTCTTTAAAAAAACGGGAACACGACATCGAAATTGATTCGAAATGGAAACAGGTCTGAATGTTAAATTGACAGCACATCGAGATTAATATCACAGAACATTAACCAAATTAATCAGGCTCAAAGTTTCAATGTGCTTGAATAATGTAGTTGCTTATTTCGGGGAAAGTAAGTAGTTAAGTTAAGTAGTTCTTAATAAGATATACATTATAATAATGGTAAGCCGGATAAAGTTTTATATTCTTATCACAGCAAAGGAATTTTAATATCTACTTCAAAGAAATCAAAGAAAATAAACTCAATTTATAAATACATCAACAACTAAAATAAACTTTAAATAGTTAGAATATAGTAAACATTTCAAACTCCAATTCATCCCTCACCCCCAAGATCTACACCATTAAAATAACCTAAATTAATAGCCTGAATTGTAAATAATTGTAAATAAACCTAGCCTGATGTGCGCTATAGCTTTAGTCCTTCGTCTGTTTTTTCACAATGCATAGGAACATTTATTAAATAAATAAACAGAATAAAATAAATTCGTGGTGCTGTATTTAAGACTAATCTAACAATTAAGTGACACCTTTACTTGTGGAAGTTTGAAGATTTTAATCTGATTTCAAGCGCAAATACTGCGCTAATTCAGTTCAAGCAGAGTTGGTTCTTTACCATTAAAGCAATTTGCCACCTTTAAAATTTTGCAGATTTATGGGAATTTCATAACCACCTTGCGGCAGCTGTCAGCGAACTTTGGTCCCATCAGCTGCCTGCAGAATGCTTTTAGCTTCCAGTTCGATTCTAATAAACTGGATGCCTCCGCGGTCGACGTTTCATCAAACTCAAAAATGTCTGACAATCGCCAGGGGATGGGCTTTGGCTGCCATTTGGTTGGGATTGCTTTGGCACGTGCAACAGGATTGGGAGTGTTCGTTGCATCGCACATATTGGTATAGCCGCGATTTATATGGATCCAGTGCTCTGTTATTGCAATATTGGTAAAAAGCCGTCATTGATGGCGCGACTTCAGCGCGCGAGCAGGCTTCAACTCAATTATCAAACTTTGGATGCCAATTCCAGTTCAGCTATTCACTCATCCAGCCTCCGGTACTCACACGTGCTGGCATATTTTTGGAAATAAACGTGAACCGTGCCGGGACCGGGACCGGGACCATGGCCGGGGCTTGTGTTGCGAAGTCCGGAGTCGGGAGTCGGAGTCCGCACAAACGGCAAACGGAAATGGATTTTTGATTGAGTGCACAATAAAATGTGAAATGCATTTTACAGCTCAAAAACAGACAACAAAAAGCACACAAAAATTGCACACCATCGAGCTCAAAGTGGAGTTTAGCCATATATACGGAGTAGCCCCCGTACTTATATAGAATTGTACATACTCGTATATATTTTATATGTTTCTTTTGCAGCTGTCTGAAATTGTTGCAATTGAAATGAAACTGGCTATGCGGCATTATTGTAAATTGAGCGGCGAACCAAAGCGTTTGCCCTTTTATTGCCCCCAATCGAACCACTCCGGAACCCTCCGAACAGCTCCAAACCATTTTAATTTGCGCACAAAGTTGCGATTTATTTGCTTTTGCTTCCATATTGATGCCGCCTTCATGAAAGTCAATTTATTTCATTATAAAGTGCATAGGTTTTTCGATAACTTCTCTCATTTATTTTTGCTTTTTATGGCGCATATTTGGCGAAATTTATTGGCCTCATGGCTAACAAATTGCGAACACAATGTGGAAGAATTATAGCCTTGATGTCGTCGTCAACGTCATCGTGAGTGCAATAAAAAGCAGAAATAAATATATACCGCAGATTGAATACCCTTTTATGCATATTAATCAATGTATTCCTATGGTACTAGCTATACAATAAAGTCATCTGATCCTTGACAAAGTAAGGGACAATTTAGGACACATACTTAGTTTCAACTGAACGCCCAGGTCAAAGGTATATAAATTTTATCTCTATACACTCTTCGTGCAAAATTATAACAATTTTAGAAGAGTATCAAAGTTTGGAGGATTATGAACATTTTTTATTGGTTATCTATTGAGGGCGTGAACAGGAGCAGTAAACTGGATAGTAAGGGGACTCTAAATAAATTGATAAATTTGCAGAAAAGAGATAAAAGCAAATTACGAATAAAATTAATGATGAATTGTGCTAAATGCTGATTCAAAGCTTTGAATAACGTGAATATGTACACAAATGATTTATGAAATATAAGTGTCTGGTAAAATAAAAGCAAGTTTGGAAAAAAACAAGCAATTAACTGCTTGGGAACTTAACATATATATACTTATCATAAAAAAGTGCCGTGCCAGTTAATAGTGGTTAATTTTATTATTTGAGTGGATAATAAAATAGATGAAGATGATACCCAATTATCACTATATTTGTTCCAAAGAAGACATCAAATCTATTGGTCAAAAGTATGCAACTTTCAGTATAGGGTATCCAAGCAAACGTTGTATAAAAAGGTTGCCAAAATATTCGCCCTGCTTAACATAAAAGTAAGTCAACACCAGGCAGACAGAGCGCTGAGGAGAGAACGCTTTTGGCATTCAGTCAGTCACATTCAGAAACGTTGCCAATTTCAACATACTCGTATACTCGTATAGCATTTCCCTATGGCCAAATTGTGCTGCCAAATTTGAAGATGTTCAGGACATGCGTCTGCAATAGCTATCGATGTCTGGGACTGGCTTCCAAAATTTGGTCTAGACGTTGTCTAATGACAAACGCAAACCACAAAAGACGACGACAGAAAATGTTATGCAAGTCAAGTCAGTCAGAGCCAAGTCAAATGGAAATGCCCTGACCGAGTCGTGTCCTGTCCTGTCCTGTTCTGGCCTGGCCGCGCCGTGCCTGGTCTCTATCCTGACAGCCAATGCAAAATAAACAAGCCAAACTTTAAATAAAACTCATCGAAGGCTGTGGCTCGGCTAATTCCTATTGACAAAAGCATTGGGAAAATGTTTCCAGCTGCGCATTGAGCCGCATCCAATGGATGCCCAAGATGAGAGATGATTCCGAATTCATAAAATGCATGCAAAATGAACAAATAAAATGCTTGAAATGAGCATAAAAGAATTGGCCCATCATCATTATTTATGCGGTCGGCTACCAGTTCGAAATAATAAAACACAATCAATGACGATGCTGTTTTATTTTTAAGGCCAAATTTACATAGCAGAGAAAAGACTATTCAGAAATTAAAATGCAAATGAGCCACAATGAGAACTTCAACGATGTTCCCATCTAGTGAAATTTTTGTACCCACAAAACTTTGATTTTGCTATAAAATAGAAATGGTGCGCCAAAAGCAGTTTTAGTATTATTTTTGAAACGAACATGAAGCGGTCTATTAATTTGCTGTGCGGAGGTGCGTTTAACAGTGTTTTGTAAGATATGATTTTATAGCCTAAACTAAGTAATAACAAAATAATAATACCCTCTACAAGGGCAAAAAGAATGTATTCAAGTGAAAAACACATAGTTGCAACATCGCTTGATAATTTGGTGGAAAACAAGTCAGAAAGGAATATTTTTGTGAAGTTCATTTGAAGTGCAACGAAAATCGCTCAGTTTCAACGATTTTATGAATACTTATGCAAAGAAAAAATATAACATTACTTTCACAGCTGAAATTAATTTTTATGAAATTTCCATCTTTTTTTTATATCAAAATTTGCATATTTATTTAACTGGTTTATCTGTTACCTTTTTGGCAGCTTAAACTAGTAATTGTTTTTTTTTTTAACTATTTAGGTACAGACTTTTAATATAATATTAATGCTAAGAAACAAAATAGGGGATAATTTATATTTTATATACATATGTAAAATTAATTAAAGGACGTTGCGATGCGGTAAGTCCTGAGGGTGGAATTATATGAATTTTATTTTCTTTGGCACTCGTATTCTTACACGAGTATCTGGACATCTTGTCAGTGTCACTACACTGACACTAAAAGATAAAATAAAACATCCTTGAAATCGAATAGAAAATTTAGAAATTTATGACATCCCTTCTGTGCTATTGCGTGTTTCTGATGTACCTTTTAGGATTAGTAAACGGATTGTAATGTTACTATATATTTTAAATACGGAACACCACAAAATTCCGGGGCGTAATGTATGTTTCCGTTTCTTTACCAAAGTTTACTTGGGTTCCTAAACTTCTATTAGAAATATAAGAAACTCCAATAATGAAAGTTTAGAATCTATTTACAGAAGTTTCTAACAATAGCTAGGGCAATCTCAGCCCGCAGCAATATAAGTACAATAGTTAGAAACTAAAACCATCAGATACTCGGAAGGATTTTGGACAGTCACAAAAATATGAAAGATGGGGACAAGGTCAATAAAACTAGTTGTAGCTGCGAGTTCCCATGAAAGTATTTGCCAGAACCATCCACAAATTCCACGAATTGTGTCCCAGGGTGTTTTTGCGAAAACCCAAAACCCAAAAACGCCACAAAACCAAACGACGCGACATGGACGAGGTTTGAGCCGTCTTCGAATTTTCGGCGCTTAGTTGGTAGCCTTAATTGAGGCTTAAGACTGGACACAGCCGGCGGGTCGTTGGGTATAGTTTTGGGTACGTTACCCGCCGTTATCGGTACCCAATGTGCCAGTCATAAAGCCATAAATAAACCGTGGAAATTTCCCGACAGCCGAGCCAGAAAAAAACCGAATGAAAAGCCTGGAAACAATGTTTATGACCTACACGCGCCCGGTAACACGCGCTAATGAGATGTACTACCTAGTAGGGTACTGCAAATCCGGTGAGACGCTACCTGCTTGCTTTATAAGGATGCGCTGCACAGGTCCTGACATTAAACGCGCACGGAACGTCCTAGAGTGAATAACTCAACATGAGCAGCCAGAACATAAAACACAAATCGGAAAGGAAGCGACAGAATCTGCTCAACAAACACACCAAAGCCAAACATCAACAGAATAAACTGAAAAAGCACACCAAGAAGTTGCTAAGGAAGTCCTCGATAAGCTTTCACTATCAGCTGTTTCTATATCGCCAGGAGCTGCGACGAGCCAACACGGACTTCTCCTATTTACGGCTATCTCGGGCTAAGATCATGTTGACAGCAGAGCTTATAGCCCGGAATATTGGCAGCTGCAGCAAGCTGTGCAGCGTGGATGATCTCAAGATGCTCAGTCGCGAGGTGCAGTTCAAGAAGCGGCTGAGCAACCAAGTGGAGCGCCTGGAACAGTTCCAGGAGCTGGGCCTCACCGATGTGGTCCTCAATGGCAAGAAGACGGCGCTTTAGGGCTACATAATTGCCGATGTGGTTTAGGCTAGGGCTGGGCATTAGCTTAAGTTACTTTTATCGTTTAGTTTGTAATATTTTATCAAATAAAATATGTCAGCTACATTTAATTGCACTGCGTCATTTCAAAATTGTTTTTGAAACTTTCAGTTGTGCTACTCTGCAGCACGCTCAGTGCGTCCCAAGAGTTAGCGTCAAACAATACCAATCCCAAAGACAGCGAAGAGGCACACAAATTGGAGGCCTTGTTGGCCTCACAAGATAGCACAACTCTGAAACCCAGCAGTAACTCCACATCTAAGCCCAACCCAGGCCAGGAACATCATATGGAAGCTCATGACTACAATTTTCAAAATGATCGCCTACCTGGCTTATCGGAGGATGATTTTAATAACCTGAGTAATGATGCCAATCCGTTGCACTTTCTTAAGCAACTGACAACAGAAGCAACGAAAGAACCATCTAAAGAACCTACAACACAGGTACCTAAACTTTTGATATAACTCTTAAAATTTATGTATATCCACTTGAAAACTGTACCTGAAATCCGACAGGTCTGTGATCTCTTGTTAGCTTAAGTCAATATTTCTCAACTATAAATTTTTCTCCAGTAATTTGTTTCCTTTTTCTTTTCTACAACCTACAAGACAGATAGCTAAACTTTCGATATAACGTTTTGAATACTTGTATATCCACTTGAAAACTGTACCTGAAGTCCGACAGATCTGTGATCTCGTGTTAGCCTAACTCAATATTTCTTAACTATTCATTTTTCTCCTAAAGAAACTTTTGATATAGCTCTTAAAATATATGTACATATATCCACTTGAAAACTGTACCTGAAGTCCGACAGATCTGTGATCTCTTGTTAGCTTAACTCAATGTTTCTCAACAATTCATTGTTCTTCTTTTCTCTATCAATACAGGAGACTAAGCCCGATTCCGTTCTTGGTGCACCCATCTACATCACCATACCCATATATATCAATACCTCTGGAAAACTGCCACTCAGCTTGACCATTGGCGATCAGGAACTGCCACTGCACCCACAAAGACGCAGCTCCACACACAAGAAGAATAATCACTCCACCAAGTCACCCAACTCGTATTTCAATCGTTTGCTGCAACAAATTGAGCCACCGAAGAGGCGCACCACCAATCGACATCGCAGTCAGAGCCGCAGCAAAATCCAGGCGCTCAGGAATCGCAGTTCCTCACATCAGCTCTATGAAAAGCTAAGCTTCGAGAAAGGCGAACAGTGAAAACTACAAGAATTTGTAGTTAAAATAATTTCATGTATTTGACAATTTAGGAACTAATAATAAATAGTTTCAATAAATAATTCGAGGTTTTTTGGTGGGGTTCCCTAAACTGCATTATTGGCAACAGCAGGTTCCTCAGGCTTGACCGCATTTTCCACTGGAGCAGCTACTGGAGCCGCCTCAATGTGCTTTTCGGGCTGTTTATCCTCCGTCTCGGGTTTCTTATCCTCATCCGTAACAGATGCTGCGGTGACAGCTGCTGGTGCCTCCTCCTCATCATCATCAGCAGCATCAATAACCTGCTCGATGGTTTGCTGTATGAAGTGCTGGAACAGCTGGAAGTACTGCAATGCATTGTTGGCCACCTGCTCCGTGGGCAGCTCCGTGGTGACCTTCTTGAGTGCATCACGTATTAGGACGAGCACTGGCTTACGGGTGGTTGACACGGCGCTGGTGGTTGGAATTGTGGTGGCGGCCTCAGCTTCAGAGGGAGTTTCGGTTGCAGCCTCAATCTTGGCAGGTTCCTCGACTGCCTCGCGGCGTCTTCTGATAAACGACACATCATCGTCGTCATCATCATCGTCTTCAGTGGACTCGTTCTTAGCTCCAGCTTCCTGTTTTTGCTCCACCTCATCGTCATCATCGTCATCCTCATCGCTATCCGCGCTTGAGTTAGGCGCCTCCCTGATTTTCCTCGCGGCAGGGAAATCACTGTCTCCAACAACGTCAAACTCCAATTTGGCGGGTGCGGCGCTCACAGCAATAGCCAAGATGAGCAAAGCAGCTGTGTGGATATCAAAAATTACTTTAAAGTCGCAGTTCTTTCACTTGGATACTTACCCAGTGTCATATAAATGTGCTTAACCATATTTGTTGCTTATTTGGCTAATCCTTCTGGCTTGGGTTTGGTTTTTGGGAACGGGGCACAGTTGACTTTTGCAGTTTGCGGTCTTTATGAGCGAATCCAGCGCTTTGCTTTCGCTTTTTATAGCCATGCGACGGCTGCGGTTTTTGTCCAGAAATGAAAGTAAACATGAAGCCAGCCAGGCTGTGAGCTGAGCTGAACTGAGCTGAGCGAGCTCTTTCAGCACTGGGGGGGTCTAGTCTCTCGCCTCCGGTCTCTGGTCTCTGGGGCAGACCATCGTCCAAAACAGCCGCTTTTACTGCAACGGCGCTCTCAGCGCTCTTTCTTTTTACTTCTTTTGTTTACCTCGTTTTTTTCTATACACAACAAAAGAAACCGAAATCATTTATTTAAAATTCGGTTTCTGGTCACTTCTTTCATAAATTTGTTTATTTATGCACAAACTTTTGGCCGCCTCTCGCCTGTATTTGGCTTACACATTAACGTCCATTTGCCAGTTGCGGGCGTTACGAGGCAGAGTCTACTCATTGTTGTTATTGTAATAGCCATATATGCAAATATGTTTAGGTTCCAGAAGATTTACATACATATGCATAAGTTTATTATTCAAAATCAATTTTCACAGCCTCATGACGCACCTAATTGACTGATTACATTTCTTTTGGCAATCAGTCATTGCTCTGCACAATCTGATTATGTAATAATTAACGACTATTGCCTATTAGATCCCACACTGTTGACGGTTTCTTTATTTGTCTGTGTCCCCTATGAGCTCTTAACTTTCTAATGCATTTTGGAAATTTTCAAAACTTTTCCGTATTGGTTAATTTGAAAACCAAACGCAGCCGATAACAATAACAATAGCAATAGGTGATCACGAGTCGAATGATTCATATTGATATGGTCTAGACTCTGGAGAAAGCAATTGAGCGTATACATAATATCGGTTGGAGGACAGTTGTATTATTTACTAGATTACTATTAAGCATTTAACTTAAAGTTCATTAAATTATTGTATTGATTACAAAATGTAATGACTGCGTAGTAAACGTTAAGATTAAAACCACTTAGAAATTCCAGTTCCTAACTGTATCTAATACAGATTTCTCTTTCTGTTGTTTTCCGTATTAACGATTCCTTATGACAAGTTTACAAATTTAGATTTAAGGGCTTTTGAATACTAATCTATTTATTCACATTAATAAATATTGTATATAAATACAATCTCAGTTAGCTTTTATACGCAGAATAATGAGTATTCCCTTGAAATAAAAGTATGTTATTTATTTATCTCTAATTTTGAATTAACCAAAAATATGACATTGATTTTTGGAATTACAATAAGAATTTAAATACCAAAATCATTGAAGAAAATACAGCCTAGATTTTATATAGATATCTTTATCCAATCCCATCTTCCTTTGTCTTTGATGTCGTTGAATCTCAAGCTTCCTAGAATCACTTCTTCCATTCGTTTTTTTTACCAAGCACAACATTTTTTTTTACAATATTTGCTTTTATGTTTACAATCCGTCTCATCTAGGGACAATCAATAAATTTTGTCGTTTAACTTAAAGAAAACATGAAATACAATATAATCCACATTAAAATTAAATAAATGCCAACAAATCTGTGTCGGTTTAAAAAGATTTTAGATAGCTTTTTCCAGGTTGCAATCTAGGTCAGTAGTCAGAAAACAAATTAGAGATAACCAGCTATTTGAGGTTGAAAAAGGTCCGTAATTAGAACAGCAATTACGTTGTTTACCATGTTGGTAACAATTCCAATGAAGTATTCTAAATGGGAAACTCAACAATGTATCGAGTCACTCCAGCAATAACAAGTTCTGGATAATGATAACAAACAGATTAATTGGATGATGATTTGAAGTGATTATGCAGAGTTAGCTGAGCTGGCGCGATGTTCAGGTACACACAACGATCTCCTGGGGCCAAAAGAACTGTATGCGCCCATAAAACGAGATCACTAAACCTTTCAGATTGACCCAATTTCGAACCGGCTTTAGACGCAAGCTGCGCTTCAATCGAGTGGGCCACAAGCAGCAGGTGAGGTGGGTGAGGTGCTAAACATACAACCAGTTCCAGACCAACATTCTAGATGGCTATCAAAAAAAAAAGCTAAAAGGGTACGTCGCTGATAAATGAAGACCACATGAGTTTGCATAAAAATTTCACCAAAAACAAAAAAAAATAAGAAGCAACTTTGCGTACTTTCGTTGCGGACAAACAGAAACAGAAGAAACAGCTTTAAGAGATTTCGAAGAAAACCGGTAAAGGCAAAAAGAATTCCCCCTCCCAGGGAGTGCTGAGATACTTAAGCCGCCCCACACAACAAGATGCGATCAGTTGTAGTCCAAACGAGCAGCTGTTAAGATCGCCACAGTAGAAAGAAAAACCTACTAAAGATGAAACCATACCAGGCTGTCTGCATCGTAGGTAAGTTGTTGTTGTTACCAATTCTCAAGAATTTCCATACCGTTACAACCGCATTTCCTCTGTTAACTGTTGCAGTGGCCGCGTTGCTGCTGCTGGCACCTTCCAGCATTGAGGCAAAGCGTCGCAAGCACAAAGGCAACGATCATCACGACTCGCACAGAGCCAAGACCAAGACAAAGTGGTCCAGTTCCACGGATTTGAGCGGTGCTAACACACACGTTGCCACCGAGGAGCATGGCTACTATGTGAAGCGTACCTACTCGCCCCTGAAAGGCGCTGATGGCAAGCGCAAGAGTCCACCCTACCTGGCCATACCTATTGCCTGGTTTGGCTGCGAGGCGGGTCAGAAGGGCTGCCAGCAGGCCAGCAATTCGGGTGCCATCAACAGCGCTGTCCACGCTTTGAGTGAGGGCTACCTGTGCGACGACGACTGTGTGGATGCTTATGAGCCCATTTGTGGCCAGACACCCAACGAGGTGGCCGTGTTCTACAACAAGTGCAAGCTGAATGTGGCCAAGTGTCGCACCCATGGGCTGTGGACAGACCTGCCCTACGAGCAGTGCCAGCAAACCTATCCCAAGGAAACCGCCTATACCGATAAGAAATTCAAGTGCTCGCCTTACTTTCGGGACGATTCCACGATTGTAGCTCCTGCAGCAGTTGCTGAAACGGAGACGGACAAGGACAGCAATGAAAGCAGCGAGGAGCAAAAGGATCAAGACAGCAAGAAGAATAAGGAAGAGAATGTAGAGAAAGTAGAGAAAATTGAGCCCATTGTGCTGCCCTTGCAGAACAAACCCATGGGTATCCCTGTGCCAGTGTCTGTTGAGCCGGTTGCTCTGCCTCCTATGCCCGTAAAAACAACCGAATCCCAGCCCCAGTCAGCTGGAAATGCAACACCAACCCAACCACAATCGGTTAAGATCGCCGCCGCACCGAAACCTTTGGAAACCCTTATGGCCTCGGCTATGGAGGCAGAGAAAGTTGTTGTTGCTTCTGAGACAACCAAGGAGCAGAACAAACCCAAGGCTGATAACGATAAACTTAAATATGTGGTATCTTAAAAAATCTAGTTTTTAGCGCTTAAATTACGAAGTAAAAACAAATAAAATATAAAAATAATATAAGAACAAAATGATACTTATACTTTTGCATTATTTTAGATTTTAGTAACTTCCAATTCTTCAGCAAAAGACATTACATAGTAGCGAATGCTTCAAAATAATCAAATTAATATACATACATAAATATTAATTATTTAAAATATAGTAAGCCGCATTTATGGTTGGAATATAGACGTGTAAAGAAGCTATTTCTTAGCTGGAACTTAGCCCAAGAACTTATCACTAGGCTTTGCCTTGACAGTCAGATCTTGAACAGAAATTATATTAAATAATATAATATTTCATATATGTATTTTTTGTATCCTTATAGGTTTACTTTTAAGCCAAAAATGAAATAATATTTATTCCAATTTCAGGTTTACTTTCAATGCAAATTGTGGCATATATTTCATTCTATATAGGTTTATTTTTTAAACCGAAAATTGCATACGACTTATTCCAATTTCGGTTTTAGTTTTAAGAATTACTCTCTTTGTGCCGCCATCTTTGTTATCTCTCTTTCTGTAATTTTAATACTCTCGGCTTACTTTTAATACTTTTTTGGATGGGTTATACATACTTATCACACTGGTTTAAAATTAATTCTAATAGAGTGTATTCAAGAACTTTAAATACAACTAAATATTTTAATGAACTTTATATTCTTGCAGAGGGTATTATAATTTTGCCACGAGCTGTTGAACACATTTAATGCAATTTGGCTCAGATTCTTATTTTGTTGTAGGGAATACATATTAATATAAAAATAGTATAAATGACCGGATATGGTAGCTGATATAGGAATGATTGATCGTATTGCTTTTCAGTAATTTTTAAATCTCTAAACAAATCTCAAATCTTTATACAAAACTCAATTTTCGTCGAATCCTATAGGAGTTATATAATAATGTGGTCCGATTTGTATCAAATTATAAGAAACTATATGAAGTATAATAAGACTCTCAATTGTTGAGTTTGGAAGTAATATTTATGTAAGAAAAAAGTTTTTCATGCAAAAACACATTTTTCATCCGATTGTTCCTTCGACATGATATTGTATTGTATAAAATCTGCCTCAATGCACAGAAAATGGGTGGATAATTAGATAACTCTTGAGTACTAGGAGTTAGCTAAATATGAGAAGATTAACTCCATATAACAAGAAAATGCCGGTCACAAGATCCTTGACTTCCTATACACATTATAATAGTACATCAGGCTATACTAAAACTATATTAAATTAATGTGCAGTAATTTAATTTTTTGTAATACCTGTTTTCAAATTTTATGAACAACTATAAAGGTGAAAAGGTATTTATATTTTATTGCAATAAGAATTATATTACCAAACTTCGAAATTAACTTTAGTTTTACTTTTACATGGAAAATCTATTATCTTTTATTACAGTTGAAGTGTGGGCGGCTTAAGTTGTCCCATGAGATAGACCACAAAATGCATTGGGCTTGGCCCAATCCAAGCTAATTTTACAGCATCATCTGCATATGTCCAGTTCAATGAACCGCTAAACAAGTTCTATAAGTTCTTTGAGCTGATTGACAGCCACAGATATCAGCAATTCAATAGGGCACAAATCATTAAAACCCAGGCAATAAATGCACCTTTGATTGGTTGTCAATGCAACAGGTTGCTCCTCTGTCGACCTATAAAAGATGCCACAAATGCGCCCAATGCATACAGAAGCCAAGCGACTGCAATGGCAAACGGAACTGAGAGAGTTGGATTCCGATTGCTGCTACTAATCGGAGGTGAGTCAAGGTAACTGCAGGCAGATCAGTTTAAGAAATGTCTCTTCCAGCTCTGGTCAGCATCCAAGCGGCTCCTACTGATATGGTAACCAATGTACCGCCGGAGCTACACATTGTTGAGTCGCGTGCTCAGAAACAGGATCAGGATGCCTTGGACGTGGATGTGGATGAAGATTTGGATGGTCGCAGCGCGTATATCAACAATCAGTTTGTGCCCAGTGATCCCGCCGAGCTAATAGATGATGAACAGAATGCGCCGCTTTACGAAATACTTCAAAAGCAAATGGAGCAAGTGCTTGCGGCTTCAGGACCCAATGTGCCACTCTATGAGGATGATAAGTCAAAGCGTCAGCGCTTGCAGCATCCACCCAATAAGCCGCTGTTCACCAACAACAACGAGCCCGATTCGGATGATGACTATGTAGATGAGGCTGAGGCGCTGGAGTCGGAACAGGCCTATACAGATGCAGAGAAACCAGATGCTGTAGCTGCTGTAGAAGAGGAGCTGCCCAATGCAGAATATCAGACGCCACAGTTGACCACCAGCAGCGTCAAACTAACAGAAAGCATCACCACAAAGTCGCCAAGCAGCTCTAGCACCACCATACGAAGTCGTCCACAACGCAGACGCACCACCACAGCGATACCAAAAGCCACTCGACCCAAAAGCGGCTCACAGCCAAAACCGACTGAAACTACGCCAAGCTCGGTAAATAATACAGACTTAATACCCACTACACCTCCGCCTGCCTCATCGAGCCACAAGCCACGACCCAACATTAAATCCAATCCTAGCAACAGCCTGCCACACGATCCACAAATCTATCAGCACAAGCGTCGTATCATTTTCAAGACCATCTCGACAGGATCACAGTTCGTCAACTCTCCCATTGGTGATCTTATGATTAAGTTCTCCATAGGCTTTGCTAAGCCAGCTCAGAGCGTGCCAACACCCTCCAATGAAGCTTTACGTGTCCTGTCTAACAATTTACTGCGTAACATAGACCTGCAAAAGTTAAAGAGAATTAAGAAAGCACAAAAGGATTAATACATTTCTCTATATTGAAATTTTCCTTTAGTCAAAGTCACACAATAGTAGTACATGCTAACCAAAACAATAAGCCAAAATAAAACAGATTTAAAAGTAAAGCATGCCATACAAATTCTCCACCAAAACGATACTTAAAAGCCCATTGCAATATTTTCATACTTTAACAAATAAAAAAGTTATGAATATGCAGACAAAAATTCTCTTGTTAATTTGCCACAAATATTAAGCATTTTTTAAAATGGGCACCGTAAACTGCAATAATATTTATTATTACATTTTTTCTAGTTTGTATACCTTATATTCCGTAGCTTAAGTAGAAGATTTCAAGAACATTTTCATCTAAACAAGGTATAGTTTATAAAAATAATTTTTTCAGACGATTAACATGTTTTAACCTCAGCTCACATTTGTGATTGTTATTCAAAATATACACTTATGTTTGGGATGTAGCCAATTATCAAACACATCGGAGCCCAGCTTAAGGTAGTGCCCACAAACATAAGAATTACATAGAGTATTTTCTTTAAATTACACAAAAATGTTAATGCCCTTAAAGTGTTAGCTTACAACATAAAATTATTTAAGCTATTAGTAGTATTGTACCGCCGTAATCGTTGTTTTAGAGTCCATCGTTTGCATTAGATACATCAAAGTCAAATTGTTTGCTTAGAGCGTGGAAGCATTACAAAAATATGCGCTCTGCATATGTACAACAGGGAACATTTAATAGAGCCGGGTGCGCAGCAGTTAAAGGCACTTAGAGCACCGGCCAAAACTTGAGTGCCACCAGGGGCATGGTCACGCCAATGACAATGGTGGAGATGAGATTAACGCTGTGATTGTCCAGGATGCGCAGTCCGCTAACATGGCGCACGCCTTTGCCGGGTGTATCCACGATCTTTCCCTGAGCATTGATGCCGGAGAACTGCAGCAGTCCGCCCAGCACTGAGTCCAGCAGTGAGCCAAAGAGCCCAGCTAAGGCGCCAAACAATATAATGGGCCACTGTGGTGGACTGACAAGCAACATTTTGGCATCCACAGTGTAACGTAAGGTGACAAAATAGCCAAAGCCAACGAGCAGGCCACCGAGTAGGCTAACTATAACACCAATTAGTGAAATGCCGCCATTGGTGCCACGTGGCACACGTCGCCAGGTAATGATGGATATGGGATCGCATGTGGAGAGCACGCTGCCCAGTTCACTGCTCCATGTGTCGCCATTGCAGCAAGCAAACGAGCTCATCACTGCAATGCCCAGCCAACTAGAGCGGTATTCCTTGGCAAAGTCAATGGCACGCTCTCCACTGCCACAATCAATCAGGTAGAGTAGCGCCAGCTGGGTGGCCATGCCGCCATTGCACAGCACCTGCACCCAATTACGTTGTCCCTCGCCATCCCTGAAGTCGTCCTCGAATTTACTTTTCAATTGCGCACGAAATTTGGTAGCCCGCGATGAGCTGAAGAAGAAAACTACGAGACTCCCAAAAAACGGATGACTTGCAATTGAGAGCGTAAATGCAACGACCACACCCAAAAGGGCGCCAGATTTGCTCACTGACCGGCGGCGCAGCGCCACCGTCATCAAGGCCAGTGGCGCCAGCGTCGAAAATAACCAGCGAGTGGGTGGTATGACCGAAAGTTCTATTATATATATATATATATGTATTATATTTACATTTCGAGCGAAAGTGCAACAATAATTACCATCGTAGCCGTAGCTCCAAAATTTTGAGAATGCCACATTGCCCAGCCACATGAATAGTGAGATGGGTATGGAAAGGCCACAGAATAACAAAGGCATCCAATCCTCGCTGGCCATTGTTCGTTTTTATATTATTCAATTTCAAAAGTATTTTCGTTTCAAAAATGTAAACAATAAAGAGACCAGTTGTCAGAAAGTGTGACCAACTTTGGTATTTCATTTGACCATATGACTCGAAATACCAGAAAACACTAAGGTGGCTGCGACAGCATTTTGAACACAGCACAGGGTGATTAAGGCAAATAGGCATAAATTCAAATTTGAGCGCGAACATGTTTTCAATAGCACTAAACGGTATCAAACTTATGCAAGTTTAAATAAGAATTTTTAAGTGTTTCTACTTTTAGTGATGGTAAATAATAATTTAAATATAAATGCAATATTTTCGAAAAAGTAAATACATAAAAATCCATCAATAAAAATATTTGTTAGCATTGTTTTGCTTATTTTACTTTGTGTATTTTTAGCAATTAACAGGACACTTGCACCCAATTAACCAGGGTCATAATAACATTTTATTACTTTCAATTTTTATTTAACACTTTCAGCTGAAAAATTCAATTTTCATTGATAGATGCTCCAAATAGATTTTTTTGGGGGCATGCAAATTTATTACAACAGGCCTAGGCAATTAGTTATTAATGAAAAGTTTGCTTCTTGTTGATCTTATCAAACTAGGTTGCTGTTGCTCTCTGAGCGCGTATTAATTAAAAATATTGCTAGCCTTGAAACAAGCTAGGCAAGCGTTCAAGCCTTTAAATTGATTAATACTTATGTACAGCTTATTTCTCGGATTCCATTCAAAAAAAAAACAACGAATTTGTTGAACAACTTTGGCGACAGATAAGACACATATTTAACATTGGACTGCTTAGAGAGACTAAATAGTATGCTCTATAAATAGATATGACGCTCCTGCCAAGAAGGGACAAAGGTTATCAGGCGCACAATGCTTCCGCTAAAATTCGTTTGAGAATCCAAAACAAAACCTACGCCTGGATCTAAGTGCCTACAAGTATCCGAGCCGACAATTGCAACATAGAGGGGCTGAAACCACATGCATTATTTAATGAGCCGTACGCGGAGACACACTTGAAATAATGGCTGTGTGTGAAGAAGTATCCAAGAGATACACAATTGCGTATCTTTATATGCTAATAAATGGCAGTACATTTCCCTAAAATGGGTCAAAAGTCTCCCCCATCGGCGACGATGTTGTAACGCAGACAGACACTCAATGGGGCGCCCCAAGCCAAGTGATCGATTGACACGATCAAAGTGTTGATATGTAATGGAATAGACATCGACTCAAATGAATGGCACTGGGCGACGCGCCACAGCTCAGTACAGCTCTAAGTGGTTCGTCTCTGTGCTGGCTTTCAATATAATATTATATGTAGTGTACGAGTATGTCTACATGTGTACATGCGATAAGACAGAGCCAGAGCCAGAGCCAGAGCCCGAGCTAGAGCCAGAGCCAGGCGATGCCTGAGTGTGAGTCCTACATAAATATTCATGCTGGCCCATGCAAATGTATTAAAATTGCTTGCTTTCGATGAATTGAGCTACAGAACGAGCTCGAGAACTCTACGTTTCCATGCTCTGGCAACGTTACGTTATTCGCAATTCAGCAGTTGTCGCGTTCGGCTGCAGATCGGAATAAGAATTTGGATCCTATACGCAGGCGAAGAGTATGTGGCAAAGACATTGTGAAATAGTTAAATCAAATATGTACTATTACATTCAAGGATATGTGCAAGCAGATATCTTCTCATAAATGAATGAGATTATAAAATATTATCAGCGCATAATACGCTCATTAAACAAGAACATTAACTCGAATTTCGTGCTCGACAATTTGTGAACTAAAAACCTTTAAAACCTTCTTTAAAAAGTGATCCAACATTTTTATTTTAAACGCAAAAGTTTTATTGATTTTTAAGTGTGAAACAATTAATGTAACTACATTATTTGAATCATTAAAAGTGTATCTAGCTTATAAGGATATTAAAAATAATTAAGCTGGTATCTGCAAAAAAAAGGAAAATATTAAAAGAACTCAATTTAGAATGTGCTCCAATGAACTGCTAGACTCTAAATATAAAAGTATTTAAACAAAAATATTGAGTTTTATCGTATAAGAACTGTATGCGATCGTACATTATATGTTTTAAATCAATACAGAAAATTGCCATCACATGTAATTACGTCATATCACAAACTAAAATCGAGTCCAAGAACGAACATAGTTTTTTAGTTTCATTTTTTTTTGGCATTTGTGTGCTCATTTCAATAAAGTGTCTTTGGTGATAACCTCTTGCTTGTGGCTGAGAAGGGCAGCAAGCCGCACTTGAAGGAAAAAACGGCAACTAATAATAAAAAAATATATATAATCAAGAAACTGTGCTGATAATACAATTCAATTTCATTTTACAGTTTGCTGGTTGTGTCCACTTCGAGCAGGCGCTTATATTGGATTCAAATTAGATTTATTGAAATGTTGCCCTTTCGTTGGGGCCTGCTGCTTGGCGTGGTGCTTCTTATAGCATACACAAACGGAGGGGTCATAGTAAGTGTTAAGATTGTAAACTATGTGTGTGTATGCGTGTGTGGTAAGAGAGCGAGAGAGCGAAGTATAGGGAGAGATCCATTGATTACAAACCTCTATTCGTTAAATAACCGAGTTCATTGAACATGAACTCAGCCCTATTAAAATGAGATAAGAAGCCTTAATTGGTAGACTTGTGACCAAGGTCAGTTTCAGAATAAAAAAATTAGGCTAAAGTGCCGCCTGCATTGGAATAAAGTTGACATAAGCATTGAACTTAATTCGTATCACTTGCAGGATCAATCAGCTGTTGATGATGATGCTCAGCTGACTCCCCTGACTGAATTAGAGAGAACTAAAAGAAGTGGCAGAGGATAGTAAGTAGCTACAAAGACCATAACTGCATCAGCATTCTTGCAACTCATCATCTAACTTACAGTGTCCGAGGACAAACACAGTCTCAGTACTTAAACTTTGGTAAGCCCGAAGAGGATGGCAAGGCTGAGGCGGAGGCAACTGAAAGCGGCTCACGTTCAACTGTTTGTAAGTCCATCAAAAATGAATAAGTATCAAGCATATTGGATTATCTGATTAACCTAATCATTCACACAGCTGGTACCCATGGCATGGGACAAGCCCAGAGTCAATTCTCTTCAGGAGATTGTAGTGGATGTTCCGGATCTCCACGTGGTGCAGGCCTATATCCCAGTGGTCCCAGCCTTGATGGTGGTACCACTCTTGTACCCGGACTCGTGGGTAGACCCGATGCTATAATAAGCCTACCTGGTGTAGGTAAGTAAACATTTTGTTATTTCAAGCTACTAGGATCTACATGAAATACGTGACATATTAGGTGAAGCTGGGGCTCACGCAGGACTACAACCTGGTGCTGGCCATCCAGGCTATGCAGGACAACCAGGAGTTGGCTATGGAACTGATGGAAGACAACCTGGAACTGGGGCTGGTCAGCCTGGTGTTGGAGTCCAAGGAGCAATTGGTGGGCAACCAGGAGGGCAAATCGGGGGCCTAGGAGGACAACCTGGTATTGGTGGTGGTCAGCCCGGCTATGGAACTCAGCCTGGAGCAGGAGGACAGCCTGGTATTGGTGGTGGTCAGCCTGGCTACGGAAGTCAAACTAGAGTTGGCGGTGGTCAGCCCGGCTATGGAACTCAGTCTGGAGCAGGAGGACAGCCTGGCATTGGCGGTGTTCAGCCCGGCTATGGAACTCAGCCTGGATCAGGAAGACAGCCTGGTACTGGCGGTGGTCAGCCCGGCTATGGAACTCAGCCTGGATCAGGAGGACAGCCTGGTATTGGTGGTAACCAGCCTGCCTACGGAACTCAAGCCGGAACTGTTGGACAGCCTGGAGTTGGAGGTGGTCAGCCCGGCTATGGAACTCAGCCTGGAGCAGGAGGACAGCCTGGTATTGGCGGTGGTCAGCCTAGCTATGGAACCCAACCTGGAGCAGGAGGACAGCCTGGAATTGGTGGTGGACAGCCTGGCTACGGAACTCAAACAGGAGTTGGCGGTGATAAGCCCGGCTATGGAACTCAGCCTGGAGCAGGAGGTGGTCAGCCCGGCTATGGAACTCAGCCTGGAGCAGGAGTCCAGCCTGGTATTGGCGGTGGTCAGCCCGGCTATGGAACTCAGCCTGGAGCAGGAGGACAACCTGGTATTGGCGGTAGTCAGCCCAGCTATGGGACCCAGCCTGGACCAGCCGGACAGCCTGGAATTGGTGGTGGACAGCCTGGCTACGGAACTCAACCTGGAGTAGGCGGTGGTCAGCCCGGCTACGGAACTCAGCCTGGAGCAGGAGGACAACCTGGTATTGGTGGTGGACAGCCTGGCTACGGAACTCAAGCTGGAGTTGGCGGTGGTCAGCCCGGCTATGGAACTCAGCCTGGAGCAGGAGGACAGCCTGGTATTGGTGGTGGACAACCTGGCTACGGAACTCATACTGGACTTGGCGGTGGTCAGCCTGGATATGAAACACAAGCAGGCCGTGGAGGACAACATGGTATTGGCGGTGCTCAGCCCGGCTATGGAAGTCAGCCTGGAGCAGGAGGACAGCCTGGTATTGGTGGTAGACAGCCCGGCTACGGATCTCAAACTGGAGTTGGCGGTGGTCAGCCCGGCTATGGAACTCAACCTGGAGCAGTAGGACAGCCTGGTTTTGGTGGTGGTCAGCCTGGCTACGGATCTCAAACTGGAGTTGGCGGTGGTCAGCCCGGCTATGGAACTCAGCCTGGAGCAGGAGGACAGCCTGGTATTGATGGTGGACAGCCTGGCTACGGAACTCAAACTGGAGTTGGCGGTGGTCAGCCCGGCTATGGAACTCAGCCTGGAGCAAGAGGACAGCCTGGTATTGGTGCTGGCCAGCCTAGTTACGGAACTCAAACTGGAAGTGGAGGACAGCCTGGTGGTATTGGTGGTGGTCAGCCCGGCTACGGAACTCAGCCTGGAGCAGGAGGGCAGCCTGGTATTGGCGGTGGTCAGCCCGGCTATGGAACTCAAACTGGAGTTGGTGGTGGTCAGCCCGGCTATGGAACTCAGCCTGGAGCAGGAGGACAGCCTGGTATTGGTGGTGGACAGCCTGGATACGGAACTCAAGCTGGAGTTGGCGGAAGTCAGCCTGGATATGGAACACAATCAGGTCGTGGAGGACAAAATGGTATTGGCGGTGGTCAGTCCGGCTATGGAACTCAGCCTGGAGCAGGAGGACAGCCTGGCGTTGGCGGCAGTCGGCCCGGCTATGAAACTCAAGCTGGAACTGGTGGACAACCTGGAGTTGGAGGTGGTCAGCCCGGCTATGGAACACAACAAGCAGGGGGAGTACAGCCTGGTATTGGAGGTGGTCAGCCCGGCTACGGAACTCAAGTCGGAATTGGTGGTGGTCAGCCCGCCTACGGCACACAGCCAGGAAGTGGGGGACAGCCTGGAATTGGCGGTGGTCAGCCCGGCTACGGAACACAACCAGGAAGTGGAGGACAGCCTGGAATTGGCGGTGTTCAGCCCGGCTACGGAACTCAAGTCGGAATTGGTGGTGGTCAGCCCGCCTACGGCACACAGCCAGGAAGTGGGGGACAGCCTGGAATTGGCGGTGGTCAGCCCGGCTACGGAACACAACCAGGAAGTGGAGGACAGCCTGGAATTGGCGGTGTTCAGCCCGGCTATGGAACACAACAAGCAGGGGGAGTACAGCCTGGTATTGGAGGTGGTCAGCCCGGCTACGGAACTCAAGTCGGATTTGGTGGTGGTCAGCCCGCCTACGGCACACAGCCAGGAAGTGGGGGACAGCCTGGAATTGGCGGTGGTCAGCCCGGCTACGGAACACAACCAGGAAGTGGAGGACAGCCTGGAATTGGCGGTGTACAGCCCGGCTATGGAACACAACCTGTAGGTGAAGGGCAGACTAGCATTGGAGGTGGTCAACTCGGCTACGGAACACAACCAGGAAGTGGAGGACATTCTGGCATTGGTGGTCAGCCCGGCTATGGAACTCAAACTGGAATTGGTGGACCACCTGGAATTGGCGGAGGTCAGCCCGGCTACGGAACACAGCCAGGAAGTGGAGGACAGCCTGGTGGTATAGGCAGTGGTCAGCCCGGCTACGGAACTCAGCCTGGAGCAGGAGGGCAGCCTGGTATTGGCAGTGGTCAGCCCGGCTACGGAACTCAAACCGGAATTGGTGGACAGCCTGGAATTGGTGGTGGGCAGCCAAGCTACGGAACTCAAGCCGGAATTGGTGGACAGCCTGGAATTGGCGGAGCTCAGGCCGGCTACGGAATACAACCAGGAAGTGGAGGACAGCCTGGCATTGGCGGTGGTCAGACCGGCTATGGAACACAACCAGGAGGTGGAGGACAGCCAGGCATCGGAGGTGGTCAGCCCGGCTACGGAGCTCAAGCCGGAATCGGTGGTCAGCCTGGAATTGGCGGAGCTCAGCCAGGCTACGGAACACAACCAGGAAGTGGAGGACAGCCTGGTGGTATTGGCGGTGGTCAGCCCGGCTACGGAACTCAGTCTGGAGCAGGAGGGCAGCCTGGTATTGGCGGTGGTCAGCCCGGCTATGGAACTCAAGCCGGAATTGGTGGTGGTCAGCCAGGCTACGGAACTCAAGCCGGAATTGGTGGACAGCCTGGAATTGGCGGAGCTCAGCCCGGCTACGGAACACAACCAGGAAGTGGAGGACAGCCTGGCATTGGCGGTGGTCAGCCCGGCTACGGAGCTCAGCCAGGAGCAGGAGGACAGACTGGAATTGGCGGTGGTCAACCCGGCTTCGGATCTCAAACCGGAATTGGTGGACAGCCTGGAATTGGTGGTGGTCAGCCAGGCTACGGAACTCAGCCTGGTGCAGGCGGACAGCCCGGCTACGGCACTCAAATAGGAATTGGTGGACAACCTATTGGTGGTGGTCAAGTTGATGCTCCCGCACGTTACACAGATGCCGGAACTGGCACAGGCCTTGTACCTGGCGGTGTTGTTGGTATGTAATAATCTTTTTATTTCTAGAATATTCATTACTTAAGTATGCGATAGGTGTTAGCGGAGCTGATGATGCCTTCTCGCAAGCCGAATCTGCGATTGGTGACGGTCAAGCATCGGCTAGCGCTCAAGGCAAGAAGAATGGAGGTACTGCAAAGACCCAGGTATCCGGAAGCTACAGCACGGGCAGTTCGTTCAGCGCAAGCGCAATGACCTCTGACGCAGATCGTGCAGCAAGTGCACAAGTCACAGGCAATTCAGATGGCGCAATGAGTCAGTCGCAAGGCTCCGGAGGTCCTTCGCAATCACAAGCTCAAGTTCAACTTAACGGTAAGGATGGCGGAACCAAGGCTTCATCACAAAGCGGCGGTATCATACACCAAAGCCAAAGCGAAGTACAGGCCAACGATAAGGGCGGCCTAGCCGATGCGCAGTCCAGCGGACCCGGCCAGACTTCATCTCAAGCACAAATCGGTTTCCGTCCTGGTCAGGATAATAATTCGGCCGCTGCGAATGGTGGTGGACAAGCGTCGGCGCAATCGGGCAGCCACTCAGGCCAGAGCCAGTCTCAGATACATGGCACATCCAGGTGAGCTTAACCGAGGTAGATAACATTATAAAAGTAATGCATGACTTTTGCTTTCCAGCTTTGGTGTCTCCTATCACGGGGCCGCACAATCTGCATCAGGAACAAAAGAACAAGTAGCCACTTATCGCGAACAGAACCGAGAACTCTTTAACACAATCAGCCAGTTTGGTAACAGTGCAAACGCGTTAGTATTCATTCTTTACGATATTTGCAAGGCTTACAAGACTCACGATTAACACATTTGTTTCTAGAGTTACCGATCGTGTTGACGCTGTCTATAGCGGCCCAGCGAGTCCATCTGAAACAGATAGGATACCCGAGCTTCAGTTAAAATCTACAAAGTCCAGTAAAGAGGAGAGTGATAAAAGTGACAGCAACCGGTTGGATCAGGCCCAACCCACCACAGCCGATGAGGAAGGAGCAGAGGATGACGAGGAACCGTATGACGAATACGAAGAGGATGATTACTATAACGAAAAGCCGGTGAAACTCGAAGAGAACCCGTCATCTGCTAGTCAGATCAAAAAGCAGGAATCAGGTGCTGCACTTTCACCAGCACCATTGACCTTTACGCAATCCTCGCCCACTCAAAAGCAGCAGGCAGCGGTTGCTGATCCTAACGCAGGCCCGTACAGAGTGGTTCAAAATCAAAATGGACACATAAATACATATCCCGTGCGTACCACCACCGAATCTGTACCTAGCGGTTTCCGTGGTACAGTAAATGTAGAAAAGAAATTTCACACAAAAGCCCTGGAGCTGCACAATACCGACAAGAAGGTTAGTATCAGTGCCGAGGAAGATGATACCACGGCAAGCAACGGGGTTGCTCACAAGGCACGTGCACCAGACAGCTATGTAACAGTCACCAAGTCCGTGACTGGCAGCATGGATAACTCAAAGAACCCGCCGCAGGAGAATAAAAACTTCCAGTCTACATACTATACAAAGTCGTCGACGTGCGGCTACTTCACCTTCTCCTGCAACATTGTCTACGGCGCAAATGGACGCAGTAAAATCTGTCGCCCAAAGGCGCCGTCGAATGGCAAGTGCTAAAAATGCCATCAGCAGTTCAATGGGGCTCAAATTGTAATCAACTATACTTAACCACTAACCTGTTTGTATTTGCCGCACGTTCTTAGGCATTTAAGTTTTTGCTAATTAGTTCGAGTTTCACTGTCATTTCATATTTCGTACACAACTTGAAATTGTTAATAATATTTAGTAATAAATAACACATACACTGCCGTGAAAAGTTTGTCCAAAAACTATATTATGTCTTTCAATAGATTCAATAAAATAAACCGGACTTATACGTTGTGGGCAATATCATGAGAGTAAATAGGGCACAATTGCACAGGGTTGCGATGGATTATCAAAATCATGGAACTTTACGCTGCGGTAAACTCGGTTTCCAGTCCATATTCTTTATCTAATTTGCGGAATTGGCTAATAATATTATTGACCAAGGAGTAAGATGCTTGGTCAATTTATAACTGATGATCCTTAGAATTCTTAATTGGTTCTAACGCAGCAGCAGTGAGTAGGTCTTGGTCAGTTGCGTTGGTAGCATTGGTCGCTAATGCAGAAGTGTGGCTACTTCCGAAACAGATCCGTACGATCGACCGCTACTTACCTTATGTCAAGAGTTTGTTACTTTGACTTTGACTCTTTTTTGCTCTCTAGTATTGATATTTAATTTTTTTGTTATATGTCGTTTTAATAAAAGAGTGCTTGATTATAATATAATTTAAAAACGTAAAATTCAAGAGCATTGGCCAGAGGGTTAACATGATTGGCGTGTCTATCATTTTGTCGATCAGCGGTCGAATTTATTGTTTACATAAAACAGATTGGACCTTTTTTAACAGATATTGTACACTACCATTATTTTAAAGTGTGAATATTTTTATCCAATATTTGTTTCTGGTTGACCCCTCCCGACTCTTCGCGTTAACTTAACTAGATATAAGTTTTCTTTGATTTTTTACTTTAGTCATCGCCAAAAAAAATGTAACATAAATTTCTTATCAAATATTCCTTTGTTTCCAAAATCGTCAACGAACTACGCTCTTATAAATTTTTTGGATTCTTAATTATTGGCCTGTAAGTCACGGCCACGATTAAGAGAATCAATCGAGTCAATTGAATCGCGGCCACGATTAAGAGAGTCAATCGAGTCAATTGAATCGCGGCCATGGTGAATTTATACAAGTGATGCTTTCTATGGTGGATTTATACAGACGTTGACGTACTCCGCTTGGCTGCCCTCTTTTTCATTTCTTATTTTTCAGTATGAAAGTGAACTTTGTGGTGAGCTGTTGTGTAGCGGACGGTTACTGTTTTCACATTCTTTTTGTCGTTTTTTTCTTTTGTTGGGAGAAAACGAATACACAAAGTTTTCCGTTAGTCTAACAAAACAAATTTTAAAATAATTTATAACTAAAATAAAGTTATTAGTTTTATAATTTAATTTATTGAAATCCAATTGTATTTGTGTGCTTTTCTATTTCATATAGATCTTAAACATGTCCAGACAATATTGTTATTTATGTCGCTCTTCAACGACGAACAGTGTTGTACTCGTTCCTAAGGACGCGAAAAAAAGAAAATTATGGACTGACTCAACTGGTGTTACATTCACGGACAACAACAAAATATGTGACAAACATTTTAAAGATACAGATTTTTATTTTGTATCCCAAAATGCAACGAAGCGCAGGCGTCTGCTGCCCAATGCTGTTCCGCAAAAGGGACCGCAAAAAGACTTATTTACGGAACACAAGCCATCAGCTTGTGGTAATAATCTTTTTGATTTTAGTTCCCAAACTGAGTATGTATGCATTATTTTATTTTATTCACCCAAAATATATATGCATAATTTACAGAAAAGTAGTAGTTGACGCAGGGATAGCCTTGGAGAATTTGCGCTTAACACTTGAAATTGCTCAATTGAAAAAGGAAAATGCAAGCCTCTCCCAAAAGCTAGAGGAAATGCAGGCATTGACCAATTCCATTAAAACAATGTTCACTGAGTCGCAAGTTAGAAAACTTCAGAACGGCGGTAAGAGAGTCAAATGGAATTCAGAAGACATTTCAAACGCTATTTGTCTCCATGCTGCTGGACCCCAAGCGTATCGCCATCTGCTCAAAAAGGGATTTCCACTCCCTTGCTTATCCACGCTGGATAAGTGGCTGCAATCAGTGGAAATAATACCTGGTCCACTGGATTTTGTATTCGGGTTAATGGACAAGGCCGTTGACATGGATGAGCGAGACAAAATTTGCATTTTGTATTTCGATAATATGAAAATAACGTCGACCCTTGAAAAAGACAACACTCAAGAAGCTGAACAACAACCACGAAACTATGTACAAGTCGCAATGATTCAGGGCTTGCAGAAGTCTTGGAAGCAACCAATATATTTCGACTACGATAAGCCCATGACAAGCCCTACTCTACATATGCTGATCAACAAGCTGTACAGCGCAGGCTACCATGTTCTGGCGACTGTTTCCGGTATGGGACCCAGGAATCATAAATTATGGAAAGATCTTGGAGTCACAACTGGTATGAATGTTGTATAGAAAAAATATATCAATGAATTAATTTTAAATTTTTTATTTAGAAAAAACTTGGTTTGAGCATCCAGCTAACGCAGAAATGAAAGTCTTTGTGTTTGCTGATGTGCCCCAACTTATAAAGCTGATAAGGAATCACTTCCTCGACTCAGGCCTTGTTATAGGTGACAAAATAATAACCCAACAGAGCGTAAAGCAAGCCATGCAGCATGCGTCCTCATCAGACTTGTCAATTTTGTGGAAAGTAACTGAGGACCACTTGAAAGTGCACTCTGCTGCCAGACAGAATATTAAATTGGCTACACAATTACTATCAAACAGCACAGCAAGTGCAATACGACATTGCCACTCTTTAGGATTAGATGTTGACAATGCTTGTGAAACGGCTGATTTTATTCAGCTGGCAAACGATTGGTTTGACATCTTCAACGTGAAGTTATTAACAGGTAACAGTGCACCCACCAAACAACCGTTTGGCAAAAATCTGGAGGCGCAACGTAAGGTGCTGAGTGAGATGACTACACTTATGTCCTCACCATTGGTAGCAAACGTCGAAAAGTGTTTGCCTTTTCAAAAAGCCGTCATTGTTAGCAACGTATCCTTAGACATGATGTATCAGTATGTAGAGGAAAGATACAAAATTGAATATTTAATAACCAGCAGGATATCGTTGGACCAGCTGGAACAATTTTTCAGTGATATGCGATCAAAAGGCGACCGGCACGATCCTAGCTCGATAGAATTTAAGTTCCGGTTGCGTAAATACTTACTAGGTAACAGTTGTGTTTTAGTTGGTAGCATTTTATCCCATGTCTAACCACATATTAATAAATAATTCATACAATAGAAACAAGTAAGAATGCTATAGTCGAGTATACCCGACTACGTAACTCCCTGTACCCAGGTCTAAAACATTCAATCACATCTACGTCCAACTTGCACATACATACATACACACATACACAAAGACGCACAGACACACTGGCGGCAAAAGCGACAGCGCAAGCGAGGCAATTTAATTGGTGGCTGTGCTTCTTCTTCCCTCCTCTCGCTGCATCACTGAATCTTCTTTCGTGAATAACTTCCGTGTTTATTATCCGATCGACTTGAAATTTGGACAGTATATAAAGAGAGACTAAAGTATTGTACATGCTAAATCTGAAAGCTATATCTTGAAAATTGTTACTGTAAAACGGTTTTAATCGATTTGCGGGGGAACGGGGGAGATATCTGAAATATGAAACAAACTTGATCTGCGTATGGTATACAGGAACCTACATTTCAAATTTAGTGTCTCTAGCTCTTGTAGTTGCTGAGATCGACGCGTTCATACGGACAGACGGACAGACGGACAGACAGACGGACATGGCCAAATCGAAATCTCTTTTGATACTGATCAAGAATATATATACTTTATAGGGTCGGAGATGTCTCCTTCTGTCTGTTACATACATTTGCACAGATGTAATACCCCTTTTTACCCATTTTATGGGTACAGGGAGTAAAAATGTGTATCCACGTGTTTGTCAAGTATTTTGTGCGATTAGTGTCAACTCAATTTTAGTACATATATTAATATAGATCAACGTTTAAACACTTATAGTAAAACAGACTTTACAATGACGAGCAAGTGTCGGCGGTTGCATCATTTAGAAAAATTATTCGAAATTACGATTTGGATCATCGCACTTTCTGTTCATCGAGATACTTTACCATCTTTCTATAGACGACCAGCTGTCGGCATCTGCAGCATCATTAAGAGAAGTCCTCAAAATTTCGGTTGTTTCACCGCTGTCTTTTCATCGAGATATATGATCGCTCCCGAGTGATTGCTTTATATTGATGGTTCACAAGATTCTCTCCAGTTACAAGTCAATTATGAGTGGTTCTCCGCTGTATGATCTCTCCCGAGTGATTGCTTGGTATTGCTGGTGCATGAGATTCTCTCCAAAGGTATGTATGTATGTGTATGTGCTAGACAACATAAAACAAGTAAGAATGCTATAGTCGAGTATACCCGACTACGAAACTCCCTGTACCCAGGTCTTAAACATCCAATCACATCTAAGTCCACTTACCCATACACACACACATACACAAAGACGCACGCACACAGGCGGCAAAAGTGGCTGTGCTTCTTCTTCCCCTCTCGCTGCATTACTGAATCTTCTTTCGTGAATAACTTCCGTGTTTATTATCCGATCGAAATGAAATTTGGACAGTAGATTAAGAGAGACTAAAGTATTGTACATGCCAAATCTTAAGGCTATATCTTGAAAATTGTTACTGTAAAACGGTTTTAATCGATTTGCGGGGGAACGGGGGGAGATATCTGAAATATGAAACAAACTTGATCTGCGTATGCTATACAGGAACCTACATTTCAAATTTGGTGTCTCTAGCTCTTGTAGTTGCTGAGATCGACGCGTTCATACGGACAGACGGACAGACGGACAGACAGACGGACATGGCCAAATCGAAATCTCTTTTGATACTGATCAAGAATATATATACTTTATAGGGTCGGAGATGTCTCCTGTCTGTTACATACATTTGCACAGATGTAATACCCCCTTTTTACCCATTTTATGGGTACAGGGAGTAAAAACATTAAATTTAATGATGAAAAGAAAGAAAAGTATCCTTGACAGATATATGGTATTCCCAGGTAGGCTGACTGCTGCATTTAAAAAAAACAAAAGTTCACATCGATAATTTTTGATAAAATAAATGTTGAAAGACGCAATCAAGCATATTGTTGCGAATTCAATTTAGAATAAAAATAAATATTAAAAACAAAAACAAAATACAAAATCAACTAATCGCTCATAAGACATACATTTTTAAAAATATTGCTTATGCTTTGTAATGAATTTTTAATTAAACCAAATATGCAAATTCCAACAGCTCTACAAAATACAACGTGAAGAGAGCAGAATATAACAATGTTGAAATCTCTTTTAAACTTTCTCACGTGCTCTCTTGCTGAAAGCATTTAAGAAAATCACCACAGCAGAATACGTCATCTTAAATATAATAATAATAATAATAAATTTATTATTGGCCAGCGTTGGAGTGACCCTGCCAACAGTATTAATTTGAATCTATTTGTCTATTTTGCTTAGTGCATACACATACATATGTACGTGTGTTTCTGCTTGTAAATTGACTGTATCGGCCTGTGCATTTCTAATGGGCAAAAACAATCGAAACATAACATAAACAAACGTAATTTTGCGATATTTCCGAAACAAGCAAATAAATATGATATTTCTCAATCGATAGTTAGCAGCACTGGACCACACTTGTTTAAGGAAGTTATCGAAATTCACACATTAAATTTATCAAGCCGCCGTTTTGTTTTCTTTAGTTGCTGAGCAGCAAAATATATTATTAATTAAATTTGTTTGTACACTCCAAACAACTAGGAGCGCCTGTCAACGGAAACGATAGTCTCATCAGTTAAAAATTAAATAATCAGTTAATTATGGGCGAAACTGAGAAAATCAAAGTTCGCGATATAACACGCATTAAGCGAATTGGCGCCCATTCACACATACGCGGACTTGGACTGGACGATGTGCTGGAGGCACGTGCCGTCTCCCAGGGCATGGTGGGCCAGAAGGATGCTCGTCGTGCTGCCGGAGTTGTTGTGCAAATGGGGCGCGAAAATATTTTGCGGATACTGTATTTTGCTCGCAGGTGAGCCAAATACCTTCAAAAGTGGTCCTTGTCAGGATAACAGTTCAGCCACTGCGTCTGGTGGTGGACAAGCGTCGGCGCAATCGGGCAGCCACTCAGGCCAGAGCCAGTCTCAGATACATAGCACATCCAGGTGAGCTTAACAGAGTTAGATAACATAAAAGTAATGCATGACTTTTGCTTTCCAGCTTTGGTGTCTCCTATCACGGAGCCGCACAATCTGCATCAGGAACAAAAGAACAAGTAGCCACTTATCGCGAACAGAATCGAGAACTCTTTGACACAATCAGCCAGTTTGGTAACAGTGGAAACGCGTTAGTATTCATTCTTTACGATATGTGCAAGGCTTACAAGACTCACACATTTGTTTCTAGAGTTACCGATCGTGTTGATGCTGTTTATAGCGGCCGAGCGAGTCCATCCGAAACAGATAGGATACCCGAGCTTTGCTGGCATGCAAGTCACGGTCACGATTAAGAGAGTCTAACATTGAGTCATGGGCAAGGTGAATTACTCATAATGCGACGTACTAATTAAAGCTGCTCTCTTTCGAGGGGCCCTATTTTTGTCAGTATGAATGCGAACATCGTCGAGAAAGGTTGTGTTGCGCACGATTTTTGTCATTGTCTTCTTCTTTACGAAAAATCTCGTAAACAGAAATACAATGAAAAAAATATGCTTATAATTAGTTTTATAACACTGCATTTATTGAATAAACCATGTGTTATTGAGTCATATGTGAGTGTTATTATATGTTTACTTCATTCCTTATTAGATATCAACATGTCCACGAAATACTGTAAGATATGCCGTTCGAGAACTTCGGAAAGGAATGTAAGTGTACCAAAAAACGAAGATATACGGGAACTGTGGTCAAGGAGCACAGGCGTTGCATTGACGAGCTCAAGCAAAATTTGTGCTAGTCACTTCAAGGAGTCAGACTTCTATTATTCGTCCCAAAGTGCAACAAAACGTAGACGACTGATGCCAAATGCTGTGCCACAGCAGGCACCGCAAAAAGACTTATTTACGGAACACAAGCCATCAGCCTGTGGTAATAATCTTTTTGATTTTAGTTCCCAAACTGAGTATGTATGCATTATTTTATTGAATTCACCCAAATTTTATATATTAATAATTTACAGAAAAGTAGTAATTGACGCAGGGATAGCCTTGGAGAATTTGCGCTTAACACTTGAAATTGCTCAATTGAAAAAGGAAAATGCAAGCCTCTCCCAAAAGCTAGAGGAAATGCAGGCATTGACCAATTCCATTAAAACAATGTTCACTGAGTCGCAAGTTAGAAAACTTCAGAACGGCGGTAAGAGAGTCAAATGGAATTCAGAAGACATTTCAAACGCTATTTGTCTCCATGCTGCTGGACCCCAAGCGTATCGCCATCTGCTCAAAAAGGGATTTCCACTCCCTTGCTTATCCACGCTGGATAAGTGGCTGCAATCGGTGGAAATAATACCTGGTCCACTGGATTTTGTATTCGGGTTAATGGACAAGGCCGTTGACATGGATGAGCGAGACAAAATTTGCATCCTGTATTTCGATATAATGATTATAGCGTCGACCTTCGAGAAAGACCACCCACAAGAAGCTGAACAACAACCACGGAACTATGTACAGGTAGCAATGATTCAGGGCTTGCAGAAGTCTTGGAAGCAACCAATATATTTCGACTACGATAAGCCCATGACAAGCCCTACTCTACATATGCTGATCAACAAGCTGTACAGCGCAGGCTACCATGTTGTGGCGACTGTTTCCGGTATGGGACCCAGGAATCATAAATTATGGAAAGATCTTGGAGTCACAACTGGTATGAATGTTGTATAGAAAAAATATATCAATGAATTAATTTTAAATTTTTTATTTAGAAAAAACTTGGTTTGAGCATCCAGCTAACGCAGAAATGAAAGTCTTTGTGTTTGCTGATGTGCCCCAACTTATAAAGCTGATAAGGAATCACTTCCTCGACTCAGGCCTTGTTATAGGTGACAAAATAATAACCCAACAGAGCGTAAAGCAAGCCATGCAGCATGCGTCCTCATCAGACTTGTCAATTTTGTGGAAAGTAACTGAGGACCACTTGAAAGTGCACTCTGCTGCCAGACAGAATATTAAATTGGCTACACAATTACTATCAAACAGCACAGCAAGTGCAATACGACATTGCCACTCTTTAGGATTAGATGTTGACAATGCTTGTGAAACGGCTGATTTTATTCAGCTGGCAAACGATTGGTTTGACATCTTCAACGTGAAGTTATTAACAGGTAACAGTGCACCCACCAAACAACCGTTTGGCAAAAATCTGGAGGCGCAACGTAAGGTGCTGAGTGAGATGACTACACTTATGTCCTCACCATTGGTAGCAAACGTCGAAAAGTGTTTGCCTTTTCAAAAAGCCGTCGTTGTTAGCAACGTGTCCTTAGACATGATGTATCAGTATGTAGCGGAAAGATACAAAATTGAATATTTAATAACCAGTAGGATATCGTTGGACCAGCTGGAACAATTTTTCAGTGATATGCGATCAAAAGGCGACCGGCACGATCCTAGCTCGATAGAATTTAAGTTCCGGTTGCGTAAATACTTACTAGGTAACAGTTGTGTTTTAGTTGGTAGCATTTTATCCCATGTCTAACCACATATCAATAAATATTCATACAATTGAAGAATATGTGTATTTCCACGTGTTTGTCAAGTATTTTGTACAATTAGTGTCAAATACTTTATACCAAATTTTAGTACATATTAAATTAGATAAGACACTTCACAGTGAGGAGCAGCTGTCAGGGGTTGCATCATTTAGAGAAAGAATGCGAAATTACGATTTGGATCATCGTACTTTCTATTCATCGAGATACTATAAAAAAAACGACCTGCAGCTGAAGCATCATTGAGAAGTCCTCTTCCGGTTGGTTCATCGGTGTCTGTTCATCGAAATGTATGATCTCTCCCGAGTGATTGCTTGGTATTGATGGTCCATGGAATTCCAGTTACAAGTCTATTACGATTGGTTCATCGCTTTCTGTTCATCAAGATGTAAGATCTTTCTGGAGTGATTGCCCGGTATTGCTGGTGCATGGTTAAGGTATGTGTATATGTTAAAAAATATTATCAAGACATTAAATTTAGGTGATGAAAAGAATGAAAATTTATCCTTGACAGATTGATATGTTATTCTCAGGTAGACTGACTAAAGCATCGGCAACATTTTTTTTGCTGCACTTACCAAAAACAAAATTTCAATTCGAAAATAAATGTTGGAAAACGCAACAAAGCACATTTTTGCGCATTCAATTTGGAATAAAACTAAATTTAAACAAAAAAATTCAAAATCTAATAGGGCATAACATTTAATAATATTGCTTAAGCCTTGTAATAAATATTTAATTCACATATTGATATTTATAGTACTTATAGATACATTGAAATAATTCGTTTCTGAAAATTTAAATATTTTAGCAGCTCTACTATAACAAAATTAAGAGTGTTAAAATCTCTTTAAGACTTGCTCACGCGCTCTCTTGCTGAGAGCATTTAAGAAAATCACCACAGCAGAATACGTCTTCTGAAATATAAATGTTCCATTGGGCAGCGAAAGGCATTTAGACAATATACATACATGTATAAGTATGTTTGCATGTAATCAACACATACATATGTATGTATTTATATGATGCCGCCTTTTGATTCTTCTTTTTCAGTAGTTTGCTCAGTGCATATTCATATGTTTCAGCTTGTACATTGATTGTATCGGCCCGTGCATTTCTTTTGGGCAAATACAATCGAAACATATTTTCCGAAACAAGCTAATAAATATGATATTTCTTAATCGATAGTTGGCAGCACTGGACCACACTTGCTTAAGGAAGTTATCGAAATTGACACATGTAAAATTAATCGAGCCGGCGTTTTGTTTTCCTTAGTTGCTGAGCAACAAAATATATAAACTTCATTCAATTTGTTGTTACACTCCAAACAACTCAGAGCGCCTGTCAACGAAAACGAAAAAGTCTCATTTATCAGTTAAAAATTAAATAATCAGTTAATCATGGGCGAAACTGAGAAAATCGAAGTTCGCGATATAACACGCATTGAGCGAATTGGCGCCCATTCACACATACGCGGACTTGGACTGGACGATGTGCTGGAGGCACGTGCCGTCTCCCAGGGCATGGTGGGCCAGAAGGATGCTCGTCGTGCTGCCGGAGTTGTTGTGCAAATGGTGCGCGAGGGTAAAATCGCCGGACGCTGTATATTGCTCGCAGGTGAGCCAAGTACCGGCAAAACTGCTATTGCCGTTGGCATGGCCCAGGCTCTTGGAACTGAGACACCATTCACTAGCATGTCTGGCTCGGAGATTTATTCACTCGAGATGAGCAAGACGGAGGCGCTGTCGCAGGCGCTACGCAAAAGTATTGGCGTGCGCATCAAGGAGGAGACGGAGATTATAGAGGGCGAAGTAGTTGAAATACAAATTGAACGTCCCGCCACGGGCACCGGGCAAAAGGTGGGCAAAGTCACACTTAAAACCACCGAAATGGAAACCAATTATGATCTGGGAAACAAGATAATCGAATGCTTTATGAAAGAGAAGATTCAAGCGGGCGATGTCATTACTATTGACAAAGCCTCTGGTAAAGTCAACAAGTTGGGTCGCAGCTTTACACGTGCTCGTGACTACGATGCGACTGGGGCACAGACGCGTTTTGTGCAGTGCCCAGAGGGAGAGCTGCAGAAACGCAAGGAGGTGGTGCACACAGTCACTCTGCACGAGATCGATGTGATCAACAGTCGCACTCATGGTTTTCTGGCCTTGTTCTCGGGTGACACTGGCGAGATCAAGCAAGAGGTGCGTGATCAGATTAACAACAAGGTACTGGAGTGGCGTGAGGAGGGCAAAGCTGAGATCAATCCGGGCGTCCTCTTCATTGATGAGGTGCACATGCTGGACATTGAGTGCTTCTCGTACCTAAATCGTGCACTGGAGTCAGATATGGCGCCTGTGGTGGTCATGGCCACCAATCGTGGCATTACACGCATTCGCGGCACCAACTATCGCAGTCCACACGGCATACCCATCGATCTACTAGATCGTATGATCATAATACGCACTGTTCCATACACAGAAAAGGAGGTCAAGGAGATTCTCAAGATACGCTGCGAGGAGGAGGACTGCATCATGCATCCCGATGCCTTGACTATTCTAACACGCATCGCCACCGACACTAGTCTGCGCTATGCTATACAACTGATTACCACAGCTAATTTGGTGTGTCGCCGTCGCAAGGCCACCGAAGTGAACACCGAGGACGTTAAGAAGGTCTACTCGCTATTTTTAGATGAGAATCGCTCCAGCAAAATACTTAAGGAGTATCAGGATGATTACATGTTTAGCGAGATCACTGAGCATGAGGATGATGCCGCTGCTGTTGCTGGTGGCGGCGCTAAGCGTCGCGTGGAGGCTGGCGACGGCGATGGACAACCCATGGAACATTAGTTTGTAGTATCCACCAAATCATACATTCTCAATATCATTCTATGAGCCCCCAATAAATATGTTTTACAAAATGCATAAATATTATCGGGGAATTTATTTCATTAAATTTTTACACTTTGATTAAAATTTAAATTACAGCTCCCATAAAAAGTTTTGTTTTTTGTCTGCTACTGTATTTAACCCTTGGCTAGCCAATGCATTTAAAAACCTTGCAGAGACTAATCATTTTTGTAGTGAACGCACCTACAAAGTACACTTATTCTTGGACTGCTGGCTGAATTGATATAGCAATGTCCGTTTTGTCTCTATTTAAAGCCATGTTATTAAGACTTGGAATTTGATTTTATTTCGAAAAAAAAAATACTAAGCCGAACACTAAAAACGGTCACTATAACACGACCATGATTAATTTAAAAATTTTGATTTAAAAAACAATTACTAGTGAATTGTAGTATTTTATGTTAACTATATGAGTATTGAGATCGGACTGCTATATCATATACATAGTGCCATAGATGCAAATTACTGTATAATTATGCAAGGAATTTGATCTTCAGCAGACCGAAGATAGTCTTTGTTTGTTTTCTTTTTAGTATATAATAATTTTAATTGTTACAAGGTATTTGCAATGATTAGAAAGTATTAGAGAATTTCGAAATATAGTATCTAATATATTTATTTAAATTTGCACTTTTTATGTGTAGTTATGTTAGACATCCCGTGATCATATGAAAATATATATAATGTATTTACTTATTTATGTATGGTATAAAATTGTCTTTATAGCTATGTAGATAAGTCTGGACGCCTTTGCTTTAAGTGCTCAAAATGCAACGATACTATTTTCACTGACTAGGCATTGCTTTTTTGATTAACGCAACGGCAAGCGATTTATAAGGTATTACGAGTTACAGAATCCACGAATCCTAAGTTGCATTGAGTGTTATATCTATTATTTTGGTAACGATTTGTTGAGAACAAAAGAAACAATAGAAATCAAATTGCTCAAAACTCTTCAAATGGCTTTCACATTGTTCACGTTCACATCACCGCTGTTCTAATTCGTAGCTTCTCTTAAAATTGACGACGCTCTGCGCTCCTTGGGCAATTTGCTTAAATAATAACGATACCCGTTATACATGGCCGCCCAGATGACCATGTATATAAAACCAAAGTAGTTCACAGCACTAAAAACTACAATCCAGCGTTCGTATTTAAGGAAAACAAATGCGGTGAGGCACCAGCCCATATAGATGATATTGTAGGATTTTAAGCAGAAGAAGTAAACGATGCCATAGATCTTTGAGTTGTTTAGTTGCTCGCCGTATTTGGGCAGCACATGTTTGGTATAAACGCTTTCAATCTGTTAATGTAAGAAATGTTAGTGTATATTGTACATGCACATGTAAATAATTCCTAAGACGAATCCACAAATAACACTCACCTGCTTCTCAGTGGTGACAATCATGTATTCCATTAGGAATGCCATATAGTAGCCACTGTGATAGCCATGCCAGACGGCCAGAAAACCCAGTGCAGCCGCATAGCTGATATTGCGATTGTTAAGAAACTTAAGGCGTTTGAAGACATAGTGAGCAACCCACTGATTTGTGTTCACATTAAAGCTTTGCACATAGTGCTGCATAGTATTGCCCGACTCCAGAAGTTTTAGTTTCACATTGCTGCAACCGGACCAGTCCGGCAATCCAAGCTCATCTTTGCCCTTGTACGTAAAGCCAATGCACATTAGACCGCCCTCAGCGAACAGCCAACACGAGATGTACTTGTACAGCGAGAATTTGGCCCAGAAGCCCAAGAAGTAGATGCGCTTAATGAAAGACTGCTCTGCAAAATCTGGAGACAAGAAATATCCATCCGGTAGATATGACAAACCCACTTGGCATACAGTTAGATAGAGCAGACCCGTGGCCAGACGCTTAAGTCCTGCTTCCTCGCAACCATCGTACTGACGAAACTCGCCATTTGTGAAGCTTTGATAGCGACGATAGGGAAACTGTGGTCCAACCAGAAAACTGCTGGGAAAGTACGAAAATGCCAAAAGCTCCAGAAACGTAGGGAGCTGCCGCAGCGCCGTCTCTTTCTGATCCTTGGAGAGCTTATCCTCCGACTTAAGTCCATCGGTTACATCAAATCCAAAACCTATCATGCGCAGCGTCAGTATGCAATGCGGCATCGTCCACAATATGTCGTAATCATTGCTGGCAGTGTAGTAGTAGCCCAGCAGCAAGTAGCTCATATGGAACACAAAATTGACTCCCAGCAGCAAGAGGGGCGAGCCGCGCAGCAGGTTAACCAGCACATAAGTGGTGCATATGGCCAAAAAGGAGTGATATGTGTCCACGCCGTAATTAAAATAGCACAAACTCATGCCACATAATGCAAAGAATAAATGATGCAACGTCTTTCTGGGTATATCGACAATATATTTACGATAAATCGCCGCAATGGGATACCCTAAGGAGTAGAAGGTATTAGTTAAGGAGCTTAGTTATCAAAATTGTGTCCACTTACCGGCCATCAGTGTCAGCAGCAATCGAAATGCCTCAACCGGCACGCCAAGTTTATTGGCCAACGCGGTTGGCAGGTCCATAATGTTGCTATTTGAGATAGAGGAGGAAGCCTTATCAGTAATTTTGCATGTTTTACGGTTCAATGTGCGCTGACTAAACGCGTGCCTATCACTATAAGTCTTGTTGTTGTTGTTGCATTAGCAAAGAAGGGTAGAGCAAGCAGATAATGTGTTCATCTCAAACAACATTATTACGCATTTGCAAATTAAAGCGAGTCATGGTCAACGACATCGCCAAAGTCCGACTGGGTCATAATGAAAAGTTTCGTTACTGCTTGGCAGTACAGTTAGTTGAGCACGCCTCAACATACACATAAATTAGGTTAAATTTTTAATAAAAGGAAGGTCACAATTGAAATTGAAAGCTTTTGAACTCCATTTTGGCGTTACCTAATTAGAATAGTTAGAGTCGCAGTATATTTATTTAAGTTGTGCACTGGCAGCCCTAATGCTAAAATTTTATTTAAATTAACCAATCGAATGACCGAATTTTAACACTTCACATAATTTATATAAATAATTTAAAAAGTTGCTATGGCAAACGGGATCGAAAAAAAACCAAACACACGCCGTTAGGTTATTTTTTGTTGCTTGCACAGCTGTTTGTCGATAACACAAGGATTGTTGCTACAATTCGATTCCAAGAACTAGTTCAGTTCCGACGTACAATCGTTCAAGGTTCAATTGACTGATTCGGTACATCGATACTCTACCGATCATGATACATGAGCATGCATACATAAATGGTACGTTGCTTTGATTATTTTTTGGGTCCCGAAAATCTTATACACAACCCATGTTATGATTATGTGAATCATTTGAGAAAAGTGATATGGCAATGATTCTGACCTACCATTTAAAAGTGAGTCGCTTAATGCACAGTGCGTGTTTGGATTAAACGGAATGAATATACTTACCAATCACTTGTAATAATTGATCAGGGGGCAAGTTATGCTGGTCAACGTGGATATTGGACACATTTATTAAAACGGAACGACACAAGTCGAAAATAAAATTGATTGGCTTTTTTTCTTCACAAATTTTCCTCAGCAACAATGTTTTACATCACGAGTCCCATTATTATTTATAGCCATGAAAATTGAACGTGTCATCCCATCATGATTGATGTAGTCCAAAGACCAGCGGGCGAACTGGCTCAAAACCGAACTGCTCTACTCGAAATAAACAACAATAAATTATAAAACTTCACTCTTTGTCACAGACAACTTATTAATCAAATAATAAATAGAGCACAGTCAGTTTCTAGCGAATTGGATGAGTCAGAGGTCAAAACAGCGCCCTAACAACAACAACAAACGCAGCAGTTGTTTTGCCTCCGAGTACGAGACTTCTCATTGGTTTACGTGTCACTTGCACTTGTATTTTGTAATAATAGTCTTTCTCTCAGTATTGTAGGTAAATTGCTGCAAACCTGGCACACACAAGCAGCAACAGCAGGGGCAGCAGCATGCGACGAAACAACTATCCCTACCAGCCGCTAAACCAGCAGCCAGCGCATAGTGGCCAGACTGGACCCGATGCTCTGGAGGCGGAAAACGAACGCGCCGCTGAGGAGCTGCAACAAAAGATTGGAGCTCTCAAATCGCTGACCATCGATATAGGCAATGAGGTGCGCTACCAGGACAAGCTGCTGCGCGGCATTGATGACGACATGGATCGCACAGGTGGATTTCTGGGCAACACAATGACGCGCGTCGTGCGCTTAGCCAAACAGGGCGGGGGTTCCAAACATATATGTTACATGTTCATCTTTATCCTGTTTGTGTTTGTGCTGCTGTGGCTGACGCTCAAGTTTAAATAGTCTGGCCTTGTGTTATTTTATAAATATATTTTTAGAGATCCACAATTGTCGATTAGTTTACTAGTCAAACGAACGTTGGTTTTTAAAGCCAGTTTCCAATCAGTCTTAATAGGGGACTTTCCAATACAACTTTACATTCTAAATTGTGCCTTAAACAGTTCATAATACATATGTATATGGCGCGAAGCCACATTTCAACCGATCCAGTCTTAGAACGATCTTAAAGGAGCCAGTTGTAGATTTTTTTTGGCTAAGAATTGTAGAAAAATTATAGTTTCAGTAGATTAAAACAAACTTACACAAAGGTCTCTTTATTACATATATTATAATACCCTTGCAGAGGTTATTATAATTTGGTGACGAAATGTGTAACGCATTGAAGGCGTTTTCGACCCCAATAAGTAGATATAATCTATTCTGAAATATATATTCAGCATCAATAGCGATATCAACTGTTTCTACGCAAACTAGTTTCACTTTAAGAGCTATCTTGGCAGATATGCTTCTTTTTGTTGCAGGCAGTACACACTATTTTGGAACCGGCCGGATCGGACCATCATAACATATAGACCAATATGTTTTTGTATGATCAAAATCGGGCCATTATATTATGTATGAAGCTGGTTTATGAACAATTGATCAACAACTGATGTTTTGTATAAAAAACATTGCTGCAAGGGCAGATATCGTTGGGTCACCGAAGATATCAGCTCTTGTTTTATATTTATTTACTTACAAATTTCTATTAGAATAGTGAGAGTACAAAACACACACACACATATTAAGGTAGACAAGGGGACAAAATTTGGTGGGTATCGGGTTATACTTTAAGCTTAGATTGTAATGATTATGACAATGCCGTGGCATTGTAATTTTGCTTTTGATTAATTAGCTTACGACACCAGCGTAAGCATTATCAATGTGCTATTCAGGGGCTATGCGTGAAACGTCTTCAACTTTTTGCTTCGCCTGCTAAAGTCCGCCTGTTCCAGAGCGTCTTCAACATCGCTGCTGAGTTCATCTCCGCTTAGAAAATCTGTTCCATTCGATGTGTTTGATCCTAATCGACGTACTAGAAATTGGAGGGAAGGCAATTTAAACATTTTTATGCAGACTCGCGCTTATATATTTTGGCTTACTTTGCTCGTCTAGTATGATATTCTGCTTCTTAATATCCTCGATGTCTTTCTGATTATCACTTATCTTGCGCCGTAACGTTTGTATGCATTCGGTGGTCTTTTTGAGTATCTGAGCGCGACTGGCCTGCAATAAATAGGATATTCGAGGTTAGCAGCGATAGCAGTAAGCTTCAAATAGCAAACAGAAGGTTGCCCGAGTAATTTGCAGGACAGCGAATGGAGGTCAAGAACAAATGAGAGATTAAGATTATGTTTTTATCATTAGGCATGTGGTTAAACCACTTAAGAGAGATAGAAATGTTGTAAGTTATTTTTTGAATATTTCTTCCGATTAACTGAAGTAGGAGAATTTAATATAATTAATTTTAATCAATAAACTGTCGGGCAACGCTACTAGCTCGTAAACTGTATACATGTGTATATACATATATGACACTCACTTTACAACTGCTTACCTTTTCACCCTTGAGCGTGGGCACTGCTTCACGCAGGTTGGTGAAACTCTCCTTAATGTGATCTCTTCGACGGCGCTCCAATGCATTGTGATGCGCTCGTTTTTCGGCCTTGAAAAAAAAAACAAACAAGCTAGTCAGCAACCACAATAACAACACTAGAATCGTGCGTCTGTTTGTAAACAAAGACGTGGGCGTCTGTTGTCATTAAAGCCTTCCATACTTTGCACGCCCACCTGTGTGAAATTTGCGGTACTTGTGTTTCGGGAGCCGCCTAGACCATTATCAGAGTCCCCATCATCCTGCAAACAAATTTCTGATATTATTTGTGACGTCAATTGCGTATTGACTTAATGCTTACGTCACTCTCAATGTCAATATCTCTGTCGTCATCGCTCATACTCATGTTTGAGCAGTTTTATTTTTACTTTAACAGTAACAGTTACACAAAATTAATTACTAAAGTCTTTGCTGACGACGCAAAACGTTTGTTGATATTTTATCTAAGCGTCTTCTGCTCCACTGCGTGGTATTTATTTATTTTGTTTGCCAGCGCACGTTTTACATACAATGCGGTGTGACAGCGAATGGCAAGCGGCAAAATACCAACATGTGTACAAAATTTGGCTTGCTTTACATATGAGTGGGACTCCTACTGTTGCTCATGCTTACAATTTGTATTAATTGCGGCAGTAGTAAGGTGGTATTACATATATACAAGTTCAAAACAAAGCCACAGGTGACCAGTCATCCTGGTAGCTTCACCTCAGCTTCTGGGAAACCCACTTTTCATCTATCCGTTTATATGTTTTTGCATTCATTTCTGGGGATAATTACTTATCAAATATCTTGTAGATGGATGCCTAGATGTTCGTACCAGTTTACTAAAATTCAATTCATTTTTGAGATGATAAATAATAACACTATCAAAAAAACATCGCATCCAAATACAAGGTGCGAAAATGATCACTTATTCAGGAATGCGCCTTTTCGAATCATTAAAACTGTTGAATTTGCAAAAATCGATTGGTTTACATTGAAAAAACATCGAGTAAAATCAAAAATATTGCTAATGCTTATATCGATACATTGATGCTCAAGTGTAAATTTACATCACTAATTTCAAATGATTCGATACATCTTTAATGCAAAGAATAGAAACAGAAGCGCGTGTTGCATTTTTTAATTTCCTTTTTATTAAGTTTTTTCAACAAAATTTCGCCTGTTTTTGATGGCTTTTCCTACATCCAGTGCCCAGCAAGCAGAAACCAACCGTAAGATACTCGAAGAAATACAGACGAAAAAGCAGTTGCTTATCGGACTGGGTAGTACCACGAATCAGGTAAATAAATAATTCAAGATTGCTCTGCTTACTCTTAAGCTGCTGCTCAATGTTGTTTTGCTTTGCAGATGCCCGCGCCGCAGCTGCTTGGCCAGCCAACAGTGACAGCAGAGTTCCCACAGAGCCTGAGCATTACTCCTAATGCCGGAGGCGGTCTTGCCGCGCCGCGATCTGCATTTAATCCAACGAGCTCTACAACTCTGGGATTCTTTATACCACAGGATTCGTATTTTGGAAATAGTTTCATACCCGTGCTGCCACGTCTGGAACCAGTGCCGACGACACCAACGCCCAACGCAAAGTAATCCCCAAGTTCACTTCACACGTCTCTCAATATGGCCCGCCTGAAGCTAAAGAAGCTGGAGGAGTATCTGCAGTGTGTGGATGGCTTTGAGAAGCCTAAGATTCTGCTGGAACAGTACCCAACGCCGCCACACATAGCCGCATGCATAACGCATCACATGCAGGCGCAACACGACGACATTGAAGGCCAGTTTGTGGCTGATCTAGGCTGTGGTTGTGGCATGCTTAGCATTGGCGCCACGTTGCTAGGTGCGCACCTCACTATTGGCTTCGAACTGGACGACGCTGCAGTGGACACTTTCCGTCAGAATGTGCAGGAAATAGAGCTGCCCAATGTGGACTGTGTGCGTGCGGATGTATTGCAATTGCCAGGCAGTAATTGGGATAAAGCCTTCGATACGGTTGTTATGAATCCGCCTTTTGGTACTAAACATAATGCCGGCCTGGATATGCGATTCCTGGAGGTGGGCACACAACTGGCCACAGGAGCTGTCTATTCTCTGCATAAAACGTCCACGCGGTAAGTAAATAGCTGCAATAGCTTTTAAATGATTACGTTTTTACTTTTGACAACTTTGCGGATAAAATTTACTTGCCTTCGGATTGAATTCGTTTACCATTGGGATTAGATTAATTTCCTAGTTCATTTGTGAAAATCAAAACATTTATAAGAATTAAATTGCCAAGAAACAGAGTCAAAAGTTGAAACCAGAACAGACCAGATACTATTTTGTACAGTCTGTACAGGCAGCAAATAAAAGATTTTAAGGTACACAGTTGCTGTTAATTGGCTATAATCGTTGTAAATATCCCAAGCTCTGAATCGACTAAATTAGACGGAACGTTAAGCAAATTATCAAAATTGATCTACTTACAAAAACTAGGTAGTTTTGCATGTATTTATGATGTATAATTGACAATAACTACTTTAGTATTTATCTATATTTACCTTTGTGACCACATTAACTGAGTTATGTTTATGTCTCTTGCAGCACCTACATCCAAAAGAAGGTGAAGGAGTGGGGTGCGCGGGGCAACGTTATTGCCGAGCTGCGCTATAACATCGAAGCCAGCTACAAGTTTCACAAGCAGAGATCCAAGGATATTGAGGTGGACTTTTGGCGCCTTGATGTTAGCGAGCTGTGACACAGCTGAGGCTAATCTCAGCAAAATAAATTGAATGCATTTTTTAGACTTTTAATAATACAAATAACACGACAAAATTCAATTCAATTTTATTCCAACAGCTTGTTTACTCCACGTTGAAGACTACGCCCTGGGCGCAGGCTAGTTCGCCCGAGTGATTCACTGTAATGGTGGCACGTTTGCAGTACTGTTTCCATGCATCCGAACCCGATTCGCGACCACCTCCTGTAGCCTTCTCGCCACCAAAAGCGCCACCAATTTCTGCGCCGTTTGTGGTGGTATTAATGTTGACAATGCCACAATCGGAGCCTTGGGCACCAATCCACTTGAAAGCCTGACTGATGTTCTCCGTAAAGATGGCTGAGGATAGGCCCTGCTCCACCTCATTGTTCCAGGCGATGGCCTCTTTCATGTTGCGTGCTTTGAGCACATAAACAATAGGCGCAAAGGTTTCACGATGCACAACGCTGGCATCATGGGGTAGTCCAGTGATAATCGTTGGCTCCACATAGTGTCCAGCACGCTCCAAAACACGTCCACCAAAGGCCACAGTGCCGCCTAGCAGCTTCGCCTCATCTATGGTCGCCTTGTAGCTGGCAACATTTTGCTTTGTGTGCACCGGTCCCACAAGCGTTTGTGCCTCTAGCTGGTGGCCAATGCGGGGCCCTAGCTGAGCGTACTTGGCTGTCAAGGCCTCTACAAAGCTATCGTGCAGTTTCTCGTGCACAATGATGCGCCTGGTAGTAGTGCAGCGCTGACCGGTGGTGCCAATGCAGCCAAAAAGCGCCGCATCCAAAGCCATCTTTACGTTGGCCGACTCATCAATAAGCAGTGCATTGTTACCTCCCAACTCCAGTATAACCTTGCCAAAGCGACGCTGCACCTCCACGCCCACATCGCGGCCCGTTTGACAGCTGCCTGTGAAGCTCAACAGATTCACGCGCGGGTCTGCAACCAAAGCAGCGCCCACATCTGTGCCACCCTGGCAGAGACTGACCACAGCTGGCAAGTTATTGCGTCGAAGCACCTCGGCCACAATTTTGGTGGTGGCTACAGAGACTAGGGGCGTGCTGGGTGCGCCTTTCCATACCACACTGTTGCCTGTTGTTAGCGCAATGGCCGCATTCCATCCAAACACAGCGTTTGGAAAGTTATAGGCGGATATGACGCCCACTACGCCAAGCGGTCGCCAGGCCTCCAGTATGGTGTGTTGTTCACGCTCTGAATTGATGAGCTGGCCGGCGTAGATGCGCGACAAGCCCACGGCATAGTCACAAATGTCAATGAACTCCTGAACCTCGCCCTGACCCTCGCTGTATATCTTGCCCACCTCCAAGGAGACAAGCTTTCCCAATGGCTCCTTGTATTTGCGCAGCTCGTCGCCAATTTGACGCACAATTTCGCCACGCACTGGGGCAGGCACTTGACGCCACTGTTTGTATGCCTCGACAGCCAGGCCAATGGTATTGTGGAGCTCCTGCACATTGCCCTGACGCACTGTGGCTATGGCTTGGCCGGTGCCAGGATCGTAGCTAGTGATGCTTCGGCCGCGACCCTGCCATTGGCCCGAAAAGACGCCAGGATTGTCACGCTCCAGTCCCAGATCCTTTAGAAAGCTGTACTCGGGCTGATCGATCAGGAACGAGGCATTACGCAGCTGCTGCAGTTGTCCTGACATCAGGCCACGCTGCAAGGGCAGCTGCCTCGTCAAGTGTCTCAAATGTGCGAACATACTGTGGCAAAGCAAGAGAGAAGCAATGAGATTTATGGATTACTGATACGCCTGATACGCGCACCATATCGCCACGATAAGCACGCAGTTGTTCTTGTTTAATGGGCGTTGGTTGTGTACTGATATTATTATTATTTTTTCTAATGATCGCCCGTGCCCCCGCGTTGAGACTGCTACTGATTAGCAGTGCATCCCAAGTAGGCAGCAATTCAAAGTACATGAAACTCGCTTACTTTTGTTGTCCACTTAAGTTCGCTGCTTGCTGATGTGTTCCCTGCTCCGCTCAATTATCAACTGAGGCGCTCGAAATCTGAAGGCACTGGCAATACCAGCGGCTGGTTGCTTATCGCAGGTTAAACAAAATATTTGTACATGTGTGTACACATGTATGCAATGAGCGCTAATGTTCGGTATTATCAACAGGGCGCTCTCCAGTACATACATATATTCCTTGCTAAGATCTTCCGATAGACTTTGTTATAACCATTCTTACTGTTGGAATTTGTGTTAAAGAACGCTTTGTTAGAGTACTTATATATAGTAAACATATTCGTATACTTATATATAGATATGCCTATTTATTAAGTTCGATAACAAGTGCTAAAATAGAATTGTAAACAACTACGCTGAAAAGTCATTTTTAAAAGAACATCAACAGATGCACATACATATACTCGTATGTAAAAACTGGTTCTGAATTTTATTTTTGAATTAATTTGTCATAGAAACCTAGAAAAACATAGAAACATGTGATACATACTTTTTGGAGCAAATTAAACAAATCTTCGTTATTTTAAATTTATTGCTTGTAGAAAAAACATTTTACTAATTTCTCTGTATTTTTCTGCATCAAATTGGTATGAATTAACAGTAGATAAAAACATGAAAGGTCTAGAACTACGAATTAAAATCAACTATAACTAAAAGTTTTACAATGATTGTAATCATTTATAATTTTAAATACATTTTCGAGTTTGAAATCAGCTCAGATCAAAATTGTAGTCTAAAATGATATTAGAAAAATTAATCGGTAAAAATGTATTTAACTAAATAAATAACCTGTGTGTATTAAATTAAAAAATAAAAAAGATTCTAGATTAATTACCGAAATAAAATCTTGATTTTGTGCTTAAACAGCCAAGCATCTGTTATTTCTGTTTCCTTGGCAACATTTAAAGCCCAAACTGTTTGCTCGATATGAAAAATTAAGCATATCAGTTGTGCTGTTGCAGTTGAAAGGATTAGCCAAAGACAAAATGGAGGTTCTTGAGGAAGGAAATTTAATGGACCGCGTGCCCATTTTGCTGCAACGCGATTTGGAGTTTTATCAGGTGCCGTTGTGCGAAAAATAGCCGCAATGCGAGTAAAACCACTTTTGGGGGAAAACACACTTTAACACAATGTTTCCCATTCCCATTTCTTTGACTCTTCACTTTTCACTGCGGACAGACGCATCAGCGCGTGCTGCAGGAGCCCATTTGTCCAGGAGTTGTGGGTGGTAAATTGGACTTTCCACGCTATGCATCGTTTGCCTCGATTAAATTGATACGCTGGTAGGCTATGCTTCAAAGTGGGAATTTCTTTTGTGACTCTGTTGAGCTTCATTCAGGTGGGAGGACGAATACTTTGCTTCCTATCGGAAGCATTCGGGCTTGTTGCATACCGAGAAGGAGCTCAACGAGGGCGATTTTGTAAGTAGACAACCGGATCGGGAGTAAAATCCTCCTATTCTAATCTTCCTTGCAATACTTACTGCAGAGCAGCGTTACGGTTAAAACCTCTGATCCGGATAAGTTTGTGAGCTTAGTGACCAAATCAGCGGATCTCTTATTGGAGCACATACATCGCCTGTCACAGGAGTCCTTGGATCATGCGGATCTTTCAGTGCTTACGGCTACCATTGGAGCTGCCGCATTGGTCAAGAACTCTTTGAGTGTCTATATGCAGGCAGCCACAACAACAATTTGTCCACCCAAGGGGGACGAGAAGGGTGGCGCCCTCAAGCTAAGCTTCAAGCAGTATTCACAGATGGCGGAGGCATTGGCTGAACGTCTGTTGGATCTTCACTGCCGCCTGCTCCTGTTGTATATCATTCAGGACGCAGATTGCCTACATTGGGAGGACACACAGCCCTTCTTTGAATCGGAACGTGGCTCGTACACGGTGCAAATGTGGTGGCACTACATGCGTGGCACCAAGACCGATCTATGGAACTCTGTACCGCCAAAGATGGCACAAAAGATCTTCGCCGGAATGCTAAATGAAACGCTCAGTGTTCTAACTGTCCGCTATACGCAGATTGTCACCAGCGTGGCCAGGGCCCAGCTCCATTTGGTGGACATCTGTAATCTACTCCTTTGCATTGCTGAGCTGTTGCCCCATGTTTGTGAGAGTGGCGAGGCTTATGTTGGACTTCAGTTAAGCAATCAGAGTGTCATCGTGCGGGACATTCATGCCAAATGCAGGGAGCTCTTTTACTGTCTCTTGTTGCGGGGTGCGCCACTGGGTGTCCTTTCCAAGGTGCGTAAATCATTTGTATTATGATATACTAGTATAAATTTGAAACAGAAAGTGCAAAGGACAATCCATTTGTCAAGTAATGGGATATCTCTAAGGGTAAAATAGAAAAGTCAAGTTAGAACGTTGCACTTGGAAGTTCCCGGCGGCGGTATACTTTTGTTTGCAAGCTGATTTGTTTTCCTAATTTGCGGGGGTGAAAGTGGGCGTGATAACTAAACTTTTAGTTAAAGCTTGAAAGTATATCATCAGGACTCCGCATATTAAATTTAGGGATTTTACCTGTAAAACTTGGGATAAATCTTAACAGTTTGGCTGACGGGGGTAAATACCAAAATTTTTACCAAATTTGCTTATTCTAGTTTTAATAGCGTCGAACAAAATTACGTTCATACGAAGAGACGGACACTGCATACGCGTATTATACTCTCAGTTCCCTTTTTGGAAAGCAGAGTATAGAAACTCGACAAATTGTGAGTGTCAAAATCGCTTTTAGAGCTCGAGCAACTTATTTTCAGACAAGAGTTAAATCAAATTAAATTGCTAGTATATAAGTCCCCAGGATAAATATCTTACTGCTATCCAAATAGTTCTTATCATGCATATTTAACAAACAAATTATACTTAATATACTCATGTGATTGTCTAATAACCCTTGCAGGTTTTTCGCAAGGGATTGGACAACATGGAAATGTTTAGTTCGCGTCATGGATTGCCCAGCGCTTGGATAATTTTTGCGCTGCCCCGCTACTTTCCCAAGGAGCAATCCTGCCAGTGGGTAACTGAATTTGCAGATCTAACCACAAACACTGCCATATCATTGGAATTACGGGTACTGTTGGCCTTTCCCGAGGCGCATTGGTCGTATCTGCTAAAGATTCTGTTGATGAGGGATGCCTATCTAACGGGCATTATTATGCGTCATCTGATGCAGCATTTGCCCTCATCGGAGAATTTTAAGAATGTGGCCAAACATTCGTTTACAAGCGCGGAGGGTGCGCCTCTGAAATGCGAGGCGTTTCTATGTCGAGGCGAGTGCTTCAATGTCACCGACTCCATAGCGGCGGATATAGGTCGGAGGTTGAATAACATCTCTAGAAATCAATAACTAATCAGAGCCCCTATATCTAAGCAGATCCCGTGGGTCAGTCCAACTATCAGATTGTCTTATCCCTCACCTATCTAGTTGTGGCTGTGGGCAAGGCAGTTGACATTAAGTCCTGTCTTATCAAGACCCTGGAGGAGCACGCCGTGAGCGGGTGGAGCGATTGCCTGGACAAGCGTCAGGTGTGGAATCAGAAGCGTACACCTTGGCTGGAGGCCATAATGCATTTTGTTTATCCCGTGCTCGACTGCGTGGTGGAGATGCTCATCAATGCTGTGGAGAACGGCGCCAGCATGTACCAGGCAATGTCCTTGGCATTGACGTGTGTCTCCGAGATTTGGGATTGTATGCCCGAGGGATTGTATAAGATTACAGCCCTGCTGCAGGATATTATACCTGTCTCGACACGTTCTCTTGGCGACTCAGTGCTTCTGCAGGTGGTCTTTGCAGCTCTATACACAGAGCTAGTCAAGACGGCTGATCTGCAGGAACAGGGTGAGCAGGGAATTCAATCCTATTTACTTTTACCATGGAAATATTCTTTGTTTTTAGCCAAAAGCGACGAGAAGGCTGCCATTTGCTATTCGCTATCGGAGGCCATTTGCTCCATAGACGAGGATGACAAGCACACGGACCAAATCGAGCTCTTTCTTAAGCAGGCCAAGGAGAGCATCAATCTGGACACCGATTTCGGTGGCAGCTGCGGCCGTGGCGCCACCGGAATGAGCGCTGTGAGCACTGTCAAAATGGATGATCTGGCAGTGACCAATGCCGAATCGGAGCGTTTGAGCCACAGTCCACCAGCCAATTATGCCATGGAGCTGGATGTGGGCATTGCCGATTATATAGCCGAGGTGCTGGCCAGCGATGTATTGACCACCAATATTGGCAAACAGGCGCTCAAAGTGCTATATAATTATCTGAAATTCAATAAGGATTGGCTGTTGGAGCAGCTGGGCACAAGCGACAACGAGCCAAGTCCATTTCAGGGCGTGTTGGGCCAGAACATAAAGGAAGCTAAATCATCGGTGCTGAAGTCCATGTTCTTCATAGGCAACACACCCTTCGATCAGCTACTGACGGGCTCCTTGAAGATCGACTATGTCAGCTGGCTGCAAATGCCGCTGTCCCTAAATCCGGAGCGGACCTGGCTGCATTTAACTCGTCGCTGCGACTTCCTGGAGGATGCCAAGCTGTCGTTGCCCGAGGTGGCCATGGTAGCTGGCATTAGCAAGATAATGAAACGGCGAAAGGACTTTGCCAAATGAGGCGTCGGCCCGCAAGGCGCTGTACCCGTAAAGATGTCATTAATGGCGCATAATGCAAACAGCAGCAGAGCTTCTTAGTCAAATGAGAGATGCAAAAGATGTAGACAATCCTGAAGCAGGCTAAAATAATATTTACTTCTGAGCAACTCCTGTGTTTAATGTGTGAATGGTGTAGGTGTGTGGGGGGTGTGGGGGTGTGGGGATGAAGAAAGGTCCAACGGATAGCGGCATTGTCACAGCCGAAAATGTTTTTGTCCACACTCTGCGTGGATGGCGCAATTGTCAACTGCTACGCGGAGGGCAGCTCCCCTCGCAGTGGCCACGCAGTGCGGCAGTTATGAAAATTACCGAAACGAAGCCAACAAACACAGAGTGATGAACGGGGCAGGGACAGGGACAGGGGCAGGGATGCGGGCAAGCATCTGAAGCATGGAAAACACACCAGCAACAACAACAACAACAACAACAGCAAAAACAACATCACACAGGGCAACGTGACAAATAAAAGCGAACTAGCAGTGAAATTGCGAGTCGGCATTGAAGACTATTGGAAGGCGCTACCTTTGGAATTTAGAGGAATAGCACTTAAGGAAAGTAGTGATGACTAATAATGTAAAAATAATGAAGATCAACGATTAGTGGGAAAATATTTGTAACGTAGTTTTTATACCATGTTTCCCAAAATGGGAAAAAGAGTGTAAAAGACCGTCTGTCCGTCTGTAAACTTGGTAGACATATTCTTTTCTTATGAAGCCCAGGTAGTTGACGTAAATTATAGATAACATTTTACAAACTAAATTATAATATCCCTATTATCAAAATATCCACACTATTCAAGTCAGGAATCTCGACAAATTAACTTTTTTCCCCGACTGATTTGAATGTACTATAATATTTTGTTAAATTTGGTAAATAATGTTAATTTATTTAGTGTTTTATATAAAACTTAAGGCACAGTATAGTATTAATTGTAATGAAAATACGAGAAAGATGTCGACTGTGTAAAAAAGTAGAATGATATCATAAAGTCTTGACAATAATGGAATAATGATGTGTCAGTTTTTAAACAAATCGAATAGTAGTCGTATGAAAAGTATCAAAAATGTAGATTGAATATAGGCAAGCAATATAAATAATATTGGTTAACAATAGTTGGAATGCCCACAAAAAATGATCTTAAGTTTTTTTCTTAAACATAATTGAATTAAACCAATTGCGAAATGCATTTTTCCCACTTGTTTAATTCAGCTTATAAGCACCAGCTTCTCAAATACACACATCCTTTGGAGGCTGGAATCGTGCAACTGTGTTATTTAGAAAGTAGCGCATCTCATTGGCTCGCTGGCTGCTTGCTGGCTACAAAGTCGGGCAGCCTGAGAGGCGACTGAGGACGATTGCTCCATTGCTTCATTCACTTGGCGCTGCTGGAAGCGTGCGGTCGTTGTTTAGGGCACTCTGACTCCGATTCTTACTCGGGTTCGGCTTTTGGCTCTAGAGTCAAGTGGCAAGTGGCACCTGCACAAACTTGGCGGACATTTTAAAAACTCAGGTGCTGACGTTTTGTGCGCGTTTCGGGGCGGAGAAGTAAATGCTGCACGTTAACGGTAATTTGCAGCCATTAGTTGTCACACACACACACACACAAACAAACACACACACAACCTGGCAAGGTGATTAAATGCCGCGCTAAAAAGCTGAACAAATTATAAGTAAGAACGAAGGGAGTCTCGGTCGAATTACGCATACGCAGCGTACGCTGTCGCTAAGTAAATGTTAAAATTTAAACGCGTAACGAGCTGCTTATTGTTTTTCTTACTATTATTGTAGCTTTTGCTGCTGTTCGTGTCGTTATCCTTGGCAAACGTCGGTTAGTTGCTTGCCAAGAAATCGGATACGTTGCCGTAAAAGTTCACTTGATTTATATTCAATGCACAACACAAAGTGTCTTTTGGCTTGAGCTCTGAGTTGATCTGAGTTGAGCTCTTTGCTTCGGTTTAATATTACCTGATGTATTAATGTGCCAAATGCTAGAAAATGTGCAACGAAAAGTTTCATGCAATTGAAATTGTGTAGCAATAGCAATTATACCTGCAACAGTGAACCATGAACGAGCCACATCAACAACATGAGGAATTGCAGCGGCGACGTCGACGTTGCCTACAGCCTGCCGAGCCTTGCGAATGTTTACGTCCTGTGATAAGGGTTTTTGGTCTGTTGACTTCATTCGGTAAGCATTACACCACACACACAACCGCACACACGCACACTCATATATACACCCAAGCAGGAAGTGATTCAAGTGGAAGAATATGGGCTGTATATTGCGCAGGTAGCACATTCCAAATGATAAGGATAAGGGGCAATCATAGTTATTATATACATATATGTATGTAAGCAGCGGCTTCACGGATTTTTAAGACCTTTTGTATACTCAAATATATATAGCATACTTTTTAGAGCATCCTTTCATTTTGGGGAAATTATTTCAAGGTTTTGTGCGCGTTTTAAGCACTTGTTACATAGTAGTATATGAAATGTTGTTTATTTAAATAAATATTTAAAATGAATACTACAACTTATTTGCAAGCAAGTACTTTTTTTGAATCTTTTTTATTTAATATATGTATAATCATATACTTAAGACTTAATCGACATCGTTTTTTCGAAATTAAAGCAAAGTTGTTCTAAAGTCACTCGCTCATCATCAGGCAAAGCATTATAATGATATTCCTTATAGTTATAAATGTATTATGAGTTACATTTTAGCGTATGTGTCAAGGAGATTTTCTTTGATAGCAACATTGTCGTATGTGCACTAAAAAATTATTTCTCTACAGTCAATTTGATGAAATATTAACAAATCAAGAAAATTATTTACGTATAATGTGAATAAGAATAGGCATATTAATAATTTTGAATCGTCTTCTTTAACATGCTTCCAATCATTTACCATTTGAGAATCAACTACGATTATTCGCTTTGCCCGCGCCAATCCATCAGGAAATGTGGGAATGGATCATAAACAATTTCAAAATTGGAAAATATTTGCTGATTTATCAATTTAAAAAATTAAATTAAACTTAAGTAAGCTTCGAATTGCTTACTTTTATTATCAGCAATGGTAAATCTCACATATATGCAGCTATGTTAGCTTAGAGTCAGTAAAATAACTCAATTTACTTTGATTTATAGAGTCCCATCAATCTCTGTCAATGTGTTATCTTTAAAGTTTAAACTATGCACAGAAATGTTTCCCAAGTCTAAAGTAAGGCTTTTTTGTTTATTTTTAACTTATAACATTATTCTGCTAAGCATTTGCCTTTGTTTATTACCTGATGGCATTTTCTACTTATTAGGTTATTTATTTCATTCCAAACTTAACTACTTTCTGGGCCAAATTGGTTTTTTGCATGTTTGCAGTTTCTATCAATTTATTTGCCATTTATAATCTACCTAAACAATAGTGCATATGCTGCAGTTATTAAACTTCACTTTACCGCTTATCATGCCATCGGGGCCCTTGAGTACCATCAGTATCCGGGACCCTCCTCCTGAACAACCCCGCCTAATGCACTTGTAAAAGCAGCTTTCAATAGTGCAACGGAACCTGACCAGCCCCAACTGGGACATATGATAAATGACCGACGTTTAAGTCTGCAGTAAAAGCAAAAACTTGGGTCAAGTTCAAAATAATATTCCGACAATATCCTTGTTGTTTTGCCTCAGTCTGGGGCTCTCTGCATTATGCATGCAGGCCGAAAAACTCACAGTTCATAAACCTCGTGGCTGCTGCGTGACGCTGAACGATCAGATTAAAAAAAAAACAACAAGATACTCTCAGGGCCATTAACGAGGCATTGGCCTTTTTGCAGCTGCACATCCTGCGCTTGCACATCCTTGCCAAGTGCAACCCTTTATAGTTTGCCCCTCATCCTCAATAGATTTTTGTTGTTAGCTCTCTGGCGCCAGCAATTTTACTGAATACACCCAAACATGGCGACACCAAAAAAATCTATCAGCCGGGAAGTTCCCTGCTTCTACTCCATTTCCCCCTCAGTTGTCTAGAGACCGAAGCGCATAATTTTTGGCTGGTTTTCATTTGGTTTTCTTTTGCACGCACGTTTCATCGACTTTTTCAACATAGTTGAAACTCTCAAAGCGTTTAATGTAATTGGCATAGCTTTGGCTTTTGTTGCGAATTTTGGCCAACTCTCGTCTGCTTCTTATCTACTGCTTAATCGAATTTGTTATTCCGACTCAAACAATAACAACTTAATTAGATTGAATTTTGAGAAGCTTTGTTGTTTTTGTCTTAGTCATATTTTACACATCGGAATTGGGCGCTGATGGTCATAAAGTGGTTAGAATATGAATACAAAAGTGGGCAGTTAAAGAAGTTAACCAGTGTCAGTTATAACGAAGGAAAATATGTTTTTATTAATTCATTAATTTTAAAATTATGTCAAATATTTCCGGATTATAAATGTATAGATTAGCAAGCAACAAAAAATAAGAGTCAAACAATTTATTTTATTTGATTTATTTATATATTACTAATTGCATGGATGAGAAAGTGAGAAATAAACAAAAATAGCTTACCACTATGTTCCCTCCCGTGCCTTTGATTTTTTGTATAGGGTCTGATAACTTAGAAAAAGATCTAACAAAAACCTTCTCTCAAGTTTCATACAACAGTTTTTAGATTTTCCAAAGTCCCGGGCTTTTTGGTCACAATATAAACTGATTTGATGTATATTCTTCCGAATTATTATTCAAATTAGCCTACTTTAACCTAATTTTGTTGTCTCATTAATTCATCAGGAAATGCCGACTGTTCCTAGAACACGTAAGAAAACTGTTTTCTCGCAGTCACCGGTATGTTATCAATAGAATAGAAACAGTAGGAAATTCAATTCAGCCTTAAAATTAATGTAATAGGTAGAAAAATACGTTTATAAGTTAGTTTACTCATTATTTTAGAAAAGAGATTGAAACTCTCGTCTGAATAGGTTGTCCATATCCATTCCTGCAGGGATTCTGGTTTGACCAATAGGCAAATTGCTCTTAAATTGAATTGATCAGCTTCAGAAGATCACAATGTTGGAAAATGAAACATATAGCTTAAATCGAATATTGAAAAAATTTGTCCTGGCTGAAGACTGCATGCATTGAGCTGTTCTGAAAATAAATAGCATGGCATTGAAAATCATATTAATTTTTATGGTAACCAATGTCTAAACGATACGGGGGTCTCTTCAAATCACATCATGCTCCACATTTCATGTAATCTACAAGAAATCCTCAAGCTTTGATTCGATCAAACATTTCTGGCTGCCCTCGCATTTTCAGCTTAGTTTCATTAATGCTTCTCATATGACATAGTCTCGTTTAGCATATTTAATAGCCTGTGTTTGAGCAAAAACCCAAAGAGTAGGCACATTTGTATTGTCTTATATCCATATTCCGGGACACGATGAACTTATAACAATTCCATGCCCAAATCCAATCTCTTGAGCATCTAACAGTCAATTTGTGGTCATATTTCATTTCAGTTATCTGCGGCGTGGGCGTTGATGTCTATATGCATGGATATCAGGCTGGTCTTTATATACTGTAAGCTGTGATACTTTCCCGCACTCCCCGAGTTGTGGATCATAAAATTTTAATGCTTGGGCAGTTTTTCAGCATTGCTGGTGCTGTTCATTGAGATAAAATGGCTGATAACCATATTTCTGCAGCTCCAATGCGGCGGGTAAGTTGGCCAACCAAGAGAAGGTCATAAATTTAATACTCTCGCATATGTATTTATTTATTTTTAATTTACAGCAACAATTACCACAGCTCATCCTCCTCCTCCTGCCTGGCCTGCTGGCGATTGTCAACATTGCTGGGTGGTTGGCGCCCAGCGCCCATATATATCATCATGGGCGTCCTACAGATACTATATCCCCACAATCTTTGGCTGAGCTATGTGGCTGGCATGATGCTGATGCTTCTAGCCCTGCTGCGTCTTTGCCTATGGCTGAGATTCAGTGGAGGAGTAACCAGGCACTTCAAGGACGAGGGTCTGCTGCCCCAATGCGATTTTGAGAAGTGACATTTACAACGTACAACTAATTTGCCTCTTATTCAAATACTTTGTTAATTGCTTACAGAGTCTCCAGTTTTGTGGACAGCGTGGAGGATGACTTTGCAGAGGTTAGTGCCTCACAGCCGGACGACGAGGACCCGACCATGGACGACGATATGTGCTAATAGTTAAGGATACTTTCTTTAACTTTTGTCTTTTGTATAAGTTTAGTTTATAAATTGTTTAGCGTATCTCAGCGTTTGTAATTATTTTTGATATAAATTGAAATAATGAAAACGGGCATTCTCTTTAGCTTAGATATATTTCTGCCACTTAGCACTTATTTTAGAATTCATAAAGAAATTAGTAATTGCGTTTTTAAAGTGAATCTGTCATATGCTGTGAACAAATAAAATTGTTTATTCTGTATAAGTTATGACTTCTCAAGTTGAATAGAAACAGGCAGGCGGAAGGAAAGCCATGTCATTGGCTAGATTAATTCGGCTGTTGATGCTGATCAAGAGTATATATTGCTGAAAATCATTCCAGCAATGGATAATCCTGACAACAAGAAAGCTCTAGATGTAGTCCTATTTCATATATCAATTTTCTTTCATTATTACTTTTTTCTTTTAAAATTTGGTACATGTATGGTCCCTGGTATATGTATATTCTTTATGGGGCCCAGTTCAATACCGTTACACCTTTGGGAAATAATTTCAAATATCCTTTGAAAGGAAATAAAAATGCCTTGCATGCCTATTTAAGGCTAAAGTGTACAACACTCCTTACAAATGTTTTTCATAGCATAAAGCATGTGCATGCCGACAAACAGCTGATTGCCTCAAGTAAATGCGCATGTCCAACAAGGTGGCAAGCTCGTGCCAACATTTTATAAATTAAATGACAACAAATGCCCTTTAACAAACCTTGTGGTCTACTTCTACTCCACATTGATTCCCACCGAAATTCGACACAAATTTTATTGGGAAAATTAGTTTATTTATTAAATATTCAGTTTTTTATGGTTTAACATGCAAATCTTGTTGCTCAACTTTAGCCCGGTTGTTCCGCAGCGTAATGAAACTTTAACAATCTGTACTAGAAGTAACTTTCTAGGCAAATCTCTTAAGCATTTACATACATATACTCGTATATGTATCTACAAATAGGGTTTTCACGGATTTATTGATGGTTTATACTCACGCTTCAGTCTAACAGTTTATTGGGACTTTGCTGTTGGGGCGGGATAAATGTTCACCATTAAATGCGAAGTTTTCACATCATTTTTGCTTTAATAGATTCTGTCATAATTTGTATAAATAGTTTGTAACTTTGAAAGTTATTGATTTATTTGTTTTGGTATTTTATACATGTTTGCTATGCAATAAACATACATATATAACATAATTTTTGAATTATTTTATATATTTTGTTGTTAAACTTTTACTATATTTTCATATTGAAAACGTTGAGGTAGCTGCGTTTTGCTTTCGTCAATAAATATTTTAATATTATTGTTAGGTTTTGGTTATCCCTGATATAACTATATGCTATTGGTGTGGATCAGAAGTTTTGGCCAGTTGTAATATCTCGAGATGTTATTTGTAACTATTATGATAACGTCAATCCTTATAATTGATGAACCGCTTCACAAAATTAACTAAAAGTTTAAAAATTAAATCAAAAATAATAAGCAACAAAAATTAACTAAAATGTATATTTTTTTATTTTGTATATTTAATATATTATGTTGTGTATCGTATATATATTTATGTAGCAACATATACATAGAAAATATCGAAATCGTAAAATAAATCGTATTAAATTAAAAATTAAACAAAAATATAACTAAACAATGAAAATAAAATGTCAACACTTGATAAAAATCAAAATTATAATAGTTATTTTAGCAAAGCAAAAAAAATTGTTCAGTATGTGTAGGGGTGGAGGACGCCATCCTGAAAAGGTGTTTCATAGATTGCTTCAGAATTCATTTATCATTGTTGCAAGCATTTGGTGTCATGTAGTTAAATGCGCATTCTTGGCACATTTCTAATGAGGATTGGCAAGAGATTCCGGCTTTGCTGTTTATTCCTTGACTATAGCTAAGCTGTGTTGTAGCTCTTAAAAGTCTTATGGTAAACTTGAGTTGACTAGAAGTTGAAAGTTGAAATAGTTAGTTGCATCTTGGAACTGTGGCAGGTAGTAAGCCCAGGGAGGAGAACTGAGCTTACAACTGATCTGATTCGAGGAACTGTGTACATATTTTCATTTCTTTAATTTTTTTTACCATCTAGGGTGCCCCTCACATGCCTGAACAAAGCAAAAACCTATACAAACAATCATGGAAATCAAATAGTAGAAGAGACATTTAAGAACTGTTCATTATTCATCATCATTATCATCATCATTTGTTATCACTTGATCTTCTTATAACGTAACTAACAACTATCTTTGGGATTCTTACGCACTTTGCTGGCTCATTTTACTCATACATATTTTGTTCGTACTAGTACTTATATAATTTTGTTCGCCTGGTTGCCGAAGCTCCTGCTCCACTTGCTCCTGCTCCTGCTAGTGCTCCTGCTGCTGCTCCTGCTGCTGCTCCTGCTTCACTTTATTCCGTTCTATAAAAATATAAACATTTGCCTTACATACTCGTACATACAAGGGAGGTTTGCGCATTTCTTTCTGTCTACGGTTTTGATCTCGGATCTCTGATCTCTGGGTGTGACAGACGCCCCAGCACACGCCGTCAAGGCTGACGCCAGCTGACGACGTCCAAAGCATTGACGGCGCATTGCATCTTGGCATTGACTGCAACGACCCGCGTCCGCCGTCGTCTACTGCCTCCTCGGAGTAACCCCCCGCATCAGCTACTACTAACTACTTAGTAGAACGAACTGCACCAGGCATCGCCCGCCGTGGGGCTTAGCAAGCCGACCAAATTGCTGGCATGGTGCGCCGGCACGGCGCTACTCCCCACAGACGCCGGCGATGCCGTGTGAGTCGAGCTGGGCAAGCATTGGAAGCAGTAGTTGGCGCCGTAATTATTATCCCAAAATTGTTGGCCCTTGCACTGAAATCGTACGGCAAACTCCAAACGTTGTCCCACATGCAGCGAGTTGCCAAATAGCACAAATGTAAACATATCCGAGAAGCCATCGCAAGAGTTCTCCACATAGTTGGCCTGCAGATCGGCATAGCTGCGCCAGCCGTCCAGCGAGTAGCGCAAATGCACCGATTTATGAAAGTCCAAATTGCGCACACGCACCGAACCGGAGATGGTCTGATTGATGCTATCGGAGACAGCGGCATTCTCCAGCGATACCAGCTTCTCCCGCACCTTATCGAGGAATGTCGGCAGTCCGCCCGGTTGTTGGAACAGCGGCATCAACAGCTTGTCCGACTTGGGACCAAGCTGCATTGGCGGCTCTGACTCGAGTATTTCCAGATCCTCAAACGCTGATTTCGGTATGGTTGGTATTTCATCCAGGAAGGTCTTCACATCCGCCAGATCCAGGCCCAGCACATCAGCAAAACGCACAATTTTCTTGCGTCCCGGTGTTCCAGGCGGTGTCTTGCCCGTTTTCAAGGAGGAGCAGCGACGCACGCGCTGCGGTCGACAATCATCCTCGTCGTCTGTGGTATCTATGCCATGATTGTGGCTGGTTTTCTCCTTGGAGCTAACAGCCTCCGTGGCATCCTGTTTGGCCTGCTCTAGCTGTGCCAGGTCCACGTCTACTGTTAAATTATTTCCTGTGCACTTGTCGACTTCATCAATGCCGCTGTCTGTGTCCTGTTGTGGTTCCTCCTCTTCTTTCTCCTCCTCCTTGGCTGTTGTGGCATCTATCGCTTTATCTTCAAGCTGTAGCATCGGTTCTTCCGGCTGCTCTGTATGTCCATTGACCATCGCTGGCACTTCAGCTGCCTGCTGCTCCAAGGGCTCCTGGCTCAGCTTATTGTCTATGGCTTTCAAGCTGTCGCTATGCTGCTGCAGCTCGCTGAGTATCTGTGCCTGTAGCAGTGACTCATCCTCGCTCTGCATTTCTAGTTCCGGCTGCTTCAGTTCCTGATCTTTTACTTTCTTCTCCTCCTTCTGCTCCTCTGCCTCTTGGTGTTGCTCTGGCTCGCCATTTGTCAACAGGTCATGTGTTCCATTCAATTGCAGCGCATTCACATAGTCCTTGATCTCCGCTGTGGGCGACTTGCCGAGCACTGTCTGCGGCTGTGTGGTGACCAACAGGTCATCTGTTGGGTTGCTGCTGCTGCTGCCAGCCGCCGCATCAAAATACGGACCATCTGTGCTGCTGTGACTGCTTGCCACCGAGGCGCAAGCATAGCCCGACTCGGCTGTGGAGTTGTGCGGCGTATTCGAGGCGGTTTCTATGAGACGCAGGTACTCGCACTCATCCACTGGACTGCCTGGTGATTCCAGCTCGCAGTCAAAGTCGAAAAATGAGTCCGACTCATGACGCAGCGGCTGCAAATCGGTCACAGTCTGTTCAGATTCATGTGCATTCACCCAGGTGTTAGTGTTGGTGCCATTTATAATGGGCTCATCCTCTGCATCGGCGCCCTCCTCGTTGGCCTGCGTTTCATGAAAAGGAAAACATAGCTTAGTTTTAAATTCATTGTGTAATCAATAATAAAGTATATGAAATTAGTTCAGCCAAGTTATCTCATAGCTCTCCGCTCACGTATAGAACTCACGGACGCCGATGCTTTCGAAGCTTAAAGCACAGCGTAAATGAGAATAGCTAAGGGCGCCAAACTTTGCGATGAATGTGCACTAACACATGTATACATGTTACTAATACACAGATGATCGCTGGGATTTCTTGTTTTCTGTTGGATTTTAAGCTGTGCAGTGCAATAAGCATAGTCTGTACTGTATCTAAAATTTCATTTACTATAATTTTGATTCAACGGATTATAAGTATACTGGTGCATATTTTAAGTAATCAAAAACTTTCTAAAAATTAAACTAAATTTTAATACTTTTGAAATTGCCAATTTATTGAACGTAGATAAGTGTGGTTAATAAGGAATCTGTCCTACATGCACTCCTTAATTGTATATCAATGTGTATTTAGCTAGCATACTTAAAGTAATCCTCTTTGCCAGCACTGTCTGGCTTCATGGCTTTCGCGCCCGGTCTCCAGTTAACCGGACACACCTCCCCAAACTCATCGGTAAATTGAAAAGCATTCACCAAGCGGAGATACTCCTCGACACTGCGCCCCACGCCCATGTCGTTTACCGATACATGGCGTACCACACCGAGGCGATCGATAATATAGGTGCCACGGTGAGACAGACCCGTGGCTTCATCCAGCATGTTATAGTCCCGAGATATCTTCATGGACTTGTCTGCCAGTATGGGAATGTCCAACTCACCCAGACCGCCCTCTTTACGTGGCTGCATCAGCCAGGCGCAGTGTGCATAGTGACTGTCTGTCGAACAGGCGATAATCTCGCAGCCTACATTGCGAAATTCCTGTGCGCGATCACTGAACCCTTGTAGCTCTGTTGGACATACGAACGAAAAGTCCGCCGGATAGAAGAGTAGTACTACATATTTGCCACGGAACTCGTGGAGTGTCATCGATCTGAATCCACTCCCGGTTGTCACCGCAATCGCATTGAAATCAGGTGCCGTCTTGCGTAGTAAATTCATTTTGAACTTTGAAAAATTGTGTATCTTGTGTTCAATCAGAAAACTTACTGAAAACTACAAATATCTAGTTGCGTTGAGCATGACATTAGATTGACGATTGCTTTAGTCTTGAGTTTGTTATGTACAAGTATGACTTAAATAATTCTTCTTTTTTTTTAGAAACTGATTAATTTTTTCTTAATAATTGAAATGTTTCTAAGATCCTTTGTCAACAGCTTATCCAATAGATCGAAGTTAAGTGATTCTAAATCTAAGAATTTCATTCCCAATCTATTTCTATCATCTTTTTTAAAAAATTTATTCTATATCCATTTTCCATTCCAACTCCTTCCCATTTCTTTTTCTGAAGCGATTCATTTTCACCCTTTAATTCTCCTTCTTCACTTTCACACTATTTTCATTTCTTTTATACTATACCTATCTTTTTCTCTAAGTTTTCTTTTCTTTCATTTAATTGAATGATTTTATTTTTACCTAGTATAACTAGTCTTATTTTTCTAACATTTTGAGTATATTTAAATTTATTTTTACTACAAGATTCTCCCTATTATTGACATCACTGATCACACTTGGCTGAGATTTGGGGCATAGCTAGCCGGACGGTCAAATAAAATACTCCCATCGGGTCGGTGTCGTTTTTAGTTTTTATGTCAATTCTTTTAGGCTGTTCTAATCTTTCAAATGAATTATTTAAATATGTTTCATATTTTAGGCGACAGCATTGTTTGTCAGCCAAACAAATAAATAAACAGCTTAAGATCCAACAGAACCTGGCCAGATTGCAGCTCACAAAGTATGCTAACTCACCTGTGATCCCAAGGTGCGCAGCTTGGAGGACAAGCTCCGCGCAAATGCCTCGGCACGTCCACGGCATGATGACATACCTATGTTTGGTATAATTGAGACAATGCTGCAGGGCGGCCTGCTGTCCGGCGTGCTGGTGTGTGTCAATGGTATATCGCCGGGATCGTTCATTTACGTCACGTCAGTTGGGGTGCGGTGCGGTGCGGTGGGGCCACAGCCGGCTACTGCAATACATGGATGACGTGGTTCATATTATTTTCGTGTATTGACTCAGGCTGAGACAACAGTAAAGATTTTCTTAAGTAAACAAATAAATTTAGTTCAAATGTTATATTTTTGCTAATACACTTTTCGCCATGCCAAAACAGCTGGCGAATATTTTTTATAATTTGCAGCACATTTTTCATTTGGCAACTAAATTGATTTCGTTGCCTGTTAATAATTTTAAAAGCTAATTTAAGGAATTTATGGTTATGTGACATTTTGAACGGTAAGCCCAAGTGCACCATCATTCATTCAATAGCAACATAGTTTCACATTTTTAACACTTTTACAATTAATTGTTATAGTATCCGAACATTTATCATATACAAGATTTCATTTGTTCATTGCTTACACCCTACACCCAAGAAAAACTGGCAAAAGGTGGTCATAGAATTGTGCACCTGTATGTCACTAAGGATCAGTTTTAATAATCGAGTCCATCTGCCTGTCCGCCCATAGGCCTAGAGACTATCAGATTCAAATGAAATCACTCGGAAGCGAAATTATGGGTGTTCTGAATTCCGAAAAACGATGATATATTCGGTTTGAAAAGCGCATCCTTTGATGCTGTTGAATGTAAACTATTCGCAAAGTAAATGCGATTGTTATTTCATTTGAAGACAGAAAAACTCGGTTGAAAACAATGCGCAAAAAAAATAGTAGGAAATGGGAACAGATCTGTATAAGCAGACCAAATTTGGTATGTAGGTTCCTGTACAGAAGGCCAAGGTCAAGTTTCTTTAAAATGTTGAATACTACCCCAGAAAATCTTAAATATTGACACACAATTCTTTTGAGCATACTCATTTTGTATATCTTCAAAGATGTGTTAAAGTTTGAGTACAGGGTGTCCCACAGTCGGAAGCACTCGACTAGAGCATTCATACTTGTTTTAATTTAAATACTTGGCTGGCTGTCAGAAATCTGCGTATCTGTCTGTCCTCACATTAAAAGTGCAGAAATATGTGACTTCTAAATAAATAAAAAGTATATGTCATTATATCACATGTACACAGATGCACGTATATACAAACAAACATCATATGATGAACGCGTGACATTTCCCACCATGCTGTTTATATCACATGAAGTCGCCCAAAAGTTGTGCTATCATTTTTTACGGATCTTAAGCAAATTGTAATTTCAGATAGCCTTTAAAGGCCAATTTGGCAAGTGGCTTTGTTATTGTTATTGTTTTGTGTATGGTGTTGCTGTTGCACGTGCGCTGCCAAGTCAGGTGCGCCAAGTCACGCCCCCCAAAAGTTAACCAATTAAGTCATCCATTTGGCCCCAACCAAAAAAAATAGCAAGTCAAATGCGCCAATCGCGACGATGTTAATTGGCCTTGAACTTTGCGACGATCAGCGGCATTTCTTTATATATTGTATATTATATATTTGTTCTGATTTTTTGCTTGCTTTTTGGCAGCCTGCATAGGAAACCTTAATTGAGCAGCATACAATAAAAATTGAATTTAAATTTACCAAAGGCTGTGTACAAAGTTGTAAATAAATAAACGATTGCCTCCCTGACAAGCGATCGATTAAGGAGGTCAAAAGCGAACAGATCTGTTTCGACTTTTAGTCTTTTGAGCTCAGCACATACATATATTAAAGGCATGTTCACATAAGTAGTATAATATAGGGCTCTATATAGATGAGCATATGGCATTTTGGCATATTTCTGATACATAGACTGTCTATTGCCGGCGCTACTTTTGGCCACTCGCTAAATATTGCAACGAGTGCCAGAGAAGGCATCGCATTCACTTTGCTGTGTCCCTTTTTTGCATTACCAAATTGAAATTGCTTTTGGACCAGGGCCAATTGGCTAAATGCGTTTTGGGCAGCGGCAGATGACGTGCGGCGATGTGAGAAACAAAATAAACAAAAAATTTTAAGAAAGAGAGATTATAAACAAGTAAGAATGCTATAGTCGAGTATACCCGACTACGAAACTCCTGTACCCAGGTCTAAAACATTCAATCACATCTACGCCCACTTACACATTCACACACACATACACAAAGACGCACGCACACAGGCGGCAAAAGCGACAGCGCAAGCGAGGCATTTTAATTGGTGGCTGTGCTTCTCCTTCCCCTCTCTCGCTGCATTACTGAATCTTCTTTCGTGAATAACTTCCGTGTTTATTATCCGATCGACTTGAAATTTGGACAGTAGATTAAGAGAGACTAAAGTATTGTACATGTCAAATCTTAAGCTGTATCTTGAAAATTGTTACTGTAAAACGGTTTTAATTGATTTGCGGGGGAACGGGGGGATATATCTGAAATATGAAACAAACTTGATCTGCGTATGGTATACAGGAACCTACATTCCAAATTTGGTGTCTCTAGCTCTTGTAGTTGCTGAGATCGACGCGTTCATACGGACAGACGGACAGACGGACAGACAGACGGACATGGCCAAATCGAAATCTCTTTTGATACTGATCAAGAATATATATACTTTATAGGGTCGGAGATGTCTCCTTCTGTCTGTTACATACATTTGCACAGATGTAATACCCCCTTTTTAGCCATTTTATGGGTACAGGGAGTAAAAATCTCTCAAATTTATTTCAGAATTTGCCTTATTAATAAATTCATTCAACTTGATAGTGTCAGATAGCTGTCAAAAATTATTTATCCTAGAAAAGGTTTTTTTGCACTCTTATATATGATATATGAGGTATATAGCTATAAGTTCCGGATGGTAATTGTTTAGCAAACAAATCCAAATAGTTAAACTAGCAAGTAATAAAAAAAGGTTGCGCAAACTGAGCATAAGTATGAAAAACATTTAGTATGAGTGCACATAGAAATTATACGCAATTTTTATTTATTTATTTACTTCCGAAAGAGGAGACAATATTTAAAAAACACACGCCAAGTTCAATGTACAAATAAGACTATTAAAACTATAGCTTCTTAATAAACCAAAGACAAATCAACCAAAATTTCATGGACTGTCAACATCATAAAATAGAAATCAACATTTCTTTTAAATTAAACATTTTTGAAAATACCCCGCATTATAAATAAGACTAATATGTATAATAAACCTACAACAATATATCAGCAACGGGTTTTATAAATAAAATAAATGCAAAGCGCAAAAAAGTAAGGATTTGCTATAAATAAACAATTTTGGCAATGCATATGTATTTTTCCAAAAACAACATTTCCGTTTTGTTGTTTCTTTCTTCATTCATGGCAGGCAAATTTTATTATTGCTTTTCCAACAAAATTTATGCTTTGTTTTGATGGCGTATCTTGGAAATGTTCGCTTACTTGAATGTCTATCTGCGAAGATACACCAAATGACACGCACTGTCCAAAAGTATCTCAAGCCTGCGTGTAATGTCACCCATAAGTAGCTTAATTGAATTAAATTGGTCCAAATGTGTGGCCCGGCCTGTTTATCAATTGATATACTGCATTAAGTGGCAAGCCTAACGATGCCGCATACAATCAAAAATAACTTTGCATAAAGTTTGATTAGTTAACTTTATTTTGTGATCGAAGAGTCACTTTCTTGACAGTCCATAAATAATAAAGTCAAGGTGTTGTTTGGGTGTCCAGTATAAGATCAAATATGCCTTGAAATGTGACCAAAGGTCAAATGCACCAAAGAAATAGATATAACATTAACAATATATTTTGTTAGCTGGATAAGAAGCGAATAAGTCCAATCTACTACAGTAGCGGACAATAAAATCCGGACAGTATAAAAATTAAATTATTCACTCTTTAATTTTTTTCTGTACACCTTCCAAATGAAGCAAGTGAACCAATCTATAATCTAAAAATGTTTTGTTGTCGTTTTTTTAAATCGTCCAATCGTCTTGAAGTTAGCTATACAAGTGGTCGGATTGTTTTGTCCGCTACTGTAAAATCTAAGATATTGCTCTTATAAGACATTTATTATAGTTCCTATCTAATGTATGCACCTAGTTATATAGTTGGTACTTATTATATTCCCTCAATTCGAACGAACTGACAACTAGAAAGGTATGTTCTCATTTCAGATTACTTTTCAATCCGCATCGTTTTTCGTTTTCGTTTTCGTTCTCGTTTTGTGTTCTCGTTTTCAAACGAAATAGTAATCGTTTTTCTTTTGATGTTAAAGGCGTAAAGGTCTAGCCTTATTTAGTTTTAGTTATCATAATAAGAATGCAAATTTAAGAAAGATAACTACACCGTGAAGATCTGAAGATTCCAGATCAATATGGTAGAAATGTAGAACTTTCAAAAGAATGCTTAAAGAAAAGACTTGGACCGAATATTCAATCGGTTTTGTTCAAAATAAATACGGATTTCAATTCAACTTTAGCACTTAAAAGACAAAACATTTTTTTAAATTACTTAAAAGTTCAGAATGTTTATTTATAATAGTTGGGTTGATTTGTTGAAATAATAACAATATTTCTGGGTATAGTATTCAGCTGCAGCTGATGTAAGTACTATTATTAAAAGTAACTCTATAAATATCCATTAGGTTAGGAGGCTTTGCACAAGCTTAGGGCATCTCTGATACATTTATCTACAATTTCAATCTTCGAAAGCAAATCCATATAAATTAGTTAGTCACTTTCTAGACATAAAAAAAAAACGGCGTGACACATTTTACAGATTTTACGAGTACATGCGCCATTAGCGGTTCAGATAGATACTATATACAGGGCACAGATACATTTATAGCAACGATTGCGGATTGCGGATCGAGTTCACCTGCCACTGTCATGGCCTCAAGGGTGCGGGGGGCGCTGTTAATCATGCTGTGCCGGCGTTTCGATTATAAGCGTTGATAACAACTTGAATCTATTTATAGCACTCATCAACAAAAAAATATGACACAAATTGAACCGTATCGAATCGAATCGAATCGAATTAAAAGACGATTCCCTCTAACTCACATACACTCACTGTTGCCTGACTGCTTGTTAATCCGTTTCCGGTTTTCTCCGAGGTAATAACTTTAATGTAATATACTTTATGGTCTATATTGAGGAACGGTAACTGGCTGCGGCACGAACTTAACGAATACGGACCCACGCTGCAACACGTCTGCGGCGGCACTATGGCGAACATGCACTGAGAACGTTTTTTTTTTGGCATTAAACGAATTTGCGCTGATTGATAAGGCAGCTAAATCGAAGCGCAGCAAATCGCACCGCCAGCGTCTGGCCTGTCAATGATCGACTGTGATGTGCCTGTGCCTTGTGTGTGTATCTTCAACTGTATCTGTACATCTGTATCTGCATCTGTATCTGTGCCTGGGCATGTGTGTGTAATCGTAATCGCTGCATCCCAAAGGTAACTGCAGCACCAGCGACAGATGCGACCCTCTGCCCGCCCATCGCCGTTGCCATTGCCAGACAGCCGCTTGCATAGAGAATTGCTCGTGATCAGCGATGCCGTTGTCTGCTGCCCTCAGGAAGAGAACGGGCATTATGCTGATCTGACTGCCTCTGAAATACTATAGAGTATTTGCAAGTCTAGGTACCGGACAAGCACGTGCTGAATGTCCAGTGTTTTGGCCAAGCAATTAAACAGAATTCATGTAGTGTAACAATACAAACAAGAGGAAGCTACTCTAGTTCTACATTTGCAAGGAATCCAATTCCTGTTTGAATAATATAATGATAAAATATCGAAATTATACAATTTAATCGAATATTGTAAAACTAGTTATATTGTATTGTAATCTTGTAAAAATAAAAATAATATTCAGTTGTATGCGAATCTCGAATTTCAAGGTTTTCTTTTAAATTATTAAATGTATTTTTTAAGGTTTTTAAGCAACATGATCTCTTTCTATTATTACTCCCTGTAAATCTGTACTAAATCTGTAGGCAGAAGGAGACATCTCCGACCCTATAAAGTATATATATGCTTGATCTGTATCAAAAGAATTTTCGATATGGACATGTCCTTCTGTCCGTATGAACGCGTTGATCTCAGCAACTATAAGAGAGACACCAAATTTGGAATGTATGTTCCTGTATACAATACAAGATGAAGTTTGTTTCCGATTTCAGATATCTTCCCCCGTTTCCCCGAAATTCGATCAAAACTTTTTACAGCCACACTTTGCTATATTTCAATCCATAACACTTTTCTGACAGGGTATTTAGTCTTCGACGTTCACAAGTTCCTTATTTTGGCACTTTTATTTGCAACAATTGGCAATACAATACAAATACGAACTATTTACAAATATCTTCTGTGCCACCCAACACATTTATGATAGAGACCTGGCTTATCAGCGACGCTAATGGTTGTCACCTAAGCCATATATATTGAATTGTGTCCCGCTGTGATTGTGGTTAAACTAATATACGGTTGTCTATAGGTAACAGCTATTAGTTTTGGCTATGTGTGATTGGCCGTTATCAGTTAACGGTTTAGGGGCTGTCTGGTTTTAGACAAGGGTTTCTAGGACTAACAACAGATAAAAGAGATAGACTTTTACTGATGAATACTTACCACAAGGACTATTAAATTTAGTATTTTTACTGAAGGCATATAGAGGAGCTTAAACAGTGCTAAATATGATTGTAGGATATGGTAGAGTGTCGAACTCTGGGAACTGGAACTATAAACAAGAAATGGCGGAGGAGAATAAATCGAATGCTGCGGGAGAAAAATTGGGTATAATACTTTCTGATCATCTATGTATGTAACAGTATTTATATGAAAGTTCTATTTGAGCTAATTGTAAGAATGAAGAACGGAAATTGTACTGAAACATATTTCTTAATTTAATGTGACATAATTTGGGAAGAAAGTGCAAAGTTTATGAAAAGTCTGCTAATATTTTGATAATTTATTTATTTTATTTTGAGCTATAGAATTCAGTACAAAAGACTTATTGTTTGGTATTTATACAAACAATATTACTTTAAATTGGGTTTGACTGTTCACTCATGTGCCACCCACTTAAAATGCTGCCCAAAATTCTACAAGGCACAACAGCTGACTGTGTTGGCGCTGAATGATTTTCTTTATTTATAAATAAACCAAAATATATATTAAAAATATTGTATATAGCGAATTAGCCAAATTGACAGCAGCACGTAACACGCGCTTTTTTTTTTTGGGTTTTTGTTTTTGCCAATGGTAGGCTAAGACTTGAGGAGGCTCCCAATCGATTGCCAGTAAATTTTGGGGAGATATAGGCAGGCAATCGATTGTGTGGCTCATACGTGCCTCAATTCACGTCAAGTCTCGCCCATTGAGTGCCCTCAGTAGCCGCGCATCCCGCAGATACTTTGCTGTGTGTGTCGCGGCCAGTGCGTGTTTGGTGTGGGTGGTTCGTTTGGCGTGGCATGCGCGTGTATTTTATTTATATTTGTATGACATTGCTACCCAACGAAATGTCAAAAGCAAACAAAGCCAAGCACCGCCACAATAATAATAATAACAACAAAAGCAGAAACAATGTGAAAAACGCTTGCGACGTTTTGGAGCAGACAGACACATTGATACACAGATACATATACAGATGTGTACTTTCGATTTTCACTTGCTTTCCTTTTTCATTGGCCTCACTTACAGCTCGTGCCTTGATTTTTATGGTTATGTTATAATGCTCCAAAGTTTCGAATAACAAGTAATCACGTTCAGAGAAATGAAAGAGTGTGATTCAATTTAGGATAATTCGATTAATTACAAGGATGACAATTTGCTTAAGTGCTTTAAATTGTGATTAAAATCAATAATTATTTTAATGAAATAAAGCTACCATGAAGAAAATATATTTTTAAGAACACTGATTTGTTGAAAGCAACTTAAACTTTGGATTCCAACTTAAGGAAACAGGAATTGTTGAATATAATCCTGAATAATATGTTCAGCCAATTGGGTTTACAGAATTTGTGGTTTATTTTTAATAGATTCTTTAAGCTCTTTGTTGTTACCAGACTGATCTGTTTATTTAGATCTTAACTGTGCAGTAATTCTTTTTAGTCATCGTTAATAGCTAATAATCCATTAAAAAATTGAGTATTATACTCATATATTCGAGTCTTTTATGAAAAAAACTTTAATTAATTAAAAATGCTTTTGAGCGTTGTGTGTTCTATATGCCAAACATTTCACAGCCATCTATAAGTTCAATGTCAAAGTAGAAACACGTTTCAAATTATACAGCATAGTACTACAATTAGTTGTAGACATATTTGAAATAGAGCAATTATAGTTAGCCAGACTGTATACTATAACAAACACGCACTGTTTAACACATTTCAATAAGTAAATGGCCAGTTTCATAGCCTTATATATTCTCGGTTCTGTTATGTTTCCTAGTTGTACTAACCTGCCTAATATTCTTAGTTCCAAGGGGTTCCCTCCTTTATTTTCAAGTTCTTGGCCTGTCCGTTAACGTAGCGATAAAAAATATGCGTTGTCAAAGTTTTCGCATAAATATCGCATATATATAGATTATATAGACGGTATATACAGTTTGGAAGTCGTGGTTATGTGTATATGAACATATATATTGCGTGTCTCGCTGTCGTTATATACATATGTACATATGTATGTATGTATGTATGTAGGTAGGTAGCCGCCTCCGCCTTAAAGTGTGCCAAGGAAGTGACCCGGTGAATGGGGCTAACGAAGGATTTGCCTGGCCTGAACTTTTACTTTCCGCACACTCACACACGCACACTCACTTGATAAAACACGGTTCGGGCCCACAGATGGCGCTAGTTGCTTAGATAACACTTTAGTTAAAGTTGTGTGTTCTAAAAGCGATATGTTTGGGTTTATTTTTGATTTAATTGGCTTAAGTTTTGGGCTCCTTGCGGCCCTTTTTTAACACACACGCGACCGTTGGGTAGTTCAGACTATAAAATGGAGCTACACCGGCGGGCTTATTCTTTGTGGTGGGTGCAAGGCACACGAGACACAAACGATTCACGCCAAATACGAGATACAAAATTTCAATTATAAATTAATTTCATTTCTTGATTTCGCCAGCGCTGGTCGTGGCAGACGTGGCAGCACCGCCAGTTGTAGTGGCAACGATGGCGACTTGGTCGCAATAAGAGTGTCATTCAAGGGCATTGCAAGGTCGTAGCAGCTCACAGCAGTCGACAGCAGTCAGCGGTTGCGTCTTTCGCCCACTGGCGGCTACGCTTCTGAGAGTACGCAGCGGCATGGGCCTTATTCAGATACAGATACAAAGATACGAGCATTTTTCGCAAACAAAGAGAATTTATACATACAGAGAGCGGCTGAAGAGTGACAGCGAGAGTGAGAGTAAGAGCAGAGCGGAGCGGAGCAGAGCTGCTGCCAAGTAGATCGCACGCTGCGTTTTAATTAGTATTAATTTGCCATCTGTAGCTGCTACTATGCTGGCACGAATGTATCTTACAGATACAGTAACGCTTTAACACTCGACTTGCCTTCTAGAATGCGTTTGTAACTTTGATGTGACGCGACGGTTGCTGCATTGCGCTGCGATTTTAGCTCGGCCCACCCGTGCGGCTGTCCTGTCGTGTGGCAACTGACGAAGGCCTCAAGCGTGTTGCAAGTTTTGTGGCATGCGTAAAACTCTCACTTTTCTCAATGTTTTATCGGCTCTCCAGAGTCACAGTGGGCGGGCTTGGGCAGTTCTTAAATGTGTGTTCTCTCTGCGTGCCTCTCTTTTACTTTTAACGCTCTCTCTCGCTCCACTCAGTCAAGTGTGGAGCCGGCTTTTTTTGAGCTTTTTGTTTTGTTTCATGTTTGTTTAAGGTTCTTTTTTTGTTTTCGCAAAGTTTCTAGTTTGTTTTTAATTTATCTGTGTACATATTTATTATTTTTATCTGGCGTATGCAACACGCAAGTGCCAGCTTGTCTATGCTGTATTGTGTTTATATTATGCACATACATACATACATGAATATGTACATTTCACATACATACGAGCGTGCATGTGTACTGTAGATGGTTTTGCAGCTCTCTGTTATCTTAAAGGTGCGTTGACCGCAATTGGCCTGCTTGCTGTAAAACTGTAATTGCTGTCTGCACCCCCCTCCAACATTAATGTGTAATTTATACTTACGTATATGCAGATGCAGAATTTTGCAAGTAGTATGTGGGCGCTTAAATGGGTATTGCAGTTACGTAGCATATGTGTATGTATGTTGCTATGTTAACAGCATGGCCATGCTGTGCAGTTTCTCTCTTTCTTCTCACAATGGCTCTCTTGTATGCAATTCTCTTTGCATAAATATGCTCTTCTGTTCCACTTTCAGCTGTGGGTCAAAAGCTACTTTCGCTTTCATTTCAATGCGACAGAGCTTTCAAAAATATATACATGCGTACTTTTATTTTATTGTAGTGACCTACCCTCTTTACCCCCTGGTATTGTCTATTAAACCTTTATAGCGGCTTTGTTTAGCGCGTGACTTTGAATTCGCTATAATTATTATGGAAATTTTCGGCACATGCCAAATATTTAATCTATGTATTGTTGTCATTAATTTAATTAAACAAAAACTTTTTAAACTTTTTCTTGACAAATATTGATATCTAGAATATATACAACAGATGTATCATAAGATTATTTCATTTAAAAATCTGTACCAAAATATACATATGTACATAGCAATTTTTCCAATTGAAAGATCATAAGTGTCACGGAAAGCTCTTTGGGTATGTTTTAAATCTCTAGTGTTTTAATAAGACTTTAAATATAGCTTTTGTAAAATTAATTGATTTTACCTTATAACTGTACAAGAACGATAAAGAACTGAATAAGTATTCAACAATATAATTTTGGATTTTCTAAAGCAACCAAATCGAAAATCTTTAGAGATTTCCGTTCCACCAGAAAATGGTATTACCTTCAAACAAATGGAGATCCATTCAACAAACTATTTTGAAATATGCGGTCCCTTGTTGTATGCAGTACAAATTTAGACTGTTGTGTTGCATGCAACATAACAAAATGGCTTTTCTTTTCTTCTTTTTTTAAACTTTGCATATTTATTTAACTAGTGCACTACTACCATTTTGGCAGCTTAAACTAGTTGTACATATACATATATTGTTGCAAAAATTTTGATTCGTAATTTGGTTGAAATACTGGAAATTTATGAATGCCAGTCTACAATCCAGATTCCTACGAGCATAAAAAGTTATGTCCTTTCAAAATCCTTCAGGATGAAGCCAACATATAGTCAAAACAATGCCGCTAGACTATTTTGTTTAAGGGTAACTAAAAGTATGCAATGAAAATTTTGGAGTCACGAGAAAAAAAATTTTGCACATAGAAAAAAAAAAAATTGGTAAATCTCATCACAAATTTGTTTTTTAAATATTATTATTTCTATCTGAGACCTCAAATCCATAACAACAAATTCGTTCGCCAGAAAAAAAAGTGTTTTTTTTTGACAATGAATCAGCGCGCTGACGAGCGGAAAACTAAATATATCTGCTTAGACGTTTCAGCTCTGCTCCGCTCCGCTTTCAGTGTGCGCACTCTCAATGCTTTTTGTGTGTTTGTTTTTTCGTGCTGATTAACTCCACTCCGCTCCGCTCTCTGTGAGCGCGCGCCATAAGCTAATTACAAATTATGTGTCATTGAGTTATGAGTGCTTTAAATATTATTATGACAAATTATTTGAAGCAACTTTCAAAATAAAACCAATTTTAATGGTGTTTTAGTAACGGCACATCTGCAGTGCAGCCCTGGTAGTAAGTTTATTCGTACATGCTGTGTAACAACCCTGACCAAGCTGTCTGGCAACCAGCTGTTTGGCTGTGATGTCATGCGTGTGCTTGACGACAAATAGAGTTTTGTTTACAAATGTGATGTATAAATTAAACGTAAAACGAAACATTTAAAAACATATTTCCCTCTTTCCGTTATTGTCGTGCCTCTCTTCTGTCCCAGTGTCAGCGCAAGCAGGAACATTGGCGAAAGCAGATAACCAATTTCGAGATGACTGCCAGCGTGGCTTGTGCCCTAAATTCCCTGACGCAGCAAGGCTCTGAGCTGCCCGCGCTATCAATTCAGCAGCAGCAGCTTCAACTACGACAGCAACGGCAGCAGCCAAGCAGCGATGGAGCTGCTGTACATGTAAGTGTAATAATCAATTTGCCATACAAAAATTAGAGACATCAATTTCATGGCCGCTTTCTGGTTGCCATGGCATCAATTTTGGCGGGCCTCACCCTCATCTGTGAGAACAGCTGTTTATCTCCTGCAGTTGCATTCCCAGCACATGGGGCATATTGGAACCTATATTTCGTAGGTAACGCAATAAGCAAATGTGTCTTTTCTATTGTTTGTTAGTTATCTATTTATCATTTAAATAAACTGAAACATGTGTTTAGTAAGATATTTAAGATATTGCAGCCAAATTTTGAAATTTTTACTTTAAAAAATGCAAAAACCGCCTTCGATATATAAAAACCAAGAAAACACCCGATAGTTGGGGAAAATCTGTCAACTATCGCAGTATTTATGCGATAGTTTTAAGGTGTTGTAAATCGCGTAGAGTTGCCAGACTGTTTGATGGTCGGACAGTGTATAGTGCCCCTCATATTTGAACTATGTAAATATATTTTAAATAAAATATATATTTAAATATATGTGTACATGTAAATATTTGTTTTATATCAACATATAAATATTTTGCGTGAATAGATCGCGCGATTTATATATATATTCTGACCAAAATAGATATATATATATATATATGTTTATATAAATATAGGGGGTTATACACATCTTATTTTAAACTATTATTGACTGATTTAAATTTGTGCGGGCTTACATCGAACTATCTGGCAACGCTGGACTTTTTTGTGTTTTCCAACACAAAATATTCCAACGTAAAAATATCTATATATCGTATAATCGCTTTCGAATATCGTCGTCAAAATATCGTAATATCGCTCTTGAATATCGTTGGCAAAATATCGAGATATCATAATATCGCTCTCTAATATCGTCGTCAAAATACAAAGATATCGTAATATCGTAATATCGCTTTCGAATATCGTAATATCGCCCTCGAATGTCGTTGCCAAAATATCGAGATATCATAATATCGCTTTCGAATATCGTCATTAAAATACCAAGATATCGCTCTAAAATATCGTTGAGTAGAATTTATAATTTAAAGGCCTATTTGTATAAAATGCAATTTTTAATATTTATATTTTCATATTTATATACTCGATAAGTTTACAAAGTAGCTAGATTTGCATAATCAAGACAATGTAAAATAAATGCATTCTATGTCAATAAGGCTCTTGGGAATTGGCTAAAATTTTCGAAGGTGGACTTTACGCCGAAAATAATGAGAGGAAAATTGAACTTGATTAAATAATGCTTAATTGTTAGCGCAAAATCAAGAAACATTGTGAATGATGAGTATTATATTAAATTATAGTATATTATACATTTAATATATTAATTTAGGTATTTAGTATACTCAGTTTAGATAATCTACGACTACGTGCTTAAAATAAGCAATTACAACTTAAATGGCACATTCTTTGGAATTTTAGGGATAGGCAACCAGACAAACAGTATAAGATTTTCAGGAATTATTTCCATTTGCCTTGGTTGAAATGAGAGCCAAGGAAACAGACTCCAAAAATCTAATAAATGCCATGAAATTCGAATTTTTGATAAGCTTACAAGTCATTAATCTCGTTTACGCCTTTCGTTAGTTAGTTAGTTATATAGCAGTGTTTATTACGAATCTTGGATAACGAAATTATTTTGGAAGGGTTTTCGGTCCTCTTCAAGAACGGTTCACCCGATATTGATAAAAAATCCAATAAATTGATACTTAAGATTTCTAGCTTCACCTCAATTATTTTTGTAGAAAAAGGACTAAAGTCAATCTAAGAATAGACATAATCTTACATATTTGATCTTGACCTCCATTTACAGCCCTTGGTGATGGTCAGCATTCTTTTGAATTTTTTTAATGCAGTTTTGAAAAGTTTCCAATATTTATAGCCACGTTTAATTTGTTCTTGTGTGAAGCTTTTGAAATAAATTTGAAACAAGGCACACGATAACCAAGAATGTTACATTTCAAAGCTTTTCCGACCATGGAAAAAATCTAAAAACTATCTAAAATCTAAATCTAAAATCGGCGAAATATGTGTTAAATGATTTTTTGTTGATGATAAACATAAAGGTTTCACCCAACAGTTTTCCGCGATTTTCCACGCTTGTAGGTTGAATTCTCTTAGTGTGCACTTTCATCTTAGATAGAGACGACTGTACAAAATTTCAGCTTTCTAGCTCTTTCGATAAGCTGTGCAAAGAATCTATAAAACTTGAACTTGAACTCAAGATTCCAGACTGCTTTATACTCTCATTTCAGTCTGTTATATTTTACATATTTATGGGCACGAAACTGTGCGGGGGAGAGGGTGGTGAACATTTTTGACATCTTGACATTTTATCAGACGAGGATAAATTGATTGCTTTAGCTTCAAGGATGTGAGGAGAAAATCGCAGACAGACAGACGGACATGGCACCAGCCCAGTATACTCATTTTTATAACAAATGGTTTGAAAACAGAGTATGTTATAAGTAGTAACACGATGCGCTTCTCGCTGGCCTCTCGACGATTTCGTGCATTCATTGGAGATTGTCTGCATTTCGTTTCTAGCGTTCTTCGGGTGAAGTCGATGCCGTTTAAAGTTTGATCGCTATTCAACTTAGATTCTCATCGGTTTCAGTTGTGACGGTTTCAGACGTATGGGGTGTGATAGTATGTGATTTCTTTTATTTCATTGTGATCTTGTTGTGGTCCGTACGTTTGCTGTAAGACTGTCATTATTTATTTATCTAATAAAAATATTGTGCCCCTTTGTAGGAATTTCTCAGATTTGCTGGCGAATCCGTTATTTTTGAAGTGTACAAATACAATATTTGAGAGGAGCATTGAATAATAAATAAATAAATAATAGCAAACAAATTAAGTGATTAAAAATTCTCAAAAATTAAGCTAAATCAGTCCGATCTTTTGAGTTTTTGAAGCATGCTAAAACCATACTAAATATTTGTAAATTAAACTCTCTTCAATTTCTCAGTAAATAATTTGTATTGTTCATTTGAAGTTTAATAATAATTCCTGTATTTATTTATTTGGAATGTGGCTTTGATTATTAAATATCTGATTCGTTTAGATGCTCATTGAGGATGAAGTTCATGGAGTCATCGAACTCCCCAGGCACATTGAGGAAATAGTGAATCATGGTCTGTTTCAGCGTCTCAAGAGAATTAAACAATTGGGCTTGCTTCCGCTTACTCTCCATCCGCAGGCTAATCATTCACGCTTTGACCACTGCATTGGGTAAGTTTTGCTCTATACGATACACGAAATGATCTAACTAAAATTGATTCAATCGCAGGACCTACAGGAGCGCACAGGACCAGCTGAGAGCCCTTAAGCGTAATTCGAATTATGAGCCAGAACTGCCGCAATGGTGCCAACACGCGGTTGAGATTGCAGCTCTCCTTCATGATGTAGGACATGGTCCATTTTCGCATTACTGGGAACTAGTTTGTGGGGAAAGCTTCAATGTAAGTAGCAGTTCTAAGCAATCGAGTGTCTTAATATTTTTGTCTGTGTATGAATGAATATTTAGCACGAGCACAACGGTCTGGCATGCGTAGATCAAATATTTGCCGAGGTGAATAGCCAGGAGCTGGTTTCCCTGCGAGATGACAAGAATGGACGCGGAGTGCAATTGATCAAGGCGCTTATACTTGGCAACAGTAAGCGGCTGACCTATCCAATGATGGGACATGGCTACATTTTCGATATTGTTCACAACAGTCGCTGTGGTGTAGATGTGGACAAGTGGGATTATATAAGGCGCGATAATAAGCGACTGCACGTGCTTAGTGATGAAGAGATGCAATTCGACGAGGTGTTTCAGAATGCTCGCATATCGCCAGATGGTCAACGCATTGAGTATCGTTATGATGACTATCATTTGATATATAAGCTATATGTCGCCCGTTGGCGTCTACATCTAGGCGCCTACCAGCTGCCCAAGATACTAGCCTTTGAATGCTTATTTACTAAGATCGCACAGCGATATCAGACGCACTTTTTCAACGTGAGGGCTGACAGTAATGCCTGGGTGGATTTGCATGATGATAGCGTCTGGAGGCTGATAGAAAACGATCCTCTTACAGAATATCTGCGAGCGCCGGAACGTTGGCTCGAGACGACATCCTGCGACGGTCAAAAGGATGATTGCATATGCGTAAAACGCGAATTGCTGGGACCTGGTGTAGACATGAAGCCCGATGAATTTTATGCCTTTTATGGCGATGAGAGGTAGATAATTATTTCAATACAATAACGCCATTGTTAATTCAATTCAATATCTATCTTGCATTCCTTTGCAGCAAGAAACGAACCGTTGATCGACTTATGACGCCAACTCCCATCATCGCATGCTATATCTTGCAGTAGTACAATCTGTTGTGTTGTGAAAGCAATCAGCGAAGCCTTTGTAATATATAATCACACCCATTATTATGTTTCTTACAATATATATTTTTTATGAGATTTGTTATTGTTATTGAGTAACGTAAAACATTTCTGCCAGTTTAATTATCTTTAGTTACACATGTGTTCATTTTTAATTTCATATTAGTTGGTATATTTTTATTAATATTCTATTATTTTATATCGAAAAAAAATAAATTAACTTTGCAAACCAGTGTTCAATGCGTTATTGACCACAATACTGAGTGCTAATTTGATAATTGACATGATTCATAACTTTATTTATAGCACATATAATCAAATTTTCCAAAAAATACATTGATAACAGCGACCTTCTTTTGATGTTGATTGCATTATATATCTGTAAAAAGTTGAATCGACTCAGTTCCTTTGCGATATACTTTTGTATATATTTGCAGATAATATTAATCTTGTGTCGCATTGAACTCTTCAGACCCTAGAAAAGGTCGTTTCACGTATATAGCAGTCATAGGAATGATCAGTCGAAAATTAGGGCCCTCTCATCAACTGACTGAAAGTATTTCGTACTGTGTGTGGCTTTAAATATGTGGGTATCAATAAATGCCAGAATACTTCATACAGGGTACCCCTAAGTCAAACACTCTCGGCCTTTTTACCTTTTTCGAGATATTTCTATCCAGTAATTGAAAACTTTTCGGTTTTTATACTTTCGTCTTAGATCTTATATTATCGTTTATTATTTTTACAGTTTGTGAGCTTAAAATTGCTAATTCTAATTAAAACTAGACATTAAAAACAAAAAATTTCAACAGTTCACTTAAGACATCACAATTCGAATGCATTTCTTTTATAATCACTAACTAAACAATATAAATATAAATATGCATTTAATAAAAATACATTTGAATATTTGTTATAACCAATTTGATATACTATACACAATGAACAAGTAAGAATGCTATAGTCGAGTATACCCGACTACGAAACTCCCTGTACCCAGGTCAAAAATTTCCGGTCGCATCTTCGTTAACTTACACATACATACACAGATACGCACACGCACGAGCCACAGCGCAAGCCAGGCATTTTAAGTTGTGACTGTGCTTCTTCTTCCCCTTGCTGCAGCACTGAATCTTCTTTCGTGAATAACTTAGGTGTTTATTATCCGATCGACTTGAAATTTGGACAGTAGATTAAGAGGGTCTAAAGTATTGGACATGCCAAATCTTAAAGCTATATCTTGAAAATTGTAACTGTAAAACGGTTTTTATCGAATAGCGGGGTAACGGGGGGAGATATCTCAAATCTAAAATAAACTTGACCTGCTCCCGCTATACACGAACCTACATTCCAAATTTGGTGTCTCTAGCTCTTATAGTTGCTGAGATCCTTGCGTTCATACATACGGACAGACAGACGGACAGACGGACAGACGGACAGACGGACAGACAGACGGACATGGCCAAATCGAAATCTCTTTTGATACTGATCAAGAATATATATACTTTATAGGGTCGGAGATGTCTCCTTCTGCCTGTTACATACTTTTGCACAAATCCAATACCCCCTTTTTACCCATTTTATGGGTACAGGGAGTAAAAACAATTATTCTCTATAATATGTGGGTTGATGAAGGGTAGCGCATATAACTTAGTTGACTACAGGATCGAGTATATTTTATACATTTGTTTCCAATGTGGGAAAGAGTGCTAATTTCCACCTATAACCGCTTGATGCGCGGTTATAATCCTCTGAGGCAAATGGGCGGCCAGATATTGTTTGTGCAGCCGCTGGCGACAAAACTGATAGAACTCGATTTCGTTGGTAAAATTACGACGAACAATGTCCTTAACATGCTCGCTAACGGGTGGCTTGAAGTTGTTCTTGTTGATCTTGGTAAGATACTCGGCGCTGTCTGTGAGGGAGATGTAGAAAAAGAGAATGAAAATGGGTTAGAACATTAAATGATCAACTTCATATGCTATATTTTCTCATATTCAAAAATAGTAAATAGTATATAAGTATATAATATAGTATTTATTTCTCTGAGTGTATTCTCCCAGATCTTTAATGCAAGATTTTTGAGATGATATACGGACCAAAAATGTATTGTTGAAGAGAAGAAATTTAATTAAAAGGTCATCGATATTAATTGAACAGTTCTCAGGACCGTGTAAATTGTGATTTATCTAAATGAGAAATTAAATCAAGTTACATTATCTTGTACCGATTTCATGTAGTTACTGGGACCCATAACTTTGTTCGTAATAGTTTGTCAAAAGAAAATAAATATTAGGAGTAGTATATTAAATACGTAGCAATAAAGCTAAAATCTCCGAAAAGGGCAAGTTTTCAATTCTTTCACAACCTAACTCTAATTGTGGCTAGTTGTGCAATTTGAATTAGTTCTCTCGTGCGCCTTACGATATTCAGCTAAGTTGCAATTCCCACTCGATATCAAAAGAAATTACAATCTAACCAGCGTTTGACAGCCATTTCAATGAGAGATAGGATAGCAGAGAAGGAGCCTTTCACTGGCTGGCTCAGCTTCCGGCGATCTTTTACTTTGAGGCAGCGGAGCTTATTTTAAAGCAGACTTGCACTTGGTAAATCTTAGTAAAACTTATTTAAGGTTATTTTTGGCATCAAGCCAACGAAAACACCTTTTCTTAGTTTGCTATAAGTAGATAAAGAATGTTCTTTATTCAGCTCCCGAGGCATTAAAAGTCGCCACACATCAAGGAAATCATCCCCAAAGTGGGCTTTGCTTAATTGCAGCCAACGTTTCATTTGAGCTACGAGCATATGTATATATCGATCAAAGTTATGTTATTACTCTTTGATAAGAGAATGTTCGGCAAGAGTGATACATTTTTTTTACTCCCTGTACCCATAAAATGGGTAAAAGGGGGTATTACATCTGTGCAAATGTATGTAACAGACAGAAGGAGACATCTCCGACCCTATAAAGTATATATATTCTTGATCAGTATCAAAAGAGATTTCGATTTGGCCATGTCCGTCTGTCTGTCCGTCTGTCCGTCTGTCCGTATGAACGCGTCGATCTCAGCAACTACAAGAGCTAGAGACACCAAATTTGAAATGTAGGTTCCTGTATACCATACGCAGATCAAGTTTGTTTCATATTTCAGATATCTCCCCCCGTTCCCCCGCAAATCGATAAAAACCGTTTTACAGTAACATTTTTCAAGATACAGCTTTAAGATTTGGCATGTACAATACTTTAGTCTCTCTTAATCTACTGTCCAAATTTCAAATCGATCGGATAATAAACACGGAAGTTATTCACGAAAGAATATTCAGAAATGCAGCGAGAGGGGGAAGGGGAAGCACAGCCACCAATTAAAATGCCTCGCTTGCGCTGTCGCTTTTGCCGCCTGTGTGCGTGCGTCTTTGTGTATGTGTGTGTGTATGTGTAAGTGGACGTAGATGTGATTGAATGTTTTAGACCTGGGTACAGGGAGTTTCGTAGTCGGGTATACTCGACTATAGCATTCTTACTTGTTTCATTTTGCAAACAATTAATTGACAAACTGTATATACCACACTTGAATACCTTACTGTTTATTTCAGCAAGTGCATTTATTATGGTGTCGCGAACAATTCTTAAATTTAAAGAAATCTATGCCCCCGTAAAAAGTTAAAATTCAAATTTTGAAACGATCAACTTACAATAATAAAATAATGTTAGTTTTAATAAACAAGTGTAAAATTTTAATAACGAATGTACAGTGTAAGCAAGGCCAACGTAAATGTTGTTGTCTTTAGTATATTTATTGTTCCCCGGTAAACTTAAATGTTGCGAGGGTTGGTAATGAAGTTTCGGAATAATTTTTGGGTAATATAAAAACGCCAATGCTTATTATGGATAATGGGATGAATAAATTGTAATTTATAATGAATGTGTAAATAATTTATGTTTTTCCTTAACAGAATGGGATAGGTTAGGCGAAGTAATTCTTTCCTATCCACTGATTTCAGAAGTTCTCTTCTCTTAGGACTGCTGGTTTATAGAGTATTATTATTATTATAAAGGCATCGGGATATCTTTTATTTTTATATTGTATAGGTATAGGTAGTATAGTATAGGTCAACTGTAGCTGTATCCCGCGACTTTCTACCCCAGCACGACTCTTGATCCTATACATGCACCTTGGTTATCGTTAATTCCATTTGTACCTTCCATAATGGAAGCCCAAATAACTCCCAATATGGCTGCATATACTGCATATTTTGTGGAATAAAGTGGGCATCGGAAAAAGTGTTCATAACATTCATACTTTTCTATAATATACTTTATCGTAATTCTTAGTTTTCTGCAGATACTTACTAGCATAGATATCTCGCACACCTTCAAAAAAGCGTGGCACATATTTCTCCAGCACTGAGAGCGTTGTGTTGAAATCTTCCAAAACTCCCACCACCGCATATTGTTGCTCCACGGCGAACTTGGCACGCTCCAAGGCGCCTACTGTATTAAAGGGACTGTAAACATTAAAAAATATAAGTTTACTGTAGGTCTTTAAATATTAAAATGTGCATAACTCACGTGCACTCGTAATCATGTCCGCAGAAGAACAAACTCTGACGTCGATGATCGCCAATGCCCTCAACGGTGACACCCTGTGTGTAAGTGCACTCCTGGTCACCGCTTAGGACGCATGTCTCGAAGTCCTTTTTCAGCCAGGATGGATGTGGCAGCGGTAGATCAGGAAATGCGGCCTTGCGTTCCACAAAATACCAAGGAGCGCGCACATAATAAAACCAACTGATCACACGCTCCACAGGATCCCGCACCACATTCAGATAAATGGGTGTTGGTAAATTAAACTTGGTGAAATTGGTGAAGCACACATGCTTGATGAATACTGAGGGTTCTGGCAGCTCACTGATCACTTCGGCCATTTCCTGTTGCTGATCCTCAGCCAAACGTATGGTTTCTACCTTTTGAACGGCATCGCGGTGAAACTGAAAGTTGTTGCGTTCCGAGAGACGTCGAAGTAGCTCCATAAATGTTTGACTGCCCACTTTGGGCACACGATTGAAGAAGACTAGCTCCATTTGCGCCTTGCGTGTATTGTTCAGATCCCGTACATTAAGTGCTGACATCTGAGGTGTTTAAAAAAAGTTTGTGTTAGATACATAGTAGGTGAAATCGAATCAAACTGTTTAAATCATAGATTTTGGGTCATTTTCAACGTCATCCATATTTACCTTAAGGTCCTTGGTGTTTGATATTTATTATGTTCGTGGGTACCTGTTTTTAACATAATTAACTCCCTAAGTCACTTGCCTTAAACTAGCAGTAAAAAACTTTAAACTATAAAATATAAGGTTCATTTAATAGATTTTTGGTACAAAAGAGTAAGCATGTGTTGCATCTTTGGATGAGAAATTTGGATTTCAGATTAACTTAACTTGAGAGTATTGTCCATTATTTGGAGTTTTGTGTTAATTGAGATTATTCTCCAGTTGCAATGCCAAATATTGTTTATACAGACGCTGCTTGCAAAAATAATAGAAATCATACTCATGAGTAAAGTTACGCAGTATCGTGGTCCTAACATCAGGGTCTACGGGATAATGGCGATTTTTGAAGCCTAGCTTGTGGACTGTAAAAGAGGAAAGGAATGAAGTTGGTACAGCTAAGGGAATACAAAGCTAACCTACAATTGTACAGATAACGCGCATGATTGAAATAACGCGGCACGTACTTCTCCAGTACCGTTAGGGTAATATTTGGTTGTTCCCAGATGCCTACGACGGAGTATTCCTTGTCTACATTGCGCTTGGCCTTTTCCACAGCATCGGGCGTATTGAAGGGTCTACAGATGGAATGATATTGTACACTCGTACTTTCCCAAAGTAGCATATCCCAAACTTTACTCACAAACAATCTTCGTGATTGCCACAAAAGAACAAGGACTGTCTTCTGAAATCCTCGACTGGATCTCTGACTGAGTACTTTATATATTGACACTCCGGACTTCCACTTCGTACACACTCATTGAAGCTCTGTTTATACCATGCATTCGATTGCTGTGGATATCCCGCATAGATGTTACGACTTGTGGCCAGTTTCTTGAGTGTACGCTGCCCATAAAAATGATGTATTATGCGATCCACTGGATCCCTCACCAGCGATATGTAGATGGGCTTTCGTTGTCCATATTTTCTAAAGTTCATCCAATTGCCATGCGCAATATAGAGGGTGCCCTTCTCCAGGTGACTCACCCAATGGGTTTCGGTCTTTTGCTCCCTGTACGTTCGGGTGCGACTTATGCTTCGCACAGGCCCATTGATTACCAGGTTAACATTATTGTGCTCAGAGAGAAGACGCAAGAGCGGAACTAGTTGCTCAGTCCCCACGCGAGTTGGACGATTGAAGAAGACCACTTGGAGGCGAGAACGTCGTGTATTGTTCAGATGGAGGGTGTAACATCGTGGAGCTAAGAAGGATTTGTTTTGGCATATTGTAGCTAAGATAGGAATCGATAACACTCAAAGGATTGTGATTAAGCGAATGTGAGTCACGTAATATGGGGATTGAAACCAAGTATGTAAGGCTCTCGAATTCTTAACTCTCTTCAGGGTCCAACAAGTAAATAACCAGAAAAAAATTAGAATGCTCTTCAATTGAATATTTTTACTCCCTGTACCCATAAAATGGGTAAAAAGGGGTATTGGATTTGTGCAAAAGTATGTAACAGGCAGAAGGAGACATCTCCGACCCTATAAAGTATATATATTCTTGATCAGTATCAAAAGAGATTTCGATTTGGCCATGTCCGTCTGTCTGTCCGTCTGTCCGTCTGTCCGTCTGTCCGTCTGTCTGTCCGTATGTATGAACGCAAGGATCTCAGCAACTATAAGAGCTAGAGACACCAAATTTGGAATGTAGGTTCGTGTATAGCGGGAGCAGGTCAAGTTTATTTTAGATTTGAGATATCTCCCCCGTTCCCCCGCTATTCGATAAAAACCGTTTTACAGTTACAATTTTCAAGATATAGCTTTAAGATTTGGCATGTCCAATACTTTAGTCCCTCCTAATCTACTGTCCAAATTTCAAGTCGATCGGATAATAAACACCTAAGTTATTCACGAAAGAAGATTCAGTGCTGCAGCAAGGGGAAGAAGAAGCACAGTCACAACTTAAAATGCCTGGCTTGCGCTGTGGCTCGTGCGTGTGCGTATCTGTGTATGTATGTGTAAGTTAACGAAGATGCGATCGGAAATATTTGACCTGGGTACAGGGAGTTTCGTAGTCGGGTATACTCGACTATAGCATTCTTACTTGTTCATTTCGCAATTACTTGTAACTATGTAAGCCATTAAAATTTAAGGGAAATATCTAACCTTGCGTGAAGAAAATACTAACATATTATTCTGTGTTTCTAATCAGTATTTACTCCCTGTACCCATAAAATGGGTAAAAAGGGGGTATTGGATTTGTGCAAAAGTATGTAACAGGCAGAAGGAGACATCTCCGACCCTATAAAGTATATATATTCTTGATCAGTATCAAAAGAGATTTCGATTTGGCCATGTCCGTCTGTCTGTCCGTCTGTCCGTCTGTCCGTCCGTCCGTCTGTCCGTCTGTCTGTCCGTATGTATGAACGCAAGGATCTCAGCAACTATAAGAGCTAGAGACACCAAATTTGGAATGTAGGTTCGTGTATAGCGGGAGCAGGTCAAGTTTATTTTAGATTTGAGATATCTCCCCCGTTCCCCCGCTATTCGATAAAAACCGTTTTACAGTTACAATTTTCAAGATATAGCTTTAAGATTTGGCATGTCCAGTACTTTAGTCCCTCTTAATCTACTGTCCAAATTTCAAGTCGATCGGATAATAAACACCTAAGTTATTCACGAAAGAAGATTCAGTGCTGCAGCAAGGGGAAGAAGCACAGTCACAGCTTAAAATGCCTGGCTTGCGCTGTGGCTCGTGCGTGTGCGTATCTGTGTATGTATGTGTAAGTTAACGAAGATGCGATCGGAAATTTTTGACCTGGGTACAGGGAGTTTCGTAGTCGGGTATACTCGACTATAGCATTCTTACTTGTTTTGGTTTGAAAAACGTCTCAAAAAATACCAGTATTTGTTTTTTACTCCCTGTACCCATAAAATGGGTAAAAAGGGGGTATTGGATTTGTGCAAAAGTATGTAACAGGCAGAAGGAGACATCTCCGACCCTATAAAGTATATATATTCTTGATCAGTATCAAAAGAGATTTCGATTTGGCCATGTCCGTCTGTCTGTCCGTCTGTCCGTCTGTCCGTCTGTCCGTCTGTCTGTCCGTATGTATGAACGCAAGGATCTCAGCAACTATAAGAGCTAGAGACACCAAATTTGGAATGTAGGTTCGTGTATAGCGGGAGCAGGTCAAGTTTATTTTAGATTTGAGATATCTCCCCCCGTTACCCCGCTATTCGATAAAAACCGTTTTACAGTTACAATTTTCAAGATATAGCTTTAAGATTTGGCATGTCCAATACTTTAGACCCTCTTAATCTACTGTCCAAATTTCAAGTCGATCGGATAATAAACACCTAAGTTATTCACGAAAGAAGATTCAGTGCTGCAGCAAGGGGAAGAAGAAGCACAGTCACAACTTAAAATGCCTGGCTTGCGCTGTGGCTCGTGCGTGTGCGTATCTGTGTATGTATGTGTAAGTTAACGAAGATGCGACCGGAAATTTTTGACCTGGGTACAGGGAGTTTCGTAGTCGGGTATACTCGACTATAGCATTCTTACTTGTTTTTTATCCTTTTAGAAAAATACTGGTATTTTCTTGTGCAAAAAATAAATTCAAGAAATACCTAATAAGTTATTTTTATATGATTTAAAGCTCTTCCAATGCACTACCATAACCAGATTTTGAGTATGTAGTGAGTTAACAATAGATCTGAACCTTAAAATCTTAGATGTCGAGAATCAATATTATTTGGATCCTCCTATTCCATTTATTTTTGTTCAGACTCAAGTACAATTATTTGTAACCTTTAAGTTGATGCGATAGCCAATTAAAATCACTAAAGAGTGGATTTAAATAAACTTTATTTAAAATTGAGACGCTCCAGTTCCGTGCGCTTAAGCGCTATATACTGTTTATAGAGACGCTGTTTGCAGAAGTAGTAGAAATCGTATTCATGAGTAAAGTTACGTCTGACCATAGCTCTAACATCTGCATCAACTTTGGGCTTACGATTGTTGCGATTGCGATTTTTTAGTGAATCCTGATACACTGTAAAATAAGATTATTCAACTCCAGTATTTCCACATTATGTACTGCTCTTACTTGGATAGATCACAGTGGCACGCGCAAAATATCGTGGTATATAATGCTCCAGCACGGTTAGAGTAATATTGGTTTCCTCCCAGGTGCCCACAACGGCATACTCCTCTTCAACCCTACGTTTGGCTATTTGTATGGCCAATGGGGAATCGAAGGGTCTGCAAAGCATTCACAGTGCCTAAGTGATCATTGGCTAAATAACTGAACCCATTAACGTTCAATGGCACATATGCTTATCCAAATGTATAAATCGCGATATTGCATCTCAGATGAATCATGAAATTCAAATTGATAATAATAATAAAAGCACTATCTTGCCAGACATTCACATATTTCAGTGTTTCTAAAACTCATCATGATCATAAGCCAAAGCAATGTTTACCCTAAATACCATAGAAATATTTAATCCAAAAAAAGAATTAACGTGTCTTTTATTTCCTTATTTTAGGAGGATGTACTGAAAGATCTTTTTTCTATATTTACAGTATGTTACCAAACGATAATGGGTTAATCTAACGAAAAGTACTTACAAGCAATCCTGATCGTGACCGCAAAAGAATAGCGACTGTCGCTTATAATTACCCACATTCTCTCTCACTGACAGGGGCACATATTGACATTCCTGATCTCCGTCGCGAACACAATCGTTGAAGCTCTTCTTGAACCAAGATGTGGGCTTTAAGGGAGCAAGTGGATTTTTGCGATAGTATATGGCATTGAGATAGGAGTTTCGGACATAGTAATACCAGCTGATCATGCGTTCAACTGGATCGCGCACAAGGTTTACGAAAATGGGTTTGGGAAGGTTGTAGGCATTGAAATCGATCCATGATGTGTGCTCAACAAAAACCGTACCCGGCGGTTTATTATATATATACGCAGCACGTTTGGCCTGATGTTTTCGTGTTAACTGACGTTTCGATGGCTTCTTAAGGCCCGTACGATCAACGTCAAAGTTGTTGATATCCTGTAAATGTTCCATAAACTCGATCAGTGATTCACTGCCCACTTTCGCACAACGTGTGAAAAAGAGTCGATCCATTTCGGCCTTGGCTGTGTTGTTCAGCTGCTGTGGCGTCAGTTCAAATAACTGGTAAAGGATGGGGATAGGGGTGGGATTAGGAGAAATGCGTGTAGGTGACACACACAAAGGATTAGATACAAATATGGCTTTGGGATTTGGTGCACATAAATAGGTGTTTAAGAGTATTGTTTGTTCTTTCTACTAAATATTTATTTAATCACCAAGAGTACTAGACTACGAGGCTAGGTAAACCTATCTAATTCAATAGTCCATGCTTCTCCAGATCATGCAAATTGAGTGCCAAATACTGTTTGTATAAGCGCTGCTTGCAAAAATGATAGAACTCATATTCATGAGTGAAATTACGTCTAATCATCTCCTTGACCTCTGGCTCAATGTAGGGCTTACGTTTGTTCTTATTCCGATTCGTGATCTTGTTATTATGCACTAATTGGTAAAAAGAAAACGTTTTCAAAATCAGTTTGGATTACACGATACGATGATAGAGAACTGTGCAACCTACTCTCATACATCAGCTTGGCACCACGAAAGAAACGTGGTATATATTGCTCAAAGACGGTCAATGTTATATTTGTATCCTCCCAGCTGCCAACCACGGCATAATCCCGCTCCACATGCTCCTTGGCCATTTGTATGGCTGCGGGCGAGTTGAAGGGACTGCAATTTGTCAAGCGTTACTCATATGGCTTTGACAAAGACCGGGGTTTGATCATCGCCTACTTACATACAATCATCATGATGGCCACAATAGAAGAGCGATTGTCTTTTAAAGTTTGGGATCACATCCTTAAAGGTATGTGGCACATATTGGCATTCTGGATCACCACTGCGCACACATTCATTGAAGTTTTTCTTGTACCAAGACTCAGGCTTAATTTTCTTATTGGGTACCTTACGATACTCAATGGCTGTTTTGTAGGAGCTGCGTGCATAGTAGTACCAGCTTATAACACGCTCCACGGGGTCCCTAACCATGTTTATATAGATGGGCAGCGGCAGATCGAACTCATTGAAATCCAGCCAATTAATGTGTCGTATATAAACAGTACCCTCATCTAGACCTGCCACTAACTCGGCAGCCTCCCGCCGCTCCGGTTTGGTCATTTGCCTCACTGTCGGCTCATGTAATCCACTGCGTTCCAATACCAAATCATCGTTATACACTTCCAGTGCATTGAACAGCTCTAGCAGCGCCTCACTGCCCACCTTGGCAGCTCGATTGAAGAAGAGTACATCAACTTCGGCGTTACGAGTGTTATTTAGGCGATCGACACTCAGACGTTGCAGCTGCAGTTCGGCAGATTGAGATATAGAGTTGGGGAACGAAGGAGTTTCATTTAGAAATTGGATTCGAGCTGATCGGTGTGTTAGTTTCGAAATAAAAGCCAAGTTAGTGGGCATAGATCTTCTAAATTATTTCGTTGATACTGACAGTTCCTTATGTTAAAGAAAGACTGTAGAATAGGTTTCTTTGATATTCAATCCGATGATAGCCAGACAAAGTAATAAATGAATGATATAGGATAAGTTCCATAGAGATCCATTTCATGTTACAAGCCTTATAAAATAGACACACTTCCTGATAATTGCCCATTGAAATTTACAAATGATCTAATTCACTAATAATAAATTAAATAAAGTAAATATCTTTCTTTCCCTTATTTTCTGTATAATTGAAAATGTCTAAAAGAATTGGAAATCGCTATCAAACGTTTATTGAGCTTTTATTTTTATTTTTCTTGATAAACTGAATATAAGCTAAACTACCTTATCTCTTATAGCCAATTCATTGGCCGTTTTCAAACTATGTAAACTATCATCCATGCGAATCAGATCATTCAGTTTTAGTGCCAGATATTGTTTGTGCAGTCGCTGGCGACAAAATTGATAGAATTCGATTTCCCGCGTAAAGTTGCGACGAACCATGTCTATAATATCTTGACTAATGTGGGGTTTCATGGGATTGTCATTCGCTTTGCCGGTATGAAGACCCGCTGAAAACGTGTTGAATCAGTAAATGGACGGAGATGGGGATGTTTTCACAACTTACAGTAGTACATTTTGGAGGCATCCGCAAAGTAGCGCGGTATGTAGGCCTCCAATACGGCGAGGGTCTCATTAGTATGCTCCCAAGTGCCCACAACGGCGTACTCTCGTTCTACATTTAGTTTGGCCAACTGCAGCGCTAATCGCGAGTTGAAGGGTCTGGAGTCGGGGAATAAAGGTATCAGGAATACAGATTCAGGAATTGGTTCCTTAGTCACTCACGTGCATTTGAGCTCATTGTGACCGCAGAAAAACAGGGTTTGCCTACGATGATCACCCACACGCTCCAGCATGGAGCCCTCGATGTAGGTGCATACCTTTTCACCGCTCAGCACACAATGATCGAATTCGGTATTGACCCATTGAGGACTGGGCATTTGGCGATTGTTACGACGACGTCCCGGTACAAAGATCCAGGGGGCACGAATATAGTAATACCAACTGATCACACGTTCCACCGGATCACGCACCATATTTATATAGATGGGTCGCGGCTGATCGTATTTACTAAAGTTTAAATAGTTTACATGACTGGCAAAAACGGTGCCATCTTCGAGACTATTTATATTATCAATCCAGTCGCTCTCCTCTTCGGGGTCTAGTAGGGTCCGAATACCGCCATTCTGTGGATCTTTTTCCACCTCAAAATCGTGCACCTTGCCCAGCTGTCGCATCAGTTCGATAAGCTGTATGCTGCCCGTTTTGGGAACACGATTGTAGAAGAGCACATCGACCTCAGCTTTCTTGGTATTGTTCAACTCATTTGCACTAAGCTGAAGGATCTGCGAATGATCGAGTAATACCCTTGAGAGCTATATTCGAAACTGAGTACAGTGAGGAGTGCAAGCAGCAAGCCAACCATGAACCGACTTGAGATTAGTAGCGAAAAGAATAGACTCGTTTGCAATAGTTTTCCTATAGTACAATAGATTCCTATATTTATTTAAGATTTACTTGTGGAATCTTCCTCAAATTGTCGCATTAGTTCAGCTTTCCTAATAGCTATATACTGCTTATAGAGACGCTGCTTGCAAAAGTTATACAACTCAATCTCGTAAGAAAATTGTTGCTTCAGATAGGCCTCCACATCCTCATCCAGGTGATTGTCATGGGGAGTTGCATTTATCATAAATTTATCACGTTTAGCTGCACATAATGAAAATTTGGATTAACAGTCTAAGAAATGGTTTCGGAAAACACCTACAATAATACACTTTTGTTGCATCAGTAAAGAAACGTGGAATATATGCCTCTAGAACGGCCAGTGTTATATTTGTATCCTCCCAGCTGCCCACCACGGCATATTCCTTTTCCACATGCATTTTGGCTATTTGTGTGGCCATCTCAGAGTTAAAATTCCTAAACAATATCGATTTTTATAGTATCAACTACTTCACTTATTGAACATTACCCACAAGCAAACATCCTGATTACCACACAAGTGCAAAGTGAAACGCCGCCAGTCATTATTGTATCGTATATGTGGATCAAAGACACAGTCGGGTGCTATGCGCTGTCTGACGCAGTCATTGAAGCTCCTGTCGAAGAACTCCTTATCTTTTTTTGGTTTATTCGGATTACGGAGCAGGCCATTGGCATAGATGACGGGATGTCGTAGATAGTAATAGGCGCTCATCACTTTCTGTATGGGGTGTCGTACAAGATTTATGTAAATGGGTCTGGGCATATCGTGTGCCGTAAAGTTTATCCAATTTGAGTGCTCCACATAGGCACCAGGCTCTTTCAGCTCTAGCAGATCTTCTGCAAAAGTTGCCTCCTCTTCAAACGAATCTAATGGCTTTTTCGCAGGTGGAATCTCATTGCGATAGGTGTTGAAACCGTGAAGATTGCCCAATTGGGCCAGGAGCTTTGTCATAGACTGACTGCCAACCTTTTCTAAGCGATTGAATAGTATGAAATCGCGTTCGGATTTGGGTGTATTGTTCAGTTGTGCTGCTGTTAGACTAGCCAGCTTTAAAGAAAGACAGGAAGTTTTGGTCAAACGAGAGCAAGCTTATAGAAAAAGAACTGATCGAAAAAGTTAGTAGAAGAGTTCTAAAACTGCTCATTTAATGACTGCTATATTTAGAGTTGAAAAAGAGAGGTTAAGGTCATTCATGCACCTGCCAGCAGAACCCATCAATTTCAGGATCGTGCTCTACACATTCTATGTCAAAGTTCTAAGTGCCGATTTATTGCAAGATATTGGTGATATAAACGTTGCTTACAAAAGTTATAGAACTCATACTCCAGCGTAAAATTAGCCTGCAATATACTCTTAATATGATTACTAATTTTGGGCTTCCAATGATTTCGATGCGGGTAAGTAAATCCTCTCGCGGGATCTGTTTGAATAAAAATTGCAGTTAGGCCCGCTTAATGTGTAATTTAGGCAATTACCAAAGTACAGCTGTGTAACCCCTCTAAAGAAACGAGGTATATAATGCTCCAGGACCGTTAGTGTAGCGTTGACATCCTCCCAAGAACCCACCACGGCAAAGTCGCGCTCCACATTCTGTTTGGCACGTGCTATGGCACCTGGTGTATTAAATGGTCTATCTCATGGATAAGATTATTAAGAACTTGGTTTTGAACTGTGGGAGGCAACTACGTACTCGCAAAGGGGAGCGTGTCCGCAAAAGAACAAACTCTGACGCTTGTGATCACCAGAATCGCCTTGAAACCCCATTGCATAATCGTAGCGACATTCGGGATCCCCATTCAAGACGCAGTCCTCAAAACTTTTGTAATAAAAGCCACGTTCCTGAAATTTTCCGGTTCTTTTAAACATTTGTAGAGCATCCCAGGGTGTACGCTTGTTGTAGTACCAGCTTATAATTTTCTCAATGGGGTCGCGAACCTAATAATACCTAACAATCAATCAAATATTTAAAATGCTTATACAAAATATCGCACCAGGTTCACATAAACAGGTTGAGCAAAATGTAGTGGTCGAAAGTTAATATAGCTGACAGGTTCAACATATGCAAAGGCTGAACTCTGTGATAGATCTCCAATATGCTGGACCAAAGTTTTTTGCTCCTCAACGGTTAAGTGATTTGCAATGGGTTTAAATATAGGTGTACGCTCAAGGCTAAAGTCGTTTAGGTCCCCCAGAAGTCTCAAGAGTTCTATGAACGTTTCACTGCCTGTTCTGGGCACACGATTAAAAAATAGTAGCTCGCCATTGTTCAATCTGGTGTTGTTGATATGTTTGGGGTTGAGTCGCCAAAGCTGTAAAGAGTCCACGGTTGGTGTGTTGTAGAGAGAAGACTAAAGAGAGCGACGAACAACAAGCACGTGTACACAAAGAGAGGCAGCGAGCGAGTGAAACAGAAAAATTAAACTTGTGTTGGATTGTAAGGATCTTGGAAGCTACAGGGAGCAGTTTAATTTGGCAACTAAGATCGCAGATGAGAGCAGACAAAGTCTACATCTGTCTTAAAGTATTTAGTTTGTGATTGAGTCATTTAGTAAATTCTAAAGTTTTTATTATTCGATAGTGGCAGAGCTTAACCTATTGATACTTTTGCTTAATACACATAATCGTCATTATCTTCATTGTGCTGTTCCGGCATTAGCAGATAGTCATCGTCGCCAAAGCGTTTCCCATGACTGAGCGCCGCATATTGTAGATACAAACGCTGTTTACAAAACTCATAGAACTCAATCTCATTGGTCAGATTCTTTCGAAGCAACTGACGCGTCTCATCACTCACGATGCGAGTGACATTGTTGCGATTGATGCGAGAAAGTCGATCCTCGCCCACTGCAAAGTCATTTCTAAGTTAGAAGCTTTCTTCAGGAAATATGTATGTGGTTGCAATGCTTACGATAATATGCCACCTTGGCGTTACGGAAATAGCGAGGTATATAATGTTCCAGTACGGTTAATGTGATGTTCGTATCCTCCCAGGTCCCCACCACTGCGTATTCCGCTTCCACAGTGCGCTTAGCCTTTTGCATGGCCATCTCCGAGTTGAAGGGCCTGACATTTTTTAGAGGGGCTTATTAAGTAACTGCCTGTTTCCAGATACCTTGCTACTTACATGCATAGCTTTTTGTTCATACCACAAAAGAACAATGTTTGCCTGCGATGATCACCCACGGGATTCTTTACCTGCATTTGCTCAAAAGTGCAATGAGGATCATGATTACGCACACATGTATCCAAATCGAGATTAAGGAACTCCTCCGATGGCATTGCTACTGCTTTATCGCCCAGCTTGGCCTTCATATCGTTATAATACCAGCGTGCGCGTACATAGTAATGCCAGCTGATTATACGCTCAATGGGATCGCGAACTAGATTTATATAGATTGGTCGTGGCAGTTGATATCTTGTGAAATTTATGTAAGCTATGTGCTGACTATAGACGTGCGGCTTGCTGCGTGTAAGCAGGTCTGCAATAAGCTCCTTTTGGCCATTCTTGGGCATCATAACGGTCTCCTTGACACTGCCCGGATTGCGAGCATGGATGAAGCCATTGATCTTGCCCAGGCGTCTCATTAGCTCCATTAGCGATTGACTACCTACTTTGGGTACGCGGTTGAAGAAGATAAAGTCTACCTCGGCGTTTTTCGTATTGTTTAATACATCTGCCGCTAAATTAAAACCATTTTCAATATCATCCTCGTCCTCATCCTCAGACTCCAGATCATCATCTTTGATTTCTGGATGGTCGTTCTCCGGTAGCGCCAGTTGTTTGTCATGTGAGGCCTTGTGCATATGATTACGATGCTGGCGAGTTCTATGATGATTATGTACCTCATCCTGTGGCAGTTCCTCGCTGTTTCTGGCGGCATGCACATTGTGACCACGGTGCTGCATAGAGTAAGCTTTGATTAGAGTTCTGTGCTGGGAGCAGTCCCAGCCCCTACAAGCACAATAGGAGGCTAACTACGCAGTTACTTAAAAGAGTTTCAGGAGTTGAAAAGACCAAGCGGTGCGAAGGTTAGATTAGCTTTTATTCTTGAAATCTTATTCTCTAACTGAGCGATCTTTTTCCAATTGTACTGCTAAATACTGTTTATTCAGACGCTGCCTCACAAACTGATAGAACTCAATTTCATGCGTTAGATTGCGACTGAGGAGCGATCGTGCTTCGTCGCTGATTGTGGGCCTGAACGCATTCCGATTCACATTGTCCATATGCCCTTGCATCGCAAAGTACTCGTCCCGTGCACCGGTAAAGTATCGAGGTATATATGTCTCCATTACGCTCAGTGTTGTATTCGTATCCTCCCAGGTGCCTACGACTGCGTATCGTTTTTCCACATTGCGTTTGGCTCGCTGCATGGCCTCCTGGGAGTTAAAGGGCCTGTGAAGGGTGTGGGATGTTGTTTGAGCTAAGGTGCCGTGTCGCGAGGGTTGCTCGGCAAGTTATTTGTAATTTAGAACCTAAGAGGCTAGCTTATACAGAAAGTTTCTAAGCAAATTTTAAAATAAAATAGGTCTTATTGATACCACATAAAAAACATTCTTAATATCTTGCAAAAAATTATCAATAAGCTTAAAACTGATATTGAATATATTGAATACATATCATATCATTTATATCTATCATATCATATGTATATATCATCAAATCTCTTTACTTTTTCTGCATTTTAAACTATGACCACTGAATAGCTTTTTGGAGAAGCTTCCTTTTAGGATTTTGTAATATATTTTTTACTAAAAACTAATCAAGCAACCCTCACATTTTGGCTTTCTATTACTCACATGCACAGCTTGATCTTTTGGCCGCAAAAGAAGAGAGTTTGCCTTCTGTGATCACCAAGATTGCCCATTTCTAGTTGCTCGTACACACACTCTAGATCATTTTCCAGAATGCAACGATTGAAATCCTTTTGAAGCCAGTCCAATGCTGGCATTTTGTAGTCCTTTCCAAAGGCTCTGACCCGTTCGGCCATATACCAGGGCGCACGTGCATAGTAGAACCAACTGACCAGGCGCTCAATCGGATCCCGCACCAGATTTATATAGATGGGCCAGGGATTCTTGAATGCGGCAAAGTTTAGAAAGGCCACATGCTTTGTATATGAATTCGCTGTACTGCAATTGAGTATCTCAGTTTTCAGCAAATTGCGTGCATAGCCGGTATCCATGAGTATCGTTTCGAATAACTGTTCGGGATCACGACGCGCCTGGAAATTGTTGCGCTTGGCCAACAATTTCAGCAGCTCCATCAGCTTCTCACTGCCGGTCTTGGGCACACGATTAAAGAATAATATGTCCAGCTGAGCACGCGGTGTGTTGTTCAGGTGTGCGGTGCTCAGGTGTTGTAGCTGCCGGATTGCAAAAGTGGATTCAATCACAAACACTGGCACAGCAATAAAGACGAGGTGGGTACCACAACATACATATACGTAAGTAAGTAGGACACATGGATGGAGACTATAAGCGGATTTTGGCTGAAGCAACAGGCACAAATTGGCAATGGGGCAACAGGTAACAGGTTACAGGTAACAAAACCTGGGCACAGTATTTTCTACAACCTCATTGGCGCCATCGCGGATTTTGCAACTGACGTGTGGCTAAATTATAATCCTCCCCCGGGGACTTACCTTTAACGCGTTTATTTTTTAATCATTGTAAATCGTATTTCTATCGCTTTTATGTCGCAACTGGCGCATCTGGCAACTAACTGACTGCATTTTATTTATATTGAAAACTATAAAACTGCTCTGACAAAATTTCAAGACTGAGTCGAAGTGTAGTTTTGTGTTAGTGTAAATAGAGCTGTTTGGATAGACCAAAGAGAGTCACAGTCAGCTAGAGAGCATACGAAAGAGAGACAGACGGAGAGAGAGAAAGCTAAAGACTACCAGAGTGTTTTTTTTTTGTGATGTTGTGTTGTTGTTGTTTGTGTTGTATGTGTGTGAGAGAGAGTTATGACGATCAATGAGCAGCTATCGATGTATAACTAGAATGAGCGAGCACTTATAGAATACCGTTGACAATAATATGAGCGAGACAGCGAGCGCCGGGATGCAGAGAGACAGAGCGAGAGGCAAGACACACTTTTAATAAATATCAAACACCAAGGAGCTGAAGCTACCCTTCCAAGGCGCGTAGCTTGACTTTGATGCTTAAGATGGTTCTGTTGATTTTTTTATGGCCAACCAGAATGTATGCAATAATGTTTACGACTATGACACATGTATGGCAAATGCGGATCATAAAAATATATTAAATGGCTTGTTGCTCTTACCTGGCCGGTGCTTTTCAGATATTGATAGGTGCCATGCAGCGTGTTTATGTCATCGTGTTCTAAAATTTTAATAGAAAAATGCATAAAGGGAGCAATTCATTTTTCGGGCAAAGTTTGATGACTTTTTTAAAAGCCAAATGTTTCAATAAGTAGCTTAATAAGTTGCTAGGAAAATACATTCGGCATGCCGAGAGTATATACGCTTATACCATCTGAAATCATCAGTTTTATCCGGGCGGACAATTAGACGGCCAGATTGACTCGATTGTTTATACTGATCAAGAATATATATACTTTATTGTGTCAGAGATGGTTCCTTCTGCCTGGGAGTAGTTTGCATAGTTTTATTATCCCTTTAAGCGGATATTATTTTTAGAACAGTTATCCAACTGATAATGATATAATAACCAAAACCTGAACTGCCTGAAAATTAATCTTTGGCAATTACTCTCATTTTCCCATTTAGGGACCTTAACCTCGAATGCGGTGGCAACGCCTCCCCTTGAACCCTGTCAATACTTTTACTTTTACAGAGTGTTTATGCAATACGAGTATTTGACAGGAAAGTCCACTCAGTTTACAAGTACTACTCAGAGGCCGGCAGATGTGGTAAATAAATGTGTGTGCGATAAATATGCAAGCTCATGACGACTCCTTTCACTTTCTCGAGGCTTTGGTTGTAGGATGAACTCCCTATCTGAGGATCAAGTGTTGCCTAACCGTAACCATTATTTGAATTATCAACGATTTTGAAAGTTTAGCCCATCATCCTGTGAATGAAACCTTTCCACAGTGCCTACGTATAATTTCGCAACGCTCCCTGTGTTGTAAGGGCAATTAAAATGTTACTGCCTGTTAATACATACAATATGTCAAGACAGAGAGTTGGTAGCATCAACTACACGTTTTCGAGTTAAGCGCTTGCAATTGCGCACTAAATGAATGCAATTCAGCATTTGGACAGGCGGAAAACGTCTTGATTTTGGCCTGAACAGGAATGGGATGGGGTGGAGTGGAGTGGAGTGGAGTGTGGGTAGCTCGCACCACTTTCATCTTACGGCTAAGCATTTCATAATTTGCCCGCTGGAGCCTGATGAACAAGGAAGTCGGCATGAGTTCGAGAGCAAATCCAATGCCTATAAACCAGATTCGTTGTTTTATATGGTTCACTTTTGGTTAGTGGTCAGTTTCACTGAAAATCTGAATGAAAGTCGCCAAGCCTAACTGGTTTTAGCTGGCGTCGCACTCCTATCCAAGTCACTGAACCAAAGTGAAATACATTTTGCGGTGTGGCTAAGCCACAAACCAGAGAAGCCTTTGCAATATAATTTCTGGCACTTTTTGTGTGGTCTTGAAATTGGGTTACATGCACGTTTCTTATGCAGCTGCATTTCTTACGCACCCCCTCTGCTGCTATTGTTGGTGTAGTAGATCCAGTTGTTGTTGTTCTTAAATTATTGGCAGCCTTCAGCTTAGCTCCGGCTATTGGCCATTTGAACAGTCATTGAAGGTGAACCACATTACAAGTGTCAGCCACAAAGAACAAAAAGTCTAATAATGAGTTTGTGTGCCCGCTCAATCAGGGGCGGGGCTAGAAATAATGGGGTTCAATGTGAGTAGGTGGCAATCAAAGTCAATTGCAGTTGCAAACTATTGAATTAGATCTACGGAGTCTTGATACTAATCTTCATACTACTTGCTCTTTAAATAATAGGTATCTGAAAACTTTACAATAAATCATTTATTAATCATTTATTTTTTAAAATTTGGAGGTGTAGCTTGCAATAATTTAGCTTCTAGCTTATTATTATTATTATTTCCTTTATAGCCCCTTCTTTTCTTTTGTAAATCTGCTATTGTTGTATGTCGAGTTTTTTTCTTTAATTCAATGGACTTAACTAGACGGTTGCCTTGCCTTAAGGCTAACTACCTGGTTAGGTGTCTATCTAGCGGTTCAATTGAAAATGAAGTTGGTGTAGCTAGTACTAACTACATAAAACTGGTTTACATTCATTTGCCAAAGATAGAGTTGGGCTTGTTTCGGTTATTTTGAGGTATACACATTTAAGATTAACAGCTCTGTTTTATAGAGAGCATGTGCTGTTTGCTGGTTATAAAATTGTTTTTGATCATGACAAATCAATTATCAAAGATTACTATACCGTGGTATGTTTGTCAGGCATTAGCCTTCAGCAAACAATCAATTTATCAAACAATTTTAATTTGTGTTGTGCATTCAAGAGACATTTCGGACACCATAAGGTATCTAAGTATGTATGTATATAAAAATGTAATGTTGATATGTGTAAACATCAAAAACTCGAAAAGTTTTGCAGCGATTGAGCTTAAATTTTGACACAATATGCAATTCGCTTCAAGAACAATTTTCATTTATTTTACAAATTGGTTTTGTACAATGTTGCCTATAATTATATATATAAGTCTTTAGCATGACTGACTGATTTGTGACCAACGGGAGCAGGCCCAGGACCTTGGGAAATCTTCCCCCACGGGCGGGAAACTGTTGTATGAAACTTGAAAAATCTACTCCCACCCGTAACCACGGACGGGAAATGGGCTTAATTTCAAATGTGTGAGAGGAGATTTTTGTTAGATCGGTTTCTAAGTCTTTCTTACCCTGTACAAAAAATTGTGGTAAGTTAGCTTTGTTTATTTGTTACGTTCCCATCCATGCAACAACAATGTGCTACACGTAAGTGTGGCTGAGTACACCTATTATACTATATACCCTGTATCAAGACGGAAACTAAAATCGATTTAATACCTTTTAGTAGTTAAAGAAACGATCGCTCTTGTAGCTCTTTTAGAAGATAGGGCTTGTTGTAATACATATCTAGTTTCTTCGCTACTCCAATTTCTTGAATTAATAACATACAAATCTCAAGTATCTCAAGTTAGCTAAGTAATTTCTTGCCTTATCAAAACAAAGATTTAAGCTTTATTTTTTTTTCCATGTCAGAATCGCTAACTGTATATTACCACTTGCTCATTAGAGCATAAATAAACCGCACAATAAACACTACACAACATAACTATGCGTCTTCGTTGTTAATTAGCCCAAGTCAAGTTCAATGCTGGAAAAAAATACGAAACAAAACTGGCAATTTGAGGTGTCATCAACTTGACTTAGGTGGGTAAGTTGACTGAGTACCCGTTAACATTTGTTTTCAAAGTCAGTCTCGACTCAACAACGTGTGAGTCAATTGAATGAAATATTTATGAATGAATGGTTAAAGCTGTGGACAAAAGCACTGTGCACTTTTCCTTTGGGTTTTCTGAGTTAGACAACGGAAAATCTCATCAACGTCAAGCCAAGGTTTTCTTTTATATTTGGCCATTAGCCAATTCGCGTTGCTTTGGGCCTAACCAGACAATTTGTATCTGTCCTCTGTATACATGCACGACCGCCGCTGTGGCTGTGGCTGTGGCTGCGGCTGCGGCTGCGGCTGCGCAATTGACGCGTGCGCAGTCGCAGTCGCAGCACCAAAATCAGCAGCAAGTACAACAACAACGACAACAATAACATCAACAACATCAACTTCAACAACAACAATAGAGCCAGCAAACAGCTGCGCGTTGACTATCGCATTGGAGCGCATCTGCAGACGACGCGTCGTAAGAGTCGGAGTTGGAGTCATCATCATCATGATCAGATAGATGATGATCGCTGCACAGTGCTTTAAGTATTGTGATTTTGGCTACAAATAGCAGGAGAGCACACTGGATGGTCCAGGAGGCTCCAGATTGCACCTACGTTGGCTCCTGGAGCTTCTATGGCCATCGAATATGGGCTCTGAAAGCACTCAAGATGGTCCAAATGGCTGGTAATTGCACCTAACTCCACTCCGTTGGCTTTTAAAGCTTTTCCAGGCACTGAAAGCACTCTGTTATTATGATGTTATGTTATTGAATCCTGAAGCTAATTTGTATACCCTTGCCAAAACTATAATCTGACCAATAACTATACCAATAGGAAAGAGTTCATTTAGGACAGTTAATGGTCTTGGAACGGGACACTCTTGACTGGGAAGTCACCACAGCAAACTAGGAGACATTAGATTATTTAATCTCGAGGTTAAATCCTCAAAAGGCACTGTCCTGACTGTAAGTAGAAGTAGATTTCTGTAAAATCATATGATATTTGATATCTAAGCCAAACGAAAGTCCTTGTATTTGTACAAGAAATTCAAGATGATAAGCGAGCCTTAGGCTTGAGATCTCCTACTGATAATAACGTAATAACCCTTAAAGAGGGTATTTAAATTTGGCGAAAACACATTTGCTAGTCTACAAAAAATGTATATATTTAATCGGGACGACGAGCTGAGTCGATGTATTGAGTTTCTAAATAAATAAATAATGATGTATTGAGTTTTTGAATAAATAACTCATTTGTTTTGCTTGGGAAATTGTCTTGAAAGCAATTTATAACCTTATTTGCAAGGTCAATTTAATAATCTTATAATAGCTATCTGAACTAAGATGCGTTCTCATATGTAATCAAAAGATATACTTTATTATGCGATGAAATTTTTAGAACAGATTAAAAGAGATCTATGAAGGATGCATGCCAAAAATCAGGGATATTCTTAAAAAATAGTGGGTTGTGAATCGTTTTTATTATTTGGGTGGAGTGGCAGGGGGAATATTTGAAACTAGACATAAACTCAGGATTCGACGAAGTCAAATACACAGACGTACATAGCTAGATCAACTCGGTTCCAGATGCTGATCAAGAATTTATATAGTTGGAGATGCCATTGATATATTTTCACAGTTAATTTATTTTCAAACCACTGTACGGTGTTCAAATGGCTTTTGTTACTGGCAATCACCGCACTTAGGCGTGAAGCAGTCATGTCGCGACTTCCCCCACAACACTCCGCCGAGACCTATGGTCCAGGTTTTGGCATACTCGTATTTCGTCAGTGGCAGCTGCCGCAAGCAGCTCCATCTAATTTGCAAGTGGATTGGAGGCCTAGACGAACCAAAGCTTCCGGCATTGAAATTAGAGTTTTACATGCGGAAAGTTTGATTTGATTTTGGTATACTACTATGAGTGTACGTATTTCACAGTTGAAGCTGAACTAATGACAGAGTTATTAGTTAGTTGGCTGAGCATAAGTATGGGTTATGTTCCGGCTCCATTCGCCGGGCGTTCTAAAGTGGCAGTCTCAAGAGCCGTTTCACATAAAAGGTCAGCTCTGGGCCAAGTGTGAGGCAGTCAAATCATAAAATATACACACATTGCCACATTGCCACATTGATGTTGACTTAACTGGGGTACGCTGCACAGAGAAGGCAGCAACAATTTATAAGTACACAGAGAACAGTGTCAAGTGCCTCTCAGCCAAATGAATTTGTGAAGTTTCATTTGACATATGAAATATGATATAGTTTTCTATATATAGTACGATAAGTGCCCTTTGGAATTTGTACTGAACTTCAGCTTATTGAGTTTGCTACAAAAGAATCAGTTTGCTTTCATAAATTGTTGCTAAGCAATTAACATTAGGTCATGCACAGTAAAGTGATATTGGATAACAAGATATTTCATAATTCAGAGCTCTCTTTAATAACTATTAAGTCATTGTTGTTAAATTTCAGATAATCATTTATTAAACAGATTCTTTGTTTATGTAATTACTATAGAATATCATAATAGACCATTTCCGCAGCTTCAAAATGCACTTTAGTTAGCTTTTGCATATTTACTAATTGAATTAATAAATATTTTAAATGAGCTGCATTATTTATGTATGGATGGGTTTTGTATCCAGCTAGCATAATAAACTTTTTAGGATGCTTAACGCATGTCAAAAGGCTAAATTGCTGCTGCGACCCCTAAACTGGTTCCATTGGGGCAGCTGCTCGCTGGCATACCTAAATAATTTATTAATACACTAAAATATGAAAAATATTCATGTGAATACTGGCATAAATTCGCCTATTGGCAGCTTGGTCAGACTACGCTTATTGGGAGTGCATCTATGGGCATATTTCTATATGCTATTATGTTGATTTTAATTTGCCAGTTTATTAGTAGCGATATTATCCTTGTGTGTATGCCATAAACTATATGCTATTATTTATGCATACATAAAGCATTGCGCTCTAATTTAGCTTAAAACATTCAACTAATTTATGGTTGCCAGCAAAAATATTGCGCAAAAAGTGTTAACAAAAGAGCATTTGGTGTTGTACTGTTTATGGGTTGGGTCATTGTGGTCATTAAAAATCAATTGGGCGTAGCCGCAGTAGTTTTGTTGTGTTTGGCTTCCTGTTCAAAGGGCCCTATCTGACAGCTGCATTTGTATCTGTATCTATAGCTGCATCTGTATCTGTATCTACGCATGCAGCGCATGCAATCGAGCGTAAACTTTGGCACAGTTCTGGCCTAATGGCCTTGTCTCAGACAGCTGCAAAATGCGTTTTTGGGCCCAGTTTACAAACAGTTATGCGAGAGTGTGCTTAGATTGTTATCTTAGTTACTTACTGCCCGCATCATGTCCGCTTATGTGATTGCCAGTTAGTCCCAGGGCCGAGAACTCGGATGGCTGCAGCTTCACCTCCATTTCCTTGAGGCGACTGTTCAATTTGTTTGTGTGCATGAATAGAAAGAAGGTGCATGATATGGCCAGCAGTGCAATCAGCTCCACGGAACTGCAAAATTGAGAAGGGAGAGAGAGAGAGAGAGAGTAGAGAATTATTAAAAACACATTGTTAGTCAGGGGTTTGCCCCATGTCAGGTCAAGAACTCTGCTTTTGTACATATACCCCGTTAAGCTTTTGTAATTTACGCCAAATTGGTTTTTAGCAGCTATTATTTCATTTACACTTCGAATCGCTGTCACACACAGACTTAAATCTTGCATCCCCCATACCCCAATCTCTGGGCTTGCCCTTTGGCTGCCCCAGCGAAAACTACAAAGTGTGCGCTGTGACAACATTTAATTAAGTTCTGAAAAGCCAAAACAAAACTGCACAGAAACTGGGCAAAAAATAAAGAAACCAGCAAATGAAATGCAGCAAAGCAAGCAACTGTAAAAATTATACAAGAAATTAACAAACAATAAGGGAGAGAAGGTTCCTAGATTGTTCAATGTTGCTGTTCAGCTTTAGACAGACTTGAGTTACCTACATCAGTATAAAAATACTAAATATTCATTTGAGGTCTTAAGAATAAGTGATTTTGATTGATGGACTTTGATTGATTGAGTTATGCATACCAAATTTTAGCAGTGAACTGCGCGGATTGATCACGATTGAAAGCTAGGTATACACAAGTTAAAATTTTAAGAAGCACTTGAAATATCTGCTCTTGATTGACGAAAAGCGATATTGATTGAATAGTAAAGTCATAGACAGACTTGGGTTACCTACATAGACTGTGTGCAAAATATTAATTTTGGGTTTTAAATAAAAAGGACATTTGATTGATTGAGTTGTTCATACAAATTTTAGCAGTGAACAGCGTGGATTGATCACGATTGAAAGCTGGGTATACACAAGTTAATAATTTAAGAAGCACTTGAAATAATTTGGCTTGATAACATACTTGATTGACGGAAGGCGATAATGATTGAGTAGTTATGTCTTATTCACAGTCGTTATTCACAGTAAAATAATTATGCGTATTTTTGTGTGTCCTCATATTTATTACAATAAGAAGTTCAGACTTCATAGCCTTTTCTGCCCAAAAATATAGATCTCCTAATCAAAATTATAACCATAAAGGTAGGAAAAAAATTGTTTACAAGAACCCACGACTTAATATTATAAATTTCCTAACTTGGGTTAAGTTAAATAAATATAAATATAATAAATAATATATAAGATAACAATCTAGTGTTGGACAGTGCACAAATCAGTGGGTGTGTTAGGCAATTTCTGCCTTATTCAGGCCTCAAAACAATAGATTGAAAATATACATACATATTTGGCATTTTCTATGTTTAAGAAATTTTTAAAAACAAAGTTGGTTCTAGTGATAGAGGTGCGTCTAAAACAAAATAAAAACATCACATATCGATAGCAAAAGTTTTAGGATTTGCAGAAGCCAATCTAAATCAAAAATGTTTCAGAAATAGCTCATATTTTTTGTTTTATTTTAATTAAATGTTGTGGAAATCTCAGGCTTTTCAAATGATTAACTTTTAAGTTGACTTCACAGTGATTGAATAAGTTAAAGTTATATTAGTTTTCTAGCATATTTTGGACACTACAAAACTTATACAGCAATGAGCTAATTGTGTTCATAAGTAGGTTGTTTCCACTTCATAAGGGCTAAGCCGGTCACAGTCGACCGGACACAACCTTTTGTAGCTCGGCATTTTTGTCTGGTCACTTTTGAAACATTTTCGCTGCTTATTTTGTGTTTCTATTTTATATTTCCCAACGTTGTTGGCTGATAACAAAACAAAGCAAACAAAGCAACAAAAATAAACCAAGTCAAAATTGCAATGCAAACTGTTTTCTTTGGGCAACTTTTTTAATGCAGCTGTCCAGCAGTCGCAAAAAACACAAAAAAAAAAAATTAAAAGCAAAAAAAAATTGTTACTGTTTGCTTTTGTTGGCATAAATCTACCAGCAGATAGCAGCAGCAAGAGAAATAACAAAAAACAAAAAAAATAGCAGCTAGTATCAAAATAATAATGACAATAAATGCGGCTATGAAGTAAAAAAATGCTAGGCGGAGTTTTGTGGAGTTCCTGGGCTTGTTGTTGTTGAGCGGCAGTTGCCGGTTTAGTTTTCATCAGGTGCACAAAGTAATTTATTTCAAATGACTGCACAGCCTTCACCGAGCGGTTGAAAGTGGAGTTGGCGTTTCGGACAGTTGGTAACTAAGTGTGGCTGAATGCTGAATGCCTGGGCCAAATCACGGACCTAGAAGCGAAAGGCTGACTTTCATTTGGCGTGCAAAGTCGGGCAGGCAAATGAAATGTATCTGACGGATACAACGTCACCGAGTTGGCCATAAGGCGCTTTAACTTTTGGCCACCTGCTGTGCGCACTTAGCTCAAGTTCTGAGCTCCAATGGCCGTGGGTTTTTATTTCATTAGCAGAGCCACAGTTGATGCCGAAAGTTTGTGGACCAAAAAAAGATTTTTACTTATGTATGTACACAGTCAATGCTTTGTTTGACGACAATTCTTAACATTGCCTTCCCCTGCCCTCACTCACACTCACTTCTCATCTTTCTGCACCAACTTATTGTTAAAGTTGACACTAAAGTGCGCCGCAAATCCCACTTAAGAGCTGCCTCGGATGTCAAACCCTCCCCCTTCTACACCGACTTTTACTTGTTGTTCTGTGCAACTTTGTGTAGGTCGGAGGAAAAAATTTATTGACATTTTGTTGCTTTCTCGCTCTGCTCCAGCTCCAGCTCCAGGTTCAGCTCCGGCTCCGGCTGCTACTCCCATTGGGTTGCATGGCGTGTAAATGCCGAAAGTTATGTGATTATTAAAATAATTTTACGTGACTGCGTCGATTTCTTTCCTCGGACATTTGTTAGAATAGTATTGCGAATCGGACTCGGACTCGGACTCGGACTGAAATACGGTCTCTGTTTGGGGCTGAGTTTCAGTTTGAGTTTGGTGACTTCCAACTGGTGACTGCAGTTCGTTTGCCACCACGTAGCACATGTGCTCGCCATTAGGGACCTACACTTGGTTCGTTAGCGTTTTTTGTGTGCCACTGCGATACGAGTTTGGGTTTGAGTTTGAGTTCTATTTCTATCTCTATGCATCTGTATGTGTTGGGGATCGTGGGAGCAGCCAACGATGATACCACAACTATTCAAGGCGGAATGGGGACAGTGTCTTGCTGCAGATTGGGAATTTCAAATATCAGCTGAAACGTGTGGGTCATTCAGTCCAAGTTCATTCAAAATTGATGCCATCGATCACTGTGCATGTAATTTTGAAAAGTGTTAGAAATTTTTACGAAAAAACAAGAAAGTACGGCTATCTTCGGAGTGTCGAAGCTATATACCTTATACGAGTATACATAGAATTGCGCATTGATTGTAAATGTGGGAGATTTCCAGCATCCAAAGATTATAATCAGCCTGAATGTAAATAGATTTGGGAGTAATCTCGAACTGTAATATATTCAGTCTAGAGACTAAGAAATTGGTTGTAACACATTTGCGATCCAAGGCAAACACATAAGATAATACAGAGACAAGCTCCCTTAGACAGATAATCCAGAAGTGGGTAATTTAAGTAAGTAGTAAGTTATGATACTTTTCTGAATAAAAAAACGACTGATCTCTTGGTCGTTGTCCACTTTGAACCGAACCGTCGTCATGTTTATTTCTCCAATCGTTCCCCAGATATCTCCGCGCTTAAAAATACCCAAGCAGGAATTAAATTATGTGCAAAACTTAATTTTCGTGTGATATGGGAGCCATGTGGTCCATTTAAAAAAAATAATTGACAAATTTTCATTTTCACTTTATTTGATGTAATACAAAAAGTTTTTCTTTAAATTTCATTTTTCACCCTGTCCTATGGCAGTTATGTGTTTTATCATAATCGGACCACATAGGAACAATGACGCGAAAATTTAGATTTGTCTCATTTGTATCATTGCTGCTAGTGCTTCGGCACTCCGAAGATAGCCGTTCTTTCTTGTTTCTAATCAAATAAGTGCTGCATTTCATTTTCTATTAACTTTCAGTCATTTCCCCAAGAATTACGCAGCATAATGATCAGATCACAACAGTAGCTGCAACTGTTCTATTGAGTGCCGCTCCATGATTCTAATACTAGATGCCCACTTAAAATTCATTAGAAATGAACTTAGAATCGCAGCGAGTTCAATGTGCGAATCCAAGAGCCGAGAGTCGAGAGTCGAGAGTCGCGATCCGCGTTTTTCACCCCTCGCTGATTGCAACAGCAGCACCACAATACTATGTACATTGAAAAGTGGGCGCCTTTCACTTCCAGGGTTGCCTAAGCATTGAAAAAAGATTGAAAAAAGAGGCAACAACAGTTGCCGCATGCAAATTGCTCGCCATTTCCGTTCATTGTCGTTTAGGCGTAAGCACAACTGCATCATAAGTAATTTAATTAAATGATGGTAAATTTACCAACTAATCAAACTGCAAACGGCCAACGGCAACGGTAAATTATAAAAATAGAGATGAGCTCGTGACGTGTTAACTTCGACACGACACGAATTCGAGCAAGAAATTTCAAAATCAATAGGACATTATTGGAAAAGTAAAATATTTTCCAAGACTTTTATTATTTAGAGTTTCATTAAAATTGATTTAAATTTGATTCGTAGTATTGAAGATTTAAGTTCTAGCTTCAGTTGTTTTATTAAAACTATAATGCAACTGGGTTTTTATAAAATTTTCCATATGTATATTAAAATTTTATAATCCATTAAATTATTTTTTCAATATATATTGTATTTAAGCTGATAAGGCTATAAGCGATAACTCTGAACATTAGTAAATATTATAGTCACACCATAAATTACATTGCATTAAATTGGATCAGTATATTTTAAAGGAACAATAGATTATTTTGCTTTTTAAGATAGGTATCAAGCTTATCGATTACTCATCATATTTTATGATAAGGGCTAGCGAAAGTCGATCAACATCGAGTGAATATACCATAAACTATAAGTAGTGGAAGTAGTAAGTAGAATCAATTACGTTATACACTTTGTTACACAATTATAATACGTTCTGCAAGGGTATATAAAGGAATGCATATAAAGTGCTCTGCTTGCTTGCGCTGTCGCTGAACTGCTTGCTGCGTGTGTGTATTTGTACGAAGATGTGTATTTGGGTATCTCGCTGTCGAGGATTCTTACTTATTTGTTAGGTATAGATATCTTAAGAACAATTTAAAAGCCTTGCTTACTTTAAAGTTAAGTTTGGCGTACTTTCGTGTTATTGCGCTCAGAGAGGACACGCACGAAGGTGTCCGAATAAACACGAGCACGAACACGACGCATCGTGTCGACACGAACCCATCTCTAGGCAGCACCAAGCCAATTGCAACGCGATAAGCATTAGAAATGAGCATTGCAAAGTGCTTTAGTGATACATATCGAGGAGCTGGAGGTGCATTTGCAACTTGTTGACTCCAAGCTAAATTTACTAGCTACAAAAAAATATATTGGCCATTTTGTACCTGGGCAACTGGGGAGAATTTGCGCAATAATTTTAGGCGCAAATGGAGATGCCGCACGCAGCGTGTGGCGAAACGATTCAACTTCGGCTCGAAGCAATCAATAAATGCTCAAACTCATTAGACAAGTTTTGAAAGGTGTTTGAACCCGGCTGACTTCGCTCACAGAGCTCATAGTTAAATTGACTGGCCCGCGGGCAGCGCTGAAGTGGCTCAGCAAGTTGAAAGAACTCAACGAATACAAAGAATTATGAATATTGAGTATCTGCAAATATTTTCCATAGTTTCATGGCCCTGACTTTGGCCAGCGATTCTTCTTTGGTCATTAACATTAACATACAGCAGAAAAAGGTGGTCAGAACCGCTTTGGCCATGACATAATCAGCAATGGCGGCGACGACTTTTTATAACTAGTTTGGCCCCCAGGTCAGAGGATGATTTGGCTTATTTGATACGCGAATAATACTTAAATTTACATTTGTTGTACACAAAGTTCAATAAACTTGGAGACTTTAATGTTAGCCTGGTCTATTCAAAGCGGCTGCTTGAAAACCTTTCGCCTGACTTCATGTAATTATGCCTACTTCATTAGGCAATGCTCATTTGGAATTGTCAACTAAGGTCAGTTTAATGGGGCCAACGGACCTTGTGTAAGCCCAAAACCTCTGTGAAAGGCGTTGTAAGCAAGGTCAGCTGAATTAAGGGATAAGATCTACAGATAATCCATTAAAGTGATGACTGTTGTCGAAAAGGTTGTTGCAAGACATGCTTAAAGTCTGTATAAGGTCTTACGAAAGAACTTTTTAAAATAATGCTCGGAGAATTCCATACAGCTGTCGGAAAAATGTCGATCATTTACTTTAATAGGTTGCTGATCAGCAACTAAGCAAAGGATGAAATATTATTTAAAAATAAATCTGAAAATTAAGCTGAAGGTTTAGTTAATTCACAATTTAATAATAATTTTAGTTTTAAGTTAATATTGAAATAAATGAATAAATAAAACTGAAAATATTATCAATTATTAGCTGGCCAATCAAAGCACTTGTCACATTATTCAATATTTCTGATAAATTCATTTAACTATTGAAAAATTATTTATTTAACGCCTTGACAAAGTGAATAATTCAGTTAAGAGTTGAGATTTGTTATGGTAAATTTATGTATTCAAAATAATATTCATGACGAATTTATTGCTTCTGCGTAAATTTTGCGCAGTAAGTTGTAAAAAGAACTGGGCAAAGGTTATATTTAAAATATTCTCTGCAGGTTTATTAACAAATATGTAAAGTTGAATGTGTGAAAAAAATGACAAGAAATATGTTCCAAGGTACTTAAAAACTGAATGTTGTAGACTGGCGCAAAAGACACACAAAGAAGATGAATGTTCATCTTGGACACCTTTATAATGAATGACGCTGTCAAGTCATCCATGTATCTATGGATTCAAATTAAGGTGCCCCCTATATTTGTTACCTATACTTTTTTCTCCCTGTACCCATAAAATGGGTAAAAAGAGATATTAAATCTGTGCAAATGTATGTAACAGGCAGAAGGAGACATCTTTGACCCTACAAACTATATGTATTCTTGATCATTATAAAAAGCCGAGGCGATGCCATGTCTGTCTGTCTGTCCGTCTTTATTTATGGATGAATGCGTCGATCTCAGCAACTATAAGAGCTAGTTACAGCAGATGCAGGTAAGGTTTATTTTGGATTTCCTATACACCACACCCCCGGAATTCGATAAAAACGTCTTACAGCAACAATTTGAAAGATATAGCTTTGAAACTTGGCATGTATAATACTTGAGTCACTTTTAATCTAATGTCCAAATTTCAAGTTGATTGGATTATAAACACGGAAGGTATTAAGGAATGAAGATTCAGTACAGCAGAGCGTGGGGCAGCAGCAAATGCCTCGCTTACACTGCAGTCCGCTGCCGATTGTATGCTTGTATGTGTGTGTGTACGTGTAACTGTACAAAGATGTGTTTGGAAGTTTTAAGCCTGGGTACAGGGATTCTCGTAGTCGGGTATACTCGACTAAAGCATTCTTACTTGTTCTTTATACTTTCTTAACATTTTTGTTGTTGTCAAGGATTACATTTAAGGTCGGAAATTATGAGTAACTTTCCCAAAATAGACACTGACGTTCTTTAAGTTTACAGAGATGCTGGGACAATTTGGCCAAAGGTCATTTAATGAGTAGTCGCTGACCCATTGAAGTTGTATCTTAAGTACATCAAAAGTGGGGGAGTCTGAAACAATAGACTACAGCTTTTTTATTTTTGGCAACTTTAGCAGAGTTTGTTGATTTTTGCTGTAATTTCTTTACGCTGTATTTTATGACAATTACTTTGTTGCGGTAATTGTGTTTTATTTATTTTTTGTGGTTTCTTTCTTGCCCTAAAATGTAAGTTGATGCGTTTTTAAATGTCGTCACTGTTTTGTTATTAAAGTAAACAGAAAATATGTAGTTCAAATATGCCATAACATTCGTGAAATTAAAATAAACACAATTGCAGTGTTTCACAGTTTTTGGGCCCTCAACCAAGTCTCTCAGGCATTTGCTTTTTTTTTTCTTCTCTTCAGACTTCAATTAAATCATATACCAAGCGCTGTCTTCATGCAGCATAAAATTGTTGTTGTTATTGTTATTGTTTTTGTTGTAATTGTCATTGTTATTGTAGCTACTTATACAATAACTAACTAGCAGACGGCCTCGTGCAAAATAAGCCAAAATCAAAACAAAACAAACCTAAAACAATTGCGTAAAAAATTCACATGCCTCGTATCGCTGCTCTCAGAGATTATACAACTTTCTAATCAAAATGAGCATTAACCTATTATTATTTTTACTCTCTATTTATTTATAATCGCTAGCTGCATGTTTTGTGATTGGTTTCGTGGTCTTTCGTGGTCTTCACGCAAATTTGAATGGTTCAATACGATACAATTGCTCAATTGGTTCAATAAGCTGAAAGTAACAAAAACTTCAAGTTCTCATCACAGTTTTCAGACGTGTGTGATGTGGCATCTCTAGAGTCAGTCTGAAACACTCGTGTACCGGTTCCTACGCACTTTCAGACCAAACTCGGTCAACTCTAAGTTGCCCAGCAGCAGTCCACAAAAATGTATTGAGAGAGGCACGTAGAACGTTTTAATTACAATTGGCCTAGTTTTGTAGAGATTTTTGTGCAGTGCCCTGGGTACGGAGTACTCAACTCAGCTGCGTCATGGCCAGGCTATCAGATCCGAGGTAATAGTTTAATTGAAAGTCGTGGCAAAGAAACTTGCCCGAATCGCATTTGGGAATGCTCCATGGACAATGGTTGTAGGCTTGCCTGGAAGGTGTGGAGTATTTAATAAGCACTTTCTTAAGCTACATCAAGATAATCCCAGGCTTCAGAAAACTGTTGAACCTCAATTGCTTTCAGCTAATTTCGCTGTATGGCTATGCTTATAAAAATTAATTAAAGCTTTATAAAATATATATTTTTATCTCAAAATGCAATTATAATTTTTAATAACACTAATAGTTTTCATATAAAAATAAATTAAAGCAAAATAAAATACATATTTTTATCTCAAAATAAAATTATTATTTTTAATAATACTAATAAAATGCGGGAAATTTTTATTTATTTATTTTCTTTGCAATTGCAATCTCGTATCTTGAACTTGATATTATGTATGATTATTTAATGAGTTTTTTCTCTTCTCATTTATGTTTTCCTATAACCGGATTGATCTTTCTACTCTTCTTTTCTTTTCTACAATCGTTTTTCCTTTATCTATAATTCTCAACTCGTTTTATTTCCACATTTTCACTTGTTACTCAATAATAATGATTTCTGTATATGTATGGGCATTATTTGCCATTTATTCACCACGTTCTCTCATCACATTAGTTAGTTTTCCTTTATAAAAGTACACTCCAGAAGTCGAGAGAAATATTAAATTGATTTCATGGAAATCTGCTTTCTATAATTAGGTCTTTCAGCTCGCCATTGTCTCTTGACATATTAATTGCAATAATGGTTTGTTTAATGTGCAGCATGCTCAAATGTAATAATAATAATAATAATAATAGCAATCTACGAAAACAAAGTTAATGACTTTGGCGTTCAAGCGTAAAACAAACCAAAAACAATCAAAACATTATGGGTAATCACTACGTGAATGCGATTATTATAAGTTACTATCTTTGGACATGGCACAGCCTTCGTCACAGCATCTCTTGGCTTGGCTCTAACCATATTTAAAGCTCTTAACGCCTGTGCAACAACAGTTACAATGGCTATCGTATATCGGCCTGGTGCTGTTAACCAAAGTAGCATTAAACACGCACTTGGGCCAAGTTGAACGTGCCAGCTAGTTAGTCAAGCGTGCTGTCCCGCTCTCTCTCGCTCTTTCTCCCTCTTTACATCTTTCCCCATCACCCTGTATATCTTGCTCATGCCATGACAGTTGCATATCCATCAGATGCTCGTTCAAATATTTCACGTATCTAATAGAACGTGATCTCATAAAAACGGCACTAGACCGTCTACCGTAATGTGTTAGCTGCATACTTCTATCTGATTTCTGTTTCGGTCATTGGGAAAGTCTTCGATTCGGAGACTGATCGATCGTTGCGGTTTTCCATGCTGTTCCATGCTGCAACTTTCAGTTGCAAATTGTTTTGGGCCTTGCCACGCTGCAGCACTCAGAAACGGGCTGAGTGCGTTGCAAAATGCAGCGACTCGTTAAGGCCCCCGTTCAAATTAGCGGCAAACTGTTTTAATACCCTAGCCGAAGGTAGTAAAATTTCGTCTTTCGATTTGCCTGCCTGCCTCTTTATTTTTATGGAAAGTTATCTCTCATTATGAATAATGTTGGCACAGCTACTTCTATTTGGAGTAGGCAGTATCTCTTTAGATATATTTGCCTGATTCGAGGGTTAAGCCTACCAGTATCTGATATGTGTCACTCCTTATAGAGCTGCCTTGGTAAGCAGTTAAATAACATAACTGCAAGGGTATTTATTCGTCGACATCCTCTAGATAACTGTGTCTTTGCTTTATTTCCTACTGCTTTCATTTCGCAACTGCATCTGCAGCTGTAGATTCAATAGTCATACTCAAAATCACACTTCCAGTCACAGTCAAAGTCACAGTCATGGTCATTGAATAAAAGTGTCACCTGGGCATCAACATGATTAGCTATAGCAGTAGAAACATCATTATTATCATCATCATCATCATCGTCAACAACTGAAACCGTGAAAGACAATTCACTCGATTGTTTGACTTTTTGCAATGAATGAAAGTAACTCATGTCAAAGTGACTTAAATGTTAAATGTACTGTCGAATTGGCAAGTGTTTCTATACATCCACTTTTCTTTCAAAACAATATCTTCTGCAAACTAGAAACTCTAAGATCAACGAGTTCATTTGGGCGGATAGAAAGACAGACATGCCTAGATCGACTCGGCTATTGATCAGGAATATAAATACTTCTAAAGAATTAGAGATCCATCCTCCTGCATTTTATAAACCTTACACTGTTTTACCCTTTATCCAGGATGTAAATTCAACAACTTCTATCAAATAGAACCTTGCATTACTTTTCTGATAGATTTTGGACAAACTGGCAATCTGTAAAGGAATTCTAAGCTATCGCAGTAGTCAGAATACAATCGATAGTGTGGGAAAATGTGTAAGTTTCTGTATAAGTGAAAACTTATACATACGAGTATAAATATATGCATATCTATTGGGGTATTTCAAACCTGAGTACAGGGTGTCACGAAGTCGCGTACAGTCGACTAGAAAATTCTTGCTTGTGTAATAAAAAGTCTTCATAAATATTTAGTAATGAAATTCCACTAATTTCTGAGGCAATATTGAACCAGTTTTAGCTCCCCTCAAGCTATTAAGCAAGCTATTAAAATTTATAAATATTTACAAATTTTGGTAGGCAGGTTCTTGTATTCCATACGCAGATCAAATTGGCTTCATTTGAATTTCATTATCGGAGCTTGCTTGCTGGCAACGTTCCCCTTTAAAAAAGGGAAAATGCGGAATGAAAAGTAATCGGAAATGGGAACAGGAACGGAGTCTCTCCGCTTCTGAATTCACATATCACTAAGGTAAAGTAAGAATGGGAGCTCGCCTGATATGGAGAATATCAGAAATGTATACGACTCGAAGTACCTGCTCCACATTATTACTTTAGTGCTGACTGGGCGCAGAATGTGGCAAGTTTGGGTGCGTCATTTAAAGGCCGTTTAACCCATTTTCTGCGTTTAATACTTATGTGAAAACGTGTCAGCTTCATTTGGCTTGGATTAACGCGGCCCGTAATTAAGTTGTAAAATCTATGTAGTACGTGCGGGTTTTTCAAGTGTGCCCCATAAAGTCCTAAGTACACACAACAAGCCAACAAGCCAACAAGGCAACAAACCAACAAAGCAAGAAGCCAACAAGTGGTGCCTGAAAAACTTGTGCCAAAATGTGTAACTACCAAATTCATTAGGCGCTGCCTTACTTTTTCTCCTGCTGCTCTCTCCTACGGCATCATCTGAGCCACTTGACTTGTTTTTGTTGCTGTTTTTGTTGTTCCCTGTTCGTAGGTGTCGCTGTGCATGCAGCGTGCAAACGTTACTGGCGCCCCTCGTCCTCCAGTGTGTGTTTTTGTCAGCGATTAACACACTCTAATTGCCATTTGTTTTGGCTTTTCGCGTCCAACTAGTATGAGGGCCAAATTTTGATTCGGCCCCCATTCCAGCTCGTAATAGACACAATTAACAATTTTCAAAACGCTGCCATAAATCTGCGGCTGGTTTTTTGTGTGTGTCAACTTCAACTAGAGTATAACATTTAAATCATATGTGTGCTAAACTGTCAGCCAAGCTGCAGCCAATTAGCGATTATAAACTATTTATTCGAAGGTTTATGTGATTTGCAATGTGAGCTCTACAGAGACAAAAATAACTGAGCTCTAATCAAAATCTTAAGAATTATTTCGTAGTGATTAATTGACTAAAAGCATTCAGATCTGTAATATCCAAGCTTTTCACTGTTTTAACTCTTTTATTTATTTATTTTCTTTTGTACAAAAAGGTATTTAATTATTACTTATACAACAATAGAGCAGCTGATATAAAATCCTGTTCCGCCTTAAGCAACACTATAAAAAATAACTTTTTAATCAAGACAATCCTACAAGTTTACTTGCTAGCTTCAATGAAAAAAATATATGCAAAATAATTCCTTTAAAAAAATATCCGATATACAACGATATTTAAGCAAACAAAACATGTAAATACAACAATTTAAAAATGTTAATAGTCACTAATTAGAATTAATAATCCTAGATTTAAGTACCGACTAAAATGTTATGCAGCTGAAGGTCCTGGCAGCCATTGCTGATACACACTTTTCATATATGTAATTTTAAGTATATGATTCGTTATTAAATAATTAAGAATATTAATTATCTACAGCATCTGAATTATTCTAATGTGCATACTGGGTTTGAATAATGAATGCAGAACCTTTTCTCCACATTTCCGGAGATAAATCGTTAAGATATTTTTGATTTTATCGATCGAAAAACCAATATCCTTTACACAATTTCATAGCTAGTCAGCAAATTGAATATGATGGCTGCTGATAATCTCCTGCTGTTCTTAAATGGATTTCTTGGTGTATATGGATTAAGTGTATGTCTGGCTCGCAACCTTAATTTGAAAGAAAAGCCAATTTCAACAAGCTGTATTCCCGGGAAAGTACATTTTCATTCGACGTGAAAAAATTTAAAAAGTAACAACTTTTATTAAATGCAGCCTTTCAAAATCAAATTCTTTATCAAATTCAGCCTTTGACAGCCATTGAAGTATATTTATCCTTTAGTATTGTGTGCACAGGTAAAGCTCTTCCTGCCTTGTTTAATGCCAGGTGGACTGCAGTTGGCTTGCCACAATCTCTGCCCCATCTCTGCGGGCAGCTCTTCGAATTGTCAACAGCATTGAGAAAATAACAACAACAATGTCCAAACAGTGCCTCAATTGACACCAGAAGCTGCCACTGCAGGCGAGATTCGCACTCCGCTCCGGCCACGCCCACTGGCCAGTGAAATTTACCTAAGTAGGCGGCTGCATTTGCCAGCTGGGGGGTTTGGGCGGGGATGGCTGCTGAGCTAAATTCGGTTTGCGGATTGCGGATGCGGATATGTCGCGTGGTCGCCAGGCGACGACTTTGCCATTTGCCGGAGCGCAATTTACTCAAAACTTTTACGCGTTTCCTGCCACAATATGTTGCGGGGAGTTGGCGCGGCGAAAGACGCTCAAGACAAAAAGGCTGTGTGTGTGGGTGTGTGGGCGGTGCCACTCCCGCTTTTTGACTTGGCAGCGTACGTGCTGCTTGCAGCGAATGTTAATAACATTTTGTGCCAACAACAGCAACAACAATAACAACAACAACCAGAGCAGAACTGAGAAATTTACGCACTCGACAACAACTCGACGTTGTGTGTTGTGGTTGTTGTTGCAGTTGTTGCTGTTGCTGTTGTCGTCGCTTCCTTTAACGAGCTCATCCTTGTTGCAACTAGCGTACGTGCCACGCCCCTCCTCCTCCCCCGCATACGCAAGCACAGCTGCCTCCTGCTTACTTTTACTACTTGACGCTGTCATTTGCGGCATTGCAATTAATTTTTGCTTGCTGTGTGTGTGTGTGTGTGTGTGTGTGTGTGGGTGGTAAGGTTGAGGGCGTGTGGCAGGCTGCAGACATACAACTTGGCACACTAATTTCTGATCTCTGCTGTAGCAACAACAACAAGAAAGTTGTCAAACGCTTCTCATTTAACGCCTGCCTGACTCGCCTATCAATGATGGCCTGAAGGAGGGAGGGAGGGAGGGCCAAGAAGGCGGCATCAAGGATGCAGGTTGAGCCTGGTTAGCTGGTTAGCTGTTGTGGCCATGATAAGCGTATGCATCCTTGTTTTTATCAATTGAGTTCAGGTGCGGTCTGCAAATTTGCGTGCGACTTGAGAGGGCTTAAAGTGAACTTGAGAAATGTGAGGGCTAAGAGGGCTGAAAGGGGGGAACCGCGGAAATAATGCAGCTGCGAGTGAGAGCTGGGAGATGCGGAAAGACGGTGTAAGTGTATAGTAATCGCTGCTTCCATAAGATCTTAGCTCAAAATCTTAGTTTGCGTTTAGAATCGGGTTACCAAATTTCACCGCAAAATCTTTTAATGAATATCTTGAAAATTTTACTACATTATTTCATTATTATTATAACCTTGCAGTGGGTATTATAATTTTGTCACGATATGTGCAACGCACTGAAGGAGACGTTTCCGACCCCACAAAATATATATATATTTTTGATCAGCATTAATAGTAGAGTCTCCTGTCCGTCTGTTCCATTGTAAAGTAGTTCCTCAGTTTAATAGCTATCATAATGAAACTTGGCACAGTTATTTATTTTAGCTACAGGCATTACATGTGTCGGAACTGGCCGGATCGGACCTACAATATATAGCTGCCATAGAATCGATCGGTCGACACTTATTTTTGTATGAAAAACTTTTTTGTTTATTAAGATATCCTAACGAAACTCAACTACACTAAGTCTCTATTTATTTTATCTGACGATATATGGAAAACATTGAACAACTATATCATATAGCTGCCATAGGAACAATCGGGTGAAAAATTAGTTTTTGTATGAAAAACTATTTTGCTTATAAAGATATTCTCACCAAATTCACTCAAACCAAGTATCTAAAGAGTTTATACAATCTGACCAAATTTGGTTAAAATAAAACCACTATATCTTATAGCTGGCATGGAAACGATCGGATGAAAAATGAGTTTTAGTATGAAAAACTATTTGTTTATACAAATATTACATCCAGACTCAACAATTGATAGTTTTATTATACTTCATACAGTTTCCTATAATTTTATCAAAATCGAAGCACATTATTATATAGCTAATATAGGAACAATCGGACAAAAATGGAGTTTTTTATTAAAAAATATATTTTCTTGTTTTTCTCTCAGTGCAGCTAGGCAATTTATGTTGTGGTTTGGTAAGTTTGCACTCTTTATATGAATTGGTGAATTAATGCCTCAGTTGCATGCCCCTAAACATTACTCATGCTGCCCCACTAAGCTTAGATTGTTCCCAAATAATATTCATGCATGAGAATTGCTGTCTCTGCTCCGATCTGCTCAATAAGCAAAGCAAAACTTTCGCCATATATAACTATCCTGGCACTTCCCCGGGCCGTCTCTATCGCTGCAATAAGCCAACCCCCAGGCAATTAGCATAAATGCATTTCCACACATGGATGGAGAAAAAGGAAAACCTGCGAGGGAAATCGCTTAATTAATTTCCAAGCTATTGGCGCTAAATTGAAAGCATGCAAGTTGCGAGCTCTGCAAATAAAACTTAATTTTAATGCTGCTTAGACTCGCTGATCAGGGGCAGTGTGGGGCAGGGTGATCAGGGGGATGGGGCACAGCGGACTCGGGCAGCAAGTCCCGCAGGATGCATTCCATTTGATATTTTTATGTGCAACTTTTGCAGTTATTTTTGTGTGTGCGGCAATTGCCGGTAAAACGGGTTGCAAATGTTGCAGACGATGACGACGGCGACCTACTTTAAAAGCCTGAGCCTGGGACGGGCGGCAACTGCTGCTGCTGCTTTTGCGCTGCTTTGGCGCTGCTGCTGCACTGCTTGGAAGCTGGCGCCACTTTCTTTGGCGTCCAGTTGACTGGTTGACACCAATTTGAATGGCAAGTTTCTGCTTGGCTCACAGCTCACGCTTTTTATACTAGTATTATGCTAAAACTTAACTACAAAATGCAACATTCTGTCATGTGAAAGTCAAGGCGTAATACAGTCGAACATCGCTATGACAGACTGAGAGAGGACTGTTTTCGTTTTTTTAATATAACATACTAGTTGTACCCTGCCACACTTCGCTGTGGCACATTGTTGTTGCATGGATGAGAAAGTAAGAAATAAACAAAAATAACTTACCACTATTTTTCCTCCCGTATCCTTTTGTTTATGGGTCTGAAGAACCTAGAAACTGATCTCACAAAAACCTTTTCTCAAATATTTGGTCTTAAGCCCGTTTGCCGTCCATAGCGATTTTTCAAGTTGCATACAACAGTTTCCCACCCGCTGTTTTCTCGTGGTGACCGGTATGTTGTTGAAAATATCTAAAAGCCATCTTTGAAGCGAACTGTATATTGTGTCAAAATTTGAGCTCAATCGGTACAGAACTTCTCGAGTTTTTGACTTTGCTTATATTTACCAACATTTTTATATATATTGATATCCATTCTGTAAACTTTTCACTTGGCACAAATAAATTGAATACAGGACCACGAGAAAATATGTTATAGAGAAGTAAGAGACGTACTGAAAAACTGAAGTTAAGATAGCGAAAGATCTTTGTAATACGGAGGTTCGTTGTAGAGCGATCTTAATAAACACATATCTATAAGAAGACAGTGGAAACCGTCAAAAACAGTACGCCATAAGCTACAAATCGTTGTAGGGAAGTTCAACTGTATTATGCTAAAACATAACTGCAAATGGGCAACGTTCTGTCATGTGAGAGTCAAGGCGTAATACTGGAAACAGAACCAGCTAAAACCCAGAAGCGAACAAGTTGCACATAATGAGAAAGACGAAACTTAAGAGCCACTAGATGCTGGCGGCTATAATGTTTTAAATTGCGGAGCAACAGCAGCTTTGTAGAGCATAGGAAGTTGTGAGATGAAATGATTTTCTTGGATGAAATCAGAAAAATTATTAATTTACTCAGAAATCTAATAAGCAGTTGTTAAACTATGCAGCAGTTTTAAATGCCGGGGAAATCTGAGCTTAATACAAATAATTGCAGAGCGAAGGATTCTGAGACAGTGTATGGGAAACCTTTTCTATATTTATTACTGTTCTGTATTCGAGTTGAGAGAAAATCAATTGTTAAGCCAGTTTGGTGAATGATAGAAAATATATACAAAATACTCGTTTTTCCCGCAGTGTCGGTTGCTTATGGCATTAACCAATTACAAAGTTCATAGTTTTTTTTCAATTGTTCTTTGTTGCATATCCGTAAACGCCTAGCTCACTACACTTTTGTGTAAAATTCTATAATACAAGTAAGCTAACCCATATGTATAATTTATTAAAAATCTGGTTTTAAGTTTGCTTAAATATTAAATGTTTTTTTCATCTTCAAAGTAATTTTAAGATTTTTCGCTCACTTTTGATGCTAATTATAGGAAATTTTAAGATATGTAACCTGAATTTTACTATATTTTCTCTCAGTATAGTTGTCAACGGTGCAATTGTATTGTGCAAGTGTATAAAATCTTCGGCACTTGAAGATGGCTTGTTATATTTGAGTTGAAGATGCATATGCATATGAAATTTACATGTCATCACTTGAACTCGTCGCCCCGTCACGGAAAAATCTTGCAAAGAAATAACAGCTCAATAGTTCGATATGATTTTAGTTCTGTGCAACTTCCTCTGCTTAAATCACTTGCACTTGAAGTGAGCTCGTAATGCTGCCACTTCGCAATCGTCAGCCAAAAAGACCATATACGGCTTCCAGCATGCTCTACAAAGAATCCAAAAACTGCAATAAACCAGTTCAAGTTTTGGCATTTTGTGGTTGTTGTTGGCAAATATTGGCCAAGACCGATCCAAATGCACTTTCAAAAAACAAAAAAACACAAAGCCAAGTAGCTGCCTCTAAGCCAAGCGAAGCCAATGCCGCCCCACACCAGTGATAAAGACACCGCCTAAGCAGCGGCAGCAGCAGTGGCAGCAACGTCTGCAGCAGTGGCAGCAGCAGCAGCAGCTCTATGAAACCCCGAACGACCCCACACAAAAGTCTAAGACAAGTCTTGAAGCAACAAATTGAAATTGTAGCAAAATGCTCACGAGAAATATGCGGTTGCTGTGCATGGTTACAACTTTTTTGCCGTACTCCGTGGCAGCCTCTCGTGCAGGCCAAATGACGTAATGACCACGTCCAAGTCATGTGCTCCGCCAGTTGTTTGTTGGGTTTTGGCTGTGGCTGTGGCTAACCACAGCTGAGGAAGTAAGGGGGCGCCTGTAGCTGCGTCTAGGCCAGGTCCAGACCCGTCCAGATGCGACTCTTGACTGCCTTTTTTTACGCTAACTATAATTAAAACTTAAACTGCATTTTTGTCTGTGTGGCGCTTACAATTGTTCATGGATTGGCCTAAGCAACCAAAAGACACGTTAACAAACAATAACAAAAACAGACATTTTTTTTGTGGCAGGTGAACGTGGCTTAGGCGACATTGCTTTTAAACATGTGTAAAAACAAATGTTTCCTTTTTTCCTATACCTTTTAAATACTAATTAAAATTACTAATATTAATAATGAATCCTGTTTCTATTTTCGATTCCAAGCAAATAGTGCGGAATCGAAGTTATGAGCTGTTCTCAATTCCGTAAAACGATTGAAAATTCGATTTGAAAAGTGTTGTTTTATAAACATAATTCAGAAAAGAGTTGCTATCCTTATTATTACAATAAAATACAAAATTTACGAAATTTGCACCTATGTTAAGATTGTAATTTCTTTATATATTTTTTTTATTTTCTTTAGTATGCTATTAAGGACAATAGCAGATCACGCGTGGGATTATTGATCTCACACGACTCTAACAACACCTCTTGTAGTTTTGGCTTTACTGTCCAGGAAGCTGACGAATTTTAAGAAACTTTACTGCTGACGAGCCCCGACTCACTAAAATCCGACTCAGTTGTAAGCCAGTGACACACAGACTCCATTCGCTGGCTTGCAACACTTTATGAAGCCATCAAAAGGCAGCAGACAAAGTTAAACAAAGATGCAAGGCACTAAACTTACTTTGAAAAAGTTTTTATTATTGATTTTTGTTTAATTTAGTGAAAGGTGCGCTGTTTGCGATTTGTTTCAAGTTGCATGGGGGGTCACAGAGTGCGCACCTGCAACTGCGACGGCTTCGAGTTGGTAACTCCTAATCAGCGGGCGGTTCATCCGAAAATCAATCCTAAGTTGCTTGTCCACACTCAAGAGTGATGCCCTTAATATGCCTGGTATATGAGAGATTTGGCCGCACAGCACGTGGCTGGTAACACATTGACTAGTCCAAAAGCGAAACGTTAGCAAAAGATTTATGATTTACGAACATGATGTTCAATCCGCAATGTACAATGTTTAATGTTCAGCATGTTCGGGGAGCACTAGAGCGGGCGCCCATCATTAAAATCAATTTGTATTTTGCCATTTGCTGTGAAATCTCCTTTCACAACCAAAACCAACAGCAGCAACAAATATATATTAAACTACAAGTGGGGGTTGCCATCCACATCAGTTTTGGTTACAACACTTTGAAGCTGCTTATTATACTTCAATTTCGGGAAGCTTAAATATTTTCCTTTTGATATTCGAGCTCCTTTTCCTATGTTGAGCAACAGTGCAAAAAATCGTTTGCTATTGCCATATATATGTTTTTTTTATTACATAAATAATATTTCAGTACTTTTAATACAAAGTAAGTAGTATCTCAAAGCATTTAAATACTTTCTACAGATTTTCTTACTTTTTTGTAAGTTTGTATAGATAGTATATCTATGCAGATGGTTATTGGTGAATTTTCTACACTCATTCGGTGCTGCCGATCAAGTTAGTTTGTATTCAAGCAACTCTTATTATTGGTAGAGTTTCCATGTAGAAACCCCAGCAACACTTTCAACACACTATGAACAATCATATATTAATCAGCATTTTCCCTCGTTTTTATAACTGTAAAAAGTGTATTTTATTTGGGGAAAGGAGTATAAACTTATTTATGGGCGAGTTTCCCAACCCAAAAAGTACTTACAATAGAGCTGCAAGCATGTCGATAGTGCTCATACTCGATAGCGCTCCTACTCGATAGTTTCGATAGTTTTGTTGACATTTCTAACTTTGCGGCATTCCCGTTATTTGATTTAGGTTATGTTATGTGTACGACTTGCTGTAAAAAATGTAATTAAGTTACACTGAGCTTAATATTCCACTAATTATTTTGCAACTATAATATGAATATACATCTTTGCAAGGGTATTAAGTCTTTCTCATTCCAAAAATAGCCATTCTTTCTCTTTTTTCATGCATTTACATTATACAATTTCATTTTCATTTTCCTCAAAGATTTTCTGATGTTTATCTGCTGCTGTTTGTACGTAAAATTTGATTGTTGTTGATCAAATATGCATGCAAACGCTATAAAAATTGTTTGTCTGTTTTTTAAGTTTGCCAAAAGCAGCAGCGGCAACAAATTTCAATTTGATTTTTTTCTCGCGTTTTAGCTCACAGACGAGCAAACTTCCCCCGGCGAAAGTGAGTTACTGCCCAACTGAGTAGGATATGGAGACAGCGACAAAGATGGAGCTGGTAGACGTAGACGAGACTCTTCCAAGTATGTAAATCACCTTTAACAACAGCACACGGCGCAGATTTATGGGCGCCAGCTACTTAGCGAGCAGAATTTTTTATGGCCCCAGCGACTGGGACCTGCTCGGGTTACCAACGAGCGCAGAACCACCTCAAGCCGTCTGCCCGAGTTGTGGGTGGCTTTGCCATTAGAGAAGCACCGCAGAACTGTCACAATCGGTTGAAGGAGGCCGGGCAGAGTGCGGCGTACAGTGAAAGCTGTGGGAGCTGCGAGCTTACCGATGCCTTCAATTGAACAGCAATTAGCACCTGGCATATTTCGGATACAGCTGCTCCTACCCCTACCGCCAGCAGCTCTACGTATGCAGATATTCCTTTTGGCGCCGCTGTCGAGCATTTTGGCGGTGCTAAATGGGCTTTTAGCGTGGTTACCTTTATCTGGCTCATCTGAGTCAGCGAATTTGCTAATTGTCTATGTATAGGCTAGAAGCGGCCTTTAAGTGATGGCCTAGTTTCTGTGAGATTGAAGTCAATTACTTTTGACAAAATATCACAAAACGGACTTTTGAAATTTTGTATTTTTAAATAGGTAATGAAAATTTAAAATCTCTGAAGCGTTTGATTTGTGCATAAGTATTAGTTTTTCAATTAAAACCAAATTCATTTAAACCTTGAGATATTCTTTCTTGTCAAATTATTTTATTTGATTTATTTGTGCTATAATTTTTTACTCCCTGTACCCATAAAATGGGTAAAAGGGGGTATTACATCTGTGCAAATGTATGTAACAGACAGAAGGAGACATCTCCGACCCTATAAAGTATATATATTCTTGATCAGTATCAAAAGAGATTTCGATTTGGCCATGTCCGTCTGTCTGTCCGTCTGTCCGTCTGTCCGTCTGTCCGTATGAACGCGTCGATCTCAGCAACTACAAGAGCTAGAGACACCAAATTTGAAATGTAGGTTCCTGTATAGCATACGCAGATCAAGTTTGTTTCATATTTCAGATATCTCCCCCGTTCCCCCGCAAATCGATTAAAACCGTTTTACAGTAACAATTTTCAAGATATAGCTTTAAGATTTGGCATGTACAATACTTTAGTCTCTCTTAATCTACTGTCCAAATTTCAAGTCGATCGGATAATAAACACGGAAGTTATTCACGAAAGAAGATTCAGTGATGCAGCGAGAGGAGGAAGAAGAAGCACAGCCACCAATCGCTTGCGTTGTCGTTTTTGCCGCCTGTGTGTGTGCGTATGTGTATGTGTGTATGTATGTGTAAGTTTACGTAGATGTGATTGGATATTTTAGACCTGGGTACAGGGAGTTTCATAGTCGGGTATACTCGACTATAGCATTCTTACTTGTTTTTTATTGCTTCAATAACAATAATACCTGACAATATACCATAACTTACTATTTTGTTGATGTCAGCTTATTTTTATATCTTTTATTCTCGCTTTTTTTATTGCCTCAATAATAATAATACTTGACGGTATATAACATTGAACGTAATTTGTAACTACTTAAGTAGTTCACAAAACTTCATTTGGGTCTTTATATGCCCCATAAGTTGAGTGCCACACGGGTGGCAAAAACTTCAACAAAAACTGAACTGAACAACATCATTATTAAGTCTGTGTGCCACGATATTACGCATTGCCAGCCCCGCCCACTCGCAGGTGCTCCTCCTTTTGGCCATATTTGTACACTGAGTGAAAGCTATTCACTTAATTTCCACTTTTGCTGTTGTTTGTTATATTTAGCCAAAAGTCTTGTGCTGCACATTTTTCACATGATTGTGTTAATCAGTTTTTACCTTAGTTTTTAATAGACTTTACACAGTGAACCACACATACACACATACAAATAAATAATGCGAATTTGGTTGGCAGTGCGACTTTTGACCGATTTACATAATATAACTAGTTCCATCAATGGGGAGGGAGGGGGCGTTGTTTTTGGAACTTGCAGAGCATAACCTAAAAACTATGCGAAAGTTGATTACTCACTGTCCCATATTTATGGTTTCTTTACCTTAACTAATAACTGGTGTAGTCTGGCAGGTCCGACCCGCCGTGGGTGGACTCTGTGGGCTCGTTTTTAATGTCATCATCTGATAGCTCTGTGACCGAAAGGTGCTAAGCGATTGCGTTCATAAATTATTATGATTGCCGACCACAAAACGCCCGAAGTAAACATTTTGGGCTTTCACTTGTGAAAAGTTGCGTGCGAAAAAATGTGTAAACATGCGAAGTTATAGAGGTTGTTAACATGCGGGTAACAGGCCACCAGCGATAAAAGCAGAGCATCGCAGTTTTAACTGCGCTTAGTTCTATGCATGTACATAGCTGTCAAAACTTCCGCATATGGGTAACAGGGGTGCGGTAGCAGCAACAAAGTGTAAATGTGTGAAAATGCCAAAGCTTCCGCTCAGCTTACACATTCTACTTGTAAATAATAAGCACAAGCCCAGAAGCAAAGAGAGAATGCAAACTTGCAAGCGACACATTTTACGCGTTGCCGGCTTACATAAATGTATGTATGTACATAACAATATGCAATCAAAACCAAAAGTGTGAGTGTTTTTATTTGGCAACAGTCACACCTATCACAAGACAGGTGTAATTATTAGCTTTCCAATGCGCCCAACTGCTTACTGCCTATGGTTTTTTATTGATAATGTGCCAAAGAAATTAAATTCATACAAATGTATGTATGTATGTACAAATCTGTTTGGCTGGCAGGCAGCAGCAGCAGTCGTCGGCGTCGATCAAAGCAGAACGCATAATAATGGCAAACAAAAACAACAACAGATATCACATGCAGAAAGAAACTTAGAGAGAGAAAGAGAGAGAAATAAGTGCAAGTGTTGTGTAAGCTGTGATTTGACTTTGCTCACGTCGCGCACTGCAAGTGAAGAAGTTCTAATTAATTATCCAGTGCTCGTAGCATATGACGTCACGTCATTGTTCAGCGCTGACAAAAAGAATGAAAGTGAACTTTATAAATAGTCGCACGTATTGAAATGGTTCTTTAATAAGTGTTAAATAATAATAATTATAAATGAACTGGAGTGTCACAAAAAGAAAATCAGGAGGAGGAACTGCGACCTGTACAAGTTTTGTACATTGTATGCTCTATGACGTCAGGTTGAACAGCTACAGGTATGTACATATATAGTTAATATATATTATGTATGCATAAGTAGAAGAAGTTGGCTACATTGTATGCTTAAATGGCTGTGCATCATAAATCTGCTAATTATATTGGCATCGCTATTAGCGAAAGAGAGCGAAAGAATCTGTGAGTTTACCTTGAGCTACATCATTTTGTGTGAGTTTGCAATTACAAGAACAAAGCTTAACGGTGTGGAAAACAAAGGCAGGGTAATTCTGCGCTCACACTCTAAGCAGAGACTTTAACATAGTCAAAGCTGCTGTTGTTAACAGAGTCAAAGCTGCTGTTATTAACAGAGGTTTAAGTGCATTATTAGTGTACTTTAAACGTTATTATACATAGCCCATGTATTTTTATATGGTTTTATGTGTTTTTTTTATATCATTTACATTGTTCAAGGATATATGTATGATAGTTAAATATTTAAAGAATTATATGTCGATAATTGTTTATGTAAGTAAGGGAGTATCAATCAGGAGCTCGGCTCATCGCGCATTCAAATTGCATTCTGTTATTAACTGACGCTGCGCCGCGGGCTGCGCGCCTGTTAATAAAGCTGCCAATCGATTTTGCACAGAAGCAATTAATTAAATTAATTAATATCAATTAAAAAAAAAACATCAAAAATGGCTGAGTAAATAAAGCACAATGCGGGCCGCAACATCAATAATGTTGATTGTGATTTTGTTTTAATTTTCTTCTCTTTTTTTCCCGCATACATTTCCACATTCCGCACTGTAAATATTTGTTTAATTTTATGGCACAAACAAAAGTTTGTCTTTTCGCTAAATTGCAATGGCAATTAAAATTGTTCTTGTAAATTAAATAAAAGCTGTTTACCGAATGATTGATTGACTGACTGACTGACTTAATGAGAACTTTGAATAACAAACGAGCGATGTGTGAAATTGTCAAAATGAGCGTGAAATTTAATGCATAATTAAAAAACTTATGCCATTAATAAATATACATGGCATTTTTATGTAGTACATACTAAAATTTACATTGATTTTTATTTAATGATATAAATTTGGAATGTCATAATTACTTTGGTCAGTAGCTTTTCCCATAGGTTCCATATTTAAGGTTTAAGAACTTAATCTGATTGATGTATACATATTATGCGTATTTATATTCCCAGTAGAAATTGGGTGAGTAAACTCTAATTAGAGTAGAGAATTAAATATAATAAAGTGAATAATTTGAAATTCTTAAAGAGATCGTTTTGAATCTTATATAATTGTACTGGAATACTTAGATTAAATTGCATTATGTTGAGTTTGACTACTTTCGTCAATCGTAAGAAATACTCAAAAATAGCGCAGCACGAATTTCCCGCCCGTGGGGGTAGATTTTCCATCTTTACGCATTACGCCTATTATGAAAATGAGTTTGAAGTTTATCGCATGCAAATTAAAAGTGTCGAATGCCAGACTTTCCACCAATTTTCCGACAATGCGGGTGAATTTTCCAAAATCGGTCATACACGTATCGCATTATTTAATGTGTAGAGCTTTGAAAATGAGTTTTGAACCAGATGGGACTAAACTAAGACTTTCGCCCATACAATTTTGAAACCACCATTTTCCGCCCATGGAGGGTGGATTATCCAAAATCGGCGAAATATGTGTCAAATGATTTTTTGTATAAATCTTGGAAAAGTGAGTTTGAAACCGATTTGACAAACTGTTTTATATATAGAGATAATTAAATATGACAAATAAAACCTATTTCGGGCTCACTTTCTCAATGTCAAGTTAAAGTGGCGTTTAACTAAACTTCACTTAAATATTTCTGTGCGATAGAGTACCATTTATACAGTCTGTTTTCAATTTCAACCTAGTTAATAAATATTAAATATATTATTAAAACTTAATTTCTTTCAAGCGAAATGTTTCTACTTGACTGAGAGTCCGTTTATTATGTATTTTTGCGTAATTCTTGCGAGCCGCACCAAAAACACAGATTCGCACACCCCAAGACAACAATCAACAGCTTTTTAAATACCAATTAAGCCCATAAGAAGTGTGTGTATGCTATATCATTAGTTTACATCTAATGCGCTCTCAATTGCAACACTTTTGGGTCTACCACAAGTTGCACAATGAGCGGACGCGACGACCGATCCCCGGTACGGGCCTGGCCTAAACACCTTAACTAATGGCTCGCTTTGGCCCGGCCAGCGACTAATGAGCGGGCAGTCAGCGGGCTGTGAGCTGTGAGCTCTTTAAAAGGCAGCACAGAACCCAACAACAACAACAACAACAACACAAATAAGAAACAACAAAGAAGTTTTTTGGAGGCGGAGTGGGGGCTACTTGAAATACTTGAGGTGGCGTTTGGATTTGAGTTTCCGAGGTTTTCTTTTGGCGTTGGCGCGCTTTGTTGTTGTCGCCGCATATATACTTTGGTAACGAAACAAAATGTTTGAAAACTTGGGCCAGTTTTCAGCAGCTCAGCAATTGTTGGCTACACGAAATGAATTATGACTGCTGAACCAAAAAAATAAAAAAATGCAACTCGGGCTGAAATTATATCAAACTGGAGCACGCTGAGAGCATTCTGATCGAAACTGCAGCCAACTGCAGCAGCTGACCATGAAATACGTTTTTTTTTATATATATATTTCATTTGATTTTTTTGTTCTCACTTCCAATCAGACAAACGTTTCACTTTTGCTCGATGCCAAAGTTGGCAGCTGAGGCAGTTGAGAAAACCGAAAGTTAACTGCCAAGCAGAATCGAGAATTGAGTGCACGTCAAGTCGGATAGGATAGGAGTACGCTGAGTGCAGTCCGCAGATTCCAATAGGTAATTATGACCGGTTTTCAATTACTCGTTAAATTTGATTCAAGCCCATTGTATTTTCTCAAATACCACTTTACTAAAGCTCAGTCCTGTGTAATTGTAAAATTACTACTCAAAATGCTTGAAAATCTTTTATTTTATGGTTTTTTCTCCTTTTGTTCTGCTAAACTCCAGTAATTTATTCAAACTCATTGTATTTTCTCGAATACCACTTTACTAAAGCCCAGTCCTGTTCTTTTTTAAAATTACTACTTAAAATATATTAGAATCGATGTTTTATTGTTTTTTTCTCCTTATGTTCTTCTACAAAGAAAATTTGTTAAGCTTTTTCCACTTACCGCTTGGGATACGGTATACGTCTGTACTTGAAGGCATTTTCCACATCCCGCATCTTCATTTTGTAGGAACGATCCGCGTTTACAGACATGGAGAAAAACACACGCACACAGAAAGAATGCAACACTGAAAGCACAGGTCACAAAGATCTCAAGAACTTTGACAGCTTTTCTAATTCCCCTCTCAGCACTATCACGAGTTACAGTCAAGCCGCTGTAAGCGTTTCAGTTAACTGACAGCCCGGCACTGCGGTGGTAGAGTTACGTGTGAAGCGCACAACGTTCGCGGCACAACTGAATGTTCCTGTGAGCGCTTGGCCGCCTTTTGGGCCAAGTCCAAACGATCGGCGCTCAAAGCTTCAGCGGCAGCGTCAGCTTCGGCGTCTGTGCCAAGCGCTAGTTACATTTACCGCTTGTGTTTGTTGTTGTTGTTGTGGCTTTTACCAGCAACTGCTTTTACCTTTTCTTTTGCGCGCTCATTCGATTTGAAGTCGGCTCGGCATCTCTTCGGCAGCTCGCGCTCTCTTTCTCTTTGCCACTCTCAGGTGGACAATATTTTGGACGCCACTGTGCGCCATTTGATGTCTGCATTTTGTTTTTGTCACTGTGTTTTTACTGCCTCTTGGCATCGAAATCCACTTCTGGTCTTATTTGGGTCGCTAATATTTAAACAAATTGTCAACGTAGCATATGCCAGTCCAAAAACACAACTGCACAAATACTAGCACACAACAATTGATGTTTGGCAGTGTTTGAACAGTTGTTCACTTACTTCTATACACACACTGTATGTGTGTTGACTTGGTTAAGTACCACGACTTCATCTTCATCATCAACAGATCGATGATTGCATAAGCCCGAACAAATTCTATTTTAAAAGTCTTTCTCTTGAGGTAACACCGAAAACAGGTTTACCTTTGAACCGGTCAATAGAACAAACTTGACCTTTCCGCCATTGTATTTTCACATATATTAGCATTTATGGTAGAGAACCCCGGCTTGTAGCTGTCAGTCTCTATTTTATTATTAATCTATTCCATCTCCGCCAAATTTTGTTAAGCCAGGCTATACCATTTCAGTAGAAATTTATTGTATTTATCCGCACTTGTAGCGTATAGAGCTCATTGACCCTACTAAGCGTATAGCTGCTTAAGAAAACAGTGTTAACTAGTAATCTACGCATCAAATTACATACATAATAATAAAACTATAATATTATTATAATAAAAAGTATAAATAGATCCAACCAACAGAAGATAACTGTTTATTATTCAAATTATATTATTAAAATAATTATATTATTATCACAATGTTATTTTTTTAAAACGATTATTGTACCTTAAATTGATCAGATAAATTATAAAAAATAAAACTAGATTGTTAATGTACTATAATAATGGATATTATTGCTTTAGACTGATGGCGATAGCCCTGCCTGATAAGTAAACATAATTATTATCTTATTATAACAAACACAATTATTTTAATAATACGATGACAATAATCTAATATGAAAACCGCGTGAATTAAAAATGCCACTAAAACAGTAATATTAAGCAGGGACTGTAATTATTATAAGTTTTTTTTTTAATTACAATATTGTAAAATCAGAAACAAATTGAATTTGAATAAAACAGAAATAAAGTGAATTTGAATGTAACCAAAAGATATAACGATAAGTTAAGAAATAACTCTGTGCAATATGTTAAGGTATCGATATCAATCACGATATAAATCACGATATCGATAGCTAAACATAGATCAAATTAATCTATACATGTAATTGAAGATGAGCAGACGTAATTTAAATAAAACGAGAATAAAACTAAGTCTACGACCGTATTTGTTTTTACAATATAATGAATTTCTTAATTTCTTAATGACTCTCACACCAAATAATGACTAATCTCAACCAATATTCTTTATTTATAATATTTAGAAAAGGAAACAAACTTACATATCTTACATATAGAAACTTACTTATCTTATCGTTCCTGTGGACGATCGGTGGAAAATAGAGACTTTGTATGTAACTTCATCAACCCGAACATAGTTGATCTTTCTCCGCTCCTGTTGTGCGCATACTTTTACGAATCACTGTACAGTTTCGTTTGCTCAGTTTTTCAACTGGCGTCTGACGGCTGTTGGTCGAAAGTAATGCGTTTACACATTTTCCTCTACATGTGCTGGGGTTTTCAGTTTGTTTGTTTTTTGTCGAGCAGCAAAAAACGTATTGTTTATACTTTTTGCAACAAGCTGAAAATTCATGTAAATTTCTCGATAAAAAACCAAAAATCACTACAGTCAACACAAAATGCTGGGTTTAAAAAAAAAACAATAAAAAATACAAAAGAAGAGCTAATAAAGTGGCGGCTTGTGCCGCTGATAATGTCAATTGACAGCCGTCATAATTAGCAGGCTGGTGAGAGATAGAGATGGAAAGTGTTAGAGTGAAAGGGAAAGAGTGTGCCAGAGTGAGACAGCGCATTATGTAAACCAGCTACAGCCTCAAATGAAATCGATATGTAATCATAAATCAATAATGAAATCATTAAACTATATCTGTAAATTTTCAAACATAAGTGGAAATTTTTATACTTGTCATATTTTCCACTTAAGTGATGACAAGCCCACACTATGATGATGAGGATGATGGTGATAATGATGACAATTCATGATGACGTTCCTCGAACATTTCTCTGGACATTACATGTACCTGGTTGGGTCACACCTATCGCAACTAAACAGCTGTTCACAACTGTCGTCAGTCTGTCAGTTTGTCAGCTTGTCAGTTGCGATTGTATTGCAATAAGTTTTTACACGCTGTTGTTGTTGCTTTCATTGTTGATGTTGTTCCTGACGCAGCAATTGTGCTGAACTGGCAACTCAATTGTAAACAACTTCAATTGGCCCTAGGCGCAAATACAAATATACGAGTATGTTTGTGCATGTTTGTGAGTTCAGCGGCAGTCGCTCTTCCCGAGGAGTGTTAGAAGAGTTTTCGGAAGAACTGTCTTCTAGCTCCAGTCGATGACACGTTGAGAAAACTCTTAATTGAAAATGGAAGCATTTTCTTTTCTAACTAAAGTAATAACCGTAAATAAAATACTTGCAGAATATTAATTTTACCATGTCAGCTAGAACAATTATTAGTTTCATATTTTGAGGGTTGAACATTTTTATCAGGTGTAGTAATATGTATATTTATGATTTCTTTAATTGTAATTAATATTAATTTTAATTTCCATACTTTTTATTCGAGTATGAAGCTATCTCCTATACATATCTAGACTCCTCTACATATAAAAAAATAACAGCTGTATTTGTAACTATTTGGTGTAAAACCGTACCGATTTTATTCATGATTTATTTTCATAAACATAATTCTGATACTATAGGATAGCGAATGGCTTATTGGGTTTTATAAAACAATTCATCCTCATGCTCGATAAATGGGTGAAAAACTTTCAGAGTTGGCAAAATTTAGAACACGATCAGGAAACGGGGAAAACGGAATATTTTAAATACCACATCGTTGCTCGCTATAGAGCTCAAATCAATACAAAACAAGTAACAATGCTCTAGCCGACTCCGAAACTCCCTCTACCCAGGTCTACAGCTTGCAAACATATCTTCGCACACTTACACATACACTACTGCTTCCCCCCGCCTGCAGTTGAATAGAAAATGGAATGGAAATGATCTTAAAAGGTTTATAATAGTACTTACTGAATCAGGCAACACAAATAAGCTTGCTTTATTTTGATGGAACTTAGCACATATTAAGGGTATGTATTCTTCTGGTAACTCTCGCATGTTTTTCTTTCGGAGCGGCTGGTCACACCGTTAGGCTTATCAACGCCAGTTTAGAGGTGGTCAGGTCCCACAACAGAGAGCACAGTGGAGTGTAGTCAGCTGGCGGCAATAAACAGCACCACAGTTGAGCACACAGCCGAGGACAAGAGCAACAAATATAACAGAAGAGCGGCAGGAACAGGACACTTTGCTGGTCCTGGTGGTTTATGTGTTATGCGGGCTCAACCGGTCAGTGCCAGTTACCATCCCAATCCCAATCCCAATAACATGACCTGCTGAATCAGACCACGCCCCGGGGCTTGGCATCTGCCTTAACTTTAACACCGGCGCGGCTGTTGGCCAGGCTCACAGGATGAGGCCAATCAGCGCCTGTTCCACTTGGCTGGCAGCTAGGCAAAGTTGACTTTGTCCGAATTCAATAAAAGGCGCAGATTGTTGTATTTTTAAAATGGTTGTTTAAGTTTTTTTTGTTTCATTTTTAATTGTCTTGTTTTAAATACTCGTTTCATCTATTTGATTCAGTGCGTCATTAATTTAGGTTTTTCATATATAATACTCTATATATATGTATATATTTATATATATTTATAAATATTTCCTTTTGTTTATTATACAAGTGAAACTTACTGCATAAAACTCAAAACTTAACGCAATATTTATGAGCATACCAAAAATGAAAAACAAATTACAATTCTGACAGCATTTTTGGGTTTGTTTCATATTTTTGTGAGTTTTTCATTCTTCAATATGCGCTAACTGTACGCAGTTCGACTATTTACACAGCTGCCGTATTTATTTATTATTTACCAGCGTCACTTGCCGCACATCCCCCCGCTGCTCTCTCTTCATATTTATTATTATTTTTTGGGTCTCAAATAAATTACATGCAATATTTTATGCGCTGCCATAATTCAATTTCTTGTACGTTTTTTTGTTTCTGGAGTGGAATCTACTTTAAACACAGTTGGCACAAAAATTTTTCCATAGTTTGTTGACGTGTGTGTATGAGAAGGAACTGAACCGAACTGACTTGAACGTGACTGTGACTGTGACTGTGACTGTGACTGTGACTGTGACTGTTACTGTTACACTTACTCTGATTGTGACAGTTTGAAAATGGTAGTAACCGTTTTTAAAGCTACTTTTTGAATGTACTGTCACATGTTTTATGTATATATATATAGTACTATATGTGTATAATATAACTATATATATATATATTTGTTTGTTGAAATTCTCGTCTGTTGACAAAAGTTCAAATTTGGCCTATGCACCAATCGATTTTAATTGATTTTTTGTGTGTTATGTTACTTCTTCCTATACATATTTGAAATATGCTGTGTTTTCTATTTTTTTTTTGTCATTTACTTGTTATCATTTATGTGTGACAAAATAATATATGTGTGTATGTATATATATTTCATAAAATTGTACAAAGTGCGCTTTTTGGCTATAAATACATATATATGGTTTTATATGCTATCAGAAATGCAACTAAGGCATTTGATTTGATTTATATTAATTTTTGCCTCTTTACAATATTGTTGCGGCATATCCGTTTGTTATTGTTGGAAATTGAAAGTTGTAATGAATTTTGATCGGTCCTTGCTATGAGAATCCTGGCTTGTGTGTCTATAATTTCATCTTGCTGTGTTACAAGTTTTTGTATTTTATATTTAGTGCATCTAAAATAAAGTACATTTGTCTTATATGTATATTTAAATGGGTTCCTCAATTTTGCTTATATTTTCTATTGAAAAACTGCCAAAAAGTTGATTGTTTATATGTAGTATGTAATTTAGGACTTACACTTTAGTACTGCATACAATTGGCATAAATTACTCTATAGTCTTATTATTATACTTATGTATATATTGTGTTTTTACAAATTTTTAATTTTTAATGCTAGATTTTTTCTTCTTTTTACTTGTACCCATAAAATGGGTAAAAGGGGGGTATTGGATTTGTGCAAAGTATGTAACAGGCAGAAGGAGACATCTCCGACCCTATAAAGTATATATTCTTGATCAGTATCAAAAGAGATTTCGATTTGGCCATGTCCGTCTGTCTGTCCGTCTGTCCGTCTGTCCGTCTGTCTGTCCGTATGTATGAACGCAAGGATCTCAGCAACTATAAGAGCTAGAGACACCAAATTTGGAATGTAGGTTCGTGTATAGCGGGAGCAGGTCAAGTTTATTTTAGATTTGAGATATCTCCCCCGTTACCCCGCTATTCGATAAAAACCGTTTTACAGTTACAATTTTCAAGATATAGCTTTAAGATTTGGCATGTCCAATACTTTAGACCCTCTTAATCTACTGTCCAAATTTCAAGTCGATCGGATAATAAACACCTAAGTTATTCACGAAAGAAGATTCAGTGCTGCAGCAAGGGAAGAAGAAGCACAGTCACAACTTAAAATGCCTGGCTTGCGCTGTGGCTCGTGCGTGTGCGTATCTGTGTATGTATGTGTAAGTTAACGAAGATGCGACCGGAAATTTTTGACCTGGGTAAGGAGTTTCGTAGTCGGGTATACTCGACTATAGCATTCTTACTTGTTTTTAATATCAATTAGGAATGTGTTTTCTTTTTGAAATTGTTTTGCAGCTACGAATGGATAACTAAATACAGCACAAGTTTAGAAAATTTTCAAAATTAAATTGAAATCTTAAAATTAGTCGAGTCTTTAAAGTTTAAAATAAACATATTTTAAACATACTTATACAAAATATTACAATATTCATAATTTGAAGACATTTTATGGCAGTTTTCTTTGATAATGATGTGAACATTTGTTTGGTTGAATGTTTACTTTGCTATTTATTATAATTTAATCAAACAATTTAACACTAAGTGATGCGCTCGTTGTTACTATGTGTGTGGGTGTGGGCGTGTGTGCTGTATCAAAAACCCACGTGCTGCCCTCCATTTAGAAACGAAGCCTATTATGACTCTACTTAAGTGTAATATCTCGAAATGTGATAACTGTCTCATTTCTTGAGTAACTCATTGAATGCCCTAGTTTCTTAGCTCATACCATATAGTTAATATATATTAGTTAAGCATAGTTCAGTATGTGCATGCCTTGGATCACAACACTGTCGAGAGTTTTAACCTGCCCCATTGAAATGCTGCTAACAGTTTTACAATCGCAATTAGGCCTAGGTCCTTATCTTAATGTCATAGAGAGAGAGAGAGCACTTTCTTTGACTAATTTTCATGAGTTTCTTTTCATTTTCGTTTATACAATTTAATTGTAATTTATGATCTTTTTGCATTTAATAGCTAATTGTAACTAATTTATTATGTTCTTTCTGTGTGCTATTGTGCTATGCTAAACATGCCAAGGTTTTCTTCTAAGTACTGTCATATTATATTAAAGGTACCTAATTTACAATAGTTTTTGCTTGGCTCTTGACTATAATCAGAAAAACTGAAGTACAAATGAGTTAACTTTTAAAAAGTTTAGATGGAAATTAGTGTATATAAAAATACAGAATATCAAAAAACAGAATTGCTTGTCTGGTAGTTTGGAATAAAGATGTTGATTTAAAGAAACAATTTTATTGACTTCTAAACTTAGTTTTCAGACCACAATTTGTTTAAGATTTAATCGATTTAGGTCGGAATATCTAAAAAGATAACTGGTGAAAGAAAATGAGAATTTCAAATGTTCATTAATTGACACTAGACTTTAAGTAAGTGCGAGAGTGTTAAATATTCAACAACAATTTACATTGAAGTCGAATGAATTTCATATTTTCTTATATAAATTCATCTGATGAATGCAGTTTCACCAACTGAATTGCTGTGCTATCTCACTCTAACCAATTGAGCTTACCATAAGGCTTTCATATTCAGTTCAGCTTAAATCTTTATAGTCTAGTATCAAAGGACCCAAGTAAATCAAATCTTGAAATTATAAACTGTGTTCTGTGTTTGCATACATATGTACGTGTATCTTTATACTTATGTTTCTATGTACAGGAGTTGCTAGGCAGTGATGTTTAACTAAATCAACTGATGAATTTAGTTCAAACCCAATTCTTTACACATACATAACTATTAATTAAACATTATCGTTCGCTTAGGCCTACACACACATTCACGATTTACTCTTGAAGCGCTTAGAAAAGTTACGAACTTACAATTTAAGTAGCTTTAGTACTCGTCCTCCCTGCTTGGCTCAATCTAAATCTCATTTCGCACTTGCACTCTTACTCTTACACTACAGCAGCTTTAAAACCTCCATGCCAGATCCTGGACTGGACCAACAATAATCTCCAGTTGCTCGACCTGCAGCTTTCGCTCCTGGTCCAGCTCCTGCTCCTGCTTCTGTTCCTGTGCCTGCTCCTGCTCTGGTCAGGCAATGCTCAGGCCCTGCTCCATTTGCTCGTACATGCCACAGCCGGCGGCAACATATCACACAGTGGTTTCTCGATCCACGTGTATGTATTCGACCGGCTGTAGTGGATGTCAGGACGCTGGATCAATATAGAGTGCCTCCTTCTTGAAGTCCTTCTTCAGTGTGCCAATATTGCAGGCCGGTGGCACATTGCCATTGCCATTGGCACCGTTCATGAAGCCACCGCTCTTCTGCACCACCGACTTTTTCCGCTTACGCATCAGTCCAAACATGCAGAATATTAGGCAAGCGGTCAGGGCCGCTGCAATGCAACCCAATGCCGCAAATACGCCACCAGGCAGCTCCAGCAGCTTGCGAGCGGTGCCGCACTCCTCCTCGGACTCATCGAAGCCGCTGGGACAGTTGTGATGACCTGCAAGGCAGAAAGAGCATTGATTGAAAAAGAAATCTCTGGTCAGGTTACAGGTTCGCCCCGACAGTTGCCAAATTGAAAGACCCGCCGGCCAGTGTCACTTGAGTGCTCCCTGGTTGGTTGCCTGCTTTGCTGGTTGCCTGGCTGTTTGGTTCTTTGGTTGTCTGGTTGCCTGGTTGCTTGGTTGCTTGGTTAGCTTGTTTAATGCGCTGCCTTTGCGGTTAAGCAGGGCTCAGTTGCAGACGCGCCTGGCTGCCCATAAATAATTGAAGCTAAAAGGCGAGTCCAGTGTCCCGTCTCTCAAGTGCAGCTCGCTCGGCCACTTGGCGGCAGCTGTTGCGGGCTTTCCGTCCGGCACAACGACGGACAAACTTTTCCGGAAGATATTTTTGGGGTGGTTTGGCATGCAACCCGCAGCAACTTGCAGCAACAGCAACTGCTTTGTGCAGTTGTCAGAAAACTTTGTCTGATTACAAAAACGTGGCCAGCAGCTTGCAGTGAAATTAACAGACATGCAACCACAAGTGAAATTTCTGTTGCCTACTCACAGGCGTCCGACAGGCGGGACAGTTGGCAAAGGCAAAAGCGCCAAATCACGTACACGTAATGCAAACTCAAGGCTTGTCGAGGGCTGTCTAAATAGTTTCAAATAGTTCTGAATAACGCTAATTGCCACATCAAATAAAAGGGAAATCGGTATGCAATAAAATAAAAAAAAATCGTTTGCTACCATCTGAAAAATTAAAAAAAAAACAAGTAAGAATGCTTTAGTCGAGTATACTCGACTACAAAACTCCCTGTACCCAGGTCAAAAATTTCCGATCACATCTACGTACACTTACACATACACAAAAGACGCACACACACAAGCGACAGGTCGAGCGCAGCGCAAGCGAGGCATTTTAAGTGGTGGCTGTGTTGCTTCTTCCCCCCGCGCTCCAGCACTGAATCTTGTTTTTTGAATAACTTCCGTGTTTGTTATCCGATCGACTTGAAATTGTGACAGTAGATTAAGAGTGACTAAGGTATTGTACATGCCAAATCCCAAATCTATATCTTGAAAATTGTTTCTGTAAAACGGTATTTATCGAATAGCGGGGGAACGGGGGGAGATAGCTCCTGCTATACACAAACTTACATTCCAAATTTGGTGTCTCTAGCTCTTATAGTTGCTGAGATCCTTGCGGTCATACATACGGACGAACAGACCAAATCAAAATCTCTTTTGATACTGATCAAGAATATATATACTTTATAGGGTTGGAGATGTCTCCTGCCTGTTACATACATTTGCACAGATTTAGTAGCCCCTTTTTACACATTTTATGGGTACAGGGAGTAAAAATATACATTAAATTCTTAAGAGTAAATTGAAATAGTTCAAACAATAAATATGAAATCAATATAAATAACCAGGCTCGCAAAAAGGTTAATTTCAAATACGGAAAAATTAAGTTAATAAATAATAAAATATAAGTATAAATTGGAAATGTCTATATTTTTACTCCCTGTACCCATAAAATGGGTAAAAGGGAGTATTACATCTGTGCAAATGTATGTAACAGACAGAAGGAGACATCTCCGACCCTATAAAGTATATATATTCTTGATCAGTATCAAACGAGATTTCGATTTGGCCATGTCCGTCTGTCTGTCCGTCTGTCCGTCTGTCCGTATGAACGCGTCGATCTCAGCAACTACAAGAGCTAGAGACACCAAATTTGAAATGTAGGTTCCTGTATACCATACGCAGATCAAGTTTGTTTCATATTTCAGATATCTCCTTCCGTTCCCCCGCAAATCGATTAAAACCGTTTTACAGTAACAATTTTCAAGATATAGCTTTAAGATTTAGCACGTACAATACTTTAGTCTTTTTTAATATACTGTCCAAATTTCAAGTCGATCGGATAATAAACACGGAAGTTATTCACGAAAGAAGATTCAGTGATGCAGCGAGAGGAGGGAAGAAGAAGCACAGCCACCAATTAAATTGCCTCGCTTGCGTCTTTGTGTATGTGTGTATGTATGTGCAAGTGGACGTAGATGTGATTGAATGTTTTAGACCTGGGTACAGGGAGTTACGTAGTCGGGTATACTCGACTATAGCATTCTTACTTGTTTTTATTGTATTTTTCTATTGAAATGTCTTGATATGATTGCATTGAACTGGTTTTATAATATGTATTCCCCATCTCATAATGTTTCTGTTGTTGATTCAACATAAATATACATATAGCGTATAATTCACTAGCATTATTAGGGCAGAGAAGGACAGGTTGCCTGAACTCTTAGTTAAGAATGTCAAGATTAAAGAAAAACCTGTATATTAAATTTGTGAAATAAATGAAATTAAATTTTATATATGCAAGCAAACATGCTTAAAATATGATTTAGAAATTAATACTGGGATATTATCATTAAAAATGAGAGATATTCTTAATTACTTACACCTTCTACCCTAATTGCAAAAAGTACAGGCAATCTAAAAGTAACTTGAGTATGAAGTCTAGTTTTTAATCCCCCAAAGGGTTTGCTAAATAGCAAAGTAGATTTACGATTACCAGTATAGCTTGCAGACACTTGCAAAACTCTCTGTTTTCTCAAGTGTTCTCACCCGCAGCCCCTCCCTAGGCACTCCTTAGGCAACCCACGCGCACTCTCTCTCCCTCTGAACTCCCTTTCGAATGTGAACTTACCATCGCACCACAAGCTGGCCGCTATGCATGCATCAATTTCGGGACATTTGTACTCGCAATCCGCCTCCTTGGGATAGAAACCAAACTCGTTGAGCGTTTCGTTGGCTGCTGCGCTGGGCGCAATGCCTCCGGCGCCGGCGACTCCAGCGCTGCCAGTGCCCACAACACCACCACCAGTAGCAGTACCAGAACCAGCACCACCTCCACTGGGTGGTGTGCCCATGCCCGTGGTTACGCTTGCATTCACATGCAGGTCCAATTGCTGCAGCAGCGCATTCTTCGTGCGATGTATCTCCAGCCATGTGAAGGCAATGTCGCCGGGCTCCTTGAGTATGGGCTCCAGGACCAAGCTGATGGGCCTGCAAGAAGGAATGAAGAGTGCGTATGGTACGTAAAGTAAAGTTGTAAATATTTTGGGCCAGGCCTGGCCCTCCTCCCCGCCCATCTCTGGCCATGTCCTTGCCCTCTGGCTGTCATGCAGCTGCTTGCCATGCTCCACATAACTTTGAGGCAAGTTTTTGGTAATGCAAGGAATAAGTATACCACCCCACACGGATATCTCTTTGGCTGCCAGTTGCTCAAGTGCAACTAATTACACCTAACTTTCAAGTTGCAATAGACAAAATACTCGTTTATTATTCACTTGGCTTTGACTGCATTTAGAGTGAACGAAGACGCTGTGATGATTTTGCCATTAACATTATACCATTTAAGTAGTCTTAATGCTCTCAAGTGCGAAATAAAGCCTTGCCAAAGCTGAAATAATATTGAAATTGAGTGCTATAGGAGGCAGTAAGACTATAGACTCGATTGAAATAGTTTGTGAATTGAACTTACTTTTATACATCCTAAAATAAGTAGACTTACGCTTAAGTCAATTTAACATTTGAAAAAAATGTGCACAGACTTGATAGAACCTCCAAAATGATTATATTTAGACTCCAATGAGTTTGGCTAATAGTAATTAAAACATTGAGACAGTGAAATGCAACTCTGACTAACATTTAAAGGTTAAAGTTTTGATATTTCTGCATATCCAACTTGAAGCTACTTTAAACAATCTTCGACAATTTCCTAAGACTTAATGGTTTTAATAATATGAGAACTGTGCTTGTTCAGGCATATGTTCCACTCAAAATACATATGAAATTTCTGTAGATTTAGTCGTGAAAGCCTCTCAACTTGAGTTTCATTTTTGTTTTTAATTTTCCACAAACTAATTGCAATTTAACAGTTGCTCGCATTTCTAACGTTTTCCCAGCTCTCAATTTATATGGCCCTCTCCCACTCTAGTTCTTTGAAAGCTCTTATGAGCTCTATAAAAAAACAGGCTGCTTAAAAATGCAATAACAGGAAATGGCTACAGCGGCAACAAAACACAGGAAATTGAGCGCAAAGAAGAAAAAACATTGAGGCAAACAAACATGGCCGTCAGAGACTCAAACACACACACACACACACACCGACAGAGAAGACCGACCGTGTTGAAAAGCATGCAAAAATGTCCATTTGAGGAGTAGGAGCGGGCAGAGCCAGAGGAGAAGCATGTGAGGACTTGTGTGCTCCGGCAATTTATGTTCAAGGTGCGTGCCATGAAAATGAACTCGGTTCTGGTCAGTTTTGTGCTGCTGCTCGGAACGTGTTGCCATTAAATTTTATGTGCAAGTGCAGCTCAAATTTGTCGCCAAAAAAAATACATCGTCGTATAAAACACACACACACACACGCAGACACACATGGTCATGTGGAAACATATTTTTATGACACCCCAAAGGGTAATTGACAGTATCCTGGCTGTCAGGCCAGACAGTGTCAACTAATGAGCGTGTCGAGCCTTTTAGATAATTAATCGAGCGCTTTTCAACTCATTCAGTTAAAGCTACAATGACATTCGCTGAAAATGACACTGAGCAAATAGATTAATCTTTGAGAAGTGAAATATGTCACTAAAGCGAAATATAGTCTGAAGTTTGAAATTGTTCCTTTGCGTTCGTTATTCCACACAGCATGTCAATAACTTTGCCTAATCTGTCGAATATTTGAAAGGAATTAAGTTAGTTTAACTCAATTAATCTTATTTAAAGCTGAGATATGTTTAGAATTTGACATTAAGTCATTTCAAACTAGCCAGTTGGTTTTCCTAAAGATTATTAATTCTGAACAGGAGTATGTAGTGCTTATATTTAGGTCACGCTTTCAGCTTGTGTCATTTGGTGCTCCACCCATTTCACTTACTTGTTCATAAACAACGGTTGCCCATTGGTCCAGTCCTCGGAGAATATGTGCAAGGATGTTGGCCTGGGACCACTCTGAGCAGGACAAACCACCCGCATGGGCTTCAGGGGCCTGCCCGAGTAGACCATCAATCGATTCTTGGTATGACAGCGCATGGCATCCTCAGAGGTGGGATCAACGGGTAAATAGGCACCCCAGGTTTGAACAAATAGGGAGCGCTCTGGGGATTGAGCCTCAATATACCAGGCTAGACCCTCGCAGCTGGCATCCTCTGTTTTTAGCGGATACTTCAGCTCATCCTCGCCTCCAGCGCCCTTCAACTTCAGCTGCTTGCGGCAGTCCGCCTGGCGCTTGAACTCATAAGAGGCGGAGAAGAAAACATCGGCAAAGTCCTCGGAAATGTTGAGTCTGGTGACCGTAAAGCTGAGCTCCATGATTCGTGAATGCGAGACAAAAGTCAGCGGCGCATTGCTGTACAAGGCGCTGGAGTTGTCGCAGAAGCAGCCCAGCTGTATCTTGACATCCCGGAAGGGCACATCGTACAACCGCAGCTCGGTGATGCGACCCTCGGGATCCAGTTGATTGCAGCGCGGTCTGCCCGTGTGCAGATCCGAGTCGGTGGTGCATGCACCGCCCTCGCCAAAGGATACATTGTGCAGCACCAGCTTGACACGCTCCGAGGTGTTCGCCTCGAAGCGATACAAGCAGGTGATGTTCTTGGCCCCACCTCTGCCGTAGAGGAACACATTCCTGGGCACCTGAATGTTGCCCTTGCGCTTGCGAAAGATGCGCGAACATAGCGGTGGCACTGGATCCTCGCCACGCCTTCCCGGCCATGTGTCACCCCCCTGTTCCGTGTCCACAAACTCGTAGTTCAGTGCAAATTGAGCGGGAAACAGCGCCGTGCCCGTGTGTGTGGAATTCCAGTTTCTGCAAATACCAAATGCGTAAATAGGTGGGTGAGAACGGGAAGTGTACACTGTAAGAAATTTAAGTAACTTATCACTATGCTCTATAAATCTTTAGCAACCCAATGCTAAGTCGACAAGTTCTACAAGCTATTTCGGGTTGAATTTAAATAGCTCCGCTTTGAAATATTGAAATATATGTAAAATTTTTAATCATAAGTTCGAATTAAAAAATAAATAAATAAAATAAATACTATGTTAATTGCCTTTTAGAAATGTGTCTATAAAAACAGCATTAAAGCCTGTTTCTCTAACCAATTCTTTCCGAAAAATACACCCTCTCCATAAGTTAAGATATTCTCAGTTCCCTCGGTTCTATATTGTCGTAAATCTTGTTTTTCTGCTAATATGCTTGGTCTAGACTTATTTTTCCTTCCAAAACCCTCTGTACTCTATATTTTGAACTATATTATCTAATTTTTCTACAAAAATACCATTAGTTTTTCTTCGTGTGTCTAGCGCAGCTTCAATTTGGAGGCAAAATATTTGCAGTTCATATTTGCGACATTCAAAAAGGCTAAGCAAGCTTATTGCGGTGCCCTCTATTTGCTAGGCCCGCAGTCAGTACCTAGATCCCCGACCCCCATTCCTATCCCTCCCCACCAGTGCATCCTGACAAGAGCCTGTTTCTGTGTGCTCTGGCAAATTTGAATTTGCTGGCAGGCAGAGAAGTCGCCGTGGGCGACTCTGCAGCTTCGCTGGCTCCGTTTGTCGTTTGTCGTTATTTGTGCACGTCTGGCGATGCACTCGAGTGTTTAATTTGATTAATTTTGTCAAGTTTAAAGCAAATACAAATTTGCACTGTGCCAAATTTGTTGGCTCGCACTGCTGCCAGGTAATTCTTGGAATCTGCTAAATTGGGCGCTTGGAGCAGGTGCAGCGGAGTGTTTTCAACAAAAAAATCGAGGCTTTTGTTATATTCAACAAATTGTACATTTTGCTGGAAGTAAATAGAAAATTTTTCATCTAGTGCCTGACAGAAGGCAACAAATTGCCCGCTTCCATAAAAATGTGTTGCATACTCTTAGCTATGCAATTAATTGAGAGTTTTTCTAAGGTCAACTACTTTTTAGGGAAGTATTATTTTACAGTGTTCTGGAAATGAGTAAGAAAAGTTGAAAAAGCCTGCGTGAAAAATATTACTCCTGTGAAAAAATCCGAAAGGGGAGTCAAGTCTTACAACACTGAAATCAGGATATTTTTCTCTTTTTATTTATTTATAGAAATCTCTTGGGATTACTGCCCTGCTACCGTACTTAGGCAACTTAATCTAATCAGAACTCATATTAATATATTGATTTTGGTCCAGTGGGTACTGGAATAATATGTTAAAGCTAATTCTAGCAAAGGTTTGCAGATTTTTATTATGTAAAGTATGGGTGTTTATTATTATTTGTCGCAGAGAATTTATGTCAAGATCCTGTCCGGCAGGTCTTCAGGGTGGTGAAATCAGGATTTAACATTGAATGAGCTAGAAATCTGGTAAAATGAGTGATTCTTTGATTCAGTTTACAAAACTATGTGAAAACCTCCCATTTCTTCGGTGGCGCTAGAAAAAGTTGCAAAATCATATAATTTAATTTGTAAGATACCCGAAAGTATGCACTACTACTTGACAATGTTAGCTTCAGCTTAGTAGTATACCTATATGTACTTTAATGCAATGTCAACCTAGTTGATGCGAACCATAGTTGCTTTCTTCATTGCCAACTCTCATACTCTTAATAATTAGCTATAATTAACCATTACTTACCAGATCTCTTCCTGTGCTCACATAGCTCTCCAGGGGGCTACAGGGTCGCTGCTTGTTGCCACCCATTAGGGCGCTGCTGCCGCTGACGCCGCTGCCAATGGCCGTGTGATCACACAATTTGGGCGTCTCATAGTCGTAGATCTCCAGCATTAGGCGTCTTTTGCCCTTGGTGCTCATTAGGGAGACAGCGCTTTGGCTATTCTTATCCGAACTTACCACAGCCGCAGCTGAGGCACCGCTGCCGTCTCGGCCCGACTTGTTACCTGATATATAGTTCAAGCTGTCCTTAATGCCTCCCAGCTGTTTGCCAGCTGAGGCGCCACCGCCTCCAGGTCCACCCTGATAGCCACTGTATTTGTTCTCCTGATTGAACACACTCGACTGTGTGGGTCCATAGATATAGGTGTCCACCGGATTCCAGGCATTGTCAATGTTGACGCGCAGATTGCGATTCAGCTTGGGATTGCTGGCGCTGTAGTAGTAGCTGCCATAGTTGCTTTGATTCAACAGCGTCGGCTTGCCCCCATCCGCCGAGGAGGCAACAGGCGGAGGTGGTGGCGGTTGTCCTGTGGTCACGCTAGTTGATTTGATGGGCATATAGGTGCCATAGCTGTCCCACATGCGCAGACGTGTTATCCAGGGCGGCAGATCGCTCTAGAAAAGCCGGAATGAAGAAAAACCCAGCACATGTTATTGTTTAATTTTCTTGTTGACATTATTTTCCAGCGTGTCGCGGAAAAGCGAGATACAGAAACATACACATATTCCAGCCCCCCACACTTTACACTTAACCCCAAACTCCTACAGGGAGTAAATTACCAAACCCTTTCTCGTTCTTCATAATCCCTTATGCTCCACCCCTTTGTTTTAACGCATTTTTTTCATGATTGTCTTTTGGTTTTGTTCGCTGTCACTCTCTGCACGCACGCTCTCTCTCTCTTTCTCTCTCTGTCTCTCTTTTTCTCTCATCCTTTGTTAGTTTGCGCCTTTTTGTCTTGTTGTCGCCTGCTCGCATTCCTTCAGTGCTAACAGTCCCCACTCCGCTCACTCCGTTCACTCCGCTCACCATGCTTGTCATATGTCACATATTCAAACAGCAGCAATGAGTGCCTGTTGCAAGTGTGAGTTATTTGTCTTTTCACGTTTTGTCACTGCTGTTGTCATGTTTCCATGTTGTTTTTGTGCCTCTTCTCTCTTCCACTGCCCCATCCCCTTTACCATCAACATGCTGTTTGCAGGCATTAAATATTTTTCCTAGACGCCTGTTGGGAATGTTTTCCTTTTCGTGTCTAGGCAGTGATTATTGTTGACTGTGTTAATAATGAAAATACAGTTACTAACATCTGTGGCTTCTGTAAGGCGGATGAAATTAAAGGACCCAAAAGTGCGGGGGAAGGCAGGCACAGAATAAAACGGCTTAAGTTGATTGGCTTAGAAATCTGATTATATTTTGTACTCTCTATCTCTCTTCCTTAATCGTGCCACTGTCGCCGTGTTTTTGTTCTTTGTTCAGTTAATTTTTAATTTGCCTACTAATCTCTTAACTTTGTAATATTTTATGTAAGAATTTGGATATTTATAAATATGTATATACCTATGTAAATGTATCGATAAGATAATATATATTTGTTGAATATAACTTATAACTTGTATATTTATGTATATTAGATAATTTTTTTACGAACATAATAATATTTTTTATATAATGATAATTATAATTACTAAATATAAGGCGGAAATCAGTCAGCGTTTATTGTTGCTTTATTAGCCTAAATTATTTTTTTCTTCCTTCAGATCCACCTTTAGATTGGTGGAAATTGAGTTCATTTGAACAGTTATTTTCCTTTTTCAGAGTCTAATCCTTATAATTATATTTATTTCCCTATATTCTATTCCGACTAACTTTCATTTTAAGTCTTTGTCACTGTAGCTTGGCTTCTTTTCTCAAAACTCCGTAAGACTAGTCAAATACTTTCATTCATCTTATACTTTAAGATCGCAAAGCGCTCAGAACTTCTTAGTTTCTAGCTTTATAGGGTGACAAATTCCAAACAATGGGCTGCACTACTTTTTCCCCTAACAGCACCTACTACCACAAGAGAGTTTCAAGTGAACTTGTTAAGCTGCTAAGTGACTTCAAATTGGTTTTCCTGTAAGCCTAAGTCTTGTCAAGTTCCCTTCCCGTTGGGGTGCCTCCACCCAAGAGCCTTGCACACGTAGAATCTCCCCCTATTTGCCACGTAGTTCATCAACTGGGATTCCTAGAGGGACTCCGCGAAATGTCACCGCTTGTGTGTGGCACTCATAAATGTCGCGGCATTATTTCTAATGGTTTTTTTTCAAACATTGTTTTGCAATCTTCCAATGATATAGCTCCATCGTCTATTTCCCTCTCTGTCTTTTTCTAGCTTTCTATCTCTCTTTTTGTTGTAGTACTTTGTTTGGAATTTTAACTTTGCTTCTTAATTTAAAAAGTTTTCTAGGTTGTTTTTTTTTGTGCAAATTCTCTTCAACTTATTTTATTTTTTCCGCTGCCCAAAACGGCAGCACCCACGTACCAACGTCCCCCCTCTCCCAGCTGGTGCCTTCTGTTTCAAGTGTTGATTGTCGTTGTTGTTGCTGTTGTTGCTGTTGTTGTTGTTGTTGTTGCTGTTATACCTGCTGTTTGTTTTTGTCGCTTTTGTTGCTGTTACAAAATTCATGAACTGTTTTTTGCCGCTGCTGCTGCCCCTGTTTTATTTTACACATATTTTTGTTCTGTCACTTTTTATTGTGCCACTGGCCAGGAGAGGGGGAGCGTGGGTAAGGGGCAATTGGTGTTGCTCTGCAAAGTTGTTTTTGCGTCGCTCCTGCATCCTGCCAGCTTTTTATTTTTGCAATTTAAAGTGTACGAGTAGGTGAGGTAACTGCAATTGACACGGACTCTGCATCCCAGCAGCGGGTAAAAGGTAAAGGGGTGAGGGCGGAGGGCGGAGGGGGGGAGCAACGATTGTTTAAGGATTGAAGAGGAACTGGACGAGTTCTTGATCTCCACTTAGTTGTGCGAGCAGCTGATGAGCTCTCATTTTTTTCAGGTATCTCGTGCTCTTCATTGGGATTTTCCAAATTAATTGGCACTAAATTTATGTCTTAACGATTTCTCAAGTGCCTGTAAAGTGTGTTTCCAAAATAAATTAGATGTCTCCTCGTTTGCCGTCTAGACTAAAAAAGGACCTTGAAAAAGTTGTGCAAGTTGCGGCAATTTATGTGTCAAGACACCCAAATAAAGTCTGCCTTGGAGGTGAATAGATTCGTAAAGTGCTTCTCACGTAGAAAGGTGAAGAATTAAGCTGGAATACTTAAGTCGAGTGTGGCCGACGATGAGACATCCTGTACTCAGGTCTAAGCACAAAATACATACAACAGATTGCTGCTTCCCTAAAAATCTAGGCCATATCTTTTAATTTGTGGTTCCTAGCCAATTTTCTATTGTACATATGGTGTGGAGGAGTACCCTATTGTTTTGAAAGGTCCTTATGAATCTTCAGATCTAAGCTGTGTAGTTTTTGTTGTTTAAATCGTTCTTCTAATTTTACTCTGTTAAAAAAAACGTTTTTTTTTAAAGAGTATATTGGGTTTATAAATGTCCGTCTGTCCATATGAACGCAATTTGTTCCACACTTTTGAAGCTAGAGAAACCAAATTTGGTACACATGTTGGTGTTTACCCTCAGTTTATAAGGTGTCAAGATCGCCCTACCACATCCCACGCAATTTATCAGAAACCATACATATGTTCCTCATTTTTGAACCAAATTTTGGTTACGGACTTATGTTGAGCTCCTTGACAGATCTTCATCAGTTTAGACCAGAAACCTTCAAGCCAAGTCCCATAGTTTCAATGATGACATGGCTAGATCAACTCGGGTGTTGTTACTGATCAGGAATATAACTACTTTATATAGACGGAGAAACTTCCTTCTGCCTGCTACTTACATTAGCACTTCAAGTATCCCTCCTTACTCCTTTTATGAGCACAGGGTGTGAAAAATACCACGCTGTGATATAAAGCTTTGGTGCTTTGGTTTACAGCTTTGAGCAGATGGCGCGCTGTTATTAACAGCTTGTGCTATGTGGAACAGCTGCAGGCGAAGGGCGCACTGTTATTAACAGATTATACCTTGTCATTTGTCCTAAAAAATCATTTACACGCTTTACGCTCACCCCGTGACCCACTCGCTGAGCTGGCTACTCCACCCCCACTCCCGTTGCCTTGTACCCCCCTCGCTAATACCAACTGTTATATATGCGAGTAGTTTTCACTTGCAGTCATCTGCACCTTGACACAATTTACAGTCTGTTAGACAGCAAACAACGCACATTAAAAATGCACACGACACGAGGACGACAGAAGGTGTTGCCTTTGTATTGTTGTTGTTGTTGTTGTTGTTGTTGTTAGTTGTTTGAGCTCATAGTGTTGGTTGTTGTTGGTGTTGTCAGTGTCGCATTTTGACGCAGTTTCTTTAGCCCGCTGGGCAGACTTTAGACTTAAAACGAGTGTCGAAATCCTTTAGCCACATTCCTCAGCTTCTCAGCTCTGGAGTCCTTACTTAATTATAAATTGTGAATGTGTGCGTGCTTGTTTGCTGCTGTTATTGTCATTTCATTCACACACACACGCCAGCATTTTAATTGGGTGAAAGGACAAAGTGTCGCTCGACTGGCACTAATAGCAGACATACATACATATATAGTATGTATATATATAGGAATCAAGACAATAGACAAGCGAATCTGCCGTTGGCATAGAACGCGATGCGTTTAAACACACAATGCAAACAGCTCGGATACTTCAGCTTCTGCAGCACTCCTTGCCCCTCCCATCCCGTAGACAACATATATTTTATGCATTTATGCAAAACTGTTACAGGCCCAGAATCACACCCATCCCCATCCCCAACCCGAAACCCCAACCCCAATTCCAATTGGGGTAGGTAGAGGGAGGAGATGTGGCGCCTCAAACGGTTTCACTCACCCGTCCCAGCGTGTTGTTGTCGTGTATCGCCTGCTGCAGTATCTGCAGATTGTAGCTGGTGAACGATAACCAAATCAGGTCACCAGGATATCCGTGAAAGTGGTACGTGCACGTTGTGTTCGGCGGAAGCGTGTGACGCGGACTCACAATGCGTCCCATGCGACCACGACGTGAGAATAGCACATCATCTGAAAGGAGAGACAGAAGGGAAGATATAGTACTCAGTGGGAGCGAGAGATAAATAGAGATTATGATATGCATGCAAACATAACCAGAGATGAGCGATAGTGTTACTTTGTAGTCACAGTGTCACAGCTGTGACTCTTACATTTCAATATCAGTGACAAATATCAAAAACTGTGAGTGTGCTCCACATATAAAACCTTCCTGTTTCGAAATATTAATATAAGAATTGACGTCTTACTATGTGTACCCCGCCACACTTCGCTGTGGCACATTGTTGTTGCATGGATGAGAAATTAAAAAACAAAAATAGCTTACCACTATTTTCCCTCCCGTGCCTTCTAATTTTTGGATTGCAGAAACAAAAACCTTCGCTCACACATTTCGGTCAAATTTAGCCCATTTCACGTTCGTGGTGACGGGTGGGAGTAGATTTTTCAAGTTGCATACAACAGTTTTCTTCCCGTGGGGGTAGGTTTTCCAAAGTCTGTGGTCAGGGCCCAGGCCCGTTGGTCATAAATCATTTTAATACTTAAATATCAATCAATAATTAGGTCGCGTGTACTGAATGTCTTACATAAGCCTACTTTGTTTTCATCTTTCACAGCTGACCACTAAAGAGCTATTTTCTTGCGGTCGGCGATATGTTATTGACGCAAAATTAGATCAAAACAATCCTTGTAGCGAACTGTATATTGTGACAAAATTTTAGCTCAATCGATTGAGAACTTTTCGTGTTTTTTATGGTTACACATACTAATATAATATTTTTGTATACCAAGTATATATTCTGCAAACTGGTTAAACTTGGTCTGAGACGGTTAAAATAGATATAGAAATGCGCAGCAACTTTGACAGAAAAACGAAAAGGTAGCACACTATAAGATTAAGCGCACAAATGAGGTTCTAGCGTTACTTGTGATTTTTATCGAGATTGTGACTGTTATCGGGACTGTGATTGTTACCGGATCTATTAATCTTGATATTAAGTGACAGTGTGACCCGATATTTGCCAGTCACAGGGACGAAAATATTGCTCATATCTGATACATACATATATACATACTTATGCATATGTATCTCTGTGCAGTTAATACTGTCAACTCACGGCTGTTTCTCGCCGTTTTTTATATTTTAATATGCTCTAAGAACGTTGTACGACAAGCGGCTTACATGAGATTTAGGTTAATTTGCACTGTGCTCTCGGAAAGTTTTTTAAGTTTTTCCTACATATGTATGTAAGGGTATTTATATAGGTTACTCTTTCGTTATGGCAAATATGTATGCATAAGATAATACAACAGATAGGAAAAGCTCATTGCCAAGCTAATGCCATTATATGTGTTATAGTTGTAAACTATCTCAAATATTTTAGGAGGATTTTTATTATGGTGCTGATCTTCTAAGAGAAATCCGGAATGTGGGACTCGGAGTTGAATGTGTTTTTAATTGGTGACTTTTTTGTTTATTTATGAGTTTCACAGCGAATAATTAAACGTATTGCTCATCTATTTTGAAAATAAACAAAAGTCTTAGTTTACTTTACTGATTACATTCGTTTAACTTCCAAGTCTAATTCAATCATTCTTAATAACATAAGAATAGTCAAGTTTCATTCTAGTAGCGATCAATTTACGAATAACTGGGTCAATAAAGAATCATCACTAAAATGCTTCTACGTCTGCATACAATATGCGAGTTCTTATAACTGCGGGAAGCGTGGGACAAGTTAAGGCTGTCATATGTTTTTATTGCAACTGCAACACTTTAATTTAATTAAAGTTGTCCGAAAGGCAACAGAGCGGACCAACGAAACCAGCCAAACAACATCCGGAGCTGTTGAGACGCTGTCAGCCAAGGGAGAACTTTGGCAACTTTTGCTTCGAGTGACAAATTAAAAACGGCAAAGAGGGAAAATCGAAACAAACCAAAAAGCAAAGGCAACGCGAGTTTCAATTGCTAAAAGTCGCACGATTTGTTGCAATGCGGCACAGAGCAAGACAGAGAGAGAGAGAGAGAGAGAGAGAGAAAGGAGGGCAGAGTTGGAGTGGCGTGGCAAGGTGGGTGGCTGAGTACTGCCCCCCTTCGTAAAGGAAGCGAATGTCAACGGTATCGATGATAACACCTGGGCCAAGACCGTCGTCGTTCCTAACTGCTGCGACAGCTTCTCAACTTCAAGTTGATGTAGCGCCAAAGAGTTTTGATGTGCCGCTTCGAGTGGCAGCAGACGGCAAAAGTTGCAGCTGCCACATAGGCAAACGTTGCCGGCCGGACTGGAGAATGCCAAATGTGAGAATTGAATTGCTCACAGACTTCAGCCGTGTGGGGGCATTGCTGGCACAACTCTGTCGCATGTGTGTCTTTCTGTGCCTCATGCCTCATGCCACTCAGCTAATACATTTTTATGAGATTTTTATTGTCACATTGCGCTGGTTGTGCACATTTCTTGCTTATAAAGCGAATGCGAAACTCCTTGAAAGGCACTTAAGTCCGCTTTAAGCAATGTGTTCTGGCATTTAGAAGCCACACTGTGCCACATTCGAAGCTTAAATATGCGCTTTAAAGAATTCTCTTAAAAATAATAAACATTTTTAATGTTGTCAGTTGGATATAACAATTAAAATACATTTGGAGCATCTACTTTAAATAATAATAATAATAAATTCTAAAAAAATAAAAAATAAATAAGTAAATAATAAATAAATAAATAAATTTTAAATTTAACATTCTTTAATCATAACGAAATGTTGTTTCAATGAAGATAAATACAGTGATCTTTATTGAAAAAATACAGTGATCTTCATTGAAACAACATTGTATTATGATTAAACTATTTTCCCCTTAATATATATATTTTTATTTATTTATGTTTTTATTTATTTAGTATTTTGTTTATTTATTCACTAAAGATGCTCCTTTAAGGATCGTGTATATATTATCAATGTTTGTTTATCCTTTTATAAAAACGAGTCGATTCTAGAGTATATTAGAATATTAATTTTTTTCAAAATTAGTTTTCATTGGTGTTTAGTAGGCAAAACCAAATTTCGTGAAAATAATTATTATGAGCATCTATGAAATTTACAAAAACAATTAAAATGATTAAAATATAGCTGCTATGTGTAGTATTCGAATTTTTAATCAAATATGTATTAAGTATTTGCTAAACTGATATATTGAATTAAATTGAATTGGCAAAATTCATAATTTTTCAAAAATATTAATATGAAATGGGATAAATATTGAATGCAATTTTAATATGACGATATTCCTATGCTTTGGCATATTTATCAGAGGCTTGTGCTAATTTTGTTGAATTGCCAATTTGGCTAAATTAAATATGCGTCAAGTCCAAACTGCCTTTTAAATAGCCATGGTATCATGCAAAACATGCTTCCGATTGGGTTCGACCAATTGTTTGAAAGCATTAAATATGAAGCAACATGATGAACACAATACAACAATTAGGAATGATTCAGTCAAGGGTGCAGGACACTATTAGCTCTTAAATACCCTAAGAAAACAGAACTGTAAGGGTTCAAAACTTAGATAAAGGGATTAAGCTTTGATGCGGACTTGGAATTTCAAATGGACCTGTTAATGAAAGTATTTAGCTTAAGAACAGCAAGCGGTTCAGCGGTTAAGGCATCCGCCTTAGAGATGGGAGCACTCGGGTTCGAATCTAGCCGACTTCCACTTATATATGGACAAGTTTTGAGAAAAATTCTAACAATACTTTTCATATTAATGTCTGTATCAAGGTGGATTTACTTGGTCTGTATGTTTGCCCTGAATGGTGACGTCGAGCTTGCTTCAGACCTAAGGAGAGGCAGACGAATGTTATAGGATCGGAGATGCCTTTCCTTACCTCATACATAGTTTGCTCAACTAAGATATGGCTTGCTCCTTTATAGCCCATTTTAAATGGATGTAATGTATACAGATTTTAATATAATATGTACAAACACTTGTTGTGACGTCGAGCCTGCTAGATATTTAATTTCTAAAACATTTTAGTACTAACAAAGACCAGACCTAAGAGAGGAATATTTTAAAATCAAATTTGCTGCTAACGCTTCTCAAGAATATATGTTTATACGCATTATAGGATCAGACATGCCTTTTCTTACCTCTTAACCAACTTAGGTATGGAATGCTCCTTTAAGCCCATTTTAAATGGCTACAGGGTATACAGATTTTAGTATTATATGTGTAAACACTCGTAACGTTACATGAGTGTGTACTATTGTGTGGATTGTTGCCCGGGGTCAATCGTATTTAATTTGCACAGCGGCTAAAAGCAAATCGAAAAACAACAAAAACCTAACAAGCAATCAAACAACAAAGCCAAACGAAGCGCCACTCAATCAAGCCAAAGAGTGAGTGAGCTGGCCTCGTAACCGGTGTTCCCCCCCGTCTTCCCACTGCCAACTCCTGGCCGCACAATCAATAAAACTAACACCCCATAATTTAATGCCAAAATGCGTTGCGCACACAATTGCGACTACATTTTGTGGTCGAGGCCGCAAAAACCCAAATGCACTCTAATAATAAATCGCAAAAATAACAATTTTATTGCCACGCTTGCGGTTTGCCAACGTGAACTAGCTTTATTCGAGTACCTTAACCTCCAGTGTGCACCCAAACAGCGCCCCCGCACCGCACCCGCACCGACGAGTGCGTGGCTCGATAGTCGAGTCGCACTTTATGGCACGCTGATAAGCATATTATTATTATTGCTACTATTACGGCACAGGTCCAACATCCCAACACGCCGAATTCCGGCTCCGGCACCGACTCCGGCTCCGACTGCCACCCCAACTCCAACTCCAACTCCAACTTCGACAACGATTCCGATTCCGGGTCTTGAATTATTTCCGTGGGCGCCATTGTTGTATTGGCCGGCAATGGCGAATGGCGTCGCCGCCATTTTGTATGGCATCAGAATTTATTACAGCCACTGCAGCTGAGATCGAAACTTTGCTACCGTTCACACGCCTCCCTCTCCTCTCCTTCGGTACCCCCTTTTGGGTGTACGTGTGTCTGTATGCTGTAGTGTAATTTTGGTTGTGTGCTAACGTTAACTAATTCACATGGCCCAAAATGGCAATGATTACATTTCATATAAACATGAATTGGCATACACGAGTGCTGAGTGCCCACTGTGAATATTCTGGCGAATATTTCAGTGTTTGTTTTAAAATCACAGCACCATTCATTGACTCTCGTGTGGTTTAATATTTTCGTGTCTCCCTTCTGGGCTTTTAAGATTTTCGTTGACATAGCAAACAGTATATTAAGGGGTGACATGACGTCAGGAAACGTTAAATATGTTAAATCTACCAAGGTTTAAAATATTCAGGATAGTCAAATAATTATTTGACCTTTTCTATCGAAAAACATTTAACTCACAGTCGGAGTTCAGTTCAGCAGTTAGACGCAAGCTAGATTTTGAAAATATTAAATTTGGGTATACCTTACTTTACCGCAAGGATAAAACTTAACTAGACATTGAGAAAGTGGCCCTAAGTCCTCGAAAAATACCAAACAAGTAAATTAAATGCTCTAAATTTGTCAGCTAAATTTAAGTTAAATTAATTTGTGAGCCTTTGCACAATGTCGACTTAATTATGTTTTTCGCAAGAATTTTGATATAAACACAGACAAGTTCATAATAAACATGTAGGATATATCTATACATATACATATATAAAACTCTTTAACCTGACTGACTGACTGATTGGTGACTCACGGCCAGTCCAACCTTTAGAAGCTAGAAACATTCAAATTTTACAGTAGCTTCCTTTTATGTCGTATCAGACGAGAGTTTTGATATAATATAGGGGAATTTCTAACCGGAAGTTGGAGAAATATGAATTTGAAAATTGTATGTAAGTCTCTGTATGCGTCAGCTGCTGCATTACAACGAAAGAGAGCAAAAGAGATTAAAAAAAATCTCCCTCTTGAATCGCTCTCTCGGCCTTAAAACTTATAAGTGCGAGTGAAATCGCCATATTGCTGACGTCTCTCAGCCTTTTGTTTATGCTTTGCTTTCGATATACGGTAGATGGCGCGCTGCTGCTGAAGTCATATATTTTTGTGAAACCACGATTTAGTTATTTGTAATCATTTAACTTTATCAATTAATGATGTTTGCTTTTTATTTAATAAAATGTGAATGCTGCTGGGCCGATTTAGTACAAATTAACAAATGAATAATATTCACATTTGTATCGATATAATTATCGATTGTCGATTAATGTGGCGGTCGGTTGATCTTTGTTAGTACCAACATGTGATCAATTTGTCGCCAAGTTTGGGAGTATTGAATTTTTGGCTTAACTATTTAGGAACGTCTATGCCTGCGGGTTGAGAAAATCGTTGTGTGATATTTTTGTGTTATTTTTTTTTAGGATTGACGAAAGTACTAAACATAGTGCACTTTAATCGAAATATTTCGCCGAGCAACGCTGGCGTTTTACAAGCTACTGTTTGTATATTATTGTTTATAGCTGTTACAACAAAGCAATAGAGCTGGCAGCCAAACTTCAATTAATATGCTGCAACATGCGCCTCGGGGTTGTAACCAATTTGGCTGATGTATTTGTGATTAGGCCAATAATTAGGCCAGAAACAAGCGTTGTGGGCATGCAGCGGCAGCTAATTGCAAACATTTTGTTTTCGCAGCAATAAAACTGTCCATATCCCATGCTCTTCCCATATAAATAATATATACGAGCATAATGTGTGTGTAGGAGATGTGTCAAAGTAGTAGTGAAGCGCCATTGATTGGTCTTACTTGTATCTTAGATAATAATTGAATCGCTTGGCTGGCTGCCCAATCATGTGTGGCTGTTTTGATGCCTTTAAGACAACAGAGTCAACAACTAAGCTGAGTAGCTTAACACATGAATAAATTGACAAATTTAATATTTCAATATTTATTTGAAAAAATGCAAATAATATTGCACAAAGTTAATAACCATCAATGGCTGTAAAAACAACACACATACCATTGACAAATTCATGTTTAAATATTTATATTATATAAAAGCACATAAGCACACACATACAGAGGGCAAATAAAACGTTGCTGTTATGTGTAAATATGCTAATTTGATGTTTGCACATCACAACCCACACATTGACATTTCCTCCACCCTGGCGCGTGCCCTCAATCCATGGATTTCGCCGCTGATTGCAAACAAAATTGCAACTCAATAAACAAACTAAACAACAAATAAGTGTGTGCACTGTCTGGCTCCTTCAGCCTCCCGTTCCCAACCCCCGCCATGTTCTATTCCTTCCCACCATTGTCAGCCAAATCAGCCAGGCAATGACCTCATTTGAATGCATGCTTCCCTTGTGGTTCGATTTTATGGCAAAATTCGAATAAAAGGCGTTTCCGTCTTGATTTTATCCACAATTCAGCAAAATTTTCATTGATTTCTTCTATATTGAAACGCAAATTTCCTTCGAACATTTTCCCATACTTCACAATTTGTCTTTGTTATTACAGCTTTCTGAGTTACTTTTATACATCGAGCACAATAAAATCTATCTTTCTATGCAGACTCTCAGTTGTGAAACCATATTGACTTAACTTGCTAATAAAATTTTCCTTTCATTGTTTATATTTTAAAGCTGACCAGATGGTGCATCAATTTATCATGAAAAATTGATTTATTAGATGTAAAACATTTTGCCAGCTCTCCGCTTTCTGCTACTCTATATAAACTACAATAATTGAGTTAAAATTTAATTGCAGACATTTATATTTATTTTAAATGTGATCTTAACTCAACTAACGGTGTTTTCCTTCTAAAAAGAATAATGATAATACAAAAATCTTATTCTGTGGATGCCTAAAACTTTTCCAATTCGCCCATTTTGGTTAGAATGTGAAGTATGCTACACAAAATAGAGTCAGAAAAGATTTTAAGAACCACATTATTTAAAATTTTACCCACACACATTAAACAATGAAAAATCTTCTCACTTTGCTCAACGTTTTGTGTTTGCATTATGTTTTTTTTTGCTTTTGCCTGTTGACTTTATGAAATTAAAAAAGTACAAATTTCAACAAGTTCCCACGCACTCTTTGTATGAAAGTAGAAATAAGAAGTGGGGTCTAAGGCACCCAACTGCGGTATACTCTGTTCTGCAGACTGAAATCTTCACAAAAATTCGATTTTTGTAGTCAAATCTTTAAAAGAGATCTTTAATAGTACGCATATCAAATATAGTGTTTCTAGCTTGAAGGTTGGTTGTAGATATTATCTAATTTCTTAGATAAGAATAAGTAATATCTTATCATTACTTGACGCCAGTATACAAGTTGGTTAAACGCACTGAATGAACGAACATTAGCCAAGCCCAAAATACCTCGTTTCCTTTTGGGTACAGAGTATAAAAATCTAAAGATTTGCTTAAAGTTTTGCTACAAAGTTTGGCGCTGCTGTAACAACAGCTGAGAAGCGCCCACAACCGAACTGAACCGAGTGAGTGGATGGCAAAAATCTTAGAAAACTTTTGAAGGGCTTGGAGCCTCAGCATCAGCATCAGCATCAGCCTCAGCCTCCAGCTGCTCAGTTTCCAGTTACGTCGCTCCACTTGCTCGACAATAATCCGTAAATCAATAAAAATGCCAAAACAACTTCCGCCAAAATGGAAATGTATCTATTGTAGCCCGTTGCCCCCTCATTTCTCTACACACACTGGCGTGTTTGTATGTATGTAGTTACTAGAATAAAATTTCGCATCCTCGCATCCTTCTTCAGTTTGCTTGTAATAAAATGTTGTATATTTGCTTCACATTTGAGCATATTTTTAGGGCTCTAGAGCGTAGTATACATATCTATTCATACAAATCACTGGGTAAACGCTTTTTGGCTTCAACGGAAATGTTCCTCAGCTTGTAGTGCAATAAATTTATAGCATCTGTGATCTCTGCTTTGTGTGTGTGCATACTTATGTCTGGCACTGTATGTGTACAACTTGGCATAAATAATTTGCAGCAAATCTAACAGCGATTTCATATAATAATTTATTATACTCGCATCGCATAAAATAATTCTGTGTGAGGCACTGTGAGGAGCACTTTCCGGTTTGGCGGCTTAACTGTTATGTTTGTGTCCTGTGTCTTGTGTTGGGGGGCGTGGCGGCAATTCGAGTGTCAGCAAGTTGATTAGCGTTAATTAGATGGGCCAATTTTGGTTGGGGGTGGGGGTGTGTTAATTAAAACGGAATTTTGGTAGAGGCCTTGGCAACAAAATTGATTGAGGGCGTTCCCTGTCGGCTTAAGTGTCAAGCAAAACTGTCAGCAAGCGGCAAGGATCTCTGATGTGGGCTTAAAATACAAGGGAATTATGTTTCTAAACGGGGGATATTAGTTAATAAAAGCTTAAAATAATATTGAGCAACTGCACTCCAACTAGAGTGTATCTTTGGAATGCAGGGAAAAGAAAAAAATTATAATGAAAAATAATTGATGAATGAAGAAGGACTACACATAGAAAATCCTTGTTGCCAGGACTATCCATTTATTCAATAATTTTCCTTTTTTTTCAGTCATACAGAAAAACTTAAGAAATAAAACATATTTTTGGAAATAATTTATTTTCTTAAAAAGAAACTTTGTTCTTGAGTAGCAATTATCTGTTGAGTTATATATTTAACTTTAAAATAAAACTTATTTCTTTCCTAGATACAAATCTGTATTAAATTAATACTGCATTATTATTGTGCATTATTTGAAGTATTGGGTTCGAAAAAATCAGAAATTTTGGAAAGCTTTGAAGAACATGCTAAAATTATCAATAAAAATCCCAAATTCAGTATATTTTTTAGAAGTCAAAAATACCAAACCTTATTCTTCTACATGTTAAATATTTGGTATTTGACATTTAGGAAAGTACTGGTATTTTTGGTATTTTTGACTTCTGGAAAAATGATGAATTTGTGATTTTTAGTATATTTTTCTAGGGTTTAGTCTTATTTTAAAGGAAACAAATAATTACCAAAAGTAAGATTTATTTCTTGAGCAATGAATAAACTCAAGAAATAATGTTTAATAATTAGTTTTTATATATATTATTTATAACCGATACGGTTCCTTGTCGAATACATGAAATAAATAGGAAGAACATGAAAATATTTATTAATTATGCCATATTTCTCGTAATTATATCGTATTTTGAAATGTTCTTTATAGTATAGTTTTATTAATGCGACGCAGTCTAAGTTTATGTTCAAGCTATTCGGCTGTTCAATTGCAGGTTCAACTGCTGCTTTCACCCTCAAATTTCATTTACATATTCAATTTCATATTTCCAGTTCAAATATTATTTTCAACGACTTAATAAATGCCTAATGAGCTAATCGAATCAATTTAAATGCCATGTAAAGCGCCCACAGGCGAATTATTTGTAAACTGCGAGGCATGCGAGGCAGCAGCAGGTGCAGCAATGCGCATACTTTTGTAGCGAAATGTGGCAGCTGGCCGGCAACAACAAGAGTGGCAACACCTTAGCCAACATTCCGCGGCGAGTTCAATTAGGAAACGTGGCGCGCGCATATAAAACATTTATAATGACCAAGGGGCGCATCGGGGCGGGCAGCCAATACAAACAGAAAGCAAAGCAGCATAATTGTTTTGTTATCGATACACATACACACGCACACACTCCCCTCACACACACATCAACAAATACCACCAAAAATACCAACAAGATTGCACAGCTATTTTCTTTGAGTCGAAGATTTAATACCCTCCTTGCACACATACATTTGAACTAAAACCATCTGATTCCAAACAAATAAAATAAAAGCTATATGATATTGTCAATTTACTTAAGTCTTACGAGTATATGATAATAACATAAATATATATACATTTGTATAATGGACCCCTTTCCGATTACTTATAATTCCGAATGTTTTCGAACTTTTGGTGGCGAAATCGAATGAAATGGGCTCAGTTTTTCCTTTTTTAAATCTTATTTTCGAATAGTGTTAATGCCACTTGCTCTTAGATGAATATTCCATTGTAGAACAGCTATCTATTACAATATTGAATGGTTTGATGAGTCGGAAATGAGAACAGCCCTTCCAATAAATATATGAAGGGATATATTAGGGGATACCGCAGTAGGATATAACCCTTTTGTATCATATGAAAACTCAAGAATTGTTATCGATTTCTGTGATATGGAATGTACGATACTAAAGCCCTAATATTTCTAATAGAAATACATCTAGCATTCAGAATGTTATCATCATTGAATGCTTTCATTGTAAGCCTATCTGATTTAAGTTTTTGAAACTTCGGAAGCCTCGACTAGCAGGGTAAAAATGTCCTGATTTACTAAGAATGGGAGAGTAGGATCGATGTGTATTAATAACCAAATAAATTTTACTCTGATCATATCAATGAGAGCTAATATTACTTAGATATCAGATTAGGAGGATTCCGCAGCAAAAATAAAAGTGACTGTACCAAATTTAATGACAATATCCTCGAAAGTAATAGGCTGCTTTTATCGAAATGTACAAATAGACAAAAACACAAAAACACAAAATCGATATAATGTAGGATGTTTCGCCTCTTTCAATTAAATATTCCGTATTTGATACTAAAATAATGACACCCCCTGGAAGGGTATGAAAAGCGTGCGCTACAAATAAATTATTGCGGGCTGCAACATGATTTTAATTAAAGTTTTAACGAAAACCAAATATTTATCGTTTCATTTTGCTTTCAATTGTGCACCACGCGGTTTGTTTGTCGAACACCTCGCCCCCCCCTCTCTCTCTCTCTCTCTCGTATACCACACAACCCACAACCCACAGTACACAACAAACATCATCATTAAGCAGCTAAAAATTCAATATGCATTGCATTTAAATATGCAAAATGCGAAAAGGGAGCAAAACAATTTATTATGAACAGCAAAGGTCATTTGAAAGTTATAATAATGAGCTCAATGCTTTTGTGTACGTATGTGCGTGTGTGTCCGTGTGGGAGTGTGGGTAGGTGGTGTACAAATAATGCCCAATAAAACACCAAATAAATATATACATATGTATGTGCTTGTAACTATATGTGGGAACACACGGCGTATGATTAACAAAAGTGCAATTTCGTTCGTTGGATTAGTTTTTGACTGCATCGGTTTCCATTTCGTTGATTACGTATCGAAATCTGTTGCATATTTAATTAGGCTTGAATTTGTCATAAATTTTTCCAATTAAGTTTTATTAAATGTAGAACTACAGCAGCACTGAACTAAAACTAGACAGACTGAGGCTACAAAACTAAAGTCCGCTCTCTCCTATGTATATGTGTGTTTCATGCAATATGAGTGTGTGTTTCTATTCACATTTAATTAAATTTGTGTGCATGTTTTGCGTAGAAAGGCGGTCAATGTTAAAGTACACCAAATTTGATTGAAATATTGGGAATAAACCAGTTATTTTAAAGTATTCGCATAAAATTGGATTGCCTTTCATTCGTGGCCCCCGTAACCACCAAATGTGGTCAGAAGAATATCATGTCAAATGTCCTTTTAAATATACTCCTAAACTCAACAACTATTTCCATTCAAGTCTGTGCTCTACAACTCTTGTCGATCTTAGACAGTACAAGATATAGCAAGCCCAACATTTAGTTTCTCGAATATTAGAGAATTTCTTCCATTTTTATACCTTAGCAGGGTATTATAATTTTGTCTCCAAATGTGTAATGGACTGAAGGAGACATTTGCGACCCAACAAAGTATATATATTTTGAATCAGCATGAATAGCCGAGTCGATATAGCGATGTCCGTCTGTCCGTCCGTTTCTATGCAAACTAGTCGCTCAGTTTTAAAGCTATCGTTATGAAACTTGGCACAGACCCTTCTTTTTGCTGCAGGCAGTACATATGTCAGAAACGGCCGGATCGGACCACTATATCATATAGCTGCCATAGGAATGATCGATCGACAAATATGTTTTTGTATGAAAAACTTTTTTGTTTATTAATGTATCCTTACCAAACTTTCTCAAGCCGAGTCTCTAGAGAGTTTATACAATCTTCCCAAATTTGTCAAAATCAGACCACTATATCAAACTATACAAATATTATACAAATATTTCATCCAAACTATGTGGGAGTCTTATAATACTCCAAATAGTTTCCTATAAATTGATAAAAATCGGAACAGATAGGAGCAATCAGACAAAAATTAAGTTTTGTATAAAAAACATTCCCGCTCTTGTTGATATTTAAGCACGCTTTCCTTCAAGTCAAAAATCATAATTTCAAGAAATGGAAATACAAGGGGATATCAAAATTATTTTATAATTAGGAAAAAATGTATTTATAGCCAAACGTTTAAATACCAAATATTAAACATCTATATATATATATAATAAATTTCTCTTTAATTTTCATTGTACAACTATTGTGACGTTTGCCTTAATTAATAAAAATCAATAAAATATCAATAAATTTCAAATATCAAATATATTAATAGGAGTCGTAGCATTACCACAGCTCTAGGTGCTTGAAGCGTTTTTGTGTCTTCATATATTTCCTTAATATATATACCTACTATATCATCTGTGAGTATTTTAATACTTTAGACATTTTTATAAAGAGGGAAATTCTGATTCCCATGTACTCAATCTTGTAATATGTGTGAGAACTTGAGTTAGAAATAAACTTGCTTGAGTTTCTTATCCAGTTATCTAATTTCCTAGGACGCTAGTTATTTGGCACATTGAAATTACGAGTAGTTTGTGGGGAGATTTGCCTGAATTCAGGAATCCCTTTATTGATTGGACCCTACTCTTGATTTCTAAGAAGATGAATGAGCCGAGATAATTTAAGGCTATTGCTAATTAATACATCACACAATATGTTTCAAGCTTTGTGTTATATATATTTACAGACTTTCATTTTACTGGTCGGCAAGTAAGCTGATACTTTGACACAAGGCAAATTAATATTAATATTTGACTTTTGCAATTGCTTAATTGATTTGTGTACATTGTCAGGAGCTGCTGTGATTAATGTTGATGTTTTCATCTTTAGTGCTTTAAAATGCTCGTGGCATTGGCATACAGATTAAAACTATGATAGATATGGCATTATCACGCACCCGCCTAATGATTATCCCCAGGACAGACACATCTGCGCAATTTCCCAGCGCATTAAGCCGAAAGTCAGGACAAAAAAATTAAGTTGATGCCAAGGCTGAGGCATTTCACAAAAGTTAAACGGTCAAAAATTAAGCAGAAACAACAATCTGAGAGAAGCTGGGCACAACAACAACAACAACAACAACAATAACAAACAAATAAGCTGGCAAGTTAATGAGCATAGCAACAACACGAGCCACGCATAAAGCATAGAAAAGCTGCTGGAAAAAGGGCCCAGTTGAAAGGGATGTGGGGGGTGGGGGCGATTTTCATTAAGTTCCCTACGGCTGCCAAAATTGCCAGCGTAGACCGAAAACTAATTTAAATGAAGAGAAATTTGCAAATAAAGCAAGATTGAGAAGTACACATAAAAATAAAACAAATAGGAGAGATGGTCGACACTAATCGACTAAAAAATACCCTTTAACTAGATTAGGAATGCTCAAAGAGTTCGCTTCGGAAAGCGTCCATGAGACCGTAAGACCTGCCGTACAGGATCTTGAATCAAAGTCCCTGCACAAATAAAAATAATAAACTCCATAAAACATAATAATATCCAGCGAAGCTCCCCTAAAATTAGCTTGAACATCCTTTGTACTTCCTATATATATAATAAGTTCTGATTAGACTAAGGTAGCAGGACACTAATCGCAAAAGATTAAAAGAGAAAACAAAGTGCTCTATTAGAAATTTAAATAAATATTGTTATCTACAAAAAAAAAATTAATCATTTCTATATTTTTTGTCCGTTTGCTAGAAAACTTTGGATGGCTAATCCGCATGGCAAAATATATATTAAGCGGAAATCGATACATCTATCGGGTGAGCATTATCAAACATTTGTTGGATAAATAAATAGAGACAGGACAATATAAAATAGGTTGATGATGATATAAGCAGAGTGTAAGTAGGCAAAACTCTAATATGGCTACTCTCAAAGGAAACAGCGTTAAATAAATTGTTGGTTCTTTGAGTTCATATGGATAAGTGCGACTGAATATACTTTATAGGGTCGGAGCACAACACTCTGTCTTTCATTTACTCATGCACAATTTGATAACAAACTTGTAAGCCATTCTTGATAGGGTATAAAAATATCCAAACCAAGTTATGGCCAGAAAAATAAAGTCTACTCAAAAGTGATTAAGCGCAAATTAATGAACATTAGCGGCTGCCACACTGCACACTCACACACCCAGACACACACGCTTGAAAAACGTTGCCTACTTTTGGGCTGCACAAATTGCCGGCATGCGGTTCGAGAAGTTTCGTTGCTTGGCGCAACCAAAATTCATTTAATAATTTTTCAATTAAATGCAGCTGGCTGCTGACCAGCAGCGAAAAAAAAGAAGGAAATTAGGACTACAGCTTACAATTTACCGCAATTAAGTCAGTATTCTAGCAAAGGACCTCAGCACAGTTGCTAAGTTCTGTAAATCAGCTACGTATTAAACGTATTTTGTGTATGAATGTAAACAATTTAATGGAATATTCCCACTGTCATGTACTCATCTTTCAATGAGATCATCAGTAGTCCTTATGTCAAATTTTATATATAAAATATAAGCTATAAACATTCGCGGGAGCAGGGAGAACCTCTCCTATAAAAATGTGATATAGTTGTTTTCGGCATACAAGGGCTATGTCAAAAGCTTGTACTCATGTTTAATTCGAAAATTGGATTCTCTGACTACTTTTTAGTCGAAAGATCAGAAATACACTCATTTTCCCTTTAAGAACAGGGTATCAAAATATATAGAGTTCAGAAGTTCTCTAAGTTCTCTGTATTACACGAGTTTTCTGCTACCTATCAAGGCAGCTTAAGCCAGGTGTATATAGCCTTATATTAAGGAAACTGGGTGTTGGAAATATGTAATAACTTCAGCGGAAACTATTGGAAAAGCTCTAAGAAAATGTAGTGCAAACTAAAACAGGCTCCTGACGAAAATTTCAGAGAGAAATCGGCATTCTAACATGTTCCAAAACTATATGCATACATCAATTTTTTCAATTAAGTTAAATTTGGGTTTGATGGCAAACTTGAGATGATTGAGCCTTTAAAAACAAATTTCCCGTGTCGCATTCTCCGTTGCTGTGAGAACATGTTAATCTTAATTAATCTAGGCTCGGATGAAATTAAAACTGTATTAGATTAGCCTGCAGCTAATGAAGCTAAGAATCCAGCAAGCCGACAAATTCACTTGAGGCCCAATTCAAATTTTACTGAGCACTTGAGTTACTCAGGTAACTCAAACTACAAAGTGGATGCAACTTTTGATTGTTGCAAGACGCCGTGTGCTAATTAGCTGCCCGCGGAGCGAAGGGTGGATGCTTGAGTGTTCGGGGAGATGAGGGAGTTCAAGGAGTCGAGGGACTTGCGTGCGTTCACTCAAGCAGCATTAATGAGTAAGCAATATAAATAATAATAATTTATAAATAAAACAATGCAGCGGAGTCAGCGCAGCATTTAATGAACTGCAGCAGAATAAGGCAAAAGATGGGAAATAAAAGGCAAGAAATAAAAAGAAATGATAAATGATTAAGCGGGGCAGGGGAGTAGTCGTTAAATCAGCTGACCTAGTTATATGTTTGGGTTTGTGCATGTGCCACGCCCATAAATATTCACATTTCTTACAGCTGGACAACTGTCCCTGGGGGATTTCTTATCATTTGTGTGCTTACCGGGATTCGATGCGTTAATATGAAATTCACAAAGGTTCTTTGTGCCCTGCGCAAAGTCATATGAGTCCGAATCGGTGAAGAGTATGTCCACATCCAGTTCAAAGCCACGGTTGGGTATTCCTTGTTGCAGGGGCGCCGAGAAGGGGCTGGAGTGAAAGGCCACCAGCATTTCCGGACCGCTGTAAGAAATAAATTGTCAAATATAGATTAATTAATATTTTGCTTAAAGGTTTTCAAGCTACTTTGCTGACAAAAGCGCATCTGATGAAATATACGAGTATATATTGTACTTTTGTTCTAATTTAAATGACAAAGAATTGTTGCTGCATTGTGAGTTATTTTAGTGCAATAATTAGAATATTATGAACATTTATGCAACTCCAGCCGGAAGGAAGCAGGAAGCTATAAAATTTATGAATTGCATGTTGTAAACTTTTTAGAACATATTGAAATTAATATATTTTATGGAAGGCTTAATAACATTTTGGACTGGCAATTTATGTGTACTTTTAACAGCCAAAAGAGTCAAATTCGAAATTTCTGAAATATCAGAGAATTTATAAAAGGAACTCAGCAGAATTGAAGAACATACAGGAATTGATTGAGGTATATGCTGGTTTGTGCTAGTATTATGTTGATTATGTTATTATAAGCATATTGTCAATCTTAAGACATCATCAAAACATATTTTAGCCACATTGCGCATACGCCCAGTCCAACAGCCAGCCTGCCCTGGGCACTCCAATTAGAGGCGCAAAGAAACTAGTTTCTCATAAATTTAATTTGGAGAACTCGGCAAAAAAGCAAAGTCTAAATATGGTTGGCCCCACAAGCACACACACACACACACACACACACACACAGTAACCAGAGAAACAAACAAATTTGAAGCGTGCCAGAAAAGGGCGGCCGCGCCTAAAAGTATGACGCAGTATTTTGTTGTGTCTTATTTGGTTCGCAGTTTTGCCAACAATTCCCCTGCCGCCATATATACCCTGTTTTTCACAGACAGCTGAGGGCATAGTCGATGCGTACTTAATCAGCAGCTGGATGCTGAGTATCTCCAATTTGAGCACTCACTCGACATAAGAGTTCTTACTTGTTTTAAGTGTCCGTCGGTCGTTTGTCGTTATGTCGTCTGCTTGTTTGCATTTTTGCTGCCAAATTAACTTTTTTCGCCATTGTCTGCTGCTGTTGCTGCTGCTGCTCCTTGGGACGGGGCAAAGTTTTAGTCAAATTTTTTGGCATAACAAGCGACAGGCAAGTAGCGAATCTGCGAATGCGGGCCAACATTTTGGGGCCGTTTGTCTTATGATTTTTGGCTGAAAATTATGAAATGACAGCCGTGGGTGTTGCACCATTTGTTGTAGACGACTCGACGCCAGCACAGGAGACAGAGCACCACCCAGGAGTGCTGGTGGGAGGGGCACAGGACTCACACTCAGGCGCTGGAGTCCAAACTGTTGGCCAGCGTTGCAAATGACATCGAGTGCTCATAAAACTTGGCCACTTTTGGCGCTTGCTTGTGTAAGCGTTTGTTCCACTGGCCCTTAAGTAACATTGAAAGGTTTAAACATTAACTTTACGATTTCGAAGTGCAAGAATAACTCATCGAGTCAATATTGCAAGTAAGGGAATACTTTTTAGGAAACTCTATAGATTGTACTTAAATATGTATTGTTTAATTTGCAGTTAAAACTCACATTCTGTGAAGAAACTGCCTAAATGCAAAATGAAAGTGGATTTTCAAATTTAATGATTAAATGCAAATAATCTGATAAAGTTTTCAAACACTCTGTTTTGAAATTATTTCTTGGAAAACAGAGTACATTGAATTCGTGCAACATCTGTCTACCAGCTTTCTCTCCATCTGTTCGTATCATCTGAATTTTCACTACAGTCTTGAGGCTAGAGCTACCAAACTTGCTACACATGTTGAAATATACCCCAGTTGATCAACTTTTTATCCAAATGAATGCCAAGCTTTAAGAAAAGTAAAATAAAGGAATTTACATTATTCCATTTATATCATTTAAGACTCAACGTCTTTTTCGCTGTATTGCCTTGTAAGGAGATATTAACTAATCTGCTTTATTATTTTTATTAGTGGGGGCGTCTGTACTGCGACCTATAAGATCTATTGTACTCTTTCTGAGCTTAGAGCTTACACATCAACCTTATCTTCTGCACAAATGCAAGTATTTTCGTCGGGTTGAGAGTTCCTATGTCGCCTGCATGGAGGATATATCAAGTAGCCAATTTTTTCTTCAAGCTGCATTCTGCTAGTATATGAGGATTCATCTTCTAGTTCGCAGATACTGCGTATCCCCCTGCTCACAATTCCTAGTTTACTGAGGCGACTTCTCAGTATAAAGTGCCCCGTTAAGGCCCCTTTTTTATTCTGCTATTGTGAGTGAAGTCTTCCCCATAAGTATTATTTGCTTGAATCTCCTAAGATCATAATTTCCTAAAAGTGACTTGGCCTGTCTGCAGCAGTTCTCCAGCTTGACTGCCTTCTCGTATTGTATGATATCCTATGCCACACAACGACTCTGGTTCTACTAGTGGCTCCCATTCAAGTTAGCTCATCGGCTGTTTGATACCCTGTGCACTGGAATCCAGCGAAGGGCAAGCTTGAAACAACTTATATCTTGCTTAAAGCTCTTATTGCTGCCTTGATATCAGAGAATCTGCTAGTTAAGGTCAGTGTCATTTGAACAATCATATAACAAATGTAACTTAAGCCTTTCGTATGAATTATATTCGGACGTTGATGTACAAAACGGGCAGTACATTCAAGTGGCCCAAACGACACCAAGCACGGGCTTGTTAACGCGCGGACCCAGGCAAAATGCAAACCCACCTCCCGCCCAACCGACCGAGGGGCGCGCCGCATAACGTGCGGTAACGAAGATCGCGAAACATATAAATACGAACAGACTAAATAAAAGTTCTACATAAATTAAACAATATACAAAAAACTATAGATTACACAGATAACATAAAATTGAAGTTCTAAGTACGGAAATAGCACTAGCATTACATATTAAATGATAAAGATTGTTATAATTAGAACATATGATACGAAAAGGGTTATGGATAGCATAGTTAGTGTTACAAACTTGAAGACAAAGGGGAAGAAAGTTTCTGGAATTTCTGATCGGAATTTGCAGCTGTTCTCCGATCTTTCTCAGGATTTGAAAAGTATCTAATAAAACGCAAGCTTTTTGCGTTTCTCAGTAGCTTTCTTATAATTTTTATTAATTTACGAAAGTATACGAGAGCTTTTCAATTTAAAGTTAAAATTGAATTTTTATGCCCGAGCCGACAGTGCGTATGCGTAATATAAAGTCCATAAAACTGAGAGAAAGCCGCAGCTTGAGCAGCATTCGCCCACACCTGCCACTTGTCAAGGCGCTCACGCACAACACGGCCGATGTTAAAAGCCATCAAACATGGCCAACACAAATGGCTTTTTAATACGTGTAAGTGTGGCTAAACGACACGAGCCAAGATGGGCGCTCTTATTATTCAAACACCCACACAAGGACACACAAAGTCACAGCCCATCTAAGGAGTCTAAGGAGACTCCGTCGCGGGCCAGGCGTGGCAGCTGCTGCAACGTTTTGTGTCACTGCCAAGTGCAATAAACTGCAAATGAAAAGTAAATTAATTTTTAATAAAGCGCACAAATGTTGCCTCTGTCTCTCCCGCTGGAATTTCCTGGGTGTCCGGCGACGCGCCACGTATGCGTAGCACTTGGGTACTTAATACCCTGCGGCACTTGCGGGTGTCGTAAAATCAACACAGGACCTGCCCCTTCCCTTTGCCTATCAATGCTGAATGCCTGAGTGCCAGCGACCCTTCTTCTGGCGAATTTTCAAATGAACCCGGTACCAAAATGTCTGACCGCAAATGGCACCGACATCTTGTGGTGTGGCGAGAATATCGAGTAGTATATCGAGAGTTTGGTGGTCGAAATGTGGGCTATGGTCTGCTGATTGAGGTGTGGAAGTGCGGGATTGTGGGGAGCTGCAAGTGGGTTAACTAAATTACCAACAATTTTAATGCTCGCTTTGAGAGGCAAACCCAATTGAAGAACTTCCACTGATTGACAGGCTTTCAGTGCGCGCGGTTGATTGATACTCAATGCAGCTAATGAAAGGCTTAAACTCTCATTTCATTTGACTTGAGTGCCAGTTAAGCGATCTTACGGCTTCAGTAATAAAAGAGTTTGATAGTTTTGACACTTTAATAACTGACCCAACCAAATTGTATACCAAGCCTGCTAAATCTGGCTTTTGGACTGATGAAACGCAGGCAAAGTCAAAGCAGCACTTTGCACTTTAATAAGACCTAAATTACTTATGCGTAATTCATTAAAAAGTATTTATAAGTACTAACTTTGACAAATAAAAAACCCAGTTCTGTATAAACATATGAGTTCAGAAACCAGCTCGAAACAAGCACTCAGGACTCAATGCTTATGAGCGAACTTAGCTTAGCATATTTACACACATACAGGAAACTTTCTCTACAAGCAAACTCTGCTGAGGTACTCGGCTTTACTGCCTGCTCACAACCGCGAGAGGCAAAGTAACCCAAAAAACTAACAACTAACTAAAAATTAATATGCAATTTAAAAAGTTAACGCTTTGGCTGCTTGGGCCAAAAAATTAACATACACGTACACTTAGAGCAGCTGGTATCCTGAAGAAAGTAGAAAGGGGGGAAGTTTGAGAAAATCCGCCCGAAAAAGAGTTCAATAAGAAGACGCAGACACGTCAAGCAGACGTTGGCAGCTTGCAGCTTGCAGCTTGTTGCAATTTTAAGTTGCACAGGGAAATTAATAATTTTCATGTGGCAAGTAACCCCTCAACCGTCAACCCTCTGCCAACCAGCTCCTCTGTGTGCACATATGCGCTGCTCACAGAAAGTCAGTCACGTCGGGCAGGGCGGGGGCTGTGAGGAGGAAAAAGGTGCCAGGCAAATTGTATGACTGTCATGTCTGAGGTGTCCGTAAGCCAACACTCACACACAACCAGCTGATGTAACTATATGTGTGTGTGTGTGTGTGGGTTTGTGTGTGTGCATTTGTAATTCGTCTGCTCATGTCGCGAAAGACGTTGAGAACGATTGGAAAGGGAGGGCGGAGCAGAGGAACCTAGATGGAGGACAACGTTTGAAGCGAACTTAATGCCGTTTTTCTTCAAACTGGCAGGCGTTGTGGGGGTGGGCGTGGTATCTACACCCCCCCGCCCAGAACTTTCCATCATATTCTCATCGTGCTGTTCTCTGTGTGCACTTTACGGTATATGCATTCTTTATGCGTTCCCTGTGCATGTTTGCTTATAAGATTTCAGCTCTCGTCATTTTTCAGAGCGTCCTCGAGAAAATGTCAATAAATGCCCGAGTGCAACTCATTAAGAGATTAAGCAACAAGGTGAAACTATAATCATCATCATCATCATCATCATCCCGCTCTTTAATCATCGTTCTCATTCGTAATAATCTTGCTGCTTGAGCAACTTTTAATTTGTGGCCTGCCTTAAACTTTCAAATATTTTTGCAGGTGCATAACCAAACAAGTAAGAATGCTATAGTCGAGTATACCCGACTACAAAACTCCCTGTACCCAGGTCAAAAATTTGCGATCACATCTACGTACACGTACACATGCACATACACATACACAAAAGACGCACATACACGAGCGACAGCTCGAGCGCAGCGCAAGCGAGGCATTTTAAGTTGTGGCTGTGCTTCTTCTTCCCCCGCGCTCCGGCACTGAATCTTGTTTGTGAATAACTTCCGTGATTGTTATCCGATCGACTTGAAATTTGGACAGTAGATTAAGAGTGTCTAAAGTATTGTACATGCCAAGTCCCAAATCTATATCTTGATAATTGTTACTGTAAAACGGTTTTTATGGAATAGCGGGGGAACGGGGGAGATATCTCAAATCTAAAATAAACTTGACCTGCTCCCGCTATACACGAACCTACATTCCAAATTTGGTGTCTCTAGCTCTTATAGTTGCTGAGATCCTTGCGTTCATACATACGGACGGACAGACGGACAGACGGGCAGACGGACGGACGGACAGACGGACAGACAGACGGACATGGCCAAATCAAAATCTCTTTTGATGCTGATCAAGGATATATATACTTTATAGGGTCGGAGATGTCTCCTTCTGCCTGTTACATACATTTGCACAGAATTAGTACCCCCTTTTTACCCATTTTATGGGTACAGGGAGTAAAAGCCATAAGGCTTGACAGAGTGCTCAGGCTGGGAGTACTCGACTGGGGGATACCCAGCACACAGTTCTAAAATTAAAGAGTATTGTCTTCATTTTTCTTGAACCCAAAGGGTTTTTGAAGGAAGAATGGGAAATGTAATAGCAAAAAGGATTTACCAATTTATTAACTGGGTGTACCCTGCCACACTTCGGTGTGGCACATTGTTGTTGCATGGATGAGAAAGTAAGAAATAAGCTAAACTTACTTCTTTTTCCTCCACTTTTTTCCCTCCGTGCCCTTTGATTTTCTGACTAGGATATAAAGAACTTAAAAGCCGATCTTACAAAAAGCTTCTCTCCCACATTTGACCTTAAGCCCATTTCCCGTCCGTAGTGACTAGTGGCAGTAGACTTTCAAGTTTCATACAACAGTTTTCCGCCCGTGGGGGTAGATTTTTCAAAGATAGATTTACACAGCACGTTCACCTTAAAAATAGCTATTTTCTCGAGGTATAGATAGATTAAAGCAATCCTTAAAGTGTGTCACATCGGTGCAGAACTTTTCGAGTTGTTGACTTCTGCAATGAGTTCTTAGCCTAGTACAATTAAAGTGCACTAGCTGTAAGGCTTTCAGCTCAAATTAAAGGATTTAATTCATAAATTTGTACATTTCAGATTGTACTTTTTGTATTGCTTTGAAACGCATGCTTTTTGTCCAATTCTTTTTAGAGCTATGTATTGTAGTTAGTTCCATTCAAAGTCATAATTTACGATTTAATACGCACGTAAATAACTTTGTTAAAGCTGTAAAATTTACGTACTAACATTTGTTGCCGCCAGCTCTTATAGTAAACACATCTCATAGTATAAGAGTGTCACACTATATCTCGGATGTTAATGCTGATAAAGAAGATGTCTTCATCTAGCTGTACATATATTTGCACAACTTTATTATTTAATTTTATGGATTCAGGGTATATAAAAATAAGATGAATCGCAACAACAATCAAGGTAGTGTGTGTAGATGTCTCAAGAGTCAGCAAAAAGCACAAACTTGCCCAGCCAAGCGACAACAAAAACAAAATGTGAAGTGGCAGATAAATGGCCGGAAGGGGGAGAAGGACGACGCATCGTCCACTCGAATGTTGAGGTCTGCTATATGGAGATGGAGGTGAGGCCTCTACTCCTAGTTTGCACTTGAGCCCTTAAGTCGCTCTTCCTGAAACGTTTTTCAAAACTCGTTGGCTAGAAATTTAAGTTAAAGGTCCAAAAAATGAAACAGTGAAAGCAAGCCATATACAGACGGCAGTTCCCGACTACGCTATACTCTGTTTCCAGTCTTATAAAGTTCCTTTGGAAGATTGAGGAAACAAATTTAACCCTTAAATGATCAAAAACTATAATTATCTTTACAGCTAGAGGTGCAAATGTAACATGAGGACTGCTTTTGGAATACTTTATAATTTGGATACAAAATCTTAACAATTGATATATAATTGGGTTAAAAGTAATTTGAAGAATTTCTTATGTGTGTGCAAATTAATGCGAGTTCGAATATCTTAGGGATTTGCGATCTAGATACAGGTTATCTCTAAAACAAGCAGACTCGACTAGAGCATTGTTTATAACCTAGCAGAGGGTATTATAATTGTTTCACGAAATGTGTAATGCATTGATGGAGACTTTCCGACCCCACAAAGTATATATATTCTGAATCAGCATCAATAACTGAGTCGATATAACGATGTCCGTCTGTTTCTATGCAAACTAGTCTCTCAGTTTTAAAGCCATCGTAATAAAACTTGGCACAGATCATTCTTTTTGCCGCAGTCAGTATATATGTCGGAACGGGCTGGATTGCACTACTATAACATATAGCTGCAATAGGAATGATCGGTCAAGAACTATGTTTTTGTATGAAAAACTATTTTGCTTATAAAGATATTCTCACCAAACTCACTCAAACCAAGTATCTAAAAAGTTTATACAATCTGACTAAATTTGGTTAAAATCAAACCACTATATCTTATAGCTGCCATGGAAACGATCGGATGAAAAATGAGTTTTAGTATGAAAACTATTTGTTTATACAAATATTACATCCAAACTCAACAATTGAGAGTTTTATTATACTTTATAAAGTTTTCCATAATTTTATCAAAATCGAACTACATTATCATATAGCTCCCATAGGAATAATCAGACGAAAATTGAGTTTTTGTTTAAAAAACACGCCGAAGATAGCTGTTCTTTCTTGTTGTTAATAAAATAGAAATATAGCAAAGGCAGAACTTACTCGCACTTTAAGAAATTTTTGAGCATACAAATATATAAGACTAGACCAATAAAATTAGTTTAAAGTCGGGTTCATTCACATAATTGCTTTAGATAGATGCTTTCGCAAGCTTTTATGTAGGTGTGATGTGATTTAAGTGCCTGCAGTGCTCTGGGATGGCTCTTTAAGAACTTATAGTGGCAGCTCCCCAGCACAGCACTTGGCAACTAATGAGCAAAGATTTTGCCATTGCATAAATCACATGCATCAAAATGTTTTCAATAGACAGCCATTTTGTATAGCCAAGCAAAAAGTTTCAAACGGCACACACATAAATCTATTTATGTGTTGTGTGTAGTACAACTGTGTGTGTGTGCTTGTGTGTGTCTCTCTCTATTTAAGTCTGTCTGTTGGTCGCTTTGTCTGTCTGCAGAGCAACCCAATTTCCGGTTTTTCTTAAGCATTGCGCACAATTGCAAGGCACATACAAAGCTTCATGAACTGTGACTGTATGTGTGTGTGTGTGAGTGTATCTATGTGTAACTGAATTGGAACACATGCGCCCCAGGCCAACTGCAGTGCAGTGCACTAGGACTGCGGTCTACAACACACACACACACACCCACACACACAGTCACACGCACACATACATAACACACGCTCATTAAAATGGCGCTCAGTCAGATGTCTGTCTGACTCGGCTTGTAAATGTATTATGAGCTGTGCTCTCTGTTCATATTTAAGTTTTTCATAAAGGAGAAATGGCGTTAAATAAATGCCTTACAAGAACTACAGCTTACAACACACACAACACAACACTATACAACACAACACACTAGCTGAAAAGTATGCTGTGATTTCATTCATTTCACTTACCGTGACACAACGCGAGGCAACCAGTCACCTCCACAGTATTTGGCCAGGACGGGGTCATTGGTGGAGCTGCCATCGTAGAATATCAAATGATCACGTTCTCCAGTACAATCCGACCAGGCGCGAATAGAGCGTGAGGTCTTATTAAAGCTGGCAATTGAGCTGTAAATATGAAGATATTTTATAATTTTATATTTACTTATTTACGAAGGCAAAAGAGTGCTGCCTCAAATCAAGAAAAATATTATTTATAACATAGATTTATGGAAAATTTGTAAAGCCTATTACATTTGAATCTAATAACGAGACCAACACCTTGGGGGAATTTTATTTCCCAGCCTGACTAGCTAGGATGGGGGTAGTTTTAATAGCCGGTACAGCAAGCTGTGGCCTAACTAACAACTTTGATGGTTAGAGATTTCATTAAGAAAAGGGGATCTAGGAAAGGGTAAGGATAGGATAAGAGTAATGTAGTTACAGTGTGGGAAATAGAGTGGGCCATAGAGTGAGAAATCTTAGGCCCGATGGGGGAGGATTATTAGAATCGGTAATCTATAAATACCATTTAAAAGCCTCAAACACAACGTATTCACTTAATATTTGTTTCTTTAATAGGTTGGGTCGAGGAGCAGTGTAGAATGTAGTTTTTTCTGAATTGTATTGTGCCTAAGGCCAGTAAGAGCCAGGTACAATACTCTTATAGCGCCTACCCGCACATAGAGTGCGGAATTAACAGCAGCGGAGCATTGAATTAAATTTGAGTGTTTATAAAATCTCTATTTTGCACGTGAACGATATTAAATAAAGAAATACAATAATAGCAATCAGCTCTAAATAAAATGCAAACATTTTCATTTTGAAAAGCCTGAAAAATAACTGCGAGCTGTCGATGCGTTGCACATTGGAAAACCTGTCAATGTTAATAACCAACAAAAGAAAATTAATGTGCATTATGGTATTGATTGAATGCTCTATTACAAAGCAATAGTATACTTAGGAGAAGGGTAAATATACGGTAGTGCTACTTTATATAAGGACAGCTTCACAGGCAGCTTCTCAAGACACGTGGAAGAAGTAAAGAACCGTTCTCAGGTGGGGGAGCTTAACTTTATTGCACAATTAACTAATAAAACAATAAATAAAATGCGTCTCATACAAGCGTGTTTTATTATTTCTATGGCTTTAATGGACCAGTGTTGGAAAGTACGTATTCGCTAACATGGTAGTGTTGGTAAGCAACGCTAAATAATTGTCGCGTTCGAAAATGAATTTGAAAACTAGTTTTAAACACTTTTAAGGAGCTCAAATCCAATTTCAAATGGGATTAACAATATTGGGATAAAATTAAAATTTAATATAATATCCAAAAATTAAAAAAAAGGAAATTAAATATTGTAGTCGTAGGTCTAAGATGCTAGTAGTCATAATTATGTTTTATATTCAATATTATAATTAATAAATATAAATAAAGAAAATTTAATTTGAATTTATATAAAACCGTATTAAAGGTATATCGATTAGTTCATAAGCAACCTAGGGCGATATACTTGATGTATCGATACAAGTATATCGATATATCATGCGTGGAATACCTATTCTTTGATCGCAACAGGCAGACTTTATTAATAAATAATTTAAGCGAATTTCTATCCAGTTGGCATCGGAATGCTCAATTAATATAAATTTAATATATTGATTTTGTATGTTTCCTAACTTTCATATATACAAACTCGTACCTTCAAGAATCGTGCTCACTCTGCTTACTCAATTGTCCTTTATATGACATCCTTGGCAAATACTAGGCAACTCTCCAAGTACTCGAAGTTGAATAGTGTATAACAATCGCTACATTTAACATTTGTTTGCATTTAAAATGGAATCGAGCCAGTGCCGTTCAGTCAGTTGTCAGATAGTTTGGTCTGGCTGTCTGTTTCTATCTAATTTGAAATGCATGCATTGTATGCAAACATTTAATTGGAATATGCAACATACATTCTACGTACATACATACATACGTACATACGTACATATGTTTGTGCATATAACCCGAAATTACTTAACATTTGTCCAGCCGGGTCAAACAACAGACAGTTTCAGTTTTGAAAGTGTGAAACACAATTGGAGCTGGAACTGCAAGTTGCAATGCATTTTACTAAATTGAAATTTGTCATACAAATACGAAACGGTCGTCTGCATCCACAAAATGCTAATGCTTATTTAATGTGCTCCATGCACGTTGCATTGAATTTGGCATTTCAATGGAGGTCCTGGCCCCGTTTACCCCCGATAGTATATCTTACTTACCGCTTCACTAAGGCCTTGTGCTGGTTCTCCTGGCTAACGGCAATCATGGCATGCTTGCTGGTTGGTACTTCTTTCTGTCGTATGGTCCAATAGCAGGTAACATTCCTTGGATACATACCAGGATAATTTGGACTTTGCAGGCGACACTTGTTACGATAGCATTCATCGAATTGCCTTGTACAATAGGTGCCGGGTGTGACACGTCCCAGTTCCAATGGCTTATCGGGGAGTCCATACCTGTAATGTGGGCGACACACAGTTAGTATAGATATACCTACATAGGTCCTGTGGAAGGGTATGGGCTGGTGTGGGCGGAGCTGAGTGTGTAATTTTAGCATTTAATTTAGTTTAGCTGGCACTCTGCACTGTATTTGTTTGGTATTTAGGACCTTCCTCCTGACTGCAATTTGCATAAAATGTGCCCTGGCATTTTTGGGTTGAAATTCTCATATCCCCAGCCCCATGTTTCCCCATTGTTTGGCTTCCTAATGGTGCGCATGCCGGACACACACATTCAATTTGCCTCTCAATGCATTTTGGATGCATTTACTCGTAAATTCTGTGAAATTTGTTGAGGCGCAAAAATACATTTCAATTTCAATAGCTAGTTGCTACTTTACACTCATTCTCTAATAAACACTCAGTTGCTGCTTCGCACTCCTTTTCTAATAAACACTCAGTTGCTGCTACACACTCATTTTCTGCTAAACACTCAGTTGCTGCTACACACTCATTTTCTGCTGAACACTCAGTTGCTGTTAAACACTCATTTTCTTTAACAATGTCACTCACAATTTTAAATTTACATAATTGCATAAAGTCCCTACCTAACACAGCCTCATAGCCCATCGACTCGTTTGCCACTACTAATAATTCGAATTCAATTTGTTTATTGCCAATAACCACAAAGCTAGGCAGTTTTCCAAAGACTTTAAGCTTACTCTTATTTAACCCAGAGTATGAAGTTGTAACGTTGTTTTCTAACACGAATTCTTTTTTACAGATCTCAAAATCACTTTTTCTGTTTTTTGGGTCAAAACACGTTATAATTTTATTTTTTATTTGTAGTAATTCTTTATTTTTATTGTTATTTAAATTAAAATACGTAACATTTTCATTTTTATATTCAGCATGTTTTAATTTACTTTCTTTTAAAGAATTTTCAAAATTTTCATCCATATTTATTGTTTTTGGTAACTTATTTTCTTCAACATTTTCCAAATTGTTTAAACTTAAACTTAGGTAGTTCATATTTTCATTTTGTTTACCTATAGCTTCACATTTTTTAACTTTATTTTGCAATATATATTCTTTGAGGCATGATATTTTGATAAAACTTATTGGGCTCCCTGAGTCGATGAGGCATTCTACGGAAAAACATTTATTGGTGTCGTTCTTAACGTATATATTAAAATTTTTAATGTATTCATTATGTACCTTGCTCTTTCTTTCCTCGCACATTGTCACCTGATGCTCCTTACTACCACACCCGTAGCATGCTCCTCGCTCGCGTTTGGGTTTACGACACTCTGCTGCGAAATGGCCTAGCGAGTTACAATTGTATCAGCGCGTTGGTGTCGTTGAGTTAGCTGCTTTGTTCGTGTTGCTTGATAGTTCCACCTTCTTGGGCAGAATGATCTTCTCGAACGCCTGTAGCAACTGGAAGGGAACTGCAAAGCACTGCATGTGCGCTTGTCGGCGCAGGGTACCGTCTGGAATTCCTTCGATGACTCCATCAATCAGTTCGTCATTGTCGAGTGCTATGCGTGATGCCAATGCCAGTTTATCATTGAAATAAACGGAGAAATTTTCATTGCGCATCCACATTCGCGCCTCGAACTTTCGACGAAGTGATAGCTTGCTTTCCTTTGCGCAGAATGTAGCCTCCATGATATTTAACAGTTCGTCTACTGGCATCGACAAATGTACACTCTCAGAATGTAGCCAGGTTAATGCCTTTTCCTTTAACTTCGACATAATCAGCATTCGCAGTGTACTGTCGTTTACTTTATGTACTTTTGCGATTGCCTTTACTTGTGAGATCCAAATGCTGACGTCACCAATGTTGCCATGAAATGTTGGCAACATATCTTTTAACATATTTAGCAACATGATGCTAGAGCCGCTGTTGACTGTTGCGCTTTCTATTACGGGCGCTTCCTTATTGTGCGATTTCAACATTTCGTTTTGCAATTTTAGCAATTCCAATTGCAGCTTGAGCACTTCCACTTCTCCGCTACTGTTGATCGTTGCGTTTTCGTTTGTTTCTTCCGTCTGTGCATAAACGTTGTTGATGTTAGCTAACGGAATCAGGGGCTCTGCTACGATGTTTCGGTCAGGCGCCTGTCTGGCGTCTTCGGCTTCTGCGAACGCAAGATTATTGTCGCCTGCGTTCTCGTCTACTTCGTTTTCGTCTATTTCGTTCTCGTTCAGTGGCGGACATTCTCCTCGCACTTCTGCTAAAACGTCATTTAGACGCGCTGCCATGGTAGATTTTGTACCGCTTTTGGGCAAACCAAGTACGCCTAGCCAATTTCGCAAATGCGCCACTGAATATTCGTCTGCTCCGATCAGTTCATTAATTTTTTTTTTTTTTTTTAAATAAATTTTTTTTTTAAGAAATGTTACACTTGTCGTCTGCCAGAGCGAGAAAACAATTAGTTTTTTTTTTTTTTTTTTTTTTTTTTTTTTATTAAAGCACTCTTGGTTAACTGTTCTTTAGTTTGTAGGCACTTTGGATAATTATCCCTCTGAATTTGTGGCAGCCGAAATTAATAACCAGACACGTCCGTTTGCTTCAATATTCGGTAAATATGCTGCGTTGATCCCGACTAGAAAGAGGGCACGGAGAATATTGGCCTTAGGCTCAAAAAACGCGGAAAAAATCCAAGAACCGATTTCAGGTGGGGGAGCTAAACTTTATTGCACAATTAACTAAAAATACAATAATTAAAGCACGTCCCATACAAGCGATTGCCGACCCGCTGTTGTAAACTAACAGAGCAGGGTTGCGTGCGCCGATAACTTTATGTTATTAACAGAACGCAGTGCTGGTAAATGATCATGTGCTGACAGAGTAGGGTTGACAAGTATCGTGAAATAATTGGCGCGAACATACTGTACGATAGTTTGAAGAATATTTGGGCGCTAAGATTTGAATTTCTGGATTGAGTAAAACTAATTTTATTTAATATATAAAAATTAAAGTGAATTGCTAAAATTACATTACGCTCTTTATCAATGTCAAAATAAGAAGATTACAAAATTTCTGCCGAATACACATAGTATATTTATACATATGTATGTATGTACATATAATATAATAAAATTAAAAATTATATTTATAAAAATAAGTACATATTTATATGACAATGGGACGGACCATTGTTCAAAATATGCCAAAAGTTTTAATATTCTTATGTATGTACGTATGTATGTTCATTTACAAAAGTTTGTACTTACATATGCACATACTACATGAACAAAAATCTCTAATGCAACAAGTATGTACTTGTATACATATGTATGTATGTGCGCACATATAGTGCGTGTTTGTATGTACACACAAATGCTGTGAATATGCAGTTTGTACTTAAATATGTAATTCAAAGATAAAGCATCTGTTTACGTAAGTATGTACTTATGTACATAATGTAAATACATTCATGTTATAGGAATATTTTACCATGTACATATTTATACATGTGTGTATGTACATATGCACACGTTTATGCATATTCATTCCCATAAATTGTCAGAAAAATTAAGATTTACGTATGTACATATCAGTGCACACGCGTGTGCACATTCATTCACATATGTATGTATGTATGTATATGTTCGTAAATTACATTCAGCTTGTCTAAAAAAACAAGTAAGAATGCTCTATTCGAGTATACCCTACTACGAAACTCCCCGGTCTACAACTTCCAAACACATCTATGTAAATCCACTTATACATACACAAAGACGCACGACCACGAGCGACAGCGCAAGCGAGGCATTTTAAGTTGTGGCTGTGCTGCTTCTTCCCCCCGCTCTACAGCACTGAATCTTCCTTCGTGAATAACTTCCGTGTTTATAGTCCGATTGACTTGAAATTAGTAATAATTAAAATATTATACATGCCAAATCCAAAATCAATATCTCTTACATTTTTGCTGTAAAACGGTTTTAATCGTATAGCGGGGGAGTGGGAGGGAATACATATGTCGGACCCAATATAAACTTGATCTGCGCCTGCTATACACGAGCCTACATTCCAAATTTGGTGTATCTAGCTGTTATGGTTGCTGAGATCAACGCGTTCATACATACGGACAGACAGACGGACATGGTCAAATCAAATTTTCATTTGATACTTATCAAGAATATATGTACATATGTACATATATGTATTTATATACTTATAGAGTCGGAGATGTCTCCTTCTGCCTGTTACATGCGTTTGCACAGATTTGGTAACCCCTTTTTACCCATTTATTGGTACAGGTAGTAAAAACTAAAGCGCTGTGACGTCACAGCTTACTAAATTGAGCGCGCGCTTTGCAAAATGTATGCAGCAAGAATGCAATTTGTTCGTATGTACATACATATGTATGTGTCTTAACGCTCATTGCATGCGTATGAAAATACATACAATGAAGAAAGGTAACTATACATATATCTTTATATTCTATATTTCTATGACGTAAAAAACTCGACATCCCATATCTTAATGTAAACAAGCCATATTAGTCAATTTTTCAAAATTACATCGTTGTGACGTCACAGCTTACTGAGCGAGTGAGTTGCCAAATACACACATACAAACATATGTCTATAATAAAGCGCGCGCAAGATGTAGCTAATGTTAATGTGTTTGACAATGTGTCCAGCGATCAAAAACCTGGCGAAATCTAGCGGTTCATTAAACGTTTGCTTGTTGTTGCGTATGTGGGTATTGCCTGCGAGTAAATACATATGTACATATGTATACATGTACATACTTGTTGCATTAGAGATTTTTGTTCATGTAGTATGTGCATATGTAAGTACAAACTTTTGTAAATGAACATACATACGTACATACATAAGAATATTAAAACTTTTGGCATATTTTGAACAATGGTCCGTCCCATTGTCATATAAATATGTACTTATTTTTATAAATATAATTTTTAATTTTATTATATTATATGTACATACATACATATGTATAAATATACTATGTGTATTCGGCAGAAATTTTGTAATCTTCTTATTTTGACATTGATAAAGAGCGTAATGTAATTTTAGCAATTCACTTTAATTTTTATATATTAAATAAAATTAGTTTTACTCAATCCAGAAATTCAAATCTTAGCGCCCAAATATTCTTTCAAACTATCGTACAGTATGTTCGCGCCAATTATTTCACGATACTTGTCAACCCTACTCTGTCAGCACATGATCATTTACCAGCACTGCGTTCTGTTAATAACATAAAGTTATCGGCGCACGCAACCCTGCTCTGTTAGTTTACAACAGCGGGTCGGCAATCGCTTGTATGGGACGTGCTTTAATTATTATATTTTTAGTTAATTGTGCAATAAAGTTTAGCTCCCCCACCTGAAATCGGTTCTTGGATTTTTTCCGCGTTTTTTGAGCCTAAGGCCAATATTCTCCGTGCCCTCTTTCTAGTCGGGATCAACGCAGCATATTTACATTCTTCAGAATGTTTTATTCCTGTTCATGTTAATGTCTATGTTAAGAGTACACTTCTGTTAAACTACTATTATCGATATACATCATGTGAGTATTTGTATCGAGCGCGACAAGTTATGCATAATCGAGCGCGAGATTCAAATGAGCTTAATATTTACTACTACTATGATCAGTTTGTGTTTGTACATGCCAATGTACCTACTACAATATCTATTGCCATATCCGATGCAAACAAAGAGCGCGACACAAACAACAAAATTTTGACACACGTCTAGGCACAAATGGATTGCAGCTTGAATCGCAAATGGCATGCCTGCCACGTGTCCTTGCAAGGAGTTGCTGCTCATGTTTTATGCACGGCCCCAACGAAAGATGCGCTCTTCGCGCAGGTATAAAGATTTAGCACTATGATTTTTTGGCTCAGCTGCCAGAGTGCTCCAAAACAAAGGCGAAACTGTCTCCTGGCCCAGCCTGGGGATGACATTAACTTGCCGAGCCGTCCACACTTTTAAGGGCTGACTGTTCTGCTACACGAGGTTTCACTGATAAATTATTGCCCAGGGAGCTTCTGGGCAGACTATACTACCCCTAAGGAAATATATTGCCTGTACAAAGTCTACAAGCAGCTCTAAGCACAAAAACTTCTTGGTACATAATCCATTTTACGATTAAGACACTTTCAAAGTTAATATTTTGTATACTTATATTTATTTTTAACTCCAAACTTTGGATATAATTTGAAATCATTACAGCTCGCCTAAGCTAACATTATAACCAGGAACTCATTGCACTTGGCATTATAATTTTATAGATATTTTACCCAAGCTCTAGTTCTAATTGAATTTCGTTGCCTTTGACAATAAAGTATAATAATTTGATGACTATGACAATTATTACACATTATTTCTGTGAAGAACAACTCAAGAAGGCTTAAGCTTTGTAATCATATATCTATTCGTATCAGTTCTAAGTAAGCCTAAGATATAGGTATATATATGATACACATTTTGTTTGGTTTTTATTCTCTGTTCCCGAAGGGAAAAATATTATATTGGGTTTGCGAAATGTCCGTAAGAACGCAATATTTTCCACACCCTTGAAGCTAGAGCAACCAAACTTGGTACACACATTGGTGTATACCCTTAATATATGAAGTGTCCAGATCGTCTGCTCACCCCCACCTCCTCGCCCACAATTTGGGGAAAAAGTGTATCTTCAACATTTGTTAAGCTATAGTCATAAAATTTGGCATACAGGATAATGTTGAGATTCCTGACAGATCTGCATCAAAAATAAAGAGATAAAATGAAAAATTCAAATATTAAAACAATAAATTGAAAATAATAATATTTACAATAACCTACTTGTCAATAAGTCAATATTGAATAAAAAGACCAACTGACTGACCTGAATATGAAACTACAGCATCACTATAAAAATTCGATCCCAATACCAAACGTGTGTTCTCTGTTGTCCCAACCGTCCCGGGCTTATTAGATTCCGAATTCTTATTCAATAAAAACCTTTTTTCCCGAACTCATCTCTAATACATACTCGTACATACATACTTGTGTAATGTAAACCCTTTCTTTGCTAGGAAATTTCTTCGCAGCCTTATTTCAGAAAATTGTCCTATAATGATAGCTCCTTAACGTTCTGCACAATTGTCAATTTAAGTATTGGAAATGTCGTTTAGTTCCTCGAAGATACTTACCTCACAACTGCATCGGACTGGCTAATGAATTTGTATCTTATGCTGAACTCAAAGGGCTTCTCGTCGCGAATATTGCGTGGCGGATGAAATACCTGAAAAAATGTTAAATCCGCAAATGTGAAGAAAATATCAAAAAGCGCATTTAAGTATGTATATTGTGCAATACGTTCTCATGTCAAAATGAGCTGAAAATTGAGTGGGGAAATAAAAGAAGATAGCACACGGCAGACGTATGGGAAGCCCTGCCAAATAGAACAGGAAATGATGTTCCGTCAGTCAGGAGTCTGCTCCTCAATTGTGTGTGCCAATACAAAGGACATCGATTCACCGCCTGACGTGCTCCATTGAAATATATATTTGTCGAACACTCAGTGGCAGCTGCCAAGACAAAGAACAAATGCAATTTTGCTTGAAGGGTCTGTTGAACTCTTCTTGTATTTCGATTTCGGGCTTGTAATGAGTTAAACGGAAACTTGTTCTGAGTTGTTCCGAAAAATTGCCATTTGCACACGCAATTTTCTTTTAATTATGCAATCTGCAATCTGCGCCTCCGACCATGTCAACTCATCATCACTTGGAGCAATTTGTTGCACTCTCAGCACCGGCAGGAGTCGAGTTGTCGAATTGGCGAATTGGCGACCCGCCAGGCACCCGAATCGGGCATGAATTTTTATTAATTTTCATAATTTATGCGTTGGCGAACCTGTCCAGAGCTGTTGTCCATTTGCCTTTATGGCTGGGCGCTTATTTAAATATTAATCAGAAAGTGGCAATGACTGCTCAAGTAAACATTACGCATACGCCGCGTATCCGCAAACGTTGTTCAGTTTTAAATTAAAAACAAGTAAGAATGTGCTAGCTGGCAGTGCTCAACTAAGAGTTACCCTGTAAGCAGCTCTAAGATAAATAAAGAAACCATTGTTTCATTTTATTTTAAACGAGTTTTGGGATAGCAAAATAACTAACTAATTGTGCATTTTTCAATTACTCTGTTTGTTGTAAGTACAACTGTACTCTCACTCGGTTTTTTTTTAAGCCGAGCTAGGTCAGTGCCTGCCTCGGGCTGTCCTTCACTCACCTTCACCGATGCTGTCACCGTGGATGTTTCGCTGAAGTATAATTGCGGCCCGGTGGCCTTGCCGCACCAGGAACCGCCCGTGAATGGGCGGCCCAGTTCGCTGAGCTGTCAAGTAAATAAATAAAATTTAATTAATTAAAAATCAAGTATGTTTCGCACAGAATGTTGTTAAAGCAATTTGCCATCTGCTTAATATATCTTTATATCTTTTTTTTGTCTTCTACTGACACATTTTAAAGCACACGCATGCACAAAAGTGGGTTAAGTTGCATTCCATTTATTTTTTGCATCGATTTTATTGAGAGTAATGTATAAAACTGTTTGCTGTGCAAGTAAAAAATTAATAAGCGCGCGGAAGCTGCAAACCAGCCCAAACAGCAATCCATCGGAAACCCGCTCCCGAGCCGTCTACCAATCCCATCCAATTTCAACTCTACCCTGACCAGACCGAGCATCTGGCATGGGTAATGGATTATGACTGTTGTATAAATTTTATTTGCTGGCGCCGTTTGCCGCCTCGTGCGCTCAATATTTGATTGTTTTCCTTTCGGTCGCTGACTGCAGCTGGCAGGATGCAGGAGACTGGATATTGTGCAAAAAGTGTAGCATACATTTGTGCGCCATGCGCCAAGCGCCAAGCGCCAAGCGCCAAGCGCCAAGCGACACTCGCCAATCGCCAATTTCCAACTTACGAAAATAAAGCTGTTGGCAATTGTCGAAGGTGCTCCAACTAAAATAATAGCCAACTTGATTGCCAGCAGCCTAAAAGCGCACATCAAGCAAATATAAACATGTACAAATACTAAAACACCTACGGGTAATGGTACACAAATAAATGTTAAGTAATTTCCCCTAAATTGTGCCCAATGCACTCCTATTTAAATGTCAAACATATGTGTTATATATATATGTATGGATTATAGCGCAATGCGTTAAAATTAATCTTTAATATTCACAAACTAAATTTGTTTGTGCTAAGTATTATTTTTTTAGATCTCTTGCTAAAGGGTATTATACTTTTGTTCAGCAAATGTGTAACACTTTTTCGTCCTCATAAAGTGTGTATATATTTATGATCAGCAACAATAATTTAAACGATCTAACGATGTACGAATGCTGTTTCAATGCTGTGCTCTTTTAAACTAATTTTATCAATATCGCAAACACAATTCAGTATAAAAACTCTTGCAATTTTTAGAGATTGACTATTGGCTTAAGATCAATGCACAAACCAATCTGTTAGCGTTAGAAAGCTGAATGCTTTACAGTAAAATTGTTTTATTATAAAGCAAGAAAGAACGGGTATATTCGGCGTGCCGAGGCTATTTACCCTAGCAGCAATGTTTCTTATAAAAAACTCCATTTTGGTCAGATTACTATAATGTGGGAGCTATTTGGTCCGACTTTGATAATATTATAAGAAACCATATGAAATATAATAAGTTTGGATGTAATTCAGAAAGTTTTTCATCCAAAAACTAATTTTTCATCCGATCCTATGGCAGTTATGTGATATAATGGTCTGATTTAAACTAAATTTGGTCAGATTGTACAAACTCTTGAGAAATTTGGTTTGAAAGAGTTTGATGAGGATATCTTTGTAAACAAAAAAGCTTTTCATGCAAAAACATAGTTTTCGACTGATCATTCCTATGGCAGCTATATGTTTTAGTGGTCCAATCCGGCTGGTGCTGACACATGTACTGCCTGCCGCAAAAAAAGGATCCGTGCCAAATTTCATAATGATAATTTTAATACTAAGACTAGTTAGTTTTAATGTTATCATTATGAAATTTGCATAGAAACAGACGGACAGACGAACAACGTTATACCGATGCTGATTCAGAATATATATACTTTGTTGGGTCGGAAACGTCTCCTTTATTGCCTTACACATTTTGTGACAAAATTATAATACTCTCAGCTAGGGTATAATCAGCACTAAGACGTTAATTTGGGAAATTCCACACACAAACGATCTGCGGAAAAGGATTCTTTTTCTAAACAGAAATAATTGGACGTGTTTCACCGAAATAAGGAAAAGATCAAGATCTAGGCTGATGCACTACTACATTTTATACCTTTTTTGGAATAAGAGTATAATCACTTCATTAATCTGAGTTAGGGATCTCAGTCATTTCATTATTTAATTTCCTCTGCTTACCTCTTGATTCATTCTACAAAATCTGTCACAATGCAAAAAAAATCAGGCTAAATCCCAGAAGTACAAAATAAGAAGTACATGTGTAGCTGCATCTTACACACACATCACTCTAACTCCTTTCGAATGAGTAGTATGTCATATATATCAATTGGTCTTATGTCGTGTCATATAGGCTTAAGCAATGGCCATTGAGTATGTCATCCATTCTACTGTTAAAGCTAAGCAATTCAGCTATAATCAACGGCTTCACAGTCCCGACTGCTGCAAACCATGGCACATTGTTTGTATATCCTTCTGAGAACTGCAAGAGTGTAGAGTGTGTAAGAGAAAAATTGCCAGCTCTGGCTATTGGCATTCATTGAGCTGAGCATAGGCTGCAGTAATGTCGCTAATAGCAACCAAGTCTGGGCAACCACATCATCCATACAGTTTGGGTATGGAGATGGTGCCTGACTGCCTGCCTAGCGCTTCCTGTGGGGCATAGGTCCTTGTGCTCGTCAGGCTGCCAGCAGTCAGCAGGCAGCTCATTTACACAGTGCCTATTGGTGCCTATTGGCACTGCTTATGAATGGGGTTGGGGTTCCAATTGATTAAGTTTTTAGTTAATGGGTTATTTGAACTGCACCACACACTGACCAGCCAGGTCTGTGTTCATCTCCCCCGTCCAACTCGATGCCTAGTTCTGCAACTGGCCATGTCCTGTGGCTGCGGCTGCTGCTGATGCTGCTCTCCCCAACTCAAACAACAATTTTTGCTGTAATTGCAAAGTCGCCATCGATGTCGTTCATTCCAGGGCTCTGGCCAATATTTGTAACTGGTTAGAGTTGCAATTCACTGTTGTCATACGAAATGGCTTTGACCAGCAGCAGCAGGAGCAGGAGCAGGGGGAGAAGTGGCAGGAGTGCCAGGCAACAGGCCTCACTGCCCAGCATAATGGTAATTTTCTGATTTCGATTTTGTGTAAATTCATTGCAAACTGTTCGGGCCTCTGCCAGTTTTTGCTTCTTGCCCCTAAGCACTGGCAGGACGAGTATATCCTTGGCATCATTATCATCAACAGCATCGTCATTATCATCATTATTATCGTTGTCGTTGTCGTTGTCGTTGTGTCCATTGTGTGCAGTGGAGCGTTATTAGCATCGACTTCATAACGAATTATTGGAATTTCGTTTTTGTCTCTTCTATCTGCACTCGGTTTGCTCAAAATATCTTTTTCTGGTTTCTTTTTGTCTTGTGGCGTTTTGTTTGATTAAGTGTTTGCTTTAAATTGATTGAATTATTATTGTGGTCAGTTGGAGTGACTGGCTTAAATGTAGCATGCTTATGGGCGCCATCAGGACACGAGCTGTTGACTTTGCGTACAGAGCTACTGGCTGGCTTTAAAGTAATTTCAAGTTGACCTAACGTGTTCGTAATACCAATTTTCAATGATCAGCAATTGCTAAATTAAAAAAATGGGTTTTGTGGAAGTATTTCATTATTTTGAATGCTTTGTAATAGTTCTTGGACCAAAAGAATCCTGGTTCGATTATCAAGCGTTGCCTTGGAAGTTCCGATTACCCTGCTGATGGACATATGTATATAAATTAGATAGTGTTATTCAAGGCCTGCGAATTTTACTCGAATTTCCCTTTAAAAAACTGTATCATTAAATATTGGTCGCAAGAGTTTGTAATATGAGCATTTTAGAAATAAATAGTTTGTATTGTTTATGTTTTTATGGTTTTATGAGAGTTGATCGAAATTACCTATTCCTTTCGCTAAGTTTCCCTTGTATAACCTAGCAGATGGTATTATAAATATGTCATGAAATGTGTAACGCATTGCAGGAGACGTTTCTGACCCCACAAAGTATATATGTATATCCTTGATCAGCATCAATAGCCGAGTCGATATAGCGATGTCCGTCTGTTTCTATGCAAACTAGTCTCTCAGTCTTAAAGCCATAATAATAAAAATTGGCACAGATCCTTTCTTTTTCTGCACGCAGTACATATGTCAGAACCAGCCGGATCAAACTACTATAACATACAGCTGTCATAGGAATGATCGGTCGTAAACTATATTTTTTTAAGAAAAACTGTTTTTACTCCCTGTACCCATAAAATGGGTAAAAAGGGTATTACATCTGTGCAAATGTATGTAACAGACAGAAGGACACATCTCCGACCCTATAAAGTATATATATTCTTGATCAGTATCAAAAGAGATTTCGATTTGGCCATGTCCGTCTGTCTGTGCGTCTGTCCGTCCGTCCGTCTGTCCGTATGAACGCGTCGATCTCAGCAACTACAAGAGCTAGAGACACCAAATTTGGAATGTAGGTTCCTGTATACCATACGCAGATCAAGTTTGTTTCCAATTTCAGATATCTCACCCCGTTTCCCCGCAATTCAATAAAAACGTTTTACAGGAACAATTTTCAAGATATAGCTTTTACATTTGGCATGTACAATACTTTAGTCTCTCTTAATCTACTGTCAAAATTTCAAGTCAATCGGATAATAAACACGGAAGTTATTCACGAAAGAAGATTTAGTAATGCAGCGAGAGGGAAGAAGAAGCACAGCCACCAATTAAATTGCCTCGCTTGCGCTGTCGCTTTTGCCGCCTGTGTGTGTGCGTCTTTGTGTATGTGTGTGTGTATGTGTAAGTGGACGTAGATGTGATTGAATGTTTTAGACCTGGGTACAGGGAGTTTCGTAGTCGGGTATACTCGACTATAGCATTCTTAGTTGTTTCTTATGGAGATAACCTCATCAAACTCACCCAACCCAAGTCTCTTTAGCGTCATTACAATGTGATCAAATTTGCTTAAAATCGGACCACTATATCACATAGATGCCATAGGAACAATCGGCTGAAAAATGATTTATACACACATTCATTAAATTATTTTTTATATGAAAAACTTTATGTTTATAGAAATTTTACATCCAAACTCACCATTTAAGTGTTTTATTATGCTTTATATAGTTTCCTATAACTTTATCAAAATCGAACGACATTATCATATAGCTCCCTTTGTATAAAAACACTGCTGCTAGGATATATAGCTTCGGCACACAAAAGTTAGCCGTTCTTTCCTGTTTCATTAGATTTTATAATTTTATGAATACCTAATATAAGTATTTTGAGTTTTCCTAACATTTGAAGTTAATATAAATTTATTTTTACTACTATCTTTGCCCTATTTAGTTGTAGAGACTATTGACGTCACTGACCACACCTGGCAGTGATTCGAAGCAATTAAAATTCCGCCATCGGATCGGTATCATTATTAGTATTTTATGTACATTTTTAAGGCTTTTCTATTTTCTATTAGCCTAATTATATAATTATATTGTTTTATATCGGGCGACAGCACGGTTTGTTGGCCAAATAAATTAATATAGTATTTTCGCGCAGTTTAAAAACCCATTAGACCTTTTTTGCTCACATTTCTAGTGTTTAAGCTGCAGTATACAATGCACCTTTAGCTGATTAAACTTGGCTCAATTCACTCTGATGCTACAACATTTTACACGGCATTGTGCACCAGCTCATCAGCAACAGGGACGCGTCATTTAAACAATAGCCGATAAAAGTTTTATCTGCACAGTTGTTGGGTGTCGACGTCGCAGCTTTATAATCTGCCAACAATAAACAAAAGGACCGTACAGAAAAGCCTTCAATAGTGCATCCTGCACACACGCCGCCCTCTCCCCCACCACGCTTAAGCCAGCACGTTATTCTACTGTATTTCTGGTTTAATTGTGAAACAATTTAAGCGCATAATGCCACATTCGTTCCACTGTGTTCAGCCCACACGCAGAATACACAAACCCCGTACAACTTGCCAACTGTCTGAATTTCTGTTTGATTTACTGTAATTTAAAACATTTGCCACAGTTTTTTACATCATTGCTATTAAAAAATCATTAAATATAAATTATGGAGCCAGGCGAAGCTTTTAATTTGCAATTCAATGCGCTCTTGTATAATAAATATATACTACAAAATAAAAATAACTGAGTTGGTTGCTCAACAATGACTAGAAAATACCCTGTTCCAGCTGCTAGACTGTAAAGCTCAAAATATGTAATTCTCGAGCTCATTTATTCTAACTTATCACCATTCACATATATACAGATCTACTAAAGGTTAAATGATTTCTTCTTATACATATATTGTAACCATAACAAACAGTGCCACGAATCCAAGTAATATAATATAGTTATTATAAGAGTTTTAATAATATTGAATTTGAAAGAATACTGTGAAATACTATATATAATTTTAGTATTATGTATATTCCACACTTTCAGAAAAATATACATTTCATTAGCTCGAAGACAGTTTTTTTCCGCGTTTGCGGAAAATATAATTGAAATATGTAATATTTATGTCTAGAGATTATCCATAATATTTTTAATATTTACAAAATGTATTAACTGTGTAGGGAATATGCCAAAAGACTATTATCGCATGTCCCTGACTAATTTCAGTACAACTTTTACCATTAATTATTTGATTAAATTTTAAGGTGGATAATTGTGGATCGTTTATCACTTTCGTCAATCTGTCAAATGTGACTCTCAATGCAACTTTTCCATGAAAGTGAGAATTTGAATTTAAATTCTGCTTATTGCAATAAATAGAAAGCTTATTAAGTAAGCTAATAAACAAGAGAAAACGAGCGAAAGATACTATTTTCAAATTGAATGGTTAGTTCTTTTCGATTGGGGGGGGGGGGGGAGTTTCCTTAGACTTACAGTTTATTTATTTCACTTCTTAAAATTATTATCATTATATGGTGATGGGGCGTTGCACTGGGACCTATGAGATCTATTGTGCCCCCTTCTGAGCCTAAAGCTCACTCATCAACCCTACTTCCTGCGTGAATGCAAGGATTTTGGTTGGATCTAGATTACCTATATTGCTTGTCTGAAGGAAAAACCCACCCAGGTGCCTGTTTCTTCGTCTGGCACGGGCCGTGCAATCTGTTAATATGTGTGTTGAGGTTTCAGCCTCCATTTCACAGAATCTGCATGTCCCGCTAATTACAATTCCCAGCTTGCTGAGGTGGTTTCTCAGACTACAGTGCCCTGTTAAGGGGCTGGTGAAGTGAATTCTTCCCCAATGGTATTACTTCATACAATGTTAACTTAAAATTAAAATAATAATGTTATGGGTAATTAACTACGCAATAGAGATCTGCAGTTATTTAGTAGGTCCAACAACATTTGTATTTAATTTATACTTATACTAATGAATAACTAAATTTAATGAAATGCTGACAAACTTTGTATAATATATTATACTTTATTACTGGATAAGCCTTCATTCTAAGTGCAGGACTAGCATACACGCTTAACCGTTTGCTGGGTACAGGATATAAGCAATATGAAAACTTACAAACCTTTTAAGGTATTTTTTTCGGCTATGACTCGTAAATATGACGGCAGAAACAAATGCCGCTGGGCGGCACAGAGAAGGGAAAGTAGTTGAAAAAATGTCCAAGGAGTTGGCCAAGTTGAATTATGAGCTTGTCTATGGCACACACACACAGACACACACACACGAATATGCCCACACAGATGTATGTTTATAGATAGAAGAGCTTAAATTGCTATTGACAAACTCGAATGCGAGGTTGTTGTAGCTGTAGCTGTAGCTGTAGCTGTAGCTGTTGTCTTAGCCAGCAGGACACAGGAGGCAGGACACCACAGCACGAGGACTAAGCGGATGTTATGATTGTCAAATATTGAGTCATTTACTCAGGCTGGCCTGACCAAGCCTGGCAAAGGACACTGTGGCAGGAGCGCAGTCGTTGTTGTTGCTGTTGATTTAGGTTAATACGTTTATGCATAAACTTTGTTATTTATGATTAACAATATTAGCAAATAAACAAAGCAACAACATGAATATCCTCAGTTCAGCAGCAACGCCCCGCACCGCCCCACCCACGGCTGGTTGAGTTTAAAGCCAAGAGTCTTGTTGAATTATTCAAAATATTCCAGAGAAAAGGTCGTACTAAGGACACCGCCTGATGCAATATGCATGAAACAAACTGTCCAACAAAATTGAATAACTGATTAAACTGCTACTTGACAGCTCCTCACATACGCCGGAAAAACTTTGGATAGCAGTTTGTTACGTATGCACTCCAAAAATCACATACTAGGTAGATTGGCATAAATATGAGACGGTCAAGAATTTATGTGGCCAGGCCATGACACGAATAATTTATAAAGGAAACCGAACGAACGAAAAAAAAATGAAAAAAACTGGAAATAAAAACCGAAACCGCGTCAGCAGTTAAAAATGTTTGCCTTAAATAAATAAAAGCAGGCGCCGGAGTGCGGCAGCTACGATAAAACACGGAAAGAGACCGGAGAATGACAACACAAACCTGCGGTTAGTTACGAGTTTATAAAACTGCAACAAGGCCTGCGCATATGGAGAAAAAATTGCAAATATTTAACTGAATTTTAAACCCAAAAACTCGCATGCAAAAACGCCCATTGCCCATCTCTCCTTAAACCCCCGGCCAGATCTATTCCGGGTGTAGTTTTGCGTACACATGTCAAGTGCCAAATGAAACCTCAACAGCCGGACAGTGGGACAGACGGAGGGACAGGACAGCGGCGGCGCTGGCATAGACCAGCCAGATCAGGATGAGCTGGACAGTGCCACAAAATGTCAGCGCACGCCCCATGTACATTTTTTAAGGCTTTTCTATTTTCTATTAGCCTAATTATATAATTATATTGTTTTATATCGGGCGACAGCACGGTTTGTTGGCCAAATAAATTAATATAGTATTTTCGCGCAGTTTAAAAACCCATTAGACCTTTTTTGCTCACATTTCTAGTGTTTAAGCTGCAGTATACAATGCACCTTTAGCTGATTAAACTTGGCTCAATTCACTCTGATGCTACAACATTTTACACGGCATTGTGCACCAGCTCATCAGCAACAGGGACGCGTCATTTAAACAATAGCCGATAAAAGTTTTATCTGCACAGTTGTTGGGTGTCGACGTCGCAGCTTTATAATCTGCCAACAATAAACAAAAGGACCGTACAGAAAAGCCTTCAATAGTGCATCCTGCACACACGCCGCCCTCTCCCCCACCACGCTTAAGCCAGCACGTTATTCTACTGTATTTCTGGTTTAATTGTGAAACAATTTAAGCGCATAATGCCACATTCGTTCCACTGTGTTCAGCCCACACGCAGAATACACAAACCCCGTACAACTTGCCAACTGTCTGAATTTCTGTTTGATTTACTGTAATTTAAAACATTTGCCACAGTTTTTTACATCATTGCTATTAAAAAATCATTAAATATAAATTATGGAGCCAGGCGAAGCTTTTAATTTGCAATTCAATGCGCTCTTGTATAATAAATATATACTACAAAATAAAAATAACTGAGTTGGTTGCTCAACAATGACTAGAAAATACCCTGTTCCAGCTGCTAGACTGTAAAGCTCAAAATATGTAATTCTCGAGCTCATTTATTCTAACTTATCACCATTCACATATATACAGATCTACTAAAGGTTAAATGATTTCTTCTTATACATATATTGTAACCATAACAAACAGTGCCACGAATCCAAGTAATATAATATAGTTATTATAAGAGTTTTAATAATATTGAATTTGAAAGAATACTGTGAAATACTATATATAATTTTAGTATTATGTATATTCCACACTTTCAGAAAAATATACATTTCATTAGCTCGAAGACAGTTTTTTTTCCGCGTTTGCGGAAAATATAATTGAAATATGTAATATTTATGTCTAGAGATTATCCATAATATTTTTAATATTTACAAAATGTATTAACTGTGTAGGGAATATGCCAAAAGACTATTATCGCATGTCCCTGACTAATTTCAGTACAACTTTTACCATTAATTATTTGATTAAATTTTAAGGTGGATAATTGTGGATCGTTTATCACTTTCGTCAATCTGTCAAATGTGACTCTCAATGCAACTTTTCCATGAAAGTGAGAATTTGAATTTAAATTCTGCTTATTGCAATAAATAGAAAGCTTATTAAGTAAGCTAATAAACAAGAGAAACGAGCGAAAGATACTATTTTCAAATTGAATGGTTAGTTCTTTTCGATTGGGGGGGGGGGGGAGTTTCCTTAGACTTACAGTTTATTTATTTCACTTCTTAAAATTATTATCATTATATGGTGATGGGGCGTTGCACTGGGACCTATGAGATCTATTGTGCCCCCTTCTGAGCCTAAAGCTCACTCATCAACCCTACTTCCTGCGTGAATGCAAGGATTTTGGTTGGATCTAGATTACCTATATTGCTTGTCTGAAGGAAAAACCCACCCAGGTGCCTGTTTCTTCGTCTGGCACGGGCCGTGCAATCTGTTAATATGTGTGTTGAGGTTTCAGCCTCCATTTCACAGAATCTGCATGTCCCGCTAATTACAATTCCCAGCTTGCTGAGGTGGTTTCTCAGACTACAGTGCCCTGTTAAGGGGCTGGTGAAGTGAATTCTTCCCCAATGGTATTACTTCATACAATGTTAACTTAAAATTAAAATAATAATGTTATGGGTAATTAACTACGCAATAGAGATCTGCAGTTATTTAGTAGGTCCAACAACATTTGTATTTAATTTATACTTATACTAATGAATAACTAAATTTAATGAAATGCTGACAAACTTTGTATAATATATTATACTTTATTACTGGATAAGCCTTCATTCTAAGTGCAGGACTAGCATACACGCTTAACCGTTTGCTGGGTACAGGATATAAGCAATATGAAAACTTACAAACCTTTTAAGGTATTTTTTTCGGCTATGACTCGTAAATATGACGGCAGAAACAAATGCCGCTGGGCGGCACAGAGAAGGGAAAGTAGTTGAAAAAATGTCCAAGGAGTTGGCCAAGTTGAATTATGAGCTTGTCTATGGCACACACACACAGACACACACACACGAATATGCCCACACAGATGTATGTTTATAGATAGAAGAGCTTAAATTGCTATTGACAAACTCGAATGCGAGGTTGTTGTAGCTGTAGCTGTAGCTGTAGCTGTAGCTGTTGTCTTAGCCAGCAGGACACAGGAGGCAGGACACCACAGCACGAGGACTAAGCGGATGTTATGATTGTCAAATATTGAGTCATTTACTCAGGCTGGCCTGACCAAGCCTGGCAAAGGACACTGTGGCAGGAGCGCAGTCGTTGTTGTTGCTGTTGATTTAGGTTAATACGTTTATGCATAAACTTTGTTATTTATGATTAACAATATTAGCAAATAAACAAAGCAACAACATGAATATCCTCAGTTCAGCAGCAACGCCCCGCACCGCCCCACCCACGGCTGGTTGAGTTTAAAGCCAAGAGTCTTGTTGAATTATTCAAAATATTCCAGAGAAAAGGTCGTACTAAGGACACCGCCTGATGCAATATGCATGAAACAAACTGTCCAACAAAATTGAATAACTGATTAAACTGCTACTTGACAGCTCCTCACATACGCCGGAAAAACTTTGGATAGCAGTTTGTTACGTATGCACTCCAAAAATCACATACTAGGTAGATTGGCATAAATATGAGACGGTCAAGAATTTATGTGGCCAGGCCATGACACGAATAATTTATAAAGGAAACCGAACGAACGAAAAAAAAAATGAAAAAAACTGGAAATAAAAACCGAAACCGCGTCAGCAGTTAAAAATGTTTGCCTTAAATAAATAAAAGCAGGCGCCGGAGTGCGGCAGCTACGATAAAACACGGAAAGAGACCGGAGAATGACAACACAAACCTGCGGTTAGTTACGAGTTTATAAAACTGCAACAAGGCCTGCGCATATGGAGAAAAAATTGCAAATATTTAACTGAATTTTAAACCCAAAAACTCGCATGCAAAAACGCCCATTGCCCATCTCTCCTTAAACCCCCGGCCAGATCTATTCCGGGTGTAGTTTTGCGTACACATGTCAAGTGCCAAATGAAACCTCAACAGCCGGACAGTGGGACAGACGGAGGGACAGGACAGCGGCGGCGCTGGCATAGACCAGCCAGATCAGGATGAGCTGGACAGTGCCACAAAATGTCAGCGCACGCCCCACGCTTGTTCAAAATTTATTGTCACAAAGGCAGGAGAGGGGCGTGGCAGGCAGGCAGGCGGCACATAAAGATTCTGCTGCATCACGCGGCTTCGCTAAACTAATAGGGGACTATGGGTATTTGAGCGCACAGAGCAGCGGACTCATCTGGCAGAGCCAACTGTATGAAACTAATTAGAAACAAGTAAGAATGCTATAGTCGAGTATACCCGACTACGAAACTCCCTGTACCCAGGTCTAAAACATCCAATCACAGCTACGTCCACTTACACATACATACACAAAGACGCACACACACAGGCGGCAAAAACGACAGCGCAAGCGAGGCAATTTAATTGGTGGCTGTGCTTCTTCTGCCCCCCTCTCGCTGCATCACTGAATCTTCTTTCGTGAATAACTTCCGTGTTTATTATCCGATCGACTTGAAATTTGGACAGTAGATTGAGAGAGACTTAAGTATTGTACGTGCCAAATCTTAAAGCTATATCTTGAAAATTGTTACTGTAAAACGGTTTTAATCGATTTGCGGGGAACGGGGGGAGATATCTGAAATATGAAACAAACTTGATCTGCGTATGCTATACAGGAACCTACATTTCAAATTTGGTGTCTCTAGCTCTTGTAGTTGCTGAGATCGACGCGTTCATACGGACAGACGGACAGACGGACAGACGGACAGACAGACGGACATGGCCAAATCGAAATCTCTTTTGATACTGATCAAGAATATATATACTTTATAGGGTCGGAGATGTCTCCTTCTGTCTGTTACATACATTTGCACAGATGTAATACCCCCTTTTTACCCATTTTATGGGTACAGGGAGTAAAAATAAAAATATTCTTGGGAAATCAACTATGACAGAAAGCAAATAAGTATGACTGCTCCAACAGACACCCTGTAGCCAGGTCTAAAATTCCCAAAACCCATCTTTGTTATACATACACAAGCAGTTCAAACAGTCCAGCGGCAGTGCGAGCAAGCAGAGCAGTGCTGTTTGCGGCCGCTCTACTGCCTTCCTCTGCTTGGCCGAACTGAATATAGTTTGTGGATTAATTTTGGATTTTATTGTGACTTCTATTGAAATCAGGGACCGTAACGGGCATAAGAAACACATATACAAAATTTTCCAAGTGTCAGAAGAATCTGAATTTTCTTAAATGTAAGAGAAAACGCATTATAGGTATTTAGTATTTTGTGGTATTTTTGGTATTTTTTGTATGTTTTGGTATTTTTTAGTATTTTAAGCTTCAGAATAAAATTCAGAATCTGGGATATTTTGTATAATTTTGGTATTTTTCGCATCTTAAAAATACTAATAATATACTAAATAGAAAAGCGCTTCAGAATTTTCCACAATTTTTGATATTTTCCGAACCCAATACTTCAAATAATACATAATAATAATGCAGCATTAACTTAATACAGATTTGACTTTAATTTTTTGAAAAAAAATACTATATCTCAACAAATAATCCTTATTTTTCTTCGAAATAGAAAACTTAATAGATACATTTTTGCTCTGAGCGAAATAATATGCTACTCAAAATATAAGTTTTACTTTTTTACTAAGGAAGAATATAATTAAAATAAACAAGTTTCATTTCTTGAGCTTTTCTGTAGAGCTTAAAAAGCTAAAAATCAACAAGGATGCTCTAGGTGTTGTATCAATTTTCTTTTATTATGAATTTTTTCCTTTAAAAGTTTGATACATAATCATTATTTACGGTCCCTGATAGATAAATCAAGAGTCAGCCAAGTATCATATTTCCCAATTTGGCTATAGTTATAATAGAACGTCAGAAGGAGAAGCTAAAGCGATAAATTTATATTTATAATTATCTATTATTTATTAATTATATTAGATTTAGTTTTAGGTTAGAACTTTTAGCCAGCTTTATAGTATTTACTTACCCAGCTTACACAGCTTTAATAGGTATTATACAAAGACTGTCTGTTGTTTTTAGTTGAAATCTAGCCTATAGAGGTTCTTAAACTGAATAATGCAAGCTTGGAGTAAAAATCTTACATTCTTATTCAAATTCGTCGTAAGAAAATGAATTTCTCTGGCAGACTTAATTAATTAAGCTGTAAGTCATCATTTGAGACTTCAGTCTCTTATGTTGCCAAATAAAAAACCTTTAAGCTCGCACATTTTGCAAGAAAATAATCACACCTGCATAAGTGAATGCCTCAAAGCAACTTTTCCTCGCCCATGATCTCTCACACCATTTGCGAAAAACACTTTGCTTTCGACACTTTCCCCTCTCAAAATGTTCCATGGGGTGGCACTCAGTCTGCAGAAGTTTAGCTTTGAAATTAATTCGAAAACTGAATAACTGACAGCTTAAGGTAACTAAAAGCGCATGCAAAGTGCACAGCAGTCGATGCAAAGCTATGCATATCGAATCAGACTACACAACCCCTAATCCAGATCTGTTCACCACCCTGATGGTAGGAAAAACTTCATTTAATGTAATGCAGCAGCATCAGATTATGGAAGTATACACAGTTATACACACATAGTAGTAGCTTCGTATCGTTTATATGGGTGTATCCTTGTATACAAATGTACATTTGAACATATTGCCCAAGTCAATTACAGGGATTTGGTACATTTTATTTAGCCAGAGCTTTAGTTTTACTGCTGCTCCTTACCCTAAACGAAACGAAAACTATTCCAAATGGCAAATGGGCGGGACAAGGACCAAAATGTCTCGACAAAGTAGCAATGTCAACAGCGTGGAGCCGCAAAAATTGTGATAAAAATATATGTATGTTAAATAGTTCCCTTTTCCTTGCCCGTTATTTTTTGTCCAGCGACAACAACAAGCTGCGAACAGCACTCAAACTTCAATCTGCGGACACAGGACATGTACACAGCCACAGCAATGGTACACACACACTCACAGATACAGATACACACACATATACACAGAAAGGCGCACAATTCAATTCAATTTGCTGGGCTAATGTGGCATTTGTCAACAGAACCAACAGAAAATTACAGAATTACTCGGACATTGATTGAATCGAACGACGGAGCAACGGTCAAACCCGAAGCAGCAACCAGACGAAAGGAGCCGCAGATCCAGGACTATAGCTGCCCCTCCCCCACACAACACTCCTTTTTGTCCGTCAGTGTGTGCGTGCACTCGTATAAAATGGCATAAAATTATAGTTCAGCGCAAGTTCGATAGCAGCAGCAAATGGAGTGCAAGTTACAGCTTCCACCAGACGAGCTCGACTCTGGAGGCTGGGCAGCAGCGTGGCTCAATGAACTTATGTAATATTCAATTGAAATTTTAATAAATTAAATTTGCACTCACCTGCATGAAACCCTCGGGACAGCCGGGCAGCTCACCGGTTGGACTCAGATTCGTTTCATAACCATCCACATCCGTGTCGACCATGCCCTCATCGAAACGGCCCACCGTAAAGCCATCAAAGATGATCTGCCAAAGGAAACAGAAAAACGTCCAATATTAGTTGACTATGAAGCATATTCGACTGGCAAATTCCCTGTAATGTAGTTGTGTGTGTAGTTGTTAAAGGAAGTTGGAAAGAATAAAAGATACCAAATAAGAGATAAGCTTACATCTTCTGAAAATGATTGAGTTAACGCGTATGCAATATTAAGGATGCCTTGAATGGGAATCAAACAGATCAGATAAAGTCAGATCTCAGAGAAATACTTTCTATTCCAAGTTGAATACACCCGCTATAACTATTACATAGGGTATTCGAAATATACTTTATGTTAGCTTAGTTTCACACACGTTAAAGTTATGCAAATGAAATTCAATTGCAAATGGCCCCCCAGCAACGCCCACGCCGCAAAATTCACTGCCCCTGTTTGCATATTAGATTGGCTATAAAAAAGACAACACACACAGCAGGCGGCAGGGCGACTGTTGGGAGGGGGAGGCAAGGTCAGGGCGGAGTTGGGAAAGAAGCAGAGAAAAATACAAATACAAGATGAGGGTTAAGGCAAAGTCAAGTGTCTGTTGCTGTATGCAATATACATATATATATTTTAATAAAATATGCAAATAAACTTGTGCGTGTGTTTGGCATTTTCCAAATTGCAAACAAAACTCCTTAAAAGGGTTCAACTTTCCCAGGCATTATAAATTTTTTAGCACCTATCCTATAAACAGTCACAAACAGCAAATAGAACGGAACTCGATTTTAATTTCAAACATTAAACAAACGTAAGGAACATCTATGGAAATTATGGTCACGTGGTTGCTACGCGAAAGTCCAGGGAAAACTTTTCAAGTTTCCCAGGCTGGACACTGAAACTCTCCTGGGCAAGTAATTTATGTGTATTTCTATTTTTTATTTTCCTACGTAGCTTTGCATGTTAAATGCAAGTTTTTGCCAAAGTTGTTTCCACATGTAACGCTTGTAAGTTGGTTTTATTTCGAGTCACTTTACAGGACGAGTTTTACAGGCTGCGAAAAGTGGCAAATGCATTCGAAAGTAGAAAAGGAACTGAGACTGGCTAAATGAGGTGTTGACTGACTAGATTTTATATGTTTTAAGTATATTGTACTGTATTAAAGTTAAGAGTTTTGCCCAATGTCCTCCTTTCCAAGCTCCTGTTAAGTCAAATACATTTTATTTAATAATTAAAATCAAAATATCAAATCAAACCTTAACAAATTACCATAAAATACATTAAAAAATGCGCAATAGTTCCACACTAATGATTCGCATTTGAAAACTGTTGGAAAAACCCTTTTTCCTTAATTGTGTGTAAAACCATGCAAAATGCCATCAAAATACTCAATTATTTACCGCATAGAGAAGAAAATGCAGTTTTATATGTGAAAATCGCGCACAAAATAGGTGATATAAAAATCTCGATTCCAATGCATACATAAATACATATGAAGAGCCCATTTAAAATATTCAAAAACAAACTAAATAAAAACAAGAAAATCACACATATTTTTAGGATGCCGAAGAGAATATACACTTCCAGAAATATTATTCATATGGAAACGCAATTTTCGACCAATCGCTCCTAAGCTATACTCTTTATATGGATCATCATATTTATATTAAATTTGAACCACTATATACCGTGATAAAACTCGGAAATTCTGAGTTTAATTGAAATAATTGTAAAATTAATTAGATTTGACATAAAATTCATTTCTTGACCGATTGTTTCTGGCATTTAGTAGTCCGACCTTAATCAAATCTGGTCAATATAAAATGAAACTCAGACAAAGTGAATATAGTCAAGATATCTCTATGAAACAAAAAATATACTGATGTTTAGATAGACTCGTCTATTAATGTTGATCACGAATATATATACTTTATTGAATCGGAAACGTCCTCTTAATGCTTTACAAAATTTAAAATAAAATTATAATACCCTCTGGTAGGGTGTAAAAATGTCATATTAAAAACATTATGCAGCTATGTGAATTTTATATAAAAATATCTGTTGATTTATGTGGATGGCAGAATTCACTTCGCTTTTATTGCTACAATTTAATATTGCCGCATGCTAAAAATGTGAAAAACTGAGAAATACGAGAATTTTCTGGCAGCATTTACCGTTTTTGCTACGATCTAGTGGGAGTCAAAAGTCTCCCTACCCGACATTTCATTATAAACCCACCAGGGGCGTGAAAAATGCGCGCTGCTTGCGGCGTAAATTACAGAGTGCAACTTCAGGATATTTGATTAAAGCATAAAAAATTGAAAAACGCATTATGTGGGTAGTAGTATGCGAGGGCCAAGTTATTTCCATTAAAAATTAGCCGCGGGTAAAGTTGCAACGATCTGGGGTCTGGAGTTGGAGTTGGGGGAGTCTGGGGTCTGTTATCTGGTATCTGGGAAGAGGACCTAGGGTAATTTAAACTTTTGCTCTCGCTGCGGAACACACACCGACAATCATCAATCAATATGTACGGGCGGAACGGGCGGAACGGGCTGACAGACACGACGATTGCGGAGCCAAGGATGATGTTGTCCCCTAAACCGGCGCGTAACATTATTATTTCAAGCAATTTCCCACGTAGACGCACAGCGGGTGTCAAAGTGGTGAGCTGTGGTGGAGGGGTGGCGTTACGGGGGAAATGTAGATGGATAAAGTGAAAGCCAAGCACATGATTTATACGCGCTTGCGAGCAAAATCAGCCACGTTTATCAACGTGGTCTACAAATGCGGAAACACAAAATAAAAGTTATAACTTATGCATGACAGATTTGGTGCAAGGTGCAAAGCTGCTAAAGCAGCCAGCAACTTTGCATATATCATTTTATAGAATAACGGCAATGCCCATGCCCAAGGATTACCAATGGGATTGAGAGATGGAGCGGCAAGCGACTCACTTCGTTGTCGTCATCGTCATCGTCATCGTCATCGGCACGTTCCTCGCCTCCTTCGTTTCTTGTCCTATTTACAGATTGCTAGCACCAGAGCCCCGCACCACGAAACTCAAGGATGGGCCAGCCAACCCTAGTCTCGAACCCCTCTAAAAACTTATCCTCGTCCTGCGTGGCTCATCGTTTGCCTCTCTGCTAACTGCTCATTGCGCTGTTACGCAAATTGCATGGAAATCAATTATTTTGGAAATTGAAATTGACGTTTTTCTGACAGTTCGCCAAAAATGTTTTGAAGCGTGTCTAATTTTATTGTCAACGCTTTCCTCGTGGCGCCTGTGCCCAAAGGCCCTTTAATACATCTCTTAAAGAGTGCCCAGTTCAGGCAGGGAACTGACTTTGAAGCTCTGGCCCATAGCTCAGTCATACCCCTAATTGAGCACGCACATAAAGTCAGAGCACTGAAACTGCCAGACATCCATCACGGCTTGAAAGAAGCAAAAAAATCACTCGAAAAATGAATGCATTCTTTAAAGCCCAGTTGTGGAATACTCTATCGTTAAATACTATAGTGTTAAATGTGCTGCATACACAGTTTACAATACTATATAGTCCTTAGACTTTTAATTATTTAACATCCTCTCATCTAACTCATAAGATACACGATATTCACTATATAAATACATACACAACTAAAATAAACTAAAAGGTAATTAGAATACAGTAAGCATTTTCTACACCAATTCATCCCACATCCCCAAGATCAACACCATTAAAATTAACATAAATAATATACTTAAATTGTAAACATTTTAAATAAACTTAGCTTAAGACCTTATTATTTACAGTATTTTATCCTCCAACTTTTTACTAATTTTTTTAAACTAAAGTCAGCATTCGAAATTTTTCTATACATATTTTCAAAGCGGTCATTAATAACTTGCTAAAATGCATCAAGGCTTCTAATTATGATTAAGCCTCAACAGATTCTACCCGATCAACCAACTGGTCAATATGTTCCAACTAAAAATCAATGTCTTAGATGAAGGCCCCGTAGCTATTGCTTACGTTATTCCCAATTACCTTATAATTTGAATTTTAATATTGTAATAAATAAATAAACAAAACAAAAAAAATCATAAATAAAATAAAAAGTAAATAAAACAACTAAAATAAAATAAATAAATAACACAAATAAATAAAAAGAATAACATAAATAAAATATATACAATAAATAAAATAAATAAAACAAATAAAATAATGAAATAATGATATAAATAAAACAAGTAAAATAAATGAAATAAATAAAATAAATAAAAAAATAAAAAAATAAAATAAATAAAATAAATAAAAAAAATAAAATAAATAAAATAAATAAAATAAATAAATAAAATAAATAATAATATAAATACAATAAATAAATAATAATAATAAATTAATAATACTTATAATAATAATAATAATTATAATCATAAAATATTATTATATATTATTATAATTATTAAAACAAATAAATCAATAAAAACCAACATATAATTATTAAATATGACGCTGGTTTTCAATAAAAATCTATTCTCTTTGGCAGACAACCAAAGTACTCGTAACTTAACATAGTAAGGGTATTGAAGCCCTGGCGCATCGTCATCTACCATTTTGGTGCATGTTTATGGATCTGCTGTGTTCCCAAATATTTCACGGTGCATTTGTGCGTGCCGCTGTGTGGGAGACGACAATGATTTCAGATTCAGATTCATCTCCAGTTTCAGTGCGTGTGTCTGCGCACACACAGATACACGCTTGTGTATATATGTGTGGTTGTGTGTGTGCTTTGCAGTTTTTATGTCGCTGGAGCTCCAGCTAATCTTTGTCCTACGGCGAGCCAAAGCCAACAACGACGACAGGCGGACAACAGCCGGGCAAACACTACAGAGCCGGAGCCGAGTCAACGCCAACGGCTGTGGGAAAAGTGCTGGGTAGCCCCCTTTTCGAGTGCAGCCCCTCCCCACCACCATGGACACCCGTCTGTGAATGTGAATGTCGACTCACCTGTACTATGTCGCCTTGATCATGGCCGGACGCGGTGAATGTCAAGTGACACAGGAACGGCAATTTATTCCACTGTGGCGTTGGCACTTTTATGGCATAGGTGCGTCCAATATCACCATAATATGTCCGATTGCAGACTGCATGTTGCAGCAAGATAAAGATAAAGATATATATATAGTACACAGATACACAGGCGCAAGTATGGGAAGTAATGTCTGACGCAAGTGTTTCAGCTTGCACACTCACCGGAGCAGTGTTTGGGCTCATCACTGCCGTCGGCGCAGTCGCTGCGTCCATCGCAGTACTTGTCCAGTGGCACGCAGATGTTGCCACTGTTCCCACTGCCCTTGCACGAGAACTCCGAGACGCGGCAGGCGAGGCTCAGGCTCACACTCAGTGTGGCCAGCAGAAGCAGCAGCCACGGCAGCCTGGCCAGAGGGGGGCTGTCCTTGTGACGTGGACTCAGCATCTGCAAGGGGCGAGAAGGAGAAGTTGGGAGAAGGAGTTAATAGCTGAAACTTAAACCAGTTAAGCAGTAAATTTAATACAAATTTAAAAATAATTACTGAGTGCAACCAGACTTGGGAATATAAAATATGAATATACATTTATTTTATAAGTAATCTTCCACTTCCTCTTTCGAGAGTAGGAACAGGTATATAAGTAGCAGTCATTTCCCTTCCTATTTTTCAAATAAATAAAGAACCTTAATTGAATCTGTGGATAATATTTGGTAAAGATACTATTATATCTCCACCAATTTAAACAATTTTGAGTTATGTTAGGGTCTATATGATCAATTTTGATGTCACCTTGAAATATCCCAAATATATAAGGGGAAAACAAAGTTTATAAACGGATCCAACTCGTGTGATACCTACAGCCCGGAATATTAGGCTGGGATTTATAAAAAAAGTTTAAAATACCAAAAGTTCAAAGGTTTACACTGCTCCTGTCCAATATTTTCTGCGCCAAGCCGAAGATAGCCATTTTTACGGATTAGGTATTATAAAACTTGCAAAGTACGTCGACTTCGTCAAATGTTTGTTGGCCCCGTGTTCAGCAGCATGGAAATAATTCAACCGGACAACTTAGGCAAAGCCAACGACGAGCATGATGGACGGCCACATCAAGATTTCCAAGGAATCAAGAAAAATGAGGATGAAATTATGCTAAGCAACTACTATTTTTGTGGAGGACAACTCACGTTTCACTGCACATTTGATTTTTAGAATTTTCTTTTTTTAAATTTGTGAGAAATTTGTAATTTATTTATGCAAGAAATTGAGTCTTTATAACGCGGGCTGCGGGTGCGAAATTTGTGCTAAAGAATTCCCTCAAGGCAGCTTTAAGCCGTATAAATCTAAGTCGTCAAATTAATTAGAGTTAATTCAAATTGCTTTTCAACTTAATGATAACACTATAAGCACTTCTGATGACCTTCTATGGAGATTATTCTAATAGAAAACACAATTTGACTTTATAATTGATTAGATCTATAGAAGCTATAAGAAATAAGTAATAATATAATGCTTTAATAAGACATATGCACATAGCCGAAGGCCTAAGAAGCCAGTGCTATTTATTCTTAGCTTGTCCATAGTTTAAACCAAGCCAAACTACTATTAAATAAATATATAAAACAATGCTTTATTATATTTTTGGAGGATTGCTAGATCAGTCTGCATTGTTAGGGAATTTCTGACAGAGTTTCCAGAGTATCTCCCAGTAGAGTACACTTTACTAAAGCATCTTGAATGTTTAAAAACTTGTGGGTATTTGATTAAACAAGAGTATTTAAGTCGGATTTGAAGTATTAAGTGTGTGAAATACATTTTGCACAGTTTTTGGCTTGAAGTATAAGTGTAGTTCAAGTGCTGCATTCGAGATGTGTTGTGCCTGTGCCTTTCATGGGGATTAAGATATTTTCTGAAATGTTTTAACAAAGTTTCTTGTGCAATAATTACATTTCCCATTGAATCTAATGTTCCAACGCTACACGTATGGCGTTCTGGTAAAAACATTTAACGTAAAAGGATACATCAAATATGCCAGGCTTTTCATGGCTTTCAGCTGCCTGTCTTATGTATTGTTGTTGTTGTTTTTGTTTGTTGTTGTCTTGCTAAAACCGTGCAGACATTTGATGGTAACTACTTCAGGTTTTACTCGTACTCGTTGAAGGCAACCTTTTTTTTTGTGTGCTAGTGCCCAGCACACATACATTTTATGGGGCATACGTGGGCCTGGGCATATTGAAAACTCAGCATTGTTATGACTTTCAAACTGGGGGGTGAATACTATGTGAAGAATGAGCAGCAGCAGGAATAACAACAACAATGTGAAGTGTTGCAGGTCCAGGTAAATGGCAGGTGTGCAAAAACTGTTATCGGTTGCCGGTTATCGTGCAAGGGGGCAAAAGTTCTTAAAGCGCACTTGATTGCTCAAATCCTTTGTGTATCCTTTTGAGCCTTTTGTTTTCCATTATGCGCCGGAAGTGTTGTAAACACTTCAAAAAAAGCCGCTCTGGCCTGGAAACAATAACAACAGCTTCTGCAGACTGGCAAAGAAGTTGCAGCCCAGTAGTCCCTAACCCCTATTCCCCTCCCCCATCCCCCATCACCCATCCCCCATCCCGAATCCCCCACTGGCCGCTAAGGAAGGACAACATGCCGAGACAGCAACCCGGCGGGAAGCCGTCGTTCTCCGAGTTGGCTATATGTAAATTTGACGACAGTTTTAATAAAAATAAAAGAAGGCACGGAAATAAAGCATAATAATGTGTGATGACAATCACAAGGCAGCGAAAGGGCTCATCGGGGATGGTTCAGGGGGATGGTGAAACGGAAGGTGCGTGTCGAATGGGAAAGCACTCATAACGCTTGGATTGTCCCCGAAGTGGGTTCCTCTTGGCCTGTCAATATGCTTCCCGCCCGAGTTATGTTATAATTGTGTGTGCGAGTGTGAGAGTGTGTGTGTGCTAGCTTCAAGAATGATTTGCACTAGTGTGTGCCTGTGTATAAGTGTGTGTGTGTGCTTAGATGTGACGTTGAGCACTTTAAGTTACTTAGCCAAGGCCTGGAGTGTCGCCCGGGGAGTGCGGGCCCGCAAGGAATTTGATGCTGACAGGATCCTGCAAGTGGCCAACGCGGAATGTTAAAAGCAGCCGAGATGATTAGTTTCGCACACTAGAGAATTTACAAGGAAATTTATTTAACAATAAAACATAAAGAGGTTGCACAAGCTAACGAGCTGATGAGACAGCTAAACTTATGGGAATTTAAGCAAAAACAAAGTCAACAGCGAGCAAGGAAATAAAGTCTAGCTAAAATATAAGGGAAGTACAGCTTTAAAGATACAAACTTAACTAAATATCCTAAAAGTGTTAAGGATAACATTCAAATATGCTCTTATAATAGCACGTACATAGGTAGTTAAGATAATTGACATAATGCCCGATTAACTCTGCCAACAAAATCCCATGCCCTCCTCCTTGAATCCTCGATCCCACTGAAATCTGAATGCTTTGGTTATTTTGAGCTACTTTAACTACGCTCTACTGCTCGGCTTTATGTCGCATAGCCTCCATTACACTTATGGGCAATCTGGAAAGGAGTTGGGAGGAGGGCTCTCATTGCTGGCTCTATTGGTAATCCAATCAATGCACTCTCATGCCTCGACACAATCAAATTCTAGTTGCCAACTAAAGTCTTAGCGTTATACTCGTGCCACAATTAGAGAGCACGTATGTAGACCAAGAAAGAAATGCAAAAAAAAATAGAAAAACGAAAATAAAAATGGCTGGAGGAAACTATACGGACACAGAAACCAAAACCAGGACAATGACAATGACGAGCTTCAGAGCAAACAGGCTGACTGGCAGAAGGGCAGGCGGGCAACATTTGCCACAATTGACAAAGAATTTATGCGATGCTTATAAAAGGCTTATGGGGTAAGTCCTTTCACCCAGACACACACACACACACACACACACACACACACACACACACACACACACACACACACACACACACACACACACACACACACACACACACAGAGGACATGCGAGTAGAGTCAAAAGCGACATGAGACGGAAGAGAATTTCACTTTTTTTTGCCGTCCCGTTGGAGAGATGACGATGTTTGGGCCAGCCAAAGTGACAACAGTAAATAAAGTTGGAAGGAGCCAAGCCAAAAGGACATGAAAACTGAACTCTGAAAACTGAAAACTCGCGCGAGTGCTCGCAGCGAAATTGCTGGAAAATGATGTTGCAAATGTGAACATTTGTATTTTTGTATATTTGACTTTTCTGCTACTTACATTCGAGAGTCGAACAAAAATGTAACAAATTTGTTTGTTCCTGGTTTAGTAAGGATACACAAACACGAACTTTGAGAAACTACGTGTTTTATATATGTTAACGAGTTATTATTAATACAAAATCATGAATTAAATAAGAAAGTTTTTAAAGAAATGAGAAATTTTAGTTTGAAAATATATACAATTTGTATAATGGGCAAATCCCAGCCTCTAGATTAAATATATTTTAAATGTTGTTGAGCTTGGATATCAAAAATCTTCATGTTTTCTTAGGAAAGCAAAGTTATGATATTTCTGAGAAAAATTAACTAAAAAGAGAATTTGTCTGCATACCCTACTTAATAATATGATAGAGGGTATAAAAAGAATATAATTAAATTAGCGTCGGGGGCCACTAAAAATTGTTGTATTAAAAAGAAAAAAACAGCCCAAAAAGCGGCATCAAAGCATCCAACAGCAATAATAAGAGCAGGCGGGGCAGGCAGGGGGGGGCAGAGGATTAGCGGAAGCGACTTCAATGGCCAGAAGGCGTCAACAAATTAGCATAACAAAGCCATTAGAGAGGGAAGCGCGAGGAGCCAGCGCCAAGCGCCAAGCACCGAGGAAAAACACAAAAACGCTTGTGATTTCAAAGGCCAGCGCAATGGCGACTCTGGCAGTGGCACTGACAGTGTAGCAAGGACGCAAGGAGCCGCAGCATAAACACAAACACAAACAGACAACGAATGTCACCAGCAGCAGCAGCAGCAGTTACATCAGTTAAATTCGTGGGTGAGTAGGTGGCCACCAGCTCGAGTTTCAGCCAAGAGAGCAGACCAGGACCCGTTGCTCGTTTACATTGCTTCAATTTTGCTCATTTTTTTTGCTGTGGCCCGTTACGTGCCCAGCTACTTTTTGAGTAATGGCCAAGATTACGCTGCAATGTGGAGGCAGGAAATATATGGCTGGAATGGCTGGAGTAGCCGGAGCAGCAGCAGCACCAGCAGCAGGGGGCGTGTCCTTCGACAATTTAAGGTTGGTGTCACGCATCACGCTTTGCACTAATGAGTGTCGTCGTCGTCGTCTCGTGGCAATTGCAACGTGATTTGGCGCCACTGAATGCCGCAGCTCAATCACGCTTGCAGCAAATCTGCAGAGCAGTGTGGTGGTGGGGGAAGGGGAGACAGCAAGCTGCAGCAGCAACTGCAGTTGCCTCTGTGATGTATTGCGGTGGCCATGTGGCGTATGAGTAATATTTAATTGTAAGTGATCAGCTAGGCAATGGATATTAAATGAATTAGTTAAGCTGCCATGTGGGTGCTTCTCTCTGTGTGTGTGTATGTGTGTGTCTGTCTGTGTGTCTGTGTGTGTGTCTGTGTGTGTGTCTGTGTGTGTGTGTGTGGTGTGGTAAGAGTAATGGCTAAGTCTGTGCACAATGGCAATGAATATAGTAAACAGTTGCTTGATTGCCTCAAATTACTGAACTTCATATATGTATCTAAAGCATTTCAATCAACAATTTGAAGTAGAATCTAAATAACTAAACACATAAAACTCTGCCAAGTCGACATTATTATATATGACAGGATATACTTTCAGCATTTGTTATGAATGAACGGAATATGTTAACTTCCAATAACATAAGCCATCCTATGTATCTTTGGAATGCAGTACAAAGTTTTTCTCTGCTATAAGGACTTTATTGCTATACTTCTACAATTTCATTGGAACCCAGCAATGTCAGTGGAATACCTACAGCAAGTTAAGCCGCATAAACCCACATATTTGCTTGAAACTGCTACGAACCCTTTATGAACTATAAACACAACAATCCAATGTCTCAAAGTGCTTCTGTTGGGGTCATCAAAGGATGACTTACTTGACATTCTATTGTTGTCATTTGTTTGAAATGCTGCGACATGATTGGACTTATTTCCGCTTGCAGTGACTTCAGCTATATTCCAAGCTGACTCAACTAGTGCTTGTTTGCCCCGCTGGCCCCACAATCCCCCACAAGAGCCATGACCATTAAAGTTGTAATCATAAAGCTGCTGTGTCAGTGGGAGTTGGGAGTTGAGCTCAGACATGACTTCGTGCCAGCTGAAACATTAAAAATGTAAACTTAATTTTAAAGCAGTGTGTATGTGTGTGTGTGTGTGGGTGTGGGTGTGGGTGTGTATGAGGTGTGGGGGATCACATGAAACTACTGTAATGGGCGATCCCAGCGGTCTTGGGCCTCGCAAACATTTCGCATAAAATGCCGAATGCTTTTGTGAGCTCGTAAAGCAAACGATTGTTGCCAAAAGCTACTGACAACAATGTATGCCCTGCATTTTATGCCACGGAACGCAAACGGAAACGCAAAACAGTTCAACAATTTTAGCCACGCTGCAAGCCAAACAAATTGCATATGAGCATTTTCAATTTAAATATTTTCCGCGCTCAGGGCGCATAGCGGGCATACTCACATAGCAAACAGTGTAAATTGAAATTTCTGGCCAAGAAGTGCAAGAAAATAAAATGTTAAATGTAAAATGATTCATAATAGTGCATGGAATGGAAAGGCAGTACAATGAACCCGTGGCTAATACACAGAAAAAGAACTCAGCTCAGCAGCTGGTCGGCATCTTGAGCTTAATTCAAGGACTGCAGACACTTAAAGCCTTGGGGCATGGAATAGGCCAAGCACCTGCACTGCGAAAAACTTAAACACTGTCGAAATAAATTGAATTTAATAAATTAATTAGCTAACATACTAAATAGTAGAAACTAAACAAGAGATGGTAGAAAAACAAGTCACAAACTAAATAAAATAAGCAATTTATTTATAACTTAAATCAGCATTAGCTAATTCAACAAATAGAAAACCTTTCTCATTGAAAAAGCCAATAACTAAGGCTTGGTTGTTAAAGAAATAGATTTATTTTATTTAATATGCATACTTTTGTATGAATGTGACACGAATCTCGACTGAGTTGTTATGGAGAATTAAAACGATTGAAAGCAGTGCAGAGATAGTGCAGAGCGTAGGTCAGAGTGCCGTGAAGGGATCTCATCCGATCGGTAAGGAGGTCACTGTAGTTATTACTATTTTTAGATATATTAGTAGATCTTGAAATAATAGCTTAAGTTTCATTCAAGTCGCTCATAAAATAACAGAGAGATTATATGAAAAAATTCCAACAAAGAACAAACAAAAATCCTATGAAAAAGCCAAGAACTCGGCCTTGGTTGCTATAAGAAATATATTTAATTTTAACTTTATATGTATATTTTTGTACAAATATGACATGAATTTTGCCTGACTAGTAAGGAAGAATGAAATAAGTTAACGTAGAATGATATCTGAATTTGAATAAACTCTACACAGTTAGTGTAGAGCGTTTCTTTGAGTGTACTGGCTGACATAGCTGGGTATAATGAGCTGGTCTCTTAGTACAGACAACACATCACGCATACGCACTGGTGTCTGGTTACATTGAAAGCAATGCCGTGTACAAGCAGCCTTGCAAAACACTTGAGCACAGCTGACATGCAGATGGCAAACTCTTTCCATTTGAGCTTGATGTAGTCTATGGTCCTGGGCCAGTGTCTATTATCACTGATTTTAGCACAAAGCCACAAAAACTGAAATAGACAAGCAGAGAGCCAAACAGGCTGGGCTAAAATCTTATGAATCTTTGAACACACTTTAGCACTTTGACACTTTTGCCGACGGCAAATGGCATTGGCAACGATTTTTGGCCGCTTTTTTGACTTTGTCGATTAGGCGACCACCGAGCGCTGCCATTAAATATATAGAGTAGGACATTAAAGCTAACAGAAAGGGGGAAGGGGAGTGGCTACGTGTCATGTTGCTGGCTTAGCGCCTGTCTTAGATTAATAGCAGGCGTCGGCAGCGTCGGCAGCGTCGGCAGCGTCGGCAGCGTTGCCAGTTGGCGTTGACGTTGCCATTGCGTGTGGCCTACGTGCCTGAGTGCGCCTTGATGTATGCTACATTTATTTTTAGGCACTGATTCTTGCTCCGGCTTATAACTCAAAGTACAGATTAACCAACAATTGTTGTTAGCTAGGTAAATGCAATGCAAATTGCTCAAAAAAGGCACCAGATTTTGGTTATTCTACATTTATCTGAATTCTATTGGTTTTAATTTTTAATTTAAATGTTTCTGATTTTTACAGTAGTGCAAAGGATTTAAAAAAAATAAAATCAAATAGAGTTGAATGAATATATAGGACTTCAATCGAGCTTACTTTACTGATATTTATGCATAATATGTCATATGCAAACAGAAATTTACATCTCGCACAACTTTAAGTCTAAATTCTCAAGATTCAATTTATTTTTTGCCATTGAATCTCTCTTTTATTTTATAAACTACTTGAATTAAACTTAATCTTTTTTTTACAAGAACTACTTTATCCAAAAAAAGAAAAATAATAAGTCTGGAGGTCTCTTGAGGTAAATTAAAAAATTTAAATAATAATAAACAAATAAAAATGTTGAAAGTTCAATATCAGGATCACTAAAAACCTTAATATCTGGAAGAAAAAACTTTATTAGCTACAGCTGCTATTTCTGTGAGTAGTAATTAAGTATAAAGCAGTCGGGACTGTCACACATGCATATACCTAAATTTATATATACCCAATAAAAACTTTTATCTAAATGCTAAAAAAAAAAATGAAATGAAATAGCCAAAAACACGTAGACAGCTTTCAGGATTTGCTGGACCTTTATATTTAGCTGTGGCATTGCAACTAAATAGAAAATGTAAAATTTATAGAAATTCAAATGCAATGCAACCTCCACGTAAAGCTGGCTTAAAGCTTTGACATAAGGAGGGAACGAGGGGAAAGGATTCCTCCACAGCAGGATGTGAAAGGGTCAGGGTGAGAGATATCAATGGCAGCCGCTGCCGCTGCCGCTGCCTCGCCGCAGCTTTGGCGTTGCTACAAAATGCCAAATTTGCATATAAAGTAAAATTGAAAATGCCAACGGGAATAGAGAAGTAAACCCAAAACCCCAAACTCTTAAGCGAGCCCCAAAGAAGCCAAAACGAATGCACTTCTCAGGCTCAACAGTGCAGCGACAACAAATGCAGGGGCAACTACTTCATCTACGCGCAGGCAATGAAAACTCTTTGAAAGCACTTTAATCCCCGCTGAAAGGCGTTCCCAAAATATTTACATTGATCTGGTGCTGCTGCTTTTACAGTTGGAATTCAAGTATAAATTGCAGGCACTTTATATTTGATGGGCATTGAGCGGAAATGCGCGTCACGTACAGGCGTACAGACTCAAAAACCAACAGGCCGCAAATCAAAACGGACCACGAACCGACCTCCTTCCAGCTCCCCTAAAAATAAGGCAATTGCAAAAGAATCCAACTGACAGGCTTTACACTGAAAGATATTTGCTTTGAGATCCTTGAAAAGGGTATTACATTCTTTATTCCGAAATTTGCAAAGAGACGCCTAAGGTATTTTATAGAGATATATCATATATATTTGTATATCAAAGGAATCAAAGGAATGAATTTTCACAGTAGTTGGAAAAATCACACCCACAAGTATGGACAAATATGTGAATAATAGCTTTTCGTTTACTATCAAGTGTATTTTCAGAGATCTATACCAATAAAATGGGTTGACCGCAGTTGTAGAACGAAAGTGTAATTTTACATTTCCGATTAGCAAAAATTCACATCGGAAATTTAGTGAAAAACTGTCATAGAAACAATTTCACCAATTTGAATTCATATTGTAACCGAACTAGATTTAAGAAAACGAATTAAAAGTAATAAACCGTTATGTGCAAGGAGTACTTGCGATAGTGTTAATTTCTGCTGGATCATGAACTTCTGAGAGCTAGGTCTGAGAGCGAGATAGTTGCTTCAGTCGAGCATGTCGCAGTGTAGTCGTAATATACGAAAGTGTTGTTGGTTTAAAGAGAGAACAAAGGATATGAGCAAATGTAGGAGAGCAGCCCGGCAGTCTCCTGTGCTCAAAGTATTAAAAAAGTACTATATGTTAAAAAGGATAATATTAGTGAAACAACAACTCTGGCTCTACACGGCCTCTCCTCGACATGTGTTATATAACATTCACTCTACAAACAATCATCAAGTGAGTAAAATAGAATATAGATCTGAAATGTTACCCGTACTTTTTCTCAGTGCAATCGCTTGTCAAAACGCGTCGCACGCGCCACTCCCCCGACTCCCCCAATTCCCCCAACTCCCTCAACTATTTTCATTCTTCCTCTTTTTTCTCCGCTAGGTAAACGCTGCGAGGGAGGCCCAAACTAACTGATACAAATTTGTTACACGTACAGAACTCTCTAGCTGTCTATATATGTCGGTGTGTATGTGTGTGTGTGTGTGTGTGGCGTTGTACGTGTGTTCGTTAGCCTAAAATCCGCGTTGGTTATAAGCCTGCCATTGTTGTTGTTGCTGTTGCTGTTGCTGTTGCTGTTTCGAGACGAGCTAAAAACTAATTCGAAATTCATGGGCTCGATTTGCATTTTTGATTACTTGAATACACTACATGCAGATAGAGGGAGAGCTAAAGCGAGGAGAGAGAGAGAGGTAGAGAGCAGCGGCTAGAGATAGAGCCATGCCAAGCTAGTTGTAGTTGTAGTTGTGGCATTGTCTTGGCCTGGTTGGCACACACATGTGGCCCAAAGCCTACATGGCTAACGAAACCAGGCAAAGGTGTGATATTTATATTTATGAACGCAAATTGTACGGCTAACGCTTGGGGAGTTTTTCGTTAGTTTTAAGTAATTGGGCGCCATTTTTATGGCACATACATGCGAGTGTGTGCTTGTGTGTGTGCGCGTGTGTGTGCGTGTGTGTGTGTGTGTCTGATATGGTCGCATGGGGCGCATAGCAAAACACATAAATATTAAAATAAAAATAAAATTATAATGTATGCGTTATGGTTTAATTGGTTGCAGTAAAACGTGTCTATTGCTATCTCTGTCTCTCTCCCTCTACACACTCTGCCCTCCCCCCAATGTAGCACGTGTGCATAAAATGGGGAGCGCTACAATTTTTTATGAGGCTTTAATTAAAAATGTGGGATAGAGTGACCAAGGTGCAGGGAGCACAGAACGGGGGAATAACCGAATGTAAAACTTTTAATGTGTTGACTAGGGAATAGTATGTGTACGGGGCTGGCATAAGGTCGCTAGGTAGACCCGAAGCAAGCTTTACGAACTACCTAAATAGCCAAGCACTTATTCCCAAAAGTGAACAATTCCAGTGATTTCTTGGGAAATATAAACTATTTAACATCAAATACATGAGAACTTTAAAAAATCTTTTTTTTATTATCAAAATATCAACAAAATAAGGAAGAACAGCCATCTTTGGGTTGCCGAAGCTTTATATCTTTTATCCAACATTACATTTTCATAATAAAGCTATTAGATCTTCATTAAATATTTGCAATTTCTAGATGGAATAAGGCTTCCTTCAAACCAAAATGGTTGTTCAGACAGAAAGACAAACATTGCGAGTTCAAGTCTTCTGTTGATGCTGATCAGGAGAATATAGTATACTAGCTGATAGAACGCCAGCGTTGCCCGGCGCATACTTAGATGAAAACGCCTTCTGTTGAATTTGACTACTTTCGTCAACCGTGGGAAATACATACAAATATCGTAGCACAATTTTCCCTCCCGTGGGGGCAGGAAACTAAACAAAATTAAGATACCCTCTGCCAGGATATGAATATATCAGGGTAAACTTTCATATATATTATTCCAAATATTTATATCCTTGCAGAGGTTTTATCAGGATACACTAGAAGTATAGAATAAGCTCTTTCTTTCGCTGACTAAATTCTGTTAAATTAAACATTTGACCGCCAATTGGCCACATAAATCGCAATATTGATTACACAATCACGTTGGATTCGACCATAAGTCATGACTAGGCCTCAAATCTTATCAGGACTCAACACATCCATTAATGCGCTGTGTCCTGATAGTTAAATAATTATTTGCTTGCAGATTTAAGCCCAGCGCTTAACATTATTGGAGAGTATATCTTTGTTATACCAAAACACTCACCGTATTACGGATCCTTAAGCAAAGGTGTTAATTTGCTGGGGTATGCGACACCTTCCACTTCACCTAAGCCGCAGCTCACTCGACTTATGCTGATAAATAACTATATTAATTTGGGGCGGCAAAACTTTCAAATATGCTAAAATTGTCGCTGTCTGTTGGCAGTGCCATTGGCATTGCCATTGGCCCGATGATAATTGTCGACGTGTTTGCGTGCCAGGCTAACATTAGGGAGCAGCCATTGCCACCATCGCCAACGCACCGCCAAGTCAATGACTTAATTAGTCAAAAATTTCAACAATTTGTGCTGCCTGCTGCCTGCTGCCTGCTGCCTGCTGCCTAGCTGGGAGCTGTCAAAATGTCATTCGAGGTCTACGAGAACTAAATCTACGGATATATATTAGATATTTCGGGCGGGTGCAGCGGCATTGCCACATAAATTACATTAGACATTAGCTTTTTGTATGTTGATTTCTCATTATTATGTGTCTTTTGCTTCTAGCTTCGTCGTCCAGGCAGGACGACACACGTGCCAAATGTCCTGGCATTCTACCTAATCAATGACCCTTATCACCGTCACCGTCACCGTCACCGTCACCGTAACATTGCCAGTTTTCTGTCATGGCTTTAATTAAAGTTCAAACTGTCAGTGCGAACGTAAATTGAATTTTAATGAGTGCCGTGTATACGTAATAAGCGCATACGTAATATGCCACACTACGTAATACTCGCACATCCAGTGCGGTACGGTAGTGCGGTTGCTCTGGCGCTGGCTGTCTTTAATGTAATCAATAGACAAACAACAAACAAACAACTTAGCCCACATTGCGAGCCCCCCACTCGAAAAGAGGCCCCAGCAAAAACGCTATGGCCCCAATGCCTCCGCTTTTCTGTGGCCTACTTTCAGGCGCTCACTTGACGCGCATATTAAGAACCTTTTGAATTGGCTGCTGACTTCTCAGCTGCAAGCGGCACGGACTCTCAAGGAACGGTGCATTAGTCCCTGCAAGATGGCATTTCTGGGAGAATCACATTTAAAAGTATTATATATTGGGTTGTCATCTAGAAAACTATCTAGTTTTTCAACATATTTCGACGAAACTCAGCTGTTCTAAGTCTTAATGTTTATTTAAATATCCAAACTGTATTATAAGGCTGCCATTGGAAGAGTCCGTCGAAAATTGATCTTTGGAAAATGTTTTGTTTTTTAAGTAATTGATTAATTATCACAACGGACAAACCTTGCTTGTTTGCACATATCAATTTGCCCCTATTTTATTTCTTAGCCTTAATATTTATTAAAAGTCTCTACGTAAATAGTTTTCAAAATAATAACAACTAGCTTAAGCTGTCAAAATGGCAGTACAACCAGTAAGATAAATAAATAAAAATACAAAATCATTCCGGCCTGTGTGTGAGGCTAAGTTAGCCGGATTAACTGGATTATGCAGGCTAAGACCAGATAACTAAATTGAACTCAGCTTTAAGACTATATATTCACGGCACCAGAAAGATGTGTTATAATTCTGGCTCTTTATAAAGTTACTCATTATTTAGATATTGGTTGAGATCAGCTTACCAATAGTAGAATTTATCTTTATTTTAAATCAATTTATAGACTAAGAACACTTATGGATTATTTTTAAAGTAATTGAATAAATGTGTATAATTATATTTAAGTATTCATATGATTTAAAGAGAAAAAATCGCCTTGGTCTTAACTATTATTTATATAACATATTATTTCTTAGTATTTATAATATCCGCAAGGGTATTCAATGTTCGGCAACCGCATACATCAGTTCTTTCCTCTTTCCCATTTTTATTGGGTACAGAAAAAGAAACTAGACTTTGATAAAGCACCTGATATCTTTCAGCCTGCTTAATTGTTTTGTGGAAATACAATTTAGCTAAATAAAAGCTCAGAGCTCAACTAGTTGCAAGCAATTTGACAGTATTGCTTTTGTAAGGCTTCTTGGTAACAGTTTGTATGTAAAATAAAATGAATACTCCATTTGCCTATAAACTGAACAGAATATTTTGAAATGTATTTATTTGTATACCCTGAACCCACTAGGAGTGGGTCAAAGAGTATTATTACATTGTGCAAAGGAGGATGCCGAACCTACAAAGTATATATAATCTAGATCAGCAGCAATCGAGACACACCCTTACCAATATTACCATATACTAATACCAATAAGAATACTAATACCACTCCTTCATTTTTATATTCCTATATTTTGTAGATTTTATAATAATACGGTGAACATTTCATTCTCGTTATAAGTATTATGGCTCAATACCCATAATTCCGCAAAGATATGTCCTTGATTATTGGCTCACAACATTCCAAGCTCACTATCTTCATAACCTGCAACAGGGTAAGTCGTAGTCGAGCAGAATCTTCTTACTTGATTTAATTTTAGATTTTATGCTATTTCCAATAAGCCATATATTATTGAATTGCAACTTGAGTTCATTGGTATTCAGCTAAATTTTAAAATCTATCTCAAGGGTATCAATATGACATATTTATATTTTATTTGATTTGATTTTATTTGATTTTACTTTAGCATTTGATTGGCGTTCTACGCAACGCGCAATTGTTTTTCAATATTTTGTTGTTTGACGATTGTAAAAGGTTTATTTTCGTATTTGTTTTGTCTCGTGAAAACTCCACACATCCCCTCACTACTCCGCCTGTGAGTCTGTCTAACTGTTCGACTGTCAGGCTCGCATCCTTGACATGTGCTATGCGAATTGTCAATGTGCTGGCATTTTGATTATTCATAAATCGCGCTCTACTTGCATTCTGTGTGTCATATGACTGCAGAGTTTTGCCTTTTTTTGCACATTTATCGCAAAAATAACAAAATACAAAACTGGCAATTTATTTACTTTTTATGCAAATCAAATTACATTCAAACAACAGTTTTTAATACCTTTGCTTTGGGCCTGTTAAGCGTTTTTAATTTAAATTCTGTTTGCAAACAAATCTGTTGGTCATAAGTGCGTTTAGTCTGATACAGAGGCTTGTTGGGGGATTTTAATTAATTGATTGCATTTCTCTGACAGGCCACAAAAAAATATTGAACAAATGGCAAAATGAGCAAACCAAATCGGGCGTATTATAGATGATATATGAAGCAACAAATTTGGTTTGTTTAAAAGTTAAATTGCTTAGTTCATATTGACAAGCAATCAATATTTTCTAAAAGAATATGTAAGAATCATAAAATATATCAAAATATCAATGTGGACTCATAAGTTTATTAGGCATATTCTACGCTTCGTACTGATGATTTGCTTGATTTTTAATTATTTTTTACATGCTTTTGCCATGCTCTTGCTGGCCAACTAGCAATAAAATCAAATATTTGCTCATATAACTTCAACACTTGAAAACATGTTGCAATCTTTTGATTTCTCATTTCTCAAACTTAAAACGACAAACTTCAAATTAGCTGCAAAGTTAAAACAACAATTCAAAAGCAATAGCTACAGAAATTTATCAACACACACACAGCCAACATGTGAAAAGCAATTTCTATAACCGAAAAATTGCAGCCACATTTCAACTTTGGCCACAAAACTTCACATGTCATTTGATTTGTGTGTGTGTGTGTGTGTGTGTGAGTTTCCAGTTACAAAAGAAAATTGTGGAAAACATAAGTAAGCGAATTGGGCATCAGACGGAATATACATGTATAATATTCTTATGGCTCCGCAAAAATTCAATGAATATTCAAAGTGAAGCTAAATGGCGTGTAACAACCATACGAAAAGCCAAAAGACTACAAAAAATGAAAGAAAAATAAACTACAATACCTTCCTGAAGCAAAATAAGCAAAAAGGAACTGTTATCCTTGGCATGCCGAGTCTTAATACCCTTGCAGTTAAGTTTATCTTGATTTAAGTTCGATTCTATTCATATATAAATATATTGTATATTAAAACAAGTTTTTGAAATCTTGTTCATCATTTAAAAATTACTATTTTTTTTTTATTTTTTATTTTTTTTCCCTTTTTTTTGGAATTTATGCATTACTACCTTTTTAGCAGCTTAAGCTAGTGTACATAAAAATGACTATGATACATCAAGCTTAAGATTACTGAGTTTCATTGCGATATCTGAACAAAAGAATAGTTTCTAGTATCTGAAAGATAGTTCCTACAACAGCTTCTATCATAAAGAGGGTTCCGATTCCAACCAAATTTGGTCAACTAGCATAAAATATAATAATACTTTAATTTTGTAAGTATACACTGAGTATCTTTATAAACAGTACCAAATTTGAGAGATAGAAAGACGTACAGTGCTGGTTGGATGATGATTAGGAATATATGCATATTTTACTATGTCGGAAACATTTTCTTCAATGCGTTCCATACTTTGTGACTAAATTAAAATACCCACTGCCAGGGTATAAGAATAAGCATTATATATTGGCGCCAAGCTGATCAAATTGATGCTTGGCTTTTGGGCCAGCAGCCAAGATGTTGCGGTAAATATGTATGTATTGTAGTATCTCAACGACTCCACGTATATAACTTAAAAAGTTTCAAAAAAAAGGAAAGCAAAATGAAATTGCATGTGAGTCAGTTGCGTACCAAGAACTGCCATTGTGGCCATGTCCAAAAATGAAAAAAAGGACGAAAGAAGCGCACTGTGGGCAACAGGGACAGAGGGACAGAGGGCGGGACGATGCCACGTAAACAGAGCGCAACGGACACGTAACATGGTTGGTTTCCACAATTGCTCCGGTTGTTGCAATCCTGTGGGCCTGCCATGACACAGTTCAATTTCGGTTTCAAAATGGAACGACCAGAAATTGATAGAAAACAAGCAAGAACTTTGCAGTCGGAGAAACATAGATTTTGCTCATTTGCAGTGGGCGGGAGAGGGCGTGCCAAAAAAATTGTGGCTTTAGCTTTCCCTATCAACTGTGGTGAGTGGAAAATATGGGTTATTTCCAATGTGTCAACTCACACTTGTCGGACTATACACAGATTTATTCACGAGTACTTTCAGGTCTTCAATTCGTTATGTGGTTGCTCTTTATAAGAGAAACCTCAAGTGACTTATTCGCTTATAACTCGATCCTTCTTAAAGCTGCTCCTTACCCACATGTACATATATGTAGTTCACTATTGAATGGTCAAGTGGAATATTTACTTGCAGCCAAATTGAACATACATAAGTCATGTATATAGGCCACGTCAATTTGGTGCTCATCTCTCTATTCAACATCCTCCTCTCTGGGCGACAGCAGCTGCATTAAGTTGTCCAATGTCTGATATGTTTGTCGTTGACAGGAAACAACCTCCAATCCAACTATGACTCCGACTCTGACTCTGACTCCGACTCTGACTCTGGTTTGGGGCAACATTTGACGTTTGTGTGCATGCAAATTTCATGCAACGGTTTCCGGACAACCAAAGACTTTTTGGCAGACTTTGAGTCGAGAGCCGTAATGAAATATACACCTAATTAGTGGGCGACCCTGTGCCATTTTTCACTCAGTACGTAGAAAAGGAAAATTTTAATTATTTATGAAAACATGCAATGGCCAAATGGCAAAAAGCGAGCCAGCATTTTTCATTAGTGCGGGCGTCGAGTGGCCAAAAGCCCCGATGTTTTACAATATAATTGCAAGCGAGCAAGGGCCAACAAAACTCTGGCCTGACCGCCACAGTGGCCTTGAGCGCGTACGTAATTTGTTTTAGCCGAGTTTATGCTCTTTGCCCTCCGCCCTCCGTTGGCTCCTTCGAACAATTTTCAACATGCAAGGCAAAGAGCACCGCATGCGAGGATGTATACATATACGTACATATATCATATAAACCACGATATATTAAACTCATACACGCAAGAGCAAAAAAGGCCAGCCAAAAAAGGAAAACAAAAAATAAAACCGTTTAAAAAATGAAAGCCAATAAAACGTTGCCTACAAATGTTGTCTGAAACAGGATTGGCACCGTGTATGCACACTCACTTGTGAGGGAGAGAAGTCAGTGAAAGTATCACGAATTGAAGGCCAGAACATGTCAGTAATAAATACACATATGTAAACACACACATCTGTGTGCGGGATAGTAAATAGTGGTTCTGGTCTCTACGAGAATGTAAGTTAATGAGAAACAGCAATGAGTATCTGAATAGCATAAATAATTATATACACAACAGCTATACAATATTTACTGAAAAGCTTAGAAAGATATTTGTATAATAACAAAATTCTTTAGCACAACAATTATATACACATCATATTCAAAATGTCAATTAACTAATAATATTAAGTACTTAAGTCTATATAAATATAAAAATATAAGTAAAAGTCAAAAAGTTCTGCACCTATTGAACTCAAATTTGGACACAATATACAGTTCGCTTCAAGGATTACTTTTAACTATTTTTTAATAAAAAGAAGAAGTTATTCCTTATTTGTTTGTGCTGTGTACCAGCAACACAAGTCAGGAACATTGGGATATCTACCACCACGGGCGGAAAACTGTTGTATGAAACTTGAAAAATCTACTCCCACCCGTCACCGCGAACGGGAAATGGGCTTAAGGTCAAATGTGTGAGAGAAGGTTTTTGTAAGATCGGTTTCTAAGTTCTTTATACTGTATACACATCATAACTCAAGGGAGGGAATATAGCGGTAAGTTATTTTTGTTTATTTCTTACTTTCTCATCGATGTTACCACAATGTGCAACAGCGAAGTTTGGAGGAGTACATCTAGTATTTCACATGAAGTGTCAGTTGATAATTGAGATGAATGTAAGGAAAATCTTATATCCCACTTGCATCAAGCAGTTCAGCGGCAGTGCCAGCAAGCAGAGCATATCAGGTGGTACAAAAATTGTTTCTTGAATAACTTCTGTGCTTATTATCCGATGGGCTTAAAGTTTGCACTCTAGATCAATCATGTAATCTTCGAATCATAAAGCAACTTTTCGGTTTTTGGGTGTTGGGGAATATACAGGAACCAACAATTGATACTGATCAAGAATATAAAGAACTATTAGGGTAGGAAATGCCTCCTGTTACATGCATTTGTACAGTTTATGTATTCTTTTACACATTTTATAAGTTTTCTATGCAAAGGGATAATTACAAACTATTATGATATTCGAGCCAGAAACCATGTTGTTCATAAAAGTACAAGAAATGTTTGAGGGCAGCACTTATGTAAGAACACACAAGTAACTAGATTGTATTACAAATTCAACTTAGACAGACTCCGTGCTGTTGTCATAATGACCTAGAAAAGGAACACATTTCAAATGGTAAATGCAACACTGTTGGCGCTACAATTTCCATTCAAATATGGATTTGTGTTGGGCACACATTTGAGAAACTAAAAGCCAATAAACTCACGAGTTCTTTCCAAAAATAAAATAAAAGTAGGAGCGTGACAAAAGTTCTGCGGGGAACATGGTTGTCCTTTTTGGGTTTTCTGGTTTTACCACGACGAACTGTTTTTTCCTACTATTTCACATTGTTGCTGTTGTTTTCTGTTGACTATACAATTTTAGCCTTAAACTCTGCTACTGTCTGCTGCTTTGCCTTTATTGATTTTTAGTTTTCTTTTTTATAGATGCCGCACAGCACGTATACAAATGTTTGGGCACAAGGTTTTTTAATATTTAAACCTGCCTGCTGTAACACAAACACAGTTCGGAAATGACCCAAATGCTTAAATCTCAATAAAAGGGCTTTGGCTTGAACTGTCAATCAGTCAGGCAGTCACTCGAGTCAGCCGGGTCGTTGTTCTCTTATGTTTTGTCTGTTGTCTGTTGTCTGCTTTGTTGTTTTTAGTCGTCAACAATTTTGTATGCCAAGTGCCTCAAACACACCCGGACTCACCCATTGACTCACTGACGGACTGTTTGTTTGCCCATTTCCCCATACTATGTCCTTCCCCCGCTCGTCACCTTCTACTATGTGAAATTGTGTTCAAAATCGCATTCCTTGTGCAACGGAAATTGAAAATAACGCCTGGCTCGTGTGCCACTCTCCATTTTAACAGTGTTGCTGTTGTTGTTGCCCCAATGCTCATATGGCATGAAAATTTAATTGGAGTAAAATGCTGTTGCACAACTCTCAAAAACTAGTTAGCGTTGCAAAAGAAAACAAAATTGGAAAATAAAAACCCGAATCTGGCCAAAAACGAAAACTGGCACATAAATCAACGGCAGTTCTGTCGTGAGATTGAAGTGTGCATATGGTATTAGCTTTAAAAATATGTACATAAAAATGTATAAATACATGCACAAACTGCACGTATACTGGCGAATATTGTTGGCAAATAGCATACAAATAAAAAGAGTGCGAGAACAAAGCCTATATTGCGTGTTTTTATTTTATTCCAAGAATTTGCGCAAAAAGTGGCACAAATGTGTGAGGTGCTTTGATATACCGAGCCAGTAAAGTATGCCGTAAACGGTCGGATAACTTTAGAAGAGTGTGCAATTTCTGGAATAGATTTATTATTCAATTTCCATACAAAGTCCGTATTGGCATACGATGAACTCCCAGTTCTATGGATTTCATTTATATTCACAGTGAAATCAGGACTGCAAACTGGCTTTGATCCAAGCTGATTCTAGTACAGAATTTCTGCTTTATTTCAACTGTTTACATATTTATCTAACCTTAGAAGCAGCATCGATGCAAATTCCCTGGAAGACAGCCTACTTATTCCAACTCTTAGCTCAGAATTTCTGCTTTTTCCAACTGTATATATTTTTATCTAACCTTAGAGGCAGCAGGAATGAAAGACACCTGGAAGACAGCCTACTTATAATAAAATACAACATAGAATTGACAAAGGAACAATTTAATCCATCAATCAATCGATCTACCACACTCCCTGAAAACAATCAGAGGAACATTACATTATACAACTTATAATCAGGCCTGTTCTGAATTCCACTTTCGAATCAATTCCACAGAAATATGCAAGGCGTGCTTTTGGGTACGTCTATAAAACAAATTAATATAAGAGCAAAGCAAGGTTTTAAATTATATCCTGCTCTAAAAAGTATGCTACACGCTATTCTGTGGAATTGATTCGGAACTGAATTCGGAACAGGCCTTAATATAAATAAAGACAAATTGAAATTAAAACTGTTAAGGAATTTAACAAATGTAATTTTTATTAAATTTATAAATGTTAACTATAAACTTTTTAAAAGGTCATAAAGGTTTTAAAGTTCTTGCGCTAGGATAAATCACTTTATCAAATAAATAGAAATGTAGGTTCACAATTACGAAATTGACAACAAAAATCTTATGAGCCCAGGTTTTTGTTCAAAGGGATAAAGCCAGGATAAATTCAACATCTTTTTCACTTCAAAAATGTCATACTTTATTTGGTTTCTCCCGCAAGAACCAACATGACATGACTGTTCATGTAAATTGTGAACTAGAGTGCATTTTTTATCTTAGTTAATAATTGATATGGCAGTAGGTATATATGTATGTGTGATAGTATATTTTGCTTGTTCTGCATATTTTATAATAGCTAAGTAACTTTGTCATTTGCCCCAAAAGCAAACATCCAACAAACTTACGCCCACGTTGCGTATGAGTTATGCATTATGTTCTTTCCTTTCTTGGTCTGAATCTGCTTTTGGCCTTGTTTGTGCAACGCATTACGGCAAATATTTGCGCATTGGACAACATATTTCTGTTCGTTGTCACTGGTGTTATTGTTATTGTTGCTTTTACTTGGTTTTTGGGGTTTTCTTGCCTAGTCTGAAACGAGGTCAGTCCAAAATCTAAGCCCCCAGCTATCCAAACAGCTGATGTCAGCACAACACATATAAAGCGTTCTATTTGTGTGTGTGTCTCTCTCTCTCTGTGTGTGTACGTAATTTTTGTTCTTACTTTGATAAATCAGTTGGTAACGCTGCAGGGCCAGCAGACCTACAAGTGCCCCAATAGGGGCACGGGGCACGGGGCACGAGGCACTAGGCACGGGACGAGCCAAAACACTTTCGGCTATGATTTATCAGCAATGCAACCCGGAGGCACACACAAACTTGCTTAGACAGTTGACTTTGGGCATAAATTAAGTGTTTATTTAGATACTGAGGGAGCGAGAGAGCATGTGCGAGCAAGCGAGAGAGCGCGACTTTCAGATAAACTGCTAAATAATAAATTTGTTGCTGCTTTACTAGTTGTAAGTCATATGAAGGCTCCCTGGGGATTCAGGAAACGCATTGAGAGATCTGGCAATGTGTGAATGAGTCGTAACTCTTTCTTACTAAATTTAACTACATTTGTACAGAAGTAAATTATGTTTGCTTAGAAATTTTCTTAGGGAGAAAACGAAATTAATTTACGAATAATATATTATATATATATATATTTATATTCCTATCGAAAATACGAAAATGCGACTTATATACTAATCTGTTCCTCAGCAGCTAGCCCCGACAGCCTAATACTCTTTCTATTGAGCTAAAGTGCACTCTAGAAGGTTGCTTGAATGTGTGGATGTTGCCTCGTATCTGTGTTCTAGGCTAGGTTATACACATACATATATATGTATTTTTTTATCCGCAGCAAGCCAGGATAAAGCGTTGAGTGTGTTCTGTCAAAATGGGAAGGTAGCTCGTTACTCGTTTTAAGTTACCCTTACCCACAAATATGCCCATGCCGGGGGCCAAAAATTTAAATTCTTTCACATATTTTCACAATATTCAAATTACATTAAAAACAAGTAAGAATGCTATAGTCGAGTATACCCGACTACGAAACTCCCTGTACCCAGGTCTAAAACATTCAATCACATCTACGTCCACTTACACATGCACACACACATACACAAAGACGCACACACACAGGCGGCAAAAGCGACAGCGCAAGCGAGGCATTTTAATTGGTGGCTGTGCTTCTTCTTCCCCTCTCGCTGCATCAATGAATCTTCTTTCGTGAATAACTTCCGTGTTTATTATCCGATCGACTTGAAATTTGGACAGTAGATTAACAGAGACCAAAGTATTGTACATGCCAAATCTAAAAGCTATATCTTGAAAATTGTTACTGTAAAACGGTATTTGTCGATTTGCGGGAGAACGGGGGAGATATCTGAAATATGAAACAAACTTGATCTGCGTATGCTATGCAGGTACCTACATTCCAAATTTGGTGTCTCTAGCTCTTGTAGTTGCTGAGATCGACGCGTTCATCCGGACAGACGGACAGACAGACGGACATGGCCAAATCGAAATCTCTTTTGATACTGATCAAGAATATATATACTTTATAGGGTCGGAGATGTCTCCGACATTTAGTACCCCCTTTTTAGCCATTTTATGGGTACAGGGAGTAAAAAGATACGATTCTAAATACAAACAGATGTTCTGTTACATCCAATCTTTTGTATATCTGATATACTTGGTTGTTACAGGTATTATTCTTGAAAGATTGGGTTTTTGTTACATATGTATATCACTTATAAAGATTGTGATTATAGAATCATATTATTGTATAGACAATGCTTTAAGTCTCAAGATATTCCAACGCGTTAATAATACAAAGGATTTTATTTGGAGCAAACTATTTTATATGAATTCTAAACACATTTTTGGATATTTATTACCACTTCTTATGTGATTGTAGCCACAATTAATCCGATTGTAAGGAAAAATCTTATGTACTCGTAGAATTTCGATAGCCTTTACTGTGTTAATTTTCTTCTATTGGTAACCATTTCTTATCTGACAGGGACAATTTATCCAACTCTAAGAAAAATAGAATATACTCGTAGAATTTTGATAGCAATTACTGTATATTTAATACAGTAGAATACATATATTTATACTGTATATTTAATACAGTAATGGCTAATAAAATTCTACGACTATACTCCTAATTAAATCAGAAATATTAAATAATTTCAAAATTCCTAAGAACTAAAACTATAGTATACATTTTCTGTTTTTTTTTTAGAATTAAACTATATTAAATGAAATTCAAGAGAATAAAATATTGATTACTTCTAAGTCATAAACAGAATTTAGGTAGCAAGTAGCTACAGTTTCTGATTGTACTTCATAAACACATTCATCACTAAAATAAAGTTTTCAATATTGTAAAATTGCTTAAAAGCCTGGCAATCTCACAAATATGTCACATTTACTGTTACCGAGTTTTTCAAGCAATCTCTTAGCACTACCTGAATGCACAGGGGAAAAAAACAATTTTGGACCGCATTGTAAGCGATTTTACAGTTTTTTATATGGCAGCTTAGTCAAAGGGAGTGACAAACTGTGTCATGCCACAAAAACACAAACAACAACAACAATTCAATGAGAAAAATAATACAGCAGATGATTCGCAGTTCATTGTCCTACAAAAACAGAGAGACAGCCACATGAACTGTGTGACCAGACTCAATACGGTCCTGGCTCTTGTCGAAGCCGGCTTAAGGCAGCTTGCCGTTTACTTTTGGGCATGAGTGTGAGTCGTTGACTAAACAAAATCCTAAACCTATTGACAGTTTATAGCAGACGGCCCAGTTGGCATTTCTTTCAGCTTTCTCTCACGTTGGCAAACACGCAGGTAAATTGATATTTCTCAGCCACAAAAAACACGATTCGATTTTACTTTTGCATTACTGGAACAATTTATATTTCGCTTACTTTAATTTTGCTTCTGCAACTGATGAGTTAAAGCCGCTGCTGCTGTTGATGTTGATGATGATGATGATGTTGATGACTCTCCGCTGATGTTCGTTATTAATATTTGGTAAACGTTGTTCTTTGGGTTTGTTTCTAGGTTGCTGTTTGTGACATTTTGTGAGCGTAACCGCACAAAAAAGAATGCGACCTTGAATGGGCGCACACACGTTGATGGGCCAGACAGATTGACAGGCTGACTGTCAGGCTGTCGGACTGTCGGACTGGCAACAGTTTTATGGCAGCGCTGCAGCTGCCCGGATTCTGTTTTGCAACATTTTAAAGCATCAGCTTAAAATTTGGTATCCTTGAGAGCTACGTAGATAGCGTGCAATCAATAAAAACACACACAAACACACACACACACGGGCACACACTGACAACTAAAACTTTATAGCGGTCACACGTTGCGTATACGTAACGCGCACATATATGTATGTATATATATCCAACAAATTATTTTGATTTGACTCTGACGCAGCTGATTTTGGCATATAACTTTGGCTTTTAATTCAATTGCACACACACAAAGCACAGGACACAGGGCACAGGACACAGCGCACTGAACACAATTTTATGTTATGGGCTTTCCTTATTTAACCGTTACGCGAAAAGGTTTTTGCGCGAGAGCTTCTGCACGTAACGCGTCCTTGTTCCAACTACTGACGTTCAACGCGACGCAACGGTCACAACTCGATTCGTTGACGGGTCCTGGACGCCCCCGAAAGCACCAGCAGCAGCAGCAGCAGCAGCGACAGCAGCAGCAGCAGCAGCAGCAGCAGCGACAGCGACAGTAATCGCCAAAGCTTTTACGCTGCGCTCTCTTTCTCTCGCCCTCTCTCAGTTCCATTCAGCGAGTTGAAAAGTTGAAAAGCTCGCGCTCACTTTGCCTGCTGTTGGCCCAGGCTCTCCCTCCTCCACATGCCATTTCCACTCTGTTCGTATCTCTGTTGTTGTTGCCTGTGCTCTGCTTCTGATTTTCGGTTTTGTTTTGTTTGCCTGTTTCGTTGGCAAGGTTAACAACAAACGAAGCTGCATGGCGCCAATATCCCAAAACATCTGATTTCTGTCAAATTTCTAGACATGCGCAAATTGCTTGACAGCTCAAAATTCTTTAGTTAGCAGGTTGCCCGCTCTGTTGACCAGTCACTTGCTGGAATCAAAGGCTATATTGACGGATGACGTTAGTTGTGCATAGATGAAAGATGTTTGTACATTAATTATATTTGCACATGGATATTAACCAATACAATCCAGGCTATGGTTCTAACGTTCTGGAATTATCATCCGACCGGTCCTAAAATCATTTTTAAGGATTATTCGGCACATATTTCACCAATTTCGGAAATCCTCACACACGGTCAATAAGTTTTGGTCGAGATCAATTAAGATTAAGCTAGACTTGTCTTTTCATCAGACCGGGCTTAACTTACTTTGACGACTCAACACAATAAAGCAAGCGACAAAAAGTTCACCGATTTTGGATATTCAGCACATATTGGTGAAAATTTGTAGAAAACTGGGTAGCTCCTACACAACTGTACTTTTTGTACAAAAATTATATCCAAATTCGGTAAATATAATTGTCTATCATTTTTAATAAAGTCGGACCAGATTAATATACAATTGTCATTGGAACAACAGGACGAAAATTGAGTTTTTGTATAAAAAACATTGCTTCAAAGGCATATGTATTTCCTTGGCGGATGATCCTTCTTTCTTATTGCACTTTAATGTCGTTGCTTTTATTAAAGCCCGCAAGCGGTATACTGTGTTTAGTTTATAAAGAATAAATTAAGAATATTTTCCGCTTATGTCCGTGTGCAAATCTTCTCACTGTAATGTTTGTTGGCGTAACCACTTTGTTGCGGCTTCTCGGTAACCATAATTGCTACACCTGCAACCGCAGGCTAACAGCTGCCAGCTCCAGCCCCGGAGATTCTACTTTGCCAGTCTAAACTAATATTTAAGGACCACAGCATTTCGAAAAAGCGACCAAGCGCCAATTACGCGTGTGGCTCCCCAAAAAGTAAGCAAGAATGTTGCACTCGGCAGCACCCGACTGCGTTATGCTCTGTTCCTAGTAAGTTACCCTTTGCAAAGCTGCTCCACTTTCACTTAAAGCTCATCAAGAGTTCCCATAATAATGTTGAAGGTATAGGTTACTGGTATATTCAAACATCCACGATTATGTTGGTTGCCTTAGTTTCAATAGTGTCGAAGACTTTCGTTCATAACGTATTTGTGTTTCCTATAGATTCACATCTACTGACGGCCACAAACCGACTAAAACCCTTAACCCTTTGCAAATAGATTATAAAATACGATGCAACAGTAACAAGCGAAAGATTTAGAATGCTCTACTGGAGAGTACTCGACTAGAAGATACCTCGAATCTAGCTCTGAATTACCATCACATATGTGCGTAGTCACACGGATAGAAATGTTATATATCTATTTATGTTAAGCTTGAAAAATTTTAAATACAAAATAAACACGAGTTAGTTTTCATTGAAATCTCCGTATTAATATATTGAAAGGATTAAGAAGTCGCCCCATGAGATATCGCACTATTTATTTATTTTAATTTTTTCGCTCCCACACTTATGTACAGTTAGTCTTTAGTTAACATCTACCAACTCTGTAAATATGTAGATCCTGCCTTATTAAACTCTATACATGGTTGGGAAAGATCGTAAGATGCCGATCCCAACCACCACATAAATAAAATAAAAAAAATAAAAATAAAAATGGTTTGAGAACCATTTTAGCAAAAAGTTGCGATTAATTAAGGTCATCGTTTTTAAAATTTCCTTTATGATATTAATCCAAATATATATATATTGTAGAAGCCATAAGTACAGAAAGAGTTTCCATCTAACCCTACATAAAATTAATAAGATAGAATAATAAACTGACAGGCTCGATTATCCTATTTAATTGGCATTTTTAAATTCATTGCATTATATATAGTCCACAATACAATAATTATTTAATTAATTATCTCACTTTCGTGTGTGCATGATTAAATCAATAAAATTAAGGGCACTCTAGCAAAAATATTCATATTTTTATGAATATTTAAGTCTAGTGTGTATGCATAATTTGAACAATTATGACTTTATCTATTAATTGCTGTTCATAAATTTAACAATGATATTCAAACCAAGAGCATGGTCGTAATGCTTATTTCAACAACAAAAATTAATATTAATTAATGAATAATTTTCGCATAACCTATGCATATTGCACATAATATCTGTATACTTTTCTCTCCGTAAACATAGATATGCACACTTCATATACCCTTTTTAGCCATTTTAAATGGGTTGCAACAAGAAACCCGCCCCAAAAACTGGGTTCTAGGAACTAGAAAATAGGTCCTTGCAACGTGCAGCAGCAGCAGCAACTGTAGCTGTAGCCAGCCCGTTAGCGGGTCCCTAAACCTGGTCACCAACCAAATTTGTGCATATTTTACAAACGTTGCGGCATTTTCAACGTTGTCATCGTCGTCGCTTCCGTTTTTCGTTTTTCGTTTTTATTTTTTATTTTGGGCGGCGCGTGAAAATCCGAGAGGTGACACTTGTCCAAATTATCTTGGAGGATAAACCAGCGCACTTAACGTGTTATCAGTGGATGCGATGCCGGCGAGCACACTCTGCGCACACACCCAGAAGTCCAACATGAGGCGCATTGTAATCAAACGCAGGCAGCTGCAACACTCGAGCAACAATCACACGAACCCGAACCCAACTGACAAGCAGTTGACTCCAAAAGAGTTCCAGCCAGGATACAGGATGCAGGGACCCAGGCACCAGACACCACAACGACGACGACGACGCGTGCAACGGACGCTTGAGAGTGTGACCAAGCCCACATCTGAGTGCGAGTGCCAGTGTGAGTGTGATTGTGTGTCCACAGTCGACAGCTGCCGCATAATACAAAACATACTATACACTCAGCTGCGGCCAGAGCCAAGTTGAAAATGTTTAACACGAAAAGGAGTTATCACGCTGACAGGACGAGGCCAATGCGCGAACGCGGACAAAGCAACTCGACGTGCACCACACAAAATTATGACAAACTTCTGATGGAGAAAAATGGTGCATCCGAGGAGAACAAAAAATATATGGAGCATACGGAAAGGAGCTATACCATGTGATTAAGTACACCCTGCTTGCTTGCTCCATTCGAAGTACAAATTTAAGGTCCAAGCATTTTAAAATGAAGACCACACTTTTATAATATCATCTTCACTTAAACTTGGTTTATTTTAAGCTTGAACTTATAAAACGGGCAGACTTCTTGTGACTTTTTTCCATGCGTGACTTCTGCTATTTGATTTTACTTAGGACTTGTCAAATTTGCTTAATGATATATTGGAAATATTACACTACGAGCTGTCCTTAATATCTTGGGTCGAAACTAAGTACTGAAAAGTAGTTTCGCATTTAAAGGTTAGCTAGTTATTTATTTAATTATATTTTTAAAGACCGAGAGTGCTTGACCGGGGTGTATGCTATACCCAGATCTAAACAAACTTGACATACAAAAATACTGAGAATAAACAAAATTTGAAATATAGAGCTTTGAATTTTGGTAGACAATATGTATGAAATTTTGATTGAAAGTTTCGTGTTGTATTATACATATATCTGCAATTCACATTTCCAAACTCCATATCAAATGTTATACGCATATTTCCATTCTGAAAATCTATTCAAAAACACAAGCATCTGCCCTATACAAAACTAGCCAAAGAATTTTGAAGTAGTGTTAAAATTCAACCACTTTGGTAAATAAAAAAAAAGTCAAAGCAAAAGCTAAAACACCGCAACCGCAACGATAACCGCAGGCCGTGCGACAACAGTCAGACAGGGGGCAGTCAGGGGCCAGAGGAGTTATCATTCATGGGGCTGGACTAGACAAAACAAACCACCCACAACGAGGGAGCGGTCGTCAACGGCTGTCAGTTTTTGGGCCTGGTTAGGCGTCTGCAAGTGAAAACTGAAATAAACGCAGGCATGGGTGAAAAAAGATTGAAGTACCCGCAGTTGGTGGCCGGCAATGAAGTAGTTTGCAGCGGGAAAACCACTTCTGGGACTAGTTCTTGTGCTTATTTAGTATTTTTTTTGGGAAGGCGGGAGCGGAGATGTTGGCCACTTTATAATGGACGTCGATTAGCGCAAAAACTTTGAAGATAGGGCGGTTTTTGAGGGCAGCTTTGGGCCACCACAAAAGACTTTAAAATGTGGCCACAAGGAATTTAAACGCGACAAATTCTGCAGCATCCTCTCCCTTAATCAGTCTTCCTCAGTTCTCTTCCTGCTGGAATGTGTGGACCAATTATGACAAAGTCAGCGCCAACTAATTACACATGAGGCTGGGCTACCCAAACCAGCAAATTTCTTCTTGTTGTTTTAGTCCTGAAACAGTCGCCAGCATTGCTTTGATGGCCACATAAAAACTCACCGCAAGCAGTGCTGTTGGCAACAACAAAGCATGAGCAGAGCTGGAGGTGGCGGTGGAGGAGTACATGGCACATAGGCAACTTAACCCGTTAACGCGTTAAAGAGCAAACGAGTGGTTAAAAGCTATGCCAGGACGCAGGACAGGTAGTGGGGCCAGGATGGCTGCCGGTTGACTGGCTGACTGGCTGCTTTGCTTGGTTAGTTTGTTGATGCTGCACGGAAGAGGGCCGGGGACTGGAGGGCGACTGGCAAGTCAAAGACTTTTCGAGTGGACTGCAGCACACTGCAGAGGTTAAACACTAACCTGATGTCGGGCAACACCACTGAAAAACAAAAACAGGAAGATGCTACAGCTGCCAAGCCGAAACTTGAATACTCTATCAAAGCTAAACATTTTTATCAATAGTCCGAATGGACTATAAACAAGTTCCAAGGTTGAAACAAGTAAGAATGCTATAGTCGAGTATACCCGTTCACAAATTTCTGATCGCATATGCGTACACTTACACATACACACACACATACACAAAGATGAACACACACGAGCCACAGCGCAAGCGACAGATTCAATACTGAATCTTGCTTGTTGAATAAATTCCGTGTTTATTATCCGATCGACTTGAAACTTGGACAGTACATTAAGAGCGACTTAAGTACTATACATGCCAAATCCCAAAGCTATACCTTTAAAGTTGTTGCTCTTACACGTTTTTATCGAATTGCGGGGGAACCGGAATCTGAAATTGGAAACAAACTTAATCTGCGTATGGTATACAGGAGCCTAAATACCAAATTTGGTGTATCTAGCTCTTATAGTTGCTGAGATCGACGCGTTCACACAGACGGACAGACGGCCAGACGGACAGACAGACGGACATGGCCAAAACGAAATCTCTTTTGATACTGTTCAAGAATATATATACTTTATAGGGTCGGAGATGTCTCCTGCCTGTTACATACATTTATTTGCAAAGCTTTATTTCCCCCTTTTTACCCATTTTATGGCTACAGGGAGTAAAAATCACAGTGTAGAATGTTCAGGATTCGCCTTAACATTTTATACATTTCCAGGGTTCGGATCAATATATCATTATTTTAATTATTTGAATAGTGAGGAAAGTAGTTATTGCTAAAAAACAACATAAGTCACAGAATTAAAAAAATAATATATCCTTGAAAATATTTATTTATCCGAAATAATGAGCCTCACTCTATATGCAAAATTGAAACCATGCCCATCCATTCTTACTAGTAATGGGACTATCGATAATCAAAGGACTTTCCGGATTTTTTATTTGTAATTTCTAGCATAATTTCCAATCTCACAAGTTAGGATGATGCATTACTTCCAACTTCTCAGGTAAGTTGAGGTTCCATGAGAAATCAGGCACATTATCTTCACAAACCGCATGAAATAATAGTACGACCTTAACAAAAGTGAGTTCATCAAAATGCTCCTGTTTATGTAAATATGTTTTGGAACGGCTCGTTGTCGTTGTCGCTGGCTTTTGTGTTTTTGTTTTTTTGTGTTTGTAGTTTCAGTCACTGTGTTAGGCGTGTTGGGAGCCCACGAAAATGAAGACATTTTTTTGAAGTTAAACTTTGCTGGGTGAATTTTCAGTTTATTTACCTCGACTGCTACACATTCAGTCAGTGGTTGCTTGGGTAAATTGTCGGTAAGTTTTGAGTACCTCTTTAAGGACACATTGTGATATGCACGTACAGGAATGTGCCAAGCCGCGCCAAGCGTGAAATATGAAAATATTATGACTTCTGGTGCATTAAAAATGTTTTTCGGCAATGTTTTTCGTATTTTTATATTTTCTTTTACACTGCGACACTAAAAATTATGTTGCCTGACTCTTGATGTTGTTGATGACTGCCTGCTGTGGCTTCTGTGATGAGTTTTCTCTTCTCCTAGCCAGGCTTGGCTTTTGCCAGTTGCCAGTTGCCAGTTGACGTTGCCTCGCTGACAGCTGCATGTCGAGTCACCAACACCACTGGCAACAACTCCGCCAACAACAAAAATAACAACAGTAGCAGCAACAAGGACATCACTTTGACGTTGATGAATAACATCAACACTTTTAGCCAAGGCAAAGGCTGGCAAAAAGATTCCATCAAATGGTTTATTTTGCTTTGCTGCCGCAACTTTTTGAAGTTTCATTTGGCCAAGAACTTTGTAACCTGTGTGAGGCATCATAAACATGTAGCTATAAATTTTAATAGATGTCACCATATTTACTAATTGCGCACAGAAAAGTCAAATGAACAGCATAAGGGCAAATGATTTTACAAAATGTGGCTGCAACTGCAATTTCATTATTCCAAGCAGAACGACAAACATTATTTTTGGTTTTGTTAATTCAAATTACTAATCACTGACTTATGTGATTTAAAATTTGAATATCGCTTGCTATTTTCGCATCTCTATCTATGATGTTTAAATGTGCTAATTGACATCTTTTGAGCTGTCATTAGCTTATTAGTCATTTTTTACAAATGTAAAAAAATACCAAAAAAATACTGAAATTTAAAAATTTTTATTATTCAGTATTTTTTTAAAAATCAAGAACTTCAATACAAATTTATAATTTTCTTTATTTTTTTACTTTAGCAAAATATTATATTAGAACTTATTTTGGGATTTAAAGGATTATTTTTGTATTTTTCTTATGTTAAGCTGTAAAAATACTAAAAAAAATACTACATTTTTTCAATTCCCTATTATTCAGTATTTTTTGAAAGCCAAGAATCTCAATAAAAATCTAGTATATTTTTATACTGTAGTAAAATACTAGTTAGGAACTGATTTTTGTTTTCCAGTATTATTTTCACCACCAATGCGGCGATTAAGCTCGAAACCATAATACTTTTAACAGTATTGTCGTGTTGATTATATTATTTATTAAATTCTAACAAAAAATGTATTTATTATTTTCTTTCCTTTTTGTATTTTCTAGCATATTCAATTTGGCTTACATTGAAATAGTCTAAATATTTATTACCAGCAAGAACGTTACAGCAGACTGGTTTGGATATGTATGCTTTTATTGAGGTGTCCTTTTCAAACAGAATATTTTATTTATTTAATTAATGATAACTTCTAGTTAAAACTATGGGTTAACATTGAATTTTTGCCATGGCTGCCAGGGCCTTCAGCAGGAGTTACATTATAATGGTTATTACTTACATTATTATGGGGAATGTATAAAGTATATGTGTATATATGTATTAACGAAGTGTTGTTTACATTATTTACAAGATTTGTATGGATGTACGATAATGAAAAATTGGATATTGTGTTATATTTTATGAATCAAGTTGGTGTTGTTAAGAAAATGAAAAAGAATTTTTATGTTTTTATTGGTGGGGTTTGTAATTAGGGATAAAGGATCTATGTTTTGGAATAGGGATGTTCTGTGGGATGTAAAGGAAGGACATGTGATTAGGATATGCCGTATGTTTATGGGGGATTGGTTGCAAAATGTGCATGTGTTGTTAAGGTTTTTGTCTATATAATGCATGTTGGTAATGACAAACAGAATATAAAAATGTCCAAAAATAAGCAATCAACATTTAAGTAATCCTTAAGCGATTCCGAAATTATCAGCGATGCTACAATATTCGAACCCACATAAGGTTTATGGATTAGGATTCTATGCACTAAGGTCACTTTGCTATAAAACTTTCAAACAGAATACAAATTGGTGGATTAAAAAATTAAGAACTAACTCCAAATGCCATTATCTGCAAAAGTTGCTTGTGGTTTCCCATTTTTTTGCTGCACTGATAGCTGAACCGTTTAAAAGGCACTTTTAATGCTTGTGTACAGACTATTTAATACATATATCAAACATACGCCGCGTCTGCCACAACGCAGCTATTCTTCCTAACAATCACCTAGTCGCCTAGTTTTCAGTTAACCCAAATGACTTTAACCCCAAAGCCTGGTACAAAGCCTTTCGACGGCGCATAAAAGTAAGGCAGAACTACACTCAGCTCAACCTCAAAACTAGCTAACCAAAAAACCGTATTAAAATGCGAGCTACACACCCTAAACTGAACCTAACCTGCCTCGATTGCTCAGCGTGCCTCCAACCTCCAGATTACATCCCTTCGTCCTGATGCACGTAAGGAAGCGTATAATTTAATTAAATTATCTGGGGCAGCTGCAGCAGCAGCAGCAGCAGCAACGAAAAATGTGCATCAAAGTGCACTTAAATCATCAGCGAGGCACGGCGACACACACAGTCAGATAGACAGCCCCTTCCAAACTAAGCCCCCGACCTAGCCGCCGTCCCTCAACCCCACCCTTTCAATATGGCGTTGGCTAAGTGCCGTTGCATTATAAGCGAGAGAAGCAAAGTGAAGTGAAGTCAGCCAACCAACCAACCAGCCAACCAACTTTGTACTTTGACTTGTATTAGTGACCGGAAATGCAGCTCTTAAGCCAGGAGGTGCAGGATCACGGGGCAGCTAGAGCCGCCTCAATGACTTGCCAAAGTGGCATCGCGCGGAGGGAGGCGGGTGGCCGGTTCCGTTCCTTGACAGATGCGTATAAATTTTGAAGATTTCTATTTATTGCATGCACAGCAGCAGTAGATTTATGAGAGCTGACGCCAACTTTGAGATATTTAAATATTGCATGCAACTGAGCGTAAAATGTTGGACTGTTGCATATTGCAAATAATATTGCATTGCATAAAGTTCAAGGACTTCACTAGCAGTTCAACTCAATATTAACTAAATTTAACTCCAGATAACTCAACCACTTTCAACTGAATCTACCTTGACATCATTTCTAAACCATTTGAATTATGCTTGGGAAATGTACCTTGTTTTACAAAGCACACGCGATAGCTTCATTATTTCTCATTTTTTTCTCGTAACTTCCCTATTGATGTCAGGTCCCTTGGCATGCAGTAATTGCAAGTCCCTGGAAACAATAGAACCTCCCAATGGCAAACAGCATTGACATTTGCGCTGGGATATCAACTGACAAGCGAAATGAGATGAACCGAGCAGCATTGTCAGAGAGTGAATACCGTGCCATAAGCTGTGGGTCAACAATTCTCGAGCGATTTGAATATGAGAGTTCCACATGAAAGGTCTGCATTTATTGACAAGTTTCGGTGTAAGTAGTAGTAAGTATATGTGGTGAAAGTCAAAAGATTGAGAGAGTATACAGGCAAAATCTCGATGTAGACAGCCTATATAATTAAAATTAATTAATTATATTAAACAATCATATTCATATTAAAATATCCAAAAAAGATTAAAACAAGTAAGAGCGTTGCAGTCGGACGTTTCCGACAGCAGAATACTCTGCTCCCAGTCCATTTTTGGGCTCGGAAACAGACGAAAAATCTGTGGTCTATACACCTGTATACTGTACAGGTGTGAGACATATAGATTTTGCTCATTTCCGGAAGAGGGGGTGGTGATGGCAAACATTCTTTGAAACAGATCTGTCGGGAAGCTCAACATTAGTCTGTATACCAAATTTGATGACTATAGCTTTAAAAATGTGGATGATATAGAATTTCGCCAAATTGTGGGTAGGGGGTGGGTGTTGAATGGCGACCTTGACACTTTATAAATCTAAGGCTTACACCAACATGTGTACCAAGTTTGGTTGTTTTCCCTTCGGGAACAGAGTATAAAAAAAGAATTCTTCGGATTTACGAATATTTCGAAGAAATTAAAGAAATTCATTTAAAATTCAATAAAACATTTTGTTTGTTCAAGTTGTTATATTAATATCGTCTTGATATATTATAAAATATAGTTTTTCCTTACTTTTGTACATGATAAGCTTAAGACTTATCAGACAAGAGTCCGGAAATACATAGATATTGTTAATTTAAATCCCCCTGAAAAAAGTTCATATTAAATATTATTTAAGTGTCTACCCCAATCCCTTCATTCAGCACACCCACAATTGCTCTGATAAGGGCTCATGCCCTCTATAATACAATGTTGAAATTCATGAAAACTTAATTAGAGGCTTATTCGACGCATTTGCAAAACGTCAACATTTGCATACCGCATTTAATGGAACTGGTGCACAGATACGACAACCACAGCAAACCGTCGCATTCCGTTTCGGGTGTGCCTGGTGGAAAATACTAAAATTAAATGAGCTAAAATTAACATAAACAATAAAGCGATAAGCGACGAATTTGCAGTGGCAGCAAATTGAACAACTAATTTGGTTGGACAGTTACATATTCATAAGTCGCTTCGCGACAATCTACCCAATATATTTAGTAATTGAAATATGTAGCTGTAAACAACACTAATATTGCAAAATGAAATGAAATTGAAAAATAACATACTATATGTATATAATTAATTATTCAATTTCTATTATAAACCATAAAGTTCATAATAGATTTATAATTCAGAAATAGTTTTATAAAACTATTGCAAAAATATTACAAATTACTAATTAAAATAACAAGTGAGAGTGTTCTCCTTGAATATGCTCGACTACAAGTTATTCCGAATCCAAAAACACATCTGATCATTATACATAAATGGTACTTTAAGGCCTTACTCACTGCGGCCTCAATCAGTTGGAGGAAATTTGAATTTGCCTTCAACTTCTGACTGTTTATGGGTTGCGGGTATAAAAAATTCCCAATACTAATCGTGTTATTGAAGCAAATTTTGACAAGAGGTCTCTGAGCTCCTGTTGTGTGTGCCTGTCAAAGGGATGTGGCAACAAGCTCTCTACTGTTCCACAGAGAGCCAAAACGCCTATGTAAATAAGTTGTTAATTAATTTTGAAACGGTTTATATTCACATACAGCTGGCAAATGACAAGGATGAAAATGAAATTTTCGAGCTGTCCTTGGCTGCCGTTTGTTGTTTTGTGTTGCTTATCAAATTTAATAAACTTATGTGACTTAATTAAAATCAAATTAATTAACATTTTGGCGGCGCTTATGCAATTTGGGTTGCTCATTTCAAGCTCCTTCTAGCGACTCCAATTATGTTTAAGCAACACATACGCGACACGAGGCGTATGCGTAATTTCCAGCAGCTTATTGCGCATACGCCGCATTGTCGCTGCGCGTGCAAGATTTGCATTAATTTTAAGCTCAAACTTTAATTTTATTCACTGTTCTATTCTTCTTTTATGTCTCTGACGCTTTGTGTAATTTATATGCGCGAAAAATGTTTGTAAAGTTGCTAAAGTTGCGGATCCTGTTGTTGCTGCTGCTGCTGCTGCTGCTACTGCTGCTGGTGCCGCATCTTTTGTTTTCAGGCTGCTTCTAATTAAAAACAAAAGTTTTTTAATCTGCTTTATGGCATAAGCAAATAATTATTTACAATTAACTTGCACAAAAGCAAGCAAACATGTCATAAGTTCGTTACGTTTTGTTTAGTAAACTGAATGAATGTCTTGTGCCAGCAGACATTTGGATTTGAAATATGTATGTGTGAATGGAAAATTCAAATACCATCCTTTATAAAGTAGCATAAGTAATAAAACTACGAATTCATCACACACTTGGAACCGCAATGCCTCATTTTATTCTACAGTATTACGCTGCCACAATATGTGTTCTTAATTATTTGTATATCAACTTTTAATTAAATTCGCCTGCTCTCTGCACACGCCAAGTCTCAAGTGTCTGATATATTCATGATCGGTCTCTTAGGTTATCGAAAAGTACAGCTCTGATAGTTTATTCTTGAATTAGAAGCATTAAGTATCGTATCTTATAAGAATAGCTATCGAAACTATTAAATTCAGTTACAATTCAAATAGAACTTAATACTAGGAATACATGCTACAGAATACAAGTTACAACAGTAAGGAGTTTAAATAAAACTTGGAGTAGAAGTGCAACAATTTCAAGCCTGCATTTCTGATTAGGTTTCCAGACGCCTACGTGATGGCCATTTGAAGCTTGGCCAATTGGCAAAAGTTGCATTTATGTACTGTTACATAGCCAATAGTTAGTTATGCGGCTGCAGCTGGCCTGCTTAAATATGTAAACAATCCATTAACCAGAAACTTAATCAATTGAAACTAGTTTGGAATTGCAAATGCATTGCCAGCACAGCAAAAGCCAAATGTAAACGGCCAGCTCCCAAGACAGACACTTGGCTGAACCATTGGGCTTCATTTTGAAAGTGGCCGGAGAAGTTTGCTGGCTTTAGATCTTTAACTTCGTGTATGTGTGTGTCTATGATTGAGTGTATTTGCCAAAGGTGCGTAGACTCGTTTCTGTTATTGGCGTATCTTTTGACCAAAAATTCAACAGAAATTGCAGCCTGGCAAACTTTACAGGCTAAGCCGTGCTCTGCCTGTGAGGCTGTCTCGAGCTTGCCGTCCTTTGCCAAAAGGTAACTGATAAGTTTTCTGATTTCGAATTGCAGTTTAAATTGGGTTTTAATTGTATTCCAGCTCTAGTTCTACAGCCTCGGCAAATTTTCCAACTGCCCATTGGCGTGCATATCTTTTTGCAATGGGGGGGCCTTGATTCTGAAAATTTACAATTTTCTTTTTTTGGTCTTCCCATTCTGCTCATATTTAATCAATTCTAAAATGAATAATATCAAGTTTTCAAAATTCTTTGCACAGCCCAAATCGAAAGAGCTAGCGAGCTGAAAGTGCACACTAAGACGGCTGTTTGGGAAAGTCCACTCTCAAGCGTGGAAAATCGCTGAAAACTGTTATGTGAAACTTTGTTGTTTATCAACCAATAGGTTTCGAACTCATTTTCGAGTCGGATTCAATCTATTATGATTTCAGCGCGATAACTCAAATGTTAAGATTATGTAAACGTAATCTTTTTCCAGAAACTCAATAGGGGAGGATTGATCCCCTTAAGCCCCCCACTATCTACGCCACTGCAACTGCCAAGTGATGATGAAAATTACCGAGAACTCAGCCAAAACTATTGACTGTCTGTGTGAGGTGTTTGATTAGCTTGATAGTTGAGTTTGTAAATTACTTAATGGAAATTTTGGCCAGAGCTCAAATGGCAATTATGCATATTAACAAGCGGACACTTTTGGCAGGAGTATCGTAGTATATATGGAAACAGAAACTCATATACATTACTCTTGACTAAATGTTCTTTGATTCCAATCACATTAACTTCTCTGCTACGGTGACATCATTAAAGAACTGAGGCTCAAAAGAAAGAAATGCCTCTCAAAATGTATTTAGCTGAAATTTATGTGTGCGAACATCGAATGTGATCAACTTGAAAACATATTGGAATGATATAAGACCGTTAAGTAAATTAATGCTATCAAAATGTGTGATTTATATCGGTCTGGGCGGGAGCGGGAGCGGGAGCGGGTGTGGGAGTCTGTTCTTAGCAAAACGACAACGGCAGCAGTTGTCGCTTCACACATTAAAATATTACAACATGAACTGGAAACACGAGCTGAGGAAACAGGGCTGAGACTTGAACATGTACGAGTACACACACACACACAGCAACAGCCAAATTATGATGTGTCAGCACACACACACACACACACAAGTACAACAACAACATTAACATGTGTGTAACTTTGGTGCTCATATTTTGGAAGCTATAAATAAACTAAATTGCTAAAGTCGACTCGAGGCACACAAGCAAAGGCTGGCAACGGCGTCAGCGTCGGCGTCGGCGTCGACGTCCACGTCGACGTCAGCGTCGGAATCGGCTTAACAGCAGATTAAACATAAACGCATGATGGGCGTTGGTACACGCCCACATTGTTATTCAGACAGCCCTGTTAGCATTTATTAAGCATGCACATTATCCTTGTTGTTGGCTTCGGCTTGCTGCGACTGCCAGGCAAAGTGCATGGCCTGGGAGACACACCTATTCACACCTGTGCGTACAACCGGAACACATTTAGTAGAGTTCAGTTGGCTCAACGTAAGGCAAATTGTTTTACATATAAAGAAAAATTAACTAAGCTTCCGACTGCTACATATATATATATTATTTTAGGTCTCATTTCTCAAGGTGTTCGTGTGTAGTTCTGATATTAAATTACCGACTATACCTTTAAATACCTGCCAGATACTATATACTACCTTGTTCATTTCGGGAGCGGGATTTTGCGTGGCAAAAATATATTTGAGCATATCTTTAAGTAGTTCTCATACTTAACGTTTTTGTCAATTTAATTTTTTTTTGGCATTTAAAAATCTTAATACTTACTATATAGACACGGATATGTACGAAACAGGATTACATCTACAGCATCCTTGTTGCCAGAATTATCCATAGCTGCTATGATTTGTAAAATATCAAATATACCAAAAAAATACCAAAAATACCAGTATTTTTCCATATGTTAAAAAGATATCAAATATTGGTATCTCGAAAAAATACTGAATCTTGTGTTTTTGGATTTCTATTTTAGTATTTTTCGCATTTAAAAATACTAAATAAAAATGTACTTCGAATTTTCCAAAATACTTTAAATAATACATAATAATGCAGTATTCATTTAATACAGAATAATTTTATACACTATTACTTTAATACAGATCTCAAGGAATAAAATAAATAATAAATAAAAATAAAAATAAATCTCAACCAATAATTGTTACTTTTCGTCGAAATATTATACATAAGAAATCATTTTTACTCCCTGTACCCATAAAATTGGTAAAAAGGGGGTACTAATGTGCAAATGTATGTAACAGGCAGAAAGAGACATCTCCGACCCTATAAAGTATATATATTCTTGATCAGTATCAAAAGAGATTTCGATTTGGCCATGTCCGTCTGTCTGTCCGTCTGTCCGTCCGTATGTATGAACGCAAGGATCTCAGCAACTATAAGAGCTAGAGTTACCAATATATTTTAGATTTGAGATATTCCCCCCGTTCCCCCGCTATTCGATAAAAACCGTTTTACAGTAACAATTTTCAAGATATAGATTTGGGATTTGGCATGTACAATACTTTAGTCACTCCTAATCGACTGTCCAAATTTCAAGTCGATCGTATAAACACGGAAGTTATTCAACAAACAAGATTCAGTGCTGGAGCGCGGGGGGAAGAAGCAGCACAGCAACCACTTAAAATAACTCGCTTGCGCTGCGCTCGAGCTGTCGCTCGTGTGTGTGTGTCTTTTGTGTATGTGTAAGTGTACGTAGATGTGATCGCAAATTTTTGACCTGGGTACAGGGAGTTTTGTAGTCGGGTATAGTCGACTAAAGCATTCTTACTTGTTTTACTGAACGAAAATATATGTTCACAAAGTAAATTTTATTTATAGAGAATAAAATAATTACCAAAAATAAGTTTTATTTCTTGAGCAATAAATAAATTCAAGAAATAGTGTTTAAAGAGTCATTTTTATATCAAGGCAACAAATTTAGTTGTGGAAATGGAATTATCTTAAACTGGCTCCGAGTACCACAAAGTGCATAGGCCGGGACTGAGCACAGCAATCAAATTAGTTGCTGGCAAGCGCCCGGGGCATCAAAAAGAAAATCATGTCAAGCTGAAAATTTGTAGCTCAAATGTTAATTGGGCCCATGACACTGTACGACGGCGCATAAATCATCAAAATGTTGAGCCAGTGCAACGGACAGGGCAGCCAGAAGAAATTATAATAAGGAGGCATTGACCAGGACAAGCGGATAAGTCTGCAGTGCGTGGACTGAGTGCTTTTTTATATTTTATTTTTTATTTCGAGGATCTAACGAAACGTAACGGCGAACGCAAAAACATGAAAAGTGAGAACGGACTCTAATACCTAATTGGCTGTATGCTAAAAAACTGTGAATACACTAGCCAAAACATTTTGTTTTTGTTTCTTAAAACTCGTTATAAATGATATTATAACCAGCTAAAAATGTGTTTAAAAAATAAAGCTTTTGAATTTTAGATCAGCGATTATAATTAATTATGCTTGCTGCTTGTAAAGTACTTAATTGAAAAAATACAGTTGAATGAAATCGACACAAGAAAACATTATAAAATCAAATTGTTAGAGGCGGATAGAGCACGCAATAAGACTAAATATATTCGATATAAAATATTTTAAATATTTTAATATGAAAAGCTGTCCTTCCATTTGCAGGGCATCCGATTTCCTGGCATTCTAAAAGCGCACACAAACAATTTTTGTGTAGCCGGCAGGATAAAAACGAATAAGAGAGAGAGAACTTTATTTCCTAGAAAGTCTATGAAGTAAAATGTAAGTACAACGTAAGTTAAGCAGTTTTACATCTTCAAGCAGCATCAAATTTGATTGATGGCAGTCTGCGTGAAAAATGATTTGCGTGCTGCGCCAGAGGAAGATTATGAATGGTGGCACCACTTGAAACTGGGGAAACTACTATGAGGCACAGAGGGAAGTGCACTATTAACCTTGTATTGGGGTGACTAGGAGCCTGTCCTCGGAAGGACATGGCATTGATTCAAGCCGCGCTGTCACCAAAGTCAATGTTAAGTAGGTATTAGCAGAGAGCAGAGGAAACGGCGACACAGAGAGGATAGACAGACAGGCTCTGGCCGCACATTTCCGCTGGCCTAGACAACGAGAAATGGCAGCTGATTGGCTTCCGCTTGACTGGGATCGCCTTGATGCCGCTTGCAGCTTAAAGGCCACATTCAAATGCGATGCCCGTTCGCTGCTTCAAGGTTCAAGGCCAGCGCATTTTTGCCTCTGGTGCGCTTACCTATTCGGTAGCATAATTAATTTTCGTTTAATTGCCAGGCGCTAGTTAAACTAACAAGCGTGCAAAACACACAACTTTCCAGTGTATTTCTGCCCCCTCAGCCCACTGGCCGCCCTCCATGGCCGGCAGCATTTCAATTAATTAATGTGCCAACATTTGTGGGCGTGCGCTGGCACTGGAGACGGAGAAGGAGACGAAGACAGAGGGGGAGGCTGCCACAACTGTGTGACAGCAGCAAACACAAGTTAGCCTACATATAAAGCGAGAAATCAAATATGGCACCTCGGTGCAGTCCAGGAAGTGTATGTGTGTGTGTGTGTGTGTGTGTGTGTGTGTGTGTGTGTGTGTGTGTGTGTGTGTGTGTGTGTGTGTGACAAAGACGGGCATAGACAGAATGAAAGAGACACAGCACTGACGGCTGCTGTACCCATTAATATGGGCGTGGCAGGAGTGGAACTGCTGCTGCTCCTTCTGCTACTGCTACTGCTCCTGCTGCTGCTACTGCTGCTGCTACTGCTACTGCTGCTGCTGTTTGTGTGTGAAAGCGTTAACGACTTCCGATAGTTGCAAAAGTTTACGCCCCCCAAGCCCCTAACGACGCATCTCAAAAAGCGCCGCAGGAAATGTCTGATAAACTAGAAAAACAAACACATAAGCACACTCTACGTATAAGTAGCATGCGAGGGGGTGGCAACAGTTATTGCCAGTGATGCACTAAGGTTCACAATTTGGTCTACAAAACCAAATCAATATTTGGATTATATTTCAAAAAACCTTGACATAAGAGCTCGAAATACAAAAATATTTTTTTCCTATTTTTTTTTCTTTTTATTATTTTTTTATTAGAATTTAATGAATAACGCAATCCACATTTTAATATTGTTATAAGTCTTATGGTGTCTAGCCTGATCCTAATACTATCACAAAAAATATTTAACTTATGTTTCAAAACTTACAGCACAAGTTTGACATATGAACTTGATCATTTATTTATTAAACAAATCGCATTTAGATTTCTTAATACTTAATCTTCAGCTCGCGATTATTTAATTAACTGTACTATATTTGTCTACCCATAAGTCCCATAAGTTTGACGCGAACAAATATATATTCTCGATCAGCTTCTGATGTCGATCTCGTCTGTTCTCTATGCAAACTAATCTTTCAGCTTTAGAGTTAGAAGTATCGAATTGAAGTTGGGTGAATATGTATATTATTATATATATAATACTTCTAACAGTATTGTAATGTTGTTGTATTAACAATTAAATTCTACAAACATTCTAAAAATTCTTAAGAAGGACATATTTTGTATTGTCTCGTTACGACCATTAATAATAAATAACTTTTATTTAACTTAAACTATTCAATTCACAGTTAATTCTGCTTCTTTCTGAGTTTAATGCTTACTAGTATTGCAAGTGGTCTATGCAGTAGACCAAATTCTGCGAACAATAAAAATCAAACAATTTTTGGGATATCAATATTCAATTTTATATTAAAATTAAATTTTTTATATTTTTCTTACATTTTTAAAATTTGTTTTTAAATCCAGTAAGCCATGTCTGTGTGTATCCAATCGACTTACGTTTTTTAAATAATGCACAGAGAATATTTATATACAGAAGTTGTGCAATATTAAAGGAGTGATAGGAGTATATAGATCAGAACACTAATTGAAGTAGAATCAATCAACCACAAATTAAATTTTGGTAAAGCATCGCCATACCGATGTTTTCATATTTATTGTGAATTATTAACATTTACTTAATTTTTGTCAAAATATTACTACATTTTGTCGCTGCCATAAAAATAATTGGTACAAAAATTAGTTGTTGCATAAAAAAAATTACTGAAAACATATCAGAAGATGGCTGTTGTCTAATACTTAATTTTACATCACAATTCGGTAAAAAATGTGGTTAGCAAAGTCATATTATTAGGATGAATTGTAGAAAGGGTGAAGTTATTGAAACTTACAAAAATATTCATCTCCTAAACAGTTTTCTTGCGGCTTTGGCGATATCTTGAAAAATTGTGCGAGGGAACATCGTAGCAGAAGTTTTCAGCCAACCCACTTTAGAAATTAAACTCACAACAAAAATACACACACACACCATATAGTATGTATGTATGTATGTATATTTATATATAAAACACATGTTGGCAGCTTAGCGGGCCAACTCAGTACACATTATATAATTGCAACTGTTTGAAGTTCTCCTCTGCTCAGTGACTACTGAATCCAACTCGTATTTCAGTGTGCCGCTGCTATGGCCACGGGTTATGTGTCGTAATTTGTAATCTCGAAACGGCGGCATGGAAAATTTGTTATCATTTTTATGTTTGTTGTTAAATTGCCACAGCAACGCACAGGCAATGCAAACCAAAGCATTTACAGTGGCTACAAAAGAATGTAAAGGGTTTTATGCGTCTATCATATTAAGTATATTTCTTGTGGCTTTTCTTTTGGAATCTCTCTGTTAATGTGTTTGTGTGTGTGCGTAGTACGTGTGCTTCGTCTAGACACAGTTCTTTGCACAGGTAGCCAAGCAAAAGTTGACTGAACTGCAGAGCTAAGCTGAAAATACTCGTAAGTAGAAAAATAGCAGGCGACTTACGCCCCAAAGTATGCTACAAAATATTATATTAGCAAACAAAAGCAGCTGCAGCAAATACACAGCACACACACACACACACACACACACACCCAAACACACGCAAACCCACACACACACATTGACATCATAGACAAACAAATACACCAGAAGCGCAATGCGTCGTATACTTAATACGTGTGGCAACAAAATTATATTGAAATTACAAAATGCTTATGTCGGCAAGTGGCTGTGGCTGGTGTGTGTGCGGTGTGTGTATGTGTGTGTGTGTATTACTTAAGATGTCTAGTCGTCTGCCCATTACAAGTTGGCTTTGCGGTTTGATGGCCTGTACCTTAAACAAGGCAAATTACTCATACGCTATGTTGACGCAGTGATTAAGACGGGCAAATAGAGTTTGAGATCATTCACTAATATATAAAATTACAGCTAATTCAGCTATATATATACTGAGTTTTAGAACTATAAGACACTTGCAGTATTTGAACATTAACTTAGCTTATAAACATAGCGCACTAGAACTAAACATTAAATGCAAAAACAATCGTAAAACATTTGAACATTTAACTTTACTTTTCAGATTATTTACTGCCCTGATGGAAAGTTTCACATTTGTCCGTCTGCCTAACTGACTGATTGACGGATGATCAACGCACAGCTAGAAAAGATGGAAGGTTGAGTTTTCCACATTAGTTTCCTTGTATGATGAAAGCAGGATTTTGGCACATTCTACCCACATGTGTGGAAAATTGGTAATTGTCGGCAAATCTTTGGTATGAAACATTTTTGTTTATCATTCAATGACAAGACAAGAAACCCTACTTTTAATGGGTGCAGCACTTATTATTATTATTATATTTTTTAAATTTATCATATTTATTTCATTTCTGCAGTGCTTGCTTTGGACAAGTGTGGACAAGTATGAGGTTATTGTTCATATTATATACATTACGTTGTGGTAAGTCCTTAGGTTGGAATCTTGTGAGTCTTATTTTCTTTGCAACTCGTATTCTTACACCAGTAGCTGGATATCTTGTCAGTGTAGTGTCAGAAAATAATTGAAAATTAGTTTAAAAAACAACAAGGAAACTAAGATTTGTTCACGAAACTATTTGAACAGTTTAGCGATTTGTCAGTTATTCTGTGCATCTTATGCACGTTTTAAAATACACAATGCTCGAACATAATCATAATCAATAGCTGCCAAAAGCACAAGCTGCCAATTGAGCGCAATCAACAGCCAGAACAACAACAATCCAAAAATAATGACAACGAGATCGACGTGGACCATTTTCATCATCATCATCAGCAACATCATCATCATCATCATCATCAGCGTCAGCGTCAGCGTCATCGTCATGGTCCAATGATGACATATCCCCGGTTCACGTTTCGCGTCCACCGTTGGGAAGCAGAGCTGCTCATTAATGTTTTTGTCTGCCATTTTGTCTGCGTGTTGCTGTGCCAATCTTTCTGCTCCTTTCTGCTCCTTGCCGTGCTCTCGTTACCTGAACTACTTCAATTATTTGCTTTGCTTTCAGTTTTGCCATTGAATAGAATTTAACGCTCATTGTTTGGCCAGCCATCGTCGTGGGCGTCCCTTTTGTTCAACGCTAATTAAAAGAATTTTTCAGCAGGTGTTTGCGGTTGTTCCCCACCGAACCGATTTAATGGTTCGGTTCCCGGTTCTCGGTTCTCGGTACTCTGTTCGCCGCTCTCGGCTGCAGCTCCATTGTGTTCCCCTATGTTGAAAGGTGTAACAATTTTGGAATTTTTTGGGTTCACACGCTTATTTTTAGCCGTCTACTAATTGCACGTGCATTTTAATGGCATCATTTTTGGCTGCTCCTTAGCTAGCGTCACTGGGAATATCCTTAAAGCCAAAACAACTTTGTCTGCTGCTGATATTAGGCATACAAATTTGCGCTGTTCGCTTTCTTTGTTATTCCTCTGCGCGTTGGCCCAGAAAATGTATTTTTGTAGGCATTTGCATAAAGTGCTTTTCAAAGGAATGTACAAAATACGAAATAAGAAAAAAACCCAATTGGCGGTTTTTAAATGTTCCCCCGTCTCCCGTGTGAGTTCCGCTTTTGGTGTCTTTGACAGTTAACGAAGTGTAAATATTTTTATAAAGGCGCCTGATATGCTTAGCACTTGGCTGCATATCATGTCGGCGGCCTCGCGCTGATATATTTGTAATTTGAGTTGATATATAAACATACAAGTGCTTACAATGTCAATTGTCGAGATACTGCAAGAATCGGAAGTCATTTGTCGACCTGCAGCACCTCAGTAACTAGCAACAATAGCTTTTAAAAGATATGCATGCATATTCTTCTAAAATTTGTATGTATTTTTATTAAACGTGAACATATACTAAGTATTTATGTTCAATAATTTATTGAGCAACTCTCAGGAATATGTCCATGGTTCTGTATCTACTTTAATTCATTCATTTTGCTTTTGCACTATCATCTGCTTGCCACAGCTCGCTCGTGAGACTGCCCTTTTGTCCAAATCATTCAAGGATTTCATCAGCAGACCACAGACAGTAGTCCTTCCTAAGTGGCCAGCTTCTGTAAAAGTCGACTGGTAGCCAGTTAAGTGTGCGAGGCGAATTTGTTATTCTATTGTGTATGTCGACAAATTATTTACTTATAATTCTTGTATTCAGGGACCGTAAATAATGATTATTTTGCAATACTTCACTAAAGAAATCATTTTGAAAGGAAACTGATACATAAATAAGAGCTCAGTATCCTTTGCAGCTATGCTTCTTGTTTATTTAAGTTATATACAAAAATGCAATTAGAAAATTTATTTTTTGAATTTTATTTGTTTTGCTTTAAAAATCATACTACTTGTAGGTATTTGAATTGATTTTTGCTTTTCACTCAGACATCATAATTATCTTGAGTTTTATATTTCGATAACTATTGTAATATCTGAATTTCAAACTAAATTCGTGAGTTTATTTCTACAGAAAATAATGCTCAATTCTCTTTATGTAGTTATATTGATATTAACAATTGTATTGTTGTCCAAAATATTTAAAAAAAAGTTCTGAAAAATGTACATAAGTATTTCTTTAGTACCTTTTTGATATTTTCATGAGTGTAAACAATACCAAAAAAAAAAAATACTGAAACTCCTTAAATCCATTGCTTACTTAGTAAAAGTCAAACAATACCAAATGTTCTGCTTTTATATTATATTTGACATTTACAAAATACTGAATACCTTATAGTATGATAAGATAAATTAAATAATTTACCGAAAACAGAGTATACCGCAGCCATGACCTTTCGACTGCAATGTCCTTAATTGTTTTTTTTTCTTTTCTATTTATCTAATCCCGAAACTAAAAACAACAAAAATTACAAATAAATTATCAGCTGCATGTCGAAAATACTTGAGGCTAATCGACCGACAAAAGCAAATTTACAGCCTTTCCAGAACGGATCTGCCCACTTGCCCATAAACCCTTTTAATTTTCCGCACTAAATCACATCACATTTCCCTAACTGTTATGGAGGTTATCAAATTAAGCACAGTTTCAAAATAAGTGCCCTGAAACACAAAGCATTTCCCAGAGTTACGAAAATAGTTGACTGACGACCCTCAAGAACCTAAATACTAACAGCAATCTGGTCAGGTGTTTGGGTCGGCAGTTCAACGTACGTTCACGTGAAGCTTGGAACTATGACTAAAATAAAGAGACTAAAATAATGTGTATTGATGTGTGTGTGTAGCCATAATACACTATTTTTAAAGTGCAGGAGGCTTTGGGCTCAGTTCTCGGGGTCCGTTAGAGCTACCACGCGCTGCCGGAGTCATGGTCCAAATGTGGCACAACAAAAATGTGAAACAGAGCAAAACAGAAACAATGAAATATGCACACAAAAAAGAAGCAAATCAGAACTGGGCAGCTTAAAAATGTGAAACTTCCAATCAGCTAAAGAGAACGAAATGAAACAGAAAGAGGGAGAGTGTATTGAAGAGTGCGCTAGAGTGCGCAAAAGTGCGCAAATGTGAGCAAAAAGCTCCATTGGATGAGAGAGCCTCGGAGCACGTGTTGTGCGTAAAAATGTTGTGATTATGTATGTGATACGAACAGAAGAAGCAGAATACAAAGCGTAACGGCACAAAACAAAGCTTAGATACAAAGGAATGCGGAAAACTATGCTATGAAATGTTATATGGAATGGCAACATATGACAGCTGTCATGTTACAGTCCTTAGCAGCCGACGCCAGCACAATGAAAGTTGGGTTAGGTTGTGGTATTGTAAGATTATAAAAATAACTGAGAGCGCCCAATGGGAAGTGGATGGATGATGTGGCGGAAGAAGTGATGTGGGATTAACAGATACAATGGATTATAAAGTTGTCAATGAATAAAACTGAATGAAGACTGATAAGCCGACTGGGAAGTTTTTCTTTCAAAACTTAATGAACTACTACAATGATGGAGCTAATACATTACAAGTGCTTGATAGCTACATAAATGGAAATAAATAGACAGAGATAAAGTAAGATTCGAAAATGTCTTAAGATCTTGCCGAGATTTCTGAAATATTGCAATAATATTCTATCTTCGACGTGCCGAAGCTAAATACCCTAGCAGCAATGTTTTTAAAATAAAAACTCAATTTTCGTCTGATTGTTCCTATGGGAGCTATGTATATAATAACGTGGTCCCATATAAGCTATAATAAAATTCTTAATTGTTGAGTTTGGATGTAATATTTGTATAAAGAAAAAGTTTTTCTACAAAAACTAATTTTTCACCCGATTGTTCCTATGGCAGCTATATGATATAGTGGTCCGATTTCAAACAAATTTGGTGAGAGTATATAAATTTTCCCGAAAGTCAGTTTGAGTGAGTTTGGTGAGGATGTTTTTAGAAACAAAAAAGTTTTTCATACAAAAACATAGTTGTCGATCGATAATTCCTATGGTAGCTATATGTTATGGTGGTCTGATCTTGCCGGTTCCGACATATATACTGACTGCAGCAAAGGAAGGCTCTGTGCCAAGTTTCTGAGAGGCTATATCGACCCTGAATATATATACTTTGTTGGGAACGTCTTTTCAATACATTATGTATTTCGTGGCAAATTATAATACCCTCTGCTAGGATCTAAAAATATAAGACTAGAGAATAAATGCTTTGAACCCAATTTTAAATACTTATGTATAAACTTTAGTTCAATACATCTACGCACATATGTGCAGTCTTAAATTTAAGAGTAGGGCGTGAGGCTACATCTCGTGTTTGTGTGTCTGTATCGATCTCAGAGACTGTTGAAACTTGAGATACAAAATTTGGAATTTAGGCTCTTGTAAACTATACAATTAAACTTTCTTTGAATAGTACACATTTAATTATTTCTTCTAAGTAAGCCCCCATGGCAATAAGCTTGTATGGAATTAAAAAGAAAAGCACTTCAAGTGTTAAGTCAATTCAATATAATTCCAAGTATAGGATTACAAATTACTTTGCCATCGTCGCACACTTTGCTCTGCTCTCCTGCCAGCCATCCTGACAACAGTTGCCAAGTCCAATCTATCCCATAGTTTACTGAGCACACAGACGGCAGCTGCTTCGAGGCAGGTGGCGCAGAGAAATGTGAGCATTTTTGCATTTGAAACCCAAATCGAATGGGTTTAATGACGCGTAAAATGCCAGGAGCTGAGGGAGGCCAACAAAAAAAAGCAAGGAGAAAACTGTTATGTACAGTTATATAGAGCAGCGAGATAGTGATATTCGGTGCGTGGAGGTCCTGCGGCGTGCTAAACTGGAGACACAATAAACTCTGTCACGCACATAAAACCTCAGCCGATGGCTCGTCTGCCTGTGACATTGCCAGTGGTGCAGGACACAGCAGGAGTGGATGATCCAGAGGCAAGGAGAGACAGACACCAAATTGTCACAGAGCTGCTGCACTGCAACCACAAAATGCATGTCAACCGCAGCAACAGCAGCAGCCACCATAAAAAACACAACAAATTAATATTTTATAACTTAATTAAAAACACAAAATAAAAAAAAAGGTCATATAAAATATATAAGTGGAAAGTGGCACGCAGCGAGCTGAGGCCAGTGGCAACTTTAAGTTGCCGCCGTGGCCATTTTTATTATTCATACGTCGCGTCGCCGCATGTGGCATGCAACGGGAAAAGCGCTTCTAACGGGTACTCGGCACAGTCAATTTAATTTTAATTTACACTTCATGCATAAAAAATTAATAATAAAATACAGGCACACCCATTGATGAGCAAGGACGACAAAAAGCTGATAGCCACGTTTAAGTTTGACGTGCGTTCATTGTGTGGGTGAACAATATTTATAATAATGGTTTCCCATCCCCTCACTCTCACTCTCCGTCTCCCTCACCAGCGCCACCCCATGCCAGTCCATTTAACACGACGCACCGCTGCGGTCGCCGCGATTGTTGGCTCAAATTTGCAACGGAAATGGGACACGAGTATTTTATGGGCACCGGCAAGCGGGCTAGGCGGGAGTGGACTATAGGGAATGAAAGCCGACACGGTTCTTCTACAATCTAGCAGTGCATTGGATATGGTATCCCTGTCACATAAAAACACTTGGGACTCACGCTTTATAAACAGCTGGTTTTACTTGTGCAATATTTCGAGTAGGTAGCTAATAAGCCAACTTACAAGCGCAGATTGATAGCCGTGTTTGTAACGAATGCGAATGTTAACACTTTATCAGACTAGGATATACCCCAACATGTGTATCAAAAGGGTGTCGAAAATATTGAGATCATATCGATGGACAGGCGGATATTGCACAAACCCAATATACTATTTGTTCCAAAAATTGTTTAAAACAGAGTAGAATTATGTAAAACAATGCTTATCGATTTTGAACAAGTAAGAATGCTATAGTCGAGTATACCCGACTACGAAACTCCCTGTACCCAGGTCTAAAACATCCAATCACATCTACGTCCACTTACACATACATACACACATACACAAAGACGCACACACACAGGCGGCAAAAGCGACAGCGCAAGCGAGGCAATTTAATTGGTGGCTGTGCTTTTTCTTCCCCTCTCGCTGCATTACTAAATCTTCTTTCGTGAATAACTTCCGTGTTTATTATTCGATCGACTTGAAATTTGGACAGTAGATTAAGAGAGACTAAAGTATTGTACATGCTAAATCTAAAAGCTATATCTTGAAAATTGTTCCTGTAAAACGGTTTTTATCGATTTGCGGGGGAATGGGGGAGATATCTGAAATAAGAAACAAATTTGATCTGCGTATGCTATACAGGTACCTACATTTCAAATTTCGTGTCTCTAGCTCTTATAGTTGCTGAGATCGACGCGTTCATACAGACGGACAGACAGACGGACATGGCCAAATCGAACCTCTTTTGATACTGATCAAGAATATATATACTTTATAGGGTCGGAGATGTCTCCTTCTGCCTGTTACATACATTTGCACAGATTTAGTACCCCCTTTTTACCCATTTCATGGGTACAGGGAGTAATGAGCTATAGTATAAATGTACATAAAAAATAAATATTTCATACACTTGCTAAATAGGACAATAGTTCCTTTCGAATGAATTATGCTTTGAAATATAGAAATATAGAAAGTATCCATAATGATGCGCAGAATAAAGAAAGTCTCACATAATCTTAAAACCATTCCAAATCTGTTTTATTTGAAAACCACTGGTTTTAGAAGGAGTCTAGATGGAATCGGGACAGGAATGCCACGAGAAATCCGCCGAGATAGGAATAAATTTCAAAAATTAAACTATCCTTTTCTTAATTTTTGATGCAGATCTGTCAGGAATCTCGACATTAGTCTGTATGCCAAATTTGGTAACTATAGCTTTAAAATTGTGGAAGATACAGGCTTTCCCCAAATTGCGTGGGAAGGGGTGGTGGTGAGGGTATGCACCGATATGTGTACCAAGTTTGGTTGCTCTAGCTTCAAGGGGTGTCATATGGGCAGACGGACATTTCGCAAACCCAATATATTCTTTTTCCCTTCGGGAACAGAGTATACAAATTTAGTTGCATTGTAATTAATCGCAGTTAGAGTTTATGGAAACTTACTTGTTGCTACATTTTGATAAAATCTGATTTAATTCCAACTCTTTTTGCTTGCAGTTAATCACAGTAAGGAAAACGCATACCTAACAGCCTAAGAATTTGCTAAGTTTGTGACCTGGATTTACTGACTCGGCAATTTGACTGTAGCTCACAACCTGGGGAAACATTGTTGCCTGACTCTGACTCCGCTCTACCCCAATTGATCCCACTGCACTATCCGACTATCCCAGCGCCACTGCAGCCATCAAATTGTTGGCTTGCCTGCAATGTCTACCATGTGGAGCTCTAAAATCCAAACAATGAAGACAACGCAAGCAACGCAACCCACAGCAACAACGCACATGCAATGAAAACATTGAAATTGTTTTGTTATTGTTGTTTCTGCAGTTGTTGCTTGTGTTTATTGTGTTTGTTGTCGCTGTTCTTGTTGTTGTTGTCTTTGTTGCTTGTACCGCAGTATAAAACAAACAAGACAGTGGTTTGATGCGGTCATATGCGAGTTCTATGGCCATAAACAAACCAAATTCGTAGACAAATAACCCCAACTAAATGGCAGGCAGTTAAACAGACATCAAATTGACAATCACTTGACCTGATTGATGATGGCTTTAACGCCATGTACACAGGGAATATTCATACTTGTTGGTATTCCTTAACTCACACTGATGTAATCAGCTCAAACATGCCATATATATGTTTACAGTTATAGTTTTTAGTATACATATCCAGGGAAAATCCACTGAATGCTATTGACCTTGAAAAAACAAATAACTCATCGAAAATCGTTCTCACTTTTATGTTTCTGTGCTAACCAGTTTCCCGATTTGGAAACTACATTGACAAGATATATATTTCAAATGTAATAGCAATATTATTAACGTAATGATTTTTCGACAATGGTTTGGAACACATTAACTCTTTGTTGAAGTCCCCCAAAAGCAATTTAAATTTATCAATCCATTATTTAGTTTTGTGGAGCCTTGAAAGTGTTAAAAGATGGAAACGATAAAAGCTGAATTCCAGAATTCGCGAATTCGCAAATTTTCCGAAAGTAGGCGTACATTCTCCAATATCGGTGAAACAGGGGTTGACTTATTCTTTATGAGAAGCTTTGAAAATCGGCTTGAAGCCTTTAGGATGAAAAATGTATTACAATTTCCCATTCGGAACGATCTAGCTTTTACGGCTTGGGCTGTGCGATGATTCTTAATCAGTCAGTCAGTCAGGACAAGCTCTTGTATTATTATAGATTTCTGTCAACGATAAAGTGCTTGAAGGCTCCAGAGGTGGTTCATCTTGAGCCTAATGGTGTTGCTGTAAAGCAATCACTACATAATATTTTTTAATACTTTTCATATAAGCTTTGATAAAAAATTCATTTATTTAAAGCCTTTTTTCAAAATTCAATTTGTTTTTCATTCAAAAGTTTCGCAACAATGCTTAAATTTGCAAATTGCTTGCTGATATCCAAAAATACGTAAATAAATAGCACAAGAAACCTTAAAATAAATTTATACAAATAAAACGAACTATCCTTAGCGGTATCAAAAGTTTTAATCGTGAATATAGCGTCGAAGGATGCCCAAAATCAGTCTTTGCAAATGTTAAAGTTGAACCTCCAGTGGAAGTATTTCATTTGACAAAACTCTTTCAGGAGGACAAGAATGAGAAAAAGGTTAACTTGGGTGTTGGCGGTAAGAGTTAACTACAATTTCCTTATTAAAATGCATTTTAAAACATATGGAATTCATTTACTTATTTTGCAGCCTATCGGACCGAAGAGAACAAGCCATTTGTGTTTCCAGTAGTTAAGAAATGTGAATTGGAAGTAGTTAATGATCCAAAACTAAACCATGAATACTTACCTATAGTGGGTAATCCAGATTTCACAAAGGCAGCCACGGAGCTCATCTTAAGCAAGGAGAGCAAGGCAATAAAGGAAAATCGCGTAAGCAATTTATTTATACATATGTGAACTAGCTGGTAAAACGCCAGCGTTGGGTTTCAGCCAGGTTTCACGTGTTGGTACTGCCAAATATCTACCTACCGCCACATTAATCGAAAATCGATCATTATATCGAGGCGAATGTGAATGTGTTGACACCATGGTAATACATGTATTTGCATGGTGGTGATGTGAATGCTACTTGGCCGATTACCCACATCATAATAATAATGTTAGATTGCAGTAAAGCGGCCAAGCAGCATTTACATTATATTAACTAGGGCATTTATTTTTCTGAGTCTAGGGATATATTTATAAGTTGCTACATACAAATAGCTAGGCCAATCGTTTTATGACTGCCTATTTCTAAATCCGAATCCCAAGTAGATAATAATATAATACAATCTTATTTTCGTACACAATACTCAACTGAATCCTTTCTATCCGAAGTATATAGGAGTTCAAACCATTTCAGGCACCGGGGCCGTCCGATTGGCTGCCGATTTCATGTGCCAACATATGAAGCGACGCACCTGCTACCTTCCGGATCCTACTTGGGAGAATCACTTTAAGATCTTCAGGCAGGCGGGCTTCAAACAGGTGAAGGAGTACCCCTATTGGCACGACAAGAAGCGCAAAGTGGACATTTCCAAACTTTTGGTATCTCTTTGCGCGGCGCCAGAGGGCGCTGTTGTTCTGTTGCATGGATCGGCACACAATCCCACCGGAATGGATCCCACCAAGAAGCAATGGAAGCAAATTGCCGAGGTTATAAAACAACGAAAGCTGTTTCCATTCTTTGACGCGGCCTATCAGGGATTTGCCAGTGGCGATCCTGATCGCGATGCTTGGGCAGTTCGATATTTTGTGGACAAGGGCTTTGAGACACTGATAGCGCAATCTTTTGCCAAAAACATGGGCCTATATAGTGAGTACCTTACATATAACTACCAAGCGCATCAAATTTATTTCCCCGAACTCTAGACGAACGCATTGGAAATCTGGTTGCTGTGCTGCAGGACAAAAAACACATTCCTGCGGTAGCTTCGCAGCTAACAATTTTAGTTCGCGTAAATTATTCAAATCCACCGGCATTTGGCAGCCGTATTGTGGCCAAGCTGCTAACCAACGAGGAGAATAAAAAAGAATGGTAAGTGTATAATATAAGCCGGAAATTAGTGATACCCGTAACAATCGGTTCCCCAAACTCAGGCTAAACACGGTAAGCCAGATGGCAGAGCGAGTGAAACAAATGCGAAAGGGCTTAGCCGACAGGCTCAAGGAGCTGAAAACACCTGGAAAATGGGATCACATAGTGCAACAGTGCGGCATGTTCTCCTACACGGGTCTACAACGTAAGTAGGTCCAATATGTTTGGCCGGATAGAAAATCTCTTAACCCAGGGCTCCTTTTGCAGCGGAACAATGTGAGAAATTGATAAAAGATAAGCATATTTATCTGCTCAGATCGGGTCGCATTAATGTCTGTGGACTGAATACGAAGAATATCGATTACGTGGCCAAATCGATTAACGAAGTTGTTAAGGAGGCAGGTGGCAAGCCTAAAAAATAGTGCAAAGCTTACAGAAAATATGATACATTTGTTGTACTTCTTTCATAATGCTGATCTGGTTTAATAATTAAAAATAAGAACATCCAGTTAAGATACAAGCGTGCTTAAAATTAGGGCTATATGTTCTGGGGAATATAATATAAATTTGGTGTCCCTAGCTCTTACAGCTTCCGAGATCCTTGGGTTAAAGCAAACAGTATTATTTTATTTAACACTTAGTATTTATTACCTTTATAGTATACATACATTTGATATCTATATGTTCGTGAATAACTTCCGTAACTTCATTTGCAGAGGGTATTATATTGTTGTAATGCACTGAAAGAGACCTTTCCGACCCAACAAAGTATATATATATTCTGAATCTAGCAGGGTATTATAATTTTGTCTCCAAATGTGAAATGGACTGAAGGAGACATTTGCGACCCCACAAAGTAGATATATTCCGAATTAGCATGAATAGCCGAGTCGATATAGCCATGTCCGTCTGTCCGTCTGTTTCTATGCAAACTAGTCGCTCAGTTTTAAAGCTATCGTAATGAAACTCTGCACAGACCCTTCTTTTGCTGCAGGCAGTACATATGTCAGAACCGGCCGGATCGGACCACTATATCATATAGCTGCCATAGGAATGATCGATCGACAAATATGTTTTTGTATGAAAAACTTTTTGTTTATTAATGTATCCTTACCAAACTTTCTCAAGCCAAGTCTCTAGAGAGTTTATACAATCTGGCTAAATTTGGTCAAAATCAGACCGCTATTTCACTATATCAAACTTTTTGTTTATACAAATATTTCATCCAAACTATGTGGGAGTCTTATAATACTCCAAATAGTTTCCTATAAATTGATAAAAATCGGAACAGATAGGAGCAGTGAGACAAAAATTAAGTTTTGTATAAAAAACATTCCTGCTAGGGTATATAGCTTCGGCACCCGAAGATAGCCGCTCTTTCTTGTTCTCATTTTTACTCAACCTTCCCAATTGCTTATATCACATAAACAAGCGCACACTTGTGATTTATCCCACGCTCAAACATCAACCGCCAATAAATCATTTCAAGAAATCGTTTTATGCAAAAAATACATCATATATGCAGCCTATTAGTGTGTACCAGCCAAGACCAGAAATATTTCAATATTTGCCAACAAGCATTTTTTGGTAATGTTTCAATTAACTTGAGCAAAAATATTTATGAGCCACGCACATAACATTTTTGGTCGGGCATAAAAACACACACACACACACACACACAGACAATGTGTGGCCGTAGTACGCTACTCCCCTCTTGACTACACTTGCCCCCTCGCCGACAACATAATTTGAGTCTATTTGGCGTGTAGCATACTTTTCAGCGTCAGACTGACGCACACAACAACAGCAGCAACACACACACACAAAAGCAATCAAGTGTCGCCGAAAACAAAACATAGCCAAAGAGCAGCCGTCAAGGGAAGGGAAGTGGGGGGAAGGGAGTAATGGCAGCTACGCGTAACAAGCAACAAACACAACAACAACAAGCTGCAAATTTTAGTTAACAGCGCTAACGTTTTACAAATCAATTTCGCCTCGATTTCGACAAACATGAACTGATCAATAATTAAATATTATTATTGATATAAACATGGATATGGAGGCAGGATATAAATAGACCTAGATATCTAAATAAAGTTAGAAAGATTCAGAAAATATTCTGCAGATAATTGTGTTACTGGAAATACGTTGTTGAAATGACTGAGCAATCATTTTCTGGATCACAGCTGAGTACACACGCATCAGATGCGGCTGCTGCTGCTGCTGCTCCCGTCCGTCCGATATCATCAACATCCACAGCGACCAAAAATCAATGGACTGGAAAATATTTATGATGCCCACATATGAGCGGGCCGGGTAGGGGCGAACTCCTGGGATCTGGGATCTGGGATCTGGGACCTGGCAGAGCCGCCTGGTGTGAAGTTTGCCAAAATCGCAAAAGTTGACAGCTGCGTATGCAAAGTGGTGCCGTTGCCCGGCAATTAACAGGCATAAAAATAAGTTGCAACTGCCGTCGATGAATAAATTTCATTGCAATATATATTTTTTAAGGGCCCGGGCTCCATTGGAGGCAATGCCACAAAAGCATTTGCCGCTTCAGTGGCCACCCAAAGGCATTTCAAATATAAATCGTAGCAAAAGAGCTGCCATTTTGTGTTTGGGTATGTGGTTTCAGTTTTCAGTTTTCACTTTGTTTCTTTTTCTCTGCCCCTGCCTCTGACAATTTTCTTCTTTGGCTGTTGCCACTCGACGAATGTGTTGCCTTTTGTTCGAATTTATTGTCTATGCTATAGCATCCAGGCAGTTCAAGGGGGGCGTGGCAGGTTCAACACACAAATTGTGTGCTCCTTGCAAAGTTTATCGATCTAGAAACCATTTGTGTATTTGTCTGGGCCTGCTTTGTCTCCTGCCAGCAGCTGCCCCCCATCTTCCACTTTTTATATCCAGCAGCAGCATAAAGAACCTCAGTAATTATCTACAAACTGGCAGAAAGGCCATACATTTTCAACTTGCCCTAAACTGTCATTTTTTGAAATAAACTTTAATTATAATTAATGACTCAAAACGTTTGCCAATTAGTGCCCACATATATCAGTTGAATAACCCACTCTTTTTCACTGTTTTTAGGGTATTCCAAAAAATACAAATATTTTTAGCTTGAAAGGGATAACAGCTAAGAAGCCAGCCATTTTTTAACTGTTTCAAAATGTATTTCCACTTGAAAAACAATTTAAAAGCAATCTTATTAAATTAGTCTAAGCGCCAACAATTATGTTAATTAAAAACACGAACTGAGGGACGCCAAGGATATATATCCGTGCAGAAAAGACTTTTATAACAGAAACTAAATTTTCGACCACTTGTTGAGCAATATGATATAGCGATAAGAATTAGATTGTATTTAACTCAATTATATAAATAAATAAATAAAAATAAAATAAATATCTAAAATATCTAATAACTAATTTTCCAACAGATTGTTTCTATGGCAGCTATAAGATATTAGCTTCTTCGACATTTGGACAACTTCTACAGACTAAAAACAAGTAAGAATGTTATAGTCGAGCATACCCGACTACGAAACTCCCTGTACCCAGGTCAAAAATTTCCGATCGCATCTTCGTAAACTTACACATACACAAGGACGCACATACGCGAGCCACAGGGCAAGCGACAGCGCAAGCGAGGCATTTTAAATGGTGGCTGTGCTTCTTCTTCCCCCTCTCGCTGAATCACTGAATCTTCTTTCGTAAATAACTTTCGTGTTTATTATCCGATCGACTTGAACTTTAAACAGTAGATTAAGAGAGACTAAAGTATTGTACATGCCAAATCTCAAAGCTATATCTTGAAAATTGTTACTGTAAACCGTTTTTTATCGATTTGCGGGGGAATGGGGGAGATATCTGAAATATGAAACAAACTCGATCTGCGTATGATATGCAGGAACCTACATTCCAAATTTGGTGTCTCTAGCTCTTATAGTTGCTGAGATCGACGCGTTCATACAGACGGACAGACGGACAGACAGACGGACATGGCCAAATCGAAATCTCTTTTGATACTGATCAAGAATATATATACTTTATAGGGTCGGAGATGTCTCCTTCTGTCTGTTACATACATTTGCACAGATGTAATACCCCCTTTTTACCCATTCTATGGGTACAGGGAGTAAAAATGGTATCACTACTCGAATAACTCCCAAAAGGCTAAACAAAAGTTTAAATTATCGACATTTTTCAGACCTGAGGCGCATTCAACAGCTGGCATTTCTTTAGAAGCCTCAGATGGGAAAACCAGAACCAGACGAGCAGAAAAGATTGTTTTGAGTATTTTGAATAACAAATTTGCTGAATCGTTTGTCAGACGCCTTCGATGAAATCCAATCTGACGCGACGCTGTTAATGTCTTGTCATTGAATTTTTAATTTAATTTAGCCGCAAACAACGTCTGGATGTCCCAACAAATACTATAACGAAAACCAATTTCTTTTATTAAACTTAAGGCGTTGATTTCAGCATACAAATTGTCTAATCAAAAACAAATTTCATTTGAATAGTGTTTGATGTCATCGACGTTGTGTCAAAAACGTGACATCTTAGCTCAGATTGTCGCCAGGTGATAGGTATTTAATATTGAGGCTAAGGAAACAGGACCGCTGACAACCGCAGGAAACCCATCATCATGGGAAAACCGCAAGACGAGCGCTTTAAAGGCTGTCGAAACCGCAGCGCCAAAAATTATGCTATTAAAATGTATTTTTTTCAATTAGCCCACACGCTTCTCCTCCATCTTGTTCGTCCTTTTTTGCTGTTGTCTGTCAAAATGTTTTTGGCATTATTAAAAGGCACACGCTGCGTATACGTAATATAATTTGGCTGTGAATGTGCGCTCCTAATTAGACGGCCAGACATATTTGCCACACGCCGCCCTCTCACCCCTCTTACCCAAGACAACAACAATCAACAATGGCAAATGGCAGCGAAACGTTGCTGGCTTTGTGTAAGCAAACAAATTTTAATTAAAAACCGCAGAGCACCACAGTAAAAAGTGCCAAAAGTAAAGTTCAACCACAAAATGTTGCAAAATTATGCGGGCGCACCGAAAAGTTTAATGGAATTTTGATTTGCCACAAAACTGGAGCTGCCAAAAGGCGTCAACATTGCCTGAGCATTGATAATTATTCATGGCATTGGCAAATTGATAAGGCAGCGCAGCAAATGGCCAACTGAGGCATACCCTACCAATCGATACTGTATAATAGCAATTAGATAAATATTGCATTTTATAAATATAAATAATATAAATACAATAATTAGAACATTATGAGTATAAGAAATGTTTGTTAGCTTTGTAAATCCATGTCTTAATTGTCCCAACAAACATTTAACAATTATAAACTATTTAATATTAAGATTGATGTTATGTAAACTGGTAGCGCTAGGATATGTCAATAAATCAAATTGGTCGCTCCTTGCCTTATAGGACGTACTTGTTCTGTGAATAGTTTATTTTTTCGAAATATAATTACGTTTACATTTCTTATCTGTATAGTAAATAATGCCCTACATTTATATTGAGTTGGGCGGAGCTGCCTGGGACATGATACATTTTATATGTTATCTTTAAAATAGAGATCTGATTGTTATGATAATTCGATCTCGCGAGTCCCGAAAAATGTTTCTTTGTTGACTCCGTTAATTCAGGGATAATTTTATCTCCCGAATCGCTTTTGAATTTATTATACCTGTGTGCAGATAATATTAAAAATGTAATCAAATCTATATTCTATATTTTTATGTAAAGAAACATAGTTTTTAAAATTGTTAAGAGTTATTGCACTCTGTATCCGCAAATTGGGTAGAAGAGACTAATAAAACTGTGTAAGTATATGTAACAGGCAAAAGTAGGAATCTGAGACCTATAATTGTAAATATCATTTTCCCATTGTTTTTCTTCTAGCTATAACGTAAGCTAGTTGTTATTTTATTAAAAAATTATTCTTCATCGACTTTATCCTTGTATATTTAACCAATTTGATCAAGCTTTCCTAATAGCAAGATAGCAAAAAGCCAATTTAAATACAAATAAATATTCTAATATATATAAAAGCAAAATCAGTTCATATTATGTATATTGATTCTTGATCAGCCGATTAAGTACTGCCCGCTAGTCAATCAGTACCTTTTCCCGCAGGATTCTTGTACCGATATTCTCGGCGATCTCGAGATATATAAAAAGAATTTTAATTAAATTGTAAAGGTTATGTAAATAAGTAAAAGGCATTCGAATTCTCTAATTTTTACTGAGAATATGATAAAACACTTAAAGTAAAACCGAAAGTAAAGGAATGTCAATAGAGATAGCTTCAAATCTTAGGGAAAATTGTTGAAATCATTAAACCTGTATTCTAACCAACTTCAAGATTCTTTCAGTGTCAACTACACGGAATTCGCTGGCAAAGTTATTACCCAAAAAGCAAAAGTTAAATGCTAAACGCCAAAAGTTAAGATCTCTGCTGGGAAAGGTGCGTGTAAGTTGTGTAAATATGCAGGACTCTCGTGTGTGTCCTTTGGACTTAGCATATGAGCGACTGCAAGATCCTGAAGATATGAGCAGGCGAGTATTTTGGACGACAAGTGCATACATATGTGAATTTTGCAGCTCTAATCCAAAACTTCATTAGGCCAAGTGGCTGCTATTCAGTGACCAGCCAGGGTGGAGAGGCGCTGAGAGGGGCAAAAACTTTGCCGTCCAATAAATTGAAATATATGTACGTGAATAAGAGTGAGGGGAGTGCCATGGGAGAGCATGACCACAATTTTCATTTGTGTTAATAACGCCAACGGTCAGCTTTGATTGTGCATTTTGTGCCAACAAGTTTTGGGAGGGGCGAAGTGCTCCACAAAAGTTTGACTGCAGCAAGGAGAAAGCTCCATTACGTGGCGTCTTGGCGACGGTGTTGCCACTCGAAAACCACTTGGGCAATTAGAGCTCAAAGTTTGCGCCTGGGCCAAGCAACAGCCCAGCCATGACAACTTTCGTCAAGCTCCGGAGAGTTGGAACTTTTTTTCAGGCTCCCAACTGCGGTAATTGCGTGCATATTGTTGGACAAGGACCGGAAGCCGTGCACGAGCCCGAGATTCGGGTGAGCTTTAAGGTGCGCCCCAAAAGCAATTACCGAACCGCCACCACCACCGCCATTGCCACTACCACCGCCACCGCCACCGGCCTCACTCTCACCCGTAACTAACTGCAGATGCAGATGCAGCTCAAATGCACTCGACCGTCGACATCAATCAAAGCGATTTGTCTGTTAGATAGAGACTCAGGGGGGGGGGGGGGGGGGGGTGCAACGGCGTGAGGGGTGGAGCGTGGAAAGATCGAGTGCCAAAAATGTGAAACGTAATGCGTTGCAATCAGTCAGGATTTGACATCGCTTGAGTGCATATTCATGACTGACCTATGGACCTGCTACACTCAGACAAATATTCAACAATAAATGCTCTTTCTTGTTATGCAAAACAGCACCAGACCTCAGGCATACCAGTTTCCGAATAGTTTGAAGAGTATTCGGAACTTCAATCGTTTTCAGTCGCTCTAGGCCCAGTGTCAACTTCAATAGGTAACTATCGAAAACTGTCTACATACCAAACATGTTTCTGATGTTCTGATTACCATTTACAGTTCAATATACCCACCTAAATGAGCCTTCATTTTATTTGCCATTTATGCAACCTGAACCCATAAAAGGATCCAATTTTAATTGAATCAGAGTTTGCCATTCAACAAATATATTTATTTATTTAACAACCAATATATTTTATTTATTACGAGTTCTAAGCATTATGAAAACTACATACGAACTAATATTAAAGCTATAGCGTAGTCTTAAGCTTATATTTTACATTTATTTACAATATTAGTATATTATTAGGTGTATTATTTGTGTTAATTCTAATGGTGTAGTTCTTGTGGGTGTATAATGTGATTACTGTACTGTAATTATTAATCTTTAAATATTAAATACGACTGTTATTTCTGTATCTACAGCCACAATAGCCAATATAATAATTGGGTAAGTAATTATGTTTTAACCAGAAATATTATCTTTCGATTAGTATACTTTTCAGCCTGAGAAGCAGCTCTCATAAAGGACATTTTATTTTTAGTCTGCTATAAATAAATTATTGATTTAAATATCAAATGAATGTATTATGGCACTTGAGCTGATTCCCGTCTGAAGTCGGTCTGGCATTAAAGATTCACTTGACGCGGTTACTGAACTTTGTAATCCTTATTAATCCCAATATCTCTTAGCCCAATTATCATGTCAAGCGTGTGCGAATCCCAATCGATGCCTTGAAAAATACGAAACCAACCACATTTTTTCCCAGTTTAGAAAAATGGTTCAAGGAATTGAGTGCGCTGCCTGCTGGGCCAATGTGGCGTATGATTGCTTTGATTTCCAATAAGTTTCACAAGCATCGCATTAACATAACACATGGGGGGAGGCGGTTTGACATGAAATGCAAACTACTATAAAATGCAAGTATATCGAGCTTAAATTGAATATCCTTATTTGAGGCATTGGACTAACAAGTACAAACGGAAGCAATCGCACCAGCAACAACAACAACAACATTATATGCAAGCTGGTAAAATATACCTTTATGTTGCATAAAGAGAAAACAAAGCGAAAAAATACTAAACAAGCTAAAAAGGGGGGTGGATGAAAAAGTGTAGTAAACTCCGCCAGAAAGTCGAGTGGAGGTTGGCAGCTGGGGCGTGAGTTGCAAAATGGGCTGTACCTGTGCCTGGAGAGAGTCTGGACATTAAGCAATAAAAACAGGAGAAAATATAGTATTTGTTGGTGGAAAGCAAGAGAAGAAAGCTAAGCTAAAACGCAGCAGCAACAAGCCACCACATTATGACAACAATAAACGTAGTATCCCAATATACAACAAAAGAAAGGGGAAGAGGTGCGCTTAAAGAAACGCGCAAGGATCTGTGGAACAGGTAACGGTAGATCAAGAAAGAGAATTAAAGGACAACGAGAATATGTTAGGAAATAAATATAAGAATATACTTACTATATATAGATCCTCCGGATTACGTATGTATATTCATTATGGTGGCGATAGTGTGTCTCTACGTTATGAGCTTCGTGACAAAATTATGTATAATTCCCAGGGGAAGAATGTTTATTGATGATACAAACATGAAGACTTTCCTAAGGCACCTGTAAGAAGAAAACTATAGCCTTATCTTTAAAATTCTAGATGTTAATCATTCTTATCGGTTTTCCAAATGATTGGATAATAAACACCGACGTTACTACTCTTAGTAGAGGAAAGAAGCAGCGCGGACGCTATTTGAATTTCTTTGCTTGCATAAATTGCCGATGAACTGCTTGATGCATATGTGTGAATGCGTAAGTTTAATAAAACGATATGTTTATTATTATATTCCAATATATATTATATTCCAGAGCATTCTTACATGGTTATTTGAGCGAATGCAGACAAAAGAAAACAGAATTCTCAGCATCTTGGATACAACAAACTATTTAAAGAAAGTCTCGTACCACCAAGAATCCTTTATCAGTGTACAATTCTATAATTATATTTGCTATGAACTTTCATTGTCCTAAGGAATCAAAGAAACCGATCAAACAGCCCTTGTTCAACCGCTCGTGTTCTTATACTAGCCCAACATGATATTACCGCCAATGCCGACAAACAAAAGCAGCCGAGGAACATGGGGAAAGGGGAGGGCAGCTCCATTCCCATTGCAACTCTTTATAGCTGCTTTAGCTCCTTACAACAAATACAACGCCAATAGCAACAGCAACAACTACATAGGAACATGCAACGGGTAGTGAGATGAAAAGATAAGCAAAGATTGCGAAAATTGTATTTTCCTATTGAGAGTGTGTTTGGGAGCAAGACTCTGGACTGTGGACTAGGGACTTGGGGGGGTGTCTAAAGCTGTCTTGGCAAAGGCTGCACAAAACAAAAAGAAAATACCAAAAACGTTGCCCTATAAGCTTTCAATTGTTAGACCGGAACCGAGCAGAACCTGCCAACCCGCCTGGTACGGGTAAGGGAGGTGCGCGGCGGGCCGGGCAGGCTCCTTTTGGCCAACCCTTTCATGAGTGCTCTGTGCTACTCAATTTCCGTTACACGCCAATGCGCGTGTAAGCAGCATGTAAATATGAAATCGGCCGATAGATGCCAAAGTTATGAGCTGCAATCGTTGTGGATAGCTCCAAGTTCTTGGGGCTGGCGATGGGCGATGGGCGATGGGCGACGGGCTTGAGTGGGGTCTAGTATTTGTGGGTAGCATAAATCAAAATCAAATTTGAGTGCTGTATAGTCAAGTGGCTGCAAGGCTAGCGGAAACAGAGCCAGAAGTGACCAATAAGTGGGTCAGCAGTCAGCACAAAGTGGAATTCAAAACTATTGTGGTTGGCCATCCAAACGAGGGGATGGCAGCAGAGAAGTGCTCCTCTGATTGGGTTGCTTAAGACAATTAAAAGTCATCAAAATTCAACAGCTTACCATTAAATGAATGCGATAATAGGGAAGATGATTGCGAAGTAGAGATGAAAGCGTGATAAAATGGTTAAAAGCAATATAAGTGAAGGGCTTAGAGGATAATAATAATTTATTTCAAGCGCTGAAAACTGATGAAACCTTAATTAATGATATAAATCGTGACTTGATAATGATATTAAATTTAAGTTAAAATATCCCGTGTAACTATCCTAAATTGATAATCTTTATTTATCAATATGATTTCTAAAGCATACTATATTTGGATACTTAGAATAAATAGCGTTTCACACATTAGTTAGGTCTTAAATTTTTCAAAAATGTAACTGTGTGTCACGTGCTCATCTCCAGAATCCGGGTTCATTAAAACGGTTTGTTTACGGGGCAAACAATTTGCATTTTATTGGCCTCACTAGAGGCTGTAGCCCCGGAAAATGCCAAAAAGTGATAGCAGCAATCAATGAAAGACAGAAACATGGACGAATGGACAGAAAGACAGACAGACAGATTGTGAGACAGATAGAGGGCAAAAAGCCAAAGATTTGCATTACAAAGTTACGGGGTGCTCAATGAAAAATCACTTAGGCAGACTTTTGAGGTAGACAAAACGCCGTCGCGGCAAACAAATCAAAATGATTGAGATTAAAATTGCCCACTCATTGGGGGGCACACGCTTATATATTTGTTGTTAAGTCAGCTATAAATATGTATAGTTACGAGTGTATTAACGCTAGCAAAAAACAACAAAAAAACCAAAATGGCGAAAGTTTGGCCACAGTAGCCAGCTTCTCTGATTGGGGAGGTGGGTTGATAAAGAGTAAGTGCGAGAGTGGAAGAGAAACCCATTTGAATTTCATTTTCGTATGCAAATTTTCAATAGGTTTTTATGCTGTTCGTTTGGTTTGAAAACGGAAACTAAGCCACAGAAATATGCAAGTGAATAGCTTTCGCCGCTCAGCCTCAGCTTTGGCCATTTGTGCACACGCTTTGCCTTGACTTTCATGGCGTACGCTATGCCGCTGCCGCTGCCGGTCCGGTCCGGTCCCCACCGAGCCCAACCTCCGCCGACCTTTGCTTTGGCCCTCAGTCGGTTACGAAACAATTGAAACAAGTTTGCAATCAGTGCACAAAGTTTTTGCCCGAACACAAAACACTGAAACAGAAGCAGAAACAGAATCAGACAAACAGCAACAGACACTGCATAGATACAAAAACGGCGAGCAAATTGTGCGGCTGCTTTGGCTGCCCCCCTCGGTTGATGTTTTTGTTGCACTTACTGCTGGTCAGGGTGTTTGACTGTAAACAAGTCCAGCAGCGCCTAAAAGTATGCAACAAAGGCACTCAGCACAAAATAGGGAACAGGTCCTCAAGTAGAGGCTGTTGATCTCCAAATACCCTTTACCACACAGAAAGCGGAGCGGAGCGGAGTTGATCAGCACATAAAAACAAACGCACAGAAAGCAAAGAGCGGAGCAGAGCTGAAACGTAGATACATTTTATTTTATTTATTTATTTTGTTTAGTTTTACATTTTCGCTGGTAACTCACTGTAAACTCGCTGTTAACTTACTGTTAGCTCACTGTTACCCGGCTGTAATAATAATTCCCTCGGATGTGTGGTACCGCAGAGAACATTGGGCGCGCGTGCACAGAGAGCGGAGCGGAGCGGAGCGGAGCGGAGTTGATCAGCACGTAAACACAAACACACAGAAAGCAATAAGTGTGCGCACACTGCCCGCTTAGCTTAGCAGAGCGGAGCACAGTTGAAATGATATGCCAAATGGGAACTACTTTTCTGAAAATGTTACTGTCCTTGTGACTTTACAGGGAACTCCTGAAAAATCATCCCAATGCTCTAGCCACAGAATTATCGTTTGACACTACTCCGACAAGAAGTCCAGCTACTGATGCATTAGACCAAGGACATGAAGACTCAAAAGATTCCACCCTCTGGACTTACCGCATCGTAACGTTCTCTATTTAAATTGAAATTTTAATAACTGTATACATATATAATAATAACAATAACCTCATTTTATATTTTTTTCCATTTGATAAAAATATTATTAGTTTATATAGTAATTTAAAATATATGTACAACTAGTTTAAGATGCTAAAAAGTTAGTAGTTCACAAGTTAAATAAAAATGTAAATTGGAAAAAAATTTTATTTCTTACTTATTCTTTTTATTACAAAGCAGTTTCGTGATAAATATGTACAATTGTATTTATTAGTTAATTAATTGTTATCATTATTGTTACCAAAAATTTAAATAAACAAACGTAAAACAATCAAACGATAATTTTTTATTTATGAAAACGGCAGGGATGGGTGCATTTCATTATTTTCAGAATTTATTTTCAGCTTATTTGAACAGCATGTTAAGGACAATGTTTCTGTAAAATTATGTTAACTCACTGTTAAATTGCCGTTAACTTGCTGTTAACCTTCTGTTAACATGCTGTTAAAATTCTGTTAACCATCTGTTATCATGCTGTTAAAATTCTGTTAACCAAATGTTAACACACTGTTAACACACTGTTAACATACTGTTAACACACTGTTAACGCGCTGTTAAACATATGTTAACATTCTGTTAACACACTGTTAACCCACTGTTATCATAATGTTAACGTTATGTTAATTAACATACTACTGTTATTTACATACTTGTATAACAGTCTGGTGGCTGTTATATTAATCAGCAACTGTTATACTTTTTAGCGACCTTCTGCTGATTTCTGTTCGCCTGGTATATTTTGCCATTTTTTGGCATTTTGACGCTCACAAATGGGAAAGTTGAATTCTGAAACCAAACTTGATTGGCAGTGCCGAAATACCAGGCGAACAGAAGTCAGCAGAAGGTCGCTGAATATTTGCCCCTAAAAGTATGCTGCAGTTTACTCTCATTATTTGAAATGGGAACCTAACGATTTCTGTCTGTGGAATTAAACCGAAAATTAATTCTGAAAATAATAGTGCCTTCCATCCTTGCAGCTTTCATCAATAAAAAATTATCGTTTGATTTTTTATGTATATTTATTCAAATTTCAAACTTTCTTTACAATAACTATAAGAATTAATTAATTTATGAATAAGACTGTACATGTTTATTACGAAACTGCTTTGTAATAAAGAAATTAGTAAGAAATACAAAATTTTGCTTATTTAATTAACATGTTCACTACTGCCTTTTTGGCATCTTAAAACAGTTGTTCATTTTTTTAAAATTACTTGTATTAACTACATAATGTTTATATAGCTACGAAATGGAAAAAATTAAATTTTCATATACATATATACAATTAAGAACATTTAAATTAGAAAATATTGCCTGCAGGACGTTGCGATGCGGTAAGTCCTGGGGTGGAATCTTCCAGTCTTATTTTTCTTGGTCTTCGTCAAAGTGGTGTCAGAAGTTGATTGTCTGGCTAAAGCATTGGGGTGATTTTTCAGGCGTTCCCTGTATCTCTCCGATTGGTGTTTAATGACGTTAGATCGCGTTCAATGTTGCGTGTTCGCATGTACCACGGAGCTCCACAGATCCTCCTAAGAATCTTAGCCTGCGCAACCCGTGTTTTGTTTAAATTGTTTTTTTCCGCTATCCCGCAGACTTCTAGGGCATACTTTTAGGACAGGATTGACTTAAAAATTCTGATCTTATTAGCCAGAGTTAGTTTATTATAAGCTGACAACAGCCAACCCATTTTTTCAGCTTTAAATAACACAGTGTGCTTTATCACTGTTGTGTGTTGCTTAAATTTCAGCCTTCTGTCAAGTATGACTTCCAGATATTTATGGGTCGAATCGTACCTTAGGGTGGTGCCATTGAGTTGGGTTCTACGGCAGGATTCCTTCTTGCACTTGCACATTTACTGCTATTAATACAAATGTTCCATTGTTGCGCCCATTAAAGAATTGCCGGTATTGTTGCAGCGCTAAGGGCAAATTTGTACACAAACTAGTATTGGATTTTTCAGAATTTTTTAATTACCCTATTAGAATTAAATAGTTCATTATAGTATATGCTCTAAAAGGAATGCTTTGTCAAAATCAATCGAATCAAACAGTGGCAAAATACTTTTTACTTAATCTACAACATTAATTTTCTGTGTCACACACTCCACCATATAGTCGATGTATCCGTTCCCAGAATAGTTCATAGCAAGCAAAATAGCACAATGATGGAGGAGGATGGCACTTTTTGCTGGCGTGGGTTCTGTGTGATCCAATATCTATAAATCAAAAAGCGCACAAAGGCTTTTTTACAATAAGGCCTGATCCCTTAAAGAAGTGAGCTGGGGTAAAAAAGTTTAAGCAACAATCAGTAACAACAAACTGAGAACTCCCCACAATAAGCCTTAAAATTGAAACTTAAGTTGGTTGTTTAAGTTCGTTAAATGCCACACAATAAATCCGATAAAAGGACGCTTGATTGATTCGATTCAATGAATGATTCAAACACCCACGCACACAACAAATTTAATGTTTTTTAATTACGCCTCATTAGAGATACAAATAGAGAAGGAATAGGGGCTGAAGTGGGGATTGGTTGGTCTCTTTATGTTCTCATAAATATTTAGCAAAATGAGAATTGCATGAATTGAAATTGAAAATGACGGTATTGAGAATTGAATTGAGGCATGTGATTGATTGTCAGACAACTGATGTTGTTGTTGTGGCTGTTGCTGTTGTCGCAGCTCCTGATGATGAAATCCTTCACGTTCTTGGTGCTGTCGTTGTCGACACCATAAATGTCGACTTGTGTCACAGTCACACGTACATGCACATACTACAATCACATATAACGGAAACAGACAACAGAAGGTATGGGAGGATTTTGGGACAAACATGACGTATGAAAGTCGTAACAAAACACTTTGATTGATGATTGAAATGGGCAACCATATTGGTGACTCCAGCTGTTTGTATGTGTGTGTGTGTGTGTTTCTTTGTGTGGTTTACAGAACCACAAATCGTTGTCGCAGCCACAACTATAACCGATGGAGTTCAGTTCATACAGGTACTCACATACACACACACGCTCCAAAGCACACATACACTGTAAGTTCATGATTCCATAATGTCTCTGATATGTGGCCGCCTCAATCTTCCTCTCACTTCCTCTCACTACCCCTCCTCTCACTATGCTCATCCGCCTGTCTGTGTGCGGTCATTCAGTTACAGGTTTGAGAGTTAATCCATCGATGTTGTTGTTACCATCGTAGTTGTTGCTGCTGGCTTGTCTTTGAAATGTTTCGGCGGTTGTAGCTGATGTTGGTCTGTGGCTGGTTTCTGGTTTTTGGCACCAAGCAGAACCAAACAACAAAAAAATACTCCAGTCGAGCATACTTGAAGCTACCCTTTAAGGGGGTAGAATACAGTTGCTCGGAGGGATGTAAAACTATCGATGCAACTTTGGATATTACCGACTTTTTTAATAGATTTGCAAGTATATATATTATTCAAATATTATGGTGAAACATAAGCTAAAGGTAAATTAAATTAAAGTGAATTGCCATAAACGGAAAATATTAACATATAAAATATTTAATTTAATTTATCATATCCTAGCTCTACAAGCTTAAAACTTTTACATTACTGCGCCAGTCATGAATACATAGTGCAATATCAATCTCTATATTAAATAGGTTATAATTATGATTTACTATATTTACTATAAAAAATAACAAATTGTACTTATACTTATAATTATCTTATTATTGCATTGAATTATTTTATAAATAATTTGTTTCGCTCTAGATAAATTTTGATTGGACTTAATTCCTTAATGTATATCTTAAATAAGCGGATATACAGAAAATGGTCAACTCGAGATCGACTCTTCCATGATTACCAATCAAAAATAAAAGTGTATTCATTCTTTATGAGATCGGAGTAGAATCTATCTCTACTTTCGATTTTGTTATGGGTGCAGGGTATACAAAATTAACAATTTAGCGTTCTACCACGTCAGTTGGTATTGCAGGTTCAACACATACTTTCACGCTGTTCAGCTAATTAAAGTTTCATGTCTTGGCCAGTAGGCTGCATAAGAATGTCACGAAATTCAGCTGCAAGCAATAAATGCATTTAATGCGCAAATGCGTGTAAGAAGCTAGTAAAATGGCGCTAAAAGCAATACAAGCCAATAAGAATGCTCTGGTCAGTATATCCGCTTAAGGCACCTTGTACCCACCCCTGAAATTCACTAAAACATCTTCGTAAGCATACACAAATACGTATATATCAAGCAGTTCAGCGGCAGTGCAAGCAAGCAGAGTCTTTCATGCTTCCCTCACAGCTCTGATATTACCTAACACATCTCCGTAAATATACACAAATACGTATATGTCAAGCAATTCAGCGGCAGTGCAAGCAAGCAGAGTATTTCAAGTGGTGTCTGCGCTGTTGCTTGTTGCTTCCCTCACAACTCTGATATTACCTAACACATCTTCGTAAATATACACAAATACGTATATGTCAAGCAGTTCAGCGGCAGTGCAAGCAAGCAGAGTATTTCAAGTGGTGTCTGCGCTGTTGCTTGTTGCTTCCCTCACAACTCTGATATTACCTAACACATCTCCGTAAATATACACAAATACGTATATGTCAAGCAGTTCAGCGGCAGTGCAAGCAAGCAGAGTATTTCAAGTGGTGTCTGCGCTGTTGCTTGTTGCTTCCCTCACAACTCTGATATTACCTAACACATCCTTCGTAAATATACACAAATACGTATATGTCAAGCAGTTCAGCGGCAGTGCAAGCAAGCAGAGTATTTCAAGTGGTGTCTGCGCTGTTGCTTGTTGCTTCCCTCACAACTCTGATATTACCTAACACATCTTCGTAAATATACACAAATACGTATATGTCAAGCAGTTCAGCGGCAGTGCAAGCAAGCAGAGTATTTCAAGTGGTGTCTGCGCTGTTGCTTGTTGCTTCCCTCACAACTCTGATATTACCTAACACATCTCCGTAAATATACACAAATACGTATATGTCAAGCAGTTCAGCGGCAGTGCAAGCAAGCAGAGTATTTCAAGTGGTGTCTGCGCTGTTGCTTGTTGCTTCCCTCACAACTCTGATATTACCTAACACATCTCCGTAAATATACACAAATACGTATATGTCAAGCAGTTCAGCGGCAGTGCAAGCAAGCAGAGTATTTCAAGTGGTGTCTGCGCTGTTGCTTGTTGCTTCCCTCACAACTCTGATATTACCTAACACATCTTCGTAAATATACACAAATACGTATATGTCAAGCAGTTCAGCGGCAGTGCAAGCAAGCAGAGTATTTCAAGTGGTGTCTGCGCTGTTGCTTGTTGCTTCCCTCACAACTCTGATATTACCTAACACATCTTCGTAAATATACACAAATACGTATATGTCAAGCAGTTCAGCGGCAGTGCAAGCAAGCAGAGTATTTCAAGTGGTGTCTGCGCTGTTGCTTGTTGCTTCCCTCACAACTCTGATATTACCTAACACATCTCCGTAAATATACACAAATACGTATATGTCAAGCAGTTCAGCGGCAGTGCAAGCAAGCAGAGTATTTCAAGTGGTGTCTGCGCTGTTGCTTGTTGCTTCCCTCACAACTCTGATATTACCTAACACATCTTCGTAAATATACACAAATACGTATATATCAAGCAGCTTAGCGGCAGTGCAAGCAAGCAGTGTATTTCAAGAGTCGACTGTACGTTCCTTCCCTCTGGGGTAGCTTACTCGTACATATAGAGTGTCACTCCTCTTCAAAATCCTTTACAACTCTAGCTTATAATTAATTTAAAAATATCATATTTTAATAATATTATCCATACAAGAAACTCAATGCTCACATATATTAAATAAATATGCTACTAAGGGATTATTTCTTATTGAATCAAGTAGTTTTATGCAAGACCAGACAGCTTTAAATTATGAATGGCATATAAGTAACATTTGCACTGATAGTTTTACCATTGAGATGCAAACCTTGAGGCAGGCAAAATAATTAAATTAAATGCAATTTAAGCACAACAAGATATTAAAATTGTGCACCGCTGAACACCGGCCGAACAAAAGCCGGCCAAACGAAAGCTGCATAATTGGATATATATGTATTGACGTATATCATATAGAAGCAAGTATGTATCATGTTCATCTACCTGCGAATACATAAAAACACATATTTGTATGTGTGTTTCTGTTGTGTACATTTGCAATCAATTTATCATACGCCTGATTTGAGTTTGGCCAGCAGTGCCATTGGCCAATGGCAATGTATAATTAAAATGCATGTAATTAAAATTAAATAAAGGCCGCATCGATACGACCAGGTGAGAAACAGTAGCTGAATCCGAATCCGTATCCGAATCCGAGTCCAGTTGCGACCAGTCTACTCGGAAATTAGACGCCCTGTGGCATATGTACTCATGTGTGTGTGAGTGTGTGTGTGTGTGTGTGTGTGTGTGTGTGTGTCCTTGTGTATGTTTAGGTGATGTAAACATTGCTGTTTTAGCTAGTGCCCTTTTGGATGCATTTACTCAGCTAATCATTGCTTTTAAAATTAATCTCTCTTATTCAAATTCAAATTTAAATCGACTTAAACAGCTGTTGAAGGCTTAAGCCTCACAGCTTAAGTTTGAAATGATAATTGCTTAAAATATAAATGTGGGTACAATATACATACATGTTTATAGGTTTTACAAAATGTTTTATTGATTTTAGCGAATATTTGTAAGAATTCACCGACGACACAGCAATCAGGCGTACTATCAGCCGAAATTACTGCGAATCAGCAGGATGTCTTCGAAATCCTATCTGAATATTTTCTGAAATGGAATAGGGATAAATGAAGAGAATACGCAGGCCATATACTTCAACAGAAAAAACAAAGCTATCTATGAGCTTCAGAGTCACATATCCCTTAAAAATTCCAACATTCAATGGGAAAACAGTTTACGATACCTGGGGGTAATTCTGGACTCCAGATTGCTATTTAGAAACCACATCAGCTACACTGTTAACAAAACTAAAACCACATTAAGAACACATTAACCTTTCATCAATAGAAATTCCCGATTAATTATAGAAAACAAGTTGTTCCTTTTCAGATCGATTTTCCAAGCCATAATTTACTCCTGCTCCTGTTGGTGCCGACACAGCGCGGTGTCATGTGTATAAGCTTCTAGTGATCCAGAATAAGGTTTTGAAAATGAGATTAAATGAACCGTATTTGAGAAGAAGGCTTGTCCGACACCATCCATCGGATAATTGGATTTTTGGGAGGACGCCTGCAGGAAGGTTGCTAGAATTAAGCTAAGCTTAATGAAATCTGGTAAAGGCTTGCCTAAAATTCTAGCGAATAATTTAATACACTGTTTGACTCCTGCATCTTTCTGTTCCTTGCTCAAGAAATTTATGAAAGTGATTTTATTATCACGTAGCATAAAAAATAAATAAATATGTTTATCAAAAAAAATTAACCATCGCACCACTCTACATCTAATCTCCATAGCATAACTTAAATTTATACGATTACTGACAGACTCATCAAGCTCGCCAGTAGCTTTAATAATAGATGACGATATTCTAGCTGTTAAGTTGTTTAAGTAGATCTAAGAAATTGTAAGTAGCTTAAGTTTCCTTTCCAGTGGGTTTCTGCAAAAATAAACTTCAGTTCTTAACTTAAATATCTACCTGCTTGTCATTCCCCTCAGCAAAACTCAGCCCAATGCATTCAAATCAATCGCTCTTAAAACTGTTCTCATCGACTTATCGATAGCGTGATTTGCTTACTTCCACTGGATCGGTGTGACCAGCTTTCATAAGGGTTACATTCCCTTTGCCGTATTATGCCATTCCCATACAAACATAAGTATATCCTTATTATATACCTTACATATAAGCAGCGTTTAAAAATCTAATAAAAATAATGTAAATTCTGCTGCATTGCAGCTTCTCTTATTCGGGATTAATGCAAAACTGGTCTGGTAATGGCAAGCGTCATTGGTACTGTCTTTTTGTCTGCTTTAAGATTACACAACTAATTAACTGCTCATGTTCGGGCTAATTACGATATTATCCTTGTGCCAAACAATGAGCTGACAATTACATAAGCATTATGCGACAGCCACCCAATTACAAGCAGGTTGGCTCGCTCCTGGGAGCCTTCAACACGAACTCCAGCTCCTGCTACTGGTCTCATCCTGTTGGGTTGTTTGTTTGTTTGTTGTTTGCCCCTTCAATGTCTGCAATTGACAATTTGGTCAGTGCCACACAAGCACAAAGGCCTATTACGGCCCGGCTCAAAGGCGAATCGGACTGTCCACCATGTAACGCTGCTGGGCACGTGAAGATTAACGGCAATTTCTCGACATTATGCAACTTGCAAGTATTAAGTTTCCCGCACATAACTCATGCGCTACGGGGGTAGTGGGGCGGAGGAAAGGTCAAAAATTAGGTGCTTCCCCTCGCCTCGTATCTGCAAAGAACAAAGGGACTCACGCAAATTTCACAGAATTTCCGACAACCTTTATGAAATTTGCTGAAAACCTGAGGCCAAAGCCCGGAAAATAAAATGCCACAGCGCTTTGAAAAAGGATGCTGGCAACAGCGGCGGAGTTGAACAAGGGTGCGGGGGCTTGGCTGTAACCATAACAGATGTAAACGATTGATTGTGTCCTTGTGCCTTTCATAGAAAGGATCGATGGACAACGTAGTTGTTGCACAGACGAGATTTTTGTTTTGACGGAGACTTATAAATGAACTAAAAATTTTAAAATATGTGGATACAAGCCTCTTGAAGCTGAACGTTATTATTTGTATGTACCTCACTCGACGTTAACAGCTTTGAGATACTGTAGAAACAGTATCCAGAAGGGGCCATTTCTTTAAAAGTTAGATATTTTTAGATACTCTCCGGAAACTGCCGTTTTTCTGGTCTTTACTCCCTTCCAACGACTTGTATTGTTAAAATATATTAGCTTTGACAATCCACGATATACATCATCCTTCGGATAGCTGGTTTTGTGGAAGGACGGCCGCAGGAATTCTATTGAACTTTATGTACGTTCTGTAGAATCTGGTAAAGGATTGCCTATACTGACTTATTTTTACTACTCCCTCTCAGTATCTGCTTGTGCCTGCTCAGTAACCCGTTAATATTATAAAAGTGTTTTAATTAACACGAAACGTAGTATCTAAAGCATATTAAGAAACATATTATTGTTCTTACATTAATTGTACAAGCCCGGCGTTGAAGCCAACACCATACCACTTATAAAGGTACTGAAATGTTGATTGTAATATTAATTAAAATAAATAATTTAAAAATATAAAAATATTAAGACAAATTTAAGTCTATCCTAGTATAAGTGGGGGAGGAAAAGCTCTTCTAAACAGTACTCGCATACCCTAATATTGTAGGATACATATGCTATGGAGATCTATTGGGTAGATTGTGGGGTCTTTTATTCCATCTCCAGGCCAGAGGAGATTATTTATTTAAACTGTAACGCCCTAACCTAACAAATCGATTCCTGGGAAAAAAAATACCGACTAATATAATCATAATCCGGAAAAGAGATAAGAATGTTGTCTGTACTGTGTTTATGCGTATGTATATAAATGTGAGTATCAGACTAGGATACAGGGTATCTCCTAGTCGAGTACTGCTTACTTTAGCATTCTCAGTTATTTTCTTAAGATTTTTTGATAAAGTTATATAGACATTTCTAGAAATACACCAACTCCAGCCTGACTTATCGTCGGTTTACCATTTCGCCGCCCCTGATAGCTAGGAAACACTTAATAATAATTGCACCGTTTAAAATTGGACTTACAATAAAAAAAATACCGTACTAACCCAAAATGCTGAAAAGGGACCCCCTTGCTGGACTTTTCGTTGTATTTTTGTTTTACATTTTTTTTTCTTGTTGGCCATACGGTCTACGTCTGGACAAAAATATTTACAGCTATGCGCCGCTTAACAACTTACACTGAGAAAGGCCGAAACTACCCAATCTCCGACTTGGCCAGCAAGATGGGCAGGCAACCCACGCACATTTTTCACATAATTTCCTTTGGGATTAAGTTTCCACTTGGCTTTTCCTTTGCCGTTGCCGTTGCCGTTGCCGCTGTGCACCTCGCCTTTATTAATTTTGTGCCACAAAGTAAATAGAAAGGCAACCCGAGTAAATTTCATTAAAGAAGCAGCTGCAGATGAAGGAAGAAGGGAGACACAAAATGTAACTAATAGATAAAGCGCGATTACGATTACTCAGGTCACAAATCACAAGGCGGCAGGCAGCTAAAGGAAATGGCATTTGAAGTCGCCTGGAAAATGAAATAACCAAAATCGGTAATGGGCACCAACGAGTGACGCCTCAAGGCGGAAGTGGCAACTAAGCTAGGCAGGTAGATACGGTGGGGGAACGCAAATGAAATTACAATCAGTCTGGCTTTAAAATGAGTTTAGTCCTAGACCATTTGCTGTGCCCCCCAATCACTCGCTTTTTAGCAAATATTTTAAGCAACTACATGAGGCTGAAGCCTCTTGTGGCAGCCCCCTCCACCACCCTCTGGCATAAGTGTTGGCTGCAGGGCACAGGCACCAAAAATTTATGCGCACACCTCTTTGGAATTTATAAAAAATAAAAAAAAAATCAAAATAAAAAAAAGCTTCTGCACCGCGGGCGTGAGAAACGCAGAAATGACGCAGCCAGGAATAAGGAGAGCTGGGGCCACGGGACGCCTGGCTGCGACTTGTCCTTGCCAAGGCGTGCACAAAATGGCGACAAAAGTGCAAAAAATAAAATAAGAAACTTTTTAAAGCGTTCAAAATGTGTAGCTGCGGTTTAAGGCGCAAGGGGACCGTAGGGACTGTAGGGATCGGGGCACAGCGACGCGACAAAAATGAAATATTTCTGCAATTTTTTTATAAGCCAAAAAAGTAGTGAACATTGGAAATTGCTCAAATTGCTCGGTTAATCTATACCCTGTTCAAGAGTGTGTGTTCAAAAAATAAAGACTTTCTTATATTCTAATTAATACCCGAAATCTTTTAAAGTTTCAACTCTAGAAACGCGGAATACCTATAAGTACATGCAATTTCTTTGCTTTCGAGGCAAGCGGCTTAAAAATCCTAGAGATTTATACCAAAACTCATTCAACAAATGTTTTACCAATTATATTTCAAGGCTGTATGGATGAATGTCTAGTTATACATATAACATTGTAAACTTGTTATCTAATTGTACAACCATTTGGTATTTATCTCGGCGCCATTTAGCCTAACAATATTTCAGCTATTACCCAGGATATTTGCAGAGCTTGATGTACTCGTACTCGTTAATATACCCCCCGAGGGTTGCGTAAGTAACAGCGCAGTATAAAACAAAATCACAACGACAACTTCAACGTGGCGCAGTCATGGGTAAATTATACGAAATATTTTCCGGGGCCAAAGTAAAATGCTAAAAATGTGAGACGAAGACACAAAAAAAAAGAAAAAAAAAAGATGCTTAACTGATGCGAGGGCAACTTTTGTTTCTGGGCATAGTTCGTGTTGGTGGCATGGCTTAAAATAAATTATAGACAAAATCAAGGCAATTAAATCAAAGCCACGTCAGTAACTCAAACAGGCGGCAAGGCTCATGAATATGCAACGACTGAGGCGATTGGGCATTGTGGCATTTTTGGGGAGGCTGGGGAGGTTGGGGAGAAAGAGCAACATTTTCGTGATTGAATTCATTGATGAACAACAGCAGCAGCCGCCGGATGAGAGCTAGCAACAGGGCGCAGGGGGAACAACCGCACCAATTCGAGTGTATGCAAGTGATTGGCAACATGTGGCAAGTCGAGTAGCAGCAAGCTGGCAGCTCTACTCCAACACCAACGATCGCTGCAAGGACTCCATGTCCATCTGCAGTCACAACAGCGTGAAATCTGTGGCTGGGGCATTGAAACAAATCACCTTGATTGATGATTGGCATTTTGTTGCCAAGTGGGCTTGGGGTGGAGCTGACTGCCAGTTTTCCCCCAATCCGCCGCTCCGTATACTCCGTCCCTCTGTCAGTCAGTCTGTCTGTCTTATTGTATGTTTGCCTGTCTGTCAAAAGCCCCAAAAGTCAACCGCAATTAAATGAAAGCAGCGGCTGCAAAGGGCGTTCAATTGTGCGGAGTGTTTGGGGTTGTGCCATTGGGCAATTTGAGTTGCTCTTTTGGTTTATCGCTGCAGCACTTGGAAAGCCATTCGAGGGAGTTCAGGGGGTTAAGGATAGCTCGATCAGCAGTTGTCAACATGACAGCCAGCCAAACTTCAAAGAGTTGAGACGACATTTGGTGGGTAAGGGCATTTATATCTGCATTTGACGGTTTATTTTACTAATTAAACATATTTGAATTAAGGCTGCGATGTGTTGTTGCTAAGTGTGTGCTTTTTAACAGCATATTTCTACTACGGCTGTGTCCACGTCCAAATACAAGAACCAATCGTAGCTGAACTAGAAAGAAAGGGTATCTTCAGCTTGCTAAAACTTGAAGCCTTTGTATAAATGTTTTTCATGCAAAACGCATACAAAAATTCTATGGCAGCTTTCTGAAATTAATTACATTCAAGCAAACCATATAAGAACTTCCTGACTTTGCTGTAAAGTTCTCATTCATAAGATCATTGTATATCCGATTGGCGCTGTGGCAGATAGATAAGAGATTTATAGATAGACTAGTTATACTCCGCCACGCTTCGCTGTGGCACATAGTTGTTGCATGGATGTGAAAGTAAGAATTAAACACAAATAACTTACCACTGTTTTCCCTCCTGTGCCTTATGATTTGTTGTATAGGGTCAGAAGAACTTAGAAACCGATCTAGCAAAAATCTTGTCTTACACATTTGACCTTAAGCCCATTTCCCGTTCGTGGTGACAGGTGGGAGTAGATTTTTCAAGTTTCGTACAACAGTTTTCCGCCCGTGGGGGTAGATTTTCCAAAGTCCCGTGCTTTTTGGTCAGAATCTAAACTGATTTTGTTTATATTTTGCCGTTACTTGGCCAGGAAAACCTACTGTTGCTGGTACACAGCACGAACACGTATAAAAGCTATTTTCTCGCTGTCACCGGTATGTTGTTGATGGGAAAAATAGAAGAAAACAATCATAGAAGCAAGCTGTACATATATTGTGTCAAATTTTGAGCTCAATCGGTGCGGAACTTTTCGAGATTTTGATGTTTGAGGATACCAACATAACATTTTTATTATAAATAAAGATTAAAAGATATAATAATGCGATCTAGAATCCATTTTAGGGCACACAATTGAAGCTCCTATGAAGTTTCACAAACAAACTTGTTTGCTGTCCAATACAATCAATTAAATGCCTGGAGAAAAATTAAATCAAACAGCGCTTAAAATTTACTAGCGCCCGCCAAACCAGTTAAACGTCAGCAAATTGTATTTTTATGTTAAGACCATTAATGAAAACCGGAAGCAAACAGAATGCGGGCAAAAAAAAATAAAAAAATTGGAGGACAGCGAATAAAAACAAGAAAATATAATAAAACACAAAGCGGAGCGAGGCGAGAAAAACATTTTTGCATTTAATGTGAACAGGACGAGCTGCAGGATACACGGCGTTGCTGTCGGCGGCATTGGCAGCACTTCGATTAAGTAGCTCAGTAAACAGTAGGCGGCTGCCAGCCAGGAGCTCTCCTTCAGACAGGACCAGACCCCAGCCAGACACTTCAAAATGCATAACGGTTGAAGTTCGGGAGTTAAATTCTCCATAGGGAGTCGGTCAGAGCATTGGGGTCTGTCCATTTTTTCTGTCCTGCTTGTTTACCACGCTTTTAATGCATTTTACGCTGTCCTGGTTTCCTCTTTACTGGCTCCGCTTTGTTTAACTTTGCAGCGCACTGAACAAAAATGCAACGCTATCAATGCAAATAACGCTGATTAAGCAGTTGGCCATGCCAGAAGTATAAACTGCATTTTCTATAACTTTCAGCACTTGAAAAACCGCATTGCGTCCGTTTTTAGTCAATTTGTCAACATTCCTGTGCCTAAGAGCATACAACGATATTTCATCAACTCCACTCACTCAAAGCCAAATTAATTACCACAAACGCATACACACACACACACACACACACACACACACACACACACACACACACACACACACACACACACACACACACACACACACAGAAATGGAACTTATATTATATGTATGCCAAGTGCTTTCAGGGTTGCCGTAGTGAACCAATTTTCTGCGCAACTGAACCACAGATAAAGATACACAAATGTGATCTTAGCTTCGTTTTAGTTATGTAAAATTAATTAACTTCAATAAACAAATAAATGGATAGCAAAAACATTTAATATGAAACCAGTAATTAAATAACTCAACCAACGTACATTCAAATCAGTAATAATCGTAAATACATGCATTTTGAAATGATTTTGTCAGCTTCTATTTAAATCATTCCTTTTAAAATATGTGCAAACTTAAAGAATTTTAATTTTTCTCAACCAATTAAAGGCACTGATATATCATATATAATTGTTATTTGCCCTAACTATGATAGTGTCACAGCCCGAATTTTTGAATTGATTCATCAACTAATAACACAAGTAAAATATTCAGCTTTTTAGACAGACAGAACCAGCTTACAAAATCTAATAATAAAAGCACAAATTATAGAGTCAAAGGCCTAATAGTTGCTCCAAAAATATATAATAATATGTGATTAGTTTAAATATAAATAAATAAATGTTTGGATTTAATATTTCGTATTATATTTAAAATTATAGAATAAGTAAACCACTTACTAAAACAAATCATAAATAGCTTGTAACCATTTTAAACAGCGACCCAATTCAGTTAGATAATCGTTGCTTGTATTAGCCAAGTTCAGAGCCGAACCAGCTTTACTTAACTATTAGCCATGAGCCAGCCCTAAGCGTCTTTCAAGAGGTTTCTCAGCCCTTTGGCAGTAACTAGAGACAAAGTTTTGGGCTGTTTGCGTATTTGTCGTATAATTAAAAGGCATGCACATTAATTTGGACTGCAGCAAGAAATGCGCAATGCAGACATGGCCCAAAACTATACCCAGCATCGCTTTAAAAAGCCTTACAAAGCACCCATGATAAATCCATTGCATTTTGGCCCAAGTCACAAAGCAACCATGCGACTTGCCGTTCATCTAGAACTTATTTTATTTTCATTCTCAGTTTTTGGCTGCCTGCGCAAAGTCAACAAAGTGCCTGCAAAGTCCGACAAAGTCCGGCAAAAGGAAAAACCCCTTGCAATTAGCGCTGGAAAACTTCTTAGCAGTAATTGATTTGCTGTAAACCGTTTGACGCGGCCGCAGTCTTTGTTGCTGGCCCCACTGCGACTCATTTAAAATTTAATGCCTTCCCAACGCACTAAAGTATGCAACACAATTGTTATTGAACACGTGCAGCAGCCAACGCCGATGGGGCGGGGGCGGGGGCGGGCGGCAGGCGCAAGTTGCAACAAGCCTCGGCGACAGCCATCGTCAAAAGCAAAACAAAGAACCTTTTCCCCCTAACTCGACTGCTGCCTGAAATGCTAAAAAGCAGTGAAAAAACTTGACTAGAGTGACACCGGGGGATGTCAGAAGATATTCCGTAACAATTATCATAAGATCTTTCTGTCATTTTATGAACAACTTAAATTGAACATATGCTATATTTAAAAGAACCACCTAATCTGAGAAAAATTAAGTCTGATTAATGACAAATATAGAAATTAAAATAATTAAAAGTAACATAAAAATAATAATAGTATTTACATTGACCTCCTTGCAATGTCATTCGGATGAGACCTCATAAACCTTCTTCGGGCCATGCTGTTTCTAATAATATGTAGAAGGGATACGGCCTTCAGATAAAGCAAAGTATACTCGGTATTTTATAGACATTTCTAATAACAATTATATCCTCAAGAAGTTTACAGCCTTAATGCATTAAATACTTGGAATAAGATAATATACATATATTGCAATAATATTTTGTGAAATCAGTTTCGAAAATGTTTTTAATTTAAATAGAAGTAGACGGTCACCAAAAGAAAGTTTATTGAAACCCTTTGGATACACGAATTTGGCGACTGACAGCATTTTTTGAAATTTATTTTTCTGAGTGTGGTAAGAAAATCACACAGGAATAAGGAATACCCTAGCTTTGACAATCGTTTTAGCCAACAACTCCAGAAGCAGCCCTCGGAAATTTACTTCATCTCCAAAGTGCAACAAAATGCACGGAAGCATTGCGAAAAAGAAGGAGAAATAGCAGCGGCAGCTTTGGCGAATGGTTGCTCTGTGGACGATTTAAAAAATTCAATGCAAACAAACGACAACAACTACAACAACAACAACAGCAGCAGCAGCAACAGCAACAAATGGCAAAGCTTTGCACTTTGTTAGGTAGAGCTGCAACTGCAGCTGCCTCATTGATGGCTTAAAAATCACACAAAACTTTCCATTGCTGCAACACGCAACACAAAACAATATCACGAACCGAAGTTGTAGAGTTCAATTGAACTTTGGGGGCAGAAGGGAATGTTGCACATAAAGTTTTTTAGAACTGAGCAAATAATGAGCTCCTTTACGGCGATATATACCGTGTATTAGAAGGATAACCAGAGACCGGCTTCCTTAAAAGTTTAAAGCGCGTGAAATGTGTGGCCTAGTCTAAGAAGAATCAGGAAATAAAAGTATATTTTGGGAAAGTATTGAATAAATGCTGACCAAGAAATGATTAAACTTAATTGTTGTATAAAATCTGCTTTGTAGAAATTATCAAATTCAAGTATTTTATTCTTGATACTACCATTATATGTTGATTTTTTTCTTTCTTTCATTATATTTATAAAAACAATTTAAGTGTATTTAAATTTGCTTATTGCTATCTTGCTATTAGGACAGCTTGATCAAATTGGTGAATGGAAAGGAAAAACTTAATCTAATTTTAAACGAGTATAAAAAATTCAAGAAAAATTAGCTTACATTATAACAAGAAGAAAAGTAGAAGGGCGCACGCAAGTGTTTTATTATACTTTAAATAGTTTGCTACCATTTCATTAAGACCGGATCAATTATATAGCTATCATAGCAACAATATGACGAAAATTGAGTATTATCATAGAAAACATTGCTGCAAGAGTATATACTATCTTCGGCAACCAAAGATATACGTTTTTTCTTGTTTTGGGGAAACTTGCACTGTTACATTTCATAGAAACACGTAGCATACGAGTATCTATCTCGTTATTCCGAGTTTTTTTTCAGTACAATCGGATGTATACATATTTATGATTTTGCGTGTACGTCAAGAGCTTGTATACCCTCTGCAGGAGCATGTAAGAGGAAAAAGAGCAAGCAAATCAAAAAATTAGCTCAGACTGCCACCGATGCCTCAAGCAACGCAACAGCCGAGCTAAAACTCATTTATGGCGACGTCAGGACCGTTGTGTCGTCAGGAGAGGCGTCCTCGACCAGCCACAGCGACCGCCAGAGGGCGACAGCCAAAACAGAAATGTTGGCTGGATATTTTTCCAAATGCTGAAAATTGCTAAGGACTGACAGGCGGAACGGTAAGCGAGTTACAGTTAAAGCTATGCCGGCGCTTTTGACACGCATGGCGGCACGAGGCTTTGATGTTACACTGAGTGAGGATAGATGGAGGCCTCCAATGGCAGCCTGGGGTTGGGGGCCTGGGGTGGCGGCTTGGGTGCCAGCAAATATTTGCTAAATGCAAATTACTTTTGACGCTTTGCGGCGTAAAAACGTAAGCAAAATGATTGGCTCAGACCAAGTCTATGAGTGGTTGACAATCAAATACACGGGATAGGCGAAATAAGCAGTTTGGAAGATCACAAGTGAGCTTGGTAGGTGACAAATTTGCGAAGAGTTGACTTCAAATGTCACTTTACTTCTATTTTTTCGAATAAGACGTTTATTGACAAACCGAATGCAAATCAGGTGTCCGGAATCCTGGTTTTTAGATTGCTTTTAAATCAAGGAGTATAACTTTGAAGATACTCCTATATGTCTTAGTAGTGAGAGTTTTCTCATACAGTTTTTGACACATCAGCAAGATGTAGAATATTAACTTTAAATAAATTCAATAACAGTTGCATCCCCATTTTGTATAATATATATTTGTTAGCCAAGTATTACCAAAACTTGATTATTATATCCTGCAGCTGCAGTAAGAACAATTGGATAGGATGACGTTTTGAATGAACAACCCTTTGATATTTTAATCGGGCTCAGTAATTGCGATAATATATTTTTATTAAGTTTTACATGATAACTGTCATAGGATACTGGGTTGAAATTTTAGCTTCTGTGTGAAAAATATTGCTGCAATTATATAGCTTAATCGCGCTGATAATACCCTTTGTATCTTATTTATTTCTCAACAATCAATTTTTAATTAGTTCAGAATGCATCACGGATTTCTGATTTCCATTTACCATACATCCAATCGTCTCGGCAATATACTTAATCGAGTAATTCTACCAGAACCCACGACAGGTGCTACCCTTTAAGGCGCTTAAGTGCACTTCCATTCCAAGTTTAAATAGTTGCTATCTGCTCTCACCGAATCTCTTCCCCAGCTTCCGGTTGTTGGTGATGCCCCGATGCATATGTTGCCACTGACATCTAAACGCGACTTCATTGCAATTAAACACTCAATTTGCAGTCCCTCTCTAGGAATGTTTATAAATGAAATTTGGGCAAAGGTAAAGTTTGTGCGCCGCCGGCGACATTCGGTGGGGACAGAGAGGGGCACACTGAGCTGAAAGGCTGGAGACAACATCAACAGAAGTCGCAAAACAAATAGCAAAAGCAAAATGGCGCCCCAGAACTTTAGAGTTGTCGAGGAGTTGGTGGTTCCAGCTAAAGACGCTGACGTTGCGCATTTGCTGTAGATTATTACAAAAGTTTAAATACACAGACAGATAGAGCAATGGCAAGTTCTGCTATATATAGTAAGACCCTCAGGTGTTTTGAGTTTTGCTTGTCGACGACCAGAGCGACCAAAACGAGGCACAAACGAACCCAGCTCAACCCAAACCCAAACTCAAACTCTCAAGGACTTAGCTCAGTTCGATTTAAGGCTTTTAAATAGCCTTGGCAGTTACAATTGCACCTTGCGTAGTTTTCAAAGAGTTTTTCACCTAGCGTATGTCAGCAGACAGTAAATTGTTTGGTTACCTGTTTACAAGTGCCAAAAAGTGGGCAACAGGACCGTTGAACTGGGTTACGGAAGAATTTTGTACTTGCTGCTCAGTTAGGACATTGAGAATATGTCCAAATTGCAGAGATTGTGAGTTCATTGAGATATTCTCTGATAATGATATACCACCCCCTGAAGTTCGCCATTTATTCAGATGGAACATCTTGCAGTATCTGATACACCTGTGGAAACTATGAAACAAAATTGAATGAGGGATGAATATTTCACCAAATGCCACCGATAAGTAATTTAAGAATATTGGTGGAAAACTGAACTGGAACTCAATTAATAAATTATGCGTAGCCGGAAAATTGGTATTATATTCTTTCTCCTTGGTGGTATACATGCTATTTGATATGCGTTTTAAATTTTTCTTTAAGCAGGCAATGTGTGCCTTCAAACTATAGTAAAACTAACCAAATACGAACTCTACGAAAATTCATCATCCATTTCATAAGGACTCCAGCAAGAATGGAACATTGAATTTAATCAAATAATTCCAATTCTTATAGAACATTGAACTTAAACAAATAATTCCAATTCTTACTTTTTAAAAATGCACTGGTTATTGCCTAAGTCAGTCGCCAAATTGAAGCTCTGGCAACTTCCGGCGGAAATATCTAATTTTCAGTTACCTTTTAGCAGCTAGCATGTATGTGCAGCAATTCTTTTGTGTATCTTTAAGCGATTTCTGGTTATTCTCGAGCTTCTGTTGCTGGCGTTAACTTTTAGTTTTAATTTGACAGCCCGCATAATTTTGCTATGATTTGCACTTCTTAATTAATTATTTTTCGCTTTCGTAACAAACCGGATAGGAGCTGTGTCAGCAAAATGCCCCCCCCCCGCACACTCACACATGTGCCTGGCAACCCTTCCACCCCAAGAGACTGGCAATTCGAGGAAGACAAACTTCGACAACATTTTTCCCCTCTTTTTTTTAAGTATACTCGTATTTGAGTCGCTTATTCTGACAAAATGCTGCTTCGAGGCAGAGGAAATTTCTGAGGGATTCGCAATTGCAGTCGGCATCGCTGGGCACCTTTGACACACGCGGCGTATTCGTAATATGCTCTGGCAAAATCAATGCATAATCCCCTCCCACACATGAAAAGGCTTAGCGTGCAAATTCCCAGCTTATAGCAATTGACAGGCAACGAAGCAGACATGCCCAATGCTTTTTGTTTCATTTAAATAAAGGTTTTTCTAATATATTTCTCCCTGGCTGATTGTTAAGCTGCCTTGCAACTCGACATCCTAGCCACCGCCCCTAAATTGCGTCTGTTCCATGTCAATTGCATTTAGCTGGTAATGCAAATTGGCAGAGCGTTTGCTATTTTCCATTCGACGGCTGCTCATTATTTAGACGCTTAAGTGATTAAGTTTTGCAGCGCCACCTCGCGGACGGAATTGAAATTACGCTTTGTGCGTTTTCGTCGTGTTCTCCTCGATTGACATTTTGTGGAGCAATGCGGTTTTTGTTTTCACATCCAATTGTTGGAGCTCCGCTTGCCAGGCATTCTATTTCACTTTTTACTCCCTGTACCCATAAAATGGGTAAAAAAGGGGTATTAAATCTGTTCAAATTTATGTAACGGGCTGATGGAGACATCTCCGACCCGAGTGCATGTATTCTTGATCAGTATCAATAGCCGAGTCGATTGGGCCTTGTGCGGGTCAGGTTTATTTTAGATCTCAGACATTCCACCCAAAACCCACACCCTTGCAATTCAATTAAATCGTTTTACAGCATCAATTTGAAAGATATAGCTTTGGGATTTGGCATTTATAATACTTGGGTCACTTTTAACATACATTCTAAATTTCAAATCAATCGGTTAATAAACATAGTAGTTATACAAGAAACAAGATTCATTACTGCAGAGCGGGGGGAAGCAGCAGCGCAGTCGCCACGGGAAATGGCCCGCTAGCATTGTGTGTGTGTGTGTGTGTGCATGTGTAAGTGTACAAAGATGTGTTTGGGATTAGAGATCTGGGTAAGGGAGTCTTGTAGTCGGGTATAGTCGACTAAAGCATTCTTACTTGCTTTTATCCGGCATGATGTCCTAAGCTGCGGGTGCCAAATGTCAAAGTGGTAGCAACACCCACACACATAAAAATGCCAATACCAATACTGTGTGTGTACACACACACAAAGATGTGTAGGTTGTTGTCATCTCCATGGCTACAACACATCTCATCCATGCCCGGGCATGTAAATTGCTCTGGCAAACAAATCACGTAGTCGGTATACCAAGCGTCGTGCAATACTTGTTGTCGTCATATCAAAAGCCAGAAGGCAGCTGGATTTTTGCGGTGTTGCAGCTGAAAAGGATAAGAGCAGTGTGACTCACACCGCTAACCCCCCAAATCGGGGTGAAAAGGCTGCTAAACAACCGCAATGGAGCCGACATCATTGCAGCCCGCTTGTCTGGCACATTTAAGCTACGAGTCGATTTTAGATGGATGGTAGACTGGTCGTTTTAAGAATTTTTAGTAATCTACATTGGAATCCAAGCGTTAGCGTCTGAAAAGTCATGGACAAATTGAGAACACTCCATTCAACTAACGCAAATTGAAGTCTATATTCCTAGAAATATAATTGAAGAAACCTCAGTTACTTTTCATATACATATGTACTTACTAGAAGGTATTGTCCAGCGTGCCTCGAGCCAAATCTATTTCTGAGAATTGTGGTTATGTGGATTTCACACCCTGAAAACTAACTTGGCTGCTGTACAGTTGTGTTCAAGCCATATCTTCAATGCCTTTATAGCTATATAGCCTAATAATGAAAATATCCTGACCAAACTCGCAAATTAAAGTTTTTCCAAGTTTGGTTACACTACTCTTTAGATTCTGACTCCTACACATGTACATGTACAGTGGATTAAATATTAGAAGGTGAAATCCTAATAACCAGAAGGAGTTAACTTACGAGTAACTTCCAGCAGTAAAATGTGGTGACTACATTTAATTGAAATTATTCTTATCTACGAGTAATTTCCCTCTGTCACCAAAAATGTAAACCATTTTCTAAGTCTTGTAATTACAGGTAAATGTGCGTTAAAACTTTTGCTCGCGAACTTGATGTGAAATCAATTACGAAGAAGAAAGTAAACGTAGCTTCGGGAGCCGAAGATTGTATACCCTTGCAAATGACAATATATGTATATAAAAGTGTTTGTCATACAAAACATCAATTATCGATCGACATTTCCTATTTTGTTTTATTTTTTAGAATTTAATTAATAATACAATTAATATTACAATATTTTTCAATCAATCGCCGGGTAGACCTTTTCAATGGCAAGTATTTTATAAGGTCATTCGAAATAGCTACTTCCTACAACAAGAGAAATCATTTACTAACTCCGCTCGTCGTAATTTAGAAAAGGTGTATATATTTTTTATGGGTTGGGAAACGCCTATTTTAAATGCGTAACACATATCGTGACAAAATTACAAGACCCTGTTTTTCCGGTATTAAAAAAGGAAGCTCGAAACGCAATGATGCAACAAATTAAAACGCATGTAGGAAAGCTAATGAAATGTTCTAAAAAAATAAAGGCCCACACACGATGTCAACGGAGGGGTTCGGGTGGGGCAGGTGGATTGTCAAAGGGGTGCATGAACTTCATAGATTTTTTCTGCCAGAACATACTTGCCAACAGCGGAAATTACCAAAAATGTGCCGAGCGCAACAAAAACAACAATGAACTTGTGCAGAAATTAAGGCAAGTGGAGTTAAAAGTTAAGCCAACAAATGAAGATGAGGCTGGAATAGGATAGGCACATCCGTATATGTGGGCGTGACGTATGTTCTATAACATATACACACACGTACGCACACCCACCCACCCAGGCAAACACATAGACAAACTGAACCCTGGCGCAATTTTACGCAACAACAAAAAGTTTAATTGAGGATAAACTTTGCTGCGTTTGCCCTGCTGTTGAAAATCAGCCAACGTCGACATGGAAAATTTCTCAACTGTTTGGTGGTAGGGAAAGGAAAATGTACAGATCACAGCGGGGAAAGGGTAGAGGTAGGGAGGCAAGTGTATGCCGCTTATCTTTGCTGTTTAAGTTTTCGCTTTCTACTTTGCATTGCTGCTTGACTCAGTTTTCCGTTAGTTTTCAGCCTTAGCCCACAAAGAAAAGCTTTAAAATTCAATTTTCCAGCATACGTACGGGTAAAAAGGAACATTCAAGAGAAATTATTTGGACACTTATTGGCCGTTGGGAGTGTCTTCCTCTGCTTTGTTTGCCAAAGCCAAATGAATGGCGAATTTAGATGAAATATACATGAGAAACGATCTGAACCTGAACTCCGGGTTAAGGTCCAGTTTGGTTTCGGACTTGGTCCACACACTTGCACACATACCTATATAACTGCAATATTTCTTTTGTAATATGTACGTAGGTGCAAGACGAAGGACAATGGAACACAAATGATCTGAACAAAGCCAATGCCAATGACTCCTTTCACCATGTACCTCTCTAATGACTCTGGAATCTGAAAAGAGATGCCACCAAATGGCTAGAAGAAATTGCAATGCTCTTTAATTTTTAATTTATGAGTATTTCAAGAAATTGAAACTTTTCAAAAATGTTACTGAATAGTTACTGAAATTGTTTAAAAACTCAACATTTTAAGATCTTTCACTAAAATGATAATAACTATGTTAAAAATAAATGGATATTACTCATTTTTCAAAGTTTTAATGGATTATTATAGATTTTAGCAATCTAAATATTCAGCAAATGCTTGGTATTTTATTTACACCTCACGAACTAAAATTCTTATTTGAAATCCACCTATTAGATTTTTCTGTAGGACTCTCCTGTGTTACAAACTGAACGAGAAAACTATCAGTATCAATACCGAAATGACCAATACCGCAGTGTGGGCAAACAATGAAAGCAATTTTTGTTTTTTGTACCAAGTTGAACGATTTTATTAAAGGCTATCAGTCATTAAACACACACGTTGTTAATCCTTGCTGGACATTGGCTCTTACCACAATGCGGGTGCTGCGGCATAGCTCAGCGGACCAGGTCCATAAGCCAAGGGGGCGGAGTATTTGGCAAAAACGGGTGCAGCATAGGGATGGGCGAAGGGAGCCGCAAAGGGAGCCGCAGCAAAAGGAGCCGCAGCGAAGGGCGCTGCCACTGGAGCGGCGAATGGAGTTGTTAGAGCGGCCGGAACTGGTGCCACATGTCTGAAAACTGGAGCTGCCAGGGGTGCAGCAACTGGTGCCACTGTTCTGATGACTGGAGCAGCAACTGGTGTGACTGCAACTGGAGCAGCGGCAATCACAGGCGCAGTAGCGATGCCATTGAAGGTTCTGGCCACCACTTGGCTACTGGCAGCGGTTACCACTGGAGCGGGTGCAGCAATGAAGGCAGCTGGAGCAGCCAGCGGAGTGTGCAGGAATCCTGGCTTGCCGGCAACGCAGGCAACCAAAGCGCAGATGACAACGGCCTATGACAAATTATTCAAGAATTAAGTAGTTACCACCAAAGCAGTCAATCAATATCCAAAGGCTACTAACGTATTTGAACATGTTGAATTGAATTGTTTTGTTGGTTGATTTGCTGACTTGCTGGTTGTTGTATTTTGAAAGCGAATTGCTAACTGATGTCAAACCGAAGCCCTGCAACGCATATTTATACCCAAGAAGCCAATGCGTTGCCGGGGCTACTTAAAATTCGGCCTGCGTGGGACACGTTGGACATTATAAGTGGCGGCATTATAATTGGTAGCTGAGCTGCTTACCTACCGTATAGTTCCAGCAATGTCTTTGAGGGTCTTATTGCCGCGAGCAAAACCCGAAGGGCAGCCAATTTCGATTGCCGCAGCTAAATATACAAAATATGTATGTAAATTGAAATGCTTAAAGCGCAATTAAACGCATTTCTATGATTAAGAAATGCACAAAATGATTATTTACACAAGTCGGGAGTTTTTCAACAGGAGCTGAAAGTCTGTTAGGGGGTAGTCTCACTACAAATGGGCTTTTACTTCATAGAGAGATATGGGACAAAAGATATCAGCTATTCGCCTTATGCATTTATTATGCATTACTTTCATAAATTATGTAATGCTGTGCATAAGATAGGCATAATGTCAAATAGTATCTGGACAAATATATTTCTAAACCGATAGGATTTTCGTTAGACTAGATGAATCTTGAGTGCGGTAGAATGTTGCACAAGGAAATTCCTTCCGAGTTATAATAAACTGTCGCGATCTCGCCCAATCGATCGATATTCGGGACCGATGAGATTCTTGTTATTATATGAATACATCATTTTATGGATGTGTACATGAAATTTCAAATCTATCTTGCAGCTAGTGATAGCAATATTTCAACAAAACGCCTCCACTTTAAACCTTTCCCAGTCCGAGGCAGTGACCTGACCTGACACTTTAGTTAAGGGAGCTCGGACCATTTAACATTTTCAGCACGTGCTCCGGCCAAAGCAAACTTACAATTATTGCTCACACCCGACAACTGTTCGGGTCAGCAAACAACACACACACACAAGCACACACACACACACACTCACATGCACACACAAGCAAATGAACACCCGCACAATGGACACTTTTGCTAGTTGACATAAAATTTATTATTTACATATATTTTTGTATTACATACTTTTTTTGGGTCAAGGTTGGATACAATCTGGATTTTACTTTCAGCATGTTAAAGTTGAGGGACCTTTTGACACTTCAACAAATATACATTCACAAATGCATGATTAACACTTTAAAAAACTACTTATTTAAATTTAAAACTATTTTAAATATAACATTTACAAAACAATTAATAAATCAAGAATATATACAGATAAAATGAATGAATTATAAAAATATATATTTTATATTATGATTGGTTATGGAAAAAGCTTAAAATTAAATTATATATTTTTTACCGTGTACAATTTAGCCAGAGGCACAATTAATAGTAAAAAAAACAAACGAACATTAAATTTGTGAATGAATTTGTGTACACATGCAGTAATTTAGAGCCACGTGAGCCTTAATCACTAAATTTATCAGAAGAAGCCATCAAATTGCACTATAAACAAGAGCAGCCGTTCAAGGGAAGAATTTTTACACCCTGTAATCCCAAATAGGATAAGGGAGTACCCAAACATCGCAAGTATATGTAACACGCAGATAGAGGCATCTCTGACCCTATAAAGTATATATATTCTTGATACGTATCAATAGCCAAGTAAGTAGCTGGACTTGTCCGTCCGATCTCGGAAATTATAAGATCTAAAAACACCAAATTTTGGATATGTATCTAGAGATGTTTTTGGCAGGGACCGTAACGTTTATAAGTAAATGAATGCTGCACTATAATTATGTACTATTTGAAGGTTCGAAAAATATCAGAAATATTGGAAAATTCGAAAATTACATAGTATTTTTCAGATGCGAAATATTAAAAAAATAATCATAAATTCAGTATTTTTTCGAAAAGTCAAAAAATACCAAAAATTTCAGTATTTTATAAATTAAAAAAATACAAAATTCTGGTATTTTTTTACTTCTGGATAAGATACTAAATTTGTTTTTTTTTCTGAAAAATACTAAATAAAAATGTGCATCAGAATATTCGAAAATTGCTGATATTTTTGGAGTATCAAAACGACCAGTTGAACCATAAGGAGCAGTTTGCCAGTTCAGTGAGCAACTCTTTTTGGTTCACTCGGCCAGGTAAATCAAGTCGCTTATTACAGTTACAGTTAGCCCAACGATTTGTTTTGTTTGCTTTGCCTGTACTTGTCTGTGCGCCCTGCATGCTAATTTCTTTTTTTCGAGCTTGTCTCCAATTTAATTTTCTATTGGGCGTCCGTCACGTTCGTTTTGATTTGCTATAAAAATAAATCGAAATCGTAGACATGTCATCAAATACAGTTTCGCTTTTCAAGTGGTAGCTCCAGAAAGCAATCAGAAATCCCTCAACATGTTCAAATACGTAAGTAGTCGTCTTTTTACTGCGCCCTGCGCCCTGCTCCTTGAAGGACTCATACCTGATTTTCTGTTTAGACCGTTGTCATCTGCGCTTTGGTTGCCTGCGTTGCCGGCAAGCCAGGACTGCTGCACACTCCTCTGGCTGCTCCAGCTGCCATCATTGCTGCACCCGCTCCGGTGGTGACTGCCACCAGTAGCCAGGTGGTGGCTAGGAACTTTAATGGCATCGCTGCTGCACCTGTGATTGCCGCTGCTCCAGTGCATGTTGCTCCAGTTGCAGCTCCAGTTCTCAGAACTGTGGCACCAGTTGCTGCACCGCTGGCTCATCCTCTGTCTGCGCCTGTCTTTGCCAGGTACGCTGCTGCACCTTGGGCAGCGCCAATCGGTGCTCCCCTGGCTTCCCCAGTTATTCCTAGCTACGCTGCTGCCCCATTGGCGGCTCCGTTTGCCTACAACGCGCCGCTAAGCTACGCTGCGCCACCAGCCCCACTTTTGATTTAAACAACTAACCTGTGATCTTATGTACATATATAACTAAATATTAAAATCATAATTAAATAAATTCTTTTATGCAATTGAGAATTGATTTTATAAATTTAAAGAATACACATGCCCTGAATATTACATTTATTAATTCATTCATTCATCATTTATTTATAAAATTGTATTTTAGAAACTCATTCTAAATTACAATGTTGTTATTTGTAACCCGAGCAACGGAGGCATTCAGGCTGTGAATAATACATATCCTTAATAGAATTATTCAGGATGAACATTTGCATTTATGATAAAAACTCTTCCAACTTGTTAAAAATTAAGGAGTGCAAAATTACAACTCAGTGTAATCAATCATCTTATATCTTAGTCTAGCTGGTATTCCCCGGCGTCGCCCGGATTAAACTTACTCCTTAAATTCCTTCTAGATGTGTGAAATTGAATTGAAATTGAAACTGAATTGACATTTACCATTACACTTGTCCAAGAGCTTCTCAGTATCGTTATCGCTGAAGTACTTTTCGATTACTTTATGGCTTAGTTATGATGAAATTTCCGGTCGCATCTTCGTACACTTACACATACACAAAGACTCAAACACACAAGCGACAGCACCAGCGCAAGCGAGGCATTTAAAGTGGTGGCTGTGCTTCTTCTTCCCTCCCCGCGCTGCAGCACTGAATCTTCTTTCGTGAATAACTTCCGTGTTTATTATCCGATCGGCGAAACATTTGGTCAGTAGATTAAGAGTGAGCAAAGTATTATACATACCAAATCCAAAAGCTATATCTTGAAATCAGGGGAACAGGGGGAGTTATCTTAAATTGGATAAAAACTTGATCTGCGTATGGTACACAGGAACCTACATACCAAATTTGGTGTATCTAGCTCTTAAAGTTGCTGAGATCGACGCGTTCATACAGACGGACAGACGGACATGGCCAAATCGAATCTCTTTTGATACTGATCAAGAGTATATATACGTTATAGGGTCGGAGATGCCTCCTTCTGCCTGTGACATACATTTGCACAGATTTAGTACCCCCTTATTACCTTTTTTTATGGGTACAAGGGTCAAAAGAACGTTACTATACCTAACTAATGTATAAATACTAACCATAAAACAAACATTTAAATTCTAAAAAAATTTCTTTGGGAAGAGTCGTGCGTGTCATGATCATCATATCACAGTTGACCCTGTCCACTTTCTTCTGCCCTTGACATAATTACAAGTTATTCCAAATACGTCTGCATTCAAAGCAAACAATTTGGACACTGTAGTGTCACGCGTCTTGCCACCGACGAGGATGGAAACAGCAGCTGCCGGTGTTGACAATAATTTTTACGCGTCCTACGTGACTTGCACTTTAAATGGCCATCGTTCGTCACCGTTGCCGAGACTTTGTTTATGTGGCAGCTGTAAATCCAATTAGCAAAGCCCCAGTGCGGAATAAAATAAGTTAAGCCTTCGCTAAGTTGGGAATGTTGATTTTTATTATCAGTTAGATCATAAGTTCTTACAACAGAACTGGGCCAGCCACTGGGTGGGCAGCGTAAGCAAGGGGAGCAGCGAAATGAGCACTGTAAGCCAGAGGAGCAGCCAATGGAGCAGCAGCATACTTTGCTATCACGGGAGCAGCAACTGGAGCAGCAGCGATCACTGGAGCGGTGGCGATGCCATTGTAGTTACGAGCAAACACCTGGCTACTGGTGGCAGTCACATATGGAGCAGGAGCAGCCACAACTGCGGCGGGAGCAGCAGCCACCAAGGGGGAGGTATAAGCCAAGTGGTTGCCGAGGAGAAGACCAGGCTTGGCAGCAGCGCAGGCGATGAGGGCAAGGATGACAACAGTCTATGGATAATACAAATTTAGTTAGGAGCGAATCGACAATAAATACAACTTATTAACTTACATATTTGAACATTTTGTTAAGGTATTGTTGCTTTAGGTTTGTTGGTGTTGCAGCTCGAAGTCTCGAATTTGTTTGATGCCATTAACAACTTTGACTGCGCTATTTATACAAAAATGGGGTCTACGGAGTTGACCTTAAGGCTACATTAAATTATTTGTGGGCGGCACGACACGACAAACATTAAACAGTGGGAAATAACTTAAAGAGCCATGCAAAATGATAAAGACACAAAAATGCAAGCCGTTAACTGTATTAACAAACCGTCAACGCATTTCAATGAACTATGTACATGACTCACAATTGGATGAAGTCCGCTTTTGGTATAAATACTCGTCGCCAACTAGGTTGGTCATCACACAGTTTTCAGCTTCCCCTACAAGCAACACAAGCAACAACAAATCTTCAGCATGTTCAAATACGTAAGACAGAAGAATCCTCCTTGGTAACATCTCCGAATTAACTCCCGCTGTTTACAGACCGTTGTCATCCTGGCCCTCATCGCCTGCGCTGCTGCCAAGCCTGGAGTTCTTCTCGGCAACCACCTGGCTTATACCTCCCCCTTGGTGGCTGCTGCTCCCGCCGCAGTTGTGGCTGCTCCGCTCCATATGTGACTGCCACCAGTAGCCAGGTGTTTGCTCGTAACTACAATGGCATCGCCACCGCTCCAGTGATCGCTGCTGCTCCTGTTGCTGCTCCCGTGATTGCCAAGTATGCTGCTGCTCCTCTGGCTGCTCCAGTTAGTGCCCCACTCGTCGCCCAGTACGCTGCTGCTCCTTTGGCCGCTCCTTTGGCCTACACCTCGCCGTTAACTTACTCCGCTGCTGGCTCCGTTCTGTGGTAGAAACCAATCTTAATGCGTTAAATAAAAATTAATATTCATAATTACTGCTTCTTTGATGGGCAAATCCGAGCTCTGTTGGGACCTAAAATTGAATAAGCGTTCATTGGCCATTGGGAGGCATCTCACGTAATAAGCTCAAAAACAAGTAAGACCGTTGCAGGCGAAAGCGCCCGACTGCTGCATACTCTGTTTCCCTATGCTTGTTTGTGTAGTCGGGAGTGGGCGTAGAACAATTATTTTTGTTCCAATAGTATTTAAAAGAGATCAGTAATCCGTGTATCAAATTTGTTAACTTCAGCTATATAAGTGTGGAAGATACATGTGTAGCTGTGTAGATACAGATTTTGCTCCTTTTGGGGGCGGAGGCAGTTATAGCAAATCTATTTCTTGATCCTTAGAAGTTCGCATATCAAATTGTGTTTCTCCAGCCTTAATAATGTCGAAAAAATATTACGCTTATACAGACGGAAGGACGGACATTGTAAGCCCAATATTGTCTCCTTCACTTTATGAACAGAGTATAATTATTGTCAACAGTTAACGGCACAATCGCAGTAGCCAAATGGTTTGTTTTGAAGTTATTTTTGGTGAACGATTTTGAATAATATATGTATGTGTGTCAAGGTCGCAAGAGCGTCCCAGGAAGGTCTTCACAGTTTAGTGAACCTTTATGTGACGTCTCTAGCCAGTCCCCTGAGGACTACTGAAACAATTAAAATATATATCATATTTCAGTTACCGCAGTTCAATAGTCTTAAAAATTCAAGACAAATAATATGATAATATGTTTACTTTTATAAAAGGCACATTTATTGAGTTTCCTTTAATGTATAATCAGGTAAGGCTTGTCTATCGTGCTGACTTATTTTTACAACCCTCTGTTAGTATCTGTGTATGAGTGCCAAAGCTATATACCCTAGCAGGAATTAATTTTTATACAAAACTTAATTTTCGCCTGATTGCTCCTATGAGAGCCATGTGGTCCAATTTTGATAAAATTATAGGAAACTATACGAAGTATTATAAAACTCTCACTTAGTTTGGATGGCAGCTATGTGATATAGTGGTCCGATTTAATCAGATTGTATAAGTTCTCTAGAGACTCGGTTTGGGTAAGTTTGGTAAGGATACCTTTATAAATAAAAAAGTTTTTCTTACAAAAACATAGTTTCCGACCGATCATTCCTATGGCAGCTCTATGTTATAGTGGTCCGATCCTGCCGGTTCCGACATATGAACTGCCTGCAGCAAAAAGAAGGGTCTATGTCAAGTTTCATTAAGATAGCTTTAAAACTGAAAGACTAGATTGCATAGAATCAGACGGACATCGCCATATAGCCGAGTCCTATTCATGCTGATTCAGAATATATATACTTTGTTAATACCCTCTGCTAAGGTATAACAAATGTATAGTCGACAGTTTTGACATCCACGTTCGTGTGTTCACCTATTTTATTTTGTTGTACTCTGAACTATAATCACAGTAGGCTGATGCATAGTAGTCTATAACCAGATTGCAAAATAATTCCCAAATGCTTATGACAGGCTAATCGTGGAGAAGGCCAAGCAGGATATCGTTCACTGTATTAAACTGTGTTTACGTGTCAATTAATTGCATGATCTGTGAATTTTGTTGTTTTATTATTGAAGTTTGAGTTGAAGAGTGAGGCTGTTGTGTTTCGAGACATATAAAATAAAAAATTTGAAATAAAAGTGTTTTTTTGTTCTCTTGGCAATCAAAGTCAGGTGAGTCTTCAACGGGTTGGTCGAACCACCATCACAGATGGCGGACGCCGGTGACACGGCATCTTGCTCTTTGAATAATAAAATAAAACTGTAATAAACGAACTTTTCTGTTTAATTTCATCAACATCACTTACATAAGCGCCTTATGGGCAACTATATACAAATCCTGATTTACTGAAAATGCAGTGATTAAAAATAACGTGCTAACATATTCAAACATCAATGCTTCCATTTCAAAGACATTTATTGAATACTACGTTGTTAATGCTAGATTCCATATGGTGCTGAATAAATTCCTGCTATTTAAAATATTATTGTTCAACACTGTATTGAACTGTTCTCTGTAAACCTTTTCAACACTGATTCCTGTCAAAAAGTGTAGTGCTTTGCAAATTACTTATTATAAATATTTTATTTATTTCTCAAAAACCAAGACAATGGCAATATCTAAGGCACCTGAGTTGAAACATCAGCGGGACATCATGGGCTCATGTAGCCCAATCTATGATCTTTCCGACACCGATGACGAGGGCCATGGCGGCGAATATTCCAAGGAGAAGAATTCACCGTGAGTACTTAACTAAACTAACAAATGATTTCCACAAAATTTATCCACACTATTTCCATGTCTAGGAGTTTAATATGCCGGAACTGTAAAGGACCTGAGCCCACTAGCTATAATCTGGGCAAGGCAAAACTAAATTTTAACCTCTACTGTGATGAGTCAGTGCATGTAGTAGAAAAATTTAAGCCTTTCCCGACACCTTTTGCAATTCCAAGCAAGAAGTCAAAGACTACTGCGACTGCAAGAGGTCCAAGACCTCTGGCCAAGAAAACGGATTGGTTGCACGATGGCAAATTGAGGCCCAAATCGCCCACAAGCGATAACAATATGGATGACAATCTGCCCAGTTCGCAGGAAATATGGTACCGTTATAAGTCTTGTGAAAAGGGGGCTGAACACGTCTGGCCTCTATTCTGTACACACAGCATGGCAATTCCAAACAGACCATCCATTATCGGACAAGAGACAAATAACAAAGAGATTTCTAAGAAAGCTGAGATATCATATGACGAAATGATGGATCAGGCTGTCGGTTCGATATTAGATTGCGAGTTTAAGGAACCTAAGAAGCCCGAGGAACAGGAACAGGAAGAGTCCAACAACTTGGGATATGCAGAATGCGAAAGCATGGAGCTCAGCCTGGACGAGGAACGCGGCTTGAACGAATATTTTAAGTCGGAGGGACTACACACGTCCCTCACTGACATTAGAAACTTTGAAATGCTTCTTGAACTAACTAGAAGTGAGGAGGGTTTGGAAACGCTCTATGAGCTGCTGAAGGCCAAGCTTGTCATGAAGCGAAAACCAAGACAGGAGCGTACGCGCTTTCCTAATATGATGTGGATGAGCCCAGACCAAATGGATATGTCCGTCAAGGCAAAAACTTCTATTGCGAAACCCAATGAAGAATCGCCACAGAAAGCTCATGATACTACACAGGTATTAGATGAGGCTCTAGTCATCGCTAATAATGAAGTTCAGCAACACGAACAACTCGAACAGGAGCAACAGCAGCAGCAGCTTGAGCAGGATACTGGCGAACTGGAGGAAGACTCTGAGACCGAAAGAGACGATTTACCAGTGATAATAAGTGTGACGGAACTGCCACCTCGTGCTCCAGCTCCCAACCCTCAGGATGGCGATGCTGTAAGTCAATGGGTGCATAAATTAAGCCAAGATCTGTTTGAAAGCAACATCGAGCCAGTACCAGAAGTTGCAGAGCAACCAACCTCAGAGGCTACTGAGCCAATCGATTATGAAACTCAAATAAACCAGACCAAGCAGATAGAGCCAACAACCAGTCAGCTGGAAGGTAATGCTGCTGATGCAAGTAAATCGTTCTTATCAACACCGCATGAACCGATCGAAGGTACAAGCGAATGGGAGAACACATATGTGCGTCGTTTGGATGATTTTGATGGGGTCATCGATGAAAACATGACAGAATTTCGTGACCCGCAAGCCAAGCGTCCGCGCAGCAAATGGGCTGATGAATGGGGCAATAGGAACTTGCAGGACTTGAGACGGATCATTTCAATGCCCGCCTTGCCAACACATCACGATCGGCGATTGCAGCAAATACGCATCCTGCGACCACCAGTCAAGCGCAAAGTAGATCGTGTGGAACTATCAGTGGAGATGAAGTTTGTGAGGCCATATTGTACAATGCAGATGAATCGCAGCTTGAATTTGTGCCCGCTGGCTCTGGAGTTGAAAAATGTCGTATACAATAGCAATATTCAAGTGCTACAGAAGCGTTTTGAGAACGCCCAGGTCGCTTGGATCTGGGATAATGGCAGCATATTGATCTGCAATGCACGCAGCCGGCCATTACTCGCTGAAACACAGACTAAATTATTGTCATCGATTCTGAACGTAAGTAATATTGAAGACCTCAGTAAATATAATGTATTACAGTCTCAGACGGCCAACGTTACGGAATTTCCCTGGCATATTTGCATTGAAGAGTTTAGCCAGGCCTATTCCCTGAGCTGCGAAACGGTTCAGGGCAGTTGTAAATTTGCCTACTATGTGAACAGAAGCCTACCCGGTGTTGTTGCGAAAGTCTTTGAGTTCGGCGAGATCCATGTCCTGGCGTTGCACGCAACTCAGGCTAATATAATGCTGCAAAGGCTTTACCTGCTTACGTCCAATCATCGCAAGACAACAACTACTAACTTGGCTTAAATTAAATAATTTTGCTTTCTAATTTACTTTGAATTATATTTGATTACTCGGCTTTTTAAGTCTGTAACCAATTTATTGATGCCTTTTATTGTTTTTAGCAAGCGAATTTATATTTGTTGGAAGTCTATTTTTTCTTTTTTTAACATCTTAAGACTTTTAACCTCCGCTTTAATTCATCGAATTTCTTTTTGATGATATCAAAATTTCCATTTTAGTTCCTCCCTTTTACAACTACTTCGATTATGCAGATTAGCCAAAAATTAAACATTCGTTGAATATTTTCATGTTTCTTGTGTAAGATTGTAAGAAGCGTTATTGTTTCGTATATTTTGTTGTTTTTATTTAAAGTCGAATGGTTTGTTCTTACAACAGAACAGGGGCAGCAACGGCAGAGTAGGCCAATGGCGAGCTGTATGCCAAAGGAGAGTGGTAAGCGAGAGGAGCGGCCAGAGGAGCAGCAGCATACTTGGCAATCACGGGAGCAGCAACAGGAGCAGCAGCGATCACTGGAGCGGTGGCGATGCCATTGTAGTTACGAGCAAACACCTGGCTACTGGTGGCAGTCACATATGGAGCAGGAGCAGCCACAACTGCGGCGGGAGCAGCAGCCACCAAGGGGGAGGTATAAGCCAGGTGGTTGCCGAGAAGAACTCCAGGCTTGGCAGCAGCGCAGGCGATGAGGGCCAGGATGACAACGGTCTGTAAACAGCGGGAGTTAATTCGGAGATGTTACCAAGGAGGATTCTTCTGTCTTACGTATTTGAACATGCTGAAGATTTGTTGTTGCTTGTGTTGCTTGTAGGGGAAGCTGAAAACTGTGTGATGACCAACCTAGTTGGCGACGAGTATTTATACCAAAAGCGGACTTCGTCCAATTGTGAGTCATGTACATAGTTCATTGAAATGCGTTGACGGTTTGTTAATACAGTTAACGGCTTGCATTTTTGTGCCGTTATCAATTCGCACGGCTCTTTAAGTTATTTCCCATTGTTTAATGTATGTATAACGCGTCGTGGCACCCACAAATCACTTAATATATAGCCTTAAGGTCAACTCCATAGACCTATTTGCGCGCAAATAACGCACTTAAAGCTGTTACATAGCTTCAAACAAGTTCAAGCCTTGGAGCTGCAAGCACAACAGACCTCAAGGACATTTCTCCTCCTCTGGCTTATCACGGGGCTGCCCCTGCTGCTGTAAGATGGTTTCATTTGCAGCTTAACTGATTTCAAGTTGAAAACTCGACGACTGATTATTGCTTAAACTACCAGAATGTTTAACAATCGTTTGGTCCACACACACACACACATCCACACACACACAGAGCTGGTGTCTTATCCCTATTGAATGGCTTTCCACATGGTTATTTGTTAGTTTCGCGAATTTATCTAAAATGCTTTCATAGCGCATTTCATGCATTGATGCACACTTTAAAAAGCCATTTTGCGTTCACGCTGCCTGATAGGCGATAAAAATCCTTTTGTAGACTTACACACGCGCCGGAAAAGTCAAAAAATCCTTGGCATATGTTATCGCCCACGCCAACTGCGCCTGATGGGGCTGGATTTTTGCTCTGGCACCGACTTAGCTTAGGCTTTTCCCGACAGCATTTTCCTGCTCGGCAGCTTTGTAATTTGATTAGTTGCAACTTTTGAAGTTGTATGTAATTACAAAAACCAAACAGCAACGACAATGACAGGCGCCGTGTAATTGAATTTACCTTTTGGCGGCCACCAACGTCCACGCCTTAAACCCAAAATCTGCAACCGGAATTATGTGAAAAACTGTGCGACTTTCGCGTCCTCTTCTAAATAATTAAAAGTTTGCCCTTACCCAATGGCGTGGTGGTCTGCCATTTTTGCGTTTTTGTTTGCCATTTGTAATTGCTGTTAATGGCAAAAACAAGCAACGGTACACGGACAATGCTTACCCGGAAAAAGCTACATGAAACTCCGTAACTCGACAGCTCGCAACGCAACACGGATTTTACATTAAAAAATTCTGCGCCCAACTCTGAAACTCTGTAAACTGCAGCATTTGCCTGCTCAGTAGCAGAGCCGGCGAATCCTAGCCCAGGACGAAGTACGCATAAACATACATATTATACATATAGGAGTTGTTTATGTGTTTGATGTTCTTTTCGTTTGTAGACAGTCGAAAATTGTTGAATAATGACGGTAACATTTGTTTTAATGTTTTACTTTGCACGGGACAATGCCTATACATATTCTTAGATACATACAAGCATATGTACATATATATACATATGTGTGTAGTATGAATAATGGCTGAAAACAGCGGTTCGGTTCACAGTTTAACCACAGTCTCTGAGTCTCTCAAAATAATTAATTTTGGAATATGAATTAGGTTAAAATGCCAAGTCAATTTAGAGTAAAAATCATGATCAAAAGTTCCGTATGGAAATCAATTCAGTTTGACAATCTAGGAAGTAGAGCTATTGTATTGGTTAAAACTTTACAAGTCGAAATTTTGTGAATCTTTAACATACATTTTAGCTAGTAAATGAACTTTCGACAAAAAATTTGTATTATAAAAATTTGTTTCTGCAATCGATTAAAAGTTAAATTTCGAGTTTTAAATTTTTTAAACAATTTTATTTTTGAAAGTGTGTAAGGAGGAAAAACCCTCGCAAGCTTTCGAAAAATTATCAAAAATCAATTTTTGGACTATCAACATAATTAAACAGGCAGAAGAAGACATCTCCGACCGCATAAAGTATATATATTATTGATCGGTATCAAAAGAAATTTCCATTTGGCCATGTCCGTCTGTCTGTCTGTCAACAAGGTCCTGTTCCTGTATACCATACGCAGATCAAGTTTGTTTCCGATTTTACAGCCACACTTTTAAAGATATATCCCTGGAATTTGGTATGTATTATTCTTCGGTCACTCTTAATCTAATGTCAATATTTCAAGTTGACCGGATAATGAACAAGGAAGTTATTCACGAAAGAAGATTCTTTACTACAGAGCAGGGGGAAGAAGAAGCACTTATTTTGCCTCGCATGCGGCTTTGTCTATGTGTAAGTGGAAGAAGATGTGTTTGGAAGTTTTAGACTTGGGCACAGGGAGTTTCGTAGTCGGGTATACTCGACTAGAGCATTCTTACTTGTTAAATTTGATGCCCGCAATCGATTAAAATTTAAAAATCGAGATAAAACGCTCTGCAAGAGTATAAAAGAACAAACAGAGGGATTTGATCTGTATATAATACTTGTACACATATGCCATCGAGTTATTAGTCAAAAATTTAGTGGGTAAGGTTAATTAATCTTAAATTAGCTTATGCTCGTGCTAAATAAAAATATTTTGAATCGTTTTGATTGATAAAAACTTAGCTTACACGCTTTTAATTTTATATTTTAGGTACACAAACCTCCAAAAATTCTGTTCCGAATAATAGCAATCATCTCTGGCTTGTGTTTAATTACGAACAAGAAACCAATAAGAGATTAACAGATACTTAAAGCCTGTTTAAATACCAACATTTCTTCTGAATAGGGAAGTATCACAAGGTGATGGTTTTGAGATTTCAGTTAATAATAACTTAACAAAGTTAAATTACTTAATTTTCTACAGCTTGAGTTTTCACTTGACAAAACAATACAAAATATCGGTTACTTGTACATAGGTGAGGCTTCCAAGGACCTCTTCGCAATTTGCGGCTATCTGAACCTTTGCTAATGACCCAGTCAAGCTGTGCGTCCTCTGACCTTTGCCGGCTTATCGTCCTTGCGAATGAGACGTTGCCCGTCCGTCCGTCCCGTCCATCGCTAATTAGGCTAAGCAAATTATGGAATATGATTAATAGAGAGCACGGGAAAGCAATTAACTTTTTGCGATAAACAGATGGGAAATGAATTAATGTGCTCTTGAATTGTAAGCAAATTTATTGGAACTGCCAGAACGTAAGCTTTAGAGGAATCGCATGGGGATGGTAGATACGCTCCACAAATTCTAATATTTTACAATTCACGTAGTGACATTTGCATTTTTGATTACTTCAATGTTTGATGCATTGCTTTTTGTTTATTGGTAGGTGCTAAGATTTTTCCGTTTTTCCTTTTTTGATTGCGAATTTTTGAAACGTGTCGTGTAAATCAAAAAGGTTTCTTCAGTGGGAGGTAGCATGCGTCTATTTAAATTGGCCTACAAAAGGTCATTTGGGCTTTAAAAAAATGTCCAGCCACAGTTTGGGTTATTTCTTTATGCAAATCATGGGGGCGGCTTAACCGTTGGCAACATTTGAATTTGTGATGGGCGTGACAAGGTCTGATTATGTTGCTATTGACCTGGGCTGTGATTCCCTGTTGCCCACGGTGTCATTTGCTTAATTTGTTTGTTGCGCTTACACAGAAGAAGATTCGATCAACACTGTTTTAAGATTGAAGACAATGGACAAGACAGACAATGAGCGGTGTATTATATTTCCAGGCAATTGTTTATGCGCACCAAAGTTCCGAACAAAATGTCGCCACCATACAATGAATGGTTTGGGAATTTTAGGGGGTTGTAGCTCTGGAGGATGCGGTTACTTTGTGGAGGCTGCCTTTAAAATCGTGCTCAAGCAGCAAAACCTTAAAAGAAATATTGTGTAAATGGGAACCACTCTCAAAGTAACTCCCAAACGCTTTAGCTCGCATACGAGCGTGTGGGCGGCACGGTGCGATGTTCAGGACTCGTCGCTGACGTGCTTGCTGCTTCTACTGCTGCAACGAGCCACACTTAACCTTGGCTATATACGGCCGAGGACACACCACTTAACTTATGAATTAAATTCCTGCGCTCGGCAAATCCTGAAGCCAGGGTACGGCATATTTTATGGCCTACACTCACAACTTTAACCCAAAAAGCGCTGCGGGCTGGCTACCAGCTGCCAAAGCTTGCGTTCTCTCTGCGAGCGGGAGAGACAAGCTTTTTGTCTCGCTTTCCATTCAGCGGGCTCTGTGTGGTTGAAAGCTTTTCAGTGGTTGTCTCTTAGACTTGATTCAAAAGAGAGCAAAGCTTCAATATAAAATGCTTAATGTGTTATCTTAAGAGATATACTATTCGAAATTCCCAAATGACGGAATACTACAATGATACCAATATGGGATTTCCTGTTTATTTCTTTATTGTTTTTAGAACAATTAAATAATAAAAAGTAGGGCTGCCCAAACGCAGAATTCGTAGAAACAGCATTATTTGAAATGGGAAAAGGTTATTTAATATAAGTTAAATTGATTTAAAATTTCATTAATGAAAGGTTAAAAAATTTTAATCAAAATTTACTATTTCGTAATTCATTATAATTAAAATAGTAAGTATTTTAAAAATTAATTGTTAACATACTATTTTCTATATGTACTTCTTTGAAATACAATATATTATTTATGTTTATTTTATGTTTTTTATTTTTGTAGTTTTTTCAAGTCTTTTTTTTTATAAATAAACTACATTTTTATGGCGTAAAAAATGGCCAGACATTTTCAGCGCCCCTATAAATAGCCCTATAACGGTTGAATAGTTCTCTTGCGGTGGGAAATTGCCTGCTTCTTATGGACGGATCAGGTAACCAATACATCTCGGCCAGCGGTGTAAGGCTCGTGAGACTCTCAGCACTCATGGTATCCGCGGTGTCGCCAATGTCTTGGTTTTGTGAAATAGATAAAATATTTAATAAAACAATTCGAAATTTGCAGAGCACAGAATTGTTTGACAGGTATCAGTGTTGTAAAGGATTACAGAGAACATCATGTATTAACAGTTCAATATAGTGTTGAATAATATCCTAGTATTTAATCGTGCATTAACAGTTCAATACAGTGTTTAATAATACCCAGTTTGTGAAATAGCCGGATAGTATTCAACACTGTACGGCATGAATTCACACTGTACGACTTAATAAAAATCTTTGGAATGAAAGCATCAATGTTTGTCTCTTTAGGTCTTAATTTTTAACCACTATGGTTGACCCTAAGGCGATTTTGAATTTAATTTTCATAGACTTTTCGTCCGTTTGTCATAGAATTTGCTCTATCTTTTGTTTTTTTCTTTCATTGTTCTGTCAGTGTCAAGTTGCATACTATTTTTATGTCTCCTTTTCCCCCATATTAATATGTACCGGAAATTATTAATAGCATATTTCCATTCTTGCTCACCATCACACAGACTCTTTAGAGCTGAGCTCAAGACCACTTTTAGAATTAGTCTATATCACGCTGGTTCAACCAGTCCGTTGAAGACTCACCTGTCTTTGATGACCAAGAAAACAAAAACACTTTTATTTCACTTTTCCCTTGTTGAATTTTCAATAACACAATTTAATACAGTGTTGAACGATATCCTGCTTAACCACTTCATGATGAAACTGTCAGAACCACTTGGGAATTATTGTGACATTTGGTTAAAAACTAAATATATCCAACCTATCCTATATCCACCATAAAAAAATTCAAGGCGTTGAACGTCTCAATATCTTAAATGGCGTCCTAGAAGCATTGCCATGTTCTTTACTTTTCACAACTCATATTCATAAATATAAACATGGCAACTGCTCTCAAGCAATTATAATAAAATCTTCAACTTGTTATGAAATTACTTATATCCATTGCAGTTCATGGTTTTATAATTATTTAGTTTTCTAAATTCAGACATTAAAAATTAAAAAAATGTTAAAATTCCTTGTGCATTTAATGTTGTGATAACCATAACAACTTATTTAACTAAAACTAAAATTATGAACTGAATTGCTCCCTTTATCGCATTTAAAACTACTCTTGGCCTTTGATTGGGACACTGCTTATTTCTTTGTCGGTTGTCTCTACTCTCTGGTGCCAGGTACACACATAATACAAGTAGTCAGGTAGTTAAAACTTTTAAATTGAGCCAGGACGGCCAGGAATTATATGTGATTTTTTTCTAAGGGTTGAAGAGGATCTGTCTGGAAAAAGTTGCTGTTACGGCAGAAGTGCTCTGTCACTGCTCATTTGTTGCTAATAATTATAAAAGTTTACACAATTCCCAAAGTGACATATGTAGTATCTATGTACGTATGTAGACGAGAATGCACCAAAAAGTTGTAGACAGTCTGTCTGTCTGGAGGTGGGCGGTAGGAGGTGGGAGGTGGGAGGTGGATGTGGCAGTGAAGTTTACTGGCAAAAGTTCAGCGCCATTCACAATTGTTTAGTTTAGCTACATTTGCTGTTGATCAAAATGTTTGTAAAGTTCTTAGTATGGGTCTAACAATAACTGCTGCCTCCGATTACACAAAAACTGAAAACTGGGCAACTCAAATAGTTTTCGGCAGCAGCCTAAAAGCATGAGGTATTAAATTTTTATTTGCTTTCTCATAACAATTGAGAGCTGAATGCTCTTTCGACCAAGTCCAGAATGCTTCGTTACTCATAAGTCATTTCGCGTTGGCCCACGGCCGAGCTCAGGTTCCGCAAGTTCTTGCAAACAAGTCCAACAAAGCCATCGCCAAATTGGCCTAAAAGCCTTTTCAAGTCATAGTTTCGTCTGTGTTTGCGCATAATTATTTAGTTGTGACATCACAAAAGAAAACTAATAAAAAATAATGGAAAACTATCGAAAAATTGTATGGCCAGCAATTATAACACAATTTCGGCTCATAAGCTTTTATTATATTAACTAAAGTGTTATTAGGATATTCATATAGTGCATATACATATATAGAAGTACTCTTGAAGGCAGACATGTGGTTGTTTTCGTCATCCGGCTTATCATTATCACATTATCATATCATAATGGGATAGTCTTGTCAGGCTGATCCTCAAATATCATACTCTTTAGGATTTCCATTTGGGTATTCAGTAAGTTCGCAATAGAGCAAATATGCTCCACACGTTCTCTGTACTCAGCCTGTAAGGATTCCTCATCCCTCGGAGTTGGGTTCATATGCTGTCCAGATGACAAAACAGAGTGTGCCAATCGTGCCTTAATGTTCTCTAGTTTCTTGCGTTTCTCCAAAGTATGGTGGATATTCTCAGCAACTGTTCGATTTTTCCGTTTGTAATCCCTTCTTAAACAGGGCAGCATATAAAAATAGCTAAAGATTTGGTGATACTCCACGCGCAGAAATTGGAAAAAGGTAATTGTTCGATCAAATTTATCACCACTATCAGCCCTTGCCGTAGTAAAGTAATCGTTAATCGTTGTTATAAATACATTTATCAACAGCACAGAAACTACGAATCCCAAGGCTGCATATAACAATATTCCAAGAAATTTGCCACCGTGAAAAAGGTCTGGGTCTGGATTGATCTCCGAACTGAATCCAAATGAGAAGCACAATGCCGTGATAATGCTCTTGACGAGTCGAAGAAAATGTTCGCTATTATTTCCATTTATAGTGGCAAACGCAATTCCAAATGCCATTAAGATGATGAATATTACCACGGCCGTGGCAGCCAAGGCCTTCCAGGCCAGATACAGAGTTTTGGTGAATAGCGAAAATACTTTGGAGAACTGCAACACCTTCCACAACCGCAACGTGGTTGCACAGATGAGAAACCCAATCAATATTGTGCTCAGCATATCCAAACGTGACGCTCGTCGAAAGTCCACGAAATCCAGCTTGTTGGCGCCCTCCAATCTCCTTAGCATCCAGGAAACCAATGCTGCCTGCGCGATGGATAGTACTATCACGCTGATATTAAGGACGACAATAACCAAGTCCAGCTTGAACCACATGCTGCGCATCCTTGTCTTATCATACCACACGTGAATTAAGAATGCCTGTATGAACTGTAGAACCACAATGATATAGATGAGCAGTACCAATAGCGCCAAGTAAGATTGCTGTTCAAGTTGTTCAATCAGCACAACACTATCACAGGCCACATGTGGTATAATACTACCAAAGGGTGTTTGCTCCACACGCAAAGTACATACACTGAACATATTTGCATCCACATTGTACAGGGTAAAGTCCAGGAATACCGCTGAGGTATTATAGGTAAGCCAATGGTATTCCGTAAGAAAGTCCAGTATCTTCATGGTGTTCTGCTTACTGGCCGCGAGCAATGCAACGTAGCCACCTAGCTCTGGGTATTGCTGGAATTTACCAACGTGATTAAAATTCAGCAGCAAAGCATCGAGAAAATCATAATTGTCGTTTATGGGCATCCAGGGTTCATAGGTGCGCCAATATTTCTCGGAGTAGTGCAGTCGTCGAAAGGGCAGACCCCAATCGGGCATATACTTTCTTTCTGAAAATGTGGGATCAGTCCAGCCAAAGTGCTCCTTCATCAAACGCAGTTGGCGCACTCGAACCACGCCCAGTCGTTTAGTTTGTTCACTGTGAATCCAAGAGGACATTCCCCCTTCGCTGGTATCGTAATTAAAAGCATCGACCAATGACGACTCCACGAAATCAAACAGTTGATTAAGATGATATACTTCTCCCAATCCCAAGTAGTCCGTATGATTCTGCATAAAAAGTAGCTGCAATCTCGCGGTATTGTGATACAATAACTCATCACGCGATACCAGCACCATGCAAGTCAAAACTAGGAAGTATTTTCCATAGAGAAATAGATCTTGTGTTATATTCTTGTACTCGTGGTTGAGGCTCTCGTTGCGGTGCCGCTCTGTGATCAACATCTGTACTCGCAAACTCTTCAGCTTATCTTTCAGGCCATTTAAACGACTGTATTCTATTTCGTCGCTGTGTTCTACTTTGACTTGCTTGGACATGGCTCGTGGCCAAAACGCCATATCAATTGAGACCAAAACATATCGAATGGGATCAGCGACCACGAATTGGAAGAAAATTACTATGACAATTGTAACCAGGATGGTTTTCGCCTTTTCTGTCTCATGTTCGAATCCCGAAAAGATAATCATCAGGTAAATGCAGATTGAGATGATTATTACTGTTAAAGTAAAAAGTACAGAGTTGCTTATCTTCCTCTTCATGATTGACCTTTTAAAGACGCTCGATTCTACTTTTTAATGGTTTTGTTTCACGTTATTCTTTTTTTGTTATTTATTTATAACTAGACGATGCTATTAGTTGAGAATATGTATATTATGACTGAATTTCAAAGGCCTATTAACAAGGAACTGTGCCTCAGTCGGGTGAGCTGGACTACTAGACACTCTGTACCCAGGTTGGACATTCCCAAACATAGCTCCGTGCTTAAGGACCTATCAACTGCTCATTCTTCATCATGTGTCGTTGTTTTTTTAGAATGTAATTTGAGACTTCGAAAATTTGTTAGCATTACTATATGGCCTATTATGAAGCTACTTTAAAAGGTGGGCAAACTTTCCCTAACCGCAAGACAGCCATTTTTTAGTGCAAGCCAACAAATCTACTTAGAGAACCGAGACAAGCTCAGTCACAAAACTTTGGTTGAGAAAACTTTTTGGGCTAAGTGCAAGTCTTTGGATAAACTTTAATTTTTTAGCGTCAAGACGACTGCGAATAAGACATAAAACCTTTGCTGGTCAACTTGTTCTACTCTGCTCAGCTCCGCTCTGCAGTTGCCCACAGCTCTTTTTGTGGTCAGCTTACTAACGACTTTTCGATACGGAGCGAAAAACTTTGCGCTTGGCCTAGTAGATAAAATTGTCGATTGCAGCCCAAGCTCAACTTGCAACCAAGCCTGCCACACCTGCTACGAGTATGGACTAATCTCCGAGAGCTAGGTGCGGCTGAGATGGGTTGCATATTAATAAGCTGGGCAAATGTTTGCCGGCTGCCAGGCTTTAGTGCAGTTCAGTCTATTAAAAGGCACAATAGACTGCCACTCAGCAGCCATCCCTCTCCGCCAGTTCCATGCAATGCAAAACATGTTTGGCCAACCAGGAGCAGCCGCTGCCATGCTCGACTTCCGTTGCTAATGGCCAAGGCAACCAGTACCTCTTTCTTGGCTCAAACTGTTTTCCGTTTAGTTTCGCACAAAGCGTAGACCCTGTAAAATGCATAAATCTTTGTTGGCTCTGGCTCAGTTCAGCGTCTATGGACTATGCAGCTGCTGTGTCGTCTTGTTTGTTGCACGTTTCATTTGTCAAAAAACAGTTTAATTTTATTGTCAACATGGTGGCTGAGTGTGCGAGAACAAAACCAGACAGATAACTCAGAACTGGTGCTACTGTGTTTAATTGTAAGGCTTGTTGCGGTGAATTGATAAATACTATAATTTCAGCATTGAATAATCTGGACTCAAATAGACTCGTTTTTTTTCATTGACGTAATTAAAGTCAATGAAAAATTAAAAAATATTTGTATATTAATTACACTTATAACAATATAAAATAAAATAAATAAAATTCTAAAAAAAAACAAACAAAAATAAAATGCAAATAAATATGATTACTTTTATATTAAGATGTCTCAGAGACTGAAATATTACCAACATTCTCGTTTCTGCTCAAAGCAATTATGCCTAAGCTCGGAAAATTAGCAAAGGTTTTGAATTCAGGACGTAAGAATTCTTTTCAACCAACATTTATAAATTTGTTTTTAAAAGTTTACCATAATTCATAGACCTGTCTAAAATATTTGCCCTCATTTCAATAATCTGGGGTCGGGAGAGTGCTTAACCCCAAAAATCCTAATGATCCAACTAGACAAGAGTCCCTCATGTGGCATTATAGTGCCACAAAAATCAAATTAAGCAAAATTAAACGCAACAACAAACACAGACCGATAGCAACGGTACAGGATATGATTCCTTTATTTCTATTTTTTTGGCAAGCAGACAACATATGTGTCCCGTTGACAAATAAAGTTTCCAGATATGTGCAAAAAACACACAGAGCAGAAATGGCAGAGGGAAGCTGGGCACACATAGCGAGACAGATGGGGAACGCACACGAGTAAACAATGGAGAACTGGATGGGTTACGGGGAGTAGCGCCAAGCATGGAGCACTGGTAATGTACACAGACACAACAACTCCCCAATGAAATAGTTTATGGTAAACCGCAATGCGAAAAATGTCACCTCTTGGCAAAAATGAGCAAAGCCAAAGGGCGGGCGAGATTCAAACAGACAACACCCAGAGAGACAACAAGAGAGACGCAGAGATAAAGAGTAAGGGCAAAGTAACGGGGTACAGGGCCTCACAAGTGCGGAAGTTGTTTGCGGAGCTGGCAATAGGCAAACGGAAGCGGCCTATTGGGCAATGGCGGCGCCACAAGCGGAAATGAGCCAACTTGGCTGCCATATGAGACGCTGGCAGTGGCGCTAAGTCAAACACTAGACAGTTGACAATTTCGAGGCAATCTTTAATAAAAATCCATATATTGTTGCACTTAACTAGTAGTAGTAACTCTAAGCTCCCTGAGTTGTAGCACCTGTAAGATTCCAGAAGAATACCGCTTCCTATTTAGATTTTCTATGGACCACGCAGTGGTGGCTCTGTGAATTGTTCATTTTGTGCATCACATCGTTTGGCATCCGCCTCTGTGGGTACCACATCCTTAGCCAATTCCAGGAGTTTGTCCAACGGACATTGAAAGTCACAGCCGGGCACAGTCAACTTCTCTGCGGGCGCCTTAGGATTATTACGGAAATAAACCTCAACCCAATAGTCCCCGGTCTCCTTGTTCTTGTGCAACTCGAAGAGAGCCATGACCGAGTAACGTGGCAGCTGCCGCTCCCAAATCTTCAAGGCGGAGAGCACATTCACCACAGTAGAGTCGTGACCTGTATAGATGAAGAGCTTGCGTTTGTCGGGCTTCAAGGTTTCGTTACGTTTCTGTTGCATTTCGTCGAACATCTTCTTCAGGAATGGACCAGCCTTGATCTTTTGCATCTCAGGGGTGTACACATTGTAGACATAACTTTGCTCGGTTAGGAACTGCATTTTGTCGGGGAAATATTTCTTAGTCCATTCGGGCAGTTCCAGTCCCCACTCCTGTTCGGCAAGCAACGTAAGATACAGAGACTGTACATCTTCAGGTTCATTGAAGCTGAGGCCCGTGTGAGATGCCAGCTCCTTGTACATATCTAGGAAGGGTGCTATTTCCTCTTTTACCTCGGGCATTTCGTAAACCTCGTGCAGGGCTTCAAAGTAGCGAGGGCAGGGCGTGCGAACGAGAAGTAGCTGAGGGGTGAAGATAAGAAGAATGATCATTTGGAATGGAATTAAAAGTCATGTGTATCAGGTCTGTATCTTCACAAAAAAAATTGTAAATATAATTTCCCTATTCTTTTCCTTCTAATTTTTCTTTATTTTTAAAATTAGATTAAGTTTTTTTTAATGTTTATAACAATTTCATCTAGCTGTCCTAATAGCAAGATAGCAGTAAACAAATTGAAATAAGATTTTAGCCTGATTTGAAAGCAAAGCTAGTTGAACTCTAGGGAATTTGAAATAGGCCCATAAACCGAATTAGGCTTGAGTGTTGAATTGGCGATAGGGTGAAATGAGGTATAAATCAATATCAACTGATGATGCCATCAATATTGATGGCTTGACATACCGTATCCTCGTTCAGCTCCTGTGAGAAGACCGGTATGGGCTGCCAGTTGTACTTGTTGTTCCACTCCATGGGCGTACCTTTCGGGGGGAAGAAGCTGGCCAGGACTGTTTGCATGGTCATGTGTGTGCGTGGCACGCCCGTTGCCTGTGCGTGCACCAACTGTAGATGAAGACGAGAGCGCGGGGCGAGAAAAAGAAATTGAGTGATGTGGCAAGCGCTCTTGAGCTTTGCAATTTGTAAACGTCCGCACTATCAGACACCCGTCCGGCGGTTCTTGGTGATAGTTCGCCGGGTACGGGGATCTGGTGGTTCGTTAGCGTTGGGTTACTCACATCGGGACTGTAGTAGGGTGCCAGAAATTTGCCATAACGCTTACGCAGCCAGCTCCCAATGTTGAACAGCTCGCGCTTGCCATTCTGAGCGTTGATTTATTACAAGGAATGGGATGGCACGTAAGACAACAGCCGGAGAATCCGTAGAGAGGGAGTGAGAGATAGGGGAGAGAGAGGAGACAAACATGTAGCAGTGTTATAAAATAATAAATGCCTTGCATTTTTGCAATTGCATAAACATATGCATGTGTATATGTTAATGTTACACACAGTAGCCCCGCAAGCTCCCACTCCGTCCCTTGCCACGACAAACATTTGCATTTCAATTTATTTAAATGCTTTGCTGCGTGGTTTTCGGGTTGAACGGGAAGCTGCTAGATTCTTCTTCTATTTTCATTATTTTTGGTGTTTTTTTTTTGGTTTTTGGCCAAAAGTTTTGCTGCAACTTGTTCTCTACTCACATTTGTTACTTGTCCCCAGCCAAATGGATAGTAGGTTTCATTTACATAGGGATCCCTTGGATATGTGTCCGCCGGTGTTCGTGGTCCATGTCGGAAGACCTGCAAATTTACAAATGTATGCAGCGTTAGTTACGAGTTTTTAACTTTTTATTCCACCTGCTGCTTTAATAAGCTCAGCCTAACTATCAATGACATTGGCTGAAAATAGCACACACTAAATTTATAAGCTTATTCTGGAGGTACCATTTAAGCTTAAATTAAGATGGTTGAGGGATAAAGAAATGTTAATTAAAATAATGTTGTTAAATAAAAATTATAACTGCTCTCAAAACACTCCTAAAATTAATTGATTTTCCTGGTTTAGCGACTTGCAAGTAAAGGTTTCTCATGGTCGGATATACTCGACTTAGCACTTTTACTGGTTTTTACTCCCTGTACCCATAGAGTGGGTAAAAAGCGGGTATTAGATCTGTGCAAAAGGTATGTAACAGGCAGAAGGACATATCTCCGACCCCATAAAGAATATGTATTCTTGATCAGTACCAATGGCCGAGACAATCTGGCCTTGACCGACTGTCTGTCCGTCTATTCCGATGAAAGCGTCGATTTCAGCAACTATAAGAGCTAGAGACACCAAGTTTAGTATGTAGGCTGAGTTTGTCTCAGATTTCAAACATTTCTTAGAAACAATTCTTAACGACAATTTTAAAGATATAGCATTTGGATTTGGCATTTGTAATACAGTCAATCGGATAATAGGCGCGGAAGATATTCAATAATAAAGATTCAGTAGTGCAGAACGGGGGGAAGCAGCAGCGCAGCCGCCACTTAAAATGCCTCGCTTGCTCTGCAGTTTGAGTTTATGAGTTTAAAGCCAATCACTCGATGAAAAACCCAAGTTAAATGCCAGTGTTTTCCATCAATTTTGCGACCGTGTGTCTGATTTCGGTGAAATCGAAGTTTGATTCTGAGCGTACTAAAGTAAGACTTTCTCCGTAATGACCTTGAGCCAGGGCAAGCTTTCTTACAGCTATATGTATAGACAATAACAGATGTTGCCCGATCGCAGATGGGTTTATTATCATACTTATGTGGGCTGGTGGCATTGGAACTGGGAAGCACGTCTTGGGGGCGTCTGAAGCTTAAGTGAAAGCAACAACAACACAAACAACAACATTGAATGACAAATTTGAAACGCGCACGCGACTCTGATAAGAAAAACCCGACAACGCGTTCGTGTGACCCGCCACCGAGTAAGCGAGCCCGTCAAACACGTGCCACAACCATGCCACTATACTCGTACACTCAGCAAAAGAAATGGCAAAGAATTGAGAAAATCGCACAATTATAAAGGTCACCCTAAAAGCCTAAGATAATTTATAAAATATATCTAAAATACAGAAAAGATATAGTGATATCTGCTTTAAGCTACAAAAGTATGGCGAATTTCTGCATTTTAGGGCATTTATTTTTCTGAGTGTAGTACGTAGCGATCCCAGGCCGACTTCGCTCCGGTCATGCACGTTTCGCTGCCATGATAATTATAGATTTGCGGAAGTTTTTCCAGAAACATTTGCGATTCGATTTGAATTGCATGTGTCCAGTTTACTGATAAGCAACCGGCTCACCTCGGCCAGAGTCGCCTCTCCTCGGCGCGCCAGAAGGTCAACAGCGCTAACTAGACCAGATCTCTATGTCAGCTTAATAGGTTTTGAGAGCATCAATATTGAACTTACATATGCAAATACATATACGATCTATACATATGTATTTAAAGTTCGTCGCAGTTTGTGGTATGACCATTTAATAGGCTTGTAGACTGGTTTTGTCTGGCGATACGGGTAGATTAATTTGTAATTAGGCATGTAGCTGGTTTTGAATCTGTTTGAACTTAATTTCTTGTTATGATGGTATATTTCATTTAAAGCCTGTTTAGACAGACAATTGATGATTAAGAAATAGCAGTCATGGCTTTTAAAGTAAACATTTATGCGGACAAATACTAAAATCATACAAAAAAAACTGGTTAATTGATGATAATGTAATCTTATAAGGTAAAGTAACTTTTAACTCTGTTAAAATACGAGTAGTTCAAAGCCAGTTGATTTGTATTTTTTCTTTTAAATAATCTAATATGTGTACGTTGCGACGTAAACCTGCTCAAGTAGAGTATTTCTACGTTCTTGAAATATACAATACACCCTAAAACAAACCTTTTTTATATTTCTCACCAAATAACTTTAACTAAGTCGCATTCAGCTGTAAGTCCAATGATTCTGACTGTAAAGGCTGATGAAATGCCAGCTATTATATAAGTTTCAATAACATAATACCGCTTTAATTATTTATATATGTATTTTATACATACTATATTTAATTTTTTCCATTTTATAGCACTGTGGTTTGAAATTATTGAATACAATTGAACTTTTTTAGCTGGCTTCACAGCTGGCTGCACTTGAAATCATGAACTCAAACTAGCTGTAATCACGGGTAATTTGTGACCCTATAGAGCTGTAATCAGTATGCTCTATAATTAAAACACTTGCCTGATCCTATTAAATATCAATTAAAAAACTGGTATAACAAAAGCACTTGCCACATGGCTTGATATTGAATGTTCTTATCGAAGTTTGCCAAGTTTACACCAGCAGAGGTATTACCAATCTACCTGTGCCATGGCACTTAAAACGCCTTCACTTTTGGCTCTGATTATATGTACATTTTTAATGGCATTGTGCCCTCGTATTCGCCTATAGGCAGTTCGCTCATATCGCTCCGTATTCGTCTACTGCCGCTGCTGGCTGCGTACTAAATGGTTGTCATTCCAGGTAATAATTCAGAGTCTCACTACACTGTTCTACAAAGTTAATAGATCAGCAATAAAGAACTTGCTAACGTTATCATTTTTTATTAACTATTTATCAGCAAAATATTGTTATCGCTAAAGCAATGCGAATGCCATGTGAACTCAATGCCAGGTTTACACAGTTAATGGCGAGAGTCGATAAAATTTGTGCCAAATCAACGGATTTTATAGGGTTAATACTCATAGAAAACGAGATGTACCAGGCATTCTAATAACTTAGGAAAGGCATTAAGATACAGTAAAAAAAAGCCCTTAATTCACACCAATATCTTAAGTAATCTGAATCTTTGATGTGTTTAAGTTCAATAGGTCCAACAAGTTAAAGTAATTAATTAAACGTTAAAAAATATTTCCAAAATAAGAAAAATATACCTCTGACTAGTCTCTCAAATTTCGGAGCTAAAGAAGGTAAAATTGGAACTGAACTTTACTCTAATTCTAAGTGAACTAGAATTCCTAAGGCCATTAAGTCTTCAAGATCTTAGCTTAAGCTTTTTGATCTATTGTATAATCCACTGATTGATTTAACATTACCTATACTACTTTTAAGCTCAGATCACTGCCTTTTGAACATAGGTACTTGGTACTCACATCTCATACTCTGTATAGCTAGAGTCATCAAATTTGATATACAGACTACTGATGGTGTGCTTAAAGGAACTGACCTAAAATATATATGCTGCGCTCACTATTGCCCCCGCAAATAAGGAAATGGAAACTGGCTAGGTACTCTGTTTCAATCTATTGAATCTCTAATTGCTAAAAGCAATGTTAAGCTTTTCTCCCACTTCTTTACACTAACAATCCCTGTAGGGAACACTTCTCCAAGTTTACTAGCTACATATGTCTTAACTCAAAAGGTTTTTTGACTCAGAACCTTATAACCTGCAGGGCAGTGTACTGACCGCAGCTGTACTCGCAATTTCACAGCTGTTTCTGACTTATTTGCTGTCGGTTGTAGTTCGTTGTTTCGTTGTTTCGATTGCAATCGGCTTACGGACTTACCACATGCAACAGCTCAAGCGTAGACTCGTCGGTGCCGGGATCGGTGAACTTGCCCGAGATGAGCGTCGAGTGTGTAAAACACAAGATCAGCAGCGCCAATGCAATTAAGCCGCCCGTCATCGCTAGACAATGCCTCCTAGTAAAATGCGAACGCGGCATTTTGGTAGACGCGCTTTATATGCCACAGTCGGGGCTTGGGGCTTGGGGCTCTGGGGTTCTCTGTATTATTTGTGTGTGTTATTTGCTTAGCGATAAAAGCGGAGCGGGAACGTTGACGCGGTCTGAACGGCCACAAAACACAAATCAGAAGAAACACAGACAACTTGATTCTTTTTTGGTTTCTGCGTGTTTTTGTTTTTCGACGTTTTTAATTATGCTACTCATAAAAACAAACCAAAAACTAAATAAACGTGTTATTGTTAATTTGCAATGTCGTATGAAACGAGTTTAGAGGGCGCCTTTCCTTCATTGGCATTTGAATTTGTTTATTTCGGGGTCTATTTATCTTATTTGTGTTATCATCAATAGAAACAATGTATCTTTTGAACTTGAACAGCCGCGTATTATATCAAATTTCGACTAGCTGATAAGCAAATAACCCGGATAACAGTTAATGGATAATACTACAGCTGTTTGACGGAATTTTTACGCCGTACGGTCATAAATCGCACACCATGCGAAGCCCACAGAACGATATACTGAGTGAGAAACCCAGAACCATTCTACTCGCACATACTACTATATACTGTACTACTATATAGAATCCTATGTCTTTTATCGTTTCATTATCGCAAAACGCTTTCGTCACCGTTGTCGCCGTCGTCGCTTTTGACTATTATTACTTTTATTCTTTTTGTTATTGTTATTAATTATGTTTTTGTTGTCGAGTGTGTCTATTGTGTGTTACGTTGCCCGGCAAAAGATCGTACATTGACTGCAACAATAAAGCCCATACATTTGGAGCGTTTTAAATCGCGAGCGCGACTTTTTGGCACACACACTATGACACAGACACACACACTGGCATCTTAGGCTTCTTCTTAATTTATGGCCAAGGAAATTCGTCACCGGACTCTCTCTCAGCCGACTGTAATAAATTTTAGCTCCGTTGTAATGTTACTTTATCGAACATATGTTGATTACTTAATATGCCTGTTGTTATTGTGCCTGATTGCCAACGAGTTTAATTGCACATCCATTACCAAATTTAAATTTACACATCACTTTTATTGAGGCTCGAAAATTGTTGCTTACTTTCATGGATTAAATATCTGAATTTACGTATGTATAAAATACGAGAAGCTTCAAATGCCAACTGTTTGGTTAAAATCGTCTACAGTTTGTCTTATACGATCTGTTTCAAACCTATTATCCAGCTTTTATGGAACTTGAAGGTGGGCAGCTTGAGAAGTATTCGAAATATTAAACGGAAGAAGTCTGAGGTGATCAGTTGAAGCATAAATATACGTAGAAATCTACATATGTATACAGACAATTGATTTTTTAATTGAGTCACAGAAAATCACAATACTGCAAAGATTCTCAGCTATTTTACTTAAAGTACAAATTATCTTTACACATCTAGTTTTTGTTGAAGCAGATTATAGTCTTGCCTTCGGAAACGTATGAAACATTCCAAAAATCAGTAAGTACTTTCCTCTAAAACAGATTTGTATAAATAGTACCCAGACTTTTCAAACCACCTTTTGTTATGTCAGAACAAAGGCACACTAATTGTCAGATGGGTCCAGGTAGCGTGCACATCAATCACACAGCACTCAGACACTTACCTGTCTGAGTATACTACTACTAGTATACTTTTCATGCGGGGGAAATCTCTAGAGATGATAGAACACTCTTGTGTTACATATTTGTTACCATTTCAATTTTGCTTTTTGTTAAAAGTTAAGTAATTACCAAATTATAGGTGAATTAAATATATATTTTGGAGTTTCTTAATTCTGTACCCATAAAATGACTAAGGGTGATCGAAAACTGTGCAAATGTATGTAAAAGGCAGAAATTAGAAGACACCCCTTTAAAAACTCTGAACCAACAGTGAGAATGGTATAATAGAGTATACCCCACTACGAAACACTATGCGTCCAGAACTGCAATTCCCAAACACATCTTCGTACACATGTACGTACACATACATCAAGTAGTGAGCGGCAGTGAAAGCAAGTAGAATAACCTCGGGACTTCTTATCCGATAGACTAATCTCGCATTGCATTTGAGCTTTGAATTTTGTAGAGATTATAATCAATACGTGGTGACGCTGAGAGCGTAATCTATTTTTAGCATTTTACGCTCTCAAAGTTGTGAGGCTGATCGCATGCCCATTTCGAGTCCAGAGAGCGGTTTCATAGAATTCAAGCCGCCCTTATGCCATTTTTTTGATCTGTGCTGGACATCTTATTATTTAAATTGTCTATGGAGTCATAAAAATCGTTTCTACCGATTAGCGGGAGTGAGTTAGGAAATTTAAATTCCTAGGCGCAGCTATGGATATCTTAACCGAAGGCCATAGTATTGCTAAGTTGAAAGATTGTATCTAGATTGTACCTGATAGATCGTATCTATAGTTTTGTAATGACTGGATCACTTAGACAGCTGATTCACCTAGTCGACGTTCGCTTGTTATCCCATAAACTCATTACACGAAATAAGACTAATTACAAGTGTAGTATAAAGTATATTTACACCTTAGATAGTTAATACTGCTGGACTAAACTGAGTGCCTCTCACTAGAAGTAGCTAATGCGAGTGCCATCGCTGGTGCCCTTGGCTATGCAAAGCTGTTCATAGGTATCGTCGGGCAGCACATCCTTTGTAAGCTCCAATAGCTTCTCAATTGGACACTGCTTATCACAGCCGGGCACCTGCAACAGCTTCGGCTCCTTTTTGGGATCATTTTGGAAGTAGATTTCCACAAAGTAGTCGCCGGTAGCATTGCGTTTATGTAGTTCAATGGCAATAAGCGCAGAGAAGCGGGGCGTCTGTGTCTTCCACACTCCCAGGGCGCTTAATACATTCGATATGGACCAATCGTGGGCACAGCTGATGTACATCTTTCTATCAGCTGGGTCAAGTTTGCCAGCGATCTTTGACTGGATTTGCTTGAACATGTCTTCAAGAAAGTAGCCGCCTTTCAGTTTACGCAACTCCGGTGTATAGGCATCATAAAAATAGGATTGAGCTGCCAGTGGAAACATCTTGTCTGGATAGTAGTCCTTAGTCCACTGCGGCAGCTCCAACCCATAAGCCTGCTCCGATTGCAGTGAGATGTACACATTGGTTACATCATGCGAATAGGTCACATTGAGACCCGTCAAGTCGGTTAGATTCTGCAGTAGCTCCGAGTTGAGCTCATGCAAGGCAACTACTTCCGGCAAATGCATCACCTCCCAAACTGCCTCCTCGTAGCGGGGGCAAGGCACCTTTTGCCGCAGGCGCTGCAAACAATGAAGTTGTAATATTAGTTAGATATCACAGTAACTATTTACAGTAAACTTACAGTATCAGTTGCCTCGGGTTCTGTGAAGATTGGTATGGGCTGCCAGTTCAGAAACATATTCCACTCCAAGGGCGTATTCTCGGGCGGAAACAGTCCGGCCAGCACCATTTGTAGGGACATAATCGTTCGGGGTGATTGCGTGGCTTTTGCTAGTACCATCTGGTAATAGATTTATAAAGATTATTTATTTATCAATCCTTTAGCAAGACTTAAACTTACATCCGGTTGATAGTAGGGCGCTAGAATGTCCCTGTAACGCTTGCGCAGCTGCTTGCCTATGTTAAAGAGTTCCACCTTAGCGGGCTGTTGAATATATATATAAATAAATATGTATGTAGTTTTCTTAATATATGTATCAAATAGTTTATAAATGATTGTCTTACATTGGTCAGTTGTCCCCAGCCATAGGGCTCATAGGTTTCATTTATATAGGGATCCTTGGGATATGTGTTGACGGGCGTGCGTGGACCATGACGGAAGAGCTATGACAACAGGATGATAATTATTGCTTAAGCTTTGCTTTATACATAGATTTCACATGATTACGTCTATATATAATAGAGTTTGTCCTTACTGACCGACTGCTTATAGCCGTACAGCCCAAACCGTAAAAACTACTTTTATTTTAATTTTTTAACATAAATTACCAACAAATTATATTTTTATTTTATGTTATTATTTAATTTGTTTTATTCCTGTTCCTCTAAATGTGGTTTTTCACATCACATCCCTACATATAAGATTTAATCAGAAACAGAAGATTATTTTTTAAATATCTTTAATTAAAAATGATGCCACCTTTCGGTATTAAATATCAAAAAACCGTTTATTATCACACATACTCAAAGCAGAAAAAACAAATTGTTCAATATTACGTTCTTTTATCAATCATTTATTTATTTATACTCCCTGTACCCATAAAATTGGTAAAAAGGGGGTACTAAATCTGTGCAAATGTATGTAACAGGCAAAAGGAGACATCTCCGACCCTATAGAGTATATATATTCTTGATCAGTATCAAAAGAGATTTCGATTTGGCCATGTCCGTCTGTCTGTCCGTCTGTCCGTCTGTATGAACGCGTCGATCTCAGCAACTACAAGAGCTAGAGACACCAAATTTGGAATGTAGGTTCCTGTATACCATACGCAGATCAAGTTTGTTTCATATTTCAGATATCTCCCCGCGTTTCCCCGCAATTCAATAAAAACGTTTTACAGGCTCAATTTAAAAGATATTGCTTTTAGATTTGGCATGTACAATACATTAGTCTCTCCCAATCTACTGTCAAAATTTCAAGTTGATCAGATAATAAATACGGAAGTTATTCACGAAAGAAGATTCAGTAATGCAGCGAGAGGGGGAAGAAGAAGCACAGCCACCACTTAAAATGCCTCGCTTGCGCTGTTGCTTTTGCCGCCTGTGTGCGTGCGTCTTTGTGTATGTGTGTGTGTATGTGTAAGTGGACGTAGATGTGATTGAATGTTTTAGACCTGGGTACAGGGAGTTTTGTAGTCGGGTATACTCGACTTTAGCATTCTTACTTGTTTGTATTGTTTTTCAAGTATTTTGTTATCATATTTTATTATTTATTTTGTTTTATTGCTCTTGCTGCAAATATGGTTATTTATTCCACTTTCAATATATTCTATACCTATTATGCCGATAATTATATACAGATACTTAGTACTTGTATAATTAACCCTTTTATAGGTATGCCAATGCCATTTTTACATCGTACGAACACAGATAACCTATTGCATTACGCATGTTGTGGGTAAAGTTGGCCCACATCGTATAATGCCACAAGTGCATAGGGTTTATTCAACTTGTAGCGTATACATTTTCCTGTTAGACTTAACATATTCTTGCACTTGGATCATAGATCATTTACATGTATTTTGTAATTGCATTAGTATGTTTGTGTGGCATTGCATGTTGCATTGCAATTAGGTTAAAATAAATACTAAAGTGATAAATTTGCACATACAATTTAATATTTGCTCTATAAACCGGTTTCCGCGCATTAATTAATGTTAACTCTAACCCAGCACCTCGTTGCGTATACGCCAAGTGGGCCAATAAACATATAAATAAAGCTGCATCGCGAAAACAGGTAAATGGTTTATGATTGAAGCCTTTTTAAAAGGCCATCATTTAGGCTTAACGCTTGTATAAATCTATGTTTGCCTGAACATCTGAACATCAGAAGATACAAAAGAATTTCAGCTTTGTTTATGTATGGTACTAGTATTATTTAAAGTGTCTAATAAAACTAACATAAGCATAACAAGATTGCTTTACACGAGTTTCCATTGCGTAATGCGAGTCAATTTAGGCGTTATTTATATGGTTTAGGCAGCTTATAAAAATGTATATTGTTTAGCACCAAAACTCATTTTACTTTGGTACAAATTGTTGTCTAATCAACAATTTTGACACTTTAACTGCGAACAATATTTGCTCTGATTCAACTTATATAGAATGTGAAACCTACTTACCACATGTACTAGTTCCAATGTTGAGTTTGTGTTGGCCACCTCGTGCTGGTCCTCGTCCTGTGGCTCCTTTACAGGCACAATAGCTGCCCTGGCAAGAAGGCAGCAGAGGCAGAGTAAAAAGCCCGCTATTGGCTTGGCCCACATCTTGTAGAGCGTTTGATTCGCGAACTTCCAGCTACGTTGAGACTCAGAGGTCTAGTGACTGCATTAATAAAGCCCGAGCGGCTTTTAAGTCGCGATTATGTAGAACAAAATTGAGAGAATCGAGAATATGTTTGCATAGATACTCGTACTCGTACTGAGCAAACTGAGAATTGACGTTGCTCAATTCGCAAAATGATGATGAAAAGACACACACAGATAACACATAGAAAATTAAATTTAATCAACTGCCACACACTAAAGTAAATTGTAGGAAAAACACTTCATTTTATATGGTTTTTTATTTTATTCTGCTAAATTCATGACCAGCTTTGAATGTGTAATACTGAGTGTACTGAGTCCAAGCAACAGAATTGTTTTACAATGCGCTTTCAATAATTTATTGCTGATCGATTCGTCTCGGTGGTGGTTCCACAAAATTGGCATTATGAGCACGACAACGCTGCTCCGCGGGCTCATTGGGCAGTACAGACTCGCTCAGTTCAATGAGGCGATTCAGTGGACACTGCAGCTCGCAGTCGGCTAGTTTCAGCTGCTCCAGGCAGCCGTGTTCATCGTTACGCAGAAAGATCTAGATATATGTAACAGCACTTAAGCATATCATACAGGCCAAATTATCAACAGTTTAATTACCTCGACATAGTATTCCCCTGTCTGGAGATTCTGGTGCGTCTCAAAGATAGCCATGACGCCAAAACGCGGCATTTGACGCTTCCAAAGACCCAGCGCAGATAGTATATTACCCACGGTCCAATCGTGCCCTGTGTAGATAAACATACCCCGATCTTTGGGCTTCAGGCTGCCCTCCTGTTTCGCCAGCATTTCATCATACATTTTCCGCAGAAACGGACCGCCCTTGATCTTTTGCATTTCGGGTGTATAGGCATTGTAGACATAGCTCTGTTCGGCCAGGAATTGCATGCGTGCCGGAAAGTAATCCTTGGCCCAGTCGGGCAGCTTATAGCCAAACTCCTTTTCGGCTAACAGAGTTATATACAACGAGTTAACGTCCTCGGCATTGCGCATCGGCATGCCTGTCAGATTGCTCAGTTCTCTAAGCATATCCGCATAGGGTTCTTGTTCGGCAATCACCTCAGGTAAACTGAACACCTCATCTCTAGCCTCAAAGTAACGTGGACAGGGCGTGCGTACCAACAGCAACTGTAATTTTCAAATCAATTCTATCCTATTTTATAAGTGATGTGTTTAACCCTACCGAGTCCTGTTCCAGTGGCTCGGACACAATCGGTATAGGCTGCCAGTTGAACTGCTTATTCCATTCCATAGCTGTTCCCCGTGGCTCAAACATGCTGGCCAGTGTAGTTTGCAGTGACATCAAAGCTCGAGGCGAAGCAGTCGCTTGGGCATGAAGCCGCTATATATTATACATAAGAATGACACAGTTAGTCTACGTCTTGGCAATTTGTACTAATTAAAGTTACATCAGGTCTATAGAAGGGTCCCAGAAAGTCGCTATAGCGACGATGCAGCCAACGACCCATCTCGAAGAGCTCCCTTTTGCCACGCTATAAGAAAAAATCAAAAATTAGCCAAACAATCAAATTACAAGCAATTATAGCCAATTAGTAGAAAATAAAGTATTTCCAAACTATAGAGACGAGTTCGCAGATAACTCTAACGAAGAAACTCTGCAAAACGTCCTGTTGTTTAACTAGGATTGTAGATTTTAAATTAGTAACATTAAAATGTGCTGAGACAATCTTTTCTCTCAAGAAATACAAAAAGAAACTTAGCTACAGACTTGAGCTAGAAATATTCCTTTGGATTTTTGCTATTGGATCATATTATAGACATTTCAATTTAAAGTGTTCCCAGAAAAGTGGATTTAAGTTTAATTATCTATAATATGATCCAACAGATTCAGTAAAAGTGCATTAAGGGTGTTGTACTTTTGATTAATATTAATTATATTAAACAGAAAATGTATATAAATTTAAATGGTACACAGAAAAAGTGAACTTAAGCTTAAATAAATTTCCTGTTAAATATAATTAATATTAATCAAAAATATAACACCTTTAATGGACTTGAACTGAATCTAGAGCTTACCTTTATCAGTTTATGATTTCAGTGAGGGTTTCGTGTTATGCTTCGACTTTTGTGCATATTTTCATTACTTACATTGGTAACATGTCCCCAGCCAGTGGGCTTAAAGCTATCCTTGATATAGGGATCATTCGGAAAGGTATCGACGGGTGTGCGTATGCCATGTCTGAAGACAATGTGCACCAGTTCCAGCGTTGAGTTCGTCGTATTTGGCCGAGTTTTGTAGCACTTGTTCACTCGATGACCCACTGCCCATGGTGGCTCCTTGGATTCCCCTTGGCTGCTGAACACACTTATGGCCACAATCGCCAAAACAACACCAGCGGCCAGCGCGCTCATTGTGAGTATTTGTTTACGAGTGCAGCGACCGAATATCATTTTAATGGACCTCTTTCTTATATAGCCAGACCCAAAGAGGCAATCGAACACAAGCGGAAGCAAGTTTCGCTCCGACAAAGGAAACTAACAGCAAAAGTTGCAAAGTATTGTAAAAACGTGATTTTTGTTTTGAGTTTCGGTATCGACACTGGATTACGAGTATTTGTAATTTGATGTTTAATGGAGTTGTCAACCGATTGTCAACGGATTGTGAACGGTTGGGGAGCGTTTGCGTGTGGCGCGTGCTTTTGCCAGCGCGGTTAATACACAAATAAAACCTAGACAGGTGGATGCGGAGAACTTAAACGAGATAAATCAACAGTCGATTGTTTTGTTTTTATTGCCGACGTAGACGTACGCTGACTAACCCGACTAACTGTAACAACCGGCAGCAGTATCTACTATTGACTTTCCAGTGAACTATCTGGCTTAAAGCCGAACCAATTAATCTATAATTTCGCTGAACTATGTATGCAATTATTTTAGTTACGGGTCTTTGCATTAAATACCGCCCTGGAATAGCCAGGTCTATTTATAGCCTTGGCAGTGTGCCGCCTCTTAAGCTAACCAGTTTTGTCATTTCTTTTTTGACTGCACAATTGCACTGTGGCTTATTGTATTACTGAAATTTCAACACTTTTGCTCATATCCAACGATATTTTTCATAGCTGTAGCGGCTTTAAGTGGTTTGCTATTATGCACTGGAACTGCGTTGATAATATGCTGATTATGAGAAGATTTCTGTTACCAAATGAATGCAAATTATTTTAATGAGGATTAAAACAATCGGGCATATTCATTCTGGAGCAGGAAAATTTATTACATGCATATTATTGTTGGCTATTAATGTAAACTGAGTTGTGTGAGTATTAAAGCTGGGGAGTGAGTATAAAAAGTGTGCAACTTGGGCGAGATTATTCACTTGGGTCAAGGTTACCTAGTCTATATATCTACGAGCGTAGTAATGAATTTACTCCATAAAATTCTTTCTTGCTATATGGAATTCATCAAATATTTAACTTACTCCTAGACCAGTTGAGCAGTAACAAAGCAGTCTCAAATTTTCAACTCTTTGGTATAGAAATTCTTAAATCAGTCAGCACCCCATGTAATTATTTTACTATGTTTCCCAAAACATTTAAATACTCAGAGTTTATTGGGGCTTCTGTAATAACCGTCTGATGAAGTCATAAAGATATTATGATGTTTCGCAATATTTATAATCATTTGGTTGTACTACACCAGTTCTCTGGTACTTTATTTCTATGCGAATCTGTGTTGTTTAAACTACTTTGCTTAACTTTTTTGTGGTGGCTATAAAATCTGATCACTAAGCCAAAGAAAAGAACGATATATGTCTAAGTGGCGATAATTGCTCTATGTTTGTATATTGTGATGTTTACATTTCTCTGCTCCCAAAGGGGAATAGAGTATATTGAGTTTGTGTAATATCTGTCCGTCAAAAATCCATCAATTTCAGTCCGCAGCACATAAATAAAGTAAAGCATACAGGAAAACAGTGTATACAGCTGTCGGGAGCTTGCAACTGCAACGTTTTTACGTGTCTATTACCATTAAGTGCCGTGTTTTCGAGGCTAATCAACTGCAACAGGGTGATCCAGTTGGCCATGTTTGAGCTGGTCTCCAATTACTCAACTCCCTTATTCAAAGACTCGGCCATGATTGTTGCCACCTTTATAAAAGCTAATTAATAGTAGAACCGTTACAATCCGTTCACCTCAAAATCCTTGTAGAACTTCCGAAATACGCAATTAGCTAATGGAAACTGTGCTGAATAACTTAGATTGGTGACAGACAGCGACAGCTCATGACTTGTATCTGTAGACTTGAAATTTATCTGGTTTTCGTTGTTAGTATTTATTTTGATCAGTTGACAGCATACCTGTATTAACAGTTTACAGTTTATTACAGTTTATTGTATACATAGAAATCAACATCAAATGCAACAGAAATCTCATAACAGATCAATAGATCACAAAATCAATGCAATTGACATTTGGATTACATCAGCTTAAATGGGATTCTAATTAGCACTTAGAATGGCGAAATATAGCGCCCTTGTGTAAAATCGGAAGATTTGTTTGTGACGGAAATCGAATTAATATTATTCATTACTAATCTTTCCACAGATCAATTAGCTAATATCGAAAGTATTTTTGTAGTTCAAAATGATCAAAAATGGAGTTGTAGGAGAACTATTTTGTGTTTCAAGCTATACCAATATATCAAAACTCACCAGATCTGCACATCTTTGGTTAAAATTTTACTGCCATAAAATCAAGCGATAGAAAAATATGTATTTTAAAACAGGGACCGTATAGGTATTATATATAAGCAAGTAAGAAAGCTATAGTCGAGTGTACTCGTCTACAAAACTCCCTGTACCCAGTTCAAATATTTCCGATCGCGTCTTCGTACACTTACACATATACACACACATACATAAGGACGCAGACACACGAGCGACAGCGCAAGCGAGGCATTTTAAGTGGTGGCTGTGCTTCTTCTTCCCCCTCGCTGCAGCACTGAATCTTCTTTCGTGAATAACTTCCGTGTTTATTGTCCGATCAACTTGAAATTTAGACAATAGATTAAGAGTGACTAAATTATTGTACATGCCAAATTTAAAAGCTATTTCTTGAAAATTGTTACAGTAAAACGGTTTGCGGTAGAACGGGGTAAGATATCTGAAATATGAAACAAACTTGATCTGCGTATGGTGTATAGAAAACTACATTTCAAATTTGGTGTATCTAGCTCTTGTAGTTGCTGAGATCGACGCGTTCATACAGACGGACAGACGGACGGAAGTGAGCACCCTCAAATTTTCCTAAGATGTATGTGGAAGCAGCTTTCTAATTCATAATAATTTCCCAACTTAAAGTTAGGTAAGCTTCATAAATTTTAACATATTCAAAATAGCGCTATTTGAGTAGCCAACACTTTTCATATCAATGCTATAATAGCCCTTAATTGTGACGGCTGCTTAATATTTCATGTTCACATAGGAAAAACTCCAACTTTCGTTGCCTTGGGCTCCCCACAATTGCTGTCTTTTTTGGTGCTTTACTTTTTATACTAACAATCGCTAGTCACACCAATTGAACTTTAATCGCCGCTCGCTGTGACTTTTGTCATTGCTTTATCGTTTAGGCGACAACATAGAGGAGTCCCAATGCCACGGCTCCCCACTTTTACAGGGTCGCCGCTTTCGGAGTACAATTGCCAAAAAAATAGTGTCCAGGGGTTGTCAATCGCGGGCATTTTCCCAACAACCCGGAGTCCCGACTCGAAGCTCGCTTTGTCTCATTGAATAGCCGTTGTCACGCCCACTTTATAGCCCAGTCCTGCCACATGTGTGTGTGTGTCCGCGAGTGTGTGTGTCTGTGTGTTTTTGTATGGATGCTTAACTACTTGTTCGAATTTTTATGCGCGTCTGTTAGAATTTTCAGCTATTTCAGCGAAATGGCATGAAAAATAAAACAAAAATGAAACACAAAACTGGCGAAAAATTTGTCGTACAAATCTTTGAAATGGCTCCGTTGAGAACTATTTCAATGCGTCGAATCAATAAATTTTGCTAGGCAATCGCATCGTTTTGTCTGACAATTTGGATGGCATGTTTTTGGCGCTACGTCCTCTGAACAGAAGGAGCCTGCCTCAGTCAATAGTTTGTCTGCCCTAATCGTTATTGCACGGCTGATAAATATTAATGTCATGTGCAAAGATCCTACGTCTGATGCTGCTGCTTCCTGACTGCTTTGCTAATGGCTAAGTTCTCTCTGTTCTTTGCGTTTGTTTTTCCAATGTGCATTTTATGGGAACTTAGCACGTGGCTAGCCTACTTAGCTCCCACGATTTCTGTGCTTCCGATTCCCAAGAACACATATATAAGCTCTCATGAGCAGTTTTGTGGAAAAATTCCATTTGTTTATTTTTAACAAAACAAGAGTACAAATGACGCAGTAGCGACTATTAAAGTGAAAGTTATTTTTGTAAATATTTATTTGTAATATTGATAAGAAAGCTATAATGTAAGGCACGCGCTAAAGATGCGGGAATTACATAAATTATAATTAGTATTAAATTAAACTTTGAAAAGGTTACAACTACTATTTTATTAAATCCAGCTAGTTTTTAAACTATGTATTATAACCATCGTACTTACAACGATTTCTGCATATTTCATGGCACATCAGGAGCACACACGTCAGTCACTCTGAATGTGATGGACAGAACTCAGTCAGCTCGGATAATCGCATATTAATGAGTTGATTTAACTTTCTGGCTCAGGTTAATCGCGCTCATATCATGAGCTTCACAGCAAATTACAGCATATTATATGTATACATAATTGCCCTTTAATGTTTGCCCTAGCCAGGACACCCCTCGCTCCAGAAAAACGCCCCCAACGCAGCGCATCAATGTAAAGTAAAATTGTGTGTAAAAAATGTGATAATTAACTTAAGTCCTCTGGGAATTGGTGGACGGGTTGTTGACGGTCCCTCATGGCTCTTTGAATAGCTCGCATACGACCAAAAGGCTGTGCTTTTTATGTCTACATAATGCACACACATAAATACGAATACATGAGCTCATTGTCAGTTAATTATGTAAAATGTCGGGGCGTATATTTTAATTTCTGCCAACAACAAAAAATACATGTTACGTAAAAGATTTTATACAGACTCATTTCATTTGCATTCTTCTACAAACAGATTTGTAGGTGTTCCATATGTGTGAATTAGAGATGAGCGCATCATAATTATTAGGATTATACCAAATTTTTTAACATGAAGTTAGAAACGTGTGCTTCAATACCCATTACTCAAATTTCTTGAATGAAGCAAAGAGTTTTAACTGAATAATGTATCTCAATTATTAATTAACACGACAAATTAAGTAAGACTCCGGTCTGAAATTCCATATTTGTACTCATACACATATTCAAGCAGTTCCGCGGAAGTGCAAGCAAGCAGTTCATTTCTGGTGTCGGCCGCTTAACTCTGCTTGGCAGTTAGAGCTACCGATAATTTCTTGAGTACCTTCTGTGTGGTGTACGAACAGGTAGTAAGACGGACATAACTGTATCGACTCCCCTTAACCCTTTTATGTCCACAGGGTGTAATGATTTCTCCTGGTGCCGAAAACAGTATACCCTTGCATAGATGTCAAAAAAGTTGGATAACTGAACTTTCCACTGATGTTCCTAAATGGTATTCTAATTTGATCCAAAAGTATAAGAGTTTAAAAATACTTTCGACTTTTATTAATATGTTCTGAGTTATTTGAATATTCATTATCTATATTCATCATATTCAACTCTTTCAATTTTAAAAATCATTGGCAAACAAATACTAAATTAAAATAATTAATATTACCAATATTATACATGAATGAAATAAGCTGAAAACTTTGCAACTAAATATATTAAATATTGTAGTTTCACAAGCTAAGTTTTAATGTTGAATTCTTAAATTTTCAATTTCAATTCAGCACCACTTTAAATGAAGTGGTAGTTTCTTTATTCATCTTGACACGTGCTTAAAGCTTATAGACGTATCTACAACCAGAACAAAAATTTCAACTTAAGATTCCACTTTGTACAATTGCAGATAAATCTGCTTGAAAAGTATTCCAGTCAGGTATTGTGGGATAGGTTGTGGAGGAACCCACCAGCTCATCTCTAGTCTTGCAGCCAAATTGTCACAGTATTTTGCGGTGATGGTGTTAGTGTTTTTGTTGCGGTTTTATAAATTAAAATGATGTTTACCTACAGCAGCTGTGCAGGTGTCTGTCTGTCACATTTGGGTGGCTTGGGGTTCGTTGGCCGAGTGAGAGTTTTGTCAGTCATTTGCCCTGCACATTTGACTTTCTTCATTTGCTTTGTTAATGAGCGTCTCATAATGCATATAATTAAACACAACAACAATGGAGCCATAGAAACATACATACATACATACATACATATGCACACACGTGCACAGTGGCAATTAGTAATTCTCGTTAGGCAAAGGTTTTTCCTTCCTGTTTTTGCCATCTTCCGTTTGGGATGCATGACAGTTCCTCTCTGTGCTAATCCTTTATAAATAATGCATTAAATGTAGCTTATGAAGATAGTGAGATCCAGGAAAGCAGTTGGGAGCGCATTTTACAACTGCTTTCCCTTGTCCTGTCGGAAGTCTGGCAAACGGGCCAGATCCTGAGCTGAGCTCCATTTAATTCAATTTGCATAAAGTGCTTGGCATTTTATTAACCCACTAAACGTAATTTAGTGGCCTGGCCAAAAACCTGAGCTCGGCCCAAGCCACACGCTTCAATTGCCCCGCTGATGAAGTGCTGGCCAACCATCCGACCGCCCCGTTCCCCTTTGGCCCTAGCTTGGGCCCTATCCCTGGGGCTCATGCCGGCCCCAATTATCGAAAGTCCGCAGCGCAGCTTTTGTTGATTTTGCCGACCTTGTGCCTAGTCGAGCGTTAAGTGGAGCATTTGCGGCGAGCCTAACGACGGATCCGGCCTCAGTCCTTACCCCGCACTCCTCACCCCACACCCCTTCAGCTTTTCCGCCGTTGCATTTCAGCTAAGATTTTTACGTGGCATTTATGCAAAATCGAGTCAAGTGTACCTTGGCCACTTGAGCTGAATAAGCTGAGAGGCTTGGCTTAGCAACCAAAATGGCCCAATATGGCCATTAACAAATACTGCAATGCAGGATGTAAAAGTATCTGATTGCTAGTTGTCTTTTAACCAAAATTAATGTGGCTGTCAAATTATACTAAAGTGATTTTCATTTTCTTACCAACTTTCAAGCAAGGCTTGTGAGCAACTTGTTACACCCTCTAGCTTTCGAATGGGTAAGGGGGTAGTAAAACTGTGTAAATTTATGTAACAGGTAGATGAAAGCATTTCCGATGATAGAGTGTTTATATTCTTGATCAGTATCAACGGTCTGTCTCTGTGTACGTAGATATTAACATCTGGTTTGGATCAGATATTGGTATAGAGAGTCTCGTAGTTGAGTCTTGAGTGAGTCGTTTTCAAGCCCTTAAAGTATATATGAGTATATATTAGAGCTACAAGATAATCGATTCAACTATCGATAGCATCGATAATTTGTATTATTCACTTGTTGCTAAACATGTCGTTGAGGTCCCCCACAGAAAGAAAGCACAGAGAATGTTGGTATTGGTTTAAGAAACGCGGAAAATATTATGGATTCGTTTCTGGAGGGGGAGTTTGACTTAATAATAACCTCCTATACAGCACTATTTACTTTAAAATCCACAGATAATTTCGATTGTGGCTGCAAACAAAAACTATCAAAACTATCGAGTGTGGGTCCTCTTGATATTTTCGCCGCTTTATTAAGTATATTATTAGGCTCTTCCTGTCAAATCTGTACAATGTTGTCTATAATATATACATATACATAAAACTCCTTAGCATGACTGACTGAGTGATGTGTGAGCAACGGGCCCGGGCCCGGACTTTGGGAAATGTGCCCCACGGGCGGCAAACTGTTGTATGCAACTTGAAAAATCTACTCCCATCCGTAACCACGTACGGCAAAATGTGTGAGAGAAGCTTTTTGTTAGATTAAGGGAAAATACTGGTAATTTATTTTCGTTTATTTCTTACTTTATGCCATGCAACAACAATGTACCAATTATATAATTACAAATAACAATGATTGTTTAAAAAACTCCTTTTGAAACTCTTTTCCTAGCTTTTTTTAACGAAGTGAAGATTAATACACGCAATATCACTAATTGATGGCCACACTTGACTGCAATATACTTAAATGTTCCCCCAACTGCTTTCATAGATCGCTCATTTGACTGCCCTTTCACGGCCTTTTAGACAGCTGAGTGTGCCAGTTCCCAGTCCCGCTTCTCACTACAGTCAGAAGGTTTGGCAAAAGTCTGCTCACCCATCAAATACTTGAAGCGCAAAATATAAAACATAAAATATGATTAAGACACACAAATCCCAACATCCAAAAGGAGCAAAAGGAAGAAAAAAATCACTGAAGTATGGCAAACGTAAGCAATTCAGACAGCCAGAACGCCCAAAAGTAGGCTACACAAATTTGATATGATTGGTTTTTGGTTTGGTTTATGAATTTGGGTGCCCAACCAAAGGGCTAACGAAGCGAATGCAGTGAATAAGGGGAACGAAGGGAAAGTGCTGCGAATAAGGCCCCAAAACTGACCGCTCATAAATTACAACAATAACGCAGCAACAACAACAACAACAAGGCTATGAAATCAACGGATTTTGTCCTATACACAAATGAGCAAATATCAAAAGCTATAAAACCATTTAGTCAGATGAGCGTGAAATTTTTTGTGGCAATTTTGGGCCGGATCTCTGTTTGGCTTTAAGCACACGACAAGCGTTGAGGCCACAAATTTTTGCAACAACTGTGTGACGTTTTATGAGTGTGCCACGCCCACAGGTCACAAGCACACACACACACACACACAGCAACAGCAGCCAAGCGGCTCTTTGTCCAGCGTTAAATAACATTTAAATAGTGGCAAAACACGTACTAGGCAAGGGGGTTATCAGGGGGAAGTGGGGATGTTGGGAAGTGGGTGTGGTGTGTGTATGCAACATCAGGCAAGAAAGCTTTGCCAGCCACATCGGCTACAGTTTTTGGCCGTTTCGCTTAGATTTTAAGCCTGTCCAGCTGCTGTCCTGGCCAGGAACAACGCCATCGCGCCTGCTACCAAACTCGTGCTGCCTGCTTATGATGGCAGCAGGAATTAAATTTCATTTAATGTGTCGACGGCGCCGAAAACTTTGCGCACACATGTGCTGGCAAACATTTGATGATAACAAAAGCAGGTCAAATGTGTACCACCAAAATACTACCCCCTACCAGACCCAGCCAAGCCCTAGCGCCAACCAAAAATGCCACCCATCAAAGGAATTAGGCTGCTGCTGTTGTTGCCTGTGGCCAGCCGGGCAGAAAAATTATGATTATTTTGCGCAATTAACCCAAATTATATAAATTTATGTAGTGCCGTCTGAGATTCGCTTGAAGGTCGTCGTCAACACCAACAATAACGTTTGTGGTCTTTTAAGTACTTTAATTGTTGGTAAACATCTGTTGTTATTACCGAAAAGGCAGAAACATAAACATTGCTAATGGCTATTCAGAAGCTGCCACAACGACTGGTGAGCCTGATGAGATTTTTGAATTGGCACTACAATTTGTAATGGCCCACACTAGTAGTATGAGTCAAATGAATGAAAATACGAGAGGAACTGTACTTAAGCTAAATGAATGAAAATAAAGTATAACTATACGGCCAAGAAGGATATAACAAATAAATTATTATATTAAAGTGAGAAACGGATCAGGGAGTACTCTATTTCTAGCCTGTTTTTAGACTCGTGTTTCAAAAAAACTTCATTTGAAATTGGGATAACTTTATAACAATTAAGCGAGTGAACTTTCCAAATTCTTATGTATAGTTTGGACAACAGCTAAGTCCTTAACGTAACAGAGTCCTAACACACTATAATAAAAACTTGTTCGCAATGTCTAGCAGTAAAACTTTAATATCCCAAATACAAGTCCTTATAGTAGAAGCATATGTATATGTCAAACTTTATTATTGCATAATTCGCTCAAGCCCGATTGCTGCAATTTATATTTATATCTAAGCCTTCGCTTTTATGACACTCGACGAACCTTTCCTTCTCCGCCTGACTTCTCTTCAGTTAATGCGACATTTAGCCCAGTTTTACGGCTCGACCTCATTGCCAGCGATTTTCCGCTGTCCCAGGCGGCGAATGCGCAATATTTCAGCCAGCTTGTAGCTTGTTGCTTGTTGCTCGTGTCGTCGCCATCGTCATCGTCATCGTCATAATCATAATAATCATCATCATATTTTCATCCCATCTCTTCATTTCCATCATCATATTCACAACTTAACGTCCACTTCTCCGTCAAACAGGCCGTAAAGTGGCATTTCCGTTGTCGTTCATCGCTGGTTCGTTTGGTTTGTTTGGATCGTTCGTAGCCAGTGCGCCTTTTTGTATGCAGCATAAAATTAAATTATTTGTTGCATAAGCTGGGCAGCCATCTCTGCCCCCGAGCCGCCCGTTGCCTCTGCAGCCACTACAAAAGCCAACCAGCCATGCACCAAAGTGCTAAGCCATGAGAAAGTGTGCACTTGAAGCGGCACAAGCCGCATGCTACACAGCTCACGACCACGCCCCTTTTTTTGAAGGCAACTGCAACGTCGTCGTCGTCGTCGTCGTCGTCGTCAACGTTGTCGTTGTTGTTGCATTCGTCGTTGACGGCGGCAGCCCATTATTATACTTTGAGCGCCGGCGAAATCAGGCAAAACTTCGTTTGGCCACTGTTGTTGCTGCGCTCTTTTTATACTCTGTTCCGCACCGGAAGAGGAGTATATAGGACTTACGCCTTGTAATTCGCCACTATTAAAGCTAAAGCACCCAAATTTCTTATATGTACATGTTGGCTTATACACCATTTAGCAATAGCCTATTGTAACCCCCACACCTTTATAGCTAGAGTCACCAAATTTGATATGAGGATTACTGAAAGGTTAAACTCAAACAATTTCTGCCACGCCCACTCCTGCCCGCAAATAGGCAAATGAAAATCGGCTGGGCACAGAATATACCGCAGTCAGGACTTTCATTCTCCATACTTAATTTTTTTGTCACTGCAGAAGGCAGGGACGCTCAGTTTTCCACGCGTTGCACTTTTCAACTTGAACGTCGGCTTCGTTTTCATTACATTTCGTTTCATTCATATATTCAGGCGCTCTTTCTGCTGCTTTCATTCATTTCGGACTTGGCTATTTAATTCGACTTTCGACTCTTTTTCTTAGTATCTGTGGTGTCTCTGTTCGACTTTGGCAACAAAACAGGGGAACGGTATCATTAATGCATCAAGTCGAAGTTGCTATACTCTTTCAGTAGCTTGGAATGAAATGTATTATAATATTCGCTAAAGTTGAGCAAGTAGGAGTGGTCTACTCGACTACGAGATACCCTGAACCTAGTATTAAGTGACCACATATACAGGGTATACAGGGAACATTTCTTGACATTTCTTCACCGATTTCGAAAAATCGATACCTTTGGGCGGAGTAAAGGGGCCCAAAGAAGAGTGGGGGAAAGTTTAATATTCATCCCAACAGTTTCGACTTCTTATACTTTAATTATTTATTTCATTGATATTTATTGTTGTATGTATGTATGCGTATGTGAGCTAGTTTATGTAGATATTCTGCTTCGCCTTTCTTTCATCTCATCTTCTTATTCGATACAACTTCGAGGTCATAGTTGCAATACCCTTTAAAAGGATGTGCATGTAAACATACAGACTGCAATGGCGAACTCTTCGTATAAATTTCACGGCTCGCCAGATGGGTATGTCAGCTCTGTGCGTCTGGGTCAGCGTTTATTTTTCGAACTCACCTGAACGCTTTCACCTTCCCCAATTCTTTTTTCGTTAAAACGGCCGCAATTTCCACTGCTCATTTGCATTTTTAATGAAACCATATAAAGCGGCCAAAAAAAACAGGATACGGCGAGAGTAAGTACGAGGGCAAATTATGAGCCAAAAGCAACGTTTTTATATACATTTTCCACACATGCCAATGTGAATCAGTTAAATAAATATATATGTATGGTGTATGTATACGAGTACTCCTTATCCAGGACCAGACCCCAATCCAAAGTGTCAACATTTTGACGCTCATCAGCACTGGGAATTTCAGTAACCAATAAATGTTTCACATCATTTGCATAGACAGTTTTGTTGCGAACTTAAAAGCTTATTCCATTCCGGCGCTTCAATCATTTTGACCATCTGCCGGATTCAAGGAAGTCTTTGTCTTTGCGGTTTCGCAACACTTGCAGATTTATGTGACCGCAAAACTTTGCTGCGGGGCATAAATTAATGTTTAATTGCTGAATTTATATGAGAAGGCGAGCTAATTTTGAGTCTCATCAAATTGAGGAAGAAGTTGTACATAGTATGCTTTGCTGCAGTACATACACATAAGAAGCAAAATATATAGATAACATATAAGTTTTCTATTATAATCAGTTAAAATGCTACTCATTAAATATATGATGGGTACATATTTTGAAATTGGTGACATATAGCAGTGCCACATCTTTCATTTTATAAGACAATGCAAATATCTACGGAATTTAGTAAGCACGCAAATTAATAATTAATAATTTCCTCTGCATTGGTCTCATAACCTCTGCGAGGATACAAAAAGTAACGATATTTGATTTAAATTAAATTTCCAAGCTGTGCATAATGAAAGCAGTATTTTAGAAACTTTAAGCAGTGCTTATTGCCTTTAACAGTTCACACAAAACTGTGCACTTGCTGGGTAGTTGTTGCACAGTGCCTCTCAAACTGCAAAAGCGCTGAAAGTATGCAATGCCATGTACGGAATTAACGGGGACTTTACCTGATTTGTTTACCAATTTAAACAAAATACGGGGTGCTCAGCCCAAGATGCTCAGGAGAATCTATGGAGCTCCGTGGTACATGCAAATGCGATCTAAAATTTGCTAAAATCGGTAACGTCATCAAGCAGAAATCGGAGAGATACAGAGACGCCTGAAAAATCACACCAATGCTGTAGCCAGACAATTAACTTCTGACACCACTCTGACAAGATGTCCACTGGTTGTAAGAGTACGTAGACCAAGAAAAAGAAGACTCAAAAGATATCACCCTCAGGACTTACCGCATCGCAAAGTCTTCTGATTACATTTTACAAGGTAAAGTCGTCTAATTAAAATGTTCTTTAGTGTATATACTATAATAACAGAGAGCGGCTCATCCCAACGCACTGGCAAAGCGGTTAATTGGCGAAAGACCTCGCCGCAATGCCAGAAAAAGAAGGTTGAATGATTCTATCCCAAGGACTTGCCCACCAAAGTCATCGTATAAAATTTGTTCCTTATTCAAAATATAATATATAATGTAAAATAAATATAAACAAGTAAGAATGCTATAGTCGAGTATACCCGACTACGAAACTCCCTGTACCCAGGTCAAAAATTTCCAATCGTATCTTCGTAAGCTTACACATACACACACATACATACACAAGGGCGCACACACACGAGCCACAGCGCAAGCGAAGTATTTTAAATGGTGGCTGTGCTTCTTCTTCCCCTTGCTGCAGCACTGAATCTTCTTTCGTGAATAACTTCCGTGTTTATTATCCGATCGACTTGAAATTTGGACAGTAGATTAAGAGAGACTAAAGTATTGTACATGCCAAATCTTAAAGCTATATCTTGAAAATTGTTACTGTAAAACGGTTTTAATCGATTTGCGGGGGAACGGGGGGAGATATCTGAAATATGAAACAAACTTGATCTGCGTATGGTATACAGGAACCTACATTTCAAATTTGGTGTCTCTAGCTCTTGTAGTTGCTGAGATCGACGCGTTCATACGGACAGACGGACAGACGGACAGACGGACAGACGGACAGACGGACAGACAGACGGACATGGCCAAATCGAAATCTCTTTTGATACTGATCAAGAATATATATACTTTATAGGGTCGGAGATGTCTCCTTCTGTCTGTTACATACATTTGCACAGATGTAATACCCCCTTTTACCCATTTTATGGGTACAGGGAGTAAAAATTCACATATGTACCGGCTTTTTACATGCAACCTGTCAAGCTGCCACTATGGCAGAGTAATGTTAAAAGCAGAAACTAATCTTACTAATCTCAAAAACTGTTATACTGTTTAATGACCATCTGATGATTTATGTTCGCCTGGTATTTAATGCATTTGACGCTTACAAATTGGAATTTATAACCCTGGTAACATTTGGTTAGCTTGTACGCATTAGAAAAAAAATTTTTTAAATCAAAACCTTGAAAATTCGATTATAACGTAAATCTCAACATAAGCGTTTTTTAAGAAACTACTAATAAGTGCAGCATTTAAATAATTGTAAAATAATAAAGCAGCTATAAAGAAGCTACCCACATGAAGCAATTTGATATAATTACTAGCACTTTATGCATTTTGCTCATTTTATTTCAGTGTTTTATGTCGTATTTTACAGAGAATTTACAAGATCTATTCCAATTTACAATCCACTCTTTACCACCATTTGCTGCCAGTGTCCTGTTTGACATCCACATAGCTAGTGGCATGTCCATGTCCATGATCGTAGTGGCTGTGATCGTAGGACTTGTGATCCTCTGAGTGGGCGTGTCCAACATGCTTGACGACCGCCTGGAAACCATTATGGTCATCTGCTGTATATTCCACGACGCGAGTGCGTCCGTCAGCCTCCTTCATGGTGTAGCCGCCCTTGACCTTGTCGCCATCTCGTGACTCCCACTGTTGCTTAATGTCGCCCGTTTTCGTGTCCTTCACACCATAGTCGAACTGGTATTTGGGATGATGATGGGACTCGGCAGCCACATGATGTTGCTGTGGTGCCCAGTGATGCTCTTGAGGTGCCGCTGCCACATGGTAATGCTGCTGTGGTGCCCAGTGTTGCTTGGGCTCCTGGCTGTGCCACTTCTTGGGCGCCTCATGATGTGTATGTATGCTGTAGCCCACTCCATGTTCATGTTCATATCCACCATGAGGTATATAGCTCGCAGCTGAAACTCCCAGGAGAGCACAGCACACCAAAGTTAATTTATGAGCCATTTCAATAGAGTATTTGATTATAGATGGACCAGATTTGGCTTGTTGCTTGGTCGGAAACCCAAATGAGACTGAGATACCAAACATACATTCCCTAGCCTTTTTATAGCCAACCATTCTTCCTAAATAGAAGTGCATTAATTAGATTTCAGAAGGTTAAATAGGCTAGAAAAGTAATATATAAAAATGCTTAAAAAATTTGTGCAAATTTTCCCTTCCCACATTCCAATTCGTATTTAGTTGCTTATACCCCTTGCCCAATTAAAAGCAGCCTAAAATGTATCAAAACAACAACAACATCTCGGAAACCCTTGAACAATCGTTAATGTGTTGTGATCGATTAAGAAAAAGCTCGTTAACAGCAATGAAGGTCAAAAAGACAATCAAATTCTAGCTTATTCATAATTCGCTGGTATATTAGTAGTTACTTAACAGTCGTTTTGTGGTGTGATCTTCCTAAATATATCCTTACTGACCTTCCGAACTCCACCCACAACTCCCTACCACTATCCTATCTCCCATATCTAACCCAGGGCCGGACCAAAGCATCATCCGAACCCTTATGAGTATCAGCTTGGCTGGAGTCCGGGTCAAAAGCTAGCTCGTCGTTTACGTGAGGGCTTAGGTAACTAGCGAACGTATTTTGTAACCAGCCTAATCCGGGTACGCGATACTTTACACTGGTGAACTTCTAAATACTTTTCCGCTTCTCGTGGCAGTCTCCCTGAAACCGGCGGCGACGCGGGCGACCCACGGCACCCGTCCTCAGAAGAAGAGACCATCCTCTAGCAATTGACACAAGGAAACAACGCCAGGCTAGCTAACTAACCAGAATGTTAAATAGTCATCGCGTCTTACCAAGGGGAAGAGTAGAGTCCAGCGAACATAATTTAGGTGGAAGCCCGAAGGAAACTTCCAACGGCGTTCAGTGATTAAGAGCCTAATGCTGTGTATGTTTAAGCTTCTTGTTATATACCACGTAAAACAGTGAGTGGCCCAAGTACATACGCCATCAGGCTAACACCATCATGGCAAGAATGTTCATAATGTAACACCTTAATCTAGCCCTCGTACAAAAGCCATAGTGTAACCATAACAACAAACGATACAAAGATACAGTGGGAGCATCAGCGTACTTCGCCGGAGGGAAAACCCTAGCAGTCAGTCATATATGTACCCAGGGGCTGGTCCTCATTACTAATATAGATAAGAAGGATATCACCAAGGACTTCAAAGCTATCAGCTTGGACAAGAGCCTTGGAAGTGCATATACTCCATAATGCTCCACTTCATAGTGCTCCACTTAATTGTACAATCAAGCACTCCATAAAATGGCACACCGATGGATCCCCACACTTGGAATCGCGAGCCCTCGAATGAAGTACCACTAACCCCAGGGGTTACATGTGCTATATGCATTTTAAAATAGACATATTGTAATTCTATCTTACAGACCAAGACCAAGATCACCTCTAAGCAGGTTCAATATGTTTGGAATAGGCTACATAGATGGGCATAGAGATTTAAGAATATACATAGATATAAACACGAATCCTCAAAACATATTCTAACAGAATGTGTGGTACTCATCAGAAAAAGATATATGCTTCTTGGAAAGCTTATCTTAGAATCAGATGACAAGAGAATTAGTCAAGATCTTAAGATGTTGTTTATTTTATAGCACTTTATGCATTTTGCTCGATTTATTTTACTATTTTTGTTGTTTTTTTAAAGAGTATTTTTAGAATTATTTACAAGATCTATTCCAATTTACAATCCGTCATTTTACCACCATTTGCTGCCCGTGTCCTGTTTGATATCCACATAGCTAGTGGCATGTCCATGTCCATGATCGTAGTGGCTGTGATCGTAGGACTTGTGATCCTCTAAGTGGGCGTGTCCAACATGCTTGACGACCGCCTGGAAACCATTATGGTCATCTGCTGTGTATTCCACGACGCGAGTGCGTCCGTCAGCCTCCTTCATGGTGTAGCCGCCCTTGACCTTGTCGCCATCTCGTGTCTCCCACTGCTGCTTAATGTCGCCCGTTTTCGTGTCCTTGACGCCATAGTCGAACTGGTATTTGGGATGATGATGGGACTCGGCAGCCACATGATTGTGCTGTGGTGCCCAGTGATGCTCCTGAGGTGCCGCTGCCACATGGTAATGCTGCTGTGGTGCCCAGTGATGCGCGGGCTCCTGGCTGTGCCACTTCTTGGCCTCATGATGTGTATGTATGCTGTAGCCCACTTCATGCTCATGTTCATATCCACCATGAGGTATATAGCTCGCAGCTGAAACTCCCAGGAGAGCACAGCACACCAAAGTCAATTTATGAGCCATTTCAATAGAGTATTTGATTATAGATGGACCAGATTTGGCTTGTTGCTTGGTCGGAAACCCAAATGAGACTGAGATACCAAACATACATTCCCTAGCCTTTTTATAGCCAACCATTCTTCCTAAATAGAAGTGCATTAATTAGTTTTCTGGAGGTTAAATAGGCTAGAAAAGTAATCTATAAAAATGTTTTAAAAATTTGTGCAAATTTTCCATTTCCACATTCGAATTCGTATTTAGTTGCTTATACCCCTTGCCCAATTAAAAGCAGCCCATATTATATTAAAACAACAATAAAATCTCGGCATTACTTGAACAATCGTTAATTTTGTTGTAATTTTACTGCTAGTTGTTGTTGTTTAAGTTAGAAATCAATCAACAAGTGTGCCTCGCTTTCAAATCGACCAAAACACAACATTGCCACGCCTCGCTGCATTTCGAAGCCAAACTTCGAGTGATTTGGCGCCCAGTTAGCCAAAACCCCAAAACCAAATGACCTTGACGCATTGCAGAAGTGGGCGATCGATTTGCTTCGGGGGCACTGAGCCCAATACTTCCGAATTGGCGCTAAACTAAATACCAGCTAATGTTTTCTTTAAGCGGCGCAAATTAAATGGCTTTGTTTTCAGTGTAAAATATGATTTATTGTTATTAGCTACGTTGTGTTCGATTAAGAATAAGCTCGTTAACAGCAATGAAGGTCAACAAAGACAATCAACTTCTAACTAAATCATTACTTTACACTTTCGGATTTACGGCTTTAAGTGATCGTAATATCACAAGTAAGAATGCTTTAGTGGACAAAAAGCTGGTCTGTCGACAGTTGCAGACCAGCTGATTGTGGTTGCATCTTCCAAAATATATACTCAGTGACCTTTCGAATTCCACCCACAATTCCTAACCACTATCCTATCCTCCAACTCTAACCCAGGGCTGGACGAAGGTATCATCAGGATCGTTATGATTGTCAGACTGGCTTGGGTCCGGGTCAAAAGCTAGTTCGTCGTGTACGTGAGGTTACCTAAGCCCTCACGTACACGTGAGGCGACCGTCTTTTGTAACCAGCCTAATCCAGGTACTCTACCCGGGCGGACTTCTATATACCTCTCCACTTCTTGTGGGAGTCACCCTGACAACACGTTGGCGACGAGGGTAGCTCACGGCCCCCTTACTTAGAGGTAAGACCCATCCTCAACGACGCAGGTAAACATTACCGATAGCCCTTCTCCTCACCAAAGGGCAAAGTAAAGTCAAGCAAACGTATTTAAGGTGAGACCACGAGGAAAACTTCTAAAGACGTTCAGTGATTAAGAACCCAATCCTTTCTTACATTTAGTATGTGTATATTTGAACACCGTAGTTTAAAACCTTTCTGGGTCTACAAGCATACCACGTAAAAGAAATTTCGGAGGGACCCGAACATCAACAGAGCTACAATTCAACCACATAGCCCTTGTACGAAAGATTGGTAATCTGCGACAAATAGAATTCGTACCGAACCAAGAGCATTTATTATGATTAGAAAACTTATTAGGTATACTATCCTAACAATATTCTTGACTCGATCGTAATAAAAGCCCTTGGAGCTACCACAACAATCCTTATAACATCGGCGAGCTTCGCTAAGGTTTCGAATGAGTTAGAATGGTCATTATCCCCAATATGGGGAAGAACCACCAACATTAAGAACTTCAGACCTAACAGCTTGAAATTGCAATGATCACTTGTCTAGCAAATCCTTGAAAGCGCTAATGGACCCCACTCCACAAGCACACCATTAAATGGTACACGATGGAACTATAGGCACTAGTCTTAGGGTGGTAAACCCTTTATTCAAGTACCAATAACCCCAACACACATACGCTAGCATGTTCTAAGCTGAGGTATGTGCTATTGGAAGGTGATGCTGATGCTTAACAATAATCTTAAAGATTACCTCTATGCAGGCTTGAGATATTCGGGATGGTTTTCAGAACAAAAATTTTAGATATTTTGATGTGGATATAGAGGCATCATTATTACATATTCCAGCAGAATAGGCAACACAGGCTAAAATACGAAATATGCATCCTGGAAACCTTATCAGATGACAAGCAAATTAACTAATAAGATCTGATTTACTTTATAGCACTTCATGCATTTTTCTAATTTTTTTTAGTATTTTTTGTTTTTTTTTTTTTACAGAGTATTTACAAGATCTATTCCAATTTACAATCCTCTCTTTACCACCATTTGCTGCCAGTGTCCTGTTTGACATCCACATAGCTACTGGCATGCCCATGTCCATGATCATAGTGGCTGTGAGCGTAAGACTTGTGATCCTCTGAGTGGGCGTGTCCAACATGCTTGACGACCGCCTGGAAACCATTATGGTCATCTGCTGTGTATTCCACGACGCGAGTGCGTCCGTCAGCCTCCTTCATGGTGTAGCCGCCCTTGACCTTGTCGCCATCTCGTGTCTCCCACTGCTGCTTAATGTCGCCCGTTTTCGTGTCCTTGACGCCATAAACGAACTGGTATTTGGGATGATGATGGGACTCGGCAGCCACATGATTGTGCTGTGGTGCCCAGTGATGCTCCTGAGGTGCCGCTGCCACATGGTAATGCTGCTGTGGTGCCCAGTGATGCTCGGGCTCCTGGCTGTGCCACTTCTTGGGCGCCTCATGATGTGTATGTATGCTGTAGCCCACTCCATGCTCATGTTCATATCCACCATGAGGTATATAACTCGCAGCTGAAACTCCCAGGAGAGCACAGCACACCAAAGTCAATTTGTGAGCCATTTCAACAGAGTATTTTAATTATAGATGGACCAGATTTGGCTTGTTGCTTAGTCTGAAACACAAATGAGACTGAGATACCAAACACACATTCCCTAGCCTTTTTATAGCCAACCATTCTTCCTAAATAGAAGTGCATTAATTAGTTTACAGAAGGTTAAATAGGCTAGAAAAGTAATCTATAAAAATGATTTAAAAATTTGTGCAAATTTTCCATTTCCACATTCGTATTTGTATTTAGTTGCCTTATGCCCCTTGTCCAATTAAAAGCGGCCCAAAATGAATTAATACAGCAATAACAACTCAACAACACTTAAAAATTCGTTACTCTTGTTGTAATTTTACTGCTAGTTGTTGTTTATTTATTGTTATTAGCTGCGTTGTGATCGATTAAGAAAAAGCTCGTTAACAGCAATGAAGGTCAAGAAAGACAATCAAGCTCTAGCTAATTCCTGATTCGCTGGTATGTCGGCAGCTACTGTCGTTTGTGGCTGTACTATATCTTCCTTAATATATCCTCATTGACCTTCCGAACTCTACACACAGCTTCCAACCACTATCCTATCCCTCATATTTCACCCAGGGCGGGCTAGGGCGCCATCCGAACCCTTATGATTGTCAGCTTGGCTGGAGTCCGGGTCAAAAGCTAGCTCGTCGTGTAAGTGAGAGCTCAGGTTACTACCGACTGTCTTTTGTAAACAGCCTTATCCGGGTACGCGATACTCTACCCTGGTAAACTTCTAAATACTTCTGCGCTTCTCGTGGAAGTCCCCCTGAAGACCAGCGGCGACGAGGGCTACCCACGGCACCCGTCCTTGGAAGTAGAGACCATCCTCTAGCAAATGACACAAGGAAACAACGCCAGGCTAGCTAACTAACAAGGATGTTAAATGTCATCGCGTCTTACCGAGGGGAAGAGTAGAGACTAGCAAAAATACTTTAGGTGGAAGCCCGAAGGAAACTTCCAACGGCGTTCAGTGATTAAGAGCCTAATGCTGTGTTACATACAGTATGTGTATGTTTAAACTTCTTGTTATATACCACATAAAACAGTAAGTAACCCAAGTACATGCACCATCAGGCTAACACCATCATGTCAAGGATGTTCATAGTGCAACACCTTGGGATAGCCCTTGTACAAAACCATAAACATAACAACAAAATATTGTAAGTGAAAGATTCAGTAGTAATCTGCGACAAAAGGAATCGTAGCGAACCGAGAGAATGTATTTTATTATGATTAGGAAATGTATAAAGTATAATGTCCTTTCTAAATTCATCCTGATTGTAGTACAAGAAGTTGGATCTACTACAAAAACCGTGGTAGCATCAGCGTTCTTCGCCGGAGGGTTAACCCTACCACTCACTCAAATACATATGTATATGCCCAGGGCCTGGTCCTCATCCCTAATATAGATAAGAAAGATATCACCAAGGACTTTAGAGCTATCAGCTTGACATCATTTTTATTTAAAATGTATGACAGGACAAGAACCTTGGAAGTGCATATACTCCATAATGCTCCACTTCATAGTGCTCCACTTAATTGTCGAATCAATCACTCTATTTAATGGTACACCGATGGATCCCCACACTTGGAGTGGTGAATAAAGCACTCGATTTAATGGTACACCGATGGATCCCCACACTTGGAGTGGTGAATAAAGTACCACTAACCCCTGGGCACATGCAATTTTAAAAGATCACCTCTAAGCGGGTTCGAGATGTTTGGGATGCGTTACAGGGCATAGAAATTTAAATTTACATATATATAGAGGTATCCTTATTACATATTCTAGCAGACTGAGCGGCACGCGCTAGAAGAAGAAATATGCTTCTTGGAAAGCTTTTCCTAGAATCAGTTGACAAGAAAATTAACCAATATCTAATCTGATTTATTTTATAGCACTTTATGCATTTTGCTCATTTTATTATATTCTACTATTTTAGTTGTTTTTACCGAGTATTTACAAGACCTTTTACAATTTACAATCCTTCCGTTACCACCATTTGCTGCCCGTGTCCTGTTTGATATCCACATAGCTACTGGCATGTCCATGTCCATGATCGTAGTGGCTGTGATCGTAGGACTTGTGATCCTCTGAGTGGGCGTGTCCAACATGCTTGACGACCGCCTGGAAACCATTATGGTCATCTGCTGTGTATTCCACGACGCGAGTGCGTCCGTCAGCCTCCTTCATGGTGTAGCCGCCCTTGACCTTGTCGCCATCTCGTGTCTCCCACTGCTGCTTAATGTCGCCCGTTTTCGTGTCCTTGACGCCATAGTCGAACTGGTATTTGGGATGATGATGGGACTCGGCAGCCACATGATTGTGCTGTGGTGCCCAGTGATGCTCTTGAGGGGCCGCTGCCACATGGTAATGCTGCTGTGGTGCCCAGTGATGCTCGGGCTCCTGGCTGTGCCACTTCTTGGGCGCCTCATGATGTGTATGTATGCTGTAGCCCACTCCATGCTCATGTTCATAGCCACCATGAGGTATATAACTCGCAGCTGAAACTCCCAGGAGAGCACAGCACACCAAAGTCAATTTATGAGCCATTTCAATAGAGTATTTGATTATAGATGGACCAGATTTGGCTTGTTGCTTGGTCGGAAACCCAAATGAGACTGAGATACCAAACATACATTCCCTAGCCTTTTTATAGCCAACCAATCTTCCTAAATAGAAGTGCATTAATTAGTTTTCAGAAGGTTAAATAGGCTAGAAAAGTAATCTATAAAAATGCTTTAAAAATTTGTGCAAATTTTCCATTTCCACATTCGAATTCGTATTTAGTTGCTTATACCCCTTGCCCAATTAAAAGCAGCCTAAAGTGTATCAAAACAACAATAACATCTCGGCATTACTTGAACAATCGTTAATTTTGTTGTAATTTTACTGCTAGTTGTTTTTGTTTAAGTTAGAAATCAATCAACAAGTGTGGCTCGCTTTCAAATCGACCAAAACACAACATTGCCACGCCTCGCTGCATTTCGAAGCCAAACTTCGAGTGATTTGGCGCCCAGTTAGCCAAAACCCCAAAACCAAATGACCTTGACGCATTGCAGAAGTGGGCGATCGATTTGCTTCGGGGGCACTGAGCCCAATGCTTCCGAATTGGCGCTAAACTAAATACAAGCTAATGTTTTCTTTAAGCGGCGTAAATTAAATGGCTTTGTTTTCAGTGTAAAATATGATTTATTGTTATTACGTTATTTATTATTGTGCTATGCGCCGTGTTAGATTACGAATAGGCTCATTAACAGCAATACTTTCAATCAATACAATACAATACATACAATACAATAAATTTCTAGCTAATTTAAGCCCTCGCACTTTCGGTTTAGAGTGTTAAGAGTGTTTCCTCAAAGGAAAATAGAATGCCTGTCCGTACACCCTATATCTCCCACTACTTTAAGGCTAGAGTCACCAAATTCGATATGAGCCTTTATGTTTTTACAAATATCTTATCCTTCTTGTGCTATGGTTTTTAAATATTTCTTATCCTTTCTGTCCTATGTATACCATAGCTGTGGTAAAAATTGCGGAAAGGCAATATCAGCCAACTGTACACTCCTTTTCAATTGAATTTTTACCTAAGATGATATTCAAGATTGATATTGAGATGATTGGAATACACTATTAATCTGTTTTAATATGTTGCATAGTGTAAAAACCTTGAGATTAATAGAATAAGCCTGGGTAACAGAATCTTTTAGAATTCGCGTTTCATTCATTTCGGAGAACATTTGTGCGTTTAAGCAAAGATATAGAAAATCCATTACAGTATTTAGTTGAACTCAACAATAGACAAACATTCATTCTCTTTTCATAACAAACTTAACACAATCCCCACCAGTCAAACGCCCTCCAATTTGATTTTCAACAATAATTGTGGTGTTGGTGCTAAATATAATTTATTAAATTTTCTATGCGGCTCAACACTCAAAATGAAAACACAACAATTATAAACAACTAATTACCTAATCGAAGGCAGGTGAATGGCTCTGGCCCAGAGACCACCCGATGGGCCGAGGCAATGCTATAAAAACAGCCAGTGGCCCCTCCAAGAACCAACAGACATCATCACAACGCCATTCGATTTCCAACCAATATGCAGCCGTTCTGTGGAATTTTGGTATTCGGTTTGCTGGGCTTGGGTCTGGCGGCACCGCATGGACATGGACATGCCACCAGCTACAGCGTGCTGACCAAGCACGAGGAGCCGGCACACAAGGTGTATACACATGGACATGGCCATATTGATTACGGCCATGGGGACTATGGATATGATGGCTTGGGATACGCCAGCTACGGTCATGGCTACGACAAATACGAGGCAAATCATCATCCTAAGTATCACTTCGACTATGGTGTCAAGGATGCGCACACCGGCGATCACAAGAGCCAGTGGGAGTCACGGGATGGCGACAAGGTTCACGGCAGCTATTCTCTCAAGGAATCCGATGGAACGACCCGTGTTGTAGAGTACACGGCCGATGATCACAATGGCTTCAATGCGGTGGTCAAGAAACTGGGACACGCTCATCATCCACAGGTGTACAAGAGCTACGGACACGGTGATCTGTATGGCGCCGGCTACGGCTATGGGCACGATGGGGCTCACTACGGCGGATACGATCACGGACACGGACATGGACACGCTAGCAGCTATGTGAGTATAAAGCAGCTGCATTAAAGACAACTAGGACAACTTCTGATGCCGACAATCGGAATATTTGAGTGATACACGTGATTGGAAACAGATCTGAACATACTTAACATAAGCATACATAACGAAAATACCAACATAGCTTTGAACAATATTTTTATAAGTATTTCTTATTGAAATATAGTAACAAAAACCATTTGAAATAATTGAAAATGTATTTATTAATCTTTCTTTGAGGTAATTATGGTATATGATATTCCTTGGTATGCCATAATGTTTGTCAAATTTGGTTGGAATAGCATCTAGGGTGTCGAAAACTACCAAGCTATATTGGTTATAAAGTGATTAACTCTCAACTCGATTCATTATCTTGCGAGTTATTATATTCCCAAACTCTTAATTACAAATGCTGAAGTCGGAGGTTTGCTGGAGTTACTAACGAACTTTGATATTCTCGCACACCTACAATGTTGCTAAAATAACTTCACTTGGTCAAAAAATTTCCAAATTAAATAGGATTTCAATACAAAAAGTAAGTTTCCTCCCGATCTTTTCTATGATAGCCTTGTGATATAGTAATCCGAACCAGCCGACTCCGACATAAGTACTGTCAACAGCAAAAAGAAACAGCTGTGCCAAGTTTCATCAGCATATTTAGATTTAAAAGACGGACACGGCTAGCTCTACTTGGCTTAGGCTGATCGATAAGATATGGAATGTATACTTTATGGAGTCGTACATTTGAAATAAACTTTATCTGCGCCTGATATTTGCATACCAAATTTGTTGACTTCAACTCTTAAAGTCTGTAGGATCGGCTACACATACGTACTCGTTTTATTGGGCATGATCTCCAGATAAGCTATTATATAGTATTTCTGTAATAAATTCAGTGTAATACATTAAACTCTCCATTTGAAATGGGAAACCAACATAACGTTTCAACGAATTCTACAGGTTAGGATTAAAGACACTCAGCTGGCAAATTGTCAAGCCAATCGCTATTAATTTATGTTAAGTCCAAACGTAATCCTGCCTGATATCAATTTTATAACGCCAATCAACAGCTGCAATTGAAGCTCGGCGCCGACGACTTTTACTTGATGCAGCTGAAACCAAAAGTTGAGGCGGCCAAGTTGGAGTTGGGGCTGCTGTTGGCCTGGCTAAACAAGTTTGCCAGAGCAACAGATACAGTCAGAGGCAGAGTTTCATATAATTGTCAATTAGACAGAGCTTGGGAAGCGTTCGTTGAAGCAATGTATGCTCTGTGCTGCCCACGTTGCAACGTTGGCGCATCGCTGCCGCCTCGCCTGATCTCCAACTGACAACGACAACGACAACAATTGTGGAACCAGTTGGTCCGGAAAATCTTGTCGCCGGGAAAACGCTTTGGCCATGCGGTCGTCTTCGTTTGTAGCTGGCTATAAATACTTTGGCAATGTCGCGCAAACGCTTTAATTACGTTTTTGTCCTTGACATTGAACAAGCGAGCGACGAGCAGCGAGTACGACTTTGACGCGTTTTTTGTGCGATTTAAATCGCTAGAGTGTGATTTGTGCGATTTTTGTGAGCAACATTTTGTGTAATTTTTATTACAAAATTCATAAATTCATTTGTTGTCCGCAATGCGATTTTCTGTAAGTGCAATCATTTGTCAATTTGGTTTTGCTTACTCAAGCTGAAACAACAAATTTTGGCTAACATGAGAGCGAAAGTGTTTAGCAAAAACTTTCACCCACAAAGTGAAAGTAGTGCAAAAATCAAAGAAAAACGCCTGAATATATACAAAATTTAAAACAGTCAATGCAATATTCCACATTTAAAAGAATGGACTAGCACGAATTTATCAAATTAAAGGCTTTCTTGCAACAAAACAGTGTTCTTCAAATGTTAATAAAATATACGGCTATTAGATATGGAAGGTAGCTGGAGCATTTTAAAATGTCCTTAATAGACAAATGTACAGTTAAGTAAAGTAATGCAAAGTTTATAATATCTGATTTTAATATAATAATAAAATTAATTAAAATAGAGTAATGAAATATTTCTAAAATGTAACTGGACGAGCTGTATTACTGCCTGTATATTAAATACATTTTATTCGATTCTTAAAAACAAACAATTAAGGTCCTGAAGATCAAACACATATTGTGTTTCTTACTTTACATTTGAAATAACTTTTTACAATCCTTATACAGATGTTTTATAATTATATCAAGCTTAAATTCAGTGACAATCCTGTTATTGAGAATTTTTAATTGACATTTAAAAGTATATTTGCATTTGTTTCATCAACTATCAACTGAACAAGAAAAGCTCAACGCTCTTTATCATTACAAAAATTCGATATGCACAGTAGGAATATTGCGCTAATTCCAAAACATATCTATTAATACGCACGGATGCCAGCCGATTTGTACCCTAAATTGGGTTTATCTGTGCTGAGAAAGAAAGGAAAGGAAAAGGAAACAGTGGCTACCGTCGGCGTGCCGAAGCTATATACCCTTACAGCAATGTTTTTTATACAAAAACTTAATTTTCGTGCGATTGTTCTTATAGAAGCTATATAATAATATGGTCCGACTTTGAAAAAATTATAGGAAATCATATGAAGTATAATAAGACTCGCAATTGTTGAGTTGGAAAGCAATATTTGCATAGAAAAAAAAGTTTTTCGTACCAAAATTCAATTTGAACTGCATATTCCTATGGCAGTTATAAGATTAAGTTTTCCGATTTTGACCAAATTTGGCCAGATTATATAAACTCTCTAGAGACTCGGTTTGGAAAAGTTTGGTAAGGATACATTTAGAAACAAAAAAGTTTTTCACACAAAAACATATTTGTCGATCGATCAATCCTATGGCAGCTATATGTTATAGTGGTCTGATCCTTCCGGTTCTGACATATATACTGTCTGCAGCAATAATAAGGATCTGTGCCAAGTTTCATTCCGATAGCTTTAAATGTGAGAGACTAGTTTACATAGAAACAGACGGACAAACGGATAGCGCTATATGGAATCGGCAATATGCTGGTTAAGAAAATGTATATGTACCATGTGGGGTCGAAAACGTCTCCTTAAATGCGTTACACATTTTGTGACAAAATTATAATACCTTCTGCTAGGGTATACAAATTCAAAATTAGTAATACATGCCAAATTTGGTATTTCCAAGATCATTAAGTTCATAGATACGGGCGGGCAAACGATCAGACGAACTGTTTCAGATCGACTTCTTTGTTAGTTATATAATATAGTGATATGATTTTAGTAAACCTTTTTTAAGCTATATAAAATACAAACTTCTGTAATTGCTGAGTTTAGTTGCAATATATGATAAAACAAAAACCTTATCATACAAAATCCAAGCTATAAATATCTATATACTTATACATATACAAAATGGTGGTTTTAAATCGTTTTAAACAAGCTGGAGCTGCAAATGCTATATACCCACATACCAAATTAGGTGTCTCTAGCTCTTATTATCTCTGAGATCGATACATTCATACAGACAGAAGGACAAATGGACGGACAGACAGAAGACTTACAAGGCTAGACGACTCGTCAGTTGATGGTTATGAACAATAATTATAATACTTTAAAGGAGCAGAGATGACGCCTTCTTTCTGCGATAATAAAGTTGTGTTAGTTGTGAACAATTTAAACAAGGAAAGTTGTATGATGAGAAAGACCTGAGCATGAAAAGGAACACGTAAGAATGCTCTAGTTGAGTATAGCCGACTACGAGACTCCCTGCACCCAGGTCGAAGATTTCCAAACACATCTTCGTACAGTTACACGTACAGGCACACAAGCGACAGCGCTCTGCTGAGCAAGCGAGCATTTTGAGTGTCTGCTTCCCCCACTCTAAAGTACTGAATTTTGTTTGATGTATAACTACAGTGTTTTTTATCCGATCAATTTGAAATTTAAGCAGTATTTCAAAAGTAACATAAGTATTCTATATGCCAAATTCCAAGGCGATACCATTAAAATTGTTCCTGTAAAACGTTTTTATCAAATTGCAGGGGTGTGGGGGGAAATATCTTAAGTCTGAAATAAACTTGATCTACGTATGGTACAGGAACCTTCATTCCAAATTTGTTGTCTTTAGCTTGTATAGTTGACAGTCGGACGGACGGACAGACAGACAACAATCATATCAATCAATCAATAATAAAGTCGCGTTCATTGTGAATTTTCGATTAAACAAGTACAGTTGTATGATGAGAAAGACCTGACTATGAAAAGGAAAAACCGAATTTGTTCACAGCACGACTCCACATTCTTATCAAATACCAGACATGTCTTTACTAATCGAACTAAAAATTGCTGGCTGGCTTACTTGCGCTATTTTCCGTTTATTCTCTTAGTGTAGTATCTGTATCAGTGTTGTGTGTGTGTGTTAGCTGCTATGGTGCGACCACAACTGTACTAATTAGCCAGGTTTCATCATGAAAGTGCAATGCAAGCGCTGCCTGGGCGAAAACGACACATGCCAATCGAGACAGCAACCAAATAAAATGCCCAAAAACGTAGCAATTTATTCGCTGGTAGCCCAAAACTAAAAAAAATGAAACAAAAAATAGCAGAGACAAGTTGTAAGCGGCAATTGGCAATTGGCAATTGAAATTGAATTGAATTGTATGTCGCGTCGCGTGGACTGCCATCCTGCCAGACCCGTTTCCATATCAAAGCTACTGGTCTTAAGCAAAACCATCAATCTCCAAGCCGCGGCCATTGCTGTCACATCGTACATACAAATGTGAGTCTGGCGGAGCCTAATTTTGGTAGAGCATACGCCTCATATGCGTATTACCATTACCATTTGACAACTGTCACAACGCTGTATGACATAGCCGGGACATACTACTAAGGCTGGGCCGGGGGACTTGAGAAATATCCCCAATGCATCTGAACACGCGTCGTTTCGAATGTTTGGCTGTTTGGCCAATTAATTGGCCCATGCTCGCGTAATAATTTTGTAGCCAATTTATTAACTGTTGGCTGTTGGTCAACTTGTTTTATCGTTGCATTTATTAAGCGCTCCACTGATAAAACCGCCGCACATTCATATTTCTGTTAAATGCCTTAGATAACGAGACAGCCGCCTTCAACCCGCTACAGCAGCTGCCTCCTGCTGTTCACGGCTCTCCTTGCGGCCAGCCTCTGGACACGCCCCGTTGCCTGCAAACGTATCACCGCCGCACCTGTCGTCGTAGCGGATGATGACGAAATGATGGAATATGCACCACAATTTGTAAGTATAAAACACCACACCCCACCACCCCCCACTACGCACCCCAAACATCAAGAGCTGCTAATGGAGTCTTTATAAGACTGCTGAAGAACTAGCTCATTTTGCCCAGTCACGCACAATGGGCGCAAATCGAATGGTTAACTGCCAAAAATACGATTACTAACCCATATAAGTCATAATTTGAGAATAAGCTAAGGCTAACATCCTTATAAAGAGGCATCAAACGCAAAATACGAATTTATACCAATGTGAAAACTATAAAAAACTATATAAATTCTTAAATATTGGGTCAATTTCCGTTGCGCATCATTCGGAGTGGAAATTATTAGCTCTTATTAGCTTCAAAATTCAATTGAATATTCGGCTTAGAAAAGTTATACTTAAGAGCCAGTAGAATGAAAATTTTATTGATTTATACAAGTAAATTAATAAATAACAATATACTTAAAATATCCGATAGGTATTTCAAGGACAAATGAAAAACAAGTAAGAACGTTGGGCGTTCCCGACTCTCTTCCCAGTCCGGTTTGCTTATTTGTGGGTTCGGAAAGAGACGCGAAAAAAACAGTATTCTGTATGTCAAATTTGATGACTCTATATGTACAGGTATGGGAGTGGTGGGCTGGTAAAAATTGCTTTGAAGCAGATCTGTCAGGAATCTAAACATTAGTCTGTATATCAAATTTGGTGACTATAGCTTTAAAAATGTGGAAGATACAGGTTTTCCCCAAATTGCGAGGGTGAGGTGGTGGTGGGGAGGGGGCGATCCCGAGAAATCATAAATTGAGGGTATACACCAATATGTGTACCAAGTTTGGTTGCTCTAGCTTTAAGGGTGTGGAAAAAAATTGCGTTCATACGGACAGACGGACATTTCGCAAACCCAATATACTCTTTTTCCCTTCGGGAACAGAGTAACTTATAAACGCTACTATTAAATGGTGTATGGTATATTACATCAATGATTGCTACCACTTAGTATCTTTCGCTTATTTGAAGTATATTACTTAAATATTCAGTCATGTGCCCCTTTCCGATTAATTTTCATTCCGAATCAAACAATTCGACTTAACTCTACCATAATTTATCCTAAGGTGTACTAACTGCAAACGACAATTTCTACGACGTAATTTCTATATTGCAACTTTTGCAATCTTTACTGTATGAAATGTTAGAAATGTTAATATAAAGCAACAGTTTTAACTCATTTTGGGTCCTTCGACTAAATAAAAATAGAGTATTTTTTGTTCAATAATACTGATCTCTAATAATACTTAAATAACAACAATTTTTTTTCAAAAACGATTAAGCTAAGATGTCACTTGCATTCATTTACAGATATTTACATGCAACCACATGTGTTTTAATATTTTGATGGGATTTATATCGTATATTATCCAACTTCAATGCAATTTTCAAATTGCCAACATAATAATTAAGTGAAACAAACGCATTTCCCGCCATTGCCAACAATTCAAAGTGAATGTTGTTCATGCGTTTTATGATCGCCCCCACCCAAAAGACATTTTTGTGTGCAACGTATCGTCGCCCACATAAATCAACTTGTAAGTGGCATGAGCTGATCTGGCCTGGCCTGGTTGGGTCTGTCCTGGTTGGGTCTGTCCGGGCCATTGTTTTTTTTTTCATTTTTTTTTATTATTTGGGGGCGGCAGGTAGCCGAAAATGCGTTTTACGTGCAGCACACGATCAACTATCGAGCACTGGCGCCATATATGGCAAACTCACGCAGTTTGCTGCACCTACTCGCAAATGGGGAGGCCGCGAAAGGAGACAATTGTTTTCATTGTAACTGTAAAGCTATGACAAGGCGCGTTTAACATTTTAACATTTTAAAATGTTTTTCATGTGCTGCAGCAACAAGTTGTCGCCCCGTCTGTCTAAACAGTCTCAACAGTCCGCCTGTGTAAACGCCTTGGATTGTGCGTGGCTCGGGCCGGAGTCTGTCTGACAGTTAGATTGTCGGTTTGTCAGTTATCGGAAATATGCATGTTTTCTATGACTCTGCGCTCTCTCCCACGATCTGTCCACTGTTGTCATTTTGACGCGCCCGGCCAACGAGGCGAATGCGCAATTTACATATAATTGCCAGAGCATTTTGCGTTTTTGAGCATACGCCCAGTTGGCCCGTGCATCATAAATTCTCTGCGTGCAGAATTTATGAGGCAAAGTTCACACGCACCCACCAATTCACCAAGTCACCAATAAGGCGATCAGTCGACCACCAACTGGGGCCACAGCTCATAACTGAGCGACTAGCATGACTCTTGGGTGGCCAGTGGTCAATTTTGCAGCTCCGCCTGCCACTTATGCAACCAGCAGCGCCAAAAAAAGTAGCATTGATTAAAAACTATATTTTTTCAGAGATTTTATTTTATTTTTAAAGTGTGTTTTTTTCACTTATGGCCAGCCTTGGCTGCTCAGGTTACGCACTCGCAATGTAATCATTTGTTTTCTGCGGACAGCGACAGCCAGCAAACGCAAATTGATAGGCAGCCAACAACGAAAACTACTGCGAGACTCGAGGCTTGAGCCTCTAGAGTCGTAGCTGTAGACTGGAGACTGCAGACTGTAGACTGTAGACTGTAGACTGTAGACTGCAGCCTGGACACGACTCTGGCCATTTATGGACGTCTGCGCTTAATTGAAGCCAGCGCCAAGGCATGCGAAATACTTTTGCAATTTGCCTCTGGCTCCGCTTTAACAGAGGTGCCAACAAAAAATAAATAGAAACACAAAATAAAATAGAGGAGAAATATTTTACGAACACTGCTGAATGACAACGCTCCACATTTGTAGTAATTTTATTTATGTAAATGTGTATCCAACAAATGACTCAACCCCGACTATTTAGAGAGATATCAAATTAAAATGTAGCTTATCATTTACACGCAATTACTATTTTTCGCTTTCTAAAATCAAAAAAAAAATAAATAACATTTAAGCCATTCCTCTAATTATTTATTAAATTGCAATTGACTTGATGTCGGCTACAGATCAAAAGGCCATTACGTATAAGAACGTGGGCTAGCCCAAAGACGAAAACCCAACCCAGCCTCCAGTGGCTTTAAAACTGTGCACAGTGCGCGTTTTTGCCTTGGCACAATTTAAAAGCCAAGTCAAAACCAAATCGGCGCTTGTTTTATTTGACTTTTTTTTGTCGTGAAAACATAAAAATTCTAGAGACTTTTGAGGCAGTCATTGGAGTATTGTAGATCTTGTGCGTGTGCTTATATTTGTTATATTTATGCTCTGTTCAAGAAAGGCAAAAGGAGTATATTGGGTTTGTCAAATGTCTGTTTCTCTGTACGTCCGTTAGTGTGAAAACCATTTTAGAGATAGAATCAATAAATAATAAATACCCTTCAGTACAAGATTTTTTTTTCTTTCCTTTTTATAACCATCTCCGTAAATTGAGAAAATTTGATGTCTCAGAATTTTAAAGCTAGAGTCACCAAACGTGTTATGAGGATTACTAATGACCTTTTTGAAAGAGTGTCATGCGTACTTCATCCCTCGCAAGGGAGCATAATCTCCCACCTCTGAATTTGAAATTTATAGAATACTATAAACCAAAATTTTAAGTATAAGGTAAAGCTACTGTAAAAGTTGCAGGTTTCTAGCCTCTACCGTTTGAGTTGCCCGTGAGTTTCCAATCAGTCAGTCAGGTTTTAAGAGTCTTATATATGCATATAGATGAGATCAAAACATTTTCCACCCCAGGAGTGAGAGTAGGAATATACAGCAGTCGGGAACTTCTGACTACCATGTTCTTACTTGGTTTCTTAAGGTGTGGTCAACGCAATTTTTAAAGTACGCAAGAAAGATACTGTAGTAAAAATGTAAGCATGGCAATGTGTTGAGTTATTAATATAATACAAATATTTTTAAGTGACTTTATTTTAGTTGTATCAAAGACTATGAATATTAAATTGTACCAAGGACTTGACGTCCCAACCTATATATTGATAGGCAAACATGAATCTTACGGTCACGGCTTGAATATTGCACCACTATTGATCATTTATATATCATTCGAAAGGTATTTGAATAATATCTGTGCAACCATTTGAAACATTTTACACACAGAAATGGCTTCCTAGACCTTAAAAAAAAGTTTTGTATTCTAAAAAAAAAAATAACTAATAATTTTTTTTTTTTTAGTTATTGAATTATAAGTTTGAGTAGAATACTATAACCTATTATGGCAACTTAAGCTAGTGTGAAATGAAAAGAATGAAACTATGGCTAGATGAACTAAGATATTATATTACATTATGCAAAGGATTTTGGGGTAATAATTAGGAGTTAAGAGTTATTAATATAAAGATAAATAGGATAAATATTATATAACTTTGATTGTTCCTAGAATTTGGTCGACTGCGTAGACCACTTGAGAAACTAGTATTACTTAATATATAAGTTATTGAATACTTAAAAAAATTAAATAGACAGTGAATTCTAATCCCTAGAAACCATTCTAAGTTTTTGGTTATCATTTTCAAATAAGCTATTTGAAATTAAACTATGTAATGGCCTTTCAAATGTATTTTATTTTAAAGTGTTTGTTTCAATTTAAAGAAATCTAATAGATAAGTAATGCTACTACTCAAACGCATAATTTATTAAAAAGAGTTGTTATTGGATAAAGATAACTTCAATTTATATAAAAATCAAAAAGTACCGAGCAAGGAACAAGTTTTAGATATTAATAATTACTCGTAATAAAAACCATGCACTCTTAGACGTAATGTTCAATTTAAATAAATATTGAGACATTTTTAGTTTAAGCTACAGTTTAATATCCTAAATAACAATGCAATGTATTAAGTAAATATTTAAATACTAAATGCAGATTATTTAATTTCCATCCATCTTCACACACAGGAACATCCGGAATACGCATTTAGCTATGGCGTCAAAGATCTGCACACTGGCGATGTAAAATCTCAATGGGAGTCTCGGGATGCCGATGGTGTCAAGGGTCATTATAGTATACTCGAACCAGATGGTTCCATACGCACTGTACACTACACGGCGGATGCTAAAAAAGGATTCAATGCCATCGTTAAGACAGTGGGCGCCAATTCGCATCCGATCACAGAGACGCCCGAGGGTGAAAGTAGTGCCAATGATGATACATCCCAGTCGAAAATCAACCATTATAGTAAAGATCAGGAACATATTGTGCTGAGCTCCGATATCAAGCCGCTGAAGAAGCCCATTGAGGATCTAACCCACTCACATCCCAAGATACCCAGCCTTATTGAGTTCAAGCCGCATGCGCGCATTAAGCAGGTGCCCATGGAACTGGAGCCGGACATAAGGAATCGCCTGCAACAGGCGCGGGATAACTATTACAAGGAGATTGCAGCAGCCCAGCATCTGGAGGAATACTCACACAAATTGCAGCCAAACAACTATGCCGTACAGGAGAGCGACTGGAAGGCGCTGATTGTCAATGAGCCCAAGGAGTATCGGCCACACTACAGCACAAGTCAACCCCATCAGCACCCCTACTATGAGCACTATCAGCCCAAGGAGCTGCCACAGAACTATCTGCACAAGCCATCAGCGCCTCAGCAAGGACTACACACAAGTTACTCATCCTCAAAGCCGCGTCCCGTTGCCAATCCTGAGCCCATCTCCAATCACATACACCAGAAGAAGATTGTGCACACCACGCCCGGCCTGAAGCACTACAAGTACAAGGGCGTCTCCAAGAGCTACGTTCGTCCCGAATACTCCAGTTACTTCCAGCGTAAGCCCAAGAAGCTCCACGCCAAGCCACTGCCCACCAATCAGCGACTTCGTCACCCCGACAGTGCTGGACCCGTTCTATTTCCCGAAGTGTCCGACGATGACTACGAGGAGTTCTCCGATGATGAGCAGGGCGTCGCCTCCGCCAGCCTGGTGCAGTCCATGGTGCGCCGGGACAAGAAGCACATGATACCCATGTATGCCAGGGGGCATCAGTTCGCAGAAACTAGCTATCGAAATTTGCAGGGCGTGTAGGGGGATGTAAAGGATGATGATTTTAATGGGGTGATTTTTGTGAACTGTTTCCTTTATGTTTGTTAATTATGTTTTATTTATACGTAATTTATTAATAATGTTTAGTTGTCTTGTTTTAAATAAATTCAATTATATACAATAATTTGTAGTTCCATTAAAAGTTCTGAAAATATGATTGTTATGTTATCAGTTAGATCAGTAGTTGATTAGGTTTCTATACTTCGATCTTCCTTTTATATTATATTAATTTTAACAATCTACGTCCCAAATTTTCCTATGGAATTACCTGGCTGTGGTTATATAGGGTAATAAATTCCAACCCCGAATCCCCGTAATATGTAAAATAGATCCAAAAAGAAAAAAACAACAAGTAAGAATGCTTTAGTAGAGTATACCCGGACGGACAGACAGACGGATAAACAGACGGACATGCCTGTTACATACATTTCCACAGATTTAGTACCCACTTTTTACCCATTTTATGGGAACAGGGAGTAAAAATTAGAGAAAATATACACATTTATAGACAAAATCGTCTAGGCCTTGGAAGTAGTGGGTTCAACTCAGAACAGTAAGGCTTTGAGTCGCCCTGGCTAAGAAAAGTTTAGTTTCTACACTAATATGCTTTTAGTGATGGTAAAATTGCAAATCAATATATCACTTGAATTTTACTTAATATGAATTTAAAGCCATGCCAACTCTTCAATAAGGGGCTGCCAACTTATTGACAGGAAGATAAGCAAACAAAGTGTAATTAAAGCGAGTAAAAAGGTTGTCTTCCCGGCTACTATCCTGAACCTTGTCAGATATATAGGCTTGGTAAGCACTCTAGGGCAGTTCTTAACTGTTACCTTGCGTTTAATGAACCACCACCAAGTGCTGAATTAACCCTCGCTTATTCGGCCCGCACAGACACACAAATGTATCATGGTTTTGGTGCCATAAACATTTGTCATAATTAACACAAATTAGGCAGAATTTGAATGCGAAATGCTGCTGTACTTGCACCCTGCCCACCTGCAATGGCTTATACGCAGCTAACTGCTGGCTAATCCAATTAAGTTAATCTCGGATAACGAGTTTGAATAGACAGCCAGATATGCAACTGAAATAAATGCATACGACTATTCGTACCAAGTATTCTAATTAAAAGTACTTTTTGTCAACGCAACATTAGCAGCTTTGGCATTGACTTGGTTTTTATTCGAATAAACCAACTCAACTGGGCTAAAGTGCGTTCAAATTGTACCAGATATCATAACCGAGTACGAGATTGTATAGATTTTTATATGTATTTAGCTGTCTCTGTGGTGTGTCAAATGCCATCCACGTTACACTTTTCAAAATTGATTGCATATATGTAAATATGCAAATGGCTCCCACATCGACAGCCAGTCGACAACAGCATTCTAGGCCTTATTAGAGTCAACCAGTTACAGACAGTCAGCTTGTACAGATCAATAATAAAGTTGATCCACAATTGATGTGCAAATATGTAATGTGCAACAAAATCACTTAGTGCTCTATTGGACGCGTGAGAAATGTCTAAAAGTCAATTGAATGCTGCAAATTCTCAATTCGGAGCATTTCAAAACTCTAGAATCAACAGAGTAGTGCAGAGGTGCAGAGGTGCAGAGGCGTTGCCAACGCGCCCAATTAAATAATTTACAATCTTCTAGATTAGGCGCCGCCTCCGACAAGGCGACATTGAACAGTTGCTGCAATTGAAATTATGACTCAGTCGACTCTTGACTCTTGAGACTTAGATCCGGTTTACCGACTGGAAAAGCTGTTCGCCTGACACGCACACCTATTAAGGATCTGGAGACTGCTGCCAATAGTCAAGAGAACGTCAGCAATTAGCTGCTTAAGCAAATGTGAGACAATTTTCAAAAATTCCATTGCTGGCATCATTTGTTGCCAAATGGCTTGGCGGCTTAGAATAATTAATGCCCGCGCCTGCCAAATGGCCGGGTGTTAATTTATGGTTGTCTACATAAATCGCATATGGTATTTTGTTTATTGTGAATATGGTATGACTCTGTCATAATCGCCAGCTCACAATTGCAACTACTTTGTTTACATTTGGAGGTTGGGCCAAGCGACAAAACCGACACAGACACAGATCAGATATCAGTTTTGATTGTTACCCGGCTTGTTAGCAATTTCCTGCCTGCCTACAATATGTTCAGCTTTTCATATTGTTTACAATCCATGGATGCATTGTACTAGTTATGTTGTATGTAGCAATATTGATAGCTATGGGCGCTAGATACTAAAATAGAATGGATTAAAGCTTACAAAACAATCAATTTACATTTCTAGTAGAACCAAATTCACAAATCCTTACTCCACATTGTGAAAAACAAGCTAAAGTTAAATTTCAATGGATGTTTCGCTTGGAAACTATCATATCTCATTAAAACATTTGGTTTTTTAGAACTTTCAAAACACCTGTAGGTTAGACAACTCTCTAATAATGCACATACTTACTATGTTTTAATTATTTATTTATTTTTCGGCGCTTCGACTCCACAGAGTAAATATATATTCTTAATCAGCTTCAATAGCCGAGTCTATTTCTATGCAAACTAGTCTCTCAGTTTTAAAGGCATTGTAATTAAACTTGGCACACAACCTTCTTTTTGCTGAAGGCAGGAACCGGCCGGATCGGACTACTATAACATATATGTAGCCGTCACTTTTGTTTGACTTAAACCAATCAGAGCAGAAACTACGAAACTGATCTATGGGACTTTTACTCCTTATAATTTTCACTTTTCACATTTAATTTTCTTCACAATTTTCTGTTCAGTTCAATGATTCTTAGCAAGGATATTCGGGCGCAAGAGTGGCCAGGGATATTAAATACAAATATTAGTATTTAAATGTTTTGTCAAATGACTTTTAAGGCTTAGAGCGCTATAGTTCATCGATAGTGGATAGCAAAGCATGGATTATTCCAGATATTTTACGCAGACCGCAATCTTACACAATATTCGCTTTGCGGGGCAACACTCCATACGACTTTTACTGTGATTATTTAAAGCGATTTAAAACACGCTCTAAGGTGAACAATTTGAGTTGTTTCACGAAGTTTAAAGGCATACATATCACAGCAGGCGCCGCTGAGCCATTTTCTTGAGCGAAGGTGCATAAATATGGAGCATTAGCTACCTTAAGCCATAATTTTAAGCTGTGGCCACTTATCCTGTGGCTATAAGCGCGGTCCGCAATAGCAGGCGGCGATAAAATAACACGCATACGCCGTGTTATGCAGCACACACATACTATAAATATATAGAGCGATCAGTAAACCCCTTCGGCCTTTCAGCCGCTTTGATAGCGTTTTTTGCACTTTTCAATATCTATAACGCAAGCAAAACTGGTTCAGATTTTCAATGCGTGTAGAATTAGATTCAAGATTTGAATATTTAGTATTTAGATTCGAGATCGTCAATTGCGCAAAAAGGCACGCGGCATTAAATCTGTAATTTTATGAATATGTGTTGGCAAATTTTGAAATGTTTACGCACGCGGCATGTACAACATGCGTTTCGATTTTCAATGAGCGACAAACAATCTAGATATACGGATACTTACATATAAGTCAGCTACAAAGTTAAGCTCGTATGTAAAATAAATAATCGACGTGCAAATTTTAAATGAAATCTAGATTTTTCAATTAAAAATTGATGCTGTGCGGCGGGTGGAGCAGCAGCTCCGAGGTGGAGAACGAGGAGCAGCAGTAGGTTGTGGTTGTCAGGCGGATTTCGTCATGATGTTAAGTAGGCAATGGTCGTGTGTTTTAGCCATGGCCAGCAGCTGTAGTCGTCTGTAGTCTGTTAGCCAAGTGCCTGCCCGTTGGCAATTACGTAACGCCCCGCGGCCATAGCTCAGTGCGTGTGTGTGACAAATGCGCGACGAACTAAACTCGACCAGTTCAGCCGAAGTAGGTTAAAACTGCAGCTGACTAGCAATTGGAGTTTGCAGTTTTGCAGCTTGGAGTTTTCGTATTGGTTTGCAAATGCAAAAATTAAAATTCAATCAAATTGCGAAAAAACCCGAAAAAAAAACACTCACAAAAATAAAAATAACGTCAAACAGACAGACAGACGGACGGACGGCCGGACGGACGGACGGACGGACGGACGGACGAACAGTCAGCCAGATAGACTAACAGCCAGAGCTGAAACATGTTTCATGTTCAATTAACAGGCCCAAAAGTCCCCCAATACCAACGACAGCCTTTCACTCTCCACACTGCGTATGCGTATTATTCTCCAAATGGCGCGATAAAAAATCACATCATGACACGAAATACTTAATTGGTCCATGAGGTTTATCGCCGCCATGGAAACTGGAATCAGCCAGCATTCCTTCTAGTCTGGCCTGCTCCGGTTTGGTATGGGACTTCTAATTGAAATGTCAGCGCTCGTGCTGCTCAATCAATTTTCCAGGTAAGTGTTTATGGTCCGTGTATGGTCAGTCTGTTTGCCTAGATCGCCTAGATTCATATCGATTCATATTGGATAGCTTTTAAGTGATTTGCGCAGCGTGCGATGTCAAACGCAAGTCAGGGACAAAATGTGGCAACTGTGGCAGCTTGATGTTGAAATGTGTCGTGGCAACTCCAAGACAACTAATTAAAACCATATTTGATTCGAAAGTTGGCAACAAGAAGTGACTAAGTTAGATTCATCAATGACAGATTTTATATCCTGAATTGAATAATTGTAGGATTAAAGTAACTATTAAATTTTATTGAATATATTTTATTTAAGTTAGGGTACAATCATTTATATTTATTTCCAGTACAATTATTATGTAAATTTATATGTGTTCTTATATTAATTTCAATAAGAAATTCAGACTTCATTGCATTTTCTGCCCAAGTAAATAGATCTTACAATTAAAATTATTAGGGACATGAAAAGGTTGGGTATAAAATTGTTTAAAAAACTGCAAGAAGTACAATCATCTTAAGTGTTATTACAACAATATTTCAATATAACAACTCATTAAAACTTTGAGTAATGTTACCAATTCTCTTGGGTCGACTTATTAACAATCTGGCCAAAAACAGATTAGTTGAGAGGAGCAAATATTGTTAGGGGCTTAAGGAATTTGAATTTCAAAATTTAAATATACTCTCTCAGAAACACCTTTCATAGTACAGATTGACGCTGAAATAAATAAGGATTTAATAATATTTCTGCCCGACTTTGTCCACATTATATACTCAAATCCTAACCCTTACAGCAAAGTATAATATTTATTTAATTAAATGCTTGGCGTTCACACTAAAATACATCAAAAAAAATTTATAGAAAAAAATTAAAATAAAAAATAATCAAATAATATTTTTACTCCCTGTACCCATAAAATGGGTAAAAAGGGGGTATTGGATTTGTGCAAAAGTATGTAACAGGCAGAAGGAGACATCTCCGACCCTATAAAGTATATATATTCTTGATCAGTATCAAAAGAGATTTCGATTTGGCCATGTCCGTCTGTCTGTCCGTCTGTCCGTCTGTCCGGATGAACGCGTCGATCTCAGCAACTATAATAGCTAGAGACACCAAATTTGGATGTAGGTTCCTGTATAGCATACGCAGATCAAGTTTGTTTCATATTTCAGATATCTCCCCGTTCCCCCGCAAATCGATTAAAACCGTTTTACAGTAACAATTTTCAAGATATAGCTTTAAGATTTGTCATGTACAATACTTTAGTCTCTCTTAATCTACTGTCCAAATTTCAAGTCGATCGGATAATAAACACGGAAGTTATTCACGAAAGAAGATTCAGTAATGCAGCGAGAGGGGGAAGAAGAAGCACAGCCACTTTTGCCGCCTGTGTGCGTGCGTCTTTGTGTATGTGTGTGTGTATGGGTAAGTGGACTTAGATGTGATTGGATGTTTTAGACCTGGGTACAGGGAGTTTCGTAGTCGGGTATACTCGACTATAGCATTCTTACTTGTTTTTATTTTGTGTTTTTCTATTTTATGTTCATTCTAAATTTCAGTCTGCATATATATGTAGATATAGTAAAGAAATAGTAATTGTAATACATATTTATAATTTGTTAAATATGTTTGTATCCACTATCAGTTATAATTTTTATATTTCTGTTACCTCAAAACATTTTATATTATTTTATCTAGAACTAACTAAATATATGAGTAAGTAATCAAGCTGAAAAACGCCATAAAAAGCATTTTGAATTGTAAAAAATTAACGCCTGGTTGTTTAAGCCTAATTACAAACAAAGGTAATGTAAAATTTGGATATGAAAGTAATTATGTGCATAGTTATAATATGTTATAAAACATAAGGACGAAATATTTGATACAACGAAAAGCATGCTTAAGAAGGCCAAAATGTGTATGCTGGTGCCAAGGACATTCTGTGACTTACCGATTGATTGTTCGATTGTGTGTTTCAAATGTTATCCATCAGAACTGTTCACATAGTTCACCTGTACACAATGCAATTAGTTAGGTCATTCCCAGACAATACACACCCAAATGTAATGGAAACCGCTCGGGCGCGTTTCGTACGCGACTTAAAACGCGGCGACACAAAAGTTACAAAAGTGACCTTAATTGCCAACAAGTCAACACTCGGCCATATCGCAGGCTATTCTATTAGTTATATATGTGTATATATATGGCGTCTTTTATCTAACTAATGCACAATCAAGGCCCCAGGCACGCACAGACAGAGACAAAATTTATTGATAGCGACATTAATACCACAAGTTTGTAATTTTTTTGGCGAGCAAATTGCGTATGAATTTTTAAAGTTGGCTGCATATTTTGCCACAGCTACACGCAATGGTTGCGATTAAAATCTAAATCAAATTAAGTCGCTTTAAAAGCATATGCAAAAAATACAACTAAAAAACTTGGCCAACAATGCAGCAGGCGCAGCAGCCGCAGCAGCCACAGCAGCCAATTGGCCAGAAACGCACCACGCGCAATTTTGAGCCGATTTCAAGCCGAGGCGTTTGCTATGATCTAATAAAATGCCACAGCCAGATCAGCGTGAAGGTGGGGCCTCCAATAGACGATGCAGGTTGTTGCTGTGAGAGAACCCAAAACAAAGAGAACTGCCAACTGCGAACTGCCAACTGTGAAACCGAACAGTCATCAATTTTTCTTCAGGCAACCAGACGCAGGTTTTGAGCTCTGACTTGAGACTTGACTTCGCTTTTCCTAGCTCCAATATTTCTGCTGGCGATTTCTGTTCGTTTTTCTATCAATTTTTTTGGTATTTTTTGTTTGTTTTTTGATTTTCTGTCGCCAAACTGGTGCGTGGCTGCTGCGCATGCGTGTGAGCCAAAACTGACCGAACGTATATAAGCGATTATAGGGCCGGGCTGGCCAACAGTCAGCCGCGTTGCTCTACATCGAGCGAGCGTTGCGTGTGCCGTGTGCCGAGAGTTCGAGTTCGAATCAAACGAGTCAAATCATCGTCAAGCGTTGGATTATAACAAGGATTATACGATCTTGTGCATACCTTTCCAGACTGTGAATGTTATGATTATATAAGCAAGGATTTAGTGCGCTCCACTATATTAACAAGTTAATTAACTCTGAAACCAACTGTGTGAAATTTGTGAAAATATGAAGGTGGGTTCTCCAATAAAGAAAATATAATTATTAAATTATCTCAAAAACTGTGCAAATACTCTTATGGATGGACAATTGACAATTAGATTTTTTTAATAAATTTACAAACCATTTCAAAGGATGCTTTTAAAAATTTAATATCGATCACGGTGAAATAACAACTTCACAGAAAATTAAAAAAAAAAACATTTATTCTATGGACGAAAAATACCTATTAAAACCAAAACTCAATGGGTTCAATAAATGAAAGGATATTCTACGTCGTATGGTATATCCACCTAAATATATTTATTATATTCGAGTGTGTTTAGTGATACTTTTAAAGGAATAACGATAGCACTAGGCATCAAAAGCTTCAGAGCCTTTAAAAGTAGTTACTCGTCCTTTGCACAAACAAATGATAAAATAAAAATTATGAACTCTGTTAATACTTATTTAAAAATTGTATTAAAAATGCGTTTGAAATTATATTGAATAAGTGTCGCACTTTAACATGTTTGTATAATTTTAAATATTAAAATGAGAGCTTAGTCATCCCAAGCTGTCCTTATTTCTTTAACATGTGGTTAGTCGTCCTGAATGCGATAATAAAAAAATGTTCTATTTCTTTTGCAACAAAATATTCTAAATAATGTTGAGAAAAGTTTTTGGATAAATTTAATAGCTTAGGTAACAAGAAAAAGTCAAATTTAAAAATATATTATTTAAATACGTAATTCGATTCATCTTCAATACTTCTATTCCTACTTTCTAATTAAAAAAAAATAAATTAAATTTTATTATTGTTGTTTATTTGAAAGCTGAAAATGAATTAATTGCGGAAACAAAATTTAATTTATGTCATCAAAAAGCAACAACAAGATAATAAGAATGGTTGCGTTTGCTTATAATTCCAAAAGTGGATATTTATCCTTTATATAGGATGTTTCTCAAATGATAGGCATGATCAATTAAGAAAAAAATAAAGCTATACGAAATACCCTGTAGTCAGGTCTGAAGCTTTCAACTCTTTTTATATATATGCATCAATCACTTCACATTTAATCAGATCAAATAATTTAAGTTATCTTATTAAAGAAGGTAAAAGTCTGAGTAATCGCAACAGTAATAATTTATGGACTTTTATAATATTTTTTAGTGCTTACATATTTATTTAATTAAGGAATTTTATAAATTTTATCAAACAAATTTAAAATCTTTTAAGATTCCAATGGAAGCGTAAGCTTAAATTGTTACAACCTGAGCTTTTCCCGAAAGCGAATACTGAAACCTCACAACCATTCAGTAAATTTACATATATCCAATTATTTGCTGAGCTCTTGACTTTGGTTATGCGAATTACTCGAATTCCAACGAATAATTGTTGTTTTCGTCACTATCATGAAATTATTGATTTTTTTTGTTAACACTTTTCATCAGCAAATTATCGTGCATACTATTAGATGCTATATAGATTTGTATTATTACAATATATTTGGCTAGTTGTACCCCGCCACACTTCGCTGTGACACATTGTTGGTGGATGAGAAAGTAAGAAATAAAGTAAAAATAAAATAAAATAACTTACCAATCTTTTCCATCCCGAGCACTGTTGTACATATATGGTATGAAGAACTTAGAAATCAATCTAACAGACACCCTCTCACATATTTGACCTTAAGCTCATTTCCCGTCCGTGGTGACGGGTGGGCGTCGATTCATCCAACAAGATTCATACAACAGTTTTCCTCCCGTGTGGGTAGATTTTCCCAACTCCCGGGCACGGTAAGGCCTTCTGTTACTGATACACAGCACGTAAACGTAAAATAAATATGTGTTCTCGCGGTCGCCTGTTTATTATTGATGAGAAAAATAGATAAAAGCAATTCTTGAATCCTTTAGTTTAATGGGTGCAGAACTTTTCGAGTTTTTGACATTTGCTTATACCAACATAACATTTTTCATTATATAGATAAGAATAAATATTTGTAAAGCCGACTATTATCACATTTCTCAAAACTCTAATCCTTTCTCGTCTTTCCAATGTCAGCAGTTCCATCTTACTGTGCTGCTGAGCCTGCTCCTTAGTTCGGTGCTGGCAGATCCCTCACCCACATTAGCACCGGCGATTGTGCCCTGTATACATGCGGGGGGCGCTGCTGGCTACTCTTATGCACCGCCTGCTGAAGTTAAGTTCTCCATAACGCCTGGTGTGACAAAGTACAGTCAGTCGCCAGCCATTTCCAGCTACGAGGAGAACGGCAAACTGCTCCACACATCAGTTGGCAGCGGCTCTGCCTCCTATGAATCTACGGCGGGTCTGGCAGGTTACTCGCACGGCGGTGTAACCCAGATAGACAAGTACGTCGCACCTATACAGAAGTCACTATTTACGCCCTCGGCGGAGTATGGCGGACCCGGCATTACCTATGCGGATAAGTCACCAGCTGCCAAATATGCGACTGTGGTGCCCTCTGGCATTGAGCTGAAAAATCTTGTTTCGCCAGCCTTAACCAAATCAGTGTTGTCATATCCTAAACTGGACAATGGCTACCTGTCGCCAGCGCCGACTTTGACCAAAGTGGCAACCTATTCGTCGCCTGGATACACCTACAGTCATGAAACTCCAGCCGTTTCGAAGGTGGCCACTTACACCTCGCCTTCCGCCTCCAGTTTGCCCTATTACGCGCCACCGGCTACAACCAAAGTGGAGACATACACCTCATCAGGTTACACGTACTCAAAGGCCACGCCCGGCTTCTCTAAGGTGGAAACATATAGCTCACCGGGCTATAGCTATACTCAAGCTGCACCAGGCATTTCCAAAATTGCCACCTATTCGCCATCGGTTGCCTATGGAGCACCAGCCATTGCCAAGGTTGCCAGCTATCCTGCGCCAGCTCCTGCGTTGCAACTAGCTACCACATCATCGCTGTTGTCCTCGCACGGCACGGGCTACTCTGCTAGCTATGCGCCAGCTCTTTCCAAGTCTTACTTACCAGCGGCGGCCCCCCTTGCCACGCCCTATTATTCAGCACCTGCGAAGGTGGCCTATGCTGCTCCTGCCATTACCAAACTGAGCACCAGCTATGGCGGAAGTGGGTCAGGCGCTGTCTCCCATCAGTATGTGTCCAAGCCAGCTGTCGCTACTTATGCATCTGCTCCAGCTGTTACCAAGATTGCCAGCTATGCTGCTCCTGCTTTCAGCACCTACTCCTCAGCGCCTGCTGTCACTAAGATTGCCAGCTATGCTGCGCCCTCAATATCTACATATTCCTCAGCTCCGTCCCTGGCTAAGGTTGCTACTTATAGCCAAGCTGCGGATGTTTCTCACCAGTTCATCTCAAAGCCAATTGTCGCTGCTTATCCTGCAGCAGCACCTGCCATAGCCACCTATGCAGCTTCACCTGTGGCCACGTATTCCGCTGCCCCTGCTATCACTAAAGTAGCTAGCGGTTATAGCAGCTCGGGTCATGGCGCAGTCTCTCATCAGTATGTCTCCAAGCCGGCTGTGGCCACCTATGCAACAGCTCCTGCTGTTACAAAGATTGCCAGCTATGCTGCACCTGCTGTAGCCAGTTACTCCACTGGTCCAGCCGTCACTAAGATAGCAGGCTATGCAGCTCCTGCTTTCAGTTCTGGGCACTCCAGCGGCGCAGTTTCGCATCAGTACGTTTCCAAACCTGCAACAGCGTATGTCAGTGCTCCTGCCATTGCAAAGGTTGCAACCTATGCAGCTCCTGCTGTGGCCACCTATTCGACGGCTCCTGCTATCACCAAATTGGCCACAAGCTATGGTAGTTCCGGACATGGCGCCGTCTCCCATCAGTATGTCTCCAAAGCAGCAGTGGCTACCTATGCAGCTGCGCCAGCTGTTACTAAGATTGCCAGCTATGCTGCTCCTGCTATTAGCACTTACTCCTCTGCTCCGGCACTCACTAAAGTGGCGACATATAGCCAAGCTGCTGACGTCTCACATCAGTACATCTCCAAACCGATCATTGCTGCTTATCCTGCAACAGCTCCTACGATAGCCAAGGTTGCGACCTATGCAGCACCCGCTGTATCCTATGCTGCTGCTCCAGCCATCACTAAAGTATCAACAAGCTATGGCAGCTCTGGACATGGCGCTGTTTCCCATCAGTATGTCTCCAAGCCTGCAGTGGCAACGTATGCGACAGGTCCAGCGATTTCCAAGGTTGCAACTTACGCAACACCCGCTGTATCCTATGCTGCTACTCCAGCCATCACTAAAGTATCCACAAGCTATGGCAGTTCAGGACATGGCGCTGTTTCCCATCAATACGTCTCCAAGCCCGCAGTAGCAACGTATGCAACAGCCCCAGCGATTGCCAAGGTTGCAACCTATGAAGCACCCGCTGTATCCTATGCTGCTGCTCCTGCCATTACTAAAGTATCCACAAGCTATGGCAGCTCAGGACATGGCGCTGTTTCCCATCAATACGTCTCCAAGCCCGCAGTGGCAACGTATGCAACAGCTCCAGCGATTGCCAAGGTTGCAACCTATGAAGCACCCGCTGTATCCTATGCTGCTACTCCTGCCATTACTAAAGTATCCACAAGCTATGGCAGCTCAGGACATGGCGCTGTTTCCCATCAATACGTCTCCAAGCCCGCAGTGGCAACGTATGCAACAGCTCCAGCGATTGCCAAGGTTGCAACCTATGCAGCACCCGCTGTATCCTATGCTGCTGCTCCTGCCATTACTAAAGTATCCACAAGCTACGGCAGCTCAGGACATGGTGCTGTTTCCCATCAGTATGTCTCCAAGCCCGCAGTGGCAACGTATTCAACAGCCCCAGCGATTGCCAAGGTTGCAACCTATGCAGCACCCACTGTATCTACATATTCGACGGGTCCAGCAATTTCAAAGATTGCGACCTATGCAGCACCCGCTGTATCCTATGCAGCTCCAGCCATCACTAAAGTATCCACAAGCTATGGCAGCTCAGGACATGGCGCTGTTTCCCATCAATATGTCTCCAAGCCCGCAGTGGCCACGTATGCGACAGCTCCAGCGATTGCCAAGGTTGCAACCTATGCAGCACCCGCTGTGTCCTATGCTGCTGCTCCTGCCATTACTAAAGTATCCACAAGCTATGGCAGCTCAGGACATGGCGCTGTTTCCCATCAATATGTCTCCAAGCCCGCAGTGGCAACTTATTCAACAGCCCCAGCGATTGCCAAGGTTGCAACCTATGCAGCACCCTCTATATCGACATATTCGACGGCTCCAGCAATTTCAAAGATTGCTACGTATGAAGCACCCGCATTATCAACCTACTCCTCCGGTCCTGCCATCACCAAAGTAGCTACTAGCTATGGCAGCTCAGGACATGGGGCCGTATCCCATCAGTACGTGTCCAAACCTGCTGTGGCTACCTATGCCGCGGCTCCAGCCGTTACCAAGATTGCCAGCTATGCTGCTCCATCTGTAGCCAGCTATGGAACAACGCTCTCCAAGAGCTATTTGCCTGCTGCGCCTGCCTACATTGCTGCTCCTGCCGTTAGCCACATCGCCACCGCTCCAGCAATTGGCTCAAGTTATGCCAGTACTGGACACGGTGCAGTCTCGCATCAATATGTTTCCAAGCCAGCAATAGCAACTGTTGCCGCCGCTCCGGCCATTGCTTCCTATGACCATGGCTACTCCGCAGCCAAGTTAGGTCTTGGTTTAGGCTACGCTGCCTCTGGACATGGCGCCTTGTCCACTCATTACCCCGCAGGTGCCACATTACTTACTTCACCACTCACCAAACTGACATCGGCTCCAACTGCTAGTCACGCCTATGCTACCAGTACTGCCTATGGAATAAATGCGGGTAGGTAAATCAATTAGACTAGATAACTCTTTATATTGAAAGGTAGGTAAGGTAGCACATGAGCCAACTTGCAAAAAAACAGAATGTGAGTCCATCAACCGCTTGTTTGTATTAAAAAAAAAAAAAAGATGTACACTATAGATCTGTGATGAGCTATTATGCACTACATTCTGTAGATGACATTGGAAATATCAATCGAACTCTAAGTTGTTGTTTGAAAATCTTTACTTGATCTTACACATTTATATTTGTGTTAAAGGTGATGAGCTATATATACACTATATTTTGTAGATTTTTTTTTTTTGCTTGAAAATTTTTCTTTGATATTACAGACTTACTCCTTACTTGATAAAAATATTACGAAGATATTTTCCTTTAATTATAAGTGAAAGTTGCTCCTATCGACTAGAAGCTATTTTAATATTTTTAAGGCAGTAATGCATTAACCAGAAAAGGGCTTCCAGCTTTATTAATTTTTGTTTGTAAATGTATCCTACGTCTATTAAATTTATCATTTCCAATGTAAATTTTTTATTAGGTAAATTAGCCTTGGGAACATCAGGCGGACATGATGCCTCCTACTATGGCGCTATATCTCTGGGTCATGGTGCGGTCTCACCTGCACTGACCTATCATGGCGCTTTGTCCCATGCTGTTGGTGACTTGGGCCATCTAGGTGCACGACTCGCCGACTACAGCGATGGCCATGGCATTGGTCCCTTTGGGGCTAACTTCCATCGCTATGCACCCAGTGTGCCAGCACTGAGCGCCCATTCCCCGCTATCGCCCGTTGCTTATTTGAAATCCGCGCCTGCGGCTCACCCGGCGCTGCTGAAGGTGTTGCCGGAAAAGCATCTGGAGCACTTTGTAAGCGGTTACTCAATTGGGGTTCCTTGAATATTTTAATGCAATCTTTGGTAACCATAGGATGCCCATCCGCGCTATGCCTTTGAGTATGCCGTAAATGATCCTCACACTGGCGACAACAAGCATCAGCGAGAGGAACGCGACGGGGATGTGGTTAAGGGCGAGTATTCACTGGTCGAGCCCGATGGCAATGTGCGCACCGTCAAGTACTACGCCGATTGGGAGACTGGCTTCCATGCCGAGGTCATCAACAGTCGCGATCAGGGCAAAATTGTGGCCAAGCGTCAGACGGCGGAAAAGTCGTGAGGTAAGATCGATAAATATTGCATCCAATCGATTACTTAACTAATCTCACGTTCTATGGAATACTCACATATAGCGGCTGTAATTATCAGTGACTTGTTTTGTTCGCCAGCAACTGTAAATAGCCTACGATTCAATTTTTCTTCTCATTAAACATTAAACGTATTTATGTAAACTCCACAACAAAAAACAAAACAAAAGACAAAAAACATCGACAAGAATAAGAAGAAGAGGGCCGCCATCTTGCACCAGCGTACCAACGTACCCGTTATCGTTACTCATTATATCTGTCTCTTTCTCGCTCATGTGATAAGCGTTTCCAACTGAACTGCTTGCGCTGCTCTCTCTTTCTAATTACACTGCGCATTTCTGTTAGTGCATACATACATGCATATGTATGTATATACGTGTATATATTGTGTAAATTGTAAATTGAATAAAGAAAAGAAACATTTAGTTATTTTCTGGACACTGTAATATTAACTGAGAAATTATAGAACTAAAAAAATTTTTCTAGGATGTTACCGAACTCCTGACAATACTCTTTGGAATGGCCTATGTACTCTTATTTGACCCATAAGTTAAAATACAGGGTCGAAAGTATTTATTTCGGGAATTCTCTTATTATTTCAATTATTATTATTTTTTTAGGAATATAATATTGATTTTGTATATTTTTAAATTGTTTATTCAAATCAAATTTTTAAATTTCTATTTTATAGATCCATAGAGCTTAAAAGTTCTTATTATATAGAGATGTGACTTAAAATGCAGTCAAATATATTGTGCAAAATTATAATAATCCTACATTTTTTAATACGTATTAAACATATGTACATATTACTAAATTTTGAAGATCTAATACTTATACAGGTTTACTCCCATTTCTGATTAAATCAAATTGCTAGCTGTTTCGAATTCGGAACGTTTATTAAGTATTTAAGTATTTGTTTGAGCCAGTAAGTATGATTTTAAGATATGCTTAGAGTCCTATATTATACCCCCTTTTGAGCCCAAAGCTCATTCAGCAACCCTATATCCTGCACGAATGCAAGAATTTTTGTCGGGTGAGAGTTCCTACCTTAGAGTCTTTAAACGCTTGCAAATTAAATATAAGCTCAATGGAAATTAAATATTAAAGTTCCAGTCGGAAGTTGTCATTTATGTTGATATAGTATGGAGTCGGACGTCTCTTTAAATGGAAAAGACATTTCAGAACATAATTCAAGTACCCTCTGATTAACACTTGTTAATCACTTGTATTCTTACTTGTCTTAGTCGAATATGGTCGAATACCCATACTTAATACGTGTCTAGCGCTTAATGTCTGAGATCAACGTTAAGTTGGTCGATAATGCCTCCTTCCGCTACCTTTATTTGACCCTTTTCTATAGATTTTGAAGACAGTCAGCTACAGGCTAGAAGCCCATAGCAAGCAGATGAAAAACAGCCTATCTACTTACTAGATACTATACTACTATAGTGACTAGTGCCCTAACTTGTACTTTAGCTTGCAACACTAGGAAATATCAAAATAAATAAATAAATAAATAAAAAGAGAGCACCCTTTGTAAACGATATAAAATACATTTTTGTTTGTAATTATACAAGTACTACATATATAGTATGGTACTGCAAATTTAATTAGTTATTGGTTAACACACAAAATGAACTATGTATATAATAAGTTAAGCAGCAAATCACATAAACCTTTGTTCTAGCCGAAATACATTTGAGTCTAATACTAATAACTTGGCCTAAAATGCGCGACGCAGATCCTCGCTTATGAACAGACCGAAATCTGTGGGTGCCGCCCGATGCGGATGCTGTGTGCAATATGCTTGGAAGATATGTCGCAAAAGGCGGCTGCCTTGCAGCTCAATATGGGAACGACGCTGACGTCCGCTGGGACCCAGCTCCAGATGGGCCAGTAGCCACTGGTTCTTCAGGGTGCGCAGTTGTGTCTCCAGGCTGATCAGCTGACTGCTTGCCTCTAACTGTGGCACATGCAGCGGCTCGAGAGTGGCAAAGATTCTGCACAGTTCATTGCCTTGGAGTTTTACGCGCAGTTTGCGCTCCTCCCGCAACGCCTGATGCATCAGATTCAGTTCCCGATTGGAGTTGCGTGTCGAGCTAGTTACACAGGCGCTATCCGCCTGCTGCTGCTGCTGCCAGTGCTGCTGGGCCTGCTCCAGAATGCTCAGCTTCTCGGTCAATGTGTTGAGCGCGTGCTGCAAGGTCGCTTCCTTCGAGAGCAGGCATTGCTCTAGCTGTTCCACGCTCTCGGCCATTTGGGTGAGCGTTTGGCAATGATCCTGACTGAACTTATTCAGGTGCTTTTCAGCCATCTCTTTGCGAATATGCATTTCAGAATAATCTTGCTGCTTCATCTTGGCCGCGTATTTGAGTGCCTTGATTTCTTTGTCACGCTCGGCGACCGTCAGCTCCAAGCTCTTGACATCCTCATAGTGACGCTTGACTTGAGCGGCGCGCTGCTGTAGAGTATTGCAGGTGAAATGTCGCACATACTCTGTGTTGACATCTCTGGGCTCCAGCAGCGTACACAGCTCTTCCAGCTGTTCCTCGAGCAGCTGCACACATCGCTGGCTATACGCATCTAGTTGACGTTGTTCCGTCTCCTGACTTGGTGCAAATTTGCTATAGTTCAGGCTCAATAGCCGCCACAGCTTCTCGTGCGCAATGCCGCCGTTTGACTCCTTGCCGGCCTCCCGTGCCGATACGCCCAACATGCTGATGAGCGCGCCCAGCGCTTCATTGGCCTCCATGATTCGTTGATACCGGGCACACTGCATGCCCGTCCAGGCGGCAGCGGTCTTGTTTCCACTCAGCTTACGCTGTAGCTTCTTCAGCTTCTGCTTGAGCACACAGCTCTTTTCCATGAGCAGCTGCATGCACTGGAACGAGGCAGTTTGCTCATCGCCCAACTGTATGATGGTGTGCAGCAATCCGGCATTAGCATTCACCGCATCCATACCCGCCTCGTAGACCTCAATCAGTGCGCCATACAACTGCTGCTCATCCAGCAGATCCACCAGCGTTTGTGGCGGCATTAAGTTCTGATGCAGTCCATTAATGTAGTGCAACACACGGCGTATGGGCTCACAATTGGTATGCTCGTCCAGCTGGCCGGTCTTTAGCAGGCGCACAAACTCATCCAGCTGCTGTTCCTGCGTCTCCAGATCACTGCGGTAGATGGCTGCATGCGTGCACAGCTCATAGTCGCAATGATTGAGGCCGTGGCGAAACTGTTGGAGCACCAGCTGAAGACTCTTCAACAGATAGATGCACTGAGCACGGAAGATATAGCGCTGCACAGAGTAACCCTCGAAGATGGCATCACGACCTAAAAATTTAGAAACAGTTCAAATATTGTTTAAATATAGGCAAGGTCCGTCTTAGACAACTATTTGCAAGGCCTTAATTACAACTTAAGATTAACAAGCATATATTTAAGTCAGGTTCCTAACATAGTCTGTACTTAAACTATAATGCGGAGAGGAATTATCCAAATTTAAACAAACTTGATCTTCCCCAGGTTTCTCAACTTCTGAGATCGACGAGTCCATACATCCTGACAGACAGATGAACATAGCCAGACTTGGTTGTTGATGCTGATGAAAAATGTACATATATACTTATAGGAGAGATTCGGAGACTCCTCCTTCTGTCTGTTACCTACGTTGTTTAACGCCTTTTATAAGACTACACGGTATACAGAACTACACCCAAGTGTACCAATGAATGTAATTTTACACGGAACGATTTCTTACCAAACTCGCAGGCATTTGGAAACTTCTCATTGATAGCCTGACAAACAATTTCAAGCTTCTCGTTCATGCGCTCTAGCAACAACATGACCAACACCACATCGTGTTCACCGCCGCGAAGTAGAAACTGCTCTGGGACAAAGGTCAGGACATGTTGCAAGTGCTGACTCTGCAGTCGAAGCTCCACAGCCTTTAGCTGTTGTTCTAGGGCGCGTCCATAGGCCTTGCTCACGCTGAAGATGTGCTGGTAGTCCGCTAGGCTTTGCTGGGATGTCTCCTCCTGTTGCGATTCATTGGCGCTGCTAAAGTCCTCGATGGAGAGAGTGCCGCCGTCTGTTTTGAGCTGTAGCTGCTCCTGGAGCTGCCGCACCAGATCCCTAAACTTCAGTATAGTCACATCACGATCGTAGAGACTTTCTAGAGCGGCATTTTTCTGTTGCTCCAGGCACTTGACCTGACCGCTCAGCTTGTCAATTTCATCACGTAAGTCTGATTCCAGCTCTTGATGCTTTCAAGCAGCTGTTCCTGAATCTGCTCGAGCGCCTCAAGCTCAAAAGCTTCATCTTCCAACAGCTTGACACGCTCTTCCAACTCAAGTTTGACCGCGGCCAGCTGTGTGACCATAGATTCGGCTCCCAGTGAGGCATCCACCTGCTCCTTGAGGTCCATTAGCTGCGCTTCCATCTGATCCACGCGCCGACTCTGCAATTCCTTAATGCTCTTCAGTTCATTAATTTCCGAATGCTTCGTTTCTAACTCCTTATGCGTACGCTGTGCCAACTGTTTCTCATGTGCTAGGGTATCCCGGAGTCGGACCACAGTCTCTCGCAATCGCTGGTTGTACTGCTCAAGGCGCAGAAACTCGCCAGTTGTCGGCAACGTCATTGGGTTCGTTGATTGCTTTTCAGACTTTTCCAGACGCTGATCTTCGCCATGCTCCTCCTGCTCAGCGCGCAGAATTTCCAGATCGAGGCTGAGCTCATCGTTGCGCTCTTGTGCCATTTCCAGCTCCATTTGGAGTGTCTCTAAGCGCTCCTCAGCCATTTCCTTGTCCAGAGTTAAGAGCTCAATGCTATCGCCAACGTCGTCCAGCTCTCTTTTGTGTTTTAAGGTGGCGTCCTGCGCCTCCCGAAGCTCATGGCGATAGCGCTGCAACTCCCGCTGCAGCAGGACCTGCTGTGTCATAATCTGCGTTTTGAACTCCAGCAGTTGCTCGTTGTGTATTTTGATGCGCTCCAGTTCCAGCAGCTTTAGCTTGTCCTCGCTCTTCCGCACGCGCATCAATTGCAACTCCTCGCGAAGTTGCCGCAGCTCCGCATTATCCACAGGTGGAGCCACTGTGCTGGGTGTACGCAGCGCAGGTCCAGGGGTGAACTTTGGACGCAGTATCTCCAAAAATCCGGGCTCAACAAAAGCAGCCGGTGCCACCCGCTTAATGCTGCTGGTCGGGCTCATGCTCGTCTTGCTCCGTTTGGGTGCCAATGCCATAGGCACCGGCATGGCCAGGGTCAGCTGGGCCGTGGAGCTCTGTGCCTGAGCTGTTGTTGGCTTGGGCTGACTGATGCGTGTCGGTCGCAACTGAGTGTAGGATGTGGATCGACGCTGATTGCATGTTAAGGCTGGCGGAGCCAATGCTAATGGCTTTACAATAACCTTATTGATCTCAGTTGTCAGGTCTGACTTGATCCCTGGCTGAACCAGTGGAATGGAAGCCTGTGAAGTAGCTGTCTCCTTCTCAGCAGTCTGAGATTGCATAGGACTTGTGCTAGACTGTAAGATGACATTAGCTTCTTCCTTAGGAGCCACAGACGTGTTTTGTGCTGCTTCCTGTTGTGATGTCTGCGCTAGGGAAGTAGCTCCAAGGCTTGATTCTTGCAGAGATTCCAATGAGCTGTTGGCCAATGAAGCTGTTAACAATTGTTGCGGTTGAGTAGGCAACGTTGGGGTCTCCAGTTCCTTTGCTTGCTGTTGTGGAAAGAGAAAAGCAGCATGAAAAACTCCTTATAAACATGTTATTACCTTTGGTAGCAGCTGTGGCTGCGGCTGCGGCTGTTGCTGTGATTGTTGTTGAGTTGGAATCACCAAAGTCTTGGAGGTAGTCCCTGAAGATGGTGCCTTCTCGGTGAACTTTTTTGAAGCCCTGCCAGCGGACGTTGTGGGTTCCCTCTGATTATCCTGTGGAAAAAATGCATAAAGGAATTGAAAACACAAAATTGACAGTTTCTGGCCAGAGATGGGCCTAGAAGTTTCTAGTTATCATGTTTGTGATATGTTCATGTGTGACTTACATCTGCAGTACGAAGCAGATAGCTCCCGTAAATTCTACAGGTCGGCACACCTGAACATATTGTGCTCTAAGAAGTCAGGACGAACAAGAAATAAATACTACACGTATACACACAAGTATCTGCATAATTTATATTTAACTCACCTGGTCCTCCGATACCTGCCTGCCTCTGGTTCTGCTGGCCAGCTTTACCTTTGCCACTTCGCGCTGCATATTGTCCTCTGGCCGATTGTTATCCTGTTTTTTCAGCTGTTCCAGCTGGTGCCAGCCTAGCAACTGCAACTGCGGGGCACGCACAAAGAGTCCACAGTTGGGCGCACACTTAAAGTAGGTGCTGCCATGCACGGTGCCATTGTTCTTCCCCCGCGGCTCGTCCAGCACAACACCAAACCACTGTCCGCCAGCAAAACTAGTGCGTCCCACATAGGCAACACGGCCACACAGTCGACTCTTGCCCGTTACTTGTACACGCTGGCCAAGTTTAGGTTGAGCTGTTGACATATTCACGGGAAGCTTACGTCATTTTAGCTTAACGCATGGCCCGGCACTGTATATCGAGCGATGGCGTGCCTAATCCAAGTTAACAGCCAAACCTTGCAAACTGCACTGCAAAACTGAATGCGTTCGTCATCGTCGGCTCCGTGCCCCACCCCAGGCTGAACAGTGACAGGCTACGGCGCAGAATCGTGAACTTTTGGGTGGTTGGTTGCTCGAAATTGGTTTTGCATGGTACCATGTGACTGGACTTAACTAATGATTTTGAAAAGGTTTATGAATGCTGTCGAAATTGCTGCTATGAATCCTAACGTTTGCGCCTCGAGGCTGGCGGCTTCTTAGTACGAACACTTTCCTTGTCCACAAATTTACGATATGTATGATCCTCTTCCTTTATCATAGTTAAAATCATCTCAGCAGTATCTTCTGTTAAGAAACTCTAAGAATGCACGACAAAATGTAATAATTTGTGTATTGTATCGAATGGAATTTTCAACATACCGTAGAGCTTGTTGGGCGCTCAAACTCATCCTTAACTATTTTCAACAAAGTAGTTATCATATTAAGTTCTTCAATATTTTTGGACTTAATTGAAGAGTCCGACATTTCTACGTCTGTACTCTCTGCACTGAGATTGCTTATGGATGATGTATCTCTAAGTTCAGTGGCTAGTTTGCTTAATTCACCCATATTTATCAGGTTAATGGGACGGAAATCACTGCCCACTTCACGCTCACAATATTGGAAAGTACCGATTATATCAAAACGACCCAAGCGCTTTGCCATGATTATTAACAAGTTAGCACAATATTATTATTAATAATAATTGAAGAAGATATGTTTCTTGTTCCGTTTTTTTCGTGTTATGAATTTTCGGAAGTTATCACGTATTTGACACTCACAATTATACAGTCAATTGCCTACTGAAAACAAATTCTTGAGCTTCTTAGTTCAGTGATTTTCATTTGTGTTGTCATTTTTAATGCTTGAAGACACATTGGTTGCTTTAACTCATCAAGAATGCCTTATAGTAGTATTTAAAATTAAAATTATGTAATGTAATGTAACAGCGCATCAAGCATCATTTACTCATATCTCTTAAATATTAGGATAATTGTTAATAAAAGCAGCCCTTGTGAAGATCTGTCAAATACATTATCAACCAAATCCAAAACCGAGACCCAGGTCAGGTCGTATGCATCAAGCGACTCGACGGCAGAGTAAGCAAGCAGAGCAATTCAAGTAGTGGCTGCGCTGTTACTCCCCTGTTCGACAGTATAATAGTTTCCTGAATAACTTATGTGTGCTTTATCCGATCGGCTTGCATTGAAGAGCGACCCAAGAATCATGCATGTCAAAATCTATATCCTTCAAAATGTTGCTGGAAATAAATATTATTGATTTTCGGGAGTGGCAAAGGTGGATCTGACCAAGAATATACATACTTTACGGGGTCGAAGATGCCTACTTCTGCCTGTTACATATATTTTAAGTTTAAGTGCTTCCTTTTACCCATTTTATGAATACATGGTGTAGAAAATAAGTGTTTCACAAATTTTCGATTTGATTAACATTCAATATAAATAATACTAAGTGCTATACAAATAACTGAACACATTTATATCTATTGCGAATTTATTGTTATTATGTACTGATTTACAAGAAGGGCCAAATAATAAAACTATTGACTATCGGCGTGGCTTTTGCTGTGCCCATATTAATACGTGTCGCCAAATTGTATCAAATTAATTATTTCATTTAGAAGACGTTGCGGCAAATGGGACAGGTGGATTTGCTGCTGGTGGTAAACCATTTGTACTGCGGGTAAAATAAGAGTTCTTTATTAGTGAAGCTCTCTAGAGAATTTTATTCTTGTTAAACTTACCAAACAGGGTCCGTGGAATTTCTTTTTGCACGTCTTGCACGTCAATTTGGGTAGCTGGCAGGTGTCCTGGTGTATGACCGTATAACAAACATAACATTCCTCCACACCTTCGAATTTCTTGTCCAGATTGTTTTTCCACAGCGTTAGACCATCATAAATAGTGCCATTCTATGTGTATAATAAAATAAATATAGATCGCAATGATTAACAACTCAAGGGTCACTTGCCTGATGCGTTAAAAAGATGGTCAGCTGCATGCCCACATTGCGTGAGGTGGCACGTCCGCCAATTTGCTTGCCACACTCGACTTTCACGGCCCCAAGCGGATAATTGGGTGCCAGTGTGATCACCAGCTCCATGCGTGCCTCATCAATGGCATAGACAGCCAGAACTTCTCGTGTGGAAGTGTGCACTGTCACCTAAACATCGAATACAACGATAATAGTAGAATATGATATCATCAAAATATCTTTTAAATTCGAAGATATAACAGTAGAGATTGTTTCAAAGGAAAGCTCAATAACGCTGGGAAATATAGCAGAGGAAATTACCAATTCATCGATATACATATATTACCTATACCATTTTATTATAAAACCATAAGTAAACGGAAGGAAATTTCGAAGAGGCATTTTAATACCCTTACAGAGGGTACTACTTTAAAAACTCCGTTAAATTCAGCAAAAAAAAAAAGAAAAAGGTTTCAAGTATCGCGTGCATTATCCATACAACATAGATTTTCATCCATCATAACTAAGTAACCTTTGTAGTTTGGTGCTGTAAACCGAGAGTAAATATAGATTATTTTTTTTAAGTGTATGTGTCGAAATCAAAAGTTAACGGAGTTACCAAAGCGAGATGGTACCACTAGAGATATTTCGAGCCATTGTCATTGTAGTACTGCTGATTACCATTACTGTGGTGTTTGTCCTGCGCATGTGCATCGAGGACGAGGAAATACAAAAATAGAATTATTAACCCACCTGCATATTTTCGTGCTTCTCCTTGCGATTGGCGATTGCCCTTAGCTCCTCGCTGCAGATCAGTGCGCTCACATAATTTGTGGTAAGATTATCCACAAAGTTTTTCTGCCGGGATTGACTGGTGTTCCACCATTTGCGCACCACGGCAGGCAACTTGCGCAGCACTTCCGTATACAAGTGACAGGCATAGCGCTCCAGTGACAGGTGCGGATCTGTTTGAGAATTCAAGATATGCTAAGTTATAGATAGCAGGCCACTACATACTTCATCCAAATCAAAAACATTTCATAACAGCTCGTCTAAGCATTCAAAAGTTATTCTGTTCATTTCGTTTGTGATTTTTTTGTGTTGTTCGTTTTGATAAATTTTTCAATTTTGTTGCAATTATGGATAAAAATCCGTTGAACTTTTATAAAATCGCCAGCGAGGCGCCAGCGCGTGAAATTAAGCTGGATGGAGAAAAGCAGACAGTGGCCGAGGCAATAAACTTTACGCAGATGGCTAATGACCGTCCGCCACCTGAGCGTAAGCCCGACGATACGGGTATCACAGTCGCGGATGAGTTAAACGCACGCCTGGCCATGGTCCAGTTACGACCCGATCGCGCAAAGCGCATAAAGCGATTGGTCAAGACACAAATACCTGCGCCGCAGCATTTATACAAGTTCCATTGCGTCTGTCCACGGTATTATCCGTGCTATGTACCCTGCCAGCATACCGGCCAGATCATCATCGATCGCGATATGCTAAAGAGGGAAGAACACACATGCTTTCTGGCCACGCCCAAGAAGAATTTCATCTCGCCGCAGCGACTTAAACAGCCGCGGTATATTACCAAAAGAATCTACGTGCCCATCTGCACGGCTCGTATGGAGCGTCTGGCTAACCCGCATCCGATGCGTGTCAAGGATACGTTTAAGTACTTTCGACACATTCTCTCAAATCGTCATCTGACGGCGCTGCAAGATCACTTGAAACCCAAGCCACCAGTTGAACAGATGACCATGGAAAAGGCAATGGAGTATTTGGAGGAGGAGATGCGACAACGCCGCGTCCAAAGGCAGCAGCATAGAAAGCGCTGTAATGGTCTGAAGAAGCTGATTCTTGAACGTCAACGCAAGCAGATGATGAAAATTATATGTGTGCTCTTTGAGGAGATGAAGGATTTCCTTTTGAACGATCAGTTCATCATTGACGAGCAATCTCCACTGTGTGCTGTAATATTGGAGCGCATCAAGGAATTTACGGGTAAGTTGGATACAATGTTCCGTTCATAGAGACGAACAGATACACGGATTCTCTTTTAATTCCAAAACTCACCAAGCAAAATATTCTAATGGTAAACTTGTAAAAAACATTTGCCTCTCATTTCAAATTTACAGAACAAGAGTTCTATACCACAAGCAACTTGCGCGACTATCAACGCATTTTGGCCAACAATCTGACTGTTTGGATAAACAAATTCATATCGAACCTTAACATCTACTTGGCACCACAACAATTGCCAGTAGCACGCTCGATGCATGGGGACAATGCGGAAACATTTGTGCCACTATCCGATTACATATCGGTGTCGGAAGAAGTGGCGGATGAAATGCATGAGGATTATGACTTTGGTATGACCGATTTCGAGGCGTATGGCGAGGACTTTGCATTGCCTGAGAATCTTCCATCGGAAGAGACGCTAATCTAAAGAATGCAATGGATGGAAAAAGAAACTCACCCTTCAGTTGAGACCAACTAAGCTCCTTGTAGACGCCATTACTGTGCACCTTGGCGCTGTGGTTCTTCAATATGTCCACCGGCATGGCACGAAAGAGAAAGTGTAGAAAATTCTGTCAAATATTTATGAAATTTTAAGTTTGTTAACCCAAATCATTAGTAAATTGTTTTGCCAAAAAAAATCTAACCTCCTCGTAGCGATTTTCGTTAAGCCAACTCGTGTAGACGGAGCGCAACGCAACTGGCGACTTCGCGCAGACATTTATAATGCAATCCCATATAAGCAAATAACTGAACGCATCGTGAATATCAATTGGCTCCAGATCTTCCAATTCTGTCAGCTTAAAACTGAATTCCACCAAGTACTTGCTTACGAGCGCATTATAGCGTGTCAGATAATCTTCAAATCGATTGAGAAAATGCCACTTGGAGATTGTCGAAGAGGCGGTCTCGATCTCATCGCTATGTTTCTCATTCAGTTCAATGTCATCGGCCACAAACTGTGAAGTTAATTGATGAAGTGCATGCACTGCATTCAAACGCACGCTATGCTGCGTGTTGTGCAGCTGCTTCAGTAGAAAATTGCACAAATAATCCAGATTAAGCTTTGAGGTCGGCGCTTTGCAGAACTAAGTGAGAAAATGCGAATTAGAATACGAAATCATATAGTTTAGCCTCGTGTAGCTACCCCGTAAACAAAACTATAATCCAGAAACTCCAACGTGGGCATCAGACGCTCCAGCAATGCCTCGTAGCATACGGCGAATTCCGGTTGCACATCAGCTGAGTCCCGAGTCAGTTCATAATATGACTTAAAAAGCACCACATTCACCTCCTTGGCAAACAAACTATCCCATTCGTCAATCACATTCTTCAGCAGTTCCGTGGAGCTCTTTTGCTTCTCCGATCGTATAAAATTGGTGAGCGTAGCAAACAGTTGGTATACAGCCACAATAAAGAAGGATGTCTGAGAATATCAAAAGTTGATAGTTAGTTTAGTTGTGGCTAGCATTAGCAGACTAGCAAAGCGCACCTTTGGATCGCTGTAATGTACTATAGATTTAGAAACGCTCAGAACCCAGGAGCTTAGACCAATGCGTATGGCATCCCAGTTTTTGATAGTCAGCTCATGGGGGAAACGTTGCAAGACTTCATTGAGCAGTTGAATAATCTCCACGGTATTAAGTACAGCTTCATAAGGTTGATTAAGCAGTTCGCTGAAAATATGCATACATTAATAATAGACATAACAAAAATCAATAACTTCATAGACCTACACATTATAATGCAGCAGCTCTTTTTGAGCAGTCTGCTGCTCATTAACGTGTGTCAAGAACTGCAAAGCCGAGACAATAATATTACGATCCGTTTGCTCGTTGAGATCCGACTGGAAATTATTGAGGAGTAGACAGCGGAAGACAGCAGCTTTGACCCACATGTCAGGTGGCTCCGTTCGCATGATGGCGCTATTCAAATTAAGCGCCTTTTGCGAGAGTTTTGGCAGCAAATGCTTAAAAAAAAAATAAACTGTTAAGTAGATGAAAGTTTAATGGTTTCTTATGCTTACCTGTAGAGTCATCACATAAGCCTTGAGTGCGCCCTGGGCAACCAGCTCCTCGGCTAAGTCCTCATGCAACAGAATTGCGGCGCTTTCCTCAAATGGCGCATATTGAGCATAGTAAATCAGATAGCCCAACAGGCGACAGCTTATGGCGCTGTTTTGTTGCAGCGCTGTTTGCAGAAGGCGCTCCTTGATAATGCTCACCAATTCGCTGCTGTTGGCCATAAAAGTACGCAGATGTTCAGACAAGCAAAGGACTAGCTCCTCACTGGCGGCATTTAAGTGAGGGCTCACCTCCAGCCAGGTATCTGCGGCGCCAGTAACTTTCATGCATTGGAGTAGCTCTATGATTAATGATTCGCTCCACTGCTTGAGCAGATTTGCATTGGGATCACAGTAGTCTTCTGTGAGCTCATCTTCACCTTCGTTTGACTGCTGCGCCAGCTGCGGATTATCCACACGGCATACCAGCTTGCAGATTGTGTTGAAATTCAGTGCGGCGCGTCTCAACAGCGGTAAGATCGTATCCTTATCCAAGGAGGCGCTTTTAAAGGCAGCGCCCGGGCTTATGGAAGCATGCAGCGTCTCTAGATACACACAATGCTGCTCAAATTGAAACACATTATTGGCTGATTTCACCTCCGAGCTTAACAGTGCCACAATGGTTTCATCTATGCGCGCCAAACGCTGCGATTCATCCTCAATGTTTTCCGTGGAGCAGATGACAAATTTGGCCATAGCCTCAGCCATGACTTCCAGACTGCTGGCGTTTAGCTCAGTATTTTCTGCCAGTTCCTCCACAATGCCTGCGCAGCTTTGAAGCAGCACATCGTCGATTTCAATGTCCTTGCTTGAGAGCGCATCCTGCCAGCAGGTGGTTATTTCCCACAGCGTATCCTCCGATAGATAATCGCCTGTTCGTTGCTCCAAGCTGAACTTGTACAACCGCAAAAAGACTTGCTGACGCACTGCCAGCGATGAGTTCGCCTTGCTGCATATGACGGGCATAATCTGTGCAATAAAACTGCCGCACACCTCGACAATCTCATTGGCTGGCGCCTGCTCCAGCGGCGCAGACATGGCTAGCACTATTTTGTCCACCGTTGCCGCATTTATAAGAATATCGCCAGTGTCTGTTTGAAAGAAGCATTTGTGCAACAAATTTAACTTATCACGATTGTTGTCCACGACAACCTCCTCGGCGATGCGTGAGATTACCGCACAGGTCTCTGGGCTGGCGAGCATTTTACGCACGACAGGCTCTGTGCACAGCGGGTAGGAGAGCAGACGGTGCAGCAGCAGATTCTGCACGCGATGCTGTTGTAACTACAAATTTAAAGTGATCATATTAGCTACTAGTCAATAAAATGGGAAATTAAGTATAAAAACCAAGTGAAAATGCTCTAGTCGAGTATACCCGACTCCGAAACTCTCTGTACACAGGTCTAAAACTTCTTTTGTGAATACCTTCCGTGTTTATTATCCGATCGACTTGAAATTTGAACAGTATATTAAGAGTGACCCAAGAATTATACATTCCAAATCAGGGCTATATCTTTAAAATTGTTCTGTAAAACGTTTTTATCAAATTGCGGAGGTGCGGAGCGGAGATTTATGTATATTTCACACACATTTATCTAGTCACCAATTTTGACATACAGTTTTTTTCCACGCTCTTTGCTCAGACATAGGCAAAGGCTAACAGACTGGAAACAGAGTATAGTGCAGTCGGCAGCTTCCGACTGCAGTTTTTTACCGACCTTTGCAGATGTAAAATCTTAATATTTCGTTTAGTTTCACTTACCTTTAACAAAGTCTCAGCAATGTACTCAAAACGTGGTTCTGGCTGCAGCAACGTGAGAATCTCAAAGAGTATCTCTACCACCGACTCGGAGGCGTCATCATTTAGCTGTCCGAGCAGTGCCACAAATCTATCCAGTGTGGCGCGTAGTTCGCCCTGTTCCGTCAGACTCTTGTAGAACTCGGCATCTGTGAACATTTTTGTCAACGTGCGCACCTGGCTAATGTAGCGCGCGGAGTTACTGCTGCTGTTTGCCTTATCGAGGCAAATGCGCACCAGTTTGATCACCAGCTGTTTCAGTTCCTTTTGTATGAATGCGGCTGCGTCGTGAGCTTTTTTGGTGGGCGTTGAATGCTGCGATGTCAGCTCGACGTCTGCTTTTTCCTCGCCTGCATCCACAAACTTGACACTCTGTGTTTCTAAGCTGGGATTGGCCACATGTAGATCCTGTACCAACAACAGCACATGTGACAGCAGCTGCTCATTGACATCCTCAACTGCAAGATCTTGTGTAACCAGCTCAAAGATGCGCGTCCAGAACTTGTTCAACAGTTTTACATACAGGGAGCAGGAAGTTTGATTGCCATCCCTACTGCACTGACGATCCCAGAAGGCAACCAGCGCGGAAGTATGCTGAAAGAAGTACTTGACATGGGCGCTCTCACTACGCAGCAAATATCCAATGGGCTCCAGCAGCTGCTGATCGAGCAAGTTAAAACCAAACTGCTCCACTGACGCCGGTCGCTGCGTGATGTTGTTTATCTGTTGCAGCATAAACCGCAAGCACTCAAAGTACGCATTATGCATGATCGATGTATCCGATTTGGACAGTGCTGGCTCATGGGGACCCACGACTGCAGTTTTCAAGTCATCAAAGAAGCGCTGATAAAACTCGTATATGTCCAAATCCTGCAAGCAGGCGGGCGTAATTTTAGATAGAAACGGCAGCAGATTCGGACAAATGGCCTGAGCATTGCGATTAAAGGCATTGCGCAGCAGCGATGAGAGTTTTGGAAGCAGTGCCTTGCGTATATTGAGCGGAGCATACCTGCAGAAGCGAGAGAAATTCGGAATTTATAATTAAAGTGGCAAACGTAATATAACTTTTTAAGAAAATATCAAAATGTGCGCTTGTTAGCTAAGAATTATACATGCACAATTGAAAATTTCTGTACTGTATAAAGTTCAGCACCTAAGAATTGAAATTCGAATTAAACTTTAAGCTTTGTGTTTGTGGGTCACTTTCTAGTTTTGTACTCTTGACTGGTGCCAATTGTTTATGCACATAAATTAGTTACTTAATATGATTTGTGCCAATAGAATAAACGTGCAAAAAACAAAACGAACTAAACAGGTAAATTAATTATGTGACTATGTAAGGTTTTTTTTATCTGTCCCAGAATATTTGCTTTTTACTATTTACTAATCAACTTCAGCGGACAGACCCCACTCTCTACATCTAAAATATTGGATTATTTGTATCATACCAGTCCTCGTAGTTGCTTTGCAGCAGCAGCACACAGCCCCAAACGTGAGGTGCGACCAATGGATCAGCATCATCAATAAATTGAAAAGTGGTGGTAATAAGTTGCGACTTTTGTGGTGTGAGCACTTCAAGCAGCTGTGCACATTGTAGCATGTGATATATGCACTCAAACCAGGCAGCTCTAAAAGATAAAATGGTTTACATGATTGCTGCAAAAATTATTCTATTTCTTACTTGATGGCGGGCTGCTTGTGCTTGGCAAAGGTCCAGAACTTTTGATGAGCCAGCAGCGTTGCTAAGCCTTGTTTCAGCTGATCTTGCTCCTCGGCCTGTGCTGTTTGCTCCATAAAGAAGGATAAGACCTTTAAGCTGCTTATGACGACGCGCTGATATTTTTGCTCCGATTCCTCCGGCTTAAGGCTTTTACCTATCGAGAGCGTAGCAGGCGTATGAAACGTCAAATTGCGTGTGGTGTACTCAATTATATCAGCTTGACAATGCTGGCACACCTCGCAAGTGCGTGCAAAAGTCTCCCGGAACGAATTGCTGGCAATGCTCGCAGCCGGCGCGTAACTATCAAAGCGACTTGCGAGCCAAACGGGCACTAGTTGTTTTAGATATGGAGCCATTGCCCGCTTGCATTTGGACATGAGAAGCTGCAGCACCAGCTGTGTTTGCTCACGCACCGCATGCTCGATGTCACTAGCAAGATTGTGATAAAATTTTGGCCACAGCGGCAAAATGTTTTTCAGTGCATCCAAATCAGACTCCGTTATGAGCTCGTGCAGCTCCTGCAGCGCCTTCTTTTTTGTCATGGGATCCTTTTTGGACAGCTTGCGCAGTATAATTTGTGTTTGTGGACTGATGTTGACATCGAATGTCTCTGGCATTTGCTCGGCGCTGGCAAAGCCCGGAGCAAAGGGCACTAAATTGCCATCGGCTTGGGCCGAGAAGCCAACAAACATAGGCGTTGTACTGCCGAGCAGTTCGGCGGAGCGGCTGCTGCTTGATGGCTAAAAACGGTTGCAATCATTAGTCATTAGTCATCACGTGTCGTGATATGTGCTGTAATTGCTTACTTTTGCATTGTTTTTGGTGCGAGGCGTTTGTTTCGTTTTTCCACCCATGCTAACACGTTGAACTAAGTCAGTAATGTGGCTGCAAGCGTGCAAACGCAGAAAAACACCCTAATGCATGCAGTCATACGCTGAGAACAGCTGGTTAGTATTTTCAGAAATACAGTATTTTTATGAATTCCGCAGGTCACACTATATTCGCTAACCATTCAGAATTAAGCTACGATCAGACATTAAAGAATTTGAACAAACATGCTAGTATTCACGAATAAGTACCTATTATATATGCATATAATTTGTCGAACTATTAATTTGATAATTAGATGAAATAACTTATTACATACGTAGGCTTGAAGTTGTCATAAAATTTGTCGTTTCTGGAAAACTGATTGCACCTTACATACACAAGTACAAATGCTTTGGAAATCATTATCATCAACTATACAGCTTATACACCTTCCATTATAAGCAACCAAATGTCATGAAGCACTTTACTTGGATATGACTTCGTATTCGTTGGGTGGTCCTCACGATTTACAGACTGTAATTTACATATTTTAATAAACTTATTAATATTGTTTGCATACCATAAATCGATAAGCATAAGAAGCATTTCGTTAAAACTAACTGTTCGTGACAATACGAATTTAGGTCGATCCAGTGTTTTATATTTTATTATTATTATTTCTTAAATTAAATTTATTCGAGGAATACCCTTACAGTATTTTTCCGGTCAACAGTTATCGATATTGTCAACAGTGGTGGCACATATAATTCATCGATAGTGCCGTCAATAATATCACACCACTATTTAGCCGCACGTGTTGCATTGTTTTGATTCGGATTTTTGCATTAAAATTGTATTAATATGTCTAAGTTTTTATCATATTACAATCTATTCCCCATACCGGATCCCAAAGAGTTTCTTGGCATGTCTGCAGACAAAGAAAATGGCAATGTTATCACCACGCTGGCTCGCAATGTTGTTGTTATTTTGAATGTAAGTCACACTGCCTCGGAAAAGTGAATATTTAAGTTAATTATAAACAATCAACCATAGATCAGCACCCATAAGCAGCTGCACAGCTGGTCCATGCCAGAGAAACTGTCAACGAAGGTGATATACGATCCAAATAGCAAGAAATACGTTGGAGTTTTTGGCCATCGCGCATTACGTCTGTGGGATGTGAACACTGCCGATGTGGTCAAGTGCAAGAAGCTAAAGGTTTGCTTAAAACATAAAACAATCATATGTATGTTTGTATAGTTAATAATGTTCATTGCACACAGTTCCAAAAGAGCATCGCTCATGTGGTGTACACAGACCAGGAAGCTCTCGTGTTGTACAGCGATGGCTCCTTTCAGGCGCTGTCAAAGGCTTTGGATTCGCGCAAGGACCAGAAGGAGGACACCGCGGAGCAATTGGCGCTTGCCGCCAGCAAAACGTTTAGCAAGCCAACAGTGCACACGACACCCGAGGGGCAGCAGGTGCTCACCTACTTTGAGGAAAAACAAGCAACGGGTGAATTGTTGCTCGTTCGTCGCTCCCTGTCCAATTTAAACAAGCGAACCTATGCAATAAAGAGGGAGGCGGCTCGTTTGACCGGACATGCGGTTATCGAAGGTGATGCAGGGCCTCAATTGATGACCATTTGTAAGTAATAGAAAATATTTAAAATCTCGTAAATTGTAACTAAAATGACACCTCAAATTGATGTGGGTTTAACGCGTTTATTTAAAGAAAGTAATTAATAATAAACCCTCTTTTTTTCAGGGTCCGACAAGCGTATTTTTATGCTAAGTCTCGCCGACAAATCGCACGAATGTGCACCCGGTCAATTTGTGTCGATGCTCACCGAACTCAATGTGGAAAGCAAGTTGTCAGTGCAAGGCCTGTCGCGCAACTTTGCAGCCATCTACGGCGCCAATTATGGCCAGGAAGGCGCCTCGTTGCTGGTGTACAACACGCAGTTCAAGGTGGTTAATGCGAAGCAGTATTTCAAGGTCTACTTGGACTTCTCGCGCTTGTGGGCCCGCGATGGGCACATTCTTCTGGCCATGGGTCAAAACATTGCCGCCGTTCGCTATCGTGTGAATGATGAACTGTTGGTGGATATGCTCGGGTCACAGATGAGCGAAACTCACTTGACGCCCATTGAGCTAGATCACATCAACGAGGAGGAGTCTTTAGAGGCAGCTATCAAATTTGCGGGCAACAGTCGTGCGCACAATGCCATGACGCTTGGAAAGCCGCCAACGAAGAAGCTTGCTGAGCTGCCACCTTCTAATGCCAAAACTGAGGCCTTTGAGTCTCCTGAAATATCACAGTACGAGCTGAACGAGCTCATCAAGAATCATGTGGATGGTCAGATGGTACACGTTGACAATGGACTTGAGGATGTCAATATAACACTCATGAGCAACTACTTTGATGCGGGACCACAGAATTTGGTGGTTCAGTCAATAGTTAGGCAACTGGAGCGCAGCGGTGCTGGTGAACAGGAGATTACCGAAAAGCTTTTAACTTTGTTCATTAAGACTCAAAACACAGAGCATGTGCTTATGTGTGTGCGGCGTTACACGAACATCCCTGAGCACATGCTGGCCTGGTGTTTGCGCTATGCACTGGACAACACTCAAACTCCTCTCACAAATGGCGACGCCATGGAGACGGATGATAAAGATACCCAACCAGCGCCAGTCACTGACGAGTTTCTTAATGCGGTGCTCGCCTGCAGCTTCAATTCAGTTGCCATTGAGAAGCATCTAAGAGAGCGCTTGGAACTGTCCCATGTCCAGCAGCTGCTGCGGCATTTGTATGTCCTGGCCAGTGCGCCAAATGTGCACCTTGAGGAGCGACCCAATCAAGATAACGCTTCGCTGGGCAACACACCCACAGAGCTACAAGCGTTTCAATGGCTAGGCGCTCTTCTAACCTCACACATTACGCTGTTAACCATCTCCAAGGACGAGCAGCTGATGGCAGTGCTAACAGAATGGTCGGAGCTTTTCCAGGTCTATACGACTCTTTTGGATCCATTAGCGACAGTGGTCCCGCAGCTGGCCAACATTATTGAACGTCAAAGGCCGAAAAATCCATTTCCCACTATGTGGTATGGCATTGAGAGGCTTAAGTTGTACTAACAATAAGATTTCAAGATTTTCATGTTCCCCTCAAAATTTGTTGTTAATTGTAAGCTAAATAAATGTAGAATTAACCAAAAGCCAATACATTTATCATTAAATATACAAACGATGGTAACAGCTCCGCAATAAGGCGCTGTGAGTAATGATTTTAAAATATCCTATATCACTGCAAACAAAAATCCATATTCTTCTGTACTGTTTGGATACATGGACAGCTTAAGGGCCAACATAAAAAACTGTGCAATGTATGATGTAACAGGAAGATGGAGAAATCTCGGACCCAATAAAGATAATCAATATCCTTAATCAACTTTCGAGTCGGATGATGAAAACCGAAGTTATTTAAGAATCTATTTACGTACTGTCAAGCAGAGATAAGCAGCGCGCCGCCTGAAATGCTCTGCTTGCTTGCGCTGCCGCTGAACTGCTTGATGCGTGTGTGCACGTGAGTCTCAAGAGGGTGCCAATTATATATGACTAGAGCTTACTTATTTTATTTAGTTGAACATATCCTTTAGTGTGTTTAGTTTTAAGACTGAAATGGTTAAGTGTACCATTTATATCCGAGGAGAATAAAACATATATTAAGCTCCGAATCTGGAGTAAACTTATATTAACATCTCTTACCACCTTTTATGCAACTCTATCCCAAGACAATTATTCGCAACATCAATAAATGTGGCTTTATTGCCGTTGTCGAAATGCTTTGAGACAAATGCCTTTAACCACAAGACAACATCCACGTTGAGCATTTAAGCTACTACCAGCTGCTGTCTGACTAATAACCAAAGTTTTCATCAATGTTAGCTATTGGAACACATGGGCGCTGACCAAGACCAGAGCTCCTGGTTGGCATTTGACATTTTTTCATCACGACAATGACAAACCACTTAGCCAACTTCAGCTTTGGCTTTATCGTTAGCTTTGGCTCCAACTTCAACTTTTTGTGGTCTGGCTCTTTGGCACTTTCTCTGCGCCTTTCTCAGAGTCGAATCTACTGATGTTGGCCACTTGAGAGCGATGACCAGCCAAAAAAAATATAATGAAATAGAGGGGAACCGCATTTAAAAATAGCTCCCCTTTTGAATAATTTTGTGTTGATTAGACGTGGGCCGAGTGCTCAGCTGACTCAACCTAGGGGCGACTTACGCATTTTCTTACCAACATACATATATGGCATTAGAGAGTTAAGTATTTAAATTACAAGCGCTTAAAAGCATCTCTTTTTATATGGTTTGATTGTAAGCTGAAGATTTATCGCGTGCCTTTGCTCGGTAAGGGAAAACCTGCTTGTAACGTCATAAAATCGAGATAAATTATTTAATTTTCGATTTCCTAAAACCATTAAGCAAAGGCAGACGCCTAGCTACCCCAAGCTGCCATGTCATACCAAGAACAAGAGATAGATATGGAAGGAGAGAGCCAAACTGTGGCCCTTATGTATAGCCAGTCCGATGCCTCGGGTTCCTTATACATACATAGTATGTATGTATGTATGTATGTAGATATTGTATGTACACATCTAGTAAAAGGCCATAATGAAGGTTTGCTGCTGATGCTGCGCTGCTGCTGACCGTTTGCAGCCTTTTGCTGCAGTGCTAAGGATACAGATACAGATTCAGACATATATACATATATACGTACGTACATGCATACGCCTACCTGTGCGCAGGTAGCACAGGGCAGGTAACTCTTTGTCCGAGCAAACAGACAAGCATACACACACACAACTGCAGATGCAGATGCGCGTTACTTGTTACAAACAAACGTTAAGAGATGACGACGACGATGAGGGAACAACGACAACGACAACGACACGCTACCCCCAACAACAACAATATTTAAGCAGCGTCATGATCATCAGGTTCGGGCCCTGGACGAAGGCAAAGACAGCAACCAACAGCATCCAGCAACCAGGGCTGGGCGAAACGCGTTGACTTCAGAACAGATTAAACAGACAGGCCTATAGGGGCTCTAACTTATATTTTATTTCCCGAACATCAATCTGGAACGCGATACGAGTGGTATACTAACAAAATCAGTGACACTACCTAACAAATCTTAAAACACAAATTAAGATTACAGATCACACTGGCAATGAATTCGAACATTAACCAAGTCAATCATCATAAGATTTTTTGATTCCTTCCTAACTGAGATTTCTCAATATTTCCTAGTGATATATTGAATGTAGAATCCTGCCTTAAAGATATTTCTTAATGTTTCATAGTGACATGAGGGTAAAACATCGTAGTCTTGATTATCAGTGTCTGTTTCAGGGATACCATAAGTGAATTTTAACATAGCCAAGGATGACTTATGTTCTTGTTTTACCTTTTTATTTTATATCATTAAAAAATACCCTTAAATAGCCCTTAATATGGGAAAATTAACTAAATTAGTATAGAAGAGTACTAAAAATCCATCTCACAGGTTGATACTCTCAACACAACGTTAACAATAATTTATAATAATGGAATAAAGTACTTAATTGTCAATGAAATGTGTATAATTTAAAATATGGTATTTCTGGTTAAAATATATTTGTACGCAATACATAAACTGAAATTCTAGCGAACTAATAAAATTTCAAAAGTTTGTTAAGCATGAAAGTCCCATAGACCAGCTTTGAATAATAATATTTGTATTCCTCCTCATATTTTCCCAAAATCATGGTCTTCATATGTTAAGTGATTTAAGCTGCATCCCTGGCAAAACCAGACCGATTGCAGCTGCCGGTAATGCCGGCTCCGTGGGCCTCTGTGTAAGCTGAAACGAGTGACTTGGGCACCACTTGGCTCTGACTCCGGCCTGTGCCCGAGCCGGTGCCTGATGCCTGATGCCTGGTGGCTGGTGGCTGGTGCCGGGTGCCTGTTCAGGGCATCTCCTCTTTGTCCGTTCCCTTGAAATGTTACTCATTTTGGTTATTTTTGATGCCTTACACACAGACACACACACACACACTCACCGTTGCATATAGATAGTTGTTGTGCATGTGAGCCTACTCTTTCTTTCCTTTTTTTTTATTTTAACGAAAAACCGGCCGGCATTATTTTTAGAATTTTTCAGTCAAACTTGTTACCATGCTGGGCGAAACTGGCTTCGAGGCAGCATCCACAGCACCAGCTAAAAATGCAATGAAAATGAAGCTGCGGCTCTGATTCTGGCTTTTGACTCGGGTCTCCAATCTCCGGTCTTTTGTCTCCCTTGTATAACCAAAGGTAACACCGTCCGTCCGTCTGTCTGTATGTACATGTTTGTGTGTGTGTGTGTGTGTGAGTGTGTCTGTATGTGTGAGTGACTTGGCATTGTTACTGTTCTCTGACTTTTTGATGCCAATGCCCAAAACTTGCCGGCCAACAAAAATAAAAAATTGTATCGATCTTTGCTGTTGCCTTAGCCGTCTTTCGGTTCTTTTTTTTTGCCTTTTGTGTTCTGTTTTTGGCCCGTACGCTTTGCTTGAGCGTTCTACGCAGCAGCATTAGCATCATCATGATGATCATCATCATCATCAGCAGCAGCAGCAGCAGCATCGGCATCTCAGCCAGCGCCAAGGGGGTACAGTTTCGCTTCGAACTGAAAAGTTATCATTTTTTTTCTTTTTGTTTTCGTTTTGGCCGCTTTCTTTCGAGTTCGAGTTAGCTGGGGCGGCCGCCTTAACAACATTTACTTAATTTATTTTTATTTTTATTTCATTAATTTGAGTTTTTTAATTGAACGTCGTCGTCGTCGTCGTTGTCGTTGTTCTCTTGCTGTTTGTTTCACAATCAGATTATTGACTTTTCGGGTTTTTTTGTCCCATTCGTTCTTTGTGCACATTATTTAAATGTATGTGGTAAGCCATTGTTTAGGCCAAAACATGTTTTGTTTAATGACTTTTTATTAGTTCTGGCCCCGGCTTTGGCAGCGCCCGAATATACTAGAATAGTGTAGCTCTATACATAAGTTTTAGATAGCCTTTATGATGTGGTAAAAAATGTATATATGGTTCAAGCTGTGCCAGCTACTTTTCTATGCATATTCCGTTGAGCAGCTCGCCCTAGGGGCTTGGCTGGCTAGTCAACTGGTTCGCATTATTTGATATGCTTATGCTTATTAACTGGTCCAATAGCCTTACCTGTTGGACTCACTTATGTTAAGCCACGGACAAAGGCCAATATTAAGTCTGAAATGCAGACTATGAACATGATCTGGCAACTGATAGAACGGCCAGGTGAACGTAAATTTAAACGGGAACCTATAGCATTTAAGACAACTACAAGAATAGCCTTTATATATTAAATTGGAATACTTTTGCATATGCAAATATAAGTAAAGAATTAAATCATAACATTAATATTCGTTATTGAAAGTTGTGATCAAATATTTAAATTTCTACATGCTTGTGCTTATATACAAATGTACATGGTATATAAGTGCTAAGGCCTTTTACTGGTTTATTGCAGATTTATCTACTTTTATAAACTATACTTGTATAATGAGAAAATAATAGGTATACAATTAAGAATTTACAGCAGCGAAATTCCCTATAATATATAATGACTTAATTTTTGCTTCAAATAGTTAAATATGTTTAAAAGGAACATGAATAAATGAGAATTGTATTTATATCGATTTACTAGGGCCAGCGTGTTAAAATAACCTAAACTTATACTTCCTATATATAACTGTTTATGCATTCCAAATTTGGTTGGTCCTGCTCTAAAGTTTCGAAAAAATGACGTTCCCAAAACAGAAAAACATTGCACAAACCCAATAAACTTTGTACAACCCATACTCATTAAAATCTATATAACAAGTGGAGGCGTTTCTGACCATAAAAAGTATAAATATTCTCGATCACTATCATCATTCATCTAATTCATTTTGTTTTTTGACAGGATAAGGATTTTGAATAAGAATTATGAAACTTATCACAGAAAATGCATAGATTTTGTTTTATAAATGTTAAATTCATGCATAATTATGCATAAAAATATAAATATTTTCACTACATATGATTTTATTTATATGAGAATGTACGCAATAGAGCCATAATAATTATTTTGATTTTTATTACTACAAGTATACTTATATGTAAAGAAACGATTATAAATATGCCGTGGAATGCAAAGCGCGCTCGACAAAACCACGTACATGTTCATATGTGAAATACAAGTTGCAATCACCTGGAAGAGAAATAGCGACGCGGTATCGATCGATACTATCTGCTGAATATAAAAATATGTAGAGTGCTCAAGCTTAAAGGATGTTGAAGAAAATTGTGTTCATACGGACAGATTGCTTGCATAATCCCAATATACTCTTTTCAACTTCTCTTGTATAAAATAACTTTTAAAAATATCCAGCTTACACGTACTGGGCTCGAATCCCGGTTATCCGTGGTGGCTCCAACTGGAGCTCTTCACACTTTATACACCGAGGGTAGCTACAAACATGTTTACCAAGTTTGGTTGATCTAGCTTCAAGGGTGTGGAAAAACATTGTGTTCATAAGAACAGTCAGACAGCTAAACAGACGGACATTGCAGAAACCCTTTTGGAACAGAGTATAATGGTCACAAGTATATACGCATTTAATTGTTATAACTCATAACTATACATAACTTATGAAATCCAATGATTAATAGCTGCTTAAAGCGCATGGCTGTTATACAAAGATACAGATTTAAACTTATGAAATAGTAAGTAACAAAATTACATTTAATTACATTTCTTTGTTTATATGCGCCCTTATTGCCGCCTAATAAAAACTTAAGAAATAATGAATTATAATTGTTGATTAAACAAATCAGCTTTTTTAAGAAGTTTTCTATAATAATTGCGAACTATCATTCTCGAGCACTATCGATTAGTGGCACAACGATGTTCTACCAGCTCTGGTTTGTAGAGGGTAAAAGTGTACAGGGTATCGCATATTCAAGTACTCTTGAATAGAGCACGCCTGCTGATGGTTTGTAGAATTTAAAAACAGAGCAATGAATAACTATACTAGATCATTTTCACTGTAATGTTTTAAAGTTTTTTATTTAATTTATTAAGTTTAATATTTAAGTATGATAATTTAATCAAAATATGCAAATCAAAATATGCTAATGGTACTATCAATGGATAATTTCTAATATTTTCTTTACAAATATTCGCAAAATACTCTTTAAAATAACTGTTATATTTCTTATTGTTCAATAAAATACAAGAACCCACAAAAGGCCGGTGCAACAAGCTTATAAAGAGAATTCTAAATCCTGTTCGTGAAATAGAGTTAACAATTGCTTACTCTCCGAACTGACTGTAAGTCAAGATCTAGCTAAGTGGTAAATAAAACTTTATGAAGTTTAGACACAGGCAAATCTAGAAAAAAGTCTCTCGAAGCTCACACGGCCCACAGTTCATGTCTGTTCCCAAGTAACGAAAACCCACAAAAGACAAACACATTGGCATATTTATATATCCATATATACACACATTAAAGTCAAATATTTTCTCTGCAACGTTCCCAGAGGCGAAAAAACAACAACGGCAACACCAACTACACCAACAACAACAACAACAACTAACGAACCAAACCTCACGCTTGCTTGCCAGACAAAACGGGAGGTCGCGACTTTGGAACTCTTCTGTTTCTGTTTTTTTCGGCTAGGCAAACAATGCAAAAATCTAAGACGTTAGTCGTAGACGTTAATTGAGTGAGTGGGTGCTAGAGAAAACGGGAGAAAGACAACGAGGTTCACGTTTGACGGTTTCTTTTCGAATGTCAATAGGTTAAGCACAAGTTCGTTGCCTAAGTCTTTCGATTTTCTGCTATGGAGACGCTGGCGAAAGGGGAAAAGGGCCAACTGTGCCTACTAATCGCTTAATCATTTTCAAGCGAAAAGAAAAAACAGTCGGCAACGGAATTGTGAATGCACAAATGTGTCAGACTCAAAACTTAAAGAGGCTGTTCCAACAAAACTGAACTGAACTCATCTATTGCTTGCACAGGCAGGCAGCATCTACAAATTGCTAACCATATCCGCCAACAAAACGACATTCAAAGTGACTCACGAGCTTAGGTTTACTTATTTCTTAAAAGATTTATCGTTTTTTATTTGTTCGTTTTTGTTAAAAGTTTTCTGTGAGTTTTGGTGCATTGCGGTTTTTTGGGTTACAATTTAAAATTCCTGTGCCGCGTTTGCGCAAAAAAAAAAAGCCCAAAAGCAATTTGATCTTTAAATTTAAGCACGTTTAAATCAAAAGAGCTCACAAATACCATGCCAGCCAGTCGATCATGTGTATAAGTATTGCGTGCTGTCTTCTGAATATGTATGCGTGTGTATGTATGTATGTATATGCATATATATGTATGTATATCAAAGCTATATACTCGTACCAACATACATATATTTAAAGCCCACACAAACAACGTTGGAGCAGCGACGCCAGCAGATGACTTTGTGAAATTCGAAAGGCGGCAGCGTTGCTGTTCCCATTCCCCACACATTACCCCCAGTATCCACAGTAGACCCCCCTTTGCCGTTGCTGCTGCCATGCCTCGTACGTACTGCTGGCCATTATGTACTTTAAATTTAAATTCAATTGACTTATTTTATGATGCCAACGGGCGGCGGCCACGCCAAACGTGCCAAGAGCTTCGCTCACGTACCCGGCCCAGGCTGTCGTCGTCGTCGTCGTCGTCGTCGTCTCTATCTTCGAGTCTGGTCTTGGTCTTGGTCTCTGCTATGCGGTAGCCTCTGTGCTCTGCTCATTGGCTACGCCTCTGCCTTTTGCCATTTGCCTGGCAACTTTAACGGCCATTTCTTTGCGTCGTTGTTGTCGTTGTTGCCACGCATGCGCTCTGTGCGGCAGCGCTGTTTGCGTCCTCTGTCGACGTCGCGTCGCGTCGCTCTACCTTGGTAACGTATTTTTCGTTGTTGTTGCTGCTTTTTTTCTGCCAGTTTGATCTTTGCCATAAAAGTGATTTTTTTCCCTGCCGACTCTTGCGAGCCATTGCGCTACAGCAAATTGTGTGCTGTACCTTTGTGCCAATGAAGCTGCAAGATTTATAGATTGAAGTTGGCAGTTGAAAGTTCATCTTAGGTTAGCATGACAATTGAGTCACTGATTTACAAAATCTTCTTCGTACTTAGATAGAAGTGTGGAACCACTGAGCCACAAATCTTCAACGTACTTAGATTGAACTCATAGATTGGGTTGAATTAAACATGAGCACATGCGCTCCGGCAGGGTTAAACTAAAGTTAAAGATTGAGATACTCTTTCACTATTCATGATTGTCTTTAATAGAACCCGCTCATTAAGTTAACCATGAGCGCTTAATAGTTGAGTTATTGACAAACATTACTGAAGACATGGGCTTCTGCGCTCGCCTTTAGATGTGGTACAGTAAATAATATATAATATATAAATTATAAACTGATTTTAATTTTAAAAATTCACTTTAAAACACATTAATATAATATGATTTATAATATTTAATAAATATTAAATATGATTTATAAGATTTAAGAAAACAGCCTTTAAAAACAAATTATTAGCTTCAACTTGTATCATTAAGTTGCTTTCACAAGTTTTATATATAAAAACAAATATTATATTAGCTGTAGACATTCAGATTTGCTAAATACAGGCTTAATTGCTTAATTGATTGATGATCGGTCTGTAATTTTCCTAACATTCTCGAACTTAGGTAATAGAACTCAAGGTATACTTGCTCAAGCATGCAAAAAATTGTACAATACAAAATATTGTTCACACCTAAGATCAGTTTTGAATATGATATGACTTCTTTCTGAATAAGACAACGTTTGTAGGTTAGATAACCATTAATCTAACCTACAAATCTGCTCAAATTCATCATTTTTATCGAACACCTCAATTTTAATATGCGTATATCACTACTGGATCCCTTACAAATATTAAAATATCTATTTACCAAGTTTGGCTGTCATTTTTAACGCCTTTTATAGCGCACTTTTGGACCCGCCTAAGTCATACGGCCGGCTTCAATGCAGCTCTTAACTCTTGATCAAGTTTCTGTAGGTTTTTTCGTTGACTGTTTCTTGTTGTTTTTTGTTATTTTGGCAAAAGTTAACTTTGCGCCATTGCTTACCAGGCAACAATTTGCTGCAGACCAACAAAAAGCGTCCACATTTGTGTGTTTAACTGGTTTTTTGGCTTGGAATATTTTGTTCGCCATGGCGGCCACATACAGGGTGTCGCAATCGAAGCTGCAACATGTGCTTAGTATTGAATAACACAGTTAATTGTGGGAAAAGCGAGCTTACACACTGATTAAACAGAGAAGTTCACTCGAAACAATAGGTTTCTGTAGTTGTTCCACTGTGGGACACCCTGTATGCCCACCATAATGTTAACTTTTGTTAATTTCAGCCTGCGTACAATATAATTTCAAACATTTTTCACCCGCATTGTTGAAATTCAAAATCAATAGCAATAGGTTATAACAAATACACAAACACATGCACATACACTTACACTTACACAAAAGTTGAGACACCGTCATTAACCAAGTCGCCTGGCAATGCCGATTCTATATGTATGCATGTATATGTGTGTGTGTGTGTGTGTGTGTGTGTGTATGTATGTACACCTTGCCACACACACACAGGCGCATACAATACACAATTGTACTTGTCTTTACCTGTGCCTCTCATTTGGCGGGAAATCATAGCTTTAGAGCGCTCTCAAGAGCAAAAACAAAAACCCGAAAATCAGGTAACCAACTCAGCTCAGTTTAGCAGCAGCAGCGACGCCGACGTCGACAGCACAACACAGGTAAGCGATCGGATCATCGCCGTCGACGTCGTTGTCGTTGCCGTTGCCGTCGTCGTTGTCGTGGGGTACACCAACGCAAAGGCGGCTCACACACACATACACACACACACAGCGAGTCATACACACACATGCATACGTTAAGACAGGTAAACTTTTATATACAATACTGACGTCGACGTCAACGTCGACGCCGCTGTCGCTGTCGCCGTCACCATCGCTGCCCGTCTCAAGAAGCTGATCTGGAGCCCGTTTGTCGCATTTTTACCAAAACTGAATTTAGTTTAGAAGCGTTTGGCGGCGTTGAAGGTGTGTGCAAAAGCGCAGTCCGGTGCCTGAGCTCTGCTGGCCACCATATAGAGAATACCATAGAGAGCGCTACATACTACATACTACTGATATGGAAGCAGAATCAGAACCATTAAGAGAACATTGCTTACTTAGGGTCTGTTGTCTGTGTCAACGAAATTGATCGAAAAGCCATAGAGAAAGGTTTCGCAAGTGTTTTCGCAGTTCAAGTGCAGTTATCAAAAAGTGTGTTAACACTCAATATATATATGTATATATGTATATTCAGATATCACTGTATATATATATAAGTATAAAAGATCGAGCAACTCTAACGAAAAGTTTTCCAAAGCAACAAATTGCCATAATTAACTGGCGCCCAGAGTTTCTTCAGGTATGTCATTTACATTCACAGCTGTTAAATAGATGCGAGTCTAAATTCCAATACTACGAGTACATCCGGCTACACGCTTCCAGAATTTTCAAATCTCTCGTCATTCGTCGTCATCGACCTCATCGCTTATGCATAGGCAATTTTTGTGTTCGTGTCCTCGCATTAAACGTGTTTTGGGCCAATCGGCAACAGCAACAGCATCAGAATCGGCATCGCCATCGGCATCGGGTAATCGGTAATCGGGTATTGGGAATTGAGAAGCGTCGCGTTATTTGCTAGCCCAGAGGCCTCCACAACGTTCGGCCTAATCAGTTGCGGCATCTTGTGTCCACGCATTTGCATATATACTCGTATCTATGTGCACACACGCACACACACAGCAACATAGTGTTGATTTATTCTTGGAACTACTATATAGTATATATATGTATGTATTTAACCAGCGGTCACTCACAGGCGTGAAAAGCGCTCTGACTACAGATTTACGTCATCTGGCGGCATATTATTCACGTTTAAGAATCTGACAGCGACTTGGACATAGACTAGGTGTGCCTTGTTTGTAGAGCCCCGAAGTGTTGAATGTTAAGTATATTCAGAGTAAAGTTTTAAAGACCATTAAATATGGCCGCTCTAAACATAAAGTAAAAAACGTGGTTAAATCAAATGATTCTAATACAAAGGAAGAGTGAAAATACTTAAGATATATACATTCTATTTTATTTTTATTTTCCTTTTTCGCTTATCAAAAAATTAACGTTAAATTTCATTCACATTTCAAAAACATTTTTATTATCGAATATTTTCTCTCCTAGGTTTTTGAAACTTTCAACATACATTCTAATATTTTTTGATTGAAAGTATTTAGAGATCAAACTCAAAGTTAGTTTAAAAACTGCTCGATAAACTTCATTTGGAAGCTAATTATCGGAATTCTGCAGAAACAGATTTTAAATACATATTAATCCTGGGATTAAAAATAGATGGCTTAGTAAGAACGCTCGTTCCAGGAAATTATGCCTCATAGCCAGCTAAGCTAGATGATTTCCAATGAACTACAATCGGGGCCATCTGGCATTGAAATGCTGAAATATCTCAACCTGTTAGAACTTCAAAAAACATGCTTGAACTATCCTTAAGCGACACCTTTTCTGGCGGCACCCATTTAGGGAGTTAACAATTGGGTCAGTTCTTGGCTCTTAAGTTGAAAGTAGTTACCTTATGCCGACTGTCGTCATATCCATTGCACAATTTGAGCAAAGTGGAGAAAAAGAAGTGAAGTAAGACATTTCAGACATTTCTGGTCGTTTCGTTCGTTTTGCAGGCTTTTCAACATTTTCCGCCGCTTTATGTTTCAACGATTATTACAATGAGTGCCGAGAGTAAGGTGGCGTAGAGGGGCAGGGAGTGGAGTTGAATTGAGTCGAGCGAGGCGCATAATTGTGGGAACCTACGGTTACGGAACGCTCGTCTAGCGAGAAGTAGACAGACATAGGTAAGGCCAGTCAGCCAGCTACTCAGTCAGCCAGTCAGCCATTCACTTGGCTTACTCACATTTTGCCGGCGCTATAATGCCAATGCAGCCAAGCAACCCAAGCAACCCAGGCAACCCAGGCAACCACCCAACCAAACTGAGCCTCAGTTCGGTTCAGTCCACTCTGTCGCCGTCTGGTTGTCGTTCCAGTTACAGTCACTTGACCAACCGAAACAATAAGAATAAGAAGATGATGACGAAAAATACTTTGTACAACGCTTCTGCTTCTGCTCTACTGAGACGTTCGGATTTGGTCGTGGGCATAATTGTTGATCGCCGTAGCGTGCATATTTATGGGAATATTTTCTCGTAGCATAAGGAGAAAAAAATCATTGCAGCCCCCCTATCTTATACTCAGATACTACAGATACACATACACATGCTCAGGGTTCTGGACGAACGCGCGCGCGTCCAACTTTGACCTTTTTTGTTTTCACCCCTCGCCTCTGAGCTTGGTTTGCCTATGCAAAATGCATACAAATTCCACGTAGCATTTCAAAATGCAATGCCAGTCAACGGCGACGCCTGCGCAAAAATACAAAAAAAAAAAAGATAAAAAAAACCCGGCCGCAGAGCGATGAGGACAGTCGACAGTCTCCGTAAGTTGCTAGAGTTTCTACAGTCGTGTGGGCGCTACCAAGTCGACAAGTTGTGGAGTCAATAAAACAAGATATCCAGTAATCGGACGAATTTTTCAAAACTTTTTCAAACTCGCGCGCATTAAACGATTGAAAAGGAAACCGCGACTTTAACAATATATTTATACACATTATATGGAATTGTGCAAGAGCTGCATATTGGGTGCTATGTTGTCTTTGGTTATCTAGCTGTATGAGTGATAAATAACGTCATAAAGCTAGCTTACCGAAGTTAATATTAGTGTCTGTTCAACGTACCACAGTTCGTATACTTAATACGCATCATAGTTTTATGTCCAACATATCATACGAGTGAGTAAATTTTGTATTCAACTGGCATAACTGTTTTGTGTTGCTCTCATTACCTTGATTTATATAGGCTTGGACTACAAAATGTCCACTTAATGGGCACACAAATACTGTATACTGTACTTAACTGTTTTAAAGACCAAACTTTACAACGAACAAAAAATAGTAAATAGATATAAGGCATATACTTTAGCAATGACCTTTACTCATAAGCCAAGTTTTGATTTTTGTACTCGTATCTTTTTTTTCGACGTTTGTTTCTTCAATGACGTTGCTAATGAGCAGCTGATTTGTTGAAATCGATATGGCAAAAATAGATTGCGAACTGCGGCTGTTGCAGCAACAACGTTGAAAGTCTCATTAACTGAGATCTGCAAGATGTGAGATGTCCATGAAAAACTGCCAAAGAGAAAACCCCGAGTTACCTTAAGCTTGAGACGTGAAATGAGTCAAGGTCTCCTTTAGTGTTGAATTTCAACGCTACAAAAATTAATGTATTTATTTAACATAAGCATACAAATTTCCAATCTGTACCGATGTATACATGTACTACTTAAGTAGGTACATTAAGAAGCAACACATTAAATATCAGTTCGTTTTTCAAGGAGAAACAAGTTATAAAACATATGCATAAAAGAAGATAGCTATCAATGAGTACAGCCACGAAAAAAAGCCATTTTTTCCAAGAAACCAATTAAAATAATTAACTGAATATGCTACAACTTTATTGAAACTATATTTTATAACTATAATTATTGATTAATATCATTGGAAAAATAGTATGTGCTTGCTACATCTTTATTATAAGAAAATACGAAATAAGAATGATAGCCAAAGAAGTTGTGCATAACATTCAAAATGCTATATAATTAATAAATAAATTTTTAATAAATTAAATCTTGATTAAAAATAAAATATTGCGTACAAAAAGGTTTATAGAATAGCAACAATTCATTTATTGATATCTTTTATAACTATAATTATTGATTAATATCATTGGAAAAATAGTTCGTACTTACATCAGGATGAAGGAAAAATAAATTATGAATAAAAGGCAAAGAAGTAATGCACAACATTCAAAATACAATATAATTAATAAACAAATTTTAAATAAATTAAATATTGATTTAAAATAAAAGAACGTGTGCAAAAAGTTTTATAGAATAGCAATAATACATTCTATGAGTTAACAACTCGGCAGTAACTAACATAAGATATCAGCTCTTATATTTAGTTCCCTTACAAATTACTATTACTATTTCTATAACTCTTAACTTAAACCAATGTGAGAATTGCTTTTGGTGTAATAGCATAAATATTAAGAAAGTTATTTCAATTTGATTTTAAAATAAGCAGACGATGTAAGAATATAAGCAAAAGTGCAATTTTGTCGTTGGAACACTGACGCTACTGTAGGAAATACTAGCTACGATAAGTTTAATGTATGTATATTAATGTAAAATCGAAATGTTTGTTACATCTATAATGGTATGTAAATGTTTTTATATGCATGTTGAAACAGACACCCGTAGAAGGACAATTTTAATAAAGAATTTGATATTTATTTATAAAAATGAACTATACCGGCCTTATTAATTCGCTATAGGAAACACAGAATTCTTCAATTTATTACTACCAAAAATTTTCTCAACAGCTGCTGATTAAAGACAGAAATATTGAAATGTTTGCACACGAGTGTTGTGCAATCGTTATTCACACACAGCTGTCAATTTTGACTTCAGTTTATCATAATAATCGTATTTAAGTACATTTTAGTTTTAACAAGTACACTCAACTAGTCAATAAGCCTGAGCCAGAATACAGTTTTGTAAAGGTGTATAAAAGTAAGTTTTTATAGGGAACAGTCTCACAACAATCAGCTGAAACTGAATACCAATCTAAGCTGATTAATCTTATATAGCTGATTTAAGTTGAGGCCTATGCTAAAATTGAATGCCAATGTATGAGCATATGACTAAGTTGAAGCTATGCAAATGAATATTGCCATATTTGTATGTAAGCCTGGTAATCAAGAACAACATCTGTGCGGTATGGCTAAAACAAATTATAGCCGCTGATATTCAATATGTAAGTAAGTATGTAGTAAGTATTATATATATATATATATATATATAGATATATATTTAGATATATATGTATATGTCTACATGCATAAGAAAACGTACCCGAACGACCTGAGTCTATCACACACAGAGACACGCAACCGAGCTCAGTTGCTCTATACAAACAACACTCAGTTGTAGTATATAAGTTTGTATACTTAGTATAGATCTCTAGCTAGTTTTATATAGCCGATGATGTATGGTGGGAATTTCCGTTAATTGTAGCTCTCAACATTTGTATTTCGATCGATCTGTCTAGGCGTTGTCTCTAGACAAAAAATAAATAAAATAGAAAACAAAAAAGTTGCAGAAAAAAGCACATAATGATAAATTCGCGCATTTTGTTGCTGTGGAAGTAAACAGATTTCTTTATTTATTTTTATTATTAATTTCTTTCATAGTTATTCTTTGTTGTTCTGTTCAGACACAGACCCATGGCAGAGTTTTATGGGTGTCAATTCGAATTACATATCACTAAAAATCAAAACGTTAAAGTTCTTTAGATTTCGTTTTAGTACTTATTAGATTTGTTGTTTGTTCTTTTAGAATATCGCTACAGGAGTTGGCTCTAGTGTCCAAAACATGTTGTTCATTTTATTTGAAGTATTGTTAACCAAATTCATCATATTTTATATTTTGCATTGGAATCATTTAAAGTTGATTTTAGTTAGATTTGTAGCTTGCTTGCAACAATAGTTTGTGGTACATTTTGTTGCTAAATTAAATTACAACTTATAGCGTTTAGAAACATATGCTAAATATACAATTTAAATAGTCAACACCATAATATAAAATAATAATTTTTTAATGATAATAATAATAATAATTATAATTAAATATAATAAATTTATTATACATGATACAAGCTCAATCATTTTGTTATTTTTTTATTTATTGAACTAATTTTAAATGTTTGATTTGGTTTAATTTATAATTAATTAATTTACTTTGAGTTTGTTAGAATTTGCTAAGAGTTTTAGTTTTTTTGGTTTTAATGCTTCAATTTAAAGCCTCGCCTACATACACATACATATACAGTTAAATAGTTGCTAACTTAGTTCTTGGAAGAAAGTTTTGTTTAGATGCTTTTTGAAATATTTTGATTTGTTCATTGGAGTATTATTAAAAAATGACAACTGAAACCTTTGGACTATATCAAAAATATACAACATTCGAAAATTCCAATGGGCAGACAAGAAATGAAATCACTAATCGTAATAAATGGAGCCAGGCTAAGGAGCTTGAAGCGTATCCTTGAAAAGTTTGCTCCCTAGCACGGCCCATGTAAGTAAACTATGAACAGCGAGTCTTCAAAGACTTGGAAGAAATAAAATTAGATAGTTGAATATTATTATACACACTAAACTACGGACCATTTAAAAAATACGCGAAATTTATTTATAATTTTTGTTTTTTTAAATTTGTTAATAATAATTAAATATTTCTATTGGATTTGCTTCTATACAAATCGGTTGCTCACGCTGTTTCTTGTTGATTTTTAAATGTTTCGCTTATTTTCTTTCGGTTTCTTAATTTGTTTTTGGACCCAATGCAACTTGCTTGAGTGTGTACATTACGTTAATTATACTTTGTTTTTTTATTTTTATTTTCAATCTATTTGCAATGCTATTATTTTGTATTAATGCCCACTTAAAAACATACACAGTAAATTCCTCTAAAATGCTTCGGTTTCTGTTGTTGTTGTCGTCTTGTCACCTATATAAAGTAAATAGTGTTGCATATTATTAATTTTTATACTCGTATCTATTAACGGGGCCTCGCTAATCAAATCCAACGTTGCCGCTTGGTAATTAAGACTTGGGGACTTTTCATTCTGTTTTTTTTTTTTTTTTTTTTGTTTTTTTTTTTTTTGTTTCTATGTTTACCCATTTTGTATGTGCAGCTTATGTATTGTTCATGTGTATTCTTATTACATTTTGTTCACATTCAGATGTTTGCGTTTTCGTGTTTTGCAAAATTGAATTAAAATATTTTGCATATACATATAACTCGAAAATCAGATTTTAGAGATTACAAATTATTTGCTCGTCTACAACAAATTCAATTTAGTTTAAAAACTTTTTAAGTTAGACTAAACGTAAACATATAAATCAGCATCAGCTTCAACAGCTTCATCAGCATTATCCATCCCACGCTGCTGGCTCAGAACGAGGCCTCTACCAAATAGGTGCCATCCATTGGCTGATTGTTTTGGCTATTTTGAGCATTACTGGCGGCTGGCATATACTTTCCGCAGGCCTGTGAAGCAGAATAGATATAAAGTAAAGTATAAGTGCATTGAGGTAAAGGTTAATCATGTCAACAATGCGACTGCAGGATGTGGCCTATATATAATATTTTTAAGAATTTTCGCATATCAGCTTTTGTTTGTAGCGGCCGAAACTATGCAATCCTCCTATAATCCTGAGGCATAATACGTATGAGAAATAAGCGTTAGTCTACGATAGTTAGCAAATATTTTTTTTTTTTTGATTAGCTTTTTGATCTACTAATCCAATTTCAATGAATTAAAACGCACCGTATGGGTCTTGAAGGATAGACTTTTACTTTTTCCAGAATATCTATAAATTAGTGCTGCAAAACTATTCATTAGTTTTGATCGATAGAAACGTTCGCTCCTAATTTAATTTATTAAGAACATCTATTTTTATTTTTATTTGTATCCATTAAGCTTTAGTTTAATATTCTCAAAATATAGATAGGATGGCTTCAAGAATATTAGACAATACATATATAAACGTGCAATAAGCAAATGCAGTGCGATTAAAAACGATTGATATTGGTGGAAATCGATCAACTGGGAGAGTCCTATCATTACTACATTACTGCACCCGGAAGGAATTTCCGAACCGGGGGATGTCGTGATATTAGGTATAGTTCAGCCAAAATTTTTCCCGATGCCATCTCATGTCTCTACAAAGCTTCATCAGCATATTTCCAATTCTAAGAGATTATTTTGCACATTTTGTATCACACTCCAAACATTTTATAAAATGACTCCTTATAATTATGTAGATTCCGAAATCCCTCAGCTTGAGCACTGATTATTAACCTTCCTAACATAGGAACCCTAGATTGTAGTGCATAAGGACGACCCGGGCGCTCTATCCATACCCAAGTTCCGTAAGGATCTCTTGTGCCCCATCCATCTTCCGAAGTGCTTATTAAGCTGTCAGCCTAAAAACATGCAACACTTTAGTACCATAACCGCTTCGTGCGGGGCGTATGCAAATAGCAGCATACTTTTGGGCCAAGTCGCTGCTGTACCTTGTATATTGTGGTATTTTGTTGTTTCAGTGAGTTTTAAATTGATGATTATATATGCATATGATAAACACACAAAGAAAAGTAACACATAACTAAGAACTTTATATAGAAAATCAGTTTGGCACCCACCTGCACTTGAAACACCCACTTTCTCTCACACACACATACACACACAACAAAAAGTAGACAAAGGATATTAGGTATTTACAGTTTGTGTCTTACCTGATAACGCTGGGAACAGCAGCGTCCGCAGCAGGATTGAATCAGACCCGAACGGCTGTTTGTCGAGTGGGCGGGACTGGCCATCGGCGAGGGCGAGCCCTGTCGCTTTGGCTGGCCGTTAAACGGTATTTCCAACTCGACAAATTCACGATCCTTTAGAATTGAGCATTTGATTGTGAGTACGAGAAGAATTTTACAAAGAGAAACATAGAATACATAGAGTACAATGTTTGGATATACTGTCCTTTCTTTTTTGTTTGTTTTGGCTTTAAAACAGTTTGACATAAATATACAGAAAGAAACATACTTCTTGGGAGTTGGGATGATAAGCCAGGTTTTAAACACACACACACACACAAACACAGGATTGGATAATACATATACATATACATACATATATAATAAATACTTTAGAGGTTTAGTCAAAACAACAATCAGAACATTAAAGCTGGGGGAAAAGTTGTCAAACATTAGAACGCTTAAAGTTACAGTTAAAGTTAATGGTCGATGTAGGAAGTTGGTTACGGCTCCTAAGCAATGACAATTTTACAATAACACAATATGAACAGTTTTGTTAGTCAGCCAAGTGGGCAGGGCAGAGGGCAGAGGGCAGAGGGCAGGGCAGGGCAGGGTAGTAGCCAAGTGCTTGGCGCGGCGGGCGGGCGGGCTAGCAGAACGAGCGTCAGGCGGCAGGGAGAAGTGGTGGGTGGGGGAATGTTAAAGCAAGCGCGAGCGGCGACTTTTGTGTGCGATTTTTGGTAGCTGTTAAAAACGCGCTCGCGTTTTCCGTTTAACCGATTCAATTAATATCCGCGTTTGGTTAGTAGGTTTTTTGGCTATCGAGCGCTCATCAAGTGGGTTAACTAAGATTTGTTCTATTAGTTTTTCAAAATCAGTTATTAAAATGAATTCAGAACATTTTTTTTTTATGACATTCAATTCAACATCCTATACAAAAGACATGACACGCTCGAAAGTATGATAAATTCTGCAGAAATATAAAAAGAAACCAATGAATTTCAAAAAGTATTAGAAGTAGTTTATTTAGATTTAAATGTTTCTTTTATCTACATCAACTTCTAATGATTGCATGAAAAATAATATGAAAAACTGTACCAATTTATTTTACTAAATTTTCTATTGAAATTTATAATTAATTCTATTGCAAAATACTTGGCAATACAAAATTTGTATTTTATGGTATATTGTTGATAGATAGCTGTCCTGAAAACCGGATACTAGCCGGCTAAAAACTGGCTATAACCCAGTTTTCTTAAACAATTTCTTAAGCAATAAATATGGAAAAATTCCATTTATTTTCAAGGGTGCTGCTGCTCATATAAATTCCATATCATTTTACAGATCGCACAAACACATCTCTCATTAATTACCCCATTTGATGGGCGCTCTTTGGCTTCAAATTGTTTATTTTTTAATATTTTTTTTTAAATGCTCTTGCTTTTATTTAGTTTTAGCTTTGTTTCGCTTTAGTGTTGACAGCCTTCAATTGCATGTGGTGAATGCCGCTGTTTCAGATCTTTTTATAGCATTCGCTGGGAGCCTCTTCAAGCATTATTTCTGATCGATATTTTTCAGTAATGACCAATTAAAAGAACCTAAAAAAATCTTAAGTTTAAACAGAACAGAGCGCATAGCATTCAACACAATTCGTTTGCTGCGTTGGAAACGAACAACAAACAAAAAAACATAAAAAAAGAAACAAAGAAAGAGAGAGAGAGATAGAGCGAGCGAGAGAGAAGAGGAGTGAAATCAACGGAACATATGTAAGTACAAACCGTACAAAAAAACCGAAAGCACTTACTTTTGGCAGATTTATTTACGTGTTTCGATTTTTATATATATTTATAGAAAGAATTAATAAATATGTTTGCTTGATTTACATACTTATATTTGTAACTTTATATTGAACTTTGTTGTGGGGCGCTCGCTGGTAAACATAAAGTAAACCATATCCCGATGCAACATGTGAGAAACATGACACAAATGGAAAAACTTAGAACATAAACTTATACGGAACGAATAACACAAATTTCCAAATGTACATATACTATTTATGTATGTATTGTATGTTGTATGTATAGATTTATAATAGAATACAAATGTACAAAATAATAAACAATAATTTTGCACACCATTTTCTAGATAGTATTACGAGTATTACAAATGCCGAAGGTTCTTTTTTACTAATTTACGTAATTTAACAACGAGCACGCACACGATTTCTCAACTGCGGCACAACAATTCCTGTACAATGATCAATTGAATTCATGTTGTTCTTGTTGTTGTTATTCAGTGTGTTAACAGTGCTCGCAGTTACAGTTGTTGCTATTGTTATAGTTGTTCTAGTTGTTCTAGTTGTTCTAGTTGTTGTGTGGCTTGTCATTGCTTGCCTAACGAGCACAAGGCAAGGGTGAGAGTTTATATCTACTAGAAAGATGTTCAAAAGTCGCTACATCTGTCGAGAAGAGAAACACATAGAAAACAAAACAGAGACATCTGATAAATCAACATGTAAATCAAAAGAATAACAAAAACAACACAGAAAACAAAATTTGACAAGTATACCGCACGCCGTGCTTGCTGCCTGTGAATAAAGTCCTAGAAATGCTATGTGTAGTTTGTTAAGCATACGTACCGTTGTCTTTTCGAGACACCGCAACAAATGATGATGTTGCAGCTCAAAAATATCCTCATCCCTATAATTATCATCCAGCTCAATGCCCGACTCCTGCGCTGCCCAGCGCGCCTCCGCCGCCTTCTTCTTGTTAACGAATGCCGCTCCCGACGAGGCCTTCGCAATCCGTATTCGCGCCAGCCGAGCTTTCTGTATATTCCAAAAGAGAGCGTTTTCAATTAGATAAGAGAGACAGCGTCAGACTAATGAGAATCATTTGGCATACCCGCTGCGCTTTGCGCTTATCCGCGCGCTGATTCTGATGATAAATTCTACTAAAGTTCGATACAATAACAGGTACAGGTAAGGCAATGACCAGCACTCCGCTGAGCGAACAGACACCGCCAACTATTTTGCCAGCTATTGTCTCCGGCACCATATCACCGTAGCTGAAATTTGAGAGAGAGAGAGTGGTTATGATGTCATTATAAACAATTTTATTTTAGCAATTTTAAGTGGGGTAATTGACCCGGAAAGTGTGGCATAATCAACACAAGCATAAAACTATAGGTTCTTCATCTGTTCTCAACAAAAAGAATAAATAAATACATCAACTTAAATTAAATATAATAAAAAATCTAATCATTATTGTATGTCTTTTGATATTTACAGCTCTTACACATTAAAAGGTATGTTATAGGGAGAAGGAGGCAACTCCACCCACTAAAGAATATATATTTATATACACTTGAATCCAATAAAACCGGCATTTCAATATTAGATTCTGATTTCCCAGTGAACCTAGAGGTAATGTTAATTCTGATTTTGATGCAACATTTGAGATCTAAGAAACGTTAAGAGTTTATATTGTTGTGGAAGATTTACCTCGTTTTCAGGAAGTACATAGTACAATAAACAAAGAGAATCGTTTCATTCGGAAACTACTGACTGCGCTTTAATTATTTTCCTAATTTGCGGATGGAGAACTGGGATTGCTAAAAATATATTTCTTTCACATTTACTGTTTGTGACTGTTGTTAAGGTTGAGAGATATACATTTTGATGATTTGCGGGTGCGGGTTGTCTGTATACGACCATTCATACCAAATTTGGTACCCAACATATTCTTTAAACTGTGAATACGAAGTATATACTTGGTGGTTCTTTAGGAAGAAATTAATTTATGATTTATTGTAGTATATCCTTATTTGATCACAGAGACAGAAGTTAGTCAGGAGTTACTCTGTGGTATTTTGATATTCGAAAGATTAAAATCAGGTGAACTTATACAGTTTCAAATGAAATCACTATAGTAAGCTATTCTATTTATCCTTTATCTTGTAGTTACTTACCCTAACGTCGTCATGGTGACAATGGTGTACCAAAAGGCCGCCGGTATCGATGTGAAATTGGTGCCAGCTACATTCTTCTCGGCATAGAACATGACAGTGGCAAATATAATGATAGCCATGGCCAGCGAGAAGACCAGAAATCCCAGCTCACTGGCGCATGACTTGAGCGTATAGCCGAGGATGCGGAGACCCTGCGAGTGGCGGGAGAATTTGAAAATGCGAAAAACGCGGAACACACGCAACGTGACGAAGGCGCCGCTGACATCATCGTTGTCCGTTATCCCCAGACCAATGTAGTAGGGCATGATGGCGACCACATCGATGATGCTCATGACGCTGCGGACAAACTTGCAGCGATCGGGCGCCGCAAAGAGACGCAACAGATACTCGGCGGTGAAGATCATCACACAGGCGGTGTCCAGGCAGAAGAAGACGATCTTGTAGCGTTCGCCGCAGGGCAGAGTGCCGGCACGTCCTGGACGATGGCCACAGGGCACCGTCTCCACCACATTGGCCATGACGGAGACGGCTATGAAGAAGCCGGTGACATAGTAAAAGACCAGCGCACTGGTCGATGTGTGCGGATTCTCAAAGGCACGCCACATCTTTTGGCGTATGTTGGTTAGTTGCTGTAAATTTTGATCGCCATTCTCGGATAGCTTGTCATCCATGAGGCGTTCAGCGTTTTCGCGCTTACGATCGCGATAGTCCTCATAGCAACAGTCACCAATGACGTCTGGCAGGATGCCAAAGAAGGCCAGCTCCTCATCGTAGCTGGTGAGGCATTCGTGTTTCGGATAATGCAACTTCCCGGTGCGATAATAGTTAAGTATATGTCGAAATATATCCGGATCCCGATCAAAGAAATACTCTTTGCAGTCCTCATCATAAAAGAACTCGCGCTCATTTGAGCCCAGCAGCGTATCCGGATATTTCTCAAGCGTATTGCGCCAGGTCTCAAACCGTCTGCCGGAGACATTTATAAGCAGCTTCTCATCGTCCGTTTTGCGACGATCCTTCGGCATCGGAGGCGGTGGCAATGGATGCGTAGCTATCGGCACCCAACCGATGGCCGCCGCCCGTGCAAAGGGCAGCCAAGCGGCGACCGAGGCCATACTGTGTGGTGGAATGTTTCAGTGTCCCAAGACGATAACGGGGTGGGACGGGGCGATTATTCGAGGTATTCGGCGGTCAATGAAGGCTTCTCTGTGATCTGATCTGGCAGAGTGTGCACCTATCAAGGGCTCCCTCCTTTTTTGTTTTGTTTTTTTTTTTTTTTAATTTGGCTCACGTGGACTTAGTTCTAGTTAAAGCTTTCACACTTAACGGCAGCTTGCTTCCTGTTAGACTTCTCTATAATTAATTTGAGTATAGTTTTCCCTTGATTTAATGATTCTATTTTTCGTTTTTGTGTAAATGTATATATATATATTACATCTTGCTTTATTATTGTTGTCTTGTTGTCATTTGGCGCCGTTTGCCAAGCATTTGTTTATTGCTTAAATGTATTGCTGTCATTTTCGCTTTATTGTTCACGACGGAGATATGAAAAATTTGATGTTTCTGTGCAGCAGCGCTGCAATTGGTAAAAAAGAGAAATGGCAGGTTATGGAAATAGTTTAGCAATAAATTTATACAGGAGACACAAAACTTTCGCAAAACTTTCACACACACACATACGGCAAAGTTTAAAATCCCCTAAGAGGCACCCACGCACAGTCGGAAATCGGAATGCGACATTATGTAAACTAAATGCAATTTGAATTCTTGGGATTCATACATTAAGTGCGTAAACAGTGTACTTATTTATAAATATACCAGCAGAAACAAACAGGAAGAGCTGTGTAATGAGAATTAGAACGCCAAAGGGGGATATACCAGAAAGAAGGAGAAAATAGCTTCTCGAGTGAGAGCCAATCTGGCCTTGTAAGAGGATCGACACTATATATATCCTAACAATTACCAAATCGTACTTAGAAACACGGAACCAAACATTCATATTTTCTTGACACCCTTTCGAAGCCTTTTCACTCAGTTAACCAGAGTTTGATGAAATCCTGACACCACACCATTACTCTTATTTCAAAAATGATGTAATGAATGAATTACTTTTTCAAGCCAAGAACAGAAATGCATGCAGCAAGCTGAATCCACTTCAGATACTGTCAAAAATGTGAATATTGATACAATATTTAAGTAAGCATTACTGAAAATAAATCTATTTAGTTACTTTAAAAAAAATCTAAATTCATTTCATACACTTTATATAACTGAAATGCTTTGAGTATAAGCTGGCCCTAATATTGTTAAATTTTATTGGGGTTACCTTACTATAATTTCAAATTAATTTGAATATTAATATGAACTATCTGTGTATATTTTTTAGCCAAAAATAACAACAGACAACACTACATAATCTTCAACATTAATCATTAAAAGTAATCTTCAACAGACTGTAAGCTAATTTTTCATCTTGCTTTATGTTAAAAATCAGATCAAGCTGTCCTGGAAAAGCAACCAATAAATTTAAATAATACAAATATATACAAATTTTATTTAAGAAAAACAATCGATAAATAGTAGGTAAACATTGAACAATAGATGGCGCCTTTTTTGTATATTTTGGTTTGGATCTTTGGAATTTTCGGTTTGAAATTGTATAACTCTAAGAATAAAGCTCGCAAGGCATTCAAATCGTATTCCAAGTTGAACGCTTGGCTTGATAACTTTATACAATTCGAACAGGACCAGAGTTCACACTTCTGCCTAATGATTCAATGGCCTAAATACAGAAATCATTAAACAACGCCATTCAATACCAACGTACGACCAAAGTTTTATCTAAATATTTAAACGATCCACACAGAAGAACGCCTCCAGCTGGCCGAGTACAAATACAGATACAGAATCGAGTACTTGCAAGACTTTGGGCCATATTAATGAGTCTGTTGTACTTGCCCCGAATGACACACTGACCGTCCGACCCTCCGACCCTCCGACCGTCCGACCCTCCGACTGTCGGACCAATCGACCGACTGGCTTCCATCTGTCTGAGAGCGTTGGCGTTTCTGAATGGGTGACTTGTGTGGGTGGTGGTTGATGATGGTACATTCGGTGGTGCTTGGCGCATTTCGCGCTAAAATTTATGTGCATTTCCACACAGTAAACACCCCGTAACGGTCCCAAAGACATTTGCAACTACAAATAAAACGCAAAACATCTTCTCGCTAGCTTTTGAGTGTCTTTTCCATGGGTCCCTGCTCGGGCGCCTTTGGCACCCCCCCGCCGTAACCCCCAGACATTTGTCTTAAGTCGTTTGACAAAAAGTCATTTGTTTCCATAAATGTCACATTTCTGGCGTGCTCTTGAAGTCTATATAATGTGTTTCTTTGATTTATATAATATTTACGAGCATGACTGCCATGATAGTTGTTAGCATTTAATAGACGATGGGTCGATATGCAGTGAAAGAGTATATATGGAAAATTGTTTGCATATTAATGGGCATTGTCAAATGGATTAACAATATTGTTATTAATGCAAGTCCTAGGTGGGGCTTTATGTTTTCGGTGCGTGGCAATTAGCAATTAGAAGCTTTTAGTTAATAGATAAGGTCTAAGGTTACGCAAGGTTGACTCAGTATAGTTAAGCTGTCACAAGTTTATAAATATTCACATAAATACAACTGTGCCCCAAAATAGAAGCATTGCAATAAACTCGTTCAGTTGTTTATGTAAATACAAGCCCTGAATCCGGAAATACAGTCGAAACTGACTCACATGTAAACATATATATGTAAATATATCATACACATAGCAGCTTCCGTCTAGTTCTCGCGTGGAAAATAGTTTCTTTAATAAATTTGGTGATTTTCATGCGATAGGGCTAGAGTCGACCTAAAATATTGGTGCTAATCAGGAATATATATAGCTTATAGGGCCGAAGCTTTCTCCTTCTGAATATTATATACTTTTGCAAAGTTTTAAGACCGCCTTATACATTTTATGCTTAGAGGGTGTAAAAAGACTATAAGACTATAAGTGTTAACTTATTATTATATGACTATGTACATATTTATACTATCAAAGTTTTCATGGAAAAACACTTGAACATTATAGAACATAATCCACTTAGATCAATCACAGCATCACCCTACATAGCCTACAGAACTGTTCAACTGTTTTCGTTACTTTAAGCACACATACACAGAGCACACGGACGCTGATACTTTGAGAGTGCAAAGCACAGCGTTAGTAAGAAACTCAAAGCACATAAAGCTTTCAAGAGAAACGTGCACTAATACATGCAAAATTTACTTATACAACTGCTTAAGATAGTAGGCTACGCTTTGGATTAGGTCAGGCGCTTGACTTCCTTTTGATGATTTACATTGGATAATCCAATAAAGTAATTGCATTTTATAGTTTACATTATGAGATGTCAGCAGCTCAAAGTGTCCAGTCGCCACCCGGTTATCACTCAAAATCAGCGCCCATAAAAGCACACACAATTTCACACCACCCACATACATACAGATACACTCTTCAAACAGTGAACACACTCATCGACTGATAGACTGACAGTTAAGCACACACACACATACACACACACACACACACACACACACACTTCTGCTCTGGCTTGTTACCTCAACGCTTCAATCAAATAGAGCCGCCCACTGAGGCTGCTCCTCGAATCGGGCGACGTTTCGCAGTGGCAGCCGCCGTGTCGGGCCTTAATGTTTTAATGCCACATTATCCTATCAACAATTTTGCTGGCATAGGTCGACCTTGCTTTCGGTTACTGTGCCCAAATGGAAATTAATCAATGCCGTTTGCTTTGCTCTTCCATTGATGTTGACGTCGCGTCGCCTTGCTGACGTCGTTGACTTTGACTGGGCGCCTAACATTAGGCTATAGTTATACAACAATAACAACAGCAACAACAACAACAACAACAACAACAACGTATATCGACAACAACAATGAATTGACGTGTGCGTGTTGTGCGCCATCAAAATAAATTGTCAAACATCAAATGGTTGAAAAAGCTGCCCCAGCAGCCCAAGCACAAAAAACAACACCTAATATGGGGGGGCGCCGCCAGGGCTGTATGAGGGGTAGGACTTCCGTTACCTAAACAAAGGCGCCACATGTCCTTATTTTGCAGGCTTCATTAATTATTTGCGTAGCTTATTTTAGCAACTCTCGTTCGTCTTGATTTTGTTGTTGTTTTGTCCCCCATATTGGGCAGAGCCTAATTATTGTGCTTGCTTTAGTTTCTATATATTTTTCTTTTTATTTTTTTTTTAATTTTTTCTTCTAAGGTTTCAAGGTTATATGTTATAATTTGCGTTATCTTTACGCCAAGTGCAGCCCGAACAACAACAACAACAACAACAACAACAAAATGCCCAGCATTCTCATCATGATGCACATTCATCCATTCACACCGCGCGCCCATAAACCAACATTGTATACAATTTGTCTTTCAGTTGTTGGCCAGTTGCCCTTGCCAAAAATGAAAAAAAAAGAAAAAAGAAGAATGGTCGAGGTGATTGACTTGTTCTTGAGTTTTGTGACATGCACAAAATATAAACATTTCAATCGAAAGTTTATGAATGAACCAAAATAATAAACAATTTGTGGAAAGGGAAAGTACTAAATTAAAAATACTTTTTAAAAATCATAATTTTTGTAGGAAATTTATTATAGAACGCCTTGCGCTCGAGGTATTCATTGTCCGCTACTCTGAACACCTTACTTTTAGCTGACTTAGACCTAAGACATTGCAGAAATAATTACATTCAGCACTCCCCATCGACCACATCCATTCCAACAAAACAAAACCCAAGCCAATATGTTGTGTACAAGGCTTTTAAATTGTACTTAACTGTTTTGCCTACGTTTACATGTCGAAATGTCTAAAAGTACTCAAATCATTTATCATCTACTCGTATATACAAATCTCGCCATGTACTCATAACAATTCACTTTAGATTTCAATTTACAAATGTGCATTGTTTTGGTGAAAAGTTCATTTCTATTTCAGCTTTATGGCAAGTCTGAAATGCTAATAATGTGTAATAATTCAATTGGATTTCTGGAAGGAAGACGTGGCAATAGTTCATTAATTAATAAAGTAATTGTTCGCTTTTTATTACATGTACAACTCTTATAATCATATTTTTATAATTACTCAACTCTTCCTTAATTTAAACATTTCTATAACTCAGAATAGTTCTTTAATTACTAAAGTCTTTTTCATTTTTCATTAAATGCACAAATCTTATAGTCATCTTTCTTTATAGCTACTCTTTCTAAATTTAAACATTCCTATAAATCAGATATTTAAGGGATCATATATAGTCTACATCCCACTCTCTTTGCCACTCTATTACTATAGTATTCTTATTCCATCCTTACCCTTTCTTAGATCCTTCTTTTCTTACTGAAATCTCTACCATCCCTGCTACTAAGACTCCCCCCATCGTGTTGAAGATTTCTTTCCTATTCTATTTCTTTAGTTTTAATGCTTTAAATTCACCTTAAATTTTATAAGTTCTTACTTTATGACTAACTCTTATCTAGCTATAGGCCTTAATAACGCCTCCGACAATTCTTAGCTGTGAATAGGAGCATAGCTAGCCGGAGAGGAATTAAAATTCCCCCAACGTGTTATTAGATTCAAATATAATTTCGTGTAGGCTTTTAAGATTGTTCAAGAAATCTATGTTATGTTTTTGATTCGGGGCGGCATTCCTTGACTTTCGTAAATAAATAAATAAATATAAAAAAGAGCATCCCTAGTTCGTCTTACATTTTCTCTTCCTTCATTATTATTTCCACTATATTTTTTGCGTTACTTTCAGCACGCCGTTTTTTTAATGTTGTTTATTGTTGGGCCCTGTGCACGCCATTACCTCCCTCCTCCGCTGAGGCAGCGAGGTTGCTAGTTAGGCTTTAATGTACAAAATACACGTACAATCTACGGAAATCCTGTGAATTTTTGCGAAGGACCCAATTACTAGCCATATTATAAGTTGACTTTGTTGGAGGACTAACGCTTTCTCTGTTTTTCTCTCCCAAGCGCTCGCTCTCTCTCACGCACACTCCCTAGTTGCCGCAATTTGCTAGTTCTGACCGCCGGAACCGCCAAAATCAGTATCCATACCAAACAAAAAAAAAATAATAAAAATATGGGACATAGCAACGTTAAAATGAAACTAAAAATTGCTTTCAGATCATAAACGCATTTTTATGTCTGTGCATTTCTATTTTGTATTTTTATGAACAACAAGTTAACAATGTTTACATTCGGTTGTGTTCTATATTTAAACAACAACAACAACAACAAAAGGTACACACACACTAACACCCACCCAAAATGTTTGCTTGTTGTTGCTGCTGCTGCTGCTGCTGCTGCTGAATTTGTTTACAAGTAATTTTTCGTTTCATTGTTGGCGGCATTAGAAAACAAAAACTATTGAAATTTTCCAAAAAAGATACCAGAGAGCGTCTACAGCGAGAGGACATTCGAGTCTGCGCCTGCCCAAAGGCCCCAGGGGGGATTTTTGGATGTGGGTGGTTGGGCCGCTGGGGGGGTTTTTCTTTTTGGTGGGTCGTCGTCGTCGTCGTCGTCGTCGTGGTCGTCGTCGTGGTTGGCATCTTCGTTGTCGGCTCAACATCAAAAACGTTTTGCTGTTTGTCTCTGGGTCTTATGAGCATTTTATAATTTTGCGTTCGGGCTGCTTAAGTAGCGCTTATGTATCCATTTCCCCACTGGCCAAACAACTCAATTGAGGTGGGTTCCTTTTGCAGGCAATGTGAGAGTCTCTTGCTTGGTTGGTGGATGGATGGCCATTGAAAAACGCGCTCATTGCTGATATTTAGAATGTTGATTTATCATTTACAACAGCACTATATGATACTACTTCTCAGTAAGGACATGACAATTGATGGCCCAAGACTAAAAAACAATTTACGCAGATTGATTGATTGTATTTCAACATTCCACGCATTCTTATCGATACAATTTGTCTAATGCTGATAATAGAAAAAAGATACTTATGAATAATGTTCATGGGAAGGCTGATTTGAATTTCAATTTAAAACATACAAATTTAAAAGAATTCTATATTTGAAATGAAAAAACTATATAAAATGTAATCAAATTAATGAATTGAGCATTAATAAAACATTTGAGAAATTGATTAATTATTTATAATTAATTGTTATGTTAATAATTAATATTAATGAGCCTAATTGAAAGCTACAAATCTATTAATTAATTCAATAACCAAAGTTATTTGTCCACGTATGTCATTTACAATCTTATGGGAACGTTTTTCAACTCGTATATATTCCTTAGCTTATGCCACCGATTTGCTGCCAGCTGCGCCTTAGCTAACGTTGCGTATGCTTATTATTAATTTAAAATATTGCGTATACGTCACGCTGTTCAAGGCAGTTGCTAAGCTGCCATTGGGAAATACCAAGCACTCGATTGCAAGCCAAAAGCTCATTTATTTTTTATTGTTAAACACGTTCGACAATCAGATGAAACCTAGCGCTGAACGGTCCTGCAAGGCCAGTAGCTAGGACATGTGGCTTTTACAATAAACTACAGTATACAGTTGCTATTCAAATTAATTGCGAAACTCATAAAAGGCAAAACGACTATTGAGAGTTGGGCTTATCAGTGGGAACATATCAACAGTACCGAAAAACTTTTGGGTCGCATTTAACGCGTCAATGAGGACAAGGCGCCCGAGCAGGGACAAGCGAAACGAGACGAAACCGAATCAAAAACGTGCAAGTGACCCCAACTAGGATACTATGCAGGATACATATGTGTAAGGAGGGTGCCAAGGCAATGGCGTAATTTATGTAGGCCCGCTAAGCCTTTCATGCGTGATATGTGATTATATCTGCGAATAAACTCACATATAGCCAAGCCGAGAAGTACGTGTATGTGTGTGATATGTGCCAGGGTTGCCAAGCCGTGCTTCTATGGCAAAAACATGCAAACAAATGATAACAACATATAAATTTTGCAACTGAAAGGAATATTTAAATTTGTTGGTACACAAATTATTCACTTAAGAAAACAGAAATAAATATAAGTGCTGCATTTGTTTCCTAGTTTCTCAATAGAATCAAACAATGAAATTTAACGCTTCCTCGGAATTGTTTACATGTGCTTCGTTATAGCATATTTTTCTGTGACAACATCTTAGAAATGTTTTGACCTTACAAAATAAAACCTAATTTATTCATGTGTTTTGATACGGTTCAACAAAAATATGAACACTCAAGGCTGAATAAGAATTTTGAACCCCGCAACCATTTGGTAAACAATTCCACAATAAATGAACACAAAATGTGATTTATTTACGAAAGATGGACTATAAAAATATACTCGGTGAAACATAAGTATAGTATATGGCTTAACTGGTTAAATCCAGATTCCTAAAGTTGGGAAATATTTTAATAAAAAACTGTCCAATTACAGGCTGTATAACTAAAATATAAAAAATTATTTTTTCGTGGGATATTTTTTGTTGACAAAACCCTCCTACAGGAAGGATGTTTTGTAATTTTATTTATATACGAGTATACAATATTACATTCATTTAATACGACATTTTGTATATGTATTTCGCAGTCTTTTAAAAAGAAACTATCACGAAATTGCGAAATACTTATATTTTAATTTACTTTGTTGCTGTTAAACAATAATATCTTAAGTTGTTAATGTTGATTATTACTCAATTATATCTGCCACCTATGTAGGTAGCAGAATACTTGTTAAATAAGTTAATAAATACAAGATCAAAGAAAAATAAATAAATAAATAGAAATAAAAATATTCTTGACGTTCGCACTTTTAACGTTGTTGTAAACAAAATAATGTCAGAATTGTAATAAGAAAAAGATTAAGCTGTCAAATTGATAGTTTTTGCATAAATTCATATAAAAACCAACGTTCCTATAGGATAGTTTGCAAGGAAACCTTTTTGAGCTTCCTGGCGCTATTTTATATTAAACAAAAGCGTTTCCCTAATTTTATTTAAAACTTCATCCCAAGGAGACATTAAAAAAAACGAAATTTGAAAGGTCAGACGTATACGTAATGTACATTCTAAATATTTTGGGTATAAACATTGTATACATTGAAAATGTCAAGATAACAAATACATGCACAGGACTCAAAAACAAATCCTTGAAAAGCAAAATCCACTAAACGAAAGCAGAATTTAAAGCTTTGTAGGGATTTTCACCAGCTCTGATAATACAACAGCAACAATAAGTAATAACACAAATGCAGGACGGCCGCTACAGCAGCTGGTGTGCATCGTGCGCGTCATCAACACACATAGACACACACACACACACAAGCGGAGAGACATACACGTGCACATATACATACATGTGTATATGTATATTATTGTAAGTGTAAGTTTTGTGTGTGTGTGTGTGTTGGCGCGTGTATGGATGGGTTTAAATGTGGCTTTGTTGTTGCGCCAAAAACCAAGCCAAGGATTTTTCGCACATTTGCGCCAGCAAATGGACTGTTTGGACTTAGCTGCTGCTGCTGCTGGTGCTGGTGCTGCTGCTGCTGCTGCGGCTGCGGCTGCTGATACTGTGCGCTCTTTCTCTCCTACAGACGACCTTCACTTTCACACACAGAGGCGTACAACAGCCGCCGCGGCCATCACCGTTAGTTTTTGTTGAATGACTTTCTGCTGCTGCACATTAAAACTAAAAGCGGGCCCGCATTAATTAGGCCAGCAACTTGTTGTAGTTGTTTTTGTTATCTAGCACGCAATGGAGCGTAATTAAAATTTCTAAATTCTACATTATTATCAACATGAAATTTCACAAGGACAATTTTGTATTCATTTTTTTATATATATACATACATACATATATATATATTTTTTTTTTTGGGTGTCCCTACACGAGACAACCAACACTGGTGTTTGGTTGTACAACAGCAACAACAACACCATTCACGCGGATACACACATTTTCACAAATCAAAAAAGCAAACGAATGTTGCCACACACACACACACACATACACACTCAAACCCACCCACACACACACATTTACTTATAGAAAAAAGTCGCTCACATATACACATACACACACACGCAAACACACACACATACACGCACGCTAAAGTAGCGCGTCTTATATTCTTTATTATGGATTTTCCGCCTCAATCTGTTTGATTAAACAATTAGTTTATTAATATTTCATTAAGCTTTTTTGTTATTGTGGCCTGCTCTAGTGTCTGTGGTCATTGTAATACCACACACACACATTCACCGCCAGCCACTTACACTTACATGCATGTATTTGATGTGTGTGTGTGAGTGTGTGTATGTGTGCGTGTTGTAGTTTACATTTTTACACTTGCTCTCGTTTTAGCTTTTTCACGCTGCCCGCACATTTTTGCATGACGCTTTTGGCTTTTATTTTTGCACTATTTTCTGCATATTTCTTTCTTAGCGTTTGCTTGCAATTTGGAAATCTTTTTTTCGCTTTGCTTAGCCTGCACGCACGATTTCCAAAAGTCCCGTTGCGTTCAAACGTTCTCGACAAACTGAAAGAACGGAAAGTGAAAAGCGCGCAGCAGCAGCATGAGAGCGGCAGGGTTGCTACTGCACCCATCTGCGCCTCCTACGTAGCCGCCTGCTGGCCATGTGTAAATCTACATCTCTCGCTCTCTACAGCTGGCAATCCGGGACGCGTGCTCTCTCCCCACGCCGGCGCACTGCCTGTTGGCGCAAGTGGTGGTCACTGTTGATGATGTTTCTGCTGATTTACAGTGTCACCCAGATTTAAATGAACCAACGCATAACATTTGCTTTCCATAAGGCTATCCCATATTAAACCAAAGAGAAATAAATAAAAACAATGATTATTAAATGCTTCCGGCTGCAGTTCTCTTGGCCTTCTCCCTAAATTATATTTGTGTACTCTTTGAACTTTGAAGATTTGGCAACCTTAAATTTGATGCATTTAAGCCTAACCACGGTATTTGAAATTGACGTCTGTCTATTTATACCCTGTACTCATAAATATATATATATCCTGTAAATAAAAAATTACTTTAAGCATTACTCAAAACAAGTTTTGAAATAGCGTTTTATCCTAACTGATGAACACCGAAATATCGGCTATATGATAAAGAATACATATGCTTTGTGGGATAGGAAATATCTTCTTCAATGCATTACACATTTCGTGACAAAATTATAATAACCTCTGCAAAGGTATCATTACTATCAGATGTTAGGGATGCAAACATTTTTATAAATAGGTTGCATGCGTTGTGTTATTTTTGTATTTTATGAAATTTAAAGACGCCATTTATATCTTGTGTAGCGCTTTAAAAATAAGTTTGAAATCAATAGCCCAGAAACGAAAAAAGTTACATAGTACACTTGGAAAACCCATTTTCCGCCCGTCGGATGACTTTTCAATATTGCCGAGAAACCATTCATATCGAGTTATATTATGTGAAGTTTTGAAAATTAGTTTATACCTGATCGCCTTTATAACTTGTCATAAATGGAAACTAATGTTTGTTTATAAATCATTCAGTCGATCATGACAAGCATATGAACAGTTCTTCCGAATAATGAAAAATGTGCGATATTTACAAATGAAGTTAGATTGTTTATACAGGCATGCAAATAAATGAATGTGTGATAAATAAACCATATCATATAACTCTGTGCACAGTATTTCCCAGTCGAGCACTATAGACGGGGACACGCTCCTGTGTTTACGTTGCATTTGCCAATGCGAGCAGATGTTTTGTGTGGGGCTGCACAACATTAAAATGCATTTAGCGGAAAATTACTTCATGTAAAAGAATTTGACTAAATATTTATTTCAGTGCTTTGTGTGCTACAATTAACAGTTGACATTTTGATCTTACAGTGGGGATTAAACTAACAGCATAAGTTACAAATATCACTGAATAAGTAAAAATATAGAAATCAGTTTCAAGAATTATATTAATTACTTTGCTGCTTTGGTGTTTGTTATTATTATTGCACCCCTTTTACTTGCCGACCGCTGCCTCAGCGGTATTGGGAACTGCCTCATTGAACTGCTTGTGCCATTCTAGGTTCTGCTTGGTCACCGATTCACCCCGCTTCGCTGCCTGCTTGCCACTATAAACCATAATACCGCATCCAACCACAGTCAAACCAATCATCACATTTGCCACCATAATGCGCATCTTGTTGCGACAGCGCTCCATCTCCTCCTGACTGTAAATGTATCAAAAGAGAATATTAAACTAGCAGCTAGATTTCCTACCTCCCATTTACATACCTCACAAAGCTTGGCACCTCAGCTGTTGACTTGTATTTGCCACTCCAAACAAGAAAACGCTTTTCCAAATCATTCGGCTGATGATTTTTCAGGCCTTGCCTTAAGATTTGCGTATTGCTGAACGCACGTTGCGTCAGCAAACTGCGGGCGCGCTGTCCCAAGGCGGTAATTAGCACGGGCTTAGTTAACATGATGTTGTTACAATTTGTCTTGGCTGCTCTGAATCAAAACCGGCTTGTAGATTCGTAGCTTTAAATTAAATATACATATGATCGAAGTAGCGGAATTTTATGCAATGGTCGTGATGGCCAGAGTTGTTGCATCTCTCAACGAAATGCACTTGTTGAACGTTGCCACTGTGTTAAAATTTTCGTGCTCACGCGTGCTCAATCTGACAATTTTCGACTGAAAATAATATTTCAGCAAGAATTCAATTTTAAACGTTAAGAAATTTAAAAACCTTTTGTGAAAATGTGTCATAGCTGAAAAATTCGACTACTTACCACAGAGAACCAGTATTTCCAAGGAGCTTGTCTCCGAACAATTTAATCGCCTCTTAAATTGTTTATACCGGATCGGAATAGTATATCTTCAAAACTAACAGGTAAAAGCCAATTTCCACTACTTAGCAACCCATGTATTTCTTATGGGAAATTGATTCATTTTGTTTCTTTCCATATTCTTCATATTAAATTTTTGACTCTTTACCTCTCTGTCCTATGTTGGTAATCGATAATTGGCAGCCCTGCAGAAAACAGAAAATTATCTCGTGTTCATCATGTGTTAACGCGCATCCGCATATCAATATCGGTAAAATATCGATGCTTTTACCATCGATAGCCTTTGTCAATATACCGGCATACTACTCAAGATGTTTTATAACGTTTTAAAACGAACCGTCCAATCAAACATTAAGAATGTAAGCAATTACAGTTTTCTGCGTCTCAGCAGCAGCTCTGGTGGCACAAAGGATGACGTCAAGGACGCACTGGACATTGAAGCAAATCTATTTGAAAACTCTTTGCTGCAGCATCAGCCTGTGAGCACGCGGGAAGTTTTACGCAAGCATAAAGCCACAGCAATCAGTAAACAAAAGAAACAACCACAAAAACGTGCAGTAGCTGACACCTTCATAGCGACGCCTGCAGTGCCTCGGAATCCCACGCTGCCTGTTACACGTGCTCCAGCGCCACTTATAAAAGACAGTGAATTGAATTTGGAGTTTACACGCCTCACGTTACAGGTGAGATAAATATGTCGGAATTAGCGAGGCTTTTTAATGTTGAAAATCCTTACAGGATCCATTGATGACCACATTGCTGACTGAAGTGCGTTCTCGTAAGCGTCGCGACAAGCACAAGATGATCATTATCGAGGGCAGACGTCTTATAGAGGAGGCCTTACAATGCGGCTTGCGAATGCAATCGTTGTTCTTTAGTCAGAAGGATCAACTGGCGCGGCTGCGCGAACAGGTGGCAAAAGCTCAGCAAGAGCAAAGCACAAAGATATACAAAGTGCCCCAACATGATCTAAAAACTTGGTCTTCGCTAGTGACGCCTCCCGGACTGATGGCACTTTTCGAACGGCCATCAGCGCGAGGTCTACATCAGCATCAATTGGCCAGTGATCCGCTGCCCATTACAGTTGTATGCGATAACATACGCGAGCCCAACAATTTGGGCAGTATTATACGCACCTGTGCCGCTTTGCCTTGCACTCAGGTGGTGGTAACGCACGGCTGCTGTGATCCCTGGGAGTCGAAGGCGTTGCGTGGCGGCTGTGGCGGACAATTTCGTTTGCCCATACGCGATGATGTCACCTGGGATCAGTTGGCAGTGCACATACCGCCCGAGACAGCTCACGATTGTCATGTATTCATTGCGGAAAACAATCTGGAGAAGGTGGAAAATCCAAAGAGCAACGCTGTAGACTATGCAGAGCTGCAACAACCCGGAGCACACAACATACTTATCATAGGCGGTGAGAGTCATGGCGTTAGCGAGGATGCTTACAAGTAAGACCCAATTTGAATCTGATGTATAGCTGAAATTAAGATTTCATCCCTTATAGATTCATGCAACTAGTGGGCAACAGAGGGAAGTGCGTCTATATACCTCTGGCAGCGGGCATTGACAGTCTTAATGTTGCTTCTGCACTTACATTGATCCTATTTGAGCTACGCAGAAAGCTAATAAAATAAGAAATTTGCTTGACATACATATGAATTATGAGTGTTGTCTACAACAATAAAGGCAATAACTGTTATTAGTAGTAGTTATACCTGCAAATGAACTAAATTATAGCACTGGTGACCGTCGGCTAACTCCCCCGCCTGGGATTCGTACCTGCTCGGTAGTTGTCTTAATGACCGCCACGAAATAGCCGACACGGCCAATAAAACTAAAATCCATTACGTCAACAATGACTTTTATAAGCTCACTAAATATTCCAAAAAAAACCTATATTTTTTTCATTATTTTTAAAATTGAAAATTCAAAGTTCCTTTATACTTCAGAACTTTGAGCTTCAAAATCTTTATTATAGAAACAATAGCATCTTTAACTATCATTGACATACTACAAATTTATTGCTAAATAGTTTCACATATTGTTTCGTGTAAAATAAATTAAATTCAACTATTAGCTTCGATTTCCTTGTATACCTCACGCTTATATTCATCAAGACCACCTTCGATAGCGCGAACAGTGCGATTGCCACAGACCCACAATTCCTTGCAGACGACTTTAATGAGTCGTTCGTCGTGAGAGACCAGAATGATGCCGCCCTAAGAATGGAATAAATTCAGTTAGCTGTGGAGCTAATTTTAAAACGGGCTTTCGAAAATACCTTAAATGCATTGATAGCTCTGCCCAGGGCATCGATTGTTTCAATATCCAAATGATTTGTAGGCTCATCAAGCACCAGGAAATTCGGTTCCGCTGTGAAATAAGTTCAAGTTAAATTTCTTTTGATTTTGTATGCATTTGAATAGTTTCTTAACGTACCCATGCACATCTTCGCTAAGGCCACACGTGATTTCTGTCCACCAGATAAACTGGCAATGCTCTGCAAGGCCAATGGTCCCGAAATACCAAAGCTGCCTAACTGGCGTCGATATTCCTCATCGGGCCGGCCGGGGAATAATTCGGCCAGTACGCCCACACAGGTGACATTCATATTCAAGTGATCGACATGATGCTGGGCAAAGTAGCCAATGCGCAGGCCACGATGGAGCACAATGTTGCCATAGATAGTGCTCAGCTGCCCAACAATGATCTTTAGCAGCGTCGATTTACCCGCACCATTCTCGCCCACGATACAAATGCGCGAATCCGAGGTGGCTGATAGATTAACGCCCTAAAAATGGGCAATACATCCTCGGGATTGTAGCGAATGTGACCTCAGAAATAGCCAGCACGGGCGGATTGAGTGGTTCCACTTCAGGAAACTTGAGCGTTACAATAACCTCCTTCTCTACGGGCTTAAGCTCAGGCCTGTCGAAGTAAGCAAAATCTGTGATTAAGCAGCTTGTGATTAGGGCTTTGGTTTCACCTACAGCTTCTCCAACATCTTGATTTTGGACTGCACAGATGAAGCACGATTTGCATTGTACCGAAAGCGATCTATGAATTCCTGAACGTGTGACCTATGCGCCAGTTGTGCCTCGTATTCTCGTCGCTGCGACTTTAGTTTTTCGGTCTTGGTCTTCTCAAACTGCTCATAATTGCCCCTAAAAATAAAAGAGGTGAGTAAAGCCAACATTGAAAGAAGCAATCAGCATGCATACTCACTTGTAAGCCTCCAGTTCCTGGGAATGTAGATGGAGTATGTCCGTGGGCACTGTATCTAAAAAGTTGCGATCGTGGGACACCACCAAAATAGTTGTGGGCCACGTTTGCAAGTAAGTCTCAAGCCATATAATGGCCTTTATGTCCAACATGTTCGTCGGCTCATCGAGCAACAGTAGATCTGGTTTGGAGAATAGCGCTCGCGCCAAAGCCAAACGCATGCGCCAGCCACCTGAGAATGATTTTGTTGGTCTTAGCTGCATGTCCGCATCGAAGCCAAGACCCTTAAGTATCACAGAAGCACGTGCCACAGCCTTGTCCGCCTCAATATTCTGCAATGCGGCGTACGTTTCGCTCAGTTCGCTGGAAAGTGCCGCATCCTGTACACCGCTGTTCAACTCGGCCAGAATTTCCTTTTCCCTCGTCAAGAGCCGCGTACGCTCTGTATCGCATTCGAGCACACTTTCTACAGCGGAGGTGTCATCGCCCACCACCTCCTGTTCAACATGCAGAACGGAGATGTGCGAGGGTATTTGCAGCTGACGTTCAGCAATCATCCGCAACAGCGTCGTCTTGCCAAGCCCGTTGCGACCAACCAGACCATAGCGGCGACCAAAGGATAACAGCAAATTCGCATTCTGCAGCAGAACTCTGTATGCGACAAATAAAATTAATGTGGTTAATCAAATCAGATCTGGTGCTTGTGAAAGGATGTACAGGACGCGCAAAACAGAAACATACACAAATGAATACAGCCATTATACAGCCAAAAACAAAAAACAGTACACCCACAACCACTTTTAGGTGCTGTGGAACTGCTGATTTTCATCGATAACATTTTCTTCGGTTTGGATTTTTCAGGAATACCCATATTTTATCGTAGCTACTCACTTCTCACCAAAAGCCAAATCGAAGTTTTCGATTTTGATGTCCATGGATCGATTTAGGCCCTTTTGATCCAGTTTGGTGTTTTTCTTGTTGGTCACCTGAGAAGCTGTGGCCGTTTGCAGCTTGACAGCCACTGGCACAACCCCTAGCTTGGTCACCTCCTGGCGTTTCTCCTGTTTCTGCATGAGTTTGGCCTCTGCCTTTTCCAGCTTTTTGGAGTCCACTTTCTGTGAAACACAAAGTTGAATTGGGGTTCGCAGCGCTTTTCATGTTTAGTTGTTACTCACATTAGCGCCATCCTTGTTGACTACCCAAATGCTTTGCATATCCTTGTCCATGCGTTCCATATTCCGAGCCATTTCCTCGATATTCACAGGTGCATTGAGCACCTTGCGCTCCACATTTTTCGAGTTGTTCTTCATTATAGTGAAAAACTCGTCACAAAGGGCTCGAATGCTTTCCTCAGACCTTTCACCATCAATACTTTGGATAATGTCACCGACGGCATCAAAAATGTCATCGCAGGTGTTAAAGTCCTCAACGCTGCCTGTCAAGACGCCCTGAACATAGTCCTTCAACTCATTGTCTATAGCCGGAAACTCGCGTTGCAAAATGTTTGCGTATTGACTCATCCTGGCGTTGTCGCTTGTCGTTGCTGGTGTACCTACACTTGACCTTGATCACGCAATCCAATATTGGTTGCTGCACAATGGGACACAGTGGCACTGGCCTTATTTTAATTGATTTATTATTATTTTTGATTAAGTGCAGCCCCAATGTGTTGGTCGTTCATCAACGTGCCAACAAAAAAGAAACCACGATACAGGGTTGCTTCGATACATCGATATCAAGTCTCTTCAAAGCTTTACTATCGAAAAGCTCGATACCGATAACCCCACCAACAGTCATTTATTTCAAACTACAAATTGTTTTTGCTTGTTAATGAAAATATATAGTTTTACTTTTAAATTTGTGTTAGAAGTCGATAACAATTTTAAAAATATGCATAATTAAAAACTAATCGGGCATTGAGTGTACTACTTGTGTTTCAAGTAGTTTGATAAGCAGCCATAACATAATACATAATAATTTAAAATAACAATACTAAACTCTACTAAAAATGGGCCTTGGTGTTTGTAAAACATAATAATAAATGGAAATGCATATGTTAAACAAATTTTAAGAAGCATAAATAATTTTGCTATAAAGATGCTTAAAATGGTTCGTAATAATCGGCATAATTGTGAAATTCATAATAATCATATCTGTATAAATAATTGCAATAATCATAAATAATTGCGATAATAATTATAATTATATATTAAGGTAAGTTGCTTAAGACTTTGTTCATAACAATTTACAAACTAGAATTACTACTATCACCGTTTTATGCGCTTTACAACTTAGACTATACATAGAATTATATATTTGAATGTATAAATAGTACGCAATGCCTCTAAAGTTGATATTTATGTACATGGCTAATAAACATTTAAGCCTTCACTAGGCGCAAGGCATCACCGAGTTGCTGCTGCTGCTGTTGCCGCTCCCGTTAGTTTTGCGCTGTCTTGCACCGCGACCACTCAGCAAGTAGGACAAATCGATAGGCTGCGCATCCAGACAGTTGAGCTTCATGGTGTTGAGAACGTTCTCTAAACGTGAACGTCTCTTTTTTAGCACCTGCATATAAAAATGAGTATGTTAAGTATGTTTAGTATACTGCATAGCTAAGCAAATTACCTGCCCATTGGGCGCTACAGGCGTCAGCACTTGAACGGTTGTTTCGGTTGCTGTTCCTGTTGATGAAGCTACTCCCGTTGTTGGCCCAGTTTGTACATTGCGCTGCTTTCTGTTGCCCATTGATTGGACCGCCTTCTGATCCTGTCTGCTCATTTTAATGGGCGTTACTGCTATTTCTATTTCAGTCTTTTGCTTCCTCGTCTTTAATAACGACGGATCCACATCGTGTGGCTAAAATAATTGAATATGAATTCGGTTGTGCCAAAAACTAAGCCATAATGTAAGATCTACATTTGGAAGTTTACTAATGCTAACGCACTTACCGCATAGCTCTTCGAGATCTTTAGTTTCTCCGGAAACTTTCTAAACGCATAGCTCTTGGTGCACGCGGGATGATTTGCCTTGGCTTTGGAAAAGAACCGCGCTGTTTTGTCAACTCGCAGCTCACATATGAAACAATGATCCTCATCGTTGCACTCCATGGGTCGCCCCTTGCAGAATGTGGTACGATCCAGCACCCAGCAGCGTCCAATCACCAGCTCAATAGGGACAACCTCATAAAGCGAGACTCGCACAACCTCATTGGGGTAGAAGCGCCGCGAGGGCTCATGGAAGGTCTCGTGCGGACGCAAAAAGTGATGGCCAAAGATAAAACGTTTTCCCGCCTCGTTTTTCCACAGGTGCTCAACGCGAAAAATGTCGCACTCCTGATAGTCAATTGCTCCAATGGTCTCGTATGTATGCTTCTGACTAGGCATCACCTTTCCTGCCTCATCCTTGATGGGTATGTCGCGCAGCACGTATACGGCATCGCCCTGCCGCACCTGCAGCTCGCCGCGCATTAGCGATAGGTAGTACCGATGACCTTCTTCTGTGTACTCATCTAATGGTATTTCGCGATCAACTTGACGCGGTTCGCAGCGTTCGCACTGATAGTTCTCCGCATCGATGTCCGCCTTGGTGCACTCAGTGTGTTGCCAGACCATGCACTTGGCGCACTGAATCATTAAGCCTTCGTCCTTGTACAAGCCACAAATGCAGCGTATAACATCTTCCTCATCGGATGGAGGAACCTGTGGAGTAGCAACAGCAACTGTTGAGTCTGCTGTACCTGCCACTGTCTCTGCTGAATTATGCTGGTTTTTCTCCTGTCGCAGTTCCGCATTAGTCAGTCGCTCATCTTTTCGCTTAAAGCTATGCAGTGACTCTGGCTTGCCAAGTATCTCCAGCAGATGTGTGTAGTTAGCCGCTTTCTGCTGCTCGTAGCTAGCCAGCAATGACTGCAACGCCTTCGACTTAGCCGCATCATCGACGTATAGTTGACGCGTCTCTGCAAAAAGTTGCTGCATTTGCTCATCATATTCCTGTGGCGTTTTGTAATGTCCCTGCTCCACCTGGGCTTGGATCGTTTTGAAATCGAGACGTGCCGTTTTCAGCTGCTTCTTTTTCTTGTTACTGCCCACAGTCGAGAGCAGATCGAACATTTTGAGCGATTCTAATGCAGTGCAGATATCACGCAACACCACCGCCATTTTGGCCATCTTCTCCAGCTCAGGATCGTGGACGGCTTGCGTCAATCCACGCGTTTTCATGTTGCGTGGAGTGCACAACGCCGAAATCTGTGCGGCCAGTGAAGTTGATGAGGGCGTTGATGGACGACGTCCCGGTACGTCAGTATCGCCAGGAGCTGGAGAAGGAGCGGCCTGCGCCTTTGCCGCAGCACGCTTGGCCTTGCAGCGACGAATCTGTGAGAATTCAATATAAACAAAATACGTAAAATTGCACAAAGCTTTACTCTTTCAATTTTGCTACTTACCTTCTCGAAGTTGCGCACCAGAAATATGCCGCATTGTTTGACCAGTTTCTTCTCCTTCTCGGATAACTGCTGCACCCGTGCGACGACCTCTGCCTCCTTGGCCGCTTGCTGCTGGCGCTGTGCATGCTTTTTGGCCTTGTGCTTGCGCTGTCGTCCTTTCTGACTGCCACTGGCATCTTTAGCTCCAGCAGCTGCAGCGTCTGCAGCTGCAGTTATCTTTGGTTCAGCTGGCAGCGGTTTAATGCGCTGCGATTTGCCACCAATGACGCCACGACACTGCGGCATATTGCAACGACACGGCTGACCCTCGGAGGGATTAAATAGCGAGAAATTGTAATCATAGGTGAGCTCCTCGCCCTCTTCAATAACGCGCTTAGCAAACAGCACCATGCGTGACAAACCATTCACGCTCCACTTTTGCATCTCGCAATTAGGTTCACAGGAGTGATTCACAAAGCGACAATCGCTACCCATGCGCTGTCCATCTATAACCAATCCTCCATCCAAATGGAGACAATAGTGATGCGTATCATTCAGATAAATGCTGGCCATACGCTGCTTAAACTCACGCTCCGTAACCACCTCGCCCACATACTCCAGTATGTAGGTGCCCTTGGCAATGAGCAGCTTGGTGCGCACACCCCAACCCTTGTCTGTGGTCATAAATCGCTCAACACCCGGCGCGACCTCATGGCGTTGTATCTTCTGATTGCGACACTTGTCACCGGCAGGGCAATTACTGGGCGCGCACTCCGTATAGACCATGCGATTCAGGCAATTGTCCATGCAAGCGCCATTGGCTTGAGGTTTGCAATTACAGTTGGGATGATCAAAGCCAGCGAGATTGGGACGCACCGACTCTGCATAGACATTCGTGCGTATTTTACGATAGTTCCAAGATGGCACTACATGACGCGTGGGTAATTTGTCATGGCTGTAGGCCCACCAAATATCATAGGGTAGCTCAAAATCGTTGATTTTTCGTCTGAAATAACGCTCGCAATAGCTCGGTGCTGGCAACAGAGCGCTGCCCAGCAGCTGTTGCTCCCCGTCTGCGACTTTAGCTCTTGGCTGCTTGACTAGAGCAGCTGCACCTGGCAACTGTTTGTAGTAGTTGGAGAAGAGCCCTGCTACCAAATAGTTTTTCTTTAGTTTTGTGCGCTTGCGCTGCGAGGCGGTGCTGCATTTATCTTCGCTGGTATCACTGCAACTGGCATAGTCAGTGGCCTGATTGGATGTTGACTCGTGGGCAGGCAAGGGCTCGTGCTCATTGACCTGCACGGGATGTTGACGGCGCTTGGCGGCCGCGTCGGCTTCTATTTGCGTTTGATCATCATTAGTTTGCGGTGTAGGCTCCTCCGACAGCGGCTGCTGCTCCTTGTGATGCATGTTCTTGCGCCGCTTTAAGCGTATTTTACAACTAAAATTTGTATTAGGATCAATGCCTGCAGGTAGTTTAATAGTAGGCTCTAGCTTTCGTTCTACTCTTGGCATGATCACCTCCGCTTGCTTAGCAGCACGTCCACGCTTCTTGGCTGGTTGCTGCTCCACCAGCTGCTCCAGCGGCTGCTGCTGCGGCTTTTCTAGCTTGGGTCTGCCTCTGCCGCGTGGTCTGCCTCTGCCATTGCCACTGCTGCTGGCGGGAGTTTGTGGTCTCTGTAATCGCTCCAATGCCACCACAGACAAACGCGGCGTACGCTGATTGCTGCTGCGAGCCACAAATGTCTCTCTAGCTTCGCCTGCCTGGGGCACACGCTCGCAGTCTATTGCCACAGCTGCTGTTAAAGTGCTGCTGCTGCGAGTTTCGCGCGTGTGCAACTGTTGCTGCTGCTCCGCCTGCTGTTGCTGCTGCTGCTGTTGAGTTGTTGCCAGCTCGATGCTCACCTTGCGTTTCTTGCGTCGCACTGTGGGAAAGCCGGTGCGATTAATTTTTTTTCGCTTACGTTTGAGCAACAAATTTCCGCCAGTTTTGTGGAGTAACGTTTCCAGCACGCGCTGGCATTGCTCCTTTTTATTGGCATCTTCCTTGATGTCCAGTGCGGCAAGCAGTGGCGATTCCACCTCTGATTTGGTTATGACCGACTCATTCAACTTGGCTATTGGTATTTGTATTTCCAGCTCCACGGAGGGCTCAAAGATGCCCGGTGGCGGACAGCTGCTGCTGCCTGCTGGCGACTGCAGCTGCTGCGGCAATTCACGTGCCGCAGCACCTGAACTGGCAACGGTTGAGTTCTTTGACTTGCCGCCTTGACGCCGCTGCTGTTTGAGGGAGCACAGTGAGCTGGGACTTATGTCTAGCAGCTTGCCACCGCTAATAGAATTGTTGTCTACGGCAATGCGCAACGGCGAGGCATTGCCAGCAGCCGTCGCTGCTGCTCCTGTAGCCTCTTGACTGACCAGTAAATGCCGTTTCTTGGGTGTTAGCTTCTTGGCATTGAACTGGGCTTGAGCTTTAGTATTGGCGCTGCTCTTAGCTGCTGCTGCAGCAGCTGCCCAAGCTTCGGCATTCAGTTTTCCATTGCTGGCGAACGCTGGTGTAACCTCAGCGCCAGTTGTGACCAAATAATGACGCTTCTTCAGCGGCAATTTGTGATCATCGGGACTGGAGCTGTTGCTGCCGCCGCTGTTGCTGCTTGACTTCTTATGGCGTCGCTTCACGCCATTGCTGCTGCTGCTGCTACTGTTGCTAATGCCATTGGCATGGCCAGCGCTTGCTGAGAGCATAGCAAAGTCTATCAACGGCTCATTAAGCTTGCGCTTTTTGAGTGCGCGTTTCAGCGGCTTACTGGCAGCAGTTGCTGATGTTGCGCTATTGCTGCTGCCGCCGCCATTTAGCAGCGGCAACGTGCTAGCAATGGGCGCTGTCAGTGTCGCCTGTAACTTGTTGGCGTCTGCGAGGAGCTTCTCCTTTCCACTGCTCGCGGTCAGGCGATCGTCTTGTATACGACAACGCGCGCTGAAAGTGCTCGCTATTATGTCAATCTCGGTGAGGAGCTTTGAGTCAATGTTCAGCGACTTCGCGTGACTGAAACTCTTGCGCCGATGACGGCGACGTACGCGTGAAGCGCCGGACACATAACTGCTGCACATGCTGGCCGCTGAAGAGCGTCGACCCTTGATCTTGCAGGCGCTTTTGCTGGGCACTATTGTCTCCTGGCCAATGGAGGGTTTGCGTTGCAGCAGCATTTTACCTAGAAAACAAACAAGGTTAATATATTCATAAAAAAAAATAAATATAAAACTCAGTTGAACGACAATGGGACCGAAATGACTAGAATGAACGATAAGAGATTGAGTTCGTTCGTTCGCTATGAAGATTAGCACAATCGAACTAAGTCTGAACGATTCGGTATAACTTTAGCACATAGGCCTAGAGGTGTCTAGGGATAATAAATTTGGTATGTAGGCACAAATCAAGTTTTTCTTTTGATGGGAATAGCTTTTCTTCTATTTGAGTGCTCTCCATTTAAGTATAAGTGGAACTAAACATAACAATACGCACCCTGTATAAAACTTTCGGATGTTGTTCTGGTTGAGCCACCAGCAGCTGCTCCAGTGGCTGCTTTAGCTGCTCCACTAAAATATTGACCAGTTGCCACAAATCGATTAATTTCGCCATATTTTTTACTGGCACTGGTGCTGGGCAGACATTTGAGACTGGGCTTGCTGATGTACTCATTGCTCTCCTCGCTGCTCTGACCCAGCGAGAGTCCTGCTAGCTGCAGTATGTCCTGATCGTGTTCATCGCTCAATGCATTCGACGCCGGCTCGTGGCTGCTCTTCAACATGGAGGCGCGTCGGCGTCGCCGTAGTGATTTGCTGGATTTCCCAGATGATTCCTTACAGTCGCTGCGATAGCCGCAGCTTTTGGCGCGACTCATGCGGCGACTAGTGCAGCTGCGGCTGCTGTAGCGACTCTTGCAGCTGGCATCGGACTTATAGCCGGAGCTGTGATTGTGACGCTGATGCCGCACGCTGCCATAGTCCGAGACGTAGCCGCTTTTGGCTGCCAATATTTTGCTGCAAATGGTATTTGTGGTGCCGCTGCCAACACCACCGCCATCACTTTTATAGCCGCTAACGGTGCGCAAACGAAACTTTTTATTAACATCGATCTTGCGCCAGAGTGGATCGAGCTGCAGCTCCTCTTTGTTAGCTTTCTTGTTGCCCTGGCGTCGCTTGCTGCGCGGCGGTGGATACAACACACGCTCCGTTGCATACATGCGCTTATCTAGATAGGCCATATCTATTTTGGGCTTAGCATTATCGCTCTGCGCCGCCTGCTGCATTTTGGGTGATGGCGTTGTGCTAATCACGCCCGAGTCAGCTGACTCATTGATGGTAGGCACTGCAACTGCCACTGCTACTGCAACAGCGGCAACAGTTGGCTGCATCTTTTTAGGGCGGCCGCGTCGCTTGCGTTGCTGTTGCGGCTGTTGTTGCGTGCTGTTGTTGCTGTTCCCAGATGCTGCTGCGTTTTGCTGCGTTGCTGCCTTAGCCAAGCTGCTGGCATTGTGGCCAGTGTGATTTAACATTTGTGTTTTTTCCATGAAATCCTGCAGCAGCGTGGATTGATATTGCGGCAATTGCTGCTTGGCTTTTGCAGCTGTTCCTGCTGCTACACAGCTGTTATCCTCATTATCACTTTCCACACGCTTTATGGCCGCTTTGACCAAATCGGGCAGCTCCTCGTTGTCGCTGCTGGAGATGCCCATATTGACGCCCTGGCCCTGGGCCCCTCCTATGGCTGTGAGCAGCAGACGCGGCGCGCGTTGCATGTGCATTTTCAGCGGCAAATCATCCTCAGAATCAGAACTGAAAGCCGCTGCAGGCGTGCGCTTTGATTTGCTGTTAATATTGTTATTATTATTGTTTAAGTTGTTGCTGCTCTTTTGCGCAATTTTCTTGCGTTTAACTTTTATCTTTTTGGTGGTTGCGTTAACAGCTAACAAGGCTTTCTCTTTCTCTTTATCTTTCTGTTTCTCCTTATCTTTATTCTTGTCCTTGACATCGGCCGAGCAGCCGCTCGTAACCGGGTCTGCGCTCATTTTGCGCACTTTTGTCAGCTTTTTACGTGGGTTATCAGCTGCAGTTGCTTCTATTTTAGTTGCTGTTTCCTTTTTTGCTGTTGAATTTGTAAAACTTGTTGTCGCTGTTGTTGCGGGCGGGTTTCTTATGGCTGATATTCTCATGCGTAGTCCATCAGTGTCCGAACGTTGCACGCTAAATTGTGTTGTTGATTTCGTAGACTTCGATTGACTCGATTGATCCGTAATGGAGTCAGTTTCCTGTAAAACAAAATAGTTGCATATGAAAGTGCATTCCTTAATCAAAGTTCAATTATGTTCACTCGTGTCGGGTGACTTTTTATACATATATACCTAATGTAATTTTACTCTATGCGACAATGTTATCACTTGTCATTTGATCAACATTAGCTTGTCCTGACTGACTGACTGCTAGCTAAGAGCTAGAAGTCTTAATTGGTGATAATAGTTATCAAAAATTAATTAATTATTTATGTGAAATTTCTCCCACAAGAAAAATTACGAAAATTTATGAGTAGCTTTTATATGAATCTCTTTTTCGGCTTCAAATCTACCTAAACATTTTTTAATTCACCGTTTCCGGATGATAAGAATCCCCCGGTTTGAATATTGTGGGCTAAGGTTTAAAACTGTCCATGTTATATAAATCTACACATGTTTTGCCGACGTTGAAACATGCACCCCATTGTAGGATATTCTCTGGAAGGAAACTTTTTGGTTTTAAAATACTCATTTACATATTCAACATGCGGAAAAATGTGTGGACAACTGAACAGATCCTGCATTAGTTTTAATTTTAAAACAGGAAAGAAAGGATATCTTCGAAGCTAATAACCCTTGCAGCATGTATTTTATACGAAAACTCGCATTTTCGTCTGATTGTTCCTATGGGAGCAAAATGGTCACATTTTGATCAAATTATAGAAAACTATATGAAGTATAATAAAACTCTCACTTAATTTGGATTATTTGTATAAACACAAAGTTTTTAATACAAAAACACTTTTTTCATGATGATATAGTGGTCCGATTTTGACCAAATTTTATAAACTTTTCAAAGACTCGGTTTGGGTGAAAAAAAGTTGTTCAAACAAAAACATAATTGTTGTCCGATCATTCCTATGGCAGCTATGTATATGTTATAGTGTTCCGATCCGGCCAGTTCCGACATATGTACTGCCTGCAGCAAAAATAAGGGTCTGTGCCAAGTTTCAGTACGATAGCTTCAGTTTGCATAGAAACAGACGGACATCGCTATATCGACTCGGCTATTCATGCTGATTCAGAATATATATACCTTGTTGGGTCGGAAGCGTCTCCTTCAGTCCATTACACATTTCGAGACAAAATTATAATACCCTCTGCTAGGGTATAATAATACCTGATAGTTTAGTATAAGAGAAGAGCTCGTTTTCAAAGCTGCTTAGCAACCCTAAGCTTTCATATGTATTTATCGAGAGAGGATTTCATAGGAGCAAGAGTATATCATGAAATGGGGCATATTGCAATATAGTCGATTGTATGTACTGTAGCGTATAAACGAACGATCGATCCAGCAATACACGATATACATTTTGTGTTTTGGTTAATTACAAAGACACGTGTGAACTTAAAGTTAGATACGCAAGACTTGCCTCATTTTCACTGCCGGATTCTTGTGTACGTTGCTGCGTTTCGAGAACCTTTTCCTTTTTTGCTGCCTCATTTTGGCCACTGCTCATATTTCGACTCGAGGGCGGCGCTGTGAATGCAGAATAACAAATATACATATATCAACCTGATCAAATCAATTATAGTACGTTTAGAATTTTTGACAATTAAAGTAGGTCAAAGCACACAACGCGACAGACAAACACATAGATAAAGAGTGCAGCGACACTCGCACACATACACACACGCACGCACACTTACGTTTTTATATTTTCGTTTTAGCGTTAATTGATTATGCACAGCGATAAAGAAATTGTTAGTTGAGCATATGCAAATGCGTTTTGCGCCTTTAATTGCATTGCATTCAAGTTTTGCTTTCTGCTTTTGATTTTGCTTGTGGCTTTGTTTTGTTTCTTAAAATGGCGCCGTTTTCACTCTGCAGTCTCGCGTTGAATTTTCACTGCTGCTGCTTTGTTCGAAAGGCGCGACGCGACATGCTTCAATGCACTTGCATTTAATTGCTGACAATATTATACACTTGCGCTGGCTTATAATTGTTTATGGCATTACGTTGGCAATAATTTGCATAATATTTTCTACAATTTCAATAATAAAACAAAAAAGCCACAAGGTACGAACATAAATAAAGAAAAGAAACTGCGAATTAGCGATGATAGTACATATCGACTATCGTAGGCATTGATTGTTTAATATATCGAGCTATTCGATTTCCTTTGGGTGCGCAATTTTAAGCTTTACCAGCACTGGTCACAACTGAAACCAGGGATATTTCTACCGATGGGGCCCTGAACTTTTGATTTTGATTTCGACAAACATAACACAACAATAGTTATTGGTTGTATTATTATTAAGAGTAATGGGATTCTGGTGTAACTTTTAATTAAATTACAATTACATTTGGGGCAAGATAAAGACGATAATGTCTACATTAACTAATTTTGAATTATGTGATCAAATGATTGCCATGAAAACTGGATCGAATTTATATATTTGAAGAAAACAATCATTTTAAATGCGATTTTGTATTGCAAATATATTTACATTTCAATACGTTTAATGTAAGCATATACATATAAGCTATATTACATATAGCAATATTGTAAGCAATACAACAGAGCGAACTCAATATTTTGTAATGAATTGGTAGCTGAATTGTCAGTGGCTATGATTTTGTATGGCACAGCTGATTTGCTGATATTTGGAATACCCAGAAAATTTGGAAGTCCAGTTTTTTTTATCGAAGCTATCGATAGCGATAGCAGTAGCTTGCAACCTCTACTTTTAGCAAGAAGAAGAGTACAGCTCTAGGGCGAAAAATCTTTGTTTATTTGTTAAAATGAGTAACAAATCGTCAAAAACTGGCAGTGCTCCAAGCAGTATGCTGTACGGCTCTAGCATATCAGCCGAATCAATGAAAGTAATAGCCGAAAGCATTGGCGTCGGCTCCCTATCGGACGATGCCGCCAAGGAGCTGGCCGAAGATGTTTCCATCAAGCTAAAGCGCATAGTGCAGGATGCAGCGAAATTTATGCACCATGCCAAGCGCCAGAAGCTGTCCGTCAAAGACATCGACATGTCTCTAAAGGTGCGCAACATTGAGCCGCAGTACGGATTTGTAGCCAAGGATTTTATACCTTTTCGGTTTGCTTCGGGCGGTGGTCGGGAGTTGCACTTTACTGAGGACAAGGAGATCGATTTAAGCGAGATAACAGCCAACAGCTCGGTTAAGATACCACTTGATCTGACCCTGCGCTCCCATTGGTTTGTTGTGGACGGTATACAGCCCACTGTACCAGAAAATCCGCCGCCCCTCTCCAAGGACTCGCAATTCCTGGACTCGGTAAATCCCGTCATCAAACTAGACCAGGGTCTGAACAAAGATGCCGCCGGCAAACCCACCACTGGCAAAATCCACAAGCTCAAGAACGTAGAGACGATACACGTCAAGCAACTGGCCACGCACGAGTTGTCCGTGGAACAACAGCTCTACTACAAAGAAATCACCGAAGCCTGCGTGGGCTCTGATGAGCCACGTCGCGCCGAGGCACTGCAATCGCTCGGCTCCGATCCGGGACTGCACGAAATGCTTCCTCGCATGTGCACCTTTATAGCCGAGGGCGTCAAAGTTAATGTCGTCCAAAATAATCTAGCGCTCCTAATTTATTTGATGCGCATGGTGCGCGCCCTGCTTGACAATCCATCACTCTTCCTAGAGAAATACGTGAGACGAAGCTGCAAACACTTTAACGTCATGTCCAAAATTAACATATTTCTTTTGCGGCTTAGCTACACGAGTTGATACCTTCTGTGATGACCTGCATTGTTTCCAAGCAGCTTTGTATGCGACCGGAGCTGGACAATCATTGGGCATTGCGCGATTTTGCCTCACGCCTCATGGCGCAAATTTGCAAAACATTCAACACACTTACAAATAATCTGCAAACTCGTGTTAGCGGTAAGACAATCAGAGATCCTGTTTATATGTTACTTATGAAAAACAAGTAAGAATGCTCTAGTCGAGTATACCCGACATACGAGCGGCAGTGCTCTGCAATGTAGTCAAAGCAGCTGTGCTGCCGCTACCCCTCTCTACAGTACTAAATCTTGTTTGTTGAACAACTTAGGTATTTTTTATGAAATTGGCACAGTATATTAAGAGTGGGCCAAGTATACATGCCAAATCCCCAGGCTATACCTTTAAAATTGTTGCTGTAAAACGTTTTTATCGAACAGCGGGGGTGCAGGGGAAACTATCTGAAATCGGAGACAAACTTGATCTGCGTATGGTATACAGGAACCTTCATTCCAAATTTAGTGACTCTAGCTCTTATAGTTGCTGAGATCGATGCGTTCATACAGACGGACAAGGCTAGATCGACTCGGCTGTTGAATTTTATCAAGAATATATATACTTTATAGGCTCAAAAGATGTCTGCTGCTGCCTGTTATATACATTGCGTAGATACACATTTTTGGGTACAGGGAGTAAAAACAGTTGAAAGAATTAGTTTTTGGTATTTTTAAGTATTTAAAAAAATTATTTATTTTGCTTGAAAAAATTAAAGCAAAGCAAATTTATCAGCAAGAAGTTGAAAAAGCAACTTGCTTGCGCTGCCGCTGAACTGCTTGATTGTAATTTCATGCAATCATAAATTAACCGCCACAAAGTCATGTAATACTTATATTAATCAGCATTTACATTCTAAACGTTCACAGCATCTTTAGCAAGGCTCTGCAAAACGACAAGACCCATTTATCATCACTTTATGGGTCCATTGCGGGCCTCTCGGAGCTGGGCGGTGAGGTGATTAAAGTATTTATCATACCACGCCTGAAATTCATCTCGGAACGCATTGAGCCACATTTGCTGGGTACATCGATGAGCAATACAGACAAAACCGCCGCTGGCCATATACGCGCCATGCTCCAGAAATGCTGTCCGCCCATACTGAAGCAAATGCGCATCGCACCGGACATTGCCGAGGAGTACAAGATTGATTTTGGCTTTCTGGGTCCGTCACTGTGTCAGGCTGTGGTCAAAGTGCGCAATTCACCTGCCAGTAGCACTGTGACACTATCCTCGAGCAGCATCAACACGGCGCCCATCACAAGCGCTGCCCAAACGGCGACAACAATTGGACGCGTGTCCATGCCCAGCTCACAAAGGCAAGGGTAAGTTCTAATTACTCAAATTGGAGAATGAAGTGAGCATGGAAGTACTATGTTGGGCTGAATTGATGTGCCAGTAAATAGTAGCAACGTGAATGTTAATATAGAGACACCAAAAAATAAACTGATCATGAAGGGAAAATGAGTGAAGATCTTTGTATGCGTTCGTTCTTGGGGAATAATATGACAATGGAGGACGAGTGGTGATGTCGTGAGAATTGAGCAATTAAGTGAGTGAAATGTGATGAAAATAAGGGCAACTAATAACTAAGAGCTAGTAGTTGATAGCCTTGTTCATTAACGATAATTACTAATGGATTATTTTGATTTATTTTCTTCAGCAGCCCTGTGGTTGCCGCCCTGCCACAAATACGCGCCATACAAGCGAATCAGCCGCCGCAAAAGTTTGTAATTGTCACACAGAACAACTCACCACAGCAGTCGCAGGCCAAAGTAGTGCGTCGCGGCAGCTCACCGCACAGTGTGGTGCTGTCATCGTCGTCGGCCAATGGCGCCAATGCATCAAATTCGAATTCATCCTCAACTGGCAGCGTTGGTGGCAGTGCAAATAGCTTGTTAACAGCACGCAGTAATGACAATGTGTGTAGCAGTCCTGGGTACCTGCCAACTCCCTAAATCGTCCACTCTAATATGCTGTTTATACGCATTTCAGAGCATTGTGGATGTCAATTCGTTGATCATTGAAACGGAAATAGTGCGCGCACCGCCCGAGCTGGATGATTTATCGCATCTGGAGTAACCTTGTCCTCCACATCCCAATTAGTTATTTAAGCGCAAAACTCAGTTAATACAATTTGCAATAAACAGACTTAAGCAATCTACCCCAATTATTTAAAATTGAGCACCCACCCCGCAGCTCTGCACGCATGCAACACGCATGTGCGGGGCTGTGTCGTGAGTGTCTATTGATTTTTAACAGAAACTGGCTGCAAAGGCACGCAGCACAAAGCAAACTCCTTGTACATACCAAAATCAGTGTATGAGACAAAGACAAAGCCAAAGTTCAACAGCAGAAATTTCCGCACATTTTCTTTGCACAATAATAGTAAAATATATAAAACAAAAATGCACGCAAGATTTGCGGAACCAGAGCCAGCCTCACCGGACAGTGTGGACAAAATTGAAACGGAAACACTGGATGCGCGCATCGACCACTTTAAACAGAATCCCAACAATATGGCCGACCTGCACGAGTTCATCGATGAGGTGGTCCAACGGGCCGAAACGGAGGCCAATAAACGTGCGCTTGATGCACAAAAACCGCAACAGGTTGGCTAATCATTTATTATCCATCAAATCGAATAAATCTTACAATGTATTTTAAACACAATTCTTTTCGCAGGGCAAGGAGAAGCGACAGAGTAAGTATAACCCGAATGTCCCAATATTTGTACTTTTTTTTTGTTGCTATGGAAATTTGAAGTGTGCACGATCAAAGTCCGCCATGCATTTGCTTGTGTAGAAGACCTTCTCGCATGAGTCTTTGTAGTTTTTCTCTGCGACAAAAAGAAAATTATTAAAGCTAGGGCGGATTATCTTGTCATTCAAGTGGGTACAGTGGATGACAACGGTTAACAGAGTTGCGAGATTACACATAAAATATCTCATTCATGTTGATATTTAATAAATAATCATTTTATATGAAAGCTTCCCTAATACAAAACAAAGGAAAATACCTAAAGTACTATTTAAAAGTTTTGGATTTTGGCGATCAATCTAATATTTAGATGAGGCTTTTTAAAACGGATTTTTCTTGATAATCATTGGAGTGAACCTTTGCGGTTTTCTAAACAATCTAGATTTTATTTAGTTTCCTTTATGGAATGTGCACTGTATGCATACACTTGCATTTTTTAAAAAGCTTTTGAAATTGCAATAAATCAACACTTACTTGTTGAACTATTCTAGCATATTATACAACTTTATAACCGTTGATAGCCATTTTAGGTATATCCTTTGTATGATTAAGAGACCTCTGTACTTACGCACGTCCTTGCAATTAGACAAAGCTGCTTTTCCTGGCTCCTGCAGCTCGGGTGGCAGAATAAGGGGCACCTGAGCGAAGGCCTTGGGCACACTGAACTCTCCTTTTTTGGTCAAGGTGCCCGCTAGCTGGGCCACGCATTTCGTATAGCACTAGTAGAAATGAATGGGCCACAATTCTAGAAAACCATTTACGCGATGCTGGAACGTATCGCTTGCACTCACCTGCAAATCATGAGTGGGTTCCATGCCGAAATCGCCGTCACGTATGCGATCCAGTATGTCCACTGGCACCTTGAATTTTGGCGCACATCCATTGCGCATCATGTCCATCGATTGTAAGAACTGTTGCATATTCACGCCACCGCAAAGTTTCGGCATAATTATCAGCAATCCGAGCAGAAGCCTGCAGGATTTGCATCTGAACAACCAGTAGCTGAGCAGTGGCTCCGGAACGGATTTGTTGCTTTTCATGATAGCACGGTTATGCGTTCGATGAGCGTCGAATGGTTCGTTTTATAAGCTTATTTGGGGGGCGTGGCAACGCACACTGATAGCTGCCAATTAAAAATGACAACAATTAAATATAATATTTACTTTGTGATAATTTTCTTGTTTTTCCTCGATTGCATGCAAGTATTTTCGTTGCACTTTTTTCGTAAGCCTCTCACCAAACCATTTTTTATTTTCATATGACTGCATTGGCACTAATCTCTTTAGGTTTCGCCATACCAGATTTTAAGAATGGCAAAGTTGTGAATCGCGCCCGCGGCTTTGTAGTCCGCATCTTTGATGCTATCTGCAATTGTGCCAACAACAATGCGGCAGCAGCCACGACGCGCTTCAAGCTGCGCAGCAATGGAGCCGGTGGATCAGCTGGTGGCAAACGGCAGCAATCCCAAGATGAGCCGGAGACGCTGGCGCTCAGCAAGAAGAAGCCATCGGCGGATGGCAAGAAAAAGGGCAAAGGCGTCACCATGGCCGACGCTAATGTAGAGGCCAGCGTTCGACTGGTTGAATAAAGTGTAACATTGAAAGCAATTATCTAAGTTAAGCCCTAAGGATTATAATCAAAATACGCAAACGTAAAGCTTAGTGAAGGAGGGCAGAAATTGGAAGTCCAGATCATTGAAATAATGCTTATTTGACCATATCAGTTCCAGGCATTCGTTTACCAACAGAAAATATTTATTTTATATCTATTGAACTTAGCTTCCATAAAACTATCCTCTAATTATCCTATCCTAAAGTCTAGTTATTCACTAAGAGAGTAAAGCATTAGAAACGCGAAACTCAGAAGAACAATTATAGATTTATTTAAAAATAATAATAAGATAAGAAAAATATTTGTTTTTTTTCAAGCAGTTTTACGTTTCTTTAACCTAACTTGAGATTTTATAAGTACATTCTAGACTACACTTTAACACAACTTGAATTTCCTATGCTCAAAATGGACAAAACACAAATTTTAGTCTTCCCTCACACCAATAAGCTCTATATGTGAGCTAAAATGGCACAATACCTATCCCCAACTGGATAAAATTTTTTGAATATATATCTAAATTTATATATCGGCATTACTTTATGATTTTGTAAACCTATTGTGATCCTAAAATAATGAAATTTACGACTCGACTGCTGTCGAAAAGCACAAGCAACTTTTAGGTTAGAATCGTCAAAATGAAAAAAAATGACATAAAATAGAAAAAAGATCTCATTTCACATGCTTCATTCAATCAAAACTTCACGCACAACACAATCAATGTAAGCATTACATAATTCAAATATGAAACTGCACAGAGCCAGATCAAATAATAGGCCTGTCAAATTCCACCTAATTATAACTGTACGATATACAAACTACATATTGAGACCCCAACATATAGATGTCTACTATTAGATGTGTGTGTAGTAGTGAATGTTTTAAAAAACCAAAGGTTCGATACCTTTATATATATATACAAGCAAATAAATGTGTACTGATTTTATATACATATGTACTTATATACTTAGATATATTTAGTTATTTACACCGCAAAACCGTACAACTCTCTATGCTGCATAGGTTTCCACACGACACGCTCTATTTATATTTTTGTGAGACCCTTTTTGAAGACAACTTATAAAACTATCTATACCAAACAAAAAAACCAATAAATAGCTAACAATCTTTGTAACCATATTTGCAAATCAAATTTTATAAGAGCTCTGAAACTAAAGCCTGTAGATGTTTACTTTGGAATTGCCCAATAATCGATCGAACATTTTTATGTTTAAGTTTTTGGTGTATTGATTTACGATATGTGTAATAATAATGTGCATAATGCACCAAATACTGTTGTATTTAGTTAACAAATATCAGCAATAAATTGTAACAATGTTTCAAACGTGTTTAAGAATTTTATATCAAACAACAAAGGTGGGTGACGCTTAGAAAAAAGTTTACGTGTTAGAGGGTATACGGGAAGACTCTCTTTAGCTTTCTCGTTGAACCACTGAGGAGTTGAGAGCTAGATTCCTATCGAGCAGGCTTATGTGAGATGTCAACTTATATATGTGCCTAATGGCCAATTTTTAATGGAATTCATAACTGGAGTTATGTCCAGGTCGCACTTAATAATGGAGTTCCTGAACTGAGGAGAATCTTCAACCACAGATCCCAAATAAAAGCTAATAAAATAACTAAAAAAAAAGGTTTATCTAAGAGTTTGTATAGTAACCGGCAGAGAATTCGACATACATATATATTTGTATACTATGTACACATTTTTTTCTGGTTGGTTGTTTTTATGACAATTTCTTATAATTTTTAAAAATTATATGTTTTAAAAATTAGATAAGTATGTTAAATAATAAATATTAAAATAAATAATAAACAGTTAAAACATAGATTTTTCAATCATTTTATTGAGTTATGTACTAATGATTCTGTATGCATTGATATTCAATATTCAAGAAGCTTCTTCACAACGTAAGTTTTTCACTTAATCCGGTTTGAAAGAATTATCTAGCTTTTTGATGTGCTATAGCCAACTATAGGCGTTTAAATATGGCAATTAAGTGTACTTGTTGAATTAAATAAGCTATTTATATATTATTTGGTAACATTGCAATGACTTGTATGGAATGAAAACCCGCCGAACCGCATCATTAACAATGCAAGGCACGTCCACTGACATTATGGGCAACAATTTCAGGTGTAAACATGTTGCTGAGCAACATCATCTATAAGCATCAAATTCTAATATGGGTTGGTTGGCAAAATGTAATTGAAACTGGGTCTAATGCCCAGCTCATAAGCATTAAAAGGGACCGGCATTTCAGAGCTTCACTTCACTGATAAGACGCAAAACAGAGGAACAATATAATAAGTAGCTTGTATATATGCTTAGTTATATAAAGGGGCAGCCTCAGTACGAAACTCGCTTAGACGCTCTTCTGAGCTCGAGCTTTCGATAACAACATGTTTTGTCGGATTCGTGTCTGAGTTCTCTGAAGTACGCGACTTGCAATCATCATATAATATCATTGTATGTCCACGGAAAACCCAAAAGTGCCAGCCGCCTCAAACAAGTTCACATGCAAGGTGAACATTGTGAATAATCCAAGCTGAGCTTGGAGAGAACTATAGCGCAGTCGCATCAGCTTGTTAAGAGCTCCACAATAAAACAAAACTGTGATTGCAGGCAACGGAAACGGCACGCGATAATAATTTTAATTGTATTTTTGCAAAAGTGAGAAAATTCCATTCAAATTCAGTTTGCAGGGCAACGATGAAGTGCTTTCAGCTAATATTTCTGGTAATGCTTAGCTTCAGCTTGAAGTTGGTGCTATCCAAAGGCTACTCCACTGACTACATTGGTAGGTATTGGTCTTGGAATACTAGTAAGTTGGAGTGACCATCAATTGCTTTCGTGCCTCAGATCTGCTGGAATTAAGCGACAATGATGAGTTCCAGTGGGGCGCCGCGGAGAACAAGCAGTATACTGAAGCTAATGCAAATAATGGAAGCGATAATGCCAGCACATCCAATTTTTTATCACGTCATCGTCTAAGCAAGCGACAAGCACCAGGAGGTAGTGCTCCAGCATTGCTGGTAAGTACCCAAGCCATAATCTTTATAAGCCAGACCTTGGTAATTGGATATACTATATGTAATTACATGACTATGACTAATTACTTATAATCGATGGATTGATTTAGTTACTGTTAAAATTTAAGACCCCTCTCCCTATTGTGCAACTTTAAAAAGAAATGTTGGAATATTTGTATATTTTATATTATGAACTGTTTCATCTTCGTGCATATCTGCATTTGTGTGCGTGTGTATGAATTTCAGACCTTGACACAGGGTGTGACGTAGGCGGGTATACTCGACTACAGCATTCTTAATTGTTTCATTTTGTTTTTGTACAAACTGTACCTCGAGCCGGCAAACTCTCCAACACTTTGTGTCGCAAGACAGACAAAGATTACAGTGGGAATAACAGTTCGGAGCTTTAGATTGCAACGTTTCTTAAAATAATAAATTTATATGCTTAAAGCGTAGCGATATTAATGTTTCGTGCAGCTTTGAAAATTACTTAAAACAGTATTTTGCACAATTGACCGTGACTTTGTGGCTGATTTTGAAAAATTGTTTGAAAAAATGTTGTGTAGAGCTTTGAAAATAAATTTGAAGCCACGTAACGACCAACCCTTTACATATGTATACAGGTATAGGATTGTTTCGGAAAATTTATTAAGCTTTTAATCGGCACTGTAATTTTGTAGGAAAACAAAGACTATGGGCCTTGCCGCACTCCACTGGGGGATGTCGGACGTTGTCGCCACATCATCTACTGTCGCATGCCAGATCTGAAGAACGACGTGTGGCGAGTGGTTTCCCAGTTGTGCATCATTGAGAACAGGTAAAACCCAGTATTTTATAATCTAGATAATTAAAGCTGAGCTACAATTTCATACACTTTCATAGTGCCATAGGCATTTGCTGCACTGAACGTTCGACTTCTTCGCGCTTTAGCCCCGAGATTGGGAGCTCAGACGCGGAGACACCGCGCATTGTTAATCGGCCGGAACAACGAGGATGCGGGATCGCAACACGTCAATTCCCTAGGATAACTGGCGGACGTCCAGCGGAGCCCGATGAATGGCCCTGGATGGCAGCATTGCTGCGCGAGGGTCTGACCTCTGTCTGGTGCGGTGGTGTGCTTATTACAGATCGCCACGTGCTAACAGCGGCTCATTGTCTGTACAAGCAGAAGGATATATTTGTACGCCTGGGCGAGTACAACACACATGTAATTATATGAAAAATTCGATGATTATCAAACATGAAATAATGAACAATCCGAACAGCAATTGAATGAAACGCGAGCACGCGACTTTCGCGTTGGTAGCATGGTTCTGCATACAGATTACGATCCATTGACTTTTGAACATGATATAGGACTCATACGCATTGATCGGCCAACACTGTTCAACAGCTACATATGGCCAATATGCATGCCTCCACTGAATGAGAACTGGGAAGGACGCAATGGCATTGTTATGGGCTGGGGCACCCAAGAATTTAGTGGTCCACATTCCAAGATACTGATGGAAGTAAGGCTCCCAAATGTATCCATTGTTTACATTTACAATTGTTATTAACATTTTGTAGGTCAGTTTGCCGGTGTGGAAGCAGACGGATTGCCGGGCTGCCATGGTGGAGCACATACCGGACACGACCATGTGCGCTGGGCTGCCAGAAGGCGGACAGGACAGCTGCCAGGGTGATAGCGGTGGTCCGCTGGTGGTGCAGTTGCCCAATCAACGCTGGGTAAGCATTGGCATTGTCTCCTGGGGCGTGTACTGCGGCCAACCGAATCGTCCAGGCATCTATACACGAGTGGATCGCTATCTGGACTGGATCATATCTAATGCAGACATATAAAATACGACAAACATATACTGTCATTTACATTCAATTTACTCGGCATTAGCTCAACAAATGCTTTGCTCTAAATACATAGTCCTATATATATAGATACTCATATATACTCGGTCTGTGTCCCCAATGCCCAACCCAATGCTTAGCCTAAACTTGGGGGTATGACTATGTGGTGCCTGGCTTAGCAGTCGCTGTGGCAGCGCTGGGTATCTTTTCACGAGGCGCCACACTGTTACTACTGCTGTTGCTCTTAATAGTCGTAAGCTTTGGATCCGCGAAGGCAATTTTGTAGACATCTTCGTAGTTGCTAGCAAAGTGCACTTCCAAACCATCGGTGATGAAGCTAGGAAGTTCCTCAAAGTCCTTTTTATTGTCAGCGGGCAGAATAAGGCACGATACACCGCTTCGGCGAGCCTATAACGCAATATGATGATATTGACTTTACTTTAGCTGCTTTTACTCGGACTTACTGCAATGGTCTTCTCCTTGATTCCGCCCACAGTCAACACCTTTCCCTTGAGGGAGACCTCACCCGTCATGGCTACATCCGGACGAACTGCCTTTCCAGTGGCCAGTGAAATCAAAGCTGTGATTATCGTTACACCAGCGCTGGGTCCGTCCTTGGGCGTTGCACCTTCGGGCACATGTAGGTGAATGTGCCTGTCAAAACAAGTACATAAGTTAAGCTGGTTATTAAATGTCTAATAGGATAATTACTCTTGCTCCAGGAATTTATTCGTTGCGTCATGCGTGTGCAAAAAGTTGCGCGAAACTGTGAGGGCAATTTGTGCGGATTCCTTCATCACATCGCCCAGATTACCAGTTAGATGTAATGAGCCTGCGGTGGTTTCTGGTTTCTCAGCGCGTATGTGACGCTTGGAGGTTTCAATGTACAACGATGAACCGCCCATGGCGGTCCAGGCCAGGCCCATGACCACACCGGCTGGTGTTGTGTTGTACATACGATCGGAACTAAATACTTGTTTACCCAGGAACGTTGTCAAATTGTCGGCATTGACAGGAAATTCCTCACCCTCCTTCTTGACCAGGCGGAAGGCTACCTTGCGTATGACCTTCTCAATCTGCTTCTGCAAATTACGCACGCCGGACTCGCGGCAATAGCTGCGTATGAGCATGTTTAGCGCATCCTCGGTTATGTTGACTTGCTTTTCTGTTAGGCCACAGTCGTTCATAGCCTGTGGTATAAGGTACTGGCGTGCAATGGCCACCTTCTCCTCGGCCACATAGCCGGACATTTCGATTAGTTCCATGCGATCACGCAACGGTTCGGGTATGGTATCGATGACGTTTGCTGTACAAATGAACAGCACACGTGATAAGTCCACGGGCACGTCCAAATAATGATCCAGAAAATTAGCATTTTGCTCGGGATCCAGCAGTTCCAACAGTGCGGAGCTAGGATCACCCTGATAGCCTCTGTTAAAATGCGATGAGTGGCAGAGATATGTTAATTAGTTAATTATTAATCAAAATAAATGTAGAATTTACGTATAGCCTGCCTAGTTTACTTACTTGCCAATCTTGTCTACTTCATCAATAAGCACCAGCGGATTCTCTGTTTTGGTCTTTTTCAGGCATTGTATTAGCTTACCGGGCATAGCGCCCACGTAGGTGCGACGATGACCCTTTATTTCCGCCACGTCCGTCATGCCGCCAACGCTGAAGCGGAAATATTCGCGGTTTAAGGCGCGTGCTATGGACTTAGCTATGCTCGTCTTTCCAACACCGGGGGGACCATGAAAGCACAATATTTTTCCTTGCGTAGTGCCCTTTAGGGAGCTAACAGCTATAAACTCCAAGATGCGCTTCTTAATGTCTTCCATGCCGTAATGATCGTTGTTTAATATTTCGGTTGCTTTGTCGAGGCACAGGTTCTCGGGGCTAATAACGCCCCACGGCAATGAGGTGAGCCAGTCTAAATAGTTGCGTGTAACACTAAAGGAGAGACAAATGATTAAGCAGGAGAAATAAATACTTAGAGAATAACGACTTACTTAAATTCAGAGCTATGGCTCTCCAAGAAATTCAGCTTGGTCAGTTCCTCGTCAATGACAGCTTTGATGGACTCCGGCACTGTTTTGTCCTTGAGTTTCTCGCGATATTTCTCGCCAATAGCATCCTTGTCGTCCTTTTCAATGCCCAGCTCCTTTTTGATGACCTTCAGCTGCTCCTGGAGTATGTATTTGCGATGCTGTTGCTTGACCTTCTCTTCCACTTCGCGACCAATCTTTTGCTGCAATCGAGACAGCTCCAATTCCTTTTTGAGCAGCGCCAGTGCGAGGAGCAGTCGCTGAGGTATCTGTAGGGAACCAGTTGGCTTAGTTTAACCACAGGGCCAATATTAAAATCGAAAGCTTACATCGGTTTCCTCCAGGATTTTCTGTAGCTCGCCTGGTTCGCCAGCGGATAATGAGGCACCCAAATCACACAAGTATATGGGATTATCCACAACTCGTTGATTTTGATGTAGCATTTGCTGTAAGCTTTCTCTGCAATTATACATAATCGGCATTCTTAATTAATGTTTATTAGTAGTACGCTGAACATGCAACAAAAACCCTTGCTTGGTAGTACAGACTAGAATGCAACTCTATAAATTATTTCTGGGCATTTAAAGTGTTGCTATTGACCAAGAATATATATACTTTATGTAGCCGCAAAAACCAATTGTAATCCCCTCCTAGGGTAATAACCCGCTTAACTAAAGTTAATAGCTTACCTGTACAGAGGATTCATGGTGATAATATCGCGCAAAGTTTTTATAATTTCCTGCGTCAGAGCCTTGACTTCCTCGGTTTGTTTGTACGCCGGCTGCTTGACATTCTCCACCTTCACAACCAGAACAGGAGGCGCTGATGCTTCTGTGGTCGATTCCGTGCTTTCATCGGCAGCTTTCGCTGCTGCTGCTATCGTGTCATCTTCCTTAGTTGTAGGCGGCTTAGGCGCTGCTGTTGACTCCAGACGGCCGCTAGGCAGAGGTGTCTCAAGTGTCTGGCTCTGCACAAGTTCCTCAGCACTGGCTGCATCGGCCAGTTTATTTGATTGTCGCCGGGGCCCACGTCCACGTGACTTGCGTGCGCTGCGACTAACCGTTTTGGCAGTTGTGTCAGCGGCAGCACTCGTCTGATCTTCAGCTGGGATGCGTAATTTTATATTAAATAGTGGATAATGCAAAGTTGTCATTTTCACTGGGAGTTAAGAGACGACGCAATTGTCACAATATTTGGGCAGTGTTAATATCTGACGCTTACCTGGCTTGGATGCCGGCTGCACATCCTCTACTACTTGGCCAGTGATTCTGATGCGCCGATGAGCCACAACCACCATTCTAAGTTTGTCACCCAGATCCTGGAGCTCCTGAATTTGCGCAAAGGTGCCTACAGCATACACATCGTCCAGCTTGTGTATGAGTTCCTCCTCGCCATCTGATTTCTTAAGAAACACGCCCACGTAGGGTTGATTTAGCTTAACCTTGCGTCTTAGTAGATCCATAATTATCGGATTGGAAACCTGAGTAAACGCAAGCACTTTAAACATACAGTGATAACAGTTTTAAACAGTTTGTTGAAATGTCAACCTCAACAATCTTCATAAATCGCGGGAACAAAGGATTCCGACGCATCGCCAGCATTGGGACATGGGGCCACACATCGGGCACGGCAACAGTTGCGGGCAGTTGTTGTGCGTCGCGATGATCAGCCAACAGTTCGGTCTCTGCGTCGGCCATTAGGTCATCCTCGGCATCGCCACGCTTCCGGCTAAAATAGCGCTGAGTCTGCATCAGAGACGCGGCTCCCTTGTAACGCAGCAGCCGCACCTCGTTAAAATATTCAAGCATGGAATTTTGTGTACGATTGCGTGCGCAGGCAGCCATTGTGGATAGGCCCCGCAACATGGAACGCACACGTATTGCACGTGTAAACATTTTTGCATCAATTTGTGCACGCAATCGAATGTCAATTTATACAAAAACAAGTGCCGCAACAATGAAATAGTTGAAAGTGTAAAAGTGTTAAGTGATTATGTGATAGCGGTGATGAAATGAAGGCGCCGCGCTACACAATAGTCGCAAAACATATCGATAGTATCAAGAGCTCAAATTGAATATCGATTGTTTTGCTGTTGCTAGTATTTATTTAAATGAAATCCAATATCTTGATACTTGTACGCGTATTTTTCATTTCCGTGATAGGACTGACAATGAGGCTGAATATTATTATACTTTTCGACTCAAGAAGATAATTGTCCGCATAACAGGGCCAGCGGGAATTCATCTTGTATTGGAATACCACTAAATGCGAGAATCAAAGAGAAGGGTGCACACTGTACACTGTACAACAGTAGGTCTCCAAAACAGGCAATTGCAAGGCACTTACTTGAAATGTTGAGAATCGCAGAGAAGGGCTCACACATGTAGACATTCAAAATAAGCAATTGTTTTTCTGATTTCTACATAAGTATCCTAAAATTATATTGTTAATAGTTTATCTAGACTTAAATCAGCGTTGTCAAACCCGAACCGATTTCTTTGTGGAATTTTATTTAAGTCTTTGAATTAATTGTTTGCTTAAGTTTCATGACATGAAAGTATTCTAAACAACAAATTACAGCACGGTAGTGTAAATAGGGTATAAGCACGGTATAATATTATACATATATTGTTTCTGGTATTACTATCGATAGCTTTTACTTTTTTACACATCACTAGCACTAACGTCACATCTGAGTCGAAAATAAATAGTTAAAAGTAATTGCAATTTTCGTCTAATTTGTGGGCAATATGGTGTCGCGTTTCGATCAACAAAAGACCAAGCACCAACTCTTCCATGTATCGCTCAGCCTGGCCACCATACTGATATGCATGACCTACATGCAGTACCGGCGGAATTGGGCGCATTTGGGCAGCTTCTGGGATTCACTAATCGTGCCAATTGTTTTCATTGGCGAAATGCTCAAAGTCATATTGGCCCGTTTCTATGGACGCATTGAGGATGGCGTGTTAACGGCCAAGCAGCGTCAGAAAAAGGCAGCATATTTTACGCCACGCGAGTTGCTCGGCGGCCTAACACTACAATTTTTGTGCACCCTGCTCTACGCCTTTATCTGCATCATACTGGGCGCCCCAGTGCTGGCCAACTACGAGCAGACGTTTGTGCTGTCTCTGCTGATGACGCTGTTAACAGTTTCGCCCACAGTTTTTCTACTGGGCGGTGGTGGTGCCTTACAAGTGTGTTTCTGTGAGAAGCCAGACTTTGTAACCAAATGCGAAGACACAGCGCTGCATCTGTTCAAGTACAATGCTTTGGGCGGCATTCTTGGCGCTTGGGCAGGCAGTGTGGTGGCCCCACTGGACTGGGGACGTGACTGGCAGATATATCCCATACCAAATGTGATTGGCGCACTGCTGGGCAGTGCTATGGGCAACATATATGCATGCACGCATGTTTTGTATATGTGCGGACGTGTCTACATGAGCAAGAAGCGTTCTTAAACACAATATGTTATCAATATATCCTGCCACCAAGAAAATACGTTGCGCTGCCAACACATCCCATGAACATCCCGCATCGTCGCTGTCGTTGCCCTCGTCCTTTTCGTCATCTAGTCAAAAGCTTAAGATTTATATATACCAAAAAGCAATTAACAATGTTACAAGGTTAAACATTTTATTACAATGTACAATTAATTCATTATTAAATCAATCAACTAATAAACTAACAATTAACACAGGCCCACAAGCATTTTGCTATGCTAACTCCAAAATCTCAAAACAGACAAACATTGTTATTATTTAATAAGTAGTTTGAAAACTTGGTTTTAAGAATGGAACTAGTTTTTCAATTGATTCTAAACAAATAGTTTTACCCTTACTCGAGCTTTGAATATCACCATGCCAACTTATGGTACATACATATGATTTCATACAAAAAGAAAATAATAATTTCATATAAACAAGAGATTTATTTAGGATGTCGGAAAATCAATAACCAATATCTTGTCAACTACTAATTACAAATATGATCCAGAATATATAAATAATTAGGCGGTCGGAAACTTATACTCATCAAGTGGAAAAACTATAATATTCCATTGAATCTCTATCGATATACATAAGCATAACTTTGTTAGAAATTAGAACAAAAACCGTACTTTCATTATTGTTTGTTATACATAAGTATACATAGATTAACAGCCCGTTTATTAGCTATGTAGAACTGTTTAATCACATGAAAAAGACACAACATTTGGAACGCCCAGAAGTTAACCATTAATTAATAATACATAATACAAGTTAAATAAAAGACAAGTACAGTAAATAACTTTATGCTCTGGCTGATAGCACAAAAGTCTCATCCTCCAACAGACAACGCTGTGCCACATAGTGTTCATTGGGCTCCCAAAAGTCAGCCACATCGTCGTCTCCCAGTGGCTCGCTGGCTGCTTCGTTGCGTGTATCTTCAGGCAGCTGAAATTCACGCTTGGGATGTTCCTCATCAGAGGACGATCGCCGCCAGAGTAAAGCGTCGCCAACTGCTGGACAGTAGCATGTATCGTAGAGTTTAAACAGCTTTATAAAGTGCAAGCCGCTTGCCACACGCTGTACCTCATCCTTTTGCATTACAGCGCTCCAGTTGAGTGCGATGGTGGCATGTGGCACATAGCTAGCAATGCTGGCATTAAACTCTTCCGTACTTATATTCGTATTGAAGAAAACCGTTTCCTCGTTGGTTAGAAAACTGTGGGATTCCTGTAGTTGAGGCGCATGCTGTTCCAGTTGTTGGGCATGCTGTGCCGGCATTATATCTATGCGTGATAGCCGCGTTTGCAATAGGGATTTGAGCGTCGGCATATCCTGGAATGACTCAAAATCTTTGGCCCGCAGGCGGCATTGAAAACTGCAGCATTTGGTGGACTTGAGGCAATGGGCACCAGCTTGACCAGGGCACACTTCCATGTTGTTCAAGACTGCAGGAAAGGAACAGTTCGTTGAAATTTCAAATTCTCATCTTTCTGCGATCTCACTTACTGTGTAGAATGTGTGGATTCAACATATATTCCTTTGAATACAAGGACAGCGAATTGATGTAAACCTCGGTTGCTTGAGCCGCGTGCACATTACGTAGGCTAACATCTAGACCCATTTCGCGACTCACCGAATTGCTGACCACACAAGTGGCCTCCGCCTGCAGGCAGCTCTGCACTTGCACTTCCCAAATGTGACGCACCAGGCGATATTTAATATGTGTATTGACGGAAGCTGGTAGCGCATAGTAAAACAGCAAACGCAGCTGGCAAGTGCCCGCGGTGTACGGTGCCTGTAACCACATGGATATGGTATGACCCTGCTGCGCATCCAGAGCAGCCTGTCCAGGACGCTGCAGCAAGCGAAAAACGCGCTGACGTCGTATTTCCTTATCCTTGACGAGTTTGTCATTGGAGAGATTTCGTAGCGCTACAAATAAAATGGAAAATCTGAAGACCACGCTTAAAAAATATGGAAATCGCTTCAAATTGTCTCTCAATCTTAAAGCGTCAGGGAATATTTTAGAATAGAGTATTCACTTACAGCTAAGTATGGTTATTGGCATATCCGTATGCTGCTGGTCGACGAGAGTCAAGCAACGCGGATTATCGCAGCCCAGATAGATTTCCTCAATGGGCACAATGCCCAAATTACGCAGGGTTATGGAAACAGGCACAATTTCACCAGCAAGCAGCTCAGTGGGAACAGGGCTAAAGCTGACACTTAAGGAGGGCAGTTGTGGCACAAGCTTGATGCTAAGCCTGTTGTCCAGCAACGTTTGCGACGATTGTTTGGCCGCAGCAGGCTTAATCCGTTGCGTTTCAAATTGCAAGAGGCCCAGCAGACTGGCTGTTGGGTCAGCCTTGGCTGCAACGCGACAGACCACCCCAAAATAGATAGTCGGCCAGTAAGCCTGGGTGTTAGCTTAAAGTGCACTCGCTTTTCAGCCTGTTCCGCCAGCTCCAAGGTTGTCAGGCAGATTGTCTTAATTGCAGCACTAACAGCTGCTTTGCTGGCGCTATCCGACGACTGTTCGTATACGCAAAGGTTAGAGAGAACCTCTTCATTGTCCAACGTTAGCCGCCAGAGCAGATCAATGTCCGATAAACAAATGGCACAGCGAACACTATTGGATAGCGTTACTGCTATCTCAATGGGCTCGCCCTGCACGGCCAGAGGGCATTCAGTCGCTGGCTGCTGCTTGGTGTACAAATAACGGGAAGGCTTAAATACAAATGGTTTGTTGGAGGCGGCGGTGATGACCAGCATTTCCTCAATCTTGTTCCAAATCGACTCATCCTCTATCAAATTGGAGTTGATGTCTATGTTGCTGGCTGGTACTTGTGGTGGTTGCGCACTCGGCGGCTGCACTAATGTCAGCACACGCACTGATGACTGCACTAATTGGGGCAAAGCGTGTGGTAAAAGGCCTAGTTCCGGGCTGCGCTTGAGTAGCTCCTACAAAGATATATTTTTTGAAATTTATACAGGCCACTTTGCAACTAGCGCATCAAACTCACATTTTGCGTTAGTATATACTCTTTGAGAAAACTGCTTTGCTGTTGGGCGCTCTGTAAGCTGCCTGGACGTAGTAAATGTGCAAACGAGCGACTTGCCTCTTCCAGCTGTTTTAGCATATACGCCTGCTTGGCCACTGTGTACTGAATGTGATCCTCGGCGAGGCTCCACTGACGCTTTTGGAATACCTGATAAGCTTGACGATAGCAGCGATAGGCGTGCTTGCGTTGCCCTGCACGTGAATATCGATTCCCAGCGAGCACAATGTGAAACGCGTACTTGCGATGCATGGGCGGCTGTGTGACCAAAAAGCAATACGCTGCTTGCTCGAGCAGCAGTGCAGAGCGCAGATCCGACTCCTCGCTGGTCATCCGTATCAGCTGCTTGGCCACCTCGCTATACAGACGCGCCGTTTTCAGGCACTCCATGCTCAGCAGCGTGGCGCGTGTGGCAAATTGCTGCAGTCTATATAAAACCAAAAAGTCACATTAATTAAGTAACTAAAAGGTGAAAAAATTTACTTACTTGCATACGGTCAAATAACACACAATGGCATCTTCCATGTAGTCGTAGGTCTTGCGATGTGCTGTTCCCAGCATAAACGCTGAAAGCGCGGCCATTTCTAAGGCACCCGCATAATACTGCCAAGCGGAGTCAGCATTAAAGTCTCGCTTAGCCTGGTGATACGATTGGAAGGCCAGATTGTAGTGTCCAAACATAAAGTATAAATCGCCCAGTTTGCGCGTTTGCAGCTCTGCTGATTCATTTGTATAGCTGTGTGATATATGTGGACATGTTTGGATTTGCTAAAAAAAAAATATTCATAGTCGTCAGATACTTACATGACCGCATTTTGATTGTTAGCACCAGCGCCTGGTTTGCTGGTAACAAACCAACGCTTTGTAGCGCTCAGCAGTGATTTGCTGACACCTTTTTTGTAGGTAATGCGCACGTTAAGTAGGGAAACCAAATGCTCAATGTAGGTTATTAGGGCGCGCACAACATAATCCTGCACAAAGTGTCGCAGATTGTCCACATCCCGTGCAGTTAGGCAGCAGCCATGAGGCGCATCCGCATCCAGTTCGTTGGCCCAAACATTCGGGTTAATGGTTTGCGAGGCAATGCTTTCGCTGCTGATGCTGAACTTGGAGTTAATGGCTTCTGTGGCGCTCTCCTGCATGGGACTGAGTGGATGCAGCATGGTCAGTTCGTTCTCCTGTGCAGCGGCGCCCTCTATTAGGTGTGACATTTGCATGGCTGGCATGCTTATCACCGAGACGGCCTCTTGTGGCGATTTGGGCGCACTGAGCTCACTTGTTGCCACTGGATCGAATTTGGGCTGTCTCTTAATGTAAGGCGTCCAGTAATCCTGTATATCACTGGTACTATTCGACTCCAGTGAGTTGATCGATACCAGGAAGCATCTACTACTACCGTAATAAGACTTAATGAGCTCGAAGCCCTGCTGCGCCTTGGACAGATCACCCTGGCTGGCTTCATGTAGCACCACATAACTGTTAAGCACCTCACCGGGCATAAACCATTTAGAGAACTTTTGTGCCGTTTTGCTTTGCATTTGTTCCACCTGCTGCGTCAGCTTCTTAGCGGTTTCAACTATCTGCGGATCGGCACTGGACAGCACCAACAGGCAGCTTAACAAATGACGGGTAAACTCATGTTCCGCCGGAAATTGCACGGTCAAAAAGGTTTCACGCCATTGCTCAAACCAAGGCTCTGCTGTAGGCACCTCCAGATCAATGCCAGCTGTAAAAGTGGTTTCCAGTCAGTATGAGGTAATTTGCCTGCTTTTAAGAATCCTTACCAATTGTAGCCACCTTTGTTTTTTCATTTTGTGCATTGGCCACCGATTCATTAAGCATTTTTCGAGCCAACACAGGTTGTGGTGGTCGCCAGTCTACATCACAAAAGTTGAGACGCAGTCCGCGCAGGGAGACACTAGTTCCGGAGACATCCTGAAAGTGAGCTGCAAGACATAAATAACAAGTTAAGCCATATACAAACAGCTACGAGTCAGCATAATGCAGAATGTAAGAGCTACAAAGAAATGAATTTGAATTTGAAAGAGGTGCTCCGAAGAGTGAAACTGAAGAAAGGTTAGCACACCTCTTGTCGGAGCCATAAACTATTGATGTGGCTCTGCTTTCTGTTCTAGATTACCACATTGCTCTCCGTCAAATTATTATTTTGGTGCCAACAAGGACCCCATGAAATCGAGATTCTAGTGTTATCAAAGACCATCTTCGCACGAACTCCATGTTTGGTTATTGATCTGATGATCATTGAAGGAAACATCAACATCGCATCTCCAGTCCTCCTGTCGGGAAGGCTCAATGTTAAGTGATTTTGTTTACTCACCGTCATTGGGCAGCTTGGAAAACGGCTGCAGCAACTCAACGAAGGACAAATTATTGCGATGGCAAATCTCATCGGCCAAGTTGCTGCTCAGCACGCCAATTAATGGCGAAAATATATTCTTAATTATATCACGCGCATTATAGTTTTGGCACGTCAAGTGTATCATATTTTATACTTTTGTTTTGATTTTAATCGCTGCAAACACCTCCCAAATCAGCCTTACGTTCGCGGTGTGACCGAAAGTATAGTTCCCAATAAAGTTGTACCGAATCGTTCAGACTTAGTTCGATTGAACTAATCTTCAAACTGAACGACTGAACTAAGTTCCTGATTGTCGTTCATTATAGTCATTCGAGTCATTTGAGTCCCATTCTCGTTCAGTTGCTTATCGTTCATTCTAGTCATTTGAGTCCCATTCAAAATACAGAATTAGTTCTAACTATTCTAAATATAATATTCTAAATAATAGATAAAACTGTTTTGTACATTCAAATCAATTAAATATCAAATCCAATAATTATTAACCATCATTATTATTAGGGAGAACACTATTAAACATATTTATTTAAACAACACAACAACAAAAACACAATTTTCAAAAAATTTAGGGCAAACATCTGGCACGTCGTCATATACATGCTAAAACCATTTGGGAATTATAAGCATAAAGAAAATAAAAACAATTTCAATGATCCTAAAGTTTTTTCGCACATTTTTACATCTTAAACATATAAATAATAATAAAAATAATATCAAATAATTATTAACCAACATTATTATTAGGGGAGAACACTATTAAACATATTTATTTAAACAACACAAAAAAAACACAATTTTCAAAAAATGTAGGGCAAACATCTGGCACTTCGTCATATACATGCTAAAACCATTTGGGAATTATAAGCATAAAGAAAGTAAAAACAATTTCAATGATCCTAAAAAATAATATTTTCGCACATTTATACATCTTAAACATATAAATAATAATAAAAATAATATTAAATAAATATCAAATGCAATAATTATTAACCAACATTATTATTAGGGGAGAATACTATTAAACATATTTATTTAAACAACACAACAACAAAAACACAATTTTCAAAGAATGTAGGGCAAACATCTGGCACTTCGTCATATACATGCTAAAACCATTTGGGAATTATAAGCACAAAGAAAATAAAAATAATTTCAATGCTCCTAAAAAATAATATTTTCGCACATTTATACATCTTAAACATATAAATAATAATAAAAATAATATTAAATAAATATCAAATGCAATAATTATTAACCAACATTATTATTAGGGGAGAATACTATTAAACATATTTATTTAAACCACTCAAGAAAAGAAACACATATATTCAGGTAACCAAATAATTAAAGTTGACCAATGTGGCATACAAATAAATAACGTAACAATTACAGTGGAAGATAGAAATATTGTTAAACAAAACCACTACTTCTAATCCTTTAATTGAAATAAGCCACATGAGTAAAAAAATTAATTATTACATAAAAAAAATCATATAGACAAGAAATTATTTTGTACACTATAATCATTATATGTAGGTATATTAATAACCGCCTTATGCATATACTTCCGAATTCGAGGACGTACTTCGGTCAAGGAAAAGGGGAGTAACATAGTTATAGAACTTGATATCCGATGTCCCGGGATTCAAATCAGTTGAACGATAATGGGACTCAAATGACTCGAATGACTAGAATGAACGACAATGGGACTCAATGACTCAAATGAAAGATTAGTTCGTTCAGTGAAAAATGAACTTCTGAACTAAATCAGTGAATTGAACTAGAAAGTGCAACTGTAGTTCCCGAGAAATCCCGATTAGGTACTAGTAGGAATATAACACTGGTATGTGCGATAGAAATACGTTGTAAATGTAATATTAAAGGGATTCTTGATGTTGCTTATTATTTATTATATTTCATTATTTATTATATTTCATTATTTAAGACTAATAGCAATCGTATTTATTAAATCTTTATATGGGGCCGCTTAACTTTAGAATTGCCGCTTGGTGATCGACAATCGTTGATTTAGTTCGTTCATTTAGTCTAGTTAGTAGTTCATCAGAACTTATTTCGAACGACTCAACAAAAACTGTAGCAGCTGAGCGTCAAAACAGCTAGAAAACAAATATTTTTTTTATGTAATAAATTTACTATTTAAATTAGAATACGAAATATAACATGCCGCGTAATTTGAATGCTGAACGCGATAATCCGTGTCTAAAGGTAAGCAAACGGCAAAAGTATTGTGTCCTTATGGGTGTATGTATTTAATCAACAGTTTACTTGCAGGAACAAGAATTATCATTCAAATGTCTAAATAAAAACAATTTTGACCGGGACAAGTGCGAAATTTACTTTGTTAATTACAACAACTGCAAGGAGTTTTGGGTATGCTCATTTATAAAATGTGGCATGTAAAACAGTTTAAAAACCAATCTTCTCCAGAACAAGGTACGCGGTGATCGCCGCGCCAAAGGAATTGTGCCATATCTGCCCCCACTTGAGGAGCGTGCGGCAATTAAGGAGGAATATATGAAAACCAAACCGCCAAAAAACTAATGTGATAAATTATACATAATAAAATTATATTTCAACAAATTCAAGCTATGCTATGTATGGTGTCGGCTGCAACAACTTTAAGGGGTGGCATTGCTGCCTCCAGCATGGTAGCGGCCAATTCCATTTCCAGCGTCTGCTTTGGATCATCAACAATCAAGAGTTTTAGCTGTGGCAAGCGATAAAGGCAGGAGAGTCCATTAGTAGTTATGCCAGTGCCGGAAATGTCCAGAACCTCAAGCCGCGGATAGTCGCTGCCAGAGACGCGATCCAAGCACCAGTCGTCAAAGGTTCCGACATTATGAAATGATAAAAACTTAAGGTGCGCCAGGCAGCGCAAGTTTTCCAGGCCCTCATAGTACAGCTGCATGTTATCGCAACGGAGCGCCTCCAATTTATAGCTGGCATTGAACTTGTTGGGCAGATTGAACTCGCCGTCCTCAGAGGCGCGATGCCAGCGTGGATCATTTAGGAACTTGGCAGCACCACCGCGATAGAGTATAAAATGTGCAGCGGCCAGTTCCGGGCCCAAGATCTTGTGCCGTTCAGGGATAAACTGTTGCATATGCCGCTCGATGCGCTCCTGGCGTTTATGCCACCATTGCTTCATGTTCTTTGGAGTAAGATTAATGGGCCGCTGCATCATGACTATGAAATCGGAGGTTTGCTCTGAGTTGGAGAACAGCTTAAGCTTGCTGTTCCAATCCTCTGGTCGATCACCAATTGGCGTACGCCAGCTTAATTGCTGTTTGTCCTGGGCCAGCTCCTGGCGTAATCGCTTGACAGTCGCGCTGACTTCATTTTCTGGCTGGTTGCTAGGCTGGGTGTTAAGACAGCGACACACAATGCCAGCACTTGGCTGCAAACGGCGCAAGTGGGCCAAAAATAGCATAACTATATTATTTAATAATTTATTTAAAGTATTCCGAAAACGTAGGGAAAAACACTAGAGTTGCTTCGATTCGATCAAAATAAATTCAATTGAACGACTCATTTAAATGAACGACAATTTATTTATTGATTCATGAACGAGATTGTTCATTTATTCAGCCCTTGAGTTGTTCATTTGTTTTTGAAACAAACGTTCTCTTAGAATACGCAGAAGCATATTTTGATCTCGTCTGTGCAATTAGGTCCAATAATCAATCAGACAGCCCCAAAAGTAAAAAAGTTAACTGTCTTTAATTTATAATTTGGAGTCTCAGAGCTTTATTTATTCCGTTTATTATGGTCCATTATTTTAAAGATATTGCCAACAGATCAGAAAAACTAATTAAATACACGGTTAGTTTTCACCACGGTCAAAAATTAACGATTGAACATATCAAATTTAACTAGAAATCCTATCCGAAATCCGAAACATAGTCAGCTGAGGAAACAGCTGACTTGTAAGCGATGTGGCAACGTCAGGCAGACGCCATTTTTTCCTGTCTCGTGCAGCCCTGGCCGACTGCGTGAAAAAAGAACGTTTGTGATATTGCAAACGTTTGTAATTATTTTTATAAAAAACGTAATATTCCACCGAGTACCCCATTGAAGGTCACATAAATGCACATAAACTGCAAGCAAAGACTTTGAACATATAACGTGCACTAACGTTGCATACAGGCTGCTGGAAATTATTGGTGAATCAGCAGCTACAGAAAAAAGGTAGCGCCATCATCAGCGAAGCCAATTTCTTATTATTAACTACAAACAACGCCAAACGCAATATGGTCAATACATCGGGCAGTGAAGATGGCCAGTTACGCAGCCCCAACGACGGACACTATATCAGGTGTGTAAAAAATGTATTGAAACGCACGTAAAATTGTTGCTGCATACACACACAGACAACACAACTACATTCATATGCATGCGCGCGAGTGCCTGTGTGTGTGTGTGAGTGTTGGTAGCTGCTGTGTATTCAGTGCGGCAACCAAACCATTCTTTTTCTTCTATTTGAAAGCGTTATTTTGTGATGAAAAAAAAAAAACAAAAACTGAAAACTAAACAAAAATACAACACAACACACGGTTTAATGATCAGAAGGTTGCGCATTGTGCAGGTACGTTAAAACAATGGAGAAATGGACCGAGAGGCCGTGACGTCAGAGTTCAGACTCTTAGCATGCGAGCTTTGTGTGCTGCATAAAAATTCCTATTTTAAAAAATATGTAATTAAACTGTCATAAATTTAGAGCTTTTATAAAGTTAAAATCCAATTGTTAAAACGGATTGTTTTATGCTGCGCTCAAGGCTAGCAAACAAAAGCCTTCAGCTTTGACGTCACAGACGCGCAGAGAAACAGAGAGAGAAGATGATTAAAACGTCGCGCACTTTGCAAAACCTGTAGATTAGTGCTGCAAAACTATCGATGGTGTGCTCATGGCATAGTCATCGATTGAACATTTTACTATCGATATTTTTTTACTTGTACTTGTACATCAAACTTTCGATTGAAATAAACTAACAAAAATATTTAAAACTATCGATATAATCGAATATGCCGACTATCAAAATTATCGGATGAGGCCACTTTCAATAGTTTTTGCAGCGCTACTGTAGATCACTCAATCGTGAACCCCATACCACCATATCCTTGCTTATAATATGCATGTACATATATACGTATGTATAATGCCTACCAAATGTAATATAATAACAAAAAGTCCAATTTATTGACAACATTACATGTACCGTTTTATTGACTTGAGTTTTTTCATTGCAAATAGGCCAAAAAGTGTGTACTTGTCCCAAAATGACCGAGGCGCGCGATGGCCAACAACTAAAACTAAACTTAAAAACAAAAACAAAAAATCAATAAATATACCAAAAGTACAAAAAAAAAAACCAAAATAATTATAAAAAGCCGAACGCAAGAAATGAAATTCAAATTTAAAGTGTGCCCAGCAGCTCAAGTGTGTAAAATGGCACATCGGCAGCAAACTGCGGGCCCAGGAACACGGCCTCCTCCACAAACAATATAATCAAGCGAATGTCCTTTAAATGAGAGAGAAAGATGAAGAGATAGTGTGATCTCAAAATGCTGGCGGTAAATCGAAAACAAATTTCTGTTCAATAACAATCCTAATAATGCCTTTCAAAGTCCTGCCATCTATATACGTATAGATATATATTTATATCTTTGTGTCTTTTGTCCCACGCAATTACAAATATATTTCTAGCAGAATTTGCAGTCGAAAGTTTACATTTTACAGCCCTTCGGAATTCAACTCAGTGCTTCATGGAATTGTTTTCTAATTGCCAGGTTGCCCGGACAGGTGAGTAATAATACACTGGAATCTTGAATAACGCAAACTACTTGATTATCTATTTAAACAAATACAATTTTCTTTAACACTACAAAAGAGATGTTAAATTTCCTCTGGACGACCTATTGGAAAAAATTTGTAACCAGATGAAAAGATAAAGGATCGTGGAAACTGAAGCACAAATAATATTGTATATTATTTTCAAACCATTATTCCGAGCAGAGTTTGAGTCTTCAAATTTATGTAAATCATCAACAAAAAAGAGAAGAGATTGGAAAAAAAGAATTCAGATTTGTGAAAGCTATACAAATAAGTAAAATATAATAACTCACAGTTCTTGGGCTCGGTTCAGATATCGTCCGATCATAACTATGGCACCTGAGTTATATGGTTATTGGTCGGGTATTGTCCAAATTTAGCCAATTGGTATATAACATATAAATAACTTTCATTTGGTGTGTTTGATCGAGTTTGACTTTAAAAAAAGAAAACAATTTTTTCTCAACAACTTAAATTAGGACAGAACGGCCTTATATTGTAGTTAAGAAACGCAATGTATATAGTTAATGGGGCTACAAACGTATCATAGAAGGCTTTACATTAGTATGATTGCTAGGTTCTAATAACATCCTGCACGCTCAAGGAATTTATAATTCTTAAACTGGGACTTGACATGAGATTCATTGATAACGAAATTGAAATTGCATAGAATATGTACTATGCAGTTTCAATATATATAATTTAATTGAAAATATTCCGAAATTCAGAAAATTGAATTTTTAATATTTGAGTAAAATATAAAGCGTATTATTCAAGGATCCACTGTATACAAGTTATGCACTTGTACTACCAAGTATTCTTATAATATATCCACAGAGTATTATATATATATATAAATCAATCATATATTATCATCTTCCAATCAATATTTATGCAATAAATAGCTTTAGATTTCTTCCAATGCGGCCTTGAGATATGAAGCCGACGGGCAACGTAAAATGTAATCCAACGACAACAAATACACTGCAACAACAACTGCTACAGCCATGACAACGACAACAAGATCAACAACTACAAGAACTGATTAGACAGCCAAAGCGCGCCTCGCAGCTCACAATTCCAGAAACTGATCGCACACACCTTTCGGGGGAACATCGATCTTCAACAGCTCTTCCTATTGGCGTCATAATTTGTGTAAAATGATTTGCTTTTCTTTACTTTTAGCGGCGAAGATGAGGAGCACGATGCAGATGCCCTGTACATACAACCGCCACAGGCAGCCAGTAGTCTAGGCAGAGAATCAACGCGAGATACGCGTCGTGAAAAGAAGAAACATTCCCGCGAGCGTCGACACAAGGAGCGCAACAGTTTAGAGGGGATCGAACGGGATAGGGAGCGGGATCGAGACCGAGAGCGGGAACGGGAGCGTGAGCGGGAGCGCGAGCGCGAGCGGGAGCGAGAACGAGAACGTGAAAGAGACCGCTATGATTATCGAGGACCGCGAGATGAAATGGATCAGCGTTATCATCAACATCATCAACAACAGCAACATCGCAATGAGCGGGCCAAGCATCATTTAGGTCATGCCTATCACTATCAAGCACAGCTGCCCTTACCACCGCCACCACAGAGCTATGCCCACCATCATCATCACCAGCATCAGCATCATCAGCAGCAGCTAATGAGCTTAACACGTGGCGGATCACGTGCTGATTATTATCATAGCAGTCGGCATGTAGATTATGTGGATGTGGACCAACCGCCGTCGCGTCGTGCCAGCAAACACAACTACGAACAGACCAAGGATGCCGAGAGTCTGGAGCAGGATCTGCGCTCGCGTTTGCTTAGTAAGCGGCACAAATATGTGAAGGATTATGAAACGGAGGAGAACTACCAGCAGCAGCACCAACAATCAACGCACAGTCGGCGCAAAGAGCGCGATTCACGACGTGGCAGTCACAGCCATAAGTTGCATCATGGCCCTGTCATTGAGCTGTTGGACAGTCCCGAGACGGCGCATCATCAGCGCAGCAAGCAACAAAGACGCGCTGCCGAAGCGGAGGTAGCGGCGGCTGCCATTGCAGCGCAACAGCGACGCACAGCAACCAATGATCCAGAATTGTTGGCGCGGCGGGAGAAAATTTTGGCCGCCGAGCGTGAGAATCGCCAGCGCAAACAAATTGCACGCGAGGAGCTGGAGGCGCGTCGGGAGCAGCTGCTGCGGGAGCGCAACGAACACAGTGATGCGCTTAGTCCCAGCGCTGTCGCGGCCAGTGTAACCGCCGGGCTAAACATAGTCAAGCGCAAACAAAAGGTGAGCACGGAGGACGCACATTACGAGCGACGAAAGCGCAGCAAGCAAACACCGGAGAATCCCAAGGAAAATGATGATGCCGATAGTGAGGAGAGTGAGGACACTGACTCTGACGAGGATGAGAACAGCGGCAGTGCGGAAAGTGACAGTGATACGGCAGACAGCGAGGGGAGCAACTATATAGCGGAACAGCAGCACACACATAAGAACAAGCGAAAACATAAGCAACACCAAGAGCAAGATGATGAGGATGATGTCCCGCTGCCAGACAGTCCACTGAGCGTGGGCGCGCTCTATAAATCGCCAAAACAAAGGCCCCGCTCACGATCCGGCAGCTCGAAGAGTTCACAACATAGCGTCACAAGTCATAGCAACAAACGCCATAGTCGCCACAGTAGCAACAGTCGCAGTCGCTCGCGTTCACGAGACAGCAGCATAGAGGAGCGGCAACAGCGCTCGCGCAGCAGCAGCATACGGAGCGAGGAGCGTGGTATGTCACAGCAGCTGCATCAGCAGCTGAATCAGCAGCTGGACAGCCTCCATGCGACGGAAAAGCTACCCAAGATACCGGTTGAGGATTTGCCGCCTTGTGATGACAAGGCATACCGCTGCCAAACTATTATCCGGGCGTGCAGGGCTGTCGTTCGGTGGAGGAGTTCAATGCCTCAATCGGATTGAGGAGGGCACCTATGGTGTTGTCTATCGAGCCAAGGATAAGCGCACTAATGAAATAGTCGCCCTCAAGCGTCTCAAAATGGAAAAGGAAAAGGAAGGCTTTCCCATAACATCGCTACGTGAGATTAATACTTTACTCAAGGGCCAGCATCCAAATATTGTTACTGTACGTGAGATAGTCGTTGGCTCCAACATGGATAAGATATTCATTGTCATGGATTATGTGGAGCATGATCTCAAATCGCTAATGGAGACAATGAAGCAGCGCAAACAGAGCTTCTTTCCGGGCGAGGTCAAGTGCCTCACCCAACAGTTGCTGCTCGCTGTCGCCCATTTGCATGACAATTGGATTTTGCATCGTGACCTGAAGACCTCCAATTTATTGCTCTCTCACAAGGGCATTCTCAAGGTCGGTGATTTTGGTTTAGCACGCGAATACGGCTCACCACTGAAAAAGTACACATCATTGGTGGTCACCTTGTGGTATCGAGCGCCAGAGCTGCTCCTCTGTTCGCCAGAATACTCGACGCCCATTGATGTGTGGTCTGTCGGCTGCATCTTTGCCGAATTTCTGCAGATGGCGCCTATCTTTCCGGGTAAATCCGAAATTGATGAGCTTAATCGTATCTTTAAGGTAAGAATTGTAACAAAATAATCGATTTTATCATTTATAAGTCATAAATGCTTAAATTCATTTTTATCCATCTATCATCTATAGGAAAGATTAGCCGCTTCCAAGACCTGAATTAATTTCTAATAGGGCTATCTTTGTTGTGTTACTTAATTAAATATTTATTTAAAGACTGAGACTAAAGTAGGGAGTCTATAATGTTCAGCTTTAGAAACTATTAAAAAAAACTACTAACAATTTCATCACGATAGCTCTAAAACTGAGAGACAAGTTTGCATAGATATCGCTAGACATCTTCTTTAATGCGGTACATATTTCGTGACAAAATTCAGAATAGATTCTTATAAAATCCGATTATGCATCTCCAAAATTTGATTATACCCCAAACACTTTCAGAATATATACAATTTTTGTTCACATGGATAACAAAATGTTTCTTTCCACAGGAACTGGGCACTCCCAACGAAAAAATCTGGCCTGGTTACTTGGAATTACCAGCTGTTAAGAATATGCTGAGCCAAAATTCACAATTTACGGATTATCCGGTGTCGCAGCTGCGCAAGCATTTCCAGGATAAAACTTCCGATGCGGGCCTATCACTGCTGCAGGGTCTGCTCACATACGATCCGAAACAAAGACTGACTGCTGATGCGGCGCTTAAGCATAGCTACTTTAAGGAGCTACCCCTACCTATCGATCCATCCATGTTCCCCACTTGGCCGGCCAAGAGTGAGCTGGGCGCACGAAAGGCGCAAGCATCGTCCCCAAAACCGCCGTCAGGCGGCTCACAGTTCAAGCAGCTGGGCCGTGATGAGCCTATGGCAACAGCGGGGGGCGGTAAGCTCACATCGGGCATTATTACTGGCAATAAGAAGAGCGGCGCTTCGGCGGCCAGCACGGGATTTGTGCTTAATTCTGGGCTAACGCAACGGCAGTTGGCAATGGGTCCAGGCTTCAGCCTTAAGTTCTGAGATAGATTGTGTGTTTACAGATTACAGATGTTTAGCCAATTTGAATAATTGTTATGTATAGTTTAGCGTGTAAGTTAAAAACAAACAAAAACAGAAAAATATCGTTTAATGTATGTGTACAAATATTGTTCCAAATATAATTTAAAAGCCATACAAACACACAAAACATTGCTTAAAAAAAGTTTAAACCAAAATTATGGACACTTTAGAGCTGAAAACTAGCTTTTAAAATGCCTTGCATCATGCGTTTAACTTGACCATTTAGCCATTTATAACTTTAAAGCTTAGCCTAAGACGGAATACTTTACACAGAGTGCGCTTTATGTGGACCACAAATAGAAGTAAGTGTTCTGCCATTGTGGTATATAATCCTTTAAGGGACCTGCCACCAATTTGGCAATGGGCACATGCTGCGCCACAAAGCCCAAGATCCGCTCGATGCGCGTCCTGCTGTAATTCTCATAGAAGGGAGTACGCACAAGGAAGTATAACAGATTGATGCAGCGTCTGCTTAGTTCCAGCTTCTGTTGCTTGGACATTAAGTGGCGATGCTGGCGATATACATGCACGCTATATAAGTCAATGGACAGGGCAATCATATACTGCTTCCAGCTGCGCTGGCCGAACAGGCCCATCGCAGCCAAATGGATGAGCGGCTTGGCAATGTATAAGTACTCGGCGTGCAGCAGCTCGCGTGGAATTTGCGTTTTGGCCGCATCTGCATTGTCGACATGGAGTTTGAAATCACGATATTGAATGGGCGGTGCACCCTCCACTTTCCGTATAAGGCGACCGGAACGTTTCAGCTGAAAGGTTATGGAATGCTCGGATTGCGGCAAATCCTCAGCAGCTGTTGCCTGTGATTTTCGTTGTTTGCTGAGCGCCCTTCGATTAAGAGCTGCAATTGGCGGTGATGTGATAATATCCGACGTCGAGTGCTTAAGCAGAAACACACGTCCGGCTGCCTTAAAGATTTGTATCAGCGCTATCACCAGCCATTTGCCCTTTTGGCCAAACAGGCGTCGCGCTGATATCTCAATAAACACCTCACAGTACTCGAGCGTCGTCAGCGTGACCTTTAGACGGTAGCAAAGGCCGGACTGCAGCCGGAGCACAGCGTTTTCGTTGGCACCACGTGCCCTATCGATGATTCGATCGTTGTAGAACACCAGCATATTGGATAACGTGTATACCAGCTCGGAGAGCACATTGGAATTTGATATGCGTCCTAAATTAATATGAATTGCATCACAGAAAATGGTTTCCCTTATCAACATTAGTCAATTTTACCTGCTACGAAGTAAGATACCCATTTGGCCGTCGTCTCAAAATCACCCACCACATCCGGATTTTTGGCTACCCATGCCTCGTATGACTTTAACAGACCTTTAAGTTGGTCCATTTTTTAAATAAGCAAGCAGTTTTAAAAATGAAAACAAAATCGGGCCGCTGATTTGTTTTTCTGCTGCGGTTGCAATAAACGCTTGACATTCACCCCGGCTAAGTTTTGGTCTTTTCGATAAGATACCGGATATGTTATCGAAATGATAGTTTCAAAATATCCGCTCTGATTGTTGCGGACTATCGATTAACTAAAAAATGAAGTGACTAATAAAATAGAGTTGATTTTATAAAAAAAAATAGCTTAAAAAAAAGAGTTAAAACATTTTGCGTAAATTTGTGCTTCTTTTCGGACAATCCATAATTACAATTTTTTTGATTCATTTTCCAATAACCATTTATTAGGCAAGATATGATTGAAGCAGAAAACTGTTTATTTCATTTAATTTTTGAATTATAGCATGCCGTTTTTATAAAGTATAACTAATAACTTATTATCTTGGTTCATCCGTTGCATAAAATTTTGATTGTTAAATTTGATATTAATCTTAAATCATTCTACATAGAAAATATTTATGACCAAATTTTCGTTTCCGACTTTAGAAAAGCCAGATCTGGGAGAAAATAGCTATTTTGGCAACACTGGTTGCATTTTGAAAATATATCGATAGGCGATGAATGCTGATACAAATGTTTTGGTAATTTTCGGCGCCAAATATGCTATAAATTATAACTACAAATAAAACGCCAAGATCTGTGCTCATCCCTTGACCAAAATCACATTTATTTATATTCAACTTAAGCCTTAAAATTATCCTTCTCCTTACGCAGCGCACCCATGGTCACTATTGGATTAGTTTGGCCGCCGGCATGTTGCTGCACGGTAGTTTCATGTACGCGCATAAAAGGATTCCACGACTTCTCTTCACCAATAGTTGATGGCACTGTGGGATCCTTTGAAGCGCGACGCAACTTGGCCCATTCAATGCGATCCTGTATCAACTTATTGTCTGGCTCCACATGACGTGCAAAGCTCATGTTCTGTAGCGTGTACTCGTGGCCACAGAAGACCTTTGTATCGTCCGGCAATGACGACAGCTTGGCACACAGCGCATCGTACATTTCCTCGGGGGTGCCCTCAAAGAAACGACCGCAGCCGCCCTGGAAGAGAGTATCGCCGGTAAAGACAGCGCTCTCCCCTTGCCCATTGGCCGCAGTTACATGATAGCAAATATGACCGCTGGTGTGACAAGGAGTCGACAAGCAGCGGACATTGAGGTCGCCAATTTTAAACGTGTCGTCTTGGCTAATTTTGCGATTCATGGCGCCGATTCGCTCATCGCCGCCGTATACCTCCAGTTCGCTGGTCCACAACTTAACCAGTTTCTCATTGCCGCCGGCATGATCCCAGTGGTGGTGAGTGGTTAATACCTTGTTAAGTTTAACATTTTCCTCCTGCACGGTCTTGATAACCAGCTCTGGGTCCACGGGATCTACCACAGCTGCCTCGAGTGTCTTATTGTCGACAATCAGATACATATAATTATCCTGCAAAGCAGGCAGGATTTTCACCCGCATGCTGTCCAGCTTGACATCTTCCAGTGTGCTATGCATGCCTCTGAAACCGACTGTTCGCAGTTTTTGTACTGCAAAAACAAGGTAGTTAAATTAAAAATGTTTAGTAAATCGTTAATACACAACGCAGCAGCATGCAAAAAATAAGCACAATTAACATAGATAAGATTAAACACATGATAGATTACAATTGACGCGACAGACTTGGACACCCAGAAACCGCTTTACTGATCCAGAAACAGCACCAGACTGTGTGACTGCAACGCTGCTCGCTGCTAATTTGGACGAACCTCGGAAATAGATGGAAGTTAATTGAGTTTCAAAGCTGGTCGGTATACTTTTCCAGATTGACGAAAACATTTAAGCGTCTTGAATTTGTTTGAGCTGGCTGTATATGAATTAAAATTCTAAGGCACTAAATATTATTTACAGTTAGTTGGATTTGTCAGCAATGCCGGAACAAATATGTATATGTATTTTTTGTTCTCCTTTGCTGCCGAAAGCTCGATAATAAAATTATCGATAGGCAATCGAGTAATGCAATATAATAGAATGACACCAAACCATTATCATTTATTTATTTAAAAGTACACTGTAACGGAAAAATACATAAGCTAAGAAAAAAAGTTTTATGAGTGTACAAAGTCAAGACAAGAAATAACATATATCTTCGGCGTATATTTATTCATACAAAAATTTAACTTTGTCCGATTTTTCCTATGGGCAGCTATATGTATAATGTGGACCGATTTTGATAAAATGATAGGAAACTATATAAAGTATAATAATATTTGTATAAGCAAGTTTTTCATACAGAAACCTATTTTTCATCCGATTGTTCTTATGGCAGCTATAAGATATGGTAGCTTACAAAACATAATGAAACTTCGTGTTGCGTGTGTGAGTTTTGTTCAAAATATCTTTATAAACAGACCGTTCTATGGCAGCTATATACAATTCTGGTCTGATTTTGATAAAATTTGGTCGGTTTGTATAAACGGCTGAGTTTGGTCAGGATACCTTGAAAAACTTAAAAGTTTCATACAAAAACAATTATCGACCGATCGTTCCTATGGCAGAAGGGTGCACACAAGCAGTCCTCCAAAACAGGCAATTGTATAGCACTTATATAAAATTTTGAGAATCGCAGAGAAGGCCTCCTAAATACTACCTATAATACGCGATATTAATTTTTTCAAAATGTAATTTTGGAAAATGTTTAGTTTTGTTAAATAAATTACCGAAGTTTAATGAAGATTATAAAGTTAATTATTACGAAACATTTACCAAATATATTATATTTTGTTTTACATTGAAAGATACGTATGTAGGCGGGTTTTTTTTTGTTAATTAAAGATCAGAACATTTATACTTGTGTTAAATAGGGAATGTCTGATACTGGGGATCTCAATTCAACCTACTCCCACTCGCAATTACTTGAGGTGCAGGTACATCATGTGGGAGTGACAGCCAAATTGCAATCGCCGTTAAAAAAGCTTCTACCCCAACTGAGCAGCTCAACTGATACGGAATTGTTCCAAAACTCAAAATCTTGTTACAATATGTTTGAGAACGAAGGACAGGGAGATACCACAGCGACGACAATAACACGATTATCAAGTCCAGGACGCGTGCTCTATGAGATGCATGCCGAGCCCGAGAAGCATGTGACCAAGCCGAATCGCATTGAGTTCCAACGCTACTCAAAAACACACGTCCAAGATTTACGGTGCCGCCACGCAAGCGCCTCAGCAAAACCAAACAGAAGTCGACAAAATCAAAGAGATTGCAGGAGCAAGAAGAACGTCCCGGCTTCCTGGCGCGTATTGTGGCCTCGCTGGACAACATGTGCAAGTGCCAGCCGCAACATGCCAACAAAATCATTGACGATTTGCCATCACCCAAGTGGAACAAGAAAGCCGCAAATCGTCACACTTGCATTGGCATTTATCCTTTTGAGCATGGCTGTGCGGATTACTTGAGCACCACTGACACACATCCGAAGATCAACTCCATTGTACTGGCGGATCGGGCCACCACCTATGCGACCCACTTTTGGGCCGAATTCTTTGGACTGCTCCATATTGCAGTTGCTTTTGTGGTTGCCTTTCTGCTGCAGTGCTATAGATTCGTTCTGTACTCCGTGATCAATACGCTTATTGTGGGCCTGCTTCATATGACCTCCGATTACATGGTCAAGCCAGCATTGACAGTGCTCTTCAATGGCTTTTTACAGCCACCCATGATATTTCTTTATAATGTGATGTGTTCGCTGCGAGATATTTTGGAGCCGGTGGCGGACACTTTGAATAATTTTATGAAACCACTGGCCACCCTTGGAGGCAGCATACGTCTAATTAATGTCAACTATCGAAATGTGCGCCGACTGGCCAAGGATGTTTGATTTTCGCACTGTTTTCCCAAATTGCGGTGCAACTGCCTAAACGTTTCATTTTTGTTTCGTTTGTTTTAAAAACTGCTGCTGCTGATGTTTCATTCCGCACAGTTCCTACCCCTGATGAGTAGGAGGAGCCTGTCCATCAACCCCAATTTTATTATAATTACTTATCTTTTAGCACTTTTAATAAATTGCTTCAAAATCATTTTCTTGGTTTTTGAAATAAAAATAAATAAATAGTTGTTACTGAAGTTGTATTCCACAATGTTCATATTCCTTACGGCTTTCAAAATCAATGTTATATGCTTAAGTTCTTAAGTTTAATGCTTAATTTATAGCCACTGTGTTTACAATTATTGCACATTTTTCTAACAAGTTGTCGTTTTTTTATCTTAAAAACTGTTGTTTCGAAGTTCCATTCCACAATGTTGCAACCCCTGACGGGTAGGAGGAGTCTGTTTGTCATCCCCAATGCCGTGTACACAAGTTCTCTCCCGGATGATGCGCTCGCTGAGAGCAACAGGATTATATTGTGCATACCTTGTGTTATACAATTTGACGCATATAGAAACCATATCGGGTTACATTGTTTTCTCTACTGTTCATAGAACTGTGTAGCCATAACGACCTGGTGCCGGTTCCTGTTCTGTTTCTGTTTTGGGTACTGGGATCTGGTTCTGGTTCTGGTCCTGATGTTTTAAGGGTGCGTAACGCAGCGAGGAGTGAGCTCAATTACGTTGAATGAAACATTTATGATTTATTTGCTCATTTTGTGGCTGCGGGATCGACGGGGGACAACGCGACATATGCCCACTATATGGTCGTGATTGTTTTAAAGCGACTAATTGTATCCCGTGAGAGTTTCGGATATGGTTAATATTTTATAATTTAGCTTAATGAAGGCGTTAAAAAACAACTAGCAAATGGGAGTAATAAAAAATGTTTTCTACTTGATTCAGTCCAAAATAAATATCAATTCAAAATATTATCAAGATAGATTTCTACTGCACACCCTTTACTTGGTAAATCGGTGAAATTTAGCTAGAATTTCAAACTCAAATCAATTTTTAAAGATCTAGCAATGATTTTTATCAAGGGATTAGGCTGTTTGCTTTCTCTGGACATACTTGAGCCCAAGGTGCGTTGTATTTTCAATGAATTTCCTAGCAAAAAAAGTAACAATATCTTTTTTAGAAGTATAGAAAAAAAGATATTGTTATTCAGCTAATCATCATTATCATCAAGTGTACGACTACTATAAAAACAATTGAAGCTCCAGTGTATACAAATAGTTTATGTTGTAAATGAAGAAAAGTCTTATTTGTTATTGGAGTAAGTGGACACCAGGCCAGGCGACGTAGTCAAGAAGCTTCATTAATGGGAATTAATGAGATTGTTGTTGTGTGTAGTCCACTGTCTAAGGATCGTTTTACAGAGCACATTCATTGAGCATTGGAACGACGACACCCACAACAACTACAAACAACCCTTTTGGCGGTATACCCAATTAGCTGTAAAAAGTTTATCTTGGCATATGTTTGAAATTAAATGTTGAAAATTTGTGAGCATTGATTGATTTCCGTTACTAATTGGTACACATTTTTGTGGTAGAGCACTGAAAATTGAATATTATTAATTGGTCTTGGTACTTCTTCCTGTTTTTGTGTGCTATAAATACACGAGTCTCGCCCATTAACATGCGTTTGTAATACCCAAAATTTCTATTGAACAATTGACGACAAGGTGCGAAAATCATGTTCCCTCTATAGACGCAATAGACCAGCCCCCCCTCTGCACACAATACAAATAATGCCAGAGTTTGCCCATTATTGTGCGATCGACAAGCGGATAAAAGGATAAAGGACCTGGTATAGAGTTCAGACTTCATTTCATGAATGAGACAGACAGGCAACTGACTAAAGGCTACAGGAAAAACATAAATGTTATACACTTTGCAGACGTTTCTATTGAGAATTTTGGGATTACAGCTGTTAAGCTGTTTGGTGGGTTTGTCGCTTTGGTTGCTCTATTTTCTGGGCTATTAGGCTGGGGATTACTATACAGGTTATTCTTTGTAAAAACTGTGTGGATTTTACCATGACGTTTGCTATATTTGGTTTCTTGCAAGAAGTTAAGCAATTTGTGAGCACTCTACAAATGACAATAGAAATGCAAATGATAATAGATAGGTTATGTAAGAAGTTAGGAGTAAACGTTTTGAATATGTGTAGTCAAAATGAGCATTGAGGTATGCGTTTATGGGGTATCGAGCAACATGTAAGGATTAGGAAACCTATTTAGTAGTTGGATATATTATTATTATATAACATCCAACTCGATCCAAAGTATTTAAAATTCAAGGTTTATCTTAGTATTATTGTAAAAATTGAATGCCTTTTACGATTTCTTCATACTGCACATAAAACAAGGGAGTACTTAAAGTCTGCAAATGTATAAAACAGGCCGAAGAAGGCAGCTCCATATAAAATATACATATTTTTCTTCTTTACTTCCAAACTTATTAACGTAAGGATAATATAGAAAAAATTGATAAAATCGATTGATATAACGATAACCCTTAATTTCTAATACAATTTTTAAGCCGATCGCATAATAAACGCAGAAGTTATTCAATAAACCATTTTCGTACTACCGAGCAGAGGAGAGCACCTGCAATGATCTGCTTGCTTGCACGGCCGATGAACTGCTTGATGTACGAAGACGAGCTTGGGAATTTTAGACCTGGGTAAAGAGTATCTCGCATTTAGGTATACTCGCTCCTTTGGTCTTACTTGGGCAATTTGACTATTTTAAGAAAGTATATATTATGCTAGGACAAAGGCAAATTTGAAATTTGAGCGAATTTTGAACTTTTGAAGTACAGTAAATATTGTTCGCCTGTGCGACCGTGTCATAAGCACTAAATGATACTCTTCGCTAAGATATTTCTAAAACTGCTTATACGCACAAAATTGCATCATGTGGCACCAAAAATACCCCTAAACAGATCCTCAATTCTTACTTAAATGCATTTTGTTTTTGTACGAGTATAAGCGGCTGCATTCAACCGCTGGCCGCCCTGCATTATTGTGAATCGGAAACCAACTCAGGAAAAAATCTGCAATTCTCAGCAAAACATGATAGTGTGGGAATCAAAGCACGTCGCTTCACATAGCTCCAGAGCTTTATTGTTGTTTGTATTGCTTGGCAGCTAAGTCCTGACACGTGATTGTAATAATCAAGTAAATAAAATTAGCCTAATGGGATTACATGCCTGTTTTGCGGTCAATTAGAGGGCAGGCGCATAGCCGACACCCACACGAACACAGGATGGCACAAGCTTAAGCCTTTTACTCATATCGTCTATCGTTATCGATAATAAGGCTACAGCACCTGTGGCGATGTCAACGTTCAGACAGCATGTCGTCGACTCGGCTCAGTCCTCCTCGCCCCCCCCACTCCATTTCAAATTGATCGCTCAAGGTGCGAGCTGATGCTGTGACAAATTTAAAACTCCCTTAGGTATTCGTGGGACAGACTGAGGGATTTGGCAGTGTGTGACGAAATTGTCAACCCTCCTAATTTGATGCTTAATGAATTCGTTTTAACAACAACAACAAACAGCTAGGAAATGCTGCCGCTGCTACTGCTCCTGCTGCCGGGCAACCATTGTTTAGCCTTTTTGTGGATTTGCTGCTGTTGTCACCTTTGTCATGTCACTATTTTATCACACCATTTGAAGTGGCGCACTGTGATTTCAATGCTTGTGAACGAGAGGAACATTCTGTAATTGAAATTTGATGCCATTAGATGACAACGACAGCAGCAGCGGCAGCAGCAGGCAACAAAAAAACAAAAATTTTTGCAGCGCGCCGTTTATCAGAGTCTGCGCTCAGTTTGTTGCTTGTTGTTGGCGGTTGGGCGGGGGCATCAAATTGCAGCGAGTTTTGGTGACTTTAAAGACGGATTTTATATGCAAACTCCAACAAAATATCATTAAGCAATGCCAAAGAAATTTAATGTAAATTCTAAGAAATGCACACGGCATTCATTAGATACTTAAGTACCAAATGAGGTCATGACGATTTCAATTGAAATTTGTGTGCTAAATGTTAGATAAATAAATATGTATACATATGTATGTACATATGTACATACATACATACATACATGCAAATTCATCTGTCTTGTTATTGGCAATTCAAAAATGGCGTTGGTTCTACTAAGCAACGCCCACTTGCAGGACAAGGCAGTGCGCATATAAAACCACCCTTAATTAGCACGCTCATACACATGAACACTCACATACACATACACTGGGAGAGAGGCCCCTTAACAACGTTTCATTCCCAAACGTTTCAGGCTACAGGCAGCAACAGCCTCAGCCTTGAATGCAGTTCCATATTCAATCGTCGTCGCTGCTGTCGCTCTCTTTGCCACTTGCAGTTGAGTTTGAAAAGCGAAAGCGTCGAGTTGCCACCAACGGGAAACGAGCAGCAACAAAAATTGTTTAAATATTATAATTATACAATACTTAATTGTGTCGTTTTTATTCGAATTTTCGTGCTTAACAACAGTTCAATCTCAATGTGTTGCTCAAAATCGAATTAATTGCGGGTTTTTAGCAAAAAAAAAAAATATATATTGAAATTTAATATAGTGCTGCTGAAACTGTTACAAGTTCAGCATAAAAATATGTTTGAAAAAAATATGGATACCACAAATATGTCCGTGTCCATCAATGGAGATTTGGACTCAACCAGCTCCGCCGGCACTTCATCGGATCATTCAGTCGTGCAACATGATAATATCAGCTCCCCCATGGCCTACGGATCGCTTTTTCTGCCAAATGCTGGTAAGCTCAATGGCCAATATCTATCAAAATGCATCAAGTCTTATCAGTTTGGCTAGCCAAACGAAAAAAAAAAAGATACTTAATATCAAATTACGTGAAACAGGCGTCGATGAGGCGCTGCATAAACAATTAAAGCCTGGGCACTATTGTTTTATGTATTAATTATGTTTTTTTTGCTGAAGATTACACATTTTTTAGACGCTGAATGAGCTCGGAAATGTCTTATAGTGAAATATATACAATACACTAAGCAAAAATGCCAGCTGACTTTGAGAATTTCAAATTCTGATTAATGCAACAGGAAATATTATTAAATAATACTTTAAAATTTGTCTAAAACCTTGATATTGATCAATTTTAGGAGTGTTGGGCCTGAATTGTGTTTAAGAAAAATCGGAAAGAAATAAAGAAAGAGGTAGGGTTGTTAAAATCAAGAAGATTGTCTTGAATTTAATACAATTTCCTTTTCAGTACAGACAATTTCCCATGGATGTGTGAAAATAGAAGAAAATGGGCGTATATAAAGACTTTTCTATTCATAAGAGTTAAGAGTATTGAGATTTTCTCGGTTTAAATTTTATGGTAACTACTTAGCTACGAACTAAATTGTACAACTTTTGGAAAATTTAATTGGTAATTTATTTCAAGAATTGTTATACACTATAATAGTTTATGGTACATACTCATACATTGAATTTCGAGTATCAGCTTTGCCATTAACATTCTTCGGTGTACTTTATACCTAAAAACAATGGACGCATAGATTGTTTTATAATATTTACATGGCATCAATTATGCGATTACATATCTATGCATATTTAGATATATATGTATGTACATACATATTTATCTATGTATGTATATGAGAATGTATCACATATCGTTGTGTATATTTGCTTTATGTCTCTTTCTGGTCAATATGATATTATGCTCAGTCTGAAGACCGAGCTCGGAGGTGTCGAAAGACAGAATTTGATTAGTCACATGCATTTGGGCGTACGTGGTCGATTCAAGGGGGTTGTTAAGGAGTAGGGAGGGAGGAGGGATTTGCAACTACGGCTTAACAGCTAAGTAGCACGTGAGAACGAATTCTCTTACGACAATTTTGGTTACATATAAACGAAACATAAACAGTTAATATAGAAGAGCTGTGAAGTTATGTTTACATGTGCCAGATAAATATTTGAATATCGAAGTATAGAGACAATCTTATAATAAGTATTTTACAATCATATATTGTCGGCAGCATGGAAGTTAATAGGAGTCCTTTAAACCCTAAGTATTATATACTAGTTTTATAAGGAACTGGACTAATAACTGCAATAATTAAAGTATTTTATCGACTTTTTAAAATTTAAAAATAAAATACGGAAAAGTAATATGAAAATTGTATAGTAATCTAAACTAAAGTAAATATTTTTTAAAATTTATTTATTTGATATTTCCTAGTGCTACAAGCAAAAGCTTATAAGTTAGGGCATCAGTCGCTATAGTCACTATATTTGATCTATAAACTATTACGCTTCATCTAATAGATTGACCGTAAAAATAATTAACAAGTCTCTTAATCTAGAGTGATTTCATTCATTCCCCATAGCTATTATTTAAAACGACATATTCACCATATCTTTGTTAACGCTTCACCTGCAGGTTATCGCGGCAATATATCATGTAAAACTGTATTGCAATTGGACAAATATGCGCCCTACGAGCCCACAGAAAAGGATTTAATTGAGCGGCGTTTTCAGGACATAACCAATGACTATGACAAATCACCGCCACCTACAGCGGCAACCACGCCCACCCATTATCCCACACTGAACAGCATTATCTTTGAGAATGGCCACAGCAGTCTGAGTGATCTCAATGGCAATACCAAAACGGATGCACTCTGTGCAGGATTGCAGCGTGGTTCGGCTGGTTTGGGTGGCACCGGTGCGTCCAGTGGCGGCCATCTGATATCAAATCTAACCGCCGCTCATAACATGTCCGCCGTAGGCAGCTTTCCCATCGATGCCAAAATGCTGCAGTTCTCCACGGATCAGGTGTGTTAATAATCAAGATTTCTATGAAACTAGCCATCAAACTAAGCTCTTAACTCATGCAGATTCAATGCATGTGCGAGGCACTGCAGCAAAAGGGTGACATCGAGAAGTTAACCAACTTTTTGTGCAGCTTGCCGCCCAGCGAATTCTTCAAGACCAATGAAAGCGTTTTACGTGCTCGCGCAATGGTTGCCTATAATCTGGGACAGTTTCATGAGCTCTATAGCCTGCTGGAGACGCACTGTTTCTCCATCAAATACCATGTGGACTTGCAGAATCTGTGGTTCAAGGCACACTACAAGGAGGCGGAAAAAGTGCGCGGTCGTCCTTTGGGCGCGGTGGACAAATATCGACTGCGTAAAAAATATCCACTGCCCAAGACCATTTGGGATGGCGAGGAGACAGTTTATTGTTTTAAGGAAAAGTCACGCAATGCTCTTAAGGACTGCTATCTGACCAATCGCTATCCCACTCCCGATGAGAAGAAAACCTTGGCCAAGAAGACGGGCCTGACGCTGACGCAGGTCTCCAATTGGTTCAAGAATCGCCGGCAAAGGGATCGCACTCCGCAGCAAAGACCGTAAGTTTAACAAAACTATAAGCGAAAACTTTTATTTCTAAACTGTACCCATTAACAAAGCGTTAAGAGGGTATAATAACGCGCTGCTAATGTATGTAACAGGCAGACGAAGACATCTCCGACCCTATGATGTATACATATGTATCTTAATCAGCGTCCATCAAGCCTCATCAAGTCCTTCCGTATGTCTAAACTCATTCTCAGAGACTGTAAGAGCTAGTTACACTAAATTTGTTATATAGATTCTTGGGTTTCATATGTAGATCAACTTAGTTTGATCACAACCTTTCAAAAAATAAACGGTAGAAGCGATGTAGTGATAGGATTCTTCTGACATACAAAGTTCTTGGATTGCTAGCCAGTCATGACTTGTAATTTAAATTTGTATCCAACGACATTGTGTTTTATGTTGATTACATATAAAACAACTATTAATGAGAAGAACTTTGAATATTGTTCGAATGGACCTTGTTCCAAGACCTGGCCATAGGATATCTCTCAGTCGACTACTCAAAACTAGACCATTCTTCTAAGCGCATAGCCCAAAACTAATTACAATATGTTTTCCACATAACTCGTAAAACATTTCATTCAACGCCTGAGAGTACGCATGTTCCACAAAAAATAAAGTCAATTGTTTTAAAATTGGCATAAAAATTCATTCAAGTGACCGTAAAACACTTGCCTCTGCGTCTCCGTCTCCGTCTCCGTCTCCTACTCCATCATCTTTCCAATTCCAATCCCATACACAGTTCCAAAGTCCCAGCTCAATGCGGTCCGGTGCCATTTTTCTAAAAGGCACTTGAGCGTGTTTTATGTCCAATTTTGCAGCTCCTTGTGCACGGTCCTATGCATATTTATAGACCACTCCCCGGGCACTGGTCGCCAACGCTAACGTGCCTCGGTCCCTAAACTGTGCGCATGCGTGTAGCATGTGCCTCACTTGTTGCCGCACTCCCCGCTGGGCTTCATCGTTTACGGGCGTCAAATTGCATACACTCTCTAACACATACACACAAGTGCTACATACTCGTATGCCATATGTACGTACTTCTTTCAATATACATATATACTACATACGTATATTTTCTTTCTTTCAGTGATATAATCCTGCCTGTGGGTCAATTGGATGCCAACGGTTTCCCCCGCATGTTTAACGCCCCCAGCTATTATCCCGAAACCATATTCAATGGACAGTAGAGCGCATTCAGCAATAGAAATGCGCAGGCGCTGATTTGTAAATAAATTCAATTTTAATGTTAAATTTTGGTCATCAAATGGCGATTTGTTTCTAGTTCTAGAATATACTCTAATTTGCTTTAACTATTTTACAATTATAACGATGCAATTGCAATATATAAAGATAAAATATTTTCGTACAAGGGACGATTTTAACGATTATCATTTTTAATATAACAATTATGAATTAAGAATTATTTACTGATTTTTTTCATTAAATTGGAAAATTTAACCCTTTTTTTCGATCAATTTGAATATGTCAATTTTTATTTTAAAAGTTGAAAATAAAATGTATTTTCAATTTCATTATAAAAGTTGAAAATAAAAATTGATTATGAGTAGCATTTGAACTCAAGCTGTGTATTACAAAAGTTGGCATACATATGTACATATGTACATATGTACATATGTACATATATGATCTTAGTCTCAATAACATTGGTATATCATATGTACTTAAAGGATCAACATTAAGGTTTCCAAAAACTTACATCAATCTATTTAATACAAAAAGACATTCAGTATAGAAATCAAGTTTTCACAAAGTTATGGTAGTTGGCAACATAGGAGGATAGGTAGAGCTACTGTGGGGCTTACTTTGTGTTTCAAACGTATATTATTGCATTCGAAATTCACATCTTAAAATTGAAAATCGTAAGACGAAGTCTCCAAATTGTACCACATCCAGAGGCGGACGGGTACTTTTTGTAGCTTGATACATGATAGTAATAACATTTTCAAACTCGATGAAAGGGTTTTTCCGTGACTTTACCTCCCAAAGGATAATGCCAAATCTATAGACATCGCATTTTACCGTATATTTGTGTCCACGTACAACCTCCGTGTTAAAGGACAATGCTCCAGTTAAAGCTTATTTTCTACCATTTATAATGAAGAATCTCGTGTCATATCGTAATCAAGGTACGTATACCATGCTCCCATACCATGCAAGAAATCGTAGAGGGATCCACAATCAATGCATACTCCATGAGTATAAGAGTTCTTGATTCATTATCTTTGGTGATGCCATAAAATTTTATTATATTTTCATGGTTAACGAGCAATAGACACTTGACATCTTTCTGTATGTTTGTATCTCTATTTGAGTTTTTATACCTTTTTACCACAATTTTTTGCCGATCACTTCTAGTTTTCCAGATTGCTTTGTAGACATCACTATAGGCCACAGATACTATCTGAGCCTTATCCAACGAAATGTCAGTATAGTTCACTTCGTCAGTCATGTCCAATTTTTGCGGTGTATAATTCCGATAATAATCCTGATATGCGAAACAGAAACCAGCGAAGCATCCGGCGGCTACTTGTCAGTGACTTACGCTATGTTAGTGAAGGAAATATCAAACTTAAATATCGAAACAATCGTGAATGTCTTCGGCAACAGTGGTACTTATTACTCAATATGCTATAAATCAAGCATTTTGCTTTACATATTAAAAATATTGATAAGGAAATATCCGTTTAAAGGATGCTTATCGACAATTTAGAATGGACAGTGCGCCGGAAATATCGCAAAAACGTATGTTCCGATTTATTTCCCATGACATGAAACATTGGTGAATTTCGATAATTTTTTCTTAGCTGATATTTTTGTACCAAAAGCATCAAATTTAAACATCAAAACAGCTTTGTATAACTCTTATTATTATTATTATTTTATTGTTGTTCGCAGGTGCAGAAAATGTTAAATAAACTTACAATTTAAAAATATATTTATTTAAAATGCTATTAAGATAAGTACCAAAAATGTTTCGTTATTAGAATGCTGAATTCGTATTCTGCTCATAGACAAAATTTATAATTTTAGGTAATGCATAGTAAATTAAAAAATTCTAACAAAATTTATTAAATCTTGTACAGCAACGTATTTGCTTGCAGTGTGGCCGTAAGTAGTTTTGAGAGATTTTAGAATCGATTTTGTGTTATATCGGTCTTACTATCGATTTATTCAAGAAGTACAACAGAAGAAAAACAATAAACACATTGACCACGGGATGACAAATAACTCAAACGGTCGCTTAAGCGAATACTTCGCCAACGATCCGCCCAGTTTCTTTGATGAGCTGACAAACAACAAATCAAGACCCAAAGACACGCAGCCAATGCAGGCAGCTGAAAAACCCAATATGTTGGCTAGCACATTTACAGGGTGCTTTCAGCCGCCCGAGTATGTGGAAACAGCTGAAGCGGACGAACCAGTAAAAGTAAGCGACGAGGTTAGAAACCTATGGCAATTGCCCACTCCAAGTGAACCGGGCAAACCAGTGGCACATCTCATAATGCCAGGCATACACATAGCAAACGATTTGGTAAATTTTAAAATAGCTATACAAAAATATAAATACACATAACTATAATGCTAACGCTTAACTTTCAACTCTGGTAGCCGGATCCCATAATCATTGCTGTGACTCAGCATCTGGGCGAAGCTGAATTGCAGCAGCGCAAAATCCTTGGGGTGGAGGATGTAACGCAGGATGAGCGCGGCATACGAACGCTTATAAATGCGGGTTGCTTTCGTGCGGCAGTGAATCTCACGGGTAGACTTCTGACCATCTATGGTCAGGGCTATGGACGTGGTGGTCAGCCAGCCAAGCACTCGCCGCACTCGTTGCAATTATGGTTTACACGCCTCGCATTGCTGGCGAAGCTAGGCGAGTATGAGTTGCTGCAGGCGGAAGCTGAACCGTTTGGCCAGTTGAATGGACCTGATGCATTTTTTGAATTCTATCCCGAGATGTATAGTGGCAAACATGGCTCCATAGCATGCTTCTCGTTTCGTCTGCTACTCGCCGAGCTGCCTATTTATTTGGGAAAGCCGCATCTGGCGCTGGATCGCCTCTCCGAGTTACATGTGATCACCAATGAGATTAAGGAACATTACGACAGATTAAAGCAGGAGACAGCGTCAGAATTTTGGCAGCGACGCGCTGAGCGCGTTTTGCAGTCAATAATTAATTGCGCTTTGATGGTCAAGTAGCACATTCAACTCTGATGAACTAAATTTTAATAATTTTGTATATTTTATAGATGAAAAATTCAGCATGATTGATGACATTATGGGCGGAATGCTGCTGACACGTTCTAGCCTTAGCAAAGAGGAACAGCGTTCACTGTATTCGGCTTGGGGACGCATCTATCTGCAAATTGGTGATATTTTTGGTGCGGAACAAAAGTTTGCTGTCTCGCGGCGTCTGCGTGAAATGTGAGTCGTTTAATTTCAAACAAACATCAACCTGTCTTACTTTGTTTGTTCGTTTGTTATGTCCCTTTTGTTCGTTCCCTTCTCGATTGTTTCGTTTGCTAATTTTAACCTGATGCTAATTTACAGCAATTCTTCGCCTGATTTGCGTGATCTGGTGGACAAGGGTCTTATAGCAGTAGCCAAAAACGATTTTCCGGAGGCCTATCTTATATTTCAAAAGGCGCTGCATTTAGACTCGGGCAATACGATGATACTAAATAATATGGGCGTATGCTTACTCTATGCCGGTAAACTCAAGGATGCCATTAACTTGTACGAACGTGCTATTAATCTAAATCCACAGAAATCACTGAATGAGAGCTTGCTAGTTAATTTGTCCACCTTGTATGAATTGGAATCTAACAATTCCAAAGCGAAAAAGTTGAATTTGCTACGTTTGATCAACATATTTAAGCCGGAGCTCAATATAAGCGTAGAAATTTGCCTTAAATTGTAGGCAACAAATTAGTTACAAATATATGTATGTAAATACTGTTGGTAAACATTCCACAACCTCCATCCAGAATGAATAAAATTCAACCTAAAAACATATTAGTATCTCGAAGATACCAAATTGTAGCATATCTTTAAATTACTGCACCTGCCTGTTGCTGGTATTAAATTGGTATATTTATAAGTGGTGTGCTGCGCGCTACTATCGAGTGCTAAAATTGGCACATATCGGGCAACTGTTGTATTGCATATTAAGTTAAACTTAAGCAAATATACATTAAAAATGTGATTGCGCAAAATGTATTTAATTTAAAAATTTGTAATTCATATATTGAGGCATACAAAATATACGATGCATTTTCTTTAATTTACGATACATCGATGGACAAATCTATCGTTGCGTCCAATCACCACTATTGCTATGCTTTGTGGTGACTGGGCACACTTAGCTGGTGAAGTACTACTGGAAGAAGAGTTTTTCAGGAATTTTATTTATAAAACATAAATAAAACGTATCAAATAATTACGTACACACGTTATAAATGTTTGAAAACACGTTGTGCGTGTTTTGTATAATAGGATAGTTGAAAATAGGTGAGTTTAGTGGCATTTAAGCGCGTCCAAAATATGACCACACGAAACAGCAGCAGCAAGGCGTAGATTATATTGATGTGGTTGAAAAGAAAGTGTAGAGAAATTTTCGGTGCAGTCTCAATGTTGTTTATAAAATATATATCCGACAAATGCCACAATATTATGCCCGCGCGCCAAAATGTTATGATGCGCCTAATGAAACCAAAAATAAAATATACATTTTATAAAAGCTGATCTTTTAAGCTGCATTTCTGTGTCTGTGCGTTTAGATGAAAAAAGCGCGCCATTATTTGTGTGCCTGGCATGACGTAGACATGAAACCACAGAGCACTTGAGTGTTGTTAGTGTTTTATTTTTATAAGTAGTTGCAATTGTTGATGGCAAGTAATGCAATCGTTGTTAGTGTGTGCGTGTGTGTGCATTGCAACAACAAAGTTGCTGCAAATAATTTTTTGTATATTTTTATTTGTGCGGTGCGCATACGCTAGGTACACGCTCGTCAAAACATATACACAAGCAGGCAGAAAATCTCTATTCTTTTGCAATTTGTTTTGATTTCTCATTCGTGCCCGTCGTTTGGGCTCTCACTCTCTGCCTCTCTCTCTCTCTCTCACACACAACACACATGCGCGCCGCTCTCAGCCAAAGCAAAAGCTTCAGATAGTTTGATGAATGGTGATGGGGGAAAATGGTATGCCAAGGTGCATGCACCTGACTCGGCTATAACGACATATTTATTTATGTGTACATTAATGCGTCACATTTATGACGATCCTGCGTTTACAAGACGCGCGTACTCTCCGGCTTGCGTTGCTGCCGCGCTGAGTGTTTCTTGCCGACTAATTTCCGTTAAGCTGGAACCGAAGTATTTCAATGGTTGCCAGACAGTACGCGCGCTCTCTCGCTCCCGCTCTCCCATTCTCGCTCTCAATTAAAAAACGTAAACAAGAGCTGTTATTAATGAAAAATTTGTGTGTGCGTGTGTGTGTGTTTATTTCTTGCAGTGCTCAAATGGCAGCAAACAACAGCAATATACACAGTCTGGGTGCGCTGCAGGTGCCGCCATCGGTGATCGCCTCCACGGGCACAGTGAGTCCCATGATGCAGCCCAGCACCAGCGCCCAAAGTGCCTGGGATCAGCTAACGGCGAGTGCATCTAACAATATGACACCATCGCCCACGGCAACAACTGCGGGAGCAGCAACATCAGCAGCTCCAATTGGTGATGCTGCTGGACACATGATGAGCGCTGGCAGCTCACCGGTGGCAAGCTGTTCGTCACCATCGACGCCCACAAAAACACATCATACGCCGCCGATGCTGGAGGCCATGGCGCATACGCCACAGGGCCCCCCAACGCTGGGTCCAGGCGGCTATGGTGAGGAGCTAACAGCGGAGCTGGTAAATCAGGGATGGCGCAAGTTCTGGTCGAAGCGTGAGAATCGGCCGTATTACTGGAACAAAGTAACGGGTGAATCGTTATGGGAAATGCCTGGCGCACGTCCCTTTGATCCGCTTACGGATCCGTTGGGCATATGCCATGCCGGCGGTGGTGGTGTTGGTGGACCAACGCCAATGACACCCCACCAACAGCAACAGCAGCATCATCATCTCAAACGTCGGCCCTCTGATGACATGCACATTCATCCGCACCCGCATTCGCATCATCAGCAACTGCAGCACCAGCACATGGGTCCACATATTGGTCCGCCCATGAAAAAGTTTGTGCTTGCCGGTCCCTGGGATCTGGAAGTGTGCACCAATGCGGTGATTGTTGAGCGTCCGCCTACGTTACTGCCGCAGCCACATCCAGAGATTGAAGCCCTGCGCGCCGCCTTCAGCATGAAATTGCTCAAAACCTATGAGGATTTATGCATGCGCAGGGAAAACATAAAAGCGCCGCGAGACTCCTTCAATCGCTGGTTAATGGAGCGCAAGGTCATTGACAACGGCTGCGATCCGTTGCTACCCAGCAGCTGCCTGCCTGAAATCTCCAGCTCCATGTATCGTGAGATTATGGCCGATATACCCATTAAGATTGTCAAGCCCAAATTCACGGGCGATGCACGCAAGCAGCTATCTCGGTATGCAGAGGCGGCTAAGCAAATTATTGAGTCACGTTCAGCGCCGGCCGAGTCCAAGAAGGTGGTCAAATGGAATGTAGAGGATACATTTCAATGGCTTCGGCGTACGGTGGGCGCCAGCTATGAGGATTTCCAGGATCGTTTGGCGCATCTAAAGCGTCAATGCGAACCGCATCTGGTGGAGACAGTCAAGAGCTCCGTGGAAACATTGTGCATTAAAATTTATCATCTATCAGCGGAGCATGCGCGTAAAATACGTGAACGCCACCTGCAGCTGCTGAAGGAGCATGGTATACCGGAGCCATCGCCGCCACTGCCTCCGCCGCATCTCAAGAAGGTCTGGTGCTATCCTATACAGTTTGCGGTGCCCTCGCCTCGAATGCCGGCCATAGAGTATCTGCAGGATCGCGATCATATGATCATTAAGTACACACCCGCGACAATCAATCAGCCGGATGCGCAGTACATCAACCTAACCTATCTCCAAAAGCTGGAGCAGCTCTATCGTCACAATTGTTTTGATGACAAGAAGTTCGATTTGTTCATTGGACGGGTTTGGTGCCTGCTCAAACGTTATCAAACCTTTCTGGGCAATGCACTAAACTCATCGCAGGAGGCGGAGCTCACTCAGGCGGCATTACCGGTGCCAGTTTTTGAATGCCTGCACAGGCATTTTGGTGTTAGCTTTGAGTGCTTTGCATCCCCATTTAATTCATACTTCCGGCAATATTGCTCAGCTTTTGCGGACACGGATGCCTACTTCGGTTCTAGGGGGTAAGTTAATAGATATAGCCACCTAAAGGCGCCACGAATTAACATTAAATTACACTTAATATGTGGCGGGCTACCAGGCCTGTTCCCATTTCTGATTTCGATCAAAACATTTGGATTTAAAATTATTAACTCTTCTAAATTTCGAAGAACCATTGAAAAATATATTAAACATTTGTATATTTTACTATATAAAATGTTCACTTGATTATATACACCCTTGTTTGTATACATACACCCAGGTAATATATTTTTCTGTTTTTTCCTGTAGACCATTTCTGGACTTTAAGCCCGTTTCCGGTTCTTTTCAAGTGAATCCCCCGCATTGCGAGGAACTTATTGATGCCTGCTTCCTGCACGTTGACAAACTTCTCACTGATTCCATGGAGCCATTGAGGTAAATTACTTGTGGAACGTATACGAACATAACACTGATCGATGCGCGTTTAAAGTTGCTCGAAAAATCATGCATGAATTGCATAAAGCGATAAACTATTCTATTATGTTATTGCGAGCAGTTTTATTTCGTATGCTTAGTGGCTTTACGAGTCTGTTGAAACCCAATTAAAACGATTAAAATTCCCAGTTTCATTGTGTTTCTGCCGGAATGGAAGAGCATAGCCAAGTTGGAGGAGAGCATATACAAGCGTCGCTCCATGGTAGTGCTGGGCATGGCACACGAGTACAGACATGGCTATCAGCATATGATGCAAAAGTGAGTAAATTTCAAACGATGAACAACTGTATGGAAACGTTTACTTACTAATCTATGTGCTGTTACAGATCCGAGGTGCTCATAAAGTGCATGCAGGGTACTCAGGTTGTTTGGCTGCAAAACAGCGCCGGCTATGCGCGATGGGGTCCCAACGAGAATCGTGTAGAGGCTCTGCGCGAAGCCTTCCGGCCGCAGCGTGATCGTGAGCGTGAACGTGCCGCTGCTGCAGCAGCTGCAGCCGGCGGAAATTCCAATCAACAGCAGCAACAGCATTCGCCGCCGTCAACAACAATGCCGCAATCGACAGCTTCTTCAGCTGTTCCCATACCAACGCCTGCCACGCCCACCACAGCTAATAATAGCATCAATAGCAGCAGTACATCGGCAGCAGCTGCTGCAGCAGCCATCACAACGAGCGCCAACAGCATCGGCAGTCCCGTATTATCAACGTCTTCCGTGTTAATACCACTGTCGCCACACACGCCCACTGGCACACCCTCACAGTTTCCGCTGACCATAAGCAATACGAGCAGCAGCAGCAATTTGGTAGCTGCATCGCCAACGATGAGCGTTCAAAGCGATTGCTCATCGCCCTCATCATCGACCATGTCGTTGTCGCCGGCGCCTGCCTCGGGCGGTTATCCGGATGGTGGCACCACGGCAGCGGCAGCTTCTGTGAGCATAACAGCAACAGCAGCCAGCACATCCGCAGCATCAGCGTTTGGGACAACAACTAGCATAAACAGCGCAGCGGTCATCAATTCGGCAGTTTAGACTGGACATCGGGGGGTTATCTTTGTAAACTAATCGTTTAATTTCATTAAGCTAACTGCACCATGGGGCTAAGTACCACTATTGTGTTTCCTTCATTTAGTGTTTATACTTAACGCATACAAACCTGGTTCAGTTTCCATTTTCGGCATAATTTTTGGGGATGTGCATTTCCTTCATATAGAAATATTTAAAGACAAGCAAATTAAATCCTCGAACATCATTGTCAAACGTGAAAATAGGATAATTTCAAGGAATTTTACTTCCGATAAGTCTTGCCAAAAGTGGAGCCTGGAACAGAGTTGATAATTTTGAATACATTTTGAGGGTATTGTTATACAAAGCTTTGAGCATAGCTTTTGACCTCTGCACTAAAAGTTGAGCTTGTACTGAAAATTGATTAGGAGGTGTGTAGAACTACGGCAGATTTACACTCCGCGTCACTCAAATAGCCATCAAGTGCAATACAAAATAGAAACACGAACGTCTATCTTCGGCGAACCGAAGATATATACCCTTGCAGCAATATTTCTTCACACATATATATATATATTATATTATATATTATATGTTGCAGTGGTGCGTTCCGGCTAGTTCTGACATATGTATTGCCTTTAGTAAAAATAAGCATACGTGCCTAATATTATCACCATAAACCTGAGACTAGTTTGCATAGACTCGGCTATTGCTGATGCTAATGCGTTAATGCTGATCAAGAATAGATATACTTTGTGAGGTCGGATATATGACGTAGGGAAAAATGAGAACATTTTTTAAACCGATAGTGGAATTGATAAAATGTTGAACTGTCTAAAAAGATTGTTGTATCTGTCCAATGCATTAGACTACCAACCTAACTGACTTAAGCCAAAATTGAAACATATATTATATCAGTTCCGGCTTTTACCTTCGCTAAAATGTAGTTTAAGTGCTATTTCTTATATGTTCAGATTTTCCATGTTATCGTTGAGCTAGTCAATTGAATATAGTATCAATGGCAAATGAGTTTAATTCTAGTTCAACGGTAAGTAAATTTAAGCAAATTATAAAGAAAGTATAAGTCGGAAAAGGCCTGTAATTAGTTTCGTATTTGGTAACACTGTTTAACTAAAATATAACAAAGCTACTTAGCCGTTTTCAGCGAAGTTATAAGCTCAATTTTTAGTCTGGTGGCATATGCGATCTTAGGGCAAATGTCATTTCCAAACTTGAATGAAGTTGTTCTTCAATGAGTGCCCTCGAAATTTCGAACTAATGGTTACAAGTTTAAAGTTGAATAATTGTACATATGTTTTTTATTAATTACAATATTAAATAGTTGGAAAACCACGGCCTGGCTGTTGTTAATCTTTGAAATTTACCCTGAACCAGGGCCAAGCTACCCGCAAAAGAGAAAACGGAATAAGGCTTAGATATGCATACATAGTATGGGTAGAGTGGGTTCCATTTATTCTCGATGAGGATATTCAAATAAACTGTTTTCCAATCTTAAAACACTACACACACATACACACGCAATACAAATCATGCACTGACACAGAGGATCAACTCGAAAGCAATGTTAATTGATTGTTAATTCCGTGCAGCATATTAACTTTATATATTTATATATATATATATATATATATATATATACATAATATATAAATAAGCCCCAAACAATCTTTTGTGAGACTATAAACATATATACTAGGATTATTACTGACAAAAAAGAAACAAGCAAAACTAATTTATCGTATGTACAAATCGATAAAAAAATTTAACTTAAGTAGTCGAAAAAATAAAATTTATTAACGGATCGCGCAGAGAACCAAATTTGTAATAAAACAAACATAAGCAAGAAACTACGCACCGCACAATATATGGGGTTGTCACAGGTGAATCTATTGGGTAGCTTAAAATAAAACAACAACAAAAAACACTTTTTCAACAGTTTAGTTAGGCTGCCAATAGAAACCATCGTGAATAATAACCCTTAATCAAATTTAGTGGGAACTTAGCCAATTTACTAGAAATGTAGCAAACGAAAATAAACGAATATCGGCAATTTTAGATAAAAATTAAATCCTTATAATAAGTTACAAAAAATATCAACTAAGCTGATCTATCACGTCCCCCTTCACCTATCACCCCTTACCAACACGATACGTTACGTTTATTTAAAAACCCCACACATTTAAACAAGCAAAAAAAATGAAACCGTCGCTCTTGTCGCATATATTACAAAATCGCATTATTAAAGTTTCTTTCAATTATTCAAACCTGTTTTATTATGTATATATTCGTATTGTATATATGTGTGTTTGTGTGTTATCTTTTGGTAGCAATTATTAATATGGATTAGCCGTTGACTTCAAAACTTAAATGATAATTCGCAATGACAAACCGTCTAAATTATATCAATTTACAATGGTTACAGCTAAAGCAGCAAATTTTACATTATACAATTTATGTATACTATATATAGGCAGATTATAAGCCTCTATCTGCTTATTACATGATCTCTAAGCTAGAATCACTGTTCTTGGTAACCACTTCCGTTTCAGAGGAGCCCGAACCGGATCCAGCATCATCGGCCTTCTCATTATCATCCGACTGGCTATTGGTGCTATGGCGATGATGATGTGGCGAGCTGGCCAACTGCCAGGCAGGTATCGACGGCACTGTTACGGGCGCCACAGGCGAGGCAAATTGCTTGCGATTCAATAGCAAACCCTTGATGGCATCCAGATCGCAGCGAAAGTTGTTAAATTCACGATTCATTTGCTGCGACTGCTCCTTCTGCTGAAATGTAATCATGTCCTTGACCAGTGTTATCTCCTTATTGAGCGTATCGGTGCGTGCTTCCACCTTCTTGTCAATATCCTCCAAAATTACCTCAACGGGCTTTTTCTTGGGCTTGCCAAACAGAAATGGTGCAATAAATTTCTGTGGATATAGACAGTCAGCACAAAATGAACGTTACAAAAAGCACTAGAAAAACACCTTTCCTCGGATGCCAAGGACTTGGTACCCTTACAGAGATTGTAATATAAATACATATATACTTTATGCGGCAGAAATGACGCTTTCAATGCGTTACACATCGTGTGGCATTTATAATATCCTCTGCAAAGGCATAGAAATAAGCTATAACTGACCCGCCAGAATACGTAGATCGCATAGACGACACCGCTGAACAGGGCAGTCGTGTGCAGCAGCTCACGAAGCCTGCCAAAGGCCGTTTGTTGTGGCTGCACCGCCAGCTGTGAGCCAATGTTGATAACAGTATTTGGATTATTCGGATCTTGGGTAAAGACACCGGCCCGCTCGCATGCCAGCTGTATCTCATGCGTAGTTAGACCTTTGGACCGGAGAAACTGCTGCTTCTGAATGAGGGTTGTGTGGCGCACTTTGGTATTTTGTAGAAAGCTTACAGCTGTTGTTATCTATTGAATAATGATTATAGATTAGACAAAGTCTAAAGGGTTTGAGGTGCTAATTTGTTAAGGCAACTTACGAGTGACTCGCGCGGTTCAAGTGGCTCCATTTCGTTGGCATTCGGATTATAATCCTGCACCGTAGCGCTCGTGGTGGCCAGAATACTTGTGTCACCAGTGTCCGTGTTGCTGTTGGACATTTTAATGTTGACGTTTACTTCAATTTTGTTTTTTAATCGAAAGAAAACCCGAAATGCAAGGTGCAACGAGAGACGGTGGGCTAGGAATGAAGCTGGCTGGAGGCACAATCAAGGTTGCCACACAGATACACACTTTAACAGCCCTGGTTTTGCAGTGGACAATAGTGTACACAATGGAAATATATCGAAATGAGCTGCCATATATTTTTGTATTTTTATGGTACAAATGTACCGAAAATGATTTAATGTTTCAGTTGAGTTACTGTTTGCCAAGAGGCCACTAAATAATATGGTTCTCGTCTCAAAAATTCACAAATAATATAAGAATTCGACTTCCAGGCTGCGAAGTTCGACTATTTTGCAATAATTTGATTAGAATATTAAATAAAATTGGTCCCACAAGCGAAGTGATTACCATCTATCGATATGCGTATGCGAGTATGCGATGAATAAGTAGTAAGTGCTGCCAAACCATAAGGCGCGCATATTGGATTTTATAAATAATACTTGAAAATAAAATCAAACTGCCAAATGTTAATATATAATTTATTGCCTATTCAAAATAGTTCTTCACAGCCGGATTTATGAATTTTTGAGACGATTTAGTGGCTGCTTGGCAAATAGTAACTCAACCGAAGCTTCACCTCGATAAGAAAATGAAAACACAGACCTGCGCTTGCATAGTCGTTTATTCTATGGGAGTATTTAAGTCAGGTGGCAGCGCTTAACAGTTGCAGGTGTCAACTATCGGGAAACATTGTCATCACTATTTTAATTATAGGTTTTTACTTTTTACGTGATTCTTTCATTATCTGAATTTTCTTTTGAATTTTTGGCACGCTATTAACGGCAAGTAATGTTAATATCGGTAATTTAAAATATCTAACTTGCCGTTGGCACTGTGTTGTGTATTCACTGCATTGGAATGCAGCTGTGTCTGTGTGAACATAGTGACAATTGCGATACTTGCTAGCTGGCAACTCTGAAAGTGTCTGGAAGCTCCGCGAAAAAGTGCAAAAAATCATTCGATTGTGGAGTAAACGCGTTAAGTTGTCTTAAAATAAACAAAGTGTTTATCGACACGTAATAATGTCCTGCGCTGCAACTTTAACAGCGGCGAAAGACTCGACAAATGCCGCCGCCAGTGGAGCATCTTCAGCCACCTCTGTGGGTGTGGTAGTCAGTGGAGGTAACACTGTGGCTGCTGCTGCGGGCAGCGGGGGAAGTGGTGGCAATGGAGGCTCTGCTGCTAACTCAGCTGCTGCAGTCGCTCGGCGCTTTTCCATGGAAGGAGTTGGTGCGCGTGTAATTCGTGGTCCGGACTGGAAGTGGAACAAGCAGGTTGGTATCCATCCATTCCAAGTGGGAGCAAACGCCAGAAAATACCCATAAATTGGGATACATTTAATTAAATATGCGTCCTTGAATCCTACCTAACCAGCATTTCCAACGACTTTTTTGAGCTGTACAGCGTTCAAAGTGAGACCATCCTAAGTTAAGCTTATGAAATAGTTATTGTATTATTAATTGGTATAAATACATACATACGGTACGTTAAATTTAAAATCAATGTTCGGTTACTTTATAGGTAGTCTGTGGTTTTTATACCCTATCAGAGGGTATTATAATTTTATCTCACAATGTGTATAGACTGAAGGAGACGTTTCCGCCCCAACAAAGTATATATATTATGAATCAGCATGAATAGCCGAGTCGATATAGCGATGTCCGTCTGTCCGTTGTTTCTATGCGAACTAGTCTCTCAGTTTTAAAGCTATCGTAAGGAAACTAAGCACAGACCCTTGTTTTTGCTGCAGGCAGTATATATGTTGGAACCGGTCAGATCGGACTACTATTACATATAGCTGCCATAGAAATGATCCGTCGAAGACTATGTTTTTGTATAAAATTTTTGTTTGTTTTTAAAGATATCCTATCCAATCACCCCAACCGAGTCTCCAATCTTTAGAGTTTATATAATCTGACCAAATTTGGTCAAAATCAGACAACTATTGCCATAGGATCGGGTGAAAAAAGAGTTTTTGTATGAAAAACTTTTTGTATTACATCCAAACTAAGTGAGAGTTTTATTATACTTCAATTAGTTTCCTATAATTCGATCAAAATAGAATCACACAGCTCTCATAGGAATAATCGGACGGAAATTGAGTTTTGTATAAAAACATTGCTGCTAGGGTATATAGCTTCGACACTCCGAAGATAGACGTTCTTTCTTGTTTGTTTTGTTGTTGTTTATTTTCTTTAGTTTTCCATACACATTCAATGTAATATTTATTATATTTTTCGAACGTATTCTCCATTTTCCCTTATCTCTGAATTTTTATTTTAAAAATCATATACATAATCCAAATCCTATAGGGCAGCTAATTATAAACTTACTATATAGTTCGTGGCTTAGGTTCATTTAAGTATTTTGTAATAATATTGTGTATCAATTTCATTTATTGCTCTTATCTGCATTGTGATTATCACGTTTCCCCGTTTTTGATTGGATGCATTTCAAAATGTACTTACACTCAACATATTTTTACTCCCTGTACCCATAAAATGGGTAAAAGGGGGTATTACATCTGTGCAAATGTATGTAACAGACAGAAGGAGACATCTCCGACCCTATAAAGTATATATATTCTTGATCAGTATCAAAAGAGATTTCGATTTGGCCATGTCCGTCTGTCTGTCCGTCTGTCCGTCTGTCCGTATGAACGCGTCGATCTCAGCAACTACAAGAGCTAGAGACACCAAATTTGATCAAGTTTGTTTCATATTTCAGATATCTCCCCCGTTCCCCCGCAAATCGATTAAAACCGTTTTACAGGAACAATTTTCAAGATATAGCTTTAAGATTTAGCATGTACAATACTTTAGTCTCTCTTAATCTACTGTCCAAATTTCAAGTCGATCGGATAATAAACACGGAAGTTATTCACGAAAGAAGATTCAGTGATGCAGCGAGAGGGGGAAGAAGAAGCACAGCCACCAATTAAAATGCCTCGCTTGCGCTGTCGTTTTTGCCGCCTATGTGCGTGCGTCTTTGTGTATGTGTGTGTGTATGTGTAAGTGGACTTAGATGTGATTGAATGTTTTAGACCTGGGTACAGGGAGTTTCGTAGTCGGGTATACTCGACTAGAGCATTCTTACTTGTTCTCATTCCTTCCTGTTGTACCTGAGCTTGTAATAATTTAAATAAGAAATTCTAATAAACACTCACTTTCACTAAGATCTAAGCTAACACTTAACTCTAACCACAAATAACCCAGACAGCATAGGTAGAAGATAGTATATATTTTAAAATTTTTCTGGCTTCGTCCGTCGGAACCACACACGAATTTAAACAAAAACAAGAAAGAACGGCTATCTTCGGCGTACCGAAGCAGCCTAACAGGAATTAAATTTTATATAAAACTTAATTTTTGTCTGATTGCTTCTATGGGAGCCATGTGGTCCGATGTTGATAAAATTATAGGAAACTATTCAAAGTATAATTAAACTCTCACTTAGTTTGGATGTAATATTTGTATAAACCAAAAGATTTTCATACAAAAATCCATTTATCATCCGATCCTATGGCAGCTATGTGATAAAGTGGTTCGATTTTGACCAAATTTGCTCAGATTGTATAAACCCTCCATAGACTCGGACACTGGGTGAGTTTGGTGAGGATATCTTTATAAACAATAAAGTTTTTCATACAAAAACATAGTCGTCGACCGATCATTCCTATGGCAGCTATATGTTATAGTGGTCTGATCCGGCTGGTTCCGACATATGTACTGCCTGCAGCAAAAATAAGGGTCTGTGCCAAGTTTCATTACGATAGCTTTAAAACTGAGAGACTAGTTGGCATAGGAACAGACGGACAGACGGACATTGCTACATCGACTCGGCTATTCATGATGATTCAGAATATATATACTTTGTTGGGTCGGAAACGTCTCCTTCAGTCCATTACACATTTCGAGACAAAATAATAATACCCTCTGCTAGGGCATAAACATGATTCAATATGAAAACTAGTCGGAAATATGAAAATGTCTGATATTCATGAATACACTTGTTTTTTAATATATATATTTTTTTTTTAATTTAGTTATTAACACAGACAACACTTCAATATTGTTATAAGTGTTATGGTTGTCTAGCTTGATTGGTCTTGGTTGTCGCCGAGCTTGTACATTTTATATACATATAAACATTATTGAATACAGCATAAACAATAAAATTTATGAACATATTTCTTAAGACAGGGTTCTGCGCACGAACGCTAGTCAGTTTCTTGAAGTGTTTCTACATAAAAATTGAAAAGAGGATAGAAGCTATTTGATGATTGTAGAATATAGGGAATAGGATTGAATCCAACTGTACAATACCTATGCTAAGGTTGGGTTGTGAACCAGTTTCACTTTGTTTCCATTGACACTGACCTAGACGAGGTGCCTTGGGGGTCAACGTGGAGATCGTTGACTAGATTAGGGAACGCACCAACTCGAGAGCGCCCTTTACAGTAGCAGTCGGTTAGTAGATTGCGGGCAACGGAACCCAGAGCAGCGCGGGACGGGCAAATGCGCCTTAATTATAATTTTCGCATTGTGATTAGCGTGGGTACTCAGTCTCTCTTAGCAGTGTGAAGTGGCGTGAGCTTCGAGCTGGATTAATGCATCTATAATGTTGTTTGTTTGTTGATTGCAGGATGGTGGCGAGGGACACGTGGGCACCGTGCGTAACTTTGAATCCGCCGAGGAGGTGGTCGTTGTCTGGGACAATGGCACCGCTGCCAATTATCGCTGTGCCGGCGCCTACGATCTGCGCATTTTGGACAGTGCCCCAACTGGCGTGAAACATGAGGGCACCATGTGCGATACGTGCCGCCAGCAGCCGATCTTTGGCATACGCTGGAAGTGTGCCGAGTGCATCAATTACGATCTGTGCTCCATTTGCTATCATGGTGATAAGCATCATTTGCGGCATCGCTTCTACAGGATTAGCACGCCAGGAGGTGAGCGTGCCATGCTCGAGCCGCGTCGCAAGTCCAAGAAGGTGCTGGCACGTGGCATCTTTCCGGGTGCACGGGTTGTGCGCGGCGTTGACTGGCAGTGGGAGGATCAGGATGGCGGCGTTGGACGTCGCGGCAAGGTGAATGAGATACAGGATTGGTCATCAGCATCGCCGCGATCCGCGGCTTATGTCATCTGGGATAATGGCTCAAAGAATTTGTATCGCGTAGGCTTTGAGGGCATGGCGGATCTGAAGGTGGTGAACGATGCCAAGGGCAGCAACGTATATCGCGATCATTTGCCGCTGCTGGGCGAGAATGGGCCGGGCAAGGGGCCGCATGGCTTTCAAATTGGCGACAAGGTCACTGTTGATCTGGATTTGGAAATTGTGCAATCGCTGCAGCATGGACACGGCGGATGGACGGACGGCATGTTCGAGTGTCTCAGCAATGCGGGCATGGTTGTTGGCATCGATGAGGATCATGATATTGTTGTTGCCTACAACTCTGGCAATCGCTGGACCTTCAATCCAGCTGTGCTGACCAAGGTCTCATCGCCAACAACGGCGCCGCCCGAGTTTCAAGTGGGCGACATTGTCAAGATCTGCTCCGATGTCGAGAGCATCAAAATGCTGCAGCGCGGCCATGGCGAATGGGCGGATGCCATGCAATTGACACTGGGCAAAATTGGACGTGTCCAACAGGTCTATCATGACAATGATCTAAAGGTGGAGGTGGGCAACACCTCCTGGACCTACAATCCGCTGGCTGTGTGCAAAGTTGCCTCCACCAGCGCTGTGGGCGCGGGCGCTGCAGCCGCTGGCGATGGCAATTGTGCGCCAGTTATACCAAGCGGCGAGCGCTTGTCTGCAATTCTCAAGAAGCTCTTCGAGCCAAATGTGTCCGGCGATGCCACCGAGGAGTTTGTCAAGGCTGCTGCCAATGGATTTGCGGTAAGATGCACAATTGAAGCCATTACCTTTAACTAATCAATGCCTTTGCAGTCACGCTGTGAGGAGTATTTGGCTGGCGCCGCACAGCCCTCCACCTCTAGTGCGGCAGCTGCCGCTGCAGCTGTGGGCAGCCCCAGCGGCGGTGCCGTACCAGAGGTGAATGTCAATGGGGTCTTTGCGGGTCACACTGCTCTGCAGGCGGCCAGCCAAAATGGCCACATTGAGGTCATTCAAGTGCTGCTGCGTCATGCTGTCGATGTGGAAATCGAGGACAAGGATGGTGATCGCGCCGTACATCATGCGGCCTTTGGCGATGAGGCGGCAGTCATTGAAATCCTTGCCAAAGCTGGCGCAGATCTTAATGCCCGTAACAAGCGTCGACAGACCTCGCTGCACATTGCCGTCAACAAGGGTCATCTGAATGTGGTCAAGACGCTGCTGACTCTAGGCTGCCATCCTAGTTTGCAGGACTCTGAGGGCGACACGCCTCTGCACGATGCTATATCTAAGGTGAGATATCTAATAGTACCTCAACAAATTGATAAGTTTATATACACTCAAAAAGGTATTGTACAAAGTTACAAAATCTCACAAAATACAGCTTATAATGTGCGGTAAAGCTTGTATTTTTATATTTTTTATATATACTCACTCATATATAATTCCGATTGATCAATTTATAATCAGAGAGTACATTTAAATATTGGGTACAAAATCTTACTAAAGTGGAAACCGAAACTAAACTGACTATATTACTAAAATTGTATATTTTAATTTAATCAATTTTTTCTAGGAGCATGATGAGATGTTGTCGCTGCTGTTGGACTTCGGCGCTGACATTACGCTGAACAACAATAATGGATTCAATGCGCTGCATCATGCAGCGCTTAAGGGCAATCCGAGCGCCATGAAGATATTGCTAACTAAAACGAATCGTCCTTGGATTGTGGAGGAGAAGAAAGACGACGGCTACACGGCGCTGCATTTGGCAGCGCTCAACAATCATGTGGAAATTGCCGAGCTGCTTGTGCACATGGGCAAAGCCAATATGGACAGACAGAATGTGAATCTCCAGACGGCGCTGCACTTGGCCGTGGAGCGTCAGCATGTGCAGATTGTTAAGCTGCTGGTGCAGGATGGCGCTGATTTGAATATAGCCGATAAGGATGGCGATACGCCACTCCATGAGGCCTTGCGTCATCATACGCTGTCGCAGCTGAAGCAACTGCAGGATGTGGAGGGCTTTGGCAAGCTGCTGATGGGCTTGCGGAATGCCAACAACAAGAAGGCATCCGCATCGATAGCCTGCTTTTTGGCGGCCAATGGCGCCGACTTGACACTCAAGAATCGCAAGCTGCAAACGCCACTAGATCTGTGCCCCGATCCGAATCTCTGCAAGACGCTGCTCAAGTGCTACAATGAGCGCAAGACCGATGATGCCGAATTGCCAGGCAATGTGGCCGGCACGAGCTTGAATGCCCGTGCCCGCGCCCAAAGCGCAGCAGCAGCTGGTACTGCAGCTGCGGGCATGCATCAGTCGGCCACGGCGAATATACCACTCAATACGGTTGCCTCGGGCAGCTCCTTCGGTCCGCTAAATGGGCTCAGCACAGACATGGCGCAGTCGCTGCACGTGGAGAGCAGCAGCAGCAAAAACAGCAGCAGCAGCAATAGCAACAAGCCCGCCAGCCTGGAGGAATGCCTTGTCTGCTCAGATGCCAAGCGGGATACGGTTTTCAAGCCCTGTGGCCATGTTAGCTGCTGTGAGACGTGCGCGCCGCGTGTCAAGAAGTGCCTCATCTGTCGGGAGACGGTCGCATCGCGAGAGAAAATTGACGAGTGCCTTGTGTGCTCGGATAAACGCGCCGCTGTCTTCTTTCGCCCATGCGGTCATATGGTGGCCTGCGAGCATTGCAGTGCGCTGATGAAGAAGTGCGTCCTATGTCGTACACAGATCGACGAGATGTTATCCTTTACGCTCTGCTGCGGTGGCATGGGCACCGCTGAAAAGGTCAGCGTCGCAGGCACCGCCTGCCTGATCGCAACCGAGGATAAGTTCATTGAGCCGCCGTGTGTGAACACTTCCGGGCATAGCGTAGCCATGAACAACACTGTGGTCACTCCTGTGGCAGGTGGCAGCAACAGCAGCAATCAGCTGAACAGCCAGAATAATTTATTAGCCGCTGCGGCAGCAGCAGCAGCAGCAGCAGCAAATGTTAACAACTTGCCGCCAGCAACGGGCATGTTGGCCCCATCCAATGTCAACAATTTCCAAATGGACGATGTGCAGAAATTGAAGCAACAGTTGCAGGATATCAAGGAGCAGGTGGGTGTTAGATGTAAATGCTAGCCTTGTTTTATTTTTAGTTAAATTTTATGTGTTGTTAAATTGACTAGAGTTTGAGTACCAATTAATTTTACACAGCTAAAAAAGTTGCTGGCATTAGAGTATTTATTTAATTTAAGTACGTAACGTTTACTTTACATATCTGAATATAAATTCCCCGTTCGAAATAGTATTTATTTAATGCACACATTGCTAAATAAGCCAATTTTGTATCCCTTTTTCAGACCATGTGCCCCGTTTGCTTCGATCGCATTAAGAATATGGTGTTCCTGTGTGGACATGGCACCTGCCAGATGTGCGGTGATCAGATTGAGGGCTGTCCCATTTGCCGCAAGACGGTGGAGAAGCGTATCTTGCTATTTTAAAGTTGCACAAGATGTTATCCATTCTTGGCACACACATTCCGCGCACATTTTCCAAGCACGCTTGCATGCGAATCGGCCTTAAATTAAGTATTATTTAGAGAAATTACATATTATATGTATACATACATACAAATAGCTATGTATACACATACATATACGCGCATATATCGGTCTTATAAAGCAAAAAATATATATTTTTAACAAACATTTCACAACATAGCAAAACTAAGCATTAATGCTCTTCATATTATCGATGCTCTCCTTGCTCATTAGATCCTTAAGTATGTCCTTTTTGGCCTCAAAGTAATCGCGGAACCAGAGTATGTGCTCCTTTTTCTCTTGCGCCGTAACATAGGGATTCTTGGAGAGGCCCACGCACACCAGCTCCATGAAATGGCGTATGGGTCCCTTATTGGGACACCAGCCCTCCAAATGCTGTTCGAGAAAGATGTGCTCCGAAAAGTCAACGTTTGCTTCCTCCAGCAAATCTTGCTCGTTGTCAATGGGAAAACGCCAAACTTTACCCTGCTCCGTCCACTGTACCATTTGCTCAAAGTGATTGGCCGGTGGATGTGCCGCCTGTAGGTTCAATTCGCGTTCATTTAGCCTTGTCCAGGTGGACAGCATGTCTGGCGAATCCAGAAGAGTTGGTGAACCCTTGGTAAAAATGCCCAACGGTTCGCCGCCGTACAAATTGACGCTGCCCGAGAAGGTTTCCGCCTTGCGCTTGATGTGCCGTTGCGGACGTTGCGGCGTGCGATCATCAGCCCTCGATTGGGAGCGCGATGCCAGCGTGCGACGCACATACTCGCCGCGAGTCTGTTCCAGCTCCTGTGGTTGCTGCCGACGATCGATTTTCATGCCCACAATAAGTTCGCTGGAAGACGGAAAGTTAATATAAAATAAATAGTTTAAACACTACTGCAGGCTTGCCTCAAATTGAGCTCCTTGTCTGTACTGGTGCTTGCTGTAGTTGTACTGTTGACATCACCTTCTGCTGTAGCTGATTCGCCTTCTGCGCTGTGTCCCAACAGCTTGGCCAGCAGCTCGGATTCAGCTTGCTTTCTATCGCCTTCGCCGGTGCCCAACATGCTGGCAATATTCTTGGCTGCTGTGATAATATTCTTGGCGGCGACATCCTGCTTGATCGCCTCCCTGCGACGCTTATTGGCATCGCCGGGGCGTGGTAAGTCCGTGGATGAAAGCTGATCATTGGCTTGCATTTGCATGCTGCCTAGCAAACGATTCAAGCGCTGCGCTGCTGTCTCTGTAGTTGCCTTTGGTTTCCTCTGTTTCTTGGACTGCTTCTCGTCATCGGAGGAGGAGGCGCCATCGTCGTCTTTGGACTGGGAAGAGCTGGAGTAGCTAACAAGTCCCACGTTTTTACAGGCGGCCGGCAGCAATGCTCTACAAAAAACAACGACTATAACAACAAGGTAACAGTTTGCATTTATTTGCGTATAACATGCCGTATCGTAAGCCTTTGTGCGCTGCGCAGTGCCAACATTTTAGCCAATTTCTTTCACAATTTTACAAAAACTAGAAATCTTTTCAGGCACCTTACGCTCGCGTAACAACAATAAGCGAGAATTGTGTGACCAACATGGCAACGCCATCGCTTTGCTTAGTTATCGATTGTGTGTTTAATTATCGGTATACGACTTATTATTGTATATATTCTATACTTTTTGAATCAACAGAATAGAATACAAACAGATCGCGGCGTAGCGGGATCAATAAAAACTACAATTTGAAAATTGTCTTTCACAATTTATATTGTTATGATATTTGAATTGGCGCTATTAGAGATCTTAAACAAGAAATACACCAAAAAAAATTTGGTATATATCTTGCTTCAAAGCTTCGGTCACACTTCATTATAAGAACACAAACAGGTCTTTTATTTTATCAATTGTGTTTAAATAATTATGAGAAAAGTAAACAAACAAGTAATTAGTAAGTTATAGTTTTTATTATTGGCATCTACTTGCAATTTGCACAATGAGCGCAAATGCCTTTAACTTTGAAATCAAGTTAAAACGTGAAAACAAAGTGTATTACGAGAATGTACGTTCAAACAAATGTAAACAAATTATTCAACTTAAGTTAATTAAACTTTTTAATTAGGAAATGCTGGTGGGCTGCGTCCAGTTTCAGTGTCCAGCTGAAACCAAACACGATGGTATACTTCTAACACTTGAGGGCATCGTAAATTTGCAGCTGAGCAGCAAAACTGTTGGCCTCTTCGATGCCTTCTATAATTCCGTGAAACCCATTAATTTGCTACAGAATAGCCTGGAGCTGTCAGCCCCCGGGAAACTGAGTGCGGGCAATTCAGAGTTTCACTTTGAGCTGCCGCTGGTGTGCAAAAAGGAGCCCCGCATACTATATGAGACATATCACGGCGTCTTTATTAGCATCAACTATCAGCTAAAATGCGATGTGAACGTAAAGCGCAATTTTCTGGGCAAATCTTTGCAGAAAACGCAGCAATTCTGTGTGCAATACAAGCCGTCGTCGCTCGGGGATGAGGCATCCCGTGCTGTGCCCTTTAGCCTGACGATGAGCAATGCCAAGGACCGGGTCACAATGCCTAGATTTCTTATCACTGGCCGCTTGGACCGTACCGAATCTTGTGTAACGTTCCCCATTACGGGCAGCTTGACAGTGCAACATACCGAGGCACCAATAAAATCCATTGAAATGCAACTGGTGCGCGTGGAGACCTGCGGCTGCGATGAGGGTTACTCGAAGGATGCCACCGAAGTACAGACCATACAAGTTGCTGATGGAAATGTCATGCCTAAGCTCGAGATACCAATTTATATGGTGCTGCCTCGTTTGTTTACCTGCCCAACGCTATTAACCAAGAACTTTAAAATTGGTTGGTGTTTTAATTTTATGAAAATGTCTATTTTAATTCTATTTATGGTTTATGTTTACAGAATTTGAGCTGAATTTGGTTGTGCTGTTCAAGGAGGACCATACCGTCAGTGAGAATTTTAAAATAGTTTTGAAACGTGCTGCGGGGCCATTGTCTAGCAAAATAACAACAGCTGGACGCTGAATCACATCGAATATGGCTGCTAATTATATATACATATACGAATATTAGGCTTCATTATACTATGTTCCCGAAGGGAAAATAGTATATTGGGCTTGCGAAATGTCCGTCTGTTCGTCTGACCGTCTGTCCGTTTGACCCTACACCCCCACAAATCGGCATATGATATCCCCAAAACACGTTTTTCAAGGGGTATATCTCATACAGTTTCAGAGATAGAGTCACCAAATTTGTCATACTTACTAATGTTGACCGCCTGGACAAATCTGCATCAAAAATTTTTGGACCCCCACCCCCTCCCCCACAAAGGAGCAAAATCTATATATCCAACACCTGTGCAGTTTTTTTCGCGTCGCTTTCTGAACACACAAATAACCAAATTATATAGGATTGGGAACATAGTATTCTGCAGTCGGGTGCGTCCGACTGCAACGTTCTTACTTGTTTTATGCTCGAAATGTTCTTTTTAATTAATTTGTATATCAGGGTACACTTTTTTTTACTATGTATCAACAGAAGCAAATATTTGAATGTTTAACTCTTTCAAAATTGGCGCGCTGATTTAGCGCTGCCACCTAGTAAAGCAATACGACTTAAAATTACCTAAAAAACGACACACGAATAATAAGATTGCCTACTGAAACGAAATGGGAAAGGAACATCCCGCTTTCAATAGATTTTAAACAGATTTGGAATTCTTTCTGCTTAAAGATTTACGCTGATATGAAAACAACATTAGGCAATGCCATTTTAATGTTGTTTATGCCAGCTTATCATTGGTATTTCCGCATATATGCTCTTTTTCAAATGTAATTCTTTGTTATGCTTTGCTTTAGATGCCGCCATCTTTGGTTATGAACTTGATTATTATCTTTCAATTTGTAACAGCTGCCAAAACAAACTCTACCTCAGGCAATTCTACTGAAATAATATACAATGTGTGTGTGTGTGTGTGTGTATATGTTAGATATATATTTTGAAGTTTAAGATAGCACCCTCTTTATTATTCTTATTTTCCCTGCTGATACCGCTGCTGCGACCGGTAAGTGCATATCAATTTCCTGCTGCCTCGTTGCAAAAACTTTAAATCTTTAATAAGCACGTGTGGGTGTGTGGTTGTGTGTATGTACTGTACTCACTCTCACTCTCACACACATAAGCTCGGCTTTTATGTCTGCGCCGGTAAGCTACTCACACCTACAAATATAAATTACTTAGCATAAAATGCCGTGCTCTCTTTTCTTATATTTCTTTCTTTCTGGGAAGGACGGGTGTTTCGTCCAGCTCTTTTACATTCGATATATAAATATTGCCAGCTATATATGTACATACGTACTAAAGTACGGCGACGTCGCAAGTTTCAAGTTCACTAAATTATGTACCTACATACATACATACATACATATAATGTACGTTCATATATGCACACATATTTATTCTACTTGGCGGCGCAACTTTCCTCCATAAAGAAACACTCCCACACTCATGCACACAAACGTATTTATTTAAGACAAATAACAAAAAAAAGAAAGAAGTCAGGAAAAACTGTTGCTTTCTCTGTCTGTTTTGTCGTGTATGGTGGGGAGTGTGGGGGAGGCTTCAAACTGAAATTGTGCTAAGAAGCTGCTGATTCCTCCCACTGTCAGCCGGCAATTTGTGTGTCACCAAAATGTACCACTAACAAAGCACCCACTGACAAAGTTTTTCAAGACTTGTTTGTATATTTCTTTTTTTTTTTGAATGAATAGAAGGACGCTTGGGTTTCAAGTTTTAAAGTAATACCAGTCCGCCCCTCCCTCAAAAAAACAGAAACTTTTCACACCAAATGTTGCCAACATGGCTGCCGCCCTTGTACACAGATTTCGATATTAGTTGGCAATTGTTAATGGGCAGCACTGGCAGCTGTCAAAGTCGCGTCGCATTGGGTGGGAGGGGGTACGAGGTGCTTGGGGTGTTGTGGTGTGGGACTTTTGGGATTGGGCCTTAACATTAAAGTGGCGTCACGTCGTGTAATTGATTTAAAATTAGCACATCGCTTACAAATTTAAATTGTTTACATGTGCCTGGGGACAGATGCTGCTGCTGTTGCTGTAGGTGGGTGTGCGTGTGCGTGTGTGTGTGTGTGTGTGTGTGTGTGTGTGTGTGTGTTGGTATGTGTATTTATGCATGTTTAATGAACATGGAGCTACCGCCAGGGCTGCTGTAATCGCATTTCAATATGCTATGTAACCCAAGCCGTGTCCCGCTGCGAGCTGCTGCTCATCGTTGCGTCTGCCCCGTCCCGCATAGTTTTGGCCATGCCTCGCTTGGCCATCTGCACCGTTGCAACGGCAATTTAGTTTGTACGGCAAACTTTTCATCGCGGCTCTGACCCGTAAACGAGGTCAACGGAAAAAACCATTTTGAAAAATTCATATGCAAACGTATTTTCAGTTGCAGTTGCAAGTTGCAGGTGCCAGATTGCAAAAACAGAAATTCCCTTTTCAAAAGCCCCAGCCATAGAAAACTTTTTAATGGCCCGCACATTTTAATAGGTGTGTTGCTCAGGGTTATACTATATATGTGTATATATATGTATATATAGAGTGCTAGTCTTTCTCGCAGTTAGGATCTGCTCGCACAATGTTGTCGTTAATTGAAACTTTATTCGCTCCATTGCTTGTACTTGTTGCTCTGCAAATTGTTAAAAGTTTATTTTAACGATTGTTAAGAGACTTGAACTTCTAATAGGATTTGTCTCATTGCGTTCAGATGAATGAATTTAATTGAATAAACGACTGAACCCATGAAGAGATGCATGAACGAAACTGTTCAACTTGCCTAGGACCTTCAGTGGAATTAAACTGTTCTAATTGAACACACATAAGTACATTTCTCTCATTTCTTAGGAGTCACTTCTTGTTCTTGTACTCTTATAATTCTTTTTTAGTATTCTAACTTAATACTATGCTCATAATTTATTTTTTTGCCCGAGAATGTATCCAACAGAAAGTTGGTAATATAATTTATTCAGGTACAAGTTAAGATTTTTTAAAAAGATTTTTATTTCTTAGCCTTCCACTTGGCGGTGTACTCAGCAGTCTGCTGGCAGCCGGGCTGGTGTGTTTTCTTAGGCGCTGAAGATGTCTGTCGGGGAAATACCGAGGTCCCTGTGCAGGGTTGAATTCCTCGCATACCATAAGACATTCGTTATTATTCTAATGGGCTTTGTTCTGGACCACCTGTACTTATTGCAGCTGGGCCTTAGAGGCAGTGACCCAGCATATTTCCACCTGCTTATACGTAGGTGAGTATTTTTTCTGTTATCAAATTGAACTGAAAGGCCCAACTCAACTGCTAATTGACAGTTGCTTTGACAGCTGGAATCAATTATTGAACTTTGCCTTATCGATTACCATGTACCTGAGCGCCGCCAACTTTACTCAAATGTTTTGCACGGCTGCCGCTCACCTCCCGCTTTTTAAACTGTTCCACAGGCGAAAGTTAATTCGCACGGCATTTAGCTAATTGTTTGGCCAGCTCTGGCGGAAGTCTTGCAGTTCTGGCTCAAAGTGAAACATTTTGCTTTCCAAGATAAGCCCCCGTACCGTTGACCGTTGACCATTGGCCTTGCCACCCCCCGCACCGTTTCAGCTTAAGTGTGCGTCCCCGAGCTATACCCAAATAAAACTTTTGACTAAACCCGGTGTTGCTAATTGTTACACGGGCCCTAAACTGCAAGTCCATGAGTAATTAGGGTCTGGATTAGGTACTGCCTACGCTCTAATAAATTTTGGCCTAAAGGCGCACCCGTGTCCTGTCCGGGATCCCGTCCGGGGCGTTGCCCGGAACGTACAGAGCACTTGGGCGGGGATCAGGACGCATTATGCCATTTCGCGTCCGTTGACGCTGATGTACGTACGTGTTTCGGCGTGCTTCCGTGATAATTTCAAACTTTTGCACCAATTATGTGCACGGCAGCGCCGATGCTCCTCATCTATGTGTGTGTGTGTGTGTGCTTGGATGTGTGTGTGTGTGTGTTCTTGTGTCTGTGGATGTTGCGACGCCTTCGTTTTTGTGCCTTTAGTTTATGCTCATTACGTGAGTGCTGCGCGCAGCAAACTCACAAATTGTTGTACAAGAAATGATGCCGCGGGCGCTACACAGGCCAAGCACACACAAACACTCACACACACAAACATACACAAACACACACAACACACACACGCACAGAATGCAAAAGGAATTATTTTTGCTTTTGCAGCGCATTTTCGAATTTAATTTTCAGGTTAACTGCGCGCTTCCAAAGTTTCTCCTTAGCTGTTATACGTGGCGTATACGCGCTTTTTCATTGCCCATTTCATTTTGGACAGCAGCGAGGGTGCTCATTAAGTAATGTGCATTGCCTGATCGTTAAATTGGTCTCATAAACCTGTCAAAACTTTAGCACTTTTTAATTAATTGTTCAAAATTTCATTTATGCATTTTTGAAGGCAAAATATTTGCATGGCTAAAAATATAGCAATTGTCTGGTTGAGTGGTGGCAACGATTTTCAGTTGCCAAAAGTCAAATCATTTTGTTGAAATTCCATCTGGCAGCTGTATTTCGAATTGTTACGCTTTGTGCACCAAATTTGAATACAAACCGCAAATATTTGGACTTTGATGTTTCATTTCATAGCTCAGGTTTTATTAGTTTTTGAATAGCCCTCGTTTAGCCACAGCTTGTGGCATCTACTTAGCTGTCTGGCCACGCCCATTCACTATGACTTGACATATAATTAAGACCGTTTCCGTCTCACGCTTCTCTTGACTGCTCTGTTTAAGAGCAGATATAAAAGTTGAGGTCCAAATGTTGACACTTGAAATTTTTGCCTGTTTACCTTTTAGACATATCCTGGCAAACGTCCTGCGGCAGCAGCAGCAGCATCAGCTTAACTTGCGCCGCACAGCGAAAATACTATTGCATTTCCCCCTCAAGCATTCACCAGCTCCTGGCACAATTTCTCTCTGGCACTTGTACCTGCATTAGTAAAAAGGAGCTCATGGTCTAGACAGGCTGACAGGCGAAATAAGCAACCGGAAAGCATTCGCTGTGTTCCGTGTACCGAAGATTTAACGCACTTTCTTAACACATTTTGACATCTACCATAGACAGCTCAAGCTTACTTCATATTTCGGTTACTTTTCTCCACATTTAAAGCTATGACCTTAGTTTTAAGCAAGCATGTTTCTTGGGACTTGAGAGCGTCCTCAGTCAATCAAGTCGTCCCCTGATATGATCGTCTTCGTTACACTGCTTGTTGAACAGCTTGATACTTATGTGTAAGAAACTAGAACCCTTTGGGAATTGCAGACCTGAAAATAGTAAAATTAGTTTAATTCAAAATTAATTAGCACGCTGTGCTTCAATATTTCTTTGATTTACTTAACTTTGTATTTATTGTTCCATTTGAGTTTGTTTTGTGGAAGTTCGACTGTATCCTAAATATCGAAAACAAATTGTTATAGATTTCTATAGAGTTCCTAGAATTTACTTTCTTTGCTTTTAAGTATGTTCTCACATATTTTATATCTGACCCGTTCTCTTATTGAATTAACTATCCCAAAGAGTTTAAAAAACTATATTGTGGTTTGTGGAAAGTCGATCTCTCTGGCCATCGTCCGTCCGTATTAACGCAATATTTTTGTAGACACTTTTAAGCTAGAGCAACCAAAGTTGGTTCAGGTTTTGGCATATGAGGAAAATTTGTAGCTCCCACATGTTTTTAGCAAGACTCAAAAAACTTAAAATTATGACTTCCATGAGAGATATGACTAATTATTATTGTTCTTATAGCCACGTTCACTTTATCAGACAGGCAACAGAGTATACCATAGTCAGGAACTTCCAACTGCAACGTTTCTACTTCAGATAGGATATGGTTATTAAATACTACTCATTCTATGAATCAGGAATCAATATGGGGTCGGATATGCCTCTATCAATGCGTAGCAAACTTCGTGACATACATATAATACCCTCTGTGAGGATATGGAAAATATAAAATAAAATAGAAAGGAATTTCCATCATTTTGTGGTGCCTCCTGTGTTGTATTATTATTATTTTTTTCATTTTTTCATTTTTCCTACAATTGTCAGCGCAAAACTGCATAAACTATCAGGAGCAGCTGGGGCAGAGAAGTTGGAGTGGATACAGGAAAAGTTTGTGTCGCATTTTCATTGGAGAACAGGCCGAGAGCTTCTACAGAATATAGTTACATTTAGTTTGTTTGTTTACTTTCAAATTGTAAATGGATTAGCCGCACAGTAGGAGCGCGCGCGCCAAGCCTGACAAATTGAATTTGTTAGACTCGGAGCGGAGAGAAGTTTGAAAACTTTTGCTTGCATGGTTAAGGATATTGGACGTGGGGTGCCATGCTCGGAGTGCTATCGCCATAAGTTCCCGCCGCACAAACTTTTCCCCAGCGAAAGTGTTGCAAAATAAATTGCTCCACTGAAGGTGGCCGGAGGCAAACTGCTGCCAAAAGAGTTAAAAGCCGTACAGAGTGCGAGGGTATTGTAGGATGACTGACTGATGAAACTACTGGCAAACAGCCATCAATACTTGCGCTGAGATTTCAAATTGGTGAAACAAATGTAAGATTAAGCTTAAAGTGCAGTTAGTCGCACACGTGTGTCTAAATTATTTATTGCCGAATTTCAAACTTAAATTTAACCTAACAGCAATCGAAATATACAAATATATAACCTAACTGTGCTGCCGACTGGCACTATAGTTTCGATGATTTATTGTTGTGGACACTATCAATACTTATTGATATATAGTTTTTTTTTACAAGTTCTTAAAAACACTATCAAACTATTGATGCTGTGCCTGTCTTTAGTTAGACAGCTTTAGTTAATGAGTTTGTAAGTTCGACACGAATTTCTTAAAAGTTTTCTTTTAATGTGTTAAGTTATGTCTTAACTTTTTTTGAGGAAGAAAGTGTTTTCCATGGACCGTTGGGGCTTAAAAATACTTTTGATGGTACTTTCGCTGGCTTATCTGAAATCTATTAATATTCATAGCAAGTTTCTTAAAAACTATTAAAGCAATCGATGTTCATAGTTTAACATAATTAAAACCCATGTAGTAAAGATCATTAGATATCCATAATAACTGCTGGTTAAACGTTCAACCTACTCAAAGTTGGGCTTACGATAAAGTTTAACATATTGACAAACAGAATTTCCTTTTCGTAGATTAGTTGCAACTGCCTGGCAGAACGAACCAGGCGCTAAATTTACATGTTGATTATTAGATATTTATGGTGTTGCCACCTGGCAAGCATGAGCTTTTGCTGATCTGGCACCGCCAAGCAATATTTGCCATAGCAATGAGCAACTTCTATTAGAGCTTTAAGAGCTTTAACGTATTTAGCCGACCTGCGATGAGGTGCTGCCAACTTGTCATTATGGCGTTGCCATAATTGCGCACAGATTTGCAATTTCGTTTACTTCAGCATGAGAAAACGAACATCAATTTCACGACAATTAAGTTTAATTTTCACTTGAACATGAGGAAATGAGCCTTATTGCTTAATCTTTCTATGTATTGAGATAATTGTAATGCCAAGTACATCACATTTGCCACATGTAATCCAAAACGTGCTCCGACAACGCCCCGGCACTTTAATAAACCCTTTGCTAGTTATATTAAATCCATGTAACGACCACTCGCCAAAATGTTGCCCTCCTATACGTCATTTACATTATTATGATGAGATGCAAATCTCGTTAAAGGACACTTCAGCCAGCCCCCTAGCAAGGAGGGCAGGCTGGCTGGCAGGCAGGCAAGCAGCACGTCACCCAGTTGCTCCGCTGCTCCGGATCTCCGCTACCCCGCTGCTCTGCTGTTGGGCTGGTCCTTTTGCCATACTTCAATATGTGTGCCATATGCCCCAGTCTGGCGTTGGTGTCGTCTCTCTATCTGTACATATGTGTGCGTTTGTGTGTATGTGTGTTATTCTTATGCAAATTACATTTCCTGTGTTTGAGCTACAGCTTGTAGATACATGTGTACGCGTGTGTGCGTGAGTGTGTGCTTATTTTGCATGCAGACACACATTTAGTTCAAAATATTATACAATTCTTTTGTAAAAGTCAACAACAGACAGGCTAGAGCTCATAAATGTTTCCCTCCCTTTCTTGCAAGCTCTGTCTCCTTTTGTCGGATTGCATATTTGTGTCCCGTTATGACATATTTGTTGCTGGCGTCAGAGTTTGTTTAGCATCTGATTTGCATTTGTAAACTTTACTATGTCATGTGTCCATTTGTTGTTTTTAAAGCATTTTTACAGATTTACGTATCAGTAGCAGGGCATATCAAAGCCATATAAGAAACATACAAATTCACACACACACACACGCTTACATAGCCATTTTGAAACACCCACTGTGCCAGTCGCCGCAGGTGGCGTCAACTTTGAGGTTAGGGGCGCACACGTGCGCATTTTCATTTTTTTTATTTGAAACTCATTAGCTGTTAGAGCATTTTATCAGCATCAGCATATAATACACTTGCCAGGAGGCCATTATAAATTGCTTATGCAGCATGCAGAGGATGCCTAATGCGCAACGGGGTACATTTAGTTTTTAATAAATCAATAACATTCAACTAAAATTCACAAAGATGAAAGCTAATATTGCAGAGTGAACAAAGCTGACTGAAAGCTTTTCAAATGTTAGCAGATTAAAGTTAGTTACGAACGGATAACTTATCAGCTTAAACTAGAATTCAACATTAGGTTATGTTGAGGGAGCAGATTTCCCGTGTCAGGAGACGTCACACAGACAATAAGGTCCTTAATGGTACCGCATGAAGAAACCTCGCGATTGCTATCAGCCTTGAAATATTCTTTATATTCTTTAAAATTTTAACACTTGGTGGAGCTTTATCCCTTATGAGTCTGTTTCTTGCAGCTTCATTTACCAGGAGACGTCACACAGACCATAAGTGGCACTGCATGTAGAATCCTCGCGATTGTTAGGATCCTGTAACCATCCTTTTCATGGGAGCTTAAGAGCTTGGTGAAGCGGTAAATGCTTTATACATATCCGATGGAGAAGAATGTGCGGGCTTCCAGTTGCTTGACTCTGTTTCCTGCGCGTCTGGGCTTGTGCATAGAGGGTGTTCCAAAGTTTCGACTTTTCCGAACTCCTGGCACTACCTGCAGGTTTAATTGTTAGGGATGAGAAACTTAGGAGATTGAGTTAGCTCAAGAGAGCAAACCTAAGCTGAGCTGAACTTATCAGCGCTGGAAAAAAGCCAAAACAAAAGCTTAACTAAGTTTATGAGCTCATCCTTCAGCTCAGCTTAGTTGTTTTGATCAAACGTGCTTGGTTTTTTAGCTCGTTAACTTGTGGATTTATGTGACCAGTCGTAGTAAAACCATTAACTGTGAATAAATCTAATGTTTATATGGTCTAGACCCACCTTCGTGCAATAAATAAAAGAACAATAAATTCTCAGCGCATCTCAACTACATATACCAGCTCGCTGATATTATCAGCTCAGCTTTATTGTTGTTGCCTTGGTTCTGTTGACGCAGGGTTTCGCACAGGACTAGCTCAGTTGCTAAGGAATTTCTCCCAGTAAACGAAAGTTCGCGGTTCAACACCCGGCAGGCAACTTGAATGTGCGTACTGTTTGAGAAACTTCAATTTGGGGAAAGGGCGATGATGAGTGGATGGAGACTCATTTCTTACACCCTGTACCCATAAAATGAGTAAATAGGGGTAATAAAGCTGTGCAATTGTATGTAACAAAAGGAGATATCTACGACCCTATAGAGTATATTCCTATATTGTTGATCAGCTTGATCGGCATCATCTGTGTGAGTACAGGGTGTCTTGTAGTCGGGTGTATTTGATTGGAGCGTCCTTACTTGTTATATCAACAAATGTTTAAAATTTTCTCCTGTGCTGGGATCAGATTGCCAAATATCATAACTTTTAATCAAATTAACTGAGGTACCATGTGCTCTCAACATAAGTAACCTAAGTAATTTAATTTGCAAAGCAAAAAGGTAAGCTTATAATTAAATTAGCTAGAGTATAAAAGTTTCGTTTGGCTTGCAAATATATTGAAATCTTTTTGTTCTCCGCTCGGCAGTTGGTCGCTTTGTCTCCCGGCCAGGTTAATGGCTGACAGGCAGCACGTCTGACAATTGGGAAATTGGAAGTTAAAACCATTAAATAAATGAGCGTCACACAAGAGTCACCACAGAATCACATTGCCGTTGCTGCTGCTGCTGTTGGAATTTTTATCTCTTTCGATTTGCAGAGTCATTCAATAACCCGCCCAGTTCAGCTCAGTGGCACAAATGATTGTGGGCGGGAATTGGGGTCTGAGGTTTTTTGGGATTTGGTGCCGCACTTTCAACAAAAGGCAAAACATCAGACGGGCCAAACAGGAAGCTCTGTTTGAAAGTCAACAGTTTTAACCTAATCACAGTGGATTTTATTGCTCGTCCTGTCAAATCGATACGAGAAGCGACCTTAGCACGGGTTTGGGGGCCGAACCTGAGGATGTTGCCCCAGTTCGACAATTGTGGAGCGCCACAGGATGCGTCCCTTAGCCATGGCGTCTGTAGTCTAAAGAATCATTAGGTTTATACGCTAGTGCTGCGTAAGAATTTTCGGGTGCGTTAAGTGCCCCAAGCTATCGAAACGGCCAAGTGAAGGGTAAGCCCCAATGTTATTTATCTCAAGATTAAATGGATTTGTGTGCAAAATTGTCTATTTGGCTCAGGCAACAGCAGCAGGAGCCGCTACTGAAGAGGCAACCAGTTCATTGTTTGAGCTTTTCGCAACGTGAACAATTTGATTGAGTTTGAACACAGGATACGGCGAGGATGCGGGGCCACTCTGAAGGCTGTTCCATTAAGTGGTACGAGCAGAGGAATTGCAGCTTAACGCTTTACAATTTGCTGGTTTTAGAGGCAATTAGAACAGACAAGTGCCAGCCGATTGATTTGGATTGGATAGAGTCCTGTTTTGTCAAATGGTCGGCTTGAAACTGGCTGACATCATTCAGGTACTCTCGCTGTGTGTACAGCAATTGAGTGGATGTCAACAATGTTGTACACTGTGAATGCTCTGAATGCTTCCAATGGACGTATTAGTCCTTTTGGATAACTATTTCGGCTCTCTGGCAAGGATTTGGGCAGAGAAGAAAGGCCAATAAAGCCATTTTAATCAATTGATTTTATGTGATTGAATAGTCGATAGCTATTTAGGGAAAGTACATATAAACGGATAAACTTATTTAGTCTAATATTTAAATGACAGGGATTGTTATAATTTTAATTTCAATTACAACAAGTAAGAATGCTTTAGTCGAGTATACCCGATTACAAAACTCCCTGTACCCAGATCAAAAATTTCCGATCACATCTACGTACACTTACACATACACAAAAGACGCACACACACGAGCGACAGCTCGAGCACAGCGCAAGCGAGGCATTTTAAGTGGTTGCTGTGCTGCTTCTTTCCCCCGCGCTCCAGCACTGAATCTTGTTTGTTGAATAACTTCCGTGTTTATTATCCGATCGACTTAAAATTTGGACAGTAGATTAAGAATGACTAAAGTATTGTACATGCCAAATCTATATCTTGAAAATTGTTACTGTAAAACGGGTTTTATCAAAAAGCGGGGGAGAATGAAAATCACAAAATAACCTTAACTTTATTTTTATTTTTTTATTTGAAAATCAAAAATTATCAATACTTTGTAAAAACACAACCGATGTTTTGGTTGATTTGACATTTAAATTTCTTAATTTCTTGAAGATTACATATCGTAATTTAATGGAAAACTAGCAGGTGTTGTCCGGCATTTCCCGAGCCAAATCTTTTTCAAAAAGTTCCTTTTTGTTATGTAAAATTCGCCAGCTCATATTCCCAGTGCAGTTAACAAGGAGCTACCCAGAATTGCAAAGGCCGATATGATGAAAAAACCAGTATTATTTTTACTCCCTGTACCCATAAAATGGGTAAAAAGGGGGTATTACATCTGTGCAAATGTATGTAACAGACAGAAGGAGACATCTCCGACCCTATAAAGTATATATATTCTTGATCAGTATCAAAAGAGATTTCGATTTGGCCATGTCCGTCTGTCTGTCCGTCTGTCCGTCTGTCCGTCTGTCCGTCTGTCCGTCTGTCCGTATGAACGCGTCGATCTCAGCAACTACAAGAGCTAGAGACACCAAATTTGAAATGTAGGTTCCTGTATAGCATACGCAGATCAAGTTTGTTTCATATTTCAGATATCTCCCCCCGTTCCCCCGCAAATCGATTAAAACCAGTTTTACAGGAACAATTTTCAAGATATAGCTTTAAGATTTAGCATGTACAATACTTTAGTCTCTCTTAATCTACTGTCCAAATTTCAAGTCGATCGGATAATAAACACGGAAGTTATTCACGAAAGAAGATTCAATGATGCAGCGAGAGGGGGAAGAAGAAGCACAGCCACCAATTAAAATGCCTCGCTTGCGCTGTCGTTTTTGCCGCCTGTGTGCGTGCGTCTTTGTGTATGTGTGTGTGTATGGGTAAGTGGACTTAGATGTGATTGGATGTTTAAGACCTGGGTACAGGGAGTTTCGTAGTCGGGTATACTCGACTATAGCATTCTTACTTGTTTAAACTTTGATGTATGTGTTTTTTTGTAAATTTTTTTTTATATGTAAATCTCAGCCTTGGTTCCTGTTAGAAACCACTAATTACTTGCTGCGGCATATTTATTTTTTATATTTTTATAAATTCTTTATAAATTGTTTATATGCATATGTAGGCTTTAAGTTATTTTTTCTAAAAATTGTCCCCAACTAGCATCACAGTCACTTAATCGATATGCATTAGTGCCAGGTGCTGAATGTAGAATAATCCACTTTATTTCAGCACAATCCATTTGCGATGCCTTCTGCTTGCTGGTCATAATCCCCCTACACAAAAATGTGCATTGATATTACAATCTAAATGGGAAAATCGTTTAACAACAGTCGGTTTAAGCAACCGTCGATGACCTGTACAATCGTTGGCAACATTGCGATTACACTGCAATGCAACTTTCTTATTTTCCTAACACACAATACCCAATAGCCAAAGCAATTCACAATAGATGGCTGTTGAAGCTTAGATTACACACGGACAAGCTCGTTCACAATGGCCAAGGCAATTTAAAATAATAGTCTAATAAAGTTACTTAGCTGGCGCCGCAACTGATTAGGTTGCCTCTAGATGGGGCAAGAGTTTGAGTCTGTGGCGCATACCCATCTTAAAGCCAATTTCCCAATTTTATTATTGCGCTTTTTCCAGTCGGACAGCCAAGCCACAGCAGCAATAGCATCAACACACACAACACCAACAATATCGTTATACACAGCTTGTAAAAAAATTAGTGACTTTGCTATACCCTGTACGAATAATTTGAATTTTCAGGTTGCAATATATTTATTCTTTCTGCAGAGCATCTTATAATAATATGTAACGAATCAAAGGAGACGTTTTCGATCCCATCAAGTATATATATTCTTGATCTGTAGCTGATTCAATCCAGCGATGTCCTTCTATCTGTTTCTATGCGAACAGGCCTTTCAGTTTTAGAGTTATTGTTTTATTGATGCTGGTTAAATTGTATAAGATATTGGAATATTATATCTTATACTTGATTTAGAACAATCGGATGAGAATGTTGTGTCTTCTTATGAAACAATTTTTTATCTCTACAGATATCTCGAAAATGTCAGTAATTTCAGATTTGATTATAGCTTATAAAGTTTGCTTGAATTTGATGAAGTCAAATGACTATATCATGTAGCTGTTATGGGAAAAATCGAACAGAAATTGAGTTCTTATATGAAAAACATTGCTGCAAACCGAAAATATTTGTTCCATCTTTTTGAGTAGCTAACATCAACTCTGTAAATATATAAATCCTGGTTAATTAAACTCTATATACGGTTGGGTAAGTTCGCAAGGTGCCGATCGTAACCAACACATATATATAATTATAAAAAATAAGAAAATTATTCTTAAGAGATATATCACGAGTATTCCAAAGTATATAGTTTTGTTGTACTTTTGGTTCATCAAAATACTGAATTGCATCTTCCCTGTAAGCTTTTTTCCATAAGATTATTTACTGATGGGCCAAAATCTATATTAAATTTGCAGTAATAATTGGTCAACATTAAATCAATTTAGAATGATATACACACAATTAGAGTTCCATTCGTTTTTTTTTATAATAAAGAAATCTAAGCAAATCTACTAATTTCCCCAGTTTTCTATACTCCATTCGATGGCAGGGTATAAAAAAGTTTATTCGCTGCAGCGTTTGAGCGCTATTTTGTTGGAATAAATTGAAGAATACTACGCTTCAACTTTAATTAAATTAGTTTAGCATACCCGTTGGCAATTAACTGGACAGCAGGGTATGGGAACGTTGATTCGTTCGCTGCGCTGCCGCGGTCGTTTGGGTAATGCGCCGCGTGCCTTTGCTGCTGCTGTGGCGATGCCCTTTTTGCGCTTATGGGTGAGAAATGCTTTCTTTATGTATTAATAGTACTCCCTTCTGCACTCGAGAGCCAATGCGGTGCGGGGGTCAGGGTAGCGGGGTGCAGGGGTGCAGGGGCAGCAGAGTCCAGAGCACATTTATACCGTCGAATGACTTTAGTGTTGTATCACGTAGTAAATAATTCCTTTGTGGCATTGTCTTGGTTGGCTTTCAGCTTTCAGCTTTCGGCTTTCGGCTTTGGCTTTGAATGTGCCCTCTGCCTGTCCTTTTGTCCCTGTTTACCGTTGCTCACTTTAGCACCAAAAATTGGTCTATGCGGGGGCGTGAAATTGTAGGTTCGGGGTGAGACAAGCCGTCTGCTTTTATTGTTACGTGGCAAATACAACATAAAACGAACGTGTAAATGTTATTTCTTGATTTATTTTAGTGGTGCATGCAGACGCTTACGCCACCAAATTTTAAGGTTCTTTTGCTCTCATACATTACATATAGGTAGACGAATACAAATCGGAATTCCAAATCCGAAAACGACAACCAAAACGACAACGACGATCCGTCGACAGATAGATATAAAAATTCTGCTTACCTTGCACAAATATTTATATATTTTGTAGGTACACAATATAAAATTACACGTGTGTGGTATATGAAATATTTGTTGTGTGCTGTGACATTGTTGGGCTTGCCGAAATTTTCGTTGCTGTAGCATTTTTTTTGATTTTCATTTTGCTTTTATATATTTCTTTTTCGGTGTGTTTGCTGAGTAATATTTTGTAATATTGTCACTTATCTGCAGAGGGTGCTTTTATTCTTTAACGTGTCTGGTAACTTTAATATTGTTGTTAGATTTGCGGCCTATATCTTAAATAAAACAGTTTTTATAAAACGAGATAAGCAGCATATCATAAAATCAAGTTTAAAACTAATATTTCTTTGTACTAAGCCTTTTTTTATAGTTTTTACTGGCGCGGCCAATTTAAGACACAAATTACATTCTTAAGTGCTGCCAGATTGCTACCAAAAAAAAATGTGGCAACATAAATTTAAACATAATTTTATAAATAAAATTTAAACGTCAATACAAACGAAGTTAATGTAGGTGTTACTGACGTCTATAGAACCTTTCTTTTTCAAATTTCAACTTGAAAATAGCACTACAATTTTTATTTTTGGAGAATAACAATCTCATACAGATAAATAAAAATGCATTTGGATCTAAGAAAAATATTACTTCATCACAATTTTTTTGGTTTTAAAAATAGTTGAATCAAATTAGAACTATCAGAAATGTTTCCATATCCGAGTACATTAATTATTATTTTTTTTTTAAGCTTTGAGATCGTGTTTCCTAACGAAATATCATTTATTTTTACATTTTAGAAGTTATGTCGAAAAGCTTTCATACAATTGGCTTAAAGCTGTCTTTAAAAACCAAATATATCATACACTCTTTTTTATTTTACTAAATTTCTTTATTATGAAGTAAATATGTTATTGAGACTTTAGATTAGGCGTTTGGTAATGTTTAACATTGGATTTTTACAATATAAATCTAATACTTTGTATCTAAAATTAAATTAAATCCGAATTCTAAATTCGGAATTCAGAACCTCTAAAAATCTCGTTTCCAAACGATTTGGTTAGAATCGAAAATGCAAATACATAAAAAATCTATTATAGTCAAGATTAAAACATAATAATCCTATCAAATTAAATTTTTGTGGTATTCCTAGGGTATGTTGAGTTCGATAAGCGTTGCCACTTGAGTTTTTATTGCATACCTTAACGGAAAGCAAATAAATTTCTTGGATGCAAGAGTCTTATCATATCGTCTCATAGCTACGGTTAGCTCTCTGCTAGGCAATGGCCTCGATTTATATTTGAGTTTGCTCTCAACTCGTAAGCGGCTGCTTGTTCTAAATATTATTATTATTATTTTATTTTTTTTTTCACCCGGGTTTTTGGTTTCCATGTTGTGCCTGTTGACGCAAATTGCCAAAATTGCCTGCGGTTGTGTTTACATGGCGAATGTAACAGACAAGTGACAGCCGCACGCACCAAATTCAAATAAAAGCCAATGCCAATTTCAGGCAAGCGGACGGACGGTCGGGCAGGACGGGCAGGACGGGCAGGACGGGCAGGACGGGCAGGACGGGGGGGCGGGAGCTGCAGCCTGTACAGGATTGGTACAAGGATATAGAATCTAGAGGGTGGAGCAGCAATCGTGCGTTACATTATTTAATTCTGACATGTGCTTGAGGTTTGCTTCATACATATGTATGTATGTATGCATGCTGGAGTGTGTGTTGTGTGTGTGTGCCTATTCAAATTGAAGCTAATATGCCTTTGATGCATGGCATATATATTTGTGCAATTTTGTATTTATATCTACATATTTAGATAGCCTTCAGCCATTTGTGGCCATCAATAAATAGATTGTCATCTTTGATGATTTATTGCTTTTCTATATATTTTTGTTTTGACTAGCCTTCAAATATTTCTCTTCGATTGCTATTCAATACACATCCGTATTCTTCCTTAATGCTTTTTAACAGTTTGCCTTGCTTTAAGTTTTTAGTTGCCATTCGCTTTGTGTTTCGCAATGTTTACAATATTTTTTTTATCCACATCTTGACACACAAATTCGATTCCTTCGACAATCTGAATGGCTTCTGGCTGCTGCTTTTTACTTTTTTACTTTTTAAAGTTCCTTTTCTTGAATGGCTTTCAACAGTTTGCTGTTGATGATTCTGATAGTCCTTTAGATATACATTTCACAGCATCAATAGCTGGCATACTTGTTCATTTGGAACCCATTGGGTATATTTGGGATATAATTTGTAGGTCACAAACAGTAGAGGAACTAATCGAGCTCTTTAAACTGTAATTTTCTCAGCATTTAAAATAGGAAAACCATTAAAATTGGTTAATCTATATGATTATACAATTATTCACCAGATTGTATTGGTGACACATGCTGAAAAATTTTGGTAAAATGAGTTTTGAACCGTCAAAGAACTAAGTAGGACAGATCAAGTAACATAAGAAAGTCTGTTAATTTTTCAAGAAAATGAGAAAAACGAGTCTTTAATCCTGAGCTTAATCTTGTCTTTTATAAATATTATCATAAGGAAGATCTCAGTATGGGTTTTCTAGTTACTCATTTAGACACTTTCCTTCAGATACTGCCCCTGCTTTATATTTACAAAGGATAGTATAAGCCAGATGTGAGTATGAGTATTAATAGTTGTGTCTTTGCTAAATGATATCATAAACATGATCTAAGTATGGGTATTCCAGTTACTCATTTATACACTTTCCTTCCGTGCTCAGATATTTGCCCTGTTTTATACTTACCATATAAATTGTGCTATAAGCCATAAGTATGAGCATTCATAGTTGTGTCTTTGATAAATTATAATGTACGCAAGACCTTAGTATGGGTATTCCCGTTACTTATTTAGACACTTTATCTCCGTACTCAGAAATTTTCCCTGTTTTGTACATATAACATAAATGATGGTAACAGTCAGATCTGAGTATGAGTATTCATAGTTGTATCTTTGAAAAATGATATCGTAAGCAAGATCTTAGTATGGGTACTCCAGTTTCTCATTTAGACACTTTACTGACTCCCCTGTCCTATGTCATATAAATGATGGTACAGGCAGGATCTAAGTATGGGTATTCATAGTTGTGTTTTTGATAAATGATATCGTCAATAAGATCTTAGTATGGGTATTCCTGAGTCGTTGCTCAGCAGTTTTATTCACTCATTCAGTCATTTTCCCGTCGTGCTCAGATACTTCCCCTGTTTAGTATTTTTTGTAAGCAAAGCTTTGCACTGGACGATGTTGTAAAGTGCTTCTGCCCTCATCAAACGCTGCTTTAGGCAGCCGTTTTTCACCTTTTTTTGTTGTGCGACTTTCTATCTGCTGCCTCAATAAATCTACCATCGCATATCTTTGGGCTGGCTCGTGTTTTTACAGCATCAACAAAATAACTCAAAGTGTCATTCAAGCTCTTGAAGTCTATTGTGTTATGCCTTTTGTTATTGTTATGCTTTGTTTTCCTCCATGGTATGCTGCCGGGCGATTCCTTTCCAGAACCAAGGCTTCGAGCTGTTTCCCAGAGCTGTTTGCCGTTGCTTATCCGTACAAAACGGTTCCGTTTGAGGCTGCAATCGTTAGACGTTACACGTGTAACCTCTGTAACAATGCGAATATTTGCCTTGCTTTCAGCAAAATTGAGGCGATTGGTCCTTACGCCTATCCGCACACCCGCATACCCCTGCGCCAATACGTCTCCACATTCCCCCACAACTCGCACTTTTTTAACCGAGGCACCATTTTTATTAGGTGTGCTTTTCTTGTCGAGCCTTGCGACATGGCACAACGTCTCGACGTTTGTAAATCACTATGCGACGCATAGAAATTAGAAATGGGCTCGTGTCGTGTCCTCAAATTTGCATTTCTTAGACGGTGTATTTCCTGCACGCTTTTTCGTGCAACTCGTGTGAGCTCGAACTCATTTGTCGCGCCATTTTGACGTGGGAGCTGCAACTTGCACAGGAATATAAATATTTTCATTTGATGCAAGAAACCAAGCTATATTTGATAGGAATGCTGTAGCATATGTAAAATTACTAAGAATGTATTATATTTAGATCTTGACACAAGACAAGGCACGCAAGTTTTTGAGGCAAGCTTTTCACGCTAGATTTGCATCATCTTACAATAACCAAAATTAAGCAATTTACTTAAAAGTATCGATAAGACGATCCAATTAATTTCTTAGTACATATTAAATTAAGCTATTTTTCTGAATTTAGATTTTATTTTTAATGGGAAGTAAGATCTGACACCAAAATTAAAGAATTTACTTACAATAAAATTTTCCAGTATTTTCTAGAATTTAGTTACCATCTATTTTCTAGCATATATTAAAATAATAGCATTATTTTTCTGAATTTTCTTTAGTATTTTCAGTATTTTCTAGAATTTAATTACTATCTAATTTTCTAGTGTATATTAAAATAATAGCATTATATTTCTGAATTTTCTTTAGGATCAACTTTTATCAGGAAGTCACGCTCTTGCACATAAAATAGCTATAGATCTATATTTCTTTTAACGTTAGACTAGGCGTGTCATCACGCGTCCATCTCTAAAGCACCTAAGGAGGGTGGTGAGCGGGGGCCACCAGCCATGGCAGCCACTTAATGCCTGCATATATATACATACATACAGATATATACTTACATATGTATATGTATGTGTTTTATTCATGACGTTTTAGTGTTTGATAACAATCTAAGCAAAATGTACGATATTGTTGGGTTTTCCATCTTGAAGAGCCCCTGACGTGCCGTGCTGTGGTAAAGTGTATGGTGGTGGGGGCAGGGTGGTGGTGGGTATGGGGGAAGGACTCGCCCACGCAGCCCTCAATTCCTCCGGCACCTTTATGGTAGTATTTTGTATTTGGTGTTTCGTATTTTGTGCGACGCCGTTGCCCACTTCAACTTTTGGGGCCAATGCCAATGCATAGAAATTATTATTATTATATATTATACTCGTAAATCATATCATGGCAACACATTACGCTCAGCATACAATTTGCCATACACGTTGAAACCTTTTTCAGGCGGCATCTGGGGAAATTTTCAACTCAAAACATTTGCGACCTTGCCTCCCCCTCAGCGTCTTGAACACTCTCAGTGGCCTTGCTCTGTAGTTGGTTATTTATTTAGTTAGAGTCTAATTCTTAAAACACAAAAGGTTTTCACCTGCTAACAATAAATGATACAAGGAATTAGGTATCGAAACTGTTGAGGTAGGCAATTGCCTGATATCTCTAAATTACGCCAGCATCTTTTAGTACTCAACTATCTATAAGTAGATATACGAGTATAACAAAGTAGCCAACAGAATCCGCGAGATACTAAAGTATTGATGATTTTCTATCTCACTTGTAAGGTCGCGCGCTCTCAAAGAGAGCGGAGCGGAGTTGATCAGCACAGAACACACAGAAGGCAATGAGAGTGCGCAAACTGCAAGCTGAGCTGAGCAGAGCGGAACAGAGCTGAAATGGGGAAATAGATATCTTTGTTTTTTCCGCTCGATAATAACATTTTTAGTCTGGTATGAAGCTACAACCAATTTTTATTATTTAATAGATTTGAGGTCCCAGATGGAGAACATAATTTCTTATATTTTGTTTAATTTTCGAAGTTTGACTTCTAAAAATTTTTTTAAGGTTTGTTCTTACATTTTACTATATCTTGCCTATAGTGTATATAAAATTTCAAAAAAATATATGTTTTATGTATTTGCGCTTTCACCAAATAGCACGACCTAACTTAGTACAAAGTTTTTTGTCTGAGACACAATTTTATCAATTTGATTTCGCAAATAATTACGTGTGGTTCCATAGCTTTAAATAAGGAGTTAGCCGTTTATTTGGCTTTCTTAAATTAGAGAATCCAATCAATATTTAAAAATTGGCATAGCTCAATGAAAATCATGCTCTCTTAGTTCTTTTTAATACATGTAGCGGCTACAGTGATCCTCTCTACGCTTACAATACTCTGTGTGCAGCTTGAGGCGGACTGTTAAATTCAGAGACTGTTATATTTATCAGAAACTGTTATACTATATAGCGACCATCTGATGATTTCTGTTCGCCTGGTATTTAATCAATTTTGACGTTTTCAAATTGAATCTTCTGAGCTTGGCCAGTGCAAAAATTTGAATTGGTAATTATGGTGATAGCCGTCAACTCCGCTCTGCTCCGTTCTCTGTGTGCGCGTGCCCTCAGATGATACAAAAGAATCTTTATTATGCGAACGTCCGTGAGAATATGACCTGGTGCTATTTCTCTGAAATGGATTCATTTCTTGTGGCCATAACACAGTTGTATACCTGGGAATCCCTGACAAGTCGTGTGCCTGACAACTTCTATTGATTGGTGCTATCAACCGACTAAAGAAAATTTCCGTTCTTTTCCAAGTTCTCAAGGATTTTGTGTATTTTTCCCGTGTTTGCTCAGCATTTAATTGAATTTGTATTCTTCAAATACTCTTGAATGCCAATGGATGATGAAGTTCCTTGCAAAAGTACCTCACCGTCCTTGTCGAGATAGAATCAATTCTTCCAACCAGGAGCATCTGAGAGTATGCAGCATAGTTTTGCAAACTCGAAGCAGCACCTGAAAGTATGCAGCATAAAGGATTTCTCGCAGCTGGACTTGTTCAGAAGTAGCAACAAAAGAAACACCAGGCGAGCAGAAACTTTAAGCTGCATTGAAAAATAAGCGTAGTTTTCTGCCAAACACTTTACAAGTTGATGGCTTCCTGGGTAACCGTCTAATCCTTTGAATGTCAAGTGATGGTGTGTGTCCTGCTGACCATAAGAGAGTATCTCTGATAATAACAGACTTACTATTCCACAATAAATTTGTGTTGTGAGTTGTTATTTGGTAATTGCCCCAAAATCGCTCAATAACAATTTCCCCTGCTAATTAAAAGGAACACACATTTTGCTCGCTGAATGCACACACTTAATGCTAATTATTGTTTGTATTAATTGATTAATGTAATTTCTGCTTGTTTACATTTCAGACTCAATTTCAGGCATTAAACGCAAACTCGTGTACTCGCTGCAGTAATTTAAACGTTTCAATGACCCCCGCGATTGCCTATAAAGTGGTTCAGATGCAGCTCGACGATTTGTGGCAATAAGAAAACTCATTTCATTGGCATTGCTTATCAGATTGTTTATTTAGACTTTACACAATAATTAAAATGGTATACTACATTAACGGCAACGGTCAGCAGTTGATTAATAAAAATTGATCCATTTGCAATACTTTTGATAGCGCGCCATTTGTTTTGTTTTATGTATTTTGTTTGTTTGTTTATAGCATTTGTTTATAACATACTTATTAACAAATATCACATAGATATTCTATCTTAGCTGCTAACTTATTGCGTCTAGTTTACAAACTATGGCGAACGGATTCTGCTTTTCCTTTAGTTTGATATACTCATTACTTGGGCTCAAAGAACCCTAGGTCCGTTTACTCAGGTTCATGTTAGTTGACATGAGGTTAAAGTGCGTTTCTCCTGTCAACAAAATGTCAAAATAAGTTGGCAGCACCTAAACAACAAGTTGGCAGGGCATGTTGAGAAAATGTAAATATTTAAATTGAAATGTCGATGAGTTGTTTACATTGTTTGGTGCTGCCATATGTATGTAACATTATGTTTATAATGTTAGGTGGCAACCCGGCAAACATTTAAAAGGTAGCCTGTTAAATATTGATGTCTGTATGTTCTGAGAACATGCTAAATTGGTAGTTAGTTTTGACCTGAACATGAGTAAACTAGCCATTCAAATTCTGAATTCCGTTTTCAGTTGCGTTCGTCATATTATACATACATAGCTTGAAATATGTTTTGGCATTTTAGTTCGTGCATAATAATAATAAAACATTGGTGTGCTTAATACTAGTCGCCGATGGGGCATCCATCGCTGTATATACAACGTTCTTACTCCTTCTCTGTTTATTTCCCTTTAAGTTTTTTTGCTTTTTGCTAGTAATAGTAACTTTTCATTGCGCGTAATTTCATAAGAATACTTTTTGCTTTTGCGTCTGCGGATGTCTGCTTGGAAGTGAAAGTGAAATCAAAATGAGATCTTTTAGATACCAAAAAAAAAACAAAAACTGAAAAAAAGATGTAATAAAAAAAGACAAAGTTACTAAAGTTTTGCTCTTTTCAAAGTTTTGCTGCTCTCAAGAGTTTTGCTAACCTATACTTCTTCCTTTCTTACTTTGCTTTTATCTATCTCTCTGCCTGCCCCCCTCTTACTGTCTCTCACTCTTTAGACCTTGTCATCAAAATTGGAGACGGGCCTGTAGGAACGTTGTTTGGCACGCATGTGTCGTATGTAGATGCACAACACGCCAATGATTATAATCAGGATGACGATCGCAGTGAGATACAAACGCTCGTGATAATTGGTCTGATGCACGACCTCCACAACTTTGGGAAAATCGTGAGTCTGGCAAGGTTGTGGTGCCGGTGGTGCAGTGGTGCTGCTGCTTGGATAGATATTAAGTTCGGCATTGGTCGCTGCTGCTGCTGCTGGTCGCTGTGTGCTACTGCCGCTGCTGCTGCCGCTGCCCAGTGGCATTATGGGCACTTCAGTGTCAGTGTCGGTGTCAATGTCAGTTTCGGTGTTAGCCTCCAGCTGACGAGGATGTGCTGGCTGTTGTTGCTGATGATGCTCCTCACGCTCATAGCCATAGCCATCATCATAGTTGCGCGGCTTCTCGTGCGGCATGGGCTCACCCTTGGGCCAACAGACCGGGCAACAGGTGCCCTTTAGCTCCACCTGACGGCTTCTGGGGCAGTTGACCTGGGCACAGAATGCTATATAACACTTTTGTTCACCTTTGACACACTCGCACTGAAGGCAGCCATCGTCCCAGCGTTCGCCGTCCTTGAAGAATGTGTTCAGGTTCTTTGACTGGCAAATGCCGGTGGTGCCCTCGTCGCAGCTCTGCTGACAAATCCGTAACCCGGAGGTGCACTGACAACGCTGGCAGCTCTGCAGCCAATAGTATTCCGTGTCCCACACCTCCGTGCAGTTGGGCTCCTTCTGGCACTCGTATTGGCCGCAGCACTGTCCGGGCGTATCCATTGCCTCCGGCTCCAGCTCGACCACAACTTCGCCCTCTTCGGTGTTGCAGCTGGGTATGTCGTAGCATGTCTTGCACACACATTTCCTGGACAGACAGCACTGGGCAAAGAGCTCCTCCGGCACCAGGCTGCTGTTGTATGATGTGCTGTCCATGGCAGCCACGGGTGCACTGGTGCTGGTGGTGCTCACTGCATTCGAGTTCATAATCTCGACAGTCTTTACGTCAAGTATTTCGCGTATGGAGCTGTCTTCCGGACACGTCATGTCCACATCCGCTGGGCACTGTATCGGATCGCATATCTGAGGAATGGGTGCCAGGTCCAACTCTGCAATAGAACATTTATTTGAGATTAGAAGTTGACAAGACCCGGCACTATTAAATAATGTAATTACAATATAATAAATACAAGTAGACAATATATTATTTAACATATTAAAAGGTAAAAATAGAAACTGAGAACTTTTCTTAAAGAACTAGCAATATTTATCGCCTTTGTGGTGGCATAGAATTTAATAGAATAAAAGGCAATTACTAACACAATCCTACAACGGGTGGAAATTTAGTCAATATTCACATATTTGGGAAAGTTTTTTGGTTCTAGGAACGCCTCATAATCCCAACTAACGATTAATAACTTATAGTAAAAGATTGATCAGCAGAGACATGTGAATATTTGTAGATTGTAGACTCACGCTCTTCCTTCTATTTAGCTTTATCTTCTAAATCTTTTTCCTACTCTATTTCCTACTCTATAACTATTTTATTCTTATCTCATCCGTACCCTTTCCTAGATCATTCTTTTCATAATAAAAAGTCTAACCATCCTTGTCGGCTACTAACACTTCCCTCACCAGGTTGGAGATTGCATTCCTTTTTCTATTCTTTTCTTTATTCTTACATTTAGTGCTTTCTTTCTGACTAACTCTTTACTACCTTGCTATAGGCTCTAATAATGATACCGGCAATTCTTAGCTGTGAATAGGGGCATAGCTAGCAGGACTGGGAAATAAACTTCCCCCAACATGTCGCTTTCGTTATTAGATTCAATTGCAGTTTCGTGTAGACTTTTCAAATTTTTCCCACATATCTAAGTATTTAATTATATATTTTTTGTTTCGAGGCAGCACTGTTTTGTCATAATAATAAATAAATAAATAATAAATAAATAAAATAAAAACAAATAAATAGATTCTTGAATGTAGAATGTATAGTAAATATTATGTATGATATATAAAGTAAATGGAACCCAAGAGTTACTTAAAAAATAGTAGAAGAATTGTCGAATAAAACTTAAAAGACAAGGAGTAAAGCAAAATTTATCTTATGGTTATCTTATTTCTGAACGACATATTTCCTGTACAACATATAAACTCAGTGGGAAACCTTAAGCCAAGCTTAATAATGTTTATCTAACAATATATTTGTTAAATTTTAATGGCATACCATTCCATTTAACTGGTGCCGACAAATGTAAAAAGCAGAGATTTCAGATATCTGAAAACACGAATTAAGCAAACAAAATGGCATTCCTTGAGATTTTCTAATTAACTTTTAAGTCAACTTAACATTTAGTTAGTTCATTTAATGAGCAGCCTAATTGGGGATCATCCATCAACCACAAATCAGTTCTATTTACTTAAATATTTTACACTAGTCTGCAAATTCAATGTAAATACGTTTTATAAATTAACAAGAATTTCGCAGCTTTCTTCTTATCACATTATCTTAAATTGAATCGACAGCTTGTGACTGGTGTGTGCGTGTGTGTGTGTGTCTGGTGTGCGTGTGTGTGTGTAGTGTGCGTGTTCCAATTCGCAATGGCAACCTTTCACTAAAGTCTCCAATTTACCTTTACACTCAGCCGCACTTTTGTTTACCAATTGGGTTTGGCAGCTGAGAAACTTTGCGGCTTCCTTTGAGCTCAAGTTAATTTGTCATTTTCACTCGCCCATATAATGGGAATTTCTTCGCTTTTTTTTCTTCCTTCATTCATTTATCGTTCTTTTTTTTGCTGTCTTCTTTTTAAGTTTCCCAACAATGAACTTTGCCCTTTGACTTTTTGGCCAAGACAAAAGTAAATATCTTATATAAAAATCGGCTTGATTTACTCGCAAGGAATACGGCAATCTCTGGGCCTTGCACAAATTAAGAACTTCAGTTTTGCCACACCCCCGCAACCAATTGCCACTTCCCCAGTTTCCCGGTACCGCAACCCCTGCACTTCGTTTGAAGTACAACAAATTTCATGCAGCCGCGTGTCTGGAGTCCTCGCCTTGCCGCCTTGCGTCTCACGGCGTCGCGTTGCCAACTTTGAAGGCCCTTCAACAAACTTCTTACACTTTATTTAATTAAAGTTTTTTTTTTTGTTCGTATTTTGTCGGTCTCTGTCGTCGGTTCTTATCAGCGGAGCAGCTTAGACAGTTGGGACAGTTGTTTGCCGCTTGTTTTTTGTATTGAGTGCGCAATTTGACTTTGAAGTGTAGCGCCGGGGCAGATTATCATGGTGGAGGGTTTTTGGTTATTACACTCTGATTTATACAGCAATGATCTAGAAGTAGATACCCTATGCCCAGGTCGCAGATATCCCAACTGCATTCTAATTTAATGACTAATTAAAACCTAACCTAAAACTATCGATAGAACCGTTTAGTGATTTGCAAGATTCTTAATATTGGATCTTAAATTCATTTTATTACAATATATATATATAAAATTATAGATGGTATAGCTAATGCCTTCTATCGATAGTTTTACAGTGGTAAATCCTGATTCTGCTTCACATAAATTACAATATTTGCTTAAAAAACATTTGTTCTTAATCTTCGATCATCAGGGGTGTTCCGAATTGTAAATCCTATTATCTATTAGCTAAAAATCATTATGCGGTAGAATATATTTGCAATTTTGAAATTCAAACTAGATTTAGACTATGAAGGAAGTGTCATCTTTAAGTTTGTATCCTAAGCCTTTGTTTGTGGTGAAAGGGTGAGGTAAACAAAAACTTCAGGAAGGAAATTTATGATGCATTCTTCATCGACTACGTTTTTTATTAGTAAATATTTACTTATACATTTAATTTGGTTTCGGTTACTAAAATAGGTTGATATAGATTTTTGCAGGCGGACTGAATAAATCGGTTCTTGCTGTTGATCAAGATTAAATTTACTATTGAATTTGTCTTCTTTCACCTGTTAACTGAATTTATCACTATTTTATCATTTTAATGGCTACAGGGTATAATAAGTAAGAACATTGCAGTCGAAAGCAGCCGGCTGCTGTGTAATCTGCTCCCAGTGTAATTATTATAATTTTTTTCACGGAAACGGGAGTGGGCGTAACAAAAAATATTTGTGCTCTAATCTTTGAATGAGATCATCAAGTTTGGTGACTTTGGCTTTGAAAATTGTGAAATTCCTTATCACTTGCACTGTGTAGGCATACCCTATGTAGTATGCCAAATTTTGATTGCGTCAGCCTTAAGCGATGAGAGATAGACACAGATAATGCACAAAATAAATATGCTCTTTATGTGTTTGGGAACAGAGTATCAAAAGCTGGACAAGTTATAAAAACAAAAATACAAAATGTTGTTGTTTGCATTGCTAAGCGAAATAGCGTAAAATGTGAATGAATTAGCCATCAGAGTGCGACACTGCAACGCGGAGCAACTGTCAGACTGGCCAGTCAGGGAGCCAACCAGTCACAAAAGGGACAGGACGATGCCAAACCGAGCGAAGTTGAGCCAAGCCAAGTTAAGCCAAGGACCAGTCTTATAACCTAGATAAAAACCGCACACTTGGCTGCCTACAGGAGGCAAGGAGGGTGGCAAGCAGCGGCTGACGGGGCGCATTGTGGGGTGAAGGGGGGTAGCGGCAATAACAGGACAAAGAACATACAGAAACTTGCAGCTACATGAGCCAATTTTTTGTGCTCTTTCCTCTCCCACACTCCGAAACTTATAAGCAGCGTGGAAAGTTTCCCATAAAGGCTAAAATACATACATACATATACAACACTTGAGTGTTTTGCATTTTATGTTGCATGAAAAAGAAAAAGGGGGAAAAACTCTTTAAAGTGAAAACTTTTTTAATAATACAACGACAACGACAAAAGACGACTACTTTTTGTTGAGTGTACGGGAAATTTGCCCACAAAAGGCACTTGAACGTAACTGTGTGAGGAATTTAAATTGTGAGTTTATCTCTTGACACTGATTGGAATCACGACTTTAACATGTCTGTGCGAAGACAGTTTTGAGCTGAGAGCTTAATGCCAGAGTACCTGGCAATTTGAGTATTCGATGTAATAAGCTAAAGCTGGACGTAAATCTCTGAGAAAGTGGATTTAACAATTTTAATCATAAATCAGAACTCTGAAAATACATTTTAAGTACTCGATGTCTTCATTTTTTATTGAATTAATTTAATCATAAATAAATCCAGAGTTAAAGATATTCTGCATTGAAAAATAACATATCCATTTTACAATCAAGTTTAATTTTAAACTTATTTAGGCCCAAGATAACTCTTGGTGTGGTTTTTATACATAAGTTGATTAGTGGTGACATAGATTCTCATTTTCTTTTAAGTCGTCTTAATTTCTCTGTCCCTATATTCCCTTATCTCTTCCTACATGCACTATTGAATATGCTTAACACAATCCTTTTCGTGTAGTATGCACATTACAATACTGTTTTTCATGTGTTTTCCCCTGAAGACTCTCTTCCTTGTATTAATCTAAATCTAAATCACCTACGGGAAATCTTTGGCCAATCCCAGCTCAGATCAGCTTGCCGGCGTTGCTTATTATCTCCCCCCATCGGGTCCCACTCTAAGTCCCCTTCTTTTAACTCCCTGTACCCATAAAATGGATATAGAAATATTAGATCTGTTAAAATGTATGTAACAGGCAGAAGGAGACATCTCCGACCCTATACAGTATATATATTCTTGATCAGTATCAAAAGAAAATTTCGATTTGACCATGTCCGTCTGTCCGTATGAAAGCATGAAAGTATGAAAGCGATTGCCCCCCGCAATTTGAGAAAAACGTTTTACAGCTACAATTCTAAATATATAGCTCTCGGATTCTTTATGTATTCTTAATCTACTGTCCAAATTTCAAGTCGATCGGACAATAAACACGGAAGTTATTCACGAACGAAGATTCAGTGCTGCAGAGCGGGGGGAAGAAGCAGTACAGCCACTTGAAATGCCTCGAAAGTGTATGTGTAAGTGGACGAAGATGTGATTGGAAGTTTTAGACCTGTGTAAAACTCTCTTTTTAGTCGGGCTTACTCGACTAGAGCACTCTTACTTGTTAGTCTTCAATATTCAGTTGAGCTTGAACGAGTCTTAGATTGTTATAATTATTAATTATACATAATATCTGAACTGGCTTGCACCTTTTCCTATTCATGTTTAGACCTTAAAGACGTTTAGTCCTGAGGCAAGTTTTTAAGTAAATTTTTTATACATTCGCTGTCCTTCAATCAAGTTTTCGTTTAACTGAATATTGCTGAAGCAATCAGATTCGTTTCTACCTTACTCTGAAATTCTTTGTACTCTCCATACTTGTTTATAAGCTCGTATAATTAGAAGGTTTATTCAAGTTCAGCGTTGATTTTCTCTGTCTCACCATAAAATCCTTTTGCTTTGGGGCGTGTTATCTACCTGAGTGAACACCTGGCCTGAATGGAATTCAATCAGGTTAATAGCCGGTGGAGCACAAGGTCAGCAGGCGGTGCCCGGCAGTCCTGATTCAATTATGACAAAGCATAATTGTTAACTTGTTCAGGAAACCGTAAGACTTTTAGTAGTTCCTTAAACGTCCTGGCGTGTACAATGTTACGTATCCGCTGTGCCCACCTGTGGTGTCTACGCGCCCTTTACCTGCTGAGCCAACTGCTTGGCCTCATGACTGTCACGCGGGACAGACGGCGGTTGAAGTGCAGCCGTTATTGGTGTCTGCATGGCTGCCTCGTCCTGCTCTTTGTGGCATGCTACTCCCCGTATGCCCTGCATATGGTGTACACACGTACGGCTTTCCTGCGCCAGCACTTGCTGCTCCTCAGAGTGGGCTTCCATCGCTACGTTCACATCCTGTGCTCAATGCTGGCTATGCTCTGGATGCACACGACCGGGCAGAGGCGCATCCTTGGCTGGATGAACAGGCTGCTTTGGTGTCGTCGTCAGCTGCTGCAGCAGCTGTCAGCGAGCAGCGGTCTGAGGGAGTCAGCTCTGGAGCTGCACACGGCTGAGCATCTATTGACTGTCTATGGACTGATTGTGTCCATTATCGGCTCCAGCAGCCACACGATTTACATACTCTGGGTGGATCCAGAGGCTAGGCACAGTGTGGGCTTATTCTGCAGCGTGATCTTCTTTTATGGCTGCCAGCTGGGACTGCAACTGTGTGTCGGACTTTATCTGCTGGCACTGCTGCTGATTGGCCACCTGTTGCACCATTGCAATCTGCTGTTGGCACGGCTACTGACGGATGTCGAGCACATCAATGGCATAATCATGCAACGGAGCCAGCCAAGTCGGCGACGCTTGTATGAGGCACAGCAGCATTGGCTGGCCCTGGAGCTCTGGCGCCTGTGGCGTCTCCAGAGACAGCTGTTGCAACTAAGCCGCAGCCTCTGCTCCCTGCGCAGCGTTCAGTTGCTGGCCTTTGTGGTTCTGGTACCCATTGAGTTCGTGGTGCATGCATTCTTTGCTTACTTTGTGCGCTTCAGTCGCTGGTGGCTGTGTAAGTTCGGCAAGCCGAGGAATACGAACATCTATGGTGTAATCTTCATAGTGGCTCTGTTGGTTCAGCTCGCTTTGGTTCTGAGGCAAACGCATCGGCAGCGTCAGTTTTTTGCGGAAACGCGTCGCACATTGAAGTTGGGTGCGCTGGCGTTGCCACCTAGTTGCAGCAAGGCGTTGAGACAAACGGTAGGTATATCGATAGCAAACCGATAACTTATCGCACTGCTTTAAAGCTTGTCTATCGCAGCTACACTTGTACGGACTGCAGCTGCAGTTGAACGAACGCACTTTCCAACTGACTGCCTGCGGACTCTTCGAGCTGAACAATGGCCTTCTGTTTGGCATAGTACAAACAATTATAATCTACATAATGATACTCATACAATTTGATAAGATGATCAACATATAGGAGCAATAAAAACGTTGTTTGTACAGTCCCCATCCAGATTGAAATACTTAATTAAAGCAAATATTTAGCAGACTTACGTGTCGTTGCACTGGCGACTTTCAGCTGATTACCGGCAAATATTAGCAGGTACATTGTTAGCATATGGTGCAAGCACCTGGCCTTGGGCATGCTCAGCATTTTGCTATCGATAAGTTGTAATCGGAGTGTTCAGTTGTTCAATTCAGAAGACAACTATCGGTGTGACCTTGAAGCCAGCTACAAATCATAGAAAAATTAACTATATTGTGCTGTTGTCGTCTCTTTTATTGCAAAATCAAAACCAATTGAATTTCGCCGTATTTCATCTGAAAGAGAAGAAAGAATGTTCGTCAGTAAATTGTCAAGCACATTTGTGGCGTGGTTTTTATACTTTTTTAATAGCCACACACTGAATGGTAGACATATATATATACATATGCATAGATTTACCCTTGCAGAGGGTATTATAATTTGATCACGCTTCGAATCGCAGCAAAAGAAAGTGAGTAGACTTGCTTGATCAGGATATTATATTATAGAATAGTTGTAAGGCTTCGAAGCATTTGATAATTTTGATGCAATCGAAAATAAATAATGTATAATAAACAATAAAATCTTCTTGTGAAGCCTGAAAATATAGTAAAGATCTTTGTGTGCCTTTAATATATAAAACACGGACACTACAAACATATTTAAAAGTACTTTGAAGGAAGTACAAGTTTTTATTAAATTTTCATTTAAATAGTTATATTTTGAATGCATTATTTAAGATATTCAAAACAACTACTGGAAATTTACGAATAAAAGCAATTAATAGTGAAAAAACACAGCAATGATGACAAGCGAGAGCGTAATATCGAGACTATCGATAATTTTATCGATAGATTTGAAGTTATAGGGTCTTTAAATAGAAAATAATTAGATAAATCAAAGCTGTTTAAACTCGTTCCTGCTACTAAAGTTATCTTTAATATATTTACCTCATTTGCAATTAACTATTTAACTGATTTGGATTAAGATCAGCAGCCTTTATTGCTTTGGAGCAGCTGCAAGGGTATTTCATATTCGGCATGGCCAGGTTAGCGATACCAATTTGATTTTATATATTTTGATTTAATTACAATGCAAAGCAAGGCAGTAAACACCGAGAGAAGCGTTACTAAGTCACAGCCCGACGGCGGGAAGGTGGCGGGTTTGAGGGGTTTGACGACGACGACGGGGCCTGTTTGTATCACTGCTAAAAATAGCAACCTTTTTTGGATTTGTGCGAATAGTTTTTAATGACCGGAGGCAACCCGGCGGCAACCCGACAACCCGGCACACACATTTCACTCGATGTGAGAGATACTCTCGTATCTCGAGCACACGCCACAGAACTGAACCGAAAGCTTAAAAGTGCTTTGGGCCCGAATGGAGCAACCCAAAGCTGATAAACGTGCCACATGTGGCAAAGGGACGAGTTCAGGTAGCTGTTAATGCAAAAAAACTCAAGTCTGAGATTGCGATTCGCATCAATTTTGTTGTTTTTGCCCTACCAGCACGGTAGGGCACGGCCAAACCGCATCGGCTCTTCCCCAGCTTCTTTTCATATTCATTCAATCAAATGCTAAAAGAAACTGAGAGATTTACGTATGCAGTCAGCAATTTATGGGCGTATTGAAAGACATATGTATTCCTGAGAGCTGCAGGTTGCCTTTTAAAGCGAAGCTCAAAATTGTTGCTTTAAACGAAATACGCAGAGTCTGAATAAAATTGAAAACTATCAATCATGCACTTAATCGAATTGTTAATTAATGAACAACAACGACGATTGCACACTTCCGACTGCCTCTGCTGAATGGAATGAAAACGTTTCTCTATACAACACCATAATAAATTGCTTGGCATTTTTGAGGTTTTTTTTTTGTTTGTCTGGGTCTATTGTGTTGCCGCTAAGTTCTTTATTATTCCAATTCAATGCATCGGGTTGCATCAGTTGGGGGGCACCTCTCTAAATATTTATAATACACACTCGAGTTAACGACTTCATTCAGGAGACTTTTTATCAACAGCCGATTTCTTAAATTCTGCCTCATTATGATAGTGTTTCATGTGAGTCATGGACTGTTTTGCACTGCATATCTCTTTGTTTACACATGAATTGAGTGTATGATGACAGTCAGTTCTATTTTCAAAGAATGCCAAGTAAAAACAGCTACGTGGAGTCATGATTCGATTAGGTGTGGATTAAGATTATTTGTGAAATGAGATTTTTGCAGTCTTTCGGCTGCAACGTATTTTAAACATTCAGGAAAAACAAAGAATGGGCAATTTTCATTTATAAATATAGCATATTATGAGCTTTGCGAATGAATATTTATGCTTAATTAAAAGTGACTATTGTTTATAGGTATTTTAAGAATCTTATAGATACTATTAAAAGTTTATGAAAATATACATAGCTTATTATGAGTTTTTAGAATTCAAATAAAAACTTTGAATTCTTTGGCAGGCTGATGATATATACAGCTTTATTTTCTTATTCTTTTGCTGCACATCTACTATTAACTGTGAACAACTGAACTGAGCAAAGGTGAACCGATTTTTGAAGCTGAAGAGTTCAAAGTACTTTATTATACATACAATTTATTATATCCTAGCAGAGGGTATTATAATTTTATCTAAAAATGTGTAATGGACTGAAGGATACGTTTCCGACCCAACAAACTATATATATTCTGAATCAGCATGAATAGCTGAGTCGATATAGCGAACTAAACCAACTAGTCTCTCAGTTTTAAAGCTATCATATTGAAACTTAGCACAGACCCTTCTTTTTGCTGCAGACAGTGCATATGTCGGAACCGGTCAGATCGGACTATATGCTATAACATATAGCTGTCATAGTAATGATATGTCGACAATTTGTATGAAAAACTTTTTTGTTTATAAAAATATCTTCACTAAACTCACCCAGTGTCCGAGTCTATGGAGGGTTTATACTATTTGATCAAATTTGGTAAAAATCGGACCACTATACCATGTATTTTTGTATTACATCCAAGCTAAGTGAGAGTTTTATTATACTTCATATAGTTTCCTATAATCTTATCAAAATCGGACCAGACAGCTCCGATAGAAACAATCAGACGAAAATGAGTTTTATATAAAAAACATTGCTGTATATAGGTATATAAGTTGCTTTCGCACCGAAGATAGACGTTCTTTCTTGTTTAGCTTTCTCCTAACTGAAATAACTCATCATCTTTCCATCTACATTTAATCTTTAGCTGTACTGTACTCAGTGCACTGCCGGATACTTTAATCTTTCACTTCCTACTTTCTTATCTAATTGCTTGCTTGTAATACCCGTTCAGCTATATATCTAACTATCTATTGTACATATTTACTTATAGTTTTTTTTCCAGTTAATTTTATTGTTTGTACCAGGTGTGTGTACCCAGTATACATATGTATATACGTATGTGTGTATGTGAAACCTCGGGGGCATTCTTTCTGCTGTGATCTGTGTCTTTAGCTATGTATCTCTCTGTCCCTCTAACTTTTCTCTCCCTGTCCCCTTCTCTCTCACTCCCTCCCTCTCTCTATCTCTCTCTCTACATGTTTGTGTAGATGACTAAACTTTGATAGCGCTTGAGTTTCGTACTATACTCGGTACGCTCAGGAGTCTTGAGCGCTATGTTTGTCTGCTTAAAATCAACAACAACAACAACAACTGCGATCAGTAAGCATAATGGGGCTTTGTAGCCGAGAGCGATAAGTACTTGTGACTTCGTCTGCTCGCCCCTCTCCAACCCGACGCCACATAGTCGAGAGTTCGGCGTTGCCAATGCTAACTGTAAGTTTTTACCTCGAAAGCAAGATAAGCTTTATGATTGCCATAAATTTCACTTGAATGCGAAATCTGATGCATCTATTTCATGCCTCGCTTTGCTCTTTTTTTGTATACTTTTTTGTTGTTTTTTTTGTTTTGTTATTTATCTTGAGACGCTACACATGCAAAACAGCAGCAGCAGCAGCAGCGACGTCGAAGTTGACGGTCTCTGGCCATGTGTGTGTGCAGAAATGCTTATGCATGTATGTGTGTGTTGGTGTGTGTGTGTGCGCTGGCGTATTTACTCGTGTTCGCGTACAATAATTTCACGTTCAACAACTTTTGGCTTTTTTGATGAGCCAGCAGCAACAGCAGCACTTGAAAGGGACGGTGACGAGCGGGTGGCAAGTGAGCGGGATGTAGGTGAAGAGAGTGGCGATAGGGAGAAGGGGGTAGGTAGGAGTGGGGAGCGGGCAGGCCTGCTGGTGGTGTGGCTCTGATGTTGCCATAGCTACCGCAAAAAAAAAAAGCTCGCCATCTCTTTTACACCTATTGCAGCCGGGCCAACATAGCTCCGGCTCTGGGTCTGGCTCTGGCTCTGGCCCGGTCGGCTCATCGGTTAGGCTCTGGGCTTTGGCTTTTTGGTCTGCGGCTCTGTGGCTCTGGTCTGGTCTCGTCGCCACTCCACTCCACTCCACTTCACTCCACTTCACTCCGATCGCCTTTTCATACACTTGGCAAAAGGCATAATTGCTTTCGCTATGAGTTTGCATCACATTGCATGCAACATGGGACTTGACATTCATTTCAAGTTTGAGGTTCGGCATAAGGCTACTGAGGACACTACAACATCAGATTTAAGTTCCAACTGACTACGAATAAGTACATTTGGTTAGTATCCCAAACAGTTTTTTTGGAATGAGAGACTCTTCGTACGGACCTACTTTACCCTTTTCAACAGTTCAGTGAAAGATTTGTTTAGAAAACAGACATAAATACCGAGAGAATATATGTATGTATACAAATAAATATTTAAACAACTGTAGTTCTTAAAACGATAATCTTTTAAAGGTTCTTATTAGAAAGAACATTTCATCTAAAAGGTAAGATTCTTTTATTTTTTTTATTGTGTTGTGGTTGTGTCGGCACCTTGCGATCTTACCCAACCATGTATGGAGTTTAAGACTCCAGGATCTACATATTTACAGCGTTTGAAGATGTTAACTAAAGAATAACTTAACACCACACTTAAAGTGTGGGAGAGAACAAGGTAAGGTACATTTACGTATTTTGTAATAATTTTGGTAGGTTTATATGCACTTCTAAAAATAGTTTGAAGGTTATGTGTCATCTAAAGTTTATCCCCGAAAAAAGAGCATTTTTGATGAATTTCCCTTTATGTCGGGGATATATTTCTTAGGTTTCCATGCCGTTCCCTCAGTAATATAACATTTATAACAAAATTTTGATATTAGATGTGTCATCTAAAATGAATCACAAAAATTGAGTTTTTACCCTTCAATTTCCCGTTATTTTAGTTATCATTGCAGTATCAAAAATAATGCTCAAAGTACTCGTAAAATAAAGTTGTTTTTAGGAATGTAATTCCGTAATAGACTTCTTCACAAATTTTCCCATAGCCGAACCCATTTTATTTATAAGTTGAATACGATCTTTTATGTGATATTCAGGCATTTGCAGAAATAACATGTTTACGAGACGCACTCAATATCATTTTGGCTGAAAAAAAGGTTTGCCCAAAATAATTGGTATGGCAAGAGTTATTGGTTGATTGGCATAAGGCAATGCAAATCTTGAATTTATATAATTAATCATATTAATATAATCGGATTACTTGCGATTGCCATTTTAATATGCAGTTAAACTTTAGCTGACAGCGTCCAATTGATGTCAACTTATGTCTCAGTCAGAGTTAACTGCGACCTTTGCTGTGCATACTTCAAGAAGAGAGTTCGGGCAAAGAGCATGAAAGCTTCGGCTCTTATGGAAGAGTAGCTTTACTTTCTTGGTTATGTTGTTGCTGTTTTCAGTTTTTCGCTTCTGTGCTCTGGTTTAAGGCATGGCTCAGCTTACTTGCCAGCCATGATGCTCTTAACTAGTCCACGCTTTACGCTATACGCTTTAATAGACTTCTTCCATGGCTCATTTTTTGTACTTTCGGTTAATGCTGTTGCCACAGCATACAGGCGCAGCACACACATATACATACACACGCACACACATATAATGTTTCGATCATTGCTCGTTTATTGAGCGATATATTTATTTGCTTCCACCTTTTACGCATGTCGCTTTGCGCTTTTAACCTTGATTTTTGTGTAAACAAAATACACACACACACACAATGAGACACAACTACAAATAATACACACACACAGTCATACAGCATATTCTCGTTTGTGTGTTGAGCGTTTAAGCAAAAAAAGCTTTCGGCGTTGTGTGCGTTTTTCATTTGTTTGTGTGCCTGTGTGTATGTGTGCGTGTGTGTGTTTGCGTTTGTTTAGTTTTTAGTTTACTGTACATTTATTAAGTTACCTATTTATAATTTGTTTATTATTTAGCCAATGCCTGTGAATAATGTTTAAATATAGTGCCAAAAGACTGGAATGGAACGGAACTGGAAACTCTAGCTCCATAATATAAACAAACTGCTGAAAATTATTATTTTTTTATGTACGAGTATGTATGTACATATGTATGTATATATATATACTATGTACATACATACATACATACATATATGACGTTATGCGCTGCGCTATGCTCATTTCATTTTCTGTGTTATAATTTTAGATATGCGCTATCTTATCTATATAGCATACAGTGTTTTTCTTTCCTTTTCACATGTGTACGCCTCTGGGCTAACTATCCAAGGCCCCGCGCAATAGAATCAACAAAAAACTCGAGCCCAGGCATTGCTGCTTCATGCGGCTTATATAATCAGCAAAAAAAATGTACATAGTTGCCGTTTATAAGGTGGGTGGGGAGAACCCTTCGCTACGGCCAGACCAAAGACTGTGACATGATTTACTCGCAAATGCCATAGGTACTACAATACGAAGTTCATACTTATATAGTTTATGTGTACAATCTATGGAATGCGCGCTCTACACACCTGCCACGTAAATTTTGTAAGCTCTCCAACATTCAGAGCATAAATATCGTTTCTTTCGTTCCCCCGACTCTTCACATGCTGCTTGGGGATTGGGGATTGGAACACTGTGCAGTTTATTCACTTTGCACCTCACACTTTATTACACCTCTTTTTTTAATTTTTTGTTTGTTTTTTTGTTTTATTTTTTTAGCTGGTTGCTTGCGCGGCTGTTTTTTTTTTGGCTCGTTTCTGGTGCGCGTCGCTTTTTTAATTGTTAAATTACGTTTACTTGGTTTTCTTATGGATCTTATAGCATCTTTGCTGTGTCTCACATCACATCACAACACACTCTGACACCGAATGACTGAAAGTCTCATGCTCGTGCCCTCTTTGGCTATCACTCGCTCACTAAATCGTTCAAGTTTGCGACACTCAATTTTAAGCTCGCTGCTCGCTGCTCGCTGCTTGGCGCTGCGTCGCGACGATCGTCAGGTTGAGCAGCGCACAGTGGGTGTGTGTCCACAATGAGGCAGTCAAAAATTTGTTATCTTTGCAGCAAAGCTGTGCGCAAGGAAGCAGCCTATAATTACTAACTATTAATATTTCAACAAGTTACATAAGCTATAATTATTATAAACTGTATGTTGAGCAGTCTGAACACAACAAAGCTAACCGTACGCTGATCAACCACTGTGAGCCGGTTTGCAGCGCAGCTCGCTCACACTCTCACGGTCTCCCTCTCCGACTCCCACTCTTGTGCTCCCCTTTTAAGTGGTCAACCGGCTAACCGGCTAGCCGGCAACCTGAACTCTCCCGCTGTGCCGCTCTTTTAAGCGTTTGGCGGTGCTCTTACACTTAAGCTTTTGTAAGCTTTTGCCAAACAAAACATTAATATATGTATGTATGCATGTACATCTGTATATTTAAATGCATGTGAGTACATATGTATACAAGCAGATCTTTTGGCAAACTTTTAGCATGCGTCGCAAACAATTTTCGAGCACGCCATAAATTTTCACACACAGCAGTCAAAAATGGTGCCGCTAAGGAATTTTGGTGAGTGGTGAGTGCATCGCACGCACTCGTCACGTGCATTCATTTCCATTCCGATTCCACGACCGATCGATCACTTATTCGTACACATGTTTGTATGTACATATGTATGTACGTACTTACATATAGTATTAAAAGATCGTTGCCTTCATTCTGATTTCCAGGCCAAGGCGTGTGTGAAATGCAAATGTAAATGCAAAATCATGACAACACCCTCACCCTGGCGGATTAATGTAAAAATGCAGAAATACTACAATCGCATATGCGATATTTTAATGTTTCTTGCGATCGTTCAGGTGACTAATTGCCAAGAATAAGAGAATGACTAATAAGCAGGTGTTGTCATTGCATAAAATAGCTAAATATCTGTGATTGTAACATTCAAAAACTACGCGAGGTTAAAAACTAGGTTTACAATATTTTGGAACGGTTTCGTAAGCAAACAATTAAGAAAGCAAAGGAAGTATACAATTTTAAGGTTAAGTTTTCATAGAAAACTTGGTAGCTTTTAACTTAATTAGTTTTCAAAATTATCTCGATACGGAGATCATACGTGTTTGTATTAGTTATTGATAGAAATTGAAGAAAGCAAAGGAAATATAATTTTTTAAGTTTAAGCTTATATAAAAAACTTTAAAGCTTTTAATTTTTTTTTTAAAATACGAAAGATTATCCCCATAAGTAGATCATACTACGTGTTTGTGTTAGTTATTGAAAGAAATTGAAGAAAGCAAAGAAAATATAATTTTTTAAGGTTAAGTTTACATAAAATTCTTTAAGGCTTTTAATTTAAAAAAAAAACGACAAATTATTCGCATACGAAGATCATACGGGCATGTATTAGATATTGATAGAAAAGTTAACCTCATTTTAAAACTATTGAGACTCACTCTAGCTGATTTCTTCTATCTTATCATTAAATAGATCAAATAATCTTAAGCCCGTGCATAAGTGCTAACAGTTAAGTAAATAGAATTGTTTTCTCTCGGCAATTATGGAAATATTATTGATATTTCAATTCCCTACCGATTTAGAAATAAATGTGTTAATTGCGTATCAAATAGATTATTTGGGCAATATCTTAAAAGTTTCGTGACATTTTGGTTAACTTTTTATTATAACTGCTAAGCTGTTACGATCTGATAATGGCACATCGTTTTAACTTAATTTTCCTAGAAGTTACAAGTTCTGCTGGTCCACCCAACCAGCAATTCCTTGGAGCTAAAAAGACCATTATATATATAGTTTATTTCTTTATACATTTGGCTTAGCAATTTTGATGGTCAGTTGCCTCCGGTGTGACATAAACTGCCGCAGATAACAGCAAAAAGGCAGCCAAATCCTTATAATGAAATAAAAATACATAGCCAAATAAAGCGAGGACAGGATGACAGCGGATGGGGGACAGAATGGCAGGACAAAGTCAAAATGAATAGCAACAACAGCAATGAAAACAAAAACAAAAACAACATTGATTTCGCTTTAACGAGCTTGTAATGTCTTCAAGACGAAAGTATATAAAAAGCGTTATGTATACGACATGTGAGCGGTGGGTGTATTTCACTGTCCCAGACTGTGTGTGTGAATGAAAAGTTTCTGAGCTGCTGTCACATCCTAATAGGATAATAACGAGCCAAGGCAACCGAAAGTTGTTGCTTCTGCCTGCAACTCCCAAATAAAATATGTAGCCAACAATAAACGATGATAAGGGGCCAAAGAACGTGTCCGCTTCTCTCTTTTGCAGTGTTGAAACAACCAAACAGCCAGTGTTGCCACATCTTGCCATCATCCTCATAGTCATTATCCGTTTGCTTCTCGGCTGGGTGGCTTGCCTGGTTGTCCAAAAGGACATCGGCCGCCAGAAAAACTGATAAGCAAACGACTTGCGGCAAAGTGCGCGTATAATGCCCGGCATATCCACCCAAAAAATGCCCTGGAGTGAATGTGATGCGATGCGGCTTTTCAGTTGCCCATATGGGCGGCGGCTGGTAGGGTCGGGCTGGGTTGGAGTTGGATAGGCGTTGCTTGTAGCTGCCAAATGGTAATTTATGGGCGGTACACTGCCAAACTGGTAGGCGGCTTTAAAACTGTTGCTAAATCGTAGTTAGAAGCTAGACTGATGCTGCATACCAATGGGAAATTGAAATCCGAGTCGGTTTTATTTAATGTCTTGGAAATATCTATGTGATAAATGGATTCACAGTTTTAGAGGGATGTCGTCCTTTATATAATAAGCCAATGTCCCTGCTCGGGCGCCAATACTAATATAGTTTCGGAAGCTATCTAACAACTAAGTTATAAGAACTTGAACTGATGCCCGTGGTGAATGTAAATACAAATGTATAAAAGCTGCTTCTAAGTTCCCCTGAATAATAAGTAAACGTCCCTGCTCGGGCGCCATCTAGAACGCAGTTTCTGACTGGAGTGATCCCTTGGAAGTACATAGCTATGATGACCTGTCAGGGCGCCAACCTCAAGATAAATGCTAAAGCTATGCTACTACAGGTCTGTAGCTAACGAGCAATGCTAATACAATAGCTATATCTTAAAGACAGGAACTGTTACCTTAAATAATAAGTAAAAGTCCCACCTCGGCGTCATCTTGAAGGTAGTTTTTGCTAAAGCTAAAGATAAATGCTACTAAAGAGTCTTTAGTTCAAAAGTAATTCTAAAAGCTAAGTTAAGTTTTGAGAATGGGAACTGTCGTCTGGGGATAGAACTGTCTACTAATGGCTCTTAAGTTCCCCCAAATAGTAAGTGAAAGCCCCTAATTGGCCGTCACCTGCAATGTAGTTTTTAGGACTGGAGCTCACTTACGTACCGAACGCATAAAATGAGCAGCACTCTGGGTAAAAAGCCTTCAAAAGTAAGTAATTCACATTCTTGAATTCAAGTTAAATTTAATATATATTTACTTAGAGTAGAGGCGATAACCATTTGTTTTTATAACTTAATGCAGCCCAAGAACTTAATGAAACGACTTCATCCATGTCTGTCTGACTTGTGCTTCTGTTTGCTAAGAAGGCCAACAGATTTCCTCGTGATTACTGGTACACACACATATTATACACAATCATCTGATAGCTGTACAAACAAGTCATAATTTGACGAGGAAATCGCTGCCATGATTTTGTTTCCTGCTTCCTGTACATGGTCCCTTTTCCGTCATTTTGCCGTTAGTAAACCCCTAAACGTTCATTGTTCAAGAACCTAACGAGTTATTTCTCTAGCCAAGTCTTCCTTGAACCCACTCGGCCCCATTTCCCTATCCTGTTCATCAGCAAGCAAAATGTCGCTCATTTATTTTGATTACCTTTTCAGAAGCGAACGGAAAATGCCAACAGATTTTCTCAGCTATGCGATTTTCATTTCTTCATTTCATTTCATTTTCAGCACATTTTTAATATACCCTGTCCATTTGTAGTTTATCCTTAGCTCTCCCCCACACACACAGTGACCCCGAACGCTGATGCTTTTTGGCTTAGCTCTCTTCCGTTCTTAACTTGAATTTTAGTTAAGAGTTGAATCATGGCCATCAGCGTTGATGAGCTTAATTCCCTGGTGTCACTTCTCCTTCGTACAAATTTAGTGTGGCAAATTTTACACACTCACAATACTACACAATGGACAATGGCAATAATAAAGTTGCTAGAGCCGAGACCCCCAAAATGCCTTCCCCCTTGATCCTATTGGGGTTTCGCTTCCGCTTCGTCTTGACTTTTGTTGCCGCTACCAACGAAATTCCATTATGAATCCTTGCTCATTGTTTTGTGCATCGTCGGTTTGTGGGTTTATCAAGGGCATGCCCTTCCGTTTTGCCAGAGTCCCCCTGCCGTTGCCCCTTCCTGTCGTGTATACAAAATTAATATTACAATTTTTGCGTTGTCGACGTTGTCGTTTGCCGGCCCCGGTAATGGGTCCGGGGCCTGTCATAAGAGCGAAATTATTTCAGAAAGCATATTTCAAAATGAAAATTTTCTTGCGGCTTTTGCTAAAACAAATGTTTGGCCTGGTCGAACAATGGGTCTGGTTGGGTGTCCTGCGTTTCGGATAGAGATGGAACCGTATCGCAATTTTCAACATGTCATGCCGCGACACACAAACCACAAATATCAACTAGTCTCGCGGCACGACAAACACGACTTTTCCAATGCGAAAATATAGTTTTAATGATGGCGGGCAGACAAACAATTGTTTTCAGCGGTTGGATTGTCGGTTTGAACAATATCTCATCTTTGAGTTCGGTTAGTGAACTTGGTTTTAGATAGTCCTGAACCCCAAACAATTTTTGTCAGCGGTTCGATTGTCGGTTTGATGAACCATATGTCATCTTTGGGTTCGGTTTGTGAATCTAGCTTAACAATAGATAGCCCTGAACCATACAAAATTATTCTCAAGCGGTTTGATTGTCGGTTTAACCTATATATCATCTCTGGGTTTAATTGGTGAACTTGGTTTTGCCCCTGAACCCCAAAAAATTGTTGTCAGCGGTTCGATTGTCGGCTTAAAAAATATCTAGTTCGGTTCCTGGCTTTATATAGTCCTAGCCCTAAGTTTACGTTCAATGCTTTATTTAATTTAAAAGAAAAACACTCATTTATAAACATTAAGCATTTTTTCAAATATTAAAATTTTTTCTAAGCTTTTATTGAAATTAGCAAGTAGAATGCCTTCCCGGGAAAATATAGGATTAATTTCTATTTTGATTGGGCTTTTTGCTAAAAGGGAATTGGTTCGGTACATGGTTCAAATTAGAGTAGGGAAAAGCTGGAGTTCTCAGCTAAAACCGAACCGATTCTATAATATTTATATAATATCTGAGGAGTTTCTTTTTATTTTAGCCGCGTGCTTTTCATGTTTTCACTTACGATATCCATCTTTTAATTTGCACTGCGACACGAGCCCAACTCTAATTCCGGAATCCGGGGCTGCTTTATAATGAAATAAATTTCATTTGCTCATTGAGTCGACTAGCAGGCTGGCCGACATGTGTGGCCAGGCATGAAGACGTTGTGGAATTTGCATGCATGCTGCCTCCGAAGCAGGACGCATTAGGACGGACTTTAAGTGTGCGGTTTGGCCGTGTGCCGAGCGCACATTTAAGGTATTAAGTCTCGGCCAAAATGAAATATGACATGGTTGACAAAAGGCGGCCATCTATTGCCTGCACACACATGTCGCATGTCCCTGGGCTGGGCAAGGATACTCGCATGTAGGGGGCCAACCAGCCAGCAACACCCAATAGCAAATATTTTGCCTCATGTTGCGCACTATCGCTGGCTATATAGCACGGTCAGTCCAGTTGCCCAGATGTCCAGCTGTCCAGATGTCCAGATGTCCCAGCTGCCCATCTGGCTGTCCATCTGACTGTGCATTAAATGCCATTCTGGCAGCCAGTTCGCTTCAGTTTCACTCACTTCCAGGACGATGACGATGAGGATGACTATTAGAATAGGCGAACGATGTTCGTTCGTATGATACAAAGCCGAACTCGAATGGCAAGCGCAGCGGGCGTTGCATATTTTCCAGCTTGTGTCGACATTACGTCAGCGTCATCATTCCTATACCCTGTATCCATAAAAATGCTAAAAAGGGTACAATAAAGTTGTGCAAATGTGTATTATAACTGGCACAAGGGAACATTGCTGTAAAGCGCTTCTTAGATGATGCATTTGTTGCACGCAACAACTCGTGCAACTTTCAGTGCGAGTGTTGTAAACACAAGTTAATATAACTCTCAACTTGAGCCACATTTGTTATAAGGGCCGTAAACATATCCAATGTCAAGCACATTCCATTTAAGCGTAAACAAAGTACATAAGTTTTGATTAGCTATAACATGGTAATGTTTGTCTGCATCGCAGGAACTTTTAGAGTTAGAGGCACTAAATTTGGTATATAGGTTCTCATATTCCAAATACGCAAATCAGATTGATTTCAACCGTTTTCATTTTACACTCGCATTCCCAAAAATCAATAAAAACGAATTATAGCCACAATTTATAGACACAGCGTTGAAGTTCAATGCACAAACATTTATACCCTTGCGTGGGTATCATGATTTTCTCACCAATTCTGTAATGATTTGAAGGAGACATTTCCGACCCTATAAGTTGTATAGTATATTCTTGATCAGCATTAGTAGACGAGTCGATCTAGGTAGTTCCATTTTCAATTCAGTCTGTTTATTTCCGAATTAGTTTTATCTTTTTTGCGAACCAGATCCGATCACTATATCATAATGCTGCCATATGATTGATCGGCGGAAAACTGAGTTGTTATAGGAAACTCTTTTTTGCTTATGAAGATAACTTGTTGAAACACACCATATCTAAGATCTGATCAGAATCATGTATATATGTATATTATATTGCTGCCGTAGGAACTATCGACCAGTTCGATTGTATGAACAACTTTTTTGTTTTTCAAGATATTACGACCATACTAAAGCATTCTAGGTTTTCAAAACTGTATCAAAATCTGACCTTTCTGTCTTATAGATGCCATAGGAACGATCGATAGAAAATCATGTTTTTGAATGAAAAACTATTTTGTTTTTCAAGATATTTCAACAAAACTCAGCAATTGCTGGTTTTATTATAGTACCTAATATGGTTTGCTTAAATTTAATCAAATTCCGATGACTATTTATATCATGCAGCTGCCATTGGACCACTTGGTTGAAAATTGAATTCTTCTTTGAATAACATTGCTGCAAGGCTGTATATTTTAGCCAGTACGCTTTTTACCTTGGTGGAGTAGCTTACAACTGTCTGCAGAGTGTCTTCTGTTTAAGCACTCTTGACTTACTTTGCCTTACTTGTTTCAAAGATAAACAAGTCAACATTTTGACAACTTAAATGCGAGCAGGCAGCAAAATGCGGGCAGTGTGGCAATTGTGGCTGCTGTTTTATGAAAACTCTATAAACTTTCATCAAATAATCGAAATCAACTCTTAACTTTAGCATGAGACGTTTGCAATTTATATGCAAATTTGATTAAGAAGCCTGTTCTTGTTGGACTTGATCCCCCCACAACGCTGCCCCGTCGTCGTAAGTAATTGAAACAAAAAATATGCATTTGACCAGCATCGTCCCTTCGCTTAACTAATGTAATTTAAAACGGACGAGTGGCAAATTACTTGCCCTTAAAAACGCGAATTCCCCCGCCCAAGGAAAAGAAAAAAAGCGGAAAAAAATGCCGTTGCGTAAATTGCCCAGCGCAAATCCCTTGAAAACAAAAATTGTTAAAATAAATTGTGTGGGCGGTCGCAAATTGGTTTGGCTTTATGCTTGGCTTAATTTGTAATTCAAATGTTCTGGGCGAAAAGCTTGTTAAATGCCAACAACGCGATCTGGCAACGCTGACGATCCCCGCTTGGTGCAGTGTTGTTAAATTCTACAGCATTTAATTGAGTATTGTAAAATGTAATTAAATGTGTTTGTTCAACAAGCAACTGAGTACCTTCCAAATGTAGTCACAAGAAAAACTACCATTCATTTAATTTGTCCGGCTATTCAAAGCTAAATGCTACATAGTTAACAAGTAAGTAAAGTTAACTAGTGCACTGGTCGAGCTTGCCCGACGTAGAGATATCCTGAATCCAGCTCTGAAAACCATCAATATACATTGTTATGCATTAACAAATACACAAAAATAAGAATAATGTAAAATAAAAAATAAAAATAGAACAATTTCTGAGATATTATTGCAAGCAACTTTTTGTTTATTTTCGAAACTTTATAAAATTTGCACAGCAAATCAACAAGAAAGAAGAGCTACCTTCGGCTTTTACTATATACTGAAGGCTATTTTTAAAACAAATACAGTCTTCGGGAGGCTGTTCCTATGTCTGATATTATGTATACATAATATAGTTATAGGACCTTTATCAAATTTTTAAAACTATGTAATGAATTACAATTGCTTAGAATAACAGTAAAAAATTAAAAAAGTTATCAATTTATAATAGCTATGTTGGTATAGGCAAAAGTCAAAAACTCGAAAAGTTCTGTACCGATTGAGCTCAACACAATATACAGTTCGCTTCAAGGATTGTTTTTATCTATTTTGCGAGTCAATAACATACTGGCAACCGAGAGAAAACAGTTTTTTTAGATATACCAACAACAGTAGGTTTACTTGCGCCTGGAACTTTGGAAAATCTACCCCCACGTTCGGAAAACTGTTGAAAAATCTACTTCCACTCGTTACCACGGACGGGAAATGGGCTTAAGGTTTTTGTTAAATCGGTTTCTAAGTTCTTCAAGCAATATAAAAAATCATAAAGCAGGAAAAAGAAGGGAAAATATTATTTTTGTTTATTTCTTACTTTCTCATCCATGCAACCACAATGTGCCACAGAGAAGTTTGGCGGGGTACACGTATTTTTTATATCGTACTTTTCCTGTACGATATAACAGTCTAATTTGGATTAAATTTAATGAAAATCCCAAGAGGGTAATCAAATATAGAATAGCTAAGTTTGGCGGGAAAATAAACAAGTTTGTTTATCATTTATTTACATGAATCTAGACCGATTGTTCCATATAATATAGTGGTTTAATTTTGATTTGGTCAGCTTGTGTAAAATATAAGGAAACTTTTGAGTTTGGTCAGGTTATATGCATAAGCCAAAAATTTCATTTATAACAGGTATATGATGATAAGTAACGAGAGATAAAAGAATATACAATTAGGTAACAAGACATAGTTAGTTTGTTTTAATTAAAATATCATTTAGTACAAATCTTTAAGAAATTTTGACGTAATTTGATTTTATTATCGCTAATTTTAGTCCCTTTATCAAAGTTAAGCAAAAATTTAACATTTTTTAGTTTACAAAATCATAATCGAAGTTCCTTTTCAAGTTACTTCCTTTTGCCAATCCTTGGCATATACTATCCTAGCGTTTTTGGCGACGAAAGGAAGCGCCATAAAATAGCAAAAATTTATATCTGGTCTCAAGCATAAAAATAAGCTGTACTTTGTTCTCCATAAGCTCAAAGCCACAATCGAGATTCTTCTTTAATCAACCCACTTAAAGTCTATGAAAAATAGCCCATAATTCTGTAATATTCATGCAGATCCCCCTATCCCCTCCTAACCACGGCTGCTGCTGCTGCTGCTGCTGGCTGCTGGCTGCATGCTAAGAAATGTATTTTAAAGGGAAAATGGCCAATAAAACTGTCATCAAAAAGTTGTAAAGTAATGAAGGAACGCGAAAAAACCAACTCGAGGCAAAAGTTTTGTATGAAAAATTAATAAATACGCGCAGATTGTCGAAATGCACATTCACAAAAGAGATTTACATTTTAAGCGCTGCTGAACAAGCGCCCCCTACTCCCCACACTCCACCTCAACCACCCTTCACTGAAGAGCTGCCTGGCCGCCCCTCGCTGCTCTACAATGTTGCACATTATTTTGCACTCTATCAATTTGAGCTCAAGTTGAGCGCAAGTTTTTACTCCCTGTACCCATAAAATGGGTAAAAAGGGAGTATTACATCTGTGCAAATGTATGTAACAGACAGAAGGAGACATCTCCGACCCTATAAAGTATATATATTCTTGATCAGTATCAAAAGAGATTTCGATTTGGCCATGTCCGTCTGTCTGTCCGTCTGTCCGTCTGTCCGTCTGTCCGTATGAACGCGTCGATCTCAGCAACTACAAGAGCTAGAGACACCAAATTTGAAATGTAGGTTCCTGTATACCATACGCAGATCAAGTTTGTTTCATATTTCAGATATCTCCCCCGTTCCCCCGCAAATCGATTAAAACCGTTTTACAGTAACAATTTTCAAGATATAGCTTTTAGATTTAGCATGTACAATACTTTAGTCTCTCTTTATATACTGTCCAAATTTCAAGTCGATCGGATAATAAACACGGAAGTTATTCACGAAAGAAGATTCAGTGATGCAGCGAGAGGAGGGAAGAAGAAGCACAGCCACCAATTAAATTGCCTCGCTTGCGCTGTCGCTTTTGCCGCCAGTGTGTCTGTGCGTCTTTGTGTATGTGTGTATGTATGTATGTGCAAGTTGGACGTAGATGTGATTGAATGTTTTAGACCTGGGTACAGGGAGTTACGTAGTCGGGTATACTCGACTATAGCATTCTTACTTGTTTTATTTCAGCTTTCTCCTTATACTACAATATTCATATATATCTATGTATTTTTGGCATTTCTTTTGCGGGGCGGTGTTATTGTTGTTAAAAAGTTTGCTCCACTCATAATACCCGATTGCTCTTTTGTTCAATTGCCAAACGGGGTGGCGGTGGTCAGTAGAGGTGAGGGGGGGCAGCGGTGTGTGAAGAGAGTTGTAACCAGCAGCCCGCATCGGCAAGTTGTTTTACGCAACATTTACTGTGGACTGACTCGGTGTGGCCAAGAAGCCCCAGAAGACCAAAAGTCCAAAAGACCAAAAGACCAAAAACCAAAGCCCCAATGCCAAGTTGGACTCGAGGAGAGAGACTCGAACGTCTGTGTTTTTTTTCCGCTAATTGGAAAAGTTGCAAGTTCTGCGGGCAGGACTTAGTGGGAATCAACCATTTCCCCCGCCATTACACGACTCAATATGCTCATCTGATGTGCGCTGAAGTCCTCAATGTCCTAATGTCTACTGTCCATGCGGCTTTTATGGCATTTGGAATGCTTATTAGCAGCTGACACGGCGTCAAAGTTTATAAAGCATGAGATTTTACACTCGTAATTGCCCATTAGCCCCCTTGGTTTCTAGGCTAGGATGGCTCTAAAGAAATATATATCCGTGATGTGCCTAAGCTGCGTCTTCCTGCGCTTTATGCCATTGTAATTATAATAACCAAATGACTTATACATATATCTGAAGGCAAATGCTTTGCATCCGCTGCCGTCTGATAACTCTGTCTTCCAGTTGTCCCCCCAAGACGCCAAACTCACCCACAAGCTGTGGCCGAGACTGCGCCTGCGCTCAGAGCGAGTAAAATTTCAAATATAAGGGGATATTTCTGACATTGGTCGGGTCAGTAAAAATATCCCTGGCAGCAGGACTAACTGACAAAAGGTGTTCAGTTCGGTTCAGTTTAGTTAGTTAGTCTACTGCCACAAATGGCCGCGTGCGGCAGACAAAAGCGCATGAAAAATTCATAAGGAAAAGTCCGTCATCATCAACATCATCATTATCAACAACGTCGTCAGAATCGAACGTCGGCTTTCAAATACCCAAAACATTGGAGCTGAAACCTAGTTCAACAAAAGGCACCGTTGCTCTTACGAGGTGTGTGTATCGAGTGTGTGTGTGTGTGTGTGTGTGTGTGTCTGTGTGTGTAGGTGTGTGTCTGTGTGTGAGTAGCTAACCGAATACTTGACGTTCATTTTGTGTAGTTTTATAAAGAAATAAAAAATACCCCATCAAAATTGAATGCCAAATCGAAAAGTGCTTGACAAAACGAGAAGCGAGTAAAATAAAGGAAAACCCACAACAATAACAACAACAATCGAAACAACAACAACAATAAGTGGGACAACATTTCGAGTGTGTTTGTGCGTGTGTTCCGTGAAAGGCAATACAAGCACACAAGTGCTTAACTCTCCACCAATATATATATACACTTATATATAGTATATAAATTTATATCAAGCCATGGAAAACAAAGAGCAAATGTTGATTATTTCGGCATTCGCCATTCGATTCGGCTGCTCTTCCCTTAATTCCATTCCATCCCACCCAAACCCATCCCGCACACAACAGCCTCAAGTAGCTTTGAATTGTTAAATACAAATTAGTTCTGAATGGCGTTCCCGTGTTCGCGTTCACTTTAATTGCGACAACAATTTACATTGCATACTTTGTAGCGCACAGGAAAAGGAAACTTGTCCGCTGCTCTGAAAGACAAGTTGTCAACCATAACACACATATATTTAATATTGTAGTAGTAGTGGTGTTAGTAGTAGCTCAACTGTTTGTCATATAAATAAATGGCAAAAGTTTGGAGCATCAATTGAGAGTTAATTTTTCATGACAAAAACTTTTGGCTTTTTTTTTAAGCACGCCCACAGAGCAGTGTCTGTTGTGTGTGTGTTTGCACACCACACATCAAACTGCTATAACAATACCGCAATGTTTCTCATGTGTAAATTAAATGGAATATCAGTAATTTATTCGAATGGAATTAATTGAATTCGGCTAAAAATTGCATTTACTGCGCGAATCAGATGAAAAATAATATGACATTTTCTTTAATTGATTTGGGAAATGCAATTGAAAAGATGACAGCATATTTAATTATCGGAAACGGCCGAAAATCAAATATATATATATTTAAATAATGTAGCAATGTACGAAAAAGCTTTAAGACAATTAAATATTTATTGAAATAAAAGTAGAATATATTAATAAAGAATTTAGTTTCAGGTTCGAGTCCACAGTATTGGTATGATGTCTTAGTGAAGGGCCATAGTAGCCAGTGCTTTGCATATAAAATACACACAATCTGTGTAAACAACAATTATAAAAACAATAATAAATAATAATCAGAAAAGAAGTTGCAGCAGAAAAACAATAGGTAGAGATTCATTTATAAATATATCTGACTGTTTTGGATTTGACGAGTCGTAGCGATCTTATGATTCATTTTCATAATCAAATGTATGAATTTATAATTATTTTAATATATTCGTGTATAAATAGAAGTTATGCTATCTTGGTATTTATGGGTAGTATTATCTTTCAATCAGTCGATTTTGTTTTTCTAAGAGAAGACAGGATTATTAATAGTTAGTATCAGAGCTGTACATTTTCATTATTATTTTCAGATTTACCAAATATTTAATTCTCTCCTTAACTTAATAGTATTGCCATTATTATGATTACAGATAGATATCAAGCATATTTTAGTTTAGTTTAGTCTTTTATGGGAAAGTACTATTAAAAGGTAATATCATCTGTAAAGATATGATCAAGTTGATAAAAGTCTGAGAATCATTCAGGCACTGACTTACCAAATATTTAATTAACTCTTTAGCTTAATGGTATTGCTGTTTATTATTACCACAGATAGATAGTAAGCTTGCTAGATGTGTAGACTGTTCTGAGTTCTTTGGAAATCTTTAACTTAATATATGCGTAGGCATTTAATTTTACTTACCTTTGCACTTTCATTAGAAAACAAATTAAGCCGAATATTTGCACTTTCTTGTCCTGTACGGATATATTAGAAATGAATTCCATTATCTTCCTGAAACTACCGAGACAGAGTTTCCATAGATATGCACTTATGTTTCAAAGTCCGCTTCACAGTAGCGTAAATAGGATGCCTTTTGTTTCTGAAAAGTTGCATGTAATTAAGGTCCTGTGAAATAGATTTGAGTATGGAGCTTGGAACATAGGTTAGAATCCATGTACTTTAATGTGCGCCGCAAAGTATGCTATGAAAAATGGGAACAGCAGGAGAAATCGTTTTCCATGCGCCATTTACCGCGCTTCCAAAAAGTAAGCCAGATCGTAATGCGGTAAAATTAGGCAGAAAGTCGCATGCGGTGGTTATGTAAAAAGCCCATTAAAGCCTAGAGTACGGGGCGTGGCATAGTTTATGGCTTTTTAATCATTTAACAACGATTTGGTTTGCAGTCAACATGCAAATTGGCCGGCGAGCAACCGAACAGACCGTACAAACCGAACAAACCCAGCAGCAGGAACACAATAAAAATTGGCTATAAATGGGCGGAAGAGCAGTAGGAGATGGAGTGGGTGGCGGTGTTGTCGGTGTGCCAGTGGGTGTAGCCAAAGCCAATGGCAATGGTAAGGACATACGCACAAGGACGACAACAAAGAGGAGAACAACAGCCGGAACGTCAGTCAAACAGTACAACAACAAAGCGAAACTTCCGCATAGGATGCGACCAAACGGAAGTTATTTTGGTCGTTTAAACGTACGGATCTATATCATCTATTTGTGCTGCTATCTGGTCCTGATAATAGCAGCAGCTGGCAGCAACAATGTGGTAAATGGACTCAAATGCTACTGCAATCCAAAAGAATGCGATGTCATACGCGCACTAGACTGCCCCGGCAAGGGCCTAATGCTATGGGATCCCTGCCAGTAAGTTCAATTTTCCACCATTCCCACACACACACACTATATCATCAATTTTATGTGAATCTATTTCAATTCACATTCTATTCATGTGCAGATGCTGTCGCATTTGCGCCAAAACCCTCGGCGAATCATGCGGCGGACCCGGCGGCTTTTCCGGCCAATGTGAGCCGCCTCTGCAGTGTGTTACCAAACTGCCCATTAGCAGCGGCTTGGGCGTGTGCATGGGTAAGCATCGACTCATTATGTAACCGTTTCGCACTTGTATTAATTAGGTACTGAACCGGGTAAATATTATAAGCGGCTTTTCGGCAGGCTTAAATTTAATCTGCAGTTCATTTCAACTCATTCCATATAGCATTTTATATCAGCTTTCTACATCCCTAATTTCAACATTATTAGCTTGAATAAATACTGAACCGTGAGAGATGTTTTTACTATTGAATATTGTCAGTATTAAGCAATGCCTTGAGTTCATTTAATAAAATGGAGCTTTATATCAACAATCTGCGCCTCAAATGTTAACATGTTGGTTGAAAATCTTTCTAAGATATGACCATGAACCCATTTAATAAAGCACTTTAAGATATTACACACATGCACAAAGATTGAACTTATTCCAATTTCAATAGATGGTAGAGCCTTCAACCAAGGCATCAGCAATGTATGTATCGTTTGTCATTATCTTCAGTCTCATTTGATATGACAATGCGGGGGCACCAGGGGGAAACTCGGACGCCAGGAGTGTATAGTTGCGTATCTCATAGAGTTTGTTCTATAAATTTTGGTATGAATTATATATTAATGAGTAAAATAAAACACTTACACCCTGAACAGGACAATCTCTGGGTAAATTGCTGGCGCTTTGAATGCGTTTAAAGAACTTGCCATATATGCTGTTGCTGTAGAGTGCTTTAAACATATTGCATCCATCGAGCTTTATATGTGCTATGTGCATCTTGGAGTTATCCTTCTTCAGAATATCCAAACTATAAAGAATATCAAATCGCTTAGCTGTTTCCTTGAGTTTGAAACGGACAGATATGGTCGGATTGAGGCGCTTTTTGTGGATAGTACAGCTAAACTCATGCGCATAAGAAGGTTCAATAGTTACACAGTCTAATTTATTAATTTCAACGGTAAAGGACGGTCGCTGCGGGTGTAAGGTAAACCATTTTAAATTATTTTCACAAGTATGTACAAGTTAAATATCTTACCTTTTGTGGCTTAGCATGGCTATAGCCCAGTAGAGTCAGAAATGCGATGAACCACAGACAAGCGCGATAATCCATTGTTGAGTGTCAGAAGAGTCCACTTCGAATCCGTCTTTTATAGAACGTCCAGATCGAAATTAGCAGCATAAATAACATCAAACTTATTTCACATTTCCCTCTAATGCCTTTTTAATATATATATTAATCATTGATAATGAATTGATGTTCACTTCACGGTCCATCAACAGTAGAGTACATCTATGTCATTTTGGCGTCATTAGCGTACTTAATAACTAATTGTTGTTGATTGACAGATTTGCAACACCTGACAGCGCTCACGTTTAACCAGCTTAGCAACTGCACTGAGAGTGAGTCCATCGTATTGGAGCCGGGCTGTGAGATAACCAACAAACGCTGCCAGTGTTGGCCCACAATGCGCACCTGTCTCAGTCAGCTGTCCAGCGATGGGGGTTCCCCGAGCGATTCGCGTTGGCATTTCAAAAATCTCGAGGTAAGTTTGCTTAACATAGCACATGTTTATTGTTTAGGTCTGTTCCGAATTCCCCTACCACGAAAATTTGCATAGCATACTTTTTGGAGCAAATATTCTACAAAAACAATTTGTTATTTTGTTTTTTTATTGAAATCTTTTGGGATTAGTGTTCTCTTACCTTAGAGGCAACTTAATCTAATCAGAACTATAATAGTATATTAGGGGGGGTTTGCAGGATATTATTAAGTTATTATGGGAGTATATTATTTATTTGGCTGGCAGATTTTACAAAAAGAGTGCTGCACAAATTGTTATCGAAAGGGATTCTATTTTATTATTTTTTATGTTTTTAAATATAGTAATAATGTTTATTAATATATAGTTTAGAATTCAGAACATTTTGAAAATTTTAACTAATAAAAATTCTATTGACAGAGATATGCTACATGAATAAAGACTACACCTACACCTCCTTGTTGCAAGGACTACCCGTTACTGCAATTCTTTATTTATTTATTTATTAATATAGATAGTTTAAGCTAACAAGCAGTTTACAGCGCTGGCTACTAAGGCCTTCGTCTAACTGCAATTCTTATATCGTTAAATTATATACAAAATCTAAATTATAAGACACGGTTTTATTCCGTGCTTTAAAAATAAAACATACTTCTTGATTTATCTTTCAGAACATAAAGATACTTTTTTGAGTTTACCTAAAATTTGAACTTACTTCTTGAGATTTATTTTATTTCCAGAAATTAGAACTCAATTCTTAATTTGTTTAATACTGCAGTATTATATGAAGTATTTGGTATTCTGATTATTATCATTGATGTATACTATATTTGTCTATTATTCGCTTAAGGACTGCCAATTGAACTTGCAAAATCTAATTAAACTCGAATTGGAATTCGATGAAGACTATAAAATCTCACCGAGCAAATTTACATATAAAAAGCTACGCAGAAAGCGAAAATCGTTGAGAAAACGCATGTAAGTTGAGTTTTCGATGAAATGATTTATGCGATTGATTTATTTATGGACCCTTACTTTACTTTACTTTACTTTATTGCAGCATTATTTTGGAAGATGGTGGCATCTCGCAGGCCATATAAACGTCCCTCTTTCTCATAAATAAAATTCTTGTACAGATAGTAACGCTTACTTCTATGAAATGTGGCTATTATAAATATGATAATAAACAACAATACATATACAAAATAAATATATACATACATACTTATATACATACATACATGCATAGATATGAAAGAAAATGAACTACTGTATGTATCCCTAAGACATTTGTTACTTTATTGTTTTTAAAAAATGTGTGCGCATACATAATGTATTATATACTGCAAATTTCTATTCCTAAACTAAAGACAAACCAAATACATAAATAATTAATTTGAAACATTTTAAGAATGTTGTTGCTTTTAAAATAATGCGATTTTGAAAAGGCATCGAAATATACAAATATACATAAATGGCCAGAAATAATGTGTTATTTATTGTTATTGGTCAAATTGGCTGCTTATGGGAGACTTTAATTAATTATTGGGTTATTTGATTATCTATTAATTTTATTAACTTTTAAAAAATTGTAGAAAATTCGGGATTTTGTAGTGGTTTCGAATCGTGAAGAAGTGCTAACAAAATACTGATCAACAAGGTATTTTTAAATTTGAAGTACTTTTCATGTACGGTTTTTACGAGTATATAAAAGTAATATATTTACAGTTCGGATTTTAATAATCAAATAATAATCATAATAATTATTTAAGCATAAACAGAAAAGTACGTATTATTATCAATTAATTCTAAAAGCGTAATTTGAATAGTACAACTTTAAATATTTATGTTACCTGGCGGTTTATTAAAATATAACTTTAAATTTGGCGCCAAAGTGAAATTTCAACTCGCTTGTGATCCAAAGCTCACAGCTATGTGACGCGTGAATATTTTTACGTTCGTGTTTAAAAGCTGCTGGTTACAGAATTGCAGGCCACACGTTTTACAACACCACAGAAGGCAACTTAGCATCAATACTTTTCAAAATATTATTATACTTCTTTCCAAAAAATAATATAGAGTAATAATAATATAATGGGTTTTTGGAATTACCGTCTATCTGATATTGATACTGATATTGACATAGAAACTGATAATTTAATTAAGAATTTGAAGATACTCCACAAAATAACAATCATTGAACTTATATATGTATATTTCAATAGATGATAGAGGCCTCAATTAAGACATCAGCAACGTGTGTATCACTTATCACTATTTTCAGTAGACTTCGAAATGTACATGCGGGGGCACCAGGGGGAAACTCGGACGCAAGGATTGAGTAATTGCTTATCTCATAGAGTTTGTTCTATAAATATTGGTATGAATTATAGATTAATGAGTAAAATAATATACTTACACCCTGAACAGGACAATCTCTGGGTAAATTGCTGCAGCTTTGGATGCGTTTAAAGAACTTGCCATATATGCTGTTGCTGTAGAGTGCCTTAAACATATTGCATCCATCAAGTTTTATATGTGCTATGTGCATCTTGGAGTTATCCTTCTTCAGAATATCCAAACTATAAAGAATATCAAATCGCTTAGCTGTTTCCTTGAGTTTGAAACGGACAGATATGGTCGGATTGAGGCGCTTTTTGTGGATAGTACAGCTAAACTCATGCGCATAAGAAGGTTCAATAGTTACACAGTCAAATTTATGGAGTTCAACCCTATAAGACGGTCGCTGTAAAGAAATACACCATTTTAATTTACTTTTATAGTTTACTAAGTTGCTTACCTTTTCTGGCTTAGCCTGGCTATTGCCCAGTAGAGTCAGAACTGCGAAACACCACAGACAAACGCGATAATCCATTTTGGAGTGTCAAAAGAGTCCACTCCAAATTCACCTTTATAGAACGGCCAGATATAGAAAGATATAATAATTAAATAAACGCATTAAAATTTGAAATATTATAATGACATTCAAAACGTTTCATATTTCCCGCAAATTCATGTTTAATATGTACATATACATATATCAATGATTAAGATAATAAATTGATGTACACTTCACGGTCAATCAACCGTAGAGTACATATATGTAATTTCGGTGTCATTACCGTAATAACTTATTGTTGTTGATTAGCAGATATGCAGTGTTAACCGGAACCAACAAACACTACCAGTACTGGCCCACAATCTGTCCACTAATTCGACACGGATCTAATAAAAAATTATTGGTAAGTGCTTGGCGTTTGTATTTCACATCAATTTATGTATTTCTTACTTATTCTATTTCTTACAAAACAGTTTCGTGATAAATACAATATTATTCATAGCTTAATTAATTATTGTCATCATGCAGATGACACTGCTGTATTACGAGGAGCTGTCTTGGAGGTACTGCTATAGAGGCGTTGCAGCAATGCATTGATAGTTTTGAGAAGTGGGCGCTGGATTGGACTATCAACAGACGAAAATCGTGTTCAGGTGTAACGCTGCTGGGCCCTACACTATGCATGTACCCGCACAATGCTCCAGAAAGAGAAGTGTCCAAAGCTACAAAAATGTCAGGGCTCCTTTTTCCACTGTCACTCACCTTGTTGGTGATATACAAGTCCTTACTAGCTCCGATATGGACATATGCGATTCAGGTTTACGGGATTGCAGCAACAACTCATCGTAACATCCTTAAAAACATCAGCAATGCTCCATGGTACATGCGCACGAGTGACATTGAACGGGACCTAAGAGTGTCTAAGGTGGGTGACATGATCCAAAATCTCTCGTTGAGCGCCTTCGCGCACATTCTAATCAGCTAGCAAGGCAACTTACTTCTTCTAGAGTCAGAAAGAGAAGACTAATACGAACCTATCCACATGATCTACCTACTCGGATTCTCTAGCTATAAACTTGAATTTACAAACCTAAAAATTGTACATGTACATTTAAAAAAAACCTCAATCTGCTTGCATTATTGCCCTAATTTTAATAACCCCTTTAACCAAATTTAGATATAAATATTAAATATAAAAAAGAACGAAAATATGAAATTTAAATAAATAAACGTATAACAATCAAACGGCAATTTTTTATTGATGAACACCGCAATGATGGGAGCACTTATTATTTTCAGATTTAATTTTCGGGTTAATTCAGAATTCGGCCAGAATTACCAACAGAAGTCGTTAGGTTGCCATTTCAAAAAATGAGAAAAAACTGTGGCATACTTTTAGGGGCACTCATTTTTTAGCAACCTTCTGCTGATTTCTGATTTCTGTTCGCCTGGTGTTTTGGCAGTTTCAATGAAGTTTGGTTTCAAAATTCAATTTGCCAATTTGTGAGCGTCAAAATGCCAAAAAATGCCCAAAATACCAGGCGAACAGAAATCAGCAGAAGGTCGCCAAATAGTATAACAGTTTCTGATTAGTATAACAATTTCCGACTAGTATAACAGTTTCCGAATTTAACATTTATCTGTTAATAACAGCAGGTTAACATAACGTTAACAGTGACCTAACAGTGAGTTAACAGTGAGTTAACAGCGAGTTAACAGAATGTTAACATAACGTTAACATAACGTTAACAGTGTGTTAACAGCGTCTTAACAGTGTGTTAACAGAGTGTTAACAGTGTGTTAACTGAGTTAACAGTGAGTTAACTGAATGTTACCAGCCTGGTGTTCCAAAAGTATACTGCGTTTGTTTCACCCTACTACTTTAACAATAGTTTGATAAATAATAGACTGTAAATAACTTTTTACTTTTTTATTAAACGAATTTTCTGCTTAAGCAAGTTTTACATTAGGGAAAATACAAAAAACTATGAGCGCTTCGCAGGTCTCCCTCAAGATTTTGATTTGCGCCACTCAGCGATTCCGTAAAGCTGCAGCGTTTTGTTTATCGTCGCCTTGTTGGATAGGGAGAACTTGTTTTTGGAATTCAGCAGCCATGTCATTTATCTGGCTTTAGACAGCAACGTTCGTTGGATCATTGTTGTGTGTCTTTCAAAATTAAGCCTTCTATCCAATATGATCCAATATATGAGATATTTATGGGCAGGCTCGTGCTTAAGTAGAGAGCCATGCATCCTAACGCCTGTGCAATTTTGAGTTCTTGTGGCAAAGGTAATGTCCTGTAAATAACAGAATCTAAGATTAGTATCCTAAAATTATACATTGTCAGTCGATTTTTGGTAAACTTTCGCAGTACATGAAAATTTAAAGATTTCCCCACAACACGCTAATTAATAATTAACATTATTGTTAATTTGCATGAAATATGTATAAATATGGTTAGACCTGAGTTTGTATTGTATTTTACTTATCACTTTAATAGTTTGCCTAATTGAAGCGCCGATCTGTTCGGCGTGTTCACCTGCGGATGGCCAAAATGCAGTCAAATTCAACATAATGCATTCTAATGTAAATATTTCGTCGAGCAACGATGGCATTTTACCAGCTAGACATATATAAATTTGAATATTGCGCCAAAATGAACTGACCATTCGCTTTTTCGGCTGCTATGAAACGTTTTACGTTTACGTTTGAAAGCTGCTTGTTACAGAATCGCAAGGCACACGTTTCGCAACACCAGCAAATTGCAGTAAGATTTTACACGAATTCGCCGAGCCGCAACCTCATTGCCGCACCGCAACCTCAATGTAAACTGAATTCGCCGCAGCGCGCGTTTATTGCATACTTTCAGGCTGAGCGATTTACAGAATTTAAAATTCGCCGCCAAAATACTTGATATTTAAAAATTCTCAATACTGATTTCTAAATTTCTGATAGCATATGATCATTGATCAATAGCACTCAGTAACTTGACTTAAATTTCTGGCAGCAGAAACAGCAACTTCTGAGCCAAGTCGGCAGTCAAGTGGGGGTCAGTTCTTGAAAAGATCAAAGATATACTTTGGCGCTTAAGTGTTTTGAAGTGGCGCGCAGTCGAAAAGAGTTGAAACGGAGTTTTGTTTATTGAGTTGTTATATATGTATGTATATATTTATTTTCAGTTTTTGTGTGTTGGAGTGCGTTACAAATTATGCTGCGCACCTTAGTGGAGCAGACAAAAGCAATTAGACGCCGTCGTCTGACAAGCTGAATGAAATAGTTGAGCCCGAGGTTCAGCTGGGGATTGAGATTGAGATGAAGGATTGAGGATTGAGGAATGCCAAGCAGACGTTTATCGACTGGCCACATCGGACAGGTCGATGTCTAACTGCCAATGAGCCGCTGCAGGGTGGGGAGGGGGCCCCGGCTTCAGGGGCTACTGTGGCGAGCGCCGCACAATGAAAGAACTCAAGTGGGGATGGCGATACAAAAAGGTGTTAAAAAATTCTACTTTTTATGCTCTTATTATGATTTGATGGACATTTATGATATGAAGAAAAATGTTTTTATACACATTTTTTGTGTTTGTGTCTTATTTATGCCCTCCTCCTTCTCCTTCTCCAATCTTATTGTTTTTTAGTTGTTTGACAAGCGATGCGTACAAATCAAAGCAGGCAACAATCCGGACAGCAGCTCGGCTCGGAATGGACTTGTACATAATATATCGTCTTGAATCTCCCGGGTCGAGTATTGAAACTCGGCTTGTTTGATTAATAGCCGCACAATTGATATGTTAAGTGGTAAATTACGCCATTGGCACGCAAATGTGTCGGGCTGTAGGCTCCACAAACGGCAAATTGTTATTTGTTTAAGGCGCCGCAAAACGATCTTGATCTTATCTGGGCTCCAAGGCGGAGCTCCGAGCTCCGAGTGCACAAAGTGATTTAATTTTGAATGGAGAAAGTTGAACAGCCGTCGCACAATTATTTAATTACCCGAGAGCGGCGAGGGTGGGGAGTTGCGAGTGTTTCATGTGGGTTTTCCTCTCCTGTGAAAACTCCACACGTCATAAATTAAAGGCCATTAGTCTACTTTTAACACGCTTTTGGACAACAAATAATTCGCTCGAATTTTATGGTCTCATTTATATTATTAAATAAAACAAAAAAAAATTGACAAAAAAAAAACAAATGAGAAAAAAGGCGCACAAAAAACCATTAAAATCTTTGCATATTATAAATACAATAGAAACTGCCATTAAAATTTTGCCACACCATAAAAAATCGAGAGAAAAACGTCAGGAAAAAACACAAAACAAATTCAATCGAAGTGTTATAAAAATCATTTAAGAGTCTCGATCGCCATAGAGTTTTATGGCCAACTCTCGTACATCTGGGGGCCTCGACTCAATGCTCAACTGAAATGATTCCATTTCGAAACGTGTCGTGCACATTTTATGATCAATTTCGTTATAAATAAACGATTATACCAATATTAATTGGCATGTGTCAGTATATTATTCAAATATCAGTATATTTAGATGGGATCATTTAGATACGTTCGTTAATTAGATGCGAAATAAAATTTGTTTAACTTCTGCCTACTTAAAGGCCGCAAGTGTAATCTGATCAGTTGAAGTTTTAATGTTGTTAGATAAAACATATTTTGAGGTAGTTTTTAGGTTAGTTTCAAATTTGAATCAGTTGGTCTAAAATAAATGTCTAACTTTTACTTGTTTAAAGTATTTTTATTTAATACAGTATTATTTATTAACATATACGATAAGCAATGTTTGTCATTAAAGCGAGTATACTTTAATATAGACGAAGGCATCTTGCAGTCAGCGCTATATAGTATTATCACTTGTTAGATTAAGTTTTGTAAATTAATCTATATTTTAATAAATAAAATTACTAAAAAATACAGCTGCTTACTGTTTCAAGACTTCCTAAGGCGATTATATTAATATTAGGCCGAATCTATTTCCGATTTCGATGAAATCATTCAGAATCGGAATTGTTGGCTATTCTCAATTCCGAAAATCAATTGAATATGCAGTTAAAAAGCTTTCCCTTTGCTCAATTCTCAATTACTCGAATATAGCTTCATTATTGCTACATCATCCGAAAACACGGAAACGAAATTGATGCGGAATGAAAAGTAATCGGAAATGGGAACAGGTATGCATATCTTAATAAGGAGCTGTGCTTAAAAAGTTATTTGGTTTTCATCCTATAAAGACTGAGATACTTTAAGCTAATATCGACAGAAAATTATAAGATAAATGATCTTCGGTTAGCACAAAGTATAGTTATTATTTACATTTACCCTATTTTAACATTATACAAACAGATTTAAAAGGAAAAACTTATTGAGTTTGGTTTATATATGTATATAGGCCAAAGTGGCTAAGAAGTTTCTATTTCTTCTTTTCATTTCTGCGAATGGTTTTTCAATTTTTTTGTAGAGTATGATTCTTGTACCGTAAATATCTACTTAAGTAGACTAAATTGATGATAAATTAAAGGCAGCAGAGGAGCACATACGTTTTTTGTGACTTTGTTTTAAATATATTTAAGATAATTCCAGCAGCCAGTGCTATACAACACAAGTTAGATAAAGTTTCAATAAATAAATAAATATATAAGATACTAGAGTGTATTTGTTTGATTGATGGGTTGCTATAGGAAATTGATAACTTTACTTTCTTACAGGACAGATATTGAGATATTGAGTTCCCTGATTCCCTGCTCTGTTTAGACGTCTTTTACAAGTCTATATGTGTACAATAAATAGAGTTGCCCTCATTTCCAAATTCGTAAAAGGCAATTCACAGCAGAACCCATAAATAAACTGTGGCAAATTCTCTAAGCAACTTGTTGAAGTGTCATAAATAAAGCGAAAAGTAACCACTGGGCCCTGGGCACCACAAAAGCACCACAAAAGCGCTTCAAGTGGTTGTCATTTAATAAACTACACACAACTGTAGCTGTGTGTGTGTGTGTGTGTGTGTGTGTGTGTGGGCCTGCCGATTGCTGTTATATGATTTCATATATCATCAACGTGCGCTGGACGACGAACTCAGAGGAAGCTCAACTCGTAGCCGTCTGGATGCCTTCTCCCTGCCTCCCTCTGACTGGTCCCTTGCTTGTGCCCTCTTCCACTGTGCCCCTGTTCCCCTGTTCCCCTGCACCCCTCCGCACCGCCAATGGACAACTTGTTGAGCATTGCGCAGGCGTGCGGCATTTAGTTCAGGCTGTCCGCGTGCGCCTCTTGTTGTATTTTTGATAACATTTTATTGTCCGCTTTATAAATTATTGGCGTTTGGAGTTCACCAAGGAGGGTGCCGAGGGCGGGGCGAGCTGGACCAAAAAAGTATCCTTTTACGTTCACATTTTTTGGTATGCAGCCTGTGTCCAAATTTGTGCACCGCAAATAAATACTAAGTTCAGTTCTGTTGGGTTGGGTTCTGTTCTGTTCAGTTCTGTTCTGTGCGCGTGTTTTTGCCTTTTAGGGATTGTCGCCCCAGTGCTATTGTTGTTGTTGTTGTTGTTGTTGTTCTTGTTGGTAGTGTGAAAGTTGCTTTAAATATCGTACTGCGAGGCTGCCACCAAATCAAACCATTTATGTCCGTTCCTCGATCACAGCTCACACGACACATTCATCATCGTCAAGTGGCAGGCAACAATTCTGTGGCACTACCAGCTAAATTCAGTCTGGAGTGGTTGCCTGCTCTCTGCACCTGTCTGAATTCAAGAGCTGTCCTTCAATTATATAGCACACCCGCTGAGTTCTACTTGAACCGAGTTGCCTTCTAACTGGAGCCCAGCAATTGTGCCCCAATACACTGCTAGAATACTTCCCTTCGTTCCCATAAAGTGCCCCCAATGTGGGTATTGTCTGTCTGGTATTTCAGTCATGCCTTAATACTCGTATCTCATATGAGACACACGGCGCATGATCAATCGAAATGATATAATTATATCCCACAGAACCGCTCGGCTCTGTGTAAATTGATATCAACAAATTACGCGAAAAAATTTCAAAAATATTAACGAATGTGAATGATATAATGATGAGATGACGATTGTGGCATACACTGAGCGACAACCAAAAATTATATACATATTTGGATCCTTAAGGTTTTTCAATTCTGAAAATCTGAAGATATAGTGTATCAATCAGAAAGTACGAATTGTAATATTATATTATGTTTTTGACCTTTTAAAACTTCAATATTACACAATTTTAAAGTGATTGAACAATAGATTCTAACAATAATCTCAATCGCATTTGTGATATCAAAAATGTTTCCTCATTTTTTGAATTTAATCAATTCTTCCCTTATTCATCGCAGGATGAATTTGTTGTTGTTTAAAGTTATCATCTTAAGGTTAATTTTTTTAGGAAATACAAGCGCTAATGAAAAATATGTTCGAATTTTGCGATTAATTTTATAATTATGTCAGAGTATATCAAATATGATTAGGGAAACCAAATGAAAGGATTATTATTAAGTTTTCCTTAAAGAATTCAATTATCAGATAGAAAATTGGGTCGCCAACATTGAATGTTTAAAATATTAAATTATCTAATTTTATTTTATTTATTTTTCCGCCATTTAATCTTTTTGATGTTTTATGAATAACTTAAATTAAACTTATATATTTACAAGAACTACTTAATTAAATAAAATAAATATGTCTGGCTTAAATTATCTACAGATGAAATAAATGTGGGAAGTATTTTTTTTTAACTTTAACTTTAACTTTAACTTTAACTTTAACTTTAACTTTAACTTTAACTTTAACTTTAACTTTAACTTTAACTTTAACTTTAACTTTAACTTTAACTTTAACTTTAACTTTAACTTTAACTTTAACTTTAACTTTAACTTTAACTTTAACTTTAACTTTAACTTTAACTTTAACTTTAACTTTAACTTTAACTTTAACTTTAACTTTAACTTTAACTTTAACTTTAACTTTAACTTTAACTTTAACTTTAACTTTAACTTTAACTTTAACTTTAACTTTAACTTTAACTTTAACTTTAACTTTAACTTTAACTTTAACTTTAACTTTAACTTTAACTTTAACTTTAACTTTAACTTTAACTTTAACTTTAACTTTAACTTTAACTTTAACTTTAACTTTAACTTTAACTTTAACTTTAACTTTAACTTTAACTTTAACTTTAACTTTAACTTTAACTTTAACTTTAACTTTAACTTTAACTTTAACTTTAACTTTAACTTTAACTTTAACTTTAACTTTAACTTTAACTTTAACTTTAACTTTAACTTTAACTTTAACTTTAACTTTAACTTTAACTTTAACTTTAACTTTAACTTTAACTTTAACTTTAACTTTAACTTTAATTAATTTCCTTAAGCTGCTTAAAAGTGTCATTTATTTGACTGTTAAAGTAAAACTGTTGAGAATAGTTTCAGTTCAGCAGAAGTAAAATAGTAGTGCCGTATTTCTGTCAGTGTATTGGCCCCTAATTATGCCCAATTTAAAAAGGGTTAATTAAGGCACAAAACGCAGCACACGAAATGTCCCCATCCGGGGCGTTATTAATATGCGACATATCTGATATCTTTTTGCACAGCGCTTGAGACGACGGACAGGGGCTGAGATGAGAGTCCTTCTGTGAGATCAATGCTATAAAATACTTATATACAATACAATAATTATATACAGCATTTGTCATAACACCAGATATGGACACAATCGCTGCTCTTGGCTGTTGGTTTGGGCGCGAATGGCCAACAGACTTGCTGGGCTGTTGGCCAGGCCCAAACTATGCGACAAATGTACGCAAAAAAATTGTAAATATCATCATCGTCGTCAGCACAGTCCGGTGGCAGCGGGGGCAAAGGGAGGGCAACGGGTGGTTGGATGCCTACGAGCCAAAATGATGGGCATTTTATAAATAAAACAAAATCATAAATGATGCGCCTGTCGTGGCAAGGACAGCCCCAAGATCTGAGATCTGCGAACGTGAATCGGGGAGCCGAGAGTGCCCCAAGTGTCAGTTCGATGGGCTCTTCGGGTTTTCGGGTGCTATAATAATTACAGCAGGAACGTTGGGGCCTTGTGGCCCATGGGTAGACATTTCGCGCCGGAATTCGGAGCATTGTGTCATATTTAATACAGAAATTTTAATTAAACATAATTTGTAAGAAGTGCACGTTTGCCTGGCCAAAACCCTCAATGAGCTGGAAGGGGAGCATTGCCCAGTATTCGAGTATTCCCCACTTGTTTTTGCCCGTTTGATTGCTCGTTGCGATAGCTTCGACATATGCTGGAATAGAGTAATTTATGGCATTTTATGGCCTAGGCTACCATTCTAGCATTCTCAAGGAATGCTTTTGATCATATCGCAGTCTATCAATTGAGCGATACCATTGCCCAGTTGGACAAATGGGGCAATCAAAGGTAAGCAATACTTGCATATCTGGCTAACAACGTTTTCTTGAGTGTGAGTGACAATATTTGAAAAACAAACAGCAAAATACGAGGACCTGCTCTGTTTTTGTATCCATCATTTAAGTTTCTGTAGGAGGATATCTTCGAGTTCTTAAGTTTAGGAATGTATTTTACCCCTTTTAATTGAAACTTCAGCTCTTTATATAGATGCTTAGAATAGATCCTACAACAGAAGGTCTCCTGAAAAGGTCTCTTATATGACTCTCTCTCCATAATACCTGTTCTGTTCTTCTACCAATCAATAACGCCTTGTTGGAGGACTCCTTCCCTATCATAATGTACTTCAGCTCTTTGTGTAGATATTCTCTTAACAAATATGTAAGTAGTTGCTGAGATTAGAACAGATCCCATTATAGAAAGTCTCCTGAGTCTAACCATTCCTTAAAGTTCGTTTGATTATTTCTCTTAAATGACACTTCTTCCCAATGAACGCTTTTAACCTCCATAAATTGGGAGGTAGACTTTGAACTGGTAGCTTAAAACCTTCTTGAGGGAGCACGTCTATTCTAAGTTTTCATAGAAGGGAACACAAACCATCTCACAAGCTCATAAAATTAGTTCTCAAAAACCTATCTGCTCCCTTCAGGCTACCTATACAGCTTTTCATCCACAAAGAAGGAAGTTGTTTTTAAGCGCCTACCTCAGATCTCACTTTAACTTGTGTGTTAAGTGAGGAGTCATAGAAAATCAGCTCAGTTCAATATTAAAATATGAAAGTCCTTTGATAAGGTCTCTATAATGTGTACCTCAGTTCCTGTAGCGCCAGGCCTGGAGCTTTTAGGTTAAAGAGCTACTGAGCTGGGCTGAGGAAGCTGGTGACATCCGATACAATCCAGAGATCAAGCATGCCCCGGATGCGCTGGGCCCAACCCTAAAACCCAACGCCAGTGGTTTTTCAAATGATTTAACTAGTTCACAATGTTGACCCAACGTGTTTGCTCCGCTCGGGCTGGCCAGTTAGAGTCGGGGGCTATTTTCCTGGCTGCCTACCAAGTTGAACTCGGTTTGGTTGGCTCATCGCCGGGGGCCGCATTACATTTGCAAGACAACAATGGGCATTTGGCATTGGCAACTGCAGCGGCGTTGGGCGTTTTTATTTTTACAGATATTGTTTACTATTTTCAAAGCCTCGGCCAGTTCCAGTTGGAGCTGCAGCTTCAACTTCAGCTTCAGCTTCAGATTTAGCCTGGGCTCCTCCACTGGTCCAGGCTGTGCCCTCTCATTGTTGTGTTGGCTGCTCCAATCATCATTTTGTAGATATTCGCTTGGTGATATATTTTGGGTGAGCGCTTCCGGCAAAATCGGCGCAGTGAAAGGTCAACTTGCGGCCAGGAGAAGAAGCACACTGTTGCAGGCTGCCTGCTGCCTGCTTCTGCCAGGGAGCTTGGAGATTCGTGTGGAGCATCGAAATAAACAAATCAAAGTGAGCAAATGTTTTGTTGTGCTACTCCTCGCATAACCCCTCGCACACCCCTTGTTGGCATTGTGTTTTTGCGGTATGTGCTCAATTTTCTATAACATATTTGATCGCTGCGATCTTTGCGATCGCCTGACTTTCCATTTTCCACTCTTACAGCCTCTTCTCGTGTGTGTGAGAAAAAGTTATCGAAACGTGGCTATCAATGGACCGCAAGCGGACCAAACGGGGAAGGAAGCTGCCGCGCTTCGAATTAAGCGCAGGTGACCAAGAGGCCAACGAGCTGACAAACCTTGGAATTTTTACCTCACGATTGCAGTGCAAAATGGTCACGGATCCCGCCATTGCAATACCATATGACAGCAGTCCACAGATAAACCCCACTTGACATGCCCCATCCAGATCATTAATCGTCGATCTCAAGCCCAGGCTTGAGTTTGACAATAATCAGAAGCGGACTGATCCCTCAGGCAACTGGACATGAACTGTGATATGACGAACGATTATCGCTGATCTACACAGAGAGGAAATCGAATTCAACTTAGCGAGACTGTGGAGCCAGTATTATATTTAAGAAAATTATATTCAGAATTTTAATTGCTTATCTATAGCTGGATAGCTCAGCTAGGATTCAGTTGCGGAAATCAGGAGCTGAATGATCCTTTTGGGCACTGAGCTTGGGCTTGACTAGTTCTTTTAAATGTGGTCTAATGTGGTCCCCTGCTTTTAGGCTTTGGATATTCAGATACTCAATAACGCGGCAAACAATCGATGCCAGTATCGATAATTCTTATGCTCCGCCACTATCAATTGTTTTCTCATGATCTATAGTTTAATATTTGATTCATTTAGCAGTTTTTGAATATCCAAGGAACCTCCCAGTAGGAGAAATAAACAAATAAATAAAAATAATAAATAAAAATTAGAAAATTAATACCATGACGCTAAATATAAATATAATTTTAAATAATAATTTTATTTATTTATTTAACAGTAGATTGCTTTAGTTAGAACAATGGCTAACATAACTGCAAATAGCACTGGATGTTGGGGCCTTTGGGTATGTTATACATATTTGGAGTCTTGAAATAGGTGAAAGAATATATGTTAAGAATGAGTATTTAAATTAAGTGATAGATGTTGCTTAATTTAAGAAAATAAACAATTCTAGGGCTTTGGTGGGTTAGGGTCGTGGATAAGTGTTATGGGGTCTAGGTTTCGATGGAGCTTAGTAAATAATAAGTTAAAGTAAAATGTAAAGAATTTCATTATAACTTTGATGGTGTGGCGAAATGCTATCGAAACTATCGATAATTTTGCTGTTCTAATATATTTTAATTTATTGCCTATAGAGGTAGTCAAAATGTAGTTGAGGGCATTGAAAGTGGACTGATCAGTCGGTCAAGTTAGATCGTCAGGGATCTTAGACCAACAACTTGCATGTCAACCAAGTATTTTCACCCATACCCAATGCTCAGTTCCCAATTTCCAATCCCATTGATTCGAGACTCACAATCGCACACCCACACAACCTATAAGCCCCAAACAATGATCACGAGTGGTGCGGCAGTGTGGTGAGGGTGAGGGTGAGGGTGCGGGTGCGGGTGCGGCTGCGATTGGAGGTTGCCAGTTGGAAGTTGCAAGTTGGCAGATCGATGCTGCCTTCTGCTTTGATGATAGTCAGCCTTGGCTTGGCTTTGAACGCCCCTAAGGGCGTTGAGATTGAACTTGTTCCACATTTTGATTGTAATGCCGTTACAGGCGCAGGCCAAAGCGATTTTTGGGTATGAGAAAGCAGCCCGGCCAAGACAAATATGATTTTCAATTTGCTTTGATCGCTTTCACAAGATTTGCATACCGTTCGGGCTGACCAGAGACCATTAAACACTTGAACAGCTACAGTCAAAGTTCAATTGGAGTTCAACCTGGGTGAACTACTACTACTACTACTACCACTCATACTATGCCGCTCAGTTTTGATGGCCCATTAAAGCGTCAAATGGAAACCACCGCTGAGCGTACTCTAGTTGAAAACTGCAGCACCACAAATCAAAATATTTATAGCCCAAGACAAGAAAGAGCCAAGAGCCAAGAGACGCAGAGCTAATGAGTCTTCTGTAGAGACTTCAGTTCTGAGCGTGGTGGTGCTCGATATACCACCCAAGTGGTTAACTCTGGACCGCCGCCTGTATGCACCGCATAAATAGCCACAAAGTGTGTCGTAAATGTCGTCGCGATCATATAATGGTTTCGGATGGTAACGGGGGGGTGGTGCCTGAAGAGAGGTGGTGTTGGGTCAGATTATCCAGTTTATCATGCGACGTACAAAATGCAAATTTTTAGAGACAGACAGGCCGCTAGAACAAGTGCAGTGCAGGCCAGGCTAAGAGACTACCATAACTGTGCATCCATTTATAACCATTGGCAATCCCATTCCCATTGCCATTCCCGGAGTCAACTTTTGAGTTTATGTGCTGGGGCATTTGTGAAATGCGTTCGCATGCACATTTGAATCAATCGTTCGCTCGGAATTGAAATTGCGGATTCGATTTTTATGATTTTAAGGACCGGTTGAGGAGCGACCAACAGAGATCGCCAGATCGGTGAGTTCGACCGACCACCAGCTTTGAACTGATATCACTTGATTTTTTGACATTTAGCATCGCTAATTCATGCCAAATCACCAGAAGATTATGTTCATAATGCACACATTACGATTACACGTTTATTATAATTTAGGAGTTTAGGTCCACGGATACCTGTTCTGCGACTTCTCCGGCCTGGGAAACCGTGTGACAAAGTCCGACAGAGACACCAGCACGGCAAACAGAGAGGAGAAATGTACAGATCACTTAGTGTATGCGTAGATTGGCGACCTGAAAAGGAGCTAAGGGAAAGTTGCACTCAGAGTGCCAGCTGGACAGCTGATGCCTCAGAGTGTAAAGATAAGGTGCTGAAATTAGACTTGAAAAAAAGCTAACTCAGTGATAGGACTGTAATGTGTTTGGATACAACTAAGCGAAAGTTTATAAAGCTGAACACAGTTCAGAGTTAGGAATCATCACTTGTACTTGTTAGAGCAGCCGAACCAGGCAACATTAGAGTCTGAAATTATCTGTAAATCTTTGTATATAAATCAATCTGTTATGTTGGAATATGTAAATATCGAGAACTCGAAAAGTTCTGCACCGATTAAGCTCAAACTTTAACAGAATATACAGTTCAAGGATGGTTTTCATCTGTTTTTCGCGTTAATCTAAGCCAAGGGCCGAAATTGAAACTGTTGTATGCAACTTGAAAAATCTACTCCCACCCGTCACCACGGATGGGGATGGGATAAGATCAAATGTATGTGAGAAGGCTATAGCTAAATCAGCTTTAAGACTCTTAGCTTATTAAAAATATCATAAGGTCCGGGAGGGAATATGGTGGTAAGCTATTTTAGTTTATTTCTTACGATGCACACAAGTAGGCAAATTCAATGGTGGTGTGGAAACGGGCAACTAAATGATCATTCTAATTTAAAAACAAATATAGTTAGAAATCGCGAGCAAAGTCGCGGGGGCTATAAGCTAGGGATTAATATAATAAGTGAATTAGAAAGCCATGTGGGGTGGGCCTCTTGGTAAAGCTTAATTTAGGTAAATTAGGTAAAGAAGTATATTTTAGTAACTATTTAGTACCAGCCCCAATTCACTTCAACTTTCACAAACAGAAGAAGTTAAGGGGCTAAAAAGACCTTTGCAAATTAGTATTCAATTTCAAGGTTATTATTTTATCCTTCCTGGGGCTTATAACATGTTGGCTGATCGTAAAATATACTTTCCTTAAGGAAGCTAAGAAATTATAGGATTTTACAATTATTATTGTATATTGTATGAAATGACAGGAAGATTTTGATATTTAACTGTTAGGAAGTAAGCCTTTGAAAATGACTATATAGCTAACAGTATTAACTGATCAAAATGGCATTAGATATGGAAAAATGTCTCAGAACTGATTTCTTTTTCAAATATGTTTACTGCTAAGCAGCTAAACTCTCTAGTTGTACTACAATAGATCTTTAGAGAGTTGAAGTTAGCAAGTAAGAAAGGGCAGCTTGGGAGTTTGTGCCAACTAGTTTTTTCACAGTGTTGTCAGCCGTCAAGTGGAACCGTCAATGGGCTTGAAATTGATATATGCAGGTAAGGTGTTCTGCTAATAAGCAGGATCTCATGGGGGAGGTGTGTAAGTGCTGGATGTGTTCGTTTGAAGTTCGTTGGGCTCGTTTGTGACATGCGCGCGGTTCCACCAATCAAGACAACAAACGATCATCACATGAAGTGCCCGACAAGCTCTGGGACCAGTCCGGGCTAAGACCAGGAGGGTCTCGGAGATGCAGTCGGAGTTGGAGCTGGAGTGCGTTTTGTCTCTTGTTGTTGTCGGTTGTTGGTTGTCTTCGCACTAATTGAGCATTTAAATGCAATGTAATTACTTTTCTAACACCTTCATCAGTGGGGCCGTCAGTCCACCGGCTGCCTTTGATGCCCACTGCAAATTAGCATAGAAATTGTCCCGTGTGAACATAAAATCAAATGACATGTGAGTTTGTCAAAAAAACCAAATGCTCAAAGAGCCGCTGCGAATGCCGAACCAAAAGCTGGCGGAAGAGAGCACCAGGACATGATATGGTAAAAATCCATGCTCACTCCATCCCCGCTCTCCCACTCCCCCACTGCCCCCACGGGTAACATTAGCATAAAGAACGTGCAACTAATTGGAAATGGAACAGAGTACAGTCAAGAATCATGAATGGCGCTGCAGTTAGAGGAAAAACCGTTTGGCATGCTAATGACATCAATCCAAAGATTCTGAATTACAATCCAGACAATAGAGTAAACCCCTAAATTTTACCAAGCGGCGCCAGCCAGACGTCTTTATGGCTTTTACTTGTGGTCAAATGTGAGGCCCTTGGGCTGCATTCGAAATGCGTCTAAAAGGGCAATCAATTAATTAAGCATTAAAACAGTTACGCGCTTTCCTCGACTGATCTTAGCCCCTTTAACTCCCTCTACAACACCAACACCAGGTGTGCACTCAGAGAAAGAGGAACTTATGTACCCAAAGCAATTATAAAGGATGTCAACGACTGGACATAGTTTGAGTAATGTTTAAGTTCTTTAGGGATATTTTTTGGAACATTATTTAATCATACATGACATTAAATGAAAATTAATCAAGTTACAAATGTCATTTCTAGAATATTTAAGTTCATAAGGAATACCATTTTTAGATCATTATTTAATCTTTAATGAAAATTAATCAAGGTTCTAGAACATTTAAGTTCATAAGAAATACATTTATGATCATTAACTAATCAGAATTGATCTTAAATGAAAATTAATCAAGTTTCTAGAATGTTTAGGTTCATAAGAAATATATTTTTCGATCATTATTTAATCATAATTGATCTTAAACTCAAATGAGTAAAGTTTGGTTATGTTTAAAGTCAGGAACTCGAGAATTAAATATAAAAGGCACAAATTGTATTTGATATTTGAAGAAATAAGCTGTGTTTATCCTATTCGCTCTTACCAGAGCTTAGAAGGGGTTTTTTCAGGCTGTGTGCAAGACTTTTGACCCGAGTTGGGGGCAGGAATCATTAGGGATCATGCATGATCTGAAATCCAAAAGAATAACGTTTGGTTATCTTTAAAGCCAGGAAAGCGAAAATTGATAATAATAAGCACAAGAAATAGCTAATATTCGAAGAGATATACAGTGTATATCCATTTCGATCTTACTAGAGTTTAGTAGTGGTTTTTTTTCCTAAGTGTAGTTGCAGGCTGCAGTGTGGGCGAGTTTTTTGACCCGAGTTGGGGGCAGGAAACGCAGCGCGTTCTGAATGCCAAGGCGTACCTTCAACGATCGTTGAGAGTTGATGGTTCTTCGTCGTCGATCGTTGGTTAGTTGGGTTTGTTGGATATGTTGAATATGTTGGATCGTTGCACAAAATGCGCTTTGCATAACTGAGTAATTTGAAAGGGGCAAACTGGCGTTATGCACTTGTTGCCACAGAACAGACCTCAATGGGCTCCAAAGATCGGTTGGGTGGGCGGCGGGCGGCGGGCATGCATCCGGTCAGATTTAATAGCTGAATCGTTGCCAGAACTGCAGAACCGCCAATGCGGTCACAGAAGATCATTAAATTGATAAGTGAATTCATATATTCATCATAATTTATAATCAATTCGATGAACTTACTGCGTGTGCGTGTGTGTGGCCCATCTAAGCGAGTAAACTGATTACAATTGTCTTGCACCTGACTGCATTCATTAATTTTCTATACAAATAAATAATAGAAACATCATTTTTGTATTTTTTAATCGTTTTCTTATCCGGAAATGCTACACAAGCTTCCTAGTTGACAATTATAATATTTATTTTTAGTTAAGCTAATCTATAGTTTAAAAAGACCTTTACACTTAATATTAATCACATAAATTGGCCGATAAAAACATTAATTTTTTAAGATATTAAATATCTTAGGATTATAATTTCAAAGACCTTCAATTAATGGCTTTCTACTTTTCTACATTTCTGCTTTACACTAACTGATAGCATCACTATCCCCCGTTTAACCTAAAATTCTTAAATATTTATCAATTGAATGGCAATTATTCTAAGCACTTCATACATCATACACCATTGGAATATCTTTTATTTAGTTATTTTATTTTATTTATTTAATTATTTATTTATATTTTTATTTAATTTTTGTCGGTTATCAGGGCCTATAGCTAGATAGTAACGAGTTAGACATTAAGAAAAACCTTATAGAATTTAGGGTTAACTTAAAGCATAAGAACTAAGGAAATATAATAGGAATGAAATCTCCAACACGATTATGAAAGTTTTAGGGCCCCAACTTACAGCTAGGATGGTTAGAGATTTCATTAGGGAAAGAAAACTCTAAGAAAGGATACAAATGGGATACGAATAATATAGCAATAGAGTGGGAAATCTTAATTCGCGTTCTCTCACTTTTCAATTACCTTATTGACTAAGATATTGGTGTTCTCTTGAAACTTATATCGTATACGATATTTGCCTGCTCTCACTTATCATTATTATCATTTATTGGAATCCCGCTGACGGTATTCGCATTCTCCCAAACAAACGCAAGATGTGCTTGCTCACTGAGGGACTTTCCCAGAGATCTGTTCATTGACTACGTTATTTCCCGTTAGCTTAACTTGCGCACGGCTTGTATAGATTATCGAGCATTAGACGGGGATCAGCAGCTCATGTTTTGCCCAGGCCGAGTTCTCAAACAGAACTTGTGCAATCTTGAAAATTCCAAAGCCAGGATCTAATCAAACAAGTCCCAAAGTCCGAGTCGTTGCTAAGGATTTAATTGAGATCAGTGCGTAGACTGGGAGAGAAAGTGTGTGAAAAACCGCGTAAGCATTTGGAAAATTTGCAGTTAAAGGCAGCTTCAACTTCCGTTAGGGGGTTTTGCCCAGTCAAAAATTCAGTTGTAATCTTCAACATGTGGGTACTGATGCTCCGTGGTATATTAACATATCGTTAGTTTGTCATGATCTCTGATCCGTGGGAAGTTTGCTCTGACTGGTTGGGTTCTAAATCAGTGGAAACTCCATCAAGTACACAGTTCAATTCAATTCTAGCGTAAGGATTTGCGCTTGGAAAAGCAAAGGGCTAAGGATAAAAACTGTATGCGATCTGTTCACCTATGTTAATTCTCCGAAAGAAAATATATTTTCTAATAAACCAAATGTCATAATTATGGCGTAATTATTATTTATGCTGTCACGGCCGATTATAAATTTCACATATGAGTTTTTAGCTATGTTTGCCAAAAGTATCAGCTCGATCCAACCCCTTTGTTATTTTAAGGGATCAATAATCATAATTTGCATTTGCATAATTTCATAATTCCAATACAATATCAATTGTATTACATAATGTCAAGATGATACGTGTCTTCCTATATAGAGAGAATGCTTTCATCTATCTTTTTTGTATAGAATACTAATAAACGAAAGCCATACATCAATTTGCCCCCAAATGATATAGAACCAGTTTATTCCATACAAATTCTAAACGTAATGAACACATTACCCAACACAATTAAACATAAGATATTTGTCAGTTGAAACCAATATAACAACTTATCAAATTCTGATTGCTTGAGAAATTGCTTAAACAAGTTTTATTGACTTTTCTTTATACGACGCTTGATTTTGCGAATTTGTGCAAATTATTTGGCCCAGGTTTCGGCAATGATGAACCCAGTAATGAGCTATAAGGAGAGGAGATTGTGGTAAATATTATTATAACTTTATGGTTACCAGACTGATCTGGATCTTCAGATCTCAACTGGGTAGATTTCGCCGTTCCTATTGTAATAAATAAATAAATGTTATATTATAAATATGGAATGATATCGTTTGAAAGTGTTATTAAAATATCAGCGGAATAGTGTGAAAATCGAACATTTTAAACCATCCTCAACTACGTTTGGCATTTGAGAGCCCACAAACTAAATTTGCTAACTCTACTTTATGTAGGGTTTCTAAGATCGATCTATGCTAAAAGAGACTCAAGTTCATTAAGAATATACACAAGCACGAGTACATATTGTAATTTGTAATGTTTTAAATGAATAAACGTAAATATGCACAGCTTTATAGTTCAAGTTAATTAATTTTATGGTTAAGGGGTATTAATATTCTCAAAACATCGCTAGAAATAATTCAATATTATCATATTGATTACTTTTGAGATTTATATTAGAGATTTGCACCCCAAATTCATAAACTAAGCAAGTAATAACGACTTTTGAGGCATGAACAACTTGTCAGTCATTGCAAATAATGAATAAATTGGCATTGTTCGGTTATCTAACAAACACTAGCCAGATGATACATGGGCCTAGACGGCGTATTACAGCCAAATCGTAGCAATGCAGCCATTTATTTACTAATGGCCAACAGATATGAGCAGTCAAAACGTTTTGTGTAAAATTGAAAAATGAAAAGACTGAAGAATTGTATATAAAGCGTCAAATCTTATCTTTGTGGACCAACATGGTACAACAGATTAATGTTAGCGCATTCAAAATGCAAATTATTCACACATAATTACAATAACAACGATGACAAAACAAATACAAATATACAAATACAAAAACAAAGGCAAACACAAAACGTATTTTGTATTTTGTTTTAAGACCCGGTCTTAAGTAACTGAACGATAGATCTGGGCAATCATCCGGCGAGCTGTTAAATCAAAAATATGCAAATTGCTGCGAGAGCTCCACGAGCTGAACACGACCAACAGATACAAAGACAGCTGTAGATACAGATACAGATACAGATGCAGCTATATCTATAGCTATAGATACAAAGAGCGTGTTGATTGATATGTGCTGGTGTTACGAGTATATGTATGGCCATTTGGCCAAATGATGCAATCAAACTATGTAAATGCGAACGGGTTGACTTTTTGACTTTTGTCTGGCTCAAAGCGGGGCAGGTAAGTCAAACAACCCGACAACTGGGCAGCCAAATAGCTGGGCAACCGAATAACTGAGCAACCCAATAACAACAACAATCTCAACAATCTGAGGCCTAATGCCAACCAAATACTCGTATTAAGTAGCTGCCTGCCATTTCCGACAGTTTCGCAGTTTTTTACATTTTTTTATGGCCAATTAAAAAGTTGACTTTTTGTTGTTGTTGTTGCTTTTTAACCGTAAAGTCAAAAAGTCAACGCATTTTTTTAGCGCGCACGTTTTTTAAATATAAATATATAAATGCGTGCATAAATAACTGTATTTTTTAAGAAAGATCTCTACACGGTGTGTCCTTGGGTTGATTCCTTGGAATTCCCTTGAAATTTGCACGCATTTTTTACGCAACCCACTTGGGCAATTGACTTTTTTATGGATGCTACCAGCACGGTGAGCGATTGGTATTTTGTAAAAGCAGCAACCATATGCCGAGCAAGGAGTCAGTCATCCCTTTTCCACTTAAGCGGAAAGTGTGATCTCGGCTCGGGTTACTCGGCCAGCTCGACTTTTTATGATTTCGCCGACTTTATGACTCGGCCATGCACGTCCGCTGGCCGGCCAAGAGTTTCGCTGCTTTTTTTAGGCCAATTCTTGCGGCTACCTAAGCACGCGATTCTGTTACCTAATCGCAGGATCAGCATACCTAAGCTGCAGATTATCCTGGGATCATAATTATGATGAGCCTACCCGCCGCCGCGCCGCGCGCTCAACTCGTCGACGTCTCGAGTTTTTCTCGAGTTCGAGAACTCGGAAAACCAAGCCGCTATTTTTGAATATATCGTTTTTTTCTTGCCTTGTGTCTCCAAAAAACTTAAGCCAGGGGATTAAACCGGATTAAAAGTCACAATGTCGCACCGTTGTCCTTATTTTTTTGCCGTTTTTTGTCGTGCTTTCCTTTCGGGCTAACTAATTACGCTGGAAAATTACCCATTTGCTTTGTTCCCACAAACTGCGGAAATTCGCGAAATTTTTTCCAAAACGTTTTTTTATTGTGTGTGACCGGCAACAAAAAAAGGCGCAAGAAATGCGAACGGGCAAAGTCAGTTAAATTGAATCGATTAGAAACAACACGCATTTGGGAAGGTCGTCGGATTCCTGCTTGGTCCTGGCTGGGTTCTATATTCCTTGACTTTTTTACAAGCCTTTGTTTCGTTTTTGGTGCGTTTACGTGGAATGCGCAGTTCAGCTGGGTTGATGCAATTTCACTTTTATTTTTTATGGCAAAAGCCAGAAGCGTGGATTGAGGTTAGGCTGCCGCTGCGCTAACCTTACCTTAAGAGCATAATTGAACGGAACATTTGCCAGGGAACTACCGTAAAATTTGTAGTTCCAAGAACAGGCAGAGTATCTAAATTTAAAACTTCTTTAAAGGTTTTTAAATCACTTACATGCATGTGTATGCATTAGTAAATGTGCATGTATTAGTGTACTTTTGTTGAAAAAGCTCGATGCGCTCTGCTCTCGTACATGCTGTGCTTTGAGCTTAAAAAGCGTTTGCGTCCATGTGCCGTGTATGTGAGCCAAAAGCTTAACCCTTGCACGCGACTCTTATATTGACCTAACCTCTAAAAGTCAAAAACTTCTCCTTACACAATACATTTTGCTTGGTTTCACACTATTCATTGTTCAGCTCAGTACTCCAGAGATTAGACAATGGAGTTTCATAAAAGGGTTAATTTGTGTGTGTCCTTGCCAGGTAGCTTGGGCTCTAAGTAAATATAATAAACATGCATAAAAAGAGTTAACTGAACCCTTGTAAACACAATGTAGAAGTTTTTAAAGGTTCTTTGAAGAAAATTGTTCTCATAGCTGTAATAAAACTGAGCGCAGAGTCAATTGATAATAATGAAGAGTTAATCTTAGTAGTTTGGTTGGGTTTTGTTATCAAGTTAAGGAATTAGCTTAACTCGGAGTCTAAAATTTTGAAATATGTTAAAATAGTGACTTAAATTAAAGATCTGATATCTAGCTGGAATTTAGCTTAGTTGTTGAAGAATTTCTTGTTTTTGAATTGCTAGAATCTATTTTTGGAAATTATTTCATACCATTTCAAGTTCTAATCATTCTTTATTCCTCAGCGTAACCTAGAAATAAACAAAGCTGCCCAAAAGCACTAAAAAATTCAATTACCCAAAACCGAACGCTCTTAACGGTACCGGAGACTATATGGTGGGTATATACTGACGCTCAGGTGAGTGACTCCAACCATTTCCGTGCACTGGCGAAGGCTCCGCCCATGCCAAATAAAATGAGCAGCTGTTAAAAATGAAGTCAATGGCTGTAAGTGTGTGTGTATGGTTGTATGTGTGTGTGTGTGTGTGTGTGTTTGAGTGTGTGTGAGAAAGCTCTGCCGCCCTTAACGTGCGAGTTTTAATAAATAACCGTATAACGAATAATATCAGAGCAATGCAAATTGAGCGCCCCCCAAAAAGTGTGCCCCGAAAGAGAGAGCGAGAGAGAGGGAGAGAGCCACTCATGAGCTTAAGCCAGTTGAGCAGCGCGGCTCATTCATTCAATATTAACAGCGCCTTAACAGCGACTCCGACTGCGACTCCGACTCGAACTCTGACTCAGGTAAGCCAGACTCGTGAGAGCGCTGCACAATTGAGTGTGACTCGCTTGCGCTCTATTGTTGTTGGTGGTGCGATCGAGTCTCTGATTTAACAGAGAGCTGCAAAACTCGTTGCTAGTGGTGGTATTGCTACGTGTGTGTGTTTGTGGTTGTTGGAGTATTTTTCTTGTTGTTGTACATAGCACTGGGAGTTAGCCAACCGAGCGAGACACAGAAATGCTTCTTGCCAGCGTTGAGTTTGAGCAAGAAATCAGTCGTCAGCCAGTAGCCCAGGTGTGAGTTACACATCGTGAGTACAGAGCGCGTTGCGTGTCAACAGCCGTAACAGAAACTAAAACTTAAATCTCAAAAAAAAAAAAAATAAAAACCAAAACTCTTCGTACGTAAAGTGTGCTAAACAAACCCCGACAAATACTATAACAGACAGAGACTGATCCATAAAGATCGCATAGTGCTGGGAAAAGTGTTGTGAAAAATCATACAAAAAAAAAAGAGAAGAAAACTCTGCCACGTGCAATTAAAAAGTCATCAGCTATAAAAACGCAGAGTTCTGCCATACGCAAAAACCCAACAGAATCCAAGGTAAGTTTCAAGATCGTCGAGGAAAACGCGCCCACACTCAAAGTCAATTCACGTTTTTGTTATTATTACCTTTATTTTTGTGTTTTTTGGGCTGAGTCGCCTCCGACGGCAACATTTTATGAGCCCTGTTTGCACTACTTTGATTTTTTACAGTTTCAAGCGAAAAAAATAACACACACAGTATTCCTCAGTTGTCCAGGCGAACATCTTTCTTTTTTTTTATTATTATTTGGGCGCAAAAAAATTGGCAAGAATACTTTGTCTGGTGCAGTTTTATGACACAACGTCAAGGTCCACGGCTCTATATAATTTTTTAGGCGTAATGACTTCAAGTAAAAATATATCTAAAAAAAAGAACTGTTAGTTTTCTACCTGCGCAACGCATAGGGTTGCATAATCCCCGTCAGCTTAAGTTTTTTGCCTGCCGATCATAAAAAAAGAACAACAAAAAAATGTCACCTAGAGTTTCTCGCAGTTTTCCCAACTGTTTCCTATAAATTCTTGTGCACGGCGCAGCTCGAACATCAGTCGCAAAGCAGCACAGTTAAAGAACACAACACGGAAAAAGACCCGAGATCGAGAAGTGACGGAAGATCTAGAAATACTCGTTTATCGTTAAGGAACAAAAAACAAACCAAATTAAATCAGCTGAGAGAATTGGCACGCTGCCAAAATGGTGTTTAACTTGGTTAGTTTATTGACTCACACACACACACACACACATACACAAAATGGATTATCAATGGCGCTAAGAAAATAAACCACCAATGAGTGAAAAATTGAGAATGAAACAACTTAAAATATTGATATAACTATGAAAGATGTACAACAAGTGAAAAAGTTAACAAAAAACTTTAATGAATTTTGAGTTTTATCATTTAAAAACCTAAAAATTCTATGGATCTTAAGTTTTTTAATGAATTTTGTGTTTTATCATTTGAAATCCTAAAAAAAATCTATGGATCTTAAGTTTTTAAATGGTTTTTGTGTTTAATCAGTTAAAATCCTAAAACGTCTCTGTAGATCTTAAGATTTATAAGTTCTGAAAGTGACTAATAGTTAAGGAACTCAGAAACTCTATAGAACTCATACGATATCTTCAAACTTTAAGGAATTTTGAGTTTTATCATTTAAAAAGTTAAAAATCTCTATAGATTTAAGTTTTGCGATTGCAGGAACTTATAAGTTCTATAGAACCTTAATAGTTAACTCATAGGAGTCTTTCATTTTTAATTATTTAAAGAGTTTATATGCAACCTTTGGTGTTATTTCAAATCTCAAGTGTATTATTTCTTCAGGCAGCGCTTACATCCCAAATTTCGCCAATGGATTATACTAAAGTTCTCATTTATATGTCTTTTCTTACAGATGAATCAGACGTGCAAAGTGTGCGGAGAGCCAGCGGCTGGCTTTCATTTTGGCGCCTTCACCTGCGAGGGCTGCAAGGTAAGTTTCAAACAAAGCTACACACACAGACACAGACACACACTGGCGCTGTTCATTTGCTTGACACATTGGCTAACCCACATCCCCCCCTCTCTCTCTCTCTTAACCATCCACAGTCCTTCTTTGGCCGCTCCTACAACAACATCAGCACCATCAGCGAGTGCAAGAACGATGGCAAGTGCATCATCGATAAGAAGAACCGGACAACCTGCAAGGCCTGCCGCTTGCGCAAGTGCTACAATGTGGGCATGTCCAAGGGGGGCTCGCGGTACGGGCGCCGCTCCAATTGGTTCAAGATACACTGCCTGCTGCAGGAGCACGAGCAGGCGGCAGCCGCGGCGGCGGGCAAGGGGCCCGGCCATGTTACAGGCTCGCCCGTAAGCTCGCCCGGATTTGTGGATATTGCGGCGCATCTGCAGCAGCAGCAGCAGCAGCAGCAACAACAGCAGCATCAGCAGCAACAGCAGCAGCGGCATCCGCATCTGCCGCCGCTGCTCGGCTATACGGGCTATCATCTGCCGGAACACTTTGGCGGACGGCATCCGGCCGATGCCGCTGCCGCTGCCGCCGCGCTGCCCTTCTTCAGCATGATGGCCACGCCGCAGTCGGCGTTCCAGCTGCCGACGCACTTGCTCTTTCCAGGCTACCATGCTAGCGCTGCGGCGGCGGCTGCGGCGGACGCTGCCTACCGCCAGGAGATGTACAAGCATCGCCAGAGCGTCGACTCGGCTGCGTCGGCGGAGTCCCAATCGCGCTACTCGCCACCAAATGTTTCACGCCAGCCGCAGCAGCATCAGCAGCCGCAGCCGCAGCAGCAGCCGCAGCAGCCACAGCCAGCAGCATCGCCCATTGATGTCTGCCTCGGCGCCGAGGATGATGTGCAGTCGCAGCACAGTCACAGCCACAGCCAGAGTCCACACACCATACACACACCCGTAGCCATACGTGCCACACCGCCACAGCAGCTGCTGGCTCCAGTCTCCAGCACCACCTCCAACTGCAACTCCGTCTCGCCACCGCCCACGCCCACGCCCAGCAGCCCGCTGAGCTTCGCTGCCAAAATGCAATCACTTTCACCTGTCTCCGTGTGCTCCATTGGCGCCGAAACGGTCGCAGCGTGTGGCACAGCCGCAGCCGGCGGCGCCGCCCAGGACGGCCCCATGGATCTGAGCATGAAAACCTCACGCAGCTCGGTGCACAGCTTCAACGACAGCGATGTGTGCAGCCTGCAGGACGAGGAGCATATCGAGACGGCGTCGCGCCGCAAGTTCTATCAGCTGGAGGCCGAGTGCACCGCCATCACCCACAGCAGCAGCAGCAGCAGCACCACCTCCTCCTCCACATCATCATCATCCACGTTCACCGCCGAGGCGGCCGGCAATGTCAAGCGGCAGAAGCTGAGCGCCATTGGCGGTGAGTCGCCACCGTTTGGTGGCTTCGCGGTGGCTCACAGTGCGGCCAGCGCCATGCGTGGCATCTTTGTGTGTGTCTAGTGTGGTTGTGGGTGGAGCTAAGAGGCAATCAACTTGGCTTTTACCTTGCCTCCCGTCGTTGTTGTTGTTTTTGTATTTTATTTCTCTGTTTCGTGTTGTTGGTGGCTTTTTTTTACGGTTTGAATTCGATTTGCGCCGTCGAAATTGAAATTTTTATGGACAGGTTTGAGAGCTGCGACTGCGCCTAGAGTGCTAGAGAGAGACAGCTAGTTGCAGCACCTATACACACACATACACACACACGAATACACCACTCACACTATTGAGCTCAAATCCAAAAATTATTTTTACAAAAAACAAAAATTTAAAAAAAAGAAGTAGTTTTGCAGTTTTGTTTAGCAATCCCTAATTGTAAATATGTTTTTAAAGTTAGGTTTTCTCATGCGAATTGTATTTTATTGAAACAAAGTGTCAACCCCTCCCCGCCCAAAAAGGAGAAAAACAAAAAACAAACCCAACCCACCAAACAGCCCACATTGTATTGTACATAAATTTGTTTAGTCTTAGTTTGATTGTATTAGTTTTAAGTATTCTATTTTAGCTTTTAGTATTTGTCCTAAAGATTGGCTTTTAAATTTATGCAAGAAAAATAAATAATTATGAAAATGATATCAGTCTGTGTAATATTTTGATATGGGGATATAACAGTTTTCTTTTATATTATGGAATTAACTTGGAACTGAAAGTTGAACTCAAATAAAAAACAAAACAGTAAGAAAACTTCTCTTAAGGAACAATTTTTGAATACTTTAAATGATGAATTATTTGCTGATCATCAGAGTTAATGAGAAGTTACAGAAAAGGGGGAAACAACTTGATTTAATAAGGAGAAAATGTTCTTCAAGGGCTTAGGACTTTTAAAAGACGCACCGAGTTGAGTTAATCAGTTAAGTAGAGAATATCTGCTTGATCTACAGAAATCAGAACAAGGCATTGTCAGAAAGATGAAAATATCTGAATATTTGGTGAAAATACAGAATGATTAAGACTAATTCCACTTAACAAATAGTTGAGAAATGCGATATAATATTTTTAAATTCCCATACAATATAAGTTCAAATATATATTGTAGAAGCCATAAATACAGTGAAAGTCTTAACTAACTAGACTAGCCAAGAAATAATCGGCAGTAATGTTAAATTTTTTTTGTGGTTGATGGAGTACAGCTTTTTAAGATGGTATTCTTAAATTAATATTTCTTTAAGCATTAGTAGTTTCATTTACAATACATTTACATATTTGTCTTTTAAGCACGTTTTTAAAACGGCTTTAGAGACAATTTATATGGTAACCAAATGAGAATAAAATAAATATATAATGCTCAGTAAGACTCGAACTATTTTATCGAATTTCTTTGATATTTTGTTTTTGGAATTTCTTATAAATAATTCCAATGAAAAGTATAGAAATAATGAGTTACTGCGATCAAATTAAGCTTATATTTTGAATGAAATTTAGTATACATAAAGTACGCTCATAATTGAAGGATTTTGAGCTATCAAAATGTTAAAATGATGTATAACTGAAAAAGTATCTGGACCGCAATCTTGTTGGCCAAATTGAAGCGTGTGCACTGTCTAATTTTGTACTAACTCTACGCAGACCATATTCTTGGCAATGAAATGCGTAAATTCCATTCGGGAATGGCTTGCCACGCGGTAAGTTAACTTTGTGCCCAATCGGGGCGTTTGTATCTGAGACACGGGGCAAAGGGGCGTGGCACGGGTGGCGCGTTGTCAACACCAAATGGGCTGGCATAAATTCATCAACGTAGCGGCTGAAACATTTGCTGCAAGTCGATTGTCGATTGTCGATGGGCGATGGCTGATGGGTGATGGGCGATAATAAAACCGATATAGTAGTGCTTAAGTGCCGTCTGTCTAATGCAATGATTGCTGTAAATTAAAAATGCCACAAATGTAACGCACAGATACTTGTCGTAAGGCCCCCTGCTTGATATGCTGTGGTCGGCATTACCGGGCCTGTGGGCGCTGGGTGCTGCTACACAGACTGGCCACGCTCATATATGGGGTACTTGATGTTCGAGTACAGACCGAAAAAGAGGCCTATGCTGACTGACTGACACGACTGCCAGTCGACCACGTGCTGCTTCAAATAATAAACTTTATATTAACACATACAAAAGTCATACGGCCCGGCGATGGCCAGAATTTTAATCACTTAATTAGGCAGTCGCCGGGCCGCCCCCGAGCATTGTTTATGGGCTGCCCCAGACCTCAGAGCCGCCCATGATGAATGGTACGAAAACTATGCAGGATCGGACAGTCGACAGATCGGACGAACCGACGATCCGACGATCGAACGATCGAACGATCCAACTGCCTGCAAATATCGTTTACGAGCATTATAAAATGTGGCTATGTCAGAAAAGTTGACGCCTTAACGGACGACAATAAACAATGAACTGAACCCCGAGAGAGCAACGTAAGTATATATCATCAATATGCATGATGAGCTGCTTGAGAAGGTGGAGCACCAGGGGCGGCGGGTGGAGTGCTGCTTCACAGGGCTGAGGTGAAGTGGGCGGGAGGGGTCTCTTGAAGCCAGCGCACGCCATTGTGCGTTTTTCTTAACTGCCGCTTCGATCACATTCCAATGTGTGTTTTGTCGTCATTGTTTCTAAATGTATTTTTATAGTTTATTAAACAGTCAATAGTAACACAAAACCACCAAAAATTACAAACTATCTACAGTATGATGAAGCTTTAACACCAGGGACTGAAAACAAGATTTATTGCCTTTATTTTGAAGATCAACATTTTAATAAAACGAAATTTCCACATACTTATGTAAATGTAGAGTATGCCATATACAACTTAAAACATCAATATTTATCAGCAAATACAATAAATAATATTTAAAAAAAAATTAAATAAATTAAACGATGTTTGAATTGATTGAAAGATATAATATTAATAAAATATAAACAAGGAAATAAGAATAAATATAACAAAAATCCTAATATATTTCTTATGGCTGATTTTAAGAATAAAAATCAAAACCTAATTGTAGTTTTTAAAATACTACAATTATAATAATATAATTTTCAATATTACAATTGCAAATGCGGCACAAAAATGTTAACAATTATATTGTGGATAGTAAAAATTACATGATGACAAAAGATTAACCCTCAGGTAATGTTCAGGGAAATCTTTAGTAATCTTCTTTACAATAGATTGTTTTATATAGAAATATGTCTGCTGTATACAACTTTATACTCACATATTTCAATTCATTTAACTAGAAAATACTTCAATACTTCGTTGTAAGCAAATCAGCTAATCGCACATGAAAGTGCTCCAAAATAACGACTATATTTTAATAATAGGTGAATAAACCTATAAGTCAACTTTCAGCCGCAAAGGTATGAACTATACAGGTTGCCAAGTTCGTTGCCTAAGTCTTTTGTTTTTGACTGTCAAACTGAAAAAGTGGTTCATTTATATCGTCGCTCCAATCTCTCCAATCAAAAAGCCATTTAGAAAACAAAAGACGGGCCTCACTGCGACATAGGAAACAAAAACCAAAAAAAGTATAACATTTCAAAATTTTATTGACTGTCAAAATGCAGGCGCCGAAATGCATTGAGAGAAAATATCTAGGGAAGAAGAAGAAAAAGAAGAAGAAATAAACAAGCGGGTCCGATCATATTACGTGGCCCATTGGCGCCAGACTCCATCCAGCTTTGGGCTTCAACTCCAACCTTTTGAGCGATGAGAGGCATTTAAAGGCTTTAACATGCTTTATTATGTATGCGCCATGAAAGATGCATTATTAATAGAGCTGACACTCAGAGATACTGTGGGCATAAGGGGCTTTTGGCGGGGCTAGGAACCGAGCTGAGCTCAGCTGAGCACATCTTTAAAAATAGTGCAAAACAACTGTCGTTTTATTGACTCGTAATATACTTAAATGCTGGATAGTTAGGAACATGTTTATTTAATTATTCTTACAATGCATCATCTAATCAATTGCTGGCTAGAATTTGCATTTGAAATTGACAGCGAACGAAAAGATTATTGACACATTATAATGGAAACATGTTTTAATGAGAAATTATGCAAAACATGGCCAATAGACACCAACCAGCACACACACATATGCACACACACTTATAACCTGGCCAAAGGCAACTCAGCAATTTTTGAACCCAGTTGGTTTCTGTGTCCGGTAGCGGCCTTAATTACTGTCCAGAGTTGCCCATAGCTTCTATAGCCTGTTGTATGCCATGTTTGGGGCGTGTTCCGCTGACTGACAAATAGTCAAAACAAACTAAGTATATGGTCATATGTCATATCTTTTTGTAGACAGCTGCCAGGGAATTGCTTTTATATACATATATAATTTCATATATATTGTGTGTGTGTGTGTAAGTATCTGTGTGCTGAAGATCACATGATTAAGATAAGTTTTAAGTAGATTCTTGACGAGTGTCAGTAAAGCAATGCAGGAAGCTAGCGTCACTTGGTGAAGATTATAATGAAGGCCCTTCATTTGATTGCAGTGCAATGCAGAACTATATCAACATTAAGGAAACTTCGGACAAAATATTTATAAAAACTGGAAGTAATAAGTGCAGTTTATGTATAGACCAGAAGCAGAATACTAAATCTCTGTAATTATTCAAAATATATAAAAATAAGTACTACATAAACTTATTAAGATAAAATATTTATAAAAATTAAAAGTAAAAACTGCAGTTTATGTTTACTTGGGGCTAGAAGTAGACTAATAAGTCACTCTAATTATTCAATAGATACAAAAATTGTATTACTTTAAATAAATTAAATTTATTAAAAAATATGGGAATTTCCATAAACTGAGGCTTGAATGTATACTCTATTGCCTACAATTTGTACTAGAGTTGAGTTGTTGGACTTTTTAGTTAAATTTATAAAACATTATATAATAATGGATCTATTACACTCTATGGAATATATTTTTAAGGCTAGGTACAGAAGTTGCTTAGAAGTTCTTGGGCAAATAGTGCTTAAGTCGAAATAAGTCAGATGGAAAAATATTTTTAAATATAAATTTTGTATGAAAAATTAATAAAACAAATCGTATGCTTACCATGCCAAACATATAAGCGTTTAATTCTCCATTAAACTCAGTTAAAATCGATATAATATATAACATAATATTCCTACAAAAAAGCGTTCACTAAATGAGCTATTCTATGAAAAACTAGTTTGCTTACCAAGTTAATTATTAAACAGTTTTCAATAAAGATCAGATTACTATATGGTGTAATCTGCCCAAGAGTTTATTTACTCAATAGAATTTATCTATGAGCAGGTCGTTTAATACCTTAAACTGTAGAACAAGACAGAAAAAGAGGTCTAGTCTATGGCATTTGCGTATCTCTGGCTAAAGTATCTCGAAAACACACATTAATTTGAGTTACTGGATTTGAATGCCATCAAAAGCTATCAAGTAACGGACAGCTCCATTGTTTCACAGCGCAGCAGAGAAGGTCCAGAGAACGACATTAACCCATTTAAGGGCCGCCGAAAGTTAAGCAAACACTGGACCACAATCTGGGAACAATCTTTATTGATTTTGGATGCACGGCACCTCAAGAAAGAACACAAACAAAACAAAAACAAAAACTTGAGGTTTACATTTCAAGTTGTGGCGGCGCTTGGCTCACACGATGCTTTGCTCAGAAGGAGGATTTTGTAGCGTTTTGCAGCTACGGCTGGCGCTGGTAATTAGTGATCTGGTGCACTTGATATCCAGCTTAATTTAAACATTTCGTACACACCCATGCCATGCACACGCACTCGAAATGTGCCACAGAGTGCAGATACCAAATTTCCGCTGGCCCGGCCCAACCCTCGCCCAGTTACCCTGGGTCTGGACCCCGGCCTGGGCTCTGGCTCAGTTCCTGAGAGCCCTTTTTGGGCTGCGTGCAGCGCATGCCATTCGCTTGTTGCTTGTTGCTTCATTCTCTGTGTTCTCGTTTAAACGTTTATTTAACTTAAACGAACTTTACGTGTCGATTAAAATGCAGCGATTAAGGTACGATGGTCTACAGATTTCCCTCCCCTCAAGTCCCCTCGATTCTCTGGCCAGTGTCTTGATCTTCACTGGCCAAGCTCAGTCGGTTTCAGTGCGTGTCCAGTGAACTTGCAGGTCAAGCTGAAGTCCAGCATACGCATGCCAACCTGGGAGCCCAAATGTATCTGTATCTGTGAGTGTATCTGTATCTGTATCTGTATCTGTATTTGTTTGTTGACCCACCAGCTGCATGCGAGTAAATCCTTTTGCTTGTACTTTCTCCGCGCCTTGCCTTCGCTTAACGACAAATTTGCCCATTGTTCTCGCTGATGATGTCCTTTTGTCTTGTCTTTTTGTTTGGCTGCCCCCCTGGAACGCAAACAGGACCAGACTCCTCTGGACCGCACACAGGCTGCCAGCACCACAAATATTAATTTGTGCGTCCAGCACCTCTTGAGCATCTTTTCAGTTTCCTAACGAGTCCACACGAGACTCGGTAGATGATCTAAACTGTGAGATGTTTATCGCAATCGTTTGTAGATCTGGGCATTTGCTTGTTTTTTAGTGTCTGGCTTATCTTGTTAACCTTAGTTTAGTTTGGTAACGAAATTAGACTTAAGGGTCGCTCTCTGGCCCAAAAGTGATTTTGATAGCTCGTAAAGAACTCAAATATTGAGCTGAGTTTGAGGGAAATAAACCGCGTGGTAACCCAACACTAAGAAACCAACGACCACCGCAGCAGGAGTTGCCTCGAAAATTTATGTTGTAGCTCATTAAATTAGTCTAAATGGTAGAGGGTGGGGGGCATGGGGAAGAGGCAAGAGTGGGTCCAGCAGCTGCTGATGCAGGTGGTAAAGGGTTGAGCATTGTGAATCATTAGGACACTCTGCCTACCATTGGGGAGCAGCAGCAACGTGTGCGACCTCACCAAATCCCCCCGAAAAAAAACCATGGCACAGCAATCAGCGGCTCTTGACACTTAAAGCTTCTTCAGCAGCTCGCAACACTTATGCGAACGATCCCTGGGTTATTGTATGGTTAACTGATATGCTTAGTGCACGTATTAAGACCAGGCCAGCCAGACCAGCCGAACAGCCGACCAGGCTAACACCAAGGAGCCAACCAGCCAGCTTGGAAGCTGTGCACCAGTGTCACTGTCAATGTCATTTACTTGGCAACCAGAGACCCGGACCAGGCCGTGGCACCAGGCAACAGGCACTTGGCCAGGCTAAGGCGAGCATTCAGCCAACTGTTTTGGGCTCGAATCTCAGAGCTGGCTGCCTGCTTTCAGATCGTGTGATCCATTACCAAACGTGCGCGATCGTTTGCGCTTGTGTTTAGTGATATTTTTTGTTGTTGCTAAAACACCCTTACCACAAAGGATACAAGTGCTTGGGCATGTGATTGGTCGTGGCTTAAGAAAAATAGTAGGGAATCTTAAATGCCTACCCGAAAGCAATAGAAATTGGCGTAAAAAGTAGAACTAGAGCAGAGCTGGAAAACTTTAAGACTCGATTATAGATGAAGGAACTATTGTAATGAAAGTTATACAAGTAGTACAAAAAATCTCCTCTATCAACTCTTTCGAATCCCATCCATATAATGGAATTATGGAATTTTGTAGTCATCGAAAGAAATGTTTGTAATAGTAAGGAATAACATTTTGAAAGGATATCTCTTTCTGTTCAGCAATTATTCATATTTAGAAACCTTAATTATAATATATTATTCGCCAAAAATACAGAATTCATATCCGAATTGAAGGAATTAGCTTGTTCTTGGAAAATAGAGCATCGTCTTGATGAAATATTGACTTTTTCTTGATAAATGGCAATTTTAATTAATCACATCATCTTTGAAATCTATAAGCAATTCTTATTCCTTAACCAATTAATTTAATTTATTTTCGGTCTTTCTTTATTCCACATCTCAAGAACATTTAAGGAGTGTGATATTATCAAAGGCACATTTAGCTCAATATTTAAATAGAGCTGCACCTAGGTAAAAGGATTAGCAAAAACCATTTAATGGGAAGATTTTTTGGCATATTTGAATGGAATGTACACAAGGACTTTGAATTCAATACCCATTGAAATACTATCATGATTGTTAAAAGTATTCTTATATTTAAAGTCTATAAATTGCTTTTGGAGACAGGGTAGAGTATTCCAATTCCATGTTAGCTTTGCTGTTTCGGAGTCTATATTGCTGCAGAGCTCTTCAGCATTGCACCTTAAACTTTTTGCATTGACATTTGGTAAATATTGCCAAGGCTTACACAGCTTGAGCAGGGCCCAAAGCAACGTCCCATTGTCTGAGAGTCTGAGAGTCTTCAGAGTGAGTTGAATCTGTGGATTTAGCAACTGGCTGCTGGCTGTTGCCTGGTGGCTGCCTATGACTTGATTTGATTTTCATACTTGACTTTGGTTTTGTTTTCATATGCAGAGCTCGAGCTCGAACCTGATCCTGAACCTGAGCCTGAGCCAGAGCCAGAGCCAGAGCCTGTGCCACAGCCAGAGGCACTCAATCAAGCCGCCTTTAGCCGGGAATTGTTTGTCTAGCGCACTTTGCACTCAGCAACTCAACACTTGTGGCCATCATTCCAGCATCGATGATGATCATCTTGGTGCTGGCTGGGCTCAAGATCCCTGGGCACAACCTCTTCGGCACATTCTAATTAACTGCTCTAGCTGGTCAACACAAACGCGAGCAGCGAGCGTTTTGTTTAGCTGGCTTTTAACTTTTTAACTCCTGCTAGTTTCTTTTATTTTTTTTTAATACCCCTTACTCTGAAAATGCGCTAATGGGTATACTATATTCAACTTATGCCCTTACACGGCAATGCATTGCAAAATATTCCTGTCGATGTTCGAATCTTTCAGAGCTAGATTCAACCTAGTTTAAAGATAAAGCTTTGATTATTGCTTATTATTTTATTTTTGGATTTCTATTATATTTATTTTATGGCAACTTCATAATAAACAAAGGCTTGGTTCACGACTTTTAAAGATACTATGTTGTCTTTTAGTGCATGGATATTTTTGCTTATCATCCTAATGTATTCTACAAGTTTCATAGCGATCGTTTATTAATTACAGGTTAAAGTCACCATTTTCAAAGTAATGTTCTGATTTTTGGTACACAGTTATTTTTGCATGTTATCTATGAGGCTTAAAAATTTCATAATGATCGTATGATCATGATCCTCTATTTCGCAGAATCTGCATCGCAATTTCCAGTTTACTAAGCTGTATAGTGTCCCAGGAGGCCAGTGAGATCAGTTAAGATCATAGATATCAGTTAAGATCATAGTTTCCTAAGAGTAACTTGGCCTGTCTTAGACCTGTATCATTTCTCCAGCTTGATTAGGAAGCCTTGTCTTTTATAGCCCAGATATTTCAATTCAATTGAAATACAGGGTGTCGCCTAGCCAACCCTTCTTGACTAGAGCATTCTCACCCGTTCTTTTTTCTCCTCTTTTTTTTATGACACTCAAAGTAACCGACACGACGCGTCGCACAATAAACTCCTTTCATGCCCATGGTACCCATGGTCTTGTTAGGCGGGATTCCTTTTCAGTTTCTGGCCAGCCTCCTTCCGTCCGCCCTTCCGTCTGTCCGTCCGTCTCCGGCTCACTCTGTCTATTTGTCTGTCTATTTGCACAACATGATCTGGGCGAGAGTGCGGCTTATTAGACCAACCTGGCCCACGTATTGTTTGCTGACCATTTGGTAAGGATGCGCGGAACGGCGGTCAGTTGAAATAAATATCTATAAGAAGAGAGAAACGAACCCGTTGCCGACAAACTATTTGACAAATGCAAACAATTTTCCCTGCCCTGCCGCTCTGGCTTTTCCACGTACATCTTTCTTTTTTTTCATTTTTTTTTTTGGCTTGTTATTAGAACACTTTTCGAACTGCTTTTAACCCGTTTATTTTTGTATTTTTATTAGTTTTTTTTTGTTTTTTACCAAAAAGGCCACTTAGGCACGAAACGAATCAGCATCCAACTTCAACTTCAGCCTGGTCTTGCTCTTCATCCCCCGTCTCCGTCCAAGATCGCTTGGTGCGTTATGATGTAATATGGCTTTTTGACTTTTGTAGACATGATAAAATACAAAACGTTGCGTGGCAGTTATATTGGCTAATGGCACCGCGGCCTTTTAGACCATTTTGAGTGAAGGAAGGTGTCAGTGTGGTGTGCGATGGCTTCAATGAATGCCCGACGGCCCCCTACCCCTTCCCACTTCCCGCTTACCCCTTGCCACTTGCCACTTGCCAGCGGTGCCAGATCAAAGCCAACCAAATGGAGCTCTTGTTCTTGTTCTGCTTGTTGTTGCTGCCTTGTGGTACCTTGGTGGTGCAGTGCCACTTGCGGTGCCTGTGTTTGGTGTTTGTGCATTTGCTGTTGCTGTGTTTAGTGTTTAGTGTTGTGCTGAGTTGCAAGTGCCTCAATAATGACGATCATCTGTCCGCCTGTCTATTTATTTAAGCTAGAGATGAGCGCGAGTCGTGATTTTTCACGTTTCGTGCTTGGGATATTTTGTATTAAAAGTGAGTGCCTATAAAAAGAGAGAATTGCCTCAAAACAATTGAGGATATAGTTTTAACTAGACTAGTCGTTCTCGATAAATAAATATAGTCTGGACAGCACATTATGTCTTTACTGCTAGCATGCGCATATTTAGAGTACCCCTGCCAAGATTAACGACAACATATCTTTGAAATAAAATAAGTATATCAATATATCTTTTATCGCTTCGGGGACATAGCCTAGTTCAGCCCTTGATCCATGAGTTGCCTCTGCTTTGGCTCTTGGAGCTTTTATTGGCCTGAATATTGGCTCTGAGCGCACTCTAGATGGTCCAGAAGACTCAATATCTCCGTTGGTTCTTGGAGTGTTTCTGGATACCGAAATATGGCTCTGAAAGCGTTGAGGATGGTCCAGGAGACTCCAGAGAGCACTCCTGGCTCCAGGAGCTATTATTGCCACCAATGGCTGGCTCTGAGATCACTTTAGATGGTCCAGAAGTCTCCCAAGGCTCATTTCAGACATGTTATATTTATATGTTATATTTTATTGAATGTCATTTATTTAAAATGACAGAAAATTGCGACTTTAGATAGCTGAAAATTCAGCAGTAAAGCTTCCACTAACAGTCGGAAGTTCCTGAATGCGGTATGCTCAGTTTCCGGTCTATTATATGTTGCTAATTTGTGAAGGCGGTAATGAGCTTAGCAAAAATATTTTAAGTCAATCCTTTCAAGGATGTTATCTTAAGATTGCATACCAAATTTGCTGACTCTAGCTCTAAAAGTCTGGGAGATATAGCTTTTCCTCACTTGCGGGAGAGATGGGTGTCGAAATATTGCTTTCGGACACACAAAAACCCATTATACTCTGCTTTCCATAATATTTAAGAAAATATTACAATATTCGAGGATGAAAATACCACTGTGAAATAATAAGCTTACATATTTTTGGGGAAATTCATTGAATATAATCGCAATAATGAAAATGCGTGCATTGAAAACTTTAAAAGTATGAGTATGGCATTAATTACCTTTGGATGGGTTAGGTTTTGAAGTATTGTCCATCTCTAGTCTCTGAACCTTTTGCAATTGCATTTTCTCATTTCGAATACGCGTTTGCATAATTCACGCAAAAATATTACAAGCCGCGCCTTGTTTTTAGTTTGGTTTGTGCCCTGCGCATGTCTAGAAGTTGTCCATTGATTGCCTGCCCACCCCTTCAGGCCCTCTTTCCTCTACCCGCCACCCGCCACCCGCCACCCTCCTCCCTCATCTCTCATTTGTATGCGCGGATGTGCCTGGTGACATGTGCTTTATATATAATTTAGAGTTGTTTGCTACCGTTGCAAGTTCGAGTGGCTGGTTCGTGCCGCGTCTTGGCGTGCTTTGGACGTCAGCCAATAAAGCGGGTTCGAGTTCGCATAAACGTTCGCGTTCGCGTTCGCGTTTGCAATCGAGGCGAGGTCCGAGGTCCGAGGTGCGACCAAGTTCGCTGCCTAAGTCTTTTGTTTTATTCACTGGAATTGGCGACTCATTTCCGCAGTTAAACGACTGACTGTGGCATGCTAGTTTTATGTACGCATTATCAACGGGATCACTGAGCAGCTTAAGTTGCATTTAAAACAAAACAGGTGCAAAATCGGTAGCCAGTCGATATAGCTCGATATCAGGCTCGATGGCAAAACAGATGCCAAAGTTAACTCAGTGGCTGGCTGAGAAATGCGTGCAACTTGAGGCATGTTGAGACTGCGTAAGACGACAACAATCGAGTGGCTGCTACCGGTGGGACAAGCGACCATTTACAAGGCAATTAAATGCCAAGCATAACAATCGCAATCATTTGGGCTGGGTTTGACCCTTGCGCACCCGGAGTGAAAATCTCTGTGCTCTTATCAAATGCAGTCTATCGGTTTCACATTGCCCCATTTGACAAACAATTAAAAACGATTTAAGAAAGTAAAAACGCCTTTGCCATAGTGTGAATGGGCACAAGAGCCCCCGAAAATAAAAAAAACCGCATCCCATGTTAATTAGCTGCCTAGGCGCCAGTCTACCAGCTCCAGCTCCAGCTCCAGCTCCAACTCCAACTGCAGCTCCAGCTTGTACAATTAAAACGTGATCAGGCAGCAGCTACAAATTTGTCCAACACGCAAAATGTCTGCGTGCCACCGAACTGCACAACAACAGCAGCAACAACAATTGTTGCATTGGATTTGAATTTTGTGGATTTGTTTTGGGGTGATTCGATTCCCAGACATGGCCCTAAAAATAAAACTAGTTTTGCATACGTAAACATCGTGCGACGCCGCTGTCTGCACTACTTCCCTCGGGAGAGAGAGACACAGACACCAGACGGAGGCAGCCTGCTGGCCTTAAAGTGTACCAAGGCAGACCCCGGCTGGAAGGGTAGGGGATGGGGTAATGGGGCACAGACATGGATATGGACGAGTGGCGTCAGTGGTCAAACCATTTATGAATTGTTAAACGCCGCTTAAAGGCACAAAAAACAAACAGAAAGAAGCAAGTGCACAACTTGTCAGGGCGTAGACGAGACGAGAGGTTCTTTATTAGCTTTTTATTGCTACCAATCCAATAATTGTTAGGGTTTCTCTCCCTCCCTCCCTCTCTCTCGTGCTGCTGCTGCTGTTGTTGGCCAAATGTCATCGCATCCGGTGCCCTGCCTCGCGCTCGCTCCGAATTAGTATTCTAAGTTGATGACTCCAACTGCAACTCCAACTGCGTTTATTCATAGTGTAAGAAGTGGCAGTTGCACAGCTCTCGGGTATATGGGTCTATGGGTAAGGGTTGCGGGGCATGCGTTAAGGGTTTAGGCCATGTCACAACAGTTGGCTTGGTTCTTGCTTTGATTTGATTGCCATGGCACTCAAATGCCCGATTCGTATGCATTATCATTAATATTTCTTGCATTCACTCATTCACTCGTTCCATAATATTTATGGCCATTGACAATCAGTTAAGACTATCGGATATCTGGGGTAATAATTTCTAATGTTGCTGCACTGACAACAGCTGTCGTTGCACTCTGTACAATTGCCCATGTGTTGCTGAGGATGCAGCGTAGAGTTTTTATTGGGTTCACAACCTGGAAGGAAGTTCAAGGGGCTCCCGTGTAAGGGCCCTAGAGCGCATTGCGTTTCCGTTTGCCAGACCGGTAACATGTGACGATGCTCGGAACTAAGGGCAGAGCAATAAGATCGATAGCCAAGCCTAGAGAACAGGTGAGTTGAGTTATGGTAAAGTATTGCATTTGAATACGAAGTACAAGAAAGATGGACTAATAGACAGAAACCCCTTTCTACATCTTTGTAAAGGAATACTTGAAAAATAAACTAATTCAAAATGGATAGAAAAAACCTGAGGATGCAGTATAGATAAATGTGCTGTGGAATGGTGGAAAAGTTAAAGCACCTTCAATAGAAATTAGTTAGAACTATGTTAAATCAGTCTATCAGTATGCACAACAATCAGCAATTTTGCAGAAAGGTACAGAGCTGGGCCTTATAGTTGATGCAGGCTCATCCGATTCCATCCTTCATATACTTTGATTTATGGCAGGACGCTCGCAGGATGGCTAATCTCTGTACACTCTAGTTAAGGCTTGCCTATCATACTGACTAATTTTTACTTCCCCCTGTTAATACCTGTGTATACCTGCTCCGTGACACGTTAATCTTATGAAAATTGAAAATTTCACGCAGCATAATAAAATTCAAAGCATATAAAAAAACCAAAAGGAGTTAGAAAAACCCCTTAAATAACTGATACATAGAAGAAAATGATCAATAAAGCAAGTAAAATCTAGCAACGACTTCTTGATCAACTTTGAAAACCCCCAAGACATTTTTGTACTCACATGGAATCCTGGGCTTGCAACTCTGAAAACTTTGTCAAAACCAAACCAATTTTCCTGGGAAATACCATCAAGATCTTTGGTTTCTCAGGATTAATTTATTATTTACTGAAAATACAAATTATTCCATTTTTTATAAATATAAATAAAAAGTTTCTGAAAAGTTTTAAAAACTGAATATAATTGGAATGTGTGTGTTTTTTAAATCGAGTTAATTAGGCCGTTGGGGTTCATTTAATAATAATATATTATTTACTTTTATTAATATTATTAAAGCTGTCCTCCTACGCCTCAGGGAGTCTATTTAAATATTTATACATAACTTTGTTTACAAACATTTCTAAATTACTAAACTGATAATCAGTTCAGTCTTGACTAAGCTATAGGAGCTATGGAGAAATCTAGGCAATATCTTTGTTCATTTAATATGTTTTTTCCATTGTGTACAATACAGGGAAAAGCAATTCAGAGCACGAGCGAGCTGGGCAAACATTGACATGATTCATCATTGGCATTGTCATGCTGCGGGCTGAGGCTCAGGTTCATTGTCTGCTTTTGTCTCTGAAGTCGGTCTCAAGTCTGGGCTGAGCCTAATTGAAAGCGCCTCGCTGGCGGGGCACACCAGCCCAGCCGAACCCAACCAATTCCATAAAAATTAGCTCAAAGATATGCAAAAATGTCCGAAAGCGAAGCAAAAGAAAAATATTATTCTTAACCAACGACCGCAATATTTACCCAAAGTGTCTCTCGTTTAAGCTGCCCCAGAGCCACCGCGCTTACGCAGAGCGGTTAACCTGGGTCCCAAGAGCTAAGAGCCAAGTGCCAAGAGCCAGGTCCAAAGCCAAAGCTGAACACGAGCTCCTCAAACAGTGCAACCCGTCACAAAAATACTCGAGTAAACAAACAACAGCAAGCAAAAATCAATTTCGAGTTTCAGTTTGAGTTTGAGCTACTTAGATATTTGTGACCGCAAATAAAATAAAAATAAAATCACAGAATTCAGCGAATCGAGAGCTCTACAAAATGAATTTACTCTTATATATAGGCATGATATAATTTGCGGTAGCCCCGTCTTATTATGAGCATTATTATGGGCACCAAGTTGTTGACACCTATCGATGATTAGTCATAGAATTTATTGTGGTTAGATGCAAAGATCTGACGATCTGACGATCTAACGATCTAACGATCTAATGATCATACAATCTTCTGGCTTTCTAGCCAAAAGGGGGGCCTTTACCTTAACATACTTAACGAGCAGTTGAGGGCAGGACGGCTATTAAAATCAAACGCTCCAACAATTTTACGCGACATTAATATAGAGTTTGACAATGTATAAAAATAATAACGAGACGATATGAGAGCGGCTTAAGGCAATTAATTGTATATCTAATAATAAATGTTCAATGTGGAGCTTTGGGCAAAAATTACTGAAGCGTCGACAATAACTTCCCTAACTTGACCTTCAAATATGGGGAGCAAGTCATTAGCGAGCGACAGAGAAGCGGACCGACAGACGGACGGAGAATCGGACTGAGTTGAACAATGCACAATTTCAGTTTCTGTGTCACTGAAAAAAACAAAAATCACACAAGTCAGCCAACTATAGCCAACTTGGGGGCATAATTGGCGGCAGTCGAAGGTGCCAGCTGGCGAGGGGAATAGTGGGAGTGCAATGTCAATTGCCAACAGTCTGTCAATCGCTTTTTGAAGGGGAACTGGGGGGTGCTCACTGTGGCGTGTGCCTCACTTAAAGCGAGTGAAATTGGGCGCTTGACTTGAATGCTCTGACCTTTCAGGGGGAAGCAAGCAATTTTTGATAAATATACACATAGTAATCGTAATACTTGCACATAATGCATAGGAAACAACCTTGAATACATATGAGCAGTCTTAGCCACGACTTGTCCATTGCTGACAAATGTCATTGCATCATAATCATAGTTAGTTTTGGCCTGGCACACTTCTAGGGTGCATTGTTTGTGTTTTTACCTCTTCGACTCATTGAACCTAAGCTCATGCGCATGACAAACTGAACAAGCTCTCCACACACACACACACACACACACACACACACACACACACACACACACACACACACACACACACACACACACACACACACACACACACACACACACACACCACAGAACATAGCAAGCTTAGCGCCGTTCTTTTGTCTTATTGTTTATGCCTCAACCAAATAAGTACGTAAAAAAAATTACAATTTTTTTCTGGGTTAATTTTCATGTTTGTTTGTTTCTGTTGTTTTATTATTTTTTTCTTTCAATACAATTTTCAGCAACTTTGCTGTCAAGGTTGGAATAATTTTCGGAAAATGCTTGGCGGAAAATTAATAAACACACACGCATTATGCGCACTAAACAAAAGACTTAGGCAACGAACTTGCTTGTTTATTTTTTTAAACAAGCAATTGATAGCAACATTTTCGTAGAAGGCACTTACAGTGAGTGAGTGACCTTACCCAACACAACTCACCCAGACTAACCACAGAGTGGACCAAAAACTGTCAAACTGGCGCCAGGAGCAGCAGCAAGGACCACACAAAAGGCCACCTGATCGAAATCTGTAGGTGCGAGCTACAGCCACAAGTGATCTATTTACGATATTATGTCTTTATGTTGGCCAACCCAGAAGTCAACACACAGACAGCTGCGAGCACATCTTTTCCCTCTACTGTTTTTTAGCCAGAAACAGTAGGTGGGCAGCCAAAGAGACAATTAGTTTGGTTTTTCGTATTTCACTTCTTTGTCAGTTGTGTGTGTTTTTCTTTTTGTGTGCTAAACATAGTCGTAAATCAATACTAAGCGGGTCTGTGGGGCTTATAAATCTCACGACTGCGAATCATTTTTGACCAGCCCACCAATCATATTTAGCTAACCGGAAATTGTGCATAACTCACAAAAGGAAATGCGCATATCCTTTCGTTTTGACATTTCTTTGACTTCATAATTTCTGATTCTTGTTGTTGTTTTTTTTTTGTGTGTGTTCTCATAATCAATGCAGTTTCCATGCAGCTCGTCAACGCCGATTAATCTAACTTAAAGTTTGCTCACGCTTCGTACGTGATGAGACTGAGCCCCGACACAGTTGCAGAGTACCACCAAAGAACCCAGAATACAGAACACAGAACCCAGAACCCAGAACCCAGAACCCAGAGGAGGAACAGAGTCAGAGTGAGGTCCTTTTTCCGTCTGCCTGCCTTTGGGCCGGACTTTATCTTTATTAAGAATTTCAGTAGCCCTACGCATAATGTTGATATCTTGATTCGATTCGATTGTGATTGTGTGTGCAGGCATTAATCATATGCATGCATTTTGATTTGTCTTACTCGTTATGTGGCTTGCTTTTCAGTTGTTTGTGCTGCATGCTAATTCTCTCAGTTCAGCTCAGATACGCGTACTTGCAACGGAAGCACATTGGGGACAATGACATTATTGTTGTTGCTGTTGTTGCTGTTAGTGCAAAAAATTTCTCCAAATGAACTCTGACCAGAGTCCAAACTGGCACTGGCCATGTAGGCAAATTTGTCAAAACGGATTATCGCCCATTTTCACCCAAGCCAGGGGCCTAGCTAGTATTTAGACGAACCCATTAACCAGGCATAAGCCGAGGAGCAGCACACCTGATATTACAGAGCAGGCAGGGGGAGGGGCGCTCATCGTATGAAAAATTATCATCGACACCCAAAGCCGGCTGCTGGACTAGCACAATGGAACACAACGGAGCCGAGCGGGGACCCAGGCATGTTGATAATTTGAGTATCCGAATGGCAACACATGAGCAATGTTTAAAGTCGAGAGCCTTGAGCCTAGGGAGCCAAAGAGCAGGCATAGACTTGGCCAAGACGTTGCTTCTTTTGCTCAAAGCTGGCCAAGCTGTGGGCTTAAGATGACATACAATCATATTAAAAATGGTTGCCGTTTTATTTGCAACGTTTTGAGGTGACCTCTCTCGTTGTGCTCAGTTCCTGAAGCAGTAATAGGGTATACTGGTTGGTTAGAATAAATGAAACAAGTAGAAAACAAATTAGTCTTCAAGTAGATTGTAAATATTGTAAGGCAAATTCGCTTTCGCCACATACACACTGTAGATGTACGCTGACGCTTTGAAAGCTCAAAGCTCTTTATAGACTGAGCATAGTGCGCGTAGTGCTTTTGTACCGAAAGCTCACTAATACATATGCGCATTTACTAATACTTAAGAAGTCAATGAAATGTACTTGCATTATTTACCTTATTAAGCAAATGTACTAGCAAAATAAAGGCATGGATATTATTAATATTATCATCTTTGCCCGGATATACTTTTATTTCTGTTAGTTTTATATGTTTTATATGTCTTCTAGGTCATCGAGTGTGCTATCAATTGTTATTTTGCTTCAGTGAGTGCCTGCTTGGCTGGCAGTGCCCACCACAGAGCACATCGCATGGCATTATTAATAATGGCCAAGTCTGTGCTGTTGCCTGGTTTGTCTGCTCGGTGACCACCGCCAAAGCCAACAAGCCCGGGATGCCGTCCGAGCCACCGCCAAAGCAGTTTCAAATGCGACTCAATGCAATTTTATTAACGCAACGACAAATGATCCCCAAGCCGGACACTCTATGGACGACAACGAAGACGACGACGACGATGATGCTGCTCTGAACTGTGTGGGGGCGCAGTCGCTTTGTAAGTCCCCTGGGCACCTGGGCGACCCTATTAAAATTGAAAATGTCGCGAGATCACTTATCAGACGTAATAAAAATGGTGCTTTTAAAAACAATTTGGCTTTTCGGGGCGACTACACGACGAGCTGTGGGCTGCTATTGTAATTTATATCAGCTCTGTGCGTAGACTTCAAGTGCCAGAGATAGAGAGAGAGAGAGAGAGAGGGGGCAAGGGCGTATAATGTTTATGGCAAACGTTTAACGGTTTCAGCAACATTTTGCAAGCACTTTCTTTCTCTCCCAAGCTCCTCCGCACTTACAGGTCAATGATGGTAACTAAAAATCTTCTAAAGTCCAGATCTCAGACCTCCGCGGTGAGGTGCTAACTACTCGTATGTTGCCGCTCGACAATCCAAAGTGTAAATAAACCTCTTGTCAAATGTTCTTCCAATTTGAATTCCCACAATAGATGAAAGCTTACACTGCCTAGCCCATTCCCCCCGGTTCCAGTCATTGTTTAGGGTTTAATAAACGTCTAAATCATACTTTTGTGATGCATGTGCTAAAGACAAACGAATATCAAGTCGCCAAATGTGAACGGAGCGAAAGGAGGGCCCAAGGGTGCTGGGACGGGGAAATGGGGGGTGTGGCCAGCCGGCTGGCGTGTGTGTGGTCCGTGGACTCCACTGGGCTGATGACTTCGAACTAGACACAACAAACTGTGTCAATGGAAATATAGAAATTAAACAAACGCGTGATATGCATATGAAATTAGTGGGTGGATTGACCAGATGCTATGGGAAATAATGGAATATGAAACCCATGGAAATAAATAACTTGGCAAGCAAAGCTTTTGTGGGATTACAATTGAGCTGTAGCTACTTCCTTTATAGAGTAACAAATAACTGAAGCAAATTCGTATATTACAATGGAAATTAAAAACAATTTATAGAAATCTGAGAGAAAGTGTAGTGGATAAGATCTGCTATCTTCGGCATGCCGTAGATATATACCCTCTCAGCAATGTTTAACATTCAGAAACTCCATTTTAGACTGACTTTTTCTATGACAGCTATATGATTTAATGGTCTGATATTAATTGAATGCGATCAACAAGTGAAGAGTAAAACGAAACTTGGTATAGGAATAAATATACTTAGTTTTTAAAAATTAAAACTCAAAGGTTACAAGATTTCTAACATATTTTTCAAAATTACTGAAGTATATGCTGATCCTTATTTTCGTATATATATAAGACTATAGATATCTATAGGTTTCTAAAGGGAGAACCTTAATTACTGTTGATCAACAATTTCGAACTTATCTTGAATAACCTCAAGCCACTTCAACTAATTAGTAAGCCTGTGTGAAAAGTTTTCTAGCAAATATTTTTGATTTCATTACATTATTTGTTAGTATACTATAAGGATTGTAATAACATTGAATTGTTGCCAAAGATGATAGTGCAAAGATTTTTAAAAGGAATCTGAGTAATTGTAGATTCTTTAGAGAACCTGAGCAACTGTTGGCCTACAATCTCTGTACTTTTCTTCTTCTCTCAATTATTGAGTCATTGATTGGGCTTTTCTTTGGGTTTAATAGCTCCAATTAAAGTATCTATTGCTCTTCACACATTGCTGGCATTTCGTTTGAATAACTCAATAAATGATTCGATGTTAGTTGGATACATTTTGCAATGCATTCAATTAGTTGCATCGATTGTCGGTCTGAGATCCGGCTCGACTGCGACTCGTAGTGCTAAAGTTTAATTTCAATATTATTAGATTATTATTTTTGCCATTGTTTCAATTTTAGTGCTGGAATTCCCCAATGGGAAAACGCTTCGGCTGGCTAAACTAGTTTAGCAATCACTTGGGCATGACTAAGTGCCTTAAATGCATACAAAATTCCTGGACACCCTCCGCAGCCCCCATCGCCCTGTAATTGTAATTTAGCGAAGATGATGTCGAGCCCAGCCTCCACAGACTTAAGTATAATTACGGGGCAAGCAGTTAGAGTGTGTGTGTGTGCTGTTCAGGTGTGAACTGCTGCAAATGTTTCGCCAAATCATGCAAATCATTTTCTGCTGCATTTTATAGTCGCAATACACATATTAGCCAGGCTAAGCTTAGCTCTGAGACATATTTGTAGCTCACTTATTAATATTTTTCTCGCAACCGCACGTAATTTCTAAACTTAAAGCCGCCGTTTTGCACTGCAATGATTTCCGGCTGACGCGCCCGCTGGCCATAATCCACGTCCACGTCCACGTCCCCCTGCGCTGCCCCTGCCCTGCACACCTCATCCAGCCCCAGAGCCGCACTCGTATCTCGCTGGCTTGCACACATTGTTAACGTCATTCACTGCCTGAAATATCAAGCGTGAGAAAATCTATTATTATCTATCGCTCGATGTGTGTAGCCTCAGTCTCAGCTTTAGCTTCAGCTTCAGGTTCTAATGCCAGATGCATTTGCTGTGGCGGCTCCAAGCGGAACTAGACGGCAGCACGTAGGGACTGCTGGGATTGGGAGCGGGAGATGGCATAGCGACGACGTCATCTTTGCAATGGGCCCGACCAGAACGCCAGCTACTTAAATGGCAGCTAACTATAATAAATGGGTTAGGTTTTTACTGCGGGATTAACTATTTTACAAAAGATTGAATTGAATGCTACTATTTATATTGGTTTTGCACTTACATTTTAAAGATTTTACTTGCAAAATGTTGTTAAAATTAAATAACATTTCATGCTTCACAATAAAATACTTAATACATTTTTGAAAATTATTAAGAAATTTACTTTAATGGTATTTTACTATATTAAAAAAATAATTTTCTAGGCTAGTATGTTATTATTATTATTTCAGCTTAAAATAGGTTTTAAAAATGAAACAAAATTTCTTACCAACAGAATATTTAACAATCAATTAATCAAATAAATTTAATATTTTTATTATAATATAGAAACTACTACTTAAAAGGTATTTTTACTAATTAAATAAAATACATTTTCTGGTATATTATTATTATTATTGTTAGAAATGGCTTTTAAAAATGAAACAATATTTCTTGCTTAACAACAGATTATTCAACAACGAATTAATTAAATAAATTTAATTTATTTTCAATATTTTATATGAAGTAAGTTTTAAAGTTATTTTTAATCTATTAAAAGGATTACATTTTCTAGGCTAGTATGTTATTATTATTGTTTCTGTCTTTTAAATAAAACTAGTTCAATTTATTTTGCACTTAAATTTAAAAGATTGCCCTTAAGATTTAATGACGATTTCTTACATTAAGTTTTTAAATTAGGAAATCAATTACCGCGAAAAAAAAACGTAGAAAGGAGTCTAGACATACTTACTATATACTTATATACATATACTTACTATAATATTACATTTTCATATATTTCTGTTCTATACTTATTATTTAAAATATTCATAATTTTATCTTTTCATATATTTCTGTTCAACATTTATTATTATTTTTAAAATTGATAATTTTAAGTACTTATAATGTTCTGTGTTACATTTACCTATTATTTTTATATTCATAATTATACTATGTTCCCGAAGGGAAAATAGTTTTCCCCGCAATTTGGGGAAAACCTGTATCTTCCCCATTTTTAAAGCTATAGTCACCAAATTTGGCATACAGACTAATGTTGAGATTCCCGACAGATCTGCATCAAAAAATGTTTGACCCCCACCCCCTCCCCAGCAAAGGAGAACAATTTATATCTCTCACACCTTTACAGGTAGAGTCACCAAATTTGGCACACAGACTAATGTTAACCTTCTGGACAAATCTGCATCAACAAAATTTTTGGTGCCTTTACCCCGTCCCCCGCAAATGAGAAATATCTATATCTCCCACACCTGTGCAGTTTTTTTCGCGTCTCTTTCTGAACACACAAATAACCAAATTATATAGGACTGGGACCATAGTATTCTGCAGTCGGGTGCGTCCGACTGCAACGTTCTTACTTGTTTTATATAACAGAATGAAAAATATATATTTGTTGTCGATGTAAGCTGCTAATTTGAAGCCAATCTCAGTGGCACATACTACGATTAGTTATGTTTACAAGCACAACACAATAAACAATGTAAACTTACATAAGCTAGTAATTATTACATTTAGCACCCTTTTTGCGGTAGGTTATGGTTCATAGCATAACATTTATAAATAGATATATGAGTTAATTTATTGTATGGCAATGATCTCATTACAATTTAATGGCCGAGTGAGGCGGGCAGTTGCCTGAAGTTGAGCAAAAAATAGATTTAAATTAATTTCATTTAAAAACCACTTAGGCCCACCCTCAAGTGCAACAAGTACCACGAGTCTCGCTGGAGCTGCAGCTCTTGAAGTGACAAAGTGCGGCATGGGGCAACTTGTTAGCATATGTTAATTAAAGCGGGCGAGCGAACATATCCAAGACTTGGAATCAGACTCAGACTCAGACTCAGAGTCGGACTCAAGACCCGGTGCCTGCTGCCAGAGACTGGGTGACTTATGGGCCCAGTTGGCAGCCAGTTGGCCATATAACTTCATTTTGCACTGTGTAGAGCAGAGCAGTGCAGTGCAGTGCAGTGCAGCAGTCGATGTCAATGCAAATGCCAATATATATTCACATGTATCTTGCAGATACAATTCGATTTGCGCCCAATTTCAACGCCTCAGCTGCTTTTGCCTCGCACACACAGAGATAAATCAACTGGCAACAATAAGCAACGCGAACCGAGTGACTCATTGACTGCTACACATGTATCTCAATCTCAGTATCTCGAGGTGTATCTATGTATGTGCCACAGATTTAGCTGAACGATTTTCTATAATAATTTTTCAATATTTGTTCGCTGCGTTGGCGCTGCACAACAAATCCAACTGATTTGTAATGCATTATGTTGATTGAACTCCCATTGATTTATTTCCATGCATAATTTGCTCATAAACATTGTGGGTGAACTGTCAGCAACTGTGCAAGAGCAATACCATACACTTGAAGAAAATTTAACACATTACAGCAGAACTAATCGCTGACCAAATTCCGCTGACCAGAAATCAATCCAATTTGTCAGCAAAGACTTATTAAGCTGTATATATTTCTTAACAAAGCCAGCTAAGCAATTTAATAAATCGTAGGCCTTTGTAGGCTGCATAATAACTTAATAAATAAATAAAATAATAATAAATCGCTTAAAAATGTCTAATCAGTCAGCATTCCGAAAAGCAGCGGAAATCAGTCAGCGGTTAGTTCTGCTGAATGATCCCAATGTAAATTTGGATCCAATTGCTACATAAATTTAGATCAAATTGCTATACAAGATTGTTATTTGCAAAATATAAATGATTTTAAATGTTAGCTTCAAAGTCTTTTAAGTTGAAACAATTTTAGCTCAATTATAAAATGAAATAATAGATTTTACGTATCAAAATGATGAATTATGTCAAATAAACCGCTTAATCTTTGATGAACCATTTCACATCATAGCCAGAGATCCAGAGCTTAATTCTTGGTAGCCAAAAAACATATAAAAATTAAATATAACAAAGCCGAGACTCAAAGTCTCTCGGTTGTCAGATTATAAAGTAAGCTAAGCCAAGCCAAAGAAAAAAGTATTTATTAAAAAATAAAAAAATATTGCGTGTGAAGAATTTGCGTGCTTTGAGCGAAAAAAGGGAAATGGAGCACAAAATATATGTCAAAAATGATTAAAAAAAAAAATCAAAACCTAAAAAATAGAAGAAATTTCAGAATTATATTGTAAAATACATTAAATACCTATTAATTTGAGAAAAATTAAATTTTACTTTTATATATTTTGCTTTAATTTTAAAAATACATTTGCCACGAATGAATTGGTTATTTTATTTATTTATTACATTTTCCTGAATTGGTTGTTATTTAAACCATTTTAAACAAAATTTAAATGCATTTTTCGAGTGTAGCCTGAAGTCTTCCCATGTTTAACTAGATGAACTGAGACTGTTGTCGTTGATTCTCAGATCTTGGTGTCTGTGGGTCATCAGCTGTTGATATTTGTGACGAACTCAAATTGACATAATTGGAGGATTGCGTGTGGCGCTAAATTCTTGTATTTGGAGCAGGAAGCGGCCAAAATGAAATTAGAAGCATTTTTGTCGTCTCCATTGTGCGATGCTAGTATTTCCCATAGCGCATGAGAAATGCTACCGTTACCGAGCCCAACTCGAACAACTTGAACAACTTGTGGCCCAGACGTAATTTGGCTGGCCTTTTTGGCCAAAAAGGTGCTCAATAGCAGGAGCTACTTACTACCGTGGGAGCTACTTAGTTAGTTGAGTTCTGTTGGGGTCTGTTGTGGGGTCTGTCTGCGGTCTGTCTGTGGTTCGCTTCCGTTGCTACAATTTCGTTTTGGTTTCGTTATGTTTTGGTGGCGTGACCACCAAGTGGATCCAATTCCAATACCAGGTCCAGGTTCAGGTCGAGTGTTGATGTCGATGTCGACACTCGGCTCACTAAATATCCCTCGACCAAAATGCGATGGCGATAACAATTTTGCGCCCATGGCGTTGACGTTTTGCACTTATTTCATACCCAGCCTGGTAACTGGGCTCTGTCCTGGGCTGGCTCTCTGATTGGTATCTTTTCCTGGCCCGCCTGCAGAATTATGGCTGTCATCAGCCGTGCAGTTGACATAAACACTCAGTGGCCGCAGGGGGTCGACTTGCCAGTTGCCAGTTCCCAGTTGCCTGTTGCCAGTTGCCAGTTGCCAGTTGCTGGTTGCCTGTTGCCTGTTGCCAGTTGCCTGTTTGTCAGAGCCTTTTGTTCATCATCTGTGGGCCATTTGCATGCCCTGCACGCAGCTCTGGGCCTATAAAGCGTTGAGAGCTGGGGCTGCCTTTTTTATCAGCGCACAACTAAATATAAAATATGCTTTTAATCACATTTCCGCTGTGTTTGTTATTGTTGTTGCTTTTGCTGTTGCCACAACAAATAATTCCACACGAAACTAAAGTAAATCATTTGGAAATTTATGGGCCACCAAGCCATACCAAAAATAAAATACAAGAAAGAACCGCTTTCTTCGAGTTGCCGGCTATTCAATACTCTTTCGAATTGTTCACTAGACAACAACTATTCAATTCACAATACAACTTAAACGATAGTTCCTATAGAAGCTCAAAATTTTACTAAAAACATTATAACCCACTTATTTTCTAGGATTGGTCAAGATAGTATCTATAAAAACATTTAGATTTGTCAGACAAAAACTCAAGTTTTTACAACCGCAGAAAGTTCAGGGAGTCGGGCTTATTCGAAACCCTGGAACATCTCCTCGGTACTTGGCCAGCACCAATAAGAAGCAGACTTAACCATCTGGGATCCCATAGCTTCACTTCCCTGGAGAGTGTATCGAGGACACCGCTGAACCAACTCTTAAAATTCCCAAAAATTATCTTTAAAGAATCCTAGACCTTGCAATATTCAAATATACGCTACGGTACCACTAAGGACCAGATGGTCTATGTGTGGCCACTCGAGCGGGCTGATCTGCCGTCTCAACCTAACCTCAACCTAACCTAACAGCTATTATTATAGATCCTTCCGTTTTCTTTTGTAAAATGTCCCAGTTGGCGAAAGTGTAATGAAACTGATTATAACCTTGATTAGGATTACCAAGCAACAGAGCTATAACTATCTATCTATCTATCCATGGTTCCTAGGGAACAATATAAAATAGTTCTCCGATAATGTCAAAGAAATAGAGGCATCTATATAGAAAATTGAATTAAAATTGTTCTAAGCGAACCTGGCTATATTTAAGAAATATTGTGATTCAAGAAATATATACTCTTTAAGTCAAAGTTCGATCCATGGTTCTAGGGTAGCTATATGATATAGTTCTTCCTGATCAAGATTTCTAAGCAACAGAGTTATAACTATACAAATCAAAGTTCTATCCATGTCTATCCATCTCTAAGTAAGCTATATAATATAGTTCTCCGATAGTGTGCAACAAATAGGGGCATCTATATCCAAGATTTAATTAAAATTGTTTCAAACGATCTTGGCTGTATGAATTTAGCTTGTGATTCGATAAATATATACTCTATTGAGTCAATTAACGTTAAGCACATTCCGTGATAAAATTAGAATACCTTCTGGAAGAGTATTGAAAAAATGATGAACGAACGTACGCACGTCTGTGGCATAGTATCCATAGTATGGCCCGCAATGTGTTGGTAGCAGGGGTGGGCAGTGGGGGCTACTCTATAGAGCGATCTCATTAATATGCGCGCCACATTTGTTTTATAAAATCCATAATTGGTTCTACTGTACTTACGCACCGTGGTGTGCGCCCCGTCCGTTTGCTTATGTATTTGTATTATGATACACAAACAATCGAGACACTTATGGTCAACACTTTAGAGCCAGATTTGGGCCGCTGCTGCTGTCCAAAGCCAAAAGATTCAAGTGGCTTACAAGAGCCAATGACCCAACTGGCCGACTGTACAGAGAGTCGCTTTGGGGCCTCATTCGCGCCCCTATTTGCTTAGGTCGCCAAAAATGGGGCTGGCATACGCATAAATATCAAAGTAAGACATATGATTTCTTACTAGATATATGTTGGATATATATGTATATATCCTACTCGCTTGCTCGCTCATTTGTGCCTCATTTTATTTGTGGTACGTGTTTTGCATTGGCAATGAGTCGTATCTTGTGGATGCGGCTGCTTGTTGTTGACTCGAATTGGATTGGTATGGATTGCTATATGGATTGGATTGCAAAACCTTTTTGTCAATTGTCGTTTTACTTTTTGGTTATTGGTACAATTATGAAGTTTAATAGACGCCGTTATTGTTGTAAATCAAAGCACATTGTGACACTTATGACAACCAAAGTAGCTCACATAACCGTATTTAAAAGATTCGTATTGAAATGCGTGTCGATCGACCGCGTGCTCGTTATGGTAATGAAATCGATAGCCCGACTTACTTGAGTAATGATAATACGTCAATTTGCCAGTTCCAAATGCAGGTCAATCAGCTGGATAATATGACAATTCTGCAGAAAAATACGACTGTGTTCTTATTATGGTATACCAGCAGGTTAAAGGACAAGGAAACTGTAGTATAAAGAAATATTCTAGTTAATATATTAATAATCATCTCTGTTCCCATTACATTTCATTCCATTCCATTCAAATCAAATTAATCTATTAAGTTTACCAGCTAATCAGGACTAAATTTGTAGACTTCAATTTCAATATCATGCTGAATGAAAATCTGTAGCTGTTCTGAATTCCGAAAACCCGTTGTAATTACGGTTTGAAAAGTACTGCAAAAGAGACAGTGAAATGCAAATATTTGTTGTTTGAAAATGGATTAATAGAATTGAAAATGAAACAGGATGAAGACTGCTAAATCTTAGGAACACGATTGAATAACTACGCTTGGGAAAAATGTGGAACACACAAAGTCAATTTATGTCAGGGACCGTTAAAATAAGAATTATAAAAAAAGTTATTTGTTGCTTGTTATCAAGAAAATTTAAAAATAACTCTTATTTTTCAATGCAAGAAAAAATTATGAATTTATAATTATTTTCCGATGGAAAAAAAATTATGAAATTATAATTGTATTAAATTTTTATGAAAATCATAATTTAACTCTAATTTAAAATTTTTATTTTAAAATTTATAAATGATTCTTTTTTATACTTTTATTTAAAAAATTTAAGATATATATAAATATATCCTACAGTTAATTTTTATAATAAAAATTAAAAATAAAAGCTTATCCTGTTTCCAGAATTCTGCATCCTGAAAAAGTTTAATTAACATTTCCCATGCATCCAGATAATTTTATTCAGTTTTGATTTTCTTATACTTATTACTCTAATTTTCAAACTCTAATTTAAGGTATCGTTTAGTACCACCTAGTAACTAATACAATTCAAATTCTTAACTACAGCCCATTCTTCAAAGTAGAAACTCTTAACTGATTGTTTAAAACTGTTCATTTAATTATTCCCCTTTCAAATTTGTATAGAGTCTATTTATATACCTTTCTAAACATCTGCGCCAGCTTCTGCAGATACCTTTTGCCTTTCCATCTTATTTGTGTGTTCTCTCCCACACATTGCTATTATATATATATATTCCATAGATAGAAATTTGGCTCGCCAATTAATCACAACTGGCGCTTGGCAAATCCAAAATCAAGTTCCATCCATCATGGGTACATTTGTCAAAGGTCACTCAAATGGCCACACACAATTCCCACACAACAACACACACACACCCAAAAGGAGAGCTGTAAATTGCAGGTTGTTCTTTTACCTGTACAGGTCGCTATATAATTGATGTCTTACTTTCGAATTCGATTTTTGCTACAATTTTCAATTTGAAATTGAGCGTGCGAATTCTGCACCCTAATTATGGGATGAGTTTAACAAAATGCCAAAAAATAAAAGATACTATGTTCTTTTCTGGACTGTGTGTGTGCGGCTTTGTTTGTGTTTCCGCCGGAATTAAATGTATCTGTTTCGAGGGAACACTAGTTTGTGAAACCCTTTCAGCCAATTACTTGTTAATGTTATTAACTTTAGAAATAATTACGCGAGTTGAAGTTTGGTTTGATGCGTGCATGCGTGCATATTTATTGAAGGTCAGCGACAGACTGACTTGCGCCAAAAGCTTAATGTTAATTTGTAAAGCTTTAGATGTAGTTTAGTACAAGATAGAGGTCGCTTTGCACTGCTTGAAACTGTCAATTGAAAAACTTGTATAGCAAGGGGGCCAGAGCTTGTTGAGCTTAAGCCTAAATACAATATATCCAGGGCAGAGATTGTGTAAGTGAACATATGTCCCTAGTTCTGCTCCCGACAGTATCTTTTAGTCATTTTTGTGGCACAGCCTCTGGCCAACAGTTTTTGCCACTTGCCGCCGGCGTCGGCAGCGGCAGCGGCAACGGCAACGGTCAGGTCACGTCACATTAATGTCGGTAATCCTCTTATAAGTATAGGTAAGTATTTCAGAACGTGGAACGTGGGCGTCAACGGAAGTAACTGCCGGGGCCACCTAGACAGCTTAGATCGTATTATGTGTATTATGTGGGTATTTTCCCTCCATCCTTCTCAATGAACTTATCAAACTGAGTGGCAGTAATGGATCTAATGAAGTTATTATGTATCGCCTAGCTGTTGGTCATTATTATAAGTATTTTGTTGGCGCTGACTTTCGCTCCGTTGAATTGGGAGTAGCAACTGTTGTGGCCGAATACCGATTACTGACTACCCGAGTATCCGAGTACCTAATACCCAGTACCGACTACTGACTACCGAATCACGATTAAGCAGTTTCTGGATCCATTTACATGCAAGCACATTCAATGGGCTGGCAATGTTTATAAGGAATTCCAGTAGCAAATTGTTGCGTGCGGGCCACATTTGCAGCAGCGGCAGTAGCAGCAGCAGCAGCAGCAGCAGTCAGCAGCCACAGATACAATATCTTTCTATCTATAGATACAGCAACAACAACTGCACCTGACATTTTACGCGCGGGGGAGCTCGGGCATCAATTGTCCACGATGTTGTCGTCGCTTTTGGAAATTTGCGCAAATACTCAAATTAAATTCCAATTCATTGAGGGGCACACACAGCAAGCAGCGTTGAGAAAAGGAGAAAAAAAAAGAAAAAGTTGCAATCGTATGTAGTATTTGAGAATTGCATAGGAAGGCGGCACTGGAGCTGAAGCTGAAGCTGTAGCTGGATCTAAAGCTGGGAGCTGCTTACAATGCGCCATGCTCAACATTAACATAAAACAAATTATTCCAACGTGACTAAGCCATAAATGAATGAACGTCGTCTACAACTTGGCTTGAATTGGTTTTCTTTCTACCAGAAATCGGCATTAAGAATTTTAACCGACAAATGCTCTGAATGCGGCCCTAGGCCTAGTTTCCACTCCATCCATATATCTTATCATAACTGATTATGCTTCGAATTTGCAGTCGAGTTACTACGATTTGTTTGTGCGTTTGTAACATTTAAATTCTAAAAATGTTAAAGCATATTTTTAAGCTTACCAAAATTTCTGATGGTTCAAGTTAGAAGTTCATTACTTAAATAGAAGAAACTTTCTATAAAGTCTGAAAAAATCATTCTAAATTAATTTAAAGTAAATGAAGAAATCGAGATCCATTCATAATTTACTTTTATAATGAAAACCGAGCTTACTTCGTATAAAACTCAAAAGCTTGCAAAAGATCTTGTGCAATTATTAAAATATAAGTTTTAATCTAAGTAGTAGTAGTAGGAAATAGTCGTAGTTCTTTCATTTATAATACATTCATATGTATAACTAATTTAAGACTAGAAGAACTGATAAATAGCATAGGCTTTAAGCCGTTTGCATATTAATTTACATATTGCAATTTTCAAATAATAAGATGTAGAACTATTAATGTATGGTATTAAATATTATAATTATTACAATGTTATTATAACAACTTGATTCGTAGCAGCACATTCCTAAACAGCTTGTACTCTAAGTTCGCTCTCAGATTTAATATTTCATGTTGTACTCTAATTAATTAATAAGTTATTAAAATAACTATACTAATAATAATGACAATTATTATAATACGATGTGTTTATTTTGTTACTATTTTATGGCATATATCTTCATATATTTATGCGACTTGATATAAATTTTGTTTAGGAATTCTTCTAGCCAATAAAGTTTTCAACAAAAGGGCCCTACTTTTGTAGGAATAAGCCCTGTATTAACTAATGCTTTCTAAATTTAACCGTGTATTATTCAAGAAAGTCTTTACAAATTAAAATACAACCTTTATATATCTTCGACTAACTTACACAAAGAGTGTTTATACGGAAGTATGCACATCATATTTATTAATTTTATTTAATTTATTTACGAAGGAACAACAGTACTGCCTCGAAGCAACCAAAATATTATTTATAACATAGATTTATGGAACATTTTTAAAAGCCTTCACGAAATTACATTTGAATCTAATATAATCGAATCCTATACAGGACTCAACCCTTTAAGAAATAGGTTAGGTTGGTATCAGTTTAGTGAGAGTATAAAAATATCGGATATTTGAAGGAAACATGCTTCTTTTTGTTAGCATATAATGTCTGACATAGGAATCTTTCAGATAGATATATCTGCACAGTTGGCTCACGCCAAACGATATATAGATTTGATAAGAAGCTCAGTTAGAGTAACACACTATCGGATATTCGAAGAGAACATGAATCTCTTGTTTAATAACTGCAGCCATGTTATATCACCTTGTGACATGACATCACAACGGAGGCTGAACGACCGAGAGACTGACGGAGAAGGAGGCCTGGAACTGGGACTGGGGACTGGGGACTGGAACTGGGACTGGGACTGGGGACTGAAACTGCGGCACGTACGTCACGATATGAGAAAAACCAATCGAGTGGCACACAAAAAATCAAAAAAGAGGAGAATAAATCGAAATATGTGCATTAAATGTGCATTGGCATTAATCGATGATGCTGAACGGTCGTCATCAGATACGTACAGAGTGGCACACACATATAGCTCGTATAACTGTTAGCCGCACACAGAATATCGGAGAATATCGGTCATGTTCCAGTTGCCCGGCTGGGCATCCACCTCTGACTTGGCGGGTGCACCACCGTCGCCATTCGGTGGGGGCTGTCTGCTACGTGCAAAGCCACACAAAATATGTTAAATAATTTATAAATTTATATACCCTGCGCCGAAGAAATGCGTAGGCGAGAGCATATGAAAATCGGCACTGGGTGATCTTCTTACAATCGATGGTAATATTTTTATAAGGATATTTAATTCTTCATTTTTGGACTCGAAAATTAAATAAAGTTAAAGTAGAATTAAGTATTATATTTAATTACATACTTTGATTTCCTTTGTATGCCTTACTTTAGAATTATAGAAGGTTTATGAATATTTTCTGAAAACTATCGATAGTGCTGAAAACAATCGATTATGACAGTCGAGAGATCACCATCGATACTATCGATAGCGAAATCGATAGGCAGAAAAGGAGATATCTCTGATTCTAAGTATAAGTATAAATTTAATCCTGATCAGCTTCTACAGATGAGCTGATCTTCTATATAATCCAAGACCTGGAACATCGAATGTGATAAGTAAGTTCTTGTATACCATACCCATAATTGTTGTATACTATATTTCGGAACTCCTTCTCCACTTCGATCTCCAAAAATTGCACAGGCAGGGGGTATCTTCCAGCCGGGTACTCTCGATATTATTCTGAGCTGGCTCTGAACTTCACGTATTCGTATGTGCACAGAGAGTGGCCCCTAAACTGCCCCGTTGTCCCGGATGACTCCACAGGTACAGGAAGGACTCTCGACACAATTGCATGCATTAGCATGCACAATTAGTCATGAGAGGTTGGCAATTGTCGTGATCTAACTGGGATCGTGGCACATTGGGCACATTTATGAGCTACATTTGTGTAAAATAAATCAATTTATGTACTCTATGGGGCTACTGTTATTCTTTCATCAATTGAATAAACAGGATCAGGATTAGGGGCTGCAAGGTGCTAAATTGCCGTCTCATTACGTGACAGCACAATAACAACCAGAAGGCAACCGTTATTGGCAGGCCAATCCCAGAGATATCTGGGATCGGGATTGGGATTGGGCTTGGTGTTGGGACTGGCCAAGCGACTGTGTGGTCTTTATACCAAAATCAAAGGCTTTACTGTCCGCTATTTAACCAGAGCCAGTTGAGGAGCTGCGGAGCTGTGTGTAAACAGCGGCAAGCGGCAAAACCGACAACCAACAACCGACAACCAAACAACCAACAACCGAAGATTGCCGGCGATCGGCGGCTTGTTGTCCTAATAATTGTGTAAACAACAATGACGCGTACGCTACTCTCCACGCCACACACCACACACCACACACACACCACACACCACGCCTCACCTCAGCTGGGCACTCCACTCCTCTAGCCATTGAGCTAGAGCGGCTTTCTTTTAACTTGGCCAAGAGGCATGCCGTCGTTCGATCGCTCGCTCGTTGTCTAGAACCAAATGCATTTGTCTGGCAGTTAGAGTTTGGCTAATTTCTGTGCAGCTGCATTGGCCTCTTTGGGCCAGCTTGGGCCACTTTGAGCCACTTTGGAGCCAGCTTACTTCTTGAGCAATTCAAATACATAGTAATAACAATAATAACAAATACTAATGGTGAACAAATACGGCTGTCCGTAATCCTCATCCACACGATGATCATTAAAAGTGTTGGTCATTCCGTTGGCTCTATTCAAACAGAGATCTCTCGGGTCTTAAAGTCTCTCCGCGGAGCCTTCCTGAGTCCAATCCAAACAAGTGTTTCAGTTGCAGTTGCTGACATAACTGTTCGCTTTGATGTGCAAAAAACTTCAAACGTAACCGCCCCACACCCCACCCTATCCCCCCCGGCAAGTACCAGACTCGTACACTCATTCTACGTATGAACTTATGTCAGGGCCACGCCCTGATGTCATAGTCTTACTACCTTATTACCATTCAATGATTAAGTTATTACGTTCGATACTTCCGTCTATTAGTTGAGGAGATCTTGGCTGAGTGTTCAATAGAAAAACTAATCATACTTCGTCGTATGTGTCTCTTATCTGATCTTGTTGTACATTCACACGGATTGGTGAAAAACCACAATAATTTTAATAGAATTTCATGCTTACGTACATCAAGTGAACAATGAAAATGCCAATGGATGATTGCGGTGGCTTATTGCAAGCCGGAATAATCGATAGGAATGTTGCTGATTTGTCGCTTAAATCACAGAAAGTGATCGATTTCTGAATTTCCACACATTCATGAAAATGACTTACCTACGCAAATGAAAATCCATGACCTGAACTTTGATTAATCACAGGGGGAAGAACATAAAACCAAGCAAGAGTGATCATTCTTCAGGGTTTCAGTGCTTAAACAATTTGGGAATTATAAGCGCGCAGCATTAAAAGAGCACATTGAGAGCACAAGAGCACAATTTATACCGATGTTTGTACTTGAACCATTTGGGAAATCTAAGCGCGCAGCATTAAAAGAGCACTTTATCCATATCGATGTTTGAGGTAATATCATGATGAGACCTCAACCTCCTAAAAAGATGCTCAATTCTAGAATAAAGCCCATCATTTTGTCAACATAGGCTCAACTTTTCCCAATTTCAACCAAGTAATACAAATACAAAGCAATTAAATGAAATTTATTGAATAATAACAATATCCGGACCAAGTTTGAAGCACTCTCAGGTGCATTTATAAAATATGACAATTAATTTGAAGATTGTTTGTTTCCGCTCTTACCCAAGAGAATACGCATAAAACTAAATTTTGTCAGCTTTCTAAGGTTTCCAATTTGATTAATACTTGAGCTTCAGCTCAACACGCACTCGCATAAATCTATCACTTCCCAGCGACTTGTCATATAATTCAAAAGTCATAAAACGGTTAAAGTTGGAATATAAACAAAATGGTCGCCCTAACTATTTTGGAATAAACTTGATGGGCATTAAAGTTGAGCACATTTTCAATGCAAGGCGCAATTTCCTGTCATAAATATTGAAAATTGTGGGCCAAAGCCAAGCCCAGGTCTAAGCCCAGGCCCACACGTTACAAAAAACCTAATAGCTTCATTACCACTTCATAAAGTCACGTTATTATTACGTTCGCCTGTCAATACACTATATACAAAAGTTCTGTTCGATTGACATGCGATCGATGTCGGGTCTCGATGTTGGGTTTCGATGCATCGATTGCATCTGCCAATTTCAAGGCGAACTGACAGCCCCATAATTGAGATGTGCAGCGTAAGAACAAAATTTTGAATGCTATAGAAACTTTAAGACATTTGTACATATCATTTATGGCATCGGTTATTATGCAAAACTTGTTCGTTCGGCAATGCATTCATCAAACTGTGAATACCAGATACACACGCCAAGTTATTGAACTCACCGACCGAACAGGTCGAAACAGTTGGACATGTGTCAGAAGAAAGCTTCAGGCGGCATTACAAAAAAAATATATATACAACAACTTTGCCTGATGTAACTGTAAAAAGAGCCCCAAGCCGAAGTTAAAACACTTCTTATGCCCAGTACTAGCATGTGGGCTAAAGGGTATAATAAGGTTGTATGTAACCATCAAAACAAAGCAATCTCTGACTCTCTGAGGTATAGACTATAATACAGTTTTTTATCCTTTAATTTAGTTTAACCTTTTGTCTCTACACTCAGAAAAATAAATGCCTTAAAATGTAGAAAGCCGCCATACTTTTGTAGCCAAAAGCAGCTAAACTTATTTTTTTCTGAAATTTTTTTAAAGAAATTTATTTATTTTTTAAGAAATTTATTTCTCAAATTTAGAAATTATTGCTATTAAGCAGTAACTATTTCTGGCATTTGGGATGAATTTTACTTTTGAATTCTAAGGCATTTAGTTTCTGGGTGTAGTTCTAACAATAGGATCGATCCAATTCAATAAAAGGGTACCTACCAAAAATTTCGAAATTTTTATTAATTGTCAGAATTAAGATTTAATATAAATAATTCAAAGAATTGTCATTGACATACTTAAATCTTTTTAAATATTTGTTGGTCAATTTACAAGAAATTTCAAAACGAATACAGAAATTAATCAAGATTAAACCTTTTATTTGATTTAGCTGCATACAGGGTATCTGCAGCTCGAGTCCGCTCGACTAATGTGTTCTTACTTGCTTGTTAATGAAAATATTGTATTAAAATAAATAATATATGCTGTCTGTTTATGCTAATTTGTGTTCTTTTGGCCCGTCAATTAAATGCACATTTCGTATGGCCGCCATGCACTTTACGCCCAAAATTAATATGCAGCAAGAGCTTTCGATTGATTCCCATTGACCAGCGTTTGACCATTGCCCACTAACCATTAACCATTAACCATTTTACCATTTTACCATTAACCATAACCCATTCCCATTGGCTGTGCACAGGAAATGAAGCATAAAAATGCATGTAGAAATATTTAACATATTGTAATTGTAATTATATGCACATCGATTTTAATAGTCAACTGTATCTAAATCTGAATAGGAGTACGAGTACTATATCCCCGTTGTTCGTGTACACCCGGAGCTCCGGTTTTTGGGGCAGGGCGTGGAGAGGCCAGGGCTTGACTTAGCTCGGCATATTCCCACATTAAGTCAGCACCAAATGATTTGCAAGGCAACTTTTGTGATTAGCCCCAATGACATGAGTTGCCATATAGAAAGTTCAACGAAGAAACTATACCCTGTAGTTAAAGGCAAAGCCTTATTCATGGGGATTCCTAATATCTATAACATTAAAATATTAGAAAATTCGTAAAGTGACTTGCATTAACTTGCATTTTTTATTTAGATCTTAAAAGCTTTCACTCAAATAGTAGCACAATAAATAATAACAAAGCTGTTAAATTGTTAAAATAAATATACTGAGCTTTAAGTGGCTAACACTATAAATTTTAATTGAAAACAAGAAAATTGTCATAGCCAAAGTTTGTTTATAATTTTGTTGTGAAAATAACAACTTTAGTAAGTTAGCAAATTGCATCAATAACTGATGCTATTATCACCTTTAATATGAGATTCTATTGCTAGATTTATATCGAATTCACAAGTCAGTAAGTACTATAGAAGTTTTAGAGTAATAATATTGTTACACAGCTATTTCTGCAATCAATATGCCCGATATGCTAACAAATTCAATTGTTATGTATGTAGTACTTTGCATAGCATCTTTAATCACGTTTTTATTGTTTGTTGCACAAATGAAAACGAAAATTCCCGTCCCATCGAAATATTAACACCAGGCCCGGGCCTTTATAGCAATTATAGCCATTGACCAAGTTGTCTTGATTGGCCTTACATTGATCGTACTTGTTGCTATTGCTGTTATTGCAGATGGCCTGTGTTATTTTGTGGGTGGTGTAAAAGAGCTGAATAATGATTAAATGTTGCTTGAGGTCGTCGCGAATGTCATCGATGATGGATCATGGGAAATAATTCATGTAGTATACAAATTTGTGCAGAATTCAAAGCGCAGCTTGGCGGACCACACACAAAGGCGAATGAGTTTAAAAGCTTTTCACCTAGCTGCTAAGTGAAACTATCAACAGTAACAGCCTGTTAGGAATTAACATTTCGACATAATTAAAATGCAATCGCCGACAAGCCCCAAAGGAAAACAAAGTAACTCGTAAAAAAATGAAAGGAGAAGAGCAACCATTTAACTCTGTGCACATTCGATACGCTAGTTGCGCGCTTTTATCGATGAATTGTCTAAATTATCACACACAACACACACAACACACACAGCACACAACACACAACAGACAGCAACACTAAACAACAATTGACACTAACAACAAAAATTATCAACAACTGATTGCCTAAGCAAACAGCCAAACAGCCAAACAGACCAAACAACCCAAAGATCCCGAACATAAAAGGCATACTTAACACTTTTTGGAGCCCAACAAACAAGCTTAAGGAGCACTGCGAGGGGGCCGGGGGTGTGGGGTAGGGGGTAAGCTGGTGGGGGGCTGGGTCACACATATATTGGCATTTGTTTCAGCAACGCACGAGTTGAGCGGCGTTCAACAAGCGATTGCGCATTGATTTAAATTAACTTTATTTTTTTTTGGCTCTTGGAGCTCAGGTGCTAATTTCCAATGACAACAAGAACACCAAAACAACCTGAAGAGGCACCTACTGCCCCCACCCCGAGACACCCGAATACAAAAGGAGACAATTGAAGTTGTTACTCGCAGCTATGGACTGATTTAGCATTCATTGACATTTTGCCCAAAACAAAAGACTTAGGCAACGAACTTGCGTAGAACTCATATTTTATTTAGCAGCCTCGACTCATCCACTTATGGACTCCAAACTGATTGCCATTTGTTAAAACCAGCTACCAAGCTACCAATAAGCATTAAAAAATACATTTCGGCATGCAATCAATTAACTGAAATTCTAAAACGCAGCGGGTGGCCGACATTCTACGCCTCGTTAGCCAGCACGGCTACAACAATTTCATTTTGACAAATAAAGTTATTAAGCACCACGGGACAGGAGTAGAAGATTATGGCTATATGTATTATTAAATGCTAAATTTATTTAGATTTCGATCGCAAAAAAACACTCAACCCATATATAAGTATGTATCTATGCAAAAGCAAACAAACAATCGCGTACTCAGAATTCAAACATAGGTGTGAATTAGTCGTAATGACATCATTGAACTTTAACTTGCCAACTCGGAGAGTCGCCCCGCCATACATGTGTGTGTAATAACTGAAGCTTACCAGTAACACACCTTGTACAACAACAAAAACAACAGCTAATAACAACAAAATGTACAAATGCTCTAGTCGAGGGTATTTAACTAAAGGATACCCTACAAATGGATTGCTCACTATAAACACATATTCTTATTATGTATTTTATTTGGAATGAGTTCTGTGAAGAAAACTTATTTTTTGCCCGTTTATCACTAGGATAAATATAAATTAAATAAAGCACTAAATACTGATATAAAATCAGGCCTGTTCCCATTTTCAATTCCTATCGAATCTTTCAGAATTGAAACTAGTAACTAATCAGAATTTTATAAATCGATTGAACAGTTTTGAACTTGATCGAATTGAATAAATACTATTCGAATAGTACGTTAAAAAGGCCAGACAACTGCTTAAAACTATTCGAATAGATCTTTAAAAAGGCAAAACTATTGATATTTCAGCCAAAAAAACAACTTTGGATCATAAAATCAAAAACGATTAGGTATGAAAACTAATCAGAAATGGCAACAGTCCCAAATATCTTTAAAATTCGGGTTCCAAGGCTATATCTCAGCTAAATATTAGTACCTTATAGAATGCCAACTTGCGTTGTTTTATATGATACCCGTCTTGAACGATTTCAATGGGTATGGGCTATAAAAAATGTGCAAATATTATAGCAACAATTGTTTGCAATCAGGCTGGGCTTATTAAAATGTTAATGAGGGCGACGTATAATTGCTTAACTATAACCTAATGTCAAGACAAATTTCCGTGAATTGGCGGGTGATCTACATTGTAAATTGATAGATATTTTGCTGATTGAATTTAATGAGTAATTTTCACTGTTGGATTCCACTGAAATGGTGCTAAGTGAGGATTCACTAAAAAATTATAACGCTAAACGTGTCAAGTTCCAAGTGATAAGTGGTGTATTGTAAAGCATCTTTTCTGAGATTTTCTATAGACTTGACTTTTGGTATATTGAGCTAATGAGTGGGTTTTGAAAGGTTCTTACTAGTAAGTGAGAACTAGTTCTAAGTGGCTTTTGAATTGAATAGAACAATGGAATATCGATGCTACTGGCGATAAGAAATTGTATACAACTGGGTTTGGATCCATAGAAAACAAAGCTCAAATTGGAGATGCAACCAGCTGAACGCGCTTTTGATCCTTTTATAATGCAAATCTCTGCAGATATCTTTAATATATACCGACCATTGTCACACGATTTATGACAGCCAGCGACTGTGCATTAATTTATGCCACAGACTGTTACAATTAAAAGATAAACGACCGCTTTGCATTGGAAACGCACCGCTAAATACCATATGGATATCTAAGAGAGTTGGACACAATGAAAATAGTTGGAAGAGGATTGGGAAATCTTTCAGCTACACGCAAATAATAAATATACGAGTGAAAACCGGTTAAATGCATTTTGTGTAACAATGTGTCAACAGATAATACAAAAAAGGCGTACAAGAAAAAAGGAAAATGTTGGTAGCTCCCCCCATTGGGAGACGCCTAAAGAAGATGAAAATGACGATGGAATATCGGGATGGAGGTGGAGATGGAGATGAGGATGAAGAAGAAGTCAGCCAGCTAAACATTTCAATCTTAATTAAGCATGATAAATGATTTCACTTGGACGCATAAATCTCTTTTACAGTCGCGATGAAACAATGAAGTTCTTTTGTTTGGGTAACGCTCCACGAAAATTTGTTCGTTTCGGAGCAGTTTTCTGTTGTCTTATTGGGGTCTCTCACAATGGTAAGGGGCCTTTAGCTGTGAAGAAAATTGATTTGAAATTAATGCAAGAATTTGTTATAGAAAAAATAACAAGCTCGCCTTTGAATCGCTCGAGAAAAAGCTGTTATGAGTCAATAAGCCAACGATTTGAATTGATATCGTTTAAAGAAATGCCATACAGATTGTCTTTCCAACCAAATAGACTATGAACCCAACATTTGGAACGAGTATTTAATAAATATGCATGCGGCAAATGGACAAACCTGCTCGATAGGTAGGCAGACCAACAAAAAAAAATGAAATTTAAAAAAATAAAGATCTTGTCTCAATTGCAACAAAAACAAAACTCACATGTGTTTTTAATATATTTACAAAGTAGTTTTCGGGTTAGATAAGCAATGTTTATGGCACTTAGCGATAGTTTCCATTGAGATTATTTTGGCAGTTCCCGAAACATAACGGTGGCAGCACGCTTAGTTACTGGAATTTATGGATCTAGATAGATTAGCCGTGGAGACTAAAGATATTTAGGGCCAGAAATTGTGGGCATCAAAATAGTATAGGATAAACTTTATTTACATAAAAAAAACTTGAAATATTGCTTCAAAAGTCAACAAAAACATTTTTAAATAAAACTAGGAAGTGTTTTCCTGTAAAATGATTCAATTTTATCAAAAATATCATAATAAAATTATATAAAAATTATAATAATAACGATAACATAAGGAGGCAGCACGCTTAGTTACTGGAATTTATGGATCTAGATAGATTAGCCATGGAGACTAAACATTGTAAGGCCCAAGAACAGTAGGCAAAGAAATAGTATAGGATAAACTTTGTTTGCAAAAAAACAACTTGAAATGTTGATATAAAACTCATGAAATAACACATTTAAATGAAACTAGGAAGTGTTTCCCAATAATATTCTTAAGTTCAATAAAATATCATATATTATTAAAAAAATGGTTTCTTCGAATGTTTAGTTTTTAAAAACTTGCAAAGTTCTACACCAATTAAGCTCAAATTTTGACACAATACACAGTTCGCTTCAAGGATTGTTTTCATCTATTTTTCCCGTGAAAAATCTACTCCCACCCGTCACCACGGACGGGAATTTGACTTAAGGTCAAACTTAATTAAGTTATTTTTGTTTATTTCTTACTTGCTCATCCACGTAAGCAAAGTTTGCTAAAGGGGGCGTTCCAGGGTACATTTAGCTATAAATAAATTAGAAAAGTAGCATTACTAATGCAAATTATACTATTAAAAATAATATTGGGTAGTTCTAATTACAAAAGTACAAAAGAATAGTCATGAAATAAGTCAACAAGAGTAATTCCTAAGGCAAACCTCTATCTCTGTAGGATAGTTGTAAAGCAGTTGTAAACTAGCAGTTAAAATCGCAATCTAAACACATGTAGTAATGTTCTTTAATTAAAGTTTGATGCAGGATTAGGGTAGTTACAATATGTGAAAGTTAGTTTACAAAGTGGTGGGATTGCTTATAAGCTGGGCTCCTAAGAGTCAGCCGGGGAGTTAACATTCCTTGCAAGATGGCACATCATCTGTGGACCTGCACCTTAAGAAGCCATCTCCAGGCTGGTAATGCCAGAGTTCACCATTCTGGCCATGTTGAGTAGCCGTAAGTGCTAATAAATTGTAATACAAATACATTAAAACTAAAGACTAATTAAATGACTGTACTTAAGTGGCGAATGGGCTTGGGGCAGGCGACTTAATCGACACTGAAGAAGCCACAAGCAAATCTCTGTGCAACTTGTGTCGTAATCTCTCTCCGTGTGTGCTCCGCTTTTTTGCCAGTGCAGTTCGGGCCTGGCCAGAAGAGAGCGCGGCCTGGTAAGCCTTTTGTGGTCATTAATTCGCACTTAATATGCTTTTTATGGCCCGGCCAGGTCCATTTGCAACGGTGCGAGGTTATGTGTGCAAAACAATTATTCCGCAATTAAACAGTTTGCACTTCGCAAACGCAGCCAGAGCCACATACCCACAGATACAGATACAGATGCAGACACAGACAGACAGCCAGCATACATATTAATGAAGTTGCCCCCAACCCCCTCCTATCTTGGGAAAGTGGTGAACAAATCACTTAAGCGGCAGCAGGCAACAAGCATCAGGCAACAGGCAACAGGCATGTTGCAACATCGTCACCCCGAGGCAAATGACCACCAACCAACAAAATGAAACAAGTAAGAATGATCTAGTCGAGAGTGCACGAACTAACAGATACCCTGTATCTAGGATTAAGAAGCCAAAAGCAGGCTGCTTTTTATTTCTGGCAAAAGTTAACTTAAATTAAACGCAAACTATATTTACAAGAACTACTTAATCTTAAAAAAGTTAAGTCTGGTTAATGAGATAAAATACAAAAAATAAAAATAAATCTTTTCTTAAAAATTCGTTGTTTCCGAATTGTGATCGCAAGGTGGGAGCTATGACTAACTTAAACAAAAATAGTTATGCACATGGTGTTTAAGAACCTACATACCAAATTTGCTGTCTCTAGGTGATATAGACTCTGAGTTCATACAGACAGGTAGATGCTAATACTGAGCTATAAAATAGTATTTATACACATATTTTAATATAAGTACTTAATAATAATAATAATAATTACCTGCAAGTGCCAAATTGTAGTATACCCCTTACAATTATGCTGCATACAGGGTATACTGAAACGGCGACAATGCGTCGACTGCGTTTTTCTAGTTCGCGATATCAAAAGGGAGTGTTAAATATGTTGCAAGCTCACCAGCAGCCAGCAGCAGTTGCCTCGTGTCCGTCCTTCCTTGCCCCCATGCGTTCTAATTGCTGCCTCACATCTGGAGCTGAATTGGCTTTCTGGGTCTGGGCCTGGGCCTGGGCTTGGGCTTGGGCCTGGGCATGAGTCTGAGCCAGAATCTGGCCTGGTTTGCTCGTCGGCCTTTAACGTCTGGTCATCACTGCTGGCCATCATTTGATGCATATGTGTGGAACTTAGCATTGTTTCGCTTCTTTTTTTAGTGGCAATTATTCACTTAAAGCATCAGGCTTCAAGTGTCATGCTGAGTTGCAAGCTCGAGAGCTTCGAGAGCATTAAGCTTGAGCTTAAGGCGCTGCATAAGCGACAGTTTGGATACCCTGCAGGCTGCATGAACTTGAGCAAACAGAATTGCATAAATAGAAGTCACGAATTTGCAATTAATAAAGTATTGAAAACATGAAATTGGGATGAGCTAAATTGATAAATCATTTTATTTATGTATTGGGTTAAGAAGTATATGAAAGCGCACTGATCAGAAGATAGAATTATTAAAAAAAATTATAAAAATATTAAATTTGTTGTTAACTCTTCCAATGTTAGGAAAATAATAGTTTTAATACAAAATAATTTTGATCATATTATAATAACTAAATCAAGAAATCTTTCCTGGTTTGGTTTTGATAATATTCTTCAAAAAAATGTTTTGAAAATCAACTTCAAGCGATTGACCATCCAAAAAAGCACGCAACATGAATTTTACAATACAGTTCTCAAGCGATTCTAGCCATAATTTTCTTTCCTTTCTACTGGGTTTCATGAGATGATTCTAAAAAGCATTTTATTAATGTCCAGTTAAACGCTAACTGACAGTTTTAGTAAATAATTGATTGACTACTTAACTGGAAGACTTATATTAATTATAGTTAAGCTAAGCATTGATTAATATTTAACTTATTCAGTTAAGTATTGTTTTTTGATACGATTGTTTTGTTAATGAAATCGATCAAATTAAATCCTTAATTCCTTTTAGCCTTTGCATCTCTTTTACGTTTGCCAGATTGAATTTGATTGGCTTAAGTAAAACACTACCAACCTGAAAGTTCTTTCAATCAATGTACCCAACTCATAGCGCACTTGGCCAATGTCATTGGCCCATTGGGGCGTTAATAAAATATAATATTACTATAAAAAACGGCAAGCTATGTGACCTGGCCTTTAATTCCGACAATTGTTCTATTAATAAAGCAATTCCAAAACGATTAAGAGCAACGGCAACAAAGTGCAGTTCTTTATTCTGTGATGGTCTGTCCCTCTGGCCGGCTGTCTCTCTGTCCAGTGGTTGATGGTTTCGCTGGCAACTCATTCGGACATTTATAGCCATCAAGATGAGTGGTCACAAATGCGTGGCAGATCCACCAGAAGTCAGCTCCACTCTGTGGTGAACTTTTACGAGGGGGTAGACTTTTCGCCAGTGCAGCCCCAAACAGTTATAAATCACTCCAAGCTGCTGCTGCCCCTGCTGCTGCTGCTGCTGCTGCGGTGGTCAACAGTTCAGTGCAACATCCCCAGATCTGTAGAGCCACCACCACAGCTCAACATTTCAACATCTTCACATTCACATGGGCGACGCTTTCCTTTCCTGACGTTGCGGCGCCATAAATTTAATTTGAAATTAATTTTTTGCTGCTGCTGCTGCTGGGGCAGCTACCAGAAGGCAGGCCTGCACTCTATGCCACAGCGTTGCACAAATGGCTGGGTCATCAAAATGCTAAGCTATGTAAATGATAAGCACAATGCACGAGCTGCTCTCCCCTCCACCTCTCTGACCCACACACGTACTTACATACGTAGTGGCTGAGAGAACTGGCTGAGAGACTTGGCTTATTTTTGCACGCCAACTAAATATGGTAAGGCACGCATTTGTTGTAAAATGCAAAATTGAATATCGAGTGCAGGAGTTGGCCCAAAGCAAAAGCAAAAGCAAAAGCTGCTTGGTCTGGCCAAGAGCCTCAGCCTCAGCCAGCGTCAGAGTCAGAGTCAGAGTCGGAGTCAGAGCCAGATCCACAGCCAGAGCTCAGAGTCAGACTATAAAGCCGCGACTGCTTTTGGGCTTTTGTAATTATGAGCAATGCACTCGATAAAAAATTGAAGTTTTCATTTCGCGAAAGTTGCTGCCACATTTGAATGCCCAAAACGTTGCAAGCGACACAAAACCGAACTGAACCGAAACATTTATTGTTCTGCCCGTTAAGGCAAAAGGAAAAACCAAAAAAAAACAAAAAACAAAAAAGTTGCAGCAGGCAGACGAACCAAAGGCGACCGCAAGGGCATGCGAACTAAATTTCGTACAATTATGAGACCAAAAACAGACGAGCGGGAATAGAAGGTTGAGGTTGAGGATGATGAAGCAACTTGCAACTGGCAACTGGGCAAACGGTAGCAGTAACCGCAACAATACAATCGAGCTGCATGTGGGAGGTCCTGCAACTGCAACTGCAACCCCACATAATGACAACAACCGCAATGTGGATAGGGGAGTGGGCAGAGGGTAGAGTGGGACCACCAGGTGAGCGGTTGCATGCAAATTTTCGGTGCAACAGTCAGGCGACAAACTTACGAATTGCTCATGTCAATGCCTCCTTGCCACGGGTAGCGGGTGGCTGGGTGGTTGGGTGGTACGCTGCTTGTGCCCAGGAAATGGGCGCCACGATCATAATCTCTATGGGAAGCTACTGCCAGAAAGTTGTTGCTGTTGTTGTTTTTATATGCTGATTGGCATTAATAATGGATTATCACGATCATGGAGGCTATGGGGTGTATGGAAATATTGGGCGAACAGCTTTTTTTGTTGCTTTTTTTTTGGTTTTTTTTTTTTGGTTTTTTCATATCGTGCGATCATCAAATAATGTGAACGTGTGATCAACGCTTCTCGCTCTTGGACTTGGGCCTGGGCTTGGGTCTCGTGTGTTACACTAACTTATTTATGCGAAATATTTTGAAATCGTGTTTGCAGTGCAGCGTGCGCTTGCCCAGACAACTGGACAGAAGACCAACTTGGCCAATTCTCATACGAGTACGTGGCTCTGCCCGGCCGGCCCGGCCCGACCCGGCCAACAGCATCGTCATCGTCTTCATCTTCATCCAGGCAGCAGCAGCAGCAGCAGCGGCAGCGGCAGTGGCAGCAGCAACAGCAACAAACAACGTGACCCTCTTTTTGCGCCTGTAGATCACGAATTATTCAGAATTTTTTTTGTTTCGCTTTTCATGCACCGTTGTCCAGGGTATCCTAAATATGTGTTTCAGTTCGCAACGCTTGGAAAAATAGCTTCATTAAAGGTTCAGTGTTAGATGACAACGTATTTATTAATAAGGATTTATTCTGAAGGATCTGCTATTCACGACTAGCTTTTTAGTTTTAACTTAAAGCTAGCGCATTTAAATAAATAATAAGAATTTATTAAAATTCGATTTAAAAAATGTGAATATTTTTAAATCTCTTAAATGTTTTTATTTGTTAGCAATTCTTAAGTATAATATTTAATTATTTTATTTTATTTTATTATTTTATTATATTTTTATTTACTATAATATTGTAGCAGGTTTCTTAACTGCCAGGGCAATTCTTCTTTTATATCCTTTTAGTTTACTATAAAATAACTGAAATAGTTATGCTGTTTATTAATTATCGAATTTATAGAAATTCGATTTTGGAATTGTGATTTTTTTGAAATTTCTTTAATTTTGTATATATTTTAAATTATACTTCTTACTATTATATTTTTTTTAAATTTTCTTAACTGTCAAGGCATTTCGAAACCTTTCTTTTGTATCCTTTTAGCTCACTTTAAAATAACTCAAATATTTAGTTTGTTTAATAATTTTAGAATTTAAATTAAATTCGAATTTTGAAATATGAATTGTTTGAAGTCTCTTTAATTTATTTCTATATAAGAAATTACTTTGTACTTATTACTTTAATATATTACCAGTTTTCTTAATTGCCAGATAATTTGGAAACTCTTCTTTTATATCCTTCAATTTACTGAAATATTTAGTCTGTTAAATAATTTTAGAACTCTTAATGGTCTTAAGCAATTTCTACGTGTACCGCTTCTATGTCACTTTATTAACTTATTTACTGAAGAATATTAAAGAAATCCTAAGATACATGCATATTTTTATCTTGGAAAGTATTCGTATTACGAATGCGAAATTTGGTATATAGATTCAGATATTATCACAACTCAAAACCTTAAGTCTTTGATTATAATAAATTATTATTTATCAGTGAAAAAGTAGTGTGTCTTGTGAGGAAAAAATCTTCTATAGAAAACGCAGTAGAAATAATTTTATATATAAAAGTTTTTGTTCATTGAAAGTGCATATCAGATTCGTTATATTGACTTAAGATTCGTTGGTTTTTTTTGCCTTTTTTTTGGGCGAACGCGATTTCGATATTTGTAGCTTCAGCTGCTTCTGCTTTGCTTTTGCATTTTAAGCGTTGCTTACAAAATGCTTTTGGCTTGTTATGAGTCATGTGAAAGCGCCAAAAGAAGACTTCGAGTCAGAGTTAAAGTTAAAGTTAAAGTCAAAGAGTCGAAGGCAAAGATTTAGCTAGCGAGCGAGATTCAGCCTGATTGTGAAAATTATGTTTGCTCTGAGCGCGGCGGACACACGAGGACAACAACAACAACAACAACAGCAACAACATAAACATAAGCGGCAGGTTCATGTGGCGGTGAAAGGCTACCATCATCAGCCGCATTCGCATTCGAGGTCCAGAGCGAGGCCTAATCATCATTACCATTGTTATTAACATGATTATCTGCATTATGGCAGACCAAGCCGAGCCAGGCCAGGCCAGGCCGGGCCGAGCCGAGCCAGGCCCCAAGAGCAAGTTGAAAGTTCAGAGACGGCGTTTAAGCATGATTATGAATTGGGTCAACGTGCGGTCCCCATCAGCCATCTCCCTCGCTCACCTGCCCGCTGACTATCTCTCTCTTTTGCTTTGATGTTGTTGCCTGTTCAATTATGCCAAACGTCGCTCAATGCGTTTGGGCCCAAATGTTTGGCTGGCATTGCTGGAAGACCTGCCAGCCAAATCAAATGAAAATGAGACATATCGCAAAAATTTAAGTCTGCCTCTGCAGGGATTGACAGCTGACAGGTGAGCTAGGTGGGGAGCTGTGCCTGGGGAGCAGATACAGCCTCTCGCTGCCTCGCTCTCCACTCACCACTCACCACTCTCCACTCTCACACTCTCGCTGTATAAGGCTAGTGGAAACGTGTTTCACTATTGATGCGGCTTATTATATGCAAATTTGGAACCACGCAAAACAACAATCCGAAACGAATGTCTCTGGCTAGGAACAGAGTCCGAATCCGAGTGCTGCCCATAAAGAACCAATGTCAAGCAGGCGGTAGAGATTCACATGTTTCTTGCTTGAATACCCTGCAGTTGACGGATGCAAGTGACCTCTTAGATAAGTATGTTAAAATAACTGGCTACTTAAAAATAATAATCTACAATAACCTAAGGATGACTTAGTTGGTCAAGCTAGGTCAAATTTAGATTAACATTAGGTCAGAATAGTTTACGATTTGATCAAGTTTAGGTAAAGATGTAGTCAAGTCAAGCCAAGTAAAGTTATATCTAATTAGTAGGCGGATAATACAGTCTGGAAGTTTTCTTACTTTAACCAGACAGACTCCCAACTTGACTTGCCAAACGGATATTTGGACACAGCAGAAGAATATTATGCCAATGTTATTTTCTAAATATTTGTCTTTTATAATCCATAGATACATATTAAAAAGAAAGACAAATGCTGAACAATTCAACAATATCCATGGAAGTCTCATCATTTTAAGAAATGTATTTTGATAAGTCAGATGAGTCGAAGCACTCTCTGGTATGCATTTGACAATCAGTTCTTCTTTGTGATGCATCCGTCAACGTTTTAATAAGAGCATTGCTTTGAGATTGCATTGAGATAAGTCAGAAGAGTCTAAGCTTATCTCAATTTAAAAGAAACGCGCTTATTAAAACGTTAACGAATGCAACACAAAGAAGAACTGAAATATTAAATGCTCACCAGAGAGTAAGTTGGAGAGTAAGAGAGAGAGGGTGAGAGTGCTATATAGATTCAGTAGTTTGGTAGAACGATACTTTTGCTCTGAATACTTTTATTACTATAAGAGTATTTAGCTGAGTATCTCATGGACTCTGCAGTTCTTAGTTGTTTTAGTCCGTTTCTAGCCTGCGTAAATTCACAAAATATTGACACCGAGTCGAGGGCAGCTTGACAGTGATCGAAATGTGTCTTGGCTACGAGTAAAGCAACAGCAACAGCAACAACAACAGCAGCAGAGATAGAGACAGGGACAGGGACAAAGCCGTTCTCAATCCTTCTTTTTTTTTGCAATTGCGGGCGGTTTGTTTGTGACGTTTGCTTAACAAGAAGAAAATTGCTGCAATTCTTTACAAGTTTTGAGCGTCAGCTCTTTCCCATGGTCGCATGGATCCTCAGGCTGGAGCTCCTTGGGGCAGCTCCTCCTCGGGCTGCTCTTGTTAGCCCGTTGCCGTTTTGGCTACTTCTATGCGTTCGCCATGCGTTTGTCATGCCAAAAGTGTAGTAAATTGTGTGGCACTTAAGTCAACACATGCGACGGCATTTGGATACTTGTGGCATGGCTAAAAGCAGAACCCTGTGACTGCTGTGTTGCAGCCAATTTGCATGTGGAACGCGGACAGATGGTGGGGCATCGGCGCAGCGGAGCAACTTGCAACAGATTTTTGCGCTCTATTTTGACTTTGATAGATGTCGCCGAGTCACTTTTGTTCTGTGTGTGTGTGTGTGTGTGTGTGTGCCCTGTCCGGCTAGAGAAGGAGATGTGAAAGATACGATTATTATGCTCATTGCGATCCTTCACCCGGAATTGGGCCTAAGGCTTAGGCGTTTTTGGAATATCACGATCGTGAATGGCAGTTAATATGATCATGATTACCACTTATTAGGAATACCAAAATTTTGCATTTGGATGTGTATTTTTAACAACTTTTCTTTCGCATATTATCAATATGCTTTCAATAAAATTAAAGAAATTATAAACCAGTTAGCTGTGCGATTTTATCACTTCCATCTTTATGGATGCCACAACTTGTTTATTATTAATCTAAGACTGATCATGTTTTATTGTTATGAACGTTAACGTTATAAGATTTTATAAGGTTTTTGGTTTTATTAATGCTCTCATTGTTATAATTGGGCTAAAGGAAAAATACTGATAAATCATAAAAACCATAAATGTTTAATAGTTTAGAGCTGCTTTTTTTAACAGTGTATTGATAAAAATAACTAAGCATACTGGTTTCCATATTGCATAATAACTATTCTCTGTTCCAAATATGTAATACTTTGCTCTTCTTTAAATTAGGGGCATTTCATGCTAATTATTATTATTTTCTAATTCTAACTATGAGATAGCTAACACTAGTTCGGAATTTTTCATACTACGAGTGTATTTGTAGATATATATTAAGGTATTTAAGAAAGGGTCTTATTTCGCAAAAGTAGTAGTGTTTTAAATGGTTTACCAAGTCGTTTGCCTTTAACCAATTCAGTGAGGCAACGTGTCCATTGTGGCCAAGTCCTAAGTCCACTTACTTAGCCTGACCTCTGGCTTGTGGCATTGTTGGGCTCATTATGCTGCCAAAATGAATGCAAAGCGGCGGCATTAATGTCACATCGTTCACTGGGCAATTAAGTGCACTGCGTGCCACTTCTGCAGCTGACCGGGCCTCCAGCCTCCTGCGGCTCCTTCCCTGGATCTCTTCATGCCTATCAGCTAGTTGGGTTGCTTATCACGCCGCCACACTCTCACTGCTATCCAGGAGTGTGTATGTGTGTGTGTGTGTGTGTGTTGTGTGTCGTTGCACAAAATTTGCAATTATAATTTTGCGCCTCAGAGACGCTGAGAGTCGGGAGACTCTATGGCGGTGTTTTTCTTTTGGCTTTGGCTGTGGCTTTGGCTCTTTCAGAGGCTGCCGCAGCGATTAAATCTCTTCTTTTGAGCTGGTCCACGTTCAGGGGTCCAGCCTGCTGCCAGCCTACAGAGCGTAGTTCAACAATTGAATTTTTTTTAAGCTTTAGCTTAAGCCGTAGCATGTAGCATCAGTCCAGCCCCCCATTTGGGTCTAGTCCTTTGCATGTCTCGTACCAGAGACTAGAGACTCCCTCTAAGCGCAGTCGCCGCCGCCGCCGCCGCCACAAGCGCAGCTAATTGGATTTCTCTCCTGGGAGAGCTTCGCTTGGCAGCCTGGCAACCTGGCAGCCAGGCCGCCTGCCCCGGCTGGCTGCGACTACGTAAAACATATCGATAATGTCTTGATCAGACAGCAGTCGCAGTCGCAGTCGCAGTCTCCGCTTGGATCGCAGCTCTGTCTGGTCTGTGGCCAAATTGTAATAGTAAAGCACACGGCACGAAATTGTGGGCTATCTCATAGATACAGCTACATTTGGGTGCAACACTTTTCGGCTCTATCTTTTCTCTCAGTGCATGGTGTTGTACTTGCATGTGTTTCCTGCAGATGAATGATTTCGCAGGCGAACGCGTGTAAAGCAGCAATTAATTTGTACTACGTAGTATACAAAAGAGAGTGCGGCACATGGATCTTGGCAAATAGTGATGGAATCGTGACTTTTATTTGCGTGCCTCGTGCGTGTTCGTGTCCTTAGCCTTGATGGAAAGCAGCTCGTCTAAGGCTCGATAATTATTATTAATTAATTAATTACTTAATTATGAAAAAGTTACTTAGAATTATACGAAAATAATATATAACATTTCCATCATTTTTTTTTTTAAATTTAAATAAAATTTCTAAGACAGCTTTCGTTAGTATCAGCTCATATACAGTGTTCACGTACGCTGACGCTGTGAAAGCTCAAAGCACAGCTGGTGTGAATGAGCAATGCGCGAGGAGCTTTTTACAGAAAAGCTCACTAATACATGTACATTAGCTTAGCAGCTAAAGCTTATTAAGTTACCAGGAATTCATAATAACAATAATACATGTAACAAACGTGTGTAAGTGATTATGATAGAATACTCTTACTTATATTTCGGACTCACAAGTACATAATTTGTCTGCACACGTTCCTCTCTATAGAAAACTTTTATTGGGGTGCGTGCCAGGCTCGGCCAACAAAAGGTTACAAAGCAATTATAAAGCACTGGGATTCTCCAGTGCGCCAGTGTGTTATAATTCTCTTAGCATATGAGGGCGAGGGGCAACAGATCTCGGACAGCATCTCTCATGTAACCGCGACACGACGACCTCTATGAATATTGAGGTGACCCAGACGGGACGGCGAAGGCGAAGGCGAAGGCACGGGCACAGGCTCAAAGGCTGACCAAGTTTGGGTCTCAGACCCCCGACTGGAGTACGTTGTTCAGCGCACTTTTTTTGTAATCTACGCTATAATCATGCACTGAGCAAATTCGCATAGCCGCCCATTATTCCACCCACTTTTTTGTGTGGATTTTTTGTGTTTTTTTCCCCCTTTTTTTTGGCTTGAGTGCAAAGCGAAGCATTCAGTTTTTTTGTGGTTCGTTGTGGTTGTTGTTGTTGCTGTTGCTGTTGCTTTTATTGCAGCAAAATACACTTAATTTTGGCCTTTTTGCCGCAATTCATGTATTTCACATGGCCGCTGCGTTGCCTGCCCCCTCCAACTCAGTGCATCAATCGATCGGCGGCTCAGCGTCTCAGCGCCGCGAGATGATCTACATTAAGAGAGAGATTTTTGCAGCAGCCTCCATGCCGCATGCAGCATGCAGCAAGACGCCTTGCGGATTCGCATCCAGCTCCAGCATCAGCATCAGCTCCAACTCCAAGTTCGAGTCCGACCTTTTGCTGTAACCGCCGTCTCAGTGGGCGTGTCCTGTTTTAACTGTGCGCTGTGCCCAGGCCATGGTACAGTTTTAAGTAATTGCATTATGTTTAACTTTTGGTGAATTTGTTGTTGCCTTTTTGGAGCAGAGTTCGAAATCGATGTTTACCTTGAAGTTTGAGTAGGAGGTTTTCGATTTTAAGGCAAATCAGTGGGCTAAGCAAATAACATTAAATACCAACAAATGTTTCGTAATCTTTGTGAGTTCTTAGATACGCTAAACGCTGAGATACATTTCAGATTCTATTATCTTATAGCTTACTAGCTTATACCCGCGGGCTTGCTGGCGCTTCCTAACTAAACATAAATATACTAGATGTTCCTTCTATACTTAAACCTTCCATAACTTTGTCGAAACCTTTTGATTTGGCACTTCAGTTTTATTCATTTCGCATGAAGTTCATATTTTGATAATTTCGCATTTCTTGTAGAGATTGTACTTTTATGAAAAATGATCTTTCAAGATTGACTTCGTAAGGAGTTCACTGTTAATATTTTTATTTTTACCCTTAAGTTATTTTATATTTTTCTATTTTTATATCATTCCGCACACTTATGTTTTCTTTTTTGGATTAATAGTTTAAGTTTAATTTAAGTTGTTCATAAAATAACAGAAACATTAAAAGGCAGAAAAGAATTATAAGTTTCAACCTAACATAACTTTGAGGAAGCCCAAAAGATTTTTATAAGTAATGTACATTTGGTCATATTTTGACCTCTAGATTGATTTGACCTTTCAGTTTTATTAATTTCTTGAAGTTCACTTTTCGGACACTATGAAAGTCTTGTAGAGATCGTTCCTTGATAGAAAACGGTCTCCCTAGACTATCTTGACTACCATAACTGACATAACATATCTCTTAACTAACATAAGGAAGGCTACATAGTTCATATTTTTACCCACAGATTGATTTGGGATTTCAATTTCATTTATTTCTTGAAGATCACATTACGGTCATTTTGCAAGTCTTGTAGAGATCGTTCCTTTGTAGAAAATGTTCTTTCTAGACTTCAAACTACCATACTTCTGTCATAACCTAACATAAGCATTTTTATAAGGAAGGGATTTTTGGTCATGGTTTCATCCGCAGATTGATTTGGCATTTCAATTTTATGCATTTCTTGAAGCTCACTTTTCGGACACTATGAAAGTCTTGTATAGATTGTCCCTTTATAGAAAACGGTCTCTTTAGAGTTTCTTGACTTAACATAACTTAACATAACATAACTTAACTAACATAACATAACATAATGCTATTTAGTTCAGGTTTTTACCCCCAGATTGATTTGGTATTTCAATTTCATTTATTTCTTATCATCATTTTGCAAGTCTTGTAGAGATTTTCCCTTTATGGAAATGTTACCATAACATGTCAAAGCCAGTCAGATTTTTATAAGTAATGAATTTTTGGTCATGGTTGATTTGGAACATCAGTTTGTTAAAATCCACATATTGAACACTCTGCAAGTCTAGTATAAGATAAATATATTGATAAATATGCTAGATACTCATCTTTGTAACACATCCAGTGTTAACAGCTTCCATATCGAGCCCTTAATCCCATCGTTTAAACTATTAAATCAGATGCTTTAAGAGACAATTGATGATAATTAAGCGAAATAATGTCCCAGTGAGATGCGTAATCAAAATGCAGCATTAATCAGCTCAGAGGCATTTGGAGTCGGCTTTCATTATTTTTCCCAGACCCCCCACAAATCGGTCAGACTAATTAAAACGCATATTACGAATGCTATTAACATGACAGCGAACACAGCGCCATGGAACAGGCTATAAAACTGCAGCCAAAACCGGGTGGACCAAAAGCTAATGACCAGAATCAGAATCAGAGAACAGTAACGATTCAAATCAATGTGCATATTTCGAAATCGTTTTGTATGTAGACTTGAAGAGTTGAGGCTTGTGGCTTGTGGCTTGAGGCTTGAGGCTACTGCAAAATTGCCTGGCCAGATATTTAATCCAATTAACAGACAGCCGAGGAGAACAGAAAACTGAGAACTGAGAACATGAAAATTATCGAAAATCAGTTAACCCACACAGAGAACTCTTGGCGAGATATTGTCACTAATGAGTTATGAGGCACAGACGACATACGCGAACCCAGCCTGCCACAGCCGGCAACAACAACAACTGACTGAATGTTGAACATTTTAAACCATAACATTTTATTAACATAATAAAATCAAAATTATCAACAAAGTCGTCAATGTCGACGACGATGGCCAAGACGAGGTCCACGTTCAAGACGAAACTGAAACTGAAAATGAAAATGAGACAACTTTGGAGGTAACGAGCTGCAGCTTGCAGTCTACTGATTGGCATCTTGTAGCTAGTGTATCTGTATCTGTATCTGTATCTGTAACTGTGCAGCTGAAGAACTGTCGAATAAATGTTGTATTGAATTTGGAGTTAAATTTCCTAGCGCCAGTGCATAACAGAACATAATATAATATATAGTAAACGGCTGCATTTATGTCTAAAGAGAAAAGTTAACTGGCCCACACACTCATTGTCAGCTCAGCGCCGTTCAGACAATATCTTTTCATAGTTTAGAGTGTGGTCCACAGACAGCTCCAGCTCTGTTGTTGTTGGTCTGAGGTTGAGTCTGGAACCCATGCGGCGCTGTGCAGTCCCTAGACGAGAATTATGATTTACTATAATGAAGCGTTATATTGTCGGGCGATAAGCATCTCTCAGACGACGGCTCTGGGCACTATCGTAAACCTGATGAGTTGTTATAGATTTTTAAACAGAGTTCAATAATCGTAGCTCGCCTGTGGTAAATTTCATATGAAATTAACGCCCAACGAGTTCGTTTATTTGTTTTCTCTTTCAGTTTTTTTCAGTCATCGCATTGCTCATAAATTTTATTATGAAGCTGAATCGCAGCCTCGGATCCGAATATTCACTCTCCCGTTGAGCACACAGATCGATGCGATGCGATCCGATGCTCATAAACAACATGCAGAAATTACTTGTTTAAAATTTGTCACACCATTAGTAAAAAAATCAGCAGCGAAAAGGACCTCGCTGTGTCAGTTGCACACTACCAAAAACTGGGTACCAATTCCAGTTTTTCTTCCCCAATGCCCAATGCCCAATGCCCAGAGCCTTCGCCTTCGCCTTGTTTGCTCTTGATTTTATCAACCGCAAAACATCTACTCAAGTGTCAGTGTCACTCGCACAGCGGGCGGGCGGCGACGACCGACCCAGATGAGACCCTGGACCATCCCAGGCGTTGAAAAATGAAGAACAGACAGACCAGACACTCCAGACAGTTCACAAAATAACAAACAACGAAAATCAGCTAACTTTCAGATGCCAAAGACCAAATACTCTAACTTCATTGCAGGCACTTTACAGTCAATAAGTGAACAAATCAGTAATAATAAATAAATAATATAAGTAGAATATTTAGAAAATTATTAATATAAGTAAAATTTGTTATATTCGATAGTAAATCCATGTCTAAATTGTCTTAAAAATTTAAATAAATATAAGCTGTTTAATATTAAGATCGATATGATGCATTCGTTACTAGTGCAATAATGGATCAATAAATCAAACTAAATTAAATATAATTTATCCTATAGAAGCTACTTTATATATATGTTGATCCTGACTGAAATCTATCAACACTTTAGAGAACAGTATACAAAATTGGTAAACTTTAGTTTACTTAATAATAAAATATTGAATCTATTATGCAATGGCGCATTCAGCAGAATTTAGCGCTGACTGATTTCCGCTGCTTTGCCAACCGCTGACTGATTTGATCTTTCTTTCTTTCTTGTTCGCTGATATCTATGTTTAAATTATTCTCAGCGCAATCACTAAAATTTGACCAAAATTTCAAAGTTCCAAGCTCCTATAGACAAAATGCAGCGAAGATCAGTAAGTTATAAGTTTCACTAAATGAACCTAATATATAATTTCCCCCCTGATTAAGAAAATCAGTGGATAAGTTTGTAGAGATTAATGTGATTGAATGTGTTTCACCACTTTATCAATGAAATCAAAAATAAATATTTGGTCGATCGTTCATTGGAGCTAAGAGGTATTTCTTCAATTTCGATGTAATTAGTACAATTTGGTCAACTTATATTATAAAATTGTATGATACAGCTCAGTTCTTCAGCGATCAACCCATGGAATCTAAATACAATTGAGATCCGTACTAATCGCACTTCCTCAACCAATTTTATGTACATTGTCTTAAAGCTGACAAAGTATAGAGTGGAAGCTAATATTTTGACTCACAAACTTGTCCTGATCAAGAACCTAAATACTTAAATTATTCAGAGGGCTTCTTTAATTCGTAGCACATTTCGTGGCGGTACTGTAACACCCTTTGGTAAGGGTATAAAAATGCCAAAACGTTTGCCTTCTGCGCTCTGTTGCAGAGTCAGCGTCGAACTTTATCCATATAATGAAAACACCCTCAACTTAAGTGCATAATTTATAACGAAACGAGGCAGCGAGACAATGAAAAGGTTGAAATACCAACCAGAACGAGCCTTGGACTTGGACTTGGAATTGATCTTGGACTGGGGCCAGTGTGTGGTGTGTACTGTGTTGTGTGTGTGTGTTAATAAATTTCTTAATAAAACATGCAAATTCAAATGCATTTATCTAGATCAGCCAAAAGCGACAAAATTTTACGCTTATACCATTTATCAGAGCGAATCGCATAATTTTGTTCTTTTTTGGCACACGTCTCATCTGTGGGTAGGGCCCAGCTCACAGCTCTGGACAGACCAGAAACCAGTTGAACTCAATAAATATTTTGACTCTTGACAAATGTGCAGAACAATGCCAACAATTCCAACAATCCCAACAATTTGCGACTCAGTTCCTTGCGAATATCAAAGGGCAAGGACATTTAACAGTTAACCAGGGGCGTTACCTAACCACAAAATGCCATAAATATATCACAAACTATGACAAAAGGAACAAATAGTTATACAAATAGTAAGGGAAGTTTTGCAATTGTGCAAATTGGTGCGAGATCATGTCAAATGTGGGTTAAGTGGGATGGCAAAAGCAATTCATGTCAAAGTTGTTGTGCTGAAAACATGAGAAATTGCCTGGATTGGTTATTGTTGTGTCTAAATGGGTGGACGTGATTTTGGGGATGTAGCTAGGACTACTATGTCAGGAAAAAGATAAAAAAATCATATTTGATTGGGTTGAATGTAGGCAGATTATCCCATGTGCTGTTTTAAAGAAGCTATACTTATAAATATAAAGCGAAGATACAAATTTATTGGTAATTTCTTAAAGGGTAGGTAAATTATGAAGTGTACCTTCGGAGAAACCCAAGAAAATGTATTCACCTATATTATACTTGAGTTTATTATAGTAAGAAACTTGTTATTTAGTTAAACAACTTAGAAAAAAAAAACCAAAAAGAAGCTAGTAACTAGTACAAGGAAATGTATGAAAAAAATGGTATTATATACCTTAAAGAGATGCATATTTTAGATTTTCAAATAATATGCTTGAAATTGTTCAAAGATAAAGATTTCACAGATTAAAGAAAAATACTAGATAATTTATACAAAAAGTGAACTAGATCAAAAATCAGTAAACGAATTAAACATAATCTAACATACCGAAATATTTTTAATATAGCATAACGATACATGGTAATCTTTAAATAAAACTGAAAAAACAAATGCACTTTCCACAGTTATAAAAGATTTTAGAGATCATTTAACAAATATGCGTAGCATTACCCAAATAAATGGAACTAAAAAAAGACTTGGCGGTTCTGTATCTGAAATGTGTAATCTCCATGAAGTATTGGAAACTGTCTATAAGCAATTATTAGTTCACACAAGCATAAAACGGTTATAACATTTCCGCATAAACTTAACACCCGTAAAATATTATAAATTAGACAAACAAAACTGAGATCGACTGCATTTGCATATTTCGTATGACAAACACGGCGGTGGGTCCTCAGTCCGGATGAATGGATGATGAGTTCCCAATGCGACTCTTCAAATACACACACGCACACACACACATGAACTGAAAAGCGTGTTAATTTTCACTGTGCATTTATTGTGGCCATATATTGAATGTATGGCTGACAGGGGGGCCCGGGAACGGAACGGGGGTAGCAGGCAAATCGAACATCTTATGTTAATGGGCGGTTCGGAGGAACGCCCCAAAGTTTCACCGTTGAAAACGTTGTGCTGTAAAGCTGTTAATTAAAACGAAAAAGTGTACCAAAAACAACAAAACGACCACACAAATGAAATTGATTCCCACCAAGCCAGTTTGGTGCCTATTTAAGTCTTTTGTCTTATGGATGCACTTGTCGCTCTCGCTCCTCTGCCTCCTGACTTGACTTTAGCGAAAATTTGAATATTTTTGCAGCTGTACTCGTTTTTGTTGATTGATTCTCTAGCAGCGGCCACTCCTGCAGTCCCCGGACAAAAATAGAAACTAGAAAGAGCAAATATCTTCAGGCTGTCGAAGATGAAATACGCTTCCGTCTGTAGGATGTGGCAAACTGATCTTAAGTAAATTCTGTCAGATATGAGATTATAATTTCAAATAAAATTTGATTTTGTTTAATATAATCATTATTTCTAAATGATTTAGTAGCAAAAGTTTGATCAAACTTCTCAATGTGTTGTAGATCATAATAAAACTTTAGTTTTCGAGACACTCAGACCATTTGTCGGCACATTATGATACAATTCGGATCTGTAATTCCCCACATCCGGAAAAGACACTTGGGTAGAAAGGAATCCTTCCAGATACACGGATGAATTCTACTGTCTTTGGTTAGGTAAGATAATCTCTAAAACAAACATATTTTTCATACAAAAAAACAAAATTTTTGACTGCTTATTCCTTCTAATTATTATTCCTATATTATATAGCGTTCCCATCCAAAAACCAATATGCATACCAAGTTTCACCAATATATCTTCAGCGAGAACCTAGTTAGCTGAGTCGAGTAGTGTATTCAGGGGTGCTTTCTTGAATGGGTTACAGCCTATGTGTCATATGAAATCAACCCCTTTGCAAGTGTATGTAGCTAAATTTAAGTAACAAAAACACGAAAAGCGAACAAGTCGAAGCAGGTTTGCATCATTTGTGGAGTTATCAATCACATATAGAAATTTGAACGTTAGATGAAGCGCGAGTTTGACTCTGACTACGCCTGGGCCGAATGTTAGTCATTAATTATGCGACGACTGATCCAACGGATTCAGCTGTTTGAGCTGAGCTGGAACCAAGGCATCAGCGAAGACTCATCATCGTCAATATTGACAGGCAGCGAACCGCACGAACATGTTCTTTAAACTTTAACCTTGAAATGGCAGCATCACAGTTTGCACATTTAGTATTATGTTTGTTTTTTTTTGTTGTTTTCATAAAAAATTTCTATTTTTTTTCGGTTTTGTTTGGCGATGCAGCAGGGTCTAGAGAAGCAGGTCTTACCGGGTCTCAGTCTCTTCGGTGGTTTATTCACATAATTGTTGCTAGTTTTTGTTGTTTGTATGTTGCCTGTTTATATTTAATTGCTAAAAACTATAATTCTGTCAAGTTTATTATGAAAATAATTATAATGCACGTTTTGTTTGTTGTTGTTCTTGCTGTTGTTGTTGTTACTGCTGCCATTGTACGGCAAGTTTATCTAAGTGCGCATATCTTAAGATTTTGTGTCTAAACAATGGTCGTGGCTTGGCTGATTTAGCGTTATAATTACCCCCAAGACGACTGTACACAACAAAAACACCAAATCACACACACACACATACACATTTTATGTAAAGTTTGTAAAGAACTTGTCTATTGGGTCATTGGGTTAGTGTTAAGTCATTTTCATTGAAATTAACCAAAAGCGTAAAAGGAAAAAAAAGAACGGTGCTGTGGCCAGAAAGTGAATTTAAAGTTGACATACTTAACCAGTTGGTTAAGGAAATTGATGAACCACTTGGACTACAGCTCCACAATTCGAATAATGCAGTCAGTCTTTCTATAAGTATTAAATCAAGAACGGCAAATAGATGAAATATTTGATCATCAATAACCCAAGCAATCCTCTTTAACAGCTTGATTTGACTAGCCATATCTGATTAAACAAGTGTTTACATCTTATTTCATGTCAAGCTTGATATGTCCTAAATTTCAGAACCCTTTGGATTCATAGCTAGTAATAAGCATTGAACGAATCAGCCAGGACACTTGACGGAAGTATTTGGTCAGAGTCTTAAGGATTGAATATTCTTCGTTTAAAAGTCATACATTTTGTTTCTTGTATATTTCACAAGCATCAAGTTGCATATAATATTATTTGTATTACTCGGAGAATATTACCTCAGTTCTTATTAAATACTTACTGTGCGCTTCGCTGTGGCACATTGTGGTTGCATAGATGAGAAAGTAAGAAATAAACAAAAATAACTTACCACTATTTCCTTCCTTTTCCTGCCCTATGATTTTTTGTATAGGGTGTGAAGAACCTAGAAGCCGATCTATCAAAAACCTTTTCTCCCTTATTGGACATTTAGCTCATTTCCCGTCCGTGGTGACCGGTGGGAGCAGATTTTTCAAGTTTCACACAACAGTTTTCCGTCCTTGGGGGTAGATTTTCCAAAGTCCCGGGGTTGGGCTCGTTGGTCACAAATTAGTCAGTCAGGCAGTCATGCTAAAGAGTATAAATACACAAAAATTTGTCTCATGTCCAGCTTAAAAGAGTTTTAGAAATAACACCACCGCAGCTATACCAAGAGGGTATAAACTTAAGAGACACCATAGTAAGATTGGGTTTACTTTTTCTTGAGTTTTAAAATCACGCACACCGAACAAACGTTTTCATATATGAGGAAAATATACTTTTAAATACTAATATTCGAGTATTAACAATTTATAATAAATACAAAAAACTGCAACTTAAATATTGGGGACTTAGATGTCAACTTCTCTGCACTAATTTAACAAATTTAATATTCCTGAAAACTCTTGCATAATTTCTATAGTATAAATGAAAATACCAAAATAACAAAATATATATTATGAACTATACTCCTGCAGTATAGTAGCCATCAAATATTAATCTATAACTAAGGAACCCCATTCAATTAATCCCAACAGTTGAACCTACACATACTATCAGTTTTCCAATTCATCGTTCAGGTCTTTAGTCACAAAACAAATCTCACTTCCTTTATCCAATGTTTTTTTTCACAGACTCATTGACTGTATTAGCTCTCCATATTTAGTCTGAACTAAGCCCCATATCAAACAATTAACGCCTATTTGCTTGGACAAGCGCTCCGATCAGTGGACCACAGGCCAAGATTTTAGATGGTTGTGTATACCACACCTTGTGTGAGGTGAGTTTTGCTTATAATTACAGCGAAACGGAGATAAACCATAAATCTCAAATCCCATGAAACGCAGCAAATTAACATTATTAAAATTTGGTTTCGACACATAAAACAAAGGCCAAAACAAATAATAATATTTTGATGTTATTTGGACTAAACTAGCGGCTGCCGTCCCGATTCCATGTGCTAAGTGAGGAAGTAAACGTTAACGTCTTTCCTCCTTCTCCACCACCATCTGTTCAAGTTTTCAAGGAAATACGCGTATGATGGAAATCAACAAAGGCAAATGTGAATGGGAAACTCCATAGGAAATTTACTTTAAAGTAAAAAACTTGCAGTTCAAGAAAAACTTGCACCAAGTTGGGGAAAATAAAACAGCTGAGAGGCTGCTTGGCCCGTTACAAAAAGGTAAAGCATTTGGGATACAGATTTTTATCGAGCTATAAAATCTACACTCTTTTGATGCCGTTGCCTGCCTTTACTCAACAGCAATTTACGATTGATAATAAATCATTGCAGCTAACTCAAAGAAATCTGTACCAGTTGTACCTGAGAAAAATGAAATGAAATCCTGATGCACTAATTCATTTTTTATTAACGCCCCGGGGCAAATGTGGAAAAACACGATACAACAAAACCCTCGAAATGTATAAATATATATTTATAATCAATAACAACGTTCGACTGGGGCACAGTTGGAAATCAGGACACCAATAAAAAGTCAAGAGCATTTGAGGCTGGCCAACAAAACCCAGCGCTCATCTAAATAACATTTTTGATTTTTTTTGTTTTTTGTTTTTTGTTTTTTGATGTTTATATGACGGCGATAACTGTGAGTTCTGTGGGACTGTGACTCACATTTACGAGTCTGTTTAGGAGAAGAAACACAAAGGAGCAGAATGTGCCGAGTCCTTTCAGACAGCGCATTGTCTCCATGAATTCTATAGAGAGAGTGAGAGAGTGTAGTTCCACAGTCAGTAGTTAGGAGCTCGAGATCTTGTTGCTGGGATGATAAATTGCCGGCAAGCTGCCGGATTCAGACGCCAGCGAAGGTTTCAACCATTGTTATGATCTGTTTATGCCCAGCTGAGCAGCTGAGGGCAAACGCCGAAACGCCCGCCAATTAATTGAGGGGAACCTTCTGTAGGTACAGTTGCTACCAGACCAATCAAAATTCAATCAAAGTCCTTTCACACCTCTGGCAACTTATCGCACGCATCGATCGAGGAAGTGCGCAATTTAACCGTGTTCCGAAACCCAAAAACCCGCATGTACGATATAAGGATGTAGGATTGCAGCAACCATAACAATCGTATTAATCGTGCGATAGATAAATTAATGCAGTACATTGTAAGGCTCGACACGATTCCTGTTAGTAACGCTGATTAGGATCAGGCATTGGCCTCACGCACACCGCAAGGACATTAATGTGTCAACATGTGCGATAAGTCTGTACAGAGCAGTGAACAGAACACACAGTAGTTCTGGCTGGTAGCCACAAAAAAACAAATAATACTGATGTCTAGTTCCTGGTAGTGAGATATTCCGTATACAGGATCCGATAAAGATCACACACACACAACACACAACAGACACACACTCGATTCATGCGAATGTCACAGCGACCACAACAATGTGCGCATAATGAGCAGAGGGCCAGGGCCGGGCACAGGAGCCAGCAGGAGCCAGCAGGATTGCAACGCTGTGATATCACAGCCTGCCAATTCGAGTATTTAGGAACTCCCTTGGCTCTCAATTCTCAAAGCCATAAACTACTTTTTCTCTGTCTTTTTGAAAAACAATTTTAATGCCTATTTTTTGTTGTTTTTTTCTTGGCATGCTACATAAATCTTTTGGCAGGACATGCGCTGCAAGAAAATTTCATATCATTTTTATGACAATATGCAAATAGTTGTTTGCTTGGCTACGGGCTGACCTTCAACCCTTGGCTTGGAGCACAGTACTAGACCCGACTGCGGTTGACCGCATTTTCAACGGTTTCCGCTCTCTCAAAAGGGTTGCATCAAGTTTTTTTTCCTCCTTCTTAACGCTAACAACTTGATTAGAGAAACTTGCCGTACATTATTCTTGATTAAGTCACATTAATTATGATAATGATGACGACTGGCTCGAATCACAGCTCGAAGCACAAAGGGACAGGCAAGAAGGGCAATTGAAATGGGAACAGGATATTGTATGACTTCGAGGCTCAGACAATGTAGGAAACGGCGACGTGTGCGCGAATAAAAAATGAGCACAGCAAAAAGTACCATAAAAAGAAAATAAAGTGGAGAATAGAGAACCGGAGAACCCGACCAAAGAAATATATGTGTGATAAATGTCAATTTCCTGCTCAGCATCCGACACGCCTGAATCGCCCGTACTGACGCTCTGATGACTTCATCTGTGGGATATCTAGATTATATACGGAAGTTATCTAATAACGCCTGACATTTTTAATCCTTTTATGAAATTAATCAAGTGTGGCCATGAAAGATCCAGTGCCCGAAATGGGCAGCTGTTGACTGCAGATGCAGTTGTCGCTTTTTCAGCTGAGATTTTGAAATATTCGTATAAAGGTTAACAATGAGGATACCCTATGGTAGAGGGTGGTCCAAACAGGGGAAAAGGTGTGCCCATGCTGAAAAATGCCAGCAAAATATATACACGTATGTAGAAAAAGATTTTGAGCCTATACTCTCTTAAAAATCACCAAAAATTTGGTATTTGTAACCAGAACTGAATTCTTGAATCATTCTTTACGATTTAAAATTTTAAAGAATGTTTTAACAAAATACTAATATCTAAAATCTCAAAATAAAATTTCACTTCTAAGATGACATTATACCAATTTAATTTCTACCAACATTTACGGAGTATTATTAATTTTATTGTGCCTACTAGTTTTACTTTTACTATTGTATCCTCTTCTGAGCGTTAGGGTCTCCCTTCAACCCGTTTTCTATAATTAACAATATTGGAACTTTCATTGGGTTGAGGATCCCTGTATTTTCTGTCTTATAATAAGCTTCCCAAGAAAACTACTTCTTCTAGAGAGTGTTAGTGCTATTCTGGTAAGGTATACAGTCAGGATACCTCCAGAATCGACTCTTCAGCCAATAGTATCCTATCAGGAGTCCAGTGAGTATCCTGATCGAGTTTCTCCTCATTTTAATTAATTGCTTAAATCTTTTTGCGACTAGAGTTTATGACTAACTCATGTTGTCCTCCGCTATCCTTATGTGTTCTAGGGCGTATTAATATAAGCATACATTTTGTTCCTCACTAAATATTCTGAGGAGCTTCAGTGAGGTCAATAGCCAACTGCACATGTTACAAATTGATTGATTAAATGCAATATAAAGATTATAAAATGAGGAAAAGTCATAAAATGCAATTTCAATTATTCAACTCACATGATAAGCGAGGCATTCATAAATTACCCATAAACCAGACAGCATAACCGAAAATAAAAACCAAAGTTACAAAATTTATGGACATTCATTGATCAGTGCATGGCATTTTATGCTTTATGTTGTGTCGTATGTGATTTCCGCTCGGGAACTGCGCTAGGTGGGCTAAGCCCATCAAAAAGAGAAAGAGACGAGAAACTAACTGAAAATCAAGCTAGGAATGCAGTCTGCATATTAAAACAAATGAAAATCAAATGCAATATCTAACTATACCGTGCCGAAGATTAAATACACTTGCAGGCTATAGTAATGGAATATCGAATACTGTAAATAGAATATGATAGTCCTCTCTTAATCCTATTATGTTAAGAAATAAATAAAGTGACTTGTGCCCTAAGTTATAAGCTTTAGCTTGTAGCACTAGGAAATATCAAACAAATAAAGAAAGAAATAAATAAAAAAAAAACAAAACTAAATAAATACTTGTTTAACTTAGAAAATATTATATGATATCTAATGTATAAACTAGATTATTTAGTCGATGGTAATATTCATCAACGTATCCTTGTGTTCGTGTACATAGCTTAAAGCACACTTATAATACCCTTTCGAAGAGTATTAGAACAGTTTCTTAAAAGACAGATTTCAAGTATTCAGTTGCCTGGCAGCTGCTTTGGATCCTTTAGGATATGGTAACCACAGTGGGCAGTCGCTTAGAAATGACAAATGAAGAGCGGATCAAGAAAATCTCAACTGAACTGTCAGTAGGCAGAAAGTTGTCAAAACAAATGGTTAAAGGTAAGAACGGAGACTTCTTTTGGCTAAACAATTAGAAAACAGTTGGAAAATGTGCAGCTACTTGAATTGCCTACAATTGCAGCCTACAATTCGATCTCCTTAGACATTTGGCATCATTAATCATGCAAAAATGTACGAATGCGCACTTAACGCTTTGTTGAACAAGGGCAACAGATGAAAATGGCTTAAATTGGGCAACTTCTTGGTTTACTTGCACAGTTTGATCGATTTGCAGTCTGCAAATCCTAAATGCCACTTCAGAGTTCTTTTCTATTGATTATGTCACCGCATTGTCATTAATTATGCCTTTGTTTAGGCCTGCCTGTCACTTTTGTGGTTCAGCACCCCAGAAAATGTCGAGTGGCATATGAGAACGGGTTAAGCTAACATTTCTAGGTAGATACGAGCAAATCCGACGGCTAATGCTTATGAATTTCTAATGCGGTGTCATTAATCAATCCACTCAAAAGGTGTTATGATTTTGGCATACGTTCAAGGCTACCTAACTAGGAGCCCAAACAAACAATTGACACACACTCGCACACACTCAGAGACACACATGACATTGGACTATTGCAAATGCAATGCTGCAAGGCCTCTGCCTCGAATCAGTGGCAACTTCACAACTTGCAACATGCAATCGCAAAAACTGTGCCTGTGAAACTAGAACGCGAATGAGAACTTTTCAACCCATTATCTGAGTCGCTTTGTTTGCCCAAAAAGAATAGCTTCGAGCCGGCCCCAAAAAGAACCTAAGGTCAATTTTAATAGGTTCGAGGCATTGAGGCATTGAACTTGTTGGGTAGCACCCTTGGCTCCGTTTCGGCAGCTACTTAGAAAACTTGCATAAGCACATGCTATTAATTCTTCAACGCTTGCATTGTTATAACACAGACAGACAGTTGTTAACAAGACACCAGAACTGAGACCTTAGGCCCCAAACTTCATAGCAGGCTAAAGAAAGAATCACAAAAATGAGATTTATTCTGGGTGTCGAACATTAAATACCCTTGCAGACACTTCGACAAATTCGAACACCACCAGATGTTTCATTAATGCTAGTTTACAACTAGCGATATAATTATCAAAATTCTTCATCAACACTGAAAAGAATTTACTATATTTTGGAAATAAAATATAGAATATTAAGTACAATGGAAATAATAATAATAATAATACACAGAAATGTGTTTATTTTTACTATCCAAATAGCTACATTATTATAAAAAACATATTAAACTTATCCAAAATGGTATTCAAAATATCGATAATTGAAAAAACAATGATTGGAAGCTCAACAAGTAAGAATGCTATAGTCGAGTATACCCGACTACGAAACTCCCTGTACCCAGGTCAAAAATTTCCAATCGTATCTTCGTAAGCTTACACATACACAACATACGTACACAAGGGCACACACACGAGCCACAGGCAAGCAAAGCATTTTAAATGGTGGCTGTGCTTCTTCTTCCCTTGCTGCAGCACTGAATCTTCTTTCGTGAATAACTTCCGTGTTTATTATCCGATCGACTTGAAATTTAGACAGTAGATTAAGAGAGACTAAAGTATTGTACATGCCAAATCTTAAAGCTATATCTTGAAAATTGTTACCGTAAAACGGTTGTAATCGATTTGCGGGGGAACGGGGGAGATATCTGAAATATGAAACAAACTTGATCTGCGTATGGTATACAGGAACCTACATTTCAAATTTGGTGTCTCTAGCTCTTGTAGTTGCTGAGATCGACGCGTTCATACGGACAGACGGACAGACGGACAGACGGACAGACGGACAGACAGACGGACATGGCCAAATCGAAATCTCTTTTGATACTGATCAAGAATATATATACTTTATAGGGTCGGAGATGTCTCCTTCTGTCTGTTACATACATTTGCACAGATGTAATACCCCTTTTACCCATTTTATGGGTACAGGGAGTAAAGAAGGGCTTTCAATGCTATCGATTGGTTTCCAACTCTAAACTAAACTTGCCCCAGTGTTTCATTCAGATCAAGAGTATTTATATGTACTTAATGAAATGCCTCTATCAATAGCTTACAGATTATGTGGTAAAACAATGATACTCTACTGCGAGGGTATCCAAAAATATCTCATAGTTACACAACGCACAAAATGCGTTAATTAACAGAAATATGCAGCGCCCACTTGGCAACTCTGGCTTAAGTAACGCCCCACAGCAGCATTCAATTTGGCTATACATTGCATATGGGTATACCTACTATATGGGGCTATAGACTATGCCTTCGGCTTATAATTTACGATTTTTCGCATAAATTTACGCGAACGCTCGTAAAACTGCGTGAATTACGACATTTTGAGTTCTGTGAAAGTGTAACACCAACAGCCGAGACTGGGATTGGGATTGGAACTGGGACTGAGACTGAGACTGGGACTGGGAACGGAACCTGGACCTGCACAAGGCTGCTGAGATCGAAGTGTGGGAAAGAGACCGAGAGAGGAAGAGAGAGAGGGAGAAAGAGCTAACTTACCATGAACAATAAGCCAACATCTTTGTGATTTGTAGCTTTCAGCGTTAACTTTGCAACAATGTTGCTAATAGATGTTGCTAAGCTGCCGCCGCCGATGGAACACTATGCAACAAAAGCTCTAAATTTCCATTGTCATATTATTGACGGAGAAAGCTTTATCTCTTCCTCTCCTTAAACTTGATATGGTAGTTGCTAATGAAAATTAAGCTTTAATCAGTGTTGATAAGGATAAGGCGCTTTAGCTTTAAACACATATATAGGAATTTTACAAGAAATCATTTTTGTAAGGGTTAGAGGAAAAGTGCTAAAGGACCTTTGTCTCTGTCTCCCTATACTGAAAGCTTAGAGTTTACTGATCAACTAGTATTCAGAATAAAATAGCTACAAGCTAAATTCTTTTCGTTAAGTTATTATGAGAGGTTAAAGTTCGTTTTAGATGCTTGTCCTTGTCCCAATTAATAGAAATACGGTATACATTTTGTAAAACATAATTTTTACATCACTGCAATTTCCAAATTTTTCGTAAATTTTTCACAATTCTTTCTATCTTGCAAAATTTCTATTCGCTTATACTAATTTATTTATTCAACCTTACATCAATTGATTTCATTAATTCCCTCCAATATTCTGTCTTCTTACTCGTCTAAACTTAGATATTCAGTTTTATCATACCTCTCTTACCGTATTTACCCAATGAATCAAAATATTATTAATCAACCTGGCTAGTTTTATAAAAGAAAACTACTACTTACATCCTTTTTTGGGTTGTGCACATGGTAAAAATGTATTTTAGTCTTTAGGTGTTATTTTAGTTGTTAGTATAATAAATAGTTTTTGGGATAGTTTTAATCATCTGCCAAATCACCGACAGTTACGGTAGTCGGCGGGGCTGTAGCTGTTGCTGCGGTCACACTGAAAGGCAGGCCGTGTTGCGTGGCCGAGGCCCAGCTACGTCTGGGCAGTATTCGACCAAAATTAAAATATTTCTGCCGTAACTTGTCCTTGATTTCATCCTCATTCATAATGGCGCTGGCCTCCCGGAAATTCAGAAAAATTCGACCCTTTTCATCGGTTTTAATGGGTAAAATTTCTGTGCAAACATTTCGCGCCTTGAGCAGAAAACCTTCCTCATCTTGGTCGCCTGAAATGATGGCTTCTCCATCACCATGGCTGAGCTGATCCTCGGGCAGTACCACCACGGTGTCCAGACGTGAGTCCATTGACTGGGAGCGCGGTGGCTTTGAGATGGCTACGTGATTCTTTTTCTTGCGTAGACAGAAGGGATCCCGATCGCTGGCCTTTACGTATTGTACCATGGGTCGATTGACGCCCCATTTGGGACGATCATCCATTTTGTTGGCATCCTTGTCCTTGCTAAGATTCTTCTTAGCCTTGTCTTTGTCCTTGTCCTTGCTCTTTGCCTTGAATGTGGTTGTGGTCGTCGTAGTCGTTGTCGTCGTTGTCTCATGATCTTTCTCCGCTGTGGACTCCTTGGCAGGCTGTGTCTGCGACTTGGATGTCTGTGTTGTGGTTGTGGTAGAAACCTCACGTTTCAACAACACCTTGTAGAAGTTGTCATGAAAGAGACACAGATCGCAGTTGAGCGGTAGCTCCGTTTGAGTCTCCACATCGGCATGCAGCGATGTCTTACTGCGTAGCCTCTCTGCCGATTCTTCAGCATGTGCTAGTGGTGTCTTCAACGGCATGAGAGCCAGCTTATCCTGCTCGGCTGGCACTGGCGCAATGTCCACCTCCAGAGAATCTGGCGAGAAGCAACCGCTGGCCGTTTCGACGCTGTGCGTCCAGAACGCGCTGTATGTATTGGTTCTTCATCCTCCTCCTCCTTCTCAGCCTGGTAGCCATCCTCTGTGCAGATGGATGTATCCGTGCGCTGTGTCATGGTTGCCTTGGAGTAGCTCTGCCCCATGCTGGAGGGTGGGTTCATCTGCGGCTGCTGCATTAAGTATGTGGCTATCTGTAGATTTCCTATAGCATTCTGTAGTCCAAAAATATCGGTTGTTACGGGCAGTGGTATCAATGTAGCCGGCTGCATGAGCAGCGCCAAGTTCTCCTTCTCCAGCTTGGGTTGCGTTGCAGGCTCCTTGGTTGCCTCCGTGGCTGGTTGTTTAATGGGCTTGGTGATGGTGCGACGCAGATTTATGGGCGTACCAATAAGGACCTTCTCTTCAGTAACAAGGACTGGGGCAGCTGCTGGCGGCACAGCACGTGGCGTATGGCAGCTGGATTCATCCTCCATCGCTGTATCTACTTTCTCTGACTGTTCCTGATCGTGCTCTTCCTCATCCTCCTCTTCCACAGAGAGCACCTGCAGCAGCTCTGGTTTCTCTTTGTGCCCCTTGGTGTTGTCCATGGGCGGCACACGAGACTTGCGTTTCTTTTGCTTGTCCATTTTGGCCGCCACCTCCGCCTTGGCAATGGCATCCAACATCACCATTTGCTTCTTTTTCTGGGCCTCCTCACGCTCCTGCAGCTGACGACGCTCAAACTCCAAACGCTCCTCATCCATCTGCTTTTGCCTACGCATTCGCTGCTCCTCCAGTTGCTCCTCCTGCCGATGACGCTCCAGCTCCCATTTACGTATGAGCTCCCGTTCGTGCAGCTGCTTCTTGATCGCATTATGATACTCCGCCGCCTTGCGACGCTTATCCATGCGCTCGGCCAGCGTTTGCGCATCCAATGGCGCATTCTGGCCACGCAAATATGTGGACGAGGATTGCACCGACTGCACATCGTCCTCGCTATCCTTAAGATCGAGCATGCCGCGACTGAGCCAGCCAGGCGGTGGCGCCACTACCACCTGCTGCTGCTGTTGCTGCTCTGCATTATAGTTGGCCCAGCGGGCACGTTCCCTCTCGTGCTGCTCGTGCACATAGTAATCCCCCTGCTCTGAGGTGTTGCTGATGTGCACCTGATAGGTGTTCGATGTGGAGACATCACGACTGAGACTCATGTTGGAGGAGCTGGAGGGCGCCGCCAAATAGCAACAGCTGTCAAGGGATGAAAATCTTTTATATGTTTCTGTTTGCAATCCAGTTAAAGTTTGATTTAATTAGGTTCGGTTAGGCTAAGCAAGCTGAGAGGCTCAGAGGAAGCTTAGAATGTCTAAGGGAGGATAGTTACTTAGTAGGATGGAAGAAGGTTGTGATGCCTACAAAGTCTAAGAGAAGTTGGTGACTTAGTGAGCAGGAAGAAGGGTATTCTAATTGTAGTCGACTCAACTAAAAGAGTAATTTCCTTAGTTGAGGGTTGCCAGAAAGACCACCATGAGTTTGGTTGCAACTGGGCGGGTGAAGAAGAGCTTAAAGCATTCAACACTTCCTAAGTGAACCTTACCACTTTTCTAAGGAAACCATTCTTCCAAGAAATTAGCAGTTTAACAAATCAGCAATTGAATCATTTTGGTTAATCCTCAACAATCAATTCTCCTACTTCGATCTGAGACGGAGTCCGTCCTTACAGAAATTCAGGAGGTGTTGAATGTTTTCAATCTTTTCCTTCTCCGCACAGCTGCTCAGTGGGGAAAATCATCCTTGAAAGCAATAGCCGACACCGTCAACCTCCGAGTTCAAATGTCCGCTTAGTTAATGTGGGTTGGCTAACTTACCCATCCGCCAGGTAACCATCGGCGGCAAGTGGTTCGTAGTTGTGTCCCTGCCCTGGCACACGTCGTCCCTTAATGACATATGCATGATGGTTCATTGCCTGTTTGCAGTTCGTGGCTTGGGCCTGGGGGCCTGTTGTTGGCGTGAGTGTGGGTGTGGATGTGGGTATGGGAATGGGAATCGGTGCACCCTGTATTGATCGCCTTAGACGCCTAACACCAACGCCGACTGCAGCACTAACGACGCTCTCGTCCGCTTGACTGGCGCTGCCCACACCACTCATGCTCCCATTTTGGCTGGCTGCGTCGTTATACCAAATATCGGGAGTGTGTGGGTTCTTGGGCGTATCGCTCAGATAGCCAGAAGTGTCCTCTTCCTGGCAACCAGCAGGCGCCTGATTTGGATTCGGATTGTTTAATCGATGTGCCAAATTGCCGTTGCCGGGATCAACAATATTTGTAGCCTTCACGTTGCCATTGCCATTGACTTGGCCAAGTTGTAGTTGTTGTTGCTGCTGCTGCTCCTGTTGTCTTCTTCGCTGCCTAATGGCTGGCAAGCTGGGACTCCTCAGCCGCTGCTGCTGCTGCTGTGCCAGCGCTGCCACTTGCTGTGGATGTTGCATGCGCCCCTTGGCCGTTTGCAGCGATGTTGGCACCAGCTCCACGTAGCGTCCTCTTGGCGCCTGCAGCTGCATGCCCGGCGCGTAGCTGCCCCGCCGATTGCGCCTGTATAGCAATTCATCATCCTCGAAGTCCGCATCGGCATCCACATCCAGATCATCAATATAACGCTCTAGCTGATTCATGTAATCCTCGCTGCGTTGCCGCTGCACTTGACGATAGTCCGAGGGGGGCGAGGGACGCACAATCAGCTGCATGGGCTGTGCGGGGGGTTGGCGGGCGTGGCTGGATGTTTGATTCGATGACGATGTCTGGCTGAGATCCAGATTGGAGTAGTAGGTGCGTATGGAGGTGCGCTCGATCTTGTGGTGCGATGTGGACGACGTGTGCTGATGATGGTACATCTCATCCATTCGCGCGATTTCCTCTGTGGAGAGGATTAAGCTGTTTAGGAGCTTAGGAGGCACTTAAAACTTGGCAGACCCACCTCGTTCCTTGGCCCATTGCTGTTTCTTCAAGTCCAACAACCTGTGCGTTTGCCTTGCTTCCGGACCCGTAATCATGTCTATTCACTCAGTTCATTGCCCCTGCCAGGTGGTGGAGGGTCAGCTACTCAATACACACACAATGGACGTAACACAGCAGACAACCTCAGTTCGGGTGGACACCACCACGGGGCAAGGCTAAACCAAGTACTAAATGTAAGACACACGACAAAATTCCTTCAAACTCGCGGCACTGAAGCGAAATTCGATTTGTTTTTGCATTGGAATGTCCTGGTCGGTTGTCCTGGCAACCGACACGTGTAAACAAAACTTCCTCTGACTGTTGCAGGTGGGAAGGAATGGGTAAAGTCCTTGCACTCCACTCGCACTGGGTTAATGCAGTCAGGAGTGCACAGTGGGCCAAGGAGCGAAAAAAGTATTTAGTTTCAATAAGAAGAAATATATTAATAATAATAAATAATAGAAAAATCATGAGTCAGAAAATGAGGAAGAAATATTAATACATTATGGTCAATATTAAAATTTTTGTAATAAGAAGGCTTAGTTTTTAATATATTTAATAATATTTTTACTTAGGAATTATAAGTCAATACAAATACAAAAGTAACTCTAGAAAACTTGGGAAATTGAAATACAATACCGCAAAATCTCATGATTTGATCCACTGTGAATCAATTCGCGTGTCATTTGCCACTTGCCAGTTATCTGTTTGGGGTTACAGTTCCCTAAAATACCCGTAGACTACACAAATAGACATTTGCATATATTAAATGTCGATTAGGGATGGGCAAATAGGGGAGTTGGGAGACTGGGTGACTTTTTGCTTAGTTATTACGGTTATTGATTAGTGGTATTAGTACATTCGTTAGCCATGTAAATAAGCCGCTTGGGGAGCAACAAGTCAGAGAGATTCGGCCAATTATCAAGTAGATCAAAAGTCGGGTATGGGGGGCTTTGAAGCCCCGGGGCAAATCGCGTAGGTGTAAAATGCGGAACGTCCTTCGTTGTGGTAAAGGAATGCAACTCGATTAAGAGGGACCAACCTACCTACCTGAGAGCTAAACAACAACAAATACATAATAAAACTGACTCACAAATTTATTTCCCATGGTCAAATAGAAATGGCCAAAGATAAAAGGAAGAAATATCTCATAACCCATTTTCCATAAACATACATAAACCACAAAAGCCACAGCAATAGCAAAAGTTAACCAGACTCATTGTTGTTGTTGTTGGAGTTGTTGGAGTTGTTGTTGTTGCTGTTGTTGCTGTTGGGTCTGGTTTATACGCGTGGGCGTAGAAATCACTGCCAGTCAAAAGGTCATGTTATGATCTTGAGCGAACTATGTGTCTAAGTCCGACGATGACGCTGAGGAGCATGGGAGCCCAAGCTCAGCGGTTGCAGTTGTTGCTGCAACACAACAGCAACAACAACATCAGTGAATAACAAAGACACAGAGCCAGCAAAAAAAAAAGAGCAGAGCAAAACGGATCAGAGCAGCTGTAGAGTTGTAGACGGTACGGCAATCAAGAAATCCCACTTGATACAAGTGCATTTATAAGACATTATAATGAGTTTTTATAAACTTTAAACAGGGTCGTACCTCCTGGTCTCTCCCCTAAGCCTCCAACGTCTTAGCCTTAGGGCGTCACTTAACTAGAGTTGAACTTGGACAGGCTCTTGAATCATGATCATGACTGAAGATGATAATTGCTTTGAGCTAGGTCAACAGTTGAGCAGAAGAACACATGTCACCAATGCGATCAGGTTTACGTTTCCCCTGCTTAGCCGCTCCTCGCTCCTCGCAAAAGAAAGTGATCAATTCCAAAAAAAAATGAAGAGAAATAAAACGATCGTGTCTGATCACAGCCATTTAGGCAGCAATTTTCATACATATCGGCAAAAAGATTTCTTCAGCTTGAAGATTTTCACTTGGTGTCCGAGCAATCAATTGAACGATCAGCATTTTCGATCGCTCTATTCGATCGATCGATCGATGTATCATTTAGTGTATAACCTCAATACGGCGATCAATAAACAAACAAGCCAAATGCCTAATAATTGTAATTTTCCATATTTTTGTCGACTATATGCCGATCATAGACGTACCAAACACGATCGGGCCCCAAAGGCACACTGACTGTCGGATTGGGAGTGGGAGTGGGAGTGGAGGTGCAAGTGGAAGTGGAACTGGGAGCGAGAGGAACTGTAAAATGTAACCGTTTAAATGGCAGGGCAGCTCGAAAACACAACACAGATACCGAGTACGAGTACGAGTCTGAACACTCATAATGGGCAATACATATTGATCAAAATTGATGATGTTGACACGAACTTTGAACGAGCACAACAAGCGATGACTTTACGATCGGCTCCAACGTCTTCGTCTCTACTCTTCTTATTATATATTTTTTCTTTTTATTTTTGTTTTTTTTTTGCTTTCAAGGGTTCCCTGACGATTTTCGTCAGCACTCCAATGTTGAACGATTTTCATAAGTGATTTGGGCATCGTCTGATCGTGTAAAAAACAACGCTATACATTTTCAAGTGAGAGTATCATACAATTGATATATACACTTACACGAGTTGGGCAGCACTGGCTGCTGGGCTGCTGGGACTGCTGCTGTGGCAGAAGAGTCATTGATTTTGAATGGTTTTTCAGTTATGGCCACGATATCATCATCCAACGATTGTACGATGTATCTTCAGCTAATTGAAGACCGGCTTTTGGCTCTTCAAATCAATTGACATTTTGTTTGTATATTTCGTAAACAGCAAGTTGAAGTTGTCGCTTTTTAGCTGAAGAATTTAATAATTACGATATTCTGTTATGCCAAGATTGTGCTTGATTATTAGGAGCTCAATCGCATATACTTTGGCTTTAATAGATCTACATGTATAAGAAATCTGACATAATAGGTATTTTCCGGCAATGTGCTGGAAGTAGACTAAATAAGGTATCTACTAAGAACCATGATAATTAAGAATACAGATATATATACAACTTTTCATGTCTGGTATCAGCCAAAAAAGTATTGAAATACAGTAACTATATCCTACGCCAATTCATCACACAAGACCAAGATCTACCATTATAATTAACATAAATAATATACTTAAATTGAAAAAACTTAGCTTAAGACCTATGTATCTAAGTATTGCTAGAGTCCTTCTTCGTATGTAATATCTCAATGCATATATATAAAAGAGTTTGTCTGACTGACTGATTCATAATCAACGCACAGCCGAAATGTAGGAGTCCTTTTTGTCAGTTCTAACTTCATGTGAACAAGGATCCTTAGTAGTCATTAAGTTGTATTGTTTGTTAAGAATTATAAATGTACTTGTATGTTAAAGATCGAAATATATGAATTCAATTGCCGAAAAATAAAATAAAATTGAAAATTGCAATAAAACTATATTTCTGACATTTTCATTCATATGAGATAATAAAACTATAACCAACAATACAACTTAACGACTACTAAGAATCCTTCCCAACTGCAGTTGGAACTGGTGAAAACGGATTCCTACGTAAATAATGAATTCTTTCAGTTCCAGCTAGTAAGTAAATAAAACTCTTTTCATGTCTGGTATAACCAAGATCCTGTTGATTCCTCTAAATAACATATACATATATTAGCAATCTCAAAGCTGAAATGAATGTACATTCCGGCAGAATATACTGCCCTGGCCAGAAGAAGAAGAAGCATACACTATTTGTTTCACATTTGCCACAAAATATGAGGCAGCTTAAATTGCTGTTGGTGTCGCAACCTTAGCGCGATCTCTTTGTACGTGCGTATGCACTTTCAATTTACTTAGATTTTAGACCTGGCAGCGTCATTGCCAAAAATGGTTAACCAGACAAACGTTCAAGACGTCGACAACAACAATGACAACAACAGCAACAACAACAACAGCAACATTGTAGCGCCAACACTCGCCAACAACTGTCAGGTGTTTAGATGCCTGCCTGAGATCTATCTGACTGACTGGCCGTGTGTGTGCGCCACGAGTCGCCTTAGTCTAACGAGAAATGGGGTCTAATCACTTTCCTGTGCAGCTTGCAATGTAGAAGGGAAAGGAAGGTTAGAGGTAAGGATCATTTATTATACATCCCATCCAGAAAATGGGGCAGCTTGAGGGATTATCCTGTCTGAAATCAGTGAGACTATACTATGAATTCCAAAGAATGAATTCCATTTTATACAGAATAGGAATCTTAATTCAGAAATCTTAGAATAATAGTATAACAATTTAAATTGGGAATCTAAATTTAGAAATCTTAGGTAATAATAGTATAACAACTTATTCAGTTCAGCAATCATCTTAACACTTAAATATCATTGCATCAGTCATTAAAGAGGCACCTTTTACTGATCTTTCTAGCTTAACATTAAATATTAATACTATATTATTGTGTATTTAACCTAGCGCTAATATCAGTTAAATAATAATTTGTTATACTCGTTGTTTATAGGCATTTAATATATGTACATATGTACATATGTACATTTGATCTTTATAACTATAACCATAAATACTCTAATACTGAAAGCATATATGTGTTAAAAGCTTGAATCAGTCTTATGTTGAAAACCATACTATATCATCAGTTCAGTTATATGTAGCTACACTTAGAATTCCTTAATGGCAAAGTTCTTAATCTGTTGGAGATTATGGTGATTCCATATCTAGCAAAAGTGCCAAATATACATATTTTGACATGTCTCGTATACTGCTAGAACTTCATAACAAATACATTCATTCGACTAGAATACCTTATAAGGAACTTTCGAAAATAATATACAAAAAATTTAAAACTAAATAAAAGAACGCTTTCTAAAACAGAGTATCTAATATAATACTTAGGGATACCAAGGCTGAATACCTAGAGTTTTATAATATTTCCAGCTGTACAATTTAGGAACTACTTATATTTAAAGTAGATCTTAAAAGTAACAAGAAGACACCGTTAAATCTAGTTTGAGAATTCGCAAAAAGAATCTTTAGTGTCAATACACATTTGGACAGTTCCTTGGGTGGCCTATGTGAGATTTCCTGCAGAAGAAATCTGACTGCCTAACCTAAAATATGCTCACTTTTGCACTCCCTGCTCTTAACTTAAGCTCTTCTATGAAACGGGGGAAACTTTCTAGGCTCTAATAGTACTTAAAGTGGTTCCTAAAGGGTAACAAAGTTTCGGCTAAAGGCGACTATTAGTGCAACTCTCTTGTTGCAGCTTGTAATTGTTGCCACTCGGCGTTGTCGTCGTTGTTGGTTGTCGTTAGTTGTCGCTGGTCGTCAGTGGGGCTGCTGTTGTCCTCCAGCTGACAACATGTTACACTTTGGTCACTATAATGAGCCGTAATTAGTGCCTGATGTGTGGACAACTTAGATGCCCAGCTATGTGCTATGTGATAGGCTTCGTGTGAAAATTTGCGCGCCTTTTTGATAATTGCGACAAAGAGTTGTTGCTGTTGCTGTTGCCTGTTGCCTGTTGTTGTTGCTGCTTGTCGGTGGTTGTCGTTGTTTGAGTCTGTGTGGCTCTGTGGCACTGACATGGCCATGCATCAACGTCGGTGTCGTAAATGTCTGGCTAAATGAAAGGAAAACTGATTAGCCTTGACAAGTTCAAATTGTTTTGGCGTAGGGGATAGGGACTCTGGCGTACTCTGAAAATCTCTAAGAGAGTGAAAGCGTTGGAGGTCTCCTAACAACAACAAAAAATGTCTTTCCCAAAAGCCACGAGAAATAAAAAAATAACAAATATCAAAATGTCCACTGATTGCCAGTGCTTGTCGTACAGGCCAGCCAGCCAGCTAACGGTTAATACAGTCCATCATTATCAGCCACCAACACCGCCTAGCAGTAAAAGAAATGCGTTACCAGCAACAACAACAACAGCAGCAACAACAAGAGCTGCAACAGCAACATCAACAGCTCTAAGGTCAGTTAGAGACCAAAAATTGTTGTGCACACACGGAATAAAAAAGATTCTCACAAGGCTGCTGGCACTGCGGCTGGTTCTGCTTGCTGTCCACAGTCCAGGGAGCCGCAGCCTCAGCCTCTGCCACGGCCTCAGCCAGAGCCTGCAACATGAAACAGGTGTGGCACATCGCGTCTACAATGCGCATCGTAACTACCAGTGCAACACACAAGCCAAAAACTGGGAGGCTGCCCCGGCCATTTGGCCAGGCCATCTCCGAGGTTTGGCTCCATCTGAGGCAGTAAGTGTGCACTGCGAGAAATAAATGTTCCGATTGTCTATGAAGATGTAAGTGGAACTATATTAACTCTTATTTAATTATAATTATTATCAGCGGTTTAAGAAAGCTAACTACGCTGACAAGATCTGAAAATCCAGTTAAGTCTAGTAAAAATCAGAAAATAGTAAATAAAATATATTGTAAGCATTATATACTTTTTAGAAATCTTGGAACATATTTCAAGATCACATCCCTCTCCGAAAGATTTCGTTTTCTGGTTTTCTTTAAAATACAAAGGAAACTTTAACAAAATAAACCGTATTTTCGAATAATTTAAAAACATTTAAAGATTAATAGCGACTCTATGTTTCTACTTTCTGCATAATTTTGATACAAATAATATACTTGTTTACATATATTATAATATTTTATAGAGAATACTTTCTTCTGTGCAGTTTTTAGTTCTTAGACAGATCTTAAACACAACAATGATCATTTTAAGATCTGCAGTGAGAATTTGAGAGCGAACTTTGAAGAAATTTAAGAGCATTATAAGAGCTTATAATAAAAATACTTTTAATTACTCTTAAAACATTTATATTAATTTTTTTCTATAAATTCACATTTAAAGCTCAATTTAGATTTACTGATAATCATGTTAAGGCCTATGTAAATGTTTGATTAAAACATTGTTTAAGACAATCCGAAATTATTCATATTTATTTTTTTGAGTGCTGCTTTGGCGACGCTTTTACCGCACGTTCGTTATTTTTTCGCAATTTTTGAGGTCACAATATGCCCGACGAAGACGACGATGATCATCGCTGGAAATCTGAGGCCGGGTCTGGGTCTGCTGCCGCTGAGGTTTGTTGTTTGTCGCCTTAATGAAACACGCGACATACACTTACACACATGGCCAGCGAATGTGGGCTCTCAGACTGAGACTGAGACTGAGAGCCTGGACCAGTCCGACAAAAACAACAACAACAACAACAACAACAACGGCATCAGGGCACACACATGGATGGCACTCTCAACTTTGACCCGGGTCAGGCCAACTGCAAGTTGAAATTATGTAGCATGGAGCGTGGAGCGTGGAGCGTGGAGCGTTGCGCGTTGCGCGAAATTAAAAAGATAACTCAGATGTGAAAACAATTGATAGTCACAGATATTGAGCTTTGACAGCCAAGCCGATAGACAATGCATGATAATTTTCTAGTATTTTTTTTAGCTTGCATTTTGTTGTTGTTGTTTGGATTCTTGCGTAAAGTCAATTAAGGTTAGCGCTAAAGATGAAGGCTTCAAGATGCAGCTGAAACAAGTCTTGGTTTTGGAAGTCTCTTGCCTGACATTTGAACTGCTCATCGTCGCCATATTTGGACACTAAGTGGTCATTTTAAGCCAAAAGCAAACCAGATGCCAATTTTTGGTACCAAATTTCAACTCAAACTCAAACTCGAACTTGTATCGCATTCGTACTTATCGCCAGAGGCAGTTAAACGAACTGTCTTTGAACTGCGCATTGAGTTACATTTTTTCTCGGCTTTAAATGATTGATGGCCATGTTGCATTGTGTATGCGAAGTTTGAGCTAATTTATAACAACAATAATAACAACAACAACAGTTTGGCTAACTGAGTGTCTGAGGCGCATCATCAAGCAATTTGTATGCCCGGCTGTCAATATGGAATCAAAAATATTGAACGATCCTTTTGTTTGGCTCGTTTTGATTGGGCGTTTTTTGTATTTATGTATTTACGTATTTTTGTATTTCTGTATTTCTGTATTTGCTGCTACACCTTCAAAAGCGGAAATCCCATCAACAATGCGTCGTCAACTCTGATGAGTAATGATTGGAAAGTGGTTGGTTGGCACTGCTACGTCAGGGGGAGAGGCTGGGCTCAACTTCAAAGTCAAGCTGTGCAAAAAAACCAAAAAAAAATCATATCAAAACAAAAAAGTCGTTGCTACCCCTCCAGACACTTTACACCTTCGATGATCCGTCATAACTTTTAACACATGATATCATTTTGTTGCATTGTCTGCAGGATCGTTTTCCTCTAGATGGCTTATAAACATGATTGATGAGCCCAATAACCCCTCTGTCTCCCTCATTTTGTGACTCTTTCTAGATCTAAAAATTAGTACAACAAACTGTCAATGATTTGTAATTGCATTTTCAATCATTCAATGTTGAGTTGAGCTCGTTTCCAATTCGGCTGTCTACAAGCCCAATTTTAAACGTTTCCTGCCAAGGAATGCCAAACACAAAATCAATTTTAAATTTAATTTTTAAAGTACAAGAAATTCGTGATTCAAGCAAAACACTTTTAATATATAATACCCTTTTACATTGGTAACAAAAGGTATATGCGGTAAAGCAACAGCGAAATGAAAACAAATTGCAATTTAAATATGATGTATAAAAAGAAGAGGTTTCATTGGGAAGTCTTGTGTATGATTTAGTTATTGTCAATCTTATAAAAACATAAGAATAATTTTAGTTAAGCTCAATTTCAATTTCAATTTATTTTAATTTCATTTTAAAACAGTGCCTTTCTGACAATTAAAGCAAGAGAGTGACAAGCTCTTAGTTTAAAGTGGACCTAATTTTATTTACTCTAAGCGCTTTTAATATCCCTTTTAGAAGAACTGTACTACGCAAAGCTAAAAACTTGAATGTGCTTTCTAAAATACATTTACAACTCTTTTACTGTTACTCAACACTGGTCTTTGTTGATGTTTTGTTCGTTGACTTTATGCACTTTTTATGTCATTCTTAAAGGAAGAACTGTATTAGCCAAAGCTTAAAGCTTTAATGTGCTTTCTAAGTTCTTACTTAACACGGGTTTTGTTGATGCTTCGTTTGTTGACCTTATGCATTTTTAAAATCATTCTTATAAGGACTGAAAGCTTTAATGTGCACTCTGAGATTTATTTGAGAATCTTTAGCATGCTCATAATGTTACCCAACACTGGATGTTGCTTTTGTTCCGTTCGTTGATTTTATGTTATTTTTAAGTCATTTTTATAAGAAGAACTTAACTGTATTAGCCAAATCTTGAAGCTTTAGTGTGCTTTCTGAGATATATGTATTTACAAATCTTTTCGCACGCTCATAATGTTACCCAACACTGGAATTCGTTCGCAGAGTAACTTGAAAGTACTCCAATTCCCAGCTGGCCTTCTTTTATAGGGGATTCGAGTGTTCGGCAACCTCACCTGCTTTATTCTTGTCGGTTTGCTGTGGCGCCCATTTCGTTTTCAATCGCTGATGCACCACAATGATAAGAAATTTAATTGATTACCTTTTGTTTTTTGTTTTTTTATTTGCTTGATGCCGTTTGCTCACCTTTCATTATTAAAACTATTTCGCTGTTTTCAATTCCCACGCCAAGTCATCATATACAAAACATTTGATTTATTATTTGAGGGGGGAAAAGAGAAAATATATCATAACGTGCTCAGAGCTGATTGGATCGTTCATTGCGTTCGTTTGCATGATATTTTTGGGTCAATGTCTGGGGCAGTGAATGGGATTTTCGAGTGTCGATATACATATGTACGAGTATGTGGCATATATCGGTTTGATTTTGGGGTAAGCAATGCGGAAATTCAGCTAATACGCAGGTGTTAGCTACCGCCCCGTTAATAACTTGTTGGCCCGCATGATATATGAGCTATGGAAATAAATCCATGGCATGACCTCAGCTATCAAACTTCACACGAAACGGAAATTTATCACTCCGATCCGATGTGATGCGCAGGCTTAACTCATCGCACGGCTCATTAACAAGAAGCTGCCTCTTGTGGTTTATGAATAATCAGTTTATTAATCAATGTGCCGCATGATTGCAAATAAACGATGATGCTATTATAATGATCGCACTATTATGGATTATACATATAAATATTGCCTAAGTTGCTCCCCAACAGCTCTCAGAGCGAGCCCGATGACCTACACTTTCTGTCAAAAGACCTTAACTAGTATATATGGAAAGTGTTGGAAACGATTTCAATATTGACATTATACAAGATAACTTTTTATAGGCAGTCTCTCTCTGATGGCTTATAATTATACCCTCTACTCATTTAGAATGTGTAAAAATATGATAAGCTAAAGTAAACTGCGCAAAAAATGTGTAGTCAGCAGCAGATATTTTACACCTGATAAAGTTAAGAGAATTGAAAGTCTTTTAAAACCATTTTCTGTAGGTTTGTCGACAACATTTTTAGTAAAGTTGAAAACGAAACTCTTTGGCATATATGGCAAATAACTTACAATAAACTGTTCCAATAAAAACCTTCTGCATATCAGTGATGATATTGTTATTACTTGACTGTTACTTTCAAATATCATTGACTGGTGACTATGTTCTTCCTATCAGATCTTCCTGTTTTTAAATTTCAATTCTTTCAATTTGGTTTTCAAATTTACTTATATATTTATTATTAAGCCAAAGTCATTGGACTTACTTGTTAATTTATAGCTATTAAGACATACTTCATTATAAAATTACTACTCGTATTATCATTAAGTCTCTTGAGAAATTAGAGCCAAACTATCAAAATGTATGCCGGAAGGATAAGATTTGATAAGATAATTCATCATTGCGAATGTTCAATTGTTGTCCTAAAATATGAATAAGTTTCCATTGCTTTCCCATTTTAAAGATTTTATATCGAAAAACATGGTCTGTGACTGTTAAAAATGACTTTGCGCTGTTAATGTTAACTTAAATGCCGTGCACTGTTAATGTCATGACTCTGACTGTTACTGTTAATATCATGACTGTGGCTGTTACTGTTAATATCAGGACTGTTACTGTGACGAACCTGTTACTCTCGATTTTCAGTCACAGCAAGGCAGTCACAGCTGCGATGTCTACTTCATCTGATCTATCAGTCTGCTAAATAATACCAATCCGGCTTCAAGATTAGCCATCAAATTAGTATGTTTCTTGCGGGAGACAACCAATTAAGATGTATTTTAACTGCCGCTGCTGCTGCTTCATCTGTTTTATCTGTTGACCCTCACGCTTGGTCACTCAATTAGCTGGCCACACACAATGCTGCTGCCCCTCTCCCTGCCCTCTACCTTTTGCCGATACTGGCAGCCAAACAGCTGTTGCCGTTTGCCCATCAAATGGTTTCTTTGACAGCGCCCAGAGCCGTCAACACTTGGGTTCAGCATTTGAACTGAAATTTATGATGGCCATTGGACCAACGCTAAACTGCAGCCAGTGGGCGTGGCCGAGAAGGGCATCATTAAAGTCGGCTCGCTGCCAGCAGCCGCAATACAAAAAAGAAAAATAAAATAAAATAAATATCCAAGCTGAAGAGATTTACAGCAAAATGCACACAAACCTGCAGGATGAGCGATGCGAGACGTGCGTGTGTCGTGTGTGTAGTTTAAATAGAAATAAAAATATAAAAAAGAATATGAACAACAATTGGAATTACCAATCGCCTGCCTAAATAAGCAACAATATTTCCATATTTTCGGCTGCATTTAGAGCGCTCACGCATGTAATTAGGAGTTGCCCAGGATCAAGGACTGCAACCTGGTCCAAAAGCAAACCTGGCCAATCTGCCAATGTGGCTAAGCCGCTGTGCGTGTGCTTAACGACTGAGAAAAGTCGCTGGATTTGTACACCGCATACAAGAGCCAACAAAAGGCTTATTTAAATGTGCATTAGACGGTCACCCTGTGGTACTGCTGTCCTGCGGTCCTTCTGCCTAAGTCCTGTCACATGTCAACAGTTTTACCAAACGCAATTCAAACTTCCTGCCGGCGATTAGGAAGTACGAGCACTCGTACCACAATCATGGACTAAGGAAATTAGTCGTCTGTCTCCTACAACGCTTTTCATCCTTTTTTCTTTTTTTTGGGAAATTTCAAAGTCAGAACATATGTTGCGCACAGTTGTTGAGTCCTGCGGCAATTTCATGCTCACTCACACGGTACTTAAAGTGTGCAACGTGCAACTAAACAAACATGCACATAAATTGTATCTTTTACCCATTTCCACACACATTGATACAGTCATTAGGCCACCAGCGTTTGGCCTGACTACCGAAATACCTAAATGCCGATAGATCGATCGAGCCATGGAGCGATCTATCCCCTGCCCCTACCTTGTCCCGCTTAATTACCCAGCATGTCGGAAATTAGGCTGTCATCATCATTTAGTATGAGTTAGGAGCAACCGCTTCATGGCGATACTCTACATGCAAGGTTCAAAAGGTTCTACAACGTCTTGTGGGAAGAATTCCAGGAGTCAGAAATAATATCTAGACAATCTGAACGTATTTGATCAAATAATTCTTTAGTTTATTTAACATTTATTTATTTATGTTTAAAATATCAATACTCTGCATGGAAGGTTAGGAAGTTTTATAATATCTTGCGGGCATTAAAGGAGACGTTTCCGACCCCACAAAGTATAATATATTCTGGATCAGCATCAATAGCAGACTCTATGTCAGTTTCAATGCAAACTAGGATGTCAGTTTTATAGCTATCGGGATAAAACTTGGCACAGGACCTTCTTTTTATTACAGACAGTACATATGTCGGAACTGGCCAGATAGGATTACTATATCATATAGCTGCCATAGGAACGATCCTTCGGCAACTATGTTTTTGTATGGAAAACTTTTTTGTTTATGAAGATATCCTCACAAAACTCACTAAAATTAAGTTTCTGTATATTTTGTAGAATCGGATTCAATGTGGGCAATTTCAAATCACTATATCATATAGCTGCCATAGGAACATTCCTTTGAAAAACAAGTTTCGGTAGGAAAAACTTTTTTATCTATGTAAAAATGACTTTCTTTTTTATCTTACTTCACATTTTTAATTTTTTTAAATATAAAATATACATAAGCCAACTTCCACAACATTTTTTGAATGAAAAGAGTTAAAACATTCCCTTTCTGGGAATTAAAACAACTATTACAAAGCTTAACTAAAGTTAGGAACATAATTTTTCATAGACTTTTAAAGGGTTACAGAAAGGCAGAAAATCAATTGTCAGTTAAATATATGAAACTGACAAATTGATATTTAATTTCTATAATTATAAAGACGTACATTTTTCTAATTATCAGAATACATTGTACGCATAAACCCAACAAGCGTACAGCGTGCAATTATTATTAATATATTCGAGTATATAATATATTTGCTGTAATCGTCACAGCGAACACACCCAAAAGTGCAACTTTTTTCCAAGACGATCGCAACTGCGACTGTCATTAACAACGTTTAACGCTGAGCGTTAAGAAATTTGCATTTGCTATAAACAATAAGGCATTTAAGCACTTAAGCATTGTGGCATTATCAATAGCAGTAGTGCAAATGGAGATGAAGCCATCCGGAGGAGTTACGAATGCAAACCAATACAAAAATGGAGCTCGATCCGATCGAACCGATCGATCGCCAAGTGGCCAAGTGTTGAGGCAACGGTCGAGCTGCGCCGCATCACGATTTTAACGATGCATTGCAGCTTTATTGACTGGCACACATACGAACGTACTTAATTCTAAATATATATGTATGCATCTTTATATATAAAAGGAGCTTCAAGTCAATGACTCACTGACTGACTGATTGGCAAGCATTCTACAGAACAAACTGTAACAACTATAGGAAAATAAAACAAGAAAGAACGGATATCTTCGGGTGCCGAAGCTATATACCCTAGCAGCAATGTTTTTTATACTAAACTTAATTTTTGTCTGATTGCTCCTGTGTTCCGATTTTGATCAAATTATAGGAAACTATTTGAAGTATTATACAACTCTCACTAAGTTTCTATAGTGATATAGTGGTCTGATTTTAACCAAATTTTGCTAGATTGTATAAACTGTCTAGAGACTTGGCTTGGGAAAGTTTGGTAAGGATACTTTAATAAACAAAAAAGTTTTTCATACAAAAACATATTTGTCGATCAATCATTCATATAGCAGCTATATTTTATAGTGTTCCGATCTGGCCGGTTCTGACATATGTACTGCCTGCAGCAAAAACAAGGGTCTGTGTCAAGTTTCATTACGATAGCTTTAAAACTGAGAGACTAGTCCGCATAGAAACAGACGGACAGACGGATAGACGGACATCGCTATATCGACCCGGCAATTCATGCTGATTCAGAATATATATAGTTTGTTGGGTTGCAAATGTCTCCTTCGGTCCATTACACATTTCGAGACAAAATTATAATACCCTGCTAGGGTATAATCAAATAATAGAAAATTGTAAGGTTGTCATAAATAGTAGATAAAATACTAGATTAAGTCAATATTTGTAATTTAAATACCCAATAGTAAGTAACTAAGCTAAGTTGCGCGTAAATAATAATTACACTTTAACTTCTTAGTAATAATAATATTATAGCAGTAATCTTGTTACAGTAGAAAGTGCACAGTAAAATTCCATCCGCAAGTGCGGAAAATTCGATGAAAATGTAGGCAACTTTTTGTTTATCAATTAATCGGCTTCAAACTCATTTTAAGGATCTATACAAAAAATCATTTAATAAAAGTTTCACTGATTTCGGAAAATATAGGCCCCTGGGTGACAAATTTAATTTTTAACTCAATTTTAATCTTTGCTCAATAAGCTTCAAGCTATTTACTATTAAGCAGCAATCGGACAGATACAGGGAACGCCTGAAGAATCACTCTAAGCTCCAACCAGACAATTATTGGCAGAACTAAAACCAGCTAAAAAACAAGTAAGAATGCTATAGTCGAGTATACCCGACTACGAAACTCCCTGTACCCAGGTCAAAAATTTCCGATCGCATCTTCGTTAACTTACACATACATACACAGATACGCACACGCACGAGCCACAGCGAAAGCCAGGCATTTTAAGTTGTGACTGTGCTTCTTCTTCCCCTTGCTGCAGCACTGAATCTTCTTTCGTGAATAACTTAGGTGTTTATTATCCGATCGACTTGAAATTTGGACAGTAGATTAAGAGGGACTAAAGTACTGGACATGCCAAATCTTAAAGCTATATCTTGAAAATTGTAACTGTAAAACGGTTTTTATCGAATAGCGGGGGAACGGGGGAGATATCTCAAATCTAAAATAAACTTGACCTGCTCCCGCTATACACGAACCTACATTCCAAATTTGGTGTCTCTAGCTCTTATAGTTGCTGAGATCCTTGCGTTCATACATACGGACAGACAGACGGACGGACGGACAGACGGACAGACAGACGGACATGGCCAAATCGAAATCTCTTTTGATACTGATCAAGAATATATATACTTTATAGGGTCGGAGATGTCTCCTTCTGCCTGTTACATACTTTTGCACAAATCCAATACCCCCTTTTTACCCATTTTATGGGTACAGGAGTAATTACGAGTAAAAAATTACACCCTTAGGAGTTACCACATCGCAACGTCCTGTAATAAAATTTTGCATGTTTGCACATACTATGTATAGAAAATCAATATCAATTAGCCCTCATTTATTACATAGCTTTAATATTATATTAATAGTCTGTACATAAATAGTTTTGAAAAATAATTTCACCTAGCTTAAGCGCACAAAAAGGTAGCAGTACAACAAGTTATATAAACAAGTAAGAATGCTATAGTCGAGTATACCCGACTACGAAACTCCTTGTACCCAGGTCTAAAACATCCAATCACATCTACGTCCACTTACACATACATAACCACAAACACAAAGACGCACACACACAGGCGGCAAAAGCGACAGCGCAAGCGAGCAATTTAATTGGTGGCTGTGCTTCTTCCCCCTCTCGCTGCATCAATGAATCTTCTTTCGTGAATAACTTCCGTGTTTATTATCCGATCGACTTGAAATTTTAACAGTAGATTAAGAGAGACTAAAGTATTGTACATGCCAAATCTTAAAGCTATATCTTGAAAATTGTTACTGTAAAATGGTTTTAATCGATTTGCGGGGGAACGGGGGAAGATATCTGAAATATGAAACAAACTTGATCTGCGTATCTACAGGAAACTACATTTCAAATTTGGTGTCTCTAGCTCTTGTAGTTGCTGAGATCGACGCGTTCATACGGACAGACGGACAGACAGACGGACATGGCCAAATCAAAATCTCTTTTGATACTGATCAAGAATATATATACTTTATAGGGTCGGAGATGTCTCCTTCTGCCTGTTACATACATTTGCACAGATGTAATACCCCTTTATACCCATTTTTTGGGTACAGGGAAAAAACTTAAACTTAAAAACTTAAAAACTTTTCACAAAAAATAATTCGATAATTCACCACCACGGTTAGAAAATTGGTGAAAAACTAAGGCTAAGAGAATTTTACATAAGAACAAAGATTTTAATTAAATAGTATTGGCTCGGGCGACGCCGGGCAATATCTGCTAGTGCATATAGAAATAAAATCTTATTAAAATTTTATTGCAACAAAATGGGAAAACTGGCAGCGCCTAAACAGCGCGCGAAAAGCTGCAGCTAAAAACGGAATTCGTGCGCATCAACAGCTTCAATTTGTTGTTGTTGTTGTTTGTTGTTGTTGTTTGTTGTTGTTGTTTGCTGTTGTTGTTGTTGTTCAGTGCATCTTTTGTCTAGCGGAACACCTGCTGAAGTCAGCGATGACGTCCCAGCCAGAGCTTGCAGCTGGTGTGTGATGCATCCGAGTCAGACTTGGAGTCAACTCGAGTCAAGACAAGTCAGAGAGGCGATGTCGACCTTCTTACCGCCCGTCCAAGCTGAAACCGCCCCTCGACAAAGGCCGCATACGACCTTAGTCATTTGTCAGCCACTCTAACCTGGGAACTGGTGGTGCTGTGGTGCTGCTGGTGGCACTTTCTTAGACCAAGATCAAGCCACAGACACAGTCACACTCACAGTCGCAGTCAGAGCTAAAGCCACGGCAAAGCTGTTGAAATATCATTGGGTCAAGTTCAGCGCTGCGCACATTTAAAACAATATTTTCTCAACAAACCTTTCAAATTGGATACATAGATATATATATATTATTTTCCAGCACATGCGCATCTGTATCCAAGCAGGAAAATTGAATTCATATTTCATTTGAATTGTGTGATTTATACATTTTCCAAGCATTTTATTGACGCCTCTTTCTAGCACCAGTTGGTGCTGCAGTTGGAAGTCATGGTCTCTGGCTTGGATATGTATATGATTCATTTCGAAATGATCTCTTATAACCGACTGTAGGAGTCGCAGGTGCAGCTGCTGATGAGACGCCCTACTTTGAAGCTCAAAGTCCTCCACAAGCCCCAGCCACATTTGAAGCTACTTTCTCACGTAAAAATTCATTAAAATGCTGATAAAGTGAAAACTGGTCAGACTAGAATACACCCTGTTAACACTGGCAAAAACAACATATTATTATAATTATGTTATGTACTGTAATGAACTGTAAGACTCAAAAGATATTTATATTTTACAAAAAATATTTCAAATTCAAATAAAATTGCTTGAACTTATTATTGTATTGAATTCAATGGGTTTTAAAAGGAATTTGTAGTATAAACATCTTATATCTTAATAAAGTAGGGAAATTGTAATGCTTTGACCCGGAAAACTGAATATCCAACCTGCAAGCCTGAAACTGAATAGTTCGGTAGGAAAGGATAACCCTTGAATTAAATAAATTTCATCGGAAACTTACAATTGAATTTTTAGATCCCTATTTTTAGAATTTTATTAATAATACAATCAATTTCAATCTTGTTCTCTGACTTATGTATAAATATTATCTAATTTAGTATATCTTATTTAGTATTTAATATTCTTATTCATTTTACAAATATTATATATCTGCGTATATATAATTTACCCAAACAAGTGAAGGCTCAAAAGTATGCTATGTAAAATTGAACACACTATAATCCATCAAGTATCTATCCAGCTGTGCCACACACATGCACACACAGCACAACAAGACCTATACAAATAGTTACAGGGTATAAACAGCAGCTCATATAGGAGATCACAATTAGGCCCCTCGACTGAAACTGGGAAACGAGACTGGGACTGGGACTGGAACTGAGCCACAGTACTGTGGCATTCAGTCGGAGCACATTTCTCACAATCAGCTGTGAAAAATCTTCCCATTTATGACCCACTAAAACCGAAAACAACAACCAAACTGAACCGAACCGAACTCAACTCAACTGAACTGAACTGAACTTTACTTTTTCTTCACAGCCTCGTTGTGGAGCAGACACAGAGAGAAGTGCCATATTATATTTGTGCGCCGAATGTTGAGTTCATTTGTTCGTTATGAATCTAATGTACAGCCATTATGCATAAATTCACGAAATTCCATTGGTCAGAGGCAGAGATCTACCACTAAATGAAGCAAATGCTTTGTTCGCCTTTGCTGGACGAGGTGAAACACCTTTTGGGGCAATTTCATAGTCCATTTGGCTCGGCAGCTTTAGGTGTTAATAACAACCACAAAGGCGTTACAATTACGCATTGAAATCGGTCCGAACTGAGCTGACCAAAGAGGCATGTGTGATGTCAACGGTTCCCAGGTTCCCACAGATCCAAAAAATAAACAAAATATGAAAAAAATAAAGAAGAGTGTTGAACAATTGTTAAATTGGTATTTAAGCGCGTCTATTTTATGACACACAAAAATCGCGCCCAATTTTGTTCCATATAGACAACAATGGTCAAGTTTTGTATATCGTCCGAAAGGGAAATGGAAATGGGCTCCCATAAGTTGCGATGCACGGAAGCTGTTCTTAACGCTTGGTCACAATATTTACAGTGACAGTGCCGGGGGCAGACGAAGGGGAAGAGGCAGAGGAAGGGAGCTCATTACAAACCGGTTGAACCATAAAATGTGGTATAAGCTGAGCTTTCTAGCATGTAAATGCTGTCATATCAAAATATCACAATGTCAAAGATCGTTTTCGTTTTCTTCTTTTTGGAGCAATTTGTTTAGCATAGTCCCAGCGATCTGTCAATTTATCAATGTCCAAAATGCAGAAGCCTCAATTCATTGACAAACATAATTAATTTGATTAAATTCAAATTCGCGGCACGAAAACTGGAAAATCGTACAACGGTCGAAAACACAAAGCAAATCTTGACCAAATCAAAATGTAGCTCCAAAAAAAGTGAACAAAATTAAGAGCGTTGCCGTCTAAAGTTCCCGACTGTAGTATTTTCTATTTCTACTATGATATATTTGCTTATTTGTTGGGGAGTAAGGGGAGTGTGACTCTAGCTACAATATAAAGGTATGGGAGGCATAGATTTTGCTCTTTTGTGGCTAAAGCTGTGGGGTGAGGGAAGAGATCTTAAAATCTTAATCTTAAAGTGTATATACGAATGTGTGTACCAAATTTGGTGGCTCTATCTTCGAGGATGTCGACAACAGACAGACGTACAGTTTACAATCCCAATATACTTTTTTTCCTAAAAAAAAATGTTGGAAACAGAGTATAGAAAACAAAAACAACGTCAACGTTTTCATATACTACTTATGTTTGTAGCGAGGAAATTAACATTTTTCTGTAGCTGTTTCGGTTTACATTATTGGCATGCGCGACCCCTAAGGGTCAAATATGATTTGATTTCAAGTTTTTGGTCATAGTTTTAGGTTTTGTTTTAGTTTTGGTTTTGTGTGGCACGCACGATGTCTTCAAAAACGAATCGATACCAAAACAGATCAATGATCTCATTTGCATACCACACAAAGCTGCCAAATGTGAAACATGCCAAAGAGCATTGAGATGCCGCAAGGTGGAAATCAATTTTTGGGGCATTCAATCAAAATCAAATTTGAAAAATACTCAACAAAAAAAAAGGTGGCATTTCGCACAACGAAAAACGGCTAAGAAACTAAGGCAGCTGAGTTCGATGGATTAATACCCTGTAATACCCTATACTAAACTAATATTTGCGTGCAGTTTAATAATAAATTTGAAGATGGATCAAATGTTGTTAAAAACTTTATAGAAAAGAAATAAATCTTTTGAATTTTTGATCAAAGTTAGTATTTATTATATCTCTTGACGAATATATTGTCACATATATAAATCGGAAATATGTCAATCAATTACATATTTGTTATAGCAAAAGTTCATCTAATTATGATCAGTTTGACGCGCATTTATTTAAGAATATTCATCTGGCTTATGAGTGAGTTTTAGGCTTAGGAAGAGATACATAAGTCGGACTACATTGCTAAGATATAGTAGTAATAAATATAATAATGATTAAGAATTCTATCAATATATAATCCAATTCTATAATTCTATCAATATCAATACATGTTTTTTCACTTTTTGATCGATGATAGTCTGCAGATATCTAAGTTTCGCTTTGATGAAACTTAAATGTGAAGAATTCTGTATTTTTCATCAATCTTAGACTATAATTATAATTTTTAAAGCATATTGAAATAAAAAAGTACAAAAATCAAGCCACAGGGACAGAAATAAGAGTCATGGGCCCAAGCAGAGTAATAGCTTAATTCTCTTTTCGATTGAATATTTAATATTGTACTCTAATTAATAATATAAAATAGAAAAATAAAAATCAAACTGAATATGTTTTTTAAGGCTTTCAAGTAGTAGTTAACTGATTTGCTACGCCCATCTATAAATAGATTTTTGAAACACTCTCGACTTTTGGCTTCTTACTTAATATAAGAGAATTCGTGTTATGCAATCCCTCACTAAAACTTATTCAAAACGATATCAATATACTCCCAGTAAAATAATAATGTGTATTTGTGTATGTCCTAATATTAACAATAACGAGTTCAGGCTTGGTAGCCATTTCTGCCTAAGTGGATAGATCTTTCAGTCTAAATTATAACTTTTAAGGACAACAACAGCAAACCAAATTGTTTACAAAAACACATTCAATTGATTTTACAAGTAAATCAATTGAGGATATTTTCAAATTTCTTGTTTTACTAGCTTTTATCGAATTCAATCGTACATTTTGAATTCAAAAGTGCATTGGTCACACTTTTCGCTGTTGCATTAAGCGCTTTTATCCCTTTTATTGCCGTTTATAGGGTATAATTAAGACGAAACTCTTCTGACTTGACGCAACTCGGCTCAGTTGAACACAACGGACGAATCGAACGCATAAATTAGTCAGAAATAAGCGCGAAAACGTGTTTTAAATTTTTGTTTTCATTTCACGAGACGAAATGAACGACGAACGCTCATGTCAGTATTTGTCAAAGTTTTTGGCAGTGATTAATGCATTTATAATTAATTTATTGTATAAAGATACAGATACAGAAACAGGCACACATACTCGCATGCAGTGGAACATATATGGTGCCCCGGAGAAGGAGGCTACCCCAGCTATTTTCTGGCATGACATAAGTTCAAAACTGGAACTCAGAATACCGAAAATTGGCTGCATTGTGCCTTCTGCAAGCCTTTAACCTAATTTCGGCAGAAATATTTATATTGAGCAGTCGAGTGATTGATGATTCCTGATTGACGCAGGACAATGAGCAGCATTTTTGCAAGTCACTTAAACTGGCGGCACGAATGTTTGAGGCGCGTTTTGAGGATCTGGGCAAAAGTCACATACATTAGAACGCATTAAAGTGTAACCAAAAAGGGGCGAGTCTCAGTCCAGGACGCAGCTCGACGTTCCATTGTTGCAATTCTATGGCAAGGATGCGAGCATAATTCTACAGAAGGAGCAGCGGGCTGAGCTGGAGCGAGTTCCATAACAAACAAATCAAGCAAACAATTGCAAGGGATAATCTGTTGCTCAGCAAGGATTAGCCAGGCCATCAGGCCAACAGGGCACAGGACACACATTCCATATGCAAATGGCTGAAAACAGTCTCGAAATTAAAGCATGAAATTTTGTCAAAGGGCAACCAAATCGAATTCCTTTCAGGCGTGGGTGTTGTCCTGCCAAAAGGTAGCTCAAAGGGAAACCGCAAGGGCAACCGCAGCGCCGAAAATCACAGTCGAAACCCTTAACGTTCCCTGCACTCCGAGTCCTTGTAACGTAATGTGCTTAAACACCCCCTTTAAAGGAAGTCGCAGTCACAATTTATTCCTCAGTTCTCCGTTCCCAGTTCTCAGTTCTCGTTCTCGGGGCGTTACCCGAGCCCAGCCTGTGGTCTTTGACTTGCCTTCCTTTCTCGAAAAGGGTTAGAAAACAAACACATGATAACGAGTTGCGGGTTTTTGCGGGCTGCCCATCATAAAACTCGACAAATTGGATTAACTTCTGTAAAGTTTTTCGGTTAGTGAGAATATTATTTGGAAACCGTTTGAGCAGCGATAGTTTACTGCAGTCACGCCCATGTTGCAACAAGAAGAGGGCCAACATCTGCAAAATGTTCATTATGAGCCAGAGATTGCAATCTGACTTTTGGATAAGGCGAAAACAAAGGAAGTGTCGGGGTATAAAAGATGAAGGAAATTTGATTTTAACGAGAACTAAGGGGAAAGTGAAAACTTCTAATGTAAAGAAGCTATTTTAACTAACTGTAGTTGAAGTCAAGAAGGAAGGAAATTTCGGGATGAAAAATATGATGAAAATATAATGTAAAAGACGTTTTTCTTAGATATAGTGAGCACATCTCATGTTAACTGAAGTATTAAAACATAAGATAAGAAATTTCAAGATATAGTAGAATTTGATATAAATCTTATATAATATCAGTGATAAAGAGTTTTAAGATAGGAAATTTCAAGATACTATAATAAATAATGAAAATATGATTTCATAAGGGATAAGTAGAAAGGTGACACCTAATTTAAACTTAAAGTATTTATGTTAAAAGTACCATTATAAGTTTATTTAGTTATGGAAATAAAGAAGATTTTTATAAAAGGAAGTTTCGGCTAAGATAGGTAATGAATGATTCCCAAGAGGATTGTTTAAATGTAAAATCGCCTATTGTACACTCAAATGATTTTAACTAAATGTTTTGTAAAACATTAAATAATTAACATGGAGAAGATTTTTAAGTTCTTTTCATTATAAAATTAAGCTCAAACTTGAGACTTAAAATATAAACGGATTCTCAAAATTTGCAATTTTATTTTGATGATGAACATCTTAGCTTTTCTATATTTTTTCTTCGTCCAAATTATATCCATTATATTGACACGACGCTAAATCATTTTAATGACGCTCCTAGCTCGACCTTAAAATTATGTATATAATATTCATGTTTGTTTCCATAAACAGCTCATTATCTACACGTATAACGATAAATATGGCTGACTTTATGATACATTCATCTCTTAACGGGCAATCCGAAGATCTTCTTCGCATTTTCGACATGTTGAACAAGTGTTTCTGGTGTTTCGAGTGTTTCTAGTGTTTCTTGTGTTACTGGTGTGGGTTAGTGCAGTTTACAATGCTACAAATATCATAAAATGCCTTATAGCAATCAACAGATAACGCATTTAACGATCAATACTATGACAGCTTGACAACTGCAAATGGCAAAAAAGATGGCGTGAGCTAACGGTGGCGGGTAGGCGGGCGGCCAGATGTCAATTCAACACCGTTAGCAATGGGGAAGTCAGACAAACTAACTAACTAACTAACTAACAAAACTCGCGTGAGTGTTGCCCCTGCCAACGGCAATTGAATCCAGTTCGTGTGCATGCAAAAAAAAAACTATTTACGCCAGCGGAACACCAGAGAGTGAGAGAGAGTAGTGTGGTGGCGCCCGAGGGGGGACGATCGATACATAGCAACAGTTGGGCTGCATAAATAGACCACGCCCACGTGCGACGGCTGGCTGACCAGCCGCACAGAGTTGCTGCAGATGTGATATCAATGGGTATACACACGGGTACATACATACATGCAGACATACAGTCACTCGTCACTCTCATTTGTGTGGCGCGCTCTCATTTGTATATGCTCGGTACATGTGTGAGTGTGTTGTGCTCTGCATTGGTCAATGAATTGAGTAAATAAGTTCGCGTTCAGTCGAGCAAAACAGCGCTATGGCGCGCACTCTTTCTGGCCAACGCGCTGCCAGCTGCTCTTTATTTATAGCCCGGCAAAACGAGCGTGAGCGCCTGAGCGAGTGATCTTCGTTGCTTGTCGTTGTCCGCTGTCGTCTCTCCTGTGTGTAAGTGTGTGTGTGTATGCTTGCGCGCTTGTGTGAGTGCGCTGCTATACTGGTTTATAACCAGGTGCTCCGATTGTGTTAATCGAGCCAATCAAATGTCGAAACGCTTGCCTGCCAAGAGAGAGAGCAGCAGCGGCAGCAATACACTGCTGAGAGCGCTCCGCTTAGCTGTTAAAATTGAAATACAAAATGGAGTGAGAGCGAGTGCGAGCATGAGCAACCAAGTCGGATATTGAGTGATTTTCTAATACTGTTAAGCATAAAACATAGCCGTGTTGAATTTTGATGAGTTTAAGCCACAAATGCAGAGCTTTATAGTGGGCAATATAAAATACTAATGATAAAGGACGCATGCACTCAGATGGCAGCTAAGTTCAACTTAAAAGTGCTCAAAAAACACATAAAGTGCAAACTAATATCAAAAACTTTGCTGAACTTTTCAGCTTATCTTAAGTTAACTCTGCTAGCCAATAAGCGCTAATACTCTCCGCTCAGCTGGTGCTTAGGGCCCCAAAGTTAATTAATTAGTTAGCCTGAACAGCGCTGTTAAGCTTTAACATGCCAGCTCACTGTTAACTGTTAAAATCACTCAAAGCTGCGCTCACTCACGATCTTTCGCTCTCTCGCTCTCGCTCTATCTGTCACTCCTGCATTGAGCGCGCTCAAATGCTCTTCAAATTGCGCTGAGCAGCGAGCCCCGTTAGAGAGCGCGCGCGTCTTCTGCCTTGCTTTGTTTGCCTTTTGATGAGACAACCAGTTTGTTGTTGTTGTTTATAGTAGTAGCTTCTTGCGTTGTTGTTGCCGCCGCTGCCGTTTGGTAGCCGTAGCCGTAGCCGAAGCCGAAGCCTGACTGTCGCTTCGTATTCGCGCCGTTGATTGCAAAGCATCTCTGAGCATTTTGCAGAGGCCTCCGCAGCAGTCGCAGCAGCAGCAGCAGCAGCAGCCGCAGCCGCAGCCGCCGCCGTAGCCAGCTACCAGGTGCTTCGGTATAACCGTAGACTGAGCATTTTGCAGAACTGTTTAACATCAGTCTTTAGTGATAGCTCGCGCTTCTTGCTCGCACGCTCGAAATCGCATGTCCGCACGCTCGCCGCTGCGTCTCGTCGGCATTTTGCGATTATACCGTAACGTGCGTCGATAGTCGCTCGCTTATCGTTTATCGTTTATCGCTTAACGTTTATCGTTTTATCGGTGGCAATGCAGCTCTGCCAGCCCAATAACAGTTATTTCTATACCCATGCGTAACGTGCGTCAATAGATGCGTGCCAATCGTTAATCGTTAATCGTTTATCGATTGCATGCCAGTGACCCAATCAGCCTAATAACAGTTATAAGTTATCACAGTGCCGCAAGTGTATTATTTTTCACACCTTTAGCACACACACACACACACACATGATTGGCATAAAAAAGAAAACAGAGGCGCGCGCTTGTTCGCCATTTGCCCCAAGTCAAGTCCAAGTGCCTTTTCACTAAATAAAGGTGTGGCCTAAGGTAACACAACAACAACAACAACAACAACAACAACATCGGCAACAACAACAACAGCAACATTACGGCTGAGCAACTGACTTGAAATATAACTCATCTTTCACAATGTTCTATATAAACAAGACGGCAGCAAATTGAAAAGTTACACAGACAGTGTGTGTGCACACACACACAAACACACACACACGCACACATACATATGTGTCAGTTAACGACTTGAGATCGGTATATGTGCTTGTTTATCTATATATATATATATACATATATATGCCTATACTATATACGCGCATGCTTCACGCTCGTCTAAAGTTCTAAAAGTCAAGTGCAGTTTAGCTACGACTAAAATACAACAACAACAACAACCACAGCGCTCAAGTGACGTTTTATTGGCGCAAGCTGAAAAAAATAATACAAAATAAAATTTAAAAAAAAAACAAGAAATAGCAAATAATAGATATAAAAAAAACACGCTCGTAGAGTTCACAATATGCACACATAACAAACAACTTAAATGATTTTTCGCAACGCAAAAAAAAGATAATATTACTCAAAAAACAAAAAAAAAACACAAATAAACAACAACAACAAACTGCAGTTCAGTGCACAATGAAAATTTGAACGTATCGGAGCGGAATTTATTTAAAATTTGGATTAAGAAAATTCTATCAACTGTTCTTATTTGTTGTCGGAGCAGTTCAAAGGCGCTGTTTTTTTGATAAGGTACGAGTTTTTCGATCTATTATTATCTAGTCTTAAGTCTTTGGTTTTTTATGGAGCTGCTAAACAAAACTTGGAACTTGGGGCCATTCATAATTTTGCTAGAAAAGTTAATGGCTCGAGAAAATAAAGCTGATATCAGCTATTAACATAACCATAAGACGAGCAGAGCTGCAAAATCGCAGCCTGGCGATAACTTTTGATTGGAAGATTGATGGGACTGAGATAGAGATACAGATACAGATACAGAGAAACAAATGAAACAAACTCATGCGAACATTGAGACACATTCATCATACATATAAAAATGTTGGCATGGCATAAAAATCAAACATGTGAATTTCATTAACGTAAAAATTCAAAAACCGAACACACACAACCCAAAAACAAAAGACGCAGAAGGAAGATGGCGAGCAGATAAAAGACTGAACTGACTGACAAACTGACAAACTGACTGACTGACTGACTGACTGACTGATTGACCAACTGACGATTGACGTTTTGTATGCGCGACTCTGTGAGAAAGTTTTCTGTTTTGTTGGGAAGTGCACTTTTTAGTGTGGCCATAAAACAGCAAACCAACAACAACAACAACAACAACAACAACAACAACAACAACAACAACAACAACAACGACAACTCACAACGACAAGGGCAGGCAAATAAACTTTACGACTATATAACAGAATCAATGTAAGGCAAAGCCTATACACTCAGCGAAACTAAACACATATGATATTCTCACAAGAAAACCAAACCTAAGAATTGCATTTGGAAAAGTTTACCTAAATTAAATATAGATTTAATATTCAAAATATTAATTACATTTGATATTCTCACAAGAGAACTAACCCTAAGAATTGCATTTTGAAAAGTTTGTCTAATTTCAATTAGGATTTAATATTCAAAATTCAGCTCTACTCCTTATATACATAAAAATAATAAATAAAAGCTCAAATTTATAATTGTATCTTGCTTTAAGATGATATTATCAGACTGACCTGGATCTTGAGATCTCAACTGAGAAATTTAATTATTTAAAGGACATCAAATTTGTAATTTTATCTTGATTTAAGATGATCTCAGCCTCTGTTTGACTACAAAGTCAAGCTTATGTCCTTTATTTTATATAAATTTATTTATTATTATTATCAGACTGATCTAGATCTTGAGATCTCAACTCAGAAATTTCATTATTAAAAGGAGATTGCGAGTTTGAATTCCAAGAATAGAGAATAAATGTTCCATCAACTCTTAATAAAAGCAAAAATTTGTAATTTTATCTTGATTTAAGATGATCTCAGCCTCTGTTCACATTTGTAGTCAAACTTATGTTCTTTATTTTATATAATTTTTATTTTATTTTATTTATTATTATCTGATCTAGATCTTCAGATCTCAACTGATAGATTTCTTTATTTAAATGGGCGTTATTATCATAAAAGTATAAGGTTATAAATAGTGTAGCATAGTATAACTAAAGAGTTAATCAGGACTGTAATCACATTTCACTTTTTTTAAGCAGCTTGCCTGATAAGTTGAATATTTAAATATTCTATACAAAGTGCTAAAATTACATTAAATTTTTTAAGCTGCCATTAAATTTTGTGCTTTAAGGTAGTCCGCTTTTTTTGCGGTGTAGACCCGTATATGTTTGTTCTATAATGTACATAGCGTGTAAAGCTTTATTTGCTTGAATTTGTTACAAAAACCTTCGAACTATCGACTAGCCCAGTAATCAAAGAATTTGCCTTAGACGATGACTTGGATGCTTGCTTGCATGTGTCGCAAATATTGACAGTTGCCCCACAGTCATTACAACTGACTTGTAGTCCCATGTTCTACAAAGCGTGCACTTATTGTGCCCTGTAAGCTGCGCTCATAGCGGGTATATTAGTTAATCAATCGGCAGAGCTGAAGACAGCGTGTCAAATCAGCTACGAAAGTCTGGCCAATTGGGATCGATTATGCATCAAATGAGCTATTGTAGATGCAAACTTTTGAGTTTTCAGACCAATTGATTCCATATTTTATAGCGGAACTGCTTTAATCCTTTATATACAATTACAACTGAAGATTTAATATGATTTATATATGATTTGACAATGCACAGTTGAGTAAATAGGAAAAATGATTCGATAAGCAACAATAAGATCATATAGCATACTTATAAGAGTCACCTAGTTAAAATGCTTAAGATCTAATAATAAAATGCAATATGAATAGTTGCGATATCAGCTATATACCCTAGCAGGAAATAATTATTATACAAAACTTAAAACTTGTCGTGCGATTCTGATAAAATTTTAGGAAACTATTTGAAGTATAATAAAACTCTCACTTAGTTTGTATATAATATTTGCATAAACAAAAGTTTGATATAGTGGTCCGCTTTTGACAACATTTGATCAGATTATATAGACTTTCTAGAGACTCAGTTTAGGTATGTTTGATGAGAATACCTTCAAAAGCAAATCGTTTTTCATACAAAAACATAGTTGTTGACCGATCATACCTATGACAGCTATATTTTATAGTGGTATGATCCGGCCAGTTCCGACATATATACTGCCTGCAGCAAAAACAAGGGTCTACACCAAGTTTCATTACGATAGCTTTAAAACTGAGAGACTAGTTTGCATAGAAACAGACGGATAGACGGACATGGCTATATCGACTCGGCTATTCATGCTGATTCAGAATATATACTTTGTTGGGTCGAAAACGTCTCCTTCTGTCCATTGCACATTTCGAGACAAAATTATAATACCCTCTACAGGGTATAAAAGCAATCTCCTAGTTCAGTTGTGTAGCCCTTATATAGAGTAACATTGTAACATCCCTTATAATACAAATTACACCTTTTGCTATTTACAGGGTAACATTTAGTAGATCCAATTGGAATCTATCAAAAAACGCAGCCTGTATTTGTTAACTGGCACTTCAAATTGGGTTTCACAGCAAGTTCGTTGCCTAAGTCTTTCGTTTTTCTCTCAGCTTGCAGCCCAAACTCGAATATAGAGTGCTTAAGAATAGTTGGCCAGGTGTCTGGGTGATCTGGGTGAATGCTGACCAATGCATGTCAAATTAACACATCAAGGTCGTTGCTGCAACTGCAGATGCATCCTTAGGCAGGCAGGCCGGAAGACAACCATTGGCGCTTCCTATTACACTCGGCGCAGCGCCGTTAAGTTGAAGAGTTAGACAAAGTGTGAAAGTATTTAGTACAAACGCGCTAAATTGTGCACATCGGCAGCAGCAGCAAATATAATATGCAAATGTGGCAACGGCAACAGGAAAATCAACAACAAACACGAGAACAGCAAACACCTGTTGTCAGTAAGTTGTTAACAGGCATGCCCGCAAATATACATATATATCAGAGATATATAGCTGGCCAGGACCGAGTTCAACTTCCAATATCCAGCCACAACTTTCGAGTCTTTTCAAGTTTGCAATTTGTAGGTGCGTCGTTCAATATTTGCATATTTCAATGTAATAAATATTGAAATTATGATTATTACCTGACATATGTACGCTCTCTCTCTCTCTCTCTCTCTAAGCCAAATGGCATTGGCTAAAACTACTCCCAACTAATTTATCATATAATAAATAAAATAATGAAATATAATTTGATTTTTATTTGTGTTTCTTGTCTTTACCTTTTGCAGCACACACACAAGCAAAAGATTCAAGCAGCTGCAATGATGAATCAGGATAATCCATATGCGGTAAGCTAAGCTTTCAAAGAAATAACCGACCAACCATATAAATTATATTGATTTTATAACAAGTCTTGTTGCCGACTTGTAAGCTCAACCGTAAAACGTCGCATATTTTAACACAAAAACCAAACGCATGATAAATGCAGAGCGCCAAACAACAAACAAAAAAACACAACAAAATAATATAAAAAAAAGAAGAAACAAAAATTTTTGTTTATTTTACGAGCTAAAAAGTGGACACACTGATAAAAAACAAAAAAAAAGATCAGATAATAAAGTTTTTACGAGCTCCACAGCCGAAAATTATATTCAAGCAAATGAAATGCAAAGTATTTTGATAAACCTCAAAAAAAAAATATCTCAGATATTTTTGATAAGGCAATGAAAATTTAAAATCAAAGTCAATATTCAAAATCAAAAGTCAACATCAAATCAAAAGCGCTTCCGCATCTCGCAAATGGGCGCAAAAATGTTTATGAATTATGAGTTTTTGAAACCCGTGCATAATTACCCAACATTTTTGTCGAGGGAGAGAAAAATTCATAATAATAATAATAAAAACAGTGGCCTAAACCAGTTTACACAACAACTGCCAGCGAAAATATTTAAATGATGTCATAATTTTTAATAAAGAAAACAAAAAAAGAAGCAACAACAACAACAGCTATAAATATAATAATCATAATACACACACTACACACACTACACACACTTGAATGCCGTTCGATCTTCATAAACGGCAGCTGTGGCTGGTTCACCTGTTTTGTTTTTAGGAACTGCGTTTTTTTCATCTCTTTTTTTGGACTTCATGTCAACTTAAATTAATGCAGATCAATTAGTTAATATTATTAAGCGTCTCGAATGCTAAAAACTGCGTATTTTAAATAGATTTCTATACAGCGCATACATCGAAATTTTTGAATAGGTTAAAATTTACGTAAGTTGCTGCTAACATGGCACTAAATGTCAATATTTGAATATTAAATTTTATTTAAGTGCGTTTTTTATGGTTTTAAGCCGATTTTCGTTTACTACTCCGAAACAGTCGGTGGCGGCCCTAGAAATGAGGTTGCCAAAGAGGCGGGTCCGCCGTAGTGTTAATTAGTTGAAATGTGAGGCGATAAACTAAATGTTTGATTTAAATGAAGCCACAAACAGGAACAAGAGCAGTCCCAAATGTTTTCTAAAGAGCTGCGCTTTAGTTTTTTGATCTCAAGTGGAAGTTCATTAATATGAGCAGCGAGCTTAAGACTTTGGATTCTCATATTTAAGCTACCTAATGTGGGAAGAATAGAAACTAGTTTCATTTATATACGAAGTACAAGTTTACATAAAACATAATCATCTCTTAAAATCGAGGAATTCCAGGGAATAATTACGAAGTTTAGTCAGGCTCTAAGATTGTTCTATAGAAATCTTCATTTATGGCATCATATTCTGCTTATTGGAGAAAGATTGGGAGAAATATTAGGGAAAGACAATGTGGAAAATATAGAAACTAAGTGATATAAACTTAGAAATCTGTATAATCTGATATACCCGAAAAAAGAAGAAGAAAAATGGTATTCGAGTTATTAAGAGGTTAGTCAGTGTTTAGGGTTGTTTTATAGCAAATAATCAATTTTTGGCATGTCACTTATAATCTGTTTATGGGAGATAGAATTGGGAGAAATAATAAACTTAAATATTATGAAAAGCATAGAAACTTGGTGGGTAGAATATATATATTTCAGATGATATCTCCAAACACATTTTTACAAACTTCAAAATAGGGTTGCCACTTAGTGATCTTGCTTTTAACAAAATGGCGAAGAATTACTCAATTTTGGAAAATCTCCCCATTAATGTATATCAAATAAGTGTTCGATTGGGTTTTCTTTGTGGAAATCTTATCGTTTCTTCTATAAAACGTGTAATTTTCCTATCATATAATTAGCAATTTAAGCTGATTCTGCATAAAACAGTTCCAATCATATTATTAGCGTAATTAGTAGAAGTGGCTAGAGTTTGGTCGCTACATCAATTTTGAGTATCTTAGGCTTAAGTTTAATTGCGTCTCAACATTGTAAGCTAAGCCGCCTACTACAATCTACTATTGACTCTAATTCTGCTGCTAATCAAACATAAATGTGTGTAGATATGAACTGTCACGCCCCCCACTGTAAAGCAACAAAAGACTTGGACAGCGAACTTAACAACTTGGTGAAAATCAAGTAAAATTCGTATTGGCAGGCGCAGCGAAACGCATTACAATGTTGAGTTGTGTGTAAGGTGTGTGTGTGTGTGTGTGTGTGTGTGTTGTGTGTTGTGTGCATGGGAAGCTGCCTGAGGCATGGCTTAAACTGGACAGACACTTGACTTGGAATTGACTGCAGTAGTGGTGGCTTACAGTCAAATGCACTTCGACTCCATCGCACGCATCTGCAACTCCATTTGCAGGTCCAACTCTTTGGCATCTTTTCTATTTGCATTGCAGGAGGCTGGCAGTTGCTGCTGCGGCTGCTGTTGCCGCAGCTGACCATTTTGGTCATAAACATTTGCGTAATGGATTTTTTTCATATTTCGTTGGACGCTGCGAACACACAAAGTAAATTAATTACGAGCTGCGTTGCGATGCGGCGCGGCACGGGCAACATAGTTTTGCACGTTCAAATATTCTGGCAGACAAAAAGTTATAAATGTTTAAAAATAAATAAGCCAAAGCCATGGCTAAACATGGCCAAAATGCAAAAAACAGAAGCAGCTAGCAAATTAGCAAAAGCCCAAAAAGCATTTGCCGCGCTCCAAACACACACAAAATGTAATTACAGCAACTAACAGCAGCAGCAGCAGCAGCGGCAGCAGCACTGTGTATTGTTGTAGTTGTTGTTGTTGTATCTGTTGTTGTTGCATGCAATTTTTGTTGGTTGCGGTTGTAGCCATAGCCGGTTGCAATTTTTCACATGCGTAGCCAGTTTGTTAGCTCTGGCGGCATCTCAGCAAGCGGGCTGTAAAAGTTGTTCATCTCATGTGCCTGTTGTTGTTGTTGCTGTTGTCGTTGTTGTTGTGCGATTCCTTGTTGGCATTTTTGCTCGTGTGGTGTACATGTTGCGGTTGATAACTCAATTAGAATGTGAAATTTATGTTCGCCACAAGAAATTAACTTGCAATTAGAAAATGCTTGCATAAAAACGAAAGACTTAGGACACGAACTTGATATGGAAAAATCTGTTTGGCAACAACAAAACGAAACTTACAGACAGCATCGTACTTTGTAATTAAGCCACAGCAAGCAAAATAAATTGAAATAATTTAGCAAATGTAAAGACAGACAAAAGCTGCGAGCTGATGATTTGTGTTACATAATTGGCCAGACAAGTTGTAGGGCAGCCCCAAAGTCGACTCGATTCGCTCTGCGTCGCGTCGCCTCGCCTTGTTTTGGCCAGACAAGTCTATTGCCTGGCCAAAAACTAATGATGATGATGCACTGCACGCATTTGCACTATTTATAATTTCGTGAAGGCAAATGGCTCTGGCAACATGTCTGGCGAGTGCCAAAAGATCAATGATCAATCCTCAAGCTGCTGGTGCTTGATGACTTTACTAGGCCTGCTCCACACAGCACAGGCGACTCTTAAAGCATTTGAGAATTGAGTTGCACATGGGCAGCGCAGACAACTTCATTTATTTGCAGATACATTTCAGGCGGGCGCCCAAAATGCAGCCTCATCCTGTGCACACTGGTTATAGCTACAACATTTATGGCAGCAATTCAAAAAATCACTTTACAAACAAAGAAAAGTTAGTCAAATATTGAAAATAAGGAACCTAGCATATAAAATATATGAGCTTTTATTTAAATCAATGTCTTAGTGAGGAGAGAACTTGGTATAAAAAATATATAAGTACCTATCTAAATAAATATCTTAATGAGGAGAGAAAATCGGATTAGAGAGGTCCAAATAGAAAATAAAATAAAATTAAATACAAATAAAAAATTCAATATAAGTATATAGTATTAATATAAGTATTATATATATATATAGTATTAGTATAAGTATTATAGCCGAAGGCCCTAACTGTCAATGCTATATTACAAAAGTTAGATATAATTTTTATAATTTGATCTAACTCTTAATAAATAAATAAAATAAAAAAATTTTATTTATTAATATTTTATTTTTTTAAATAAAAAAATGTTCGAAAGATTCTTTTTACCATTAAAAATACCTATACTATTTTAAAATAAATCAAAGAAATGCATCCATTATCCGATTGGCGCTCAAATCATTCGAAATCGCAATTGTTAGCTGTTCTGAAATCCGAAAAGCGTTTGAATATTCGGTTTAAAAAGTATCCCCTTTAATGCAATTGAATGAAAAACTTTTGGAATATATCTTCAAAATGCATAATCAATTTCTAATTCCTTCAATAGGGAAAATAAATAATAATATATATATAAATATGGAAATTGATTTGAAATAAAAATTGCTTAAAAATACCTAATAGATCATTCTCTCTTTGGTGACTTTGATGCGATAATGTCTTAAGGCACAACAACCAATCATAGAGCCTTAAGAGTTGATTAAAAATATAAATATATTACAATAAATAAGTTTATTTTTGATGTGTTTCAGCCTTTTATGTGTCAATATTTGGAATTCCTGTGGCTTATTTTAATAAATTCATTTCATAGTTTTTATTAAAATTCTACTTCTCCTTCTTTCATCATTAATTTTGCTTAAGTTCTTAGATTTATATCAGATTTGAAATTTTGCCCTAAATTGAAATGTTGGCCTCAGTGTGCAGCAGCTGCAGACATAATTTTGAGCTTTTCTTCATATATTTTTCTTTGCCTTTTGGCAAACAACTCTTTGATTTGGTGGGTTGTACTCGTGTACATGTGTAATCAGTTACATGGCTGAGAGCTGGCGAGCGATTTTCTTTCATGATTAATGAGCGAAATTAGCGAACTGAAAGTCGTTGCAACATATATCTGTGTGTGTGTGTGCAACAGCAACATAAATATAAGCATACACATGTTGCCAAATGACTTAGGCAACGAACTTGAACGAACTTAAGAACAATTACACTACTTTTGAAAACAGCAAACTTCCTCTGCCGCCAAAGATGCTGGCTGGCTACAAAGCATGCATCAAGTCATTATATCCGCCCCGTCGTAACTAGTACTACTAACAACTGGCTAACCTTGACAAAAATCCTACACAGCTGAATGCATTAGTAGTTCAAAAAAGCAACAACAACAAAAACAGGCAAGAGTTGAAGAAAAAAAACTGGCAAAACTAACGACTTGCAAGTACCGACAAAGTACCGAAAACAAAACGCTATTAAACTTCTATTATTTAAGTACTACATTGTGCACTGATACTGAAAACGAAAACGAAAACCAAAAACCAAAACGAAGAAGACCAAAACCGAACCGACCCGGTCAGCAAAACGATAATGAGGCAGTATTGTACAGACTAGCGAGACTTTAAGACTTCCAATAGTCGTATTTGAATCTCGGATCTCACTGTCGACTTGTAGCTAACAGAGCAGAAATCCCAAAGCCAAAGTACTTTGCAAATTATGCAATATTATGTAATTATACAGACAATCAGCCAAGCAGGGGAGTGCCGAGCTGCCGCGGTGCCAAGGGGAGCCTCTACAAATGCAGCGAACGTTTTAAGTTTATAACTTGGTTTTATTTGATCATGAAAAGCAGCCAGAGTAGCTGAAATGTGAAAATGATTGAGCGCATTATTTTCAAATTAGCGCGTGGCTATCAAAGATAAGACAGAGGGGTGGAGGGACGGGAACAGGAGTAGCACTTATGCTCCATGCTTCGATAGCGAACACCTTTTTATATGCGCCTAGTTAAGAGCAGGCGCGTGGCCTTGTCAAGGTGTTTTGTTGTGCGTAGAAATACTGGGGCATAGACGAAGTTAGGCACCACATGAGACTCCTCATGTTAGAGGGAAGAATCAAAAGGAGAATTCTGGCTTCAGCTATATGGTTAAGGTTCCTTAAGGCTGCGCAAATTTATTATACTTACTAAAGCTTAGTAAATATGATAATTTATAAGAACAACATTAATAAATGTCAAGGTTTTTTAAGTCAGCGCAAATTGATTGTATTTAATTTATTTTATTTAGTTTTACTAAAACTTATGGCACAATTAGGCACAACTTGTGCAGCTTATACAAAAAGGAGACACAAAATCGAGCTTTGATTTTTGCCTTACGCACAATTTATGAATATAATAAAGTATAAGGACAGCATCTTCATGAACTAAAGTCGCTAAAGGTCAAAGAATTAAATCGATTTCCATTAAATATGTAGAATAACATAAAATAGCATCAATTGACAATTCTACTGGGGATAATTCTCATTCTCAGCTTGCTCACTTCCAATGAAAGCCAATCTAGTAACATTTACACATGAAAGCAATTAAAACTATGAATTCATTTGATTAAACATGTGTTTTATGCATCATATTTTCTGGATATCAATAAATAAAGTAGAGTACTTTACCGTATATCTAACTCGTTCATAATGGCACTATCAACTATGGGATATTTACATGATTCATTCAATCGTTGTAATCCGTCTATAAATTTGCACAACATAAGGGTATTCTGCGGAATCAGTCTACCGTTTTATATAGGGGAATTTTTATTCAATAGTACATTTGGCAACTATTCTTAGCTTTTATAATAACTTAAATATACTTGCAAATACTCATATTATATAGTTCGTACCAGTTTCATTGTTGTAAATCAATCAATTTTATTCAACAATAATTCATAATTACGTGGCAATTTCCTTATAATAATAAAATAATACTAATTATATTTATAGAGAATAAAAAAAGTATAATAAGATATTTCGTGAAAACGTCACGTATGTTACTCATAGTAAAACTGAAAGCAAAATAGAATTCATAAGAACATTTACGAAAATATGAAATGAAATGAAAAAGCTTAGTATTATTATTATTGAATTTTTAGCAATATTTTAACTCTTACGTTCATAGAGTTTAGAAGTAAGCTACAAGAAAGTTAGGAAAACATATACAAATATTGCACAAAGAAGAATTGAAAGCAACAAATTTTTAGCATTGTTCTAAGTTAATGAATTTCAGAAGAGCCCTTGTTTATGTAGCACTTTTAGTTGAACTACTACTATTGGTTTATCAAAACGATAAAGAACAGCAGCTAAGAAAACGTTTACGAACACTGCACAAAGAAGAATTGATAAAAGAAGGAGTATTGGCAACAGCATTGACCTTTTCATTGTTAAAAATTTATGAATTTCAGAAGAGCCCTTGTTTATGGAGCACTTTTAGTTGAACTACTACTATTGGTTTATCAAAACGATAAAGAACAGCAGCTAAGAAAACGTTTACGAACACTGCACAAAGAATAATTGAAATCAATAAATGAACTGTTAACAAGTGCATTCAATCTTCGGTTGTACGCTCAAATCATATTTAAGTATCGTAATTTAGTTTTTGTTGTTATCTTCGCCCATTGCTTTTGGTTTTGCTTTGGCTTTGGCTTTTGCCTCAGCTTTCGATTTCAAGTTCAACACTTGCCAGCCGGCAAAGTGTTCCGACTGGTTGCCCTGCCACTTTATTACGTGGACTGTTGACTGCCGTCTGTTGGCGCCCAGTTAGCCGATATGGGGGTATGCGGGGCATGGGGGGCAGCTTTCCTCAAAGAAGCGTAACAAAATTGTTATAATTTCGGTTTGTAATCCATAATAATAATAATAATAATGATAATAATGGTGCAGCAGCAAATGTTAGACTTAAGGTCAAGGTTGTGAGCCGTTTATTGGAGGCAACTTGGCGTTGTGGTGCTTGGTAATGAGCTGCCAAATTGTTAGAATTGTGGTTAGATGTTGTTGGGAGTCAAGGCGTAAGGCAACAGCAACAGCAGCAACAACAACAACAACAATACGTAGCATTCAATTAATTGGCCAGCTGGCCATGTTTATAGAAAATATTTAAGTAGAGAATCCAAATGCGACGACGACCTCTGCACGACTCACAAGCGATTTAGCGCAGCAAATTGAATTAAATTTATATAAATTGCATACAGACGAGTATCTATCTATCTATCTACATATGTATCTATATCTGTATATAGCGTATATAGCAGCAGCATCAGATGTCCGCTTACATTAGATCCGAACATACTTCAAGCCGCAATGAGCCGGGCAAATTGTGCCCATTGTTATATTGTCTGTTTATTTGTAAATCGCATTGCGCCACTAATAACAAATGCGAATATTGCTTTTGCTTTTGTTATTATTATTATTATTTTTATATTTATTATGATTATTGTTATTGTTTCTGCACACGTGAACAGTGCCAGCGATGAGCATTGAAGCATTGGCACTGGCATTGAACGCAGCTTGGCCAAATCAACATTAAAGACTCAGTCTCGAAAGACATTCAAGCAAATTTCCAATGATATTGTTTGGAACTCGGTTAGCTCTTCCCACGCCCAAAATAACCTTAATTCGGTTTTAATTCAAATAGCGAAAAAAATGAGCGATATAAGTGAAATTTCATTCATAAAATTTCAATTTTTTTGGCATATTCCCAGGGTAAGCAAATTATGAAAGTGCTCTTCAAACTGTTCGTACGGGTAAAAATTAATATAAAGCTAGCAATTCTTAGCAGAATTCTCTCTGAGTGGAGAGTTTGAATATCCACTCAAACTTTTCCAAAAGCCCACTTCTTTGGCTCTTCTGGATTTTCCATGTCCCGCTGCTAATTCCCAGTTTCTTGGAGTTAGTTTTCAGCTAGAAGCTATTGCTGGAATATCTTCAGATTATGGTTTACTAGATTTGAGTTGGACTGTCTAAGAACTGGAGCATTTTTTCAGGTCGATTAAAGGCAGCTAATTTGGAATATCATTTAAGTATCGTGTGTTTCTTCATTTAAAATCCGTTACAACAGGATGGAATCTTGAGAAGCAGAAGGAGAGTTTTTTCATTAGCTAGACGCTGATCAATTGATTTAATTTTATAGAGCAGCTTTATGCATCGATTCAAAAGCATGCCAGAGATAGATTTTGTTTCTTCGATCAATGTTAATTCTCTACTTTCAAAAGAGATTCCCAGGGTTTGAAATGCTTTGCATTTCTTTCTGATTGCAATTTAATTATTTGCCATATAAATCAACTCAAAGTTGGGAAATATGTTTGCATGTTCCCACGCCTACAGAAAGGCAGCCAAATCCAGCTCAAATTCAATTTTAATTAGTCGCGTATTACGTATACGTAAATTTGAGCGCTGTGTGGCCGGCCAGCCTTGAGAGGCCAGCAGCAAAGGCAGCAACAAATATAACAGCCAGGTTGTGGCACATTTACACCAGGCGACAGGATTGGAGCGGACAGGACAGGACAGGGCGAGGCAGAGCGAGGCAGAGACGGGTGGAACAGGGCGAGAAGGCAGCTTTCTTTGCCCGGCAAGAAATGATTCATGAAGCGAGGCAGAGAGCCGCTGCAACTGTGACTCCTGCTGGGTTTTTCGGTTTTGCCTGGTTACATTTGGCTGCTCGGTCTTAGCTGGTTTTTGGTATGTGTGTGCTTGGAGCTGGCCAACGTTGTCTCGCCGTGGCGCAGACTATTAACTTTGAAAGTTGTTTAAACAGGCAATGCCAGCAGCAGCAGCAGCAACCTCCACCTTCTACTTTTTGCATTGGGCGAGCATCGTTGTTGTCGTCGTCATCTGTTGCTCCTCAGCCTCGGCCTCAGCCTCAGCCACAGCCACAGCAGTTGCAGTTGCAGTTGCAGTCAGTGTCATCGGCGGCAGCAGCGGCGGCTCGTGGGAATTGGATCATTAGAAGCAGCGAGCGGCGCAGAAGTTGGTCAACTAGAGTCGTCGCAGTCGCCGTTGACGTCGCGTCGCTGCAAACGTTTTGCATGTGTTTTGTTGGATGTTTGCTGGCAGTGTTGCCACCGTTTCTTGTTGCTGTTGCTGTTGTTGCTGTTGCTGTTGCTGCCTTAAAGAGGCGCGATAAGTAAATGTGTCCGCGTCTCTTTTATTTGCACTTGCACAGTGCACTTCTTTTTTTTTGTTGCTGCGATATTGTTGCTGCTGTTGTTGCCCAGCCTGGGCGACCCCAGCGACGTTGTCGTTGTTGTTGCTGTTGTTGTCGTTGTTGCTGTTGTTGCTGTTGTCGTTGTCGTTGTCTTTGTTTGTTTATTTGTTTTGGCTTTTTGTTGTTTTGGGCTGCTTTGAGCTTCTTGGCGACGCTTTGGTGTGTGTTGCATGCGATTTATTTGTTTGTTGTCTCGTTTTTATCTGTGCGAGCTTTTTTTGGCTTTTTTTTGGGTTTTTCGTTTCCTCTGCCCCTTCTTCATGTTGTTGTCTGCTACTTTTCTGCACTTTTTGCAGCCATCGCCTGATTTCGGGAGTCAAAAGTCAATTAAATAAGAGCAGTGCACAAGCTTGTACTTTGTATTGTTGCTGCTGTTGTTGCTGCTGTTGTTGTTGCTGTTGTTGTTTTTTGCAAAACGAGCAATTTGTGCAAACTATGTGCCTTTTGGGGGAGCTATGGGAACCATTTCACCAGCAACTTGGCAATCGCTGCATTTGAGAATTTTTCGTGTTGATTTATGAAAAGGTGGCAAGGCGCAAGTTTGTTGCCCAAGTCTTTTGTTTTCATTTTCTTTTTTATCAGCAGTGATTTTAAGGAATGTGTGAATGTGGCAGCAGCAAACACTTCAGTTGTGAGGCAAGCTGAGCAAGTTCGTTGCCTAAGTCTTTCGTTTTTTGTCACAAATATTTCAGTTCTAATCAAAAGCGAAAGTATTCTACAGTTATTTGAGTGGCATTACTGCAGTAAAGTATCAAAATCCAGAGCCATTTTATTCAGCAGAATTTAAAATGTTTATTTATATAAAATAATAATAAAAAATAAAATAGTAAGTAATAAAAATAATAATAATAATTAAAAATAAAAAATACTATTATTGCTTGAAAATAATAATAAAATAAATATAAAAAATGTGTTAAGATCAGTTTTTAGATATCACCGAACTTGGAATATTTAATTACATTTGATAAAAGTAATTTAAAATATGAAATATATGCGAAATTAGGTCAAAATGCTGCAAAGAACAAATTAGTTTAACCAACCATTTTATTGAACGATTTTCAAGATTAAAAAAGATTTACTTATTAAAAAAAAAAAAAAAGAATATACCTAATTTATTAAATTAACCATTTTACTTAACAATTCTAATTAATATTTTTTAACATAATTTAAAATATTTATTTAATTCAAGTAATTATAAAACTGGAAAACAAAAGTATCAAAATAAAGATCCATACTTAGCGGATTAAAAAAGATTTATTTATATAAAATAATAATAATCAAAAGTAGAAAATATATGAAAATTGAAGTCAAAATTATTGCATGTAAAACATTTATTTAAATTTTGATTGATATTTGTAGCTATCAGAATTTAAAAGATGCTTTAATTTAAAATAATAATAGAACTGGAAAACAAAAGTTGGCTAACAGAAAATATGACCTTTATATTATTGCAGCTAACATATACAATTAATAAGCAATGAATATGGACAGCTAAGTTGATAGAAAGCATCATTGATTTATCCTAAGGACAAATGCTGTGCACAAGTCATTGCCTTGCCCGTTTTTGTTAAACAATTTAATAAATATTCACAACTGTTAGTTTATTGAGGCAAACTTTCTATATGTGCCTCAATTGAAAGCCATCAGTAGTCAACAATTAGTTTGCTCGTGTCGCATTTGTGGCAGACACTTCACATCACTTGGCTGTCGTTTGTCGTTTGTCGTTTGTCGGACCGTCACAGCAAAAAAAGGCTGGCAGAAATTATACAAAATGCGATTGCACACAAATCATGAGAAACGCTCCCAACACTGTTTGGCCCCCTGCTGCTGCATTTAGCCAGCTGTCTGTCTGTCTGTCTGTCTCTCAGTCTCTCAGTCTGTCTGCCTGTCTGGCTATCCGTTTTGTCTGGCAATCTGTCTGTCTGTTCGACTGGCTTTAAGCTTGACGTGCTGAGCTTTGAGTTTTAGCCCCTTTTGATTCGCATGTGTCAAGTCATTGGCATCTAGTGCAGTTAAATGCTCATTGAATCAACAGGCAGCAGCCGCAACAACTCAACACAGCCGCCAGCTAAAGTCAACTTTACGATTTTATGCCAATTCATGGCCGGGCATCCAAAGTCACTCAGCAGCAAAACTTTAAATGCAATTTCCAAGCCTTTACTAATTTGTTAGCCAAGTTTTCTTGCCCTTTTTTTATTCGATTTGATTTTCTGCTAGTAGTAGTTGCAATGGCATTTCACCTGGGGGCGCCAGCTCTGACTGCGACAGGCAGGCCTGTCAATTGCTGCTCCAAATTGCAGCCAGTCAAATTTAGTGGCTCACACACGTTAAGAAGCCCGAGCGTGCGCTAAAATGTCAAGCCAAACACTTGTTGCAACAATTGGCACAGGTTTTGCCTGCCTCGTTTGCCTAAGCTAACATTTAAAATTGTAACAAATGCCACAGAGCTCGGCGAACGTGTGGCTTCAAGCCAAAAGAGGCACACTGGCAACCAAATGGCTGCACCACCAACACCACCATACAAAACTCAGAAGAAACCTCGCACATTTTGCACGCATTTGCATAACAAGTAACAGAATATGCAGCAAAGCATAACGAAGTGTTTAATACACTATAGAAACTATACAGCAAATTCACACATTTTTCTAAAATATCTAACGAAAATCTTACTAAACTTGAATTGTGAATAATTGTTAATGCACTAAGCTTTAGGCTAAAATATAGCTTTAGTCCCTTGTTCGTATGTAGTTTCTACAATTCATAGGAACATGTAATAAATAAATAAATAAATAATAAATAAATAAATAATAAATAAAAATAAAAAATAAATATAAATAATAAACAATAAATAAAACATAATAAATAAATAATAAATAATAAATAATAAATAATAAATAATAAATAATAAATAATAACTAATAACTAATAACTAATAAATAATAAATAATAAATAATAAATAGTAAATAATAAATAATGAATAAAAAATAATAAATAAATATATAAATAATAAATAATGAATAATAGATAATAAATGGTAGATGATAAATAATAAATAATGAATAAAAATAATAAATAAATATATAAATAATAAATAATTCAAAATAAATACAAAATAAATAATAAATAAATATTAAATAATAAATTGTAAATAATAAATAGTCAATAATATATAAATAAATAATGAATATAAAATAAATTAAAAAAATAATAAAAAATTATATAAATCTTATGAAGTTTAGTACAATTTAAACCTCCATCACTTATGTATATTTATTAAACAATCTGCTAATAATTATAATTATCATCAATTATAATGTTACAAATATCATACAAAACTATTCTCAAACAATACGAAACAAACTTTTCTGCCCAAATTGATATTTGATTGATCTTGATATTTATTTACTATGGGAAAGCTTTTTAAAATATTGTATATTGAATGTTTAAATGTTGATAAATACTATATGTTTTGTACACAAATTACATATTTAAAAGTATTATAAACTTTTAAATAGGTTAGATCAACTGTCCGAAAAACTGTGTTAATATTCTACTTGTAAACATCATTATTGCTTTAGGCTGATGGCGAATGGCCCTGTCGATAATAAGCACCGATATATACTACATACTTACTACTAATACTAATAAAAGTTACAACAAAATAAAAATTTATTTATATTAAATAATGTCACAACAATATGTAAACTGTGAATGAGCATAGGTAAAACAGTGAAGTACCATCTAAATATTGGAAACACAACATATTCGCTTAGATTTTCTGTTGTTTAAAGGTTGTACTGGCGAGCAGCGCAGAATGTAATTTTGATGCAATGTGTTGTGTCTTTAGACAGCTAAAAATCAGCTAAAATAATGACTGCAAATCGCTGAAAAGCATCCAACACAGGACCTTCTCAATGTCTTTACGAACAGCATACAGAATTGCCAGCCGATCCTTTACATGCCTCACAAACTGAATCAGTATTTCAAGGTACTCGCTGTGTAAAGTGCATTTGTGAGCTTGTTAAAAGACCCACACGTAGCTGAGGCACTGGGTAAAAATTGTTTTGCAAATTTGTCTTGGTAAATCATACGTGCACTCGTATTCTATTGAAAATTAGACGCTGCTTTTGAAAACCGTCAACGGGGTTCCGTCAATTTTTCAGCATAATTTTAACCGTTTGGCGGATGGTCACAAACTTTAAGCGGAAATTGCACAAGCACTTGGCACTTGGGCGCTGAATTCTGGGCAACGAGACAGAGACCAGAGACAGGACTGCGAGTGCATTTAAATTTCACATGAGCTCATAAAAATAGTTACAAATTAATTATAATGACAAAGACATGAGCAGGTAGGGCAGGCGGGAATGGTAATGGGAAATGCAGTTGTACAGCAACAACAGCAACAGCAACAACAACAACAACACATGAGCATATTATAAATCTAAACATTTCCTGCTTGACAGCTTGAAGAGCTTGAAGCGAGCGACTGAGACAGCGACGATGATGCTTCAAGTCACAGCAGCAGCAGCAGCAGCAACAACAACAGCAACAACAAAACGATAAATATTAAAACTTTGCTTTTCATCATCATAGTTCATAATTATAGTGTTTTAGTTTATGTAGTTTGGACAGCAGCTTGACTGCGAGCGGCAGCAATTAGCTAAGTACAAATCAAACGAAAGACTTAAGCGACAAACTTGACAGCAACTCATAGAGAATGATGAATGCGCCAATTCCGCCAGGAAGAAAGGATCCTTAAACAAACACAAACAGACTGACTGGCGTGCAGTTGTCAAATTCAAATGAAAACGAATCATTTGTCAAAAAAAAATACCATTTCTTGATTTTTTGCAATTCAAGAATTTGGCAAACTCAGCACTCAAAGTGTAACAAATAATAATTTCCACAGCGTGTGTACACACGTATAGAAACTCAAAAATTTTCTGAGCAGAGATTCCGCCTATGATTGATCACTCCCCGAGGGCCAAGTTGTCGTTTCGTTAAGGGCCATGAAAATGTGTAAAAATTGTGCAGACAACGCGATGCGCATTTGACAAATTGCTCGACTCGTTGGCCGGTACCCGTGACTAAGCTCGTTCTGGGTAGGGGCCTCCAGTAGATCCGGGGCACAATGAAATGCGATGCGTGTGCAGCTGACTAAAGGCCTCAAGTATTTGTAACGCGGCAAAAAGAAAGCAAAGCGGCCAAACTACCAAACTGCCAAACGGCCAAAAGCAGTCAAATGCCAAACACGCTATATAACAATTTTGACAATTTTTACTAGGGGAACCATCAAGTTTACAGATCACAGCGGCATAAACGAGTTCGCATTACAACATGACTCATCAGCTCTGGCTATAGAAGATGCTACAACTAGCAGCTGTCTCAATGCTGATCTAACTAGTTTTGTATACTTTTGAATATGCATGGCAAATAGCGCAAAAATCTGAGCTGAGAAAGTTGCAGGCAATGATTTTGTACTTTACGAATAGCATTTATCAATGGTTTAGCCAAAACAGCATTTTCTTAATCATGTTTATAAGAATGTGTTGGGAAACTACTTTAGTATGCTGTGAAAGCTGTGGGATTGTCACTTTTTAACCCAATTCTGTATATTTTTACAATACAGATTCCAATATTCCACACTCTCTGCGCTCTTCAGAGCGATACGCTTGCGCTCTTGAGAGCACTGAACTTGGCATTCCTTTTTGAATTGCATCCGTAAGCGTTGCTAGGCTCGTAACTTGAATGTTATATTTATCAAGTTTTACAAATTTTTACATATTATAGGTGATGAAGGTATTATATATTGAGACTGTCACTTTTTAACCCAATTTTGAATGTTTTTAGATACATATTCCATTTATTTCATTCTCTCCGCGCTCTTCACAACTTTACGCTCGCGCTCTTGAGAGCATTAAATTTAGCATTCCTTTTTACATTGCATCCGTAAACGTTATTTAGCTCGTTGCTTAGAAAATCTGTTTAACTAATTCTGAGTGTATCAGTAAACGTGTTATGTTCCTTACTAAAAAGTCTATTTATCTAGTTCTGAACATATTTAATTCAATTCTTCTTCATTATTGAAGAGTGCAATTATTATATATTTTCATTAAAACAGCCATTTTCAAGCATTTTTTATGTATATATTTTTAAAAAGAGCTCACTCAAAGAGACATTAGCAAATCGCTTTGACAAGTTTAGCTGCCATTAGTTTTACGTAAATATATGCGTCAATTAGTTAGGAGATTTAGCTGAACATTAAGCAAACAAGCCCAAATATTTAAGCAATAGCAAAAAATATCATAAGTCTATATACTGTGATCTGATGGCAGTCACAATCCCAGTTTTGATTGCACTACGCAAATCATGAACTATAGTATATACATATATATTTCTCAGCACTGCTACAAGGCAACACCAACACATTGTGTGCGGCCGTCTTCAGTGTCGACGAGTCATGAATAAAAAATTAAATACAAATACAACAGCAACAGCAACAGCAACAGCAACAGCAAAAACTAAAAAATAGACGAAAACTAGAACAATTTGTTTTGAGCATTTTGCGCACAGTGAACAAAGCGAGGCAATTGCTTTGTGCATGATTTCATTTTAATTAAATTATGTTTTTTGCGCTCTTGCGCTTTTTTATATAATTGCATGCAAACAATGCGAGACGAGCACATGGCTGACTTTTATGGGGGCCCCCACTGTATAAGAGAGGTAGAGGGAGCAGGGAGCTGGCTGGATGTGGATGTGGATGTGCAAATATTATTAGCCATGGAGCGCATTTGGTATTACGAGTAGTATTTGTGGCAGTTGTTGTAGTACTACATGCTGCCAAGGTCAAGTTGGGCAATTATCATCATATTTTTTTCTCGTATTGCGCTTATTTGGCTAAAAACGAAGCGTCGGCCACGTTAATGGCACTTAGCTTAACTGCGAGACGTCGCGACGAAACTGGAGTAAACGTGCCTTTAATATTTGTGTTTGTGTTTTTGTTTTTCCTTTTTCTATACCTAAATTATTTTTAATAATTTCATATTATAATGAGCTTGAATTTTTGATATATCTCTTCATTGCATCATCACATGCCATGAAATATTAAAAATTCTACTTGCTATTTTCGTTTGACTTAAGGTTAACAACAAATAACAAACAGCAACAGCATCAGCTATAATTAATCACACACAAAATCAACAAGATTCAAAAAATATATTTTTGTACTGTCAGTTTTGATGACGACGCGGGAAATATTCGCTGAGCTGATCAGATCAACAGATTCTTGTATACCCTATACCAAAAGGGTTACGAGAGGATGAAGATCCTATAAAGAATATATAATATTCAGTAATTGAACAAGCCAAATCGATATAGCCATGTCTCTCTGCACAATAACACTTTCTTGATCTTTGGGAAGTTCTTTGAACAGTACTGATGGATCTTGAGAAGGTTTGAGCGAAACTATCTATGTATATGATGAGGATCGTTCTCCAAATGTGACCTTAACTTATTAATATCGTTGATAATTTGTGCCATATATTAATTTGGGAATTTATAACTTCCTTCTGCAAGGGAATTTTAGGAATTTTCTCAACATCATTAACTTTAATATCTAAAACAAGATTTACCAACTTTGGTATAACCCCTGTATAACCTAAGCAGGACCCAGAGACCGTTCTGGAGGGTTGCCTATTATATTAATATTATATTATAATACACTCAGGAGTTATTCAATATATTATTGTTTTAAGTTCACTTCGAAAATGTAGAGGGTATTTATTGATTTATTTATTACATGTTTCTATATAGAGGGTATCAATTAGTCATCTAGTTATCAATCTTCTGTTATTTGATTATTGAGGTACTTTTTCTTAAATATACTATGCTCAAAATATACCAACTAATTAATATAAATTGGCAGCAGATAGAAACCCAAGCGAATGCAGCTGAATTCATCAATATTACCCAGAAAAAATGCTTAACAAATTGCTCAGACAGCTCTTTCTTAGTCAGAGCCAAAATATTAAACAATTTTAATAGAAACATACAAGCAAGCGAATATATTTTATTTTAAGTATATACAAATTTAAATTACATTGTTGAAGTATTTTTTTGCTTGGCATATTTAATTTATAACACTTTCACTTAATAGCCACTAATTGTGGCTTTAACATGCTGCCTCCGAGTATTGTTTATTTATATATTTTTTATTTTTTCCAAATTATGCAATAAGCCAAGTTATAAATTTTATGAAAACCTGTACCAAATTAGTGGGTCGCTTGAGAAGATGACCAAATGGGCTATTTATAATAAAGCCGTTCAATAAATACATATGAAACATGATATGCTTAAACGGTGGTATTTGAGGAGCCTTTTCTGTAGTATTAGTATTCATGAATAGAATATTCAATTAGACAATAGAGCTAAAAATAAAATATATAATTCATTTTAATTTATTAAAGTTTGTAGCACAAATCGTTGCTACTACAAATTTAAATAATATGTATATTAAAAACAAAATTATATCAGATAAATTAGTGTAGCGTTGCGGAATTCCCATTTCGGCATAATTTGAGCTTCTTATAGTGTTTTCAAGGCCGCAGGATCACTTAGTTCGTGGTTTTCGTACGTAATCACAAAAACCACGAACAAAGTGATCCTCCCCGGTTATTATTTTATTTTATTTAAGAACCTTTCTATTCTTCATATAATAAGAACTATATAGCTCTTCCTATTTGCCCTTAATTGTCGCCAGAAAATCTTGGAAAAATTAAAATGAAATAATGACTTGAAAAATGCATGACATTAAATATATTTTCTATAATTTCTGGATCTCCTTAACAAGGTTCTTATTGTATTTTGTTATATAATATACATAAACTGTTGTATCTGTTGAAACTAAAATGAAGATGTATCAATCCAAGATATTTCTCTTGGCAAATATAACAGGGAGACACTTGCAGAGTAAAAAAAAACATCATCTAACGTTTATCTTTTATTAAGAATCGATTTGGTTTTTGATTGAATTAACAATTGTTTTACCTTTTTTGGAATTATTTTCTAATAGCTTTACACTGGCTTAAAAGTAATGTTCCTCTTCTCTCTCTCTCTTCTCTGAATATGTAAGAGCCAATAATTTCAATACCGAATGTTTTTATCGGAATCGGAAATGAGATCAGGTCTTTGTATCTCATCTTAAGACCGTAGATACGACAGTTCACATCCTCATTTATTTATAATTATTATAGCATGATATTAAAAAGATGCGACAGTATAATTAGATCAACCCACGTTGAGCTAATGGCGCATTGGGGTACATTAGGGTAAATTGGTTGTTGGAAATAAAACGAACTCGCAAATCATTAGCTGACACTTTAAATAAATGCATACACAGCTCTAAACAAGTTCAGGTAATCAAGTAATCAGGCTGTTTGTAGTATCGCATATTAAGTATACGTACATATATGCATATAGTATGTAGTATAATCGTATATTGTGTGTAAATCAGGCAAACTCCGGCTTATCCCCCAAAGCAAATCTAACGAACGGCAGCCAAATGCTTTGGGGAACGTTCTAAGCTTCTTTCTCTTCTATCTCTTTCGTCTGCCTATCTTTCTGTCTCTGTCTCTTTCTCTTTCTCTCTGTGTAGCTGGAGGAATGTGTCGCTTGTCTGTTGTAAAATAAATGTTTATTGCTTTTTAATATTGCACATTGTCTGCATAAATTTCACGGCAGACAGTCGGAGGGATGGACGGACGGACAGGTCGCAGCAGTCTCTGCAACTTTGTTATTATTCTTGCCGAGTTGAATTATTTGTTGTTGTTGTATTTTTCATCTTCTCGTTTTTTGTGATTTAAAATCAAACTAAATCTGCTGCCAATCCGCAAGTTGTTGAAACTTGAAACTCATAATTTTTAATTTATTTTATGTGATTTTTATTTGTCGATTAATCCAAGCAACAACAGCCACAGCGAGCCCGACGACGCTTTATGAAACCTAAACGTACAAAATTTATTTCCTACCCAGGCGGGACAAACGGACAGTTGGACAGTTGGACAGTTGGCGGGGGTCTGTGGGGAGCCAAACTCAACACATAACACGAAATCAGATTAGCATGTTTTACAGGCCGAACAAGCCGAGGAACTGAACGAACTAAGCCAATTGGTGGTGTGCTGTGCTGTGGTGTGGTGTGGTGTGGTGCATTCTTGCCCCCACTCTCGCCCAGCTCGAGAGGTGGCCACAGTTCGTAGGTTGGCGGGCCGAAGTCTTAGCCCGGCCAAAAGTGAATGTGTTGAATGCTTTCTCTACTTTGTAATGTGCCAATTGTTTGGACAGATGGCGAAAAATTATTGCCGCGAATTGGCAGTGGGGCAATTGGTGCTATAAACCATAAATACCACCGAAAAGTGAACTGAGCATCGAGCTCAGAGCACACCGAGTGGTGCCACCTGCTGTAGGCACCACCTGAAACAATTTCTTTATAATGAGAGCTGCTTCAGTTATAAGATCAAGGGATAACTAAATTGCACTTGTTATTGTTCATATTTTTATTACATTTTATTGTTTTGGCTGAGAAAATTAGACATTAAATGATATACGACAACTATTATTGACTGGTGTTCGAACCTGTAGACTTATACACTAAGAATGCCAATCAAATTGCACTTTCAATTGTCTTTCCAAATGTTTCAATGTATTTATATTTTTTTCTTTTTGGTTGCGCGAGCAATCCAGCAAACGAATCCATTACAGAGTTAAATCTTCCTTAAAACCTTCCTTGAAATCTTCCTTAAAATCTTTCTTTAAATCTTCCTTAAAATCTTTCTTTAAATCTTCCTTAAAACCTTCCTTAAAATCTTCATTAAAATCTTCCTTAAAATGTTTCTTAAAACCTTCCTTAAAATCTTCCTTAAAGTGTTCCTTAAAATCTATGAGGAAGATCTAGTACATGATAGTTTCAACATTTGATACTGAAATGTGGATTAATGAATTCTCAACTGCAGATTGCAGCTGTTAGTAACGGAATTATGTCAAAATTTGTAATGTGAATTAACAACAACGTTAACAACTCTGAAATAAACTTCATTACCAATGCAAATTTCGGATGTTGTTTATGTGTGAACTTGAATGTATCGATTTTTATCGATATTTTCATTCCATTTGTTGAATTTTTAATCACACATATAAAATGCCAGAATGTCATCAGTTAAATTTTGATTATTAAACGAAATATAAACGATAAACAATAATCAAAGGGAGCAGAATGCAACAATAAGAAATTCTTGCTGCTCATTCTCAGTCTTCATTAAAATGTATAAGATGCAATAAGATTTGAAGTCAGAACAGGATTTTGTTTTTATAATTGAAGACACTAAAACACTATATATATGAAATTATGAGCTACAAATAGAATACTATATCTTAAGCTACGCAAACAAATTCTAAGTTAAAACGTTTTATGTGATTTTTAATTAATTTTATTTTTAATTTAATTTTAATTAACGCTGATTTTAAGAATATAAGTATGTCCCCTTCTTAATTGATTCCTAGCCGAAAGCCTATACTATCAGCCTATACAACACCAGTTAGGTATAGTTTTTACTCCCTGTACCCATAAAATGGGTAAAAAGGGGGTATTACATCTGTGCAAATGTATGTAACAGACAGAAGGAGACATCTCCGACCCTATAAAGTATATATATTCTTGATCAGTATCAAAGAGATTTCGATTTGGCCATGTCCGTCTGTCTGTCCGTCTGTCCGTCTGTCCGTCTGTCCGTATGAACGCGTCGATCTCAGCAACTACAAGAGCTAGAGACACCAAATTTGAAATGTAGGTTCCTGTATAGCATACGCAGATCAAGTTTGTTTCATATTTCAGATATCTCCCCCGTTCCCCCGCAAATCGATTAAAACCGTTTTACAGTAACAATTTTCAAGATATAGCTTTAAGATTTGGCATGTACAATACTTTAGTCTCTCTTAATATACTGTCCAAATTTCAAGTCGATCGGATAATAAACACGGAAGTTATTCACGAAAGAAGATTCAGTGATGCAGCGAGAGGAGGGAAGAAGAAGCACAGCCACCAATTAAATTGCCTCGCTTGCGCTGTCGCTTTTGCCGCCAGTGTGTCTGTGCGTCTTTGTGTATGTGTGTATGTATGTGCAAGTTGGACGTAGATGTGATTGAATGTTTTAGACCTGGGTACAGGGAGTTACGTAGTCGGGTATACTCGACTATAGCATTCTTACTTGTTATACTATGTTCCCGAAGGGAAAATAGTATATTGGCTTTGCGAAATGCCCGTCTGTCCGTCTGTCCGTATGAACGCAATTTTTTTGCCTTTATCTTTGAGCTAGAGCAACCAAACTTGGTACACATGTTGGTGTACATCGTCAATTTATGAAGTGTCGAGATCGATTAACCACCCCACCCCCTCCCCAGCAATTTGGGGAAAACCTGTATCTTCCTCATTTTTAAAGCTATAGTCACCAAATTTGGCATACAGACTAATGCTGAGATTCCCGACAGATCTGCATCAAATTTGGCATTCATACTAATGTTGACCCCTTGGACAAATTTGCATCAACAGTTTTTGGACCCCCCACCCCCTCCGTTCTTACTTGTTATAATTGTGTATAACTCTAAATAAATAAAATAAATATTAATATTTGAGATTAGTAAAATAGCTTCAAGCTGAATATTTAGAGGTTTGGCTTAGACAACACTTACGACATTTATAATAAAGGAAACGAGCTAACTATTGTCACGGTTTTGACTTTTATATATACTATAGGATATATCCATATGCCACATGTAGACCTGACCTCTCAGTTGACCAACTTGGCAAGTCTCCCACGAATTTGCGTGTGTGCGTGTTGGCCAAGTTGTGCTCCAGTTAAAGCTGCAAGTGCGCTAGGAAACACGTAATACTCAGACTACAACGATGCCGTAAAGATGTGAGCTCCAAGCCCAAAACCAAACCAAATAAAGTGCAACAAGGCTGGCGACCTAACAACAACAGTGATGGCAATTTGTTGATAAACATTTCGCTCGCAATAAATAAACAAATATACGAGTACGAGTACGAGTACCTTTGCAACAAGTTGCGCCTATTGCTTGAGACAGTTCAAAGGAACCAACTGGCAAGAGATTGGCCCCAGCAGCAGGCAGCATGCAGCATGCAGCAGGCAGCAGGCAGCGCAGAAACAGGCAACAGAAAGAGGCAACAGGCCATATAAATGCAAATGGTCTACACGCTGCTTGTTGCTTGTTTGCTCGCCTGCTACGATGTTTGCTGTGCTCTGGGGCAATTTTTCATTTGATTTCATCTTCATATTTTATTATGCCCCAGTAGACAGTACCCAGTGCCAGTAAACGACGATTCCGCGAGCTGCTCCACACACATTTCCATTTCCATTTCCAAGCGCTGTGCGGTTGGTTTTCCTATTCTACACTGAGAAAAATATTTTTATTTTATTTATTTATTTACGAAGGCAAAACAGTGCTGCCTCGAATCAAAAAATATAATATAATACATAGATATAAGGAAAACATTTTAAAAGCCTACGCGAAATTACAATTGAAATCTAAAACCGACATCACCACGTTGGGGAAGTTTATTTGCCGTTCCGGCTAGCTATGCCCCTATTCACAGCAAAGAATTGCCGGTGGCGTTATTAGAGCCTATATCAAGATAGTGAAGAGTTAGTTATGAAGAGCTTATAGAATTTAAGGATAATTTAAAACTAAAGAAGAAGAATAAAGAAAGACAGTAGGAATGAAATGAAATGAAATGAAATCTCCAACCCGGTGGGGGAAGTTTTATTAGCCAGTCTGGCAAGCTGTGCCCCAGCTAACAGCGAGGTTGGTTAGAGATTACATTAAGGAAAAAGGATCTAGGAACGGGTAGGGATGGGAAAGAATAAGAGAGTTATAGAGTAGAAAATAGGAAATATATGCTGTTTCGAAATGTGCAACTGAGATCGAGAACTCCCAGGAATAATTATAGTACAATATCGATATTTCGGTACTTACATTGTCGTTTCCTTGCCTTATAAAGAAATATCAGGTCCACAGCCTGTTCCTTAACACGCAAAGCTGCAGTTCGAGTCCCAGTCCAAGCTTTTATCTAAAGTTTAGATATATATTTGTATCCAACGTTAGTTTGTAGTTAACTCAAATCTGCAATAAAAATATATTTATTTATTAAACCATTGTCCCTGGACTTACTGGTTAATACATATCTAGTTTAACATACTTCATTTTAAAATTACTACTAATGAAAAGAAAATTGGAAAAAAAACCTTATTAAGTAGGTTCTTAATAACCATTTTATTTTGACTGAAGTAAAACTGCATGCCAATTGGAAGCTCTTTATAAAGCTTTTGACAAAGGCTCATTGAGAGAATAGGCTGTCCTATGAATACCCACCTAAAAAGGCATATCAATATCTCAAAAATATATTAAAATAAAAAAGAATATATAAAAATACATTTTTGGATAGTAATAAAAATAAATAAATAAATATATATTTGTTTTATTTCATTATTTATTTATTATACATTTTTGGATGGTAATAAAAATAAATAAATATTTATTTTATTTCATTATTTATTTATTAAATTCGCTAATTTAAATTTGAATTTAAATTTAACTTACTTCCTAGGGGAACAAGGAATTCGTTAAATTAATTCTAGAGTCACTTTATAATTTTAATTGTTTCTGACTTCAAAAAATACCCAGAAATAAGGAAGAATTTTCTTAAAAATACGCCCGCAGTACACAAAATATCGTTCTAAAAAATAATAAGCCTTAAGAATAAGACCTTAGAATAAACGGGATAACCCTACTTTTGTCAACGGATGTTATCGAATTGATACACACTTCTTTCTATTGAGAATGTTTTTTTCCAAGTGTATTATTATTATTTTCTTTGCTTTTTCTTTTTTTTACTGCTGATACCAATTTTGCGATATGACAAACAATGTTTGCATTTTAATTTTTAATGCGTGTGAATTTTGCTGGCGGCGCACTTGCTCTCTGGAGAGCTGGAGAGATGCTCGTGTCATGATTTGCTGTTGCTTTTAATTGAAATTTTATGAATTTATTGCTATAGTTTTTTCCTTTTTTATTTATTTGTTATTTTACTACTTTGTACTGCACGCAAGTATGCAAGACAGAGACAGAGACAGAGAGTTGGAGTAGATTTAGAACACGCCAACTAATGTTTTAAAATATCATGTTCTGCTCCTTTTCTTTTCATGCTCTGCAGATGAATCAGACGTGCAAGGTCTGTGGAGAGCCGGCGGCAGGATTTCATTTTGGAGCATTCACATGCGAGGGCTGTAAGGTGAGTTGAAGGGTCAAATCTGATAAATACTCCAAGTAAACATAAGGGAAGGGAATTCGTATGAACCTATAAATTAAATCATATAAATCTACGAGTATTTATATATTATATTTTATAATCTTTTATTAGCAGATTAATTCATTTAATTGGCATTAAAATCGACAATAATAATCGTTATTTGATTATTTTGAAAGATATATATATTTAAATTGATAAATGCGTTCCTGCTTTAAATTGATTTTATTCGAATAAAAATAAGTCATTTAAATTAAATCCATTTATTTTTTAAGGTCCTCTTCTAATTTCTTTATTAAAATACAAACATAATAATTTTATATTTCGACTACTGCTATCAATTTGCTAACCGTAAAATCGATAGGGTCTGATAGCTGATAACGTCTGAAGAACTTAATACACATTTTTGAGGATGTGTTAATGGTGTCATTAAGTTTGTATAAGGTCCTGTCTCCATTTAATGTATATTAAATACAAAAATATGTACTTAAAATATCGATAAATGTTATCAGTTATATAGTTATCGACTGACGTCTTTTATGCATTTTTTTAAATACACTTATTTGTAAATATCGATCGGATATACTCGACGGACGATATTAATTAAAGTTTCCGAGCATTTGTAAGTTTTCTCATCGACATAAGTTATCAAATGATGTCCTAATTAAACTTGACTTAAATCGAAATCATTCATTTTCACAAGCTACCTGTTTCACGCAACGAAGAACAGGTGAAGAGTAGAACAGCAAATGAGGATAGTTATCGATACATGCCTATACCGGGTAATTTTCCATACAAATAGACAATAATGATAATCGACACTCGGCGCCTCCCTGCCAATATGAATAATAGTTATCGATCGCTATTGGCATTCCATAATAAATCGCATGCCGCATCGTGACAAAGCCGTAGAGTAAATGGTGCCATACCAAACTGGAATGTTGAGTTCATTACGAGCAATATCAACCGGAGAGCAACAACAACAATAATAAGATAAACGACAACAAAGAACGCCTCAGGCTAAGGTCAAAGTTAAACAAAAAGAGCGCTCCACAAAATGCATAATTGATTTAAACACGAGTACTTTAGCTGCCTTTGTAGGCAGACAGGCGGGCAGGCAGGCTGGATGGAAGGGGGGAATTTCTGTATTCTGTTGTCTTTTTATTCGCAAAGAGAAAAAGGTCAACTAACGTACAATTTGTGGGTCAACATTATTTGATTTGTGCGCCATGGCGTGGGCCGGCTAATTTGACGCCCACAAAAAAGACAAAAGCAAAAACAAAAGGCCCAAAAACGAACCGAAGCGCGTCGCTTCAATGATGATGCAGCAGAAGGCTGAAAGGCAGCCACGATAAATGAGAAGAGACAGGAAGGAGAGAGAAGGAGAGACTGAAGAGTGCAAGTAGATGGTTTTCGAAAAACAAACAAAAGTGAAGCCGCACAAAATTGCTGGTAAATACTTTACTTAGCCGGTACATAAGTTCGTCCGGTTCTGCTGCTGCTCTTTCAAACGAAACTGAAAACGAAAACGAAAACGTTGTGAAGAAGAAGAAGCAATGTATATATACGAAAATCCTCCATTTCCATTTCCGACCCAGTAATCTTGATGCCCAATTAACCTTAAAAGTGGATTTTCGCATTGTTTCTGTTTCTATGTGCAGTTCAATCTGCGCGTCTCCTCCACAACTCGAACTCCACCTACGACGCACAGTGGGGCAATACCATAAAGACCATAGCAAAAAGCAAAAACAAAGTTTTTTAACAAAAAATGTTCAACAAGCTGTGAAAAAGCATTACAAATTGGAATCAAGTGTGATTAAGTAAAATAAAATAGATTTTTCTTCTTTTTCTAAATTAGGCGCGATTAAATTGAATTTAAATTGTAAAAATTACTCTTTTCTTATCAATAATTGGGAATTCGACAGTAATTCTTTTATGTTTACTTTATAGTAATAGGACATTTCTATAGAAAATAATATGATATGCTCTACTTATTATCGACTTAAAATAAATACCATGCGAATCAAATATTGATCAAATTTCAATTTTGGATTGAGATTTAATGAACTAATTTGCAGTCATCGAAAGTATGATTTTTAATTTATTTTTTATCATTTAACGATGATAGAGTGATAACCCTTTCTTAAGACAAATATTAAACAATATATTAAATATTAACAAAATGTCAACTATGCATTGAGATTTAATCAACTAATTTTGCAGTTATCGAACAATTTATATATGTAAATGATTTTTAATCGAATTTTCGATTGGATAGATTAATAACCCTTTCTTAACACAAGATAAATTATCCCTTCAATAATAATTTTAAAAATAATTTTTCGGAAACTTTATTATAAAATATTTAAAAACCCAATAAGACATGCAAACATATCTGAATTTTCAAAAATTTTAAGGCTTAGTCAGCTTTTTTTATATTTTGATGGGCCTGTAGCTTAGGAACTACGATTTTTGCAAGGCGAAGCTCAGAATGCTCCACTGTGCAACGATGACGGCGACAACAACAACTGAAGCTGAAGCTGAAACTGACTGAATACTGACAGACATGACTGTCTGACTGTCTGGTTGACTATCCGTCTGTCTATTGTCCATACGCCAACTTGATTGCAAGCTGCGCAGAGCTGTGCCGTGCTGTGATTTACGGCCAACATTGCAACTTGGCATAAGTGTTGCACAGCCTATAACCTTTGCAACATGCTGCGACTCCGACGCCGCCGCCACGCCGCGTCGCGCCCCGCTACAGACGACGGCAGCAACATGTTGTAGTCTTTTTTCGTGCCACATTGAATTAAATTGTTTGTTTGCTTTGTTGCAATTGATTGTGGCCCAGCCAACGTTTAATGTTGCACTCGTAAGTGTAGGTGGATGTGGATGTAGCTGTAGTTGTAGCTGTAGCTGTGGATGTTGCATGTCGATTCAGTTTTTGGCAGGGCTTTTAAGAGATCGCAGCAGCAACGGCTGATGAATCATCACAAAATTTAATGAGATATTATTGTTGAATGACATCATGGCCTAAAAGGTGCTGAAAGACCACAAAGTTGCATTTGATGGGAAAGAGAGAGAGAGGAGGAATAAACCTGCAACGAAACTTGTTGCAATGAAAATAAATAAGAATGCTCTACATAGAGATTGCTGCACTAAGAGATACCCTGTGCCCAGGTCTAATAAAGAAGAAAAAGAATTCTGTGAATTCTAAGCCGAGATTTGTGTCTTTAGCTCCGACAGTCTCTGTATCGTTTGAATATCAAATATAAACAAATCTACTGAGTATGTGCTAAGAAAAAACTCAGTCGAAATGATCTCTAATGAAAGGCAAGAAATGAATGTAAATATTATGGGCTTAAGTGTGCTCAAGTTCCTTTAGTTAAGTTTAAGGTAAATCAACAATATATCAATGATAAAACAAACAGATCGATAGAAGTAGCAGAGTGTCAATATTGTTGCAAGTTGTGGCAAAAAGATTTTTAACTGAAGCTGGAATTGAGTGATGAGAGTATTCAGAGTCGAGTGGAGATCAGTTCTAAAGAGTAGAATGTAATAAGGACAAGAAATCAATCAAACAAATGAAAATATAAAGAAATAATAATAATGGCTTTATTTAAGAAACAAACAATTTTTAAACGGCATTCAAGCAAATTTAAGGAAGTGGAGAGAGTAAAAATATAAAATGAGGCTTCAAATTATATTATTAAAATTATTAATAAGCTGTTACATATGACAATGAAGTGTTTAAAAATAACAACTGTACTTTTTTTGAACAAATTTTATTTTATTTTTATTTTTTTATTTTATATTATAAGTATTTTGAAAAATACATCAATTTAATAATTTCATATCAATATAGAAGTTTTTAGACTATAATGTTAAATTGACGGAAATATATATTTCACAGATCAATATTATCTTTTATAATATCAAATTTCAAAGTGTTTTTGAAAGATCAATAAGAATAGATATATGGTTTGGCGATCTTTCTAATTATAGATGCTGGCTTTGGCCGGCTCAAGGTATAGAATAATAAAGAAAACAATAAAAGAGTTGAGTTTAAATAAATCAAACCTGAAAAAAATACCCAGAAACTTGGGAAACTTTTCGAAATACTATTTTTGTATGGGGTATCCTGGAATCAGCATAAACTTTTCTTTTCGATTTTTATAAGATTAATCATAGAAAAACTATTATTTTTCATTTTTATCATACAAATTTAAAACACAAATCTTCAATAAAATAAAAAAATAAAAGTTTTATAATTTATTTTAAAATTTTTATAACTTTTATTTATTGGGCGATCTTAACACTTCATAAATTGAGGATATACACATATATATTCAATTTTCGCAAACCCAATATACTATTTTCCCTTCGGGAACATAGTATAAATATACCTATGGGCATAAATATATATTCCACTTAAACTTAAAATTGTTTTCTTAGTTGTAAATCTGTCAAAGATGAAGAAGATGAAGATGCTTGACTGGCGAATAACTGAATTTATTTTATATTGTTATATTTTTTTTATTATTTTAAATATAATATGATATATAAAATCTAAACACATTTTTAAGGAAAAGCAACTATTAGGCGTTCGTCTCAACAACTGAATTATGTATTCAACTGAAATTAATCCTTGACTTCTATGCTTATCTACTTCTAGTCCTTCTTTGGGCGTTCGTACAACAACTTGTCCTCCATATCGGACTGCAAGAACAACGGCGAATGCATCATCAACAAGAAGAACCGAACGGCCTGCAAGGCCTGCCGGCTGAAGAAGTGCCTCATGGTGGGCATGTCCAAGAGCGGGTCTCGTTATGGGCGACGCTCCAACTGGTTCAAGATCCACTGCCTACTGCAGGAGCAGCAGCAGCAGGCGGTGGCTGCCATGGCGGCGCACCACAACAGTCAGCAGGCGGGCGGTGGGGCTGGCAACATGTCCGGTGGGGCAGCATCCAATGGCTGTGTGAAGTCGATGGCGGGCGTGACAGCGCCATCGGCAGCTGCTGCCGCACTGGGCATACTGGGGCATGCCACTGGCGGCTATCCGGGCCTGTATGCGGCCGGAGCGGCGCGCAGCAAGGAGGAGCTGATGATGCTGGGGCTGGACGGCAGCGGGGACTATGGCGGCATTAGGCATCCGTCGCTGGTGGCCTCGCCATCGGTCAGCTCGCCGGACTCGCACAACTCGGACAGCTCCGTGGAGGTGAGCAGCGTGCGTGGCAACTCATTGCTGCAACTGGGTGGCAAGCAGAATGCTACAGGGGCTGCCACGGCGGGTGATGGCAGCCAAATGGCTGGCGGCACGGCGCCCGGGCGACCGCCACATGTGCGCAAGGAACTGTCGCCATTTTTGCCTCTACCATTTCCGGGTCTCGGCTCGATGCCAGTGATGCCACCGCCCGCGTTTCTGCCGCCCTCGCACTTGCTCTTTCCCAGCTATCATCCCGCGTTGTACTCCCATCACCAGGGCCTGCTGAAGCCCACGCCGGAGCAGCAACAGGCGGCGGTGGCCGCGGCCGCGGTGCAGCATTTGTTCAACTCGAGCGGTGCGAGTGGGCAACGCTTTGGGCCACAGCTGCATGCCACATCGCCGTTTGCCAACCACAAGGAGGAGGCGGCTGTAAGCCCCAATCACGGCAACAACAACAACAACAATCATGTGCTGCCCAATGGCGTCAAAATGACAACATCTGCCGCGGATGAGCTGACGAAGCGTTTCTATCTGGACGCCGTGCTCAAGTCTCAGCGGCACAGTCCACCGCCGCTGGCGACCAAGTTGCCACCGCATAGCAAACAGGATTACTCCATATCGGCGCTGGTCACGCCGAACTCGGAGAGCGGGCGGGAGCGTGTGAAGAGCAGGCAGAGCAATGGCGAGGCGGATGAGGAGGAGCACGAGGCGGCCACTGGCAGTGATAAGGCAGCAGCTGAGGAGGAATTAGAACAGGAGCTGGAGGAGGATGAGGAGGATCTGGTGGTGTCTATGACGCCGCCATGCTCGCCAGCCCAGCAGCAGCAGGAGCAGCAGCCGGAGCAAGCGGATGTCCTTGCAACAGCACAGGATAATCCCATCGATTTGAGCATGAAAACCACTGGCAGCTCCAGCTCCAGCTCCAGTTCCAGCTCCAGCAGCAGCATTAAAAGCAGCTGCCAGGAGCTCAGCGCTGAGATTTATAGCAATAATAGGGATCCTGCCTTATCACCCGAGAGTAAACAGGATGCCCAGGAAGAGCTCAAGATAACAGCTGCCGTTAAGGCTGAGGATGAGACAACGCAGCCCGAGCTGGAGGATAACAGCACCACGGAAACGGTTAAGACCAGCATTGAGCACAAGCTGAACAACAATAACAACAACAATAACAATAATAGCAACAACAACAACAACAACAATAGCAATACAAGTGATATTGAGGCCAGCGATAACATCAAGCGCAAACTGAACGAGCTGATCCAGGAATCGAATGGCTCGAAGCGTCTGCGCTTGGAGTCGCCACCAACCAACATAGCCGTCAAGGTGGCAACCTCAACGGCACTCGATTTAACCACCAAGGTGTGATCGATAAGCTATCGATAGGCACAGCGGCGACAATCGATCGTTGGGTTACTCCACAATGCAACAGCATTTTATACAAACTGTCAGATATGCGATGTTTTCGGGAGTTTAAGTTTGTTTTCGCTTTTCAAACTGTAGTATTCGTTACAAATGTGTAATAATTATTTTAAATATATTTTTTAAAAAAGTTAATTAATGTTTGAGAAGTTTGACAAGTTCCTTAAATAACAGCATTTTGAGCAATGTCACAAAATCCTTAAAGAACTTCTTCAGTTTCTGACTAATTGTTGAAGAAATAAATAATTAATAAAATCCTTAAGCTCTCCTGATCATACAGTACAAGAACCAAATATTTTAAGCAAAGAAAGCATGGTCAGAGTAAAAAAAATATATATGGCATTGTTACTAAGCTTAGACCAACGTTTATTCACAATTTATAATAAATGAAATTGAACAATAATATATATTGCTTATTTAGAAACGGTAACTAACTTCAAAAACAAAACATAAAAGACAGTTTGGCCTCTTACAAAAAATGTAGCATTTTGTTGCATAGTGTTTGTATGGAAGTTGCCCCCAATATCCACTCATCTCCCCTCCCTCCCACTATGCCAAATACAACAAGAAATCGTGTGTTCAATGTTAAGTCCGTGGTTCGTGCCGTTTTTAAAGATATTATCACATCGTTTAAAACAACTAACGAAATGGCAAAAATATGCAAAAGGCGCCGACGCAGTTCCAAAATTAGCATATGAGATCCAAAAAGTATAACAAACGGTGCGAGTCGAGTTCTTAATTAGATGCAACGCATTATAAAACAAATATTTCGATTAAGCAAAATGAAATGTACGAGTATTTAAGAACGATGACAACAAAGAATATAATCGAATCGAATTGAATCGATTCGCAAACGAATTGAATCAAATCGTATCGAATCGGATCGAATCGAAACGAAACGAATCAAGACCAGCCTAAATTGTTGCAAATTATGCAAGACAGCTTATCTGTATCGTTTGCATAATATTAGTAGTGGAATTTATAATTTATAAGCTAGGTTTTCGTTATAAATAGTATAGCATAATATACTTATTTTACTTATACACATAGTATATACATATACAATACCTAAAGTTTCTTAATAGACATATTTCAAGTATTTCGTAGCCTAAACATTTTGATGTTAATCTCCATAAGTATATAAATATATATAGTATATAGTCTATAAATACTTATATGATCATAGCGAATTTCAACTTTAAACTATTGTATTTGATTGCTTTAGTTTTCGAGTTATTAGTCACAATTAGCAAATTTGTATCCTTAGCCTCTACATATATTAATAAATAAATACACAAACAAAATCAAAGCACCAACTTGTATAGCATAAATTATTATTCTATTTGTATATTTTAGTGTTATTTTTTTGGGCATTTTTCATGCTTTGTATGCAAATTGTGCGACACAACATGAAAAGAATCAAAACTGAGAGATAAACGCAAGAAAATATTATTGATATTAAATAAACACAAATAAATATTTAGATGAACGACTTTGATGGGCCTTTTTATTGGTTTCTGGGTGCGTTACGAGCCATGAGGAAGTGGGTCAAAGAGCACATCAATATGTACATATGATAAGTTGAGTTAAGCTTGGGCTGCTTATCGATAAGGTTGTGGCATAGATGGGAAAACTTTGAGCAGTGAGTTGCCCAAGAGAAAGCAGACGTGTTTATGATCACAGTATAATATGATATTGTATATTAAATTATGGAAAATACTTTGTAATTTCACTTGATTTTGCAGATATATGTAGATGATATGTTGTGAAATTGAGCAAATTTCAACTGCGACTAAATGAGGTTGGGTATTATTATTAGAGGGCAGTGTACTGCGTCCTATAAGATCTATTGTATCCTTGGAAGATGGTTTTTTTAGAGAATACAGAACTATATCATTGACACTATTTTCTTTGGTATGATACCAAAAGGGTTTCGGAAAGATTTTTTAAATCAAATTTTCAACTAAGAACTTGTTTCTTTTAATTGGCCTTAAACTCAAAATACCTGCTGCATCTTTGCCAACTCCCAGTCAAATAAACGATGAACTACAATAATAGTATCAGGGTTAAGTTTATATGATTTATACGCATTGTTGCGAATATTAATATCCCAATCTATTTATATCTGTAATAAATAATAGTTAATACAAAGATACACAGATAAGTTCTGAAGATCCAAATCAATCTGCAGACACAAAAACATTATACAAAAAATTAAAATATAAATAAATTATACGAAAATCATAATTTATAATTATAGTTTTAAGGTTTTTAACTCACATGTTTGTTTATCCCAATTTCTTTAAATTTTGTTTTTACTTAAGTATTCCTAAACTAGATGAATTGCAGAATTCATTCACTCGGAGAAGAGCTACGTTATTACAGCGGGTCAAATCCATGGCCTAAATGTGTCAGGCTAAATTAGCCTGAGTACCAAGTTTAAGCAACATATATGCACTTTGTAACTAATATTCCATACAACGATGCATCTGATGAGCTGCTTAAATTAGAAATAGACAAGTATCTGAGTTCCTGGTGCATTTATCTTCAAATCAGTCCCCGGACACTCGTCGGCAAGTGCAAGCTGCAGTTGAGTGAAAACAATTCCCACACAAAAAGATCTATTCGAATCTTTTTCTCAGCAGCTGAGCTTCAGTTAGAGCTTCAGCTGTGTCAATGTGCATACCAAGAGAGCCAATCAATCCGAAATCTATTTCAATCAATCTTTGCGTAATTGTAAATACTTTCAACATATTTCGCTTTGCCTTGGACTGACAGTTGGCGCGACGAGTTCGCGACGAGTCGACGGTAAATGGCGCGAAAATTATAGCAAATGCTCGACTCGACTGTAGGGGCGGAGTGAGGGGCGACTGGCAGACCTGAATTCGTTTCTATTTATTTCACACTTGAATTGATGCGCAGCAGCAGATTGACATTTTGCAAATGCTGAAGCTGAAGCTGAAGCTGAAGCTCATGCTAGAGCTGAAGCTGAAGCTGAAGCTGTAGCTAGAGCTCGAAAGCAATTGGCGGCCAAGTCCGGGAACCAAGACAGACAGAAGCCAAGCGACAAATGTTGCCTCTGGGCCTTTGGGCCTCTGGGTGCAGTCTTGGCCGGCGACAAGGCTTGACGACTTGACGGGGCCCAGAGATCTAGTCAGCCAAAAGAGCTGGGGCTAAGTGAGCTTCTCTTGCTGGGCACGCACAGTGGCCTTAAAGGCCAATAAAGCCACTCGCATTCATTTTATATTTTAGTTGATAACAGTGCTATTAATAATATGACCTATATATTTTTTAATATTTTATCTTATTTTTTTTATCAAAGGCTGCTGCCGCTTAAAAAATCTTTGATATTTCCAAAATGAAATGTAATCTTATCGATATTTGTAACGGATTGTAAACAATCAAATAAATACATTAAAAAACAGCCAAGCCTGGAAAATGTTTACATTGTTAGCCAGTAAGTATTGGAAAGCCTTGATCTTCACTAAAAAGGTTACTAATCGATTATCGATTCTAAATAATCGGTAATTGTAAAACAATCAATTAAATTCGATCTTTGCGAGGTAAATTATTTGTACAATTTCTTTCTTTACCTAATTGGAGATATACAAAATCATATTATTTTAAAGCAAATTATTTATAATCTAAATATTCACAAAACATGTTATTAATCGATTCCAAAAATATCGAAGCTTGTATAAAATCAAACAAATACGACTTTTTCGTGGTATATTATTTAGTTTTAAATTTCTTTCTTCATCTGTTATGGGAAATATATAAATGCATATTATCTTAAGGTAAATTAATTACAATGAAAATCTTCACAAAAAAAGGATACTAATCGATTACCGATCCAAAAATATTGATTCTTGTAAAAAATCAAACGATTTGTCTTTTTTGAGGTATAAAATTTAGTATTCAATTTCTTTCTTTATCTCTTATTGGAAATATATAAAAGAAAATTATTTATAATGAAAATCGTCACAAAAAAGGTATACTAATCGATAACTGATTCCAAAAATATCGATTCAATTCGAATATTCAATTTCTGTCTTCATCTCTTATTGGAAATATATAAAAGCATATTATTTTAAAGCAAATTATTTAAAATCGAAACTGTCACTACTCGGTGATGTTAAGACCAGCTATAATAATGAATTGGACTTGGCAAATATAAAAATCCATAGAAATTGTAAACAAATAAAAGCGTTCAATAAAGTCAACAAAGTATTTTTTCTACGAATAAATAAAGACTGTCAATTTGGCACCACTGTGCTAAGTCCCTTGGCGTATTGTCAGCACTGAATAGTAGTGCAAATAAATTTCAATTGCGAGACACATTCTCCCACTGACATTGTTTGACACTTTGACTGCACACAAGATCCAGCGAATTTGCATGCAAATGCGTTCCACGGAGAGAAAGAGAGAGATGGGGAAAGGGAGGGAGAAAGGTGGGGAAAGACGAGAGCAGACTTTATTGTTTGATCTGCAAAGATTGGCCAACACCCAGCGGCGTTTTTGCTAACAAGCTGCAAAGTTTAAAGACGTCTTATAGACGACAACAACGACGACGACGACGACGACGACGACGCACCCAGCTACCAGTTGAAAGTCTCTTGGGACGATCTTATACTCCATTTATATGCTCCAAATCCATTAAGTGTTTTGACGCTTTTATTTGCTACCCACACACGCAAACACACACACACACACACAAATGCTGACTACACCCTAAACTCTTGTCGCGCATTTGGAACACTTTCCGCACCTACGACAACAGGCTCTAAAACAAAAGTTAACTAAGCAATTCGACTAGCAGATGCCCTATACTGAGTGTTATGTACGTATATATATATATCTGTATATATTCAGAAAAGATATCAAGTACTTTGTACAAGTACAATGGGCAAGACTCTCATTTCAAGAACGTTTTTTTTTGTGGTAACAAAGTTTTCTATTGTAATCTCGGACTGATTTGATCGGAAAATTCTGGAATGAATATGAAGAATCCTATAGAATATGAACCTAAAGAATCCAGAATATGAAAAAAATATTTCAGTGATATTATAAACTTAAATTAAGATTTTTATTCATATCCTACTATTTAATTTTATTTGTATTATTATTATATTCTATATTTATTGGTCGATTTCAAATTGAAGACTTGTACATGGTTAATACAAAAACAATTAAGAGCGTATAAAAACAACAAATATATAAATTCCATTCCGATAATTCTAGATTGAGATGGGGCAGTCATTATGAGTGTATATATTCATCATTTTAAAATATTTGGAATGCAAATTGTGTCTAGAATTCGTTTCCATCAATTTGAGGAAGGTCCAAATGGGTAATCAAAATTTTAAAATATACGAGAGCTCTGGGTTCGTCTTGATTATACAAAAAGGAGGCCATCTTCATAACTACTCTGCTGTTGAGGCCGATCAAGAACACATATATGCATACAGAGATGCCTTCCTTTTGTGTGTTACGTGAATTAGCAACATTTTGTTATGCCGTTGCTTACCAATTTAATGGGTACAGGGTATAATGGCACCAACGCTGCCTGAGACTGGAACTCCCAGGTTGCCCGACTCCACACGCATCATGTGATGCATGAAGCTGTTGCTCCAAGCTCCAAGCCCCAAGCCTCAAGCTTGGAGCGTGGTGTGTGCCAATATTAACACCTAACAGCATGGAAGTGAACTAATCTGAACTGGGCCCCTAAACCAAAAAGGCAGACGATGATCCGTTGAAAACTTGAAGACTACTTTTAATGCATTTAACAAGCATATACGAGTACTTATATTGAACACTGTAATCAACACGCCCACACTTGCAACGGTTACTCAAGTTTGACTAGCCCCAGAAATGATCAAAGTTTGTGTGTGCTCATACTATTATATGAAAGTGACTCTTAACTGGGTTAACTATTGCGCAAATGGAACGGAAGTCATTGAGGATAAGCGGATAGATCGAGTGAAATATACAAAAGATAGGCAAATACTTTATGAAAAGTGCAAAGAGGATTAGGAGGAGTAACAAGTTAGTGAGAGTAGGTTAATCATTTAATAATCTACACAAAAAACCATTGGACACACTTTTTACCAATTGGATAATTTCGCTCCCTAACCTCAAAGTGGGAGACTCAAGGTTATATGGGGAACTCTCTCCCCATCTCTATAAAAAGACCTGGATCTTTGAATTCCTCTGTCATGCATAATAAACACAAATCAAAATAGATAAATGTGCTTTCTAAAACTCAGCAACAGTAGGCTTTCCTGGGAAAATCTACCCCAACGAGCGGAAAACTGTTGTATACAACTTTAAAAATCTACTTCCACTCGTCACCACAGACGGGAAATGCGCTTAAGGTGAAATGTGTGACAGAAGGTTTTAGTTAGATCGGTTTCGAAGTTCTTCATATATGGTACTATAGAAAAAATCATAAAGCACGGGAGGGAAAATATTAATAAGCTATTTTTGTTTAATATTTACTTTCCCGTACATGCCACAACAATGTGCCACGGCGGAGTGTAACGGGGTGCACCTAAAATAATACAAAAATTATCAAAAATGCAATACTTTTTAATGATTAAGTTATAAAGCTACCAGCATTTAGGATTTCCTTAAGTTAAACTTACAGATGATCACAATATTAATTATATTAAATTTTACCATAGTGGTAAGAAATTTAAGCCAATTCTAACGTGTGTTTTGTGTCACAAAAAAACTATCAAGTAGCCGCACTCAACATTAACTATATTGATCACATTAACAAAAAACCCGATTAGAGACATTAACAGTTTTTCAGGCGTTTGCCAGCCTCTGAGACAGGGCGAAGAACAAAAACCAGAGATGAAGATAGAGTCGGCGATGTGGCTAAAGTCGGAACCTAAATGCCGCTAAGTGCCAAAATGACAAGCATAGCAAAACGGTGGGGATTTGGTGGGTTGCTGCTGCTGCTGCTGCTGGTGGTGGTGGTGGTGGTGTAGTGTTGCTGGTGGTGGGAGCCCATGGCATGACTTTGCTCAATGCCAGGCGCGCATACCATGGCCACATTAACTACTCCATAAAAGGTGTAAAGAAATCACTTAAGTACTTGTATGTCACTCCTTTGTCAAAGTAAATCATAGTGCGGTACCGTCCGGACAGGTTTTTATAGCCAGTCACAGGCTGAGCCAAAACCCAAAACCCGAATGCCCAAACCCAAACCCAAACCCAAACCCATTGGCAGAGCTTCACACAGCAGCCAAGAGCGCTGTGTCTAGGTATATAATATATAGGCGTAGAATGCTTTGGGTTATAAAGAATAAACGGGGGAGTTTTATTGACAGCCGCAATTACCACATAATCATGCAACAAATATGATGCTTGGATGGCAGCACGTTGATGACGTAGCGTTGTAGATAGACCATCAAGTAGTCAGGGGCTTTCAAAAGCAACAGCCCAACAAACGTGCTGATCCATTACGGGGGGTTGTGGCCTGGGCGGGGAGGGGTTGGCGGGTAGGCAGCCTCCACCAACACACAACAACAAAGCGACAATCACAGCACAACACCAGCTACATTTTTGTCTAGACTTATTGAGTGATCGTGGCAGGAGCCAAGGCAACCACAAGAAGGTGCAGCAGTTTTTTCTTCTCTATTTTTGTATTATTTTTTTTTTTTTTAATGGGGTGGCAATCACTTGGACGACGAGTCCGTGTCCGAGGTCTGGCCTGGCCCCAACATCAAATTATGGTCAAGAGTTTGGCGAGCAGAGAGCTGGCAACGAGGCGATGCCTCGTTTTGTGCTCTGAACTGGGTTGGCAGATACTTAAGAAATATGTTATTAAATAATAATGGAGTGCGTGGTTAATAGATACAGCAGCAACCACCAGCAGCAGCAGCAGCAGCAACCAGCAGCAGCAGCAGCAACAACTACTTGCAACTGAGGCAGTGTGAAAGAAGTGTGCGGCCCCCTTGGCGCAATCATTGTTAACAATCAATTAAGGAAATAAGTTGTTTATAAAATGTTGCTATTACTTTTCGAGCGCAGCTACCATAAATACGTCTAACTACGGGTTCCACTGCCCGGACATTACACTCTACTACAGTTTAAGAAACTTCTTTGAAGTCAGTTGCAACTAATTTGAAAGCAGTATCTTAATGCATACCAGAAACAAGATTTGTAATAACACTAATTTATAATCAATTATCTAGATCTATTATCAACTACTACCACTATTTCTAAATCTAATACAAGCTTTACTTCTACTACTTTTGATGGTGCTACAGTTTATATATTTATAATTTTACTAATTCTAATATTGCTTATACCACTAATATTACTTCTACTTATAAGTACTTCTACTATTTTAACTACTACTAATTTTCCTGCTACTACGACTAATCATAATTCAAATACTACTACTCCGCCTACTTATTATAATTCTACTACTGTCTCGATTAGCTGCTCTGTGAATTCTGCTTTTATTCCTACTACTCATTCTACTTCTACTACAACTAATTCTACTACTAAGCCGCGATTAGCTCTCCTGCGAATTCTACTACCATTTCCACTACTAATTGTACTAACAATTGTACCACTTAATCTACTACTATTTTTTAACACTACATTATAAGTTAGCTTTATGAGTTACAGCAAAATGTAAAAACATAGTCTTAAGGGTTGCCGAATTCTAAACTGTTAAATAAATATTGTATATAGAAAAACAAATAACTACTATTTCTACTATAAATTGCTGATGCGTCTACTACTACTAACACTTATTTTAATTCTATTACTACTTTTGGTTCAACTACTACGAATTCTAAATTAGAATTTCCAATGCAACTACTATTTTGTACTAATAATTCTACTACTATTTCTACCACGATTACTTATACTAATTTTAATTCAACTACAACTTCTGATTCGACTACTACGATTTCTACTACTTCAACTACTATTTTCTACTACTAATTCTACTACTATTTCTACTACTTATTGGTGCTATTTCTACCACTACTACTTATGGTAATTTTACTTCTATTGCTACTTTTGACAGCTACTATTTTCACTACTATTTCTACTACTATCTCTACTACTATTTCTAACAGTAATTGCTGCTACTTCTACCACTAATTCTACTACTATTTCTCAATGGACTAGTTTTACTACTACAACTACTAATTTTACTAATACTACTATTTCCACCGCTACTTTTAATATTACTACAACTTCCATACTGTTCTATAAAATATATCAGTAGTAAAATTTGCTTTACATGGTTGGAAAGTTGACAGATGATAAGTAATTCCAGGTATAAATTTTAAAAACAAATTTTCAGCAAGAGACACTTTTATGGTATTTATATAATTATTTAAGATGTAAAATATATTTTAACGTTCAAACTATCTGTGAAGTTTTCTATATTTCTGTTCATTCCTAAATGAAATAACTTTAGACTTGTATATTTTGTACAACAATAATTTGCTGCACAGTGTTCAGCTTGTATCTGAAACGAGAGGGACAATCACTTTGGGCTATGCTCTTGGCGAATATGTTTTAATTAATGTGTGGTAGACAGTTAATGAAACTGTTATAGTTATACATATGACTACACTATTACCATACACCATTACACCATATACGTAGCATAGAGGAGAGTTTATTAACCCGCCTTGTTAAAGACCAAAACCAAAAGACAACGCGCTCCAAAAAAGGGCCCCTTTGTGCGAAAGATCATTAATCAAGACACCCAGCAGGTGCGGTTCGAACTTTGGTAGCAAAAGTCCCAGAGAGTGCGACTACCGAACTGTACTACGAGTACTACTACTATATATACTTAAGGCTGATGTGTACGGTCAACTGGGGCCGTGGGTCCATGATTAGTGGCGGTGGCTACTTTAATGAGCGTTAACTGCGCCTCCAAAGTTCATTAAGTGCAGTCGACGGGCGCACACATGGCGTATGATTGATGCGCGAACATTTGTTCGACAAGCGGCGCGACGGAAAATTCTGTACAAAATTCAGTGCCAAAATCGGCGTTTAAATGAAAAACATTAATCAAAATACGAAACGCTCTTGCAGCAAAAGTTCTTCTGCAATTTGCATTACTTTGATTTGGTTGGCTTCAATCAACGTTTTGTATCAGAATATTTTGAAATCAATGCGGAAACTCATTCAAATCTTTTGAGTTTGTCTGTACATACACACACACGCACGCAAACACACACACACACAGACACCTCGGGCAGCACATTTGGCATTAATTTTGATTAATGGCCAAAATTGCCGGCTTGACCATTTTGAAAATGTTTTTAATTGTTTTCAAATCGGCGGCCGGGGCGAGCCAAAAGTCCCAAAAACTGCGCGTTCTACAAATAATTATAAGCAGTTTTTAATGATAAAAAGGTATAAAAAAGTCAAACAAAGCATTTGCCAGCAGCACTAATTGTTACAGATCTGGCGAAGAGGCGCACAAGTTGCTACCAGTTCTGACCCGCTGGGCATTTAAGCCTTTTTTCTTTCCACAATACTATACTGTATATATATATATACTTTTATTCATGAAAGCAAGTGCCGCTAAATGGCCAAAGGGGGATGGACACCGGAGGCAGCAGAGGAACCAAAGCACGCGCTAAATATAAAGAGAACCGAAAAAACAATTAAGGAAGGTTACAAAAAGTGCCACTAGAAGCGTATTAGAAGTATAACAGCAGCAGGAGTGACGGGGGGATGTTAAAAAGATCTGCCAGACAGGCCATAATCAAGTTATGGCATCGTTGGTTACAATTAATAACTATTATCCATTAATTTATATTACAACGACTTATCAAATGAGTATTGATATAAGCCCGCTTTTGAAATACCTAATAACTTACATATTTATATCGGAATCAATTGAATTAATCGATTGCATTGCTATCGATTGTAAATAAGTCTTTGAATTGCTTACTTGACTCGCATAATATTAACAATATTCACTTTAATATTATTTCAAAATTTACTGCAACTATCAGGCATGTCTTATCTCCGATAATCCTTCAACTCCCTATAATAAAAAAATAATAAGGGTATTCCTTAAAATGAGCTTCTTATCTTTTGATTATTCAAAAATCATACATATTAATTAAGAAAACGAATACCTGCCATTATGCTAGATAAATTACATGTAATACAGTAGACTTAAGATGATGAAAGACAAACTATACGTGACAAATTTATAAAAGGAAAGGGGGAAACTTTAAAGCAAGTTAGAGTGGTAAAAAGAACCGGGTGCCTTGTAGATAAATATATTGATAAAGAAAGAGTCATCCATGATAAAGGTATATTAAAAATTAGCATTAATTCTAATTTCAATGTACAAAATCCAGGTTAAAAGTACATTGAGATTTAACTTATTCATCAATACATTAATGCCAGGCATTGACTTGAATAAAGGATGTTTACTTAATTTTTATTTAGACTAAGTAGTTCCTGTAAATATAGTTTAAGATTAACTTAAGTAGTTCATAAAATAACAGAATGATTAAATGGAAAACTGAAAAAATAAATAAATGTACTTTATTTTAGGAAAAATCCTCAATTGGTGGAGGCAAAAGAATCGCCTATAACTTATTATTTAATAATGGCTTTGAGGCTAAGGGTTAAAAGTTACAAAGAAAAACTAGCATTAAACACTGGGACACTTTCGAATTCCTTAGCAGATCAATAGATCTTTCAAATTGTACTTTAGATAGACACTTATTAAACCTACCCAGCCTTAGCCTAGAATCAAAAACTATATATATTATACCTCTGGGTAATTTATTAATTTCATTTAAAAGTAGATTAGCTTAGTTGAAAACTATGGCTAACCTAGATTTAAATAGCACAGGCCAAACTCTGGGTTGATTTCAATATTCTCTATAAGTTGCCAACCTATTTTGCCATGAAAGGTACTAAAGTTGTAGTAAAATTGTGAGTCGCAAGAAAAAATACGTAGAAGTTGGCCATTTGAAGATTGTAGGTCAGACTACTTGCTGCACATGGAGTTTATTGTGGGAACGTCAGGTAAGAATTTCAATCCATATAGCCAACATTTCAATCCATCAAATCTCGTTGATTGTTCTTAATTGCTCCAGAGCCATGGATGACCACCAAGACTCCACCTGCCAGCTACGGTTTGCCTTTGCCTTTGCCTTTGCGGTAGATCCCGCTCCAAACATTTTCGAAACGAAAAACATTCTCAAAATGATTCCAAAAAACAAAAACAAAAAGGAAGGCAGTCAAGTTGATGGTGGTGGTGGTGGTGCTGCTGTTGGAGATGCTGTTGCTCTGGCAAAATGCTGTAAATTCCATAAATCTGTCAAGCGAAGCAACGTCTGCACTTGTTCGGTTGGCCCGGCTGGCCCCGGTTTGTACGGCTTTTGGTCTCTCTTGGCCAGCGCCTTGCAAATCTTGACATGTGAAATACGCAGATTTGCTGAGTTTTATGGGCCGCACAACAGACAATGCAGATGGATGGATAGTGGAGAAGTGTGTGGAGGAGAGACGCACGCTTTGGTTCAGCATTCCGTGGCTGCATTCAGTGCCCAGTGCCATAAACTTGGCTAAAGCGCAAAAGAAAACGCGGCTGCCTTTTGAAAGTGGCGGCACCAGCAACACGTGCAGAGATGTGGATGATGATGACCCGGCCACTTGAACTGACTGACTGGCTGGCTGGCTGGCTGGTTGGCTGGCTGGTTGGTCGGCTAGCTGGCTGGCAATGCACTCACTTGGATGGATGGATTGATGGATTGTTGCTTTGGTGGCATCGTCCAGTGCAAATGAAGACCTGTGACTTGGCCTGGCCACTTGTTGCCGCAGTCAGCAGTCAGCAATCGGCAGTCGGCACTCGGCAGTCGTCAGTCGGCACCAAAAAGCACCGAAAAGCTAATTTAAAGCAATTTAGTTTGAACGCGCGCGCATTTCCATGCCACAAGACAGAGACGCAGCTAGAGACAGAGAGGCTTCAAAACTGCACGAAATGAGGCTGAATGATGCACGGCAAATAACGACAGCCCAACAACAACAACAACAACAGCAACCGCAACAGTAACAACAACATTGCATTGCAACAACTTTTGGTACATTACCTGGACAGACATTTATTTATTATATCAATGCAAGCAACAACAACTGCAACTGCCGCAGCATCCACAGCTCTCTGATGGCCATGAGTTGATAGCCAGTCATAGCCGCATTGACACAATGGGCCTACAGTGGAGTTAACTGCTGCTACATTCACCTCAACACCTCCCAGCACCCCCAACTCCGCTGCCATCCCATGCCAACCTCTGCTGCAATTATTCGATTAGAAATTCCGTTAGACAGACGCCGACGGTAAACCTTTCAGTTGCATGTTACCTGAACTTAAGGCCCCCTGAACTGGCTATCTGACTAGCTACCAATATGGCAGATCAGGCACACACACACACACACACACACACACACACACACACACACACACACACACACACACACACACATGAGAACCGTAGACGCCCTCACAAAAGAACTGAAATATTAGTGCAGAGTTGAACCTGTGAACCCAAGCAAGAATCTAAGCCGCAAGGACGCCTTGAAATACCCTTCCGTTGAAAGGATAAACCTATGCCTATGGTATAAAATTATATGATATTCAAGATGTTAAAGATATTAAGGAAATTAAAGTTATTAAAGATCTTAAAGATATTAAAGATATTAAAGATATTAAAGATATTAAAGATATTAAAGATATTAAGGATATTAAAGAAATTAAAGATATTAAAGATATTAAGGATATTAAAGATATTAAAGATATTAAAGATATTAAAGATATTAAAGATATTAAAGATATTAAAGATATTAGAGATGTTAAAGATATTAAGGATATTAAAGATATTGAAGATATTAAACATATTAAACATATTAAAGATATTAGAGATGTTAAAGATATTAAGGATATTACAGATATTAAAGATATTAAAGAAATTAATGATATTAAAGATATTAGATATGTTAAAGATATTAAAGATATTAAAGATACTAATGAAATTAAAGATATTAAAAATGTTAAAGATATTAAAGATATTAAGGATATTAAAGATATTAAAGATATTAAAGAAATTAAAGATAATGTCTCACTTGCAAATTTAATATTAAATGTAGAGAAAGTAAGATTAGTTTCTATTCATTTTTTCCAAGATAAGACCTTTAAGATGAACTTATAAACTACACTCGTAAATTTAATCTCTCAAAGACTTCCTCTCTATAAAGTAATATATTATTATATATTCTTTTATTTATTAGTTTTTTATATTTATTTATTGTTATTAAATATTTATTTATATACATATTTCAATGGTGAAATGACTAAAAATGTTTAATAATCGTCTCAAGGGAATGCAGAAATAAATTAATTTATGAATTATTCACAAAACAGAATGGTATTTTGTGAATTTTCTTACATAAAATTCAAATAGAAATTAAAACATAATTACAACTAGTTTGAGCTGCCAAAAAGGTAGCAGTTCAAGCAATTAAATAAGCAAGCAAATTTTAAAAAACAAAAAATATGTAGAAATTAATTACATTTTATAAATTTAAGAAATATTTAATTTATTTAATTTTAAGATACCCTAAATTGATTTGTCCTTAATTTTTCTTGTAGGTGAGATATTAAATGAAATAATATTAAATGCATTAAATAAATTGATTAGAGTTCCTAAAGAACATAATTATTTCAGGTGCATCTTTAAGCAAACAAATTAATCCCCAATTAAAATAAATAATATTAAATTTATTGAATAAACTGATTACAGACCCTATAGAACATAATTATTAAGGGTGCATCCTTGAGCAATATTCGCAACAACTCGTCAAGGCTCGCAGAATCTTCCCTAATATAATCTTTACTTCCACACAGGCTTTTTGATGGATTGGCGGGCACTGTTAGTTGACTTGAACCTGTTACCAGGTCGTATACTTAATGCTTTACCCTGGCTCAGACGAACTGTTATAATTATTGCTGCTCGTAAAAAGAAACCTGCTTAGAAATGCAATGCAATCTTTTACAGCACATACCGTAAGTTCGTTACTCAAGTCTTTTGTTTGCCTATTTCCTTCTGGCCTATACGAAATTATATTGGAGTCTAGGACACGAATACGTAAATTAAGAAAAGCATGGCCGAGTAAAATTGATTTTTCAGTTTCTTAGTGAAGCAGCACTTAAATTTCATGAGCTCGAAACTTAATTAATTTCTGGTTGTTAGATTGTTGATTTGCTAATTACCTGGTAAAAAAAACCAAAAAAAAAACAACTGGTAAGACTTTTTCATGAGTTTGGTTAATTGAATTTTGAGTAGTTGCAAAATGTCTGTAGTAGTAACTCCCAAATTTTGATTCAACAAACAATAAATTAGTGATTATTATTTAAAATTCTAAACTTAAGAAGCAAATTGTTATTATATTTTTTTATATATTTTTTTTTTTGCTAAAACTTTGCATTATTATTTAACTTGTGCAATGGCAGCTTAAACTAGTTGTATATATTTTTTAATTTACTTATATAAACTACTAAACTTAATTATAGTTTATCGAGCTTATGGCTTATAAATATAACTATAATTAAAAGTAATAAATTCAATTCGTTAGATCAAAAGAAGAAACTGCTTTCAGTGAAATGCTTTCAAATGATTTAAGAACAATGATAAAAGTTAGTAAGTAAATATTAATTAAAAATTTCAAACAAGTTTAATTTGATCAATCAAAGTTTATTTGATATTTCATAATACATTGCTATACACATGAATTCTCATGTATTCACTCTAAGTGGCAGCTATAACTAATTCCAAAACGTACACAAAATGTTGTATAAATTGGAAACTTAATAGTACAAATTAGTTATGTATACTTCTCATGCAGTCAATGGGCTAACATGGCCTTAACCAGTTGAACTTTAGCCAAGAACGGTTAGCACAAGCAATCAAATCAACTGTGAACTACTTAAAATCAGACACTAAACCAACTCAAACCAAAGAATCAAATTGCCTTTTGCCGCTACCTCAGTTGCTTTGAACGGTTCCTCCAACTGGAGGGCTAATGAACCAATTACTAGCTGGGGCCATAAAACAGACAGCAATGCGAGCATTCTAAGCGCTTGTTACCATGGTGATTTTATTCTTTTATTTTTTATTTTGGGGCCCAGCGCACTAGAATTCCCACCGTCACCAGGTAACAAACTATATGCATGAGCGACTGGGAGACTCGGACGGACAATCTCATGGCTGACCTCTATCTTTGGCCAAAAGCCAACTAAAACGAAACCGAAATGCAGCTGAGAGCCTCAACTAGACCGACATTAAAGAGCCGAGGACTGAAACTGAAGGAGGCCCCAAGGCAAAACAACTGCAAGATCGATCCGAAGCACGAAAAATGCGCCTCCACAAAAGATATTGCGACTGTCATAAAACAATATTATTGGCATTATTACATTTAAGTGTTGACAGCATAATAAAATAATTGTCGACAGACAATTTACAACAACAACAACTGGAGAAACCTAAATCATGGATCTCTCGATCGGCTATCGTATCGTTTTGCACTTTTGTTGAACGGGTGGAAGTGGGGAGTTAGAGGAGGTACATCATGTCGTTTCCCATGTAAAACACTTTTAAAAATCACACTCACAACTCAAGCCGAATGCAAAGTGCAACAAGTCATCAGGACGCTGACTTGGAAAATGTACAGATCTTTCATAGTCTGTTTTCTGGTATCTCTCCCTCTCTGGACTGCAGTCCGGTTAAAGATCAAAAGAATTGTGCGGCGCTTAACGCGCTGGGGAATCGATAGAGAGAGCAAGATAGAGCGAGAGAGATGCCTCGACGATGCTCATTCATATAATTCACCCTCATTTCATAATAAATTGCTCTCAATTGATCACGACAATAGACAGCGATGAAAAGTCATGCCAAAGTTGACTCTGGATCGGAAAAATCGGGGGAAACATACGACGAACGAATACGAAACACGGCGCAAAAGTTAAATTGGCAAAGGCAAAAGGTGCGACGGCATCGACTTTGTTGGCGGCGTTAAGTTGTAGGTGCAAAAGGAAAACAAGTCAGATTGATTTAATCAAAGCTGCTCGACCAACAAATACCCTGTATTGCCGCAAGACTTGTGCGTGCAAATATTAATTATATTAAATTATTTTGTGTACACTTATTTAGATCGTCAAGAGAACGCCTTGCGTTCAAAGTAACTAAGCGAATCTCCGCTATTCTCAAGCTATCATTATTTGACATGAATTTTAAATGTTAAAAAACAAAAAAAAAAGAACAAGATTAAGAGAATTTCTTGAGTTAAAGGCTTTTAAATTGTACTTAACTGATTTTCCTATGTATATTTATAAATAGATTAAAAATCAAGGAATATTACAGCTGACAGAAATAGTATTTACAATACAATCCACATTGTATATTTAAATAATAATAACTTAACATCCTTCAATCTGTCTTTACTAGATTCCTTTTAGATTCTATAAATATAGCCTGTTAAACGACTTTTATCAATATGTATATTATCTGATCATTAAAAGATTTTTGGGAAATAAAACTGATATAATAAACTGAACATCTACCAAAAATCAATGCCTTAACTTTAATAATAAAAGGACAAGAAAAAAATTCTTAATATTAGTGTTTGAAAACTTAGCAGATCTTGTCCGTAGCTTTTATCTATTATAAGAACAAGTAACTTTATTGCTGATCAAACATATATGTCTGATGGTTCGTTACCTCAACTTTTACCAACTTATACCCTTTCATACTCATTTCAAGTCTACAGGGTATAACGGGAATCACCAACTGGACACTGTCCTATACCCAGGCCGTCTCAAGGCAAATAAGTCATATACCAAAATGAACGTGGCACCGCAAAAGGTTTTCAGCATTGGCAACATAGGAAATTGGTCCAATATTTTGTCGACACTGCCTGATTGGAAATATCGCAATAGCCCGCACCACACTTCAAATGCAGCTCCTAAGCAAGCTCCCTGCTTATTTTCTGCCCGCAGGAAGCGCAGGCTCTTGCACAGTGTGGATTGATGATGAATTATGTAGAGCACGAAATACGAAGTGCATTGTGGTGCTGGTGGTGCGGTAGTGCTGGTGGTGCTGGTGGTGGTACTGCTCTTGCTGAGTGGTGTGGGAGTTGTGCTGATTTGGCAGCACAGCTCACGAAGTCGTTGAGGAATTTTAATGAAAAAATCAACAGCAACAAAAATACAAAAACAATTGTGAAAAATGTTAAAAGGAAATTTCAAATTGCAAGAAAAATGTTTAAAAATATATCTTAAAATATTGTACAAATATTTGCGTGCTTTGTGAAATATTGTGAAATTTAAATAAAGAGTAAAAGTCAATTTAAAGAATTTAAGAAAGTATATTTTAACGAATACTAATTGGAATAATAATAGTATTAGAAATCTCAAATTAATAGAAAATGTTTAAAAATAAAGAAAACATAAGAATTGTATAAAATGGTATAAATATAAAAATTTAAATAGGGAGTCAAATTCCACGTAAAAGTTTTATTTTAAATATACTAATAAAATAATAATAGAATAAAATATTATTTGTCCATAGTAAATAGTTTAAGTAATCTTCCCACGTTCATAATATTGTCAAAACTGAACCGAATGCTACATTTATATTAATTATAAGCTTTAAATATTTTATTATTATTTTATTTTATTATGTATTTCTTTACGAAGCCAAACAATGTGTTCAAAAAATTGAATTTAGTACAGAGTTATGAAAAAATTTTAAAAGCCTACTGTTATTATTATTCTTAATTATTATTATTACTGTTATTATAATTATCATTATTATTATTATTATTATTACTATAATTATTATTATTTTTTTAAATTTATATTATTAATATTATTATAATTACTATTATAATTACAATTATTATTATTATTATTATTATAATTATTATTATTATTATTATTATAATTATTTTTATTATTATTATTATTATTTATATTATTATTATTAATATAATTATTACTATATTATTATTATTATTATTATAATTATTATTATAATTACTATTATTGTTATTATTATTAATATTATTATTATAATTCTTATTATTATTATTATTATAATTATTATTACTATATTTATTATTTTTATTATTATTATTATTATTTTTACTATTATTATTTTTATTATTATTATTTTTAAAATTTCTATAAGGTCGATTGCGGAAAACAAGATATACTATATATATATATATATATATATATATATGTAAGATTAAGCTTAATATATTTATGTTTTTTCTAGGTTTGTGAAAAGAAATAGACCTAAATAATAAATTTTTGGCATGTACATATTATTTTCGCTGCTAGTATAAAGCTGATAATTAATCGATAATTGTCACACCCAGACACAATTTCCATAAGAAGAGATTAAAATTCTGCTGGACAGACACTACAAATATTTGTTCACATCATTGGAGAGAAGGGAAAGCGAGGCGTTGTCCAAGCTGCGTAGTCAAATCTGTGATCATTTCTGGCCAAGATGCGAGAAATGCAATGGCAGTGAGTATGAACCCGTTATATGTTTGCTGTGTGGCTTTGTTATTAGTGGTAATAACCGCGGGATACAGTCAACGTCGTCACCACGCACCAGCAGCAGCCAGTTGGCCAAGAGATGCCACGCTGAACCCACATGCACTTTGCGGTAAATGAAGTCTCTCTCTCAGCAAATTGTGTTATCAAGTCATGGGAATTGCCCTGCATGCCTAGAGAGACCCATACGGGCCATGAAAATTGTGCAAAAAAAATTTGTACAGGTAGCCGCTATAGGAGAAGCCCAATGAAAAACTCGTTAGAGTGGGCCACTGCGTGTGAGTGGATCCAAAACAAAAAGAAGTATAAAATAGCTGTTGCCCCAAACTGCGATCCGGGACGGTGTCCAGTACAACACACACTTACACACACACACACACAAGCATACACACACTGGCTGCATTATTTCACCAAATCATTTCATGCCACATTAATCCACTTTACCATCATCATCATCTGCGTCGTCGTCCTCCTCGCTTGGACATCAGCAAGCAGCCAACACGATCCGTATTCCGAAAACTACAATGTCTGGGAACTTTCTGAGGATGACGAAGAAGACGACGTGTGCCTAGAGGGTGTCAATTGATGCATATGAAAAAAAAATGCAATTTGTATGCGCCGTTTTGGGGGCTGTATTTTCAGAGTTTCTGTATTATACCCTGTATTCAAAGAGCAACTCCAACTGGCCATTAACTGGGAAAAGACACCTTTTTATGCTCTGAAGTGAACCTGTTGTTAAACAAGTAGTCGAACCTTCGGTATAAGAAAAGGTAATAAGAATAAAAATTCAGAACAGTCTCAAATATTTAAAATACTAATTTAATTTATTTAAAATATGTAAATACTAAAAATTGCAATTTAATTGTTAATTTAATGGCAAATAATATTACGAAACGTGATCGAACCAACAACTTAGTTCAATAAACTTAATTCTAAAATAATCGATTACTGCGAGTGTACAGTTTTTAAAGACTCAATCGATGTTTTTTCGATTAATCAGGACAGGAAAATCGATTAATTTAAACTACAAAGCTAAGCAGTTGTTGTTAAATTAATAAAAAATATAAATTTATAGTAAACCATTAAACAATATTATTCATATAAACTTATATTGAAAGAAACCAAAGAGGAAGCAAGGTTCGCATGACCAGAAATCAGTGTCTATAAGAATATGCAAATTAGATACGTATCTTAGGTATTTACCTACACTATATATATATATTTCTGATATATACATATTAAGATACGTTTCATCATACATTTTAGTTTGTTTTGTTACATTTGTTGGTTTAAATCACTTTGATCGCATCGTACAAGGAATTCTTTGTACAAGAAATAAAACGATGTTTTCTGAAAAATATCGATGTTCGTAGCAACCCTGAAAACATCGATAAGAGTTAACTATACTATGGTTTTGACATCCCTAGTTTTATAAGTGTTTCTTTGGGCTTCTAACCTTGATGTCATTCAAATATATGTAAGGAATCCCTTACTTTTATCCTGAAAATACCATTATAAACACTGGAAAAAGCTCTGTTCAGTAGATTTCTGTACAGGGTATCCCTAACCGACGCATCCCAGCCAATACATTCATACTCGTTTTCAGTTGGCATGTGTTGGAGTAGAGCATACGAGCCATGAGTGCTGAGTGTTGAGCTCAATTTACTATTAGCGTGACTTTTGGGTTAGTTTTTCTATTCGTCATGCAAAGCATCGCTTATTGGCGGCATTTGGAGGCTCTCTCCCTCTTGGGGCCAAATGGCGTCGTCTTTTTAAGTGTTTTATTGCAGCAAGTGATCTTCTATAAACTATAAACTGAAACTGCAAGCATTTACATCCAGGCAGCTGCGATAGAGAGCTCTATAATTTTGTTGCTCGATATTCGGCATGTGCTGAAGATGGGAACTGGCACAGTAATCACAAGTCAAAGCCCAGGAAAAGTAAACACGAGAGCTATAATATATACATCATAAAGGTTGACTTTCAGGAAAAGGCATATAAGATCTTATGATGTTCGTAAATGTGCATAAATAAAATTGATAGTTGAGTTCGTTGGAATAGCATAATCCTAATGAACTCTGGCACTATAATGGAAGGGGAACACAGGCAGACAATTGGCCAAAAATAATGAATAACAGAAAGCATATAAACTTACAGTTATAACTGGCTTTATAAAGTGGCAGTCTCTTGAACTTTCAAGGATTGTTATTTTAAATGAGTCCCAAAAGCTACGAACATGTACATAAATCTGTAAGAAATGCCAAATTTTGTACAATATGTTGGTTCATAAAAATAAATATAACTATATAAAAAGATTAAAAATAAAAATTAACTAATGAATTTGGTTAATCTTGAAGAAATATACAGAAATAAATACGTTGAGTTGATCAGTTAGTCCGATCTTAAATTCAGTCAAAGATTTGACAACTATTTAACGAATTTCTCAAGATATTTCCATGCTGTTTGGTATAGTATTTTGAAGTAAATTTTAGGATGTTGAAAAACATCTAACTTGGCTTAAATTATGTATTTTGGACTTATATATTTTCCAAAACTATTAAGCCATTGTAAGTTACGAAATAACTTGGATTTCAGCTTAAATAATGCCTCGGTTAATATAATAAATCGATAATTACCAGGGAAATAATGATTAATTTGTTTTTTTTTTTAAATAAAAAAAAAAAGTGCACCTTTAGCTACTTTCAGAAAGCGGGAACTAGACTAATTTACTCCTTTAAGGATAATCTATGCATTTTCACCATGATTTAATAAAATTTAAATTAATCATTATATTGTAATTTTTAAAAATAAAACTAATAATGATTACACATGAGCAACACTGTTAAATATAAGTGAAAGATCGAAAACTGAAAGAATGTATCGATATATCACCAAGAAAACGATCACTCTTAAGAAATTGTCATATAATTAAATAAAAACTGAAATATTAAATAAACAAATATTAATATTAATATTAATATTATTATTAATATTTTACAGTAGTTTCTATCAAAAATCAATTTTCAACAGGTGTAGAATAAATAATAAATCTTCGATCGATAAAATTAATCGATCCTTCAGAGTGCTGAGCTACACATAGGTTAACTTACAGTCAACATATTTATTTTGATCAATCACATATCGATCCTTGAAAACGTTGAGACACATAATGCTGTACAAGACTGTCAGTTGTTGTTGTCTGTCGCTATGATGCCGATGACGATGACGATGATGATGATGATGATGATGATGATGATGAATAGAACAACGTCAACAACATAAAACTGATTGATCGTTACAAGCTTTTATTAAGTCATAGACGTTCGCTCGTTCGTTTCCTTTTTAGCTGCATCTGTTGATCATATGTAATTTATTTGTCATATCACGTGTTAAACATTTAACAACTCATGGGCTAGGCCAGGCCCCATAACCGGAGGCGAACAAGTGCAGCCAGCCAAGCATCGAATGAAAAAACTATATATATATATTTGCACAAAGATCAATCTTGTTGCTTGGCTAGAGCAGTAAGAAAACCCAGGCAATAAGTCAAAACAATGGCCTGTCGCCAATGTCGTCGTCGTGTCCGGAGCTGGAGCTGGAGCTGGGGCTGGAGCTGGGGCTGGAGCTGGGGCTGGAGCTGGTGCTGTAGCCTCAGCCCCAGTCCCAGCCCCGTTGACTGTCCAGCTGAGGCAGTCACTCAGCTTGAAGATTAGCCTTCGGTGAGCCATGCTAAACGAGTTGAATGAGTCGGGAATGAGACAGTAATGGGCTTCTAAGTTGAGATACTGAGACAAGCTGTGGGCTGCGTGGGCGAATCGTGGTAACTGGATAGGACACTGATTGTGAGCCAGTAGAGTTAGAAAGATGGCTAAGGACAGATATCACATTTGAATGGGGGAAACAGTCTGCTAGAAAGTGACATAGAAGGTCAACCAATGAACCTAACTAGACTTTCAGAATGAAATTTACGAGTTTTTTAGATTGTACTTCAATGCTAATTAAGGTGAAGTAACTTTTGTATCAGGCATTACAGAAAAAACAGGGAGTACAAAATACACAATTGAGGTGCTTAAGGTTCAAAACCCTCCAAAATATCCATATGAAATTGAAAACTACAAAAAAAGCAGGATCGACATTCTCGATCGATCGTTTTATGGTATCTATTTAATATAATGATCAGATTATATCCAAATCTAACCAAAGTGAATAAATAACAAAATTCATCTAAGATTTGGTTGGTTTCCTTGGGATACCTGTAAAATAAAAATGTTGATATACAACAATTAGATTTTTGTCTGATCAATCCTATAGCAGTTATATGAGATAGTGTTTCGATGCGAAACTGAGTACCCTCTTTCAAGTTCAGTTCAAGTTTCCTTACAAAATTGTGTTCTTGATAAATTTGGTGTAATTCTCCTGAATTTAGATACAGTAGAAAGATAATTTATATTTTGTTTTTATTTATTTTATACAAAGGTGCTGACTTGAATCAAAAAATATAATTTAATAAATAAATTTATAGAAAAATTATAACAACCTACACGAAATTACATTTAAGTCTAATGATTTCCTTGACAAACTTTGCTACCCAAAATTTACGATTCTTCTGAACTAAGAACCATTTAGTTGAATAAAAATTTTGATAGATTAAATTTAAATCATTTCTATTTGTGAGCCCCCAAAAACATGGATGACAGCACCACCGGCAAAGCCGTTGTAATTACATGCCACCAGACAGACAGACAGACAGAGAGAAAGAGAGGAGGCAGGAGGATCGGCTTGAGAGGTCCGAAAGGTAACCAACGATGTGGCAGCTGTACAGCTTCTGGAGCCTGCTCCGCTTTGGTCATTCACACGTCTTGTTAGCGCGTCTTAATAAATTGCACGCAATCAACTGGCGCGCTTAGCTCCATTTAAGTGGAGCCTGAGCGAGTAAATCTTGCCGAGAGCACAGCCAGCGGAGCACAGCATGTGGTGGTCAGTGAAGACGACTTTTACTTATAGCTGGGCCGCACTGGAGACGGACTACCTAACAGCCACCAGCCGGTAGGTAATTGATTGCGCTTCAATTGCAATTACCGGACCAAGGCGGACCAATGTGAACCAGGCGGACGGGCGGGGAGCCTGGTGGCTTGGGGCGCCTCAAAACTTGTAATTGTGTCGTAATAATGCGATCTTCGAGCTGCAGTTGAATCCGTTGCATGTTGGCGACACATTTAGCCCACATGCTGGCGCCACCTATGAGTCGCATTTTTATGAATATGAATGCTCCGTTCATTGTATACCCTGGCAAAGGGTATTACATTTACAGCTGCTTCTTTTCTGGTACCAGAGCTTACCATATCGGCTCACAATATAGTGTAGAAGGCATAAAACGATTCCTGAGCTTTTCACCAAATAAAGAAGCTTTCACTTTTCATTTTTAAATATATCTTAACCAAAAATTTGATCAAAATCAAAAGTAAGTACGATTATCAATAAGCTGTTGTATCAAAATATGTTCTTATGTTTCCATTGTATTTGTATTTTAATTCTTATACAAAGCATATTAATATTAACAAATTAAATTATCCTATATCTAATAACCTAACTTCCTCATTAATAGACCTCGAGATTTTGAAAAGATAAAGGTCATAGTTTCCAAAGTTAACTTCGCGCAAAAATTTTTTATTCTAAAGTTAACACCATTCGCTATTATTGAAATGATTATGGTTAAGATCAGATTACTATGTCGTATACCCGCTGTCTAACATCAACTTATCTACTAAGGATATTAGTTCTTTGGCACTCCAAATATAGCTCTACTCCCGTAATTTTATACCAATGCAGACGGTATCATATAGCTTTTTAAAATACGAGTATGTGTAACGCATTGAAGGAGATGTTTCCGACCTCACAGAATATATACGAGATATTCTTGATCCGCAGCAATCGACAGGTCGATCAGACTAGTCTCTCAGTTTTGGAGATATTCTATTTCTGCGGTAGATATGAGTACATATGATTACAGCGGGATCGTATTATGAAATCAGTAGAAAGTTGACTTGAATAAAAGTTAAAGATATCATACTAAATTTAACCATTCTAAATGTTGTTATACCCATAAAATTTGATCTAAATTTGATCAAAATCATACTATTATATCTTAAAGTTGAGCAATCGCTAGAAAACTGAGATATTGTATTCGAAAACTTTCTTCAAGGGTATATAGCTGCGGCACCCCGAAGATACTTAGCTAATAGCTATACTCCCCTGTTCTTTTTCAGTTTAAGCTAATCTCATCTGGTGATGTTCCCACGCAGGCCACCAGCAGCTCTCAGTTTCAGTTACAGACTGCAACACCTCGACTTTTAGCTAAATTAAACTTCTTTATTTCAATTAAATGTCTGTCCGACTGTCTGAGCCGAGGCTCTGTCGCTTAGTTTGTCATCGCCGTGCCCATATGTGTGGCAAGGCACACGACGCTTGCCACAAACCAAAACAAATCAAAAGGAAACGTAAACGGGAACGAGAATGGGAATGGGAATGGGAACAACGCGAGCAATGAGCTGCCTCCAACTGTTGTTGTTCTTGTTGTTGTTGTTGTTGACTCTGGGCTTGGGCTATGAGTTGGTCTCTGGTCTGTGGTCTTTCTACTCAGACTTTGTTGTTATTGCTGTTGTTGTTGTTGTTGCTGTTTTGGCTGCTTGTAACCTCACCTTTAACATCCCACATGCGTCGCCAGTTTGCCAGACTTGTTGTTTATTTTATTTTGCTTTAAGCTTTTTATAATACCCTTCACAATACATGTAATGAGAATATTAGAGCACATAAGCTTTATACGAGCTTATGCAACAATCTCACAAAATTCAAATGCAATTCTTTATATGTCAATTGCAAATTATGGCTGCATGTGTATTGGTAAACGTTCTTACGTGTATTAGTGCGCATTTACCCAAAAAGCTCTGCGCGCATTGCTTTTCATGTTATTGCTGAGCTTTGAGCTTTCAAAGCGTCAGTGTCCATGTGAAGCGTATGTGAGTTAAGAACGGATATTCTAGACGTGATTGTTTTAAAGGTATAATGATCAATGAAGATCCAAGAATTAAACATAACATAAACAATATTTAGATAATATAAATAAATATTATTATATAAATAGTAATATATACAATTTATTAAATTATAGCTTTGTAATATTATTAAGGACTTATATAATTTACAAATATCTGCCATTGGCGAACTATTATAAATTTTAAATTAAATTTAAATTATTTTTAAGTCTAATATAGGATAATTTTGGTTTACCTCTGCTAATTCAGAATTCAGAAAATTTACATTGTTTCCTGGCATCTTGATCTTTTCGATGTTTACGATAATTTTATATCATTCTTATTCTGCTTGGCAGTGCATTTGCTAGTCTAACTTGAATTGTAGCCTGCTTATAGTACTAGAGCTCTCATGGCTTTTGTTGCTGTGAGAGCCCCAACATGCAACATGCAACACGTCATCGGCAATGCAGGAGCCGCCATGGGCTAGTCAGCCAGTCCAATTGTCAATTAAGTCAATGCAAATGTTAAATAAATAAAGTATATTATAATTTGAAAATTGATCACAATTGAAGCATTGTGCCACCAAATCAGAGTGCAATAATGATGATGATTATGTCTCGACCTGAGATATCATTGTGATATAACTGTGGGCGAATCGTGGGCAGTTCATTCAGTTTGAAGTGGAGCTACTGTACCAGCTGAAGGTGTGTTTAATTAGCTGCTCCAAGCCTTGAGCTCAATCTTCCTATGCAATAAAAAGTGCAACATTTTGTCTATGACACACTCACACACATAGACACACACACACACACATACGAGCGCTGCTGAGAATTGCTGAGTCTAACAGGAAGTTTGCCACACGCAATCAGCAACACAGTCAAGAGTCAAATTCACACTAGGTTGAGTTTCGGGTCGCGGGTCGCGGGTCTCCCGGTCCCGAGACTCCCTCTTGCTCTCTCTCCCCTCATGCCTGGGCCACATTCCAACTCGAACTAGACAAATATTGATGGCCGCTCATCAATAGCCACAGCAGCCGCCGCTGCAGCACCACAAGCAGCAGCAACAGCAACAACAACAAGCAACAGCGAAAAATCAAACGCAGCAGAAAGAAAATTTTGCAGTGCGATTGATTTATTTACCACGGCTTAGATTTACCGCCTTGGAGCCGACTGGCATTTTGGCATTGTGCTGATGATGCTTTCCCACTTTTGAAGCACCACCAGCATCTCCCCACACCTCCCCCCTATTTACCTGCCCTGCACCCCTTTTACCACCCAGCACAATCCCTGAGCATCAGTCGCATCATCAACAGGCGGCACCAGCGGCGCAGCCAGCTTTAAATGTTGCATTTGATTTGGCTGGGCCTGCAGTATTTGTATACCCTGTAATATTGCAAAAAAAAAACTATCAATGACACTGGCGATAGTAGCGATGGGAATCCCCCGATTCTGGGATGAAAAAATCTTAAAATACCAGGACGATGGGATGTGACTTAACTATCCCAAAAATCCCTCCGATTCCAAGAGTCCAGTCATATTCTTTAGAGTCCTGATATTTTATTGAAATTTATGGATATTTTTCAGTGTTACAAACTAAAACTTATTAATTTACTATAAGTTTACAAAGAAATTTAAAGAGAACTTGATCAAATAATCAATATATATTTGGTTATTTGCTTAGAAATATGACTTTTCTTAATTATAACATATTTTGTATCTCTTTTCTTATTCTTGATTACATCACTTCTACATATCGTTAGTTTTATTATTGATATGTATGTAGTATTATTTGCAGCTATAAATTTCTTAAAATTGGTTTGAAAATGCAATTAAATTTAATAGAATTGTAAAAATAATTAAAGTACTCATAATAATTTTTAAAGAATCGATATCAATGATACAAACTATTGACTATCGAAACTATCGAGTTAGTGAGTTGATATTCAAGACCTGCGTAGAGGGTATTTGTTAGTTGTGCACTTTTGACTCGATCATGCCTACTTTTTTTTCTATTTTTTGGAATTTCTGCCTGTCCATCTGCATCGTTACACAAAACCACAAACAATTTATATTCCCATCCAACAAACATTTGACCGCAACGCTGATTCATCTTAATCAATTATAATCTTTTGGATCGAGTTTTTCCGCTGTAATGAGCGAAAAACTTATGCAGTCGCAAGAGGTCGCCACTTGGGGGCACCTCTGCGTGTAGAGATTTGCGCCACAGGCGTTGCACAGATAAGAGACAAGAAGACTCGAATCCACCTAAAGATCCATACACAATTGCAATGCTAAACGAGATGATTGCATGCCAAACAATGCGAAACCCAGACAAGCGACAGCTTAGACCTAAATAACTCAGATCTATTGCAAAGAACGGTCATAATGAAATCCAGATATGATCTATCGAAAGCCCAGATACAAGGTATTACTGTGTTCGCATTGATAGTTTACAAATAAAAATATTTATTATATTAGTTGCATTCTAAACAAACTTAACAGCAATTTTTGATGGAGATATCTCATAAATATTATGAGTTCATATAGTATTCACAGAATTTAAGTAAGATGATAGAACTTCAACCGAAATCAGAGACTAGAGAGCAGAAAATAATGCTCTATCACCCTTTAGCCAAGTCTGAAATATACAAACATATCTTCATATACACGCTGACATGCGCAAGCAGCTTAAGCAGTTAAGCGGCATTGCAAGCAAGCAGTGCATTTCAGGAAAGTATGAAAATACTCATTATTTCTTGCATATCTTCAGTGTTTATTATACGATCATCTTGCAATTTGCACAGAAGATCAAGAGTATCAAAAGAATTAAACAAAACCAAAACCATATCTTGAAAATTGGCGTTATAAATCGATTTTTATCGATTTTCGTGAGTGTGGGAAAGTATCCAAAATTGGAAACAAACTTAATCAGTGTATGGAACATAGGAACTTAATTGTCTGTGAAATCAATGTGTCTATTTTAACGGACAGAAAGAGGGACATGGCCAGTTGAACTAGCGTATATAATATATACTTTACAGGTCGAATAGTCTTCCTTCTGCTTGTTTGAACTAATTTTTACCCCCTTTCGATAACTTTATAAGTCTAATATAGTTCGAATATAAAGTATGTCGCACTCAAATAATTGTTCTTAAATATTATGATTCATGATAAAAACATAAACTACAAAACATCAGTAAAAATGCAAATTTTAGTATTACTAGTTTCGCAAATAGTCTACGCAGTTGATCAAATTTTGGCAACAGTAAAAGTCAAATAACTATACTCTGTTCCCGAAGGGAAAAATAGTATATTGCGAAATGTCCATCTGTTCGTATGAACGCAATTTTTTTCAACACCCTTGAAGCTAGAGCAACCAAACTTGGTACACATGTTGGTGTATACACCTTTAATTTATTTGGGGAGAACCTGTATCTGCCACATTTTAAAAGCTATAGTCACCAAATTTGGCATACAGACTAATGTTGTGATTCCTGACAGATCTGCATCAACTAATTTTTTTCAATGTTACTTTTATTATCTAGTAGGCGTGCCTGTGTGTATTATGATCATTGTGTTAGTGCCTTTAACACAATATTTGCAACCGATTTAAATTTAAATGGTGCACAGAGATTATTCAAATACCTTTCGAGTGGTATATAAAAGATCAATATTGGGGCAATATTAAGGGCTTAAAAGGAACCATAAGATTCATGTTTGCCTATTAATATACCAAATCTAAAAATCACACTTGATACTTTAAGAAATTAATTAAAATTAAATACAAAATCGAATTACTCGTATGTGCATTAAATATATTTTATTTTGTATTAGTTGATGGCCCAACCTTGACTAAGCATTTCAATAGCACCCACAATAATTACACAACAATTGTTGGTCGCACTTCCACCGCCCCCCCTTACTAACACAGATAGAGAGAGAGGGGGTTGGGGAGTGGGGGAGCTGAGCTGTCAAAGCTCACACCGTTTTCGTCATGCTCAATTTTATCAATTAGAATTTGTGGTTGTTGCATGCGCCGCAATTGTTTAATTTACAAATCATGTGAACCAATTAAACACAAGCAAAGCAATGAAAACAACAATAATAACAACAACAACAACAACAACAACAATGATAGAAACAAGGCTTAAATAGACTTTACTTGTTAACAATTATTAGGCCAAGAGACCGTACCGAGGCGAGCAACGAGCAATCAAAACCAAATCAAATGATAAATGACAACACCAAAACACAACTAGCCTATGGATAGTGCTTGTGTAGTGCTATGGAGCAGGTCGAAACCGAGACGATGTCGATCCATTAAGACCATAGCACTCGCCACTTGACGGATGAGTTTGAACTCACATGTCTGACCCAGAGCGGGACGATACCCAAGGGAGTGAGCGAGAGAGGTTGGGGGGCGCCCCATGTATCATGAGGCAAATGAAACTCACACCATGGGCAGCCGCATTCACAAATAGGGCCTCCAGAGCCAGACCTGATCAGATCAGAGAAGGCGGAGGCAGAGGCAGAGGTGAAGGCAGAGACGTGGCAGAGGCCTAGGCTCCATCTCCATTTCTGGAGCTGGGCAAACGGCCAAGTTACACATTATTTGATAAATGGCACACAACCTTTTCGAGGTTGATTATTGTGTTTTGTCTCACTGTTTTTTTGTTTTTTTTTATTTTATTTTTTATTGTGGGATTTCTATTTTTTTTTCGGTTTTCTGATTGCCCCGCGGGGCCATAGCCAAAGATCGACCACAAATTTAGCTACAATTTCAAACAGTTTCGGTTTTTATTTTCTATTTTTTTATTTTTGTTTTAACCATAACGGGGCCTTCGTTACAAAATTGGCGAATTGAATTAATCGTTTCCATTTTGTTTATTTGTTGGTAATTAAACACCTCTGCTTTGATTTCTTGTCTGCTGTGCGAGCAAAGCAAATGAATCATTTACATTTTATTTTTATATTTTGGATATTTTTTTTTGTTTTTTGGTTTTTCGATTTTTTAATGTTGAATCGTTGTAAGCCATAAATTTTGGTTACGCTACCTAGCGTTATGTGGGGCCATGGGAATCTTATTTTTTGTATTTCGCTTTCTGAGAAACTTACGCATGGCAAATGGCGCCTGTTGAGATATTATTAGGGCAGAATTATGGCGAAATCGAATCAGCTAATGAAGTTTCTTAACCATTTTTGAGTGCGCAGAGAAAGTACTTTGACTTTCTTGGGCTGCTTGTGTGGATGATAAGAGGAATGGTAGATATTTTCAAAAGATTACCCACAAATGCAGGATAAATAAATAAATTACTATAAATGCTGGAAATTACTTCTATAAACTATATGCAACATGTCTTACTTTATTTATTGATGCCAAAAGTAGATATTTCAAATGTCAGCAGAAAGCGAAAGCTGGGCACTTAATAAATATATTTCTTAAACTGATTGGGAATTATAACTAATGTTTTTATTTTATTATCAATATATACAAATATTATTTATTAAATATAGTTTTTTTTTATTTAATCTGTCTGTTATTTCAACAGCTAAAATTCAACTATATTTACAATAACTACTTAATCTTGAAAGAGACTGGTTAATGAGATTAAAAAAAATTAAAATAATAAAAAATTAAAATAATAATATAAAATTTAGCTAGATTAAATTGTATGAACATTTATGATTAAGTTCTACACAGCTTATGTATAAGATATTCAGCTCCAGGGTGTAAAATGACAGTTTCAGTTAGGTAGTTACCAAGAAATACAGCTTCAAGAAAATTATAAATACTAATTTACATTCAAATAAAGATCTAACAAAAACTGAGCTCCTATACATACAAATGAAGAGTTACCGAACTAAACATTAGATAAGTTGATAAGAATCTAAATATTAATAATTAATTTTAAGTTTTCCAACTAAATATTAACTTGAATTCTGCTGTCCTTCAACTTAAAGAGCCAACTGACATGTTTTTCAATGCAATTCCCTGCCCAAGTAAGGAAGGGCATCTGAGCATCGGCATAACCAATGGAGTCTCTCTATCAGTGTCTTCTTCTATGTTGATTCAGCCACAAACTTTGCTATTTCAAATTTCAATTTATAGCAAAATGTTAGCAGCAGGTGTTCGTTGGAGTCAACGCCGTAGACGATGCAGCTCATCAGCTTTGGCTGATCATCAACAGCTCAGTGGAGCTCGAGCAGTGGTTGAGTGGTGCTTCCAAAATAAAGCAATTTAATGTACGCCATTGGTGGTGTGGTGTGGCCCCATTTGGCTCACGTAGTAAGGTTGATTTTTGTATTTTGTTTTTTTTTTTTTGGGAAAGTTTTGGCGTTGGAAAAATTCTGCAATGTCAAAATGGAAAAATTTGCATTAACGCCAAGAGAAGGCGAGGCAAGGCACAGGCACAAGGCAAGTCAAAGGATGGTTAGGCAGAGGCTCTCTGGCGGCTTTGGTGAGCGCCCTCAGGCATTCAATTACAATCGATTCTGGTGTGAAAAAGTTCAATTTCTTTTTAGCCAACTGCGATGACGATGACGACGACGACGACGACGACGACCCGTTCGCGGGCTAGTAATGAGGAAATGGCAAACGCAGTCGCAGTCGCAGTTACAGACCGCACGGACGGAGAGACAGCGAGACGTCGAGACGGGCGGACGGATGGACAGAGGCAGTGGCCATATGGAAAATGCAACTCATGCACTTCCTAGATTGAACAACTGGTTGGCTGCGACTTGACTTGACTCGGGCTTGGGCTGTGTGTGCATATCTACATATGTGATTGCCATATTGTGTAGATAATTGTGAGCGCTTCTCCCCCACCGCTCGGCAGCCTGCTCTCCTGCTTGGTGAAGTGCTTAATGCTTTGTGACTATTCATGGGCACTCAAAGCAGCGGCAGCAGCAGCACCAGCACCAGCACCAGCACCAGCACCAGCAGCAGCATTCGCATTGCAGCCAACAGAAGCAGCTTCACTTGGCCACATATGCAAATCACACACAGGTGAAGTTCGACAGGCTGGCCAGAAAAGTGCAGCACTCCAAATGGGCAAATACACACACACACACACACACATCGATAGAGAGACACTCGCCACAGGTGGGGCAACAGCAACTGGGCACTCAAGCATTGACAGTTCGAGTGGTCAACGTTTTTAGCTGCACCACCAGTTTCAGCTCCACCAACAGCAGCAGCAGCCGCGTCAACAACAATAATTACCCACTTGCCTGCACTTGATATTAAAATCAGACAAAGGCTTAAAAAGAGAATTCAGTCAGTCAGAATTTCAGGACAGACAGACGGCCTGGAAGATGCTTCAATACAAACGGGTCAAAGCGACCAAATCAACAACAACAACAGCAAAACGTGCAAAAAAACGTGCAAAATTATCAAAAATCGTTCATCAAATTACCGAAAAGAGCGCAACGGGCCACTTAACGACTCTATTACGAAATGGCAAGGAAAAAAATCGACAGAAAAAAAAATAAAAATAATAATAGAGGCATTGAAAACGTTGCTTCCAAACGGGCGTTGCAGAAAAACAAAAAAAAAGGCAAAAGAAAAAAAAAATTGCAAAAGCGTCAACACAAAAATTATTTTAAATTAGAACTCGAAACTACTCACGTTTTGCAATTTTCGCTTTTTGTGTGGAATGCCAATTGAAGTGTTAGGAAAATAAACAAAAGTCTCTATACACTCGGTACCGGCTAGTTGCAAAAACAAAAACAAAAATAAAACAACAAAAACTGAAGCATCATCAACAACATGGCGAGGGGCACCAGCAGGGGTGGGGAGGGGGCTTGAGCAGGGGAGGCAGTGCAAGCAACCACCAACGGTAGCACTAAAATAACAACAACAATAACACGACTTCGATGAAGACTTGGCTTCGCCAACTTCCCGGCTAACTCCCCTGTCTCTCTCTCTCTCTCTCTCTCTCTATCTAACTATAACTCTCTGTCTATCTCACTGTTTTGGCCTGGGCCAGGCTTGACTTGGCCTGGCAATCAACGCAAATAGCTCAAACGCCTCAAGTGTTTGCTGAAGATGTCACCCACACTTCAGGCTCAGGCTCGGGCCGAGGCGGAGGTTGAAGTCAGCCTTAGTCAAGTTCGTTGCCTGAGTCTTTTGTTTAGACAACGTCAGTCAGCGCAATTCCCTCCGATCTCAGTTTGACTTTTGCAATTTGGCACAACAGCAGCAGCATCAGCAGCTGAAACAAGTCTATAGTCGAGAGTGCTTAACAAGGAGATACCCTCCTCTTAGTAAGAAATAGTTTCCTATATAGCTTTAATAATTAATATGCAAAGGAAAACGCTTGTGTTTTATGTCAATTTCGTCAAACTAGGCATAGATATTCAAAATTTCCAATCAAATTTATCTGCATAGGGAATTCGTGCACTAACATACCAAATTTAGTGCATCCCATTCTTATAGTGATTGAGATCGACGGGCTTATACAGATAGTGTTGATGGTTATTAAAAATATTTTATATATTTTTTACTCTCTATCTTGAGCGATCTTTCCTTCTTAATGTTATATGCAATTTTTCATCACACCCCTTTTCACCCATTCTATTTGTACAGGGTATAGAGACAACAACAACATCAACACAAATATTGGCAATATTTCGATGCGACTTCAGCGAATGCTGCTGCTGCTGCCTGGCAAAAAAAATATCGCTTACAGTTAAATGGAAATTGATGCACTTAGCTGACTCACTCAGTTCTGTTTGTGGTATAGGGGCCATAAGGTACTTACATATATTGTCATAGGAACAAGTACGAGTCGCTTTTCTATTCGTTCCCAGCAACGTGACTTTGAATAAATTAAGTGCATATCATATGCATGCGCCTGTGCCAGAAATAGAGCGAACGTTACTTCTATAGGTAGCTGCTTTTGCTGCTGCCCCAAGTAGCCACAAGTAGTCAATATACTATGTATATTGGAAAGGGATTATAGCCAAAGCACACACAGTATGATAAAGGTCACAGCATCGACTCAACTGAAATAGACTTTTAGAGAGCACTGAGTGCAAATATTTTTTTAAATTTATTTACAAAATTATAACTTAGCAAACAAGTACTAAGGATGAGGTTTTATTAACGTGTACTACTAGCCTATGCCTTCGACTCGATAAATCAAATATATTTCCATCAAAAATGTGAGCAAAACTAAAATATCTCAAGTAATTTAATAATTCTAGTTAAATTTGGAAAAGTTACTATCAGCTTTGCATAATTTATATCTTAATCAAATGAAGCATAGTTTTAAACTGTTTTTATTTTTGTAAATCATTATATGATGCCTGGCAGAAAGTATATTAATTGAATCATCCATAAAACACCACTGGTAAGAGCGAGATAGTATAAAAATACAGCTAGTTAGCCAAGCTTTCAACTTTCAACGCGAGCTTAATTGCTTTCAATCAATGCCTTTTATATCGAGCGAAGCTTTAATGAGCTTTCAAAGCCAGGACTTAATAGGCGAACGAAAATAGGCAATAAAAGCTTGGATGAACTTGGGAAAATGATTGACATACATACTCGTGCTATATTTAATTGAGCAAATAGCGAAAATTTCTATTTTTCTGAGCTAAATACTACTGAATTCCCACGATGGGAATTTCTCCAAGACTTAGATTGTGTAACTGGGAAAAACTTAAAGCAATTAATAACTATTTTAAATCAACTCCATATATTTATATTGAGTTATTAAATCAACTTTATCTATTATAATATCAAATGTTTCAGTGAAAAATAAACAACTTTCGAAAAACATCGATGATATGTGATGCTATGTAATATTGCGAGTCATATATGATTTATGCGCAGAGTAACCAGAAACCATGCCAAAAACTAATCACAACTTATGACTTGGGATAACAATCAGGAATCATAACTCATTTATTTATAACTGCTGCCAACACATACTCTAAATATTCAGCTCATAAATGTCGCAAGTAGACCGTAAAAGATTTAAGCACCTTAACCAAATAGCTGTGTAAATATTTTGCTTAATTATCATTTTAATAAATTTCAATTAATTAAATTTAATTAACAGCACCACAGCAAGCACGAGAACGAACCAATTGCCAACTGGCTGAACCCAACGGGGCTCAAAGTCTCATTTTTATTATCAACAGCTGACAAAATCATATGCCAAGTGCCATAAGTTAAGCAACTTTATGTGCATCACCTCAACGAAGACACAACAAATGGTACAACAAATTTGTACTGCGCTACCAGGGGCCCCAGAACCAGACTGGGGTCCTATGATGGACCTATCAAATGTGCGCGACTAACATCAACTGATTCGCTTTAATGGGCTGGGCTTATGATTTCTTAAAATCTATTCAAGTGGACAGCTAACAAATTAAAAGGCACTTTAATTGCCACTGAGACTCGTTATACCTTATAAACATTTCAATGATTATAGAGGGTTTAATAAACAGGAAAGAACAGCTATGTTCGGGTGTCGAAGCTACTATATACCCTTGTAAAAGCAGTTATCATCCAAAAGATACTTTTTTTTACCGATTTCTCCTATGATAGTATTGTTTATAACAACACAGTTTTGATAAAATATTTATAAAATCTTAGAAGATACTTTGAATTGCAGCGTTTGGTCGCGATTTCTTCATAAGCAATAAAGTTATTGATACAATAGCTCAATTTTGTACCGATCGTTTCTTTGATTAAGAATATATATACTTAGAGGAGTCGAACACTTGGTATGTTATTTCCTCGTTTATCTTACGAAAAATATGTCTAGTTTCAATCATTGGAAACTCTCCCTCCAAACCAAGAATAAAGAATTGGTTTTTGTCCTTGAATTCTAAATATTTTTTACTCCGCAAATCGGGGAACCCGAATTACAAACTTATTTTAATAGATAAGTATTTGAAGTTTGGTATGCGTATTTTTGCACATACCTTCTATTTATTTGAACAGTACATTTTGTAGATCCTGGTTACAGGGTATACCGCCTAGAGCAGTATGCTTACCTGTTCTTATGAGCTAGGTATGGGCCTGTAGTAGGCCGGGCTTTACTCCCAACATTCAGCTGCAACATTCAACTGTAAACTGCCGTTTGCTCAAATATGCGAAATTAACAAGACACAATTACAAGACACAAAACGCAGACAAACACGCCTAGACATCAACTACAGCTCCTTCGGCGCCGCCCTCTCCTCCTGCACAAGCTCCTTCCACTCCTGCTGATGCTGCTGCTGCTGCTGCTGCTGCTCGGCTGTGTTATCGTTTAGTCTATGGTTTTATTTTTATTGCGCCAAGATGCGCCACACCAAGCCAAGCACAGCACCGCACCACAGCAGGCCTGGCCCGGCCCGGCCTGGCCACAAAGCCAGCCGGCCGTCTGCCATGTCCAGCGCCCAGTTCCCAGTTCCAGCTGCAGAAATTTGCGAGATTGTTATCAGCGGCAGCAGCAGGAGCAGCCGCGGCAGGAGGAGGTGAACGTAGGCGTTGCAGCCTAGTCAAACATTGGCGAGGTGAAAACGCAATCGCAAATGCAAACGCGCATGCAAAATGGAATTTATTGTATAATTAGGATTTGTCTTATTGGTAATAAGCCGCATTAAACAGTTGGTAACACACACACTCACACACACACAGAGTAGGCCAAACAGATTCAAATATTTGATCAGGAGATACTCTGGAATGTGCTTAGAATAGAGATGACAATACAAAAACTATGCGTATGATTATAATCAAGGCTTTATTATTAGAATCGCGCTTGTAAATGGATTTTCATGGTTCATGAATGTTTGAAATATCTAAGGTTAAGGTTAAGTTAATATAATAAGCTTTATCTGTGTGTATACTAAATTTGATATAAACAACTCTTATAATACTTAAGATCAATGCGTTTGAACAGATGAAGATTACGAATATACTCATATATACATATGTCGATGTTAACCAACAATCTTATTTAATTTTTTATCAATCAACAAAAAATTTCGCAACTTTGTTATACCTTCTTAACCATTTCCTAATAATAGGGTATCAAAATGTGCGTGAAAAACTACATTTTTGGGTGAAAATTTGTCTCCACAGCTTTCTACGTGGCTCGGGGAGCGCCTGTTCATATTTCTAGACCTATGGGATGTTCGCTATGTTTGTAATGTAAGCTCATTACGGCATTGCTGTTGTAGTTCGAGTTGTTCCTCTGCTGTTCTGTTGTCGCCGTGGTGTCGAAATGTACAGCCAATTACATGTGACAACAACAACAACAAAGTTGTTGTCTGCCCCGCAGCTAAAAAAGAATTCAAGGCGATGGCTGTGTAACTTAAAGCATCGAATTTCATGAGTTTTGGCCAGGTAATAGCCACTGCCGCTAGGTTACGACCTCTTAAAGACTTTTCAATCGTCTTGCGGCGCAATCATTGTGCGTGTGCACAGAAGGATCTTTTAAAGGCTGAAGACCACAAAATGGGGTCGGTTGCCTGATAATGAACATGCAAACCAAGTGGAATTTGAAATATGTACAGCAGATGTGAGCTCAAATGCAAGGACAATCGAGTTGAATACAAATATATTTGTTTAATAAAATATTGGCTTATAATAGAGCTGTAAAATATCGATAGCGCCCTCTAGATATTTATTATTTTATATTATTTTTATATATTTTTTACTATTTTATTTATTTATTATTATTCGTTTTTAATATTGCTGAAATAAATAGTAAACAAAGGAAATTTTTTAAAATAATTTCAACTTCTTTGTCTTTAGATTTTGGAGTAAATATAAGGAATTATAAAACTATCACCATAGTAAAAACAACAATCAATAGTGGTGGAAAATTGAAACCAACTCATCGTCTCATCGAAGGTCATGGGGTGAATTATATTCGAAATATAGTTATCTTATAAGCTTTGAACATTTGTGATTTATATATATTTTCTTTCAGCAGTTGATATTGTAATAAAACCAAGTGATGAAGAACTTAAATATCGAACTTTTGTAATGGTATCGGAAATGATCGATAACTTGGTAATGAATAATATTAAAAAGTCAAATTAATCGAGAGGATAGGCCATTTCATATGAGATTTGAACTTTCACAAAGATATATCAGCTAGAAATTTAGACGATCTGTCTGTTTTTAATAAGAAAGCTCGCATTTTAAAAGTCAACACTTAAGTTATATTTTATTACCACTGATCACCAAATTCTTAAATCGTTGCAACGATAACGAATGCCATTGAAGGGTATTCACATGCTCATAGATGCAGGTAATAGCTTTCACGCTCATCGACTTTTGCCCCCTTGCCTCTCACTTTACATGCAATCGATAATTATCGATTGATTACAATCAAAGCGAAATCTCAACGATGTGTGCAAAATGCAAATACTGAACACGCTATGAACTATGATCATTGCAGAAGATCACTCACCATCTGTAGGTGAGCAATCAATATTATTTTTGTTATTTTTCATTGTTTTTTTTTTTTGGCCACGCTAATTTTGTTGACCTGTTGATTGCGCATGGAAATTGAAAATTATGAAATTATATTTTCTGCACCTACAAAAAGCACAACACATGCGAATAATAACAACAACAACAACAGCAACGGCAACAACAATAGCAACAAATGCATCATGTCAATCGTGATTTTGTTTGCTGGAACTTTAACATTTCATCGACGTGCCGATGTGATCCCATGTGATGATGATGATGATGATGTTGATGTGTTGATCGAACTGAAGTTGGAGTCGAAGCCGGAGTTGGAGTCGGGGCTAGGCCAGGCCGGGCCAGGGCACGAATGCTGCACACGCTCCACGGCTCATCAGGCCACACGTCATGCATGCCCATATACAAATTCGCTGCGCCTGATTACAAGATCAAAGACAGAGAGAGAGAGAGAGAAACAGAGAGAAAGAGAGAGAGAGAGAGAGACCTGGCCGTGTGACTACCTACGAGGCTATGACCCGAACGTTCAAAATTTGTAGCAATGACCCACGATGATGATGCTGATCATAATGATGATCGAAAACCTATTCGCACGGCCTGGCTCATTGGAACGATGCCAATGGCTTGAAATCAATTGCAAGAGCATAGCACGGAAGAAAAAAAACAAAGGAGAACAGTTATCTTTCTGGTGCCGAATATTAAGTACCCTTACGGACCTAATGAGTAAGATGTTTTACTTATACCACTTTGCTGTTCTACTGTAGCAAGTTGGAATTAAATGTAATGTATCCTTAGCTACCCGAAAGGAAGGATTTGTATTAAAACTCATATTTTCGAATTGTTTTGGGACATTATTTTCCGATTATTATAGGAAGACCATTTCCCATTTCCAAATCCGATGAAATCATTCGGAACCTATTGAACTTACGAAAAACAATGAAACAGCTATTGTAAGCCAGTGGATTTAAGACTATCCTTAACTTTGAAAATGATAACGATAACACAAACCCGAAAAATCTGAATGAAAGGTACTCGGAAATCGGAACATCCCTTAATATTGTTTTCGAATTACAACTTTATGACAAAATTCTACGATTTTAATCAAATTAACTTCGTGTGAAATATGATGATCCTATTTGTCCGAAAACAGCCGCATCAAGACTGGAAGCCCACATAATTAACCATGAAAGAGAGCAGAAAGATCTAGGATGCATACTTATTTCATATATTTTTCCTCTATACATACCTTAAGGTTGTACATGTCTCATTCAATGTGTTACACATTACGTGACAAAATTAAAATGCCCTATGGAAGGGTACTAAAAGATTCTCTCGGCGCTATTGGCTGTTTATGCTATCCGCGGGGCAATGAGGATGCCAATGACGATCACAATGAGGATGACTCCGTTTCAAACTAGCAGCAAGTGCAACTTGAAAAGTTCGCGGGAACATTTTGTGTGTGACGGTTTGATCTTTAGCCATATTAAATTACCCATAGGCTAGCAGGCTAGCTTTGATTGATCTGCGCTCGTCTCGGCCGATTATAGAGACAGTCAGGAGAGTTGGCCTGGTCAGGTCGGGTCGGAGTTGGCGATCGGATCGGATCGGGTCGCGTCGCATTGCATGCATAATTTGATGTGTGTCGAAGTTGCTTCAAGAAGTTCATGTAAAAATTTACGTACAACATTTATGTATTGAGTTATTGCCGGCGATTGAAACTAAACTCTGGGGTTCAAGCAAATGATGTGCACGTTCTGGCATAAGGTTAAGTATAATGCAAGATACTTGATAGAGTTGTAACTAAGTTAAAGCAACAGTTTTAGTTCACTTCAAAAAGAATGAACTAAAAGTATAGTCGTTTTTGAAGTAAAACAAAAATTAAACTTTGGCTTACACCAAAAAAAACATCCTTAGATAAGGTTAGGCTTGGGCTGATAAATATAATCCAGCTTCGTACAGTTAGCCCTTTCTGCTACCACATATTTCCCCTTAAGTATTGAATACCTCCCCAGTATGTGGAAATAATAAGTTTGAGGATCCTTGGATACTTCCGAAATATTACCTCTACTTAGGGAGCGTGACAAAAAGGTGTTCGATAATGTGATCTTCTTCTTCATGACTCATGATTAGGTAAAAAAAACCTCCTGATAAATACTAGAAAACTTTCCCAATATAATGAACCATCTTATTCACCATATTTCATCTCAAAGTTTCTTCCAACCAAACTCAAAACTCTTCCCATCTGCAACTGCCCTACTTTAAGCTGTCGTAGTCTAAATCAAAGCTCATCTTTCATAATTTAAATACAACGAAAGCGATTATATACAGCAGATTGCATCGATCGATGCCCAATTTCAATGGATTCCAGATTAACAGGCAACTAACTGAAATTTCTACAAAACGTTTATCAAAAAATAAGTATAATAAAAGAAGCCTTTGGGCAACTTATAAACAATATGGCTATTGATTGCAACTAATTGTTGTAGAAAACGTAAAAAGATTTATCAAACGCCCATAAAAACTATATCAACAGCATAACCCCCAACTCCCCGCGCTGTATCGGTTTCCCCTCCGCGCACAAAAAGCGCTCGGAGGGCTTCAGTAATCATTCAAAAGCTTGAAATAAGACCCCGAAATTTAGCTGGGCCACTCGTAAAATCGTTTATAAATTATGAAAATATATGTACATAATGCATATAAGCATGAGTTCAAAGCGCGCCGTTTTCAAAAAAAAAATATGAAAAGCGCTTTTTATGTTGTTGATTATTAATTTATTAACTACCAAAAAAAAAAAAACGAGAGAAAAAAAATAATAAAATAAAAATTCAGATTTGTGTGTCGTTTTCGTTTCGTTTCTTTTCGATGTCCATTTGTTGGTCACAATAATTAAATTTAGATTAAGTTTAGAAACGAACTAGCAACATCGTCCACAGTAGTTTAATGTATGCAAATTACACGCTGAGGCCCCAAGCCCCCGAGCACCGATCTCCCCCATCCTAACCCCTGAACCAAGTGGATCTTCTGTCGACATTGAGCCAAAACCCTTTAAATGTGACGAATCGATTTCAAACTAGACATTGAACGCACAGCTTTAAGTTTTTATTTCTTTTCTGGTTTAGTAGGTATAGCATTCTCAAATTTGTAACACATCTCTCATAATGTATCGTGGAGGGGATTTTTCATATATATTTTATTTTTTTCTTAGCTCACATTTTGTTTATGGCCGAGCAACGCCCATTTTCTCAACTTTTCGACTTTAATCGTCTGGGGTTTCAAGTCGTTTGTATAATTTTGTTTCGAACGCTTTCCATTTTAACTAGTTTTCAAATTCAAGCCCAGCCAATCTATCGCCTCGCCGCACTCGTGGGCGTTGCTAATTAGTGTTGGAAAATGCGCTCAATTTGATTTGTGGAAATTTATGTTTAAACATTACGTTTCTGGCACTGGGCTCCACGTAGTTTTGGGCCTTGTTTACGACGTGTGAGCTTTGGGGCTGAACGCATTTTAAATGAGCATATAGAGTAGGACAGTAGGAGGAGACGAAGTCGTAATTAAATGAACTCTAAAAGTGTTCAACCATTTATATATTTAACTGTGGGGAGTCGTGACTTTTATCTCTATTTAGTTGGCATTGTAAAATGTGGGGAAATACATATCAGGCTTTTAAAATACTATATTTAGATAGGGATTGAATATAAACTTGAAATGTATATATATTTGTACGATTATTTAGGTAAGCTTTTATGTAATACATGTGTATAGATAACAGGGCTATCTTCGGCTTTCCGAAGCTATATACCCTTACACCAATGTTTTTTATACAAAAACTGATTGTTCCAATAGAGCCTATATAACAATGTAGTACGATTTTGATCAAATTATAGGAAACTATATGAAGTATAATTAGACTCGTAAGTGTTGAGTTTGGAGGTTATATTTACATTAATCAAAAAGGTTTCAATACAAAAACTCATTTTTCCCCGATTGTTCATATAGCAGCTATACGATACAGTGATCCGATGTTGACCAAATTTAATCAGATTGTATAATCTCTTTAGAGACTTGATTCGGATAAGTTTGGTGAGGATATCTTCATAAAAGAAATAGTTTTTCATACAAAAATCTAGCTTACGACCGATCATTCCTATGGCAGCTATATGTTATAGTGGACCGATCCGTCCAGTTCCAACATATGTACTGCCTACAGCAAAAATAAGAAACTGTGCCAAGTTTTATATGATAGCTTTAAAACTGAGAGACTAGTTTCCATAGAAACAGACGGACATCGCTATATCGACTCGGCTTTTGATGCTGATTCAGCATATATATACTATGTGGAAGCGTATTTTTAAATGCATGACATATTTCCTAACAAAATTAAAATACCATCTGCAATGGTATGAAATATATAGAAAATATAGATATACAGGGTCCAGTTTGCAATGAAACTTACTCTCAAATGATAACAGTTCTGATGAAATGTTCACCAAAAATGATTAATTGATTGATTGATAGATTGCCCATAAAAATAATGATTAAATTTAATTTGTAAAAACCACCTCTCATTACAAATCAGCTAAGAAAACTATGTATATAAAATTTGCTCTTTAAATTCAATTTAAGTTTATGTTTTAATTACTAACTAACTTTTCCTAGAAACTTTAATAGTTCATCCTTACAAATTTATTTAAAATACTTGATTTATAATTGGAATATCATTTAAGAATAACTATTATCCACTTACGATAATACTACCCAATCTTAAGTGTATATGTATATTTAAAATATCGTCATCTTTTTATATTTACTGAATGTTATAAGACGTAGACTCTCGCTCTCGTGACTCAAGTACATACGAGTACACTATGTATATTATTTATTTATTAGAATATTACCTAAAAATGAAAATTATAAGGTATTTATAGAATAAATTAAGCTTTAGCATCGGGGCTTAATGTATATTATTTAAAATTAAACTCATATAAATCTTTTTTATATCTTATATTTGTTTTCCCATGTCAATCAGTTTCTTTTGATCTTATCTGGATAATTGGCAGTAGCTTAAATCGCAATTCTGAATAAAAATATATTAGTTTAAAGTATTTTCCTTTGGAAAACAAGAGAGCTTAATCAAATGAATTGTAATTGATTGTGAGCATGGCAATTATTTTGATCACATATTCCAGTTAAAGATGCTATAATGGTATTGTCAGTAGCATTGCCAAGGTACTAATCACATTTCCCAGCATTAACGTGGCCAGAACTTGGCCAAGTGGGCAACTCTCCCGAGGTTATGCCTTAACAATCAAAAACACTTGATCGAGACTTTGAAATTAACAGACAAACATTTCAACGCCTGGATTTGTGCAATGTGCAATCCTCAGACGTCAGTCCCAGCCCGCTCTCTCTCTCTCTCTAACCCTGCTGCAGCCCCCCCGTTTCGGGGCCCAACAGCAAGCATTGCACGGTAGTTGTAATTAAAAACGCGCAAGTCGTAAAAAACAGAAATCAGTTGAGAACAGGTCGGGGTCGGTCTGCTCTCTATGATGAACGGGGCGTAACGCTTAGAGTAAAATTAATTTTCCATATAGAGGAGTATGTGTATGCTGGCAGTGGGGAGTGCGGGTGCAGGTGGGCAGGGGGAGTAGGAACTTCTGGGACTTTCTGACTGACGACCGACGACCGACGACTGGCAGCCTTCAATCACACGAAAAATGTGCTAATTGCAATAGAAAGACAATTTCTATCGTAAAAATTTTTCAAACTAATGAAGCAAAAATGTAAAAATTGCAACAACAGGAAAAAAAAAGGCAAAATTAGAAAAAAAAAAAAAGGAAAAAAAACAACAAGTTAGTTGAAACGGCACAGCGACTGGCAAAAATTAGTTGTTGAAAATGAATTGCACTAATATCGAATTTCACACTGTTGCGCTAATGGCCGACAACAACTACAAAACCAGTAGAGTACGAGCAGCAACAACAACAACAACAACAACTGCTGCAGTTGTCAGACGGCAACAACAAAGCCGCAAAAATAAAATGCAATCAACATGTGTTTTTTTTTCTGTGTTTTTTTTCCAACATTTTGCTTGGTGTGTGTGCTTTTTTTGTTGCTAATGTGCAAAGCGCTGATTGGACGAAACCTGACCGCAAAATGGAAATTATGATGCGGCCCCGTTTGAGTGAAGAGCACGGCAACACAACGCGAGACGACAACAACAACAACGACAACGACAACAGCTTGTCGACAACCTGAAGCGGGTTTCACTTTTTTTTTTTTTGGGGCGAGGAGGTTTCAGTTTTGAGCTTGCGAATTCTTGAGGGGCCCCAGATACGAGTGGCAAAGCAACCAGCCAATAACAAACTATAACTAACAGCGTATGTAAGCTGATATCAAGCTGCAAGTTTATTGGTCAATCAATGCGGCCAACAGCCACAACTGAGCGAGATGAGCAGAGGACACGATCAGACCACTCAGTTAGACAGACAGTCGGACAGAGAGACAGACGGACGGATCGTTTCATATTTATGTCTCTTTGAATACCAAGTTATCGATCGGGGCGTTGTATTAGAAAACTGCAGTTATCAGATACAGTATGCAGATAGTACAGTAGAATGCAGCCAAGGTGAACACCAACCATATTTCCCAGCTAATCTATAGATTGTTCTAGGAGTCTTCAATAAACAGCAACCAAAACTTATCAAAAACTCATATTTCACACTGAATATTGCTTCTTTCACTTGCTTTTAATACCACTTACAAGCATCATGAGCTTTGAAAGCACTTGAAAGCTTTCAGCGAGCTTTTATAAATATGAAGACTGAACAGAATTCATTGTTTTGAAGGCTGAATGTTGAGCTCAAAATAAATAGCATCCAAAACTTATCAAATATACATATTTCACACTGAATAATGCTTTTTTCACTTGCTTTTAATACTACTTACAAGCATCATGAGCTTGGAAAGCACTTGAAAGCTTTCAGCGAGCTTTTATAAATATGAAGACTGAACAGAATTCATTATTTTGAAGGCTGAATGTTGAGCTCAAAATAAATAGCAAAAATTTTGCTAAAAGAGCTTTGAACTCACAACCAGCAACAAAGAGAGTGAATAAAAACTAATTATTATCTATAATCTATCTGTATCTATAATTTCAAAAGCTGCTTTATTCATTGAAAGAATAATACTATATTTATGAAACTTATTTATCTAGGTAGCAATCGAAATGAACTATATATGTAAGTCTCGTTTCATAAAGTTATAGGCAAAGTCTGTATTTCCCACATTTTTATAGCTAGTCACCAAATTTGATGTATAGGGTTATTTTTAAACTCCTTGGGACTGGATGATGATGAGCAAAATTATAATCTCCCGGACTACTGAAAATCTCATTATCCCTCGCTGGGAACAGAACGCCACAGTTGGGAGCTCCTTTCGGTCTTAAAACTTCTTAATTTTCTCAATTATTGCCAAAAGTCAATAATTGGTCAATTTAGGCTGGCTTTACTGTATATACTTATATTTCATGGGTTGTAAATATTTCAGCCGGGCTGTCACCTGTTGGAGCAGCTTGTTTTGAGATTTACTAAGGCCATTAAATGCCAACAGGCAACTGGCAACTGGCAAAAACCTGGCAATTGATTAGCATGCATTACAAACTTTGCTTTTGCCTAATGACCATATTATAAGCAACGAAGACACAAACTTCAAGTTTCAGCTGGGTTCACTTTGTGGTCATGGCGTCTCAAAGATGTTGTTGTTATTGTTGTATTTGCTGTTAGCCAAGTGCCCGCCCAAAAAGCCGCTCAATTGCTTTAATTTATGTAGCTGATTATGCGCCAAACATACAAACAAATCAATTGAAAGGCAATGAAATTGAACGCAGCATTCAATTGGCTTCAATTGCCGTGGTAGGTGGAGTCTATTATATATGACTGTCTGTACACAAAACTCATTAAAGGAAAGGAGAGACTTGCAAGCCAAAGAAAAATCAGAGAAAATGAGAATAAGTTATTCGGAAAATAGACTTGATGCAAAAATTTAATGGCTTGAAAAAGTATTTTTGTTATTAAGATATCCTAACCTAACTTACCAAATCAAAGTAACAAAGAACTTCAAAAAAGTGGACTTCATTTGATTAGAATCTCATCTTTAAATAAACTAGGTGTAACCCGCCACACTTTGCTGTGGCACATTGTTGTTGCATGGATGAGATGGTAAGAAATTAACAAAACTAACTTATCACTATTTTCCCTCCCGTGCCTTATGATTTTTTGATAAATAACCTAGAACCCGATTTAAGAAAAACCTTCACTCACTAATTTGACATTAGGCCCATTTCCCGCCCGTGGTGACGGGGTGGGAGTAGATTTTTCAAGTTTCATACAACAGTCATATGACCGTGGGGGTAGATTCTCCAACGTCCCGAGCCCGTTTGACGCGATAAATAGATAAAAGCAATCCTTGTATCAAAATTGTAGCTCAATCGGTGAAGACATTTCTGAGGTTTTGATTCTTACACGGGAGCAATCGGTGAAAAATTGAGTTGTCGGAAAAACGTTTTTGTTTTCCGCGATATTGCGACCATACTCAGCAAGTCAGCAATTTTGTAGTATTTCTTAGATGCCGGCAAAATGTAATTAAATTCCAATTATTATATCTTATAGCTGTCATGGGATCAATCGGATGAAAATAAGTTTTATACCCTTGTTGTTTTTACTGAAAATTCAGCCTTATTATATTTTACACAGTTTGAAAAAGTTTAATTGAAATTAAGATCGAAAAACATAGGTCTAAAGTCTCGCTTCTGTATGAAAACCCTTTCTGCAAGGTTATATAGCTTTGGAAATCCGAAGATTGCTGTTCTCTCATGATTATAATTATGATAATTTAAGTATTAAGACATAAACCTTAATTCCAAATCAAAACAGAACTGTGAAAGTATTTTATATGTATAATAGCTAGAGATAATGTACGGATATTAACCAATTGAAGTTTCTAGGGTATTATAAGCTCCAAACACAAATACATACACAAATATGCGACTGCAACACCGCGCCGCACCCAAACCGACCCAGGGCCAAAACGAAGAGCCCACAGATAGCACAGCAACTTTCCATTCCAACTGAAAAATGTTATCAAATCACAGCGCACAAACGAGCGACCACAAAACTAAGCAAAGCCAATTTTAGCTCATATTAACCCGCAGCACAAAGGCCAAACTGGCAAACAGGCAAACCGGCAACTTGGCAGCAAACGGGCCATGGTAAAGGGGGCCATGGAACGGCCTCTGGCCACAGACAGCATTTGGTACTCTTGGAGCCCATTTCAACTTTCTCACGCACTTCAAATTTCAATTGGCAATAAATGTAATGCAAAGCAACACTTTAAATCATTGCGAGTTGGCCAACAACGCCAACACCAATAAGCGATGGCCAGCAACAACAACAACTGCCTGCCTTTGGAGGATGTGGCACAGGTTGTGGCACAGATTGTGGCACAGGTTGAGCCAGAGGTTCACTTTGAGAAGATACCACAAAAATGCTGCTGGCTTCTCTCGTTCCGGATACAATGAGTCCACGTACTCACTCCTTTCAATCTCAAATTGGTAATTAAACGTTTCGTCGGCTTAATTGCCTTTTCATTATATGCATCCAAATTTTCCCACTCATAAAATAAGTGCAATAATAAAAAAAAAAATAGAAGGAAAAGCAAAAATTGTTGTTCGCAAATTCAATAGACTAAACGCTAATGCACCCATAAATCGTACTCTACTAAAAATAATCCAGAGAAGAGCACAATAGTCGTAACACACGTAGTGCCAGACAATCCACCATATACATTAAATTATATCTTAAGCACATATACACTTATATTTTATGGGGGTCGCCTTTTTCTTCGCCCATACAAAAGAGGTGAAATAGTCATCCTCGGGTTAACGAAAGTTAAATACTCTTAGTTATTAAAGGATTGTTTACGATAAGAAATAAGCTATTTTTAGTGTTCTTTTAATATACGATAAAGTAACCAATTGTAGTATTTATAATTTCTTACCCAAAGAAAACTACAAAAAGTTTTTATACTAAAATTTAATTTCAGTAATACAGTAATCCAATATTGATCATGTAACAGCAAATGTGTATGTGACAGTTAAAAAACGTTTCATGTAAGCAATTTTGTTGAATTTTGTAATACAATTGGAACATAAAGATCGGACTTATGTCCATAGAAACCTTCATCGAGACTTCTAAGAACAACTTTTCTTACAACTTGTCAGAGAGACACATTCAAATCGGTAACCAATTTCGCTTTTGATCAAATCATTCGGAATCGAAATTGTTTGCTGTTCTGAATTCCGAAAAACGTTTGCTATTTCTATCAAAATCGTTTGTAATAAAAGTAATCGAATATATGAACATTGAGGCCTGTTCTCTGAGGCTCCCCATCCACATTATAAAAAATATATGCATTCTTCACCTAGTGCATTACAGTTTTTGCAACAAAATTCTAATACCCTAACCCAGGGTATATAAACAGTGCCATAAAGAAAGCGATTAATCGACTTTTATGTTGATTCGTTTAAAAAGCGAAATTTTAATGTGTGCTGTAAAATATTTGTTACCATATTTAATGCGGCTACGTATATTGCTAATGGGCTGGATATATTTATACTAGACAACACGTGTTATGGCTGAATAAATCAGGTGATTATAAAGTTGCATTTTAATGCACAGTATTAAATATACCATAAATTGAAAGGGATAACATTATTTTATATTTTAATTAAGTTTGCAGTCATTGCAAATTGTTACGGTTAATTATAGAATTTATATTATCACCATATTGTGAGATTTAACTATAACTGAGATTATGTATAGTGCAATTTTCAGAACTTAAGAGACTATGTTAGGTTCGGTTTGTTTGTGGCAACTGAAAATGAAATATGTAATCCCACTCGTTACTTAAGCTTAGTAATATTCCTATTAAAAATTGTTGCTCTTACAAATTTTTACATAATAAATTTTGGTGATGTGACTGATTCCTATCTCGAATACAAAATAACACAAATTATCTATAGACATGTGGTTTTGGCGAACTTTCTAATTTTTAAATGCATCTATATCTTCTATATATATAAAAGTCTTTAACATGACTGACTGATTTGTGAAATCTACCCCCACGAGGCGGAAAATTGTTGTATGAAACTTAAAACCTACTCCCACCCATGACTACGGACGGGAATAGGGCTTAAGGTCAAATGTGTGGGAGAAGGTTTTTGTTAGATCGGTTTCTAAGTTCTTCATACCCTATACAAAAAATCATAGGGCAGGGAAGGGAAAATAGTGGTAAGTTATTGTGGCTTATTTTTGAACAATGTGCCACAGCAAAGTGTGGCAGGGTACACCTAGTATCTCAAATATTTCATTATTATTAATATAGCTTGCCAGCTTGAAGCTGTTACCATCACATTAACAGTTCGGCATTATTTTAGATATTCACAGGCATGATCAACATAGCGCTTCTCAGGCTAAATAACTGCTAACTAAACTCACAGAAATCATTCTAAAATAACCCAACATCAATGAGAAATTCGAGTGTCTCGAAATGATTACCGTATGCACAACAGTAAAAGAGGAAAGGTAAGGTCACGTTCGAAATGCTCGCGAACTTGAACTAATTTACATAAAGACAGACTGAGCCTGACTGAGCCTCCATTGGAGCACTGAGCTCATGAGCTGAGACACCAGACCAAACGACGCGGCTGGGACAAATGACTGACAGTCGTTGGCCCGCGGCTGTTGCCACAGCAACCGCAGCAGAGCAGCCAGCTACTTCAGTAGCTGAAGCCGACAGGATGATGGCCAAAAGAGTTTCCAGCCACAGTGTTTCGAGAGCAAGGCCCAAAAACAAAAGACGCACAGGCCCTGGCATTGACTTCAACTGCCCCTGTCCCTGTTTCTGTCCCTGTTCCTGACCCTGACTGCCATCTTCCCGCGCTCCCCACCAAAATGGTAAATGCGCGTTAAATGATGCTTTCGTTGCGCATGCGCTCGAGTGCCTCCATTCCCACCATGGGAGAGAGACGACATTGCGCTCGTAAAAATCACGAATTGATGGAGTGTTCAAAGAGCGATCAGCAAATCATTTTCAGGCCGCGCAAAATTGCCGAAACATATGCAGATGAGAAGCGTGGTGAACGTGAAGTTTGCTTCCTGAGCAGCCAGAGCCCCAGTAGTAAACTCTACCACAAGTCCGTCCGAGTTCCCAGTGAGGCCCTCAGGTGCACTTGGTGTTTGTTGAGCTCGGTTGACTGTCTGCTAGCCTGCCTGCCTTCCACTCGTATGCACTAGCTAAAGCCAAAACTTAAAATACGCTAACCTAACCTAGATACGCTTACTGGAACATACTTTCAATTATGGCTAAGTAAAATGATCAAAATGGGACAATTTACTACAAGCACTGAATTCGAATACCTAAGAAATTACGTATGCTTAAAATACAGCTAGAAAACTGCTTTAGGCCAAGTTAGCTCATGCTCAGGTCAAAACTAGCAACCAATTAAGCATATTATTAAAATCACATTAATTTTGTCTTAATGTCAACAAGCAAGAACCTTGACATGAACATAAGACACGGAAACAGAATACTGCCAAATGTTGATCCTATATGAACTATATGGCTTAATACGAATTCAATCGGAATTAACTTAGTCATCTGTAAGATAAACCTTCAAATTAACATCTCAAATTTTGTCTATTCTTCTGTATCTCAACCGTGATGACATTTATATATAAATATAAATAGATATATACATAATATAGTGATATTATATTCATATAAATATAATAAATATAATATAAGCTAGTGAATAAATACATCGATAAGAGTATATGAATGATAAACTGCTTTGCGACCCGATAAGTTATTTCTATATTACATTTTTATATTTATAAATTTTTTAATATATTTATATTTATATTTTTATCTTTGATATATGAGAGTTTCTAATAAATTATAATTTTTATTGCCACCAATCAATCACAGCTAATTATAGGATGACGTTCTATCGGAAGTAACTTTGTTGATATCAAACAATGTCTCATAGTAGTATAGTATTTTTCACACAAATGTTAATTTTTAGAAACCTCAAAGAAGGATTCGGTGCAAGAAAAAGATTTGGCATTAAATATTTAAATATTTTTAAAAATTTAGTTAATTAATTTTGCTGACTAGTGAATTAATTTTACAAAAACTTGTAGCACTAAAAAGAATGAAATAAATCAATAATTTTTATATATTGCGAAGTGCATATATATTTCACACAAATTCTCCAATTACAAGTTTCAATATGCCTTACATAATTTGATCGAATTTGATCAAAATTAGACAACTAGGTTAGGTTAGGATATATTTTTATTCCCACAACCTATAGGGTGGGCAAACATTATAGTAGATGAAGGATAGATTTCCCGAAAAAGGGAGAGATCTATCCGGAAAATGGCTGTATTGGCAGCACTGATCACTATATTGAACTAACTCTTCTGCAGAGTATTAGAAAAAATCAATTCACACTCGATGCCTGCCTACTCCCTGACGTTCTTCTAAGCTTTTGTTATTTGCTTTTGGGCTGCTGCCGCTCTCTCGAGTGCCGTGGCAATGGAATGCCACTTGTCTGTCTCCGCCAGCCGGCTCACCCGTCTGCCTGATCCCCAAACTGATCTGTAGCTCCTAGTATCTGAACTGGGTGCCTGCGGTTGGGTTTGCTGCTGGATTTATGTAGGGTTAGAGGGCGCAATGCTCGATGAGCCGTTGAGTTGAGTTGAGCGTGGTTGAGTTGAGCTGAGCTGAGCTGAGTCGGAGCGGAGCGGAGCGGAGTCGACTCGAGTCGGAGTCGGAGTTGGAGTCGAGGTTGAAGTGCTGTGCAGCAGTTGTAAGCGTGGCATAGCGAAATGATTTACATTCGCAGGCAACATAAATTTCGCATTGCAGCCGTGTAACGAGTTTGGGCTTATGGTAGCACACAGTATGGTAGCAGGACCTCTGTTCTGTAATTAACTCTGTAATTTTATGCATATATATTTAAGGAGTGCAATTTGCCGCCGCCATCGATATGAGCGATCATAATCGGTAAGACCAGTAGCCCGAAACACTCTAATAATAAACTCTATCATTTCATTTGCCACCAATATTTTTTTTTTTGCGCTGGATGCACAACACGGTGGCATGTTGCACGGCCACAGAACACAACATGCGCTGACCCTTATTGCAGTTGCCACTGCCTCGGCCACCCACCCCCCCTCCCCACCCCTCTGACCACTTGCCATTGTCGTTTGTTCATGTCGTCGTCTTAGACTTGGTCTTGTGGCTCGAAAAATATCGATTACATGTGAGACGTTGCCCGCTGCTGGTGCATAGCTCTTAGCTCTCAAGCTTGGAAATTCAATTCCAATGAAAACAGTTAAATTCCGGTAAAAAGGTCTCCAGCATGCGAACGTCGAACGTTGCAACGTTCCACCCAAAGTGGGCTTTCTGCTTGTGGCCATGGTGGTCCCAACGATTATCATGAATTGATCTGTAAGATGTCAAAGCGCAGACGCAGACGCAGCAGCAGCAGCAGCAGCAGCGGCGGCCAAAAGAATGGCCAATGTTGAGGTCTCTCACACACATGACCAGGCCGAGAGCCAGATCCAGTACACAGTCACATCCATAGCCACTTTGTCTGTGGCTGCTGCTGCTCGTTCCCATGTAAGCCAAAGCCACAGCCAAAGCCAAAGTCATAGCCAAAGTTAAAGTCAAAGCCAAAGCCAATGTCTAAGTCTAAGCCCAGTTAAGCTGGCCAGCTAGCCTGGCTAGCACACACAATGTTGTTGTTAGAATTGCGCGCAGATAACAGCAAAATGTTGGCAGCACTGTTGACATTATGAATGACAGCGGTTATTTATTATGTCTTGAATTCTTGGTGAGGGAGACCTGGGAATGGTTCTCAATTTGTGTCTAGATTTGTGTGGCATCAAAATACCCATCGAATATAATTCTATGGATTAACCAAAGCAAAAGCTTAACTTACTGTCCAGCGGTATAAGCAGAAGTCAAAAAAGATATAAAATATATCGAGTAGTGAAGTAATTTCGAGTTATAATGATCACATTTTCGAATTCCATAACCATAACTACTTGTTATTCCTTTTCGATAATTCCTAAGCGTTATCTTTATAATTTGAAATTGTTTAACTACTCGAATAAGAATAGCCAATATTTCTGGTTAATGATTAGATACTTTTTAATAATTTAGTTTGGAACGATAATTTCTTATCGACTTTTAATCGTTTATTGGATGTTTATCATCCGGTTATTGCTGATTAGTTTACAATCTATCACTTACCAAGAACTTATCGATCTTTCTATTGGTTACGGATGTCTGCATTTTCTTCGTTCTTGATGAAATTTCGTGATCGGAATGCGGCAGAAAAAATTCCAACTGCACAAGCGCACATTTACTAAACTAATATCGAAACCCTGGTCTTGTGGCTTTAATTCTCTCACCAATCGAATCTTTTAAGGAGGGGAGGTTTTTCCACAAGATTTCCCACCGCGCTGATGGACAGAGGCGAAATAGAGTTGTTGCATAATTGTCTTCCTCGGCGATAGTTTCATCAGTGCGCACTCTTCATCGTGGTTGGGCACTCTAGAGTGTGAACCCGCTAGATTTCGCACAAATTGACCAATTTAGCACTAATTTTGTAAATAAATTTCCACAATTTGCAAACGTTGCGCTTATGCAAAACAATTTTCCAAACAATTATTTAAGTGAACTAGATATGCAAGTATGTACATATGTATTTTGGTAGTTAATTAGTTGGTTTATACAGGAAAAATGTGTTTCATAGAAATATGTTAGCGATATCGGCGCTAATTAGCCCGAAATGTTAAAAGGCCTGCTGTGCCAATACTTTTGTGCGCCTCTGTATGTATGTATGTATGTATATCCCGCCACACTGTTATGAGCACTTGATATTCACACTTAAAATTCCTTCCAAAAAAAAGCTGTGTCCAGCGAGCCATCTTTCAGCACCACTATTTTATTATAGGCAACTATTTTTGTTTGCAAATAATGCTCTTTAAAATGTTTTGCAGAATAATATCGTGTTCAGTGTTCAACTAAATAAGGAGTTTTCTTAAGTGTAAGCTTCATCGAAAAGCAACAACAAAATTATATTGAAATTCAGTAGTGCAACAACAAGATAATGAAAGTGCTGTTGCTTTTTGCTCATGAGTCCAGAAAGCGAAAAGAGATAAGAAAGGGAACACGCAAGATTGTTTTTGTTTTCTGCATTGGTCCTGAATTGAGCCGTGCATGTATACGCGCATTGCTCGCCTATGCCTTAGATTACAATAACAAATTGAGCCAGATGAGCGATGAGGTGGGCACCCCTGCTCTAAACATAAGACAGGTAGCGGTTTATATGCATGAAAAACACAAAAACAAAGCAATGCAACGATTGACCGAAGAACAAACGGTCCGCCACTACCGATACTCTACTAAAGCAAGCGTATTTATTTCCTTAACTTGCACACACAGGTCGAGCAGCCTGTTTAAATTATTTATTATTTTTAACTATGTTATGTACTGGTCTCAAATGATGTTTTTATGTCACTCACCCAACGTAAATCCTCGATGAGGGCCTTCTCGAAAATTGTTGCAGCATATGATTAATTTATTACAAACAAGTAAGAATGCTTTACCCGACTACAAAACTCCCTGTACCCAGGTTAAAAATTTCCGATCACATCTACGTACACTTACACATACACAAAAGAAGCACACACACACGAGCGACAGCTCGAGCGCAGCGCAAGCGATGCATTTTAAGTAGTTGCTGTGCTGCTTCTTCCCCCGCGCTCCAGCACTGAATCTTGTTTGTCGAATAACTTCCGTGTTTGTTATCCGATCGACTTGAAATATGGACAGTAGATTAAGAATGACTAAAGTATTGTACATGCCAAGTCCCAAATCTATATCTTGAAATAGCGGGGGAACGGGGGGAGATATTTTCCCTTCGGGAACATAGTATAAAAACACAATTTGATGTGTAACGCGTACACTTTTCCACCTCATACATATACACGATGCCCTTATGATCTGGTGCATCATCAGCTATATGTATTTATGTATATACACCTCACAACACCTTGTACGCACTTTTCATTTACATGTCATTCCGATCGCACAATGCATATACCCGATCGAAGGGTAGGGAACTCTTGGCACATATAAATCCAAATTTAATTTCGTTTTGGCTTTTTCGTTTCGCGTTTTGAGACGATCGACAAACACCTGTGTTACTATTATTTTACTTTTTAGCACTTACAATTTGAATTTTACTAATCTTAATTTAAATTACTTCACATTTTTTTAACACTTACTGACACTTTAACTATTATTATAGGCTTTTAATTGTTTTTATATTTTTGTTTAACTTAGTTTTTCTTGCTTACGTCACTGTTTCGGGTTTTTATTACGTTTGTGCTGTCTATGTATGTATGTATGTATATATGTATATGTATATGTATATGTATATGTATATGTATATGTATATTTACATATAAGTTTTGGCACACACAAAGATTTTGGGTCTTTTCCGTCAACGCAGCAGCGCTTTGCACATAAACAAATTAGGTTTTCTATTGTTCTTAATATTAAGCCCGACACGAAATATTGAGATTCCGATCTCCTCGCAAGTTAATCACCGCGCACACTGATAACTGGAGCGGGGAAGATAGCCGAAGTTATCCAGGCAGAGCTTGCGACTGGGCAGTTCTCTGCTTTTTCACACCGCTTCTGCAGGCTATTGAAACGAGAGAAAAAGAACAACCAATGCAATGTAATACAAATTTATTACTCTTGCCGAACATTCTCGTATCAAAGAGTAATTACATACCTTTAATCGATTTACATATGTATGTAGATACTCGCAGCTCTAATGATACGTTGGCTGCAATTAAGCAAAAGTCCACTTTCCAAATTATCTGTTGCAAACAGATCAATATATTAGGGGATGATTTCCTTGATGTGTGGCGACTTTTAATGCCTCGGGAGCTGAATAAGAAACATACTTCCACACTTGAAAGTGTGAAATATTTGATTTTTTATCTGCCGCCAATTTCTTACTACTTAATGATATTGATAATGATATTAATAATGATATTGATAATGATATTTTATCTTTATTGCTACCAACTTAATATACTAATCCTTTCTTTTTCTTTTGACAAACTATTTTGAATAAACTTATGGGTCCCTGTAACAACACTTCGATGTGGCACATTGTTGTTGCATGGGTGAAAAAGTGAGAAATAAATAAAAATAGCTTACCACTCATTTCCCTCCCGTGCCATATGATTTTATTTATATGAAAAACATATAAGCCGATCTAACAAAAACCTTCACTCACACATTTCACCCTAAGTCAATTTCCCGTCCGTGGGAGTAGATTTATCAATTTTCATACAACAGTTTTCCGCCCGTGGGGGTAGATTTTCCTAAATCCCAGGCCCGTTGGTCGCAATCTAAACTGACTTTATTTATATCCTTCCGTATACATGTGTGTTGCATGTTTTAAATTTTTTATGTAATTTTTCTGTCTTATTACTTCATCAAAAAAATCCTACTATTCCTGGTACACAGTACATGCACGTAAAAAATTCTGTTTACTCGTGGTCGCCGATATGTATTGATGCGAAAAATGGAAAAATACAAACCTGGAAGTAAACTGTAGATTGTAATTCGAGTTTTTGATGTTTTCCTATACCAACATAACATTTTATTATATAGATATATAGATATTCAATCGGCTTATCGATAAGCATGTTTAGCGTTGCCACACTAAGAGACTTACCTGGTAAAAGAAACACCCTCTACAAACATAATATGATCTGATTGATACTCACGCCAGGTCTAATACTATAGACACTACAAATATTATTATTATGGCCAATTGCTTGTTCAAAAGTCATAACTCCACGGCATTAAATTTCCTAAGGCCGCAACCAAATTAAACGCTTCATTTGCTCCAGCTGAAAATTGCGTAACGAATGGGGAAAAGCGCGGATCCGTAAAACAGAAAAGCAGAAAAACAGCGCCACCTCCATCTCCTCCTCCATATCTAACAACCGTTAAGTGGCAGGCTCGACTTCATTAGATTGTAATAAACGCGCGCTGGTTACAGCCCCACAACACAGCGAAAAAAAAAGAAACAAAAATATCCACAAAAAAAAAGCTGACAGCAACATAAAAACTTAAGAAAAGTCTAAGCTCGGCTTATAAATGCAATTTCGTTCGCACAAACTTCAATGGACTTCATTAAAATATTCGAAACACAAGCAGTTTAAGAGTGCCCTCCCCGTAACCCCCTCCCGGAATAACGAAACTTGTCAGACGCACTATAAAAGCGCCATTGCCAAACTGCGCCGACTGCAAACTGGACTCGCTAAGGCAGCTGAGAGATAGATAGACAAAAAGAGAGAGAGAGCGAAAGAGAGAGAGCAAGAGAGGGTACCAGGTACCTGGCAAAAGTCAGGCAAGTCGAGAGTTCAGAGGTCTAATTGAAAATGCGCAAACTTGAAGAAATATTGAGAGAGCTGAGAGTGTATATGTATTATCCATTGCCATTAGAACTCAATTTGCTCGCATGGTGCACGCATTCGCAAAGACGCCCACAAGCCGAATGCGAATGCGAATATGAATAAGAATACGAATACGAATACCAGTGCAAATACAGAAAAGTCCCCTTCCTCGCCCATTCCTTATGCATGCCAACTTCATACACAGAGTTTCGCTGTAATACGCTGGCAGGCAAATTTATAATACGGCGGGCAAATTGGGGCCAACTTGTGACAATTTACGATATTAATACTAAATATTTGTGCCCCGTCGTGATTTACGGGCTGTGGCAAAAGCAAAAAAAAACAAAATATAAAGGAAATATATAAAAAAAAAAAGAATAAGGATTATTTTGAGCTTTATGCGTTTTTATTGTTTGCTTGCCATAATTTCAGCGCTTAAGCGTTGCCAGACATTTGCCAGCGAGACGTTGCCAGAGATGCGCATAAAGTGGAGCAGGCCATAAAATTTTATGATAATTGCAACCTGGCGGCCGACTGACAAATGAAGTGATTTTAAATTTGCCATTTACCGATTGCAATCCGCATATAAATACATATATCTTCCCTTTAACATTTCCATTTTTATTCGCATGATTTAATTATATACGTTACCAAATCTTGAGTGGGCCAAGCGAAATGTTAATGCCGCGCCCCGTAAGCAAATTTAAATAAAATGATTATTGAGGGCAAAACAAAAAATATATAAATAAATATACAAAATTTCACCACGCGTAGAAATTTCGAAGCGCTGCAATTAAGAGATCAGAGCTCAAATCTGATCACTGGGAACCAAAAAACAACAACACACAAAATAAATTCGAAAATATGAGGCGTACGTAATGAAAACCCTTTTGGGTCAATGAATTTGTTATCATCAAACTGTAACCGAAACGAACGTCATGCAAATTATTTGAAATTTGAAATTTACGAGACCAAACAACAACTTTAATAAGCACCACAAGCAGACTCGCAAAGCATTCCCAACAACACAAAACCGCATTGACGTGCCTGACATAGAAATCTGCACCGTTGGCTATTAGCAATTAACTGGGTCTATTATGAGTCCCAGCCGACAAAAATATTTGACGTGCTACAAGCAGAAGAAGATCGAAACGAATCGATCGTAGTCGCAGCCAACGATCAAAGGCGGGGTGATTGCTACTCCAGCGGGGGGAATGGGGTTGGCTGAGGGGCAAGTGGATCTTGGGGGCAGTGCGCATAAAAAGCCAAATGCCATAATAGCCAAATTAATCAGTCACAGGTAACAACCCAGCTACAACAACAACAAATGCCAGAGACGTCCCGTCGTCTGCGCTGATGACTTAACAAAAATGTCAAAATTTAGTCAGCGAGAGTACCAAATAGACGAATCTTAGATGCTCTTCAGCATAGTACAAAAATATAAATAACATCAGAAAAGCCCAAAAATATTTTCACAAAAATAAAATATTGTAAAATGTAGACAAGAAAGTTGTTCATAAATAAAGGAAACGCAACAACTTTAAATCCTTAAACTAGGTGAGAAACAAATAAACAAATACTATTTACTAGAATAGAAACTGATTCTAGCAATAAGATATCAGATATTTTCCAAGTATAGATCAATATTTATATAGAACTTCAAGGATGAAGATTTCAATTTCAACTTTCATTATTGCCTGAATATTTATATTTGACAAGAAGTTTAATTTAATAAAGATATCAGGTTATTCTCTCAAGGATACAATTATGCATCTGATAAGTAATTAAAGCCAGCATTCAATATGCCTGTTCCCATTCTTGATTCCTATCAAATCATTTGGAATCGATATTGTAAGCTTTTCTGAATTCCGAAAGCCGATTGAAAATTTGTTTCGAAAACTATATTCTTTGAGCCAGTATTGAGTTTCAGAAGTGAAAGTATTTTCTTTTCATTCTATTTAATAACACATCTTGTGCACTCTACCTGGCCAACTTGATCCAAAATCTATAATACCCAATTTGCTAGCGCATTGAAAGTTTACTTATGCTCACATAAAAGGGTTTTTGTCAGACATGTGATTGCCAAGTATGCAAAGAGTATGGCCCAAACCGTTGGTCTTCTATTGTTTGGCTTTCAGTTGAAGGTGGGTGGTTGGCTGGCTGGATGGGTATTTGGCTGGTTGGCTTGAAGTGCCCCGCGGCTGTGGCTACCGTTTCGCAGTTGAAGCTGACAAAATGTAATTGTTATATAGGCGCAAAAATGGTCTTAGTGGTGCCATCAATAAAGGCCGTTCCAGAGACTGACAGCTGGGAACCGAGCACAGAGAGAGAGAGAGAGAGGGATCCAGACTGGCAACGGGAAAATGCGACGCATGAATGTTAATTGAAATATGCGTATGAATGATGGACGGACAGTTGGAGCGATGGAGCTCGAGTTGGACCATATTGCTGGAGCATTGGCTAGCTGGACACTGTGCAGCTTTCACAATTATTGATTGATTTATTGATTGAAATCTGCGCAGCAAGCGCTGCAGAAAAACAAGAAGAAGAGCCAGATGTGGCGACTGTTTTGCCAAGTTTTCTGCTGTACAAATTGCGCGACGGGGCCAAGTTCGTTGCCTAAGTCTTTTGGCTTTTGGCGCCCAGCCGGGACGACAAAGCCGACGACGTCGCCAGTGCGTCGCACACAAAACCGAAACCAAACAATAAATAATTAAAGCAATTAAAAACTCTTAAAACAAACATTTAACAAGCAGCGGCAGTTGAAATTTGTTGTGTACCAACATTTGGGCAAACCCAAAAAAAAGAGAAAAAATGTACTTATCTTGGCCCCAAATCGCGTCTAAATGTTGCACATTTATCAAAGCCCCCCTGCGTAAAAAAAAAAGGTCAACGCACAGTTATGCCATGTTCTTGTTCTTGTTATTGTTATTGTTGTGCGTTTTGTAGTACTATGTACAAACTATTTCCGCTTAACACTCCGGTAACAACAAGCTAAATATCTGGGAAATGGGTGCGCAAAACTTTAGAAAAGAAGTAGGAAAAAAAAGAAAACTAGCTAAAATTAGAATTTTGCACATGAAATCTAATTTCTTGGCACTGAGGCAATTAAAATGAATTTTGTGGTTCGAGTTAAAGTATCTGTATCTATAGGCTATACACACAAAACACACCCAAGTTATATGCAAATGTTAGGTGGAAGTAGCAAGAGGCAGAGTAAAACAAGTAAGATTGCTATAATCAAGGCTGTTAGACTTGAGGATACCCAGCGGGTTTTGAATATGCAGAGAAACGAAGTAGAATTCAATTTTCTCCCGCGGGATACTAGGATATCTAAATAAAATAAATAGGTGTGGGCAAAACCGTTTATTACCATTTAAAATCGTTAAACACAACATATTTGCTTGATTTTTGTGTTCTTATAAAGCTTGTGTCTTGGGACAGTGCAGAATGTAAATATTTCTGAAAATTATTGTGCCTAATAAAGGTGGAAACCAGCTAAGCATATGCTAAAATTCGGTCGAAATAGTTCGACCCCAAAGAGTTTTCTAGTTTACAAATAAAATACCTTCAAGAATACACAGAAACCGAATAAATATGTTATATATTGTTAAGAAATAAGTTTAATTGAAATAGAAATATCCTAATCTTAAATGCATGTGATTTTCCAATATTCCATACACAAAATTGTATATGTAAAGCCCTTTAAGTCTCTAAGATCGACGCATTCCCTTGTGACAATACCATTCAAGTTCCGCACAAGATTATAATACCCTTTATCCACCAATTTATATGGATACAGGGTATAAATAAAAGATACATACTTTAAAGAGGAAACTCATCCAATGCTTAACTCGCTTGTGAGTGTCTTGTGGCTCGTTATCTCTCCGAAAAACCTTTCTGGCTGATATGCAAATAAGTTGATATACAACATAATTAAATTTCATTACAGCAACGCCCCGTCGACCCGAGTTTCTTTGGGATACTCGTACGATCGTACCTGTGGCATGTAACAAATTGCCAGCAATTAGTGGGGGGTATCTCAAGCGCGAATGAGTTGGAAGACGGCGATTCAGTCGCTGGAATTGGTCTGCAAATTGATGTGCGATGCCAAATTGGAGCTGCAATGCGTTTGGGTCCGCATTTGCATTTAGCTGACTTTATAAAGTTGTCAGAGCGGACGCTACATAATGATATGCACAAATTAATTGAGACAGATTGGCTCTGGTTCAATCTGTGTTATGGAATCAATTCAGAGCTGAATAGCATTAATGGATTATTGATGGTCGTTAGAACGCATATTCTGCTCCTATAAAAAGATGTAGCGCTGTCAATAAAACGTTTACGAATGCGACACAAAGAAGCGAAAACTGTCACTCTCTCAAGAAAGAGATCATGCATATAATCGACGACGTCTTATCCTTATATACAAAAAAATAGTAGAAGATTAACAAAGTTATGAGCAATTATGTATCGAAGTATAAATAACCTGGCTTTTGTTTTTAATAACATGATTATATTAAAATTCCTTCAGATGGTCATTTCAGAAAGTCGATAAATGTAAGGATTTATTTGACTATACCGACTAACTATAAAATCTTCACTTAATCCCAAAATATAATCTTTATTTAAATACTACAAAGATTATTAGCTCATTTCACTTTTATTCACATGATTAGATTAGTAACGACCTTTTAAGAATTTGGATTATGTATTTGAAATAAGTTTGGAATAATTCTCAATAGTTTTGTGGTACCGCTGTTATGTAGTTCGAATCTGCTGGTCTTAAGTTATGTTTATGGATCCAAAGCTAGATTTGAGCATTGAAAAATAATAAGCATCCACAGTTAAGTCAGCGATAGCTTTACAAAAAACAGTCGCCCACGAACGGCCCCTATATACCCGCGTCTTCCTGCCCCGATAAATGTAAATGTATCTCATCTGAAAGTGCACTCTACTTGGTTTCGAACTCCGGCAAATGCCCATGACAACAAAAGGGCCACCTTTTAGTTCCAATAATTTACCAATTAATCATATTACTCAACCTGAACCAGCTCTCGACCAGGCCAGGAGACCGCCTCTCTCTGACAATAGGTGCTGATTGCTGCCCCAGCAAACGACGGAGCGAACATGAAAGAGTGGAGGAGCCTGCCTGGTACTGCCCTGGACGTGATAAATGATTTCGATTAGTTTGTTCTTGTAATTCGACGCCTATAAATGGGTCTATGATTGAGCGCCGACGACTTCGTTTACGTCAGGCCTTGTCGACATCGTCGTCTGCTGGCTGCACCCTGTACCCCGTACCCTGTATCCCAGGCAGGCAACGGGGGGAACCCACAGTCTAAGAACAACCTGGTTGCTGTTGTTGTTGCCTGTAAGTCATTTGACAAATTGTCTATAATTGAAAGATTAGCTTTCCACACACAACACGGTTGACGTTGAGAAGAACACGTCGCTGAAGTTGGAGTTGGTGTCGGAGTAGGAACTAGAGATGGGTGCGTTTCGGATAAAAAGCACGAAGATTTTCATTGACTGCTGAAATAATTTTGCTTATTATATTTCAGAGAAACCTTTATGCTCTTTATTATTTATATTTATATTTAGAAAATATCAGAAATGTACCAGTTTCCGCTTTATATTTCGGAGCTGATTTTCCTATTTTCCCACTCCTATTTTCACGATTGTCGTTAAGCTTGCGAATTGAATCCAACTTGAACGTCAAGTGAATTCAATCCGAATTCCAAAGCAAGTCAATTTAGTACACAAAATCATTTTAAGAGTAAAAATTGGCACTTTTAAAGAAAGTTCTCATCCTTGCAGTCTTGCAGCACTACCATCTTATTATGTCATCTTTTTGTTAGTTTTACAGTGTTTTCTTTGTTTCACAAGTTTTCTTTAATTTTTCCTCCTCTATAATATGAAATTTGAATGTCAAAATGCTTCTAATCTCCTTAATTCTATTTTATTAGAGGGACCTGAATTAATTTAGAGAATATTATATTTTTTACTAGAGTCGTGCGTATTCGTGTCACGAATGAAACCAAAACACGCGACCATCTCTGGCAGGAATCTAGTTGGTTTCTGGTTCTGGTTTCTTCCACTTCTACCCGCTCCTGCTGCAACTCCCCCAACACCCCCTAGGTAAGCTTATACGTTCCTTATCAGCCGGATTGCATCTGTTGCGCGTTGCGAGGTTTTATTAATCAAATTCACAAAATGGTTTTAGGGGCTGGCAAGTAGGTGGAGCGTGTTTACATAGGCAGCCAAACAAGTGCCTGCCTTCCAGCCTCCTGCCTGCTCGGTGGTAGGCTCTCCGTAGGCTCTATACCTGGTAATTGGAAATGGTGTGAAATTCGCGTGCCAAGAGGCACAGAGAGGGAAGGAGCGTGCCGGAGAGTGGAGGGTGGATGCAGTTAGTTGAGGTGTGTGTCTGTTGACAGAGACTCTTCTTAGAGGCCCACCAACGCGACTCGAAATGGAACTGAACGGAACCGAACCACACCACACCACACCACACCGAACCAAACTGAACGGAACGGATTGGCCTTTGTAATGCGTGAAACATGTCAGCGCAATGCGATTGCTTATCGCTGTCAATTATTCAAGAGGCAGTCACTAGACAGGCTTACAAATTACCCTCTTAAATATAACAAAATAAAAGACTTGCGACACAGTCCACAGGCCTGAAAGGAGGGCTAAGAAATATGAGTGAGAAAGAGAGATGAATATCGTTGTAAACGTACAGAAATTTAAATGTAGTACGATTTCCTGGTTGAGCTCTTCGCGCAGTGAACAAGTTGGCTACGAAATTGACTAAGTAAGCCAAAGTTTTGCGTGAGTACTTATAAAACATATTAACCCGCTAGAATAACTATTATTCCCAATATTGATTAGTTTTGATCAGCTAGGGAGAGCCGCTGTCTATGTTTTTGGAAGATATCATATTTAATGAAGAGGAACCAACTATATCAGATATCAGCCATAGAATGAACATCCAAACAAAACCATTTTAAGTTTTAACATACTTTTAAGGCGTTTGTTTAATTTTATCAATATCTGATCATTTTATTTTATAGCTGCCATAGGACATCGGATGAAAAGTAAGTTCTTAAGGAAACAACTTATTTGTTTTAACAGATATTTCAATCAAGCTCCGCAATTGCAAGTGTGGTTATACTTTTTAGCTTGACTATATTTTATCAAAATCACACCAATATATCATATAGCTGCCAAGGAAGTAATAATATGAAAAATTAGTTTTCCTTTGAACAACTTTTTCGTTCTTACCTAGATTTCAATCAAACTCAGAAACTACAAGTTTTATTATAATTCTTATAGTTTGAATAAAATTGAATTATAATCTTCTGTATGTGATATACCTGCCATAAGAACTATCGATCGAAAAGTATTATATTTAGGGGAATTCTCTGAATCGTTTTATCAAATCTATTATTTAGTTCTTCCACTACTCTTAATAAATATTACAGAAGCTTATGTTTAATCTTTGTATTTTCTTATTCTCCCAGTGGTCCTTAGAACTGTAATCCATCTATAAAAACTGTCTTTGTAACCAAATCACTCTAGATTATTTATAATCAATGTTATTCATTTAAAATTATAGCTTTTTATGACTATCCATTTATGACTGGCCAAGAGACAATGTCTTCTATGACTTCTATAAGTCTCAGTCAATCCCCAGCTCAACTCATTGTTCTACTTGCCGTATGGGAAGGGAACATTGCTGCGATTTGACCAACTTTAACGATATCATTAATTTTGCGGTTTCGTCTTCATTGAAAACTATTTAAGCCAAATTGTTGCGCTATTTTGTGCACATGATTGTTACAAATTGTTCAATTAAAGGCTTAAAAAGCCAAGCCAAGGCGAATTGGCCAGCCCGGGAGAAACCTCCACATCGGTAGCCAGTTAGCCATAGGCAAAACTCTGCTCCCTCCGCAACTCTCCCAACTCCCCAACTCAGCAACCAGGCCAGGTACGTTGATAATAGATGTGCGTTTAAGCAGCCACCTGATAAATTGCTACCTGAACAGCAGGTGTCGTATCCATGGAGTGTGGAAAAGTGTGAGAATATTGCGTGGAAAATTCGCAACTGTGGCGACTGTTGAACATATTTTCGTTAGTTCGCACAATTTATTATATAAAAAAGCGAAAATTTCATATGAAATGGAAATAAATAGACAATAATAACAACAATAACAGCAGCAGCAAAACACAACAACAACAAAACACAACTGCCATGAACTGACAGCTTGCAGTTTTGGCCCAAACGGAACATGGCCAACAGACGCCTCTCAATTGCTGTTGTTGTTGCCGCAGTTGATTTGGCAATTAGGGGCGTGATTTTACCCATTGTGCATTTAGCATAATGAAGCGCAATAAGTGTTAATTGGATTTGCATTTTGTGAGCTGCGTTTAAGGTACACCCTCCCGGGCCCCCTGCTACCACAGCGCTTCAAAAGTTAAATAAATAAAACCTGGCTTGATTTAGTGCAGTGAGGCGCACAATTTATGACTAAATAATATACGAAAAGCAGTTGATTAAATTGCCAAATGCGCAATAAAAATAAATAATTGCATAAATGTGGGAATGCATTCAGATAGATCAAAACTGCCAAACAAGCTATAGAAAAATGAATATGAGTCGGAATTTAGCTTTAAAAAGAATTTAATTTAATTGAGAAGTTAAGATCCGAACAAATAACTAGGAATGCTGTATAAGCCCAGAAAAAAAATATATTTATTTAATTTGGTGCTTATTTTATTTGCTAATTATTTTAATCGATTAGCGTTGAAGCAAAGCGAAATACTTAACCTTTTAAATAAAATTGATCAGAGAAACTACATACCAAATTTTGTGTCTCTGGTTCTTATATACTCTGAGTTCAATGAGCTCATTAATACGGTCATATGAATAGACGGCGTGAGATTTGTAGCTATAATAAAATGAGCTGAAACCCTTGAAAATTTGCAGAAATTAAACTGTTTTACCAACCAATATAATAAGAAATATATTATATCATTAGGAATTCCTAATATCTGGTACAAATTGTTTATGTATTTAATTTAAAATCATTGAATATTTTCTGGACATAAAAACCTTGCTTTGTTTTTCGGCCTTCTCAATAAAACAATATAAAAATAAAATTTTTTAAGAAATATTTATATAAATTTAATATTGTGTTGGAACATTGATTTGCCAATATTTTGACCCACTTAAACAAAAAAAACACAGATTAAGTTTGTAGAAAAATCGACAATCGCACTAATCGAATATAGGAACTACTCTTAACATCCCGAATAGTATAAGTACCTCGAATTCTTTCTCTAAAAATTACATTATCCAATCAATGGAATTAGACTATAATTTGAATGTCATATATATATGTTATGCATTCCTATAGGAACCATTGATAATCATTTGTATAGAATCACTAGCTTAAAAGAGAGCTAAGAAGAGTTACTCATAGATCAAGTGTCATGGTATAGTCGCTTTAGATTGCTTTTGCAGGTCTGTTCTTATCGCAATGGGCAATCAAAAGCAAAATAATCAACTACAATTAAGTCTCAGTATTTGGTATAAGTAGCACAAGCGGCTAATGAAATTTGAGTGGGGATCCAACTAGCGCCAGGCAAGTGGAGCTCAAACTTGAACTTCAGCTCAAGATCTGGCCAAGCTGTGGGCAATGCCATCAAATCATGATCCTCATCAAGGCCAAGCGCGACAGTCAGCAAGTAATCAGCACCCGGCTCAGCTCTGCGCTCAGGTTCAGGTGAGATGCTTATCAGCCGCAGACAGGAGACAGGAGACAGCAGGAGCAGCCAGAGTCTGAGTCTCGGGCAGAGACAGAGGCAGAGGCAGTGGCAGAGACCTGTGCCTCTTGCCGTGGCTGCTGCACCAATTTATGATCGACAGAAGGCCAAAAGCAGCAACATGAAAAACGAGAGACTTATAAACGGTTTGCCTGGGTGTTGGCAGGCAGCCTCCTCCTGGTTGGAGCTGGAGGCTTTTAACCTGAAGCTTCAGCCTGCTCCTTTGCTGTACACTGTATGATAAATTCTCATCAAAAAAAATATTTCACACTGCGGGAGATCATCAAACCAAGATCAGATCAGTTGTGAGAGAACGAGAGAGAGCGCGCGCAAAGATGCCACAAATATTTCGAAAATTATTAAAGATCATGCAAAGACAAAAGGCCAAAACACGCGCTCATTTTGGCTTAATTAGTGAAACATGCCAACAACAACGACAACTACGTACCACGATCTGGATTTCGATTTCGATCTTGATCTGTTATACTAGCTCTCAAATATCGCTCGACTCGTCGCGCACTAATTAAAATTTATATATCTTAAGCGCATTCTGTTCGCCCGAGCTTCAAGACTTTTGTTTTATTTTTTCCCATTTCTTTACTTTAATAATACCCTTGCAGAGGGTATTATAATTTTGTCACGAAATGTGTAACACATTGCAGGCCTGTTCCCTGTTTTGAGTACTTTTTATTCCCAATCTTTACTTTGTTTTTGTGTAACTATTTTTAAATGAAACGCAACCGATTTTTCTATTCTAAGTTATTCCATAGAAATATTCGATCACTTATCGGAATTTAATTTAATTTAATTGAAATCGGAATTGAGAACAAGCAATTATATACTCTTGATCATCAACAATAGAGCATTAAATCGAACCTAATTATTTTCGATTAAAATCAACAACAGAAACAATCGGAGGATAAATTAGTTTTTGTCTGAAGAACTTTTTTGTTTTTACCAATATTTCAACCGATCTCTGCAATTGTAAGTTTTGATATACTCTTTATAAATCAAAATTAGACCAATATTTCCATTACTGCTATGGGAATAATGGAATGAAAAATGAGATTTCGTGTGAACAACTTTTTTGTTTTTACTGATATTTCAAGCAAGCTTAGCAATTGTAAGTCTTGCTCTACTCTCTATATGGTGACTTTATCTAATAAAAACTAGACCAATATTTCCTATTACTGCTATAGGAATAATAGGATGAAAAATGAGTTTTGGTATAAACAACTTTTTTGTTCTTACTGATATTTCAACCAAACTCAGCAATTGTAAGTTTTGCTCTACTCTTTATCTTATAAAAATTAGACCAATATTTTCTGTTGCTGCCATAGGAATAAAAGAATAACAAATGAGTTTTCGTTTGAACAACCTTTTCGATATTACCTATATTTCAACCAAGCTCATAGATTTCGAGTTTTATTATCATTTTTATTAGTTTGAATAAAATTTGAATAAATGTTAACACTAAATCATATAGTAGCTGACATAGAAACAATATAAGAAAACGTTCTGCAAGGGTATATAGTTTCGGCACCCCGAAGATAGCTTTTCTATCTTCTTAATTTGTTTTTGTATATTACGTGTTTTCGTCTTGTTCAGCAGCCATTGAACCAATAAATCTCATAGATAATATGATTTTATTAACTTTTAAATAGGCAAAACATTTGCCGCCTGTGTCGTTAGCCGACAAACTAAATTTTGTTTTCTGTTTTTGTGTTGTTTTTTTTTTCTGTGGTTTCGTTTTATATTTATTTTTTGTTGAATATTTAAAACTGATGCCGTTTTGACAACCAAATTAGAGTACATACTGTGTATATTTGTTGCCCTCGCATCTTGGCTGCATATTTATCGCTTTGCTAGTTCGTTGAATTAATTAAGTATGCAAATGATGTTCGAGATTTGCGGTACTTGCCACGCACCATCAACAAATTTTTTGGAATTTGGGCTGCTCGACATCACATGGAAATTCCTTTGGCTTTTTGGCGTTAGTTATTTTTATGAGGTGAGCTCATAATTTTACGTATTTTTTGTTTGTTGGGTTTCTTTTGGCCTTTTGGGTCAAACCCAAGCCCAAGTGATTAACGAATGGGGATTCAAAACTTAGCTGCGATTGCTGATTATCGTAGAGCAGCGCTTATTTATTAGATCATAAATGATTATACGTTAGTTCGTTAAACATACAAATGCGAACTTTGATTGAAAATAACGTAGCTGGCTGTAGGAAAATAATAAAAGCCTAGCAAATCTTATTTTATATCTTCAAAAATTCTCATGTTACAAATGCAACAAATTTGTTAAGGAACATTGTAAAATTGTTTTCTAAATGCATCTGCAGCTTTAGCTAAAATTATATTTAATTTAAATTATTTATATTTATAATGATTATTGTAGTTTTTGAACTTATTTCAAATATTATGTATATTGTATTTTGTATAGCCTGAGAGAGGGTATTTAAATTCGGGAATGAAATGTGTAATGCAATGAAGCAGGACCCACAAATAAATATATTCTCGATCATAGGAACGGTTGGTAGAAAACTAGGTTGTTGTATGAGCAACTTTTTTGTTTTTGAAGATATCGCAACCATCTTGAAAATTCCAAATCCTATTATCTCTTATGGATCTCTTATCAAAATTTGACTATTTTAGTACCTTATAGCTGCCATAGTAAAACGGAAATAAATTGGGTTTTGTATGAAAAAAGTGTAGTTCTTATTTATACATAGATATTTCAACAAAGCTCGGCAATTTTGAACTTTATTACACTCTTTATAGCTCCGTAACATTTGACTAAAATTTGATCACTTTATTATATACATAGATGCTATAAAATTATGTTTTGATATGAAAAATCTGTTCTTTATTGTATTTTAAGTAAGTTTATTGTAAAATCATGATTATTTCACTTGGACTTTGAGTATAGAAATAGTATTTCAAGTTCTTAAATGACAATCTACAATATTACATTTTTGTAATACAAATACCCCATTAATTATACAAATCTGTTTTATTGGCATTTATTTTTAAGGAAATTTATTCCTCTTATAAAACATATGGTCAAATTGAATACTATACAAGAAAATGTTTATTTTATCGTATATTGTGTCAGTATCAATTTAAGTTTCTTTACTTTTTATCGGAAACTGATAAGTTGATGCAATTACAGCCATTTTCTTTTAATTCTCAGATTATCCGCGTTTGCCCTATAATTCCCAACTGGTTCTAACATTTTATTAATGGAGAGACCAAATTGATATGCAAAAATTGTCTTTTCGAACCTGTTTAATTTTTGTAAGGAAGTTTATAATATAACTATTACAGCCAGCTTCTTCCTTGAATTCTCAGATTTTTCCCATTTGCCCTATAATTCCCAACTTGTTCTAACATTTCATTAACAATAACAGTCATCTTCTTTGAAGTCTCAGACTTTCCGTTTATAATACAACAATTACAGCCATCTTCTTTGAATTTTCAGATGTTTGCCCTATAATTCCCAACCAGTTCTAACATTTCATTAATGGAGAGAATTGATGTGCAAAAATTGCCTTTTCAAATCTGTTGAATTTTTTTTAAGGAAGTTTATAATATAACAATTACGGCCATCTTTCTTGAATTTTCAGATGTTTGCCCTATAATTCCCAACTAGTTCTAACATTTCATTAATGGAGAGACCAATTTAAAATGCAAAAATTGCCAAATCTAATCTGTTTAAATTTTTGAAGGCAGCTTATAATAACTAATATAAATATATTTAATACAAGAAAGTTTGTATTTTGTCCCAAATTGTATGCATCAGCTTCAGGATCACAATCAGCTTCAGTAAAAAAATTAAATAAATAATTATATTTTTGGGAATAACTTTCTTGATTTAATCTAAGCATTTGTAGTTCTTATAACTAACCAAACAGTTAAACAGATTAGAGGCGCTCACATCCTATATTCTTAATTCTTTATACTTTAAACAAGTTCTCATTCCATATTTGGGACTCAAACATCTCCTCATCGATCTCTGCGCTGTTTTTAAGACAACTGGAGACATTTGTGTCTTCTTTAACCCCTGCCCCCGTATGGAAAGCCGCCTTGTTGACATCTGTCAATTATAAATGTCTCAACTTTTGCATGTTTCCTTGCAAATAAAACCGCATGTGGCAATGGCAACAACAAGAGCAACAGAGCAACAAAATATGCCAGCATAATGACAAACATTGCAAAAATTTCACCAAAATAATAAAAACATGTGAAATATGTTCGGGCAGCGCTATGGTACGATGCAATACCGATTTTCAGATTTTATGGCCTATTAAAAAGCCTGAATCATTAAGCGTTTTTTTCTTGGCCAGCCACAGCCACAGGTAGAGGATCCCACAGACCAAAAGGAGGCAGGGAGCACCACCATCTATTCGCGTCCTAATTGATGTTAGTTCATAATTTTCCTTTGGAAAATGTAGCAATTAATTGCGTTGTCCATAAAACGCGTCGGTGCCCCACTGTGCGAGCCGCACATTGCGCAATGCGCAATGCGCCGCATAAAATTTCCAACGATCGTCCAATAAAAGTTTACAAGCCAACAAGAGATGCCACAAAACACAAGTAAGTTAACATATAAACATCAAGCCGAAACTAACATACACTTAAATAGCTGACTTTAAAATAGATGGCACTTGACTAAATATTTTAAAAACTATTTTAAATGAGAAACTATAAGTTTACTGATTTTTAAAATCAATAAAATGTCTTAAATAAAGTTCGAGACCCCATAAAGTTTGACAGAATTTCAACTATGTTATAAAGTCTATAAAGAAGTTCCGAAATGGGTCGATTCAATATACAAGCATTACTCAAACGTTTAAGAATTAAACTATAAATTTACTGGTTTTAAATCAATAAATCGTATCAAATTAATTTCGAGCCTCCTTAAGGTTTGTCACAACTTAAACTTTGCTATAAAGTAGAGTGCATTTAACTAAATATTATTTAAAATATCTACAAATATATTTAAATAAGAATCTATAAATTTAATGATTTTTAAAATAAATAAAACGTTTTAAGGTATGTCAGAATTTTAATTATACTATGTTCCCGAAGGGAAAATTTGGGGAAAACATGTATCTTCCCCATTTTTGAAGCTATAGTCACCAAATTTGGCATACAGACTAATGTTGAGATTCCCGACAGATCTGCATCAAAAATAAATACAGTACTGGGAACATAGTATTCTGCAGTCGGGTGCGTCCGACTGCAACGTTCTTACTTGTTTTGTAATAAAGTAGAGTAAATATTATTTAAAATATCTTAAGAACTTTTTTAAATGAGCATCGATAAATTTATTGATTTTTTAAATCAATAAAACGAGTCAAATAAATTATATTAAGTTCATATATTGGTCGACTTAATATACAAACAATAAAACGTGTTAAATAAAGTCTATCAAGTATTTGATATATCGGTCGATTTAATAAACAAACATTACATAAAACGTTCAAGAATATAACACATAGATGAGTATATCACAATCAAGTGCTCACGGGAGAGCAAACGAAAAAGAGCGAAAGATTACTCTCTTGCGTGTTTCCACACTCTCTCTTAATAACAGCTTAGTTTCGTTGACGTAGACAACTCTGTGTAGGAGTTCGAAGGGTTGCCAGAGTTTTCTTCAATTTCAAAAGAAGCAAGTAGTAATATAAAAATTGATAGTTTACATGCAAATAAATAGCAATTATAGTATTACATAAAAGTTTAATGAGCATACAATGTTTTTACATAACCAAAAACAAACTTTTGCATCCTTTGGTAGTTGAAAGTTTCTTATAGTACTATATCTAACTCGGTTCATATTTTATGCTGATGACAGACATAAAACTCATCAGCCTATTGCGTTGCGAACTTTACAATAAATTGCATATACCCTAACGAACTGATGTTTGGTGGGTGTAACATGAAAACATGTGTGGGGTTAACAACTACTTAAAGACCCAAACAGTCTGTGGAAACATCCTTCAGTAATTAGAACAGCCGCAACGATCCCAACATGCCAAATATATTAAGTTTTTTCACTGATTTGTGTAGCGCATAAAAATCATTTTGCCTATTTGAAACTAATAACGATCAAGGAGCACAGACTACGAGTATAGGAAGGCCTTGGGCTTGAACCTACGAGACCAAAGACCGGAGACCGGAGACCACCGCTGCTTACACTAGATCAACGTTGTCGGGGTGATTTATTGAAAATTAAATTTTTTCTGTTCCCCGAGAGGTCGAGACTTTGCGCCGGGGCTGCAAGTTAATTATGACTGCGGTTTATAATGGAGAATAAGTACGAATAGATGAGGAGTAGATGAGCGTAGTATGTATATGAATTTATGAATCGCCAAGAGAGTTCAGTTGGAGGCATTTGAACGGCAAACAAGTGCGCAGGTTATTTTCTGTTAATTAGTGTTACGTGATGAAACCTCATGGCTGGGATGGGTGTTGCCCACCGAGGAGACGAGAGCCGCCAGATTTTGCGGTGTATTTAATGGCCGTATGCAGTGGGACAGAAAGACTGTCAGAGGGACAGACCAACCAGATGGCCGACTGCCTGACGTTATAAAAAAAAACAAAAAAATTACAAAAAAAAAACAAAAAAATCAAAACAAAAAGAAACTGCAAAACGCCAAAACTATAAACAATTGACAAGGTGTGTGTATATACATAGATGTGTGTGGTATATGAGTGTGTGAGCCAACAAATTGTTCACAATTTTCACCAATTTACAATTTTATGATAAACAAAAAAAAAAATCTTCATTAAAGCAACTATTGCAAAAAAAATTTATGTAGGCAATTTAAATACACAGCGCACAACAACAAACGCAGCAAAAATAAAAAATAAACAAACACCAAAAAATAAATAGCAAAATAATAAAGGAAGGTGTAAAGACTGTAAAGGCTGTAACCAAGCCGACAACCAAACACCGAACACAACAACAACAACAACTAATCGAACTGGTCATCAATTGGCCAAAGCCTGGTAATGGTCGCCCAGTGAGGCCCAGGCGGCCCCGATACGGCCCAGGCCAGTTCAGGCCAGGTTAGTCCAGGCCAGGCCAAGCCAGCCGATCGATCGAGACGACAACGTCGAAGTCACCTCCAAAGCAGCAGCAGCATCAGCAGCAACGGTCAAACACAACGACGATCGATCTTAACAGTCGCCGCCGTCGCAGCGTTAGATGATGCAGCAGGCTGAGACAGAGCCCAGACCCCGTCACAGGCAAGGCCCCAGCCAAAGTGGGTGATGGGAGACACACATACGCATGTAGGTACAGTGGGGCAAAAGCTGCTACAAAGTGGTATTCAAATGGAAACTTAGCCTATACGACACTTGCGTCCTCATAATCGCATCTTTCCTGTGCTAAACGCAGCTATATTCCCAGCAATATAGCCAACTATATTGTCCTATGCCAGCTATAAGATATAGTAGTACACGTTTGATAAACTAAAGACAACTTTTAGAGGCTATAACAAAACTTAGAGTGCCTGAGCTTGGTTGCAATATCTTGAAAAACAAAAAAGTTGTTCACACAACCACTCAATTTTCTAGCAATTGTTCCTACGACAGCTTTATTATATACTATGATATAGTGGTCTGATTTGGACCGAATTTGGTCAACTTATATACACCCTAATGATACTTTAATTTTGTGAGTTTGGTCAGGATATCTACATAAGCAAAAAAGTTATTCATAAAACAAATCACAATCTTAATGTTTTTCATCTTTAACCAGTATTCAGTATGCCCATATTACGAATAAATACTTATTAACATATATTACAATTTCAACTACAAGCTTCTTTAAGCTTACTTAATTTTAATAACGGTGTCTTAAATGTATAAAGCTTATACAATAAACTAATGCATAAGGACCATAACTACTTTGAAGAAGATTAAGGTTAAATCTTCATAGAGTCTCTGAGTTTTAATGTAATATTAAAGCATACTTTTGGGTACATCGTTTTATAGACTATTTTGATAAAACTTTTTATAATTTATATAAATGATATATATATCTTACATTTAATACCATCTATAAACATATACCTTGCTTAAGTACAGATAAAGAAATGTTGGTAAAAAAATAGTTTTAGTTTTAAATTAAATTACAATTCTCAAATATTATGAAGTTAAATGTAATTTGAATGGCAATTACTTAACACAATAAATATTTATACAGCTATTTTAAATTAAAATATATGAATCTGTTCCCAATTCCACTTTCGCTTGAATTCCACAGAAAAGTCTGCTGCCTGCTTTTTGGTGAGGCACATAGTAAAATATCTGCAGTATATTCTACATTCAAATAATTTATAAAACATCCCAAAAGTAGGCTTTACATAATTATCCGCTTGAATTAGAAAATGAATTTTTAAATGATTTATTTAATTATTTATTTAAAAATTAAACATGTACTTAAACTATATAATAAGTGTGCATCAGCAATGGCTGCCAGGAGCTTCGGCTGAATTTTCAATTATACATTTTATTAATTTGAAACATATTTTTCATTGAGCTGTTACCCACTGTATCGAGGCTGCCTTCGCTCTGCACCGCCCCGAGGCAATCGGCAAGCAGCCCCGGCACATGTGAACGCCACAAGATGCGACCAGCCAAGATGCCACACTCCGCAGCCCACTTGCCCCAAGCCCAGTATGGATATCCCAGAGCCAGACCGTATGGGGCAAGTCAACGGGCGGCCGATTCACCTGTCGCGGTTTTTGTTTGCCTTACGCAGCGAGTCATCAGATGCAAATGGGTGGAGCAGCTGGCCGATGGTCGAGGGAGGGGCCCGTTGTGGGGGGAGGTGAGAAGGGGCTGGTGACCTGGTCGCTGCTTTATGCGAATTCCATGAATTTGATCATTTTGGTGGAAGCGTATTAGATATTTGGCATCTTGGCGTGCAGTCGCCAATACCAACAACAACAAAGACAGTTGCACAACTGACTGACGTACAATGCAAAAAAATACTTCAACATTAAATGTGGTTGTTGTTGTTGTTGTTGTTGTATATTTGTTGTTGCTGCTTTGGCAGAGGTCAGCGCACACACGTGACCCGCACTGGCTTTGGCCGTGTGTTGCATGATCGATGGAATTGCCACGGCAAAGTCAAGAAATAAAATGGATTATAATTATTATGCTCCGCAGCATAGACCACAGCTCGATGGCAGGCCGGGCAGGGCAGGGCAGGGCAGGGCAGGGGGGACAGCGGCTGGCTGGCACTTGGCTCACTTTTATTGTCAACCAATAAAATAGCCAAAGACGACGGGCTTACAACTGCATGGAATTGATTTGGCCCGCAGCGGCTATTAACAGCAACAAAGCAGCGACAATAAGAAAACCCTGAAGCTGATGATCCGCCAGGCGGTTGCGTCTCCGGCTGAAGCTGCGGCTGCGGCCGAGTATGATGATGTTTATGTTGATACAACAAGCCCAGCCGGCTGGCAGAAGCAGCTAAACAGTTGACATCAGGTGCCAGTTGGTACAGTGCAACCTGGGTAAGAACACCAATCAAGAGCAGGGATAATAAACCTAATTTTAAAAAAGTTACATTATTTTTCTTGCTATGTTATGTTTCTATTGTAATCTATATTAATTCTTTTTATTTATAACAAATTTATTAAGTAAATTCAAATATTACAGTTGAAAACGAGACTCCGAAATATTCTAAAAATTATAACAAACATAAGTTTTAATAAAACATTATAATTTAAAGGGGAAATATAGCAAAATTTCTATTAAATTACATATTCAAATTAAACTTATATTTCTCTTAAAAAATAAACATTATACTTAAAAAGGGGAAAAAAGCAAAACTTAAATTAAATTAATATTTCTCTTAAAAAAAACTCTTTTGTATTATAGCTTAAATAAAACATTGAAACATTGAAAGTTTAAATTAAATTAATAGTATTATATCTTTAATAAAACATTGTACTTCAAAAGGGAAATAAAGCAAAATTTAAATTTAAATATATATTTAAATTAAATTAATATTTCTCTTAAAAATAACTATTGTATTATAGCTTTAATAGAACACTGTGCTTTAAAAAATAAATAAAACTAAGTTTAAACTAAATTAATATTTCTCTAAAAACTTAAATTTAAATATATATTTCAATTAAATTAATATTTCTCTTAAAAATAACTATTGTATTATTATAGCTTTAATAGAACATTGTACTTTAAAAAATAAATAAAGCTAAGTTTAAACTAAATTTATATTTCTCTTAAAAAATAACTAAAGTATGACAGTTTTAAAAAACATTGTATTTTAAAAGGAAAAAAAATTAATTCTTCTCTTACGAAATTACTATAATTTTGTGAGTTTATTTTTCTGTTTTGAAAACAAGCTTACCGCGCTGAAAATAACACTTATTTCTTGAGATTTCCCTATAAAATCCAACTAAAATTTCAATAAATATTGTATTATTATTTAAAAAAAAAAGTCCAATAAGTATCAAAAATACCTAAAAATTACAAAATGCAAAACTTTTAATTAAAATCCCTTTAGTATATTTTATAAGTGAACGAATATCAAACAAAAATACCATACAAAATGCTGAAAAATCAGAAATTCGTATTTATTCAATAGTTTTTAAAAGTAAAAAATACAATTTGTAGTATTTTTAAAATACTGAAAATCAGCTTTTCAAGTATTTTATTTTTAAGCAAAATATACCAAAAAAAAACGGATTTAGTTGAAAGTAAAATACGAAACTGAAAAATCGTTTATCCGTATCCTTTCTTGTAATGGAAAGTTTGGCCTAGAGATGTTTCACTGTACTTAAATTCCAGCTAGCATTTTTGTGGGTTAAAAGACACAACAGAGCCAAACAACAACAACAACAACGTAAGAATAACAGCAACAACGTGGCATGTAACAACATAAACAACCGAATACTATTTGGCCTTTTGCACCTTTTTGGCATGGAACAACTTTGGCCAGCCTGCGCCGGCAGTGGCAGTGGGCCCAGTGTGTATGGGGCGAGCATTGGATGAGCTGTGGTAGCCCCAAGATCTTTATTTCGGATCGAAGGATCCAGCGATCCAGCGAGCCGACGACAACGCCCCGAAAGGCACAATTAAAATTTCACGCTCTTGGCGGCTTAGAAGCTGCCCAAAAGGGGACAATCAACTCTAGCCGCCAAACGTGTTGACCATTTTCGGATTGGTATTGCAGGCAGCCCCCTTGCCGAAAAAGTGCGGCGGCATTTTCGCTTTGAGGCAAGTTGAGGGAGCGAGAGATATTGTTAGCTAGCCCCCACCCCCCTCTTTCAACCTTACCCGCTCCGAGTGTGTGCCACGCGTGCAATTCGCAGTCGCCGCGGGAATTGCCAGTCCGGCTACCCGCTCCACTGGCGGCCAATTGGAAGGAAGACGCAAAGTGTTAATGAGCAGCGCGCGCGTGCTAATTACCAATGCCGTTTCGACAGTTGCAAATGTCAGCAGCCCCAGTTTGTGGCCAGCAGCAGCTCAAAATGTCAACAGGGGCGCCCCACAATGTGCGCCACATCCTGTTAATATGCAAGATGCAAATCTTTGTGCAGCTTGTGCGTTGCAGAGCACGCAACTGAATGCAGCTAACAGACAAGAGTTGAATAACATTAATGCTCCCGCCCTTAACGCTTAAGTAAACCCCATTCGTTAAATAAAAAGTAAAACTCTTTGGAGTTGCACGCCAGAGCAAGCGAACAGTTTTATCGTAAGATCGCTTTATAGGTTATGTTATAGGTGTCTTGAACAGCTAAAAACATGTAAGAATGCTCTAATCGAGTATACCCGACTACGAAACTGCCTGTACCCAGTTCATTAACTTACAAACACATATTCGTACACTTACACACATACACACACACATACGCACATACACACAACCAACAGTGCTAGCGAGGCAGTACTTGTTTGTTGAATAACTTCCGTGTGTATAATTCAATCAACTTGAAATTTGTACAGTAGATAAAAAGTGACTAAAGTATTATACATGCAAAATTTCACAGCAATATATTTTAAATTGTTGTTGTAAAACGTTTTTATTGAATTAATATCTCGGATCCAAAATAAACTTGACCTGCGTATGGTATACAGGAATCTACATTTCAAATTTGGTGTCTCTAGCTATTACAGTTGCTGAGATCGACGCGTTCATACATACGGAAGGACGGACATACAAACGGACATGGCCAAATCGAATTTTCTTTTGATACTGATCAAGAATAAATATACTTTATAGGGTCGGAGATGTCTCCTTTTGCCTGTTACATACATTTGCACAGATTTAGTACCCCCTTTTTACCCATTTTATGGGTACAGGGAGTAAAAACTACAACAAGCTTTAAATACTTTGGCAATATTATCCGTTATACATTTAAGATTTCGATAGCAGCAACAATTTAGCAAAGACTACAACCACAGTCATAGTGCTGCCACCTTGCCAGAAAAACTACTTTGCTCACATTTTGACGGTGCCAGCTGCCGTGCAGCTACTTTTTTAAGCACTCTGGCAACTACGCCACAATCCCAGTGCCAAACACATCTTTCAGGCACACTTTCAACACCACATTAGGGCTGCATGCTATAAACAAATGCCGCCAGCTGTTTTAACAGCGTTGCCACTACAGTACAAACAATAACAACGGCTGCGTATACGTACAAAATATAGCAGAGAAATAAAGTAATTATACTGCGCATACGCCACTTGTGCACCACAAATATTATATTATTTACTTAGCCATTTCATTAAATCGCAACGCGCACGGCGTTTGCCGCCATAACTACGCATTTGTTAACATTTATTTACCAACATTGTATACAAAACAAAAAAGCGATCGCGCTCACGACTTTCAGAGAGTACGTTACGCCACACGATTGAGAGAGCCCATAGGTTACGACAAGATGTGTACAACTTTTGGCTCTCACTGCGAATGTACGTCACATGTTATGAAAATCACTGACTGTTTGTGGTGCAGGCAGTACATATAAGAAAACCATCCGGATCGAGTAACTATATCATATAGCTCCCATAGGAATAAACGGTGGACAACTATGTTTTTGTATAAAAAACTTTTTTCTATGAAGATAGCCTAACAAAGCTCACCAAATTTCATTACATTCATACATATGCTGACCAAACTTGCAAACGTACCCTTTTTTTCATATAAGTATGTATTTTTGTTTTAAAATTGAGCATTTAACTTAATAAATATACAATGAATATACAGTGAATATTTGAAAATATTGGTGTGTTTGTATATAGTGTGTTTATAATTTGTATAAATAAATGATATAAATTGAGTATTATAAAAGCCAGCCTTCACGACACCGGCCGTGGATCCACAGATTATTCGGGTGGCGCCGTCTTAGCCGTCTTCTGCAGCTGCTTGTTGCTGCCTTAGTGCAATGCCACACATAGCAGGCTATTTAACCATTTCGTACAACCTGAGCTTACTTTCGAGTCTAGGGCAGCTACGCGGCCGTAGCATCCAGTCCAGTTTGCTTGCCTTGTTTTTAGCAGTAGCAGCAGCCAGTCCACATTTTTTCAGTTTGATTGCGTATTATTTTACATGTATGGCACATAGAGGGGTTCAATATATCTCAATCGATGCGCCACGCAATTCTCTACAAGATCACGTGACTTAACATACAGCCATACAATAAGGTTTTCTAAAAACAGTCTCTGATTTTCATACATATTTTAAGCGCGTGAGGTCATGTGACGTCATGCTCTCGCGTCGCCGAATAATGGTGAGTAATGGACTTGCGCATGGCGTGCTACTGTCTCTAAACCGTGAGCGCACGCAGACGCTCTCCATCGTTAAGAGTCACATTCAGAGACAGTAACCTGTGGGCTCTCGCAAGTCGCTTGCGATTTTGCGAAACGTCAAGTCAGTTCCTTCTTAACCAGCGACGGGACAGAACGTGTGTGCGGACCGAGCAAAAAATACTGTGAAATAAAAAATCAGCGCTTGGGTTTTTAATGCGCAAAGCAAATAAAACCAAAGCGCCATAAACATTATAATTGTTAGTTTGAAAAAACCGTGTAATTTCTTGCCATTAAAATGGACAAACATTAATTAATTGACAACAATGACAATGTAATTTAATTGTTTTTGTGCAACACTTCATAAAAAAAAACAAAACAAAAATATATCAACCGCATAAGCAACGTTTATAAGAAAGAGGTAAGTAAACCCAAACGATCTAAGACTTGTTGCCCCAATTTCATTTGACGTTGCGACGTTTTTATACACTGTTTATATTTGTATTGTTTTTTTTATTATTATTATTATTATTTTCACAAAACACATGTGCATTTTGTATTATATGTAGTATATAATTTGTATAAATCTGAATTTTTACTATAAAATGTAAATGCCGTTTGCGGCATTTTTGGCCATTTGTTTATTTGTTACCTATAAGCATGACTAAGAAATCCCAAGACGTCATTTCATCTGATGCCCTGCTGCTGCCCCGCTGCCCCGCTGCCCCTCTGCCACTGCCACTGCCACTGCCGCTGCCTCCTCATTTTGTTTGCTGGCTCAAAAACAACGTTTTCAGCTGTCGGTGATTGCACATTTTGTTATTTGTCTTTTGTTTTTCGCTGCGCAGGTCTTTTTATTAATGTTTTTTGTTGTTACTGGCAGAGAGTCAGAAAGTTTTTACAAAAGAAACTTAGTTGCGAGTTTCCTGTGTCATTTTCTCAGCTTTTTTCATGATATTTATACAACTGAAAGATGATGTAACTGGCTAAAAACCAAACCTCTGAGAGGTTTCTAGATGGCTTATTAGCTTACGATGGTCTTCTTTCTAAACTCAAACTGAAACGTGATCATCTTGTAACAAAGCTTTTAACCTCTTGGTAAATTTACCAAAAACTTCACTCAGATCACTAAAGCTGTCTAGCTTAAATCACTTAAATGGTGATAACTGTGTTATAAACCCGCGCATTTTCTAAAGAAACTTCACCAAAATTGCAATAGTTTGTAACAAAGTTATTAACCTCCCAATTAATTTACCAAAAAATGCACTCAGATCACTAAAGCTACCTAATTTTCTTGCTTAAATCACTTAAATGTTGATAACTGTGTTATAAACCTGTGCATTTTCTACAGAAACGTCTCAACTTCACCAAAATTGCAATAGTTTGTAACAAAGTTATTAACCTCCCAATTAATTAACCAAAAACTTAACTCAGATCACTAAGGCTACCTAATTTTCTTGCTTAAATCACTTAAATGTTGATAACTGTTTTATAAACCTGTGCATTTTCTAAAGAAATGTCTCAACTTCACCAAAATTGCAATAGTTTGTAACAAAGTTATTAACCTCCCAATTAATTAACCAAAAACTTCACTTAGATCATTAAAACTGCGCATTTTCTTTACCTAAATTGAAATTTTGTTATAAACCTGTGGATTTTCTACAAAATGTCTCAACTTTTACGTAAATGTGCATGTTAAAGCAATTAAAACAATAAGAACAAAAAAATACCAACTACATACATATTTAATATGCATATCTATATATATATATATATATGTATGTGTATGTATGTTTAAAAAAAGTGCAACCTAATAAGAAATATCGTATAACTTATGACAAATTTGATGATTTTCTTTTTTGGAGTGTCAAGTTAACAGTGTTAAATTAGCGAATTAAGCAAAACGCTTTAGCCATTTTAATAATTAATTAAGCACCTCTCATTATATAACAAATTCAACTGTTCAATTATTAAAACCACAATTAGAATAACTAAAAATAGATTCAATTGGCATCACTAATTGAAATCTGTGCAAATTATAAATAACAAAAATATTTCCTCCTGCTCTTTTAGAAGGTAAAACTTCCATTATCGAGTACTAAAATTAGAACCTTCGACGTGCCCTTAACAATCATTTTATTTTGTTTATTTTTTTTTTTATTATTTTGTAATTCCCAGCTCTTGTTTTATGTTCTTTTTTACACATGCGCAACACAGTTGCCGCATGCTTCATAATTTTGTATTATTTGTCGATTCAGGCACCAGATAGCTTATCAGTGCACTATAACATATGCCAAACTGATTGGTACGATAAGTCCACGATAGCAGTACGACAGTACCCAGCGCCAACGCCGACGCCAACGCCAACCCCAACACGAATACCAATACACGGATACCAAAACACCAAAACCGCAACCCAACACCCAACACAAGCACATCAAATGCATTAGTCGACCATAAAGATACCCTATAATTATATAAGTTAAGCTAGCGATGCGAAATAAAAGAAATACAACCATCAATAGCATATTGCAAGCTAAAGAACATTTTAGAATTTTCATTTTATGTTTTATTTCCATTTATTATTCCATTATTATAAAAATTATAATTATAAATTTTAAGGAGAATTTTTTTTTTTTTTCTTTTTTCCATTTAATCTTTTTGTTATTTTATGAATAAATTAAATTGCACTTAAAATATATTTAGAGGAACTGCTAAATTTTAACAAAAACAAAGCTTTCTTCTATTTAATTGAAAAATATAGTTTTGAATTCCAGACCATTTAAACCGATAAGCGTTTTAAAAATTATTTAAAGTTTCAAAGTAATTTTGAATACATTTAGTTGCCTTACACTTATAATATAAAGTTATTTAAATACGAACGGCAACTTGGGAAAGATAATCTATAATATCTGCAGATCTAAATCAATCTGGTAAGAATAATGAACCTAAAAAGGTAAACTTTTTCTAATATTGTAAACGCGTAGTAAGTTTGGAAAGCCTTTTTTGAGGAGTTATTTAGAATTTAGTAACTGAATATTGAATAATTTAATGAGGAAAAAAATCAAATTTTAAAAACCAACTTTTCAGTTAAAGATATTCAAATTTACTATTCTATATATAGAATAGTTACACAAGTACAAGTTCAAAAGCATAAAGCAGAATATAAACGCTTGATTTTTGATTTATGGAAAAGGTTCCTTCGAGGATCAATGCAGAATGTAATTTCTTATGTATTTATTTATATAATTATAACTCCTAGTTTAATTTCTTAACACAATCTTCTATGTCTGAGAGATCTTAAAACCGAGTAAAACTAATATACTAGAATTGGATTGAGGCGTTCGCTCTGTTGGCGGCCAGCTATACCTGCAACTGAACATACCACGTTTAATTTTAAGTACAGGGTATTTTTTTTTAGTAAAAACCTTGCAGACCCGCTTGCGACGCAATAAAAATAAAGGCACTTTAATGTAAATTGCAATTGACTGAAGCAAAAAAGTAGCCTCAGCCATACATAACTGGACTGTCTGCCTCACTCCCTCCCCACCTGTGGCAGCACGCCGCCCCCTGGCCCAAAACGAGCTGCACGGCAACCGAAATTGAAATTCAACTGACATTTAGCTAATTTTGATTTTCGTTTTTGTTTTGTTTTGTTTTTTCTTTACAGTTGAACGCTTTCAGGATCTCATTGGCGGCATAACCTACATCAACAGAACGCGTTTTTCAAATCAAATTAACATAAGATTTGAATTTAAAAACAAAACAAAACAAAACAAAAAAACACTACGTCACACGCATACGATTTATACGACTCTGTGACATACATATTATACGATCGATAAACAGTTTTGTTATTTATTTACTTCTTTTTTTTGGAAAAAAAGGAATAATATATCACTAAACAACAAACATGATGGCTCATTTGAATCTTAAAATTGTGTGCGAATTTATATTGCTGCTTTGGACGCTGTCAGGAGGAGCATTGTCAGGTGAGTTCTGAGAATTATTTATATGGAGCGGATACGGATTTATAAAAATAGATAACAGCAACAAAACAAAAACAATTGGCTATAATATAATCCATCCAGTCCCAGCAGTGAACTCATTTTATATACTCATCAACTGACTCATCGATGCTCAATGATCATTTTTTGTATTCCTTTGTTTATGGCTTTTATCGCTGGCCCAAAGCAATCTGTTTATATGTGCGACCTTTTTTTTGGGATTCTTGAGATTCCCAAAAGAAATGCGCAGCGACGTCATATGGGGGCAGCCTTGGCAACATTATTATTATTATTATTATTATGACGTCAAGAACTACTATAACCAGAAAGAAATCAAAAACATTTCGTTTCTTGCTGTTATGCTGTAGTATATATATAGAGATCGAAGCCCCATAGCTGTCATTCCGTTGTTTTTGTTTATATATTGTTGTTGTTGTTGTTATTTTTTCTACAAACACATGTTTTGTTTTTTCTTCTTTTTTTTTTGGTTTTTTTTGTGTATTTTTGTTGTGCGGTTTTTGTTTCTGTGGCTTTTTGAAACAATTTCATTGATAATTTAGATAGCGTGCGTAGGTTTATTTTTGTTTGACTTCGCTGGGCATGCCTCGATATGATTCAATTTGTTTATTTCTACTCCATGCGAGAGTTGCCCTTGAGAGGGGTAAATTGATGGAGGGCGCGCAGGGTGTACCTGTTACGTGCCGCTTGTCATGGGTGGCGGACAGGGACAGGGTGTTGTTTTGAGGTAACCCAATTACTTACCCAGCTATTAGAGCTGCGATCCGAACAAAGGCACTGAAAGAAGAGCAGCGTGTGGAAATTTATTGAGTAATTAAATAAGGGAAATTGAAATACACAATAGTCTATTATATCACAAAATAAATGAAAGCATTAATCATAAAATAAGTAATCTAGTACATGTAGATCAATAAACACACAATTCAATGCAAGCGCAACATATAGTACGAAAATAAACATTAATTGTTACAATAAGCTAATAGAAATGTTTTGAATTGACTAACTAACACTTCATAAGCTATAAAGTACATTGTAATACTAGAATATGGGATGAAAATGATAAAGAAGCAATTTCCAGCTGATTGATGGGTGAAAAGTTAAATAAATGCTTATATCTAAAGATCTGTTTAGTTTAGAATGCTTAAATTTGAAAAGGATAAAGTAAAGTCAATTGGTAGAGTTTATTATTAGATATAATGATGAGATTATCAGATATAATGATGAGATTATCAGATATAATGATGAGATTATCAGATATATCGATGAGTATTCCTATATAGTATTTATATCTTTCACCACAGTGATGATATTAGCAATCAAAAATCTTGTTTTCTACTTATTATTTCTACCCTAAGAAGACAAGAAGTTAAGAACTTCCTAAAAATAAGGAAATCCTATACAGACATTAACACGTGCGCCAAAACAAATAAATATATGTATATAAAACAGCTACGACAACATCTGATTCTTTAAAAATGTGATGAAATCTAGAGAGAGATACAAACATCAAAGAATGAGAAATACAAATAAACACGAATGACAGGAACTAAATGCAAAACAGCTTTCACCTCGACCTGTGCCAAAAATCAATAAATCGTGGATGGGAGAATGACTTCCGCAAATTGGAGCAGTCACCAAGGAATCGTCCAGTAATAAAACTGTATACACAACCAAATTGTGGCTAAAAACAATCAATAGCAGAGAGAGAGGGTCCAAAGGGTGTTAGCTCGCATCAAGGCCAAAAAACAATTTGCATAACCAACCACCAAAACTTTCATTTAGGGGGCGTAATACTCGCGTAATAATACTAGCCTGGGGTTAGAGCCTGACCATACTTTCAACTCCAAACAAACTATAGAGTTGACAATTTGACTAAGCCAATTTGGCTAACTCAAGTTGACATTAGGAGAGCGAGCGAACGGTTTTTGTGGGTTTTTCGTAGGCTATAACAAGGTCAAAATATTCCAAAATTAGCCACAAATAAGCCAACAGACGAAAATGCCAAACGAACACAAAACCAACAACATATAGAAACTGGTAAAAGTGACAGCTGAGCGAGTTAAATATAGTTTTTAACACAGTCGGACAAATCCGACAGTCAAATAAAGCGAAAGGTCTCAAAAACATGCAAAATTCGAACCCACACACAATATTATTATTATTATTATTATTTCCCCAGTTGATATCTATTGGAAACTGTCGATTTTGGTGCCGTGTTTGTTTGCACTTTTCCCCCATAAATGAGGCATTAATCACAATGTTCAAGTAGACATCGTATAGCACTTGTATCTGTATTTCGTAGCTGGTATCTGTATGTGTGTCTGTGTGTACTGTTTGTAGCTGCTGCCTTAACGCATTGGAATTTAATAGCTAAACATTTTCTTTATATTACACTCTGTTTCCAAAAATTTGTTTGGAGAAGGAGTATATTGGGCTTGTGCAGAATGCATTTAAGGCTACAGCAACCAAATTTGGTAGACATGTTGGTATATATATCATAAAATAACAGAGCGATTAAATCAAAAAATTCAACAACAAAAATAAAACTAATCAGTTTATAAAGTGTCAAAATTATGCGCACAGTCTACCCCGCAAATGAGTAAAAACACTTATCTTCAATAGTTGCATAGCTAGAGTCATCAAATTTGTTATAAAGACTACTGATGACCTCCTTAAAAGATTTGACAAACAAAAAGATTGTCACGCCCACAGCCTCCTCCGCAAATGAGCAAAAACTATATCTCCCACAGCTCTATAGCAGGAGTCATCAAATTTAATATACAGACCACTGATAACCTTCTTGAAAGTTTTGACTAAAATTATTTTCACAACGTCCTCTTCCGGTCGCACAAATAACCAACAAACGAGGAAAGACTGCAAACAGAGTATATCGCAGCGGGGGAACATGCGATTGCAACGCTCTAGTTTTATTTTTTTTATAGCAAAACAAAGCAGCGAAAAATTCTCAACTATTTGTCGTCGTAATGCCAGCAAACCAAACAAAGCACCGAACCCAACCACCCCCGAACCCTTGCTAACCGGCCTATATACTGGTCGCTGGAGATAATTCAGAGATAATAAGCGTCTAAACAACATTCCAACGTCAAAAAATAAAATATTTTCGGATGGTTATAAATAAACAACTAAATGGCGACTCGGAGTGTCTTGATATGAGCACCGTATAAGGTAAAGACGCTTTAGTAGTATTTGCATTTGCTGGATGTAAAGCGCATGGGAAAGGAATTCGGAGAGACCTTGATAAGATAAGATAAGAAAACTGCATTTAATTTTACATAACTAATGGCTGACTTGTATTGCAAACGCTTATAAATAGATTTTGATGTACCGCCCAGCAACCTTCAATACATGCCGAGATTTCTGTTTCCTTATTTCATATACTCGTATAAATATACATAGTTTGAAATTTAATAGTACTAGAAACCAAATCGTTGACTCTAAATCGAAAGGTTTTTTTAGATGCACATCTTCATATAATATATATATATATTTATTTTAACACACTTATATTTCCTAAGAATTCCCTATTTAAATCTCAAGCTTCGTTGTAGTCCAAGCTCAAATAATTTTTAGAACAGTTTTACTAAAGTCGTTCAACTATACCGGACATGACGCCTATTTGATGAATCAACTAATGCCATAGAAAGTTTGATAAAACTTTAAACAACTTGCAAATGTAGGAAGAAACTACTTAAAGCCAGTTTTTGATTGTCGAAATCAATGTATGACTTTTAAGATTTCATACATTCATGCAAAAACAAGAAAGAATGGCTATCTCCGGCGTGCGGAAGACAGCAATGTTTTTATACAAAAAATTCCAAATCGGAACACTATATAATATAGTATAGCTTAGCTGAGCTGTTATATAAACAACTTTATCGCTTTTAAAGATATCGCGCAAACAAACTTAACAATTCAATTTCATGTTATGCTATGCTCTGTTCATGTTGAATAAATTAAAATTAAATCGGACTTATTTATCATATAGTTGCCAGTCGAAAATTGAGCTATTGTAGGAAATACATTGCTATAGGGTATTATATTATAGGGTATATATTCGGCACCATGAATTAGCTGCTTTTTTCTAGTTTCTTGATAATATTTTATTATCCGATTCAGGTCCACAGGCCAAGCACTACGTCATTTCATGATTCTTGATCGTCTTAGCCCATAATCTAATCATAGTGCTGCATTTAACTAATTCGTACCCGGGTTTTTTTTTCCGTATATCAAAACAAATACGCTATCAGTCGTTTGTGTATGTAATAATATCACAAAGCTCATACCAAATCCATTAGTCACACTCTTCTTTTGTGCATTTAGCCAATTGTTAGTTTGGAATTCCAAAGAATTTTGAATGGAGAGCAGCACATAATTATTCCTGGATGCGTCATTACCAGACATTTTCGATTAAGTGCGCGGTAATGCCAGTCGTCTGCCGCGGTCAATTGAGGCGGCCTAAAGCATTCAATACTGTTGCCAAGGCACTTTAGTATGTGGGCCGGAAAAACAATCCAGATTAAGTGCAAAAACATCTGCGGAGGTGGACAGACAGAAACAACTCTATACGAACTGAAAAGAAACTACAACATTATGAAAACTTTTAGCACTGCAGTAAATAATATCGGAAACACAAATATGTAATGCGGAAAGCGTGCTCAACTAGAGATATACCCCGTATATATTGTGATACATACCCAGATGATCTAAGGAAATACTGATCATTATAATAGTAGAATTGTTTTAAAAAAGAAAGTACTACACAGATTTTATTTAATTTTAAAATTTTTATTATAACATACTAGATTAAATTTAATCTTTAGATATTATCTGTTATCTTTTCTAAAAATGCTGTTCTTATTATAATATTTATATATTATTTAGGGAAAGAACACAAACTGTAATTTCGATATGAATATCTTCTGAGTTGTTTATCAAGTAGTTCTTATGTTTTACGAATTTATAGATATATTACAAATATTAATGTGAGTTAAAAATTAAGATTATATCTATATAGTTTTGACTGTAAATAACCTTTTCAATTGGAAAATTTATGGGATCTCACATATTTCCTTGATAAGCTTATAATACCCGCTTATCCAATTGTCTGAGTACAGGGTATAAGAAACATGTGTATCGGTTACGTTTGGTTTATTGTAAGAGGCATCGATTTCATTTACGATACATGGAATATCTCTTTCAGTTTTGCACAATGAAATGAATCGTTTATAAAGCTGAGCTCACACATGTCAGATATACATATGGCAATGCGCAGATTTAATATATGTTCATAAATAAATTATTTATGTCTGCCATTAAGTAGAGCAAAATTCTTTTTAATCTTTTGCTGTGTGATTTAATTAATTGTTGAAGTGACAAGTTATTAATTCAAATAAAATGCCAGGAACTGAAAACTCGGCACAAGCAAATTTTAAATACATTTTTTAAATATTATGACAAGTCACATTGGTCGACTTGAAGATGCCCTATATTGTGCATTTATTATTTATTTGTTTCATACTAATTTTTAATCAATCGATCAATAGAAGATAGTAGCTATATATAACTATAAAATAACTACATATATCTGAAGAAATTATATATATTTATTTATATTGATTATCCATATTTAATACTAAACTTATCTTCGAGTATTATCTATATGTGAGAAATTACATAAAAAATGTTTTGGAATTACCTCTTAAAGTCTCTGATTGGTTCTGCTTGATAAATATTGTTAGACAATGTATATTTATTGTAGCACATGTTCTTTATAAGATCCGAGTTGTTTCCTTCCCATTTATTGGGTACAGGGTATATAAGTTTTTAAAAAATCTTATCACATTATATCTGAGGAAGTCATTTAAAGGGCAAAGTCGCGCTAATTCGCCCACAGTCTGAATCATCCAAACATAACTGAATCGAGAACTTGTTCGGGTAGCCTATTACTCGGTCAGCTCGCACATTAAGTTGGCCATCAGAATTAAGGTCACTGGCCGCTGGTGCTGGGCAATCTAGACCAGAATCTCGGCAAAGTATGCGCAGAGAAGGCATTTTAATGGGTCGCCTCCATACGTATTTGTATACTCTATTTTAAAAATGGGGGGAAAATGAGTATATTGGACTTTTGTGTTCTATTAGAGTAACAAAGCTTGGAATAGGCAGATAAGGTAGATCTTTTTTCTACCCTGTTGCCGCAGTTTGGCAAAACCCTATAAAAACCACATTTTTATAGCAAAAGTCACCAAATTTGATATAAGTATTACTGTTGAACTTATTAAAAAAAATTAGCAAAAAAATAGTTGCCGCCCCCAACCTGGCCCTCACAAATGAGCAAAATCTATATCTCCCACACCTCTAAAGCTAGAGTCAGCAAATTTGATATAGAGACTGCTGGTCACTTCCTTGAAAGATTTGTCTAAAAATATTTTCCCAAGGCGCACTTCCGCTCCCAGAAATAAGCAAAAGTAAACAGATGGATAACAGAGTATGCCGCAGTCGGGAACTTGCGATTGCCGGCTTTAACTTGTTTTTGTATACGTACATACATATGTGCGTGTTGATATAAATATAGTCGCATCTGTCATCTGAACGGCACAAGAAATAAAATGCAAATAATCCCAGCGATGGGCCCATTAAAACAAAATAAATAAATATATATAAACTAAATACTCGTAGTATTATTGCGCATCTGTTCGCATGATCATATATCACATTTACGGGCATTAATCAGGCGCTTTGCCTCATCATTTAATTGTAATTGTGCAGTTTAAGCAAAATACTCGTATAATAAAAATAAAAACAATTACCAGTCCAAAGTTCAGAGCACGCTACCGGCATACAAAATAGTATTGTAGAAAGAGAACCGAAGAATCTCTGTTTCCCCCTCACTCTCTCTATAAGGTATAAGGTGGCAATGTTTGTTTTGACGCATAATTATTAATAATGTGAGTGCTTTTTTGGCTACTAGTCGTACCATTATGCGATTATATACATATGTATGAGTATCATTATAATTGATCTATAATTAAGATAAGCTTTAACACGCCTGTCGACTGGGCCACATGAAATAAGAATTTTGTTTTGTTTACGCAATTTCTGGTGAATTGCGCCTTTAAACCTTAAATACAAAATATACACACACACACACACACTCCTAACGGTTTTATCTACGAATTTGTGTGTGTTTCACACATCGAGTGCTACAGATAGAACAAGAAAAGAAGTATTACTCGTAATGCCAAATGGCTCATGCTAAGCATGAACCCAAGGACAATAAATACGAATATTGCCCAAGGGGTGCGCCTAGAGATGGCTGTATCGATAGTATCGATGATCTTGAAATTCATTCCCTATCCGGCGATATATATTATTTTCTTAGACAATAGATCATCTAATGAACTCATAACCATTCCACACTTGGTGTCTCTAGATCTTATAGTTCCTCAGATCGACTCGGTTGCTGATCAAGAATTTATCGGAAATGAATTTTCCTGCCTAGTTGGAATTATTTACACATTATTCGTAACCCCTTGTAATAATAATCTTGCTACTAAACAAAAGTCTTGAATTAAACTGTTTTTTTTAAACTCTTTTATAAGGCAACAATTATCTAGAAAGAAATTTTCTCTTGTTTAACTAAATTATGATTATAAAATAGTATATTATGGAAGAAACAAATAATATTAAACACGTTGTTATCGATTGCTTAAGCCATTACCAGACTATCGAGTGGTGGCCTTATCGATATTCTGCCATCTCTAGTGCGAACCATTAATTGGTCGCCGGGCGGAACAGAATTCTTCATGTGGAATCCGTGACGCGCTGTACTGTGATTGATCAATCACATACACACACACACACACACACACCTATCACGGCTGCTTATGTGGGGATTTTGTAATCAATTTGTTTGCCATATCATTACCGAGTAAGTGTGGCGAAAGTCTAAAGAGTTAAGGCAAACAAATAACAGATATAAGCCAAGAGTCTTAAGTTAAAAGAGAAACGTGTGGAAAGAGAGATAAAGAGTTATTTCTATACAACAAATTTGTGCAAATTTGCAAAAAATAACAAATTTGTTGACAGCTGTAAAACAAAAGACGAATTGACAAATTTTATAGATTGAATCAGTGGTAGGAACTTGCAAGCAAATAGTCTTTTATCATCTTTACAAATCCTGAAATTTATTTATAAACATAAGCTACTTAGTGCAATGATCTACAAGCGAATCAACAAAAGGAAATAGTTTCAAAGTAGTTTTAATAATGATGTTATCTTACTTTTAACAGCAATAACAATATAATAACAATAACAATAACAATAAAATAACATAACAAAAAACCTAACAAGCACAAATCATATTAATATTAGTCAATTTGAAAAGGTTATGCCAAAATCTGATTATATCAAATAAAGAAAAATAGTTTTAAGAAGCACAATCAATTCGTTTTGTTATATTATTATTATTTTTCTAATGCCAAAAATATTTTTGAAGAGTAATCTTAACATAACAAGGTGGGTTCCGCTTTTTATAACCTTGAAGTGGGAGCATTATACTTTTGCCACAAAATGTATTGAGGAAGACGCTTCCGATCCCACAGGGTATATAGTATATTCCATAGGAACAATTGGTCTTAATTGAGTTGTTGTATAAAATAATTGTTTGCATTTGAATACATCCTAACCAAACTAACCAAATCAAAGCTTAATTATATTTTAAACAAGCTGATTAAATTTATTAATAATCGCACTTTTATATCAAATATTTCCCATATGAACGATCGGTTGAAAATTAAGGTTGTGTCCGAAAAACTTCTTTAAGATTTCCCAACACAACTCTGCTATTCTAGGATGCTTAATACTATGCTAACCAAATTTTATAATATTATTATAATATCTTATAGCTTTTTAGGAAAAGATCGGATAAAAAATGATGTTTTTTATAAAAAAAAAAACATTATTACTTTTACAGATATTTCAAGCAAACTGAGCATTTGTAAGTCTTATCAAACCTTATATAGTATGAACAAATTTGGTTAACATCTGATCATTATATCATATAGCTACCATATGAACAATCAGTCGAAAGTTGAGGTTTTTTCCTGAAAAACTTTTTCAAGATTTGCAAACCCAACTCGGCTCTTCTAAGCCTCCTTCTGTGGTTAATATATAAAACAAATTTGGTAATATTTATTATACTTTATAGCTGTCATAGAAACGATCGGATGAAAAATGAGTTTTTGTTTGAAAATCTTAATTGTTCTTACAGAATTTCAACCAAACTCAGCAATTAAAAGTCTTATTAAACCTTACGTAGTATGAACAAATTTGATGAACTTCCGATCACTATATATTATAGCTACCATATGAATAATCGGTCGAAAGTTAAGGTTCTTGTCGGAAAAACCTTGGTTCAAGGGTATATTACGAATATAGCTATTCGTTGTTGTTTTTAAATGTAGTATTTCATGCAGCATCAGTTTAGTAATCATTTATATACCCAAGTCAATTCAATGGTTTTCAAAACTTTGCAAATTGTCTGCTCACAAAGCCACAGCCCCATAAATTATATGCGATAATTATGAACAAATTTACGGAACGTGATTGACGTGCATGAGGAAAACAAAATATTTTGACAACGTTAGCATAATTTAGGCAAGAGAGGTAAAGGGTATACAAGCAGTTATGCATACTTAGGCATTGAGGCAGTTTCATCTCTCTGGGCTGAAACTTCAATTACTCCATCAAGTTGGTGAGTCGTTGTCAACCACAAGTTGTAACGGCTATGTCCACTCGTTTCTCCTCTCGACCTCTACACAACGTTGTAGTTAAGATACGACCTCCTCCTCTTTATATTATTTAAGTTTTTTTGTTTTGTATTTTGTTTTTTTTTTTCTGCTGTTTTTAAGTAACTTTGCATGTCAGCCAACGAGGCTGACAGAGGCGGCGTGTCAACAAACTTGCCAGCTAATTGTACTAAAAATTTATTTATTTTTTTAAAATGTCGATGACGCTAGAAGTTTACGTAGCGCTTGTTTCATCTGGAAACTGGAAAACAGACTCGAAAAACGAATTGCACTTTTGCATGCAACCTTCGACTGTAGATCAATCAAAAAATATACGAAATATGAAATGTTCACTCGATGTGTGTGTTGTTTAACAACAAACAATGACAAGTTTCAATGCTCGACTGGAATATATACCCTGCAGCAGCTTTTCTTAACAGACAAGCCAAATAAAGTGGTATTTTGATAATATAACTCCTTTTATTATTAGGATACCCTCTTGGATATCTCTCTATATGCAACTTTTGTATATCTCTCTAAATTGTATCTCCGAAACCAACAATCATACAGACGGACATAATTAATTAGAATTTATATTTAAGCTGTATATTTGTATACAACTAATGACTAATTTAAACTAAGTCAAGACATATATATCATATTATTTTCATTCTAAGCCATTTTTGATTTGGTTTTCCCGTTTTCTATTGAAATAACTATCGTTTTTCCTTTTGTTATTGGTTGTCGAATAGTTTTCATTCCATTGGCTTAAAGGCAAAACTATTCAAATTGAATCAATTGATCGAAGTCGGAAATATTAAAAGGCTTAAATATATGCATAAGGTATTTAAGAAGTTCTTTCAATTCGCTTGAATATTTTCAACAGAGCTAAACTAAACTAAGTAAAACAAAAGATATGTCCAATAGTAGGGAATAACAACATCAGGTGAAATAAACTTTGCTTTTCTACATCCTATGCGCATAAAATTGGTTAAAAGGGATATTATAACTGTTGGAAATGCATAGAACAGGCAGAGGGAGGCTTCTAGCACCCTATAGGGAAAGTCGAGTCGACCAGGCCGTCTGTCTGACAAGTACTATTGTATAATAGGTAAAGACTCCAAGTTTTGAATGTAGATCTATTTTAAACTTCAAAAACCTTTCCCAAAACGATTAACAACCACAAACTAAAGATGAACAGACGTACTCCAGTAAAACTTACTATATTTCTCAAACTATTTGTTGTTCGAATTTTTCATTGATTAAACTAAAGTGATAGTTAATATACCCTATAAGCTAACAGAGATGCCATCTTCAGTCATATTACATGCATTTGCGCAATAACATGCTACCCTTTGGACCATATTGATGGGTATTGGGCATAAAAAGTGACGCAATTAGCACTTCTGGTATTCGTCTATTTTGTATAGTCGTATATACGTTATCGCAGATGCCAACTCCCGCATCGCATTTGCTAATGAGAGCAAGTCGACCCAGTTGTGAAGACGGATATGTGCCTAGTTAATTTGCATTGAATGTGAAGACCTTTGAACGTGTCTATTTACCTGCTTATTTACCTGCCTTAACTGCGTATCTGGGCATTTTTCTGCTGACCAATCGGGTCAATAAACCCCGGCAAAATATGTGCATATAAAAAAACTTTATAAAAAAAATTAAACTCAACAAAATGGAAAAAAGAAAAGAAAGCACATCCAAGGTTTTTAATGCTGACCCATCATTAAATACCACGTTGTAGTCTGTACGGCGCTTTTCCAGCTCGAAAAACAAAATATTTGTACACTTTGCAGATCTGTTGCCTGATTGATCTCAAATATCATCTAAGTCTCGGCTGCCCTAGAATTCCACATAGATCACGCAAAGTATCGTGACTGGTTTGTGCCCTTCCAAGCGCTTCACAACAATTAAAACCAAACCCCCCATATACATAGTAGTAGTAGATCAGAGTTCTCCGATAGCGTAACTTATATCTATTTTAAATTATGTTCAATTGAGTGCGCTCTGCGCTTCACCTATATGCGGTTAGAAGTATGACGTCAATTTGTGTTATGGTTTCATATAAAAAACAACAACAAAATAAATAACTAAAGAAAAATAAATAAATAAAGCATAAATCAATAGCCTCGATAATATTTAGGAAAGTTTGTGTTCAATTGCGACGCACTTTGTAAAGGGCATACACAATGTGCATTAATAATAAAAGTAATAATAACAATAATAATATTATTGAAGCGAATTTGATATTGAAAAAAAAACAACAAAAAAAGAATTGATTGAATGAAAAGAGATCGTGATATCGATCGATAAATCGTTGGATCGTTGAATCGTTGAATCGGTGCAAAGAAATTCTTCGCAAAAATCAAAAACAAAATATTTTTGTTATTGTTTCTGTTGCTTTTTGTTTTGTTGACTGCCCTTCACATTTCTCTGGCTCCCTACCGTTCTCCCCCTGCGATTGAACCAACTCCCCGTTTATTAATTCAATGATAGAATGTCAAAAATCAATAACAATAAATAAACGATAAACGAGTGTGTTCCACTGTACTTTGTATTGCAAAATATTTTTTTTGGGGGCTGTCCGTCTATGAAAGGTTTGAAATGTCCACAATCGAATGCTAATCAAATTGCAATTTTTATAAATTTACCTATTTATTGAAGAATGCGGGCTCATATTAAAGACAATTTGCAAAAACATATACATACATATATATATATATATATATATATATAAAAATATATGTATATGTATATTCAGGTTGATGTACTCAATAAAGAAACAAGATACATAAGCTATCACTTTTCATATCATATTTTCAAGCTTTATTCTTTTTGTGAGCTAAATTACAATTATTATATATCATACCCACAGCATCTGAAAGATATCATCCATATTTAACAGCCAATATCTTTATTGATTTGTCCTACTTAGCTTGATCAATAGCTTCTATAATGCGCAACTCACATAAGATCAGTCTGATCTGCAATTCAAATGTGCTTTAATTGCCTATAAACACATAATTGCGACAAGACCCCCACATAATAAATATGTAGATAATACACTCTGAAGTTTATCAAGTTACTAATAAGTATTTAAGACACATTCCTGCAAATCAAACATTTTCAACAATCCAAATCTAAAAAGATTGTTAAGTAATGAGTAATCTTTTAATAAAATAAATCTATTTAATTGTTTGAAATCATTTACAAAACATACTTACCATATTCATATGATACTTATAATCATACACTCCGAGTAGTAGTATATTATAGAGTATATTATATAATTATGACACAATAAATCATCATTTGTCAAGCTAAAACCTATAGATGGTTCAATTAACCGACTAAGTAACGTCTAAAAATAACTTTTATCAATCCTAAGCCACTAAACATTAGATTATCATCCTCAAATATTTACTAAATAGACTAAAAAATATTTGAAGCAATTTACATTTAAGTTCATCCTTTTTTTCAACTTAATGAGGAACATAAAGCAGATAATTTATATATCGTTGAAGGTGAAGAATCCAGCTTAACCTATTTATTATAATTTCATATATTTAATATAGTATTCTCATAGACAATTTAAGATATTATTAGCATAAGATTTACAACAATAGGAAACTTTATGAGTTCATTCAACTTTCTTTTGAAGAATATGACTTTTTTATGAATTTTGAGACACCTTTCGAACACACATTCCACATGCGATACACATGCGATCCACATGCCATCCACATGTATTATATTAAGCTATTCAAACAATTTGAAAACTATTATTTAGTTGTTAATTAAGCTTTTACCATCTCTTTAATTGCAGACTCCGAATTCTATGACAATAAATGCGCATGGATCAAATGTCCGGAGTGCCCCAAAGACAGCAGCATCAATTTACGCAAAGAGATTGAAAACGATAGCTCGGATGTCGAAATGGATTTGAAACCAATTGCTGTTAGAAACAAACGTGATCTCCCGTCCGACATGGAGAAGCAATGTTGTGGCACAAACCGTTGCAGCTGCAACAAATGCCCAAAGCAACCCACGTGTGCATCGCATCAGTTCCTAATCGAGCTGAGTCCAGGCAACGGACAGCCCGGCAGCTGTTGCACCAGATACGCATGCGGCACGGAGCCAACATGTGTGCCAAATCATGGCATTACCTATTGGCGGGATCAATGTACCAAATGCAACAGCTGTCAGCAGCTCTGCACTGATGTCTGCAATCAAATGTACCAGAGCCTGCCCAACAATTGTATAACAGAGGATAACGAGATCAAACTGCACGGTCAAAACTGGACACAGGGTCATGCTTGCGAGGAATGCACCTGTGTGGATGGTGAAAAAATGTGCCACTCTTCGTATTGCATATTACCCGATTGCGCGAATCCCATACTACTTCCTGACAGATGCTGCCCCAGTTGCCCAGAACCGGAGAACATCCAGCACGAGCTGGCACCCGAAGTGCGAATCATGGGGAGCACCAGTGCCCCAACAACGGCAACAAGTATAACCACAGAGAGCGCCAAACCTGAGCTAACTACCGAATCTATTGAGAATTCTACAGAATCCCTTAAAGTAACACATCATGCTCAGGATGAAATTTCAAAGAGCAATGAAGCGGAAAACGCTACTGAGAAGCCATTGGAGCAGTCAGTATTGGTTGACTTGACTCCGACAAGTAGCACGATGATGCCCAGCAGCAGCAGCACAAACGAAGTGCTCCAGGAGTCTACGGAGTCCACAAAGCTGACTAAAATTGATGAGAATAAGAATGAAACTATGATTATTAACAGCCTAGATGCAGAACCATCGGAAGAGCAAAATGAGAAATCCATAGAAGAAGAGATCGCAGGAACTAGCGACATAACTAAATTGCTTGAGGGCAGCACAGAGGCTACACAGCTGGAGGATAACACTGAGAGATTGCCTACGGACAGCATTGAAACGGAAGAACCCAAAATCAATGCTGAGCTACCAAGTTCGACATCAGCGCCAGCAGCAAGGCCCACTACTGAGCTCAAAGTGGAGACAACCACAGCATCAACTATCTCAACCAATAAGCCGCTGGAGCTGACTAAGGCTGAGGAAATAAGCGTTACCAATCAGCCAGAAGCAGCAACTGACATGCAGCAGATGGACGATACAACACTATCAGGCATAGAAAACGGGGAATTCAGCAGCAGCACCACAGAATATCCATCATCACAAGCAGCACAGACGCCCGAATCAACTAGTTGGCATCACGATACAAACGTCAATGATAAGGATTATCATTTTGCCAATGAAAGCCACAATGATGCACTGTACCGTCCTATTAAAATCCACTATATATATTTAATCGGCGGCATTTCCGCATTTGTTGTAATCGTTGCAATAGTAGCTGGAATCGTTTGTAAGATTTCACGCAAGCGACGCAGTGCACCCAAATTGCTTTACTCCTCCGTGCCCTATTCGGATGAAAATCTAAGCGAGGATACAAATACCTCGGATCTTGTCTAAGAGAGAGCATAAAAATGCCTCGGATTTTGTCGACATTGTATGTGAGCAACATACCACAGAAAGAGCTGAAAGAGACAGTGGAGTAGTTGGATAACAACATAATAATAATAGTTAGAAATTGATAATTTATTGGAAAAATTAAAAGATAATGACTCTCGCCTAAAGACAATGCTCTAGCAGAATCAACGACGATTTTGCAACGAAACAAACAAACATACATAAAACAAAAAAACGAATCATATATTTATTTATTATTATTTTGTGTTTAAAGATCTGTTAAGTTATGCATTGTGATAATATGGCATCTGAATGATATCATCCAGATTAAAAGAAAATAATCTTATTAGGAGAAAACAATTAAGTATTATGTATTAAGTTGAGTTCATTCAGGTCACAAATCTGGCAAAATTTAACCATCTAAATTATAAACAAAGAAAGCTCTACAAATTATTAACGAAATAACAAACTAAATATGTAAGGATCTTTAAACGTTATACGAAAACAACAAGTTACTGACTTGAAACCGATCTTTTTGCCAGAGAACTGTCATGTTTGAGTTTAGCACTATAGAAGACTAAACACGTATATTTATCAAATATTATATATACACATACACACTTTTAAGTCTCACACAACGCACAACTAAAAAAGCGCTTGGGAACTGAATTGTCTCAAGAAAAAGCAAAGGAACTGCACTCACACATTCCTTTTAAGCGTTTTTTCTATTTTAATTACATATTTACATATATACGATAGAAAAACAACAAATGATATACCAAAGGTCTTATTACTAGCGTTGTCTGGCCCATTATTGGTTAACTGCAATAAAAAGATAACGAAACCAACCAGCAAAACTCTGCGTCTTATTTATATATCCAGATATTCGACGCTCATGCAGGCGTTGGCACGGCCGTCAATCCATCCAAATGTTGCACAATACCACGCAAGATCTGCGCCGTACTGGAATCGGGCAGCTCACTTAAGGCCGAAGCTGTGGTCCCAGCCAAAACGCCCACTCGTGGATCGATGGGCAGAGTGCCCAAATGTGGGACTTGGGCTAAATTAGCCAGCTCTACGCCGCCATTCGAGGAGAATATGTTGGTGCATTCGGTGCAATGCGGACAAACAAAGCTGTTAAAATAAAAAATAAAAATAAATTAAATTAAATCGAAACTGATATGTTTTGCAATCATAATTTCTCAGTGATAATAGTTAAAATGCTGAATAGTTTCATTCAGTAAAATTCACAGTTTTTAGCATCCATGAGCTTGCAAAGCTGTTTTTTATGGAATCCCATATGCTTTCAGTTTCAACGAAGCTTTTATGTGCTCTTCATCGATTTCTAACCATTTTCAACTAGTATCATTGAGCCATGTGATATGTAAAGCTACTAACCCGCTCATATTCTCCACAATGCCTAGCAGCTTCATGCCCGTCTTCTTACAAAACGTTATCTCCTTGCGCACATCATCCAATGCCACACCTTGTGGCGTAGTCACAATAATCGCACCATTGCAGGGCACCTCGCGCATGCATTCCATGACCGTGATGTGCTCATCTGAGGTGCCAGGTGGTGTGTCAATGATTAAATAGTCCAGCTCCTCCCATTTGACATCCGTGAGGAACTGCCTAATCATCATGGTTTTCTTGGGTCCACGCCAAATGACCGGATCACTGCGATTCTTAAGCAGAAATCCAATGGACATGACGGCCAGTGTTTTGCTCTCATCCGTATAAATCGGTACCCAGCCATCATCGCACTGGTAAATTTCGCTGCCTTCGAGACCCAGCAAGTATGGCACACTGGGACCACACAGATCTATGTCCAGCAGGCCCACCTAGCATTAAAAACAAATACATTAAAAATGGTAAATGTTGTTAATGGATGATTTACCTTGTGACCCGTATCGCGTAATGCCAATGCCAACTGCGTGCTAACTGTTGATTTGCCCACGCCACCTTTGCCCGAAAGCACCACAATTACATTCTTAACATTGTCCAGCATTGTTAAACGCGATTTAAACCAAATTAGTAATGCGATTTCATCAGAACAACAAGTGGCACAGCTGTTGACCAGGGCTGGAAAAATACTTATGTTATGCTGGCATCAGCAAAGCAAGTATGCTCCAAGCAAAATACATCTAAGAAAGTCCATAATTTTAACACAACAATTTCAATTTCAATTTGTTAATTTGTTGGTATTTATTCAATTTATTTTTTGTAAGATACAGCTCTTAGGCGAGCGATATAACTAACATGTGACAGGAATAGTGAAATATAATTATAGATATGAAGCAATGAATATCTTTCAGTGGCTTTTTGCTAAATAGAATTCTGTACTGTACTGAATTCTGTGTTTTGACAGCATACAGAACTGGAACATGAACAAAAAGGAACAGCTGAGCAAAATCAAACTATTAAGAGGAACGTGTTCATTTGCCACGCTCACTGAGCAACTATTTTTTGTTCACTCATGAACTCAATACCACCGCATGCCCAATTAACCTAAACGCGCAGCCTGGCAACGCTGGTCCGCCACAACAAATCGTAGTGTGATGGTTGCTGCACGCCCGGCAAGTGTTTGACGGATTTTGGATTTTTTTGCGCTCTCACTCTCTAAAGTGCCGCGCACCATGCTGATTAATTAACATTTCATTTAAAATCATAAGATAAAATATATGCTAATTGACGAAAACAAAGTATATATGCATTAAGCACTGTTGTCCGCATGCAGAGCGCCTAAAATTCAGCATCCTCGACAGCGAAGCATCCTATAAATTGTGGATTGAATGTTGCGCAATCTGCTACGTTATCCGCATGCTAACACAATAACACGTATCGCTAATATCACGCCATTAAAGACGCCAGCGAAACTGATAATTGTATTAGAAACACAACAATGAAGAAACGTTCCAGATCACGTGACTCGCCAACGAGCGACAAGGAGGGCGTCAATTCCGGTGGTGACCAAAGTAAACCTACGGGCAAGCACAAATCCGGCGCGGCCAGTGCACCAGCAACGCCAACCAAGCGCAATGGCAATGGCAACAAGCAAAAACGCAATGAGGAAATTGCCCATACATTTGTCATTGTCAATGAGCGGCCCGTGGATGATATTTCCCTGGACTTCTTCTATAAGCCGCATACAATTACCCTGCTGGCCGTCTCAATACTGGCGGGCATGTACTTCGCCTTTGTCAGGTAAGAGTGCAGATATCGATCTTTCTATTTTTGGTTAACATTTACTTGGCCAACAACAGGCTGTCGTCGGAAACAAAAACTAAAAAAAATAGCAATTGTTGCGCCTCCTCGACATGTGCCAGTCAACCTTGGTTGACTTTTTAAGCATTTTCGAATCTTAGCAATGATTAGAACCTAGAGATGGGCGCGTGACACGAAACAATTGCTCTACTACGAGTTGCTCTGTACGGACAGACAGAGGGATATGTTGTAGCTCGGCAATTGGTAGCCTTTCCTAGCTACATACTTATATATATACCTGTTGAAATCCTTATAATACCTTTTTAGATTTATAAGGTTATAAAGTTTCGGTGTTCGAATTCCATTTAGGAAATAGTTTTTTATTTCTTCAAAAATCCATATTCCTTTGGCATGCCAAAAAATATGTACAAAATAAAAACCAAATAATGGTCAAATGAATCTTGCGTGTAATTTTATGTGCAACGCTTTCATGCAAGTTGCACACAAATAGAAACATTTATACTCGGTGCACGATATCGAATCGCATTTGGTATGAATATGTCAATTTTTTAGTAGCCAAGTTTTTTTTATTCACGCCTGAAATGCAGCGTCTGACAAGCATTTCAAAACACACGTTTTAAGCGTCTCTAATCATATCTGTACATACATATATCACAAATTTCTTGATATTTAAAAAGATTTCTTGACATTTCATTTGATGTCAAACTTCAAATTGAATGAGTATATTATTTATTTTGTTATTGCTGTTTCCTTATTTTCACCAGAAGCGCTCGGAATGATTTTGTTTTACATTTATTTTTTAAGCGTACCTTTCGGTGTTACTTTTTTACGGATTTAGTCGAGATCAGCTACGATCACCTCTAATTTAGAGAAAAATATAAAAACAACAAAAAATAGTGCAACACGCCTTGCCAAATGTGTCAACGGAGGCATTGAAGAGCCCCCTCCACATGGTCCCCAATACAAATCTGGCGATTTATCAAGTACACACGCATTATTCTAACGCTTTGAATGTTAAAGGTCACTTAATCTTCTCAAGCCGTTCCAAAGTCTGACGCTGATTAGCTAAGCAAATGGAAAATATTCCAAAATCAACAATTGATTTAAGTACGCACTACTATTACATTTACAGAAACGAATCCAACCTCGATGACAATCTCTGGGCGGGACTATTATGCATTGTATTCTTCTTTTTGATCGTATCGGTAATTGCATTTCCAAATGGACCATTTACACGACCACATCCAGCCGTGTGGCGCATCCTTTTGGGTGTTCGGTGTTGTATTTGCTCCTGCTACAGTTTCTCATGTTTCAAAACTATCTAACCATACGAAAAATATTCTATTGGCTGGATCCAAAGTTGAAGAACTTTCACATAGACATGGAAAAGGTAAGTACACTGCTTATACCATGTATATCAGCTAAAAGTCTTTAATAAACTGTTTCATTTTCTAGGAATACGGCGTCAACTGCACGGATATTAGCTGGGAACGTGTCAAGGGTCATTTAGATGTATTCGCCTGGGGTCACTTTCTTGGCTGGGCTTTCAAGGCAATACTCATACGTCACATGGGCATTCTTTGGGCCATCTCTGTGATGTGGGAAATCACAGAGATAACGTTCGCTCATCTGTTGCCGAATTTCATTGAATGCTGGTGGGATGCGCTTATTTTGGATGTTATTATCTGCAATGGCCTTGGCATTTGGGTGGGCCTCAAGATATGCCAAATACTTGAAATGCGCGAATACAAATGGGCTAGCATTAAGGATATATCAACGACCACTGGCAAAATCAAGCGTGCCATGCTACAGTTCACCCCAGAGAGCTGGTCAGCCATACGTTGGCTGGATCCAAAGTCCACAGCGATGAGATTTGCTGCCGTCATTCAGCTTGTAATATTCTGGCAGGTCACAGAACTGAATACGTTCTTCTTGAAGCATATTTTCGAGATGCCGCCCGATCATTTTATTGTTATTGGACGTTTGATATTCATAGGACTATTTGTGGCGCCTTCAGTTAGGTATGTTATTGAAATTCTTCAACTCTTAGTACATTTCTAATCTTACTTATTTCGTTGACTATTGCAGGCAATATTATGTATACGTCACCGACACGCGCTGCAAACGCGTTGGCACCCAGTGTTGGGTTTACGGCGCTATTATGGTCTCCGAGGCCATTCTATGTATTAAGAATGGCAAGGAGTTGTTTGAGCGCACGCAAGCTATCAACATTGTGCTCTGGCTGACCGTGCAGGTGCTAATATCGGTGTCATTTGTCTACGTTGCCGTTTTGTGGCAGGTAAGTGCATACAAATTATTCTAATTATTAAATATAATAATAAATTGACTACTTTGAACAGCAACGTCAACTGAAAAAGGTTTCAACAACGCCCACAAAAAACCAAGGGGATAGTACGCTGAGCTCGCCATCTAAAGGTATACAACTAGCAATATTCTAACAAGTCCACAAAATTGGTTGAAAGTATTCTATTTTGTTCAATGTTGCCCTCTCTTTTGTCTTTTATAATGGGTCTTAACAAACACGATACATCTGATTGCGATCAATGCGCTCATTCCAGCTGCATTTTGTCTATTTCAATTTGCAAACATAAAAATTTCACTCAATAATAACAATGAATCTTAAAAGTTGGCGTACTTGAATCAGCTAACAAACAAATCTAAGCTAGTTCAAATGTATGCTATTTAAAGATACACTAGACTGGAGTGTAATTATTAGCTGACTAAATGATGGCGAAAACACACTAATTCCACATAGTATGTTCACTGAATGTAAAGATGCTTGATCGAGTTTTGGATGTATAGTGAATGGGGGCCCTATTTGGTAGAATTAGCATTGGCTCTTTGATTTCTCTCTATCTCTCTTTGTGAAAGCTGCAACAACAACTCACTTCACTCTCATTTTGATTTTTCTCTCATTCTCTTTGGAATTGCATTCAACGTGTTAAGCACATGTGGCACGAAGTAAATCCATTGAAGACCCTAGCACAGCGCACTACGATATTAAAATTAAAATAGTTTAACCAGATTAACTGTACTTATTATTTAAAAATTATTGTTTTTGTTTTTCTAGGTAAATTGTCGCCACCAAAAGAGAAGATCAAATGAGGCCATTTATGCAAACCAAAAAACCAAACATAAAAAAAATGACAAATAAAACAAATAAAAATTCTATAAAATGTACATACAATTTATGCAAACTGTACTGATTAAATTAAATTTATATTGTGTATATGTATGTATAATTGATATTAAGCAAACGATAACTTGTTAATAAGGAAACGTAAATCAAAACATCTAAGATCTAATCCTATATTAATACATTTATTTTTTTGTTATTGCCCATGTAAGAAACTTAACAGCTACATAAGTAAATCATTAATAATACATTTACATTGATAGTTACAATTTTATCAAGGGAAATAACTGAAAATTATGTACAAAACAATAGGCTACACTTCAAAGCATGCGGAGACGGTGCTCCTGACCGCATCACGTGCATAGGGTATATAAGATAGCGAGTACCAGGTCATGGCCAGGGATTGTATGATAATGAATATAAGCGTGAGCCCCGCTTTTTTTAACTAAAACAAAACAAATATGTCAATTTAAATATCAAAATGATTGATAAAACTAAAAAGAATATGAAATTAAATATTATACCACAATAGCTGAGACAAATGTCATGACAATGGCAACAATCACAATGCTAGTGGCAATCAGTCGAGTTTCGGCAAACATTTTCTTGACTTGCTTGAGGGGACCCATGAGAAAACACGTGCTGTAATATAAAGGATATAATTAATAATTAGCCAGCATATGCGAAATTCAAAAGTCAGCTCACCTGGCCATTGATACCAAATTTCCCAGTGTGTAGAAAACAGCAAAGACGACGATGCCTCTATGCAGAAACAGTGCAATTGATCCCAGTAATGACAACAGTATGCCCAATACAAAGCATATGCAAAAGGCCTTGATACGGGTGCTCCAGCTAAGCGTTGACATATCATTAATCTGCAGTTGAGAATAATAAAAAACCGTTGATAAAGCAAAGCTGAGTCACAGTATGCATAAATAAGTCTTGTGACTTGGGAGGGAGGTAATCGAGAAATTGGGAGCTCGCATTGTGCATTAGAAAGCCAAAACGGCTTGCGCATAAATGCATTGATATAAAATGATTAACATATGATAATTGGATTAATATGGTTTCACCTGAGTAATGATGCTGCTCTCTTCCTCCGGTGTTTGGTCATCACCGCTTAGAACTCGACGAAGCTTGTCCATAGCTGCTGCTGTTATAATTTACGTTTTAATATAAATGTCTAAAATAAATAGGCACCAACTCTATTATTATTATAAATAAATTTATATTTATCAAAAAGAAAAGAACAAACACACTAGGGAAAAAAACAAGATCGGAATGTGTGATAGAGCAGGTATATTAATCGATAGTATCGATAATTGGCCGCAATGGCGATGTGCCTTTTTCAACACCGTGGACCGACAATAAAGGGATTCCGCATGTTGATACGACAGAATTTGATTTGTTATTTATATTGAACGGTAATATATCGTTTTAGTTACTTTGCGAAGAAGCCAGGGTTCTTATCTCAAAAATTCAGAAATAATTCAAGAATTCGATTTCTGGCTGCGGAGTTTAACTATTATGCAATAATTTTAATAAAAATATTTTTTAAAAAAAAATAAAAAAAAAAGCGATTACTGTTTTGTTGGGAGCATCGATAAGCTATCGTGCTGGTAAGTATCGCACAATAATTGGTGCTGCCATACAATAGAGCGCGCATATTGGATTAAATAAATTATACTCGAAATTCAAATTAAATTGCCAAGTATTAATATATATAGTTTTGCGCATATTGCATTATAAAAAGTGTTAAAAATTAAGATATAAATAGTATTTGGTTAATTCACTTCGTTGATCGGGTATAAAATACCAGCCTATGGCCCAATATTCAATGAGAATGAATATAAACGTGAGCACCGATCTTTTGAACTAAAAGAAAACAAATATGTAAATTTAAATATCAAAACAAAAAAGAACGGCTATCTTGGGAGTACCGAGGCTATATACCCTAGCAGAAATTTTTTTATACAAAACGTTTGGTCTGATTGTTCCTATGATCCGATTTTGATAAAATTATAGGAAACTATAATATATAATAAAACTCTCACTTAGATGGGATGTATACTGTGTACAGAATCTTCATTCGTAAATAACTTCAGTGCTTATAATCCGATCGACTTGAATAATCCAATTAATATTAATCTATCATAGAATTAATATGGGTTTACGTGATCTTTACTGCTGATATCTTCCTCCCATGTTTCGTCACCGCCGCATAGAACTCGAAGAATTTTGTTCATATCTGATGCTGTTATAATTTACGTTTTAATATAAATGTCTCAAATAAATAGGCACTAAAACTATTATTGTTATAAATAAATTTATATTTTATCAAAAAGAAAAGAACAAACACACAAGAGAAAAAACAAGATCAGAATGTGCTATAGAGCAGGTATAATAATCAATGGTATCGACAATTGTGCGCTTGATTTGTTTTGATTTATTTATTATTTTAAGTAATGAATATAAATGGTCACACTGCTAAGAAAAAAATGACGTGAAATAGCAGACGATCGTCGTTTAATTTTGGTGCACTAGTTACCAGGGCTATCGGCTCAATTTCCGTTGGTATTTTCACATTAATAATGTAAACAAAATAATAACGTGGTTTTGTTTTAATTTTGAAAGAAACAGCTGATTTGTTATGTATTTCAAAATACCAAATCACAATCAGTTTCTGGAATACCTTAATAATCGAATTAAAATAACCAAAACTCTGGCAGCATCATCAGTCAGCTGTTACCATGTTTGGCTCTTGGCTACGTAATATTGGTAAAATTCATAAAACAACACAAATTACTACAAATAGCTATATATTTACTGAACAATTGCGGCATTTACGTGCCCTGCGAAGTGTGCAAAATGAAATCAATGTGCCGGAACCTGCAAAATCAACACAAAATAATAAGTCAGCAGACCAACCACTGTCAGTGTCAAAAAGCCAAAACGATGTTGCCTTAGACTTTGGTAATCGGGAAGCGCATGTGCCCAGCTTTAATTTGGCTGCCCATGTAAACAGCTCGGCGACGCTACAGCAGTTGCTCAGCCTGGGCGTCGACCTGCATAGCATTGAGCGGCGCAAGGGCCTCGGACAGTTTGTGCTGCGCCTAGATTTTGAGCAGAATGTGAAGCCCTATTTAACATTTCTCGCCGATCAGGGTATATCGCCAGATGATTTTGGCAAGATGATTACAATGAATCCGCTGTTGTTTAAGGTGGATCTGGATGATTTGCAGACGCGTGTGGAGTACATGAAAAGTAAGCGATTCTCGGTTGAGGCGCGACAACGCATTTTTAAACAGAATCCATATTGGTTAATGTTCTCAACGCGACGCGTTGATCGACGTTTGGGATACTTTCAAAAGGAGTTCCGCTTAAGCGGTCATGATCTGCGCCTGCTGGCCACAAAGGAACCACGTCTGATTACCTACAACATGGAGCACTTACGTAAATCCGTGTTTACACTACGTGAGGAAATGGGTTTCAGTGCTACGGAGCTGCAATCGTTAATTGTGCACAAACCTCGTCTGATGATGATACGTAAGGGACGTTTTATAAATACATATATGCTTACTAATCTTATCCATTTTGTAGCACCGGATGATCTCGTCGAACGTTTCAGCTATGTCCACAACGATATGGGTTTAAGTCATGCTCAGATCGTTCAGTGTCCCGAGCTGCTGGCATCCCGCGAATTCCGATTGCGTGAGCGTCACGAATTCCTCAAATTGCTGGGACGCGCACAATACGATCCACACAAGGATCTATACATTTCACCCAGCAACATTGTGCAGGGCAACAACTTTTATTTTGTGCGTAACGTAGCTAAAAGTGATTTGCAAACATTTGATTTGTTTTTAAAAACACGTTAATAAAGTTCTTTGCGCGCGCAAAACCAATAACAGGGCTGCGCTCTTTTCTATCTGGCAACGCCGCCGAGTCGTTAAGTTCGACATTCTTCCTCTTCGAATTTCGTTTCTGTTTTCGTCTGGCCTTATTTTTGTTGTGCTTATGAGGCAGTCATCTTCGTGTTTTTCAACAAACCGTTTGTGTTGTTGCTGTAGTACAGCAGCTTTAAAATAACTACGCATTAGGTTTTTGCAGCGTGCGTAAAAGAGAACTGTGTATTAGATTTGAAGTCAATAAAAGCGCCTGTTATTTATTAAATTAATAGGCATAGAGCAAGCGATAGCGGTTTACTTTAACCAAAAGCACAAAATAAGCAACCAGTGCAGGCGGAACAGGAACTATAAAAAGTAAAACGCATATTCTCACGCATACACTAACACGGCACACACACACGCAGGCACACATACACATATATGTGCAATAATAGGGCCGCAGTGGCAAAAAGTTTAGTTAAATCTGCATAAATTGATACGTACGCCGCAATTACAACAACGAGTTATCTTTAGTCGACGTGTTTAGTATAAATATAACTATAAAAGAATAACTACAGCTGTACGTACGTATCGTACGATAACATACACAAAAATACACAGAAAAACAAAATGTCTACGACACCAAAATCGACAGAAGATTTGCTGGGTGGTAAGTTTGCGATCATACACACACATTTATGTATGTGTGACTGTGTGTGGGTATTTGTCAATAATAATAACAATACACGGGCTCCGGTGTGACGTGTTGTTATTGTTTATGTCTAGTTAAAAATAGATATTGCTTTTGATTTGTATGTATGTATGTATGTATCCGCTTCTCCATTGCACTTGCCCATATAGTGTTCAAGGCTCACTTTGTTGTTTTCAGTCTTGTTTGTTTACATACACAAACGCACACACACACATATATATACTTGCATACTTTTTCTCTTGCGCAGCAGCCGTCAGACGATGACAACAAAGACTCGCAACTTCGCCGCAGCACACCAGCAGAAAACAGACAAAGGAGAATGTCAAACAGACAGGAGCAAATCAGCCCCATTCATATATATAAACTACACTTACATATACATGTATATGTCCCTCCCCCGCCTGCATTACTTATTTTCACTTGCACTTTGTCTTTATTTTTATCTTAATTCGCCTTATTGACGTCACGCGACTTTTTTAGACTTTTGCAGTTCAAGTGCGTGTATGTATGTACATGTTTGTGTGTATGCAAAATTCGTTTTAAACCAATTTTAGGAGGGCATTTGCCTTTCGGCACTTGTGTTTTGCATAGCCCAGAAATTGCGACTTTAGCCTAGGCGTAATTTTTTGTGACGACGCTTGGGTTCATTATCAAAAATGTGTCTGTGTGTTTATGTGTCCACATGCATATAATATATATATACATATGTACATATATGTATATGCATGATAAAAGCACGCAAATCTGAGCCCAATACCTATACGAAGACAACAAAAGGCGGTTCATTGGGCTCTGTACGCTTGACAGCCGCGGCTCAGGGTTTAACAGCTGCACATACGCACACATAGAAACAAAGAGAGCGAAGGAGAGAGAGTCAATCACTTTGCCTACGTGCCGTGAGTCAGTCAGTCGAGCAAGCCAAATTATTGCCACCCTTGTTACAAGTTTGTTTTGGCTGGGTTTACCATTTGCATCGCTACCTGTTGTATGGGTCAACTTTGTTATTGTTTGCATTTTGGTTTACCTGTACAAATTGACAACAGCTACCTGTTAACAAAAAATATATTGTTTTCCTTTATCCCTGTGAAACATGTGAAAGTTTGTCTGCGAAATTTCAGTTTACATTTGTTTGTCCGTGTATTAAGATGATTGGTCTGCCACGTGAGTAAACCATTTGAGAGCGTGGCATAGTTGATTGGAAATAGTAAAACAGTTATGGTCGATTATCAGATGTTTTTGTCACCCTCTCATGTAATTTGCTACGCTCTACCAATTACAATCTTCGACGTTCATCTGTTCTGGCTAAAAATGAAATTTGCTGATAGCTATAGACAAAACAAAACATGCTTGTGTACTATATAGAAACGGAAATTGTGCCTTATTTATTGTTGTCTGCCTTATCAATGATGTGCACGCTTCAAAACACACACACACACTCATATTTAGATACATGCAATACAAAAACAAACAATAATAATGGGGGCGGCATTTTGGTATATTCTCGCAACGCGCAGCTGTTAAAATTAGATACAGTGCTGCCAAACGCTAATAGAAAAGCTAGATCAGTTAGAAAAAGCTAAAGGAGTTGCAATTGAAGCAAATGCGGCAAGCTGTCTAAAGAAAAATGTTACAACGTGCACTCCAAAATAATTTACATGTGTTATTTACAGCAAGCCTCAAAATGGGAACGTAAACAACATTTCGGCAACTCTTTTAAAAGCACAGCTGTTAAGAATAGCTTGAAGTGTTAAAAATATCGCGTACTGTTAAAAATAGCTCGCACTGTTAAGTGGCGTCGCAGGGCCTGTTTGTTCATATTAAATGGCTAAAAGGCTAGAAAACCCGCTAAGAGTTAAAACAAGCTAATTTTATGTTGCCTGAATGCATTTTCAACACTAATGACATGCCTTTTTCTTAAGCATAATGCTGCATTTTGCGTGCGAAGCTTTAATGTGCTTTTATTTTCATAAAAAACATAATTTAATGTATCGTTCTATTTTACAGAATCTTGGATCGAACTGAGCCCCACAGCTACCATGGCTGGCATTAAGAGTCCAGACAGAATTACACCGCTGCCATTTAGCAATGGTGAGGAATATTTGCGTTTGTTGCGCGAGGCGCAACGCGAGTCAAATCAGTCCAGTCGCGTCGTATCTTTGGCCAGTTCCCGACGTGATACGCCCCGGGACAGTCCCAAGAGTCCGCCAAACAGTCCACAATCGGAGCAGTGCCCTGATGATGAGCTGCGAAATGTATACATCAATTATTGGACTAAGGTGAGTGAAGATAAACAATTGGCCCAAGGCTTGAACTAATTATATATGCACAATTAAATTAGACTGGCGATAAACAAAACACCGATAATGGAGATTGGCTGCAAAACTGGAATCGCGGCACCGAGGAGCAGCCGCCAAAGTGAGCAAATTTATTATATTTACCATAATTTTGTATTTACTTTAAATAATATTTGTGGTTTTTGCAGAGACTGGAAGTTTGAGCGCTCCAATGATAGTGATGAGGAGGAGAAAAAGAAGACCACGGGTTATTCCATACGCTTAAAGCGTCTGGGCGCTAACTCGTTGTTCTCCCGCGAAATTTTATACTCGCTGCTGTTTACCAATGTCTTATCGCTGCTGCTGGGCGCCGGCTTTGGGTAAAGTATAGCCTATATTTCTCGGGATCTATTGCTAAACAATCCATTATTTCTGTTTATAGCTTATGGCTGAGCAAGCGCGGTATACTACTTACCCGCGTGGTCATTGACTGAAAGACGCCATAAACAATAAATGTTTTCGATCAACAATATGCACATCAATCCATCAACAAACTGGCGATAAACAGAACATGAAACGTTCCATATATAGATACAAGCAAGTGGCGCATTGTCAATAACCAGCCAAACGTATTCCACATTAAATATCACAATTTTAACCCGCTCATCAAGAACATACATACATAAGCAACATATGTAATTTGTAAGCAACAAGCTAATACCTAGGCAGTGGGTTCAACAGTTTTTCTATATACATAGACATATATATTTTATACAATCTTTTATATAAACCAATTTCATAAACAATATTTACTAAAGTTGAGAACGCACTTGGAATACAGCAAAATGAATCTCGATTTTAGTTTCATTCAAGATCTTTTACTGTATTTATTTTGCTCTTGAAAACATGCCAACCATAAGATCATCATTCGCCAAAAATATCAATCCATTCTTAGAACTTTGACTTTACCACATAAACAAATACACATACATACATATATATGCATATATATAAATAGACATATTGTAGTTGAATCATATAGAAACATGTATATCAATCATATAATTCTTATCCGTCAGACATGTTTTGATTTTCTAGCCTATAAAAGTGGAAACTGAGAAGTTCGGGAGGGGCCAGCCCCTGCAATAAATACACACACACACACACAATAGTTTTAAGCTAAGATTGTAACCATTTTTATATTAAAAACTATTTTTCATGTATTTAAAAAACATATATACTTGAAGCGCATTTTGTTATTCAAAGCGGAAAAGGTTTAACACAATGGAGTTAGATTTCATTAAGTACAAACGATTAGGTTTATATGTGACTTGTTTTGGGTATGATTCATTCCACGAAAGTTTCGTATTTGTTTTGCGAAATGCAACTTATCACATTTCACAACGAAAGACATTTTAAGCGTAAACAAATGACTAAGCAAACAAATGACTATACATATTTCTATTCAGTAAGATCCATATATCTCCGTAGAAATAGCGCCATTTGGATGGCTATCGGTTATATAAATGAATTTTAATGATAATCCCAAAGTATATACAATTGAAAATTGCGATTATCAGAATGTGCTGAAATAAATTGAGGTCTTTAATTCATACATAGCAGATGTAGTTTTGTATTTATGTATATTGCATACACAGAAATATCTATTAAAGAAATCCTATGAAATAGTAAACAATATAGTCCAAATTCTACTAAATACAGATATACTCCTTAAAATATAAATTTTAATGGACTTCCGTTCAGTTTTCAGATCTGGCAATTTCTTATGCTGCAGCAAAATTAGAACTTTCAGAATAAAAGCGATTCGAATTCGATTCCATCTATTTAGGAACTGAGAACACCAATATAAAATTGATTCAATATTTAATTGGTTTAACTTAAAACTGAAACGGAATTGAGAACAGGCCTGGACAATTTATGAGTTTTAAGCTCCTCAAAATAAGTAGACAATCAGTTTTGAATTATTTTGCATAGCATTTAATTTTTATTAAGTAATAGTGACTAAATACTTAGGTGATTAACACAGTTTCAAAACTAATACATATATGGCAAATCGTGCCAAATGGGTTGGAGTTTATTTTCTTAATTTTTGGGAACAGCTGCCGGATATTTTCAATAACGCAGTCTACTTAAACGAATATTTAATAATTGTTTGTTCAATTGTTGACAAACGCAATTAACGATCGCCAGGTGATCGCTTTCATCAGCTTTGATTTCATGCTACTATTCGACAGCCATTTAAACGTGAGTGAATTGAGGCAAACAGTTTGCCAATTTAAGTACAGCACATGATAATATATATAACTATGTTTATATAATTGTACTCGTATATATAAATGGATATCTAAAGATCATATAACTACTTTTGAGCCTGTTTCGTAGACATCGAGAGAGAGAGAGTAAAAATGTGTTTTGACTAAATGTATGTGCTATTCTCAGCCTCAATCTGGGCTATTCCTTGCCAGCATCGGCTTGACTTTGTGCGGTGGGTGTGGATGCCGCCGCCTCCGTTGTGGATGGCGGTGGCGTGGGGGTGCGCAGGGCGCGTTCAAAATCAGCCACCAGCTCATCATCCTCATGCCACTGCTGCAGTTCGTCTGGCTGCCAATTGTCCAGCGCAGCATCCACATCAAATTGCGGCGATTGCAGCGACTCATCCGTCACATCGACCAGACGCGTACGCAATCTATTCGAGATTTGCTCCAGCTCCGTAAACTTGCGCTTGATGGCCTGGCCGAGCTGCAAATGCCGCAGCTCCAGCGATTCCTCAAACTGATCAATGGCACTGTCCACATTGCCAGTGGCAGCGGGGGCGCCAACCACAGGCAGCGGCTGTACATGAACCTCCAGTCCGCCCGTCACACGACCATTGAAGTCGACTATGTTGTGCCAGCCGCTGGGCAAGTTGCCTGTGCTGCTCTGCTTAAGATTTAGGGCAGCAAAGCCAATGATGGCATCCTCAAGGGGCGTGGGCTCTGTGCTTGTGCCCGCACTCAGCGCTGTCTTCTTCCATAGCTTTAGAATGAAAAGCTTTTGGGACTGCAAAATGCAAGACAGTTAAGCAACAATTAGACGCAGCCAACTTAACACGTGGTGCTGCCAGATCGCGTAAGCAACTGACATTACACAGAACTGTTACGAATTTCACTTTCGAATTCATTTCACCTTTACTTTTAGGATCATTAAAAAATAGGGAGTTCTATTGTGTTTTGAAAAGAATGCTACACATCCGGTGAAATGGTTTTGAAAGTGGAATTCGTAGATGGTCGAATAAATGTAAAATTCAAATACTATTACTTACATTGCTCAGGTAATCGGCGCTGACATCCACTTGGAATTTGCTGTGCCACTGCGGCGTCGTAGAACGCTCAACAATGGGCGTGGCATAGACCAAGCCCTCGTGCGACTTGTAAGTTGGTGCATTACAGCCCAAGGCCTGAAAGGTCACATATGTGTTGGGTGGTTCGTTGGGCGGAAAACGTTTGGCCGCCGCCTGGCGCTTGCCCTGCTTCTTGCCAGATTTGCCATAGCCCGGATTCAAAGGCAACCCAGCAGCGCCCACAATATGCAAACTAAAGCTAAACGGACTAGCAACAGCTGGTGCAGTGGCAGCTGCCGGTGTCACGGGCATGGCTGGAGCACTGAGCGCATCCTGCAGCATATCCAACAGATCTGTGGTCCGCCTCAGGGGCTGCTGATTGTTGTCCATGTCGAAGCCACGCATCTGCTTCAATTGTGCTATCTGCGACTCGCTGCCAATGGCCAGGAGCACCTTCAGCTCGCCCAACTTGCATTGTGTCTCTGGATGCACAATGGGCGTCCAACCATCAATGGAAATTACGGGTAGCTGACAGAGAATGGATTAAATAATATATTTAATTGATTATAATGAGTGTTTGGATAGGAACGTATTGCAATCTATTAAATCATATTTACGTATATCAAATCTAAGCTTAATCGTTGAATAGAGTGATATTTTTACTTGATAAAGCTGATTCTGGGAGAATTCAAACTCAGTACGTTCTCAAGAATAACTAATAATTTCTCATGTCTATTTATAGATAGTGATTTAACAAGAAATTAAGTTTCATTGCATTTTCATCTTCCTGTCAACAACGAAATTTTTAAATTGTGTGCAAGTGTGGCAACCAAAGTCGATAAATTGGCAGAGTCTTTTCTATAAGTTGGCAGGTTGTAATTCATATTTGACTGTCCATCGTAACGACCCTATAATAAATGAGAGAATGTACTTCCATGTGAAATGCCTTCGCAGTTGGTAATTTTGCCTCCGACATAGTATTAAGTACAACAATGTTTCTACAAACTAACCTAGCAATGAATTTGTTCACTTCGCACTATTTTGGAAGGCTAAGCCCGCGCATATCATGAGACGTTGCCTGCTCTTAGACGTAATTTGAGCATGCAATGCCTTCGTGAAAATAAATACGAAGTCATCGCTCGTAAGATACACACAGATTATCTGCATGCAAAACCGGCAGCATTTGCCTACAGATTTAATTACTTCAATTCGCACTATTTTGGAAGGCTAAGACCGCGCATATCACGAGACGTTGCCTGCTCTTAGACGTTATTTTAGAAGTAATTTTGGCTTTAAAATGAGTTTCTGACTTTGATTTTCGTCGACGGCCATCAGTTATAAATTGTAAGTTCTAGTGTGATTGAAGTATATATATAAATTTGTATTTAAAGTGATTACTTGTTGAAAGTATATAATTTTTTCTTATTATGCATAGGTTGATAAAACTATGCCGAAGCTGCAATTGAATGACTTGAAATTATTTGATGGTAATCAGAATGCACTCGAATGCAAGACAGGCAAAGGAAAAATACATAAAATGGCTGATGATAACAACAACGATGCCGTAACAAAGAAAAATACCACAAAGACCTTTAAAAATAAGTTTTATTAATTTTTTTATAGATAATATTGTAAAAGTCAGAATAAAAGTTAATGGAAACCAAGAATGAACGGAAAGAACGAAGCTTCAAAACTGAGAGAGTAGTTCGCATAGAAGCAGACGGACATCGCTATATCGACTCGGCTATTCATGCTGATTCAGAATATATATTACATTACACATTTCGAGACAAAATTATAATACCCTCTGCTAGGGTACAACTAAAATGATAACCTTATGTGTATTTAATATGTTATTATTGGAAGGGCATTTCTTTTGGAATGACTGAATGAAAAATTTGTATACGAGAATACCTTCTGGAAGGTAACCGTTGGCAACTGAGAAATTGCCAAAAGACTACATGCTGCATCAAATCCCACTCCACTGCCACTAATTAATTGCAGTGGCAAACGGCATATGAAAAATGAATCAAAAATGAAAACTGTGATACGCAAAACTCAATATATTTTTAGAATATTTACCCCGTTGCCCGAAAAACGTGAGAACAAAATGACGAAATTTTTGCTGCTGATGCGCCTTCTGTATGACCTTAGATTGTTTTGCATTTCACCAGCAAAATGCCAAGGTTATTTCTATCTTAGATCCGAAATAAACTAGATCTGTGCCTGCGAACCTACATTCAAAATTTGTTGTCTCTAGCTCTCATAGTCTCCGAGATCCTTGCGTTCATACATACGGACAGGGCCAAATCGAGTCGGCTATTTATACTGATCAAGAATATATATACTTTATAGGGACGGAGATGTCTCCTTCTGCCTGTTACATATGTACATTGATGTGTATAGGGAGTAAAAATTAAAGAAAATATACACATTTATAGACAAAATCGCCTAGAGGCGGGCCTGGGAAGTTTAGGGGTAAGCACTTTTGCATCGTCCGGCTGGGCGAAATATATCTATCTATATATATAAATGAGTTCGTGCTGACTAGAGTTGCACTTTCTAGTTCAATTCACTGATTTAGTTCAGTAGTTCATTCTTCACTGAACGAACTAATCTTTCATTTGAGTCATTGAGTCCCATTGTCGTTTATTCTAGTCATTGGAGTCATTTGAGTCCCATTCTCGTTCAGTTGCTTATCGTTCATATATGTAGGTCATTTGAGTCCCATTATCGTTCAACTGATTTAAATCCCGGGACATCGGGTATCAAGTTCTATAACTATGTTACTCCCCTTTTCCTTGACCAAAGTACGTCCTCGAATTCGTAAGTATATGCATAAGGCGGTTATTACTATACCTATAATGATTATAGTGTATAAATAATTTCTTGTCTATATGCTTTTTTATGTAATAATTAATTTCTTTACTCATCTGGCTTATTTCATTTAAAGAATTAGAAGTAGTGGTTTTGTTTAACAATATTTCTATCTTCCATGGATGTATTTCTTCTACTGTAATTGTTACGTTATTTATTTGTATGCCACATTGGTTAACTTGAATTATTTGGTTACCTGTAACTGAAAATGGTGAGTTTATGCTATTGGAGAATATTTGTGTTTTTTTCTTGAGTGTTTTAAATAAATATGTTAATAGTATTCTCCCCTAATAATAATGTTTGTTAATAATTATTGGATTTGATATTTATTTAATATTATTTTTATTATTATGTATATGTTTAAGATGTATAAATGTAGGAAAATATTATTTTTTAGGATCATTGAAATTATTTTTTATTTCTTTATACTTATAATTCCCAAATGGTTTTAGCATCTATATGACGAAGTGCCAGATGTTTGCCCTACATTTTTTGAAAATTGTGTTTTTTTTGTGTGGTTTAAATAAATATGTTTAATAGTATTCTCCCCTAATAATAATGTTTGTTAATAATTATTGGATTTGATATTTATTTAATATTATTTTTATTATTATGTATATGTTTAAGATGTATAAATGTAGGAAAATATTATTTTTTAGGATCATTGAAATTATTTTTTATTTCTTTATACTTATAATTCCCAAATGGTTTTAGCATCTATATGACGAAGTGCCAGATGTTTGCCCTACATTTTTTGAAAATTGTGTTTTTTTTTGTGTTGTTTAAATAAATATGTTTAATAGTATTCTCCCCTAATAATAATGTTGGTTAATAATTATTGGATTTGATATTAAATTGATTTGAATGTACAAAACCGTTTTATATAGGTATAACTAATTCTGTTTAATTGTTAACGCAAATATTTCATTATATTCTTATTCATTTTCTAATTTATGTTTATATTTATGTTTAATTATTTCTATTTCTATTTATCTAAGAGATTTTATTGAAAGTACATTTGTATACATACATGTACATATATACATATGTATAATATATATATGTATAATATACAATATACATTCTTACTTTAATAAGAACATTTAACAAGAAAGAGCGGCTATCTTCGGGTGCCGAAGCTATATACCCGCAGGAAATGATTTTTTTTTTGTCCTATTGCTCCTAGGGGATCCATGTGTTCCGATTTTGATCAAATTATTGGAAACTATTTGAAGTATTATAAAACTCTCACTAAGTTTGGATGAAATATTTGTATAAACAAAAAGTTTGATATGGTGATATAGTGGCCTGATTTTGACCGAATTTGGCTAGATTGTATAAACTGTCTAGAGACTCGGCTTGGGAAAGTTTGGTAAGGATACATTAGTAAACAAAAAAGTTTTTCATACAAAAACATATTTGTCGATCGATCATTCTTATGGCAGCTATATGTTATAGTGGTCCGATCTGGCCGGTTCTGACATATGTACTGCCTGCAGCAAAAACAAGAGTCTGTGCCGTTTCATTACGATAGCTTTAAAACTGAGAGACTAGTTCGCATAGAAACAGACGGACAGACGGACATGGCTATATCGACTCGGCTATTCATGCTGATTCAGAATATATATACTTTGTTGGGACGGAAACGTCACCTTCAGCCCATTACACATTTCGAGACAAAATTATAATACCCTCTGCTAGGGTATAAAAATCGGATTAATAGAGTAGCGTATGTTTTAATAGGCTTTAATAGCCATAAGCACTAATCTCTGAAATTGGAATGATGAAAACTGCACTCACCTTTCCCTTGCACAGATGATTGGTAATGCTGGCATCTCTGTAGGCTATGTAGAACTGATGCAGCGGCAGATGCACCTGTCCGCCCAAGGGACGCAGCTCCAGGAGCAGCTGCTGGCGCTCCACGCTGTGCAGAAACTTCTCGTCGTTGATGATGGCAAACTGTTCCTGCAGCTGAAAGGCGCCATCCGAATTCATTTGAACGGTAAGCGGCTGTGGCTGCCAGAAGGGCTGCAGGACCAGCTCCTTGCAACCGTTGGCATCCGTTGGTGACAGGTGACGTGTCTCGCTGGCATAAATATAGCCACGCAGCAGGCGCACTTTCGTGGTCTCAGCCATGAAGTGAACGCTTTCCAATGAGGCTTTGTTGTTGGTAGTTGTAACAGGCGGCGTTGAAGCGCCCTTTGAGTTGCTGTTGTTGTTTGTGGCTGCAAAAAAGAAAGAAAGCACGACAACGTAAGAGAGATTACGCTAGAGCAAGCACCCAAGGCAGCTATACGAATACCCCCCGCCAGCCTTGTGCCCAATCAAGTCATATAAAACTGAATCAGACGGAACACGCTGTTATCGCCGCCGCCTGGCGACAGACGAGCTGTACGTAACGAGATTGTGTGACGACATCCCGGTCGATGGCTATCAATGAATCAAGCGAATGGAACCGGGCACAGGCGGTTAAGCCATGTGCTCAGCTCGTATTCCGCAGCACAAGGTTCTCGAGCGTACAGCCAACAGAACTGGATTTTGAGTAGTATTTTGCGTACAGCGAATGGGGAAGCAAAGTTTTGGCCAGGCAAAAAATGTGAATACGAGTAGGCACAGTGGGATGAAAGCATTATATAATTGCTAGATTCATAATTTTATAAACAAATCTAGGTTCCCCAAATATGCATGTTATGATAGTATATCAATAAACAGCTGATTGTATGGATATTTATATTGCAAGTTATTCTATCTCTTACCCAATTTAAAGAAAGTTTAGCTAAGATTTGTGAGCACTCGTATATCAAATTGTTCAACTACAAAACATGTATAAACCGGTTGTGGTTTATTATAGTATAAATAAACCTCAACCGGTCAATGCATGAATATGTATGTACATACATATACATACATAAGTATGTACATATGTATGTAAGTACATAAAGGTGTATTCTTACGCTTTCTATCAATTGTAGATGAAATGCGCTTTTATTTAACATACCACACGCTGCTGCTTAACATTTGTATGTTATGTTAAGCATTAACAGCGTCACTTAACAGTTTTTCCGATATTGGATAGAGATAGATTCTGTTAATGAACCGCAGATTTCAAAGATACTTCTTAATATCATATCTTCTGCATATTTGGAAACTTGAACTTTTTAGGCCAAGTATTGTATCTTTCATCACACTGTGCAACAGCTTAAAATGTCTAAATATAAATAAAAAGCGCACTGTGACATATGCATATGAATAAATATACTGTATAAAGCTGTGGCAAAAATAAAGAACAACAAAATTATAGATTGAAATATGTTTAAGCATAACAGAAAAAGACGACAGAATTGTTTGGTTTGGTTCGTTTTGCAAATAAACTGAAAATTTTTTTATTGAGCTTAACAAAATGGGCAGGAGCACTTTTATAACGGCAGCCAATAGATGATAAAGCCTGAATAGAAGAAGGGACGTCAAAATTGTTACGTCAAGGTGCACATTGTTGTTGTTGTTGTTGCTGCTGTGATTGTGTAGTTGTTGTTGTTGTTGTAGCTGTTGTTGTTGAATGCACCCACGCGAATTTAGTCATATATATTCACCTGCGGCAGCTGCGCTGTGGTTGTTGCTGCTCTTGTTGTTCTTGTTCTGGCCATTACTGTTGTTGTTGCTCTCATTGGTTAAGGTCTTGAACAGCATTAGCTGATCGGCGCGCAAACTAATCTTGAGATACAAACTGGCCAGATGCAGATCACGTCGTTGTATGGCAATGCATTTGCACTGCTCCAGCAGCGAGGCCCGATACAGTTCGGCCAGGGGCAGGCGTCCCATGCCGAGCATCTCGTTGAGGCAGGTGCCCGGCTCGCGCCACCATATGGTAAAATGAATGCTGCCCATTTCCTGGTCATCGTCCAAGGCCGGCAGATGCACAGCACGCTGCTGGGTCTGGCCGAAGCGTGTGCATTGGGTTAAGCTCTGGAACTTCTCCGATTCGAATTGCATAGTGTGAAACATGGGACCGCATGGCACCGAGTTAATCAATTCAGCGGAGAGCTGACATTCGACGGTAAATATGGGTCGCACCTCGCTCTGTAGCAGCTCCATGCGTTTGGTGCCCTCTGCCTGCAGCGTGAGCGCCTCCAAGTGCAGCTGTAGTGCATTGACCTGCTTGTACAGCTCCGGTGTGGCCTCCTTGTCACGTTGCCCACTGCAAACTGGAAGATCCTGCTCCGGGAGTTCCTGCTCCGGCCACAGTTGCTCCACTGGGGAGTTGTGATGCTGCAGCTGCTGCTTCTTCAGCTGCTCCATTGTTGGCTCACCAGCGGTGGCAAACAGTGCTACCAAATCGGCATCCAATTTTTTCATGGCCTCCATTAGCTCGACTTTAGCTGGGGCAGCAACTGCTGATGCGGCTGATTTGACTGTACCTGCAATATATGTAACCGATTATAATTAGTCATAAACGTGGTTTTGTATTCAGAAGCTTTACAATTTCTATATTCAAGCGGAGCGTAGCGTGGCGCGTGTCCGATCGCCGCAACGTGGGTTTCTAAAATAATTGCTGATATGATACCGCTGCCGGCAACAGTCGGCATTAATCGCAGTTTATGCTTTGCCCTGCCATTCCCGCACTCACGCTTGCGCTCTCTCACGGTAAAGTCTTCTCTCGCTCTCTCTCTCTCTCTCGCTCACTCGCTAAGATGCTTTGAAAAGCTCACCGATGTTGAAATACTCTCAAGAGCTACATAACTTCAATAACTTCTCTTCGATCGTTATGCAACGCATCAGGTTCTCATTTACTTACATATATGTGCATTTATTAATCCATTTCCATTGGTATTCAAGAAAATTAAACTCTAAATTTACGTTTTCCGAAATTAGTAAAAAATTTTTCGAATTTTGATTTACAGCACAACTAGATCAATAAAAGCGATTCCATATTTTCGAAAACTATAATTAAAATATATTTTGTAATACTTTTTTACCAGAAAACCTTTTAAAAACTTGTATTATGTTATGCACCCATATTTTAAAATCTTTTCAAGGTTCTCCGATTTTCTAAATAAAATGTTATAAATCCATTGGAATATATATTCTAATTTATTCGTGCTATAGAGATCTCGTAAATTTTCTTCTGACTTTCTTCCCTCTTCTATTTTTATTTCAATCAATACCGCCTATATACATACATTCTTGTATGTTCATCTCGTTCATTCGTCTATACATACATACATATGCGACTCAAACCTTTCCCCATAGCTAAAATGATCCTTTCCCAAAAGTGTATATGATATTTAGCAACTAAGCTGAACTCAAAGTCGGCGAATTTTGCATAGTTTGTTTGGCATTGGAAAAGTTCAACGACAAACGGAAAAAATTAACAAATTTGTGTGTTTGTACACTCGAAAACTATTCCTTTGTGAATACATTCAAAGATCTTTGCTGATAGCGTGAAAATTAGAAGCAAAGGTTAAATAATGATAAGTATTGATGAAATTTGTAGTATTTTTTTGGTTAATTTTTAGCATAGCAACACTGCAAAAGAATTGTGCAAGATAAAGAGTTTCCAGGTTCAATGACATATAAATTTATGTAACTAGAGAGAAATACCAGACGTAACCAGTTAACAGCAGACAGTTTCGTAGCCCCTTAACTTTTGCTACTACACCTGATTAAAAACCATACAATTTCGCATAGAATTAGCCAACAAAAGGCAGCTGAGAAATGAAAGGTGAAATGCGACACATGGAACAGGGGGGAAACTGATTATCAAGGCCTAGGCCTATTGATTAAGGCTTTGTACGTAAGTATCAACATTTTTCTAACACTGTATGGGCAAAAAGTAACATCTAAAGGTTAAATGTATGCACATACATACATACATATATAGCACATTATAAACATTCTCACATGTACTTTGCATTCCCTTTTGAAATCGTATATTTATGTATGTATGTATGTATGTACGTCGCACTGTGGGATGTCTGCCAAAAAAATTGGTGCAAAATTAAATACGCAATAGAAAGGAATACGAAAGCCTGCCCCAATTTTCGAATACTTTTCATACCGTTTTATACTTAGCTAATCCGTTATAAAATGAAACATTAATTAAATAATTAATCGTTTTTCGGAATTTAGAAAAGCTGACAATTTCAGTAACGAATGATTTCATCGAAGTGGGATTATATTTACTAGGTTAAGAGGGCCACACTGTTCGTGGTTAGTCGATATACAAAGCTGCTTAATACCAAAACAGAATCAGAAAACAAACCCGATTATTCAGCGTTTTTTGATATTGTTTATCTGATACTTCTCAATACTAAAACAGCTTGCTATAAAAATTCTCACATGTTGTTTGCAGTTCCTGCTGAAATCCTATACAATCCTATCAAAACCAAACGCGAATAACATTGCATCCGTAATTTAATATTTTGTTTATTTAATAATTGTAAGATATACATACATACATACATATGTATATATGTACATCGAATAAACATAAAAAAACGAATCATATTCATATTATTAATCGGATATCTTCGATAATAACAACTTTTGCGAACTGAATATTTACATACATACATACATGTATCTGAGTGTGCATATTTACATACATGTATGTATGTAAGTATTTATATTGCCCTGGGCTTTTCTATCATTCGCCTTCAAAGCCTGACGCAGCATTCGGACTTTTTTCTTTTCACAGTATATAGATAAAAGCACAGCCGGCAAAATAGCGAAGACAAACACAGCAAAAACAAGCGTGGAATAGAGCGTAAGAGCATAGAGCAAGATAAAGTTTAATAGTATGAGTGTGTCGCCGCTTGTGATGAGCAGGAGCGCATTTAATGCTTGAAGGGTTCAAATTGACACCATTCATATCTAGCTTTTAAAAAAAATGATGATTACGAGCCAGTATGCATATAGTATGTATATATTTTCTTTCAATTTGTTAAATTTTATGACAAGGTATGCTTGCCCGGTCAAAAATTGTAAGAAATACAAAACTGTGCGACTTCAAAATTTGTTTATCATATATCAATCATCATTTGCAGCGCCCTTTTGTCTGCGGCCCAACCCTACAGTGCTAACTTAGCTACTGCCTATCGGTTAAGCAATATTTATATGTCGCCTCTTAGTCTCTCTCTTTTTCTGTGCTTGTGTGTGTGTACCTGCACGTGTTTTGTATATCACACTACTTCTGGGCTTTTGGTGTTTCGTTTTCACTTGTTTATTCGTATTCTCGGCATTTGCTTTGGCAGATAGGCCGCAGTGGAAAGTTTTGTGACCGTTAAAATTGGAAGAAACCGTCTGAGATACATAGTTGAATGAAAATCCGATGACACTGGCTATATGCATACATATGTATGTATGTATGTGCTTAAAGCACTGCATTTGTCGTTAATAAATTAAATTTGGCAAACATTTAATTGCCAAGGCGAAGGCTAAACAAACAAAATTACGCGTCGTCTCTTACGTAAGAGTCAACAAACTGTTGAAAACTTGTGTTTAGATATACATATGTATGTATATGTATGATATATGAAATACATATGTATGTATGTATGCGCATTAGTATGTTGAAATTTATAAATAAATACAAACCAAGAAAATGCCGCACAAAACCAAAATAAACAAAGACGTCGGCAGAGCCGCAGCGACGGCAACGAACTTTAAAGCATTATTACGGTAATCAGTTTGTGAGCGAGAGCGAGAGCGTACGCAATAGAGAACAAGAAGCTTTTCTTAATAGCGCACTCACCTGAAATACGCTCGCCCGGCTGCGACTGAGCACAGCTTTTGGAGGTCAACTGATGATCCTGCAGCATAGCAGGCGGTCGCGACGTCGGCGGCGGCGGCAGCGGCAATGGTGGCTGCTGCATTGAAGCGGCACCAACTCTAGCGGTTTTATTAGCGCTGGCAGCGGCAGCGGCAAATAGCATTTTGAATCGCAATTGTATTTTACCGACTTTCAGCTGCTGTTGCTGTTGCACTTGACCCGACGTGCCACTACTCTCGACGTGACGATATAAAGCATAAATTTTGGTTTTAAAATCGAAATTGCAACCGTTAATATAGTTGGCTGCGTATTCGCGCAGCAGCGGCGCCGGCAGAGGCAGATGCGCTGTTGCTCCTGATGCTGACGCTGATTCTTGATCGAGGGCGTGGGCGTGGACGTGGGCGTAGTCGTTGACGCCGCGTCTGCTGCTGGCGACAATTTCAATGGACGGACACTCGCGCAAATAGTCTAAAAATAGCGCGAGGCTTTTGCTGCGCACACAATAACGTAATTTATTATGATGATTATTATGCTGCTGCCTCCTCCTTTTCTTATGTTGACTTTGGCTTTTCTTTGGTTTGCCACCGTAAAGCTTTTCGATGCTACTGCTGCTGCAGGCGTCACAGCTGATACTGACGCTGGCTGCTGTTTCCCGTTGCTCACCCCACCAGATGAATTTTGCTGTTACAACAGCACCAACACCCGACGCCCCCGCACTGTGCTGTTTGTACAATGACGAGGCTTTCGGCTGCCCAGGGCTTTCGTATAGGGACTCTGCTGACGTTTGCGCTTTGATCGATTTATCTGTTATGAAATGGATGCGACTCACTTCGATTTCTAGGTATGAAATTGTATCGGTCTCGGTATCAGCTACTTCATTTGACTTGCAATACTTATACACATTCGGTGGCAGTGTATATTCAGCTTTCATAATTATGCACTTGCACTTGCCATTTTTGTATTAGCGCGCCGCATCTCATATACGCACACACACACACACATACCGCACACCGCAAACCACACACATCCACTGGTATGTTACACACAAATACCGATTTAGAACTCAGCGCGTGCACTTTTTTTCACTAGCACTTTGCATAAAAGAAGTTACTCTTAAATCGAATATTCAGCCGCTATAGCCGCGCAAATTTTCCGTGTCGCACAGCTTGCACAGGCGTAAGGTTGAAGGAAAACTGCAAAAGCTTTTGCCGCTAGGAAATAAGAATTACCTCAAAAATGTTTGCAAGTGTTGCCTGCATTGGTCGAAATGTGCCTTTGTTTTGATTTTTTTTTAGGGTTGCCCTCCAAAACCAACCGCAATCTGGCAGCACTTTTCAAGTATGGCATACAATTGACATAAGGCAAACACTAAGGCAAACAGTGTTGGTAAACGTACGTATTTAAACTTGAAACCTGGACATGAAAAATTAAATTTCAATTTGGTATCCTTGAAAGTAGTTTTACTCTCCTGAAGTATTCATTTATAATTATTTTTTTTGTTTATACTTCTCTGAAAATATTGAAATTGATATCCTATTTTTTATGCTTTTGCTTATTGTAATTATATCGTTGATAAAAACTAATTTACATATTTTATTTTTATTTAGCGCGCCAACCGGAATAAAATATATGCGTTCAAACTTAACGTCCCCAATGCACATTCAGCCCTTATACTAAAAGAAAACTTGTTTTCCAGCGTAATTAACTAATTAATTAACTAATCAGTTTTGCTCATTTTATTTTTAGACAATTTATTTAAAGTGATAAACACACTACGAATTTCCAATTAACAACGCTTAGGCAAACAAGCTCAGCTCCTCACGAGCTTCAATCGTTTTTGGTGGCGACGCCGCCTCAAATTCACCCAATTCTGCATCATAGTACAAGGCAGCGCGATATGGACGCAGCTCCCAGGGCACCTGATCCTCCATATTAGTCAGCTGTACGCCCAAATCCTCCAGCGTGGGCACGCCGGGCAGCACCTTGTCGGTGATGGCCTCCCGCTCAATGCGATCTGGATGCAGACCGCCAATGGGTGCACCGGGGCAAATCAAAGTGGTGAACTTGGCCTTCATCAAGAAAGTTGGATCAAAACGCATGTCGTAGCGATAATAGCCCCAGCGTTTCTGATCCTTGCGCATCAGGCGATGGAACCAATCGACCAGCTCGCTCAGCTGATACCGCTTGGGACTGTAAGATTGAGATGCTGTTAGTAAAATTGTATAAAACAAATAAAGCAAACTTCGATTTGCCGAAGATTTAACATCCTTGCAACATGTATAAAAACTCAAATTTTTGACCGATCGTTCCTGTGACAGTTAAGATATATAAGCCCGATTTTGATTCAAATTAATTAACTTGAATATTGCTGAGTTTAGTTTTTCAATCAACCTCATTGTCCGATCGTTCTTATTTCAGGTATTTGATACAGTGCATCGATCCGGCCGGCTTATACCTTTTAAACTGAGACTAGTTTTCATAGAAACAGACGGACATGGTCAACTAGACCCAACTTGTCGTTTTGATTGAGGATAATCGGATCGAAAAGGTCTTTTTCATTACAAAACTATAGTCTCCTGCAGGGTTAGCTCACCCCACAGCTTGGTAAACGCGTCCAGCGCTATCTGGATCCCTTGCAGCATTGACAATGGCCTGTGCCACATCCGACACAAATACGGGCTGCTTGACGGTGCGTTCACCCTTGTACCACAGCGGCATTGAGCGGAACTGACGTCGCCAAATGTGTGCATAGTAGCGCAAGAAGCGATCCTCCGAGCCATAGATATCAGCTGGACGTATGATTGTTGCATTGGGGAAGGCATCGCGCACCATCAGCTCGCCCTCGTATTTGCTCTTTAGCCACTTGCTGCCACCCGAGACAAACAGCGGCTTGGGATTTGCCTCGACATTCAGCGAGGAGAGATGAATGAAACGCTCAACGCCGGCATCGCGGCAAATGCTGTAAGAATATGCAAAAAGATTAGATTGAGTTCTGGTTAACATTTAACTGCTTACCTGGCCAAACGTGCGGCACCATTCACATTCACATCCTTGAACTTGAAGTTCTTCGTCTCGTAATCGCGACCCACCAAATTGATGACCACATTCGAGTGCTTGACCGCCTCGCGAATGGAGCGAGGATCCTCCAGATGGTAGAAGTGGAACAGCACCTGACCCAAATCACCGCAAACCTTCAAGCGTATCACTTCGGAATCATCACCGCGAAACGGCAAAATCATTTGGGTGCCCATCTTGCCCAGCTTGTTGCACACATAGCGTCCCACAAAGCCGGTGGCACCGAACACAGTTGCCACAATTCCATTGAAACTGCTGCGTCCGCCTGTGCCCCGTTTCATGGCAGCCACATTTGTTGTCTTCAGCGGACGTGGCGCATCCGCATCGGGTGGTGCAGCAGCGGCAGCGTAGCCGCGCAGGCAGAGCACACCCACGACACCACTGCCATGGTGTTCTGCAAATTAAAATTCACACAAAGATCAGCAAAACTCCAAGACATTACATAATTTTTGCCAGGCATCTTAGTTAACGGCCCGGGACAGCACTTACTCGCCAGCTGCATGTTCCTAGTTAGTACTATGGCAGCCATAATGTAGCGGCTCACGAGTTACCAACTAAGGTAAGTTAATCTGCAATTGTTTTTAAGATTTTCCACACAGATTTTACGTCTGGTGGTCGCGAGTATATAAAAACACAGCCTGAGATGTCAGCCGTAGGTCAGTGTGACCGAATTTTCATTGAGTTCAAAATACAAAAAATACCAACTGTATTCGATTATTCAATGACATTTGATGCACAGTATTGCCAGATCATTAGGTAAGCTTACAAACATTTAAATTTAGCGGGTTTTCTATTGGTTTTGTATTATCCCCTTATTTTACTATACACACTTTGCAGAACTGTAATTTGACAGCTTGAGTTCTGTCAACATAAACAATCTTTTTGCATAATTAATTATTTATTACTTTACATTATAAGTCTTGACAAATTTATTGCATGTAATTTTGATCAGGGTTGCCAGACAATTGTATTTAAAAAATTAGAGTTTTGCCGTTTTTATTCAATATTGGTTATTATACATTCATCCAATCATTATTTATAACATTAAATTACATTGCCAAACGTAAATATTATCAAATTTGTAATATATTATTTAACCCGCTACATTTTTGCTATTTCTTACACGCCTTTTTTACAAGATATGCATGCTTAATGCATGTGCTATGAAAAATTACCTTTGACACGGCTGCAATAGAAATCTTTTAACATTATTTGTATAGCAACAATGCACAGTGGTCGTTGTGCCGTCGTCGCAAAAACAATATATTGTGTATATAGTACATATCTGCCGAAAACAAAGTTTATAAAACCGCAAATTATTATAAAGTCCGTGGTATGTGTACGCTTAAGAGGAACAAAAGCCAAACAGTGCCCTTATCGACAGTGAAAAGCCGATAAGAAACACACTAAACCAACGAACTAAATAATTTAGGTGAGGTCTGACGTTCTAGCGTCGTAAATTAAATGCTCTGCTGGCAACAAATAGTGCGTATACTGAAGAAGACAAACTAACAATATGATAATAGTTGACGCCAGACTGATTACAAAGAGATTAACATATGTTTCAAGTTTATGTTTAAATGTTTTGTGCTTATCAGCAATTTTGTCATTAGATTTGAAAATTCATGATAAGCAGCACGTATAAACCCAAATGTCGATTTGGACAATATAAATTTGCCGGCCAGGCACAAACAATCTGCGCGCGCCCGTTCGCTCACCTTACCCCTCCTCTGTTCTCTCTGTCTCGCTCTGTCCACTGATTTATTCCACCCACTGATAATGCCCGTCTACCTAACGCACGCACTACACCCCCACACGCGCTCTCTTTCACTCTCCCAGTTTTCTGTTACGCTCTCACTTTCAATTTGCCTGATTCATTTCTGGGCATGTTCCATGGCATTATCGTTATTGTTTGTGGCTGCGCTTGATCTGCGTTCGCTTTTGTTGCCCGTTTCATTCGAGTTTGAGCCGCGAAGCCGTCAACGTCGTCTCGGCGCTTTAGGCATATTTCAAATAGCTACCGACAGGTGTCGCCGCGTGTGTGTGAAAATTAACGCCCAAAAACAAATTTAAATTCTCTACTAAAAGAAATATCGTGTTAACGGTGCAAATAAATTATTAGTCTAACGCAAATTTGTGGGTTGCTTTGCGGTGTGTGGTTCTATAAATAGAATTTAAATAACTGTACGTATTAAATTTTGTGACATTAAGAACAAACGAATTTAAATATTTTCCACGCGCTTCTATTTATACGCTCACCACTGTAACTAGGCATACATATCTATAGATTTATTTGTTTATAAATTCGGAGCAAGCGAACTTTTATTTTAGGCCCGGTAAAAAAGCAAACCTATAAAACTTATAAATTCACTCACGTCTGATAAACCCCAAATGTCTGGGGGCTTGTATTTGCGAAACTGGCTCCAGAAATATTCCATTTGCGTTAGAGGTGGGAATCTAGTATCATTGATATTGTCCAAGTCAAGTGATTCGCGGACAAATAATGAATAATAATTAAATCATTTAGCAAGTGATTATTTGGGCGCATGGTACCAAAAATACAACAATATTTGCACAGTAAAAATACAAATGCCGCGTCATTTAAATAGAGTTCCCAAAATTAATGCTAATTCCAGCTGATCTCGGTCTAGACTTTGAATTCAACAATCTTTTTATATGGTGCCTAAAGCATTTGCTGCGATTCAATGCAAATTTTCAAAACGGGCCTTGAAAATTGCCGCCAAGTACACGCTTAACTCTTATTTGTTATTATTTATATATTTAAATTCGCTATAAAAATTGAAAATTGTATTCAATTTGTGTAGGCTAATTTGGTTGCAAGTTGCAACTAATCTGAGCTATCATTATATGTAATTTTCCAACTTATCAGCGGCTATTTAAATTGCCAATTTATAGAATTGCATTATTACAGATGATTTCAGTGTGCTGGCAATATAATATTTTTATTTTATAAAAGTTACATCATTGTGTTATGATTGGAGAAAGTGCTTGAAGGATTTCGTTTTTTTTATTTTTATAATAAGGGTGCTGATATCACGTCGCCTGAGTTCAATAAAAACCGCATTAAAAATGCGTTTGAGATTTTGACAGGTGCAGTAGCTATAAGTAAGGTTTTCTGAAAGAGTGTGTCATCTAGTATAATCTGAAAATCTGACAAGTAGAGCAGTTAAATCATAACTTAAACTTGCGAGGGATTTATGGAATTCAAGAACCTGGATCCAGGTGGATATTGTCATATAAGGAAGTTTGGGAAACCTTATAATATTTTGAAATGATTGAGGATCTTCAAACCAAATTCCTACATGAAACTAACGAGAATTATAATAGATTGGAAGCCAGTGATGTTTATAATCCTAGTTTATTTAATTTTCATTTTAAAATAAATTAACAGTTAAAGAAATATGCCATTATTGGCATAACATAATAGATATTCCTTAAAGTATATTTCGAATAAATATCTGTTTATTATTGACAGCCTATATCTACGGCTCAGGCAATCTGAACTCCACAAATTGATCAAAGATAAAAACAGCAACAAAAGTTATTATTTGTAGCGTATTTTAAAAGCTAAACTTGGATCATGCAAAGAATGCCTACCCGCTGTCGTTTTTGAGGGTTCTACGTAAAAGGATCACAATAAAAAGTAAATTAAAATAAACTGAACATAGTATAAACAGAAAAGAGTGTACTATATGTGCTTACTCAGTGCCTTCAGCGTAGTTTAAGTCAAATACAAAGAGAAGACTAGTCACCAACATAAATCTTTATACGCGAAAAATCCGCTTCATTAATCTGTCTCCCAGCAATCCCACTTCACTTCACAATTAGATCAATAACGCGAGACACTTCAACAATTCATCACTTAATCAATTCAATGCATTTTAATGTCCCGGTTCAGTTCGGCGCAACGACATTTGTTTATTTTTTTGCGTATTTCGCTTTACGTAGAAATATATATATATTTTATGTTTTGGTCATCAATGCAATTTTTTCGTTAACTTTGAGTCGAAGCCAATGCCTGCATACAAATTGGCAAAAGAGCAAAACAAAAAACAAATTTTTTTATATCATTTGAAAATTTTGAAATGGGTCCCTGGCCCGTCTGTGTATATACATTGTCAGCAATTTAATTTAACAAATGACCCTCCCCCGAGTTGAAGTGGTATTGTCTAATGTACATAGTATACATACAAATATCTATAGTATTTGTCGTTAGTATTTGCATTTTGACCATTTTGGACACGTCGACAAGGTCGCGAGACCAACGCCGCCGGAATTTTAGATTGATAACATTAATTATATGGGAGTTGGTTTCAAAATTCTAGTAACATTTGTTTTTACTCATTTCAAATAGAACTTTAAAGCCCGCAATATTTTGCATTATTTTAGCGTTGGCAATTAACATTTTTAACTTGCAATTGGTGCAAAGTATTTAAATTATATTATATGCCAAACAATCTGCTGATAACAGTCTTCTATCTCTATATCTCAGACTATTTCTTGCTCCCTCTGTCGCCTGTTAATGAAATCTTATTATAACTAAGGCTTGAGGGTATATATAATTTATTTATGTAAAATTATAATAGGTCTGTCTACTTATGGAAGATAAATGGTTTAAATAAGGAGGAAAACATGAAAAACTTTACACAATTTTACTTGTTAAATTTATAATTTATAAATTTTTCTCCTTTGCGGGGGAGGGGAGTCAACAATTTTTTGATGAAGATTTATCCAGGTGGTCAACATTAGTCTGTATGCCAAATTAGGTAACTCTATCTTTGAAACTGTAGGAGATATACCCCTTAAAAAACGTGTTTTGGGGATACCATATTCCGATTTGTGGGGGTGGTGGTGGGGGCAACATTTTTTGATGCAGATCTGTCGGGAATCTCAACATTAGTCTGTATGCCAAATTTGGTGTATATAGCTTTAAGAATGGGGAAGATACAGGTTTTCCCCAAATTGCGGGGGTGGGGTGGGGGTGGTAGGTCGATCTCGACACTTCATAAATTGACGATATACACCAACATGTGTACCAAGTTTGGTTGCTCTAGCTCAAAGATAAAGGCAAACAAGTAAGAATGCTATAGTCGAGTATACCCGACTACGAAACTCCCTGTACCCAGGTCTAAAACATCCAATCACAGCTACGTCCACTTACACATACATACACAAAGACGCACACACACAGGCGGCAAAAACGACAGCGCAAGCGAGGCAATTTAATTGGTGGCTGTGCTTCTTCTGCCCCCTCTCGCTGCATCACTGAATCTTCTTTCGTGAATAACTTCCGTGTTTATTATCCGATCGACTTGAAATTTGGACAGTAGATTGAGAGAGACTAAAGTATTGTACGTGCCAAATCTTAAAGCTGTATCTTGAAAATTGTTACTGTAAAACGGTTTTAATCGATTTGTGGGGGAACGGGGGGAGATATCTGAAATATGAAACAAACTTGATCTGCGTATGGTATACAGGAACCTACATTTCAAATTTGGTGTCTCTAGCTCTTGTAGTTGCTGAGATCGACGCGTTCATACGGACAGACGGACAGACAGACGGACATGGCCAAATCGAAATCTCTTTTGATACTGATCAAGAATATATATACTTTATAGGGTCGGAGATGTCTCCTTCTGTCTGTTACATACATTTGCACAGATGTAATACCCCCTTTTACCCATTTTATGGGTACAGGGAGTAAAAAATTGCGTTCATACGGACAGACGGCCAGACGGACATTTCGCAAACCCAATATACTATTTTCCCTTCGGGAACATAGTATAAAAATATCACAAAAATAAATAAAAAAACCAAAATTTATTGCTTTTATAAATAAATGTTTCTCCGAAGGTTCTTCTATTCGCAGTGAACTGAACCTTTTAAGAAAACCGCTCCATTCAACCGTTACAGATTCTGTTTAGCTACTTGTATTACGTTGAGGGCAGCTAATTAAACTATTTGCTTAACTTTTGTTATCGTATTTCAACTCCCTGCTTACCCACACCCATCCCTCTGGACTATTCGGTCCGAGCTTTATTCAATGAAAATTAAATCTAATTGAGGAAATGAACGTTTAGCATCTGGCACAACAGAGCATGAGTGCGGCTACGGGTAGTACATACTATGTCAACTTGCGACTGGATACCAATTTTATTATCTGACACCTTTATTTTTGTTTGGGAATCTGTGGGAAAAGTCGGACTATGGCTGCCCAAGGCGCTTTTTAATGCTTTGTAATCGATTTGTGGTAACATTGCAAAATGAAATCTTAGTACTGATGATGTAAGACAATGAATTGGCTATGCCAAGCAAATTTTGTTAATTTTGATCTAACAGATTTAAACGGCCACGTAGGGCACTTAAAATGCAGTCAGCGTCTTTGATGAGGTTGGGTCGTTGTATTGGAATAATAGGGGATTGCAGCGCCCTACTGACAAGGTGTTTAGAATGCATAATGTTTATAGAAAGATACAGATCTTGTTGGGATAGCTGGAGCAGTTGTAAGCTTACTAAAGATATGCTACTGAAATCAGACTTTTAAATATACCACATTATGTAATGGATCTCTTCGATTTACCAAGCCCATCAATAACATTGTGACTAAACTCTTAAATATATTCTCTAAGTTTCTTAAATTATACAATGCCTAGTTCTTATTTTCCACATATTTCCCCAATACCGCACTACAAATAAACTAGATCTCAAGTTTCTTGATTCTTAAACCCAATTTTGGCTCTAATTTTAAAGTAGCGATTCCGACTTATGTGTGGTATCTTTTATATTGAACTTGTCCAGATAACACTTAAGCTCTTACACAAGTTTTAAAAATAATGCAAAAATCGTTATCTAGGGCTATTCCGACCTAGAATTATGGAGCTTATGCAATAAACCTAGGACACGTTTAGATAACGAATTCAGAAGTTGTAATTTATAATTGCGGCTTACTATTTCAACTGCCTCATAAATATGTAGGCCTATCAATTGTAACATATCTAAACGATCGTTTCATGGTTTATCCGATCAATTAAAAACGTATTTGACTACTGTAATTACGAGCATGCGGCCATCTGTAAAAGGGGAAAGAGCCAACCTTGGATTACACGTAGCCCCCTACGATTGTCACGTAATGTTACGTCAATGTCAGATACGGTGATCGTTAAGGTATTTATGTAGGTAGGTGGTGGGTGGATAGATGGTCTGTTAATCGCCTCAGTTCATTTGGTTAGCATCTTCATTTGCATGCCAGGCAGGCAGAAAGGCCAACCCATCCAGCTAACAGCTGAGGCGTTACCTGAACCCACCTGCCCATACCTGGCTGATGATTACTATATGCACGACATGTACCTATACTTATATGGGAGGGATACTCAGTTCACTAGACACTTGAACTTGACACCATTTGGACTTATTGAGTTCGTTTCTGTATTCCGTGTGGTCTAGGCTGGGAATCTGATCGTTATCCAGGTAATTGAGTTATAAAGATAGGGTTATATTTCTAACTAGCTGTATTTAGCAGATGTGGGTTTTATAACTGTCATAAATATTCAGAATGTACGTTACGTTCTTTTATAGAAAATGCTAATAGTTAACATCTGTTTGACAGTTCCTTAATGAGCTACGTAAGCCAATCCTGCGTTTTAAACGTTGCCACACAGTTGTAAACGTAAAGTTACTTTTAAATAAAGCTTCTTTATGCCAGACTGTACTTTTTTTTGACAATTTCTCCTCTCTTTTATACCAGAGTTAAAGAGGAACAATTTAATTTGGTTAATCAGTAATACATGTTTAGTAAAAGAAAAACCTACTTCATTTTATGATCTACAAGAAAAACCTACTCTTAGCTACTTAATTTTATGATCTACAAGAAAAACCTAGTCTTAGCTACTTAAATTTATAATATAATGTCTTGGAACTATTTGGGTTGTTCACCTATTATGATAACCAAGAAATATATGACCCAACATTTGAACTTGAGAGAGGTTTAATTGAGAGCTCGAGATGATTGAGATTATCTTAACTGTCGTCACATTGCCAGACACCAACACTTTGTTGCCTTTTGTAAAGCAAATGTTAATTACAATTATCAATATTATGGTCTAGTTCGAAGTGTTGCACAAAGTTCGTTGCTAATTTTAATATACGCAATTTACGAGCGCGTCATTTATTTCCGTATCATTGTGATCCAGTTACAAATGTGTTGGTTGCTCCCCTGTTTAATCAACTAATTTACATTTTCTTACTCACTCTCTTATATATCCATTGCAGTGCAAGCCCGCCGACATTGAACTCTTCAGAACCCAGGAAAGATGCCTGTCAAGGAAGTGTTACAACGCTGCCAGCCGATACCCTTATATGTGGTATTGGTCCTGTCCATATGCTACTTTGTGCTCCAACTGGTCCTCAGCCACTTGACGCATGCATTGACTCTCCTCTTGGCTTCCTATCACATGTTGTGCAACATTTTGGCACTAGGCGGCTGCATTATAACAATTAAGGTAAGTGGACCAACATCATTTGGCCTGGTTGGGGAAGTAACGAGTTTTCAAGTTGTATTGATAAGCAAATCGGAAAATAAGCAATAAAAAAGAAGAAATTTCAAAACCAGATACAGTGCATTGAACCAACATATTTATTGAACGCCACTTGAAACTGGTTTCAATTTGGCTTCGAATTTTGACTTAGAGCTTAATGAATTTTCAATATGTTTTGGCTTGCTTATAAAGCGTAATATAGGACTAAATATAGTGTTATATCAAATATATTGAATAAGCACACACATTTTAAACACCAAAGAAGCTTTACCTCGTATCCTACTAGCTCCTATAACTTTGTCAAAACTTAATCCATTTCCATACGGAATTTCTTTTTGATCATGTTTTGTACTCTAAATTGACTTGACATATCAATTTTAAGTTTTAAAAAAGAAGAATGAACTTATATCGATTGCAAACATCAAAATTAGATTAAAAAAATATATAAAAAGATTTAGTACTCCCTTTTTACCCAGGGAGAAAATATCTATTTTGAAATTGATTCTTTTTACAGTTTGCTTACATTTGATCTAAGTCGTATCACTATATCCTATAGCTGTCATATAAATATTCAGTTAGTGTATACATATGTATATGTACTTACTATCTTGGGCTGTTCTTGTTTTAAGTGCCAGTTGTAAGATAAGAATTATTGTATAGGTCTGTCACTGGGGGATGTGTGCATTTGAATTTATTGTTATCACTAAATTATGTTCTAATATCGTTGGATATACAAATGTAGGTGTTGTTAACAGCTTGTTTGGTAATCTGTGCTAAAATAACTGGCAAGTAATTAAGTTGTGTCTGACGGGGATTTATGATAACAGGCTTTATCCCTGATAAACAGTAAGGCCACAACTGATAAACCAAACTCAAGATAAACGATATTGAGCTACAATATGAATATTAAATGAAACCGCAACAGGGTCAACATTTAAGAACTCGTTTTAGTATAATATCGACCTAGTTTTCCTACAACTTTCAATGCTTAACTTCCTCGGGTGGCCAGCGAACCCAAGCCCTTATAAGTATAATATATTCGTATAAAGTATACCAAATCAATAATATCTCTAATTTGCAATGCATTGATTTGCCCACAAGGTGAATACACAATGTCGCCCTGTCAAATACTTATGCAAATTATTTCCATTGACAAATTTATGAACAAGTCAAACAAAAATATATTATGTGTGAGTGCAAAAAACTTGCAAATTCGAATATTCGTTTGTATTATGGTTAAATTGGGATATGGACAAGCGTGCCAAGCACGTTTTGCAAATGGGAAAAGCAAATAAAAACCGTTGAAACAAAGCTGAAAATGTAAGCCTACACAAACTTGTGGCCAGAAACCACGCAGAGACCAGATATCGAGAGTATTTTAAGCCAAAAAACACCGTCAGAGACAGTTGGAACTCATTGTGTGACAAGTGACTGAAACGAGTAAGCTATAAATTGTTGGCTTATATAATGAAGAGACCGTTGACTGCGTTAAGCCAAGCGTTAAAATAGTTGCCAACAATTTGTTGACACGTTTCGCTGTAGGGGCTAATATATTTTAGACAACCATATGATTTATGTAGCTTCAGCAAACATTTTTTGCTTGATGTCCTTAAAATTAATGCTTATAATTCTTCTCCTGATGTCCTGTTATTACTCAATAAATTTTTAATTTGCACACTGATCATTTATCCCAAAACTTTTCTATTGCTTATCTTAATTTCAAAGCTTCGGAAAATATATGTTTGACCGATTAAATTCAAACTTTTTCTACTATCACACACGGAAAACCTTTTGTACCTTCCTTTCTTCATAAATTTAAACTAAGTGCGAAGCATTTCTTTTATCTACTTTCCTATCTTTGAGGATTCACTTTCAGCATAAGCATGCTCTCATTCTTTTTTCTTATTTTTTCCATAAGCTGTTCCTTATCTCACATCTGTGTAGATTTTAGTTTCTTTCAGTCTTAGGCGAGATCTTTAACCAATATCCATTTTCCCCCATACATTGTATATCATTCCAATCCCTTTTAGACTTTAAGCTTCTTTCCGGCTAATACTTAAATTCTTCTATACCTTATTATTATCCTTATTAATAATTTTTTCTCAACTTACAGCACAGCAAACAGACTGAACCGGAGAAACAAACGCCTCGTGCACCGGCAATACTATCTAATGGAACCACGGAGGACAAGATTGCCGTGGTGCTCACGCTGAGCGAGTCTGAGGAACAGCAACTGGCAAAGCGCGAATCCCGGAAGCAAAAGCTACGGAATACCTTCGGCTGGGCCCGCATCGACATACTCACCATGTTGATTGTGTTCATCATATTGGCCTCCTTGTCATTCTCGCTGATTGTGGAGGCTCTGCAGACGCTGGTGCACATTGATCATCAGGATACGATGCACATGCCCATACCGGTGATGATGTTGGGCCTTGTGGGTTTGATACTGAATGGCCTGTCGTATTTGCTGATTGGTGGCTACACCCTACACCAGGGCAGCTTTCTGCATCTGACCCCTGGTGGCAATGTTGTCCTGGAGCGTTCCATGTCCAGCCATTCGGATTTGGCACTAAAGCCCATGCAGCGTACACTGAGCAAGTCCCGCAACGATCGACAGCTGCGTCAGGAGCTGGAATCGGAAATGGGCAATGTTTACTTTACAACCAAGCGACAGGGTGCTGTGGAAATGCTGCGCGATGTGTCCAGCACCCTGTTTGTCATCGTATGTGCGGCTATTGTCTATGTGGCCGAGGATGAGCAGCATACGGCCAAGTTTATAGATCCAGTTCTGTCTATATTCTCTTGTGTGCTGCTGGTTTCTTTGAGTTATCCATACAGTAAGTATATCTTTTTTTATTTTGGTATGAATTTCATACTATGAAAGCTTCAAGGCAGCTAATTCATGTAATTTTGGTTAAATTAGGAAAGTATAACAGTTGTATAACAGTGTATATAACAGTTTGTATGCAAGTTTTAAACATAAAAGTAACTGTAACTGGTCTACTAACTAATTATAAAAAATTAAATAAATAAAAGCTTGGAGTATAACAGTTGTATAACAGTTAAGATATTAAATCAGTAATAGTTCACTTGATTAAAAAGCTTAATAATATTTGTTTAACAATTGTATAAGAATTCTATAGCAATAGTACTTACTTGTATAACAATTACATAATATCTAATTTTCCATCTATAATTTACAGTGAAAGAATCCTGCCTTATTTTGCTGCAAACGATACCCGGCTCTATTGATTTGGAGATCTTCGAACGTACTCTGGTTAGCAAGTTTCCGGAAATTATAAGCTATCATGATCTGCATATTTGGCAGTTGGCGGCACACAGCTATGTGGCCACCATACACATACAGTTCCAGAATCCCAAACTCTATCTGAAGATCATTGAGCAGGTGCGTGCCTATTTCCATGAACAGGGCATTACGGCGGTGACCATACAGCCGGAGTTCTATCCGGCGACCAATAAAAATGCATCCGCATCGCTTGAATGCCTGATGCAGTGCCAAGCGGCCGAGTGTATTGAGAAGGTTTGTTGCCGTGATTCACGCTCCGACCTGCGTGAGGTTAGCGAGAGTCCGGATAGCAGCAGAAACAAAACAAAATCCTGCGCTGAACTTAGCGCTATTATTGTGGAGAAACCCAAGGAGCTAAACGTAGCGCAGCTTCTGAAGGCTCAAGAGGAAACTCAGACAAAGGATGCCCCCACGCTGCCTGTGTCCCCGTCCAGCATATCGCTACCAGCCACAGCGACAACAGCTGAAGACAAATGCTGTTGATTGTCCAAATAATTATAGTCATCCCCAGCCAACTTAGTATTAAGGGAACGATTTTACGATTTTAGCTAGATTTATAAGCTTATTTTAACGATTGTTACTGCATTTACTGCTTTATATAAAATTCAGGCCAACAGTAGATTTTAATTAGTAACTGAATGGCCGGACTTGTAGCGGTCGGACAGCATGAAGTTATCTAGTTAGCTGCGCCTGATCCTTTTATGAAATCATTTATCATGAACGCAGTATTTTTGCCATACAAATTTGTGGAGCTAACATTTAAACATGAGACGCTTAATTAGTTTAAGCCAGTGCGTATAAGATAAATTTTAATGATAAGTTAAACAAATAAATGTTGCGATTAAGTCGGTTTATTATACATTGCACTTTTTAAATATTTATACAAAAATATTTTTATTGCAGGTTTATAAGTATCCTGCGTCATTAAAATATAAGTCATTTTAAATAGAAATCATTTTCACGCAATATGTGTGTACACATGTAGAACAGCAACAAAGTTGGCATGCATACACACTTTCCATACAATTTACTAAACAGATAACAATGATACCGCGTATCAGACAGGTCAATTTGATAAGGCCTTACAGATAATGTTAAATCCATCTATTTTCACGCTACTTTCCACCGCCAAGCAGATACTCCAGAGTAAAGAGTCGTATAATCAGCGCCAAATTGTTTGTTGTCGCATAATCGATCATGCGTTCGTTATCGTCTGGTGTATGCCACACACTCGGAAAGGGCAGAGGTATGAGGTGCAGAATAGGCACATTTCGTCGCAGAAAGGGTATATGGTCGTCTTCGACTAAGCTGTTACGTAGGGCTTGCGGCTGAAAGTAGCGCGTTGGATCCCGTTTCGAGACGCCGCTGTTCACGTAACGCTCAAGCAGTGACTTCTGCGATAGACGGGACTCCAAATCCACCATTCGCATGTGCCATATTTCGGTGTTGGAAAAGAAGCTGGAGAAGGTGGGATCTGGTGCACCCAACAAATCGAGCAGCACTAGCAAATCAATACGATCCAATTTTCCCTCATTATCCCAACGTTTAGCCAAGTGGCGAGCACCATAAATTGAATCCTTGGGACCCCATTCTTTGAACGCCTCCTCGCCATCGAAGAACAGCAGCATGAGACTTAGCTTAGCTGTCTGAAGTGGTTTCAGCTGCTCCTGCAGCACCTTTGCGAGATTTAACAGCATAGCGCATGGCACAGCCGAGTCAGTGGCACCCACAAACTCCACATTCGGCATATACTTGCTATCATAATGGCAAGCCAGCACCAGATAACGTTCGGCCTTCGGATTAAGCGTCGCTATAATATTGTGAAAGTGCAATGCGCCCAGAATTGGTGCTTTATCATGGAAGCTATCCAGCTCCACGTGCCAGTCCAGATCACGCAGGCTCTCCACTATATACTGACGCACAATGCTGTGATTGGCGGTGCCCACCACTCTGGGTATAACAATGTTTTGTATAGCTTCGCGCAGATGTTGTCTGTCCGATAGATTGCTGTATTCCAGAAATTCAGGATCAGAGAGCTGGCTGGGATTGTAGATGGTCTGTAAGAGTTGAAAGAATTATACATACATGACTGCTACAAACTGACAGATGTTTAAGTTATTATACTGATTTCAGCTACCTGTTTACGGCCAACCAAATGATCAGAGGGGGTCGTTGTGTCCCCTCTGGCCAAGGTGGCTATTAAAGCCATATGCACGCATAAGGGCAACAGAATCTGCGGAAGTCTGTGCAGCTGAGTCGGCAACATGTTTACTACTGATACGTGTACACTTGCGTTGGTTGTTTTTGTTGTACGCTTTTCGTTTCGCTTTCAATAAGTCTTACAGGTGGTTGCAGCCGCTGCTTATTTGTTTATTCAAGTGTAGCAAACACATGTGTGCATAGGTATTGTGTTCTGTGTAGCCCGATGAGTTAGTGCCGTTTAAATACATATTAGTATTTTATCTGTGTAGCAAAGCAACGTTGACGAATTGATAAATTCTTAACTCATCGGAGTAATTACTAAAGTTGTACCGAATCGTTCAGATTTAGTTCGATTGAACTATAATAGCCACTTTCCACTAGCACCAAAAAATGTCACATTTCAATATTTATGATTTTGGTCTGTCTTTCGGACAAATGTTCAATTTGTCATTCGCCCGAAATAAATCAGCTGTTCGGCTTGTTTTGATGCAATTTCTCACAAAAAATGAGAAATATGGCAAATAATGGCAGAACAGTAGAAAAGGCAAAGTTGCATATCAATAGGCATATGGTTGCGATGAGTTCCTACGGTTTGAAACAATTGGAGGATGACTGTGATGCGGATATGTGAAAATTGTCACTGTTCCGGAACCACTTTGGCAGTGTTGCCACTTGTTCTTTGCTTGGTGATTAGATTCACATATAAACAACGGCAGCCAGCTGAGGAAGGTAGAGCACAAAATTACTCACCACATCTTTTACCTCGAAGCAAAGGCCCAAATTGTAAATTTTTTTGCTTTGCTTTGGCAGCAGATTCTTAATAGCTTCCGTCCATCCATAGTGACGCAGAACACTTCTGCCCCAACCAAATAAGCCGCGCATAGCTATTTTAGAGTATATTTTTAATACACAATTTTTTAGACAAAACACTGACAACAATATGATGGATAGGTCCAAGTAGATATTACAATATGTTGCGCGTGTTTTGTTATCGAAAATTATGCAATAAAATGATTACACACGGCGCACGTACACGATTGCATGGCAACTTTCACTCTCACCGCAGAGTCGCAAATAAACATTGTATTTTAGATACATAGATGTAATTATTTTACTTAACGCTAATGTTACTAATGCTTAGAACAAACAAACGTAGCGTAAACAAAAACGTTGGAATTGGAAATGGTACATATGTAACAGTCGCAGTCGTTCCTCTCTGGACTTCAGCTTCCAGGCTAGTCCCGGCTAGTCCTGCTTCGACTGTGAAGTTTTTGATTCGCCGAAGTAGGCACGATAAATATACAAGCCCAGAGCAACGTGCAGCGCAGCAACGGCGCCCACGGCAGATCCAATGTTCACCTTCATCTCCGACATGGTGAAGAATCGATCCAGAATAAAGCCTTTTAGTGCGAAAAATGTCACCACGGGTAGGAATACAATGAGTGAGCAGTAGAAGAGAACCACTTTAAATGAGCTGTAGTCCTGCGAGTCCTACAAAATAAAAACCAAGTGCGCACGTCAACAATAAACAGCCGGCAAAAGGTGGGTCAATTTGTTTTTATTTACATACGTGTGAACGCTGTTTTGAGAGTTTGCTTTGACCACCGTCGCCTCCACCGCCATTGCCCTTCTTGCCTTTGTTGCTCATACTTACTTAACACTTACAATATTGCAATTCAGACGAGAAAAATTGTTAAAATAATTTATTGTTCTGTTTCGTTGAAGTGCCAATCACATGATAGGCTGGACAATAGTTCGATTATTCGGCCTGCTACAATCGACTACTTGCGACCAGGTGGCAACGTAAACAAAATTATCAGCTGTTGCTTTAAAAGTTTCATAAAATGAAATAATTATTAGAAATCACTCATATTAAAAATGATCTTATATTGAATAAAATATTTGAATACAAAACTTTTAAATAATATCGAATTTCATTAGTTCTTTAACATTTTGGTAGCGTCTTGTTGTTGATCAGTTTAAATAGCAGCGAGCTGTCTTGGTTCTATTATAACCACGTCTGACACTTAAAAAAATCAGAATGCGTCAAAAAATATTAAAATAAGAGCCAATTTGATTTAAGAGGAGCCAAAACTTTTCAAATTCAAGTTTGTCTTACTATTAAAAAAGTCAAGTCGATCGCATCATAAACATCGTTCATTCGAGTCAAGTGAACCCCCATCGCGTTCACCTGAACCAGCCCGCGGGCTGTCGAGTCGGACGCCAGTGGAAACTTTCATTTTTGGCGGCAGAGCGACGACGCGGAATAACATCTCCCTAACATTGCCAATTAATTCGCTTTGTTTTCGATGTGGGGGCGGCGGCGAACCCCCATCGCATAAAACTTGTATTTTCCATACTAAATAAAATACAGATTATTTATAAATTTTTAAATATTAGATAAAAACTGTTTTCGTATTCGAAATCAAATTGACAAAAACGGGGCCGAAATTTACGAAAAATTACTAAAAATTAAAGTTTTGTTAATTTGGGGAAAACGGATTCACCGAAAACGGTGAATCGAGCTTAGTAAGTGAAATTGTTTAAAATTAATGCTGTCGGCCCCAAAACCCCAAAAAACACGCTGTTATAAATTGTTACAGTGATAAAACTAGTTAACAGCTGTTAAATTCAAAAAACAGTTTCAATTGCCGTATTTCTTCCAAGCTAGCCACAGTCGGGACTGTTTTATTAAACTTATTTAAGCCTTTTTTCACCGAACTACAACATCAATCAATTTATATTTTTCCAAGGAAGGACGAATTTCCAGTTATAAAAATGTGTTGCCTACTTATAGCAGTTAACAATAATGTTTCCCATCGCCGTATTTACAGTTTACAAACAGTGTTGGAGAACGCGACGCATGTTTATTTTTAACAATTAGCGTCAGCGTCTGTTAACAACAACAAAAACAACCTTTCGTGCTGGCGCGTTGTTCGTAGTATGCCGTGTGAGCGCGCGTGTTAATTAAATAAATTTATTTCACCATTTTGCCAATGCTGCTTATTTTGAAGTAATTAACTGAAATATAAAATACAAAAAAAGCAGCGCGCTGCAGTTGTACATACGCCGCCGGCAACGCAGCACGTACAGTCGAAAAGCGAGCGTCGTTCAATACACAACGCGTTTTGTTGTTTCGGTTTTTGAATTCGTGTGTGTGTTTTTTTTGTACAGTATTCTCGGTAAATTTCCACTGGGCCGCGTATAGCGATGGTATTGACAAATTTCGAGTGCTGGGCACATGGTGAGGCTGATGCTGTCAATTTCGAAACTGTGCCGGCGGCGCGCAATTCTTCTGTGATGGATCCGTTCAATGCACGTGTCGTTTCCCACATTGCAACCTCCTCCAATGGTTATTATGGCTATGCAATAGTAAATAATGATGCTGCTGCTGCTGCGGACAACAACAACAACAGCTGCGACAACAACAATGTACAGGCCATGCAAACACAAGGCAGCGACGTCGACGCTGCCGCCGACGCCGCGGCTCGCTGCAAGAAACGCTGCTTTGTAATGGCAGAGGAGCAGTTGGACATGGAGATGGACAGCTTGAAGGCCGTCAAGCGATGTCGTTTTGATGATGCCGATCTGGTCGCACAGTATTGTAACGGTAATTATGCACAGAAAACGTTTTATTTTTCGTTATGTGTTAACTTTGCGTTTGCCCTTGACTTTTTTACACCGCACGCACAGCAACAAAATGTGCGTTTTTTTTTTTTGTTTAATTGCCGCTGCTGGCGTGGAAAAACATTTCGTAAAGTATGTTACAAAATCGAATTTTGAAACTTGTTGGCAGCGCTGTGCTTGGATTTTTTAATCTTTCTTTGTTTTTGGGTCATCCTTATCAGAATTTGTAGCAAATCTGATATCTTTGTATGGATTTTACTCTGACGGCAAACAGTTGAAACTTAACGAAGATGCGCCGCATTTTTGATACCCTTTCCTAAGAGCATATTGGAAATATGTACTTTGTACTTTAAGCTTATCTATTTAGTATTTATGGTATTTATCATATTGAAAATGTTTTTAAATTACATTCAAAAATATTTCCTAACTTATTTTTATTAACAATATAATTGAGCGTAAAGTGCCGTTTCGATAGAAGTCGTTTTGGAGGTCAATTTGCATTTTCAATATTTTCAGCGAATCTAACATTACAATTTTATTTTACCCCTTTTAACCTTTTATAATGCGCTCATCGTATAAAAAAATATAACTAATAAGAAAGAGGAATATTTAAAGACAAAAAAGCTTTTGAGCAGTAACAAAAAATGACAATTAAATTAAAATGAACCACACCGGCCTGAACAACTCGCTAAAGGAAAAAAAAAAAAAAATTTAAATAATATATATTTTATTTCAGTTTATTAGTTTGTAGATATGTATGTATGTATGTGTTATACGTATAATATGTGTGCACATATAAATAATATGTATACATATTCCTCAGTAAAGTGGTTCCGTTATATGTTACTTTATGTACACTAAAGCTCACAAAGCTCAGTGTAAAGGAGCAAAGCATAACACGCAAAACTTTACATGCACAAGCATATGTACATATGTAGAAAGCTTTACTATTACAGTTTGCTTGCACTTGTAGAGGGTATGTTAATAATGTAACGAGCTACATAACGCTTTGATATGAATGTGAATTCATGTGTATGTATGCATGTATGTATGTATGTATGTATGTATGTATGTATGTATGTATGTATGTATGTATGTATGTATGTGTGCGTGCTTAACCAGAAAATCTATATCCAGTATACTGGAATAGAAACACGCATGCACTTTGGCTGAATTAAGTTGAAACATTGTTTGACAAACTTATAATAATTATATATGTACATATGTATGTATGTATGCTTGTAACTGGTATAAATAAGTAAGTGTATACATGCAAACACCTTTAACCTGTAAATGTAATAGTTGCAGCTAAACTTGCGCCACAGTTTCCAGGTTGCTCAACACGCTGCTCCCTTTAAGCCGTACAAGCATTTGTTGCTATCGCTGGCCGTCTGACCTATTGACTAAACACAGCTTAAGATAACGCTTATCAGCAATTCCAAACATATGCTCCCTTCGCAGTTGACAGAATTCAAAATTGTATGCACTGTACTTGGGTAAACACCTACCTATATGAATATATTCATACAAACGTATGAACATACATATATATTGTTAGTACAGTCGGATCAAAATTTTTCCGGTTATCGCTGGGTGACCTAATACACAACAAGTAAAAGTGCATTAATTGAGAGTAGTCGACTAGGAAATACCCTGCGTTATGTGTGTATATGTATACATATGTATGTATGTACATATGTATATTAAAATGAAACGTATTAAGTATGTACCTTCATGCTTAAGCATATAAACCATTGTTTTTGTCGCCAATAACACAATTTGAGAGCCAAATAATTAACTTTTCATTATTCATTTTTGGTTTTCGATATTATATTTGTAAATAGTTAATTTTTAAAACTGTCAGCTGTACATTTCATCATTTAGTCCTTTTACATGCATGTACCATATTTCATTACACCCCTTTCACTTGATTTAAAGGTACAGGGTATATACATACGTATAAAGTTAGGTATATTTCAACATAGTATCTCTGCTCGATTGGCCTATTTGACAGGTGATCAATATTGTTTATTTTGATTTAAACCTTTTTTATACATATTTAAGCTTTACATGATTTTGTTTTTGTTGCCCCAACTCGCCTGTCACTCGTATTCAGCTAATCAGCGTTAAACATTCTCTGCACTTAAATGTTATCGCTGACAACAGCTCAAACACAAACACGGCCAAACGATAACCGATGACATCGCTGTCGCTGCCGCTGTCGCAGCCGTAGTCGCCGTCAGCGTCGCCGTCGCTGTCAACGTTGCGTCGCTTGCATTTTTACCGGCTATTTATAATTTGAACGGTAATTGGAACACTGTCAGCGTTGGCAGCGACGCCGACTGTAAAGTTGGCGTCAGCATTTGCTTTTGGAATTATGACAACAATACCAAAAACGCAATTCAATAATAATTAACAAATATATCTAGAAGTAAAGAAAGCAAGATTGCTCAACTAGCAGATACCCTGACACAGAATTCTATCAATAACTTGCGTGCCTATTTTATGATATGGAGTTTTTACTTCCTGTACCCATAAAATTGGTAAAAAAAAAGGGGTATTAGATCTGTGCAAATGTATGTAACAGGCAGGAGGACACATCTCCAACCCTATAAAGTGTATATATTCTTGATTAGTATTAAAAGAAAATTTGATTTGGCCAAGTCCGTTTGAACGCGTCGATGCCAGCAACTATAAGAGCTGCAGACACCAAATTGCGAATATCTCTCCCCGCTCCCCCGCAAATCGAAAAAAACGGTTAACACCAACAATTTTAAAGATATAGCTTTCGAATTTGGCATGTATAATACTTTGGTTACTCTTAATGTACTGTCCAAATTTCAAGTCGATCAGATAATAAACACGAAAGTTATTCACGAAAGAAGATTTAGTGCTGCAGAGCGGAGGGGACGAAGAGGTGCAGCCACCACTTAAAGAGCCTCGCTTGCGCTGTCGTTTGTGTGTGTGCGTAAGAGGACAAATATGTGTGTGGAAGTTTTAGACCTGGGTATAGGGAGTTTCGTAGTCGGGTATACTCGACTAGAGTATTCTTACTTGTTAAGATTGAAACTGTTGACAATTGTGCTGTTGTACTATATGGACAATTTTTATATTTTTATCATATCGAAGTTTGATTATGCTCCATAAAAAATGTCTAAGCTTTATTGGAATCGGAACAATATATCCTATAGCTGTCATTTGATGAATTGAGTTATTGTATGATAATCATTTCAGCAAGGGTATATATACTGTCTTTGGCACTGTACTATCTTGTTTTGTTAATTAATTTAAAACGTAAGATAAACCAGTTTTGAAGTTAGTATAAAAGATACAATTTTAGAAGGGCATAAATGCGCTTTACGTTATTTTGTGTAGAAAGTAAAGCTAGAATATAAAATAAACAAACAATAATAATTATTATACTAACATGTATTTATTTCTTTTATTTTCACCTCACAGATTTCTTTTCACTGCCTGCGACGGAAGTGATAGGTACGCAAGCCTGCCTAATGGAATACGATTATGATATGCAGCAGCCGCAGCAGCAGCAACTGCAACAGCAGCAGGAGCAGCAGCAGCAACATCCACGCATTCATCAACATTATCAAGGTCATTTGCATCGCGCTAACCGTGATGTGAGTCGTTGCATGATGTCGCACATGATCTAAAAACATGCATATTATCTATGTATATGTACCTATGTATATACATGTGTGTTTGCGATATATGTAACTATGTATATAACACACATGCACACAACCACACACACATACACACAACATGCAACAGTTCACCGACGCGTCTCTCTCTCTCTGTGACACACAAAAATTTCCATTTGTCGCCGAATTTGCTTTTAAAAATGTACACACTCGTTATGTACATATGTACATATGTATGTACATATATCCAAAAATTTGCATATTACTCACACACAAAAATACACACACATACAACAACTATAGCAAATACGGCGTGCCAACGTCGCGTATACGTAATGAAGAAAGGGAAAATAAGCAATATAAATGAACCAAAGCAATTGTTAAAAATATACACATTTAAATGGCAAACGTATCAATTAATCAATCAATAATATATATACCAAGTGAATTGTTGTATATCGCCGCATTGTACAAAAGATAAACAGAAAACAAAATCTAAGAAAGCAAAGAAAATATTTGTATTGCAAAACGCATAAAATCGGTTTTGTATCAACGTACTTAACATTTATAAAGAAAATCAATTTTATAATTAATATACACAACTCCGTTAACGTTGCGATCAATCAAGCTAACACTTAAGCAATCTCTAGTTAAGTCTAATATAGCATTAAGTTGAATACTGTTCAAATTGGCAATAACTTTGCAATCAAAATGCCTTTCACAATGTGTTTGCAACACTTTATAAAGCTGTCTATCTATAAGTACAACTACACAGCTACAACTAAACTTTCATTTACTTTTGAGGTTTATTTGTATTAAGTTAAAATTTTAGTGTGTAGTTTGGAATTTCTTACACACTGAAACACATTGATATTTCCTACTTTCTTTTCAATTTTTCTGACTTCTTTAATTATTACGAGTTATTGTAGTAATTTTTTATGCTTATCTTTTATCCTATTGATAATTTTCACCAACAATTGCGATTCTATTATTATTAATTGATTTGTCACTTTTTTCTTAAGTCCAATGAAAAACTCCCCTTTCTTCTTCCGCTGGAAAGCAACATTTGATCGATAATTATAACTCGATTACACTTAATTTCTTGCGATTCTACTATGAGACAAAATTGAATTTCCACACATTTTATTTCTAGACCAATGAAGAATTCTCCTTTCACGTCTCCAAAGCCTTCTCGATATTCAGCTTTTTGCTATTTATCGTTATACATACATATATTGAAAAAGCTGGATGTATTTCATTAATATGATACAATTTTCTGCAAACCTATTAAGAATTCGCCTTCTTTGTCTCTAATTCTTCCAAATTTCTTTGGAAGTTTCAGTTCCAGATAAATTTCCAAGCATTTTTGTTTCGGAATATGTTATCTTTTCATCGACGCAAATTGAAAACCGTTAAATAGGTATCATTAAACAAATCCTGAGCCTGTATATTCAATACTTATGGATGTCGCCTAGTTTAGTTTACTAAGCTTAAATGCTTAGCTCTGAAATATTTTCTTCTGGTTACTTTTTATTAGTTATTGTTCAATTAGCATACGAAAATTGCCTTGAAATAATATATACTAAACAATTGCAATTTCGGTGCTAAGTCAACTAATAATTGTAATATATGGTTCGATTTTTACCACAAAAAAATCCATGCCATATACTTGATGATATGCGCCTTATGTTAACTATGACACGAAATTATTTTAAAATATGCATATATATTTATAGCCCGGCTATTTGCGAACTTGTATACCAGTTATACACACGTCAATTTAAAGGGCTATTAAATAAGACACATTTTGTAAATAATTTCTGTAATTAGTTTTATTTATAGCTAAAATTTGTTATGAACATAAACAAATCTGGCTAAAAATCTATAAACCCCCTCTTTATGCTTTATATTGTTGCAAACTCATTGTCAAAGGCCTAAAAAAATGAAATTGTTATAAAGTATAAACCTAAAACAAGAAGAAAAACGAAATAAAAATCAAAAATTCAACTGATAGAGAAAACTCTTTGCTCTCTGCTCGTTTACAGACGGACAACAAGAACAGCAGCAGCAGCAGCAGCTACAACAAAAATTGTCCAATGCCTTAGAGTCCGTAAATGATACTATACTGCTCGATGATAAATGTGAATCCAAATTTACAGCTGAGCCAGCTGATTTGTATATAGCCACACATGGCGGTTGTCTGCATCACTATAAGCCGCTGCCGCTGTGCCGTTGCGCTGAAGCGGACGAAGAGTTTGATATCTAACACTTAGTTATATCTATCTAACAATATATCAACTCTATATTTATATAGCGTTTCGTTTAACCATAATGCATTGTATAATGTAGTCCTAAGTAGCTAGTAAGCCTCGGAACTTAACACAAAATGGATTTTTCTTTAAATCTTAAAAGGTGCTTAATGATGAATGAAGTGTAATAAAGCTTTAAACCTCAAAACAAATAACTATTTTTGATATACATACATATAAGTTGAATTGTAGCCTCTTTGGAGAAAGAATCATCCTTGAATACCATTTTTTACTTGAATTTTACTAAATAAAATTTGATCTAGCTCTATAGATCGAGAATCTAATTCATTTTTCCACACCCTTGAAGCTAGAGCAACCTAACATGTTGGTTTATAAAATGTTCAAGGATTTGGAATTTCAGTTTTATTAATCTCTTTTCGGTCATTTTGCAAGTCTTGTAGAGATCGTCCCTTTGTGGAAAGTGTTCATTCCTTGACACCAATATACTCATTAAAGGTAAGATTTTTACTTTCTAATTGTAAACCCTGGCTTATATATATATACTACTGCTTTTCCAAAAAAAACCACAGCTTGGAATTTTCCAGACCCAAAGTCTCATGACAATTCACCAAAGGTTAGCTCGGTCCGAGAATACTACTCCATGAAATCACTCAAAGACCTTATAGATACTTTTGTAAGAATTACTTAAAATAATATTTATATGGTCTATAAATCATTATAGTATAAGCTGTAACGTCACTAGCATTCGCCACAGGCTGCTACCATTCTGACTAGATGGCAACGCTGAAGAAGTCAAGTGTTGGAAAATGAAATAAGTAGAAAAGGAACGAGTGAACCAGCATCCGAAGTTTAAATTTGACATTAGTAATTGCGAAAATTAGTTTTTGAATAGTTTAATAAATAAACGATTAGTTTATTGTGTATAATTTCTCATAAAGATTAGAAAACAAGTTGTACATAAATGCTTTAAAATGTCATTAGATTCTGTGGAATACTAGTTGCGGTTTTCCAGCTGTGCACTTATATCTTACATCTTGAGCGTTTAATGCTCGCCATTATCTATCCACATTGATGTAGTTCTCTTGCACATCCTTGACCATAAAATCGACCAGATTATTTAAATCATATTTGTGCTTCCAGTGCCAATCACTTCGGGCATCCGAATCATCGAACACTTGGGGCCACGAATCGGCTATCAGCTGGCGGCTATCCGGCTTATAAGTTACATGCAAATTGGGTACATGTTTGCTCAGCTTCTCCACCAGCTCCTCGGGCGTAAAGGACATGGCTGTCACATTGTAGACGCGACGTTTCAGCTGCTCATTGGGTGCACGCATGAACTCAAGCAGGGCGCTGTTATGAGACATAAATAGATACTCTGTAATTGGAATTCTATTTTAAAGAGTTGGCCTACTCACCGCAGGCAATCCTCAATGTACATCATAGGCAGGCGTGTGTCCGGTTTTAGGTAGCAAGTGTATTTGCCGTGACGCAGTGCCTCATGGAAGACGGCAACGGCATAATCTGTAATAAGCATTTGTTGAGGTTATGTTTAATTTAAAATAAGGTTATGTTGGCATTTTAAAGACGGAAATAGTTCTTAAATGAAATTATAAGACATACAAAGTAATTAATTTTGATATACAACTTTTTTTCCTACCTACTATTTATTTTATTTATATACCTATTTATTCACCAGCTTATAAAAAGTTAATAAGCTTTTCATACACTTTCAACTTAATTTAGCTGTTAAAAGCTAGTGTGTCCAATTACTATGTAAAAGTTGAGATTTGTTTGCATTTCCATCTGAATGGAACTACTTATGAGATACTTCAAAGAGTGCGCAGAATCTACTAAAGTCTGTTTAGCTTAAAGATCTAGTTTTCCAGATAACTTAGCAGGAAAACAACGATGACAACTGAGTAAATTACCTAATCAGTGGCCTGGATTGTGCATTGACGTGTAGAAACAGTAAAACAACTCGCTATTGTATCTTTCAGATACTCGCAGCACGCGTACACTGTCATGCTATTGATTACATTAAACTAATAACAATTTACTTTAATAAAGCATGCAAATCATTTGCCAGACGACTTAGTTTAGTTGGCGAAAGTATCTGTAAGATACTCGTTGCATTGGGATGCATTATGATTATCTTTCACCTACCTGTAGTGCCGCCGCCAGGTGGATCGCTTGATATGACGCCCGGGAAGCGCAAACATCTGAAATCCAAGCCAAATTTGTGATAATAATATTCACCAATCAGCTCGGCATGCACCTTGGAAACGCCATAAATAGTTCGCGGCCTTTGAATCTACAGGAATGAGGCCTCATTTAAATATCGAACAAACTATGAGAGGAGCGGCAAACCTACGGTAATGTTCGGTGTGGGATTGCGGGGACTGTCGGGCCCAAAGGCGCCAATTGTGCTGGGCACAAAGATGCGCAGCTTATACTGTTTGGCCAGCTCAATGACATTGTGTACGCCCTCAATGTTGACTCTAAAATGTGGATTATATTTGTAGTTAGATTTGAGTTTAATTTTTAATACTTGAACCAAACTTACCTCACGGCCAAAGGCACGTTTTGCTCACCCACAGCACTGAGTAGGGCCGAGAAGTGTATTAGCCAATCGATGCGATGATCTACGACAATCTTTTGCAGACCCTTAAAGTCCAGAATGTCTGCAAATATGTATGGACCATTCTCCAGTACCGCCTGGCTGGGCTTGATAATGTCCGAGAGTATAACGCTCTCATTGCCGTATTGGGAGCGCAGCAACTTGGCACACTCAATGCCCAGTTGGCCCAGACCACCTGCCAAAGGATCAGCATTAAGAGGAATAATCATTAAACCAGCTGTCAAATGGGCTTAGCCTTGGGTTGCTTAACTGACCTGTGATCAGAATTTTTGGTGGTCTACTAGTATGCACTTGACGATGCATTAGCCTCAGCGTGGGCTGCACCTGGCGCTGACTGGACACCAGGCTGCTCAGGCACTTGCGCCACATGTTTTCGAGAGTTTTTTTTGCAAGGATTTAGGATGAGTTGGATGGATCGAGCTGTTTCTGGACGCGCCGCGTCGCACCGAGATACGATTTTCAACTGATTTCGAAAGTTAGCAAATATTTTTCACGAGCCAAGCGAGCATCAAAATTTCCACTATATACACACGTATTCGCGTATAAATCGCGTGAGCATTCGGTTTCCTATTCGTTAGTTGTCGGCACTTGGCAGACACTCAATTTAGCAATATTTTTTTTTTTTTGATTCATTATGAGATGTTATAGTTGCTGTTGTTGTCGTTGTCACCATGGCAAAAGATTTGCTCGGTTTTGCCATTTATAATTCAATAAAAGCGAAAGCTACAACTGCCGAGAGGAGGCCCGGCAATTGACAACAACAACCAATGGCTGGGCGGGTTTCCTTTTGGGGGGCATGTCTATTCGCATACATATGTGACGCAGTTATGCAAAAATTTTGTATGTAAGTCCATTGAACATGGTCATACAGGGTGTTCTATTAGTCACTTGCGAGAAGAGCGACATCCCTTATGGATAAACCTTGGATTGTTATATTTAATAAAGCTTATGGAACTTAAAATACGCGTTAAGATTGGGCAGGTTATAAAACATTTGGTTATGGATAAATATTAAATAAATATTTTTATGGCGCTTAAATTTAAGGTAAGTCCAAAGAGCATAATTTAAGAACTAATTGCTTAAATAATTTTATAGCAATGGAAAGGCCTTATCATATTTCTAAATTCTATTAAATAGTTCATTATCTTTACAAATTAAATAGTGGATTCTGTTTAAAATTGTGGAAATGACTAGCAATAAACTAAATCGTTTCTTTGCTTGAAACATTAAAAGAATCTTCAAATACCTTAAAAAATAATGTCACAGGCACCAGGTTTCATTTAGACTCAATGATCCCCAAGCCCATTTTTATATTTCAGTTTAAGAATCTACAAATAATACTATACGACACGTGAAAGTCATAGATCTTTATTACCAATTCTCAGTAAGTTTGTGAGTCAACTCTTATAATATTATCTATTTTGTCTAATAAAAAAGTTCTTTCTAATCCCCTTTTTCTGTTTCATGCTACGCTGCTGTAATTTATATATTCAAGTGCTTTTAAAGCAAATGTTTTCTCCATTCCCCATTAAATGGACGCGAAATTGAATTAACCTTGAAAACGAAATTGAATTTCAGCCGTTAACTATTCAAGAGAATAAAATACATAACAGCATTGCTTTTATTTAATAACAAGTGGGGGCAAGGGCCTTTGGAATGGAATTTAAACACTTAGAAAACGTGTGCGCTGTAATCCGATAATGCATTAAACTTGCACTCATTTTCTAACCAGAGATGGAAATTATATATTTTCGCAAGGGTTATCAGCATGCAGCTGAATAAAAGTACATATTTTTCTCAGTTTGGCAGCCTTGAAAACGTTGACGTTTGTGTTTTGTGCACTTTGAAAATCAAGTAAATACTCAAATATTATGTACAGACTAAAAATACACGAGAGTACGCATATTATGAGCTGCAAATAATAGAACAGACAGCTGGGAATTATAATGATATTTCGTTTTTGATTTTCTTACTTTTACTCAACAGACAGGGCAACGACGCAAGACAGTTTTTAAATGAAATATTTTAGGGAAGTGCTATATGCCTATCGTTCCACTCTCAGTACCAGTACCAGTCCCCGTCCCATTCCCAGTCCCAGTCCCATGCTCACCCAAGCGATTCAAAAACTGGCGACGAAGCCGCTAAATTTTATGTAACTAACATAAAAGACACAAAAAATGATGACGACTCTTTATGAGGCCTTTAATTTAATTTACAAAACTGAGCCGCGCATACAGCTCGTTAGATATCGTGATATATTGCCAGATATCGGGCTAGGAAATGAAAGTGAATTTGAAAACGTGAAGCTAAAATGATAATAACGATGACAACGAAGTTTTAATACAGTTCTTTACGAGTTGCACATTTAATGAGATAGGACAATCAGAAAAGAAATATGTGTAGTTTTTTTAAGGGGTACTTTCCTCATTAGATTGATGACTTTGATTAACATAATTTATATATAATAAAATATAACCATACTAAATTCAATTATTTATACCAAAACTTGTTTCGAATCAAAGCAAAAACTTGGAGGGCAAATTTTAGAACCCTTGGAAACATCTTATATTAACTAAAATATGTAAGAAAATCAAAATATTAAATATTATACGCATTCTAAAATATTATATTTGATATTTATTTTAAAATTTTTAAAATTTAGTGCTTATAAAAATCGGTAAGTGCCAGGTGTATTAGTTTTAAGTTTAATTGCCTGTGGAAAGTTTGGAATTTACACAATAAATATAGAGTATAGTCTATAGAGTTTAAGGGAGAGCACAGTCATATTAAAAAGCTTAGAGAGATGTGGGGATGCCTCAAAATTAAGATTGCCTCAAAATTAAGATTACACGGAAAATAAAATGAGATATATGTACATATTAAGCTGAGAACTCAAAAAAATAACCTCAAATTTTAAATAAAAGTAATAATGTTACTATGATTATTTAAAAAATAATTTTTGTTGATTTTGCTGACTTTCAAGCGTACTTCTACCCAAAGTCCCATCTTTTTTGGCCTTCGCTTCTCAACAAGCAATTTCCTCACATAATTTGCTAATTTCACTTGCAATTTCAATATAATCTTGTCATAAACAACCTCGCCCCGACGCCAACATGACCAAGCATAGTCCAATCTCCAGCGACGACCCCAGGGGCTTGGTCACAGTTCAGATGACGCCTCGAATCCACATACGATCCACAACTGCTCCGAGCCAACTAGCTGGCCAAGTCTGCTGAGTGAGAATCAGCCAAGTGTGGCGCCAACTATGCTCCGATATTGCACAGGCAGGAAGCATTCGCTTCTTTGCACTACTCCCCCGCATTCCAGTAAATGTTGAACGCTCAAAACACTTGTAGAAATCTTGAGTAATCTTGTGGCTCGACATAACGTTTTGAAAACAGTTTTAACGCGCATTCCAATCGAGACGGTTCGGCAAGTCGGCTAAGAAACTCGACTCCCAATATTCAACTAAAAGAGTTTTTGTGCGTTTTTAATTAAATTACAGCAAAATAAATAATAAAAGCAAAAGTGCGCTTGAAAGTGAAGTGAAATACATTAAAAAGAAGAAAATAAATTGTTTGTGTGGTGTGGAAAACCTACTAAATTGTGCAATAGATTGCAAGTTTCAAGGAGATTTTATAATTCATTAAAAAAACAGAAATACACACGGGCATTTTGGATACGCTGTTATTGGAGTAAGCTTGAACGAAAGGTTATACAAAATATCAAAAATGGGAGACCTTAGTACTACTTAGGTACTCCCGATACCAGAGGGTGCTGCACTTTTTTTTATTTACCCTCAACGCCCTAAAGACTCAAAAATTAACATTTTATTAATCACCTAAACGATCTTAAGCTAACTCTATTTCTTTTTTGTATTCCACATTAAAACCGTTTTAATGTAGAGTTAAATTCTAAGAACTAACAGTTATTTAATTAGGAAAGACTCAAAAGAAATCAGAGCAAAGTAAAGCAACAAGACTTCTATACCACATCAAAGTGGTGAAACTGTCGCCAGAGAAGCCTCCTTCAGCCAAGTGAGCTACAGGCAGACCTTCAAGTCACACTTAGTTGCGGTAGGCGTAGATCCATAGAGATCCAAACTAAACCAGCTCTCAGAGCTCCGCTTGGCTCGGAGCTGCAGCTGGTAGCCAAAGAAATTACAGACAATGATGAAAACGACAATAATTTCAAGGTTCGTTTGATGTAAACTCGGCGCGCATGCGTTGAGAGGCAACAGCAGCAGCTCTTGGAACCGTTTCACTCCCTGCTGTAGCTACCACAGTGGAACAACTCCTCAACGAACTCGAATTCAAGGGGAAATTGTTTATGAAGAAAGTGAAGAAAATATTTGAAAAATAAGTCAAATATGCTTAAGAATTAAAGTTGCGAGTTTGAAAAAGCGATAAGTTTGTTATAAAGAAATTCGATATAAATATCTAAGAATTAATTACGTAAAAACATTGATAAGAAAAATAAAATAGACGGAGATTCATTTTAGAGAGGTTTGACTGTACCACTGTTTTTCTTATTTTTTTGGTTAAGTGATTACAAAATTTTGTTGAAAAGCCATGTTACGCTTCTCGGCGCAAAAAGTTTCTTTTTTTATTAACGTTGCGCAGCTGCATAGAGACTAAAGGTTTACTTGGTCTAGAGCATTGTTTATGAAGCTTTTGGGTTATTGCACAAGTCGGAGTATAACTTCCTGTCGTACGCCGAAACATAATCCTAGTGATGGACCATGGCAAATGCATTGGATGCTTGGGAGGTGTTTTTGTTTCCAAATTCAAGGAAACTTGAAGAACAATGATTACAAAATTTACTTCATAAGAGAAAGGGTTCTTCAATCTTTTGACTTGGTTTCAAAACAAATTTTAAACTGATAATATTAACTAATGACTGAGTACTGTTAGCTTTCTATCTAATCAAACCAGTGCTCCAATAAATTAAGCAATCAAATAAGTAGCTTATAGCTTAGACACTTTTAAGCTTTACATGTCTAAAAAAAACCAGATAGAAAACAAAGAGAACTATCTGCCAATGGGTTTTCATTCCTTTTATTTAAAGTACTTGACTTAAAGTACTTGGCGACCTTCATAGCTATTAATTCTGTCGACAACCAATTCGTTGACCAGCTCTTTCATGTTATTGGCCACAATGAAGTCCAAGTGATTGAAACTTTTCCAGGGAATGCGATGATCTTCGACTATTCCTTTGAACTTCTTAACCAGAATATCAACATCCTGTGGGCCACACAAAGCATCGTTCTGGCTGGAATAGGAGTGCGTTTTGGCGGAGATTTTGTTCAGGTCATAGTCTGGTGGCATATCTTGGCCATAAACTTGGCGATTAGTTTTGGTGCCCCAGTCGTATTGACGGAATTTTTGCGAGGACGACAATTGCAAATAATGAATGGCCTGATTGCTTGAGGATCCAGCCGGATGTGTTTCAATCAATATTTGCATGGAGCTCTGAAGTGAGAGAAGAAAATCTATTGAGGACTAGTTTTTCATGATTTTAGCAAAGTATAGCATTATTTTGTCAATGAAAGGTTTCTAACATGTAAATGAACCCTGCTAACTTTTGACGGACAGATTAGTTTGACAACAATTGCTTAAGTGGTTGACAGGCATAAGAAATGTGACCAGGGAGAGTAATTTGTAAGGGGTCTTCCCTGTGAGCACCCAATTATTGTAATATAGTTGTAACTATGATATACGGAATCAGGTTAACCCTTTGGTTGATAAAGGGTCACTTACGATATTGGTGTTCTGATAGCCGCCGTTGGCGAACATCAGGAAGCCATTCTTGCAGATGGAATCGTAGGGACTGCCGGTGCCACAGCCGTTATCAACCAAACGATTGATCAGATTATTGTGCGGTATTATTTCCATGTCCACCAACAGTTGATTCCAAACACCGCCTGGTGTGCCCACCAATGGGTCCAGCCATCTGAAGATTGGTGATTTGTCATCCTCAAAGAATGCGCATGGAGCCAACAAATGACCCGACTTGATCTTCTTATTGTACTCGGGACGCTCGGATAACAGTACCATGTAGACGGTGGTTCCTTGGGAGTGACCCGCATAGTGTAGCTGGGTGTGCTCCGTCTCATCCAGAATGTAATCGATCATGGTGGCAATGTCAATGGTGCCAATCTCATGCCAGTCAAAGTGCCAGAATTTGTGGCTATTCAGCGAGATGAAGTTGTTGGCTCTCGAGTAGATGTTGCCACGGGCATTGCCCAGCCAGACATCGTAGCCTGCATCAGCCAGCAGATAGGCCAAGGAGTTCTCCGGTCCAGAGCTTAGCCAGCAATCCGAGTTGCTGAACAAGCCGTGCTGCAGCAGCACGGGAGGGCGAACCTTATTCTCATTATTTAGTTTGTGCGAGTACGGGATGCGGAAGAGCGTCAGGACGTAGCCATCCTCGGTGATCACCTCGTGGGTCTCTGCAGGATAGCCATGCGAGCTTATGCGCTCATCCGACCTGACCATCTCATGCAGGGAGTACTTAGGATCGGCAACTGCCGAGCCCAAGGCTAACACAAGCAGAAGAACGTTTCGAAAGGCGCGCATTGTGGACACTAGAAAGAACCTCTTGGGTCTCGGGTTATCAACAGGTGTGCGGGTTTCTTATATAGGTAGGGAGAGCTTTCTAACAAGCTTATCAACTTTAACTATTTGATTTATTTCAGGCCTGATAGCTCACATTGTACAGAGTGTGTTTTTCGGTTAATTTAAGACTTAATAGAGCAAAATTGGAAACATTTTTGCTGGGGGTCTTTCCATATGATCTATTACTTATTATTACTTACTTATTTTTAGCAAATAGCGAATAATTTATGTACAGGATCGGATTCATATATGTTTTGAAAGGCCAGTTATCATTAAATGTCTTTGTAAGACTCCACAAATAACTGCTATGATGATATTTCGATCGGCATGAAAGTGTTATCAAAGTAAACCTAATATCATTATGGAATCTAGCGATTGTAAGTCAACAAGTTAATCAGCTTTTTGTTGGAGCATTAATCCATTTGTTATAGTGGTATAGATAGTAAGTAGATTTCATAGCTAAGCTACTGGTATAATAAAAAAAACCTAAATCTCTTTATTATTAATGGGCTCACTTGGCACAACTAATCTCTGACTGTTTTCCACTGTCTTTTGTTTATTGTGATTCTGATATTTTACTGAAATCAATCATATTTAATGATTGAAGTCAGCGGACTCGAATCAGCTGTATATATTTGTCAGGAAGGCAAGCTAAACTACTTTAAAATTGCCCCTATTAATAATTATTAATATTAATCGAAAATTAGAAATTAACTTTATCTGATTTTATACATACTAAATATCAAATATCTGGAGCTTGAATAGTGCGAGATAGACGAAATATCTATAAGTTCATTCAGTTCAATTTCAAAAATCCCGCGACAACTTTTATCCATCCTTAACTAAGTAGAAAATTGCTATATTCTACTAATAACACAATATTCCTGAAACTAAAGTGAACATTCCAGGGGATTTTAAAGCTAGTTGGTTGGAGATGATAAACAATTCACAAGTAATTTCTTTAATTGGTATGTTTAAATCAATGTTTCAAACACCACCATGAAAGCGACTCTTTTTATAGGGGACTTTATAGAAATATTTCTGAGACATTTGTCTGCTTTATAGCTATGTGCCAGTCTGGCTAAATCTTTCCTATGAACTGAGATGATATTGCTACCCATCCTGCTGCTGTATGCCGCCTGGACAACGCTTGTCCGGGCGGACAGCTGTCCACCATCCGAGGCTATACTGCCCTGTCGCTGCTCGCTGCGTGGAAAGGAGATACAAATATGGTAAGTGAACCCAGTTGAACTTAATGTCCAGTTCTAAGCAGCCCTTTGGTGCAGGTGCTCACATAGCAATCTGCCACAGATTATGGATGGACTGAAGTCAGTGGAGCGGAACATTAAGACCCAAATTGATGAGCTGGTGCTGGAGAACAATCAGCTGCCGGCTCTACCAGGTCGCTTCTTTGGCAATCTGCAGATTGTGCGGCTCATGCTGCGCTACAACAGCATCGAGCGTGTGTCCAATGGCTGGCTGAACGAGCTGGAGAACAGCCTGGTGGAGGTATTCATAGTGGAGCCCCAGCTGCGTAGCTTACCCGCCGAGAGCTTGAACGGCATGATCAATATGCTGGCTATAACCATACAAAGCGATGATCTGAAACATCTGCCCGACTTTTCCGGTCTGCTCAGTCTCACCTATTTGAGTGTTCAGAGTGGTTCCTTGACGGAACTGCAGGCGCATAACTTCCGGCATCTACCGAAGTTGCAGCACATTCACATCACGGGTGGTCCGGGTCTGACACGCCTGGAGGCGGGCCTATTTGATGGCTTGATCTCGCTGAAGAATCTGGATCTTAGTCGGAATGGTCTGAACTGGATACATTTGCGTGCTCTAAGCCGACTACCAAATTTGGTGAGCTTCAAGCTCTCCTATAATCAGATCAGCGATGTGGGCATGATAGGACGGATTGTCAAAGATTTGGAGCATCTGAAGAAGCTGCGCTTGGATCATAATATTATCAATGTCATTGAGGATGGCTCCTTTGTGGATTTACCCAATTTAACAGAGCTGCATCTCAATGATAATCGCATCACGGAACTGCAATATGGCGCCTTCCTGCGCACGCCCCAACTGAAAACCATTCATCTGCATAACAATCTAATACGTCGCATACACCCGGAATCTCTGCTGCAGGCCTCCGGCAGTGGCGTGGAGGCCGTCCACATCTATAACAATGAGATTGCCCATGTGGAGGCGCTGCGGGCGCTGCTGGACGCCTTGCCCACGCTTCGTTTCCTGGACATGAGCAGCAATCTGTTAAGCGAGCTACCCTATGGTGCTTTGCGTGGCCATGGCACACTGGAGCAACTGCATCTGAACCACAACCAGCTGCGTTTAATTGAACGCGATGCATTGATGGCCATGCCAGCGCTTAGGGAACTCCGCATGCGTAATAATAGTCTCAGCTCGGATTTGCCGCTGCCCTTTTGGAATCTGCCTGGTCTGAAGGGCTTGGATTTGGCCCAGAATCAGTTTGTGCGCGTGGATTCGCAGCTGCTGGCGGGTTTGCCATCACTGCGCCGCCTGGATCTCAGCGAAAATGGCCTGACCGAGTTGGCTGGCAACAGCTTTCGTCACAACAGCCTGCTGGAAACGCTCAACATATCCTCCAATGAGCTCAGTCACATACATCCTGGCACGCTCATGCACTTGGAGCGTCTCTTCGAGGTGGATGCCAGCTTCAATCAGTTGGTGTCAATCATTCCGGGCCTGCCACACATTGTGGAGCGCGTTTCGCTGCGTGGCAATCACATAGGCGCCCTGCCCGCTGCGGCCAGCAAATCCCTGCAGCTGCCCAATCTGCGCATGCTGGATCTCAGCCAGAATCGCATTGAGCAGCTGCCCCGTCATGGTTTCCAGGCAGCACCCGAGCTGCGCGTGCTGAGTTTGGCGCAGAATCAACTGCGCCTACTGGAGGACACCTCGTTTATAGGCATCCAGCGGCTGGAGCTGCTCCACTTGCAGGACAATCAACTGAATCAGGCGGATGAGCGAGCCTTGCTGCCACTTGCGGAGCTGCGCAATCTCAATCTGCAGTCCAACAAGCTGGAGTCCATCACGGACAACTTCTTCTCCAACAACAGCCGGCTGGAGCAGCTGGATCTCTCCCGCAATCTTATACGTACCATTTCACCCACCGCCTTTGATAATCAGCGCTCGCTGGAGTACTTGGATCTATCGGGTAATGCGCTGCTGGACATCTCGGTGGGTCTGGGCAATCTGCACAGCCTGCGGGACGTTGATCTCAGCTACAATCAGATCTCACGCGTCCACTCCGATGTGGTTAATGCCTGGCGCAATGTGGTCGAGATACGTCTGTCCAACAATCTCATCGTGGAACTGCAGCAGGGTACATTTAAGAACCTGCCCAAGCTTCAGTATTTGGATCTCAGCAGCAATGAGATTGGCAGCGTACAACCGGGCGCCCTCAAGGGTCTGCCAGAGCTGCAGGAGTTTGTACTGGCCGATAATAAGCTGGTGGAGCTCAAGGATCATGTCTTTGAGGAGCTGCCCTCGCTGCTGGCCTCTCACTTTCAGTACAACAAACTGCGCTACATCTCGCCGGAAAGTTTCCACCATGCCAACTCGCTGGTCTTCCTCAACCTATCCAATAATCACTTCCGCAACATGGAGAATATTGGACTGCGTAGCATGCGCAACTTGGAGGTGCTGGATTTGTCTACCAATGGCGTTAAACTGGTTTCCACGATGCCACTCAAGGCACTCAATTGGCTGGTCGAGTTAAAGATAGATAACAATCAGATATGTAGAATTCAGGTGGGTACTCAGTAGATCTCAGATCCTTCCAGGAGAGATTTTATCTTTGATCTATATCTCTTTCCTAGGGTTCTCCGTTTGAGACTATGCCAAGACTGCGTGTATTATCCATGCGCAATAACCAGCTAAGAACCATTAAGGAGCGAACTTTCAGGAATCTGAGAGGGAATATAGCTATACTCGATGTGGATGGTAAGCGAATATAATGTATAGAGATCTATCTACGGGAGCTCTGCTTTGAGCCTAGAGGTCGTAAGAGGGTTCACTTCTTAGCTTAATTTCTGGACTAAGCAGAACAGAATTGAACTGCCAAAATCCATTTGATGCATCCCAATTATAGCAAGGACGCTACGTTGACATCCACTGACATTGGCATATTTTATCCTAAGTACGATCTCCAACTTCAAGAACTTTCATAATTCCGAAAACTACAAGATGATGTTCATTTATTTTCACCAGTTGGTAGTTCTGGTAGTTTTTATCCGAATGCAACAAAATACTCCTGTATTAAGCTGTAAAACAAAATAACTTGTAAATTGGCACCTAAATTAATAATCATCGATTGGGATATGTACTCAAAATTTTGATAATTCGATGTACCAACAATAAAAAGTTTCTTATACAATTTTCTAACGGCTTAGATAAAGCTCATTTACTGATTTTGGAATACTTTTTTGAGCAACCACTTTGCAAAAAGATGATCTGAATTTCCTGAGATATTCGAAATATTTCTTCGAGTAAAAATTGCTCCTAGGATTATTAAGAAACTAGTTGGTTGGACTCGGGGGGATCTACATTATTGATTCTAATCAATATCCCAATCTCTTTTCCCACCTTTTAATTAAATCAATCTATTATTATTATCTATTATCATTTTGCCACAGGTAATCCCATTGACTGCAATTGTGAGATGCAGTGGCTCTCCGTCTGGCTGCAGGAGACAAATTTCCCCTATCCGGGGCCAAAATGCCAAGACGGTCGTCTACTGCGTGCCGCTCGCATGGAGCGCAGTCTGTGTGTTGGCCTGGAGCTGCTCAATGGCGGCGACAACAACGAAAGAATCGCTGGGAATCAGCTGCCCCTGCTCAACGAGCACGGCGATGTGTTCCAGCGCGACTTGCCGGAGGATTTCAATGATGAGTGCGAGGCGAATGGCGAGAGACCGTTGGTGGCCGATAGCGAATACTTCTACGATCAATATGTGGACTCCACAGATGTGCCGGACACCAGCAATGCGGTGGTTAGCAGCTCGCAGCGTCCCAAGCCCCCGGCAGCTACGAGCGGCAACATTGATCTCAATAATACGCTGCTGCACACCAAATACTTCAATAGGCGTCCACAGCCGGCTGCAGGGGTTGGTTCACCCTTCACCTTCTTTGGCTATCCCATACCCAGTTTGAGTTTGGGCCGTTTCTTTGGGTTTGGCGATCGCGGACGCAAACAGCGCACGGATCAGGGGGATGACCAGATGCCCGCCACACACCGCATGGCGCACATCAACTTGCCCACTGGACGGGGCAAGACGCGCATGTATCAGCCGAATAGCGCCGAGTTTGAGAAGTATTTGCGGGAGCAGCAGCAGCATCAACAACAGCAACAGCATCAGCATGCGGCTAATGCCCGCAATCGCTATGTGGAGACGGAAGCCACCAGCAACTCTGCGGAGGAGGCGCAGAGCAATGAGAGCGGCGCGGCCACAACAGTGGGCGTATTTCGCACCACCTTCCGTGAGCCGGCGAGCATTGAACGCGGCGGGTTTCGGCCCATTGTGCCCGTCCATGTGGGTGGTTTTATGCCCGTGCATGATCCACAACAGCGTCGCGGTCTGGTGGAGCCGGTAAATGTCACCAGCAAGCCACACATGGAGCGTCACTTTGTACCCATTGCGGTGCGGCAGGAGCAACCGCAACAGACGCTTCCAAAGCCCACGAGCAGCGTGGAAAGCAGCGAATCAGCCACCTACTATGTCACAGAAATGACGCCAGATGTGACCACCCAGGCAACGCTCATACAAAGCACCAGGCCAATGTCAACCACACGCAGCACAACCACTTTAACCAGCAGTTCCACAACAACAAGGCCAACTACAACCACAACAGAGGGCACAACCAGCAACGCTTCCAGCGAGCAACAGACAGAGGATTCCCAGTACGATGATGAGGATCTGGAGGCGCAATCTGTGACCCTGCTGCGTCCACCACAACTATCGCAAACTACAACCGCAGAGACCATACTATTGATACCGCCCCAGAGGAGCATGTAGCACAAATCAAAAGTCATTCCTGGCTAACGAGCACTACGACTGAAGGGCCCAGCGATTACCAGGTGACGCCCAGTGGCGCAAAAGTCACCACTGCGTCATCTCGAGGAGCAGCAGCAGCAGCTGTGCGCACGCCCGGAGGCCGGTCGACCATCACCAAGGTGTATACATCACATCACCAACAACAGCTGGTACAGCCGACGGCCGAGGAGTACCAACGCACCACGCCCAGCGCGGACAATGAGAGCTTTGCCAGCGAGCCGCAGCTGATAGCTAGGCAGGCACAGAAGCGCACCGACACGGAGCCCGATGTGCTGCCCGTGGAGCGGGCTTTGCGCAAAGATGGCATGGACTGGTACTACGAGAGCTTTAAGAAGAAACGAGATTTCACAGATCGCGGAGCAGCGGTGCGCACGGCGGCCAACAAGGAGGTACTTTACGGCAATGTGGTGCCAGAACATAGTGGCTGCATCAGCTGGAGTCAGGTGGGAAAAAAGGACTTTATCCTATTGCTATTGTTGTTGCTGTGGAGTTGTTGAGAGATCAAGGCATATAAATTCGAAAGTGTTAAACAGTTGTATAAGTTGATTATAAGTTTATTTTTACACATATTAGAATTAGATAATAAAATATTTTAAATAATAAATAAAATATTAAATTGACAAATTGTCCGCTGATTCCATTTATACGAAGCACCTAAAAGTAAATTGAGACAAATTAATTTCTTGTTTTTTCAAGGAAAAATTTACATTTGAATTTAGTTAAATCAGATGGTGATGCATGTAAAATAGATTTCAACATAATTTCTCTGAGTTGGTATGAGTTTATCATCAGTGAAAAGTGTAATTTTGAGATTGTAATGAATTGAATTCTTACTTGTGCGTGTAGGTTAGGTATAGTTCCGATATTTTATAGCACAACAATTAGATAATACTGCAAAACAAGTATAAATGGTATAAGTTAGTTAAATATTCTTAAAATTGCTGCAAATGTTAGTTTATTGAAAAAATCAGATGGTGATGCATGTAAAATAGATTTCAACATAAATTCTCTGAGTTGGTATGAGTTTATCATCAGTGAAAAGTGCAATTTTAAAATTGTAATGAATTGAATTCTTACTTCTGGATGTGGATTACGCGTAATTCCGATCCTTTATAGTCCAACAATTAGATAATACTGCAAAACAAATATAAATTGTATAAGTTAGTTGTGTTATTAAAATTACTACAGCTGGTAGTTTATTTAAGAAATCAGATGGTGATGCATGTAAAATAGATTTCAACATTATATTTCTGAGTTGGTATGAAATTATCATCACTGAATTGTATTTTCTTTGAATAATAATGCATTGAAAACTTACCTCGGAGTGTTATCCCATTCCATTATTGTCCAAAACTTCGACAAGTACTGCAATATAAATATAAATGATAACGATTAGTTAACTATTTTCAAAATTGCTGCAAATGGGAGTTTATTTAAGAAATCAGATGGTGATGCATGTAAAATAGGTTTCAACATAATTTCTCTGAGTTGTTATGAGATTATCATCAATAGAAAATAAATATGGGAGTTATGTACTAAAGCACTTACTTTTGACTATAGGTTATGTGTATTTTCCAAATTCACTTCATAACTGGCATAGTTCTGCTATTTCTGCAAAATAAAATATTTATATTAATATATTTTCGTGGACGTATGTATGTATGTAGTACATATCCGATGTGGGCCCAATCTATTAAAAACTCGGTGTCAGATGGTGATGCATGTTAAGAAGATTTCAACATAATCGTTCTGATTTGGTATGAAGCTATCATCATTCGAGTTTTAATAGTGTAGTTCTTGATTAGGATTTAAACTCACCTTATACAGAATTGCTCAAATTTATTCCATAAATGAGACTTTTCGACATTTCAACCAGTGCCAGGCAAACCACGTGGCTAAGTGGTTGCATCGGTTCAATCGCCAAAGCCAAGAACACCAGTGTGATTTTTAATCACCCCATCAAATGCCATATACTTTAACAGGGGCATTTTATAATATTTTAACAATATTTTTGAACTATTAAATTAAATTTAAAAACGTAAAGCCGCACAACATGCAGCAACGAAAGCAGCGCAAGGAAAGAACGATGCTGCCAGATGGCCATGTGAGCTGGCGCAGGCCTGCCAGATCGTTATTTTTGGTGTGCAACGGCAACTCTGCGTATTTTGCTAGCCCTGCGTGAGCTTGCCATATGAATTGGCGCAATTTTGGCAAACAAAACTAAACAAAATAAAAATAGTCTAGCAACGCGCAAGGTAAAAGGCCGTGTCAAGAACAAACGAAAACAAATACACAAAGAAGAGTCTTTTAAGCACAATCGGTAGGCATCAACTCACACCAGTGCGATGCTATATTATATTCGCTCTTCCTTTTGCAGCTAATCAGGCTACTATAATGTATTATATTCGCTCTTCCTTTTGCAGCTAATCAGGCTACTATAATGACGACAACGACACCTACACTGCAGACGCGAATGGCACTGGCTGAAATACCCGATCGCCTGGAGGCGCTCCGTGTGGCCAATACACCAACAAATGCCAATCGTCGTACTCCCGATGAGCCCACACCGGCAGCGACGGCCAACACGCCCAATGGAGGCGGTGGCGGTCTGGGTCTACGTGTGGACAACGATTTCAATGTGGCGCAGTCACAGGACTTTACCTTCTCGCCGCTGCCCTCACCAGACGAGCTGATTATACGGCAGCGCGGACGTCGCCGCTTTACAACGACCTTCTCACCGGACAAAATCAATGGCGGTGTCGGTGGCAACGCAGTACGCAGTCCCTTTCAGCGCACGCCTACGAAAAATCTTCAATTGACCAGTGGCATGATATTGCGCAGTTCCCCACGAAAACGGCTAACAATGGGCAGCACACCGCCAGAGCCGACGCCCATGGAAACGTATTCGCCCATCAAATTGACCAGCACAAAGCAACAGCTTTGGCCAGGTACTCCAATAGTGAAGAAACTGAAAATGGACGATCGTCCCGTGGCGCAAACAAACAGCGATGTACCGCTGCCAACGCTGCTGCAGGGTCTCTCACAGCAGCAGCTGATTGATTTGATAATGTGCAATATAAAGCAGGAGACGGCGACAGCCACACAAAGCGCCGAAGACCAGATACGTGCGCAGCTGCCCACGACAGACATTAGGTGAGTCACCTGGTACCTCATATTAATAGTTAACATCTTACATTTTTAATATACATTTTGCAGTTTGCTGGAGCAGGAGCTGCATTATGCCAAGCGGCTCATATTCAAATCTCTGCCCACGTCGCGACTGTGTAAGAAAACAGATGCCGCGGCTTACTCCAAGGCGGCCATACATCTCAACGAGTTCAAGCGCATACTGCAAACGCAGGCGAAGCGTTTGCACGACGCCACACACTGGGATGCACTGGTGGACTATGTCAGCATGGCCTGGCACTGTGTGGCCAGCACGCCCAACTGGGAGAGCAATTCACACAATGCGGTGCGGCGACAGTGCTTCAAACTGCTGGCTTGCTCCTGTTATGCGGCAATCAAACACGGCGGCATGCGGTTGGGCCAGACACGTCTGGAGACACTGGAGCGCAACTTGCGTGAGTGGTCCAAGGACTACGAGGACGTGCTGTCTTGTGTAAATGCATTACAGCGCACGCTTAATAGCCGCACCAGCTTATAAAGCCGAGAGAGGTGGTAGACTTCACATAGACTTAAGGCCGACTTGCTGAACTCGAGGTTTAGTGGACCGTTTAGATTTAAGAATGCAACCCAAGTAGTTTTTAAGCCACGATATTTGCCATTTTCATTTAGGCATTTTAAGCAATTTCGAATATGCATAGTTTTTAATTTTGTTCACATTTTGTGTTGTTTATTTTTGTTTGAACTGTGTGCATCATATATCGATTTGTTATGCAATGCATCATTTGATTATTAATTGACTTAAACATAAATAAATAAAGTTATTATGTAACCACATACTATGTGCACTATTATGCATAGGAGAGAACTAATAACTTAACTCACATATATAGTTGTAAAAATTTATATTTATTAACTCATAAATATATGAATATATAATAATGCTTACCAAGTACGTTTGATTTGCGTCGGACATTTTGAACTAAGTACACTTAATTATGACTAAACAGGCGACGCCTGATACCTACATGACTATGACTATGTTATATGCCAACTCCCGGCCCGCCCAATTCTCAGCTTTAACAAATAAACCGCCTGCTCCGCCAATAAAGTATACTCAGTGCAGGCAACAAAGAGCTAAGCAAGGTTTTTCGTGTGGTAAAGGAAGCGCCAGAAATGTGTTTCCCTGCAATTTTTAGAAAGGAACGATTTCAGATTAAAGAGTAAGAATTATAGTTGCTAAATTTTATTTTAGATATAAATAGTATATGAGGGTAATGTGAGATGGTTTTTCTTTTCAATTAGGACGCCTTACAGTGTAGTAATGGTCCAATGGCACTAACTAGCTAAGTTTGACAATAAATTTAAGCTGGTAAAGAGAAGCACCTTTCAATAAGTAATGCTTTTAAGAATTCTCAAATTGTTTTAAAAGACTATATAGCTTAGCTGTACTCTATTTTAAAGAATGTGCCATTGGGTCATAACAGTTTAATTATGGAAAACATATACCTTATTTCGTGCTGTTTTCCTATTTAATTGATGACTAAAACCTAGGATATAATAGGCAGTCGTAAATATTGCATATGATTTTCAGCAGCCTAACTCATATTTATTTATGAGCACGGTCTTAATTTAGCCAACGTTTTATGTTTATTTGCCTAGAGGTTGTCTGGCCTAGAAGCTGTTCAAAAGAACTAATAGTAAACTTTGAGAAATAATAACATACACAGCTCGTACAGTACAACAAATGATGCTAATTATCCTTAAGATTTATACTTAAGTTTTAATACTCAAGTGCTATAAATATTGGATGATGTATATTATGATTTAAAGCTATTTGAATCATGCCTTTTGTTGGCTACAGAACTGTGAGCAATTTCAATTAGCGTTATAAACTAAATCTAATTATCATGATTTGATTTGACTGCGTATGAAAATGATGATCTTGCTGGTCCGTGGGCAGTCTTTCTTACGTTTGTTTATTGAAACAGATTCGACCGTGACTATTTATATTATGAAATTAGCAACGCTTTGTTAATCTTTTGCTGGGTGTGTGTTGAATGTGTTTAATGCCCTAAGCATTTAGCATTGATTTCTGTATACACAAATTCAAGTATTTTATGATCATGTATCAACATGCTGGCCAAATAAAATATCTTGTTGAAACTCATCGATAAACATTCCAATCCCACTTACACTCTCTGACCAATGCGGACGCGCAGCAGCATTCCTTGACCTCTTCGAAGAAGAAACAGGAACCCACTGAAGGTTTATAAACCTTTTCTCCAACATAACATATATGCGGCACGTAGGGCAGACCTTCTGTAAAAGAATATTCAAAAAGAATATAATTAAAATGCTGAAATACTGAAATTATTATCAGTAGATTAGATCAGAAATTTAAAAACATAACAATAAATACCTATATACTAAGAAAATAAATACTTATAATTATCAAAAAGACTTCTTGGTAACAAAATCACAACTATGATATTGCAACGTTTTCTGATTCGATATCTGAGCAACAAGTTTTGTTGCTTAAAGTTTTCATAGTTTACCCAAATCTAGGGATTCCAATCTGACAAATGGACACAGACATGATTATATATGATCAGCTGTCGCTGTCAATCATAAAATATTTGATGTAAACTGTGTGCCAAAGAAGGCATTTTCTCTGGGCCTTGACATGATGTTCCATATATTTAACATTATTACACATTTTGAAATAAAACTAAGTAGAAGCTCTTAAATTTATTCTAGATAGTTTCAGTAAAAATACTTTAAATATTTTTATGCTGCTTTACTTTAAGTAGAAACGGAAGCCAATAAAATAGAATATGTTTATTGAGAGCAGCGCCAAAATCAACAAATAATTTTCCAAACAATACAAAACTGAACGAATGACTAAATATTGTTTTCTGGGGGCCATGTCGAATTGAGGAGCTTGTTTATACATTGGTTTAGAGAAACTAAACGTGTTGATTTTTATAAAGTTCCATTTTTAAATGAGAATAATAATGGTCGAATTCATTGTTCCGCTGCTGCGTGCCACAAATATTTATCCAATTATGTAATTATTTTAAATTTAATGCAAATCGACATGAGCGTCACTATAATAATGTTAGATCAATTTGCTGATCGCAATTGCGTTATTAATCTTTTGAGACAGCTCACACAAAGCGAGGACATGTCAAAAAAAATAATGCTAATCGACAGAAAAAACGAGTGTACCCGACTACGAAACTCCCTGTACCCAGGTCTAAAACATTCAATCACATCTACGTCCACTTACACATACACACACACATACACAAAGACGCACGCACACAGGCGGCAAAAGCGACAGCGCAAGCGAGGCATTTTAATTGGTGGCTGTGCTTCCCTTCCCCCTCTCTATGCATTTCTGAATATTCTTTCGTGAATAACTTCCGTGTTTATTATCCGATCGACTTGAAATTTGGACAGTAGATCAAGAGAGACTAAAGTATTGTACATGCCAAATCTTAAAGCTGTATCTTGAAAAATGTTACTGTAAAACGGTTTTTATCGATTTGCGGGGGAACGGGGGGAGATATCTGAAATATGAAACAAACTTGATCTGCGTATGGTATACAGGAACCTACATTTCAAATTTGGTGTCTCTAGCTCTTGTAGTTGCTGAGATCGACGCGTTCATCCGGACAGACTGACAGACGGACAGACAGACGGACATGGCCAAATCGAAATCTCTTTTGACACTGATCAAGAATATATATACTTTATAGGGTCGGAGATGTCTCCTTCTGCCTGTTACATACTTTTGCACAAATCCAATACCCCCTTTTTACCCATTTTATGGGTACAGGGAGTAAAGAGAAGACAACAAATTAGAAATTTTAAACTGGACTTGAATTGATTACAGCACAATTTAGAGGCCAAAACCATCTATCATTTAATTTGATTTGTGTAAATAGAGTGTACAAATGTATATGTATGTTTTTACAAAAATTTCCCACCCAACTGTACACTATGTATTTCCAACACAAACATTTACACTAAACACATACTAGATCTTTGTCCAACACTTAGTCAAGCCAGGAATAAAATATTTGGCAATACTAAGCCTTCAACTACTCTATCCCATTATAATAAAGAAAACATAAATAAAATTATAGAATTTCCAAAAGAATATAATATATACCACGAAATTTAAATATTTAAAACTTAAAAACTCAGATCTTCCGTTTCCAAGTCTCCGTCGTACTTTGAGTGCCACCTATGCGGATGACACGGCCTTCCTCGCTACCAGCTCGTGCAGGAGAAATGTTTCGGCCATGGTACAGGAGTTCCTGAATAAGTAAGAGTGCTGGGAATAAACACGCAAAGAGTCAACATGCAACCTTTTCTCTGAAGCGTTTGAACTCAACGCAAATCTCTCTGAATGGAATCAAACACCCAAGTTAAATATGTGGGTGTTACTTTGGACCGACGCGTCGGCTAACTTGGAAGGCTTTAAGGCCATCATAATGCCCACTCTATATTGGGGCATTCGCCTTTTGGGCACGGCCTGTAACACTTCAATCCAACGGATCGAGTCATGCTAAAGCAAAATTCTCCGGAGAATTGTGGACGCTCCCTATTAAGTGCGCAACAACACGATTTACAATGGCCTTGGAGTATTGCCAGTATGCGCTACAATCAGCAATTTCGCTGATAAATACAGAGGCAGACTTCTGGCCCACACCAAATCCTTGGCTACTCGCCTAGCAAGGCCATTTAGAAGCAGAAGGCTTGTCCGACTTCATCCTTCGGATAACTAGATTTAAACCATCCCTGTACCCACCCTTCATACTAATACTCACTCTACTGTCTACTGTAAGTTTCTGTCTTCCCCTGCTCCGTAACATTACATTAACATTATGAAAGTGTTTTAAGTACCAAGGAACATAATAAATATATGTAAGCTTATCAAAAAAATTTAAAAACACACTATAAATCTTCCTTCTATTTTTAATCATATACGAAACTAAAACTTTATTATAAAATATCCGAAGGCCTTAGTAGCCAGCGCTATAAACCACTTTTTAGTATAAACTCTTATAGTAAAACTATCAATACGAATAAATAAATAAAATATGTAGGTCTTATAGAGGCAATTATAGCATTTATCATAGTCTTATTACTGAAGAGTTCCTTTGTTAATTTAGTTTGTTATTCGATTTAGGGCCATTTTCTCCTAATACATATGTATGTATATGCCTCAACTTCAAATGCATAGAAAAATCTATAAAATGTTTGTTAAACAAATATTTGACTATAAAAAATCGTTATTGAAATTAAAATAGGAATGTTAACCCTAATTTCTGAGCATTGCATTATAATAATAATCAGTGGCAAATAAAATAGTAAGCTTCCTCAATTTTATTGCTTAGCGTTGTGATTCATCAAACGTCAGCCAAAACAAAGCCAACAATTCAATAATTATATTAAAAAATGGTATATGCAAATATTATATGCATGGTTGAAATGTGAAAAACTCAAATTTAATTGCACAAAATTATGGAAATAAGATATGGCGTTACAAACACTTCAAAACAATGCTAAAAATATATTACAAGACACATAAGAAAACCATAACCACCCACAGAGTAGTAAAAATAACGATTTTCATTCAGGGAACTGCAGATCTATGGGGCAGGTGTTTCGTTCGACATTGATATTTCAGGCACGTATTCAACTGAATGAGTTGGTTGTTGTTGTCAAGGCCTACGGCGCAGCATATTAAATACAAAACACAAAGTCAGTAGCAAAAAATATTTCTCGTTGATATAGAAATAAATTCCAATACAATATATATTATTCGAAACTGGCTGAGATTTGACGTTAGAAACAGTCGATTTTGTTGTTAGGCAAATGCAATTGAGATTTATAGATTTTGCTGTTCGTTGAGAGAGAAAATATTTGAGATGGGTGATAAGGAGACATTTAAGAACAGCGTGCAATTTTATTTAGGGTTAAAGTTTAGTCCGTGTTACATATAAATAAAGTAAATCAACAAAAAATCTGATTAGGCAAAAATATACTACGCACAAAGCAACAAGAAAAAACAGCAATCTTTGGGGTGCCGATACTAAAAAGGCTTTCCGAATGTTTTGTAATATAAAAGCTAAATTTTCGATGGTTTGCACTATGTATGATATAGTGATCAGAATTTAATAAAATTTATTGAAACTACTATAAGAGGTGTAAAATAAGTATAAAATATCTGTACAAACAATAAAGTTTTTCTTATTTAAACAGGATTTTTTCCGTAAACTCCGAAAAACGATTGAAACAGCTTTAAAAGGGAAAAAAGCTTTATATTTCGTTTGAAAACGGGAACATAATATCGAAAACTACCAGGAATGAAAATGGGAACAGACCTGAACTGTTGAACCCTTTGCGAACCGAGTACAAACACAAACTGGCAATTGATAAGCTTAATAGCTGCCTTTATTTATTTATGGAAAGGAAGTATGCTTTAAACATCAAGCACACTTGGCTTTTTGAGATAACAGTCGGCATTCTTGGAAACTGATTGACACTCTGAACGAAAGGCTTTGTTAAAGTACTTGGGTATATGAATGCACCTTGGGGTGTCCGCGATTAAAAGCCTTCGGTATGTGGGCTGCCCCGTCACTAGACCATAAACACAATCTCAATTAAAACCTCTATATTAGTCTACAAGAAACACAAGTAGCTGAAAAATTAAATTTAATGAGCGCATTTACTAGAACACACAGAATAATACAATTTAAATGCGAGTGCATTTCGAAAATTGTGCACGCCTTGAAGAAAAACCATTCAAGTGTAGAAAATGCGAAGTGCCGAACCCACAAAACGACGACTAGCCGCCAATGCACATCAAAACACACAGAGAAAAACAAAGAGAATTATAAACTGACGCTTGGACACTTGGAATGTCAGTGTAACAACAGTGAGGCTACGTTATATGGAAATTGTTAATGAAAATCAAATTAAAAAACAAAATACACTTTAATTATCTGTCATTATCTATCATTTCAATAAGTCTGAGCTAAGAATATTTAATCTCCAAGTCGAAAATGGGGAAAGGGATCATTTCTTTTGAATCTTTACAGGCTCACATTTATTTTACAATTTGGTTGTAAAAATATTGAACAAAAACTTTTATAAATTAGGTAATTTTAATATCGTTAATAACATATTTTATAATTCAAAATCTCAAGAAAAAGTGGTGTAAAATGTTTTTGTAAAGCAAATCAATCTAAAAGAAAGCGAAATCTATGTAAGTGAGTAAAATTGAATGATCGTTGGCAACATTATTGTACAAAATGATAATTAAAAAAATAAATTCTTCAATTATTTCCATTCTAGCGGTTAACGACTGTAAGCTATAAGCAAATCAATGCAATGGAGCGTAGCTGCGGTTAAGTCGATGTGGACCACAAAATTTACGAGTAACTACTTCCGTGATGGCCACGAGCTCATGCAGAGAGCGCGAGAGAGAGAGAGAGAGAGAGAGATAGATAGAGCGAGAGAGAATAGAGAATGGGACAGTTTAGAGGTTTGCTTAGCTTGCATCATCTTTGAGCTGCACTCAGTGCGTGCCTGTCGCTCATTAGCCAATGAAATTGTTGGATGTAATGAGTTAATGAAGCTTTACTTAAGCTTCTTCCAAGTAGGTTAGTGGCACTCGCTAAAGTTTTCATTTTCATAATTTTTCATAATTTGCAACTCTTTTGTTTACCTGTGAGAATTCTTAAAATTTGCGGTAATGTTTGTTTATTATTGTTAAGCGCCATGTGTGCTTGGACTACTAGGCAGCTCATTAATATCATTTTATACGAGAAGGGGGTGAGCAATTTACGACCTGAATCAGTGGAGGTATTCTACGGGAATATATTATCGGGAAACCTTGTATAACTTACAGGTCAATTGTTCTAAATATTAGTAGTATAGGTTTGGTATCCTATTTACATACAATTTCACCCCCAAACTCGAATCTTTAACATCTGGCTGTTACTCACCTTCCCCGTGCTGCATCTCGCACCAACAATGATCATTTAGGAACTGTGGACCCAAACAATATTTCAGCACTGTCGGCGTGCACATCCTGGAGCTGCAGGAGTTGCGGGTGTTCACGTTTGCTAAAACGAGACAGGCAGAGATAAAGAAAGGGAGAGAGAGAAAGCTTAGAATGAGCAAAGAGTGCACGTGTTAGACAAAAGAGAGTTGCGTCTTACTCTCATTGTACTTGCGCAGCGCTTGAATTGCCTCCTGCCTGGAAACCTGATGATCAAATGTGAACTCCTCGTAGCTGTCGCTTATAGTTGGCTCCCTGGCCCTCAGATCTTCTTTATCACAGAGAATGCAGGAGGTTTGCGGAGCGGCCAGTGTTGAGCTGAGGCAGAGCGCCAACAGTAGGAATAGGCGCAGGAATGTGGAACCTTCAGCACAGTTGTGGGATCGTATAAAGTATGTATTGTTTTGTAATCTTTGGCAGCAAGAACAGTCATCACTCGTATTACCATAACTTGTGCTGCACTCTATGTGCTCCAGGCTATTTTCTGCTGTGTTCCACATAATGTTTAAAGTTTTTAATACGCTTTGCACAGTCACATTATTCGATTTTTTGTTCCTATTCCTTCATTGAGTTTTTATGTCAAGTGGTATTTTTTCTGTGTCGGTTGTTTTGGTAATTTAATACGATCCGTAAGTCGTGCTAAGTGCGAGAGTGTAAAGAGGATGGAGAGGGAACGTCTTATTAATATGTTAGAAATGCGGCTGTACCCGTATAGAGAATATGGTACAGATACTACATATACATTCTATATTAAGTTCTCTGAAGTGTACTTTTCCAAATGAGCTGCGATTTTCCTATACACTTTACAGCTGATTGGTTTGTGGGAATTTGTTAACTAAGAAACTAAAAACTATAGTTAAGAACTATAGTTGAAAGGCTCATTAATCGAAGCGAAAAAGCGTAAACTGTGGATTGAATTCCTTGGCTCGAATGGTACACTTATAAGATCAGTTCCAATATGACTAGAAAACTTATAATTTGTACAAATTATACTTGAATTACGAATCAATTTATCCAAATTTGATGATCTGCTTATACATATATTGTTCATGTAAATATCTTGCTAATTTATTGTACTATGTTGCTTCAAAAGGAAACAACTTTAATCAGCAATTTTCCGCATGTCTTATCCGCATTCTTATCATATGAGAAACTTAGTATCATACTCATATTGTTTTTATTTTTTAATTATAGATATAATTATTTTCATTTTATGTACCTTTCTTAAAACATTTTATTCTTTTGTTTTTTATAGAAAAATAAATTTCTGATTATATTTATTTACATGTAAAAACATTTAATTTTGTTCTTTTTATTAAACAATATTTTGACAATTTATTTTAATAACTAAATAACAAATTTTCATTTAACTTTTTGTAGTTATTTATTTATGTATCATTTGTAATATTTCCACATTTCACTTCCAAAGTGTTACACATTTTCATCTTTCATCTCCTTAGTTAGTAATAAATTATATGAAATTTTCATTTCAAATACAAATATTCCTGGTATTTGGCGCATAATTTATTATCCAGCAATTCGGCGACTCACTCAGCGCGTCCTCTAATCATAAATTAAAGTTACACAAAAATCGTTTTCACTCGAGAAAAGCGAAGAAAATCATTTTTCAGAAAATTCCACAACAACAACAAGAATAGTGCGTAACGTCAAATCGCGCGCTGCGTCGCATCGCTTCGCGTCACGTTTCGTTCCGTCGTATTATTCGCATAAAGAAAAACAGTTTTAAAGACGACGCGTCGCCGACTTCGACGTGCGTTTCGCTGCCTATGCAAATCGACTCTGAGCGATGCGCGGCAACGTTCCAAAGCAAACAATCGAAACGACGTTAGCGTTGGCGCTGGCGCTGACGTTGACGCTGACGCTGACGCTGACGCTGACTTTGGGGTAGGCGACGCCTGCGTCGAGCGGCTCTCGCACAAATGATCGCCATCGTCGCCGCTTTGGCTTCTTTATAAGGGAACCCTTTTTCTTATCTGTCTTATCAAGTGGTATATCATTTAATAAATAAGTAGGAATGCTCTAGTCTAGTATACCCGAGTCCGAAACTCCCGACACACAAGCACATATTCGTACTCATACCCATATGCATCAAGCAGTTCAGCGGTATTGCAAGCAAGCAGAGCCATTAAGGTAGTGGCTGTGCTGCTGCTTCTCACCGCTCTTTAGTACTGAAGCTAGTTTCTTGAATAGCTGCTGGATTTATTATCCGATCGATTTGAACGCGATAGATCAAGAGATAGTTAAGAATTATGAGTGCCCAAAATCAAGGTTATGTCTTTTGAATTGTCCTTATAAATTCAGCTCAACGTCCTGATCATATATATACATATGTACATACTAGCTGGTAATACCAGTGTTGCCCTTCGAAATATATAGATTCAAATGCATTATATCGAATTTTACAACTTGCGTCAATCGTTAAAAATACACAATAGCGTACCACAATTTTTCCACCCGTGGGAGAAGACTTTAGTTGAGCCTAATGATTTTTTGTAGGACTATGAAAATGTCTTCAAGCCTATCTAAAAAAAGAAAACAAATGATTTCACTAATTTGACCTTGGTTCCAATTTCCCGGCCGTGGCGACGGGCTGGGGTAAACTTTCTAATGTCGTTTAGCACACTATTAAATTATTTTTAGTATAGTTTTGAAAATGAGTTTGAAGCCTATTGCAAGCGTAGTACTACCAGACAATAGCTTTCCACCTATTTTCGACCCATTTTCAACTACTTTTCCGACCGTCTCTTTTACTCTTTTACCTCGGTACCACATGTGTTGAATTATTAAATGTGTAAAGCTTTCAAAATAAGTTTGAAGCCATGAAAAACTAAATAGCCCAATGCCAGATTTTCCACAAATTTTCCGACCATTGGGGGAATTTCAAAAATCGCCAATACACGTGTCGAATTATTTTACGTGAAGAGCTTTGAAAATGAATTTAAAGGTGATCAGACTAAAATTAGACTTTTGCCCATACACCCCCATTTTCCGCCCGTGGACGTTGTTTTTCCCAAATCGGTCGAAATAATTTTGGTGTAGATCTTGAAAATGAGTTTAAAGCCGATTGGATGGTAAACAAAAAAGTTTCATACAACTATTTTCCACGATTTTCCTCGCTTGTGAGCGGAAATTTGCAAAATCCCCTTCTTAGTGTGCCTTGTTAGTGCGAAGGCAATGCAAATAAAGCTGACTGTAATGTGGAATTGTCCCCTGATTACAACTTTATCTAATATTTACACGTAATAAATGTGTAATACTCGTAAGTACATTACAAAGTAAATAGGTTAATATTTATAAAAGCGTCGCAGAGTATGATAAATATCTGCGAGTTGTTCTTAGTAAGAGATCGTAAATTATCGCAAATAAAATAAATAAAATATACTGTTAGTCAAATCTTAATTAAGATCGGCAATTTGTTCAAAGCTAAGATTGTTGTAAAGATAATTTGTAAATGTTTCAACGCAATTGTAAAACACCACATACAATAACAACCAACAACTTTTATGATTGTGAACATGCAACTCTCAAATTAAGTGTTGACTAATCATCTTCAAAGTTTCAAAAAATCCCTTCCTATTTGATAAAAAGCTGGGATATTTATCAACGATGCTTATGTATATGTACATCACTCTAATTTGTAAATCACACTTTAAATATTATTATTCCCCCCGAGCATCAATTAACAATACGCAACTGATCATCAGCACCTATCAACAGTTGTTTAATTACCCCAAACCATGAAAATCAAGTGGAAAACCAATGCATGGTCGATTAAAAAGATGACACTTAATAAGCTTTGGTAATTTGTTGAAAACGATGCGGAACACGCAGTACAACATTCCTGGGCTGCCTGGGCCTACAATATTTGACACACATGGAATATTTTTATAATTTATGCTCACCTAGTGGCCCAGAGGCGAATCCCTTTAAATAGAGAGCGTAAGGGGCTGGGGGAATACTGGGTACACATAGTTCTATATTATTTACGTGTGTGTTTAAAAATAACATAAAATTCACATCAACGATGTGTTGGGGAAGTTCTTGATCTGTTTGGGACTCCACATGTTGGCAGCCTCTTTTGTTTATTTGTAATGCTGCTGCTGCTACTGCTGCAACCTGTTATGACTCCTCACTCCCCTCTGTGCCGCATCGTAAATCTTGATATGCGTCTGCAGATATTTTTTTGAAAGCGAAATTTTATGGGCCTTACTTTCTAGTATTACACAAAGACTATTAAATGTTCTGGCCTACAAAATGTGGGCGGTTATTGTTTTCTTTTGTGGTTGTGCAGCTACTGAATAAAAGACTTTAGCTAAGCATCTAACAATATAAAAATATCTGCCAAATGACGACATCAAAATGAAATCACTTAATCCAAACGCCGGCAGCGCAATAGAAAGGATATTGTGGCCAGGCAAAAACAAGAAAATTGTGTCAAGGTGAAGGAAGAGTCTTTAAATGCGTCCCCGGGTACGTCAAACAGATGTTAAGCTGGGTCAAGAGGGAGGCACATCCAAAAGAGGACGAAAATAATATTAGCCACGGGTACACAGAGACCCTGTCAAAGAGCCTTCAATGGTTTTATGGCACGCAAACTTCAATTATATTTCCAAATTTGCATAAATATATATTTGGTTTGATAATTCTTTTTAGCCCAGTTGCTACTACTATGTAAATACATTTTTCATTCATAATATCTTTTAATTGTTGATCAAATTTTATTTTTTTTACTTGTATAATTTGCTTTTGATTATTATATTATTTAATTGTTGATAGCTGAACTGTTTTTGCACTTAATGCACTCTATTTTCAAAAATGTAATGAAATAATTAGATTTTGTATATAATTAACGTGCTCCCAATATTGTATTATAATGATTTTCGGTTTTAAATTTCGTATTATACAATTGTTCATTTATTCACACTTAACATTTATTTACGAGTTTTCTTTGAGCACAAAAACATATTCAACGCGTTTTTGCAAAACGCACACAAAACGCGCGCGACTCTACAGTTGTGCAGCCACAATGCGGCGTCAACCGTTTGACAAGCACTGGGGCAGCACCCTCAGCAGCTGGCGCGCTATGAATTTAATTTACAATCGCCATGGCAACTTTTAAATCTAGACAAAACACTCAAATTTATGATCATTTTCACACTGAGCAATCAATCAGCAAATCGGCCTGGTTATAAAAATTATATCATAACAAAAACTATTTTTAATAGCCAAAAGTGACTATGCGACTGACTACTACTACATTGAAATGCTCTTAGTGCTTGAATTTTTTGAATTTTTCGCTTCTGGCTTTGGTTTTCGGCTGGTTCTGGGGGCACATACAGATTTTAATCGCACTCCGGTCAAAGCATTGTGCACAAATTTGTCAATATTTAAAAAAACACAACATAATAGATAAGTAGATGGCGACAAATGATTTTCAGTTTGTTTTTTTTGTTACAAAACTAGCGACAGTTCAAGTTCGTTTGGCTTTTTAGCAATAATAGAGAGAAAAAAAACATGCATAAATAGTTTTGTTATTGCTGCTGTTGTTACCCCTCGTTTTAAATGAAATAAACAATTTGCGTTGGATTTCAGATTTTGTTCATTCGTTGGCTGCTTTCGAAGCGCAGTAAACGAGACTCAGATGGCGACTGAAAGCGTGACGCAAACGGCGACGTTGCGGCGCCGACAGCTTGCGGCTATGGCAACAATGCGATACATCCTTTGTCCTTTCACATATCCTTTGCACCCTCCAAGCCCAAAAGCAACCCCTGCAACTTTCTATGCTCGCTGCTGGCAATGCCTCACCCTGACCAAAAGGAGAGCGTGTGAAAAATGCAGAGAGCAAGAGAGAGAGAGAGAGAAAGCCAGACAGACTAACGGTAGCATGTGTAATATAATATCCCTATCATAAGCAACAGGCTACCCACATCAAACCCAAACAAACCTGCGCAACGGCGCAAAAAACCTTCGCCAAGGACAATAGAGTCAAAGATACGCTATATAATGCCAAAAGTTTGCTTAGGCTAATGGAAGTCGGAGTAGGGGAAAGTTCTGAGTGCATTTTACGGAATACATATATTTTCTTTGATTAGGGCGGGTCTGGTCACATTTGACTGAAGATGGGTTGCGTAGGTGTGCAGCGAGCAAAAACAATATAAAAAATAGTTGAAGGAGTTTATTTGATGTCCTCATGTGTTGTGTAGTCCTTTAGTAATTGAGGTGAACTGAGTGAAGCTTGACTACTAACTAGAGCCCTAGTTATTATGCAAAATACTCTCAGACATTTTGGCTACCCTTGTTGACACCTGGGGACGTTTTCAACGAGTATATAATAAACTTAATAAAGGATACTTTGGTATACTAATAGGAATGGGTTTAGGATAGGATAGGTCAGTTTCTACAAATTTCCATGATGGTCCGCCTTCTTAACACTTGACGAATGGTGGGCTCGAATTGTGACAGGTGTTTGGCAATCTCGAGACGCATCTGTTCGCTAGATTTTCCCTCAGACTCATAAAAGTTCGTTTCGCACCATTCAAATCGATTAATATGTGCTGCTATGAATACTAGCTCAGAGACAAGTAAATTACTCGAATAGAAAATACCCAGTATCTTAAAAAAACGGATGTGTATGCGACACTCATAATAAGAGCATACATACCAAATATTGTGTCTCAAGCTATTATATGTAGTACAGTTCCTGAGATCGACGTGTATATCCGGGCAGACAGACAGGGGAAAACTCAGATGGACATGGTTAGATCGACTCGAAGGCTGATACTGTTAATCAGGAATATACATACATACTATGAATATACTTCCTAGAGCCGAACATGCCTTTTCTGTCTTTTACATAACTTAATTATGTGCTATACATAATCTTTTTAATGGTTACAGGTCCTGTATATTCTAGGGTATAAAGAATTCAAAACACACATAGTGAATAAGCGACGCATGAACTCAAGCGGTTAAGCGTTAATGATTAGCCCCAGGCGAAGGCACCAGATGCTGGCGACGAGCTAATGATGAACTGACAGTAAATTCTATATATACATATAAGTATATATATATATATCGATAGGGGGAGGAAGGGGGCTCTAGTTGGGCGACTGGGCGCCCAAGTGGCCATTGGCAAGAAGCCAATTCGATGCTTGACATTTATTATGATTGGCTTATTAGGGCACGTTCAAAACGACAACCTGACATTAGGTGCGGGTTGAGGGTGGACAAGGTGGGTAAGAGAAGCCATTTTCGCATTGATGGCACAAACCAAAAGTGCTCTTAAAAATCTACTTGACTATAGAAACTATGGCAAATACTTAAGGAAACTTAATTTTACTTAATTCAAAGTTTAACCCGATATGAAAATATGAAACTTCAACAAACATGAATCCCAAGGCATTAATAAACAATTACTCAATATGGAAAGATTAAAAATGGAATTTTCAATATTCAAAAGAATGTTAATATTGTTAATCTCAGTTTCAACAGGAAATAATAATATTTATTTAAAGAACTTCACTGAAACATTTTCTCTTGAGTTCAGTTATGAAATTTTATAATATAATTTTAATAGATTAAAGCAACGGACTTAAGAGTACATTTATATCGCTACACAATATATATATATAAATCTATCTTTACGGTCTTTTAGCCATATAAAGTACCTAACTTTGAAAGGGTATATAAAAGGTTAATTAATGTATGTATTTGTACTCGTATAAATCTGTGATAGATTCTACAAATTAAAATAATATTTTTATATATAGTAATTAGGGCGTTCTGAATTTTCCCAAGGGAAAAGCTATATCTGTATATATGTATGTCTAAAACTCTTTTACAATTTAAAGTTCTTACAGAAGGGAAGTAAGCCCAAGTAAACTATTAATTAACATAAATAGCAGGTCAAAGCTGTGTATCGTCCAATGCACCCTCTAAAGTCGTGATAGCTGTGTACTAACAATAACAAAAATATCGTCAGCTGTTGGAAACCAGTTTAATTATTGTTTTTCAATTGACCACCTATAAAGATTATGCATAACAACAAATAACTTTAGAGGTAGTGCCTTCATCTATTCGCAGTTTTAATAGCGCATTTTAAATAAGTTATTCTGGGGGCTCGTAACAGAATCCAGTTCAATCTACCTGGCAACGAACGCGTGGCATATGTTTTTTTTAGAACCCAACAAACCTGTTGAGTTCTCATAAATATTAAAACAGCAACCGGCAAATAATTATAAAAACAACTCCATATCATAAACATTTTTGCTGCCATGCATAATGAGCAGAGTTATATAGTGTAAGTGAATCGCACTTTATAGAGCAAAACCCTAAATATAAACGATAAGCATAGTCGCCGAGCTGAAAACAAAAGAAATTTGCTAAATATAAAACAAATTGCATAAATTTATTGACAACAGGTGAGGAAGCCGGTAAACAAATTCTGCAATTTCTATTTAAATAATCCAATATTATCAGGTGAGTGGCATTTAGACGAGAGTGCTTGCCTAGGAGATACCCTGTACTTGACTCTAAAGTATTTTAAGACTCCTTCAAGAAATGCAGTGGAAAGAAAACTCAAAAATTTGAAATCAACTTGATCTGCGAACGTTAGACGAAATTAATATTGATCTAGAATAGTCGTACATAACTGTTACAGATGTATATGCAGAGCTTGTTTGCTTCCATATAAGCCATTTTAAATATGTACAGGGTATTAAAAACAACAACAGAGACAACCAGCTTTTAAAATATACAAGTAAACAAAATACTAGTTTGACATATATTTAAATGAGGCGTTTGTAGTACAGGATTTTCACCTGATCAACAGATCAAATCGGGCCTATATAAGGCGCCATTTCAGCATGGCTTAGCCATAGTCATCTTGTGGAGATCGAGTAAAGATCAACGGATCGTTGTTAAATTCGTAAAATACATATAAAAACCGCGTGCGAGGAAAAGTTCTGCATAAATTGAGTCTGAGTGATAATGGTAAAGAATTTGACATCTGTAAAATTATATAACATAGTCAAAAAGTTAAAATAAATGGTGGAGTTTTAAGTGTACCAGAAGTTTACTAATACTCGGTGTAATCATTTCTCAACACGAATAACAATACTGTTAAGATTCCTGTGGGAAAAGTGTTAACAACTATTTCTAACACAAGTGAACTGTAGGAAAAGTTTTAAGAATGATAAAACTACCGATCCTTTACATTTGCGTACCTTCAAATTAAAAAAACTCTTCTCTTTTCTATATTACTTCACCACATATAGACAAGCTATACTGACAAAGGATCCAAAGTAAGTTTACAATGCAAAACTTACAACGAATGTAAACCAACTTAAATAATTTGATCTAATTTCAACAGCCAGAAGCCGGCAAATTCTTGAGCTTTAATCATCTAACGTTTTACGTTGGCAACGCCAAGCAGGCGGCCAGTTATTATACGACCCGTTTGGGCTTTGAACCGCTTGGCTATCAGGGATTGGAGACAGGAGAGCGACGCTATGCAAAGCATGCGGTGCGCCAAAATAAGATTGTCTTTGTGTTTGTATCGGCATACTCGCCCGATGACAAGGAGCATGGATTGCACTTGATGCAGCACGGCGATGGTGTCAAGGATGTGGCCTTCGAAGTGGAGGATTTGAATGCAATCTTTAACCTGGCGGTATCGCGCGGTGCTGAAGTCGTGCGCGATATTTGGGAAGAGAACGATGAGCATGGCTTTGTGAGATTTGCCACCATCAAGACGGTAAGTCAACATTTAAAGATTTTACTAAAGTTTCACTTAAAATTCAGTTGCATTTTCCAACACTACTTGTTATCAACACTAAAAATAGCTTTCAAAGTTTCTTAAAGTTACAAGTTAGATTAATTGTATTTACTGAATAAGCTTTAATTTGAAAGTTAGATTAACTGATGACAATTTTATTGCAATTTTCAAACTTATAGTGTATAAGGTGCTTAACTATCTCATTAATTTCCTATTTTGATCCCATTATAGTACGGCGACACTACGCACACTTTTGTGGAGCGTAATGGCTATAAGGGTGACTTTTTACCTGGCTATCGGCGCAGTGTAGAGGATGTGCTCCTGAAGAATTTGCCAATCACTAAATTGAACTTTATTGATCATGTGGTAGGCAATCAGCCGGATTTGGAAATGGAGAGCGTCGCCGCTTGGTATGAGCGCATTTTGCAGTTCCATCGGTTCTGGTCTGTGGATGATTCGCAGATACACACCGAGTATTCGGCACTGCGCTCCATTGTCATGGCCAACTTTGAGGAGACGGTCAAGATGCCCATCAATGAGCCAGCCAATGGCAAAAAGAAGTCGCAGATCCAAGAATATGTGGACTACTATGGCGGTGCTGGTGTCCAGCACATTGCGCTCAATACGGATGATATTATCACAGCTGTGGAAAACTTGCGGGCACGTGGCACAGAATTCTTGACCATACCCTCCTCGTATTACGATATACTGCAGGAGCAGCTATCGCATAGTCGCACTAAAGTCAAGGAGGATATGGCAATACTAAAGAAACTAAACATTCTCGTTGATTTCGATGAGAATGGTTACCTGTTGCAGATCTTTACAAAGAATTGCCAGGATAGGCCTACGGTCTTTCTTGAGGTCATTCAGCGTTATAATCACAATGTAAGTTGAATATTTTTCCATTATGCGGTGTCAATTTAATTTTATTTTATTTTTTACTTATTCTAGGGTTTTGGTGCTGGCAACTTCAAGTCGCTGTTCACTGCCATTGAGATCGAGCAGGCAAAACGCGGCAATTTGTAATTTTCAAAAGAGAATAGAGCATTTAAACATATTGTAAACGGTCTATTAAAAATAAACCACAAGTCTTACATTTTAGTTATTTCTTTTTCTGATCTACAAAACGGCGATCAACAATAACTTCTTTGCGTGGATCATTTTCCGCAAAGGAAACCATGAGTGGATTCCAAAAGCCTTCAGGCGTATTATTTTCCAACTCGCGTTCATCATGATGTCTACAACTATTCAGATAGTCTCGTATCTTTTCGTCGTTCAAATTTGTGCCCATGAATTTGATATACTGCAAGCATATAGAAGGAAGGAAAATTAAAATATTTATATACTCGTGTAACTTCTAAGATTTCGCACCTTTTCACACTGCACACAGTCAAAATTGTAACGTTCCATTAAATTCATATCGGGTTCCTGCTTCACCACAATGGGGCGTGGAATGATTTGTTCCTCCTCCTCTTCCTGGTCGTCTTCCTCCATACAAAAATCTTCAGGCAGCTTGGTAGACTCATTACCAAAAGGACTTGGTAGCTCTGTGAGCGGCTCATGTTTTATACCTATTGGAGCCGCACTTGAACTAGTGGTAGGTTTTCCTTTAACAGCCGCCTGTTTTCGCTCTCTGATTAGCTTTGCTTCGAATTCCTGCAGCTTTGTCAGCGAGACTTCATCATTCTCTTTGATAACTTCCTTCATAAAGTCCATGGTATTCAAGTTTTTGGTTTCATCGATGCTATCATCGATAAATACAATGTCTTGTGTACCAGGCGTAAGCAGCACTACGCTGGACGAATTTGAAATGCCGCTAAAGTTGGGAAAGGCAACCGGTGGGGTCGGCTGAGGTGCTGACGGATCTGGACATAAATCAAAGATCGACTCATCATCGTTAAAATCAAAAGCGGGCTGGTTGTGGCTGATTTGTGTCGTGCCGCGGCTTTCGTTGGAGTTGTCGTTTAAGGCGCTGTTGTTGTCGGCTCTGCAAACTTGTTATAGGTAATTATTAATTATTTTAAAGCTTAATGCTACTACCTGGCCGAGTACTCACCTTTGTAAAAGAGAACGCGATTGCTTGGCATGTTTCAGCGAGGTATACAAATTGGGGCTGGATTCAATGACTTCCTTATCGGACCCCGCGAGGCTGCTCTTGCTGACATCAAAGTGCAAGCGCGTTTGTTTCAGTTTGGGGGAATTGCTACGAAGTGTCAGCGACATTTTTGTCTTGCCCATTGGCAATTTATCTATGGGTGTTTTGCCTAGCCAACCGTTGTTGGTCTCCTTTGATATTGTGCTCTTTGGCTGCTCGTTCTCGCAATTGCGTATGTTCAGCCTACGCCGTGAATTCCAGGGTTTGTAAGGACTGATCGCTGGCTCTGTTTCTGTAATGGTTTCCTCCTCATCATTATCCGACTGCAATGCTATGTTCATGTTCAGCGAGTCCTGACTTTCAGGCAATAATGGTGAGATATAATTATCAGTTGATTGTACGCTGCTGCGTCGTCTCAGTTGTCGAGCCTTTTTGGGTGAGATTCTGCGACGCTTGGGGCTTAAGTTGGAGCTCTGTCCCTGCCGTTGCTGCAACAAATCTATGGCACTCAGTAGTTTCTCGTTGTGCTGCTTTAATTGGCTAATGGTATTCGCATTTTCTACGCACAAACTCTGCATCACTATAAGAAAACAAAGGACTTTTATGTTGGACTAAGAATCCACAATTTGTAGACTTACTCAAAAAGTGCTGTTTTATTATGTCCAACGCGTTTATAACGCATTTTGACGTTTGGTCGCTATTGTCTTGACACGTTGGACAAGCCATATTGGCAGTAAAATTAAAAATAATAAATTATTTTGCTTTGTTTATTTTTTTATCAATCAGTCAGACCAGGGCTAGAGCTACATATGAAATCGAATGCATTGGGCTCGCGCGTTTATTGTCAGAGCATGTGGCAGCGCTGGCTGCCAGGGATGCTAAGCAAAAAGCGACAGTGTTGACAAACGATTGCGGCAAACTTCTTCATTCTCGTGTTGATTTTTATTCGGAAAATTGCATTTTAATTAATAAAACTGCAGATGGCACATTTGAGCAAAAGCTCAGACAAGGCTTTGAAGCTATTGCGTACCTTACCGCGTGTACAAATAGGCAACCTGCGGCCAAATCCTAACTCAAAACAAAATGTGAGTGGCCCGGTTGGCCGGTTAAATAACAACATTTCGGACTCTATAATATTCCGATTGGAACTCTCACTATCTATAGGATAAACGCGGACGAGCTCAGCATGGTGGCGATAAACATGGCGCCGGCAACAAGGGATCTGGTCAGCGTCAAAATTTCATGCGTCTAGGTTACGAAACGGGCAATCAACCATTCTACCTGCGCTTCCCCTACGAGCCGTACTACAAGGGCCATCATACGCGCCGTCAATATCCGCCCATTTCGCTACTGCAGCTGCAGGTGCTCATCGACACCAATCGCATTGACATAAGCCAGCCAATTGACATCACCACGCTGTGCAATTCCGGTCTGTTGTCGCTGAAGCCATCGGAAATGGAGTATGGCTTTCAGCTGACAGACGATGGCTTGGACAATTTCAAAGCCAAGATTAACATTGAAGTCCAGCACGCCAGTGAGGCAGTCATAGCCGCTGTGGAGCGTAATGGTGGCGTCCTACGTACTGCATACTACGATCCCCGCAGCCTGCACATAGTGGCTAATCCACAGAAGTGGTTCGAAAAAGGCATGCCCATACCGCAGCGGATGCTGCCTCCCCAGGATGCTGTAGAGTACTACACAGATGCCAAGAATCGTGGATATTTGGCCAATCCCGAGGAGATAAGCAAGGATCGTCTAGTACTGGCACAAAAATACGGCTACGAGCTGCCACGCATTGAGGATGATGCAAACTATGAGATGCTCAGCGCCGCCAAAGATGCGCGACAGCTGTTCCATGGTCTAGAGCCAGGTTGGCTTATAAACCTAGTGGACAAAACCATAGTCAAGCTTAAGCCAACATAAACATTGTTTTTTTTCTGTTTGTTACTACGCTTTGTTAAGTAAAGAAATGTATTGTAAAACGGGTTTTTGGACTACGATTACACAGAATACTAAATAGGACGCACATATTTGTTAAATTCGTCGTCTATTATTATTATATAAACACCTGCTTGGCCGACAGGTTCTCCATAAAGGGCTTCACAACAGCGCTGGTGGCAAAGCAAAAGATTAGGCCAAAGGTTATTGAAATGGGCAACGCTGGCAATGCCTTGCGCCAAATGGCCAAGAGGAGCAGAGTCAGGCAAAGGCCAATCAGTATGGCCACAAAGCAGGCAATTGTTGTCGTCCAGTCGCCATAGCTGGAGGCTTTGCCCACCAGCACAGAGTAGAATATGAAATCGCCTAGACCCAGCTTAATGCCACCTAAAAATAATTTAACAATAATATACGGGCCTTCAAAAATCGTTACTTGAACAACTTACGTTCCTCCTGTCCCTGCTGCTGGGCCTGATCAGGCGCAGTAACCGTGCGATATTCATTGGAGTGGCGTCCATTGCCGCTTTGCGTGCTCTGTACCTCAATTTGGCGACGCGCCACACGCTCACTCAGATTGGCGGACCATTCCGGCGTGAAACCAGCAGCTTCAGCTATAATGTATGAGTATTAAGATTGTTTAAATTGTATGATGCGGATAAATACTTTTGGAACAGATAACAAGCAGCGTCTTACACCATACAAATAATAAAACAAGAAGGCTATATGAAATTGTACTAAAAATTGCGCATAAAGCATAAACAAATTCACAAATTGTAACCTTAATCTTTCTAACTTGAAAGCTCTTTTAAAGTTAGTTTTCTATTTCATTGTACTTTAGGCAGCCTACAGCCCAATTTTTAGTGCTTAACACTGGCGACGACACAAAATAAAACAGACGAGTTCATAATACAAAATAACAAATAAGCATTTAAGAGTTTTAAGTAGAAGAAATCATAAAAAAATAAAGGCATATGTACCGTTTCCGTGCAAATTGCTTTTAAATGTCACAAGTGGCATACCTTCAGCAGCCGCCTGATTTTCCTGCTGATGCTGATTGGTGCGCGAATTACCTGAGCGTGAGCTGCTAGCACCTGCCGCTGGCTCCGGTGAGGCGAGCGAGTTTTGTGTGGCTCGTGTTGTGGTTGTAGAGTTACTAGATGATGGCGAAGATGTGTCGGTTGGCAGTGACTGTTGTGGCGTATAGTGTGTGCCCATGTATGTGTAAATAACCGTAGCTATAAGGTTTGGATTAGAATTAAAACAGAGCTTTAGTTATTTCAAAGAGGCCAACTTACACGAGTATATCAAGGCGGGAAAGATTTGCTCATTGCGTTCCTGTGCGGTTTCCACCAAAATACGCAACGGTCCCCGTGGCGACAACACGGCTATGAGATCTGTAATTGAGACAACAGTTAGAACTGACTGTGAACTGAATTACAGCGTATCATACCCCAAATAGAGATTGCCGCCAGCACCGCCCAGGCCGTCCATTCCGGCAGATACTTGATAAACACCAGGGCCATCAACGCGGCTACAAATATGAGATAACCCTGTTGTAAGCGCAACGGACCCTGCCAGTGTATGGCCATCATGCCGGCCACGCCAAAGTTCCACATGATTAGGAGTGCCGTGGGATAGTCCATAGGAATGTTATAAGCGCGCAGCAGCTCCTCCAAATATAAATACGTAAAGATGAATAACAGCATAAAGGAGGACAGTATAAGCCAGCCGTGTATAACACGATAGCAGCGTTTTTTGTACAACACAATAAGCAGTATGGTCATTACAACCACCACGCTCATAAGGATCAAAGAGTTGGCCAAGGCATTCCAAAACTTGACGCTCGGCTCTGGCGATTGCTCGTGAAAAGGCGTGTAAAGGCTGCCAATTAAAAGTTAATTAAGTTAATTTAGATACAGTTAGTTAGTTTAAGTTAGTTTAAATAACGATTGGAATCTAGTTGTTACTTACAGATAGACATCCGTACTATTGTAGAAGCTAATCGAGTTAATGGTGGCCACAACGACCAGCATACACAGGGATACGGGCACAAATAGTTTAATGACATGTTGGGCACCATATTTTAGACCCTGATCCTCCTCAATATCCTGCTGTGGCGGACCAGGTTCACCATCACCGCCGCCGCCTGCGCTTTGTCGTTCAGGCCGAGCGCTGGAATCGCGCACGGTGACGGTGGGCACGGCAAGCACAGGCTGCAAAACATTCGAGCCATAATTGGGCTGCTGTTGTTGTTGCCGCTTTGGAGGACGCTCCAAACGCTCTGCTGCGCCGCTCAGGCTTCCATCAGCGCCAGTCGTTCCCGATGTTGTCGACGACGAGGCATAGACGTTTGTTTCCATGAGCGGTGTGCGTTCGTTAGCCGCCGCCTCCTCAGCGTTTAATGACGCCCACTTCGATGCCGTAGTTGTGGGAAGTTACTTTAAAAGTGCGCAATGTGTAGACCGTAAGTATGATGATTGAATGTTTAAATGAATTTCAATGATTTATTTATGCACTACGTACATTTATTGAAGTTAAAAGTAATAAATGCTTGCCAGCAAACTAAAAAGACTTTCTTTTGTTTGCGTTTTGCGGACGACTCATACGCTGTTAGAGATGAGCGACAAAATGTATCGAATGTGTAAATAAGGAAAGCAAATAAAATGAACAATAGACCTCCAAATTAGGAAAAATACATAGGGTGGACGAATACGCAGTCATGCAGAGACAAGGAGATTCTGGAATGGGAAAGTCAATTTAGCTTTATTGTCAGTGTCCTACCCAAGAGAAAAAACATTTTTATGCGAAATAATATCACATTTCACAACTCGTATACTCGATATATACTGATTTCGCGCGCTCTTCTTATCGATTAGTGCAGAACACCGTAGTTTCGATAGTTCTAGATTGCTTTGTTTCGCAGCTGTTGTTGTAAAACAGAACAAGTTTAGTGTGAAATAAAATAAAGTAAAATCATTTATTTTGTGCTTAATTGCACAAAAAGTGTTGATAGTAGCATTTTAAGTGCTGCTCAATGATAAAGTATCTGAAAGAGCAAAACCAAATAGTCACTGTTTGCCTTAAAGAATGACAAAAATATAAACGCTGCATTTTCTACCGGCCTTTTGTCTTCTCGCTGTTGCAGTCTAAATTTTATTTTTAATGCATGTCAAACGTGTAACGAATTGATATAATTATTGTGATTTCTTAGTACTCAGTGTGCTAGTTAAAGAATACGTTTAAATGTACAGTTGAGGTCGATCAAAGTACCAAAACTAAACCAAGAATGAAATGCGAGTGTTTCTTACTGTTGTCGTGGCTGTGGGCGGCAGCCGGAGAAGGTGACACGAGCAGCGGCTCTGGCCAAGTTCGCTTACGCCGTGCCGCCATTGACGTGGATAAAAAGGCAGCTGCGGTGCAAGAGCTACACAGCATCATTGATTTGCCGGACTGTCAGGATTTGCGCAAGTATTGCACGCATCAGAAGACCAGCGACAATTTGGCCATGCTCGAGTGCGCTTTGAGTTTCAGCTCCAGTCAGCTGGAGGCGCTTCCAGATGCCTGCCAGCATGCACTCTGGCTGCAGCAGCGTCAGCTGCAGTCAAGCAGCTGGGTGGAGCACACCTTGCTGCCCAGCTACTGTGCCGCCGAGCAGGGCAAGCTCGTAAGCTGCCTCAACTCGGTCGATCTGTGGGCCTGCTTGGAGGATCAGCGTCGACTGCTGCCGCAGGGCAACAGCTGTCAGCAGCAGCTGCGACGCGCACACGCGTCTCTTGGTGAGGACTATGTAAATATTGCCGATTTCTATGCAGCATGCGGTTCGCTGGTGGAGCAACAAAAATGTGGACGCATGAATGTGGAGCATTTGCCAGCGCTGCTCTCCCAACTGGGCACTGTCCAATGCCTGACGGCGCACCAAACCTCAACAGCGCCCATCGACATCAACTGCAAGGTGGCCATCAACGGCATTGAGCAGCAACGTGGCATGCTGGAGCTGTTTCGAGTTTGTTCCCAGGATTTGACGGCACTCTGTCCGCAGGTGAGTTACATCCATTTTTAAGACCCATTTCCATATTCAAGTATATTGAGAAACTATATTGATTACACCTCCGAATCGCTTTCAATTCGTTGTTCCATTTCACTCCCTGGACCCATAAAATGGGTATTAAATTTGTGCAAATGCATGTAACAGACAGAAAGCGACATCTCCGACCCTATAAAGTGTATATATTCGTGATCAGTATCAAAAAAAAAAAACGATTTGGCCATGTCCGTCCGGATGAACGCGTCGATCTCTTTTCCCTATTGGACGTATTTCGCCCTGCACTCCCGCAATTTGATAAAAACGTTTTACTGCCACAATTTTGAAGGTAAAGCTTTAGAATTTAGCATGTATAATACTTTGGTCACTCTTAATTTACTACCCAAAATTCAGTCGTCGTGTGTGGATATATATGTGGATAAGTACGTAGATGATTTTGGAAGTTGTGGACCTGGGTACAGGGAGTTTCGTAGTCATGTATACTCGACTAGAGCATTCTTAATTGTTCCAGTTGAAATACATATGTCTCTACTCTTTTTCATTTTTTAAATTCATTTGAATCGTTTTCATTCCGGTCCAATAACAGTTCTTTCAAATCGAACATCAAATTTCGAAATTCAGAACAGCCAACAATTGGAAACACTCCTCATAAATAAATTGTATTTGATTGTCCTGACTGACTGAAGCTAGACAACTGAATTTCTTACAATACTATGATAAGAACCAAGAATAAATGTTAATAATTGTAGCTACTGAAATGAAAATTTACAGGAAAACAATTAAATGCAACTTTTTTGTTTTGTTTATCAACTTGAGCTACAAACTCATTAAAGATATATAAAAATAATAATAAATAATAAAATAATAATTTTATATTCACAAAAATCAGAACAAATAAGGCTGAATAAATTTGAATAAATAAATTTTTTTTATTGTACGGGAAGAAATTCTTATAATTTCGCTGAACAAGCATTTATGGATAATTGAAAACATGTCGATTTTAATTGGATTGCCTTTTTATTTGCTTACGAACCAAAATTCGGATTTCGACATTGCGAAAATGTTTTAATTTAGGAGGTGTTCTCCGAAATCGAAAGTTACTTGAAATATGAAATTAGCGACAAATTTCCAACCAATAAACCATAAAAACCGAACAATCAAAAAATTGTTCAATATTTGTAGCAAGAAATTTACTTGTCAATAATTTTATCCATATTATAAGAGCGCGTAATGTCTGCTAAAATAATTGATTAATTAATCTTCCTTTTGCCTTTTGCAGGATCGTGTGGGCACGCCTGCCGCCTACAAGTGTCTGGTACGGCACAAGAGTGATCCATCGCTGAGCAGTCAATGTGGGAATCAGATTGCTTTGCGAGATCAACAATTGGGTCGCGATTATCGCGTGTCCCATGGCCTGGCCAAGGCTTGCAAGGACGATATCAAGCAGCATCACTGCCGACGCGGCGTCTCCGAGGACAAACAGGTGCGACTGGCGCAAATTCTGCTCTGCCTCGAGTCGGTGTCGAAGAACGGCACCAAACTGTCGCCCGAGTGCCTTGTGGAGCTGAGTGATCATCGGCGCATGCTTATGACCGACTATCAGTTGTCGCCGGAGCTGCTTAGCGACTGTGCCGATGATATACCCAAGTTCTGTCCGGAGGAGCACAAGGTGCAGCTGGTGAATGGCTTTTCAGGCAGTGGCGGCGAGATTATACACTGCCTGCTGGAACATGTGCGCACCAGGCGGGCGCAACGACGCGTAACGGCTCAATGTCAGCGTGGACTTGAAACGCTTATCAAGGTGAGCGATGCGGGCGAGGATTGGCGTGTCGATCCCGTTCTGAGACGAGCCTGCAAGCCTGTAGTTGACGTGGCCTGCAAGGATGTGGAGGGCGGCGAGGCGCGCGTCATGGGCTGCCTAATGGAACGCATTGGCACAACCGTAATGCGGCCCGACTGCGAGCAGGCACTGCTCATTATTGAATATTTTGTGGCGCGCGACTTCAAGCTGGATCCGCAGCTGTATAAACACTGCCGCGACGATGCCATCAAATATTGTCGTGCCAAGCGGCAATGGGACGATATACAGGATGTGCAAATGGACCCAGAACGCGGCCCACTCATACTGCCCTGCCTGCATCGCATGGCTTACAGCGAGGATGAACATCAAACGTTGCGCAAGGACTGCTTCAGAGAGGTGAAGCGTGTAATGCGCCAGCGTGCCATCTCCGTGGATCTAATGCCCGAGGTGGAGGACTATTGTCTCTTGGACTTGTCACAATTCTGCGGCGAGCATACCGAAAAGGGCTCGGAAATGGAATGCCTGCAAAACAGACTAGAAAAGCTGCAGCCCGAATGCAAAGCGGTTGTAACCAAATACACAGAGGAGGAGGCAGCCAATGTCGAGCTAAATCCGGTTATTATGGCTGTTTGCACGGAGGCCATGCAACAGCATTGCTCGGACATACTTAACTCCGGCAAGGATAATGGTTAGTTAAACTGTTTAGCTTTTATGCTGCGACCTTAACTCATGCTCTTCTCTACCTACAATTACAGGCAACATGATGGATTGCCTGATTTCGCACAAAAACGATGCCGATCTGCGCAAGGACTTGCGCTGTCGCGCCGCCATTGAACACTTTCAAATCATATCGCTGAAGAGCTATCATTTCACCACCAAATTCAAGGAGGCATGTCGTCCGTTTGTGGCGCGACATTGTGCTGCCAGCGCTACCAAAAATGAGGTGGTTGCCTGCCTCAGCGAGGTCATGCGCAACGATACCATTCGCGCCCAGCGTCATCAGATACCCAAAGACTGTCGACAGCAGGTCAAAGCGCAGCTATATCAGCAACGGGAAAGCATTTTGCTGGATCCCAAATTGGGTAATGCCTGCAAGAACGAATTGGAGCAATTCTGTGCCGATCAAACGGGCCCCGGTCAGGTGAATAAAAATGCAAGTCATCTAAATCATTTATATCCCCATAATACACCAGACACCCACAAACTAAAACCATTTGAATGTAGTACGTCGCTTGGTACACTTAATAATCAACATTTCTTTCAGGCCTTGGAGTGTCTCATTCAGAAAACCCCGCGCCTGGGCAAGGCCTGCCATCATGCAATCTTTATGATAAAGAAATCGGAGCTGGGCGACAGCGGTACTGACTACACGCTGATCAACACCTGCAAGGAAATGCTCTACAAATACTGCCCCAACACGGAGACTGTAAAGCTTCTAGACTGCCTGAAAACCTATAAGGATGATCCAAAGTTTGACCAGCGTTGTCATTTGGTTGTTGTCAATCGCATGATTGAACAAAATACTGACTATCGCTTCAATCCCACTCTGCAAGGCGCCTGTGGCAAGAACATTGATCGTTATTGCTCAAATATTGTAGCGACAGCACAACCAAATGAGGAACTCAATGGCAAGGTGAGCATTAAACTGTAATAATCATTGCTTTGCATTACACTAAGCTACGTATTGCAATATCCCTTGATATATCTGAAGCTGTTCTCAAGATAATATCAGAAAGAAGCTTCACTATGCTGGCAAACTAAAAGAAGTGGTTGTCCGTTCGCGTATTAGTCGCCTCAGTTTTGACGAAACTAGGAAAGTTCGAAGTCTAGAATAAGCATTTTCTATGAACTAGTGAACCTTACAAGTCAAAAGCTTTTGCGTTGCTTACATGAATTTTGAACGACATGGGAAAAGTTTTCAAAATGCATCCTATGCTAATTTTTCCAAGACCAAGCAAAGGATCTTAAAGTTGTGTTATATTTATAAACTACATTATAAAATATTAAAATAAGGGCAATATGTGTTAGCTTTCAATATGAACACAAATCCGCTTTAAGACTTGACATCCTGACGCTGAAAACGTTCATTATGCGGATCATCAATAGTGGCTGTTAGCGTCTCCAGCAAATCTTCGCTGTGGGTTATGTGGAGTCCGAGCCGATTATAAGGTCCACTGGGACTAGTTAATGCGCTCAGCGCCTTGGGCGCACCGCTGATGGCAAAGGAGGTCCATAGCTCGACCATCTGCTTTGCCATCAGCGTATCCTTGCCCTGCAGCGGATGCGTGGCAAACAGATAAATATTATCATTGGAATGATGCACGCCGCCATGGAATGGATAATGTGAGTTGCCAAACTCATAGCCAAAGCGCGTGTGATGACCCTCGTATTCAAAGCTATAGACATAGACTGGAACAGTCGGTTGGCGGGTGTGCAGCTTGCTGGCCATGCTAATGACTGGTGACTTCATGAAAATCGTCGAGGTGTGCTGGAGAAGGAAGCAAGCATGTTAAGTGAGCTTAAGACGTCTTAATTCGTGTTTATTTTGAGTCAAAAACTCACATCAAAGTAGGCAGGCAAAGCATCCTTGTGGTCATGACTGTTCAACAGCTGAGGCGTATAGAGCAATCGATAAAGCAGCTGATCTGTCAGGCCTGTCGCGTCAGGGGCCATGTCCATTAAGCCCTGAGAGAACTGGCGTACGCTCAAAGCGCTAACATTAGAGACTTGCGCAAACAATGCATCGTAATACGCTGGAGTGTGTGGCCAAGTTAATAATAAGGATCATTAGTGATGACTAATTACTTACAGGCCAGTACAAAGGAGCCATCGTGCTGTGTAAAGCCTGTCAAGATTGGCACACCACGCTGATAGTTTTTGAGCAGCTCCTGTGGCTGTTGCGGCAAAATGCCCTGCAGATCGCCCACAAGGGGTGAGAATCTTTCCGATGCAGTGGCCTGCAGCAGCTGCAACACTGACGCCTCACGCACGCAACGCAGCAGCTGATCCTGCTGCTCACATTTCTGACAGCCCAAATTGACGCAGATTCTGCGTGCCTGTTTAATTGGATCCTTAGTAATCGCCCATCCGGCAAATATTGAGCCCGACTGCACAATCGCACGTTGAAAGTGATGTTCCGATGTGCGTGGACTCAGCAGCAAAGCGCTGGCCACGCCCGCTCCAGCACTCTGGCCGACAATGGTCACCTGGCCGGGATCACCGCCAAACAAGTGAATATGCTGCTGCACCCAGCTTAAAGCTAAGAGTACGTCTCCAATTGGCGCATTGCCAGGCAACTCCTCGGTGTAGGTGGACAGCCAGCCCAGGGCGCCGATACGATAATGTGGCACCACCAGGACGACATCGCGCTCCAGCAAATAGTCTGGCGGATGATCTTGCGAGGAGCCATTGTAGAAACCACCACCATAGATATAAAACATCACGGGCTGACGAGCCGTAAGCTAGTATCAAGAAAGAGAACAATTAAAAGTGAGTGATACTTTTTGATACCCTGTAGCCCTGTCGGACAAAGGCATATTCAACCCTTTTTATAATAAATTTGTGCTTACTCTTGACCTATTCTTGATCTATTTATAAATCAAGTCTCCCCAAACCAAAAAAAAACGAAACTACAATCGCATTTTCAAAGATAAAGAATTGTACTTTGATACAATATTATTTTGGCACGGTATCTATATGTATTCTAAATATTTTCACAACGATCGTATTATTTAAAAAAGCTGTCGCTACTTGAACTGTTTTTACATGCTTACAAGTGTTTTTAAACTGAGATTCAATAACAAAAACAATAATACACAATTACAAAGCAATTTTATGCAACATGTGCGCTCATAATTCTCAAACGGTTTAAACATTGACTTAACGAACTGGATTGCCCATTGTGAGATAGGAAACAGCTTTTCAATCAGGCAATACTTTTATATATTTATTTAATTGGATTATTGCATATTTATTTGCCTTACTTTCCTTAGTCTCTATAAACTTGTGAAACCTTATTATACAAATTGCCTCCATTGTTACAAGATAGTGTTTATAGCCCAACTGAGTCTACAAGTGATAAATGTGGCATAAAGTAGTCATAAAATATGATAAGCATTTATAGTTTCGGATAGCTGAAGATGACAACCTAAACTGCACAAAAACTTCAAAAACAAGCCAAAATTCGCAACAATTAAAATCAAAAATCTTGTTAAACAACTTCTGAGTCATAAGTTTTGACCATCTAAAATATGTTTTGTTGAATTTGGCATTAACCAAAAGAATTTCATCAGAATACATTATTTTTGTTGGGTTTCATTTTTTTAGCTTAAGACAATTTCACTCACATTCTTTGTATAGACACACAGATTTAGACAATCCTCCAGCTGATTGTCCGGCATCTGCGCATCCAAATTTGTTATTACCGGACAGCGTTGTCCAAAGTCCAAAGCATCGTGTGTCTCAGTCCAGGGCAAGCGCGCAACAGGTGGCTGACAATACAAATTTAATTGTTTGTCATAAACGTTAGGTTATCAGTTCGCCAAATGGGACTCAGCATTAGACGTTGATTAGACTATTAACTCACTCGAAAACGCAGCTCACCAATGGGGGCCTGTGCATAGGGTATACCACGAAATTGCATAAAGTTCTGGGCCGTCCAGGCTGTTTGTCCGTAATTGCCAAGCACTGCGCCCTGTCCGCCGGACAGTTGTACTGTCACCGTTGACAATGGCAATGCCGCTTCCGCTTGGGCTCCCATGGCGATCAGCAGCCAGCCGGCCAGGCCAGCGCATAGAAGACCGCACAAAGCTAACATCACGTATACGACACGTCTACGCATCGGATTGGACTGACTGCCCACCAGCAGACGAGCCGATTGCGATCGTTTAAAACGGTTTGTTATCGCTGCGAATACGTCTATCAGCTGTGATGTCAAACTAATTGCACATATGTATATGTATGTCTTATATTTAAATTGGTAATGGAATTGGAAAATTCACTATCACAATTCACAAAGATTTTCACATTGAACCATGGCCTAGGCTTTGCAGAAACTAATTGTACTAAAATTAACTAAATAAAAGATAAGAAGTATGTGTTTCATACAAGTAAATGAAGATATAAGCAAATCATTGAACGGAATGTAAGATATTATTATACCCTAGCAGAGGGTATTAAAATTTCGTTTTTATAATCATATTTATTTTATTTAAATATGTGAAATTAAATACACATTCTGATTCTGGTTTATATAAATTCGCTTTAAAAACTTATATAAATAATAATAAAAACGTATGCAAATTTTCTATTTATTTCAAATGTACTCTATTTAAATCTAATGTGAAATCATAACTAATTTCTTAAATCAACTTGTTTAAATGTGTTTAATTAATTAAATTTTCCTTTTTTTTTATTTTTTATACTAATTTTCAATATTAACAGGAATTTTAGAATTATCAAATTCGTTCAGATTTTCGTGAATTTCCCAGAAACTGTTTTGTTTATTTAATTAAACTGATAGTAATATAGTTTATTAAATTTAATAGTCATATCTTTTATTTAATAATGTTTTTCACTTCATCTGAGAGCACATTAAGAGCAAAGCATATTCATATTTATTTTCATTGTTAGTTAAATTACAATTACAATTAAAATACACACATTTCTAAATCTTAAAATATTCTAATTCAACACTTAAATATTTTCATATTTAAGTTAAAGTCAAATGAATTATTTGCTATGGTTTTAAATATTATATTAAAGTAATAAGAATATTCTAAAATCCTTACCTTTTTCTAGGTTATAAAATGCTTGAAGGAAAAATTCCGTCAATCAAAGCTGGATGAGCCATGCGCACAGGAAATGATTAAAATACTGCAGGAGCAGGCATTAAACTACAAACTGAATCCTGTGCTGCAGCACTTTTGCAAGTCTGAGATACAGGAATTGTGCAAGACGCACATGGACGCGGATGAACATGGCCAGGTGGAGGAATGCCTGAAGGCCGCATTTCTGCAAAAGAAACTAATCAATCGCGAGTGCCAACTTGAGGTGGCCACGTTGATAGCCGAGGCCAAGGCGGACATACAAGTGGATCCCATACTGGAGTCGGCGTGTACTGTCGATTTATTGCGTTACTGCGCCAAGGTTACCAGCGGCGATGGAAGAAGTAAGTGCATGCAAATGGATTGCATATTATAATATTCAAACTCTATTTTTGTGCACATCTAGAACTCAGCTGTCTACGAACTCTGCTGCGCGAGACACCCAACTCTCTGGAGGCGGACTGCCGCGAGAAGCTGCAGCGACGGATCGAAATGTTCCGCAATGCGGACGATGCGCTGGCCCAGCCGCCGGAGGATATTGAGCAGCTGGTTCAACAGGTGGTTACATCGCCGGCACGAAAGTTCTTCCTTGTGATATTAATGAGCGCCACGGGTATGGTCTTTCTGACGGGCATCTTCCTTGGACGCGCCACCAAACGTGCAATGGGCTTAAAGAATAAATAAAATAAGCAGACTGTAGTTGATATTAACGTAATGATAGCTGATCTGTAGTACTAGAAACATGTGTAGGATGTGTAGGATGATTCTGTGCGCTTCCCTCGTTTACCCGCGCTTGTGTTTTCCATTTTTGGACCCATTTATCACTGCAATCAGCTATTTTTTGAAAAAGCAATTTGTGGCTTAATCGATTGTAAGACCAAAAAAAGTGTAATTAATTTCACAGAAAACACATAACTGTAATAAGTAATTTGTATGTTTTAATTATTTTGTGTAATGATTTAAATTGTAAAATAAATTGTATTTTTATAATGGAAAAACAAATTAAGAAAAGCTATGATATATTTGGATATAATTGGCATATCCTTTATAATTAGAATTGATGACTTCATCTGCCAGTTAATAATAAATAATAAGGGTCAGATTTTGATCTAATTTGGTCAGCTTGTAGGGAGCATAAAACAAATAATTGGTGACTTCAAGAACAATAAAAAGTAATTAAACATTTCATGGAAAACTTTAATTACTCTGAAAGGTTAATGTTAATGCAGTGTGCCCGAATCTTGAGAGTAATAACACCGATTGTGAGTCAAGTTGTGCATTCCTTCCCTGCTTAAAAATATTTTTTATATTTTCAACAATCGTGCACATTTTCAGGAAAATATCAAATTTGTTGTATTGGAACTATTTCTAAAAGTTGATTTTTAATGCAGTTGTCTATTGCGCTGCTAAGCGCCGTAGAAGCGTAACGACTGTCAATTTGAAGATTTGACCAAAACTGAAATTCTGGCAGATAATGTTCCAATTTACATTTCTAAAATCCAAAAATGTACTTTAAAAAAATGTTGAATATATGTAGACTATACAATTTTAAAATGGGCGGTCGCAGGCATAATAATAGTATCGATACCTAAAATATGAGTATCGATTTAATAAAAAGTACCTTTTTGCGTGCAATTACTGGTCACACACTTCATAGCGGCGCTGCCACTCAGTTGAAACTAATTTATCGAAAGGCTAAAAATTTTCGCTGCTGGTCGAAAGCTCATTTTAAATGGCTTCGCATATTTTAAAATAGGCATATTAAAGGTCAAAGTGTTAACTAAAGTAATAAAAGTGCTGTTATAAGTTCAAAAACAATGTTAGCTTAAAGCATGCGTAAGGCGTTTTCGTAAGCCCAAATAAGCAGCGCACGTAGGCACACAAACGCACACTCACACACACAAAGGCAACATAAAACAAGTTCTAATAAGAAAGACAAAGCAACAGCTTGCAGTTTCCAATTGGGCTTCATGATGGGTACAAGTAGCGGCATTAAAACTGAAGGTGAGCGAATCTGGAAAAAACTCGTCTGACGAACTCCGCTAATGCAGGTGTTGTTGTTGTTGTTGTAGTTGTTGGAGAACCCAGAGCAATGGGCTTAAATCACTCAAGCGGCAGCAATAGCAGCAATGCAGCAGCCGTTGCTGCAGCGGTTGCAGCAGGAAATGCCGCTAGTTCCGCTGCTGCCGCCGCATCCCTCTCATCGGTGGAGCTATGCCTGGTGTGCGGTGACCGTGCATCTGGGCGTCACTATGGCGCCATCAGTTGCGAGGGCTGCAAGGGCTTCTTTAAGCGCTCCATACGCAAGCAGCTGGGCTATCAGTGCCGTGGGGCCATGAACTGTGAGGTGACCAAACACCATCGCAACAGGTGTCAATTCTGTCGTCTGCAAAAGTGTTTGGCCAGCGGCATGCGAAGTGATTGTAATTTTCGTTTAAGTCGTCGTCTCAAAAACCAAAAAAAAATACTGCACGCACCCCCCACCACACAAATCCATTCACATAAAATACACGCACACACACACACACACACGTGTACGGCATAATGACATTTGTTAGTTTAGCTGGAACTAGTTCAGATTCAAAAATTACATTCTGATTAGATTTTGATTCGTTCTTGGGGCTGCCACCTTGCCTGAAAAAGCAGCCCACCTGTTAATTATTATTATTTTGTTGTAAAAATTACACACAAATTGGTAAAAAGCTAATTTAAGCCTATTTCTCTCTGATACTAACAAATGTAATAACTCTATTCTTAAGACTGTGCTTACGCGACAAGGTTTCTTCAGCACGGAACTTTTCAATTTCCCTTTAAGAAAGTTCACAATTTTCTTTTGGTTCCTTTTGAGGCTTTAACACTGCTTTCCTGAATCCGTCAAAGTGAACAGAAAGCTGGGTATAACCTTTTTTCACCTGCTTGCGTCGCTTGATTTGTCTGAACTCAAAAATATATTCCAGCTGAAAACCCCACGTGTAAGCGCAGTCTAAAATTTTAAAGAATTATACCATTAAGCTTACATCATGAACTTCGCTTAGCATTAGTTTTTGGGAATGAGAAGTAGAAGTAGAAGTAGAAACTATTTATACACTATCATATCATTCAATGCAATGGTTTTTTTTAATCTTACTTTTTTTAAAACTTGTGGCTTGCCTATTTATGTAAATTGACATTTAAACAAATGTCAAACAAAGCTCAATTGAGATGTTATATTCATTGATCTGTTATTTAAAGAACCTTTTGCTCATTCCTATATCTGATGTTTCTCAGATAAGAATTTGTCAGTTTTCATTCATTTCCCTTAAAGCTTGACTATAAGAAACTTCATGAACGAACTTGATGGTCTAAATTCAGTCTAATTCATGCAAATATACACACAAACGCTTGCTTACACACGCTTATTTACACACATGTCGCTATAATCGCTATCACAACCACATTCACATACATACAAGTTTCATTTATAGTTGCAACGCTCGCTAATTGCTTTCTCTTTGTTTTTTCTGGGTTAATTTCTTGCACCTGTGCAGCGGTGCAGCACGAACGCAAGCCCATTGTGGATAGAAAAGATGGTATAATCGCCAGCGCAACGGGCAACGTTGGGGGCTCCTCCAACTCGGCGGGCACCTCCAGCAGTTCGTCGACAGCCAAGTCCAGTTATCAACAGGTGCGTGTCAAGCAGCAGCAGCAGCAACAGCAGCAGCAGCAGCATGCCTCGGCGGCCAGCGCTGCTCTCTTTCAACATGCAGCGACGCCACCCGTGACAAGCACGGCAACAACGCCCTTTGGACTGGGCGAGAATCTGTTTCCCATGGGCTTGAACTTTGCAGAACTAACACAAACGCTGAGTAAGTGCAGTGATTGCAATTTTATTGAGTACAAATAACTGAATTGCCAATTTTTCAGTGCTTGCCTCACAGCAGCAGCAGCAACAGCATCAGGCGGCCAGCAGCAACGCACCCAGTCATTGTTACTCACCAGAGCTGGCCAAGGCAGAGCTGGATGAGGATGATGATGATTCCATGGACAATAGCAGCACCTTGTGTCTGCAGTTGCTGGCCAACAGTGCCAGCAATAATAATTCACAGAATTTAAATTTCAATGCACCGGCTGCTGCGGCCGATGCGACAACGCTGCCCACGCCCGCCACGCTGGGTCTGATACAAAGCTCGCTGGACAAGCGAGCCATTGATAAGGCACTGCAGCTGCTGCAGCCCATACAGCAGCAACTGGACAGGAATCAGAGCGGTCAGAGTACAGCAGCAGCAGGGCTGAGCATTAAACCCGAATGCGATTCGGATGCAGAGGACAGCGGCACCGAAGATGTGGATGCGGATCTGGTGGAGCACATGGAATTGGACTTTGATTACTGCAATCGCGGTGATTTTGTGGCCAATGAAGCAATATTTGCACAGGATCTGTTCGCGTCCGAGGCACAATGCGCGTTTCATGTACAGCCGCCGGCTCTAGTTCATTCTTGTCTCAATATGCACTATGTGTGCGAGACGGGCGCCAGGATCATCTTTCTCACCGTGCACTCATTGCGCAAGGTGCCCGCCTTTGAGCTGCTGGACGCGCACACACAAATGAAGCTGCTGCGCGGCGCTTGGCCTTCACTGCTGGCGGTGGCCTTGGCGCAATGTCAGCGTCAGCTGGCCGTCCATACCATAATTGGCCAGCTGGTGCAGAGCGTGCGGCAGCTAGCTGATATTGATAAGATTGAAACACAAAAGATTGCAAAACTGGCACAAATAACGCGCACACTGCACGACTTTGTCCAGGAACTGCAGGCGCTGAATGCGACGGATATGGAGTTTGGTTTGCTGCGTCTCGTGCTGCTGTTCAACCCCATGCTGCTGCAGCTGAATCGACGCGAACGCTCGCTGCGCGCCTACGTAAAGCGTGTCCAGCTTTATGCGCTCTCCACACTGCGACGCCAAAGCGGCGGCGAGGAGCGTGCCAATGGCTTAATTGCAAACGTGCTGCCGCTAAGCAGCCTGGAGTCGGAGTTAACCGAGGAGCTGTTCTTTGCCAATCTGGTGGGACAAATGCAAATCGATTCCTTGATTCCCTTCATACTGATGATGTGCAACAGCAACGGACTGTAGCAGCCGGAGGATAAAATGCAAGACTGAATGGCAGCATTAATGTTGATCGTAGCGGGAAGGGGCCAAACTGCGCCTAGTGCGGACAATACTTAGTTATAGTTTAAAACCTACATTATACATATATTGCAATATATCCTGGCATCTATGCTATGAAATTCATGATTATAGAATTTACAATTTCTCAATCAACCCAACTGTCTAAAACGAACGTTCTTAACTTTAAAAGAAAATACGTATTTACTTATAAAGGGCATTTCTTGGCATGTTGGACAGCCGCAAATGCTGCGCTTTATTAACTAAATACTAACACTAACTGACAGACAATTTCAAATGCTGCTGCATCGCTGCATCATTGCGCCGGCTCTGGGTTGCTCTGTGGTTTCTTGGCTGGCTTGTATCTGTTGTGCACCTCATCGTTGCATCCCTCGCGATTGCGCGCAATTTCTATGGCCAAAAATTGTACGCGAAACACAAATATTGAGTTGTCCGGTGAGAATTCCTTGCTTGCATCCGAGCGCATCAAAGTGCCGTATGAATAGTCATCCATTTTGTTAAACTTTTCGGCAAAATGACGCCACTTGAGCTTTTCTGTGGCTGCTTTGAGTACATCATCATCCAGTCGAGCCACTTTAAGATCGGGAAAGTCTTGACGGAATGTGGCGTAGATTTGATCATCGTATGGCGTTAAACGCAGCTCCGAGGGTGGTACGCTAGTCAGCAGCTGGGTGAAATTCAATATTAATGCAATTCTATATCTTAGCTCATAGATAAAAGACAATAGCTTTTCATTCTTGTTTTACTTACATTGAAATGCACCTCCGCATGTTCCAGCGCTTTGGCCGCCCACATTTCCTCCACCAGAGAATCGTTTCCGAACTCATCTGCCGGTCTTGAAAGCAGCGATGCGCCATTCTGTGTGTATTGTTTATATGTAATTGGTTTTGAAATATATATACTTGCGACTACGTACCATTAATTCCATTTTAAAGTGGGATTCGTTGAGAAAAGGTGTGTGTTTATAAAAAAGATCCAACCTTCCGCACGTTTCTGCGGCGCCATTCACATTGCGCGCCGACACAACCACAAATCGATATATCGATATGCAGTGAGTATTCTAACTTATGCGATATATTCTGCGTTTATACGGAACAAGAACGTTTGCCATGTGTACCAAAGTTCTTAAAATATATACCGGCTTTCGACGAAAATGTACAAAAATTTAAATTTAAATTAAAATAAGCCAATAAAACCCCCTCTAACTATATATACACTTTCCCAAATAACGAACACATTTTTAATTTAAAATGAGTAAACTCATTACATAAATAAGGAGTAATTAAACGAATTTTAAATTATTGTCAAAACACGGTTAATTATTTAGATGCAATTTATATCTGGTGTTATTGGGTTCATATATTCAATACCTTTTTATAATTGAAACTTGGTGAGACTTGTTCCTGCTTGAATTATTTGCTTCTATACTATATGCATAAAAAAAACCCACGTAAATAATGTGCCAGTTTTGGTAAAAGTTTGAATATTTAAACTTTTCATCACTATAGCTTTTCATATGCTTAACTGTCATTTGTTTAGTTCAGGTACACAATTTGTAAGCTATAGTTTTATTATAACTATTATTTTTTTGTAAAACGGACACATGTTTATAACACAAACCTAAAATTTGAAGGGGTAAATTATGTTTCAAAACGTAAGTTTTTCGTTTCTATGCGCCTTGGCGTTAATATCTTGGTCGGTGCTATGCTACTTACATGCTATTGAGGAGCAGCAAATCTTAAACGATTATTACGTCGAACTTTATACAGGTAAATGTACATATATAAGAACTTTAACCGGAAACTAATTAATTGCCATTTTAGAGCGTCCCACTTTCACAGATGTACCCCAGTATTGTCCATATAAATCAGAGCCCAACCTCAGCTATCGTGGGTATGAAATGCTGATAAGCTATGGAATTGTTCTTGCCACCACCGTGGCACTGTCTAAGCTGTTACAATGGTTGGAACTGCAGACACGAATCTATCTACAGAAGGATGGAGGAAGTCTAACTAGCAAAAGATCCCTTCCCTTCATTGGAAAGCAGCCTATGATAGCCTTGGATGAGATGAATGTGGAAGTGAACCCATCCGGGATGCCGCCTCGATGTACCCAGGAAAACGCTCAGCTGAAAGAGCAATTGAATGATTTGCAGACACGTTGCCGTGAATTGCTCCAGGAACTGCGCGCTGTCCACAGTGGTGTAACTGAGCTAGGCTGCAATACATCCAACAGCAGTTTCAGCGGCTCAGATACATCCACCGCAAGTTTCCAAGATGATTATGATAGTTCAGGTGTGATAATGTGGAAGCAGCCCGTTACTATGACATCTAGTGGACTCTCGGTGCAAGAGTGTAACGGGCAACAGTCTTCAACTTCAATGCCACAAAATGTGTACGTTACACACAGTCATTTTCATTTGAATTTCAATGGAAACTTGCATTTATCAGAGCAAAACATAAATATTGGATTAATACGCCCAAAGTATATGCGCAGACGGAGTGAGTTTCTACAGGTGTGGAGCAAATTTATACAAGCTCCCAAGGAGCGGCCCATGCTAACAGGCATCAATAACATCTTAATGTGAGAATAGGTGCACAAAATCGGTTAATATAAGAATATAAAATAAGAACAAATACATATTTTGTGCATAAACGAAGTTTGGTTGTTGTATTTGGTATTAATTTTCGTTGTGTGCTGCCATACTTTTTCCAGATTGCGCGCCAACTATCGTTACTGAAGTCGATAGCTGACGCGTAATCGATAGTGCCGTTCATGGGTTTTGTGCGTTGCAAGAAATGTAACTGCCAGTTTGCTTCCTTCTGTTGCCGCCGCGAGACATGTCTGCGCGCAGAAAATTATCGCTTTGATTCATTTTCAAAAAGTGCAACGCTTAAAAAATTTCCAACAAAAACAATATAAGCGAAAATTGTAGAGATCACTCACGACAATTCCCACCGATGCTGCTTCTAGCTAATATTTAATTTCCATTAAACGTTAATCAAATGTAAACAAGACTCCCAGCCCAGTTAAATTTACCTACATATGTACATACATAATTTGTGTTGCTGTGCGATCGCTACTAGACAATAAAACAGTGATAAAAACAACATAACAAAAGATTGTCGCTCGTCGCATTCTGTATTTGCATCTGCAGTTTTAGTTTGAATTTGTGTTCTTTTTGCATTCCGTCATTGCCATAATTTTTTTGATAACTGAGTGATTTGTGCTGCCTGCTGTTATAGTGTCTACACTCCGCTGGTTAGCTTAGGTTTATCTTGTTGACGCTGCCAGTTGCATTTTTTGTGCATTATCACTCCCACACACGCATACAGACACACATGCAACCTGCGGCATAACCATTCAGAACAGCAACAATAACAGTTGTGCATCTCTCTTACTCTCTGTCCTCTCTCTCTCTCACTGTCCCTGCCAGTGTTGCCATATTTTGAACTGTTGCATTTGATTGCATTTTCAAGTTGTTGTTTATTGTTTGGTAAAAGCAAAGCCAAACTTTACAATATACTTATTTTGGCACATTTGAAATAGTCCATTGTATTTCTGTATCTCTGCTGCCTTTTGGGCTTGCGCTTGTCTAAAAATAGCCGCCCGCCGCTGATAAAGCAAGCAGATCACTCTCACTATCGGTGAGCAGAAATACTCGCCGCTGCTCTCTCTTTTTCTCTCTCACTTGATCTGTGTGTGAGTAATTCTTGCGGCATTTTGTTTCTTGTATTGAACTTGCTGCAGAGGGGCAGACAAAACAGCTGAGCCGTCCTCTGCCCAGGAATTTTTGTTGTCACTGCAGTTTTATTTCAATAGTTTTTGCTGTAGCGCTTTACAGTTGAATCATCAACAAGTTGTTGCTGTTTAAATTGCTACTGCTGCATGTGTGTTATTGTTGTTTATGTTTTGTTTCATGCGCATAAATCACATTTACTTTTGATTTTGTTCACGTATTGCGAATTCTTAGCGTAAATGTCAACAAATGAAAAATTTTATACGTATGTAAGTACATCCCTACATACACATACATACGCATATTAAAATTTTGATACACTACATACACACATGTACACATGTATGCAGCTTAACTGCGCTGCTTACGTCGCGCATAATAAAGATTAACGCATTTCTTATCAAGCGTTGATAGCAACGCAGACGACATCCACAGCAACAACAACAATACAGCCAAAGAGCAGAGCGAGCATTTGAGCTTCGCTTTTTGCTTGTTTCGCTCAAAGACACACGCACACACACATACACACACTCATTTAGTAGGCACTGATATCTCACGCGTTGTCGTTGACTTCGCTGATTAGCATTAACTAAGCCACAGCAACAACAACACCAAGAAGCGCGGCTAGTTTCGTTGTACTATTTATTTGTTTTCTGGTTTTTCTGCTGCACACCCACACATACACATGCATACATGCATGCCTACATAAACATACATTTGTAAATTAGAGAGAGGGGAGAGAGAGGCTGTCGCAGCAGCCGCCGTCGGCGCTTTATTTTCGCGCTGCTGCTGATAAAATAAAGAACAATATTAATTTAAGTTTAAAAATAGAATTTTGCTGCAGATGCCTGTTGTCTGTATATGTATATATATATGTTTGTATGTATGTACATACTGTATCTGTTGTATCAGTGAGCGCAGGCAAAAAAGTTGCTCACGCATACAATAACAACAACTTTGCTTGATCTGCCTGCCAGTCTGTGATTGCGCGCTCACACTCTCGCTCACTGAGCGATAGAGAGCGAGAAAGAGCTTGGGGCCAACTCAGCGTTCGTTTTGCTCCACGCTTTTCAGTATTATTCTATTCGCCTGCGTTTCAAGTTGGTCTTCACGGATTGCAGTCTACGTGCACGCATACATACACAAACGAGATATATACTACATACATACATATGCATATGTACGCATGTATGTATGTATGTTTATTATATTTTTTTGATTGGATTGGGGCAAAGAGTGCGCCATCGTTCGGTGTGTTTCTTGTTTCTTGAACAACAGCAACAACAAAGTAAAAAAACACATTTTAAAATATTTATGCAACAATTTTCAAATATTCGGCGGCTCGTGTGCGTTTGCGTGTGTGTGTGTGCGAGTGTATGTATTTTTGTCAAATATCTGTAATGATTATTGTAAAAAAGAAAACAAAATGTGTTAACAAGAATATTTGCAAAATTTACTAATTCATGAAAATTATTGTTCAGTCTATTTTTCTTACTCTCCGCTCACACACTCTCTTTATCTCTCTCTCTCTCTCTTTCTCTCTTTCTCTCATTGCGATCTTTGCATGTTGTGTGTGTGTGTGTAATCACAAAGCATGCGGAAAACGTTGGGGAAATATGAAAATGCATAGCGCAAATGCGAGTTTTGTTAGCCGTTAAGAGAAAAGAGAGCAGAGACCCTCCTCGGGACGAAAATGCAAAGATAACACAATTTGTGATAAGCGAACCCGAATGGAACCGAACCAACGCGCATCTTTATCTGGGCTATAAAAAGTTATTATTGCAATCGCCAGGCAAAAAAGAAAACGTCCGAATATACACATGTGTTTACATACATACATACATATGTATTATTTATAACAATTTATAACATCTACGTATGTACATATGTATGAAAGATTATGCTGCATACTTGTCAAGGTCCCCTAATGGAGATATCTTAAATAATTATTTCTCAAATGTACATGCTTAGTTACTGAAGTTGACAAGGCATCGCCGCTACTATCGATAATATCGATAGTTTTAAATTCCCCACACTATCGATGGTTTGGTTGCATATATCGGTTGTGTCAATTGCATTTATCCTTTTATAGGAAAACATGTTTCTGAAAGGAAGTCTGGAACTAAACATGTTTATTTCACTATATTATTTCACATACATACATACATATATACGGAAAATGTTCATAACAAAAAATATTGACCTATAAATATTTGTTCTGAAAATACATGTGCATTATTTAATTCACAATATACATACATATGTACATATGTATTGGCAAATTCTTTGTTTTAAAAGAAAATGTTATTGTTTTAGTTTTATATTTGTTTGTAAAGTGAAAATAACTATCCTGACATTCCCTGTACATACATAGGTCTTAATCGATATCAGTTATCATGCTTAACTTATTGTTATTCTTAAAGCTGACCAGATGAATTATTGCTTATCTCTACTTCACTATCTATCTATCTCTGTCTCTTTCTGTTTAACCCTTCGTCCCTCACACTCAGTTACCCACTTGTTTCCTTCGCTGCAATTTACCGCTAAATGCATCATTAGCGCTGTCCCGCTCTGGCTGCTCTCTTTTGGCAATGTATGTGTTGCGTTGTGTGCTTGTGTTGAATAAAATATACTAGCTATCATTAACCATAATATTTTTCATTCAAAAGCAAAAAATAGAAAAAACCCAATCGAATATATACGACAACAATTAAAACAACTGCGGCGCGATAAAACCAAAAACCACAACAAAAGTGAACAAGTGTTAAACAATGAAAAGGCAAACCAATTAGAAGAATGTACAAGAAATGCACAGTGCGGAAAATACGAATGTAAATCACATTAAGAATATAAAAATCAAATACAATAACAACAAGTTTACCTAACTGTGAAGTAGCCAGTGTGGGAGGCGTCGCAGAGCGCTGAGAAATAGCGGGAGAAAGATAGAGAGCAAAAATTCCGAGATCGTGCCAAGCAAACGCACAAGGCCATCCAATAATGTGAGTAACCCATCCGCCTTTGTTTCTGTGCATACAACAATATATTATTTTCTTTGTTTATTTTTATTTAAAATTTGTAAGTTCAAATGCGATTTTATAAAATAGTCTTAGATTGGGGAAATATTAAGGATCTTAAGCAAACTGTGACATTAATTTTATCCTTCAAACAATCCACCCACCTACTCAACATGTAGAATTTAAATAACAATGTTCTGAATTTAGTGATGTCCGGAAATCTATTACCATTCATCTGAATGGCATCCGTCGTGCCATGGAAGAACTTTATTTTCTCTCAATAATTCATGAAACGTGGGCTTCAAATTCTAATATCTCGGAAAAACAGTTCTACACTGAGTTCGTGCAGCTGATATTTCTATTTCTCCCTCTAACTCACTCACTCTTAGGACCCCAAGAATCACATGTAAACTCAATGTCAAATTTTGTTCCCTTTGGGTATTCTCGTGTCTCAATCATATATGTGTTTTATAATGGTTATTTACCAACTTACCTCAACATCTTTAGTATTGATAAAGAATTAAATATTTCGTGTACTCATAAGTTTCAAAATTCAAAACTTTAACATTGAATTTTGCGTTGAAATGCAAAATGATAACCGCAAAAAGTTGGACACCCCTTGCATCCCAAGAGGAACAAGGGAAATAGCCGGTTTAGAGGTTAGAGGCATTGCATTTCATGGATGGAAACCTTGATAATGCATTTGTGTTGTGGCTGGATTTGCTCTAATTGCTCCATCTATGTACATATGTACATATATCTACGGCTCCTCTTCGAGATGTTTGGCCAGAGTTTTTCCATTTAATTTTCACAACATTTGAATTTTGCATGTGTGAAACTTGTTTACAAACCAAAACCAATATGTAAATAAAAATGTTTTGGCTTCCTGTCTATATATAGAGCCAGGCAGTCTAAACTGACAGCATCCTCAGCGCCAAAATCGGCAGATGGTATTTTTGGCCGCAGGCAATGGAAATTTTCATAAACGTTTATTCGTTTTTGGAATCGAATTTGCGACAAATAAAAACAATCTGCTTTTATTGTTTCAGCGACTTGTTTGCTTACACATATTAAGTAATAAATGTGTGTATTCTAGACATGAACAATATGGTTGTAGCTGTGACTGAGTCGCTGTGACTGACAAATATCGCGAGTCACGTTCCTGATATTAACAGTCACAGTATCGATAACAGTTACTGTTCTGATATCAGTACCGGTGCCAGTTGGTTATAACAGTTCATTTAGCCCATGCCCCATGCCATCGGATCTTTCGTACAATGCGACTTGTTGATATAAAATAAATAAGATAATTATTTTGAAATTGTACTTCCAAATACATACATCAATTTAAAAAGAGAGAGATTTTTTGGATACATTGCTCTATCTATGTGGAACGCGCGAAATGCCAAGCAATCCCGCTACATCCTATCGCTTCTACGAAAGGCCTGCAGGACGCTGCTATGTGTTCTAACGGGACACTGTATGACAGCGGCCCATACGAAGAAGCTTGGCATCACAAATGACGACAACTGCAGAAAGTGCAGGAATCCGGGGGTACCCGAAACCCTGGAACACCTCCTCTGTACTTGTCCAGCGCTCATGAGCAGCAGACTCAACCATTTTGGATCTCATACCTTCACTTACCTGGAGAGTGTATCGAGGACACAACTGAACCAACTCTTAAAATTCGCGAAAATTATCTTCAAAGAATCTTATACGTCGCAAGGTTCAAAAATGCCGTCTTTACCTAACCTAACCTATCTATCACGATTCAAGAAACTTCAATGGCTGTTGAAGGGGTCATCCAAGCTTCCCTTGCGTTCCAAGGTACTGTTATCAAGGTGATGATTATGCTCATCTGGACATACATATGTAGTGGCCATATGTCATTGTCATTATGAGGTCATTGGTCGGGAACCCTTCTCTTGTGAGGAATTAATTTATCAGGAGAGACCTAAATATTCCCTTAGTTATGGAGGTTATTAATATAATTTCCATGAACCATGCTATTAAGATGTCATGACATAACAATCCGTTAGAAAAAGCTGTGGCAGATCGCAAAATTTTGCATAGAAGGCTTGGAGACGCTGATCATTTGAAATTTGAACATATTTAAGATGTTCGCTATTAAAATTAATGTCATAAACAAAAGTCTGACTGACTGTAAAATAACAATGCCTCTCATCTCTATTGTAGACCCAGTAAACTGAACAGAGCTCATTATATCTTAATCGAAACAGAAAGTTGAACAGGTGTTTTTATGCTTCATGGCAGTGGAGAATGGGAAAGAAAGATTACATAATAAAGTACTTGATATGTGAACTAAGAACATCGATCCCAAAACTTGAAAAAGAAAAATAGAAACCTAACATAAGCTTTAACTGAAAGCCGAAAACAACTGTTGACTAGTTGCTGTGAAAAAAAGAATTGAGTAAAGTTTAATAGATACGAGCCATGCTGTTATTTTAATGCAAAAAGAAAAAAATATATTAAACAGATAATTGTAAATTTCTACCATTTGTGAGGGTGATAGGAATTAAGTTGAAATTATACTTAAGAATAAAAGCCTGATTTATCTATATAAACTTTAGTCTTCCATGTAACACATTCTTGTTGCATGAATAAGAAAGTAAAAAATAAACAAACTTAACACTATTTCCCTCCCGTGCCCTATAATTTGTTGTATACAGTCTGAAGAACTTAGAAACCGATCTAAAAAAAACCTTCTCTCCTACATTTGACCTTAAGGCTATTCCCGTCCGTGGTGACGGGTGGGAGTTGATTTTTCAAGTTTTATACAACAGTTTGCCGCCCGTAGGGGTAGATTTGCCAAAATCTCAGGCCCGTTCTCAATCTAAATTAATCTGATGTATATTTTTTCGTATTTATGTGTACTGTATGTTTGACATTATTGATGTAATATATTCTCGAGGTTGCCGGTTTGTTATTGATGCGAAATATAGAATAGTAGAGCCATAGAAGTGAACTGAATATTGTGTCAAAATTTGGGCTCAATCAGTGCAGAACTTTTCGAGTTTCTGACATTGGACCAGTCAGATTGATGTACATATAATATAATTAATTTGTTTATTAATAAATAACTTTTGCCAAGTATGCAAACTTTTTAAACAATTTTCATGCCGTTTTCGAAATCGCATACATATTTTTTTAAAATACTTTTCATTCCCACGTTCAAGCATTCAGCCAGATCCGAAAATATTCCTGCTTTTATTGTTGTTGCTGCACGTTTGTCTAAATATAACAAGTTCTGAAAATAAACTTTTTGTTTGTAATTAAATTCAATTTGATTCTTTGGCAAGAATGAGGAAAATGGGAACTAAGCCACAGCACAAAAATAAAATAGGCCCTAAAGCCTTCAATTCAAGTTTGGCGAAAATGATAATTCTGATTTAATCAAAGGTATATTTATAAATGAAAAACCAGCGGCAACTGGCAAAAACAAGTTGACAACTTTGTGCACTAAGCTGTAAATCAAAACGCGTTTTAGTCAACAAAACGGCACAAAAAAAAAAAGAAGAAGATACAAATTGATGTGATTTTGAAACAGTTTTTTCAGTTTTTTCGGTTTTTTTTTGTTGCTTGGTGTTAAACTCTATATATTGCTTAAATAAACTTGTTTTGTGGCTCGCGCACATACATAAAAATAAATAAATATATATATGTATACACAAATTTTAGTATGTTTTTAGTATGTTTTTTTTTGCTTACGCTAAAACCGCAAAGTTCTGCGCGTTCGCCTCGACAATCTTATCATCTAATGTGCTAAAAATAGCTTTGGCCGCCCCTGAGTGGTTCCATATGTGTGTTTGTACTATGTCCGTCCGTCTGTCTATTCGTGTATCTCTGGAACTTCGCGCCCAACCTTTTTTTCTATATCTACATATATCTCTATCTCTCTATCTATATCTGTATCTGTATCTGTATCTGTATCTGTGGCTCTTCTCGTCGCATACATGTACTAGTACTTGGGTGTATCTCTCTTTTTTTCGCCCCAAAATTTTCGCTAACCAAATTTTTGTTTTTTTTTGTTTTTTCTACATTTTTGTTAGAGAGATCGTGTGATCATTTAGCGCCGTGCTAATTCAATTTGTCTGCGTGTTTGTGCCTTTTGTGTATGAAATTTGTTTGGCAGCATATAAAGTATTGCAATATTGTATTGGAGTATTGCAAAATGCCACAAAAAAATTCAAAGCAATCATAAAATAGATTATTTATGCAGAAATTTCTATTGTTATTTTATTTTCTTAGTTTTTTCATATGTTTTTTAAGACTAGCACATTCTCGAAAACATGAATGTTTAGTTCTTGAAAAGTATAAATTGATCTCTACTTTTGTTTAGTTGAGCGTTTCTAATCGAGTTCCTAAATCCCTCTTAGCACATAGAATTATTAGAATTGTTCAAAATAAAATTGTTCAAAAAAACTGTCAACTTTTTGTCAGCCTTCTGCCGCACAACAAAATTCACGCCTATAATTAAATTAGATGCTCCATACTAAATGAAACGAATAAAAATTTGCCATGTTGCTTTCGGCAAAATATCTAAGATATAAAATATCTAGATGTATGGGTCTAAAATGTTGATATAAGATAAGACATTTAATTTCGAACTCTTTATAAAGTTTCAATTCTATTGAGGCTGTTCAAATTTTGTTGCGTATATTCTTGGTTTATATAGTAAGTAGTATTATATTAGTAGTTGTATAAGAAGTGTACAAGCTTATAGGTGTTTGATCAATTGGAATTAGATTGTTGTATCTTGTGAATAAAGCTCAAGATTTGAGCTAGTTTTTGCTTTGTAGTTCTTGCAATAAAAATGTCTTGTTTGCTCTCTAAGTCTCTTTGTTTATGAGCTGTACACAGTTTTTACACATGCCCAACAATTTAACGGCTTCCAATTCACATTTTAATGAAATTCTATAAAAAATGCAAATATTCCAACAGCTTTAAGGTTTCCTCTATATGTGAAACTTGAAAAATGTTAACAACAAATATTGTACTATATACTAGTATGTATAATAAATGAAAATCGAATATACAAATATGTATACAGAATGCAGCACGAAAAAGAGATACAAAATTGTAGAAATTTTGTAAAAATTTCCACTGCTCAGGTGCTGTTTACGTTAGTCGTTGTTCGGCCTTTTAATATGCATGTGTCTTGTACACACAATAAATTATAATAATAATAATAAATAAAAGAAAAATACAATTGAAATACAAATCATTTGCATTGGCGATTTGCCTTCTTTTTTTTATTTTATTTTCTTTCCTTATTTCGTTTGCACAAACAGTTAACATCGAACTGTGGATTTTTAATAACTCAAACGATGACTTCTGGGTCGCAAAAATTTATTTGCTTATTAAAATGGTTGTTGTTGTTGTTTTTTGTGTAATAAAAAATACACAAATTTTTTGACTCGTCGTAGATGTGTAGCAAAAATTCCATAATAAATAATTTCACACTAAGTTCTTAGCCAAAGCATAAATTAGACAGAATATGGCAGACAGATGACTTGGCTTAAATCCATCATGACTAGCGATTTGCATGTCCGTCCCATCCCACCATCTGCATGAAATTGAAAGATAAAAATCCATAGAAATATCAATTCAATAGTAAATTTCTAAATTTGGTTTGCCAGGACTTACAGTTGGCTGGACACAATTAAACATCAAAGTTTCTCATAGGAATATTATTTATTGCACTTTGATTTCTATCTCTTGAGTCTGTTGCAGGCTGTAAAGTTTGCACACTTGAGTTATTTGCAGCTTGTTACGTGACACTAAAAATGATAAAACTAAAGGTATTTAAAAATTGAAGAGCTTGTTTTTCGCCTTACAGAAAAACATTCGAAAAAGTTTAAGAAAAATGAATTTGTCCAATTTTTCAGTTTGTTTTAATAAAGATTATGCGAAATCTACAATTTTGAAATCTATTAGAGGTAGCAAATATTGTTGAAGGAATTTAAAATATCGATAGTTTTAAATTCTCTTTAGTTCAGTATATCGATAATTTTATTTATTAAATCATCTTATAAGGAAACATGCTTTTTCTAAAGAGAAGTCTTGAATCTAACATATTTCAGTATTTTATACGGAAAATGTCTTAAATTGATCTTATTTTAATCCTAATCTTAATCTTATCTTAATTTGATGTGATTTGAATTGTTATTTTCTATTTGGTATAAGTCTTTATTGTCAATCGCCGATGGACAAATATAAACAAATGTGAAATTTAGACGTAGGAACAATAACGACACTGTAGGAAATACAATACAGGAAGTACTACAATAAATGTAATTACAGGAAATACTACAATAAGTTTAATGTATGTATTTTTATGTAAATCGAAATGTTTGTTAAATCTTTATATGTATGTAAATATTTTTTGTATGCATGTTAAACCAGACTCCCTGAGGAAGGCGTAACAAACGCCGAAACGCGTAGGAGAACAATTTTAATAAAGGATATGATAATATTTTATTTAAATGAATCACACCGGCCCTAATAACTCGACATAGAAAACACAAAGTGTTGATTAAACAATTTTCAAATTCAATATTTTATTAATTTTTAAATTCGTATTGTGGTGAGCCTTAATATGCTAATAATTTGATTGTAGATACCGCTCCCCCTTAAATGAAACCAGGATGGTGTTTTTGTTCCTGCGTAAGCCATCAGTTGTATTAATCCACTGCTAAAAGCATTCCATACCCAAACTGGGCGAAAACAATTTAATTCCTGCATGGGCATTACATATATACATATATGCATGGATGTTGTCGTATTATGGTCGTAATCGTCACCAGAGTTTGTGGTCAAAGAGAAGAGAGGACTGTGGGGTGCGTATTTCTGTTAATTTCGGCTGCAATTTTTGGATTTCATTGCTTTTGTTGTATCTGTCGCATTGCATAATGCGGACTCCATCATCCTTAAGCTTTTAATTAAGAATTTCGGGATAAGAAATTAGATTCAATGCAATGCAAATTGTATCTAACAATAAAACCTAAGATGTGTTCTTATATACTATGAGAGCTTTTAAAGTTTTGGTATTTTAATTATACTAATATACTTCGTTTTTTCGCTGAGTGTAATAGGTACTTCAATTGTACCTGACAACTGCTTTGAACACTTGATTTTTGCTTGTCTCGCCTTGTGTTAGGTTTTCCTCCACTTCCAATTAGCAGCTTCGAACGATGCGTTGACAATTTGACTGCAAATTGCATAGAACATTTCTTGGAAAAATTAAATTCTGATTGCATTTGGAAAATGTGATACTATACCCAAGCGGAAAGATGTGTGGCACAGTCAGCTTTATTTCCTGATTGATATCAATGTCAATTCACATACACCCACAAAAAGACACACACGCACATTCACAGCCAAAAATATTCTACATATGTATGCTGCGGGGCAACAATTTTCCATGTGAAAAGCTTTTGGAGAAAATTCTGCCCTCCCGCTTGACTTTCGCATTTCTTGCGATGCATTTTCCATTAATTTCCCTTTGCTAGGCAAGTCTTACGTGCTTTTAGCGTGTTAGAATTAAAGTTCGTCCTTGTAGTTCAATTGAAGGAATAAGTTCAGTAATTCACTTTTTGCTGAACGTACTAATTGGTTATATTCGTTCGTTTGTTCCTCTTGTGTTCGTTTGCTTGCTTAATTTGTTCATTTCTTTAGTTCGATTTTTAATTTTTGTTTTTAGTTTTTTTGTTCGCTTCTTTAGTTTGATTGTTTGTTTGTTTTTTTTTTTTTTGGTTCGTTGTCTTTATTTTTAATAACGTTTCCATCCATTTGATCCCTATAGACATCTATAACTAATTAATTTATAAATATTTTTTTTTTATTATTTATATATTTTTATTTTTTATTTTTATTGCCTATTATTTATTATTTAAGATGTTCGCTATTAATGAAAATTAATGTCATAAAAAAAGGGAGAAATAAACCTATTATTATTCGACTGATCTTTAGATCTCAGCTGATAGATTTCTTTATTTAAATCGACGTTCTTGTTGTAAAAATATGTAGGTTTTTTTTCTTCTTCTAAATTTTCTCGTATTAATCTATAAATTCTAAATTCCTATGTTAAAGACAACAACTTATTGTCTTCTTTAAGACTGATTACTGTTAATAATAAGGAATTATAATTCGATCGAACATGTTCTGAACGGTTCGGTGCAACGACTCTAGTCTGAACGCCAGTTCACTTTATTGTACGCCAATTGATGACGAAGAAGCTTCCCCCAGCAACTTGTGGGGAGATTTTCCATACTCAATTAAGTTGTTGAGGAAATTAAATTGTGTGCAAGTTCAAAGAGGCGATCAAAAATTGAACGCGGGTTAAATAAAACAAATCGTTTAATTGTTTAATTTAATGTGTGTGTAGATTTATTGCTTGTGATTTATTTGGTAAGTTATGCAACTTTTACTTTGGCTGATTTTCAAAATCTTTGCCAAGTTGCAACTCTTAATCCCTAAAAAACCAACAAAATTAGCTGCTTGAGGTTTTAATTGCCGGTTAGCAGTGCGTAAATTTAACGGACATTAACTTACAAATGATTCGCGTCGGGATATAGCTTAAGGATACAAGTGCAGCCAGTGGAAAAGGAAGGGAGGGGAAAACAGTTAGAGACAACTTAACAGGCAGCTGTTGTTTTATTCAAGTTTAATAAGTGCGTTTCTCTTCATAGTGTTAATGAATTCGCACGAATTGAAAAGTTTATAAGACTCGTTAACTTATCCTGGAATTTCTAACAATTTTTTGCTTGTTAATCTTTCAATTATTCTGCATTTCCGCTTTCCTGGCTTTATTATGATTTGCACTTGAAAACTTTTTGAAAGTGTCTGAATTAATTAAATTAATTATTTATTTATTTATTTATATAATGATAACTTCTAGCTAAAACTATGAGTTAACATTGAATTTTTAGCCATGGCTGCCAGGTCTTCAGCTGGAGTTCCATTTTAATGGCTATTATTTACATTATTATGGGGAATGTAGAAAGTATATGTGTATATATGTATTAAAGAAGATTTGTATGGATGTACGATATTATGAAAAATGTGTGTATGAGCGCTTGTGATGTGTGTAATTGGATATTGTGTTATATTTTATGAAGCAAGTTGGTGTTGTTAGGAAATGAAAAAGAATTTTTATGTTTTTATTGGTGGGTTTTGTAATTAGGGATAAAGGATCTATGTTGTGAAATATGGATGTTCTGTGGGATGTAAAGGAAGGACATGTGATTAGGATATGCCGTATGTTTATAGGGGATTGGTAAATTAATTACTTAAATTTAGTAACTTATGATACAATTTTTCTTTCAATCTTTTATTTTGGATTTATGTATATACTGATCTGTATCCATAACTTATGCTAATACTGCCTGGAAATAAAAAGCGGCGTCTATCAATACTATAACTCATTCTTTACCGCGAACATAAATAGACAAATGCAAATTGAATCCAATTACTTTATGTTAATGTTAAAGTTTAATTTATTTTCCTTGAAATTCAACTTAACATTCGTTTTCTCATCCTTTGATAGTAGAGATACGGAAAGGGAACACGAGTGTTTCACGAGGTCAATAAATACTCCCTCAAAGTACAGTTATTTCTGTGGTTTATCTTTTTTTAAAGTACTGTAATGTGAACAAGAAGTATTTTTGGGGAAGAAAAAAGTTGTTGCTGCTAAATTGCATGGTGGCAACGCTGTAAATATTCATCGAAACAAAATTTGACAGGAAGATTCACGAACATGAGCATATGGTAACGATGGAGCTTAAAATAATGTTTAATTTTAGGAACTATCCTACTAGATATATACAGTTTATAGGGTCAAATATACCAGCTTAATTGTTGGTATAAACTTTTCTATGTGCGAAACTATTTTACATGGAATTGTTCGTTAGTTTTGTTTATCATGTTCAAAACTTAACTTTAAAGCTCGCCGCTGGTCGCATTTTACAATTGCAATTCACAAAACACACAAAACATGTGTGCTAAAGTTTGTGAAGGATTTTTGGCAGCTTAAATCCCTCTGGTTCTGCGACAAATGCCATAAGCAAAGGTCGCACACGCATCCTAACAGGACATCAACTGACCAAGGATTGGTTCCTGCTGCCTACCAAGGATAACTAATTTAATTATGTATATTCTGGTTGCCTCTGTTATTGTTGAGGTTATGCTGTGTGTGGACAGTACAAATTTTGGTTATTATGTTTGTCCTGCATTCAACTGCAGTCAAGCAAAAGAAAATTGAGCTTAAATCTATTGAACCAAATGAGACCACATCTGCCGTCATTGAACAATTGCCTTTTGATCTCACACACCAAATCTCCCACTTCCACTCCCACTCTCCCCTCTCTCTTTTTCTTTGTACTACTAATTTTCTCCTTGATTGCTCCTGAATGGAATTAGCGACAGGCAGCTTTCTTCATACAAAAAGTTCGAGGCCATTCTCTGATCTTAAAGTTGGTATGTTGAATTTCTTGTGGGCTTTTTGTTGTACAACATTTTGAATGTTTAAATGGATTCTTTATGGTTCCATATAAAGAAAGGATTTAAAGTTTTCTTGCTTAGAAATAAAATCAATTATGCACTCAATGAAACAAATAATAGAACAAAAGAACCTTTATAAAATTAGGAATAACTTATCATATCTCTCTATAAAACATTAAATTATAAAAATTGGATTAGATTAAATATAAAATATACTCGAATATGTTTCACTTTCCGATTTAATTAATTTACAAATTTTCGTTTAGAAGAAAACTCTCAGTTATAGTTAGACTTTAACTGACTTTGTAACTATTTGAAAATAATCTGAAGTGGGCGTTTTTTTTAATATGGATGATTATATTAAAATGGTTTTTATGTTGATATCTTTAAATTTACAATTAATATAGTTCTTTATGCTTGTTCCAATAATCTAAAATTAATACCTCTTAAAATGCTATATATCTATGATGGTTTCGCCATCTCTCTCTTTTTCTCTCTGTCTCCCTCTCTTCCACAGCGATAAGATCTAAAATAGAACCACTATAATAATAGAAATAGCAAACATATTACAGCCTTCTCATCCAATTAGCCATAATACGAGTAGGGCAATTCCTGTTAAGCATTATGAGTATATTCTTGTCTCTCAACTTTTGCAAAAATAGAGATGAGGAAGTATATGTGGGGGATGGGGAGGTAGGTTGAATTTCGAGAGTGTTGTTATCTGTTGGGAGCTGCGCTGCCTTTACTGCGCTGCCCCTTCCCCCACCAACGCTCTGCTGATAAGGCATAAATGTATTTTTAGTTTTTTGTTTCGCTTTTGTGTCGCTGCGTCCAAAGAAAGGAGAAGGAAAAAAAAAAGAAAAATTAGCCCCAATGCAGAATGTTTTCTTAGTCTGGTTTGGGCCGCTCAGTTTATTCAACTCTTGTTTCAAGTGCAACAATAACAAAACCAACAATGCAGTCAACAAGTTGTTAAAAAACGACAAGAAAACTGCAAATGCAGCAGAAGATGAAGAGGAAGCAGATTGGCAGCAACAATAACAAACAAAATCAAGGCCATTACAGTTCATCGCTCAAGTAACAAGTATTTCCCCCTCTCTCTCTCTCACTCTCTCACTCTATCACTCTTTTTACCCTCATCTTGTTGTTGTTCCGCTTGCAATTGTTGCTGATTCGGCTTTGAGTTATTTTTTAAGCACATTTTTAGATTATTTTTTGTGATTAGGTAATATTTTTCATTTATCATACAGTAATACCTATTTTTAAAGAATTTTTATCAGATCGTAGTGCAAATAGTCTAAGAAATATACATCCTAAGTCAAGTAAATATTTAAAATAATTAAACATGGCCTATATACAAAAACTGTATTGCGGCAACTGAATTTTTGAACCGTAATCGTTGCGGGCACTACGTTGAAGAAGTTACAGTATTTACAGCTGTCTTAAATAATTTAGATTCTGAAATCTTGAGAAGGAATCTTCACTACATATTCTAAGAGAATGTTACACACGCTTGAAGAAGACATAGGCTTCTTGCGAAGCGCATCCTATAAACAAAAGACATAGGAACCCTCATCCCTATAAGAATGCATGCATTTATTTATTCAAGAAATCGGGTTGATGTGGAAGCTTTAAGGTAAAAAGGTGGTAAAAAGATCTTATATTACCATAACAATAATATAATAAACAAGTAAGAATGCTATAGTCGAGTATACCCGACTACGAAACTCCTGTACCCAGGTCTAAAACATCCAATCACAGCTACGTCCACTTACACATACATACACAAAGACGCACACACACAGGCGGCAAAAACGACAGCGCAAGCGAGGCAATTTAATTGGTGGCTGTGCTTCTTCTTCCCCCTCTCGCTGCATCATTGAATCTTCTTTCGTGAATAACTTCCGTGTTTATTATCCGATCGACTTGAAATTTGGACAGTAGATTAAGAGAGACTAAAGTATTGTACATGCTAAATCTTAAAGCTATATCTTGAAAATTGTTCCTGTAAAACGGTTTTAATCGATTTGCGGGGGAACTGGGGGAGATATCTGAAATATGAAACAAACTTGATCTGCGTATGCTATACAGGAACCTACATTTCAAATTTGGTGTCTCTAGCTCTTGTAGTTGCTGAGATCGACGCGTTCATACGGACAGACGGACAGACGGACAGACGGACAGACAGACGGACATGGCCAAATCGAAATCTCTTTTGATACTGATCAAGAATATCTATACTTTATAGGGTCGGAGATGTCTCCTTCTGTCTGTTACATACATTTGCACAGATGTAATACCCCCTTTTTACCCATTTTATGGGTACAGGGAGTAAAAACTTCTGTAAATGTAAGAAAAATAATAAAATCAATCATCTCAATTAACTGGGATTTCATGCCTATAATTCCCTGGAGATTGAAGGCATGGATATCGCTGAAAAAACCCCTAAAATTTGCAAAAATAATGTTGAAAGAATCCTAGACATCGCAAGGATCAGATTGTATATGTGGGTGACCTGCTGTCTTATCCTAACCTAATAATTTGCAAATTCAACAAGTAAGAATGTTATAGTCGAGTATACCCGACTACGTAACTCCTGTACCCAGGTCTAAAACATTCAATCGCAAATTTATCAAAATCGGAACTCGATGACGAACGATGACGATGACGAACGACGGTAGAGTGAAAGAAATACTAGCAGCACAATGCAGAGATGAGCGAGACTGATCGAAGAGCTGATACTTATCGATATTTTATCGAAGAGGCCAATTGGCTGCGCGCCAACAGTCAATTTTTGAATTTTGATGCATAGTCTGCACTATGCAGAGCATTGATAACAATATGTTTCAAGAAAATAAAGTCATGCAGATGGCGCATGTCTCACAAAGAAAAATGTCAAGCAGATCAGGTGCTTAAAATTTATCGTATGGTTTGCGTACCGATAAGCAATTATGAAACCATATGGGCTTGTGTTGCTTAAAAGCGACATGTGCATCAGCTGATGCCGTGTGTTTTGGTATGTCGTGACGTCACGAGTACAAGACCCGCTGCACTTTCGCGCTCGCTCGCACACATGGTTAAGCCTTAAGTACTTAATAGAAAATGCACGCGCTTCGCGCTCGCTCGCCCATATGTACATACATATGCTGAAGCCTTCATGTTGCTGCTTGCCAAGCCTGCAGTACTGAATCTTGTTTGTTGAATAACTTCCTTGTTTATTATCCGATTGATTTGAAATTTGGACAGAAGATTAAGAGTGACTTAAGTAATATACATGTCGAATTCTAAAGCTATATCTTTAAAAGTGTGGCTGTAAAACGTTTTTATCGAATTGCGGGGGAACGGGGGAAGATATCTAAGATCGGAAACAAACTTGATCTGCGTATGGTATACAGGAAGCTACATTCCAAATTTGGTGTCTCTAGCTATTATAGTTGCTGAGATCGACGCGTTCATCCGGACAGACGGACAGACGGACAGACGGACAGACGGACAGACAGACGGACATGGCCAAATCGAAATCTCTTTTGATACTGATCAAGAATATATATACTTTATAGGGTCGGAGATGTCTCCTTCTGCCTGTTACATACTTTTGCACAAATCCAATACCCCCTTTTACCCATTTTATGGGTACAGGGAGTAAAAATGTACTTGCCTTAAAAGTTCTGAAATCAAATGATTGTAAAGCATTTGTATTTGTATAGCATATATACTATTTACGCATTCAAGAAATTTGTTTACTACTGTTCCCAAGACACATTTCCACACCATTCATAAAAATGTTCATTCATATTTACAAGTCATTATAATACTATATTATTACTCCTAATGGGATGTGACGCATTTGTGGAATACTTTTTTTTCCCAAGAAGCTTGACAATAATTTATTCAAAATAGCGCGTATCATGAACGGAAATTCGCCGAAAACTTTAAAATAACATTATATAAACAATGTTGCTAATCTGGTAGCTGTTTTGGGGCAACAAAGTTGCCAAAAGTAATTCCCCGGGCCGTTTGGACGATTCTAAATTCCCTTTTAAAGACCTTTCAACGCTTTGTCGTTGTCTTTATTCGTTTAATGGTGTTGTTGTCGTTGTTGTTGGTATCGTGGGCATTGTTTATGTTTAGGCCATAGGGCCTGGCACTAAATTATGTTGTTCTAGCCTGGCATTAATGACTCTTTCCGACGGTGTTGCCGTCGCTGTCGATATGACCGGAAGCGCTGTTTCGTGGCCCATGCCCAAGCCCAAGCCCAGTCTACCAATTGCTGCTCCCCGCGGGTACTTCATGCCACAGAATTGTTGCCACTGTCAACAGCGAGTGATGCAGACGCATAAATTAAGTCTCCACCCACGCAATCAAAATATTAACTTAGTATTCACATGTAAGTATTGTATAAAGCAAAGCAGCTCTAAAGGTTTTTGGGTTAATATTTAGTTAGGTACTCTCTGCTGTGAGATTAAGTTAGTTAGACTATATTTAAACACAGCACAACAGCTATTTCAATCACTTTTTTGCCAGACTTTAATTTATATATTTTTCAGATTTTGATTCTATCCTAAGGCTAAAATTGTGAATTATAATATTAAATTACATAAGTTATTTTTGCTTTTGTTTCCATAATTTTGTTACCTTCTGTAACATTGTAAAATGAGATTTAAACTCTTTTCTAGTTTTTCTTACGGAATACTTTTATAATCATGTACATGCATATCATGTGTTAGAAATTGGAAACCATTTGCTATTTTTAGTGAAAAAACTGTTTTTCTTACTCCAGGCAAATAAATTTCTATGGGAAATTCACAAGTGTTTAAATTTGTTAAGAATTTTCATGAACTCTTTCATTTTCTACTATAATATCCAACAGTTGAAATTTGAAAGATTCAATTTATCTACTTAATATTAGTACTTAAATGATAGCACACACAAACGAAATCACAAAAGCAGTTCAGTATGATAGTAAAATCTATACAAAATCATAGCTCTTTATTCTATATTCAAATATCTTTGTTATATATATTGAATCTTCTTTCGTGAATAACTTCCGTGTTTATTATCCGATCGACTTGAAATTTGGACAGTAGATTAAGAGAGACTAAAGTATTGTACATGCCAAATCTTAAAGCTATATCTTGAAAATTGTTACTGTAAAACGGTTTCAATCGATTTGCGGGGGAACGGGGGGAGATATCGGAAATATGAAACAAACTTGATCTGCGTATGGTATACAGGAACCTACATTTCAAATTTGGTGTCTCTAGCTCTTGTAGTTGCTGAGATCGACGCGTTCATACGGACAGACGGACAGACGGACAGACAGACGGACATGGCCAAATCGAAATCTCTTTTGATACTGATCAAGAATATATATACTTTATAGGGTCGGAGATGTCTCCTTCTGTCTGTTACATACATTTGCACAGATGTAATACCCCCTTTTACCCATTTTATGGGTACAGGGAGTAACAAGTAAGAATGCTAGAGTCGAGTATACCCGACTACGAAACTCCTTGTACCCAGGTCTAAAACATCCAATCACATCTACGTCCACTTACACATACACACACACATACACAAAAGCGACAGCGTAAGCGAGGCATTTTAAATGGTGGATGTGCTTCTTCTTCCCCCTCTCGCTGCATCACTGAATCTTCTTTCGTGAATAGCTTCCGTGTTTATTATCCGATCGACTTGAAATTGGGACAGTAGATTAAGAGAGACTGAAGTATTGTACATTCCCAATATTAAAGCTATATCTTGAAAATTGTTACTGTAAAACGGTTTTTATCGATTTGCGGGGGAACGGGGGAGATATCTCAAATCTAAAATAAACTTGACCTGCTCCCGCTATACACGAACCTACATTCCAAATTTGGTGTCTCTAGCTCTTATAGTTGCTGAGATCCTTGCGTTCATACATACGGACGGATAGACGGACAGACAGACGGACATGGCCAAATCAAAATCTCTTTTGATACTGATCAAGAATATATATACTTTATAGGGTCGGAGATGTCTCCTTCTGCCTGTTACATACATTTGCACAGATTTAGTATCACCTTTTTACCCATTTTATGGGTACAGGGAGTAATTATATTCGAACTTCATTGCATCAGCTTAAGCATCAAAAAGCTTAATTAAATTTGACCAAGAACAGCAAACTTTTAGCCAAGTTATATTCTTTATTCCCCGTAAGTAGTCTGCAATAAATCAACAATTGCTTAGAAAAAACTATGTTGTCTATTAGATTTGACATTCTATTTCTTTATACCCTAGCAGATGTTATTATAATTTTGTATCGAAATGTGTAATGGAGTGAAGGAGACTTTTTTGACCCAACAAAGTATATATATTCACAATCAGCATGAATAGCCGAGTGGATATAGCGATGTCCGTCTGTCCGCCTGTTTCATTGCAAACTAGTCTCTCAGTTTTAAAGCTATCGTAATGAAACTTGGCACAGACCCTTCTTTTTGCTGCACGCAGTACATATGTTAGAACCGGACGGATCGAACCACTATAATAGCTGCCATAGGAATGATCGGTCGAAAATTATGTTTTTGTATGGAAAAACTTTTTTTTGTTTATAACGATATCCTCACCAAACTCAACCAAACCGAGTCTCTAGAGAGTTTATACAATCTGACCAAATTTGGTTAAAATCGGACCACTATATCATATAGCTGCCATAGGATCGGGTGAAAAATTAGTTTTTGTTTGAAAAACTTTTTGTATTACATCCAAACTAACTGAGAGTCCTATTATACTTCAAATCGGACCACATAGGAGCAATGTGACGAAAATTGAGATTTGTATAAAAACATTGCTGCTAGGGTATATAGCTTCGGCACTCCGAATATTTCTTGTTTTTTTGTTGTTTTTGTTTTTTGGTATAATAAACAGGCCAAAAATATATTTGAGCTATTTTTGATGCTTAATTGAATTTTTACCATGAACAGGATATTTATTGTCAATTTTTGCTCAGAAATGAAACTTTTTAAACATTCTCATAGCCAAGTTAAAATCTTTATTCCTCGTAGTACGAATAACTCAACAATTGCCTAGATAAAACTTGTTTGTCTATTAGATTAAACATTTCTTTTTCTACTTATTATTGGTTAGTTTGCAACTTTTTAATAATACCAAATGAATATTGATTGCAAAAATTCGTTGCAATATTAATAGTGCAAACATTTCAACTGATTTTAATAAGTTTCTTAAAGTACATTTAAATTTGTTTATTTATTTATTTCTATCACTTTTTATTCTGGCAAATAGGCTGCAAGTCCTTTGAATATCGCCTGTTGCCTTTTTGGCGTCTGGCATCCAAAAAACTTTCCATGCAAAATATGTAAGGCATTTCGCAGCCATAATCATTATTATCATCATCATCATCTACAATTTACCTGAGGTGGTTTCTTTAGCACCTGCTGTTGCTTTCGGTTGGGTTGGTTGCTTCTTCGGCTCGGTGTGGGCGTGTCGCCAACAATTTTAGTGTTTTTGTTTAATAAACAAACAAATAAGTAGATTGGCCCCAACGACGCCACAGAGTCGGCGAATCCAAAAGGGTTTCGTCTTAGGGCGAGTCCTATTAGCATTAATCGTCCTTTGCATAGGTAGGCACACACACACACATATAGAGAGAGACACACACACAACAAATTTACGACTTTGGATCGGTTTTAACAACTGTTTGTTTTGCAATTTTGTGGACGCGAAAATTTATTAAACGTTTATTTTACGACCAGTTTGTTCAGCATTTAAATGGGCGTGGATTGCATTAGACGCAAGCTCTGGGAAAACTTAATTTATGAAAACAACACTTACAAGTAACTATTTTCCGCTGGATACCGTCTGCGTCTGCAATTCAACAAGCAGCGCAGTCGGCGTAGGCACATTGCATAGCATACTTTTCAGGGAGACACACTATGACAAGGAAATCTCCTCCCAAGCCTTTCATTCCTCATAACCCACTCACTTAGTATTTGCAGAATGCCTTTGAGAATGCAACAGATTCAGACAATTACAATCCGCATCCGTTGATACCCACCCCAACACCCTCCCTCCACTATCCACACTATTGTTAGTATAGGAGAAATCCAGACTTAGTGTAACTATTCAGCTATTCTGTTTGGTTGTAGCTGTGTTCTCAGTGTTGAAGTTCATTTCTAGGATGGATTAATTACTTAAGAGTACGTGCTTCATCAGTTCAAATTTCTTATAAGAATGCAGAATTTCTTTCGACTTTATTCTACTCGTAATATTACATTGTACATATTCTATTTGGATGCTCTATGTCACACAAGTGATTAAGGACTCGTAAGAAGCAGATTCTACTTAAGTCTCTTTTCTACAACTAAATAGTTTTCTTTTGCAAATTTAACTTGTATTTATTTTAATTTCTTTAATTTTCTTTAATTTTACTTTAGCATTTTAAGAGTGGGTCCTATCTTAAATATTTGCAGTTATGAATAGTGTTAGAGTCAAATAAATTCTAAGGCTTTGCTTTATTTGTGGAATTTCCAAGTTATTTACCCTTTAATTAAAATAGTCGAAAAACATGGCAAATTGAAGTTCTTAAGTCCAAGTTTGGTAAGAAAAGGAGAGCGTGATAGATAGAGTAAAGGTATTAACTTGTATTTCATGTTGACTGGCAGTTTTAACAGAAGTTTGTATTTCTTATTTAGTTTTCAAATGATTACTTAACTATAAAATGTATTCTTGAGTCTCAGTTTGGTAAACAAGAAACGAAGAGATAGATGTGATTGTTGTTTTGTAAGGATATTTCATGTTGATTGATTATACAGAGTCTGATATCTCATATCTCTCTGTCTGCGTGTCTCAGCTCAGTTGATTACCTGAATAACGTGACAACATGTGCATCGCTGAGATTCACTTAAACTGACAGCGTGGGCGGCCTTTCAAGTTCGTAGAATTCATTCTCTATCCCTATACACTAATGTTAATATACATTCTGCCGCAAACTTGATTTACTGTAATTGACATCCGTGCGAGCCAGTGACTCTCGCAGCTGCTACTTATCTGTGGCTTGTCTGGGAATAAAATGCAGGAGGCACTTTGTGGGTACATCCAGTGATATTGGCTGCACTTCAAGTGTGCTACCAATTATACTTTAAGCTCACTCAAAATACACGCAATTATGGTTGCTTGAAATGTGGTTTATAGATGGCAGAAGAAATTTCAGAATTCGGTACAAAAGTTATTTTATTTTTAAATTGTTAACTTTTGTTTGCACTTTATTTGCTGCGTCTCTCACCTGCCTTGTGTGGTTTTATGGTTTTTTTCTCCTTTTTTTTTTGTTGTGGCTTGATTCACTTTATTGTGCAGTTTTTCTTTCTTGTGGCTTTTCACGCAACGCATTGTGTGCACAAATTAATTTTAATGTATTTTCCTACGTTTGTATTTAAGGTACTGAGTTGATGCCTTGACTGCATTCGGCTTAATTAACATGTCTGGTTATCCTTTTAATTCCTTACATAAATGTTTGAAAAGAATATTAACAGCGAACGCTGAGTTTTCATGTGCAGCTTGTGAAGGAATTTTCCAAGTGGTTGCACTTTTATCTGTTGGAAATCTTTTGCCGTCTCAGAAACTTGACTTATTTGGGGGAAACCCAGTTTGGGGAATGCAGATAAAGTTAGTAAAAGATTTACCAGATAGTTACCTTTATAATTCATACATACTCTATAAACTACCAAGATGAAAAAAGTGAATTATAAATATCTATTTATTTATTACAATATTAACTTAAAATTAAAATGATAAGCTATTTAGCTCAGTTGTGTGGTATAATATATACAGGTGAAAAGATACGAAACTTATATTGAATATAATAATTGATTAATTGAAATGAATGTTTAGGTTGTGTGATAGGTTAAGAAAACTAGATTACTAAATAAATTTGATCTTAATTATATTTGAAAACTTTTTGTACTTTATTAAAATCTCAGTATGAAATGTAGCAGTAGCATGCACTGTTTTATCGATTTGATAGCTACAGAAACGTTTGCGAATACGAGACAAAGAAGAACTGAAAGATGTAATGCTCTCTCGAGAGAATAATGTGCATGCATGCATGTTCATATGTTTGCACATGTATTAGTGTTACGTGGCTAATTATAAGTCTTATAGTTTACAAAGTAACATTCTAAAGACTTTTAATTGGCATTTAGATGGCTTATTTGTAAAGGCTTAACAGGACTTAATAGGTTGTGTAATCTACTTAAATGAATTTTCTATTTGTGGCGATGTTGAACAAAAGCTTATTACAATTTTGTTGTTATTGTGAGAACTGCGTTGTTGGTTAAGTAATAAAGGAGGATGTTTCCAACTGAATGTGAACCAATCCCCAGACAAAGTCATGCACAGCAAGGGGGTGAGAGAGAGCTTGATAAAAGGATAGTCAACAGCTATTGAATGGCGAATGTTTGCAGTAGTTCTTTAAACGGATTCTTAATATGATATAATAAAATTTGCTTGCATTCTGCCATGCTGAAAGTGTACAAAGGGGCATGGCAAAGGGTTGGGGGAGAGGAGGGAGCCTTTCTGGCTTTTTGCTGCAATATTCGTATTCATTTATTAACGGCCAAATGAATGTTAAAATATTCCATTCAAAAAAAGTAATATTTGTCTTTCTTCGCGAGATTATCAATCATTTTTTATACTCTGTCTCCAAAAACAAATTAAATTTTTTATACTCTGTTCCCCGAAGGAAAAAAGAGTATTTTGGGCTTGCGAAATGTCCGTCTGTCCGTATGAACGCATTTTTTTCACACCCTTGACGCTAGAGCAATGAAACTTGGTACACATGTTGGTGTATACCCTCAATTTATGAAGTGTCGAGACTACTGTTTTCTTCGCGTATCTTTTCGAACTCACAAACAGGAAAATTATACCGGAGTAGGAACAGAGTATTCTGCTGTCGGGTACGTCCGACAGCAACGTTCTTACTTGTTTCAAATTTGGTTTGTGCAATGTCAACCAAACTTGCACAAAAACTGTCGAGATCTTCAACCAGCCTTACCCTTCCCCCCGGAATTTAGATATATGTATATATCTACACCCTTAGACGTTGAGTCACCAAATTTTACATACAGAGCACGGGGTTTTTCACGCTCTCTTCCGACCCCAAAATAAGCATAATATAACAGACTGCAAACAGAGTATTCCGCAGTCGGGAACTTCCGACTGCAAAGTTCCTGCTTGTTTTTATTATGATGTGGATTTATAAATCTGTTTGTGGCGATTTCTGTTATGAAATAAATATATTTTTAAATATTCTTTTTGGGTCGCTTGTTAGCAAACACTTTTTATGATAATTTCAATGTAGTTTTTTCAACATGCGTTATATTTATTCACGTTGTTTGTTTGTTTTAATACGATATTTTCCATTCCGTTGGCAGCTATGGATAAATGTAAAAAACAGCTCAGAAACAGGCAACAACAAGTAGCTGTAAAAACAACAACAACAACAACTAAATCTACGTTAGTACAAGCATAAACACAACGGCGGCCATAACAACAACAACAACAACAACAACAACAACAACAACGACAACGACAACAGGAGCAGCACACACATTAACAACAACTACAGCAAAAACAACAACTAAGAGAATTTTAAATAGGAGCTGCGACTGCAAAAGGCGTCGTTGTTGTTATTGCAACAACAACAAACATACGCGCAACAAAAAAACAGCAACAAAATACAACAAAATCGCGTAAGTATGAAAAATCATTTTTTTCATAGGTATTTAATTTGCGTGTGTGTGAGTCTTTTTTTCCTTCTGATATGTTAATTAATAATAATATTAATTTTTAAACATTTGTCGCAACGGAAGCTGGTTCAGTGTTAAGCCTTAAATATGTTGATTAAATTGAACATCATTAAAAAAACAGTTCTGTGTTAAGCCTTAAATATGCGTTTGATGCAAGTGTGAATTTTCCCAATATCATAATTACTTGCAGCGATGCTCGTGAAAGAATATTAAGTGGTAGCAAAATGGGTAATTATAAAGCCTGCAGTTGAAATGCATTCATAAAATGGCTGCAAGTTAATCATTACATTAAGTAAACATGAGCTTAAAATTGGCTTAAAGAACCAAAAGGTTGATATTTATGGAGCATATATGTACATACATATATAATAATAATATCTATTTTAGACATTAACAGATACCTGAAACAACAACTATGCACAAATAAAGAAACTATCTTCCAACACTGCAATAGATGGTATAAAAATATCAACACAAACAATATCCACATATCAAACTGCCTAAATGTCACACAACAACAAATCAAAAGACTCGACCAAATAAAAATAGTAAGACTCCGCCTAGGTCACTCTACATTGATAGAACTGTTTCACAAAACTGCCATCTCTGCCAAACAAACACAAAAATTACAACAGAACACATTCTTAATTCATGCCCAGCCCCAGCAAACACTGAAACACAAATATGCGCAAACACCGATCCCATCAACTGCCTAAATAACTCCAACCCAGAAAACATTAAAAAGTAATACGATTTCTTAAAGACACCAACATTTACCACCTAATCTAAGACACCATACTTCCTCTAATACACAATATTCTAAGCTCATACATGTTTATAATCACACTATACATAAAAAACTCGCAATCACTGTGATATTTAACTCTTACACACACACAACATAGCCGAAGGGCCCAGCAGCCAGTGCTATTGTAATTGTATAATTGTATCTAGCTCTAAATAATTAAATTAATAAAAAATATATATTTAAATATATATAACATTTACGAAGCTTCCTTGTTATAAGTACTTATTTCCACAGTGCGATCTAGTTTGTTTGCTAATGTATCAGTAATTAAATTAGTTAAAAAGCGTCATAAAAGGCAGAAAATAAGCAAACTTCTAAGCCCTATATTTGCCTATATCCCGACAATCTTTAGTATCTTCACGTATATCGAAAATTATAATATGCATAGTTCTTGCATATACATATAACCCCTACGTATGATATACATATAATATAAGATGATATGTCATATTCTCTATGTTAACTCCTTTTAATTTTTGTTATTTTACGAAAGAGCGTTGCTATATATTCATGTTCTAACACGAACTTGTTTCTATAATGATTTATATGTATTGCATACCAAATGTAGGATATCCAGCTACTCTCTACATAACACTTTTAACCAACATCAACAGAGCTGTTTAAACTCTGTGTTAGTATAGTAGCTAAAGAATATTCGAGGACATACCCTTTAAAGTCCCATATCAACTTCCATACTACAGTGGTTTCAATGTTTTCAGCTCGATTTAATTCATCACATTCAGTACCCACACTCGCATTGCACTAAATGGAGATTGTCATTTGTTTAAAATGTGCTAATTGTTTAATCATCATAATGCATGTAATGCATAACACGTGCAAAATGCGCAATGTACAGCTGCTCGTTCGGCTTTCCTAGACAATAGATATACTATAATACATATGTCATATATATGTATGTATATTCAAATGTATATGCATGTTGTCGAGTATATCATGCTCTTATTTAACGCTGTTGAGTTTTAACGTGAAAAGCTGATTCAGCGCTTTTTACTCCCTGTACCCATAAAATGGGTAAAAAGGGGGTATTGGATTTGTGCAAAAGTATGTAACAGGCAGAAGGAGACATCTCCGACCCTATAAAGTATATATATTCTTGATCAGTGTCAAAAGAGATTTCGATTTGGCCATGTCCGTCTGTCTGTCCGTCTGTCCGTCTGTCCGTCCGTCCGTCTGTCCGTCTGTCCGTCTGTCCGGATCTCAGCAACTACAAGAGCTAGAGACACCAAATTTGGAATGTAGGTTCCTGTATACCATACGCAGATCAAGTTTGTTTCATATTTCAGATATCTCCCCCGTTCCCCCGCAAATCGATAAAAACCGTTTTACAGTAACATTTTTCAAGATATAGCTTTTAGATTTAGCATGTACAATACTTTAGTCTCTCTTGATCTACTGTCCAAATTTCAAGTCGATCGGATAATAAACACGGAAGTTATTCACAAAAGAATATTCAGAAATGCACCGAGAGGGGGAAGGGGAAGCACAGCCACCAATTAAAATGCCTCGCTTGCGCTGTCGCTTTTGCCGCCTGTGTGCGTGCGTCTTTGTGTATGTGTGTGTGTATGTGTAAGTGGACATAGATGTGATTGAATGTTTTAGACCTGGGTACAGGGAGTTTCGTAGTCGGGTATACTCGACTATAGCATTCTTACTTGTTTGTTGTTGTTTTGTTTTATAGCCACAGGCATTTTGCCAAACAACTTTGGAAATGTTGTACAAGCTCCGTTTAAAATTGCATTTTGTTTAGGGCAAATTGCCAAGAAGCTTTACTTTACCAAACTTGTTGCTAACTTTAATAGGGTTGTATTATGGTAAACTATTGAGTATACGCCATGTGGTACGATTTTAGAAGTTTATCAACATGAAATTGTGGCGAAATTACATGAATTATAATTGATAATTGATTTTGTCATCCTTTTGTCAACAAAATCTTAAAAGAATCTTTACTTGTGGGAATATCTAATTGAAAGGTTGGCAGCTTTTCATTGGCGAGTTGGCAGGCCGCGTAAAAATGATCAAATTCTTATTTAAATGTCAATTTCATTGCAAGATGGCAAGGCTGTTCTATCAAATATTAAACATTTGGATGAACTGCCTTCTAAGTTTTCACAAGCACTTGAGAAAACAAAATCATGTTTGACATTTTAAAGTCTTTAGCTTTGACAAGAACATTAGAAAAGAGGCCTAAGTACAATTACAAAGCTGACATACAGGAAGTAGACAGTGCAATTCACATAAATCTATCTTGTATTTTCTCTGGCGATCTTGGTGTTAATGAAAGATCAAGATCAGATCTACCCACAAAGAGAATCTTACAATTAGAATGAGAAATGAGAACTGGCGACAGCACTAATTCACACATTTGCAACCTCTCATCGTAGTAGTACACAAAACGAGTATTATAGTCAGATATAGTACATATGTATACATACATATATTATTTATAGAGCTGCGAAAACCACACACACCTCCCGTATGGAAACCACATGGAAACCGCGTATATACATACATATGTACATATATATATTTTTTATTATTATGCACGATAAATTAATGATAATTTAAAGATAACATTTGTATAAACAATAAATTTGGTGCGCCTTGTCGTTTGTCGTTTGATGTTGTTGTTACTGTTTTAAAAATAGACAAACACGTTACACAGAATTGAGATTAATAACACAAAACATGGATTGACATCAGCCTGTGGCTATTATTCTGAATCATTATTGAAAAAGAAAACGGGGTAAACAATAACTCATATGATATCGTATGCAGTGAAATTGTAGAAGAGAATGCTTGAGGGGTTTTAATCCCACTTGATTATGAGGTTTCTCTATAGAAACTCTGTATTAACTGGTATTATTATGATATACAGTTTAATCATACTAAAATACCACATAACACACTTGTTAGTTTGAATATTAGATAGTTCAGAAGAATGATTTCAGTATTGTAAAACGTTCTATTTTAAAAATCGAGGTAGGATTAATTAGTTCAATATTGATGCCATTTAAAAAACAATCTTCTTATTTTTAATTTCAGTGAAAACAAAATGATTACATTGATTTGTAATCTTAAAAACGATTTTCGATTGAAATGATAGCTCTGTGACATTATTTCCGGTTTCCACTGGTTAAATGTTGTAATCAGTATATGATGAGTAATTTAATAATCTATTATTTATACAATCTGTCAATGAAAGCAAACTTAGTATAATCAAGAAAAATATTAGCGATTAGTTAAAACAGCGAAATTTAGATAAGGAATATTCCCGAAACCGATTTGATGGCAATTTTGCACAATATGTACGATGAATCTAAACATGTTAACTTTATTTGAGCTGCAGCTCCAATTGAAATTTAGTTGAGAACTAAAGCAAATCCTTTGTTAACTGATTATTGGCAGCCATCCGCGCTGTCGCCTTTGATTGATGAGCTGGCGCCAAATTGTTCATCATATTCGTATGTGGCATACGTGTTTTAAGCTAATTAAAGCAGCGCCTTCTGCTCGCAGTCGAAACGCCATCCATATCAATTCTTCCAACAACATACAAATAATAATAAGCACAAAAAAGAAGTGAGAATGCGCTCCACGTCAATGTTCGACTAGGAGTTACCCTGTTACCTTAAAATAAACTATCATTTAAGCTACCCCAGATATTATTAAATTGAATAACTTCTTTGTTTATTATCCGATTCTTCTGACAGTTTCAGGAGACATAAATAATATACTTAAATTTATCTATACCAAATATCAAAGATTCGGAGCGTGTGGTAAACATTGCTGTCTGAGCTCTTAAAGATTGCTAAATGGATAGGCTTAGATCATTTCGGATGTTGTATTGCTAAGGAATATTCCTTATATACATATGTATGTACCTATATACTTTATAGCGTCGAGGTTAGAGAGTGGTCAACTTAATACCAATATTTGGCAATAAGAATATATCATAAAGTCAGATAGATATATGTTTGATATATTGACAGCAAATTATGTGCTTTGCTTTGCTTTGCATGTTTGGAGGCGATATATCACAAGAAATTTCATGTTTAAATATCGATAGAGAGGTACACAGGTTTCAACTTTTTGTTTTATACATTTGCACATATTATAATACCCCATTTATGCAACTTATTGGTAAGGGGTAGAAAAAACAACATGTGAAACACTTGATAACTGCTTCAAGATAACCAAATCGATTCATGTCGACAAACAATACACATCAACACACTACAAAGAACACACACATGGGGTATACAACGTATTTGTGTACTTGTACAACTTTTAACAATATAATCACTTGAAAATGCCAGTTATAAGAACTGGTAACACTCTCAAAGCGCGTCAAGTGCGGCCATTTGACGTTTAATTGCTGCTTAACAAATTTATTTTCTTATGGATTGTTTTGTTTTGTGATTTTGTGATTTTCGTATACTTGAACAATGCCAGCTAATGTCTATACTAGATATTTATTGAAAGACACAAAACAACAATTAGATTAGCTAATATGCGAGTGCCAGACAATACAAAGTGTTTTCGGTTTCGATTTCGTTTCGGTTTCGCTTTCAAGCTGTCAAAATTTTGATCGATTCTCGATTAATGGTACTCGATATGTCTGGATACCTCCGGGGTGTTCGACTTCCGCATGAATCTGAATAGAATTTTTAACGATTTTGCTGACGGGTCTTGTGCTTTGGAGCTATGGGATTTGTTTTAAATGCCGCTTTCGGTAGCGCTTTGTGCTAGGAGCTGCAATTAAGCTGGTTCTTGAAATTTAATTGAAAGTTAAAGTAATAATTTTGAAAGTTGAAGTAATAGTCTGCGATAATTCCTACAATTAGTTGGAAGTTAGATGGTATAAAAATACCTAAAAATAAATACAATGGAGAATGTCTAGTAATTTACAGTAGTTTGATTCACAACCGATTACTCTCAGTCTAGAATTTACCTATTCATTTAAATCTTAATAAAGGCATTTAACAACATCTAATTTCTCCCTGTACCCATAAAATGGGTAAAAAGGGGGTATTACATCTGTGCAAATGTATGTAACAGACAGAAGGAGACATCTCCGACCCTATAAAGTATATATATTCTTGATCAGTATCAAAAGAGATTTCGATTTGGCCATATCCGTCCGTCTGTCTGTCTGTCCGGATGAACGCGTCGATCTCAGCAACTATAATAGCTAGAGACACCAAATTTGGAATGTAGGTTCCTGTATAGCATACGCAGATCAAGTTTGTTTCATATTTCAGATATCTCCCCCGTTCCACCGCAAATCGATTAAAACCGTTTTACAGTAACAATTTTCAAGATATAGCTTTAAGATTTGGCATGTACAATACTTTAGTCTCTCTTAATCTGCTGTCCAAATTTCAAGTCGATCGGATAATAAACACGGAAGTTATTCACGAAAGAAGATTCAGTAATGCAGCGAGAGGGGGAAGAAGAAGCACAGCCACTTTTGCCGCCTGTGTGCGTGCGTCTTTGTGTATGTGTGTGTGTATGGGTAAGTGGACTTAGATGTGATTGGATGTTTTAGTCCTGGGTACAGGGAGTTTCGTAGTCGGGTATACTCGACTATAGCATTCTTACTTGTTTTTAAATTGGGGAAAAGACTTGCCGGACTATCTACTAAAAGTTCCCCCACCGGGTTGGAGATTTCATTCCTACTGTCCTTCTTTATTCTTCTTCTTTAGTTTTATGCCTTAAATTAACTTATTAATTAATTAACTAACTCTTTACTATCTTGCTAGGCCCTAATAACGCCACCGGCAATTCTTTGCCGGGGCATAGCTGGCCGGACTGGCAAATAAACTTCCCACAACGTGCTAGATTTCAATTTCGTGTAGGCTTTAAATAATTTTTTTTTCCATATATCTATGTATTATATTATATTTTTAAAATCTCTAGTAAATTACAATAGTTGAAGAATAAGAAAAACACCAAGGTTTTTCGCTCAGTGCGGAATATATCTCTTCATTAAATTTTTTTTATCATGTTACTAGGTTTAAAATAAAAGACCATTATTAATGTATTGATCCATATCCAATGATTACTCTAATTTCAAATAGTGTCCAAAGTTTTGAATTTATTTGCTGCGATTATTCAGCTTACTAATTTTTAAACTGTCTGATAATGATCTTTGATAATAACAAGTAAGAATGTTATAGTCGAGTATACCCGACTACGTAACTCCCTGTACCCAGGTCTAAAACATTCAATCGCAAATTTATCAAAATCGGAACTCGATGACGAACGATGACGATGACGAACGACGGTAGAGTGAAAGAAATACTAGCAGCACAATGCAGAGATGAGCGAGACTGATCGAAGAGCTGATACTTATCGATATTTTCGAAGAGGCCAATTGGCTGCGCGCCAACAGTCAATTTTTGAATTTTGATGCATAGTCTGCACTATGCAGAGCATTGATAACAATATGTTTCAAGAAAATAAAGTCATGCAGATGGCGCATGTCTCACAAAGAAAAATGTCAAGCAGATCAGGTGCTTAAAATTTATCGTATGGTTTGCGTACCGATAAGCAATTATGAAACCATATGGGCTTGTGTTGCTTAAAAGCGACATGTGCATCAGCTGATGCCGTGTGTTTTGGTATGTCGTGACGTCACGAGTACAAGACCCGCTGCACTTTCGCGCTCGCTCGCACACATGGTTAAGCCTTAAGTACTTAATAGAAAATGCACGAGCTTCGCGCTCGCTCGCCCATATGTACATACATATGCTGAAGCCTTCATGTTGCTGCTTGCCAAGCCTGCAGTACTGAATCTTGTTTGTTGAATAACTTCCTTGTTTATTATCCGATTGATTTGAAATTTGGACAGAAGATTAAGAGTGACTTAAGTAATATACATGTCGAATTCCAAAGCTATATCTTTAAAAGTGTGGCTGTAAAACGTTTTTATCGAATTGCGGGGGAACGGGGGAAGATATCTAAGATCGGAAACAAACTTGATCTGCGTATGGTATACAGGAAGCTACATTCCAAATTTGGTGTCTCTAGCTATTATAGTTGCTGAGATCGACGCGTTCATCCGGACAGACGGACAGACGGACAGACAGACGGACATGGCCAAATCGAAATCTCTTTTGATACTGATCAAGAATATATATACTTTATAGGGTCGGAGATGTCTCCTTCTGCCTGTTACATACTTTTGCACAAATCCAATACCCCCTTTTACCCATTTTATGGGTACAGGGAGTAAAAACGGTCTTAAGACCTTACACAATACCATTCACCGCCAAGTAACAAATATTTGAAATGCCAGAATATATTTTCGAGATGTTTAGGCGAAAGATTAAATAACTTGTCGAGTAGTTGTAACAAATGCTTATTGAGAGCCAAAAATAAAAGCCATTTCAAAGCTTAGGATTAAAACGATTGTTGTCTGCAAATTATATGGAAATAGATCCAATTAAAATCGGCTCAAACCGACCGACTGAGGTAGCTCCAATTAATTGATGAACCAAAAACAAAACAAAACTAGTTGCCAGCTTTTGGCAGGTGATACGCGAGCTGAAGTGGGGGCTATCAATAAAACTAACAACAAAAGCAACAAAATAAAACAATTTATCATACAATGTCAGTTTATTTGGTTTTTTTATTTTATGTTATTTGAATTTGTTTGTGACTGTCGAAGCCGCCTCGGTGGCTGAGCACGTTTTAAACAAATCTCCTGGTTCTTCATTTTATTGGGTGAACCCGGTAAGTGCTTATGGTAATCGTTGAGGTCTACTAATTAATGCCTTTTGGCTTTCCAAAAAAGGGAAAAGGAAATAGTATTTTGTTGTCGCGTGGCCAGACAATGACTAATACTACATTATATATGTATGTCTTTTTGTTGTTGCTTGTCTCACTTTTCCACAGTTTGACGCTATCTATGTGGGGGGTTAATTAAGTTTATGCGTTGAGCCCATTGAGCCCACCTCCTGGGGTTGAGTAAACAAATTTCATTAATTTGTGTCTTATTATTTAATAACTAAATAAATAGACAAAAGCCGACAACTTGGCAGTGGCCAATTAACCGCTTTATTCAACACTTGTCGGCGCTTTCTGCGCAATTATTTTATGGCCACGTTACGCTCCTTGCTTATCCTTCAGCCGAGCCACAATTCCAATTAGGAATAATCAATGTCGCCCCCAGACGTGGGGCGCGACTAACGCCAAGAGAGAGGCCTTCTTGACACACCTTGAACTTTTGCGGTGGGGGCAAGACGAGGTCGTCCAGCAGCAGTTTGTCAATCATCATCATCATCATCATCAGTTTTTGACAAACTATTTCGCATAAATCAATATATGTTTTGTTCATTCAATCGGGGATTTCCCAAAAGATCTTGAGGCCTTTTTTTTTGCACCCATTGCTTAATGAACTGTGTGAGCTGTGGCTGCTGCAATCGGGCGATAAATATATATATATGCTTCAGTTGTTTGGATTAATTGGTAGAGAAGAGAGCAATCAATAGTGGGAAAACTCAGAGGCTTTAAAGTTTCTTGTATTCATAAACTTAAAACATAAAAGTATAGCTAGAAGCATACTTCAATGACTTCAAAGTTCTTTCACAACTGATTGATTTGACCCAAAACTACTACTGGCGATTTTGAAGGTAATTTACAGAAGTTAGTTCCTGTTAAAAGTAAAAACCGGAATATGCCTTTGATGGTTTATTTTCTTTAGATTTATTACCAACTACGTGACTCACAAATAAACATATGCATCTTTCTCTCTCTCCCCCTCTCTCTCTCTCTCTCCTCTCTCTCTCTCTCTCTCTCTCTCTCTTTGTGTCGCTTACGTAAACGTTTTACTGGCAAGAGCAATAATTGTGAATAAAGTATTATTTCTTATACAATTTGTTACAAACCAGAATGTACTTTATCTTAGCCCCTTCTTAGTGTATTTTGGTATTTACTTAAACGTTTTTCTTACCTTGGAAGTATTATTTTTAGAAAAAGTTAACATTCTAACAAGCCTGCATGATTGGTAAGTTCTGAAAGTAAACAATTGTTAACATTTAAAACTGTCATGATGACAACACTTTCCTTATAGCTCCCACTGAGAACTGCCGTGTCATTTATCAGACATGATAATTTCCAAACTCACTTTTATTCCCAACTTATTGAGTGGCCATTAAACCATAAATTTGTATTTATTGCGACCAAATTTGTTCTCTTCTTGTATACCTCACTGCCATAAAATGGGCAGAAAGGTATCATAACATTGTCGATGAAATGAAAAAATAAATTTAGATTACTACCGAGCACAAAAAAAGGAAGAACCGCAAACGCTTTTTAAGAAAGGCGTCACCCTGAAAATTAATTAAGAATCTATTGTCATATTCTTACTTATTTCTATAAATACCATATATTTTTCCGAATTAAATAGATTTGCCAGCTGGCAGCTCACTTTCTAGAAAATCGGGTAATGCCAGCTGCACTATGATTATATTTATTGACTTGAAGTGCAATCAGCTAACTACGCAGATGCCGTTATATCGTTCCATATATATATATATATATATATATATATATATACTAGCTGGTAATACCCCAGCGTTTCCCGGCGAAGTATTAAGATTGAAATTCATTATGTTGAATTTGTCTACCTTTATCACAAAAAATATTTTCCCTCAAAAAATTGATTTTCGAGCTTCCCATTTTCATACCGTGAGGATGAGTTTTGAAACTAGGTGACCGTCACCTTAAATTATTTTAAAGCCGAGAGAGCGATTAAAGGGAGAGATTTTGTGGCTCTTTTGCACTTTCACATTGTTATGCAGCTGGCGCAGCTGGCGCATACGGAGATTTTCATACAATTTTCTCATACTTCCTAAAGTCGCCAGTTAATCAGTCAGTTAGGTTAAAGAGATTTAAATATATAGATATAGTATTTACTATATACTACAATAACTACTACAAATATTGCAATCGCTAATGAACGGGACGGGGTGTTTGGGAGGTACTAAAGCTAGCGTTACTGATAATGCCGAGAGCTAAGACGCGGCAAGTTTTTTGGTGCCTGAAAATTCTTTCCATGTACGAGTATATTGCTATTTATAAACCTTAGAGCACAAGGCGGGGTTGGGGGCATTGGGTTCAATAATGAAACATATGTTTAATTTCAATTTTAATTTGAGCTTTCGCTTTTCTCGCCAGATTTCAAACCGAAAGTCTTAACCGCACCACCCGACGGAGAACAAGTCGTTTGGGCTGCTGTTTGCATATTGCTTTTGGCTTAATCGACTGCTCTGTTCGCTTTTTATTACACAAAAAGTTATTTTTAGCCCGGTGTATTTTTAAATGACCTTGGACCACTACGCAACGGAGCTGGGCCGTATAAGATCTTGGGCCAAAAGTCAGCACAGCGACGTGTATTCACAATAAGTTGATCAGGTTAACTAGTTTGTGGTTTTGTTGTTTATGAAGTCGCCATACCAGATCTTAACTGTATCTTGATTTTTGCTAAAAAAAATACAAGTTAATGTAGTCTACCTTTGGGCGAAGTTTTGGTCTTAACTTGTTAAAAATCAAGGGACAAATGAAGTTGTGAATAGTCGCCTGGAAGATACTCCTTATTCGTATATATATAATAGGAATAATATACGTATGTATATATCCTTTTACCAATGATAAATGCACATACAAAGGACAGTGCTACTGCTTTTCTCTATATTGATATATAGAAATACGTTTTGTTTTTAAATAACCCTAATTGGTTAATTAACCGATCAGTGTGAACTGTTTTTTTCCTCCAGATTCTAAAAAGGTTGTTAATTTGTGTGTCTGCCGAAGTATTTATGCTGAATTTCGATATATCCTAATATTAAGTAACAGTAATCTTCTGCTTCCTGAAAATCTTAGTTTGATTGTAGTGTCATTTAATTTCAGACTATTCTTAAATTATTCTCAACTAAAATTCAGAACAGACCTGTTATTGGAACGATCAGTGTTTCTTTAATTGCTTGGGAAAATATATTAAATTTGATCAAAATCGAACCTACAGTATTATTGTAGTTCCCAATGTTTAAAAATCCAGTTATCGAATAAAAAAACTATACAATAAACTAAATTACTTTATTTAACTAGATTTTGGCTCAGACCGATAGCTATATATGTATGTATAGTTGCATTAAAAGCTAGTTAATTAATTAGACTGCATTCTTACGAATTCGGAGCAAAACTGTTCTTGCTGGTTTCATAATATACTGCTTATATAAGTAATGTTCCCTTTGTTTAGTGTACACACTTATTTAATGTGCTATTATTATGTGTTGTAATTTAAACTGAAATCGACAGATGCAATTTAAGCTCAAGCTGGAACTGTTTCCTATGGTCCTTGCATTGGTAGTATTTTCTCTTTCATTCCGGCCAGCCATCAAACAAATAACAGAGCAACCAGGCAACCAGTCAGTAGCCGCCCCCTCTGCACCCCGTTCACTGCCCAGCCACTCAGCCAAGATGATGGCAGGCAGCCAATGCGTCTCGCAGCTCCCAACACTCGTCTGCTGGTTGCCTTGGTCGCCTCTTGGCCAGTTGGGTGACTGGGTGGCTGTTGGCTGTTGGCTTTTGGCTGCTGGATGGTGCATGGACTTAACAAGTTCCCAAGGCAGGTTGCTGCCTGGCTGCCTGGTTGCCTGGTCCAGTCTTTTGGTCTGACTGCATTGGCTGCTGCTGCTGCTGCTGCTGCTGGCTGCCTTGGTGTCTGCCGCTGCACGCAAAGTGGTCTAACTGGTATTATTATTAATATTAGTAATGCCAACTATATATATTTATATATGTACATATATATAGTAGTTGGCTTTAAGTCAAGTTTATTCTGCTGTCCAATGTGGCTGACCTGTCAACAGCATTCCAAACCCAACTTTACGCTACGCGAACTAAATTCAAAACTCGCACAATGCGGCGTATGCTTAATAATTAAGTCTGGGTGATTAGTTATCGATTTCAGTCTGTGCATTAAATGTAATTATTAATCAGTGAACTTACCGTTTGCTGCTTCTTGGTAATACAATAAAATAATGAGCAAAATGTTGTGGTTAAAAGTTGTATATAAAAGTGAGCATTTCAAACAAGAAAAAAATAACAGAAATGGGATAAAGAAAAGTAAATAAATCCCTTAAAAAATGTAAACTTGTTTACAAATGGTTGAGAGTTTGAGTTAGATGAGAATGTGGTTCAATAAATTAACTAATTAATAAAAACTCAAGCTGCATTTATTTATAGAAGCCTATGAAATATTTAAAATCGTTCGGGAATGAGGTGAACATGACAGGACAATATAATAATATAATAATTTAACCCTTAGTAACTTTATATTTAATATGAATGAATATTTTTAATATAAATGTTCTCACATTGGAAGAACTTTGAACTTGTAAAGTGGGAAAAATAGTTATTATATAATAGTAGATCAATATTAAATTTTATTTAATTAATAATTTATATCTTATTCATATTTTCTTCTTCTGTTCTGTTGTTAACTCTCTACTGACTTTCATTATATCACTTTTATATTTACCATCACTTTAATTCTCATTCTCTGTAGTATATTAACTAAATGAAGCTACTTAATTACTTACTTTATTTAACGCTCTGTCTTCATTATAAAGTTCTCCTATTTTGTCGCGTTCCTTTTCCCCATACACGTTATTTGACATTCCAGGCAGTATATCAATTCACAATCAAGAATTTTTTGCCATTCGATTGGAATCTCTTGAACATTTTTCTGATAGCAAGGCCAAAAGCGGAAATTGTATTTCCTGTTTGTTGTGCTCCCCTCGAACTGTTCGTGCCTCAATCCTTTTGTGGGGCGCTGAGCATCCTAAAAAGCCTGTTGGCGGGCTACTTGTGGGGGCAGCTGAATGGTGTTGCCTGTAAGGGGCAGCTCCCCCCACCCTCCGTGCTGCATGCATATATACACACATACATATGTTTGGTGCTGCCTTTTGGCGGCCGTTGCACATGTGGCGCACATTCAAGTATTTCCCCAACGTATCTATTTTTAGAAAATCCAGTTTTTGGCACCAACAACAACAACAACAACCACAACCACACGCTTTGCATGTTTTGGAGCTCAGATTCAGTTTTTAGTGTTGGGTCTCTTGTGTGTGTGTGGGCCTTAAAATAAATTCAAAAACAAAACAAAACAAAAAAGTGCTGCAAATTTTTAAACTGGCGCCATGCAGTCAACCAGTCAGTCAGTCAGTCACTCGCTCAATCCGTCAATCAGTTCCCTTCAGAGCCCTTCACTTTCACACAGCGCTGCTGGGCTGCCAATTTTGGCCAGGCCTAGACTTGTTGACTGAATGAACTGGCTGAGCTTCAGTTTCAGCTTCAACTGCGGGCAGCATTCTGAGTTGGCCCGTGTGGCAGTTGAAATGCCATAACGTTGCATCGTTGTCATGTGCCTCCTTTTATGGCGGCGCCGTCTGACTCTGCTTGATGATGGCAGCTGCAGCTGAAGTTGCAACAGTTTGCTGATGCTGCAACGCAGCATGCCGCGGCATTGTCAGCCTGCTTCTTCATTGTTGTTGCCCATTTCGAAAGTGAAATTTGCTGCGTGCCACACACCCCCTTTGCCACCCCTCGTGCTCTTTTGTGTTGTGTTGTTGCCACTTTATTGACGGCCTGGCATTGAAAGCAACTATTGAAGAACCTCATAGCTTTTTTCGGGTCTATTTAAGCTGATCAAGTGATGCAATATGTCAATAGTCAAATGTGCAGGGTATTTTAAATCCGTCTAAAAATAAGGTAAGAGTATTTCGAATTTAACATTGTTATTTTCTTTGAAACTCATTAGGCATAAATAACATTCCTATTTATACAAAAGCAGAAAGCTAACACATTCAATTAAAGTAATTAAATATTTTGAGTGTGAATTTGAAATAAATTGAACTCACACAGAAAATTCTAAGAAATTTCCAGTTATTGAATAAACTAAAACAATCCATGAAAAATGTTTACTAAATTCTATTGAAAATTGTGAAAGAAATGTAAAAAAATACACATTTTTCATAATTAGAAAAGATGTTGGAAAAAGTTAAGTAATATTAGCTTCAGGCTATAAAATAGTTGAGCAAATCAAAAATACGTGAAAAACAATATTAAGAATACTTAAAAAAGTATGTATAAGTGATTTTTAACACTAAATAAATATTAAAATCAAGCATTCAGGCATATTTCGAATTTTATTATAACTGGAATTATGGATTATCAGAGGTTTTTAGATATTTTTGGGCATTATGAAACAAGCAGCGTGTATATACATTGTTTTAAATTTAAACATTAAATAATGCAACTGAGTTCTGAACTTATTACTTTGAAGTATGTAGAGTCGAATAAAGATTTTATTGGAAACTTAAAATTGTTGTGTTATATCAAATCTTTAACAACTTCTCAGTTCAATGGGGTTATGCTTCATTGATTTTTGTGGCAACTTAGCTAGAGAAAGCAATGTTATTGTTTTCTACCCGCTCCTCCCCGCACCACCTTAAGAATGTTCTAATCAACAGATTGCGCAAATGGAGAAACGGAGATTGGGCAAAAGGGAAATGCGAAATGGGAAATGGGTTACACTTTTTGTCAAAGATGTGTTCATGGCACCAGCGATTGCATCATGGTCAAGGACTAGCTCAGCTCGTGTTATGAGCGCTGCGGGGGTAGGCGCTGTAGGAGCAAGGCGACACATTTGCAACAGTTGAACAGTTCGTTAGCTAGTAATTTGATTTGAATGCTGCCGTCCTGGTTTCCCAAGCGTTGAGACATTATGCTAAATGTATTAGGAGCAACATTTCCTTCTATTTTTTTTCCTAAGCTCGCTGACACTTTGCCTAGTTGTCCTTCGACCTTTGTCACTTACTGGGCAAGCAATCAACTCGTCCTGACATTAGTGACGTTGTTACTTTCTCCTCTCAATATCCTTGCATGTGTGTGTTCATATATGGCCAAGGTCCTTCATTTGTCATCCTCATTTGACACCGAGGCCAGCATATTAAAGCTTTTAAATGAGTTTGCTTCTAACTATTTATTAAGAAAATGTCGTTCAGTTAATTATAAAAGAGGTCCTTTGGTTTCAATAAACAGATCGCTTGCAAAATCGCACTCTGGGGTCCGATAATCCTATCGAATGGCGTCGTAGTTGCCACATTATGAAACATTAGCCGTTGAACCCTTTTTTGTAAGGGAAGGGTAGGGAAGAGGTCAGGCTAGGCGTAAGGCTAGGCGTAGTCCTTGTCAACCATGCTTGATAGCCGGCGGTTGGGCGTGTCAACTTGTTGATGATTGATGGCACTGAATAGATGCCTGAGGTCCTGAACTGTTGGGGAAAGTAGCTTATATATGTGGGCGCGTAAACAAAGCGAAGCTCTGAAAATTTTCAATCAGTTAACATATGAGGAGGGATGAGGAGGAGAAACCCATTTAGGTCGATGAACTTTAACCCAATGTTGAGAACATTTTAGGGCAAAGTACAGATATTTACTTGTGAAAAGCCAAAATCAAGTCTTAGTACTGCTTAAAGTCAAATGTCAAAATATAATATTCATATAAATAAACCAATCAAGGGATTAATTAAATTCATTTGTTATAAGCCTACTTAAGTAATAATACTGAATAAATTGGAATTTAACCCAGAAAATGCCCAATTCGAATTTAATCCAGCAAATGCCCAAACAAGTGCGTATTCATAAATATAATTGTAAATTTTATTGGTATTTATTGGTTGTGGTGAAAAGGTAAGAGTGAAGTTCATTGAAAATTACAAATGGATATTCATTTGCAAGCGTTTTATTTAATGTGTGGTCAATATCTGTATTTAATTTGCGGTTTTAAATACTTATGAGATTGGAAATTCAAGTACTTATGAAATCGTATTAAAATAACTGCGAAATTGTAATTCAAGTAGAGAAAACGACTTTTATGCATATTTAACATTATTTAATGTAATTAAAAGAATATATCGATAAGTTTAAGAATCGAATACTCGTTTAAGAAAATTTATTAATATTAGAGATGGGAAACCATAGATAGACAGATTCGATAGTGATATTGCTTTAATCAATATAATGAATATCAATTATCAATACTACTACTATGAGTTTAACAATTTATTATGAAAATTTGAAATGTGTTTATTTATATAATAGAGAAAGCTTTATTAAGTTGGGTCGCTTAAGATATTGTTATGGAAAACCATCGATAGACAGTTTCGATAGGGATAGTGAATAGAATTCGATACTATCGATAGTACACTTACAGAGACATACAGACATATCTACTTGTATGTTTGTATGCAAGTTAATGGACTTAGACACACACACATACAGATCAGAGTGACAACCCGGCAGTCGTTTGAAATGTGTCGCGTTGTCTCACGCTGTTTTTTTTTTGTACTTGTATTCGCGTTTGTATTTGTATGTGTGTCCGCTGCTGTCCACCTGCCCGCCCATCCCTCTCTAGCTGTCTGTTTGTGTGTATTGTCATGTTTGTTTGTAAAAATATGTAATGTCGTGTTAGTTTATCCAATGGCGTGCCGTCGTGTCTATTTTTAGTGCACAAGCTTTATTTTTAGCCTGGCAGTAGCAGCAGCAGCAGCAGAGCAACAACTTCAACTTTAACTGCACAAAGTACAAGCAGCAAAACAAATAGAGGCGACCGCCTAATTGCATTTGCAACTTGTTGCGCTGCGAGAGCGCCAAAGAAAGAGCATGTATTGTGAAAAAGTGTGTGTGTGAGAGAGAGTGTGTAATGTAGAAAAGAGAGGGAGATGCAGTGGGAGAGTGTGACCAGTGCACGTTGCGGCTACGTGATGTTTTTGTTGTCTTGGTTACACAACTCCCCGTCTCCGCCTGCTCTCCCTGTCCATTCGTCTGTCTGCGGTTGCTTTCGGTTTTGCTCTCTGTGTGCATTTGCATTTGCATTTGTATTTGCATTTGCATTTGCGTTTGTATTTGTATTTGATTTTGTTAAACGTTTTATCACGTCGTCGTTGTTGTCGTTGTCGTTACGCTTAAAGTTTACTTTTAGTTGTTTTGCTTCTTCTTCTGATTCTTGCTTTGCTCGATTTGTTTTTCTCATATTTTCTTTGAAATGTGATTTCTATTTTTAGACCATTGGTCTTTAATTCGCCTGTTGGCTTGCGCATATTTCGCTCTCTGTTTACATTAAAAATATTTAAATTGCTGTCACGTACCAAGTTCTTAATAGGTTACGTTATGTGTTTATTTAACTCATTTTGATTAGCAGTCGAGAAAAGCACAACAAAAGACACGCTTACTAGTAGTTGCTGCTCTTTTTGTTGGGTGTAGGACAACGCCAACAAAAGCTCCGTTACAAATTTGTTCGAGCGAGTGGAAAAACTCAAATGCTCCCCACATCCAAAAATAAAAGCACACTTTTGTTTATCCAAGTGTAGTAATGAAGATGTGGCGCTAGAATATAAAGTTAGCGGGCAAAGATTAGAAAACAAGAAATCTACATATCGAAAGTAGTCCACAATTCCTTCTTTATTCTGAGTATACAAGTAACGTATGAGTTCTTAACTTATTTAAGAAGATAGTACTATGTGCATAAGGAACATCTGGCATAATATTTATTGATTAGTGTTATTGAACTATTTGAAGACGAAGCTTTAAAAAAAAATCAATCTATAGATTCTTTTACAAGCAAATCTCCTTCTGTGCAAATAGTTTCTTGAATACTAAATTTTAAGTAAGCAAACAATACTTAAACAACACGTAAATGATTTATCTTTAATAATGCTGAAATGCTTTTTTATTTGAGATGTAGTGGGGAGGAATTTGAAATGAAAACAAACTATATTTGAGTATGGTGCTATACAAAAAATACATATAAAATTTGGTGCTTCTATAATAGCTCTTATAGTCTCTGAAAAACACGCAGTTATACAGATCATCAACTATACATACTTATGTACATATGTATGTACCTTATTGGATCGGAGATGCCTCCTTCCGTCTTTTACATACTAACTTTAACTTCATTTAACATTTTTACCCATTTTTAAAGGCTACTGGGTATAAAAATAATCAAATGCTTAAAGTTCTTATAGAATACAATTTTCCAAAAAACTGTACTTGTAGTCGTATTAATAATATATAGTTTATTTGTTTGAATACTAAATTGTTTCAATTTAAGAACTCATTTAAAATTCGCAGGTAATCTGTGCCATCAGGGAAAATTGACCCAATAACCTATTACGATTAACAAATGCCATTCTCCCTAACCTTACTTTTTGGAGAAGATTTCTGTTTGATACTTTTGTTACTGATTTTAGCCTAACTCATTTTATTATTTGCGTTTACACGTAGTTTATATTAAAAATGTATAAAATTGTTTGGTTAGGTTTGTATTAAATAAAGAGATTTATTTGAACTTTGGAATTTGGTTGTTTGTCTTACTTTTTTGTCTTTTTATCGAACCTTTATAACCTCAACTTTTTGCTACCCAATAATTTAAGTAAACTTGGCAACTCTTCTCCCCGACTGCGTGCTAATGGAACTGTAGATATTACCATATTATTGATGACTTTTAGTGCGACTTTGTTGGCTTCTTGATCTCATTTGCGATCTTTTTGATGGCCGGCGGTAGACGCTTGGCCACGCCCGGCTGGGAGCTTAGGAAGGAGATCTCAAAGAGGGCGGGACGACTGGAATAGACATTGTGGAGCATGCTGATGAACCAGAATAGTAAATCATCCATATTCTGTATGGTACACTGAGCGAAAACGGCGCCAGCATCGCGGCCATGTTGATGCGAGTCAAAGAGGCGACTATCGAGGCACGAAAATCAAAGGTCATCATCACCGTTCGACTGTCCGCTATGATGGCGGCAAACAGATGGGATGGCATATCCCGACCACCATTACCGCCCGCCTGCTGAAAGACCTGCAATGTGATCTGAAAGATGCGGGAGAGCTGCACGGCTACGTTGCGATTGTACATGGGATTACTGGGATCGGCCTCCATGTGCGTGTAGAACCACTCCTCCAGCCGAAAGTTCATCTTTTGCTGTGAACGTATCGCCGATATTGCATCTGGTATATTGAGATTCAGATTTCGCGCCATCGGTGTATGGGCAGTGATAACATTGTGATAGACATTATTGCCATCGTTCATTGCATTGCCGAACAGTTCCCAGCCACGGGGCGGTAACTCTGCCACGCGATGATAGAATCTCTCCGCCTTGGCCACCTTATCGGCTAGGATTAGTGAGATCAGAGTGCATGAGTTTGTACCGCTTTGCTGGAACTCGCCAAAGCGCGATTGGCAAAAGTCGCGCGGAAACCACCAGATATTCAGGTTATCAATCTGCTCGTGTATGGCCATCCTGGAGTCGGGAACTGCGCTCGAAACGGTTGCTAAAGTCTATAATACAGTGGGGGGGATAATGCCATAAGAGGTAGATAAATTGCAGTTGAAGGATGGGGGGGATATTACCGTGCGCTGGCCCTATATTTTGTGCTGCAGCAGTCACATAATTCACATGAGTCACCTGGTTAGCACTGCACTGCAAGAGCGAGCTTCCTCGTTTCGTTTCTGAATTAGCTAAACATTGAATTTTGGGTGTCTTTTGCCGGAGGAGTGTCGAACGATAACGAAAAAATTTTGATAAGAAACCAACAAAATAAAAGAATTCCTAACAAACAAAAAACATGATGTGTGAGACTAGACAGTAAACTGAATGAAAAACTGAATCTACAATTTGGGCCTGACCAATAACTATCAATTTTTTAAATATGGTTTAATATATGTATGTTATACTCAAAAATATATATTTGAAAAAAATCAAATTTATAAATCTATGACATATAATTTTTTGTATGTCTGAATAACATACATTTTCATATATTTCATGTATAGTAGTTACTATTTATGTAATGATATTTCAGAATTTATTTATGGTTAAAAATCTACTCACCATATATTAATGTGCATAGTATATGTTTAGATCTTAATCAGTATTACCTCTATACGAACACGTCAATTTCAATGACTATAAGAACTGGTGCTCAAAATACCATATCATAAATCTATAAAAGCTAATTACAGTCACAATTTTCTAGATATTAGCCTTAAATTAAACACACTTATATTTTAGCATGTTGTCTATATATACTGAAAATTTCATAAGGATTGGATAATCAATACATAAGTTATTTGAGAAATCCTTTTTTCATATCAAGTAGAAGCGCAGCTCAAAGCGGATGTGTATATGTGGATCTAGAATCTTGAACTTGGGTAGAGAACCTAGTTTCCTTTTAGTTTTTTGGAAAGTTATATGTTGCATTTGGTAGAACAACATTTTGAATGTGTATTTTCATTATTAACCTCTTGTTATTTCAGCTTTATTCATGCCTCATTCATTATTGCCTTGTGCTACGCGGCGTATGCTTATTTTTGTTGTCTCTGCCACTTGAAATGGCGTCGTTAAGGCATTTCGCATTTTGCCAAGTGTCAAATAGCTGCGCAAATATTTATTACAGATTGGCAATCGAAATGGCGCCCAAAACTAGATACCCCTTTCGTTGTTATCCCCGATTACCACGCATTAAGGTTGGTTCTAATTTTAAATTGCAACATTGGCAATACAAATAGCTGAGCAACAATCCATTGCGAAACGTGAAGTGTGTCGGAAATGCTAATTTACATTGTTGGCTGGGGTGATTAGAGAGGTGTTTGGTTGATTCGGGGAAAAGGAGCGCCATTTAGCGGTTAGCGACGGGTCAACCTGACTGACTGCCCTAGAGTGTGAAAGGTGGAAGAGAAACTATCAGGCTTATTGATAATCAATTTTTGGTGATTCAGTTCATAGTGTAAACTAATTTCTATTTTTCTAACATATTCTATTTTATTTTTATCCACACTTTACCTTAAAAGGTAGATCTTTTTATCAATCACATATCATTTTTCAAGACTGTTCCTATTGCTGAGTTTTTCTCATTTCGAATCGTTTTGAAATGTCTATCCCTTTGTGAATGAAGTCTCAATCGGTTTTGCTTGTTAATGTCTTATTTGAATAGTTTTCATCCAACTGTTCAAAAGGAAAAACTTTTTAAACAGAATTTTTAATCGTTTCTTCGGAACATCTGAAATTTTCGATTCCGAACAGGAAACAGTCTTGATTATAAACCTTTTAATTTCCTACCTTCACCCACCTGTCAATCAATTTCATACAAATATCATGTAAATACCTTCAAGCTTATACTTAACAGCTACTTTAATATGCTATCAACTTGTATTTCAAGTTAAATATTTAACAAGTAGATAGTAGTGCGGTGCTGCCAACTTAGCAATATGGCGTTGCCACCTTTGAACAAAATCATATAAAAACGATTATTATTGTAATTGTTTTAAAGTTGTCTTTAAGTTTTCCTGCTCACGGAATAATTGAAACTTGTTTATTTATGCCATTTAACCCACTCACGTAAATAAATATTCAAGCAGAGTCCACAAGAGTTTCCATGTTTACCCTCACTACATCCACACATTTATGAATGAGACTGAAACGTTAGCCAATTAACACAAGCCCAACAAGGACTATAATTAGCAGCAACAACCCACAGATGCCATTTAACAGGATAATACCTCAAACGAAGTTATATAAGGACAACATGACAGCAAGCATAATTAAAACAATGCACGTGTGTGCAGTTTAGTTGCGTGTGGAAAGCGGAAAGGCATATGATTTGTGTCGTTGAAACGCTAGGAAGAATGTTGAATATTGCTGAAGCAATATGCTAGATAATGCAAAATGCCCGCAAGGATACTGCCCCCCACTTCCCGACCCATCCGCCTACATACAGGCAAGCACACAGCTGGGCAAATATGTGAGCCTGATAAGCGACTGGGCGAAGAAAGAAGCGATAACTTAAACAGAAATAAAGTAAAAATGCTCTCTTGCATAGTGCTCGACTAAAGGATACCCTGTGTTCAAATATCAAATGGAGCAGTATGTGCAGAAATTATTTATATATATTAGTAGAAGTTTATAGAATCTTAGCTACAGTTAATGTTATTGAACTGAAATTAGGCTTGGTCTGTGCTTGGTATACCATGTACCAAATTTGCTATACTTAGCTCTTATAGTCTCTGAGTTCATTGAGAGCGTTCATACAGAAGGATATAAATCTAATAGCCAGATTGAGTCAACACAGTTTCGTTGGTACAGGGTGTTTCCTGGTCTTTAAGTTGAAATTTGGCTTATGTGCAACTTTTGACATTTGCTAGTCAACTAAGCGGACAAACCGTCCAGGATATTGCAGCAGCAATCCAATAGAATTTCATTTATTTTCCTTTTCCCAACAGAATTTGAATCTGGCTTGTTGTGTGTGTTACTCTGTGTATCTTCTCGTGTGTGTGTGATGTTTAACTTTGTCAAATATGCAGTTTTTTTTTCCTATTTCGCAAGGAACTCGTCTGTCGTTGTCACTTTCAATTGTTACATAGTGCTACCATCTCGCTCGCTGACTTTATCTAACTCTTTCTTTATTTTTGTATCTTTTCAGCGTGTAAATCTGTTAGCACCCATAGGCGTCGCGCTGAACGGCCCCGGCCTAAGGGGCCATGACGCGTTGGCCCTTTAATTTATTACTATTGCTCTCGGTGGCAGTACGCGACTGTAGCAATCAGACCATCCTCACAGTTGGCTATCTAACGGCTCTCACTGGCGAGCTCAAGGAGCGCCAGGGCTTGGCCATATCCGGTGCACTGACAATGGCACTGGATGAGGTAAGCTATGACATGTGTTTGTTACAAGGAAACGTATTTTAACAAGATGACAGCAGTTATTACCAATATGCCAAGGATTGAATACCCTTGCAGACTTATTAGTTAAAGTATGATATGTTTATCTGATTTATCAATCGGTTCAGTTTTGACAAAGCTAATGAACATTTGAATTGCGTTTTGATAGAACGAGAAGTTAGCTTGAAACAGATATTCTATACATCTGCCTCAAATGTAGTATAACTAAAAGATAAGGCATAGAGGAATGTTTTTTCTGAGTAAAATGAATAATTATTATTAAAATGTTTTCCTAAATTTATCTTTATATTCCGATTGAACACTATTTCTTAACAATCTAACTTAGTACTTATTATAATGATAATTTCAATATTATTTTAGACGATTTCAAGTAGAAGAATTAGTTGGATTAAAATCTATTTTAATCCCTATATTTATCCTTAAACGTAACTTATCTCCTTACTTAGTATACATAAATATTGATATATCATTGAACTCCTTGTCAGATCAACAAAGATCCAAATTTGCTGCCAAATGTAACGTTAGCGCTGCGCTGGAATGACACCAAGGGTGATACGGTGCTGGCTACCAAGGCCATCACCGAGATGATATGCGATGGCATTGCGACCATATTCGGACCGGAAGGACCCTGCTATGTGGAAGCAATAGTCTCGCAGAGTCGCAACATTCCAATGATTTCCTATGTAAGTTCATAAAAGAGTATTGCGGATATTGTGATAATTTATGCGCTTGGGTGTGCGCACTCAACTTGTTTGTTGTATCAAATTAAATGCATTGCTTTTGCTGTATTTCTGGCTCCACTCTCCCCCTATCAACCAACTATCAAATAGAAATGCGCAGAGAACCGTGCATCCTCGATACCAACATTTGCACGCACCGAGCCGCCCGATACGCAGGTGAGTGGGTGGAACAATAGTTAGTCTGACAGGTGATGGCTGGCCTTGTCAGTTTGCAAGTCTTACATATAAATATATATATAAATGTATATATATATTGTAAATACATGCTGGCATCCTTTGGCTGTGCACCACCCCCCAAAAACGAACGCGCAGACAATGCACAGAGGATTTCTTTTATTCACCTTTCATATGTGCAGGTCGTCAAGTCGGTGATTGCATTGCTGCGCTACTATGCCTGGAACAAGTTCTCAATACTCTATGAGGAGGTATGGGGCACGGTTGCTGATTTACTCAAGGATCAGGCAATGAAGAAGAACATGACCATCAATCATAAGCAGTCCTTTATCGATGATCGTGCCAAATGCTGTGAACAGATGATGACCTGCTGTCGTTCTGGCTATTGGTATCAGGTAACTAATTGGGAATATATACAAATTATACTTACTATTACTTTGATAAGTGCTCTAATTGGAGATGTAAGCACGTATGCGTTTAAAATCAGACAAGGGGGCAACTATGATAAGTGCCAGTGTTGAACAATGCACGAAAGTGTATTAACGATTTTGGAAAATATAAAATATTAGATGATAAAAACTTTAATATTTCAACACGCACTTATCAAAAGCATTATAGAAAACCATTTAAAGGTTGTTTAAGATATCAAATTAAATTCCTATCCTATTAACTTCTCCTACTACTACTCCTTCTTTCACAGGTAGTGCAAAATACGATGAATCGTACGCGTATCTACGTGTTCCTTGGTTCGGCAAATAGCTTGACTGATTTCATGAGTTCGATGGAGACGGCTGGCCTATTTGCACGTGGCGAATATATGGTCATCTTTGTGGACATGATGGTGTATTCGGAACGGTAACTGAACCTATAAAAACTATGCACAGAATGGATCAGTTATCTTCAGTCTTTATGCCTTTACAGTGAGGCACAAAAGTATTTGCGCAAGGTGGATCAAATCAATCGCATGACCAACTGCAAAAGCACTGAGAACTTTAATCAATTGGCCCGCAGTTTGCTCGTTGTGGCATCCACGCCACCCACCAAAGGCTATCAGAAGTTTACGGAGCAGGTGCGCAAGTACAGTTCGGGTCCGCCATTTAATTTTACGGTGCCACAGCTGTTCTCGGAGAGCAAATTTAACAAGGTGAGCAACGATCAATGGATAATTAGTTAGGGTACTCCCGGTCTCTGATTAAAAGGAATGACTGATGATTCAAACTGGCATAGACATCAACACAATATTGTACAAACCTTGAAAAGCTTCAAAGTCATCCTTGTATATATATAGATGTATTAATTCAACGTGGTTTCATTCACGGAATATATGGAAATATTATAGCAGTAAAATGTAAAACAACAACTAGATATTTAACGTAAAAAATCGAAAATCATTGGGCTCATTCAGCAGAACTAATCGCTGACCTATGTCCGCAGACTGATTTGTCATTATTAATAAGCACGCTTTTTTTCTATTATGGAGAGCCTCTTTTAAATATCTTTTGTGTGAGATTATTGTGCCAAACAATATAATTATTGGCGTCGAATTAAATTAATTAAATTACCAAATATTTCAGTTCATATCGATCTATGCGGCTTATTTGTATGACTCCGTAAAGCTCTATGCCTGGGCTCTGGATAAAATGCTGCGCATGGAAAAGACGCGTGTGCTCACCGATGAGGTCATCTTCGAGGTGGCAAGCAATGGAACGCGTGTTATAGATACCATCATCAAAAATCGTACTTATATGAGTGAGTATATTCGCTTCGGTATTGGGTGACTTTAACGAGCTATCTTTTCAATCAACATATTCATTGTATTGCCAAAATAGGCGTCACCGGTTCTACAATCAAAATCGATCAGTATGGCGATTCGGAGGGTAACTTCTCGGTGCTGGCGTACAAGCCGCACAAATGGTATATATCGGAGAATATTGCTTGCAATTATCATATGGTACCCGTGGCGCATTTCCATCAAGGCGAAGAACTTCCAGTGAGTGAGTCGTCTTCTCTTTTTTAGTTTTGCATTACTTTGAGTTTGCTCAAAATCCCAACCGCAAAAGTGACTCACAATTTACTCTATTGATTTTTTAGGAATATAAGCTAATAAATGGAACGATCGATTGGCCCTCGGGTGGTGAGAAGCCCACCGATGAGCCCATGTGCGGTTTTGCCAATGAGCTGTGCCAAAAGGATAACACGCATTATACATCCACCGTGGCGGCTGTGGTGCTGGGCGTTCTCCTATTCTGTTCCGGTGTGATTACCATGAGCATCTATCGCAAGTGGAAGATCGAGCTGGAGATCGAGGGTCTGCTGTGGAAGATTAACATATGCGATATCAAAGGCTATTCAGGCAATGAAATTGTGTCATCCCCCAGCAAAGTAAGCCAAGAAATCCGATTGAACCCAAAGACTTTTCTAACTGCTGCTATTTTCTATTGACAGGTCAGCCTGATGAGCGCCCAGAGCTATGGCTCCCGTTGGTCCCATCAGTTTGTAACCTCGACGGCGCGTCTGCGCGGCGCCGTGGTGCGCATCAAGGAGTTAAAGTTTCCCCGCAAGCGCGACATCTCCCGCGAGATCATGAAGGAGATGCGTCTGCTCCGCGAGCTGCGTCATGATAACATCAATAGCTTCATTGGCGCCTGTGTGGAGCCCACACGCATACTGCTAGTCACGGATTACTGCGCCAAGGGCAGCCTGTATGATATCATTGAGAACGAGGATATTAAATTGGACGATCTGTTTATAGCCTCTCTCATAAATGACCTCATCAAGGTGCGTTCAGTTCATATCAACTGCACTGTTTTTTATTTTAATATGTACTTTTTATTCATATTTGCCAGGGCATGATGTATATACACAGTTCACAGCTGATCTATCATGGCAATCTCAAATCCTCGAATTGCGTGGTCACCTCGCGCTGGATGCTGCAAGTCACCGACTTTGGACTCCACGAGCTGCGACAGTGCGCCGAAAGCGAGTCCATTGGCGAGCATCAGCATTATAGAAGTTAGTGTGATATTTTGTGGAATTGGAATGTAACAAAATAATTCTCTAATGAGAAAACACTTAAAGTACTATAAGTGCCTAAGATCTTTACATATTTAAGATCATTTTTGATTTGATTTTTATAATTTAACATTTGTATTTTTAAAATCATATCCTTTTGCAACTTCCTTTCTTGAAGTGATTATTTAATTTTTAAAGTATTTTCGTTTTCTACATTATTCTTTCCTTTTTCGTTCTTTTATATTTTAGTAATATCTTTTTTAATCTATTTTGTCTTTCACTTCAATAAGTTACTAAGTTTTCCATCAATTCCAGATCAACTATGGCGCGCCCCGGAGCTGCTGCGTAATCATAACATGCATGGTAGTCAGAAGGGAGACATATACGCGTTTGCCATTATAATGTACGAGATATTTAGTCGTAAGGGTCCGTTCGGACAAACCAACTTTGAACCAAAGCAAATTGTGGACTTAGTTAAGCAGCTGCCATACAAGGGCGAGGAGCCATTTCGGCCCGAGGTCGAGTCCATAATAGAGGCCGAATCCTGTCCGGATTATGTGTTGGCCTGCATTAAGGATTGCTGGGCCGAGAATCCCGAAGACCGGCCTGAGTTCAGTGCCATACGGTAAGTAGCTTATTGAGGTATTTTGTTTTTTGTTGTTATAAAACGAATTAATTATATTTAATTGGTGCAGCAATCGCCTGAAGAAGATGAGAGGCGGCAAGACCAAAAACATCATGGACCAAATGATGGAAATGATGGAGAAGTATGCCAACAACTTGGAGGATATTGTTACGGAGCGCACACGTCTGCTCTGCGAGGAGAAAATGAAAACGGAGGATTTGCTGCATCGCATGTTGCCCCAATCGGTGGCAGAAAAATTGACCATGGGACAGGGTGTAGAACCGGTATCCTATGATTTGGTAGGTCATTTTTTAACATAAATAAAATATTTAAAATCAAAATCAATCTAATATCCTTCCTGTTTGCGAATAATTTTATTATTTATAACTTTGCAAAGGTTACCGCCAAAGCGAGCTGTAGCTCTTTTCTCTTTTTAATTATTTCTTTAATGTATATATTTCTGTTCAATTATTAACTTACTTATTCAATAAATGCCACTTTCTGTGTTATTTTCAGGTCACGATCTACTTTAGCGATATTGTGGGCTTTACGGCAATGTCCGCAGAGAGCACACCGCTGCAGGTGGTAAACTTTTTGAATGATCTCTACACGGTGTTCGATCGCATCATACGAGGCTATGATGTGTACAAGGTGGAGACCATAGGCGATGCCTATATGGTGGTAAGTACTGCTGCACTGATACTTAATATGATTCCGATGCTCACTTGATCACTTGATTGCAGGTCTCTGGTTTGCCCATTCAGAACGGCGATAGTCATGCCGGCGAAATAGCGTCCATGGCGCTGGATTTGCTGCATGCGGTCAAACAGCATCGCATTGCGCACAGGCCCAACGAGACGCTGAAGCTGCGCATTGGTATGCACACGGGTCCGGTGGTTGCGGGCGTTGTGGGGCTCACCATGCCGAGGTATTGCCTATTTGGGGATACTGTGAACACCGCCTCTCGAATGGAGAGCAACGGGGAGGCGCTCAAGATACACATATCCAACAAGTGCAAATTGGCGCTGGATAAACTGGGCGGCGGCTACATCACGGAGAAGCGCGGATTGGTTAGCATGAAGGGCAAGGGTGAGGTGGTCACCTGGTGGCTAACGGGCGCCAATGAGAAAGCCATACAGAAGAAGCTCGTGGACATGACGGATATGCCGCCGCCGCTGTTCAGTCGGCCGAGAAAGAGTCCCAAACTGAACCCGGATTCCAGGCAGCCCAGTTTGCTGGCGATGCACAACTACGGCACCGGATCACGCCGCCAGAGCAGCGTGCCACGTCCGGGGGATGGGGAGTCAACATACAGCCTGCAAGGCTCTATTTATCAAATGGCGCGCGAGTCGCCGCGACTGGCAGCCAAGCGGGAGCGAGAGCGGGAAAGGGAGCGGGAGCGGCCCTCACTGAATGGAGTGGGCGGTGGTCATTTTGTGGGTGGCGCGCTTCTGGAGTCTGCGCTGGCCTCGCTCAGCACGCTGAATCATTCCGATACAAATGAAACGAACTGTGATACTAACGAAGCCGCCATTGTCGATGGCGAACTGGAGCTGAACGGCGTCATCTGCGGGAGCGGCGCCGCCAACGCTGCTTGCTTGGTGCGTCAGCCAAATGCACTGCACAAGCCACTGGCGATGGTGAGGCCACATCGCATCATTAGCGAGGTACAGCTGCAGGCTATGGATGGGGCGACGGCGGCACATCGTGACTTGGAGCTGCTGCGCGAGTCTCGCTCGCTGGACCCGATGCCGCTACAGCAGCTGCGTAAGCGCCACGAACGTGGCAAGCTGCCGCCCTCGAAGCTATCCAAGAACAACTCACGCTCACTGGACACGGGTGTCTCGCTGATCAGCGGCAATCCGAATGGCGAGACGCCGGTTGAGGATGAGTCCGATGATCTGGCGGCCAATCCAGTGGATGCCAATGATAGCTACGACGATGAGCTGGGCCTGCTCATGCGTCACGACAACGGCCAGCTGCCCATGCTGCGCTACTCGGGCAGCTTTACTAATGCCCAGCCGAGCATTGTGCCCGCCAGTGCGAGCAACAGACGGCGCACGAGCAACGTATCCACCAGCAGCTGTGCCAAGCATTTGAATAACAATTGCAACGGCGGCATGAACATTGAGGAGGACATGCAATCGCCGCTGCTGCAGCGCCAGGCATCGCTCACAGCGCCGCCCGAGGAGCTGATGGCCCACTCCAAACGCTGGCACTCACTAGAGCATATGGAGCCGGGCGTGGGCGGTCATGGGAATAGCGTCAGCTATGCCGCCGACATTGATGGACGCTACGATCAAGCAGGTGTCGGCGGCATCGGCGGCAACTTGGATCTAAACTCTGGTAGTAACCAGCGTGTGCAGCGCAGCGGCAGCAGCAAAATTGGCAACTGGATGGCCAATTTCTTCAAGGGCAACGGCGTGCGCAGCGTTACCGGCGGCGTCGGTGGCGCCACCGAATCAACGTTTAGGCGTGTAGGCATCCTGCCCAGCAGCGTGCAGGGCGTGCGCAGCGGCTTCACCGATATGACGGCAGCATCCACGGCGCGGGATCGTGAGAGTATTGTGTAGTTTGATTGAGAGAACGTACGATAAAACTATAGAGGGGGGAAAAGTAACTCAGGAACAGTGCGAACAGCAGGAAACGAACGTCGTAAGGTTTAAATCACATACTAGATCATAAATACATACATATATAGAACGTTTTTGGCATATTTCTTTGTTCTATGTTTATTGTCGTTTTTGTGTCGATTTGTGTGTCTGTGTTTAAACTCTCTATATATTATATATTATATATATATTATATATGTATACATATGTATGTGTATCATAATAAACAATAACTAAATGCATATACATATTAGAGTAGCCGTTAAACAACAACAAATATGAACCGTCTAGTCACAAGGTCTACAGACTAGTTATTGTTTTATATAAAATATATATGCATAACCTATTAAAGCATAAAGCGCAACACACACACACACATACACCCACACTACACACACACACATACACCCACACACATACACCCACACTACACACACACACACATACACATATATATATATATATATATATATTTAAATGCAGTATAATACAGTAAATAAAGAAAAGAACTTGAAACGTTTACTTTTCCGCAATGCGCAGTCAAATATATTAAAAATTAAACTAGTTAATGAATATTTTGCACAAGAAATTTAAATAACAAACAAATATGGAAAATGAAAGAAAATGTAATTCAATGTGTTTTTGCTAGTATGTAAATTAAGTGCGTGTGATTGTACGTAATTCTTAAGCCTAAACTAAATATATATATACTATATACCTATATATACGTATGTATATGTATGGATAATTTTATTAGCTATTATAAATGATAATAAAAATGCGAGCAGAATTGCAGAGCGCAGTGAGCTGTTTTTTTAGCTGTATCTATGTACTATATTTTTAAAATATTAAATTTGTTAAATTTGCCATATATAAATACAAACAAGAAAACCATTACATTGGACATTTTTTTATTGTGGTTTTGGCAAAGTTGTGGAAGCTTAAAATCTATCAAGAACATTTACTAGTTAAGATCTATGTCAATGGCATGAAATTTAACGATTAATGTTCATTTTGTACACAGATAATATTTGCCATCTCACATATATCGAAAGTCCTTCAACGAGGCAATGTTTAGAACTTCAAATGCAAATTTGGCCATATTTCGAGTGTTTCCTTGCGAAACCTGTGGATTCCCATCTCTATAAATGCTTAGTTTTTATCTTTTATCTACAGTTTTTATCCGAGATATAGGTCTAAAGCGATGGGTTGGCATCTTAACACCTTAATCACCTGGATCTAAAAATCATAGCATTTCAAATAAATAATGACAGCTAGTTTATTTCAGAAAATTTTTATTCAATATAAAATATTTGTAGTCATTGTAAACAATTCGCTTTAGTTTGCATACACGTCTTAGGTAAATACTCTAAATTCTAAATTGCGCTGAAATATGAAGTCATCCATCAAGATTTCGAAAAGTCCAAATTTGAAGTATGGTGTTGGTACATATTCACAGATATTGTTGACCATCGAGAAATGTTGTAGATCACTCCCTTGGCCGACATCCCAGAAAAATTTCGTTAAAGGAAAAAAACTGTACAGCAAATATCCTGAAGTGCCTCTAACACAGAATTCATCCACCATTTACAAGATTCCCCCAAAAATGTAGAGGACAATACAAAACGTGACAGAGGAAAATTTCATCATACTAATATTATAAGGTACAGCAAAGACTTCGATCATTTGAGTACTGAGGCAAAGTCGAAATCGAACCTGTCCGGTCAAAGTTTAATTACTCTAGGAACATCAAGCAAGAGCATTTCCAATGTTTATTTAAGGTACACCGACCCCAACTATCGGCAAACTCCAAAATCATTGGACAGCAAGAGCTCAATCCGAAAAATATTACAATCCGATTATCATAATCGAAAGTATCATACTATGCGTGGCCAGTCTAAAAATTCTGAAAATCGCTTTATAAATTATTATAAAGTCCCACGGCAATCGTCAATTACAGGTAGTAGTACTTGGAGCTTTAAAGACTTGAGGGATGCAATCGAAAGTATGTTTGATGAAATATCCTTAAAGAAGCGTACCACGAAAAAAATTGATTCGGAAACTGAGGAGGTCAACATCAAGAAACAACGAGAAAGACGTAAGAAGAAAAAAACAAAACGAATCAAGCATAAAAAACGAAATCAATTGCTAAGTAAACCAGATGAAAGTGGTACAAAATCAAAAGTTAAGAAAAATTCGGAAAAAGGCAGAAAAATAAAGGACAATAAATTAAGTAAAGTAACAGAGAAATTAAATGTAAAACCAGAATGGAGGAAAGGATTTGGTTCGGCTGATACTATAAGTATACTGGATATGAAGGAAATGGCAAGAATTAAAAAGTTCAAAGCCGGGAATATTCGAGCATCTTTTTCCACAGATAATCAATTAGATGAAGATGATCAGTTAGAGGAGGATGATAATCAATTAGATAAGGATAAAGATCAATTAACTGGAGATAAACAATTAGATGCTGATCTAGTGCAAGAGAATGCAACTGAACTTAACTCAAGCCGGTATGATAGGTTGTTCAAAAATCAAAAGGTACCAATCGATTTTTCACTCGCGGATATTGAAAACTTCGATTCATTATATGTACCACCTATTACTCTCGAGGAATTCGAATTGGAATTGTCTAATGAACAGTTTATAAGGTTGATGAGATCACGTTCAATTTCACGCGTAACGGCAAATAGTCTTAGGAAAGCGAGTTCCAAAACATCCCACCAATTAGAAGAATCATTATCTATGGAGTCCCGAGTAAGTCAACTCAAAAAATATTTATACGAAATCGAATCAAATTTGTCTGATATGGATAATATAAGCATTGATGATATTAACTTACAAGATTTCTTGTTTTATCCATATGAGATGCTTACGCCTCAAGGTAAAGAATCACCCAAAGTTATACTACAAGTTAAAGTGAAACCAAAACCAAAACCAAAACCAAAACCAAAACCAGAACCAATTATAGTAAAACCTGAATCGCCTAAGCCCATAAGGCATTGCGAATGTCCTATTTGTTGTCAAAATAAACCAATTAAAGATGATCCATTGATTGCGCAGATGAAGCGAGAGCTAAAGCGACAAGAGCTGAAGGCGTATATTAAAAATATGCAAGTCTTTAATACAGGGAAGGAAAAACAAATCGAATACGATTATAATTTCAATATTCCTATTCTCGAACCTTGTAGAAAACCAATAACTGTTTGTAATCAAATATATCCATCAAATGTGTTCTATAGAAACAATGCACAGCTGCATAGTTCTGCAATGATTTTATAGAATTTCAACATTTGTAGTGGGTTTATTCAATGATTAAAATGAGCGTTGTGTGGTTTATGTAATTGATCCATTTGTTTTATTTTTTAATATGAAAGCTAAGAGCTACAGTCAAAATGAACTAATATACCAACTTGTTTAAATAGTAATCTAAGTATTATAGCATTGTATATATTTTTATTGTATTGACCTTTTGTGGCGCAATAAAACTGAATAAATAAGTATTATATGAATAATTTGGACTAGATTTTGATTGGTGAACAATAAATAATCACAAAAAGGCCGCAATACAAAGACTCTAATTTAAAATGCAATCAATGATACAAGTACAAAGCGTTAACTTATTTTAATGACTAGTTTTATGTAATGTGCTCGCTTAATTTAACAAAGAATTTATTTACATTATTAATTAACCGAAAATATGGATTCAATATGCCTTTTCAATATGTAATCGATGCAGCGTTTGAGCTTTACTCGAACTTATAATTGAAAACCCCTTTTTAAATGTCTAAGTTTAAGCCTACGTAATACTCATCACTTCATTGTAACCTATTGGTGGTCTTATACTCGTATTGCTGATATATGTAACTACCCGTAACACATACTATCTTAAATGAACTATATAATGTTCTCTCTGATTTATATACATGCATATTATCGAGCCACACCCTATACTGCAGCCTCTTTTGATTTCGTCCTTGTTGTATCATCCAGTAGGGAAGTCCCCACCTGATGCTTTAGCGTAACTGCCTCATAATCGCTGCCACTTTCATCGGCGAATTGTATGTCGTCCAGGTCGAGGTACTCTTGCAGATCACTCGACGACTTCTCCACAAGGGTTTCCTTTTCCACATACGATCCAGTCATGGATTGGTTGGAATCCAAGCTGTCTTCCGCCTTGGCCAGGCTTTGATGCACTGCAGCGATTTCACCAGCTGGCTTGGGTGCTTGGTAAGGTCGAAGGGTCTCGTTTCCGGAGCCAGCTGCGTTCAGTTTAAACTGTTGCCGGGCCTGACGACGCTGTTTCCGGGACATATATGGCGTGGGCTGCTTGGGTGGGATTTTCAACGGCGTTGCGCCTTTCTGGCCTGTCTCGCAGGGTGAGGTGGCCTTGGACTGCTGCTGGCTGCTGGGCAAGGAGCGCTCCTCAGAGCTGGGCGTGCTGTCCGTCGTGTTGGATTTGCTGCCCGGACATAGATAGTGACCATACTTGGGCATTTGTATTTCCTCATATCGCGGATTAGTCTCATCGGGCACTGAGGCTGGCTCTGGCGTTTTATCTTCATCCTCACGCTCTGCCGTCTCCTCGAAGGGTGGTATCCAAATGCAATAGGCCGGATCCATGCCTAGATAGGAGCCAGGCGCTGCACCCGCATTGATCACATTGTAATCATAGTAGTCCAGCTCGAGCTCCTCCTGATTGCCTAACGAGAACTCGGAACCGGGTCGTGCCAGCAGCTTCTTGCGATTCTGTTGCTCCTTTGACTCCTTGGGATTGCTGGTTGTGCGTATGGTAGCCGTGCTGACCACGCTCGCTGCCGGTGAGTAGCAGCCCTAAAAGAAAACATAGTATTAGCTTCTTCAGCACACCATTTGCTGAACTCGATTGACTACTCACATTGGTTAGAGAAGCGCTAACACTGCGTGATCCCATGCGACCCAGGCACAGCGAACCGGAACCAGAGGTCAGAGATCTAGCATCTCGCAGGCTCTCGTCCAGGCGGGAACTTAGCAGCTTCAGAGTAACAGCATCGTAGCGATCAGAGTATTTGCTCAGACGCATGCTGTTCAAAGGTGGACTATTGCACAAGGAGCTCATGCCCGACGAAATTATTGATTCCGAGTCCTTGGCACTGTCCTTGCAGCTCAGAGGTTCGGCAGGTGCATGTGTCTCAGTTGTCTCTTCGGTTGCTTCAATACGCTGCATCTCTAGCTCTGCATCGCCCGATGAGGGCGAACCAACGGGACTGCGACTGTCCGTATCCGGCGATAGAGATGGTGTTAAAGAGGCTTGTTCATTGCGCAGAGTCATCATGGAAGCAGTGCTGCCAAAAGCCGGTGCTTCCTCACTGCAATAAAACAGGATTTTCTAAGTATCTATGGATATGTTTGTGCTAAGTTTGTCTCAATTCGTTCAGAATAAGTTCGATTAAACTGCTCACTGGATTAAATTGAATTTAAATCTAATCGTTTTGATTCATAGCTAGATTTGAAGTTGCTTTGTTCATTATCTGACTATACTTTTTTAAATGTTATAAAAATTGTTTTGTTCTTTTATATTTTTATTTAAATTATTAAAGAAGTAAGTAAATATGATTAGATTTTTTAAGTACGTGCAAACTCGGTAGAAGAAACACCCTGTTTTTTTGTGAACAACTCGTTGGAGATAACATATTCTACAAAAAGATATTTTTAACTTAACTTTAACTGTTCACTCTGGCCTTAGTTTCTATAAGTTTACTCGATCGAGCTATCGTAGAAACCAAACTAACGAAAGGATCATAACAAACGAACTATAGAAACAATTAGTTCGTTCACCAAAAATTTAACTACGTTAATTCAACTTTAGTGAACAACACTAAATAATTTGTGCAAGGTTAACTTACCCCTTGATCATTTGCTCACGCGATTCGTCCTCTTTGAACTCCGTCTCATTTGTCACATTCTCGATATCGGCGCTTTCGCGGAGTATGGAGTGGCGTAGTTGATGTTTGGGACGCATTTTCACCAGGTAAATCACCTCAGATAGCAGTGTGGTCGTTGAAATGGCGCGTGACGGTGGCCCGTGCAGGGAGCTGAGCGATTCCCGTGGCGTATGCAGTTGCGATCCTTCGTCCTGTCGACGCGCCACTGCCAGATGATACTTGCGATACCGTACCATATACTGAGCACCTGTTGATTAGGAGCATTGTTAAACATTAGATTAAGCCACAATGTCCACAAAGGTGGAATAAAGCTATTAATGTCATAAATGTCGTCAAGGAATCAATTAAGGCTAACATTTGCTTTCTGTGAGAACCTACAAAGAATTTCCAAAAGTTTTTTTTTGGAATATCTATAAAATTAAAATGCCATGGGGAAGATTTTCCAAAATCGTTCAAATGTGCTTATGTACGATTTTTTGCATAGTAATTGAGAATGAGCCGATTGGGTGTTTTCTGAGAATTTCACTCGGTCGCCAATCCGCAAGTCAGTCAGGTCAAGAGTTAAAATTCCATACTATAGACTTAGTTCCTTCTAGACTTCAACATAAGTACCATACCTTGTTAAAACCAATCCGATTTCAGTTTTATTCATTTCTTGAAGTTCACAATTAGGTCTTTTTGCAAGTCGTTTTATGAGAGTTACCTTATGGTATATGTTCTTCCTTGACTTCGACATAACACAACTTTGCCAAAACCGAAGCGATTTTTATAAGGAATGCATTTTTAGTGATGGTTTGACCTCTAGGTTGATTTGGCATTTCAGTATTAATCATTTTTTGAAAGTTCAGAGTGCCAACATATGATATAAGAGGAAGCTACATCAGAAATTGCAGACAGTCAAGAATTTTACATAGATATATAGATACGCTTATGAAAAACTAACTAAGAACAAAACCCTTTCTTCCCATTTTTTTTCCACGTTTTCATGGTCCAGTTAAGCACCTTGAATACCACTTTACTCACCCAGAAGCGCACTTATCAGAATTATGATAGTAGCAAAGATCATGGCGCTTAGGTGCACCAGAGTAAACCGTATCCTTGACAAAGGCTTCTTTTGCAAAATGTTGCGGCTCTTTACAGACAAGCGTGTGGCCGCTATAACCGTGCTGCTATTGTTCATATTTCTGGGCACTAGAAAAAAGTCAGTCATTAATGACACTATTTAATAATCGTTTATCACAGTTAGACTTACGCAACTGCTTTACATTAGCCATGAAACCACCGGTGCAGGCTGCTGAGTCGTATTCTACACTTGAGGTTGCGTTTACAGGCACTTCGCCAGAAAAGAACTCCACCAACAGTTGTGCTCCACTGGACTCGACTGTCAGCGGAACGCTGATATGACTGGCCCCCTCACCGGTGGGTTGCCTGATGCTGGAACCTGGGGAACCGTCTCCATTCAGCTTCACTAGTAAGGTGGATGACAAGGAAGGTCCGTCCCGCACCTTTATGTACTGCGTCGCACATGGCAGCCGGAGAAAGCTGAGTTGTATTGAAATGGTTTCCTCCCCGTCGACCTGGGTATGAAGATGCGATATAGATCGTATTTCCAAAGCTGAGAAGTGTTTGCCACTTACCTGGATTAGCCAAAAGGAGCGTCCAGGACAGCTCTGCGTCGCTCCGGCTATTATGCGTTTGGGCTTCGAAGATCCTAGATGCACAATACAACCACAGCGACAGCCAGGACCGATTTCTTGATTAACCTCGGTGACATTTGACTTAGTTAGGATGTTTCCGCTTGTTTCATAGATACAATCCCATGTATCCGTAATGCTCTTATTACATTTCTCCGTTTGTACAGATGGACCCTTGAATTATAAATTAACCAATTCGATTGTTATAGTAATTTGTTAAATTCCTTAAAATCCCTTTTCTAATCTACATATATTTCACTCTGAAAAAAACTATCGTCAAATGCTAATATATTTCTAAGCTCTGTTAGCCGGTATAATAACAGAAATATAACCATACCACAAAACAGATTAGTTCACAAGCTTCGATAATTTTTATTGCATCGTTAAGCCAAATAAAATATTAAAATAAACATATTTGTGAATACTTATTGAATAAATACGGCAAGGACTAATAGAACAGGTTGATTTCAAACTCATCCTCTTCATCCAGTTCCTCATCTTCGCCAGTTAGTCCAGTTGACATGCCAGTCGTTCCGCTCTGCAGGGATTTGGTATCCACAATTTTATCAGTATCATCAGAGATGGGATTGGCTAGCGGCATTGGACCCGGTGGTGGGGCACTACCCTCGCTGCTGCTCTTCTTCACAGAGACGGAGCTGCTTGAGCCTTCGGGCTCTTCAAGGGGTTCTTCCTCCACCTCCACAAGATCATCCTCGCGCGATGATGACACATATAGGGTGGTGCCAAACTCGACATCAATTATGTTCATACGCTCCTCGCGTTTTTCAACATCTCCAGCTTGAACTTGTCCCTTCAATAGACAATCCGGTAGTTTCACCTGTAAGTCTGACAATTGGTCGAGCACCTCAGTCTGGAGTAGATCACAGACAGCTGGCCTGGGCTTGTGTGGCATAAAGCCCATTTTGCCAGGAGTATATAACTCAGAGGTGACGCTACCAATGGTCTCTACAGATGGCGTACGAGGTAGCTCAGCCGAGTGAGAGCTAACGATGTTCATCAACTGCGATAACAGATCAATACGGGCTAGCTTATTCATTGAGATTGCTTCCTCTCTGACTTCCTCAATGACGTTCGGCTCATCGACGTTAGCCTCCTCAAGTCTTTCCGGGAACAGCTTGACACTCTGTTCGGTTATGATGGCATCGCGTACAGTCACCTTGATCTCCTGTATGATGCCGCGCAGTCGCACTATCTCTCCTTCGTGTTGGTCATGCACTGCCTCCAGGTGCTTCTTCTCCAGCACCATGTTCTCTATACGTCTGCACAAGGATTGTACCTTGCCGGCTGCATCCTTGTTTCTATCGTCAATGTGCGCGTCTGCCTCTTGCTGTTCCTCATATGCCCTGCGGTATTGCAGCGCCTCAACGTACTGACATTTGAGCTTCTCATAATTGTTGGTCAGACCCTCGATAATCTTGATCTTGTTGATGGAGTTGCGTACTAGTTCATTCTTTATCTGATCCAGGGCGCTATACTGCTCCATGATTTCCTTGTGCTTTTCCTTCTGGTTGTTGTACTGATGTTGCAGCTTGATTTGCGACATCACTAGCAGATCGATCTCCTTCTGGAGTGCAATGTTCTCGCGTATAAGTCGACGGGTGTATCCAGCATTGCGGATCTCACTGGAGCGTGTGAAGTCCTCCGATACCTGAAGCAGCTTAGCCTCCACCTCCTTTTTTAGAGCATCCTTCTCCACAACGGCGGCCTGCTCCATATTGTAAAGGGCCTCCTTGTGATACTTTTCCTTTTCCTTCGTTTCGGCTTCCTGATCGTCAAACTTAGCTAGGAGTATATCGCGCTGTATGCGAAACTCATCCAATGAGTTCAACTTGCCGTTGAGCAGCTTTATTTCCGATGTCAGCTGATCATGCATGGCCTTATACTTGCCCTCTAAGTCCACTATTTTCTCCTGTGCCACACGGTTCTCCTCGTCGCGCACTTTCGATACCTCCACCAGGCGTTCCTCCAGCTCGGTTATTGAATTGTTGCGCTCCGCCAGGGTGCGCTCCAAGTGAGCGGCCACATCGGTCCGATCGTGGTCAATATCCTGCATCTTTGCCGTCAGGATAACATTCGATTCATCTAAACTGGCCAGGTGACTGCGTAGACGGGCCAACTTCTGGTTCAAATCGGTGATCTGCAGTTCATAAAAAGTGCGATCCACCTGACTGATTTTATTAAGGTCCTTATCCTTAGTCTTTCCCTTAGAGGACTTTCTTGCCTTTGGCGGCATTTTGTTTAATTTAAACCTCTTAATCAAGTTGTGTAATAAGTAATTTTGTATTTAATTTAGTTCAAAATATATCAGTCACTAGCCTTGTTTGCTATTCCTTAGCTGATTAAATATGCTTTATTTAGACAGTATTTCCCATGACTTTCCGACATTTTACTAAACAAAGTTGAATTTAAGTGTTGCCAAGACAACAAAGCTTTAGTAAAAGCTTTCATGTACTTGTTGAGTTAAAGCTTAGGTTTCCAAGGCTGCAATGTTATTATGCTTATAAAGTACAAATGTAAGATTATCCTGAGACGTACTAAAGTCCCGCAATATGTATGCAAATCTCTCTTGCATCCATTACATATCCTTTAAGGTAAGCCATAAAATCTGTCACTATCTACGAACCACCTATCTGACAATTGTTCTCAACAAACCAGAAAGAAGGGGGAAAACACAAAAGTATAAGAGCAAGTGTGCTTTCCATTTAAATGCGGAAGTTTTTGTATAATGAAGTGGCACTTCTAACAAACACGGAGACAAAAGATAAAAGTATAGTGCTGCACTCAATTGTGATACTAGAACAAGAAACATGAATGCAGGTATTATAGTATACTACGTTACGTACTTCGTCTTTATGTATATTTAGATATTAGTCTTCTGCTTTATATACTAGACTATTCTAGTTTACTGGGCTGTTAACGCGACCTTTTCCACAGTTCCACAGCATTTGTGCCCAATGAAAGGACTGAAAAATATAATGGGAGTTCCCCGCCGCTTGTTGGCAACGTTGTAAATCCGCCACGCAATCTGGAACAAGTGTCGCAATGTTGCAACACACTGCCAGACACCCAGGACAACAAGATGGCCGCCAGCTAAAGCCTCCCATTGTCGGAACAACAATGAAATATGGATATGGATATGTGTTTGTAGTTGTAAATGCGACTAGTGAAGCGCACAAAGGCGAGAATAAAGTGAAACATGAACTCAACTGTGAACCAGACCAGATACACACATTGTGTGTGCGTGTCCTTATACTTGTATACATATATACTTATATAAATATATATAAGTTCAGTGTGCACATTTTATACAGAGAGTCAAAAAGCAAAAGTTTCTAGGGAAAGTTTTGCACGTATCCAAATTAAGTAGTGCACACAAGTTGTAGTAACTGACTACGAGAAAAATATACTTTCTCTTTGTATTAATTTGATGTACCCAATCGATTGCAAGTAAAATTATAAGTTTTTGTCTGTCAAACTATGTCTTTGGGGGAGCAGAGCTTAAATTCTTTAAAGAACAATACTAAAACGTTGAATATATTTCCAAGAGTTAACAAAAATACAAACCTCACAGAATTTGGCGCCATAGCGTGGCGGAGGCGAATCACAGAAACGATAACGATTGCGAGTTCCTCCCAGGCAATTAGTTGAACATGGTGTCCACTCACTCCATGTACCCCAGCCGCCCGTGTCCGAATCTGGAAAGTAGTTTAGAAAATTAAAGTCATTTAAGGAGCAATTAAAAACCAAGTGTCACATAAATAACGTCTCTATAATATGGCAAATTAATAATAGCTTAAAAGTAAACGCTCAAAGTTAATAACCATTCTAACATGTTCTCAGTCTTAATAATGTTTTCTCATATATGTATATTTTAGCTAAATTGCCTTATTTAGTTGTGAATATATATTTTTTCGCTCAGAAATAAAATTATTTCGAAGAAAAATAACAATTATCTTTTGAGTTTTATATTTTGCTTAAAAATTAAACTTAGTTTTCGAGCTTTTATGTTTTTAAAAAAATAAAACTCAAGAGTGTATTAAATTAATACTGCATTATTACTTTGTATTATTTGAAGTATTTGGTATTAAATCGTCCAAAAACTATTCAAAATTTTGTAAATTTCTAAAAACAATATTATATAGTATCTTATAAGTACTTTTCAGATGCGAAAAATACCACAAAAAATACCAAATTCAGTATTTTTGAGCAGTCAAAAATAGCAAAATCAATATTTTTCCAAATGTCAAAAATACCAAAATAAATACCGAAAAAAGTACCAAAATCAGTATTTATGCTTTTAATCTGAATAAAGAAAAGACTGAAGCATTCTGATATGCAAATAGAACTTACCACTGACAGGCAATGAGGGCACACAGTCCATACGAACATCCGCAACGGCACCGGAAATGGCCTGGCTAACGTAGACGAAGCAATACTCTACATATTTCTCTGAGAAGAGTTCGCAGCTGAAGTATAGCGAGTGCTGGCTCTTGACAACCCGCTGCTCGGCGACGTAGTGAAGCGATGTGGGCGGTTTTAGGGAGGCAACATCTGCGCGTAACTTGGCATACAGACGCACCCGATCACCCTGCTCCAGTATGCAGCCAGGGTATTCATAGAGCACACCCACACCAGAGTGTGGATCGCAGGGAAAGATACTGCGTGCATAGACATTAAAAACAAACTCATCGCTCCAGTCAACGGTGATCATACGCCGTGTGATGGGCACATTTAACGAGGATGCCATGGGACGCAGCTGGACGGCATAGTTGCCGGCTAAACCGAACAGCTCGCAGCCCAATTGTAGGGTCTTGAGCTTGGGAAAGCCGTGCACTTGCTCCGCAAAGAGCACGCTCGACTTGGACACATTGGTGATACTGTGGGCGCAAGTGCGCTCCTTGCCGCAGTAGACCAGCTCCAGCCAAAACTCGGGCAGGGAAGGTTGCTCGCCGTGCAGCGCCCGCTCACAGTTAACCTCCGGAAAGCGCAGGGTGACCTTCACTGGCGCCTTGGGGTAAGTACGAAGAGTCACGGGACTAACAATCATTTCAGCACTGGGCCACCGCACGTCCAGGGTCTGCAGCAGCCGCTCATCCTGCGCCGGCATCAACGTTGTTGTTGTCAATGTGTCCTTGCCCGGCGCATCTGTATCTGGGTCGCTGGGATTTCGGGTTGTCGTTTTTAAATTTCTTACCACCTGCATTTCGTAGAGACCACCCCGTACAAAAGTCTGGCATGGGACCGTCACTTGGGTGACATTTTGCCTCGGATCCGGAAAGAGTGGTATATTCTGGACTACCTCCTTGCGCCGGCGCTGAAGAACTACCTGGCTGGTGATGCTGTTGGTCCTGTTGCTCTCGCCCTCTGCCGCCATAGCATCATTAATGATTTTGCTAATGACTAAAGTGCTCATTATGGTGTTCACCATGCCCTCCGTTGCCGTTGCACTTCCCATTCCCGGTTCCAGCCCGGGACTGTCAGTGCTCAAGTGGGCGTCAACATTGCCTTTGGTGAGATTGTGATTTTGAGGCTGGAGCTCTGTTGTTTCATTCCGAACGTGGCCATCCTCCTCGTCCTCGCTGAACTGTATCTGCACATGCAGGTCGCCGCTGAGTGCAGTGAATGTGCTCGGGGACATCAACCGACCCCTTCGAACCGCCAGCACGTGACCTTTTGTTGAATTCGAGCCGAGGCACAACAGAGGCACAAACGAACAAATTAATCACCACATGTAAAGAAGAGAGATAAGAATTATTATGCGCAAGTCTTTGTAATTTATTTCGTATTGTCTGAAAGCTGGAGTTTTGGCTGCCGCCTCCCCCATTTCACGCCTCTTTGTTGTCCTTAAGTGGCCCACAGTGAGCATAGGCAAATCCTTTCATAAACGGATTCCACAGTCAGAATGTACTCAACATGATGGCAAATGATGTGGACTTCTTAAGTAAATTTCCCATAGGAAAATATGTTTTTCTGATTAATGAATATAAGCCATGGGCTCCCAGGATATACATAAATGTACGGTTTTTTAATTGTACTATACAGGAAAAAATTAAATTTGAAATTGAAATTGATATGAACTTGTTTTGAAAAGTAAACAGGACTATACACAAAATTAAGATTATAACCAAATTATTATATCAATATAATATGTTTCAAATACAAGTAATAGAACAAGTAATACATATCTAATCAAGATAACACTTGGTGCTAAGTATCAGATGTTAAATTGCCTTCTGGTTGAGAACTGTTTAATTCTTTCAACACGAATCAGCTTTGAGAGATTGGTGTACCCCAATTTGAAGTGTTGGGGCATTTATCTACATATCTATTATACTAACTTGTCACGTAATCTCACACAAATCATTAAGAGTCCAGGATACGACTAAGCATTCTATTCCTAAGCTTGTTAGTCAATCAGTGTGTAAGGACATTTGTCTAAAACTGATTACTTGCATTGTAAAGGCTTTCATAGATATCAAGTTGCCGAGGGTTTTGACAGTTTTTCTCTTGCTGAGCCGTACTTATGTTACATAAAATTCAACTTTGTAAGGACTGAACGCTCTACCAATTGTCATTGCTTGGTTAAGAACAAAGCGGATTGGCTTATGGGTACGTAAGTGAAAAGAAAAACAAAAAAACACAGAGAAATTACAGATTCAGACATCCATTTTGTGTCGCACTGGGGGACTGTCACTCACTTGTGCAGCAGAGAAGCAGGAGCATTATTGATGATATCATAATCTTCCACTTGACTACTGATTTCTGGCCTGATGATGACGTGCCAACTGTCTTCTTCCGCTTTCGATTCGTTCCCATTTTCCTCCTCGTTCGCTTCCTTCTCGCCATTGTCGCCGTCACTCCTCTCACAGTCTCTATGGATGGCATAGATGGCATATTCTGGGGTAAGACGAATTGAGCCGTTATTGTTGTGTTTCAGTTGAGCGCCTCACCATCCACCCAGTGGGCGTGGCAGCGGTCGCCCAACGGAGCAGCGCTTGCAATTCAGTCTACGTTATTTATTTGTATTGTGTCTTTGACATTTCGACCGCTCAGAGATTGTCCATTAGAAATTAATGTCAACTGTACAAGTATTTGCCACAACATTTCTGAAAATGAAATAAATAAATCGTTAGAGGATTTTGAACAATAAAGCCAGAGGAACGCGATTCAGTAAGTTATGATTGGACAAAGGATACGGATTTCTGTGGTCATAACTCAAGTTCTATTGAAATGATTAAAGTACACAGACACAAAGTAATGGTAACTTTAAACATTCATCAGGTATTTTAATCTTGCTAAAGTGTATGTCCATACATACTTTGCCTTATTTAATACTCTTTTTTACATTGTTCTGTCTATTTTCTTTCAAGCAAATAGTGTTCACTATACCAAAAGGGTTAACTCTAATAATTGTCAAAATATATATGTTTAATAAAGAATTTCCAACAAATATGATTAAAATGTCTCCAAAGTTCGTTCATCTTAGGAGTGGTGAACACACTTTATATTCAGATGATAAGGCCGTAATTTAAATAGACATACATACATTTATAATAAGTATAATTTATTATTATTTAATCTCAACCAGGTTTTGCAACCCAGAGCATATTCTCACACATATCCTATGAGATATCTGATAGAAACTACCCAGTTTCGAGGCTTTAAAGTAAATGGTCTGTTCGTCATTAGGGAAATCGACTGTCATTAGGACGTGTCCGGTCATTAATTACTATCGCGTGCGTATGTTTACTTTCTCAGCTGTTCACTTTATCTGTTTATGCCCCAGTCATCTCTCAGATGGTCTAATTTGGTTTTGCTGACCACCGGCAAAACATACATGCCACAGGGTGAAATTTCACAAGGGCAGAGGGTGGAGCTGAGCGGAGTTGATCGGCACGAAAAAATAACCACACAGAATGCAATGAGAGTGCGCACACTGAAAGCGGAGACGAGCAGAGCGGAGCGGAGCTGAAATTGTGATATGTTTGTTTTCCGCTGGTCAGCGCCCCGATTCATTGAACAAAATAACACTTTTTGACTGGCGTGAGGTCCCAGGTATAGAATATTATTTTAGTTTTTTAATTTTTAATGGTTAGATTTGCTTTATTTTTTTTTTAATTTTCGAAGCATTGAACTTAAAACAAAAAAAAATGTAAGGTTAGTTTTTACATTTTGCTATATTTTGTCTTTGGTCTTTGTGGTCATATTCATTATAGCATCAAAAAATATGTTTTCTATGCAGTTGTGGTAATACAATTTTACTATTCTCTCATTTCAGATTACAACTGCAAATTTAATAATTCATAAGAAGCGGAACATAAGAATTATACTTCTGGATTTATAGTATATTTAATTCTATATAGATATAAGTTTAAAGTTTTAGAAAATAAAAAAAAACATTTTAAATAAAAATATTTTGGAACTGTTAATTTATTTACTTTTGGGAGGAAGGTTAAATAAAGCAGAAGTTGGATTTGGTCGAAAAATACATATATTTTTTTCAAAGAATCGGTTAGGGCAGAGAAATTTTTGCCAAGAGTGATTTTTCAACAAATATAGCTAATAGTTTAATGCTTCAAGACAATTATATTTAAGCATAGCAACTAAAAGTATGCAACATAAATTTGGGATATGCACTTGTACAGTAACATTTTCAGAAAAATAACTCCCATTTCGCCATATCCCTGGGGATTGTGAAAGGACTTGTTGCGTTAGGATTGCAAGTACCTCCTTTATCGATTGGCATTCAAGGATAATGGGGTCATCTAAGAATCATCGACTTGAAAGTTTTTATTCCGAGGCTCGAAGGAAACTAGCCAAATATACAAAATCCTCGATAAGTTGGAAACTACAAGGACAATTCGAATGTCCTTTGGCCAGTTGGTAGCCCTGGTCGTGACAAGTTATCTGACACAGGACTCACCAGGATCCTCCAGGATACGGCCGAGATATGGCCAATTTTCTGTACACAGAAAAGTCTGTATTTCTCAGCTCCTTCAAGGACCTTCGTCCTTATTGTTACATCTTCGGATTCGGCAGGATGAAAGCTATCTCTCAGCAAAAGGACATTAAAATCGTCCTTGAAATGAGCGAGATACAGGCGATTTTGTGAATTTGTATCATTTTTTCTGAGCAACCCCCTTGCAAAAATTTGAAGTTCTTTTTTCGGTAGGTTCCTAAAAATCCTTGAATGCCAATCGATAGTCCTCATTCGTATGAGTACAAAAATATATGTCCTTTCAAAATCCTTCAAGGTTATGCCGAGTTAAAGCTAATAAAATGCCTCAAGATTAGTCAGTTTAAGGACAACTGCTAAAAGTATGCTACAAAATTTTCAATGTCACAAAAGGAGATTATCATTTTCAGAAAAAAATGAGTCCCATTCGGCCATATTATTGCAGATTTTGAATGGACGTAGTGCGTGCGGATCACAAGCACCTATATATATCGGTGGGTAAATAGCTTGAAATAAATTAACAAATATCCGAGCCATCTCTATTCAGATTTAAATTCAAAGAACAATGTGTATTTAGTTGATTTTATATTGTGAGTTTTATTTGTTTTATTTTATCAATTATGTAATGCAATTTTAATCTGATTATTTATGTATACATTAAGTTTTATAAAGGAATACTTATACAATACTTATATGTATCTTGACAGAACAATATCAAGTCTTAAATATTCTTTGCACAGCCCAAATCGAAAGAGTTAGTGAGCTGGAGTGCACACTAAGACGGCGTTTTGGCAAATTCCACCCTCAAGCGTGGAAAATAGCGGAAAACTGTTGTGTGAAACTTTTTTGCTTATCAATCAATAGGCTTCCAACTTATTTTCAAGGATCTGTACAAAAAATCATTTGACCCATATTTCAACGATTTTAGAAAATTAGCCCCCATGGGCGGAAAAGCTCTGAAATTAAGCATTATTACCTTTTCAAAACTACATCAAAACAATTTCAAAAGAATGCTGAACGGTATTGAAAAATCTCCATCACCATCAAGGAAAATTGAAAAAAATCTTATACTTACTGTTTGATAATTTAAAACACATCGAATCAGATTCAATCCCTTATGATTCCAGCTTTAACTCAAATTTTAAGATTATGTAGACGTAATCTTTTTCCAGAAACTCAATGGGGGGATTGATCCCCTATCTACGCCACTGCATGGCAGTTTTTACATTTCTACTGCCCTCTTCGGTTACAATACGCTCTCTATGTGCGCACCTCTGCTGACCAAGCTGATCTTATCAGCTTTAGGGGGATCAACTCAGCTCCGCTCTCTGTGTACGCGCGGCCTTAAGCGTTACTTGCAACAACATGTAAGGGGATGATATAAATTAGCTGCCAAAACCGCCATGAAAACAGTTTAAGATTTGTATATAAGTATTCTGTGTATATCAAGAACTTTAAATTGTGGAAGCTGTATATAAAGTTTCAAGTCATTAGCTACTTAAGCTAATAAACAAGTTAGAGTACTTAGAGCTTGCAGAGTTTCTATTGTTGAAAATTCCATTCAATTGATTGTAAAAAGTCACTTAAGATGTCCCTTTGAAATTCACAAACTCTAATGACAAGTTGTACCGAGTTTTTATTGCATTTGTTTAATTGCAGCTAATGACACACAAAACTCCCACTGCATCAAGTCCTTTTGCTGTCTATCCAAACCATTTAGAAGCCATGAACATGAAACTGCAAATGTGTTAGGTCACATTGGTTAAAGGGGGATAGAAATGTGTGTGTGCGTGCTAGTGCATGCGGAATGATTAACTGAAACTAGTAAATTTACAATCAATTGCACATTTTACACTGCCAAATTCCCAATCTCCCAAAATCACTCAGCGGCACCCGCCCTGCACCACCATCACCATAAATATTGATGAAACACCGTGGCAGGGGACAGTACGAAAATCTGTCTTTAATGCCCGACATGGGGGTCCCCAAAAACTATTAGCTGCACTGTGGATTGTATCCTGTGTATACGCCCATTGCTGTGCTAGCATCTGCATTCGAATTCTACCCATACAGGTCCAATGCTAGAGATGAGCGACTGTCGTGTTTTCCTTCGTGTTTGTGCTAAAAGAAATATCCAATAAAAGCTTTTCCTCACCATTCTCATTCTCAAGTCGGTTGTGGATGGTATATTTTTAGGAATGAAAATACTTCCTGTCACACATATTTATGTATCGTTTGCACCCCTGTTTAATGGGTTCAGAGGTTATCTTATAACTCGAACAGATATGTTCTGAATTCCAGCTGTAAACCAATTCTAGGGAATTATACATATAAGGAATATACTTAAGGGTCAAGGTTCTTAATTCTATACTACACATTTTTCAATAACTTGAACAGATCTGTTCTGAATTCCAGCTGTACACAAATTCCAGAGAATTAAATAAAGAATAATTTAAGAATTAAGGTTTTTAATTCTACCCTACGCATTTTTCTGTGAAATTGAATTAAAATAGGTTTTCTCCTTTCTAATATCAATGTAGACCTTGTACGTATGTCAGGGAACATTTTATAAGCATGTAAATATTGAAAACAATTTTAGTTTCACATGTTGGCACCTTTTGATTTGTTTCGAAAACCTGCTACACGCGGCCATCTCTAATCCCTAACCAGAACTGTCGCAACATGGAAAATCAAAGCAAATGCGACTGCAAATTGTAAATAGACCAAGGCCTGGGACTGGTTCAGGGTACGGGTCCAGATCTGGGCCCAAGTGGTGATGTTGCTCGCGAGGGCAGTTTGATAGGCAAAATGTCAATGCCCCTGCATGACCAGTTGGCGTGTGGCTCCGGCTCTGACTCTGGCTCTGGCTCTGGCTGTGGCTCGCGTTTCCGCCCTTGTCCTTACTTGATTATACTTTGTGCATTGGGTTTTTCATGTTGTGCACAGCTAACAGACTTTTACTTTGTGTGTGTGTGTGGGGGTGGAATTTTTCCCGAGTGCTGAAATGCGGCAAAAGGCAACCGCATGCGAGAAAAGGGAAATGCTCGCTTCGAATTCTCGTATTCAAACATTTACACGCTCTGTTTACCTCTAATCAGTAGATAAGGATGAGAACGAGCCGAGTTCACATTGAAAATTTCATTTAGTAGCCCACATGCGATATCCTCTTCCATTTTCATCGCAAAATGTAAATATTATTCAAAAATGCTTACAACCCTAATGGATTTTAGAGCGTTATTATGTCATCAATGGGTTTATGTGGCTATGATACGAGTATACTTAATTATAACATTTTAGTGTAAACATATTTTCAACATTTAGTTTGTGGTGGTATTTGGTAAATTAGCTTAAGCGCAATATTTAATCAAAGTTTTAGTAAGGAAAGAATAATTCTTCATAAGTAGTTATTTTTATGGATGAAACTTTCTGTTCCACTGTAAGGAATGTAGCGCTCTTTTATTTATGTACCCTCAGTGCAACTTTCTTATTTTTATCTGACAGTTAAATGTTTATTTTTACAGAAACTCTTCACAGCTTGAGCTTCTTTCTGTTTTTGTTTCTTTTGTGTCACCTTAAACTACATTTATAAGTAGTTAGGGCTAGAAAGCGACACCTGCTCAAAGAAGAAGGGCAACTAACACTTTTACTCCCTATGTAAATACTTATGTTAGCCATAAGAAAATTGCTCTTGACCAAAACCCCAAATATCATAACGACAGTAGTTGAAGTGCAGTTTCAAAAAGAATTACGTATACGCCCTGGTGCTTTACTGGGAACCTAATTTCCGCATGCTTACCCGCAGTTTGCCATGTTATTTTACTCTACAGACTATTTCAGGGATTGGCACTCATACTGATAGCAAATTATCAACTGTTGCTGGCCATAACCGTGACAATGACCCGTAGTTAACCAGCTCCGACTATTTGCCCTGCCAGTATACCAATTCATTTAAATTACAGTCGCTTCAAAGTTCCATGGCTGTGGCATGTGGCATGTGCATTCACTTGTGAAGCGACACGAGAGTGTTACACAAATTATCGGCAAATTATGTGGCTGACAAGCAAAGTTTTCTGCATTTTCCACAACAGCAGCCATGTCAAGCTGACGTTGCATACTGCATTTACCATTGAAGTTCGACGAGGACTACGACGAGAGCGAGTTCTAGATGAGCTTCCTGTGGATGCCCCTACAACGGTGGCTGCCTGTCAACAGCTAAGCACTTCCGCTGCTTAGTTAAAGCCACATGCACACATTGCTCCCTTATCAAAACTAAGTAAGAGCTTCACGGCAACAGAAAGAATATCAAAATAGCTATGCGAATGCAGCTGACACGCCCACAGCCCCCAGCGCACATTCCACTACCCATTAGTGCAACGGATGAGCTTATTCCTCGTATTTCTATACCCTGCACTCCTTAAATATACAAGGGATTTCAATTTTGGCCCTATAAACTATGTATACTATATTCCTAAACAGCATCAATTCGTCAAATTTGGTATGTAGATTCTTGGATACCTTCTGTAAGCTTAAGTGTTTAGATATGTGCTTCGCATGAAGGATAAAGTTTTGAAAAATGAATCCTTAAAATTGAATAGCGTTCGAATATTGAAAAATCAAGAAGCTTCCATCTATTATTATTAGTATTATTATTATTTAGAGTATTTCAGTCCTAAACAAAGGGTATATGCAAGTCTATTATGTATTTTTACTTGTCACGCGTTCCTCTTTATGTAGCTCTCGTCATATTATGGCTCCAGGTGAGCTGCGAAGCTGACTCCAACTGAGGACCATGTAAGAACATTTGAAACAACTCAGACGGCTAAAGGGGTGGCCGCCATATGGAAATATAAATAAAAATAAAAACAAAAAAAAACAAATGCTAACATATACAATGTACAATGTACATGCTATGTATGCACATATGCGCAGACAGCCGGAGGCAAATGCTTGGATTGCATGCAAGGAGAGCCTGAAAGGACTCGACTCGGCCCATTCAGTTGTCCAGGCCCACAACGTGGTTGGGTAAGCACCTTGGGCCACCTCTGGCTCAAGCTTTATGATTTTGCCGCTCAACTATTCAATATTTAAGTAGCGACAGCAGTTGGCATATTAGAAACTTGTACACTCAATTACATGAGCGTAGTCAGTCAATTTAATGTGGGGTTTTACAAGTAAATAACAAATTAGGGCTTATGGAGTCACAATTATTGTGATTAACTTTGCCCGATATTGATCTAGATTACAAAGACCATAGTTTTGGGAGTCGGAAACTTAAAATTTTAGAATTACAATTAATTTTAGTTAATATGAACTATAAATTATCCAAACAGAAGATGTATATAACAGTTTTTTATACAATTTCTAAATTTCAATCGCTTAAAAATAAATTTTTAAAGTATTTGTTTTTGAAAATTCATAAATGGGGAGATAGAAGTAATAAACTCCCAAAAATTTTGGAAAAATTATAATGAATTTAGAATTTATGTAGATAGAAAAAGAAGACCTAAAGGCAATCCTATTGACAATTGGGCTATGTGACTAGAGATCGATTAAATTATATATCTTTATTTTGAAGTTATTTATTGTTATTGAGCTGGATCTTCAGATCTTAACTGTTAATTATCTTATAATATTTATTTAATAATTATAAATCAATGTGAGTATGAAATTCATAAATCTAAATTACACGAATTATGCCCAAATTTTATATATGTATTTTGGTTTCTTAGAAACCCCCTTTTTACATTCTCTGCGCCACTGACTTAAATTCAATAGACGTCTTCGGAGCAAGTGACTGAACCATAAACTACGTAAGACAGCAAGGACAACAACAATTTCTCGCATTACCATTTACATGCATTGTGTGTGTATGTGTCTGAAGCATATCCTGCTGGCATTGTTGTTGCTCTCGCACGTTGTCGATTGACGTTAGACAGGATTCTGTTGCTATTACGTCCAGGCTTTGTACGAGTGTCTTGAGGCTGTGGTCTGGCAGCTCTAGCACTGCTCACTCAAAGGTCTGTATTTAATTAATTAATTGGAAGAGATGAGAAATTGTTTGAATTTACAGTTGGGCTTGAAGCAGAAGCAGAGAGAATTCTTGAAAATTAAATGCATATTTATTTATTACCACTAAAACACTCCACTTATTGCAATCGATTTTTGAGATGCTAAACCGCAGATAAAAAACTCCCTGTTCTGGCGAGAAAAGTGAATTGTGGTTTATCGGGGATGAAACTAAGCGAAATAACTAGGCCAAAGCGTTATTATGTTGTGGAAACCAAAAAAAACTACGTTAAGAACGCAACGGAGAAGACAAAAACAACAACAAAATCATAGTTTCATATTTGAGTTACGAATTGAATCCCGTCAAGGGCCGCCACAGTCCCCACGGGTGGGGTTTGGGTTTGGGCAACATCTTAGCGATTGTTGTACTCAATCTATATACACACAATACATATTTATTTAGATTTATGCAAGTATGTAGCCCAACTTCATTAGATGTCATTGACGTCGAAACAGCTGGATGAATTTTCTTTTCTATTTTCTTTTTGCTGAATAGTCCATTTTTAAGGGCGACTTTTTGGCGCCATAGAATTGATTTCAATTATCCGGAGACGCCGCGACTTTGACAGGCAGATAGAAATAAAAAAATTAGAAAACAATTTAAATTTATTACACTACATTTCATCTAAATTTTGACTTGAGCTTTTTATTAAGCTTAGTGCGCACATGGCGGTAAGTTAAACAAGTAAGAACGTTGCAGTCGAACGTATCCGGCAGCAAAATACTCTGTTCCCAGTCCGGTATAATTTGCTTATTTGTGGGTTCGGAAACTGTAGTCTGTATGTCAAATTTGATGACTTTACCTGTACCGGTGTCGGAGATATCGATTTTGATGCAGATCTGTCAGGAATCTCAACTTTAGTCTGTATGTCAAATTTGGTGACTATAGCTTTAAAAATGTGGAAGATACAGGTTTTTCCCAAATTGTGAGGGAAGGGTGCGGGTGGGGGGTGATCTTGACACTTCATAAATTAAATCATACAGACAGACGGACATTTCGCAAACCCAATATACTCTTTTTCCCTTCGGAAACAGAGTATAAAAATATATATACTAGCTCTACAAAGCTTTGTTACAAAAAATTTCTTAAGATTTATTTAATTCAAAATAGGTTAATCATCAATAAACATATTTATTTGTTAAAGCTCTACCAATAATTCTTCTAATAACATATTTTTAATTTAAAATATAGTAACAAATTACCATCATTTTAGATTTCGTGTATAAAAAAGCATCATTGACAAGAAGTTTGGAAAAGAGAATTATTATTCCAATAGAATTTATTAATACTTATGCAAATTAAAAGTATAATGTATGTCCAAGTATGTAGAACCCATTTACTGTACTTATTAAAACACATGTATCCACTTAAATTAATTTAGCGCGTAAATGCGTTTGGTATCCTGTTTTTCCTTATTCATAATTTGTGTAAACTCATGAATAAAATTATAAAATACTTTGCTATTGTTTATAATGAGAACACGCAAAAAGTAATCAGCAAACTGATTATTAAATTTATCTACTTGGCCGGACCCAAGTCCGAGTCACGAACATAGTATATAAGTAGATATATATGTATATATATGTATATATACTTTCTCTCAACAGCTGGCGTTGGTCGGCCATAAAATTTGATGCGGATAAATCCAATTTGAATACGCGATGAAATGGGCTCCTACGTTCGGGAACTGGCAACAGACACATCATAGACGGCATTTCCTTATCAACACAACACTTTAGAGACAGGAGCAGAAGAAGGATGCCCCAGCTCCACCCCTCCACCCCCCTTCAGTCAGCTCATAAATAAAACGACGGCACGGCAAAAAGAAACAGGCAAGGAAGATTGGGACTAAGGTGAACCAGGAAGCAACAACCACTCAGGACTTGACAGGAGTAAGGAGGCGTGCGGAGGGGCAAACAGGCGCACAGTGACTGCGATTTATGTATGTGCCGTCGACTGGCACCAGAAGTAAATTAAATTTTTGTTTCTTTTGTAATGAAATATTTTATTGAATTTTATTGCTGTCGAATTTATGACACACATGTAAATTGGATTTTGGAGATTGTAAGAATTTCGTGTGTGTAAACGAATGAGGTGCTTCAGTTTAATATTATAGGCTATTGTCCTCTTAATTGCACAAATATCCGAGCTCAGCCTAGAAAAGTAAGGTTAGGATTTAAATTTTATAATTTTCAGACTTAAATTTTTCGACATTCAGGTTCGATTTTCTCATGTTTTTATTAGCTAATCTGTCTGTCAAAACTTAGCAGGCAGTTTCTATACTTGTTAAATAATTGACATACTAACCTAACAATTTTTGTACCCATATGATTGTTAGTTAAATATGAACTTTACAAATTGTCGATAAACTTTTCGAACTACTGAACGGGGGATTTCCACAACTGCACACAATTTTAACATTTCATAGAGAAAACAAAAGATCAACTTTGACTGGAAATTAAGAAAACCTTTATTGGATTGGTCTCACGATTGAATCTCATAAGGCATTTTTTTTTAGTATGTTGTTGTGTTCAAGTACAAGTAAATGTCAAATGGTTTCAACATAATGTTCAAAGTTTTATTTCAACCGAGAATAAACTGAAAACTTATGCAATTAAGTACACTACAAGTTCTTCAAGTGGAAACGAAAACCGCCTTGAAACGCATCAAGCTAAATTGAATGACTCTGTGAAAGTGAGCAGCACAAAAACTTATTTCAACTAAATAAGAAATTATTATACCAAGAAAATACCTCTATATATATACTACATAAGTATGTATTTAGCTGTTGAAGGTAGAGTAGGTAGACCTTTAGCACAGTAAGTAGTCCGCAAATTTTAACTTTAGTTAGTGAAAGTTAGTTGAAATTACAATTAAGTGTAATGTGCAGTGAAACCTTTCAAAATGTCGTCCCTTATATTATGCGGACGCTGTAATACGATACGCTTGCTAAACTGAAAGCATTTATACTATACTACATATGTATGGGTATCCAAAGGGGCAACTCTGTAAAATTACAACTTACGGAAGCCCTGCGAAGCAAAGTAAATTGTTGGCTTAACAAATTACTAATCCAATACTACTTAAACAGCCGAAAGTTAAGGTATATAAGTTTGCTTAAAGATAAATAATATAACTGGATAAAGTTTTACGTATGTAAGATTAAAGTACTCAAATGTTTTCCAACAAGAAAATATGAAATATTTTAAAAGAAACAAAGCAGATTTCTTTTTATTTTATTCAACTTAATTTATGCAGAATAAACTTGAATGCTGATATAAAATTATTACTAACAGGGATTCCAGTAAGCTTTTGTAAAAGTAAAACAACATTTTTGCATTGTCTGGCGCTAAAAACTATTTTAAAATTTAATTAAAGATAACAAACTTTTACACTTTATGCCTTGCAAACTTGGGAGACGACAGGGATAGCTAAAACTTTAAATACATATACTCAGAGTGTGGTAAATTACACAATTTTTTTAAACCTCTTTTACCCTACCATACTCCCCGGTCGCCTGGTAACCTGCAGAAAGAATTTTCTGTACTTTTAAATAGTTTTACATTTGCAAGCCACTAAAAAGTTTTGTGTGTTGCCGTTTTAAATACCTTTCCCGTCCGTTGGCTTCACTTCACCCATCAAAAGAATGTAATAACATTTTATGCATATTTTGCCAGATATACGCAATTTTAATTTAAAACCAGCAAGAATAGTACAGAGTGCTCTACTAGCATATATCCTGTACTCTGATGTAAAGTAACTTACGACTGTATTCAGCAAGCAAAAGAAAAGCTTTTTAAATATTTCAGTATTTATTCTCCGGTATAAATATTTCATTATAAATACTAGATTGCATTACAAACAAGTAAGAATGCTATAGTCGAGTATACCCGACCACGAAACTCCCTGTACCCAGGTCTAAAACATCCAATCACATCTACGTCCACTTACACATACATACACACATACACAAAGACGCACACACACACTGGCGGCAAAAGCGACAGCGCAAGCGAGGCATTTTAATTGGTGGCTGTGCTTCTTCTTCCCCCTCTCGCTGCATCACTGAATCTTCTTTCGTGTTTATTATCCGATCGACTTGAAATTTGGACAGTAGATTAAGAGAGACTAAAGTATTGTACATGCCCAATCTTAAAGCTATATCTTGAAAATTGTTACTGTAAAACGGTTTTAATCGATTTGCGGGGGAACGGGGGGAGATATCTGAAATATGAAACGAACTTGATCTGCGTATGGTATACAGGAACCTACATTTCAAATTTGGTGTCTCTAGCTTTTGTAGTTGCTGAGATCGACGCGTTCATACGGACAGACGGACAGACAGACGGACATGGCCAAATCGAAATCTCTTTTGATACTGATCAAGTATATATATATACTTTATAGGGTCGGAGATGTCTCCTTCTGTCTGTTACATACATTTGTACAGATGTAATACCCCCTTTTTACCCATTTTATGGGTACAGGGAGTAAAAACAAGTAAGATCTTGACACTTCATAAATTGAGGGTATACAACAAGGGTGTGGAAAAAAGTTGCGTTCATACGGACAGACGAACATTTCGCAAACCCAATATACTCTTTTTGCCTTCGGGAACAGAGTGTAGAAAGTGTATGTTGAAACAAAGAGGCTTTAGATTTAAAAATACCATACTAACTTGGGTTTCTCTCGCGGAGGATCGTGGAATATATCAGGAATATAAAATTGAATGTATAGCCATTAAGAAGATATAGTGATATATCTATCCCGATCCCGCTGTTGATGCTGAGCAAGTAAAATCTATATTCCTTTATAGGATAGAAAATATCTCCCTTTATTGCTTTATTTTCTGGCTACAGGGTATAAAAATGAATTTTCTGTCAAATTTCTGCCTGATGTATATAAAAATCTAGCATAAATTGAATCGTATCTAATATGAACGCATAATATCCATTTTTTTTTTTTGATCCATCCATTTTAGTGCATATGTTTGTTCGTGCCCCTCGTCCCGTCTATCGCATGTCAGCGCTTCATTATTTTACTACCTCACGATGTGTCTGCACTTTGTGGCATTCTTCATTTTGCCAACCCCTACTAAGCTCAACTGCAAGAGTTCAGTGCATTTTCTACGAAAGGAAGGAATAAACCAAATTGGAGTTTTTCTTTTTCAACGAATTGTTTGCGTTTTCTTTTGTTCGTTCAGTCAATTTGACTGTCTGGCCTCTGTCCAACATGCTGTGTCATTTATTAGGAGTGTGAATTACATATTATAACACAATTTATGATGTTATGGCGAATTTCAATTTGTACAAAGACTTAAATACAGTACAATTGTACTCTATATTTAACTTGGGCTTTCGAACAACTGTATTAAGTATTTCAGTAAAGATATTGAACCAATATGAACTTTCATTTGAATCAAATAAGCTTAGTGAAGTGACTGTATATCATATCAAGATAGTATCTCAAATACACAGGTATATGTAAGATTAATTTATTGCATATTTAAAATAAGGTTCTATCATTTACAATACCAACTTTAAGTGAGCTACATTTGGTAAATTTCGCATTGATTATCCCATACCTGTTCCTTAGTTAAAAAACACCCCAAATTGCATGTGATTTTAAAGACACCACCAATAAACAACAACATAAATATGCGCAACGATTGTTATACGGAAATAGACACCTTTCTCTATTAAGGATAATACTATTTACCTGTTTTTAGAGTTGCATATTTGGATCCAATTAAAGTAATTGAAAGGTCCGCTCAAAGCTAAAGTGCTACTTAGTTGGGAGACATACTTATGATTGGATACACATGTATTGTTTCTGTGTTTATAGACACAAAAAGGCGCCATGACAATCTGAAGAGCCTTTGTTTGCATTTGGCATTTCACAGTGATTTAAAAACTCAATTTTCACAAAAATTTTCAAGTGGCGCTTGACCACAACACAGGACAATACAACGAGTTGCGCACATAAACAATATTTCCCGGCTTTTTCAAGCGTCTAGCAGCGGTGCTCTGGCTGTGGATGTGACTCACACTGTCCGACGGATACGTTTCTAAAACACGTTTTACGGCTCTATTGCCACAAATCGCTGCGATGTCAAATGGACTTTCACCCACGAGCGGCGACGCATGCAAACTGACAGCCACGCGACTCAAATCGCACAAGCAAAGCACAAAACAAGCCACGAGCGCACACCCGAGCACGGCCAGACGACGATTTCGTCCTGCATATCCTTTGTGGAAGCGAGAATAGCCGGCCGCTGTTGGTGTGAGTTATGCCTGTCAAAGTGAGAAGGAGAGAGATTGAGGGCTACAGAGAGAGAGAGAGAGAGAGTGAAAATAGAAGGTGGTTGTTTAACCAGCAACGAAGGTGGCGGGGCATTACACCCAAAAGGGTGGTTTGGGTGGTTGGACATAGATTGCATGCTATATGGACTGCGACGTCGTCTGTTGTGAGTTGTATTTCAGAAATCGGGATCAGGGAGGGTGGGTAGCGGGTGGCGGGTGGTCTCCCGTTAGCATAGGGTAGAGGTACATGCTTCTGCCACTACATTTAATTCGTGTTGTGCATAATAAATACTTCATATGTGTAGTGTTGAATAAAGTACTATTTTCAAAACAGTACCAAAACCAAGAAAACAATTTATTTGACAGTCTGGTAAAACTTCAATATTATAGATTGTTTATTTACATTAGAGATTCTACGTATAATTGTTGTTTTCAGCTGAAAATGGGCTTACATTATATCTATATATTTAATTTTATAACAATATGATCAATTTAAATTCATATATGTTTGTAACGTTCAAACCTTGCATTCTTCTTGTCTCCATTCCTTACGCGTGAGGTGGAAACAGTGCATTTTTGCACAAACGATACTCTCTGTAAATATCGATAGAAATCGTATTAAATATATCAAAGCGATAAGATATCACAACAATTCAACACATACATACGTACATATTTGTTTACATTTATTTCAATAATAAGAAGAGTTTTTGCCTCTGCCTACAGAAAAATGTTCAACATCCAAATAACCGTTAATAATTTAAAATTGGCACTTAATTCACTAAAAAAAACAAGCAAAACCAAATTTGGCATGGTAAACAAAAGCACCTTTGCCAAAATTTGTTAAATTAATGAATAAAAAATATATATATTTATACAGTTAACCAGGAGCAGAAGGAAATTGTAATCGACCTAAGACTGGCGCACGTAAATTATAGATAAACCAATAAATGCATGTTGTATTACAGATATGTATGTATTTTGAAAAACCAAAATAAAGTCAGCTAATTAATATACAAAAAAACAGAATTTGTGAAGATTATAAATTCACAGGTTGGTTCATTTATTATAAAGCTACCTTATCAACCAACTTTAATCCCAGACACCATTTCACACTGAAGGCATTAAGGATTTTACAACGTTGATTACAGCAACAAAAAAACCTAAGCATTTTGTAATTTAGTAAATCGGAAATCTTATCTATATATTAGAAAACAGTTGTTAAATTTAAAAAATTGTGATTTTAAAGTGGGTTAAGATTAATATTTGAAATTAAGGTTCGAAGTACAAATCAGAATGTTAGAAGAAACTTTTTCGGGAGTGAATTGCGTATTATTATGAACATTGTAGAAATAAATACGAATTTCAACTCTAATCTCAGATTTGCTATAACCAACAAAAGCAGAACCTTATCATTCAGACCGTATCAGATCCTCTATAAATAATCCCAATTATTGGCCATTATTTACTTCAACTTAAAGTGGTAAAGTTATGTATTTTATGATCGACGGGCTTGCTATTGTCTTTTAAGAATGAGTAAGATAGGACAATTTCTGGCTAGAAAGAGAACTATGTCATCCAATAACCATACCGTGATGAATCGATGGCTATCTTACTTGTACTTTTTTGCAAATGTGTACACAACATTTAAGGCGTGGGTGTGAAGGGAGAGGCGTGCGGGCACCATAAAGCCGCTTTACTGATAACTGAAACCCATTGAAAAGCGAAAGAAAATATTGCCAAAATTGATAAGCCCTATCGTGGCATAATAAAATTATTCATAGTACTCACATTCACAAGGCATGAGTTCCCGATTTTTACCATTTGGCCAACCATTAGTCTCGCTTGTGCTCCCCGGTGTGTGGTATAATATCGCTTTCTGCACTAAAATCAAATCGCTTAATATTTTGGAATATGTGTAATCTACGAAAAACGGCAAAAAACGAATCCAAATAAAATTATGTAGAAAATGAGTGCAGTAAGATTTGTAATGAACTTTAGACCGTACATAAATTCTGTGGATAGTAGAGCTAATAAAGGATAAAGACAACAAATTTGTGTATATGCACTTTAATCAAAGAAAGCATATTGGTGAAATCGCACTGGCAAAAAAGTTAATGCCAACAATAAGTTGGAGTAAAAGTACTATAAAATGTATATAATTTTGCAATTAATTTTATTTATGTTTATTCTACAATGGAATATACACGAATCAAGCTCACAAATGTTGAACACGTTGGATAAATCTGACATAAACGGTAGTGAAAGAACAGATTTACCTGTCATAGACTTGGAGGTTACACCGGACGATTTGATTGAAACACCGAGTATTATTAAAGCTGCAGGGAGCACACCTCTTACTCGAAGCTTAAATTTAGGAGAGAGCCTAAATACAGTCTTCACAAGCCAATCGGAGAGCACTAACGATGAGGATAGCGCTGATCTTAAATCTCTCTTCGTCAAATACGATACTGACGATGGAAATACTTGTCTTTTGGATAACATAAAGCAGGAAATCTTGTGGTGGACATATCCCAATGGAACTCTAAAAGTAACAAATACTAAGTACTGTAAGTACACAAATGTATTAAGTAGAACATGTTTTTATGCGATTTAATTATATCTGAATGTAAGACAGTTGTTTTACTTACATTAAATTCATAAAACCGGAAAATTCATAAAAATTTGTAAGCATTTTTATGTATAACAATTGGAATTCGAATCTTTAGAGGTTCCGGCTTCTGATTCCGATTTTAAATATTCCTAAACATAGGTTTTGATTGAAACATTAGCTCATGAGATTTTTTCCCACTTTTTAAATAAAACACATAGATTTATAACATTTACACATTTCAAACAATTAAATTGTTTTATTTTTTAATTTAAATAAATAAATAGAATGTTGCTAAGGTCAGAGGAAAAATACACATTGAATGTACGTGTTTTTCTTCTTGTTTGGTTGATTTTAAGTTTAGACTACGCCACGGGAAAGCTCGCTAATTTATTAGTATCTAAAGTCATTAAGTTCTATCCGTTGCGGTTGGCTTTTTTTCTTTACTCTCCTGCTCGCCAGAATGTCTAGTCATATGGCGTTTATGATGGCCTGCACTAGAAAAGGTTTTCGGGCACTTGAAACACCTGAATTCTGGCTTATCTGCGTGAACTTTGCTATGTATCGATAGATTGCCCCGTTTTGCAAAGGACTTGGAGCACTCGGAACATTTGAATGGCCGTTCACCGGTGTGAACTCGAATGTGTGCCTGGAGTGTTACGGCATTATTAAATTTCTTCATGCAGTGCGGGCAACTGTGTGACCAATTATCGGTATGTAGACGCATGTGCCTTGTAAGGACGCTGCGCTTTATAAAGGTCTTCGAGCAGCAAGCACACTGATATGGGCGTTCGCCGGTATGGAGAAGCACGTGTCTCTTCAGGTCGTCATTCCTGCTAAATTTAGCTGAACATAAACGACACTTATATGGACATTCTCCGGTGTGCAGACGCATGTGCATGTTGCAACTACCTAGCGATGAGAAGGCCTTTGGGCAGTGGATGCACTTGTAAGGTCGTTCTCCGGTATGCACACGCAAGTGTACTTTAAGATCCTTGTTATATGTGAATTTTTTACCGCACGTCGGACACAAATGACGTCTCTCTATACAAGTACTGTGGCTGTCGGACTTCTCGCTGTTCCCCACGCTGCTGCTCTTTTTGTGCAACATTCGGCTCTGGTGGCGTTGTGTGTCATAAGTCTCCGTTGCATTTGAACTTGATGCACTATCTTCAAAACTCTCCTCATTGCCACCCTTTCCCTGGTCATTAATATCCTGGGTGTTCTCAATGTAGCCTTTACGTTTGTGCAACCGTCGGCTCGGATAACGTTGTGTTTTACAACTGGCCGTCGACTTTGAGCTTGTTCCACTGTCACTACAGTTTTCCTCATCTACAAAATGTTCCTGCTCGTCAGTCTCCAACTTCTCTTTTTTTATGCAGTTCGCGTCTGTTGTGCACTCTGGAATTATCCAATCTTCTGACAAAAGCACTTCGCAGTTGGGTTTCTGCTCCTTTTCGCTGAGAAGCTGCCAAAAATACTGATGACTCTGCTCGCACCTGCGCTTAAATCGGTATGAAGCCTGTGCAGCCAATATGCAGGACAGGCATATGTTTTGGGGCAATGGATCACCTGGAATTAATTCGCAGTTGGCACACTCATTTAGCATGTCAGCCAGTGGCGGCTCATCGTCCAGCTGCTCTCGCTCGGCAAATATATTCACAAGAGTCACGCAGTTGCTGATGCAAATACGGCAAAGTTGATCCATTTTGCACAGTTTCTTGTTATTTTTGTGAAGGGTTGTTGTTGGCAGGTAAACATTTGATCAAATCGATAGACAAGCGTTTATATATATCGATGACAAGTGTTCCCAAGATATCGATAGAAATCAAGGGCGGTATTCTTCATGATGTATTAGTATTTAAAATGCGCGCCAAACTTTAATTTAAAATGAGAACGGTATTTAACAGTCATTTCATAAGCATGCGAAATTTGCAAATTTCAACCAATTATGTATTTTTTACTAATTACTGTATTGACTGTTGCACCTTATTTTAATTATTATTACTTTTTTCACAGCAACAAATTTGTATTTGGATCTTTCGTATGCTAATATATCAAACGATATGGACTTGTTGTACAAAACAAGAAGTGCCCGTAAATATAGTTACAAGAAAGTTCAAGTCTTCTCTGCTGCATACAACACACTGAACACAGCACCGTTCAAAACTCTATCCACAATGAAGGAATCACTAAAATATTTATCACTGCAAGGCAACCAGTTCGCAGCCCTCAAACATGACGTTGAAGGTAAGTGGAAAGGTTGGTAATTTGCCTACCAACCACACACAGACAACAAATCACACACATTCAGACTGATTTACAGGCTCTTTGCGAACATTTCAGCTATTGAGCAGTATATACACGCGACTCGATTTAACCCAACAAATGTTACACAAAACAAATGCGATGAGCTTCTTGCAAACAATACTACACAGATTTTTGGTCTGGAATGTTCTTTATACAACCAGAACAACAAAGATACTCAGAATTCTAATACAAGCGACATGATATATGAGGATTATATAAAAAATCTTCAAATAAAACACAAGTTATTCGGCAAGTCAAGTAAGACAACACAATTTACACTTATTTAACACTTACTCATCATAAAATTAATTTAATTTACTCAAGATGTGATTAAATGAAAATTTAAATGAATTTGATTTGACCTTACTCTTAATCTTATATTTTCTTTTTTTATTTAGAGGAAAGTATCGCATGGGCAACCTTCCCAGATCTGCCGAATCTCTTGGATCTTGACATTAGCAATTGCAGCATCGAGTATGTGAGCAAAGATGCATTTCAAAATTTGACAAGCCTTCGGAAACTCTTCATATCGAACAACAAGATAATGAACATAGACTTTGATACTTTTTACTACATACAGGGAGTGCAATATCTTGACTTATCATTCACAAACGTTTTAAACTATAACTACCAAGTATCGATGCCCACACTTGAAGTTGTATTAAATCTGGTTTATGGTCTTAAAATCCATCAGAACGCGTTCAAGTCGTTGCCAGATCTTATATATCTGGACCTCTCACATTCCAAAATAACACGGAATAGTGCCGTTGCCTTCACACATCTTGGGGATAAGCTTAAATACCTCAGTTTGTGCTATACGTCGTTTCCCATGATGAGCAGGGGGCTGTTCAAGAACACAGCACTAGAGGGACTTGATTTGTCCGGCAATCCTTTCGTGTCGTACAACATTGTCGACGATGCCTTCGATGGGATCGGCGACACGCTTAAATGTCTTTTTTTTGAACATTCCAATCTGAGGGATATAGGCTGGTCGAAACCACTAAGAAAACTACAGGTGTTGGGCTTGGCAGGTAACAATATAAACGCCTTGACAGCCGACATATTCTATTCATTGGTTAGCCTGCAAGTCTTGGATCTCAACTCCAACCACATTGGCAATTGGTATAAAAGTGTTTTCCGGAATAACTCGGCATTGCGGGTTCTCAATCTGCGCAGCAACAACATCAACATGCTCACCACCGAGATGCTTAAGGATTTCGAATGTCTGGATTATCTCAGTCTCGGGGATAATAATTTCCTCTGTAACTGTATGCTGCGGGAGGTTGTCGAGTTGGCAGCCAATAATAATAAACAAGCCGATTGCTCCTACGAACTGCTCCAACGTGCAGCCGAGGAACTACTGCTTTCAAATCTCCGCAGCCTCAATCAATCGAGTAAGGGCTACACTCAGCTTATTGAACGCCAAATGTGGCGAAAACGTTTTGTGCCACTGCTCATAGAAAGTTACAAGAATATTAAGGATTTTAAGCGCGTAAACAAGATATTTAATCTACGTTTTCTCACCAAAGACCTAAGAGCTAAAAAGTGTCCCCCATCAACTCCAAAAACACTGAACGATACAACTTTGAAATTTCAGTTATTGGATTATGATACGGAGCATTATTGGTGCTTCAACGAGACGGATCAGTTAAAGGTGGACGAGCTAATCTGCCAAAACCGCATAATGGCTGACTTTGAATCGGAACTGCACCGCGTAATAACAACAGTGACTGCCGTAGTTGGCAGCATTCTTGGTTTATCTATTATAGGTTTTATCATATATCTTAAGCGTTGGCACATTCATTACTATTATGCATCGCTTAAATCGGCGGCGCTGTTGTCTAAGGCCTCAAAGGACTCTCTTAACACGTTTCACCAGTTAAACGAACATGATCCCAGCGTCATCTATGATATTTTTATTAGCTACTGTCAAAATGATCGTAATTGGGTGCTGGATGAACTACTGCCAAATGTCGAGAAATCAGGAGATATTTCAATATGTCTACACGAACGAGACTTTCAGGTTTGTTAGCAAATTTAAAAATTAATTGAAATACACATGCCATTAATTTCCATTTTTGTGCAGATCGGTGTAACTATTTTGGATAATATCATTTCGTGCATGGATCGTTCACGCTCACTTATGCTACTAATATCATCAAAGTTTCTGCTTAGTCATTGGTGTCAATTCGAAATGTATCTGGCTCAACATCGGTAGGTTCATAACAATACAAATCCAAAGAACCTAATTCTTATAGTTATAATCTTTCTGTTCATCTCGACAGCATCTTTGAAGTAAGCAAGGAGCATTTGATACTCGTATTTCTGGAGGATATACCGCGTAGTAAACGCCCAAAAACGTTACAATATTTAATGGATATCAAAACCTATATTAAATGGCCAAGTAAAGGAGACAAACAGCCCACATCGGAGGAACGAAAATTATTTTGGAAGCGATTAAGGAAATCCCTGGAGTTTATTGGCATTGGCACAAAAGAGTCCAAGGCCTAAAAGTACCGAGATTCCTCCAAATGTAGTCAATTATCCTAGTCAGTTTATTAAGTACCTGATATATATGAATTATTTTAAATTATATAATACACTTTACAAGGGTAAACTTTATGCTATAAAGACGTTTTAATTGTTTTAATAAAGTAAATAATGTTATATAAAAATAAAAACACCCAATCTACAGTTTTATATGTAAGCATATGTATGTAGTTGGTATTTTGATTTAATTTGATTAAATAAATATACATACATTCAATAAGGCATCAAAATTGCTTGACAAATGGCAAAATATTAAAATATTCAATATATCGATACATTTTAAGAATCGATCAACATTTAAATTTTTAGCTGCAATATTACGATATCTATCGATATGCGCGACAGCTGTTTCGACAGATTTTTGGCGCGTTTTTTGCGTGTACTCCAGCACAACGAATTCAATTGAATTGAATTTTCGACAACATGGATTTTAATTTAAAGAAACGAGCAAGACAGGATATTAAAGTCGAAGTCATTAGCTTGGAATCAAAGTATCCGCACAATGTGATGCTCTACCACTACCCACCAACAGAGGATGTTCACATTGATGAATTCGAAGATCTGGCCTTGGAGCGACTTCGTCTGTTGCGTGTTTTCGATCGTGCCACAACAAAGGGACTGCGCCTGCTCTCCGATGACTGGAAGGAATATGTGAATGCTGAACTGACTCGAGATGGACTGCGCGGATACTTGCGCATGTGCACAACAAGCAGCAACGGCACCAAACAAGAATCGGATTTGCAAATGCGGCGTCGTGACTATTTGTCGCACTTCATACTGCGCTTGGCCTACTGTCGCTCTGAGGATTTGCTACGCTGGTTTATAGCACGTGAAATGGAGTTTTTCAAATACAAATTTTCAGCATTGAGCACTGCTGAAATTAAACAATTTCTGGATGCCAACAATTTTCATACACAGCCCCTAACAGAGTCACAGAAAGACGAGGTCAAGGACGGCCTCTATGAGAGCACTGCGGGCCAGAGTGTGGCCAAGATCGAATTGCTTGAATTCTACAAAGTGCCCTTCACCCAAGTATTGGATTTAGTGCGGACAAGGCGCTGCTATTTGAAGGCTGGCTTTGCCTATGTGAACACCCACGATCTGGTATCGATTGTGGGCGCCAGGCAGCTGGATGAGATTGAGCGTGGCTTGCAGGCAGCCAAGTCCTTTATCAACGACGTCGAGGCAGACGAACGCATCTCACGTATGCTTAAATCCCTGCACAACTCATACACAGGCAAGGACTACACAGTGTGCAGAGATGCGTCTGTGCCGATTGAGTCTCTGGATCAGCTGTCCAAAACGTCGATGCCGCTGTGTATGCGCATGTGTCACGATCACATACGCAGTCAGCACCACATTAAGCATGGCGGTCGCATGCAGTACGGCCTGTTCCTCAAGGGCATTGGCGTCACTCTCGAGGATTCTTTACGCTTCTGGCGCGAGGAGTTCACTAAGAAAATAGACGTCGATAAATTCGCGCGCAGTTACGAGTACAATATTCAACACAACTATGGCAAGAAAGGCTCAATGGTCAACTACACGCCCTACTCCTGCCTTAAGATCATTAAGGAGATGGCCGCGCCTGGCGACTGCCATGGCTGCCCATACAAAACGCTCGACCAAACATCGTTGAAAACAAAACTCTCTTCCTATGGACTTACCCCAGGAGCCATTGAGGAGGTATTGTTCTTTGTATCGCGCAATCACTACCAATTCGCCTGCGGCAAATACTTTATGCTCACGCATAACTCGACGGTGGAACCGACAATCAATCACCCGAACAACTACTTCGAGGAGAGCCAAATCCTGATGGGCAATCGTCAGAAACGCGCCCCAGGGCCTGTACAGCAGACCAATAAACTGCGAGCGGCAATCAAGGGTGGTGCAAACAGATCCATGCTTAATGGCGACGATGATGACGAGCTGTGGAAAATTGCCGAAACACAGGAGAGAGCCTACCAGAGCCAGAAAGGCATTGCTGAAGCCTTTGATGATGATCTAGATCTTACAGAAATTATAGATTAATTAATTCTAAATATACGTGTATATATAAATTAATAATTAAATACAAAATATAACATAAAAAGAATACGATATTGACTTTGTTCTTTTATACTATGTCTTTTCACATGCAGAACATGCCGCAAGTCCTCGATCTAAATCGATTGGAGTCGACGTTTTTGAGCTTTTGCCAAACGGGCTTCTTGAGTTTACGTCAACATAGTAAATGCCGCTGGCCTGGCTATCAATGACGTAGCCCATTGTAGAAGTCTTGTTGGCTTTACACTTAATCCACGCTAGCTCCGACCACGAATCGCAGTGCACGCCGAAAAAGCTGTGCTCCTGTTGTGGATAGATGCTCTCTGCAAAGTATTCAACTGCTCGCCTGTGGGAGCAAGCTATGGTTAGGCAACCCGGCATTATGGGACTGATACCTCCCGGATAGAAGTCAACATCACCCATTGGTTGACGCTTTGCCAGAATGCCAACATTTGTGTGGATAACATCGACCAATTTGGCATCGCTACGCATCAGCCCTGACAGCGATTCTTTATAGCGAAAACAGGGCTTAGCTGGATCCAGACCCGTTATACGAGACACCAGCTTCCCTGTTAGCCGCTTAAATGTCCGGCCAGCGGTGCCCATAATATGTGCGCCCAATGAATGACCTGGTTAACTATCATATAAAATCTAGTTGTCACAAGTCTAAGTTCTTGAACTCACCGATCAAATGAATGTCGATCTGCGGTATCACAGCTATCAACTTTTCTAATCCAACCGCCAGGTGCTCTCCAATAATATCCGTATTTAGGGCCGACCACTTGTACAATGTGTTTACATAAAAGGCCACATCGACAATCTGAAATGATAACACTTAAGTGGTTGTACTCCTTATGTACACATCACTGTATACCACAAAATTAACATCAGGTCGACACATGAAGGCCTTTGAGATCATCCTTATGGTATCCGAATCGTTAACGGTATTTGTCCAACCAGAAGCTAGAATTACCAATTTACGATTCTGCCGAAATTTTGGATGCTTCCAGAGTTTTCCGGCTTCCAAAAAGGGAACACTATAGTTATGGCATGGTTTCATGTACTGCAAGCCCATTTTGTTTATATCTGGCACTTGTTGTTTGGGTACTTTTCCAAAAATAATGTGGAGGAGCCTGTCGAGCGTTTTTATGGAAAACTATAGTAAGAGTTTAGAGAGATTGCATTGCATTCGGTACTCACACACAGTATCAACAACAGTTGCGGCCAGGTTAAGCGGTATTGTCGTAAAAATATTTACATTCGTGGTAAGAATATCCATTATTGCATTACGAGTTTTCTGCCAAGGACTCACTGTTGAGTTGTCAGCCTGCGTGGATAACGCAATGCTAATGAGAATCAGGCCAAAAACTCTGAAACAATCAAATTGTGTGCGCATATTAAAAAAAAATATAGTCAGTGACGAACTGCTACCAGGTAAAGTCATTAAGTCTCTGCGCATACATTTCAAAATTCGCAAATAGCTCGAACAGTTTTTAAAAACCTTTGTTTGTATTGTTGCCAAAAAAAAACATATGTTTCTCGACATACATATAGTAGTTTATTTTACCCAAATCTAGCAAATGTCATTGCCAACAGATGTATCGTATTTAACTAGCTTTCACCCACACATATTCTATTTTATTTTATTCTAGAAAAAGTTATGCATTTCTAATTAAGATTGTATGCCCTCTGTTCAATTAAAGCAAATTTTAGATGGATCGCGTTAAATTCTTATTCACTTTCTAAGGAGTTGAGCAGTTTCTACTAATGATTTAAAATGTGAAGGCTTTTGGATTGAGCGTTAAGGTTTTAAGCTTCTTGAATTGCTGTTACAATTCACTCGTGAACTATACAAATATGAGATTGATAAGCACCTATTTTAAGTTCAACTATTCTATCTGAACTCAGCTGGACGCTAGTAATCAAAATGGGTGATAAATATTCTAAGTGAAATGTGAGATGAATGAAAATTGCTTGCCATAACTTAGGTGATAATTATCCGATCTTTATGAAATTAAATGGATTTTTAAAATTGTCACTCTAAATTGTTTTTAATTCAAAGCTTTAAGAACTTGCTCTGCGTAGGAAAAAGTAGCACACCAAACTTTGGTACTATTTCCAACTCTTTTAGTCTTTGAGATAGACACGCCTATCGGGACAGACAGAAGGACTTTTCCGGTTTGCATATCTTAAAGGGTCGTTTATTCCTCCATTTTTGCAAGACTTTATTATCTCTTTATGTATTTTTTATAAATACCATACATAAGTATTATTATTTTCTAATTTTATTTAGTATTTTAAGAAGTCTCATTTTGAAATCTTTTATTTTATCGCCTTTTACCATACGGGCTTTTGCGATTCACTTTAACACCGTAAATGCCGTTCGCACTGCCCTCAAGCATGTAACCCATTATGGCAGTTTGATTAGGAAAACATTTTCCATTTTTTAGCATTTTCCATGAGCTGCATTTCCAGCCCAAGAAGTTGCGCTCTTGTTTTGGATGGACACTCTCTGCAAAGTATTCAACAGCACGCTTGTGTGAGCAGTAAATATTATAGCAGCCGGGCATTAGAGATTCTCCGCCCCCCGGATAAAAGTCATAATGGCCGATTGGATCACGCTGTCCAAGAACGCCAATGTTTGTATGTATAATGTCGACTATTTTAGCGTCAGTAATCGACAACATGGGCATACCATATTCTGTTTTAAAACAAGGATTCGCTGGATCCAGACCCGTTATACGAGGCACTAGTTGTCCAGTGAGCTTCTTCAAATTGCGTCCAGCACTGCCCATTGTATGAGCGCCCAAGGAGTGACCTAGAACGAAATGTATACTATACATGATATCACTGAAGATCAAATAAAAGCTGAAAGACTTACCGATCAAGTGAATTTCGGCGGATGGTTGGGTACTCGTCAAACTCTTAAGACCGCTGGCAATGTGCTTACCAATGAGGTCCGTGTTCAGAGCCGACCACAAGTAAAACGTGTTTAAATAATGAGACGCATCTACAACCTGAAACAATCTGATAAACATCCATGTACAAATAATGGATTTTCATTACCTACCACAAAATTAACGTCTGATCTACTCATAAAGGCTGACGAAATCATTGCAAGGGGAGCAGACGTGTTAACAGTATCTGTCCAGCCGGTCGCAAAAATGACAATTTTATGATTCCGATTAAATTTCTTATGCTTCCACAGACTTGCAGCTTCCAACAAAGGAACACTATGGTTAAACTTTTTCGTCATATATTGTAAGCGCATGTTATTTATATCCGGCGTTACTTTCTTTGGCCTTGTGCTAGAAATTGTTGACGCGTCGCCTGTAAAGTGTTGGAACGAAGTATCAGATAGTTTGTACTGCTTGTGGTTGATATACATATATACTCACAGAAGGCCTCAATCAGCTTTAAGCCACCTGCAATTGGTAATGTCATATGACTACCCAGTTTATTGTTGGTGGCATTCTCTATTTCCTCGAATATCCAGTTTCTTATAACGGCCTCGACATGTTTGCTAAGCACGATGCAAAATATGCTAAGACCGATTAACGTTGGACGCATATCAAACATATATTAAGTATTTATATAGTATATAGATATTGTCAAGTAGCCTGTGGAAATCTCTGATCTAGTAGAGTAATTTTGCTTCTAATAATTTTTTAGCAAATGTTATGCCACCAGATTGCATTTATAATCGAGATTTTATGCCGTCTGTTAATCTGGAACAAAAAGAATTTTCTATGATATTTGATAGATTGGTTCTACAGTTTTTACACCCTAGCAGGGTATTATAATTTTGTCTCGAAATGTGCAATGGACTGAAGGAGACGTTTCCGACCCCACAAAGTATATATATATTATCAGAAATTAATATTGAAGATTGTGCATCCTTCTGCTTGTTACAAACTTTTGCAAAACTTTATTAGGCTATCTTTATGAATTTTTAATGTGTACAGTGCATAAACGATTTATTATTTTCAAATTCTTTATCCTATGAGCCGTTACCATACGGGCTCTTGGCATTCACTTTAACAACATAAATGCCGTTTGCACTGCCCTCAAGCATGTAACCCATTATGGCAGTTTGATTAGGTAAACATTTTCCATTTTTTAGCATTTTCCACGAGCTGCATTTCAAGCCCAAGAAGTTGCGCTCTTGTTTTGGATGGACACTCTCTGCAAAGTACTCAACTGCACGATTGTGTGAGCAGCCAATATGATAGCAGCCTGGCATTAGAGATTCTGCGCCCCCCGGATAAAAGTCATAATGGCCGATTGGATCATGCAGTCCCAGAACGCCAATGTTTGTATGTATAATGTCGACTATTTTAGCGTCAGTAATCGACAACATGGGCAAAGCATTTTCGAACTTAAAACAAGGCTTCGCTGGGTCCAGACCCGTAATACGAGACACTAGTTGTCCAGTGAGGTTCTTGAAATGGCGTCCAGCACTGCCCATTATATGAGCACCCAAGGAATGACCTAGAAAAAAAAATATACTAGATATGATATCACTGAAGATCAAGCAAAAGCTGAAGGACTTACCGATCAAATGAATTTTGACAGATTTTTGGATATTCTTCAAACATCTTAGACCGCTGGCAATGTGCTTACCAATAAGGTCCGTGTTCAGAGCCGACCACACGTAAAACGTGTTTAAATAATGAGACGCATCTACAACCTGAAACAATCTGATAAACATCCATGTACAAATAATGGATTTTCATTACCTACCACAAAATTAACGTCTGATCTACTCATAAAGGCTGAAGAAATCATTGCAAGATGAGAAGACTTGTTAACGGTATTTGTCCAGCCCGTCGCAAAAATGACAATTTTATGATTCCGATTAAATTTTTTATGGTTCCACAGACTTCCAGCTTCCAACAAAGGAACACTATGGTTAAACTTTTTCGTCATATATTGTAGGCGCATGTTTCTTATATCTGGCGTTACTTTCTTGGGTCGTATGGTAGAAATTATTGAGGCTGTGCCTTAAAACGTTTGACCAAAGTGTCAAATAATTTGTTCAGTTCTGTGAATGATATACTTATATACTCACAGAAGGCGTGAATTGTCTTTGAGCCAACTTCAAGTGGTAATGCCATAAGACTAGATAGTTTTATATCGCCCATTCCTTTGGGTATCCAGTTTTTTATACAGGCTTCGACATGTTTGCTAAGCACGATGCAAAATATGCTAAGGCAGACTAACCTTGCACACATATTTAAAATAAGTAAGTGTATAATCCTCGTAAGTATATTGTCTGTGATCTAGCAAAGTAATTTTACTTCTAATCTCTCTTAGCAAATATTATGCCACCAGATTGCATTTATAATCGAAATTAGATGTCGTTTGTTAAACTGGAACGAACAGAACTTTCTATGATCTTTGTTAGATTCGTACTACTCTCTCTTACTGCACTTAATTATGTATTACTAATTGTATACAATACGTATAGATTAATATAATATAATATATTAACTGTTACACTAACTATAAATATACAGGCAGTTGGAACTTAACTACGTGCCATATAATTTACAAATATCCTCGTACTGTACGTTTTCCACAATACGTCCCTTCAGTGGGCCGTGGAGTATCTCAATGCTAACACAATATTTTCGTTCGTCTAGTTTTTTGAGCAGTGCTTCAGAGCCGCGATAAGCGCCATTAACCACCAACACTTCTTTGTCCAAAGCGGGTATCACTGTCTCCAGGTGCGCCTGAAAGATTAATTGTTAGCCTATGGTTGCGCCTTAGATATGGGAGTTCACTTACCTGATCCACTTTAAGCTTTTCGCCAGTGTTCAAGAACTTGATCTTTGCACGATATTTATCTATTACTTCTTGCACAACGGCCTTCTGCTTGTAGAACTTGTCGCCCATAGAGTTGGAAATAAATTTAACCACTATATTTGGGTGAAGCCAGTAATCTTTCCGATTAGCACGCTCCTTCTGCTTTTCCTCGATTTTGATTATCTCATCAAGGGCGGATCTGTTGGTTTCAGCTGGCAGTGGCTTGGGTTTCTTAAAAACTTTTTCATCAGGTTCTGTGGCTGTGCGTTTTGTGAGTAACGCGGATTTGCCTAGTATTGACTCTGGCTGGAATTTCTTCTCCAAACGTATGTCCAGCTTCAGAGGCTGCTCTTCTTCGCGTTTCAGTTCCGTATATTTCTCTTGCGGCTCATCATCTTCGCCATCTTTTGTTTTTGCTTTCTTAATTTGCTTCTCAATAAATTCCGTCATGCGTTCCTCGTCGTCCTTTTCCATCTTTTCCTTGCGTTCGGCCTTCGCCTGTCGTTCCATGGCCTCCGGGCTACGGTCTATATATGTGATAAACCAACCCTTGTCCGTTTCGTCGGCCACCGCTTGACCAGTGCGTCCCAGCCATTTCACATAGTCGGAGAGCGTTAGCCAGCGCGTGGCATTCATATGAATGTGCTCCTTGTGCGAAATATACTCCTGATATATTTTGTTGGCGTTCGTGCGCTTTGTGCCAAAACGACGGCGCAGCAGTTCCATGTAGCCATCCGAGAACTCCTTGGAAAAGTTGTGCAGAAATTTTCCAGGCGCATCAGCAAACAGCAACAGTTGCCGCTGATGGGACTCACTCATTGTGTGGCATTTGAAGCCGTTCTCGTCTCGGCACTGTTTCTCGCACATTTGGCAGTACCAGCGCAGCTTCTGCAAGCCCTTCGACTTCATCTTGTTGGCCAGGTACTTGGGAGTACCAACTTCGGCGCGACCCATGGTTAAAACTTACTTTATTTATCAATTAATTATTACAAAAAGCAAGTAAAGAAAGGCAGTTCGTGTCTTGTTGATATTATTATGCAGTGTGACCAGATCTTGAAATAATTTAATGGATTAAAAACTATTTTAGATATGAACAACTATCGAGTACTTATTTCGATAAGTACTGTTTGATTCTTTTTTAATAACTTGGCAACTCTGGGGTGAGAAATCAAATCAATAAATATAAAGTGACACTGTACATTCGCGCGGTTATTTCAAAATATTTCCATATCTTGCCAACTTTATCTGTATATGCTCCCAATTTACTTATAAGCAATATCGTAAGGCAATCGCCTTTTAAGATTAGGTGATAAAATTCTTCGCAATAGTATCAGATATGATAATAAAGAGGATACCCTTTAATTTCTTTGAATTTCAGTTGAGAAAAATTTCCTTTGATATTCTCGTCTAGCCAGTCTTAAATTACTATTAAATATTTACAGCTTTGCTAACTATTGTGAGTACTCAAACTGCTATAATGCAAACTGCGGACTTATCTTCGTATTCATTTTATATACAGACTGATTTGATGGGCCCATTAAAAAGCTGATAACCTGACTGTGCTTAGAATTTTAAACTCAATTATTGTTAGGTACGAAAGTGAATGAATGCATTTAGCACAGCCATAGGACCGGTTCTTGGTTGAGACTACAAATATGGGTAAGGTAAATAGAAAAAATCAACATTGACACAGTTTACTCAGTACAACAAAATTAGCGTGAACCAACTACCAAACGCTCTTACAAAATTAAGGAAAAGTGTTTTGGTAATTTAAAAATATATGGATTAGATATGTAGTATTATGTATATGTGAATATAATTATCTTATAAGTTGAGAACTTTTGATCATTTATAATTTTATTTAGAAAATTAGACAAGTATACATACAAATTATTTATAAAATCACAAGCAAATAAAGGTTCACCCTAATGATCTAAATTACTCGCACGAGCACCAATCATCAACTGTAGATATATATGAACCGATTGTAGCATGTTCAATTAATTTACAGCCCTTAAACATTAATTCAATAACCACATCACAGTTCGGAATCAGCTTCAATGTATCGCTACGAAAAGTCAATTGCCATTCCCAGTTGAGTGGCTGGCCGCAGAGGTTCGTTCAAAAATACTGTAGGATGGATGGCACAAGTGTTACAGGTTCGGCAGTCGAGGGAGTTCGCGAGAGGTTAATGAACGATTGGAAGATACTGGAACATGTCTTCAGGCTGGTACAGAGGAAGGAAACGTTTTGTGCCGATCCACAGCAGTGGGATGAACAGAAAATCGTTGATTTTATGCAGCCAAACGAACTGAAGGTGAGTGCCCCTCATCCTAGACAAAGTACAAACTCTGGACGTCTCGCCAAATCATCTGTGACAGTTCCAAGATGATAAGCGGCTTATCATTAGAAGAGTTTATGAAAACAGCTAGTATATGCTCGTTATATTGATCGGCTGCCGTTATCTCTAGGCGGAAAATTCTTCAAGCATTTAGCGCTTTTGCAAAATTATTAAGAGCTAACATAATCACTAGTACTATTATTACTTATCTGTCTCAGAAATTTCTGAACGTGGCAATCAATCAAAATGAATATTGTACATAATATTAATTATAAGTTAAAATCATTATTATTGCTTATCTCCCTCAGAAACATATAAACTTGACAATCAAGGAAAAGGAATCATGCACACTCTCAGAAATCGAACAGATCTGCCAACAGGTTATTCAATATTCCGTGAAAACGTCGCATGGCCGCTTTCACAATCAGCTATTTGGACAGATGGATCCTTTTGGTTTGGCTGGAGCCTGGATAACCGAGGCAATGAATACCAGCTCGTAAGATGCAAGATGAATAATACTTATAGATGTTTTAGACTAAAGTCTGCGCTTACAGTTATACCTACGAGGTGGCGCCTGTCTTTAGCCTGATTGAGACCGAGCTCATCTCAACAGTTTGCCGATTAGCCGGATATACCAATGGCGATGGCATTTTTGCGCCTGGCGGCTCCGCATCGAACATGTACGGCCTGGTCCTTGCTCGCTATAAGCACGTGCCGACAGTCAAGTCCACCGGTATGTATGGAATGCGACCCCTGGTCATCTTCACCTCCGAGGACTCGCACTATAGCCTCAAGAAAGCCGCCCACTGGTTGGGCATTGGTGTCGACAACTGCATAGCTATTAAAACTAATGGCAAGGGTCAAATGTGCTTGGATGATTTGGAGGATAAGATTATAGCCGCTGAGGCACGCGGCTGTAAGCCGTTATTCATCAATGCCACGGCCGGCACAACTGTACTGGGCGCATTTGATGACATAGCTGGCCTTGCCAATGTCGCGGAACGCCATGGACTCTGGCTCCATGTGGATGCCTGTCTTGGCGGTGCCGCTCTGCTGGCCTACAAAAACCGCCACCTACTGGCAGGCCTGGAGCGCGCCAATTCCTTTGCCTGGAATCCACACAAATCATGCGGCGTTCCATTGCAGTGCTCCATGTTCCTCACCAAAGAGTCGAACCTACTGGCGCGCTGCAACAGCGTTGAGGCCGATTATCTATTTCAGCAGGACAAGTTCTATGACGTATCCTATGACACAGGCAACAAGAGCATCCAGTGCGGCCGTAAAATAGACGCCTTCAAGTTTTGGCTCATGCTAAAGGCGCGCGGCTACGGAGAGTACGGGCATTTGATAGACCACGCCATCGAAATGGCCCGATTGCTGGAACGTAAATTACGCGAACGGACTGATCGCTTCAGACTTGTTATGGATACACACGAATACTCCCAAGTTTGCTTGGTATATCCCAAAGTCAATGCGGGTGACAAGCTCTGAGGAAACTCCCGAGTGGTGGACGCGCTTGTATACAGTAAGTACAATGTACATATAATCATGATCACAATCAACAACCGAGACGATCTAACGATACTATAATAGCTAGATACACCCACAAACACAGTTGCCATTTATTTTGAGTTTTTCAAAAATGCTCCTATAAGAGCATTTTATATATAAAGATAAATTTGATATTTGAGCCCGTCCCTGGCTACGGATACAACTATACTAAATCATTCTTAATTGTTTGAGCTATTTAAACTATTTAAATGAACTTTTAAAGTGAAGATATCTCGCTCTAGCTAAACCCGACACTAATTCATTAGCTTATTTTACCAGGGACCGTAAATAATAATGATGTACACATTTTTTAAAGAAAACAAGTAAGAATGCTATAGTCAAGTATACCCGACTACGAAACTCCCTGTACCCAGGTCTAAAACATCCAATCACATCTAAGTCCACTTACCCATACACACACACATACACAAAGACGCACGCACACAGGCGGCAAAAGTGGCTGTGCTTCTTCTTCCCCCTCTCGCTGCATTACTGAATCTTCTATCGTGAATAACTTCCGTGTTTATTATCCGATCGACTTGAAATTTGGACAGTAGATTAAGAGAGACTAAAGTATTGTACATGCCAAATCTTAAAGCTATATCTTGAAAATTGTTACTGTAAAACGGTTTTAATCGATTTGCGGGGGAACGGGGAGATATTTGAAATTGGAAACAAACTTGATCTGCGTATGGTATACAGGAACCTACATTCCAAATTTGGTGTCTCTAGCTTTTATAGTTGCTGAGATCGACGCGTTCATCCGGACAGACGGACAGACGGACAGACGGACGGACGGACAGACAGACGGACATGGCCAAATCAAAATCTCTTTTGATACTGATCAAGAATATATATACTTTATTGGGTCGGAGATGTCTCCTTCTGCCTGTTACATACTTTTGCACAAATCCAATACCCCTTTTTACCCATTTTATGGGTACAGGGAGTAAAAAGCATAATGAAAGAGAATCGTTTCTCGAAATAGGTCTCAACCTAGAACATCCTTGTTGCAAGGAATATTCATTGCTGCAATGATTTTTATTTTCTTAATTTATACAGAAAAATAAAACTTATTTTTCAGATTATTTTTTTTAAAAATAATTTATATTATGCATGTATTTTCTCGCATAACAATAAAAAAATTTCTTTTGTCTACCATTACCAACAGGTTGCACCCAAAATAAAGGAACAAATGGCGTACAGTGGCACTTTGATGGTCGGATATACCCCGCTTGGTAGTCGTCAGTTGGGTAACTTTTTTCGCATCGTCTTCACTTGTTTACCCGTGCTTGAAGCTGGCGAGTTGGATGTTAAATTAGATGAGATTGAGCGGCTGGGGGAGCTATGCGAATATAGTATCTGACATTAATAAAACAGATAGTTTTCTTTATATGTAATCTGACATTATTAACGTTACCCAACCAATCAAATATAAATATGTATTTCACACAAATTTGTTTCACGTAAAACGGCTTCCTTTTTTATATTTGCTCTTTCTTGATTTAACATTATATTTTTTTCGTTTTTTGTTTATTGTATATTTGTATTATTTGCAATTTTACTTTTATTCGCCAACAACGTTAAAATGGAAGAAGGATTGTGTGTGTTCTCTTTGTATTATTATTTAAATATTCTATTTGCTCTCTTCGAATTTCCTTTTTAGAGTTAACAGCTTTCAATTTGCGGTCGATGTTGATTGTTAAAACTGATAACAACAGTGAAATTATCTAGTAGTCATCTAAATCAAAGCAGTCATTGTCCAATTCATCAAGCTGCATACTCTGGAAATCCACTTTGTAGCGCAAGATACCTGAGAAAAGCATTAGAAATATTAAATATTATTTAACAAGGGTTTGGAAATACTACAAATAAATTAAATAAAACTAAATATACATATATTGATATATATATCATACAATGCTAAAACGCACAAATTAAAATGAAAATAAACTAAAGTAAATATAATAGCACAACACAGTATCAACGATACAAAAGCATATATGATTGGAATTTTATAAAAACAAGAAAGCAAAGTTCTATATAAGTTAATCAAAATTAAATAGAACATTAATTGATTTTCATTATTACGGGCTCAAAAGTACAATCCTGTGCTTTATTTGGACAGTGTGGAAAGCGAAATTGGTTTAAGTGCCTTTATTGAAAATCAGGAAAGTGTCTCATCGGCATCATCTTTAAGGCTCCAGTGCATCCTTACGCTTTCTCTGCTCATCCTAACTAAGTACCTGTGAACTTGGGATGCACGTTAATGTATATTCCTTATATCAGGATGCGGAGCGTTATCTAATTTACAAACAGCATTGGTTACGATTTCTGGAGGTGTATTTATTATTTATATTTGATCAGGTTTTGTTTGTTCATCTATTTATACGAATTTTGTTCACATGTGTATTTAGAAATTTTCGCTTTTAATTTGTGTGTAATGCAAACTAAGAAATTGCCTATGTAAATATTTTAAATGCTTGTCCGATACGAGTATATGATCTATTTTAACGAGAATCATAAAGGTCAGCAGAGCAGGTCGGCAGTTCGAATATTTGTTTATAATTTTCTTATTTCTTTTTTTGGTTCAAATCATGCATACATTACATTTTTCAATATATCATTCGGTTGCTCGAAATATCTTTTAAAATATTATTAAATATATATGTATGTAGCTTAAGCAATTCTGCTTTAGTATACACATATATTTAAACGAATATGCCATCGATTTCTTATATATGTATCTTGTACAATACCAATTTATGTCTTTACTTTTAAGATATATATAAGGTTTGTCTCATATTTACGGTTCCAAATCAGAGTGAAATTATATGAGAGTATTGGAATATAATTCTTAAATATAACCTTTAAGTGGTACGCAGGGATTGTAATTTGATTATAAAATAATTATAAATCACCTAATTATGATTTAAAAACTAATGACTGAAAAAGAAAGCCTGAAGTGATAGGTAGAAGATATATATAAATGTTTGGTCTGTAAATATGAAACGTGGCCAACATTTAAATATATGGCTAAAACGAACGACACGACGAGGGTACCTATTACAGAATATATAATAAACTGCTACGTTGAAATACGATTAAGAACTATGCGGCAAGTAAATTGGTTCCTATCAATTTTTTGAACAGTTAATGGCGTTTCAAAAGAAATTTTAAAAAAAATATTTAATTGTGTAATTGAGATCCGAAAATCTATGCAGTGCGAATGCTTTTCATCTTTTTCATTTTGTAATTTTTGTTTGTATGTTTTTGTTTAGTAATCATCGAGATCAACGTCCTCCAGCGGTTCATCGGCTTGTAGCGATTGAAAATCTACTTTATAGCGCAATATGCCTATACATATTGATATATATACAATTAAAGTTGATGTTTTTATACACAAGGAACGACGTCAAGTTGACCAAGTGTTACATTTAGAGTTACGTTTAAAAGCAGCATGAAGGAAGAGGAATGGAAACAGTATATACGTAATTAATTTTGTAGCTTACACTCGCACTATATACAGATAGTAAGATATTTATTAGCAAGCCACTTACCGCCAATTCCACCGAAACCTCGCACAAACTGACTGCCTTCCTGAGATTTGTCGGTAATAATCTCAAGGGTAGCGCCAAACATCTTATAGTTGTTCGCCAGCCATTCCAAAAGCGGTTGAGACTCGATTAACTCCATTTCTACGCCGCTCTGCAAATTTTTAGGATATGTAATGAACCCATATCGAATATATTTTATCCACATACCTCCTTGTCCGTGAAGTGAGACTTATCTTTTTCCTGCTCGGGCGTCAAATGTAATACTGTCGTTGACGTCGAGTTGGCATGGTTCTTCAGTACATAGCGTTGAATATCCAGATTTTCCCAGCAAATCAAAGTTTCCACAGAGCCCAGTTCTAAGGCACGCAAGGTATCCTCTACGCCAAAACAGTATTTGCCAGTATCCTTAAATGATAACGATTTGTTTTAAAGCTTGTACATTACTCTTCTTAAACTTTTAATGATAACTTACCTGAGAAATTTCATCAAAGTAACGACCAATGAGTTTCTTTTCCTGTATAAATTTGACATTCTGCAATGATTCAGCGGCCAATTCGATGGCCTGATTGAAACCGTTCTCACCGCCGTATGACACGTCCACCAGTTTAATCACTTTCGTTTGTAAGCGCTGCAAATCATAAGTAGCGTGTTAGTTGCTTTTATAGACTGCATGACAAATATATTTCATACTAGAGCCAGTGAAACTGTTTGATTTACTTACAGGGTCAAACATGTCCGATTGGCTGAGCTCGGTTTTAAAGTCCGCACTACCGGCCAGAATAAGACCAGCAATGTTTGGCTTGTCATTCGTAATGAACAGCTGAGTGGCCACCTCTGCCACCTTGCGAACGTAGTTGTGACGCTTCTCCATGCGCAGACGAGCGAAACGAAGTGCAGACTGACCACCACGTCCGTGCTTCTTCGGCAGATCGACAGTGAATTTGTGCAGGACCTCTCGCGTATTACCCTGCAGGGTACCGAAGAGAGCGCCGTTACCGTCCATAACTATAAAGCCGAACTTGTTATCGTCAGCTAGCAGGGCAGTGAGTGCCTCCGTATGGAACTTGTTGTCACACAGATACAAAGAGGTATTGATGGGCTTGAATGGTTCAAAATCAATGTTCACTTTCTTTTCCTTGCCCTCCTCTGTGACAATTGTGCCGCAATAGATCACCAAACCATTGGGAGGCACTGTTGAAAGAATATATTTTAGATCAAATTGAATTTTGATTGGATTTGAAAAGACGCACCTTTGGTGTATAACTTAAGTCTGTGCTGCACCGACGTGATTGCGCCCAGGACGGAAAGGCGATTCACACGTGACTTGATATTGGAGGCCGTACCAAATTCATCGGCCAACATTTTGCTAACACGAGAGATTTGATCTTTAGGCGGAATAATCAATGAAATCATGCTGGTGCCATTTCTGAAATGATAGATAAGCACAGATTGTTAATTTACATAGTAGATATGGCGACACTATACATATTGTTAATAAAAAAGTTCTGTCATTGTAATTGAAATGGGAAAACTGAATATTCGAAAGTTAAATACTTTACAAGCTCGGAAAATAGGACAACCAGCTATATAAACAACTCTCACTATATCCAGACACGACTGTAGATATTTTGCCCTCAATTATGACTCGTTATAATAAACACTTTTGGTATACTAAACATCCTTGGCTTTAAAAGTAACTTGAAACGCTATGTACATTGTCTATCCATTATCAGATAGCATATCAAAATCGTTGAGTTGACTATGTCGATATTTTCGAAAAGATACAATACCTATCGTTATACTACTAACATCCCTTCCCTTGCACGAAGCAGCCTCAGGTGGCTTGCAATCGTTGTGAATGTCAAATTGCAGCGCTGTGTACGATTTGTTATTGTTCACACATACAAGTTTGACCTTTTTACAGTAAGCCCGAGCATGTGAAATGCCAACAAGCAGCGAAAGAGAGAGATAGAGAGAGCGCTATCGTTACATACGCATGTTTATATGTGTGTACATATGCAAAAGGAGTCCATTGCTAATCAGTTGCAACTTGCAAGCAACGTTCAGTTTTGTTGCCAACAAAGCATTAGCATTAGCTTCACGCATTACTCACTGTTCGGTTGCGTTGCCTTCAGACTCTTGTCTGGTTTGAACTGATAAAAACCTGACAAAAACGTGTTGCTCTCCAAAGTATTTTTGCAATAATAAGAGCGCGAGAGCAAAAAAGAGCGCGTGCTAACAATACACATTCACAGCTGAGAGTGGCTGTGTGTGTGTGGGGCAACACCACACAGATACCATGCATGGGTCTTTTTGTTTGTTACCAACGCCAGCCACGCACATGAATCGCAGTGGTTTAAACCAAATCGCAGACATTTTTAACCAATTCAAACAAGAAATTGCAGGTTACGCATTTGAATGTAAGCATCTGTAATGCCTGAAGTAAGGCATCTGTGCTTAACCCATTGTTGGCCAAACAAGCGTTTTATTTTTGCGCGTTAATTAATGGCAAAAACAAAGGGTGAGTGTAAAATACTCAACAATCTGACATTCCCCTCACTCCACTGCCAATTGATGTACGGCGACGGCGCGCTGCAAAGCTGCCCCCGTCCCCTTTAATCCGATACGTTTCGTATGTACCCCCACAAACGAAAAAAAAAATGTCAAAAGAAAAATAAAATAAAAGAAAACAATTTGAAATAAAATTATATATGTTTACTCACCCACGTGCCATTTCCAGGCTTTTGATGAGCTTCTTTATTTTCCATATTTCAACATTGCGATCGGCAGACGTTTCTTCGCCAGACATGTTTGCTTATTTATTGCTATTTATTTACGGCCCTTTGTGCAAATTGGGATAAATCGGGAGTCTGAGACTGCGGGCCTGTGCTACTTAATTGGCCTTTGTGGACTTTCTCATGCACTGCCAGGAAATGGAAATGTATCGACGATTGTTGGTTGTTATTTTCAGTTGTTGTTTTGTTGGCTTTTGTATTCACATTCACGTTCTTCCTTTTAACGTGGTTGGCGATGAATACACTAAAAAATAATTACATACAAAACATAAGTACGTATATGCATATGTAAGTGTTGCGTACATACATAGAGCCAAATGTAAGTAAAATAAAGAAAGCTGTGACGAAAAAGACACAGCAACTAAAAGAAAGTGGGGGTGTTGAGATTATTATTAATTTTGGCTTCAATTTTCTTTTTGGGAGCACACACAAAACACAACTATTTCAAATGTGCTATATTCGATAAGATATGATCAAATATTTAAACTTGAGTTGAAAATCAAACTTATTATTTCACTTCACTTAAAGAGCGAATGAAAGCAAAAGAATAACGCGAGAGAGAGCGGGAGCGGAGCTCCAAAGGTGACGTCGACACAAAAATCATTTCGCAAGCACAAGAAAACTTTGAACTTGTCCCAAATGGTCTTAGTTAATAGAATATGAGATTCGGTTGAAGTTTGTGCACTATATTGCAATTTATTTTGCAAGTTTAAAGCAATTAAAATCGATTTATAAGAAATTTTACGTACAACGTGCGCACAAAACCCACTCGGATCAAGTGTGACCGAATTTTGAAAAGAATGTTTCACCAACAGCCAACAAATCAGTTCATCTGTGACTGGTTCAAGTTACACTCATATAGGCAAATCAAATATTTGAATTATCAATGGCAATATTTGTGTTAATTAGTAATGTGAATGAAAATGCGTAAAGTCAATACTCTGCTTTTAAAAGGATTTAGGAAAGGATATTTTAATTATAAGGATAATGAATACATGGTACGCGCACTCGGCATTACGTAAATTATTGTATGGTATCGTTACAAAACCTTTTGTAATTTCAATATAGTACATATGATAAACATAATTTTGAAGCTCTAAAGTTAAAGAAAATAATATATATTATTGAATAATCAGTTTAAATATTTTGACATTCATGAATGAATGCAATGAAGAAATAATCGGACTATCGATGATAGCGATGATTGTTACCGATGTATTTGTATTTGAGCAAATGGAACATATCAAAGAAGAAGAAACCCAAACATGAATTTGGAACTGCTTGGTGGGTTTTGCGTTATCTTAATATTATTATAATAGTAATGGTAATAATAATAAATTTCTTGTCAAACAGAATCCTTTGGCCAAAACTATCCAGAAGAGTTTGACGGCTCTCTAGATTGCATATCCCTAGCAGTTACATGCGCCTTCAACAAATACGGCACTCTGCTGGCCGTGGGCTGCAACGATGGACGCATTGTTATTTGGGATTTTCTAACGCGCGGCATTGCTAAAATAATATCCGCACATGTGCATCCCGTCTGCAGTCTTAGCTGGACTAGAAATGGCCACAAGGTGATCTAAATGTGCATAAATTAAGCATAACTACGCTTATTAACTGTAAATGTATTGAATGTTTCAGTTGCTGTCCGCTTCAACCGACAACAATGTTTGCATTTGGGACGTTCTAACTGGAGAATTGGAGCACAAATATCGTTTCCCCTCACCGGTACTGAAAGTTCAGTTCGATCCACGTAACGACAGTCGCCTGCTGGTTTGTCCCATGCGATATGCTGCTGTTCTGGTTAAAATTGCCGGCTCACATCGCTGTCTTCCACTGGACTCTGATGTAAGCATTGAATACAGCAGGGAGTAGAGAAGCTTTATAACGTTAGAGGAGGGCAACATGGGACAGTCAACAAACCAGGCCTTAGACAGTCCAAGTAAATCCTAGGGGATTCATCTGATCTCATGACATAATATAATAAGTCACCGTAACAAATTAGGTATTGTCGATAGTGAAGCATCATTACACATGCGTGTAAAATATATGAGGACCCTGAATGCAGTGAAAATTCTTGTATTTGTTCAAGAAATTGCGCTGATGGGTGAGCTTCAGGCTCAGAAAGGTGTGCAATAGATCTTATAGGTCGGCGTACATTAGCCCCCACCACTGAATCAAATCGTGGCAACGGCAAGTTTAATCAAAAATGAAATTCACTCCGCAAAAGCTTAAAGTAGATATCGAATCCGCCCTGATAATACTACATTGATAATATATTAAAACTCAATTTATTTGGCAGGGCGATTTAAATATAGTGGCCTCGTTTGATCGTCGTGGCAAGCATATTTACACGGGCAACGCTAAAGGCAAAATACTTGTGCTGGACGTGGAAACATTTGAGGTAGTCGCCAGCTTTCGCATTATCGTTGGCACATCAAGTGCGACGGCGGTCAAGAGCATTGAATTTGCACGTCGAGGCGAGTATGTATACTGCAAGGAGACTTGGCCGCTGCTCAGTAAATAATTTACCTTCCTTAAACTCGTTTTAGTGCCTTCCTCATAAATACATCCGATCGTGTAATACGTGTCTACGACTCAAAGGAGATAATTGCATTGGGCAAGGACGGCGAACCGGAGCCCATACAGAAGCTACAGGATCTGGTTAACAAGTAAGCTCTTTAAGTTTCTTAAAACATTTCGGTGACCAATCTTTTTTATCTTTGCAGAACTACTTGGAAGAAATGCTGCTTTTCGGGCGATGGAGAGTACATCTGTGCTGGGAGCGCACGACAGCATGCTCTGTATATTTGGGAAAAGTCAATTGGTAATCTCGTGAAGATACTGCATGGTACAAAGGGCGAACTGTTGCTGGACGTTGTGTGGCATCCGGTGCGTCCAATTATAGCTAGCATTAGTTCGGGGCTAGTTTCGATTTGGGCGCAAAATCAGGTTGAGAACTGGTCTGCTTTTGCGCCCGATTTCAAGGAACTTGACGAGAATGTTGAATACGAGGAGCGCGAATCCGAGTTCGATATTGCAGATGAGGATAAGTCGGTGGACTTAAATGCAGATGCACAGCAGGATGAGGAGATTGAAGTTGATGTACAAAAGGTTGAACCAGTTGCGGCGTTTTGTTCTTCGGACGAGGAGGGCGAAGACGAAAATGCATTACAATTTCTGCCCATGGCACCAGAGGTCGAAGACCCAGAGGATGGCTGGACAGCGCAAGACAATCTGGAGCCCAGCTCAACGTTAATGAGCAACGATTCGCGTGACTATGAAGACGATATCATGGCTTCCAAACGTAGACGCATGCAACACTATGATGTCAGCCTGCCCGATGCGCCCACCGACGGTAAGGGAACCAAGCGCCTTTATGATTTTAATCTTTCTACAAAAGTTGCCCATTGTGCTTACAGAAACTCACCCGCTTATATCTAGCAAAGCCAGCAAGGACAAACAACAGCCCATTGGTGGCAAAAAGGCTACAGGGCGTGCAAAGAAATGAGCTGGAGCTGCATTTATAGTTTATTTAAGTTACGTTTAAGACAGTAAAAAACTCAGCTTAAAACGCCTTGGGGTTTCTCACTTGGCCAGCGAACAGCAACAGACTTGTCGACTTCTCCACAATCATGTACTGAAAGGGTCTATTAAGCTCAAATCTAGGCGGCGATGCCTTGTTGCTCAGCACGGCTGCTGTGACGGCTCCTGCGGTGGTGCCCAGCTCATCAACAATGATTTTTGTAGCGTGTACACAGATTTTGGCAAACAAACCATCCGCCAACCGGCTAAGATTTGAGCGGCTTTCATCAAATAGATCCCTTATGCCCATCTGTAAAGTGGCTACGTATATTTAGTGATCCAGGGTATACCATGGTCACCTACCTGACCAAGCAGTTGCTTGAGTTGAAAGTCCGTCGTTGTGGTGAACTTGGGCAACAGAACCTCCACCTCATTGTCCTCGGCCGCATTAGCCCTAAATTTGGCAAGGCGCTGCAAAATGGGGGCCAAGCCCAATTCCTTTAAGTTGCTGGCAATCTGACTCAGCTTGAAGCCGCGCCTCGGTAGCACAATAATCATAGAGAGTCGATCCTGGGCACCATATGGCAGCTCCAGTACATAAGCATCCAATCCCTCAATGTTGCTGACATACGCAAAGTCTCCCAACTGCGCCATCATTTGCACCTGGGTGACAATTGCGCCCTTATCATCGTAGAATGGCTCCATGCGTGTGGCTGACGCGTTGAAGGGATACTGCAAGGAATCGGTTTGCTTATAATGTGGCTATCATCTATATCCAAAATATTCCACCTTCCACTGGCCCTTAAAGAACAGCGAGGACATCATAAACATCTTGGCACCATAAACGTCCTGTGGCAGCACCACATAGGGTATGAGGCCACGGGTTGTGCGGTTGGTTGCATCATTGATAAGATGTATCGTCTGAGCTTCATAGAAATCTACCTCCACAGGCTGCACATTATATGCCTGCACCACACTCCTGTAGTTGCTTTTGACCGGCGATGTTTTATCCGTGTAGAGAGCCTGTAGCGAGGCCACCTCAATTGTGGAGGTATTCACGCTAAAATGGTAATTAAAATTAAATATTATTGAAGTTATTTAACAATTATTTTTTGATAAGTAGTAGTATATTTCATCTCGAAGTTTTTAAAATCAAAATCCAATAATATTTTTTATTATTGATACTAACAGTTATAAAATAATTTAAATTTCTGATTTTAATGGATAACAAAATCAAAAACTAGGAACTATTTATTATTTCTATTAATAAAAGCAGTTTTTACCAACTATTGAATAGCTAACAATCAAGGAAGTGTTTTTTGGTGTAATTATATGGAAAACTTCCTTCATAGTGATTAATTAATTTGAATATATTAGCCATACGTCTTATTTTAGGTCTCTGTTAAAAATAAGATAAAGATATATGGTATGCTTACTTCAGATATGAGCTCCACACTCGATACACGGAGCGCAATTTCTCATCCTCAACGTTGATACGCAGCACTTGACGCAGTTGCTCATATGTCTGGCCGGCGGCACCCTCGTACAACAGTATTAGTAACGACCATACAGAAAATGGCGATATCATAAAGTCCCTGTTAGTGTTTGAAATCTCCTCGGAGACGCGATTTAGAAGATCGAGTCCAAATTCCTGGGCACCCTGTGCAATTTTCCGCAATGTTTCATCATCAAAATTGGAGCGCAAGGAATATTCGGGACTATTATGTACTTGAAAGGCGGACTGTGGAGTCAACGCCTCCAAGGCATTCCCCACAGATAATTGAGGAAATCTCTGTTGCGCCAAACATAAAACAGCAAGCAATAACGTTCCACCGAAAAGACGTACCATACTATCTGAAATTCGTATTAAATATATAATAAGGTACGGTAACTTCCGAAATATAGTCTAACTACGAGTATGTGTATATGAGATCTGCAATCTAGCTTAGGTTAGTACTGCTGTAATATAATCTATACTTACAGTACGGAACCCGACACTTCATTAGTTCTTTTAGGCTTGGTCTACTTTTTCAGTCTCTGCTCTGTGTCTTTGGAAACCTCCTTAAGCTAGTCGTATCATCTCAATAAATAACCCAACAATTTCAAGGTCTTTATCAGAATCGAGTCAGAGTCCCATGCATATGTATTGTATTAGTTTGAAAACTTCAATTATTATTATTATTAGTCATAATTAAATTTAACCTGTTCGGCTGATATTCGTTTCTTATAAAAAGTTGCACGCTGAGTGTAAAAAATGAGAAATTCTATTAATAAAAAATTATTTTTATTTTTATAAAATATTTTGTTTAACAAATTAGAAGTCATTGAAAAAATATCTTTTGTAACTCAAATAGATTATTTTGTTTGGAATATGTCATTAGCGAACAAGCTATTGTAAATGAAATATTTAGTAGGCTCAACGTCACAATTCAGGATGAATATAGAATCATTGATATGAAAAGTATTGGCTGGTCATATAGCTATTTCGGATGCTGCCAAGCATCCTCATCAATGACCTTATTGTTAGAATTTTTGTCCAAACTTGTCCGTATATTTACGAGTGGCTAGATTCGAACACGAGTGCTTCCGTCTGTAAGGCGGATGCCTTAACCTCTGACCCACTTGCTGTCCGATCCCGGCTTTAAGTAATTACTTTGATCATTTGAAATTCTAATTAATTGTTTATTTTCCTTGTAATCAGACTTCAACAATCTATCAATTAGGTAATTTTTAATTAGGTTATTTTATTTGAGCAAATAATTTTATAAATTAAATTCTACATTGAACAATGTACAGATGTATATAAAAATCAATTGGGTATTACCTGTTATAATCATTTTGCGATGATTTCTTGCACTACAAATAAATAGATATTTTTATTTAGTATTGAATTTTATATTTATTCTTATGTGAATATGAAGAATTGCACAAAATGAATTGGATTTTCCATTGATTGGGTTTTTTGAGTTGTTTTGAATTTAAAGTAGCCTCTGACTGACGTCGAAAACTTTTGTTTAAGTTGACGACGTCGTCGCCGTCGATTTGTTGATTAATCCAAAACCGGAATGCACTGAAACTCCTCTATCTATATGTACTACATACATACAGACATGTATGTATGTGTGAGCATACAAATATATAATAACATATATTGATACCAAATGTGTGTATGTACATATATAGTACATATAGATGCGTAAATGAAGCTATTGTTATGCGAATTTTCCTTTGGTTATATAGTACCTATATATATATATATATATATATATTATATAGTATAAGTATAATGGTTAATATTATTTTATTTATTGGCGAATGATTCGTGAATATCTTCTGTGGATTCAGCGTGGAGCCAGAGCCCAGATGCCGTACCTAACTCTCGGAGAACAACAGACCAACTGACATTGGCCTTAGGCCGCCCGCACACAGAGAGCGGATTGAGCATACGCGTAGCTGAGCTTAATCGCGTTCAGCTGATAAGCCACGTTAAGCTTTCAACGTGTGCGAGCACAAAAACCTCAGCTCAGCGTCCACTCTCTAGCACATGCTGATAATTGTACTCACTCACCATACGTACATATGTATATACATATATGATATAATCATGCGAGAGAGGCGGGAATAAAATGTTAATCTAGATTAGTTTTGAATAATTGAATGACTATAGTTTATTAGCTCTTCTTGCGCTCATTCAATGCGCATGAAATGTAACTATATATACATACATAGCTTGTATATTGAAAGCCTGTTTTGGAGCAGCTCTGGCCTAGAAGCTATTGCATATTCGAAGCTCTTAGTCACTTTGATTAACTTTAAAGTCTCTACTACGGCTAATAACTGCTGTAGGAAGCGAATATTGGCAATTATTTATGTAGAAATATTACTGGGTACTAAACACAGCTAGACAGAGAGAGACAGTTTTCTTTAGTAGAAATCGGCACAAGCCTAAATACTGTTACTTATGTCTTTATAGACTTGTATGGTTATGTATATCATGTAGTAAAGATCAGTTAAACCGTATGGGAACTACATTCTTGTGAAGATAAAAACATCATAATCGTCTTAAAGTTCTTACTCATAAGAGAACCTAATTAAGGATTAAAAACCACATATCAAAATGGGATTTCAATATAAAATATCCAACTTAATTCAAGTTAAATTAATAAGTACACAAAAATATGATGATTAGAGGCTGAGACCTTATCTTTATATTGTATTATCTTTATTAAAGTGCTTTTTATTAAAATAAGTATGCATTAGTTATCTGATTTACATACATAGATGTTATAAGCATGATTTTTATTAGTAACCGTTTATTAATAATATTTGTGTCATACGTTGTAACTGGCAGGATCTGGCCACTTTTATATACAGAAGCCATTTTAACAATAAAACGAATAATTTATATATTTTTGAATAGCACTTTTACTTCCAATTATCTATAATTTTCGATATTGTTTTATAACATTGAGTATTTGACTATATTTATATAACCGTGTCTCCAATTAAGATTGTAATTCGACAGCTCAATTTAATTAGCTGCTGAACAGTGAGTAGCAAAGCGATGCTTTCTTATAACTACTGCATATTCGTTGGATAATTAATAATGTATCGTAAAAGTTTAACGTTCAATACGTACTGTTAATTAATCGTCAAAATGATCTGCAAGGATCTTTAAAGTTCTACACACCGAAACAGTTTAAAATTGTTTGTTTTTGCTTGTTTATTTTATTCAATTATTATGTTTTCATACATTTTGGTTTTTACCAATATTTAAATATTTTCTGAGATGGAATTTTCAAATACTTTAACTGCGACCCTCAAAATATGCTAAGGAATTTATTTTCCTGCCAAATAATTATTTAGTTATTCGTTTATATATTCATATATATTAATTTTTTGTAATATGCATGCACTTTTGCTAACAATTTTTCGTTATTTTTGTTATTTATGCTTATCATTTGATTGAAATCGAAATTTAAAAACTACATACAATTTTAATTGTGTTTTTTTCTAAGGTTTACATGTTTCCTTGAAAAGGTGTGCACACATTTCTTGAACAGACTCGAATTGTGAGATCAGATTCGGATTTTTGGCCAATATCTTTTATCTTGATAAGTTTCATAAATCCTGAAACTTTCCTGCATAAGTTCGCAATTAGTCAATTGACAATTTGGCTAACTTTAAAATTAGTAAGTACAAATGACATAAAACAAAGAACACAATTCGAATTGAAACGAATCCAATTTACTTTGTACAACGTCAAAAATCAAAATCCTGACACAGCATATTAAACATGTATTTGTAATACATAAATAAATAAACGATTATAGCATTACAAATTATTTATCTTGGCATTTTATAACATATTATAAACAAAATCATATAACCATTATAACATTTTAATAACAATTCCAATATTGCTAATATAGTATCAGTTGGGAAAAATCTCGAAGTGAATAATCTTTTATTTTAGTTTCAGTTTCAAAATGGTGCTAAGCATATTGAATGTTTAATTATTTAGCTCAAAATTAATTAGTATGTAGAATTTAGGTGCTTTTCACTTAATTTTCTTTTGTGATATTTTCGTATTTATGTGTTTATATATATGTAGATATATTTAATTAATATTATATAATTTTAATATTTTTTTGGAACTGAAAGAAAGCATTTTATAAGTTTTATAGGTATGTGTTAATATGCGTTTATAGGTTTTTATCGCAAGTCAGGATCCTCATCGGCGGCCTTTTTAATTCTAAGCAATATTGTTGTGTACCACTGATCCAACCGCGAGATGCTATCATAATCCTTAACCGCCTCTGTAAATCCCTCAATATTCTGTTCCTCAAGATGCTCACACAAGACCTAGAATAAACGAGCACAGGTATTAAAGCTACTTATTCAAGTACTTGAATTTCAAGTGCATGTACCTTGATGAGCTTGAACTCTCGCGAATCCTGGAATGCTGGATACTGTTGCGCATACTTCTCAATTGCGTGCTGCGCATTCAACAAATCGACGCTTAGGTGACAAAGAGCGGCGCGAAAGAAGTACTCCTTGGCGCTATATTTGAGTAGCGAACTCTCAAGCGAAGAGGCAGCCACCTGCTCATATATGGATATTGCCTTTTCATAATCTTCAAGTTGTGCTGCGTATTGAGCAACTTTCAGCATGCACTTGTTGGCCGAACTGACAGACTCCTCGCCCTTGAAATAATCGGCCGCCTGCTCAAAGTGTTGTATAGCCTTTGCCTGCACGCCAGAAAATAAATTTTGAATATTATAATCTACTATAATTTGCCTTACGTTCACATACCAAAGTATTCGGATCGCTCTCATACATTTCAGCAATGCTCTGATGATGCTTGGCCGCCATTGTAAAGCGTCCCATATCGGTGTAAATATCAATGGACTTCATCAGGCAATTGACTGCGCTTTCAACGTCTACCTTCTTGTAGCAGTTGGATGCATCTACGTAGCAGGTGCCAGCATCGTGGCGGCTGCCAGCGCGCGCATGCAGAGTGGCTGCCTCGCAGAAGCATTCGCCGGCTTTAGTCCAGTTCTTCGACATTTTGAACATATTGCCAGCCCGCTGATAACACTCGATGGCATCTTCGATCTTGTTTGAACCGCCACTAAGAAATAAAACAATAAATTGCAATTTTTTGTGAGAAATTATCCTAAAGATTTTAGTATGAAATTCTAAACAAACTTTACCAAGTGTTATCGTACGTTGAAATAACCCAGTCTTTAAAAAATTAATTTAAAAAGAAAACGCCCCTTCATTGAATATATTTTCATACAGCCAAAGAAGAGTTGAATATTTTCTCAATCTTTTCTTTTCAATTATATAAATTGAACTAAAAATCTGTCATTGAAAATACATCTAGTTTATGTGCCGGTTAACTATTTGTCACACAGGTTTGTCGGATCGACAAAATTAAAAACAATTTCAATTACCCAACCAGCACTCGTTTACCAACACTGCATAAAAATGGGCACACTGCATTTTCTTTGTTTACCAAATGCAATATTTCCCTGAGGATACGAATTTAGTATGCAAAACAAAAACTTGAAAGCTGCACGCTCAAATCAACTATTGGTTGGTCAGATATGTAGTCTCTGGACGGTTAGGTTATTATGCCGGTTAGGTTATTATGAATATTAAGTTTTGTTATCCGTATACACAATAGTATTGTGAATAACGGTTCTATAAGATTTTCTGTCACTTATAGTATATTGGTTTTTAATATGTAATTCTGGACTCGTAGCAGTTCAAAGGTCCCACAAAAGAGGGTTGGATAGGATAGCTTAAAAACACATATACCTAAGATGGATCGGTCATAATTGACGACATAAAGGTTAAAGGTTATACATTGTTTTAAATGAAACGCCAATCGATTGATCCTATACCAGCATACATTGAAATAGGGGAACAAATCGCAGCTTTCTCTGTAGATAGACCACGTAAATAAAATATGTACACACATACATGCATACATAATTTGTACATATACAGAATGTGCATACATATAAAAACGCGTATACGCACTTAAATACAGATATTTAAATATCGATAAAGGAATCAATTGTTAACGGGGACAATGCGCAGTGACAATAATAATAAAAGTTGTTGCAAACACACATTACTCACCCAAAGAGTGAGCCGAGAAAACCTTTTTGTTGGGTCAGCTTCTTTTCTGCCTCGGCCATAAGCTGGAGGGCCTTTTGCTCATTGTCGCCCATAGTTGAAAATGTGTTTCTTTTGTCCACTAAATTGCATTTAGATGCAACTAATCTGACGGTGCAATGCCTTCTTAATATGTATTCCGCAACCTTTTTGTCTTGGAATTTTCAGAAAATAAAATCAATACGAAAATGTATTATGGTGTGACCAAAGTTTTAACTGAGAATATACCACTTTTGACAAAATTAACTAAATATACTGAATTTGTGTTTTATAAATTGTTGACACACTGGTTATGAGAGTCAACGAATGGGTTTGCAAGAAAATGAATTTAAATTTAACGAAAAGTGTAATAATAATTAAAACGGATGATTGTGTTTACCAGGTACAAATTTTTCAAGCATCAGCTGTTCCATGCCGATGAATCCACAAAAGTATATCGCATATCGATACATTGAGTAAACGATAGCACGTTAGGCGACACGCTAAAACATCGATGTAAGCACCGATAACGGATTCAAACAAATTTTTTGAATAATTGTACAGCAGAACGAATTCGTGATATTTCAAAATATTATTAATGGCGAACTAATAAGGGATCACTATATTTATTTGTTTAATATTTTAATTTTATATATTTACGTAAAAACGTTTAAGCAGTACGAAAGTTGCTCAACTTTTGTGATTAACATTTGAGAAACGGAAATAGAACTAAATGAAAACAAAAAGAAACTTTAACTTAAACATTAAACAAGCAAATAAATTTGAACAGCAACTGAAATTTGGAAAATGTACGAGCAGAAATATATGGGCGCTGTATGCATGGCAGATTGAAGTTAATAAATTTGCTTAAACTACACATAAACATATAAATAAAGTCAGCCGGCTGCTGTGCGTTTCAGTTTGTGCTTAAATAAACATCTTCTCGAGCATTTTCCTAAGTTTCTCCTGAGCATAGCGTATCTTTTGATATAAGTCCTTGGAAACTCCACTTTGTGCGATAGTCGAGAATCGATATGTTCGGAAATTCTTATCATGATCCATGTAGGTGATGGCGCTCATGCGTGGACACAATATGATCTTCATATGATCCGAAAAGTTGAGCTAAAATAAAACATATTTATAAAAAACATATTCATTTTTGTAACCATACAACTAGTTGATAGTACCTGCACGGAACCATTGGTTAGGTGCATAACCACCGCACACGTTGTGCGAAACCAGGAATGCAGATGGGGCATACGCGAAATTTGATCGCTCTCAACGGTAACATTGTTAGCTCCAGCCTTAACCAGATGCTCGGTCATGTAGCGTTTAAAATATGAGAGCAGCTTCATCTTTTTATCCAGCGTCTTGCAGTAGTCTGTCGTAGTCATATATGTCTCTTTGCCCTCCTTATCGATAAAGTGCACGTTTATTTGATTGGGCAACAGTATTAGCTTTGTGGTATCATTGAACATAACGCCGATGCCCTCATCGCACAGCTGATAGCCAAAACCGTATTTGTCGCTGTAGTCGACCCACTTCGATATCCAAAAGAGCGGCTGGGCAGCAGGATCGGTATTCTCATCACCCAAGTTGCCTTGCAATAAACGTGGCTATTAACCCAAAAATAAAGGCAAACTTTATGATATAGTTATTGTTACATAAATACATATATACTACTTATACTGACCTTGTTGTTAATGAGTGTGGTTAGCTGCTGATGCAAGCTTTCAATGTCGCTACGATAGTCCTCGTTGTGGCGACACATCTGCGCCGACGCAGTAATGGCATCATGCAAGTTATTTTTGAGGAATGTCGACTCCAAGCGTGTATCGTCCCTCACACCGTTCATCTCTGTTAAAGGCTTGCGTTGGCTAGGATCCTCGATAGTATCATTGATGCCAATACGGGGCGCCATCGTTAGACAAGAGCTGGGCAAAAACATTGGCACCTGCGAGGCCTTAAGGAACTCAAAATTCAACAGCTGTCCAATTGTGGGGCGACTCTCCGGATTTGGCTGCAGCATGGCAATAACCATGTCCGCTGCCGGCTTCCTTAGGTAGCTCGGCACGCGGTACTCGCATTTCTTGATCTTCGAGTAGGTATCCTTCAGCGTTTTCGTTTCGAATGGCGGCTGACCCACCAGCAGCGTGTACATGACGCAACCAATCGACCAGATGTCTACCTCAAACGAGTGGCCCTTCTTGGTCAGTATCTCTGGCGCAATATAGTTGGGAGTGCCGCACAGCGTCTTCTTGCGCTCGCCATCGTATTCAATGCGCGTGGCCAGCCCAAAATCTCCAATTTTGACATGTAACATGTCGTTCAGAAACAGATTTCCCAGTTTCAAATCACGATGGATGATACGATTGTCGTGCAGATACTTGACACCCTGTATTATCTGGTATATGTAATAGCGGGTCTCGAACTCCGTGATACTTTTACGGCGTTTGTGCAACTCCATCATCGACTGCAGAGCGAAAATATTATATATGGATCAAATTTCACATTTTATATACATATTAAAACAGTTTATTTGGTATTGATTGTTTGTTACCTCAATATGGATATATGTGGATATTCGATGGAACTAACACTAAACAAGCGAACGAACAATCTGATCAAATAGTTCGCCGAGAACTCTTGAACTCGTTTTAATATAAAACTATAATCTACAACTTTATTAATCTCAACTCCCAATATTTTGCAGCTAGTCTGCAAGGGGCATCTACGGCACACTATAGTTATCTTATCATTGGAAACTTACGCGTTTCTTGCACAACTCCAGCACAATGTAGATGTTCTGCACATCCTCAAAGTAACTGTGGAATTTGACAATGTTTGCATGATTGAGGCTGCGGTGTATGGTTATTTCCTGTGCCGTTTTCTCTTTTTGATTGTGCTTTATCATCAGCTTCTTGGACACAATCTTGCCAGCAAAGACATCGTCTGTCTCCACATCGATGATCTCGTAGCATTTTGCAAAGCCGCCCTAAGAAAAATGTTTAAAAAATGCATTGAGCTATGTACATGAATATTTGTATGGTTGTAATATACATACGCATAAATAAATGTGTATTTATGTATGTACGCGCCAAAAGAACCAACTGGTTGCTTTTGTGCGTTTACCTACACTTTAGTGCGTGCCTTTACCCATACATACATACATGCATAAATACACAGCCACACGCACACACAACTGCATAGCGCGAAAACAACAACAGGAACAAAATGCGCAAGGAAATGACAAGGCAGCTGCATAAATCTGCGCAGGCGGCGCATGTTCACTAGCATTAGAATTTCATGTGGCACCTGGCTAACTCTCTTACCTTGCCAAAGAAGCGCATACGCTTGTAAGTCTTGCGGTGACCGGCGTCAAAGAGACGATCCGGTATATCCGTGCTCTTGTCCTCGGGTTTTGCTGCGGCCATTTTTCTCGGCTTGTCTTTCTTAGGTTAGCTCGATCGCGTAAAATTTTTTTCTTGTTTCTTGCTCCTTGCTTGTAACCTTTATTTCTTGTATAATGAAATCACACGCCACGCAAATTGAGCTACAATTTTATAACAAAATAACTTAACAAACGACACAAAGAATGGTCAGAATGCACAAGAGCTAGGCACTCTGGGATCAGCACGAATCACAGGCACAAAGCGGAGAACGCGCCGAAACAGTTTATTTTATTTGAATGCCAGTTTGAGTAGTTCGTCAGCGTCACTAAATTACAAACGATGACACGTTTTGAGCAGCCCTGTTTCAACAGTGTTGGAAAATAATAACAAAACAGCTCAAAATGTCGTTGGGAATTTAAATTTAATACATATCTCTCACATAATACAAAAACATTTACAATTATTAAGTCAAAACAAAACATTTTTTTAAGGAATTTGAAATTTAATACATTTACAATTTATTTTGACTAATTTACATTACAATTCATAATTTACTAATATACACTCAGCAAAATGTCAAATTTTAAAAATATGCGGTCTCACTATGTACTAATTGGTCTGGCAGCACCATACAAGGTGAACTGAAAAGGGAACCAGTTCTATTTTTAAACAATATTTGAAACTAAGGTACCAACGAAGTGGTTGAAACGAAATATTTAACCGTCCCTCTGGATCCAATATCAAACGGCCTACAATTATATGTTCCTATTTCCAACTTGATATTATTCACGAAGGTAATCCCAAAATCATTTCCTTTACTTTTCAAAAATTATTGAATTCGTTTGTCATTTTATAATTTCCCAATTAGAAAGGATTTCAAAAAAATGTTCTACACTAATGTATGAATTTCTATAGAAAAATTCCCGAGTTGACTGTATTAAGTTAGTCGTACCTATTATTAAGTTACCTCTAAAATTAAGCGCATTAATGCTTTCAAATGCAATTTATGCCTACCGATTGCGGATATAATTATTAGAAAGTAAACAATATAGTACAATATAGGAAATATAAAGTAATTTTAATGCGGCATACACTAGTAACAAAAAAATCTCAGTTAATATGTTTATTAGATAGTCTATAGATTTGAAAACGTCCCTCTAGTTAGTTTCTTGCTTTTGTATATAAAGGAATTAAATAATTTAATTTTTCTTTTTTTCTAATTTTGACTATGCGATTGATATACAGTAAAAGCTTACTAAACCGGATACTAGCGGGTCCGCCGTCTGCAAGCAGAGATTTTACTGTACTTGCATTCAGTATGTATATTTTTATTATTTTTTGAATGTGGTTTTTCTTTGCTTTATCCTCTGACGGTTATTGCTTTGCTGATTTCGTGCTGTTTAGTTCCTTTGTTTTTGGACTTGTTGCCCATTTGTTGATTCGTGTTGATGCCTTAAAAGTAACACATTATGTAGTTTCGTTTTTAAATGTTTACAATTAAATTATTACATTAAATATATATAATATATCAATAGTGTAGTTGCATAGTTTGTTGGTTTGCTTTGCCAGTTTTACGCAGTCTCAAGTGCCTTGTGTCTCGTGTGTGTGTGTGTGTGTGTGTTGTGTGTATGGTGTGTGTGTGAGTGTACATATGTTCGTGTGAGTTAGCGCGTGTAAATGGGAATCTGAGTGTATTCGTGTATTGTGTCTTACTTTCGCTGGTCTCGTCATGAACTCGATTGAATTTCTAAAGTTTAACTAGAAGTATGCGATCCAGGAACTCTCAGCTGGATCCTGAACTAACAATGACTAAGCCACGTTGCAAACGCAGCCATTCCACAAACTCATCAAGCATAACAGGCCCTAAAAATAATCATCAAATTAGCATACGTTTAAATTGTTATAATTAATTGCTACTTACATGCGCCATCAATATCGTAGTTTGATAAATCAATGCAGATAGTGCGCGAGAATTCAAGTATGTTACACCATTGATCCTTGTTGATAACCTTGTACTTGGACTGCTCTAGGAATTGCGCAAACTGTGGATACAGGGGCCAATGTTTGCCAAGCAGAAGCTGTAACATCGCCTTAGCCGTCACAATATCCATGCTCCTCTGATCCGAATCCTGCGTATAGAAACAGATTGAGCATATAACAAGATCTGTTTGTGAACAAATAAGATCATACCTTGGCAAAATCATAAGCATATCTATATATACTCTTGAAGGAGTTGGGATCGTTGAGTATGCTGCGCAGATAGTCCAGTTTCACAACCATTTTCACTGTCGAATCACACTCCAAATCTGTGAGACCCTTTAACCATTCCTGCTGACTGAAGAAGCCCATCTGTGTGGCGCCCATTTTGTAGGCGAGCACCAGCATCACAATATTCTCAGGCTCAACGCCAATATCTTCGCAAAATTTCTCCATTCCGTCAGGCCCTAAATTGTGTTAATTAATTGAAAAATACTTTAGAACAGCACCGAATTATATATATACTATGAGTATTTACCCAGCGTATCCGGCTCGTCGGGCGTGGTATATTCATGGAACCAGGCGAGGCAGCGCTTCTGGCTGAAGCCATCTTCTGATCTGATATGGCGTCTGCGAATAAATTATTTAATTACATTTGATTAGTTTAGGGATGAATATTACGTTTTACATATTTGTAACACACTTTGCCATATTAAGAAAGTCTGGTATCTTTTGTAACTGATTAGTTTGTCGTTATTTGCCTGTTGACGTATTATTTAATGTTTTTGTTTTTGAGTGTTTGCCAACTAAAAATAGCTATAGTAAACTTGATGGGGATTCCAATGCCAAGAGCACAAAACAATTCAAAGTGAGCATATAAGAAATGACGCACGCATTAGCAGATCTATCAGAACCACATACAAAATCGGACGGAAAAGAAGTGCAGTTGAGGAACTATTAAATATATTATAATAAAGTCCATACAGACCATATCAAAAGTGTGCTTTCCTAAACTCTAGATTGATTGTATAGAAGAAAGTGATCTGAAGAATAAATATTTTCTTGCTGCTTTGACTTTGTTTGAAATATATATACTAACTAATTCGCTCTCAGGTACGCGTACCCACTAGATCCACTTAATGATCTCTTGAGATGCTAATAGCAGCTGACGACTCGAGCTGCGAGCAACTGTGACAGCTGAGTGGATGCTGTGGATACTAAGAGAGCGTTGCCCCATTTTGTGGATTCTGTGGATCTCATGTTCCCTGAGAGCAGCAAGAGAAATCTGTTAAGCATCCATAGAAATGTTTTATAAAAAATACTATAATACCGAATACCAAAAAAATAAACATTCGTGATGTCGACAGGATCAGACAACTAGATAATTTATCATATTAAAATACAATATTATAAAACATTAAAGGTCGAAGTCAAAGCCCTTACCAAATATTTTGTTCTTAAATGTCTATGACGTCTTTTTATATATTGTTGTCCTTGCAGTTATTAAACATTGATATATTATTATTGATTATGTAAAGTATCACCTTACTTCAAAAACTAAAAAACCAAATATGCGTAGAATCTCTTGAATGCGAAACATGGAAGTTTCTTTATATTTTAATGAATATGTATATTGAAATTGTCATAATATATAATAGATATTGCTCATGTTTATTAAAACGAGGACCTTAAAGGGGTATTCTGCGTAACAACAGTTCAGTAGCTAAACAAATAATCAAGACATTTTTTTTTTAATATTTAAATATAATTTTTCATTAAAAAATTACCAAATCCGAATTAAAATTAAATTATTTTTGTAAATACATAGGTGTCTGAATAATTTTGGCCACGACTGTGCGTGCTTTAATTCTTTGCACACAAAACACAAATTTGAAACAGAGTTCAGGAGTCTGCGCAGGAGAATGTCAATTGAAAGCGAGAGTTTGAATGAATGTGAGTCGAGTCGAGTCGAGTCGTGGAGACGAGTCCTGAATCGACCATCCGAAACGCTAAGGAAGGACAATCTTACGTTATAACGATTCCATGCAGGGCGCAGTTGTGCGCAGGACTCTAAGCGAGACACACGTCCTTATTCCCATTGAACGAAGATAATCAGTACGTAAAAAGTTATTAATTGATAAACTGAGGAAAAATGCTGAAATTGCTTGGGAATAACAGCGGTGAACTGAAGTTTGCCAATGGATATGTGTCCAATATGATTTACTGCCTGCTTTTAACATTATTTGGTAAGTATTCAAGGCAGCCAATTGCCTAAGGGTGGCCTACATGATAGTAAGCGGGTGTGAGTGCTAGGGGCTTGGGGCTGATTCAAAAATCAATACTACGGAGGACAGCACAGTTGTGACACAGTGACTTGAAATACCAAATGAAACTGAAATTGTGCAATTGTATTTTCTTGTTTTTTTTTCCTTTAATGGCTTTGCAGTTGCCAGCGCTCAGGGACTGCAGCTGAGCGCGTTTACAACAAAAACGCCAAGAGTCGCCAAATATACAACAAAATCCCCATCCGTAAGTGCTGATACTATGGTTATTTGGCTGGTATTTCTACTGACACTTGCTGTTGCAGGCATCCTCAATGAATCATGATGCGACCACCTCAATTTATCGCTTCAATGCCACCAACGACATCACCTGCATCCTGATGCAGGTGGATGGCTTGATAAGCATCAGGTATCGCAACAAGCTGAACGAGGATGTTGAGGCTGATCTCTACATGCCGGACAGTCCGCAGTTGAGCGGTGAGTGCGTCGAGTCCAATTTGGAAATATTGACCATGGACTTCAAGGGTTTCAAGCTGACGATGACATTCAAAAAGGTATGTGGGCGGGGGGTTGGCATGATAGGCAAATAAGGTCAAAGGTTAACCAAAGTTCATTTCTGGCAAATTATACACAGTCGTCGGGCGGTGAGGGCTGGTATATTAATCTCTTTGAACTGACATACTCGTCATCAAATTCATTATTCGAGCATCCGGATCGCCCCAATTTGAATGTAAGGCTGACCTCACCCGCGAACACGCCCATGTACTTCCCAACGCCCGTGGGCAAGTCCTACGTCTGTGACAAGGAGCAAACTGTCATTTTGTATGCACCCCATGATTCTGGCGATCTGTCTGGTCATATTGCACGTCTGTATTTGCGTGATTTGCATATGCAAAGCTTCATGTTCAAGGATAGCGGCAAATGGGGTCCTTCCTTCCACTGTAGTGCCACCGGATCCTATCGCGATGAGACGGCACCGCTGGCCGTCGGCACTGCACTGGCCATTGCAGTGCTCTTGACCATTTCCGGCTACGGCGGTTGGCGGTAAGTAACCCAACTAACGATCCACGAAGTTAAAATCGCTCTTCACGAATTGAAACGGAATTTTTAAGCGCAGCCAACTTAATATATGGAGTTGCCAGATTGACAAGTTGCACATTTATGCAATTGGTATGGCAACACTTCACAATGTTACTCAATTCGTGAATATTGATTTGGTTAATTAGAAGTATTTAAGACCTATAACTTGACTTTTGCTTATTACAGATATTTCAAAGTCAAGAAGGTTCAGTACGGCTCGATGGAGTAAAAAGAATGGAGTGAATGGAAAAGTTCTGAGACGCATTTTTGTTTAATTACTTGAGTCATATCTTTGTACCGTTATTTGTTGCATATCAGTATTCTCGTATTCAAATATTGTATTCATGTTTCCAAACCTAGACGAAATTGTGAGGCATCGGCACCACAAACAATTATTAATGTTATATACTTATGAATGAACATACATATTATTGTAAACAATTTAAGAGATACATATACATACATATATACATATATATATATATATATATAAATATATATATGAGAATTGCAAATGTCTTCCATATAGTTAATATAAATAAAATGCAAATTATTATATATATTATAAAAAATACATAAATATATATGAATATATATTTACACAATTAACCAACAAAAATTATTAAAAATTCTACATTTATACAGTTCAACTCAAAACTGTTCCTTATGTGTTTATTAGAGGTACACACAGCCTTAAGACTTTCTTCTCATTAAATATTCAACCTTCCTTTCAACTAAATGAAACATTAAAGCGGCAAAATAGTTTTAAAAACATATCTAAAATTAATACAACAAAAAAGGTTCTATTTTCTCGCTTGTGTTAACCAAAATATAACAAAATTTTGAAAACACCTCTAATAAACATAACACCAAAAGTATCTAGATCAATATTCTAAAGAACTTTCGTATCGGATCAAATGTTAGTTTTTAAGTTTCGAAAATCTTGTAAATCTAATTAAGCGCATAATACACATAATCATTTCAACTTCTCTGCACCTATTTTTGTTTAAGATCACACAAGCATTCAAGCCAAGTTAATAAATATATTTAAAATATGAATGTAATTAAGTTTTTCAATTGTTAGGGCTATAATCCCATAAGAATTGCTGTTTTTCTAAAGAAAGCCTTCCAATATGCTAAGAAAAACTCCAAAAATAAACCCTTTCTAATGATATTGATTCTGATTTTTGAGGATTACTTTAACTCGCTCTCTGCTGGCACAACGAGGGTGCTTTATTGAAAATCGATTAATTATATGAGATATGTTTGAGATTACATAAATATGTAATAAATAGACAGTTTCCAAATTGGTTTTCACAGAGGCTAAAGGCAACCAATTTAAATTGCAAATCGAAAGCAAGTAAGTTATCTGTTATGTAGTTGAAATTCTAAAGAGATTACAGATTTTAATGCAGCGGCAATAGCATAGATGGCAGATACGAATTGAACAATATCACTGCGAAGTATTGGGAGGGCTTTCATGTTTAAATACTTCATCTATTGCTATTTGGTTGTTATATGATTTATTATTTCGTTAGTAGTCTACATCATTTTCTGCATGAGATAATTTCTACTTGCTGAGCTTGAGTGAATAAGTTTGCATAAAATATATCTTCAAAATGAAGAAGGGGAAGGAATTTAGATAGAAAGCGCATGCTGATTAATCACGTCGTTGTAAGTTTTCAATTGTAATTTCATGTATTATATTATGTTTATTATTATTTTTTGCCTTCATAAATAAATAAATAAGATTCTGTGAATACTCTGGTCTACCAAACACCTTATTATCCCATATTAAAATCTATACTATCCTATTAATTATTTATCTATTAAATATGGCGATTTAAGCTACGATAAATAACTGCATAATATTGGGAGACATTGTCTAATAATAAAATACTCCTAAAATACATATACTTATACTTTGATAAATTTGGACAAATTCTAGAGTGTTGATTTAAATAAGAATGACAATTCGGCTAATTTATAATTGAAATTTGTTACTGTGAAGTATGAATGTAATATTAGGACTGGATTTAGATGATTCACTCTACTTCATAAATTCTCTTCATTAACTTTGTGTTTGCAGGTAAGAGGTGTAGAGGAGTAAATTTATCTGCTTCATCGCTTTCATAAAGAAACACCTATCGGCGAAACTTTATGAGGCAACTTCAGCAACTAAATCCAGCCTAAAATGGCATTAGTAAAGCTTTAATTTTATATAATTACATCACGCTTTAACCATTTAGCAACTTGTGTAAGCTGTGACTCATCAATAAGCATAAATAAACATTCTTATTTATAAATATCACCCGTGAACCATACTTTAAAAGGGATATCCGTAATAAATCGAAATAAAACTCACCTGCTGCTTTGCTGTGTTGCAATGCTTGTGTAGCTGGTGCGTGCTCTTTTTGATTGACCATCCATATTGTCACCGATTTCTGGAGCTCGACGTTTACCCCGTGGCATGACTTTTGTGATCTGATTGCAATAGTTGGCCTGCTTGCAAGCGTTAAATCGGCACTATACTTAGGCTTATATATATATATTTTTTATAATTTATTACACGAATTTACAGCTGTGAATTAAAGTTAATATATATTAATTCAATTATTTCATGAATTTATGAAATATACACTTACCACTGTCTTTCAGCGCGGGGCAGTCATCATATCACGAAAACATAAACTTATTACGTAGCTGCAAGACATTAATTTTAAAGTTTTAACAAAATATACTTTACAATTTATTTTTTTTTATGATTTTTTCTATTAAAATTATTTAAGTTAGCAGAGCCGACTATATTTGATCAATCTTTCGTTCGGTTTTAAGAATTGTGTTCTTAAATTCAGTTTAGGGATAATAAATAATATAAATATCCGTACAGGGATAATAATATGATCTTAATTATAATTATGTCAACCAGTAAATTTATCTTGTACTTTGTCAGCTGTTGTATATGCTGTAAAACATCGGATACTAACTCAATTCCATAAAGAACATATTAAAACTTGCATTTGATAAGTTTGAAAACAATATTTCATACAAAAAGTCCGTTTTCAAACGATCGATCCTATGTCAGGTATCTGATAGTGTTCCGATTTGGACAGTTCCGATATACGCAGCAAAAGGAAGCATCTGTATCAAGTTTTATCCACATAGAAACAGACGCACTTACATATGTATGTGTCTTGATGTTCTGATTAGGAAAATATATACTATATATGTATATATATTTGATGTGAGAATGCATTACATATTTTGGTACAAAATGATAATACCTTCTGCCAGGGTATAACAATTACAAATCATATATGTATGTAGATGTCTTCTGGGCAGCCCACCCCACACCCGGCAGCCGTTTCAGTCCCCGCCTCCCACAACCCCAACCCACCCATCCTACAAATGATTTTTCCACAGCTAAGAAATTACACGGGATGCACAGGACACTTAAACACACACAAACAGACGTACACACACACTTGCAAATACATATATATGTATATACACACAAACGCACTGCCGTTATGCATCTGTGTGCATATTATTAATTCTAAATTTTATAAATACATGTTATGCATGTATTTCGCAAATTAATTCAATTTGTGCGTGTGTGGTATTTGCTATATGGTACTGGTTGTCTTATGTTGAAAACACCGGCTCCGGCTTTAGTAAATGGGCGAGCACTGGGCTGGGATCTGGTATCGTGTTAGCTCCCCGTCACAATTACAACCAGCAGCAGCTGATATGACAGCAGAAGCAGCAGACGGCAGCAGCCTGCGCGTGCTCGGTTTTTTTACGTCGCTAAATGCAAGACTCGCTCTATTTTTGCACCCTTACAGTTAATTGTTTAGTTTGCATTGGTTTGTTGTACACTTGGCTTAAGCAAAACATGCGAACGGTTTTAATATTTACCAATTATGTTGTTAAAACAATTTATAAATCCAAAGGACAGGTCTTGGCGTCAACGCTATCGATATTTTGTTTGGCGATTTAGCGATGTTTTCGTTGCTTTTTATTTATTTAGTTATCGACATATCGCTGTTCGCTTAATGGTAGTCCTTAAAAAATTCTGCATGACTTGCCATTACGATATTCAAAATATCGTAAGCTCGACATTATAAGTTTGTATGCTATCTTTTAGGCTAAGAGTTCACTTTACAAACTATGCAAATAAAACAGAACATAAGTTTAAAAATTTATAAGGTATGCTGTTGAGTAAAAATCTCAAACAAAACCACTTTTGATATTTGATTGGACCAAATAGTTTCGCACTAGCGACATATTTTTAACATAGTTATGGAATTTGGAATATTAAAAAAATAACGTGAAATTTCTTGAAACAATTTTAAGCAGTATATGAAACACGTCAGAAATACGAAAACCTAGAAATGCATATCGATCTGTATCGATACTTCAAGAACACTGCATAGATAAGCATACAATCGATGTCTTAATACGTTACGATCGATAGCTCCGATACTTCGCCCTCATACAGTGTCCCCACAGTTATGGCTCTGTTAACAATTTTCACGACTGATGTTATTAAAAGTTCAGCAAAATGATACATTTTTGCAGCTGTTATACGAGGTGTGTTCAAAAAGTAACTGAAGTTTTAATATGCGCTATATAAAATATTATTGTATACTTATAATTATAATTGTTCAATAGTAACGTTGCATATTGCACACAAGGCACGGATGGAAATGCGAGAGGCATGTAAAATATCAACCATTGAGAAATTGCTCCAGGGCATCCTTAGCCTCTTCATCGTTCTGTTCCAGAACAACTTCATCTAATGCCAAGTTGTTTGATTTTGTTTGAATTTCTGTACAATTAGAACACATTTATTGGGTATTTTTAAAATGTGTTCTTTAAGTATAACATACTTGCGATCTGCCCTCGTTGCTTATACACCTCCAGATCCCCACGAAATGCATCATCAAACACCGCTTGGCGTTCTTTCTGAAGCTGCCGCAGCTGTTGCTCATGAGCGCGAATCTTTTGCTGATGCTGCCCCGCAATCTTTTGTCTATACTGCTCCAGGTCATTTAGCTTCTTTTGCTTGTGCTTGGACAGCTGAAACTGTTGCTCCAGTACGAACTCCTGCAGCTCACATTCCTCGCACAGATCCTCCAGCTTTTCCAATTCAAGCTCCAGTTGTGCGCCCATTACCTCTAATGACTCCAGCGTTTTTGCACTGGCTTTCAGCTTGACTACTAATGCGGGTAATCCTGCTAGACAAGTGTTGAGCTCATTAATAGTCACCCGCTGTCCGCTCGCACGCTGCTGTACGGCTGCAATTTGTGTGGCCACTGCAGCCGCATGTTCAGCATTCTCCTCGTTGGCGGCATGTATTTGCTGCCAGTCATCCTCGTATTTGGACAAGAGATTGCAGCCGGCTGCCACATTAAGCTGCGTGGGCACACCGTCAGCCAATGGTCCGCTGAGTGAATGCGAGCTGCTCCGGCTGGAGGAGAAGCTTTCGTTCAGGCCCAAGCGTGAGGAGCCCAGGGGCGTTGTGGGGGTTGTCGCTGCACTTGATTGACTGCTGCCGCTGTTGCTGACACGCTGGCGATATTGTTGCTGCAGACTCTCTGAGATGACAATGCCCTCCTGTATTGCATTGCTTAGCTTCTTTTTGAGACTCCCAAACATTATCTAATATTGGTTTTTCAATCTTTAAATGCAATTATAGCTGCTAATTGAACGCTTTTCGTTGTAAATAAAAAATCAGCTGGCAATGACAAGATACTGTCATTTGACAGATCGCTCGTGAGAGCGAGAGAGGGAATGAAACCTGTTGTCAATTATACTATTTTTGGTGTTACCATAACTATATTATGCAGTTTGTAACAGGGCATTAGCGTTGCCATACATTTCCATAAAATTGTATTCAAAATTCCACTTTGCAGCGAAACTAATAAGACTAATAAGAGTTACTGAAATAATTGTTTGCTTGTGGGTTTTAACAAATATAGAAAATAGTTTACCTAGCTGGTGGTGTAGGGTTAGTTTTTATTCTTCTTTGCAATGGGCTCAAAAATTATACAAAATTGTTAATTTAACACTTCGTTGCAATCGAAGAAAACAAGTGCATTATGTAAACAGAATATTTTATTTTAACTATAAAAGTAGATAATAATGAAAAAATAACTTTAATGAACTAAACCGTTTTGTACATTGTATTTATTCATACGTGATGTTTCTCATTTGACAAAAGTTTAATTGCCATTGAGTTAGTGAATTGAATGGCAAGCAAATTCAATTTAACACCAAAGTTAAATTCACAAAATCCTATTAAAAATAAAATAATCTCGTTATAGGAAAAACAATTTCGAAAATCCATCCAAAAATGGAATCCGGAACAGCCCTGTATTACAATTATGTACAAACAGTGGATGGACCCTGATTGAGTATGCTCTAACAAATTACGCTAATCTTCAGTCAAATCCACGGTGGGTGTTAAGTCAGCGGAACAGGAAGCCGCCTGCGGATCTGACTTCTGTGTGTATTCCAGCGGTGGCTTAGTCTGTTTTTCCCCCAGCTGCTCTACCTCATTCTCAATTATTTCTATATCACTGCCGCTGTTGGGGGCCAAAACATCTTCCGCACTGTCTGCCAATGATATGCAGCTGCCGGAGGAATTATCCGTTTCGGAGTCAGATGCAGTACTGCCATCAGATTGCTCCTCATGCGAGCTCACATCAATTGTGAGTATATTTTGCACTTCATCATTTGATGATGCAATGGATAGCGCATCCGGTTGGACCGTTCGCTCAGTGGTTTCATCATCCGACATCAGTTCTCTGATTATATCACTTGATGGAGATGCGGGTGGTGGCGGTGGATCTTTGGCTTGTGGTTGTTGTGCGCACAGTGCTTGACTGTAGGCCATGGCGACTGCTAGCGCCAAGTTATTTGAGTGCATGTAGTAATCGGAACTTGGAGCCGCTGCCATCGTGGGATGTTCTTCCTTGCTGCTGCAGCTGCTGCTACGCCGTCTTCGCGTAGATTTCTTTTCCTTCTTGCGCTTTTTCTTGCGTTCCTTCCTGTGGGTGCGGCTGTGACTGCGAGATTCTCTGTTTAAACTTCTACTACTGCTTGTACTGTAACTGCGTCTGTGTCGCCTTTTACTTTTTTTCTTGGAGCGACTCTTACGCTCGCTTCTACCGCGTGATCTCTCTCTTGTACTGCTATAATAGGCATTTCTTTTGCGCCTCTCGTATGAGTCCTCCAATTCCTGAAGCTTTTGCTGGCAGCTCGCCTTCGTGCGCTCAGTTGCCCGCCTGTTGTGTCGCATTGCACTGTTTATGGTTCGCCCCAGAAATCTTTTGTTTGGTTTACCCAGCGGATTTATTTTGCGCTCCTGTGGTCCAAGCAATAATGTGTTGTTTTGACTCGGCATCTCGCGTATGAGCTCGGCAATTGCCCGGCTGGTTCATGATTTAGAAAAATTTGTTTACTTATCTTAATAATAAAAGATTTTGTTTATTTTTACCTCGTAAGTGCTGAATCGTCCATGTCTAATTTTGTTTATGTGCAGCTGAGTTTTTGGCGCTGCCACTGCTGCGCATATATGGCAGCGTTGAAATTAATCGTCTGGCATCCCTATCGCATGTCATAAAAACAGTGCTGCCAACTTATGAGAATACAAATCTAATGGGAGACGAAAGTCGAAATATAGCTAGATTGCTTAACAGAAATCCGCTAAATAATTCAAATTGTACAATTTAGATATTGTTTTATTTACCATATTTGTAATAAAAAAAATATTTTTAGCAAAGCCAGTATATGCACATTCCTCTGTATTTTAATTCCTTCCGCAATCTGACTTTTTAAAAAAGCCAAATCTTACGCTAAAAATGCTGAAAACTAGTCAAAAGTATTGGCAACACTTAACTGTATTTTTGGCGCTCTTTACTAGCTAGTTGAGCTTCTTAAATATAAGATGTGCATTTCAGTAAAACTCGATATTTAATTTAAAAACATTTAATAGACTTAGGTAAATATATAAGCAGCTAATATCACAGTTTGATCACATTTTGTTGACCACTTTTAGCGGCTATTCCCGGTTGTTTAGCACATTTTGCATCCATGTTGTATACTTGCTGACGCGCGTATAAATGCCTGGTAGACCCGGACGTGCACAGCCAATGCCTGTTGAAACGACGCCCAGTAAATGATGCTCCTTGGACATCAATGGGCCACCGGAATCAGCCTGCCAACAGCGAATATAGAATGCTTATATTAACATTTGTGCTCCATTAGATAGCTGCATACTTACCCAACAGGAGTCAATTTGACCATTCTCATAGCCCGCACACAGTTGGGTGTCGCCAATGCTGTTGGACTTGCCCAGTGCACGATAGGAGCGCTCACAGGCCTCGTTATTCCATATTTTGACCGTTGCCTTGCGCAAAACATCGGCCCGATCGCCCTCCGCCTGATTCTCATGCGTCCATCCCCAGCCGGAGACAGTGCCATATTCCTGCTCCAAGCTACGCTGCTCCTTATCCGAGCTAACACAGCTGGGCTGTATGTGCGCCGTAAAGCTAATGGGCTGCACCAGTTCCAGCAAAGCTGAGTGGGTATTTGCATACGTACACAAACTTGCTTCAATTAATGCGATTTAATATATATTTACCAATATCATGCTTGACATTATTGCAGTCGTACTGTGGATGCGGCACAATGCTCTTGAAATCTACCCGCAGGGCATCCGGCCCGTTGCCAATGCCATTGAGATACTCTCGGATGCTGTGTAGACCCACAACGCCTTGAATTTGTGCCGGCTTCATGAACTTTTGCAGACCATTGCAGATGCAGTGGCCGGCGGTCAGTATCCAGCGCTCGTGTATAATGGTGCCGCCACAAAAGTGACCACCTCGTCGCATAAGACTCACCATAAAGGGCATTTCATTGCGTTCAGCCTCGCTGCCGCCAACAATCTTAGGATTACGCACCGTGCACGGCAGACCGGTAACTATTGATTGGAATACATATTTTGATAAGTATTTAATTGCAAATCATTTGTCATTCTATTTATATCAGTTGGTTAAAGAACTTACACGCAATTTGCGCCTGCGCACATTTCAACACAAACAAAACTACAAAAACGTTTACAAATTTGAACATTTTCTTGTTAATATTTTAAACCGTTAAGCGGTTGCCGTTGCGAAACCATTCAACGAACTGTCACAAAAATTCTGTGCGCCAATTAATTTATATATGGGTCGAAACCGACTGTTCCACTGACTTATTTGCTGCTGTTCTATGTGGATTAGCCAACGCTCGGCGAGCTTTTTTTGATAACGAACGGAAGTCTCAACACCTGTTGTCGTTGCCAAGCTTTGAGCTTTCTGGCCAACAACTGCACCTCCGTTTCGCCCATGTGCACCACAGCGCGCACACGTTTTGGCATTTCAATTGGCTCGTCTGTTTGTCCGCCCGCCGCGTCCCCCTCTCTCTGTACACAATTAAGGAGCTGCCGAATACACCGAAAACTGAAACGTAAACAAAAGCCAACAAAAAGTTTTTGTGTTTTGCGTTTTATGACCCAATGAAGTTCATGGCATTGAATGGGTGACAAATAGTTGTGTTATTACGAGTATTTACTTTCAATTGTCTGTGTGGCTGCAACAAGTTTATTTGCCCATTATCCTTATTTAGCGTTTCAATTGATGTTCATTAATAATATGAGAAGTTTACATAATTGTCATGATTTATGCAATCAAGTTAAGATTTTCTACATCCTTTATTGAGTGTGTCATTTTGGGATTGACGGTCTTTTGTATATAATTCATTTTAAAGGGCATGGCTTAGAGCCCTTTTATTTATATAAATAATTCCAGTTAATAATGTATTCGATTGATGGCCACTGAAACATGAGATTAGTTTAATAATAGTAAAGCAATAAATATTCAGCAATTTTATGCGATTTGAGTAAAATTCGCAAGTTTACAGATAGATTATTATTTAACTTTTAGCTTAGAACAATAAGTATGCAATGTAATTATTCGCTTAGAGAAAAGAATATCTCGGCTAATATTTAACATATATTTAGTATATTAATATATATATATATATCTTGTTAAACATTGTCTAAATTGCTTTCAAAATCTGTATTGGCTTTATCAAGAGTTTTTGTGGGCTTAGTTTGAATTTAAATGGTTAAGAAGAACTGAAAATTGAAAGTATGCAGAAATTATATATTTTTTAAGCCTACAGCGTACATAAGGACATTTAAGAGGCTGTAAAATTAATATCATAATGTAATAAAAGTCTTTTTTTTAATTATTATCAACAGTTTTTGTGTGAGTTAAAATTTATAAGATGCACAGAAAATTGTAACTATGCAGAAATGGTATAAGTATTTTTCTAGGCCTACAATATTGAGAAGGATATAAAAGAAGTTCTAAAAGTTAAATCATACATAATAATAATACATAAGCTCTTATTAAGAACTTGTATTTTACATTATTTAACCATTATTTGAGCCGGTCAGTGCACATATTGATTAACTCCATCTGCCACAAAACAATTTTAACTTTACTTCCGAACTTTTTTGGCTGTACCATCCTGTTAATTTTACGTAGGGTATGATGGAAACTATCTCTGTACTTATGGCTTCTACAATATATATTTGAATTTATATTATAAAGGGATTTTAAAAAACAATTACCTCATATCATCGCATATCTCAACTTTTTGTCAAATGGAGTTAATCATTTAACATCAAATTGGTATATCAAAATCGTTGTTGTAAAGCACTTACCAACAATTGAATGTAAATAACCTTAAACGTCATATTTCCCTTCAAAATTTGACTTGGCCTAATCATTAATATTATGCTAATTGCAAATGCAGCTGTGCATATTGATGAGCCCAAAGTGCGTACCTAATTGAATTTCAATGTAACGCTAGAAATGTTAATTATAACTTTGACATTAACATTGCCCTTAAAAAAGCTGAAGCTTACAAAGTCGAAAGCCCTCAATGACAGCCGTTATAAATGCAGGTGGAAGCGCATTGAGTGCAATTTGATTGGGCAAAAATGTTAAGTAATAAGTATTATGGAATATTAATTCAATGAAAAAATAATAAACGACACAAAAAACAATCAGGAATTGAAATGTGGCATAGGAAATCCAGGCAGAGCCCACATTAATGTTATAAATAAAACATATATTATGACATATTTATTCAATGAAAACTAAGAATTAAATTCAAATGTATAATAGATATCATAACAGAAGTAGTGGGAATTAAAATTGAATTGCGTAATAATGTGATCAAATAAGAAATCAGTTAAATCAAACCACAAATAGATTGAATATTAATTGTTTTCTTGACTGGTTGAACAACTGAGACATGTGACGCTTATCTAGGAATTAAGTAGTTCAAATGAAACCGAAATTAATACGAAATATGAAACCGAAAACCAGAAATATGACGCCCATCCAACAATTCTTAAAGTTCATTGATCGCGGCAGCTTATGCGTCTTGTTGTTTTTCCATATCTCATACAAAATGCTAATTCACAGTAAAATAGTCTATAAAAACGTTGTCTGTTGACAACCTAACCAAAATAAATAATACATAATAGCGACACCTGAGTGGTACTCGCGGTTCCCTCTAAAAACGAGTTGAGGTGCATTGACACCCGCCTCCAAAATTTGCCACTTAGACGCATTCAATGTGAAGGTCGCTTCTCGCTATTGTCGCAATTGTTTTTTGTTTTATTTTTGTGTTTTTTTGTTTTTCAATTGTTGTTTGGGGCAATAGGTTCAACGACAGCTTTTGGTGACTAATTGCATTAGAGGAAGTCTTTCGAGGGAGTCGCGATGCGGGTGGCTTGTGGGAATTACAATCAAGTTAAATCGGAAATGTGTTCGATATTTGCATAAATTTGAACAGTTTTTAATAAAATTGACAAACGAATGGGAACAAATTTCCTTAGCCTAAGGATATGGAAACACTAAGAACCAGCTTGAATTAATTTCGACTAAATCATGGTGGTTAACCGGCGTTATTTATGGTTTTCGATTCTAAATATTTCTATGCTTGTATAATTATAGTACAAGTATCTTAGTATTGGCTGTAACATGTTCTAATATTAAAGTAACATCGAAGAAAATTAATAGAAAAGTTAAGAATATAATCACAGAATTGACCTCCGAATTAGCAAATTTCATAGCACTTACTTGAAATGTTGAGAATCGCAGAGAAGGGCGCATAATACTAGTTGACCTCAAAAGGGCGCACACAGGTACCTGATCACGAAATGTGCAACGTATTGAAGGAGACGTTTCCGGCCCCACAAAGCATATATATTCTTGTTCAGCATCAATAGCTGAGTGGATATAGCGATGTCCATCTGTTACTATGCATACTAGTCTCACAGTTTTGAAGCTATCGGGATGAAACTTGGCACAGATGTTTATGTTTGCTGCAGACAGTACATATGTCAGAGCCGACCAGATCGGACTACTATAACATATAGCTGCAATAGGAACAATCGGTCGACAACTATGTTTTTGTATGTAAAACTTTTTTGCTTATAAAAATATCCCGACTACACTTACCCAATTGAAATCTCTATATATTTTATACAATCTGGCCAAATTTGATCAAAATCGAACCATATTATATAGCTGTTATAGGAACAATAGCACGAATATTAACTTTTTTTTATTTTTATATAAATTTATTGCTGCAAGGATATACATATATCTTTGGGACGCCGAAGAGAGTCGTTCTTTCTTATTTAGGTTTAAGAAACAGGAGAAATAAAAACTTAAATTAATATCAAAAATTGCAAAATTACAAAATTTCTTATACTGTAACTCTGAGTTTAAGTTTAAACGAATATTCTACGATTTATACTGACTAATAAAATAATATTAACACGTTCGTTTAGAGCCTAACCTAAGCTAGTTTGAATGTACTAGTTATTTATAAAATTGTGTCATGTTTTTTGTATAAATTCTGTTAGTTAGAGGTAAATAGATAAGTGGCTTTTAATAATTTACTTACCCTCTCATATAGTTAGATATTATGAACGTTGCTGGGATCGTTTATTTGGTTTTGATTATTTCTCGAAAGCCAAGTGTTTAACGAACGGCTTTCTGAGCAACAATCAAAATGATATAAGCGTCCGTGGAAGTTCAACTCGAGACAGACATCCGGATGAGACACATATCAAATACTTGTTTTGCCACTTGAAACAACACATTTGTTATATTATATTATTGTCACAGTTGCTATTTGATTTTATTTGGCAGAGCAAACACGTCTGCACGGTGTGAGTGCTGCACTCGAACTGCAATTGTGATGCGAATGCTGTAACGTTGTATCCTGTGATCCTTGTAATGTGTCGAAGCGCAAAAGTGCTGCGGCATTTACTCGAGCACTCCTTTCCCCCCCTCCATACGAGCGCCAATTCGGCAACAACCCTTGGCTCTGGTTTTATTGCCTGAGACCATGCGGCGTATACATGATACGAAGCGGAACTCTGGACTCGGCTGCCACTTCCACATCCTTTCGGCTGCCTTTCGGTTGCCTTTCGGTTGCCGTTCGGCTTGTTGCAACTTTTAGGTCGACCAATGAGCGTTGGGCATTGTTGTTGTTGTATTGCTTGAACTATATTGTGGAATTGCGCAGGCGTAAATTATATCAGTTGTGAGTTTTACTTGGAGCAGTTATTAGCTGGAAACCCGTAACGCCCCTAAAAGTGTGCTATATCTACATCTGTGTGCAATATAAAAGTTTAAATGCCTTTCATTAGTCCTTTTAATGGACATTATAGCCCTAAAAATAGATTGAAGCGGCTAGTTGTATGCAAATTTGACCGACATATGTTGATAACTCACTTCTCATCACATAGGTAACTACAGAATGTGAGTGGATTTTATATATGTATATAAAGGCAGGAATTGAAGAAGAATGATACATCTGGGAGTGTATCAGGAAGCTTGAAGTCTGGAGTATATAGAATGTGGCAGACCTGAAATGAATTTGTGATTTTTATTAGTTATGTGAATTGTATGTTCGAATTTTAGAGAGTTAGCCTCAAAATGGTATTAACAGATTAGACTACTTTTGTATTTAATATTAAATGTGAGCTCCTTTAAAACTGTCATGTCCTTTAAGAAATTAAGCAAATAACTTTGTCGACTAAAAAAGATTTGAATTGACGTTGAGAATGGAATGATGGAATGATTTTGTGTGGTATTTTGAAGCTATACTTACTTAGTATACAGAAAAAGTAAGCTATTTAATTGACAGAGTTTTGATAAATCAATTAAACTTACTTTACTGCCTTACAAATTAGATTTATGGGCTATATACTTTCCCTATTCTGATAAAGATGATAAGTCCTTAGGTACCGCTAAATTGCGTCTTTTAACTAGGGTTGTGGAAACTCTAGCTATTCCTGGAGGAAATTTGCTTACTTCAAAAGTCAACTTATTAAAAAACTTTGATTAAGAAGAGCTTTTAAATAAAGACTAGAGAAATCGATCTTAACACTTCATAAATTAAGGATATATACCAACATGTGTACCAAGTTTGGTTGCTCTAGCTTCAAGACGGACATTTCGCAAATCCAATATACTATTTTCCCTACGGAACATAGTATAATTATATTTTTCTTTATTAGAGGCAGCATTGTGTTGCCTTCGTAAATAAATAAATAATTAAATTGTACATTGATAAACAATGGAAACGGAAAATGGAAATAGAAACCATAACTAAGACAGTATTTGGACTGTGAAGTTTTCCTGCTGATTTATATATGCTCATAGATCCGCTTTTCCTTCAAACAAGAACTTTATAAAGTAATTTCATGTTAAAACTTCTTTGACTTAATCCAATCTTTGTTAAAGTTGTTGTATAGAGTCCAACCCGTTTAGTCCCCACCACCGGCAGTCCCCAAGCCTTCAATCAACTGAACTACACACACGCAATCGCACATCAACAGATTGCAAACTAAATATTTGACTGACATTTACATTTTATTCGGCAAATTGTGATTGACAAGCTGTTGACACGCTTTTAAGAGCTTGCCCCCGCCTTAACCCTTTCGTGCCCCCCAAAGGTAACCCCTTCGCGGCATAAGATTTTTGCAATTAATTATTTAGAATTGCATGGACGTGGAACATGTTGCAAAAACTGCACAACATGCAACGCGTCTAAATGCAACCTGAAATATCTAAATTATTGATGGGTGCAAAAGTCAGTGAGCAGTCGCTACATTTCAATATGCTAATTACTTTTGTCTTGGATCCATATCCACATCCACATCCACATCCACATCCACATCCACGGCAGCCAAGCTGGCAATATAGTATGCAAGTGCCACCTAGTGCTAATGATGCTGTAGCCGCTTTTGGCTGCAATTTCCCCAGCGAGTTGGCCCAACTTAACAAATGCCAAAATCTATCGAAGGCGACATTTTCAAAGAAAACAATACAAGCACGGCAAGAGTGCCTATAGAAAGTGTGCTCGACCAAAGAAATACCCTGTACGCATCCAAATCATCCAAATGATGCTGCCAAATTATTGATAGTACTGAGACTCCAAAGTTTCGAGACACACCATCTTTATATCGATAACAATCGACAAATTTGAGACTTAAAAAGCAGACAGGGACAGACAGGGATTAAGAATTTTCTCAAAGCTTTCATTTGAATATTAAATGTACAGTTGACCAATTATGAGTTGAAAACACATTGGTTTTGGTGGCCTTTCTAAATTTTGATATCGACTTTAGCCGTCACGATGTTAAGTTGAATAATAATTAAAATGTATTTGTTTCGATATATTTCGGTTATTCTTTGGTAACTGTCATCAGGGTGAGATTCTTACAAACCCTACTAAGGTATGTAGCCTGGAATTTTTAACTGAGTAAGGGCCACTTTTTCAATGTCTAGTTACGTTGGAGTTTAACTGAACTTCACATATATTTTTCTGTTCGATAAAGTGTCCATTAAAATTTTCAGAAATAAACCTTTTAGGTTAGGTTAGGTTTGGTTACGACACGCTTAGACCACTTGTTGGCCCATTCTTATACCATTTAAACCAGTCGTTCCTTACTCTATAAGTTGATTCCAAGATTCCATCCGAATGCATGGATGAAGTCCGCCATCATCCTAGGTCCTAAAGTAATTTTATGAAAAGCCAAGTGCATAGCAAATTTGTTATCTCTAGCTCTTAGGGTCTCTGAGATGCAGATCTTACCGACACGTCAGTTAATGCCCTTTCAAACAGTTTTATTGAGTACAGGGTATAAGAAAACAAGCAAACAACAATATCTCACAAGAAAGGCTGTAAAATGTGTCTGCAATTTGGATATGCTGGCTGGCAGTCAAACAATTCCAAAAAGGTAAGAAACTGAGCTGGCTGGCAAAAAACCCCCAAACTTATCCCTATCCTTAACCCGCAGCTCTGTTGCGCGTTGTTTCTGCGTGACAATTGGCCCAATTTATTATTCATTAGGTTAAAAAGTCACAGCACAATACAACTGACAGCTAGTCAGTCAGTCAGTTACCTGAGAGCCATTAGTAATGTTATTCCTGGCTTGCGGTGGGTTGATGTTCGGTTTTTGGACTCTGCAAACATTTTCAACATTTAACGGCAAAACTTTGGAAATTTTCTAATTGATTTGCTAGAAAAATTGTTGTTGATTTGTTTGCCTTAAGTTTTGCTGACATGGAGACACAGACACACGAAACTTGTTAATTGAGTTCTTGTACAGACTCTTAGGATAAACAGTATGTAGTCAATGGATTTGCTAAGTTATTTAAAGTTGAACAAGGGCAATCATCTGATTATATAAGTAAATTATCTGAGAAACTGTACAGCGAGTCTTCTTACAGCGTTGAACTGCTGAGCGGTTATAGGAGATTCTTTGAATTGGATAAATTTGAACTTGGTAAGGATTTGAAAACTAAATGTCTATGAGGCCTGTTCCCATTTCCGAATCCGATTCAATCGGTCGGTATTGTAATTGTTAGATGTTCTGAATTTCGGATAATAATTGAAGATGTGGTTTGAGAGGTTTTGTTTTTCAGCGGGTGGAATGATAAGCTCCAAATTCAGAAAGCATTCGAGTATTATTCGAAAACTGATGTATAAAATCGAAAATAATGGCATAGGAAGGACATACTCGGAAATGGGAACAGGCCTGTACATCGCTTGATGATTATAGCTTATAGTATCTATAAGACAATTGGCTTAAGAGGGACTTGGTTTACAATGCCTCTACATTTTTCTTTAAGTGTCTATATTTTATGAATCTAACTTATAGTTTACTGTTGTATTGTATATAGTTTTCAATGTTTTTAACTATCTGGTATATGTCATCCTTTTATTATTTGTTCCTTATTTATGCAAATTTGTTCTCTTGATTTGATTAAATATCAGCCTAATATAATTTTCATGTGCATAATCAAAAGAATTCATAACGTACATCCCTCTTTGCCGCTTCAACCCCGCCCTTTATAGTCCATTATATCTCAGCAGTGAGATGCAAAAGCAAAATATGAAAATACACCTTCCCTTGAAGTTGATATAAGTAGTGTTATGGAAAGCCTTCCGTGGCTAATGGACTTAAATGGAAATTCTATTAGGGCAATACTTGCCTCACCACGTTTGACATTCCGGCGTAGTTCTCAGCTCGGCTCGTCAATTAAAAAAATCATCCGGCAGGCAGCCTACAGATTTTACGACTTCCTGCCGCTGACTTTTAACCTTTTGCCCATTTGGTTTGCTTACGTAATGTATGTATATATATGCGCATGTGGATCTTTGTGTGTGTGTGTGTGTGTGGGCCAAATCAGGTGTCACTTTGAAGGGTAGAGTGCTGTTGTGGGCCAGGCAAGCAGGGAACTTGCCCGATGCCAGTAAACTGTCAAGCGAAATAATGCTTGTTGATACAAATATTTCCACACACACACTTACTCCTTGCCACAGGACAATTTGGTCAATGCTTGGTTACCGTTAGAGATGGTCGCGTGTCGTGACACGAACACGAACGACTTAGTTCGACGTGCTCGTGCTGTAATATGTTCGTGCAAGTATACACTAATTAAAAGAGAAATAAATATTAATAGTATTAATAGTTTATACTAGCCTTACAAGACTTGAAGACTTTGATATACTAGACTAGAATTATTAATTAAATAATATAAGTAACAAATTAAAAAGAATATATAAAGGTACTTCGATAATAATATTGATTAATAATAATAATAATCTGTCAATAGAAACTAAGCATTTGTTTTTTACTCCCTCCAAAGGGGGTACTAAATCAGTGTAAATGTATGTAACAGGCAGAAGGAGACATCTCCGACACTATAAAGTATATACATTCTTGATCAGTATCAAAAGAGATTTCGATTTGGCCATGTCCGTCTGTCTGTCCGTATGAAGGCGTCGATCTCAGCAACTACAAGAGCTAGAGACACCAAATTTGGGATGTAGGTTCCTGTATACCATACGCAGATCGAGTTTGTTTCATATTTTAGATATCTCCCCCGTTCCCCCGCAAATCGATAAAAACCGTTTTGTAGTAACAATTTTCAAGATATAGCTTTAAGGCATGTACAATACTTTAGTCCCTCTTAGTCTACTGTACAAATTTCAAGTCGATCGGATAATAAACACGGAAGTTATTCGCGAAAGAAGATTCAGTGCTGCAGCGACGTGAAGAAGAAGCACAGCCACCATTTAAAATGCCTCGCTTGCGCTACGGCTCGAGTGTGTGCGTCCTTGTGTATGTGTAAGCTTACGAAGATGCGATCGGAAATTTTTGACCTGGATACAGGGAGCTTCGTAGTCGGGTATACTCGACTATAGCATGCTTACTTGTTTAAAAATCCTTTTTGGTAACTTTATTGTAATCGTATCTTCAGATCTTAACTGTTTAGTTCTATTTTTTCAAGTTTCATTAATAACAGTTATTAATAGCATATCAGTTATGTACTCGTAGTAAGAAAATTGTTATATCATCCAGCCTTTCTTGTCTGAGTTGGAACTATCTTATACTTTCTCGCCAGGGCCCTGGCCTCCGCTTGTTGACGATTTTTCCATAAAAGATTCCCTAACTTATGTAAGGAAACACTTCAACTTTCTTAATTGATTAACTCAAACCCCATACTATATCGTTGATTTATACCCAAATAATTATTTACTCGAAAATAAATGTCAACTTTTTCAAGTAACATAATCCTTTTCATTTATATTACCAAGCACAAAACTGAATAAAGTAATTCTACAATAAATTCTGAATTCTGCCCATCTCTAGTTAACGTTCCGATATGTATCCGCATATATGTATATATTTATTTTTTGGTCTCTTTGCCTACTTTTATGCATATTTAATACGCAATTAAGCAATTTGAATAGCAGCTAACATGGAAAATGCATTTTCACGCTTTTCACCTGAAGCGGCGAGGGGTTTGTCAGCCACGATATCAAAAAGTTCACGTGTCCCCCTGCCCCACGTCCCTGCCGAGACGTACATAATCAATGGAATGAAGTCATGGCTTTTAATTGCTGAAAATATTCGGCGACATTTTGCCATTTATGGGTTTGGACAGTTCAGTTAGTGCTGCTAATAAGACATTTGTCACAGATAATATTGAATTATGAAATTAATCGCTTCCTGGCAAAATTACAATTCAAATTTATGAACATAACCCAATTAAATAGGTTGTCAAGGAACTTCAGCATATGACTTAGAATATAAATAAAATAATAACTATGTTCAAACTGTATTGAGAATGTAAAATCTGTCTCCGTTCTGTTAATGTAACGAATTTATATTATAGTTTACATCTATAATTCAATAAATAAAATAGTGTAAATTGATACCAAATATATAAAACCGCTAGCTATTCTTCTTGATAGAATATATTTTTTGCACATATTATTATTTATTTTGTAATAGTTTGGTAATTTATCTAAGAAGTATTAAATTCTCAAATTAAAATTGACAGAGCATTCACAAACTTCATAAAGAATTGAACAGGTTTCTAAACAATATCCAATTATTCACTGTAATTGTTCAAATTAGCTTTGGAAAGAAATTTCCTTTCATTTAAATACATAAAAAAAAACATTACTAGTTGTAAGTCCCAAAAACCAAGCCAAGTTGAATGATTGGTTTTGATCTATTATTTAAATGATTAAAAGTTTTTCGTTGTTTTCATTGTCTATATCGGGAAATAGCCCATTTTACGCTGCTTTTGTAAATATATTTTTCGTTTTGGTTGTGCAGATTGAACAAGTCAAATGAATTAGGGCAGTATGCATTTTTAATAGAATTCTTATACCCTGTAGTCAGAAAATGAATAGATTGAGTACAATAGGACTGTCGAAATATATGTAACTGAGCCTATAATAAGTATATATATTCTTGATTAACATCAATCCCAGGTCCTTTAAGAGATAGAGACAACAAATCAAGCTTATTAGAAATGATTATGTACGATTAAATTATTTTCCAAATACACAATTAAAAAAACAAATTAAAACCAAATTTTATAGATAATGTTTTGATATTTAGTACATATACATATTAATATGTCATCTTTGTATCATAAAAATTTCAAAACGATCGGGCAAACAGAAATTATTCAACATCCCATTTTATACGAAGCAGATGACAGCGCTCAGCTTGAAGCGTGAAGGTAACATGGTAGACATGGCAACAGGGTATCTGATAGTCTAGCACAATCGACTAGGGCATTCGTATTAGTATGAGCTTGCACTTAGAAGTACAAGAAACGCATTCTACGTGCCATTTTTAATTTCACAGTCACCATTGGTCACTTTACTGACCAGCACAAGGACTGTAGTAGACGCCTACTACTTTACCAAGTCCTGCTTTTCCTCATTGGGCCTCTCGCTCAGTTCTGTAGAGTATGCTCTACCCGCTACCCTCTAACCGGTACCCACTACCCTCGTAGTTGTTATTGTTATTGTTGGTCTGTTGCCGCTTCACTTTGCTTGACCATTCGACGTAGTATTCGCGTTGGTGGTGGTGGTAAGTAGCTCCTTGTCAGCAGTGTTAGGGGTTGCTAGAGGTTTTGTCTCTCAGTTGGTATGGTCAGTCACCGGGCCTTGGTTACGATCAACTTGCCAGCGAGGGGTTGTTTGAGTTTTCTACTGTAACCGGGCCTTAAAATGGCGTACATAAAACGTATCAAATATGGAATTGTCATAGTATGAGCTGATGAAATTGTTGAAACAAAGTAAACAGAGTGGATTTGAGAACTACATGGAAATCATTTGAAAGTAGGATAAAACTTTTCAAAGTAAAGCCTTACAGGAAATGGTTAAAAGCATTGAGTAAGGGTATGAATTTAGCCATAGACATTTATGTAATATATCTTTAAAATAATTTAGATAAAAGTGTATAACCATTCCCTATCTGGAACAAAGGTTAAGATCTCTGTTGATTAAGATCTTCAAATTTTCTTTGTAGCCTAAGACTAAGACTTTCCCCCATCGGGTTGAATATTCAATTCCTATTCTTTTTCTTTAGCTTTCAGCTGTAATTGAACTTTAAGTCTATATTTGATATTTTTCTTTATTACTAAATCTTACTAGATTATTAAGCATTCCCAAAGTGTTGGTGTCGTTATTAGATAATACATAATAACTAAAATTTTTCCATAAATTGATGTATTCAATTATTTGTTTGATTCGGGGCAGCACCGTTCTGCCTCTGTAAATAAATAAATAATTAAAAAAATAAATAAACTATTGGAATCATTCGGAATCAAAACTGTTATTCACTCAGAATTTGGAAAACATATTGAAAATTTGGTTGGAAAAATATAGCCTTTAATCTTGTTGACTGAACATTAGCTGTTGCCTTCAAACATGAAAATCGATTGTTATATTAATCGAAAATGGGAACATAAAATGAGGAGGGATTTTGAATAAAAATTAAGTTTTATTTCAGAGAGTAACAATGAAAGGATTGGATTGATCTGTGGAAAATCACAGATATTGACAATGAGATATGTAAATATAAGCTAATAAGGGTTTTAGAGTGATCCTATTAAAGTAATATATTCTATATATTCTTCAGATATTTTTGATTAACAGATTAATACAGTTTTGATATTTGAAATGCTACAAGTTCTATAGAAATATTATTAAATTTCAAACGCAGAACAATATTAGAGTTGAATTTTTACAATTACTATTATTATTACAATATTTAATATGTATTTTAAAATATTATAATCTTATTTAATTCCTATAGAGTGCGTGCCAAAGATATAATGAAGATTAAAACATCTACTAGATTAACAAGAGCTAACATTATTTTCGCTTATGAAAAATAAAATTATTATATAATTTTAGACGCTGTTCCACCGGTCATATAACTTCAGTTTCTTTTCTCGACATTTCAAATAGAGCGCTAATGGGTTAATGTTGATATAATATATTAAAATATATTAAGGTATATTAATAATAAGTAATAATCCTATACAAAATTGCGGCATTTGTTGCATTTAATATTAGCTTGCAAAACAAATTCAACAAATAAGCAACAGCCAGGAGTCAGGACATGTCGCATGTTGCTGTCCTGCTCGCTCGCACAGCGGCCATTTTTTGGGAATCCTCAATGCAAATATACACAGACACACACGCACACACACATGCATACAGACACACATACACATACACACAAATATGTTGCGCATTTAAATAAACTAATTGAATTGCTTAACTTCTTTCTTTTATTGCAAATTGCTGCATTGTGTTATTACATTTTGTTGTACTTTGCCAATGTTAAAGAATAAATGTAGTTTTCTTTTGCTAAAAAGCTTACCAAAAATTGCCACATTTCATTTGAATTTTGCCAATTGTTAAATGAAATTCTTGTTGTTTTTGGAATGCTTTCTTGGTAAACTTTTCTCCGGTTGTTGTATGAAATGTTATGCAACAAATATTCAACATTTTGCAAATGTTTGAAGCTCTAAAATGCGTTTTTAGGTTGTATGTTTTTTTGGCTTTGCTTTGCCTTCCACCTTTTTTATGGCGTTTTCTTTTGCATTTTGTCGGCGTTTGTTCACTTTTTACTCTCACGCTCTGCTCTCTTCGCTCTCTCTCTGACAGTTTACACTTTAAAGTTTCAATTGCGCACAATCCAAGAAATGGGCAAAAACCACGTGCTTGATTTACAGTATTTGGTATTATTGTAAATATACGCTATTTTTCAATTTCTTGTATTTATTTGCCGCGCACTTTTTGCTAAAGTTTAAAAAACTGCTGCTTAATTTTAAAGTTATTTCATTTATAATTGCTTTTCTTTTTAATTTACGAACACTTTTGGTTGACTTGTTGGAGCCCGTTGCTCGTCCTGCCACGCACTTTCGACGACTAAATTCGCTGAATGCGTTGAAAATTTTTTAAAAATAATTCGATGCTGCGTCGAGCGCGCAAAAATGAATGAAAAGAAGCAGAAGTTCGAGGCGATCGCTCTCGCCTCTATTTGTATTTTTTTGTTCGTTTATTTTTTACAAAGGGGTGAAACGTAATTTGCTTTATAGCGCGGCAAAAGGGAACATTCAACCCCCTGGGCAACCCTAAAAACCCTAAAAAACGGGTTGCCAGCCCAGCGCGACGCTTGGTCTCCGGAGGTTTTCGGTTTCGGGCTGCCTCTCCCTATTGTGTGTGTTCGCGCGCCTGCAAATCACACACACACACACACACACACACATGCAAACATCATCATCATTATTAAGAATCCATTGTGATCATGACGTTGTCCTTGCACAATAATCCGCCAGACCGCCAGACTGTGACTGAGATTCTTTTGCGCCGCTTTGTTGACACACCTTTTGAGGCATTTCCACACACACACACACACACACACACACACACTCACAGAAGTATCTTGCAGATTGATCCGTTCTGTTCTTGGTTCTCCTCGTCCTTTGCCTGCTGAGTTTTTTGGATTTGGATTTGGCGCGCTTTTTGCATAGATTTATTTTTTACTTTTAAAGGACACTTGGCTGCCTTTAGGAATTTGTTTTTTCATTATTCTCTTCAGTTTGTCTGTCAGTTTTCTGCGTTTCTTTGCTCATTTGCATTTTAGCTATTGAAATTTCTGGCTTAAAACTGTTGGCATTCTGAGAATTATCCTTAGGCTGCTACAGCTGAAAAAAAGAAATTAAATAACTAAAAACAAAATATATTCTTATATTTATAATTTATTAATTTCAATAATAATACAAAAAATATGCATTCTTGAAATTAAAAAAAAAAATTTGTGCTTGAGTTGAATTCAGTTTTTCAATTTATAACTTGAGAAAACACATATTTATGACATTTTTTATAGTTTAGTTTTTAAACTACATTGTTAAGAGCCGTTCTTTTCTTAAAACCTTTGAATATAGTGTAGATCAGTCAGTACATGTCAGTTATTCACCATTTACTTTTGATAGAAAGCTCATTGAACTATAAAAACCTATTAGTAAACTCTTTTTGTATTATTGACACTTGAACATTCTGTTTAAACACAACTTCAGAACATTTTTCAACCTTTTAGAGCTCTCTAAGGTGAATGAACTGTAAGCAAGATGAGAGACTCAAAGCCAGGTAAAAGATCAACCAAAAGAATATATAATAAGTAAAATCTTTCCCTTGTGAGGCGAGCTGCGTTCAGGATCCTAAAAAGAAGATTGAGGCAACTTAGTTCTCCCTTATTGTCAACTAAGAAACAGAAGGCAAAGACGCGCAACTAATTTGGAACCTTACAATGAAATAACAACCCCTAGAAGTATAGTATAGTATCTTGTATCCACAATAGTCTGCAATATGTACTATTTGCTGCCCACACATCCAATCAAATAATTGCTTTATAAAGACTGTGTGCTATAACAAATACTGAGAGTATATTAAAAGAACACTGATGCCCAGCTTGATTCTCCCAATCATTTGCACAATCACGCTCCTCATCTAGCCCTTTGCACACTGAACCTGAAATTTGTTGTAATTACAACAACGAGGGGGTAAGTTCGATGAGCACGGCAACAAACTACTCCGATAAAAAAAGGTTAGTTTTTTTTTGGGCAAAGACGTAAAATATTTGCACGCATATCCCAGCAATTACTTACGGTTTTGTGCACACTTTCATAGACGGGGCGATGTCCGGAGGGAGCGTCCTAATGTTCGGAAATCTTATTGCCACGGAAATTCTGAAACTCTGAAACTGTAGATAGCTACTTAACTAGGTATTTTTGACCTGCCCGCAGAAAAGCTACTGAAGAACCAATAAACACCTACATACGTCAAATAGTCCTTGGCTGAGTATTAATAATCTCTAAAGGATCTGCTTGCATCAAGTACAGATCAGCTTACAACAAACTGAAACCGAAGCAGCTGCGCGAAAAAAAAACAAATAAAAAAGGATGCTAAATTCAAGTGGAAACACGACTATGCGATACCCTGTAAGCAGTTTTGATATAACTCTAAAAATACTGTGATAATAGAAACCAAACTTTTAAAATTTTAATATTTCGTGCTATACTACTAAGACCTACAAAACTATAAGAAATGTATAAAAGAAAGTTTCCCATAGAAATAAATCGAGTCTGTCCAGAACCGAAAGCAAGTTAATCCATTGAATGAAGTTCATTAATGGACTATTTTGTATTACCTATATATCAGAACATGTTAGATTTTAATCGTTGATACTTTATTCAATGACGACCTTTTAGTAGGCAACTAGAATATGATCCTTAAATAAAATTTTTCTATTAAATGTTACTTGCTGAATGTATTTGTCGAATATTCCAAGTAATTTAATACAAATATACCTATAATAATATATACATATCAGAACTGATCAAATTCGTTGACCCGAGAATATCCTTGATCTTTTAATGCTGAACTAGAATTCGTGCGTGATCCTAAGTTCACTCTATCAATCTGACTGTTACTAGGTATCGCAATATACACCATTTGTGTATGTGTGTATAGGGTATAACAAAACTGCAGGACGCTGCAAAATCATCGCATTGAGCGAGGCGGATGAAACAAAAACAAAGAGCGACGCTAAAAAAGGGGGAAATTCAATGCCGTGAAAAGGGTAGACGAGGCGACGGAGGGGCCGAGAGACCGACCTCGACTGCGACTGATTGCATGGGCTGAATGAATGGAATGAGAATCAGGATCAGAATGGGTATGAGAATGGGCTGACTGCTTCTGCTCGAGAGTTCGTTATCCTTCTTGCCCAATCGACGGCGCGTCAGCTTTTTGAGAACAATGAGACTGCGCAGGCTGCTCCTGTGCCCGCTCCTGCAGCATCATCATCATCATCATCATCATCATCACCGTCAACTGACAGCGGTACGCAACTGCAGCGGTTTTTTTTTTATTATTTTTCATTCTAGTCATAGGGTTGCGTTCGGTTTTGAGAGTTCCTTTGGAAACCAACAAAAAAAAACACAACAACAAAGAGCACTGCAATGGGTGTTAACGGCAATGCTGCGGCTGCTGCGCTGCTGCTGACGCTCATGATCCTGGAATGATGATGCGGATGATGACTCTGCAGTACATTGATCTTCCTAAACGGAAGACAAAAAGAAGAAGAAATTTCCGCTCTATGCGTCTGGAAACTTATTTTGCATTTGGCATTGAAAAACTATTTATAAGCAGACTGCTGTGTTTTGTTTGGTAATTGATAGAATATTTAATATTTGAGTATACTCGGAAATATAACAACACGTGTCGTAAAGAATTTGAAACATTCATTAGACCTTAGAACCCTTTTCGTTTTCAGTTTGGTTTGATCCGACTTAAAATTATAAATTATGGGATCTGGCATTAATATGTTTTGATAATCTAACTAAACATTATTTAAGATATTGTAATTTTGTTTAAAAAGTGTAGCGCAATATATAAATTAAGTGGAACTAGCCATTTAAAACTATCTGTATGAAACTTGGCAGAGATGCTTTTTGCTTCAGTACACATGTTGCAACTATCCTACCATTATAACTGATCCTATCATTATAACATTTAGCTGCCATAGAAATGATTGGATTAAATTTGATTTAAATATTAATCTGCCTGAGGATCATTAGTTAGAAAAATGAGTTGTATGAAAATCTTGTAATTTTTCCAAATATTTTAACCAATATCAGGCATTTGCCGTTTAAAAGTTAGCTTATACTTGATAAAAATCGGATCACTATATCATAAAGCTGCTAATCGATCGCAAAAATCGGTTTCTTTAAAACTGTTTTACGAGGCTATATTTATAATTTCGGCACACTGATCCTCTTTCGTGTTTTTTTTACAAAGTATAACAAAATTTCAATGACTTAACGACTGGAGAGCTGCCGCCATCTATCAGTCAAGCTCAGCGTCTAAAATGTACAACACATAGATGGCGCCACATCAATCTTCACGAACACATGACGCAAGTACAGCAGGGTTCGCAGCAGCATTAGTTCGTGCAAAAATTTTTGAAAGCAACGTTTCTAAATTATTAAAACTAAAATTAAAATTTAAAAATGTTGCAAAAAAATCTATAAATGATTTAAAATTAACATTAAAAAATTAAGTTTATATTATAATATATTTTATATACTAAAATTATGCAGCGAAAATCGTAAAACTGATTCCATTGAATATGTGAACATTTTAATTTGTGTATAATTTCAATTATATATTGATACTACTCTCACTTAAAATATATTTTATTGCTAGTAGAATTTGAAATTTTTGTACAAGTCCCGTACTAAATGGAATTTGCCCGATTGCTCTATTGTATACGCAAAAACTTTACACCTTCCATAAACTTTAACAACCCACATGACGACAAAATATCTCATACTGACGTAACTATTACTAATTGTTTCTATACTCTAGCGTAAGATATTATAATTTTGTCAGGAAATGTGTAACGAATGCCAATACACTTCCACGACCCCATAAAGCACATGTGTACATATTATAATATGTGATCTTAATAAGGATGACGAGCTGAGTCCACGTACTTTGCCTGTTTGTAGAGAATACTCACTCACTTTAAGAGCTTTTTTAATAATACTCGGTCTACTTGTAAGACAAAAGAAAAAAGTTTTCAAACATTTGGTTTCCATAGATATCTCAAACGTAGTGGGATCACTATATATTAAAGTAGTTATAGGAAATATTTTTTCTTGAGAATTTAATATATTATACAATCAACATTTCAATAACAATCGATTAAAAATTAAGTTTCTCTATGAATAACTTTTCTGTAAAGATGGATATCTTCGGTACCCTTTTGGTATTCGCGACTCTTTTGTATAATAATCATGTTAACAATTTTATTAGCATCACCGATAGGGTATTAGATATTCGGCATCACGAAGATAGTTTTTCTTTCTTGTTTTCATGAATGACTTTTCACCATACCACGAAAGTTGTACGTCACGTCCGAGTATAAAACCAACTTTCGACACGAAAGGCGAAAGGAGAGTTTAAGGTCAATGTGAGTTGTAAATGAGAAGGTCAGTGGCAGTGCAAAGAGTCAAACGCTACCAAAACCCCACCGAAACCGACAAGCATACTCACACACACACACGTACAGTCTCGCTCTCCCTCTCTCACCCACTCTCTTGGTGATTTAAAACTTTGTTGCACTCTCTGCAAACACGCTTATCGGAGATTTGCTTTTGCCGACTACTTGTACTTATAGGATGGAGAACATAAAAAAAGAAAATTCACTGTGGGTCGCATTCGCAAATTTGTCATCGAGCGCCGCAGAACACACTAAAAAGTTGTCTAGACCAAGATAGTCGTCTAGAAAGTGAAAATTATGAAATAATTTGTGCGAACATATTTGAGATATATAAGTGAACAATACATATATACGGTTATAGCCATGGCTAAGGAAACCAGTAAAATGGTAAGCTACTCATTTCCTTTATCAATTATCGTTCTTACCGAATGTTGAAATTAGATTTTGCTGTTGGGCACAATTCAATTAATGATACCCCTGCGACCTTGAAATCAACTTTGTGTGTGGTGCGTGGGTGTGTCGGGTTGGACTCATTAGGCACTGACAAGCCCCTTGGGGTATATCCTTAACGAGTAGCAATCCGATTTTATTGGTCATACATTGTGTTAGTTTTACCTCAGACAGTTGCTGACAGGTAAGGATATCTTGAAGGCATAAAGGGCAGTCCTTGGGGGTTTGACCTTTGGACAAAATAAGTTATTTAAGAAGTTGAAATTTGTGTAAATTTCCAGCTTATTTCTTTTCTAAAATGGCAAATATTTAATCTCTTTTTTGAGTTATCAAGCTGCCAGTTAGCGAGACTTTTATTTGTTTTTCTTATACGTCTTTAAATTTTTTATATATACTGCGCCAACCCTTTGCCTTACTACTTCTCAAGTGGCCGTTCCCAAGCTACTGAGTTCCACTCGGCCTGCAATATAAATAAAAACTTTTTTATCAGAATTTTGCTCTTATTAATGCTTCTTCTTAATTCTCTGCTTCCATATAAATATTTATGGTATATATATACATATGTACATATTGTGTATAGCCAATTCTTCCCTACTCTTCCCCTACGCAATGAATTTACATTATACTAATGATGATTTCATCACTTTGCTTTATCAGCTGACAGAAATGTCATCTTCGGGTATGAAACTAGAGAATCCCATGACTAACTACACTTTGAAGATTTGTTATCCAAGCATAAAATTATTACGGTAACCCACTCGATGACGTCGTTTATCTCTGCTTTATTTGGGATGGCAATCTGCGTCTTATCGGACAAATCTTAGCGCCTTTTGTTATCTGTGTCTGGCAACCACCTGACCAACAGAAGTCGTCGCATTACCGCATGATAAGCTATGAGAAAAAAAGAGAACAGTTTTCCTTAGGCAAAATAATGAACATGCCAAGGTTCTTAAAGGCAATTAATAAAAAGGCTTAAGAATGTTTAAATTTGGCAAAACAATTTGCTTATACACATGTGATAACGTGGGGTTCCGTATTATGAATGGGGCTTTTGTTGCCGGGGATTACTGGACTCTGGTATAGTTTAAATACGAATTATTACGATTTGCAAATGTTATGTGAGAACTTTCATTTCTCTATTAAATTCGTGCCTATTTTTTATAACGATTATTTTTTTGAGCGTCCGGCCCCTAATCATAAAGTACGTACTAAAAATATTACCGCCCATTCATTTTATCAGTCTCGTCGTATGTCTAGTCATATCTTACTCGTATAATGTACATAACAAAATTTAATTGCGGCCCAAATAATAAAAAAACAGTAATAAATATAATGTAGTGTTCCTCAAGGTTGCTTGGTTTACTCAACTGTCAATTGATATAAATGAAACTAGGCACGAAACTGATAAAACATGTATCTAATGCAGATAAATATTTATACAATAAATTTACTTATGATTAATAAGTTAATTGACAGAAATAGCAAATAGTTACTATCAAATTGAATATCACACAATTGTTATTTCCTCTTTTACACTTACATAATTCAATCGATTGCTTTGTATTTTTCAGAATACTTAAATAAAAACCAAACAAATATGTATCTTGAATTTAAGATCTCTATACAAACCTTGGCGATATCTATCCCATATCTTTAAAGCAGATCGGTTAACTGAAGTTTTCTTAAACAATTTCTGTCAAATTGATTTTATTTTCATATTACTATCTATTATCGATCTGATTTAAAGTAGGTACAAAATCCATACACCATTTGCTAAAGTCTATCATGTCTACATTATAACACAGAGTACAAGTTTGTTCTATTTATAAAGATCTTAAGCACTCGCTGCGTACATTTGTTTATATATTTAGTATATTTCGTTTTATAATAAATACATTTACCCAAAAATCTCCAAATGATCTAGCTTCAACCTCAACCCCGCTCTCTCACGTGCCCGCCAATGACGCACTTGTTGTGGAACCCAAAACAATTGACGAACACAGAAGTCAAGGATGTATATAGTATTTATATAGATACATCTATATCTACATGTCATAATACAATTTTTGTTTAGAATACGCAATTTTCACTTTGGAGGCGTTGCCTGAACTTTGTATTTGTATTATCTAATAGGTATGACAAAACCATATCTTGGACCTGTGGCCATAAATTTTTATTTTCCTTAATTTAACGACCCGCATTTTGATGATATTATATGGCTATTAAATGTGGGTCATTCAAAATTGTGCGCTGATTTTGTCTACCATTGTTTTGACTTGGAAACAAATAAAATAAAACTGATAAGTTTAGCGCAACTTAAGCTATAACTGGTTTTAGACAAGACTCGTCAAAGAACTTCCAATGAAGCAAAGTAGTTAACGATTTTTGCCTAAAAATAGCTTGAGGCAGTCGAGGCTGTAATTATTCGCTTGTACTATTAAGGGAACTAGCAAGAAGGACCAGTAGACTGGTCTAAAAATACACATAAATAGAATATTATTCCACCTTTTTGTCCATTTATGGCAACGCCACTTCGACAAGTTGGCAACACCGCAGTGATGAGTTGGCAGGGCGGATCGATAAATTCTGAAATTTATGTTAAACTGTCAATCGCAAGCTGTTTTTTGTTTCTATAGGTATAGGAATGAATGGAATTTCTATTTTTGCTTTAAATTTTCAAGTATTGTAGATTAACTGATTGATAAACTTTAACAGGCAGATCAGCTAATATGAACGTTACGAGCACAGGCCAATGGGCTTTTGAGCTTACAGGCTCTTAATGTATACAAATATATCATTTATTTAATCAGGTTTTTCAAGGTTCAAGTTCCTTTCAACTGCAAGTTGAAGGCAGTCAAATATTTACACAATTAATATCAAAAACTTTCCCGAATTTTGGCGACACGTTTTGCTCTCAATTCCATATGTACTTAGTATACTCGTATATAACATTTAATTCTGTATTAAAGCACATCAAAGAAAATATTCTCTTTCATTGATGCAATTACAAATTATGATATATACTTTAAAATGTGATATATTCGAATGTCTCTCATTTAAACTCGTGCGTTTTACAACCAAAGACTCGTCTCGTTTTTGTTTACACGAGTATTATATGTACTTAGTTATACGGAACTTGAATCCAATTAGTATTACTCAACTCGAATACAATTGCATTCTTATATCGATTGTGAGCAATAAATATTTGATATTTATGCACAAATTGTCCTTGTTTGTAATTTTTTGAATAAAATATTCAAACAATTTTCAATGTGACATTGAATTATTCAAACTGAATATCTGTCTGGGTGTGAGCATAAAATAAATTGCCAGATGGTCTGCGTTTCTGTATTGATAAATCAAAAAAAAAGCATTTCAAATTGATTGTGCCAATGTTATTTAATGTTATTTAATCTCTAACAATCTCACGACTTTGGTATGGGTTAAGGCTCCATACTTGACATTAGTATTAGGTACCTTTGAAGACACAAATGTATATCGAATACTTATCTATACGAAATTGAGTTTTTGTGGCAATCTAGACGTGTTTTCAAAGCAATCTGGTACAATATATATTTATTTCCACTTTATTTCTACCCGTGTGACAAAATATAGCAGGCAGTCTATCTACATCTTAGATATCTTACAAAAAATTGAATTTATTTGCAATTAAATATGAATTACCCTGCCAACTTGTCGACTGGGTGTTGCCAACTTATTAATGTGGCGTTGCCACAACTTTTCACAGGTCTAACATTTTTTTGATACGTGATTGAGAAAACGAAACGCATTTCACCTGACATGAAACTAAACTTAAAACGAAACTCCTTTCTTTATATTCCATTTAAGAGGTTAACTTTGTTGCAAGCAACTCTTAATCATAAAACAAGTTTTAAACTTAGCTCTGGCCCTTACAAAAGGAACATAATTAATTCGAGTTCTTCGAATATCTGTAGACTGTAGACCCTTTGATATGAAAGTCCAGTGATTTGTACAGTTGCCTAGCAAATTAACGCAGCGGTCCGTGGTAAATTGCCAGTTATATATTTAGTAGCTGGTGCAACTTGTGTCCAGCAATAACCTGTTGCACTTTCACTGTAATTGGGTCTCTCAGATCCCCCGGGTGCAGGCAGCATCGATTGCAGAAGTCGTTACACATGTTTACGGCTACCATAGCCCGATGATAACGCACTCCGATGACTGATAAGCACTTGTTATGCCAGTCTCAATGCATAATTTGTTTTTGCACATAATCCCCTTAAGCCCCACCATCTCGAATAGGTGACTGGTTGGCTGGGTCGGCAACTTGTTATTGTGGCTAATATTGGACTTAGATACCGGGTAGTCAACATTTCCTGCATGCAACAAGTGTCCACCGGCAGCAAAAAATGCTGTTTGTCAACATTTGTAAGACAACCTGCATGTTGTTCTACCCTGTACCCATAAAATAGTGTTACAAGGGTGTCATAAGGTTGAGCTATTATATGTAACAGGCAGATGAAAGCATCCTGATACTATAAACTAAAATGTACTATGTTAATAGCTTTGATACTCGATAGTTGTCATTAAATGCTTTCTAAGGGTATTTCAAACCTTATATTTTATGCTTAAAATACATTAATTACATTGAAATCATAATTATATTTAGATTTTTGTACTTTCCCATATGTATTACATATTTGACCCTTAATTTGAAACTCTAAATGTGAACATAAAAAAACCCCATTGTATCGACAGTACCTAAGTTAATTTTACAGCACTTAACATATGTACATTTATGTAAAAGTAGGGTATCCTCTGGTCAAGCAATATTGACTTAAGCAGGCTTGTTTTCCATGTCTGTAGTATTTACTGGAATTTTCTGGTAACGTTTTCCATTGGTTTTGCTGCCCGACCTGTCCGGAGTCCGGACCGTCAGGTATTGCTCTTGGCAACCTTTCTTTTTCTCCTGCTGCTTTTCCTACTTCTTGCCTGGCTTGTGTCTGTGTGCATGGTATCACGTTGTCCCTCCCCTTCCTAAACTGAACCCGAACCCGTTTCAGCCTTCGTATTTGTCGCTGTTTAGTTTGCCTGTTGCTTTTGGCTCTTCCATTTGTATTTTTGGGCTTCTTTGTTTATTAGGGATGGTTGCGTGAGCAAAACAGCTTGAGGAAGGTTTAGAAACGTGTTGAGCATTGTTAATTGTTTCATTTGGTGCAACGTGAGAGTATAGTCTAATAATAATGTAATTTACTAGTATTACAACGTTAATAATACAACATATGATATATCCGCAATCTTAGCTCCAGTAAAATTACTGTCCAAAATATATTATTAATCTAAAGAATTCCAAAAACCTTATGATATTCCAGCAATCTTCGATTCAATTTATAATTAATAAAATAATTGCATAACATTGTCAAACCTCAACTGTTTTCCTTGCGGATTGTTTATTTTGTATTATTTAAGCGCTAGATTCATTTGGCATATGAGTTTTATTCATTAGTAAAAATAACCTGTATTTTTATGATTTTAAATCATTACCCTTAATATAGAAATAAAAGTACAAAAAATTCCAAACTGCTCTTTAAAAGATTGTAGATATTATAATTAGAAACGTAATTAAACACTATTGAAAAACCTTTGTTATTTGACCCACACTCACGGTGCCATCACTAACAACCAAAGAAATCTCTCGTTCAGGCTCTCTCGCACATGTCAAACTCGTGTATTCCATTTCTCACTATGCTCAACTTGTTGCGCTGCATAGTGGAAGAACTTTGGCTAATTATAATGAAAATGTTAATGTAATTTATAAATACTGTACGACTCACTTGATTACAAGGTTGTTATTCTTTTCAAAGGATTATTTGTAAGATCAATTAAACGGTGGTAAATGTGAGAAACATTCGAGTTAACATGTAGGGAAAATTGTATTAAAATCTAGCTTGTGTAAATATAGCTCCAGCCACTACGTATCTGTGTTTAGAATTGTTCTTATTGTATTTAAAATTGTGTGTAAATAAAATATACTAAAAAGTGAAGGAGTCAGTAGATCTGCATACAAAAAACTGTATTAAAAAACCAAAGAAAATATATTAAAAGTGAGGGGGTAAAAATAAATATTTTAATTAAAATTACAACTTTAAAAACGGTTCTATTATTTTTATAAAATCGTTTTATATATATTTTTATTTTTAAGTCAAATTAAAATTTGTGATCAATTTGTCTCATATATCTGACTAGATTTGGGGTTTTCGGCTTATTATTATTATTTTAGCCTTAGTCAAAGCTGAATTTGATATCTCCCTGACTCCTCCCTCCTTAACAATCTCTCTCAGTTTAACTATCGAGCTGCATTAATAATAAATAAATGTCGTATGCCGCCGGATCAATCGAGGTTCTTTCACATTTAGCTTGTAACAGGCACAACGTCATCCACTGTGCGTTAACACACAGATACACACACACACACAAACACAGTCATGTTATGGCTGTTGTTATGCCGGCGACAGTCAGAGACTCGTAAAGTCTCTAGAGTCAGTTCCATCGGGCGATTTCTCGAGTGAGTTTAGTCGCGCATTGCAAGGTACACGAATCGGGCGTGTTCTGGTCAACGTCTGGTCTACCCCGTCTACCGTTCTTCGTCGACTTCGATTTGTGGTCTCGTCTCTTGGAAACGAAAGAATTGGCCGCTGAAAGTTCCAAAAAGTAAATAAAATACATAAGCATGCTACTATATAGAAATGGAAGAGATAATGGAGCGACGTCGAACCGACAAGCACATTTGAAATGAAACGAATTAAATATGTAGTAATTATAAGAAACTTAATATATAATTGTTGTGCGTGTATGTGTGTGTGTAGATAGAATAATATGTGTGTATTGAATGTAGTGTGTCTAACGGCGATAAAAATACCGCGCTGTGTTTATTTCAATTTTTGGTTAGGGAATGTCGCACATGGCGAAGAACAATTTACTGACGTTTGCATTTTCCTTGCATCCTTGTGTAAATGTTCCAGCGAGTGAGTTCTGATAGGAACACACATTTACCGATCATTCCCCTTTCCCCCCAACTGTCATCAATATGCTGACATCCACATAGTATTTCTGAAGACCCCCATGCTTTCTTTGTCTTCTGCGTATGGCCAGTTTATTTTAGTGTTCTGTTCTTGACTTTTTTTCATGCGTTGCATTTTCCCACTCCCTACAGCTGTTTATGTGTGTGTGTGTGTGTGTGCGTGTGTGCATATCTTCCTTTCCTTCTTGCATGTTTTTTACCATCTGATTCCTCCACCGATTCTCCGACGGAACCGAAATGAAAGCAGCTGCTTAGAACATTTGTTGACATGACCGGAGACCATTTGTATGTCTGTAATTGTGCTTATTTGCAAATTGTTTACCTTTAGACAATGTTTTATTCTCGTATTTGTATTTGTACTATGTGCTATGTGAGAAATTTAACAGCTGTGTGGGCGGAGAAGATTTCTTTACAATTTATAGTAGCCCACACCTTAAATTTTTCGAAACATTTAAGTTCATTTTTCCTTTATATTATTCTTCAAAGACCCTATGAGAGATTGTTCTACAGAATTCTTCACTGAATACAGAGCTAGCTCAATCGGCATAGAAACATATGTATATTGTAGAAACATAGAATTCCAGACTCTAAAACCCGGAAACATGCAAGTTTATTCCTTTTTTGATTATTTATTTATTTATTTCTAGTAGAAAACATAAACATTTTTAATGTATACGCCGAAGGTCCTAGCAGCCAGTGCAATGTAATAACACAAGTCAGGTATAGTTCTTATAAATGAATCTAACTTTCAATAAATAAATAAATCTGTAATGTATAAAAAATTATAGTTTTCTTATTCTTTCTCCAAGTGTTTTCTGATCTTTCTAAAGTTTTTTGTGGACTACGAAAATTCTAAAATTTAAAAATACTTTACTATACTATTTTTGTATATTACCGGACTTGCAGTAAATTAATTTGTAATACGTATACTGATGAGATCAGAAGCTGATAGTAATAAAAATGGTTTAAAAAACAGCAAGAAACTGTAGACCCTGTCATTCAAATATTTAATGAGAATGAGATGCACTTTTAATTAATATAATTGCAAAACTAACACTAACAAATTATGCAGTTGTATTTATAAGATTTTTACACCGCTTAACGTAATTATATATTTATTTATATTATTCGAATTGTGAACCACAGTACACAAAAGTATTCATTATATTACTCCTAGCTCAACATTAAATTTCAACGAACTGAAACTTGTAAATCAAATATTCGTAGATTACGTTATATTTTTAGGTTTTAATACTTTAGGCATCATGCTATTGTATAACACGACCATTATTTATAAATGGGCCAGTCTCAGAATTGTCTAATCGCTGGTCAGCCAAGCTAATCTCTAAAAGTATCTATAGCTATGTCAGCTAGCTATCTACAAGTCAAACATTTTCAATGCCGGCTGTAGCATAAAAAGTCCACACATAATCGCGCGATATTTTGTTTAAACAAAACACACATACAAATGGTATATTTTTTGTTTTTGTTTTTGTTTTTTTGTTTTGCACTTCACTTCGTGTGCATTTTGCATTTAAAACAGCAATTAGCCATTAAATTCACAAGTTGTGTTTCGGGTTTAAAGCATGTCATTGAACTTACTGACTTGACTTGGTTGAAAGGGTCTTGCACGTTTTTTTCGGAGCAGCTGTGCATCGAAACTGTCTAGGCATATCCTATATACTAACTGTGTTTACTTATGAAAGCTGGTTCCACCTTTAGTATGGAATCAAATCATTAAATCTACACAGCAAGTTTTTAAGTACTGGAAAGCAGGTAGAAAAATTTCCAAGCGACTCATTGGTAAAGGAATTTTCATTTGATAACAAATGTTTAATTCATGCTTTCAATTAAGTGACACACAGGGTAGTATTTATTTACCCCATTACCATTTCTTCCTCATCTTTTGTTTCCTGTACCTACTATAGGAAATTGTTAACCAAGCATCCAATAAACACAGTAGACCAAATACAACCTTTTATAAACAGTAAGTAAGCGGCAAAAATGCATTAATATACGACTACAGATCTCAAATAAACTCGCACTGTCCAGTATAGACTAGTTTCTTATAATAAACATAAACTAGCTTTTATTATCTAATTCATCTTAATGATGTCCAACCTTTCTAAACATTTACTCCACCACCTGGTTTGTTTCCACTGTTAAACAAGTTAATCTATAGCTAAATGAGACATTCAACCATATCTCTTTAAAGTAAATATTATTGGGAACAAAATAATGAAAATTAGCTGCCTCTTTGTGCACGCAGATAACGTGATTTTGTTAGCCAATTGATTCACACCCAACGAGCTTGCTAATCAAATGCATACCTACCAACAAATCGTTGCCGTCATTGATATATAATATCATCATATTCCTCTAATCTATACGATATGACCGATATCAAATGTTGTGTGTGGTCATTGAACGCATTACCCAAATACTTATATTTAGATAGATAATTACTGGTTTAGTCACGATATAACTAAAATATAGATTACTGGCAAGTTAATCGATATACATTGGATTGCTTTAGAAGCTTATGCTTGGACAAATAATTATAAATTGTTCTTGATCTTTTATTAAACATATCTTCTTTTAATTGAACTGGATTTTATTAATTCTAAAAATGATTTATTTATTTTAATAGGATTTTAATTTTAAAATTTCTTTTTTAAGTTGTTGTGTATACCAAAAACTAAAATTGTAACTTGTAAAATCACGATCTATTTAGGTATATTGTATTGTATTTTCCTTATTACGTTGATCAATTCTACGTATGAATCATTTATGGAACAATATCAGCTTATTATGCAAATATTTTTGTAGTTTAACTCGCATTGTAACTTTCAAGTTCATTCACATGACATGTTAATTGGCGCAATTATTTTAGTTATTGTTCTGCAACAAGCTGACTGCCATCTATGGAAATTTAAATACCCAAGTATTTCATGGAGTTAATTTACATTTCGTATGCCAGACATTTAATAGAGAAACGGGTCAGAAGCTCAATATTTTATTGATACTGTAATTGCATCTATAATGCTCATAAATCAATGATTTTAGTCAGCATGGAGGTCATGTGGCCAAAAAAACTCATAAAGCAAATATAGGAAGTTATCGGAATGAATAATTAATAATGTGGTTACAGCGTAATAACCTCAGAAATTAAATAATAACTACTTAACGTAGCAATTATTCTAAAGAAAGATTATTAAAAACAGCAAATATATAGTTAGGCCAGTTCCGACTTCCGATTTCAATCAAATCATTCGGAATCAAACTTTTTAGATGTTCTCAATTCCGAATAATTGAGCTAGGGATTTGAAATGAAAAGTTATTGGGAATGGGAGCAGGCTTAATTGTGATTGGTCACATTCTGGATAGTTTCTTCGCAGTCTTGTTGTTTAATCTGATAGTACTTGTTATATTTGTCTAGAACTTGCCAGTTTTCGTTTCCGATGATTTAAACCGCAAATATTTCCATATCAAATAGTCAACATCAATAAAGGGCGCGTTGAAGTATACAAAGCTTATATAGTTGTCGCACTTGTCTCAAGGTCTGGAAAACGTCTTGCTATATAGACGTCGCTACCAGACACAATATTGAATCTTAAATGGATTCTTTTAAAATACTTATATATTGATACGAAAAACGTGTCAGTTTCCTTTCCCCCATAGGTTGCTTCAGTTCCAGTTTGAAAATGCTGTTGTCAGGTGCGCTCCATGTGAATGACCACAATACCAATTTCCATATAAAATATATTCGAACTGTCGATTGCGAATGTCATAAGGTGACTTTGCAACTGAGACTTTGTGGTAATGAACACACGAGTTAACTTAAGGTGCAGCTACACTTGGGCCTTAAAATTTAAATAATACTCGTATGCTTAGAGTTTACTTAGGCCACATCTAGAGTTTAAACTTCAATTATGGACTAAAGGCTGATTTGAGTTTACTTTAGATACACGTACAGTTGAGTCTTACAATTTAAATTATGGGCTAAGACTGATTTTGAGTACTTGCGCAATATTTGACAAGAGAGTTTAATTTTAGCCATAGTTTTGTGTACTTTGAGTTTAATAATCGGTTTGTCGCCTCTATAAAAGCAGATTAAAAGTGTATTATTAAGGGTCTAAAGTGCGCGTGTTACTCAAGTAACACTTGAGTTAAAATCTAAATAAAAGTGCTTATCAACTATTGAAAATAACAATAATTTAAACATTGAGTAGTCCGTGAGCTTGTGCTAAGTTTGTATACCCTGTAAAAAAAGGAACTTGTGCTATACTGAAATCATCAAAATTGACCTTAAATTTCATATAACATCTTTAAGTTTATAATAGTTCTATACCAAAAATTTGATATTTGATTATATATCATAAAAGCTACTTAACTAGCTAAGCGTTCTCTAAATGATCCCATATAATTGTTTATAATTTTATCGTTTTAATTTGACTCACTAAGGATTATCTTTTGTCACAGCTGTTTATAGCATTGTTAACTTTATGACAGCCAAATTACCTACTACTGCATTTTGCATTTACTATACGTATATTTTCTTATCTATTGAAGTATGAGCAGAATAGAAGAGAATTTTGATTTAGGATTGTTGATACATGGTTATATCTGATCTATGATATGATATGGTACTATTTGGTAACTGTTCTGACAGAAAAAATGTATCATAGCATTCAGCAGGGACAAAACTGTATCAGTTTGCATCGATCAAGCATGAATTCTTTTCTGGACTCGCTCATAAACATGATTTTGTATGATCCCAAGTTAGGTATTGTATGTACCACATAGTTCTCTTATCTTGCTTTACCTTTTCGAGCTTATGGGCTTCATTTATAGTAGGTTGTATATGTATCTCCTTTATATCAAAAGTTTACGGTCCTTCTTCAAGTTCTTTATTCCCTGATGGAACAAAGGGCTTACTGTATCCTTAAGTCTTCTTAATGCTTCAATCTCTTTGTTAATTAACTTCGTTTCTGTAATGCCCGCTCTTACACTTAAGCAGAAATAAATTTAATTTATGGCTGAAGTCGATCTGATAACTAATTGCAAGTGCTATAAATTCAGCTTTTGGACAAACGCCTCAGCTGCAACCAGTTTACACCTGTTCATAACGGTTACATTTGGTTTGGTTTGGTTACGAAAATGAAAATAATAAAACTTTATTCATTTTTGTGTCAATCTCAACTGTACATGCAAGATTTGTGTGAAATGCATTCAAGCTAACTTAAGTTTAGCTGAATACGTGATCATTCCAGGGTTATTTAATACATAACGCCCATGAGTAAGATTTGCCCCCATCTTGAGGGGCAACAGTTGGTTGTCAGCCTTGCTCCCATATGTTGCAATAGAATGTGTCTCATGGCCCATTATACTCGCGTCAATTAATTCGAAAACACTTTACTTATCGTAGCGCCGAACATGATATCTATATATTCTATATCTCTACATCTTGGAACTTCCATTTCATTAAGACAAATTTTCATATAACGAGCAATTAATTTCCAGTTTACACTTTTTAAAACAATTAAATATCAGAAAAACAATGCTTTCAGTTCCAAGTATTCTATATGATGTGCTTTTGTGCGCTTCAATTAACGGTACACGACAGAACCCTATTACTTTATAGGAAAGGGGAAGAGCTCCCTGTAATTATGACAATAACTGATTTCAATTGTGATTATTATCCGTCAAGTGAATAGTTTGGGTGTATAGCGTATTATTAGATTGTAATTGACGTCTGTAGTATCACATTAGATCGTGTAATAATATATCTTTAATGGAATATCAATTTAGCTTTTTTCATGGAACATGCATTTTAAAACACTATATATCAGTTTCTATAAATAATAAATTAATACAACTCTACATTTCAAACATAGAGAATGAAAGAAGGTAGTTTCAAATCTATAACTTACATATGCGTAAAAATAATAATAATAATTCCATAGATTTTAAATAAGGAATTTGCTTTTAAAGAGTTTTTAAACTTACATAAGAAATATGCTTCTTTTTCAAGTTAGTTCTTAATAAATTCCTCCGATGCATTGAATTTCTATTCCATACCATAAAACTGTACATTTCTGTATTGATTCAACTAATTAAATGGAATTATTATGTTTACAATATTCATTATGTTCCTTTCCATTGCTCTCTTAAGTCTATTGTAAATATTTACATGTTATTCATTACAGAGATGGGTGATATTGTCATATAATCATTTGAATGTTCTCTTCCATGTAGTACTACGTAGTGTACATTCTACATATTGAATTTTGATTGATACTCAGGGCACAATTTGACGTAGGAAGGCATTGTCAATTGATAGCCTATCTACTGTGCTATTTAACCATGTGTATGTATAAAATCTATAATATAAGTTCATATGTGTTACACTTTATCAATTTGGCTGGTTGTTGTTCTCCTCCACCCTTGCCTTACCTCTCAGTTCCTATCGGCACTGTAATCAATTAAGCACACACTCAAGAACATGAACATCGCATCTATGTATGTATATACACGGCGTACAATAATTTAGACTTACAGAATGCGGTCATACCTTATTTCGAATGTGACCCTATTCAACTTTTGACGCGTGTTAAAATTTCAATAGATTTGTTTATTTTTTTTTAATTACTCGTGGAAATATTTTTTAATATTACGACTGACTTTTGACATGATCCCCGGTTTCAACAATTCGCACGCGTCAACAGGAAAGTTTTTTAAATGTATGTACATATTATATTCATGTATTGTCGGTAGGAGCTTATAGATAAATCTATTATAAATTCCTCATTAATTACATGTAGTAATTCATTTTCATGTGAACACGTTTCAGGGCCCCCTGCCGTCTGGTAAAATGAGAATTCTCTATAAAAATAATCAAGTGCTAGACTAAACACATTGAAGCTGCTCTCGTGCCTGGGTACGGTGTAAAAATTAAATGCAAATTTTTGTCGCCTATAGATCGAGTTACGGCTTTCTGAGCACACAAATAAACTGCAATTTCAATAACAATATGCGAGAAACTTGAAAACGATCAGATTACAAAAACAGATCATAAAAGAGCCGACAAGTTTTCAAAAATATCAAAACAATACAAAAAAAAAACAATTGTTCAGGAATTATGCTAAACTGACCCACAAAAGGTAGCGAATATTATTGTCCGATTGTTGCAAAAGATTTGCTATTTTAATACGAAACTGATATATTCAAGTAAAATTGTCTATCAGGAAAATTTGTACGCTTCCCTATGAAGCTAATATTTATAGTAGTAACTCACATACAAATTGTACTCACTCTCTGCCGCTTACTCTCTTTTGAGAGCACTTGTTTCACTGATTCTTCTTTGTGACGTATCCGTAAACGTAACTTTTTGGTTGTAAGATATACATAAATGGGAAAAGCCAGGTATAGAAATGCGCCTTAAGTTCTTTTTGAAATGTTTCCGGGTTAACCGAAGACATAAAATATATAAAATGAAGATAACTTGGCTATAAGTATTTATAATGGCCATTTTCTAAATACCTAATATATGTACACATTAAAAAACACATTAACTTAATGATATATGCATATATGAGCCATACTATAAGTTTGACGAGTTGTTTTTACGGAATATGACTAAAATATTACTTAAAGAGATAGTTGCGATGACATTTGAAACAACTCTATTTGATATATAACTCTATTATAATATAGCATATTGTTTTTGTGCAATTGTTTTGTTTTAGAATGTTGTGAATGACCAAAACTTACTTACACTCGCTGCTAAAAGTATATACACAGTGCATAATAAATAAAATCCATAAATGTCTTGAATAAATTATATATAATTGATGTGACTCATCAGTCGAAGAAACCTTAACAAACTGTTGATATTTTTTAAACCTCGACTTTACATTTTATGTTTTTCCACTACAGTCAACGTACTACACGTTGCATGTGGCACGCCATAATTGCCTTTCAACGCCATTTCACTTTCCCTTTCATTACCCACACTATATTCTAGTATTCTTAGTTTCTATAATATTGACATTGACATTGGCGCCGTTGGTCGTTGGGCGGCTATAATTAGTGGTTGTTGTTCTTAGATTTCATTTGTATCTGCGACTAAGTTAAATATACACATGTATCTAACGGACTAAGGTAAATACACATAAGTATCTTATAGATACGTTACTGTAAGATACAACGGCACGTGGGCGCTTACTATAACGTATGACTGGACTTAACGAACCCATTGATTGATAGTGTGTGTTATGTATCAATTGACTGGACGTGCCTCCCATGGAAACGAACTTTGGAAAAAGTTTATATATATAAGTATATATAGAGTATATAGTATACGTATGTATGGAGAATTTGCGCATTGATTACCTAACACTTAGCGGGGCGGTGACGTACATAGAATGGAGGCCAGCGACGCCGTCGTCATGAATATTCGCCTATGAAATATTTATATACCAAACCCACAAGTGAACGTACAGAAACCGAGCAGACGTTGACAGTTTTCTAGCACACTCGTACACACACCATAAGATTCCATTTCCATTCGCCTGCACAAATTTTGCAAAGAAATTATGTCATGCCCCTATACCCTGTTGATTGTGAACCCTTTTAAAGTAGACCGCTGTAAAGGGTATAATAGCATAATAGATTTATTCTCCGTCTTGGAAAAATTTCCTATCAAATTAAATTTAGCGCTTAGTTTGCAATACAATGTCTTTAAACTTTATAAATGTGTATAACAACTATTTATCTACAAATTCTGCAAATTGTATTATAATCGGATAAGATATGAGGCAATTATTCTTATATGTATCTATATGAACACATACTTCGGCTATTATTTTAAATATATATGCAGTAGCTATAATAACACTTTATAGTGGGTATTTTTGAGTCGGCTAGTAATATTTACTTAATTTTGTTTACTTCTAAACCAATTTAGGTGTCGATTCGGTTGATTTTCAATTGGTGTTGGTCCAATTTTTCCTATATTGATGAATGTATTTTTAACGAAGTATAAACGATGATAATTTAACTTAAAATGGCAACAAGTAACAAGTGGAACTACTATTTTAGGGGGCTTTGCACGGGCTTAATAATTGGCTTGCAATTATAACTAATTTGTTATTCTTCTTCTATTTACTTGCAGATTTATCCGGACTTCAAAATGGAACTGTAAGTATATGAAAGTGAATAGAGAAGATATTTCAAATCATTGGCTGCTAAAAATATAGAATCTATGCATTCAACGCAAATTCTAATTCTTGTAAAAACTTGATTACAGTGAAGCAGGAGAACCTGTAGAGCCGCGCCCAAAATGCAGCTCTTTCTTTTCCAACCACTGGAAGGGAATGGTTGTCTTCTTAATGCCTATAATATGTCTGCCCATATTATTAACGAACAATATTCCGGTAAGAAAATGCAGCATATATCTTAGAGATATATTATTGAATGTTTAATCCTTACAGGAATACCGTTGCATGTACATTTTGCTGATTATGGCTGTGTTTTGGGTCACTGAAGCGCTACCCCTCTATGTAACATCAATGATACCAATTGTTGCGTTTCCCACAATGGGCATTATGGTAAGAACGACAATTTCTAACCACTGTATAAGCCTTAACCTCTGTCTTTCCTTTCCGCCTTGTGATTTGTAGGGTTCCGAGGAGACTTGTATGACATACTTCAAGGATACGCTGGTGATGTTCATGGGCGGCATTATGGTTGCCCTCGCAGTGGAATACAGCGGTCTACATAAGCGTCTAGCGCTGAGAGTAATCCAAATGGTGGGCTGCAGTCCCAGAAGGTTGGCATTAATGATCATCTTTCTTAACCTACAGTTAACTAACTATCAAATACATCTTGTAGATTACACTTTGGCCTGATTATGGTGACCATGTTCATTTCCATGTGGATCTCAAATGCGGCCTGCACGGCCATGATGTGTCCCATTATCCAGGCTGTGCTTGAGGAACTGCAAGCGGTAAGTAATAAACTAAAAGATAAAGCTATCTTCGGAGTGCCGAAGATATATATTCTTGCAGAAAAGGCTTTTATACAAAAAACTCAACTTTTGAGCGATTGTTTCCTTGACAGCTATATGATATAGTGCTCCAGTTTTAATCAAAATTTAGCAAGCTATATATACCATATAAAAACTCGCAATAGCTGACTTTGGTTCATATATATTGAAAAACAAATGAGTTTTTCAAATAAAAACTAAATTTTTGATGAATCAATTCAATGACAGCTATAAGATATAGTGATTCGATTCGGATCAAATTTAGTCAACTTGTATGAGGCATAATGAAACGTTGATTTGTTGAGTTTGGTTAAGTTACCTTGAAGGACAAAATGTTTATCATGCAAGAACTGAATTTTAAAGCGATTATTTCTATCTTAATTTAATCCGGTTGGTTCTGATATATTTACCTATTGCTGCAGAAATAAGCGTCTTTGCCAATTTTTATCAAGTTATTTTGCTCTGAAACTGAGAGGCTAGCTTGTATAGAAACAGACATGGCTAGAACTGCTCGAATGTTGATGCTGATCAAGATTATATATACTTAATGGGGTCGGTAATGTTATATTATAATACCCACTGCAAAATTCGAATAAAACAAAATAAATAATAACCATACTCTTTACTTTCCAGCAAGGTGTCTGCAAGATCTATCATGAGCCCGAGTACCAAATGGTTGGTGGCAAGAACAAGAAGAAGAATGAGGATGAGTAAGTTGACTAAATAGTACTACAAACTATGAGCAGATTACTCACATCTCGAACATCTATTCTACAGCCTGCCGTACCCCACAAAGGTCACACAGTGCTACTATTTGGGCATTGCCTATGCATCATCTCTGGGCGGCTGTGGCACAATCATTGGCACTGCCACAAATTTAACATTCAAGGGCCTCTACGATACCTCATTCCCGAATGCCACCGAGAAAATGGACTTTCCCACATTCATGTTCTATTCGGTGCCATCGATGTTGGTCTATACGCTGCTCACATATGTTTTCCTGCAATGGCACTTCATGGGTCTATGGCGGCCAAAGAGCAAGGAGGCACAGGAGGTGCAGGTGGGCAAGGATAATGCCCATGTTGCCAAGAAGGTCATTGATCAACGCTACAAGGAGCTGGGCCCCATGAGCATGCACGAGATTCAAGTGATGATATTGTTCATCATAATGGTTCTCATGTACTTCACACGCAAACCAGGCATCTTTACAGGCTGGGCGGAGCTGTTGCCTGCCAAGTAAGTGATTCTTTCTCCACATGTAAATAGTATTCGAGTCACTCCTAAAGGAGTAAGAAACTTCTTTTGATAAATAAGTTTGACAACAAATTTTGTTTTATAGTTCTGATATACGAGTATAACACAAGTTTGGTCTTTATATCCTATTAAGTATTCATGTCATATCATTTATAATACTTATATCCAATCTAACAGCAGCTTTAACAAGTTTAAGCTTTAAAATTATAGCTAGAATCTAAATCATTGCACCTAGAAAACCCAACTATGCGATTTACTTTTCAAATCGCAAGAGTTGGAGCCCCGAAAACGTAAAATCAGTTCTGTTGAGCAAGCGAATTTAGAAATAAACTCCAATTTTCCTATACATAAATAAACTACGTACCCAAACTGATTCTTATTTAATTCCATAATGTTTAAGCACCGAATATTTCATATTAGTTTGTGTGTATCTTCTTAGTAAAAATTATACTGGCTTAACCTCAAATTTCATTGGTGAAAAGTTAGTCATGGCATTTATAATATATTTAAATACAAAATAAATAATTTTGGGACTTACTCTTAAATTTATTAGAAACTTTTAATACCTTTTTATATTAATTTGAAGTATACTATATAGGAAAGGAAAGGATTTAATATGAGTCAGTTTTGTTTTGTCAGCCACCATTTTTCATCCCTTTTTGGGATGCTCATATTATGTCTAAGATCTTCTAAGTTATTTAGGTTTAACTTGAAATACCGACAAACATGTAGTTTATTTTTTATAGTTATCTGAACAGTTCCTAACATTATACACATTCTTAATATTCCAGGGTTATCAAGAACTCCATGCCAACGATATTCGTGGTAATCATGTGCTTCATGCTGCCCGCCAATTATGCATTCCTGCGCTACTGCACACGTAAAGGACCCGTGCCAAAGGCGCCGACCCCATCCCTGATTACCTGGAAGTTCATCCAAACGAGAGTGCCCTGGGGTCTGGTTTTCCTTCTGGGCGGTGGCTTCGCATTGGCTGCGGGCAGCAAGGCGAGCGGCATGGCTACAATGATTGGTAGCTCGATGAGTGGCCTAAAGGTGTTGCCAAATTCGGCCCTGATGCTGGTCGTCATTCTGGTAGCTGTGTTCCTGACCGCCTTCAGTTCAAATGTGGCTGTTGCCAATATTCTGATACCCGTGCTCAGTGAGATGGTAAGTTAATGTGGCTGTGAAGCATAAGACTTAATTGTTAATGGTGGCTTCTATTTTGTAGGCGCTGGCACTGAAGATACATCCATTGTATTTGGTCTTCCCCGCTGGCCTGGCCTGCAGCATGGCCTTCCATTTGCCAGTGAGCACGCCGCCAAATGCTTTGGTTGCTGGATATGCGCACATTCGTAGCAAGGATATGGCAATTGCGGGCATTGGACCAACGATTATTACCATCATCACACTGTTTATATTCTGCCAAACCTGGGCAATGGTCATCTATCCAAATCTTGACACGTTCCCGGAGTGGGCGCAAATTGCCGCCGAGGAAGCTGACAATAAGACGCGCCTCTTGGCCGAAATAGCCTTCAATAAGACGCATATGGCTGAGTTGGCCGCAAATGCCACTCGCCTGTTGACCAACAACACCGAACTGCTGACTGATTTGGCTGCCAGCAGCTCAAATCTGATGGGCAATCTGGTTGCCAATAGCAGCGAGCCGTTGGCCCAGTTAGCTGTCAATAGCACGCGCCTGTTGACCGATCTGGCCTTCAATAAAACACTCTAATTAGTTAGTTAGTTGTCTAGTCTAAAAGTGAACACAACACCCATGAATAGCGGCGTGAGGGAACTGTACAAAGAAAACTAAAAAAAGTGCCTTTGCTGAAATGTTATAATGTTTATATGGTCTACTAAACGGGGCGCTAGTTAAGTCTAAAGTTGAAAGCGTTTAACGAATTTACAAAACTCAATCAAGAAACTTTAAACCCACAAGCGATGATTGCATTTCTGTGACACTTTTCGTGTGAATACTGTAGCTGATTACATGTGTATAGATAATGTCAAAGTTAACAATAAATAAGAAATGAAAATGGGGCGTCCTTTTAGCAGCCTAAAGCATTTACTAACAGCCTTTAAAAACTAAATACATACATATAAACTAAATTGAAAACTCAGCTTAAATAATGTTACTTAATTGTTGCATTTAGCGAATATCACAACCTGTATGTTTAATGTTAAATTGCATAAGTGGCAACAGGCATTAAACATTATTTTCTATACTCTTTTTTTAGCAACTAGACTGACAACGTGTTTTTTGCAATTTGTTAAATGTAAAACGGAAACTTTGTAAAAACAAAAGAAAATTACTCAATATTTGAATGCATACCGAAAAAAGCACACAAATAGCAATAGTTTTAAGTCTAAATAATAATGTGTAAATTTTGAAACGATTTATGTTTTATGTAGTTGTAAAAATTAAATAAAATAAAAAGCTCAAAATATTCAAAATCAACAAGTTATGACATCGGCTTTCTATTTTTATACCCTAGCAGGGTATTATAATTCTTATTATAATAAGAAAAACATTCAAAATATTTATTTAATGCTTGGCAAGCCAATAAATAGCTTGAAAATTTATTAAAATCAAATGCTTCAATATTTACAGCTACTGATCAATTTTATGTTCAACTATTATTAAAATTGCAGTTAAATTCGATTAAATTAGCTATTTACAGTTAACTGATATTTAAACATTCAAATTCAAACAGCGGCCGAGTATCGATAATTCTTGGTAATAATCGGTAACTGGCAGTGCTGGAAAATTCCAATGCTGAACACATCGATGACTGCTACATATCGATAACAATGCCAGCTATTGCATTTAAATCAAAAATCATAACGGATTTGATATTTTATTTATGACGAAATGTAGAACGCGCTGAAAGAGGAGTTGTCGATTCCATAAAATGTACATGTCCTCAATCAGGACGACGACCTGATACGATATAGTCATAATATCCGTCCGTCATTGCTGTTTCTATACAAAGTGAGTAGTATCTCTGCTTTGATGTTATCTTAATATAACTTCACAAACTCGCCTTTTCATGGCCTTTAATTAATATCTGTACAAAGCTAACCTTATATAACTTGGCACAGATGCTTCTTTTTGCTGCAGGTATTGCTTATATTGGAACTGGACGGATCGGATCAGTATAACATGTCTTCCGCAGTCTGAGTTAGCTGTTATATCCTTATTGCTTATAATCATAAACGCAAACCGAATTTGTTTTATATCAAAATATTAGGATTTATTAAAAATCGATACATATATATGTGTTTTCTTTATAGCTACAATTTAGCATATTATTTCAAAACAAGGCACACGCATAGGGAAATAGCATTAAAGTACCACAAAATATGGCCCGCAACCAAAGATCTGACATTTCATTCAGTAGAAAGTTGGATATAATGTGCAATAAGCTGTACACTGTACGGAATTGGACGAAACCCACTGGGCTGGAGGATCGTTTAGAACTTCGACGATTTGATCAAGTTGAGGGCCTCGGTGAGCATGCGTCCAAAGTCGGCATGCACCAGGGTGAAGTTCTTGACGGCACGCTCCTGCAAGAATTGACTGGCATTGCTCAAATTATCGGCAATGTTCTGCACGAGACGCTTCTTGGCGCAGTTGTCCAGCACATGCACCCAGAAATCGGTGACCTGGCCGTAATTATCCTCCGTATCGCCGCTGCTATAGCGATAAACATCGCCAGTTACGGGGCAACAGGTGGAGAGGGCGCGAGCACGCGGATCCTCCTGTGGGCCGTTGAAGGAGTTGGGGAAATAATTGGGCGCACCATCCTGATTGTCGGTGACATTCATGAAGCCATCGCGCTGATAATTGTTGACCTTGACGCGATAGGGGCAATTGACTGGAATCTGCAGATAGTTGGGTCCCAAACGATGACGATGCGTGTCCGAGTAGGAGAAGAGACGACCCTGCAACATCTTGTCCGGGGATGGCTCAATGCCGGGCACCAAATGGGCTGGACTGAACGCAATCTGTTCCACTTCGGCAAAGTAGTTCTTTGGATTGCGATCGAGCACCATTTTGCCAACGGGGATCAATGGGTATTCCTTGTGGGGCCAAATCTTGGTCACATCAAATGGATTGTACTTGAACTTCTTGGCCTCCTCGAAGGTCATCACCTGGATGTACACCGACCAGCTGGGGAATTTGCAGTTCTTGATGCGATTGTGCAAATCACGTATGCTATAATCCGGATCAGACGCTGACAAATCAGCAGCGGTCTTAACATCCAGGTTCTTGATGCCCTGATCCGTTTTAAAGTGGAACTTGGCATAAACGGGATCGCCCTTGTCGTTGACCAGCTTAAAGGTGTGCGAGCCATAGCCATTCATGTGGGTATAGCCATCGGGTGTGCCACGATCGCTGAACAAGAAGGACACCTGATGGGTGGACTCGGGGCGCAGCGTCAGGAAGTCCCAGAACATGTCCGCATCCTTCAAGTGCGTTTGCGGATTACGCTTCTGGGTGTGTATGAAGCTGGGGAACAGAATTGGATCGCGTATAAAGAAAATGGGCGTATTGTTGCCAACCAAATCCCAAACGCCATCATCCGTATAGAATTTAACAGCAAATCCACGTGGATCACGTGCCGTATCCGCCGAGCCGCTCTCACCGCCCACCGTGGAGAAGCGCACGGCCAATGGTGTACGCTTCTTGACCTTCTCAAAGATCTTGGCCGCACAGTATTTGGTTATATCATGGGTGACCTCAAAGTAACCAAATGCACCGGCGCCCTTTGCATGCACCACACGCTCTGGTATGCGTTCGCGATCAAAGTGGGCCATCTCGTCCAAGAAGTTCACATCCTGCAACAGCAGTGGACCGCGTGGTCCCACCGATTGCGTGGCATCCTTAATGCCAATCGGTGCACCACTGCCAGTGGTAACCACGCCGGGGCACTCCTGCAATAAAACAGACAACGTTTCTTTAGTCAAATTCGCAAAAGTTAAGAGTATCCTATTTATTAATACATGTAAATGGCAGTTAATCCAAAAGAACATCAATATAATTAATGAAAATTTGATACGAAAAAGAATAATTCATCTGATGAAAATTCAAAGTCTGAATTTTCATTAAAACTTGTACACGTGTGCAAGCAAATCAGAATTCGGAGACTTTTTATGCTAATACCCCGCAGCAGTTTATAATAAAGGTAGTATATGGGCTTAACCGGAAAGGTCTACCGACTGAAAATAAAGAAATACAGCAGAGCTCTCAAATTATAATACTCTGATATTCGAATCTTAGAACTGAAGTTTGTAAAACATTAAACGCGAATAAACGTGAATCTTTAGGTTTTGTTGCATATAGTTAAAAGATACAAATAGTACATGTAGTATTGCACTGGATTGTTTAGTTTCGTTCTTGTTTTTACTCCCTGTACCCATCAAATGGGTAAAAAGGGGATACTAAATCTGTGCAAATGTATATAACAGGCAGAAGGAGACATCTCCGACTCAGTATCAAAAGAGATTTCGATTTGGCCATGTCCGTCTGTCTGTCCGTCCGTATGTATGAACTCAGTAACTATAAGAGCTAGAGACACCCAATTTGGAATGTAGGTTTGTCAAGTTTATTTTAGATTTGAGATATCTCACCCCGTTCCCCCGCAATTCAATAAAAACCGTTTTACAGTAACAATTTTCCAGATATAGATTTGGGATTTGGCATGTACAATACTTGAGTCACTCTTAATCTACTGTCCAAATTTCAAGTCGATCGGATAATAAACACGGAAGTTATTCACGAAAGAAGATTTAGTGTTTCAGCGCCAGGGTGAAGAAGCTGCACAGTCGCCACTTAAAATGCCTCGCTTGCGCTGTCGTTTGTGTGCGTGCGTAGTTATGTGTGTATGTCCAAGTGTACGTAGATGCGATCGGAAATTTTTGACCTGGGTACAGGGAGTTTTGTAGTCGGGTATACTCGACTATAGCATTCTTACTTGTTTTTGAAGTAATTTGCCTCCATTTTTTATTTATATTCGAATAAAAGTATGAACCAGAAATTTGAGTTTTTCAGAAATAAGAGTTACTTTAAAAACAAAATTGTTCTTATTTGCGAGCTATTACTGTTAGTTAATACGCAAATAAAGTAACTCCAAATTTGCCACTTTTAAGACAAAACTATTACAATTCTTAGAAATCTAGAATCTAAGAATTCTTGGAAATCCGTTTATACTGAATCTTTGGCTTAAAATAAAGCAAATTTACTTTAAACTCCGAAATGAATTCTGTAACGTCCGCAACGATACTTTACGCACAATTATAATGTTGTCAAAACAAGCTAAGCAATATTATTTAATGTAATTTGAAATTAGCTGCCTAAAACTACAGTCAAGTTACAAATATTTCATTAAGCGCTGCAACAGGATTAAGAATAACGCTCAAACGTAACGTCCGCAACGCAGGATTTGCTTCAAAACTGAAAAGACTATTTTGCCTGAAATCCAAATAATTTTCTAGCTTTGGTAAAAAGCAAAATAATACGTATGAAACTGCAATTTGTCCTATTATATAACGAAGATCAAAGTAGCTGCCATTATCTTATCTAATCTTTAGCTCTATGTGGTTTTTTGATTATTTTTCCTTGAATACTTTTAGTACAAGAAGAAACATAAGCATAAAGATTGGGGTGGCTTTAGTCGATAAGCACTCTTCGCACTTGCCAGAGAACTGCGTATTATAGCATATATATCAATGTTTAGTAAAACTATAACAATTGTTGTTAATTTCATCACAATATCTCTACACTCTAATCGTGCATCTAAAATAACTAGGTTTTATTATTTCGAACCTAGGTGCAGCTGTTGCCGTGCCCCAAAAAGCAGTTTATCAGCTATTCTAAATGCTAAAGACATATTATAAAGAGCCAACTGTTTACTAAATGTATCTCACAGATACGCAATTGACTAACAATGCAGTCTGTGAAATGACAATCTCTAAAACACTCGTCGCATTATAAACCACTTCCCACCTAGCTGCTCACATATAATTATATATATATATTATATTCAAGTAGTAGTATATCATCTGGATGTCTCCGGCATATAAATTAGGCAAGGCTTCTTCAAAGTATTTTGCATTCCCTTAACAAATGTGACTATTTAGATCTTGAATGTTTTATTAATCATATGTAATGCATAACTTCAGACATATAGAATACATATATCCACACTTGACTGATGTACTGTAGTTTTGAAGCTATTTTGATTTCTGTTTTGCAATCACAATTCTTTGCACTTTGAGACAGAAAAACAACGACAACAAATGAATGTGGGGCCACTTCAGAGGGCGCATTTGGATAGATAATAAGAAGCAAATAGAGTGTGTGTTATATATACATATACATATATATATACTAAGTGTATCTGTGTGTATATAATGAGCAATGTGATAAGACCCAACCGATCGATAGAACTGAAATGCAAAAACATTGGAAAGTTTTAATTGCAAGTTGTATGGGTTCAAGAAACAAGTTAATGAAGCTATAGATGTGTGTAACTGATAAATATGGTGTGTTCATAGTTTGAAGGTCTACAAATAATTAAGGGCTCTTTTGAAATAGAAGGAAAGTCTATGGAACAGCAAAGTTAGAAGAGCCAGAATAACATATTAAGCAGAAAAGAAATATAAATGGAACAGGATAAAGTATAGGGAAAGAAATAATTAAAATTGGGAAATTTTTTGAAAAATTACTAGGAAAATAAGTTTTTTTCCGATGCGAAACTTTATATAATTTGGATGGACTTTGGGTTCAGAAGAAATTGTATGATACAGGAACAAAGCAGGATGACTTAGCTATTCCGAACATCCCGCCAGTATCGAAATTCCTACCGGTTCTCGACTTTTCTATCGCAACCCTAGAAATGGTATGTTTTCTTTACATAATTTTTTTATTTATAGTTTTTTTATATGGCGTTTTAATGAAAAGAACGTTTGATAATTGAAAAACTCAAATAGGACTGGCTTTGACGCTGAAAAGATATCTAATTATTAGAATTATCCGATTTTACCACCCCCTAGATTATAACCTCAAGCTGACTGACTTGAGCCTGACTGGAGTTGATTGATGTTGAGGCAGAACTATGAGTATGTCTAAAATTATAAACCCAAATCGAACTTAATACTCTGAAAATAATATAATAAAATACAAAAAAATGCAACAAATTGTTTCTGTTGCAAGGAATTCGAACGGAATTCGGGACACTCGGGATAGTTTGAATAAAAACACACGGGACAAGCGAAATTTTGATCAAATTTCTAGTACAATTTCATTTCTACAGTTTACTCGAAGATTTATATAAAGCAACTTTTGAGTGTTTACACAAAACAATTGTAGTTTAACAACTTTTGGAAGTACAACAAATTTTGGGCATTCCTGTGGTTTGCCAAATAAACAAATGAGCTCAAATAGGAAAAATGTATGCAAAAACAAAGGCAGCCAAATAGTAATGCCTGAGAAAATGCAGTTCTCCAGTTAGTCTCTGTAGAAGGTCAGGCATAGCGAACAACACGAACACTTTTGTGGGTCAGAGTTCCAAAGCGATTTCAAAACATATTCTCACATACATATGTAAGTGAGACCCAGGCAAGTGCTAACTGCATTGCATAACCAAATGCAGTAATTGTAATTGTTTCTCTATCTATATATAGTTTCCTTTATAAGGCAAAGGCTGTGTAACTAACTCTTTGCCCCCTCCCAATGGTCTATCCATATTGAACGAGTTTTGGGCGCTTGCGTGGCGAGTTCAACGCCTTTATTGACGCAAATCGCTGTCGCCACTGCTTGCAACCAGTTTATGCAACTTGAAAGTGCATTGACTTGAAGGAAAAATAAGTAAAAAATAAAAAATAAACATATCTCAGACGATTACAACAATGTTTTCGCGGTCTTGGTCTATAGAGGCCCCGCTCTGAAAGTCGCTTGGTCACGTTTGGGTCTTGTTTAATGTTGCTTATTGTTTCATAAGTAATTAAATAAATAATTCAAGTTGAGTAATCTGTTGCATTGTGTGTGAAATCAAGCGGAAATTCAATTTTCCAATTGCATTGTTCCGAGGTTAATTGGCTATATATTATTTAACAAAGCTGCTAAAGTATTGTTGCGCATTAATCTATCTAGGGCACTTAGTTGCCAATTTAATTTAACAGAGTGCAATTAGCTCTGCTTATCTATGGACACTTGATAAAGACAGCTATTCAGGTGAATTAAATCCATATAGGGAATGGTTACGAATTATTGTTTATGGCAGCGATATCATCCAGTTTATTATGTGGCTCAAGGCAAATTTCTTTTCTCTATATATAGATATATTTCCTTTTTTAATACGAGTTTTAGTTTATGGTAACGATGCCAGCCAGTTTACAATTTCCTTTAACGCGTGCCACTTGCAACAAGTGGCAACGCCAAACAATGTTTGGTAACAATGAACTGTCCACTCGTCGCTAAGGTGCTGCCAACCTATCTTCTTTAATTCGTTTAAATGATGTACAAATAATTCAACACAAAACTGATTTCAATTGGAACATTCTTACTAATCTACAATTCAATCATAACAAAATAAACTAAAAATAAAAACAAATGGCAACAAAAACATGTAAAAACGAAAGTGACTAATTAACACAAATAGTAACAGCAAATAATTGCAAATATTCAATATACATACAGGTGTCAACTAAGAAAATATAGAGTATAATATAATATAGCTTTCAAATTCAAGTGCCCACATCAAATTCGGTAAAAGATCCATCAAATAAATTACTACAACTTCTGTTTTGAGTAATATTCCCTTTTCTGAAACTATTGTATGTACTCTAACAAATAAAAACATTAAGTTTCATTCCTGTGAGGCATATTGCGAAACAAAAGTTGCCCAAATTTGTTCAAAAATCTAACCACAAGATACTTATATAGTTGCCAAAGGAATAATTCCTTGAAAATTGAGTACTTGTAAGAAAACCCATTTTTACTACAGTTAAAATTCAAGCAAATTCAGCAAATTTCCGTAATATTTAAATTTATATAGCTTGGCTAAATTTGTTTAAAATCGGATTACTACTGAAACTAGACATTGACCTACGAAATGTATTCCGTTTTTTTTTATAGCGTGCGCAAAAGCAATTTATGTTTAATTATAGTCACACGATATGGCATTTTGACATACATAGATCTGGAAACTCGTTGCCGAAATCAACCGTACAAAATTCTATATGGTGAGATACTTGCTCACAAATTAAAGATTTCTATGGTAAAAACGTGCCACATACATAAGTGTATATGTTAAAAAATTTAACATGCCAGATACATAAGTTTATATGTTAAACAAGTAAGAATGCTATAGTCGAGTATACCCGACTACGAAACTCCTGTACCCAGGTCTAAAACATTCAATCACATCTACGCCCACTTACACATACTCACACACATACACAAAGACGCACACACACACTGTGCGGCAAAAGCGACAGCGCAAGCGAGGCAATTTAATTGGTGGCTGTGCTTCTCCTTCCCCCTCTCGCTGCATTACTGAATCTTCTTTCGTGAATAACTTCCGTGTTTATTATCCGATCGACTTGAAATTTGGACAGTAGATTAAGAGAGACTAAAGTATTGTACATGTCAAATCTTAAAGCTGTATCTTGAAAATTGTTACTGTAAAACGGTTTTAATCGATTTGCGGGGGAACGGGGGAGATATCTGAAATATGAAACAAACTTGATCTGCGTATGCTATACAGGAACCTACATTTCAAATTTGGTGTCTCTAGCTCTTGTAGTTGCTGAGATCGACGCGTTCATACGGACAGACGGACAGACAGACGGACATGGCCAAATCGAAATCTCTTTTGATACTGATCAAGAATATATACTTTATAGGGTCGGAGATGTCTCCTTCTGTCTGTTACATACATTTGCACAGATGTAATACCCCCTTTTTACCCATTTTATGGGTACAGGGAGTAAAATTTAACACATATTTCTACGTTTGCCATATAGAACTTTGTAGGGTGGCTTTCGATAGCAATATGCCACATATATGGCAAAATGCCATATCGCGTAACTGCGGCTTAAAATTGATGGAGCAGCTTCAAATAAAATAATGCTAATTTAGAGTTCGCTTAAAAAGCTAATTTATAGATTTATTTATTTTTTCTGTAGATAAATTAAGCATGCGAACAGAATGATAAGGTATGCTGAAATGTAACGTCTGCATTGCAGGAATACCCCACAGATACCACAGATGTGAAGCAAAAAGAAATTGCACAAAGCAAACACATAACTGTATCCTACATTGTTGTTGTTTTCATTTTCTTCCTTATGTTTTGCGTACTTGCCTTTCACAAAAATTGTTATGCGATTTGAAAGTTTTGGACCCCCGCTGATCTATAAAATTTCCATAGGCACTTTGGATTAGGTACAATATGAAAACTTGTTAATTCTATCTGCTGATAAGCAGTATCAACGCCCTACAGAGATAAGATTAAGAATGGATTATACAAAATAAAAGGAACTGTGTGCGCAGAGTGAAAGAGAGACGAGAGAGTGAGAGTGCCGCATTTAGTATGAAAAACAACAACAATTGAATCTACTTGAACTTTGGCTCTGCCAACGTTAACCGCCGGCGGCGTCGACTGCGCTGCTGCATTTTGCTAGCGGCTTCTAAATGTAAATATCGCAAATTCATTGCTGTTTGCACAAATGTATTTTGTATAAATTAATTCTGTTTTTGTCGTTTGATTTTTTAATTTTTTTACGTTTTGTTGCCTTTGGGCCCCGCTTCGTTAGCAACTCACCTTTTGCGAGTTTTTGTAGTCGATTAGTTGATTCGATGCGGCATCGCGTGCAGCCATTTTAATGCCTTAACTTTTGCTTTTGATAAACAGAAATTTGGAGAATGCTGAGCACTTAAATCTTTTTACGCGTCGTCGCTGTTTTGCGGCTAATTTTGTTAACTAAAACACGTAGAACGCAGTGCGCAATGCTTTTATAGGCGGCCTAGTCGTATATAGTATTCAGGGTGACCGCACGCGATAAGCGCAAAAATACCAACATATCAATGGGGGTATTCCCGAAAGATAACAGCAGCAATCAAAATTGAATTTTTTTTAGCTTACAACCATTTTAATAGACTTCATATTTAAACAAATCATACAAAATGTTATTTAAATTTAAAGCTAGTTCCTTGTCGAGTTTTCGTTTTAATACTAGATAAATCAGTCTTTCTTTTAATTCAAAGGGAAAGGCATATATATTCATATCTTTACTTTTAAAACTTTAGTTAATTATGCACAGCAATATTTATATATTTTATTTTTAGCGAAACAGCCAACAATTTTTATTGCACAAGCAGATACTAAGAACTGTTACCGAAAATTTAAATAATCGACGTATCAAACGTATTTGAATTACTGGAACTGTGGTGGTCTGTCGATATTCGATTAATAGTCTATGTTGGTCGTGCGATATTTTGATGATGGTCATTTTTAGTTCATTGTATATGCTTGCGCTGGCAGCGCCTATTAAATACAACAGTTGGCAGGCCTGCGTATTTTTGTAGTCACTTTCTCAGTCATTCATTCTTCATACGTTCGTTCGTCTTCGTCTCTCTCGTTTTTGAAGTAGTAGTGATTTCTTTTTATAACAAAATCAAATATATACATAATATATATAGCAGAAACGATTATATATACATACACATAATATAATGCAACATATTTAGTAACAAATTTTACGTGCAAGTGCAAATCAAATTCAATGGCAATTTCGTAAAAGTTTCTTTTTACGTAAAAAGACACAAAAAAACGGCGCGTGTGAAATTTTTCAACAACGACGTAGCAGTCTCAGTCTCTCCTCTACGTCTCTTTGCTGCAAAAGGAGAAGCTGAGCAACAACAACAACTACAACAAAATTCCCCACACACAAAGTAGGCCAACAACAACAAGAAACAGCAAAGCAAGCAACAGCAGCAGCAGCAACAACAACAAGGCGTAGTGTGTAGTGAAGTGTATTATAATAATAATATATGTGTGTGTGTATGTTTGTGTAGAATACAAAAAAAAAAAAGAAGTCTCAAAAAATTTGTAATTGTGTCAGCCTATTTATGTATGTGTGTGCTTGTGTGCGTATGTGCGTGCAAATGATTTAAAACAAATGTATCTTAAAAATATTTGAATTTTGACATTCAAAAGCGCAGCGTGTGTGAATGTGTGTGTGTGTAACGGCGCATATTTTTGCGAGACAAGTGAAATTTTCTTTGTTTCATTTGCAAGACGCGGCTGCGGGGCACCCAAAAGTATAGAAGTGAAGTTCCCTTGAAACAAAACGTCGCGACGACGTTACCCCCCCTAGACGGCGACGTCGCTGTCGCTACATAACGGCCTGAAGAGCAGCAGCGTTGCCACAGTGTCTGTGTGTTTGCTGTCTGTCATTGTCTGTGTGCGTGTGTGCGTGTGCGCGTTTTGTGTATGTGAGAGTGGCAATGAACGTTGCTTAAAACAACAACAACAAAACATACTTTTTGGAATATTTGCGCCGTCGTTAATTATACTACACACACGCCTGCAGCTGATGATGATGATGATGTTGTTGCTGCCAGCTTTTATTTTAAATATAAAATGCAAACTGAATTTCTGTGCAAAATAAATGAATTTCAATAAATATTAAGTGTCTTGTATACCCTCTAACTCCCCCTCTCCATAGCAGTGCATAAGTGAAGCAAATGTGCAAGAAGAAGCAGACGCCGTGCGGCGACGTCGACGTCGACGCTGCAGGACAGGTTTATCAGGGCAAAAATTTCACAAAAAAATACTAAAAACACACAAATACTTATGCATACAACCTGTGTGTGTGAGTGTAGCAATAACTATGTGTGCGGCCACAACAACAACAGCGACTAACATAGCAGCACGAGAAAGCAAAGTGAAATTTATTAAAACAAAAACAACAACAAGAAAAGCACGCAATACCAATTCGAAACCGTTATTCAACAATTTCTTGAAATAAGTGAAAGAAGAAGGCAAATACTGGTTTTATATATACATACATACATACATATATAAATACATACATATGTACATGCATATATTCAATGTAGAAAGAAACGACAACAACAACAACAAGCAGAGCAGCTACAACTAAAAAGTTGCTGTGCGAGAAATTTTTACGTGTATCGTTGTCAGCGTGCGTGTGTGTGTGTGTCTGTCTGTCTGTATTTGTGGTGAGAAAAAGTAAAGTAAGTTAAAGTGAAAAGCAATGCTAAAAGGAATTACAGCAACAGCAGCAGCAGCCGCAGTGCCCGGCAACGGTGCCGAGCACAAAACGTAAAATAACAGTAAAAGTCTTGTCTCAAAAATAAGAAAGAAAAGAAAAGAAAAAAAAGCAAGCTTCAAAGAGCGCAAGGAAAGGCAACACGCGTGGGTGTCAACGTCACACGCACACACACGCGTCAGCAGCAGAGGCAGCGCAGCAGGAGCAGCAACAGAGCAACAGCAAAAAGGGGGGGCTGCAGGGAACAAAGGCTGGCGTCCGGCATTGCCACTCAGCTTTACAATTGAACATATTTTCAAGGGCTCTCCCCAAGCGTGCGCTCGCTGCGTTTTTTTTATTTAAATTATTGAAGGTGAGTTGTTGTTTTTAACCTACCATGTGCTTTTAATTTGCTTTGAAATGAATTTTGAACACGTTTCACTTTAAAATATGCAAACATTAAAATGTTTTGTGTGCAAATCTAATGAGGGCGCGCTTTAATTAAAGCTGCAGAGCGGCAGAGACAGAGAGAGAAAGAGAGGGAGGAAAGAGCGCGCAAGACATCATGACATCAAATATGCTTGTATGTACATATGTATGTGTAATGGTGCCACAGGTGGCTTTACTTACCGTTATTTGAGCTTAATATTTTCGGTGCTCTTTAAATCTGTCGCACAACAAGAACAACTGTAACCATGCCCTGGGCCACATGTTGCTGCAAGTTTTGCCAACATTTTAAGTGCCACAATTGGAACTGAAATATGAAAGTTGTCTGACTGACCAGGCCTGTTCCCATTTCCCATTTCCATCAAATCACTCGAAATCAATCTTCGAATATTGAATTCGAAAAAGCGGTTGAAGCATTCCATTTGAAAATATTTGCAAAAACTTTAATAATATAACTTCAAAAGAAAATTCGAAATTGGAAACATCACATCCTAAGATATGGAATATTCTTACAAGCAAATGCAAAATCACATCCTAAGATATGGAATACTCTTACAAACAAATGCAATACAAATAATCAATGGATAAATCGCATTTTTCTTGAAGTCTTGCCAAAGTAAAATTCTCAGGAGCATTGTAGACGCTCCCTACTAAGCAGAAGGCTTGTATGACACCATCCTTCGGATAATTGGATTTTAGGGAGGATTCCTGCAGGAAGGTTATTGGAATTTAGCTAAGCTTTGTACAATCTGGTAAAGGCTTGCCTACCATACTAACCTCCATAATACTCCGTCAGATCCCTGTTTAGTTTATCAAAAAAGAGTTCAGCTTAGTCTTAGCTTTATATAGTTATTTTCTAGAACGATTAAATGATTCATTCTAACACTGGAGCTCCATAAAATCTTCAACATATGCGCACAACTTTGCTTTGTTTTGGGGTTTCTCTGGTTTTAATGCATAACATCAGCATAAACACCTTTCCGCTTTGTATTTTAAAATTTCAGGCGTGTTAATGCCCCGAGCTCTTAAATCACCAAATTTAAACAGATAAATTGGAATACATTAATTCAATTCGTTTCTAGCCGTTTAAGTGGTTTCTTCGGGGTGATTGATATACAGTTTCGATTTAATACTTGACAAGTTTCAGAGCTAATCTGCATTGAATGTAGTTCAACTATTTGGAAGTAAAGAAAGTTATATCGCTTCAAGTTACAGCACGATACCAATTAGATGTAAGAACTGTGACTGTTACTTTCAAATATCTGTGGCAATCATCCGTGGCTTTCCATAAATCCCCGTTTCCACCTAAAGTGTGTCTAAGTTTGCGTCGAAATCTGTTAACTTACCTCCAATTCTCATAAGAAATACGTGGGCTGTTAAGTAACTGTTAAAAGTGCGTTCGAAATGGTTTTGACTACTCGATTGCTTTCAAAATACTCGATTATTGGTCAATTACAGAGCAATTACAGAACTGTTAAGTAAATAAGGCGCAAATTTATAAAGAAACAATCGTAAATAGTTATTAAACTTATTTGAAATTTATTTTAAATAGTTTTTTTCCCCACTGGTAGTTAAGAAGTCGTGAGGAGAGGCGAGGCCACTTCTCACATGAATAAAAATATGTTGTATAATAAGAATTTGGTACTTATAAATATTTAATTAGTTTTATACAATAACAAGTAAGAATGCTCTAGTCTAATATACCTGACTACGAAGCTCCCTGTATCCAGATCTATAACTTCGTAACATATCTTCGTACACTTAGCCATACACACACACATACATCTGAATCTTGTTTGTTGAATAACTTCCGTGTTTATTATGGACAGTAGATCAGGAGTGACCAAAGTATTATACATGTAAACTCCCAAGGCTATATCTTGAGAATTGTTACTGTAAAACGGTTTTTATTAAATATTTTGGATCCAATACAAACTTGACCTTCGCCCGCTATACACGAACCTACATTCCACATTTGGTGTCTCTAGCTCTAATAGAGATCGACGCGTTCATACATACGGACGGACAGATAGACGGACATGGCCAAATCGAAATCTCTTTTGATACTGATCAAGAATATATATACTTTATATGGTCGGAGATGTCTCCTGTCTGTTACATACATTTGCACTGATTTAGTACCCCCTTTTTACCCATTTTACCCATGAAGCTAACTCTTAAATTGTACCTTATGTCTTACATCTCTAATAGGTAAGCTTTTGGAGCGTGTTAAACGCCCTGAGCCTCCTCGTCTTCATTTGCCAACCTTCCAAAACATCCCCGCCCATCCCTTCATTAAGTTCTCTGTCAGGCAGCTTGGTAGGAAATATTCCGAGGACATTTAGCACAAGTCCATGAACTCCAATGCCATTTCATGAACCTGCACTTCCTCCACACTTAACAGAGGTTATCGAATCCATGTGGAACCTGCACTTCCTCCACACTTAACAGAGGTTATCGAATCCATGTGGATTCGATGACAAACGCACTGTGGTGGAAATCGGCATAATACAGCAGTCCAGTCATTAATATTCATTATGTTTAATATCGTAACATGGTCTGCCACTGTTAATATTAACATTAATGAATATCAGGCTTTGACTGTTATCTGAAAGTTATGTTATTGCTAATATCAGGACTGCTACTGTTACTCTCTATATTCAGTCACTGTGTGTCACGTTATTTGTCACGTCACAGCGACTCAGTCACATGTACAACAAGTAAGAATGCTATAGTCAAGTATACCCGACTACGAAACTCCCTGTACCCAGGTCTAAAACATCCAATCACATCCAAGTCCACTTACCCATACACACACACATACACAAAGACGCACGCACACAGGCGGCAAAAGTGGCTGTGCTTCTTCTTCCCCCTCTCGCTGCATTACTGAATCTTCTTTCGTGAATAACTTCCGTGTTTATTATCCGATCGACTTGAAATTTGGACAGTAGATTAAGAGAGACTAACGTATTGTACATACCAAATCTTAAAGCTATATCTTGAAAGTTGTTACTGTAAAACGGTTTTAATCGATTTGCGGTGGAACGGGGGAGATATCTCAAATCTAAAATAAACTTGACCTGCTCCCGCTATACACGAACCTACATTCCAAATTTGGTGTCTCTAGCTCTTATAGTTGCTGAGATCCTTGCGTTCATACATACGGACAGACAGACGGACATGGCCAAATCGAAATCTCTTTTGATACTGATCAAGAATATATATACTTTATAGGGTCGGAGATGTCTCCTTCTGCCTGTTACATACTTTTGCACAAATCCAATACCCCATTTTTACCCATTTTATGGGTACAGGGAGTAAAAATATGGCTCGTGTCTATTTCCAATGACTTTATTAAGTTTAATTTCTTATATCTCGCCTTTGATTCATCTTAAGTTTCATTCAATAAACTTATCAATTCTTTACACTCTGTTAATTTTGTTCCTAGTCAGCAACAGCTGCAAATTTCATGCCCAATTAAGCAACAATTTCACATGATATCTATTCATTTGTTAGCCATCAGACTCACGTTTTCCTTTCAATTGCTTATCAGGTTTAGTCTACATTCTCATTTCAGAAACTGTATAAAGAGTCTAGAGCCCCATTAGTGTGTTCTTTTTGTTTTGTTTTACTGACTAATCTGTAATTTGAAATCAGCCAACACTTAAAGAGCTGATAAGGAAAATAAAAAGTAACAAAAAAATAAACAAAAACTGCTGACAATGTTTGCCCAGCGATTCTTTTCCCTATTTAAAATGTATGTGTGTTTGATTTGTTGTTTGTTTGCCGTCCACAAAAGTGAGAACTGAGAACTGAGAACTTAAAACTGAGAATTGTTTTTAGGTTTGCTGTACAGCTGTGCGCGATTCGTTGAGGTTGATAATTAGTGAGGTTTTTAGCTTATATGCATGTACGGGTTTTTGCCTCTGTATCTGTATCGGTATCTCTATCTGTATCTGTATCTGTATCCCCATAACTAAGTATTATTCTATTGTCTGCGCTTAAACGGTTTCTGCAGCTCTGTTGTTGGCTTGTTAACCGGTTTGTTTCGAAACAAAATAGAGCTGAAGAATTGTTTGGGTATATGTACATACATATATCGTGAGTTGGCAACAAACTTTGCCACTTACATATAAATATATACATATAAATGCAGGTTAAGTTCATTTATACTTAGGGTTGAAATACCTGTTGAGTGAAACTTTGTATCCAACAGCTGCAGGGTAGTTATGGTTAATAAAATATCAAAATTTTGTTGTTCCATTAGCTTTTGACCTTCATCACTTTAAAGTACAATTATTATGCAAACATTTTTTGCTCTTGTATGCTTATTTCAGAAATTGCCAATATGATAACCTCAAAACTGTCCAAAATATACATATAGTGAACAATATTCACAATTTCATTTAACATATATCTTCATTTACTCTACAGACTAGTTAAATTTACATATATTTAACCCTTCGGCAGATTCCTAGATATGCTAACGAACAATTTAATGAATTTTATATTCTCAATACAAAAGTATCTTACAATTTTTAATAAGCCCCTCTACTTTATAAGGTTTAACTATAACTCTTACTTAAATTTGTTTTAAATTCTTGCAAATTATAGGGAAAATACATTTTCCAAGAATGGAGCAACTATATTGTAATTGTATGTTATTTTACGAAGAGGTTGAACGTATATTTGATTAAAAACAGTCAGTTATTCAAGGATTCTAAAGGTATACTTCTAATTTTAGTAGTATGAATCACTGGAAAAAAATACCCTATTTTTATTTATAAAGATTTTCCCTAAAAAACCACTACCTGGAGAAATTTCGCATTTATAATTTATCGCAAATATCCAAGATAGGGATAAACAGGATCCTTAAATTCATGGTCTCCACGGACTGTTTCACAGGGGAACAAACTGTTTAAAAGATATTATGTGGTAACAAAAAGTGCCAATCCTGGCCTAAGTGTGAATCAGAAAACAAAGTTCTCTCATCCAAAATATGCCGCAACATAACCTAACCTGACTTAAAAAAAATAAGGTTTTTTTTTTTTCATTTTTATCCTTGGTTAACACCTTTTCGCAGTATCCGCTTTGTATTGACTGTTTGAAAGTATCTTCTGTAATCCCTTGTATTTCCTACAGTCCAACCACAACTCCTACATACTTCTGGTTTTTAACTAAATACTAGTATGTATTCACTGTTTAAAAGTAAATTTGCCAATTCATTTCAATTATCGGCGGCAGTTCATAAAAATTTCAACACAATAATCATTTCAACAACTATCTAAAGTTACTATTACTCGGCCCTTTTTTGACCTTTTTTCAGCTATTGTTTGCTTACGTTTATTTTTAGACTCTTACACACACATACACACACGTTTGTGTGCAAACACCCTCCAATTTTGTAACTCAACTTGCTGACTAGTATAAAATAAATATTTAAAAAAAATTTCCTGACATTTATCATCTTTTTTTTTTGTCTCAATTTGCCGGGCGAAAAAAAAACATTGCTTGCAATATGTGCATATAGTAGGTATTCAAATTTGTATAAACAATCTCAATGAATCATGCAATAATCTTCTTGTTTTTGATATTTCATTTTCGTTTTTTGTCCACAATTTTGTAGTGTTCACCCGTTCACTGTCCAAATGAAATTTAAATCCAAATGAAAATAATCGAAAAAAACGTTTACGTTTGTCATCGAATTGTTTCCCAAAGTGTTGTTCTCGTTTTGCACTTTTAAGGCTATTCGTAACACCTGTTAATGACTGCTGGGAAGGGGGAGGGTGAGGCGGTTGATTGAGTTAAAGTTTTGAAATTGGAGCTCAGCTGGAGCTCGCTCTCGCTCGCATGTGTGACTGAAATGGCAATGAACCTTCAACGTCCAGTTGGTTTTTGGCTGGCCAGACCAATTGTGTAGTTGAAATGCAGTTGAATATTTTTAAGAAATCTTCAAACTGTACTCCCATAAAACATTCGGAATAACTTGTATTTTATCCGTGCTGTGATTTAAATTATCCCCAAACACAATCTGTGCATTTTTGAATTGAATGTTGAACATTATTCGTTATAAATTAATTCAAAATTTATCGATAGCTTTCGATGGTAACAGTTGAGCGATACTATCGGTGGTAGTATAAATAGAACTAATAACGCTTTAAATAACTATTGAAATTAATATAATTATAAATATGTAAATAACAAAAACTGGTTTACTTTATTAATAATTATAATGGGTGGCTTTAATAAAAAAGTCCACAGCGTAAATAAAATAAAAAAATAAATTATACTTTCGATACAACTAACAAATCAATCCAAGATGATTCTCATTCTTCATCACAAATCTTAACATTAATATGTATTAAAAAGGACTTAAATAGAGCTTATTACTATTCCTCTTCAACTTTTAACATTGTTTGCATACAACAACTCTAATATTTCTATTATACAAGTAATTTGTCTCAAAACAATTTCAACGCCCCCACAATTTGTCAATATTTTCATCATTCTTGCTCAACATGTAATTCTCATCAGATCATTTAGCTTCTTCATTTCTATGGAAATACAAAAATTTCATAATTTTCCATGATTAGCGTCGTCTAAAGCAGAACGGAAAATGAATACAGTATACATACATAATACAGAGCGGAATACGGGAATAATGTGGAAATGCGACTGAATGGTAGTAAATGGTAAATGCAAATGGAATTTGTGTCACTTGCTGATTGTTTTGATGTTGTAATAAGTTTGTTATTTTACACACACGCTTCTTCTTCTTTTTAAGTACAATACAACTTTGTTACAAAAATAATGGTGAGAAGTGTGAAATATGAAGCGAAACAAAGCTCAAGAATGCTTTGTTTACAACAATATTATACAATATTATATGGTGAATTAGTTTTATTTAAGTGTGGGTGGGTGTGTCAAATGGAAAATGTCAATTATATGCACATATTCACATAACATTTATAGCTTGGCTTATGGTATACATATGTACATATATAAGGTTCCATTCAAGCATCAATGTATAATATTTTCCATTGTCTGACTTTTTCCTTATAAACATGCCTGGATCATTGAATTTGAAATGTAATTTAAGTTGATCATAAAGGCTTTTATTTCAATATAGTAATTTTTTAGTTGCTTAAACATTTTTAAAGTTTTGTTTACCTAATTTCTTATTTATATCTTAAATATGCTTCTCTATGTGTGTTCCCAAACACCTTATTTTTATACTGATACATAAAATGAGCCCATTTATTGGGATGAATACCGTTTTATTACTTTCTCTTCTTTTGTTAAAGCTGTTTTTCGACACACACTTTACCTTCACTTTATCTGCTTATCAAACTTTGTTTTGCTGTATATCTTTCTCCGTTAATATATTAGCTATTCTACCATATAAATTTATTAGTTCATTATGTATTTTATTAATTCGCTTAGCCATTTGTCTGTTCATCCGTTGATCGCATATCGTTTTAATACTTTGCGCATTTCTCTCTCTCTTTACTTGCTTCACCGTATCTTCTCATCCTTTTGTCGTGCCATTCTCCGCCCGCTTGTTCTACGCAATTTCACAACTCATAATTTGAGCAATTAAATCATTTTATGACAAATTACTTCAAAGCGAATGACAGAAAATGTTGCATGTGGCGGCAATGAAAAACCAACAACAACACCAACAAAATGCTAATAAATTGAAATAAAATTAACAACAATAACAGAAGCCAAACGTCAAATTTGTTGCTTTTATTGTTGATCTCCTTTCCTCCTCTCTCTTTCGCACGTTCTTGCATATTGAACGAAATCAAAACGTGTGCGCACGTTGCGTCGCTGCCGCTGCTAGCGTCGCTGTCGTGTGCGAAGGGTATGGGCCGAGGGGGCGAAGGGGCGTCAAACAACAGTCGTTGACATTGTTATCTTAAATTGTCCCGTTCTGGTTGTTGTTTTTGTTGCAGCTTGTATATATGTATTTGATTTTGTCATCATCTTTGCACGCTTAATGCAAACAAATAAAGGAATGCCGAATGCTAAATACCCTTCATCTTATTTCTCTTATAAAGATTCAAAGAATTCCTCTTCAACATGAAAGAGATCAATAAACACAAAGATATTCGTTCATTTAAAATTTGTAAACTTTTGTTCGTTACAGTTTCCTACAGCTGTCTCCCTATGAGAAAAACAAGAAAAATAAATTGTTTATATAATTGATCTTGTTCGATACTATATCGAACCCCAATTACTAAAAGCGTCCACATTCAATAACTTGTTATATTTCCTTTACATATCTTGTATTAAATAACCTTTGTAAGTATGTAAGGGTATATGAAACAGTATAGTGCTAATAAGCGTAAGAGAGAGAGAGAGAGAGCGGGCAATGAAGGAAGAACATTAACAACCAACATCTGTACGTTTCCGCCTCTCTACACTCTTTCTGCCCCCTGTCTCACCGACTACTTTGTGTATTACAACATTTTGCGCGCGTTAACGACGACGACGGCGGCGGCGACATAAATTCTACAGCTACTGCTGCGACGTCGACGTCGGCCGCGCTAACGTTTCGTTTTGTTCCGTTCATGTGCCGTTGGCCCCCAAAGGCAGCAACAGCAGCAGCTTCGGCTTCGGCTGCTGATCGTTAGCGTCGTCGTTTCCATTGCTCGGTACATTTTAACTTCGTTTGGCATTACAAATGTTCGCTGCTTGCGTTTTTGTTTTGTTGTTGTTCTTGGTGTGGGCATCAAAAAAATACTTTTTATCAAACAATTTGCACGCATTTTCTTTTGGAGGTCTATTTATAAAAGAAATTTGTTTACACATGTGTACACACTTACACAAGTGTATACAATATGAAATTGAAATTATCGATTATAGGGGGCATTGTAGCTTGGACTTGAGTTGTCTGAATTTACTAGATAGTGTATGTATGTGTATGCATTTATATGTATGTATATCTTAAAGTACACAATGCAATCAAATATATTTTATGAAGTTTATTCAATCAAATATGTCAGATCATTATGATAAGCTTTTTCTTCACTAAACATATATATATTAGATGAAAATGCATTATTTTGAATAAGACTACTTTCGTTAATCTTAAGAAATACACAAAAATAGCGTTTGAACCCGATCGGATCAAAATTTGTCTTTCTCCCATACAACTTTGAGACCACCGTTTTCCGCCCATGGAGTGAATTTTCCAAAATCATGTGTCAAATGATTTTTCCTATAGATCTTGGAAAATAAGTTTGAAGCCGATTGGTTGGTAAGCAAAAAAGTTTCATGCAACAGCGTTCCGCGATTTCCCACACTTGTGGGTGGAATTTTCCAAAATCCCGTCCTAGTGTGCACTTTCGACACAGATGGAAACTACTGTGAAAATTTCAGCATTCTAGCTCTTACGGTTTGGGCTGTGCGATAATTGCCAATCAGTCAGTCAGTCACCAATCAGGGCAAACTGTTTTATATATGTACATACATATGTATATAGATTAGTATTCCCAATAAAATATGGAAAACTATAGAAATAACAATTTAAAGCCAAATAGGAAAACAGTTTCATAGTGTCATTGGGCATCAAAGCTAGCTTTTTAATCAATTGTAAGTAAATATTATTATCAAATGTCATAATCAGCTCACCGCATATGTGCTTATGGATGTATGTACATATATATAGTATATACATGCAGATACATATGTACATACATATGTAAGTATGTATGTCCAATTCTATTACTCATGTAGTACAATGTTCCAGTTAAGAATCTAAAGTACTACTACTTTTAATATGATAAGGTAGTGCTAGCTTTTTGTTAGCTTTCACTTTTATAAGGCAATCAATAAATTTCAATATTTATTTATGCGCTGCTTCGCTACGATTAAAAGTGTTTTTTTATTTATCGTTTTCCACATTTTCAACCTTTTTTTCTTGCCTCTCTTCGGTTTCCGTTTTCACATGGTTTCCTTGTTTATCATCACCTTAATCACATCTCTTGGTTTTATGAACGAACGCCAATTTATTAAATGAAATATAGTCGGTATGATTGTTTCCTGGTTGTAAAGCATAAGTTAAACAATATTTGATAACGATAGGTACATATCTATATTTGTTATGTGTAGAATTGAGCAAGGCATTTCCAACAGTTTAACGCCAATGTGAATTTAAATTAAAAATATTTCATGTTTCTGTTGGTTTTTAAATATGTATACCTTGCATAACAATTAAATGTTATTTTAGTATATTAATTTAATATAATCTGTTATTTTCTTTTAAACATTCCTTTTTTATACCCTAGAAGAGGGTATTATAATTTTGTCTCGAAATATGTAATGGACTGAAGGAGACGTTTCCGACCCAACAAAGTATATATATTCGGAATCAGCATGAATAGCCGAGTCGATATAGCGATGTCCGTCTGTTTCAATGCAAACTAGTCTCACAGTTTTAAAGCTATCATAATGAAACATGGCACAGACCCTCCTTTATGCTGCAGGCCAGTTCATATGTCGGAATTGGCCGGATCGGACCACTATAACATTTAGCTACCATAGGAAGAATCAGAAGAAAATTGAGTTTTGTATAAAAAACATTGCTGCTAGGGTATATACTAGCTTCGGCACTCCGAAGATGGCCGTTCTTTCTTGTTTAGTATTTAGCTTTTACAATTTGGTTTCTAAAATAGAAAGTTGATGTAAGAATTCGTCATATTTATCTAGCAGTATATATGTATATACCCTAGCCAACTTTTCATTTTTGTACACTTGTCTTAAAGGAACAAAGAATTGCGTCAGGAAGAGCAAAAATAATGGTAGTTTTTAAATCTAAATATACAACTCATAATATAAGTTTTATTTCTAATTTAAAAACAAAACTCAAGATATGCTTGAATGCGAAGCATTTTAATTCCATCTACATTGAAAGTATTTGAAATGTTAATAGCTTTGCAGTGCTGCCAGTGCAGATGTCTAGGGACATCTGGCAGCCCCGAACGAAACAGGCTCTGCCAACTCGATGATAAGTTGCCATTTATTTTATATTTTGTTATCGGCACCTTAAGAAAACACCAAGTTTATCTTCACAATAACTACTGTGGACTTTGGCGTGAGTTGTGGAAAACGAGTCTCAATGTGGAACTTAACGTGGGAACAGTTTTCTGGCAAGGTCATTGCAGCTTCATTAATTTTGTTTTTAAATTTCACTTTTGGATACGTATGTATGTGTGTATGTGCATATGTATTCAGTAAAATTTTTATTCATTTTCAAATGGTATTTTAGACGCAAGTTTATGTGCATTCCAGTTGGCCTTCGTTTCCAGTTCCAGTTGGAATGAGTAAAGCAAATCCGACAAGCCGAAACAAACAAACAAAACAACAACAAATAGTTTGCATTGATTGCCGCTTGTTAAGTTTTATACTTTTATAGCGTTTATTTAGCATTTTAATTTGACTTTTGTTGTTTCATTCGTTATTGTTGTTGCTTTTGTTTTATAATTTCACATTTCGCAAAAGTTCGTTGTGCTCTTACGTCGCTTTGTGTTGTTGCACTTCGTCTCGTTTCATTTCATTTCGTTTTGTTTCGTTCGCATTGCACGACGTTGCCGTCGCGTCTTCACACATTGGCTCAAATGTGTGTATGTGTGCGTATATTTGATTTGTATAGTGTACATACATACATACATAGAGTTGTATTGGAACGTTCAGAATGAACTGGGCTCCCTAATTGCCGTTCATCTAGTTCGTTCCTTTAAATAGTACATTTTTTTTGCAACATCGATAGCACTATCGCTAATATCGATAGTCTTAGATTTTCTTCACTACCGATGGCTTTCTTCGATATATCATCTTTTTCGGAAATGTGTGAAATATATGAAATGTCAAAAGAATGCTTGGCTTTATTAACTATTTAAGATTTCTGTTAAAAAAAAAACAAGAAATTGTTAAATGAACATATTATGGTATGCATAATTTGTATTTATTTGAAAGTAACCAGCTATTTTTGATAATACCGTGCTGGCAACTATCCCTTGAGAACTATCGATTGGTTGCACTTCCCTGTTTTGCCATCCCTAATATACTATAGATATGTATGTCCAATTCGTGCATTGAAAGACTGAACTTGCTCCTTTAATTGAACTACAATGTACATCTCTAATACATATACATATGTACGTATTTATATCATTCGCAATAACAAAATAAAAATGCGTCACAATTTATTTGCACTTTTGCTAGCAGCAATCGTATCACACATACTAACAAACACGCATACTACAAATATACAAATGTGTTTAGCCTTGACCTCTACAATCTACAGCCCACAACTGCCGCTGCCGTTGCTTCTGCTGCTGCCGCTGCTGTTGTTGTTGCTAATTCCTCTTCTTCATCTTTAACTGCTGCGCTTTGAGTTTTGGGGCCCAACGATTTCTGTTCTTCTTCTTGCTTTCCGCTTTTTGTTTGATTATAAATTATTTGTTTGCACTAAAAGTCAATTGAAATGTCTACAGAACACAAATGGCCCACCATAAAAATGTACTTAGCAAAATTTCTTTTATTTCTTAACTTATAAGCCAAATGTGGTTAGCTGGTTGTAGATTGAAAAACAGAGGTGAGGAGAATAAGCTGACTAGTTAAAGTTACGAAAAGTTCTGTTTAGCTCAAAATATATCCTAGAAAAATAAACAAATTTTCTTTCCTTAGAACTTGCTTTCATTTATTTAATGTGTTTTTTGCGTTGCCACAATATGTCTCTTTAGTATTTAAAATATTGGCTTTAGTACAACACTGTCTTAAATCTGCACCCGCCAAATCTCAATCTCTCCTAATAATAATATAACATATCTATCATAATATAACATATCTATCATAATATATCATATCTATCATAATATAACATATCTATCATAATATAACATATCTCTTGGCAACGCGTTTTAATCCCACCAGCCATTTTTTTGGCTGTTGCACATGACATTATGTCTTTTCTTTTTTCAGTTAATCTTCTAAACAATTTTTTGTGAACATGCTACCTATATTTAATATAATCTTCATAAGAACGAAAACTGAACACTTCAACATCTACCACACTCAACAAATTTATATACTGGGGGCAATTTTTGAAAATTTCACTTTGTTGTTCTTGGGAATATTCATTTCGTCCTCCGAAATTTAAGTCAGGTTGCGTTAATTCAGCATAAAAATCTACTACTACTACTAAATAAAGTTTCTTTTATATATATCTACATATATATATTTATACATATAAATAACTATGTTGATTAGCGGTCAATTTGTATACGAATATTGTGGTCAAACTATTTTATATTGCTTCCAAAAATAAATGAATGGGAATAGAGAATGAGTCTCAAACACGTCTAACGGTCTTATAATAAAAATTCCTTTAATAAAAATTGATAAGAATACGTAGAATATGCCAAATTAGACAGCTTTGTTTAAACAAACATCACGAAACTTTCAAAATATTTGCGTTTCTTTTTATTACTGATAGATTGCAGTGATAAATAAGTTTACACGTCAACTTCACAGGTCTTAGATAAACAAATGACAATTAGAAATGCCGAAAACGCCCACGCCAAGCAAACAACAAGAAGAAACAAGTGAAAACGTTGCAGTCAGAAGTTGCCGACTGCAATATACTCTATTCCCATTGGTGTGGAACATAAAGATTTACCTAATTTGCTGGGAACACGGGGTGGGAGCCAATTTGTCAAAGACGTCGACAGTATTATGTATGTCAAATTTGGAGACTGTAGCTATAAAACTGTAAAAGATATAGGTTTTCTCCCAATATACCAACATGTACCAACAATATACAAATTTTCTAATGGAAACAGAGTATATATAAAGAAAAATTTTGAAGATAGTTGGTATAAATAAAAGGGGGAAATAATAACAAGAGGAGCAAGAATTTCATATACGCAACAAATCGTTAAAATGTATAAATATAAACAAGATCTTAAATTGAAAGCCCCACAACAGAAATATTTGCAGCTTTTTGTTTTATTTTCTGCTTTTCCACTATTTATCATTTATTTTTGTTTATATTGAGAAATGATTGCGAGGTCGCCATCTAAACACAATATGTTTAATATGTGTGTGTATTCTCTTCAAGTTTTGTTTACATTTTTCCTTCTTTTTAAGTTTATCAGCTACACGTGAGTTTGTTGTTGTTGGGGGGAAACTGTTCCCATTTTATTAACCTGGTTATCAACTATTTAATGATAGTATTCAATATTAACCAGACACACGCTCCACAATGGAGGAGAAACTGGGCTGAATCGCATGGAAGCTTATCTTTTAACCTTCCACATGCGTTTTAAATTCCAAAACCGAACCCGAGCTTATCTTAGTAGAGTATTTCAAACATGAAACAATTTCCATTTATACTTATAGGAAAGAAAGAAAAAATATGTATTTTCTGCTGGTTCTGCAAAGAATGTATTAATCAGAAGTACGCAAATGTTAGCAAGTTTGCCTTTATAGGGGTAACCTAACCTTATTTATAAAGGTTACAGGCTTGGGGAATAGTTCATTAGAAGTTATAATTGAGGTTATTGTTTTACGCAACCAGGAACTTAAATTTTCGTTGGCATGTTTTAAAATGTGAAATAATGTTATGATTCACGTTTTATTTTTGTGCAAATTCTGTAGAAAAGGCATTGAACTGATGCTAAGAGAAATTTGTATTGCCTTTTGGTTAAATATTTTGTGAATTTTATCGCATCGTCATATAAGATAAGATATATGTAAGTATATAACAGGAAAATTATTTAGATTAGATTTAGTTTAACTGAATCTTCTAATTGCAATTGCAACTAATATATGTAATATTTAAAGAAACACTCAGTAATCTTAAATATGATTGTAAATTTGCTTGGCCTTGATACAATTTAATTAATTGGAATCATTTATTATCTAACTTTTACTCCGGAACTGTTGACCTGCCGCAAAAGTTAATTGGATACTAGTGCTCAAGATTAGTTAATTGTGTGATTACAGTAATATTAAAGCGTTTCTTAGCTATTAACTATCATTCAGTGACAGACAGGAAACTAGTTTTTGTAGATCATATAGAAAATTATAGGATTCAGTTAAATTTGTATACGCATCAAAGGTTTAATCTTTCCAGTTTGTTAAAGTTAAATACAGTTGAGTATGGTCACGGCCAGTGCTTAAATGGGTTAACTGGTAAGGTAATTTCATTTAACCTTTACTTGACGAGTCTTCTTCACAAAAACAAATTATTAAGGCATCTATTAAGCATCTAAACTAAGTGTGACCGTATGATATAAATAAACCAAAAAAAAAAAAACCGTACTAAACCGTGAATTCGTTGTGCATTTAGCCCGAATAACATTGAATTATAGTTCAATTTAAGCGGTAAAGCTGCTTATGTACTACACTAAACCAAATTCTAAGTCGAATATGCTTTAATTCTTATATTCTAACTATAAGTAAGGTGTATTGTACCTTCGCCTGGGCTTGAACGCTTTTCTCGAACACATGCAACAGTTTTCATTGGGTAAGGGAACTGTTCTCCTGGAACCTTAATTCGTCTTCTAACGAGGGCGGAACCGTCTGGTAAGCAGAACGTTCTCTAGCTTTAAAGTCTGGATTTTAGAGTTTCCTAGAGTTTATATGGACTATCTAAGGCCTGATGTGTTTATCCAGCTCAATAGTCTCACATTACTAACTAAAAGCTCACATAAGTTTAATATTTACAAGATTTAGCTCGCAATTGCTTCTCTGATCTTTCTATGACTTTATAAATAATGTTTTGTTTATTGTTATTCCGTTTCAGGCAACATGGAACCAAACAGACATCACGAATATCAAACGCATCATCATCAATCCCACCACCAACTCCACCAACTGCAGCACCAACATGCACACGCGCAGACACAACATGCAGTACACCACCAGCTGCACCACCAACATGCGCAGCAACAACAGCCACCAGCAGGAGCAGCCGCAGCCGCAGCAGCAGCAGTACCAACAGCAACTCTACCACCACAACAACAACACCACCTGCCACTGCAGTCACACCACCAACATCACACGCACCACCAGCCAATGGCCAGCAGCGTCAACAGCTCCAGCAGCTACCACAATGCACATTCAGCGGATGCGGAACGCTCCCGTGTCGCCATGTATGTGATGACTGCACTGGTTGGTGGTGCTGCTGGTGGTGTAGCAGCAGCATCTGTAATGCCACCAACAGGTGCTGCTGCTGGCGCAGTTGGTGGCGATCCGCATTTACAATACTACACCTCCAATCGCGAGCTGGCCGTGGGCAAAAGGACAACGGAGCCGCAGCCGTCGTCGTCGTCGTCATCGTCGTCTTCGGTGCCAGCGCCACCACATGCCAGTTGGCAGACAGCGCAGGCGACGCCACCAACTGGCGCGGCGCAGGTGCCGCGTCATCATATATATAGCACGTCCTACTGGCCGCCACAGGATGACGCGCCGCAGCCGCTGTCACAGTCGCAGCAGCCGCATCTGTTGCAGCCCCAACAGCCGCAGCAGCCGCGTTATGGCTATGCCAAAACACAGACTGCAACACGTCCAAGTGCAATCAGCAGCAGCAGTAATCCACGCTACTATGAGGATAAGTACACCAACGCCGCAAGCTCGAGCTCCTCGTCCGCCAAGCTGCTCAGTTTTCCGACGCCCACAAGCGTTGTCTCAAGCGCTCCACGCTATGAGCTGCTCGATCATGTGGTCAATCCCAGCAATGCGCTGCTGGGCACAGCCAGCGAGCAGCAGCAAAGTCCGAACTATGCACGCAAATGTCCGCAGCATTATGAGACGCCAGCGGAGCAGCGTGGCGCATCAGCGCCAGGGACGCCCACAGCAATTAGTCCACATGTGACGCAAACGCGGACTGCTCCACCACCTCAACAACAACAACAACAGCAGCAACGTCAGAGCCTGTATATGCCCATGCCGCAATTTAGCACGAAAAATTTTCAAAATACCGTGCACAATGCCATTGAGAAATATGTGCGTGGATCAGCGCCGGCGCCCAGTTTGGATTATAGACACAATGCTCCCAACTATGCGACACGTATGGCCCCAGTCAGCTACTATAGCCAACCAGTTGGCGGCAGATTGGAGCCAGAGCCGCCAGCTTTAAATCGTGCATCGCTCTATCATAATCCTTATAATACGCACGCCGCAGCAGCAGCAGCGCCGCCTCACAGTTCCGACAAGGAGCAAGCAGCCAGTTCACGGGATCCCTCGCCCGCTGCACCACATGGCTATCCAACAAAGTATGGTAAACTGTTGCAGCAACATGGCACGCCACCATCAGGAGCAGCAAGCACAGCAACATCAGTTGCTGCCGCACAACCGCGTGTAACAAGCTATGCCAGCTCCTACTATCATCACGGGGCGCCATCGCCGGCAGCGGCACAGATTGCGTCGCCTACGTCCACGCCCGCCCAACAACAGCAGCTGTACAATCACACACCACCGCCCCAGCCCCCAGCTCCACCAACAACAGCCTGCAACTACTCAACGCTGCAGGAGTACCCACACGGTCCCGATATATGTTATCAGCCGCCGTTGTCTGCCTCCAAACCGAGCACGCTGCCGCCTGCGCCCAAAAAGACGACACCCCAGGCCAAGCCCAACTATCGAGCGCTTATCGATGATATGCTTAAGCGCAACACGACCAGCGAGAAGGAGCGCGATTTGCAGATAATCAAAAAGACGCTCAATATGGAAACACCGGGCGGTAGTCGTTTGCCCATTGCGGTAACAGTTCCAACTACTGCGCCCTCCGTGCTAACTTCTGCGCCAGTTATAGTACAACATTTGCCGGTGCCGCTGCCGACACCACCTGCCGCCCACTCGCCGCTGGACTTATCCATGCGCACAGTCAAACAAACCGCTGACTCGACGGAGTACAAATATCATCCCACGGCAACGCTGTGCACGCTTACGGGTCTGCCACGTTTTGATATAACGCCAAATTTTGCGCGGAGCAGCAACGGCAACAGCAGCAGCAGCTGCGGAACAACAGCTGTGATAAGACAGGCGCCGGCTAGCTCAGTTAACACTGTTGCCGCACCAGCCGACGCTGCCACGCCCATGATAATCAAGGCGGCACAGCAGCAGCGGCCCAGCGTGCTGGAAACGAATCCATTTGCCAAGCGACCGCAGTTGCCGCCCGAGACCAGCATTCGAGCGTTGCCCAAGGCAATGCCCAGCTGCAGTTCCAGCAGTAGCGTGCACAACAGCAGCAATCCCAACTATTTGGGGCGCAAGCGTCATCTTCAGGAATATAATCAAGCCACAGCGGCGGCAGCAGCTGCAGCCGCCGCCGTGGCGGCCAAGCAGTCGCGTCTGGAGGCGCCACAGGCGGCTTCAACGGTGCCCGTTATAGCCGTCAATGAGCAGGCGCTGGCCGCCAAGCGACTGGAGCTGCCTGCAGCAGCAACAACGACGACGACGACGACGATGCCGCCCATCAGCAGCAGCAGCATCATTGTGTGTCCACAGCCCAAGCTGCAATTGGAGCAGCTGGTGGTCCCACCCAAGGCGGAGCCACGCATACGCACCAAGGCGGAGCTGAAGGGCTTTACCTTTACGCCGCCGGTGCTTGCTGCGGCTAGCTCCACAACAACAACAACAACAACACCAGCAGCTGAAACACTTGCTGAAACGCCAGCAATAGCTGCAGTTTCTCTACCAACTGTGCTACATCCCAATCACCAACAGACCAATCACATACAAATCAAATTGGAACCAGCGCCCATGCCAATGCCCATGCCCATCCCTACGTTAGAGCTTGGTCTGGAGGATGCACACACGACGGGCGGCTTTAACAGCAACAGTCTGCTAGACTGGGGCAGCACCTGCAACAATCTAGTGGAGCAGCTGCTCAGCAAGGTGCTGCCCGTGAAGGCTGCTGTTGTTGTACCCATCAAACTGGAGCTCAGCGAGGATGATCTGCCCGTGGCTCGTATACTGAAGCGACAGCCAACGCTGCTGGATGTGGAATCGGCAGCCAATACAACCACCACAACCACACAGCTGACCAATGCAACCAACACAAATTGTGGCGCCCAAAAGAAGCTGAGTAAAACTGAACGCGAGAAGAAGCGTTTGGTGCAGGAACAGCGCATAGCGGCAAGGCTGGCGCCCGCAGCGGGGCAGAGCAGCAGCTCAGAGAGTGACACCACCGAGTTGCACAAGCGGAAAACCGCCAGACAAAAGAAGCCCCTCATGCGGAAGGGCAAGACGCGTCGCACGGAGGACAAAGAGAAGCAGCAGGTAAAGCAGCAGCGGGAGCAGGATCAAAGTAGTGATGAGGAGCAGGAGCAGGAACAGCAGGATGGCAATAGTTCTAGCGAGGCAAAGAGCTCCTCCAAGGTCAAAAGCAAAACCAAAGCAAACAAAGTGCAATATGCGAGTGGAAAGTGCAAAAGAAAAGTTGATGAAAAGCAGCGCGGCAAGGAGCAGGAGCAAGAACAGGAGGAGGATGAGAGTAGCTCAGATAGCAGCAACGAGGAGCAGGCGGAGCAGCAGCAGCAGGACGAAGATGAGGAGAATGACGATGACGAAGAAGAGGAGGAAGAACAGGAGCAGGATCAAGGCAAACGCAAGCCAAAAACCGCTAGCAGCAAATTAAAAAATCGAATTGCTCTGAACACCATGACGCGTTCGAAGCGTAAAAAGGAGCTGGAACTCCAATTGGCCAACAGCAAGGTGCTGCGCAATGACAAGATCATCCGCAACTCCACCACTAAGATCAAGCGCAAATATGTGCGTAAATTGGTGGTTCCCGATGGCTGCAAAAAGGATCTGATGATGGTGACGCGTTTGCGGCAAAAGCGTGGCGCCACTGCCGTCGATCTCGCCCAACTCAATGGACGCAAGCTCAAGGGCAAGCCCAAGGCGAACAACAACAATAATAACAACAGCAAATCGAATACAACACCACAGCAGCAGCTCTTTCTGGAGGAATATCGTTACAAGCTGGCGCTGAAAATACCACAACGTTTGATCTCCATTAATAAACTAAATAAGCTGCCGCCGGTGGCCGCCTCCATGCCGGATCTGGAGCGTGGTCGTGATCTCAGCCAGGAATTGGCATGCTTCAAGCCCACACGCGGACGCAAGCCGCGCGCCATGCTGCAACAACAGAAGCTGCAACAACAACAACTGCAGCAGCAGAAGGCAACACCCAAATCCATCATCGATGTGCTGCATCTGCGCGTCACCAGCAATGGCAACAAGATCAACACAAGCAACAACAACAACAATAATAGCAGCAACAACAACTGTGCCAGCAGCCTGCATAACTATAGCGAAACCTCACAAACTTCCGCCTCGAATTCGCTTTACGAGCAGTCACAGGAGGCGGCGGCAACTACGACGACGTCGGCGACGCCGGCGCCTCCTTCGAGCCTGGATGATGCCAGCGGCAAGCGGCACTTCAGCATATTTGACACAAAGGTTCTGCAAAGCAAAACGCGCACCGAATCCAAACTGCAGCAGCGTCGCGAGATTATACGCGAAATCTTTGTGGGCACGGAGCGTCCCGCTTCGGCGCCACCAGAGTGTGCCCAGGCGGTGGAGCAGGCGGCGGCCCTAAGCTATCAACAATATGAGGAGATTCTAGATCAAATGAATCGCATTGTTAGCGCCAACAACAACAAGCTGGCCAGACACAGCAATAACATTACAGAGAAGGCCGCAACCATGCCCCAGCCGGGCACAGCCACGGTGGCACACTGTCCACACAAGCGCAAGTATTTGCGTCGCAAGGGCAGCTCCGGCTTTGACTACATACGCAAAAAGAAGCGACCTACACCACAGCAGAGCAGCACCGCCGTCACCACCAGCCACGTTGGTGGTGCCACAGCCATCGAGCAAACTTGTGGTGTGGCCAGCTCTATGGCAGCAGCCGCTGCTGCCGCCGCTGCCGAGGAGCGTTTGGATGATACGGATAGCACCATTGCGGGCAGCACTTCACATTTACCGCTCAAGATCAAAACGGAGCTGGACGTCTGCCGTGAGATTCAAAAGTGGGTGCTCAACAAGGGCGTCGGTCAGAGCACCATGCATAAGGCGGCGCGTCAGGGCCTTATCGATGTGGTTGTCTATTGTCTCGATCGCATGGGAATGAATCCGGATCAAAAGGATAATGCCGGCTATACGCCCCTGCATGAGGCCTGCACACAGGGCTGGCTGGAGATTGCGCGCATTCTATTGCAGTTTGGGGCCAATCACTCGGAGGCCGCCCAATCGGGCATTAGGCCATTGCATGGCGCCATCGAGAATGATCACGAGGAGGTGGTACGTCTACTGCTAGCGTATGGCGCCGATCCGTTGCTGGCAACGTACTCAGGTAAGCAAAGAAGCTAGAAGAATGCCTCCTTTTTGACTAGATCTCTATTTAAAGAAAGAATTACCTAAAAATTAGAAACTGCTTTCAATGATTATTATTTTGAGAAAAATGAATCTGAGAACAAAGAATCCAATGAATTGGCTCTCTTTCTTTAACCCGGCAGTCTTCCCTCTCCATATATGACCCCTTATAATAATAATTTCACTCTCTTTTTTGCAGGTCAAACCCCACTAATGTTAGCTTCAAGCAAATTGATGTGCGGCATATTGCGAACTCATCTCAGCGATGCACAAAGTGCGTCTGCTGACATAAAACCGATGCGATTTCCGGGAGCCTGGGAAATATTTGGTGAGTATTTTCACAACTCATACAAATAACATATAGATTTAATATTGTATCTCTTGTTGACAGATAAAAAGGAAAATGGTTTTGATATATTCGATAATGTACCGAATACAGCATGTGATATGAGCAGAGCTCTACGTAGAGAAAGGAGAAGAAGGCGAAAACGCACCGAGAATAATAATGAGAATGCAATAAAGCCCAATAATAACAATAATAATGGATTGTTGCAGGCTAAACAGGAGGAGAGCAAGGAAACGATTAAACAAAATGGGGAGACAAGTGCAAAGACTGCAACACCACAAACAACACCACAAACAACAACAACAACAATGGTGACATTGGTGAAACTTGAGCCTGGAGCGGAGGATAGCAATAACAACAAAAACAACGATGATATCAACATTGAGCAAAATGTAACGAGTGTTGTGAATGTCAAGAATGAGGTTAAACTGGAACCCCAAGATGTTGACGATAATGTGAATGATAATACGAGTATAATGATGAACGATATGAATAATGATAATGTTCAGAATGATATTGATATTGATAATGATGACGATGATGATGACGATGATGAAGAGACGTTGACGGACGAATTGAATGGTGATATTTTTGAATTTGAAGAGGCAGATGTGCCCTTGCCACCACTGTACTTGCTCAAAGATGAGGGCAGTGATAAATGGGTACTCTTAAATGATTTGTGCAATTTACTTAAAGTCAAATCAAAGGATACGCTGCTAAACAAGGTACGGACTCTACCCCAAAACCCAACAACATAATCGTATTGTTGTAACACTTGATTTCAATTATTTCTCTTGCAGATTTGTCCAAATAGCAACACGCTGGCCAGCACACAGAAGCAATTACTGAGAGAGTTCAAAATTGATGACTTCCTGGAGCAGGCGACCTGCCTGCAGCTGCTGTGCGCCGGCGAGAAGCTGAATGTGTTTAGCTCCTCAAAGGTTGTGCTTATCAGATACAACGAGAGCGTCAAGAATTTGTTGGGCGTTAAAACCATTTTAATGAAATTTTAGAACGAACGTCTAGGAACATTTTAAGGCACTAGATAATATGATATACTAACCAATAAGCATATATATATATATTTAAATACTATTAGTATGATTATATATATATATATATTAGTTAGGGGTCCGTTTGTCGTCTTTGCCTTTGGAAGGCAAAGTCTTTTATATATAACAATTAGAGCTAAGCGCAAAGTGATACAAAGGTGCTATACACACACACTCAAAACGAAAAAGGAAAAGATTATGAAACGGGAATGGAGCAACGCGAACCGGTTAAGACCAAGTTTTGGTAGCCAGAGAGCACCCAGTTAATCGAAATCTATATATCTAGGTCTAATTGTGTAATGTAATCTATGGTTTTTAAAAGAAACATGTTAGCAAATATAATATTTTAAAATTATAAAATAATACCTAAGTCTAAGTAAAGCAACAAAGGCGTATTTATGTATTATGTATTTTTAAATGAAATTATTACACATAAACGAAACAAAAAATATATATATACATACATAAGTATATTAATACATTTATATGTATACAATAAATGATAAAAACAAAATAACACTCAAGTGTCCGTATGCTTAGTAGTATATGTTTATTATAATAATCATAAATCAATTTTGCATATAGGCTTGTAATTTTCGATGTAATATTATAGTCATGTAAGGTTCTGTGCAACTAAAGGATATGTAATTGAAATTACTTTTTGGCAATTTATATACGTAGGTGTATCGTATTGTACATGAGAAACAGCAACAATGTTCAATGATTGTATTTATAAAACAAAAGAAACGTAATTTGTAATAATAAAAATAAACGGAAATGCAAACTATTTTCTTAACAACAGAATCATAAGATTTTCGTATTTTTAACATATCTATCAACTTTTAACGACTTCAAAGCCTTTCTAGCATGCATACATCTACAAAATAACGTAAATAAAACTGAGTATGGACGAAACAGACGAGAAATCCAATCATAAGACAAGACAGACCAACTATATATATTCGGGGTGCCGAAAGATAGATTCTTGCATTATTCCACACAAAAACTGAAGATTACCAAGAGATGCAATCAAAAATATAAACGTAATTCTCAAGAATAATATCGTCGCCCCATCAAATTGACTTTTCCTGGAAAGCAACCTATTTCAGTACATGGTGAAAATAGATTCGGATTCCAAAAGCAGTGGGAGGAACAAAACGTTTCCCTCAAGCTATAAATAATAATCGATTAAAAGCATAACAGTGCGATTGGAAATAATGCAAGTATCGTTTAAAAATAAATTAAATAAACAAAAGAAGGAAGATAATCAGGGCACTGTATTTTGTATAAATAAGTAGCAGAAATAATAAAATAAATAATATAAGAAAAGTAAGTAGAGGCAGGAGATGTTCTACCCCAAAGTGTTTGTTGTATAGTGATTATAAATGTTCAATCATAAACACAAGCTTGAAAATTGTATTGGCGTTTTAGAATTGAATACGGCATTCAGTTTTAAAGGCCTACTACGTAGAAAATTGTATGCAAGCATTTAAAGCTCAATGCGTAAGTTCTCATAGATGGCGCCAATATGACATGCTTACATTTTATACAGCTAGATGGCGTATAAAAGCTATCAAAGCGCTTATGCATAGTTGCTTTGGTGTGCGAGTGCTTTAGCTGAAAGCTTTTGACGCTGCTTGCCATATGATTGCCGTCCTTGTTCTTCAAATGCGCGTTTAAAGGCCAAGAATAATTTTGAGGCTGTCGCTGCTGCTGCCTGCCTTTTACACGTCCTTGGCCCCGCACCGCACTCGATCTGTCTATCTCTGCGTGTGTGTGTGTGTGTGTGTGTCTGTGCGTGTGTGCTTTCCTCTTCTTCTACCTACGCCAACAACTTTGCTACTCTTACTGTGTTCCCGTTCGTGTTGGCCTACAGACCTAATTTTTGCGTGTGTTGTGTGTCTGTCCCGTGTGCCGTGCATAGTTTTTCCCGAAAAAAAGAGGAATAAACAAATAGGCAGAAAGTAAAAGCATAAAAACTAAATTAAAGCTGCGTGCCGTGTGTCTGGACGCAGGGAAAGTGAAATTAAAACCAAAGCGAAGCGCGCAATGCAACTTCAAGAACAGCAACAACAGAAGCCACTGAAAACTGCAAAGCAAAATGAAAATGTGTGTATTAATGTGTATGCGTGAGCAGCAGTCAAAGCCAGTGCCAATAACGGTAGTGCAAGTTTTGTAAAATTATCACATATGTACATATGTATGTATGTATGTACTTACGTCCATATGTGTGTTGTTGTTGTGTCATAGAATTGGAGCAGAGCAGCTAAAACAACAACAAAATTAGCAGAGCGCCCCCTGCCAGCCAGTCGCAGCAACAACAACAAGTAAATGCTTGCAAATATTATGTATGTGTATGCGTGAATATATGTTTGTATGTACATAAAATAAGTGCGCGATGTTCTCATGTGTTCGAGTGTGTGTGTAATAGGGAATTGCAATTTGTTGTTTTTGTAGGAAGAGCTTTTCGCTTGTTGCGCGTGCTCGTCTTCGTCTTCCTCTTCGCGTTCGTCTCGTTGTCGTTGTGCAAGAAGTCGTCGTCGTCGTCTGGTTCGGCATAATTGCAATAAATTTGCTGTTTTTAATACATAAAAGGAAGCAGCAAACGCCGACGCCACCGCCACCGCCATGCAAAAACAAATTCCATGCGCGAAAGACAACACTAAAAGCGAATAGCGAATAGGCAAAGCGTAAAATGAAAAAGAACGAAATAGCAAGAGAATTGGCGCAGCGCAAATAATAAGAACAGAACACTAGCGAGAGCAACAACAACAACAGCAATAATAACAAGAGTGAGCGCAAATGTGTGTGAGCGGCGCAAAAAAAATATGCTAAAAAAGCTTTTGACGACGACGTCGCAGCTGCTGCTGGCGCAGGCGGAAACTGCATCAGTGTCGATCGTCGCGGGGCCGGGGCCGTAGGGGGCAACATGAATCACGCAAGTTCTTCTGCTCTGTGCGAATAGCCGTGTGAAGTGCACAAACAAATAGAGAAGGCGAACGGGCCAACAACAACAGCAACAACAACAACAACAATAATAATAATAGCACTTTTGCTTTCGGTCCCAACTGGTTTTAAGAACGACGAAAGAGCAAAAGCAAAGTAAACCAAGCGCCCCAAAAGCAGCCGCAGTAGCAGCAGCAGCAGCGTCTTCCTCTTCTTTGTCGTGATCGCTGTTGGGGTAGCGGCGCATGCGCTAAACCATCGCTGTCGACGTCACAGCCAACAGCAACAGCAGCAGCAGCTGCTGTTGCTATTTTATTTTGCATGAAAGGTAAGCTCGTGAGTTTCATCTCTTTGTACCCTGCCACGCCCCTTACGAAGACTGCCCCGCCACGAGGTGTCGACTGTCCCAGGTCTTTTGTCTAGTTGGGGTGAGCTTTTTTCGATTGCGATTGCGACTGTGAAACGAAAAAGGAGAATGCCAAGGCATAAGTTGAATGAAGTTAATTAAGTTCTATACAAGCTGTGGAACTCACTGGCGGCGGGCTTTCCAGTTGGTTTGGCAACCACTGGAATTGCCAAGTTGCTTGTGAACTGGAAGAGGCTGGAGACTTGTATAAAGTTAATTATGTTGGTTGTGTGTCGTCGCACAAGGGGAATAAGAAGTATATAGGTAAGACTGAAAGTGAAGGGTCTAATTGGATTACATTTAAACTGGAATTTCACAGTTAATTATGCCCAGTTGCCAAATAAGCTTAAAGCTTCTAAATCTAGGAAAGATAATTTGCTTGAGCATTTTTTAAACCGGCAATTCATAACAATCTAGCTTGTCGATAACTTATATTATCGATAACTTATTACAAACTACCTGTAGAAAATAGGTTTTGAAAGAAAAAAAGACAAGTGAACGTAGAGGAAAAGTTTTGACCAATTTTTTGTATCGTTAACTTACTAAATTAGTCTTTCAAATGCATAAAAGTTCAAAAGCTTTTTAATCATTCAATAATTGCATTGATCGATAACCTTTTATGGTCAGAAACGTCGATATTTTATTATGACCTTTTCGGAACTCTTTGGAATAAAAATAAATACATATGCATTTATATGCTAGCGATCTCAATCGATAATTCGAAGCTATCGACTTAAACTTAGACTTAAAACTATCGAAATAGTTGATAACTTCTGAAAACTGATTACTTAAAGAAACCTTGCAGTATTAAATAAGTTATATTACAACAAGAAAAATGGCTATCTTCGTCGTGCCGAAGCTATATACCCTAGCAGCAATATTTTTCATACAAAACTCAATTTTCGTCTGATTGTTCCTTTGGGAGCTATGTGGTCCGATTTTGATCAAATTATAGAAACCTATATGAAGTGTAATAAAACTCTTACTTAGTGATGTAATACAAAAAGTTGTTCATACAAATACTCATTTTCACCCGATCCTATGACAGCTACATACTATGAGATAACTATATCTCCGATTTGGACGTAATTTTGTCAGATTGTATACATTCTCCAGGTACTCGGCCAGAAACTCGGTGAGTTTTGTGAGGATAAATTTATAAACATAGAAGTTTTTCATACAAACACAGTTGTCGACCGATCATTCCCACAGCAGTTATATGTTATTGTAGTCCGATCCGGCCGGTTCCGACATATGTACTGCCTGCAGTAAAAGTAAGGATCTGTGCCAAATTTCATTACGATAGCTTTAAAACTGAGAGACTAGTTCGCATAGCAACAGACGGACAGACGGACATCCCTATATCGACTCGGCTATTCATGCTGATTCAGAATATATATACTTTGTTGGGTCGGAAACGTCTCCTTCAGTCTTTTACACATTTCGAGACAAAATTATAATACCCTCTGCTAGGGTATACAATAGCTACAATCTCTAAGGTTTCAAAGAGTTCTGATTCTGGAAAAGAAATTCACTTAAAAATGCTATTTTTACATAACCAATGTCTCAAGCCAATTTTAAGGACATGCAGTCATTTAAAAAAAAGCTTCGATTTTCTTTTCATTTCTGATTGTGAGTTCAAGTTGAAAGCTGTATTCGCCGCTCATATAAAAAATTTGACCTTGACCTACTTTGTTCTACCTTTTTTATTGACATTCATTCGAAAGCTTTGCATGGAAAGCTGCCCTTTATAACTGTTTCCCAGCTCTTGCCTTCGCTCCCACTCTCTCTCTCTTTCACTCTCTATCTAATATTTGCTAATTTATCTAACTTTGTTTGCAATTTGTTGACTTTTTGCAGTTACAATTCAACACTTAAGTAATTACTATCGTTACCTGCCAAACTGCAACTGAAACATCACCAACAACAACAAGAACAACTCAAAATACATCACGGAACGTAACACAAATATTATAATGGATAACTTTAATGTACCTTTGCTGGCCGAAAGCAGCAGCAGCATTGTTAGCTATGCAACTAGCAACAACAACAGCGACAACAACAATCATCATCATCATCATCAACAACAACAACATCATCACCAACAGCAGCAGCAGCAGCACCTGCAACATCAGCAGCAGCAACAATTGCTGCCACATCATCACAAGGATCAAATGCTCGCCGCTGGCAGCACACCCATGTTGCCGTTTATCAACTATGCACAGCTGCAAAAGGATACACAGCCCAATTCCAATTCAAATCCGGCCGTTGACAACTTCAGCACGTTGCAGGCCATCGATGATGGCGGCGTCTCGTTGAGTGGACTCTGTGAGCGCATCTTTGCCAGTCCCAATCCACACAGCAATAGTAATCACAACAACAACAACAACAATAGCAGCAATAACAATAACAACAACAATGTGGATGTTAAGGCCACAGCGCCATCTAGCGTCATAATTCAGCCAGTCACAATGCCATCATTTGCCAATTTAATATTTAACAATCGCAGCAGCAACAACAACAACAACAATACTAGCAGCAGCAGCAGCAGCAGCAACAACAATCAGGATACAATGAACAGCATTGATCCTGTGCTGCTGCAGAAGACAAACAACTCGGTGGAGTATCATCAGCTGAAGCCATTGGAGAATAGTGCAACGTCCACAGGTCCTGTGAGCACCTCCAGTTTTCTAAGCTCCACAACGGCGCAGCTACTGGACTTTGAGGTGGCGCCCAGCAGTGGCAAGGATGTGGTTGTTGTGGTTGCTAGCAATGGCTTGGCAGACACAACAACAACGGCAACAACAATAGCAACAGCTGCAACAATAACAAGCACTGCCAATCGTAGATCGCTGCACAGCATCGAGGAGCTTGCAGCCAGTTCCTGTGCCCCAAACAAAACTACAAATAACAACAACAGCAGCAACACTGCAACAACTACAACACAGCAGCAACATATACATCAGCAACATCAACAACAACAACAACAACAACAATTGCAGGCTGGCAATCTCAGTGGATCCAATCTCAGCTCAGAAGATGAGTCCATGTCGGAGGATGAATTTGGTCTAGAGATTGATGATCAAATGGGTAAGTAATAATTGTTGCTACAAATTATTGATTGGTTCCCCTTAAAATCCTTGAAATGTTGGCAATATTCCCAGCTAAGTTGCAGCTGTGTGTGCAAAATGCGTGAAATTCTACGAAACGAATGTAAAAATGTTCAAAATATGTTTTCATACAATAAATAAGAATAAAATAAAACAGCTAATATGAAAAATTATGGAAAATTGCAATAAAATAAATAAAAACCATGAAAAAGAGTTGAAAGTTGAAAGGATGAGTTTTATTATAACATATGGGAATCAAAAAATAAATAAATTAACTAAAGCAATCCAATACAAACTAATATAATCCAGTAAAATATTTAAAGCATAAATAAACCAATAGTATATAATTAATCTATAATATAACAAGTAAGAATGCTATAGTCGAGTATACCCGACTACGAAACTCCTGTACCCAGGTCAAAAATTTCCGATCGCATCTTCCTTAACTTACACATACATACACAGATACGCACACGCACGAGCCACAGCGCAAGCCAGGCATTTTAAGTTGTGACTGTGCTTCTTCTTCCCCTTGCTGCAGCACTGAATCTTCTTTCGTGAATAACTTAGGTGTTTATTATCCGATCGACTTGAAATTTGGACAGTAGATTAAGAGGGACTAAAGTACTGGACATGCCAAATCTTAAAGCTATATCTTGAAAATTGTAACTGTAAAACGGTTTTTATCGAATAGCGGGGAACGGGGGAGATATCTCAAATCTAAAATAAACTTGACCTGCTCCCGCTATACACGAACCTACATTCCTAATTTGGTGTCTCTAGCTCTTATAGTTGCTGAGATCCTTGCGTTCATACATACGGACAGACAGACGGACAGACGGACGGACGGACAGACGGACAGACAGACGGACATGGCCAAATCGAAATCTCTTTTGATACTGATCAAGAATATATATACTTTATAGGGTCGGAGATGTCTCCTTCTGTCTGTTACATACATTTGCACAGATGTAATACCCCCTTTTTACCCATCTTATGGGTACAGGGAGTAAAAAGATGCGAATATAGCAAATATAACAGTAAAAAGCTTAATCACATAACACTTTAAAAGTTCCAATCAAATTAACATAAATACAAAAAAAGAGAGTTAAAATAAAACAATATAAATTGCAACAAAACCCAATATAATGAAATGAAATAAAATTTAATAAAAAACATAAATTCAAATTAAGAAAATCCAAGGAAATTATAAAGCAAAAATGATATTATAAACAGATCTAATACAATCATGCGATTATATTATTGATCTAAAAATAAAGTTTTATAAAATAGTCAGAGTCTTATTAAGCTTTATTTTGAGATAAATTGAGTCTTTCCATCATTAATCATTTATTTTAAAATGAAAATTGATTAGAAAGAGATATTTAATGTATTTTCTGGCCTGGACCAAGTCTTGGAACATCAAGCTGCCTACTTGCAAGTCGGTTCAAGTCAACTTTACCAAGAAAAGAAGGTGTCCACCAGTCTTTCTAAACGGGGTTCCCCTCCCAATTGTGATTAAACATAAATACCTCGGACATACACTAGATAAGTCAATCGGGTTCAAATTCCATATCGGAGTGCTAAGACACTCTCTCCAATCACGATTCAAGAAACTTCAATGGCTGTTGAAGGTGTCAACAAAACTTCCCTTGAGTTCAAAACTGATTATGCCCATCTGGACTTATGGAGTGGCCATATAGGGCATTGCTGCTAAATCCCTACAAAGCATAGCTAAATTATCTTATGAGGTTATTGGTCGGAATCCCCTCCTTTTGTGGGGAATTCATTTATCAGGAGAACTAAATATTCCCTCAGTTATGGAGGTTATTAATATAATTTCCAAGAACCATGCTGTTAAGATGTCATACTATAACAACCCGTTAGGAAAAGCTGTGGCAGATTACAGTATTTTGGGTAGAAGGCTTCAAAAAAAAGTGAATATCATAAAATAGGAGATTGTCTATAACATTTTCTTGACTATTATACAATTTTTCAATTCCTAAATGAAGATTTTTCACTTTATATACTCTTCAACTACTTTAGTTTGTTTATCAATTTCGATTTAGGTATACGTCTATTGACATTGTTCTATTTGGTTAGTTTAAACGAGTGTTCACTTTCAAATCAATGACAGAGTCATTTGATGAGTTGCAGTTAGTATGTTGTATTAAGTACCCTTGGCACTTGGATTGAGTTGTAGTTTTGGATTTCTTGATTTCTTGATTGCCGTCAACTGTTTGCCAAGTGCAATGCTAAATTTGATAGCTCACATTTGTATGCCACATGGGGCGCTCATAAAATGAGCTCGACACCCGACACATGCTGTAACTTGGCGCTGCATGTTGCAGCAGCCATAAAAAGTCCATTGCAACGCAACTAACCCACTTTTATGGCACAAGCTGCATGCAAATAAAGAAAAACAAATAAGAATTTTGTTACATTATAATAGAATTGATCGACTTGGGTATACCTTGCAGACAGTTCTAAAATACATTTCGATTAATTTTAAAATATATTTAAAGTTTATCTCAATATGTAAGTAAACTTTCGATAATATCAAACCTTTGCCAGTCTTACATACATAATGCATTAACCCAATGGAATATTTTTGGGAAGAACTGGATCGGAGGGTCAAAAAACGTGTCGTTTCCAATGAGTTTTGTAGGATATTAATAGGTTTATATAGGAAAAAATATTTTAAATGGATGTTTGCTACCAAAAACGGCCCTAAAATGGGTGGAAAGTAGAAAATGCTTGCTGTGCCAATACTTGTGTAGACTGTATATAGTTTTTACTCCCTGTACCCATAAAATGGGTAAAAAGGGGTATGGATTTGTGCAAAAGTATGTAACAGGCAGAAGGAGACATCTCCGACCCTATAAAGTATATATATTCTTGATCAGTATCAAAAGAGATTTTGATTTGGCCATGTCCGTCTGTCTGTCCGTCTGTCCGTCTGTCCGTCTGTCCGTCTGTCTGTCCGTATGTATGAACGCAAGGATCTCAGCAACTATAAGAGCTAGAGACACCAAATTTGGAATGTAGGTTCGTGTATAGCGGGAGCAGGTCAAGTTTATTTTAGATTTGAGATATCTCCCCCGTTCCCCCGCTATTCGATAAAACCGTTTTACAGTTACAATTTTCAAGATATAGCTTTAAGATTTGGCATGTCCAATACTTTAGTCCCTCTTAATCTACTGTCCAAATTTCAAGTCGATCGGATAATAAACACCTAAGTTATTCACGAAAGAAGATTCAGTGCTGCAGCAAGGGGAAGAAGAAGCACAGTCACAACTTAAAATGCCTGGCTTGCGCTGTGGCTCGTGCGTGTGCGTATCTGTGTATGTATGTGTAAGTTAACGAAGATGCGATCGGAAATTTTTGACCTGGGTAAAGGGAGTTTCGTAGTCGGGTATACTCGACTATAGCATTCTTACTTGTTATTAATTTGAAAATATTTAACCATAACCCCAATATATATGTAAGTAATCTCTCGATTCTACAAGCTTCAATCCTTTTCCAATCTTACTTTAAATCTGAATGTAACACTATCATCTTAGGCGGGATGTGATTCAAAATTCAAGCGAATAGTTAATTTCTTCCTTTGAAAATGTTCGCATAAATATTCTAAATTCTATATATTTCAAAACACTTTTAAAGTTGAAGTTCAAGGCTTCTAGTATAATGTAAAGTATTTATTTAAATATTTTAAAGTCTTTCCACTGTTTTTTTTTTGTTTTTTGATTCGAATTTTAGTCATAGGGGCAAGAAAAATATAAGTACATTGGTACTACTTTGGAAAGTAATTGATTTTTGTATAGTGTAAATAATGATTTTCCAAAGCTCAGCTATACGTAAATATGTATCTAACAAAATGAAACGATTAAATAATATAATATAATATATTCAAAAGTAATGTTAATTGATGTTAATTAAACGAATATATTTTTCATAAATGATTAGGTACAGTTGTTGCAAAACTATCAATAAACAGGATATAAAAACGAAATAACGACCAGGGTCAGGCACAGGAGAAAATAATACTATAATAGAATAAAATCGAATAAAAGAAATTTAAGCGCTTTCAGCTGAAAAGTAAGCGCTTATAAAGCTGTTTTTCCACCCCTTAGGTATTTGATAGTACTGCCTATCGACTATTGAAACTATCGATGATTCATATTATACCCCTTTTTGGCACCCCAACTAAAGGGTATCAAAAAGGTAATGCAAATGAAACGATGTATTCCATCAACTATCATCCGTTTAGTTGGCAATGCGTGGAGATTGAAATGTAGACGACAGGCGGAGACACGTCTAAGTATGATGCAGTTGTTGTTGTTGTTGTTGTTGTTGTATTTGTTGTTTCTGTGCGTCAGCAAACGCACGCAATCGCAACTAGTTGTTGCTGTTTTTGTGGCTGACATTCAGCAATGTCAGGCGTCTCGTCGCCCACTTTGTTGACCTTCAACGCACTTTATACATATGTATGTACATACATAAGTACATATTTACATACCTATGTACATACATATTTATGTTTATGTATGTGTGTGTGTGTGTGTCTGTTTGTATTGGAATGCCCACAAGTGCAGCGGCGCCGTTTCAATCCTTAGCGTCTCTCTCAAATTGGAGCAAGGTCGCTGCGCATTAGAATTTGGGTCAAGCGCACGTCTCGTTTTTATATTTTGTTGTTGCCGTTTTCTAATATTGGAGATTGAGCACAAGGATACACACACACACAGCGAAATTGCATAGAAATTGAAGGTCAGCTTTGTAATTGTGTGTGTGTGTGCATCAGTCGCGTCAAACGTTCGTCGCGTGTGTGCGCTCTCTCTCTCTCTCTCTCTCCCCTCCGTCTATGCTTTTCGCTCTCGAGCTTTGGCTTGCGCTTATGTTCTGCCTCAGTTGATTTAACGCAGCGTCGCCGCCCACTGCAACGCCGGCTGACATTGACACAGATTATTGCAATGTTTGCGACGTCGCCGTTGTCGTCGTCGGCGTCGGCGTCGCTGACTGCGGCGTTTCGTTTGCCGTCTATTGCTTACCTCAAAGGATTTAAATGGGTCAAAGTCAGCAGCTTGTTGCTGCTGTTGCTGCCTCTGCTGCCGCTGCTGCTGCCTCTGCTGCAGTTTGGAAATAGCTAACGAGGTCGCCGACGACGCAAATTGGGACATGACATTGGAGGGGCCAGTGCATATTTGTTGCTGTTGCTCCATCGCGTTGTAAATGCATTACAAGGTTCTAATTTATGCCCAAGGTTTGCGACTGCGACTGCGACAGCGACGTTGCCAAGGACAACGTTGCATGTCCTTGCCTCTATTTACGTGCTTTTCGCTTGTGGCAAGGTCAGAGCATGCAAATTGTGTCTGCCACGTTGTCTGCTTTAAGTTGGCTTTAAAATTCCTCGCGCTGTGATTCGACTTTGAAAAAGGATTTACAGTTACCTTGCGGGCTTTTGTGCTTTTAAAGCTTTAAAGTACAACTAAATAAATTAACGTTGTCGGTATTATATCGATTTTGTATACTTGTTGGATTTGATTAGATTTTCATTAGTTGCATATTCTTATTTAAAACCTCATTTTCTATATTTATGATTTTCACCAAGAAGGATTTTTTCCAGAAAGTACTTCTACCCAAGGGACCTCCCGTATAGAAGAATCCTCTAACAATGTACATAATTCTCCTAGTTTCTTATTTTTTTTCTCCCACACTTATGTTAAGTTAGTCTTCAGTTACGAACGCTGCAAATATGTAGTTCCTGGATTATTAAACTAGAAAAAAGTACTTCAGTTTCTTGTACTTAATTAATTTTAAAATATTCTTGATATGTATTATATAAGAGCTTAGTTTTGAAACTTTAAGGTATATTCTTAAATATCAATAAGAGTTTTAACACTTGATAAATTTTGGGCAACTGGTTTGAATAAAGATAGAAATTAGAAGAATGTTATAATTCCCGGCTGGAACTAATTTAAAACCGCCTTAGCCTTCAGAATATATATGAATATTAATCTTTGATTAGTTAGTCCTAGGGCTTATAAGTTATATTTGTATTATAAATTCAGCGACAGAGCAATTAAAAAGCCATTAAATGAAGCTAAAAGCCCCCCAGTTTAGTAATATCCTCCAGAATGGTCATTCACATCGATTGTGCTATGGGTTATTTATTCTCTTATATCATTGTATTGCAAACCTCAAAAGTAAACCGCAAACTGCAATTGAAATACAATTGGTGTTAGTCAAGCGTTCAGAAATCTTGTAAATGCTATCAAGGATGCAACATTGAAACTATTGAGTTTAGTATATGTATTATTACACTTACTACATATTAAATGGTATTGTATTAAATGCATTATTCAGAGTTTGGATAACGTTTCAATTGTTGCGCCCTCCAAAGTGGGGCTCCAAAAGCGTTGAATCGAAACAAATGTGAACAAAATGAACAATAATAAAAGCAATTACAGGGACTGCATTTTGTTTGTTTGCAAATTGTGCTCCCAGCTGAAAAGTGCAATGCAATTTGTGGTATTTGGCGTTTTAAATGGCACTTTAAATTCGAATTGAATTAGACGTAATGCCACAAATTTGCCATAAATGAGCCTAAAGTAAGCTTCAAGAAACAAGTAAGAATGCTCTAGTCGAGTATTCACAACGGAGAGACACCCTTTACCCAGGTCACATGCTCAAGCAGTTCAGCGGCATTGCAAGCAAGCAGAGCACTTCAAGTGGCGACTATGCCGCTGCTTCTCCCCGCTCTGCAGTACTGAAACTATTATAGTTTCCTGTATAATATCTATATTTATTATCCAATCGATTTGATATTTCCTAAGAATCATGCAATTACATATATCTTTGAAATTTTTCCTTGTAAAAATTTGAAATAAACGTGATATGCATTCCAAATTGAATGTCTCTACCTTTTATAGCCGTCTGAGATTGACGTGTTCATCCAGGCAGACAGACAGACAGACACACGGACAGGGCCAGCTCGACTCGGCTGTTAATGCTGTTTAAGAGTATAATATCTACTTATAGGTTCGGAGATGTCTCCTTGTGCCTGTTACATACATTTCCACAACCTAAGTATCCCCTTTTACCCATTTGATAAGTAAAGGGTGTAAAAAGATAATGCTTACAAGTCTGAATCGCGAATACCCATTTAAGCTATAGTTAGGTTTATTTTGGAAGATGGTTCTCGGCTTGCATTACATTTATCTACATTTATTAAAAGTACAATTCTCTAATAATACATCTAATTTATTATATTCCTTTAATAATCTTTTCATACAGACTTCATTTTAGCATTATTCTTTAATAAAGTATTTTGAATTCTTTGTTATATTCTTTTAATAAGCTTTTAACAACACAGACTTCATTTTAACCTTGCTTATTTTGAGTTAGGAAGGAAATACTATAATGAAAAGTGTCCAAACATTTAGTTTTTCATCATAGAGTTATTGTATTTATCATCTTTTGTAGCATGATAATATCATACATTTTGTTTTTGCTTTTATAGATACTAGATTTATGTAGTCCCGTACATCTAATCAGCGTAGATATCTATTGTAGAAGTATTTAAAATTACAATGAAAGAAAAGCATATATAATTATAATAATATTACAATATACGATTATTATGGTATATATTTCTTTTATTTTTTATTTATATTTGTGTGGTTGTTATGATGGGCACCTTGCAATCTTACTTTACCATGTATTAGCGTTTAAAAAACCAGGATCTACATTAAGTATTATGCTATACTTAAAGTCAAATAAATAATAATACTGCTATGGTAGATCTTAGATTTGCATTCTCCAGCATTACTGGATCACTTAGAGATAGAGTAAACAAACTCAGATGGCTCCTAAACAGCAAAAACAAACTGTCACTGAGAAATAAAGTAACAATTTATAAGACCTGTATTGCTCCTGCCTGGCGTTACGGATTGCAGGTTTATGGAATCGCTGCGAAAAGTCATCCAGCAAAAATTCGAGTGCTTCAAGCTAAAACACTACGTATGATGACTAGTGCCCCCTGGTACATGCGTTCAGCAAACATTGAAAGAGATCTCGGTGTACCCAAAGTTGGCGACATCCTAAATGCCTAAAGCGGCGAAAAAAAGCAGGGGTCAGAATGTGCAAGAGACTAAAGAGGCCACATCCAATTGAACTTTCAACTGGATTTTTGTAAATTTGTATATATTTGGACTTAATCTTAGATTAGGTTGCCTCAGTATTTATCATATTCATTTTAATTTAAGTTGTTTATATAATAATAACAGTACAATTAAATATTAAACATAAAAAATATAAAAAACAAGTAAGAATGCTATAGTCGAGTATACCCGACTACGAAACTCCCTGTAGCCAGGTCTAAGACATCCAATCACATCTACGTCCACTTACACATACATACACACATACACAAAGACGCACACACACACTGGCGGCAAAAGCGACAGCGCAAGCGAGGCATTTAATTCTTCTTCCCCCTCTCGCTGCATCACTGAATCTTCTTTCGTGAATAACTTCCGTGTTTATTATCCGATCGACTTGAAATTTGGCCAGTAGATTAAGATGGACTAAAGTATTGTACATGCCAAATCTTAAAGCTATATCTTGAAAATTGTTACTGTAAAACGGTTTTAATCGTTCATACGGACAGACGGACAGACAGACGGACATGGCCAAATCGAAATCTCTTTTGATACTGATCAAGAATATATATACTTTATAGGGTCGGAGATGTCTCCTTCTGTCTGTTACATACATTTGCACAGATGTAATACCCCGTTTTTACCCATTTTATGGGTACAGGAAGTAAAAAGTACATATAAAAACAATAGATTTGCATAGACTTTTACATTTTTTGGTTATTCTATGGGTGTCCTAACATATGTTGTTAAGTTTCTCGCACGCAACGTTTAAAAGAAAATACATTTACTATCTAAGATTGTGACAGATGCACGCAACTTTTTCGCCAGAAAAAATGCTTACTGATTTTCTGTTCCTTTGCAATGTGCAATATTTGAAAATTGTTTATGAGTTGTGAGTTGCGATTCAATTGAATTCCCTCTCTGTCTCTCTCCCTCCCTAGCTATTTCCATCTCTTGATGTCTGTTTGTTGCTGATTTGATTCTAGCATTCCTTTGGCCATTTTGTGGTTGACCTTAACTCGCAAAATGAAAAATGCCATTGAGAGTTTGGGTTTGAGTGGCTGTCGTCTCGACGGTACTGAGGAGGGGCTGGGGCTGGGGCTGCTAGGGGGTGGTACGGTCTCTATGGAAAAGTATGCCAATAGGTCGCCAGTTGACCCTGTGCTACATTTCAAGTGACGTCGACGGCGACGTCAACGGCAACGCCAGCTGCGCTGCATGCACTAATTTTATATGGCAATTGCAATTCTGAAGTGTGGGTGAAGATGGGCCAGTTGCGGGTGCCGCTGAGCGGGGGCGGGCACGTGTTTTTGTGCAGCCAGCGCGCGAGAGTGTGCAAGAGAGAGAGAGAGAGTGAGAGAGCTTGCATTGCATTGCATTGATTTTCCTTTAGCCGCCGCGCCTCATTTGTGCAGCGCTCTCTTTTGCATGCTATCTCATTTACTCGCACTCTCGCTGTCTCTTTCACTCTTCCGCACATGTGTCTGTGTGTGTGTTTGTATGTGTGGGGTCTGCACCCTGACCTAGTTACATTCACATGCATTATATTTCTTGAATTTTTTTTATATTTATTTTTATTTGCGCATTCTACAAAAGAGAACAGCAACAAATACCAAATAAATACTGCAATTTATTATTTTTTGCAAGCAAATATTAAATAAATACTGGAAATGATAATTTTTGCAAGTAATTTTGGGAAATTCACCAACAAATACTAAATAAATACTGGAAATTATTATTTTTGCAATTAATTTTGGAAAATTCAGCAGCAACAGCAACAAATACTAAATTAATACTAAATAAATACTGGAAATTATTATTTTTGCAAGCAAATTTGAGAGATTCAGCAACAAATACTAAATAAATACTGGAAATTATTATTTTTGTAATTAATTTTGGGAAATCCAGCAGCAACAATAACAAATACTAAATAAATACTAAATAAATACTAAAAATGATTATTTTTGCAAGTAAATTGGCGAAGTTTAGCAAACAGCAGAAAACATATTAAATATATACTGGAATGTATTTCATATTTACTTTTTATTTGCTGGAAAGACACCCACAGCAGCCTGCTGCACATTTTCCCCCTGTCTCTCTGCCCTTCAGTCTTAATAAATTGTTAAATTTAATTAAGTTTTGTAGTTTTTGTTGTTGCCTTAAACAAGTTATTGTCGCCACTTTTGTAATTGCTCAATTTACTGGATGAATGTGTAACCCGGTTTTTTCTAGCCATCGGCCAGTTTCTGTTTTTTCCACGTTTCTTTGTTTTTATACTCTGTTCTCGAAGGGAAAAAGAGTATATTGGATTTGCGAAATGTCCGTATGAACGCAATTTTTGGCCACACGCTTGAAGCTAGAGCAACCAAACTGGGTATCAATATCTATTTGGTGTATACCCTTAGTTTAGAAAGTTATCGCACCCTCCGGCAAATGCTTTCCCCAAAACAAATTTTTCGCAGGGGTATATCTCCTACAGTTTCATAGCTAGAGTCACCAAAGTTGGCATACAGACTAATGTTGACCCCCTGGACAAATCTTCATTAACAAATTCTTGACTCCCCCACCCTCTCCCCCGCAAATGAGCAACATCTATGTCTCCCATATATCTCTATATCTCTTTCCGAACCCCCAAATAAGCAAATTATACCGGACTGGGAACAGAGTATTCTACTGTCGGATACTTCCGACTGCAACGTTCTTACTTGTTTTTTTGACTTTTGCATTTCAATTGAAACGACGCCTTCCGGGAGGTGGGCAACTTTCCGCATTCTATGGGCTGTATCTGCTATAAATTACATAAATATTCACATACACATACACACTTATACATATATACATATTTGTATGTTCTCTAACTGCGTTGTAACGCTGTTTGTTTGTTCCTTATCTTCGGTTATCACTGCGTATACGTAATGCACATTTGGCGAAATGTTTATTACGTATACGTTATGTGTTTTATGAATCCGAAGCGCAGATAACTCTCAAACAGTTAACAAGCACTGACAGTTCCTTGTTAGCTGGTATGCGTTAAGGTGCTAACAAAAACAAATGTCATAAAAATACATTATTGATCTTGTTTGATAGTGTCAAACAAACACTTCATTGACATTATTAACTTTAATAATAGGGAATACAAGGTTTGAATGCACTTAGCTAAGTACACATTTAAATGCATTTAAATATCTTATGGTATAAATTTTGTTGTTGATTGTCATGAAACTTTTGTTGTCGCTCAACTTCAACACAAAGTTGAAAATAGATAAAAACTAATCAAACCTGTTACCCTATAAATAGCCTTAACATAATAAAGCTTCAAATCACATTACATTCCTTTAAAAGGCGATAAAATATCCATAGTTTTTCCATCGAGCTAGTTAAAAACATCGTTGGTATTATCGAAATTTAATTAGTTATGCCTTAATAAATATATATGTAGATAATAAATTGTATATAAAAACTCAATTTTCGAGGGATTGTTCCTATGACAGCTAAATAATGATGTGGTCCGATTTTGTTGAAATTAAAGCAAACTATATAAAGTATAATAAAAAGCGCAATTGCTGAGTTTGGATAAAATATTTGTATAAACAGAAAAGTTATCCATACAAAAGCTGATTTATTCTCCAATCATTCCTATGGCAGCTTTAAAATATAGTGGTTTGATCTATACCAAATTTGGTCAGCTTATAGAAAACATAACGAATCTTCGATTTGGTGAGTTTGTTCAAAATATCTGCATAAACAAAAAAGTTTTGATACGAAAACATAATTTTAGAACGTTTGTTTCTATGGCAGCTGTATGTTATAGTGGTCCGATAAGGCCAGTTCCGAGATATGCATGTACTGCCTACCCCACTGTTATAATCTGATCCCAACTTATCAGCCTTTCCTTTCCACCTCTTAACTTTGAGCTTTCCATGCTTTTGTGCAGCGCATACGGCAGTCAACAGAGTCTACTCACATTTTGCTCACCATTCAAAACAGCAGAAATGTTTGTAGTTTTTTTTTTGAACTGAAAAAAAGTTAAAATGCTTTTCAGGCGACATACACACATACGCACACATAAATAAAACACAAGCACAGCGTAGCGGCTGCCTACACACGAGCAGAGCTTTCGTTGAGCTTTTGCAGCTGCAAGCGTGTGCGTTCGCTACACGTGCGCTTGCGAATGTGTGCGTTTATCTCTGAGCGTTGAGTCTGTGTGCATAGTTGGGCGTCGCTGCAAAACAATAAAAACAACAAAAACACAAAACTGTAGCGATCCTCAGTCAAAGCACAGAACGAAATCAACAGAGATAGCAAAAAATGATACACATACAAAGCTGCTTGAAAGCTATTTTTACACACACAAGCATATGTATAGATATGTACATACATATATATACATATGTACATTTGTATGTAGTATATACGAACTAGCATATGCATGCCAGTGCAAACTACGCGAAACAAACGCATGTGTGAGCTTTTGCTATAAAAAGCTCAGCAACAACACAACTAACTTGCAGTTTAGGTAAAATGGGTCGACGGTGACTGCGACTGCAACTGCGATGCTAGCGACAACGCAACGCACATTGATAAGCAGCTGCTGCAACAGGGGGCGGGGGCGGGAGCGGCAGGCGGGCATTGCAATAACACTATGCAACAAGTTTGAAAACTGCATGTATCAGAAACACCTCACAGTTATATCTAAAACCTCACCTCACAGTATTGTCTAAAACCATTTTGATTGTGATCAGATGTCCCTCATTTAATTTATAATTATTCAGACTTCAGCATTTAGCAATAGTAAATAATAATTATTTGTTTTATTAGGTTGAAAATTCCAAATAAAACTTAACATTTATTATTCAAATCTAACTCCTAAGCAAATCTTCCGATTAAAAGTAAAGCTTTATTTTACATTCTCATAATAATTTTTGAAAAAGATTGTATTTGGAATTGTTTCAAAATAAATACTTATTTTGTTCTGATACAAAATTCTGTTCTGTAGTATAATTTCAGTCTTATCACATAATTAACTCATGCATGCAATATCAATTGCAAGTTGATTTATTTATTTATACTTAACGCTTACTTAATCCGAATGTATTATTTATAAATATATTTTTTCCCTCAACTGTTTTACATATTTTACTTTATTTTAAGTGTTTAAAACACCCTTTCAGTAGAAGCGTATTATATTATTGTCATACAATGTATAACAGCGAATTACTTAAGATTGCTGCGAAGCGAAAATTTATAATTAATGGATGAGAATATTTAAAAATTCTAATACAATACATAAATAATGCGATTTAGAAATTGTATTATTTCAACGGTCTTAAAATTTAATCAAATAATAATGGTATTATTAATAATATTAAATACTTAAATAGGAATCTGCGGATGGTTTTTAGAAAACCTGGGATAGGACGACCTTATTGCGAAGAAAAACCATCTTTTTGTTCCTAATTTTTACTTTACAGTTTCCAAAAAGATGGTAGCCTAATTTGTTATTTGGGAACTGTTATTACAAATTATTATTTAAGATCCAGTTCTTATAAGAAGACTGCAAGTGCATTCAGTCTTCGGCTAGCGAAAGCATTTTTCTAGTTGTTTGCTTTATAAAATTGTTGCGGCAGGTCTTTTTTTATTTTTATTTATTTACCTGCTTGTATTTTTGTTGCTGCTTTTTCTTTCTCCCTCCGCCCTCTTTCCTTCTCGACCTCTCTGTGTCAGTGGGTACATTATTTATGCAGCAATTATGTTTATTTATGCATTTTGTAGTTGCACATTTTGAAGCCCTTTCAAATTTTGTAATAACATTTTTGTTTTGTCGTTGAACTGCAATTTTTTTCTAAAAGGCATGCCAAATTGGCAATGGGTGGACGAGAGGAGAGAAATGAGATATGGGAAATGTGTGTTACCTAAGAGTTCGAGTTCCGCTGTTCGAATAGCTTTGAGCCCCTATTTGTGACCTGTTAGTAATTGCCAAAAGAAAATATTACAAATTATGCATTAAATTTGGATGATTTTAGTAGTATTAAATGAAATGTCATAAGAAAAGATAGAACAAGTAAGAATGCTATAGTCGAGTATACCCAGGTCAAAAATTTCCGATCGCATCTACGTACACTTACACATACACACACACATACACAAAAGACGCACACACACGAGCGACAGCTCAAGCGCAGCGCAAGCTGTGCTTCTTTCCCCCGGTCTGAAGCACTGAATCTTGTTTCGTAATAACTTCCGTGCTTATTATCCGATCGACGAATTTGGACAGTAGATTAAGAGTGACCAAAGTATTATACATGCCAAATTCCAAAGCTATATCTTAAAAGATGTGGGTGAAAAATGTTTTTATCGAATTGCGGGGGAACGGGGGAGATATTTCAAATCTAAAATAAACTTGACCTGCTCCCGCTATACACGAAATTACATTCCAAATTTGGTGTCTCTAGCTCTCCTAGTTGCTGAGATCCTTGCGTTCATACATACGGACGAACAGACAGACGGACATGGCCAAATCGAAATCTCTTTTGATACTGATCAAGAATATATATACTTTATAGGGTCGGAGATGTCTTCTTCTGCCTGTTACATACTTTTGCACAAATCCAATACCCCCTTTTTACCCATTTTATGGGTACAGGGAGTAAAAATAGTATTTAAACAAGGGCAAGATCAATTATATAGATGGTGAGAAAGATAAGAACCATTCTAGAGCTGCTAACGTGGTTAACTTGGTTTCTAATCTTTAATGTATTCGACCATAATACATATAGTATCCGGCGACACTAAGGACCTGCTCGGTCTATATGGGACCACCTTGTGGTGGTCAACCGGTTCTACCTAACCTAACCTAACCTAATACATATAGTGGGGCTATCAAAGAACTAAAAATATCTTATCCAAAATTAATCAAAACCAAGATCAATTTGATAGATGGTGACATCGATTATTTGGTTTATCATTATTGATAAGTTGTATTCATAATTTAGAAGACTTTGGTAATGTAAAGCTGATAAAGCTGATGACAAAGATAAGTAGGTTCTAGTAATATTCAAATGAATCTGAGAACTATTCTAGATATGGTGACATAGATTATATGGTTTATAAGCTTTGGTAACTGCTTCATGTAACCATAGTACATATTTCACAGTAAAAACAGTTCTGAATAATAAGTATAATAATAATATACACCTTCACTTTGTGGATTCATTTTGTATATTAATATTTTCTTCTAATATCTAACCTGCCCTCCAGGGTCACATAAACCACAAGCACATTAGTTCTCTATAATCTGCTTAGTATTAAGAATACACAAATTCACATAGTTCATATTTAGCCTTTTCTTCACTTTAAGAATACTAAGTCACGTGATTAGTTTGCTATTTGCTATAACAAGTTGAGGTCATTTCGAGCTCAAATCAAATATGTTTCTTAAGTCATTTATTTAAATAAAATCATGTGCATATTTCATAATTAAAAACATACATATGTATGTATGTTTATACGAGTATATACATAAATGTAAAATATTTTCTGAACTACCGAAAGACCTTAACAAAATGAAATTATTACGACAAATAATAAAATAATTTACACCATATGCCCAATGTCGAATGTGCGAGTCGCCACCTCTGTACGTCTCGACTGTTTGATTATCTTTCTGCTATGATGTAACTCTGTTTTCCATGCCCTAACACAGGGTATATAGAATTTGGCATAACGTTTGTAAGAAGTTATTGCTAAAAAATGTTAGAAGGATTCTACAAATTTGACTAAATCATATATAGATTAGATTGTAGTATGGGTTTTACAATAATAATACATTTTTATATTTATTAATTATTATTATTCATATTATATTGATAGAAGTTATATATAAAACTGAGTAACGTAACGTAATAAATCTATTAAATATTTATAAAACAGTCTCAATGATACAAAAATTCGAAATACTACATTTCAGCATAATATATTGTAGCTCAAATACTCTTTCATATACCGATCTTATTGAACTACTTTTGAGTATACTTTTCAATAATATATTAAAGCGGTTTTGAACTTGCTAAATGTTATAAACATTGTGTAAATACTATAAATAATTGTATAGTTATTTCAATAGTTTTGCTTCAACTATATAGTTAAGTAATTAATATATATGTTTCCTTTTCTGAATATTTTCTAAAAGCACAACGATTTAAATGAAATATTTAACAGGCTCGACGTCAACAATTTAGGGTGAATATAGAAAGGTAGATATGAAAAGTATTGGCTGGTCATATAGCGCTCTTTCGGATGCTGCCAAGCATCCTCATCAGTGACCTTATTGTTAGAAATTTTTGTACAAACTTGTCCGTATATGAGTAGTAGTCGGCTAGATTCGAACCCGAGTCCTCCCGTCTGTAAGGCGGATGCCTTAACCTCTAACCCACTTGCTGTTCGATCCCGGCTTGAACAAATTACTGTCATCAACAGGTCCATTTGAAATTCTAAGTCCGCACCAAAGCTTAATCCCTTTATCTAAGTTTCTAACCCTTACAGTTCTATTTATTATTATTAGAACCAATTGTATTGAAATTTTTTAATATTTAATATATTATTATATTATATATTATATTATTATATAATATTTAATATTTAATATTTCAATAAAAATACTTAATGGTTTAAGAAAAGTTTTATTTGTGTTATAATATAGAATTATGTTTGAACTTGACTAACTTAAAGGACAATCTTTAAAAACCAAATATATTTAAACGTTTTTCGGAATTCAGAACCGCTAACAATTTCGATTTTGATAGAAAGAGCGGAAAGTCTTTCTTATGAACAAGTAATGTTCTATTCAAACTATTTAATACTCTTATAGTATTACCGAGTTAACCAAACTTATTCTTAAATTGATTTATTTTATATAAAGTTATTTTACTACTTATTTAAGAGACTACCACTAAGGACCAGATGGTCTGTGTGAGGCCATCCGAGAGGGTGAGCTGCCAACTCAACCTAACCTATTTAAGAGACTGATTCTCTTAGAGACAACACTTTTCTTATACTTTTATAATAGTTTACTCTATCGAGCGCGCACTGTGCACGCATAAGGGTATTAAAACGTCGTTATATTGTAATTTCTCTACCTTACTTTGTCACATTGTTGCTGACTTTGTGTTTAAATTATTTATATTTAAAATTTTGCTTACAACGCGTTGTTTGCTGTTTGTTGTTGCTCGTTGCTGATACGACAGTTGTTGTTGTTGCTTGGCTGCTTGTCGATTGACGAGTTGTTGTTCGTGTTGTGCTGGGTGTGTGTGTGTGTCAGCCATTGCTGCTGATTGTCGTCGCAAAGTATTAAAATACGCGTGCGTAGTTGATAGCTGACCCACTTTGGCCATTTGCATGGCCTACTGCACTTGGCCAAGTTTTTGTCTCGCTCACGCCGCCGTCGCTTAGCTGCAGACTGAGCAAGAGGGCGATAGCTCAAAAAAACAATAAATAAATGAAAAACAAAACAAATAAAAAATATAATAATTTCGTTTTGTTTCGTTTCTTGATAAGCGTGCTTGCTTGTCTAAGAAAATTACTCATACGCAGCGTGGAACGCTGCTGCGAGTTGAGCTTTGTGATACCATTAAGCGTATAATTTGCACAATATGTAATTAGTTGGGAAATTTAGATCATGGCAGCCATTAAAAAAACATTGTAATAATAATTGCAAACACACACACTCCGAAGCGACAGCTAAACAAACATCTCAAAATGAAACAGAAACTGAAAACAGGAAACTGAAACAGACATTGAAATTGTATTTTCCCCACCTGCAGCCTCTTCTTCTGCTCTTCTAGTTTGTTTATGATCTATGTATATTATTATTATTTTTTGTTTCTCATTTATTGTTGCTTTTCACGTGCACTTACATAATCGTCGTGTGTACAACGCGCACACAAAAATTGCGTAAACACTTTTGTTGTATTTTATTTATTTTGTATGGTTTTTGTTTCTGTGCGTTCAATTTTGAAATACAACAAAAATTGGTTTTTAATTTTTTTTTTCTTTTTTTTTTTGTTGGGGCCTATTTGTAAATGATTTTTGGCACTCAATTTGTTTATTGTGCAAATGCGTTTTTGTTGCTCTGTTCAAAATTGTTGTGGCTAATTGATTGCTGCAATTTTTTTTTTTTTTTGGGTCTGTTTTATTTTTTAATTAACGTGTTTTATTTTCTGGCTAGAAAGCAGGCAAATTATTCTATAAAGGTATAAATAAGTTGAATTATTATTGTTACTAAAATATAAATATGATATTGATTAGTTTTCTAAGAATGATTAAAATTTCGCGTAGGCTTTTAAAATGTTTTCCTTATATCTATGTATTATATTATATTTTTTGATTCGAGGCAGCACTGTTTTGCCTTCGTAAAATAAATAAATAAATAAATAAAGTAAAATAAAAATAAAAACTGTTAACGTTTCTAAGAATGATTAAAATAAAAATACAAATTTATAATCGCCAGTTCGGAAAACTAGGAAACTGTTCAATCTATGATATTGTTTTAAAATAACTATATGTAAAATTTCCAAATAAAACACAATCGATTTTTTTTTGATTAATCGATTTATTAATGGTTTTAACAGCAATTTTATTTTATTTATTTTTTAATTGTCACAAAAAAATACAACACATTTGTTTAGTTCTTTTATTTTATGTTTTATTTTAAAGGTTTTTAAGGCTGCCTTGAATCAAAAAATTTAATTAAATACGTAGATTTATCGACACAATTTAAAGGCCTACAACATTAATCTATTGACTACAACAACACGTTGGAGGAATTTTATTTGTCAGTTCGACGAGCTGAGTTATTGATTTATTGAAGTAGAAAATCGTAGCAAGGTTTCCATGACCAAAATTCAGGATCTTTTGGAATCTTCTATAACTTTAAATTTTAAAAACATTTGTTTCTACTTACATAATATGTATATGTGTTTTAATGGTTTACTGAATAACATTGATTAGAGTACTTGTCGTAAAGAGATAAGTATTAGATTGATCTATTGATATTCTATTACATTCCTTAGCAAGCGTTTCATACACATGCTAAATATATGTAATTAGCAAAAACATGTGATTTTTATAATATATTGATGCAAGCTGCCCACTCGTTGATGGAGTGCTGCCAACTTGTTGACGTGGCGTTGCCACACTTGAGTAGAATCGTAACAATTTGTATTGAACTCACAAAAAAGCAAGCTTTACTTCTTACGCAGCTGTTAAACAGCATATATGCATACATATATACATACTTATGTAGTTATATTTATAAAGTATAAAGATATCTCAGCTCGTCTGCCCTCTCTCTCTCTCTCTCCGCTTGGCTCGACTCGTTTGGCTTGGCTTGACTCACAGCTCTTGGCTGACTGACTCGCTGCTGTGTTTGGTAATCAAATCTAGGTGACCCAAATTGCATTGACCTAGTTTACAAGGCAGCCACTCTACCAACCCCACCAAACCACCCAACCCCTTAACTTTTATGTGAGAGAATATAAGGTGCAGCAGCACGCGTCCTTTGAGATCAAATGTGCAAAAACAACATTAAGTATTAAATAGGATACACATACACTGCAATAAATAAATCAAGCACCGTAAAGGTTATCACTAACATTTTAAAAGTTACTTGTTAAACATTGTTTCTTGACTTTATATATTGTTCTATGAAAAAAACTTAATTTTGAATAATTTATCGCTTAAAATAAAGTATTTCTTGAGTAGAAAACTCAATCTCAATGAATAATATCTATTATTTTTACTCCCTGTACCCATAAAATGGGTAAAAAGGGGATACTAAATCTGTGCAAATGTATGTAACAGGCAGAAGGAGACATCTCCGACCCTATAAAGTATATATATTCTTGATCAGTATCAAAAGAGATTTGATTTGGCCATGTCCGTCTGTCCGTCCGTATGTATGAACGCAAGGATCTCAGCCACTATAGAAGCTAGAGACACCAAATTTGGAATGTAGGTTCGTGTATAGCGGGAGCAGGTCAAGTTTATTTTAGATTTGAGATATCTCCCCCCGTTCCCACGCAATTCGATAAAAACCGTTTTACAGTAACAATTTTCAAGATTTAGCTTTAAGATTTGGCATGTACAATACTTTAGTCCATTTTAATCTACTGGCCAAATTTCAAGTCGATCGGATAATAAACACGGAAGTTACTCACGAAAGAAGATTCAGTGCTGCAGCAAGGGAAGAAGAAGCACAGCCACCATTTAAAATGCTTCGCTTGCGCTGTGGCTCGTGTGGGTGCGCCCTTGTGTATGTATGTGTGTGTATGTGTAAGTTTACGAAGATACGATCGGAAATTTTTGACCTGGGTACAGGGAGTTTCGTAGTCGGGTAGACTCGACTATAGCATTCTTACTTGTTAAATAACAACTTTGTAATTTAGAATTAATTTCTAGGATACAATTTTATTAATAAAATAAATAATCTATTATTTTGTGAGCTTATGTATTAGTCTGAAATGAAAACTTATTCGCAGAAAATAAAACTATTTTCAATTTGTTTAATACTGCAGTATTATTTGAAGTAAATAGAAAAATACCAAAAAAAATACTGAAAATTCAAAATAATTTTTTTTTTTTACAATTCTTTAAAAAGTCAAAAAATATTTATATATGAATTGTATCACATTTAAAATGAGCAGCCATTAATGCAAGCAATTTGAGGCACGTTTAATGTTTATAATCTTCAGTTTTAATATTAAAACGAGCCAAGTCATAAAACCCACAACAAAAACTTAACAAACAATTAAAATATATTTTGTTGTTAGTGTTGATTTTTTTGTCTTATGTGGAATGTTTTTGTTGAAGGACATTTGACAAAAGCTGCAATGACAAATGCACTTCAACTCGATGATGACATTTCTGCTGACGATGTCATGGGGACAATCTAAACTTTTGGCTCTTAAATTATGCAAACTAATTAATGCGATAGAAGGTTGCAATTCTGGGGAAACAACAGCGCTAAACTTACAGAAATGTAGTAAGTAGGTTAATTTAATAAATGTACAATTAAGATTTAAGTTTGACACAAAATTTAGGAAATTTTTGTAGGTTGTTTTTAGCTTGTATTAGTCACTTTTTAGCTGGCAAATATTAATTATTTTTTAATCTTTTTACTCTTAAAATGTGTCGTAATTTATTTTAAATATGAATACAATAATTGACAGTGTAAGATGTTCCTGATCGAAACGGCAGACCCAGAGGATGATTTCTTTGAAGCAGTTGATTCGCCTATAAGGCCTATCTGATCCTACCCTTAAACTAAGGATTGTCAGTTTGACTAATATTCAGCAAAAATCGATTCACAGATTATAATTGAAAGACAAATATCGTTTCGATTGTCAGATATTGAAAGAAAACATCTATAATTTTAAGGCGTCACCACAATTTGGGTCACCACAAAAATGCGTCATAATCTTAACTTCCCACCATATGGTCATCCCATTCGACTCATTCGCATAATTGAACTTTCCCTAAAAAGGAAAAAAGGGACCGCAACAAGCCAAAATGGGAAACACACAAAAAACAATCTCCAAAAGAGAAACAAAAACTGAAACTGAAGTAAAAATTGAAATTTAACGTAAATTGATGAAATTGATTGGAAAAACGTACAAATTTAGTCAACAGTCGCGACAGATGGAATATAACAAAAGAGATCGATGAGTAAAAACAGTAAAAAACAGAAAAAATGTATTCCCAAATGAAACAAGAAGCAATAAACAAAGAGATTTAATCGAAGCTAGAATACACTTTTGAAATGAATTTTAAAAGTGCTGGAAACAAGACTGCAAACCAGTTTAAAACCGAACCCTATTGGAATTCTTAAAATGCTCCGAACCAGTTGTCGAAACAAATAGTTTAACCTGAAACCGAACCAATTTCTTTTCCAAATAAAAGGTTCGCTTCAGGAAAATCCAGAAGGCAGTCGATTTTTTTTCGATTTGTGTTCGAGTATAATAAAAACAAGATACCGCACCAAGATTATCATTCAAACACCGATGGCATCGCGATAGAAAACTTTTGTATCGATATTTAATTTGGTTTATCATATCAGTAAGAGTCTTTTGATTTATCTGAATAATTGTCAGTATTTTAACTAAATTCTTAATAATACATAGAATGAGTTACCAAAAAAGTATATATTTATATATACTATATTTAAATTGTTTTCTGTTAGGTTAAGTAGCGGTGCATAAGGAAACTTTAAGGTATCGCCATACCAAAAAGCTAATCGATAGTGGCGGGAAATAAAAAGTTATCGATACAATCGATTGTTTTGCAGCACTTGACTGAAGCCATGTTTTAAAAGCTTTGTTGTGGAATAGCCCAAGCCGGCAATCGCTGGTTCCGTCTTCCAGTTACTTGCTGCATGACAAAGTTATAAGATCCACTAAAAAGGGCAAATGTACATAAAAACTAAAAAAAAAAACGAAAGTGCGTGCGATGAATAAGCAAAATTGCGCAAACGATCGTGAATTGCTGTTGTTGTTGTTGCTTTTTACGCATAAAAAGCTGCCAAAAATATCACGCATAATAAAGTTCCAAATGCGGCAGAGGGACAAAGAGAGAGAGAGAGCGAGAGGAAAAGAGAACGATAGCAAGCGGGCAGTGGGAGGGCAGAGCTGCGTAAAACAGAGACATGAGAGTGTAACAATGTGCGTAGCATTTTTTGTTGGGTTAGGTTCAATATTGAACAGTTGTTATTGTTGTGGTAGTGCGTGCGTGCGAGGCGTGAATTGTTATTGTTGCTGTCTCTGCATTGTTTTTGCCTATTGCGTGCGCTGTGTGTGAGTGTGCGTGAGTGTTTCTGTGTGTGTGTGCGTGCTCACTGAAGCGTTGCCGTGTGGGAATCTCTCGTTGCGGTTAATACATTGCTCAAGGCAAAAAAACAATAAAGAAAAAGCTTCATATTGCCTGTGCGCCACTTCTGCCCCCGCTCTACGCAGGGCGCTACGCAACTAACACACACACACACACACACACAAGCAAACGCAGAGCAAGAGTGTGTGAGAGAGAGAGACACACACAGATAGTGAGAGCGAGACATTTGTAAGTCTCTTCTTTAGCTTTTTCGTTTTCATTTTCATTATTTCGTGTTGGTTTTTTTTGTTTCTGTGTCGATTGCCTTGTTGAATATTTCCACTTTGTTTATATAATTTTAATCAAAAAAGAAGCAGTAAAGCTATATACACACACACATCCATATATACATATGTATTTGAGTTTGTGTACGTAAAAAGCTTCAACGTTTTGAATAAAGTAGGTTAGTGGGTCACCATATCTAACAACGGGCAGCAACAACTACAACAACAGCAACAACTGTGGCAGCAACGTCGACAGCGACGTCAACGTCAGCGTCTCAGCGTTGTCAGCAACCAGACGAAGCAATTTTTTTATTTATTTATTTTGCTTATTTTTTTTTTTTTTTTTTTTTTACTATTTTTGTTGCTGTTTTTGTTTCTTTGAGATTTTGAGCTGTGTCCGTTTGAATTTTTGTTGTCTAGTCCCGTTTTCTTTGTGTTGTAGTTGTTTCTCTTTCGTCTGGTTCTTATTCGGAAAACTTTAGTGCGAAAATTGTTTATAAATAGTTTGGCATATTAATCTTTTATTTTGCAATTTTGGGATGTAAAAGCTTTGTTTGTTATTCATTTGATACGATTTTATTTGCGGAATTGTGCCAACTTTTAAGAACATTTAGAAATAATATACAAAGACTCCACTAAAAATCTTGTAAATGAATATTTTCCCCTAAGATGATCTTCACAGAGAGTTGGAATATTCGCCCTAGTTTCAAGTTTCAGCTTAACTAAATCTAACCTTAAAAAAACCCTATTTTCCTAGATTTATATTGACGGAAATTTATATTAAATTAAAAAAATTTACTTTAAATTTATAATGCGTGTATACGAATATACTTTTTATGTATATGCTCTGTTCCCGAAGGGGAATTCTTTTTCCACACCCTTGAAGCTAGCGCAACCAAACATGGTACATATGTATGTTACCCTCAGTTTCTAAAGTGTCAAGATCGCCCCCACACCTCCAATTTGATGAAAACCTGTATCTTTCACATTTTTAAAGCTATAGTCACCAAATTTGGCATACAGACTTATGTTAAGATTCCAGAAAGATCTGCATCCAAAAATGTTTCACCCCCCTAGCCCCTCCCCCGCAAATGAGCAAAATCTGTATCTCCCACACCTGTAGAGGTAGAGTCATCAAATTTGACATACAGACTACTGTTTTCTTCGCGTCTCTTTCCGAACCCAGAAATATTATACAAATTATACCGAACTAGAAACAGAGTATTCTGCTGTCGGACACGTCCGACTGCAATGTTCTTGTTTTTTTAGTATTTAGTTGGTAATAAAAAGACATTTTATGTTAATGATGGTCAAAAAGTTTGAATAACTTGTGGGACAGTGTATTAGAAAACCCGTTTAAAGACTCAGATCCATTGGGTACAGCAAGTTATATTACCAAATAAGATTATTCAAGATGAAGGCGAATATTATTAACAATGTTTGAATATGTTGGCAAATTGGATACATGAAAACTCTTTGTCATTTCTTATCTTTATCTTGTGCCTAATATTTATGTATTTTTTTATATTTATGTATCTTTTATCCTACATTGTGTTCACATCTACGTTAACAAACAAATGCTTTTTATTAATGTTAATAAATTTAACATTTGATAAAAAATAAACACACATACACACGCATTTATATTATTTATATGCTTAATGCTAATTATTAAACAACAACAAAAGAAAATTTGCCCAATTAGTTGGTTGTTGTTGGTTAGTTTTGAGCTGCAGCCACCTTGGGCCTTAAACAATAATTAAAGAAACACAATTTTTATGTTTTTATGCAGATCTTAAATATTTATATTTATATGTGGTGTAGTATTTGCTTTAGTTTTTGCTGCGGATGTTATACCCTGAGTATAGTAGGTAATATAAATGCAATATTAAATATGTAACCCTAAAGTATCGATAGTTTCGATGAACTATCGCTGGCTTTTAATATGTTCAACATTTATTCAAATCTTTGTTTTGGACCTGAGAAATATTCAAAATAGAAAACCCATTTATATTTGAAATTAAGTATTTTCTTTACTTCCATTTATTATATTATTTATTTATTTCCATTAGATTTTAAACCTCACTTTTATAACTGCATAAATAAGTTTGTTTAACAACTTTTTCCTAAGCAACAGTCTTCTAAATTTGACCAATTGTTTCTATGATAATGATATGATATTGATAATATTTAGTCAAAATCTAAAGAGTTTTACGAAATTTCAATTTGGGGAGTTTTTAAAGCACCTAAATTATCGATCTATTGTTATTTTGGCAGCTATGTATATTATCATTGATTGGAGATGGAAAACAATAATGACACTATCGATGATATCGATAGTTTTAAATGCCCTCGCCCATCGATCTGCATATTTATCATTTACATACAATAGTCTATATAGTTGAAGTCTTGAACCTACTATTTTTTGTCATCAGTAGAAAATCGCGGTCATAACCTAAAAAATCATTATCTTCTAGACTCTAGAATCTAGAGTGTTTAATCTTCGTCTCGGCTCTATCTTGTTTTCTTTTTGTTTTTCATTTGTAGGTTTTTAGCACAGACGCAAATTGTTTAAATTCCAATGATAGCTCAGCAGAAAACTATATTGTAAATATATATAATATTTTGCTATGCATTTTTAGGCATTAATATGTAATTGTTAGCAAATTATGAATGAAGCTGGCAAATCATTAAATATAAATTATAATAAATATGAAAGTAAATATTTGGATTGTTGCATGTTTCAAAAGTGAGACTCATAATTACTTTAAATTTATTTGGGAATAAATGGGAAATAATAAGCCTGTTATAGGGGTTAATAAGAGATAAGTGCAGAAATATTAATACTATATTATTAGAAGTACTTTTGAATAGATCAGGCCTGTCCAAACCGAGTACTTTTCCTTTCGAATCGTTTTTGACTTTGTTTTTTTTGTCGAATTTTAATAAAAAAAACAATTGTTGTTTTGAAATTTAAAGGGGAAACTTTGAAGGCTGAATACTTAACGTTTTTCGGAATTCAGAACAGCTAATAATTCTGATTCCTAATTATTTGATTGTAGCTGTATTAGGTTTTAAGGTTATATGTATCTAAAGTATTTAAATTCAACAAAATCGTTTCGATAACCTGCAATAATTATTTTCGAGATGAACTCTCTGAATACTCCCCTGTCCCATAAAATGGTAAAAGGGGGTATTACATCTGTGCAAAATGTATGTAAAGACAGAAGGAGACATCTCCGACCTATAAGTATATATATTCTTGATCAGTATCAAAGAGATTCGATTTGGCCATGTCCGTCTGTCTGTCCGTCTGTCCGTCTGTCCTATGAACGCGTCGATCTCAGCAACTTCAAGAGCTAGAGACACCAAATTTGAAATGTAGGTTCCTGTATAGCATACGCAGATCAAGTTTGTTTCATATTTCAGATATCTCCCCGTTCCCCCGCAAATCGATTAAAACCGTTTTACAGGAACAATTTTCAAGATATAGCTTTAAGATTTAGCATGTACAATACTTTAGTCTCTCTTAATCTACTGTCCAAATTTCAAGTCGATCGGATAATAAACACGAAGTTATTCACGAAAGAAGATTCAGTGATGCAGCGAGAGGGGGAAGAAGAAGCACAGCCACCAATTAAAATGCTCGCTTGCGCTGTCGTTTTTGCCGCCTATGTGCGTGCGTCTTTGTGTATGTGTGTGTATGTGTAAGTGGACTTAGATGTGATTGAATGTTTTAGACCTGGGTACAGGGAGTTTCGTAGTCGGGTATACTCGACTAGAGCATTCTTACTTGTTTGAATCTGTAATGAAACAAGCTGATGAAAAGGATCCCGTTAAGCCAAGGAGTCCATCTCCGGATAAACCTCCTTCAATTGATACAACCTCCTCCTTGAAGATCAGAGATGAAAAATGGAAGATAGAGATGGAATTAACTGTGACTTCAGATGCTGTTATTGAACAAGCCGAATTAATGGATGACATATTGGGAGTGATAGTAGATGAGTATCGAGGCCCTATAGGATTTAAAGGAGTGATCTTATACTGTTACTTCTCCCTTGGGACACATTTGAAACTTAGGAATAGAGGGCTCAACTCGTGGACTTATGGATCAAAAACTGGAGGACGATATGAGGTGGATCGTACTGGATATTGCCCACTTCTCAATACAATAGATTGGGACTTTGATAGCAATGTGCTAGTCGGTCCAACTAAAGCGATTATTTCTTTTCATGTAAATTTGTCACCAATAATTCGAAGAGGTTCATCTTTGTACTCTTTGATTGCAGATCAATCTTATGGGGCAACAGCCTCAAGGAACACCGATTTCAATTATTATAAAGACCCCCAGCAATTCATATTGCTGCTAGCAACTTACGATGTCATTGTGGATTATTCCCCTGAAGACAAAATCAAAATCAAAGAGTTCATTTCGTCTCAATTAAAGGAGTAAATATAAGATTCATGATTTCTTCACCTAATTACAATGAATCAAAAAAATAAAGTTAAAACCACATACATCGCCTTTAATTACCTTCATGATCTTTCGATTGTACATTTCACTTATATTCAAACTTATTATTGTACCTTGGTACTCTTATATAATTATAGGTGATTAAAACATCCTTTTACAGCCCTTCTTGCAGCACTATAAAAGCAAATCTACCCATGAAAATGCTGAAATTTATATATGGGCTAGTTTTATAATTTATATATAGGTATTCCTGGCTCTGAAGCGTATTATTGTATATTACATATATTATTATATATTGTGGCCTTAACCTGTTGAGAGCCTCTTCTAGCGTTAATCTAATTCCAATGGCCATAAGATTAAAAGTATCAAGTCTTAGTTGAAATTTTGTATGCGGTCTGTTAATTTGATGTTAGATATATTCCCACTGATAAACCTGTTTAAGCCAAGTTCAAATGCATTCCAAACTCAATATGTCTAAACCGGTTCAAGTAGACTCGAAAGGGGTCGCAGGGTTGTTAAATACTAGAAAATAGATTCAAACTCATAGAAAAAACTGAAATTTTATATTTTTAATTAATAAAAAAACGACTGTAAACAAATATACAAAAACAATATTTTTAATTAAGCAGCGAGTCGCAATGGCGACCCACATCCTGGCGCGTCTCCGCCCCTACCCTGATGGCCTACTACCCTATACCCTAAGCGCTACCCCCCTTGCCTCTTACCCCTGCTATACATTTTTTCTGCCTCTGGCAGCTCATTTGTCTATACGCACGCGGGCTCTGGACCACCGCAACCACCCCCAACCGCGCTCACCTAACCATCTTCCGCCACCCACTCCCCCTCTAACCGTTCGGCCAACTAAAACGCGCATTGCATTTTAAGCAGACACCCATCTACCCCCATCCCCGGCCTAACCCTCTATACTTCTTTTTGCTTGCCTCCCCCCACGCTCCTCCTCCCTTGCAGTCAAGCCGCCAACGCTACTGCAATTGTTTTTGTGGCCTCGTGACCCAGTTTCGAGCTTCGTCAACTGCAACGACGATGTCGTTGGCAAAGGGGGGTGCGGCGCGGCAGCGACGCGGCGTTGGCGGCAGCGGCGGCGTCGTCGTCTCTGCTGACGCGCGCGTGAGACGTTTAAATGAATTGCAGTCGTGTGCTTGTTTTTATACATGTGTGTGTGTGTGTTTTGCAAAAAATTTATATACATATATGTGCTTATATGTATATAAAGAGAGAAAAATGGAATAAAAATACATGCCATAATAATATGTAATGTAGTGCAAAACAACAAAAAGGAGCGAAAGAGCGAAAGAAGCGAGTGAGAGCGATAGTGGGTGGGGGTAGGGGATAAACACACACAAGTGATGCGAGTGTCAGCAATGGAAGAATATTTACTGCATTTGCATTGGATTAGTCAACAATTAGCATACGGATAAAGAGAGTGTGGGAGTGAGAGGTAGAGAGGGTATCAAATGTGTAGGATATGAGAAAAAATTTATTAAGATAAAGTACTAAATTTAAATAAAGAAAAATAAAGTAAAATGGGATGAAAGAGAAACAAGTATACATAAATGCATTGAAGAAAGGATTGAAAGGTACATTAAATTCAAGATAAAGAAGAAAGGAATACACAAATGACAATGTACATATGTACATACATACATACATACATACATACATACATATGTATATATGTACATACAACAAAGCGATCTTTATGAAAAATATTATGGAACTTTATAAGCAATGTGAAACAAAATGAGATAAAGTTTAATATTATTAAGAAGAAAATTATAATCAGTAACGAGAAATTATCAAAAGTGTACTTGATTTGTGTTTATTTAAGAAAGTTTATTACATATATATAATATTTATACATAATATGTGCAAACCCGGCAAATAAGTCAAAGGCGACAAACTATCTTTTATTTATTTATTTATTTTTATACATCAATGGCGTTTTAATATGAGAGCGTTTCATTATAATATAATTTAAAAACACAAATATGACTGGCTTAGACAGTGGATATAAGTTCTAAATACAAAAAAATTAAAGGTAAACTAAAAATGAAAATAAGTTAGTTTCTGAATAGTTCAAACAAAAAGAAAAAGAAATACTGTAGACTATTAAATGTATTAAATTGTGAATTAAATAAGTAAGGAATGTGCGGGTGGTAAAGAATTCTATTGAGTCTATAACCTATGATTCAATAATCTTACATAACGTAAAAACTATTGAAATCTTGATTATTTAACATACAAAATATAAAAGTTACTATATAAAAATGTATGAAAGAATCGGTAATTTTCCATTGTTATGGCGCTTAAAATAATAGTATGCATCCATATCAGAAGCAACTGCAGCAGCTGTTAAATGTTCTATGCCCAGAACTCGAAAACTTAATGTTGATAGAGCAGAAAAAGAGTGAGAAACAAGAACAAGAAGTAGAAGTAGAAGAAGGGAAGCACGCGACAATAAAAACTGCAAGTGTAGCAGAAAGCGATGGCCACACCTGTTACGATTTCGTTAGTGACAGACAGAGAACGACATACAGACATATCGACATATTGTCATATCGACATATCAACATATCGAAAACGTCAGCGTCGACGCGTCGCTCGATCTACAAATACAAATACAAATAAAATAAAAAGCTGAGTGATTTTTGTGTGGTCTGTGCCCATTTACAGAGCTTTTGTTGTTGTTGTTATTGTTGGCTGACCTCAATTGCAATGAGTGCTAATAAATAAAGAAGCAAAGTTTTATATATGTATGTATATGTATGTGTGTATAAATATAAAATATAAATATTGAATAATTTATATGCGTTAATTAATTTAATTAGCTACAACAAAATGAATGCGAATATGGCAAGGGGGTTGATGGGGGTTGGGGTTGTATGTGTGAGTCTAAATGCAATTTATTGCGCATCGCTCAGAATTGCACTCTATATACATACATACATACACACACTTCTATACATTTATACAAATCTACACGTTAAACTGACCTCCTCGAAACGACAACAACAACAACAACGACGACGACGAATTGCGGTCGAAACCGTCCCTGGGCGAGTATCTCTCACTGTATGTATGTTTGTATGTGTGTACGACGCGCGCACAAAAGTGTGTCAAGGTTTTTTGAATAATATTTTGTGCAGCGTTAACGTTTACGGACAGAAGCGACGCCAGCGTCGACAGCAGCAGCAGCGCCTCCTCCCACCACCACCACACCCCACCCGCCACCTAGACAATACATTTCAAGCTTTTGATTTGTTGCTGTTGTAATCTTCGCCCGTGTTGTGTTTGCTGCGCTCTCTTTTGTTCAACGCCGCTGCCGCTGCCGCTGCCTCTTTGTGTTTGTGCGCGAGACGCGACGCGACGCTGCTGCTCATTTTGCGTTGTCTCATCGCTTTATATATATTTTTTTTATAGTTTCATTTTGCTCGTATTTATTTTGATTTAATTGTGCATTGTAAGCTTATATTTATTTATTGTTGACTTTTGTGCTATTGTGATGAATTTAATTTAATTTTGCGCTTGCATTTAAAGTGGGTTTACGGCGACATTTCGCCAATCAGGCGTTTCTTGCTTCTCTTCTTCGTTGTTGTTGCAAAAGAAAAGAGATAAGAATAATTGTGTCAATGAGTTGCCCATTGACTGGAGTAGAATGAGGAAGAAAAAGCAGGAGTATTAATTGAGCGGTGTTATGATATCAGCTTTTGTGTGAGGTAGGTTCGATAAATGAGCTTGGAGTTGAGTTTTGACTGCAACGCTCTTGCATGAGTTTCATATTTCTCTTGTGAGGTAGGTTCGACTTGAGTCTGAACTTGTGCGTGTGTTAGGATTATATTTAAGAGCTCATTTAGAGCTTATATATAAATAATAAATAAATAATTGTTAATGACCAAATACCTCAACATTTTAAATACTATTGAGCGTGCACTCTATTTAATTCAGGAGTGCCCAAACACTTGTTGCTTTTTTAATGTACACTGGAAAAAATCTATTTACATTTTCAAGACAGCAAATCTGTAAGGAAAAAGCACTTTCACAAATATATGTGCTAACAAACATTGAATAAAGACGTACAATTTCTTTGTAAAGCAAGCGATATTTATCAGATTTTACAGATTTCTTAAAGTGTACGGCGTTATAATTAATATTTGCAAATTAAAACAAGCACATATTCTTCTAAGTGATTTTCAATCACAGGTCAGACAACAACAAGATGTGCATTGAAGATCGCTGGCGCCACAAATCATTCGAAAGTGTTGTTGCTTTGTTCTTTGGAACAGGCAAAGAAAGAGGAGTAGAAGTAAAAAAGAGCATATAATTAAACATAGCATACTTTTGAGCATACATTGTAGAATCTCGGCTTACAACTTACAGGGTATTAGCTTATACATATAATGCCACTTATACCGCTGATGGACCTCATTTGCACTCAATATCCAAATTGTAGTGCCAAAACTAAACAGCCTACCAGCTGTTTGCTTAGATTGATTATTTATGGGCGCCACTTTCGGAAAAGGAAGCAAGAAAAAACACAAAAAAAAATATGTGTGCTGTTAGAAACAGATGTACACATGCTCAAAAATGTGACACCCCCGTCCCCCGCCCACTCTAAAATAGTGCGCCACACGCGCCCCACTAAATTTCCCATTGACCCATTAACATTAAAAGCGAATGCAAAGGCAGAAGGCAGCAGCAAAAGCAAAAGCAAAAGCAACAACAACAACGTTGCCAGCCCATCAAAAAATAGAGTCGAAGTCGAACCTATCCTAAGACTTTTGTTGTTAGTGTGCTCACCAGCCGTCTGCCCTCCAACCCCACTGCAGCACCAACGCACACGCACAGTTGGAGTTCTTCGCTGTCGTCGTCGACGTCAACCTACACCAACATGGCAACAGTTTTCCATTACAATGCACAGCATAAGCCACTTCCCTGCCCCTTTCCACAGCGCCCCACTTTATTAGCACACACACACATACGCACATGCTCAGTGTGTGTCTCGCATAGGCATAGGCATATAAAAACGAAACGTAACGAAACGAAATCGAAATTAATCTCTCTAACATAGACCTGAATCTGTACAACAAAAAAGTAGGTCAGCAGAGGCAGCGAACGCCAGCAGCGACGCTATGTCACACACATACAGTGCTACACTTTCACTTATTACATTATTCAATGATGCCAGGCCAACGTCAAGCCACGGCAGAGCAGCAGCAGCAGTGAGAGAGATAGAGAGAGAGAGCAGTCGTTCGGTCTGTCTGTTTTGCCTCGCGCCGCGCTCCATTTCCGACAATGGGGCGACAACGAAGCATGTGGGCGAAAACTTGTTCGTACGCTCTCGTTTTGTTTCGACGCTTAGCTGCTGCTGCTGCCGCTGTCGGCGTCGCTGTCGATTATTTCATATTGAAAGCAAAAGTGATCAGCGCTTGAGAGAGCAAACAAACTAGCAAGCAATGTGGCGCTCTCTGCTGCTGCTTATTGTGTGTGTGTGCTTGCATTCGTTGCTGTTGCAGCGTCGAGTCGGTACACACTTCAAACCTCCCTTCACCGCCCCGCTGCCGACCAACGTGTGTAAACCGGCACGTCAATTAAGCTTGAGAAGCAGCGCAGCAGCGGCGTCGCCAAGCTGGGGAAAAATGTTACAAGGTTTCGTTTCAGGTTAAGACGAGTTTTTTTTGGTTTTTTTTTTAATGTATGTATATTTTTTTGGGTTTCTTGTTGCCATTTGTTGCTGCTGCTTGTTGTTGTTATTTTTGTGGTTTGGGTTTTGAGCACAAATTGTATGTATGTATGTATGTAAATATATGTATGTATGTATGTACATGTGTATGTTTGTATAAAAACATTTTTCGTTTTCTAAATTTAGCTGCCGCTTGTATTTCTTGTTATTGTTGTTGTCGCTGTGTGTATGTATGTGTATGTATAAGTCTGTGTATGTCTGTCTTTTTTTTGTTTTGCTTAGTTTCGCAGCGGCTACTTTAACGCCAACGATAATGACGTTGATGATGATGATGATGTTGATAATGATGATGATGACGTGCGTCCCCGTCGTCAAATAAGTGACCTGCCTCATTTGAAAATTGTTTGCGGGCGACGGCAAACGGGATGCACCAGAAAAGAAGATGGATAGATGCAAAAGAGTGCGAGGGGGGCGTAATGAGTAGAGAGAAAAAGAGAGAAGAATATTTCAAAAAGGAGCTTTGGCCTTGTAGAATGGGCGATAAACTCCATACTCTTTGAACTGTTCCTAAATCCGATTCCAATCAAAGCTTTCGAAATCGAATCTTTTAGCGGTTCTGAATTACGAAAAACATTTGAACTTTGGGCTTGAAAAGTTTTGTCTTTGATCCAGTGAATTGAAAACTAAAGAGCATACTTTTTTCAAGGAAAAATCGCTTGCTATTTTATTTGAAAATGGAAAATCAAATTTGAAATAATTCCGAATGAGGAGTTCTCAAAAATCTGAAAATAGAAGATTTTGCTATTTTTTTAAAATCATTTTTGGAAAACATTCTTTAGAATGTATAATTCTGTACGTAAGATCCAGCTTGATAAATATATTTAATTTTTTTTTATTTATTTGATCTTTCCTAGTGCTACAAGCTAAAGCTTATAAGTTAGGGCACTAGTCACTATAATTATACATATTTTATTATAATTTTACATTTAGTCTTTTAGATTTAGCATATATAAGTACATAGTTCATATTATTTAAATTTAAAGTTATCATTAACAGTTAAAAATTATATATTTAATTTTTTTTTCAATTGTCTGACTGCACTAAAGTAATATATGTTACTTATATTACATAGGGATATTCCTTAAATGGAAAATATTAATATTTTTGTTGTCGACTAGTTCTCCCTATAAAACCATTTAGCAAAGTTTGTTTTTCCTAAAAGTTCCTAACCTCAATGTGTTTGAAGAGATTTCGTTTTGAGCTATAAAATATATGCTATTATATTTATAGTTTCCTTTAATTATAATACAATCCTTTTAAGTACCTAAATTTCCACCTTGCGCTCAATTTTAGCTAATTTCAAATTCGTTTTCTCTTGCATTTAATAGCCCAAAACCCTTCTTAGAATATGTAAACAAAAACATAATTAGTTTTAGTGTTTCACGCTGACCACATGGCGTCCGTTCCATAGAAAAACCCGACAATTGACCTAAAAAGCCAAGCGACAGCAACAACAACAACAACGACAATATAAAACATATGACCAAAAACGTGGCTTACGAAATTTGTCGCTTGTGTGTGTACCTAAAAGTCCCGTAACATTTGGCAATCCACACATAAATTAAAATCAACCACACTTAGTCCCCCCTCCTACTCCTCTCCCCTCACCCACATACAAAAAGGCATTCAAAAAGTTTTCAGAATTAAGTCGCCAAAATAAAAAAGATAATAAAAAATAAATAAAATTAACTGTAGATTGCGTAAAATGGCAACAAAACGACAACTGGCAAACGGACAGCGAAAAATTGAACAAAATAAATAAAGAAAACCTTCGAGGCAGCACAGAAAAGCACCGAAAAACCACCAAAAACCGAATGACCACTGCCCGAAATTCGAAACTGAAACCGAAACTGAAACTGAAACTGAAACCGAAACCAAAACTGAACCAATCCAAAAATGCAGCCAAACAACAATAACAACCAAACACAATTGGGATTTCGCGTTGAATTCTGCGCACGTTCCAAGCAAATTTTATACGTTTAATGTTTTATTATTATGAAATTGAGCGGCGGCCTGCAAAACAAAATAGCAATAAAACTACAACAAAAAATAAGTACAAGATACAATAAAATACAAAAATATATAAGAAAACTTCAAATCTGGCCCGTCAACTCAGAGTCCAAAACTCCAAGTTGGAGTCGAAGTCCAAGTTAAAGTTGAAGCCGCAGGTCGGCGTCATCGCAGCACAGATCCCAAAAAAGGCAGCAAAAAAGATTTAAAAACAAAATAAATAAATAAAAGAAAATCGAATAAAAACCATTAAAGAACGGCCATACGAATTGATATACCCTTGCAGCAAGGTTTTGTATACAAAAACTCAACATACGACCGATCTATCCTATGCCAGTTATATAATAATGCGGCCCGATTTTGATAAAGTTATAGCAAACTATATAAAGTATAACACAACTCAAAATTGCTGAGTTGAGCTTTATAAACAAACAAGTTGCTCTTACAAAGACTCGTTTTTCATCCTATTGAGACTCATTTTATCCTATAGCAGAAAGTATAATAATCAGATCTTAATAAAACTTAGTCAACATCTAAAGAGCCTGCCGAAACTTAGAATTGCTGAGTTTGGTTGCCATATTTTGAAAGAATAAAATGATTTTAAAAAAAAACTTAATTTTCATCCGATTGTTTGATCTATAAGATATAGTAGTTCAATTTGCACCATATTTAATCATTTAAAGGTCACGATATCTTGAAAAACAGAAGAGTTTTCATACAAAAGCCTAAGTAACGACCGATCGTTCCAATGACAGCTATATGTATATAATAGTAGCCCGATTATGCTGGTTCCGACATACTATGTACTGCCTAATGCAAAAATAAGCATCTGTACATAGAGTCAGGCGGACAAACGCATATCGCTATATCGATCTGCCTGATCATGAATATATATACTTTGTGGGCTCAAAAACGTCTCCTTCAATGCGTTATACATTGCTTGACATAGTTATAATACCCTCTGCAAGGGTATAATAATCGTTGGCTGTCTTTTTGGGGTACCACACGACATTAACATTTGTGCCACCAGCGCCGACAAAACGCATGCAGCGTCTAACCTAGGGGCTACGGGCGGAGGGGGCCGGTGCGGGGTGCTGCAACGCTCATTTATTTAATTTTTTTTGGTTGGCAGCCAACCAACAAAAGTGTCGAAAATGATTTGTTTGTGTTCATTTGTTAGGATTTTATTAATACAAATCTCTAATAAATAGCTGAGTTTGTTTATTCATTCAAATCATTAATATTCATTCATATCATTTGAGTTTCATTCAAAAGTTAAGTGTTGGAGTTTAGAAACTTATTGTTTCAAATTTTATAAGCAAATCAAAAGCCGCCTCGATAGAAAGTAATATAACTTAGAATAAACTAATAACTTTTTATGATATCCTCGAAAGTATTATCAAATATTTCACTTATACTTAATTACAACCATCTGGGATCCCATACCTTCACTTCTCTAGAGAGTGTATCGAGGACACCACTGAACCAACTCGTTAAGAGTCAAATATGCGTTACCAACAAGGACCAGATGGTCTATGTGAGGCCACCCGTGGGGGTGACCTAACCTAACCTATGCTTTATTTGTTAGGTGAATTTTTTTGCCTATACAGCAGAATTCACTAATTAAATAAATGAAAAGAAACAACTTCTGTACTTTGTCACGTCCACAACGGATTATTCTGGATGAAACAAGTTCAAATGTAACGTCCGCAACACAGGACTAGATCATATATTTGTGCGCAACTGTACCTAAAGATTATAACATGACGTTTGTAGGTACAATTTGAAGATATATTGGATAGCTAACTCCCATTCTGTATATACTTATATTGAGGTTGAAAATATGTCAAAAGGAACGCCAACACAACAGGACTTGATCATATATTTGTGCGCAACTGTACCTAAAGATTATAACATGATTTGATTTATGTACATTTGATATATGCTCTCAATTTGAGGATATATTGGATAGCTAACTCCCATTCTATATATATGTACTTATAATTGAGATATACTCCCATTCTGAGGATATATTTGATATCTACTCCTATTCTGTGCACTTTTGTCGCCTGTACGCAAGTCTGGGCCTGCAGTCGCTGCCTGCCGGAGCTGCCAACTCGCGATTGACAAACAACTGTCGAAAAAGTCATTGCGCATGCGCACAAGTCAAAGGCAAGAGCCAAAAAAACGCCAAAAATAAAAATAAAAGACCGAAAACGAGAACAAGCAACGGAGCCAAAGTTAACAGATCTTTTGCTTTGGTCGGGAAGGGGTAGTCAGGGGGGCGGGGGCTACAGTTTTGGTCGGTTAGCGCGGTTTGGGGCTAACGTATGCAGGTAAAGTCAGGCAACAGGCAACAGTTACACAGCCATTTAAATGGAGTAGCGAAGTGGAAGCTGAAGCTGCGGCAGACGCAAAAGTAGGTCTCGTATCTTGAAGTTTGAGTATCTGAGTAAGCGAGTATCTGAGTATCTGAGTATCTTGCGTATCTCTGCTTCTTGCAGCCGAAACTGTGAAACCCGTTTTGGCATGATTCAAAAAAATAACTGAGAGTGAGAGTGAAATTTGTAAGTGTGTGTGTGTGTGTGTGTGTGTCTTGGGTGATTGCCACACACAACAAAAAAAAAGAGAAAAAAAAACGCATTGTGCTTTGTCATTACCTGCCTTGGTCATATGGAAGACTCCAAAAACTTTAAAACTCTTCTCTTTTTTTTTTTTTGGCTACGGTCACGAACAAATTTGTGGAAGGAAATGAAAATTGGCTTTGTGTGTGTGTGTACGTTGAGGTGTGGTGAGGGGGGGTATACAGTTTTGGGTCTGAATCTTCAGTGCGTTGCAGTTTCGTAAGCAGGCGAAACTCAAAACTCATCGTCAGCATCTCAAAGCCCCATAAACAGAGGCGCCACACTGTAGTACTACGTACCATAATTCCAAGTATGGAGACCATTGAAATTTTGTAATCCCCCTGCCTTCTGAGACCCAACAAAGTATCTACAAAACGTGTTTCATACGCAAAAGACTCCAACTTTGAGATACATATGTACATATATATATATATTTATACTATATATTCACGTGCAGCGTCTCTTTCATCATCTTCTTCTTTTTATTATCTCCAGTTTTCAATATTTCAACTGCATTTTGTTCCCTCTCTCTATACAAAAATGTGGCAATATTTGCGGTCTCTTTTTTTTTGAACGTTGCATTTTTAATGGGTGTCGTCTTTTAGTTCCGTTCGGTTAGTTAAGGAATTCAATTTTGCTGGCCCATTGCGAAGACGAAGACGATGCCGAAGACGAGTGAAAGTTTTGTTTTAATGCTCCTTTCAACGCAGCTGACTTATGTAACTGCCCTTTTTTTCTGGGTACATTTCATCTTGTGCAGGGCGTATCCTTCTTTGGAGTCGCTTGCTTAATGGGTTCGGGGGCTTTGCAAATTGTCTGTTGCACGTTACGTATACGCCGGGTTGTAATGGGGTCAGAATGTGGCATATGCGATCGAATGCAATAAAATACTGCGCATTATTGTGGGGAATTTATTCAAGGGGACGCAAAATTAAGAATTTAGGGTGAAATATGTAACAATTCAAACAAATATGTTTAAATATCAAAATAAGTAACGATAAATAAATTCCATGGAAACAAACTTGAATTCATAAAAAAAATTAATTAAAATACATAATAAAAAAAAATTTAAAAAAAAAATATTAAAATACTAAATAAGAAATACAAAATTTTTTTAAAATACTTAAGAAATAAAAGTTTTCAAATACTTCATAAAAAGTAAACAAAATTATTGAAATACTTAATAAAAAGTTAAAAAAATATTAAAGTACTTAATAAAAAACAAAAACAATTAAAAAAGCAATATATATTATAAATAATTCAGATAATAATTATTATTTATTAATATAAAATAATATCCAAAACAATAATCCAATAAAATCTTAAAATTTCTAAATAAAAACATCATAGCATATGAGTTTTTCTTAAATGAAATTAAAACCGATAAATAACAAATGTGATTATTATTGTAATATATCGCAGGCATAAAAAGTAATCTAAAAAACACAAAAAAAGTAGTATATAAAATGCTTAAATATATTTTATTAAATACTAAAAATAAAAAATATAATATATAATAAAAAATATCAAAAAATATTCTAAAATAAATAATATTATTCAGTTATAAAGATTTATAAATAAATAATAAAAAATAAATTACGAGAAATAAAACAAATAAATTGCAAATGTGCTTATATTTATCAATCATTTAAGATTAATATTAAAATATTACAAATATTAATTTAATAATATCTCTATTATTTGTTGAAATAATTCCTTTTTTTCATATGTGCTATAAATACTATAAAATATACTATATCAGCTACCCACATACCAAATTTGCTACCTCTAGATAAACTATCTCACTTGGTTCAATTCAAACAAACTATCTATTTTTAAAAAAGGTGAAACAATTATATAATTTAAATACAAGCAACCAATGAATTAATATATTCGAAAATAAATTAATTTATAAATATAAAATCAAATCAAGCGAAAAGCTAAAACAAAATGCCATTAAAAATGTATAACTGTCGATGCTTTTGGCCACAAGCTAAACTGGCCAAAATAGACAATAAGCTTAAATTGAGATAAAAAAAAAAAATAAAACAAAATGAAAAAACAACAACAGAAATAGGAAACGAAAACACGCCACATGAAAACCGTGTCATGAACAAATGCAACAACAGCAGCAACAACAACAGAAACCCACAACTAATTGAGACCAAAGAGACGCGCAAAAGACAACAATAAAAATCAAGAAAACACAAAAAACATCAAACCAAAAAAAAAGAAAAAATGAACCAAGCGCAGCCGCCAACTTGGCAACAAGAAGACTACACAAAAAAAAAAATAGAAGAAAAAAAACTTGTAGAAAAGACAAAACCAAAACTCACAAAAAATTCCCAGTTGGGTAAATGAAGCTAAAAAGTGAGTACCAATTACAAAATATCAGCAGCTTTAAAGAGAAGCTTAACGCTTTCATAATATTGGTGGCAGCTTTAACGGTGCTACATCCGAAAGAATGAGTGCTACAGTGGCTCAAAAGCTATGCCAAAAAGTTTCACTTTCGCTTTCAGCGCAGTTTGAATTTCAATGCAGCAATAACAATAACAACAACAGCAAAAAGGGGGGCACTAAGTCAAGCCAAGCAAAGCAAAAGCCAACCAAGAGAGCGAGCGCCCACAAAAAATGAGTGCTGTGAGCGAGCGCGCGCATTGAAAGTGAAACTGGCTCCCACTCACACACACAAACACACACACACACACACACACATTAAACATACACAAGCAGCGCATACGTAATAACGCAACATTGCTAACGAGAGCGAGAGTAAAACGCTGCCTGCGCCAACAGCGCTGCCGCTGTCACAGTCGCTGTCGTCGCCAACGCAGCAGTAGCAGCAGCAGAGCAGAGCAGAGCAGAGCAGCAACGGCAGCAGCGCTTTAGTGTATGGCGGGTATCCTCGCCGTTTGCTTGGGTTTAGTCAATCGAGATACGTGGTTGATGTTGGTCGTGTTTTTCGCATAGCAAATTAATCTACATACAAACAACAAAACAAAAAATATTACAACAAATATATATAATTCTACATAGTATATGTTACATATGCCAAACAACAACAACAACATCCATAGTGCTTACCAACAAATGTGTGTGTGCGTGTGTGTATAGAAATCACAAAATAATTGCGCTCGCTTTTGGCCTAAATAACAAATCTCCACAACAACAACAACAGCAGCAACAACAATAACAACAAATATATCAACCAATATCCATCAATACGTCAATAAACCAATATACCAATATACCAATACCAATAGCAAAACAAAAACAAAAAACTGCATTCGCCTCTTCCCGCATCTCCTTCGTCTATGGCAATTTTGCACCCACAGCAGGAACAGCCCAAGGATTATGTTCTCACTGCTCTGGTGTGTTTGTTGTCTCTGAGTGAGAGAGAGAGAGAGCAATGCTAGATTTTTTGCTTGTTATTTGTTGTCTAAAAGTGCATTGAAAGAAGTAGAAGAAGCAAAGGTACAACTACAGTGTGACCAAGCAGTGTTAAAAAGCTACCAAAAAATAATAAAATGTACTAAATGAAATACCAACAACAACAACAACAACAACAACAACAACAACAAAATAAAATAAAAACAAATTTAAATCACTTAACAATTGTTTCAACGCACACAATCAAAGCAAAAAGTTCTATATACAAAGTATATGAAATAAGTTAAAAGCCCTACCTCCTAACCAGGCTAAACAAAACAAATCAATATATCTATAAACCTGTAAATATATATATATTTCAATATATATATATATATCTTCTCACTCACCTCGTCAAAGTACCTGCAAAAGTAAATTACAACAAACAAACTTGTTACTTGGATTTCTGTTATTTCTGTTATTAAACAAAATATTGACAAAAAGAAAAGAAAAGTTTGAAAAAAAAAACTAAAACGAATTTCCAGAATTGATCATAAACAAACAAATTTAAGGCAATAGTTAGATACAGTTGGCAAAATAAATGCATATATAAAAAAAAAAAAAAACTATTTCCCAACAAAAATATCAACAATTACTCAAAACAGTTGCAAAACATTGTTCAAAAGTTTAACAAATTAATAAAATAATATTGTATTAAAAAAAAGCAACAACAACGTTTCAAATATCAAATGCCAAATGCTTGAAAAGCATTTAAAAAATAATAAATATTAAATAAAGTAAATGCCTTAAAGCCTAAATAAAATTAAGCAATTTAATTTAAAAAAATGCAAATTGCAACAATTTAAAAATTATATAAATTTCAAATAAAAAGCAGCAAGTAAAAAAATAGAAATTATTACATTTCTAGCAATTTAAATGTTTAATTGTTGCGCACAAAAATGTTGCTAAACAAAATCAAACAACAGTTAAGTGCAAAGGCTAGACCACCGTATGTTCGTAACAACAACAACAATATAACAAAAATATAAATAAGTAAAATTATCAACAAAAACAACAACAAAGTAGTTGTGACAAAATTCAAACAAAGAAACGAATTATTCAAAAAAAAGCGTTTAAATATATGTATATGCTTAAATAAAAACAAACAAGAAACCGTCCAACAACAAGTAACAACAACAACAACGACAACAACTTATAGCAACAGTCTACACACAAAAAATCCATGAAATGTTATTAGAAATGGATCAACAACAGGCGACTGTACAGTTTATATCGTCGCTGAATCTGTCGCCGTTTAGCATGCAGCTGGAGCAGCAGCAGCCGGCGAGTCCAGCGCACAGCAACACTAACAACAACAACAACAGCAGCAACAACAACGCCACCAACACTAACAACAACACCAACAACAACACAAGCAGCAGCAGCAACAACAACGATACCGATACAAACGTATTGAGCAATTCCGATAACGATTACAGCGCCTACACGCTGCAATTGAGCAATCATCAGCAGCAGCAGCAGCAGCAGCAACAACAACAACAGCAACATCACACGCATCACCAGCAACAACAACAGCAACAACAACATTACCAACAACCGAATATTGCCAACAACAACAATACAAACGCTGCCAATCAATTCAATGCCTCCTCCTATTCGTATATATACAATTTCGATTCACAGTATATATTCCCGACAGGCTATCAGGAAACGAACTCATCCCATTCGCAGCAGAGCGGTCATGGTGGAGCTGGCAACGCTGCCGCAGCGACATCTGGCAACGCCGGGCAGCTATTGAATGGCATTGCTGGCAGCGCTGCTGGCAATGGTTATATGTTGCTGCCACCAGCCGCTGGTGGCGCCGCTGGCTCCGCTGCCCACTTGTCCGGCGGCAATGTGGGCGGCAATGGGGGCGCCCCCGGTGCGGGCACAACTGCTGGCGGCGGCGGTGGCGGCCATCATGGCGGCACCAGCGCCAGCTCCGGCGGCGGCGGTGAGGCCATCGATTTTAAGCATCTGTTTGAGGAGCTCTGCCCCGTTTGCGGGGACAAGGTGAGCGGGTATCATTACGGCCTGCTCACCTGCGAGTCCTGCAAGGGTTTCTTCAAGCGCACCGTTCAGAACAAAAAGGTCTACACTTGCGTCGCGGAGCGCTCCTGTCATATCGATAAGACCCAGCGCAAACGTTGTCCATACTGTCGATTCCAAAAGTGCCTGGAGGTGGGCATGAAACTAGAGGGTAAGTTGAGAACATCTTAAGCAACTTATTATTATTATAATTAACTACTATTATTAGTCCTACATTAAGAATAAATAGAATAAATAGTGCATAATAGAGTCGGGATCAGGAAAGAAAATGGCTTCAGATACCGTTAATTCGTCTGAATTCGCGGGTTCCTCAACTAAACATATTTCTTGATCTTAACTTAGTTATTATATTTGGTTACCTTCAGGTTCAGGTTACTCGCACTCTGCCAGTTATTCTGATTCCCTCATCCTATTGATTTTCTCCGAGGGTGATCATCGCTAATAGTATCCCCAACACTTTCGAAGAACTTGTATATAAACCATTCTTTACTTACTTCTTTTGTGTACCAGTTCTATGAAAATAATTTACTTCTATGACCTTATAAGCTGTAAAGAACAGTCGAAAATCTCTAAAGATCTATTAACTTAAACTTAACTTCAACTTTTGATAGTCTATAGTTTCTTTCTCCTTATTCTTTCTGCTTTTAACATAAAACACTTTTCCTATGTATCATATAAAGAACTAACCTTACACATGTAAATAATTCTTAATTGATGCACGTGAACAATCATATTGATTGTTTTTTATTAAGCTATGGTTCTCAGAAGTTGGCACTTGATAGAGAAATTACAATGCAACAATTCATATTCTCAGAAATGATAAATTTAACCCAATTGGCACCTTTAACTGTTACGAAAAATCCTTATCCTTATAAAGTTCTATTAAATACGAGTAGTAGTATTTTGTTGCCATATTTCTTATCTAATTAATTAACATATCAATTTTATACATGATCATATTATAAATATTTGTTCTTCACTTTTCATCTTTATAATCTTTATCTTAACATTTCTTTATTTCCTTCGACCTACTTGTGATCTTTAAATTTTCTTACTATGGTATCCTTTGTTTTGACAGCCCCTACCTATACCCTGCCTATAAGTTATTTGTTCAATTCCTTTTACTTCACTTCTAAAGTCGCCTCACACACAATCTGGTAGTTTCTATAGCTTGTTGCCGCCAGACATTAGCCTTGTTAACTTCCCAGTGACCCTCAAATTGTTTACAACATTGCGTATGAGTGACATGTTTTGACCCTGTCGCAAAGCCTTTTTAATATGCAATGCACATGGCAATTGTTTTTGATTTTTGTTATAGCTATCTACTTATTTATACATACTAGCTGGTAAAACCCCAGCGCTGCCCGTCGAAATATTTAGATTAAAATGCATTATGTTGAATTTGACGACTTTCGTCAATCTTAAGAAATACACCAAAAAAAACTTACCAAAATTTACTTTTCCAAAATCTTTGAGTTTTTCCACCAATTTTCCAACCGTGGAGGTAAATTTTTCAAAATCGGTGAGACACGTATCGATTTATTTAATGTGTAGAGCTTTGAAAATGAGTTTGTACCCGATCGGCCCAAAATTTGACTTTCTTCCAAACAACTTTGAAGTTTTCCAAAATCGGTGAAATATGTGTCAACTGATTTTTCGTATAGATCTTGGAAAATAAGTTTCATACAACAGTTTTCCGCGCTTTTTCCACGCTTGTGGGTGGAGTTTTCCAAAATCCCGTCTTGGTGTGCACTTTCGTTATAAATAGATGGAAACTACTGTGAACATTTCAGTGCGATGATTGCCAATCAGGTCAAACTGTTTTATATATATATATAGATATACATTTTTAATGCACCGAAAACCTCTTCAGGGTAACAGTAACCAAGTCAAGCTGTCAATTTTCACATGGGAATTTCTATATGAATCAGTTGCTTGTTAACAACTATTGAGATGTTAATTTTACCTGGATATTCCTTTGTCATACGTTGCGTATGAGTAATTCTTGAAGCTGTAACAAATAGTATTCAATTCTGTTCAAATTTAAAGACACATTTGGTGAGTTGGTGAATTGGTTAAATGAACTGAAATGTGGTTCGATTCAGCAGCGAAATAATAGTAAACGAATACTTCTATATGGGACTTGCAATCATTTTACTTTATACACATAACTTTCTTTAACTTTGCTGTATTTTTGATTAGATCACTTTTCATCCTTGGTAATTTTAATTGTATTTCAAATCGTTTTTCACCCTTTTCTCTATTTTTTGCTGTCAAAATCTGAATGCAAGTTGAAATCTAAGTGTTTTTGCCTGAGTAACATCATGAATATCTATAGTATACAGAACCCATATACTCTATATATAGGCCATATACATATATAACGAACGGCAGCGAACAGAACTCGTTGAAGGAAATTAAATCGATATTCCTTATTATTTATAAATGTACACAGAAAAACAACAAACAAACTGTGAAAGGCTCTGGGGAAATTGTTATCCCTCGTAATATGAAACTTTCAGCAGCGATGGGGCGACTTTTCAAAAAGCGCTCAACAATTAAACACAAATTATGTAAATGTATTTGTAAATAATTAAAAAGTCGACAGCTTTTGGCTCAATTCTCGCTCCATTTGGCCGCATTCCTCGAACGCTGTGACACATACCCCAATTATTTACACTTTGTCTTAGCGTATTCCAGACCTATCCCAAGTTATTCAAAAAAATAAATAAATAAACCAGAAAAGCAACAAAAACAAAAAGAAGGAAAAAAAAAACAAAATAAATATAAATATTGTAAACTGCTGAGTTTGTTTCTCCGGCCCGGCCGTCTTTCTTCTCTCACCTCTCTCCACTGTTTCTCACTGACGATGTCAGAATTGTTGATATTATGTGGGGTTGGCGGGGGGAGGGGGGTTACTTAATTCTCGTTTCTTTCGCTCTCTTTCTTGTGTTTATTTATTTCTCTTGTCGTTTTTTAATATTTAAAATTGGATTGGCTTTTACTTTTGCTTGTTTCTGGGGCATACATTTCACTATAAAGAATTTAACTGAACATTAAGTGAATTCTTCAAGTAAATAATGGATAGTATAATGGATAGATTATCAATGTGTACATTAGATCTAGAAATATTAAATAAAACACATACCTTGTACCAAAGCAGGACGAAAAGAAGTTCACAAGTGTTTATTTATTTATCCATACTACAATAGTTTGCATTATCGGTAATATCCATAGATATTTTACCAGTATTTAGGTCTTTATATAAATAGTAGTTGATGATAGTTTAAAGGATGACCTATTCCCAAAATTGATAAAGTTCTCAAATGAATTTGCAGAGATTTTCCCTATCTCAAGTTACGCTCAAATGGTTTCCATACAACTGTCTCTAAGGCTAAACTCTAGAAACCAAATACTCAATTATCTTTAGAATTTTGGAATTGCTAAGATTTCGATTTCCAATTCTATTAATGATTAACATCGAGTCTTCTTATGTTTAACATAATCTATTATTATTTTTACTCCCTGTACCCATAAAATGGGTAAAAAGGGGTTACTAAATCTGTGCAAATGTATGTAACAGGCAGAAGGAGACATCTCCGACCCTATAAAGTATATATATTCTTGATCAGTATCAAAAGAGATTTCGATTTGGCCATGTCCGTCCGTCTGTCCGTCCGTATGTATGAACGCAAGGATCTCAGCAACTGGAAATTTTTGACCTGGGTACAGGAGTTTCGTAGTCGGGTATACTCGACTATAGCATTCTTACTTGTTATATCTGCATCTATTCTATTTCTTCTTGGATCTTTGTTATGTAGCTTTTCGTACTTTTTTTCCTTGTTCTGAGAACACTTAAATATCTCCGTATCTCCCCCAGTCAAAAAATGTACGCCCATAAAAAGGCAGGAACACACACACATACAGATACATATATAAATATATGTATGCAAATGTAGTACTAACATGTATTTGTTTTTACAGATACATATATAAATGTATGCCAGAGCCAGTGCAGCATGCACCAGCCCCAGCCCCAGTAACCCCCTTCGCTTGTCCACACTCTCACCCAGACACTCACTCGCCCACAAGCCGCTTAAACCACGCTCTAAACAAATAATAAGAAGAAGAAAATACTGTAACAGCAGCGACAGCGTTCGGCGTTGGCAGCGCTGCATTTTGCTGACAGCGCTGACGGGCGGTCGCCGCATAGAAGAAAAAAAAAATACACACAAAAGGGCCGCATGTTGAGCTAAAGCCGTACGGCTGCTGCTGCCACTGCCGCTGCTGCTGTAAGCTATGCTTTGTCTCTGCTGCGTCGCTGCTCTGAGTGTTCACTTTGCTCTCAAGCTTTTCAAATGGCGCTGTGAGAGTGTGAGTGTAAGTTTGAGCGTGAGGCGCTTGTGTTTATTAATGTGTGTGTGTGTCTACGTGAGCTCTTAACATTGTTTGAATTTTGTAATATTTTTTTTTTATTATTATTTCTGTTTGCTCATACATATGCTGCGCGCAATTTTTGTGCTTTATCATTTGCACGCTCACTTGCTCATAGTGTGCGGCCTAAATGGGCCTTAAGAAAGCCAAGACGATGGCAGGTTGGGGGGAGGGGCAGCCATTGACAACAAACAGCCGTAAATTATTATGCAAAGTGCTGTTAATATCGAGTGTGGAAAAGTGTGAAAATTATATGCGGGCCAACAGGCCTTGTGTGCCTTGGGAGTGAAGTACAGACGAACTCACAGACACGCACACACACACACACACACACACTCACGCAACTGTACAACTGAGTGGAGTTGGTGAAATCTGAGTGGAGAAGGAGGAGGACACTGAAAGATTAACGATAACAATCACATGTGTAAAGTGTGGGTGGCTTTTTTCTCTCTCTCTCTTATGATTTCTGTAAATTGTTGCATGTAAATTACAACATACAAGATATTTTGGCCTTTAGTACTCTTGGTTTCTGTGGTAAAACATTGATATTCATTTTGAAACATTCACTAAAATAGTTGTCTGTCCCTAAATTCCATCTGTATCTTTAATTTTTCTTTAAAATCAATATGGAATCAATCGATTAATCGAATTCCGAAAAAAGCTTGAATCCTATCTAATTTTAAATATGTATGATCGATGGTAACCCTATTTGTATTCATATGTAATGCAACTTGAACTAAACTTCAAAAATTAACTTTGAATACTAAAATTTTTTTAAAATTGAAATTATTACTTTCAAAAAATCTTCCCACCCACGTCCCTAGTCAAATCCTCCCCTTACACGAACATTTTATATTTAAGTTAAACTTTTAATTTTGAAACAAAAATATATATAAAATATAAAAAATATACCGGAAACGGCTTTAAATCCCATAATTCCTTTACGGTTTCTCTGGTCTTATTTATTTTTTAAAAATCTATCACGTTTTAAATTTCTAGAATTGATTCAACATCTTTTTATAATAGTTCTTTTCAGAAATATATCGTTTTTCATCCTTTAGTTTTCTTAATTTTGTAGACCTTCCCAACCCACGTCTCTCCTCTTTGACATTATCCAACACTTGTTCCGACATTTGCGTGCCAAAATCAATTTATAATACGAATGCAAATTTATTGTGCTTCCGTACACTTGCACCACATGAGCAGAGGCAATTATTATTATTTTTTTTAAACCATTTTTAACCCCACTGGCAAAAAAACGCAGTCAAAAAATTGGTTTTGTCTTTGGCTTGGTTTAGTATGTTGGCTTAGCCTTTGCCTTTGCCCCTCTGCTCCAACACAAGCACACAGCGAGTTAGAGAGAGAGAGAGGCGCGCGCCCGCTCTCACATACACACACACACACACACATATACATTTGCAACGTATATATGTAGTTAGTCGTATTGCCATCTCATTTCCGCTTTGGCGCACTTGGCCCATAGTGCCATCTCTTGCGCTCATGACCTAGATTCCGCAGCGTTATATGTGTGCGTGCACGTGATATATAAATATAAACGTGCGTGTGTATGTGTGTGTGTGTGTAATCAATGCAACATGTAGAGAGGCGCTGCTTTGTTGTTGTTTTCTTGCTTTTATTTTTAATACTCAGTGAATTATTTTGAACGTTTTGCCATCGTTGTTGTCGTTCGTTCCGTCCTTCCGTTTTTGTTGCTGCTGCCGACGCCATCGACGCTGCTGCTATGTCAACTCTGTCGTAATCTCTTGACGCTTTCGTCAGCAGCAGTAGCAGCAACGGCGGTGGCGGCGGCGGCGGCAGCAGCGGCAGCGTTGAGCGCCTTCGTTTCGCTCTCTTCCAAGCGCAACGCTTTTATAATTGCGGCATTTTTTGGCAGCAGCTTTGACTTTAACTTGGACGCCGCTGCGCTGCCTTGCTTTGGCTATGGCTTTTGTCAAATTAAAGCTTTGGAAATCAGCTGCTGAAATCGACTGAGAATGACTCACATGTCTGCATATTGTTGTTGCTTGTATTTGTATTTGTCTCTCCGTATTTGAGATTTGGATTACGTGCCTTTTTAACAATGTGCAACGTGGAACAATTGGGATTCGAACAACAAAATGTTAAATTACGTTAAGCGTATTACAAATGCGATTCCGAGGGGGGAGGCGGCGGGTGTGGGGCTCCTTGTACAGTGCAACACGATAAATGTTGAAATGTTTGTTTGCCCAGGGAGGTGTCAAGGGAGTTAAATAGGAAATGAGTCACACATGATGCGATACGCTGACAGCCACTGTTCCCACATATTCAGTGTCGACTATCAGATACCCTGTAGCTCATTAATGAAAGTATTTCGAAAATTTCGCTTAAAGGTTAAATATTTTTATTGGCTAGCTCTGTCCTAAAAATATTTAAATCCCTTATCATAATCTATGCTAATTAGTTGGAAGCGTAAATGAAACATTATTTAAAACTAACCTACAAAATTACGGAACTTTGTTTATTGAGTCAAATATATAAATAAGATCTTAATAGTCTAACTTAAAATCTTATTTTTATAAATATGTAGAACTCTAACAGTCTATTTTTGATCTTTAACTCTACTTCTCATACCTAGATTCTGGAACTTATTTATTATCAATTAAGCTCCTACAATATACCTACTAGGATTCCTAGAGTTCGATATCTTTTGGTTACGATTCTTATTGATTGTCTTTCACTGAAACAGCCTCTAAACAATATATTGCGGATGATACGAGAAATTATTTAAAATATGTGAAGAAACATTGAGAAAACGTAGAGATTTGTATTCATTCACTTATGCCCTTTAATTCACTATTCACTTTTCCAGTTTTCCAAAGTTTCGTTAGCCATTTGTGGGGTCTTTCTTAAATTGTTTCGAAGTAATGCGAGTTTCCTCAAAATAATACAGAAAACATATATAATTCCTAAAGATATTATTTGTAGCTTTTATAGTAGTTTCGAATTAGAAAATTGAATTGAAATTTCATATTAATTTAATCTATTATCTGTAACAAGAAATTGTTTGAACGAAAGGACGAGTGATAGCATGAAATCTCCAGGATCATATATTGTAGATTTAATATCCCTTAGTACTTCTACTTTAAAGTCATTTAACTGTTGATTAACTGTAATAAAAAATGCTTTATATTTATTTAAATATATTTAATTTCTGTTAATTTGTTGCATACTCTTATACGTATACGCAATATGCATTCCAAATCAATCATACGCACAGTGGTACGCGAAAATTTAATTGATTTTGAGCAGTTTTCATGCCTTATTCATCTGTTTATGTATAAGTCAGATATTTAATGAAGTTTTCTTTTATATTTCTTTTCGAATTGTTGGTTTCTTTTCTTACCCTTTTTCCCGTTTGCCTTCAACCCACTCAAAATCGAAAAATCAGTTAGCCAAGAATTACATCAATCTATTGACTGCTGCCCAGGCCACTAACAATTTGGCGCTTTTAATTAGCCATCCACTTAATCAGCGTTAAGAGGCCGAGAACACTAAAAATAAATACAAATTACTCATACGCACCATTGACCCAAATTTAGTTCTGCCTTTGCTTTTGCCGGGGCTTAAAAATAATAACAGTAGGCGGTGAAAATTGGCCCCAAGAACGAACAACAGCAGCAACTGAACAACTGAACAACTGAACAACTGACAGGCGATTTATTGATTTCCCGGGTCAGGCACTGCTGAAAGAAGAAGCACAAATCAAATCAAATAAACGGAAACGGATACTAAAACCGAAAACTCAACCATTTTAGTTGTTTGTTCACGAATTGAAAATGAAAGCACTTTACATGTGTAAATTTGTTTTAAATAAAAGAAAGCAAAGTGTCGCATTGGGTTCAAGCTGGGAAATGATGTAAGCAGAGCCCCGAAAAGAAAGAAAAGGGAAAAAAGCAAACATTTTGAGTGAGTGGCTTTCCAAAGCAAACCAGATGTAAGAAATCAATCTAGGTATCGATATATACATATATCGATAATAAAATGCAAAATATCGTCCCAAACCAATTAATAATGATATATGTATTGCTCCAATATATGAAATAGTGTGTATAGAAGGACTAACGGGATAAGAAATTGGGTAGTAGGGTGAGTTTTAGGTAATATAGACCGCAGTATCTTGCTCTACCATAACAAATAATATAGGAAACATTGATTATTAGTTATAATCAGTTATTACTATGTCTGGATTCGTTAAGTGTGTTTCGATTTGATACATAGCAAGTATAGTTTTATATTATTATTATTATTATTATTATCATTATTGTGTTGTAATCTTTATACTTTAAGTTCAACTTGGGAATGACTATGGTTGACATCTCCAGTCAAATCTTCCCCCTTCATGCAAAAACAAAAAATATGGCTGGAAAAATATCAATGGCCCTATACTATCGATACTATCATGGTTTTACTATTACTTTTTTTGTTACTATTAATTTTCTTTCTTTCGATACATCGTAACTATTTAACTTTTTTAAAGTAGTTTATTCATGAGTTTTATTTAGAAACAGGTGTTGTTTTTTTTTTATTAATTGGAGATAATTATTAATAATATTATTTATTTATTTTTTGACTATTTTAAAGGAAATATATGGTTGATTCTCAACACATATCCAGGATAAGTTAAGCTTTGCTTAATTTTAATATAACTCCGCTGCAGTTTATTTAATAAAAAACTGCCTTAGTTTGTATGCATTGATATGATTAATCAATTATTTATTTATATAACGCAAGTTCAATTTATCGTTACTGTTATCGATAGTATCGATAATTTCATCGAACGCTAACGCATGGTGCTACTACGGATGTTTTGCTTATACTGTGTTCATGTTAAGAGATTGTCGATATATCGATATATCGATATACATACATACATATATTGCATATATCGATGTTACCACGCCAACTACTGTTGTTGCACAGTAATCGATATAAAGCTGACGCCTTACACCGCTAACAGCGGTTGGCCTGAAACCTCTTCTTACCTTAAGCTTTGGTCCAGAGGCATTAGCTGCCGATTTATGTGCCCAATAAAATGGCCATAAATATTATAAAAATAATAGCCCAGGCACAGACGCACACGCACACGCACACGCACACACACAGACACAGACAAAGATGTACATTTGAAATCCGTTACCCGCATAAACTCAACATAAATTGGCTTGGCCTAAGATGGCTCAACCGGAAAACCGTTGTAAGCGCGCGCCCACAAAGCAAACACAAAACCAACAAAGCAATTGAGAGTGAGAGTACGAGTGAGAGTTTTACATCGACGGAGTGAGAGAGAAAGAGGGAGAGTGAGTGTGAGTGTGGCGAGTGTTTCAAACGACGGCAATAACAACGCGCATGTTGTCCCAGTTTTCACAAACTGTCCTTGACCTACTCCACTCAATAAAGTTGTCTAATGCTGCGGCAGCGGCAGCGTCCATGTCTATGTGTATGTGCGTGTAAAAGAGTTGCCGAGCGAAATGTCGTAATAGAAAGCTTTTCGAGTTGCCATGCCACCAGACCAGCGGCAGAGCCAGCAGAGGCCGCATAATGAGCGAGAGCGCCAAAGTCTTGGCGCGCTCGCTCTTGTATTTGCCGCTCTCAGTGCGTTTGGCCATGTGACGTTGTTGACGCTGGCGTTTGGCGTTAGCAGCGACGTTGGCGTTTGAGAGCACCCAGCGTCAATTTGGTTTGCATTTGTATAGGTGCATTTACACACACACACATATATACATATATATTTACATACTCGTATTTACACACACGCGTTGATTATTTGTAAACAATACGCTTGACCTAAATTACAGTTACTTGTTTTCGTAGAGAAACAAAAACGACTTTGCAATTTTTTGTGTGCGTGTGTGTTGGCTGCACTGCATTTGAAATGCATATTTTATGGTCTCGCTGTGTGCGTTTGTGTGTGCTGTGAGCATTTGTCAGAAACAGCGCCACCTGCCGGCCAAACCCCTTACAAATCTCCCCTCATGCGCTGTTATTTCTTTTTTTCTTGTTTCTTTTTTTGTTTTTTTTTTTGCATTCTATGCACGTCTATTGCGTCTTCTAATCAACTACGCGGCACGATGCAGCGCGGCGCGGCGTCTCTGCTGCTGCATCATCCGCAGTTGGGGCCGGCGTCTCTGTATTTGTGTCGGTCTCTGTTTGCTTCTGTGTGTGTGTGTGTGCTGTGTGTGTGTCTGTGTGTGCTTGTTTCTGTGGCGCGCTTTTGGTTTAACTCATAACAGCACCCGCACTGCACAAGCCACCCTCACCTTCCGCCGCCCCACCCACGCCATTCGCACATTTCTGCTGTTGCCATAAGAATTGCATTTTTATTGCGATTCAGTTTACCACTACAACTGTACATACACATATATGAATATGCATATGTATGTATGTGTGTGTGTGTACAATTTTTGTTTAGTATTTTGTGTGTGTGTGTGTGTTGTTTTTGTCATGCTGCGTTGTTTATGGGCGTGGTTTGGGGTTGCGAAAAAGGATGGCGTTGTTTTGTACACTGAGGATATTTACTTATGCAGTTTATCATATTTATGACAATCTATATTGTATCGTCAATTTTACTTGAAGAAATCATGTATTTCTTTATTTATAAGCTTTTAAAACAGTCTGAAGGCGAACTATTGTAGAATAATTATAAATAATGCAAGTTCGAAGGGGAATATAAAACTCATAATAAATATCTACATATAGATTAGAGAACTGCATAGTTAGCTCATTATCTGGATTCTAGTTATAATGGGATTATTTAGTTATGCAGTTTTCAATATTTCTGGCTGTTGCACACATTTCCTTAGTCTCTTTACCCTCCTTTGCCCGTTTTAAGGTTACAAATTGACCACGCCTCCTTCCGCCACACCTCTACGTAGGGTACAACTAATCTAATTCCATTTCCATCGCCAGATCCATCTACTTTTAGTTGTATCTGAGTTTGGTTCTGAAAGAACTCGCAGTATCTTCAAGCCTTCCTTATCCTTATAGAAAAGTTTGCATACTTTGAAATTTCTACACCCTCTTTTAAGTCACAGCTCCTGAGGTAGCTGAACGTACTTTACATTGATGATGGAGGGTAGAGTTGGCTGTTAAACTCCAAATCTTATCTGTAAAGCCGATTAATCAAAAGATATAGAAAATACTTTGCAGTATATAAACTGAGATCTGTAAAACTGTTGTCAAATTAAAATAATTGAAGTTGTTTATTTCATAAGGAATTCGAGTGGAAGTATTTTTAAAAAAAAACCCGGGACAAACGTTATCGGGAAAGAAAAATTGTTTGGGACGAAATTTCTAACCCTATTCCAGGCCCACCTTACACCATCAATAGTTCTTTATTCTTTTTAAATGGTTTGTTATAATTATTTTTATTTTACATTTTAAATTCCGGAAATATCTAAAATACCGTGAATTTCTTGGAAAAGAGTTTAAAAATATGTAAATTAAATGAATATGATAAGAATATATTAAAAACTTACAATTTTCTACTTATATTTACTATATTAAGAACGGTGATTAAAAAAAGGAAACTACGCAAATATGATCTGGATATTTAGATCAATCTGGCAGCAATAAAATCTTAAAAATAATATATTAATATTTATTTATGGGTATTTAAGCCATAAGAAAATATATTTAGAATGATATATGCAGATTACTATAAGAATATATAAAAATATATTTACGTATTTTACTAATTTGACTCCTTTTTGATTTTGCGTATCCTTTTTAGCGGTTCGAGCGGATCGCATGCGCGGCGGCCGCAACAAGTTTGGACCCATGTACAAGCGGGATCGGGCGCGGAAGCTGCAGGTGATGCGGCAGCGGCAACTGGCGCTGCAGGCGCTGCGCAGCTCGATGGGCACGGACATAAAGCCGACGCCGCTGTCGCCGGGCTATCAGCAAGCATATCCAAATATGAACATTAAGCAGGAAATACAAATACCTCAGGTGAGTGCTGGAATCGGAGTTGGTTTGAGCGGAGTTGGTAATTAGCTTCCAATTGACATTCTCAGGTATCCTCACTCACGCAGTCGCCGGACTCCTCGCCCAGCCCCATTGCGATTGCCCTGGGTCAGGTGAATGCGAGCGGGGGCGGTGTGATAGCCACGCCCATGAATGCCGGCAATGTGAGTGGCGGCAATGGCAATGGCAGCTCCTCCTTGGGCAATGGCAACAACGGCAACAGCAGCAACAACAACAACAACAACAGCAGCAGCAGCACAGGCAGCGGAAGCGGCGGCGTCGGCGGCGGAGGTGGCAACAATGCTGGCGGCGGCGGTAGCAACAACAATAACAATGGAGCCGATGCCCTGCAACGCAACGGAAACGGGGGCAATGGCAACAGCAACAGCAGCTGCCACGAAACCGGCACAGGATCTCTGCAAAACTCCGCCGAATCGAAATTGTGGTATTTACCTAGTTCACCATGCAACCCAACCACAACAAAAGCCACAAAACCAAACCGAACCCAACTATCAACAAATTTCAGTTATCAACGAAACAAACTTTCGTCTGATGTGTTTCATTCGCCAAAATTACCAAACAATTGTCTTGCAGCAAAGTATATTCATATAGATATTCATCAATTTATTCACCATTATTAACCATAATGATCTGTGAAACGGAGTTGAAAATTAAAGGGCATTTCAAGTATTCGACTTAGACACTAAAAACTGACTGAATTGCTTGTAATGTCGTGAATTTAACTCCTTAGAGTTGCGAGTTTGTATGCGGAATACATAAAAAGGGAAATTATTGATTAGGAAAATGAAAAATGTTTGGAATATAATCCCTTAAAGACAGCATGCTTTATCAAAGGATGAAATGTCTTAACCCTATATTCATTGGTTTCAGTAATGTCAAATAATAGTTAATATTATTTAGACTGTTTTAAAGACATATAAATATCCATACTTCTTTTCTGTATAATTGATTCGTATGTGGAATTTGGAACAGGCTTTTATAGTATATCTATAAAAAAAAAATATTTCAATTTTGTAATACAATATTTTATTTGTGTTGAAACAGTTAATTTTTAACTGAGATTCGAACTACAGAACTTGTGCTTCTTTCACCAGATCATTTTATGATATCCGTTTTAATGCTTCCGCCGAAAATCGTTTTTTTTATATTAAATTGTTGGTTGTTTAACTGGTTTTCTATGGTATTCAATATTTCATGTCTTAAACCTAACCTAAAAATGTATGTACAGGAATCATAACCTTAACAATTTTTTTAGATTACATTCAAGCATTTGAAAATGCAGTTTATTATAGAAAGTCAATCGATCTGAATCGATAAATCGATAACAACCGTCATAATGGCCGCAGTCAACTTTGCGACACTTCAAAATACCGCCTAACAACAACAGCAACAACAGCAATGCAACTTTTCACCATTCCTTTTTCTGTTTATTCTCACATTAAAGCTTCGATTCTGGCACACATCCATCTAGCACAGCCGATGCGCTCATCGAGCCACTGAGGTGAGTTGAAGGGGCAAAAGCTCCCAAAGAACTTATAACGGAAAGCTTATGCGCTGCTAACGATATTGGTTGTTATTTTCTCTCTTGTAATGCGCTTTACTGCAGGGTCTCACCGATGATACGGGAGTTTGTGCAATCGATCGATGATCGGGAATGGCAGACGCAGCTTTTTGCGCTGCTACAGAAGCAGACGTACAATCAAGTTGAAGTGGATCTCTTTGAGTTAATGTGCAAAGTGCTCGATCAGAATCTGTTCTCGCAGGTGGATTGGGCAAGAAACACCGTCTTCTTTAAGGATTTGAAGGTATGCTACTCAGACAAGACATTTGTGTACTTGCAACCACAAAACGAACCAATTCAAAAAGCCAAAATCAAACCACAACCAGTTTTTAAGCTAGGGGCCAAGTCTGCGTCGTGTTATGTAAAACCAAAAAAAAAAAAAAAAAAAAGTAAAAACAAAAACCAACAACGCACACAGCGCAGCGACTGCGACTGCGATGACGGCTACTTAAATCTGCATTGAATTTCGATTTCATTTGGCGTCTGACCTACTTAGCAAGCAAAGCTGAACCAGTCAGACCAAGCAGCGACTGCGACGCAACTGCGACAGCAACAGCGACGGCGACGTTGCGCGTCAGTGACGCAACTGAGCGACGACGACGCGACACAGCACACAGAGAGAAGAAGAGTGAGCGAGCGTACCGAAACGGAGCGCAGACTGAGCGAGAGAGCGAGCGCGTGTTGAAATCAAGCTAGGCTTTACCACACTTGTTACACTCAGAGAAATAGCTCAGCAACTAGGAAATGTTCCATCACATCAATTTCATATTTGTAAGCTAAAAATTACAATGAGAAAAAGCGCCTATTAACACGGTTGAAATGTAAATTGCAAATAATTTGCAGATGTGCAACAAGTATTGCTAAATGATTCTTTAATAATTGTTATCTACTTATCAGACCTGTTCCGAAGTCCGCTTTTAAAACAATTCCACAGAAAGGAGCGTAGCATACTTTTTGGAGCAGAAACGAATAAACCATATATTTGTTATCCATTTAAGGAAAAGAATGTTTCACATATTTCTGTGGAATTGAGTGGAAACTGGAATTCGGAGCAGGTCTACAAGAATTTCTTTATTCATAACAATTAGATCGTTTCCTGATGTTCTTACAACTGTTGTGTTCTATAATATCGTAGTTAATTGTCATGTTGTGCTTATAGTTTTTCTCAGTGTATATACATATATGTATCAATTATCTCGTAAATGGCAACACCCCAGGTGGGAACTCTACCTAATTGCTGCCCTTTGCCCAACTTCTTGCAGGTGGACGACCAAATGAAGCTGCTGCAGCACTCCTGGTCCGATATGCTCGTCCTGGACCATCTGCACCACCGCATCCACAACGGCCTGCCCGACGAGACCCAGCTGAACAACGGCCAGGTCTTCAACCTGATGAGCCTCGGCCTGCTGGGCGTGCCCCAGCTGGGCGACTACTTCAACGAGCTGCAGAACAAGCTGCAGGATCTGAAGTTCGACATGGGCGACTATGTGTGCATGAAATTCCTAATCTTATTAAATCCAGGTGAGTATCTGGTATGAAACTTTATCCAAAGGGATGATCCAATAAATTGTTTACCTCTTCCAGATGTGCGCGGCATTGTCAACAAGAAGTTCGTCCTGGAGGGACATGAGAATGTCCAGGCGGCGCTGCTGGACTACACGCTGACGTGTTATCCCTCAGTTAATGTAAGTTTTATAACTGTAACTCGAGTAAGCCACCATCAGAATGTGTAGAATCAATGGGGTTGCTCACGTCACTGGTTAATCTGGTTAACTGCTTAATAATGAGTACAATTTTAAGTTTACCTAAAAGAAAGAATAGCGAAGTTTCAACTTAATCTACTTAACCAGATTTACCCTTTTCACCAGTGAACACCCCAAATAGTGGAAATTTTACTTGGTATTCTTTTTATATTCTTACAGAGGGTTTTATTATTCGAATACGATAGGTGTAAGGCTAGAAAGAGGATATACATATGTAGTAGTCCAGAGAAGGGCGATCAACAGCAGACCTCCAAAATGAGGAATTGCCTAGCAACTTCATGAAATGTTGAGAATCGTAGAGAAATAGTCATTGTCACGTAACGCATTGAAGGATATGTTTCCGACTCCCAAAGTATATATATTCTTGATCAGCATCAAGAGCCGAGTCGATAAAGCGATGTCCGTCTGTCTGTCTGTTTCTATGCGATGAGACTGGACATACAATATGAGATTTGATAGATCCCATCATTGAAACATAAAGCTGCCATAGGAACGATCTTCCAAAATTGCAGTAGTCTTTGAAGATTTCTTAACGAATTTCAGAATTTCCGTATCTTGTAATGCTCCTAATCGAAATCAGATTACAAAACATCCATGTGGGATTATTTACCTTACTACTTCCGACTTCTCTCACGCTTTAATCTATTTGTTACTCCAACCCCCTACCTTTGGGACAATTTACTAAAATCATATACAATTGCAGGACAAATTCAGGAGGCTATTGAACATACTACCGGAAATCCACGCCATGGCCGCGAGGGGCGAGGAGCATCTGTATTCGAAGCACTGTGCAGGCAGTGCGCCCACGCAGACGCTGCTCATGGAGATGCTGCACGCCAAGCGGAAGGTGTAAGCGCGCAGGCGGGGGCATGCGGCTCCAAAAGAAAGCGGGGAAGAAAAAGAATACTTAAACATTTTATGGAAAATATGTAAATAACAGAAGAGGAGGAGGAAAAACAAAAGGCAAAGCAAGCGACAAAATGAAAGAAGAGAAGAAAAACAAATTCGTTTGCTATGCGAAGAACATAAATGATGCATATATATATGGAATGGCTTCCTATATATGTGTAGGACAGAAAGATCATCACTACCACCAACAAACCAACTACCACCACACACACACACACACACACACAACCATTTGTTGATTCAATGTTAATTAATTATTACTATGTTTACGTCTAGCTTTAGCCTATGTTTAACTAATTAATTAACTTGTCTTTAATTCGTCTTAATTTTTAGTCGTGTCCTCTGATAAAGCAATTTAAAAAGAAAAAAACAGAAAAACGCAAAAAAAAGATACACAACAACAACAACAACAACAACAAGAAGCAACTAAACTACCCAACAAAATTGTGGAAAGTGCAAACATAACTTTCTTTAGAACATAACAAAGAGCATAACAAATTTTATTTTTATATAAATCTATATACACACTTATATATGTAAATGATATATATATATATATATATATATATACTATATTCACATATGTATATATATATATATATATATATATATAAATTGTATATCCATTTTTACGTGAAACAAATTGGCGTAATTTTAAGCGTCCCCCTCTCTCCCCCCAAGAAGAAACAAGAAACATTTTAAGATATTTTCATTTCGTCCTTGAATGGTTTTCCTGTAATTATTCGCGCCAAGTGTCTTGCATAGTATTTGCGTCTACTCTAAAAAGAAATAACTGAAACAAAGAATATGTAAACAAAGCAAATTTTAGGTGTTCATTATATTAAAACTACACACACACAACACATCTATGTAATTATATATATGTATGTCTGTTGTAAATGAATTATTTTAATTTTTGCGTTTAAGTCTAAAGTTTAAAAAACAATGCAAACAACTACCTACAACAACAACAACAAGAACATAAAAAAAAGCAAAACTAGAGCAAGAAATTCTCTTTAAAAAATACAATGTTTAAATAATATTAATAAATATAGCATAGTTATATACATATATACATATATGCATATGTGTATAATTAATTAAATTTAGCTGCAAAGTTTTAAGATGTTTGTCATTTTATTGTTTGAATGTTAAACGTGTAACGCTGCTTATTTGTAAACAAATTCTTCACACACACATAATATATTTGCATTGCAATTGAAGTTACAAACAAATATAGAAGCGCTCGCTTCGGCATGCCGAAGATTTGAAATACCCTTGAAGGTTTCTTCTACTTGCTCGCTGTCCAATTGTACATAAAATTTGGAGTTAAACACAAAATTGTATATAAACCTATATAGATAAATTGTATTTACGACCGATTGTTCCTATTATATAGTGGTCCGATCTATATATTATATTCTGTCTGCATGAAATATGCTTTAGATGCATAGCTTTCAAACTGAGGGTATTCACAATGCTGAATCAATATAATAGTATGTTCGTAATTCGATATATGATTGAAAATAAATTTGAAAATTGTATGCACAGCCAAAGAATTGAGGGAAATGTTGCAAAAATATAAAAGAATTGGGTGAAAAGTTATTCAAATTTATAGGATTGGCATTAGTTTTGTTTTGGGAAATTTGTAAGCTACTTGTTGGTTTTTGGTTCGAATATTTTTTCTATATACATAAATATATTTATATGTATGTATATAATAGCTAGCTTAAATTTGTTAATTTTACAATTTTTTTGTTCTCTTTTTATTTTTGAAACAAATTTTTTTTGTATTTGTTTACTTAAACAATTGTTTGTGGTGTCCTCGATTTTTGGCTTTGCATTGCGCTTAAACAAAATGTACCTTATAAAATTAAATAATTAATAAACACACACACACACACACACACACACACACACATACTTAAAGTGCAGCATGTAAAAAAGTTTGTTAAAAATGTAAAAAAAAAGAGAAAAAACCAACAGCAAAGCTAAATTGTTGCATGTTATGGAAATTATTGTTAGACGCAAGAATTGTGGGCATAAGCAGCGAGTAAAGCAAAAGCAAAAACAAAAACAAATACAAAAAAACATCCTTGTAGGTTGCCTAAGTATATATATATAAATATGTATGTATTTAGATTTCTAGATGGTATGTAACTTCTGTATGTATTGTAAAATATATAATAACTATAAAAAAAGGAAAAGAAATCATTAAAAATGGGTTTAAACGAATTGTAAGAGTAATGCAAGAGCAAAGTTAGGTTTAGGCCAAGTTAAAAGCAGCATTAATGGATATATGTACCATATATACATATATATATAGATATATATATATATATATATATATATATATATATATATGTATATATGCTGTGACGTCTAACGTAAGTGGCGGCATGTTGTTAAAAACACAAGTTAAAGAAATTTATATATATATATATATATAAATTGAGCATTAAGTATATGGGGCGTATGCTGTGCGGTTCTGCAGGAAGTAAAAATTGTGTAATGGGTCTTATTATATAGGCAAGGAAGGCGTTAGGTATGTTTATTGTAAAATTGATTACGATGTGAACCTGTTATTGCAAATGAAAAGTGATTTTAATTATTAAGCGAATCTATATATACATATATATATATACTATAAATGGACAGAACATTTAACAATATATAACAAAACAAGCAAATCCAAGTTAAATATATATATACATTTAAAGTTTAATAAGTATAGTGCAACACACACACACACACACTCACACACCTGTTTTAGTTTTTGAAATTGTTGAAAGCAAGCAACAGCGTAAAGAAAATCATTTAACTAGAATGAAAAGGAAAAATATGCAAAACATAAGAAAACGAAAACTACCTAAAAACTAAATGCATAATTATTATGTTTATTATTATTACGTTAACATATAAATGTCATCTCAGAGATGTTTCAAAACAAGCAACCAACCAACCAACAAACAAACAAACAACAAAAATGTAATAAAAAGTAATTATAAAATGAAGAACATTGCAATTTTACTTTTCGATTTCAAGAATGAAAAGAATAAGAAACGTTTTTGTGCCGTGCCGTAGCTGTGCTTTTATTATTACATAATTGAATTGCTTTTATTATTGTTATTGTATAATTTAATGCATTATTTATATTTGTATATTGCTGTCAAGTGGGTTTTAGTTGCGTCGCTTAGGACATGTTAAAGTTTTGCGTAAAATCGTATTCAATTGTTGGTATAACGGTCTGCACAAATTTCAAAAATATTATCAAATATAAATGCACGCCCAGCTGGCCGCCGCCCTCCTCAACCGTCTGGATGATCTTCTTCATAATATCAGCATGGCGGCACGGATGCACCGAGGCCATATTGGGGCCCGGCAAATGCGGATGCGATTCCATGGTAACAGTCTTTTTGGCGTGATCCTGCGAGACATCCTCGTACATTTGCTCCACGGTGAGCGGCTTTCGCTGCTCATCGTAGCCGACCACCCAAAGCCGCGGCGTCTGGTAGTATTTATCGTATGTGATGTGCAGATCGTAGGTGCGCGTGTGCAGCACGGAGTCGCCTCCAGCGGCCGCCTCGCCAGCAGCGGCACCTGCTGCGCCCGATCCTGCTGCTGTGTCGCTGGGCGGCGTATCTGACTCCAGTCTGCGCGTGGTGGTGGCCACAGCGGGATCAACTAGCTCCAGCATGCCACTCTCCTCAAATGCATCCATGTCAATGGCCTCATCATCGTCCTCGTCTTCGTCCTCATTAGCTGCTGCTGCTGCCGGCGACGACTTGTCGCTGTCGGGCGTGTGCATTTCGTCCTAAGCAAATGGAAATTGTTATTAACTGAAGTTTGTTAAGGCCCGTTCAGACAGTCTAATATTTGTGTGCATATTTGGCCATACATTTGGAAGTTATCAATAGAAAAGTGATTAGTTTTGACTTAGCCGGAAGTAATTTACAACTTTAAGAGCTTGAGCCCGGTTTGCAGACTTCAATTTGACAGTTGCGCCGTGAAAATATTGCACGTAAATCTTAGATAGTCTGAGCAGTATAAGTATGTATGTATGTATGTAAACCTTGCTCTCATCTAGCGTCAATTCGCATATTTTCTCATCGAGCTGGTTGGTGCCGTCATCGTTTAATTGATGTGTCTCCACCCAGCCACCATCGCCGGACTCCTCCTCCACCAGCGTCTCCTCGCCAACATACTCCATTTGTTTGCATCGTCGATAGCATGGCACATTTCGTGTTATCAGGAATTGCTTATCTGTGTGTTCAGTTAGCTTGAGTATGTTTAATGTAACGCGATAATTGCTATTTACATATTTACCCTTTGGCAAGTATGGCTTTGTTTTGCTCTCATCGCCCGCCGCCCACTGCCAGGTTGGGCAGTGGTGCACCAAATGATCGCCAGCTGCCACAAATTCCTCGGGCGTTAAGACGCCAGTTTCCCGAAACTTCGACTCCTAATAAAGATTACAAGAAAAAACACTGAGTTGTTTTAATCGCTTCCAGTGTCCGTCGAACGGGCGCCCAGGCGACAGCGCCCCAAATAGTGATGAGCACTTTATTGAAAAGTCACGAGTCGCAGAATTCCAAACAAACACGGGCTAATTAAATATTGTGATGAGTGGCAAGCACTCAAGTAAAAAGGTAAAAGCACTGTTGATTTATAACAAACGTTTGCTTCTTATAAAGACACTATGACACGTTCATCTTGATAAGTCGCCGAAATTAAATAAATGTTGTGCTTTGTAAGCAAGCACTATATATACATACATCGTTTATTTAGCTTTTAAGCAAAACTAAAATTATTCAGTAAGCTCGAATGAAGACTAATGTTAAGCTCATATTATTATTTTATGCATTTATTTTTGTATTTTTAAAAGAGCGTTGACAACAAATTTACTAATTTAAAAGTCTTTTGATTTGTTTGCAATTCCAGTCACTGTGACTCCAACCACGCTCATCTCCAGCCCAAATCCTAGACCCAAGCTGAGTACTTGCCTTGAGCACTGGCGTCAAATATTCGGCCACATTTAGCGCTGTGCCCTTCACCGTGTTTAGCACGCTTTGCATTTTTGACGATTTGAGTATTTACTTTGTTCTAATGCTAAACGCAAGTGCGTTGTATCTATGACACTTTTAATTGAATTGCACACGCCACTTTCTTTTGGGGTTTGCTTTGTGTGTACGCTGTGAAACACTGCCATGCACACCCAACAGCTGATGACAGTGTTGTAGACTGCATACATTTTGAATGACTATCGATAATCGTTTCCATAGAGATGCCCAATACCGTGATATTGTCGTCACAGTGACAACCGGTATTATATATGTATACAATAGTATATATATTATGCACTACAATTCTCCATAATCAAAAAATTAAAGGAAAAACAAATACGTCACTAAGTGTTGATATCTCCGGTCTTTTGTATTATTATATGAAACAGCAGCAAAAATTCAACAAGAATAATTTTTATTTCCTTGCAGAGGGTTACATGTTACGTGGATGTTCCACGTGTTCAGCTACGCGTTCAAAGCGTCCTCAATAAGCTCGAATTGATCGTTATCCTTATAAGGACAAATTTGAGCTTATTGAGAACGCTGTGAAAGTGCAGCTGAGCACGTATAACAGCAGAGCGGCATGAAACCGAACAAATACTCGGTATATTCAAGGCCACAATCAGACAGCAGCTTGACCCACATCTCATACTTTACGAACTGGAGCCGAAGACATGACCGCTACATCTACATCGGGTGCCTTGTTTAAATAACCAGACTCTACCCTCTCGATAGGACATGGAATATCGCCCAGATAGCAATTGTTGTTGCAGGTCTTGTGAAAGCGGTGTTGGAAATTTCTGCTTGTCATTGCACTCGAAGGGGAACTCGGGTCATGCAATGTCCGCATTGCACTGCACATCCTTCTTATGCCAGCACTGGGATGAGAATATAGGGCGCGCAAGCCATCTTCGGATTGGTTCTTGTTAATTGTGAAAACCCAATAGTTAATAATAATATAATAGTAATATAATAAAAAAAAACCTACAATTTCCCAGTCCACTTGACTGCACGTGCTCTGTGAAATGTTGAAAGTGTTGTGTGTCTATCTATCATCTAGCTTCAGTAGAGTCCTATGCTACAATTTGTGAAGGGTTGTATTCTGATTCGATAACATTTCGTGGTATTTTTTAAGGTATTTTGCAATGTGATGTCTGTTGGTTTTTTTTTAATCTAGATGCAATGTTTGTTTTACAATTCAATAAACTCAACACATTACAAATAGTATAACGATCAGCTGTTTTCAACTACTACTGCAATGTAAAACGACCATTCTCTGGTTTGCTTAAATATTATTATGTTACATAAAAAATACTTAAATTTGACACGAACAGCCGTTAATAATTTGACTTTGAGTTGCAAAATTTGTGGCGTTAAAAAGAAACCACTTAACGAAAAATATCAGGAATCCCACAAATATTGAATTGATTTCGTGTCTGCGTGAACTGTGAATAATATATAGCGATAACAAGTTGTAACCGATGACAATTGTTGGCGCAAATTGAAAACAAACCGTTGCTAGGGAAAAAATGAAATCCAAAACAAAGAAGCAGACAATAAATTATATCTCAATTTTGTCACTGCCCGTGCAAGTATTATCTTAAGCAAATTAATTATAATGGCTACTGCATTGGCACCTAATTGGCTGCATGTGGATATTGGAGATGAAACGCCTCAGCTGCTTTCAACTCTGTCAAGTTGCATGACGCTCAGCGACGTGCAGTGTGATGGTTACGTGCGGCTGCTGGCGGCAGACATTTCGTTAGAGGATGATGAGGAGCCCAGCGCAAAGCTGAAAGTGTTTCGTGGACTAAAGCTGAAGCAAGAGCAAACACTGCCAGGCATTCCAACTGCCATTGAGAGCCTCTATATAGACGAATCAGAGCCCAAAACGCCGGGTGTGTATGTTCAAGCAATTCCTTAACGACATACAATGAAACTTTTTTCTTCTTCAACCCATAGTAATTGCCGTAGCCATTGCGGGCTCAGTTCTTTTCTACCGGCACTTGAAGCCCTACTTTAAGTATACCATTCCCGCCTTGGATGCCGAAGAACTGGAATTAGAGGTGTGGCGCAAGCTGCCCGTTATGAAACCAGAAACCCATGAAGGACTGCTGGAGTTGCTGAAAGAGGTCGACCATGCCAAACTGTCGCGTAAAACGCAACGATTATTGCAACTGCCCGACGAGGAGCGTGCCGTAAGCTGACCTTTCAATTAGTTGTATAATTTTAAGGTCATCTGGCGGTTCCCTTTCAGTCGTTTATCAACACTCACAAGGATTCGCCAGTGGGCCGCGTTGGCAATATTGTGGCCATGTGTTGTCTGAAACGTGTTTCTAGCCATGCCTATCCACCCTCGCACTTAGTTTTGGCCACAGACACTGGACGCATATTCGTACTGGAACCGCAGGGCTTTAATTTGGTCTACCAGGCCAGAACGTGTAGCTATGAAACGGCTGTACCGAGCATGATTTCAGTGCATGGCACTTACGAGACCGACTTTTGCATTGTGGTGGGCACGCGGAATGGCGGCGTCTACCTGTTGCGCAAGTCGGCCACCGAGGGACAGGAGATCTTAAAGCTGACCACACCATTGACGGGTCTACTGTTGCTGCCTGTTGATCAGACAATCATTATCACCACCATGGAGCAGCGGTATCTGTGCTACTCGAAGCGCGGCAAGCTTCTCTATCAGGTGCAACTAGAGGCACAGCCCGTATGCATTTTGCCGCTGACGCTCACACATCTGGGAATCACACTGGTGGCCGTGGCACTTCAAGGTGGCATAGTCAAATTCTTCTTACAGCGTTACCTGGTGGATGAGTTTGTGGTGCCACAGACCGTTGCTGCTATGCTTTACGGCCGCATGGGCATGGAGGATCACGTGCTGACTCTGATCACACAACCAGGCGAAATGATTATAAAGATTTTGCGACGTGTCACAAGCTTTGAGCCTAACAGTGAAGCTCTGGCATTGGCCAGCAAAGGTCCAAAGAATTCACACAAGATTGTGGATGCCTCAATACTGGACAAGCCAAAGAAGAGCTCCATATTTGTGGAGCAGGCGGCGCGTGAAAAGCAACAGTCCAAGGGTAAGTTGTGTGTTCATTCTGACCACTTTTAACCGTCTGCTTTGCAGCCAGCTATGGCAGCTTTCAGGTGGAGTTGTGGCGACTGCGCCACACCGCAGCGCGTGCCACTATTGATGCCATAAACTCCTCGGAGAGCACAATTTCGGGTGACCTGACGCATGCGCCCGTCAAGCTTTCAGCAGAGGTCTGCGGCGGCGGACCCGCCTTTCAGCTCTACCTCACCGTGCAGAATCTGTCGACGTTCAAGATGGCCTCGAATTTAGTGGTGCTGCTGCACGCGGATCGTCGGCACTACACCATACAGCAGTCCGTGGCAAGACTACCCAGCGTTTTGCCCGGCGTACCGCTGCGCGTGGACTTTGAAGTTGTAGCTGTGTTAGATGCAGTGGACAAACTGCCACCAGCCAGTCTCACGCCAGACAATTCCCAGATACGCGTCATGCTGTTGAAGGCTGGCCAGGCCAAGCCGCTCATTGCTGCCGCAGTGGCAATGCCACAGTCAGAGGCCGCCTTCTAATAGGTTTTCGGCATGAAAATAGCTACATTTTGTTATTTTGGGTAAGATTCAATATTTATTTTGAATATGTAAGTTAAGTTCGAACTCTGCTGTTCTTCCCCTCTTAGGCGTATTTTGGCGCATACTTCTCGTACACCTTCACATAAGCCTCCTTGGCGGCATCCTTGGACAAACCCTTGTGCGAGCTCCACGCCTCATACATGGCCTTCTTCTTCAGATCCAACAATCCGGGCTTATCGATGTTAACATCGCCAACGGTGGCCTGCTTAAAGAGGCCGTAGAACTCCAGGAACTCCGAGTCGGTGGGCTTCTTGGCGAAGTTCTTGGCAAGTTCGGAGGCTTGTTCAAAGTTGACCATGTTGCTCGGCTAGTATAGTATACTGAGTGTCGTTCTATTTTATCCAACTAACTTCTATTTATAGTAGACCAATTTGAAGCCTTATGCAATTTAATTAATTTAAATTTTAAGGCCAGCTGCACACCAAGCTTGCAGACAGTTGATAATGGAAGTTTCTTAATTCTTAATTAATATTCTGGAAAGCTACCATACCAGATAAGAGCCGTTACTATTGCTATGATCAGCGATGACCAGTCATTAGTTTAATCATACAGGTATCATATAGTTATATACATATATTTATTCATTCTGTCAGGATTGCAATGCTATTTTTCGATATATGATTTGGGCGAGGAACAGTCATAAAATATTCATGTTAATCTTATCATTTAAGTGCATAGGGTGCTTATTCATATCTCGACAATGGTATATACTACTCGTATGATAGGGAGTATTTATATTTATAGCCAATTTTTTCTTCTTTTTTTGGCAAACTGCAAGTGAAGATTTCCCAAAGTTTGATAAGCAAAACTCATATGAGTTCAATAGAATATTTATTTCTCCTTTTACCCAGTGCCCCCCTTACTGCACAAGCCGCCTAATCACCAAAAGCCAATCATTTAGAATGATGTATGTGTTTAGAGTGTGTTGGGGTTTATCGGGAATGGGAGTGGGAATGGCAACTACACATAGTGAGTCTCCTCCATGATAAGATTAACCAAAAACAACTGCGGGCTATGTTTGGCCTATTATATATAACTATGCGATGGTACGAGCCACCACAATTTGTTTTCGTTAGCCAAACATAACAAACCACCAAAACACCAACATGTTGACCGTAAGTAGAAATATTACCTAGAACAATAACTAGGATATCCTGAGACTAACTTTGCTCGTTTCCTGTTCGCTGCAGTTTGAGGAAATCGTTGAGAAGGCAAAGAACTTCAGCAAGACCGTCACCAAGGAGGATTTCCTGGAATTCTACGGCTACTACAAGCAGGCCACCGTTGGTGACTGCAACATTGATGAGCCCGAGGATGAGGAGAAGAAGGCTCGCTACAATGCCTGGAAGAGCAAGGCTGGCCTCACTGCCGAGGATGCCAAGAACCACTACATTGAGGTGTACAAGAAGTACGCCGCCAAATACCAGTAAACTGTGCATTTAGAGATATTTTGCAGTAGCCGATTTTTGTGAACTTGTCACACCAATATTAATGTCGCCATTGCCGTTGTTGAAAATGTATTTATTGTATTTTTATATTGCAGTTAATAAACCCGTAAGAATTTTAAACTAACCAATTTATAGATTTTTGCCATAACCCTAAAATCGTATGTTCAAGCAAATACAGTAGAAGCTCACAAATTACAATTCTCTGAAATTCGAATCTTCCAGAAATCAGAATTGAAGTTGGTAAAACATTAAACGATAATAAACGTGAATCTTTATCTTTTGTTGCATATAGTTAAAAAATACAAGTAGTATTGCACTGGATTGTTTAGCTTCGTTTACTTATTTTTATACCCTTGCAGGGTATTATAATTTTGGCTCGAAATGTGTAATGGACTGAAGGAGACGTTCCCGACCAAACAAAGTATATATATATTCTGAATCAGCATGAATAGCCGAGTCGATATAGCGATGTCCGTCTGTTTCTATGCGAACTAGTCTCTCAGTTTTAAAGCTATCGTCATGAAACTTGGCACGGGCCCTTCTTTTTGCTGCAGGCAGTACATATGTCGGAACTGGCCGGATAGGACCACTAAACATATAGCTGCCATAGGAATGATCGTTTGACACCTATGTTTTTGTATGAAAAACTTTTTTTGATTATCCTTACCAAACTTTTTCAAACAGAGTCTCTAGAGAGTTTATACAATCTGAGCAAATTTGGTCAAAATCTGACTACTATATCACCATGTCAAACTTTTTGTTCATACAAATATTTTATCCAAACTAAGTTAGAGTTTTATTATACTTCAAATAGTTTCCTATAATTTTATCAAAATCGGACCACATGGCTCCCATGGGAACAATCTTAAAATGCTTCGCTTGCGCTGTCGCTCGTGCGTGTGCGTCTTTGTGTATGTGTGTGTGTATGTGTAAGTGTACGAAGATGCGATCGAACATTTTTGACCTGGGTACAGGGAGTTTTGTAGTTGGGTATACTCAACTATAGCATTCTACTTGTTTTTAGTTTTCTCCATCTTCCCTGTACCCATAAAATGGGTAAAAGGGGGTATTGGATTTGTGCAAAAGTATGTAACAGGCAGAAGGAGACATCTCCGACCCTATAAAGTATATATATTCTTGATCAGTATCAAAAGAGATTTCGATTTGGCCATGTCCGTCTGTCTGTCCGTCTGTCCGTCTGTCCGTCTGTCCGTCTGTCTGTCCGTATGTATGAACGCAAGGATCTCAGCAACTATAAGAGCTAGAGACACCAAATTTGGAATGTAGGTTCGTGTATAGAAGGGAGCAGGTCAAGTCTTATTTTAGATTTGAGATATTCCCCCGTTCCCCCGCTATCTGATAAAAACCGTTTTACAGTTACAATTTTCAAGATATAGCTTTAAGATTTGGCATGTCCAGTACTTTAGTCCCTCTAATCTACTGTCCAAATTTCAAGTCGATCGGGTAATAAACACCTAAGTTATTCACGAAAGAAGATTCAGTGCTGCAGCAAGGGGAAGAAGAAGCACAGTCACAACTTAAAATGCTTGGCTTGCGCTGTGGCTCGTGCGTGTGCGTATCTGTGTATGTATGTGTAAGTTAACGAAGATGCGACCGGAAATTTTTGACCTGGGTACAGGGAGTTTCGTAGTCGGGTATACTCGACTATAGCATTCTTACTTGTTTATTTATATTAAAATAAAAAAATTGTCCAGCAATATGAATTTTTCAGAAATTAGAATTAGCTTTTTCCTTAAAAGTTTAGTATACTTTGTAACACTTTGTTCCATCACCACCTATTGAAGTTTTTTGAATTCCTTGTTTATATAGTTTTCCCCTTTTGGTTCACGGTAAGATAACCCTGAAAGTATACTTTGTCTAAATGTAGAGAAAATCTTTCCCGTAGCTTTTCAAATTTCTAATCATAGGTGAAAGCTTTTATACCCTATACTATAGAAGTTAAATTATCAAATATGATTTCATTCCGTTTATACTAGACATGTCTATTTGAGTATTATATATACCATATATATACATATTATATACTGCTATTGTTTGCTTATACGGGTGAGTGTGAACTAAATTGCATATTTAGCGTTTGCTTCTTATGTGCAAACTTGTTATTTTACAATCTCTACAATTAAAACGAGTTTTGTTGAGTTGAGTTTAGCATAATCAACTAATGGTTAGCTAAGTTCGTTTAATATAGTATAAGTCAGCTCAAAACATCAACTGGTACAATAATAAACAACTCTTATTTTCAAATTAACCACAACAAGACTCTTAAGCTCTAAGATCCTTTGCCAAGACTGTTACAAATCAGGAAACACCCTAGCATAGTATATCACACTACAACGATCAAAATTTTTAAAAGGTCAGTAATCTGAGTCAATAGACATAATAACGTGCGGGGGGACACGTCAGTCCGCTTCCACTTTCTCTAGACGTGTCCTTATGTAATCCAGGGCCATTAAATGGTGTATACGCCGAGTAATCTTCAAGTGCTCAGCTGATAAGTGCAACTTCTGGATTAGTCGATCGGAGGAAGCCGTGACTCGACTCCACTTGCTCACAATCAAAAGATCATATCATATCTTCAGCTGCAGTTGAGATTATTAGAGATTCGCACTTCGCACCCGGGCAATAACTTCTGTTGCTACAACGATCAATTCCGAATCCGAGTCGGTATCAGCCCCTGCCATCCATCATTAGTGCTGAGAGCTGTCTGGGCCGTGAGCAATCCGAGTGAGAGAAAGAGAGAGAGAGAGAGAGATTGGGAGAACATTGCAAAGCTCGCAAAATGCGATTGTGGACGCTCCCAGTTCGAGAGCTTCGGCACGCACGATCGTGAGTCGCGAAAAGACTTAAATTGAAAGCCCAATCGAGACTCGGATTCAGACAGTGTCGAGTTCTGTGACCGCCCGTACAGCAAACCCAGCGTAAGTGCTTCAGTTCAAGCTGAGTAAATGGCAAATGGAACTCAACAAGTGAACAAGTGTTTGCCGCATTATCTATAAATGTATAAAGAAACATACTCTTATTTGTACAAGCATGTGACAAGCAAAAAATTCAAAATTAAAAGCTCATTCAGATAAGGGCTAAGTGTGTTAGGCCATGCTATTTTGGCCAACAGCCCGAAAAGGTTCTTCCGTATGTCTGGCACGTACACGGCCCACGCCCAATGCCATTTCTGGCGGGATACGCAAATCTGATCTAATTCGTACGCCACGCAAACTGTTAGATACATTCGTATCTTTTGGCTGCCGCATACGTTGAGCCGTAATTTTCATTAATGAATTTCTATTTTTATTGTGTTGTCGCGCGAGCTGCGGATGCTGCCGCCGCTGCGTCTGCTGTTTGGTGAAAGTTGCGCTCAATGGCTCCTCCAAAACGGTCCGACCCCAAGAGTTCTCAAAATCATCCGACTAAAGTGCCAAAGTTCAACCGGCCCGGACCATTCGGGGGCAGCTCATTTGATATGCAGCCCAATTAACTAGCTTTTCTCTAGTTATCTATTGTAGTGGGGGAACAGGTTTCACGATGGGTATCTGAGAACTGCTCACGTTCTTGTCAAGTTCACTGTCATCCGCATTCACAGCATTCACAATTCATGTTGCGTCACTTAACTACATACTAAATATACAACCTTCTAATTGCAGATTAAAATCTAAATCAACATGTCCCTAACTGAGGTGAGTGCTACCTTAACTACCGATTGATTTGTGATAGTCCAATACAATAAAACTACCCGTATCAATTGTGGGTAGTGATAAGCTTGAGAAGCTTATCAGCAGCCTGTCGATTGCTGAGCTAATCTGTTAATCTATTAATCTTGCTTGTTCACATGCTTACAGCAATTCAATGCCGCCGCCGAGAAGGTGAAGTCTCTGACCAAGCGCCCCAGCGATGATGAGTTCCTCGAGCTCTACGCTCTCTTCAAGCAGGCCACCGTTGGCGACAACGAGACCGCCAAGCCCGGTCTGTTGGACCTGAAGGGCAAGGCCAAGTGGGAGGCATGGGGCAAGCAGAAGGGCAAGTCCACCGATGCTGCCCAGAAGGAGTACATCGCCTTTGTGGAGGGTCTGGTCGGCAAATATGCCTAGGCCAGCTTCCAACCAAGCACCACAGCTCACATCCAAAACGATAGTAAATTGATTTTAAACAAAACTGAGAGAGACTAAAGCTATTTATATAGTAGGCAATACGGAAAAGATCTTTATAATGCGTAATAAACGTTGATTGTAAACTTTTATAAACAACCGTCTACCCAGTGCTCAATATGCGCTGCACTCTTCTGGGTTTCTATGTTTCTGGGATCAGTTGTTCACCTTTACTCGATCGAATATCGCAAACATTGCGTATTATTCGGCCTGAGACTGAACTTGTTTGAATTTGAGTACGTGGCGCAAGCTATTTGCAAGGCAAATAGCAGACCACTCAGATCTGGGCTGGGTACCGGCCCCTGGTTATTCAACCGCGTTTTCGAATGCGATTGCCCCTTGTGTGCTGCGTTCTTTGGACGCTCCTCCGTCCATTAGCGGCTAACTGTTAATGGAGTCAGTCGTCTCAACAGGTTCAATGTCGAGCGGAACACGAAATCAGCACAGCAGTTTGCTTTGCCTCTCCGTTTGACCTTGAGCGTTCAGCTCCAGTTAAGTGCAGTTGATCAATGTCCAAAAGCGCATCTCAATATTATAGTATAAGTTGGCCTATTCTTTGCTTCCTCTATTTGTGTTAACAGATTTAGAGCTAACATACAAGTAAGAATGCTCTAGTCGAGTATACCCGGCTACAAGACTCCCTGTACCCAGGTCTAAAATTTCCAAACACATCTTCGTACACTTACAACCCATAACTTTATTACAACTAAACCGTCAGTCCATATAGTCATTTATTTAAAAATTATATGACACACAAATGTAAAATAAATACAATTTTAATTATTTTATGCCAATGCCAATCTTCCTACTTTCAAAACTAACCTCGAAATCCATGCAAAATATATTTTTTATAATGTTTGTTAGGTTGTGTATAAGTACTACAAGCAAAGAATGCTGTTCTCGATAGTGTTTGACTAAAGAATACCCTGCATTCAGCTTTTAGACTTATATGTTCAAATAGACCATTTTTAATTTTTTTTTTAATTTTGTAATGCTAACATTATTTTAAAGTTTCGCAACTTAGCCTTAAAGAGTAAAATGCCCAATGAGAAATACTCGAATTAAGTAAGTAAAAAAAGTTTTAAAATTGCTTTAGATATTATTTAATGGATTTTTAATTAAAAGCATCCGACAGGAATTCGCAAGCCAGAATGACCTCATCGAGAGAGTTTGAAAATTTGCTTAACGACTGGTAAGGAGTATATGTGACCGCGCACAAAGATAGAGATGTTGTCCAGGAATTACAAGTAATACAAATAATTTCTGCCTAAGATAAGTTATAATTAATATTTTATGTACTTTCAGTGCAGAGAAAAACAAATTGCACGATGTGGACTTACCGACCCTGCACAACAGCAGTAGTTTTCTATTATTGTAGTTATTAGTTGTTCATTAATGTACACTTAACACGCTTATTACAGATTATATAGAATATATGGACGACATTATTATGTTCGATCCAGAGCTTCCGTCCTGCAGCACCAGTACCGTGAGTGGCAAAGCTGCTGGATATGAGTAGCTCGACAGAGACTAAAAATTCCGAAAAAGGACTTCAATGGACGCCCAGCAAAAACTGCTAAAGACAAAAAACTGGCAAAGCTCTCCTATGTGGAAATAAGTCACATTTAAAAAGTTTAGTTTTATTTTATACACATTTGCTCATTTTTCCAGCAAATATTGTGCTATTGCAGATCGCACTTCCTCGGCCGATCTGTTGAAGTCAGCGGAAGTGTTGTCCTGACTCGGCTGTTCCCTTTCGCCCTCAATAAGTGCGGCTCTCAGGTGTCATCAATGGCGCTATTGTTTACATTTAAGATGTTGTGCAACACACAACAAGCCATGATGATCACCGCGTTGTTTTTATACTGGCTGTCAAGCCCTTTGCCAACGCGTCGGAATCTTTTTAACTCTTTAACTGACCAAATGCATTTTCAACGACTCGCCTTGCTTTAGACAAGTTGTAATTGAATGTTTTTCTTGCCAAGGGTGCTTCTGCCGAGAATGGGTAGGGCTTCATCAGCCTCCGAGAAAATCGGAACGCAGAGTCTCCAATTAAAACCACTTGTACTTGCACACCACATATATCCTTCGACTTTGCCTCCAGCAACGGGCATGAATCCAGCTTACTGGTAAGGGGGGAACCGATATTCACATACAAGAATCTGTGGCTAAAAATTTTAATTGAATCTAAAAATTTATAAATATATTTAAAAAATCTTGTTTCCTAACTTACCGGAAATCTACCAGAGCAAAGAGTACAAACGAGTACCACCCTTTGTAATTATAGTGGTCCATTGCTTCTGCTGCTGGTGGCTTTATTTCAATATGACATCCATCTAAGTAAAAAAATTATATTATAAAACATTACAATTTAAGTGTTTTGTTTTATTCTTACCAATTGCGCCAAGACACTGAGGAAACCCAATAGCTTCAAAGCCCTGCACACACTCCTCGATTTTAGACTCGGTCAGAAAGTTTGGCGTCATGTATTCTTCCGTAAACTCCTCAACGACAGCCTTGCAAAATTGGTGCAGAATATTGCAGACACTGTTGGGATCAACGCCAAACAAGCTGCCAATTGTGCGGTACTCTGAGTCCGAACCCAGTGTGTACAGGGCTATCGCTATCCGCTTCTCTAGCGGAATAGCGTTCCTGGAATTGATGTCCTTCTTTGCTAACAGTGGTAGACGGCTCACCAGCAAATCAAATGTGGACCGTTCCATACGGAACGGTCCTTAAATAACCTGTCGTCGTTCTGGGGCACGTCCGTCTCCCAAAACGTGCCTAACCGCTTCTAAAATATATAAATAATACATGCAATATGAATTTTCATATGTTTCTGTCACTTACAAGCATCCAAACACTTCGTGGCACATCTAAAATGTCAGCCAACAACAACAAATCGTCCTCGTCGTCGTCATCGTCTGCCTGTTGCTCAGCAAACACCATTTCGCTTGTTTTGTTGAGTATCGTCATAAGTTTAGTGATTAAATCATTGTCAAGCTGCACATCAGCAGCAACAACAGCCACTTTCTTATTAAAATCCATTTTCATTACAATTTATACAATTTTTTCGCAGCTGACGCCGAAGGATAGAATTTGATGAGTGTTTCAATCGGGGAACGCATGGGAAGATGGTGGATGGTGGAACACCGATTCACACTGCCACCATCTACCATCTACCATCAATTCAAGCTATGGCGTCAGCAGCCAGGAAAATTTGTAAAATATTAATATAAATTAATATTATTTGAAATTGGCTGTTGGTATTGCTATTTCGCAACATAACAATGATTTAATAAATAACTTTATGACGGAACTCGACAAAACAGACGAAATGTAGTTTTTAGAGCAGCAGGCAGACGATGACGATTCCTGAAGTCCACATTTCGGTCATTGTGCAATTTTTGTAGAGTTCGATACTCTATAAAATACATACATATGTTTTTCCTCTGATCGGTGACAGAATTCAAAGTATAGCTGGAAGATACACGGTGAGATTATTTTTATATTATCCCATCCAAACCGTCTTGCTAGACGACTGCGCAACTTCAGGCTGAGAGCCAAGAGAAGACTTAACCGTCATCACCCTCAAGACCTTCCCCACTGTCTCTTGACCTAATATTTATGTATTGCAATTTTATCCTATTTCTTTTAACTCCTAATTATGTCCCCAAAATTCTTTGCATAATGTATATAATATCTTAGTTCATATAGAATAGGGTTCTCATTCTTAAAATCATTTCACAATATAATTATATTTATATTATATTATAATAATAATAATTAATAATTATATTATTTCTTATAATTTCTATTTCTATAGGGGATTTATTCGATTGATTTACACAAACTTATTTCGATTACTAAATAAAAAATAAATCAAAAAAAAAACTCAGTGGGAATGTTTAAGCAGACTCTTATTAATGTTGACCCTAAGAGTATGCTGCAATTTTTAATACAGCGACCTTTTGCGATTTAGTGTCTCCCTGAGGTTTTTGAGCGGTATAATTTGAAAATTAAAATTGTAACAAAATTTAAAAGTAATAACTAGCTGTCCGAAGTTAAACTTTTATCAAAATCTAATTTCTTTTTGCTTGGTGTTTAATTTTTTAAAGCGATTAAACAGCATCTAATTGATATTTCATAACCTATTTTAAATTACCTCTAACAATTGTCGTTATTTTCAAAAATGAGCGATGGCAACATTTTGAACGCTGCTGGCAACGCACTGCTGCTGCGCCGGCTGCTCAACAGGTGAGCACAGGTGAGAGCACAAAGCGGACAGGCGAAAAAAGAACAACAATGCTCGCTGCGCTTTTTGTTTATGAATGAAAAGCGCAAAGGCAAAACAGTGATAAATGTGTGTGCATGAGCAAAAACGAGCAGCCACAAGAACAACAAAGCGAGAAGACACACCAACAAGTTGTCTGCGGCTGCCAGATCGAGATCGCCAGCCAAGTGAGAGAAAGACAGAAAGAGAGAGATAAAGAGCGCGAGCCTTGAGAGTGGCATGGAGAGCGAGAGTGGGAGCGATAGCGGCGGAGAGCGCGTCGGCCAGGCAGCATTTGAGCTCTGGGCAACTGTGAACGGGCAGCAGCAGTTCAGTCAACGTTTTGGCCTAAACGCGTTTGCTTGGACTTGGCCAGCGCGCATGAGCCGTCGGTTAGTCAGTCTGTGCCGTTTACCCTCTCTCTCTTTTGTTGAGTGTGTGTGTGTGTGTGCGTGCGTGTGTGTGTTAACAAAATGTGATTAGCAAAAATACAAAAGAAGCAAAGAAGGCAAAAGCGAAATAAAAGCATTGTGGCAAAAAGAACAGACAGCGCAAAACTGTGTTATAAATAAATAACAAATGAAACAAATATAAGAAAACAATACGAATTATTTTTGCATAAGTACGTATTCAAATAAATATAAAAACAATATAACGCGCTGGCGCTGCAACAATAATAAAGTTAATGGCAATGCTGACTTTTGGGCTTTATCGACAGCAGCAGCAGCAGCAATAAAATTCATATTGAACTACACCCAAAAAGCCAACGGCAACGGCAACGGCGGCTGTGCGGCTGACTTGGCCGACAGCTCACCAACAACCACAACACCAACAACAACAACTACAACAATAGCAGACAAAGTCGTCGTCTACCTTTTTTCGTGCCTTTTGAAGTGTTGTTTTTTATATTGTTGCCCCAATCGCTTAGCCAGAGCATAGAGAGCGAGCAGAGCAAGAGAGCGGGAGAGCATATCTGGTTGGGCGCAGTGTTTAATCTCGACTTTGACCAGTTCCAGTTCCAGTTCCCTGATATGACCAGCTGTGTCTGGCCTCAGCCTACAATATAAACACCCGTAGCACTACATAAGTAGTATGCAATCTTGGTAAGTCCAATGTTTACCGTTAAGGCCAACCCTATATCGTCTGCAACAGGTCTGTTCCCATTTCGGAACACTTCTAACTCCGCATTGTTTTCCATTTCGCAACCATTCCATCGTTGTTCCAATAGATTTCCTTTCAAACCAAAGCATTTAAATCGTTTTACGGAATTCAGAACATCCAACAATTTTGTTTCCGCTTGATTTCATTGAAATCGGAACTGGGAACAGGCCTCATAACCTACCTGTGCGATGCTAATTAAAAACGCGCTTTATAAATGTGTTAAAGTGTTTTAGGATTGCAAATATGCGTCTCATTTCATCATCTCGATTTGTACTTCTATTCTTATTTATTTTTATTTTATTTCATTAATTCCTTTTGTGTAAATGCTGTGATTTTTGCTGTTTCGCTAATTCGCAGCATTTTATTTGCGGCTCTTTTCATTAATAAGTTTCACGCGCCGCTCACTTTTCAACAAGTTACCCCCATACTTCCTTCCCTAAGAACCATAGCCTCCAAGATCCCCCCGCCGCTACCCTTGCCTTAGCCTGTGTCTGGCTCGGATTACCGTGTTGATGTTGTCTTTACTTATGTATAGCCGTGCTTATGTACTCGTAAATACAATAAGTTTTTAGGAGAAGAGACGCCAAAAGAGGCAGGGGATAGCATAAATTCATTTTTCATTTAAATCTTTTTTTCGCTAATTTCTTCTTATTTGGGTTCTCACGCTGTGGCTTAATAAATTTGCCAAGCAATTTGAATGCGGAGCAAGCAGCTTATAAAGGTAAGCGACATGGATAATGCTCAGCATTCAAATTTAGAGATAGGATATATAAGATCTGTAGTGAAAAATACTTATAAATTTAGAGATAGGATTGATAAGTTCTGTAGTGAAAGATACTTATAAATATATAGCTGAGATATCTACAAGTGAGAAATCTAATGTAGCATATCAAAGATCTAGAATCTTATGTCCTTTAGTTCTTGCCTAAATGTACCCCACATATCCAACTGCGAACTTTACAGCCTAAGACTCATTTCAAACTCCCTCTGGTCATCGGTTGTCAGTCTATAGAAGCCTTCAGTTATTTGGAATGCATACTTTAAGCAACCTGGACTAACACACCATTACAGAAAGATTTTAACTCATCTGTAATATGTTTTATTTGTGATATTGATAAAGAAGAATTCCCTTAGAATACTCTAAATACTCTTCATCGATTTTGTTTCTATGGTATTAATAAAAGCGTCTCCTGAATAATTTATAATGCAAAATCTGTGTGGTATATTTATATATATTTATTTTTATATCTAAATTTAAGGATTCCAGATAGAAAATATAAATGTCTTTATATTCAGTATCTTAAATGAATATATATTTAAATGGAATAATCGTATGTTTAAATTAAATGTAGAATATAACCATAACTCTAGAGTCTACACTCTGGATCTGTCCAAATTTTAGATTATTATCTGAATCTACGAGACTGTCCTGACTTTTAATAAAGTCCAAATCAAATGCTTAGCTTTAAAATAATTAAAATATGTTCAGATGAATTCTAGTCTATCTGATCTGGAATGCTTAGGCGAAGCTTCAAACTAAACGTTAAGCTCTGTAGATTCTAGAGTCTAGAACAATCCAAGACCATCTCCGGTATTTAAGCCGACAACGAGAGTCTCTGCAGATGCGTAGGGTACCCATAAACCAGAGGCAGGCAGAAAAAGCCAGGCCAGAAACAAGTTTCGAACAGACATAACTGCAAAATACGAGTGTGTGCGTCTAACTAAGGCCAAGACTTAGACTAAGACTAAGACTAAAGCTGTGACTGTGACTAACTCTGTGACTCGAGACGTGTCTTTGGCCAATAGAGCCTGCCACTTGCAACTGGCAACTGGCTCTCTCGACACTTGACGCTGGCTGGCTAAGGCCAGGTATTTGCAACAACAGTCACTGCAAATAACTGTGGCAGGAATGCGCAAACAAGAACAAAACACTTGCCGTGCACGCAATGCGAGCTGAAATCTGAAGAATCGGAATACTATATACATATTTATCAGAATACTGCGATTGCAATTGCAGTAAGTATACGCCCCGTGCCACGTTTGGTTTATTATGCTGGTTATATGAGATAATGTCGCGGAAGTTGGCCAGGTACTGATCGTATAACAGGCCAAAACCTTGCCACATGACTGGCCCTGTTTGTGCACTAGGGTTTCTCATCCCCCGCCTCCCATGCCCGTCCCGCACTACGCTTATCTCCAGCTCGTATTGCATCATCATGCAAATTGAGTCACTTTACGCAAAATGAAAAACTTTGAAAATAGTTTTGACCGAATCGATCGGGTTTTCTTTAGCCAATACATATCCAATTGAGCCAAGAGTTATGGCCTGGATTCGGCGTGATTTGTTTTGTCTCCAAAACTTCAAGCCAGAGACTACAAAATCCGTTTCACGCCAGCTCCGCGGCTGCCAGTCTTTGTATTTGTACTGGCTGACTGACTGGCTGGCTGGCTGGCTGGCTGGCTTGTTGGCTTGTTGGCTGGTTGGCTGGCTGGTTGGCTGCTTGTGTATTAACCTGCCGCACCGGTTTCGGTTTATGTTTTAGCCAACGCCATCATCATCATCCATTACTTATACTTATACATACGTGTATTTCTATTTCTCTTTTTAATTTTTCTCTCGCGCGCGCAAAGTTGTTGCTGTTGCTGTTGTTGCAGCGACTTGTTGCTGCCTCTTTATTTATTTTTTAACCAGTTTCTTTCAACTGCAACCTGAGCGCGAATGAGCCATAAATAACAATAACAACAACAACAACAACACTGGCAAACGGCAAACGGCCCACAACCAAAGTGCTGCGGCTGTCCCGGTTTCCAGGAAGCAAATGTCCGTCCCGCCTGTCTCCCTGTCCCCCCGTCGTTGTCTGCGTCTGCAATTCGCGTGCAGAGCTCTTGGCTTAGGGGCTGGCTGGTGGAGGGGTGGACGGGCTGACTGGCCATGCCCAGGCCTCTATGGATTATGCAACTTTTGGTTTTTATTTAAAAATTTAATAATCCGCAGCGCGTTGGCGTCGCTTCCTTGATGGCCATAGCCACAGCGCAGATAGAGACAGCGATAGCGCTATAGACAGAGACAGCAAGCTGCTTTTCAGCGCCCACAAAGCAAATTCCATTGTATGAGCCGCATTAAGTCTTAAGCCTTAATCCCCACACTGTGGAATTCTGCGCATCTAATCAAAATCTAACCCCCAGCACACCCCCTACCCCTTTTCAGCCAAAGCGCATTCCACACTTGGCCAAGTATCATTTGGTTGCATATTCACGTTAAGTTGTCCGCTCATTTTAACTGTCGGACGTCGAGAGGTCTGCGATATCAGAGCAAACAATTGCCATGTGTTTATTTGCACCGTACACTTTGGAGCTGTGAGAGGCCATTCAGGGAATCCCCACACGAAACAGAACACAATAATATTCAAAGCAAACGATTTCATTACCTTCTGCGGAATTACTGCATGTGCAAAATCTGCCGAATCAGTTGAATATACAAACCTATACACACTTGACTACACAGATACAATATACTATACGGCTAACCTTGACCAACTGCGGGAGAGCACTCTAACTGCAAGTTCTTGAGAGATATTCAGAAGATACTCAATATGTACTATAACATACATATGCATATATATATACCATATGTTTTCGATTATATTAAATTGCTTTAAAGGTCAGTTACGAGGCCTGATAAACAAACGCATTTACCGATAAGAGCTTATGGGCCTGGGCAGGTGTATAGTAAAAATTTATAGTCATAGCTTTAAAATGGTTGAAAAGAACTTAGGGGTTTTTTGTGTAATAAATTGTTTATATCATATTTTTGTTTTATCAAGAGCGACAAACTCTTTTAGCATTTCCTGCGAGACAGTGGTTTTTCTGGCCAACAAAGTTTGGCGACACTGCAACAAGTATTTAGTGGCCATAGAGTTACTCTATTTATAAAACTCAGAGACGAGTGCACCCAGACACTGGACTGAAAGGAAGGCTGGAGGGAGCCGGGAGTGCGAGTGCGCAAAAATGATTGCAGCAAATATTTAGTCAAGTGGTGAGGTTGGAGAATTGAGGATGGGCGGGTTAGGGCCTTGGCTGCTGTTTAGACTAAGTAGTTTTCCCCCTACCCTAACATTTCTACTGCCAGGCGATAAGATAAAAAGTTGCTACGAGCGGCGCCTGCACAATCTGGCACTCTGCCAAAAGCAAATATGGCAATGAAAATGCGTTGCAATCGAAAATACTGAAATAAATACAGTAACGAAAAACCCCGGACTAATGTCCGAACTGCACTTCATTGCAGCTGCCCAAGGGAAATGATTGACTAGACAGGGAGAGCAGTCCACGACGAGATCGAGATGCACGAACTGTTTACAAAAGTGCTCGCTAAGCGAGATCTATCACGAGCGGGAGATTTGTTCTCGGTGCCCGATGCGGACATTGTCAATGACATAACGGAGGTGGTAAGTCTGGCTGTGCCTACTGTACCCTACTTGGAACCATCCTAAACAAGTCATTTTCTTACCTTTAGCTCTCCGAAATCAATCCCATCATCTCACATGCGGACTACGTAAAGAACAACAATGATCAGAGCGTGGTGGAGATTTGTGTCACCCGGGTGCTCTCCTGCATCCGGGAGACACGCAGCGCGGAACGTTATTGTGCGGCTTTGGTGGATCTGCTGAAGACGTGTCTGCTGTGGAATCTTCAGCCGGTAGCTGCCACCAAGGAGGAGCCGCCACATGCCAAGATCGCCGCCGATATAATCTCTAGCATATTTTTAGTACGTTCTCAACTAGCCCAGTGTAACATCCGCCACTAACCTCCTCTCCCAATCTCCCTTGCAGAACTATGATAAGAAAGAACTGATGAAAATAGCGCTGCCCATTGCCGTGCAGTTCCTGCCCAAGGGCAACAAGGAGCTGTCCCGCAACCTAGCCAGCTACCTGTCGCTGGCCGCCATTGACTATGCCTATCTGTTAATTGACATCATGGATCCCATCATGGACTCCATACTCAACGGCAACTATGGACTGTTGCGCGTGCTCTCACAGGTGTATGAGGTGTCGCCGGAGACGGTGACGCCGCATGCCCCTTTGCTTATTCCACTGCTGCCCCAGTGCGATGCCCAGGAACGCATGGCCGTCTTCCAGCTCTATTTGCTCATTGTGCAGAAGTCGCCGGCGGTGCTGGAGACTTGCGTACCACAGCTCTGTGGATTCTTGCAGGACAGCGACACCTCCAACATCACCATGCAGATTCTTCTCAAGCTGGCGCAGCATGCTCCCCATCTACTGGTTGATCACTTCGATCAGGTGCGCCAGGCTGCCAAGACTAATCCCAGCACAATCACGCTGTGCGCCCAGATACTGACCACGTCGGGCATTGGCAGCAAGGAGACAGCTCAGCAGGCACTGGACTTTGTGCTGGAGCATCTGCCCGCACAGGCGCTGCTGCAGCAGGAGGCAACTCGTCTCTGCTCCGCCTACCCCGTGCTCTTTACGGACAAAGTGCTTGCCTGTGTGCGGCAGAAGAATGCGGCGCTCAGTTCCCAGCACGATGTGGGCAATGCGGCGCCCCACAAGACCTCTGGAGGTGTCACCATCGTGAGCCTAAATAGCCCAACGCCCAGCCCCAGCCCCAGCTCCCAGGTTAAGCCACGTAAGTGTACAGCTCTGTTCACAGTCACCCGATACTTACCCCCTTGTTGTGTAGCTCCCACAGCTACACCCGCCAGCAGCAGCACCAATATCGTCCAGCAGCCGAGCACTGTCAATGCCATGCCCACACCAAATGCGGCTCCAGCGCCTATTGCCACCTCAACGCCAGCAGCTGTGCCCGTTGCCACGCCGACACCTCCGCACACGGGCTACACGCGCCGGGTGAAGCTGGGCGACTCCCGCAGCACGGGGCGGCTGCATCCGGCGAGCAACACACACAGAAGCGTGACGCGGCTCAATGTGGCCAGCGGTTCGGTTGGGGGTCTGCACAAGAGCATGACACGGCTGAGCAATTCGCAGATCAATCAGCAGCCGGGCGGCAGCTCCAATGGCAACGTTGTGGTGCAAACGGGTGCCACGCCCAAGTTGGCCACAACGCCAAGTAATCCGCCGGTGACACCGGTGCCGCCGCTGAGTAACGATGTGATCATCACCGGGCATAATAAGCATGGCATACCGGTAACCTCGGGCGGTGTGACTGTCACCACGTCCCCCTCCAAGGTGCGACCGCACTCGCAAGGACCCTCCACGCTACTCAACTCTAGCACGGTGCTGATGAAGTACAGCACGGATGCGCTGAATCAATCGGTCGGCTCCATTTCCATACCACAATTTGCGGCAGGTGCCACAGCAGCGCAACAATCGCAGAACGCCGTCTCCGTTCACCATGCATCGCCAGCCTTGCCGCAATCCTCCAGCAATGGCAATGCCAAGTCCGTCATGAAGCTACCCGTAAATGGCAATGTACTTAAAAGCTAATACAGTTGCCCTCAACTGTTCCACTAATCCTCTTTCGTCTTGATCCGTTTAGAGCGAGGTAATCGTCTCGGGTCCCACAACCACGACCAATGTGGCCCCCCGGCGCAGTGATAACACCAGCCGCACTCTGCTGAATGCCAACAGCGTGATGGATCAGCGCATGAGCACCTTCGAGCCATACCAGATCATGCGGGATCCCGTGCAGCAGTTCTGCGAGAAGAACTTCATCTCAATCAAGTCGTACATGGACGAGGTCTCCCAGCACTTGCCACCGCCGACGCGTTGCAGCATCGAGGGTAAGTCTCTACCAAGAGCTCACTTGGTCTGGACCCAAGCATCGAAGTATTCTCTTTTCAACCACTTACTCTGTTCTCTGCTCACACTCTCTGTACACTCTCAATCATACACTACACAAACACACATCACACACAGTTTCCAATGAATTTGCAGAGCGTCGCAAGAAGGTGGCCAAGCTGCATTTTGCCTGCCAGATCCGTGGACCTCATTGCCTCTACTCCAAGACGTGCTTTACGATGCGCACACGCAACCCCAAGACCTGGATACACATGATATTCCTTGACTTTCAAGTGCGGCACTTTGTAAGTGGCAGCTCGACCTTACAGCTTAATGTTAGTTTCACTAACGGGTTTCTTGGATTATCCACAGGTTAAGGAGAAATGTGTGCTAAGCACTCGTGAGCCGGGCATCAGTAATCTGAAGAATATCTGGCAGATACTTAAGTGTGAGAATCGCAGCTTCACTGAACTGGTCACCAGTCAGTTTCCACAGGTCAAGGTACGTTGTATTAGAAACTTCAAAGATTATAAGGCTAATTGGACTCTTCTTAGGACCGCGAGATACTGGTAAATGAGCTGCGCCACTCGGGCTTCCTGGATGTCTTCGAGGTGTCCAAGACGGACAAGACCAATCCCAACTGCAATGAACTGGAGTATCAGTGGGGCTGCTTTCTGTGTAATCATCCAGACAAGGCGGTTGGATTTCTCAATGGCAGCAATCAGCCCATGATCGAGGGACAGCTGAAGGAGAAGAAGGGCAAGTGGCGGCTATTCAGGCGCTGGCGCACTCGCTACTTTACACTCTCTGGCGCGCATCTGTCCTGCAAAGGATCCGTAAGTACCTAGAAAGAGCCTTGAGAGCAATGTATTTTATTACAAACGTTTTCAGAGTGGCGGCGAAAGCATCGATGTGAATCAAATACGCTCCGTGAAGGTCTCACGTGGTGCACGCAACATACCTAAGGCTTTTGAGATCTTCACTGCCGATCAGACCCTAATACTCAAGCCCAAGGATGGCAAGAATGCCGAGGAGTGGGTGCAGTGCCTCAGTATTGTGGTGGCCCACTCGCAGGCTCGCGACAATCCCACGGTCAAGACAAACAGTCTGCCAGCTCGCAGCATTGGCAGCAGCAAGCCCTCCTTCTAGCCTGGCCAGGCCCAATCCCAACCCCATCCCAAGTCAGAACCTACATTGTGAGATTATTTGTAATTATAAAGACCACAACACGCATAAAAGACAAAAGCGGAGAGGAGGCCGCCAGATAACGATATCTACTTACTTATATACGAATACATGTTATACATATATAAACGTATTTATGCATATACATATGCATGCCCCTACTTATAGACTTTACCTAGCAAGTACTTACCATTTCAAGGAATTTTTCAAAAATTTTGCGAAATTGTTTTTTCTACATACGTTAGTTGATTTTATACATTTAGTTTATGCTTATTTATTTGTACGTGTATTATACAAACAACTTGCTATCAAATCAAAATCAAACGGTTTTTTAATTATACATATATTCCAGATAGCCACGCCCAGTTTTAAGGCTGCCCTCAATAGATACTAATAAACACATATAAATAATACTTTTTTAACCACCATAACAGCGGGACGAGCGGCAATTTGAATATTTTGACAAAAATTGAAATTCTGGCAGCCAATTTTTTAGTTTTAATATTTAAAACTCCAGGAACGTTTAGGAATTTGAAAATACGTTCAAAACAAAGTGCGCTTAAGACTATGCAACATAAAAATGCAACTGCTCATATAAGAATGCTATAAAGAACTTTAAGCTTAAACTTTAAACAAAATGAGCAACAATTTTGAGATTTTTTTTAACTATATGGCGAGCTTACACACATTTTGGCAGCACGTCGAATATTCGAGTCCAAATTAAAGCTTCAAATATAACTCTGTCTAACAGTGGCAACCCTTTATTCTTGACCTGCAAGAGCAAGGAGCAAGGAGGGCGCGAGCACACAGAAAGCGGAGCGGAGCTGAGTTGATCAGCACAAAAAAAAACAAGTAAGAACGTTGCAGTCGTATCCGACAGCAGAATACTCTGTTCGGAAAAACACGAGAAAACAGTAGTCTGTATGTCAAATTTGATGACTCTACCTGTACAGGTGTGGAGATATAGATTTTGCTCATTTGCGGGGAGGAGGTGGGGTGGCAACAAATCTACAGATCTGTCAGGAATCTCAACATTAGTCGTATGCCAAATTTGGTGAATATAGCTTTCAAAATGTGGAATATACAGGTTTTCCCCAAATTGCGGGGAGGGGGTGGCCGTTGGGGGGGGGGGGGGGGGGGGCGCTCTCGACACTTCATAACTTGAGGGTATACACCAAAATGTGTACCAAGTTTGGTTGCTCTAGCTATAAGGGTGTGGAAAAAAGTTACGTTCATTCGGAGAGACGGACATTTCGCAAACCCAAAATACTCTTTTTCCCATTGAACAGGGTATAAACCCACAGCTAACTTAACTGAGCAAAGCTAAAATTAAAAATTTCAGTATCTCACCGAAAGTACCAATTGAAATTTTTGCAATTGCCCAAGCTCGGAAGTTTCAATTTGTAAGCGTCAAAATGCCTAAAATACTAGGCGACCAGAAATCGTTAGATGGTCGCTAGTTAGTATAACAGTTTCTGATTAGTATAACAGAATATTGTTCAACAACTAAAAGTATGCAACATAAATTATGGAGTCACAGGCAGAGTAACAACTAAAAGTATGCAACATAAATTATGGTCGAATATTCGATGTGCTGGCAGTAGCAGAAAGCCGCTCTTAGACTCGTAGGTAAGTAATATTTGAAGATACTTCTTTAGACCATAAGCTACATAAATATTTTGATTTAAAATTTGACATTGAATAGTTTTTTAGGCTGCTAAGATTTGATTGATACGAGTAGATAATACAATTTATAGCAAATAAGGATGTTTGCTTTGGCTAAGAAGTCTACTTTAATTCGTCCCAGTTAATTCGTTTAAACATCAAATTGGACGCAAATATTTGTAACTAACTACAACTTTAAACAACTTTTAAGTTCTAATAGTTAACTAGAGAATTAACAACAATTTGACACAATTCAAGGCCTTGAGGTCGGCACATCAGCAGCATTTGCATTGTAATCGCGTTCTTCCGTCTGCTCCAACAGCTGCGTCCAGTTGGCATTTAGACGCACTATTTCCATATCCCGACGTAGCTGCTGGAGCATCGTATGTTCTCCAAAGCCATGACAGTCTGCCAGCACGCGAGAAACATGCTCCAGTTGATTGGCGTAGATGCGCAGGCGTTCCACATTGTTGTTGTCCTGGTGCGCCGCCGTATTGACCTGAATATAAATAAGGATTAATGCTTAGAGTGCTGGCCAGTTAAAAGGACCTACCGTCAGTTGGGTGCCGCACAAGTTGCGCAGATAGCTGCTGACACGCACATCCTGCAGCTGGCCATCGGCATGCCACATCTTCAATAGATTCAAAATGCCCAAAACGTCGCCCTGTTCAGGCTCCTGGTTGGGCGACAGCAGCTGCATGGGCGGAAACTCTGTGGTGGGCGACAGCTTCTTGTAGCTGCTGCACAAAGTGCTGAGCGTGCAGATGTCCTCATTGAGGCGCTGCCAGGATCAGCAGAGCAGCGGCAAGCGAAAGCATAAGCGGGTGCAGGATTGGGGGCATGGGCATTATGGTGGTTACGAGTAGTACAATTAGTTATCAGATTTCATTTCAAACGAAATAGTGCGCTTTTGAACTTGATTTGTGACTGTGATTGTTTGTCCATTGATGAATTCGAATGGTTGAACAAATGGTTGGCATGAGAAACAAAGTACAAGAAATTATAGATGACAAGATCGTAGACGGTAAGAAACATAAATAAATATATATGTGTAAAATAGGCCAAGAGTTCAGTTTATTCTAATAAAATAATACGTGTAATTGTATGACTAAATATACGAGTAACATAAGCTAAGATCGACTGCGATCGCGATGTTTAACATATGAAAATATATCTGGCGACTAAACGATAACGATATATAGAAATGTCTTCGAAGGGTGCGCAACACAAAAAGTCCAAATAAACAGAAAACGTGGCTAAAACCTTACGTCGATTTCGTTGCGATGTCGCTGCATTTCGGCCTTGGCGCCGCTCAGATCGCTGCCCTTGATCATCAGCTCCTGGGTGGCGTCCATGAGCTCATCCTGCAGCTTCAGATTAACATCTTCCAAGTCTTTTAGCTTCTCCAGCATATCCTCCTTATGCTGTTGTAATTTGTTTCTGCAATAGAATCCAAATAAGATCAGTATATTACTTATTTGGTCTCTGAAATACACTCACTTGTCCACGATCAGTTGCTGTATGCAATTGTCGTTGTCCAGCTGCACGAGCCGCAGGACCTTGAGCAATTTGGTGACCAGCGTGTCCACCTCAATGACCTGGTCGACAACTGCCTGCGCCGTGCTGTACTCCATCAACGAAGGCAGCTCGGCCAGCGAGTCATGGCAGCTGAGCTCCTCCGTGTTGCACTGATCGCGATTGCTGTTGAAGTTGTTGTGAAAATACCAGTTAGAGAAGTGAAAGGTGCAAGTTGTATGTGAACTCACTTCATGGGCAGCACACTGAGCTTGTGAACGTGCAGTTCCATTTGCTGGCGATTGGTAATGGCCTGGGAGAGCTGTTGCAGTGAATCATCACCATTGGCTGCGGCTGTCACCTGCTGCTGGCTCTGGCTGCTTATCAGCTCCGTGGGCAGTTCGATTTGCGAGATCATGCCCGTGCAGGAGGATACCATGTTATGCGAGTGCGAATCCGGCTGCACCACATCCTCCAGCACATTGTCCATCATGAGCAGGCAGGGCTGAAATGAACGTAAACTGTATGATGAAGGAAGCAAACATAAAACAATTAAGGGCAAGCTTACCTCCGTTTCGGAGTCAAGCATCTCCGTGGAATCTGAATCATCTGTGAATGGGAGAATACGAGTTAAATATGCCGTAGATGGATTAATAACCAACGTCTTACCTCCATTGCCGTTAAGATTTGATTGCTCGTGGCTGTTGTGCGTCGCCGTGGCATGTGTTGTGGCTGCTGCGGATCCTTGAACCTGTCGTCGGCCTGCCTGGCGCAGCGAGAGACGCTTGCCCGAGTGTGTGGTGGCCTGGCGTATGGCACCAATGACGGCGGCAATAAAGGATTGATTGCGTTGCGGCGACAGCGAGCCATCGCTGGTGAGGACCAAGGTATGCAGCGCATCGCCAGCAGCGGCCGGGCTCAGTGGCAAGTCCAGGCCATTGGGCTTCATACCATTCTGGGCATGCTCTGTCTCCGCGGCCAGCGATTCCGCTTGGAAACGTATGTCCTGTGGGTGCAGGAGCAGCTTTAGTTGACGAGCTGGAAATTTAATCAAAAACTTACCTCCAGATCCTGCTCGGACAGGCTGTAGGAGCACACCAGCTGTTCGACAAGATTGTCGAGGCGTGCATGTAGGCCAGACAATGCCGTTGAGGCGCCGGCCACAGCTGCATTCTGTTGATGTATCAGCTCCCGGGATTTGTTCTCCAGCGCGGCATATTTTGTTTGCAGCAGACGATTCTCCTGACGCCGCTGCTCGTTGAGACGCACCAGATGCCGGCACTCATCGCGCAGCACCTTGGCCTCCTCCTCCCGATCTTCTAGCTGTGCCTTGGCCGCCCGATGCTCTGTCTCCAGGTCACGCAGTGCATCGCATTGAGCGGTCTTTTCGTTCTGCAGAAAGTCCTGCATCTCGCTGGACTCCTGTTCAATGGCGGCCTTCTCCTGCAGCAGCAGCTGCTGCGTGGCCAGCGAGCGCCGCATCTCCATCTGCAGAGCCCGGCAGAGCACTCGCAGCTGTCCTATTTCCTGCTGGCGCTCGAACAGCTCGTGACCGCTCATTTGTATTTGGGATTCCAGCATGAGCAAGCTGTCATGACCGCTGCCATCGCCGCTGTCCTCGGAGGTGGGCGTGCCCGCACTGGCGCTGACCACGCGCGCCAGCTCCAGCATGCCCATGACACGCTCTGTGTTCAAATGCAGCTCCTGCTGCATGGCCAGTTTCTCCTCGCGCTCGCGCTGCAGCTTGCCGCTGAGCTGGCGCACCTCCAGGCGCAGCTGTTCGAGCTCATGATCGCGCAGATCCGGCTCCGCTTGTGTGCACTGATCCAGCTGCTCGACGGCGTCCAGGGCACGCGTCTGCAGCACACCACCGCCCAGCACATGCTCCAGATCCTCGCTGGTCAGCATAGTTTGTACCGCCGTCTCGTGGTAGATGCGCGTCCTGTGCGTAGCCAGCTGCTGCTGCTGCTGCGACTGTTGTGGTCGCCGCAGCGAGTTTACCTTGGCGGTGGCCGTGGGCGGCGCCAGACTACGGCGACTTGTGGGCATCAACATCACCGAGGATGTCATTCTGGCATCCACAACGGCCGCCCGACTGATGGAGTTACTTCGCGACAATCGCCCGATGCTCAGATCCTCCACGGACTGCTGCTTGCGACGACGTGGTAGCGTTCCACCTGTAGGAATAGAGAGAGTATAGTAATTATAGTACTTATGAGGCATAAGTGGAGTATTGAGCCTCACCTGGTGCCGGACTGCCCCGCATGCGGTTGGCTAACACTTCCGGCGTCACGGACATGCCACGACGCGCTCCAGCTGCTCCGCGGTTCGCTGGCCAGCGTCCGTCGTCGGAAGGCGTACCGGGCGTGCGGGCGCGGCTAAGCGAGGGCGTGCGTTGTACCTGTGCCAGCCGCTGCACGGATTGGGCGCGATTCAGCACGCTGGGCAGCGTGTCTGGCTTCTGTGGGCGCGGCGTGCGCAGGGGCGTGGCCGTGCTGGTCGGCACACGAAATGAACTGGAGCTGGCGATGCGCGGCTTCTCTCTAACCGGAGTTGTGGGCGCTCCGTTTCGAGGCAAGCTGGCGGCTCGCTTCAAATTTGCCACACGTCCGCGCAGCTGCTCCTGCGTTCTGGCATTTGGCGTCTGCGCTGCCCCCGGCTCCGGTTCCGGCTCAAACATGGCCACCTTCTTCTTGACGCTACCATTGACGCGTCGCGGCGGCGTACGCTGGGAGCACTCGCTGCTCTGCTCGCTGGGCGAGGCGCCGCTGAGCAGCTGCAGCTCGCAGCTGTCGTAGATCTCCTCCAGGCCGTTGCTGCTGGTGTAGCCGCCGCTGGTGCTGCTCAGGCCGCGCTGCAGCGTCAGCCGCGACTGCGACTGCGACAGGCAACAGCTGCTGGGCACATCCAAGCCGCTGTCGCTGCCATCGTTGCCGCAGTTGCTCTGCGTGGTCGTGGTGCTGCTGATGGCCACAACGGTCAAGGACTCCCCCTCATCCAGCTCCAGGCTGGCCAGGCATGCGGCCAGCTGCTGTTCCGCATCGCTTGCCAATGGCAGCTCCTCCCGTTGCTGTGGATCCTCCATCTCAAAGAGCGTGCCGGACATGGCAGCTCGCTAGCTACAAGAGGCAGACAGAGAGAGAGAGAGAGATTTTAATGCGAGTGATTCACGTCAGGCGACCCAAATATTGTATTTTTAGGATGCTGGCATTTCACTAGCGTCCCATTCCAATCCGTTCACCCAAAAACAAGTTGCACGCACGCCAACGACCTTTTGGCAATTGGGGAATGCCGCATGCCTCTTTGCCCTCCCTCCCCATCCAGAACCCGTTGCAACGCCGCCTCGGGCTGCCTTTTGCGGTCAAGTTGGACGCAACCTGATTGGTGGCAACTGCTCTCTGATCGCTCTGGACAGCTGTTGGGCCAGGCTCATTCTTGATTAGCTTAAACTAGTTCACACCTGACACACACCAACTGGGACACCGCATAACTTATGAGCCATCTCCCATTGTTTCAAATCAAATCTGCTTGGCTCTGCTGCCAACTTTGTGGCTGCCACATTGACCCAACTGCACACACAGTTGCCACTGCTTGTCGTGCAACATTTGGGCACCATCTGAGTTCCCAATTCGCATTCACATTCACATTCGCATTGTTATCCCAGCTGGCGCACCTATCAACATGCATCATCATCTCAAGTGGAATATTTATAACTTTTGCATGTGTTAACAGAGTTAATAAGCCACTCCGAGGGGCAGGGTGAAAACTGTACAGTTTCCTATCATCTAAAGTTGAACTCCCCTTAATGAGATCAAATTAACTTCCGTCTAAATAACTTGAACTCGATTATTAGCACAAGTCTGCTCCAATATTAATTATCATAGGAAGTACTAGCTAAATTAATGAGAAATAATAAATAAATAAATCAAAAATAAAATAATAAGTCCCAACAACTAAGAAAAAAAATAATGATCTTTTATTTAAAAACAAGAAAGAACGGGTATCCTCGGAGTGCCGAAGCTATATACCCTAGCAGCAATGTTTTTATACAAGATTAATTAAGATCAATTATCGTCCGACTGCTCCTATGTGGTCCAATTTGAATAAAATTATAGAAACTATATGAAGTATAATAGAACTCACACTTAGTTTGAATGTAATACAAAAAGTATTTCATACAAAAACTAATTTTCACCCGATCCTCTAACAGCTATGTGATACTATAGTGATCCGACTGTAAAACCTCTTCAGAGATTCGGCTTGGGTTAGTTTGATGAGGATACCTTTGTAAACAGAAAAGGTTTTCATACAAAAACATAGTCTTTGACCGATTATTCTTATGTAGTCCGATCCGGCTGGTTCCGACATATGTACTGCCTGCAGCAAAAAGAAGCGTCTGTGCCAAGTTTCATAACGATAGCTTTAAAACTGAAAGACCAGTTCGCATAGAAACAGACGGACATCACTATATCGACTCGACTGATTCAGAATATATATACTTTGTTGGGTCGGAGTCGAATTTATAATACTAGGGTATAATAATATAATAAAATAAAATAAAATAATTATGTATATTTTATTTAAATTGAAGCAGACTAGTAGGATAAAAGTTAAAGTACTCTAAGTTTGCTATAAGCAGAGTAATGTTAAATATTTAAATGGCGAGTTTACTTAAATGTAATTGCCAAGAGTATTATTATGCATCCATCATTTACTAATCATCTTTTCTACCTATATGTAGGCATTGAATTGTCGTTTTCTATTATTATATTTAGATACACTAATAGAAGTAATATTAATAATAATATTATTGGATTCAAATGTAATTTTGTGTAGGCTTTTAAAAATTTCCTATAAATCAATGTATTAAATTATATTTTTGATTCGGGGCAGCAAGTAATAAATAAACAAAAATAAAAAATATAAGGTTGTATACACCTAATAGTAAATTTGTAAAGCTTCTTGTAAGTTTAAAATATACTAATCAATTGAGTTTATTGACTCTGCGATATCATTATTTTAAATCGATTCGATTTGATTAAGTTTAATTTAATTAATTTCATTTTAACTTTGATATAGTTAGTAAGTATAATACAGATATTAAGGATGTAAGCTGAAAAACCCATATTTCTTTGAATTTCAATTATTTAAAATACTTTGCTTTACTTTAAAAAAGAAAGTTATGTTTATACTGTTGTTTTTTTAAATTTGAGCAGGGTAAAGACAAGAGAAATAAGTTTCTAAGGCAAATTTCTTTTCTATAAACTTGAAGCCCTAATTATAGTTATTTTAGAGCAATCTCTTAGTTTACAGGTTAGGGTATTAAGGTTTTCATGGTACTGCATCTGCCTTTGGGTACTTGTTATTGTTTTGATAGTCTTGGACACGCATCATTAGTATCTTGTTTGTTGTGCGATCTCCCAGAGATTTTGGCCAAATTTGACGATTTCATCATCAGCAAAAGCTGAAAGCGAAGAGCGCAATGGGCGGCATAATGAAGTTGCTCCACTTTTCGGATAATTGGAATTTTATTTCAAACAAATGGCAGCTGTAGCTAGTTTGGCTTGAAAGCGTTTGGGCGTGGATACAACAATGGGAGGGAAGTACAAGAAGTTGCCAAGCCAGTTTCTCTGGCAACGAGATCCTGCCAAACGACCTTGGCTAGAACATGTTAAAGGCTGCCTACGAGGCTGAAGCAAGCTTTCAAAGAGGCCTTTAAGCTGGTATGTGCCATGTGGCTGACGAAGTGCTGCTGTGGCAGGGGGAGGGAGGGGAGGCGGCGGCTAGCGGTCTAATGAAGGGCACTTCAAGCGACAACGAGGCAGACATTGAGTGTCGCACAAGGCGGCGACTTTGTGCCCCCAGCGAGGCATGGCGAGGAAGCGAAGCAAGAAAGGCGAAGCAAATTTCAATAGCCATGAAGCAGACACACACACACACACACACACACGAGCGCACACAAGCTGCAGCATGAAGAGAAAAAAAAGTATCTTGTATCTGGCGGATGCGCAGCTACAGACAGCGCGGCAACTGGCAATCGAAGCGCCCGATACGCGAACCCTTCAATTGTCTGCCTGAGTTGGAGCTGCAGCTGAGGAATGAAGTTGTCGCCGGCCCTGACAATGAAAGATGGAAAGATTGAAAGATTGAGTTGCCAAGGCATTTTATTTTATGTGTGTATCCAAAACTTGTTTCAAGGCGCCTTTATCGATGTCTGTCCATGGCTCAATTCTATGCCAAGGCAGCATGCTTTGCATAAGCCGGAACTGACGCTGCAATTGTAATTTTATATTTTTTTTATACTTGGCCAGGTTCAAGGCGCCTTGGACTGGCACCTCAAAGAGGCAGGTGGCAGGTGGCAGATGGCAGATGGCAGGGACGGACAGTGTCATCGTTCTCGTTATGGCTCATTAACTTCAATCAATGAGCGCTGCTCTAGGGTTCAAGCTGGGCAAGGAAAGGGTCGCTTATTACGCTGCAATGCGTCTAATTTGATTTAAATAAAGGCAGCAACATTGCCAAGTTAATTACAACAGCAACAGCAGTAACAACAATTGCGAGTAACACGACAGCGAAAAGAGTTGGGCAAGTTGCAAGTTGTCGTCTGAGTTTTGCGCTGCGTTTGTCATTAATTCGCTTGTCGAGGAACTAGAATGGTGCACGAGGGGCTTGGGGCAGGGGAACAACAGGGTACAGCATTGACAGTGAGACAGTGAGACTGTTGACAGTCAGACACTGGCAAGGCAATGCGGCTTGGATTACCCCGTTTAACCAGTTCAGCGTCCAGTTAATGCAACGCACATTAGCAGTCCATAGATTCAAGTGAAAGGTCATTTCGGTTGGGAAAGCGGCTTTTCTGTTTAAAGGAAAATACAAAATTGTAAAAGCTAAAGTTATATGAAGAAGAATAAATGAAGACAAAACAGCAAGCTTTTATGCTAAAGAAAGTACTTTTAAATATTTTTAGAGCCCAAATAATATTGCATGGAAGTTTACATTGAACTTAGACCATGTTTTAAGGGAAAAATTAAAGCGGCCCTGGCAACTGTTCCACTCCATTTTCCCATTTTAAAATAGTATATTAAAATATTTATAACCCAAAGTGTGGGTCGCGAAAAACAGATAAGCCAAAAACTACAATACTACAAGATGGGCAACCCAGTAAAAAGTAATGGCATATGGGCAGCTTCCATTTCGTAATTACTCCCTGTACCCATAAAATGGGTAAAAAGCGGGTACTAAATCTGTGCAAATGTATGTAACAGGCAGAAGGGAGACACCTCCGACCCTAAAAAAGTATATATATTCTTGATCAGTATCAAAAGAGTTTTCGATTTGGCCATGTCCGTCTGTCTGTTCGTCCGTATGTATGAACGCAAGGATCTCAGCAACTAGAAGAGCTAGAGACACCAAATTTGGAATGTAGGTTCGTGTATAGCGGGAGCAGGTCAAGTTTTTTTTAGATTTGAGATATCTCCCCCCGTTCCCCCGCTGTTCGATAAAAACCGTTTTACAGTCACAATTATCAAGATATAGATTTGGGATTCGGATAAACACGGAAGTTATTCAGCAAACAAGATTCAGTGATGCAGCGCGGGGGGGATGAAGAACAGCGACCACTTAAAATGCTTCTTTGTGTATGTGTGTGTGTATGTGTTAGTGTACGAAGACGCGATCGGAAATATTTGACCTGGGTACAGGAGTTTTGTAGTCGGGTAAACTCGACTATAACATTCTTACTTGTTTTTCAATAGGCGGGCAGCGAAATTTGTTTAAGCTTCTACCGGATCGCGGACAAAAATGTTTGGGAAACGCTGTTATAGCCTATATAAATATATTAATAAGTAATATATAGTATGTATATTTTTAGGCATTTTCTAAAAAAACATTTATCCCAAGCAAATATGATTATCATCATAAAATTTATATTTATTCCAAGAAATATTGATTCTCATCTGTAGAAACCAATGCTCTTTTATGCTCAATACTCAATTAATGCTCTTTAATGCTCAAAATATACAACAGTCAACTCTCATAAAGATCAGTTTCTTAATCATGAATAATAATCATGAAGTATACTTAAGAGTGTTATGTTAGGAGCAAAATTCTATAGGATGGAATACCCTTTTTTAGTGTTATGATATAAAATTGTTAAAACGCTAAGCTCGTGATTTCCAGCAAACTTAAATTGTATTCAGAGTAAAATCTGAAGCTCCCAAATTAGAATCTACATATTTGATATATATTCAAACAAAATCTAGTGATTTCTATAGGCGATAAAAAGCCGAATTGTCAAAAAATACAACTGTACTAATGTTATTATAGCTTGATTGTTATATAATTCCTGAAAAAGTTTGTTTGAAACAAATAGAAAGACAATAGACAATTGTGCTCAACTAATGGAGATACTTTTAAGTTAAGCTAGTACTAGTATTACTATATCTGTCTATAAGCATGCTTACATATGTTTTTCAGCAGGACAAGCGCTATTAAACCTATAAATAAAACAATCGAACAGTCGACTCTCTGTACCCAGATCTGAAACAACCATACACATCTTCATACACATACACATATATATGCATCAAGCAGTACAGCGGCATTGCAAGCAAGCAGAGCACCTCAGTACTGAAACTACAACAGTTTCTTGAATAACTTGTGTGTTTATTATCCAAATGGTTTGAAATTTGCGCAATAGATCGAGAATGACCCACGCTGCCAAGACTCTAGGCTATATATATGAAATTGTTGCTATAAGACCTATGGAAACTGAACAATCTGAGCTAACAAATATTATGTTTATCGTAGGAATTACAAAGAATTAAAGTTTGTCACCTTAATTGATTACTGGAAACTGTCAGTAAACTTAACTCTTGCCTTTATCTTGGACATATATAGCTGAAATTTATGAACTACAAAAGCTAATCAGCAGAAAGGAAATATTTATACACTTTCTAGGGTTAGAGGAAGTTCTGGGAACTCAACTTAATCAATTATGCTATAGAAACTTATTCCAACTCACAGATATATGAATGTATGAGCATATTTATGGACTCGTTTAGCATTTTGATGCGATTCGAACTTCTTTGTGTGGCAAAACAAAATTCTGTGCCACATGTTGGGGGGGATAACTTATGTGTGTATATAGTATGTATATTTGTATGGAAGAGGGAAGTACGTTCACTTGCATAAATTTTTCTCAGCTCATTGCGGCTGCTGTTGTTGTTGTTGTTGTTGCTGCTGCTGCAGTTGCATTGAAAACAATTTATGGCAATTTATTTTGTGCTGTCTAGTGAGGGGCCAGCACTCATCGCCCCCCGCCCGGACCAGCCCCTGTCCCCCTGAAACAGCAATTTGTTTGGATTGAGCTTCATTTTCAGTTTTTCGGGTAGGTGGATGCAAATGTCGCGACTCTCGACTCTTTTAATTGATACTGAATTTCGAATATGCTGGCAATTCTCACGCTGCACGCTGCCACAAACAGGTGGACAACACTGGCGTTGGGCAGGGGGAGGCCGAGGCCGAGGGCGACTGCCACGCCCTCTGTTCAGGTTTATTGAACACTCCTCGCGCTCGCAGCACTTCCTGTGACGACAACGAACCTCGAAACTCAAATGAAGTGAAACATTTGTGCTGCGAATCACAAACGGGGAGAGAGGGGCCCGGCCCGCATTTGCCTGCCACACGTCTCCCCCCACCCAACGCCCCGCTACAAACGCCCCTGCGCAGTACCGTTATAATGAGTTGCAGTTGCAAGTTGTGCGCCCAGTTTATGCCTCTAGCTGGGGACAGCAATTGAAACAACTAAGAACGTGGCAGTCCCAAGTTCCCGACTGCAGTATACTCTGTTCGTGGTCTGCTACAATTTGCATATTTTCGGAAGCGGCGTGTCAAAAACAGAAGTCTGTAAAATATGCTGACTCTGCCCTCAGAAAATAGATGCCCTAAAATGAAAATAGCTTTTTTTTCCTGAATTTCTTAAATTTAGAAAATATTTATTTTAAATATAATCATTTCTGGCGTTTAGAGCGACCTAGGGGGACTTTCTGAATTCTATGGCCATTATTTTTCTGAGTGTACCTGTAAGGTCGTGGAAGATATATATTTTGCTTATTTTTGGAGGACGGGGCAGGTGTGGCTAAAATGTTTTGAAATTAATTTGTCAAAGAGGTAAACAGTAGACTGGGTCTCAAATTTGATGACTCTAGCTTTAAAAATGCAGAAGATATAGGCTTTTGCCAAATTTTGTAGACCTGGAGGGAGCGGAGATCTTGACACTTTATAAGTTGCGGATATATACCAACATGCGTGTCTAGACAGACAAACCCAATATACTATTTTGCACTTCGGGTACAGAGCATAAAAACAGCGCAGAGTTTCGGTTCGGTTTGGTTTGGTTCGGTTCGGTTCGGGCTGGGGCAACGAGGCGCAGTCTTCCGGGTTCTGTTGCCCCCCCTCAGTTTCCTTTCTTCTCCCCAGCCCGCTCTCCCTTGCTCTCTCTCTCTCGCTCTCTCTCCGTATCTCTCTCCTTTCTCTCCCTTTGGAGTTTTCATTCCGTGTTGCACCTGCGGACTTAGTGCGCATTATGCGCACAGAACGCCAGCCATGATTTCTAATTTTTAGACTCAGCAGCGTCTGCTCCTCCTCTTTGTAGCTTGTTTTGAATTGGACTGGCGGCAGGCGGGGGGAGTTAGGCTGTGTGATGGAGCGGAGGGAGGGCGGCAACGCCGCAGCGTGTTTAATGAATCAAAGAGAACGCAGACGTCGCCGTCGCCGTCGCCGTCGTAGCGAACGGGGCGTGGCGCGGGGCAGCGTCTGGCCTGGCCAGCTGGGCTGTCACGAACGCGGGTTTGGCTCGGTGTATTGGGCAATAGCAACAACAACTAAACAGCAACAACAACAACTAAACAGCAAGTGAACAACAACAAACCAAGCAGGAAGAAGCGACCAACTGAATCGCTGCGCTTTTTGAAGTTACTGCTTAGAAATGATTGTTGTTATTGTTAATGTTGTTGCTGTTGTTGTTATTGTTGCTGTTGCTGTTGCCCAGTGCCATAAACTATAAACAATTTTTCGGCGGCTTCTCAGTCAACGGCAACGGCACGCAAAAGTTTCGTTTTGCATCTGTTGAAAGTCGAAGATTGGGCAACGAAAGCAGCCGAAAGAACTGCGTTGAAGTCGTCCCCGGACAGAGTAACGTGAACTGTGCCACAGATTACACCATCCAACACAGCACACAAGTCCATTGACTCCAAATATGTCTAGTCAAATTACGCCTATTCCCACTTTATGTAGTACTTCCCTCAATTGATGGAACCAGCCAACCAAAACTTTGTTTATAGTTTACCGGAGTACAAAGCGTTTTATTCTCTGTGCTCACAAATTTATTATTCAGATTATAAATAATCAGGTAACCGATTTGTGAATACATTTATCTCATTTTTCATAACCTTATTTATTTTAAACTATCATACTAAGAACGGTAACTTAAACAAGTAAGAATGCTATAGTCGAGTATACCCAACTACGAAACTCCCTGTACCCAGGTCTAAGACATCCAATCACATCTACGTCCACTTACTCATACATACACACATACACAAAGACGCACACACACACTGACGGCAAAAGCGACAGCGCAAGCGAGGCAATTTAATTGTGGTTCTCTTCTCCACCCTCTCGCTGCATCACTGAATCTTCTTTTCGTGTATATCTCATTTTTCATAGATCGACTTATTTACATGTTTAAAGCTATCATACTGAAGATTTTACGGTAACTTAAATCAAGTTAACGAATGCTGAATTGAGATTCGAGTATGAAACCCAACTACGAAAGGCTCACCTGTACCCAGGTTCTAAGACATCCGAAGTGCGACATCTACGTCCACTGATAGACTACATACTATACAGACGGACATACACAAATGACTGCACACACATACACTGATACGGCAAAATGTCGACTAGCTGCAAGCGAGGCAATCTTAATTGGTGGGATGTGCTTCTTTCTGTGCCACCCGTCTCGCTGCATCGATCTTGAAATTTCTTATACGTGAGGATAACTTCCGTGTTTCATATCTTATCTCGTCAATAATAAACAAGTAAGTGCTCTAGTCATACCCGACTGAAACTCCTTACCCAGGTCTAAAACATTCAATCAGATCTAAGTCCACTTACACATACACACACATACACAAAGACGCACGCACATAGGCGGCAAACGACAGCGCAAGCGAGGCATTTTAATTGTGGCTTCTTCCCCCCTCGCTCACACTGCTTCGTGAATAACTTCCTTATTATAGCGATGACTGATTGGACTTGAGGATGAATTGCCTATATCTTGAAAATTCTTAAAACGGTTTTAATCGATTTGCGGGGGAACGGGGGGAGATATCTGAAATATGAAACAAACTTGATCTGCGTATGGTATACAGGAACCTACATTTCAAATTTGGTGTCTCTAGCTCTTGTAGTTGCTGAGATCGACGTCGTTCGGACAGACGGACAGACGGACAGAGGACAGACGGACAGACGGACAGCAGACGGACATGGCCAAATCGAAATCTCTTTTGATACTGATCAAGAATATATATACTTTATAGGGTCGGAGATGTCTCCTTCTGTCTGTTACATACATTTGCACAGATGTAATACCCCCTTTTACCCATTTTATGGGTACAGGGAGTAAAAAGAATTCACCTTATAAACATTCTTTTGTCAAAACTAGATGAAATATTATGTATTATCTAAAGGTACATACTTCAGAAGCTATTCAAACCAATTCGATAACTTGTAACATAAGAACTTAAGCTGTGATTACAAATTTCTTGAGCTCACTTAAGATTTTCATATTTTTATTCATTTTTGTAGTCGATTAGGAGAAGAACAAGCTTCAAGTACACAAAAGAAGTTGTTAACAATCCTTTTATCTAGGCACCCCCAAACAATATAAAAGGTTATCAAAAATTGTCTCGATTGTTGGTTCATCAAAGGTGAAAAGGTTTTATTTTTCCACATTATTCGCTCAAAATATTATGTTTTAACTAGATAACTGAAAGTACATATGTATGTTTATTTGATATTTTGCCTCTAAACTGTTTATAAAGTTAAGAGTGTACAAAAATTGTGCAGATCATTGTAGTATATACGTATAGACTACATTCATGAGTTGAAAACTTTGTAGCAGAGTGTTATGTTTACTTAGCTGTTGTTGTTTTAGACCAAAAGGTAAATAGAAAAGAAGTCTGCAAAAAAATGTGTTGCTTTAGTTTTCTTAAGCTGCTGAGGGCGGATCGTTCATTGGCCCGGCCCGGGATCATACTATTGGAATGATGACCAGCAGTTGCCCCTTCCGTACCCCTTACCCCCGTACCGCTGTCTAACTGTCTATCTATCTGGTTTCATTAACAGCTCATTGTGGCGGCAATTACGCCAACAACCAAAATTGTTTGTCATATGGCAGAGAAAGTCTTTGGTCCGCTTCATTTTTCTTTTAATGCACGGCAAGAAAAATAAAACTCTTTATGACATTTGCTATATATATAACGATGCTCGTACTTGCTTACTGTGCATACCCATGCTCACATATACGTACATAAATATATATAACTAACTATATTATCACAGCAACTACAACAGCTACAACAATGGGAAGCCCACTTCACGCTTCGGGGCGTTCCTCTTTTTGCTCCGCCGGCATGCGCCACATGACACTCAGGCCCAAAGGCGGCGGGGAGGCAGGCTGGGTTTAGGGGGGGAGGGGCGTGCCAGAGCCACGTCTACAATTGACCATTGACCAGACTTAAAGTCATCATAAAACAGCAGCAAAGCGCAAATAGAAAACCATTTTTAGAGGCCAACTAGAAAACTGCCTGGCAAAAAATAATCAAAGTAAAGTGTCAGTGGGGGCCAGGGACGAAGTGAGAGGGGCGACGCCAAGATGTCTCGCCTGAGAGCCTCGCTTATTGTCAACCCCATTTGGCTTGACTGAAATCTAATGCCAGCAATCCTTTTGTTGGGGGTAAACTGAGCCTCGAGGGTCTCAACAAAGCCTTAAGGTTCTCAGGTTCTAACTCCGCTCTGCTTCAGTTCTAACCTTGAAATTCGCCAACGAAATAACAGCAAATGTCGGAAATTCTTTTGTTAGGCGTTAACTGAGCCCTCCTAAGCCACAATTAGTCCAAAGTTCTCAGGGTCTAACTCCGCTTTGCTCCAGTTTATCGTGCTCCGACCTTGAAATCGGCGAAACGAAAAAATCAAAACCAATACAGAGCTAATATATGTACATAAATATAGACATAAGTAAACAAAACAATACGATGACAACTTTTTGCCTTTTGTTTATGGGGCTTTTTTGATTGCGAGGGGTGCCGGAGGGGTGGAGTATCAAATTGTGGCGACTGTTAAAACTCGCACACTCTAAAACAAGTTTCAATGGCAATTTTTATCACAATTAATTTGCTTGTGAGGAAATTGGCATACAGTTTAATAATATGTACACACAATCGAGGCTAATCGGTATGTATACTATATAGTACACTATATAAGGCCTGTTATCGGCTACGATAAGGCAACGGGCCACAGTTTTTGAAACACAACAAAAGACTGGCAAATTTTTGGAGCATGCTGATAAGATTCAGTTAATTAGAAAATGAAAATGTGTTCCAGAGAAATGCTGATGAATACAGCCAAAGCTATTGAACAGGAATGAATACTTGAGCTTTGAAATATTCTATAAATAGTAGGGAGAACTAAAAACTGGATCTTAACTCTACCTGTTTGATCTTTGCTATTTAGTTTACCTCGCATATAACACTACTTTAAATATATGCATAAATGCATACAAGTCCTTAAATAAGTTTGCATTTTTAAGTTTAATAATAATACAAATAATAGTGAAGTAGGGCCATTGAGTAACAAGGTCTTTGGTTGAAAAAAACAAATAACTTTGACTTATAGAAGTATATTTTTAAGGTAAAGACTGATGAACCTCAAATGTTTAATTCTCCAACCCGTATTCCAATATAGTCAAGCTTTTTACGTCACATTTTGAAATAATACAAATATTTATTGCATTTTTACTCCCTGTACCCATAAAATGGGTAAAAAGGGGTATTGGATTTGTGCAAAAGTATGTAACAGGCAGAAGGAGACATCTCCGACCCTATAAAGTATATATATTCTTGATCAGTATCAAAAGAGATTTCGATTTGGCCATGTCCGTCTGTCTGTCCGTCTGTCCGTCTGTCCGTCTGTCCGTCTGTCTGTCCGTATGTATGAACGCAAGGATCTCAGCAACTATAAGAGCTAGAGACACCAAATTTGGAATGTAGGTTCGTGTATAGCGGGAGCAGGTCAAGTTTATTTTAGATTTGAGATATCTCCCCCGTTCCCCCGCTATTCGATAAAAACCGTTTTACAGTTACAATTTTCAAGATATAGCTTTAAGATTTGGCATATCCAGTACTTTAGTCCCTCTTAATCTACTGTCCAAATTTCAAGTCGATCGGATAATAAACACCTAAGTTATTCACGAAAGAAGATTCAGTGCTGCAGCAAGGGGAAGAAGAAGCACAGTCACAACTTAAAATGCCTGGCTTGCGCTGTGGCTCGTGCGTGTGCGTATCTGTGTATGTATGTGTAAGTTAACGAAGATGCGATCGGAAATTTTTGACCTGGGTACAGGGAGTTTCGTAGTCGGGTATACTCGACTATAGCATTCTTACTTGTTTATGTATTCACTTTTATACCCTTGCCGAAAGTACTAAAAATAATTTAATCATTGAAAAAATGTAAATCTCGCAATTTCAGTTTTAATCGATTGAAGCCATCTAAACTTGTTCTGTGGAAATTAGTTTGTTGTCCAAAGTTTATGCTTAAAATTCAAGAAATTTTGACTTGTAAGGCTAACAGTAGTTCTACCCCTAGAACCCCAACTCCCATAACTTTGTCAAAACTTAACCGATTCCCATACCGAATGTCTTTTTACTCCCTGTACCCATTAAATGGGTAAAAAATGGGTACTAAATCTGTGCAAATGTATGTAACAGGCAGAAGGAGACATCTCCGACCCTATAAAGTATATATATTCTTGATCAGTATCAAAAGAGATTTCGATTTGGCCATGTCCGTCTATCTGTCCGTATGTATGAACGCAAGGATCTGAGCAACTATAAGAGCTAGAGACCCCAAATTTGGAATGTAGGTTCTTGTATAGCGGGCGCAGGTCAAGTTTATTTTTGGATCCGAGATATTCCCCTCCATTCTTCCGCTATTCAATAAAAACCGTTTCACAGTTACCATTTTCAAGATATAGCTTTGGGATTTGGTCAATCTTAATCTACTGTCCAATTTTCGAGTCGATCGTATAATAAACACGAAAATTATTCACAAAAGAAGCGGTGGGGGAAGAAGCAGCACAGCCATCACGTAAAATGCCTCGCTTACGCTGTCGCTTGTGTGTGTGCGTCTTTGTGTATGTGTGTGTGATGTGTAAGTGTACGAAGATGCGATCGGAAACTTTTGACCTAGGTACAGGGAGTTTTGTAGTCGGGTATACTCAACTATAGCATTCTTACTTGTTGATCATGTGTTGTGTTCTAAATTAAATTTAAATTTTATGAATATTCAAAAAAACTTAAAGTTTTTTTGAAATCTGACAAGGTTCCGCCCTAACACATTTTCAAAAATTTAAATCTTAATTAAAATTAAAATCTTGAAATTTTATTTTTAATAGATTGCTGATATCAAATTAAGCATACCAAATTATTATTATTATTTAGATTTAGTAGCTCTACCTCCTGGATTGCCAAACTCCCTTAACTCTGTCAAAACTTAACCGATTTCCATATGGAATGTCTTTTTGACTAGGCATTTAAATTTTATTCATATTTCACAATACAATTTTTGAGATTTTTGCATTCAACTTTAATTTTTTACAGACTTTAAATTGATTCCACGACTTTTACATATATCAATAAGTATATATGTAATACGAGTATATTTAATGCAGTTTGGCATGGCACATACTTATATATATTCTCGTGCATACCCTGTGCAACACTTGCTTGTAGGATATACTATAAAGTCGATTATCAGCAACTCTCTAATCTTCGTTCATTCATTCACTTACCAAGTTGACTCACAGCCACTTAAGATTTTCTCCATCGATTCAAACGACAAACGGATTAATGAAGCTTAATTAGCATTTTCCTGAAGTTGCTGCAACTCTCCCGGAGAGCCCCCGGCCGACCACACCCCCTGGCCGGCCGCCCACTGCCCAGCGGGCGCCACAAATTGTCGCGGATGCGTAATTAAAACGGTTGGAGCATCCGTTCCTCATCATTAGCTCATGAATATGGTAAAGAGACGTTTAATAAGCGGGCCAAACTATGTATGATTGACTGATTGACTGACTGATTGATTGACTGGCGAACTGACGTCAAATTGCACTCTTCCTGATTGCCGCCGTTGCGTTGCTCACAAATCGATTATCGCTCCAGTCATGCAACACGAAATGAGTTTTGACGCTGCATAATGAAGTGTCGGAGCACGAAACGTGCAGGAAGCCCCACCTCGGGGTAAAGGGTGGACGGTCGGACGGTCAGACGGTCAGACGGGTGCGCCCAGTCGCCTGACCTTTCCAACTAGCCAAAACCAATTGAAAGACCAAGACTGTAAGCCATTAGGAGCGGCTAAATCCAACCCACAAGAGCAAACAACTAAACCTCCGACCTCCGATCCCATCTCCGACTCCGACACCGAACTCTGACTGGCCACCAGAGTTGCCAACTCCTACTTTGATCCCGTCAAATCTGGCTATTTAAACGTTTGATAACAGAGCGGAGTGCACATTCTGGCTTATTCCGAAAAAAGAATAAAGTATACTGGTTTTGTGCCATGTCTTTATGATCCCAAAGTACTACACGAAAATTGAAACGTTAAAGGAAACATTTATTTGGGAAAAATTTCATGGGTGCTTGTAAACAATTTCTTCCCTATCCTTTTATGTCTTTAATAGCTATAATTTTGTTTAAAAGGTCTATATGCTTAGGCAGCAAAGTCTGAATTCCATATTGTAATTAACATTAGGACACACACAAATATGAAAAATTTAATAAATGAAATGAAATGAAATTTGGGAAAAATATAAAATTTGATTGATGTGTTGTTTTAGTGGAAAAAAACTAAAATTTTAACAAAATCGCTTCAGTTTTGACAAAGTAATGGGAGTTTAATAATAAAATATAAGATTGATTAACTGCATTTAACAAAAACTTGACAAATGTGATAAGATAATGTCAAAGTTCTTAAAATTCCCTTTATAATATAAATTCAAATATATGTATATTGTAGAAGTTATAAATACAGAGATAATTTTCATACAACCGTATATTTATATTTATATATGTATATAGATAGAATAGCCAAAAAATAATTGGCTGTTGAAGTTAATCAATCTGGAAAAGAGTATTGAGTACTATCGATTTAGGAGCCTTAAAAGGTAACTTTTTTTTTGAATTTTCAACATGATTTTTAACTGATGAACGAACTACCTTAGAATAAGATTTGGATTGCATTTAATACTCATAATACTCATATATCCGCAACCGATTAAAGGTCACTTATCGGGGTTTTTTCCCAAATTGTATTTTTCAAAATGTGGAGAAAAAAACGAGAAATTTTTATCATCTGAAATAACGAAATTTCAATAATTAAAGGATAAGCCATAGGTAAAAAAGAAATCCGCTTGAAAATCGGTCCTTTTTTAACTGAGGCTATAAGAGTTGGAAGTCGAGGAAGATTTGGGAAACTTACTAGTCAACAATTTTTACAGTCTTAACCCAAAAACGAACTTACTCCGAACAACTTTTGACAGGCCTGTCTTACATTAAACTTCACTTTTTTCTGGATTTTCCGTCTAGGCCAAAAAAAGTCATTTAACTTCTCAAAAGTTGGCAGCACTGCTGGGCCCACCCATGGCTGCAGTGCCCAAGAGCCCCTTCCCAAATACAAATACCAATCCTAACCCAATCCCAATCCCAGTTGCAGTCACTGTTTTCAGCCTCCATCATATTCGATAACAACTTTCTACCCGCAAAAATGTAACTCACCCACAGAGAGCAACAAAAACTGTGCCAGCGACGACACTCAGTCAATGTTGTTGTCGTTGTTGCTGTTGTTGTCGTTGTTGTCGTTGTTGTTGTTGTTGTTGTTGTTGTTGTCGTGTTGGTGGTTCCTGCAATGGCGCTGATGATGAAAATGTCAGAGGGTCCCCCAAGGCATTCTCTCCTTCTCTTTCGCTCTCCTTTCGCTCGCTTGTTGATTTTGTTTATTTGGAGTTTTAGCAGCAAATTGGACGTCAGATAAATTCTATTATTGCTGCCGTACAAACTCGTGAGTGCGCAAGTAAAATGTATAAAATGGATGGCAATTTGCGTTGTTCGTGGACGGGCGAATTTCTTTGCTTAAATTTTGTGCAAATTGAATGCACAAATATTACACACACACACACAGATACATACGCACACACACATTCAAATGGCCAGGTGAGCGGTAACGGCCATTGTTGTTGTTGTACACTGGCAGCTGCAGCAGCTGGGCAGGCAGGATTTTCAATGGCGCGCTGCGACGACGACAGGACCTTTGTCTTCCTCTCTGCCTGCTTGTATTTTGTGTGTTTTATAATTATGTACGTGTATTTCTAAAGGTCCTCGCACATACACTCACACACATACACACACATACACTTACAATCACGCTTGCACAGTGGCACACACCGAAGACGCGTTTTAAACAGCGCGAAAAATCGATGGCTTGTGCCAAATTTATTGTTACTTGGCAAAATTCACGAGCGGCTGGCAGCAGCAGCAGCAGCAACTACAATTTAGATTGGACGGCACATCGATTAATTTGAAAACGTTGCACTTTTATTTCGGGCCTGAATTCAAATGCTTCCAAAGCAAAACCCGTTCATCCAAAACGCCGCGACCAGCAGGACAATTCCGAAACGCGCCCACACGCGGCAACAACAACGACAAAACTGTTTACAGCACAGCTCTTAACAGCTAGCGTCTAATAGAATGTTAAGGCGAACAGCTAACAGCTAATGTTAATGTTACAGAAACCGGCAAGCCGGTGAATAATGTGACTGCACTCTGCGTGGGCTGAAATGCCCCTAATCAGTTATTTTTAGTATTTCAGCGCCAGTGCTGCCCATTCATTGCATGAGCAAAACTCTACGTAAAAACAGAGAGTCGATTCGGTCACACTGCATTAAAATCGCGGCTTTAAAAATACGTGCGGTTTTTTTCCAGTTCTTTTTATACCAATTGAGCTGAAACTAAATTTGATTATAGGCTTGGTTGCTGTAAAGTGAAGAGGTAATCAAAGTTTTTGATAATAATTTGCCATACTCGTTGATTCACTAACATATTCATATATCCTTGCAGCAACCATTTTAAGTTTGTCATCGAAAGTGCATCGGATTTAACAATAAGATACAAGTAAGTAGGACATTACTATATAGAATTATTCCGATACGTTGCGTGCAACAGATATCAAGATGTTGAAACACCATTGAAAATAGTAATTAGCCATTTATTAGTGTTCGTACGATTTAGTTTCAATCTAGAAGCTACATAAAAAAACCCGGGAGAATATCACTCGGAACTCATTACTTATGAGATGCTTGGGGGCTGCGCAAATGAACGATTTCAATTAATTACCACAAGGTATACAAGGGGTACAAGGGAAGTCGCACGGAGGCGACACTTAAAAACGAATATAGATTAATAGTACATAGATAATATGCTCATAATGGATTATCTGGCTGGTATGTAAACGCTCGCATTCTAATAATCTGCGATGTTGCACGATCAATGATCTTTCTGCTGCTTCGGCTTCTGCTCCTATTTCTACTCCTACTCTGGCTCCCTATTGCAAGTATAATCTATGATAATCGTTGGCGCCAAAGGCGCAGTTGCATTTGGGGCACTTTCGTTGCCGCGTCTCGTACCGCGTTCGCAGGCAGTCATAACAGAATACGTGGAAACACTTGGAGAGCACGGCATCCTTTCGCTTAACTTTGCACGAGGGACACGTGAGCGTCTCTTTGTATTCGCGTATCTCCTCGATCATAACCTCATCGATGGTTGTGCCCGACATTTCCATCTTCTTCATGCGCTCCGCCTTGCGTTTGAACTGCGCCAGCTCCTCCTGCAGCCGCTTGGTCTTATAGGCCTCTGCCTCCAGCGAGCTGGTCTTCTCGGCGACCACCTGTTGGGCCTCCTTCATTTGCGCATGGTACTTTTCAAGATGCAGCTTGAGGTCCGCTGCCGATTGTGCCGATTCTATTGCCTTACGCTTGTGCATCTCCATGGCCTGTTGGCGCAGCATCAGCTCCTTCTCAATAGACGCAACGGTGGCCTGCAGGCTGCGCTCTTTCTCCTCCAGCTTGCGCAGCACAATGTGCATTGCCTCGATCTGTGTCGTCGCTGTGGCCATTTGATCCTCCAGCACCGTCTTCTCCTCGCGCAGCAGCTTGTGCAATTGGTTGGCCTTGATGCGCTCCGACATCAGCTTGAAATTCGCATCGTCCTTCTCGCGCAGCTGCTGAATGAGCCGTGAGTTTTGTTCCTGCATATCCTCAAACGCCTGACCCGTCACCTCCATCTCGTTGAGCAGCGCCTCCTCCTCGTGCGATCCAACAAACGGGCGCGTATAGTTGGCCCCACCGGCGGCACCACCTGGCGCAACGCCCCACGTGTTCTCGGTGGGCTTGTGATTAGCCACCTGCTTTTGCAGCTCATATTTTTGCTCCTCCAGCTGCTTGATTTTACGCAGCGCCTCCTCGTCGGCCAGTTTCTTGCGCTCCTCCCGCTTGCTCTCCTGCAGCTTTTTTAATTGCTGTCGCAGCTCCTCGATTTCAGAGCGCAACTTCTTCTCGGTGGCCATTAGCTGCACCTTGTCGCGCTGATCCTTCGAGACGCCTTTGTACATGTCCAGTAACAACTTCATTTCCTTCTGATCGTTAAGCGCTTTTCTGTGAAAAGGGGGAGTACAGTATAGTTAGCGTAATTCTTAAAATTACAATACAATTACAATACAATTACTTTATAATTCTGAAGTAATTGTGAAATTCGAAATTCAGAAAATCATTTTCCATTACAGTGTCTTTAGTAATGATTATTATTTAAATGTTATCACAATTACTTAGGCAATTATAGTTATCAGGCACAACTAATATTATTATTTGGATATTTGTAATTGTCAATAATCGTTAATTACCAAAGTAATTGTAATTGCTACATACTTGAGTTGCGCCTTCAGATCCCGCACGGTTTCGCTTTCCACGGTCTTCACATCCTTCGTCTTGATGCCATCCTTTGTATCCTTCTCGGTTTTAACAGCATTTGCTGTGCTTGTTGCTGCTGCCGTCGCATTCGCCGGTCCCGGTGAATCCTTCTTTTCTGCTGCAGCGGCATCGCTGGCACACAACTTCTCTTGCTTGATAGCCGGATCCTTGACATCTTTGCTGCTCGCGTCATCGTCGAGCTCATCCTCGGCAGAGGCCGTGTTCTCCTCTTTGATAGCCACATTGGCATCTCCGCCGGCACCGCCAGCGTTGGTGTGGCACGTAGCGCCGCCAGCTGAGGCGTTGTTAGCGTTCTCCTCCTTTATATTGGCCGCTGATTCCTGCTTAATCTCCTCGCCCGCCGCTGCAGCCACTGCCTGCTGCTGTAGCTTGTTGCCCTCAATCTTCACTAGCGCCTCATCCAAATCCTTGCGCATCTTCACATTATCCGTGGAGATGTCCTTGTACTTGCGTTTGTACCTCTGCACCTCCCCCTTCAGCTGCCCGTTATGGTTCTGCAACGATGTGATGAGATGCCGCATCTCGCGGTTTATAGGCGCCGTCTGCTCATTGGCGGCCATGTTCTGCTCGAACTCAATGCGCAGCGCTTCGTACTCCTTGCGTATGAGCGCTAGGACATCCTCCATTTGGATCATCTCGCTGCGCACCTTCTTCTGAGCAATGAGCTCCTCGCTTTCCATCACTTCAATCTGGCGCAGATGCTGATTCTTGCTAGTCTGCAGCTGATTCCGCGTCTCGTCCAGCATTGTCTTGATCTGCATAGATTCATTATAGAGCACGGAGAACTGCGACTGCAGGCATTTGTACTCCGTCGTCTCCACAATTACCGACTCGGGCAACTGCCGGATCTACAAAGGGAAAAGAAAATTCAAGTGCAAAATGTTTCAGTGTTCGTAAGCGAATCTGAGAAGACCGGAGAATATTGGATTCACTTACGTCCATTTTAAGCTTCTCCACTTCTTTGAGGGTCTCACGATGCGTGGCGTGAAGCTTGTCCAGCTCCTGTAACCGATTGTTGGCCAGCTCTCGATGTTCCTCCAGCTCTTTCTGCAGCTCCTCCAAATGTTGACTATTCACATTAGTCGTTGTAGTTCCTCCCCCGGCAGCGCCGCCAGCGGTGCTGGGCGTTTTGGCGCTATTGTTGCTCTTGTTGGGATCACCATAGATCTGGTGATAGGCCTTGAGCTTCTCGATGGCCTCGGCCAGATGATTCTCTAGCTTGTCGTTGCGACAATGGATCTTTTCCAGGTCATATTGCAGCTCATCGATTTGGTTTTTGAGTTCAGCATTCTCCGTCTCCTTGGCGGTGAGTGCATCCTGGTACTCCTTCATTTTCAGCGACATTGTGTGAAATTTCTCGTGCAACGACGTGTTTAGATTCTGCAGGTTGCGATTCTCCGTCATGATCTCAATATGCGTCTGCTTAAGCGTCTCCTCGAGCGCGTGCAACCCAGCACCCGCTGTCGCCGCATCTGAATCAGCGCCGGCGGTGGACTTCTGCTCATCATCACCAGCACCACCACCAGTAGCAGACGTCCCTTGGGCTCCTGTCCCGGCCAGCCCATCACCTTTTAATACATGCGTTATCTTCTCGTTACGTTGCATTAACCTATCAATAACCTGGACAATCTTGGCTACCGCACGCTTTGACACCTGTACACGATTGGCCAGCTTCTCATCTAGCTCCTCCTTGTCCCAGGTGGACAGCTGTGTGAGAAATGAGGTGGTCACCTCGTTCTCGTTCTTGTTCTCCAGCTCATCGGCCGTTTCGGCATCGAATCGTTGAAGCAGCACCCGAATATCCTCGTTCAGCTGATTCCAATACCGATTTACTACATTCAGCACCGCATCGTCCTGCGTCTGACGCTTCTCCAGCTGTTCAATGCGATGCCTAAGCTCAGCCTCGCAGCGCATTCGCTGCTCGATGCGCTGGGCGAGCTTCTTATTCTGAAATTCCAGCACCTTGATGTCCATCTCCTCCAGCGTCGACACTGGCCCAATTAGGTGTGGCTCGAAGTGTACCTTCTTGATGGGCGGCTGACCAGCGGCCGCTGCAGCCACCAGACAGCTGCTGCTGCTGCCGCCGGTGCCGCTGCTGGCATCGTCAGCGCTGCGTTTTGACATAATTTCTAAACTGGAGCAACAATAAAGTACAACAAACGAACAATGTCAGTTTTCAATATTATTGATTTTCGAGTTTCGTGGCTGTACTCCATTTTGCTCAGTGTGCGGTTCGGCGGACGCTGCCAGCTGGAAGAAGGCGCACAGCTGTAGGGGGCGGACAGCCTGGGGACGGACACAGAACAAAGTGTTGCTTACCTTAATTTCTGGCTTGTAGACTTTTAGCTTAACATTAATTAAAAACAAAGCGGCAGAATTCCAAATAAAATTTCTTTCTACTAATTGCTAGCTGTTGTAGGGTGAAGAGTTGCATTTTACACGATAGCTTGTGGTGGCCGACCGATAATTCGATAGATAGCGGACATGCTCTCGATTACTTTTGGCGCAATCCAACAAGTTCTATAATTTGATGACCAAATAAATAGATCACTGTAGTTTATTTATCAATGGAAAAACTATAAACACAAGTATATCCCAAAAATTTTGATAAAAATAATAAAGAAGTTACGCAAGTTACACATGCCTTTAAAATATTAAATAACGAGGTAGGTAATCCAACAGATCTATCAATATCAGTCAGCCCATGTAGGTACATATATCGACATAAAGATCTGAATAAGCAGAAAAATAATGAAGTCGCAACATTTTACATTCTGCACTCTTCTTTTATTATTGTCTCAGCTGACAGAAAATAAAATATTTTAGATAATAAATAAAAAGAAAAACAAAACAAATTTTATTTTAATTCATAAGAAAGAAATTATAAAAAAGATTTAAATTAAATTAAATGAAACGAAATAAAAATGTATTTTAATAAATAAATTTTAAAGTAATATTTTTAACAAAAAATGTTTGGCCAATCAGCTTTTCTTTTTGGATTTTTAATTTTTTGTTTAAGGTTTTAATACGAATTTTTCATTTTCTCTTCTATTTGTTTATTAGCGCATTGACCTGGTTGCCATTGCAGGTAAGGCTATCCACCGAAATGATCAATAAATAGAATACTACCAACGATTTCCTTTTAAGTGTTAGACACAAAGTGAACTAAATAAGACATGGAACAAGTATGCCGCATTTGCTTGAGCAGCTCCGTGACCTTGATGGATATATTCGCTGAGAGACAGCTACCGGACAGCTCATCCAGTCTTGCGGACATGATAAACGATGTTGTGAGCTGTGAACTAAAACCATATGATAAGCTCCCTACAAAAATATGCATATCGTGCACTCTGGACGCTCAAACTGCGTTTAGTTTTAAATGCCGGTGCGAGCAAAGCCATCAGATGTTGACCGTGATGGCGCTAAAACAAGAAGTCGAACCCTTCATCGATTCTCTAAACTTAAAAGATGTCAACAAAGAGCAACTGGAGAACCACAAGGGGGAGTGCTCTTCTAAACCTGAACCTAAAATTACAAATACTCTAAGATCACTGTGCAACTTAAGCCAAAGTAACAGCAAGAACGAAACGGATGATAATCTTACAAATCCCAGCTCGGACTTACAAAAGAAAACTCAGCCACCTAGTATGAGCAGTAACAAATTGGAAAAGGAGTCAGCATTGACAGAGCAGATGCGCGGCCATAACGCTGATCGGCCCCACAAGTGTCCCCAGTGCCCAAAGTCCTATACCAGTCTGTATAATCTCAAACTCCACATCCTTAATCATACTGGTTATCGCCCCCACCAGTGTCCTCAGTGCCTTCACAAATTCGCCAGGACTGGCGACCTAAATGCTCACATCCGAATTCACACCGGCGAACGTCCATTCAAATGTTCCTACTGCTCGAAGGCATTCAATCGATCCTACAATTTAAGACAACATATTTGCATTCACACCCGAGAAATGCGGAAAAAAATTCTGGATGTTCACATTGGTCAACATATTAATGAATCATGACAAAACAGTAATAGTAACGTTCAAAATGTTCACGCTTCGAGATCTTTAAGATCATAAGATCTGTACCTAAGAAATAAGTTATTCTTGAAAAATATATCACCAACGTAGCCGTAAAAATATATAGTTTAGAAAAAATTTTAGTTACTTGTTCGTTATGGATTAAGTTTGGAAGGTACCAATAAAGATAATTGAGTTATTGTCAATATAGTAGTAGTATTTATCTTTATTTAAAGACAAAGAACATTTTTGGTTAATTTTTAAAGTTATTTCATACATGTAATAATACTAATAATGTCAATATATAAAAATAAACTTTTATCGAGCTGCCTGTACAAAATTGAATGTTTTTGATTTAAATGTCTTATCCCAAAAAATATTGGTATAAGATTGTGTAGATTATGTATATATGTACGTAACACGTTATATCTTTACATCCTTTACCAAGTATCTTAAACTATTTATAAATATGTTTCATTATGTATTAGCTCGGACACTTTCCAATAATTTTTAAATTTTAAGGATTTTCAAATCAAAAGATTCAAAATTCGTTTTCCCATGTGTTGGCACAAAATACAAGCCATATTTTATTCGAGTTTCTGCTTTTTTTAAACTCATTTTTATTGTTTTTCATTTAATTCTGAGGGCGGCTTTGCCTTGTTCGTCATTAATAATTTTTGTATTTTCCAAACGAAAACTTGGAAGGTCTGCCTGGCTATCGATATTTTAGTATATCGAATGACAGCACTTTTGCTCTGCTTCCATATCTATCAGCAATATAGTATATCGATACTTACATCCCTATAAAATCGATTTAAATATTCTGCAAGTAAAAATTATATTATTTGTTAGTACACAATTAATTTGCAACAATAAAACATGGAGAAAATCTGCAGGGTTTGCATGAGCAGCTCCGTCACCCTTGTGGAAATATTTGCAGAACGCGAGCAAACAGAGGAGGAGCCCAACCTAGCGGAGATGTTGAATGAGTGCGTCGACTTTGAGGTAAACAAAGATGATCCATTACCAAAGCAGATTTGCCTTTGCTGTGTTCTCGACACTCAAAACGCATTCAGATTTAAGCGTAGATACGAGCAGAGTGAACATCATTTTAGGCAGCTGCTAAACAAAAAGGAACAGGACAACATAGACGAATCCTTCTGTAATAGTATGGTTAAAACCGACGAATTGCAGCTCGCAGACTATGGCATAGACATGAACTTCGTTAAGAATGAGCCACTAGAGAATCATGTGATGGATAACTGGGGAGAAATCGAAGAATTTTTACCGGAGACGTTGACATCTTGTGAGTCTAGTTGCAACCGCATCCTCCCATCAGGACGTAACAAAAACGAGAAATGCAACACCAGTTGCGGGACGAGTGAAGCCCTGAGCACACCCATTAATACCATGCCCTGTCCGAACACCCATCTTTGTGAGGTTTGTGGTATGGAATTCGCGGGCACAACGCTCCTAGCCGCACACAAACTGCTTCATAAGAAGTTTGAGGCTCGCCCATTTAAATGTAATCATTGCTCGAAAGCCTTTCACCAGCGTTCGAATCTGCAGATGCACATCCGCGTTCACACCGGCGAGCGGCCCTACAAGTGTTCACACTGTTCAAAATCGTTCGTTGCTAACCATCATCTTAAGAGCCACATAAGCAGCAGTCATCCCGGAGAATTTTCATACTCATGTCCCTGTTGCCCGCAATCCTTTATAAAAAAGTCGAGCTTAAAGTTGCACATGCGTGTCCATTTAGGAACACGCCCGTACATCCATTAGTGTGTCCTCATTGCGGAAAGATCTTTAGCCACATATCGAGCCTGGAGCAGCATTTACAAATTCATGTCGGCGAATGTTGTAAACTAGTAAACGGGATTTTAAAACCAACAAAAGTTATTATATACATATGTATGTACATCTGGTTGGCCACAAGCAGCCGAACCTGTTAATAGATAATATTTGTATAGTATGTTTTAAGTTTTAAGACATTAATTGTATAATAAATAGGTAAATATGAACACAAGTAGAAAAACAATGGCACATTTTCTGGTTTAAATTTAAAGCTGCTATTTCCGCAATTTGCATTGACATCTTACTGCCTGTACACATAAAATGGGTAAAAAGGGTTACTAATTCTGTGCAAATATATGTAACAGGTAGAAGGAGACATCTCTGACCCTGTAGAGTATATGCAGTATATGTATATTCTTGATCAGTATCACAAGTCGAAGAAGCTGTGCAGCCACCACTTGACTGTTGCTTTTATGCGTGCGTAGTCGTGTATGAGTGTGCGTATGTTAAGTGTGCGAAAATATGTTTTTAAGTTGTGGACCTGGGTACATGGAATTTCCTATTCGCATACACTCGACTAGAGCATTTATTACTTGTTCTCTTCAGTGTAATCACTATATATGAATAATTAATTTATTCTATCTATTTAAAAATACCAATTTCACAGTGTGACCATAAATAATTATCGATAGTTGTGATATTTATTCACAGTATATCAACATATACAGAACCACATAATCGATTTTAATCATCTGTTTGTAAACAAGTAAAATACAAAATTGCACTCTTAGGTTTTATATTTTTAAATTGTGGATGAACATGGAACCAGTTTGCCGGGTTTGCATGGGCAGCTCCGTTACTCTAGTGGAGATATTTGACGAGCAGCAAGTATCTGAGGGGCAACCATCCCTGTTGGAGATTCTAACCGAGTGCGTCGACTGTGAGCTGAGTCCGGACGATCCATTGCCAAAGCAGATTTGCCTTTCCTGTGTTCTTGACGCCGAGAATGCGTTCAAATTTAAACGTACATGCGAACAGAGCCATCGACTCTTTTGGGAACTCTTGAGAAAGGATAAAGTCATATGTGAAATGATTAAAAATAAGGATTGGGAGCTAATTGATAGCATAGACATAGCCTGCGTGAATAAAGAGCATCAATATTGTGCTGAAGAAGAGAGCAGTAAGGAGTACCTACAGGAAAATTCATTGGCACTTTCTGACGTCACCATAGACTTGGGCTTTATGAAGAAAGACCAGCCTGATTCTATCGAAGAAGAGAGCTGCGATGATTGGTTGTTTGATAACCAAGACATTTTGAACAAAGAAACGGTCAATCCGAACACTGACCGTGACTACTACGAAAAGTGCAGAGAGGAGCCAAACAGTAGTTGCGAAATGAGTGAAGCCACGTCCACAGACCCTAATGCTGATAAGTTGCTTGGCGGGAAGCCCCATCTTTGTCTGATTTGTGGCATGAAATTCGACGATAAATTGTTTCTCCTCGAGCACGCACTAGTTCATCAAAACGCAAATTGGCCGAAACCATCCAGCAAGCGTTCAACTCAAAAGGCGCAGAGGCACGCTCGAGTCGACACGAATCCTTTTCAGTGTCCTTACTGCCCGAAGTCATTTACACGAAAGATACATTTTATGGAACATGTATTGGCCCACAGTGACGAAAGTCTCTACGAGTGTAAGCACTGTCTAAAGAGATTTAAATCCAGTGCTGGATTCCAGAAGCATACCTGTCAGCCTGCTCACGACGAGTTGAGAAAAGCTTACACATCGCACATCTTTCGCTAGAAAAATTATTTTTCATCACTATCATCAATGTTTTCTAATTTTAAGTTTAATTTAAAATACTAGAAGTTTAATGAAGAAGTTATCTGATTTGATTAAATTAAATATGTATATAAACTAACTCAATTCTCAAATGTTTGCTAAGGTATCCTTTCATTGAGGGACCCATTCACAAAATGCATCGGATTGCCTAGAAGAGTATGTACATAAGAGTAATGCAAAATGATATAGACGAAGACGATATGAGAGTAAAAAGATAAGACATGGGGAAATGAAAGAGAACGGGATTTAACAACAAAAGGCGTTTAGGAGTAAATTGATTTCCGACTTGCTTGGAAATGTATATTTATCAATAATATTAATCTTATACGATCCTTCAGTCGTCTGTTGTATTTTGTTATTATTTTGCATTAAAATAGCCTTTTTAACCATTTTTAAGGGTACAGGATATTTCGATGTTAGAGTGTGACCATAAAAACTTCTCGATAGTTTCGATACTTAGCTAGAGATTGTATCGATATAAGAAATCCCTATTCAGTCGATTCTAGTGATTTAAATCATCGATTTTTTTATATCACTAGTCGATTCTAATAATTGACTTTGCAATCAGGAAAAATTGTTTTTATTTTGTTACAATTATTGAAAATTGCACAAGAATGGAGCCAGTTTGCCGGGTTTGCATGGGCAGCTCCATCACACTTGTGGACATATTTGCCAAGCGAAAACAGCCAAGCAAGGAACCCAGCCTGGCAGAGATGCTCAACGAGTGCGTCGACTGTGAGGTGAAACAAGATGATCCATTGCCACAGCAGATTTGCCTTGTCTGCGTCGTTGACACCCAGAATGCATTTAAATTTAAACGCAGATGCGAACAGAGCCATAAGAACTTTTGGGAATTGTTGAGCGAAGACAAGGCCATCTGTGAACTGTTTGAAACGGAAGATTGGACGGTTCCAGAATGTACCTTAGACGTTGGCGCAGAAAAGAAGCAGCTTGGCTACATTGAGGAAGATAGCAATAAAGACAATCTCTTGCAATCTTCAGAATGTGTCATAGACATAAGCTGCGTAAAAAAGGAGAAACTGGACAATTATGAGGAAGAGGCCAGTAAAACGTTGCAGGATAGTCTGTTGCAACCTTTGGAACCCAGCATCGACATCAGCTGCGTAAAACAGGAGAAGCTGGACAGTCATGAGGAAGAAATTAATAAAGATAAGTTGCAAGATGATCTGTTGCAACCTCTGGAACCTAGCATAGACATTAGCTGCGTGAAAAAGGAGAAACTCGACAATCCTGAGGAAGAGAGCATCGTAAATATCTGGCCTGGTAATACAGTGCAAGTGAGCAAGAATCAGTCGGTTTCACCGAAGACAGGATATGACAACAAAGTTGTCATAGAGAAGCCAAAAACCAGTAGCAGACCGACTGCAGCTTTGGGCGCTTTCATTAATATCAATACAAAGCAAGCCAAAGGGTTGTCGGATACGACCCAACTTCATAACGCCGTAGGTTGTCTATTCAAATGTCCCCTATGTCCAAAAACATCTAGCAAGCGAACAGAAATTGAGCAGCATATGCGTATTCACAATTCCCAGCGGCCATTCAAGTGTATCCACTGTCCGAAAGCGTTCAACAGAAGATCGGAATTACAGACTCACCTAAACATTCATTCGGGCGATCGTCCGTACGTGTGTCCTCATTGCTCAATGGCATTTAACCATCCTTCGAACCTGGGCAGGCATATTCGTACTCATGCCGACAAACCTCCATATAAGTGCTCTCAATGCCCAAAGGCCTTTTTGAAAAAACAAGATGCTGTTGAGCACATACTCAGTCACAACGTAGCACGGCCCTACAAGTGTCCCCACTGCAATTCCAGTTTCCGGAAGCACACCTGCCGACCCGTCCACGAAAGGGGAAAGTTCACATACATAAATAATACTAACCTACATTAGTAGAACTACTTTAATCACAATTATAAATGTCATTGTAATACAAGTTTAATGAAGTATTGACTATATTAATAAAAATTATAACCACGTAAAATGTAATTCTGTTAACCTTGTTGCCCCTTTTTCGGGATAGGTTGAAGAAGTACCTTTTGCTCAGCTATGTAAATAAATATGTGTACAAAATTACTATTTAAGTAAGAACTCTTTAGCCGGTAGTAGCTGACTAGGTATACCCTGTAACCAGATGTCATATCTCCTAATATCGACTTGGACTAAAAAAAATATTAAAGAGTATGACCATAAAATTTTATATCGATAGTTTCGATATTTAATAAGTATGTTAAAATATGATCGATTCTTATCATATGCAACACACAAAAATAATCGTATTTATCTTGGAACCAAAAAAATGAGTTAAATTAAATTATATTCTTTGTTTAACTGTGGATCGACATGGAACCAGTTTGCCGGATTTGCATGAGCACATCCGGCCCCCTTGTGGATATATTCGCCGAGCGACGGCAGTCGAATGAAGAGCCCAGCCTGTCAGAGATGCTCAACGAGTGCGCCGATTGTAAGGTGAAACCGGAGGATCCATTGCCAAAGCAGATTTGCATTTCCTGTGTTTTTGACGCTCAGAATGCATTCAAATTTAAGCGAAGATGTGAGCAGAGCTTCAAATGCTTTTGGGAGTTGTTAAACGACGAGAAACCTATCCTTGAAATTATTGAAACGGACAATTGGGCGATTACAGAATCTACCGTAGACGTTAGTTGCATAAAAAAAGAGCAGCCAGATTGTCATATAGAAGAGAGTAACGAGGAGCGGCTGTGTCATAAAGAAGAGAGACTGCAAGACAATCTTTGGCAGCCTGCAGACTGTATCATCATAGACGACAGCTGCGTGAAAATGGACGGCTTGGAGAGTGATGAGGAGGAGAGCACTGCAGAGTCCGTCAACAATGACAAAGAGGAGCAAGATAATCTGTTGCAGCCTGCAGAACATAGCATCATAGACATCGGCTGCGTGAAAATGAAGGAACTGGAGAGTTATGACGAAGAGAGTAGCACAGCAAGTGAAGCTAATTCTAATGTCATGATCTGTAAAAGTTGTGATAAGGGATTCTCGGATGTAACGCTTCTAAGTGAACACACACTAGTTCATAAGGGCGAGGAACGTCCATTTAAATGTCCCCACTGTCCAAAATCTTTCAACGGAATATCTGAACTAAGAAACCACTGTCCTGTTCATTCAGATAAACGTCAATTCGTTTGTACTCATTGCCCACTTAAATTTAAATACTCTTCGAACCTGCGCAGGCATTTTCGCACGCATTTTGAGGAACCTCCATACAAGTGTCCTTACTGCCCGAAGGCCTTTGTGAGAAAACACGATGCTGTCGAACACAAAGCCGTACACAACGATGTACGTTCATACAAGTGTTCCCAATGTCTTAAGACTTATAAAAGCCAATTGGGTTTCCGAAGGCACATTTGTCGAACAGCCCACGAAATGGGAAAGTTCACATTCATATCAAATTTACGTTAGCGCAACTACTTTAAGATGAAGTCTGTAAATGTCTTAGAAACATTAGATATTGTGTTACTAATATTAAATTCAATGAAATTTAGTACGCTTGGATACCCTCTTTTGGTATACTTTAAGAAATACGTGTACGCATTCTTTTATAGTTTTACTCATTAGAAAATACTTAAGAATAATAATTATAATAATTTTCAGGCATACGGCTAAAATCAAAATGCTGTAATTTATTTAAGTATTAACCCCCTACTTAAATGGTGTTGAGTGTTATTAAAGTTCTATAAATGTGATTATAATAATGAAATATATTACTACTTTTATGAAAGCATCAAACCTAATATTAAAAAAGTAAATGTAAATTAAAGTTCGACGAGAATAACATGTCAATAATTTCATTAATCATTCAGAAACATAATTACACTTTACAATCTATTTTGGGTCAATAATCTTTTTGATATATTTATATTTTAAATTTAAAGGTAATATAGTGACAACAAAAATATATTTTGACGGTGCGATGTGCCTTTAAAAAGGGCTGCCACACTATTCAGATATATTAAAAATTTTGATAGTTGCTTTAAATCAAGCGACAGTAATAAATAATAACTTTTTTCCAAATTATACTTTATATTTTAATCTGCCACAAAACAGACGGATGATTATATTGACATACAAATTAAATATAAAGCCGAAAACCAAAAGAGTCGTCATGTAATCGATAGTGAGGTGTTAAAATGCAATCGATTAATTCCATCTCTACACAGACAAACCTGTGGTAGAAAAAAATAATAACAAATTTATCCAAATAACAAAATCAAGGGAAACAACTACTAATGGCTGCAAAGCACGAAGATATACGTGATAAAATAGAGAATGGAATCTACAAACTGGCAACAAATGACAAGAGCACACGCAGCACCGTGTGGCGCGTGTATCGAAAGATTGAAAAAGAAGACGGCAAAATATTAGAACACGTCTTGTATTGTATAGGATGCAAAAATCTGATGTCGTTTACCCATAAGTCCACAACGAATCTCCGTCGCCACAAGTGTCATCTGCAATACTTAAAAAAACAGGCATATTGTAATGGATATGCCGACGCCAACACCTCAAAGGAATGGTTCAAGGATGATGAAGCGGAAATGTCAGTGGATGACATTTTAATGCAGACTGAGTCCGAGCTTAAAGTGGTTAACGAGGAGAGCTCCGAAGGCCAATCAATGACGGACGAGCTGGATAAGAAACCCACATCTACAGACGTTGCTGCGTTTATTGCAATGAGAGGTGCTATCGCTGCAGCTGAGCCAAGTGATGCTGTTTGTGACAGTGGAACGCTCATCCAGCAACCCAAAAACAACGATGATCCGCTCAATGTTAGCGGGACGGGGCTTGCAAATTCCTTAAATCCACGTCTCTCCGATGTGTTTGTTTCTCACGATGTCAGTGGGGCGGAGGAGTCGGCAATATATGCACAAACATGGTCCTTGGAATACCGCAAACTTACCGAAGATCAAAAATTCTATGCTAAAAGGGCTATTGATGAGATTTTTGTTCTGGGGCGCTTGAGACGTTTAACGTTGAGCACGGTCCCAACGGTAACCGAGTGAAATAATCCAATATTTACATATATAGGCTAATTTTAATTAAATTACTCTTACAGTATATGTATATAAGAATGTATATATTTATTTGATCAATTCTATGGTCTTGGTTGTTAAGAAATTAATAAATATAGTAATTGTAGTCTTGGAAAGACGATCACTTCCCACCTGACGAAATTGTTAATTAAAATATTTGAATTTAGCATCTCGCATTTTGTATAAGGTTAGTACGAGAATGTAATGAAACTTTGCAAATATGCTTCTTTGTAGTATGCTCTGTTCTCTGTATATTTACATACAAATAATGCACATATATCGGAATTCATCGGATGAAATTGGCATGTTTGTCTATATTAAATCAAAGTTGGGGAATTCCAGCCAATATAACAAGAAAAGGGTTGCCTATCAGGCATTCTTTTCATATAAAAAACCTATAATTTGCCATCATCTCAATTTTCTACCTAAAAAAAGACGTTCAAACGTAAAATTACAATTAAAACTGAATTTCATTCAATCACTGTTTGTATAATCTTATAAATATAAAATCACTGCCCTATGCTATTTACATTAAGAATCAAATGATATAATTAGCTGAACGTGTGTAATCTTGTAATTTTCCATAAAGATAATCTCCCACAGATTGTAAATGTGAAAATTTTCCAGTATCCAAATATTATATTCAGCCTGAATGTACATAAATAGATTTAGGAGTAATCTTGAACTGTAAGACGCAGGATAAACGCACAGAGACAAACTGTTAGCGCGTCTTGTTTTAGAAGCATGTAAATTAGGTTAGTGTTAAGTTAAGATAATTTATTGAATCAAAGAGCGACTGATCTCTTGGTCGTTGTCCACTTTGAACCGAAACGCCGTCGTGTTGTTTTCACCATTCGTATTGTCACAACTGTGGCACAACTGTTGAGAGCTTGCAAGAGGTGAGTAAAATGATCTCTGTTAATAACATAAAATCTAAAATGTTAAGTGAGTGTTCTTTGCTGACGGCTGAAACATATGGGTTTTGCAAATTGGTCTTGTTCGCTTAAAAAAACTTACAGAATTTAAATATTGTTGATTTTCTTGTTTTCGTCAACCGTAATTTCCGTTATTAGAATGTCGCGCAGACCGCCATTAAATACCTATAGCGCAGTCAGCCGCTCCAGATCCCCTACAACAAACGTTAATAATCAAAGTGGTAGCCGCAGCCCACGTCCAGATAGCAAACATGATGAAAGGAATGCAAGCAGCAATAGGAATGAAGAGCATGAAGACTCGGTTGATGAAGCAGAGGAGCAGACAAACATGACGACTCATACTGATATGGATGGACACAGCTCAATGCAGCACACAAACAATGCGACTACTGATACGGATGAAGGGACCTCACTGTACCACAAAGAATCTTTCCAAGCAACAAGACCTTATCAATCAACTCCCACAACTCAAATTCAAGACCAAGAAGAGGAAAGACAGCAACGAATAACGTTTAGCTCAAATTGCAAAATAATTGCATTAGCCATTATTCCTTTAGCCTTGATGCTTGTCATCCGCAAAATGCAAGTGGTGGAGACACAAGTGAAAAGTTGCGCTTTTGAGGAATTGAGGCAAAAGAATCCTTTGCAATCCTCGGATGTATGGGACGCTCTGAGAATTAATATTGAAATGTTGCTTAACAAGCAGAGCAAGTCGCCCAATGTGTACTTATTTTTGCACACAAACCACAGCAGTGAACATCAAATGCAAAAACTGATTGAGGAAATTGCCCGGGAGACATCGAAATGTTTTGGTAAGTGGGCCCCATTTGAAAGCCTTATGTATTTGCTCTACAGAATCTTTCAATTGAATTAGATGGACAGGAAGTCATCGAAATGAGTATACAGGATTTTAAGACGCAGAGCGAAGACGATGACTACGGATATCCCATTGAGCAGTACAAAAAGAAACTCAGCGAGGGCAACGTTTTTCTCATTGTAAATCTCAATGATGTGAGTACTCACACTAATTAATACCTGCTTATAATACACAACTAAAATAACTACTCATAGATACCAGCAAAGACTGCACCCGCTCTGCACACCATTTGTGACACATACACTCCCATTGCTCGGGATGTGGTACTCTTTCTGACACTCCGCATAAACTATTCAACCGAAGTTGCAAGTCCTCCAATGTTGGCCTATCAGACATTGCATGAACTGTGGAAGGAAGTACCGGATAATGAACTAGATGCCCTAATAACGCGCGTCACTGATCAGGTTCTGCTGTTGAAAAGCTAACCCTAATGCCGCAATATTGGATAAAAGCGAACGTTATAATTTTTAAATTTAATTCAATTCAATTTATAAATGTATTTATTAATTTGTATGTATTAAGAATATTATATTCGTTTGAACTGAACAAACCACAGCTCGCCTACAAATACCAGCAGGCTGCAAGTCATGCCAAAGCACCACAGCAGAATTAGCCCAATAAAGTTGTCAATGGCCAGTTTTACGGGTCCAATATCAAGATTGGGTTTTTGCGAGGCTGCAATGCGATTCTGTCTATGTGCATTCATATACTCTGCCGCGATCCTCCACTCCCAGTACTTGTCAAAGCCCGAGGAGTGCCAGGCGAGTATGAAATCGTTGTGGGCGTTCAAATGCGCCCACAAACGTGGCACATAGGCCACAGTATAGATAAAATATATATCGTCGACCATTAGCTTAAGCCGCGGCAAGGCGTCGTTGGGTATCATCTCAGCATTGGCCAAGTGACCGTACTGCATCCTCTCTACAACGAAGCCCATCTGTTCGGTGCGCGATTTCACGACTATGTCTGCAGCATCGTTTACACGGAAATGCTCCACAAGTCCCAGTAAAACGTGCTGCAAGTGGACCAGCATTAAGTGCGGAAACAAAACAGAAAGGCAAGGCATTTACTTACGTCCATTGTTTCAAGATCGAAGATGTTAATCCAGGCGTGAGATGTTGCCGTCCACACCAGCTTGTGCTCGTAAAGACGCTGCCGTGAGTCGGCGGCCTCCTCCAGCTTCGGCAGCGTCAGTATGGATGCCAGTCCACCTCCATAAACGGTGGTCAAGATTATGTCCACCATATAGCTAGCCAGCAGAAGGGTACGAAGAGAATACGATGTCACCACATAGCTAGTGCTCTGGTTCACAAACAGTTTCAGGGTGCTTACAAAACCGAAACGCAGGCTCTGACGGCAGGTGGCGCGACGTGCAGTCTTAGACGGAGAACGCTCGCAACGGCGCGTGAAGGCGAGGGCCAGGCATTCCAACATTAGACAAAGTACAACGCATAGCCACAAGGTGGCTTGGAATGGACGCAGTGGCAGAGCCCAGTTAATTATACGGTGTGGAGCTGGCACTAGACAAGTGACACCAGAACGTCCTAGGAAGTTCGTCATCTCCATATGCTGATGGGCAATATGCCAAAGGTACATGCCGCCTATGCCATAATCAGTAGTTCTGTCAAGTACCATGCCCATTAGTCCAAATCCTGTGAAATTTTCATATATGTCGCCCCAATCGGTCTTTTCAGCTGTTGGTAAAAAGTACTAGGCTTATATTCAATAATTTACCAAATAATAAATCTTAAATCAGATTTGTTAAATTGCAGATGTCTCTACTATTTTAAACACCATAGACCAAAATCCTTACCATCTTTTTTAAATTAAAATTTAATTAATGGTATACAAAGAAAGTGTGGTAAGGTTGCAATGGGGTTTGCAACGAATTTGAATATTATGAATAAGCATTACACTTTATGATTCTAATATGGATTGTTATATTTTTAAATATTGTCTCGTTTACGCGCAATCTGAACAATAGAGCAAAGACTTCACAGTTCACTTGTTGAACTGCGAGTTTTGCCAGCCCTGAACTAAGAAACAGCTGACAGTGTTAAGGTCAATTTCAAGTGAGTTAAAAATTGCGGGCAACCAACAGGATTTATGCCCAAGGAGCATCGTCGAACATGGCAGATATTTGTCGGATCTGCTTGAAAAGCTCAGACATGTTGGTGGACATCTTCGCTGAGCGGCAGGTGGACGAACCCAGCTTGGCCGTCATGCTAAGTGAGTGCAATGATTGCGAGGTAAATCGCGATGATGCACTGCCAAAGCAGTTGTGCCTGGACTGCGTGCTGGCTACACAAAATGTGTTCCAAATTAAGCGCAGCCTACCGAACTTAATCAAGAATACAGATATCGAAACAGCAGAGCAGCATTTTCTGCATCACAAAAGCGACAGAGACCTTAGTCTTGTTAATAGAGAACCCGAGCTGGATATCCGCACGGTTTCCGAAAACATTGTAACATTGAGCAGCGAGGAGGACAATCAAGAGAACAAAACACCAACGCCAGGTAACAACATCACGGAGACTAAATCGCATCGCTATCCGACCCGCACACGTAAGCGCAACAAGCGCTATGCCAGCGAGGAGCGCAATTCTAGCGAGACACGTTACTCCAGCATGGAACGCTTTCCTAGCGTGGCACGCTCTACCACTTGCTCTTCCTCTACATCTGAGGAGTCGCCCACGCCACGTATTCAAACTAACAAAAAGAAACCGCTGAAGACACAGAAGCGTCTTCAAAACAGGGAACGTCCCTGCAAGTGCCCTTATCCACGCTGCAAGGCTGACTTTCTTTCTAACAAGGGTCTTAATGCCCACATTCGACGACACTGCAAACGTACCTACCCTTGTGACAGCTGTCCCAGGACATTTGTTAGAAAATATGATCTCGATCAGCACATGCGTGTTCATACTGGCGAACGCCCATTTAAATGTCCACATTGCCCCCAAAGCTTTACATGGAACAACGTTCTGAAGTTACACATTCGCACACACACTGGCGAACGTCCCTTTCAGTGCTCCAAGTGTCCAAAGTCCTTTTCGGCAAGCCACGCTCTTAATGAGCATAGCCGCGTACATACCAATGAATGTGATTTCAAGTGTCCCCACTGCTCCAAGGAATTCAAGCATAAAAAGACTTTCAAGAGACATATTCTGGGACACTCTTGCGATCTACCGAAGCGCCAAATCAATTTAAGGAACACCACCAAAAAGAAAAAATGAATGAACTGCAAATAGAAAAAAAACCTAACATTGTTAAGAGCTAATAATAAACTTGAATTAAATTCATTCATTGAATTTGTAGAATAAAGTTTTGTTGTGGGGTCTTTTAAAAAGCTACCCCGTATCTTTAAAAGAAACTGATTTTTTTTATAGACAGAGTTGCATTTTTTGTAAAGGATTTACATAATAAGTTTAAGGAACTTACTTGTATCGATTTGCACCGTACAATTGTGCAGTTCGCAAAATGAAAGCATAAGTCGAACTTCAGTACCATCTATATATACCTCCGATCTCTGTCGAGCTCGATCGTAGACCACGGGTTGCTTGTTCTGCAAGACAAATTTTAATATAAGTACTATAAACATTAGAAAGCTCTACTTATTTACATACATGGTCCAACAGCATAAAAGGTTCGTAATTGAATATGCCCAATATAATTTCACGACCTTGCAGATCCTGCATTTTAGTGGACACATTATTTCCGCTATCCCATATTACCTTCCCGAGTTGGGCATCGTAGCGCTGCAGCGTGTCAAATGCAACTGGCATTGCATTTTTCTCCAAATGTCTCGGGCCCACAAAGTGATTAGTTTTAATCTCAAAGACACTCGAATTCAGAAACTGTGCGCTAACCAGCAGAATGTTGGGTTGATCTTTAAGAGCAGAAGCTGAGTACGAATTCCAAAGAATGACTAGCTTAAACTGTTTACCGTGAAAAATGTAGCCATCCGTATAGTTAGCCACATCAACAGATTGTTCCAGCAGCTCATCTGTGTACACGAAAATAAAGTAATTCCGGGTTGATCGCCAAATAGAGTACATACTCGCATTATAGAAATAACGAGCAAACTTTGGAATATGTTCCTGAAATGCTATGAAACTCTGTAAGCACATAAAATTATAAATTATATGGAAATTAATTGTGTTGAATTTGCCTAATTTGCATCAATCGTAAGAAATGCACAAATGCGGCTTAACATAATTTTTAGATTTTTCTAAATCGTTGAGCCACATAAATAATGATGTTTTACGGCTGCTTTCGAAATTCAATCTAATGGGCATGTTCGTCCATCTGGGCAATACGAGACAATTTGGAAATTACATAGTATTCAAAAGAGCCAGGTTCTACGAAAGTGAAAACGGCTATCCAAAGGGTCCAAAAATCTTATTTCACTTCACACGCAACCGTATCGTTCAAATTGTTCGTGGTAATTGTCATTTTCTGATTTCAATGCTGTTGGGTAGCTATGATGCGACTGATGGTCCAATGCTGAGCTTCATAGATGCCAGGGGGCACTAGACAGCCCGTCAACTACTACGTATTTAGCATGGAATGGACACCGCAATTGAGTCACGAACAAGGATGCGAAATGGTCAAGAAGTGTGTGCACCGGATCCGAAAACGTGCGGTTGTCAACTTGAGGAAGTTTGAAATCTATATGGTGGATAAGGACGGAGCACGTCGAATAGAGTCCCTCCATTTATAAACTGTTTATTCAATTTAGTATATGATTTTGGGCAAAGTTATTTACAATATGAAAACAAACACATTTGTATTATATACTTAGTATGAAGATAAGAATAATTCAGTATGTACGAACCAGGCACATAAATAGGTTATCGATGCATCAACAATCTGCTCTGCAGACCCTCCGGCTTCAGAGGAATCATCCGCTGGGCCTGCCGTTTGGCTTTCCCAGTTTAAGTGCACCATCTTGTTTCTGAACATTTCACACGTGTATTCAACAATAATTATTTAATGTGAAGTGCTTTGAAACCAAACATGAATTCTTATTTGGACTTGGGCCTCAACTTACCTCGCAATGCGCTTGCTCAATGGTAACGGTCAGTTTCAATATCCAATCATTGTAGGCTATGGGGATCTCATCGAATTCGGCACGTTTCTGCTCGTAGTCATAAAGGTCGTCGTCGTGCTCCAAACTAAACCATTTTTCTGGTTCCAAAATAATCACGGGCAGTGGTATGCTCGTATCTAGTTGTATGTCGAATGAGGAGTGCCATATAATGCATGTGGCATGTGAATCCAAAAAGTATTGCTGAGCTGTAATACATTGCGTCACAATTTATTTTATTATCCTACTAGGAAGGTTTTCTTCCTTATACACAATTTACCAAGAAAGCTTAGAGCGGTGGACCAATAAGTGGGCGCTACTGACATGGCTAACATGTCGCTTAGTTTTGAAAGACTTGATGTCATACTACAGCTATATATAGGCGCCATAAGACAAGTGAGCTTCCATCTGTCGTAGGGTTGCATTAGCTGCAATTCAAAAATGAAGAATTACTAATTTAGTCTGGACGTTGTACCCATTGTTAAAATTTTGAAGCTAATAAAGTATAAAGATCTTATGTTAATAATACCAAGAGAATAAGAATAATATCAAAAGATGTTATCCAACGCCAAACGATTAGAATGATAACCCGATGGCGAAATTTATAAAAGCCATTTACCAGATCAGATAACTGCTAAAGATAATGGGGCCATATCGTTTAACCTTTTCGATATTTGTGCATCTTTGTTACGATTTATATTAATTAATATCGAAATTTCTTGTCAGAGATGTTGAAGTTGAAAAAAATTTGCATATTTTCATTCTTTCAGGAAACAACATTTATATTGCATTATTATTACTCATTTCTATTGGCAATATTTTTAAATTTCTACGGAAGCCGTAACTATATAACCAAGTTAACATGCATCCCTAGTTACTGGGTGCCTCCTTTGATGTGCCAAGCTAATTGGACTTATTAACTGCATGCACGGATTTCTAAGGACCTGCAACTGTTAAAATATTTATTACAATATTTAAATGTATGTGGTAACTATTAGCGTAATCAACGTGTTCAAACAAATTTTTACTACAATAAATTACAAACTAAACAACTAAGATTTCATGGTTATATTATGCAAAGGCGTAGGGATTGATTGCAAAGTCCTCGCCGGGCATGTGCTTGGAATCGAAAATAAGTTTTTGTGTCGAAGCTTAGGACCTTTACTTGGTGTGTGAATATTTAGGGAGAACATAACTGGAAAACCTATTTATATTTGAACTAAGTTCCTAAGACTTAACGGTTGCACTACCGCTGGCCAGCGAGACATGTCTATAAGGTATAAAACTGTTTGACAAAATTTCGCAGTCAGAAATGTTAGAGTTAATTGAGTATTTATGAAACAGAGAAGAATTCACACAAGCAATGCTTCAATGGACTTGTTCTTTGATGATTAAAATGAATATTTGCTAATTTGTATGTTGTATGTTAAGAATATTATATTCGTTTGAACTGAAAAATCCACAGCTCGCCCACAAATGCCAGCAGGCTGCAAGTCAAGCCAAAGCACCACAGCAAAATTAGCCCAATAAAGTTATCAATGGCCAGTTTTACGGGTCCGATAACAAGATTGGGCTTTTGGGAGGCCACAATGCGATTCTGTCTGTGTGCATTCATATACTCTGCCGCGATCCTCCACTCCCAGTACTTGTCAAAGCCCGAGGAGTGCCAGGCGAGTATGAAATCGTTGTGGGCGTTCAAATGCGCCCACAAACGTGGCACATAGGCCACAGTATAGATAAAATATATATCGTCGACCATTAGCTTAAGCCGCGGCAAGGCGTCGTTGGGTATCATCTCAGCATTGGCCACGTGACCAAAGTTCATCCTCTCCACCACGAAGCCCATCTGTTCGGTGCGCGATTTCACGACTATGTCTGCAGCATCGTTTACACGGAAATGCTCCACAAGTCCCAGTAAAACGTGCTGCAAGTGGACCAGCATTAAGTGCGGAAACAAAACAGAAAGGCAAGGCATTTACTTACGTCCATTGTTTCAAGATCGAAGATGTTAATCCAGGCGTGAGATGTCGCCGTCCACACCAGCTTGTGCTCGTAAAGACGCTGCCGTGAGTCGGCGGCCTCCTCCAGCTTCGGCAGCGTCAGTATGGAGGCCAGTCCACCTCCATAAACGGTGGTCAAGATTGTGTCCACCATATACGTAGCCAGTAAGAGGGTACGAAGAGAATACGATATCACCACATAACTAGTGCTCTGGTTCACAAATAGTTTCAGCGTGCTTACAAAACCGAAACGTAGGCTCTGACGCCGTAGCCAGAGAACGCTCGCAACGGCGTGTGCAGGTGAGGGCCAGGCATTCCAACACTAGATACACCGCAACGCATAGCCACAAGGTGGCTTGGAAAGGTCGCAGTGGCAGAGCCCAGTTAATAATACGGTGCGGAGCCGGCACTAGGCAAGTGATACCGGAACGTCCTTGGAAAAACGTCATCTCCATATGCCGATGGGCAATATGCCATAGGTACATGCCGCCTGTGCCATAATCAGTAGTTCTGTCAAGTATCATGCCCATTAGTCCAAATCCTGTGAAATTTTCATATATGTCGCCCCAATCGGACTTTTCAGCTGTTAATAAAAAGTAAGCTCATAATCAATTATTTACCAAATAATACATATGTATTAAATGAGATTTATTAAATTGCAGATGTTTACTATAAATAGAATAATCATTTTAAAAATCATGGATCATAAACATTACCACGTTTTTCAAATTTACCCAGAATTGATTTATTTTCACTTAATCCAATGTCAAATTATGATTTAACACAGAATGTGTGGTAAGGTTGGACAAATAACAACGAATGAGGTTTGCAAAGTACTAGGATACTATAAATAAAAAGAATACATTTTATGATTCTAATATGGATTGTTATATTTTGAAAGATCGTCTCAATTACGCGCAATCTGAACATTGATGATGCGGAAGATTCACAATAGAGCAAAGACTTCACAGTTTACTTGTTGAACTGAGAGTTTTGCCAGCCCTGAACTAAGGAACAGCTGACAGTGTTAAGGTCAATTTCAAGTGAGTTCAAAATTGCGGTCAACCAACAGGATTTATGCCCAAGGAGCATCGTCGAACATGGCACATATTTGTCGGATCTGCTTGATCTGCTTGATCCACATGTTGGTGGATCTTCTTCTTTAGAGTTGTAGTTTATGTTAAGTATTTTCATAATCAGTTTAAGGCACTTACTTGTATCGATTTGTACCGTACAATTGTGCAGTTCGCAAAAGGAAAACATAAGTCTAACTTCGGTACCATCTATAAACGCCTCAGATTTCTGTCGAGCCCGATCGTAGACCACAGGTTGCTTGTTCTGCAAACCATATTATAATTTAGTATAGACATTTGAAAGCTCTACTTATTTTCATACATAATCCAGTAGCATGTAGGGTTCGTAATTGAATATCCCCAATATGATTTCACGGCCTTGCAGATCCCGCATTTTAGTGGACATATCATTTCCGCTATCCCATATTACCTTCCCGAGTTGGACATCGTAGCGCTGCAGCGTGTCAAATGCTACTGGCATTGCATTTTTCTCCAAATGTCTCGGGCCCACAAAGTGATTAGTTTTAATCTCAAGCACACTCGAATTCAGAAACTGTGCGCTAACCAGCAGAGATCAACCCAAGATCTTTAAGAGCAGAAGCTGAGTACGAATTCCAAAGAATGACTAGCTTAAACTGTTTACCGTGAAAAATGTAGCCATCCGTATAGTTAGCCACATCAACAGATTGTTCCAGACGAAAATAAAGTAATTCCGGGTTGATCGCCAAATTGAGTACATACTCGCATTATAGAAATAACGAGCAAACTTTGGAATATGTTCCTGAAATGCTATGAAACTCTGTAAATATATAAAGAGAAATGTAATAAGAAATTAAATATAAGAGAAGTTTAGCCTGAATAAGACGATACAGTCATAAAATCTTAGTAACTTTTCGGCGTATCAAAAATCCGTCATTTCGCTATTTTTGAATTGGTTGATTTGTTTGAAAATATAAATTAAAATCAATCACGCGTAGTAGATGGATATCGGTGGGATTTAATGAGACCAGTGCTGGCTAATACTTTCAACAGTCAAACTGTTATTTTTGAGTAAGGATTTAGTATTTTTTCGATGCGTTGGTCACACTTACATTACGTGCGACAAAACAAATTGCAAACAATGGAAAAGCTCGCTCTCGCCTGTTCGTTGGGGTCCCTTGCTGGCAAGCCGCAGCGGGTTGAGCCAACTATACTGAATCTAAACTACGATTGTTATTTGGAGATATTTTCGTATCTTACTTCGGTCGTGGACAAATTAAATCTCGCAAGGTCGCATCCGCAGTTCCTCGAAGTGTTCGCTCAGGAGGCCCCTCGTTGGTATACCAAGATAGAAATGCAAACGCTTAGATGTCGTGACGATTGGGACTACCTACTGCGGATGTGCGGCGACCGCGTCATAGAGTGCGAACTGGTCTACGGACCATTTGACGGAAACTTAGCTTCGCATTTCTTGAATCTATTGAATGCACACTGCAAAAATGTGCAGCACTTTCAATTAGTGTTTATGTATTCTATATTGTATTTGAAGGATTATGTGAGTATTAATGTTCTACAACAGCTCCAGCACTACAGACTAAAATCCCTAAGTCTCAGCGATGGAAAGGCTGCCGACGGTGAGTATTTCAAATAGGCAATTGCTAGCACTTACATGAAATGTTGAGAATCGCAGACAAGGGCGCACAGCAGTTGAAGGAGACGTTTCCGACGCAACAAAGTATATAAATATATCGTTGTTGACCAAATTTGATCAAAATGGAACCGCAATATCAAATAGCCGCTATAGAAACCATAGGTCGAAAATCAAGTTGTATGAAAAACTTCAGATATTTATCATCAAATCAAAGATTTCTTATGTTTTCTACAGACTGATCAAATTTGGTACAAATCGAGCTACTATATCTTATAGCTGGCATAGGAAAAATCGTATGAAAAGTGAGTTTTTGTACGAAAATCTTTATAACATCCAAACCCTGCAATTGAGAGTTTTTTTTATACTTTACCCTAAACTAATTTATATAGTTTCATAAATTTGGTTATGAAAATCGGACCACTTTATATAGTTACAATAGGAACAAACAAAACTTGAGTTTTCGTATAGAAAACACGCCGAAGATAACTATTCTTTCTTGTTCTTAATTCTTTTCGACGCATTGGCACACGTTTTCAAGAGCTGAAGCAGAGATTTGAGAAAAAGTTAAAGTTACTGTTGTTTTCTCTGCTATAAAATTCTATACAACGAGTATTATTAATTTCATTGCAGTGCTACAGGTACAACATTTTATCGAACTAGAGATGTTGCATATAGATGGTTTTGATAAGAACTTGACAGACGCAGATGTCGCTCAGGTTCTAGGGGCACTGCCAAAATTGAGCAGACTTTCACTTCGATTTTCAATTAAGCGACAGTTTCGGCAATTGGCCGACCATTGTCCACAGCTTGAGCATTTGTCGCTGCAAAACTTTGAGGCATCTATGGCCGATGTCGGAGACTTTCCGGAACTTAAATCGCTTCGTTTAATTTGGCGCTTATCTACGGTACTGAACAACCAATTGTTTGAAAACTTAGCCGAACGCTACGCAGATCGCTTGGAGCGACTACAGCTCACCAAAGTTGTACCAGAGGTGGTGGACTACATAGTGGCATTAAGGAAACTCAACATGCTGTACTGTCATTTGTGGCCCAGTGAGGCGCTGATACACTTAACCCAATTACAGCAACTCGTGTGTCTGAATTTGCAGTGCATTGAAACGGCAGTCAGCCTAATGCCGCTGCTGGACTTAGTAAGCAACTGCTCCAAGCTAAAGCATTTGAAACTGGGCACGCGCTGGCAGATGGCTGGACTGGAGGACTTTGTGTGCGCCGTGCAGGACGAGCTGTGCCGTCAAGCAGCAATTGGAGTTCGTCAGCAACTTATGCTCACACTGGAGTTCGCAGCAGCGCCAGAATTAAAAAAAAAGGTTGCACTTAACTACATATTAAAAACATCACTTTCTTATAATATCCATTCGAATTTCAGTTGAAGGAGAAAACATATTGCCAAGAGTTGCGATTAGATTGGCTTGGCACGGTATGCCTACTGTGTCGTCCAGATCGCCACACCAAGGAAGACATTCTCCCGAGTTGCGAGTTACCTCAAATTGGCCTTGATCTATGGTAACTGTCAGTCTCAGTATCCAATCATTGTAGGCTATGGGGATATCCTCGAATTCGGTTCGTTTCAGCTCATAGTTATAAAAGTCGTCGTCGTGCTCCAAACTAAACCATTTTTGTGGCTCCAAAATAATCACGGGCAATGGTATGCTCGTATCTAGTTGTATGTCGAATGAGGAGTGCCATATAATGCATGTGGCATGTGAATCCGCAAAGTATTGCTGAGCTGTAATACATTGCGTCAGGCTCCTAATTTATCGTAATTGTTGTAAAGTTTCCTTTCTTATGCACAACTTACCTAGAAAACTTGGAACGGTGGGCCAAGAATTGGGTTCCTCTGACATGGCTATTTAATCGACTAAATAGTCAATCTGAAAGATTTTATGTCAAACTGCAGCTATATATAGGCGCCCTAAGACAAATAAACTTGTACCTGTCCTAGGGTTGCATTGCTCACAATGCTAGTCAAAAATGTAAGAGTCCTTGTTGTAATAATATACTAATCTAGATTCTTGTACCCATTGTTGAAATTTAGAACTTATAAACTTGTTTATAAACTAAACCAACCGATTGAACGAAATCCCAAAATCTATAAAATATCAACCATTTACCAGATCGGATAACTGGCACTGACATTGACACCATATCTTTTCATCTTAGTTAGTAGTAAAAATTTGAAACTGAGATCGGCAACATAACTTTAAATACTTTGCTAACTGAGCTAAGTTTCATTCCTTTCATGAAACACCATTAATATTGTTATATTATTACTCATTTTTATTAGCAATATTTCTAAAATATAAATAAGCAGTTGCTATATAACCAAGTTAACATCCATCCCTAGTTACTGGATGCTCCTTTGATGTGCCAAGCTAATTGGACTTATTAACTGCATGCACAGAAACCTCCAACTGTTGAAATATTTATTGAAATACTTAAATATATGTGGTAACCATTATCGTAATCGACTTGTACAAACTAATTTCCTTTTGAATTAAATGTGTGTTACAATAAATTACAAACTAAACAGAAATTATATGGTTAATGCGTGCCAAGTCATTACGGGCGCGTGTTTGGTATTGAAAATAACATTTAAAGTGCTGTCAAAGCTTGGGATTTTCACTAGATGTGTGAATTTAAGGGAAAACTTAAAAACCTATTTCTTTTTGAACTTAATTTGCGTCACTCCTAAGCCTTAACGGTTGCACCACCGCTGCCCAGGGATTTCATCAGTTGATAGCATTCCTTTAGTTTACGCTTATCGCCCACCTTTTCCAGGGTTTTGGCCGCCTCGGCCAACAGGCCAGCACGTTCCCCGGGTGAACTCAACAGAGCCGGCGGCAGATACTTACAGGCCACATACATGGCGGCTGCACGCTCCCGCTCGCCGCCCTCAAAGTTCTGATGCCGACGATCCTTGCTGCCGCAAAATATAGATGAGTGGGCGTTACGTGAGCGCAAGCTCCTGTCTAGCAGCTGCTGCGTGGGGCACGGTGAGGCGCCGGCCATTAAACGACAAACGGCCTCATACAAATAAATTCGTGACTGAGCATTCTGTGAATGGATAAAATGGTCACTTAAGCAGGCATCGGATGGATGGATTAAATCTTGCTTACGGGTATATTCTCGACAATGCTACGCAGTGAATTCATATCCGTTTGAAACTTTTCAAGCACATCACCGGGCACCTGATAGTAGCCATCATCCTCAATGTTCATGTGCTCCAGCTCCCACAATGCAGTGCGCGTCTCCAGCAGCCAGTCGCAGGTTAGCAACTGGAAAAGCTGAATCAAATATTAATAATTAGCAACCGAAGCTGGATCATGATTTTATACCCTTGCAGAGATATCTCGTCCAAGCTCACCAATTCTGAGGTTCATTATGGCCCTAACATGTAGCTGCCATAGGAACGATCGGTCGCAAATTAAGGTTAAGTATGAACAAATTTTCTGCAAGGATATTTTTCTTTGGCACCCCGAAGATAGGTGTTCTAGTAATGGTATTTATTAATTATCAAAACAACCTATCCCCGTCAACTAATGTTGCTAATGAGCTGCACGGAGCTTGCACTGCGGTTGTATTGCCTCGGGAAAATAAAACAGACAATGCGACTACAATGCACCTCCATGGCAGCTCTGGAGTTGTCGCCATCATATGAGGGGCTCAGGATACAGCATCCTATGAGCCACTTGGCTTACCAGTTTATTGCCCTTGACATTGGTTATGCGATTAACCGTCAGACATTCTTGCAATTGGACACTAGACTCATCGCAGAGCTTGTTAATCGAGTGCTTAAGGCGTTTGTCTAAACTGTTGCCATTGTTCCTGCAATAAGATGAGAATTTTACAGAGAGTGCATACTAATAAAAGTTAGCACTTACATGAGCAGTATCATCTTGGCGCGTAGCACCGCATGCAGTGCCTTGGGCAAATGATCATTGTCCCCACTGTGCTGTAGTTGAGCCGGCAACTGTTTGATGCTGTCGTAGAGCTGCTCCGCAAGAGTGTCTTCCCCGAGCAGCCAGTGGACGGCTATTTCCAGGACATTGGCCCACCACACAACGTTCGTGTCGCGCTCATCCTCGTCCGCCCACAGCGTGTCCCGCAATAGTGAAGTGTACTTAAGCACATTGCTGACAATTGTGCCGCTGTGCTGCTGTAGCAATTGCTCCGATTCGCTGCCCGTGCCGTTGTTGATGCTGCTGTTTGGTGCGGACTTGTTTGACTTGTGCGACCCGGCGCCCACGAGACACTGTATGGCCTTGTGCAGCAGATGCTCGCGATATTGCTGCAATAGGAAAAATGTAGCTGTTTCTATTGCTGGGTGCTACTGACTTACCTTGATGGCATGCGCAGCTGGATCGCAAGGATTGCGCAACCGTGTAAAGAAGCCATCCTGGTCGACGGCGCTCAGCTCGTAGTCGAAAACGTGCGCACCGAAATAGCCATACCCATAGGTTGTGAACGCCCAGCGCAGCTCCTGCGTTTGCTCAGCGGCACGCGTCCTTACACATTCCTGGCGCGCCCTGCTCATATAGTAACGAGCACAGAGCTGCTGCAGCAATTTGGGCGCGCTGCGTTTCATGCGCAGCGCTGCCATTACGTGGATGCAAATGGTCTCGCGCGGCGTCAACAAACTGTTGGCCACCTCGGCCATGTTGCTAGCATAGAGAGCCAGCATGACGCCGTTGCGATCGGAACTGCGATTGCCAGTCAGATGTAGTTGATTCAGCCGATTGAACAGCAGCGCCAGCTCCCGGGCCGAGGCCAAGGCGCGCTTACGAGTCGAGGCACTGCAGAATAGTCCGCCCGCGCGACGTGACAACACTCGACCCAACCAGAGGCGATGAAACAGAAAGCGCTGAAATTGCCAACTGGTCTGCAGGTAGCACTCGAGACGCGTAGCCGGCAGACACAATCCAAACATATGCAGACAGTTGAGATAACCAGCGTAGGCCTGCGCTACCTGGCCCTGGGCAAAGTGCGCCTCGGCACGCTGCTTTTGTTGATAGTACATGTCCGTTTGCTCATCCAGCTGGGGATCACCGTACACCAGCAGCTTAACCAGGCAGCCCAGCATCAGCAACAAATTCAATAGCCACAGCCACGAGCTATGTTCCCAGCCAATGTAACCCGTATTATCTGCAAAAAAGCGTGTTAATAATTTTTATTTGAGCAGTATTTATAGCGGCTGGTTTCCGCTTTGTTCAATGTGAGCTTACCATCCGTATCGTAAGCCAAAATGCTGCGCCGTTGACGGCTCAGCTCGCTGCCCATATCGTCATCAATAAAATCATTACCATCGGCACCAAACTGGCTGCGTTGGAACAGCGCCTTGAACGGATTAACTGCCAGGACGGCGAACATGAACATGGAGAGTGCTATACGTGAATGGGTGGCCATGCCGCGCATGGAGCTGGGCTCCACCAGCATCCCATCGTTGGTGATGCCGCTGCTGCAGCTGATCGTAGAGCCACCGTAGGGCGACGATGGATTTGAAATGTCCGAATGCAGCGGCGTCAGCGACGGATCGGAGACATCGCTTGGCGGCGGCGTTAGACCAGCATCTGGATCACAGGCCATTGATTGCTGGCGACGTTTCTTCGAGCTGCTGCTGGGGGAGGACAGGCCAACGTTGCTGTTACCCAGCTGCAGCAGATCCTTCACCTTAGAGCCGTCGCGCGCCATCAGCTCACGCTGCAAGCGCTGCAGCTCACACTTCAGTTCATAATTGTGGCGCTGCAGATCCCGTATCTTGTCAATGGACTTGCGCAGCACCGCCGACTTGTTTAGCTTGGCCGCATCGCCCACAACGAGATTCTTGAGCTCCGTTATCTTGTCATTTATAGAGGTGCGATAACGACGCTCAATGGCATTGTGCGCCGAACGCTTCACTTCCTTAACTTTCGGTTGCACGCGTTGAATGGCCACCTTGGGATTGCCAGCAGATGCTACAGGAGTAGGAGCCAGCTCCTTGGGCGTCGTCTTGGTCGTCGTTATGGTCTCTGAAATTCCCATATCAACGCCATTTAACGGCCATTTAGGAGTCATCAATTCATTTAATGGTCCATGTCGCGACTTCTTTGGTGCCCCTATTGTCGCCGCTGCTGCTGCCGGCGGCAGCACTGGCGTTGCATCAGCTGGCGCCAGCTCCACGGCTGCTGCAGACTTCGGCGTGGTCTTGGGACTGGCGGTCGCTGCTACCTTCTCCAAAACCGGGGTCCGATTACCGGTCGTCTGCAATAAGACAGCTGGCAGCTTCGTGCCTGCCGCAAGAGTCGCTGATGCCGGCGTCGTTGGCGATGATACGGCTGGCAGCTGATACACATAGCCGTTATTTGTTCCCGCTGCAATCAGTATGGTGGTTGTGGGGGGCTGTGGCGGCGGCGGTTGCTGCTGCTGCTGCTGCTGCTGCTGCCGCTGACTGGTGTCCATATGATGTATGGTCGTTGTAGGCTGTGGCTTAAGCGACAAGCCCGGCGAAATGTATCTCGGGCTGGAGACAATCAGGGGATCTTTATAGCTTAAACCATTACTGGTATTAATCAGGCACGAAAGGGGTTGATCGATTTTTAAACGCTGCTGCCGTTGTTGTTGTTGTTGTTGCTCTGCTATAAATTGATGCAACAGCGAACTTGACGGCAGGAAATTGGCATTCAGATGCGACGGTTGGTCCCTTTTGATGTACAGCGGTGAAGCGTTATCGCTTTTTATATGCTGCTGCTGCTGCTGCTGTTGTTGCTGCTGTTGTTGTTGTTGCTGCTGCTGCTTCTGTTGTTGTTGCTGCTTCTGTTGTTGTTGCTGTTGTTGTGCCTGCTGTTGCTGCTCCATATCCATGGCACACTCAAGCAGCGGCGGTGATCCGTTTATCTCGAGACTGATGTTATCGTCAAACTGGCCCTGATCCAGGTCCATTTCTTTAATAAAGTTCAGCATATCAGAGGGTATCATCTCGTTGAGTATATTGAGCGCATCCTCCTCCTCCTTCAACAGCTCCAGCGTGTCGCCCATCCCGTTGGACATGAACTCCATGTCAAATGTTGCAGGATCCATGTCCATTATCTTTCAGCTAATGTGATGGATTGACTTTATTTGGTGTTGACTCTGCTGATAAAATACATAGAATATACAATAGTTGCTTGACTAACATTTAACCTTTATAAATACCAAATTATTATTATGTTTTTAAGTGGAAATAAAACTAATAACTAATATTCCGTCATATTCCAGACGCGAGCGTAGTATCAACGCAGTGAAAACCAGTATGACGATATGAGAGCGCATATGACGCAAATTACCATATGACATGACACCTTTTTTTTATATGACTAATAAGTTTGGAAACTGTATGCGTAACTGTAAATAATGAAATGGTTTATCGATTACCGGCGTATTTAGATAAATGCATGGATACCCAATATAGCAATTAACTAGTTACAGGGTATTCATGCTGTAATCATTGTTTTGTTTATGAAATTTCAATTTCAAAGCGGCGCAATAACAGGCAAGCAGAAAACAAAAACAATACAATAATAAACACACGCACACAATAACAAACACACACACACACACAAACGCATGCATGTAAACATTCGAAAGCACAGCGTCGACCAATCAGAATGCGCGCGCAAGATCATACGATGTGACGCTGTCAGCCCAGGTTTCCAAGTAATTGTAGAAGGGTAATTAAAATGAGCAAACACGTTGTAATGTAGAATATATGTTCACTATTTGCAATGTTTAACATTTAATAAGCCGAGTTGAAGCAGGTAAAACACCTACCTATGCAATAAGCTTTTTGTTGTTTTGTAAATTGTTATTGCGGTTTGTGGTTTGCCATAGTTATGACACATATGGATTGCAGTTTACACACTAGCTTGACTGCCAGCTGGTTGCGCACATTGTAAGTGTTTGTATGTTTATCCTTCTAATCAATAAGAATATTGTAATGGAACTTAGCGAACAAAATTAGTAGCCGAAAGGGCGACACTAAAAACACTGATGGGCTGAATATATCGATTGATATCGATATGCTTATGTATTAAGTGTGACTGTATTTGAAAGGCACGATAATACCATAAGCGGGGCTGCCACAAGTACTATAAACTTATCGATACACCAGGAGCAACTCTGGGTCAGGGCAATTGAAAATTGTACAATACTAGTTGTAGCTGCCATGTTTCACTTCCTGTGCTTGCGAACAAAATAGAATCGCCAAGAAAACCCTGCGAGTGAGTGTTTCAACATCACACTCGAAAATAACATCAAAGTGGTAGTTGAAAGAGTGCCACAACTCGAACCGCACTTATACCAACACAGTAGCAGCCAAAAACTCAAGTCAAGAAAAACAAAAGTTGCGGCAATTAGCAGCAAACGAAAACTTTGCCGCACTCGAAAGGAGAGGGGTACTTTATTTTTTCTTGCTTTTATTTTTGGAAGCGCGTGTGTGTAGGTGTGTGTGCGCGTTTGAGGGAGAAGAACAACGAACGTAGCTAGAAAGATGGCAGACTCGGAAAAACAGCAGCAGCTACCCATTGAACAGCAGCAGCCGCTGTCCCAGGAAGACCAACTGGATGAGGGGCAGCTAGCGCAGGGCAAGCCCGCGCCGCCACCAAAGGAAATAATTGGTAAGCTTACAATTCAATTTGCATTTTCATTCATGCAAACACATGGCGAGTGCTACCAAAATAGCAATGAAAGGAACGGCGAGCTGTATATGAATGTATGTATGTATGAAAAATGTGCGTGTTTATAAGTGTGTGTGTGTGCGAGTCTTAAAATATACGCGCGACGCCATTTTGTATGCGGCTACATATGTACATACATATTCACACGTTCGCCGGCTCGCCTGCCGCATGAGAAAAGCGGCGCAAGAAACGAAATGAAAATTCTTTTTGCCGGTGGGACAGACCACCCCCGCGGCCCCGTCACGCGCCTGTCCGAACAAATGTTGGCAACCCAATTTGTTACCCGCCAACTACGTTGCCGCTGCTCGCTCTCTGTGCGCGCACTCTCTTGATTTGAAACGAGAGTGAGTTGTATGCGTGTGCATGTATGTATGTATGTAGGTCTGTGTTCATTGTTTTGGTAACTTTATTTGTATACACTGGCGTTTAAGCGCCCAGAAGACTATTCCGGCATGTGATACAAACAAAAACAATGGCCAGTGAATTAGCTATAAATAAATAAAATTATGGGCTTTGCATTAAGCCATTGCCTAACTAGTTAAGTTTCTGAAATAAAAGTTCTGTAAATAGGGAAAATACGATATTGTTAAGTAAAGCAATTGAACATTCCAATTGTTCTCTATAGCCAAAGAATTTCATGCAATAACTAAGTAGTTATCTGAGTTGTTCATGAGCAACTAGCTAAATTGAGTGAACAACGTTCATCCAAGGCTAGTTCATGTCCCCAAATTCAGATGTATGCCATTTTGGCTTTGAAATTTGCACTTATCGATAATTGTTCGATAATTTGTGTGTGATTCGCTTCTTTTATATGAATATTTAATTAAACAAAGCGTTTCATTATAAAATAATTTTTAAACACATGTTCACGCTTCTAATGTTGCAAATTAAATTAAAATTGGTTTTTCTGACGCATTTGCAGCCACCAAAGTCACCGGCACCGTCAAATGGTTCAACGTGAAGAGCGGCTACGGTTTCATCAATCGCAACGACACCAAAGAAGATGTCTTTGTGCACCAGAGCGCCATAGCGCGCAACAATCCCAAGAAGGCGGTGCGTTCGGTGGGCGATGGCGAGCTTGTTGAATTCGATGTGGTTATTGGCGAGAAGGGCAATGAGGCGGCCAATGTAACCGGGCCGTCTGGCGAGCCGGTGCGTGGCAGTCAGTTTGCTGCTGACAAGCGTCGCAATTTCCGCCCCTGGATGAAAAAGAATCGCCGCAAGCAGCCCGGTGAGGGTGATGAGGGCGATGAACTGGCATCGATACATCAGCAGCAGCAGCAACAACAACAGCACGATGGTCAGCAGCAGATGCAGTCGGGTCCACGCCAGCCACGTCAGAACTATCGCCGCGGACCCGGTGGCGGCCCTGGTGGTCCACCCGGTGGTCCACGGGGTGCACCACGTGGCGGCGGCCCAGGCGGACCACCTGGTGGACCCGGCCAACGTCGCTACAACAACTACTATCCGCGCCAGACGCGCCGCGTACTCGGCGGTGGCGATGGCAGCGTTGAGCCGGGCGTCCATGATCAGAATCCCGATGGTGTGCAGCGAGGCGATGGACAGCCGCGTCGCGGCGGAGGCGTTGGTGGACCCCAGCGACGCTTCTTCCGACGCAATGGACCACCGCCACGTCGTGATGGCGGCGAGTACAGTAAGTAGCCGAAGGATTTCATTTGAAAATCAATCTAACCGCGCATTTTGCTCATCTCCCCCTCTCTAGTTCAGGGCGGCCAGGGACCGCCACGTCAGCCGTTCCGTCCGCGTCGTCAGAATCGTAAACCCAATGGCCCTGGTGGTATGGAGCAGCAGCCACAGCAGGTAATGAACTAAAAAGCCAAAAATAGAACAAACAACAACACCAACGATAACAACCACAACCACAAGAACAGCAACTAGCAGCACAGCAACAATAACAACATGGCTTTCGGTGGCGGCAACAACAACTAATGACGAAATGCATTAAAATGTGCTCATAATTAACTAACTAACATACACACACTCACACACTCCATACACATACTAATTTAACATACAATTTAAACCATAAAATATAAGAGGCTTTGGTTCTTAACATATCTGTTAAAATGCATGTAACAGCGCGCCGCTGATTTAACATATGTATTTAACTGTACATAGAATTAACTGTGGGCTAACATAATGCAACGAAGAAAATTTGTAAAACTCAAATGCATAACATTTTCCAAGTGTTTTAAACCAATTTGATTTTTATTTAATTCTTTTGTTCTTTATTATTATTTCAATCTCTGACATAATGATCACCCCCAAACCCCACCCCCAATCCCACACAGAATGGCGCTCAAGAGCTGCAAAATACAACAACAGAAAGCACCGCATAGAAAGAGTAAAGTAAAAGAACATCAGAAACAACAACAACAACATCAGCTGCCGCCAATTCTGTAAATTGCAGAAACAACAACATGAGCAGCAGCAGCAGAAACAACAACAACAAAAGATGCAGTAGCAAAACATTAACAAGCTGAACAACAACAACAACAAGAAAGATAATATCCATGTAAATTTGTAAATGGGCCGCCGCGTCATTTCGTTTTGTTTTTTTTTAACTGGGCCAAGCGACAGCAAAACAAAAATGTAAAATTTCTAAAGGGAAAACAAGAAAATACCAAGAACTTCAAAATCAATGACAAGTAATTTTTGGTAAACAATATTTATGTAGTATGTGCATGGCAAAAAATTGCATAAATTTCAATTGTATTATAAAAACAGCAAATCCAAAAAAACAAAAGTAAATAAACTTGAATATACAAGCAATAAATCTAAAATACTTACTATGTATGTATATGTATTTAAAATATCTTATATTTATGCAAACACATTTATTATACAATTATTTAACTACATATTTATGAATTTTGTAATTTTACACGAAAGTTTTGTTGCGCGTTTTTACCAGCTTTAATTTGTTGAGTTTCGTTTTGAAGATGTTAACATAACCTTACATTAAATATGGATTCACACTCACCCATTCACTCATTGATAGGCCCTAAGAGCTGCATCTAAAACCCGTAGGGACATAACACTAAAAGTCACATTTAAATTTTACCAATCTACCAGAAAAGGGAAGAGAACAGGCGAGAGTAACTAGAAAAGCCCCACAAATGTACATGAACATCAAGCAACAGCATATGAGAGAAACATCTTGTAATTCACAGCAAAGAGAGTATATACAAAATGCAGAAGGCAACAAAGAAAACGTTTAAAAAAAAGAACTAAAAAAAATTATATTGGAAAAAATAAAAAAATTGAAAAATATTAAAAGCATTTCAATTGGTTTTGGGTTCATTTATGGAAAACAGTTGCTCCATTTCGGTTCAAAAGGTTTCATAAAGTCTGGTGTATTCCAAACAGCAAGCTTAAAAATTATTACAAAAGTTAATATGTTCAAAAGGCACAGTATAATATAGTTAGTTATAGTACATCTTGGCATACTCCACTGATGTAGAAACGAAAAATTACTTTATTTTGATTTTTTGAAGCAAACTTGGTAAGTTGATAAGCAAACTCTTGTAAAGATTGTTTCGGATTCTTATCTATGTTGACTTGATAACGAACACTTGCCTGATATTTTTTTTATTTATTTTAAATGATTTGTCGGTTTGCAGGGTTTTACAAATGGAAAACATCGATGGGAATGAGTCTTAAGAATCCATCTTTCTTTATTTTTCTAAAACAAATGAAATAAGACATTCAGTTAGAAATCAAGTAGATTTTTATTTGTATACCCTAGCAAAGGGTATTTGTCTCGAAATGTGTAATGCGCTGAAGGGGACGTTTCCGACCCAACAAAGTATATATGTATATTCTGAATAAGTGTGAATGGACGAGTCGATATAGCGTTGTCCATCTGTCCGTCTGTTTCTATCCAAACTAGTCTCTCAGTTTTAAGGCTATCGTAACAAAACTTGGCACAGATCCTTACTTTTACTGCAGGCAGCACATATGTCGGAACTAGCCAGATCGGAGTACTGTAACATATAGTTGCCATAGGAATTATCGGTCGAAGAACATGTTTTTGTATGAAAAACTGTATAGTTTATTAAAATATCCTCCCCAAACCGAGTGTCTGTAGAGTTTATACAATCTGACTAAATGTGGTCAAAATTAGACTAATATATACTATAGCTGCCATAGGATCGGGTGAAAAATTAGTGTATGAAAAACTTTTTGTATTACACCCAAACTCAGGTAGTTTTATTGTACTTATATATCGGCTTATACATATAGTTTCCTATAATGTTATCAAAATCGGACCACATAAGTATCTCCCATAGGAACAATCAGACAAAAATTGAGTTGTATAAAAACATTGCTACTAGGGTATATAGCTTCGGAATGCCGAAGACAGTCGTTGATTGTTGTTTTTATTTTTTTTACTGTTTAATTTGTAGTGCCAAATTGGTTGCATAATTTATAAATTATTAAAATTAAACTAAGATAAGATGATTACGATTGTAGCTTATAAATTGGTCGTGAGCGATGTAACTGTTGAGATATTCAATCGTTCCAAACGACCCAAAACTAGAAGCTCATCAATCGAACGTTTTGCATAAAATTTTTGATCCTCGCTCAGCTTGAGGAATGCATGCGCCCAGGCACGGGCATAGCTTTCCGCTTCGGATACCGCACTGGCATCGATGTGCATGGTGTTTGCGGAGTTTGGTCTAAGTGTTTCCTGGTTGAAGTCCTGTGTTTGTTCCTCAGCTACCTCTGAATCCATTTCGATGGCCTGATCCTCGGCCATGTCCGGCGACCAGGAATCTTCTTCGGAGAATAGCTTTAGAAGCGGGCGCTCATTGTATGGCAGTGGCGCTTCCGGCAACTCAATATGCTCCAACTGTAGATAAATAACAGGAATGTCAGCAAAACCTTTTGACTTTTATATCCAGAGTGCATTAAATATTTGACACGAATATGCAACGCATTGAAATACATCTTTCCGAACCCATAAAACATTTACACATATTCTTAATCAGGATGACGAGCTGAAACAAATATTTGGCAAGGAGTATACATATATCTTTGGTACCCCGAATTTAGCTCTTATTTCTGGTTTTATTTGATTGGGGAAAAACTGAATTCCGGTCCTTGCCTGCCCTTGACACCTACCTCTGCATCCAAGGTAGCTGAGACATGCGACTCTTCATAATCATCCTCCGCATCGCTGTATGGAAGAGTTTCTGTCGGTGGCAGCCATTCAGTGCGGCTGCGCTGCGGCGGCAGTGGCTCTGCGCCACACTGCTTTAGGAAACGGACATGGCATTTGTGTATGCGCAGATTGGACGTAGTGCCTCCGGTTGATTGCATTACACGCTTGCAGCCCAAGCAATAGTATCTCCATTTAAGCTTGGTGCCGTCGGGACGCGCGATTTCCCGGTACACGTTCCAAACGGTGCTGCGTTTGTTCTTCTTCACCAGCCTGTAGTGGCCATCATGAATTTTCAGCAATATGTCCAGCTGGGATTCTGTGCATTTTGCCTCTTCTTCCTGAACATTTATGACAAACATCCCCTGTTTTAAATTCTTTGCCATAATAATAATAAGAACAACATGGGAAAATAGACCCTCTGTTTATGTGTTCTCTGCAGTGTGACCAGTTCCTAAAAGCGAAATATGCCGTAGCTTTACCATTGAAACTATTCATCATTGTTGTACTTTATCGAGGAAAAAGTACTGAAAATCTTCGCTTCTTATTGCAGCTGGATGGAAAAGTAGTAGTTAATTCAAAGTTGTTAACATATATTGAAATTATGGCGTACAATTTTCAAATTCTTCCCCTACCGCCCAGTATTTAATTGCCAAAAATCCATCCCAAGCAGCAATAGCCATAAAATACCAACTTTAACGTAAGGTTAAATGAGGCGCCGACGTAAGCGAACACTGACAAAATTTCCTCTCGCTACACAACTCGATTGATTTCTCCATTTATATTTTCAATCAATCAATAGCAGCTAAATGCCATATTATAAAAATTTTAATTGAAAAATTGTCCTTGAGAACTTGATTGGTTCTGAACAATTGACAAGTTGTGCCCAAACCTTTAGTTTCCTCTAATAATATTACAAAGGTTTAGGTTTAAGTAAGGACACAATAAACAAATAAATGGACAAAATGTATGTTTGATGAGAATTGAAAATATGCTTAAAGATATATGTCATGTTTATTCATTTGACTTTGTCCTTAATAAACTTATAAACAACAAAAAAAACGTTACAAGATCTATTCATGCTTAGTTTTTATGTTTTGTCCTTGTATTATTTTTTTGTATTCCGAAGTAATTCGATTAGAGTTTTGCTTATTGATGATAAGTCCCTGGATATATGTTTCATGACCTGCAGTTTTTGCTTCTCAACTGACAACATTTCTTCCTCAATTTTCCACTTTCTGTCTGGTATGCATGTTTCTGCTTTTAATTGAGTTTGATATATATCTATCTGTGGCCTTTGTGTTACCGGTGGAGGATGCTCTTCTTTTAATTCCACATGTTCATCGTCTACTCTTATTTCTGCTTCTTTTTTATCTACATGTTCCTCTTCTTCTACAGCTTCTGCTCGTTCTCTTGCCTCACGTATTGGCTCCGCTAAATTATCAGCCACATGTGGCAACACGTTGTGTTCGATTTCTAGATCACTGTTGTCCGTCCTGAAATACGACTCTGTGATTGGGAAATAAATATATGAATGCTGTTCCAATATTGTTTTGTACACCATTTTATACCAGTATTTTCGAATATAATCTCCTCGAAATCAGCGGGCGCAGCAGCTAAAAGTGATTGAACTCTTTTAAAATACCGCCAATTGGTGGGTTTGCCGAAACTTATTTTATCGGCTTCTAGCCTATAAGGCAACATTTTTATAATAAAACTTATACTCTTAAAAAAGAAATAGTTGTGATGATGATTTACCTGAATTTTCTAGACATGTTGTCCATTTTAGTTTTTATTTCACGGGTGGTTGGTCCATATTCACTCATTTCTTCCGCCATTTCCTTGTGTATTTGGCAATTTTTCCGCTTACCTCGAATATCGTTTAAGTTTTTCTCCCACAAATCCAGGAATATGTTAGTCGATTTTGGTGTCCATAAAAATCGACTTAGACCATCTATTTCAGATAGCATGCGTTCTTTTTGTACTGGGATTATGGCTTCGCAATCCATGAACATCCTATTAGGATTGTCCTGGAGTAGACCTATGTCTTCGTCCTCTCCTTCGGAGGATAGACATATATCTTTATATATTATCTGCGGATTGGCAGGTGCAGGTGGCGTGGCTTGTGCCTTTTTACTGTACGGCACTGGTGCTGGCGCTTTAGCTGAGGAGGAATCCTCAGAGAACAGTTGGAGCAACGGGCGTACAGTGGTTGCCGGCTTTAATACGGGTTTGTGACTGACGGCTGGCTCTAGCTGCAGGAACAACATTTTAGTTTAAAATAGTAGCAAACTATTAGTAGGGCACGCACCTCCATTTCTGGGGGATCATCCTCCATATCGCTGTATGGCGCCAAGTCGTCATCTTGATACTCCTCGTGTTGATATGACAAATTCCGCATTACCTGGCTTGTTAACGTGGTTTGGATGAGACGCTTCTGACGCTGCTTTTCAGCTGCCGTGAAATTGACTTTGCCCGTTGTTTTTGGCTTCTTGGTGCCGTTGATAACGCGATAATGTTGGACAGAGTTGTGTCCATTTGTGGGCCTCATTATGCGCGCGAAATTAATGTAATATTTGTTTGCTTGAATTTGTTATAAATCCGCAGCTGCTCGCTTTAGTTTAGCTAACGCTTTACAACACTTTCGATAACAATCGAATTTCGATTACAGGCCAGTGTTTACTAGTTCTGGTTCGATAAGCTGTGCTTTTGGCGCCAAAACAAATTTTAAATGTGGCCTATCACACATTTCCTATCGATTTAAAATATTTTAATTTCTTGGTACTTTATATTAAGTCCAAGAACAGGATTTATTAAGAATTTGTATAGTAAAATACAGAATGTAGAGTAAGTGAGAATAAAGATTGCTCTAAATGAGTAGTTATTTGTTGATCTAAATAAATTGCTCAGCTCTACAATTGTCATTGAGTCTATGCAGATTCGCACGCATTTTAGATAATCAGTTACATTTGGGGCTAGCAAAGAAAGAGCACAAGAAAAAAACGGACGACAACAATCAACGACAATTGCGGCACGATTACGACTAATGGGAGCTGTGCCATCTTTCAATGAATTGAAAAGCCGAACCCCACGGCTTAGTTTGTTTGACCAGCAGCAGCTCCGGCTTCAAGTGTTGTCTGACCGAGAAACTGACGTCGACATGCAAGCCATCAGCCAGCTAAATTGTGCGTTGCCTGTGGGAGAATTCTGCAACCGGTTTAGGAACAGCGTCTGATCTTTGGCTCTGCCATTCGAGCCTCAATTTTAGCCGGCTGCAAAGGTTTGGCTCGTGCTTAGTTAGGGTTCTGTATGCGCAGCTGCTTTTGGCCAAAATTTAGCACTTAAATTGTCACTTAATCGAAAATTCAACTTTATTGGAGGCCACAGGTGCACAGTATTTGGCGCGTGGTTCATTTGATGAACCAGCTGTTGGTTGTTGAACTGCTGCTGTAATCTTTTGGTTCAATTTGCCAAGCTCCAACGTGGGCCACAAAACAAAGAAATAAGTGTGGATTCATTTATCGCTCCTTTCCTTATTGCTCAACAAAACATAATTGTTTCTTGCGGTTTTTTGTGACCGTTCGTTGCGACGTTGCCTTGGTAACATTTGCTGCTGCCAGTTGGGGGCATGGGGAGCATACCGACAACCAAAGCAACGACCATGACTTTGTGCAACTGGCGACATCGAAATGTTGCTGTTGCGGCAACTGGCAACTTGATTATGGCCCATGCATTGGCATCATTATGGCGATGGCGAGACCTTATTTGTTTGCCGCATAATTTAAGTTAAAGCCCCGTACAAATGTCGCGTCATTGTTGCAATGACTGTTGTTGCCTACGCGATTGCATGCAGCATGTTGCTGATGGCCGTGCCCAGGCTCGACTCTGACTGCGTCTCTGGCTGTTGGCTGCTGGCTGGCGCTTGATTGCAGGTTGTCATGAGCAAACTCAGCTCATCCAAAGCCCCGCTCGGTCTGCCTGCCGTCTGTTGCTGCTGACATGTTACATATCCCATAGGCATCCATGCCCATGTCTCTCAATTGCATTTATGTTTGCCATGTCCCTTTTTGACGTGGGTCGATTGTATTCCTTGAGCTTTAGTTTAACTGGCTTGTGTTTGCCGTCTGGGTGTGTCATTGGATGCTGCAGTTAGCCGCTTCTTTGGTTCTGGCTCGTGTCACGAGAAATAACAATGTATGTATGTCTGTACTGTATACTATAGAATACCATCTGTAGCACAACTCACGCACACTTCTCTAGTTGCACGTTCACACACACTTCTTAGCCATATTTATACAAATCTACCATAGACCGGCGTAGCTTAAGGTCTATGTGGGTGGTGCAACTAGATAAGATATGTTTACTTAAACCTAACAAAGTCTACACAAATGTGGCACAGCTGAAGTGTTCCCAAGCCAGCTTAAGTACTATCTGCTGGCAGAGTTTACATTTAAATGCATAGGCAACTTTTAGGGTTAGAAACGTCCGGCAAGGAACGACAATAGGTGAGGAACATCCGCTAACGAACGACTTTTATGTTTGTAGCGATCGATAGAAGTTCTGAAAGCTTATAAAAACTAATATGCACATACAAAACAATAAAATTGTTAACGGTTATCAATGCAAGCATCTAACAGTGGAAATCATTAGAAGTCCACAACAAGAACAGCTCTTGTAAGACCAAGTTTGGAAAAGTTAGAGATAACTAATAAAGATTCAACTGGGCTCTGGATGACCAGATTGAACCTCGAAACTAATTTGATTTGACGAAAGTCAATTAACGATAGCTTCGAATGGACCGGTATATGTATGTTGGGGGATGGGGCTTATCTGGGCGTTAGTGCGCGCTTCTAACAATTCGGGGCCATCAAATAAATTATGTGCGTACTCGCATGTGGAAGAAACAGTAGCTGTAAAAGTTAATGAGCGGCGGAGCTGGCACAAAACGCAAACGAATAACAAGAAACGACAACAGCAACAAGAACAACCAGAAGTCAAAACAAAAACAAGGAACGCATCTCGATCGAAGAGCGCGTTTGTTTTGATTATGTGACAAACAAAGCAGAGGCAGAAAGAAAACGACCAAAACGAGAAGGAATAAAATACAAAAAAAACGACGGCGTTGGCTTTTAATTTAAAAAAGTTGCTGGCAAAGCAGCATAAAACGTGCAGCGCGCGAAAGAGAGATAGAGAGCAAGAGAGAGAGATAGAGAGATCACATGACAAGAGAGATGAGAAATAGAGGTAGATCGAGCAAACAAGCGCAACAGGCAAACACACATTTGCCACATGTGGCAGGCAGTTAAACTCAAACAAACTGGTTTTGCACTCCCACACATGTACAAAAAAATACACAAATGCAGAGAGTGACAGAAACAGAGAGAGAGAGAGAGAGAGCGGGAGAGAGAGTGTGTGTGTGTGTCAGTTCACGCGCTCAAAGTTTGAAGCTCAGCTCCGGTTCAGGTTCAGTCGCCGTTTAAGGCTCGTTCGTTTTTGACGCGCTCGTCGTGGCAGTTTTGTTCGAAGTTTTCTGTTCTTGTGACTTTGTAGAAGTGTAAAAATCTATAAAATATTGATAATTTATGTCATTTCTCTAAGGCAAACTTACGTAATAAACATATATACTTTGTCTTTACAAATAAACAAATTTTAAGACACTATCTGTTAACACAAACACATCATATGAGTTAAATTGGGCAACAATATTGCAATAAACAAGTTTTCGAAGTGAATTATTTGTGTACGAAGAAAGTTACATACTTGAAATCCCTTAGATATTGTCTAAAGTATCATCTATTTTATCAAAACTACAGAAGTAGGTAAGTACATATACATGAGAACATACATACATACATACTCCAACTTATAAACATACTAAGCTTGTTCAAAATTTGTTTCACCTCCCAGTACCTTTAAAAATCTGTACAAAAATGTTACTGTACATCTATGATTGTATAAGGGATTATCTATGTACTATATTAAATTCTTACTACGTATGAGTGATATAACCCTTGTCAAGCAACTAACAACTGTTAAAGTAAGAAAGAAAAGCTAGTACAAAACCTGACCTAGCCAACAAAATCAATCAGAAGCATGTACTTTATCTATTGATATCTGTAAAACTACTATAATACATACACACTTTTCTACTATCTCTGTAAATATATTTATATTAACTGAAATATGTACACTGTTAACATTTTGTCTTTCACTTTGTTAACCTAAGGATATTTGGAAAGCTCAGATTGAAAGTAGCTTTAACGGTAGATCTAATATATCGAATTAACATTGTGACTCTCAACATTATTCGCATCCCTCTACAAATCGATGCAATTGATTGCATTTCTTCGATTACTTTTACAAATGCTATCCATTCATTTCACAGTTTCATAGTTAGTTTCATTATTATTATTGAACTAAAGCACGAGCATTAAAACTGGGTTAAATTAATAAGCAAAGGCGTTTGGCCTGGCGTCATCTTTAGGATTTCGCAGCTGGCCCAATCTTTGGGCCCGCTATAGTCTGATTCGTGACTAGTTTGCGTGCTGGCCAAAGCGAGTGGGTCGCTGGGAGACTAGGAAACCTTTGTTGCACTTTTTGCCATACACTGTGTACAAGATATAATAATTGTTCGATTGATAACCAAGACTGTCAGGCCCGGCCATGTTGCTCTAATTTATTTACGCCTTGAAGTTTCCGCCTCTTGCTTTTCCATTTTCGGCCAAAACAGAGAAGCAATGAAATAAAATACTCGATTCCGGAAAACTACCACTTACATTTAGGAATCAGCTTCGGCTTCGGATTCGTATTCGGTATTTGCACCCACGTCCAAGCACTTCAATGCCAACCGACAGCGCCCTCGACTGTCCCATAATTCTCTGACTTAATTGATTACACCAAGTTCGAGTGTAAAGCTGTGTCCGGCACTGTTGTGGGTGGATCGGTTTTATGTTGAAATTATGTAAAATATTTTAAGTTAGTTTATGTTTAGTTACGCCTACCGATATCACCTACACATTTGCCATATTATCAGCATACATTTCTGCTCTGATTAAAGTTATCTTCATTTTTCATTTATCGAGCCAAACGTGGTTACAAGTGCATTCGAGTATTATGTATTTTAAAACTGGTTGATAATAATGAGTAGTTTTAAATACTGCGCGCAATATAAAGTCATATGTTTAAGATACTGTAGACTTACATTTCCTGTAAAAAGCAAAAACAAATATTTATATTTTAAAAATATACTACTTGCATTTCCTCTGAAAAATCTTTAATGCCACATAAGAGTTAGGCATGATAATATCAAGTGAATCATATTTTTATCATAGCTAATATTTTCCATTTCGGGGTAATTTTTCATACAATCGCAATATGTTATAAAAAACTTAATGTACTCAAGTACAAGGGCTTAACTTGTTAGATGATGCATTTCAAAGTCAATAAGTCTGTAAGTCTGTAAATGTTATAGCAGTCATAACAATTGTGACTCGATTTGTCGCACCGAATAGAAACGGTTTTACTGATGCGAAAGTTGCGCGCAAGAGTAGCACGAAAAATTGCGCGCTAGGTCTACTGAAACGATTAAAACTGTTCGAAAATTCGCCTACTAATAAGTGTTTAAACAATTGAATCATTAAATATTTGAGATTTTCTTTGTATAAAATCGTAGCTACGCTGTCTGAGCTTGTCTATGAATGGAACACATAAAAGAAAGCCCATTTACAATGATTGTCAGGTGTCATCCATGCTGCAGTTTAATCCTCGAAGAGATGGAAGACTGTGACTTGTAGAGCGGCATTGCATCGCAACGCCATCGCTTGTCACTAAATTGACCCATTTCAAAGCTTAAGGCGATGCCACAAAAACAGAAAAAAAAACCAGACTGACTACTCAGACAAAGTCTAGAACCCCCCCTTATGCCTACCCCAGCAAACGAACCAGTTGCGATTCGAGTGCATGTTATACGAGTAGTACATGCCCGAAACTGAAACTGTTGGCATTCCTTGGCCGCGAACTTTTGGCGGGCACTGTCGAGCTCTGATCTGCTGTGTCTGAGTTGGAGTCTGACCATTACATTCTTATCTTAATATGCACATTTCTTCGTGCTTCTGGGTCTTGCCATGTCTTCTGAGCTGCAGTCTTCTCTCGCCGCATACGTGCCGCGCTTGCAGACGAGTGCGAGTCTCTCTCGTTGAACTCATTAACGAGCCCGGTAACGGTACTTATTGTTGCCGGTACGTAATGGGTTATGTAATGCATGACATAGTATGGTGGAATGTCATGGTATGGCATAGTACTGTAGTTTAGCATGGCCATGCAATATTTAGTACCTGATAAATCAATTTGGCAGACGAGTCGAGTCGGGGTCGGAGTCGGAGACGAAGACAGAGCTGTAGTTGGAGCCGAAGCTGGAACTGGAGGCTGTCTCTCGTTCGTTTGCTAATGACATAAATTGTCCACTCCGCACAGACGGCATTTATTGACGACTTAATTATGCTGATGAATTCATTTTTGCAAATGTTATGCTGTCAGTTGCGCCACGAGCAATTGAAATGTGCAGTGCAAAAAGTAGCAGGGCTTTCAGACTGCGGATTCAACTTTACGTACAGACTGCACGACTAGAAAACACCCCACAAAAACCATTTTATAACGCAGCTTTATCATTAGGAACACAGTGGTTACCAACTGAAAAAGGGTGAAATAACGAGAGTGTTTTTAGTAAATTTTGTGACTTTTGCTTTTTAAGTCTTTGAGAGCATTAGACAGTCAGACGGACTCAGCAGATAATGCTGATTAAAAATAAAAATATATACACATACTCCTGCACATGGTCCTGCTGCTGTCTGCACAATATATTTTAAATGAAATTTTAACACATTATAACTTTAAACTATGCTTTTTATATAAAAGACTATGTTTGAGTTGTATTTGAACACAGTTTCACTAATACCTATCCTTTATTATAAGTTTAGATCGTAGATTCTGTAGATTTGACATAAAACGACTGTCTTTATAAAACCTCAAACTACGCTAAGATTAAAGCTAATCCATGTGTTTTGTTTGGTGTATATCTTTTTGTAAATGTTAAATAAAGTTATCTAAGCTAATGGTTGGTCGAATATTCAATGTTTAATGATCTCTAACAATATGCCAAAAACTCCCCTAACCTACATTTACTTAATATTAGCAGATTAACCTTCAAACCAAACCCATTAATAAGCATTATGTCCCATGTCGCTGCTAGTTTGTTGCAAAAATCCAATGACCATTAACAATCATATATGTCTCTATATAGTACAGATGATAATAAATCTTACACATACTACTAACTCTAGCTGAGATCAGTCGACACATTTCCACAAAATTTTACTACACCAAATGAGATTAACCGCAAAAGGAACCATAATTTCTGTGAAAATGCGATGTACAACTTAATTATGATTTTTTACCTGGCATAAAAATATGAAAAGAAAAAAAACACTAATTAACATACATAGGTTTTGCGGTTGTTTTTGCTTTTGCCACACGACAAAGAGTTCAAATTAAACAAGTAAGAATGTTATAGTCGAGTATACCCGACTACGAAACTCCCTGTACCCAGGTCAAAAATTTCCGATCGCATCTTCGTTAACTTACACATACATACACAGATACGCACACGCACGAGCCACAGCGCAAGCCAGGCATTTTAAGTTGTGACTGTGCTTCTTCTTCCCCTTGCTGCAGCACTGAATCTTCTTTCGTGAATAACTTAGGTGTTTATTATCCGATCGACTTGAAATTTGGACAGTAGATTAAGAGGGACTAAAGTACTGGATATGCCAAATCTTAAAGCTATATCTTGAAAATTGTAACTGTAAAACGGTTTTTATCGAATAGCGGGGGAACGGGGGAGATATCTCAAATCTAAAATAAACTTGACCTGCTCCCGCTATACACGAACCTACATTCCAAATTTGGTGTCTCTAGCTCTTATAGTTGCTGAGATCCTTGCGTTCATACATACGGACAGACAGACGGACAGACGGACGGACGGACAGACGGACAGACAGACGGACATGGCCAAATCGAAATCTCTTTTGATACTGATCAAGAATATATATACTTTATAGGGTCGGAGATGTCTCCTTCTGCCTGTTACATACTTTTGCACAAATCCAATACCCCTTTTTACCCATTTTATGGGTACAGGGAGTAAAAATCATAAAATAAATTCATGGTCACTCTCACTCACAGCTCAAAAAATAGTAAAAATAATGATAGTTGTTATAAAAAAAAACTGGCAAAAAATGTTGGTTTGATTTAATGAGCCGAGGCGCATTTATCATAATGTCAGCGATATGTTTAAGTTGGTTATGTTTTTGTTGTTGTTGTATATTTTGCTATTATGGCTCTTGCTTGTCTATGGATTAATGTAGTATTTCAGAGTTGAGTGAACTCGGGGACTGGCTATCATTTCGGAGATCCGTGGAGCGGCATCCCACATTGCCTACGAAACTCACCCGCTGTAATTAAGTAGCGCGTTTGAATTTGTATAAAATTAAAGCATAATGTTTTGGCTTTGAATATTCATGAGTTTGTGGGTCCGGTTTTCGACTGTTGACTTTGAAAATAATTTTGACACGGATTTTGTGGGTACCGGAAAGAGCAGCACGCGAGGCGTTTTTATTTTTTTTTGGGGCGTTACCAGAGGGAACCCGTTCGACTAGTCGAAAAAAACGGCACATTAATAAAATTAAGTAAACTTTTATGTACAATTTATTTACGGACTTGCATGAATTTACAAAACGTATATAAATAATTTATAAAATACTTCATAATTTAGAATCATAAAATCAGTTGAAATTATTTTCCCATTCACAAATGTTAATAATAATCAATTCCCAAGTGGAAGCTTTGTCGAAAATCTGTGTCAATTTGTCGTCAGATTTTAGTGTTGTGCCTTTTTTTTTTGCATTGTTTGTTTTGTGTGATTTTTTATTTGTCACACATTTTTTTGTGAATGTATTTACCTGTTTTCTTTATTTATAGTATTCGTTCCATTTTTGGTAATTTTATTGTGGATTCGCATGTCTAGGTACAAGATCTTTTCAGTTGTTTTCTTAATGATTTTGTACATTTTGTAGTAATTCAATGATTCGAACGAAGTGTAAGCATTTTTTTTTTTGGAACGTGGGATAGTTGTTTGTGTGCGAAATATGTTTGCAAAAGAGAAATTGATAGCGTAGGATTTCAAAAGTTGATTTTATCGAGCTATGTGCTATTATTAAAACTGGTTTGAAAACTGAAACATATTAAGCTTTATACCAGTAAACTAGGTACCAAATTTCAGCAGCATAACTCAATTACTATTTGAGATATTCGTTTTATAGTATCATAGTACCATAAAATAACTAATGCAATTTTAGCACAATTGGATTTATATTCCTATTTTCACAGTTAAAGCAGCAATTTTTTTACAAGTCCAAAAATAAACAATCAATATTGAAATACTCCACTTTTCGTAAGAGTTTCCACACAAATACGAGTATCTCAAGCGAGTGTAGTACGTGTATCTATCGCTGAAAAGGTGTCAGTTGTGATTGCGCATTTGTGGCATGCAAATTAAAGAATTTCCAACGTGGGAAAACGAGTTCAACGTTGTTGTTTTTGCAGTTGCTCTAAGCTGTTGTTGTTGCAGCGAACGCCCCAAAATCAAGTCAAGCTGAAAAGCGTTAAAAGTTTAAACAAACAACGCTGCAAGTAAAATCGCTCACGCGTTGCATTTTGTGGCGACATGAAAAGAAATCCAGAGCAAATACAAGTACTTGTTGAGTGGCCGGCCTGAGTACCCATACCCGTACTCGTACCCGTACCCGTACCACTTACGAGTGTACCATGCACAAACATTCGAGTATTCGTAGTACTCATAGATATCGATTGCAAACAAAGGTTTTTATCTGCATCTGGCCTGAGGTATCTTGCGGTTTTTGGCCAAATTGTTGCAATTCCCACTGATTGCCAATTTCCCGCGTTGCCATTAGCTTAATCTCTGTACCCGCCCCACCCGTTGCCAACGCCATAGCCTTGCAGTTAATTGTGTACAATTATGCATTAATGAGTGCATCTGGCCAAGAGCACGAACTCAGGTTTGAGAATTCTTGCATGAAATGTTGCATGCACTTCGAGACAGATGCAAAATACCGAGAGGGAGAGATGATAGATTTTCTACATGAACGCCAACTATTCGAAAATCGATAAATTTTCTATTTGCACGCTACGATCGCATGCTGAGATAATGATAATGATAATGATGATCGTGTAAATGATGATGCTCTCTATAAACGTAGGCTTAGATTTACATGTGTATGTGCCAAGGAGCATACACTCAGAAAAATCAATCATCCTATAATAAAGTTTACCCTAAAAGCCAGAAATAATTTCTATTTGGTACAAATACTACAAAATTTAATTTAAATATACATATATCTTAAATTCCGAAAAAGATAAGACTAGCTGCCTTATAAGACTTTTTACTCCCTGTACCCATAAAATGGGTAAAAAGGGGGTATTACATCTGTGCAAATGTATGTAACAGACAGAAGGAGACATCTCCGACCCTATAAAGTATATATATTCTTGATCAGTATCAAAAGAGATTTCGATTTGGCCATGTCCGTCTGTCCGTCTGTCCGTATGAACGCGTCGATCTCAGCAACTACAAGAGCTAGAGACACCAAATTTGAAATGTAGGTTCCTGTATACCATACGCAGATCAAGTTTGTTTCATATTTCAGATATCTGCCCCCGTTCCCCCGCAAATCGATTAAAACCGTTTTACAGTAACAATTTTCAAGATATAGCTTTAAGATTTGGCACGTAAAATACTTTAGTCTCTCTTAATATACTGTCCAAATTTCAAGTCGATCGGATAATAAACACGGAAGTTATTCACGAAAGAAGATTCAGTGATGCAGCGAGAGGAGGGAAGAAGAAGCACAGCCACCAATTAACTTGCCTCGCTTGCGCTGTCGCTTTTGCCGCCAGTGTGTGTGTGCGTCTTTGTGTATGTGTGTATGCAAGTGGACGTATATGTGATTGAATCTTTAGACCTGGGTACAGGGAGTTACGTAGTCGGGTATACTCGACTATAGCATTCTTACTTGTTTTCTGAATGTAGTAGAAATGTACCCAGGATTTCTAAGATACACGTATATCTATTTAATGTTAATTTCAAATGAATACTTTATTTAAAATAATTAACCTAAATAAATGTTTTATTTGGTCGTTATTCTTATTATGTATTTCAATCTACAAAATCTATCAAATTGCCGAGCCTACTTTTATACACAATTTTGAGATTTTGTAGTGCCTAAAATAAGTTCCCATCATTTCAGTAAATTTCTATTGCTAACTTTCTAATGTATTCTAGCCTTTTTCTTTTTCTGCCATGCGATGTTTTGAATATATTAAGACTGTTTGTATAAATCAAAACTTCTCTACTGTCAAAATCAATTTAAATGTCGCATAGAACTCAATTGTTTTACACTGTGAGCATAGCCTAATGCTTCATTCTGTGGCCACTTTATGGCAATTTAAAATCCGTAGTCCGCACACAAGCGACCTTCTAATTGCAACCCACACAGAGACTCGTTTACCCGGTGGCATTACTTGATAGACAATTTGCACGTTGGCGACAGCGATTTGCATCTGAATATGCAAAAAGCTATATAAATTGTTGTAAGCCGTAAAGTGCACTATTCAATATGCCATTTTGTCAATTAATTAAATTTTTGATTAATTTGCAGTGCGGCACGAAACGATCATTAATTAAAACCAACAAATACTCGCCAGTGTGTGGGATTTATGAAACACTTGACTGTTGACGGCATTTACTTAGATAAAAGAAACATGCCTATGAGCTAATAGTATTGTTTCTCTATTTTAATAATCAATTATTCAATTATGTATTAAAAATATACATCATTTATTAAATGTCCAATCCGAAAACGCTTTAATTGGTTATATTTTATACCCCTTATAAGAAAAACTCAGGGACTATGCAGGCTATAAAGATAAAATTTGGTATGCAGGTTCTCATATAATAAATGTAGCTCATGTTTGTTTCCAAATGCGATTATTCACACCAGTAGTTCCGAAAATTGTTAAAAATGAATTACATCCACAATTATCTAAACAATCAGTTGATATTTTGTTCACGCATGTTTAAGCATGTTATCTAACTATTCTACAAAATTTCATGATCACAGCCGTACCAATATTAGCGTAACACTAATCCTTCACTTTACGACCTTTACCTTTAATTAAGCCCCTCTGTGGTCATGTACCTCAAGTGATCATTATGTATTCAGCAACGCCCCATAAGATACACCTAGAGCCAGTCCGTATCATTGACCTTTCCCAACATTTTGTTGTTTTACTGCTTTGGGCACAGCTCAAGTTGAACCTGAGTTTTAAAGCTTAGATCAACAAAGTTTTGTTATTCTGTAGCGAGTGTAATTACCATAACAAAAATATAATAGATACGAGTACTCGCCCAATTTCCTGCCTTACTAACGGCAATAAGTGACCTTCAATTGCAAATATTGTTAAATGCAAGATAAGATCATACTTTGTTTGTTTTTCTACTTTGTAGTTTGGTAACTTGGCCAATTTATTGGCCAAAAGTGCAAGTTAGCAACTTAACGTCAAGGTCTCTCAATTCGCAATTCGCTATTGTATTGGTTCAAGTTTTGAGCACAGTCGCGAGTAATAATAATAGTACACGTAATAATAATAGTAGTTGTAAATTACTATAATTATTATAATTATTGATTTTAATAACAAAGCACTTTCCACACTGTTTAGCTCATTGTTATTAACATTTGCGAGGATAATTAATGTCAGCTGCAGTTTTTATTGAAATTCTTTCAACAGGTTTCATTGATTTATGTTTCTTTGTTGATACTGAAGATATGTGTAGATGTACAAAGAATTTCGCAAAAATTGATTGGCATTGTCTTAGGAATAAGTAATATAGTATGTAAATAAACTTATGACGAGTACAAGTCAGAAAAGAATACTGTATTCAAAGAAGTATTTTCCTAACACATTTTTCGGTACCTGGTTCTTAATTCTAATACTAATTGTAAAACATTTAACAATCTTTAAATAAACTTATGACTAGTACAAGTCAGAAAAGAATACTGTATTCAAAGTAAATTCTAAACACCCTACTCGATACCTTGTTTTTTAATTTTACTACTTATTATAAAATATTTAAACATTTCCATAAATATATTCATCATACTACAATACCAGATTTCAAGCATTAAGGTATTCCTAATTAATTTAATTTAATTTAATTTAATTTATTGACATATCCTTGTGCTACAAGCTTAAGACTTTTACGTTATTGCGCTAGTCTTGAATACATAAGATTAATCTTATTATTTAATAGTTTATATTTTCTTAATTTTTATTTATTGTACTAAAATATCTTAAAGTCTTTGTAAGATACTTAAGACTACTTTACCAATTTTATACACTTTAGGTATGCTCATTTCCTAAAGATTCCTTTCTAGTTGCTGAAAATTAAATGAAACTTCATACAGGGTATATTTCTGACTGCCCAAATAGCATAAAAGTTGCTTCATTTGATGTAGACTTTACTTTAAGTACGAGCATGTACATAGATACCACTCGTATCTAACGTGCAACAGTTAGCTGTCTTATGCTGGCCAGATATGAGAGTACCTCTGCCTACAGACACACAGATACAAACTTGAAAACGACTTTCAACTGCCAGCTTATCAGGTTAGTCAATTAATGTCAGCTTCGATTTCAATTTGAGCAGATAATACTTACGTCAGGTATTTTAGTTGCACGATAGTTTTGCCTAATGTGCCGCAATTACGTACATCGATTGGCATTTAATTAAAACAAATATTCACAGAGACCCACGGACAGTTGGAACGCACTCATTGAGATGCGGACGAGGTCCAAGACCATATACCATATACGATATACGATATACGATAGACGGTAGACGGTAGACGATAGAGGTTGGAGTCTGACGGGTGTTATCTTAACGATAGCGTGGATTTGACAGGTTTAGGTTTTAATTTTTAGCTGTCTCTGGCCGCCTGATGTTTATTTATAAGGCATTGTTTTTGTTTTAATCTGCAAAGATTTGCATTTCTGTCTGCGCAAATGATTTATATGCTTCGTGTTTCAGTTGTTTTTGTTGTTTTCTGTTGTTGATATTGTTGTGATTGTCGCCGCTGTCATCGTCGTCAAATGGATTTTCATTATATCCCATCCCCCGGTCTTTGTTTTCATTGAAACATCAGCTTACTTGCCTTTCAATCAGCTGCGTACCGAGCTGAGAGCAAAAAGGTTTACATTTTGCAGTGCTTCTCAAGTGCTACTTGAATCGAGGCATCGACAATACTACGTACATACATAGCTAATATAACCAGTTACAAATCACTGAAGGTCTCTTGTCGGAAGTTTATTTCTAAGAGCTATTCCGAAGTTAGGTAAATGACAGCTGTAAGGGCAGTAGTACTGGAAAAGTGAATTGACTTAAAACATCATTGTTAATTTAACTTTTCTTAAGTTTACGGCATGACTAACAAAACGAAAAAACCCGCAACACATAAGAAGAAGACTTAAGAATCGTTTTGTTCTTCTTTTTCTTGTTTGACAGTAATAAATAATACTTTTAATGGGAAGAAAATTAAGTAATTCGTATCCCAAAAACTCTTCTAGAAATGCGCAATTTTTACCAAACATTTTGTAACATAGCAGACCATTTTGAATATAACAGCACTGTTCGAATGAGCACTGTTATTTAACATTACAAGGTCACAAGCGCACAGACATTAACATAACAGATTACCTTAAGTATAACATTTCGATTTAAATCGGTATTTACATTCTATTAACATGTTAATTAATAAAGAGCTTCGCTGTATCCGGGTATCTCGTGATTCAGCGTGCTGTTTGCACATTGCTTATAATTCCCAACTGGTTTAATCGATCTGGCTGGCCATTGATGTTTTAAACATCTTGTAGTTGTGTTAAACTTAAAAGCACGCACAATCTAAGCCCGACGAATATAATTTCTACAATTATATATCCTTCTCCGAATGCCGCTCCTTTAATAACAATATTATTATGATGTATTTTCATGAGTTTTGACATAAAACAAGACAAACAAATTATTTTTAATTGCTACATGAGCCGCACACTTCTACGGCCAGCGGGCATGTGGAAAGTGTGAAAACCGAAAGAGCTCTGCGATGAGGCTGAACTGGTATAAATAATAGAAATGTTGCCAGCCCGAAACCAAAGATCCGCAGCGACGATTGGAGAAAACACAGCTCGGCTGCTGTTGTCAAATGGCAAACATTTGCCAGAACATGGGGAGAAAACCGCCAAGATAGTGTGTGTGCACAACAAACACCACATGTGGTCCAGGCGGCAGAGAGCTGTGGAGAGGGAGAGTTGTAAATCTCAAGACGATGATCGCTGCTACTTAAGCCAAGGCAACATAGTCGGCATAAAGCCTGGTTTAAGTTAAGTGTTTTAATATTAACCAGCCAGAGAGGAGAGATAGATGACTAATTCGTGTTATGACTTGAACCGATTGGCATTAGAAATGACCAGGATGGAAAGCAGAGAGAGATAAGTTAGTCAGGAATTAGGCAGGTGAGCTGGCATAAAAATCAAAATAAATAATATAAAGGTTAAAAAGATCTATCAGCATAAGAAGATACTCGTACCTAATACAAAAGTTAAATGTACAGGATGAAAATATGTAATACATAATAGTTCAAACTGAGAACCAATAAATAAGCAAATAAAATAAAACATTAAGCCTAATAAAATAAATAAATAATAGATTGCAAATAGGAAATCTCTAATTAACTGAGAAATATATATGTTACCGTTCTAACTTTGCTTGAAAAACCTATCAGAATACTCGTCCTTGATACAGAAGTTAAATGTAACAGGATGAAAAAATAAATAATATAAAGTATTTAACCTAAAACAAGTGAGAATGCTATAGTCGAGTATACTACGAAACTCCCTGTACCCAGGTCTAAAACATTCAATCCCATCTACGTTCACTTACACTTACACACACATACACAAAGACGCACGCACGCAGGCGGCAAAAGCGACAGCGCAAGCGAGGCATTTTAATTGGTGGCTGTGCTTCTCTTCCCCCCTCTCGCTGCATTACTGAATCTTCTTTCGTGAATAACTTCCGTGTTTATTATCCGATCGACTTGAAATTTGGACAGTAGATTAAGAGAGACTAAAGTATTGTTCATGCCAAATCTAAAAGCTATATCTTGAAATTGTAACTGTTAAACGGTTTTTATCGATTTGCGGGGAAACGGGGGGAGATATCTGAAATATGAAACAAAACTTGATCTGCGTATGGTATACAGAAACCTACATTCCACGCGATCGACAGACGGACCTGGCCAAATCGAAATCTCTTTTGATACTGATCAAGAATATACATATATACTTTAAAGGGTCGGAGATGTCTCCTTGTGTCTGTTAACATTTGCACAGATGTAATACCCCCTTTTTACACATTTTATGGGTACAGGGAGTAAAAAGGAAAACTCCAAGTAACTGATAAATATGTAAGTCATTGTTCCAACTTTTCTTAAGAAATCTATCAGAATATGAAGATACTCATCTTTAATAATACTAATAAAAAAGAATCAGCATCAGGGTTTGTGCAACTTTCCATAAGAGATATATTAGAATAAGAAGTTAGTGGTTATTAAATGCAACAGTTCTGATAAGGAGCGTTTACCTGGCTTATATAGACGAAACCTGTTCCGAAAAAGGTTTGGTTTTTAGCTAAATTAAGAAAAGGTATTGCAGTTTTCGCAGCGAAAGCAATTTACAGAACAGCCCAAAAGTGAAGCAGCGAAGCAGGCCAAACAAACTGCGAGAAGAGGAACAAAGATATAGGCATGTCGATAAGTCCGAGTTCTCTGCACATGGCGAATGTGTGGAGTGGAAGGCAGTTGAAAAGATTTATCAACAATGAGATTCGCTTTTGTTTCGGCACACAGAGGCTGTTGTTTTTTCTTGAGAATAAGACGAGCAAAAAACTGGGGAATAGGCTGGACTGCAACTGGACGGGTCTTGTGGGGGTTAGTTCAACCGTTGAAGACCCCTTCAGGTTTAACCTTGGGCCCGGTCTTCGGCGGTTCTAATGAGTTATTTCCAGCAGTTAAACGAGAGACATGCAAAGCCAACAAGTGTTAACATTAATTTGAAGCCGTCTGCTGTTAATTTCCAATGTGAATGTCACATAAATTTCTCATATGCTCATTTGTATGTATAACTCTATAACTTGTATCTTGTATCTTGGATATGTATCTGTATCTGTATCTGTATCTGCAAGCTGCGCATATTTGCCACACCCTACGCGAAATTCTTCGTTTATTTGGTCTGTCAAGTTTTATAAACAAAATTCTGTTGACGCCTCGGAAGCGCTTAACAATGAATCTTTAAAACAAAACTGAATAAACGAAGTTTCAATACGCTTACAGAAAAGTATTCAATTTTCGAGTACAATCTAAACTGTTTAAGATTTTGAAATAAAAGCAAAGAACAAGTGACTTTATTATTATAATTATTTATTAAAATGGTTAAACTCCATGTCAATCTAATGTTACCTTCTGTTAGGGTATAGAAAACATGCAAAAGACGTAGCTGAAAATTAAAACAATTTTTGTTTTCGCCTCGGTTCGGTTCGTTTCAGTTTTGTGGTGTCATTTGTTGTGTCTTCTGGGAGTTCATGCGCAGCATGCAAAATTTGCTGATTACTTTTGGCGAGTGCTGTGTTTTGGGAGTCTCGGCCATAATGCTGCCAAAGAAGACACATATTTATTTATAGCACTCTGAATATATCTTTAGGATACGCGTATTCTGTGCCATAGTTCAATGAACAATTTCACATGGCAGTTATAAAGTTATGAAGACTATAAGCGACTATACTTTTTCGTTTATTTGAGCTGATATAACAAAAATATCGATAGTTTTGGCTTATACGAAAGTTTTCCATGTTCACTTTCTTCACTTCTTGGTTATTCTGTTTTGATCTTATCAATTTTACACTCATCTTCTCCATGATCACTTTATTAGCATACTTTTCGCTGTTTTCTTTGGTGACTCTACCTGTACAGGTGTGGGAGAGATAGATTTTGCTTCTTTGTGGCGGAGGGGGTAGAGGCGTCCAAAAATGTATGATCCAGATTTGTCCAGGGGGTCACCATTAGTATGTATGCCAAATTTGGTGATTTTTTTGATGCAGATTTGTCCAGAAGGTTAACATTAGTCTGTATGCCAAATTTGGTGACTCTATCTTTGAAACTGTAGGAGATATACCCCTTGAAAAACGTGTTTTGGGGATATCATATGCTGATTTGTGGGGGTGGGAAAGTCAAAATTTTGCTGATGCAGATCTGTCAGGAATCTCAACATTAGTCTGTATGCCAAATTGTGTGACTATAGCTTTAAAAATGACGAATATACAGGTTTTCCCCAAATTGTGAGGGAGGGGGTTTTGGTGTGGGGGCGATCCTCACACTTCATAAATTGAGGGTATACACCAACAAGTGTACCAAGTTTGGTTGCTCTAGCTTAAAGATAAAGGCAAAAAAATTGCGTTCAAACGCACAGACGGACAGACGGACATTTCGCAAACCCAATATACTATTTTCCCTTCCGGAACATAGTATAAATATCTTTCTGGCTCATGTGGCCTCCATGGTGACTTTCTTTACTTTAACCCTGCGGCTTGTAGAGCTTACAATTTTCAATTAAACCATTTCCTTGTACACTCCGCTCCTCCATGCTCAAATTATTGACACATTTATTCTATTTTATTAGTGTTTATATACTAAAATTATCTTTTGGATTACAAAGTACTGTGACAATACGTTCTTAGCTTCTAAGTGGTTTCTCTTTTTACCCTTTCCATGTTCACTTTATTGACAAACTTTTATCCCTTTTATTTGTGTGGAATATCTTTCTGGATATATATTTCTCCTCAATGATCGCCTTTGAAATGTTTCCATTTGGTCGTATCAATTTCAATCAACCCATTCTCCTTCACACTCATGTCCTCCATGCTCACTTTGTGCAAACAATAAATAAATGTCATCATATGCTTTCTTGGGTTTCTAATGTGCAGTTCTCATGCCTGCACCTGGCTGCTGCATCTTTATCCCGGCCGCATTAAGCCGGCCTCAGTTTTGCATTTCGGGCCAATTTATGACTTTGCCGTGTGCTTAAGATACCATTTATAGGTTCAATCCTGCGGTTAAGCTTGAAATTAATGCGACATCTTGCTGCATCAGCTTTGCAGTTGTCTCTTGCTGTCCCTGCTGCCCCTTCCCCTGCCGCTGCCCCTTCCCTTTGCTGTGTTGCACATGTGCAAAGTTAGCTGCCTGCTTTTGGTTTTTAAACTCTGCTTAATGATTTTTTATGAATTTATTGCCAGCGCAGCCGGCGCGCAATTTGCGCATGCGTTGCCCCCAATGAGGCTGAACGGGGTGTAGGAGCTGCAGGGTGGATGCCGCGGAACTAAGGGGGAGGGGGAACGAGCGGTGGCTGCCCACACCAGAAGGAAACCTCAAGCAACGATTGAAAGCAGGCGCGAAAAGTTTGCTGCGCATCAAGGCAAAAAGTTGAGTGTGTCATTGTGTGTGTGTGTGTCTGTGTGTGTCTGTGTGTGTCTGTGTGTGTGTGTTGTTGTTTTTTGTGGCAGCCTTTTAAATTTTAAGTGGTTGCGCGCTCTGGATGGGCATGCTGCATGCATATGGCGCATGTTGCAACGCCTACTAAATCATCCAGCAGCATGCCTCAATGTGTGCCTCCAGATACATTTGTTTGCATCAAAAACAACAACATGAGCATTTAAAATGTTGCCATACGCTGCGTTTCCTGCTTATAGTAGATATGTATACATATATAGTAAAAATAGCATATATGTATATTCGATCTATGTACAAGTTTCAATTATTGAATGAATGGGCAGCTTTGTGCAGTACAAACAACTCCAGTCAGAGCTCAAGGCTGAGTCAACACATGGCTTTTAATAGCCAAGAACTAGCTGACATAGATCCCAGCACTGTATTCAAGTTTTAAGTACATGCTTGTATATTTTATTAACTGAAACTTGGCAGCTTGATAGTAAAACGTATATTTATCAAACAATGTTAAGTTGTGTTTTAATTAACTGAAGAAATTCTTTGAGATTATAGCGGCTGAATAACGAGTTCCCCAGTTCAAGTTCCGTTCCAGTGCGCTATATATACTCTTCAATTCATCAGGTTAATAGTTCGTAACTTGTTCTCAACATAAAAGAAAGACAATTAGGTCTCTTCCCATTTTGGACTACTTTTTATTCCGCAACGTTTTCGTTTTCTTTTTCCATTTTCCAACGAAAAAGTAAACGTTGTGTTGCATTTAAAATGAATGTTCTCATTCCACTTGCTCGAAGGGAAAACTTTTGGAATATAATATAAAATATCTTATATAAAAATAATAAAATATGACTATATATAAAATGAACATGATTAGCTTTTCATATTATTCAATCTGTAATTAAAATATATAATAAACTTTTCTTATTAACCATTAAAGTAGCCCTGAGCTTACAATATAAATCTGCCTACACATCAGCTTCTCAAGAACACAAAGTATAGCTTAAAGTATTTTTTGCCCATCAGTTTACCTTCTAAAGTGCATGTCTGGTTGAAAATATTTATTCATCACTTACTTTTAAGCTCACCAAAATCAACTGTATTTTCTTTTTGGCCCTAAGACAATGTGAAAACAAAGGTCGTGACAAAATGATGAACCTCTAGATACACAAAACACCTGTAAACGCTCAATTACACACAATATTGTTAAGATCACTGAGGCATTTAGACAATTTTGTTAACTACATGGGAAGCCAACAACCTTGCCGAGTAGAAATAAAACAATTGAAGTTCCCCACACAAAATGCAATTCATTTACATAGTATTTTAAGTCAAGCATATCAAATTGTGTGGCCATTAACAAATGCTCGATATAAATAAAAATTGTTAAGTAGAGATGGAAACGTGTATTTTAATCATTTTTGTAAAAAATACATTTAATTTCAATTGGGAAGAAAAATTGGGGAATTGAATTGAATTAACAACATATAAATGCACATAAATATCTATATAAATAAAATGTTATGTTGGTTTGTATATACGTCAAAAGCTCGAAAAGTTCTGCACCGATTGAGCTGAAATTTGGACACAATGTACAATCCACTTATAAAATCATTAAACCCAATTTAAATTTATACTATGTTCTCAAATTTGATTAGATTTTAAGGCTGTTTTTTGGGTTTTATAAAAATATGTTGAGTATTTTTATTCATCCCTAAGTATTTTTCTAAAATTGATTATACGATTCCGTGTTTTCTTTTAAAAACCATCTCTAGCCGCAAATGAAGGGCCCGACTTGCCGGTGTTAAAAGTTTGTACGCCATTTGATTAACAAACTGAGGCTTCCAAATACTTAACGTGTATGTGGGCTACCGCTAGTCGAGTGAATGACCATGATCGCCTTTGCCCCCCCGGTCCCCTGGCCCGCTGCCACTCCGCCCCTGTGGCTTTAACCATAAATTGTGGAGAGCGCCAACTTGTCGCTCGTCTTTATCGAATAGCTGTGATACAATTTGACAAGCGCGACTTTGGCTTTGTAACTGAACTCAAGTGAAAATGATTGCAGTTGAAAAGCGAAGGCGAAACCAGATACGCCTTCAATCGGTGGATCAGCTGAAGCAGGAGGAGCACCAAAGAAACCACTCGAACCACTTTTGTCTCCCCCCTCATCCTCCTCTTGTGGCAGCGAAGTGCAAAGGCGTCAGTTTGCATTCGATGAATTCCAATCACACGCATATCACTTGCCACTTAAAACAAATAAACAACTAACTATCCTTAAGTGTGCGGAGTGATTGAGCCCAATGTGCACTAAAGTAGTTCATAATAAGAGTGACAACCTGACATAATTGGATTATAAATCTATTAACTGAATACTGGTTATAGTGTTAAAGAACTGGTGAACTACTTATGGTATATATTTTAACATATCTCTGGCTATAAAAGTCCATTCAATTCTGAAAATATATTAGCAAATCCTATGACACAGTACAATAGTTTGTTTCAAGAAAGAAATGTTAGATTCTATTCCTAATACTTGACGAGCTTTATATGACAACGGATCTGAGAAATAATGAAATTATAAACGATTATTTGAAATTCAAGGAATATGCAACAGATCAAACTTTTCATGTATCACTATTTATCATAATTAGGCTCTGTTAAACTCTCGAGATATATTAGGAAATCCTATATCATATAATAGTTTGTAACACGAAATATATGTAATATTAAATTCTTAATACTTGACGAGTCTTGTAATCTGAGAAATAATGAAGGAACAGGCAACATTAATTAAAGTTTTCTTTTCTTACAATTTATTATAAGAACCTCTTGAAATATATTCGGAAATCCTATATCACATAGTTTGTTTCAAGAAACATATGTAATATTATATTCTTAATACTTGACAAAATCTGACAACAGATCTGAGAAATATTGAAATTATAAACGATAATTTGAGATTCAAGGAAAATACAACATTGATTAAAGCTTACATCTCTTACAATTTATTATAATAAGGCTGTGTTAAACTCTGGAAATATATGAACAAATTCTATATCACATAGTTTCCCCAATAAATATATGTACTAAACTTCTAATACTTAACGACAACAAATCTCAACTAATCTTGGAAAAAAAGAAATTATAAACGGTTTTTATTTAAATTTAATTAAGGCTTACATCTCCTACAATTTATTATAATAGCAAAGCTTATAAAATACCATTCAAATGTCTGTTTCTTGCTAATTTGCATAGTTTTAGCCAAGCCAATACCGTTTATATGGTCTTGCGTTAAAGTTAGATCAGATACTGTATTGTTTTGGAATCTCACTAACTTGTTTTGTTGAATTTTCGGAATTTCTCTTGAAAACTGCTCAAACAATGCAAGAACATCAATCAATAGAAATTTCCGAAACGCTTTGAGCGCTTTTAAGGCCGTAAATCATAAAAAGCCAAACTTGGCTTAGATCCAAACACCTTGCCATAAATCTCTGAGACTCATTAGGTGCAACTGAAAATTGAACGCGACTTTGGATAGACAGCCACAGCCACAGCAAAGGCCATGGGTTCTGTATTTTTGGCGCGCTTTCGGTGCCCAGTTTGCGATCAACCTCTCACGCAGGCCCCCCCCAAAAAAAAAACATTGTGCGACCTTCAAATGGTCGAATCCACTTCACACACACACACACAAACTACACACACTACACACATGGGTAGAGATCACGCCACTTGAGGCGATGTTGCCAAGTTTCTTGGCTGCTGGTTTGGGGATTGTGGGGCCTGGCTTGACGGAAATGTTGCCGAACGGATGAGCACGCAAGAGGTTGATGTTTACGTTTACCTGAAGGCGAAGGCGACGTACGATGGTGTGGTGGAGGGTGGAGGGGGCAGGGCAAAGACGAGGGCGAAGGCGACTCCAAGCCGATCGGTAACATGTTTTATGCATCCGTGGCAATGGCAACAAAAAAGCTTATACTTCGGTATATACTACTATATACAAGTTTGGTACAATGTTAAAGAAAACAACAACAGCGAAATACTTTTAAAGGCAACGTGAAATGGCGAAGGTCGTTTAAAGGCAATGCACAGTTTGTTTTTTTATATACGTTACTTTTGCACTTTTTGTGTTCTTTACTCTATCGATAAAAAGGGTATCACCATTGGTTGACCAAGTTGGTGAAATGAAAGTAACTAAGAAATTGAACTCTGGCTTCAAAATCCATTGTAAGACATATAAGAACTTGAAACATCAGGTTCGGTATATAGTTAAGTATATAAAGCTTGTTTTAAACCATCCATAAATTTTGTCAGCGGTTCGGTTTACGTTTCGAGGTTATTGACTCACTTTTGGCTTCGGTTAGTGAACCTTTCTTATATTTTTGAATCCAGATACTTTAAATTTACATTTTCAATTTTCATATGAAATTTGTAGCCAAATTCAGCTAGATTTACCTCTTTTAAATTCAAGGAATATATTTCTGAAGTTTAGAAATTATTTCAACCAAATAGAAATTATGTCTTCCTAATAGGATGAATTTACTTATTTCAAATTTGATTTAAGAAGAGACAATGTATTAAATAATCTAATAGAATCTTAATACGTACTAAATATTCTTAAATTGAGCGAAAACAATGGCTTGGTTCATGCCTGGACTAGTTCTTTTAGACAAGTTCACTTCTAGGTTCAGCTTAGACTAGCATACAATTGAAATTCGGAGCTTGTACCGGTTGGAAATAGTCTGATGAGTTTTGTTCTGCAAAGAGTCGATATTATTCGGTCAGCTGATGTATCTTATTTGTGATTTTGCATATTTGAGTATGCCAGAGATACTTATGTACCTACCTACAGTAGTAGGTCGCTGAGATTTATTTGCGAAACTGAACGACGTTGATAAGAGTCGCCTAATTGCTTCTGTGGCGGACGTCAACACAGTTTTCGATTTTCAAAATGTTGTTATTTCTTTCGCTGGTTCCCATCGTAAAGCTGTTGACTGGTTTCCTTTTTGGCAACGCGCTCCGCTTATGTCAGTCAGTCAGTCGGACGGACAGACAGTCAGGCGGGCCGTGATTTTCTTTTTGCCATTTCGCATCGAATTTTGATTTCGTAGCCGCTCAAGTTTCATTTGGGGAGTTGGTCAGCCGCCTGATTTCTTCTTACATACTTGGTATGTGGGTCAAGCCGCGACACTTGGTCTCCACCACGGCTGGTACCCACGGATAATGTCTTGATGTATTACACACAAGCCCAGTGGGACCGGCGATATGGCATGAGGTGTTATTATCCGTTGTACGCATAATGTACATATTTATTATCGCCACCGAAAAATATGAAATTATTGTGCCACATTACGAGTACTTTTGAGCAAAATGAACAACTGCTGGGAAGCCTTATTAATGACTTCTGTTTTTTATAAAAAATAATGAGATATGAAGCGGCGGAGAAGCTACTTTCGGAAGTAATCCTTGCGATAACTGTGGAATTTGTGCAAGAAGAAGATTGTTGCAGCTGCAAACAAATGATATAATACTTTACAGAGTAATTTGGAATACGTAGTTGTTATTACAGTATTTCCCAATCCTGCAATTGGTTTTGTCTCCGCGCTTAGTAATCCTGTTCATAGCGTGTCAATGTCTATTAAACTCTTTAACCACCATTGATAGCCAATTGAGTTTAAAATCAAATCCGTTTTGACTTGCACACGCCTCAAATCAAATCTCTGCTCATATATTTTCTTTTGTCTTGCCGTTGCATAAGCACTTCATATGCCATGAATCGAGCCGGGCAGCAAGAGGGGAGGGGAGTTGAAATAAAAAAACTTTCTACAATTATTTTGAAAAGTATTGAACTTTTCTTCTACTTCACGCGATTTACGCAACTTTCACGACTGGCAACAAAAACTATAAGCCACATACAACAGCAACAACAACAACAACAACAACAGACACAACAACAACAATTTATGGCTGCTGCATCGAAATGAAAAGCTCCAATGGTCTGGCCCACGCAATATCATGTAGAAAAAAAAACAACAAAAAAGAGTGAAAAACGAAACCCTTTAGGAAATTTGTATGAAATCTGGCGGCCGATGCATAAATCCGTTTAAAATCGCTGCCTGGCCAACAAAATGCGGCAAACTGCACCTCCGAACAACACCAACGCAGACCCTGGGGTTATAATTTTGGAGGCACTGTTCGGGCACACGCTGCACATCGCTGGTGGAGCACAGTGGGTGTGGGCTGAATATCAGTGAACACTTCTTAGCAAAGATTAGGAACAACAGAAAATAATAATAAGAAATTAATAAATCAGGCTTGTTCCCATTTCCTAGTACCTTACATTCCGAGTCGTATTCGATATTCTTTTGGTGCTCTTTTGCCTTTAAAGTTATTTTCAAATAATTTTTATGCCCAAAAAAGCCAAACCATTTGAATCAATCGCCTCCTTCGATTTCGAATGAATTACTATTCTGATATTTGAGTTTGACAGATCCAATTGAGTTTGATTGTTCTAGTTCAAATGAACAGCTGCAAACTGTAGTTAATTATTAATAACAGCCACTTAACATAACCACAACGAGCGCAATGTTAGTTAACATTCTTAGGACTATCAATAAAAACATTCGCCGTTAACTCTGAGTAAAATAAAATATATTAATTGATATGCGAAACGTTTGTTTATGCAAACGAGTATATTTTAAATTATAAATATTATATATAACTAACTTTTCGCATATCATTTGTAAGTAAATTTAATCAAATTCTGGATCCAACACACTTATTTGCAGAGATTTATTAAAGCCCTTTGTTTATTTTACACGACAGCCTGTTGTTGTCGCGCTTGTTGGTGCTTTAAACTTTGCTATCTAGATACCTTCCCGATATACGAAAACTTTATGATTTTGAAACAAGGGCCGTTACGGATATAAGTAAAACATATAAAAGTGCCTTTTTACTCCCTGTACCCATAAAACGGGTAAAAAAGGGTACTAAATCTGTGCAAATGTATGTAACAGGCAGAAGGAGACATCTCCGACCCTATAAAGTATATATATTCTTGATTTCGATTTGGCCATGTCCTTCTGTATGAACGCGTCGATCTCAGCAAGTACAAGAGCTAGAGACACAAAATGTGGAATGTAGGTTCCTGTTACCATACGCAGATCAAGTTTGTTTCATATTTTTCCAGCAAATCGATAAAAACCGTTTTACAGTAACAATTTTCAAGATATAGCTTTTAGACTCTCTTAATCTTTTTTAGTCACCTTAATGTACTGTCTAAATTTCAAGTTGATCGGATAATAAACACGGAAGTTATTCACGAAAGAAGAAGAAGAAAAAGAGGGAGAAGAAGCACAGCCACCATTTCAAATACCAAAAACTACCAAAAAAAGGTATTTTCGTTATTTTTTGACTTAAAAAATACTGAACTTGGTATTTTTATTCATTCATAACCATTATTTACGGTCACTGTTTCGAATACATTTAATACGCGTTTCGTGACCCTTTCATATGCATTGACCCACTGTGCAATGAATGGATATATAAATCGGGGACAAAGTCTATCGGCTTGGATCGGATCGCATCGTAGTGGCTGTATTAATGAGTTAAAACGCACGCCTTACACGAATAATGCCACTGGTGCGATGTCAAGAGTTGTAGATTTGGAGAGCTCTGCGAGTTGGCTAAGACAAAGATTAGGCCAACTAAACAGAGATCGTGGTGCATGGGGGCGTCGGGGCGTCGTTGGCGTTGGCATCACATCGCATATCAGAGTGACACCATTGTGGTATCATGGCAATCGTTATAAATGTGTGGGATCGTGCTCATATTACCCGTATATCGTATATGGGGGCGATAGTCAAGTGGCACACGTTTCGCTTAGGCCCGAAAGAGCCTCGAGTGGCAAATAGCTCGTCTGCCTCTCCATTCTGATTGTAACTGTCTGGGCCTGTGAATAATGCTTGCCAATAAATCAGTTGGCTTAATTATTCCATTATTATAATGTAACTGGATTTGGATAATGATATTAATCAATAAGTGTTAAACATTTCTATTTGGCTTCATCTTTTCAGCTTCAACTTCTGGCAATATTCAACGCCTACAATACTAATGAATGAATCCATATGGACAGGTGAGTGGCAGATTAAGTAATCGCTGGAATTAGCTACCACTTAACGTCATTGAACTTCAAGTAAATTCAGGAAATATAATTATAATACATAACAGACAATCTAAGAATCAAATCACGAACTTAAGCTGAAATCATAAATCAAATTTAGGTTTTCTCTCTCTCTCTCTCTCTCTCTATTTGAAATAAATATACATTTTGCAAATCTATTCCAATTAATTGGCATTATTACTGTGGCTACGTATTAATGAGCTTGTTCGCAGAATATATACTATATAGTAGAGTTATCTATGATCAAATCAATAACTTACCCATAGCTAGAACATATGGCAGTCTTCTGTGGCATTTTGTTGTAAGCAATTAATGATATCTTTCGGAATTTATGTGCTTGATTTTAAACTGACAGTTGACAGTGACAGCGTTGGAGAAAAAACGCCAAATGGCCCCAGGCTGGCGCACAAATTCGCATGCAAACTCAATTTTTATACCAATTTTGTCTTGTATGCAAATTTTGTGTGCTTTTTTAATTAACGTCGACACAATTTGGCGGTTTTGTACACCCATTATTTGTGCACTTGTTTTGGTTGTTTGGCCATACGGCCTGGATTTCCTTATGACTGTTGTTTACACCCGACTTGCCCACAATTCCAAATATTGAATCACGATAAAGTGTCGTAAAGCGTACTTTAAGCATAATTTGCCTAATGTTTACTTATGCTAATCGGGCCCATTAATCAGACTTGTTAACAACTTCGAACACGAGCCAAGGGTTCGACAGACCAACAAACAATACAACAATCAACAATCCCATACACAATTGCTCCGAAAGGCAAAATTATGGAATTTTTTCTTTTACGTAAATGAAATTGATGGATTTTTAAATCGGAGAAAAATGCTTATAAATGCGTACAAATAATATAATATGGTACTTGCATGAACATGCCCAGTAGGAAATTTACCTAAATTTGTCACTAAATGTGAATAAGTTAATAAAACAGATTGTGTATGATATTAATAAAATAGAAGCCAGAGATTAGTAATTAACTAAACACTTTGTTTCTTTGAAGAAATACTTTAGTTGAAATGTAAACCTTTTAATTCTTCACACTCAATGAGTCTATTAGCTGCTTATCCATCACTAAATGCTTCATTTAGTTTTATGATAATATGCTATCTGAAATTGAAGTAAATTTCCACATGGGCAAGTTGAGTTGAGCGCACGTGCCACAGAAATGGAATCGCAGCATCCAAAACAACAGCAACGAGCTACGAATTATAGTGCAAAGCAAAAAAATAAAAAACAATAATAAAAACCATACAAACGAAAGTTGAAAAAAAAAACAAACACACACACACATAATGGAAATGCGGCACAAAGCTCGGGGAAATACAATAGGCCACAAAAAGCCGACGCACTTTTCGCTTTTGAAACGACCAAGCGGAACGCGCTCGGAGTTGCATTTACGGGCAAGTTGGAATTAAGGAATAGACCTAAAGCTGATGAAATGTGCATGATTTTAATAATTTACACGTCATGGTTACCCCGCTCCCCCACTCCTTCTTTACCCCATGCGGGCTCGGGTTCCACATTTGCCTCCCCATCCCAAAATTGTCGTAGTGAGCGCGCGTGCGCAGCTCACGGCTCGTTGAGCAGACGACTCCGGCAAAGGTGAAGGTGTTGAAGGCGCAGACAAATATTACACATTTAATTATGACAAGTTGGGTCTGCTCTCACCGAGGGCAGACGATGCCTTTTCACCGCCAACTCACAATGAAATTACAGCGAATTTCGGCCGAAACGCAGCTTAAAATTGTCGTGGGATGTGTGGAAATGTACAAACATACTATAGTAAGTACATACAGTATGTCAACTAATTGTTTGCAAAATTAAAAAAGTCACACAATTTCAACATTAACATAATTATTTATTAGGAAAGGCACTTAATTTCATGTTCAGTCTTTCACAATATTTTTCATAGATGTATTCTTAAACTAAATAATTAAAAAACGCAATAAAAATAGAAACAGAAATATTAAAAAATCATAGTAACTTCAAAAAACAGCAATTATGAGCTGTCTATTAATTCTTTGCAAAATGCAAACATTTATGTTAAAAAGGCTTTTTCTTTTTAATGATAAGCAAAATTTGGCTAATATTTTGTATGCCCGCCATTAGCATCCATTACTGCCCTGAGGCGCCGCGACATCGACGATATTAGAGCATTAATGTCGTAATACTCCGGTATTTTTCGCCACTCCTCATTTATAAATTTAATGAGGTCAACTTTTTTAGTAGGGCTCCGTTTTGCCACTTTTTTCTTTAGTAACGCCCATAAATTTTCGATGGGATTGAGATCTGGACTCTGGGCGGGCGTGTCAATCACTTTGCTGCAATTATAAAGCAGCCAGGTGCGACACAGCAGCGATTTGTGCTTCGGATCATTGTCTTGGTACAGCTTGTATTTAAGCTTGCTGCTGTTTTGTGGATCAACAAAGCCAAAATTGTGCGCACTTCTTGACAATTCATTTTTTAATATGTCCAAATAGAACTCCTTTGTCATAATATCGTTAAATATGCGCAGCTCTCCAACGCCTTTAGATGAGATACAGCCCCACACCATAACTGAAAGCTTTCCAAATTTAACAGTTGGTATGATGTTTTTGGCTTGGAGGGCTGTTTTGGCTTCCGCCAAACTTTGCTGGGTCCATCATGATAATACATCATGATCTTGGTCTCATCACAAAAAATGACGTCATTCCAGTATTCCGGAGAACTGTTAGCATGATATATTGCGAAGTTCAAGCGCTTCTCAATGTTCACAGCAGATATCAATGGCTTCTTCCTTGCTGCATAAGATGAGTACTTGTGGCGATTGAGTACTTTTCTCACAGTTTCATGGCACACGGTCTTCTTCAAGTCTGATTGGATGCCATTTACCAACTCTCTGAGGCTTGTTTGTGGTTTATTCTCAATAGATTTTACAATTTGTGCACAATCCCGCCGAGAGAGCTTTGGTGGTCTGCCTTCAGAACTGTATAATTCCAGCCTGTTTTCTTTTTCAGCACGGTTAATAATATTATAAACTGTTCTAAGTTTAATTTGGTACATTTCAGCCAACTCTTTTGCTGTTTTTCCTTTGTTAAAATGAAAATACACTAATTGTATCAAATTATCCTCAGTGCGTTTGCCAGGCATTGCAAAAATCGTTAATTTAACAAAGATGTGCACTGAACGGAAGCAAATTTCACAATAAATGAGTGCAAGGAAATCTAGGAAAAAAATACGCGATCGCTCGCACTCGAGTTTTGTGTCCCGTTAGTTATTTTATTGTCTTCTTTCAACCAATGTTTGCATTTTGCAAAGAATTAATAGACAGCTCATATTTGCTGTTTTTTTAAATTCCTATGAATTTCTTATATTTCTGTTTCTATTTTTATTGCGTTTTTTAATTATTTAGTTTAAGAATACATCTATGAAAAATATTGTGAAAGACTGAACATGAAATTAAGTGCCTTTCCTAATAAATAATTATGTTAATGTTGAAATTGTGTGACTTTTTTAATTTTGCAAACAATTAGTTGACATACTGTACATATACCAATTATTGTTGGTTTTTTCACTCTAATGCCATCCAAAATGTTTTTCATGATCAGGTTGTCGCTCAAGTTGACGATTGTCTTTGAACTTGACAGCATTAATAACATGAACAATGACTGGATGATCCCATTCTCATCATTAAGGTTAAGTTAAAATCATAAAGTCAACTACCCAGAACAATGCATGCATAGATATTCGATCCCAATCCCTCCCGTTCCGAAATCATGTGTTCCATGAAATTTGATTTGAAATTTCCGGAATTAAATTTTTTACAAATTTTTTTCCCCAAGGACCATGGACATGTCTTGTAGGAAATAATCGAAATTTTATTTTCAGAAGTTAATAAAATGTAAATGCCAATTCAATCTAAAGGACGAAACATGACCAAAAACATATTCAGGATGAAAATCGGTTGTTTTTACTCCTGTACCCATAAAATGGGTAAAAAGGGGTATTACATCTGTGCAAATGTATGTAACAGACAGAAGGAGACATTTCCGACCCTATAAAGTATATATATTCTTGATCAGTATCAAAAGAGATTTCGATTTGGCCATGTCCGTCTGTCTGTCCGTCTGTCCGTCTGTCCGTCTGTCCATATGAACGCGTCGATCTCAGCAACTACAAGAGCTAGAGACACCAAATTTGAAATGTAGGTTCCTGTATAGCATACGCAGATCAAGTTTGTTTCATATTTCAGATATCTCCCCCGTTCCCCCGCAAATCGATTAAAACCGTTTTACAGGAACAATTTTCAAGATATAGCTTTACGATTTGGCATGTACAATACTTTAGTCTCTTTTAATCTACTGTCCAAATTTCAAGTCGATCCGATAATAAACACGGAAGTTATTCACGAAAGAAGATTCAGTAATGCAGCGAGAGGGGGAAGAAGAAGCACAGCCACCAATTAAAATGCCTCGCTTGCGCTGTCGTTTTTGCCGCCTATGTGCGTGCGTCTTTGTGTATGTGTGTATGTATGTGTAAGTGGACGTAGATGTGACTGGATGTTTTAGAACTGGGTACAGGGAGTTTCGTAGTCGGGTATACTCGACTATAGCATTCTTACTTGTTTTTTCAAAAATAAGGAAATTAGAAATGTGGAATGATTAAATTTCCCCCTAAGATATACAAATGAATTTACATCACAATTTTCTTCAGCTCAAACTTTATTAACCAAAAGTAACTTTTTGAGGCAATGCATCAAGTGCTCGAATCTCTTAACAAATTATCGTACAACGCACCGTGATCCTCTCTAATATGTCGCTGCAAACGGAGCAACTTGCGATGAAGCTTGAGGTACGGCTGCATGGTGGATGTAAGACTGACTAGGAGCCCCTCCCTTACCAGCTTGACGGTGCTAAGTTGGTAGAGATTATTAGTTGTGGCGATCATACAGGTAACATCGTCATCCCGATTCTGTAGTAAGGCCAAATGCTCTTCGATTTTATTCATCCGCAGCTTTAGTGCCTTCTTTTCAGCCATTAGTTCGCGTTCGCGTAGCTTCTGATCAAATAAATATTCCATAACTTCTTCCGATACATTTGAAAATTGTTGGGCCAGCGACATTTTGAACAAACAAGAATTTTGTTGAATTTGTATAAGCAAATTATTTAGTTTTTGAATGTGCTGATCTGAGTTTAAAAACTTGTACATCTGAATCGATATGAATGACAAAACGAGAAACCAATTTGTACCTAATCAGATGGATCTTTAAAATGGTTTCTGATTATTTGAAGCTGAAGTCGGCTCATATTATGTTACGCGCAATCAGTGGCTGTCCTTTGCATAATAATAACTAAAGTTTATTATCACAGCATTTATACGTTTATTTATTTTTATCAAGTTTACCTAACGATTGTTTAAACTGGCCGTCTCACACCTTAGAAATCAAGACGAGCTCATGGAATTCAGCTTACTGATATAAACAGTCAAGCCCAAACAATGGAAGTCAACAATGCCATGCTAATAATAATAATAAATTATCGACACCTCCGGTTTCTCAGATTCTTGGTAGCCCCCGCCTCAATCTATTGGACTCTGTCCGGGCAATGCGACTTGTTTGAGCATAAGATTCTACAAATGCCTCGGCCAATAGTTTGGAATTGTTTTAGATTCAATGCCTTTCCGTAGATTGATTTTTATTGTCTTTGCAGTTGCTAACATAATTTTGATTTATGTAAATTTACTTAATGGCCTTTTGTTGCTTACTTTTGTCGTAGTGCTAAATGGTTAACCATATTTTGTACTTTTGCTCAGATATTTATTAGCCTAGTGCATAAATTATTTAATGTTTAAATTTGAGGCTCATATAACCTCAGACTTATATCTTATGTAGGGCTAAAGCTTTTAAGTTGAAATTTGGGATGCATTTGGCATACTTCATATTCAAAAGAATGGAACTGTTTGTGGAGCGAGTATCTCAAAATCGTTTAAGTTCTCTCTCCTTTCGGAAAAGTATTACGATATTTAAGGTATTTTTCTTAGTTTTTTTTTTAATTCTTCGACAATATACATAGTTGAATGATCAATTAATTACAATTTCAGAGATGTTATCAATTTTCAGTTATTACTTGCATAATGCTTACATTTTCTCAATTGTTCCGGTAACTTTCGCATCCAATTCAATGGAATTCCTTTTAGTGCGCTTGATAAACAAGTTTTCATAATATTTCATGTGGAAGACCACACACAGAAGAGACAGCACACTATTGTTGGGGTCATTTGTGAGCATTTAATCCTTTCTTTTGGGCAACAACAACAATAAGCAACAACAGGCATAACCGAAAAAGGGTGCGTTGCATGGAACATTCAAGTTGATTTATAAGTCAGGCATTTTATATGCCTCATATTTCTATGGCTTTCACTGTCACACATAAATTGTGTGAGCCGCAACACCCACAGGGAACCCAAAGAGTGAAAATTAACTTGAAATGAAGACATTAAACGAGTTGGCAACAGATAATAAAAGACAACTAACGAAAAAATAAATATAAAAAAAACTTGGCAAGGAAGGCGCGCCAATTGAAATTTATGTAAATTTGGTTTCTTAATGGAACTTCGTTTGGCTTCTGGATTAGAGCATAGGACACACCCCTGCAAGCTATTCCCAATTTGGCTTTGGCCAACTCAATTGGTTGTAATTGTGGTTGAATGTGTTTTTTTTAAGCTTTTACCTGACAACAGTTTCTATTTACATTAATAACTCTATGAATTTCACTTCTAACAGTTACAATCACAACGACCTAAGCTAACTTTATGTGTGGTCCGCAGTATTTTCTTTGGCTATTCTCCTTAAGAAATACAAATGAACTTGTTTATACAATTTTTACAACATGCTACAAAAATTAAACCCATAAAGAAAAGTGCCAAGTCTTTCAAATGAACAAGACCCATTTAAAATAACTGCTCGACCGGTTTGCCATATGCGAAGTGTAATTAAAATCAACTACTTCATTTGAGAATTCTATTTTGTACATACACAACAGTTTTTTAAATGATGCCAGGGTTACGCAATATGACTTTATGACCAGGGCTGTCACATTTTTATACCAAAACATTTTTAAAAAATAAACCATTGTAGATTAAATAGGAGGATGAATGTCTAACCATACTAACCTTTGGATGTTGGCAAAATAAGAATGAAATTACGAACTTCTCTATAAATATAGTATTCATTGGTTTGAAACCTTAAGATTAAATTGGAATTATCATTTTATTCTCATTGTGAATCAAATTGTTTATTTTATTTCAAATACATTTAACTTATGTGATTCAGTTTAGTTTTGAATATTATGGAGTGGAAATAAAGCTACTTTGTTTTTTTAATGCATTTTTTGAGATAACTTTGAACCTAATTATATTTATGGTACACGTCAACAGTCATTTAATCGTTAAGATGTGTAGTTTGTTAATTTGCACACTTGGAAACGTCAATTTTAATGGGTCTAATTTGCACAGTGCCCATCATAACTAATCGCCACGATACTCATACCATTTTGCCCATTCTGTGCTGTCAGTTGGGGCCATTAAGACACCGAGCCACTTTGCAGTCCTAGTATAAACACATAACACATTGTCGGGTATGATCATTGCATAGCCTTTAATTTGACAACTGAAAAGCATAAAATGACACCAGAGCCGGCCACTCATTAATCTGTCTAAATAAAGAACGCTCCAACAGATCTCAGTCCGCTCGTTTTATGCTTTTCGAGTTTGAGAGCAAAAGTTGTAAATTGATTTAGCTCCAAGTATGGCGGACAGCGCTCTACATTTTTTATTTGATTTTGTTTTTATTTATATAAACGTTCGTAAAAGATTTGTGCGAATTCGGTGCGAGTTTCCATTTGAATTCAAAAGTGTTTTTGGCCTGCTGCGTGCTCGGAATATTTAATTTTTAACTGACATCATTAGGGCCACAGCAGGTGGAATTGTAAAAGATCAATATTTTGAAGTTGTTGCTGTTATTTCATAAATTACAAATTCAAAAGCGAGAAATTTGCATAAGATTTAACCAAAGCCCATTTGAAGTTGTTAACGTTTATTTATTTCGCTGGCACTGTGAGTGTTATTCAAGAAAAAACTGATAAATTAGTTTTATTACAATAAAATGTAATTTAAATTAAATCATGGTAACGTAATTAATATGTAAATCTACTTTCGGCACCATGGGTGAACTCAGGAGAGCTGCAAAATGGATTATAATTGTGGGAGGTCGCTATGTTTTCAGGAAAAATTTTGGATGCAAAGCCGGAACGTATGGTATAACATACAAGAACGATAAGATGTAGGAAAAGTGCTAGGAGAAAAGTTAAATTTAACGGAACAAATATGATAAAAACTGAGGGAGTAAGAAAGGAGGGCTGGTTAGAATGAGTATAATTTAGAGAAGAACGAACTTGCAGTGATTACCATCAGATTAACACGATCACTGTGTAATGTTATATTACAGTTCAGGTGAGTTTTAGGGTTATGTTTGGCATATTCGGGTTAGATAACGAAATAACAATTTAAAAACAAGTTTCAAGTTGTTCAATTTATACTTATCTCGATGAAACTAATTTGCAAGATATTATGCACATTAGTATTTATTATCTATTGTATATTTTTACATATTAACAAAAATGCAGAGATAATCGTTAATCGATAATCTTAAAGCATTGTATGACCATTTTGCTCACTCATTGGCTCGTTTACGTATTAATATTTTCGACACTTGATTTGTTACGATTTGAAATATTTACACAATTCTCAGTTGAAATATGTAATTCAAATTTAAATTAGTTGGCAACGCGTCACGCGTGTGGCTTGGATTTGGCTCCGCATGGATTTGAAATATATTTTCGGCCGCTTATCGCCATAAATGGCGCCATAAATTTTCTAGTTGTCGTTTTGAGCTTGAACCTGGGCTCGGACGGGTCGCCGACTCATATATTATTTATTGATAAATTAAGGCAGCTGCCTTAATTTTCAATTATGTTTGGAAAAAGCACCCGCGTCGAGCTAGTAGCTTCACAATTGAATTTTTGTCGCTTCGCCTTTATGATTTTTTTGACATATATTATTATTTCTCATCCAATATATTATAGAATTTTATGTGCGCCTTTTTATGGTTATTTTTAATGCGTTTTGTGGAAAGTCGCTTAGCATATTTGTATTTTTAATTGTTTAGAAATTAACTATGCGACACCAAAGCATTTTAATTGTCCCCAACGAGCTTTAAATTTATGATTGTTTTTAATTTAGGTCTCTCTTTATACCCTATACCCGTAAATATGCATAAGAAGCATATCATAAAGTTGTGCCAAAGTATGTAACAGACAGTCGAACAACTATAGCAAGTAAAAGTATATATATTCTTGACTAGGATTACTTATTTTAATTTAAGTCTATGTTTGATGTGTTCTAAATCACAGTAGTCAGGTTAATTTTATTTAAAACATCCTCCCGTATCCCTGCAAATCAATATGCGAGTATATAAAATAATATAAGATTTCCTGAGGATTGCGTTATAAAATAAACCATTCTCAATAGTGGGACACTGTGTTTATGAGTATTTCATGTCTGCATATGACGTTTGAGCCTTTAGGATAACTTATAGCCTAGCAAACTCTTGAACTCTTTGGACTAGAGCATTTTTCTTCAGTTGCTTTTCTTAATGTTTTTGTATTGTCCCCAATCGATGTGCACTCAGGCAAGTGGGCAACACTCTCATTGTCATATTTCATCTTGTACTTCCTTCATTGGCTTCAATTCTATTTTAAGGTCTTTTCAATTTGCATGCACAACGACGAAGCACGTTGATTGAGGCACACATAGAGAAGATACAGAAAATCTGCACAATTCGCTCTTGATCGTTTCAATAGTTATTAATTTATTGGCTGGCCATAAAAATTTAGTGCCCAGTATATTCGTATGTGTGTGTGTCTGCCTGGTATCCACACTTTACGTTTGGAAAGTTTAAGATTATGTTTATGGATGAAATGAAACGGACTTCCTGTCGTGAGTTTAATGGTTAAATAGTACAACAAAGATATTCATTTAAAGTGTGTTTTATATGGCGAAACACCCAGACTTCCCTCTGGTAAGAAAGTGTGACCTATAAACGTTATTTAAATTTTGATTGGTATATAAAAATCGAAAAGATTTGAGAGGCCGATAGCAGCACTTAAGTAGAGCCTTCTTACAAGCCTAAACACCTGGATAATATGAAAATACGTAGTACCCGAGCTCTATGGGTTGTAATGGAAGCCGCCATATGAATCTATGGGTTCAAAGAATAACATTGTCCAGCAACCCTAAGAACCACAAACAAATGCACTCCATTTTGTGGGTTTTATCAAATAATATGTACGTTTATTTTGTTATCTATTAAACTAAGGGTAATAACTCATTTCTGGGACCACTCAGCAAAAGTCAAATGCCAATATTGACAAACGGCACAACTGAACAATCACTTTCCCCTAACTGAAAGAAACCCTTTATGCATTTGCAACATAGTTGACAGGTGAAAACCATAAAAGGTCCGGAAGGGGCAGGATTTGTGTTGCTCCCTGCTCGAGTGATAAGGGCACACAAATTTATGGGCACTTCCGTGCGGCAAATGACTCACATGCCCATCAACCGCAGCGACGGTAGTAAGAGATACTGAAACAAAGGAAACGTCGATCTACCGGAGGGTCGCCATTGGGCATTAGCATTACAATTGCCGTGCCAGAAGTTAAGCTGTAAATTACCAGGGCCCGAAAATGCAACAAGGCGTCGTCTGTTGGTGCTACCACAATTAGCATATTTAGCCACCGTCTTATGACCGTACCGAAGAAAAACTTCGTCTACAAATCTCAGACAATGGCTTAGGTAGTCGTATATTGTTATAGTTACATGTTTTTTCGATCGCCTGCCCACGCTGGGGCCCTTTTCTACTTTAGAGTCTTCTGTGTATGTTGTGGCATAAACAAACACAGAACCGAACGGACTGCAGCGTTCGATCCTCAGAGATCGTGTTTGCTGCATCGGCACTTTTCATTTCTACTTTTTGTTTAGGCTCAGACCAACACCAGCTGTGTTTTCACGCGACTCTCACAGTCAAGGTTGACAAAGATCAGTGTTTGCAAATGGGTACAGGACTGACTGATCTTAAAACTGGCGTGGGCGAAACTGATCTTATTACAGACATCATATACGTATATTCCAGATATTCTATCCAACAGATACGAGTATGTAGATAAATAAGCGAACACAGCTTGGGGTTATATTTTATTTTGATAATAACATCTTTCTCGATAGGATATCTTTATGATCATTTATTCTGCTAGTAGGTTAATCAAACACTTTGTTTTACCAGAGTAGAACGTGATTTGTGATCGTAAAGAGAGTCAGTTCCATAAACGTGATTGGCATTAAGTTGTCCAAAATTCTTTTCATATCAAAGAGAAAAGGCGAAATTCGTGACTACATGGCTTGACACGCGCCCATCTTAAGACCTAATATCAAATATTTAGATCAGAATAAATTAGAGCCTTTATGTGATTTTTTTTAAAGGAAGTACACTTCCGAACTTTAGTTTACTTTCTTTAAGTGCGATACGATACCGATAATAGTCTATTATTATATCCTGCATTGTTCATTTATAAACCTGGTGCTGGTGGGAATTTTCTTTTAACTTTGTATACGCTTATTCAGCACTTAGGACCATTATCTGTAAAGTATAGACCATAAAAGCAAATCAAAGTCTGGGCTAACAAGTTAATTTTAGAAGAGCATTTTAAGCTTACAACTAATTGCTATCTAAGAATAATCTGACATATCATTAAGTGAGTAGACTTTTCTTGTAACTATATGGAGCCAGTAAGAATATGAGTTTTCTTGGGTTCGGTGCTGTACGATAAGATCGGTCAGCCCAGCCGTCTGGGTACGAGTGTATCACGTGCCCTTTCGCGCCACGACACTAATGTCAATTTGTTGGGCTACCAAATTAAAACGCAGACTCAGCAAAGATTTGTCCTTGTTCTGGGCACGTCCCTAGACCCTCGTCCGACGTCGCGTCGTCTGTCAATCTGCAGCCAGTGGCTGGGCGACGATCCCAAAGATTCTACCCGTAGTTGCTGTGGTAAGTAGTTGCTTGTCGTTGTCGCATGATATATGAGCGCCCTGCCCTGTCCTGCCCTGCTGCTGCTGCTGCTGCTGCTGCCGCTGCCACTGCAACCGCGCCCAACAAAACCGACGCTAAGCCCCGCAGGCCCAAACCCAAGTTGTTGCTGCTTGTGTTATTGTGTTGTTGTTGTTGCAGAGCTCTCCGCGCAGGCCGAAGCCGGTTCTCAAAACAAACATCTTCGTGGGCCGCACTTCGCGTCGGCGTTTTGGCCCATTTGCCTCGCTCGTTCGTTTGCTCATTCCCTCGTTTGCTTGTTCGTTCGTTCGCTTATTGCTCGTTTTGTTGTTACCACGCTCTTCGCTTGTGGTGTCTTCTGTTTCGGTTGCTGCTTCGGAACTCAGTTTGTTTTGACTCGCTGCGCGGTTAACTTCGTCTTTTCGAGGTATGCGCGAGTGGTTTTAAGAAACAATTCTCCCGTACCGTATCTCCGGTTCAAGCTTCGTCTTAACTGAATTACTTTACTTACAAAACCTAACTACAAATGAAGGAAACTTCAGTTTTTCATCTGTGCTGTTTAACCATGTGTTGTGAAACCAAAGATTATTGGAAATGTTCACAAGTATTCGGTTTAAATTAACTGTGAACTGTGCTGTTTGTGTTGAAAGAAGTGCGATGATATATTAATCTCCACATATGGTATCAAGCATATAAACTTTTGCAATCTACTTGCTTATTACTTAAGCTGCATGGAATAACATAATCTACTATTCACACGCAACGTGACAATATACGAAGTAAGTTTATTCGAACTGCTCTTCACTGATCAATTTTAATCAGTTATGCGTAGACTATGGCTTAAGCTACAAAGTTACGCTTTCACTTAGCCCCCCTTTGTTATGCAATGTTAATCAATATTTTAATGAGTTTTGTGCAATATTTAAAGTAAAATATACGAGTATAGCTATTGTCTTCAGTTAAAGTATAAAGAAACTTGTTATTATAGAGCATAGGGTGCTGATATTTGGGATTTGTATCAACCTGCCACTGGATATTCAAGATTAAGCTAAAATCATTTAAAATGAATGCTGTTAGACCAGGTCTATTAAAATAGATCTATAAAATATGCTAATCGATGATCCGAGGCAAATTCTTAACCGTTCTACACTTGTTCCTTTCATTGCAGCATGTTAATTTTAAAATATGATAGAATGCAGCACCTGCTGCGGCTTCTACTACTCCTATGCTTAACCCTACAAAGCCCACGGAATACGATGGCCCTGATGGGCACCTATCAGGCGCAGTCAAACTTTGAGTTATTGGAAAACGATTCGCGTTACATATCATATCAAGGTGAGTCGTGGATTATCAAAACTAACTACGTAAAATCATTACAAAACTGTGTCAATTGCAAAGCAATCAATCAAGCCAAGCACTCGAATGCTGAGTATGTTCAAATTTGGGTTGATGTCTGTCAGTTAGTTCTAAGTAGCCGAGACTCGTCGCTGTTTATTACGCAAGAAGAGGGCGAACAGGTTGTACCTACCAGTAACTCCGCCCATGCCTTGTCAGCGGAGATGTCAATTCTTGGGAATCTTAACACCCCTATACTATATGCGAATATCTCGGGGCTTTTAATCAGAAAACGCTTCGTGTTTATTGTTTAAATATTTGCGCGTTGTCTTATTTCATTTTTCTCTTCTTATTTTTATTTTTTTGCATGGAATGCATCTTGAAGTACGCCTCGAATTGCAAACTCAGCAACAAGTTTTGTTGACTGTGGTTTTCATTTTTATAGGCATTTATTTATTTTATTTTGTTTATTTCTTGTGAGTGTTGGCTCTTAACTTAATTTTTACTGCTTTTCTCTTATGCAATGAAATATATGATTTTTTGCTTGACCCTGCCTGGAAATTATAAATGTAAAGACCAACTTGGGTACTAAATTTGCTAACTCTAGCTTGGCTATAACTATTTAACCTTCCTCAATATTATAACAGACCTGATAAGAATCGCAATTAATTTTTATTGGAACTTTGCAGATTTAATGTCAACCGCCAAACGATTCTACGATCCCCAAACGACTTGGTATGCAGAATTGCTCTACGATGTGGCCCGAAAGCAAGTTATTGTTGGTGCGAGGTGAGTTGTTTCGAAGTTTATGGGCGTTTTGTATTAAATTACCTGAAAATTGACTCACAGCAACGGGTGGACATAGTCATTGTGACTGTTTCGCCAAACAACTGACGATAACAACTAAACGGAAACAATTAAAATTGGCGGGCTAGCAAATTAAATTTGTTAATATAAGTAATGGCCTAGAAAAACATACCCGAATGGGTCTTATCAAACAAAACTATAACTGATAACTGTTCTATCAAAGATCTGTTATTTAAGCCAAAAGTGCACGCAACAGGTCTACCAAATCTTGAACGTATCAGATACTTTATCTGAAGAAGCCAAGCGACAAAAGAGAAAAAACGTAGCAAGCAGAACAACTTAACCAAACAGAACTGAGTACTACAGGCAACAAGTGGCTGCCCAGGCTGCCTTTCAGTCAGATACAACGTACATGAGTATGTATCTATGAGATACATCCATACATACACGCATGCTTGTAGATACACGTTGTCTGCTTATTTGTTAAGCAATTTGATGGTACCTTATATATGTACTCTCAGCCTGTTTATGTGCTTAACGTGTACCCAAAGTTTGCTTTTCATTTGCCTGCTGGGAACTCCAGTCATCGTTAAGATAAGAATACAGATCTTAACCCCTTGCCACACCATGTGCTCGCTTAGGTACAGATACGAATTGCCTCGTTTATCAAAATGTCGTCGCTGTTTTTCGCTCTCGTTCTCCTTCTCCCCTGTCGTCAATCATTCGTCACACGTTTATTTTGTTTTTTCCTTCTTTTGGGTCTTTTCATTTCTGTTTTGATTTGTAGTATTTCTTACTACGAAACTATATATATATTTATGCCTTGAATTATGAGGCAGTTAATGATGATAACGAAGGGCAGTTGCTCTACTTTGTATGTATGTGGCAGTAGGCGTAGATAGATAACTAGTAGGCCAGATAGCTGCGTGGGTATATTAAGTGTAGTTTATTTTATAAGGTGTGGGCTTTTCAGATAATAATAATAAGCATAGCGACTAGACTGGGCATTCAGAGGCCTAGCGCTGGTCAGAGTTCGTTCGGCAACCATATAATACCTTTATGTATGGACTTTAGATATCACATTCCTTCCGTTAGCGTGTTCTACAAAGGTAGCATAATCTTTTAATAATCTGTGAAACAAAACGTATTCCTTTTTAATTCATCCTTCGAGTAGAGACCTTAGATATCGGCTTGCTTGACTAAGAACCTGCCTTTTCCTCAAAGGAAGCCTAATCTTTAAATAATTACTAAAATAAACTGCATTTCTCTATAATTAAACCCGGTTTCGTTTTGAAGAACCGCAACTGTTGACCTTCCTTAACAGAAACGCAACACAGTTTTGTAATTGTTGTCGTTTTTGTTGTAGCACTACCAGCATGTGAACTTTCTAATCAAAAACCGCAATTTAATTGTACCAATATTATATCAACTTTAGCTGTGGAATAATTTTTAAGTTTTTTTTTTTATGACTTTTTTGTGGTCGGCTCATAAAAGTCGGGTGCTCGTAATTGTAGAGCTGTTGGCAGGGACGGCAAGGGCCAAAGTCTATACAAGTACATGCAATTGTAGTAATGCTCCTTGTCAGTAACTCACACACACACACACACACACACTTGACACGACTGCAGGCTCGGGTTACGAGAGGCTTTCATATTGCAGCAAGTCGGGGACGAGCTCAAGTATTCCGATGGCTCCCATGACGAGTGACGAGGCAACTTGCACGTCGCGTCGTGTAATTTCTGTCATGTACAGTGCATTGGGGTCTTGTGGCCCGAAATTTGATATAGACTGCATTAAAATAATATAGCATTTTGTTTTCGCTTTCATTGCTGTTGTTGTTGTTGTTGCTGTTGCTGGTTTCTTTCCCTTCCTTGCTTTCGGACAACCTTTTATAAAGGTTGTTTTATATTTTCGTAGGGGTCTTGCCCGCTGTTGTGGCCTGGCGCAAATGGACCATGCAAATGACACGCTGTGAAGCATTTCAAATGTTTATACATACGACTAAGCATTATGTTATGTAAACAGGGAAACCATATGCATATTCATTTTAAATGTTTTAAGTCTTAAAATAAAATGGAGGTTATAAATTTTAGGTACATAATGTTTAGTTTTAGACCGTAGATGGCGATTGTATGAAGAAAAATGTCTTTGAGATGGGATTTACTAAAGATTAAGATTGATTAAATCTTAAGGAAGGTACAGGCTTAAGGTACGTAATGTTCAAAATTAGTTGGGAAATGTGATTAAATGCTGAAATAAAGCTTATTTTTGGGCCTTAAGGCTACAAAGTTGAGTGAAGAGAAAAAGTATTCTAAGCTTGCAGAAATATGGAAATTTGCCTTATTTATTCATCCATTCATCAAGATTTTGCGGATGCACTTGAACAAGGATTGATATCATTTGAAGTTGAGCTTCAATTCACTTGTTCAACTGCACAGGAGAAAGGATGAACATTCGAGGGCCTTTTTACATAAATAATATTTAGGCGAAATTCAAAATGTAAACGAGATTGATTGGAAAGACATTAAAGTCTATAATTTATAGTGTTCAGCGTGCTGTGTGTCCTAGGATCCAGTCCGAGCCATAAGTCAAACGTTATTAGTTATATTAAGCACCTGCCAGCCAAATTATACTATCTATCATAAACTACGCTTAATCTCTTAAGGAAGTCATACCAAATCTTTCAGCTATGCCGACAACATTTGGCAATTGAAACCATGACACAAACCTCGTTTGACAGACGCTAAGAGGCCGGCAGTCAGCTTAGGCGGCTACTGGAACCCAGCAGCGAAATTGAAATCAAAATTAATCAAGGCAAATGCATGTAAGCCACAACATGGACCGCTTCACAGGCATATTTATATATCAAGGGGGGCGTTTTGCATACTTCTATTGAAAAGCAAAATTGTGGAGCAGCTTGAGATTGAGAGCAAGGAATGCGCTCGGCGTAGGCAGTGCAATGCTGCAAATGCTGAAATGCACCGCAATTCACTGTAATTCGTGGCAATTCGCTGCAGTTTGTTGGAGCTTTTACAACAGCTTAACGGGGCAACGGGCCACTTTTAATTACACACAATCCGCAGCCCCCGTTAGCCCCCGTCGATCGCCCCGAGCTGTCGCCAAGCAGGCGCTAGACAAACGCCCACGCGCGGCGGCCTGCCGTCCACTTGATCAGTTTGCCGCAGCTGCCCCGGCTGGACAGACGGCGCCACAGTTGCCAAGGCCTTAATAGCTACACGCGACTCCAGCTCCAGCTCCAGCTCCTTCTCCTCCTCCTTCAGCTCGGCTCCACTTGGTGCGCTTACAAAGAGGCCTTTTTGTTATCTTGTCGCGCTTGTCGCTCAAAACTTAGCCACGGCGCAAGGTGTGCGAATATTGTGAATGCAAATGTGCACAGCAAAGCCACATGAAATATCCGCAGATACACAGATACAGCTACAGCTTAAGCTACAGTTACATGCATGCAGATACAGATACAGATACAGATACAGACACAGATACGAGCACGTAACACACTTGTCCGACAAGGCAGCCACGCGCCGGCTCTGCAAATGGGTCAAAAGTCTTGCTCCGTTTTTATTATACTACACTTGCCAAGGGTATTATTGTGAAATTACGCAATACGTAACAAATTCCATCCTTATCCAGTATCTTCCAATAAGTAGAACTCTGAATAAGGATGAAGTCTTAACTCAATATACAGATACTTAAATAACTGTTTCAAAACTCTCAAGTAAAACCGAAATATGGTAGGGAAGTCTTTAGTTAGTATAGCTTAAACAGTCTCAAGTTGGAACCCGTTAGATCATACTATTCGAATAATGAGTTTATTATTAATATTTTTTTTAAAATTTTTTTTTAAGATATCTAGAGCATACATATCAACTTTCCTATAAGTTATATTATACATTTCAAAGTCAGACCGCCATAATATATAGCTACTTTAGGTCATAAAACAAGTTTCTCCTACAAAAGATTTTATTTCCAACATTTGATAAGTTCGCATTTATCATTTCTTTGTTATGGATTGATCGATTTCTTTTTCGATTAGATTGCGCTATATCATGCAGCTGTAAATTTGGGTGAGATCTTTTTGCTTTTTGGTATTCTATTTTATTTCAGTCGACAAAATTCACTTTCTATGTAAGTCGGAGAAAAGTAAACCCAAACAAGTAAGAATGCTATAGTCGAGTGTACCCGACTACGAAACTCCCTGTACCCAGGTCTAAAACATCCAATCACATCTAAGTCCACTTACACATACATACACACATACACAAAGACGCACACACACAGGCGGCAAAAGCGACAGCGCAAGCGAGGCATTTTAATTGGTGGCTGTGCTTCTTCTTCCCCCTCTCGCTGCATTACTGAATCTTCTTTCGTGAATAACTTCCGTGTTTATTATACGATCGACTTGAAATTTGGACAGTAGATTAAAGAGACTAAAGTATTGTACATGCCAAATCTTAAAGCTATATCTTGAAAATCGTAACTGTTAAACGGTTTTTATCGATTTGCGGGGAAACGGGGAAAGATATCTGAAATATGAAACAAACTTGATCTTTGTATGGTATACAGGAACCTACATTCCAAATTTGGTGTCTCTAGCTCTTGTAGTTGCTGAGATCGACGCGTTCATACGGACAGACGGACAGACGGACAGACAGACGGACATGGCCAAATCGAAATCTCTTTTGATACTGATCAAGAATATATATACTTTATATGGTCGGAGATGTCTCCTTCTTTCTGTTACATACATTTGCACAGATGTAATACACCCTTTTTACCCATTTAATGGGTACAGGGAGTAAAAATTAAGGAAGAATATTCCCTGTACTGCTTGAATCTGGCTCAAGCTAAGACCGTAGCTGGTCTCAGTCGTATCTGGGCCATATTTAGTTGCAGTTATGTCTGAGCCAACTCTGACATGCGCTGTTCTGCCAAAAAACAAATACGAAAAGATCTGCAACAGTTTTGCCGCAGAGATAGCAATGGCGTAGAAGGCGCAATGGCAAATACAAATAAAACAACTGACAAAACATAAAGCAAATATTTGCCAAAAGCAGAAAGCAACCAACAACAAAAGCAACAAATGGCAAAAATTAAGAGTTAAAAGAAAACTATGCAAGCAAAAGCAGAAACATGTGTATCGACTTTTCACACCTCAAATGGAATTCACCTGCCGTCAAGTGAAACGAAAGATACAAATTTATAACGCACAGGAGAGGGGCGACTGAGGGAAGGGGGGCGCTATGGTAGGCAATGCTAATTTGCAAGGCCGTTGCTTATCGCCGCGGCCAAAGAAATGGAACACTGAACCCACAAAACGAGTTAAAATGTGAGAAATTTACGCTAATTTTAGACTTCATTTTGCGAGCTATTCGAAGTGCAGATACTTGGCATATCTTAAATTAGTTCTCACCTGGTTTCAACAGTTCGCAATACCAACTTTCAGGTTGAGATAAATATTTATAAGTGTTTTCTCCCTTCTTTAAAAGAACACCTTTATAAGAAAATACAATGTCTTAAATCAATATTTCATTTAATTTTCAACGCTTTCGCTTTGCTAAGTAAATAGTGAACAAAATGTAATCACGCCATAAAAGCGGCACTTGGCCAGGTAAAACAACAGCAACAACAACAGCTACAACAACAACAACAACATTAACAACTGTACACAATCAGCAATAATTAAATTTTTGCAGCCGTTAAGTCTGGGCGCGATTGCTACGCCCTTTTGTGCCAATACTTTGTTTTTTTTTGCTTGTGCAATTTTCGCTACGCGACATTTGTCACGTCATTTTCACATGTCAGTTTCCGCTGTACTCAACCCAACCTTTGCCCTTCCCCGTCACTCCACTTGAATCGGGCTTATCAGCTGTCAGCAGAGCTTGGGAGCTCTTAACTTTTGGCGCAGTTCCAACGATCGATTGAGTGGCCTTTGAAAGTTAATGGCCTGGCTTAGGAATATCTTTATAGTGATTTTTTATGAATATTGACTGTTAACACTTCTCTTGACCTTGTCCAACAATCTATAGCAAAAGTCCTTAACTAATAACCATAAAAAGCAGCGTCTGCAGAAGATACTGTGTTGATGAATGAATGTTTAATTGTTTAGTGTTTAGTTTTAGTTAATAATATTGACACAATCTCTGAGTATCTCTGGGAACTGCTAAAAATTTGAAAGTGATTGAAGTGATTAATTATTATTAATTATGCTTTATTTCCCATATTAAATACAATATTGCAATTTTTAATACTTTTTACAGCTTTAGTAAATGCTTGTCAACTGTAACATTAACAATTTAATGTTTTTTTAAATTAATTTTTTTATACATAAAATTAATTAATATAGATCAATTAACCGAAGGCCTTAACAGCCAGCGCTATAGCTATAAATATATATAGATATAGTTATTATAAATGCATCTAACTTGAAATAAATAAAATAACTTAAATTAAAGAAATTAGGGGACGAAAAACCTTCACATCTACTTATAATAACTAAATATATGGAACATAATTTGTAGTTATACTTAATGTTAATGTTAAAAGCTCAAAAGGCAGCAATCTTCAATCCTATAAGGAACTATATATTTGAGTATTCTTTTATAGTTAGTTCGGGGTTTCGGTAATTAAATGTCAGTAATACTCATTTTATGTTTAAGCTATAAACAATACATCAAACTATTCGATTATCGGCTGCTGTTTTAAATGTTTAACGCTTGTACACAAAAAGAAGTCATTAATAGTTGTTAAGTTTTTCATTTATACAGATAAAATATTTAATATATTCTGTACCTTATTTTCATTGCCATTTTTATAGGCATTCTTCCTCCACTTGGCCATTATCTGGTTTTTGGCTATATAAAAATGAATAGCTTCATTTCAATAATGACAAAACTAAAAACCTTTTTGCATCTGCCAACGCACTGCAAGCGTCATCGGGACACACACCTTTTGAGGCACACACCACACACACCACACACACTCGCACACACAAAGTCGTTGACAGCTGCTTTTGGGGAAGGGCGTCTGTCGTTGTCAGTTTTTGCAAATGCTGGCCTGTTTATTACCTCATCAGCGGCACGTACCGCAGAAGTCGCACAACACGCAGCGGCTAAGTGGCCAGCGGTTAGCTAAGGGGAGCTCAGGTTACCACCTGAGTGAGCCACGCTCCCTGCCCAGAGTCAGAGCCACCAGCCACGCGCCAGTCGCGGCAGCTGCCGCTGACTGATTGATATTTGGCGAGCTGGCAGTCGGATCGAGCCGGTCCACAGTCCCACATTGGCCAACACTGGGGCCGTGTTTCTAAGCCGCTAAACTGCATCAAATGTTCGTTAGTAAGATGTCTGAAGCTGTCTAGAGCTATGTATCTGTGGGCTGGTGCTGTTTCTGTTTTTGTTACTGGCGACGCGTCGCGTTATGGCGACGTCTGGTCGGCGGCATTCCTTCAAGCGAATTCTACTCGCGAATGCTGTCCGGCTCGAGATGTAACCATTTATCTGACGCTTGGCCCATTCGTATGCACTTGATCTATTGATCTTCGTATTCGTTTCGCCAAATGCGTGTAAGCACAGTGGTTGCCGTGGTTGGCACTGTGGTGCAAGGTTTAGACAAACTGAAGCATGTAGGGGAAAGATTGTACTCCCTAACGATCTTAGCTGAAATTGCTATAAGTCACTTTAGAATGTCTTTTTTCAGTTTTAACAACATTTGCTAAAACCACTTACGAATTATAAGAGAAATCAAGATTAAAGCCTTGTCACGTACTCTAGTGCCAGTTTACTTGTCAAGTTATATTCAAAACAAGCCAAGTACCACGATTGTAAACTAAACTATCGATATTCAATCAATAATCGATCGATACTATCGATAGTTTTTAATATTTGCATAAGGATATTTGAATTCTGACATAGAACTCACAAATTAGCAATTTTCCTTAAATATTTACTTAAATTAAGCTTCTAAACTCTGATTATATAAATCCAGGGAACTATCGATACTATCGATTGAGGCAACGATACTTTGCAGCTCTAATAGGAATATAACTTAGTGAATCGCTTGCTCAAGTAATCTCTAAAGCTGCTGGCATCCGTAATAAGCTTAGCTCTTAACCCCAATGATTGCTTCAAAGTTACACGCAAATATTAAAGTCTAGACACCGAACTCATTATATGGCAACTCTTTATTGCTCCTGCCTCGCATTGCGGCTGCCAATCTTAATTGAACTTCTTCCAACGGTTGCCTAATGTGGTACTAAAGCTGTGATTTCAATTCGATCATCTTGTTTAGTGCCCACATGGTAAAGACGCCTACAAGCGCTGCTTGGAAAATGTCAGCGAGTGGCGACCACTGTGCCTGGCCAGGTATCGTTACCTGTTTGCCTTGCAGTTCAACGCACCAGCGGCCAACCAGTTGGAAATTATGACAACTGGCAAGGGGAGGGTTTGGTCGGGACGGATGGGAGGCCTTGCCTTATTTGTAAGCAGTTGTGGGCCGAATTTAGCTGTTACCATTCCCCCATTCGCGACTACATACTTGCAACATTTTATCGACTCTTTGCAGAGACACCTTGTACCGCATGTCTTTCGACTTGGAGCCGCTGGAGCGGGCCAGCTGGGAGGCGACGCCGGCGAAGATTTTCTTGTGCCAGCAGAAAGGCCAGCCGGAGCGCTGGTGTCGCAACTATGTGCGCGTGCTCCATAGCTACGGTGAGAACCAACTGTACGCGTGTGGGACGAACGCCTTCCAGCCGAGCTGCTCGTGGCGCCAGGTGAGTGGTCGTTGTCTCGACGGCTGTGTGACAGGCCAACAGCGAAGCATAACGTTTCTTGTTTTGCAGATGGAAAACCTCAACGTCACCGAGTTTGATGATGGCGTGGTCAAGTGCCCCTTTCATCCGCAGGCCAACAGCACCAGTCTTTTGCAGTCCAATGGCAATATGTTTGTGGGCACAGCCACGGACTTCTCCGGCAGCGATGTGGCCATCATCCGCTCTCCAGTCCAGTCCAATGGGGTCAGTATAAAAGCCAGACTGTGCTCTGATTTCTATTTCATCCAAAATCCATTTGAGATAATCAACCGATCTTTTTGACTAGTCTAAGATCTCTCTCTTAAACCTTAACAGTTACCAGTCTAGGTCCCTCTAGCTTTTTAGGGAATCCAAGAACCTCAACCATCTACGATTTTTCTGAATCGGCTTAATCTTATGACTATGAAACTGAGACCTGACCTACTCCCACTTATATTTCTAACTTGTCTAAGGTTATAAGCCAAAGTCATTCTAGTTATCTATCCTATCCTCTCAACATTTCAAATTTGTGGTTTTTACAATAGCTCTCAGAATCTTTTTAGTTTACAGACACCCTGATCTTCTAACTTATCTTCCTGACTTCCTTAAATTCTTAAGTGAATGGCAATCCTGACCTAGTTGGTCAGCTCCTAGCTCCTAGTAAAGTAGACCATTAAGAGAACTTACCCTTTTGAATCTTCGTAAACTGTTTTTTAATCTTCTTGATTATTCTTTTATTTGCTCAGGTGGAGCGCAAACGCTTCCTGCGGACCAAGCAATACAACAACAATTGGCTGAATGGAGCTCAGTTTGTGGGCAGCTTTGAGGCTGGAAACTTTGTCTACTTTCTGCTACGCGAATCCGCAGCGGAACACATGAGCTGTGGCAAGGTATGACACCACCGAATACCACAAATTCTCATCCGTTCAGTGGTTAATCTCTGTTTTCTAACCCCCACAGGCGATCTACTCCCGCATTGCCCGTGTCTGCAAGAACGATGCTGGCGGGGATCAGGTGCTGCGGGATAATTGGACCTCATTCCTCAAAGCACGCTTGAACTGCTCATTGCCCGGTGATTATCCCTACTACTTCGATGAGATCCAGGGCATGACATATGCGGAATCAGAGCATGTGCTGTATGCCACCTTCAGCACGTCGGGGTAAGTGATCAGCTTCAATTTCCCAGAACTTGAATAACCTTATGTCCTTTACCTTAGCTCTAGTATATTTGGTTCGGCGGTGTGCGCCTACAATCTGAGCTCTATTAATGCGGCGTTCGAGGGTGCCTTCAAGCATCAGGAGCACGCGGATGCTGCCTGGAAAACGGTGAACACCCCGCAACGCAGCCAGTTTCAATGTGCCAGTGGTGCCACAGCATTTAACCACTTGCTGGAGAGCTCCCGCTATCAGCTGATGGATCAAGCCATTCAACCAATTGGCGCCCAACCGCTCTACCATTCCAAGCTGGAGCGCTTCAGGCACATTGCCCTGGACGTGGTGCAAACCAAGACCGAGCAGCTGCATCTGCTCTACGTATCCAGCAGCGGCAATCACATCAAGAAGCTATCGGTTAAATATGGCCAGCAAGAAAAGGCTCAAACCTGCCTGGTGGAGATGTGGCAGGCGGACGACACGGGCAGGAGCGCCCTGCTGCACATGTCCTACTTGAAGGTCACCGATTCGCTCTACCTGGGCACGGATCTGGCGCTTACCAGAGTACCCGCCCAGCGCTGTAGTCGCCATGTCTCGCAGTCCAGTTGCTTCAACGCCATGGATCCCTACTGCGGCTGGAATGAGCTGGTGGAACGCTGCACGCCCCTCGATCCGGCCGTGCAACAGCCTGGCTGCAGCCCACACAGTTCACCTGTCCGGTGCTGAATGCGCCCATCGATGGCGGTTGGTCCGCCTGGTCGCAGTGGACTGATTGCCAGCAGCACGAGCAACCTGACAGTAACTGCCTGTGCCGACAGCGCAACTGCAACAATCCGCAGCCGCAGCACGGTGGTACCGTCTGCGAGGGCATCAGCACCCAGGTGACCAATTGCACGCGGCATGGTGGCTGGACAGATTGGTCCGCCTGGTCGCCCTGCTCTCAGAGTTGCGGTATTGCGGTAAAGACGCGCCGACGCAGCTGCGGCAATCCGCGGCCGGCGCACGGTGGACGCATGTGCCTGGGACCCGAGCACGCCGAGATGTACTGCGGCCATTTGCCGCCCTGCCCTGTGGCCAAGCCGCCACCTGTCGACGGCAGCTGGGGTCCCTGGGGCGAGTGGAGCGAGTGCAGCGCCCAATGCGGTGGAGGCTTCCGCATGCGTCGGCGCGAGTGCGACGATCCCAAGCCGCTCAATGGCGGCCTCGACTGCCCTGGCTGCAGTCTGGACTATGAGGATTGCAACATGCAGAGCTGCGCCGAAGTGCGCAAGCTCAGTGCCTGGACACCCTGGCTAACGTCAACGGCTGGCAATGCCACGGAGGCGCATGTGGAGAAGCGTTATCGGTATGTCTGTCGCGCCACCAGCCCTGACGCCAACTCGGTTAGAATCAGCCTAGCCAAAGAGGAGTCGCGCAACTGCCGCGAGGATGGCAGCTGTCAGCGGCACAGCGAGCACGATTCCACGGAGCCCGAGTCCGATTGGACGCCCTGCAGCGTCAGCTGCGGCGGAGGCACGCAGCAGCGCCCCCGGGGTCGCAACACACAGACTCGCGCCTGTAATCTGCAGGCCTGTCCAGTGGACGACCAGCAGCCGGACAACAGCATTGACAACCAACTGGAGCACGAGTGGAGTTGCTGGTCGGAGTGGTCCAGCTGCTCGGTTACTTGTGGAGTGGGCTTGCGAAGGCGCACTCGCAAATGCCAAGGCGGCCACGAAAGACTCTGCGCGGGTCGAGCGCTCGAGGAGCAAAAGTGCGAAATGGTGCCATGTGAAGGTGAGTGTCTGCCAGGTCAACCATTACTTCAGTTCAGTTTTTAATCCAAAAATTGGACAAGAAGGAAGTATAATAGATTACAAGACTCCCTGTAGCCAGGCTTAAGATTCCCAAACACATCCTTGTACACATACACACTCGCACACATACAGGCGACAGTGCCAGCCAGGTATTTCTAGAAGCGGCTGCTCTACCGCTTGCTGCCACTCTGCAGTACTGAAACTATTTCTTGAATAACTTTTGTGTTTACAATTCGATCGACTGGAAATGTGGACAATAGAAGAAAATGAAACCAATACTTACGCATGCCAAAAATGAAAACAATATCTCTTAAACTCTCCTAATAATTAGTTGTTTTTCGCTTTGCGGGGTTCCCAGTAGTTCCTCAGATAGACGCGTTCATCCGGACGGTCAGCGCAGAATCCAATCGGCAATTGATACTGATTTAGAATGAGCATATTTTATAGGGAGATCTCCGGTCTCTTCTTGCACAGATATAATGACTCCTTATACACATTTTATGTGTACAGGGAGTAAACAGGGCTGTTACCTCTAAATGACAGTAGTACTTGATACCACCAATTTAATAACCTTTTCAGACTTTCTGGGCTGGAGCAATTGGAGCGAGTGGTCAGCGTGCTCCAATGATGGCATACGTTTGCGTCATCGCCGCTGCGTCGTGGAGCAGCCAGCGGCGCTGGAGTGCCGTGGAGCCGAGTTCGAGAAGACGGCCTGCGTGCCGGGCGAATGTGATGGTAAGCTAAAGGAAAGTAGCCATTTTGCGCAGCTTGTAATGGCAAGTTTCTTGCAGAGATTCAAAGTGCGTCGAGTGCGACCCTGCCGATTGCAATTGTAAGTTTCAGCTTTTTGCTGTTGACGGTGGCGTGCTGTTTGGCAACCTTTCATATTGCGCGTCGACGATTCCTGCTGTGCGCCGAAGAGGCGCTAAACAAGACGACAACAACGACGGACAGCTTCGACACGTATCCCAATCAGTATTCCAGCTTGCCCACTAAGGATGTAAGTGCAACAAACCGGTAGTAGCAATGAGACCCAACTAATCTGTGCTCCCTTTGCAGTACTACGAGCAACGCCCCAAACGACAGTCCAGCTTCCGCATGCCCGCCAAGAACAGCAATGTTGCTGGGGGCACCCTCAACCGCAACAACATGCACCACAACAACACACCCAAGGTGCTGGCCAAGACCTACAACGACTGCGAGACGGGCACCCTGAAGCGACAGTCGGCACTCAACAATTGCCGCACAAACATCGACGATGAGAAGTTTTAGCCAAGGATCTGATCTATCGAACATAAAGCCCCAATTAGTGCCATTGTTGCCATGTGCAATCCAAATGGAAATGTTATAACGACATCGAAATCATTTTGCACAGCCAGCTTGCAAAAAGTTCCTTCTCTGACTCATATTGAGTCGTTCTATAGTAGTCTATATATATAAATATATATATCTATATAGTGCAGTTAGTTAGAAATATGTTCGAGCTAAGTTAGTCTTATCTATCTATACGTAACAATTGAGGTAAATAATTTGATCAAATGATGACAACCAAAATTTAAATTGGAAAAGTTTAATGTTTGTTTATTAACCGTTTCAAATTGCCTTGGCAAATTATTTACCTGCATTAATTAATTGTAATTATAATACTGTAATCTGCTTTTAGAATCATACAAAAAGCGAGACTGAATGTTAAATTGTTTAGAAATTTACCCATCCCAAATTAATGCCATGCAAGAAACCGAGAAATGTATAATTTATCAATATTGTAAAGTTATATGTCGTAAGTTAAGATTTAAGGTTTAAGTGAGGTTAAGTACTTTGTTTTTAAATATAAAAAATAAACAGTGAAATTTACTAACCAAAATGTTGTTGTGTTTTTATGCCTGGTGCTTAGAAATATTGTCCTAAAATAAAATGCTTGATCTGATTTTCGATTTGAATCCCTCCTTCTTAATACTCCGGTACTAAACCTATAATTCTAATGCACCGCGCCCATGCCAGATCGAGAAAACCAATGCTGAATGAGGAGCAGCTGTATGTAGTGAAGACGCAAGCCGTTTTTAGAAATAGCCCGAAAGTATGCAGCATTTTTAAAAATATTCAGCATATCGCCTTACCAATTCAATTTAAGCGTAGCAACTAAAAGTATGCAACACAATTTTTGGATACTCACATGGAGATTAACATTTTCAGAAAAATAACTCCCATTTCGCCATATCCTTGGAGATTTTGAAAGGACTTGTTGCGTTAGGATCGCAAGTTCCTCCTTTATCGATTGGCATTCAAGGATAATGGGGTCATCTAAGAATCATCGACTTCAAAGTTTTTATTCGGAGGGTTGAAGGAAACTGGCCAAATATACAAAATCCTCAATAAATTGGAAACTACAAGGACGATTCGAATGTCCTTTGGCCAGTTGGTAGCCCCTGGTCGTGACAAGTTATCTGACACAGGACTCACCAGGATCCTCCAGGATACGGCCGAGATATGGCCGATTTTCTGTACACAGAAAAGTCTGTATTTCTCAGCTCCTTCAAGGACCTTCGTCATTATCTTTATATCTTCGAGCTCGGCAGGATGTGAGTTATCTCTCAGCAAAAGGACATTAAAATCGTCCTTGAAATGAGCGAGATACAGGCGATTTTGTGAATTTGTATCCTTTTTTCTGAGCAACCCCCTTGCAAAAATTTGAAGTGTTTTTTTCGGTAGGGTCCTGAAAATTCTTGAATGCCAATCGATAGTCCTCATTCGTACGAGTACAAAAATATGTGTCCTTTCAAAATCTTTCAAGATTAACCCGAGATATAGCTAATAGTTTAATTCTTCAACGTAATTTAATTTAAGCATAGCAACTAAAAGTATGCAACACAAATTTAGTTGGCACAAGATTAGTATTTTCAGAAAAATAACTCTCATTTCGCCATATCCTTGGAGATTTTGAAAGGACTTGTTGCGTTAGGATCGCAAGTACCTCCTTTATCGATTGACATTCAAGGAATAATGGGGTCATCTAAGAATCATCGACTTGAAAGTTTTTATTCGGAGGGTCGAAGGAAACTGACCAAATATACAAAATCCTCAATAAATTGGAAACTACAAGGACGATTCGAATGTCCTTTGGCCAGTTGGTAGCCCTGGTCGTGACAAGTTATCTGACACAGGACTCACCAGGATCCTCCAGGACACGGCCGAGATATGGCCAATTTTCTGTACACAGAAAAGTCTGTATTTCTCAGCTCCTTCAAGGACCTTCGTCCTTATCGTTACATTTTCGAATTCGGCAGAATGTTAGCTATCTCTCAGCAAAAGGACATTAAAATCGTCCTTGAAATGAGCGAGATACAGGCGATTTTGTGAATTTGTATCCTTTTTTCTGAGCAACCCCCTTGCAAAAATTTGAAGTGTTTTTTTCGGTAGGGTCCTGAAAATCCTTAAATGCCAATCGATAGTCCTCATTAATACGAGTACCAAAATATATGTCCTTTCAAAATCCTTCAAGGTTAAGCCGAGTTATAGCTAATAAAATGCCTCAACATTATTTAGTTTAAGGACAACAGCTAAAAGTATGCTACAAAAAATTTTCAATGTCCACAAAAGGAGATTATCATTTTCAGAAAAATAAGTCCCATTCGGCCATGTTATTGCAGGATTTGAATGGATGTGGCGTGCAATGGATGGCGTGCGGATCACAAGCACCTCCCATATCGAAGAGTAAATAGCTTGAAATAAATTAACAAATATCCGAGACAATTCTATTTAGATTAAAATTCAAAGAACAATGTGTATTTAGTTTATTTTATATTGTGAGTTTTATATGTTTTATTTTATCAATTATGTTATTCATGTTATTCAATCAGTCTGAGGCTCTCAATTCAACCAAGAAAAATGATAAAATTCCTGAAAAATATATGCTGTTTGATAATTTAAAACACATCGAGTCAGATTCAGATGCAGCGCCAAAACTCAAGTTTTAATATTATGTAGACGTAATCTTTTTCCAGAAACTCAATGGGGAGGATTGATCCCCTTAATCCCCCCTATCTTTTGTTTAATGAATCAGAGTGCTGACAAGCGGAAAACACAAACACATCGGAATTGATCTTAAAAATTCGCATTTATTTATTAAGCAATGTAAACTTAAGTAATTTATGTTTATTATAACTATTTTTTACATGCGTAAAGAAAAAGAATAATAAGAAATTAATTTTTTAAATTAATAAAACATCCAAAGGCAATAAATAGAAATAGTTAAGTTCTAGGTCTATAATTATTATAAAGTTAAGATTGTGATTCGAATTCGATACGACGAGTACAATAACAACAAAGGACATTTACAAATCGGTGATCTCTTGATGAGATTCGTAGACGGCACAGGCTCCGGCGTTGGCCAATTTGCCGGAGGACTGATCCTCACTGGTGATGCGGGTCAGGAGCTCGGCCTGAATGCGTTTCAGGACTTCTACGACCTCGCAGAGGACACCGCTTTGGGCCGCCTGTTGCATGGCCTCGTTGGCATCGACGAGCGCCTCGTTCAGAGCTCCCAGCTCCATGCGCGCCTTTGCCCGGGCATAGTAGCCCTCGTAGCTGTGCGGCTTCTGCAGTATGGCTTGCGTGGCCAAATCTATGGAGGCGTCAAGTTCCTGTGAATGCAAAGGAGCGATTAGAGAGTCACAGGGTCAATAAAAGGATAACTTACATTCAGTTTTCGCTTGCAACGCGACAGATTCAGCAGCAGATTGGTGCGCAGCTGGGCAAACACTGTATTCCGCTCGAGCAGCTGCTCCAGGCCGGAGATCTTGCGCAGCGCATACTGATAGCGATGTGCAGCGTCCTGGAAGCGATTCTTGCGGTACAGCACATTGCCATCCTCCAGCAGCTTGTTGAGCAGCACCACCAGTATCTCCGGCTTGCCCATGGCCATGCTCCAGGTGGTGGGACCCAGCTTGGCGCCTTTGCGCAGGAATACCTGCACTGCCTGTATGTTGCGGCAGGCAATGGAGCGATCTAGCGGCCGCATGCCATGCACATCGATGTGCTCCAGATTGGCGCCCTGCTCCAGCAAATAGAGCACCAGACTGGCCGCACCCTGATACGCAGCCAGATCCAAGGCAGTGCGTCCATTGTGATCCTCGTGCTGCCGGTTGCAGCCGTGCTCGACGAGGCACTTGGCAGCGGCCAAATGGCCGCGCAGGCAGGCCCAACTGAGCGCTGTGAAGCCCTCATGATCCTCTGCCTCCAGCGCAGCGCCGCGTGCCAGCAGCAGCTCCAGCAGCTCCAGATGTCCCTCCTCGGCGGCAATCATCAGCGGTGTCTTCCGCGTTTGGCCCAGCGGCTCGTCCAGCAGCGCGCCACGCTGCAGGAGCTGCTCCACGACGCTCCAGTGGCCCTCCTTCACGGCCAACCAGAGCGCCGTGTAGCCCTGACGATTTCGTGCATCGATTTGAGCACCACGCGTCATCAGAATGTTTACCGCATCCACACAGCCGTGACGGGCAGCGGCTGTTAGCGCCAGCTCGCCGCTGCTCGGCTCCAGGCCATTCACATTGACGCTGAGATCCTCATGTTCGTGCTCGTTGAGATCCAGCAGATCTTCCAGTATTTTGACATGCGCTTGGGCGGCGGCTCCAATCAGCGCCTGCTGCAGAGCCAGCGAACGGCCGACGTCCTGGGAGCGAGCACGCGGCGACCAGTCGCATGCCAGCAGATACTGTACCACGCTGAGATGCCCCATGCGGGCTGCATGCACCAAAGCGCAGCGCTGCGTTGTGTCCAGCTGGCCCAGGCTGCTGCCGGCGGCTACCAGGCGGCGCACCACATCACAGTGGCCCCGCATGGCGGCCAGGATGAGCGGTGTACAGCCCTGGCTATTGGTGAGACCCACATCGGCGCCAAATTCCAGCAGAAGGCTCACCATGGGCAGTATGCCCTCGTGGGCGGCAATGCACAGAATGGGCGCATCACCCATGTAATCAGTCCGATGATCCGGGGAGGCGCCGGCGAGCAGCACCAAACGGGACACCTTCACATTGGGACTGTAGACATTGCGCAGGGCGCCCAAGGCGGCGGAGATGTTATCCGCGGCGCCGGCCAGCCAGTACGACTGTAGATCACGTGGGGAGAGAGACGCCTGGCTGCTGCTGTAGAGATGCGCCTTGAGCATGTGATGGCCCAGCTCCAGGGTGAGCTGCGGCTGCAGTGGGGCCTGCAGGCGTGAGAGCCTGAAGGCAATGCCTGCGTGTCCTAGCCGGGCATCGCACAGGAATTTGCTGGACTCGCCCTCGTCCCGCCGCATGAGCCACTCCCGCAGCGAGCTGTGAAAGAACATGTAGGTATTGTCCAGGCGCTTGATAAGAAAGCCATCAAGCAGCTTGAAGCGCTGTATGAACTGGGGCCAGCTGAGCGGCTCCTGGCCATGGTGCAGCGCCTCCATGCTGTAGTAAATCTCGTCCAGCGTCAGCGGATAGAGTGCAGCCAGGCAAACGTTGAGTATGGGCGCCGTCTGGTCAAAGCTGCGGGCTGTGGGAAAGCGCAAGTTGAAGTGCAGCAAGAAGATCTGGGCCAGCGATACGGGCAGCACCTTGTAGCTGGAGGACTTGACCACCAGCTGGCCACGCGAGATCAGATCCAGTATGAGCTTGGCATACAGCATCGAGCCGCGACTGAGCGACTGCAGATGCGATACGAACTTGGCCTGCGATTGGGCCAACTGGCCTCCAATGTTGTGCTGAATCTCTGGGCAGTGGGAGATGCGCGCGTTGATGTAGTCCAGCATGTCCTGCTGCAGCGTCTGGCTGCTGGCCCAGCTGTCCAGCGTGAGCTGTGTGTAGCTGGGCGCCTTGACCAGCTCCAGCATTTGAGTGCGCACCGTGGCCACCAGCTTGAGCCACGAGGGAAAGTGTGGCGTCAACTGGGCCAGAAAGCTGGCTATGGTGTGGCCATGATCCGGGCGATGGTACTCCGCCTCGCACAGCGCATCCACCAGTATGACAGCCACCTTGGCGGGTATCTTGCCGGCGCGATGCAGCTGCGCCAGTGGCTCCAGTATGGCCAAGCGCATCACACGCTCCGCATCTGCGATGCACTCGCGCACGCTGAGTATATCCTGCAGATGCGGCTCGGAGAGCAGATAGTCACGATAGGCAGTCAGCTGGGGCGCTTGGCAGAGCTGTGCGGCCAGCGAGTGCACAAAGTCCGGCACCTGGCAGGTGAGATTCGCGTCCGCCTGGCAAAAGTGATAGCCCACCATGTGGGAGGCCAAGCCGCGCATGCGCTCGTTCTGAGCGCCCAGCTGGCTGTAGATGGCATCCGCGTCCTCCTGCTGCTGGGCCTGCATCTGGCGCCGACCGAAGCAGGAGTACTCCACCAGCTGCAGACAGAAGGCAGTCTTGCCCGTGCCCGGCTGGCCATTGATCAGCACCACGCGGGTGTCGGTGCCAAGCAAAATGTTGGACAGCTGTTGCACCAGCCACTGGCGTCCAACGTATGGTGGATCGGGCTCCTGCAGCGGCACCTCAAAGAACAGTGGCTTCAGAGCCAGCTGCACCGCTGCCAACGCCGCTGCTGCCGCCGCCCGCTTGTTGACAACACCCGTCACAGATGCACCAGCTCCAGCACCAGCCGGCAGCTGCTGTGCACGGGTGGAGCGACGTGCGGCACCCTTGCGCGACTTTCCCGGCAGGGCCAATGGCAACGCCTCGTAGGCATGCTCCTGCGTGGAGCAGCTCACCTTGAACTTGCTGCACAAGCTCAGCGCATCGTCCTTCGTGGAGGTGGCTACCGACAGCTGGCTGCCACTAAGGACACCGCTGGCCAGCGTCTGCTCGGGACTGATGTTCTGCGAGGAGCTGCTGCTGTTGTTGTTGGTGGTGCTGATGCTGGTGGTGCCACCGCCAACGCCCACACCACCGCTGCTGGTGGTGCAGGTCGAGTGGGTTGTCGAGTTGCCGTTGTGATCGCTGCTGCTGCTGCTGCTGTGGTTGTTGTCATTGAGCAACAGGTTCAGCCGGGCACGCAGTTGATCCTTCTGCTGCTTCTCGTTGCGCAGGGAGTTCGAGTTGTGTTCAATGCCCAACGTGTCGCTTCCTGTGTAGCAAAGTGAGACAGAGTAAGTAAAATATATAGATATATTTTAAATAAATGAAAGAGACATGCAAAACTATGAAGGTTGGGAGTAGGGATAATAATGTAACCTTAACAGAGAAACTGTGAACTATATTAGTCGTAATACATTAAACAGCGACGCTTTAACAGCGTCGCTTTAACAGCGTCGCTTTAACAGCGTCGCTTTAACAGCGTCGCTTTAACAGCGTCGCTTTAACAGCGTCGCTTTAACAGCGTCGCTTTAAGAACGTCATTTTAAAAGCGTCGTTTTAAGAACGTCACTTTAACAGCATCGCTTTAACAGACTCACTTTGTCATTTATGTTAATTATTAGCATTTTAATATGGTTAGAAATTCCCAAAACAGATCGAATGTAGTTAAGAAAATGGGTTAAAGGGTAAAGAGATCATTTTTAGATACATAATAAAATAAGTTGTATGGTGCGACTTCAAGTGATATGAAGAATATGTTTCTTGATATGATCATTAGAATGCGGAATTTTGTCGTCGTTTCAGAATTCCAAATAAGAATTCAGTTATAAAATGTATGGTCCCTAAATGGGAGAGATTGTAAATATAAAGACAAGTATTAAAAAAAATTTGAATGTTTAACAAAAATGCATCCTTCAAGTTGCGTTTAATTTCTGGATGCTTCAAAGATGACAGCGAATATAACCCTGTTGAAGGCCGACTATGTAAGCTATATATCAGCCTAACTATCCACTGATCTAAACAACAATTTGTATATTTGATATCATGCAAAATAACGAAGCATCAATGAACTCCATGCAAAATGTACAACAGAGAGAGATAGGGGAAGACGCCATGCCTGCTAGTTGATTGAGTCCCGCTTCGCTTGAATTGGAGGAATTGACGCTCCATAGAGATTTGATCAGGGATTTGATCGAGGTGCCGGCCAAACTGAGACGATTCAAGCGATTCTCACTGTTTGCGCCGTGTTCCGCAGAGGTCTTCAAATTGTTGTTGCTGACGTTCTTACGACGACGTCGTGTTACTGCTGAATCCGAACAGGTTGAGGTATTCAAGGCATTGGTCTCCTTCCCGCTGACTTGACGATGATGATGATCTGGTTGATAAGTGCAGGCGGGATAATATGAGAAATGTGCAAGCTAATGAGATGTAAGGAGGGAGACTAAGGATATAGCTAAAGCAGTAGACCTGACCAGGCTTGTTCCAACACCCGAATGCAACAGTTACTGCGCCTACTTACCGCCCGATAATATCGATGCTGTATCAAGGGGACAGCCCCCATTGGAGGCAGTGCGTCGGTGTCCGGTGAGGGCGCTGCGCAGATTCTTGTGATTGAAGAAACGCCGACGCGTAGGTGGCGTGGCAAAGGCCGGAGCCGCATTCAAATCGCAGTACGGCAAGTGTAGATTGTTGTTGTTGACTGGGTTCTGCTTGCCAGCTCCGCTCTGGTGTATGTCGACGGTGATGGTGTGTGTGTTGGCAGACAACCCATTGCCGTTGCTTGCCGGACGGGGCAATTTGCCAATGCTCGCATAACGGTGATAATCCGGTGACTGCGACTCCTGACGATGCTGCTGCAAGTGAATGAAGAGAAATGAGTTGAGTTTTGGGCAGGAGGAGTCGCAAAGCAGTATGTGTTCAATGTTTATCAATGATGAAAGTTCCATGGGGCTAACAAATATTGCACATGCCCCAAACGGCTAGGCCGGGCCCAGAGAGAATGCGAGCGTTGAATAGAAAGGCGTTGCACATTGATTAGTCATATGAATAACGAGCTTCAGGGTGTGGACTACGAGAGAAGGCAATACCTAAACCTAATACGATTTTGCGGGAAGGTAGAGAATGTGAGCTTGGATTTCATTAACTTTCAAATAGAAATAACCAGCCATTTAAACATGTGTGGATGTTAATCAGCCTAAAATGATTTTAGAATGGGCCTACTACCTTACTGAAACGAATCATAGGATGGATCTTCATATTTATTTTCGTTTATTGAATATACTCTTTGATCTTTACCAAGGATTCGAAAGATCGCCTGAATATGCCGCTGTCATCTTCTAAGCTACATAGACATAAAGAGAGCTTCCTTTTAACCCAAAACTGTCGAAAAATCTCCTAAGTTTTCAATGTGCTCTCGTCTTGTATGCTTTTGACAGAGTCCACTTCAACCTGATCTTCATGTTCCAGCCTACACATAGGCTGTTGATCTAGTCCTTATATCACGTGACACGAATCTTCATAGTTAGTCAAAGTAGCTCAAGAGCTAAGTCAAACTAACTAGTCAGCCTACTCAACTACTCAGCTTGTTCAACTTCCTACATCGACAACCTTCTAGTTCCCACTCGGTAACAGACTTTGCAAAAATGTGAACATCATCATCATTATTCGAGCATTGGCTACATCATATTTATTCAGTCTGCCCCGACCCGAGTCTGTAGTCTGTCCGCCTTGTCGCGATCTGTCCGATTAGCTGGACGAGCTGTTGGCGTTGATCGTGCGCTCCAGGCAAATGTGTCCAGTCTACGCCTTATCGGGAGTCGTCTGCGTTGGCCGGACACCATCCCAAAGTCCATTTGACTCAAATGCAGCAACTGTCAAGTGTATTTACTGACCGTTCCGGCAGAGCCTTAGTCATCGTAGACACAGTCCACAGTCTTCTGTCTGTCTGGGGGTTTCGTCTTAATGAACCTCAAATCAGTTTGTGTCTGCGTTGGTTTCTTATTTTATTTTTTTTGTTGGGTAGGCTCAGCTCCAGGCTGAGCTCAAGTGGACCAAGCCACACAAAGCCCAAACGTGATTGGCAATTTGGGGACCAGAACCCGTTTCTTCTGACCGTACATTGTGTGGGATAATAAGTTGAAATTGGTTAGCTTCGGCACAAGGTACATTAATTGACGGGCAAGTAAAGAGGCAGGTTAGGCAGCGTCTCGTCGAGGATAAATTTGGCTAACTTAGGTAAAGATTGCCGGAGAATTAATTGAAAGTCGCAGATAGGCGAGATAAGGCAACGGTTCTGCGTGACCAGACGCTTGGAAGATTGGTTCAGCAGCTTTATTAACTAAACTACTATTAGATCTAAACAAATTTCTTAACAAAGCTCTAGAAAGCAGTATGCTAATGTGAAGATCCGTCCATCCAGCACTGTCAGCTCCCACGGAAGATGGAATACCCTACCGCTTTACCCACTTCCGCTGCGGATGCTGCGAATCATGATGTGCATTTCTAAGTGGTCGTTGGTGGATCGGTCTACCCACTGTGGGTCTGTTGCCCCAGCCAGACAGCACCTATGTGCATGTCTCCTACCTGTCCTACCTGTCCATTTGTCTCAGTTGTTCTGACGGGTTCTCTGGAGTTGTCGCTCTATTCGTCATGCATCTGTTTATCATTTGAGCAGCCCGTAAATAAATTTTACTATTAAGATTTAACTAAGCTAAGGCATCGGGTTTCCTCACTGTACAATTGACCTATTGATCATCGGCTATTGCAATTAAGTTTCGGGTGGGTTCGGTTCGGTTTTGGTTCGATTCGAGCCGATTCGTTTCGCCCCACACACTGGCTGCCACAATGCAGAAAGGCTTTCTTTAAACTAGTTCGCACTGCCTCGAGGTCTCTGCTTTCCCCTCGTCTTCGGTGTCTTCCCTCTCACCGTTGGCCTCCCCGTGGTGGCTTTTTAATTGGCCATATCATTTTGATTAAGTTGTAGCTTGAAAATTAATTAACAAATTATGTCTGCCACTGCATTGGAAATTGAAATTTCTATGTCTTGTCCAGCAGCGTTTTAAAAAGTGATTTTCACTTTTCTACAACACAAATCTTTGTTGTTGGGAGATTGTATTATCATCATATATACTTGTACGCAAGTGAGAGGTGTTGGAATGTTGCACTGCGATCTGCATTGACTGAAGATCATCAGTTCATTGGCCCAGGGATTCGCAAACTGTAAACTAATATATTATCGTATACTGCCTGGAAAAATACTCAACTGTGTTGACTATAGTATCTGAGAATCCAAACTATAGATGGTACATTGATTGAAAATAATAAAATGATCTATCTTGATAACTATGCCATGATAAGTTAAAATTCATAAGAGTTCCTTAATTTCCAACGTAGTTACATATATTTACATAAATTAATTCTACCTCACTCCGCCTGAGAACCAACTAAGAGTGCTTAAGTACTAACATAACCTCAAACTCTATTATGAGGTAACACAAAACTAATTTAAACACTTAAATTAATCTTCTATTATATCTATTTCAACCCAGTTTAAGTTAACCTGCCTATTGTCGTGAGAGCTTAACAAACCTTAAACCAACAACCATAAAAAAGTTAATAAATTTTCAAATGATATAAAACAAACTGTAAGCTGCGCCCATTGTAGTACCCAAAAACCTGCGGTATTTAACCTTAAGACAAAGACAAAGACAACTGCGACAACCTTTCACACAAAATGTCGAGTAGAACCAATTGGGTTGGGGCCCCCAAGGGGTCGTCGCATAAAGCGCAGGTGTAATGCCAGCCGGGCAACGTAATTGTAATATGACAAACCCGCATTAATTTACTCAAAATAATAAAAAAAAAAAGAAAAAACAATCCTGAAACAGAGGCAAAACCTGAAGCTGCAGCCGCAATGCAATTACTGCAGCCATTTAATGATCGACTCGGAGTCCGGCTGCGACCAAAGCTGGCAACAAGATTAATGGTTCATTCAAGAATTCGATTTTCAGACAAGGCAGACAACGAGCTGCCAGCAACACAACAACAACAACAGTAACAGGTTCATAATAATTTTTTGGCAAGTTTTAAGCGGCTGCAAAATATTAAAAATCCGGCAAGAAATCAAAAAAACATAAAAAACCAAAAAGAATACTGCACTTGAAGTGTTGAAGATTATATACCCTTATGAAAATAAAAAATAAAATTTTACTTTATAAACTATAAAAAAGCCTGTTTTGGACTCCACTTTCAACTCATTTCCACAGATATATGTAGAACACCTTCCTAAGGTTTTTAATTCTATCCAACTCCAAAAAGTATGCTACACATTTTTTTGTGAATTTAATTCGAAGTAAAATTGGGAACAGGCCTGAAAAATTTTTATTTAAAAACTCAATTCTAAGATATCTTTTTATGACCATAAAACAACGTAGTTATTCCCTGCCAGTTCGTTCCTAAACCACATAGTGATACTTGTAATTAGGTTAAGGTGCGTTGCTTATTTAAAAACATAGCAATTTTCAAACCAATAATCTGCCGGTTTAGCCAATCGTTCCTATGTCAGCTATATTATATAGTACTCTGAATCTAGCGGTAGCGACTTATGCATTTACTGCAGTCAAACTATATTAATCTTTAATATATAATCATATACTTAGGCTTCATCAATGTATATTTAAGAAAGGCGACAGGTGAACACACTTTTCGTGAGAAAATTATAAAACCCTTCGAAAGGGTATACAAGCTCGCATGTTTAGCCGCGGGGCGTTGCAAGAACAACAACAACAACAGAAACAACAGAAACAATTGGAGGCAGCGTCACAGCAGCGCCTGGCGGTCCCAGACATGTTGACACCAGCCGAGGCAATGACTTGGCCGCCATTTGGTTGGGCTTGGCCTGCAGCCGGATAAAATGATATTTTAACAACTGTTTGGCTGTGTTCAAAAATAATTGTTTAAATGTCATAAAAATAGCTGCAGAGGCAGCGAAACTGAAAACCGTTGAAATGGACAGCCAAACGCGATGGAAAACGCGCCAAATGCCTCACACTTTGGGAAATGCACCTATAGATACTCTACAGTTATGCAAGATGGGAAATCAATTCGGGAATACCATAATAACTATAAAATAAAATATAATTTAATAACATTGCTAGCAAAGTTCGATTTCAAAAATAATTTAAAGAGAAATTTTACAGCAGCGCTTAAGTGCTTCCATAACCTCAAACACTAGCACAACCTTCAATTTAAACAAATGCACGAGCGCTTCAAAAACCTACGAGTGCAAACTCATTACGTAGAATTTAATTGGAGAATACGCTTATAACGATACAATATAATTTACAAATTACGCTAAAAGAGCCTAATAGTTCTAATATAACCTCTAATTTCAGCTATAATAAGTGGTTTTCGATGCACGCAATGTAAGTTATTCTACTTATAAGAATGCAAATGAATATTCCAAGCTTTTTTAGAATCATTGAGTCTTATCTGCAACCAGGGCTGGATAATCAGTCGAGGGCAGTATCGATGGCTCTCCGAAGCGACTATCGAAATTTTTACGATATCGATATGCATATCAAAATAGATTTTAAGATTTATATATATTTATTTTGCGATTTAAAAATAAACTGTTTTGCATTCTTAAAACACAAACTAATCAAATTTATTACAAAGTTCGAATGGTTTTAAAAGTTTATCGATACCATCGATAGTTTCAGCTACCATTATCGAAACTTTTCCCAGCTGTACCTGCTGCATTAGACAAAACGCATGCAAAACAAGCGCGCGACTATTGTCGCTGACAAATCGCGCACAAGCCGCCCACTGCTTGACGCTGATTTTGCTGCAAGTTTCGCATTTGCATTTAATGGAAAATCGTCGCCGTTCGTTGCCTAACACGTGCCCCTCTCTGCACCCCCTTTAACTTAGCTCCCCGCTCTGCGCTTTGGGTGCCGCCATTTGCCATTTTGGGGGCATTGTGTGTTGGCCGCGTTTTGACCGCGTATCGTCGGCCTCCGGGGGGCAGGCGACGGTGGCGTGGCGGGAGCTGCAATGTGAGTACCCGTAGCCGTACGGTCGTAATCGTAATCGTACTCGTGCATTCTGTGCATTTGTTTTTTATGAGAATTACTTGCGTTTAGCTTGGTAATTTATGCACTCGACTCGCTCGTTGTATCAAATTTCGATTGCCAAATCATTTGGAGCGAGCATTATTAAAACATATATATTTTAGTCTTTTTTTAAGTATTGTAATCAAGGCAGAATTGTGGCCATATCAAAGCAAGAGCTTGAGCTCAGGTGTTTGAAATGGAGCCTAGTTGATGGACTTGGGCTTGGCCTACTCGCAAGTAAGTAATTGTAGCTAGATACTCGTATTGCAGCAGCCCATACAAATCAGTTAAAGATATCACTAAGCAGGCATTCAAATGACTTTGCTTTGATTTTGAATAATGCATATACTCGTTTTGTGCATTGCATTTAAATCAGCTAACAGGCATGCATCTATAAAACTCTGACAAAACTATAATGACAAGCAATAAACTCTGTGAAAGACAGTCTACATATTTGTTAGTTAACCTTTTCTTCAATTAACATTTCATATTAATTTATTTAAGCGCTTCATAGCCAAAGTACAGGCTAGTCTGTTAGCTAACATTCTATTAGTTAACATTTGGCATGTATCATGTTAGTGCTAATAACAGAGCGCTAGAACTATTTAACTAACATATAAATGTTATAGATACTTGTATAGTTCCCCAAATTTAGGCATGTTTCTTTTATAGTTAAAAAAATGTTAGATATAAAAGACTTGATTGTATATATGGACCAGAATAATAAGAAAGAAATATATAAGAACAAGTAAGAAATGCTATAGACGAGTATACCCGACTACGAAACTCCATGTACCCAGGTCTAAAACATCCAATCACATCTAAGTCCACTTACCCATACACACACACATACACAAAGACGCACGCACACAGGCGGCTAAAGTGGCTGTGCTTCTTCTTCCCCCCTCTCGCTGCATCACTGAATCTTCTTTCGTGAATAACTTCCGTGTTTATTATCCGATCGACTTGAAATTTGGACAGTATATTAAGAGAGACTAAAGTATTGTACATGCCAAATCCTAAAGCTATATCTTGAAAATTGTTACTGTAAAACGGTTTTAATCGATTTGCGGGGGAACGGGGGAGATATCTGAAATATGAAACAAACTTGATGTGCGTATGCTATACAGGAACCTATATTTCAAATTTGGTGTCTCTAGCTCTTGTAGTTGCTGAGATCGACGCGTTCATACGGACAGACGGACAGACGGACAGACGGACAGACAGACGGACATGGCCAAATCGAAATCTCTTTTGATACTGATCAAGAATATATATACTTTATAGGGTCGGAGATGTCTCCTTCTGTCTGTTACATACATTTGCACAGATGTAATACCCCTTTTTACCCATTTTATGGGTACAGGGAGTAAAAAGTAAATGAAAATATGCCTTCCCAAACCTTAACTTTCGCTACAATATCTAATACCCCATTCAAGATGGAAAAACGCACTAATGAAACGATAAACACAAGAGATACCTACATACTTATGAGTATGAGTAAGTAAAAGTGCCTCTGGGAATTAATCAGTTAAGCAAATAAGCAAAGTGTAAATCAAAGCGAAGCGGCTGCTGTCACTGATAAACTTGGATAAGCGTGCATTTCAACTGCCTTGCGATAAGCGTCGAAAACAGTGGGAAAATATGAGGTTACTACATTATAATAGAGGTAAGTACATTTTATTTATAATTAATTGCCTGGCTGTGAAATCTGCGTTGGCTGTGGGTACAGAAATAAGTCAATTGACTGGCAGGCAGGAAAAATGCGCACTGCTGCTTTGAACATGGCCAAGTCGCGTTTTGGTTAGCCAAAAATTAATGCATTTATTTAACGATCGATAAATTGAGTTAAAAAGCTGTCCGACGACAACCGAATTGCGCAAAAATATTATGACCATCGTCATGTGGCATATATCAAAGGCGGTCTCCTAAGCGTTAAAGCCAACAAACAGCCAACAACAAGGCCTGAGAAATTGTTTCTCAACATGCAAATGCCGTGCGATTTATATTTGAGGAAGCGGCTCGCATGCCAACCCAAAAGACCACAAAACAGATAAACAAGACGTCCAGATAAATAGATGCAGTGGGAAAATGAGAGGGAGAGAGATGGAGAGTGAGACCAACAGGTTGGCAGCCAGGTGAAATGGGTGAGAAAAATGTCTCTGAATATGTTTGCTAAAAATGAATTTGCTAACCAAGTGAAATGAAGTTGTGATTCACTTATTTATTTTTGGCATTTGGAAAGTTGACAATCCTAGCGCTATCTTTAATCTATTCACCCAACCAACTTTATACGTACAAGAGATCAGGCATTGCTCTCCAGAACAAAATACTTGAGCTTTCACACAGATAAGACACACCAGCGCAGGCAGCTTACTTTTACTGCACTATATCAAAGCAGAGCTTTCAAAAGCTCACTAATACTTGCAAGCATTTAATGCCTTTAAAGAATCGCTTACCTTGCAATAACTTGAAAAATATTAATGATTCTTTCAATTAAACTAAAACTCATCGTTGGATTTGAGTTTTGTATCAAATGCTGGTTTAGCTTTTAACACTTTTCGTTAATCAACCGATTGTGTTCGGTAAATTTTTCAATTGTTATTTGGTTGCTCTTCGCTGCGGCTGTCTGTTTAATTAAGTTTAAGTGGGGTTCGGGCCAAGTCGGTCACTCAGTCAGTTGGTTTGGTTGTTAAACATTTTCGTTTGATTGGAGCGTGAGAGTGTGAAGTGCATAGGCCTGTGGCGGCAGAAATTGGGCAGAGTTATTGATTTCCAAGAAAGTGAAATGCATTTAATAGTCTTCCAAGCTCAAGCTCAACCTCTAGCTGAACTGCAGCTCCTAAGTCGATGTATCTCGCACTTTTGTGAGCCCATAATTCATGCACGTAACGAGAACAAGTTAAGCATAAAATCCATTGCACTGGCCATTCCCATTCCCATTCCCCTTGCCCCATTCGCTTTGTTGCAGCTTTCTAATGCCGTGGCCAGTGCATTTATGACCCTGTTGGGTTTCTTTTCTGCACTCTGCATCTCATCAAGTGTGTGTGTGAGTGTGTGCACCGAGTGTAAAACGTGCCTGGCATGCCAAATTTGCCAGTCATAACTACATATGAGTGCACCACGCTCAGACCCAATAACCGGGCCCAAGCACTTGAGGTTAGTTTAAAGCGTAACTAATCTTCTAAGATGCAATTGTCGGTGAGAGTTTCACAATGGACTTATGGTCATGGTTAGAGAACTAACCATTGCCAGCTTTGTTCTACATATTACTTAAGATTTTCCTTTGCGTGAAGTTATGAAACCATGAGAAAAACAAACCATAAACAAAATATCAATAGTTATGCTTAAAACTATTGTTTATCTTTAACTAAACACTTATTTATTGTTATGATTTTCGAGAAATACCTTAAGTTTTCATTCATTAACTTAAATTGCGTCACTTTTTCACAGCCATATAACTGAAACCCCATAAAGTTTCAGCCAATCAAACCAAAATAAACAACAACAATTGTTAATCAACAAAATGCAAAACCTTCGGCAAGCTTTTGGGCCCAAAACCCTTGGCAACAGTTTTGTTTGCTTTAACTGGGCCTAGAAAGTGAAAGCCCACAAAACGAAGTTAAGAGGCGATAAAAACAAATTCGAGGGGGATCAACGTTTCTGTTGATTACGCAGGGCAACGTTTACCTACAGTTTAAAGTAGGGTTTATAAATAAGGTATGTAACAACAGAAAATTAAGTCGCCTCAAAGTGCGTAAAATTTCTTTTATTTTCTTTTCCTGCTGGTGATAACAATACCAACTCTTGTCAGCCATTTGTCGGCATCTTTTTTTACACTCAATCAACATCAAAATATTTCGTAAATTTTAATCATCGAATCGCTAAATGAGTTACATATTAATTAGTGCGCTGCTTTTGTGGCTGAGAAGTGAAAATTGAGAGACCAATAGGTGAAAAATAAACTGATCTCCAGCAGCTTTGATGCCTTGCATTCAAATTTACTCTCTTCCACTCACTAAAGTCTGAGCATATTCACCTTGAGTTGAGCTTGGATGATCAAATCTATCTGTATGCGCAAAGGTTTGAGTAATCACTAAAGATATAAGTACTTAATATCCAAAGATACAATACAAATGTTATTAGATTCAAATGTAATATCGGGTAGGCTTTTAAATAGAGCTTGCAAATAAGTGTCAACACATATTTTCAATGACATCCCTTCTGCTTTTCAATTTTCTTCATATATCTATGTATTAAATTAAATTATATTTTTTTGATTTGAGGCAGCAATGTGTTGCCTTCGTAAATAAAAAAATGCTCTTGCATTTAATAAAAAATTAAATAAAAATCGATTCCTTTTATACTTTTGCATAGAATATTCTCAATGTGTCAAAGTTTGAGTTTCCACAAAGAAAATAATATTACTTTGAAAACAGACATAACTATATAATATAGATATATATAATATAGAGTCTTGCATATAATTAATAAAACAAAAAGAAGGTCAATAATTTTCCAAAGTAAATTATTCAATTCTTTCGATACTTTTGCAGGCACATTAATTAATCTTAATGTACGATTGTAATAATGCATTTCCCCTTTTTTATAAGAAGTGCCTAGTCTAATCGCATACTTTTATCTAAAGGTGTCGGCATATTTTATGCCTTTTGCACTTCCTCTGCATCCGAGTGCCCCCCAGGGGCCACAAGAGCCACCTTTCGCCAAGTTGCCATTCATCTTGCAGGGCAGTCAAATTAATTTCAGTCGAGACTCGTGCCCTGCCCAGTTTTTGGTAGGTGTGTTTCATCTGCAGCGACCAAATGATTAATTTATATATATATGTATCTTTCATTTCTTCTGGTGTTTTATACTTTACATAATAAACCTTATGGCAAATGTTTTCATCTTTCGCTGACATGTGGATGTTGCCCTCATGTCATTTAGCCTGATTTCAGTCCTTTTTGACTACGGTCAACTTTCTTTTTGTACTTTATTCGGACGATTGTTGTAGTTGGTTTCAAAATTAGTTTGGCGATTTTTGAGTGTGTGTGTTTTTTATCTTTAATTGCATTTTATGGCAGGCCTTAATTTACTTGTTGGCAAATTGAAATTTAGGCCAATAAAGATAAGCCAAGTAATTTGTTTTAAATTCGCATGCGGGCACAGCAAAAATATGAACAGCATTTTGGCCAAGAAACTGTTGTTAATTATGAGTTAGTCGAAGTTAATTTAAGTCATTTGAGGTGGGTGTGTTTGATTTAACGAACAGACCCGCAAAATCAGCCTTAATCGAATGCGCTATAAACTAAAACTTGGCATCAATTGAAATTAATTTTAATATATGCAGTTAAATATTTGCCAAATCTAATAAAACTATCAACTTGAGACAAGTGATTTCCTTAATCTAAAATTGAATGTCCAACTTGTTTGCTGGCAAACTTTAAAAATAATTGAAATCTTAAGCTAGAGTAATTAATCTTGCGTTAAGTGTTTTCCACTTAGAATAACTATTATATGAGTGTCATAATATGTGATCTTTGAAAACTTGGGAAGGTTATTTGAATCGTTCGAGCCCGATTTCATATGAAAGTATAAAAAACTAGGGAAAAAAGTGAACGATTAATGGCTTAGTATTGAACTTCCTTAATATGCATTAAATAATATTCTTTATATATTATTAAAATATTTATTGTGACATATATTAGCTATAATATATAAATGACTCCCAGAGACGTACTGATATAGATTATCAACCAATATATAATTATACTCTGTTCCCAAAGCGATAATGAATAAATTGAATATATTTTGTGCAATCTTGATTTCTTTCTCTGTTCTTATAAATGCTTTTTTTTAATGCCAATCAAAGACCTATATTAAACACAATGTTGACAATGATTATCTCCTTTAAAAATAATACCTCAAATGTGCCTTCCCCTCCCACTCCTGTCCCATGCAAATTTATTACTAAACATATAGAAATCAAAAGCATCCGACTGTAACAATCTTACTTCTTATACTCTGTTCCCGAGGGGAAAATGAGTATATTGGGTTTACGAAATGTAAATCTGTCCGTATGAATGCAATTTTTTTCCAAATTAACAAAATCTATATCCCCCAAACCTGTACAGGTAGAGTCACCAAATTTGGCATACAGACTACTGTTTTCGTCACGTCCCTTCCCAAACCTACAGATAAGCAAATTATACCTACTGGGAACAGAGTATTCTGCTGTCGTTCTTACTTGTTATATTTACTATCTGTTCCCGACCTACGTGACTCTTTATAGTCTATATTTCGGAATGTAGCTGAGTTGAGTTCCAATTTGTTTTCGGTATTCAGTCTATTTACGTTTATGTTGAATGCAGTTCAGTGAGTTTTGTATTCTATAATCGCAGTGCAAAATAAAATGTATTTAAATTATTTTGTGTATTCATATATGTTCCTAATACTGTCAATAACTGCAGCCTCCAGTGTCGAAAATGAGGTAAATCCCATAACTTCTAATAGTTTTGGAGAACAGTCTGTGATTAATAAGCCAACATTGTAATTTTGCAGTTTTGTAAGATGTCTAGTAGAGATGAAGAGCTGTGTGGATCCTACACCTATAAGGTTATAAAGCCTTTACTAGGCTACATAATTCAGATGAAGGCAGAAATTGAAACACATAATAATAATATTGAAATCAAAGACAAAGTTATGAAAGAACTACAGGAAGAAATCAGCGAACTTCAACTGAGAGTATTACAAAATGCAAATAAGGAAGATTTCAATGCAGCTCACATCCAGGAACTGGAAAGTCAAGTTAATTTCCACAAGATGACTATTGTTCAACTAACCGCCAATTCCTGTCAATTAAGAATGAAATAGATCAAATGACAACACTTAAAACTGAGCCATATCAAAAAGAAATAGCAACAAATTCAGAGACCATTAAGCATCTAAATAAACAAATAACTGAACTGAAATCTAAAATCGATTCCGACGCCGTGAAATTGCAGGATAATGAAATTCTTATAAAAACAAAATGAAATAATTGATGAAAAAGTCAAACAGATATCCCGAATTGAAATCAAAGTCAAGAATTGTAACGAGAACCTGCAAAAATTGAAGAAGTGCCAAGAAAAACCTCATCCCACTAGTTGCATTCCATTTGGAGATTCTCCGGGTATCCATCCCATAAACACTTTTGATACGTTCAATGCACTCTGCGATACAGCAACAGCAGGTCCTGGCTGGACAGTTATACAACGTCGGATGGATGGACAGGTTGATTTTTACGTGCATTGGCAGATTTACCGTGAGGGCTTTGGCTCCTTGAAAGGGGATTTTTTCCTAGGTTTGGAGAAGATCCATCGCCTAACAAGAACTCAACCCCATGAGCTCTACATACACATGGAGGGTTTCGATGGTAGAATCAGCTATGCCCGTTATGATCACTTCCTAATTGCTGGCGAGGCTGATCAATACCGATTAATAAGTTTGGGTAGATTCATGGGTAATACAACCGATTACATGAGATATCACTTGAATGAACCATTCACGACATTTGATCGGGGGAATCATCTTCAGTTTGGAGACTGCGCTATTAAAAACCATGGTGGCTGGTGGTACAAGGATTGTGGTTCTACGTAAGTAATGCCTTCAAACTGATGTAGTAAGAAAGGTAACTTATCATTATCCTTTACGCTTTTAGTAATCTAAATGGAAAATACTTCGATCATATTCATAAAGAGAAGACTGGCATTTTCTGGGGTCTTGGATTATATATTCAAAAAGTTAAAATGCTTATACGGCCAAAAGTTGTTTAAAATTAAACTGCACAGTTTTGAACTTAATTAAAATTATTACTTTATTTTTACCTTATTAAAATTATTATTTTAACTTAATTCAAATTATTGAAAATCTTAAATAAATTTTTGCTATATTAGAGCTTTAAATTAATATTTTGTATATTTTTAATAGAAAGTTTAAATTAAAATTAAATGATTGCGGATTTATAATATACAATTGCCTAATTTTAACAAAATGGCAGTCAAAATCAACATTTAAGTAATCAATATGTTCAAATCGAGTTGAAGATGATATAAAAAAGAATTCGAGAAAAGTGAATAAGCTTATACATATTTGATTAAATTCTAAAGCAAGTTAATTTCCTGTCATAAAATCACAATAAATGTCAAAAAAGCGGCAAGTAAAAATATTTCGCGCTACTTAATAAACAATTTTCAACAATTTACGTTTATTAGCGACCCACAACAAACACAACAATCAATGCAGCCCCAGAACGGGTACAGCAGAGGACCGTTGACTGTAGATCGCAGACCGGCGATCGGAGACCGGAGACTGTACGATCACCAATATTTATCGCTGCGCTTGGCTCATTTGCATACTGCATGCGAGTATTATGCACTAACATTTTGTGACTAGCATAAACAACTTGCAGCTGGCAATTAACAGAGGGGGGTAAGGAGGCCAGACTTATCGACAGTTGCCCGACGGGGTTATCCATTTATCCATATGCAATTGGCCTGCTCACAAATTCTTGGCAACCGATTCTAATTAGTGTGTAGTTTAGTGTACGCTTATTGTTTTGGAGGTTCTATCTATTAAATTGATAAATTGCCCGTTGTCGTGTTAATTGAGGGCCGCAGACACCGACCGGCAGGTGGCGCTGCAGTTGCTCGCGCTGTTTTTGTCGCCCGCAAGTCGCGCTTCAACATATTTCTTATGCGATCGGGCAGTTCGAACACTAATCAGTCGTTTGTTCGCTATATGATTGATTAGTGGTAAATTGGCTTGTATTTGTGCTTGATTGCAGTTATTGGTAGCTGGAGATCATAATTGAGAGGCTCTTAAGCGAGTGAAAGCGAAGTAGATACTAAATGGAAATAGAGTACATATTATGGTAAACTGCAGCTTTGGAAGGAGTTAACCAATGACTATGATCATAAAATGGGTATTCGATTATAAAAGTTTCTTCAAACTACTAGAGAAAGCATTGTTATGTATTTTTAACTACGCCAAGTTAAATAATAAAATTTAATAACTTTCCTTAGTTAAGACAGATTTTTAATAAATTTATTAATTACAAAAAAAATTTTAAAATAGGAACAATGCTTACTTTAAGTTTAAACTATGAGTTAACATGGTAATAGCTATATCTGTCAGGGTATATTAAAGTTATTATTCGTATATTCTTCAACTATTTTGAACTCTTCTGTAAGATTGAGTATTCAATAACCTATGAAATAATAGGGAGATTATTTATGCTCTTAAACTAAACACTTTTGTAATTAATTACATCAAAAATACGTTATAAATACAATAACAATACAATACAATAATTTGGTTATTCGTTTCTTCTAACTTATATCACTTAAAGATTAGGAAATATTCTACCAAAGGAAACTATTTTTCAGTGCTGTAATAACAATTACTTCATAACCTATTAATTACATTTAATTACAGCTCTCATTTCTCTAGTGTACTACATTTGTATGAGAATTCTTATAATGACAGCGAACTAGGTTCGAAATTGTTCGAAATCACACTCGTAGCTAATTTAGTGTCTAGAGAAGACTCAGCTGATTGATTGCACAGCGGGGGACGGAGGCAGCAAAAAGGTGTCAGCTCGTCCCAGTCTGAGAGATCTCGCATAGGTGACATACTCGTAAATCTTACAAAATCGAGGAAAAACTGCTGCAATTCAATTCGAATACCAATTACAATGTTTGGCATACCACGGTGTAAAAGATACACAGCGCTGCATTTGATTGATTGCGATTTTTTGTTAATCATGGATACGTGATGCTATCGAAATTGTGGGATAATTAACGCCATATTTGTTGCTGTTGTTGTTGATGACAATTAGACGGCGCACAGGCCAAAAACTAAATTGCATGCGAGAGATAAAAATCACTTGAGTTTTGCTTTCGAATGTGGCCAAAATGGTTTAAGCGCGACTTTTATGGCGTTTTTAATGCAAACGATTTGAATTTGAATCGAAGACAACATTTTGGCTGCTGTTCGAACGCGAGTTGATTTGTCGCCTGCGCGTGTCAATCACAAACTTTGAGATACAACTACGATTTGTTGTTGTTATGTGGTGCGTTTTGGTGGTGGAGCTAATAACACGATTTCCAAACGATAATTAGCCAAAGGAGAGCCGTGGCTAGCCGCCACTTAATCTAATGACAGTTCTCAGGCCACACGCCCCACAACTGCAGACCAGACGGCAAAGTTGTAATTGCTTAAACGACTTCTGGTTTCGGCTCAGATAGCTACTTGCAGATACTTGCCAGTATCTGGTAGATACTCGTAGTTAAAGTTATGTAAAGTGCTTGTTGGTTAGCTGCACAGCCAATCGCTGACACACTTCCGATATAACCGTATAACCATATCTCGTATAAGGAGAAAAGCTGGCCAACCAACTCGCCAGGCATAGGCATTCAGCCAGTTGCTCCACTTGCCAAAGACAATGATAACTCATTGAGTCAAGCCTCGTTCTCCTTATGGCCTCGTCAGCCATAAACTCAATTCAATTCAATTGCCGGCAATGAGCAACTTTTTCCGGGCGCATCATCAAATCAAATCGAGTCAAATCAACTCGAAAGGAAAGTCTCTTTCTTTGATATGATGCATTTTCAAAGCCTACGACTTGTTGTGCATCGATCTAATTGTTTTCTGTTTATGGACTGGGAGAGGTGTCAGCTATTTTATGGCTCTGCTCAGCCATTATATGAAATTGTGTGATATTTAGTTCTCACTTCATTAACTAACAAACGCTGTCATTGTTCAACTTTGACTACAGACAGCGAAGAGGAAATCAAACTCATTGTCAAGAACTTTATGCTAAGCCCCACAGATTGAATTCAAAATATAAAGAAATGCTTGGTTTGTGGGTTCTAGAGTTAGGAGACTTGTTGGTTAGTCATTTGTCTGTATGTTCCATATTTTATGGGGTTAATTCTATGCTGAAAGCTGAATGAGAATAACAGCATATCTTAACTACATTAATATGAATCCATTTCGTGATTAACTTTTGGCTCATAGAGCTAGTTCCATCTGAGAAAGCTAGCTTGCTTCAAAATATTGTGTTTTAAAGACATAAACAAGAGAAGGTCTATTATTAATATTTAGAATCAGTAAGACAACCATTCACTCTCATATGATTCAATAAAGTTTTAGACAGTGTACAGTTTTTGTGCACAATTTCTGATTTATTCAGCTAGTAATGTACAAATTGAACATTAAATTGCACAATTAGTGACTAGTAATACACAATCTGTGGATTACTCAGTGCATAAATCATGCCCTTAGCAATGTTTAAATTGTCCCTAAGGCATCATTTTGTGATTAGTTAATCTAGTTTCGATATTATGAATAATTCTTGTGCCAGCTGTCCCTAAAATTCACCAAAAGTGCCTTCAATTCTCTCTGTGTACTTTGGCTCTATGAATCCAATTTAATTAGACTTTTATATGAGTTTAATAATAATTTGTTTGTATCGGCGTGTAATTATATATTCGAGCATATCTGCTGAGTGTGAATTCTGAGTGTTTCTGACACTATACTTTACTTAAAAATTACGTTTAAGTCGTGGCGTGAATAATTAAGATAGAACAATTTGCATTCGAAATTAAAGTCATATTGCGAGTGTTGTAGATTTAATGAAGCTATAGAAACTGACGGTCTTCTAGGTCAAAGTCCAAGCTATTGATTTGAAAACTGCTCACAAAGCAAAAGCGTATCCTGATTTCACAAGTTTCGTAATTGGCCAAAGGCCAAATGCCAACTATGTGAGCTACCAACAAGCCCAAGCTTTGAATCTACAAAACAATTACAGCAATCACTTTCCAGGTAATTAATTTAATTTGATTTCAACTGCAACATCTCTTCCTGCACGAGAGATCAGCATCAGCATCAGTATCAGCAACTCAGTATCGGGTGAATCGGTTGAATCGGTAGTTGCGGGTTGACTGTCAGCGAATGTCACTTTAAATACGCCAAAACGGCGCAAAAGATTCAATTGGCGGGGCGCCGCTTGAGCTGGAGCAGATTGCCGGCACAGATACGGGTGGGCAGGGGTACCGGGTACGAGTACGGGTACGAGTAGTCGTACTCGTACTCGTACTCGGCCTGTTCCCTGGTAGCTGCAGATACGATTACTCGTAGTTGTGCACAGTCAGTCGTATCTCATATCTGCGCTTGTGTATCTCAAAAGCGACTGTCAAATGACTAAACTGACAGTTTGCTTTTTGCGCTGGCTGCGAAGATGTGGCTGCTGCCGCTGCTGCTGCCAAGTCGGGAAATTGGGTCAGACATTGCAGGCAGTTGTTGCCTGAAGTCGCCTCGGAGTCGGCAGTCGGCTCAAGTGGAGGGGCCGGACGAGCTGACAGCTGGAGAGTCCGAGTCAGTCCAATCCGGCGGTGTCTTCTGCTTTCTAAGCCAGGCCAAATACTGTTTTACTTTTCGCAGCATATTTATGAACATGCGCATTGGACTCTTGATATTTATTTCATTGCGGCGATTCCCAATTAATTTCAATTTTCAATTTCAATTTTGTGTAGCACTTTTCGGCCCGCTCTCTGACACGTGACATGGGATTTCACTTAAGACTGTTAATGCTCGCATAAGCAAACACAAATGTGCCAAATGTTGGACATGACATGCAACTGGACAACTGGACAACTGAACATTGAGCCGACAGTCAAAAGGACAGCAACAAACAATTCAAAAACCACAACGTATATTGAAAATAGATATACAAATAATGAAAAAAAGAAAGAGCCCAAATCCGACTTGTAAATTGATTTCTAATTATTTTCAAAGATTTCTGTTTCTGCTGCGAAAGTTACAAAGCGTTTCAAGTGCTTGTGAGAGTTCAATTTCTTCTTATTTCTTTCATCATGGACGAAGCTTTCTTCTTTACGCTCCAAGAGCATCTTCAACAGTTTGAGAAATTGTATTTCTTTAAAGCGCAATGTTTTATATGACAGATAATATAGTATGTAAACATTGAAGTTATAAATTGATAGAGATCCAAGTGAAAGAGATGAGATTTCATGTGGCACTCACTTAAAACAGTTATCCTTCAAGGATAATTCTTCTAGAAGCTTACACCAGTAATCAATAGAAGGCCTTTTTAGATATCTAAGTCAAAATCATGAAGACAGTTTTAGTACATTCCAAGAACTTAAGAGAAGATGATCTTTATATCATTGTAGGGAGTGTAGGGAGCCGGGAGTATCCGGAACTGTGAAACATCTCCTCTGTACTTGCCCAGCGCTTATTAGAAGCAGACTCAACCATCTAGGATCCCATACCTTCTCTTCCCTGGAGAGTGTATCGTGGAGACGGTTGAACCACAGGCCTTACAATTACTAAGATATCCAACGCCCACACAATGAACGAACGACGAAATTTTTGCCTTTGGCTGGCTTTTCGCTCTTCAGTGCTTGGTGCGCTCTCGCTCTTGGTTTCCAACTTTGAGAGCGTACAATTGAATGCGCTTTCAGCATATGATATTTGTTTTTATTGTGGCTGCCCTTGTGCCATATTATTGCACTGCATGGATATCTTAGTAACTATAAGCTCTTTGGTTGACAACAACTCCTAAATTCGTAAAATTAATTTTTAAGGAATCCTACATTTCGCAGGGTTACATCATACGGTATCACTAAGGACCAGGTCTATGTGACCCCACCCTGTGTCCTACCGTCTCAACCTTACCTAACCTATATCATCTATAACCTATATATAAGTATCAAACAAGTTAGCATAGATGTTGAATGTTGTCATTATAAAAGACAGCCTATGAACCCGAGTACTGCTATAATTTCTTCAGCAGATATACTGTTTTTTCTATGGGGAATTCAATAATAAAAGAGCACTTGAGCTTGTCCACAAGTATGGTAACACTGCATAATCTTTCCATTATAACAATTTGATGAAACTAGCCATTGACACTGCCATACACAATACCACCCAAAGATGTTCAAAATATGATAATCGAAAACTTCATATTGCATTATCATAAAACAAATTGTTTGACACTCGCTTAGAGCTAGATTAAAAGCAAATCAAACGTTTTACGAGCCGGTTCAATAATGATCTTTTATGTTAGTGAGCTCCCCACACAATGGCCAATTAACGGTGCTTAGAGACGCCTCGCCTACATAAGTAGTGCCATTGGGGAATAAATGTGTCAAAACTGTTACGGATAAGTCAGATAAATAGGAGACAAAAGAGGCGCCTCGGCATAGAAAGATGAGCGGAAATGAGAGTTGGTAATAACAGAGTCGCTTTGACATTTACAAGAAAAGACTTTTCGTAGCCTTTCTTTTGGGCTCTGATTCTTCTATCTTACGTATTTCCATTTCTATAGCCCAGTCGCCGGCACAATCAAGTAGTCGTTAAAGTAAACACGAAGACAAATGCCCCAACGCCACGCATCCAAATCTGACGCGCCTCCACACACTCATTTTGTGGCTATGAAATCCGAGTATCTAGTATCTTAAAGTACGCACTCACCTGCATATAACGCGCCAGAGCCGCGTTCCGCTGCGCATGGGATCTCAGCTGCGGCTGCGGTGAGCCCAGCGGACTGACAATCGTCGATGTGGAGCCCCCGATGCCGGTGTCATAGCCCTGAGCATTGGCGCCATCAACATCTGAGTTTGTAAGAAAGAGTGAAGAGGGGTGAGAAGGTTACGTTGATTGGTGTTAGTAATCAAGTCCACAACACTTAAAGAAAGTAATCAAAAGCTAAATGGAACAAAATGTGCAAAAAGTTTAACTTAAGTGGGTTTTTATATTTCATCATGAGTTCACATAAGTTGGATATGTGGGATGGATAACTATATTGCATTATAGTTGCCTTTTTGGGTTAACGGATTGACCTCAAGATCATTATTTTAAGTTCTTAACTAGTAAGTAAGATTGTTTGTGATTTGTCGTACTTAGTTTATATTAAAACTGAAAGCATGGATACTTAAACTATCATTCATAGATCTATATGATTGGTTTTCCAAAGATTAGATGTGGACTTTGATTTTCGGAGAGAAACCTAATTAAATACATATCGTTCAACTGGATTCTTCAGTTATCAAAAATCAGTGAACTGGAGGATACTTTGTGGAGGAACCTTAAGAATTTCTTACCCCTTCTACGAAATTTGGTATACTTTACAGAGAGCTTCTATAAGTATTACAAATTAGATACAATTCACCATCGTTAGATTTGTAATATTTGCAAGATCGGGAAATACTTTAATGATCCCAAGAAATCTTTTAGCTTACACATTATTTTGGCATGCTATTGGAATATTTTGAAGAACTCATTGTAATATAGAACATGATCAGAGCGATCTAAAACATTTGTGCTCTTTGTTTGAAAATGGCTTATATGGCATCATAAGACTAACATTTTAGGCATTTGACAGTTTGCAATTCCAAAGCAGTAGCGCGATTTATAAATATACAACTCTGTCAATCGTTTCACCGGCTGATCGCACGCTCGATAATGCCCCCGTATTGGGAGTTCCATAATCCGTACTTGTATGCCTATACCAGAAGTACATTTACATTTGTTATTCTAAGTCGCAACGTTTGTTGTTCAATTTATATGCCAACTGTGTGCTGAGTGTTTGTTGTACGCCGTTTAGTATGCAAACTCCGTGTGCTTCGGATAGTCGGGTAACTTCATAAAGTACCAGACACAGCGTAGTCGTAATGCGACATACCGTTGCTACATTGCCCATGAAAATTGAAAGTTATGCCCGTTTTTAGTTAATACTGACACGATTTTCTATGGCGAGTACGCCCAACTTGCCGCTGAATTTATTAACTAGCTGCCCATCGCACCGTCGTGTCGGATGAATTTATGACCTGGCAAGTGGTTTCTGTCTCCGGCATATTTATGGTGATGGGATTGTGTGGTGTACAAGTAGTGTACTCGTATGTTGCTCCGACCAGGGGCCTCAGCTTATTACCATAGCTAATTAAGTGATACAGTTTGAACAAGTTGTAGGGCAAGTGAACTACTTGAGTGAAGTATCGATCTACTGGATGTTACCCCATGGGCGAGTGGAGGTGTTCAACTCTTGCAGAGGCAACTAGGAAGATCATTACTATAAGTTGAACTTAAGATTGTAAAGAGAGACAATAGTATTTCAAAAAAAATAATACCCATCTTTAATGTATTTTTAGACAAAATTGAAGGTAAGTCATATAAGTACACATTTTAGTGATAAACAGTTTGTAAAGACTCAGAACTAAAGATCGTAAAGAAAACAGTAATTTGCAGTAATTTAAAAGCTATTTACCCCCTCTTGCAAGTATTTTGTGTACAAATTAAAAGGAAATCATAAAAAAATATATTCGTAAATGGCGCATTCCGAGATAAAATGTGCAACAAAAACATAAAAACACTCAACACAACACCTTGCACTCAGCTTGGAGGGTTGGCTGCCACAAAAGCGCCAACTTTTGCGAGATATTTGTCCGTGCATATTTGTATGCCTTATATGGCATATCCACAAGATAGGACAGACAGACAAACACACATAACTACTACATACTACGGATACACTCACCTTTCAGCGAGCTGTTCATGCACATGGGGCACTGATCGTTGCGGAACATGCAGGAATAGCACCGTTCGTGTCCGCAGGTGTCGATCAGTTTCCGTCGTTTGCCCTTATCGAAGGAGATGCGGCAGGAGGGGCACACCGAGCCGCTGGCATCGTTTTCCAAGAGCCGTCGAATCGATTGAAGATCTGTAAAAAACACGAAAGAACCACAACTAAAATGAGTATTTGGTATTTTCAGTTTGTAATATAAAAGTGATTATCATTAAAGCGGCATTTATTGAAAGGCATTATTGTCTGAGCTTAAGCACATATTAAAAGTAATGCTATTTTAAATGCATTAAAGTATCTGCACAATTTATGAAGCATTAAAGATTCAAGCAGTCAAGTTTTTTGACTTTTTGTTGAAGTTCTTAGTTGACTATATACAGTGGATTATTCAAGTCAATTCAGAGTCTATTCTTAGCTTAACAAGCTCTTTGAATTCCCTAACTTAAGTGGCACTGGTTCACAATAGGCACTTGTGACAGATTCCAAAATTATAATTCATATTTTTAGTAATTGAATAATTAAATAGCGTGCTTAACAATTACTACAATAATCTAATAAATACAGCAGTGCTTATAAATTACTCTTACTCAAGTAATTGTAATTGAAATGTGTAATCCACACACCTTATACCGCTTAAAGGTAATTAACAAGTTTAACAACTATGAAAGATTAAAATGATTGCAACTCAAGATTGTAATATATCAGTAGAAAATCAAGCATATCAAATGATCTTATGATCTTATATTATAACTTGTAGTGACATAGTTATTCTAGACAATAGTTATGCATCTCATTTCATATTCATATTAGATTTAATCCAACAAATTGTCACAAATACCATGCAAAACTGATCCTCAGCTCGACAATTGCAAATTGTTGTTATGTTGGCCAGTTTCTTGAATTTGTTTGCCCCATGTCTAAGCAATTTCCACGCTTAACAGTCACAATTACGATTTACAGTGCGCTGCACTTGTTTTTTATTTTATTTTATTTTTATTTTTGTTGTTTTTTTTTGCAGCCGTTTGCATAAATTGCGACTGTCAATTAAATGTCGTTTGTGGGGCCCCCGGACTCCAACTGCCAATCTCAGCTGGCTGTGCGCATAACAAGTCGTCTCTCGATATCTCGATAACTTGCATTTATCTTTTTCATCACTAACTGCTCAAACAGCTCCCCCCTTTGGTCTCTGGCCATCGCTCAATGCCAAGAGGCAATCAGCGGAATTCTCTTCTTGGTTGCGCTTTAATTGATTTAATTTGACCGCTTGGTTTATTATTTCTATTAGCACTTTGTCTTTCTGTGTCAATATTGTGTAAGAATTTAAGCAACAATCAGCAGAACTTCGCTTACGCAGTGTCCAGCAATCAATATTTACTGATTGTTTGCAAAGTGCTGACAAATGCAGTCAAGATGATTGTGGAGCTCTCAATTTAAAAACTTTATGGAAGCTTATAGTCTTACATGCAGTTTTTGTAAAATTAAGAATCTGAAAACACCACTCATCAGAAGTATATAAAGAGCTCTTATATTGAATTCTTGTAACACTAAAAATTGCGTTTTTAAAGCGTTTACGGATGAAGCGATAAGACAAATTTGCACAATCGAATGCTCTCTCGAGAGAGTAAGCACATAAAGAGCGTATAAGTGTCTATACTCTTTTGGAGCTCTAGAAATTTAGTATCTACAAACTATCTAAGCTGCTAAGATTCCAAAAATCTCAAATGCATATATATTTGTATACTATGTTCCCATTTTAAAGCTATAGTCACCAACTTTGGCATACAGACTAATGTTGAGATTCCCGACAGATCTGCACCCCCACACCCACAAATCGGCAAAACACGTTTTTCAAGGGGTATATCTCCTACAGTTTCAAAGATAGGGTCACCAAATTTGGCATACATACTAATGTTGACCCCCTGGACAAATCTGCATCAAAAATTTTTGGAGCCCCCCACCCCCTCCCCCACAAAGGAGCAAAATCTATATCTCCCACACCTGTGCAGTTTTTTCGCGTCTCTTTCTGAACACACAAATAACCAAATTATATTTACCTTTTTTTACCTTTATAAATATTCAAGCAAAAGGTAAGTAAAATAAAATAGGTTTAATATAAATCAAGATCTATTTCTTAAACGTTGCTATTCTCAGCATTTTTTGCAGTCAACTGAAGAAAGCGAATAATTTAATAACAAAGAGCATACACGATTTGCATATTCCTCATCCTAAGGATTCGATAGCTTAATGCCCACAATTTATTCCCATTGCTGGCTGCTGGTTTTGCCTTGTCAGCCATAACACATGGAAATTGCATGAGGGTTTTGTAACTCTGACTCTGTGAAGTCTTGAAGTATTCAACGTCCTATTTGAAGCCATGCCAAATGCCAGGCTGCAATTCCTATTTCTGTGTCGTGCAGTTAGTGAGTGGGAACTGCTACGACGACGACGACGATGACGACGATGACGATGATGACGATGACGCCAACGAGAACCACGTCCGGTCGTCGTAAAGTGGATTACATGCGCAGCCGCTCGATCTGTGTCTGGTCCGGGCTTCCATTCATGCCCACTTGACAAACACTCAATACGAAGTTTGCCAGCTATTTTCTTTTTGCTTGCTTGCTTTATTTATTGCAAATCAAAAGCTGCAGCCATTTTCATGATTTTTTATATTTATACTCTTAAAAGGGGGTATTATAATTTTATTACAAAATGCGTAACATAACTTTGATACGAGCGCCATAAAATAAAACGTATAATCATAATTGTGCTGGCAAGCTTAAGTTATGAAACCTCCTGTCTAAGTGAACTTGCTCAGTTTTGAAGCAATGCTAAGGAAACTTGGTACAGGTAATATTCATGTTAAATCCAATCGGATCGGCTTACAATATCAGTAGCTGTCATATGATCGACTAGTCTAAAATTGAGTTGTTGTGTATAAAAATTGTACTTAACACCACTCTTAACTCCTTCATTTGCGATTTATCTGAAAGGGTATTGAATCTTCGGCACCTCGTAGATATTGGTTCTTTCCTGTTTGGTTTTAGTTTTTTTTTTAATAGTTTTGCCAAGTTCTCTGCGTGTTCGCCGCGTGGGCCGCCGCCAGCTGCCAGCAACAGCAGAGACGGTGCGTCTGGAGGCACAGGGGAACGGCCCACGTTGACTCTGTGGCTGCCGCCTTATCGTGTGGCAGGAACCTTTGAACTCTTCGCTGCTTGAACTTTCGACCAGTGTCATGGGAATCCACAAGCGATGCCAGCACAAAAAATTGGACAAGGTGCCGCCGCTTTGGCAATGGGGCAGCTCAGCTGCAGCTGCTATGCAAATTTTTGCAACCCCTCGAATTGGCCCTTGGCACATGGCGCAAATTATGAACAGTTGTTGTGCCCACACTGGCAACAAGTGCGCCCGCCTGTTGGCATTTCCTCAGGCTCCCCGACCCCTACCCTGTAAAAACCACCCATTCACATAATGTCAACTGCCAATTGGCGGTCGCTTGTCGTGCGCATGCGCGGCAGATGCCACCGACAAATGTTATCGGAGCGAAGCTCAACAATTCATTCCCTCATCCAAACAAGACTTTCGGCTGTAACTGGGGTTGGTTTGTCTAGCAATTTACGGCATATACCCTGTAATTCATGACAAACAGACAAGGAAAGGCATTATCGAATGAAGACTAGCTGACAACCTTGTGGACAAGTTTCTAGTACACCTCGTAGTCGATTAAATTTACTGGGGAAGGACGAACAGCGAAAACACTTAAGGAAGCTATTGTGGCTTCCATACATTTATAAGGTTTGAGAACAGGTTAAGGTTAAGTACATTGCTGGGGATGGTGTTACGATAGCATCGACCTGGTGTACCTCAAATATGTATTTCTTTTAGGAAAGTAAGGCAACAAGACGATCCTATCTGCTCAATACTAAAGATAACTCCTTAGATCTAGAAAACGCTATATATCTTGAATGTTATTCAATAATTTTAATGAACTTAGTAATTAAAAACTTCTAAAAATTGGTATGCTGACTTCAAGCTATTGAATCAGAAATCAAACCATTCACCAGGTACAAATCATGTATCATATTTCAAAATAAATAATCAATCAATAAATAATCTATTCTAAATGCATCCAACTGTAAAGTTACTAAATTATTTCTGTAGAGTTTCAAAAATATGCAAGACTTTCTTAGAAATAAGTTATTCCAAATAATTATTGTTGTAAAATTTACAATTCACAAGCTATATTACAGCCTTTTTACCTGACTAAGTCTAGTTAATTTGCCCAGTTAATTTTCGAACTTTACATATTCTGTTGATAGTTGCTGAGATGAATAACTTCCTGTGCGCTGGCTTATATGGGTAACTATGTAAGTCCATCCTCCCATTTTTCTCAGTTTCGTACACGAGTCTAAGCCATTCATTGTCTTCTGACTACGCCCACTGATTAATAATGTGTGAGTGGGCGGCCTGTACCACATAGTATCTGGTATAATGATATAGGCAATTCTTAGACACATATGCGAACAAGTCTTGGGCTAGCTAATTTCATGGATTTTAAGCAGATTAATAGCGGGGTAAAACATTTGCAGTTCCAGGCAGTGAAGTAAGTCTTGGTACGCGTATCTTAAGTAGGAGTTTGTAGGGCATGATGAGAGTCAATGTACTTGTTTCACTTGCTTATAACTGCAACAATGCAGTGGGAAATGCATTGCAAATGCACCTAAATTGCTAAATTATGCAGCTACTGCGGGGGGAGTGAAGGGTGGCGATTTCCCCGCCCCCCGCGAGCTGCGCGCTACGCATGCGCTATACAAATTTTGTGTTTTTTATTAGATTTATGCGAATTGTTGGGACTTGGTTGCGGTTTGCACTAAATTGATTTGAATTTCCCGCTGCATTTTTCTATTTTTCTTTTATTTGATTTTTTGTTTTGCACAGTTTTTGGCTCAATGAATGAATTGCATTCGGTTGCCGGTTTGCCCCCACAGTGAGTGGTGCCGAGTGGTGCAGACATCATGTAGTTCATGTGGGCGTTTTATTTCAGCTAAATTGGCAAACCGCGGCCTGCGGTCTCTATGCAACGCATGTGGGCGTGTGTGTTGTGTGTGTGGTGTGTGTGTTGTGTGTGTGTGGTGTGTGTGCCTGTTGGCACCGGCACTTGTTTTCCTTTATGTAATTTCTTTGCAAATTACTTTGAATACACAAGTTTTGCTGGCTGCGGCTGCTGTGGGGCCTAATTCAATTTGCGGTTTGTCTTCGCGGCTTTAAATTGAGAATTTAACTGCCATGCACTTTGTATACTACTACTTCCCATAGAATGTAGTGTGGAATGCGTTCTCTCTCATAGGGCAAGTCGCTATTTGAAATTATCCCCCAAGTAGTTACAGAGCTGGTGCAAATTGCTGGTATTTCTTCGAATTTACAGCAAGGAATGTGCTGAGAAAGTTCTAAGCTAAGGGAAAAATTTAGGAATTTATTAATGCTAATTGGAAGATTGTAAACAGCATTTTGAATTTACATGCTTTCATAGAAACAATAACTGGGATTGAGAACTCTGAAGATACCATTCTTAGGAATAATATGATATGATTACCCTAACCTTAAATTCTATACGGTTTTTCTCTATGACTAACTCATTACTATCTAGCTACAGGCTCTAATCATTCCACCGATAATTCTAAGCTGTGAATGTGAAATTTTGTGTTGGCTTTTCAAATTTTTCCAATAATGTATGTATTATTAGTTCGTACTTAAAGATTTCATGCTGTGTATACCTAAAATAGCGGAGCTCTATCTTATCTCCTGTTATTTGTGTTCAATAGCCTGCAAAACGTGTTTTTTAGGGCTTATGAAACGATCGTAAAAAGAACCTGGCTAAAACAAAAGGCACAGGTTGTCTTTTATATAATGGTTTCAAACGAATTATGACTAATCAAAAAGGTTCCATAACTTCTTTTGTAATATAATGAGGGCATTATAGTGTTAAGCTGCGATATTCAAATTATTTAAATTTAGATGTAAATTTCGATTTAAACAAAGCAAAACTTTGTATAACTTTTGAATAGATATTGGTATAGAAAATTGTTGTTTCCAAATATTTATGAAATCAAAAAGATTAACAAAAGATTACAATACAAAGGTTTCTGAATTCTTGGCATTAGTTCTGACCAATCAAATTAACCAACTCAAAAGAAAAGACTTGGTAATTTGATTATTAGAATGCTTTAATTGGAGCAACAGGCAAAACTGTCAAAGCGCGAACCAATGTGGCAGGTCAGGGTTGCTAATTTGAACAGCGTTGCCAGACAGCTCAGGGTTGATTGGAGAAACGACATCATAAATAGAGAGAGGGGCAGAGTTAGGCCAGCCAACTGCCCCCCCGTGGAGTCTCACAAAAATGCGTATTCATTACAATTGATTGACAGACTAGACGCAAACCTCGACCGTAGCAATTCAGGCTTGAAGTGCGCACCCAACGGACCATGGTCCATTTACCATTTACCACTTACCATGTGACCAGTGGCCAACGATTTGCAGCCTCAATTAAATTTAAACGCGAACCGCACAAATCACAAAAGAATGCAAAAATCGACAGCACAAGACTATAAGATACTCTGTAGAGAATTTCAGATTAATAGAGCCAATAATACTTATAACTAGATTGAAATGCTGATTGTATTACTAATTGAATTCTAAAACAAAAAAGAACGGATATCTTCGGTGTGCCGAAGCTACTTAGATACCCTAGCAGCAATGTTTTAGTACAAAACTCAATTTTCCTCTGGTCCTATGTGGTCCGATTTTGATTAAATTATAGGAAACTTTTTGTAGTATAATAAAACTCTCACTTAGTTTGGCTGTAATACAAAAAGTTTATCACACAAAAATCATTTTTCACCCGATCCTATGGCAGCTATATGATATAGTGGCTCGATTTTTACCAAATTTGTTCACATTGTATAAACTCTCCAGAGACACGGTTTGGGTGAGTTTGGTAAGGATATCTTCATAAACAAAATAATAAGGGTATACAAATATATTAACTTAAGACAGTTTAAATATTTAAGGAATTAATAAATCTAGACAAATATTTCTTCAAGTTTCTTTTTACCTACTGGAAAGAAGATATTATGATTTTCATTTATTTCAACTAGGTGTTCAATATTCTAAACTCAAATGTGCTTAGATTACAGGGTATGGCAGAAAAAACGCTAATGAAACTGGCAGTGACATGGAACATTTTCCAGTGCAGCGATTTTCCATTGTTTTGCATAGATTTTACAAAATTACTTTTGATCTTTGGTCAGGTTTTTTGTGTACCACTTTAATTGGATTTTAAGACTTTTTGTTATGTTTATTTTATTTATTAAAATGTGTAAAAATAGCTTCATTGTTTTGGTAAAACATTTTCAAGTTCAATGCGTGGGCAGCGAAAAATTTTACATTCAAGTTTTTTTTTGTTTGCTACTCTCTCCCTCTCTCTTTCCTTCTTTATTTCGATCTCTGTCTCGCTTAGTCAGTGATTTCGATTTGTGTTGGCTTTTGCGTGGGTCATGGTTGGCTTTGTTGTTGTTGTGGTTAATGGTGTGGCTATCTGGTGTGTGTGTGTGCGTGTGGTGTATGTCATCGACATGGTCGCCTGCATGAGTATGAGTCAGCATCCTAACGCGTCGGAAGTAGGAGGACCATGCAAACTCTGTAATTACATACTCCAAACAGAACCACATATGTTCCTACACATCATAGATGCATTCAATTTGCATTTTTTCAGTGGAATTTTCAGCATGAATTAAATCGACAGTTAAGATTGAAATTCGCTTCGGTTGGATACTCATCGAAACACGCAATAACAAGGGAAACAGCAATTTTACAACAATTATTTGCAAAGATTGGGAAGGGCGTCTGAGTTTGTCACAACACCTTTAATGTGCATTAAAATACAATGGAAACCTCCAGTTAACAAATAAAAATAGAATTAAGTATCAATTAAAGTTGCTATAAGTAAAGCAGAAATAATCTCCCATATTAACATCCTTTAGAGATCAATTAAAATTAACTTAGGGTGACTAAAAATTTGAAAATTGCTTGAATTTACTTTAAATGAATGAGAAGTATGCTCATTTTACAGTTTTCAGAAAGTTTAAATCGAAAAAAACACAATGCTAACAGCCTTATAGATCTTTTAAAACTTCCTGAACTAAGGATGAATAAATAATTGAAAATTATTTTAATAAACTTGAAATGAATATGCTCATGCACGTTTTGGAGTTTTTAATTAGTAAATACTAAAAAATCGTTCATATGAACATCTTTTATATATCTTGAGAAAGTTTCTTAACGTTGGATGACTAAATAATAAAAAACTGTTTTATTATTCCTAAAATGAGGGAGAACTATGCTCATATTAAAGTTTTCAATAAGTAAAAGCTGAAAAATCTATATTTTATAGATCTTTTGGAACTTCCCTAACTTTGAATGACTAAATTATAGAAAACTCTTATATTATTCTTAAAATGAATGAGAATTATGTCCGTATTACAAATTTTAAACAGAAAATTCTCCCATATTACCAGTTTTTATAGATCTTTTGAAACTTGCTCAACTGTGTCAGAGACCGCTGAATCCCAGGATACGGCCGTAACTCACGGCATTATCGCATAAAACCCATTGTGGCAGAATGAATGAGAATGAAAAGAAAGTTGGAAACGTAGAAAGCGCCAAGTGGCGTCAAAATAATAAAATCAGAAAGAACATGCAAACAAAGAAAAGGGCAAAACCGAAAGACAAAAGAGTTAAACGGTAGGCAGGTGAGAGACATTGTAAAAATCAAATTAAGCGCGAAATTGGATGCCTTTTGAGTGGAACGGGCCAACAAAAATGGTTAAAAGTGTCATAAAGACTTAAGAGTTGCCGGTTAAATGAGTTGCAAACAAATCGCAGCTCATAAATAACCCAAATGGTCGCTCGATTGGCAAATTTCGTGAGATTTTGAGTTTTGATGCGCTCTCAGTTCGTGAAAACGTGAACGAGAAGAGTTACCTAAGCGTTGCCCCAGGGTCCCAGCATCAGCTTCAGCTCCAACTCCAACTCCATGAAAAGTGACTGTAACTGTAACGGGCACAGTGACTGGAAAAACGAGGCGTAGCCAGAGCCCATCAGCGGTGCACAGTTCGTTGTGGCACAATCCCTATTCATGGAAAATCCATTAAACTTCATAACTTTTATGACGCTCTTGCCAAGTGTCAACTGTGCCAAGTGTCACTGACTTTTACAGACACTGCCAGAAACTGGCAAGTAGTTAACATTTTGAAACTATTCGTTGGCTAGATAAAAATGCTGAGGAATGCCGCAACATGTTACTATAGTAATCATATATTGAAATCAACTCTGACTATCTACAGTTCCGGTTCAGTCAGCAGCTGACATTGGCACTTGAAAAGAGCCCGATAATGAGATGTGTTTACTTTGATTATGTCTCGCTTCGCTAGAACTGAAAAATGGCAGAAGTGAGGGTTCGGAATCTCAAGAATCTCTTCTCAGCGATCTACGATGTTCAGTTAGAGCGATTGTGAATTATAGGCCTTGTTTAGCCAGAGCTGAACTATTTTAGTAACATTCTCTAACCTTAATCAAATATTCCTTATCATATTCGTTACCCTCATCAAACAGCAACCAATTTTAAGAGCAGTCAACATATTTTCCAAAAACTAAACATGCAAAACAAATAAAACCATGCAAGAAACTAAAGTATCAAATAACGCAGAGTTTTATTATCTCTCAGCATTGACCCAGTTCCGGGAAAGGCAAAAGACAACAACTTCGAGAATCAATATAGTAACTGACACATTTTGGCCACATCTGCAGACAAATATGAAATGACTCTATTAGTAATTTGTGTGCGTAAAAAGTAAATGAATATTTATGGCCTTTTAAGCTGCACATTTAAATGTGTGTCAACTCGAGCTGGCCGGAAATTTGCCAAAAGCACGCAATTCCACTCAAAATGCGAATATGCATAAATCAAATGGCACTTCCGTTGCGCGTGGGTTTTATAAAAGACCCACAAAATAAAAAGTTAAACAAAATCAAATAATCAACAAATGAAAAGTGACAATTTTATTAGAAGACAGCGCAGACAGAGACACCCAGGCCTCTAAGCCCAAGCTCAGGCCACAATGCCAACGCATACGTACTTGTTAACTATTTCTTTACCCTGTAATATATATAGGATAGCAAGAGGGTACAATAAAGTTGTGCAAATGTAAAAGAAGGCCTATAAGTGATAAGTATCAAACCCTTCCGGTTTTCACTTTCAGCAAAAGATTTTCTGGAAATATCCTTTAAGTGTTCAGCTTTATAATATTGTCCCAGGCTTGTGGATTGAATAAAATTTGTATTTCTAGTATTTTTGATTACAACCCTAGATCACAGGCAAGTAAATTCAATCCATAGAATCTTGTTAAAAGTGAAAAGGATGAAAATTTGGTTGCTTTAGGATAATCTTGCAGTAGAAACAAGAACAGGCCCGAAATTTATGATCAGCATCAACAGCAAAGTTGATCTGTAATCTCAGACACTCTAAGTACCAGAGAGAACTAATGTGTTTGCCTAGATCATACAAAGATCAGGACTATTTAATATTTGGCAACTTTCCGGCGTTTTCCAGTCGCAATTTTAAGAACTAAGCTAAGATTTGATCAATCTATTTCATAGGATTTCTTAGATCAAACATAAAAGGTATTCAAGAAGAGCTTACATTCAAGAGCTACTTTAGACCAAGGGTATTTCCCAGTTCAGTTATCTTACTTTCTGTCTTTTTTAGTGCAAATTTTTTATTGTTTTTTTCTGTATTTTTGGGAAAACCCACGCACAGGCAGCGCAGACAACGCGGCCACTCACTCGTCATTCATTCAATACGCCCCAGCCGGGCTCACAGCTGATTCATTCATTCATTCATTCGTTGGTTCACGTTTCACGTACCATTCATGCGACATTTTTGACAAACAATCTTCCAAACACTGCAAACTGCCCCTGCACATGTATCTGTATCTGTATCTGTATCTGTATCTGTGGGTCGTGGTTGTGGTCCATGAGATCGCCTGTCCATAATTGGCATCGGCCATCGATCAGTTCAGTTTTCAGTTTTCAGTTAGCTAATGCGGGTCTCGACTCGGATTTGTGGGTTGTAGCATTTCAGTGGGTCTACAGCATCATGATTTAGTGGTCAATGCATCTCTTTGGATCAGTTAGTTATTTATGCGGCTATCAGACTGGTATGGCAATTTGTTAAGCTCTAATTGGCATTGGCGGTGCGGGCGTAGGAGCAATGGAACTGATCAAATAAAATTCGTACAGTTTCCAAAATCATATAAATCCACTGAAAAAGGTGATGATGGGTTATGGAAGTGGGTCAAATTTGAAGATCGGTGTATAAATTTAATAGCACAAATGAAATATATTGATGACTTTGTCAAAACTATGTGATAAAGTGTTGTATAGAGGTGAGATTTTCTTTAAATTATAGAATTTAAGAATTGAAACTGAAACTAAACAAGAAAGAATGGACTAGGAAATACCTTTTTTATATATATTTATGAAACTATAGATAGCAACCCCTCAACATTCTTCTTTTATATGCAGAGTGTAACTAAGATTAATTTGTTTATTATTCAATCAATTTTAGCAACTTTTTCTCACGCATACAAAATCAAAACCCCAAAGATTTTGGCACATTAACAATTAAGTAATTAAGATATGGTGATAAATTTATGTCCACAGTCGGAATTAGCAAAGCTAATGAATTAGTTTTATTGCCAAACATTCACCGACTGCAATACCGCACAAAACTCAAAAACTACTCGGAGTTTTAAATACAATTTGTTGTTTTATTAATTTGTAGGCGCATTAGCATTTGAAATTTGTGTAAAACTTTTATACCGTTTGTCTATGTCTCATAGGGAACAAAATTAATTTGTTTTCAATGAAAATGAGCATTTAATTTGTGCGGCTTTGGTTTGGGAAGAAATTCAAAACTCAACTTAGCAGCTTAATTGCGTGAAATTAATTTCAATCTAATTTTTCCCCATATGCGAGTATTATGCTTCAAAAGGAAAACAAATACCAGCCGACTTGTTAGGCCTGAAAAGCAGATTATATTTGATATATACTTAACTATGCATTTTATGAGTCTCCCAATTATGACCAAATTAATGCCCCAAGGTCGACATCTCTGGTATCTTGGGGTGATTTGGATTAGCGCTCTTGTTAGGTTCGTGCGGATGATTGGGCGATAAAAATGGTTTATAGTTTTTTTTTTTTGTGAATATTTTTAAAAAATAAACAATAACAATATTGATTTAAATAAATGACTTTAGCTGAGCTTAAATCTATCTAATTTTAGTGTTTAGATCTTTTTATCTCCCGTACCCATAAAATGGGTAAAAAGGGGTATTGGATTTGTGCAAAAGTATGTAACAGGCAGAAGGAGACATCTCCGACCCTATAAAGATATATATTCTTGATCAGTATCAAAAGAGATTTCGATTTGGCCATGTCCGTCTGTCTGTCCGTCTGTCCGTCTGTCCGTCCGTCCGTCTGTCCGTCTGTCCGGATGAACGCGTCGATCTCAGCAACTATAAAAGCTAGAGACACCAATTTTGGAATGTAGGTTCCTGTATACCATACGCAGATCAAGTTTGTTTCCAATTTCAAATATCTCCCCCGTTCCCCGCAAATCGATTAAAACCGTTTTACAGTAACAATTTTCAAGATATAGCTTTAAGATTTGGCATGTACAATACTTTAGTCTCTCTTAATCTACTGTCCAAATTTCAAGTTGATCGGATAATAAACACGGAAGTTATTCACGATAGAAGATTCAGTAATGCAGCGAGGGAAGAAGAAGCACAGCCACTTTTGCCGCCTGTGTGCGTGCGTCTTTGTGTATGTGTGTGTGTATGGGTAAGTGGACTTAGATGTGATTGGATGTTTTAGACCTGGGTACAGGAGTTTCGTAGTCGGGTATACTCGACTATAGCATTCTTACTTGTTATATGTTTATCTAGGTTTCATTTTAACTCATTTATATGATTATTTCAACAAAGTAGAAACACAACAGATAATTATCAAATGATATATTATGAAATAGAGAAATTTCAAAAATATTTGAAATCAAAAAGAATGATTAATGTGAAAGCTAGAAGTATTTACAGAATTCCAATAAAAATGTGATTAATTTAGAAGACAAATTCTTGGGACAATCAGTAAATTTAGTGTTGATTGAATGATGACTTTATTTAAATTCCTTTGTCGCAATTTTACTTGAAATTCTTAAGCAAATTTAAGTTTACTTTGTAGTACCAGTAATACTATCATATACTGCGCCCATGTCCTCCATGGTCATATAACTCAATCTCTAAGCTTTAAAGTTAATGAATGATTACAAATTATTGCTTAATAAATATATCAATAGAGCAATCATTTTGAGAACCCATGTACTTTAAATTCAATAAAGTTTTTCAATATGCCTACAAAAGTTTCAAGTTCTAGTTTAATGTATAACAGTATAGTATAACAGTTAAGTTAAACCAACACTTATCTCATCGATATACATATTTATTTGGACTTTTATAAAATATGCATAATTATCATCGCAAAATAGCGCCTTTAGCATCAGATATCCATCTATTGCTGCACAAGTATTCATCTTTGGCTATTTGTTTTGGGCAATATTTTTGTTTTGCTTGTCAAATATTTTTCAACATTAGCACATCATTAAGAGATCTTTGGTTTTGATTTCCTACTGTTTTTATTTAATTTCATTTTTTGCCGTTGGTTCTAGCCAAGTCTTAGTTTACATTTAACTCATGGGCTGAGCTTCTGAGCGGACTACCGGCTGTGGCTGCTGTTTTGGCCCATTATGCAAATGAGCCTCACAGATGTGTCCATGGTGTGTGGGTAAAGAGTGTGTCCCAAAGCGGCTTAAAGTGGAAGTGGTCGCCAATCGGCGCAGAACTTGAAAACAAATTATAAAATATCTATGTGTTTTTTTTTGTTGTGTTTTTCTCAACATATTGTGCATACATTTGCATAAATTACATTGTGGGAACACGCGTGTGCCCAGGCCATGTCTATGCCCATACAATGGCTAAAAGATGCAGACCCAGTCCCAGACCAGGCCATAACAGACTGCTATGGCTTTGGGATTGACAAGCTTTCAGCATTGGCTGGCGCGTTACGCGACGCCATCGTCATTATCATCGTCATCGTCATCGACATCGTCATCGCTATCGATTGCTATCGCTCCACGATGAGGCGCTGAGCTGCATACAAATGAGCCATGGGCTCCAATCGCGTGTGGGCGCCACTTGTTGGAGGGGTGAGGTGGGGACAACAACATTAAGGCATAATGCAACACTTTACCAGCACGCGGCCTCTTCCCCGCCCGGGTGTTGATTATGTGCAGCATAATTTCCACTGGGTACTGATTGTCATTATGGTCTCATTTGAACGCTTTCTAAGCCGTCCGCGTCTCATTAATCATCTCAGGGGCGTAGCATTTGATTTTGGGTCGTTGTAAATATTTTGACCAATATTTTGTACCAGTTTTTTTCTTTTTTTCAAATTTTTATGATTTCTTTGCTTTTGTTTTACACGGTCGCCGGCTTTTTGTTGTTTTCTGTCTTTAATTTGCTGTAAATAGAGCGTGTGATTGACAGCGGCTCTCCGCGTTGTGTTCTCTATTATTCTATTTTTTTGTGTCTTTCCTCAAAAAATATATACACTATATACTTTTTGTATCTCTTTAATACGCTTTGATTGATTGATTTCGGATTTTGTAACGCAGAATTGGCGATACGAATAGCATTTTTTTATGAAATTATGAAATATTTCACTCCAAAGTTGAAACACTCAAATTGGCTATCAGGTTCTTTGATTGACATCTCGAATTTGCCTTGTTAGACGAAGTTGTCATAAATAAAATGATTAAATCATTTCAAGAGTGCTTAGTCATCTGATCTCATATTGAAATGTAATAAAATTATGTTAATGTATATATAAAATGAACTAAGTTTAATTGAAATTGAATCAGTTCATGTGAACTTTCAAGCCTAAAATTTTATACGTTTTACTATAATTAATTTCTTAATATATAGAAATTGTCTCTATCTAACAGTTTATCTGGCACATAGCGTTTATTGGGACATTAAAAAAACGAAAAGCTTAAAAAAATAGCAAACAATTACATATAAGTAAAAAATACATTTCATTTTTGGCAGATTCTTCTTAATATTTAAGGAGAAGCTGAAAATGGGGTTCTTAAAAGATCAGTCAGAGTCCAAGATATATGTATTATCTTAGGATTCTTTCAAGGATAACTGAAAAATCTTTAAAGTAATAAGTTTTTATAAATTCCTAAAAAGTCGTAACTCTTTTAATAGTTTAGAGGAACGTCTAATCTTTTATCTATCAACCTTAATACTCACATTTACAATGCTTAATTTTGTGGCTTAAGCTAGAAATCATAAAACTTTACATAAGATAATTCGCACTTGAATATTTATGGTCTTAGTAATATGTTACATTAGCATATCTATGATAATTGCAAATGTTGCCAGACATCAGTTGAAGTTCATTTTATTAATGAAGCAGCGACAACTCGAGGCACTTGAAATGACACTGACAAAACTACCAATCGAGACTCGATCCGAACAAAAATAATACCAACTACAGGTTGGCTTCAGGTGTGTCTGACGAACAGATGTAAGGTTCATGTAAGCGATACTGGGGCCTCGATGGGGCAATACTTTAATAGACACATGTGCAATTTGCTATGCTCTTTAGAGCGTATAGAAAACTGAAATCGGAATCGAAATCCAACAAATTGCCGTCTAAAACGTGAGCAGGTTGACATTGAAAAGTGGCTGACAAACACAAAACATGATGAAAATAATGCGATAGAACGGCTTATGAAATAATACAATACATATAAGCAGCAAAAGTATGTATAAGTGCTCATGAAAGAGCCCAGAACATTTCAATTGATAATGAAAACATATAATTAAAAGTTCAACTAATTTAACCCCCACAAAATGGAAACGCCTTCCAAAATGAAACGCGCTTCACTTCAATTTGATGTTGGGTTTTAGATTCTAAAGACTCTGACCAGCCATGTCTAATGTTTCTGGTTTCTACATTTATGATAGAGGGTCTCTAGCAATTGTGGTTGATGTTGTTGCTGTGTGCTATTTACACAACAAATGACATAAGCCTTAAAAATACTATACTCAACAGCTTGAACATAGCTAGCAAATGTAAAGTTTGTATAAAAATTCACAATTGTAAAATTGCTTCAGCGACAGATTCATAAATCAAATATCACTTAACATGCGGCTTTTCAAAGGGATTAATATTGTAATAATAAATTTATATGTTTTATTTGCTTTGTAATATATTGTGATCACTCTTAGATCATAGACCACAAATGGCCCATGAATTTTGATACTTCGACAAGATACTTGGTCAAATTATAGAAGGCAATCGGTATTTAAGACAATTATAATAATCAGAGAAATAGAAATACCTTAAAAAATACATAATCATTGGAAGTATGTTAGAAATTGAATAAAGGTACATATATTATGCGAATCTAATAAAATTCAGTTGAATTCTTAAGTTTTCCGATCGAAAAATAAGTTTCTGTCTCAAAAAAACGATTCTATTTTGACAGATATCTCAACCAAACTCAGCAATTACAAGTTTATACATATATTCATTATATAAGTAGTTTGGCTTAATTTGATCATGATAGGATTATATCAGATAGGTAAAAGAGGTCAAGTACTTGTATTAAGATATTGTTTTGTATAGTTATAAATTGTATTATCAGTTTTGCTTTCTTGTTGCATTTAGCTTGATGAATAATTACAATTTCATCGTGAAAACTTAATAGATAGACTTTAGCAACAACACCTACCAGCAATTAGCGCTTGTGCCAGTTCCAAGATAATAACCATGAATAATCAATTTTCCGCAATCTGGCAACACCAAATTGAATTCATTAGTACGTTAAGTTGGCTGCGCCTGACCATATCATGATCTGTGGCTGCGACTCGAATTCACGAAACGTTGAAATCTAACGTACGCATTGTCGCAGTAATTTCATGAAGCGATTCATGATAAAATGGTTTAGCTTAAAGCCTTGCATTGGTATAGTATATACTACTATCTATATGTGTACATTTTATAGTATGCCATAAGCTACCCAGCTTTGTATTGGGAAAGGTAGTACTGTAGATTTGGACATCGGCTCTTCAAAGCTTGTCAGTGTAGATCTTCAAAGTGTTTACGATGCTTAAATTACATTTTGTGTGTGTGTCTGACGTGCGATGTGGTAATATGCACGCTTCGCTCTAAAGCTGTTTAGATTGAAACGTCTTTTAATTGCATGTTAATTGCCCTAACCACCGGACAGACGGACTTACTGGCTAACTGGCGAATGTGGACGATGGTAGCCAGTTCAGAGACGCATTAAAGATCTACAAACGATACAAAGTCAGGCGTACGGGTTTGCTTTCTTGGCCAGAAGTCACTGGACATTGTTTGTTCTTTTGATGTGTTCGTTTTCCTGTGCTTGGCCTTCTTCTGTTTTTTTGCTCTTTTTTTTGGTTTGTTCTGGAAAACTGGACTGGCCTGAACTGAACTGAACTGGACTGCAGTTGGCTCTAAAACAGTTGCACTCATTTGTTGTCCCAGTCGCCATTATTGTTCTTGTTGTTGCTTATCTGTCGCTTCACCTCGTTGTTCTCGAGTGCAAGTACCTACTAAAGTACGTGTGGTTATGGCTCCAGCTCAGGCTCCAGCTCCACTGCTTTGGCTCTGACTTCGAACAAAGACAAGTTTTTCAAGTTTTCCGACAGGGGCACATGAAGTCATTCAAGTGGCAACAACAGCAGCCCAGAGACACGGGACATGGAACATGACACGGGGGTACAGGGACAGGGACAGGGACAAGAACAGGGACAGAGGCTGACCAACACAAGAAGACTTGGAAGGAGTGCAAAACAGTTTTGCTGCTTAACGTTGTTCTTCTTGTGGTTGTTGTTTGGTTGTTTAGTTGTTTAGTTGTTCAGAGCTGTCATTTGCACTTGACGTCGCGTCGTTCGAGTGATATTGCAACAATTGCAATTGCTGGCAAGTATTGCAATCAGACTTATTTATACTTGCACATTTATTAAGTCTATAATTCTATCAGCTGAAGCTCGGAGGAATCAATTACCAAAGATAAGATAGAATTGCTTGGGCTACTTAAAGAATGCATTATTGTATGCCTTAAGAATTTTCTAGTAATTATATAAAAAGCAAACTCTTTAACACTTCTATAGAATTTGTGGGAAAAGTGAAGAATAATCAATAAAGGTAGCATACAATTCTTAAGCAACACAGAGTTAAACATAATTATAATGCACTCGTATTAATTACTTAACTTACTATTGTAATATCTTAAAAAGTTTCTTTACCATTCAAAATTATTAACATGGGGTCAAATGTTAATGCTTCTGTTAAAAGAACTCGGCTGTTATATGCAAAGTTATCTGTTATGTTAGTGCCTGTGCGCTGTTATACTCTAAATGGTCTGTTATGTTAAGGAGCTTTAATATGAATTCCTCTCCAGATATGTCATTTTTTATGGTTAAGAGATTCTGAGTTTGTTTCGCAAGTTGCGCATAAATAGTTTCACTCAGTAATTTACAAATATTTTAATTTTAAAAATTATAATAAGAACGGCTTTTTAAATAAAGAAATATACCCAGTTGAGTTCTGAAGATCCAGATCAGTCTGGTTACAAAAAACATAAAAATAAATTGAATTATTAATAGAGATGACAACATTTATTAATAAGTTACAAAAATTTAACTTCTTTTTTTGCATATTCTTTTTTTTTAACATGAAATTTATTATTCATCTATATGTTGTTTCATATCATCACTTGGGCTTTGAGGCTGTATAACACTCATATTTTGCAATGTATTTTAAGTCATTCTTTTTCCCTCAGTGCTATGAAGATAACTATCAATTAAAATACTTTATCACAAAACAGTGATTTCGTTTTAGGTAAATGCAAGTAGCCAAAGTGAATGACAAATACTTAATGCTAATACCGAACAGTCATTAACAGTATTAAACACGTTTACTTCTAATATAGAGTGACCACTTTGGTAAGTACCTCAAGCCCCCAGTTCCAAGTTCCATGCCCTAGAGCCATAGATATGAGCAACTAGTTTACCTTTATCGCCTTCGACATGAGCTTGTGCATTTTATTGGCCTTATTTATGGGTAGGCCTTCTATAAAGACGAAGACAACGTGGAAGCACTGACCCAATTCGGGGCTATGGCTACGCTTCAGTGTTCACTTGACTTTTATTTGGAATACGCACAGTTTTTGGCTTTATAAATGGCTCATTGTGGGATTTTAGTGCCATTCACAGGCAAGTGTTAATTCAATTTTATTTAAACTTCTGATATACTACAGCCACGATTGACAATTGAATGGATCTGAATGCGAGGCAAATGAAGCGTGCCCAAATACATTTGTTTTATGGCCCTTCAGGGCTCGGTGGCTCCAACTTGGACATGTAATGAGCGATCAGGAAATGAGTTGACAGTTTGACTTTGTGGCTTTTAGAGCTGAAAAACAACAGGCCAGTTGGCATTATGAGTAAATTGAGCACATTCAAACGTTGTTTTTATCACAGAAACCTGTCACCATATTCACGATTCAAGCGCACTGTTGCAGCGCTCGCAAAATGGCCAAGACATAAGTTTTGGACATAATTAAGCCATCGCAAATGGCATTTGGGGAAAATGTTTGCCATTTGCGTTGACAGTTGTCAACAAGCGCCAACTTGGCTAATTAATCAAAAAATTGACAACATTTTTGCTTAAGTGACGCGAAAAAGTTGAAATACTTGAGAAAATACTTTGGCTAATAGGTAAATCGCTTCGAAAAATGTAAATGAACAGATATCAGTCAAGTGTATGTATGTACTTATGCTAAAATCAATCTCAATATTCTATGCTAATAATGTTTCTAATTAGCTTTGTGCTAAATCCTTACACTGCGAGAAACAAGTGCTGTCTACAAATGAACTGAAATGTTATGTACTAGAGTCAGACTTTATTTATTTAGGCAAAATAAATATCATGCTAGTTGGTTTATTTTCTGGCATTATTAATTAATATTTCATTTTTTAATTGATTTTATAATCAATATTAATAATTCTCAAGAAAAGTTATAGCTTATTCATTGGCTATAGACTGCTTACAGTCAAATTTAATTTGTTTCATCAAATTGTTTACTGTTTTCTTATACATGAAAGATAACTAGCAGAAAATTCGTTGAATAAATATAAATACAAACTTTCTAACAAAAAAATTAAAAATATAAAAATTAAAAGAATATAGTATGTACATGATTCCAGATTTTAAGTTACATAGAAGATAACTAGCAGAAAATTCGCTAAATATATACACATGCAAATTTTCTAACGAAAAAGAAATTAAAGATAATCCCCACTGAGAAAACTCATTAAGATTTATCGACTTGAACTTTAAGACTCTTGATAAGTAATGAATAAAACAGATTTTAAAGAATATATGTACATAGTTCCAGATCTTAAACTTAGAAGAAATATTTTTTTTTTAATTTATTGGTAACTTATTAATAATAAGTTATTATTTTCCTTACAATTCTCCGACTCTTTCGAAACCAAAAACTATGAAAGCAGAACATAAAAAGATTCAAAAATTGTGCTCTCATTTCTTTAATCTCTTCATATGAATATCTCTGATTTGCAAAATGTCCTGCATTATTATTACAGCTACTAGAAGTTCGTCTAATTGGGAAACATTTTGTTTCCTTTGAAGCTAGTAACAGGATACTCCCCTAGCTACGAATTGTCAACTCAGCTGACGCTCCATGGCTACAGCTAACAAAACCTGGAGCCGGCAACCGACAACTTTGACCTGCCACCTGCAACCAGGGAAATAGTCAATCGATTCTCCGGTTAAGCGCCATGCAGTACAGTTGGCTGCCGCAGGAGAGACGCCAGGTGACGATACGGGAGAAGCCGCCGCTGGTTATATCGCTGCAACGATATGCGCGGCTCCAGGCGAACGCCAACCAGGCGGCCAGGGAGGAGCAGCTGCGGCTGCAGCAGAAGCGCCAGCGCAGTGAGGAGCAGCTTCGACTGGGCGGCGAGGAGCTGCTGCGTCAGTTTGGGGGCCGCAGGCTGTGCCGCACGCGGGAGGACCAGTGCATGAGTGCGCAGCGGCAACAGCAGGCAGAGCAGCTGGAGGCCAAGCAGCGGGCACTGGAGGAGGGCGTGGCAGAGCGACGAGAAGAGCAGCAGCGGCAACGGAAGCGCATTGAGCAGGCACAGCAGCTGCTGGAGCAACTGCGTCCCGGTCCGCGGGAACTGAACTGCGCCAAGCTGCAGAGCGAGGTGCTGCGCGGCGTCAATGCCCAGAGGCAGTTGCAGTCGCAGCTTGCCGCAGTCGCGGAGCAGCAGCGCACCTTGGACAGACGCATCTATGGCGAGCAGGTGCTCAACGAGCTGGAGTTGGCGCAGACCCGGCAGAGCGAGCGCCGTCAGCAGCTGGGTGAGCACAAGCGCGAGCTGCTCCAGTCCATTGTGCAGCGGCAGCAGGAACGCAGCGCGGCCAAGGCTGAGCAACTGGAGATGGCGCTGCAGGAGCGCCAGCGTAACCAGAAGCAGCTCCAGGAGCAGCAGGACAAGGAACGCGCTGCGCAGGCGGCGAAGCTGCAGCAGAGACGGGAGCATGCGCTGGCCGCCTTGGTGGCAGCCGAGCAGCGTCGCCAGCGACTGCAGATGCTGGACGAGGTGGAGCAGCTGCAGTGCGTGGTGCACAACGAGGCCAAGGCCAAGCTGGACAGAATGAAGATCGACCAGGGTAGGCAGCGTGTGCAGCGACGCCTGCAGCGCAATGAGCAGCTGGCCAAGCAGCTGGCGCCGCGACTGCATTACAGCGCTGGCGAGGATCAGGCACGCCATGAACGCCAGCTGACGGAGATGCGACGTGCGCACAGCGTCGAGCAGCGAACGCGTCGAGAGCACCTGGAGCAGGTCAAAACTGAGCGCCTGGCCATGCAGCGGACAGAGCAGGAGCAGGCCGAGGCAGCCAGGCAACGGGGCGAGACCAAACGACGCGAGGCTGTACAAAGGCGACTCCAAAACGAACTCATCCACGTACAATTCAAGCGTCAACAGCGCCAGGAGCTGCTGCGTCGCCAACATGAACTACGCGCCCAGCTGGACAAGCAGGAGCAGCAGCGTCTCGAGGAGGAGGCGCGTCCTGGCATCAATTACAATCGGCTGGCGCAGCTGGAGTGCCTGCGCGAGGATGCCTTCTTCGTGGACTACGCCCACCAGCTGATGGCGGAGGCCAGCGCCAAGGGCTGTCCCCTCAAGCCCTTCGTGCGCGCCGTTGAGCAGTACAAGAGCGAGAATCGCATTGGCGCCGAAGTGAGAGTGCCGCCCCATCTGATCACCAGGCTGACCATGGGACGGCGCACCAGAGGAGACAGTTCGGCGGATCAGGCGCAGGCAGCAGGACAGGGTAAAGAACAGGCACCAAGTGAGGAAGAAAAGTACAAGCAGACAATCGAAGAGAGTCTAAAGAAAATTGAGACGTTGATGCTGGAGGAGGCGAAGCAAAAGACGAGACTAAGAAGATGAAGTAGAAACTGAGAAATTATGGAGATTCATCCGAATATATCCCATCCTTGAAAGGAAATAAACTTAATATAAATATATCCCTCTTCAAGGATGATTTTATAAGGCAAACCTTATACATTTTCGAATATTACTCAATCTGTAACCTGATTTTCACCAAGGAGAACAGTTTTAAGATATCTCTCCTTAATTTTATAACAAATCCTGATTAATTTTTCATTTTTAATTACATATTTCAAGAAACCTTTTGCGGTTAAGTTCATTTCGACATTGCAATTCAAGTTGAACCATCATATCAATTACTGAATATCCGAATAATTGTGTATTGAATTCCCATTTCAACAAAGGCACCAGCACTTGCGCACTTGCCCAACTCGAATTCGAGTTCACAGAGAGAGAGATAGATATCAATTTCCAATGGCGGGTTCCATTTGCATTACTCATGGCCTGCAATTCACCTGTGGTAACTGTGTTCCTCCATTTCTCGGGGTGTTCACAATACGCCACTCTCTACTAACTAAATTACGATAGTTGGCTGGCTGGTGTTATTTATGGGGCATGTTTCAGGGATGACACAAAAGTGCTTTTTGGGTGAAAGGCGCTTGGCAGTTGCATGTGAGATTGTCATCAAATATTTACAGTACCAAGTGAAAAATTGCTGCAATTTGCACTTTGCGGATTGTACAAGTTGATATTTATGTGGATTAATCAGCCACACTTAGCAGGCGGTGTATAAGACTTGTGGTTGCCTTGGACAGCTCCTTTTACTAATTTTACACTTCAGCTACTTAGAGTGTAAAATAGGAGATGATAATGCCTGGCATGGCAAGAAATTGACAGAGAAAGCTATTTCACCATATAAACAAGCTACTGGCAAATAAAACGATTAGAATTCTAAAAAATATCCTAACTTTCTGTGTTCATAAGTATTTGGTATAAAAAAGCTAAACGAATCATGTTTAATTAACCATTAACTCTGCATAATGATTATGATTAATTATTCAAGTTTCAATTTTATGCTTAACTTCCGCATAACTTATGCGTACTGCGCATAATATCTGCATATAAATATTTTCGTTTGGCCTTTAGTTAGCTAACTGGGGATCAATTTCTCATTATTCAAAACTTATTACTCATTCGTAAATGTGAACTACAATTTTAATCAAGCAAACTAACGAGGCCAAAGAACCTAATGCAATGTCGCCCTTCTATGTGGGCCACCCTCATATGTGGAGCTTACCACCCTGAACAGCATTGGGCAAGAGACTTACCAAAGTGTCACAAAATTGAATTATCTGTTCGAGTTACATTCTATTTATATAATATTCGAGTATTTACGTGTTTGTGGAGTCATGTCAATCAACTGGGTTTTTAGTTTATGCTTTTTTTTAGGCTTTTTGTTTGTTCTCTAAGTAAATGCCTGACAATGAATGGGATCATGTGTGTGTGTGTGTGTGTGTGCCTGTCGCTTAAAGGTTTTATCTTTTTCATGTTCTTTGTGAACTTGTTGATTTTAGATACAAAGTTTCTGTCGTCGTTGTCGTATTTGCGCAACCAAACAACGAAAATTGTCGAAACGACCGAAACACGAAGGTTAATGTATCTTCCACATCGTTGAAGTTGTATCTATTGCAAATAAAACAAATAAACAGCAAAGTTTGTGTTTTTTTTTGTTGCTTTTCATTTGGTTTTTGGGAAGTTTGAAGTTCTCAGTTTAAGCTTATTTTTTGTCAATTTGTTTCTTATTATTCTTTTTTTTTGCCAGTCTGCGACTTGCCAGACTTTGTAGCTTTGCCGACGATTATTAAATATGTTTTGTAGATGCCTATATATATAGATATATATATATACAGTGACCTGCCTGAATTCTAAGAACAGCCAACAGTTTTGTTTTTGTTTTTGTCTGAGCTGAAAGTAAAAATTGAGCTGTGCACACATAAATTTGATATTGAATTATGATTTTTGCGCAGGCAAAAAAAACCATAAAAAACCGCAACTCTTTTGTTGTGCTCTAATGCGCAAAAGTTTCTCAATTAGCTAAAGGATTTTAAAAAAAGTGGCTTCTGAAAACATTTGTCAATGTGTCCATGGGCTAATTAGGATTGATGAGCTGGTTAAACGACAAAAAAGAACAAGTAAGAATGCTATAGTTGAGTACAAAACTTCCTGTACCCAGGTCAAAAATTTCCGATCGCATCTTCGTACACTTACACTTGAAAATTGAACAGTAGATTAAAAGTGACTAAAGTATTGTACATGCCAAATCCCAATGCTTTATCTTGAAAATTGTTACTTTAAAACGGTTTTTATCGAATAACGGGGGAATGGGGGGGAATATCTCGGATCCAAAATAAACTTGACCTATGCCCACTTTACACGAACATACATTCCAAATTTGGTGTCTCTAGCTCTTATAGTTGCGGAGATCCTTGCGTACATACATACGGACGGACAGACAGACGGACATGGCCAAATCGAATTCTCTTTTGATACTGATCAAGAATATCTATACTTTATGGGGTCGGAGATGTCTCCTTCTGCCTGTTACATACATTTGCACAGATTTAGTACCTCTTTTTTACCAATTTTAGGGAGTAAAAAATAGATTTTGAAGATAAATGTTAATTTTTTTAGGAAATTATCCTTAATATTTAATTATAAAATAGAAATGTGTACTTTAGTTTACAAAACGCATATTACCTTTGCATAAATACTTTTATATTTACCTAAAAAGATTCAAATGCCTTAACACTGACTAATTCAGCAGTGACAACATTCATTAGTCATTTATGCAAATAATTCAAGGAATGTGTTAATTAAAACCATTTAAGAAAAGTAAACATTCAACTAATAGTTAACGTATACTTTTCTTAATGGATTTTATTTGTTGTAAACTTTTACAGTTGTTAATATGTGGCCACAACATAAAAATAATAAATCTTTAATTGCATGCGATTTTGTGTTGTCTTTGTTTTACTTACTAAGAATTTCATAGAATATTATTCTTAAGAGGCAGGTGTAACTTACCTAGAAAAAAAGAAAAATATATCAAATTAGTTAATAAAAAGAAATGAATTATAATAATATTGTATAAAAATTTTGAAAGGAGGAACAAAATTAAAAAATATGAGCAGATATGTGGACTAAAATATAATATTTAAGACTATTATTGATAAAATGGGATTTTATATCCAAGGATTTTGTATTAAGGACATCGTTTTTATATTCAATTTATAAACATTATCTATGAATCTAAGAACAAAATGAAGATATATGAGCACACACTATGTGGATTAATATATCAGATTATTATTGATAAAAAGGAATTTTAATTCAATTTTTATTGACATCGTTTTTCATGTTAAATTTATAAACATTATCTATGAATCTATGTAAAATATTTTAATTTAAATATGTAAATAATTATATAAATAATTGATAAAAACGCATTACAAATTACATTATTCAATACGTCTTTTATTATACTTTAGTATCTCATCTAACGATTTAAACGGACACTTTGCAAGCAACTATTTTCAGCTTGTAAACGTTGTTATTTATTAACACTATGCTAGCCATTTCCTCTCTCAGTTAACTGGCTCTACAATAAGTATAAACAACGCTAAGAGAACGTGTTCCCATTAAACCTTTTGTAGTTGTCTGTCTTCACACATTTAGCGCCATGACAATTTGTATATAATTATTTGTGTGTATGTTCTGCAGCCGCCAAACATTTAATGGCTCATTAAAAACAAAAACAACAATTCCATGGAATTTAAGTAGCTCACATTCATAAAAAGGCAACACATGTGACATCAAAACAACAGCTCGGCCCAGATGAGATATCATTTGGTGTCTAGCAAGTCGATTTCAGCTAATTGCTTTGACATTTTTTGGTGGAACTGTAGCTCTAGGTCGCTTCAAGTGCGCACTGTCGACAGAGACTTGCCTTGAGATCAAATCCCATTTAGAACTTGCAAATTGCAGAGCCAACACTTGACTGCAATTACAGGGGTCCTCCCTGGGCCCCCCCTCTGGCTGTCATTCAGTTCTGTGCGCATTCCATGTGCAATTGAGGATCGGGCGCCAACTGCACTCCAAGTGGAGGCCTTTCAATTGGCGCCAGACGCGAACATCTCGAGTAAACAATTTCAGGCGTTACATAGACACTCCCCACAACATTTGAGTTTAGTTTGAGCATCGCAAGTAAACTGCAGAATATATAATTATGGCATGATGGGAGGAACTAACCTTTTCCTGTTAAATATTTATTTAGAAGCGTTTATCAGAATTCACTTTTCAAGCATTATATGGACACTTCCTCCAAGATTGGAGTTCAGTTTGAATAACGCAAGTAATTGAAAACAAGAAAGAATGGCTATCTTCGGCGTGATGAAGCTATTTACATACCCCTGCAGCAATGTTTTTATACAAAAAAATCAAATTTCCTCCGATTATTCCTATAGAAGTTATACCAAATTTGTTTAGATTTTTATAAAATTATAGGTAACTATTTGAAGTATATTTGTATTTGTATAAGCATAAGAGTTTTCATACAAAAACAAATTTTTCACCCTAAAGCTGGCCAAATTTGCTCAGATTTTATAAACTATCCAAAGACTAGGTTTAAGAGAGTTTGGTGAGAATATATTAGTTCTTCATATAAAAACATAGTACTCGACCGATCATTTCTATGGCAGCTACATATATGTTATAGTAGTCCGATCCGGCCGGTTCCAACCTATATACTGCCTGCAGCAAAAATAAGGATCTCTGCCAAATTCCATCACGATAGCTCTAAAACTGAGAGACTATCTTATATAGAAACAGACGTACAGTCGGACATCGCTGTATCAACTCGGCTATTAATACTAATCATGAATATATATACTTTGTGGGCTCGGAAATGTCTCCTTCAATTTGGTGACAAAATTATAATACCCTTTGCAATGGTATAAGAACTTGAATTTAGTTCGAAAACACAAAAATTCGATACTTGAATGTTCTTTCCTATCCAATTTATATCAACTGTAGCAGAATTGTTTTGAAAACTTAGAATTGGAGAGATTGGTTAAGAAACAACCCTTTGGAAGCTTATAACAAATGTTCTTTTGGACCTATGGGTCTTCATAAAAAATATTATTTCTAGACTTCTAATTTCCAAAACTTTGTTAATTTATATGTTGTTCAAGATTTTTTCTCTAGATTATTATTTTTCATTTCAAAAATAAAAATTCTTTGATATTTTTACGAAAATTGAACACATTAGAACACAAAACACTCCTAACTAGCCATACTATATCAATTGTAGTTCAATAGTTCAGTGTCAGCCTGATAATTCATTGTGAGCGGCCTTCAATAGAACAATATATAGTAAATAAAACTGACCACTGAGCCGTGACTTACAAAAGTTGAGCTTTGCTTTTGTGTAATGTAAATAAAATAATAATAATATAAAATTAAGCTTGAAAAATGATTTTTTCATACAAAACAAAGGCGCAGCTTGGGTTTGGGTTTGGGCTTAACTAGCCCGGTCGAGACTCGGTTTATGGTAACAACATCGATCTAAGACTTCGTCAGCTCTTCCGCTTTGTAATTAATCAATTTCAGCTTGCAAATGCATACAAAATAAATCGCGCGCATTGTGTGAAAAATAAGCCTGAGCCAACAACAAGAACAACAACGCGACTTTATAATAAAAATGTTAAAATTTACGAGACAAAGGCGCAACATTGACGTGGCAGCAACATGTTGCCGAGTGGCGGAGCAGCAGAAGAGCATGCAACATTGGCAACATGACCAATCCCAAAGATTGCAACTCCCGTGCAAGGAAACCTTTTGAGTGTGTGTGTGTGTGTGTGTGTTTACTTCTGGCACTGGTAAACTTTCGTTAAATATTTGTAAACAATATGAAGGAAAGAGAAACTAAAACTTAAATGCAGCTGCCAGAAGCCGCCGGAAAAGAGTATATACAATGGGCGAACATGCTAGGGTTGCTTATGAAAATTAATTGATTTTTCTATAATTCTATATGGCTTACATATTGTAAGTCTGAAATTTCGAAGGCCTTACGTTCTTTATCCCACTGTTACAAATGATTATAGGACCCTTCGTTCCAAATGATTGAAAATTATCTCAGAAACCACAATGAAACTTAACATAATAGTAGTATGTTAGAATTCAAATTAATTCAGCAAAGTTACTATGAAGTTTCATATCTAAGTTTGATCTTATTTCGGAATAGGAAACAGAATAATTATATTAAAATTCAATAACATTTCGGTTGTCAAAGTTTCGTATTATTCCAAAAAAAAATCGCAGTGGAATAATAAATAAATATGTAACTGAGAAAAACTATTAAAAATAAGTAGTATCAAGTGTTTCTATGTTTTGCATATAATAAATTTAAAATAAATTAATTGTCAATTTATAGTTTTGACTATAAATTAACATTATATAAATAAATAGAAAACAAAGAAAATTAATTGTATTTATTTTCCATATAAATATGTTTTATATTAGGTTAGGTTAAGTTAGGGGCAGAAGAGTTTTAAAAAGTTTTCCTGTTCCACACTTAGGTCAGGATAGGACCATTGTGCTACCACATAATGTCTATTAACCTTGTTCTTCCCCTCTGAACGTCTTCGTAGAGCTTATAAACTTGAGGATGTTGTATCACCAACTATAAAACCCTTAGTAATTAGGGAAATTAATAACTGGGGATTACAGATTGCTAACGGCAAAGTTGAAGGACATCATTCAATAATTCGCTTCTTTTCGCTTATTATATTTAGTTTTAATAGAACTTTTTGTTTATCCATAAGATCTTTATAATTTCTTCTGTTTAAAAACTCAGAATTTTGTGCGCTAATTTGCATATGCTCCCATTGTGCACTGCTTGTGCCGCTGCTTAACAGTTTCCTACTTAGCCATGGCTTATAATTTATGTCTATGCTGCATTTGTCCGGCGGGCAGACGGCGGCAACGTAGCGCGTTTGGTAGTCGTGCCGTTTAGATGGGTTATTTTTCTCCTCTTCTTGGTTACCCGTCGTCTCCGTACCATCATATCGGCCATTGAGCATCTCAACGCATAAATCAAACTTCGGTCTGCAGTTTTCCTCAAAATTGTGGTACATACATACAAAATATGTTTGGCCAGATCAAATTGCCCCGGACTGACTGTCTTGGCCAGCTTCTTGGAAGTTAGCCAGCCTGGTCAGTTACCAAATAAATGTATACGTCTGTATGTATATAAATTTATAGCCTTTTAATGCTGCGAACTTCTTTTTCGTGTTGGCTGTGGCAGCGTTGACATTGTAGCGGTAAATGTTGATAAATTAATTCGCTGCAGTTGCAACAGTTGCACAGTTAAGGATGATTTTCTGGACCCAAGCTGGACCCTTTTGCAACAGAATGAAGGGTGATTCATTAAACCAATGACGTTGCAGAATGTCAACATAACGGCAGTCCTATATGCAAACAATTGGATTTACATATCGTATATAATCGTAACAAAAACCAGATTTGCATTGTTGCTGCCTTGAGGCGGCAAACAACAAACAACCCAAGCAATTGTCAAGTGGATGGGGGTCACACCCATTTTGTGGCTAACAACTTCATTCATTTGGCTCTAGAACCTGTTGAGAATTATAAGTGTAAGTCTAGTATAAGCGGCACACCTCTAGCATGTATTCAGAACTTCGGGTGTGTAAAATAGAGCAGGAAAAATGTCGATAGTATCGATATTTCCATATATCGATAGTCTCATTTTCTTCCAAAGTCTTAAATTAACTTCAATTTTGCTAATCTGTTTGGAAAAATGTTCTTCCCTAGAAGAAGTTTAAAAACACTTTTAATATCAAAAATTACTAATACTTTTTGTATGGAATTATTAGATTCCTTAACAAATATCTTGAAATCTTGAAAAAAATTTAGTTTCTATTAACTATTCCATTACTGCAGTTCATTTAAAATCAAAGTAATGTCAAAAAGAACAAAAATCAAAGCCAATTTTATTGGTATTATTCAGGGACTGTAATAATTATAAGTTTTATTTTAAAAATTACAAAATAATGATTATTATTTTTTTAAATGTTTTACCATTTATGATTAATTTTGAGTATTATCTTAAATCTCAACCAATAATCATTATTTTTGAACAAAATAAAACTCTTAAATTTTTAAATCATGGTGAATTTGCATAGAATATCCTTAAAGGAGTAAAAGTTACTATAGATGAATGATATTTTCGATAATAAAAAAAACAAAATAATCATCCCTGGTATTTATTTAAATATACAAGTACAACTACAATTTCCCGATAGTACTATCGATGGAGTGCAATCAATATCGAGACTATCGTTTACTTTGTTTTGTCACCTCTGTGAATACAATTATATTTTTAACTTTTAAAGAACTCCGAATCTTTTTCAGACGTTATTCAAACTTGTTCTTTAACAAAAATACGTCTTCAATCTCTCATGTCTCAGTGCGATTAATGTCAGATAAATTTTTTGATTTGGCAGCTTGTAATAAACGAAAATGAATAATAATAACACAAACAAATATATAAAAAAATAAAAATACTGTGCATTGCCCCTTGGCACGCACCTTGTCAACCCGAGAGCAGGTTCAACAAACTTTCCGGTTCCGCCCATTGTTAAGACCTGAGACGGCTTGGGAATTGTTTATTGTAAATTCTCTGGCTTGATGAGTCTTCTAATTAAAAGAAATGCTCGGTCATTAGGCAGCAATTTCACTTAAACGAACAGCATTCGCTCAGGTGAAAGTTGAGCCGAAGAAAAACACAAAACAACGCACTAAATCATCTTTAGCAATTACAATAAAAGGAGTGAAAAAGAAAAACACTTAAAATATAAACATTATCAACTCTGGTGACGCCCACAAATGAAATATTGACACAGACAATATTTCAATGAATGAATGTATTCATATTTGCATTCGCACTCATATTGAGGAAATTAGTTGACAACCGAAGTTTTACAAACATTTCATTTTTTTATTGTTTATTGAATAAAAGTTTGAGTGTACTCAACATTTATTGAATTTATTGCCCACGCTCAACTTTTGCGTATTTGACAAATTTGTTTGTTGTCAAGTCGCAAATAAAGACAATTGAAGTGGGTCTGTGAGAGTAAATCAAATTGCCAAACTTCAAGATGATTATGCAATTTGTGCGATAGTTATTTGAGGCTGTGCGTCAAATGAGTCAGTGCCAGCTTTGGTCTACTTTCCCTGTGTGAAGTTGTACATTGGTGAAAGATACGCCAAGAGAAAGGTCAGTTTCAAACCATTCATCAAATGTTTCGTGATAAGCATGTACAAGGAATAAGAATTGGGTTAAAAATTAGTGGTGAATTGGTTGTGAACTGAGTAAAAGGTTAAACTTTAAAAACATGTAAAGTAGTGAACACTCGATTATATGAACAACTTGTAAAGGTGAAGAAATTTATTTTTTCTGCTTTCTAAACAACCCAACGGACCTGCCCAGTAGAAGACTCCTTCCTATCCGATCCATACCAACTGCCAACTCTGTAAATATCTACTAGATCCTGGCTTATTAAATTCTATAAATGGTGGAACAAGATCGAATGCAAACCTTTCTAAAGAAGGATATTTCTTACAGGCAAGATGTAACAAACAATTATGCATGATTCATTTGAAACAAGTAAGAATGCTATAGTCGAGTATACCCGACTACGAAACTCCCTGTACCCAGGTCTAAAACATCCAATCACATCTAAGTCCACTTACCCATACACACACACATACACAAAGACGCACGCACACAGGCGGCAAAAGTGGCTGTGCTTCGTCTTCCCCCTCTCGCTGCATTACTGAATCTTCTTTCGTGAATAACTTCCGTGTTTATTATCCGATCGACTTGAAATTTGGACAGTAGATTAAGAGAGACTAAAGTATTGTACATGCCAAATCTTAAAGCTATATCTTGGTATATCTCGGTTTTAATCGATTTGCGGGGGAACGGGGGAGATATCTGAAATATGAAACAAACTTGATCTGCGTATGCTATACAGGAACCTACATTCCAAATTTGGTGTCTCTAGCTATTATAGTTGCTGAGATCGACGCGTTCATCCGGACAGACGGACAGACAGACGGACATGGCCAAATCGAAATCTCTTTTGATACTGATCAAGAATATATATACTTTATAGGGTCGGAGATGTCTCCTTCTGCCTGTTACATACTTTTGCACAAATCCAATACCCCCTTTTTACCCATTTTATGGGTACAGGGAGTAAAAAGATATCTTTAAAGTGAAAACTTTCGGTATGGGGAACACATTTGATTTCTACAATATTAGCTCGCTCTACCTAGTGTACATTACATATAAGGTTCTCCCTCAATAGAACAGATTTATATAATAATCTATCCTGCTGAAGGCCCTGGCAGCCATTGCTGATACACACTGTTACACTATATGTTTAGTTTTTTAAATAAATAAATAAATATAATAATCTAAATCTATTCTATGTCTTCATCTCTTCTAATCCAACCTAGTCTAATCTTCACTATCACACATATTCCAATGCTACACAGACCGTGACAACTGAACAATCTGCTCTTCAACTATGTAAGTCTTCCCAAAAATAGCTGACCCACTGCTGGCCCTGATTATTTGGCTAAGACACAAGCAAACACAAACTTAAACTCAAACTCCAACTCTGTAAATCTGTGCAACAATCGCTTTAAAGTCACGTTTTTTGGACGCTCCCCCCACACAAAAGTTAAGAGCAACATGCAAAAGATGTGCAAAAGTTGGCAACAAACAAAAGAAAAATATGGCTGGGCAAACATTGGATGATTTTTGTGTGCGACATATGCAAAGTTAGCAAATTCATATTTGCGCTAGAAAACAAAACCAAAACAATATACTTCCTTACCCCATGTGTGCTGAACTATTTTCTCTTGTTTTATTTCATTTTTTTTGAGCTACGCGAATATTTACAAAACAAACTTTGGAGATAGCAACAATATGTTGACTGCGAGGCGGTACAAGCAAAGCCAATTACCGTTTTTAATTATTTGTAAATATTGAATAAGTCGGACAGTCGCCTGGCGCCGCCCTCAGAACTGATAGACATGGCCAATTGGCGACAGGTGCGCCGGTCAAAAGGCGCAACTCAACCGAAGGTAACCTAACCAGTCAAAGACACTGAATACCCATGAGTTCCACGTCCGTGGGAGTCTTATCTAATCAAAAGTTAAGCATTTCGCGTGCTGAATTTCAATTGAATGAGTAATGCAAAAGCTTACCAAAGACTTATCAATCTCTGTGGAGGTCTCTTGTCCATGGAGGTGACGAAAGCAGCAACCAAAAGTACTACAATCCAAAGAAACCCAATTTTTAAATCGATGACTACTCAAATTAAAGGCAATCAGGCCTGTTCTCATTTACGATTCCTATCATGCGGAATCTGTTCTAAATTCCGTAAACCGGTTTGAGCCAGTGCATAGAAAATGTAGTTCTAGTTGTATCCCAACATCAGACAGGAAAAACTTTTGCTATTCCATTCAAAAACGAGCTCACAAAATTGAAAACAATTTCTAAAAAAAATAACGAAAACTGGACTGAATAATCACTGAGTAAACACAATTATAAATAATTTTAATTCACAATATTCCGACTTCATATGTAGATCAAGAATAGCTTTAAATTCAATATGATTTTCCAAGAATTTTTGTTACAAAGCTTTTGCTGATAATAATTTTAAAATGACACACTCGCCATTTCTTGAAGTTCTTCGAAATGACAAACCAATTCATATGTACTACAATATCATGCACTTTTTACAATTCTAGAGCAACGAGTGGAAATATAGTCTTATACATCTGTTTATTGCCATATTCAGCCCATATATCACTTATTTCAAAAGCCACATGGCGACGGCTTCCACCAATTTAAACACATGAATGAAATTGCTGTTTCATTCAGTAAATCGCAAAATTTCATAGCTCATGTTAGTCTCTGCACTCCCAAAACTTTAACAAAATACAAATGGTTTCCAAGCAGAATAGTAAACTTATGGTTTTTGGTTCCCAAAGGAAAAAGATTAAATCAGCCACACATTCAAAGTTAGAGTCAGCAAATTTGGTATACAGTACTATTGTAACCCCTTTTAAAGACCAAAATACCAATACTCTTGCTATGCCCGCCACCACCCCCGAAAAAAGAAAAAGAGTTAGTCTGGGAGCCGCATATATTAATGAAATTTACAATATTTTCGTATTTGTTAGCTGTTTTTGGTGGAGTGTATGTCTTATTCGACTTCAGCATGTGTTTTTCAATAGTTGATGACTTTTCGGTCGCGGTGCGGGTGTCCTCGGATAGTTGTTCATGTCATTTTCGACAACGTCCCAGCTACCGACAACTGACGCCTACAACTTGACACCCGGCAACTTCAACTTGCCGCAGATGAGATATGAATGCTGATGTTTCTTGTTTTATCTTTGGCCGACGCGTTTACTACAACAAAATGTTACGCAGCTGGCGTTGCTATTTGGCAATCAGCAACAACAACAAGAAAATGTGCAAATAATTAATAAGTTTTTTTCATCTTTTTTGTTTTCAAATGTTAGCGTCATTTGTGTCAAATCTCCAAGGAGGTCAACAATTCAAAAGTTATTTAAATTTATGCAGCGCTAAAAGCCGATCAAGACTGAATCAACCTTTATGTTACCGTAGACATAAGTTAGTTAAATAACGTTGTAATAAACTAACTTTACAATTTTTATGAGGTAGCAATAAAAAAATATGTAAAAAAAAGGAAAGATTGAATTGCATATTCCTAAATGTCAGTGGCTGTCAGCAAGGGAAATATATGTATATATTTGAAATATATATAAAACTGTACACAACTACTAAGCGGGTTACATATATCAATATATATTGCTAAGAAAAGAATAATATTTTAAAAATAAATAGGAATTAAGAATAGATGACATGAAATTATAATTCTCAGACAAGAAAAGAGAAATCCATATATTTTTGTATATTTCTGTTTTTCTGTAAAATAATTCATACGCTTTGTTCTGTTGTTGATACCAATTAAAGATTACTCACAATTATTGATTGGCTTAATTAAAACCGAACCGAAGTTTCAGTTAACTCCCCAATATGAATAATATGCATACGCTAATGGCAAAAAGAGTACCGGCCACTTAATCAACAACTGCAGGACTGTCAGTTCCTCAACAGGGGGAAAGTTGTGCAAGAGGCTCGGTGTATAGTCAACTTGTCAGGGAGAGGAAACTTCTGCAACACGTTTTGCCTGGCGGCCAGCGACGTTGATTTCAAAATAATGAGTTAATAAACTGCAAGAAGAAAGACTCCGCGATAGAGAAGAAAGAGATGTGGAAGATTTGCGCATGTTAAGTGTCAAATAATTCAAAATGTCACTGCGAATGCAAAACAAATCGAAAGCAATTTGGGACACCGAGTACTCATACAGAAGGGGCTATTACGGATTACGAACAGGGCTGCCAACTTGGTTAGATTTTGCATGCTACTCGTATTCGCATTCGCATTCGCATCCTCATGTTGCAATCTAAAACCACAGACACTTTAAACGCTCATCTTAGCCAGGCAACCCGCTGAGCTGCCGCACAATTAACCATCCAAGAGACCCATAGGTCGCTTCAGTCACCCCTTGGCGCTGCCAGCTCCCCGGTGGCATGTCCACTTGCATTTCCAGCTAATTCGCCGGCAGTGTTTGCCTATAAATCTCACTCAAACAGAGAAGAAACTGCTCCTAATGAGCCCTGAGGGTGTGTTTTGGCAGCAAATTAACTCATTGCCACACTCAAAATTCTTCATCTTCCGCATGGGTCTCCCTTTCTAAATGCGAGTATGCGGGGCCGAGGCCCCGATCTCCGATATTGAAACAGCTGCATGCAAATCTATAAAACTAAAAATATGCAAGTTATTTGAGTATGTATTTTTGCCAGCATCTTAATTAGACTTGTTGTGACTGGTCAGTTTTTGCAAATTGCAATTAAAGCTCAAATTCAACGATACAAGAGTTGCGCTTTAACATGAATATTAATCATTGTTAGTAATCAAACTGAAGGCAAAGTTATACATTGAGTGCTCATCATTCGTGTCATTTGGCATGATGGGCACGGATTCCTCTGGCAGCATTTGAATTTGGCACAAGTTAATAAATACATCACATGGAAATTAACATGTCAAGTCCATTTGATGAATGATTTGGTAAGTGAAAGCTGTTTAATTTACCTACTAAATACTGGACTTTGTGGTCTAAAACAACTGGAAAGCTAGTTAGTGTCAAGTCACAATAGTTTAGATAGTTCAAATTGCCATTGTCGATCAAATTAGAGCGCGATTAAGACTATTTAGGAGAATAAAAAAATCTACAACATTGCAAAACTGAGAAATTCTTAGCACAAAAACGTTAGATCTAGAGGTCTAACATTATCAGTTCTACTTTTATCAGAACATTGTAACATAACAGACCATTTTAAGTTTAACAGCGCACAGGCATTTACATAACAGACCATTTTGAGAACACCAGGTCGAATGAGTGTCTGTCTCAACTATTTTGTAATTATAATAACTCTTAGTCGGGATCTTTGCTGGTGCAAATTATTATATTACGAAACAGTAATGTGAAATTGAAAATATAACCAGTATACTGTGATTTTGCTGTAATCTTAAGTTCCTATTATTTACCAAATTGAGTACCTGTTGCTCTTTCTCAGGTATAAGCAATCAAACAATTCTATAACAAAAGGCAAAATATTTTTGCTGTTTTTCAACTTGAGGCTTCGGCTACCTCTGTCTATAATTCATTGAAAACTGTCTAGAGTCCATCAAAATTTCAAATTCTCGTTTTTGTGCCATTCAGCTTAATACTTGATGTGCACACACAAAGGATCTGTCTGTTGGCACTCGAACAGAATCCAAGTCTCTCAAGAAACACACAAAAAAAACGTACAAAACACACATGAATACCTTTTTTCTAACTCAATTGAAAGACTCGAGGTAAAACTCAACTTTAACCTTCAACTTGAAAGCGCAGCACATAAACAAATAAACGGACAAACACTTGATACACTTTTGAGCCTACACCTCGGCGTATCCCCAAATATTGGAGTACTCACTCGTGTGGAGCCAAAGCCAAGCATGATCCTATGTATTTATACCCTGTACTTGCTAAAAATGGATATGTTCGATTCGATAAAATTATTAGTTAGTTTCATTTGTGTTTATAGGAGGAATTTTGATTGAATGTTATTGTTATTGAAATTGGTTATTCTTGACTGGATGTCGAACTTCGGAACTTATGCGGCATGTGTCGAACATTGGACAATCTACTTACTATTTAAAACCATTCTTCTTAACATTTACTGGCTTTGATTTTTGCTAGACATGTACATATATGTAGATCTTTTCTAGGCATTTCTTAACAGCTACAGGGTATCCCTGACTCGAGTACTCTCGACTAGAACATTCTTACTTATTATATTTAATGTTGCATGTGTGTGTATATCTGTGTATATGTGTGTGTGTACGTGTTTGCTTGTTAACAAATTTCGAAATAACACATTTCTGGGAATTCTACACAGCAAACAACCGACAACCCCAGCGCAAAGCTTCATCCCTGCTCCGCCCGCACTCCGCCAGTCGAGCACATGCTGCACGTTCTCTTCTTTCTCTCTGGAGCTTTGGCATGCGCAACGAAAGGAGCGCATAAAGAAGCTTTTGCGGATTTCGGATTGCGCAAGCGCAGCTGAAGACGCCGCCGCTGCTGGAATTTTTATGGCATTTCTCATGGTACCCACTTCCTGCCCCCGCGTACAGAACGCTGCCAGAGACAAAAGAGTTGCATTGTATCTCAGCGTACGAAAAACAGAAAAACAAAGAAACAACAAGAACAACTAGCAAGTAAAAAGGGAATTGAGAATTGTTGTTGCAGTCTGCGGCGCGACATGTAAATTAGTGCAAAGTATTTGTATTTTAATGTAAAAACAACAGCGACAACAACAATGCAAAGTGAGTATTGCAATTAATTGCAATTCGCATTATAAATTACTTAAAAAACTTAAAATGTTGTGCACTTAGTTGGACATTACCAGTAAGAAGCGAACACAGAGAAGCTTCAGACAATGCAATGGAAGATGATAATGGAAAGAAAAGATTTCAATGGAGTTGGGAAGTCGAACGGTGGGCGAACTCTCTGCGTGAGAGCACCTTTCACAATTACCGCTTTAATGAATAGCCGAATACCGAATAATCAATTTTGTGTTTACATGCTTTGATTTTAATACTCAATTAACAAGCCCTCTTCAAAAAAAATCTTTAAGATCTTTTATTATTATTCAGTCTTAAAATTATTTTCCTTAATTTCTTTTCTACTTGTGTTCTTAAACCTACAATCTATAAAATTGTTCTCCTTAACTTTCTTTCTGCACTCGCATTAATAATATACGAAATCTACTTCTCTACTTTGTCTTCATGTCCTTCTTATTATCTTTAAACCCGCAAACATCCTCCATGGTCACATTACACCATTCTCAAAATTTCCTGCCTTTAAAAAAGTTTAATAGAAGTTAATTCGGCGACAAAATGACACTTTTTTTTGATTAATTACAAATGTAAATATGCAAACTTTAAGTATGTACAGTTATTTTATAGATACTTAAAGTTTACTTGTAATTCTAACAAAGAAAAAACGTTTTCGTAATTATTCTTAAATGGCTTAATAAAACCCTTAAAACCTATAACGACAGACATAACCTAACATTTTCAGTAGATTAGAGCACCTTTAAAAACCATAACAGCAGACATAACCTATAAATGGCATATGAATACAATGATGAGTTGTCAACAGGTCGCCTTAATGTTTGTATGTATGTATGTTTTCGATGATGTATCCCGAGCACCCAAAATGGCCAAAACACTTAACGGTTATTTATTCTTATGGCACCCATGAGATTTACCTAAGAAACTGCAGCTATACCCACTTCCAGCGCGTCGACCGGTTGTTTTATTGCAGCTCCAATTATTTTGGAAATTTATTTTATCCTTGGCGTTGCCGTCGTTGTCGATATTGTTGTTGTTGTTGTGGTTTTTGTTGGTGCTTTTGCCACTCGAGGAGCGGTTGGTTAGTGGGAACATGGCATGTATCTTTAGCGTTGCTCGTTCTCGGCTGCCTCATGTATCTGTGTATTCCGTATTCTGTATTTAGTATTTATATCTGTATCTGTATCTGCGCAATGTAGCTCCAGTTGCAGCTGGCGAATCCTTTCAAGTCCGCTGCCAATCGATTGTGCCAAGTTTTGGTCTGCGAATCCGTTGGCTCCTCCTCTGAAACACTTTTAGGCCACGATTTTTATGACTTTGCTTTTGGTTTTCTGTTTCGTATTCTTTTTAGAGATATTGCAGAGAATTTTTATTATTTTGAATCAATTTTTGGTTAATTTTATGCGCATTTTAAATTTAATTATTATTTTAGCACTTGGCTTTCACAACTTAATTGCCAGTTGGTTAATTTTGCAAAAGATTATTTATCTTTCTTTCTTTGATTTTAATAATGTTTGAGGTTGGCAAACATTTCTTAGAGATGTCAACAAGTAGCGGTAACTCAATAATCGATTTTTGTATTAATTTTCTATCAACGAACTCTATTTAACACATTTAGTTAACAACTTTTTCTTCAATCTATTTACGTTTATTTTAAAGACCCTTTATGTTTATCATTCAAGATACAATAGCTTAAAACAAACAGTAACATCGATTGCACGTTATCGATAAATATTGCATTGCATAGTATTGCATTTCCACAATACATTCCATTACACATACGCCCGGTAGACGCAGCCGGCACATATTTTGTTTAATTTTGCAACTTTGCGCTTTTAAGTTAACAATTTTCACGTGCGGGGCAAATGAAACCGTATCCAATTCATGTCGCGACACGCGCGATCATCGCTAACGACAAAACCGATGACGAAACTGGCGCAGAGTTCGCGTTGTGCGAGCTTTGGAACGCGTTTCAAGACTGAGCGAAAAAACCAAACAAGTGCCAGCCAACAGCAATCGCAGTCAGCTGGGAACGCAAGTCTACAACAGAAGTCTACACGAGACGCTTTACCGGTTTCCAAACGCGACTCTGAGCTCGCTCACTCTTCGATATACGATGCGTGGGCTCTCTCTCACACTTGCTCCCCTCTCTCTCTCTCTCTCTCTTTCTTAACAGCTGCAGCTGATTATAGATCTCAATACGGCGCTCGGCTCAGAGCGTGTTGTCGGGCTTATCAGCTCATTATCACAAATTTCATTTTCATTTTCAATTTGTGTGGAAAATTTCATTCACGCTTGTTGTTGTTGCTGCGCCTGATTGCCTGCTCGTATTTATATTTGTACTTTGTGAGTCTTGACTGATTGAGGTGCTGACTCTCGCTTATCTCGCGTTCCCAAAATAGCGACACCGGCGGCGCTGAGTTGATGACGCAAGAATTCGAGCCTCCACCTCAGGCAAAGGGTGCAGATAAGCCGCAAGACACTTGCCGAAGGGTTGCACGAGGTACACATTAGATAACGAAATCAAGAATTGGCTAAGAATGCGAAATAATGAAAGTCTCAGTTAAAGCTTTAGCTTACCTCTTGGTACCTACAGTGCACAGACGTAGACGCTTCCTAAGCTTTAAACGCATGCGCAGACAATGCAGAGCTTTTTAGGCACAAGTTCACTAATACTTGTGCCAATACCAATACAAACACACATATATGTATATGTTAAACGAAAGATAATAAATGAATTCAACATACCCCATTAAAATTTTTACGTAGCTTTGTCGGATATGATTTTATAAGCCAACAAAGTAAAAAATTGCTGGTGTACGAAGACATTAGTGGTACACTGTATGCATAAACGAGGAAATTTTGTAATTTCGATATTTAATAACAACCTTATTTTACATTTAAAACCTTGATAATTTAAAGTTTTTCCTTCCAAACAATTAAAAAACTTTTGTCATATAGATTTTCAGTTTTTATACACTTGCAAATTATAACAATTCACAGTTCGCATAGTATGTTTAAATCTTATCATAAACGTTTTTACAGCCCCAAAAGCTTGCTTATCGTGAAAAGAATTTATTGATTTGGCATCATGCAATTAAATTTCGGGTGGCACAGATTTCCCTTATAAGACCCTAAAATATGTGTCATATGTGTACTACAAATCACAATCTGCCCTCATTAATCAAGATTGTGTCAAAAGAATTACCTCATTTAGTGCGCCTTACATATGCTTCATGTGTGGGATCTGATTGGTCTTTTATGTACTGCTTAGGAACTACACAACCAACAATCTGAGCGATTATGGCCCATAATTGTCATTGTTCTGGCTGCCAATGGCGACAGAGTATTACGTGATTAACTGTGGGCGGTCGGCTATTTAACAGGTCGATAGATTGCATTACATTGTAATTAAAAAGTGTTTGAATAAATCTTATCGAAATATTTTGTGAACTTAAGCCGCAATGTGTTGAAATAGGTGAGAAATATAAGATGGGAAATCTTAACTTTAGAAGCTCAAGATACATACGGAACAAAACTGAATATTGTCTGTATTCTATGTATGTTCTTTCAAACCTTAAGAATAAGGAACAGTTAATTTTATGATATGACATTTTTGATATTCAATTATATCTTAACTTAGGTATATAATACTCGTATTTATATTGAGGAGAGTATTTTCTATTCTAATTTTAAATGTAAGCCATTAATTTGACGCCACTGAGAATGCAGTGTGGCCTTTGGGGATTCACCGACCATCCCAATTTCTGTAAATTTGTCTTATCTGAGAAAGAGAAACAAGGCAAATCTACTGCGAAGTTCAAGTCATAAATACTGGAAGAGCAATTGCGAATTCAAATACGAATATATCAGTTGTGGGAAATCGCCGGCTCGATTATCGAACACACAAAATGCATTCGACTGTTCGACCATTCGACTATTTGACTATTCGACTGTGCGTGTGAGCGGCGTTTTATTGGGTGCCAGGTCTTGGTGCGGTATCTGTGCCCAGAGCGATCCATAGTAATAAATAGTTGCTGCATTTGTGAAGAGGTCCAGGCGGGGCGATGATGTTGCCACGCTGAGCGCGGTGTAGGCAACAAAGTTGCAACAACGACTCCGGCTCCACCACGAGTCTTCGTTTTGGGGCCTGCGTTTTCCAATCGTCAGATACTCGCAGCCGGTTTTGGGACGACCATTCATGGCAACTACCGTTTGGTCTTTTGTTTGACTTTGTCTTGTGGCCGTCAGCTCGACGGAGTCTATTTGTAGATACAAGCAACCTAACAAGCGACCACTCCACTCCACTCCACGACCGCCACCGACTCCTCTCGTTCTCTCACTATCTCTTTCTTCCTTTTTCACTGTCTTTACTGCTTTTCAGTCTGTGTACTTAGGTCTTTTTCTACCTGTGTGTGGGGGGTTTTGTTGTGGGGGGAGGGCATTGGTGCTTCTGGGGCTTGCTGCACGTTCTCAGCGCTATCTCAAGTGTTTTTTAAAAGTTTTCCAGCGATAAGCAATGTAACTTTATGGCCCACAGCCACTCGAATTCTACGCTTCAGAGATCTGGCGACTTGGATAGGTCGGATAGGCTTGGGCAGGTTGGCAAACTGCAAACCACGATCCTCATCATCATCATCATCATTCAGTTGGCAAAGGTGCGTTGTGATCATGATGTATGTATATGATTCATGACTTTTCACTTTTGCACATACAAATACATGAGGCTAGGCAGAAGCAGAAGATTGAGGAATATGGATGGAATCAACGCACAATGGGTGATAATAGCAACAAACATTAGAAGTAACCATAAATCTACCAGTATTAGAAATTAACTGTATTCAAGCTACGTTAACAAGGTGAAATATGAAACAACAGAGAAGCTTACACCTGCCAGATAACTGGCAAAAAGTATTTTCATCATAAATAAGTAATGACAAAGAATAAAGAAACATATGATACTATAAGCTTTGATAATGATCAACTTGTAAACTTTATAAAACTACGAATATTTAAAAAAAAATTAAGAACTATCCAGTTTACTGGAAAAATTTATCTGCCATACAAAAATAACATATTTCTATATTAATAAATATTCTATTAATATTATATATATATATTTCTCCTTATTCTTAGAGATTAAGCTCTTGGCATTTTCAAAGAATATATTCAAAGCGAATTCAGAAAATGATAAAATACAATATAGTTGAACGTCAAATACCATTTTATGCATTTTTATTGAATATTTCTGTATTTAAAATATGGGTTTTAAAACATATAAAATTGATTCATGTGCTTCTCTGACAATAATTCAAATTACTTGCCATATATATGGCAGGTGTGAATTTAACCCTGCGCAAGGCCAGGTTTATTGTCAGTTTTAATGGAAACTTGTTAAATGGTATGTTTATGGCTAAATAGTTTATTACTAAATTATGGTTATTTTATTGTTGTTTAATTTTACGACAGTGGATTACCAATTGAGCCCACTGTGCGCCTCATTGACGAGTCTGACACTTAACCCTTTGCATAAATTTTCATCAGTTTTGTGGTCGTTGCTAGTTTGGCACGGAATGGCACGTAAATTACTGTGACATTGCACTTTGCAGCATCATTTTGCAATTTGTTGAATAAATTTGTTGTATTCTGTGCCGTTTTATTGATTAGTTTTAAATTAAAATTGAAGCCAGCTGCAGGCTGCCAGGCTGCCAGGCTGCATAAATCTCAGCAATTTTCTTATTAGAAACTGTCAATGTCAGCGAATTTCACTCGAGGACAGCCAACTGCTGGCCAAATGAAGGATATATATATAGATATAGATATATACTATATATGCATCTATTTCGATGATTTATGACCCTGGCTGGCTTGTTAAACATCTGTGTGAAATGGGCAGCCTGGCAGCCTGATGGCTTTCACTACATCTCTTTCTGCGGCTTTGTTTACTCTATTCGCAATCGAATTGCACCACCAAATTCACCGACTGCAACTTAACGGCCATTTTTCCTGTGTATGCTGGCTTTGATGTGGCCACGAATGTGGCTCCAGTTGGGGGTCAGCCACCGCCTTGCGGGCTACCTTTCTAATGCCGAGCATTGAAAGGAGTCTGCCCCTCGCTGCGAGTGGGTCATTAAAAGTTTGTGTTTGCATTTGTCTGGTAATGAAGGATTGTAAATGAGTTTAATGGCTTGACGCATTGATGAATTGCCTGGCAATGCCTGGCCATAGGCTGACCGTAAGCTGACCAATCGGCACTGGAAAGTCCAGTAAATGGGTCAACGAGCAAGACAAGCCAATGTTTCTAACATACTTGAACTTACTAAGTAACGACAAATACCATTTATTCCTCCGAATGAGCTCGAAATGTTAACATAAAGGCAGTGAGAATGAAGAATTTTACAATACAGTACACACATTTTTCTTCCAAATAAATTTTAAATGTTTTTTGTGCACTTATATCACTTTTTGCAATGTAAATAAATTTTCAAATTAAATTAAATTAATATTAAACTAAATTTGAGTTTTTACAATGTTTTTCAATTTGCTCACATTTTCAATGGAAGCAACCAAAACTTAAAGAAAACTTTAAAGAAATGAATATATAAAATTCGAAGCAATTTGATTATGACATAAGGACCTCGAAAAGGATTCGGAACCCGCGGGATAGTTAAAAAAAAGAGTCTCCGGAAGGAGCGGGAGTGGAAACGAATACATTTTTGAGGTCTGGCGAGATTTCTGCCAACCGAACTTTGAAAAAGATTTGTGTTTTGGGAACATCAAATCCAAAAGTGCTTAGAAAAGGCAATAAGGAATTTAAGTTCAAGGTTCTAGAGATAGATAAATACGTAATAGCAAAAAAACCGATTCGAATCCAAAAACTCTCAATTTAAAATCAGAGTCAGCTATTTTGGAAATTTGGTACACTCAGAAAAAGAAATGAGAGAATTCAGAAAATCACACTAGAATAAAGATCACCCTAAAAGCCAGAAATAATTTATATTTAATAGAAATAATTTCTAAGTTTAAGAAATATATTTCTTAGATACAGAAAATATAAGGCTAGCTGCCTTTGGCTATAAAAGTATGGCGACTTTCTGCATCTTAGGGCATTTATTCTTTTGGCTTTATAAATACGAATATATAACTAAAGACTTTTCCTGAAATGCCTTAAAACATAGCAAGATAATAGTGTTTGCTTTGATACTCACCGCTCTCAGCTGCGCTTAAGCATTTCGCTGCCATTTCCTCGTTGAGCTCCTCGGCGGGATTGCCATCACCAGTGTCCAGAACACAAGTGACACTGGCAGAGCCCCAATCCAGGGCGCTGACGCCATCGCTGGACATGAGCGAGAGATCCAAAGGTGGCACTGAGGCGCCACGCAGCGTGCTGGTGGCGCTGATGCCACCACCACCAGTGCTGCCATTTGCGACGCCACCGCCCAGAGACACACTCATCATGTACTTGAGATCCAGCGAGGAGTTCATGGAGCCGCCATAAATGGAGCTCGTCTGCGATGCGCAAGTTGAGTCGAAGCTGCGATTGTTTTCGCGACGTTTCTCGGGTGTGGCATAGAGGGGCTCTGACGCCTTCTTAGGCGTCGCCTGCTCGCTGTAGACAGGAGGAGCCGCTGCATTGGACATTTCGCTGCCAAAGGAGCTGTTCAGGGTGCCGTAGCAAGAGGTCATCATGATGTCATTGCGATTGAAGCTTGGCTGCCAGAAGTCCTCCTCCACATTGCCAGAGTCCGCGAGCTCAGTTACGGGCTGCTCTTCGGCCACCAGCTCATCCAGATAGTCCGCATCATGCAAACGCGACTCATCAATCATCGCAATGCTGTCCGGCTCGTCATCCTCGTCCGTATCCTCCTGCTCCTCGTCTGCGTAGCCCTGCTCAGCGCTCAACTTCTGAAAGGTTTCATCCGCCTGCTGCATCAGATCATAGGCACGGGGTATTGAGGAGCTGTGCAGCGAGTCCGAGTCATTCTCCTCGATGCAGGACAAATGGCGTGTGCGAAAACCATAAACAATGCCGCTGGCATTGATATTTGGAGGCGGATATATGGGCAGCGGTGGCGTCTCTAGCTGCTCCACCTCCATTGACTGCAGCTGCATTGTGGCCATTGACTGCAAAGAGATAATATATAAATACACATATCTATGAGTTATAGTGCTGAGAAGCGATAGTTTCTATCGATAGTTTCTACATTACAGTCTTAAAATCTAGATTGTGTATCTCAAAGCTATAAAAAACAATAATTTCTTAACATCAATCGGAGAAAAGATAAACATTTCCAGCAATGCTCAAAAACAGTATGAACAAAAACTATCGATAGTTTTTTAGCACATGGACACAACTGTACCTGCGAAGACTTTGGTTATGGCACATTAATCATAAATTGAACGTCATTTGAAAGGTGGGGCTTGACTTTAACGATACACCAAATGCTCCATGAAATCCAGAAAGGCCGTAAAATCAACTGACAGCACGGCGGAAATGAGCTCAGCTCAGCTCAGGTCTGCCCTGCTCTCCTTCAGCGCTGCGTATCTTTGGGTGCGAGCTTGTAAATGATAAGCCCATAGCTTTAATGCCTCTTAATGCCAGGGCAACGTGAAATTGTTTCAACATAAATCTGGCAGCTCACATGCGCACATGCCTGGTAGCGATGCAATTGCAGACAGCACACACACAACCCACGCACACACATATGCGTGAGACGGAAGTGGACCCCAAACGATAGATGCGCACGCAACTTCCCCCATTTATGGGCAACACTCGCAACTCCATTTGGTGGCCCCCTGCAACGATTCTTTGTGCGCGCAGTGTCTGTACATGGCCGTAGAGGGGGAGGAGGGGTAACACAGATGCGAGTGTGGCGCGCGCGCTGTTGACGGTACAAGGAACTCGTAATAGTTGTGCCCATGGCGTAATACTTTAAGGTGGTGTCATGCGAATAGTCAGTTGCTAAGAATGAGTGAGCGATATCAAGGCTTTATCTGCAAACTGAGACTAAGACTTAGATGGAGAGTAGAGCTGAAAAGATATCGATGTCACTATCGATTGTATCGATTAAAGTAATCCATCTTGAAACTCTGCTGAATAATTATTAGCGTCAAAAATGTCTTTGAAATTTACTACGAATTTACTACTTTTTTTGAACAAACATTGAACAAACAAAGAACTTTATTGTATAATTCACCTTTTATCATTCTTAATTCATATAATTATTTTAGTTTTCGCTAGTTCAAAAGTAAGGAGCTACCTAATTCCGTTTGTACTTTAACTAAATTCTAATAATTCAGCTCGACAGCATAATACTCTGTTTCAAGTGCGGTATAATTTGGCTACCTGACATTTTATAAATCGAGGGTATCCATTTCAAAGGTGTGAAAAAATTGCGTTCATACGGACAGAAAGACACAAGGCACAAACCCAACACACTATTTTTACAACATAAAAAATTGTAAGCAGTGTACATAAAATACATTTTTAATAAATAAAAAATATTATTCCAAGAGAACTTGATTAGAAACAGTAACCCGATTATTCGATAGTATCGATCCTTCAATTAGAAAAAATCTAAAAGTCCTATCTGCATAGTAGTAGTAATATTTTAACAGTGATAAAGACATTACGAGTTTTACTTGGAATGCGCTGAGGGGAAATTGGTAATCGAGACCGTTGGCTAGCATGACACCACCTAATTAAATGACACCATGGTACTGCCACCGTCGGCGTTGACGTTTGCCGTTGCATTTCCACTGTCAACATGCAATGTCGACGCACTCTTGACATTTCCAGCCGACTCTCAAGTAGGTGTTCTGCTGTTGCTGTGTTGTTGTTGGGCGCTCATCTAACGCTCACTATTTTTAATTTGCGGGCCATTGGGGAAAAACTAACACGGAGACAGCGCCGCAGTCGTTGTTGCAATTGGAAACGATGCTGGGAGCTTGTGTGTTTGTTGTGGTGTTTTTGTGTTTTGGGGTGAAAAGTATCTGCAACGTTTGCTTTAAATAAACATTGTTGCAGTTTTTGTTTGTTCGCTGCTTATTTGTTATCGATGCTGATTTCAAAAGTATCGATGCCAGTGGCATATCTGTTGATTTCCCACTTTGTTTGTTTGTTTGCGCCTGTCCCGTTGTTGTCACGTTGTCCAGCAGCTGCTTATGGTAGCTACACTGAGCTTCAAGCAACTGTTTAAGGTCACCTGACCGATTGGCCAAATAAGTTTATAATGCACAAATTGGACACACTGTGCTGTAAACTCGTACAAAAGCATTTGGTAATAGCACGAGCTGCCAACTCGTACGAAGCTTTACAATTCAGTCAGGATTCGGGATCAGCAGAATTGCTTTAAAAAAACTGGCGGAATCGGGATAGTATTTCCCATAGTGGTTCCAACTAAATATAGTATAGAACTCTCTTTATCTAATTTAAAAACATTTTATGTAAGATGAAAATCAATTGAATTCGATTTAACCTCATTTTTTTAATATTATAATTAATGCGGCTATTTAAATAAAGAAATCTATCCAGTCAAGATCTCATGATCCAGATCAGTCTGGTAACAATAAAAAGAATTTAGTTCGACGAATATTAATTAAAATAAAGATTTTCTTCTGAAATCTAACTAAACTCTTTTTTGAGAAAATAAGTATTTTATTTATATTTTATACCCCGTTAAGACAAATTTTTCAAAAAAAAAACATTGCCTGAAAAACTATACATATTATTTATATTTTATAGCCTGTTAACTGTTCAACTGTTGAACTAATTTTTGTTTTTCTTTTGAGAAAGTTAAATACTCACTAAATCCGAATTCTAACATTTCACTGTTCTATGAAATCTTTGATATACTTAAGAATACTTTAAAATCTAAGCTAGTCCTAAGTGCACATCTACAATACATTTTTTTCCCGTGTATGGTTTACACGAAACTAACGCAACAAACAAATTACTCGAGGCGACAAGACAATGCTGGCTTGGCTAGGCCAAAAATAGATCAAGCAAACTATCGGATCGGGAACGGGACGGGAAAGGGAACCCGAACGGTATCGGCAATAGCCAGAGGCTGAGGAACTAAACGAAGCAACGTCGTTGTTTTTGTTCTTGTTGTTGTTGCTGCTGTTGTTGTTGTTGTCGCGCGCCAAAGCGGGAAAATGCATCGGGGCAGAGTTGGGACAGACAGGCGAACTGAAGGATCCCCAGCAAACTGCATTAAACTACTTTTGGTGGAGTTTATAGCCTCGTCTCGTTTGTTTCTACTTTTAGCTAGGGGCCCGTGTACTCGGATGTCTGACTGTATCTGTGAGAATCTTGAACTTGTGCCGCGTTCACTCTTTTTGTTGTTTACGTTTTTCTTTTGCCTTATTTGATTTTTTTGTGGAAAATGAAATGAAAAGTGGAGGGAGCGCCGCTTTAACTTGTGCATGCGACATTTTTCTCAGTCTCTTTTCAATTTTCAATTTAAATTGAGGCTGTTCTGCGTCGTTTTCTTTATTTGTGTTCAGCGTTCCAGACATTGGCACTTAAATGCTTTGGGATGTGGTCACTTTATCTTCGAACACTCATGGGCGCTATATTTGGCATTCTCCAGCATTTGAAGCAACATGGAAGAGGCATGCTAATTCTGTCAACTAGTCTGACATCAAATTACATTCGCATTACTCACTTTAAAACCGAAGAGATCTTTCTTAGTATCTCAGACAATTATATCTAAGGATGTCCAAAATTGTTTTATTTCTTAGTTGAATATTTGATACATAAGCACAATTTCGCAAAACAAAAATAAAAATAGTGTAACAATCATATATATTTTAAGACATTTTTGAATTAATCTTTTATCACAACGATCTTTGTGTACACACCTTGAGTTAAAAATGGTTTTTTTTAACGCTTTATTTTCCTTAGTAATGGAATATATTTGAGACTTGAATTCCAGTTACAAAGTCTTAAATATGATCATTTAAAAAGTTTATAAAGAATGTTTAGCACAATTTAATATTATAATTACACGAGTACAACTTTTGGTATGTTTTGTTGGCTAGGAACTAAGTTTTATTGTATTTGTATATCACTAATTCATATATTTCATATTCGTCAATAATTCACATTCACTGATAATCCAATGTACAAGAAATGCTCGAAATCGTATCCGTATCTATATCTTTATCCGTTGAATTTGTAACCGTATCTCTGTACCGAACGCGCGTTGGAATGCAATTGAAACGATGCTCGAGCTGAGAAACATCACAGCCCCTAACGTCACCCTCGGCTACATGACTCGGTACCGTCGGCCACTAACTAGACGAAGACGACAGGCATCTAAAAATAGTTGCAGTCGGGTCGGACGTGCATTCATTGCGGGTCCGTCACTTTTGTTAGATTCCTTATCCATGCCAAAGCGGCAGACGATGTGTCTATTGCACCCCGCGAAGAGTTTGCGGCTGCGGTCAAGGGAAATGCTGTCCACAATTAGTAAAAGTCTTGCAAGCTTGAATAACTAATGTCTTACGCAGAATTTACGGATATTCAAATCATGATTCATAAGTTGTAATCATAGATTATGAGTAACAGTTGTTAAATATATGTAAAGTAGTGCACAACACAACAAAGCTGCTATATAATCGTTTGGATTCAAGTTTATGATTAAACTTAACATAAATACTGGGCTACATATCTCTCTGTGAACACACCTTTCCCATGTCCTGGCAACTGTACCCACTGTACCGTAGGTTGAATGAACAAAGTCACGGCAACAAGTCCGATGACTGGATTACAGGATCGGAAGCAGTTCATTCAACCCGGACCAGGAGCTGTCGCGGACGGAAATGTACAAATATATTTCATGTTTTGAAATTTGATGACAACGACAAGAGGATAACATCTAAGAAACCACGACGACAGCAACGCATGCGCACGAGAGTTTGTTCACCTTTGCGCGTGCATCTGAGAGATACATAGATACATGGATACACGGGCACACTAAGTAATTGTAGTTACGCACGGATTGTATTACTACAAGGGACGAAGTCTTGAGCGCTGTTCTAAATGATTCCATGGAAGTGCTCGTTGCATAGATTTGTCGTGCTAAGTTCTTGGTTTTTGATTTTTCCAAGCAACTGTTTCAATTTCTGTTTCTTTCTATTTATCTTCGGCTGCACTAATATCATTTCAACTTTCCCCAAGGTGGGTGCGTTGCACAGGAGGGTGTTTGGGGTGAATGATTTGTGACACATTCCCTTGAAGGCATTGGTATCTATGCGCCTGCGTAGGCCTTTCTATTGCTGATGCTCTGATCTTAGATCTTTTTAGTGAATATTTTTCTCAACTTTTTCGTTTGATTGCTTCTTGCCTTTATGATAAATTATTGTGGGAAAATTTGATTTATTTTCTGTACTGGAGAGTGTTCTCCCTTAAAAGGGATTCTTAGCATTGAAATAGAGTGTTCTACCAGCCAATAATTGTGGAAATTCAAAGTATACTTAAGTTATGGATGAAACAACTTATAAATAATTAAATTTGCAATGAATTCGATACTAAAAATTGAATTATTATATGATATTTCTGAAATCAGCAATAGTAGATATAATTAATCTTTAAAAAAAACTTTTGTATTTGTATTTTGTATTAAAAATATGACTGCCTCAAAGTATGCCACACTTTTACATTATAAAGTCTAACATTAGCACTGGATTCGCAAACTCTTCCTATAGATTTTTGAAGTAGTGCGTGGTCTGTCGATTGGTTTCCAAGGATGACAATCATCTAGGACTCTGTTTGACATATTTTTGACTGCTTCGTTTCTGGAACATATTTTATTGCATAACTTCGGTGTTTATCACCCGATCGTTATGAAATTTTTACGGTGCGTGACCTGAGAGTAATCTTTAAAATTGGGGCTGCATATAAGTTTGATCGATTTGACGTTCTGCAGGAGCAATTGAAATACATTTGATATCCCTTGGGTGTTCCTATCTCTTCTAGACTCTGAGATACGGAAATTCAGATATATTACAGATTAAGTATAATATATAGTTCAAAAGTTTGGAATTTCAGCAAATTTGACCAAAATAATTTAAAACAACGATTCCATCGTCAAGTTCTTACAATAACGCAAGCTGGTTAAAGTGTCCTGATGCAAACTGTAAAAACATTGCAAATTACACCACCTTTTAGGAACAGGTTCGATATTTCACAGCAATGGGGAAATCGGAAGAACATTCAAAGTTATAAATCTTATACTAGGTCTTATCTTTGCAAGTACTATTCGCAATATAAATAATGTTATTTAGGCCTGTTATCACCGCTCTGTTACGGAAAGCAATTCTTTCTATATAAAATTAAAGTTTTTATTGCCCTACTCAATCGTTCAATGCACTTGCTGTGTTCATATTGTGTCACATCTAGCGGTCATTTAATTTCGTTGAATGGATAAGAATAATAATCTGAAATACTCCCAAAGAAAGAATGGAATGAGTAACCAACAGCCATTTCGATTTCGGATTGCTTTCAATTTACAAATATCAGACGTATATAAAAAGGCGCGATACGGGAAGCTATCATCAGTCACTTAAAGTTACAATTCCAGAATGAAATCACTTGTCGCACTCTTAACCCTGGTCGGGTTCGTCCAGGCATTCATCAGCTACGACCATGTCCTCGAAGCGCAGTTCCAATCCTTCAAAGTGGACAACAATAAAAGCTACAAGGATGATTACGTGCAGCAACTGCGCAAACAAATCTTCAAGGATAACAAAGCCTTGATTGACAAGCACAACAAACGCTACGCCGCAGGAGAAGTGTCCTACGAGATGGGCGTAAACCAATTTACGGACTTGCTGCCATCCGAATTCCAAGGACTAATGCTGTCAAGCATCGATATCACTGATTCAAGAGCCGACATCGACTATATATTCAGTCCTTTAGCCAATGCTGAAATTCCAGATAGTGTTGACTGGCGTGATAAGAACGCTGTCACTGGAGTAAAGGATCAGGGTGCTTGTGGCTCCTGCTGGGCCTTCTCTACAACCGGCGCGCTAGAGAGTCACCATTTTATAAAGACAAATCAACTGGTATCCCTATCCGAACAGAATTTGGTGGACTGCAGTACCAATGACCATGGCTGCCAGGGTGGATGGCCAGCTACCGCTTTTAAGTATATTCAGGACAATGATGGTATAAATACCGAGGAATCGTATCCATATGAAGCTAGTGATAAGCCCTGTCGCTTCAATAAGGACCACATTGGCGCAAGGGTCGTTGGTACTGCAATTATTCCCACAAATGATGAATCCGCATTGGCAACATCCGTCGCCGATAATGGACCAGTTTCTGTCGCAATCGACGCATCCTTATTTCAGCATTATAAGGGTGGCGTCTTCAATGAGCCATCTTGCCAAGGAGGTGTGAACCATGGTGTTGTTGTAGTTGGTTATGGACACGATGAAAGCGGCGGAGACTTTTGGCAAGTCAAAAATTCATGGGGAACTAACTGGGGTGAGAAAGGATACATTCGTATGGCTCGTAACAAGGACAATCAGTGCAAAATTGCGAGTCATGCCATTTATCCCTTGGTCTAAAGATATAATTACCAATTAATCCCATATTTATCAATAAAGAATGTACTATTTTATGCATGAATAAATTATATCCAACAATATTTAAGATTTTATTTCGTAATGCCCTTATCTTGATACAAAGATATCTAAGAGACATAGTCATTAAAGCTACTGAAGGAAGAGTTCGACTTAAAACTGCAGGATAAGGTTCATTATTGTAATATTGTATATTATTTTCAGTAAATTAATATAGGCTTTTCTATTAATTTAGCTTAATTAGTTTATTATAATGTTTTTACTCCCTGTACAAATAAAATGGGTAAATGGGTCTTAAATCTGTGCAAATGTATGTAACAGGCAGAACCCTATAAAGTGTATATATTCTTGATCAGTATCAATAGCCGAGTCGATTTGGACCTGTCCGTCTGCTTGTCTGTATGTCCGTCTGTCCGGATGAACGCGTCGATCTCAGCAACTACAAAAGCTAGAGACACAAAATTTGTAATGGAGGTTCCTGTCCCGATCTTAGATATATCCCCCCGCTTTAACGTAAATCGATGACAATTTAATGATATAGACTAAAGATTTTGCATGTCTACTTGGGTCACTCTTAATATACTGATCAAGTTTCAAGTCGATAATATATATGTATAAACACGGAAGGTATTCACGAAAGAAGATTCAGTACTGCAGAGCGGGCGGAAGAAGCAGTACAGCCGCCACTTGAAATGTCTCGCTTGCGCTGTCGCTTGTGTATGTGCGTCTTTGTGAATGTGTGTGTGCATGACCAAGTGGACGAAGATGCGATCGGAAATTATAGACCTGGGTACAGGGAGTTTCGTAATCGGGTATAATCGACTATAGCATTCTTACTTGTTTGTGATATTTTAAGAGACAGCGATGTTGGCCAAATAAATAAATAAATAAAATATATAAGCCCCCATCAGCCGATCGACAGTTCTCAGAAAGCGATTGGACGAATAAAAAAAAGCCTTGTCTATATACAATATTGGCTTTTCTTCTGAAAACGTTTATTTGTAGTTATCGCAAATTCTTATGGGTATATGCGGGACGATAATGTAATAGGAAAGAACTAATCAGAGGTATATAAACAGCGCGGTTGGTTGAGCCACGTTTAGTTTCCCTTAGTTACTCCATCGGGTTAAATGTATTCCAGAATGAAATCAGTTGTCGCTCTTTTGGCCCTGGTCGGGTTCGTCCAGGCATTCATCACCTACGACGATGTCCTCGAATCGGAATTCCAATCCTTTAAAGTAGAGCACAACAAAAGCTACGAGGATGATTACGTGGAGCAACTGCGCAAACAAATCTTCAAGGATAACAAAGCCTTGATTGATAAGCACAACAAACGTTACGCCGCAGGAGAAGTGTCATACGATATGGGCGTAAACCAATTTACGGACTTGCTGCCATCCGAATTCCAAGGACTAATGCTGTCAAGCATTGATAGCTCTGACTCAAGAGCAGGCATTGACTATATATTCAGTCCTTTACCCAATGCTGAAATTCCGGACAGTGTTGATTGGCGTACTAAGGGCGGTGTAACAGGAGTAAAGAACCAGGGTGCCTGTGGCTCGTGCTGGGCCTTTTCCGCAATCGGCTCACTGGAGGGTCACTATTTTAAGAAGACAAACAAGCTAGTATCCCTATCCGAACAGAATTTGGTGGACTGCAGTACCGGAGACCATGGCTGCCATGGTGGATGGCCGGCTAATGCTCTCAAGTACATTCAGGACAATGGTGGTGTAGATACCGAGAAATCGTACCGCTATAAAGCCAAAAAAAATAAACGCTGTCGCTTCAATAAGTCCCATATTGGCGCAAAGGTCGTTGGAGTTGCAATGGTTCCTAGCAAGGATGAATCAGCATTGGCAACGGTCGTTGCCGATAAGGGTCCAGTTTCTGTCGCAATCGACGCATCCTTACTTCAGCATTATAAAGGTGGCATTTTCAATGAACCGTCCTGCCATGGACCTGTGACACATGGTGTTCTTGTAGTTGGCTACGGACACGATGCAAAAGGCGGAGACTTTTGGCAGGTCAAGAACTCATGGGGAACTCTGTGGGGGGAGAAAGGATACATTCGCATTGCTCGGAACAAGGGCAATCAGTGCCAAATTGCCACATTTGGCGTTTATCCCTTGGTCTAAAGGAAGCAACATAATTACTTATTAAGTTATTAATTAATATGTATAAATAAAATAAAATAAATAAAAATTCTATATAGACTTAACATATAAATATAATCCATAAAACCACTCCATAATATGTTATTCAGATGAATTTTGCGTCATAAAAACGTATTTAATTGTAATACTTAATAATGCTGATCAGCTACAATTAGTTCTTTTGGGAAGAGAAACGCTTGCTTGAAGGACATATCTAACGACCTTAATGGTATTTCTTCAAATCGTGTTTAAAGATCAATAAAAATGATGGTTATAAATAAATCAAGGGTCATATAATTTATATTTTATAATGTATACTTTTGAAAGTAAATAATGACTTTTAAGCTTTCCTTGTGAATTTGTAATGCGGTTGCTTATGCATAAAACTGGGGCTTATTAATACATAAGACGTCATCGCACTTACCATTACTGAATAATCTAGAAAATATACTCATAAGTTCATTTTATTTTTATTTTTACTACTATTAGAGACTATTGACGTCACTGACCACACTTGGCTGTGATTCGGGGCATAGCTAGCCGGACGGGCAAATAAAATACCCCCATCGGGTAGGTTTCCTTTTTAGTATTTTATGTAATTTCTATTAGGCTATTCTATTCTTTTCAACTAAATTATCTTAATATGTTTCATATTTTAGGCGACAGCATTGTTTTAAAGCCAAATAAATATATAAGGTCTTATGTATAACATTAGCAATCCAAACAACGATAATTTTCAGTAGGTTTTCTATTTTATAGTACAAGTAGCTTTGCAGTTTGATGTGCATTTGGTTTGCTAAGGCCTTCATTTATTTTTCCTCTATATAGATATATCCGTAGTGATGGCGAGGAGTAATCCTGTTAAGAATCAAGGAAAATGCATGGACCCAGGATTCGTACAGCTAACAAGTTCATCTGGTCTAAGTTCGCCCGTATCTCTAAGATTATCAATTAGCGTAAGCTGTGTTCGATTCTGAAGGACCTGAGTCAGTAGAAATATAGATAAAGTTGGAAACGGGAAAAAGGGGGTACTTAATCTTTGCAAATGTATGTACCAGGCAGAATGAGACATCTCTGACCATATTAGGTACATATATTGTTGATCAGTATCAAAAGAAAATTCGATTTGGCCATATCCGTCTATCTGTCTGTCTGTCTGTCCGTCCTTATGTATGAACGCGTCGATCTAAGAACTATAGGAGCTAGAGACACCAAATTTAATAATAATAATAATTTCTATAGAAAGCGCAGGTTAAGTTTATTTCGGATCCAACAACACCCCCGCAATTCGATAAAAACGTTTTACAGCAACAATTTTAAAGATATAGTTTTGAGATTTGGCGTGTGTAACTTTGGTTGTTCTCAAACTACCGTCTAAATTTCAAGTCGATCAAATAATAAACACGGAAATTATTCAAAAACAAGAATCAGTACTGCCACCACTTAAAATGCCTCGCTAGCCCTACTGCTTGTATGCGTGCATAGTTGTGTTTGTGTGTGTATGTAAAAGTGTGCGAAGATATGTTTGGAAGTTATAGACCTTGGTACAGGGAGTTTCGTATTCTAGACTAGAGCATTCTTACTTGTTAATTATTAATATATTTCATATTTATTTAAGTACACGCATTTTATGACGGTCTCGTTTCAGCGGTCGAGTTAGTCATATTCCTGACTTAATGCGGGACTCAAACGATTATACGGAATACGCAATGATGCGGCCATTGGGGAATCTGGGGTATATAAAGAAGCGTATTCCAAGGTACCAGCTATCAGTGTTAAGTTCGCAATCAAGGTGCATAAGCATGAAAGCCGCAATTGCCATTTTGGTGTGCGTAGCCGTTGGGTTCGCTCAGGCAACCAGGATCACGTACAACGATATCCTCGAAGCGGAGTTTGTGTCCTTCAAAATGGAGCACACGAAAAGCTATGAAGATGCCTATGAGGAGCAGTTGCGCAAACAGATCTTCAAGGACAACAAGGCCTTGATTGATAAGCACAACGAACGTTATGCCGCAGGCGAAGAGACCTACGAGATGGGCGTAAACCAGTTTACGGACTTGCTGGCTAAGGAATTCCAAGAACTCTATCTGTCAAGGCTCAACATAAGTGAGTGGAATTCCGGTGTGGACTTAACTTATTCGCCCGCTAATGTTGAGCCTGTGGACGCCATCGATTGGCGTGAAAAGGGCGCCGTTACAGATGTAAAGCTTCAGGGCGAATGCGGCTCCTGCTGGGCTTTTGCCGCAGTTGGCGCTCTGGAGACTCAACACTTTATCAATACAAAGCATCTGGAATCCTTATCCGCACAGAATTTGGTGGACTGCGCCACTAAGTTCAATAAAGGGTGCCATGGTGGATGGCCGGGCGCTGCTTTGATTTATATCCAGAAGAATGGGGGCGTAGATACGGAAAAGTCATATCCTTATGAAGGCAAAGATGGAACTTGTCGATTTAAGAAGGAAAATGTTGGTGCGACGGTCCTTCGTGTCGCAGGGATTCGACCAAATGAGAAGGCTTTGGCAATTGTCGTATCCGTTAAGGGTCCTGTTGCGGTGGGCGTCGACGGTACCACATTGCAGCACTATAAAGGTGGCATCTTTAACGATAAGTCCTGTTACAGAGATCCGAATCATGCCATGGTTGTGGTAGGATACGGTTCTGACCATTGGATCATTAAGAACTCATTTGGAGATTCGTGGGGCGAGAAAGGATACATGAAGTTGGCTCGGAATCAAAATAACCTTTGCCATGTGGCCAGCTTTGGCGTTATTCCGTTCGTCTAAGCTATCAGCCATCTTAGAAAATTCACAAGTTAATCATGTAAACAAGTAATCAATATAATATAATAATAATTATTTATATAGTTCATAACTATAACATCAAATGTATAATATTTGATGAGCACTAAATGAGATTGTTTAATTAAAATATATCTTTATCCTCGACAGGCTAACCAAACACAATCACACTTTCTTTTTGGTTTGATAATATTAATTATACTTATAATCCTTGCGGAAGAGTTTTAAACACAAAAACATAGTTTCTGACTGATTATATGTATGCCAAATATATACTTATATATATGATATCGTAATGCAATTTTTAAAAGACTTTCGCCCATATCTATATATTATATAAAACAGTTTGCCCTGATTGGTGACTGACTGAAGGATTGGCAATCATCGCACAGCCCAACCCGTAAGAGCTAGGATGCTGAAATTTTCACAGTAGTTTTCTATATATGACGAAAGTGCACACTAAGACGGAATTTTGGAAAATTCCACGCACAAGCGTAGAAATTACCGAAAAATCGTGTCTGAAACTATTTTGCTTACCAACTAATCGGCTTCAAACTCATTTTCCAAGATCTATAAGAGAAAACATTGGTGGAAAACTTTGGCATTCGACATTTTCAAGGTTCTACATAAAAACATAATAGGCTCAAAAATGTTGGATAATCTACCCCAACGGGCAGGAAAATTGTTGTACGTTTTGTGTATTTCTTACCGACGAAAGTAGTCAAATTCAACAAACTGCATTTTAATCTATACTTTTGGGGTTTTACCAGCTAATAGATTATAATTAAACTGCGAGTTTGCGGAGTTCAGTTAAAATATCTGTAAAAACAAAAAACAAAAAACAATTTTTTTGTGTTTGTTCCTATACCAGCTATAAGTTACAGTGGTCCGATATTGATTTTAAATTGCTCAGCTGCAAAAAGTATAACGAGATTTAGAACTGATGTGTTTGGTTGAGATATCGAAAGATTCTTATATTTTTATTTACCGGCAGTTATGGGCTATAGAAGTCTGATTGTCGCCTAGTTTGGCCAGCTCGCTTGGAGCTACATAAAACATCAAATTTTGTATAATTAATCGGGATATCTATATGAACAAAAGGGTCTTTTATACAACCACTTTAGTTTTGACCGATCGATCGAGCTTTAACATAATGACAGATACTCAAAAACTATGGCTAGGGCTGGATGATAATATTCATCGTTATCAAAAACAACAAAAAACAATATAGATTAACAAGTATGTATAGAACTTTTAAAATGTCTTAATTCAAATAAAATGAGGACATTCAGACTCTTTTGGACTGGAACTATTAGTGTAGCTTATTTACCACAAACAAACACAAATTTCTTTGGGCATATGTAAACATATAAAACTTTTATTAAATAACGTAACTTAAACTTAGCATTAAACATATAAAACTTGTAAAAAACGTATCTACTATGTACAATTAAGATAAAGTAATTCAGTGAAAAGCAAGGAATAAATTGGAATGATATAGTTGAAGGTGTATGATTGAAGTAGAAAATGTAAAAATATTTAAGGAAAACTAATATTATAAGCAGTTGGAATTTATACAGACAGGAAGTATTTGATAAGCTAGCGCGTTCTTGACATATAATTTGCCTGTAGAAGTTGTGTTTAAGTACTCTGCTCAAAGTATCTTATATCTATAAGATACGTTCGGATACATTCACGTACTTTTCGCAGTCAGTTTACTTAATTCAGTTGATTGGGCATCATCAATGTTCTGCAGCATTTTGGACTCCACCAGCGGCGCTGTCACCTGCAAGTGCAGCTCATAGTCGGGAGCTGAAATATACAGAGTTATACATATATTGTAGTGAAAAGTTCAGTTTTATGAATGGGAATATTAATGCTGCAGTTAAAAGGCCAAACCGCGAGTGAAAGTAGAGATAAGCGGGGCATGCAGTAATGGGATTATTGCAAATATTGCTCACTTTGGTCCAGTATGCACTCCAAGTCGTTTGGGCACTCTATCGTGGGAAAATCAATATTCGTCGACTCTTTCAGTATGACGCTAATATCCTTGTGAGCGCTCATCAAAAACAGCGGCACATTCTCCTTAGCCAGCTCCTTGTACAGGGATCCCATACCCCGTGCAGCCGTGAAATCGAAATCTGTAAGAAACGCACAATTAGACGGATATATACCATTACAATGCTTCATTAATCTATATGGGATTTACAATTATCATATATAGAATCTATTATTACCATGCACATGGGCGCAGTCCAAAACAACGGGTGCCGTGCCGTGCGTGGAGAGTGCCTTAGAGATGCCGGACCGTACCCATTCGATAGCCGGAAAGTAGAGCGAACTGTGCTTAGGTCGAATAAGGATGTAACTGATGCCATTGATTGTCTGCAGTTTGGAGATGCTTAGAACAGGACGCGCCGCACGGTAAACGAGGAAGGCCACATCAGCGCCAACGCCCAGCAGTAGGCCAATTTCCACGCCCACAGCCAGGCTCATTACAAAGGTGATGGCGCCTGGCAGCAGCTCACGCCGACTGCAGCGCCATAATGGTCGAATGACCTCAAACTCAATCATAAATATCACAGCCGAAATGATCACCGCACTTAGCGCCGCCTTGGGTATGTACTGGAAATAGGGCGCCAGCAGGCCCAATGCGAGGAGTACAAGGACGCTGGTATAGCAGCCGCCAATGGGTGTTCGCACGCCACTCGCATGATTGACGGCGCTACGGGAGAAGGAGCCAGTAACCGGCATGGAGCTGCAGAAGGCACCGCATATGTTGCTCAAGGAGAGCGCGACGAGCTCCCGTGTGGGGCTCAAGCCAGCGCCGCCAAAAGCCTTTGAGATAGCCACATTGCCAAGCACCGCAATAATCGGTAAAATCAGCATTGAGGGTCCCAGTTCCGAGAGCTAAAAAATGAATGGAAAAACTATATAGATGAAGCTTTCATTTGTTCACATCCTAAACATACCATTTGTTTAAAATTCTGTGGCACCTCGGTGCCATTCTTGCCTAGAATTGTCGTCTCGAACTTGGGCAGTGCCAAGTTCGGCAGACCGCTCTTCACCTCGCCCGTGAGTATGAAGGGACAGCTATCCTGGCGCTTGCACTGACTGTAGGCGAGCACGCTGGATACGAGCACTACCAGAGCGTTGCGCCCAGTGGATACAACCCAAAGGCTGCCCCCAAGCAGCTGTTGGGCCCGCAAGCTGCTCACGTGATTCACCAGGTTGACGTTCTTTAGTTTCTGTGGGAAGTGGAGTAAAAATCTATATACAGACGAAATTACAGCCTTTACTCGGTTTCTACTCACGCGCAGCAGCAAAAGTACGATGATTGAGACCAGTCCGAGGGTTAGATCGCCACGACGCACCTGTTGTAGATTGCTAAATACGGAACGCATCGTATTGATGAAATCGGAGCCAGAGCCGCCACGCAGACCCAGCAAACCCTTCAGCTGCGAGGTGCCAATGATAACAGCTGTGGCCGAAGTAAAGCCCACGGTAACGGGCAGTGAGATGAGGTCCACCAGAGCGCCCAGCTTCAGCACGGCCATGGCCAGCTCCACCACGCCGGAGATGAGACACAATAGTATGCCATAGGCCGGACCCGAGTTCAGACCAAAACCTGTATGCCGGCTGGTCATCAGTGCCAGCAGCGCCGTTGGCCCAATCGTCACCTGACGACAGCTGCCTAGCAGCGCGTAGACAATGCCACCCACAAATGATGAGTACAGGCCATATTGTGGCTCCAGTCCCGCCAGCGTTGCATAGGCCAGGCCCTGGGGCAGTACCGTTAGGCCCACGGTAATGCCCGCTATCAGATCGGCCACCGCATCCTGAGCCGTGTAGCCATGCAGCCACTTAAGACCCGGCAGCAGGACACTCAAGTTCTTCAGCGGCATTTTGGGATATCTGCAAAAGAAGTTAATGAATTTTTGATAAGCCACTTGTTTTAGATATTCCAACGAGCGTTACTATAGCAGCTGTACAATATAGTAGTCTGTTTGGGCTCAAATGAATAAGCCTCAACTAACCTCGAGTTTTATTTATTTTTAACCAAACTTATCGCATATACAAACACTTTTTCATACAAAAACTATGTATTTATATGATATAACCCTACACTCAAGAAAATAAATGCCCTAAAATGTAGAAAGTCGCGATACTTTTGTAGCCAAAGTCAGCTAACCTTATTTTTTTCTGAATATAAGAAATATATTTCTATTAAACCGAAATTATTTCTGGCTTTAAGGGTGATTTTTATTTTAGGGCGATGTTCTGAATTAAATGGCATTTATTTTGCTGGATGTATCCACCTTGTATTCCCATTTCCGATTACTTTTCAATCTGTACCCGGCAAGAGTTAAAGAACTTGGCTGGCACTTTGTTTCTTCGCCAAATAGAGTAAACAAACAAAATCCAAATAAGAAAAGAACCCGTTTCAAAGAACAACAAAATGATTGTTTAAATGGCGTGTAAGGTTACGATATTTAAATAGCGTAAATAAATAACAACTTATGTGTATCTAAGGTACGTTCTCTATCTGTAAGCAGGTAAGAAGAGGTGTAAGAACCTTAAATATATTTCATGTTGGTTAAAAATACACTCATAACTGTTAAAACTAGTTTCCAGCCGGGTTTACTTCGCTTAAGGCGGCTATACAAATATCAAATTAAGCACATGCTAAGATATGATTTTAAGACACTTGAAACCAGGTTCAATCTGAGTGGTTACATACCCACAACAACTGTAATGCATACAATAGTCTAGATTCTAGCACAATTATCACAAATTTATAACCTTTACATATTTTCATAAAAAAAACAAAGCACTTAAATGTTTGCACAATTGTCTTGTTAAAGTGCCCGAATATTTATCTACCTCTGGGACGTAAACACGTTCAACAACTTTAGAATATATTGTATGACTTTTAAATTAAACTCAAACTTTTGAAATAGAATGCTATATATCCCAAATGCGCTTCACCTTCACCTCGATCAGAACGCGTCGGAAGCCGGCCAAAGACTAAGAGAATTCAACGCGTTCATCGATCGCGTGCCGAACTTTTGCCAGTCACACGATCGATTAAATTAGTTCAATGAGAGAGCGCCACAAAACGTGATCATATTGTGTGCATTCAATTCCCATATCACAAATAATATATAGTACATATTGTCCATACATGTATCGTAATTTAAATTGTACGAACCAATTGATTGGCTTTGTATTGTGGACCACTAATTTGTAATTGAGTTTACTTTATTTTACGCTTTTGTTATAAATCTAAATTCCTAATTTAACATTGAGTAAATAGTAGCTTTAGCAGCAATTTTTTCCATTGCCTATCATTACGATTGATTAATAGAAAGAGTATTAGTATAGTGACAGGAAATTATGTGTATAATAAAGAACTTATTATATGTAATTTAAATTGTATGAACCAAATGATTGGCTTTGGACTACTGATTTGTAATTGAGTTTAATGTATTTTGCGCCTTTGTTATTTACTATATTTTGAATTACATATTTATAATTCTTAATTCCAAATTTAACATTGAGTAAATAATAGCTTTATCCTCAATTTTTCCATTACGTATCATTACGATTGATTGAGAGAAAGAGGTATTAGAATTGTAGCATGAAATGATGTGTATAATAAAGAATTCAATTTCGATGAAGATCAAAAACCTTTCAAAATTTTTACGCTTATCGAAACCAATGGAGGTCAACAGGTTTAATCATCATAAAGATAAGAACAGCGACAAAATCAACCCGGAAAGGGCTGGGTTCTGGTACAAAATCAAACAAATAAGAGCTCCCCCGACTGTGGTATACTCTGTTGTTCAGTCTGTTTTGCTTTGCTGACTGTGCACAAACCCCTTTAATATTTTAAAACTTTTTGAGAAAAAGATAAATTCAATTGTTTACTGACCGTTTCAACAATATGACAATAGAATCATATGTTAAGAGGCGTACCCATGTTACTTTTCGAACATAAAAAGAGTGAAGAGTTCCATAACAGTAAGAATTTTTTAAATTTAAAAAACAAAATAAAAACACTCAATGGCAAAAGTGAAACAATTTTAAAGATTTAGAAAATAAATATACATATATATATTTGCTAGTAGTACATGTATAAATTAAGCCGATTTATGCCGATTAAAACCAGCCAAGACCATAAAAAAAAAGATGAATAGTATAGTATTCTGCGCAAGCTTCTCTCTCATATCCAGTTTTTGGTTACGGGCTATTAAAGCAATTAAATTGTTGACAATAAGACAATTGAACCGTGCATGCAATAATAAATGTATGTAAATCAGTGTGCTTGTATGTATTGCAATGGAATGCCCGCCTTTTTAACTGTTAAAGCTCTCACTCTCATGTCAATGGCCAATTGATTGTCTGAAATTGGCAAGATAAGAGAAAACTAGTTTTTGTTAGCGCACATAAACAAAAACAAATCAATGTGCTACAATTGGATGGGTATATGAATGTGTAAACACGGGCCATAACACACATAGGAATAAAGTATGTACATATGTACTTGTGTTAGTTCTCAGAAACAAGACAAAAATAACTAACACTAAATGGGCCAAGACCCAGGAAAGTGGCACAAGAAATAACTCACTGTGCAGATGCTGACGCTGGCAGAGATCGCTGCACAGCAGCGACAGAAATATAAGCTAAGCACTTCGCTTTAAAGTTAAACAATCAATTTCTTGAAATAATACACGGCAGCCCTTTTGCGTTTAACGTTTTCAAACTGTAACCACTCTTTCGTTATAAACAAATAAAACAAAGCACCATAAATTGCCGGCAAGCTGCACGTACTTCAGGACTAGTACGCAGGTCACTGAAGAAAACTTGTCTAAACAAATTTATTGAAAATATATAGAGTTATGTTTTTCTCAAAGTTATTTTGACAAAATGAAATTAGTTATCTACATAGCACTGCACGTTTATTCTTCTTGCAATTCTTATTCTTGTCAATTATTGCTGGGAAAACTTAACTTTTTCACAACAAAAGTTTTGAAATGCGTACCACGCATTCACGCTGCATCAGCTGGACGGTGAGCGTTGCCAGCCTACCCACGGCAGCAACGCCATCTATCTGACATGAATGAAACTTTCAGTGTCTGAACAAAGTACATAACTAATAGCAAAAATGAACTCAGTAAGTCATTGATTGTGAAAATATATTTTTGTTTACATATTTTAATACACATACATATATACACTAAACAAAACAAAATTCCAAAAAGAGCCGCAATTTGTTGTTCATCCCTGGTTCCGTCTATCGTCTTGTCGTTGTGCAACACTTCAAAAATTTGTAGCGTTGCTAACACTATCACAGATTCATTTCTTTCATTATGGCAATTTAATATAAACAACATTAACGCCAACCAATATATTTAACGCCACAGTAACAGCTCAAACACCGGTATTTATTTCTGTTGCCATTCTCAAACCAAAAGCTTAAGCGCTGACTGCACCATAATTCCAAACTCGAAAGTGAAACTCAATCGGCAGCAGCAGCCCAATAAAGCATTTTTTCAAACAACAAGCATACTATGAAATGGGTAAGTTTCAAGGCGCACGGTATTTAAATGCATTTCGTACCCCAAAGTAGCCTTAATGGCATCAACCCCTTTCAACGGTGACGGCCTTCGATTTTTGTTTAACTACACAAATCACTCAATATGCGTGCGTGAGTTTACATGGATACATGCAAACATACATATGTATGTATGTAGCTGCGCCCAAGTTTCATGCATGCAATTTGCACACACATACATACATAGGTTGTATGTATGCGTATGAAAAGCGGTTGCAATTTTTAACAGAACTGTTTTGTCGTTCCCAAGCGCGGCAAAACCAAATTGATTCCGCCAAATTCTTTGACCTAGTTTACTGTTTCATCACAAAAGACAATATTTCAGTAACCAGGAAATCTCTACGTGTTAAACATTACCGTCCTTATTCTTTTTTTGCTTATCGTAAGGACTTAGCTGTAAAAGAAGCATAGTAAAATGTTTTACAATTTGTGCAAATTAAACCACATTATAGTGTTATGACACTTGTTTGTTATTTGTTCTGAGGGTTTTTGTTAGAGCGAGACAACATGTATGAGACAAAAGCATTGCGCTTATAAAGTGACAAGGCATACATAATTTTGAGATGATTTGATGAATGTGAATTGGGTGATGAATTGCCAGGAATCAGCTGTTCATTTGCTTACGTATGTATGTGTATATAGTAGGGATGTCAATGATTCGAGTAGTACGATAGTTGACTTTTCAAAAACTCACTCGATGTTATATTGATTAATCCAGGTCAGGGAAAATCGATTAATCAATGTTTCAAAGGCAAATTATTTTTCTTGGCATTTTGTTGTTGAGAAAATAAGACAATGACCGATTCACCAACTAACGGTAATACTCAACTGTTCCAATTCGTTATTGATTGAAATGAAATATTTCTATATTAATGTTTGTGACGATTTTAGTTTTGCTGCTCCCATTTAGTTCATCAATTCAACAGTCAACCATGAATATATGCGCTCAACTCGCTCTTAAGCTCAAGAGAGTATTTGGTTATTTAATATTCTTTGCTGTCCCATTCGTAAACGTTGCGATATATGATTGAGAATACAAAATAGGTAATGTGGTTATTTACAATAGATAAGCAGAGACCTTCGATATAACGATTATAACTATTTACGGTTTGCTGGCATTTTTCTTGTATTACCTTACCTTTTCTTAATTCCTATTTCTTGACTTGAACTGCCAGTCGATATTCCGCCGCTTTAATATTGCATTTAAGTGTTTTGTAAGCCTTGAAGTCAACGTTATTCCAACGTTCTCTTACAGGCAATGCTGTGAACTCAGAGAATTAAATACATTTTGTTAAATAAAAAAACAAAACAAAAACAAAACTTATACATAGCTTAAGGTTAGCTTCGGTGAGAAGGTGGCTGAAGCAACACTGCAGCGGCAGCAACAGGCGACGTCCGTCGACGATGTAAGTAGCGCCCGTAACTCCAAAATCACAAAAGTAATTCCAATCCAACAACAAATAAATACCATTTTGTTTTTAAATGTATTTGTTTTCTTTACGTAGTGGCAGCAAACAAAATTGTAGCACCTCTTAACCGCAGAATTGGCAAAAAATTACAACAACTATCCATCCGCACACAAAAATCAAATTTCTTTAATTATGGCTAATGTTCTAACCAATTGGCCTGGCTACTTCGTATTTCTTTATGTTGCTAATCTCCCATGTACGAGTATAATATTTATATATATTTACCTTTATCTATACACACAACCACAAGACACACAAATGGGCCATGGAAAATTAGAAAATTCTATTATTTTTACTAACTTCACAATTCATTTATATAATTTAAAGAAACTGAATTTATTTCTTCTACTATTGAAATAAAATGTCAAGAATAGTCGAAAGAAACTATATAATGGACATTTTTAAGAAGAAATTATGGTATATAAATTTGATTCTATGACATTATTTATTCAGTACGATCTTTCTTTATTCAACAAAGAAGCAAATTCTTTGAATCCTATCGATCCAAGCTGGGCTCCAACACAAACACAAATAAACGTATGACATAGCCAACAAAAATAATCCGCAATTCAATTAAAAACTGTTATTTAAAGCTAATTAAGTTTCGACCCCATTCGCAGACAATGCCCTCGGCCATCACTGGCGGTGCGCATGGGCAGGTGCACATACCTAGTAATGAGGAGTGCGGTATACGGGATGTGTGGAAACATAATCTGGAGGAGGAATTTCGCACCATACGAAAAATAGTGCAAAAATATCATTTTGTTGCCATGGACACCGAATTTCCGGGCGTTGTGGCGCGACCCGTTGGCGAATTTCGATCTACGGCCGACTATCACTATCAATTGCTGCGCTGCAATGTGGACTTATTAAGGATTATTCAGCTGGGTCTGACATTTATGGATGACGAAGGCAAAACGCCGCCTGGCTACTCAACATGGCAATTCAACTTCAAGTTTAATCTAAGGTGAGGCTATTAATCATATTCGTAACATGTAATTAATTGCTAAATTGCAGCGAGGATATGTACGCGCAAGATTCGATCGATCTGTTGCAAAACTCTGGCATTCAGTTCAAAAAGCATGAAGAGGACGGCATTGATCCGATTGAATTTGCCGAGCTGCTCATGAGCTCGGGCATTGTGCTGATGGATAACATCAAATGGCTTTGCTTTCATTCTGGATACGACTTTGGCTATCTGCTTAAGCTGCTAACGGATCAGAATCTACCCGCCGACGAGAGTGACTTCTTTGAACTTCTGCATATCTACTTTCCCAATATATTTGACATCAAATATCTGATGAAGTCGTGCAAAAATCTGAAGGGCGGCCTGCAGGAGGTGGCCGATCAGCTAGAGCTGCGACGCGTGGGCCCCCAGCATCAGGCCGGCTCGGATGCGCTGCTAACGGGCATGGCTTTCTTCAAAATGCGTGAGGTACAACAAACACTTGGTATTCACTTTGAAATTGAAGAGCCTGTCGCATTCTTTCCCTATGTGCTTGTGCACGCCATGTTCCTGAAGCCGGTTGTTAGGGTTTGCTTACGTAGCATTACCGGTTCCCCTAGCAGCTTCGACGATATCGACAGCATCCTCTACAGCAATCCCAGCGCAGCAAAAATAGTCAGTAAGAGCAGCGACAAGCCATCGCCAATGGGTCAACTACAGTCCCATTCCCAATCGATGGGTTTGACCATAACGGTTTTCACACGAACCGTTGTGCCCCCCACGACTACCGCGCGTGAGATATTGAAACCAGAAGAAGCCAATATCAAAAGCGAGCATAGTTAATGCTGCTCTCACTAATTGTTATTGCTGTGCTGCTGAATTGCCAAAAAAAAAAAGTCATAAGAAAAGCTTTGTTTCTCGCCTACTACGTATCACTTATCAGATTTACGTTAAATACTCCATTAATTTCACAATTCTCATTTCTCACTGTGTATATAGTTTTCATGAATTTTTTTTATGTACTTATAATACTTCCAATTAGTTTTTAGATGCCGCTGGACACATACGAAATGTATTTTGTTTGTTATGCGGCATGCAACGCATTTTCATCAGCTAACCCACGAGCACATTTTGTTAAACAAAAAGTTATTAATGCAGTTGATTTAACCATGTAAAACATGTCTTACTGAATGAAAAAAAAAACGAAAAAAACAAAAAAAAATTGAAAAATACTTAAGTTGCTGAAATTTAGAAGATTAAATGAATTGAAATTTAATTTCCCTTTTCATTTCTGGTTTCTGGGCTTTACATTTACACATTTATCCACATTCATTAATCTACAGTATTGCTTACCTTACATTTTCACCATAACCCACATATTTTTGAAAATTATTATTATCATACACTTGCCTGTATATAGTTACTAAGCCGTCAAATTCAATGCTTGAATATTTGCTTTACACGACATAATTATACTCTGTTTTTTCAATATCTTTGGAAATTAATATCTGACGTTTTTCCCTTTTTGTAAATAGTTTTTTAAAAAAAGATAACTGAAATGGTATTATTTCTTCTTAAACTCCACAATATTAAATAATTTGTATATTATTTCATTATGATAAATACTCTCGCTTGAGCTTGTTAAGAGAAAAAGTATTACTTATGTATGAAATAATTGATATAACACCCATTTAACCGTTGATATTAATTGGTCGCACTTATGTATGTGTTTTGTAATACAAACCTAGATATGGATGTATGTTTCTTATATTTGTAAGATTAGATATTAGTTTTAAGCTGAATATTGCTGTGTTCCACATGGTGGATCCCATAAGTTAATTTTTTTGGTTTGATTATTTGTTAACACATTGTGTCTAATACATAAGAGTATTTTTATTTTTGTAATTTTAAGCGTTTTGGAAATATACTTCCATGCAGCTTCCACTGCATCGTGAATATTGAGTATAGCAAGTGTTTAACCCGATAACTAAATATTAATGAATCAAAAAATGCGAAGCAAATTACAAAATAATACAGAATCAAAAGACAACAAAAGATAAATTGGTAAATGGTATGTAACTTATAATTTATATTCAAACCTATCTAAAGTATCTAACAGATTTAAATGACTATTATTTAGGACAAGTGTTGTTTGTAGTTATTATTTGTGGCGTCTACACTTTACACTTACACTGCATGTTCATCCAATTACCTTCATATCGCTTTCCGCATGCTTTACTTACTAACCAAAACAAATTACATTATCATTCAGCAGCTGCTTCGCAAAATGGTTATACCAACTTTTTACTAGCTACTATGTCATATTGTAAACTTAATATTTTATTTCGCCATCTTTCAGATGTTCTTCGAGGATAATATCGATCATGCCAAGTACTCGGGCCATTTATACGGCCTGGGCACCTCGTTCATTGTAAATGGCACCAATTTTCACGAGAGCAACGGCGAAGGGAACAACGCCTCATGATTCATCCTGATGAAGAACGCGGTCGTGCATGATAGGAAATTTGAACAAGCAGCAGTAGCTACGGCTGCCCCGATGCCAGCCCATATTTGACAGGCATTTACATTCAAAAACAAGATACAAAACCAAACAGAACCGTAATTATGCTATCCAACGGAATACACAACAACAGTTAAATTATGAGATTTTCTACGCTTTTGAGGAGAATTTCTACACCCAGTAGATTATTTACAACAAATTTATATACCTTAAACAAATTAGTAAACTTATACAAAAAAAAACCGTAAATCCTAAGAGAAACAGAAATATGCTGCAAGTTAAAAATAATTTTCACGATCTATATGTCTTAAATGTCTTAAGAAACAAATTATGAAAAATAAGCTAATATGTATAAGCCAATGTGTATTTGTAAAACAAAAAAACAAACAATATATTTAAAAACATTTTTAAATTAGAATATTTGAGTGTTTTATTAGTTTGAAAGTAGTGAAATAATTCGTAATGTATTGCAGAAGATATCGGATGAGAGCGATTTTCTATGTGCCATTCTTAGAAATGTCAAGTTTGGAGAGGCATTGAGATTGGTCGCCAGGCTTATATATGTATATGTTGTCCTAGCTTAAATATGTATTTCTTTATTAGTATTTAGTTATAAAACTTATATTTTAGTTTAAGGTTAACATATTTATATCTAAATATTGATGGTTTGCCAGAGCATAGCCTAAGTTATACAGTGCTTGTTTCTGGCACAAAGTTCTGGATTCGAATCCCAGTCATGACCTAATTTATAAAGATATTTGTATTTAACGTCATCATTGTATATCAAAAGACAATGCAATATACTATAAATGTTCCCAATAAAATATTTACTAACAAATACTATTTAAATACATAACCAGGTGCATTTTTTATTAAAGTCACGTCTTTTCACATCAAATTGAAACATTCCGACTATCTTGCGAATAATTCAGATGTTCATATATTTAATACAACTGTAATCAAAAGCAGAACAGGGTCGTTTCATAGATCCTGCCTAAAATTTTATGGTCAGTAATTTTGGGCAGGATCTATGACATACAGAGATTCCAAATGGTTATGCTGCTTGACACCGAACAGCTTCAACGCGACTAGGACACGCCGACTTTGTATTGGTTCGAGTGCGCCAGACGGACTCAAAACTATTTTTATATATTTTGTTATTATTTAATAGGCAAGATCAGGAATCCCACTAGTCTTAATATTATTTAGATAAGCTTATCTGTTAGCTGTAGCAGTGTTCTGTTAAGTTTTATGTTATGCTGTTATCGAAAAACAGCTGGCGGATATCGGCACCATTGGTATGGGTTTTCTGAGTTATCGATATAGCAATCGGTAAAAATTATACTATTCACATCACTAGCGTTGGTTTTTGTTGCATACAAAAGGCGGAAGGGGTCTCGTAGAAAATATAAAAAATACAAGATAATTAGGCATTAGTTCGATGAATTTTAACAATTCAAGTGCTTTTTGTGTAATACAGTGCATTTGTTTAGAATTTGCAACGATTGCGAGCAAGTGGAGCCCAGTGAAAGTGAAGTTGCATGCATTTCCACTTCCATGCTCGCGGCAGACGCAGCAACAACAAAAGCGGGGCGAAAGAAAAGTGAAATTTGTGCAAAGTGAATAGCGCATGCTAGTCAAAATATCCAAATAATGGAAAATTTAAAAATTAGTGAAAAGCTATTCGAAGATGTGATCTATTTTGTGCTTGGCAATTTGGATGATGAGGTAAAATGGGGCTTCTCGGCCTGTACGTGCCCGCTGTTGTGTATTTGCATTGTCAGTTGGTTACATATGTGTGTGTGTGTGAGTACGTGTGCTGTGCATGCAGTGATTAAATTTGTTGGTCTGTACAGCTGTACAGGCAACTGGGCTGCACTTACTTAATGTAATTAACCAAATTTCATTTAACGCTTGCGCCAAGCATCAAATATTGTGCAAACATTTAGAATTGCGTGATACTTACCTACGTATTTGTGTAATTGCTGGCAACACAGGGTGTTTCATGTGCAAAAATAAAAATGCGCGCCATAAAATGTTGCCGGCAATTTGCTAAGTATGTGTGTTTGTGTGTGTGTGTGTTGTGTGTAATCTCCAACTGTGTAGTGCGTAGAGATGAGCACTTTGGGTTACCAGTGACTGTTATTGTTATATTTTTATAATGCTAAACCAGGCACTGTTAATAAATTTTTCTTTTTGCAGAGCGAAAGATTGCTGAAAAACGGCGGCGCACAGTCGAAGCTTTATCCATCGGACCAAATAACGCATTTAATATGTGCCAGCAACTACTCCGAGGAGGAGTTGTCCATGAACCTGGACCTATACACTGTGAAAGCTGTCAGCGAACAATGGATCTCGCACAGCGTCAAACTGGGTCGCATGGCCTCCACGCGTGCCTTCGATCCGAGCCAGCCGCGCTTTCTGAGCGGCATACGCGTTGCCATTACCAACGTTGCGGCCAGCGACCGTAGACGGCTCTCTGCCATGTTGACCTTTCACGGCGCCGTTGTCATCAACTTTGGAGCCACCAATACGCATCTGGTATGCGGCGCCGCCACTGGCAACATCTACACTAAAGCGCTGGCGCTGCCCAAGAATGCCATTAATATTGTAACGCCCGATTGGGTCACCGATTGCCTCAAATGCAAGAGTTCCCTGCCCTGCGAGCCCTACCATCCGCGGTTGTTGAAACCCATTGAGAAGCAGCGCGCCCAGAAACAGCAACAGCAACAAAATCTACAGCAGCAGCAGCAACAACAACAGCAGCAATTACAACAGCAACTACATCAGCAATTAGCTCAGCAGCAACAACAACAACATATGGTACAACAATTACCACAGCAGCCACAGGTAGCAGCTCCTGCTCAACTATCAGATATTCTGGGCTTTGGCGACGACAGCGCTGCCAAGAGCATTGCGAGCATTAAATCGCAGCTGCAGGCATCGGCAGAGCGTGCCGCTGCGGAACAGCAGCAGCAGCAGCAGCAACAACAACAGCAGCAGCAGCAACAACAACAACAGTTGCCGCAGCCGCCGCAGCAACAAGTTGTGTTTGTGCGCCCACGCAACATGCAGCAGCAACAACAATTGCAACAGCAAATGCAACAGACTGCGCCACAGGCATCACCGCCGCCGCAACAGCAGCAACAACAAATTATTATACAGCAGCAGAAAATTATACCAGCCAATTTGCAGCAACAGCAGCAGCAACAACAACAGATCAAAAATATATTGCAGCAACAGCGGCAAATGAAGAACACACAGCAACAACAACAACAACAGCAAATTCAGCTGATGCAGCAGCAAGAGCAACAACAGCAGCAGCTGTTACTGCAGCAGCAGCAGCAACAACAACAACAGCAGCCGCCGCCACGGCTGCCTACCACGCCCACAATGGCACAGCCGCCCATGCCAAGTGGACGGCAAACGCCGCGTACGCCACAGCCAGCAACAACACCACAGCCCGTACAATCACCGCAGCAACAAGTACCGCAACAACAAGTGGGGCAGCAGCAAGTGCCGCAGCAACAAGTGCCGCAGCAACAAGTGCCACAGCAACAGCCAGTGCCTGTCTCGCCACAAGTGCTGCATCAGCATATCATGCGGCAGCTGCACATGTTGCAACAGCAGCAAATGCAGCTGCAGCAGCTAGTACAGAACGGCCAAAGCCTTTCACCGCAGCAACAGGTGCAGCAGCGACAAATCCAACAGCAGCAGCAGCATTTCTTGCAACAGCAACAGCAGTTACAAATACAAATGCAGCAACAACAACAGCAGCAGCAGCAACAACAACAACAGCAGCAGCAGCAACTAACACAACAGCAACAATCACCGCGCCTTGTTCAAAATCGTTCGCCAGTCATGCCACCTGGCACGCCCTCGCCTTCGCTGCAGCAGCAACAACACGTGGTTGCTGGCAGTAACATGTTGCCGCCGCAGTCACCTCGACAATTGCAATCGCCAGCACCACAAATGACGCCGCCACCGCCGCCTTCACCGCAAAGTGCACAGCAACATTTGCGACAACAACAGCAACAATTGCAACAGAGCCGCCAGCAGCAACACATGATGGGCTCACCGCAGCAACAGCCGCCACCCACGGCAATGATGTCGCCCCAGCAGCAGCCATTCCAGCAGCCGGTGCATCAGCAACAACGTATGCAATTGCAGCAGCAGCAACAGCAGCTGGCTCAACAGCAGCAGCAGCAAAGTCCGCAACACAATTCAGCGCCACAATCGCCGCAGATATCGCAAACGCCGCCCATGGCCAACAAGCCACAGCAGCAGCAGCCAGCACAACATCAGCAGCAAGCTCAGCAACAACAGCAGCAGCAGCAGCAACAACAGCAATCCTTTGCTCAGCCCATTGATCCCACAGATCCAGTTCAGGTGGCTCAAGTGCTCAGTCGTTCTGCACTTAGCAGCAATCAGGATTCGCTGATTATGCGTCAACAGCAGCTGAAGCAGCAGCAGCTGCAACAACAGCAACAACAACAGCAGCAACAACAAATGCCACCACAACAACATACGCCATCGCCGCGACAGTCGCCCTTACACCAACAGCAGGCGACAACTCCAACACTACAACAACCAGAACGGGTATGTTTTGAAAGAGCAAAGAAGATTAGTTTGAAATCAATTGTTTTGTTTAATTATGCAGGCGTTACAACAACAACAACAGCCACAGCAACCACAACAGCCAGCAGCAATACCGCAGCAACTGGCGCCTGGACAACAACAGCAACAGGTCATAACACAGCGACACGTTATAAACACTTCCACAGCACAGGGTCAGCAGATAATACAAAGTCACATGATGAGCATACAGCAGCAACAGCAGAAGCAGCAGCAAATGTTGCAGTTGCAACAGCAGCAACAAATGATACCCCAACAGCAGCCACAGCAGCAACAGCAACTGCCACAGCAGGTGCAACAACAACAGCTGCCACCGCAGCAACAACAACAACAACAGCAAGTGCAGTTTACACAGCAACAAAACATTGCACTTGGCACTGGTGGACAGGTACGCATCATACAACAGACCATACAACCGCCGCAGCAACAACAGCAGCTGTTGGGGCAACAGTTTGCGCCGCAACAGCAACAACCACCACCACAGCAACAACAACAGCCGCAGCAGCAACAGCAAGTGTTGACTCAGCAGCCGCAGCAACACGTATGTTAAATCTTTATATTGAAATCAAAAACACTTTATTTAACGTTTTAACGTGTGTTCAACTTGCTTTTAGCCTTTGCAACAACAACAACAACAACCACAAGCCATGCAGACCAAAAAGTTCATCATAAGTCAGCAGCAGTTCAATCAGCTCAGCGTGCAACAGCAGCAGCAAATTCTGGCCCAACATCAGCAAAACCAAAATGTGTTCATTGTGAACTCAACCAATATATCGCAGCAGCAGCAACAACAGCAGCAGCAGCTTGCGCAGCAACGACAAATGCTGCAACAGCAACAACAGCAGCAGCAACAACAACAGCAACAACAGTTGGCACCAAATCAGATGATGTTGCAGCAGCAGCAGCAATCACCACAGCAGCAAGCACCTGCACAAATGCAACAACAGCTGCTAACACAGCAGCAGCAACAGCAACGTTTGCAAATGCAACAGCAGCAGCAACAAGCGCCTCAACAGCAGCAACAAATTGTGATAAATCAGCAAGTAATAAGCGATCCACAGCGTCTGCAATATTTGCAGCAGCAGCAATTGTTGCAACAGAAACAACAACAGCAGCAACAACAACAACTTGTTGGGCCTCCACAGCAGCAGCAAATACTGATACAGCAGCAGCAGCCAGTAGCCCAGCAGCAGCAGCCACCGCAGCAAATCATGCAACAAGTGCTCATAAAGCAACAGTTACTGCCACAGCGCACGCCACCACCGCAGTCGCCACAGCAGCAGCAACAACAGCTGATGTTGCAACAGCAATCACCGCAACATCACACACAGCTGCAACAGCAACAGGCACACTGGTCACCACAGAGTCCCGTAACAAATCAGCTGCCGCCCACAACGCCCGGCACGCCCACAACAAGCATGGGCATGCAGTCGCCGCTTCCAGGCACGCCGACAACGCCCCAACAGCAACAACAGGCACCGCCGCAATTTGCACCTCGCGGCCTGCGTCCACAAACGCCTTGGCCCGCACAACAGCAACCGCCACCAACACAACCACAACAGCAGCAGCAACAACAACAACAGCTTGTGCTGCCACCGCCACAACAACAACAGCAACAGCGTCAACTTATTCAGCTGGACGAGAAAACGCACGCACATTTCATGTCGCTGGACGCGCACAAGCGTGCCGAGTATATCACAAAACTAAGCAAGCCACGTGTCATGCTGCGCCAGCAAGTGGCTTACCAGCCGCGTCCCGGTGCGCCCGGCACCGTGGTGACCACACGCGCGCCTGGTCCGCTGCCTGTGCCTGGGCCAGGTACATCGCACATCATTGTGCAGAAAAAATGTCAAATGCCCGCCGGACTCTCGCAGCGGGAGCAGGCCCTTTGGCTGCAGCAGCAGGGCACGCGCCAGGTGGTTGTACACGCCGGCGGAGCGCCTGGCCTCAGTCCAATAACCCAACAACAGCAGCAGCAGCAACAACAAACTGGAGCGCCACCACAACAGCTGCCACAGCAGCAGCAACCGTTTAATCCGAATGATCCCAGCCAGCAAATGTTGCTGCAACGGCAACAGTTGCGTGTGCAACAAATACCCATGCAACAGGCGGCGCCGCCGCAGCTGGGCAAGCAGACCGTGCAGCTCATCACTGGTCCCAATGGCCAGCTAATCGAGCAGCAAACCATTGTTCAGCAGCCCCAACAGCAACAGCAGCAGCAGCCGTCCACACCGGGCACGCCCACCACGCCTGGAACAGCTGTTGTTGTTGGCCCTGCGCCCGGCAGCAGCATTATGACGCAAACGTTGATCATGTCCGCAGCGGGTAAGTCCACGTGCATATTGCTTGATGAACTTAATTGTCTAATTGCTCATATTTTCAGCTCCCGATGGCCAGCAGCAGCAAACGCCGCAGCAAATGAACCTGAAGACAAAAACCGCGTTGGCCAATATGCTGAGCAATCGCCTGGGCAACAATGGCGCACAGGCGCCGACACAGCAGCAACTGATTGCCATGGGCGATGTACAGCAGCAGCAACAACAACAGCAGCAGCAGCAGCAACAAATTGTACAGCAAGTTGTTGTTAGTGGCACCACACAACAGCAACAACAGCTGCTGCTACAGCAGCAGCAACAACAACAGCAATTGGTTGCCGCACAGCAACAACAACAGTTGCCAACAGCACCACAGCAACATGTAGAGCCGCCGTCCGCCGCTGGCGCCCTACGCATGATGGGCCAACAGCACAATGCTGCTGTGGGCGTGGCCGGACCGCCGCGCACACAGCAGGAGCTTATGTTGCTGCAGCAGCAGCAACAACAACAAATGCTGCAACAGCAGCAAATGCGACGTGTTGTTGGCGTGCCGCAGCAACAGATACCACAGCAGCATCTAGTGCAGCAGCAAATTGTAGTCGCACCGCCGTCTAACATGCAGCAACAACAGCTACCAGTGGGACTGCCCGTGCAGGTTGCAGGTCCACCACACGCCTATCTGCAAACGCGTCCTGGCCAACCACCCATACAGATGGCGGTTCGGCCACAGTTCTATGGTCACAATCCGAACTTGAAGTTGCCAGCGGATCTCTTTCTTGTAGGCTGCACCTTCTTCATTGTCGAATACGACGAAACGGACAGCGATGAGCTGCCCATTTGGCTGGACACAATACGCCAGTTTGGCGGCGACATTGAGCGGGTCTATTGTCCGCGCGTGACGCACGTCATTTGCCGGACCCAGCGTCACGGCATGGTGATGCAGGCGCTGCGCGATGCCAAACGCTGTGTGACCGCCTATTGGCTAAGCGATATCTGTTTGAAGCGACAGCTAATGCCGCCCTGGCAGCCGCTGCATTTACCCTTTCCCAGCCAGTTTGGCTATCGCAAGCCGCTGGAGCGCTACATCATTACCTCGGAGGGCTTTGAGGGCGAGGAAATTGTGCGCCTGCAGCAAATGGCCGAGGAGTGTGGCGCCATTTACACCTCGTATCTGTCGAAGGTCAATACGCTGGTCGTCTGCAAGCAGCTCGAGGGCAACAAGTTCAACGCGGCCAAAGAGTGGAACATACCCATGGTGAATGCGCTTTGGCTAAGCGATGTCTGCATTGGCAACCTGAGCGGGCTCACCCAGTACGAGAATCCCAAGTATCAACAGTACAATATTGTGCCGCCCTTCCGCATTGAATGCAATCTAGTGCAACATTTGCTGGGTAAGCTGAGCTAACTGTTTCTTTGATGGACTGTTCACTGATTGCTGTGAATTTCTTCTTTAGCCGCCTGGAAAGCGCCCATCAATCTCACCCAGGAAGCGCATGAGCGTGTCAAGCGTCACCTCTCTGATCCGTATGCCAACGAGCAGAAGCTCAAGCGTCAAAAATTGTGTGCCTATCAGGAGCAGCTACCTGACCAAATTGTCTGCATTGAGTATCCACAGACCACAAAGCCGCCCAAGGTGATCTTCTCGCAGGTCGCCGATGCCGAGGCGCTCAAAAAGGTCGTCCTGTAAGTATATAATAAGTTATATTGATAAGTTTATAATAACAACACGAATAACATATATTTAACTATATCTTACAGTCTTTTGGGCGGCATTGTTGTGGACAGTCCCGTCGATGCGACGCATTTGGTAATGACGCGCGAGAGCCGCACCTGCAAACTGATCCAGGCCTGCTGCCATGTCGACTATGTACTCAAGTCCGGCTGGCTCGTGGATAGCGCCAAGGCGGGCAAGTTTGTGTCGACGGATGAGTATCGCATTCAGCACATACCCGTCGATGAGAATCTGCAGTTTGATTTGGACACAGTGCTGTGTGCGCCGACGCGTTCCACGCTATTTGCGGGCAAATGTTTCTATGTGACGCCCGATGTGTTTCCTGCGCGCGAGGAAATCATACGCATGATCGAATCATCTGGCGGCAAAGTGGAGTTAAAGCGGCGCAGCGGTGCCGCTGTCGCTGAGACGCATGTCCAGGCGCCAGATTCATATATCATTGTTACCTGCCCCACGGATATGCATCTGTGCGCGGATCTGACGCGGCATGGCAATCCCAAGTGTCATATTGTGTCTACAGAGTTTGTGATGAGCTCCATACTCCGGCAGCAGCTGGAGATTGAGCCAAATCTGATACCCTATTTGTACAACAATAACATTTCCAATAGCAGCAACAACAACAATAGCAACAAATCCTAGCGGCAAGCTTTGTTATTCTTCTGGTTGTTGAAAGCTTGAGTCTGTACAAAGAATTTACAAATTTGTTATACCAGTATGTATCTTAAGGTCCCACACCCCATATTCATCGCCCGATGTGAGCTGTGTATGCGAATCTAGTCAGCCAGGCACATCAAAGTGATTCCAAATTGATCACTTATCGGTTATAGGTTAATATACCTTGTAGACAGTCGGCGGGGTCCTTATCAAAGTCATTGATAATGCCCCTTGGGCAGCAGCTTAATACGCTCAGCTTTAAGTCACATAACCGATCAATCACATCCATATTTAGCATCTAACAATTTACCCCATAACTACTTTATAAGCATGAAAACATACAAATTATATTTATATACACACATTTTATATACATATATATTTTTGTAAGCCCAACAACTTTAGATTTAAACCTTCACTAGAGTATACGAAATGTTTCACAGAAATTTAAATCTGCTGGCTATTAGATCTTTAAGCACCTCTCAATTGGATATAGTCAATTGTCCAAGCCCCAATAAATGTTACGTTAGGCATATTTCTACGAAACGCAAGGAAATAAAGTTTATGTTAATGCATATATACACACTATAAGGTTTTGTCCGGCCTCGCCCGAGCCAAATCTTTTTCCAAAAGTTCTTTTTTTTGTTATGTAGAATTGGCCTTATATATTTCTCCCAAATCCAGTCAAGTTACGCAGCAAGTAACCATAATTTCAAAGTCTACTATGTGATAAAAATTAAAAGAACCAACATTTTACTGACTTTGACACAATCCCGCCCTTAGGGGTAAGTTATCACTACTATTTATATTTTAAGTAGAGTATTGGGAATACATTTGAAGGCAATTAGAAAGTTTTGCACCAAATTTCCGAACGTGGGTGAATATTCTAAATCCTGAGAGACAAATATTGAAATATTTAATATATAGAGCTTTGAAAATGAGTTTGAAGCCAATCGAACGATAAGCAATAAAGTTTCATACAACAGTATTCCGCGAATTTACACTTTTCTGGACCAAATTTTCAGGAAACATTTTCAGAGTGACAACCTACGACATAATAGGAAAAATTGCAGATTTCTAGCTTCTACCGTTTGACCTGCCCGTGAGCCGACAGAGTTTTATATACTACTATATAGAAGATGTATTTCAATTTTATTCGTTTCTTGCAACTTTGCAAGTCTTGTAAAGTTCGTGTCCTTATAGAAAATTAACTTTCTAAAATTCAAATGACACAAGTTGATTATAGTACTAAGAATGCATTTGGAATGCGCTTTATTATAAATCTATTTATTGTTGTACATGGATGCAATGGCAGGATCTTCGGTCTCGTATATGATCAGGACGTCGCGAAACTTGTCGAGCAGCTGCAACAGCTGGGATCGACGCAGATTCTCAAAGTACATGATCTCCTCCAAATGATGCTCGCTCTTGAAGTAGCCCATCTGATATAGCTTGACCAGCAGCGACAGATCGTCCACGTTAAGGGAGGCCGGTATGCGGCGAATGGCGGCAGCATCCGAATCATTGAAGACCTGCAGCAGCTCTTTGAGCTTCTGCTCGTCCTCCATGGAGTCGATGCTATCACAATTGTCGGTGCTGAGCGAGGCTGTCATGCTGAAATTGGACTTATGGCTGGAGGACGGCTGTACAGCAATGTTGTCCGAGGCTAGAGAATAGTGACCCTCGGAGATGGTGCGTCGATGGGCATTCACTGGCACTGGCAGCGGTTGGCTGGACATGCTTAGCATGGAGCCACCATGCAGCGGATCTTCGTCCTGCTCCTCCTCGGTAAGATTGCCACAGCTGCCCGGCAACTGGGCCTGGGCGCAGGAGGCAGAGTCAGCAAACTCATCATCCGCATCGCTGGGCATAAACTGCACATAGGTGTGCAATTGCATCAGCAGATGATGCTGCAGCATCCAGAGTACCATTTGGGCCAAAATGCCCTGACGCGCCGGCTGCTGCAGCGGCGTTGTCAGATGACCAATGGACGTGGGCAGCGAAAAGTCCGAAATTACCTCAAACAAGGACATGCCCGCAAAGCGTGTGGAGAACTTCTCCACCAGATGCGATTTGGTATGCAGCGGCGCATCCGGCGCGATTACATAGACATTCGTCTCGCACAGCGGATAGATAATGGTGGCCTTGGCCCAGTAGACCAGATGCGAGACCAGCTTGTAGACATGCTCAATACTTAGGTCCGCATTGGAAGCCATGCTCTGCAGGCTAATCAGCGGATTATAGGCGTCCACCAGCTGCCAGAGCATGCGTGCGCCCGTCGGCGGCACACAATCGAGCAGCTCAGCAAAATCCACCAGCAGCAGCATGCCATGGTAGGGCTTTAAGGCGCGCAGGCACCGATCTATGGTCTCTGGATCCACCATGCTGCCCTTCTTGTGCAGCTGATGCGCCTTGGCTGGCAGGCAAAAGGTGAGCGTTAGATTCTGATTCAGTGTGGTGCTCAGCAGACCCGTGGTGCACAGATCATTACAGATGGATTTCAGTGCCTGCGCCAGGCTGCAACGTTCCGCAATCAGCTCAAAGGTGCGCTCTAGCGGCTGTTGTTGCTGCTCATCATGAGTGCGCGCCATGTGGGCCGTCTGCTCAGTTAGATAGCCGCTCCGCTGCTCCTCAAACTTGAGTGCCAAGCCCAGGCGCTTGCTCAGCTCATGGTAGCACTTAACTATAGAGTAGCTGGCCTGGGCATGCAAGGCAAACACAATGTTTATAAGCATTTGTTGCTTTTTGGTCGCGTTTACGGCTAGGTTGGTGGCGTTGCCGGCCGCAATCGTGGCTTGATTTCCAGCCGCATTGCTTGTGGCTGTCTGTGCGGGAGTGGGCACCACGCTGATCAGCGTCGGATGGCTCACAAACCGCACATCGTTCAGCTTCAGCTCGAACTTTTGGTTGCACAACTGAGGCTTGACGGCAAACAGCGCGGAGAGCACGTCGTCTGCAAACCCCTGCAACTGACCTGGCCCCTGTCCCTGTGCCTGACCCTGTCCTTGACCTTGACTTTGCTGTGTGGGCGTTTGGAGCAGATCGTCGGTGTTGGCCACGGCAAAGGGATTGCGTTTTTTGTTGTTGAACTCCTCGCGCGGCTCCTCCAACTTGAGCGTTTGACCGAGGGTCTGGTATGGATAGCGATACAGCAGTCGATCGCCTTTGCTGTCGAAGTAAACAAGTATTACGGCCAATGGGTTTACCTCCATGGCAGCATTATTTATTTTACGATTTAGACTAAATTATCAGCTGATTCGACAATTTCGCCGAAAAACAGACCGTTTTTTGTTTTGTTTTGCAGTGTGGCCGAACCTTGAAAGTAAGATTTAATATCGGCACACGCAACCCTGCTCTGTTAATATCTGAACAAAAAATGGTATTTATCAGGTGATGTTGTCGTTCAGTTCAGAAGCTCAATGGCACAGGTTGCTAAAATTAACGACAGAACTTGTTCAATGACTCGAACGAAACTATTAATCTTGTTTCGTCCAAATAAATGTTTTTTCTTAATACACAAGCGAATTTATCATATTTCTGGTTTATTCCGGTAAATCTGTATATTGCCAAGCCATTTTTGCAATTTCCAAAAAAAATTGTATTTTCGTCAGTAAAAAAGCCTAAAATTCCTAATTTTTAAACATTTCGTAAGATGAAATATTTATTAACAACCTTAATTTGTCACTAAACGATTTTTCATTCTAGTCATTCTCGTTATCTTTACGTGAAGTACGAACAAAACTATAATTACGTTAGACATGGTCCATTAATTTTGACTCTGACTGTTTACAGTGAAGGCCGGTCGTCATTGTTTGTTGTGAACAATTTTGGGATTCAAATGACTCGAATGAACGATAAGATTTAGTTCATTCGTTCACTATGAAGATTAGTTCAATCGAACTAAGTCTGAACGATTCGGTACAACTTTAGTAAGAAGAAGAATCGGAGGGAGTAACGCGGAGTGTGCAATCGCGTTAAATCGTGTTAAATCAACAAATAAATTATTAAAAAATAGTTTCGCGCACTATGCTCAAGTGCAGCTAACGCGACACTATAAAATGTAATGGTGAAACATGTTAGTTATAGCTTAAAATGTAGTTTAAAAATTTGTCTTATTAGCGTGTTGGTAAAGAGGAAAAACACATTGGACGTGAGAGGTAAAATGCGTGCGAAGCGTTAGAGTAAGCAGGATGCCATTAAAGTGTTGTAGCAGCGGTCTATATACATATATACATTGTATATTTCTAAGCGTGTGTTCGTGTGTGATCACGAAGTGAGGTACAAAATGTAATGAAGAAATTGTACAAATGTAGTTATATTTATTTCGTCGTTTATTTTTTGTTTGTTTTATAGTCAATTTGTACAATGGAAATCTAACTGAAAAATTTACATTTCTATGTAAATGTGTGTGTCCTGAGGTCTTTTTTTTTGTGGGTAGTTTGCTTGTGTATGCAATTTTAGTGAATACCAAAATTTTTTGGTTAGCGGCTATGTTTACCCGTTAAAGCGTGTAGCATGTCGGCTTGAAAATATAGCAAACTGTATGTATATGAGCGGTAATATCCGTGTATAGATTTTATATACATATGTATGTATGTACATAGGTACATATTTTGGTGGCGCCGTGTGTGTACATGCATGCATATAAATATGTATGTATGTATGTATCGACGAACAGACAGAAAGACAAAACGAATGTACGTACAGCACTATAAAGTACACTGCGGAATGGCAGGCGCAGTAGTAATAGGCTAAAAAAGAAAGACAAAGTAGAAGAAGCAGCAGTGCGAACAAAATAAAATAGCCGATAATATGTACGATTTGTGCTAGTTGGCATGCCTATGTCCGTAAGCTAAAACGGCCACACTATATATAGCTGTCATGATACAAGTGCGCGCGCAGCAAGACCGTATGCTTATCTCACTCTAACACACGCGCGATATATGTTTTCGTGCGCATTTTTCGTTGTGTTCCTTATGCCATACGTATTAATAATAAAATTGATTAATCAAAGTAGAAACATTTATTTAGCAGGCAGCAAACGTTAAAACAACGTCGCGTTTCACATCTACAAAACCTGTAATCCAAATCATAGTGCTTGTGTAACACAGTTGTGAAAATGTGAGAAAACCCCAAATATAAGCAAGTGTATTCAAAACATAATTTCGTGCCGAGAAAAAGCAAACACCTCACAAAATCAAAACCAGAGCTTGCCATTTAAACCAGTGTTGTGCACAATGAAGTGAGACTACATAAACATAAATGGTGAGTAAAATTATCTTCCAAACAAAACAACAGTATCGCGCGCGCAAATAATCTTAACCCAAATTTTTACATATATTCCATTTGGCTATGAAGGCGTCTCAATCGTTGTAGAGCATTCGCTGATGTTTTGTAGTAGTCATTAGCGCTCAAACTGTTAAATAAAGTGTTTATTATTACATTTTCTAGTTTTTTCGCACAGTGGGTCGCCATATTTAATTTCGTACTTTTCCCAATGCAAACTATGCTTTGCTCACTCGCTCTTGCGCATTGGGCATATAGCTTGCGCGTTCATTTGTTTTGCTTGCGATTCTCTTTTGTGCAACGTGAAGTTAGTTGTGCGTAATTGAGTTCGGTAGAGTTGCCAACTATCCAGAGTATTTTTAAAATGTGTATTTATGTTTTCAAGCAATATTTGCTCATATCAAATGTTTATTAGAATGCCAAAACAGTTGGTGGTAAGCATATTTGCATTCGTGTGAGTCTACGTGAACTAATGCACATATGGATAGCCAATTATTATGTAGTACCTTTTATTTGTATTTCTTGCGTGCTCCATTGTATTGACATGCGCAGCAGTCGCTAAATAAATCGAATTAATTGGATTCATTTATTTAGGAAATAATAATAATACATACTAAACTTTTTGCAAATTTTCAAAATTAAGCAATTGCGAAGTTGCCGCCATGTTGAAATTGCGTTTCATACAGTTTTCTCAATGTTAGAACAGCACCGCCGTCGCTTAGATTCTTTTCCCCATTTTTCTTTGATTTTTTCCATTTCTGCTGTACACTTCAAGAGTTTGTTATGTTTTCGTCAAACGTTTTATTGCCGTTTCCTGCTATTACACGCTTGTACGCCGTGAAGTTGGTCGTAACCGAGTGTATCGTCTGTTTGTCTCTCTTCCGCGCATGGCCCCATACTGTTTGGTGCCTGTGCTACTCTTTACGCATACGTGATTTTTGCCTCGCCTGTCCTGTACGATTTTTCGCCACTTTCTGAGGTATGGGCAAAAATGAAAGCAAAAGTTGATGGACAAGTTTTTACTACATGTTCCTTTGGTGCATACGAAACTTAAACATACATATATGTACATATATTTACAGTATGCCTTCAACATGCAAGCGAAAATCAAATAAAAAACATTCGATAATTCAAGGGTTCACTATTTGCCGCTCATACACCCCCGCCAAAAACTTGCATGTGTATGTAAATATGTACATACATATGTATGTAGATGCATTGATTTGTGTATGATTTGTGGAGAAGGGTGTGCGAAAATTTGTCGACGCTTTATGGGTTATATGTATGTACATATATTTTTCAAATTCATTTACACGATACTAATTACAATTACCAATTGCAGCAATACCTAATTAGCAGCCAATGCCTTAACCCAGTACATTCGTCAAGTCAGAGAGCATACACAGATTGTCAAATGTCAGGCTGTACAAAGCTTATCCAATGAAACGTACGTCAGCTACTAAAACTATGCAAACAAAACAGAGGCAAGCAAGAGTATAAAATACGCGCGACAACAAAAAATAAGACGCAATTAGTTGACACCAGCAACACTAGCTGCTGGCATCATCAACAAACCATATGCAAAGTACAAATAGAGTGCAACACCAAAGTGCAGGTGTGGGTGTGCGGCTGATGTGTGCACATACATACATACATATGCTTATGTATGTATATGTAAATCAGGCAATGCCAGTATTAGCCTTGTTGTAATGTCATTGGCTACAAATGCGACGAGCGTTCGGAGTCGATAGTCACGTTTTGTGCTACAATTTGTTATCGATCGTTGGCATCGATTAGATTTGCTTTTGAATTGGCAAGGACGACGCATATTTGACAAGTAAATCATTTTAACCGCTCATAAGTCTAAATTTTTTTTGTACAATTGTAACGCATTGTGATCAATAATAATAAATAAAATTGGTATGTACATGAAGATTTTGGGAGAGCTTAGCTGAGATTTTATCGATAGATATGATTCGCATTCTGAACCACTGTGCAACGTGTCTGGCAATTCTCAACCTTTGTAAATCAAACATAGTGAGGGTATTCTCTCTCAAATGACAGCAAAGTTTACCTAAAGCGCGGCGGTCAGCCGCTATGACGGTTGTGTATATGTATGTATGTGTCTGCGTTAAGTTTCAATGTGCATTTAAACATGCTCTCGCAAGTTTGCTTACTCAAACATACACACACACACAACACACACACACACAACACACACACACACAACACACAACACACAGAGTTGATTATGCATGCCTCGTGCGAATGTATGTAATTTGTTTATGGCGCGCGTTTTAGTTGATGGTTGGGGTAGGGTTTAAGCTTTTGCTTGAATAGTTTGTGGCATTTACACATACATATATACATATGACAGGTATTTCACCTTTGTGGTTATTTATACACATACATATCATGTATACATACATATATATGTATATGCATACGTGTGTAAGTTGGAATGTGTTTTAATTTATTTGCATCTTGTTGTGTTTTTTTTAGTTGCATGTTTTTATTGGTACATTGTGTCGACGACAAACAAATACAAATCCGCAGCAGCCACAGTCTGTGCACATATTTTGTTGTTTTTTTTTTGGTATCTTGGGGCTGGGCGAGCTTTATTTGTGTTTGTCGTTTTTGTTGGGAAATAACATCAAACGGAAATAAATATTGTACACATGTGTGCGTATATAATCATGCCACAAAAATTACACAATTCACTCGCATAGATAGAGAAATATAAATAGGAATATAAAACGAGCAAGAATACATAATTACGTACATACATACATATGTACATCATTTTCTGCTTCGCTATTATCAGTCAGCAATTGAATCTGTTTTGTGTACATATGTATGTACATACATTATCACATGCTTACATACTTATTTATGTATGTATTTATGCTTTTTGTATACATCTGTGTAAGTATATGTATATGTGTGTTACATAATCTCTTGAAATGTGACAAACAGGCTTTCCAAAATAATTGTGTTTATACGTATTAAATTTGATTCATGCATATTTATATGTGATGTATCATAGGGGTTACATAAGCTCATTGACTGTGCAATTAGCATTTAGCAATTCTGTGAAATTGTGCATTCTTTGTTTCTCTTTTCTGTTTTTGTCCCTATTCTTTGCAATTCAAATTGATTGCAAAGTAAAACCGGCCAGTAGAGTTGAGATTTCTCGTTTAAATTGATGAGTTAGCTCAGTCGTTCACTCGTGAACTTATTCAGTTAATGTTTTCAGTTCCAGTTCATTTAGTTTGGCAGTTCAGTCGTTCATGATCGTTGTTCAGCAACAGAACTGAAGAACTAGATCTGCAAAGTTGAAGTTTCGTTCCTGAATGAATGACTTTACTCGGTCAGTTAATTGAATATATTCTGAACGAAACAACACAACTCTATCAAAGAGCAACAAAAACACATGAATAGCATTTAATTGAGCAGTGTTGCTGCTGGTGCCTGCTCTATTTCAATTATAAATGATATTTCAATAGCCGCAAATCGCCCGTCAGTGTACTTAGAAACTACGAGACCCAAGTGCATGCCAAAAGAGACGACAACAACGGGCAATAGATAGATACTAAAACAGCAGCAACAACAAAAACAATGCGATGTCGTCGACTGCCATGAATGCCGCGCCGCGCCGGATGCCAAGGCAAAATTAGTGCATTCACTTTTTGCTTTGGCTTTGGCTAAGCAGCGACCAAACACACATATGTACATACAATGGAAGGCACACACCTATACATACGTACATGCTTGTAACTTGTAAATACGAATGGCGAGGTGAAAAGAAACTATGCAACAAATACTATAAAATTAGAGAAATACGTAGATAGCAGAAATACCGAAGCGCAAATGCTTTGAGACTGGGCTAATAAAAAAAAGCATAGAAAACAACAAGAAATAGCCCACGGGAGCTTTTACTTGATTTCTGTATGAACGATCGAGAAAACATTGCAATTTCTATAAAAATGGGATGCAAAATAATACAACATTCACATTGTACATATGTACATGTAAATATTATATTGTCAATGTGTTTGTATTTTGTAAATAATTTGAAGTATTTGCTGCAGTATAATTGTTACTAAAAATACCTTAAGATGCATTCATGATATTTGCTTGACATGATTTGAGTAGCCCATAAAAGTGATGAGTGACCAAAGCCAACCAGAAAACAGGTTTTTCTTAAGCCAAATGAACAAGTGCCAAACGTTTGTTGGTCCCCACTGGCGGGTATTGGGTTGGGATGCCAATAAGGCCCATTATACTTGCACACACGCACTCACACGCATACATACATGTAAACAACGCAAGTTCACTTTGGTCTGCTTTAGCAGCTTTGATGTGCGCGCTCTTTTGGCTGTTGTTGTTGGTGTTGTTTCTCTCTATTAACGAGTTGGCAGCTACTCGCTTGAAGTTTGTACTCGTTGCAAGTGCAGCCGCAGCCGCGAATAGCATGCCAAAAGAACACACCAAATGTAATGCGCATGCGTTTGGTTTTTGTCGCTTCTCGAATTACATAAGCCTTCAAAAAAACAGATGGCAACACTGTGCGATAGATTGAGGATAGATAAATACTAATCGATAACCGATTATAGCATCTAATTTGATTTGAAATGAAGTGAAACACAACTGTGATAACAAATTATAGTAAACAAATAGATTTAATTATGTATAATTAAGTGTTTAAGATACAAATGTTTATATATTATGAACCTCATATTAAAATATATACAATCAATTAGTTAAGTCTGTATATTAATAAATATCTTTTTCTTTTTGTGTTTACCTTGCAGTAAATGGAACATACAACGAAAGATCGTTTGATAAGTTTAATTTGAAGCAGTTTCGTTGTGGACAACAATAAAAAAACAACGAGACGTCGACTACAAAAACAGCAACGAGAGTTAGAAGATAACTCCAACAACAAAAAGCAGCAAAAGTATCAGTAGGCACCCCACACAGGAAGCGCTGACTTAACAGAAGAATTCGAGGAAGAAGACGAAGAGGAAGTATAAATAACACGCACCGTTATGTTTGTAATGGCTAACAATGTAATGTGGCACAGTGTTGGAAATCGTAATTGCAATTTGAATGCGCGCCGCCCACAATTAGCAGCCGCCAGCAGCGGTCAGGCAAACGCCGACGAAGAAAGCATTTCTGGTTATGCATTAGGCCCCCAAAGGTTTGGGGGCACCATTACAAACAGAAGCAGCAGCTGTAAAAGCAGCGCGACGCGGCAAAAGTCACAAAAGAAGCTCCAAAAGCGGCAGCAACAGAGGCAAAAGCTTCTAGTGAACAAGATGTCTAGTGAAGTAGTGTTGTGAAATGCCAAAAGTCAGCCACTGAAGAAGAAGTGCAACAAAAACTTAGCACCAGTTTAAAAGCAGACCCCTCGCCCCATCTCCCCCCACTTCTCTAAAGTATAATACCATAATTTAGTTACTAAGCGTCGTTATACAGCAAATATAAAAGCACACATATAATTTTTGTAAGCAATTCAATTTGTAAACATGCCCATGTCCACGCACGACACGGTCTTTGTGGAACCCGTCGTCGGCAGCGGCAGCAGCAGCAGCAGCGGCAATAACAGTGCCAGCGCCAGAATTAGCGTCAGTGGGCCGCAGCAGCAGCAACAGCCGCATATTGTCATCGATGGCAGCAGCCTATCAACGCAGGCGCAGCTGAAGCGCATTATGCAGAGGCGCATGTCCATTCAAGCGCAGCCTGCACAAAAGTACGCGGTGCGTACGACGGCAGCGCAACAGCAGACGTCACAGCAGCAGCAACATGAATTGCTAAATCCCCAAATCTATAAGATTGTAACCACAGATGGCAGCACCAGCAATGTTATCATCGATGCCTCAAGTGCAACGCCGCCGCACAACTCCAAGCTGTTGCTTAGCAATCTCACGGTGCTTTCCAAACAGGCGCCGCCCATGTCCTCCCAGTCGCAGCAACAGCAGCAGCAGATCAACTATCTCAGCGCTAAGAATTTGCCGTATGTGACAGCCACGCCCGCTATTAAGCAGCAGCAGCAGCAGCAAAAATTTGGCACCATTAGCGGCTATAAGGCGGCGGGTGCAATTGGCGCCCCCAAGCAGCTGGGCTATGCGCAGTCCACGCAGCAGCCGACAGCGACGCCGCTAATGCAAAAGGTGACGTTGGGCTCACGTGTTGTCACGCGCTTGCAGTCATATGTGCCACCACAACAGCAGCAACACCAGCAGACGCCGCAAATAATTGTGCAGCCAGCGGGGGCAGCTGCGCAGCAGAAATATGTTAATGCCACGGCGCTCAATAGGCCGGCGATAACGACGGCAGCTGGCGGCGCAGCAGCAGCGCTGCTCAAGAAGACCAATCAAAAGATCACCGTGAAAAGTGTTGGCAACATTTTGCAGCAACATCAGCAGCAACAACAACAACAACAGCAGCAGCAACTGAAAGCCTTTATCTCCGCACAGCAGCCGCTGCACAAGGCTGCCATCAAAGCCAAATTCGTTAAGCAATATAACAGCGTTGGTAGCGCAGCAACTGCGCTATCCATTGCTGCCGTGCCACAGCAGCAGCAGAACGCCTACGTCAAGCAGCAGCTAACGCCGAGCAAGGTCGGCAAACTGACGGCCAGCATCAACAATAATAAGTATGTGGTGCAGCAGCAGCAGCCACTGCAACAGTTGGCCGCCAATTTGCCACAGGGCACGCAGCTGCAACAGAAGACGACTACTGCTGCTGGCGGCGGCTACATGCTGCAACAGTCAACGCCGGGTGCCATTAAGTTTGTCAACTCGCATGGCACGGTCATACAGCAGCATCAGCCGCAGGCTCAGCTGCAGGCCAAGCGCATTCACTACAACAGCAGCAGCAGCACTGACAGCAACAACGACCATCATCAGCAGCAGCAACAATCGTCGCTGATCACCGACGATGTGATGATTGTGAATGGGACGCAGATGACGGACGAGCTGTCGGCGCGCATTTTACAGAGTATGGCACAAAAGTCCTTTAGTCAGCATCAGCAACGCTATCAGCAGCAGACACCAACAGCAACAGGGGCAGCAACAGCAATAGCGGGAGGAACAGTTGCTGCAACAACGACAACAAGCATGCCGCCACCGCAGCCAACGTCGACACCCACACAAATTGTCTACGGCGGCAGCAACAATAGCAGCAGCAGCACAGCGGCTGCAACGCCAGGCAATCTGCTGCTGACGCACTATCAAGCAGCGGCAGCAGCAGCAATGTCGCCCAGCTCATCGGCATCGGTGTTAACATCAGCGTCATCATCACCATCATCATCATCGGGCTCATTTCTCACGGTAACCTCCTCCAGCGCACCCTCGGTGAGCATATCCTCGCACGGCTTTGCCAGCGGCAGCGCCGCAATGTCCTCGTACATGTCGGCCACGGCGGCGCGTCGCCAATCGGTCAGTGCGCCGACCAGTCGAGCAGCATCCCTGGAGCGAAAACAGCAACAACAACAGCATCTGCACCACGAAGCAGTCACTGCAGTTGTCACGCGCAAGCCACCATCCAACGTGGTGGAGTATTACAAGCACAGGTGAGTAATTACTTTACCTATGGCATTCAATTGTCTGAGTCACTGGGATCGTTCAGCAGAACAAATCGCTAACTGATTACTTCCGCTGCTTTTTGCTCCCTGTACCCATAAAATGAGTAAAAAGAGGGTAATGTATGTAACAGGCAGAAGAAGACATCTCCGACGCTATAAAGTATATTTATTCTTGATCAGTATCAAAACAAATTTTTTTTCCGATTGGAGATATCTCCCCCTGCAGCCTCGCAATTTGATAAAAACGTTTTACAGCCACAATTTTACAAGTATAGCTTTTGAATTTGGTATGTATAATACTTTGGTCACTCTTAATTTACTGTCCAAATTTCAAGTCGATCGGATAATAAACACAAGTTATTCACGAGATGTGTTTGGCAGTTTTAGACCTGGGTACAGGGAGTTTTGTAGTCGCGTATACTCGACTATAGCATTCTTACTTGTATCGACTGTGGCTGCAAACTTTGACAGATATTTTAGCTTGTTTCCATTTCAGATTCCGATCAAATCATTCGGAATCAAAATTGTTAGGTGTTCTGAATTCCGCAAAACTGATTTAAAATTCGATTGGACTGTCGACTGAAGATTATTCAAATATAACTTTGAAAGAGAAATCGCTTTCATATTCATTTGAAAACTGGAACACAATATCGAAAACGGAAATGGCAACGGGTTTTTTTTTTTAATATGTTGAATGATATTCTTTTAAAATGATGTTTCCACTTAATAAATGATGTCATTATTCATAGAAAGTAACTGAATGACGTGATGGTAATAAATATATCATGAAAGCTAATAGAAAACTTCATACCTTATAGTGTCAAGGATAGTACATAGTACCTAGGTGAGAGTATAATTTGATTCAATTATAGAATACATGCTTTTCACTTTCCTTGATACAAAATGTCACGGTCGATTAGTACATTTGTCAAGGGATTAATGAACAAAATTGTTTCAATTCAAGCTATTAGTTAGGGTGTAATATATAGCAACTTTTTTCGATCTAGTTTGCTTGACGTGTTGCTGCTTGACAGTAGTTGAAGATATTATTGTCTTTAAAATACTATTGTTGAGGAGAATAGTTTGAAACGAAAAAGTGTATTGAGTTCGGAGCATCATGCAGCTCTGTTACCCAAATACTGTATATAGGATTCGGCCGAAGCTATCGATATCGAGACAGAACAGAAGGGATTTCTTTATAATTCGTGTGTAATAATTTGTCAACAAACAACTAAGAACGTTTATTGTGTTTCTGCTTCTGCAGCCTGAGCCACAGCAACAGTACGAGCAATTTAAGCAGCCTGCGCAGCATTAACTCCAACACGAGTCTGCACACGTCGACATCAACATTGGGAACGCCAACGACGCCGCATCTGACGCCAGTGCACGTGGAGGCGCCAGCGACAGTAATGATGAAGCCCCTTCAACAACAGCCACATCCGCAACAGCAGCAGCAGCCACAGCCACCGCAGCTAAACGCAAATGAGGAGGAACTGTACATTGAAGAGGTGCGTCCAGTGCCTGTGCACACGCAGGACTTGCGTCTGCAGCAGCTGCATGCCATCATGCAGGATCACACATACGCCTCTCAGCAGCACCTGCAGCAGCAACAACAGCCGCAGCAGACGCCAGCCACTGGCACGACATCCACACCCACATCCGCGCAGCAGCAGCAGCCACAGCAATGGTCACTTGGTGGCATCGGTGTAACGGTGGCAGGTGCAACCCCAACACCAGGCAGCTACAGCAGCTACTACGGACACCAAAGTGAGTTAATACTTATTAAGAAGGATTGACATAGAGCAAGCTTTCAGTATTGATTGCATGCAATTAAAAAACTCGAAGCTTTCATGTGCTTTCCAAGCTGTTTGCGTGCAAAAAGAGAATGTAATTTAAAACTAGCTTTAGTACAAGGTTTTCTACATACCAATTTAAAACCAAAGTTCACATACTAATTGTCATTTAATTTATATTTTCACAGTTGGACGTCATGTGCCGGACGATGATGCCCATTCCGCTATAAGCGGCAGCTCACGCCTGGCCAGCGCCGACATTGACCCTGGCGAGGAGACGGAAACGGCACCCGAAGCGGAGGCAGAGGACGATTCGGTAACGCGATGCATTTGTGAGCTAACACACGATGATGGTTACATGATATGCTGTGACAAGTGCTCGTAAGTATGCTCACCTTTAGATTCACTGGCCATTTAACTAATCGAACTGTATGATACTTTTGCAGCGCCTGGCAGCACGTGGACTGCATGGGCATTGATCGCCTCAACATACCGGAAGAGTATCAGTGTGAGCTGTGCCAGCCGCGAGCCGTGGACAAGGTCAGAGCACGCACACTGCAGCGCCAAAAGCGCAAGGAGCACATGTTGTTGGTGGCCACACAAGCGGCCAGTGGCGCAGCCGCTATTGCAGCTGCCGCTGCAGCCGCTTCGGCCGCCGCAGCGGGCAATCCAATGAGCGCCGGAGCACCAATAAGTGGTGGTGTCCTATACAACAGTCAGGAGATGCAGCCGCAGCAACAGCAGTTGCAGCAGCATCAGCAGCAGCGTCTTGGCTCCGCTCTCAATGGTGGCTTTGCGACAGGCGGAGTCGGTGGCATGTCCAAGAAATCGAAGAAAACCAAAGATGGCACCGCCACAACGCTCAAGAAGAGCAAGAAGAGCGGCGACAAGTTGTCAACTAGTGCTGGCGGCACTGCCGGCGGGACCTCCAACTCAAAAACGACAAAGAAGAGCAGCAAACGGAAAAGCAAATCAAGCGGCGATGGGCACGGCGGCAGCAGTCCCGCCCTCACCGCCGCTGAAAAGCATGCAGCCAATTTGCGCCAATGGATCGAACACTATGAATATGCGGTGACAAATCATTATTCACCGGAGCTGCGTGCCCGCCTCCATGCCATACAAAAGCAGCCCAGCCTGCTGCAGAGCATACAAAATACAGAGAACAAGGCGCTGCGTATAATTGCTGCCGGTAGTGCCAGCGAACTGGAGAAGCGCGCCCAATTGATACCCTATGCAGGCGCCAAGGTGCTCATCAGCAGCGTCGATCTGGCGCCACATGCGCCCATCCATGAGCTGCGGGGCAAGTACATGCTGACCACACAGTTTCGCACACAGAATCCCACAGTTAACATGAATACGCCGCCACCAAGCAACTATTTGAATAGCTTCAAGGTCCATAAGACACCCGGACAGTTTGTGTTCTTCTATCAGTTGCCGGGAGTTGAGGCGCCCATGCAAACACATCTCCAGCTGAATCAGCAGCCACCACAGCCGCTGCCCGCGTACCTCAAAGGACCCGAAGTGTGCGTCGATACACGCACCTATGGCAACGATGCGCGTTTCGTGCGTCGTTCCTGCCGCCCCAATGCCGAACTGCAGCATTATTTTGAGAAGGGCACGCTCCATCTGTATATTGTGGCGCTAACGCACATACGTGCGCAAACGGAGATAACTGTGCGACATGAACCACATGACCTGACCGCTGTTGAGCACAAGAAATCCCATTCGGCGGTCATCCAGCCAACGAGCACACGCTGCGCCTGTGATCTGGGCAGCGATTGCCTGTTTGCCCTGCCGCTGGCCGTGCAGCAGCAGCTGCAGGCGCCGCCCGCTCAGCCGCGCAGCAGCCATCGCAATAAGGCGGCCGCAGCAGCGGCGGCAGCAGCAGCAGCTGCCAATAGCGCTGCAGCGATCCAACTGACGATGGGTTTGGGCAACACCGTTGCAGCAGCTGCAGCAGCGGCCGCGGCAACAGCACGCAATCGGTCCACATCCTCCAGCGGCGAGAGCAGCCATATGGGCCTGAACAGTCCGCAGCTGAGCCAGCTGAATTTGGGCTTTAAGCCGAGTCCGGCATTGGTAACGGCTACAGTTGGTACTACAGCAGCAGCTGCAATGCTCTGCAATAGCAATAGCAATAGCGGTAACAGCAATAACTCGTGCTCCGTTTCCATGTCCAGTGTGCTGCACGATTCGGGCATCTGCACATCCTCCTCATCGCCATCGGTGTCCATTCCGTCTCCCACGCCCACACAGTTGCAATCGCCCACATTGCAACAGCAGCAGCAACAACAGACGTCGTTGCTGCAGCGGAGCCCAACGCAGCAGCAGCAGCAAATACTTGCAGCGTTGCCTACGCCAATGCTGTTATCGCCACAGCTGCTGCAGAAGCCGGCACAGCCGCAACCCTCACTGTTGCAGCAGCAGCAGCAACAACCACAACAGCAGCAGCAGCAACAGGAGCCGCTGGCGGTAATTGCAGCTGCAGCGGCAGCACAGCGTCCCATGACAACTTACTATTTGCATCCGCAACAGCAACAACAATTGAATGTGCAACGACAACAGCAGCAGCAACAACAGCAGCAGCAGCAGCAGCAACAGCAGCAGCAGCAGCAGCAACAACAGCAGCAGCAGCAACAACAGCAGCATCAACAACAACAGCAGCAACAACAACAACAACAACAGCAGCAACAACAGCAGCAGCAACAACAACAGCAGCAGCAGCAACAACTGCAGCAGCAACATTATATACAGCAGCAGCAACAGCAATTGTTGGCAGATGAGGCACGCATGGCTGTTAGTGCTTTGCAAACGCTGCATGCCACGCCCACGTCGCACATTTCAACGCCCATTAAAGTGACGGCAACACAGCAACTGAAACAGCAGCAACCAGTCCAACAACAACAACAGCAGCAGGTAACGCAGCCACAGCTTCAGCTACAGCAACAACAACAACAGGTCTATCAGCCAGCGGTTACGCCTACAAAAACACCTACCAAGTTGACCATACATCCAACAACCAACAACAATAACAACTGCAGCATCAACAACAGCAGCAACAGCAATAACAATAATAATGCAACGCCAGCAACGCGCAAAACACCTGTAAAAGCTACAACACCAACAACGAGTACTCCTGCACAGGATGCCAAAGAAGAGGAGTCAACGACAGCAACAAGCACGCCAGCAACATCAACGCCAGCAGCCAAAAAGGACAAGCCGAAATCGCGCGAGGAGCGCAAACTTGAAGCCATATTGCGTGCCATTGATAAAATGGAGAAGCAAGAGGCGCGTGGCAAGAAGGTGGGTGGTGCAGCTGCTAGTGGCGATAGCCGTCAGTTGGGCAGCAAGCAGCGTTCCAGCAATTCGCCAGCATCGCCACGCAAACGCAACGCCAGCAGCAATTCGATGAGCGAGTCGACGGACGCAAATGTATCGGGCCTGGGCACGCCAACTAGCAGCAACAGCAACAGTTGCACATCGCGGCGCAACAAAAAGAAACGCAAGGTGAGCCGCAGCAACAATAACAATAATAACAACAAACGGCGCAAGAGTCTAAACGAATCGGATAATGAGTCGCATACCGAATCGGAGCTAACATCACCAGCACCGCAACAGCAGCTACAACTACAGCATCAGCAGCAGCAGCTGGAGCAGCAACAGCAACTTCAAAACAGCAACACCCTACATCAGCAACAATCAGCCGATCAGGCAGCAGGCTTGCTGCTAGCACTGGCGCAGAATTGCGATGCATTCAAGCCGCCAGTACCAACGAGTCCAGCATCGGCAGCGTCTGCAGTAAGCAGCGCTTGTCTGCTCATTGAGGCCGCTATGGGACCGCTGGAGCAGCAGCCACAACAACAGTTGCAATCTCCGTCTGTGGGCGAGTTTAAATTTCCGCCAAGCGGTGCCAAGACCAAAAAGACGCTCATGTCCAGCTGGTTTCAGCAATCGGAGCAGTGTGAGCAGCAGCAGCAACAACAATCGGGCTTGGATAGCTTAGTGCAGGCGGCGATGAGCGAGATAAATGGCTCACGGGAGCAACTGCAACAGCAGCAATTGCAGCTGCAACATCAACATATCCAATTGGATACGCCAGCGCCAGCGTTGCTTAAAGTGGAGCAATTTATAAACCAAGTGGAGGCAACTGAGCGTTTGCAAATGCCATCCGTGCAAAACAACTCGTCGGTGAAAAAGCGCTGGCTGCGCCAGGCCATCAGCGAGGAGACCACAGATGATAATCAATCCTTATCCCAAGCACCTGTTACGCCCACGCCCAGCATATCTCCGCAGCAGTCGCAGTCGCATACGCAACAGCAACAACAGACGCCGCCGTTGCTCTCAAATGGTTTTAGCACCCCACTGAAGAAACGACGATTGGTGGTTGTCAGCAATGGTAGCTTGGAGGATACAACGCCCGAGGAGGCGCACATCGATGTCATTGGCAGTTTCAACGAGGAGGACCAAAAGGTGACACAACAACAAATTGAGCCAAAAACGGAACTCTTGAAAGTAGAGACAAATCATCAGCAACATCATCAGTTCGAGCAAGATGATGATGTAGACATACTACGCTCGCCCAGTCCAGGCGCACAGCAAATAGTGGCTGAAGATAATTTGGTTAAAATTGAGCCAGAGGACACAAGCGCCGCTGCAGAGGATGTCAAAATTGATGTGGAGCGTGAGGAGAGCCAGGCGTGTGATAAGTTTGAGGAGCTGCTAAAGGTTAAGCGCGAGCAGGAGGAGCAAGAGCAGCAACAACAGCAGCAGCAACAACAACAACAGCAGCTTAAGCAAGAAATACTTTCAGACGAGCAACGCGTTTCTAAAATTGAACCCAAATCAGAAGTAAAACCAGAGCCCCCTGCTGCAACTCTTGCTCCAACCAAAGTAGAACCAATGCCAGAACCGAAGCCGGGAGAGTCGCTGCTGCGCAATGCAGCAACAACCACAGCAACAACATTGCTGATGGACTCAGCCAAGGCCACCATTAAACCTCGTGTTAAAGAGGAAGAGGAGCCGGTCAAAAAGAAGCCCAAGCTGGAAGCAACAACAGCCGTAACTACAGCTCCTCAAGCAGCAGCAACTCCAAAAGCCCCAACACCAACAGCCGCAACACCAGCAATAGCAATAGCAACACCAACACCAGCAGTGGCCACATCAACAGCAGTGGCAACAACGGCAACGCCTGCCGCTAGTAGCAAAAATCTAACAGAGCTGGACATTCAGGAGCGTTTGTTGTCCTTCCATGCGGCAAACATATCGTACTTGCAATCGCGCAACAAAAAAGCAACCAGCAGTTCCGGCAAGAGCAACAATATCAGCACTGGCAGCGCTACAGACTTGATTAGCAAAAAGTCCAGCAAGGAGAAGGATGAGAAGCGTGAGCGCGACAAGCAGCTAAAGAAGTCGAAAAAGGATAAAAAGAAGTCCAAGGAGAAGGCCAAGCAAAAGGCAGCAACTATAGCAGCAATGGCGACGCCTGACTTGAAAAAGAAGCCGTCCAAAGAGGGCAAGCAGCAGCAACTAGTGGCAGCAGTAATACCAACAATACCCATGCCAGCAATACCCATGCCGGTAACAACAACCGCAGCAGCAACAACAGCGAATGGCAAGACCAAGCCCAACAACATGCTCGAGCAACAACAGCAGCTGCAACAACAACAGCAGCAGCTACAACAACAGCAGCAGCTGCTGCAACAACAGCAGCAGCAGCTTCAAAATTCGGCGCTGCGTCGTCGCACCATGTCCATGTGTATAACACCGGCCATGCCCACAACACCAACGATGGCAATAGTAACAACGAAAAAGCGCCAAACCAACTTTGAGCAGGAACTGAGCAAACCCAATAGCCAAATACTCAGCAGCAGTTTATTGCTCAACAAAGCGCCGCTGCAACATCAGCATGCAATGCCAACACCAGCAGCAGTGGCAGCAGCGGCGGCAGCAGCAGGAGTTGTTGTTGCTGCGCCCACAAATGCACAGCAGCAGCATCGCAAGGAGAACAATCATCATCATCAGGAGGTCGCTGGATCGATGAGCCTGGCGGCAGCCATTGCCAGTGGCAAGTTGACCGCCATTAGTCGGCGACGCGAGTCCATGTGCGGCAGTCGGCAGCAGGCGGCGTTTATAGCCGCTGCGCTTAAGAAGGAAAAGAAGGAGAAGAAAAAGAGCAAGAAAAAGGATCGCGAGAAGAAGCAAAAGGACAAAAGCAAGGACAAGGATAGGGAGAAAGATAAAGAGAAGGATAAGGAGACGGCAACAAACAGCAAGCCAAAGAACAATCATCAACAGAAGCAGCCGCCCACAACAACGCTAAATGCAATGCCCAAAGTAGCACTCCCTAAACCGGCCATACCTCCACCATCCGTGGCCATATCCGCCGCTCCCATACCCGTGCTTATAACACAGCCAACAGCAGCAATTGTTACAGCCGGCAACAACAGTGGCAAGCAATTGCCCTATTACAACACAATATATGGTAAGTTGCAGGAGCCGCCAACGTTGCCAGTGGTATCAACGCCGCTGGTCAAAATGAACAGCAGCTTGCCCAGTTTGGCCGAATACTTGGATGCCACAAAAGCGAAGGCGGCAGCAGCCGCAGCAGCAGCAGCAGCGGCGGCGGTGGCGGCAGCAGCTGCAGCTGCAGCAACAGTAATTGCCACGCCAGTGGCAGCAACGCACAACGCTGCTGCTGCCGCCGCTGCGCTGGATAGTATGCCGCCGCCAGCAACAACGCCGCTCAAGCTGTACACGCGCACCGCCAGCCATGATCCGCGTTTGAATCCCATGCTCACCGTACCAGAACCGGCGCCGATGCCCAAGCGCAAGCTATCCATTAGCGAGTATCGCATGCGGCATCGTCCATCGGTGGATACGGCGCCCACGACTCCAACGACGCCCAAAACACCCACAACACCCACTACACCCACAACGCCTACAATGGAGCGCTGCTTTGCGAAGCCACAGACGATCAACAAATGCTCGCTGCAGTCGCCAGAACGCTATCAGGCTGCGATGCGTGAGCGTCGCAATTCCATAAGCGTGCACAATAACAACAACAAAGGGCAACTTCACCAGCAACAGCAGGCACAGCAGCAGCCAAAGCAGCTTCCACCGCAGCAACCTCTGCCGCAGTCGTCGGCACTCAAGTGCAACTCAGTCAACTCTGTCAGCTCGGCAGCGGCCACACTCAGTACCGTGAACAGCATTCTAAGTACCGCTCATAAGCTGCACATGTTCGACGACAAGCCCAAAGGTAAGCAGCAACAGCAACAAATCATAATATATACTTATTTAAATATCTGTATCCTTTATTGTCAGGTGGACACTTCAATGCCGCGCCCACCCTGCTCGAACAGCAGCAGGAGAAGATGAGCGAACGCTCGCGTTGCATGCAGCGCACCATTTCCTGTGATTCGCGTGTGATTGAACGCTTGGGGGCTGCTGCCACTACAAATGCCGCAAGTGGCGCCCAGCCGGAGAAGGCAACTGCAGCGAGCTCCAGGCGAGATGGTGCCTAAGAACAAAGCCAATCTGCGAGCTAATGCTGGTGAGTTGGAAACTGGGCAACTGTACTAGAATCAGAAAGTATATTTATTTAAAATTCTTGGCATTGTAAACGAACTCAATGGACGCTATCTAATTTCGAATAACGAGATGCCATTCATTAAAAATAATGTTTTATTGGTCCTCACTTTGTTCGTCACTTTGTTTTAATAAGTTTAAATATAAATTTAGTTGGGGAGATAGATGCGTATAGAGATTAGCGAAGATCAACTTCTTTAAAATGATTAAATTCTCTTTACTTACAAAAGATGCCATCAGCTTCACATTCTTTTACACTAAAATATAATTGTAATAAAATATTTTTTTTATTTTGCCTTTCACAGGTATCGAAAATCGGCCGAAAAACAAGGATAATCCGCAATTATTACCCAGTTAGAACACACAAAATCCGAATTGAACCCAAAATGCAGGCAAATCAAATATTTTGCCATATATGATTATGATAAGCGCTTTCCTTATTTACAAACGTAGAGAAAATCCGGAACATCCGAAACGACAGTCAGAATGAAATAAAATCCTTATTATTTGTGTTGTAAACGCTATTACTCGCTATAATTAATACTACCTAAATACATATATAGTAAGATATATGTATATATGTTAACGATTTGAGATTGAGAAGTAAACAACAGCAAAACGAAAGTATATTTCAAAAGGAATTATAACAAGAAAACCTTCTGCTAAACTACTTATTTAGTTATTTAATAGTCGCGTTTTTTCGTAACAATCGAGCAACTTATATTTCTACTCTATATATATAAATACGATATATATATATATATATATATATAACTTTACATAGCGCTATAATGATATATGCTTAGAAATACATAAGAACGCAACACGCAAAACACATAAACAAATTGAATGTTTAGCAAGTGGTTAGTTAACATTAAATTCCTTTTGTTTTAAATTAATTTAAATACACATGTATATTATTTACATTTTAAGTTGCAAGAATTTTTTACTTTCATTTCATATAACTGAAGTACGCTAAAGATAAAACGAGAAATTACCTTTTTTATTCTTTAACTTTAATAGTTGTAATTAAAGGAAAAACCTTCGAGTATGTATTTAATAAACTATCATATTTAATTAACAGTAATAACAACCATATAACCAGGCTTAAAACGCAAGCAATACTACAAACCAAAATTAAAACCAGATAAACAAAAAGAAAAATGAAAAAAAAAACAAACAAACTTGGCAAACATAAAAAACCTGTAAATATGTATTTGCAAAGAAACGTAAAGGAGAATCGCATTATTTAAAAAAAAAAAATTGTACATAAACATTAGCGTCAGTTTTATTGTTAATTGGAACATAGAAACAAAATAACGCTACTCTAGTTTGTAAGTTTGAAACATTGAAAAAAGAGTACAAAACGCGAGTTAATTGAACGTAATTAAGCTTAAGCAATAACTAAAACAACAACAGATTTATTATAATTACAATGTATATAAAAGGCTCTTAACGAGGCCGTCGCTACATTAGCTATAGGTTTGCCACTAAAACGCTGCCCCTAACGCCCCGATCACCCTACCCGTACACCACACTCTCATTACACAATTTCAGTTATAGCTTTTGTCTGTAGATCCTTTCTACGGAACCGAAAACTACACATTTGAATTATTTTTTATATAGATTGGTTTGAATTGGTACAAATTTCAATGATGCAAATTTTTCAGTTAACAAACGGTTTATTCAGCTTTAATTAAACAGTTCTTTTAACCTTTTCAAATTCATTGGGGAAATGCAGCATTAATAAAAACATAAAAACCAACTTTTGACCCTGTGAATATGTATATCTAATCCAATAATTAAGAATTAAAAACCAAACCGATTCAAATGTTAGCGGACGTTTTTAAGTAGCGATTTTTTTTATATTTTTTTTTTACAAATTGAAAATATATTTAAATTTTGTATATAACAACAATTTTTACACTTAACAGTTAAGGAAACAAAATGTTGTAGGTGAAGAGAATTTTATCTTATTATAATTAATACAGGATATACAATATTAAAATCCCAAGTTCTATAGTATATGCTGATTCAGATGGTTACAAATTGAGTCTTCTAAAATGAAACGTTCGTAATTTAGTGATGTCGTTCGAAAAACAAGTCTTTGGACTGACCCGAAGATATCTCATATTGCTTCTTCCTGTTTTACGCCGGATATTACGATACATGCAGCATTTATAGCGTGCACTTGAACTTAGCTGAAGTAAATTTATAGCTAGACTAAAATCAGATGTAATGGAAAGAAGCCAATCACTGCTATTCCCTAACAATCTTTATTAAAATTACGCAGTTTGATTTTGATTGGCTCTTTTAGAGGAGAATATGAAAGCGTAACTCCGTATCTTCGTCATATAGTTGGCTTTGTTGTGTTTTCAATCAATGGTTCTCCCTAGGAATCATTTGTATAAGGAAATCATTGAACATATCACGCTATATAGGATTTACAAAGTTTTAAGTTTTTTTCCCCCATAAACATAAATAATAGTGTATTTTATATATGAGATACTGCTACTGCATCAGTCCAAGACTTTTCATCGACATCTGAGCCTACAGTATGTAAATTAATAGTTTGAGAAACATTCGATACAAATTTGTTCAGTCAAGTATCCATCTCGAAATACGATTATTTCACAAAAGAATTATTCAAATATTTTTAAATGCTCTTGTTAAAATGTAGAAGCGTAGATGGTATTGAGATAAATTTTAGATTTACATACTTTATAAGAATTTGTTGCTTTTTTTATGGGTTTTTCTTTTTGTACATACATTAACAACAAACACACGAAAGATTTTTGTAAGGAAAGAATTGTAAAATACAACATGCAAATTTAAGAAGCCGATTTTATAAAAATATATATTGTTAATTTATTTAAGGTCTGTATAATACTTATATATTGTAGTTTATAAGTTTACAATATACACACACCTTACACAAATTTGTAACAGTTCGTAATGAAAGTTGAAAAAAAACACAAAAAACAAAAATATGAGTAGAGAATCACACAAGAAATTATATATAATTTATTTTGAAGGAAATTCATTTTTAATTTTTAAGTATTTGCATAATTTTTGAGTGCAAATTTGAATAATAAGATTAGCGTTTTTAGCCTTACACTTTGGTTTAACTGATGTACATTAAATATGTTAATTATTTACTAAAAACAAAACACACACACAAAACATGCGCGAATGTTAATAACACTTCCGTCTGTAAAATATATTAAAAATTGGATTCGTAAGATTCTTTACCAATATACAAAAAAACGAAAAACACAAATAAAACGAAAATAAAATGATAACATTTTAAACAATTGGTTATTTTCCTTGGGGGTCTTAGTACTATACATATTTCTTCCTTGAAGAAATAGGTTATTGTGTTTTGTTAGCTCATAAGTTATGAAAGAGAGGAAACTCGTGAGTTTTTATTTGAAATGGGCTTGCAATGGATACTAGTGGTGATTCTTTGTTTCTCTTCGAAGAAATTGAATCGCTGATATCTCTGGAACACCTACGAATTTTCCAAGCTAAATTGAAAACAGCAGTTTGAAAGCATTGTCAAAATGTAGAATACACCTGTATTTTTCTCGTTTATCAATATGTAAAGAATCTCGCATTCCAATAAGAGGATTATTGTTTCTGCCCATATGCGATATTTCCCCATCGAGAATTACAAACCAGATAAAGTGCAGCTATAGCTAGTTGGAACAAAGTTCAGTGCACGGCTGGTCATTGTCATCTAAACTTATCGCCTCAGAGTGATTAGGGCCAGAAAGACAATTGGAATATATATAGAACTAAGAACTCGGAGCAGCGATAAGCAGTCAAAGACTTGGATTGCAACACAGTGTTGATACTATATCAGACTTGGACTATAAAGACTTGGATTACAAAAGAGTATAGACACATGGTTTATTGCTTATTTAAAGCCCTTGGGGCATGAGAATAAAAAAGTACAAATTACATCATATCAAAGCTTAGGATAACGCTCTACATTTCCACATAGGTTGGCATGGTCATGACACCGCAGTTGTTTTTGCGCGCAGACATTAAAATGTACCCATCATTGCCCCAGTAAGTGGACCAGGAGTTCTTAACCAGCCAGTAATCATCGCCGTTGATGGTGCCAAAGCCCACGGCCAGCACAGCATGATCGAGGCCATCAACATCGTTCTTGCACTCTGGCTCATAGTAGACACCATGTGAGTAGAAGCTGAACGTCTTCGGTGAGGCATCAATGGCTACCGAGATGGGACCATGCTTGAGCAGGGCCAACTTAAGGGCGTCGGCGTCATTGGAGGTGACATTGACAAAGCCTGTGATGGGTGCCACGAGCGTGACATTGCTGATGTGACAGTAGCCATCCTGGCCGAGATAGGGGCCATACTCCTCTTCGGTGGGTACGCCGCCAACTTGCATCATCCACTGATAAACGCGGAAGTCCTCGCCGCCATCGCAGCCATTATTGCCATAGCCCCAGGAGCAGTCGATCAATGCCTGCTGGGAGAGACGCACCAAATCGCCGCCGTTCTTAAGGAAGAACGCGCCCTCCAAATGTCCAATGGTGCCAAAGGACCAGCAGGAGCCGCACACCGATTGATCTGAAAGCGTTCGTTGTTACAAAAATGCAAAAAGGATGTGGAACCAGTGTTGTACCCACCTTTAACGGGACTCACAGCGCCATACAAGCGCCAATCGTATTGCGAGGGAATCTCATCCTTGTGCTTGCTCACATCATAGGGGAAGGGCTTGCCAGTGTTGTAGACACCGGATGATTTGTAGCCGCGTCGCGCCTTTAGCTCCTCCTCGCTCTTATCGGCCAAATGATTGACGGCCAACGTATAGCTCAGCTTGGCGCGATTCTTGGAGTGAATGTAGCGCAAGTTCTGGCGGAATATGTTCTTGCGATGCTCGTGCTCCTTCTCGTTGCGATAGTCCATGCCATGCTTGCGCTTAAAGTGATGGAACGCCTTGTCCACGTGCTCATCGTTGCCGGAGATAAACTCTTGCATGGGATTGAATGTGGCAAAGTGACCGCTGCCCGGCCCAGGGAAAGCCGTGCACGTAAGGGTCTCATCGATTTCAAACACTTCATTGGGTATATCATCATGGTCGTAGCTATCGTAATCCAGATAATAATGATCGTAATGGGAACCCAGTAGCGTGTTATAGCCGCGCATTTCATAGCGCACCGGAATGGGCATACGGCTGGCGGGATAGTGGGGTGACTTCTTATAGCGCACCCACAGCGTATACACGTTCTTCTTCTGGCCAATGATCTGCTCCAGCCGGAACTTATCGCACGTAAAGCCCAGGAATGTCTCGGTGCCCATCAGTTCAAAAGGTTTAGCATCGGGCAAAATGCTTTGGATTTCCACAGGCTGTTCCTTGGTGCCGTTCACCTGCAGGCAGCTCAGCTTGTTGAGCTCATTCTTTGTGGTAACTGGCGCCAGTTTCAAAGCGGTGCCAAAGTTAGCCTCCCCGGCAAGCTGATAGGTCTTCACCATCCCCCCATAGTAATCAATGCGCGAGCGTTTCGTGTTCTTATCATACCAGGCATAGAAAGGCTCCGCTATCTCTGCGTAGGGTATATAGAGTGTGCCCTTCACAATATAGTTCGGATCCCAGCGAGGCGGCTTTGTGCCATGAGCTGTTTAAAGAAAAGGAAAAACAAACGGTAAACTTTAGCAAGCTTTAGCGGTAAATGGCAGCCATTGCAGTTAACGAATACATTTAGATATGTATGTATGAGTACACAGTGAGAAAAAAATGTTTACGTACAGTCTGCTTTCTTAAGAAAACTAACAAATATATGCAACCAATAAAAACATCGTTATGTATTGAATGGCAAGATATAGTATGACATTGTAATTAAATTGCAAAAACAATGATAATTTTATAAGGAGGTCGTATTTAACCGAATTTGACCTGAGTACTAAGCAAAATAGAAAAAAATTAATTATGCATGTGTATCATCTTTTTGTTTTAACTTCAGAAAGTGAATATTTTAGAGGTTTACTCAAACTTTCTTTGCCGACAGTACATATACATACATACATGTTCATGTATGAACATGTATGTATGTATATCTCACGCCACGCTTCCAATACATACATACGCACACACACATACTTAAAAAAGCCGCTTAGACAGTCAAAAGCGCAATTGTTTTCTTTGTTTAGAAATTCCTATTTTGTGCAATTATTAAATGTTACTCACCTGCCAGCACTAAGACTGCCAGCAGCGCCAAGTTCAACCACAAACGCATTTGAACTATTCACTACTGCTATTAACTATTGAAATTGCACTTTGGTTTAAAATTAACTGCGTCTATGCTGGAAGTCGAAATCCAATTGGAATACTTCTACAGCCTATCAAACGACGAAAGCTCGCATGAGCAAAGAGCGAGAGAGAGGTTGCGCAGATAACAGTTGTTAAAGCTTAACATGATCATAGCATTAGCAGAACAGCTAACAGAATGTGTGACCAAATGTTGCAAATTAACTAATGCCGATTTGGCGCTTGCTCGAGGAATGTTTAAAATTTTGATTAAGTAAATGGCATTAGTGACAGTTAGCATTAAGGATATTTTCAAGAAATTATTTTGAGTGCGCTAAGCGAACCACTGCTGCCGATTGTAAGCTCTATGTGACTCTCTGCTTTCCTGGCGCACTCTCACTGCACATTGGCCCGAGCCTTGGGGGCTGGCTGCCCAGGACCCGAACAGACGCTAAGCAACCACCAAGCGAGCAGCATCGTCGTGCCAGTCCGTGCAGTGTCAGTTAGTGTGCCAACAACACCAGTGAAAAGTTCGCAAATATATAAGGTACATATAGTATGTATATATATGCATACATTGGTATGTAATTTAGCTGTAGCCCCTAAGAGTGGGCTATAAATGTTTTAATGCGATTACCCGACGTGCAAGACATGGATGTGCATTGTGGATTAAAGTACGACAATTGTATCCGTACAAGTGCGCGTACCTGAAATTGCATTATCTTTTCATTGCATTTTCTTTACTGGGACAAAGTGTCAAAGTGATGTGGTAAACATGATTAATTGTGTGTATATAATTACCATAATCGTTCATTCAATTAAAAGTTTCAAAATGTTGTGAAAGGTTCAAAAGTTATCAATAATATGATAGGAATCAGGCCGAAATTGGGAATGAAAATTAAATGAGAATTTTCTTTGGATTCATTGGTAAGTAATCGCATTATTGTTGTTGTTTAGCTAATTTACATATGTATACATATTTTAATATATACTGGCTTGTATATCAGCAAGTTTGATATTTTTTGCTCTTACCAAAATCGTTACGTTTTCATAGAAAATTCAGTGGAAAAAACTTATTAATAGGAGGTGGTTCGAACGAATTACCAGTCATTATTAGTTTGTTAGAAATCAGTAATTTGCCCATAATTCATTATCCGTACGTCTGGCGCCATTTTGAGTGCTTTAAAGTCATTATGTATGTGTATATTTGATAAATAGTATGAGGTACATGTGTACATATAAGCTTATATTACATAGTTAATGAGTCTTAGAATTTGTATTTTGATATAGTAGTATTTTCACGGATTAAAATTTTTGGTCACTCTATAAATTACATAGCAATGGAGGCAGGTAAAAATAGTATTGAAATTATGAAATAAATAAGAATAATAAATACGAGAATTGTTTACTTTTGTATTGTGCATAATTTTAGAGAGCTCTTTAATTAAATATGTGAAGAAAATTATTTTTATTTTAATTTTGAGAACTAAAGCATATTTGACAATGTAAAGATTACGAATGTAACACAGGAAATATCAATGGTTTCTAAAGAGCAAGCTTAAAAGCCTTACTGGTTGCAGTCAGAATGAAATGCACTTAAATCCAAAATCGTACTATCTGCCAGACATCAAACCAGTCAAAGGTATAAAGGTTCAAAGGAGTGCACCTTGCGTGAAGCAAATACTCCAGAGAAGGAGCTTTGTGTCGAGTGCACTTTTAAGAAACCCGTTCTAAATGTATTTTATGTATGTATGTATGCAAGTGTATGTACTATTTGCATACATACATATATGAATGTGTGACTGTTTGTATCTGTGTGCAAGTAGACATTTCGATGTGTGTAACCTACATTTTAAACGACAACTATGGCACATATGTATGTACATATGTACATACATAACAAGTCAAATCCGTGACCGAAGTCCTAGTCGTTGTCGTAGGCGGTGTGCTGCTGCCATGGGGCAAGGGGGCGGTGGTGCAGCAGCGACGGCGGTACATGTATATTTGCTTTTATCAGTGCCGAAAAATACACAGACACAAGCCCACACACACACACACAAATGCAGGCTTCACAAAATCTTATATACCATTAGCAGGCGCTGCTCTCAGGGGCACGACGAGTACTCTCGCGAGAGTCGCCAACACGAATCCAGTTCGTTGCGTTTGGTGCTTCCGTTGCCAAATACATGCTCTCTTCATCTTTCTCTCTCTACCTCTGGCTTCTTATGGGCGCGCGTTGTCCACTAAAGGCTACACCGTGCTTTCCTTGCTTTTTTTGCCTTCCCCAACCTGGTTGTTGTTGTGCGTAGCAGCATTGAATTTCCGCTTTTTCTGCCCCATTAGAATTTCCATTCATGGCGTTGCGGATGATACACTTTTGAATGCTTTGTTGGGGCGCATAAATATATCACGCACTTATAGCAATTGTCCTGTTCCACTCCAATTTATTACACCTCTGTAATCTGTACGCCAAATTACATAAACAGTTTGTAAAAGGCACTTGCGATATTAAATAATTAAATAACAATCAAATTTTGAATTAGTGCCCCATTAGGCAACTTTCTGTTTCTTAAAATATTCAATAATACTCGTTAGTACGCAGTGGAAGTTGAAATAAATATCCTTTTAGAAACAGCGCCTTAGGGAACATCTTCCTTGAATGACAAAGTAATATTCATAAGTTGGGCATCTTCCTTATTTTATAAAAGATTCACAAAATATATGCTAGTACTTGCTGGAATTTCTCAGATTTTTGTATTTTGCTGTGATATTAAATAATTAAATACAAGTATATATCATTTTTCGCGAACTTACCTGTAAACCTAACCTTAAAAATCTAAAATTATCTTTTGTACTCACTGGAAGCTTTAATATCCTAGTATTACACAAAAGTTTATAGTTGAGTTAATCAAACACAGTTCATAATTCAATAAGGATTAAAACAGATTATATAGCCCCTTTTGACCCATTTTATGGGTACGGGGAGTAAAAAGTTTAATATAAGAATTACGATAGAAGTAAATTGCATGCTAAGATTTAAATCAAAGTATATTTTAAATTAACGTATTATTATTTGTTATTGAGCAATGATTCTGCATAATATAATGTAATATCGATTAACGGATAATTTGTGAGAGTATTCACTTGACACGCTTTACAAAATACACACCACGCGCAGCCCACTTCAATATCCTAAGCTATTTTTATGCCATTTGCCCATTGTTTAGAGCACATTATCACATTTTCCTCTTAAGGCATCAGCTACAAATATTAAGATTGACAGAGCGGCAGTTACCGAGCGGTCGGGCGACGGGGGCAGTCAGGAAGGTAAGGCAGAGAGAGCATCAACTAAAACGATGATTCAGATTGTTGCCACACTTTGCACACAAAGCTGAGTCAGCGGGTGGCGGTGGCTAAAGTGTCTATGCAATTGTCTGCTTGGTGGGGAGCTTGGTGGGTGTTGGGTTGCGGGTATGTGCGGGCGGCGGGGTGGGTAGAGGGGGTTCTGCTGGCACTACATGTCATACAAACACTTGGATACGAAGTGGCATTCATGTGTGCTTGCCGCAGCGCAGTGGATCTCTAGCTGGCATAGGCAATGCCAGGATGCTGGGCTTGAATGCAAAACAATGGAACCATTGTGGTAACTGATGTTGTTGTTGTTGTTGCTGCTACTGCTGCTGCTATTAAACAATTGTTGCCTGACGTAGTTGGTTGCTGGGTAGCATTATAATTACCAGTTGCTGCTGTGTCTAGTTGCTATTTATAGTTATTGCTTGTGTGGGCATATGAGATCCCATTGAAAGTGAGATAAGAATATTAAAAAAAAAAACTTTGACGTTGAATGTTTTTATGCGGAATATGAGTCGCCTGAATATCATTATAAATAACTATACATTCCTAGAAATTCTTTTCCTGTCCTTAGACATATGAGTGTTACTATGCTTATGGTTTTCCGAGGCTATTTTTATTTAATTTCCTCTTTTTTGTTACTAACTAACCAACTTTTCTAAATCAATTTACTTTTCCACTTTAAATGTTACTATATCTTAAATATTTCTCTGTTTTTACTTGTATTATAATGTCTTAAAAATGTTTTTTAGTTTGTGTGTTCTTAGCTAATTCCTACTTAATATTTCTAAGGCGCTTTCCTATTCATGTTTTTTCTTCTTTTGTATCTATTCCTACACAGTTCCTTCATATTCCTTCATTTCTATCGCCTAATTCCATTTAGCTTATATGTTTTCTATTGATTTTTGCCTCTAATCTTTGAAAAATTGTTTCTTTTAGTTCATTTGTAGGACTCTTTCCCCTTAATGTCCTACCCTCTTTTATATCTATTCGTTTGCAGTCATTCATTCTTCATTCCTTTCGCATTTATTTATAGCTCTTAAGTCCTCTTTCCTATTTTGCACCCGCCACTTTTTTAGGCATTTCCTATTCCGCGCTGCTTTCTTTATTAATTACGTAGCTGTTGGGCTTAATATCTAAATCTCGTAAGTCCTACTCAGACCGAGGGCAAAACGCATGGGAGTCGAAACGAAAGGGGTGTCCACGAGTCCTTTGGCTTGCACGGCCTCCCCCAGGATGTGCTGGTTGCCAGTTGGCAGATAGGAGAATCCCTCATGAGCAGTGGCACCTGACAGCTCGCGCTTTTCTGCGTTGGAAGGATACGATTTCATCGTGTCAATGCCACCACTGATTTAGTGTAGTGAGAATCCATTTCCGCCATTTCATTGTGTAAATTGTGGGCGTAATCAATGAAATGTTGTTCGAAGAGGGAAGCCAGTTTACGCTTCTTAAAGAATTGGCGTCCCTCCAAGTAGCCAAGTTGCGGCAAATGCCCAGCTAGATTGACAGTCTTTTTTCTTCTTGACGCGTGTTACAGCGCCCCTTTCATGCCAATCAATGGATTTCAGTAGCACTTGTTGTTATTTCCATTATGCAAGTCCAAACCTATTGAAACCCCATGACATAGCTAACCTTAAAACCTTGAAAGAATCGTAGTTTCTCCTGTGTTCTAATTTGTAGGGTCGCCACCCAGCCTCTTATCGGGAGGGGTCATTTACTAACGCTGGCCACACCCAGCACAATAATTACTACTTTCAGCAGCCCTAGACTTATCACAGATCTCGGTTTATTACTGACCAGCTCAAATGCAGCAACAGCTTTTAAATTCTCGTATGTAGCTGCCAAACAGACGGGTACTCGTATCACACACATGTAAATATTATGTGGGTTAGCCTTATAGCACTAAAAGTGCAAATGCAAAAAACAATTGCCTTAATGTTTTGGTTTAAGTGAACTGAAAACAAAACTAAGGTATGTCATAATTTTAGATCTTCTTATTCCCTAGCAGAGGGTATTATAATTTTATCCCGAAATGAGTAATGCACTGATGGAGACGTTTCCGACCCAACAAAGTATATATGTATGTATATTCTGAATAAGCATCCGTCTGTTTCTATGCGAACTAAACTCTCAGTTTTAAAGCTATCGTAATGAAACTTGGCACAGACCTTTCTTTGTGCTAAAGGCAGTACATATGTTGGAACCAGTTGGAAAGGACCACTATAACATATAGCTGCCATAGGAATGATCTGTCGATAACTATGTTTTTGTATAAAAAACTCTTTTGTTTATAAAGGTATCCTTACCAAACTCACCCAAACCGAATCTCTAGAGAGCTTATACTATCTGACCAAATTTGTTCAAAATCGGACCACTATATCACATAGCTGCCATGGGATCGTGAAAAATGAGTTTTTGTATGAAATACTGTTTGCTTATACAAATATTAATTAATGTATTAACGTCTACGGCTGATCGATAAAATGAGAGACACGCCAATCATATAAACCCTCTGGCCAATGCACTTTAATTTGACATAAGGAATCCTAAACTCAGGAGACTCAAGCGCACATTCCTTGAACAGCTGCCAAGCCGCAGTCTCCCTGCCAAGCGCTCACGGTTTGCTCATAGCCCTGCCTTACCATCAGCCCACTCCAGTAAGGCACTTTCATCATCACCCCAAGCTGACAGCTTGTGATGATAATCTGGTGGTAAAATCGGACATTTATAAAATTTAGGATTTTTTTTCTCTCACCGTCAAAGCCAGTCCTACTCGTGTTTCTAAATTATTTTCTAATGAAACGCTTTTTAATTTAAATCCGCCATATTAAAAAAAAAGAAAGGATATTACATCCAAACTAAGTGAGAGTTTTATTATACTTCAAAAAGTTTCCTATAATCTTATCAAAATCGGACCACATTGCTCCCACAGGAGCAATCAGACGAAAATTAAGTTTTGTATAAAAATTAATTCCCACTAGGGTTTATACTAGCTTCGGCACTCCGAACATAGACGTCCTTTTTTGTTTCAGTTTAATAATGAGAGGTATTTGTTTTGTTAAAGAAAACCAATTGTTTATTTTTGTTAATTAATAAGTTAGCTGTCGGACACGCCCGAAAGTCAACAAATTTTAAATCAACGCATTATTTTTTGGTACCCTTGCAAGCAGTTTCAATATCCATAAATATACCCTCATCTTTTATGTTATGTTATTTTTGTGTTTGCACTGTGAAATTGGCTGATAATAATGAAAATGTGCATTGAATTCCTAAACGAGTTATGTTTTTTGTAACGTTCGTAACGAAACAAAGATCTACGAGACTATAAAAACTGTAGACATGAAACTTGGTACTTAGGTTCTCATTTACTATAGGCAGATAAAGTTTTCTTTTACTTTTGTATATTCCTTTCAGACATCGCGCGATTTGATTTGAGCTTTTAAAACATAATCTTTATAGTATTTTCTGTACTTATTCATCTGTCCCAAGACATATGCTTTAAATTCGAGTAAATAGCAAGGAATGACATAAAAAGCTATGCATTAACTGTTTAATGATGTAAAAATGATATAACATTGAAATTTGTTGATAAAAACATATATTTGATCAAATTGCCATGATAAGTCTTAAAGTAAATTATTTCATTAATACAAGTTAGATAAATTTGATTTGTGAAGAATCGATGTATATAAACCATTTAGATCAGGGGATAAATTGGCCAGCTGGCAATATCGCAGAGATTGTTCTTATTGCGAGCCACGCGGAAGAAGCCGCTTTCGCCCCAATTGCCCCAGGAGTTCTTAAGGATCCAGAAATCGCCGTCTTTTGGATCCTTGCCGTAGCCCACAAGGACAACAGAATGGTAGTAAGCCTTCGTAGTGCAGGGGGTATTATAAATTCCAGTTTTATAATGTTGCATCTGTGTCACTTCGAGGGTTACCGATATGGGACCCTTGTCAGCAAGTGCTTTTGCCAAAGCGGCTTCATCGGCATAGTTGACATTAACTTCACCTTGGATTGTGGTCCCGATCTTGTCCTTTTTGAAACGACATGTACCCAACTTGCCTTCATAGGCATAATCGCCACGGGGATTTATACCTTTATTCTCTTTAACATAGCGGAGAGCCTCATGTGGTCTGCCACATTTGCAGCCTTCGTTGGTATAGGGCGCGACACTGGAGCAGTCCACCAAATTCTGTTCAGAGAATTCGACCAACTTCTGATGCTTTTTAAAATATTGACCCTCCAAAGTGCCAACTGCAGCGAAGGCGTAGCAGGAGCCACAAGTTTGCCCTTGGTCCTTTACACCCGTGACACCACCCAATGTGCGCCAATCCACGCTATCTGCAGTCTTAACATTTTTGGGCGGGTTGTAGGTATATTCAGCATTGAAATCAGTCATGTTCAAGCTGCACGGAATAAGGGATACGAATTCCTTATGCAGCAGATCCGTAAATTGGTTCACGCCCATCTTATAGGTCTCTTCGCCTGCCTCGTAACGTGCATTGTGCTTGTCAATCAACTCCTTGTTGTCCTTGAAGATCTGCTTGCGCAGGAGCTCCTCGCCGTCATCTAGGTAGCTTTTCTTGTGCTCCACTTTGAAGGACTCCCACTCAGCCTCGAGGACATCGTTATAAGTAATGGCCTGGACGAATCCAATTAGTGCAATAAGTACAATAACTGCCCTCATGTCTATGTTCACTGAGAAACAAGCACTAACAGATGCAACTCAACGGAATTGCACTCATTTTATAGTCGGGTTAGTCTGGAAATTTGCAGTGACTAAGCCGAATAGTTCCTTTCATTCCAATATCGTCCCGCATGCTATTATAAAAACTGCATTGTTTACATAAGATTTGTGCTACTATTAATTATACTGGTTCTGACACATTCTGTATACAGTTTTTTTTTTAAAATAGTCTGAAATGTTAAGTTGCGAGCAGAATTGGTTGATGGCTGTCTTGTAGGTCTTATTAATTATCCTTAAAGATTGGCTAGTTGCTCATATAATGTGAACTTATTGAAGTCGCCAAGAATGCTCTTTTATTTATATGCCTCGTTAGTCTGGGCAGTCACCCTTGATCAGCTTACCCGCAGAGATTTATTAAAAATCTATTAACTTTACTGTTCTTTCAAACCTTTTTATTCAAATTTAAGTTTGCAATGTTTTTAAATCGTTTTTACAAGTTGTATAGAATAATAATTACTTTTTGTTTTCTATAGAACTTATGTACTATATAGAATATTCACACCAAGGGATATGCAGCATAGCTGGTAACATAGCACAAGTTTTGATTATTGCGAGCCATGCGGAAGTAGCCATTTTCACCCCAGTTTCCCCAGGAGTTCTTAAGGAGCCAGTAGTCGCCGCCTCTGTTATCGTGGCCATATCCTACCAGAAGAATAGCGTGAAGAGAAGGTGTTGCACTGCTGCAGAGTGTATTATAAACTCCAGATTTGTACAATTGAAGATGAGTAGCATCGATGACTACCGAAATAGGACCCTTTTCAGCAACTGCTACGGCCAAGGCATATGCATTATTTTGTTCAACTTGCGCGATTCCTTTCACCATAGCGGCTACTGCGCCCCTCCTGAATCGACATCGTTCCATGCGAGCTTCATAGGGATACGACATTTCGGCATTAATACCACCTGAGTCCCTTATATAAGCTAAAGCGTGAATGGGCCACCCACCACAGCATCCCTTGAGATCATAGGGTTGTACCATGTAGGAACAGTCAATCAAATTCTGCTCAGATAGGGATATCAGCCTCCTTGTCTTTATAAAATAGTGACCCTCTAGCATGCCGGTTGTAGAAAAGGCCCAGCAGGAGCCACAATAATTACCCTGATTTTTTACTCCCGTGACAGCACCTTCAGTACGCCAATCCTTACTTGCCGGGATCTTAGCATTAGCGGAAGGAGTGAAAATATAGTCGACATTGTCGGTTGAGTTTGAAGTAATACTGGAAAGCATACGACTTTGGAATTCTTCTTGTTGCAGATCAGCAAATTGGTTTACGCCCATCTTGTAGGTCTCTTTGCCTGCATCGTAGCGGGCATTGTGCTTTTCAATCTTTTCCTTATTGTCCTTGAAGATTTGCTTGCGGAGTAGCTCCTCGCCGTCGTTTTCATATTCTTTTTCGTGCTCCAATTTGAAGTACTCCCACTCCTGTTCAAGCACCTCAGTATGAGTTATAGACTGGACTACTCCAGCCAGAGCCAAAATCACAATAATTGCCTTCATGTTTGGATTCACTACAAAGCGTAAGACGAACTGATTGAAGTCAACCAGAATTCACTCTAATTTATACCCGTAATCAGTCTGATATTTTGATTATACACATATAGCTATGAGTCTTGCCAAAATGTCCCGCATAGATTGGTTGTTAATCATCATTTTTTGGAGCATATTAATTTCTCCCGAAATTTGATATTCTGTGGGCTTGAGCAGTTTACTCAAACTGTACACATTTACGTTCCCATTTTCACAATCGCCAAGGTCTGAAGTTGAGTCAATCGGCTGATTGTCTGTTTCTATCTTGATGAAACTTGGCACAACTGCTTATTTTTGTTGCAGGCAGTACATATATTGCAACCTAGCGAGTCGGATGACTTAATAATATAGTTGGCATATAATTGATCGGTCGAAAACTGAGTTGTTGTATGAAAATCTTCTTAGTTATGAAGATATCCTAAACAATCGCACCAAATTAATGTTCCATTATGTTGTATCTTGTAGACCTGTACACCTGATTGGTAACATTTGCTAATCATATCATGGAAGATTTTCTAAGACAGTTTCTAATTTATTTCCCAAACTAATGAATTGGCAATCACCCTTGTTCAGTTGACCCGCATAAATTTATTAGAAATTTAATATTTTTTTAATAAGTCTCATATTTAAATGAGGTATACTGTTCTTTGAAACTTTTTTATATTAATTCAAGTTTGTAATGTTTTTACAAGTTGGATAGCATAATTATTACTTTTTGTTTTCGTTACAATTTCTTTATCTAGAATATTTACACCAAGGGATATACTGCATAGCTGGTAATAGAGCACAAATTTTGATTATTGCGAGCCATGCGGAAGTAGCCATGTTCACCCCAGTTTCCCCAGGAGTTCTTAAGGAGCCAGTAATCGCCGCCTCTGTTATCGTGGCCATATCCTACCAGAAGAATAGCATGTAAAAATTTTGCTCTACTGCAGGGTGTATTATAAACTCCAGATGAATAAAATTGAAGATGAGTTGCATCGATGACTACCGAAATAGGACCCTTTTCAGCAACTGCTGTGGCCAAGGCATATGCACTCTGTTGAACTTGGACGACTCCTTTGACCGTAGCACCTATTGTATTCCTTCTGAATCGGCATTGATACTTCTGAGCTAGATAGGGATACGATGACTCGGTATCTACACCACCATTGTACTGAATGTACTTTAGAGTGTTAGCTGGCCATCCACCATGACACCCATTGTCATAGGTACTGCAGTCTACCAAATTCTGTTCAGATAAGGATACCAGCTTCTTTGTCCTTATAAAATGGTGACCCTCTACCACGCCGGTCGTAGAGAATGCCCAGCATGATCCACAATAACTACCCTGATTTTTTACTCCTGTGACAGCACCTTCAGTACGCCAATCCTTACTTGCCGGGATCTTAGCATTAGCGGAAGGAGTGAAAATGTAGTCGACATTGTCTGTTAAGTTGGTACTAATACTGGAAAGCATACGACTTTGGAATTCTTCTTGTTGCAGATCAGCAAATTGGTTTACGCCCATCTTGTAGGTCTCTTTGCCTGCCTCGTAGCGTGCATTGTGCTTTTCAATCTTTTCCTTATTGTCCTTGAAGATTTGCTTGCGGAGTAGCTCCTCGCCGTCGTTTTCATATTCTTTTTCGTGCTCCAATTTGAAGTACTCCCACTCCTGTTCAAGCACCTCAGTATGAGTTATAGACTGGACTACTCCAGCCAGAGCCAAAATCACAATAATTGCCTTCATGTTTGGATTCACTACAAAGCGTAAGACGAACTGATTGAAGTCAACCAGAATTCACTCTAATTTATACTCCTGGTCAGTTTGACATTTTGCACAAAAAATTACAGTAATTATATATATATGTATATATGCCAAAATGTCCCGCATAGATTGGGGGCTAATTTATGCATTTTTTGAACAAATTAATTTGTTTGTGTTCCCATTTTCACATTCGCACAAGATTTTGCGGAATATAATTATAACTTTAATTTTGTGTTATAATATTATAATATTGCTGCTTGTTTGGTCGGCTCGAGGTCCAGTTTTAGTAAATAAAACAACAAAAATAGTTGTAATATTATTCCGATATATTTCGGTTACACCACGGTAACCGTCTTCAGGGTGGTAGTTTTACACGTCTGTCCTATATGGCGTGGAGTTGTCAACTGTTACGAAATTGAAGGAAACGTTTCCGACCCCATAAAGTGTACATATTCCTGATCAGTATCAACAGCTGAGTCGAAGTCGAGCGAAGTCCATTCGTCCGTTTGTCCGTCTGTTTCTACGTAGATAAGTTCCGCACCTTTGAAAATATTTTAATGAAACTCGGGCAGACAATAAGAAAGACATATTATTGAGGAATATTGTTGAGGATATTTATTTGCGTCACCCCGAACTCATTTAAACTAAAAAGGTCCATAAAAATTTGGAAATGCAACATTATTATTCATTTTTAATGAGCAAAGTACACAAAAATGGTTTTTCTTATTGAATCAAATACAAATGCCAATTTTATCATGAGGGTAATTAAAGGCAAGTTAATTTCTCTTTAGAATAAGATAAGATTGACTGAAATTATGGAAAATGTAAGAGAAGTTTTAAAACACAGTTCTAGGATTGTATTTTAGTATTAAGTCTTATCAGACAGGCATATATGTTGCATATGTTGCACGATAAGAACTTGTACAGTTCTGATTTAGTGATTAGCACATTTATTCAGTTGACCTTTTTTCTGCTATAATTTTAGTTGGAGAAAAACGAGCCAGCAAGAAGACCAAACGAACACGAGAAAGTTCGTGTAATAAATCTTTAACTGCATAAATTTTAAAAGTGAATTAAAAACAAGAACAACAACAACAACAATATAAGTAGTGCATGCAACGCATTTTTGGGTCATATGAGGGGCCTAAATTTGTAGTCCCCAGCCCGTGTAATGATGATGACCGTAACACGAACAATTTTGCCGTGAGAGCAAATTATATAAAATTATCATGCAGCGCAGGCAGCGGCCAAGTTTGCCACTCAAAGGCAACAACAACAGCAACAGCAACAGCAACAGCAACAAAAACAACGACAGCAATAGAAACAAGGCTAAACTTGAACTGCATCAGAGGCGCTGCGTGCGGACTGCATGACGTATACGTATTACGTATACGTAATATGCGCTAGTTGTGGCCATTTGCCAAGGAAGCAAGCAAACAACTCAACAACAACTGCGGCAAGTGCAAAGCAAATAGCACATAGAACATAGTAGAACACAAAATATAGAAAATAGAACATAGAATATAGGCCACTTAACAAATGTCAAAAGTTTTGAAAACTTGCGAACGTGTTGAGGCAGCTGCCACAAGATGACAAAATGGCGAAGTTAACGTTGCACCGTCTACTGCAGCGCTTGCAGCTGACGGCGCTGCAGCTGGCCTGTGACACGCCCACAATTAAGCAACACCAACTTAAGAACAACAACAACAACATTAATAACAAAAATAATAACAACAACAACAACAATAGGACGCGCATGGCTCTCCTTGGCTGGCTGCAACTGTGCCGAGGCAATGGGCACTACCTGACGCTGGCGGTGCTCATCTATGGCTACCTAATGTTGCATGCCTCTGCGGCGGCCAGCGCTGCATCAGCGTCTGCCGCCGCTACGATGACAACGACCACGACCACGACAGCGACCGTGTTGACCACGTCCAATCTAACAGCCTTAGGCCTAGGCCAATCACAACAACCAAACGCACAAAAAGATAAACGCGACGTTGCCCACGTGCCTGAAGATGACTACGATGCCAGTTATCCGGATGATATAGACGACATTGAGGCCTTGATTAATAATAAGTCAGGTGAGTTGTCCATTTCATCAATACTCTTGTAGAACTCTAAAAGAAATATTAACTGATTGGAGACAATTCAATTATTATCATTATCATCAGCCCAATTTTAAACATTGCTTTTAAAAATGCACAGAATAAATACTGATTTTTGCATGTTCAGCATTTATTGGTATTTTTTCTTTTCTGAAAAAATACGGAAATTATTTGGTATTTTTACTCCCTGTACCCATAAAATGGGTAAAAAGGGGGTATTACATCTGTGCAAATGTATGTAACAGACAGAAGGAGACATCTCCGACCCTATAAAGTATATATATTCTTGATCAGTATCAAAAGAGATTTCGATTTGGCCATGTCCGTCTGTCTGTCCGTCTGTCCGTCTGTCCGTATGAACGCGTCGATCTCAGCAACTACAAGAGCTAGAGACACCAAATTTGAAATGTAGGTTCCTGTATACCATACGCAGATCAAGTTTGTTTCATATTTCCGATATCTCCCCCCGTTCCCCCGCAAATCGATTAAAACCGTTTTACAGTAATACTTTAGTCTCTCTCAATCTACTGTCCAAATTTCAAGTCGATCGGATAATAAACACGGAAGTTATTCACGAAAGAAGATTCAATGATGCAGCGAGAGGGGGAAGAAGAAGCACAGCCACCAATTAAAATGCCTCGCTTGCGCTGTCGTTTTTGCCGCCTGTGTGTGTGCGTCTTTGTGTATGTATGTGTAAGTGGACGTAGCTGTGATTGGATGTTTTAGACCTGGGTACAGGAGTTTCGTAGTCGGGTATACTCGACTATAGCATTCTTACTTGTTTATTGCTAAAATAGTACTGAAAAAATACTAATTTTGTTATTTTCAGTATTTTATGGAATATTATAATATATTATATAATATATAATATTATAATATATTATATAATATATAATATATAATATATTATATTATATATATATTTAGAATAGGCAGTATTTTATAGTATTATTTACCTTCAACAAATACTTAAACGTTTCTTAATTTTTAAAATAGTACTGAATTAATACTGATTCTGGTATTTTCAGTTTTTCTCGGAATATCGAATTTATGAAAAAATGCTGAGTAAATACTTAGTTTAGAAGATTTAGTATTTTATGGTATTTTTTGGTGTTTTTTACCTGCAAAAAATACTAAAAAGCTACTAAAACAATTTGCTTCCGAATTTTCCAAAGTTTTTGATATTTTGTGAACTGTTGATGACCAAATACTTTGCATAATTCTGCAGTATTTAAATTAAGTTTTATCTTTACTAAGCCAACTGTTCCAACAAATTGTTACCAAGACCCACTAATTCCTGAACCACGAGTTGTTGTTGCAATGCAATGCCATAGATGAGCTAACAGTGGTGCAGGCAGCCTCGACTGATACAGTGACCTCTAAATGGTTCACCTGAAATAGCGTAGCTTGGTCAAAATAAATTGAATAAAGCAATGAATCATTACGGCTCAAAGCGCTAAGCGAATACCATCCAAAATGCATTCGGAGCAGCCTCCAGGCCCCCCTCTCCCTGGATACCGTTGGTCGATAGGCCCCAACTAAGGCCAGCAGTCGGCAGCTGTTGTGCAATTTATGAGAATTATGATCTTTGGGGAATTAACTCGCCGACTCGACTCTGGCTGCCCAATGGCCATGTGCCCATATATATGTTGACCACAATCCAGACCAGAATTTGGCAACGCAAACTGTTTTGAAAGGTCAAGGAAAGCCAACAAAACGTAATAAATATAGTTAACCTTTTTTGGGTGCAGATGTAAATAAGTAAATATAATTGGATTTAAAATGAATGTAGCATATCTCAAGCCACAGTTGTTCGCATGTTACATCGTATTCAGGCGTGTTCCCCATTCCACTTTCGAATCAATTTTAAGGACAACATATATCCGGGCATAGTTTTAGCTCTTCCAAAATTGAAAAGAAATGCAAATCGACGATAAGATTCATAATTAGCTGCTGCTTCAAAAAGTATGCTACACTTTTTTCTGTGGAATTAAACCGATAGTGGAATTAAGAACATGCCTGATGATTATACGATTGCAGTTCTGTGCGCTACCCTGAGTTCATCTTAGACTGTTGGACATGAAATCTTTGGTAAATAAAACGTCTTTAATTTCTTTTGAATTGCAGCTAAAGGTAAATACATTGGAGCGCCCTGCAATGAGCTAAAATGTGATTCAAAGTTGCTGCACGTGTCCTGCGATAAGGATACGCAGATCTGCAGCTGCGAGCGTAACTATCCCGTGCAACTTGGGCCAGTAAAAGGTTGCGCCAAACGTAAGATATTCACTACAGATTCAATAAAACGAATAATTTGTTACTTCACATACGAATGTTGTATCTAGTTGGTGTTCAAAATTTATTACTAGCAGTTCAGCCAAGCATTCAAATAATTTACTTCTTTATGCATGATATTTCATATTTTAAAAACTATCCCACACAACTTATTATTTATTATAAGGACCATCAGCGACCAAATTTTAAGCAGTCTTCACAAACGAATTTGCTTAGGAATTCTAAAAACAGTTTATATAATATAGTGTGTCACAAAATAAATTATGTTTTAAGTATACATACATATATGGAAAATATTGTCTTAATAATGATGATAGTTTATTTTATGGCACTGTCCCAAATCGATTTGAGTTCCTATATTTTTCAAAAAGTTAATTTTTTTGTTTATGAAATTAAACACATTTCTATGCCTATAGATAACCTAATATTCATTGTTTTTAAGTTGTATTCAAAATTGTTCCTGCTTTTGATAATATCAATACTTTATAACTTCCACAACTTTCAAGTGGATATGCTAGTTCAAGTTCATAGCTACTAAGCACCTTGAGTGTCCTGAAAATATTACTCAGTCAATGCTAACCCTTTTTGTTAATCCCTAGGTTATTTTATTTTTATTTAAATCTAAATGTATTGGTGGTAGTTTTAATAATATAATACGTCAATATGTTTTTTAATATCATGGTGGTAGTTTTAATAATATAATAAGTCAATATATTGATTAATATTGGAATTGCAAGTTAAGTTTAGATTTATGCTTGTTTTAAGCAGATTTGTTAGGTTTCCTTAAGATTTTTAATTATTTCCTTAAGGTTTTAGAACTTTTTGCAAACTCTTGCAATTCAACGTATTTTCCAATATTATTAACATTATACAAGTTCCACATAAAGTTATTTATAGGAAAGATTTAAATGGTTTAGCTATAAGTTCTCTGAAATTGGATTTATTTGATGTTTTCTATTCTAATGCTATTTGCAAACGATCCCAATCGCAGCTAAAAAACTGGGTGATCAGTGCTTCTATGATGAGACATGCATCTACAACGATGAGAACTCCCTCTGTGTTCAGGTGCGACACAATGCGATGTGTCAATGTGCCAGTGGCTACCACTCGGTGAGCTATACGAAGCCAACCAAGCGCGTCTTCTGCACACCAGGTAAGCACTTACCTCACCCATGCCCCACTGAACTGATCAACTAAGTCAACTAATTCAGATCTCAGCGAGCTGAGCTCGGATCTGCCCACACTGCTGGGTGTTACGACGGGTATTGCGGTGCTGGCGGGTCTTATTTGCATGGTGTTGCATCTGTTCAGCAAGACCAAGTATCCAAGGCATCGAAATTTTGGGGATGCCAACCTACCGCCGCCCATACTCTACTCGAGCGATACAGGTGAGTGGACTATCCAAAAGTGGACCAACTGATCCTATTCCTTGTGTGCCCGCAGGCATACCGCTGACAGTACACTCGGCACGTCCGTCGTCGCGGTCCAGCATACGGTCAACGGGTTCGATAGGCTCCTTTGGGAATCGACGGGCCTCGTCTGGCGGCCTGGCTGGCGTAAGTGGTGGCGTTGGCAACAACGGCGGCGCCGGCGGCGGAAGCGGCTCCAAGGGCATACTTGTGTCGACGTCTCGTACAGGTGCGGCTAGATCGGCCGCCATATTGCTCATATCGTGTCACATAACGGCCGTGTCTAAACAAAATTCACGCGCCTCATCGCGTCACACATCCGGCGCCGGTTGCAGCCAGCACTCGCGCGACAATCTTGATGAGAACAACGGCTCCGGCTCTGGCGGGGCTGGTGGCACCGGCAGCGCCAGCGGGTGTCGCAGTTGCGAGAGCACGCTCTCGATGAACCGCCAACTGCAGAAGCAATTGAACCATCAACGGCATCTGCTCAGTTTCGAGCTGTCGCCAGCGAAGACAAAGAATCAGGATAGATTTAGGACCCTCTTGGGCATGAATGGCATTGATAATTATCGGGCCAATGAGGATGACGATGATAATAATGATGATGATGGGTTCAATAGCATAGATGCACTAGGTGGCATTGGCGGTGGCGGTGGCGGTGGCGGTGGCAGTGGCAGTGGTGGTTTCAACTATGACTCTGGCACTAGCGGTGGTGCCGAGCTGCATCATTTGCAAATTGGCGCCCTGCCCACGCCGGCGAGTGAAACGCCCAGATTTGCGGTAAATCAACTCAGACATCTGTCATCAATCGTCAATCATCCACATCAATCACCAGCCATTTGGCCAATCTTTGGCCATTAACACATACCCACGACCACCACAACAAAGCCTCAAAGACTGTTCTGTTCTTTAGATAAATGTTCAATTCGTTGGTTAAAGAAACATTTTGAAATCGCCCGCTCTTAAAATTGTGTTTCTAAGCCTTTTTTGATCCGAAATCGCAACATACCAAATGCAAGAGACTTGAACAAATCTTTTGTTTATGGTCATTCATTAAAACATTTATTTGTGACGCACATTACTATAAAAATGTTTGAAAAATTTGTCCAAATTCTTGATCTTTTCCCAAGTAATCGCAAACTTTTAAATTCAATGACTTTGTCTCGATATTTGGTATCATACACATAGTTCTATGTATTCCAACAATCTTATTGCAATCGGATCGTAATTGAAACTAAATATTGAGTTCTATATTTCAAAGCAAAATCTTGATCACTCAATGGAATCTAAGGAATCTACATAACAAGTTTGGTGACTCTTGAGATCTCAAACTTAAGATTGATTGTACATAAAGAACTAATTAAAAAGATCGGACACAATGCACCCACTTAACACATTGTATGGGTACAGGGATTACAAATACAAAGAACAGTTTACATATAGTTTTAAAAGCAAGACATAAATAATCTTACAATATAAAGACCATTACTTAATTGTTCATTGGCTCAGTTTTGTTCTATGTGTACATTGGCTCATTTCAAATTCATCTCATTTGCATCAATTACATAATTAGAGTAAATTGAAAACCTGTCGAAAATACTAATTCTTGATCTATTAACAACAATTCTTATGTTTTCTTAAATGATCGATGTTAAATGTGCTTCCAAATCTGTGTTTTAAATTTAAAGTTGGTTCTTTGGTTTTAGTTTTACTTAAAAAAAATACATAAAAATATACAAAGACACACTTTACACACACAAAAGCAAAGGTTTTTGGAAAAGAAAAGGAAAGGCATAGGTTCCTAGCTCCGAAATCGTTTATGCAGCAATTAATATTATAAAAACAAAACACATACACAATTACAAAACATAATTAACAATAGAGCTGAAGCTATAAACAATATATATACAAATTCCAAAAGCAAACTTAAATAATAGCGGAATATTATGTACATTCATCAGAGCCACAGCTAAAATAATAATGAACTATTTAAGCCTGACAAGATGATATTGAAGCAATATGGCGGTGACTATGTTCCTCTTTCTAGAAATTTTACACAATAATTTCATTTTTTAAACAAGATAATACAAATTATGCAAATTATTATGATACTTACACGCACATACACACACACAAACCACACGTACACACACACACACATTTTAAATTAAAAATTGCATGCGTCCCGTGAGTGAGAGATCACTCCACTTATGATTAAAGGCACACCAACCGATCCCGATAATTTAAATTCAGTTGACATTAATCGTTATCGATACACGATAAGAATTACTCTCCCCCCACAAGTGACTATGTTATATCTATCTATTTGCTGATTCGTTGATTGCTGTCTGGATGAAACTGCATTGTGAATTAAAACTATCTCTTATCCCCATATTGTACTTAGATATCATTTAGAGTCTATGTTCCAGTTCTATCATCATTTATGTATAAGAAGCGTTCGCTTCGCAAAAGCATTAAAAAAGGTTTGAGAAAAACGATATTCAACACGCCACATCAACTCAGATATTTCATTATATAATTAAGGCGATAGTCTTAATTTTGAGAAGAACAGAAAATATATTTACAGCATCATTTTATTCATTTAAATTCTGGGCTGTTAGGCATTTCACTTTCGAATCAATTCCACAGAATTATGAGATGATGTGCTTAATTCAATTATAATCCAAAAAGTATGCTATACTATACTTTTTAGAGGAATTGATACGAAAGTGACTCAATACTAAAGAAGAGCTCACTTTCACAATATTTATCGAAAGTGAAAATGAGAACAGGTCTGTTAAAATGACTTAGAAGCAAAGCAGCTAGTCAAACGCAATTACTTTGAAAACTGAACATTTTGATTAGATATTTTAAACAAAATTTGGATTTAATGGGAACTTGTTTTTAATAATCAGATCACCAGCTAATACATACGTCAAGCAGACTCTTGCCATATATTAAACTTACTGCCTGCTTAGTTTGTGCACAATTAATGCTTTCAAGATATTTGGCTCTTTTATCATAACTTCTTATAGACGTATGCCTTGCCTGGAATTTAGTCGCTTGCGGATGGCCCTCCTCTTTCTCTCTCTCGCTTTCTCCACATTCCTCTGTCTCTTTCGCTCTCACTCTGCTTCTGCCTCTGCCTCGCTAATTTCTAATTAAATTAAATGTATAAGCTATATGCTGCTTTCAAAACTCGAGCCTAGTTTCAAGTAACTAATACTATCCCTTATGGTCCCTTGCAGGTTCTCGAAGACCAAGTCTAGCGTCAGTGCACAGCACAAGCTCCTCGGTGCGCAGCTACAGCATGATGCGGTTCGAGAAGGAGACGCAGCAGAAGGAGATCCGACAGGAGATGAAGCTACGCCTGGCGCGACTGCAGCAGCAGCAGCACCTTACCCAGAACAAGCCGCAGATTATCATTGGGGAGGCGTTGCTGCAGCATGGCGCAATCAGTCGCGTTACCATGCCCACGCCCAGTCCTCTGACGCCCAACTCGCTAGACGAGCTGCTGCCATCGCTAGACGAGAACCAGGAGGTGAGTTGAGTGTAAACTCTGAAGTTCTATATCTTAACTATACAGCTCTAGTATCCACCCCGGCTGGAGAACACATTCAAGCAGCTGGTCCAGCCGCAGGCAACAACATCAATTGCAGCCGGTAGTTCCCATTCAAATGGATATAACGGTCCCTGCAGCTCATCGACTGAGGCGCTCTAAAGTTGTCTTGAATTCAGCGTAGCTATAGCTAAGTAGGTCTTAAGTCCTGTATATCTAATCGGAGTTCAGTTAAAGCTTATTGTTAGTTGATTGAATTAAACGTCAAACGTGTTTAGTTATAGCCAATTAGATTATGTGTAACATAGTAAGCGCCACCTTCGATGGGCAAGAGCTAACCTATAAAGCATTCTTAATTTGTAATCCTCTAGATATACATATATATGAGTGTACATATTATGTACATCGTACATACATAGAACATTTTATACGTATTGTCATACACTTTTGTAGAAATTATACAACAAAAACCCAGTGAAGTTGAACAAGCCGAGCAAGCTATGCCAAACATTCCAAATATTATCAATTTTAGGATCGAAGAGTCATTTTGTAAGCCCATTGTCAACGTTTGTTTATATTGAAGTTTTAAATATCGCCTTATATAAACCGTAGCTTAATAAAAATGTTCTTTAATTTTCTAGAAAATTTGGGAATTTTGATAATTTAGTAAAACAAAATTATAAATAAAAATATATTTTATAAAAATTATTCCAATATATTATAATTTCGTCTTATGTAACATTTTTTTATAATTTCACTCGAAATGCATTTCAAATTTTTGAAAACAATTTTTCAATTCCCGTCGTTTGGCATTTAAATTAGCTTGTGATGCGCACACATACACATACATACATATGTATGTACACTCGATAAGAATATATTATAAACTATATCAAATTGAATGGCTAGCATAAAGTTCATTGTTAATGTGAGTTTAGGAGTGCATACCCTAAAGTTTAGTACTGATTAAATATACGAAAATGAATTTATATAATCGGTTTATATACAGTTTATACATACATATTATATGGTATACCTAGCAAAAGCTATGAAATTAATAATATAATGTGGTGAATTAAGCGGGCGCAATATGAATATGTAAGCGTTAATCACACATGTCAGTTATTTGGCAAACTATTCGAAAAGTCTTAGTTTATTGTATCCCAAATTGTTTCTTCAGTTTAGGGGAGCTCCCATATTTTGCATGGCATCCGTGGTAAAATCTAGAGATGAGATCGGGATAGAGCAGCAACCCTGATCCCGTCCGTCCCGAGCGCAATATCGGGATCCGAGCTTTATAAAAGTTATATAGCCCGAATAAAGTATTAAAAGATATTCTGTTTTAGATATTTATAGATGCAAACGAATGCTGAGATAGTTATATTTGACAAAGTTGTAATACAATTGAAAGTTTTTGCAATGTTTCTTGTACAAAATGTCCTGTATTATCTATCAAATAATAAGAACTTACTTGATAGGCTTCAATTAATGAATTGTTATATTAACTAAACCATCATCAATATACCAATAGTAGTATTAACGTTTTCAACACGAACTTACGGCGATTGATAACATAACTAGGATACTCTTTGAGCCGATGTTGCGGTCAGCAAATCAAATTTAATTTATGCATTTCCTACGGTGGAGTTTCAAATGAATACAATAAGAAAACTGTACACTATCCAAATACTATAATTGTACCATATTAACTGATATGTAACTATTTGCCTATAAAAATGTTAAAGTAGGACAACTTTTGTTCTTATATGTTAAAACAGTACTAAAACTATGCAAATGTTTGTGACTATCATTATTTATGGTATCTGGGTCATATATCCTTACTTATATAAGATGTAGAAACATATCCAACTTGTTTAATTGTAAACTGCGTTGCAACTCTGGATACTTAATTGTTTAACCAAGAGTATCAAAAATATCCTTTTGAAACAATTCATTTTTACAACAAACCCAAACCCGAACAATAATAAGTATATTAGAGATAAAACTTATGAGGGGGTCTCAGAAGCACTGGCGCATTAGGTAGTGTGAAGTTCCCAGTGGACTCAATATTATATTAGTCTATTACTATTATTTTCCTCATTCTATTCCTTATTTCATAAATATTATAACTATGTAGCTTGAGAAAGAGTTATTTACATGTTATGTGTGTATTAGTTCCTGGTTCGATTTAATGCCCTGATCCAAAACGCCTATAATACTCTACTACTAATGTTGACTCTTCAGGGCATCGGCAAACAATGAAATAAGCATCAGTAACTATGTAAGCATTGTGTATATAACATTCAGTTGATCAACAATAATACTGTTAATAATTCTTACGTATAGTTTAGCAAAAGACCCTAGCATCCATATACACATAGACTCCGTAAATTTGTGAAATAGTTATAAGTTGTAAAATAAAATACATTAAAAAATACAAGTATTTACAGCAATTTTAACAGGCTTTATTTGTTTACTTCATTTTCTCATCGTTTTAGGTCAGGATGTTTTCTAAACCATTTCATTCAAATTGTTTATAAGGGTCGACTTACCGAAACCTTTGACAACCCTTGAAACGAGGTAACTTGTTGGCTCTGCTGACTTACATATAACTTCCTTAAGGCTTAAATCTTCCTTAAAGTAAAGTAAGACATTTTCTTTCAATGGTGTTTTGGTATAGTACTTCCTTAAGGTCAAAATCTTCCCAAGTTTAAAGTACTACAAGTGTTTTAATCTTGATTTGGGATTCCTTTATTGAAGTACTCTATAATTTTGATAGGGTTAACAAACAATTTGCAGTATACTGAAGATAGGGACCAGCAGGGTATAAATTAGTCGACCTCTTCTATGGTTGGACCGCCGCCTCCGTTAGCGCTAGGACCACTGCCGGAGGGCGGTGGGGGCGGCGGCATTCCAGCGCCTTGGTAGAGTCTGGTCATGACGGGATTACAAATGTGCTCAAGTTCCTGTTGCCTGTGTTCGTACTCCTGCTTCTCGGCCAGCTGATTGGCATCCAGCCAGCTGATAATCTCTTGGCATTTCTGAAGAATTGTGCCCCGTTCTTCATCGCTGATGCGACTGCTCAGCTGATCGTCATCCAGCGTGGACCTGATTTGAAAACAGTAGGATTCCAATTTGTTTTTAGCCTCAATGCGTTGGCGCTGCTGCTCATCTGCCTGGCGATACGACTCCGCATCGTTGACCATGCGCTCAATGTCCTCTTTGGAGAGTCGTCCCTTGTCATTGGTAATGGTAATCCTATTTGCCTTGCCCGTTGATTTCTCAGCCGCGCTCACATTTAGTATGCCATTCGCATCGATGTCAAAGGTCACCTCAATTTGGGGTACACCGCGCGGTGCTGGCGGTATGGCCGTTAGCTCAAATTTCCCTAGGATGTTGTTGTCCTTGGTCATTGCCCGTTCGCCCTCATACACCTGTATCAAAACGCCGGGTTGATTATCCGCATAGGTGGTGAAGATCTGAGTTTGCTTGGTGGGTATCGTGGAGTTGCGCTTAATCAGTGCGGTCATCACACCGCCAGCCGTCTCTATGCCCAGCGAGAGTGGGGCAACATCCAGCAGGAGCAGATCCTGCACAGCCTCAGAGGTGTCACCATGCAGTATGGCTGCTTGGACGGCAGCACCATAGGCGACAGCCTCGTCCGGGTTAATAGACTTGTTTAACTCCTTGCCATTGAAGAAGTCCTGCAACAGACGCTGCACCTTGGGTATCCTGGTGGAGCCACCCACCAGCACAATGTCATGTATCTGGCCCTTGTCCATCTTGGCATCACGCAGCGCCTTGGCCACCGGCTCCATGGTGCCCCGAAATAGATCCCCATTGAGCTCCTCGAAGCGGGCACGCGTTACGGACGTGTAGAAGTCAATGCCCTCGAAGAGCGAGTCGATCTCGATGCTGGCCTGGGTGGAGGAGGAGAGCGTACGCTTGGCGCGCTCACAGGCTGTGCGCAGGCGTCGCAGGGCGCGCTTATTCTGGCCAAGATCACGCTTATGCTTGCGCTGGAACTCCTGCACAAAATGATTGACCATTCGATTGTCAATGTCCTCGCCGCCCAGATGTGTGTCTCCCGCTGTGGCCTTCACCTCAAAGATGCCATCCTCGATGGTCAGCACGGAGACGTCAAAGGTGCCGCCGCCCAGATCAAAGATGAGCACATTCCGCTCACCACTACCCTGCTTGTCCAGTCCATAGGCAATGGCCGCTGCCGTCGGCTCATTGATGATACGCAACACATTCAGTCCGGCTATGGTGCCCGCATCCTTGGTGGCCTGGCGCTGCGAATCATTGAAATAGGCCGGCACGGTGACCACTGCATCGGTAACAGTGCAGCCCAGATATGAGTCGGCTGTCTCCTTCATCTTTGTTAGCACCATGGAGGAGACCTCCTCCGGATAGAAACTCTTATGCTCGCCCTTATATTCCACACGAATGCGCGGCTTGCCATTCTCCGAGATCACCTCAAAGGGCCAATGTTTGAGGTCGCTCTGAACCGTCGCATCATCGAATCGGCGTCCAATCAGCCGCTTGGCATCTGCAAGTTACAGAAATCGCAAATGAAACAACCCCAGGCACACAGATCACATAACATTCTGGATTATCTTTATTAACTAACAAAGAATGGACGGGGCTTTTACAGATTGTACTATGATAATTAACGAGGCGCAGGTCTAGGCTAGGCGGGGCGGGACAAGGCAGATTTATGTGGACTCTGAGACTGAAATGAAAGTACAAAAGAGAAATAAGACTTGCATTAGACCTGCACAAAACTGATGGGAGATCTGGCTGAAAGTGTGTGATATTGAGCTTAAAGAGCTAAAGGACACGAGCTCCAGGCAAATCAGTGCTTTAAATAATTCTAGAGAGAGCTGACTTTATCGACTGTATAGAATACTATACAAAATTAGACATGAGACACAATAGGAAGCAATTTAAGTGATTACTTCTCCTTAAAACAACCTAATCTAAGTATCTGATTCACTTATACAAGAAGTAGTGGGGAGCCCCAGAATTATTAATTTTCCCATTGCTTACAACATTTCAACTACAATCAATAATTCAATTTTAAATACTTCCAGCACTAGGAATGGGCAGCACTATAATGCCTCGATCGGAACTTAATGGCTATAGCTCCTTCTATCGTTTTTATCAACTTAGATTATTTATACACCACAAAGCATAATTTGTGCATACAAATGTATAATTAACGTCATAAAGTCATTAAAATACTGCCCCTATTAACTTCGGAGTGGATCTAGTCAAGCAGTTAAATCCTTGTTCTGAAATCAATCCGTAATCCTATCTATGCTGTCCTGGTATCAATCCTATTCTATTGCGAAAACCCAATTATCTCTAGGAATTCAGTCCAAAACTCAGGGAACCAACTAGTGAAATGTAAATATTCTATTTGTAAATATTTTTGCTTAGCTCAATGTTGGTGGAACCATTAAAATTCGCCACAGAAACAAGCTGACACAAATTATGCTAATAAACATTTCGTGCACGTTGGCGTCGCCGCCAAAACCTCATAGACGCCACGGGAGGTGGCAGGCAAACAGATGCAACGCGGCCAAAAGAATTGACACAACAAGTGAATGTGTCTGATTCAACCAAAAGGGATGAGGGGGATGCGGAAAACGCAAAAATACTTTTACACAGCTACTTTTAGCTGGCCGAATGCAAGAGCAGCCAAACTAGAAATGTATCTGCAAGTATATTCCCAAAATAAAATCACACAAAACTAAGTCCCAAATGGTGCGCGTAGTTCATTCATGAAAAATGTTGCAAGTACGAGTAATAGAAGCATCTCTCTGCCGAAGTGGGACTCACCGAAAATTGTGTTGTTTGGATTCATGGCCACCTGATTCTTGGCCGCATCGCCAATGAGACGCTCCGACTCCGTAAAGGCCACATAGCTGGGCGTGGTCCGGTTGCCCTGATCATTGGCAATGATCTCAACTTTGCCATGCTGAAACACGCCGACACACGAGTATGTTGTACCAAGATCAATGCCAACTGCTGGTGATTTGGGCATGTTTGCTGCGGCTTTAATTAGACCACCACCACAATGAAGACGACGTCAAGGTCCCCAACAACCCAGAGAGTATAGGTATTCGAGTAGAAAAAGGCAGGCAGATAGAGAGAAAGAGAGAGTATAGTGTAATGAAATCGAAAATGATTTTAAAATCAAAGTATTGTTGTCCGTATATTACACAATCAGAGTGTTAAGAAACTTACCCAAACTCTACGCCAGTTTTTGGGTTAGAATGCAAAACGATATAGATATAGGGATATGATCAAAAATAAAAGAACGAATGTCAAAATTCGCAGGAATTCGAGTGTTTTCTCTCTTTGCAGCTCCACAGCGTCTGCTGTTTATATTCACGTTAGCAGAATGAGAATCTAGAACACTCATTGAACCATTCAAAAACGCGTATTTACTCGTTATTTCAAGATCTACCCGCCACAACTGCCACAAGGAAACTGCCAATTTAATTCTATCTGCAAAATTGGCACTCGAAATGCAATCGATGCAGCTTAACAGCCGCACAACATAACATTACACTGTTCAATTTAGCAGAGGTTGTACAGTCAACATGACAGCTAACATAATTACAAGTTTGAGGTTAGTTAGTGTGGGCTATTTCTCAGCCTATTCTGTATAGATAGATAACATCTCTTGCTGTTACCCATTAATTTACTAGATAAGCAATCAGTTAATTACCCAGAGGAGATTATTCAATATTCTCACTTTAAATCCAAAAGTCCAATAAGTTTTCAGATTAATTTATATTTATCAAAGGAATGTATGAAATGTATTAGCAAAGCAGAGATGGTAATCAAAACAAGCTGCAAGCTTTAACCACTCCACCAAAAGTAAGGTAAACACAGTGAATTTAGAAAAAAAAAGATCCCAATAATGTGATTTTTGCAGAGAACTTAGTAAGGCGGTCTGTCTATACCACATTCGTCGGGTTTCTTAAAAACTAGCGCATAGGTGAGCACGGGATTCACAGTTCCATCAAAGGAGGCTGTGGACAGCAGTGAATGCGTGGAAGGACTTTCCATGAACAACATTTCCGCATCAAATTTGCTCCAACGTCCACGCTTCAACTGCTCCTTGACGTACTTCAATTGTGTGTTTATCTAAGGAATTACTTCTTGAATAACAATATATAACAAGGCCCATTCAACCTACCATAGGAACCAGCAACGGTGTGCGACGACAGTTGAAGAAATCGGCTATAAACTGGCGAACATTCTCCGGATTGGCACTGATGACCTGCTGCATTATAACGCGTATAATAGCCCTTACCTGACAATGGACTGAAGTTAAGCTCGTTAGTAAGAAAGGGTAATATTACTTACCTCTGGATGTTCAGTTAGGTACGCCCAGTTGCCCTTGCGCAGTTGCTTCTGAATGCGTGGTAAGGTGTGGTAGTGTTTAATCGCGTTTGAGTCCCATTTACCAAGATCAAAGACCTTCGACGAAGCACACGGTGCTCTTTTCTGCATAGGTGAACACATTTTTTTTTTAAAGAATTTAGTAAATATGTTTAGTGTTTATAAATTGTCAATTTATAAGTATAAACCAGAAAATTGTATTTTTGAGTTATAAATAAAAGTACAATGGATGTCGTCGAAGAGTTCTACTCTGAAACTGTCCCCTTCTACGGATAGTTCCGTAGTATTGGAAGAATTGAACCACCCGTCGAGCTACAGTAAACAGAAAACGTACCACGTATGTACATATATAATAAGTAAATCTATAAAAATAAATAAGAGTCTGTCTTAATTAAATTTAAGCTAATATTATTACATATAATCAAAAACAAGTAGATTATTTGATCTTGAACTATGTCTTATTTGTTCCGAACACTTGTCGTAAAACAATTAACAAACACCATTCAATTTCTACTCCAAAATCATTATAAAAGCTGTGAATCATGTCTCAGAATATCACAACACCCTTTCCAAGCAATTGTAAAGCAGTTCCCAAGCAATAACTATATCAAGCATGAAATACTTTGTACTTCTTGGCCTTGCCGTTATTCTGGCTGTGTCAGATGCCCAGATAACAACCGAGCCGCCTACTACTGTACCTACGACTGTAGCACCTACCACTGTAGCGCCTACAACCGTAGCACCAACAACTGTAGCACCAACAACTGTAGCACCAACAACTGTAGCACCAACAACTGTAGCACCAACAACTGTAGCACCAACAACTGTAGCACCAACAACTGTAGCACCAACAACCGTAGCGCCAACCACCGTACCACCCACAACGACAACAACCGCAGCACCCACAACGACGACCCGCAAGTTAAAGCGCTGCTGGTGGGGCAACAACTGGTGCAACCTTCTTCCTCCGTCTAAGCCGAAATGTATACGCTTCTTTGGCAAAAGGAAATGTTTTTACTAAACACCTTTGAAACATGAACATACATTCGCTAAATATACACTTTGCAAGCACAATTGAGTTTATATAATTGAGTTTGAAGGATACAGATCATGTTCTTGAATATCTTTTAGAGATTTAGCAAGTCATAAAATCCGATAAAAATGAGAATATGTATTTTTGGAGAAAATAACCCTTATACAACACACAAATAAGCAAATTTATATATGATTTTATATCGCTATATACAAAAGAGCTTGCCCTGATTGACCGATCATTACACATCCCATACTGCAAGAGCTAGAACGTTTACAATAGTTTTTATTATATCGCTTATTTCACTAAAACGGTATTCCGGAAAATTTCATCCAGAATTATGGAAAATTTGCGGAAAACTGTTGAATGATATATTTTAGCTCACAATTATTTTTTTTAAATTTCTAGTCAAAAATTTATTCGATCACCGTAAAACCCGTAATCAAAGCTCTTCACAGTCAATTAAATAATTAATAAATTAAACACGTGGCTCACCGAATTTGGCTAACTCAGTCTAGATTTATAGAAATCTCTTCCATTCGAAAATCTAAACTGTCATGAGATTTGCTTCAAACTTCCCTTGTGATAAAGGTAAAGCTTTCTTTTTATAAAGAGTAGGCCATTCAAAATTCATTTACAGACAAAATAAAACTCGTACATACTTCATTTGTTTTTTGAATCCGTTTGTTAAAATTTATAGTGTAAGATGTGAAATAATAAAAGTTCATTAAAAGTTCGTCTGTTTGGGAAAGCGAAAGGCAGGTTCAGCGGATGATTCCTCTTAAGCGGGTGGGTCTGCAGAGTGTTTGGATGCATCAATACCCCATTTATGTGCCTGGTTCGTATATACTGAATTAATCTTATCTTCATACTAAGTAGATTTATTTCCTTTTATGCGTAAAATCACATACTGCATTGGAAATTTGTATAAACAGTATTTGGATTTGAAACTTCGGCAAGTTGAAAACTACGTGGTTTCGGATCTGATGCACACAATTCTTGACAATTTCGCATCCCTGTTAGGGACTCAATTACGGTATCCATTCCATACTAAATACGTTAAAGACATTTTCCAAAGCCGTAGTAATTGACGGGCTGTCTTGCGCCCCTGGCATCTATGAAACTGAAGATCATAGTCTACCCAACAGCATTTAAATCATAAATTCACAGTTACCACATACAATTTAAACGATACGGAAGTGAATTAAGATTTTTGAATCCCTGGTGGATTCGTAGTGCCTGGCTCTTGTAATATGCAGTTTCCGAATTGCCTCGTATCGCCAGAACGGCCATATGTGCCACTAGATTGAATTTTGAAACTGTCATGAGATTTTCTTCAAATGTCCCTTCCGGTAATGGGCAAGTTTTTTTCTAAAGAGTAGGCCATGCAAAAAGTTTTTACTGACAAACTAAAACTTGTACATACTTCATTTGTCATTTGGATCCGTTTGTTAAAATTGACAATGTAAAATGTTCAGAAATATAAAAATTCATTAAAATTTCGCTTGTTTGGGAAAGCGAAAGACAGGTTCAGGGAATGATTTCTCTGATGTCGCTGGGTCTGCAGAGTATTTGGATGCATCAATAACCTATTTTTGTGCCTGGTTCGTATATACTGAATTATTCATATATTCATACTAAGTATACATAAAAAAACGTGTTTCCTTTCATGCCTAAAATCACATACTATATTGAAAATTTGTATAAACAGTTTCTAGATTTCAAACTTCTGCAAGTTGAGGTCTGCGTGCTTTCAGATCTGATGCACACAATTCTTGACCATATTGCATCCCAGCTACTGACTCAATTACGGTATCCATTCCATACTAAATACGCTCAAGGCCGGACCGCCTTTTCCAATGCCGTAGTAATTGACGGGATGTCTTCCAGCCCTGGTATCTATGAAGCAGAGCTCTGGTCTTCAGTCGCATCGTAGCTACCCAACAGCATTGAAATCACAAATTCGAAATTATCACATATTTGAACGATACGGTTGTGAGTGGAATTAAGATTGTTTGATCCTTGGGATAGTCTATTCCCCTTTCGTAGCGCCTGGCTCTTTGTAACATGCAGTTTCCGAATTGCCCCGTATCGCCAGAACGGCCGTATATGCCCACTAGATTGAATTTTGAAAGCCGCCGTAAGACATTATTAATCATGTATTTCAAGGATGGAGAACATTTTGGTGAGCTATGGAATTTTGTGTAGCTAGTTTTATTATACCTTGTATAGTCTTCTCAAATTTGACTAAAATCATAGGAGCGATCGGTCTAAAACTGATTTTATGGAAATATAATAACAACGAAGTATAATTATGCCCCAAACAAGCTAAGTGTTAATTAAAATAAGAATAACATAGCATAATACTGATATGGGTATTGTTAGACATACGAGTTGTAGAGAAAACTTTTTTGTTGTTAAAGATATCTCAGTTTTTAAATTAAATATTGATCAAATTTGCTCACAATTGGACCAATATATCATGTATTTTTGTATGTATGATTTTATGTATGAAAAACATTTCTGCAATGGCAATGTTTTTACATTACAATAAATTTAAATCATAATTAACAGTTTTGTATAAATCAAATATAAAAATCATGATATTTAAAAAGCTTTTACGAGTCGGCCAAATTGCTCGCTATTTGTACAGCATTGTTGACAGACGCGGAAACTTGAATTAGGGCTAATACCAAACAATTACAGAGCACACTATTTGATCTTAAGTAAACTTTAAACATACGCACCTTGAACTATCTCTTATTTGTTCCGAACACTTGTCGTAAAACAAATAATACAAATATACCATAATTTCTATTCCAAAATTATTATAAAAGCTGTGAGTCACTTTTCAGAATATCACAACACGCCGTGCTAGCAAGTGTAAGGCAGTTCCCAAGCAATAACTACATATGTCAAGCATGAAATACTTTGTACTTCTTGCCTTTGCCGTTATTCTGGCTGTGTCAGATGCCCAGATAACAACCGAGCTGCCTACTACTGTAGCGCCTACGACTGTAGCGCCTACCACCGTAGCGCCTACCACTGTTGCGCCAACAACGGTAGCCCCAACAACGGTAGCCCCAACAACGGCAGCGCCAACAACTGTAGCACCAACAACTGTAGCACCAACAACTGTAGCACCAACAACTGTAGCACCAACAACTGTAGCACCAACAACTGTAGCACCAACAACTGTAGCACCAACAACTGTAGCACCAACAACCGTAGCGCCAACCACCGTACCACCCACAACGACAACAACCGCAGCACCGACGACGACCCGCAAGTTAAAGCGCTGCTGGTGGGGCAACAACTGGTGCAACCTGCGCCCTTCGCCCAAGCCGAAATGTATACGCTTCTTTGGCAAAAGGAAATGTTTTTACTAAACAGCTTTGAAACATGTACATTAATTCACTAAATACACACTTTGCAAACCACAATTGAGTTTATAAAATTCAGTTTGAATGCAGATATTGACTTGCTACAGATAATTTTCTTGAATTTGAGTTAACGTATATATTATCTACATTCTTTAAAGTTAACCTTATACAAAACTTTGTCTTAAGCATCTAAGCAACACACAAATATGTACACTTATGTATGTTTGTGTAGTTTAGTGCATATTTATCTTAAGAGCAATGTGCATTTATCAAATAATTTGTGTGACTTCTTCCTCTGAATCGCTTTGATCTGCAAATAGTTTTAAATTTTCAGATTTAAAAAGATTTAAGCATAAGATATGTTTCTTACTTTGTTTCCTTGGTGTTGACTGCTGCTTCTTGTTGCCTTTGTTTTTGCCGCGATTGTGCCTAGATTTGCCTGCCTTGGAAGCGGTCGGCGTAGACTCTTTCAGGCTGATCTGTGGTAAATTACTTTCTGGCTGTTGCTCCTGCGAGACATTTTCATCCTGCGGCAGCCAGCTGCTATCGTCCTTGGGAGTCTCGGATGTTGTCGTCTGCATGGAAGGTTGCGCTTGCTCAGAAGCAACTTCCTGTAGCTGCATGGGCTCAACACTGCATTTTTGTTCTACCACACTTATTTCGGCCTGCTGCTCCTCCTGCATCAGCTGCTTGAAACTCAGCTGTGGTGTGTTATCGTTTAAAAGATCCACTAAGCCGGCCACTTGTTTGGGCTGCTGACGACGCTCCGCATCTAGCTCCAATGCTTTGCGTATGAACTGTACCAGAGCCTTGGAACGCTTAGCTGCGCTGCGTGCGCATTGCATGATCGTGCGTACATTGGTGGGCGCGGTGCCGCCAGCGTTGAGCGTGCACAGTTCCTGATACGAATTAAAGCTCAAAACAATGATCGAGTCAGCGGCATTCTCCTCCAGCAGCGTGGGATCGACCAATGGCTGTGGGGTGCTCTTGTACACGCAATACGTGACGCTCACGGGATAGTGCAGAAAGAGCAGCGGCATCAACTCCCGTTCCCGTTCGCTGTACGTGCGAATTTGGTCCTCAATGTAGGAGACATCGGGCCGGCGAAAGTGCATGAGGGCAGCCAACGCCGCAATGGTACTGGCATCTGCAAAATATATTGGGTTATAGTTTATGCTTTTACATACGTTTCTACCCACCATAAAGATTGCCATCGTGGTTGAGCACATTGATGTCCACGCGCACACACCAGACATGCTGCTCCACTGCAATGCACAGCGACTCCAGGTCCACGCAGCGCGAGCTGCGAAAGGTACGCTCCAGCAGCGAGTTGAGCGTCAGGCAGCGCTGATCGTGTGTCGCCTGCACCTCGTCGAGAAATGCCACGCCCTTGATGTCCACGTTCAGAAACAGCGTGCCCTCGTTTCCTCGTGCACTTGTTGGTGTGCCAATATCACAGCTTACCTGTGCCAGCACCTTTGTTTCGCCCATTGACACCGCCACTGTTCCCCAATCCGCACCGAAAGTTAGGTTTACATCGCGAAATTCGTTTGATTTGCGGCCATCAAAACGAGTGTTCTGCTTCACGGCGCTCTGTATGAAGCTGCGTTCAGGCTTTGACTTGCCCGGTTCGAATAGATTCGCATTCATAAACATTATTTTCAGTCAATCTTCGCTTTTGTTTTGCGCCGGCATGCGGGAATTTCTATTTTCTTGTACGTCAATTTAGTTAAAAACAGTGAGGGAGAGAGAGACAGAAAACGTGCCCTGATGCCTGCAGTGTGACCGAATCTTGAAAGCAACAGGCATTAAACAACGTGCAACAACAACCAGGGATACATAATCACTAAAGCTGCGTTGTTCATCAGTGATCTAAAAAAACTTGCTCACTGAACTGAGCAAGTGAACGTGTTTTTGTTTAGTTTTTCCTGTTCTTCGGTCAGCTGCTCTTTTATTTCCTTGTTCCGGCTCCTTTAACTTCGTGCAAAGTGTTCAGGAAGACACAAAAAAGTCTATATGTTAACAATAGAGATCATATTGCAACAGTGAATCTCAAAACACTAGGGTATCATTAGGCTATTATTATATTCCATCGAGTCCACAAGTTTTTCGGTATTACGATGAGTTTTATATTGTTCTAGCGCTGTTACGGTATACATTTTGAGCTGTTCAATTTTAATATCAACCGCTTACCGATTTCCCAGAACCTGTTGATGCTGCTTCGCACCATTGCATTTTTTGTTCAAAAAACAATTGCCTACCCGAACTACATTTTTCCAGAAGGGACAAAAAACATTTTGCATAATCATATACATCAATCTAAATGCGACTCGATTTGGTTCATTCGTTCACTATTAAGATTAGCCAGTGTCTCATCTCTGGCTCCTTAACTAGATCTGTTTTTGTTTTTATTTTTTGGTTCCGGACAATTTGAGAAGTGTAATTTTTAATTGCCTAAATTGACTTAAACGTCAATGATTTTGAAATATTGAGTATGGAAAGTACAAATTGCATGGGTGTATAATTGCGTCGTCGCTCTGCCGCCTAAAATGTAATGTATAACTGGCTTACACTGAAGTCCAAGCAAAACTTTAAGCTACGTTAGTCATGGCCCATTATTTTTGACTCCGACTGTTTACAGTGAAGGCCGCCGGCCGGGTCGTCATTGTTTTTTGTTGTGAACTATTTTGATTCAAATAACTCGAATGAACGATAAGATTTAGTTCATTCCGTTCACTATGAAGATAAATTCAATCGAACTAAGTCTGAACGATTCGGTACAACTTTACAAACTTACTTCTCTTTTTAATAAGGAAACATGAATTAAGCAACACATTAATTAATATAAATTGTTGCAAGGCCGTTACGTTACGTTAGGTATACAACACATAGTGGCATAAAATCATGGTAAGCAAAAACGTGAACAACCCAAAAAGTATTTGTTGTAGCGTGCCCGGAAAAATGGAATATGCATAATAATTGACCAAAAATAGAATTGACCCAAAAATAGTTATACATGACAAGGAGCGCACGTTGCTTTAAATATTAATAATGTGAATATGTTTTTTAGGCTGTACTGGGCGCGCAACTGGTAATCACGCTGGTGATGGTGAGCGTCATACAGAAGCTGAGTCCTCATTATTCCTTTGCCAAATGGATACTCTGCCGCACCGGACTCTATCGCTATCTGCATCCCACGGATGATGAGCTGCGCACTAAGGGCGGCGTGCCCAAAGAGCGTCATGCCAAGAGTAAACACAAGCAACAGAATGGAGTGAGCAACGGCGCTGCCTCGCAGCAGTTCCACATACCCCGCAGCATAGAGGTGGAGCTGGAGACTTCGCCGGTGCTGGAGCGTGATGTGGTGCATCTACGTTACTTTACAGAATATCAATGGCTGTTGGACTTTAGTGTCTATGCGGGCATTGTGTATGTTTGCTCGGAGATATTTCACTATTTCTACCCGCTCAAACATGAGATTAATCTGAGCATGGTGTGGTGTCTGCTGGTCATGTTCTTTGCGCTCAAGCTGCTGTTCTCCTTGACTGTGCTGTATTTCCAAAGCGAGGAATCGATTGGGGAACGCTCTATGGTGATAGTCGCCTGCCTGGTCTATTTGCTAATTGCCATGATTGTGCTGATTATTGACGAGCGCATATTGGAAACGGGCCTGGAGGATGCTTATACCAGCTTTAATGCCAGCGCCTCCAAATTTCTCACCGAACAGGGTCTGCCTTCATCGTGCGTTTAAACGAAATGTCTTTGTGTAAGCTGATTTAATAATTGTATGCATATCGTTACAGCGGCCCGGCCTCCAAAATTGTTGTCAAATTCTTTATCGCCCTGAGCTGCGGTGTGCTGGGCTCGCTTTTCACCTTTCCTGGCCTGCGCATGGCCAAAATGCATTGGGATTCGCTAAAATACTGCCGCGGCAGTCGTCTGCTACAAGTGCTACTAAATCTAAGCTTTGTGATGCCCTTTATATTGGTCATTCTGTGGATAAGGCCCATTAGCCGAGACTATTTGACGGTGCGCGTTTTCGAGGGCATGCAACAGCCGCTGTAAGTACCAAATATAGGACAGAACTACAACAGATTGTTTGAAATTCTATTACGTTCCTAAACAGCTTGAAACCCCATGTTTTTGAAACACTGCGTCTCTTGCTGGTAGTCTTTGTGGTCATTATGCGGTTTGCACTGATGCCCATCTATCTGCAATCGTATCTGAATTTGGCCTATGACAAGATACTCGATCTGCGCAAAGAGGCTGGCCGCATCACCAACGTGGAGTTTCAAAAGAAGGCAAATATAAGAAAATGTAGAGGAAATATATCTAACTTGCTAATGGCCTTGTCTTGCAGATCTCCTCAATTTTCTACTATCTTTGTGTTGTGACCCTGCAATTTGCGGCACCACTGATTTTGTGCCTCTATCTAACGCTCATGTACAAAAGCCTGGGGGGCTTCAGCTGGGCGGGCATATTTAAGGAGAGTGTTGTGTTGCAGCACGAATGCGCTGCCGATACGGATATATCCACAAGCGCGGAAGCCTTACTGGACTCTAACGCTGAGAACGAGTTCAATATTTTGGAATCCGCACAGTCACTGCAGGCCTCTATTGCTGGTCTGAAAAATGTAAGGACTTGGCTTAATATTATTATATAACCATTTAATGCTTTACGTTATTATTTCTATTTTAGGTGTTCTCTACGGAAGTGTACAAGGGCTTTCTGGGCTTTGCCACCTGGTGGAGCTACTTTACGCTCTTTGCAACTTCCTCGCTGGGTATCGTCTACCAGTCCTATTTCAACAAGACATAAATGAAGCCATTAAGCACACCCGCACTTACCAAATTCGCTGAAGTTCTCTACACTCAGCACCAAAGTCACCAGCACCCATATGTTTATATAGAATTCATGTGTTCTTCTAATCTCGTTGATATTGTTTTAAAGTGAAGCCATAGCTAGAACTCATTGGTTTTTGTCATGTATTGTAAATAATACTAGTTTATATGTACTATTGTTTACAAAGTATGTAATAAAAATTTTAAACAAGTAAACGAGTCTTAAATTATTATAGTAATTTAACAAAATTACATAGAAAGCCCAAAGGTCGAAAGAATTTGAACTGCATATATCAACAAACTTTGTGAGTGTTCATTGCCTTAAATAAATAAATCTTCCAACAATTATATTTTAAATCCCACAGTTTAACGATGCTTCCAATTATTTAAAATTAATTCCCTGCTGTTAGTTCGCTTACATATGTATATATATTTATGTAGTACACACCTACAAAAAAGTGAACAGAAACGTGCTTAATTCAACTGAACACCCTTAGTATTTTGAACAGCAAATTTATGCTGTTAATAAATAACCTTACACGATAAATAAATACTCTCCATTTTCTTTTTCTGTCTTATTTTTCGTCATCATTAGTTTGACCTGTGTTTCTTATAACTTACTATCCATCCTTTTCCATTATTAGCTATTAAATTTGGCGGCTTATCGACAGCTTAGTGAAGATATCTTATCGATGTATTTTACAGAGCTTCCAACACTTAACACTCAGCTGTTTGACAGATGAAGGCAGCACTGCGAAAATTAAATTTTGTTTCTTCACAACAGAGTGCTTGGCTTAGTTGCTTAATTTCCGGTTAATTTCCGGTTCAATCATTGCGACCACCGCAATCGGTGATAGTTATTGTTGTGTTCAACGCACAAATTGTTTACATGTAAGATTTGTTGTTTACGTTCGTTCGGTCTTACGCGTTGTTGCGCTAAACACTTGAAATATAATATATGTACATATGTACATATATTGCATCTATATTATATAAAGACATATATTTTAATAGTATACACGTATGTCAAGAACTAATCTCACACTTACACACAAACATATTCTTGACCAGGACAGCAAACAAATCTGGAATAATTTTAGATTATATAGTCAGTAAAGTAATACAATTAGTCATCAGCTCCAAGCTATATTAGTGTTATCAACATATTTAAATTCAAAGGTGGGGTTTTCCCGTCAACAAATCATATTTCTCGCAAGCACTTACATATATGTGTTTATAGATCAAATTAATCAAAGTTTGTTTGTACAAAAACTTTTTTGTTTTATGTGTGTTATACATTTGAAAAATGCCTTGAGTTTTATTTAAATTTATATTTAAATAATGCTATTTTTTGTTTCTCAAAGTTTGTCAAACTCTCATGTCCCTTACTAGTGTTTATTTTTAAGCATTACGGGACGAAATTAATCTACAGCTGCCTATATAAAGTCTGCCATCGTTTTGTAGAAATTATAAAAAAAATTTAATTACAGTATTTTGGAATCTGCTGAGATAAAACTTTTAATTTTACCGACCTTAACTATAAATCTTATATTCGAGAAAGTCATGGACAAGTGGTAAGTTTAGCTGCACCCTACCGTCTTAGGGCTTTACTAATTTCGTATGCTTTAAGGTTGGCACCTGCATTTAGTAATCTAACTACGGAATATTCGGATTGTCGGATCATCGTAGACGACAAGACATTTCATTGCCACAAAGTAATTTTAGCAAGTGCCTCGGAATTCTTTAAGGGCATGTTCCAAAATAATTTTAAGGAATCCGTCTCTGGAGAGATTTTTTTGCAAAATGTCACGCCGGAGATTTTCGAAAAGTTTCGCAAATATGTTTACAGCTACAACGATAATGTTCTCAAAGAATATAGTACCGCCACGATAATGGATCTGTACGAGTGTGGTAATCAATGGCTGGTTCCTTCAATAATCAGTGACTGTTTGACGTTGCTGAAGGAACGAGCTCAAAGCATGACAGTGGAAGATCTTATTGAACTTTTTGAATTTGGGCATAATTTTGATATCAAGACTTTTATCCTAGACATTAATTTTGTTTTAATGAAAAAACACTCTGAGGAGTTGCTGTGTGATAGAGCTCTACTACTAGGCTCTGATGCTTTCCATAATTATATAACCAACGTCGCCAAACAAGCACCAGAGATTGAACGTTACAAAATGATTGAAGAATATGTGGAAATTAATGGATTCCTAGAGGATATAAATCCAAAAGAAAATTCTGAAAATGACGCCAACAATAAATTTGCGTTAAATGATATTAAAATATCGAGTTCACTAACCAACACTATAGAAAAAACCCAAGAGAAGACAGAGAAGAATACAATAAAAGCTGAGTCTAACAAAAAAGGAAGCGAAAAGCTCAAAGCGGAATACGTTAAATCTTTACTCCGAACCATAGATTACACAAAGATGACTGGTTCGGAGTTCTACCTAGGTCCTGGTCTATCTAAATTATTCACATATCAAGCTAAATATGAATTGATGTACAGCATTTTCAACAAAACTAATTCTAATCCGCTGCCTTTGAAAGCAATCCGCCAATCCGGCATACTATTTTATAGATAATATTTGTATATAAAACAACAAAACTCGGTGTTTTTTTTTTTTACACAATAACAGTTAAGAATGAAATTATGAATTTCAATATATTCAACATATTCTCAACAGAACAAAAATGCACGTTTATTTCCTTTACTTTAATTTGAAAACACCATTTATTAAACCTTAAAGGTTGTCTTTAAGCAACTACCAAATAAAGGATCCCATGCAGGCTCATACATACATATATATCCAATACAAAGTTCAAACCAAAGTTACGCACTATGGGTAAACTAAATCCAATTCAAATACATAGTATGTTATAGATTAATATGCATGCATTTGTTATAAATGCATTTAAACATTTAGTTCCTTTAGATTTTGGCAATGCCAATGATACCGCAGCCAATGCGAGCGCCAGCATTTCCAGTTGATTTGCTCAGCTCGTGTCCACCCTTGCCCAAGTCATCGGCATCAGCGTGCACGACAACAGTGCGTCCAATGATGCTATTTTCACCAAATAGCGTGATATGGCTATCGCTAATTTCGACCTTGGTGGGGCCATCGCCAGAGGCAGTTATGTTGCCCAAGTCACCCAAATGGCGATCGTCGTCAGTGGGTGCGCCATGCTCCTTCTTGTAGGGATTAAAGTGTGGTCCAGAGGACATGCAGCCATTTGTGTTATCGCCAAATTCATGTACATGGAAGCCGTGCAGACCCTGCGCCAGGCCGGTTACCTCTCCGGTAACTTTTACGGCGCTACCCTCGGCCTGTTGAAGTGGATAAGAACAGATACGAAAAGTGTTAAACAAAACTGATACAATCATAATGCTGATAAGCAAAACAAAATGCGTATTATCATGACAAATGTACTTGGGTGGAGCTTGATAGTAAGCCAATGGAAAGCAAGCGTTCAATTAAAGCATATTAAACAGGAAAATATAGGCTATATAAATGTTGAGCTAACTCTATAAGTTGTATAAGCTTTCGGAATAAATTCGATAGAACCACGGCTAAAGTTAACGAACGAACTATGAGCATACAACTTTAATATATTCCCAAATTGGATTAAGTATTATATTTATAGTTATAGTTCGATTGGTGTAATTGAGTTGGATTTTTAGTTTAAGCTATTTTAGTCCGATTTTTAATTTAAAATTGAAATTCATTTATAGACATAGTTTTTTGACCAAATTAGTTCATATATCATTTCGATTTCTCGATTGAACGATTATGATTATATATTTATGATTGTCTGTATGCTAATACAAGAATAAGCGAAAGAAAGATTAAAGTAATTTTTAACGATTTTTCGCCATCCATGCACACATACTTATGCATGCAAGTGTGTATGTGTATGAATTTTATTCACATACATGCAAACATATGTATGTATGTGCAATGTTGTGCTTATATAATTTCATTTGTTAAATGACACAGCACAAACAATACGATTGAAATTCAAGTAGCGCTGTCTTGCTGCGCCACAACAACAAAACACATTGGCATGCGTACATACATATGTATATATTCCTCTAACACATGCACACATGTACGTATGTATATGTATGTATTAATTCTGTGTGGTGCGGTGCGGCCGGCTGTTTGACCTTACAATGTATTGTATGTAGTAGTCTGTTGTCTGCCATATTTTTTCCTTTGATTAGTTAAGATCTAATAAGCGAACTCACCTCCTGTTCGAAGAAAACGGTGCCCTTGGCATCGCCATTGATAACGCACACAGCTTTGACCATTTTCAAGTAATTCGCTTGTTTATTAAGTCTGATAAAGAAATTAACAAGTTTCAGCACGACCAACTTGATGAACGAGCAGCCAGTATGGAATGTTCAGTTGTGCTGAAAACTTATCGTTTGCATATCGATAGAATTTGTTATAAATTACCACTGTTATCGATGGACTTTGAATTCACCTGTCGCTGTTAACAAATCAAATTTAATAAATTTAAATAATTCACCGTGCTGTATTTCCTGGATAGCTGGATAGTGAGGGTAAAATTCTTACATAAATAGAAATGTTGCTTAAAGATATTTAAAACACTATGGATTTGTAGTATTCTTTTGCAGAAGTTTAACAACTGAATTAATTATTTTAAAGTATGGACAAGTATGGACAAGCTTTGATTTAATTTATTTAAAGGTAAACACCTGTTTTTTGAAATCTAACTACGGAATTTTCGGATTGTCGGATACGTGGACCCTAAAACTTTGCAATATCTTGAATTTATACAAACATATGTATATCTGAATGTTCTTCCTCTGAAATAAGAAACTAAAATTGAAAGTCAAACTAAAAGCAATGAGTGCCAATGCCAGTTACAATTAAAAAGAGTTACTACTAATAACAGGGCTGCATTTGATCGATAAGCTTTCTTTGTACATTCTACAACACTTTATTTATGGGAGAAAAAAAGTTAGCTAAATAAAGAACAAAAACTGAATTTATTTTATGACTGTCGCTGCGAACTTGTTAGCAGGTTTGATAATAAAAATATAATTTATGTGATGCGATTTGATTACTTATCAGAATTGTTTCTTATCTTATATTTGGTCAGCTACAGCATTTATACAGGTGAAAAGTGGCGCAAGTTTTCAGTACAACAATTAGAGGCATCATGAAAGCCACAACCAATAATTTGTCAAAACTGCGAGAACTGATGCATCATGCTTGTGCACCGGAAGCAGTTGGAATAAGTGCCTATGTGGTTCCATCCGATGACGCCCATCAGAGTGAATATCAGTGTCCGCATGATGAGAGGCGGGCCTTTATTAGCGGCTTCACCGGATCAGCTGGAACTGCTGTTATAACAAATGACAAGGCACTTTTATGGACTGACGGTCGCTATTATCAGCAGGCTGAGAAGCAACTGGACGAGAACTGGACACTGATGAGGGATGGCTTGTCAGCAACGCCATCAATTGGCTCCTGGCTGGGCAAGCATCTGCCCAAGGGCAGTGCTGTGGGCGTCGATCCCCGATTATTCTCATTCCGTGTGGTGAAAACCATTGAGAAGGAGCTCAACGCCGCCGATTGCAATTTGGTGGGCATCGAGCGAAATTTAATCGATGACGTTTGGGGTGTCGATCAACCCGCGCGCACTTCAAATAATATAATAGCTCTAAAGTTGAACTTTGCTGGAGAGACGATTGCCAAGAAATGGGAACGTGTTCGTCAGCAAATGACGCTGCAAAATACGAGCGCTTTAATTGTTAGTGCACTGGATGAGATTGCCTGGTTTTTAAACTTGCGCGGCTCCGACATTGATTACAATCCGGTATTTTTTGCTTTTATGATTATTACACATGAAGATATAGTGCTCTATGTTGATTCCGGCAAGCTGCCCAAAGATTTCGACGCTCATCAAACTGAGAACAAAGTTAAAATATTAACTCGACCATATGAATCAATTGGCGAGGGTGCAAGCCAAATTGCGACCAACTGTAACGGAAAAATTTGGATTTCACCCACCAGCAGTTTATATTTAAACACTTTAGTTCCAAAAGCCTTACGTCATCAAGAGATAACACCGATTGCACCTCTAAAAGCCATCAAAAACAACACAGAGGTTGATGGATTTGTCAACAGTCACATACGTGATGGTGTTGCATTGTGTCAGTACTTTGCCTGGCTCGAAGATGCGGTAAAAAAGGGCATAGAAGTTGATGAGATATCTGGAGCTGACAAGTTGGAATCGTTCCGTAAAACTAAAGACAATTATATGGGTCTCAGTTTTTCCACAATAAGCTCTTCGGGTCCCAATGGCTCGGTTATTCACTATCACCCAGAAAAGGAGACTAATCGGCCAATTAATGACAAAGAAGTTTATTTATGTGACTCGGGCGCCCAATATTTGGATGGCACAACTGACGTGACCAGAACCTTACACTTTGGCCAACCCACAGACTTTCAAAAGGAAACCTATACACGTGTTCTCAAGGGTCAATTAACTTTGGGCTCAACAATATTTCCGACAAAAATCAAGGGTCATGTCTTGGATGTGCTGGCTAGAAAGGCACTGTGGGATGTTGGCTTAGATTATGGCCATGGAACTGGCCACGGCGTAGGACATTTCCTGAATGTGCACGAGGGTCCAATGGGTGTGGGCTTCCGCCTAATGCCCGACGATCCTGGTCTACAGCAAAACATGTTCATTTCCAACGAACCCGGCTTCTACAAAGATGGGGATTTTGGCATACGCATTGAAGACATTGTACAGATTGTTCCAGCACAACCCAAGCACAATTTTGCCAACCGCGGCGCCCTTACTTTCAAAACGGTTACAATGTGCCCAAAACAAACTAAGATGGTTATCAAGGAGCTCCTTAACGAAGATGAGATAAAATTACTCAACAGTTATCATCAGTTAGTTTGGGAAACACTTTCTCCACTGTTATCGCAGGACTCATTTACTTTGGCCTGGCTAAAAAAAGAAACCAAAGCCATATAGTTATCATATGAAATATATACATATACATATATACAACCGTTACGATTTATACATTTTCAATGAGATAAAATTTTGGTATTAAAGCGAATATTATATTTGATATACATATGTGTTTAATCTACTCGTTTTGGGGGTATTTCAAAGGGGACGAAATAAATAACGAAAATGTATTTGTATGATTCACGTTTTTGACTTAACAAATATTTGCAATACATATCTCACGTAACCTGATCTCATTCATCTATGTCCTAAACATGAAGGCTCGTGTCGAAAATTTGTAATTGAGAATCTTCTAACACTAAAATCTTATCGATTTTTTTGAGAGTTTCTAAACACTAATAGAAGCAAATCAAATGTCATATTTTTATTCTGAGCCTGTGACAACTTCGGTTTTGGATTTTTCTATTTGCTGTGGAAACAAACAGCATTATCCTGAGAGAAGATAGAATAAGGATTTGGAACTCTTGAGTGTTAAACATAAATCATGAGCAAGTGGTAAGTTAAGCGGCGGAAGCGGAAGAATTTCGCGATCGATTGTGTTTACATTCTTTGAATTTAAAGGTTAATAAGCGCCGCCAAAAGTCTGTGCATTGATACTAGCTTTACGGATTGTCATGTCATCGTGGGCTCCGAAACATTTGAGTGCCACAAAATTATTTTAGCGAATGCATCAGAGTTCTTTAAACGCATGCTTTTAAGTGATTTCAAGGAATCGCACTCTAACGAAATACGCTTGGAGGACGTGACAGCGTCCACATTTCAAATATTCCTTCGATATGTGTACACATATGAAAAGACCGCTCTTAAGGTCTATAATACGCAAATAATCATTGAATTGTTTGTGTGCGGTAACCGATGGCTGGTTCCATCCATATTGGAGGACAGTTTGATAATCTTGATTGAACGAGCCCAATCCATGAAGGCCGAGGACCTAATTGGACTCTTTGAATTGGGCCAAATGTTCGAGAATATATCCCTTATCAAAGAGGCCACTTGGATCTTAACAAAAGAGCACAACAAAGACTTATTTTGTGACAGAGTTCTTAAATTGGGGTCTTATGTGTTCGGGAAGTATATCTCCATAACCAAAATGCAAAAAAGGGAATTTGAACGCTACAAAATGATTGAAAAGTACTTGAAACTGAATGGATTCCTAGATGATAAAAGTGAAAAGGAAATTGTCAAAATCGAAAGCAAGAGTGAAGAAACAGAAGATAGTGAGTGTTCCGAATTGAATAATAATTTAAAAGAAATCCAAACAAAGAAGTTGGAAAGCACGGATTCAGCATTTAAATGTGATGATCAAATTAAAGACAGTCAAAATTCGAAATCCAAATACATCTCTGAGTTACTGGAACAAATAAATTTTACTAAAATGTCTGGCGATGAGTTCTACGAGGGACCCGGCAAATCAGACTTGCTAACAATCGAATCCAAATATGAAATTATTTATAAAATTCAATGTCGTCATATCAACAATTTGAAAGTGCAACTAAATCAGTATAGAGCCAAATAAATAGTATAAACCAAAATGTGCTTAATGCATCTCAATTTCCTTTTTTATACTTATAGTCCTGAGGTCTATACTACTGCTATGTACTATGTACAATTATGAATCCTAATGTTTTAGAAGAAATAAAACAACAATTTGACATTTGCTTTTTTGTTTTAATACACAATTTGTCCAAACACTTAAATGGGATTTTCTTCATTATTAAGAAATAAAGTGCAATTGTTTTTCGCTTTGTTTTTTTTATATGTTATACGTAGATGGTTTGCATTATTATGTATTTGTATCCGTAAATTTGTAGATATTTATAATTTTGTTTAGTTTTTAATATTTTGTATATACTTTATATATGTATATATATAGATGTATATATATATATATTTATTTATATTTAAATCGATATAGGTAAAGGTATGTAGATAGGTAATAATATTCATTCGCCTGTTTGTTTGTTACTTGTGTGGTTGGTTGCTTGGTTTTACCCCTATTTTTTTTCTCATTTCTCTCGCATTCTGTCACATAGCTATAACATCTTAAACATCATTACAATAATCAATCGTATATACTTCTATATATGTATGTATATAATTTTTGTTGTTTTGTTTGTGTTGTTTTGCATTACTTCGATTTAAATCTTAAAATGTATTATATGTACTTAGAGAGTAGCGTCATCGAGCATATTGAATTCGTCAGAGCTAAGGGTTAAATCGTAAATATGAGGGTTTTTTGAAAAGTGTTTCCACGCCGTTTAACCGTTGTACGGTCAACACTTAAAACACAAACTCACAGTTCTAATTATAAACATTTCCGCGTATCAATTTTGGTTTATCTTTCTTTTATAGTTTTTCCGCTTGGATTTTAGGGATGTTCGGGATTGGCAAATTCAATATACAAGATGGAGATACTTTTATTTTTTTGTTTTTGCTTTCTAGAAATTTCCTTCATGTGGGCATTGTTTTGCATTTTGCTTGATTTCAAACGGTTCCAAGTTTCATCCTCCGCTCAGCGCCACCGCAGCCTTCCACAGCTGCGCATTAATATTATTTGCCTTTGTTTTGTTTTTGCTTTTGTATGCGCACGCATCAGAGCACCTCGGAAACATATTTGGGACGTTTGGCCACAGTGGCATCCGCCGTTACGCACTCTTCCTCGCCGGCCTCAATGTGACCGCTGTAATCGGTTGGCAGCTCTTCATAGATAATCTCAGGATGCTGCTGCTGCGGCGGAAGCTGCTGCTGATGTAGCGTTGGTGGAGCCGGATGCGACACGGCCATTACGTGATTTCGCTTTAGCGCAATCAAAGCGCCCACGCCTCCACCGCCCCCATCAACATGCGCCTGCTGCACAGTAACACTGGCATTTTGATTTGTTACATAGTACGGACTGCCGCTGCTGCAACAGAGCATAAACATTATAATAAATGTGTTTATCTAATTCATTTTTATTTATAATGCTCACTTGTATTGATTGGAATTGTTGGCCACCGTCTGAGGCGGCTGCTGCGGTTGTTGTTGCTGCTGCTGCTGTTGCTGGTGTGCCGTCTGAGAGTTGTAGATAATTTCTGCAATAATTTGATAATATTAATCAAAATGTCAAATACCTTAACCTTAATAATATACATAGCTTCACTCAACTATAAACAAGTGTTATTTCTCTTAGAATGAATGTTATTTTTTATATCATTTCAGAAATAACATTAGTTTTTGACCTATTATCGTATCATTTAATTCACTAAAATGTAAGCATATAAACAGCTTGAATATTTTCGAAATATAAGTCCGACCCAAGCTCATGTTTTTCTTTAGCTACTTACCCGCATCGGCGGCGCGCTGCTCGAGGGACATGCCTGGTGAGCCAGGTGCTGATTGCAACACAATGTCCTGAAGCGGTGAGCTCTCGCGTGAGTTATCTGCAAAAGTTTGTGTTTTTGATTAGGTTGCTATTGTGGCGAATAAAAGCTACTTAACCTACCCATATGACTGGGCGAGACGGGCGCCGAGCGTGGCATGCCGTAGGGCGGACGGAAGCCCTGGCTGCTGCGCTGGCGACGCTTCTTATAACTGTGATCGATCAGCTTGGCGCCGCTGTCTGGATCGATGCGCCAGAAGGAGCCCTTGCCGGGCTCGTCCTGTGAGCGCGCCACCTTGATGAAATACCTGCAAGTGTGCATTGACAGTTTAAATATAAGTTTAGACGGTCTCTCATTGTTTTAAGCTATAGACCCTCTTACCTATTCAAACTGAGATTATGACGTATGGAATTCTGCCAGCCCTTGTTGGTTTCCTTGCGGTAGTACGGATAGTGCTTGACAATGAACGAATAAATGCCCGAGAGTGTCAGCTGCTTGTCTGGTGCGGCCGATATGGCCTGGACAATCAGCTGGGCGTAGCTGTACGGCGGCTTCTCGTTATGGTTGTAACTGGCTGTAGACGGTGTCTGGAATAGATCCTGCTGCAATTTCCACACACAAAAATACAGTATTACGCATGGCACATTATCAATATTGTATCATATATATCTACCGTATTGTTATTGCTGTAATTGTTGTAGCTATTGGGCTGAGTCTGGTGGAATCCCTGACGTGGACTAGCCGGACAACTGTTGGCAGCGCTTATTGTACCTGTGTGTAACAAATTATACAAATTCATCAAAATTATAGCTAAATTAACAATTTGACTAACTTAATTTTGTAAATTTAAGAAACACAATCTAGCAGAAGCAACACTATTCTAACACTATGTTACTTATGTTACCAGACTTCTGTTATGTTTAACAGTTGCTGCAAGTAACAGCGTCACTTTACCATTCTTTTGTGTATCCAGTTTCTAATGTTATGAACTATTTATGGTTTAGAAAATGCCATTTAAACAACTTTAGTTTTGTTTTTTCCTTTCTTACAATTTAATATCGATAACAAGTTAAATCCCATTATATTTTAGCTATGTAAAATATTGCATTTTATCATTTGGAAACTTGTCTCATTTAGCGATCTTTGGATGGTTCCTTGGTGGCTTCACTTGGGGGCTCCACATGGCTGGAACTGGAGGCAGCAGTATCCAACTGTTTATCTTCCATCACAACATTTTTGTGGCGCAGATTCAACCCATGGGTCAGGTTCAGCACATAAATTATAACCATCCAAGACATGGTGATGCTCTATTTGATATGATATTGCTTCGGTATTTTTGACAATAATTTTGATTGAAGAAAACGTTTGCTTGCACAGCTGCGAAACCGAGTTTTAAAATTAAAAGCAAAGATCTATTGATCAGTTGAAATAACAGATACGTTGAATATGATTCCACGCTTGTTTTTCAACAAAAGATTAGAGATAACTTATCTAAATTCGCAATTAGGCTCTGCTATACTTTTCTTCCCATCTGCTTGCATTTTCTTTGATTATATCCCTAACTGGATACTTATTGAATTCCAATTGGAACTAAAATACTGCGTAGAATAAAAGGAAATTCCACTTGCCAGTTGGTGACAGATAGGGGCTTTTCTGCTCCTTTTTGGGTATTGAAATTTTGAGCGGTGAGTAGATGGCAGCCCCATCGCCGCCGCCAGGCAGTAGGTGGGGCGCTGGGGGCGGCACTCCTGGAAGTCGCTGCTGCTGCTGCTGCAAGGATGTGTGGTGAAGCGGGTGGTGTGGTGTGTGTGGGAGTGGGTGGTGTTGCGGCAGCTGTTGCTGCTGCATATGATGCGCTGGCTGCTGCTGCTGCTGCTGATGGCTGTGATGATGTGACGCCTGCAGCGAGTGCAGCTCGTCGCGTGGTGGCGGTGTTATAATGACATGTGCACCGGCCGGCCCAGCCGTTGCTGGACTGCTCGAAACTGGCGCCGCATCCGCCGTAATGTCCTCCGGCGCTGTCACAAAGCTCTCGAACTCAATGCGTATCTCGGTGCTTGGAAATCGAAAGAAGCAGCTGCCAAGAAAAGAGAACAATTATTATTGATATTTGCTTTGAAAATCAATCAAACTATCAATGCTTTCTCCAGATATCAATACAACTGATTGGTGGTGCTATGCACATTTCCCCCCTCCCCACAGCTCTCCCTGGCTGCACTTACCGTTGCGGCAGCTGCAGTGGATCCACATTGCGCCGCTGCAGAAAATCATCAACGAAAATGCCATTCTTGCTCAGGCACTGCACAAAGAAGACGCGTCGCTCAGCATCGTGGAGCACCTGGAAATGTTTGCGCGAGACGAGGTTGTTCTCGGCCACGTTGAAGTGCACCAGGGAGGTGGATGAGTTGCGTCCAATGACGGTCACATCGTCGGTAATATGGAGCAGATCCTCGTTGAATCGCAGCACACCGTAGGCATTAACGGGGGGCGGGGAGCTCGAGGTGGCGCTGACGCCACTGGCAACGACTCCATGTGGGTGGGCAGGTGGGTGGTTTGCTGAGTTGTTGTTGTTATTTTGATTGTTTGCCAATTCGGCGCTGCTATTGTTATTAGTATTGCTATTATTATTGTTGTTGTTATTGTTTAACGCTGCCGCGGCGCCATGATGCAGCTGCAGCATGTCCTTAGCTATGGCAACAGTTGCCGCGTCGGCGCCGGCGGCGGCTGCTGCTGCTGCTGCTGCGGAGGTGGGTGTGTTTAAAACGGTATGTGCCGTTATGATGTGATTGTTGTTATTGTTGGTATTGTTATTGCTGCTGCTGTTGTTGTTGCTGATGTTGGTGGTTGTTGCTAGTGTTGTTGTTGTCGTTGTAGTGGCGGCCATTGAGAGGTATCCACAGCTATTGTTGTTATAGTTAAACTGCAAATTATTATAAATTGTTATTTATTATTATTATTCAGTACTTATTTCTGCAAATCAGCGAGAAAATAATACATACACACACACACACACTCACAAGCAGTATTGTTTTTGTTTATTTTGTTTTCGTTTTTATTCATTCGCTTTTCGTTTCTCTGCTTATTTTCTGTATGCGGCGCGCTAAAATTTATCGCAAATAAAATTCACAAAGCGCGTGTTGCTCGCAAATTTAGGTAATTAATTTATTTGTGCAGCTTTTCATGCGTGTTTTTGGTATATTCTGCTCAAGGTTTTCGTCAGCTACAAGCAAGAAAAAAACCAAAATATTTTCCAAATATACATACATACATACTTAAACACCATACACTCTCGTCTCCGTCTTCTACTTTGCAGAGAGCTCGACATACATACATATGTACATAAAACACATGTACTTACATTTCGTTTCTTTTTCAGTTTTTGCTTTGCTTATGTTTTGCTACCATAGCCGCTCACATGCACACATGCATAAATACATACATACATGCACATACATACATACAAACTCGTACGCGCACTCGGCAACAAGCAAAAACAAAAACAACTGACACAACAACAATAAAAACAATAATAACACTACTACTACTACGTTGCGGCACTACGTGGAGTAAACATACACACACACATAAGGCAAAACACAATGCGTTATGAGAGGCGTTGTGCGCGCGTGCGCTCACTCTTCTTGCGGCATCAATTTGCCCGGGCAGCAGCCGAAGAAAGAGAAAGAGAGAGAGAGGGAGCAACAAGCCCCCATACAGTTCTCAGTTGGAGCAGCTGCCGGCGCAAAGCCACAAACAAATAAAGCTCCACAACGACTGGGCTTCATGTTAAAATTGATATGTACATTATACATATGAACATACATATATGTACATACATATTTCTATTGTGCAACTCGCGCGCAGCGCGTTCACTGCAGCATCATTCTGTTTACGCCTGCCAGTTCGCCGAGTATCAAGCAGCCAGTGTTGCCAACTGTGCAAATTATTAAAACGTGCTTATGAGATACATAATATATACTTATGTACATGTATGTAATATGCAAAACTGAAGACAAATAAGAATATCAAAAACAAACATGATCTTTTACTATCATTAGTTATATTATACAAAGCAATAAGATTATTTTTATTTCTGTTTATATCATGTTTAATGTAAATACAGGTTGTTTTGTATGCTTACATACATGCATGTATGTATGTATGTATTAATTAGTACTGCAAAACTATTGATGGTACTATCGATAGTATCTTATAATCAATTTTTTCTCCTGCAATCAGCAGTTATAGGCGAATCTTTATATCCTAATTAATGTATGTATTTGAATTAGTGATCTAAATCTGATATGAACTTTGATCTTTAACATCGCAAAAAAAAAACTGTGTAAACATCGCTACAAGAATATCTCGATGTTTGTTTTACATCACTAATTTGAATGTTGCCAATAAGGTCATTTGGCTAAGTTGGCAACACTGGTTGCGTACCGTACTCCCTTCGCTTTTTATTTGCTTTGGCCTGGAGACAATCATCATATGTACATAAAATAAATATACATACATACGTATGTCACACAGAGCAGCCTAGCCCCCACATGGCTCCCATTCAATCGATCGAGCTTGCAAGCGCCAACATGCAAAATGAAACCAAAATGAATCTAACGAAAACAATCGTATGTAAATAAAATGCTTTAAAAATAAATACAACAAAAGGCAAACACGCAGACACATGTACACGCACACATACACATTTACGTACGTCGTTAGGTCACTGCTACGCTGCTCTGCTGCCTCGCATCAGCAAAACAGAAACACAATAAATAAATAAAAACACCAAAATACACACACACATATACGCAAGAGCGCGCGCATATACATACATACATAAACAAGAACACGCTTACGTATATACATATATATATGTAGATACATACATACATATATTGAAAATGCGTAAAAATGCCGCTCGTTGATTTTTTCAGCTAGCAACGAAGCCGAAAAAATCAAAAACAAACGACTTCGGCGCGACTCCACCTGCTTGCATATACATATGTATGTATATATGTATATACATACGTACATGTGTATACATGCAAAGCTACATACGTACATATGTATGTATGCATGTGAAAAATGTAAATATGTCTTGTTTGTCTCTCACTCATTGCGCTGACTGCGGACAAAAAAAGGACAGACAAAAAGCGTAAACATACAAAAAGCACACTTTTCACAATGTACACAGTATGTACATATATACATACATCATACAGACATAAATATATACGTACATTCATACATATGTATATACATATGTATATTGTACGTTGCGTCGCTCGTTGGTTGGCGATTGCGTAAACTTGCCGCCCGCTTTTTTTCCACCTAACACCAAAATATGTACACACAGTTAAGGGTACACACAACCATACACATACACACACACACTCATCCATCAATATGTATAAACATGTACATACATACGTACATCACTTGAACATGTTCCAAAATAACAAATACATTTTATTTATATTTCACTGGCCTCTACTTTTACTCTTCTACTCTTATTTATAAATACGTACTATTATTTGTTGTTGTTACATTTGCTTTTCGCTTGATTATCAAACTCAACTGTTTTTGTTTTTCGCTTTTTATTATTATTTCGCTTTGGCTAGTCTTTTTTGTTTTTGCGTTTTCTATTTTTTGCACAGAAAATTTAGCACACAACACGTTTTTTCATGCAGTTCGTCCGCCACTGAGCGTATGCATGTGTGTGTGCCAGTGTGCGCGAGTGTGTATCAACAGCATGTTTGTGTGTGTATATTATTTTCTTTCTATCGGCTCGTTCGCCTTGTTTATTATTATTGATGTGAATTCTTTTTTTCGTACCTTTTTTACAGCCGTTTTCGCTGCGAGTTTTGTGCAATTTCCTTGTAAAATCTAATCACTATAAATTTAGGCTTACTTTAAATTTATAGTTTGTGCACTTTTCACAATTTTTAATGCGGTTTTTTTCAATTCTTATTTGCTTGCAGCGCGCTCCGCAGCAGCTGCCCACACGACGTGACGATAAAGAAGAAGCACATTCTCTACATCCCTGGTCTTATCCACATTTTTCAACCAATTTTTGCCACCCATCATATCAAGGCTGGTCACACTCCCACTAAAATTACGCCACAGCTGTTCTTAACAGTGTGCAGTAATTCTGTTAGCATACGATTTTATAACACAAATTTTAAAGATTTTTTTTTTAAAACATTTTTTCACTGAAAAATGCAAAGCCTTACACGATTGCTGGCCAATTGCACATTGACGCTGCAACCGCAACAATGCTGCGCATTGGCAGCGCTACAGCTGCGCACCAAAACGAAGCTCGTCGATAAGCCCAAACCGGGTGCGGGTCAACAATTCCGGCGTGTGGTACACTTTCCGGATAATTATACGGTGGAGCCATTAAAGATAACACATCTCGCTGGCCGCGATCCGGTTTCAGGTCGCTTGGTGGCCAAGGGCATTGGCGGCGGCATCAAGCAGCAATATCGCTGGATCAAATGGGTCCGTGATGGCCCCAATGAGGGGGCACCGCAGGAGGAGCGCGTCGTTGAGCTGCTGCGAGACGGCTGTCGCACCGCCAAAGTGGCCCTGGTCGCCGTGGGCGATGAGCTCAAGTATATACTGGCCACGGAGAATATGCGCGAGGGCGACATACTAAAGACATCGCGGGTTATACCCCGCATACCAGGTAGGTACCTACAAGCAATGCCTCCCATTTAGCTATTTACACGACACATAAAATAGAAAAGCAATCTTCGGAGTGCCGCGGAGTGAATACCGTTACTGGGTTGCTAGCAACCATACAAACTAAATAACCTTATTCATACAACAACTGAATCGAACTATTTTTAATATTTACACACTTTGCAGTCCGCCCCAATGAGGGCGACGCTTATCCGCTGGGCGCTCTGCCTGCGGGCACGCGCATTCATTGCCTAGAGAAGAATCCCGGCCAGCTCTGCCATTTGATACACGCCGCGGGCACCTTTGGCACCATACTGCGCAAGTTCGACGACAAGGTTGTGGTGCAGCTGCCCTCGAAGCGCGAGTTTGCCTTCGATCGCACCTGCATGGCCACCGTGGGACGTTTATCGAACGTTGAGCACAACAAGGAGCACGTGGGCAGCGCGCAGCGCATGCGCGAGCTGGGCAATCGGCCACGCTCGGGTCTGTGGAAGCGCAAGGAGGGCAAACACGGACGCAAACTACGCCGACTGCCGCCCATGACGACCATAACGGCACCGGCGCCGCCTAAGGAGCAGGAGATTAGGCTGACGCTTAACTTGTAAATGCATCTGTTATTGTTTATGTTTTCTATTTTCTATTTCTATGAGCTGTGTGCAACATTAAACATCTAGAGCGTTACAAGCTATTTGCGCGATTTCTTCATGGAGAAGCCAGTGCCATGGAAGCTTTCCGTATCGGATCCGGCCTCGCCGGCCGCCTCGGCATCCTCCTGGGCGCGATCGCTGATGGGCCTAATAGTGCGATCGAAACGCAGTAGACCGAACTGAAAATCATAGTCGGGCACGCCCCGTGGTAGCGCTTTCTTCAGCACGGGCGTCTCCATCTGGCTTTCCTTTTTCTTCTTGCCATCCAGGCGTACACCGGAGCCCTTGAAGGTCTCGACCACCTCCTCGAGCACGGCGCCACCGGCGGCTGCCTCATTGGCACCAGCGGCTTGTCCGCCTGCCTGCGTGGCCGGCTGTTGCTCGTTGTGGTCCTTGTAGCCCACGGGCGCCTCAAACTCCACATTCATGTCGCACTCAATGATGCTCACCGCATTGCCTGGCTTCGTCTCCAGCACGCACAGTTCGTAGACCTTTTTGTTGTATTTAATGGCTATGACATCGCCCTTGGTGAGACAGGCAAAGTTTCGCAGCGCATTCTCCAGTACCGCCTTGGGATTTGTGATGTCCAGAAAGTCGGTGCTGTGCGGTTGAAATTTTGAGAAAGTGGCCACCTGCAGCGAAACGCTCTCAATGTTTAGAATGTCGCCCTCCTCCAGCAGCAGATTGTCCATCATCCAGTAGGGCAAATAGCATTTACCCTCGTCTGCCACAAACTCCAGGACGCCAGCGTGTGAAGCGCGAGATTTTTTCTTATTGGTTAGCTTGAAGAGCATCGGATATTCGACGTTCAGCCGCGTAAGCGTGTCCAGCGCCGAGGGCGGCATAATAACTACAGGATATATAAATGTTTGGGTATTATATTGTTTATTTCTTCATTGCATTTCTGACGCACTTTTTCCGCCTTTTTCCACATCGGAGCGCTCGTTGCCCGGTAACATGGACACGGAAAAACATTTATAAGTGGCTTGAAAATTGCGGCCGCCGTCTGGGAACATCATGTTGAAGCCACTGAAGTGGAACATTGCGACTTAGTTTGTCGTACACGAACACAACTAGTAAATTTTATTGTAAATTTTCAACGTTTTTGTAATGTCACGATTGTTTTTGTTGTGATAAAGAGAAACAAAAACAATAACAGCAATGTTAGTTAACATAATAGCGATGCAAAAATTAACAGTGACTGCATTGGTATGGAAAGCGATCAATAATTAAAGTTCCACCACTTACTATATAATACATATTCCCTTGTTATATTATAAAACTATAAAGAAAAACGCATCTAGGAAATTTAAACGTTTTTTTAAAGTCACAATTGTTTTTGTTTTGACAAGAAAAACAAATACTAAAATGTTAGTTAACAGAAAGCACTGCTAAAATTAACAGTATCTGACTGTTTTTATATATAACATAATGCAATAGAATTTTAATTTAAAAGCGACAATCCACAAGTTGACATAAATATTTAAATTATGATATTGAATAGGACCGACGTCTCAGCATGAGACAGAAATCGCTCAAATTTAAAATTAATTAATTTTTAAAGATATCGGCTTATGGGTAATCGATAAGCTGAGCCGTCTATTTTCTGTTGAACGGCGGAGTTCTTCCGTTCACTGTGAATGAATTCCAATCGATAAGATTAGCACGATTGTACTGTATCGATAGTTGAAAGATATCGTACCCAGCAAGCCGGTGGTCGACGTAGTGCGCGCGCGTTCGTCACGCTTCAATTTTTCAACAAATAAATTGTGATTTGAAAAAGTGCTGCTGTTCAAGTGAGTATTATTATTTACTTACTGCGCATAGACAAACATATGCAAACATAAATTGTAAGAAGTAATAAATTATTTACAAAACAATGCAGAGCAGAGTTCAATAAGTGTGTGTGTGTGTGTTATATTATACGTAAGTGGGTGTATGTGCGTACTTCTATGTATATCCTGGCGTAGTCCTGCTGGCGCCGCGTGTTTTTTCGCCAGCCCGCGTGTCCACATCTGTGTGTGTGTATGGGAGTCTGCGTGCGTGTGTGTATGTCCTTATATATGTACATATTTGCCCATAGTTTTCATCTTGCTTTAAGCTTTTCCCACAATAACAAACGCATTTTGTTTGTTTAGAAAAATCAATAAAATAATAGAAATTGATTCGCGCAAGACAAAGAATGTCTGCTCTTATTCTAAAAGTTTATACGTACATTTATATGTATGTAGTTCCCACTGGTACAGTTATGAATATGGAGAGGTCCTTTCAGGCAAGCAGCGCGTTATATACAAAGGGCTTACAGTTTGACATGTGCTGTTGGCATGTGCAGCTGTTTTCAAGTTTGTTGTTGTTGTGACTTCATTGTTGCGCCGCAGCTGCTGCAACAACAACACCGTGCGCTGCCCTGTTTTTCTATCTCGCTCTTTCTAGTTTGCACATTCCAATCAGACGATTTCGTTAGGCTGCTAAATTTGTGGTCATCCCTGTTGCCCTAACGCCCCTCCCCCTCCCAAATGAGAATGATTCACAAGCGCCTCTCAGTCTCGGGATTTTCTCATCAAATTGTGAAATCACTTTTTTGTTCTTATCAGAATTTTTCACTTGTGAAGCTAACTGAAAGGGAGCAGCAGAACCTAAGCGGTAATTTTACTCTCAATAACTATAAAAAGCACGGGAAAATAGGTATTTTTGTATATGTACATATATGTATGCATGTACATATGTTTAAAATAGCGCAAGCGACGAACATGCACTGATGTTAAAACTGTTTGCGGGATGCTGCGGTGCAGTCACTCTCAAACTGAATAGGTTTAGTTTCTGGAGAGCAACGGACAAACACATACACATACAAACAGACATATCTCAAATTAATTTCCTTTCGCTTACGTCAAGCACGTACAGTACAAAGTACATACATATATTTGCTCAATTGCCAACGAGCAATCATTTCTGCACATATTATGAATGATATCATGTGTAAACAAATATATTGGCAGCAGCAAGAGCAACCCCACAAGGTCGCAGTACACGTTTAGAAGAAGGACAGGCAGGCGGGCGCGTAAACCATAATTCCATATCCATTGCAGATAACAGCGCTGCTCAAACTGGTTAAGGTACAGTTAACATTTGTTATTTACACCCTTGCCTCGCTACCCTCCCGTCATTTTATAGCAAATATTGATTGCAACTATCTGAATATATCGCTGGCTCATCTATGCATAAATTCCTGCCACCTGCTTATAGCTTATAGCCTCTCTCTCTGTCCCTCCTTGTTCGCCTAGTCTTCTGCTCCACCTTCACTTTCGTTGTTGCCAGGCTGCTGCCTTTGCCTGACTTAACTCTGTGTGTTTATGTATGTATGTATGTATATTAGATATGTACATATGTGTGTGTGTGTGTGTGAGAGTACCAATATGAAGTTTAAACCGCTGCTGACGTCGTTTTATTGTTGTTCCTTTTGGACGCCGGCAAAGCTTTCATTGCTGTTGGTGTTGTTGTTTGCGTCTTGTTTTGTGCACCTTTTCATATCTCGTGTTGTCAAGGTACAGTAAACAAACAAAACAAGAAAACATACGCTTACAGTTTTGCAAATGATATATTAACATACATACAAACATACATTTGATTAGGCTTAGACCAAAAACATTGTAAGTTTTTCAAACTGCTTCACGGTATTCGAAACACGCCCGAAGGGTGTGGGTTATTAAAATCATGACCCGCCCCCGCTATGCAGGACCCTACATTCCCAATTTGATGTCTCTAAGACTCTCATAGTTTCCGAGGTCTTTGCGTTCATATATACGAACAGACAGGGCCAGATCGACTAGACTATTGATACTGATCAAGAATGTATATAGCTTATAGGATATCCTTCTGCCTGGTATACACATTTGCACAGTTTGTATACGCCCTCATACCCATTACTTGGATGTAACAAGAAGATGTAGAATACTTTTTATTTTATAGAAAAACTAATTTTTCGACCGATTTTTCTCATGGTATAATATAATGTAGTAATCAGATTTTAGCCAAATTTGATCCACATGTATGGAGTAAAATTAAACTTTAAATTTGGTCGGAATATCTTGAAAAAAAAGAGTTTTTCATAAAGAGCTCAGTTTCTGAGCAATCGTTCCTAACGCATCTATTTTATAGAAATAAGTATTGAGAATCTTATTGGGTTCTTCTAAAAGAAATGCCTTGTTTAAGTTCGGATCTATTCAAGGGATGTTATTGTGTTTCATTATCCCAAGGGTTACAACATGAGGGTATATATTATGTTCTGTGTAATGAGTTTGAGTCAAATGATGGATGTTTTTGCAGCTTCATTTAGCTGTCTCTTAGCTCGTAACAACTTTTTGTACAGTTTTCGTTGGATTTGTTGTGTAGAAAAACCCCTGGAAACACTTAACTCGAAATATCTTTATTGACAGGCGCATTTCTGTTCAGATATTGATTAACTGTTCAATAAATAAGGTTTGAATAAATTCGAATTATGAGAAATTATGTAATCGCTTTGAACTTTTACCAGATGCTCGCTGAAAAGTTTCCACTTAATTGATTCAGTCCCATAGACGTTGTTTTTGTTGCACTTTATGTTGCACGTGTTTGTTAATTAATTTGTGCTTGTAGAGACAGTTAGCCCACACACACATATACACTTGAAAGCATTTCCATTTCCATGTTATTGATTTAAGTGGAAATTACAGCGCTTCACTCGCCACAGTTTGATGGCCACTGAGCGTACGTATTTAACCTGTTTTGATTAAAAAGGGTTTCGCATGACCTTGAACTTGCCGCTGCAACCACCACGAGCTGCAACCACCCTAAAACAAGTGTTACCGGGTGGTTTTTCACTCTGGGTAAATGGTGTTTCGAAGCCGGCTCCCGAGTACCCCAACTGCATGCGGAGATTTGTAATTTATAGAATGCGGCAAATAAAATCAATATAGTCGAATTAAATGCAACTTTCAATTTGCAATGTCAAGGCTGCCAGTGACGGTAACTGTAGCCCTGTAGAGCCGACGCCTCCCCACCCCACCACAGCACAGCCCAACCCAACACGCCCCTACCAGCCAATCAAGACATGCGATGGAAGTGACGCGTCCGTCGTCTTCTGTATTGGAAGCCTACAATTCTCCGTTCATTTTATTTGCATATTAGAGGTGGCAAAACATCGATAGGAAATAGTAGAAAATACCCACACTATCGATAAATAAAGTTACGTTTTAATAAGAGTCTAAGTAGATTTAAAAAAGTGCATTTAACAATTTTTAACATTTTCCGCATAAAAAAGGAAAATAAGAAAAGTTTAGTATAATATTATGAAAATCAATTTATTATAAAGAATCATCAATTGTGCAAAAATTTAAAACTATCGATATTATCGATAGTGCCATCCAAGTTCTTGTACCTAAATAAGTTTGTCATACAAAAACAAGTAAGAATGCTATAGTTGAGTATACCCGACTACGAAACTCCCTGTACCCAGGTCTAAAACATCCAATCACATCTACGTGACACGTACACACACACATACACAAAGAAGCACACACACAGGCGGCAAAAGCGAGTCATTTTAAATGGTGGCTGTGCTTCTTCTTCCTTCTCTCGCTGCATCAATGAATCCTCTTTCGTGAATAACTTCCGTGTTTATTATCCGATCGACTTGAAATTTGAACAGTATATTAAGAGAGACTAAAGTATTGTACATGCCAAATCTAAAAGCTATATCTTGAAAATTGTTACTGTAAAACGGTTTTTATCGATTTGCGGGGGAACGGGGGAAGATATCTGAAATATGAAACAAACTTGATCTGCGTATGGTATACAGGAACCTACATTCCAAATTTGGTGTCTCTAGCTCTTGTAGTTGCTGAGATCGACGCGTTCATACAGACAGACTGACAGACATGGCCAAATCGAAATCTCTTTGATACTGATCAAGAATATATATACTTTATAGGGTCGGAGACGTCTCCTTCTGCCTGTTACATACATTTGCACAGATTTAGTACAAAAGGGGACCCATTTTATGGGTACAGGGAGTAAAAATACGAATAAAAACAATTGCTAATAACAATATTTAAATATAAATACTTATTTATAGGGCTGATAGGGCTTAGAAAAACAACAGATGTGGGTTGGGATTTGTAAGTCATGACGACTTGTATATATATTGTAGTAGATCAAATATTTCCAAAGATCGCTATTTCTTCTTATTAACAAGTCTTCGATTCTGATACTCAGCACTCATCCTTATATGTAACATCAGCATATATTTATATCCTGTGATCATCAGTAAACATAACACTTTTGCATCTCCGAGTTGTAAAATGTATATGTACATATATTCTGGATGACCATCAGCATAGTTTGAAGATGATCGTATCTGATTTTTGTGATAGGTTCATTCATCTGTTGTTGAATTACCAGAAATATTTCCCACATTGATTAATCGGAAGTGATCATATTCACCAGAAATTGTGAGCATACCGAGTGGACATGATTGAACCATTAAATAGCGGTCGTCAGGCGATGGATCTTTTCCAAACCTAGCAAAAAGTGGCCATCAAGAGCGCCAAAGTCATCTCGGTATGTGGCCCGATTCCTATAAAACTCAACGTTTCCATTGTTTATTTTGTGAACACCTGGAGAATTCCCTTTTCCTAACTGTTAGGAGCACGTTTATCTTCTATTCATATCCGTCCATAATCTATTAGATTATCAGCATATTTCTTGATTACCAATGCATCGCTTTCGACTTGTGTCTAGAATTTTATTATCAGAGTATTTTCTTCTTTAATGGAAGCAGAATTGTCAATTGCTACCTTTTTAAAATTCTCCCATTCACGTAAAGTGAGATTTATTTATTTCAGTTTTAATTAATAACAAATTGCTGCTCAATTGATCAATTGTTTTTGTGTGGAAATCTATTTCTGTCTTATATGAGTCAAGTAATTGGTCCTTATATGCATTTTCCGACGCATTTCGCCAGCGAATGTTCAGCTCGGAATATGAATGCAGTGAAAATTGTTAAAATGGGACTCTCCTATGTTCTAAAATAAATAAAAATCATAATACTATAGTAAGACTGTTCAAATTCATGCAACCGACGAAAGAATACTCCGAACTTATAAGGTATGTAGAGTACGGATTATCATAATATCCCATTTAATACTTGTCTGACAAATATGTCATGTTAAGGATATTATGTAGGAGGAGTTTTAGAACTATCCTATAAGGATAAGGGGCATCTTAGTTAGTCGACACCTCTGTATTTATATTATAATACATTCGAATTTCAAGCAAAGCAAATACGCATTGGCACACTGTGCCTAATCCACATTGATCTCTCAGTGTGAGTGCATGAAAGACTCTGTTTATTTATATTTCATTGCAGCGCTATAATTTACAGTTTTCTTTTAGTTTCGTGAAGGAATGACGTCATATGTATACTCTGTATTTAAAAAACTTATGGGGGTATCATGTCCGGGTACGAAATATTTGTATTTGAGTCGTTATACATACTTTGATTTGATAAGTTTGGTTCAAATATCTTTAGAAACAAAGTTTTTTATAAAACTCCAAATTTGAACGATAGTTGATACGGCAGCTATATAATATAGTGGTCCGATTTTAATCTAATCTGGATCAGCTTTTATAAACAAATCAAAACTCTGAGAGGGCATAATGAAATAGGTTGCTTACGTTAGAAAGCCTCCATTTAGTTTCTTATTTAATTACCAATTTTCAAATGTTCGTTGAATTCAGGGTATACCATAGTCAGGTAATCATGTCTGAGGTGTTCTTTGTTTTCTTTCTCGTACCCGTTTTTAACCCCGGAGAATTTGGGGGCCCCCTAAAATACGAATGCGAAATTGCACAGCTGGAACAGTTTTAGCAGCACTGCAATGCTCCGCAAACTGCGAATGTTGCGTGTGTTGTGTTTATTTTTAGCTGAAATGTTGCAAAAAACAAACCGTAATAAATCGTTATTTGCTCCAATCGTCGCACGGGGGTAAGGCGCGTTGGCGTTGAGGCGCCTTTTATGCAAATTCTGCAACCATATGTCAAAGTATCGCCAGCGTTGCTGCGACCTTGACAGGCAACAGCCATTGTCCTGGTAAGCATCGTGAGTCCATGCACCTTGCCTCTTGTGCCAGTTAGAGCTCTTTTGTTTTACCGTTGTGTGGAGACCTCCATTGTTTGGGTCTGTCGGTCCTCCTATGGGAGCTATCAAGTTGATAGCTCAGACATATGCCATACAATATCAAATACGTACATATGTATATTTTATAAATGGGGCTAATAACTTTACCCAAATGGGCTTCCTTATATTCTCAGAAATGTAAATATGATTTATTTTTATAGGCATTGGATATGGCAATTACGTTTCATAATCCTTGTAAAATTGTCAACGTTTCTGTAGCAGTAACTACGAGGGCAGTTTGTTAATTTAGTGACTTTTTGAATTTCATGCGGAATTTAGTTTGTCATTGAAAGCCGTTAAAAGCAGAAAAACTCGACGAAAAAAACTGATTTTCGTGTTGATTTAACATTATTTTTACTCCCTGTACCCATAAAATGGGTAAAAAGGGGGTATTACATCTGTGCAAATGTATGTAACAGACAGAAGGAGACATCTCCGACCCTATAAAGTATATATTCTTGATCAGTATCAAAAGAGATTTCGATTTGGCCATGTCCGTCTGTCTGTCCGTCTGTCCGTCTGTCCGTATGAACCCGTCGATCTCAGCAACTACAAGAGCTAGAGACACAAAATTTGAAATGTAGGTTCCTGTATACCATACGCAGATCAAGTTTGTTTCATATTTCAGATATCTCCCCCCGTTCCCCCGCAAATCGATTAAAACCGTTTTACAGGAACAATTTTCAAGATATAGCTTTAAGATTTGGCATGTACAATACTTCAGTCTCTTTTAATCTACTGTCCAAATTTCAAGTCGATCGGATAATAAACACGGAAGTTATTCACGAAAGAAGATTCAGTAATGCAGCGAGAGGGGGAAGGAGAAGCACAGCCACCAATTAAAATGCCTCGCTTGCGCTGTCGCTTTTGCCGCCTGTGTGCGTGCGTCTATGTGTATGTGTGTGTGTGTATGTGTAAGTGGGCGTAGATGTGATTGAATGTTTTAGACCTGGGTACAGGGAGTTTCGTAGTCGGGTATACTCGACTATAGCATTCTTACTTGTTTTTTATACAAATAGACGCATCGCCAATATCAAGGCAAGACTTGATAAATATTATATTATGGGGACTCCGTACACAAATTAAAGGAAACTATTTGAAGTATTATAAAAGTCTCACTAAGTTTGGATGAAATATTTGTATAAGCAAAAAGTTTGATATAGTGATATAGTGGTCTGATTTTGACCAAATTTGGTCAGATTGTATAAACTCTCTAGAGACTCGGCTTGGGAAAGTTTGGTAAGGATACATTAATAAACAAAAAAGTTTTTCGTACAAAAACATATTTGTCGATCGATCATTCCTATGGCAGCTATATGTTATAGTGGTCCGATTCGGCCGGTCCTGACATATGTACTGCCTGCAGCAAAAAGAAGGGTCCGTGCCAAGTTTCATTACGATAGCTTTAAAACTGAGAAACTAGTACGCATAGAAACAGACGGACAGACGGACAGACGGACATGACTATATCGACTCGGCTATTCATGCTGATTCAAAATATTTATACTTTGTTGGATCGCAAATGTCTCCTTCAGTCCATTACTCATTTCGAGACAACATTTTAATACCCTGCTAGGGTATAAAAACCGTATACAAACGTGGCATAAAAACTTTACGAAAGCCAAACAAACAACAATCGAGCGTTGAAATGATCTCCCTTTTTGTACAAAGGGTCTCTGTGTAAACTACATAAGTATGTATTATACTAGGCTGCAAATAATATCAAATGTTAATTAAGATTTGTATTTTGAAGTACCATAACTTAATCTATGTTTCAACATTTTTTTATTTGAACTGAAATTGATTAGCATCTGCCACCGAGATATGGTCCCAAATTCAAGCGACACCACTTATTGGGCTGACCTGGAAGTATCCTTGAATAAATACCCATTATGGGTAGAAACAATAACTAATTTACTTACGCGGCCAGCCGGTTGTTCGGTCAGCATGTGACAGGCTCAGAACTGCCAGTAAAAGTATTACAATTGGAACGGTTGCCTTCATATTTTCGGGCTCTTTATATAAACTGAGAAATAAAACACGACTTTTATACTTATTATCAAGCTGTATTCAAATGGGCGTGTCAATTGCATTGGATGTGGGAATAATGTTTCGTAATCCCTGTAGAACAAAGCATTTGTTAGGGCTATTAGTGGAGTTTTGTGTAAGTAATTGAGTTTCTTCTTTAGAACCCAATAAAGATATTGTCACACTCGCCAGCTGGACATTCTACATAAATCTTTTTATTGTTAAAACCTAATATTATATGTATATTCGCCTGTTCTATTTATAATCAGATTTTCATATCTGTTGTCAACTGTTTACTCCCTGTACCCATAAAATGGGTAAAAAGTGGGTATTAGATCTGTGCAAATGTATGTAACGGGGAAAAGGAGACATCTCCGACCCTATAAAGTATATATATTCTTGATCAGTATCAAATCAAATTCGATTCGACCATGTCCGTCTGTCTATCCGTCTGTCCGGATGAACCCGTCGATCTCAGCAACTATAAGAGTTAGAGATACAAATTTGACATGTAGGTTCCTGTATACCACACGTAGATCGTTTTTCTCCTACTGCAGTTATTTGCCCCCGCACCCCCGCAATTTCATAAAATCGTTTTACAGCCACAATTTTAAAGATATAGCCCTGGGACTTAGCATGTATTATGCTTGGGTCTTTTTTAATCTTCTGTTTAAATTTCAAGTTGATCGGATAATAAATACGGAAGTTATTCACGAAAGAAGATTGGAAGTTGTAGAGAGGGAGTTTCGTAGTCGGGTATACTCAAGTAGAGCATTCTTACTTGTTTTCATATGCATGCATCTAACTGCCCATCTATCGGTGTGTGAGAGGGTGCAGCGGGGTGGGTGTGTGGTCAAAACACGATGAACACATTCACTATGTTAACAATAACAACAGACAATAGCAATTACGAGCATGCTTTCAATTGCCATTTTCTTTAGAAAAGTCTCGAAAAATTATTCATTTAAAAAAACTAACTACACATACAGCCCCCAACCCTCCGAAAGTACGGGGGGCACGTGCTCAGTGGGGCGCGACCTGAAAATACAAAAATTGCACCAATTTAAACAATATGCAATTGTTCCATATTATTTTTCAATTGAATAGCGCAGCACAGTTAATATAAGAACAATGCCGGAACTGGTTATCACCGGATTCGATGAATTCTGAATCTATTTTCATCTTTGATTTGATTTATGTTACTTGGCTATCTATTTAAATAGCGATTCTTTCTTACAGACATGGTGAATATCTCTCTGACGTGGAAACAATTATGCTGTCCTAAACGTCAGGTATGTGAGCTACGCTTAAAGCCCAGCTGAAACTAAAATATATCTACTTTTGTTTCACTTTTGCAGTTAACCAACTCGACTACCATCAGCTCCTACTCAACATAACAAGAAACTACTTAGAAACAACAAACACAACAACACTAACTCCACTTAATCAACAGCATCAGTCAAAACAACGTTTAATTCAAGTACAACAATTGCAGCTGCTTTAAGAAAAACCCACACAAGTTTTTCAACGGCGCTCGTCAGGGATAAAATATAGGTGGAGTTAACGTTAGTCCAATCCCAAGTTTTTTCTATATAAATGTAAAGCAAGGTAGTTGGGAGTTCGAGTATATTAAGCTATCTATTTATTATATTATTATTATAATCAGTCTCTAGTGTCCAGTGTTATATTTCGCTTATTTTTGTGTTTAGGCTTACATTATTTATTGCATACTTTTAGGCAGGCCGCTGAGGTAAGCTTCAGCTTCAGAGAGGGAGGCACAAACAACCCGAGGGGTTTAAAAGTGCAACAGTTTTCAGGATCCGGCCAGTTAAGCTCAGTGTGTTTACCACAACGCGAGTGTACTTCAATTTTCATTATGAAAATTACAACAATGAAGTCTAAGCGCAAATATGGCTGTTTAGAAAATATTTGAAACGAATTTTTCAATTATTAACAATTAAGATTATTTTCGAATATCATTTATTGTTGTAGTATTGTATTTTATAATTTTTCAACTCATTTGTTTTGCACAAAATCCCAACATTTCATTTTTCCCAACCACATTACTAGTTTGAGTTCAGTTCACATAAGTTCAGATTAGACGGTCAGAAAGGCAGTTAGGAAGCGTTTAAGAGGGGGGTGAAGAGTTTTTAGTGACAGTTTTAGTTTCGTATACAACAACAATTTGAATAAAAATGGAACCCTATTCGCCGGACTTGCTATGGATGGTCGTTATCGGCTTTCTTATTGCATTTGTTTTGGCCTTTGGCATTGGCGCCAACGATGTGGCCAACTCTTTTGGCACTAGCGTGGGCTCCGGCGTTTTAACCATACGTCAGGCCTGTATTTTGGCCACCATCTGTGAAATTTCGGGCGCCGTTTTAATTGGTAAGTCTTGGAATGAAATTGACTTTATAAATATAGCTGCTAAATAATGTATTTGCTTACTCAAACAGGCTACAAGGTGTCGGATACAATGCGGAAGGGCATACTCGAGGTGAGCCTGTACGACGGTGCCGAGGATGTGCTCATGCTGGGCTGTGTGGCGGCGCTAACGAGCAGCGCCATTTGGCTGCTGGTGGCCACGTTTCTGAAGTTGCCCATTTCGGGCACGCACAGCATTGTTGGCTCCACGATTGGTTTCTCGCTGGTGGCACGCGGCATGCAGGGTCTCAAGTGGACAACGCTTGGCACCATTGTCGGCTCGTGGTTTATTTCGCCGGCCATGAGCGGCTTGGTCAGCATTTTGCTATTTCTTGTCATACGCCGTTTCATATTGCGCGCCCAGGAGCCGCTCAAGGCGGGCTTCCGTTCGCTGCCCATCTTCTACGGCGTGACGTTCTTCATCAATGTCATCAGCGTGGTGCTGGACGGTCCCAAGTGTAAGTAAAATCTGGCTTTGTAAGCGTTTGCATCCATTAACACTTGTCTCCATCCTCCTTTATAAAGTGCTTTATATGGATAACATACCCACTTGGATAGCGTTCAGTGTCAGCATCGGCTTGTCGCTGCTGGTGGCGCTGTTGACCCAGTTGGTGGTGGTGCCACTGCAGCGACGCTCGATTGCCAAGAAGCTGCGCGCTCAGAACCCCGTCAAGTTCAATTTCGAGGACTCGGTGGGTAAGTGTAGCCAATGGAACAACGGCTCAAGAAGCATCATTTACTCAGCTTCCATTTTGCACAGAATCTTCGCCGTCTGGCAGCCCGAAGAAACAGCGTCGTCCGCTCTCGCTGGTCAGCGAGGGAAAACCACTGCCGGCTATTGCCGAAATTACCGAGCTGGTGTCGCTCAGTGACAACTCGCCAAGGACCTTTAAGTTGGCACCCTACGGCCTATCGGCTAAGAATAATAATGCGCCTGTTGAGGACTACAAAATTAATCCCGAGCTCATTCGCAAGGCTGAGGATCTGCTGGGCAAGGCGAGCCTGGATAACACCGATCTGACTGTCACCAGTTTGAATTACATTGATGAGCAACAGCAGCTGCAGCAACAGCAGAACGGACGCAAGCTGCAGGAATGTTTCAAGCGCGTGCAGTCCCCCAAGGAGGAGCACAAGCCGCAGCAATTGGTGACCAGCGTAGCAGCTGCCGGCGCAAATGCAAATGCCACCACAAATGTAGCAGTTAATGCCACCGCCACAAACAACAATCTACAGGTGGTGGAAAGCGGTGGCAGCCTTGACCTCATGATCACTTCCACATTGTCGCCCAACTCCAGCAAAGTTCCGCTTATTGAGAGCAAAGAAGCGCTCAATGATCAGGAGGAGGAGTTCAAGCGTCAGGCCGGTCGACGCGCTAGCAGCGCCGAGGAAACGCAGGAGGTGTCTATGCTCTTCTCATTCCTGCAGATCCTGACGGCCACCTTTGGCAGCTTTGCGCATGGCGGCAACGATGTGAGCAACGCCATTGGACCACTCATCGCTCTCTATATGATCTATCGCGAGGGCTCGGTAATGCAGCAAGCGGAAAGTCCCATTTATATTTTGATCTACGGCGGCATTGGCATCTCCGTGGGTCTTTGGCTGTGGGGACGGCGCGTTATTGAGACCGTTGGCAATGATCTAACAAAGATCACATCATCGACGTGAGTCAATAGCCAATAGAGCAGGAAAACAATCGATGGTTGTATCGATAGTATCGACAGTAAAACGAAAACCAACGATACTATCGAACCATCATAAGATTGCATACAATATGCTTATTATTTATTATTATTATTATTATTATTTATGTAAACTATATTTAACTATTTGTATTTCTTTACAGTGGCTTCACCATTGAAATTGGCGCCGCCATCACCGTACTGCTGGCCAGCAAAATTGGTTTGCCCATTTCGACAACACACTGCAAAGTCGGTTCGGTGGTCTTTGTGGGTCATGTGAGTGCCGCGGGTCGCAAGAAGAAGCGAGAGGAGCACGATCAGGATGTGGTACAGCAACAGGAGGCGGCTGCACAGCCAAACATGGCCCCAATGGAGGATGGCAGCGTCAATTGGCATTTGTTCCGCAACATTGCCTATGCCTGGATAGTTACCGTGCCGGTTACTGCCCTGCTCAGTGCTGGGATCATGTACGTGCTCTGCGCAATAGCTGTAGATGATATGGGCCAGACTTAGGGCGCCATTCAATTATTAATTGTAAAAGCAAACTAATGTTTCGTAATTGTACAAGTTGGAAAACGCAAAACCTTAAAGAAAAAACCCTTAAAAAAGATATAAGCTTAACAAAATTACTCACATAACTAAGCAAAAGTTAAGAAAACAAACGCATTTTACTTAACGTCTAGAACGTCTGATAATTACTGATATTGGTATTGATATTGTTTATATATGATATTGTACGTGTACGCACCCAAAACGCATCAATTTTTTTTTGATATTCCCAAATTACACAACTGATTTAATACACATATTTGTTTTTTCCAAGAAATTGAAATGCAGTGCATTTTTGTTGTATGCCTGAAATTCATAATTTAAATGATGTCCAGTGCAATTGTTTACTACTTCATCAAAATAACAAAATTGTTTATAATTCCTTTGGACCGCTTTAAAAAGAATTTTACATTTTATACATTTCAAAGCAATAGAGCAAAACTTATAAATAAAATACAAACTACTATAAAACACTCATTATATAACACTTTCTATGATATTTAAACAAAACGGAACTGCTTTTAAGGCTTATAAGCAAAATGCAGTTAAGACCGGGAGCTTTTTAATTCTCAGCATGTAATTTAAGTTCCAATTTTGCATGTAAAAGGAAAAATCATTGCAAATTGGTTCTTGTCTGTTGCCTTTCATGACCGAACCGATGTGCTGGCATAAACTTTTTTAAGTAAAAGCTGCCGTGCCAAACGCCCCATCTGTGTCTTTTATACTCAAGGCACGCGCGCTAAGCTTTTGAGCGCGGCTGGCATGGAATGCCAAGTCTCACTTGGCATGCAAATTATGCTCAGAGCTTTCTGCGCTCACACGCTCGCGCAGCTTTTGAGCGTGTCGCGCGCGTTTCTTGGCGTGAGCGCCGCAAAGCTTCAGTCAGTTGAGTTTTGAGCTTCGATGCGTTCGGTTGAATATTTATCGCTATCGCTTGGGCAAGCTCTGCCCCTGTTCAGCAATTTGGTGCGAGTGGAATTCGTAACGCCTGCGCGTGTTTTAATGCATTTTCGAATGGTTAACAATTTTCGATCGGCATGCAAATAGTTAACGTTAACAAATTGTTGAAAACCCATATAAATTGTTAAATATACAATAGTTGTGATACAGTTTAAGTGCCTCAACTCGCTTGGATTTGGATTTACGCAATTGGAACTATTATAAAACTGAAAGGTGAGTGTATAAACAAAGTTATATTTCGATCATTCAGAATTTAAATTATTGTTTAAATAAAACAATTGAAAGCTAAGCTTTAGCTTTCGACTCAATCAAATCGAAAATAACTTTAAACTCTAAGCCGCCTTTTTTATTCGGAATACAACATTAAAAACGATTTGGGATAAAAAGTATTTCGAAACGAGAACAGGAAGGACTGTTTAATATTTCTAAAGAACTAACTGCGTGAGGTCGTTTATTCGACCGAAATCTAGAATATGTTATAAACCAAGTTTTACCAGACTTAGATACAACACATTGTAGAAAAAATAGCATTCATAACATTGTCCCCCCCTTGACAGAACCTTACCAACAAAACAATAATCAAGCGAATATGTTGTGCTTAACACTTTTAAATGGTACTTGACTGTTTTGTCTACGCCTATTTATATACGGGTTTACTTCTTAGGTTTTTGTTAGACTTTGCAAATTTCGGAAGAAAAACTCATTGTAAATAGTATAATTAATATTATTCTTAGTATATCATAATGGTATTATTATTTTTTGACTGAGGTTCACTTTATGGCCACATTCATTTCCTTAACATGGTGTAAGAGTTTCAAGTCATCAAGTATTCGACACATTTTTTTCTTCAACTAATTGACTTGACTTCTATTTATTTAATTCCATGTTTTTCACATACTTCTCTCTTTATGTTTCCTGCCTGCACTTCCTCAGCAGATTTTAGCGCCCATTGCGGTTCGGTTTGAGTTCGATTGGTTTGGTTTTCCGTTTCCATTTCTCCAATGACAGGTTCCTATCTATCTATCTATCTATCTATCTATCTATCTATCTATCTATCTATCTATATATTTATCTATCTATCTACATGGTGTATTACTTAATTTCTTTGCTTAATCCGATTTGCGTGCATTGAACTCTTTTCATCTGTGGGGCTTTAAAGGTGTGTTTTGTTGCCGTTCAACTTCTTGAGGTAACCACGTTATTGTTGTTATTGTTGTTACTGATTGTTTTCTTTGTTGCTTTTTGCTTCGAAGCGGCTTGTTCTCATTTTGGGCCATTTATTTAATGAGTCGTTTTTCAGTTTTGTTTGGTATTTGTTTCTGTTCAAAGCCTGTTTGCTGAATTTGTTAAATGCGTATTTGCGAATGCGCATTTTGCCAATTTGACGCATGTAATTGTTGCCAATTCCGTGTAACTAATATTATACTGAACAAAGTGCAATTATTTATACATTATAAGTAAAAAACCTTCATAATCAATTTCATACTTAATAAAATATAATTGTAATTATTTCGTTTATCAACATTTTATTTATCGTAAGGCAACAAGTTTTTGATTAATTAAAATGTAAACAAATGATAAGGCTCATTCAAAACGAGCTCATTTGAGCTGTTATGCTCAAAACGATCTGTTATGTAAACGCAGCTGCGCTTCTGTTAATGCTAAATGAGAGCATCAATTATACAGCTGTATAATTGATGATGAGAGAGAGAGAGAGAGCAGAGCTTTCATACTCAAAAAGTTCTGTTAAAGGGCTTTTGATAAGAATTGTTCAACTCTAAGTCTGTTTTTTATAGTTTGTTCGTAAAATAAGGAAACTAATTGCAAGTGAGCTTTAAAAATTATTTCTAGATAATAAATTTGCTGTAAATTGTCAGTTTTTTTGTTGAAAACCTTTGCGTTCTAAGCAATATAATAAGCTATTTTATTTGCAACTTTCAATTGAAATTTCCGCAATCAAAACTATTTTCGTTTTCTGTAATTTCTTTTCAACTGACTTCAATTTTATTAATATATTATTTTTGAATATAAGAAAGACAAAGCAGCCTAACCATTTAGGGTCAGATTTTATAGCGGAGGTCCACTGTAAAGCAATTAGCAATTAAAAGAAATTGGCTATCTTGATTACATTGGGCTAGTAAATGTTAATGTTAACGTCTTTGGCTTTTGGCCACGCTTAGCATGTGTGCCAGCTGACCCAATTAGGGACTCCAACAGGTGTCTGAGAGCAGTTTAATTTTGAATAGAGCTCTTCTATTATTCCATATACCTGTATGTATATATGAAAGTATGTCTTGCGCCCAGGTAGCTGTAGTTCATTATGTGGCAAGTGGCAAGCGATGGCTAGCGGTGTTTTTTACCACTCGCAGTGCCGCCAAAATGCCACTTAGGAAAAGCGAGAAATTGTTAAAGCCAATTCTTCGGAGAACAAAAGGCTTGCAAAGCCATTAACTTGGCCAAGAGGTGGTGGCTCGCAGTCGCAGTCGCAGCCATACCAAATGGCCAAGAGCCATTAAAGACAGAAATCTATTGAAATCAGCGAACAAAACACGCCTTAAAAATATTTCAACGGACAACATTTTTGCTATTTTTTATTTTTTCCAGACTTCTTCTCACCCAGCTGAGCCAGGTGGAATACCAATTGGGCGGGGCGGTGGGGGCTATTGAACTGGTTATGGCTACTGTGCCAGTTAATTATGCTCTTATCAGTCCATTGCTAGCTCCTGCAGTCAGGAGATCTGCACCTGGTAATTATGGCCAACAAATTCTGCCACTCACCTCAATGTTCCATGCAATTAATCAGCATTGTATCCATTAGATACAATTTCAAGTGCTGCAGTTGGCTCGGCGTTGGCTGCTTTACCACATACTATTATTACCAGATTCTGACATTCCTATGCATATGTGCTCATAATGATAACCCCCCTGGCAATCTGTTCCCCTCACAGCGCCCACTTTGCGCACTTTCACCACAGCTCCTTCTGCCTTGGTCTTGATCTCTGGCTCTGACTCTGGCTCTGACTCTGGCTCTGGCTCTGGCTCCGACTCTGGCGCTGATTGCGTTTCTAGGAGTGGTCCAAAGACACTCCTACCACATATTGACAAAAAACCAATTAAATTGAAAGATTATTGCAAATTGCTTTTGATATTAATAAGTAAGTTCGAAAATAACTTAATATAAAATCCATTAATACACTCGTAGTAAGAGCCAGTTATAAAATGTACATTTTAAACAAAACAAACTAAATTTAAAACATATAATTGTCTAAGAAGAATAAATTGAAAATTCCAAATCAATGTAAAGGATAACGCATGTTTTAAAAGACTTTCCGCAATGAAATAGGATGTTTTGACAAAGTTATGGTAGGCTGAGTCTAGAAACATATTCTATAAAGTCAAGATCTCTTAAAGGCTTGCAAAATAACCGAAATGTGAACTTCAAGAAATTAACAAAATTAAATTACGAGGTCAAACCATTACCAAAAATGCATTCCTTATAAAAATCGGTTCGGCTTGGACAAAGTTATGGTAGGTTGGAATCCAGAAAGAACATTTACTAGGAAGTAAAGATCCCTACAAGCCAAAAATGTTGCCTAGTGATCTACCTAAGAATATGTTTTAAAAAGCGTTTTCTACTAATTTTGACCTCAGCCAGTATTTAAAAAAAAAAAATAAAAAAATTACTAAATTTAAAAAATTTATAAATTTTATTAAAACAAGCTTTCCGATATTTTTAGTGCCAATTTAAGCTAGTTTTACATATAAGGGATAAAGAAGAATTGATTGATACATATATTTATTTATTTTTATATATTTTCCCTAGAACTCATTTCGCACGAAAATCGACTTAGATTTGATAAGATTAAGGAAGTTGGAAGACTGGAGAGAACTAGAGAGAACTATAAAGTTAAGATCTTTAGAAGTCCATTTTGGCATAAAATTTAACTTATAAGGGAACGATTTCAGTAGATTTGTTCTTATTGTAATCAGATTAATCTTAACTGGGTAGCTATTATAATAATTATATATTAATACTATATCTAAGCTTCAGCCATAGCTATAGCATAGTATAAATATTTTGAGTATTGTTGTTAGTATAGGAAAGTCCCCAAAAAGTTACTAATGATTTTGGACTTTGAAACTTTTGTGGTCAAAAGTTTGTTAATGTCTTTTGGGAACAACTTTCTAATATGGTCTGTTAGCTTCCTGCTTAATGGTTTTCCTTGAGTTTCCTTTATCAGCTAGTAGTACCCCAGCTCCCCGTACCCCCGTACCCCCGTACGGCAACGTCATTGTCACTAACGTTTGAAGTCGATGGCATGAAGTTGCCGCTGCTCGACTGCATTTCCCACTCAAGACAACATTTCATAAAGTTTATTAAACTTTAGCCAAATTGTTAAAGCGACAAATGCTGCCCACCCGCTGTTGCCCCCACTGCAGCGTGTTACCCCCTGGCCGCAGAGCCCATTCACTTTTCGTGTTGGCCGCTGTAGGCGCACCAAACAAGTTCATCAGCATTTTGGCCAGGTTTAGAGTCAGCGGCGGCTTCAGCCCGGCCAGACCAAAACAAACTGCCACTTGACTGGTTGATGCTGATGTTGATGGCAATGGAAATGGAATTGAAATGCGAATGCGAATTCGAGTTGCAATTGGAATTAAAATTGGAATTGGATGTAGCCGGCTTTTGTATGGAGCACGTTGCATTCGTCTGGGCAAACATACCAATATTTTCCTTGAAAACAGTCACAATTTTATGCGCCTTGACAGGTTTTTCTTTTTTCTTTAAGCATTTGCAACGCAAATTAATTGTTCAATGCAAAAACTTATTAGATATTCGCATCCTGAGTTAGGATTGCAATTACAATTATTACAAAACTTATCACACATTACGCAAGTTGAAAAATTAACAAGTTTGTGGAACTTGTTGAAGTTCATGGCTAATAATTTAATGGAAATTAAGTGGAAAAACATTAGCTAGATTATAATGGAAACCATAAATATAGCAGATACTACTATCAAGAAATGTGTAATCTACTTTCCTTTGGTATAGTTTCAACTGTTATTTCCAACTATTTCTTCTTATGCAAACTATTTTCCCTCAGTTTTTAAACTGTGTTAATAAGACTCGATACAAATACTTAAATTAGTATTTATAGCCTATATTGCAACTATCATGATCAGTCATGAGTTAAATGGTAAATAAACTAAATAATAATTGAAAAGATTTCATTTTGAAGCAGTTAATTGTGAACTATTCGTACATTATTTTAATAATACAAAAACTACTGAATATTTCATTGGAAATCAGGAAAACTATGTCGATAAGGATTTGGAAGGAAAAGCACTCGGAAATGTGTCCATTTATATGTTTTAAAGAAAATGAATTGAAATTTGTTAAGCATTTAAAACAGGATTTTGATAGTTAAAGTTTAAGATCAGTTTCAACAAAATAAGCTGTAAACTATTGATCGGGAGAAAAAATACATCAACAATTTGAAACATACATACGGATAAATATAAATAAAATTAGTTTAGATTGAGAACAACTGGCCCGAACTCTAGAAAATCTATCCCCACGGGTGGAAAACAGTTGTATGAAAGTTGAAAAATCTACTCCCACCCACCACCACGGACGGGAATAGCCTTTAGGTCAAATGTAGGAGAGAAGGTTTTTGTTAGATCGATTTCTAAGTTTCCCAGACCCTATAGAAGAAATCACGGGGGGAAAATAGTGTTAAGTTATTTATGTATATTTCTGACATTCTCATCCATGCAATCACAATGTGTCACAGGGAAGCGTGGCAGGGAACAACTAATATTTGTATATTTTTTGTTTTAAAAATAAATCTTTAAGAGAAATTCCTAAATTCCTAAGCTGTTATGTAGCTGTATTGTCTGCCTTATATTTTCAAGCTTTTTTCTTATGAAAATATTTAAAACTATCGATATTATCGATTGTAGCAACAATCGAGTGTTGAAACTATTATTTGTGATGTGTTTGGGATCTTTTCTGTTTCAACATTTGTGTTTCCTATAGCGAGTTATTGGGGCCAGTGTTAATTTCATTCATTTTAATAAATTAATAAGATTCTCCTCCTACGCGTTTCGTTTGTTGCTCCTTCCTTAGGGAGTTTATTTTAACATGCATATAAAAACATTTACATACATACATGTTAAGATTTAACAAACATTTCGATTTTACATTATTAGACTTATAGTAGCTAGTATTTTGTATTATTTTGCACTCTGTCTACGATACCTTAGGAATATAGTATATCTTAGACTGTTGTTTATGTTTTTTTTTGCACTTAAAGTTATTTCAAGGTAAGACCATTAAAAGTCACCATTCACTTATCTTCCTATGCATAAATTCCATAAATTGCATAAACATAACATTAGCACCATAAAAGATACAAAACAAAATGTATTAAATTGTCTGGCAATGCGCATTTGACTTAATTAGGAAAATGCACAAGTGCATAAGTTACCTTAACCAGTCACCACAGCGACCACATTTTTTCATCAGTCAGTCAACCAGGCAACGGAATGATATGTTGCCACCCCCTTTGCCCCGTTCGATTCCCTGCGGCAAACTGGCTGCACCTTTTGCAGAGCAGTGCCTTATAACGGTAACCAGTCATTGAGCTGCTGCATTTGCATTGAAAGTTGTCTGGCAGAGCAACTAGCAACTAACGGCTATTCTAGTAGTACGACCAGCAATCGAAATCGAAAATCGAATATCCACGAGTATCAAAGTCCCAACGTTTCCTACTCTTAATTCGTATTCAACGCACAGCGCGAATAAGCCCATTCCAGATATGGTATTACAGAGTATACGACGTACAAAATTCCTCGTATATATTAGAATAATTATTCTTAGGATTTCTTGAGATTTCTTCTATTTTGTATTGCAAAAGTTCAGCATAGTTAAAGTCTTTTCAGTTGTGCAAGATTATTAGAATGTGTAGAATTATAAATGTGCATAAGAATTTGATCTTAAGAAATGTACTCGAAAATAAATATAATATACAATATAACAAAGCCAGTCCTGTTTGTGTTTTTAAATTATATTATAATGAAACGCTCATTTATTAAAACACCAAATATTAAATAAAGAAGAAAAACAATGATAATATGTCACAGCTTAAACAAACTTGATGAAGTGATAGTTAAATCTTTTTTCTAAGTAACACTCTTGAAATAGTGCCAAATTTCCATTATTTTTTTGGAAATAATAATATTTTGGTTGTTGAAAAATTAAAAATTATGACGGCTAATCAAAGTTAGTTTTATTTTGTTAATGAATCAACAATCAATTGAGCGAGCTTATAAGATTATATAATTTTTTAATATAGTGTAAGAAAAGTATAATAATAAATATTGAATATGCTACAATTATTTCAAGAAATTAAAAATCAGTTGTATGATATAAGTTTTAGAGATATGTGTTCATAGGATGCAAGTAAAAGTAAAAATGTTTAGAAATTGCTCAATTTTTATATTGAAGGTTTTTTTTATTTATTTATTATTATTTGTAGACTGATCTGGATCTTCAGATCTTAACTGACAGATCTTATAAAGGTACAAGTTTATAAAGGTTTTTTTTTATAAAACCCTGAACGTCTTTGACAGTATTTTAAATAAATTATACTACCAAAAACTCAACAAATCCAAATAATTTTGTTTTTTTTAGATTTTTATAGGCAAATTGATCTTAAATCTTCCCTTGTAAGGTTCTTTTACTTTTGCCTATACTATTTACAATTAAATTGAAAAGAAAACCTTAAAAAAAACATATTTCTTATGAATTTCTGTGCTTTTTATATTTCATTTGTAAAACTTCTAAAAGTATAATAAGTTTCACTTTTTGGTAATAAAATGTTGTACACTTATTTCACTTTTGTTGCTCTATACTCTTGCAGTGAGTATAAATAATAAGAGGCATCGCTTTCTTACTTGAAAATCAATTGTTGTCTGTTAGCAAACGATTCACAAATTGGAATTTTGATACACTTCTTTATTGTTTGTTAGCTGGTGCAAAACGAGTTTTGTTGCCCGCTTGAAGAAATTGGCAACTTATTTATTTACAATATTGATCTATTGGCTGCTCTGATTCCAATTCAATTGTCCCGCTGTTGTTTGAGAACGAGTTTTAGTCTAGTTTTTATTTTGAAATCGAAAGTTTTGTGCCATAGAAATAAATAGAATGTGCCAATAATCGCCAGCAGTAATAAAAATTGCGCAGTTATTGTTTTTTTTTTGTTTTTTGTTTTTTGCCAATCATTTTTTGTAGGCGTGCCGCACTTGTTGTTGCTGTTTTGGCTATTGTTACAATTTCAGACGCTTTAATTTTATTATTTCCATAGAAAATCAATCAAAATCTTTGGATACGCGGCTCCATGCTCCACACTCGAAGCGTTTCATTAAAAAATACCAAAATGTCGTTGGGCAAATTGAAATTGCGCATACGCCACGTTGCCTGCAATTTGCCTATGTGAAATTTATAGTTTCGCGCACTCGAATCTTATTAATTGGAAATTGGAGCGTTACTAAATATTTGCAGAATTGCCTATGCTGCAACAAAGATTTGTTGAATGTCTAAAATAAATTTATTTGCAGCAATTTCATACGTAGCATTTTCAATACTTTGACTTATCACGCACTTGGCTAACGCACATCGACCCACATTTGAGTTTGTATCTGAGTTTTGCCTTGAGTTTTTTTTCTATTTTCTGTTGCCAATCTACCGCACTGAATTGAACTGAACCAAATGACCCAAAAATAAATCAAAAATAAATAAAAAGAAACATTGTAAACGAGAGTTCACACCTAAAAGGCTTTGCTGCTAATTCAACTGAGTTTTTAATGATTTATTTGGGGCGAGCAAAGCGAACGCTGACCGCACAGGTGTCCCACCTTCCCCCTGTGGCTCCCTTGCCCATGCCCATGCGAAAACCCAACCCACTAATACAACAACAAGAAAATCTTGTGCCAAATTCAATGCAAATCGCATTAAGAAAATGTTGCAAACGACAACAAATACGAACAATTTGTGCCTGCCAGAGATAATTTGCAACAATTCCTAAATAACTACTTGTAAAAACTAAGCAGGCATTAAGCCATCTGGCAAATGACTAGCTAAATTCAAATTAAAATTAAAAAGCATTCAAAAAGTATTGTATGAAAAGAATATAATGTAAATGAAAAAACTAACAATATCTTTACATAACTCAGATGCATTAGGCAAAGACTTTATAAGTTGAATAATAATAATATTAAAATGGACTAGCTATAAATATCTTGAGATAACTCAGATTTTCCTGGGTTAAGAGTTAACATATTTAATCCTATTTAGTTTCCATCGCATTATTAAAATAGTTTATCAGCAATTCAAGCTATAGAATATAAAAATAGACAATGATAATACTGAAAGTTAAGCTTATATAATTAAAATGTTGTTATGTTAATGTCTAGCATTATTTGAATTCAAATATTTCAAATTTCAAATCAAATTGTGTGATTAAAAAGAACTTATATTCTAATTATATTATATTATATTCCAAGTGTATAGCGCAGATTAAAGCATTCTTACAGATGGACTGGCCTAAATAGGTTAATATTTTGATGATAATTAACTATAAAAATATATAATTTATAGGCTAATGTTATATATTTTCTTTCTTTAATAAACTGTACTCAAAATTGCAACATAACGTAACATTTGAAATGAAAGTCGATATCAATCCGTTGTTCATTAATGTTTAATAAGCAAACATACGATTTGACTGTTAATTTCGATACTGCGCTGTTAATGTTAACAGTGATTGATATAGAGATTGCGACTGTTATTGAAAATGTGGCTGATATCGAAACTGTGACTGTTATCGGCACTGTTACTGTTAATTTCGATATTGCACTGTTAATGTTAACAGTGATTAATACAAAGACTGCGACTGTTACTGAAATGTGGCTGATATCGAAACTGTGACTGTTATCGGCACTGTTACTGTTAATTTCGATACTGCGCTGTTAATGTTAACAGTGAATCATATAAAGACTGCGACTGTTACTGGAAATGTGGCTGATATCGAAACTGTGACTGTTATCGGCACTGTTACTGTTAATATCTGAACTTTGAGTGCTATTGCTAATATGCGGAACACTTACTCTCAGTCACAGTGAAACATGATATTTGTCAGTCACAGATGTAGCTCTTTTCTACAATATTATACTCTTTTCATAGAATTCACAAGCATTTACAAAAAATATCATAAAAATGGAATAGTAAATGTATGAATGTAACAAACAAGCATTTGTGATCCTATAGAATAAATTTATTTCGTTTTACATCAAAGCTATGAAAGGTAAAACTTACCAATTAGATAAGCACTATCAGTTCTCATATAGTATCAAATCGGCTTTTGATATTTCCCTCAGAGCACCATGAAAACTGGTCGTATGTATTTGAATCTGTTAACTAAATTGTTACGAAAGTGGTAAGTCTGTTCATGTTTATTTAGAAAATTTGTACACATAACTAACAAGGCTTGAGCACTTTTACATGGCTAATTAGTTTGGTTTCAGATGGCTGTTAATAATCTATGGCGACTGGCGAATCTGAGGAATGTGCGAGTCGTAAATAACCATTTGATTTAATTGGCTTTTTGTTTATTAACTGGCTAATAGCCTGATGCATTGGCTATAGTTGATAAGCCTTAATGCTGATTATGGTCCATTTGCGTTGTGAGTTGCAAATTGCAATTAGTTAAGCGTCAGCTTCAGCTTTGGGTCGTTGCCTCTGCTTACGAGCTTGCCTCATATTGTAGCAGCTGGAGAAGGGGTGTAGCTGTAAGCCCCAATGAATATTCCGAGTATCCAACTAATGCTCCATTGCTCGCTTTTTCATGGCGCATGCAAACTGATTTTGGCCTAACTAAAGAGCATCATTTTGGCCAACATTCACTTTCAAAGTAAAAGTCCAAATGTCTTAACTGTTTAGTCAGTTTTATGCGTGTGCAAAAATGCTTTTGTCTTAGAATTTTGTAGGCTTTTTAAGATGCCATTGTGAAGTGCTTTGGCAATGCTTGCAAAGTTTTTTTAAACATGTGAAAACTTTCACAAAAAAATCGTGAATATTTACGATAAAAACTAAAGAGTCCTGTGTTGAAGTGAGTGTAAGACTATTTTTGTTAAAAATACAAAAAAGTACGTAGATATATGTATCCAACAAGTTAGTACAAAAAGAAACCCATTGTATTTTTATTTATTTTGTATTTATTTCTAAGAAATTTCCGACTTATGTTAAGATAAACCCAAGTTAAAATCTCAGGCATTGTTGTCTACTAAATCAAATTTAGCTTGTATTAGTTCTAAAAGCCCAACGTTTATTTATTTATTAGATATACGAATATCTCCAGAGCTGTGTTTTATTGCGTAGTCTTAAGCATTTAGTGAAGGGGCAGCTACTAAGTTTGTGTACTTACATATACTTAATTCTATTCGTATTAACTCAGTGGCATTGTTTCTCTTTGCAGGTCTGTACCTGAACCATTAAGTGCTGTGCCAACAATAAGCCAATCAAATCTGAGCTCATCAGCGGGTACATACTCATATAAGTGCTTAAGTGTTTTCTATATTTACAACATGATATGCGGGTTTCGACAACGTCAAGACACAGTCGAATGGCAAATAAAATTCAAAGCTAATTGCGCAGCCAAAAAAAAATTGTGGCATTAATCAAATCAGAGATGTGCAGAAAGTTGGTTAAACCTAAGAGCAAAAATACATTAGTGGGCGAGTCATGGCTATAAATTGAAATTCAAGTGGAAATTGTATTTTTCTGCCCATTGCCAGGCTCGATTTATGACCATGTTGATATTTGTTTGCCTGCTTGGAAATTGGGCAGCGCTTTCAAGTTCAATGCAATGGGAAAATTTCAATTAACAGACAAATTTTGAGAAAAAAATACAAAAATAAAAAGAAATTGCCATGACCACTTGAAAGTGACTCGCCGCTGTCGCCGGCGGCAGCGGCAGCGGCTGCGGCTGAGGCATGAAGAGGAAGCGGCAGATACAACAGATGAAGATAAAGATACAGATACAAATGCAGAGACGGCGCTTCAAGAGTCTTGTCAATCGCCAACCTACGCCTGACCATTAATGGCTTTTTTGCGTTTCATTGAAGAAATCGCCATATGTTTATTATATGCTTAGATATTTCTTACAATTTGGCAGCTTGTTGAAAGTGAAATGTGTGAAAATGGCTAATTAAATGCGCGGATAACTTGAGTACAGCTTCATTTTCAGTGCTTTTACCACTAAAATACAAAATGAGAAAAGAAAACATGGCTATGATTTGTTTTGCTCACGTTGTCGGGTTTTCTCTTACGGCCGCTTGCTAATTATGAAATTGTGCACGGGCCAAGTTCGTAGCCTAAGTCTTTTGTTTCGCCTGCTTAGTTCTGTGCGGGCCGCGAGCTGCCCACATGTTGCGCCGGTTTCCGTCAGTTTATTGGGTGATCTTTGCAAGTGCCGATGCCCAGCCCGCCGTATGATTGCTCTCAGTTATTATTTGCTTTTTGGGGCCTTAATGTTTATAACAAAATGCGCAGCACGTCGTTGTAATTGCGCGTCAAGTTTGTTGCCTAAGTCTTTTGTTTTAAGCGCTCGTTTATTTGCTTGAATTAACCCAAGTGCCACAAAATTAACGTCGCCACTTTAATTGGTCTTTGAAATGGCTGCTTTAATATCACAATTGATGACTGTACTTAGCACAGAGAGTCTGTATTTCTATTTCTTATACTATAATGCAAACTTCATTTTGGAATACTTCAGATCACATTCTTGACAAATTAAGCTGGAACTAAGCCCAAGCCGTTGAACTTCTATTCATATTGAAATAAGCAAATTTATGTATAATATGCAGAATTTTAACATATATATTTGGGAATTGATAAATTGACTGCGCAAAGATTCACAAACGTTTAATAAAAGAAATTACTAGGCGAAACATTTCTTATGCATATGAGCAGAGAAGGGGAATTCGGGAATTACATACATATGCTAAACACTTAAGAGTCGGGGCTAAAATATCAGATTGTAAACTGGTATTTGAGTAGTAAAAGATTTGACGCAGGCAAAAACAAAAGGCAAAGTGATTAAGTGAAAAGACAAAATTTACAGACAAAATTCTAGCACAGTTTTAAAACTGGTTTCAAGTCTGAGTTGTGCCAAATGTTTCAAAGATATCGATGCAAAAGTTACACAAGCATTTGAAATTGGCAAAGATTTGTTTTAATCATGTCTTTAACAAATAACTATCTTAGTCTAGTTTTGCCAATAGTTCTTAGAGTTGTTAAACTATGTAATTGGGTCTCTGGCTGCATAAATAATCACAGACCGGCTCGAGTAGTTCATTGACTTTAGCTGCCATTTGGCATTTGGTTGTCCAATGTTTCTAACTGGGCTCAAGTTGAGAAATAGAGAAATGTGAATAAGCCCTGATGTAAAAGCTGAAAAGCTAAAGGTATATAATATGTTGGCAATCAAATATAGACGCTGTTGCCTCCAGAATTAATTGAGTATTACAATCTGTCGAATCTTCTGCAATATTTCATTAAAAGATTTGACGTTTGCTTATTATTACATCATCTTTTGAGTTTCTGAGAATCGCATGCTTTACAACAATGAATAATTACTTATATGTAGTACCTTTGCCCTTAAGAGCGGCATCTGCTTTTCGAGTTGATTGTTTCTATTCTAAATATTTAAATCGCTTGTATACTCCTTAATTAACAACACAAATAAATCAAGGTCTTACAGTAAGTTCATAAACGAACCGATAAATAAATACTCATTAATATCAACCCAAATATCTCGTTAAGTATTCATTACGTCTTTTCAAATAATCCAAATATTTTATTAATGGCATTTTTGATTTTACACGTTTAAAGATTATTCATTTAAGACAACAATTTATTGTTGTTTATATAGATAATGAGGCGCTCAACTTGCTGAGCTTTAATTAGAGAATATCATGTTGTATTCGAACTTTATATAGATGTGAGATATGTACTTGATATATGATACATACTATAGAATATATATGTATAATATATATTTAGATTTAGCCTTGGCAAGTAACTTAGCAGTGCATTTTGAGGTGGGAGTCAGTGCCTGACTCAGAATATGTGAGGCATTTCCTAATAATATAAGTAAACTAAGTTTACGAAATCCAAATATTATACAATTTGGGTATACACAACTGAGAGATACTCTAATAACAAAAATATCTTATGAAGTATTTTATGTATGTAGAAGTATCTTATGTACAATAGTTAAAAACGAAACTATGAAATACTTATAATCCAAATAAAATTATACTTCTAAATCTAGAATCTTGTGGTAAATTCTTTTATACAAAGAGAGATTCCTGTTTAAATGTTAGGTATTATTTTAAATGGATTAATTTCCCATACAATATATGTTTTTCTGGTAAGGATTGTTGAACTGATCTATTTGTTGCTTTTCAAACTGATTTATCCTTCATTTTTGACTCTATGATTAAGATATTGTTCTCTTGTATTGTAAGCAGACGGAATACTTAGAATTTGATCACTATATCATAGAACGTTGAGTGGAAAAATAAGTTTTTGCAATTATTTAAAATTTCCTATAAGTTTTACAAGCTTAGTTTTGAAATCTATTTTGGTTGTAGAGTATTTTATTTACCCCTTAAATAACTTTAAGTTGTCTCCTTTAGTAATTAGTTATACATTAGCATGTGCATAAGGCATTCAGCCTTATTGTCATACATGGTTTATAGGGTATACAAACAACTGATACACTTCATATTAGCACTTAAGATTTGTAGGCATTTGTAGCTGTTGTTGTACTCGTTGTTGTGTTGTTCTCTTTGAGCTACAGCTACAACTACAACGTTTGATCTTTGTTATTTGGCTTGTTGTGCCATTTGAGTTGTTGTTGTTGTTATTGTTGTTGTTATTGCGGTTGCAATGCTGAAAATAAAAGTGAACGCTGTCGTTGTTGTTGTTGTTGTTGTTGTTGCCGCAGTTGGTTGCCACATTGTGTGAGCCGCTAGCTGTTACTGCTGTACTCGTATGTATCTGACAGATATTCAATCTTCATCTTCATCAAAGCGTTCGTCAAACGTGTTTTATTGTTTGAGACTTGCGCTATTTACGACTGCGATGCTGATTTCTGATTTCTTTCTCTACCTCTTTGATTTTGTATTTATTGTCAGTACCTTTGAAGCGTTTGCCCCTTGTTTGCCATTCAGTTGTACTTGTGGTTCGCCCGGGACCGGGGACCGGGGACCGGTGCTCGGGCACCAACCAGTCACGACATCTCAGCAGCCGCTGCCGCTGTCGCTGTCGACGCCGACGTCGACGACAGCTCAAGGTCGCATTCCTTGGCACTGACGCAGTCATTCAATAATTCTTGTTTGAATTGTTCTGTACTTGGTTTTATGTGATATATTATTTTGATATGCAATTGTCATGAAGTTTATAAGGCCTTGTGGCTTGGCAGTCGCCCTGCGGAGCTAGGAGTTGTGTGGCGGGTCAAGTGAATGACTTGCGGGCTACTGTTTCACCTACCTAACTCAAGTGGTTATGTAGCACCTTGTGTGTGTATTGGCAAATGTACAAGTATTAGTGCGCGTTTGCTTGAAAAGCTTTGCCGCGTAGTGTTGCTGTCTTAAAGCTTTCAAAGCTCAGTGTCTGTGTGCGCTGTATGTGTGCTGAAAGTAACGGCACGAATGGTCTTAATGCTTATTTGTAAAGGATAAATTATTAAACTAATGTAAGCTAAGTTCTAAACAATCTCTGCATGTTGTTAATTGTTATATTATAACACATTATTCCTATAATAATGGGAAATGTACCATTTTCTATCATAAAATGTTATGTTCATTGCTTGTTCTAAAGCGATTCATGAAAATGCATAAGTTGAAGTTAATTTAAGCAGTGTTTTTCATGTCAATGCTAGTTTAGCCTTAGCCTTAGGTCCCAATTTAATTTTATAGAGGTAGTCACACCCACCAGCTCTTTTGTGGGGACGGACGGGGGCGTTGTGTAACAAGTCTTGTGTCGCCATTAAATTGCATTGCGAGAAGCAGCCGGGACGGCACTTTGAGATGCCATCTACACCTAATTTATGACGGCTTCGCTCCGAACAACAACATTCAGAGATTCCAGAAATGCGGCAGCTACGTGCGCAACGCTGCCAAATGAAGTCACGATCGAGTCCGGCTCGTAGATACCCCCGAATACCCCCGAATGCCCTCCCTGCTAGGTGCGGCCGATTGTGAGACAACTGCGGCAGCTTCAACTAGTGGGTTAATAGAACGCCGCCTCAAATTGTTTTCTTTGGGCCTAGTTGGGAGAAATAGCAACAAAGAGATCTGGAATGCTGTTGTCGAATATCATCGACTGGTAAATACCCTTAAGGCTAACAAACTGATGAAAATGATTCTAAATAGCCTTAGTACTTAATTTCAGATCATTATAAAAGTTACAGAACGTAAGGATTGTTAAACCATATACATGATGTTTGTCATAGAAATGAATGCAGTTTTGAATTTGTATGTTGAAATTACATGTACATGAGATTTATCCTTGTGGATGAGAATATAAACTAAGTTGTTTTTGAATAAACCCGAAAAAATCCAAAGGTATTCCAGGATTAATTCTGGTTTCAATTTTTCAGGCATCAAAGTCAAATAAAGCACTTTTTGATAGATAATTATTCCGGATAATCCTATACTTTTCAAAGGAGAAAATTTGACTTTCACTAAGCTGAGCGGAGATATTCTTACAGACACATTTCTTATATACTACATTTTACATAATTACAATAAATTAACAACAATTTTTTTCAGTTCATTTTCCACAAAGTCCTTTTGCTTAGGATGATTTTTTTGGAAATCAAGCAAGATCAAGAGCTCGTAGACTGAATTGATGTAACCAAAAATAATATAATAATGAAATAATGAGAAAATTCAAAGCATGAGATAAAAAATTTGCGGAATTTGGGAACCGCGGAATGGTACGAAAAATCCAATGAATGGGAATGCGAATTGAAAAAGCAAAAATAGTTTCGGATCTGGATCGAATTGTACAACTCTTGTTGTTTGTTTACTGTTTGCTGTTGTTGTTTGTAGATGTTGGCCATAAAAATGCTTAAGATCTGGCAATTGAAATCAATTGGTTGAGTTAACACGGCTTGAAATAGTTGTTACAGAGCAAAACACAACGTAAAATGTAAATTTCATTTGTGGCAGAGTGTTGTCTGATTTTTGCCCCTCTGGTTATGAGTTCGGTTCGACAGCCCAAAGAAAATAGCTTATAACTTTTACTTTCACTGCCAATAATTTGCCTGAATGCCGTTGGGGTGAGGTGAGGGGCAATGGCTCAGACTCTTTGGCTCTCAATTTGCATTGGTGTACAATGTTATTGTTATTGTTTTTGTTGCAGCTGGCTGTTGTGTCTAAGACTCATTTGCAAAATGTATCTGGCGGCAATTTAGCGCACAGCGCCCCTTACCCGCCACCCATCTCCTTTTGAGCTGCTCATGTCTGTGCATTGTCTGCTTCAATCTTCAGTCTTCAGTGTGGCGTCTTCAGTACTCAGTCTACAGTCTTTAGTTTAATTTCATTTTCACAACAACAATGTCGTTTTGTGCTCCCGTTGGAGTCGTCACACGTGTTCACATGTGCTGCAATTTGATCGTCACGCTGAGATCTGCTCAGTCAGCAGCAGCCGGCAGATGTTAATGATGAGCATTTGATAATAACAGCTTCGGGGCTTGAATCGGACTCTTCTGCAACTGCGTCTCCTACTCGGCGTGCACTTCTGGCCTTAACTGTTGTTTGGACAGCCGCTTCAACTTGTCTGCCTGATATTCGGAAAATTGTTGTTGCCGATTATTGTTTGCATTCGTAGTCGACGGACGCCTCTTCGATTTGGCGAAAGTTGTAAAGACCTCTAAAAATTTGCATAAGCCTCAAGATTCTGTCATATTGCAGACAGGAAAGGGAAGTCACAATTCAAGAGTCAAAATAAACGAGATAACTGGTTGAGAAACTCAATTATAGTTTTGAATATGTATAGTTTAAAACAAGTAATGCTCGTCTAGTCGAGTATACCCGACTACGAAACTCCCTGTACCCAGGTCTCAAAACATTCAATCACATCTAAGTCCACTTACACATACACACACACATACACAAAGACGCACGCACATAGGCGGCAAAAACGACAGCGCAAGCGAGGCATTTTAATTGGTGGCTGTGCTTGTTCTTCCCCCTCTCGCTGCATCACTGAATCTTCTTTCGTGAATAACTTCCGTGTTTATTATCCGATCGACTTGAAATTTGGACAGTAGATTAAGAGAGACTAAAGTATTGTACATGCTAAATCTTAAAGCTATATCTTGAAAATTGTTCCTGTAAAACGGTTTTAATCGATTTGCGGGGGAACGGGGGAGATATCTGAAATATGAAACAAACTTGATCTGCGTATGCTATACAGGAACCTACATTTCAAATTTGGTGTCTCTAGCTCTTGTAGTTGCTGAGATCGACGCGTTCATACGGACAGACGGACAGACGGACAGACGGACAGACAGACGGACATGGCCAAATCGAAATCTCTTTTGATACTGATCAAGAATATATATACTTTATAGGGTCGGAGATGTCTCCTTCTGTCTGTTACATACATTTGCACAGATGTGATACCCCCTTTTACCCATTTTATGGGTACAGGGAGTAAAAACTGATTATATCCAACCTATTTGAAATTGGTAGGAAACTAATACTGCCAATATCTATAATTTTAAGCATAATTTAAACATAGATAATAGAGATTTATGTCATTATTTATGCACTTAAATATATTTCAAAATTTGTGTATTGATAGATATACAGAAAATTTAAAACTGTTCCCATTTCCGAGTACTTATCCTTACGAAACGTTTTCGATTTTGTGCTCTAATGAAATATCAAACACTTGCAGAAAATTTCATTATTTTTCGGAATTCAGAAAAGACAAACATTTCAAATCAAAACTGGATACCATTTCGAATTTAGAACAGCCAATAATTTGGCAACATTTCCAACTATGATTTTAAAGTATTTCGATTGGAATACTTGGACTTAAATATCTTTCAAAAAAAGGCTTGCCAAATATAAATTACATTCCGTATTGAGTCTGGCTTTAGAAGTTAATAAAAATAATTATTGTTTATGATAACCACACAGCTGTTTCAGTTGGAATTCCAATAGATATAGTTGGCTGTTATCATGGTCAGTGGCTGCAGCTGGACAGGCTGTCAAGTTAGCCTTGTTCTTAATAGTTAGACATCGTTTTTGCATAGCACAGACTCAGACTCGTAATTAAACGCTGGACCAGCCAGCCGGTCCGCCAGGTAGCTCATAAATTGAGCAAAACGACGGCAAGTGCAAGTATCTGCGAGTATCTGTGCCTGCAAGAGTACTCGTTCGAGTATCTGTAAGCGAGCGGCTTCTCAGGGTATCAGCTGTCAGTGCTGACCGCAAGTGGCAACCTTGCGAGTGCTTGTGGAATGCTGTATGCCTCGCCAGTTTGTTGCCCAAGTCTTTTGTTTGGCCGCCCATGGAAATTCTAACTGGGGCGCAGCGGGGCGTGGCGTCACTTTAAGCGGCGACAAGCCCAACAAAAGCATCGTGAAATCTTTCCAATAAAAGCAAAGACTTTCTTTCCGTCTCCAGAGATACGAGCTGTTTTCGTCACTCTCACTTGTGTTTATCTCGAGATTGTTTATCTTGCATCTTTAAATATTGAAATACGACAACTTTGCATGCCACAGCGATTTCATAAGATCTCAAAGCGTTTTCGTCGTGCTTTTATTATTACTATTATTTTCCTTGCTTGTTTATTTTTATTTCGGTATCATTTCATTTTGTTTTCGGCCCTTCATCTATAAGCCACAAACTCTTCGGCACGTCCCCAGTTTCAATTTGATGTTAAAAGATCTGAAAGTGGCCTATAGGCCTAAGTGTTGACGTGCTGAGTTAGCTCGTGTTCGTTTGATGAAAGTTCAATAACACAATATCTCCATTCGAATCAAACAGTTTGACATCCGTTTTAATGCCCTGTTGTCATCGAAATGGGCTAGGTTGTTCATATAACAGGCAGCAGGAAACATTTACGAGCCTACAAACTTTTTATGTGTGTATTACGAGTACTTTGAACAGTTTATTCAGACTATTGATGACTTACTTACTTACCTGATAACTTACATATTACTAATTTCGATGCGTTATTATCACGAATTGTCAATCTCATATTTTTGTGATGCATTAAGTAATTATTTGTTACTTAACAATCTATTTTGTATTGATCATCTTCACCATCAATGGTGAAGCGATTCTCGGACATTCACCACTGACGGTGAAGATTATCAATATACTATACATTAATAAGTGAAGCGATTCTCTGATATTCACCATTGGTGAAGCGATTCTCGGATATTCATCATATTATATAGATCATCTTCAGCATCAATGGTGAATATCAAAGAATAGCGTCACTTATTAATGTATAGTATATTTATATTCTTCACCGTCAATGGTGAATATCCTAGAATCCTTCACCAATGGTGAATAGCCTAGAAAAGCTTCACCATTGATGAATATGAATATGATCAATATAATATTGATTAATAGGTTGGGGTGAATAGTCTTGCAAAGCAATATATAGAGATTATCGGATATTCACCATTGATGGTGACAATGATCATATTTCACGTAATATACCATCAAACTCTTATGTTTCTATAGATTGTCGATATTATCTACAAAAAGTTAATTATTTATACGAACAGGAATTGTTTTTTTTCTGTAAACAAAACAATTTATTGATTAAATGCCCTTAACACAGGCTAGCCTCTTGACTTATCTACGCAGATAGTATCGATGGTAAAACAAAAATCGACTGTTCTTCAGTTATAGTGCATAGTATATCCATTCATATTGTATACAGAGTATTCGGTTAGAGAGTATCTGCTAGTCGACCCCTCTCAACTAGATAATTTGTGCTTGTTATTTCTGCTTCTGAACAGAGCATCGGTAACTTATTTCGATTGAGCTCATTACAGAACCCCAACACATGAAAGGTTTGTAAATTGAAATTCCGCAGTCGGAGGGCCAATTCTTCAGGCTGGGTCCATGCGGTGAGGTGCTATAAATTTGATATTCAAAGTAAATTTTCAATTTCAGCGCGAATAGATATTTCCATAAATAAAGCACATAAATCAGAGCTATCGGCCAACCAATACCGAAACTGAAACCGCAGCCGAACCTGAACTGATCTGAACTGAACTCATTAGTAATCAAAAGCTGTGCAACCACTGAGACTGAGACTGAGACACGACCATTGAATTCTAAGACTGAGGGAGAGAGACGGGCATAGAGCTGGGGGGAGAGAGACGGAGTCGTTGCACCATCAACACGGTGGCACTCATGTGGGCTGGCTGCCACTGGGAACATTGTCGCCAACGCGTCGGCAGAGGCAGAGGCAGAGGCGGAGGCAGAGACAGAGGCCGACTGCAGCGGCAGCGCGTTGGCCTGACTTGGCTTGTTTATTTTGCCTTAATGGCTGTTTGCCTCTGTTGTTTAGTGGCAATTTAAATATTTTAGCCATTTCATTTTGAGCGTGGCTTTTTAGCCTTTTTTTTTTGTATTTTGTATTTTTATTTTGAGCCGGCAAACTTGTGTCTTGGATTTTTTATGGCCATAGAAAATATCTTGAAAATTTCTACTGTTTTGCATTTGCGTTGCTGCTTAGCATTTTTGAAATTTTTGAGTTACGTCTATTTTCTTGTTTTTGTTTCATTTGTTAATGCATTTCAATTAATTAGATGCTTGAAATCTTTGTTATAACGTGTTCAACCATAACTTTAATGAAAATCTATTAATTAACTTAAATTCGAACTTGTTTTGAGCTTAAGTATTGTTATTTTCAATAACTTTATTATAATTAAGTTGAACTTGATAATGAATTTTTGAGTTCTTGTTTAATTTTATAGTTCTGTTCAATTTAACCTAGCTCAAAACATATCTGTATATGTATGTGTTTCAAGAATTCAACGTTGGGAAATAAACTAGTCCTCATTTCTATTCATAAAACAGAATCTTTAACATATTTGGCGCGCTTTTAACAACATTTTGCTGTTAACTTGAAAACTGTTAAGAACTGTTACGAGCATTAACATATTATGTTAATGGATTATGTTAATCAGCTAGTTCTTTTCGATGTACACTATAAGTAAATATTAATAATTCCAAGTCAATAACAAGTAAGAATGCTATAGTCGAGTATACCCGACTACGAAACTACCTGTACCCAGGTCAAAAATTTCCGATCGCATCTTCGTAAACTTACACATAGCCACAGCGCAAGCGAAGCATTTTAAATGGTGGCTGTGCTTCTTCTTCCCTTGCTGCAGCACTGAATATTCTTTCGTGAATAACTTCGTGGTTATTATCCGATCCACTTGAAATTTGGACAGTAGATTAAGAGGGACTAGGGTATTGGACATGCTAAATCATAAAGCTATATCTTGAAAATTGTAACTGTAAAACGGTTTTTATCGAATAGCGGGGGAACGGGAGAGATATCTCAAATCTAAAATAAACTTGACCTGCTCCCGCTATACACGAACCTACATTCCAAATTTGTGTCCTAGCTCTTATAGTGCTGAGATCCTTGCGTTCATACATACGGACGGGACAGACGGACATGGCCAAATCGAAATCTCTTCTGATACTGATCAAGAATATATATACTTTATAGGTCGGAGATGTCTCCTTCTGCCTGTTACATACATTTGCACAGATTTAGTACCCCCTTTTTACCCATTTTATGGGTACAGGGAGTAAAAAGAACAAAATAATCCTATTTAAAAGCCATGCCCCAAAAATTATGACAGTTTGGAGCTGATTATTCATATTGTAGCTATAGTATGTTATAGTAGTGCGATCTGTAGCAGAATTGAATAAACAAAATGTAAGGTTTTGTGTGTTTTCTTCAATGAGAGAAAAATATTTAATATTGAGTAAAGATAAGATTAATAAAATTGAGTTATAAAATATGTATAAAAGCTATACATTCTGGAGATTATTTTAAATATGTAATTAAGTTAACAGTATAATATTAATAGCTCAACGTTAGCCTCTCTATGTTAAGGTTTATTGCATAATATAATAGCCTCCCTAAGTTTAACGGTGTATATTAATAGGTCAATGTTATCCTCCGTATGTCACGTAGTTCAATTAACTAGCAATTACAATTCTCAATTAATTTATGGAGCGTTAAGTACTTGGACTTTTATCCAAAAACAATAAGAGTTAAGCTAAAGGTTTTGTTAACTAACAGGTGAATTATGCACGAGTTAGTTTAAATTTTACAGTAAGTTGTAATCTGCTGGTCACGACTACCAAATACAATTAGCATTCATATGAAAAAAACCTTGCCGGTTTTTGTATTTTGCTTGGAATTTTGACTGCCATTGTGTTAAAAACTTAAACACATACAAAATAAAACTATTATAACTAACTTTAAGAGAAGTTCTACTCAAACTTAGAATATTATAGAACCTTTTAATTGGGCTTAGCATTTGAGGACTTCTTGGCCTTGCCTTTCGTGGCACCTATGGTCGATTTCTTGCGTCCATTTAACTTAGTTTTATTGGATGAAATGGCCAGGGGCTTCGGCTTGAGCACCTTGGTCTCGACGCGTATATATAAATCGTAGTTGAAGTCGCCGCACGATTTGCCTGTGATGAATAAAAATGATGAATAAAAATGATGATAAGAAATCGATCTGAATACTTATATTATAGTAAATACTACTCGTATTATACCCCAGCACATTTCCTCGCCACACGATTCGCAGGTGATGAGGCGAGTTTCCACAATTCCCGACTTGTTCTTGATCTTCTTAATGCAATTGTTGAGAGCGAACTCCCTTCTGTCCCGCGCCTCGGTCTTTAGTTCCAGTTTGCCCATCTCTACCATGCGACTGAAGTACTCCTCCTCCTGTTTGGACTTGGGTCGCAGTGTGGTCAGCATCTTCCAGTCGATGGGCACGGCGCACAGTTCCATTAGCACCACATCCTTCATTTCGCTGGGCACGGGATCCGCATAGGTGTAAAGCGCCTCCCGCTCCCCGCTGCTCTTTAACAGCTTCCGCATCTCCTTCTTGGGCATCTTGAAGGCATAATCCTTGTCTCGTATTTTTATCTCCTCGGCGCGCACTTTTATGGGCCGCATTTTATAGTCTGGCACCTTCTCCATGACTCGCTTGAATTCTTCTATTGATTGGATATTGCTGCGGCTCAGATCCAATACTGGCACCACAGTCTTCTTCTTGGCCAACAGATCATCCAATTTGCTCATTTTTCAATAGCTTGATTAAGTCAATAAAATAGTTATAGTTAAAGTGCAGTCAAGCTAAGAATATCTTTGAATATTGATTCAACAAGCTGTTGCCCAGTACGACGAGAAATTGTGGTTATGTTTCCTTGGTATATTTTAGTGCTTTTTCACTAGATGAAGTATATACTGCAGTTGTAGTAACATAACACTTAGAAGGATGTATTCCTTTGATTTAATTTTGTAAATAAGACTAGAAACTGGGATACAATTGGACTTTGTATAAAATTCTATTGCTTATACCTTTGTAGTTTTTAAGAAAGATCAAAGATTTTTTAGGTGTGATGCTGTATTTGAAATGGAGAATAGAAATTTAGTTATACGGAAAAAGAATTCTTTTAAATTCATAATAACATTAATACGTATAGAAAGGTTCTAAAAATAAACGTTTTTTTTTTAAGTTATTATTTTAATTGAAAGAGTAAGGAAATTTACTGTTAGCATTGGTAGTATTTACAAAATAGTTGACAACGTTAATATTTGTTTAAGAAATTCAAATTTTATTATTATTACCTATAAGATCTATTGCACCCCCTACTTAGACTAAAGCTAAAGCTAGGAAAAACAATAGGAAATTCTTTGTAAAATATGGAGTTATTTGGTAGATTAAATAGATTGTATCATAAGGGGACAATTCTGGCCCAAGTGCGGATCTATAAATATATAGTTTCTTCAGCCACCGAAACCTAACCTAAAAAAATGCGTTTATAGAAGGATCATTCAATTGTAATAGAATTATATAGTTATTTCAGCTTGATCTAATAGTGGTATACTATACCTTATCTGTTATATCAATAAATTAGATTAATTACGAGTGTATTCATATCATATTAAGCTATAATTACTAGATACTTCTTATGTTACTCTTATGTTGTTTATAAGCATAAGAAAGCCAATCTAACATTTCTTCAATCTTTTCTGATTACAGTGCCTGCGATAATAACTCAATCAGCTCAGCTCACGTGTCGAAAACTGAAGTACGTGTAACTCGGTAGAAGTCGCCGAAAAGTCAACGTACAAACAAATATCCAAAAAAAAAGATAAAAAAATAGAAAAAACCCGTCGAGAAGCCGAATGCCGACAAACAGTTGGCCCGTTTAGCGTGTTGGCATTTAATTTGGCTGGTTACGTGGCTGGGGATTCGTGTGGCCGCCGAAAAGAAAGTCACGACATTATCCATAGCGGCTCGAAACAAGATTTCCAAGATTCTGCGCCGAAAGTCAAAGTTACAAGTTTACATTTTGGGCCGGTTCAACGTCTTTGTATGTGTGTATCTGTGTGTGTTTGTGTGTGTGTGCCACTTTAGAAAGTGAAAATCGAGTGCAGTCCCAGTTCGAGTCCCATTCCATCAGAGCTGCCTCTGGGCGCTGCAGTTGAAAGTGAATTTACTGTGTGCGTTTCAATTAGATTCGGTCGGATCTGTTTCAGTAGCCGTAGACGGGCTACCTGAAGCCAATTCTTTCCTACCCATTCATCGATAGAGCTGCATCGAATCCAACTGCATTGGAATCTACAAAATCTACACCCGATCAGCCGACCACAAAAGTTCAACAATGGAGGCCGAAGAAATTACAAAACTCGTTGATGGCGTTTATAGGGTAAGTCACTGTTTTACCTCTTTGGGTTTGGTGTGCTAGTTTGGACTCTAAAGTAGTTTAAGAGGTAATAAAGAAATTCAAATGGGGTTTTTTTATGGCCCTGTTTAAGTGTTTGCAAATAGTTCGAGTTGGGCCAGTCAAAAGTGAAGCAATTAGATTTTGCCATTTAATTAAATGAAATAAATAAAATTAATTTACGGTGAAATTAAAACTGTGTACAGTGTACACATATTTCATAGTTGTAGCTCGAGCAAATACTGAATAAATAGATATTAATAGAGCTTCCATTTTCTTGCTTTTTATATTCAAAACTTAAGCAACGGTGCAGCAACATTTTTAGATCTACAAACACAATCTAGAGAATTTATAGAATATTTTTTTCACTTTTTTATAGAATTTAGTCAAAAAAAGGACATTTTTCTTAAAAAATAATTTTTATAAAAGCATAAATTTCAGATTTTAGCCTCTCTGCTTAATTTAAAAGCTTACTAGGCTTCAAAAAAATAATAATCTTATAAAAAGTTATAAAAAATACTTCCAGGTGAATAAATCTTGAAGCTTGGTCAAGGTGAAACCTCCACTTATTATGCGTACGAGTTATTACATTTAAATCAACTTTTAATCTAAGAAAATAATTTGCTTGGTGGCTAACAAACTTGACGATTACACAACGAAACCGCTAGCTTCAAAGACCCAAACAATTTTCTTATATAACCAACTCACAACACTGACAACTGGCCCAAATGTAACCCCAACATGCAAACGTAGCGCGTGAAGGCCATTTCTATTAAGTTTCTACAGCTAATTTCATATTTTCTAAACGCCAGCAGCGCACATAATGATCCTAACTATTCGAAAACAATTTATAACAATAATGCTCCCTCTGAAGGGGTATTATCATTATGTGATGAAACGTGTAACGCATTAAAGAAGTCATTTGGGAATACTTGAGGAATATGAATATATACTGGTCTGTTACCATTTCCGAGTACCACAATGAAATACCAATCGGGATTGCATTTTAAGGACTTATTCGAATACCTAAAGAATATATAATCTGGCGTGTTCCCTTGTCCGAATGCCGGAAATATTTAGCAATCGGTTTTAGGTTTTGAGTAGTTATTCGAATAGTTATAATTCAACTCAATTAAAGATAAAACATTTTAAGTGAATAATCAAACTTTTTTCGGTTTTTAGAACCGCTAACAATTTAGAATCCGAATACGTTGATTGGAATCAGTGAAGGGTATAGGGATGATGTTCTTGGTGAGACCGCTGTTGCAAAGATATGTATGTGAAACTTGGAACAGATTGATAACTATGCCGGAACCTGTTAGATCCAATCCATATATTATACAGCTGTCATTGAAATAGTTGCAAAAAACTGGAATTTTCGCATGAAAAATGTTGTTGTTTTATAGTTAAAGGTTGATTACTTTGAGCTTAAAGCCAGATCAGTCAACTACATATATAGCTCAGTGCCCAGTAAATTGTCTGTAAAGGTATTTATTCTTCGGTAGTCCGAAAATGGGCTTACCTTTAAGTTGGTTTTCAATTTATTACCGCACGTGATGTCCATAAGCAGCCCTAAAAAAGTAAACATAAATGTTTTTGGATTAAATAGATGTATTTATGTATTTTCAAGTATTTCCCGTTTGGCAGGCAGTTTGACGGCTGAGACATTTGAAAGTGAATTTCGGTGGCTAAAAATCCAAATTTGGTCACGACGCTCGAAGGCTTTAAGATATTTGTTGTTTATTGTTTTGGGTTTTTGCTTGTTGCTTTCAATAGTTATTTCAACGGCCATATTATATACGAAACCGCACGAACAAGTTCAATTGCGTTTGTGCCACACAGTGTGGCAGTTGCCACAAAAACAACAATAACAACAACAACAACAAAGAGAGTCTTGTGTGAGTTTGGCAAGTTTTCAGCTTCTTTTGCAGTTGCATCTGCCATTACGGGCAGGGGGTGAAGGGTGGCCCACGGGGGGTTGCGGCTGCAACACGGGCGTTGCACATTTCGCGCATCTATTTCATTATGCAACTTTTAGTTTTCACAACTTGCAGCTGTTTTTGTTTTTAGTGTTTTTATGTTTGCGGTTTTCAGCTTTGAAAATTGCGGAAATTTTTGTGTTTTTGGGCTGCTTCCTCAGGTTTTCTTGTTGCACATGGTTGCATTTTCTTGACTTGAACAGCATTTGCATTTTGCTTTGGCTTTTGTTTGGTTTAGTTGTTTTTTTTTTGTCACACTTACGGCATACGAAAAAAAATGATTTAATTATTGTGACAAATTCGTGGAAAGACTCAGGAAACGAACTTGTTTTGGAGTCTGCCTCTGGAACTGGAAACGTAGTAGGTATCCAAGTAACTGATGATGAATACCTGAACTGCTGTACATCAATCAAATCACTTCCTTATTTACCTAAGTAAATATCTTTATGATTATAGTTAATACCCCGTGATTTATGCGTCCAACTCGCAATTGTCTCGAACTTATGTCAGCTGTCAGTTAAGATCTATTATAATCTGAGTGGCATTATGTCTTATTGTTATTCTTCAAAATGAACTGACTGGTATTTGCATTAGTCGCCTGTGGATTCTCAAATTGTTATTTTTTCTATCATAAAGTTGTTTCAAATGTTCAGTATTTGTTTAGCATATAGCGAGTGTTTTGTTTTGGCCTTTCTAAAAATGTTTATAGAGCTTGTTTAGCACACTTAACTGTGAAAATAGCAAACTAGCTAGTAAGGGTAATTAAACCGCACTTTGAGCGCCACGGGATCAAAAGAATTTAATTATTTGCTGCTGCGTTGGTAATATTCTTCCTAAAGTTAAGTTTTAGAACTGTCATTTTGAGGAAATTAGTTTTTTTAAGATCTTTGAAATGTGTAGAGTGAAGCTGTTTACATGGTATAAATTTCCAGAAATAAATAATTATCGAAATTGAAAGTCATTAATATTGCGGTTTTTTGTAGGAAGGCCACATAAACAAATATTTGATGGGGCTTAAAATCTTCCTAAGAAGCTGCCCTTGCGAGTATTATTTATCATAGGTCAAGTTATTAAACTTTCAATGTTCTTATGTGAGCTGGTCCTCAGTTATTAAACCATCATGATGAAACTTGGTAAGCGATGCAGCAGGCTTATAATACTATATATGTATGTCTGTCCAGCCGGATTCAACAGCTTACCATAAGCTGTCATATAAGGTTTTCTAGAATTCTTATTTATATTTCTTGGATCTTAAGGAAATCTTACATTATTAATGAATACATATTTATGGTTCTTCTATACCTCTTTTAGATTTTAAAGAAATCTCACATTATTAATGAGTACATTTCTTAGGATTCTTCTATAACATATCTTTCATATCTCACTCAAGGTCTTTAAGACTGTTTAATCTTCGGCATGCCATAATATTATTTGATTACTAATGTTATTAACTAGAATAGTTTAAAGATTCCAGTATTTTTTTAACCCTCATAAAATAATGCAACTTTTGTAGAACTTAACACTTTTAAACATATATATATTGAGTGGATTTTTGAATTCGCTGTTGTTCCCAGACGGACTGTGAACTTTAGATCTTATCAGGAGTATTTCGATATTGTTCCCAGACGGATGCAGACCTTCAGAGCTTATCGCCGTTCTTATTGTATTATGACGTTAATAAGGATAAGAATTTGGCTTCATATATATTGCAATATTGTAAAATCGTTGTATTAATCGGTAAAATTATTTTTAATCATTTAATGACTTCCTAAACAAAATTTGTATTGCTTGTTTCGCTGATTATTAAAGGAATTTTACATAATAATTAAAAGTATAAAAACAAATCAAAATCAAGTATAATGATTGAATATTGTTTTTAAGAAAAAGTAAAGAGATAAGATACCGTCAGTTCAAATATTTCTTATTGCCCAATGAATTTGTTAGTTAACTGGAATCCTTGCTATGTACATTGGTAACATGGCACTTTACTATATAAACGGTCTGATTGTCCACTGTCGAGTTCGGCTGATGTATAAATAAATAAATAATCTGCGATAGTTTGTCACTCTTTGGGATTTATGGCACATTCCGGCGGCGGAATTGAAAGCTGAGCCCCGTCAGCGATCAAAATGATGTCCAGGTGGCCCAGGCAATTGGCTGTGATTGTGTGGAAGGTGGGCACTGGCCACTGGGGAGTGGGAAGTGGATAATGGGAGGCGGGGACTGAGGTGAAGCCACTCAAGAGCAGCGCAGCATGGCGCACAAGTGGGACGATGACGATGACAACGGTGACTGAAGGTGATCCAAGTGCTGAGACTACAAAACGAGAGGTGAACAATGAAAATAAATGAAAATTGCAGAAACTGATGGAGAAGGCAACAAAGTCGCTGCCTAATGCCCAGGCCAAGAGCCCGGGGGCCAGGAGGCCGAAGTGGGAGAAGAGACTTGGACTTTGGCTGAGACTGTGACGGATTGTGAGTCGAAGGCGAAGGCATTTATAAGGCTGCTGCATTAGAGAGCGGCAGAGGGAACGGGGTGGCTTGGAACGATGTCAGACGGCGTGCCTGGGCAGAGGGGCCAAATGGAACTGGGTCAACGTACGAGAGGGGGGCCTTTGGCTGCCGAGGGGCAGGGAAGCCCTACGAATCACACTTTTGGACTGGGAAGTCACGCAATATACAAACAATTTTCACGCACGCCGCGCTCATCTGCAGCGCCAGCGGGGGGGGGGGCAAGTTGGGGGAGCGGTTGCGCCTTAACGCCTTTGCTTGAGTTTTGTCAACAATTTGTTGCTGTTGTTGTTGTTGTAGCTGTACCTGTTGCGTGTTGCCTTCTATTTTATTGTTGTTTTTCTCTTCGTTTTTTGCAAGTTTTCATTTTCTAATTGGCATAATTGCGGCTTGTGCTTTGGCCGTTGGTGTATTGCATTCTCGCATGCCCCAAGGTGGGTGTGGCCGCTGGCGTCGCTGAATTATGGCCGGGCCCACCTGGCACCACCTGCCACCTGCCACCCGCCACCCGCCACCAGCCCCCGCCTGTCGCGGCTCGTTGCGCGCGCACCGGGGGGAAACAGTTAACTAAATTGTTAGCCCGCATTTTGCATTGCGACTATTTTGTTGCCATTTTTTTTTAATTAAGAAAAATTACATACGCTGAGCTCACTTGGCGATTTATGTTAAGCGCCGATTAAAGTCGACCACTGGGGGGCCACTACGGGGCCACAGGGGAGCCTCAATTTATTTTGGGTTAAGTGTGTTTCGCTGGCCAAAAAGAGATTTGCGGGTGTGATAAATGTTGCGTCAGCGCTTTTCTAAATTGCACGATGAAAAATGTTGCAGGGGGGTAGGCAGCCAGGTGCTGGGGCGGTGGAGAGACATGCAAGCCAAAGAAATGTGATACAAATGAAATGTAGTTTATGTCATGGAAAGCTAATTCAACCATATAATTACATTTAGTTTATACTTTTAATGAATTGTGCGGAAAGTTTTCGTACAATAGGGAAATCTTAGACAAACAAGCAGGAAGTTTTCTCAAATTATTATCTATTAAGCGTGCAACGTGCTTAAAGTCGCTTTTAACTCACGTACAGTGCACACGGATACTTAAGATTAGTGAGCTTAAAGCTTTGCGTAATTGAGATGCACTAATACATGTGCACTGCACTAATACATGCGCATACTCTGAACAGCAACGGAATCAGATTACATTCATTTGCTTAGAGAGTATTGAGTTAAAAGCTATTACAGTTCTTAAAGCTAACAATCCAAAAACTGGTTTTATTTTAGTAAACTATTTCCCTTTCATATAACTTTTCTTTGTATATCTCCTGAACTTTTTTAGAAGTGTTAGTTTACTTCTAAGAGCACCCTAAAACGTTATCTGTTAATTATAAAACAACTATTTAAAAGCTGTTTAACATAATAAATAACATGCCTGCATTAAGATATTAGCGCTACATTTTTACACCCTGTACCCATAAATTGGTCAAAAGGGGGTATTGAATCTGTTGAAATGTAAGTAACAGACAGAAGGAGACATTACCGACCCTATAAAGTATATATACTCTTGATCAGCAGCAACGGCAGAGTCGATCTGGCCCTGTCTATATGTCTGCCCGTTGATCTCAGGAACTATACGAGGTAGAGATACTAAATTTGGAATTTAAGTTTTTCCGCATACACAGATCAAGTGTATTTCAAATTTGTGATATTTTTCCCCGCACCGCCGCAAATCGATAAAAACGTTTTAGAGCAACAATTTCAAAGATAAATATTTGCCTTTGAGTATGGATATTTCGTGATTCACTGTTGATTTCTTGTGCAATTTTCAAATCGATCGATTAATAAACACAGAAGTTATTCAAGAAACTAGTTTCAGTACTGCCAGCCGGAATAAAGCAGTAGGAAACTTGAAATGTTCTGCTTGCGTGCAATGCCGCTGAACTGCTTGATGCATATACAAATGTGTATGTGTGTGTGGGTATAGGATGTTTCGTAGTCGGATATACTAGAGCATTCTTGCTTGTTTCATTTATAAATAAAAGGCAATATTTACTAACTTCTATACTAAAACATTTTGCCTGCCTTGAACTGGGCTTACTATGAAGGATAGCCTCCCATTAGAAACCTAATGGGCTTACTAATCTCAGCTAATTACCATAACTGTCCAACCAACTTAACTTGTGAAAACCGCAAATGACTTTAAACAAGTAACATTGATAGCCCAATAAACTTCGTGCACCGAGTTGAAGGCGCACAAATGTATCTGTATCTCAGAGTCTTACTTGGCTTAGCCTCTGCCAGGGTTAGCACACAATGAGTGCACTTGTCATGCACTCGCACTCGGATTTAAACTAATTATACAATCAACGCTGAATGTAAATGAAACATTTGATTGCATCAACAAATGGCTGCAGCTCGTAAATATATATATAAGTATATCTCAGGCCCAACCTAAGATCCGCTCTTGAAATAAATCATTTGGGTAAACACTCGAATAGCTCAAGTGAATCGTTTGGCCCGCGAGTGACCTTGCCTGCTCTTAGAGTGAGTTTCAATTCCAGTTTGAGTGCATTCATTCCCACGCCTTGATGCCACATTTGCAGCCAATAAATTTGCCAAGCAAATAAAACTACAAAACAAAATTGCTTTAAGTTTGACTCTTAAATATTTGACTTTGCGAGCATCCATTGTAGTACTTAGATCGGCATACAGAAACTGGAACTGTTTTCAGTAAAAGACGTATGTTTATTATTGCCGCTAAATTTTTGACAGCTTGTTGCTAATTGTTATTTTTTTTTCTTTCTTGGGGCTATACAAGTGAGTACTCGCATTCATTGTATTCACATTCATGAGTGCTACGCTTTGTCCCGCCCGTTTGGCAGGCGGAAATGATTTCTAAGCCAAATATTTTTCAATACTCAAGCGCATAGTAATTAATTATGCCTGAACAGGTTCAACACTCGCACCTCTCTTTGTCCCCCGCAAATATATTTGTATGTATATATCTTAGGAATGCTCCAGTCAAGACAATAAAACGCTTTGTGAGACATTTGCAGCTTTTTAGTGGTTCAGTGGTTCAGCATTGTTTTTTATGGAGCCCAGTCACGCCCAGGATCACTAATTGTGCTGCTTACTTTTGGCAGTTTGTTGTCTTTGCCATCATGTTTATGTTTAGGCCTGGCTGATGTCATCTTGACCTGCCCCGAGCTCCACCTGCGGCTGTACACAACTCCTACTGCCACTGAGATGACAATACAATTTACGTCATCCAAAATACGAGTACTTGGTACGCCCTGTGCCGCAGCCATTGTATTCAAATGCATTTGTGTATCCAAAGTACTTAAATCATTATCATTTGCGTATCTGAAGTGCTTAATTTATTATCATTTAACTGCTTGTTAATTACGTTTGAGGCTGTAAAACGTTTTGAAAACCTTAGTAGCGTTTTATTGATTGATTTCCTGATTCATCATTCGGTGATTAATAGATTTCCAGCAAAGGAAATTGTGTATGTTGCTGCTGGCATCATAATAAAGCTATTAAGAAATTTTATATTCTTTAATAGAATAATAAATATAAGGCTGTCATTCTGTAGTATTTTGCTTCGCATAAATTACAGCTTATTTATTTTAAATAGCTTTATCATATAATATATATAGAGGGGGGTCTTTTGGTGGCATCACACTCTATTCATTTCTTTTCCCACGTTTCGGGTTTTATTTTTGCTTAACACATTTGTTTCGCTACCATTGCGAACTTATAGTATTCATTTCCATGATAAAAACCGGCTATGAAATCAACTTGAATAGGAAATAATAAATAACAATAATAAATTATAAGTAAAAAAGTGTTCAAATACACTCTCCCAACTTCAGTAGTAGGGGTTCGTATGCTCTCTGTATTCACATTAGGTGTAAATGTGCTTAGCAATTGTCCATATAACGTATGGGGTGTAAATGGGCTTTCCATTATTCCAAATTCACATTAGGTGTAAATGGGCTTTGCGATTGTTCCATTCTCTAATGTGCCTTTATTGTGGTGTTATCGATAACATGGCTAGCTTACCGAAACTGTACTTGGAATATAAGATGCATGCTAAATGAATTTGAATTGAAAACTATATAATCCGACTTTCTTTCAAATTCCCACTTACATGGTATATCATGTGCTCTCCCCGCTAATGGAAGATTACTAGATTACTCTCGTTTAGGATGTCTGGCATATGCAGAGCTTAAGTATTCCATTCACCATTTAAGGCCTAAGCAAAACTGCAGGTGCAGTTAGCATTACGAGCTGTAAGCCAAGTCTTTGTAGTCTCTGTAGTTTCTGGGGGCTTTATTGGCGTCTTACGCGGAACTAATGATGTAGATGTCTCTTGTTGACCACAACATTGTTCGCTGGATTATACAACGAACTTTTACTACCCGAAGCAAGTCGTGAAAAACCATTACGACAGCCAGTCTCACAAGAAACAACATGACAGAAATAAGACATGAACAGTTAAAAGTTTTAATGAAATTAAAATTGAAAACAAAAAGCGAATAAATGATCTGGCGCTGGGAATGCGATGTCAGTCCATAAATTATTATTTCCAATTATCATAAGCGAGTGCATAAATACTTTATGTTTATTAAACAACAACAATATTATTATTCATCTATGCAATTGCAGAACATACTCGATAGATTCAATCCGGGTGCGAGGCAGCTAATTGCGGCGGGCAAAAGTTACCTGAAGGCGTTGCATGGTAAGTTTTATCATCATGTCAGAGACTACGTACTACCTGTGCTTAACTGCCCATACTGTTAACTAATTTGCAATGCATTTCGTGCCGTTTGCAACGTGCAACAGGTGCCGCAACCGCCTCCCGTCTCTTCAATGAAGCATTGGCCAAGATTGCGATGAACGCGCAACAAAGCGGAACGGGCGATATTGGTAAGACCCCAGAGAGGAGGAGGAGGAGGAGGAGAGAGAGAGAGAGAGAGGAGATACACATATGGATAATGCAAATCTGTAACAACATTCGACCTATATTCAATTGCAGGTTCAGCTTTAATGAGCGTTGTGAATGTTAACAAGGAGATACAGGAGCAACAGATGAATATTGTAAGTATAGTTCGGGAAAAGTGTTGAAAGTATCCAAATTCGAATAAATCTTTAAAGAAGCATGAATTGCAGCTTATAAAATGTATCGAATCATTAATTTTTTAACACTTTGAAAGCTTTCTAAGTCGTGATCCACTCATAATATAAAAGAGAAATCCATGTTGTATGGAAATCTCTTTTATTTATTCTCTGTTATGAATATTCTTTTCCTAATTAATTAATTGAATAACTCTCCATAATTTTGAGACTATTTAGGGAGACATATTATGGTTTCTAGATAGTCCAAATATTATTAAGGAACTTCATCTAAATTCTTATTACATTTTAACTTTCTATTGAATTTTAATCAAATTATGAACATACTATGTAATTCCTAATTCTTATCAAATTTTGACTAAATTTTGATCAAATTTTTAACAAATTCTTATCAAGTTTTAAAAAAAAATTATGAACCCTAAAATTAAATGTTTCCTAAGCAATTAGATGCATAGAAATATTCCCTATGTCGCAAGAACACTTCTAACTGGATAAATAGATATAGAAATAGTTCCTTGTCATTTCCTCAACACCTTTCTTTTTGCAGCTGAAAGCCTTCTACGTGGATCTGTTGGTGCCATTGGAGACAAACTTGGAGAAGGACACAAAAGTGGTGCAGCATGAGCAAAAGAAATTCCTGCAGCAGCACAAGGTGCGCATGGAGAGCTACCAGAAGGCCGTCTCCACAATGAAGAAGCAGCGCAAGAAAAAGGCCACGCCCGAGAACACCGAAAAGGAGCTGAGAGTGAGTTGATCCCTACAGAAAAATCGAGTCTCCAATCTCCAATCATCCCATATATTTCAGAGCCTGCAGCTGCTGGAGGATCAGAAGAAGAAACTTGACGTGTTTTGTGATCAGAGCTACAAGAACGTAAGTTTGTTGCCTAAGTCATTTGTTTGGCTTCTGAGAACAAGAACGAGAATTATGAAACCTTACATTTTTTTTGCACAGGCCATGACACAGGAGCGTCGTCGGTATGGGTTTGTCTTGGAGCGCCAATGCTCAATTGCCAAGCACTGGATGGCCTATCATACGACCGGCAAAACAGTAATTGATAATAATTTCGAAAATTGGCAAGAAATTGCCGCTTCCCGTGAGATAATACCGCCGGCCGCATACGAAAGCGGCTACAGCAGCAGCAACAGCAACACAAGGCGCCTGGTAAGCCATTGCCAGCCCTAACAACTCACTCTTAACTCTTAACTGGCTAACAACTGCCCTAACCCTTCTACTCCGCTGTCCAGGAGCGCATCAAAGACGCTGACGATGAACACATCCAGGGTCAAGGCGCCCAGTTGAAGAAATCGCGCAGCATCGATGCCCCCTATGGCGACATGCGCACTCTGCACGAGCGTGAGAGCCTGGGCGGTGGTGCCGGCGGCTCCGGATCGGCACACTATGCACTCAACTCGCTGCCACGTGCCAAGTCCGATTTCAATTTGGCGCTGGTAGGCGCTGGGCCCATTTCAGGCAAGTTATACACTCAAGTCTCAGCAGAGGTCTCAGCTTAATTAGAAAACTTGCAGGTCACAAACACAAGATTGTGGAGGAGCAGCTGTCACATGGTGAGCTGGAGCGCGGGGATCAGCGGCCACTGGTGAAGGCGCTCTATGCGTATATGCCCTCGGGCGAGAATCAGCTGTCCTTCGAGGAGGGCGACGGCATCGCACTGGTGGGCGCCAAGGCCAAGGGCTGGCAGTTTGGAGAGAATTTGCGCACTCAGCACTTTGGCTGGTTCCCGGTGGCCTATACCAATGCGGAGAGCATTGAGCTGCCCTCTGCGGGCGGTCGGCGCTATGAGAACATGCACATGAGCTACGAGCGCAGCGGCGCTGCTGCCGGCGGACTGCGCAGCTACCACGAACAGCAGCAGCAGCAACAATACGAGGCGCAACTGGAGCTGATGGACAGCGATGCCACCTACAGGCGACGACGCAATCACAGCAACGAGGAGTCCTCGCCCACGCGCATGTTTGGCGACACCATCAAGCAACAGAAGAAGTATCGCTCCGGCTCCGCGGCCAATCCGCGTCCCGGGCCGCCGCCCACACTGCCCGCACCAGTGCCCAATGGCCAAAACCAGAGCCAGTCCGCCAGAATGCTGAACAGCTCTCAGAGCTTCTGTGCCACCAATGGCGTTCCAGCTGCCGTCGAGCGGCGCAAGCAGAAGCTGCTCAATGGCGCACAGGTGAGCAGACCGCAGCCAATTGATGAACTCCACTCATCAGTTCCCTCCCTTCCCTTCACAGAGCTCCACAAAGTCCGCGGCCGCGGCCAAGACCTCGCTGCACAGCAGCAACGACAGCGGATTCGCCAATGAGCCGCCGCCACAGCCGGAGGTGGACTACTCCGATGAGGAGCCGGCCACGCAGCGTGTGCCCATTCGGTAGGTGCCAAGGAGTTCGATATTATTAACTTGCTTTGTTGTTGTTGTTGTTGTTGGTTAGAATTGTATAATTGTACTTATAAAGTATATAGAAATGGTTTAAAGTCCACAGTTTGCCCAAAATCTCGCTATATATTTCCACACACAAGTTAAAGTTAACTGCTTAACCTACACTCAGAAAAATAAATGCCTTAAAATGCGGAAAGTCTTATACTTCCGTAGCCAAAGACAGCTAGTCTATTTACTCCCTGTACCCATAAAATGATTAAAAGGGGGTACTAAGTCTGTACAAATGTATGTAACAGGCAGAAGGAGACATCTTCGACCCTATAAAGTATATATAATCTTGATCAGTATCAAAGAGATTTCGATTTAGCCATGTCCGTCTGTCTGTCCGTCAGTCCGTATGAACGCGTCGATCTCAGCAACTTCAAGAGACACCAAATTTGAAATGTAGGTTCCTGTATACCATACGCAGATCAAGTTTGTTTCATATTTCAGATATCTCCCCGTTCCCCCGCAAATCGATAAAACCGTTTTATAGTAACAATTTTCAAGATTTAGCTTTAAGATTTGGCATGAGCAATATCATAGTCACTTTCAATATACTGTCGAAATTTCAAGTCGATCGGATAATAAACACGGAAGTTATTCACGAAAGAAGATTGAGTGATGCAGCGCGCGGGGGGAAGAAGAAGCACAGCCACAACTTAAAATGCCTCGCTTGCGCTGTGGCTCGTGTGTGTGCGTCTTTTGTGTATGTGTGTTTGTATGTGTAAGTTTACGAAGTTTGCGATCGGGAATTTTTGACCTGGGTATAGGGAGTTTTGTAGTCGGGTATACTCGACAATCGCATTCTTACTTGTTACTGTCTTATTATGTGCTTAATTTAAGTACTTAATTTTAACTATTGTTTTGCTTATTAAATGTTATTTTCCGAGCTTTGAGATAGCCTGTAAATTAGGAAGAGAACTCTTTGAAAATGAATCAATGTAGCGATCCTTAGTACTATCAACAACAACGACAATTAGATCATCTGCAATTTCACATCTGCACAACACCAACACCCGCTGCTATTGTCACTAATCCTCGCCCATCGTAACTTATATATAACTGCTCGATTTGAAGTATATTTGATTTATTTTTGTTTGCTATTTTACTGTTCTTTTGATTTCATGTATCATCATTATATACATCCTTTGTGTTAATCACGCCCGCACACACAATCCACCCACCAACCAACCCGCCAACCTCACCCACTTAATGAACCACCAAAGACGCCGCGCGGACACCAACAGCCACACCCACACGGTGCCGCGGGACGTGGCCTCCTGGACGCTGAGCCGCAACTTCCGGAACAGCGTGGACAGCCAGATCGATGACAAGAGCCTGCACCGGCTGAGCCGACAGAGCGCCGGCGGTGGCATGGGGGGCAAGATGCGGTACGATCTGATTGCCTCGGACGATGAGATCCTGCAGGCCTCCAGTGCAGGCCTGAAGCGCACTAAGTCTTTCTGGAAGTTTGGCGGCGGTCGCAGCGGCGAGGACATTCTAGCCGGCATGTCGCTCTGGCAGCATCGCGATCTGGTTGCGGCGCCCAATCTCGAGGAGATGCGCGATGAGCCGCGCTCCGAGGAGGATCGGGAACGCAATGGCCACGCCAATGGCAATGGTACACTGACCAAGTCACACAACTCCAGCTCGTCGCAGGAGAAGCGCGGACGCAAGGACAGCATTACCAGCACGGAACTCTACGGGGATGAGGATGAGAATATTTATGGTGTGAGTCCAGCAACTCCGCCGCAGCAGCAACAGCAACAGCAGCAGCAGCAGCAACAGCAGCAGCAGAGGAGCAGCGGCTACACGCCCAAGTCGCGCATGAAGATCATGAAGACCATTGAGATTGACATTGAGGAGCCCTCGGAGAGCGAGCGTCTGAGCACCATGCATCGTGGACAGTCGCAACATCAGCATCAACAGGAATATGGCCATGGACATCGTAAGCTGGACAAGCAAGGCTCCGGTTCCGCTTCCGCCTCCTCCACGCCACAGCACAAAACCCAGACACTCAGCCGCTCCAAGCCGGCGGCGCAGCAGCAGCAGCAGCAGTTTCCACACTCCACGGACGAGGGTGAGAGCGATGACCACGGCACGCTGAAGCTGAGCGATGTGAACAACTTTTTCGACGATATGCAGCACGATGGCAACGGCAATCCTGGCAGCGGGGGTGGTGGCATTGGTGGCGGCCATGGGCTGGTAATGAAGACGCTCAAGCGCAAGGACATACTCAAGCAGTATTACACCAGCGAGGATGAGTCCGAGTCGGAGATGAAGTCAACCAGCTCCGATCCCTATGACTGCATTGTGATCAACGATCATCTGGTGCGCAAGGACGATAAGCTGAGACGCCAGCACCATCAGCAGCAGCAGCAGATGGAGTTTCACACCTTTCGCTCCACATCCACGACGGCAACCAATACGCTGAAGAAGTCCAACTCCAAGGAGCAGGACAGCACGCTGACTCGCAACTCCACAGCCAATACGGGTGCACCCACAGCCACCATCCTGCCGCGCACCCGCCTGCTCAAGTCCTCCTCCAGCAGCAACAACCACAGCAGCAGCAACAACAACAACAACCACAACAACAACAACAGCAGCGCGACACTGGAGCGCAATTTGAAGGCGCATGTGGGCAGCAAGAGCTACGGTCCCTGGTACGACTTCTGGGATCAGGAGCAGCACGGCAATGCCGGCCAGAAGTCCACAGGCGCCAAGATGAAGTGAGGCGATGCCAGCCAATGGCGGGGGAACAGTAACTGGGACAGGGAAGTGGGTAGTGCATAATATGAGGAAATGTAGTTTCGCCGTTTTCTTACCAGAGAAGAAAATGCGCCGAGCGTGGCGGCGATTGAAGAGAGCATCAGTGAACTATGGAGCTTGTGGGGGCTGAGGATTGGCAAGAGATCGAATCTTATACACAGTAACTCTATCAGTCAAGTCCGAGCTGGAGCTGGAAAAGTCTACCAAGCCAGAACTACTATAGAGAATTACCATATCAAAAAGTTATCATTTGAAATGAATTTCGCACTCCCAATCTTATATCAAAATTTCAATATTTTCTAAAAATTTATTTTTAATTTAAAAAAGAGCGTTTCTATAAACTTTTCCCCTCTGATTTCACTCAATTTCCTACTGTTAATGGAATAGGAAAAATTTGATTGTTTCGCAAGTGTTTTGTTAGGATAGTAATACCTTGGCTCTGAATATCAAACGCTGACCGCTTTCTACTTCAGACCTCACATTGTGAAAAACTTCTATTTTTGGTGCCTTGCGTAATGCACAGTTCTAAGATAAACACACATACCATATATTATATACATTTTTTTGCTTTAAATATAAGCTCTGATATCATATTACATTCTCTTAGCACACTCACACATACCCATCCAAAACCTGGAAATATGATGAATAAAATTTACTATTTGCAGCAGGCGCGGTATTTATCGCAACTATTCCATAGGTTACTGAAAGCAACCCCGTAGAGGTAATCGTAAAATATAGAAAACAGTCCACACAAACAGCCAATCCCAAGCAAAATGCGTATGTAAAAAGCTGTAAAAACCCCAAATCGTCCTAATCATATCTTATATTATAAATTGTATAGAGATGCTAAAATAACACGTATGTAAGTGCTCTTTTCAGTAGTACCAAGTAACATTGTATCTTCATGCCCCCCACTTCTACTCGAAAAGTTCATCACTCTTTTGCAGCGCCTCCCAGTTTGCCACAATCAAGTTGCGCCACACGAAGACCAACGATCGCTCGGCTCCAATGATTTACCGGAGCGTGAACAAGTAGCAACGACTGCGAAAGGTGGAGTTTTTGTTATGACCATGCGATAAGGACTACTGAAACTTCAGCCACATAAAGCGGACACACATTTCCCTAAGCCCAACCACGTTAATTTTACTAATTTTTATCTATAATACGAATATAAATAGAGCTAGTAATTCTGTAATTCTGCTCTGTCATCCCTAACTAAGTGGAACTGGGAGGATTCATTATTTACGTAAAAGTCCTTATTGACCAGTTCCAACTGCAGTTGGGCAAGGATTCTTGGTAGTCATTAAGTTGTATTGTTTGTTAAAAATTATATATGTAATTGTATGTTAAAGATCGAAATATGTAAATTCAATTATTATGCCGAATAAAAAATACAAATTGAACTATATTTCTGGCGTTTTCATTCATATGAGAATTAGTCGCCTCAAGCAGGTCAACTCAGCGTGGACCGGATACCTTTGTAGCCGCTACAATCATTAACAATTAAGAACGTTGCAGTCAGACGCACCCGACTGCAGAATACTATGTTCCCAGTCCTATATAATTTGGTTATTTGGGGTGTTCAGAAAGAGACGCGAAAAAAACTGCACAGGTGTGGGAGATATAGATTTTGCTCCCTTGTGTGGGACGGGGTGGGGGGGTCCAAAAATTTGTAATGCAGATTTGTCCAGGGGGACATTAGTATATATGCCAAATTTGGTGACTCTACCTGTACAGGTGTGGGAGATATAGATTTTTCCCATTTGCGGGGAAGGGGGTGGGGGGTCCAAAATTTTTTTGACGCAGATCTGTCGGGAATCTCTACATTAGTCTGTATGCCAAATTTGGTGACTATAGCTTTAAAAATGGGGAAGATACAGGTTTTCCCCAAATTGCGGGGGAGGGGGTGGGCGTGGGTGGTTGATCTCGACACTTCATAAATTGACGAAATACATTTGCATTTTTTATTCTAGTAGGAATCTAGGCTATCTACTGGCATTCAACCATTTCCAATATATCACCGAAATTACCAATTATAGTTTTTGCACTTGCCCAAGCTCGGAAGTTTCAATTTGTAAGCCTCAAAAAATGCCTTAAATACCAGGCGAACAGAAATCATCAGATGGTCGCTAAATAGTATAACAGTTTCTGGTTAGTATAACAGTTTTTGATAAGTATAACAGTTTCTGAACTTAACATTACTCTGTTAATAACAGAATGTTAACAGCTGATTTACATTAGCAGAGCAATAACAGCATGCTAACATTTGATTAACATAAATATAACAGCGAGTTAACAGCATGTTAACAGAATGCTAAGACCAATTTTTCTGTAACATTATATTACCTCGCTGTTAACTTTATGTTAATGAACTGTTAGCATGCTGCTATTGCTATGTTAACATTTTGTAAGCCTGCTGTTAGCATTCTGCGATTAACTGAGTAACGTTAAATGTTAAATTTGTTCGTGCTGATCAACTCCACTCCGCTCTCTGAGTGCGCGCGCCCTTAATTATATTGTGTACCCTGTCAATTTAAAGAAGCATAAGAACTTTTCTTTATAATAGTTAAGTATTTACATTTTATTTTTGGATATGAAAAGATGACAATTCACATAAGATAATCAGTCAAGTCATTGTGCCAGAATACCTTTAGATATCTACTGATCTCCTGCAAGTAAAGAATAAATAATGATGTGTCACAATTAAAAACGAATAGGATTTACTCACTTCATCCAGTGATAAGGATTTTCCACCACACAAGAGTTTCAGTGGGTCCTGCTTACTGGGATCTCGCACCTCTTCCAGCAGTTTATGTACCGCCGAAATGAAATTCGGACTTAAATTTAGAGAGTTAATTTGCAAAACCTTTAAGTTTCGACAATTTTGAAGCAACTTTAAAACGCGACTGTCGATGTCGCTTGAGCTGGGCAGCCGAATAAACAGATATTTAAGGTCTGTTAGGTCAACCAATAGTTCCAGGCATTGGCACGTGGTAAAATAACAATCCAATCGCTGTAATGATTTCATGCGTACGATTTCAGCAGTTTCCGCATATCCAAGGCCTGGTGCGTGGATAGTTAAAGATTGCAACTGCTGGGAGAGCTTGGAGGATATGGCAGAAACCAGTGGCATTAAAGATCCATAATCATAATCTTGATTACCAATGATTCCTAGCTTAGATAACTGAGGCAGGTTCGCAAACGGAGTGTATTCAGCGGCCTTTCGTGTCAATACAAAATTGAGTTTCTGAATATCATTTGAGTGTCGCACAAGGTCTGCTAACGTTGGGTAAATAGAAGCATTTCCAAATATCATTATACGAATCTTTGTATGGAAACTGTTATAGACCAATAGAGGACTTCTGCTCATTTTGGCTTCCGTTAGAAGGTCCTCGTATTCGTCAAAATGATACAAGCTATCGACAACATCACCTGAAAGTTAACAATTAAAATGACTTTATTGTTACTTTGAAATTCACTTGTACTTACAGTCTTGATAAGCGACAATCCCCTTGATACTTGATAAACTCTCGAGTGCTCGAATTATGCGTGCAAAGATTTCGTAGGACTCGGTCTCTTTTATCCACAATATTACACGCTCTAGAGCGACCATTGTTGTCAGAATATTGATGATTTCCGTCATGAACATCTCGTTCCAATCAAAGTATCTGTTGAAATTCAAAACTAGATGTTTCACATGCCCGCTGATTTGGCGCAGTAGGAGTATTTCCTGTCTAAAGCCCTCAGTTGTAGTAGATCCCAGCTCCAGCCATTTATATAGACTCTTTCGATAGTCCAGCCAAATATCACGAAACCGCTTGCAAACGTTGGCAAAGTTCATGTGTTCGGCAATAGGTAGATGTTTGAATACGCAAGCAATGCAATCATCATTCAGGTCTAGAGCAGTTAGGCTCATTTTTGCTGTTTTCAGAGATTGAAGTTGTGTTAAGCGAAATGTAAACAAAAACCAGCTGCTATAATTTTAAGGTGGCCAATGTTTGTAATTTCAAAAATCACTTTATGAAAAATACTGCAATCACACTAGCATTAAGCTTTAGTGTGCCCAAGCCCAAATAAAGAAATTGGCGGTAACAATAAATGAGAAACATTATTTTGTTAAAGTAATGAACGAAGTTTACGAAGCCATTTACCAAAAACTATAATCCGAAATACCAGAATGGATGCTGTCTTAATTTTCTCAGAGGAATATGAAGCTAACTGGAATTATCTAAATTGTGGGGGCGCTGTTGAAAGCAAAGAAATAATATTACTATGCTATTAGAAGACCTAATACCCGTAACGTGTTAAAAATGGAGGTAGTACAGATTCGCAAGCATTTAAAATTATATATACTTTTTTGAATTTTTGCTTAGTTGTGCATGCATTGCATCGTTCCATCGGGCGATTATGTTAAATATTTACCTTCGAATCATAAATCAGCTAATATTTAATATCAAATTATCGATAAGCGATAAACACAAAACGATAACATTCGGGAGCTGGTGCCGGTGTCGCTGTTGGTATCCAAAAATAAACAAATGAAAACAATTAATCATAAGTGATAAATGGAACAAGTCTGAACATGCACGGCTCCTGGAAACTAGCCCTGCCCATTGGGTTTGTGCTGTATTCGTTGCCGCTGTTTCTGCGCGTCAACAGCACCTCCGACTACATAATCGATGAGGAGTTTCACATTCCACAGGGCCTTGCATTTTGCCGCAAGCAATTCGATGTGGTAAGCGGAGCAGCAGACAGTCTACGAATCCTTTAATCACACATACTCTCTTCAGTGGGACTCCAAAATCACAACCTTTCCGGGCTTGTATTTCATTGCGCTGGTGCTGAACCCGTTTAACTACTGCACGGTGACGGGTCTACGCCTGCTAAGCCTGGCCGGCGCTGGCATTAACATACTGCTGCTGTACAAGATCAGGCGTCGCACGCTCGCCGGCACTGGCGGAAATGCGTATGCGGCACATGAGGCAATAACGCTGTCGGTGCTGCCTCCATTGTATTTCTTCAGTCATCTGTACTATACAGACACGCTGTCTCTAACCATGGTCCTATTGTTCTACAATTACTGGCAGCAGGAGGCGCATCTGCCGGCTGCGGTGTTCGGTGCGGCCAGCGTGCTCATGCGCCAGACAAACATCGTTTGGGTGTGCATGTGCTGTGGGATTACCATTTTGGACACACTTGTGCAGCAGTGCGCTAGGACGCAACGTGCTGGAAGTAAACAACACATTCGACTCTTTGGCAGCGAGGTGCGCAAACAAGCTATTGTATTAAATATATTGTTTAAAGAAACTGTTCTTGCTTACAGCTCTGGGTGCAGCTGCTTGGCAGTCCGCAGCTGCTATGCAATTGTTTTTTAAGCATTTTGGCTAAATGCTGCTTCTACGCTTCCATCATACTGCCCTTCATTGGATTCATCTGCATCAATGGCTCCATTGTGGTGGGAGACAAAGCGCCCATGAGGCAAGCCTGCATTTACCGCAACTATTTTATTTTGCCATTTTTGCGGCTGGCTTTGCGATTTCCAATACGTTGCGCCATTTTCGTTTAGCTTTTCAGCTACTGCGTCGCCATCTGCTGCTCACACTGCTGGCCATTGTGCTCATAGCTGTGGTGGTGCATCTAAATACCGTGGTACATCCATATCTGTTGGCTGACAACCGTCATTACACCTTTTACGTGTGGAGTCGCCTGTATGGCCGCTACTGGTGGTTCCGCTATGCCATGGTGCCGCTCTATCTGTTTGCGCTGACACTGCTTTGCTGCGGCTTGAGGCACATGCCCGACAGCTTCAAGCTGATGTTTCCGCTGGCTCTGTTGCTGGTCTTGTGTTTTCAGCGCTTGCTGGAACCGCGCTATTTCCTGGTGCCATATGTTCTCTTCCGGCTGGAAACGCGACCAGCACGTAAAGGCTTTGCCGAGTGGCTGGAGCTGGGCGTGCATCTGCTGTTGAACGTGGCCACGTTCTATGTGTATTTCACCAAGGAGTTCTACTGGCAGAATTATCGCTCGCCTCAAAGGATCATTTGGTAACGAGCTGAACAGTCAATGAAATTGCATTCCCCTCTATAACTAAAACTTGTAATTTTTTGAATATTGCTTTTGTTTATTCATTGCATTGCTACTGGAGTGAGAAATTGCTCTACATTGTCAGTTACAAAGGTTTAGATTACGATTGGTTGTATGTACGAATATATATATATCTTAGTGTTGTATTCAAATGTTGTGCATGCAACCGTAAGCACCCGAAAATATTCGTTAATTGAATCTTACTGGCTAGTTAAAAGGTTTTCCATATATAATACTGCCGAGGCATACAGACATATTAATAAGTACATATTTACTACAAATATCAGTTAAAAACCTGGACGTGGACACTACCTTGAGCATGCTGAGAAAAATCTATAAAAAATACATTCGTGAATGCTGATAAGTTATATCTATGTATATATATATGTTTATGTATATGTATATGTAAAATGCAAGAACTAGGCAAGAAATGTTTCTGGTAATTGTAATACTAATGAAAGTACGCACAAACTCTTTGAGCGTTGAACTGAAAAGCGTTCCCTGGCCGCCAAGATCTAATCTTAGAATTAGTTTGGCACACAACATAAATATAAAACGGGCCGTGTAATCTTTTGCCCTTAATCGAAGGCTACCTTGCGCGTAAAGGAGGTAAGCGAGGATATTTCGCTGGGATTGGAGTCGGAGGGCAGGTTACTGAATTCTATCTCCTCGCTGGCGGCAGAGGCAACAATATTCTCATTGGACTGCGTCGTCTCGTCGCTGTGATGCATTGTGGGCCATTGCTTGTGACTGGGCGCGTACAAGATGAGCAGGGCAAAGATATAAACGTTCCACATGCCGTAGACGCCAGTAAGAAAGGCCGAGGTGAGCTGAATTTCAATATCCTCATTCCATTTCCAGTGTCCCTCGGCCATTTGACCCATGATAAAGCCGGCGACAGTTAAACCAGCGCACAGAAGAGTGGCCAGCATAAGGAATTTAAAGCGGTAGATGAGACCTACATAAAAAACATTGATTCATGAAATAATTACAATAAATGTAGAGAAAAACATGCAGTCTTTATGTTCACAAACTATAATAAAACATTAAGTTAACATTAAGCTGCTTCCATTTACTTGGTAAACAGATAGATGGCCACAATAAGGCCATATAGACCCAGGACTTCGGCAAAGATGAGTATCAAAACGATTCCAACAAAGAGCTTGGGCTGTATTGCAGCAGCTCTCACGCCAGCATCCCCCACAATTCCAATGGCAATGCCGGAAGCCATGCCTGAAAGGCCCACAGAAATGCCGGCGCCCAGATTGAGAAAGGCCTTGTAACTATTATAAATTTGCGACAGCGAACCGGCCAGGAGGACGGCGACCACCAGGCCGTAGATAGCAATAATGCCAGCCATTACCACCGGTATGATGGACTTCATTATAAGCTCCGGATGCTTTACAGACATTGCTGCAATGCCCAAACCAGACTTGGCCGTTCCATAGGCGGCGCCTATCGACGTGAAGACAATAGCCGAAGTGACGCCCATCACGCAGTAGAAGCACGCAGATGGCGGCTCATCAAGCGACGCTTCCGGATCTTCAGTGCTCATTTTTTAATAATTTATGTGCTTGTTCTCGAAATTCACATAAATATTTGGAATTGTGAGAATTGCCTCAAACTTGTCAGTATGAGAGACGAATAAACGATTGGCCTACTGTTCAAAACAAAATAGGAATCCTTTTTAAATACCCTGTACTCCCTGCAAGACCAGCTGATCTAGTTATAGTCGTCTATAGGAGCGCGTAAATTTTAAAGAGATATTTATTACCTTGATTTTTGGTACTTGTTTCCAACTGTATGTCATCATTAAATTCTGAAAAATTTCATAATGATCGGATAATAAGCACAATTTTCTATAGCCTGGAGCAAGGAAAGCAGCAGTGCTGCCGCTGCTCGCAGCGCACGGCGTACAATTTGTGTGTATTATTTGTTTAGAACAGCAAAAGAAAATAAACCTCAGGTTAGGTTAGGCAGACAGCTCGACTATTGCCATTCATATCGAAATTGGTTATAGGGATTAATTGAATTTGGTGCTGCAATTATTATAATTTCGTTTCTCAGGAATGATCTGAAAAAACCTTGATATAAACCCAAATTTTAACTATAAAATAAGCACAATTTGTAACAAAAACGATAATAAATAAAAACTGCACATAATTAGGCACTTTTCATGAAAAATAGAAGAGGCCAGACTTACCCTCGTAGTGCAGACGTCGCGCTTGTGACATAGCAGGCAAGGAGGTGCGTTTATCGCCAATGTCCTTGAACACTTTCCACACCATAAAGCAGAGGAAGAGAAAGTAAATGGCAGCCGAGACTCCAGCGAGCACTATGAAACTCATGGCCACCTTGGAGCCCAGCGGCGTTGTCCAAATGGAGTAGAAGGGATTGCGCAGCTGCACACCGCGCTCGCAGATGTCGAAGATGAAGAGTGAAATGCAGCCGACAACGACGGCGGAGAGATGCTTCCAGTAGCGCGAGCGTATGGTTGACTTGTTGGGTGAATCCTGGATGAGCATGTGCTCGCCGGCAAAGACCAGCCAGAAGGACAACAGCATGGCATAGAAGATGCCCTGGCGCACATCGCTCAGCAGCAGCATGTATGGCATTTCCACGCCGAGCGTTAGATACTCCAATGGTAGATTCAAAAAGCTCAGCGCACCGCCCAAATAGAGCAGCATGTATTCCAACAGTGCCGGCGAACGCTGCAGTATGTGTACACGACGCCAGAACCAGATCATGATGCCCACCACAAAGGGAAAGAGCATGCTCTTAAGCAGCAGCCAGACCTTTGTGAAGCCTCCGTTCTGATGTATGGCTGTCAGTGTGAGATCGTGCATGTGACCGAATTGCAGGTTCATCTGCTTGGGGGTGTCCATGGGAAACCGCAGATTGAGCAGATAGAAGCTATGATGCAGTGCGCCCAACTCAAACAACGGTATTATGTCGCACGTGTACAGCGTCTCCAATAGGCCCACGTGAGAGGCATGACAGTCCAAGTAGCGCTGCTCCACACTGTGCGCGTACAACTTCCAGTCTTTGTCATCATCCTCCTTATTGCGATAGGCCAGCCGGGTGTCAATGGTCAGCTGCAGCTCCTTGGGTGGCTCGCGCAGCTCAGATGACGAATCGTACGCAATGTCCACCAGCAGCACTCCAATGAGATTTTGCTGCCAGCGCGTATAGTCCAGCGCGCGATTGTCCCGCGGCAGCGGCATTTGGAACACATACACCAATTGATTAGCCATCTTATGCTGGTCCTGCTCAATTTCTATATCCGACACCGGCACGCAGGCTCCCTTCCCGCGTGAATACAAAAAAAAGCTCGTATCGTTCTGACGGCCGGGCATATCACGGCACTTTGTGCCCACCGCAGTCTGATGGCCAGCAGGAACGGGCGCATACAGGCCGCCTATTAGGAAGCAGGCCACTTGGCAGAGAAGCAGGCTACTGACCAATATGGACAGCTTGCGGCCGCTCAAATTCTCGAGTATGGTGCCGGACATCTTGGCTAAGGAATGGCAATCACTGTTACTCGTTCGAGGCAGGCGCTGGATCTTTATCTATTGTTAATGTAAACAAATTATGTTTGTTTTAGTCCCACGCTATAAATAGAACCTCAATTGCGGCTGTCGGTGAAACAAACAAAGCGGCGTTCGTATACAGAATGCTAGGGCTGTCGCCTATCTTAAAGTCAGGTAAGCAAACAGCTGTTACTGGCTGTAGACAGTCTATCTCAATTAACCAATTTATTAGTCATTGAGCTAAGTCTCAAAATATCTTACTTAATGTTTCTAATCTTAATCATTTAGATATTACTTAAATTTATTTTAAATAACACGAGTGCTGGCAACTCTGGGGTGTCTTAACTAGTTTCGATAGTTTAGCAACTATCGATGACAATGCACGAAGTGGCAAGGCTGCCAAGCTGTTAAAAAGTGATTTGACAGTGACTTCAAAGTGATAACGATATTCAAAATTACCTGTTGCTAGTTGGCCTTAATGTATAAACCTTAGGGTGATCTTTTATTAATTAGACTCTTTTCAAAATTTCAATACAATCGCGCACTGGTTTGTTTCTGGTTTGTTTGTACATAGCCAGTTATTGGCACAGTCACAAATATGCTAATTTGGCTCATCTCTGCTGCTGAAACAGCGGATGACTGGACAGCTGATCGCCAATGTTTTGGTAAAAATATTGCGTGAACATGCAACAAACACCTGTGAGTAGCTCGTAAATAATATATTTTCCCATAATATAAGCTTATTTTATGAACACAGCGTCTGTGGCGGCACTTGGGCCTTGCCAACAGGCAGCTATGCAGGAGTAGAGCATTTCATAGCACGCGCTTAGTTGCAAACCAGAACAAGTCCCAACGCAGGTGGAGGCCTGCGTCCTTTGTGCGTTGGGGTCTTGTTTTGGCTGGCGCTGGTGCTGTTGGCTATGATGGAATCGTTAACGAATTCACCTACTGCGGGTCGTCAGTACGTTTTGTGCGGTCTGTGAAAACGGCCGTCTTAATAGCAGTTGATTATCTGAAGCTAAGCAAGCAGGATGCGGAGTACGACACTAAGATGAAGATATTGCACCAAAGGAGCGCTGATCGGCTATTAGAAACGTGCCTGCTTAATGGTGGCCTTTACATAAAAGTGGGCCAAGGAGTTGCAGCCATTAACCACATACTGCCAATAGAGTACACCAGCACACTATCGAAACTGCAGGACGAATGTTTGACTACGTCTAAGGCCGATATACAGAAAGTGTTTCGCAATGATTTTGGACAGCTGCCCGAAGAAATCTATCAGGAATTCGATTACCAGCCCGTAGCGGCCGCCAGCTTGGCACAGGTGTTCAAGGCAAGGCTACATAGCGGCGAGCAGGTGGCCGTCAAAGTGCAGTACAGCGATTTACAGAAGCGCTTCATCAGCGACCTGGCCACCATTATCTTTCTACAGGATATGATCGAGCTAATCTTTAAGGATTACAATTTTGGTTGGATTTGAACGACCTGCACAAGAATCTGGTACAAGAGCTCAACTTTGTGCAGGAGGGCCAGAATGCGGAGCGCTGTGCGAGGGATCTACAAAACATGCGCTATGTCCATGTGCCCAAGGTCTTTTGGCCCCACACCAAGACGGTAAGTCCTTTATTGTGCTCAATAGCATGGCTCATACTGTATCTAATTTGCTGCAGCGCGTACTTACTCTGGAGTGGATGGACGGCTGCAAAATCAGTGACGTGGCGGCTATCAAGCGGCAAAAGCTGAGCCTGGTTGACATAGATCTGAAGCTGTACAGTCTATTTGCGGAACAAATATTTCACACTGGATTTGTGCATGCGGATCCGCACCCTGGAAACAGTGGGTAACCAAAGTAACGTGACAATCGCTTCAAGCAACAACTTTACATTTTACTCTTAGTTTTTGTACGTAAAAGTGAGCAAGATGGCAATGCGGACCTTATATTGCTGGATCACGGCCTATACGAGGAGCTGCCGGCTGACGTGCGTGGCCCCCTATGCGAGTTCTGGGAGGCCACCGTGCTGCGGGACGACAAAAAGATGCAGGCCGCTGCGCAGAAGATGGACGTTGTCGACCATATGAAATTTGCCGAGGTGCTCTTCCAGCAGCCCATACGTATGCGCGGTGGACGGATACGCACCAAACTGTCACAGGCAGACATCGAGCACATACAGAAGGTAGCCAGGGAAAACTTCGACGTCATTATGAGCACTTTAAAGGAAATGCCGCGCAGCATGCTCTTTGTTATGTAAGTTAGCTGCACCTAATCAAAACTGATCTTATCATAATACTTGCCTATATTCCAGACGTAATCTGAATACTGTACGGGCCATTGGCAATCTACACGGCGATGTGGTCGACCGGCCACGCGTCATGGCCCGCTATGCCCAGCGCTGTCTTTACATGCACGATAGTAGGTGGCCGGTGCAGAACATCCGTTGGGCGTGCCGCCGTTTGTACTTCGAGTACTGCCTGTGGTCGACTACATTTAGGCTGCGGTTGATGAATTTGTATTTTAATTTGTTATATCTAGTGGGGCGCGCACCGGCCTCTGCCAAAACGATTATGCGTGACATGATGCAACAGGATCAACAGCAGTTGTACTAATACTAAAGCAGCACATGTGTGTATTTCATGCCCTAGCAGAGGATATTATTGTTTTGGGACAAAGGGTGTATCGCATTAAAGACGCCATTTCCGCTCTATAAAGTATATATCCATTATTTATCATAACGACGAGCTGAGTCGATGCAGCAACGAGTTTGTCCGAGTGTCGGTTTTTATATACACTAATTTCTCAGCTTTTAGGCTGTTTCCATAAGACTTGGTACTTATGCTTCTTTTTGCTGGACGAGGATCGAATTACTATATAATAGAGCGCCAAAGCAAACGACTAGTTCAGAATTTTGTTGTATGAAAACATATTTTTATATATATATTAACTCAGCAGGAGGTGGCTACCAAGAGCGCTATAGTCTTGATAATCTATCGGATATACCCGAGGTTGGAATAAATAATATTCTCAAATTCATAAAGTCCACTAAATAACTCAAATTGGATCAGACAGACAAAAGAAGTCATGTGGTATTACAAGGGGCCTATTTTGGCCTAAATGTGGAGTAACCTAACTTGACATAACCTAACCTAACCATGACAATTTAATAAAGGTCAAATTTATATTTTGTATATTAATAAATCTGTAAAGGTATTTAATCTTCGGCACCCTGAAGAAATCTTTTCTTATTACTATGTGAAACTGCATTCAAATTTGCTTCAAACAATAAAGTTCATTTATAAGAGCTATAGTTTATGGATCATAAGGTAATCCATTGTTATTTTGTAGTCTGTTGTCAAATGTCAAATCAGAATACGTAATATTTCTGTAGTTAAATAAGTTTTGCCATTTCTGTGTTAAATTGCATTCAGTCGTGTTAAATTATTGTGATTCGTGTACTGTCAAGAAGCTATATTAAAACTTTTACTGAAATAAAAGCCATGTGAAGTTTTTGAATGTAATGGACATAAGCAATTCGGTGAGCTATCTAAAGGCCATGTGTTTTAATTGAACTGCAGCACACTTACCCAAGGTTGGTTCACTCAAACAGTTTTTACTAACCAACATTCACTGCCACTTAGGAGCCTAAACACAACAAATCAATATGGTTTTTGGATTTGGAAAATGTAAAATTCTGAATAATACAATTTGAATACTCTGTAAAAGAATATTATATTATAAGTAATCCCAATTCTTGCTGACCATTCGGAGCAGAGCTTAAATTATATAGAAAACCTTTGTCAAGTACTTGATCGTTGCGCACAATTTCTTAGGCTATTAAGCCATATAAAGGGTATCTAATTTTTACGTGTTAACCAAGTTAATGCAGTCAATCGTTAGGGTGCATGCGGGACGTCTCATATTATTCAGATACCGAGCATTACCGACTAGTAAGTAACACACATATTGCTACCCCGAAATAGGCACAAATGGGCGTCAACAACTACATATTTCCGGTTGTGTGGGGCGCCATGGCAGGCTTCAACATGCCAAAAATCTTGGCGCCCAATATGTGCACGATATGAGCAAGTGATGAGCCCCACCAACTGTGTGGCCCCTATACAACTTTCACTTCTAGCACCGCACTACATACTACATCGAGTATATCGAGTGTCGTGCGGTGCACACAGAACTAAATTCAATTCAATTTCATTTAAAGTTACTTTCGTTGACTGACAGACAAGCGAGCCAAGTTCTTTAAGCCCAAGTAAAGCGGGACAATGGGCCAAGGCATATATATTTTGGAAAGACATCTATATGTGATGGATATAGTTCGGCTATGGTATATGGTAGACATGTGAACTAATTCGAATTTAGAAGATATATCAACATCTTCAGATACCTGAGAAATTATTAGATATATTTTATAATTTATTTCATTGAAAGTGTAGCAACAGACAAATGTAGGTACGAGTATGTTTAGGATCTATATAAATTAAATAATCATCAACTGTCAAGTTATAGATATACTTAGTTATTCATATTCAATCTCCTCTGAACAGTTCACAGGTTAACGACAAACGACAATATTCAGTATTTAATTTGGTTTCTTTTCATAAATTGCTAGCATTCTGTAGGCATTTAACAATACACCTTTAAAAGTGGTATAATATTCAGATACTTTGTATTCCTTGCCCATTGAAATGAATACTACAAGAAGGGTAAAACAAAATTAGAAGGACCTTACGTGATTCAAACACACCCAGCTGTATATTCTTATCTAGGATTAATATATAGATTGGCATGAATACCTTAATCAAACCATATCCGATGTCCAAGACTTTAGGTTACGATAGAGTTTTTTTTAACTTCTGAACATATATTTTCGCTTAACTGCATATTATTCTTACTATTATTACTATTTTTGGCGATTTTCCAACATTTTTCCCATTGTGCGGCATGTGTTGTTTTTGTTAGTGGGCCTACGACTAAATATGAAATTAAAAATCAACGCTGAAGTGTGAAATGTCGGCTGTTTGTCGGTAGTCAGGTAAAGCTAGCTCAAAGCCAGCTCTAGAACCAGCTGGATATAACATTTGCAGACAAGTCGCGGACTGAAACAAAGGTCTCGAGCGGAAATCGAAATTAGCCGAACGGAAAAGCGGAAAGCGGATAGTACGGTCTCCAATTAGCAATGAACAAGGAGTTTACCATGCAGGGCGGCACGCCCATAACCAGTGAACTGGCAACGGTAAACGGTCCTACACGATCCTTAATTGCATCAAGCCATAATCCCATCAAATCCAAACTAGGAGCTACGTAAACTTGTCTTTGGCACCGCCGCAATACCCATGCGGGCCGAGTGGCTCCAGACGTCCTTTGTCTTTGGAGCACCGCCCAAGGAGGATCTGGCCTACGGTCTCCGTTCGCCACGGAATGCCACACGCGGAATGTTGTCCGTGGTTCAGGGTTTTATATTGAAGTACCTGCTCTTTGCCCGCAGGAGCAGCCGTGCGACCACAACTGAGTGCGTTGTGTGCATTTGGGGAATCCCCGGCCAAGTAAATTGTGCATGTGTGTGTTTTCAGTGTGCTCCTGGCCACAGCTGACATGCAGCGGGATGCTTTATTCAACGCTTTGGTCGAGATATTGCGCAACATTTCGGATAAGGGCAAGGTTACCATGGTGCTACCATCCGCGGATGAGGTATTTGTGGACCACAGTGCCAGCTATTTCCACGACACCATCACCGAAAAGGTAAGCCCAAGCGATTGCATAATGCCTTTTCTATTGATTTATTTGTTGTAGACTTGAAATTTGCTTGAAAGTTAAGCTTGCACATCTCGTAGTAAGAATCAGACAAATCTATTGGCATATACTATTAAAATGATTGCTATACTTTTAGCTAACTCTTTAGAGTTAATTACTCTTGTATCTTTCTATTTATTATATCACAGCTCTATGTCTTTACACTTTCGCCCAATGAAGAACTGGAACACTTTATGAAGCGAAATTTCCAATACGTAAGAACTTAGGGAACAGAAATAGTTACAAGCTTAATTTGTAACCATTTCTGCAGCTATGCATAGCTATGAGTATTGTGTATATGTATATCAAATTTGATCTATCAAACTGTTTGCCTAATGTCCTTTAAAAGTTTACAGAAGAGGAGACGCCGGGCACTTTGCTGTTTCTTTACAGTGCCGTACTCACGCGATCGATGGGAAAGTAAGCTTTCATCTGTAGAGAGTGTCTTGAATTAGTAGATTTTAGTATCTATGTATATACGTTTAAGTTCTTTTATAACCGTAATGATCTACTCATTTCTTTGCGGCCAATTCATTTTGATGAATCGCAGAGTGCGCACGGACTTGGACTCACGAAGTCATCGCCGCTGACGATGAGCAACAACGAGGAAGGATCCCTCATGATTGTGACCCTGCTGTTGACGGGTCGCGCCACGCCCTATATACACAATGGGGTTATCAATGTGGGCGATGAGAACAGTTATGTAAGCGACCGAAGATTGTCTTAAAGTTTGGTTTGAGTTTGAGATTGTCTTTATTTTGCAGGCTGTGGCGCAGTATGGTGTATTGAAACGTTGTATGATCGGACTGCTGCTCTGGGACATTGAGTCCTCCAGTGTGAGTAAATTGTTGGTTAGTCAAGTCATCACTTTAGTAATGAAATGTCACCCGCCCCAGCAGGCTGCTGTCAATCAATCCCGGCAGCCCGGCTCGCGGCTGAAGACACCCAACTATCCCATTTGGATTACCAGCTGCACTGGGCACTATGGTGTCATCTTTAACAGGAATCCGGATCTGTTGCGCAACTACCATGCGGAGTCGCGTTTTGATGTAAACTATTATAGCTGTTCGGGCCATCAGATACTGATGACCATCGACAATCGCACGTACAATGAGCAGGCATTGGTCATGTTAGAGCGACAACCAATCACACCGGAGAGTACCTCGCTAACGGGCAAACAAGCCAAGGATGACGTTACGGCCGTAACGGCGGGAGGTGCTGCTGCCGGTGGTGGTGTGGCTGGCGCTAGCGGCAGTGTTGGTGGTGCTGCTAGTGGCGCTAGCGCTGGCAACGATGTGGTCGCCAAGGAGGAGTCAATGCTCAACACGCCATTGCAGCGTTTGATTCATACCAAGTGGGAAGAGGCAACTATAAGCTTTCACGTGCAGCCATCGATGTTGAGTTATCTTTTTAGTACCACACAGTAGAACGAGATCAGCTTAGTACAAGTCCAGACTATCCATACTCTAAGGAAGTTCGGAGACTATTCGATCCGTGTGATCCGAATCCAAGAGCTCGCATCTTGAAAATGTGGGCCTTTGCTATAATACTTAATAGTTTTAATAGATCCAATACTTTTACTTAAATCGCATTCCCTAGTATTTTAATCTGGTTTATAGAGTACTTCAGACCCTATCTATTTATGATCCGTTGCAAAAAAAAACTCTTTGTAGCATGTCAGCTTGTTAAGTTGTCTCTTGATCTATGATATAAATCGACTTTCTTGGCGAATGACCAATACTCTCTACGAGTAAATGCACCAAAGATCTTTAACTTCCAACAACTATCCGTACGTACGTAGATGTCGTCGGTATTTCTTCACATCCAGCCAAGTAAGTTTCTACAAAAGTAATCGAACAAATTAATGTTAGTTTAATAGAGGAAAGCACTATATCGTATAATAATTACAGACGTATACGATTTTAATAATGTCTATCCTTGCTTATCTATAGCTCATGAAATCAGAAATTAGATACCACTCTTAAGATATAATTTTTAAGCAAAATACTTGATTAAATTTGACTCAGTTTCAATTATTTTTTAAGTTTATTAATTTTGTATTAGTGCTTACAACTAGGGAGATATTCCTAGAGAATCCTATATATTGGATTTAATTTGAAATTGTAATGAAAACATCATACATATGTTAGACTTTTAAATTAATTAACTAGAGATTGTTTAGTTATATTTTGTATTATACGAGTATATCTAAGATGTATTAGTTGTACTTACCTTGTAAGTATTGTTGGATCCTGCGTAAAATTACGACAGCTGAATTCGTTTCTAGTCTAAAGTCACTTCTCTCTAACTTTAAATGAAAGTAGTTCGCTTTCTTGTGAAATATTCAAGGGGAGTTATTATTAATATCTAGTTATAGTTAGTATAGCTACCTAGTGCCATGAATTGTATGCTTTCTAGTTGAAAACTTTGCACGGTTTCTGCACTTAGTTGACCTAGATGAATTCTACTGTTGCTGTCTCAGAACTCTGCTTCCACATGCTAAACGGGTATTTTAAAAAGATACATGAAATTCAAATTCGAACAATATTCGAAACAAAATTCCCAAACAGCGATGGTAAATACACGTAAAATAAACATGATACAACAAGAACGGGCAAATTTGTTGAAAAGCCTTGAGAATTTCCACAAATATGCTGCTGAGAAAATGTTACTGAGGCCTCTCTTTACATCGAGCGCGACTGCAGGAGCTCAAAACTGAACATTTTGAGGTTGCCGGCTGGAGCCACTAGATGAAAACTAACTGCAAAAGTAAAACACCAACATGCTTCGAAATATTCCATTGCACTTTCATTAGTTAAATGCAACAACACTGACAATGTCGAGAATATGTACAATTTTAATAAATGTTCAAGCTATCTATGTATACCGAAAATAAAATTGTCCTTCACAGGTGGTTCTCTTAAGTTGTTTCAGATTCATATATTAATGTCAGAATATAACACGGAAATTTGTATAGCTTTCTGACTGTACCCAGAGACCAAAAATAAAACAAACCACTGCAAATTATTTAAAAAATTGTTTAAGAAATATTTATCATTTATTATTAAATGTTGTTGCACATAAATGATTGAAGTTCCTTGTTATTCATTTGCCAGTTTTTAAACATTTTTGTGTATTTTAAATTGCTTTTGTATTGTTTGAATAAGGGAATATTTTACTCGTAATTGTAGATTGGTTTTATAATTGTATTTTGAGTTGAAGTAGTTGAGAATATTTGCGTAATATTTGTTTTAAAGAATGTATAAGAATATTTGAGTTTGTTGCCATAACAATTCACGAAAATGTACCCTTGAGATTAGTTTATAATTATTTTTAAAGATTTGGTAAGTTCCTAACTATGTAATATCGTTAATACTCGTACATAAATACTTATTAGGTATATATGTGTAATTGTATAAATTGTAGAAATTTTGTATTAATACCATTTTGTCAGCTTGTCCATAATTTAATTATATAGTTACTGCAGTTAGTTAAGTATATTTACAAATTGCTAATTTTAGCTCTGGACTTTTTGGGCACAATTTTCAAACTTGGAAACCAATTAAAAATTAAATTCGAATATATGTAGATAATATAGAATAATTCTTTATAATAGTTGTTAATTATATTTACTTTAATTCATGTATTACAACAACTGTTACTACCACTTTCGGTAATTGAATTCCATCAGCAAGACCATTATCTCGAGTTTGTTGTTAGCATTTCAGTAATTTCTCAAACTGTTTGCAGTTCTTGCCGTTCAATTGCCGTTGCACCCTCCCCCTCATCCCTGCCATATCAGTTTGCACGCGATTTAAGTCCCACGGGCCCAGCCCATGTGACCAAATCATTGGGCCCTACTTTATCCGTATCTGTGTCCGTCCGTCTGTCTGTCTGTCTGCCATTTGGGGGTCCGGAGCGGCGGCCTGATGTACGAGTGTGTCAACATGCATTATTGAAATGGTTGCGGCCCACATTTTAGCTGCTGTTTGTTTGCAGTTCGAATGGCTTATAAGTAGCACTCTGTATAAATAAATAGCTGTCCTTACAGCCTTACGTGTGAGCCTTGAACTATTGCCATAATTGGGTTTTGCCAGGTATCTGATACATGAGCATGCATAACCATTAACAGAAGTATCAAAAAAATAAAAAAAAACAACGTAATTTGTGGCATAATTAGGAACACATCCGAAAGTATCTGCTCAATATGTTGAGAATAGTAGAAAATAAATTAGTGTACGTTCAGTTTAGCTATGAGAAGCGCAGGTATGATATTGAAACAAAAGATGTATTAGGAACAAAAACCATAGGTGTACATAAGTATATTGTATTGAGTCGCGCCGAATTCACGAATTATCATGATTGAATTGCAAAACATTAAAACTTATTAACTAAACATTATAATTAGGCTGCTGTTGTCTTTCATAAAGTAAAGCACTTAATTACTTTTTGTTTTTATCAAAAACTAACCGTCTTATATTAATCCTTGGCTTAGATCATGTATTGCAAATATGTACAAAATAGGTCCAGCATAATATATTATTATGTATTAATAATGTACAATACTTAAAGGTATATTACCAGTGCAACTGTATCTAGGCTTTGTAAATGATGCCGGCTGGGGTCAAACAGTGCTGGCCATGATTGCAAATATTGTATAAACTTGTGCGCTTAAAGCCTAACTAAGTTACGTACATATGTGTGTATCTGTATTAGTGTATGTGCTATGATTAAGTTAATAATTTACAGGCTTTGAAATCTGTGCAAAACTAATAATAGTCGGTATAAAGAAACGACTTAAACACAGGATTGTACCTGTACAACTGGTTAAAGTCACGGACACTTTGTGAGCTCACTCGCTGCGTACCACAATCGTATAGTAATCGCAATCGCATATGGTAAAACCTAACTAAGACTAACTAAATATGTGGGCCAGCCAGCGGCCCGTCCTACGGGCGCACCAGCAGCTTCTCTATATAAGCCAGATTCGTGTTGCCATATCGCGTCAGGTTGAAGGGCTGCGCGGCCGGATTCTTCTTTGTCTGCGTGTGCCAGGTGAGTATCTGTGGATAAGGAAAGGATACACCAATCAGTGATTAGTTGGCTCAACCTAGTCTGACCAGCTACTGCTCACCTCCCTGCACTCGTCGGCCAGCAGCTCAATCTCCTTGTTCTGCAGCGGCGCCAGGCTGCGCAGAAAGCCATCCTCCTCGTAGCCCGGCTTGAAGGGCATCTTTGCGTGCGGTCGCTCGTGCAGGAACTTAACGCTCACCGCAAACCCGGCCATATCTACGGGATACTTGCGCCCACCTATCCAGCCATCGTAGTAGCCATCCAGTTTGCCACCGCGTATAATCGGACTGCTGACTCCGGTCTTGGTCACCAGACCCACTGGCCACATGGACACCTTTTTGGTATAGCGCATCTGCAAGAAAATTTAAGACCGTTTCAGTTATCTCCTTTAATTGAAATTTTCGAGAAGTCAGAAAAGTATTAAGCTTCTTAAATGCCAAATACATTTTCAAATGCTAAGGAGAATGTGTGAGAGCCGGAAAGCAATAAGAGTGCGCACAATGCAAGCTGAGCTGAGCTGAGCTGAGCTGAGCGGAGCGGAGCAGAGCTGAAATGGCGAAACATATATTTATGTTTATTTTTTCCGCCCGTCAGCGCGCTGATTCATTGAACAAAATAACACATTTTGTCTGGCGTGAGGCTGCAACCAATTTTCTTTTTATAGATTTGATGTTCCAGATGGAGAATATAATTTTTTTTAAATTGTTATACTAAGAATTTTTCGAAGTTCTGACCTTAATAAAAAAAATTCTTAGTTTAGCTCTGATATTTCATTGCATCCCTGCTGACTAAGCTGAGCTGATTAGCTTGTGGCGGATAAACACGCGTAAACGACGCTCTGCTCCGCTCTCTAGGTGCGTGCGCCCTTAGAGACACATAATGGTGTATGTATCTTAACGAATATTATAATATCCTGTTTAACAATCTTGTTATAGTATAGAGCAAAGTTAAGAGTGTATAATAAGAAACAAAATTGTTAAGAAAACTCCTCAGTAAGCTAAGAATTAGCTTGTTTGCCTTCTCTTTAATAAATAAATAAATAATATAAAGTTTGTGCGGAATTCGGGACTGTATACTTAGTTTAGTTGCAAACAGAATACAAGAGCTGTTAAGATTAAATGTTCTACTTCCTGCATATTCGCAGTTGACAGTACTAGATTTAATAAGGCTTGAAAGGAAAATCAAGTGCTAAAAACAGCTTTTACTTCAACCAAGGACAGATATCGAGTACATTTAATGTACCCTTTGCCCTTTACAGCTGCCTGCGACCTATCAGTTACACACCTGCTCAAATATGTTAATATCGTAGGTGTTATCATCGTCAGCGAAGTAGAGAACCCCCTCGGTGGCATTGGCGCGCAGGAAGTCAAGGCCTCGATTCCGATTGGAGACGCCTCGGGGCTTGGCTCGCTTGGTCAACTTGTACTGTTCGGGCATGGGCGCTATAAGGAGGTCGTTAATAGCACTCAAATGGACGCCGGGCATGCTTGTGACAATACTCACCCACCAGGTACTCGTAGGGCACACCAATGCGGTCCAAGGTGTGGGCCACCAGCGGGTTCGTCCTGTTGGCATCCTCGATGACCAGCCAGAGCAGGTTGAGCACATGCTTCAGCGTATAGCCCAGTCGGGTGAGCTCCGCCAGCTGCTCGGGACGGCGATAAGTGGGCGTGATGATATACAGTGGTGGCTGCGGGTTGCAAAAGGGTAAGGGTAAGGTTAAGCGCTGAGTATTAACTGATGCCATAAAGGGTTAGTTCCCTATTCTTGGCCATACGTCGCCCGCTTACATGCGTACCGCGGCGTGTGCTTCGCTTTATGAGCAATTATGCAAATTAATCGACGGCCAAGCAGTTAACTAGTGGAATAGTTAACTAGTTGTCTAGTTGAATGGCTGTCTAGTTGAGTAGTTGACCGGGTTTAGCTGCGTGTAGCTAAAGCAGGCCACTCAAATGATACACACACACATACACACACAACTGCTGGTGTAGCACTTTGCAAATTGTCCATTGTTGACACACAAAAATGCATTCAATTTTATTTGCAAAATATACATAGATATTCAAATAAATAAAATGCACTGAAGCAGAAAAAAGCAAACGAAAAAATTAAAAAAGAAAAAAAAGAAAAGAATTTCAACAAATAAGGGAATGACATGCAAAGGCAGCTACGACTAAAAAGTGGCACACAAAAGTTGCACATAAACCGCCAGAACTGACCAAGTTCATGTCCTACACAAGAAACACAGAAACCTACTTAATAATTATACTTAAGGTTTGGGTATTTATGAGTTTTATTATCGAAAATTGTACTGTTAAAGCTGTTCTCAATTCTGGTCATTTCTTTTAATTTAAGAAAGGAATGCAAAGGAACTTAGCTTTTTGAATATTTGAAAAGATAGTATATAATGTTACCCAAAATGAGGCCTGTAAATATAATTATTAACTATTAGAACTTTCGAAAACTCTATAATTTATCTATTTATAACAATTATTCATTAAATTGATCACAATATCAGATTAAAGCACTTCACCTAAAGCTATATAGCATATATCCTTCAACTCAAGTTTTGTCAACTTTCTAAAGTATTCCACCCCATACCAAATTTGGCTATTGGGTAATTTTAACAATCCTAAGTTGAAGTGTGCTTAAGTATCTCTGGTAGCAACTACCCAACTATTGCCTCTAACCAATCAAACCTGCCTTTGACATTGACTGTAGAGCATCCGTAGACATAACAGACAAACTAACTAGGAGAAACCCACAAATGCGCGAATCTTTTTCAATTGCCTTGCATTTTGCATGCATTTAGTATCTGGATCATCATTGTCTGAATTTCCCCCTTGCCAACCCTGGGCCCCCCTGTCTTCTATCGACTGATACTGGAACTGGAACACCCCTAGTTCGGTGCCATTGAATGGCGCTCGTTTTTGTTGTAGTACGCGGTTTCGGTTTTTAGATTTCAATGTGCAATGAGCAATTTTCAAATTAGGCTCATGCAAATTTCGCTTAGAATTTTTTTTGTTTGCATATTATTTATAATTTGCTGTGCGGTTGGGTGTCATTTGATACGAGTATATTGCAACTGATTAACCCAAAAACCATACACCGGCTTATAATGGCTCAACTGATTGCAAATTGTCTGTGGTGAGTGTGTGAGAAACTTGGTTAAATAAATAAAGCAATTTGGGTGCATTGGCAACGCCTCGTTGGCCATTCATAGTGCAAAGCTAACAAAGCCACAAAGAGCAGTTTAAAATGCAAATGGTTTAGCTTTAATGACTGTATACTCATAGATAGTGTATATTTGCGGAGTTGCGGTTAATCAAATTTGGAAACTGTCGCCTTAACTCAGCAAACAAGCCAACGAAACTTGTGCGTCCATCAGCTGGGAATGGTCTTGAGTTAGGGACTCCATTGTGCAAACTTCTGGTTAGCCAAACACCCAACCTCATCAATCAGTCCATTATTATAGGTGTGTAGATACTATTTACTATGAAAGCCTTGAGAGTTTAACAAATGCATTTCAACAGAAATAAAGTTGAAATTTGTTCAATTTGGGAACACTTTTAAAGGATAGCATAAAATTTTAATGTATTTAGAATTTCCATTTTTTTTATTACAACAATAAATATTTTATATAATACATGAGTTTTAAACTCATTTTTTCAATTAAAATTCATAATTGAGGCCGATAATAAAAGAAAAATTTTAATTGCAGTTTTAACCTTTCTAACCTCAAAACGGAATTAGTTATGAAAATCTATATCTGGTCTATTTCGGTCAATTTTCAAATAAGAAATTACAACAAAAATTGATTTGTAATGCGTTAAAATCTTTCCTGATTTCCATCTCCCATAACTTTGTCAAACCTCCACCAATTTTCACGCGAAATATGTTTTATATCATGTTTTGGCCTTATTTATATCGCCCTTAAATTTTATATATTTTTTGAGAATATTTTTTTTGGATCTTTTATAATACTTCATCCGTCCTAGACAGTTTAGAAAATTCCAAAACTTCTCTTTTAATCTCCAGAGCATTTTAATTTTATAAATCCTGATAATTATGTTGGCATTCACCACTTTAAAACTTTATTTTTACATTTAATTTTCAATCGATTGTGATGAATGCGGTTTCACCATTCGCACTGCGAGTTCCATAGCATGACGTATTCGCGTACCCACAACTCCGGGGGTACATTGTTTGAACTTCGTGTAAACTTCAACGTACCGAGTAGCGATAACTGGCTGGAAGCCTTTGTAATAAAACTGAAACGCACTTGCGACTTGCAGTGAAACAACTTAAACAAGTATGAATGCTATAGTCGAGTATACCCGACTACGAAACTCCCTGTAGCCAGGTCAAATATTTCGATCGCATCTTCGTTAACTTACACATACATACACAGATACGCACACGCACGAGCCACAGCGCAAGCCAGGCATTTTAAGTTGTGACTGTGCTTCTTCTTCCCTTGCTGCAGCACTGAATCTTCTTTCGTGAATAACTTAGGTGTTTATTATCCGATCGACTTGAAATTTGGACAGTAGATTAAGAGGGACTAAAGTATTGGACATGCCAAATCTTAAAGCTATATCTTGAAAATTGTAACTGTAAAACGGTTTTTATCGAATAGCGGGGAACGGGGGAGATATCTCAAATCTAAAATAAACTTGACCTGCTCCCGCTATACACGAACCTACATTCCAAATTTGGTGTCTCTAGCTCTTATAGTTGCTGAGATCCTTGCGTTCATACATACGGACAGACAGACGGACAGACGGACAGACGGACAGACAGACGGACATGGCCAAATCGAAATCTCTTTTGATACTGATCAAGAATATATATACTTTATAGGGTCGGAGATGTCTCCTTCTGCCTGTTACATACTTTTGCACAAATCCAATACCCCCTTTTTACCCATTTTATGGGTACAGGGAGTAAAAAGCAATTAAGAAAATTGGAAAATGTGAAAAGAATAAACAAACAGGGCCAAAGCGAAGAGCGTCATTGAAGCAGACAGCTGCAGGAAATTGTAACAAGTGCAAAAGTTCCCATTAAAAATAAAAATACGGGTACAATATACTACAAGTACCATACGATATACCACAGACTGAAAGGGTGGATATACTATATAGCGACTATTACAATAACAAACAATATGCAGATAAGCTTGTCATGTACTTTTCAAGATTAGCACGGAACACAATATGCAAAATGAGAATAGATTGAGAAAAAACTAATTAATTGATTAGTTAGTTTATTTGTTGGTTAGTTAGTTGGTAAGTTGTGCGGTGTGTGAACTGATTATTTATATGCTTAAGCAAATATTTACGGGTTCGGAAACTGCTAGAAATTTTGAGCGAGTTTTATGAGCGGCGCCCGTTGCTGTTCCCATTGATTTGTGGACGTGGCTGGGTTTGTTCGATGTTTTTGTTGTTCTTGTTGTTGTTAACAGTTTTTGAGTTGTTGTTGTTGTTGTTGTTGTTGATGATGTTGTAGCCACAGCGGGCACTGTTGTCGTTGTTGTTGTGGAGATAGTTTTGTTGTTGGCGTCTGATGCTGATGACAATGTCAATGGCAATGAAACCGTCGATAAAAAGTACGAGGCGGAGGCAGAAACGGATGCGGATGCGGATGCGGATGCAGATGCGGAGGAGTAGTATGTGGCATTTGACCCATGCACCTGTCCCTGTCCCATTGTGGTTGTATTGGCTGAATTAATGGAAGTGTTCGACATGGGCGCCCACAAATATGAAGCGATGTATGACGATGATGATGATTTCTCTGGATGCTATATCATTTATTTTTCATGTAGACATTTTCCCAATTTGGATTAGAGCAAGAACAAGAACAAAATACACATCATATTATGAGATTGATTTAGTATAATGTATAGATATAAATGAAAATCCTACATAACTAGGAATCTAGGTAACTAGTGCCTATAGAGTATGTAGTACATGTTGCATGGTTGACAGAAGGAATAGAAAAAAGTCAAATAATAGTACATTTTAACCTTTTGGGTGAGAATTCATAGAATAATCAGAAGAGTCAGTAAATATTCGTGATAAAATTAAATATGATCTATTATTTCTTTCATCGATAAGTTATTTTATTTCTCATTCAAAGAATTGGGGAGAAGCAAAGTGAGAGGCGCAGAGAGAGGCGATTATAGAGAAGTATCATAAGTTTTTTTGCATGTCTGTTGCCCATTTCTTTGTTGTGGAACTTTGAAAATAGTTTTCCACCTTGATTTACTTCTATTTTACATCTACCTTGTTATTTTGAGAGCTGTTTCTTCTCAATTCGTATGTTTTCCTTAAACTATTACATGAGATATCATTTCCCACAGCCCTGTCATTTTGAGATCGCGAGATTTCTAGCGTCTATCATTGCTCCTTGCGAGATATCTTTTATATAAATTTTGCTTCTCCCTACACCTTTCGTTTCTACGCTCTATATTATATGTTTCTTTTCGCGTGTATTCTATATTATATTTTTAATCATCCTGACAATGAACTGTCAACCAAGCAATACATCATTAAGTCTGCTTATCTACGTATACATATATCTAGACATATAATTTACTATATAATCTCCTCATATTAGAAAATATTATGAATCTAATTAAATTGGAATTTAATGAATCTATCGATCATTGTCAGGTATTTTTACTATTTAATTAGGACGAAATTGTCAAGAGGAAATTAAACAATGGAAACTAATTGGTGCAAGCTACGCGACCGACTTATCATATCTAAAGAATATGGCAAGTATGACTATAACTCTCTATATGTGTGTACATAATTGAGACTGGCACTTGGGGAACACTTGGGAAGACTCACCTTGACGACCTCGTTGGTGGCGAGGGGCTGTCGGGACATGTGGTACTGGTAGAGCACCATGTAGATGCAGGTCGTGGCTACGAATATGGTCAGGTACATTTTAATGGATTTGCCTAGCGCCATTTTGTTGCTGACGCTTGCGCTCACTTTCGTATCTTTGGCCTGTGGCAGAAGCATTTGTAGTTGTTGTTGTTGTTGCTGTTGTTGCAGTGTCTTGATTGTTGTGCTGTTGCTGTGTTTGTTTGTTTTTTGCGTGTTGGTCTTGTAACTCTTCTTTGGTATTTTGATTTCATTCGTTTGGTTTTGATTGCAACTTTTAAATATTATTTTTTTATTTTGTTGCTGATTTGAAATTTCTCGCTGTGTTTTTATTGCTTGTGTGCATTATTTCTTTCCCTTTTTTTGACAACTTTCTGCGTTTTTCTTTTGTTTTGTTTCTACTTCTGATTGATTTACGCTGTGGGCGGCTGCTCTGGGCGGGGCGGAATCACGTGCCGGCTACGCAATGTTATCTAAAGGAAATTCAATTATATTATAAGTAGTACAAAAAGTAAGTTTGTTTCTTATCTTGTATCCAAAACAAAAAGTCTTAACAATTTTAGATGTTAATTGAGCTAGAGTCAATAAATTTAGTATGTAGGTTATTCAATACCATACATAGTTCAAGTTTGCTTTTAATTTGGAATTATCTTTTTGGGTTCCTCCGTACAACAACAAAAAAACAAAAATCAAATTTTTATCGAAAAATAATAAGGTACCTTTAAGATATAGGTCAACTACACTTAGGATTTGTATCTGTCTACACTCAAATTTCATGAATGGAATTGTAGGCATTTTATAGGGATAAACTCCTTAAAAGTTCCTATACTTAAGAACAGCGTCTATCTACACTGAAATCCCATTGATGGAATTATAGTACAGTATAGTAGTAGAATAGTACGGGAACTGAGGTTCATAGCTACTTAAAACTTAATTTAAATCATTTTGGTTCACCCATTTCTTCATTTTTACTTACATTTATTGCATGTTTTCACATAATTTCTAGCGTATCGTGTACCTGAAAATAAAAAGACGGAAATTCAATTAAATATATAAAAATAATTGTTCGAAAATGGAAAATACGTAGAAAAAAGAAATTAGACATTAATTAATTTAATGATATTTCATATAAAATTTGATTGATTTTTGCTGAGGCCTTGTCATTATTTAAAATACCCACCCGTTGAGCAGAAAGCATGCGAAAGATAATATTATCAGACGCCCTACTTTGCATTTTACATATATACAAATGATTGTTAAAAAGTTGATAATATTTTACAAATTTGCGTTTGAAAAAGGCTGCAAATTGCGTAGTAGACAATGAAATGACTTTAAAATGTATTCATCAAATAGCGTAAATATTTGTTTTCCCCCTCCATTTGGTCGATTATGTTCGACAACAAAGATAGGGCCCATGAATTTGGCGGGGAGTCAGAAAGGGGTTCGGCATTGATAGGAAATAAATGATAAACGATAACAAACAAACAATAATCTACATGCGATAACAATCTGCATGACAATTTAATGAAGGAGGAAGTAAAGAAATCTGACTCTAATTTTAAAAATAAATGGGGCAATAAATAGCTATATTGAAAACAGTTTGATAGTCTCCTACATATTTATATCTACATACCAAATTTCAACATTATAACTCAAAAAGATCCTGAGTTAGGATCATATTAACAACAACAACTTCCTTACGCTTTATTTAAGCTTCAGCTGCCACTAAAGGACGATTTAAGACCGTTAAACTTAATGCTAACCGCTTGTATTTCCAGCTGCAAATTTTCAACCACATTTTCCTATAGCAATTTGTAAAATTGTTGTTAACTTGGACGCTGAAAATGTTTGGCTTTCCTATCAAGAACAAGCGGAAGTTATACTCGTTTGAGTTGGAATAACCTGTAGAAACAGAGTTCTTTCATTTTTTTATTTCTTTAACAAACTCTTTCAATTATAAGGGGCGTGGCCGTTGCTTGTTCGCGTGTTTAAGCATTTTTAAAAACCATTCCGCCAGTTTTGCTGATATGAAAGTTCAATGGCCAATTTCCAACATTTTTGCCTCGCTTTGCATTGCGATGGCAAAATTGGGCGCCGCTCTTTGCTATACGCGATTTGCATATGGATTCAAGTGCTTAGTACTAAGTTTTTATATCTATAACGACACATGTATGGGTAGGTGGAGCCTTGGGGAGGGGGGCTATTGGAAGTTTGCGCAGCAATTAAAAGGCGCCCGAGGTCAGTCTTCAAGTTTAACGATGTTTTGAAGTGCACTTTGTTTGAAACTTGCATTTCCATTTATTCATTTGTTCATATTGCCTGGGATCTCCTCTTTTCATTGGAAACACCCGAGTCAGCTTGGGTATGAGTATGCAAATAAAAAAGTTATTTCGTTTTTAAACTACTCTATAAAAACTTAAAGTTCTCTCTATCCACTAACTACTGTGCGATGAGCTTGCAGTTAGCATAGAATATGAATTAGGATTAGAAATGCGCTGTTTGTTCCAAGAGTATTCAATAATTGGCATACCAAAAGAATTTTTCTATTAAAACTCAAATTTGACTAAAAATCACATTTTCATCCGTACTAAAACCATAAGCACAGGCAAATATTGCAAATCTTGTTCTGCCCTATGCAAAATATTTCAATTATTCTTGGATTTCAATAAGGAAAATGGGAAAATACGAAAATGAATGTCCTGAGGGATCAACAGCGAATGCCTTAAATGAAAATTCATTCTACAAAATGTCGAAACAATAATGCCAAGAACTAAGCAAAAGACTTTGTAAAAACAATTTAGTGTCAGAACTTAACCCATTTACATGACAATTCCGGCCTCCCTCTGTGCTCCGTGACAGACGCAAAAATTTCGGAATAAAGCAGAGGAAACCCACACAAAATACGAGGCAGACACACAAGCAACAACAACAACAGCAAGGATGTTGGCAAATGTGGGCGTGGCAGTGGGACAGTGGGACAGGATGGGACAAAATAAACCAAGTGGGTGCAAAGTGTAGAAGTCTGTCGCCAGCAGAGTGGAAATGAAACGTTTGTAGGTTCACTCTGAGCGGGGCGGGGTGCTGTACACAGGGAACTGGATGGAACCAAAGCTGCACTTGAGACCCGGATGCCACTTTCAAGCGGTCACCCGACAATGTCCTTGAAAAGGAGTTTTATGAATGCGATTCCTGGGTGGAAAGATTTTCATACATGCGCAATGTGAATATAATATCAAAATGATGCTTCAAATGAGAAGACTGAGTGTTTAATTATCTAATGGGAATATTCATAATCTTCTTTATAAAATATTTGATCTTATTTGAAGACTTGAAGTTCAGCATAGTATTAATATAGAAATTTGGGATTTTGTATCATATCTAAAGTATTTGATAAAGAAAACTTTGGAACTGGTTTTAAATTGAGTTGTCTCAAATTATAATACTTTCTATATTATAAATCTATATTGCATCAAATTTTAGTTATTAAAAATTATATAATTATATGAAATCGTTTTGTAACTGCTTTGTATGTTTAGAAAATTAAGCGTCTGACAAGTCTGAATATATACTTTTACCCAATGTGCCGAGCTCACCAATAAAATTGAAAACCCCATAAAATGAACAAAGCGCCATATTGTCTGACGTTCATTTATTTTGCGAGTAGGACAACCTCTGTCCTTTCGAGTGCGTTTTCGTACTAATTCGATTCATTTGAAAAACTCGAAGCCAGCCCATAAAATTCCCCCTTTGCGGAGAGCAGCCTCAGCTGGATGGGTTCATTGTGGGCGGAATCAACAATCGCGTAAGCAGGAGAAAGTAGGGGGCAGGAGGCACGTGCTACACACACTCACATACAAAGAAGCCAAAAGTGAAACATTCTCATGTGAAGAAGAAAACTCCGCGCATGATTTGTGTGGACTGCTTGGCTCCTCCCAACCCCGACCCCAACCCAAACCAAGCCCTAAACCATAAGCCCAGATCCAGACCCAGACCCAGTCCCCGATTTGGCATAAGAACTTATTGCATTTGTCCAAAATGTAAACGAAATTCAGAGCAACGCCTCCATTTGTGCCTTTGAAATCATATTTCAAACTTAATGGATTAGCAGGCGATGGCAGAAGGAACTGAAAATTCCATTTAATAATAAATGTCCTCATGTCCATGGGAGTTATAGTGTATCAAGCAGTACCATATATCATTTATTATAACAGCTTTTGTACGTGCTACAAGAATTTTATGGTCGAATGGTAATGTACAAATGTAAAAAGAAGAGAAAATGTAATGAAACTTTTTGATATACACATGTGATTCGCAATAATGCTAAAAGACAGCACAAATAATAATTGCATGTGTATTTCTAGATATATTAACAATACACGATAAAATAGTATAGGTAAATACTATAAATACTATAGATATTTATATACCATATACGGCTATAATAGTAGTCTCAAATATCGACGAGATTATAAAGACGGACATGCCTTGAAAAAACAATTAAGTCATCCAGTGTTTTTGTTAAAACTTAATTTATTTTATCAGGTGCTGTATTTTTTGAAGGGAGCGGAATCAAAAAAAACCTTTAAAGACTTTTGAGCTGCCATTAAATATCCAAATACGTTAAGAAAAAAAGTAGATAGGGGCAATAATTATATATATACGAACTATTTATTAAGTCTTATTTATTTTATTTATCTAAATATTTTGATAAGATAAGAAAGATGACTGTTGGCAATCAGCAAAGGATTGTCTTATATCTAATTGTTATATGTGCCAAATAATAATCTTATTATTATTATTATTTACTGGGTTTTACTCCCTATACCCATAAAATGGGTAAAAAGGGTACTAAATCTGTGTGTATTGAACAGGCAGAAGGAGACATCTCCGACCCTATAAAGTATATATATTCTTGATCTGTATCAAAAGAGATTTTGATTTGGCCATGTCCGTCCGTCTGTCCGTCTGTTCGTCCGTATGTATGAACGCAAGGATCTCAGCAACTTTAAGAACTAGAGACACCAAATTTGGAATGTAGGTTTGTGTATATCGGGAGCAGGTCAAATTTATTTTAGATTTGAGATATCTCCCCCGTTCCCGGTATTCGATAAAAACCATTTTACAGTAACAATTTTCAAGATATAGATTTGGGATTTGGCATGTACAATACTTTGAGTCATTCTTAATCTACTGTCCAAATTTCAAGTCGATCGGATAACAAGACGGAAGTTATTCAACAAACAAGGTTCGGGGGGGGGGGGAAGAAGCAGCACAGCAACCACTTAAATGCCTCGCTTGCGCTGCGCTCGAGCTGTCGCTCGTGTGTGTGCGTATTTTGTGTATGTGTAACTGTCGTAGATGTGATCGGAAATTTTTGACCTGGTACAGGGAGTTTTGTAGTCGGGTAAAGCTCGACTAAAGCATTCTTAGTTGTTTACTAATAAGCGCTTAGTGATAAGGTCATCCAAAACTATTATCATAGGCTAAGCAGTGGACTCATTTATTAAAATTTATTTGCCAAGAGTTGAAGCCATTTATCACTTGCTGTGTATAAATGATAGTTTTAGCTTTGACTATAGAGATAACATTTATCATTTTAATATCCACAGCCCACATAACTATTTAGCCTATTCATAGTTTAATAGCTGGCCAAATCAAAGACCTTAGTCCATAAAACTGATGGGAACAAATTAGTGAGCCAGGCTAAAGGCTTATCGCTGGACATTGGCAATTAGACTAATGCCAGGCAATGCACAGTGGGCACAAAACTAGTTCGATAGCACAAATAAATAGTTGATCAAAAGCTTAAATGATTAACATGTAAAATATATATTTAATATGGAAACAGTGTATACAATAATTACATTTTTTAGGCATTTTCGTAGCCACAAAGCGTATACGAATATATTTTTGATTAGTATGATTACAATTACCTAATATTTTGATAAGAATATCATCATTTAACTGGGATATTAATAAGTCAGCTCACTTATATCTCATATAAAATTAACAGCTGCCATTAAATGCAGAGAGTTTAATTAAAAACGAGTTTATTTTTAAACTAACAACAATTTTAAACTTAATTTTTAGATATGTACCCATTGTACTCGAATAGTGATGTGGGGTGTGAGCATAAAAGGATTTTATATACATTTCTCTGCAGAACAAAGGAAGGCAACGAAACTCATCATCAATCGAAGGCACGCACAGGCACAGGACTCACAAAGTTGTCCTTTCCTTGTCAGTCGATGGGGCAACTGTTGCGCCCCCAAAACTCGTTTGGGTGTGACCCAAGCAGAATTGAGGGTGCGACAGTTTGAAACTTAACAATGCAACAGTTGATAAAAGTTGGGAAAAACATAGGCGTGAAAGAGTTTTGGATAATTACAATGATCGAGATATATTAACAAAAGCATTTAACCTGCAACAAAGTTGGTCAAAGTTAATCACGAGGATGAATACTCATTACTAATTCAAATACTAACCCTGGCTAGAAGAATTAGGTTTGTGGAAAAGCAATGAGTGGATATAGAAACTCTCGACCCAATAAAATTCCTCGCATTTGTGCAGGAGATCGGAGAAGATGATGCGTGCTTTAGGGGATACAATAGATCTTATAGTAGGGCATAGTCCCCTATTCATAATAATATAATGTAACTTTAATTCTCTCAAAGCGATGCAAACTCAATAAACCCAAATAACTATTCTAAATATATAGATATTATTAATTTAAATATAAAGATGAATAGCATATTAATCTGTTACAAAGATATTCGGGTTACATTACACAATACTCATAAGTTCATATGCAATTTCTAATTGTTGACTCCAATTTTTTGTAGCATTACCCAATATTTGTGTTATTCAATGGACCTTATCTATTGGACGTGGCAACGGACCTTTATTGGTCTAGGCTTTTATGATGACCGGAAACTCCGTTGCATGCCAGCTAAATGATTTTTTAATAACTGTCGATTAATTAAGTGTTTGTCGCCTGTATTAATGTTTGTATAACACGTTAGGAAGCTCTGATTTTAATGACGGCAATTCATACGAGTATTATCTATATGCAATGTACAATTTTGTTTCTGCAGATATCGTACAATAAAACAAATTCGTGGAATATTGACAATTATTGATAAACTTTTGCATAAGCTATGGAATTTTGTCCAATTTGCATATTATTTGTGCTCGATTTTCATTGAATTCCCTTCTTACTTTGCAATGACACTGCGATTTTTACTATATAATTATAATTATATTATAATTTGGATTTTTGTATAATATTGAGTTGTTTATTGAGTTATCTATTGATTTTCAAGCCAAATGATTGAATTCTACGCATCAATAAATAAATAAAAATAAAATAAAAAGTCAAGAAGTATTCCTTTTAATAATTCACCAGATTTATCATAATGTTAAAGCACCTGGCAATGTAATACTAGGTGGAAGATTCTGTATGAATAGTTAATCATCAGAAAATTAATGGAAAGTTAAAATTTTAAATTTTACTCGGTTTGAAAAAAGTTAAAAATATGATTTTTTAAGGAAACATTTGACGACAAGAAATAACAGAAAATTCTATGCTTTAACTTAGGATGTAGAATTATTTATTGAATCAGACTAAAGTGCTACGTAGAATACATATTATATTTGTTTAAATTAAAATCTTTTAAAAAGTTTAAGGAATGAGTGAAAATGTTTCGTTTTCAGTTCCTAGTTCACTATTTTATGCCACTGGATAACTAATAACCCAATTAGGGATGACCGCCAAATCAAAAATATTAATTAAAAAAATATTTCTCTATTTGAGTAGTATCCATATCTACTGAGTGGAATATGGAACGGCAGTAACAAAGCGACAGCCTTAAGCCGTTTGCCTAGTGATAAAAATGATATAGTATGTGTGTGGTATTTACTTATAGAAACTTTTAGCTCTGTTTCCATATTCAGATATGTATATAAGAATACACATTCGAATAAGAGAGTACATTTAACCCATTAGCATTCATTTTCCAATGCGAACTCTAGCCGTGCTGGGTTTCTTTTTCGTATATATACTATATATGTACATATATATTGTGGTCTCTGATAACCATAAATTTATCATGTGTTCTGTTAAGGTTTCGGTTTGTTTCCATTTATATTATAGTTGATACTCTTGTTGTTATTGTTATTGTAATTGTTATTGTTATTGTTATTGTTGTATATGCTGTTGTCGTGCGCCGCAGTTTTGTTGTTCTGCATGAACAGCACAAACAGCGGGTTAAGAGCATTGTATGTACTTGTATATTATTATAAATACATATTGTATGTAAATTTATATGTACTTATATGTGTGGAGCGGAAGTTTTGATCCGCCCGTGGCTTTCGTACAATACAAAAATTCAAGCGAAGAATGGGCTCCTAAATCAGTTACATATCAGGCTTACAATAATTATAGGGGGTGTATTTCAAGTCAAAATCTAAACTAGTTATCTTTCTTTTGTGCTGAAAGAGTGTAGCTGCTGTTTCAATTTAAACAGGTGCTTCCAGTCTGAAAATAACCATTTTAAATTTGCTTTATATTCAATTTTAATATTTTAAAATAAATATCTGTCATATTGAAAATGAAACTTGGATAAAATTGTAAATCAGACATAGCTGATATTTAAATTCTTTTCCTTGCTTCTTTTTGAGATAACATGTTTTGAGGGAATGTATTTATCAAAGTTCTAAAAGTTCGAATTGAAAAATGACCTATGTAGTATATAAAATCGTTATTCCAGTTACATATCTAAGAGATTTTGATTTTGAAAGAGTGTAAGGTGTGTTTTGTTTTTCCAACTCATTTTCCCATTTATGCAAAAGATTATTTGTTGCAAGGTCTACCAATTTCAAATAATGCAAGCTAAGTAGAAAATTAAAAGTAATCTACATATTCAAATGTTATTTATTTTATCTTTGGCTGGACTTTTATGTGTTTTTTAGCACATGTAGAATTGAAATACATTGTAATATTACAGCGGGTTTTCAAGGTCTTTTCATATTTATTTGCTTGCCAAGTTTCATTGCAGCTCAGTTAGATAATCGGTTTTTACTGCCAAATCATCGCTGGCAAGTTGCTCATTCCACAATTTAAAAGAAAATTCGATTTCTTTTGGCAAACTGAGCTCTTTGCCAGCAGCAGGCAAGTGAAAAATTGTCAAAATTGGCAATTGAATTACAAAAGGCAAAAGCAAAACAGTGTGGAGACCAGGAGACAATATGAGAGATTGCAATGCAGACAAAATTCGTTCAAAGTCTCAAGTGAAACGAGTTCAAGTCGAAATGGACTCTGAAACGGGGACGGGACGGAGACGGAGAGCCGCTTGACAGGCGGCCAAGAGGAGCCAGTTCCAACTGCATTCGAGCAGGGTCCTTGTATGCCCCTAACAGGACCTGCCACTGGCCGGTCAAGAGGCTGGGAAGTTGTCCGCAGTCAAGTCAAATAAATCGGCGACATGCGAATTTCGCAAGCAAAACAAAGGCGCAGAAACAACTTGCCCCGGCAGCAAATGAGTTGCAGATACATTGACAGAAAGAATAAAGGAATGCCCCAGGCGAGTGTACTCGACTAGGCGACACCCTATACCCAGCTATAAGCGCAGTATCTATCTTTGTTTATTAAAAAAAGGCATTTCAATATTTGGAAAACATTTTCTAAAATTGTGGAAGAGATATTTAAGAGTGTAAATATAATAGAATACTCTTTTTTTATTTTAATCTTATCTAGAGTGTAAACAGCATTCGGGGAGTGCTACATATGTTTGCAAATATACATATTTCTTAACTTGTTTAATCAGCAATGTAATTATGCGTAAAATGACTTTGCGACGATATATCTTATTATCAACAAATATAAAACAAAGGGAAATATTTGAGGATAAAAAACATTTCATTTCATGCTATTACTTTATTACAGAACTAGAGTCTCAAAACAATTCATTTTTGTCTTAGCATGTCTATTATCCTGTCCTGTCTCAATAGTAAAACCTTCATATCAATCTGTCGCAAATTAAGTTTCCAAGACTGTTAGCCACTTTCATTTTACAGGGTATAAGAAATTTCGTTTCCAGAGATTTGGCCAGCATAACTCAGAGACTGCAAACTCTTGGCAACAAATTCAATTTACGTTTATTTTGTAAAAACATTGCTGTTGTCCTGGTTTCCAAGCCAGTTTCTTGGCCCTGGGCTGTGTACGCACCGAGTTGGTCTTATTCATTTGCACAGGCGCTCAAAATAGCTTTCGAAATGGCATTTTAAAAATTTAATTGCCAACACTGCCGACCCAGGCGAGCAGGACGCGCAGTACGGGCAGGACATTCCATCGCCTGGTTGTCTGTCCATTAGGGGCAGCTGCTTCGCAGGCCAAATTGCAAGTCAGCTCCGGGGGTTTCTGTGTCATGTTTGTCAAATTGAGTGAAGTCCTTTTCCTGCTCGTTACTATTCTCGTTGATGTTCATGTCCTGTCCCATTCCCTTCCATTCCATTCAATTCAACTCACGCAGTTGCCTGTCACTGCCGCCGGCAGAAACGCATGGAATGGGCCATCGAGTCAGTCCATCAAATGACTTGCATGCTTAAGAAGCGTCCCCGGATCCACAAACCGGAAAATTCTCGGCAAAATACGTATATAATCTGGCGTTAAGTGTAATGTTGTCTTATTCAATTTGTATTCTGGCAACTCTTGAAAGCATAAGTTTCCATCAAATTTCCCAGGATAATGTTAGATCTTAAGCTTTGAGATAAGAAATGACGCAAGAGTAAAGAAAACTAACTCCATCCTTTTGTACTATCTTAAGTCCTTAATATTTATATTAATTTTATCATATTTAATATCTTCTTTTTTTTATATCCAACCAAGACGTCTTGGGAAGTTATTTTTTGAGGAAAGAAATGAACAGGAACAGCTAAAGGCAGCCATTGCTAATACACACTTATCATATAGTTTTTAAGTATATGATTACTTTTAAGTAAATAAATGTCAAACTACTCAAAGACCTTGGTGTAACCAATTTTTATTCATTGTACGAATATGATTTGAGTATTCAATAGCTTATTTTTAATATTTACTTTGGAACTTATGGTTTCAGGATGGAACTGATTGAGGCCGTTGGTACAGAGTGTTTTCATTGAAAGGCTTTTTAAAATATTCCACCTATTCATAAGTAAAATACACAATTTGCAACTACAATATTTTTCTTCCGTCAAACATCACTTGAGCATAAAAAATACTTTACCCAACTGACAAAGAGGACCAAGCTATGGTTGCCTGCGGATACTTTTGTCTGTTTTGTTGTACTTTCTTCTATGGACTTTCAGCTGGCAGCTGACAGAATTCTGTCTGTGGCATCAGTACAACGATTCCGAGTATGTTTGCAATGTTCAGCATGAAAAGCATTTCAAATTGCTTAGACGCTGCTCTGACATATTTTGTCATCTTTTGTGGCAAGCCAAGCAAACAAACTGGCTTCGAGATAGTTTCTGCTCTATAAGACTTGTACATTTGTCTGCCACTTAAGTTGAATATCCCTGATGTGAGCCCAACCTTAAGTGCAATTACCTCTTATTGGACGAAGTTTCTTCCTTTGGTTGTCACTAATCTTAACAGACTTGCGATAATCCAAACAAATTGATTTTCACTTCTATTTAAAACTTCATTTGGCACACATAAAACGTTTACGAATGTAAAACACAAAGGGAAATTGAAATATCTCAAACTGTATGTTTGTAAATGTTGTTATATGCTTCTAAATAAATTAAACACCAAATAAAATCTTTATCTGTTAATTATTTACACCATAAATCGTTAATATTTATAATGAATATCTATAGATTAGATATTTAGAATTTTACTTAAAATGCGATTTTCCTGAGAAATTAGTAAGCTCTTAGGAGTATTACAAGAAAAGTAAGCAAGCGAAATGCATTTTCAATAATTTCTTTAAAATTTGTCGATTTTACTACTCAATAAATATTTTCTTCTGGTTCTGTAACTTTATCTCTACATCGCACATTTAAAGTTTTCCTAGGCTCAATCGTAAGTGAAAAACTACTAAGAATGGAGAACAAGCAAAGTTAAGTAAAAGGTACAAAAATAATTGCACGGAAACATGAAACAAGCAAAATATAAATACAAGCACACAATGAACTCTTTAGAAATTTGAAACACAAAAACTAGACAAGAGCTCTACGCAATCTTAATTGTCATAATCACGGCGAGGGGAGGTTTTATGTGTACTATACAGTCGTACGTACATATATGTATATGTCTGCATGAAGTACGTTAGTTACCATATCCTCCCGAGCGCCCTTTGCGGCGTGAAAAATTAAAACGTGACACAAATTACTGGGCTCCTCGGGGCACACACATACACACAAATTCCATTAACGGTAGTCGAGGCGTGGCGGGGCCAGGGCCGAGCCTCCTTGACAGCCGCACTGCGTCTGTCCCCGAGGGTTCCTTGGCGATGAAACGCCTCCCGCATGTTGTCTATGTAACTCCCAATAGGTGTGTGTGTGTGAATGGAGGTTCGCCTGATCTCCAGTCCTCAGCCGCCCCTTGGGGCGCTGCAGGGCACCTTTCGTTAATAAATTTTGTGTTCGCAGATTTCGCACGCACGCACATGTGTCAAGGGCAGGCCAGTCAACAGGGCAACAACCCATTTGCATGTACAAATAAGGTGTATGTGGGGCATACCTGAGCTCCAAATCATTTTTTTTTTCAATTTGATTGAAGAGATTTTCGGATATGAGAAATCAAAACATTATTTTAGAAATCTGCTAACCACATACAATATAATGTCCCAATTGGATTATCTTTATTTCCAGCCGAGCTAAGCAAGATATCCCTGAGCTGGAACTGAAATATGACTTCAATTTGTTGAGACTTGAAACAGAAATTTTAAAATAAAAGAAGCTCACAAATTAACAATATAAGAGCGTAATATTCTTTATTAAATCTTAATACGCTTTTAGGTTATACTAAAACCATTAGGATTTATTTAATATGTATTACAATATGCATTATTAGCAATATACTTAGGTATTCATCAACAAACTTCTTGAAAAGAAAACATTTAAGAAGTGAAAAAATTTGTTCGAAACTTTTTCAATTATATAAGCTATTGAGTTTACAGTTTAGCTAGTATATATTTATTTATTTTAAAGGAAGTTATATTTATGTATACTGTATACTGTTCTAAGTTTCTCTGTTTTTAAAACGAAGAAAATTGTGGATTAGAAACGCACTTAAATAGAATTTTCTTTAAGATCCTCAGTTCAACGTTACCATTTGCTGGAGACCGTTCTATTATTAACACAAAGTCTCTTAAGTCCCGACATCAATTGTCGCCAGCACCCCGCGACGCCCCGCGGCACCCCCACGCCATTTGCTTCTGCTTAGTACTTCATTTTTCACGACCTGTCGCCCTCATTAGCAGCTGCTTAGCTAATTTCAAGGCAATTGCCGACTGAGAAACAACATACGTCGCTAATAGAATGTAACACCAATAAACACACACCCACACACACACACCCAGGGATATTAGTACTTACCTCCAGCATTGGATGGCTCCCAGCTTGTTAGGCGGAACACGAACGATGCCCTCCCTCGAAAGTTCCATGCTCATCAAAGCCCAAACTGAAGGTTGCAGGGGAAACTTTCAATTTTAGCTCGATTGATCATTTACCGGGTGAGGTGTGGTGAAGGGGCAGATGCAGTTGCTCCGCTTGCTGAAGTTATAAAGGTTCTTATTTTGCCACGTTCCGTTTTGCACGAGTTTTCGTGTTGTTTGATAAGTAAAAGAGAAATGGAAACCAAATAAGCGGCAGCTCGTGTTGTTGTTGTTGTTAATGTTGTTGTTATTGCTGTTGTTGCCAGAGCAACTCCAGGGCGCAAATAAACCTGCGAACAGGAGCAGGCAACAACAAACACCAAACGTCAGGTGCGCCCCTTTGCCCACACCCACTAATCTAAAAGTGCGCGCACACACAGCCGAAAAGTGTAAATAAAATAGTAAAAAAAAAAATGTAGGGAAATGAAACAGGAAAAAGTAGCAGCAACAAAAGCACACACGCACGCACGCGGAAGAGGAAAAAGGAAAATCGAATGAGCCGTTGGGTGGACGGGCAAATGGGCAGACAAGAGAGATGGACATAGACAGAGAGAGAGAGAGAGAGAGAGCACGAGAGCCTGTGGCAAAGAGACAATGTCTGCTGCCAATAACAAAACTTTTTGTTGCCTTGCCCTTTTGCTGTGTTTTGTTGTTTCACTTTTCACAGGATGCGGCGTTTTAAATGCCTCGGTTTATTATTTGACATTATTTAAATTTTTCTAATTACACCCACACACAAAAGATGCCGGAGTTTTTGCTGCCTTTTTTTATATTGCGGCTATTTTTAAGGCGCACTCCAAACTCACTATGCGTTGTCCAGGCGCGCCAACTGCCAGGCTATAACTAACTGTAGATTTAAAGCGAGGGCAACAGCACGCACGCAAAACACCCGCACGTACTGTTATTCCAAATGCGACTGAAAGCAAACGAAACGAAACGAAACGGAAACAAGAAACCGCTGCACGGCCAGCTCTTGATATCTACAGTGCTCAACAAAAGCTTATGCTCGGATTTTGAAGCGGTTATGGTTGTGCATGCCGTTGATTTTTAACGCAAATATTTAAAGCAATTAAAGCAACCTAAGAACAAAGTATCTTTAAGATACACACACACATACAGTTGCACATATTCCAACAGACAACATCAAAGGTGAAACTACGGCTTAATGCTATGCTGGCAGTGCCGACTGTGTGGGTGTGCCGCTGTTAATGGGCTGTGGGAGATACAGCTGTGCTTACATTAACAGCGCGCTGCTAATAACAGACTGCAGTGCTCTGTTAAGTACTAGGCACAGTGGTTTGCGCGTATGATTTCAATTTAATAAAAAGACAAAAGCTGCAACATTGCATGAAATAAAATTTAATAACTGAAGAATAAATGCCGTAAAAGAAAACCCTATAAGGACTTAAAAGTGTCGATTGAATGTTGAAATTTCTTTTAAACTGAATAAAGGCAGCTTTAAATAATTGTTAAAAATTGCATTAATTATATTTTGTTGATTTCTTTTTACAGAATTAAACTTTTCAAAAGAACTTACAATAAACTTAATTCTTAAGTAGTTTCATGTCAGACCCTGGAGATTCGAGGCAAAGTATGTGTTTAGTCTGAAACTTTGGCAAACGAACCCGCAACTAAGGCAATAGAACGCACTCCAAAACTAAACTAGATTTGATTCGAGTTGCTTACAATCTCTTATTTATGGCTAAGGATAAAATCTTTGGAGTGGCCGTTATGGCAGTACGAAAATAGTTGCATTATAAAGATCACATCTATGGATCGATAAATGAAATCATAATGTAACGTGTGCCCTTGGTCACCAGCAAACCCTCGTGGTAGTGGGTCAAGCGGCCGGGATGCATCAGCATCCAGCCCTTCTTAGTCTCCGTCACGGAGCAGTTGTAGCGCAAAAAGTGACAGCCGCCGCCCTCGTAATCGATGCCCACCCGGTTCATGGCCAGGTTGATCGTGTACGTCGAGGAGTCGTGATGTGGCCTCAACGAAGGCTGCTCGTCGGGGCGGTAGCGCACCATGAAGTTCATTAGGGAGCGTGGTGGCTGCAAGGTAAATAGATCTGATTAGCTCAGTGGACTAGAAAGATGACTGCATCAATATGCTCACATTGTGGAAATAACCGGTAAAGACGCGCTCCTGCAATGGGCGCACAAACATTTGTAGGAACTTCAGGTAGAGCGTGTCGAGGCCCACCTGCCGCATGTGTATGTCACGCGTTGGCACCGCCTCGTAGCCACCCTCCAAGCGATTGTCGTTGTTGCTGCCATCGGACCACTTGCCATTCGCCTCCATAATGGCAACCAGATCATCGCAGAAGGCATCAGTCACAATCTGGAGCCAATACACGTCTGGGCACGGCTGTGGTATAACCATGCTCTCGTTCAACTGTGCCGAATAGTTGGGGTGTATGTACTTCAAGGTCCAATCATAGCGATTGCTCAACAGCGTATGAAAATCGGGACGTACGACGGTGCTATTGAAGTTATCCGTATTCACCAGGTGACCGTGATAACGCTGGTTGCTGATGTACATGAAAATACCCTAAGAAACACAGAAGTTTCCATTAGAACTTATAAGATATAACTATTTATATATGTTTTTATTAAGTATTAGCTTGAGAGAAACGTTTACGAATGCAACACTAAGAAAGAGAAGAAATACTCTTGTAGCACATACATAAGATGTAACTTTTAAGAGAATTTGACAAGCTCTGATGGATTGAAAGCGTAACAGTTTTTGTATTCCGTAAATTCAAAAAGATTATTATGAATATTGCAATGAAAAGATCTCTGGGATGCGCAAGGTATATTAAATCTTCTAAAATAGCTTTATATCGTGTTCAAAAACGTATTCATCTTTCAGCTGAAATAATATTATCTGAGTACTTACCGCATTTCTCAGGGAATCACACATGGCCATATCGGGGTCGAATTCGCTGTGATCAAATTTGATGGCATCGAAGGCGCTGTGCTTGATCAGATAAATGCTTGTGACATGTGGCACATTGAACATGCCGCTGAAATGAGACAGAGAGATGCGACATGTGTAGTATGACGCACAGAGGCCAAAACCGATTATCTACTAGATTCGCAACATTGTTGTGGAAATGGAAAGTAACGAATACACGAGGCAGTGCACGATTTAATTCAATCAAAGTCGACAACAACCGAGCTATTGTCAGGGGTTGCCCTCAGCGCAGTATGCAAACAACATTCTGCGCTGACATACGAGGATCGCCGGATCGCCGTCGGACCGCATCGAAAATGCCCAAGCCGTGGTCCATCCAGGGCAAGCTTCAAGCCTTTGCTCTGCTCTGTCTGCTGCTTTTAAGCGATCTGTGCCATGTGGAGGCTCAAAGTGAGTGATCCTGTGACCCTGTTAACCATAACTTTGGCACAAATATCCCTAAATTCTTATAGGAAGCACCGGCGGTCGCAATGTACTGCGTCGCAATTATACAGGCAAGAAACCTGTTGTCATTCAGCACAGATCTCAGGATGCGGTCAACTATTACGATCATGAGAGCGTAAGTTATAGTTCTCGAGTATTTCTAATATTTTATAATGCTTTGGTTCTTCCTAAGGGTGCCAAGATCATAAAATCATCGCACTTTGAGCTGGACTACACTTTGGGTCGCAAGATCACCTTCTTCTGTATGGCACAGGGTGTGTATAAGGTTACAGCTCCATAGACATCTATGGTATCTATAGTACTCCCTGCTTACAGGTAATCCACGTCCCACTATAACCTGGTTCAAGGATGGTGCGGAATTGTATCAACATCGTTTCTTTCAGGTGAACACATAGTGATATAAATCTGCAGATTCTGAAATTTTAATAAATTGCTTTCTAGGTACACGAATCCCATCCAGAGCCAGAAATTATTAAATCGAAAATGGAAATTGATCCCACAACACAAATGGATGCTGGTATGTCAAAAATCAAAAGAAATATTGAAAACATTGAAATTCTTCAACTTAAAGACTGATCTAAAATTGAACAATATTTCGTTTATCTTGGGAATTTCACACAGAAATTTCTCCATCTTAAAAACGCTATTTCCTTTAGTAAAAGAATCTTCTTTGAATTAATTAAATTTCGTCATTTTCTATTCCATTTTCACTTTCAGGTTACTACGAATGCCAGGCTGATAATATATATGCCATTGATCGTCGAGGTTTTCGCACAGACTATGCTATGGTTAACTTTTAAGAGCCTCAAACATTATTGTATACTCCCTAACTGATATTGTGAACAACATTTTGTACTAATAATAATAATAAACTTTTCAACTTCAAGTTCGTTTCTTCTTCAATACTTTTTGCGTCTGATTTCATTTAAAATTCTTTTTGTTCTCGACCTTTTGTGTGGTTTGGTTGTCCGAATTGTTTCTCTGTGTGCGTAACCGACAAATTGTCTCAATTACCTTATTTAAACAATTTTTTTGCATTTATTTTATTAAAATGTGTGCAAGCAAAACCGAACAAGCTGTGCCATATTTACATGCATAAAGTGCTCAGTTATGTATGGTTGGGGTCTATTGTCATTGCACAGTGGGTTCAAGCATGGCAAAATGTATTAATTTATCTGTAAATGGTTGTAGGAGAGTTTCTTCTATGGTTGGAAAATATGGTAGGGAATATTATGGGAAATTCACTCAATAATTATGAAATATTTGACCTAAATGTAAAAAAGACACTGTTAACGTTAGAGACCAGATCTTTCAAATTAACCATGTACATTTTGTAACAGAGCTCTGTTTAATTTCAGTAACAGCATACTGTTGTAAAACCACATGTAAATGAAAATAACAGCGCGCTGTTTACTTTTAGATGTTGAACTTATCATGTTAATGGGAAAATGGTGTTCACTCGTAAATGTTAGACATGTTACAGTTAATAACAAAATGCCACAAGCTTCTCAATTGTAAAAGGGAAACTAGTTATATTCATTATTTTGAATGGGCGGTAATAATTTCATATGCCTCGAAGCACTGTGCGCAATGTCAAATAACAGCATATGGCGCACATATCCAAAAGAACCGAAAGAGGTGGCCTTTGGACAGACCGATGCAGAGATACACAGAGTGTGCAAATCAAATCAAATGAAATTGAGTGAAATATGGCAACATGTGGAGCTGCAAAGCACCCAAAGCGATCTGAGAATAAAATCCGATACCGAGCCAGTTTGCGGATTAAATGCGAGATCCGAGCGACGCCAATTGTGGCAAATTAGATGGGCCAGAGTGAGCGGAATGCCGCGACAGCTGCTGATGCTGCTGCTGGCGATTCAGTCGCCGCGCTGACGAGATTCGCACAGCAACGTTGGGGTTGGTCCAAGTTAAGCCAAGGATGCAATTGAAGAGCCTCCTGATTTGCCTGGGTCTGAGCCTGGGCCTGCTCATGCTCAGCGCACCGGTTAGCGAGGCGCGCCGTGGACGCGGACGTGGACGCACCAAGTCGAGGGTGCAAATTGGTCTGCCCATAACGGGCAAGTATCGCGATCCCGAATCGGATCAGTACTACAACAACAATAATGTGAGTTCAGTTCAGTTACTGCTACAATTTCAATGATCAATTACTAAATGTTGTCGCATTAGGGGGCAAAAATCTTGCAGGCCTCGCACTTTGATCTCGAGTACGTGCTGGGTCACAAGATTGCATTTTTGTGCGTGGCCAAGGGCAATCCGCGTCCGCACATTACCTGGTACAAGGATGGCGCCGAGATCTATCAGCATTTGTACATGCACGTGCATGAGTGGCGCATTGGCGATGATCGCGTTAAGTCCAAGATCGAAATTGATCCGGCGACGCAAATGGACGCTGGTCTCTACGAGTGCACGGCGGACAACATGTACTCCATTGACCGGCGCAGCTTTAAGACCGATTTCTCCATTGCCTTCGATTAAACCCCAACCCTTACAAGTTTAAGCAATAAAATTGATCCTAAGTTCCCCAGTTGCAGTTCTGTTTTGCTTACATTAGATCTCGCTTTACAATGTCCACGTAGTCGTGGGAGCGCGCATAGAAACCGCCATCGGAGAGCGCACCCCAGAAGTTGCTCCACAGCTCATGATACTTGGAAAACAGCGGTGCCACAAATTGTCTGCAAATTTAAAAGAATTAATCGTTTACTTTTGGCACTTGGGATTACAAAAGAAAACACCTACTTGTTCATCCTGATCAGCTCACGGAGCACTTCACTATCATCGATATGCGCATCGCCATCCACGAAGAAAATGTAGTCGCTGTGCTTCAGCTTTGCCTGGTCACTACAATTGGAAAGAGCACAGATTAGTCAGCTATAAAACATTCGTATTTTATTTATAAATAGTCTATTATTTGTAATATCGAGTAGTTATGGTTTGATCGAACCTAACTAAAAATATATCACAAAATTTGAATTATATAACTTCCAAGACTTTAAAATAAATCAAATATTCGGTTTGGGTTGTGCGTTGGTCGCCACATTAAACATAGAAGGTAGTTACTAGTTTTCAGTTCAGTTTTCTATATATATGGGATCTATTTGTGTCCACACTACTCACAGCGCCAATTGTCTGCCATGACGTTCATCCAGCTCATCCGTGGAGCACATACTTGGCGCTGGCATAATCCTTGCCTTGTTTCTCCACATAGGACTTGATGAGCTCGTCGTGCAGCGCAACGCCACTGTACATGAACAGATTCAGATGATCCTTGGGATAGTTGAGTTTCTCAATGTTAGCCAGGAACATATCGAAGAAAGGCACAGCTTGGGGTACAATCAGGGCCAGTGTAATGACGGGCAGTGTTTTCTCCTGCAAGTGAAAGACACATTACAGCAACTGTTTAATAAAGCAGCGAATCTAACTCACATCCAAGTCCAGAGGATACTCCAAGCAGAAGGTGCAGACGCCGTTGAAGGTCTTGGCCAGATAGTTGCCAAAGGCATTCAAATCGACCTTGCTCAGTCCGTTGCCATGGACAATGGCGGGCGTGGTCATAAAGTCAATGTTCTGCAGCGTGCCTTGGTTGGTGTCCAGGTCCACCTTGAGCTTGACATCGTTTTTAGCGCCATGTAGATTTTGGAACAAACGTGACTGCGTGTCCAGCTTAATGTCCAGCTTGGTACGCTTGGCCTCGTCCAGGAACACGTTGGTGTAGTACAACTGATCATCCCCGGTGTCCTCGATGGCCTCCTCAAGCAGCGCATTCACCTGTGGGGCATAACCAATGAAGGCGCCCGAGTTCAGATAACGCGATGCTTTGCCCTCCACCTCGGGATACTGATTGGCCAGGCTCTTATCAGGCCAGCAGTATTTTTCGGCCGAGAAAAGCAACTTGGCGCCGGACTCCTTAAACTTCTCCAAAATCTCCTCAAGTGTGGCTGTGATAATGACATCGTAGCTGCAGAAGATCTCATGTTGGATGCGGTTTATGCAAATGGACATGTTGTCTCCTACCTGTCTGTGAACAATATAATGGTATCCTGTGCATCCTTCAAAGGCTCAATTGCTTTGCGCAGCAGATTGATCTTGAACCCGCCACCAGCTGTCTTCATATCACCACCTTTCCATTCTTCGCCCATGCCAAGTGTGGTCACCTGTTAAAAGTTAAGATTTTGATAGATCTTATAAAACACTTTTTCTTAATAAACACATATTTCGTATGCGTTTGATATGGTATTTATACTGCAAACACTTTCATAACTAGAAAAGAAGCAGGAAACTGCAAGAACTGAAGAATATCCAGATCTGGTGTAGAATAATATTGTTACAGCAATAATTATGTTCGGGTTATGTTATTAAAAAACAAGAAAGAACGGCTTTCTTCGGGTGCCGAAGCTATATATCCTAGCAGCAAAGCTTTTTATACAAAACTTAATTTTTGTGTTCCTATCTTGATCAAATTATAGGAAACTATTTGAAGTATTATATAGTTGTCTTATTTTGATCAAATTTGGCCAGATTGTATAAACTCTCTAGAGACTTAGCTTGGGAAAGTTTGGAAAGTATACATTAATAAACAAAAAAGTTATTCATACAAAAACATATTTGTCGATCGATCATTCCTATAGCAGCTATATGTTACAGTGGTCCGATCCGGCCAGTTCTGACATATGCACTGCCTGCAGCAAAAATAAGGGTCTGTGCCAAGTTTCATTACGATAGCCCTAAAACTCTCAGACTAGTTTGCATAGAAACAGACGGACAGACGGACATGGCTATATCGACTCGATATGCATGCTGATTCAGAATATATATACTTTGTTGGGTTGCAAATGTCTCCTTCAGTCCATTACACATTTCGAGACAAAATTATAATACTCTGCTAGGGTATACAAATTAATTATTTAATTTCATAGAAAATCTCAATTTTCAACCAAAAATTCCTATGACAGCTATACGATGTAGCATTCCGATTTTAACCAAATTTAGTTTAAAACATCTATACAAACAATCACCTTTCATAGAAAAATTCAATTGTTGACCGATTCTTACTATGGCAGCTATTAGCTATAGCCGGTTTGTTCCGATATATATATATATATATGTACTATATCAAAAAGGAGCATTTGTGCTACATCCAGATAGCTTTAAGATTTAAGGACTAGTTTGCATAGAAACAGAAACTATCCGTTTGAATATATGTTTCGGTAAGATCTTTCAAGGAGGTTCTCATATCAATTTTTTCTACAAAAGCCAATATATTCTCCTTTACGGAGTATTAAAAGACGTCGGCATATAATTTCAATAATGATTTAAGCTAACATTTCTTAGTAAAAGGCAATTCAATTGCAGACAGTTAAACCTGCCTGGCCAAATGGCTAAGTTCACACATTTCTCGAAATACAAGATGAGCACAACAACAAAAAACAAATATGAAATATGAAATATAAGAAATGCTTCCAGAACAAAAGCCGGCTAACCGGCTTATCAGCAAGTTCTGAGTGCTTTTTTTCAAAGTATTGTATGTAGTATACTGTACATAAGTACATGGGTGCCGAACATGAGGAACTGCTGGTAAGAGACTTGGCGACAGACACACACAAAGCAGGAGACGATCTTACATAGGGGAACCGAAACAGCTTCGATTGATAAGCAAAAATGGTTGTGCATAGTATATGGAAAGTTTTAGGCTATCAATAGAACAGTCGAGAACTGAATTGTGCCAATTACCCAACCCACTGGCCCGGGGGTAACTGGCTACGTGATTAAATACTACAAAGTAAACATCGAAACGGCGACATGTGTGCACTATATGGTGCCCCATAATGCTCAGCCAATCTGTGTGTAGCACATCAGAGAGATGTGGAGTCATCTGGAAGCAAATGCCGGATGCTTGGACATACACACACACACACACACAATACAATGTAGTAAAAGTGTGCCGCACAACCGAGATATGTCGGCAAGAGTTCGTCTTTGGGGCGGCCATTTGCTTATGCTTTATATACTAGATAGGAGAACCATTTGAAACAATATGAGAACATTTGAATAGATTGTAGCATTTCTATTCCTTTGGTTGCTAACAAGCAAGAACTTAACGAGTTGTCGATTCTAATGTACCTCGTAAAAAGATGTTCTTTCACTTATGGAAAGAATCTGCATATCAAATTTTCGCGTTCCTAAAAACACAATAGATGACGATCAAATTTTTGCCCAACCTGTCGAAACTTAACTGTTTCATGTCCCAATTGGTTCTCATTAATTTGAAATGTTCTTTATTTTATTATACATTTGCATTATGATCTCACCTCAATGTCGTAAACGTTGGCGGAGCGTATGAAACGGCGATATCCATCAGTTGGCTCGCTTGCCACGGTGAAGACCTTAACTTTATCTGATGGGTAGAAATGGGAGATCAAAGAGTGTAAGTTTAATACAACCAAAAAATAAAACAAACAAAATTGTTGAAAAATACTAACATTATAAGTTAACAATGTGACTAACAGCACAATTTTAAAATTTAAGTGTTTCTGAATTCTAAACTGCATATTAATATTAATAAATAGTATAAATAAAATAAAAAAGTGGAAAATTATATAAAAAATTGAATTGGAGACAAGGAACAGACATATGTATGTGTTCTTATAAATTATGAACATATCAGCTTTGATTTAAATTCGTTTATTTCTACACGGATATGCTATAGACATTTTTATTGTCAATTAATTATCAATTTGTTTTTAATTTTAAAAAATCTATCATTTTGTGGTTTTTATTTAATAAGAAATATATATTATTTCATGAATTTTAATAGGTTTAAGTACTTTAGTACAGTTTGAGTATTAAATAAGTCAAAGATTAAAAATTTGAGAACAAAACTGTTTGACCTCTTTTCAATTAAGATTATCAATGCTTGATTATGAAAATAATAGATTTACACACAAGAAATAATGTCAGTAATACATACTATGTATGTACATATGCACTATATTATTAGATTTATGTGCCTTAATCAATACATTTGTATATAATGCAGTATACAAGTACATAGATGGGTTATATATTCAAATGCATGTATGCAGGATACATATTGATAACCCAATTCTTGTGTCAGGGACACAGGACCTGCATTTGAAAACGGAAAATCAAACCAAGTTAGTCTAGGCAAGTGCACAATTGAAGAAATTCCAAGAATTATGGTTAATAAAACAAGAACAGAGTCTGTTGAGCATTTGCAAGTACTTAAAATGTAAACGACCGCATGACGTTTGAAAGGAATGAGGAAAGAGTGATGGAATGTAAACAAAAACCGCAGCCAGAAAGATACACGCACACAGATGTGTGTGGGTGTACACTGTACAGGCGCATCGTTGAATGAATGCAATTTAATTTTTAAGTGCTTGCGCCTGCTAATTCCAGTGATGAACTCATTGCACTAGATTCTAAAAAACACACCATTCAAATTCAAATGTGTTGCAGCTGCATCAACTTCGGGGGCGGCAACGACAGCATCGGCATCCGATTTAGTGCAGCTTCCTTGCAAAATCAACAGCGACGCCAATAACAATAACAGCATCGCTGGAGAGCGCAAGAATGCGCCTTGTATATGATTTTGCATGGCGTTGTTTTTGCTATATCCTATACACACACACAGTTGCACTTATTTAACACACACTTGTATGTTATAATTGTTGCATATTCCGCGAAACAGGCAGATTTTTAAATAGTAATTTATAGTATTTCTCCGCTGCGCAACCGAACACAACAACGAAGAAAACATGAATGAATTGAGCGAGCAGATGAGAGCATAGCGCAGTGTTGTACTCACATTGGCTGTCGTCTGTGCTATCGATAACCCATGAAAATGATTTATCGAACGATTAACGCAAGTAATATTGGCGCACAACTTAAAATTTATTCAGCAAAACTTTATGCGTGCTGCAATATATATATATATATATAGACAATTACATGAGTGTATGGGTATGCGTATATGTGTAACTTATGATATATACAATTAACTGAGCGACACTTTAAACAAAATAGTAATTTAAATAGTTTGTATGTATAGTTTGCCTGCTTGTCATCGCGCGCGCATTGAGCATGTGTACACATGTAAGAATATTGTCTCATTTGAACAAATTGTATCAAAAATAAATGACAAAAACAAAAACCAAACTAGAACCCATTAACTTATCAAAGCATCATCCTATCATCATCATATATCGGAGGTGGTATCAGTTGCGATGCTGGAGGTATGTGTATCAACAACTTTGACAGACTTTGCGGCTACTACAGCATGCCAAAGCCCTTTGAGTAGTTGATGGCCTTGAGCAAACGCTCTTCCAGCTTCTCCTTGCTGCTATACTCCGGCAGCAGCAGCACATTGAAGCATGTGTGTGAGGTGGGCAACCGATCGCTGTCTGGCCCATGGCGTGTAATCAATAGCCGCAAGCATTTCAAGCCGCCAACAGGCACGCGAGCCGAGCCCGTAGTGAACTCGAGCAGCTTGCGCTTGGACTCATGCGGCATGCCATGCACAATACTCCAGAAATCCTGAACGATTTGAGTCTCGTCCGTGTAGCCACCCTCATATTCCGTTGAATGCTCCAGCTCCACAAAGTCGAATTCCTAAAAGATCACACGAAAACGTGAATCCTTGTCATTATATCAAATGTGCTCATAACTTACGCGACTGCCGCAGACCAGCTTTTCAATCTCCTCCGGCCTGAAGAGCAGCTTCAGCGGTGACTCATCGGTAACCATTTCGAAGCCCTTGCGAAATGCATTGAACTGCTGCTGTATGCTGGCATTCAGTAGAAAGTCACTGTACAGATTCACAAACAATCGCTTGTTGTGCTGACCCACAAGCACCTCGCTGCCGTGTGGCACCAGCTCGTGCTCCACAAGCTCGCCAAAGACGTTGCTATAGCTTATTTTAAATGTCTGCTCGAATACCTCTTCCATGTCCCAGCCTTGATAATCCAGCATGTCACTCAAACTCTTGTACAGCGTCGGACTCCAGTCGCTCAGATCATAGAAGGTCCCTCGATAGCCCATCAGCTTGCGATACACAACCATGGGAAAGTTCACAGCTAAGATGACATTGTTGTAGATAGCCAAGCCAATAATGATTCCAATCAGCGTGAACTGTGCACCATTCTCAAAGGACATGGCATTGAACCTGAACAAAGGCGTGAGTAAATACAGAGACAAGCAATATTTTAATGTGCCTGTTCAATTTATGCAATTTCATACTTCAATATTTGCTTGAAATACCAATTAAAAGTACAAAATATATCGAACTTAAGACTAGGCACTCACCACATATTGTTGGTCTCGTCCTGCTGCACAAACATGCCAAAGGCTGGATTAAATATCTCCTCAACAATCAGTTGAAAAAACTCTTTGGATACGCCGCCCTCATCAATGCCCTGCTCGCCCACAAACTCCACCACCAGCTGCTTCTTCAGATCTTTTGGATTGCTCATCGCAACCAGTTCTAGCTGCAATACGAATCGTTAGATAATCACAAAGTTCTGCACAGCAATTACTGGCGTTGTGTCTCACCCCGATGAGTGCATCGTTGATCAGTTGATCGCGTCGCACCGTCAGCTTGAGATCGGGCCGTGCACCTTCCTGGCCGTCTTGGCCAAAGCTGTTGAGTATGGCATAGAGCGAGGAGTAACGCTCGCTGTACATGCGCATACGACAGTCGTAGTACAGGGCGTCCACTTTAGTGGCCGGCGTCAGGATGAATGCGTATAGCATGAAACAGAAATAGTTGGTATGGCTGGAGCCCAGCTCGCTCTCCATGGCCAGGGTCTTGTAGGAAAGATAGTCCTGGTGCATTTGTATATGCTCGCTAAGCGCCTCATTGTAGAACTCCTCGAGCGGCACCAACGGGCGGCGACAGTCAATGTAGGACACCTGCAGGCATTTCTCCAGTGGATCCTCCGCAAACTTCGGCATATGCGGTTGCTGCATCGAGTTGTATAAAAACAAATCCTCTGCCTCATCAGGCGCAGCAGCACCATCAATGTCGCCATGCTCCTGCAACGGCAGACGGCACGACGGCCGCTCCAGCACGCTGGCGAGAATGTTGGCATAAAAAACAATCTGTGTGACAGGGGAAAAGGTGTAAGCTGAAGCAGTTACTCACATCGAAAAACTGACTCACCTTCATCACTTTGGTAACGCAAATGATATGCTCGTTCTCGCGCACCGACTCCTCATCAAGGAGCACCTGCACCGTTATATGCTGCTGGCAGGAAGACAACAGCACCTGCAGCTGATCCGGACAGTATTCACCCCAGATCTGGGCCAGACGCGCCTGTGCCTTCACAGGCATTGCGGCAGTCGCATGGCACAGCTTGGGTAGCACTTGATCCAGATACTCCATGTCCGTAACGCTGTTGTTGGCCGTTGCTGCGGAAAGCAATATTGTTGGGTTAGCTTAGACCATAGATATATCAATTATAGGATAGTCATGGTAGAAACTGGGTATTGGGGTGCACAATAATTATCTTACAATTAATTCGGCGACATTCAGTACTTAGTTTCGAAACTTAGCTATATGGAAATACAAATCTATCAATGAGGTCATCAGTAGTCATCATATCAAATTTGGTGACTCTAGCCATTAAATCCCGGAATTGTAGGACATGGTGTGGGGGGAAATCTTAACAATGTGTCTGTGTAGCAAATATCGTTGCTCAAACTTTAACAGTGTCGTACAGTAGAGAAACTTTACGATAATATACTTTGTATATGCTATAAAACCCAATCATAAACTATCGATAGCGGAATTTGGCTCAAATACTCACTATTGGTGGCCATATCGAAGCATATGACGAGGCAGTGCAGGACCTGCTCCCACGAATCCTGCCTATAGAGACGCATGTAGCGTATATAGTCTGCCAGCTGCATGACGCTGCTCGTCAATTTCTCGGAAATGGCTTGACTGGGCGCGCCAAATAGCACACTCTTGATGTGACGCAGTCCTTGGAAGTCCACCTTGGTGCCCCTATGTAGAAACTCCTCATAGTCTTCCTGCCAGACCTGCGTCATGGGCTCATCCTCATCATCGTCATCGTCATCGTTCTCAGCGGTATCGATATTGGCATTTTCGATCGGCTGAGTAGGTTCGTTACGTTCACCTACTTCGGGATGTGGATCGGTGCATCGTTCGCGTACCGTTTCCGCTCCCGCTTCCGATTCCGTTCGCTGCGTGCTGTCCTCATCCTTATCGTGCTCACCCTCCAACTGGCGCAGCTGCTCTTTGTTTAGCGCACTGGTCGATTTGGGCAGCAGATGTTGTCGCTCCTTACCCGGCCTACAGACAAAGCTCTTGCTGAGACGATCGACGCTGGAGAAGACATCGCTAATAGCCTGGTTTAGCCTGTCGAAGCAGTCCGCTGCCAGGCACTGCTCGTAGAGTGCCTCCAGCGATTCGGCATCCAGGAACTCCAAGGGCGGTAGCGTTGGTGTGCAAGCACCAGAGTCACCTGTTGTTGCTGGTGCTGCTGTAGTTGCTGTCTCCGCTGGCGTCACAGGTGTAGTTAATTGCAGTACATCAATGACCATTGGCGGCCGATTCATGCACTCTGTGGCGCTCTGTGGCTGGGACTGGGACTGGGTGCTGGTGGTGGTTGTAGTGCTGGCGGAGGTGATGGTACTAGTGGAGCTGCTACTGCTGCTGCTGCTGCTATCATTTGGCGAAAGCATGTCCACGTCCTGCGGACTATAAAGAGGCAAGAGAAGTTAGCATTTGAGCTAGGCTCTTCTACTTGTTAACTCACCTGCTCGCTGTGGACGTTGGTGTCGTCGACGACGCCGCATTATCGCACAATTGTGCGTCTTGGGAGAATAGCTGCAGTGCTCGGGCCGCCACCTCGTTGGGCGTCATGGGCGCAACTTTGCCGCTGGAAGCACAATTGGCATTGGTGCAGTGGCCATTGCCGCAGCCGGACTGAAGCTGATGGAAGTAGCGCTGTATAAGGCTCCGCACTGCCGAGCGTTTCATCTCCGGTGTGGCTCTACCACCGCTGACGCTGCTGCCGCTGACGCTACTGCCGCTGCCGCTGCCACTGCTTCCGCCGCCATCCCTTGCCCCGCCAGCCAATGCTGCAGCCGCTGATGAAGTCGACGCGCTGCAAGCGGCAATTATTTAACAATCATTAACCCTAAAGTTCAATTTGACAAGGTTCATCTTTAACGCTCACCTTGAGACGCTTGGCAACGGCGTCGCTGCCGCTGCATGCCGCGCCTTCTGTTGCTGCTTCTCGTGTTTCTCGCCGCCGCCGCTCATTGAGCGTCTGTCTTTCTGTCCGCTCCCCTTGTGGCACTGAGATTGAAAATAATCAAATCCTTGTTACTGCTTTACTTTGCGTTTCGTGCTCCTTGGACTGCGCAAGGCGACACTTGTCGCGCGTTTCCTTTGTGTGCAAACTTCCCACGCAAAAATATGCACAAAAAAGGGTGTAAAAATCGATGTCGATGTCCCTTTTTTCTTTCAGTCTCTCTCGCTGCCTCTCAATGTACTTTGTTTTTGTTCTTTTCGTTGCACTGCATTCGCATGCCAATGTCTACTATTAATTACTTATAATTCACTATGTTTGCACCATTTTATAATTATGCATGACAAAAATTTATTCCTTCTGATATTTGAACAAGTTGTGTTTAGAACGCAGCCATGGCAAAGCAGAACAGTGCCTTTTCAATATTGAAAATCATCAACACTGAGTGTTGCAAATGTTCGCAAATTGGGGCAATAAGTGTTGCAAAATTATTTTTTTTAATATACATGATTAGGCGCAATTTGTTAATTAATTGCCTTGAGTATACAAATACAGTTTCAAATCATTTTTAATGCATAAATAACACAAATTGCGCATGCAGTATTTTTACATAGCCATATCTAAGTCATTATAAACAGCCGTCAGTTACTTTGAAATGTGTAGGAAGTTTAAGATGTGTGAAAATTATAAAAATAAAATTAATAACCGCAATATTTATTTTCATATACAATCGGAATTATTTGCATATTAATTATGATATATTGTTTTCGAATACCGAACATATTCTACGTTGAAACAGTTAAATAATTTAGTTGATTGCATTATTTGTAAGTCGACCAAACGATTATTATTTCCAACTTTTCTTTTCAACGTCACGAAAATTATTTATTTATTTACAGAGCGGGTTAAGTTCGAAGACTCTAAGCTGTAGATGTATATTATAGAAATATATAATGTATTAAAGTTCTGGAGCACAGCTTGTAAAATATAAATGGTTTATTTAAGGCGATAATTTCTTATAGTTGTAAAACTGGGTTTTCCATAAAGTTTCTTTCTTAATAGAACTTTTGAAGAATATGGAGGTTTAATCAATCTTCTCTTCAAAGAACATGCTGATAATCATAAGTAAATTGAAAATAAAATAAAATATTTTTATAATATATGCTTTTACCCACCAGAATAAACAAAAACTTTAAATCCGTGAAGTAAAAATTCCTCACGATTACGAAGCAGCTCAAGTACGTCAGAAATGCTACGACTAAGTAATGTCTCCATTTTTCTCTGAGTGTACAATATTACAGTGTGGGAAAACGCATGCAGACCGTCAGTCGACTTTTTATATCAGCTGTGCCTCATTTTTCTGCCTGCATGCCAAAATAGAATAAGAACGACCAAAACGCAACGAGAGCAGCAAACAGAAAAAAAGATAGTAAACACATCAGCAAACAGATCACACTGCAATATAAACATCATAAGATGGCCAAAAGCAGCAGAAAGCAACAGCAACAACTAAACTGAGCACTGCGACAGGTAAACAAACCACAACTGCTGAGACTGCGACTGCGACTGCGACTGAGACCGCAACTGAGACTGCAATTGGACGATGACGTCGACGGCGGAGAGTGGCAACTGTCAACTGCAGCTACAGCTATGCGTGCGTGGGAATGTTGCATGGCAGGAGCTGCCGGTGCATCTGCGCTCGGTGCTGCACAACAACCAGCGGGACTATGAGAAATACGTGTTCAACTACAGCCTTAAGAATCAGCTGCGCTTCCGCGGCAACCTGGCGTCGAAGGTGTTCCACCAGGAGCAGCGATACTATGAGCTGCTCATCCAGAAAAATATTAACGGCCTGGGCGTATTTCCCTATCATCTAGCGGACATTGTTACCAAAGGTTTGCGCGTGACGCCCTTTAACTATTACCTGGATGTCCTTAGCCAGCTACTGCGCAGCGATAAAAGCTACGATACGCTGCCCAACTTTACGGCAGCGGACTGTCTACGCGTCCTGGGCATTGGACGCAACGAGTATCTGGCTCTGATCAGCGAGCTTAAGACACACACGCCCCGCACGCTACTCTTTAGTGCGAAGCCCAATCCGCTGGATTTTTTGCCACGCCTACCCGTGCGCGTGCATATGGAGCCCTGGTGGCGTCTGGACATTGGTTACGTGCTGGAGACGGACATACGCCTGGTGACGCCTCCCGAGCGCAGCCTGCTGGACGATCTTATTGACTTTGGCGCCCAGCCGGCAGGCAAATGCAACTTCCAAGTGGTGCAGAGCTTGTATCGCAAGGGTCTCATCTATATGGATGTGCCCATCAGCGGCGAGGATCGCATTTGCATACCACCGTTGCGCAATTTTGTCATGAATCGCGTCAGTGGCGATTACTTCGAGAATTTACTCTACAAGATCTTTGTGAGCGCCGATGAGCACATGAGCATTGCGGAGCTGGCCCAGATGCTGCAACTGGAGCTGGATAGCGTCAAGCAGGCGATTAGCTTCATTTGCCGCCTCGGCTTTGCGCAGCGCAAGCAGACGGAGCATGAAACTGCGCATCACCATTCCAGCTGGGCGGGCTACAACGAGGAACAGTTGCCGCAGACGCCACAGGTGACGCCGCTCAATTATAATCTGCACGCCAGCAGCAGCTTTGAGTTTGAGCCACAGCAGCAATCCAGCCCCAAGACGCCAAAGCAGGAGAAGGACAAAGACAAGGACAGCAGCTCCATTGGTTATCTCTCCTCGGATGGCAATACGAGTGATTTTAGCTTTGCTAATATGGCCACGCCCACTGCGCCCACTCACAACAACAACAACAGCGACGAACAGGAGCTTAGCTCTGAGCTGGAGGATGTCAGCGAGCGCACGACCACCACAAAAGCCACTGCATCCGCAGCCAAGTCCTCCAAGAGCGGCAAGCGCGTTGGCTTTCTGTTTGACTCGACACTTACAGCCTTTCTGATGATGGGCAATCTATCGCCGGGACTGAAGAACCATGCGGTCACCATGTTCGAGGTGGGCAAACTGTGCGAGGAGAGCTTGGACAGCTTTCTGGCTGAACTGGAGCAGGTCTCGCTGCTGGATGCCGAGGGCGAGGGCGATGTCTCCCGCTACTTTGCTCACGCGGTCATTCTACGGTCCACCATCTGCTCGCTGCGTCCCCTGCTGCCCGGTGGCCTCGATCTGCTGCGCCTTGAGTGCCTGGAGGGCCTTGACTGGCAGACGCGCGATCGTGTGCTCGAAAAGAAGTACAAGTTCATCATCTCTGCCACGCCGCTAACTGCCACGCTAAGTCACATGTTCAGCATTCCATTCTTCGGACAGTTCATGCGCAGTTCCGATGCGACGCCCATGTGGAGCAAGCTCTTCTACAACCATATCACTGGTGAGTAGCATATTCCAAGCGTTACTTCTAAACTTATTTAACCTATAATTCCAATTTATCTCCTGGTGTAAATTGTTATTTTAAAAGTATTTATAGTCTAAAGGAACTAGCAACATTTGAAATACTGTGACAAGTTCTATGGTAAAATAGTTGTAACCTTATTGGCACGTCTACAAGGCTATTTACGTTTCGGAATTCGATCATGGACGTATAATCATTATCCTTCCTTAAGAGCTTTCCAAGCTCACCAATAAATCGAATGTTTGTCTTCCAATTCGAGATCAAAGTACTGTCCATTTAGATTAGATTACTAAAAACACCATTAATTAATATATATTTATATATACGAGCCCTTACCACTATTAATTGGCACGGTATGTTGTTTTATGATAGTTCAGACTTCAATGGCTTCTTTTTTTGTCTATGTGATACGTAATCATACAAACTTGTACTTTTTGGAAAGGTTATTTAAATACCTTTAATTTGATATCAAAACATGCGCACATTTCATAAACAAAAATTAAAAATTTATATTTATATTAAACAACTTGATTAATGCAGGAAAAGTTTTTGACCAATATCTTTAAATTAAAACTAAGTAACATCAACTTTATTTTTAATAACGGCTTCAATTCGTTTCTTCATAGTTTTTATTAATTTTTGGCAATCTTCTGGAGTTATGGAGTCCCAAGTTTCCTTTTCATGTATTAATCAAGTGGTTAATATAAGTACAAATTTTGAATTTTTCTTACTGAAATGCACTGAAGGACACGTTTCCGACCCAACAAAGTATATATATTCAGAATGAGCATCAATAGCCGAGTGAATATAGCAATGTCCGTCTGTCTTCTATGCAAACTAGTCTCTCAGTTTTAAGGCTATCGTATTGAAACTTGGCACAGTCCCTTTTTTTTGCTGCAGGCAGTAAATGTGTCGCAACCGGCCGGATCGGACCACTATAATATTTACTTATCATAGGAATGATCGGTCGACAACTTTGTTTTTGTATGAACAACTATTTTGCCTATGAATATTTCCTCACCAAACTCACCCAACCGAGTCTCTGGAGATATACAATCTGACCAAATTTGCACAAAATCGGACCACTATATCACATAGCTTCCATAGGATCGTGTGAAAAATTAGTTTTTGTATGAAAATCTTTTTCTATTACATCTTGTCGATAGCAAAAGTTCTTATACATATATGTATATTTGATTAGACTTTCAAGTATCTTAATTTTATCTGATAGATAGCTTTCATTAGTTATGCTTAAACCATTAGTTTCGTTTTTCTGATAAGATCTCAGATATTAACAATATTCCTTCTTATTTGATATATTTTCGCAGGCTACGGACCGCCCAGTTTGTTGCTGTGCCGTGGCACGGTGCTCAAGTCGCTGCCACGCCTCTTTCTGGGCTATGGCAAGCTGCTGGTTAATATACTCCATTCGGATGCATATGTGCTCAACTCGGAGAACTTTCGCAACCTGAACGAGCAGCTGAAGAACGGCTGTGTCCTGTTGCAGGGCTATGGCATACGAACTGCCGGCCAGCTGCTTTACGAGTCCTTTCCATTCCAGGCGTCGGATGCACGCCAGGCCAGATGGGCGACGCATCGCGCCGTGCAAAAGCTGGCCGGGCACTTGGATCTGCGCCAGCAATGCGGCTACATAACATTCCTAAACACGGGCGTGCCCGATCTGGGCTGCGAGGAGTATGAGCTGCAGGTGAGGCTAAAACAGCCGCAGCGCAAGCGCCCCTCGCTGCCCTCGAACAAGACAACTGTGCCAAATGATCAGCTGACCAGCTATCAGCTAAAAAGTCCGGATGAGAACCACTTTGCGGCCACGCCGGAGCACGGACCGGCCAACGATTACACCTCGGCGGACTGCACACAGCTGCTGGCCAGCGAGCTGGCCAACTGCACCAACAACAGCAGCGGCAACAGCCGCGGTGAGCTGCTCTCCCAGAGCAGCGTCGAGCTGCCCATGGACGGCATCATCGAGCCGGAGCCGAGCACCGAAGAGTGGACGCTGCTGGATGTGAACTTTGGTGTGCCGCTCTTCGATGTGGATACGAATACGCGCATTTGTGAGCAGCTGGTGCATCAGCTCTGCAGCGATGCAAATTTGGAGGCGCTGCCTGCCAGCGGCCAGCAGGCCCAGCTGCTGTTCCTGGAGTTTGTGCGTCAGTGTTTGTACTTTGAGGATGATCCGGCGACGCCGGCACAGCTGCGCGAGCCACTGCAGCCAACCAGGGCGTTGCCACATCCGCGCATCAATTTGGCCTTTGAGAACGGACGCGTCGGCTATTGGAATGGTCGTTAAACGTCATCTCATGCATTCCAAACATTCAACGCCTGACCCAGTACAGCATACGATAGTTTCCTTTGTATGCTTTCCATGTTACTTACTTAATTTTTATCCATTAGCCCCGGGCCTTGTACAGTTCGAGCATTAACTAAATTTATATATTGTAGAAATACCTTACAAGCCATTAGTCAGCCCGACAGTCCAAGCCCTAGGGCCCAGGGGCACCCTATGCCCATGTATTCCGTTTTTTATTAGTTATGTAAGTTCGGCAGAGTGGCAATATGCAATCAGCGCCAAAGCACACTCTTCATACACATACCATATACATATATACATACTACGTAATTAGTATGTCTAAATAAATGCAATTTGAAAAACTTGCTCATATATTATTGAAAACTGCAGCTCAAGTTTCATATTAATCTGGCTAACATTAGAAGGATCGCAATAGACTGGGAAAAAACAAAACATAGCATAATTCACTATTATTTACGACGTTGAATTCAAATCCGGATTTTCTTCTTATTTATATCAAAATGGATATTAGTAAACAATTCTATTTTAATAAGTATTTAGCTCTATAAACTCAAAATGAGCCTCCAATGATTATATAGTATTACAAAGTCATTAGAAGAACAAAGCACTTAAATCAAGAATGACCATTTGGGAGTTAAAATCGATTAAGTAATTGAATACAAATAAAGTGTTTACCTATAAAATCCCAAGTGACAACTCAAAGTAACTCAGTCTAAAAATGGCATTACAAAAGTGGCTTTATGAGAAAATTTGGATAAGTTTCGAAAAGAAATCTAAGGAATTTCTGCGTTGCACATCCCTTCAGGGTCTCAAATATGTTTGGGATAATAATTTGCCAGGATGGGTGCAGTTATATTTCGGTACAGTGTTTATAATCGTTGTATGTGTGGCCATAAATCTGGCTGTGAATGTGTTCAATAAATGGGAAAGCACGCCAGTTATAATTGGTAGCAGTCCAACTTTGACACCCATACAGGATATACCCTTCCCAGCGATAACTGTGTGCGATATGAATAAGGCAAAGTACTCAAAAGTGTCAAACTTTCGACCGTAAGTACTTACTTCGTCTATGAGATACGTTTTATGACATTACAATTTGTAAAATTGTTACAGCGGATCTTTGGAATATGCCATGCTGCAGAAGACTTGCTTTCGAAATTTCAATTTTTCGCAATTCAAATCCATTACGCCCCGTTCCAACAATGATACCTTTGCCAATTTTATCCTGAACGTATCTCACAAATGCGAGGATATGATAGTCTCATGTATTTTTGAACAGAGAAGCCTACCTTGCACTGATATCTTCAGGGAAATATTCGCTGATGAGGGCCTGTGCTGTGTATTCAACTTTCTACATCCATATTATCTATACAAACACAGGTAAGCGAATATATATTTGACACATATTTGCATACTTAATGTGTCTATTAAAGTGCGCCTTATATACGGGACTACACCTCATCGAAAGGCCTTACAGACATTGCTGTGGATTGGAATCCCATCACCGGTTATCCAAAACATCTCCCTGCGGGCTTTTATCCCCGTCGGGGAATTGGCATAGGGGTGGCTAATGGTCTACAAATCGTGCTGAATGGCCACACGGATGAGTACTACTGTTCATCGACTAATGGACAGGATTTAAGGTATATTATTAATAATATACAAAAAACAGCAAGTTTTGAATATGTTGAGTACTTAGATGATACAATTTTCGAAATGAATATCACCTATTTTGTATTATACATCGATCTATTGCTGATTAATTTTAAGACATAAAATTGAATAATTTTAGAAAAAAACGTCTCACTACTTGAAGAATAGTTAACTTAAAAGGTTTTATACTTTATTTTGTGCTTTAGGTGCTGCTGTATAACTCAATTGATCAGCCGCGGCTGAAGGAATCCGGTCTACCTGTAATGCTTGGCCACGAGACTAACTTTAGGATAATACCAAACAGCTTTGAAGCTTTGCCAAGCATACGTAGCATTAATCGATTGAATCGCCAATGCATCTTCAGTGATGAGCAGGAGCTACTTTTTTATAGATACTACACACGTCGGAACTGTGAGGCCGAATGTGATGCCCTGTACTTCTTTAGGCTCTGCGATTGTATACCATTTCATCTGCCATTGGTCCATCGTAATGCCACCGTCTGCCATGTTTCCCACTTTAATTGCCTGAATCGGGCGGAATTGCAGATTGTGGATAGAGAAAGTGCTGCGTGTAAAGAACTTTGCCTCACAAGCTGCCACGATGTGTCTTACTTTCCCGATCCATTCGCAATACCCTTTAGCCAGCAAGGTGTTAGGGTGAAGAATGAATACTTTAACCAATTCTCCACAGAGTACATTCGCAGTAATCTGGCTGTGGTTAATTTCTACCACAACGACAATTACTTTCGCAGCAATGTGAAATCATCTTACACAGGCCCCACAGAATATATGTGTAAGTGTGGCTATAATGTGATAATTTTTCTATTTTATTATGCTATATTAATACATATGTATCCTTTATCTATATTCTAGCATTAACCGGCGGCATAATGAGTTTAATGATCGGTTTCAGCGTGGTATTCATTGCCGAGCTATTTTACTTCCTATTTCTCCGCTATTGGCTCGAGTACGTTCATTATTGGTGTATACGTCGTCGCAACCGGGTCAATTTGCTATACCCTAATCAATCTAATCACAATTTTAATCTATAAAGATAATTAATATCTATATACAGTAAATTATCTTAAGTATTGAGTTATTTATTTACATCAAAATAAAGTGATTCATGGTCTTGCAATATTTTTCACGTTCATCAGCAAATGTTTTTTCGCCGTTATCTTTGCTACTTTGAAATAACTGTGACAAATATCTGTGCCATGATATATCGCTCATTCCTATTATCAATATAATGTTGACATCCCTACTTAGAAGACGTATACGTTAAATAACAAACTTTCAACTATTTGGTCACACTTGACTGTATTTTCAGTGAATCTGGGACTTCCAGTACAAAGGCTACTGTAATGGAACCGTATGTTGATTTTATAGCTTTTTGGATAACACTCAAAGGTTCTTTGTTCTAGGTTTTTTAAGAGCTTAAAAATGCTCTCGGAAAATTGTACAGACGTGTGCGTTATAGTTGAAGGCGAATCCTTCAAGTGTCACAAAATAATCTTAAGCTGCGCTTCGGAATATTTCCAACGTCTATTTCTCACTAAATGCGAGACGAAGTCTGATGAAACGGAATTGGTAGATGTCAAGGCTAGTACTTATACCTAGGACCAATCGAATTGATACCAATTCTAACGAACTTATAAAGGAGACCAAATCGGAAAGCGTTTACATAGCACTTATACTTTAGTTCCATAGAAATTTGAGAAAAAAGTATATTGGGACCCCACAAATAAGGAAAACAGAGTGTGGGAACTGTAGTGGGAATCTTCCGACTGCTACATTCTTATTTGTTTTTACTATATTGTCACAAGCATACTAAGCGAATTATCTCCACTTTCATTTAGCAATTTTAAAAATGCAGAAATAAGGAATTCAATTGTGAACAGGCGTTTCACCTAAGTCCAGACATCTTTAAAGAGTATATGCTGTGTACTGCAGGTATTTTATCGGAGATAGAGCGTTTCAAAATGATTGAACAGTGGATCAAAAGACATAATCATCAACCCCTGGAACTGTGAATTCATTGACCAAAGTAAAATCTGGCCCAGTGGCGATAACAGAAAAACCAAACCAGACAACAAGCTCTGATATTGTTGATATGTTACTCGAACTTATTAAGTTTGATGAAATGTCTGTGTATGATTTTTACAATGGTCCTGGTAATTCTGATTTATTCGATGAACGTGATAAGTTTGTGGCTCTACAATATATCAGTCAGAATAGAAAACGATATATACAGTCCCAAAAGACATCAAAGATTTTAATCCAAATTTCTCGTAAACTTAAAGAATGTTTGTAATATATTTATGAGATGGTACGGATGCCTTCCCAATAGAAACAGGTTTTCTCATTCTTCCTACTAAATAAGATTTTGCGACGTATAATTTAGGATCCCATCATATTTTTATATATATTAAAATCATAAATATGTATGTATATCAATTTCGAGTGCGTAATGAATAAATAAAGATGATTAGAAAGTAAATGTTGGCACAAAGTTTCATTTGATTTAATCTAAATACATTGCTCATTAGCATTTACATGGCGTCAATAACTGTATTTCACTAAGCTAGGGGTACGTCTCCAAGTCCAGTCCAGAACTAGACACCGGCGCACTCTCCAGGATATGAGTGCTTGGTTGACTGGTCCTGTGCCTGTGCGAGGCCAGCTGGGCACGGGAGAGCACACTGCAGTCACAGGTGGTGCAATGGTAGTGCGTGTGCCGCATCGTATAGGAGCAAGACGGTGACTCGCAGGACTCGTTACTGGCCACCTTGCGGAAGCCGGCGGAGCGCACGTACTCGAGTCGCATGTGGAGGCGGCGATGGGCCACCACCTTGTTGGAGTCGGTGCAAACGTATTCGCATTTGCGACAATGGAAGTGCGATGATTTCTTTGGAGCAGCGCTGTCTTCTAAGGAGGATATACATAGGTATAGTATACTACGGTTGCGGTTGTGTTGACTTGTTCAGAATAAGTTCAATGAAAAAACTATGATCCTGTGCATTTGAGTCCGATTATTTATCTTTCTATTTATTACGCTTCGAGGTGATCGAGATGGCAAACTAGTTTGGATTAAGACCCGAACTAGAAAGGGACTCAAATGAACGCATTGTATGATCGACCCGATTGAACTTATTCCTTTGCCAGTTTAACTAATTAATATAGTTCCTTAACCAAGATATGCGCACCTACCTGTGCGGGAGTTGACTGTCGTATTAGTTTCCGTCGACGTGGGCATAGCATAGCAACAATCGGGCACACCACAGCGCATGTTGGCCCGGTACTGCCGGAAATCATCGCCCATGAGGGTGTCCATACGCTCGTGGCGCGCCGTATGCTGCACGAAGCGCGTCTTGTCGCAGAAACTGTAGTGACAGTCGCGCCGATTGCAGTGGAAGTGCGACTGATGGTTGCGATAGCCACAGCGCTCGAAGTGGCAGTCCTCATTGAAGCGGAACTTGAGGTAGCCCGTGGGTATATCTTGATCTCGAACGCGTTTGCTGCCCGCTCGAGCAGCAAGCGGCGTCGAACTTCGAGCCGGAGCGGGTGTGGGCGTTGTGTCCGTGGACTCCTCTGCTGCGGCCGTTGCTGCTGCTGCCGCAGCTGCAGCCACAGCACCAGCCGCTGCCGCGTTGATCAGCAGCATCTTCTGCTGGGCAGCGTTCTCCAGCAGCAGGCGCATGTCCAGCGCGGCTGGCTGACTGGCCGCAGCCAGGAAACTGGGCAACAGCACTTGGCGCTGATATAGATCAATCAGTTGCTTGAACTGCAACAGCTTCAGACTCGTTTCCGGCTCACCACGCACTCCACTTGCCTCTGTTTGAGTTCCACGCATGCTCAGATCCTCCGGTTGCTCCAAGTTGCAGTCTATGTTGGCGGTCGAGCTGTATACGGACGCTGCGCTGTCTGGTAGCTCCAGTGTTTGGGCTGAGTTTGCGTTTTCCGGATAGAAGGTGCCCGCCGCTCGAACAACTTAAAACGAAAAGTGAACACATTAGAACATGACTAGCTCACTATCCGGACGTTATGAATGTCTTACGTACCGGATAATCTCTCCAAGGGCTTGCTGGCTACAGGAGCCGGTAAGCAGGGTGTGGAAAACATCAGCTGAAAACAAAGAAAAGCATGATAAATTAAGACAGAATATCAAAATTATAAATCGGGAATATGGATATCTAACTGAGATATAACTTGCCTATTATCAGACATTTTCTAGTAGACCCAACTATCGTGAATATCGTTATTCTAGACATTCTTGTGCATGGAGAATGTCTCCGGGATACCGCTGAAGGGATAAGGTTATTTAATGATTCTTTATAAACGAGGGGTTAGGGTTCCCCGTAGGGCTGATCTGCCATTTTCAGCTAACCTAACTCAAACTGCTTTTCACGCTCTGATCCTAATCGGAAAAGACTAAATCAGAATTGTGTAAGGGGCGTCCGTCTGTAAGTATGAGCGCTTTGGTACTATAAAAGGTAGAGTCACCAAATTTGATGTACGGTTTACTGATAACCTCGTTTTAAGAAGTTACCAATAATATTAACCATTTGATATTAGACTAGAAGTAGAGTATATCGCAGTTTGAAGCTTTTGACTACAGACTTCTTTTTTTAGATCAGTACGTTTCGCAGTGAATTTCGCTTTCTATCCTCAAAAAATAGTGTGTAGAAATTATGCCTACATATTTATGAAATAGGATTAAATTTTTAATTCTTATAGGGCTCGAACTCACCTGAGCTGGCGAGCGTCTTTCATCCAATTGGGCCCTTGAAGTGGTCTTACTTGAGCTTGAGGTGGAAGCAGTTGCTGAGGTCCTGTTAGTCTCCACTGTCCAAACGCGAGCTCTTTTCCTGATCCGACTAGGTGTGAGATCAGTTGCAATCAGTCCGCCTGTCGTGTGCACTGCGACAGAGCCAAGTCTCAAGGATGCGATTCGATCCTCAGCGACTTCCGAAGTCGCAGCCAAACCGGAACCGGTGGCCTGATCATTTTTCTCCAACTTGAAGCTGGTGAATATGGCTTGAGGCGAATTTTGAGCCTGTAAACGTAGCGAAATGATGCAAAAATATAAGTTGTGTCTTTTGAGAAATTACAATGATTAGAATGGAAATCACATGGGAATTACTAGATACTTGCTGGATCTTAGGTTCCAATAATAAATAATGAGATCATGCCAAATATTCTTTTGTCTTAGGGATTATATTGTAACAGCTGCCCTACCTTTCCCCCTGTCATTTGTTCTTGCCCCTTTCAAAAATGTGGGCGCCGTTTCAATGAATTTCTTTGGTAATTTTGTCATAGTTTCGGATTTATGACAAACACTCGCAACCAGTTTATTATTTCCGAAATTACTGTTAATGTTTATTGTTGGCCCAAAATGTCACTATTTAAATTTTGTTCACGCATCAAAATCAATAATAATAATTAAAAAAAAGAATAAGCAAAATAAAAACCAAATACAAAAAGAGAAACCAAAAAAATAAAAATATTTGAAAATCAAATTTAGTAATGTCGACGAATGGATACACTATCCAAAAATGGTATGAAAGCTAAAAGGCCAAGTTAATCATAAAATCAAAATTAGGATCGATATATCGTTTTAAAATAACGTTTAAATTCGAGCTTAAAATGAAACTTTTTATAATATTTCAAAAAGGAATTCCACTATTTATAGATAGGTAAAGCCTATCTATAATTAGAGGCGGGCAGGGTATAAATAAATCGAGGCGTTGACATATTATAATAATTACTCCAAAAGATTGAGAGACAATGAAACGTGTTTGGCTTTACCTGATAAGTTGTTGCACACACACACACACACACACACACACACACACACACACCCGCACTCACACTCATTCCTATAAGTACACACACCTTATACGATTAAATACAATATATAGAAGTTATTGTAGTTGTTTCGTTCCTTTTAATCGTCATATTCGATGGTCGAGGGCGGTCACAGAGGGTCGCTACGAAAGTAATGCAACTATTTATGTCTGGCTTACAAAAAATGGCTGCAAATTTCAGAATTTCAAATAGAAAACTAATGGTTTGGTATGTTTTTTTGGTGTACCACAGTTCTCTCTTATAAAGGGTACTTTAATTTAGCAAAATATAAACAAGTTAGCTATAGAGCATGAATTATTAATTTGTGGCTGCTCTTGCACTTTTGAAAAATGTCCAATCGTTTGGCAAACAAACTATTTTTGGTCATTCAATATTTTGACACTTATCCTATACCTCACAATAGAATATAAAGTTTTAATTTTTTTTTATCGCACTACTCTTAATTTGTACTTGAATCGAATTAACCTTCATGCAAAATTTCAAGTTTTAGTTTTGTATTTAGATTTTATGTCAAAATATTTGATATTTGATTACAGGTTATGCCAAAAAATTAGTCTTTATGTCTTGGGAAAATAGTTTTTATTTCAGTTATCCAGAAACAAAGAACATTTTTACTATAGAAGAAATATTTGTAAACGCTCGTTAAATCAGGTGACAAAGCATTATCTTCAATATACAAATATTTAAGATATTCAATAATGTTGTATATTGAATATTCAAATATTTGTTGACAGGAAATGATTGGTTTTTGTAAAGATATGCAAAATAGAAATATATATAATACAAAAATGAATTAAATTGAGCAATTAAAGAACAGAAGATTGTTTAAATTTGAGAAATGGATATTTGATATTCCAACAGGATATACGAACTTTGATTGGACTGACAGTTATCTACTTTCGAACCCATTTTTCGGTATCTGAGTGAAAGCTCTCTCCAGGCTTAACCAGGCTTATAGACGCCTCTTGCGAGTATTTCTAGGTAGCTTCCGAATGTAGGTCCAAACTTGCCCAGTAATTCCTTTGCCCCCCGCCTCACCTAAAGCCGCGTAAGCGCCCGACTTTAGTTTATTTCCAAAAAGAAAAAAGGCACAGAATACCGCAAATGGCAATGGACAAAATATTTATTCAAATTATTCGATTCACACAGACAATACACAACACACAAAGACAAGTACACAATTGTGTGTACTTGGCCAACACCTGCCCCTCGAAGCCCCAATTCCCCTCCTGGCCGCCGTCTATGGCCAAGAGGCTGACGCGTGGGCTGGGTAATCGTAAACACACACACACACACACACACACACACACACACACACACACACACTTATACACATGCACAAGTGCGTGTGTATGTGTGCCGACAAACTGGGCTCAAAAATGTAGAAATTATGAAAATGACAGTTAAAAGCACAAAACGCTCGATAGTCGGCTAGAGGAGGGGTTAGGGGCGGGGGCAGGTTGCGGGTTGCGGGTTGCGGGTTGCGGGCATGGTGAGGTGTTGAGGCGGGGAGTTATTGCCGACAGACGGGCAAGTGAAATAAATGCGGAAACACTCGTTGTCAATATTAATATGACGAATATGGCAAAAACCAAATCCGAAAACTCAATTCAACACACGGCACATTAAATGCCACATTAGGGCCCCATCGACGGGGGCCTCCGAAAGGAAAGGCTGGCAAGGGAAGGGAAGGGACACGACGCGACGCAGCACGCAAATAGGCGCAAATTCCTAATGTGTGTGCGAGTGTGTGCGTGTGTGTGTTAATATGCAATGGCATTAGTTTGGGCGCGTCATGGCCCAGACAAACTGAAAAGGAACCCGGTTTACACAGAAGATCTGGCAAGAACCGTTATCTTGGGGGTGCCAGAGCCTAAAGACCCTTTATAAAGTGGAATTAAGTCAAGCTACATGTACATAAACCATAATTAAAAGTGCATTTGGTGAGTTTAGTCAAAATATGTTGAAAAACCAAAGGGTTCTCCTTCAACAACTCAACACTGTTGATTTTACTGACATCTCAACTTAACTCAGCGGCTGAGAGTCTTATTATCTACATACATACATATACTATATATGTATAAAAAGTGTAATGTTGGTATATGCAAAAGTCAAAAACTCCTAAAGTTCGCTTCAAGTATTGCTTTTATCTAAATTTCGCGTCAGTAACATACCGACAATCTACGGGCGGAAAACTGTTGTATGCAACTGGAAAAATCGTTTCCCACCCGTCTCCACGGACGGGAAATGTGCTTAAGGTCAAATGTGTTTGAGACGGTTTTTGTTAAATCTGTTTCTAAGTTCTTCATTCTTGAAGTTATTTTTGTTTTTTCTTACTTTCTCATGTATGCAGCAACAATATGCCACAGAGAAGAAGGGAACACCTAGTTCTTTATATAGTTTGGTTAAATTGAAACAACAATTGGATCCCTTTATCGCATAGTAGTATATAGAACGATCGTTGGAGGGTTTGAGATCTTCAAAACCTTTTAGCAAGGAAAGATGTACATACTACGTATTGTAGTATTTTTCGTCGCCCCAAAGATAACCGTTCTTGCTTTTTATACCCTTACGGAGGGTACTGATATGATTGGATTTCTATAACATATAGCTGCCTTTGAAACAATCGGGCGACCATTGAAAAGAAAACTATGAGTATTTTCTTGTGGATGAAGTTCTCCTGACCAACTAGCCAGATGATATAGCTGCTATAGGAAAGATCGGTAGAAAATTAAGTTGTAGTTTGAACAACTCTTTTGTTTTTCAACATATCGTAACTAGGCAACTCAAAATTTCGGTAAGATCTTTAAAGGTTGAACAATTTTTACCAGAATTCGATTATTATATCTTATAGCTGCCATTGGAACAATCGGTCAAAAATGCTGCCCGGTTTCTTTCTTGTTTATTATTTATCTCTTCTTGGTATGGTAAAATTTCACCTAGATGGTCAGCTCAAGTCTCTACCGAGGTAATATATAGGAGCTTTTAAGTCTAGGACCTAGAACTGATTGATAATCCCACGTTTACCTTCGTATTTAGAAGGAGGATGAGGATATTGGGTTTTGAATTGATTTATAGATGCTACTTACGCTTTTGTAGACTTCCACAAAGCGATTCTTTGGCGGTCGTCCACGCTTGCGATTGAAGAATCCGTCGATGGAGGTGATTTGTGTGGGCTGTGTGGAGGGCTCCCCGCCATCACTGTTGGCGCTGGCATCCACATCCGCTGGCTCAATGCTGCCGCTGTGCTCCATGCCTGCCCCCTTACCCTTCACCCGTTCCACCTGCAGCTGCAGACTGTCTAGTATTTCGGGGCACGTGCTGGCAACGTCTCAGCTGAAAGCGATACGAAGAAGGGCAACGAATGCCACAGTTAAAGCAGCAGAATTTCAATTGCAAATTGATACGTTGGGAATGCAATTTCCAATTGCCAATTGGCAATGCCAATAATTTTTTTTTGACCAAAAAGCACACTCCAAATGACTCACAAGCAGCCACGGGGGCTAACGGGGCTAACACTCGGGCAATGGTTAACGCCTCAAAGGCGCCAGTCAGCTAAATAAAAACGACACAAAAAAGAAGAGAACCCTCAGTCCGAAAGGTTAACAGACCCGCTTCTAGCTAACGCCGGGCAATAGTATGCTATGGGTTCATATTGCATAATCCCAGTCCCAGTCCCAAGTCGAACTCCACTCCCAACTCTTTCTTGGCTGAAAAGAGAACGCGTTTTAGCGTTTCTATCGCTGCAGTGCATCTGGCAGGCGAGTGGCCACCAACGTGGATCTCCTCCTCAGCTCCTTTGGCTGCACATTTTCCACGAATTGTTTGCATATGAAACATATTAAGCTGAAGATTGCACAAATGTTATTTCTTTTCGACTATGCTCTACTATGGGCTGCATTGCCTTTATTTTTGACAAATTATTTGAAGACTTTAGGCTACAGTTGAGAATTTTGGAATTAAGATCTGAAGATCCGATATCCAGCTATCCATAAATAGAAAAAGCTTGTTTAATAAATATATTTTAAGAAAATTATAACAAAATTAAAATATTAATAGCCTGGTCAGTTTGGTGATAATAAGAAAACAGACTTTTGTATTCAAAATTCAAATTCGGAATTAGTAGTATATACTAAGCGGCGGTACTCCCAACTCCGCGCCCCCTGTTACCTGTTTTTTAGCTGCCTTAGACACAAGTGACCAAAAAAATACATTCTGACCTCCCCCTGACCTCAACCTTTCCAACAAAGCAAAAATCAATCTAAAATGCTGGCTCTACCGCTTTTAAAAGGTTTAAAATAGTTTTGACTACGCCTATTTGTAACTAGATTATTCTGAATATTTGTTAGAGTATTTTAAAGAATATTTATTTATTTAATTATTTATTAAAGAGAAGGTTCACAAGTAAATTCTTTACCTACTATAAAGAAGAAGCGATAGCTGTCAGTACTAACAGCTCTTTAAAGTATATATTTCAACTATTACTTTATATATAACAAGTAAGAATGTTATAGTCGAGTATACCCGACTACGAGACACCCTCTATCCAGCTCTACAACTTCCAAACACATCTTCGTACACTAACACTTACACACACACACATACACTACGCACGCATACAAGCAACAGTGCAAGCGAGGCATTTCAAGTGGCGGCTGCGCGGCTTCTACCCCCGCAATGCAGTACTGAATCTTGTTTGTTAAATAACTTCCATGTTTATTATCTAATCGACATGAAATTTGGATAGCATATTGAGAGTGACCAAAGTATTATACATGCCAAATCACAAAGCTCTATCTTGAAAATAGTTGCTGTAAAACGGGGGTGTGTGGTGGAATAGCTCGGATCCAAAATAAACTTGAGCTGCGTCAGCTATACACGAACCTACGTTCCAAATTTACTGTTTGTAGTTTGCTGAGATCGATAGATCGGATAGATAGACGGATATGGCCAAATTTTCTTTTGATACTGATCAAGAATATATATACTTTATAGGGTCGGAGATGTCACGTTCTGCCTGTTATCTACATTTGCACAGATTTAATACCCCTTTTTACCCATTTTATTGGTACGGGAGTAAAAATTAGTTTTATTATATTGTAGTATTTATGACATATAGAATTTGTGTTTGTACGGATGTACTTTAAGTCTGAGTGTATCTAATACATATTAGCAAAGCTTTAATTGGCTTTCTTTCACTTTCTTGGTTCTATATAAGGTTGGAACGAACTTTAACTGTATAACAGCTGATATTTCTATGTCAATATTTAGCTGATTATTCGATTTCAGGATGAATTTTGTTATTTGAAAATTGCTTTAACTGTCTATTAATAAATAGGAAAAAATAAAATATCTGTATTACCTAATAAATTCTGAATCGAACTTTAAACAGCTCATATAACTGTCTACTTTTATAAACAGGATCTTACACACGTTGCAGTTTTAATTGAACTTTAGACAGGTTTTTTTTATTATAATTAGTACAGCATTGTTTAGAGAGGAGTTTATCCTGTGGGCGGTACTGTCAATTGTATCAAGTTGACTAATTGGATCCACGCTTGGTTAAGTCCTTTCGGTTTTTTCAGGACCGCCTGATTGCCAGTCATCGATTAGCTAATTTACCTGCCTGGGCGCACCCAGTTCCTGCAGATAGACGATCTGCATGCGGCTATTTAAAGTCATTTATTGGTATCCATATGAAATACATCTGCTGCAATACACACACACACACACACACACACACAGACACTCATTAGGCTTGGCAATTGGATGTTGTGGCTCAAAGAAATGCCGCAACATGAAACCACAAGTGGATGCAAGGCTCCTCCTTAACAAAAGACTAGATTTCTGAGATAACGATAGCCCACAAATGACATTTTGAAGGGCAAGCAGGCTGTTCTATCTGCCGTTTATATCGAAATGACATAGTCTCTGTATGTATGTCTATGCCAGAATTATGCACCTACCAATTCATGGGAATAGCATATTCGTTTAAGCCATAAATTGTTTTACTGAGTTTTTGAAATAGACAACAATTTGCAGTGTTGGATAATGCAATGGTAACACAACGCGAATGATGACACGAAAATCAATTAAGGAACGGAGCACCGAGACGCGTCTGCTACCGTCAAGCAACGTTGAGCGAATGACGAAGTTGGCGCGACAGCAACAATGTTAAGCCGAACTTGCAGCCGAAGCTGCACACGAACCTTGAGCGCGGCTTGCTGTCAGCTGATTGGCTCAATGAAAGCTCAACTAGGATCTGGCTGGCTTGCATGCCACCCAGCGTATGTGTGTGTGTGTGTGAGAGAGAGAGAGAAAGCGTTTGTTGTGCTTGCGCACAAAAGCTTTTTCAGTGCAGCTGGCTAGCCAAGACACAAACCACAAACTTGAGCCATTTGCTAAATTTCCATTATTTGAACTTTTCCAATTGTTATTAAAACGCATATTTCACATTTAAAAAATTTTATTTTTTTTTGAGGATTTTTTTATTTTTTACTCAACTTTTACACAGAGAAAAATGAAATTGCAGTTTCTTGCATTTGTTTTTGTTTTTGTTTTATATATACTATATATGTATATATATTTCATATTTTGATTAATTAAAATTTGTTAAATTGCTAGAATTTGTTAAGCGCTACTAAAGTTTAAATTTGTTGTTGTTTTTTACATACATATATCATATTGTTTTGTTTTTTGCATTTGCATTTGCTTTGTATTCTTTAGACCTGCTCGATCGCATTAATCGCTTGATTCATGTTGTGTGTTATAGATATATATATATAATATATGGAAATTGTTAAACATTACTTACGCGATTTACAACATAGAGTTTTCCCATATTCTATAAGACATTTTAGAATGTTTGTTCTTTGTTTTGTTTTAGGGAGAGGGGTGGATTAACCAGCTGGTTAACCAAAGTTGGGTATTATTGTTTAGGTATTGATCGATCGCTCTGCTAGAAGCGATCTATATGGTTACTCATTTCAATGGCATCTTAACTTTTGTTTGCATTATTCGGTGATTGTATCGACAAAATCATATTATATATAGTTAAGATATTGGTAATGTTCCCAAACAAATTTCAACACATTTGTTTTTCATTATTCTTTTCATCTCTACATAATTGAAATTAAGTTTTTCGTATAAATCACATGGTGGGATAATCGCTTATATATAGTATATGTATATATATGTATTATAATGTTCATCATATGATCTCGGCAGTTCGGCCAGAAATTGCATTTGAATATCAATATTATTATCAATGTGTGTGTGGAATGCAAAATTAGTTTTGTTTTTTGTTTACTGCGGGGGTGGGAGTGGGGGTGGGGGTGGGGGGAAGAGAGGTTATTGTTTTAAATGTTTGATGTATTTGATGTGCTCTGCTCTAAATATTTGATAGTACGTACATATGTATATTGTATATTGTTGTTGTTTTTCACTAGTATTACTTGTAGTATATTTCTTGCATTAGTTGTTTCACTTGAGGCGTTTTCTAATTGATTGGTTAGTAATGATTAGTTATTACATTATTGAGTTTTGTTTCATTTTGAATGCATTAATTGGTTCCCATTTAACACACACACATACAAACATACCTACTATGCATTATCATATAGGATATAGTATGTAAAAATGCTACAATTAAGCCGCACATGCCTATTTATCCATAAATAACTAATTATCCATAGTTTGCTTTGCTTTTTGTATCATTATTGTTTACAAATACTTTGAGGAGCACTGGACGTGTCTAAGATTCATCTTCTTTATACATTTCACACCCATCCATTGGAAAACAACAAAACAAATCGTTTTCAAAAATACGTGTACTTTTTAAAAAGCCAATTCGATTCGAGAAACTCAAAATGTTCAACATTGAAAGCGCTGCAGTCTACAAATTGTATTTTTTAGTTTATTAATTTGTTATTAATATTTAATATTTGTTTTATGTTTGAAGCGTTGCGTACTAAGTAAAACGAATTGTTTAATTGGCAAATTATATTTAACGTTCTACAAATTAAAATGTTTACAATTATTTATGTAATACTTGTGTTTTCAAAAAAACCCAAACTTTCCAACTGTTTTTCTTTTTGTTTTTGTTTTTGTTTTTGTTTTTCTATTTGTTTGTTTGTTTATTATTAAATAGATCACATTCATGGTTCTATTTTTTCACTTGCTTGCATAGTTTTTATGTTCACATTGTTTTTTGTTTAAATTTTTAAATTTTACTTTAAATACATTAAATACGCTTAGTTCTTGATCCTTGTTTTTTTTTTTATATTTACATTGTGTTTTTCTCATACTTTTGTTGTTCTTGGGCCAACATAAAAATTGAAATGTGAATTTGATTTGTTTTTCTATTATTTGTGCTTATAACAAAACTTGTTGTGTTTATTGGGAGTTGGAAAATGTTGTGTTTCAAAACGAGTTTAAGATCATTTGTTTGTGGTTTTCTTTTGCATTCATCGAGATCTTGCGAGGGATTGTTTGATTGAAAATATATATAATAAATTCTGATTTATGCATGTGTGTGTGTGTGTGTGTGTGTGTAAATTAAAAAGTATCTATTCTAGCTTAATTGTGTCAAATACTTTGAATTGTTTGCAGCTATAAAAAATGTTACAGTTTTAGTTTTAAATTTGTTTGTTTTGTTTTTTTATGCTACGCTATAAATTATTTTAAAATTTATTAACACAGATGACTTTATAGATTTTCCAAACTTTTCTTTAGTTGCCCAATTCTTTTCATATTTGTTCCTTACTCTTGCTCTTTATCTACTTATCAATTTTGTTTCGTTTTTAGATACTACGCAAAAATACAATTAGCTGCCCCACTCTATTAATTATATTATTGATTTATGCATGCCAATTGTTAGGTTCTGTCATTTAGTTGTTGTTTTTGTGTTGTTCGTTTTGTAATTGTTTAATAAACTAAACTACAGTTAAATACACAGCTACACACATTGAATTCTCTGCTTTTGTTTTTGTTTTTGTTTTCGTTTTCGTTTTCGTTTACATTAAAATCTTAAGCTAGAAACACATCAAATATTATAAATACTTCATATATATATATTGTATATATATCTATATAGAGACAGAGTTTGGAACTCTGCACAAAAAAAAACAAACTGAAAGAACAGAATACATAGTTCTTACATATTATAGCAAATTAGGTGGAAACATTTGTTATTTGTGAGAGAATTCCATAACTTAGTTGTGAAATAAGTTTTTGAGACATGGTTTTTAATCAAAACTATAATATTTCAGAATATTCAATTTATCTTCCTTTAAGTGTGTGTGTGTGTGTGTTTTTAATATTCATAATTATTATATAATATCACATCAACTTTGTTTTTTATTTATTTTTTGTTTGCATCTTCCTCATCTCATCTCACTTCGGCTCAACTCGTTTTCCTTATTGTTTGTTCCTCATATATATGAGCATATATATAAATTTGTTTCTTACAATATATATATATACATATGTGTATGTATATATATTGCATATATAGATTCTATAGCCTAATAAGATCGCGAAGAAAAACATACATACATATCCATAAGTATGTTATCGATTCTGTTTTCTGTTTTTGTTTGCACATACACATATCATCAACTACCACATTATATAGAATTTGTATTTTGCATATCATCCGATGCACACATACATATATATATAGCTTACATAGCTTATTCGATTAATACTCTTTTTCTCCTACTTTTTGGGGGTTTTCTTTTGTTAGTTTCTGTTGTTGTTTCTTTCGTTTTCGTTTTTGTTTTCGTTTTTGTTTTAAAACGGATAACCGGCAACCGCTCACTCAGTGAAATTTCTGTGTGTTTCTTTTGTTTACAATATTTTCAATATTTGTTTTTGTTTTGTTTTGTTTTTTCAAAAAGTTCCTTTTTTTATAAGCCAAAAAGTCAGTCCAATAAGAGTTTTGAGTTGCCTGCAACTGCAGTTGATTTGTTTTTTTGTTTTTGTTTTTGTTTTTTGTTTTGTTTTTCATTTTGTTTAGGTTTTTAGGTCTCAAAATACATAATTGTTGCTGGTTTTACTTTTTCTAGTGTTGAGTTGATTTGTTGCTTTTGCAGGATTAGTTGAATTGTGGTCCAAAGTTTGCCTCTTTATGGGATGTTTGTTGTTTGTTGGTTATTTAATTATTTTAATTAGTTTTTGGGTATGGGTTCTGTAGGAGACGCTGACGCTGGGCTCACAAAATTTCATTTTTTCTTCATTTACTTATTCGGAGGGATTGTATAATGAGTTAAGCAGCGCTTTGGCCCAATTCCATGCCCCACGTCAACGCCTCCCATATGCATGCCTCATGTAATGATGCCTCTACTCGGAGGAATATAGCTTGTTCTTGGTCAATGTAAAATCGGGACTGATCAAAATCGTATTGCTGCGCGTCAGATTTCTGTGAAAGAATCGATTAGAGCATTTCCTTAATAACGGTCACTTGATCAACTCACTTGAGAAACTGCGGCAGTAGGGAGGTCCAGCCGCTCTTGTCCTGCTTCAACGTCAGATAAAGCTCGAATATGGATACAGTGTCGGGGTCCACCTTAAACGAGGCAATGCGTCTGTGGGAGAGCAAAAGCACTTGCATTAATCGTCTACTCGAAGAGAGCAAAAATACATTGAGAGCAACAGCAGTAGCAGTAGCAGTAGCAACAACAAGTAAACAGCTGCTGATCATCTCACGCTCACCTGACGTTGTTCGGCTCGCTCTCGAACTCAATAAAAATAGTGCAGGCGCGCTCACCGCACGGCTCGCGCTCCGACATGCGTATAATTTCGGCGGCAATGCGCTGCGTGAGATCGTTGGGCAGCGTCACCTCGGTGCAAGCGAGATGGCGACTTTTGGCGTCGCGCAGCTTTGCCTGCAGTCGCTGCGATAGCTCTTCGACGGCGATGGCGCTCACATCGTCTAGATTGTCAATAGCGCCGAAGCGAGCGGCCGCCGTCGACTGCAGCGGCGAGGCGGGCAGGTTGATAGGCGGTCCAGCGTGTAGCACATTGGACATGTAGGCAGCGGTGGCGCTGCCGCCATTGAGCACATCAAAGCTGGCCGCCATTGGGGATGAGGGCGGCTTGGCGGCTGCCGATGATGTTGATGACGACGAGGAAAGGCGGGGGCGCGTGTTGAGCGCCTGATGCTGACGCATATGCAGCACCGATGTGGGATGTCCATCCACAACATCAACGTCCACGTTCACAACATCCACGTCAGCCACGTTCACCTCTGTGCCTGGCGGCGCAGCTGCTGCGACGCCCGTTGCCGTAGCCGTAGCCGTTGCCGTTGCTGCTGCTGGTGCCGTCAACGGGCTCGTCCAGTCTGCAATTGTAGGAGATTGGAAACGCGCATAAGTTTAGTCACCAAACATCGACCGGCAATGCAAACGACAATGATGAAACAAAACCACAAATATAAAAAAAAAATTAGGCAGACATAAAAAAAAACAGCTGATGTCTGCGTTGCCACCGGCAAGCGCATTCGCACTCTCTCTCTCTTTCTCTCTGTTTTACACACACATAGATACACAGAGAGACACACTCCAAGAGCTTGCGCAAGCTTGAGTTTGCACTCATGGCCTGTGCGCAGGCTCGCCAACACACTCAATGATTTGAAGGCGCGGGGTGGGACGCAATCACCTGGCAACAACAGCTGAAAAATCAGCCGTTCGCTGAGGTCCCCCCGCGACCCGTTGAAGCAATCAACCAAGCATTAGGTAATGTGCGGGACCCCTTGCGCTCTTCTACCCACTACTTTTCGCTTCATGGGGCAGAGGCCTCATCGTTTCCAGCTGACGATTGCGCGTCCGTCCCCTTCCGTTTCGTTCGCTCGTTCGTTAGTCAGCAGTTTCTTTTGCGTTTGCGTTTGCCTTGCTGTGCAGTTGCCCCCTACCCCCTTACATGTCTTGCTTTATGTGTCTTCTTTGTCGTTAGCCTCTGGTTGCACAGTTTTTATTTCTTTTGCTGTTATTTTAATACTCAAGCATACAAATACAAAAGCTGAGCTGAGCGCAGCAGCCGCACAGTGGAGCAAAACTAATAAATATTTTATTTTTCAAAAACACATGTGAATAAAATGACAAACTTGAAAGATAGAACAGATGAAAAGATGTTCGTTCATGTCACATTGCTAGCAAATAGCCATGTGTGTTTGTATGTAATTCTTCTTTTGAGAAGAGAACACACAATGTATTACATACATATGTATGTACATATGCAGCACACATGCCACACATGGGGTAACATTTTCAATACTCAATTTCAATTCTTCTAACACTGTCTTTAACGGCCCACTGTGTTTATCTTGCATATACATACATATGTATGTAATACATTGTGTGTTCTCTTCTGTAAATACTATGTTGGAGTCTGTTTATTTAAGGTGCATGTAGTATGTAAATAAAAACAGTTACATTTCTTACTGTTACCCCGTAGTCTGTAATATGCACAAATTAACTACTTGGCTTGCCTTGACGATGTCATGTACATAATTAGCGCTGAAACTCTTTGAGTACTCCACTTAACCCCACCCCCCTCTGCCAACACAACGCAGTGCTCATTCCCTGCAGTGACTGAATGGATATTTTGCTCGTTCTCTTTCCGGCATTATTTCTCAATCTCTCTCTCTCCCTCTCTATAGGCGCAATGCACACCCGCGTAATTAAGAAATTAACGGCACATGTTTGCGGCTCTGCTTCTCTCTCCCTCTGCCACTTTCAAAGTATTTTGCTGCGTTTTACTGTCTGCGTGTGTGTGTTTGTTGGCTATTGAATTTTGTCAAGTGTCGCATGAAAAGGGTTTGTGTAAAGTCAAAAGCGAAAGCGCAAAGGAAACAGATAAACGAGCGCACACACATTTAATTACACACACGCACACACACAGCCACATTCATTATTTGTACACACACGGATACACATTTGATTCTGATGGGACCCACACAGCGTTGTCCCCGTTCCCTGCCATCCACTGATTCCATGACTGTGGGCACATCACGCGACATTTGCGGCTCTCTGTCTTACATACATACATATGTATGCATTCAAAATCGGCAATAACAACAATAACAATAACAGCCTAGCAACAGCATCAAGCTAACCGCATATGTACATACTGCATACATACATACATACATATGTATGTATATTAACATGTGAGCTGCTGTTGTTGTTAGTGGCTCTTTGAAAACATACATATGTACATACAAATGAATGCAGCTAGCAGCGGCGAATGTTAAAGCTTTGTTTGCACCTTTTGTTTTTATTGTAAAGCCTGCGCTCAGACAGTAGAAAGCATCGGATTCATCTTTCTAAAAGCTGGGAGGTGAGGTGAGGGTGTTGGCGCGTTTGTTTTGCATTATGCGTTGTGTCGTGTGGGTGTGTGTGTGTGTGTGTGCCTTGAGTTACAATTTTCGAACGCGCTCAGCAAAGCACACAGAGTCTGAGTATGATTGATACCTTGAAATGAATAATTTTACCACGCGATTAATACCTATTAAAAGCTCATTCACAACACATTTTTGGAACACTCAAATTTACATACTATGTTATTATATACATTTGTATACAAATGCACACATGTACATGTATGTATATGTGTACATAAACATGAGCCTCTGTATGTATGAACCGGCACGCGCTTTTATCAAACTTTGAATAGTGTCGATCTCAGTGTGACCATCTGCAGTGTACCAAAATATCCCAAATTCTACAATAAAAATGCCAAAAACTTTCATATCAAGTGCACATTTTACAATTTGAATGATATTTCTCAATATTTAACAGTACATACAGTAGAAGCGCACAAATTAGAATTCTCTGAAATTCAAATTTTCCATAAATTAGAACTGAAGATTGTAAAATTTTAAATGCGAATAAACGTGAATCTTTGTTTTGTTTCATATACATACATAGTTCAAAAATACAACTTACATGTATTGCACTGGATTGTTTAGTTTCATTTATTTATTTTTATTAAATTAAATAAGGTAAAAAAAAAATTAAATTAAATGTATTTTTTTTAAATTTTTTCCATATTTAATTTATTTTCGAATAAAATAATTGTCATGAAATTCGAAGTTTTCAGAAATTAGAATTACCTTAAAAAACAAAGTGGTTGTACTTTGCGAACGTCTACTGTACATATGTATGTATGCATATTATCTTCTTTCCAATTAAAAGCTCTGGCAGTCAGCTTCCAGCTGATCCCACCCACACCCACACACACACACACACAAGCCAACATGAAACAGGATAAAGGCAGACATGAGCATAACTAATGAATTTGAAGGAAATTAAGTAATTTATTAAACAACATTATTCGGGTTCTAGATAACCATGTTTGAATACCATATGAATATGCATGACTATTCAAACACACATATCCATTCGTATGCATGTATGTGTGTGTGTGTCCTTCGAAAATAAAATTGCATGCGCTCAGTCAGTCATGAAATTAAATTGACTGCAAATACACACATTACTGGAATGGCGGGCGACAGCGGGTGCAAAGGAGACGGCGTGCGCTGCTGCTGCCGTCGCCCATAGCCACAGCCGCAGCGGAGCTTTCAATTCTGGCCGGTCGGCAAGGTGTGCATACGCTATATGAGAATGTTTCTTGCATGCATGTCTGTGTCTGTGTGACGACATGTTGTTGCATGTCGTCGTCGTCGTCGTCGTCAACATAAAGCTTCTCTCTTCCTCTCTCCCTTCGTACGCTTTCTTTGGTTGCCGGCGCTTGTTGTTTGCGCCTTTGGTTGATTTTGAATTTTCGGTTGGTTTACATATTCCCCCTCCGCCCAACCAGCTGGGTTCGTGTCCGTGTCTAATTTGCACGACTCTTGCTCGACTGTGTGCCTTGGCCACGTTTAAAGTGACAGGGATTAACAGGATGTTGCATAATCCGACCGTCAGACACGACAACAGGATATGCTGCTTGCAGGGCCTCCTACTTCACAGGAGTGCACAAAAATGCATATCACAAATGTACATGTTTCCAACCCCAAAATAGTACAACACAAAAACCAGTACAACCCTATACAAAATACATGTTCTCTCCATACCCTGCACATTTTATGATTGAAATCTAATTCTCATTATAATATTATATCCTTACTAGCTGGTAAATCCCCAGCGCTGCCCGGGCGAAATATTTACATTCAAATGCATTTTGTTGACTTTGATTACTTTCGTCAATCTTAAGAAATATGCAAAACTAACGCACCATGATTTTCTTAACCGCGGGGGTAGATTTTCCAAAATCTTTAAGCCTATTATGTTTTTGTTTAGAGCCTTCAAAATGAGTTTGAGCTCAATCACTTGAAAAAAAAGTTTTCCATCAATTTTCCAACCGTGGAGGTAAATTTTTCAAAATTGATGAGACACATATCGAATTATTTAATGTGTAGAGCTTTGAAAATGAGTTTGAACCCGGAATCGGACCGAAATTTGACTTTCTCCCATATATGTAACTTTGAGACTACCATTTTCCGCCCATGGAGTGGATTTCAAATGATTTTTCGTATAGATCTTGGAAAATAAGTTTGAAGCCGATTGGTTGGTAAACAAAATAGTTTCAAACAAAAGTTGTCCGCGATTTTCCACGCCTGTGGGTGGAATTTTCCAAAATCCTGTCTTAGTTTGCACTTTCGACATGGATGGAAACTACTCTGAAAATGTCAGCACTCTAGCTCTTATGGTTTGGGCTGTGCGATGATTGCCAATCAGTCAGTCACCAATCAGGACAAACTTTTTTATATATATAGATTATAGATTATAGTACTTGCTACTAGAAAATCAAATTTTGTTTGAATAATATGTATTCGATATTTCATTTTATTAAATTTAGTATTAGAATTCCACAAGTATTTCTTGAATTGGAAACCATTTCAATCAAGGCCCCTCAATAATAATCCCACAATTGCTGTTGATAGATTTACAGCATATAATCTGTATACATATCTACATATAAACAAACTATAATAAAAAAGAACAACTCACGAGATCTTCTGTTAACGAAATTTCTACATTTTTAATGTCCATAAAATTGGTTGAAAACATCAAAAAAAACATGTTTCAGTGCGCTATAAATTTAATTGAATCAAAAATGGCCCATAAACTGGCAAAAAATAAAAAATTATCTTTGAAGCACATTTAAAGTGTGTAGTGTAAATGTTTCGAAATGTGTTCTCTAATAAAAAAAGAACATGATTAATAATGAATGCGCACTTTAATAGAGAACACCAACTTAATGTCACAATTGTTGATTCAAATATTCAAAAATAAATGCATAAATTTTAAGATTTAAGTTTACAAGCATTCTCAACATACAATTTAAAATTTGTTAGGAATTTTTTATTTTTGCATAATTCATTAAAAAAATTATATTATTAAAAGCCTGTAAGGAATTCATTTCATATTTATTTTTCAACATGTAGCTTTTATTTTCATTAAAAATAATGTGATCGAGATGTTGAAAATTGACAAAAGGAGATATTTCAACATATACCTAGCTAGTAGTCCGAGCTTTTTAGAAATCATTTCAAAGAACAACGTACTTAGTGCAATAACTAAAAAATCTGATTAATATATCTATAGTCAATTTCTTTTCTTTTTGTACTGATAGAAATATTAAAAATTTTTAGGATAATTTTCTTACTTTCCGAGAATAGAAAAATACTTTTTAAAAGCACATTTTAAATACAGTACCATATATTATTGTTGAAATAACATTAAGGCTAAAAGTATATGTGCTTTAAGGAACTTAATGAGCTTTTAACGTTCTAAACTATGACTAAAATACAACTTTAAAAGCGCCTTAAAGCTTTGATTATTTTCAGAAAGTCAAGAGAATGCAAATTGACTTAAAATATATATTTTTCTTGGCTTCTGTTCTTATTTGTTACTACAGTGGAATTAGAAAATAAGAAATATATTTACAACTTTTTACAAGAACATTTAAAAAGATTTCGTAGCATTAAGAAATTATGAACACTTTTTAGTTTTTTTTTTTAATCAATAGCACTCGAAAGGAATCAAGAATTGTGAAGTTAGTATGGGTTTTATTTTTAGTGTCAATTATGGCCGGCAGTAATAATGATATTCTATCGCCTTTCTAAGCTGTAACTTTAGTAAAGTTCACTTTCAGTTTTTAGAAACATTTTTCTCAACTGCAAGAAACTTGGTTTGTACTATAATTTCAAGAATTACAATTTCTTGCAGTTAAGGAAAACATTAGCTAATGGATTTGTTAAGCACAATTGAAGATACGGAAAATCTTCCTAAGCTCAACGAAAAATAATAAATAAATGGTATTTGCAACTACTCACCTTTAGCTTTTGTTGTACCAATGACACCAAATTGTCCCTGAATATGATTTTGTACTGAGAGCACTTCCATCTTCATAGATGCGCCTCCCACTGCCGCGGACGGACAGCGTTGAATTCAAATTGGAATTTTGCACAGTGCTCCAATTGGAAATGATGTTTTGCAGCTTCTTCGACTTTTGACTGGGATAAGTTTGCTGTTGTTGTTGTTGTTGATTTTTCGTTGCGTTTTATTGTGTTTCGTGTGATTTTTGTGGGTAGTTGAATACATACATATGTATATGCGTGTGTGTGTGTATGTATATATCTATGTATATATGTATTAGAAATGCACTTTAATCACAAGAATTTGATTTGATTTTTGTGTGTATGTCTGTTTGTGTTGTTGTTGTATTAATTTATTATTTCTGATTTGTTTTTATTTCATTATTTCACGTTTTTACGGCACACAATTTTCTGACTGTTCATATTATATTTCTCCTGCTACTTGTTCTTGCTCCCTCTCTCTCTTTCTCGTTTAACAAATAATTGCAAAAAGTATCAACAACTAAATTTGTTATTCTAGTTAAACATTTAAATTTTAATACATTCTAAAAAAGCCGAAACTGCCGCCCGTCTGTTGTCCGCACTCCTTCTATCTCGCTCTCTCTCTCTCTCTATTCTCTTTAAAATATACGCACAGCACTTGAAAGTTGATTTGTTCTTGTTGTTGCCCAAAAGGGAATTGTGAATTAATTAAAGTTCTACATATGTATGTATGTGATGGCTACTGCTGCTGCTTGCGTCGTTCCGTCTCCGTGCGTGTCGATTGGAGCTGATGTGTTGCGTGCGGCGGCCGCTGCTTGACTGAACGGAGCCGTGTACAGCTAGAAAGACGTCAGCCCGTTTCTGGCTGTTTGGTAGCGGCAATTGAGTCGCTTTGCGTGTTGCGCTGAATTCAACTCAATTCAAGTTAACTTGGCGTTCTGTGCTCACAGCTGTGCATGCAGCTGTATCTGTATTTGTATGTGACTGTGTATGTGTTTGTGAGTGTGGGTGAGCGAGTATTGGTGCTGCCAGCTGAAAAGAGCTTGAAACAACAACTACAAAACGATGTGGAGGATGGACGACACAACAACGGGGCCACACGTCTGACGGCTGACGGTTGAGAGGAGCTTGGGCGGCAACTTCTGTGGCGGAGCAGTTTTCCAAAGCTACTATCCGGCCGGCGCTGTGCGCGTCTGCTTTTATAGCAATTTTCCGCTCTGGCAGCGCTGCTGCGCCGCTGCGTCGCTGCTGCTGACGAGTGAGTGACTTTTCCCCTTGGCCGTGAATTGCTATTGCTGTCAACTGCGCCAGCGCAAGCGCTAGAGCGAGCGAGCGCGCTCTACACTATGCCTCTCCCTTTGAGTGGTTTTTACTTCTGCACTCGTTTTGTACGGCAAACATATGTTTCCATATCGCTCCATCAGCTGTTGTTTCTCCGCTCGCAGTTGTGCTCAAAGAGAGCGCACGCATTGGCTCATTGAGTGTGAACGAAATGCTCTTAAATTGAAGAGTCGTGCGTAACAAAGAGCGCGCTTTCGACTCAAGAGAGGCTGAGCTGAGCTGCATGATTTATTTGGAATTGAGAGCATTTAAACTCGGCATAGAATCAGAATTCTCGTTTAACTCAAGAGCTAAAAAATTTGCACTATTAAAAATCCAATTCGTCTCACTTTTATTTTGTTAGATAAAGTGATGAAAGACGACTATACCAATATATATATATATATATATATCTATACATAAATGTATATGTATGTATGTACATATACATATACGTAATTACGATCTTCCTTCGTAACAGCTTGAAAGTTGAATTTTTCATTACGGAAGTTTGGAAAATTGGTTGTAAACTGTTGAATGAAAGGTTCTATGCAATAAACTGATATAATAAATCTGGAAAATCCATTTCCCTGTTTGGAAACACAAACACACGAATATTGTTACCCCCCACCTACGTCCCCAGTCAAATCCTCCATTTTACAAGAATGTTTTATATTTATTTAGTTAGAATTTTAGAAACAAATCATTCACTTGAAAAGTATTTTTGTTTTTCAATTTCGAATTTTAGATAGAAATAATATTTTTTTTGCATTTGTAATATATTTTATAATTTATTTACGTCAACTTTTGGACGAATGAGCATCTGTACTTTTCTTATAGGACGCAGTCTATGCCAATAAAGGGATGACAAGTTTGCAATTCCAAACTTAAATTCCTCGTAATGCCCATTTAAGTTACTATAAACATTAACCATGTGCTATGTCAATATTTCAGGAAGAATTTACTTACATTTCTGTAGATTTGCTGTACCACCAGTCGCCTTGATGATTTAATGCAGAATTGTAATTATCACGATCGATCGTGGCGAATATTTCGTCCTTAGTCAGCATATTATGGGTTTCATTGCCAGAGAATGCACCCAAGCGGATTAATCTGTAGTGATCATAGTCACCATCAATGACGAAATGATCGTAAATAGCATGAGTTGATGTTCCATAAATGCCCTCCATATATATGTAGAGTTCATGTGGTTGATTTTGCGACAAGCGGTATATCTTTTCCAAACCTAGGAAAAAATCCCCATCGAAAGATCCAAAGCCTTCGCGGTATGTGGCCCAATCCCTATAAAAGTTCTCCTGCCCATTGATCCTCTGTTGGATAACTGTCCATCCAGGTCCAGCTGTCTTACTATCGCATAGTACATTAAATGGACCGATACCGGGAACTTGAATTTGATGGATACCTGGAGAGTCCCCAAAGGGAATGCAGCTATTATTGACCTCGAAACTCCTCGGTTCATTTTCATACTCCCGTAATTTTACAGAATCGGAGTGGATTTTTTGCTTCAGCTTATTTATTTCATCATTTTGTTCTTTGATGATCTTAGAATTAGCTGCAATTTCTATATGAAATAACTCAGTTTTAAGCTTTACCAACTGGTCTACTTCATTTATGATTGATAAAGATAGTTTGCTCTGTAGCTGATCACAAGACGCCTTGTAGAATTCGATTTGGTTTCTTAAATCACTCAAGTGAGCTGCATTGGAATCATCTTTACTCTTATATAAGTCAAGAAGTTGGTCTTTATACACACTATCGGATACATTTTGTTGAAGTTGGATGATCTTCTTTTGCAGTTGCATTATTTCAGCATTCTTACTTTCAGATATATTGTGATAGTTTTCCAATTCCTCCTTCATTTGATGTATCAAGCCAACCATAACCTCATAGGTGCACGATCCGCATTGCTCCCCTACATTTCCCGACTCTAATGGAAACTGATAAAACCATATTTGTTCACTTTTCCTAAGATATTGTTGTGGTATCTACTCGTACCTCATTTCCGTTGTTGTTAGTTGCAATTACCAAGGTTGTTCCAGTTATTGTCATATATAAAAACACAGCACAATTATATTTCATTTTGTATAGAATATGAAATCCACTGAACTGCGACTCTGTCAAAACTAAAATGGACAAATATTGACACTGAATTGAAAACACAGCTCAGCTTTTGAAATACATAGAGCTGATAAGGCTGAGAGTTACTGACGTAGGTTAGGAACTGCGATTATTTTTAGAAATTTAAAGATTATAGAAATCAACAAAGTACGGCTATCTTCGGCATGCCGAAGCCTTATACCCTAGCAGCAATGTTCTTCATACAAGAACTTAATATTCGTCTGATTGTTCCAATCGGAGCCATATAATAATGTGGTCCGATTTTGATAAAATTATAGGAAACTATATGAAGTATAATTAAACTCTCAATTGTTGGGTTTGGACTTAGAATTTGTGTAAACAGAAAGTTTTGCAAAAACCAATTTTTCACCCGATTGATCCTGTGACAGCTATATGATATAGTGGTCCGATTTTGACCAAATCTTGGCAGATTGTATAAACTCTTCAGAGACTTGGCTTGGGTAAGTTTGCTGAGGGTATCTTCATAGCAAAAAGTTTTTCATACAAAAATATAGTTTTCGATCTATCATTCCTATAGCAGCTATATGTTATCGTGGTCTGATCCGGCCGGTTCCGACATATGAACTGCCTGCAGCAAATAGCAGGGTCTGTGCCAAGTTTCATTACGATAGCTTTAAAACTGAGAGACTAGATTGCATAGAAATATACGGACATCGCTATATCGACTCGGGTGCTATGCTGATTCGGAATATATATACTTTGTGGGGTCGAAAACGTTTCCTTTAATGTGTGACACATTTTGTGACAAATTTATAATACCCTCTACTAGTGTATAATTACAAGTCTATTACTTGGCTGAACTTGGATTGTGAGCCTGTATAGCCAGATACTTAAGTTCTTATATACCAAATACTAGGTTTAAGAGCCGCTTTCTCAGGTTAGTTAAGTTTGTTTTTCCTTACGATAAAGTGAGGCTTAGCTAATCTGCTAAACTGAACTCGAACTACGAGTTAAATGTTTTTCGGAGGAAAAAATCGAACGGGGGCTTGGCTTTCGTTTAGATTTTGATATCATAGCTGCCTCCAGTGCAATACATTTGCCACTTCTCAGTCACGCACTCTCTCGCAGAATGTTCTTCTCCTTGTTTATCGAGACATTGAGAAAATTGACCTAGAAGCTAAGGCTAAACATACACAGCAAAAAGTACTTTCGGTATACAGTTTCATGGAAATTGTTACGGACACGAAGCTAACAAGTCCTTTGGCAGGACACCCAGGAAGAGGATATCGTATTGAGGTTAAGTCCGTACGGTATGCGTTATATAAATCATGTGATTGATTAATTGTATGCTACTGACTTTTATCCTGTTCGACGTTTGCTGCATCAGACCAATAGGGTCAAGGGGGGAGCAAGGGCGGGAGCTGCCCTTTAAAACTTTGGCATCAGTGTCGCCACACGCTGGGCGCCATAGCATACACCACCCTACCGCCCGCCCGCACCCATCCACCAACAGTGGCAATTGTGTTGTGTAAACATTTTTTCAGCATTAACTGACATGTGTAAATCCACGCCCCCCTGCCCCAGTCGACACCCCCTGCGCACAACAAACACAAGAACCAAAAAAAGCGACAAGTTTTTGTGGCAGAACTTTTGTGGCACATAGAACGCTGGCTGTGATCCACAGCCTGGCCCAGAACCAGAACCAGAGCCAGAGCCGCCCGCAGCTCAATGTCTTGGCAACGAAGCAGTGACAAATAGCCAGGCTAAGAGAAGCGATATGGGGCAGGGGGGCGCTGCAGAACTGCGGGCAGGAGGGGCACAATGACTGGCCAACGCCATTGGCGCCATTTTTTATATTTGTATTAAGATGAATCGTTAAAACAGTGACAGCTCCTGAGCTCCTGAGCCGAGGGGTTTTTATTTTTCTTATTGTTGCTAGATTCTAACTCCTGCCCCCTTTCAAAATTGAAGAAACTATAGACGCCCGACAGCGTAACAGGAAGAGAAACATAGATTAAAATCACATTCAATGGTCTTTAAGAATATGTACGGATGAAGTCCAAATTCTGATAAACATTATCCAGCTTATTCCCAAAGATTATCCAGCTCGGCTAGGACTTAGAATAAGTGTAAGCTGGATCATATGCCAGTTGATAATACTTATGAAATTTAATACAGAATAAAAGTCCTTGGCAAGTCTTTGCAGAAAGTTCACTTGGCACATAATATTATAAGATGATCGAGTCGGGTTTGTTTAAGCTACATATATAATAAAATATGATGATCTTTTCAAATCAAGTAAAACATTAAACAATTATAACAACATTTCAATTAGTATAGGCAGGCATCCCAAAATTCATTAAATATACCTGCCTCAGACGAATCTACTTATAAAATATATAGTACCATGTAGTACAGTAGTAATATAGTTGGGAACTAAAAGATTAATAACAGACAGAGAGATGGGTGACTAAGATTTTCTTTCGATCTGATTAGTTTTATTTAGACAAATTTTAGTCTTTCCCACTCTTCTTTTAAGAACTATACCCAACTTAAGAGCTTCACAGAATTTTGTTTTCCTATCCTATATACATCAATATTTGTAAGAACTAATTGTATATAGTATATAATTTAAGTAACTTTTTGATTTGGTAAAATGTGAAATTTCTATTGTCAAGTTGATGACTTATTGCTGTTCTTATTATTCAACCTTGTACTCCCAACTAAAAGTTGTTCGATTCCCTTGTGTCGACCATAAGGATTAAGCTTAAACAAGTAAGAATGCTATAGTCGAGTATACCCGACTACGAAACTCCCTGTACCCAGGTCAAAAATTTCCAATCGTATCTTCGTAAGCTTACACATACACACACATACATACACAAGGGCGCACACACACGAGCCACAGCGCAAGCGAAGTATTTTAAATGGTGGCTGTGCTTCTTCTTCCCCTTGCTGCAGCACTGAATCTTCTTTCGTGAATAACTTCCGTGTTTATTATCCGATCGACTTGAAATTTGGACAGTAGATTAAGAGAGACTAAAGTATTGTACATGCCAAATCTTAAAGCTATATCTTGAAAATTGTTACTGTAAAACGGTTTTAATCGATTTGCGGGGGAACGGGGGAGATATCTGAAATATGAAACAAACTTGATCTGCGTATGGTATACAGGAACCTACATTTCAAATTTGGTGTCTCTAGCTCTTGTAGTTGCTGAGATCGACGCGTTCATACGGACAGACGGACAGACGGACAGACGGACAGACAGACGGACATGGCCAAATCGAAATCTCTTTTGATACTGATCAAGAATATATATACTTTATAGGGTCGGAGATGTCTCCTTCTGTCTGTTACATACATTTGCACAGCTGTAATACCCCCTTTTTACCCATTTTATGGGTACAGGGAGTAAAAATTGCTAAACACGTTCGCGTATACTCTAATAATACACACAAATGCACTTCAAAAATGTGAAACATCAAACGGGAATATCAGAGGTAAATTCCGCTAAAAGCTCTGATTGTTGTGCCAAGGCACTTAAGCTTTTGGCCGCAATCCTTTCGCACCAAAAGGATTCGAAGCATTCAACTCATTCGCAGCTGGAAAACTACTCGCATTCACAGAGAAGGTGCCTAGACTAATGCCAACTTGAAGGTAGTCCCTACCCAACTCCTAGCCATAATAAGAAAAGCTAGCGAAGGATACGATTGAATGAGCCCAGCGAATGGACCACTTTGTGCGCCTTTGTGAAGTGCCCCCACGCGGATGATTTTTTGTATACCCTTATAGAAGATATTGTGATTCTATCACAAACCATGTAACATCGAACAGCGAGCTAGGTCGAGATCGCCATGTCTCTGAACCCTGTCAGTTTTCAAGATAACTTGGTGAAACTTGGTACATAAGAGTAAGGAAAAAGCTGTAGTAGTATAATTACTTTTTGTTGTAGCATAGACTTTTTATACATTTATTATAAACATACTATAGATACTCTATAAATTTTGGAAAATAAGTTTTATTTTATTTTTAAATTAAGCTTGATTTGAATAAAAATATATTTATATCATATAATTAGTTGTCTTAGGTCTTGATAGGTTGAAAAATGACTATGTATAAAAGAAACTTGATGGATCATTAGATCTGATTTAACAGATATAAGTTAAGATCATCATACTAAAAGCAAATGTCTGGAAGCGTATTTAATATTCGACAAACCGAGTATTCTTAGATGTTCTTTCTTGCTGGATGCTTTCTAATTCGTTGCACGTTTTACCAATAAAACAACAACAACAACAACATGAAAAATACAAGGCGCAATCCTTTAAGTTTCGGTTACATCGCAATCGTAGTCGGGGCTCCCCCTCTTCAAATCGCCTCCACATCGATTTTCATGTGATTTGTGTAGACGTGTTTGGTTTTTATTGATTTTCACTTGATTCTCTCCATATGCTTAAATATACTTAAGCCAGTACGTGCACATTTCCATCTCATGGGCCCTGGCAACCACAGCAGGGCAGGGGCAGGGGCAGGGGCAGGACCAGGCGGAGCAGCTCTAATGTCAGGATCATGCGAGGTTATCAACATAATTTCCACTCGTGCCGCCAGCTTCCACACCCACGTCCACTAAACCCAGCCATTTCCCACATGTTTCTAGTTTATGATGTAGTAAGTTTTTCTTTTTTCTTCCTTCTTCCGTTCTAAGGATGAGAGAGCAAGGACCACAACGTTGCTATGTTATTGTTGGTGTTGCTCTTGTTGCTGATGATGATGGGAGCGTGTGTGGTTTGATAAGACTCACCATTCAGTTCCATTTTGTTCGGCTTCAGTTTCATCGCTTTAAGTTCGGACACGAAATGTTTTTCATTAAATTCATTAATCAACAGAGCCCCATCTCGAAAATTTACTTTCACCACACAGAAATTAAGAAATAGGAAAGAATGTTTTTCATACAAAAACTCAATTTTTGGCCAAAAGCTTTACAATAGTATTAGTCATCCAATTTTGATCAGATTTAATCAAACTATGATGAGTATAATAGTATTCGCAATTGCTGAGCTTGGATGTGAAATGTCCGTTAAAACAAAATAGTTTTTCATTCAAAAACTAGTTTTTTATGCCAGTCCACATATGGCAGCTATAAGATAATCTTATTCGATTTTAAAAAAGCTTGGTCAACATTTACGGAGCATAACAAATCTTAAAATTGTTGAGTTTGGTTGTGATATATTGAAAAACAAGTGTTTCATACATGAACTCAATCGTTCTAATGGTACTAGCTATATAGCAATTTGATTCGGCCAGTTTTGAAATATATACTGCCTGCATCTGTGCCAAGTTTCTTCAACATAGCTCTAAGGAGAGAGGTTTCTTTGCGTAGAAACAGACAGACCGACGTAAAATAGTTCTGGAAAATATAATTTTAACATTTTTAAACTAACTTTATTTTAGACTTCAATTCGAAACTTTTTAATATATTTAGTATTAACTGATGCGTTATATATATACATTATATTAATATAATTCAATTTTATATTCAATGATTTCAAAGTTTTATTCGTTATCGGAATCCTCCATTTCGACTGAAGGGACTGACTATTTTAAAGAGCTCGTCATATTTGTTACGAGCATCTAATATATCCGAGTTTCCCGGGCCAACGTTAAATTGTTCCAAAGTCATTTTATCATACTTAATCATATTGAGCATCATAACAATGTCGGGTTGAGAGTTTGATTCGGTCAACGAGTAAATCGTTCCAGGGGTGTAACCATCCTGCACTTTAATCCACAATTCAAGTAATTTGAAACGGTCGTGCTCTTCCAAGAAGCCGTGAGTGCATTCTAAATACTTTTTAAAGGTGTCCATATTTAGGTGAAGCGACTTCTCACAGTTCAAATATTTGCCAAAACATTTCTGAAGAACCTAAATTGAAGTGAAGAGATGGTTTGTTTAGTAGGCTTGGTAAAAATATAGGATTTTAAATATAAGTAGAGTTTGCGTACCGTTGTGGTCGTAGATATTAGATCGTCTATGTTGAAAGTGTGGGCTATTTCAAAGATCCCAATCAGATCTGACAAGTTCGAGTTATAGGAACGGACATTAAGTACTTTAGAGCATTTCAATTTGGTGACTGGTGACAACCACTTATCTCCACACTCGATCAATTCAAATAGCGTCTTGTTTGAACAATTCACCAAAACATCTTGATCACAGCCGCTGTAAATAAATTGGCGAAATATTTCAAAAGTCCTGGCATTGACATCCTCCAGGTGTATTTTGCCAGTCGAAGTCTCCATGCAGTCGGAGAGCAACAGACGTTCAAAGAATTCCGAAGAGCTACTTAGGATGACTTTGTGGCAATTGTAGGAGTTGCCCTCCACAATAACGCGAATGTCTGCAAAGTTTTGAGACATGATTAGACTTGAAAGGCGGTTGGATAACCTAGATCAAGGGAAAATATATATGATATATTAATAAAAAACTTAAGTATAGTAGTATAGTATTATTACCATTTTTCCAAGATGTTCTCCATGTTGTTTTCAGTTCTATCTAAAAATATATTTAAAATATGGAGATATATGTATATAGAATTTTATAATTCGTAAGGTAGCTTAAGTTCAGACTTGAAGCGATTAGAATTACAAGTTGATTACATTAAAGCCCCTGCCAAAGGATCAACGCAAAATGAAGATGGTTGGGGCAAAATGTTAAGCATCAAAGCATAATAAGGACGTCATGTAATCCGCCTATTGGCTCCATTCCACGCCTTTAAGGTCCAGCGGCTAACAAATTAATGAGCCTCCTTCCCAAAGCGGCCCTTTGTGTACTTTCTATTTGCAATTTGTTTATTTTGAAACTCTAATAGGATAGGCTAAACGTTGCCTGACAGCGCGAATCAATCAACTGTTGAGGTAAGGAAACAGTCTGATGGGTCTTTCAGGACCCCCCTTCATCTAACATGTTTCTCTTTTAACCCAGTCCGAAATTGATTTATATTTGCTTGGATACGCAACAATACCAACATCTGATCAAGGGTTGCTCGTCTATTTCCCGAATGCTAATTCAATTGACGTTGTGTTCCTTTCGATCTTGTTTGCCATAAGATTCATAGTTTCTGTAAGGTGTTCAAAGAAATGGACAATTTTTTATCTACTTAATAATTTGAAGCTCCTTACACTCTGATTAAAAGATCTTCCACTAACAAGCCTCCCTCGAAACAACACTTTCAATAACATTTTCCAACGTTGTGCAAATGAAAACCTAAAGCCGCATCAAGCGTTATCCTTAGCCCAAGGAGCTAGCGGGACAAAGAGCTCGATATAAGTGCATATTTTGAAATGTCTGGGGGCCAGTCGGTTGTGGCCGCCTCCCTTGGGATGGTTGTATTCCAGATAGGATGACAAAGTCCTTGATATTTTAGCTGTTGATTTGTGCCTTGCTTCAAGTGCTCAGCACAGACCGAATTAGATATGCAATTGTCAATATTTGATGGTCTCATCAATTTTAGCCGCAATTTTGCTACGACAAGCCAATTGAAATGCCTGCCACAGTCAGTGGCACTTCTCTCTGCCCGCCGCTCTCTATCTCTCTCGGTCTCCCTCTGGACGGGGCCAGTCCACCACCAGGTTGTGCCCCGTCGCATCCCGCATTCGTCTCGGGCTGACATTTGACATGATTATGTACATTTGTTGTGCGGCGAGTGTCGTTGCTGCTGCTGTGGCCGCAATTTGCATTCCAGGGGCAGTGGTGTCGGCAGGAGGGTGTGGGTGTGGGGGGCGAAGGAAGGACCAGTAAACCAACCATGCCAAAACTCTAATCTATCAGCGGTTTGTGTGTGTGTGTTTGTTGCTCGACTATTCTGCACTTTTCTTTAGCAAGGCTTTCTTTCACACTTCCTTATTCGTGTTTTTCTCTGTCACACACACACACACACACAAACACAGAGTGTGTGTTCCTGCTTGCCTTTAGAAGTGTCGTCCTAGGCAGAAGTGTCCTTACAGCATTTTTTACTTTGTAACGCAAATTCTGAAGTAAGCATGAATAATGCATGCATTGTGTGTAATTCTTCAAGTACTTTGCCATGCCGACGACAAGCACACATCAGCAAACTCTCTGCCCCTCCAAGCTCGTCTAAAGCCTCCTTTATCCACCCAAAAAACAACCGCTCATAGTCAACCTATTTATATTTTCCTCTTTTTCGCCACCAAAAGTATTCTTTTTTCTTTTCTTTCTGAGCGGTGTCGAAATTTATTGCCCGCTCTTTTGAATTACAAATTTATTTTAATATTTAGGCACATGAAAAGGCCTCAAGTATAAATTTGAAAGTATATATAGAGATACAGGCATATAATTATATTAAATATTTCGGACACTTGATGAATGCTTAACTATTAGTGCAGGAATATGTTTCACTCTTCCAAGGGACGATATAGCGTGATATGCATAGATGTTTTATCTTTAATTAACTGAAGAGTCTTAGAATCCTATAGTTAATCAAATAAGCAATTGAAAGAGCTGGGCTCTTGGAAAGTTTGATAACCCTCAATATTGACAGGAAGGGAGGAATAGCAGGGACCGAAATGGTTAAAAGTAATATACATACATGTATAACAAGTAAGAATGCTATAGTCGAGTATACCTGTATACCTGCAGTAGATTAAGAGAGACTAAAGTATTGTACATGCCAAATCTTAAAGCTTTATTTCGAAAATTGTTACTGTAAAACGGTTTTAATCGATTTGCGGGGAACGGGGGGAGATACCTGAAATATGAAACAAACTTGATTTGCGTATGCTATACAGGTACATACATTCCAAATTTGGTGTCTCTAGCTCTTGTAGTTGCTGAGATCGACGCGTTCATTCGGACAGACAGACGGACATGGCCAAATCGAAATCTCTTTTGATACTGATCAAGAATATATATACTTTATAGGGTCGGAGATGTCTCCTTCTGTCTGTTACATACATTTGCACAGATGTAATACCCCCTTTTTACCCATTTTATGGGTACAAGGAGTAAAAATTACCTTTTAAGCATTATAATCATGAATTATTTGGTGGTCAAACACACAACCAATGTATTTCTGGGATTTTTTTTATTTTTCTTAAAATTGAAACTTACTTTGTGAATATATTTTACGCTCTAAAATAAAATTATTTTTTAAATTTCATATTGAGTTCATATTGTTTAATAATGCAGCAAAATGTAAAAATTTACATTTAAGGGTTTCTGAATTCTTAACTATGTATGTATTCATTAATATTAATAAATATTGTATACACATATGTATACAAAAAAATAAATTATTACTGCATTAATATTTTGTATTATGTGACAAACAAATATTGGAAAATTTTGTAGCTCATTTTTATCAAGTATATTTTCAGAAGTAAAATACTACCAAAAAACCAAAAATCACTATATTTCAATATCATTATTTTTCAGAATTTAAAAAAATCCAATAATCTGTATTTTTTAGAAGTTAAAAAATACCAAGGCGCACTGCAGAATGAATTATTTTTCGCAACGTGTATCTAGGGCAGGTAAGAACCAGGTAATGAAGAGAGCGTAGCTTAGGTTATAGTAGAATTCTTTCGAAAATGTCGATGATAGGGAGTTCTGTAGTCAATTATACTTAATAATAATGTACTACATATTGTCTTTTCAGTAACATTCAGCACATCTAAATTATTTATAAGTCTGCCTGCACCATTGTATAGGATGGTTTGAGGAATTGTTCTGTTTACTGTGCTATAATCTATAATTTTGTCGTTAGTTTTGCTATTATAATAAGCGGAACCAGAGACAGCTGTGGGAAATTTGCCAAAGTGGGTTACGCATGTTGAAGGGGCCCAAGACGATCCGAGCACCGCGGAAGCCACTCGATTGCCTTTGCAATGGCTCTATAATTCTGCTTGAGACGCAAAGTGGACACCAGAAGTGGTTGGCTATTTCAATTTTGCATTATTTAAGCGTACAGTTCTATTAACTGGGCGTTCCTGGGTGAAGAGTACTTTCTTGGGATTGATTATTGATTTAAGTCATAACAACTTGGTAGCGGAGCTCGCACCGATTGCAGGAAACGGAAATTACTTATGAATTACCTTAATAATGCAAGTAAAAGCAGCGCCTGATGGTGGGTGGCTAGGCGAAAATATCTGTTTCTGACATGCTATATCCAAACATATTATTAAAAGGGTTTGTGTATCAATCAGAAACTTATAAAATTGTTGGAAAAACTGCTGTCAATCATCTGTCAATGAAAAAGCCACTACAGCTCAAGCCTTGGCTAAAATCTTCACTTTTATAGAACTGAAAGGATTAGAGAGAGTTCTTCAGGCCGCTTTAAAAATTCTAGCAGAGCAGCGCAGCCAGTGAAACTTTACGAATGATGCACAACGAAGAATCAAAACTCAGGCGCTCTCGAGAGAGTAAAAAATAAATGTTTGCTCTGCTTGAGTAGTTCAGCAGGTATTGAATTTGTTATATATTAAAGTATATAAGTTTTCTGATAACAAAAAACAATTGTGCACTTTTCTTTTTATTTTAGCAGAATCTCTTCAACTCTTTGTTCTGTTCTTCTGATCTCATTTAGCTAATATGTTAATGTATTCTTGCCATACTCTAATATGCCCAATTAAAGTGGTGCTTAAATTTAGCGTTCTATTTTGGTGACCAGCCCTAGGTATATAATGCTATTAGTGACCTCCCAACCCAGCTCTAAGCTTAAAAATTACAAAAATTGCTGCTGCCTTCCACTGAAAATTCACTTTGTCATTTACGCAGCCATTAGCTGGAGCGACAAAACGAATTCCTTGCTGGCCCATGTCACGTCAAGAAGTGGCTAAGCCACCTACCACCTCCCACCTACCAGCTACCAGCTACCGACTATCACCCACCACCCACCGCCCTTCCAAGCTGACCAAATGAGCAGCAGCCTTCGGCTGGTGGCCCCAAAGTGGCCAACTTTCCATGGGGCGGGGCAACGACAAAGATTCAAACTTTTAAAAGTTTACAGCTTTTCACTTTTTTCTTTTCAATTTAAGCGACGAAGCTGTATGGCCCAAACCAAAGACCCGCCAGACTGGGCCCAAAAAGTAGCCACGGTACCGTCGTTAATGGTTTTTGCAAAACTTACGAAACAAACTACACCATTCCTGACATAGACGGCCTGCCAAGCTCCCAGCATCTAGCTTCAGGTCCAGGTTTAGGTCCACGTCCTGGTCCAGCTCCAATGAGCAAACGGTGCGTTGAGCACGTCAAAGTCGTCACTGACTTGAAAAGCGGGGGGTATGGGGACAGCTACTGGGCAGCCAGAGGTTACATCGTAAAGTAGTCAGAAGGAACATATACAAGTACAAAATGTGAAGACATTTCTATTCTACGACATTTCTAACCTCAAAGAACACATACAAGTACCGAAAATTAAGACGTTTCTAACCTCAAAATCGGTTAAGGCACACCACACAATTTACTTTTTAGAAGAAAATTGATATTTTTATAACTCTTATTTGGCTCTACTTTTGTAGTTCCAACTTGCTGGAGAATTGTTTAATTTATAAAGAAAACTAACCGTTTTTATAAAAGATATTTTGCTCAACTTCTAAAGTTCCAACTTACTTGAGATTTATATGATTTTATTATCTTATTAAAAAAAGATATTAGCTCTAATTCTGTAGTTACTACTTAGTAATGATTTAAAGGCTTTTTAGTATCTTGTAGACCTTATCCTTTTAAACATTCGAAGAAGGTGTTTTGCCAAACTGCGAGGTATGGTAAAGATATGTTATCTCTAGAAACAAATGCAAATAACTTAGTTGATTTTGCGGTGTTGACTACCAAAAGAAACGATAACCGATAACGATAATCGCCTTACCAGAATAGTGGTAACTCTGGACAAAGCGTGTAAGATCTTAGGCAACACAAATGAAATTCACTGAGCAACCCTCGTGCTGGGAACGCACAATGCAGCGTAATGTCACGTACTTTCACTTTTCTGCTTTCGCCAACCCCAACCCCAGCCTCAGGGCCCCAGCTCCAGCTCCCGTCCCAGCCCCAAGCCGGAGACGGTACCGGGTCCGTGTCAGCAGCAAATGGGCATTGCTTGGTTTCAATGCGTCGCCCTTCGACAACGAACCTATTCAGAGGCTTCATGCGTTTGAATTCTATTAGCCGGAGAAAGGATTTGGCTGTGCTTTGAATGCGATGGAACAGGGAGCCGGCAGGTTTGAGGAGGGGCTCTGTTGCTGTCATAAGCACTTTTGCAGCGTGGCCGTATCTTTGGCAATGCCTCCAGTCCCGGTCCCCCGGTCCGGCCGTTACGTTTCGCCATTTACCCAGGGGTGTATTTTCATCATTTTCGTTTGTGGGCTTCGCCCGGTTGCCCGGCTGGAGCTGCTCCTTGCTCCGTGCACATCCAATTGACATTTCAGCTTAAGTCATTGTATACGGCAGCAACACACATACAAAACGAAACCCAGAGACGACCCCGGACAAGTAGCAAGCTAAAGCCGACATCCTACCAACCCATCAACCCACCATACTACCCAGTCGTCAGTCAGCTATTCAGACAGCTCGGGTCTCCCTGTTCCGGAGACGGTGTCGCTAGGCGAAAAACAAAGCGCAAGGAAGGAAATAAAGTGCAAAAGCTGCAACGCCAACAAAGGCGCACACAATTACAGCGCACTGTAAGCGCTAAGGTGGGGGTGTGCGGGTAATGGAGTTCGGGTGCGGGCTTCGTGTTTACATAAAAACATTTAGACTGATCCGGAGATAGGCGCCGAGCGACGCTGCTGTAACGGGGTTTGTGTAAATCCACCAAAATGTGGGTTAACGCAGGGTGTGGAAGGGAAAGAGAAATAAGTAGAAGCAAAGGAAGAGATAAAGAGGGAAAAAACGATTCTGCCATCTGATATGTCCAGTAAAGAACTCCCAAAGGGAACTTATAATTTCGGACCTTATTCGATTTTCGTCAAATTATTATAAGCAAATTTTGTATAACCTTAAAAAAGCAATTTTTTATAGGATATAACCTTATAAAATATCTTTTAAATTTATAAATCATTTTCGTAAGAAGTCCTCTCGTTGCGTTTCCTTTGGCTGTTAACTTTGCTGTTAATACATTCTAAATAAGCTCTTGTCTATTGGTTTGGAATTTTTAAGGTTATGTTGAGAAATCTTCAGAGTTTTTCCTTTAATTGCATAAATAAAATTGGATTAAAACCTTTCTTGAATAAAAAGTAAATATGTAATTATAATATTATAAAGAACAGACTCAGGTAATACAATTTTGTACAATTACAATTTTAACATCAAATTTTTAGGTCAAAATTAATCAAAACAAGTAAGAATGCTATAGTCGAGTATACCCGACTACGAAACTCCCTGTACCCAGGTCAAAAATTTCCGATCGCATCTTCGTTAACTTACACATACATACACAGATACGCACACGCACGAGCCACAGCGCAAGCCAGGCATTTTAAGTTGTGACTGTGCTTCTTCTTCCCTTGCTGCAGCACTGAATCTTCTTTCGTGAATAACTTAGGTGTTTATTATCCGATCGACTTGAAATTTGGACAGTAGATTAAGAGGGACTAAAGTATTGGACATGCCAAACCTTAAAGCTATATCTTGAAAATTGTAACTGTAAAACGGTTTTTATCGAATAGCGGGGGAACGGGGGAGATATCTCAAATCTAAAATAAACTTGACCTGCTCCCGCTATACACGAACCTACTTTCCAAATTTGGTGTCTCTAGCTCTTATAGTTGCTGAGATCCTTGCGTTCATACATACGGACAGACAGACGGACAGACGGACAGACAGACGGACATGGCCAAATCGAATTCTCTTTTGATACTGATCAAGAATATATATACTTTATAGGGTCGGAGATGTCTCCTTCTGCCTGTTACATACTTTTGCACAAATCCAATACCCCTTTTTACCCATTTTATGGGTACAGGGAGTAAAAACAAAAGAAGTTAAGTTGTCTTGTAAAGTTCCCAGCATTATAGCGTTTCCGTTTTCTATACTACCAGCCTATACATAAGTTTGTCATAGCTGAAACGATTTCCCTGTTATTATTCTATTTCGTGTTTTTATTTTTTCCACTTCCTTTAATTTGGAAACTAGTTATTTTCTTTTTTAGACACAAATTGTTTTTTTTTTGTAGCTCTAAATTTAATTTTAAATTTTCGAATGTCATTTGAAAAAGTATGCTGAAGTAGTTAATTTTTTGTTTGATATTCCGGCGTAAATCCAAAACTTGACTGACTATGTGTGTAGTACTTGTAGTACAGCCAAAGTTGCAGGAAAGTTCCGAGTCCTTTTGTCAAGTGCCTGCCTCAGCTGTCGAGTAGCTGATTTCTGGTGCTGCCAGGCAGCAACTGTCGCCGCGAAGAAGGAAGCAAATGAAGGCAATATCTCAAATGGGAACCACATAAACGAAATAATAAATACCAAATGATTTCATTATGAATGTCAGGCAGACATTTATTGCCGAACAACCGTCTATCAGCAGGGCCAAGGGAATATTGGATGGAGGGTAGTAGCATTATATTTGGTGGCATTTCTTTCATTACAAGAAATTGCGAGGGCAAAATAAAAAAAATTTCTTAATTTCGTTTCATTTCATCAGCAGCGGCGACAAGATTTACAACATACTGAGAGCATAAAATAAAAATCTTTTCTCTCTTATGTGTGTGTTTGGTTTTTTCTTCTTCCTTTCTTGTTGTTTGCTAAAATGCCAGCGAGGGGCGAGCGAAATAAATAAATAAAATAAAAACCTTAGAAATAGAATGAATAAAAATACTCGAACGTACAAAAGGCAGCGCCCAACAGACAATGCTTCGTTTTCCTATTGCCCCACTACACCACCCCAGCCCAACCCTCCCAGCCAGAAGGCGTTGACAACGTTAATAGTTATGGGTGTGCCGGCATGGGGAGGGGGTGGGGCTTGCTACACCACCCAATTGGAACGCATATTTCTGCGAATGCAATAAAACGCACATGTGTTTCCAATCGTCTTGGTGTCCTGGTTGTCCTCGTTTCAAGTCCACCCACACTCCACCCACGCCACGTCGTTGTCGTCATAATTTCGGTGTGGTTGGCAAATAAATTTGATTTTGAGCGAATTTTCTGAAGATTGACTGACTGCTTGACTGTGTGAGTGACAGACGGACAGACTGACATTCGCTGGAATCAGGATGGCCTCCCCCCCTGAACTGTAGTTAACTCTAGGGATCGCTGCTCACCAGGGCAACTTACTTTTGCTGAGTTTTGCGATTTCCGCCATGGAACTGTTCATTGACCTTCCATTGTGCAAAACGACCACCCTCTGCCTCCTACTCACGCCGTGACAGCAACCCACCCACACGAAAAGGAAATTGAAACCGTATTCAAGTAATAATAATTCAAACAATGTTATTTTCGGAACGCAACACTAGACAATTCAAAGCGTTGCTAAAAGGAATTTAATATAAGCGAAATGAATAATTCAGATTTCTATGTTTATAGATAGAAAAGTTTGCCCTGGACTTGGCAGGAATCAATTTCCTTGATTCCTTTTCTTTCCCAACCCAGAACCTAAGGACTTGTTGACAATACGCATTTTACTAATTGACAAATCAGCTTAAATTGACTTTAATTTATTAATTGAAGCCAGTTTTCATATACACTTTTTATTTTGGAAAGCCAAAAAGAAGAGAATATCAGCTATACATATTCGGACACAGATTTACATCCTTGCAGAAAGGTTTATCATACAAAAACAAGCAATCGTTCCTATAGTTATATGATAAACTAATCCAGTTTTAAAAAAAAACAATATGTACAAGGTATGTATATTAAAACTCGATGTTTATAAGGTTAGTTGTTTCTTATACAACTCTTCCCTCTATAGATTGTTCCTATATCCGCACCTATAAGACATAGTAGCTTCTAGTTATTCAAGTGTATTATTAATTGTATAAAGAACTAAATCCAAACAAGAAATAATTAAGTAAATGTACATACATACATACATATGTACTAAACTGATTCATTCGGTTAAGTTTTGTATTTTTCTTTTCCCCTTCCTCATTAACAATAGTATTCAAAATAAAATATTGTAAAAATGTATACACTGTGAGTATGTTAAAACTGGAAAACAAATCTAGAAAGACAACTTATAGATTGTTATGACCCAAGTTACAATTGTTAGGATTACGCGGAATCTAGTTTATAAATTAGAAGATAATTGCAAGTTATGACTGAACTTTAGATACAACTAAATATATCAGACGCGACTACACAAATAGCTACCCTCGCATAAGGATAATTCACTGCTCTGGCAGGACAAGGCAGACACAGCGGAGGGGGGCCAACCCAAAGGACAAACATGCCAAAGGCAAGGACAAAAGTCAAAGCTGATGCCGGGCGACTCTCAGAGGTGTTGCCAACAGGAAAAGCTTCAAATCAGCAAAAAAGGAAGAAAAGGAAGGACAACTGAGGGCAGGGGAAAGGGAGCCAAGCAACTACACATTTAGTGTTTATTTCGCATTTATTGAGGACAGTCGGGGCGGTCTCGGGGGGTTGGGTGCTAGCAATAGAATGAAATCAGCAAGAAATAAATGTCCTTGTCGCATATACTCGTTGAACAGCCTGTCAAAGCTCCCTCCACACACACACACACACACACAATCGCATGTATGTATATAATATACGAGTATAAATTGTTTCCAGGTCATTGGTTATCCAGCCACAGAAATACGAAAATGAAATTAAGTACAAAATGAACTAAACCCAAAAATCATATGACGTTCATGATTATGATGAGAACAACGACAAGGATGACGGCTTTCCTGCCAAGAAGCCAGTGCAGAAATGCTCGCTTGAATGATTGTGTAAAGGAACCAGACAGAGGAGCAGGAGCAGGGGTACTACTGCCCACTCGTCTGCAAGCTGGCCACGTTAATATTAAAGTACATTCTTTTGACCTCTTGCGAATGAGGCCTCAGTTGATGCGTGCAATTTTAATGGTCAAAACATTTTGCCAATTACATATCAGGCACGTTTCAAACCAACATTTCGCTTTTAATTTTTGTTTAAGATAAAGATTCGATTAACTTCCTTTTGATTATACAGTAAACAAGAAACATCGGCTTTCTTCGGCGTGCCGAAAATAAACACCCTATATAATGTGGTCAAATTTAAAGCAAACTTTATCAAGAATAATAAAACTGCTGAGTTTGAATAAAATATCTGTAGCAACAAGTGTTTCATAAACTCATTTTTCATCCGATTGTTTCTATGATAGCTATAAGATATAGTGGTTCGATTTGTACCAAAGTTCGCCGGCTTGTACAGAACATCATGAGACTTTTATTAGGAATATATGTACATATTTATAACAAGAGAGTTTTTAATAAAACTTCAACTGATCAATCCTGTGGCAGTTCCTATTGCACAACTCTCGCTCAACCCTCCACAAGGTTACAAAAAGAAGTCAATTTTGAAAGGAAAATTTGAGAAGGCACTTTTCAATGAATGAATTCAGTACTTTAGGTAATTAAGCCTGTTTCCATATCCGATTACGATCGAATTGTTGCGAATCGAAATTCCTAGCAGGCTTAAATTCCGAAAAGCGATTTGAAAAGTATACGATTGCTATTTCATGCGAAAACATCGCAAATGATTCTCGGAAAAGGCAACCAGCCTGAATTCCTAAAGTAATTCTAACTAAGTGTGGTTTTCCAACAACTAATGCAGTAATATTGATGATCTTACATTTCCAGATCATACTGGATACTCTGATACGAACTTTTCTCCATAATCTCCCACTGGCAGTGCTAAGAAGTTCCCGTTAATACGTACATACATACATACATATGTATGTAAATATGTACATACATACATACATATTTATTTATGCTGCCTGCCATTTGAATAAAGTGTTTGCTCTTAATAAACCCATTTCGCTAAGCACTTTGTCAGAGTGAAGGGTGCTAGCGGGGGCTCGCGGGGGAGTACATTTGCAAATTCAACTGTTTCCGTTTGTGCTTAACGCCCCGCCGCCCCCACCCTTGTACAATGCCACTGGGGTCCCACCCTCGTCCACACGCATTTTACTGTTATTTCAGCATTAAAAGTTCATTCGAGTGGCAAAGGAAGTGAAAACAATTATCTGCAGGAAGGTGAAACATAAATCCTCGAATCCAAAAGTAAATTGCAAATTTCGTTTATTGCTTTCTATGTCACACGGCGCACCAACCGCCGCCGACCGCCCACCGCCCACAAGAATTGCGGTTAAATCGAATCGATATTTTATGTTATCGAATTTATTATGCAAACACACTCAACGCTAATGCCAATTGGTGTTGAGTTGCCAAAAAAGACACACGCGCCAGGGCACTAAGCCCATATATCCAAATATCCACCCTAGAATCCAGGTGCATACGCACACATTCATGCACAAATATGTACAAATACATAAGATCCATAAGGACTGACAGGCATCAACTTGAGGAATTGTATAAACAAGCAATTCGGGATTCCCCGCAATGGTTTCTGGCCCGCTCTGTTTAGCATTAAGTGCGATTATGGCTATTGGCATTGATGATGTTTATGGCTTCTACCTCATTTATCAAATTAAATACGGCTAAAATGCCTGCCGGCTGTTTGCAATTGGCTAAGCACCCTATGATTAACAATAAATTAGACACACTCCTTACAAATGTATGCACTTACCTGGCGGAATCAATAAAAATTCAGAAACTGTTAATTAAACTTTTTCAGCAAACGCACGCGGACTCTCTGACTAATTCTTTGTAACAGTGTGACCGAATCTCGAACGCAAGAATATACAATTTCATTTGCCCAGTGTGTAGTGTTGTAAAATGTACCAAAATATACCAAAAACTATACTATGCTCTATTTGGAATTTGTAAGCAAATTAAACAGGTACACACTGGTTTCCAAAAGTTTTGCAGATAAGTAACGATAAGTTAAAAGCAATAAAATGGAAAATATGAATTGTAGGTAATACTAACAATAATATTTAAGATTTTATTTGAATCATATTTCATAATTTGCCAATCCACCAAAATATATATAATAAGACAATTTTCCGTCAAAATAAGTAAAAATGTTGGTAATATAGTATTATTATTGCACTATCGACAGTACGATTGCCATATTGAGGCAAGAGTAAATATCGATAGTATAGAGATACATTAATAAATCAATCGATTAATCTTAATATTTCATTTTAATATTTATAAAAAACATTCTTGTGTAGAAAACACATCATTTACATTGTGGTGAATAAGATAAAAATGTTCGTGAACATATATTACTTATCGGTAGTTTAAGCTTAAAAGTATTATTACGGATACGGTTTTCAGTGATTGCCAAAATAAACTGTGTATGGGACTGAACGACAAGAATGAAACAAACGAGACACAAATAAACACTAATTAATTTGGTTTAAATATTTAATAAGCAATAAAAACTATAGCTTGGTGTACAGATAGATGGCGACGATCAGGCCGTATAGACCCAGTACCTCTGCAAAGATCAGTATCAGGATCATGCCCACAAATAGACGCGGCTGCTGGGCCGTTCCACGTACACAGCAATCTCCAATAATGCCAATGGCAAAGCCCGCCGATAGTCCGGCCAGGCCCACGGAGAGACCAGCTCCCAGCTGTATGTAACCCTTTTGTATGGTATAGTCATCGTTCAGGGAGCCGGCTATAAGTACTGCCACAACTAGGCCATATATGGCTATAATGCCAGCCATGACGACTGGTATAATGGATTTCATAATAAGCTCCGGCTTGGAAAGGGCCATTGTTGCAATACCCACGCCGGAAACCGCCGTGCCGTATGAGGCTCCCAGTGATGAAAAAATGATGGCTGAGGCAGCTCCTATACCCCCCATGAAATAGGCATAGCTGGGTTTATCGTTGGCAGCTTCGGCGGTAGACATTATCCTTGCTTCAGTAAGATGTTCAGGATTATTAAATTTCTTCTAACGTTTTAAAACCGATATTGAAATCGGAGAGATATATGAAAACGCTTTCAGGCAAACAATTTCCGTACAAGTGTTGCCCTAGTAGTGACGGATAAGTGTTGCCCTACTTATTTTTCAAACGATTTTTTGCAAAACAAACAACAAACTGAAGGTTTTTCCGCTTATTTTGTATCCTAAGTGTGCGACCCAATCAAGTGCAACTAATTTTCATTTACAGTTTTCAATTTTTTTATGATAATTCTAATATTTATGCACAGGCTGATATACATATTTGCCATTGTAGATAACAAAAAGCGTTAAAAGTATATTATTTATATGCATTTGGTTGTTGTTGCTGTTGCTGCTCTGTTTTGTTGCTGCTAACGAGGTTTATCTTTATGTGCCGTTAAATTTTCCGGCTACCCATAGAGTGTAGCGCCAGCAAAAACGTGAAAATTTATGGCTCGGGTCGTGCTGGGGGTTTTGGTAACCCAAGTAAGCCCCAAGCAAACAAGCCGCAATGCGAATTCAGACTATTGAAAATCGAAGCTGCGGTTTTCTTTTTGCATATTCTGAACACTTTTGGTATTTCTTTCCCTTTTCGCACTTGTTTCAATTAAACAAATTGGAAAATATGAACCCTAGCTGAGCTCTGGGTAGGGTGGGGTTGGGGGTTGGGGGTTGGGTGTTGGGGTTTTGGTGTGTCTGGGGCGTGAGCTTCAAATGCGCAGCGGTTCTTCCCACAAAACAAAATGGAAATTCGTTTCTGGCACCGCTGGGAGCGCAGGGTGGGCCACATTGGCAACTGGGAAGGGGAGGTTCATTTGCTGCTAGCTCTGAATGACAACGACAACGACAAGGACAACGACAACGACAACTGCTCAATCCCTGCACGGCCCTGGTCTGATATAGCAGCTTCATGACATTTTTATTTGTGCGCCAGGAATGTTTTGCATTTTGAATATTTAGCGAGGCAACCGCTTTTTGGGTTCCTTGGCGGGGTTCTGCTGGTTTTATGGGGTTCGCTTCTGTTTGGTCCTGTGATTGTTAGGTGGGAGCTATGTGTGGTGTGTGCATATATGTGCCGTCGGGGAATTTATGCGCAAGGACATTTCGGCTGGTTCCCTGCCATAAGCAAGATGAATTTTCGAAATTTTTAAGAGGTAGGCCAACGGCAATTGCCAAGTTAAGGACTTTCCTATGGCTGTTCAATAAGTGCACATGTGTACCATTGGAAGGTGAAATCCACCCAAAATTCATTCATATTTAATGTGCATAAATGATTACTTGGTATACAGATAGATGGCAACGATCAGGCCGTAGAGACCCAGTACCTCTGCAAAGATCAGTATGAGAATCATGCCCACGAATAGACGCGGCTGCTGGGCCGTTCCACGCACGCCGGCATCTCCCACGATGCCAATGGCAAAGCCCGCCGCCAGTCCGGCAAATCCCACAGATAATCCGGCAGCCAGATGAATGTAGCCCTTGCGTATGGTATAGCTCGGCGAGAGCGAGCCGGCAATCAGCACCGAGACAACCAGTCCGTAGATGGCTATAATGCCAGCCATGACCACTGGAATGATGGACTTCATGATTAGCTCGGGGCGCATCACTGCCATGGCTGCAATCCCAGTTCCGGACTTTGCGGTGCCATAGGCGGCGCCCAAGGATGAGAATATGATGGCCGAGGCAGCACCCATTCCGCCAAAGAAGAAGGCATACGGCGGCTTATCCTCCTCGCTTTCGGGTGCAGGTTCCGACATTGTTCACGTTCAAATTCTTACAGTTAGAAAGACTACTTCTTCAACTGCCTAGAGTAATTGAAGGTTTTTAAATTATAGCTTTTTAGATTTAATTTTGTTTTTTTTTCGATATTTCGGCGACTGATTGCTGAACAAGTCAAATTCAGTTTGGCAAGAACGACAGATACAACATAGAAAGCACTTTGTTTGATTTTTGATTTAATATTAAAGGCTTACTTAGTTGATTTTCCATACAGGTGAGATTTTATAAGGCCATTAATGAATGCTATAGAATTTGATAAATATTCTACTTTTCACAGTTGCGATTTATAAAACCACTGAAAATCAAGTTTCTGACTCGAGTCCCGAGCTGGGATATGGATGTTGTTATAAATATAGTATAGTACTATATTTATAAATAATAATCAAGTTTCTGGGCCACTATAGCTTTAATAATTGATATAATTACCATAAAGCAATAAAAATCAATTAAGCAACAAGTAAGAATATAATATTTGAGTCGAGTATACCCGACTACAAAACTCCCTGTACCCAGGTCAAGAGTTTCCAATCGCATCTTCGTACACTTACACATATATACACAGATACGCACACGCACGCACGCCCAGCGCAAGCCAGGCATGTTAAGTTGTGGCTGTGCTTCTTCTTCCCCCCGCGCTGCAGCACTGAATCTTCTTTCGTGAATAACTTCCGTGCTTATTATCCGATCGACTTAAAATTTGAACAGTAGATTAAGAGTGCCCAAAGTATCATACATGCAAACCCCAAACCAAATCCCAAAGCGATATATTTAAGACTGTTACTGTAAAACGGTTTTTATTGAACAGCGGGGGTGTGAGGGGGAATATCTCGGATCCGAAAGAAACTTGATTTGCGTATGCTATACAGGTACATACATTTCAAATTTGGTGTCTCTAGCTCTTGTAGTTGCTGAGATCGACGCGTTCATACGGACTGACGGACATGGTCAAATCGAATTCTCTTTTGATACTGATCAGAACGAACATATATACTTAATAGGGTCGGAGATATCTCCTTCTGCCTGTTACATACACTTGCACATATTTAGTACCCCCTTTTTACCCATTTTATGGGTACAGGGAGTAAAACGGATATATATGGGTTATGGCTAAAAACTAGTTTTGTTTCATGTTTCCAAATTCACTTTCGAATTTAATTAATTTGCTGTACAACTTTTCCCTGGAAAGAAAGGATATTCATTTATATGTATAGATTTATGCATACAAATTAATATGCTATATTTTATTGCGAAAACAACTATTGGTGGGAATGGGCAAAAACAAAACATCGATACGAAATGTATTTGAAATGATACGTACAGGGCTGTTCTAAAATTTACTTTTGAATTACTTCCATAGAAATGTGGGCATCAAAGTTTTTTTTTTTTTTTTTTTTTTTTTTGGACGTTGATGTACTAAACGGGCAGTACATTCAAGTGGCCCAAACGACACCAAGCACGGGCTTGTTAACGCGCGGACCCAGGCAAAATGCCAAGAAACCCACCTCCCGCCCAATCGACCGAGGGGCGCGCCGCATAACGTGCGGTAACGAAGATCGCGAAACATATAAATACGAACAGACTAAATAAAAGTTCTACATAAATTAAACAATATACAAAAAACTATAGATTACACAGATAACATAAAATTGAAGTTCTAAGTACGGAAATAGAACTAGCATTACATATTAAATGATAAAGATTGTTATAATTAGAACATATGATACGAAAAGGGTTATGGATAGCATAGTTAGTGTTACAAACTTGAAGACAAAGGGGAAGAAAGTTTCTGGAATTTCTGATCGGAACTGCAAAACTAATCTGGCTAATTAATTCAGAAGAATCAATTTCGCCTTTAATTAGTTTGTGTAAAAAAATTACACCAAGCATGGTTCTACGATCAGAAAGAGAAGGAAGATTTATTAGTAAAAGTCTACTACGATAAGAAGGCAAGTGAGTATTAGGATTCCAGTTAAGACCCCGGAGTGCAAAGAGAAGAAATTGTTTTTGAACCGATTCTATTCTATCCTGATGAATCTTGTACTGGGGACACCAAATACAAGACCCATATTCAAGAATAGGTCGAACAAGCGAAGTATATAGAGTTTTAGTAATGTAAGGATCGTTAAATTCTTTAGACCAACGCTTAATGAAACCCAGGACACCAAAGGCACGATTAACGGTGGAAAAGATATGTTTGTCAAACTTAAGCTTGGAATCTAAAAGGATACCCAAATCATCAACCGACTCAATTCGAACAAGCGGCTTACCATTAAGAATATAACTGTTAAAAAAAGGCATTCGCCTGTAAAAGGACATTACTTTACACTTACCACAATTAAGATTTAATAAATTTACCCGACACCAGGCTTGAAAACTGTCAAGATCAGTTTGCAACCTTTGACCAGATAAGAAATCAGTAGATGACAGACAAAGTTTAACATCATCGGCATACATCAGCACCCGAGAGTAATTTACGACAGAAGGAAGGTCATTGATGAAAAGAGTAAATAATTAAGGGGCCAAGATGACTTCCTTGTGGTACTCCAGAAGTAACTTGAACAGACTTAGAGACAAAGCCTTTGAAATAAACCTTTTGGGTTCTAAGAGTTAAATAGTTAGAAATCCAAAGAATTAAGTTATTTGGAAATCCTAGAAGATGAAGCTTGTGAAGTAAAAGAGAATGATTAACAGAATCAAAAGCCTTACTGAAATCAGTATAAATAACATCTGTTTGCATTTTAGATTGAAATCCCTAATAATAAGAGAAGTAAATTCCAATAGGTTAGTGGTAGTAGATCTATATTTCTACATACCATGTGCAGGGTGAAATTATAGATCTACATAAATGTTGAAGTTGAGAAGTTATTAATTTCTCAAAAATCTTAGGAATAGCAGACAACTTAGAAATACCTCTATAGTTCTCGACATTAGACTTGTTTCCTTTTTTATGGAAAGGAATAATAAATGATTCTTTCCAAATATTGGGGAAAGAACACAACTCCAGGACAATTTAAAAAACAGAACAAATAATGGCTTAAAAATACCTTCAGCACAGTACTTGAGCACACTAGCCTGGTACTCCATCAGGTCCCGGAGAAAATACGGGGTTAATAGACTTCAAATCACGTAGAAGCGAGCTTTCAGTGATTAAAGGCCCAAAAATGCAATTGGAGTTAATTACCTGATAAGGATAAGGCGAAAGCAATTGATAAGGTGGTGAACTGTAAGTCGTTTGAAAAAATTCGGCAAAAAGATCGGCGATAGCCTGATCTGAGTCAGCTGTCTTTTTTTCAAAAAATACAGTTGATGGAAATGTTGATGACCTACGCTTCGCATTAACGAAGTTATAAAACCTTTTAGGATCCCGCTGAAACTGTAACCTACAGCTCCTGAGGTAGTTGTTATAACAGTGTAAATTAAGTGCAGAGAAGTTAGATCGGGCAATCAAATAGCGAGAGAAATCCGAGGAAGGCCAAATTCCTGAACTTTTTGTACAATCTCGACTTTCTATTTTTTAAGTTTATCAATTCACGATTCACGTGTAAACCACACAGGTTTGTTAGACCTACGAGGGTTACAAAACGGGACACAACAATCAAATAATGAATTTAAGGTAGAATAAAAGTAATTGATTGCACAATCCATGTCTCTACACATGTACAGCTGGGACCAGTCAGTCTGGGATAGGAGCTGAGCAAGTTTAGTAAAATCGGTTTTCCGAAATTGTCGAACTCGCTCAGCCGGTTCTCTACCAGGGCTTGGCACACTGGCTGGTAAGTCAATCAACACCTCCAAAGTTGGGTGATAAGGATCTTCAGGAGTGGATATAGGTTCAGTACGGGAGACAGAATAGAATGAGGAATCCAAGACAAAAACAAGATCAAGCATTTTATGTGAAGAATTTGGGATATCATTGATTTGACACAATGACATCCCAAATAAACTTTCAATAAAATCGTGCTGAGATGTGGGAGTCAACACGCTAGAATCGGACTTGAAGACCAGGTAGTTCCGGCGATATTAAAGTCACCAAGAACTACAAGAAAATCAAAAATCACGATCAGAAACCATAGATGAGACAGATTGTATAGCAGAAGCATGCAAAGAATAAATAGAAATATCGGAAGAAGGTGGAATATAAGAACAAGTAATATAAAAGCAAATACTGGACATACACAATTTTACAGCAACAAATTCAATATCTATACAATTATTGATTATTACAAGCTCCGATGATAAATCAGCGTCAACAGCAATAAGAACACCACCACCACGACGAGGGGTGCGATCTTTTCTATAAATGGAGAATTTGTTAGACAGGATTTCAGAATTAAGGATGTCGGGCCTTAGCCATGTTTCAGAAAAGGCAACGACATGGAAAGGAAAAGTTAGGCTATTTAGATAAAGATTACTAAGTTTACTACAAAGACCTCTTACATTCTGATAGCCAAGTGAGAGGGAGGATGTTAGTTTTTTGAACTATCAGATATTACAATAGGTGGGTTAGAACTACCACCGGAAGAAGGAAGTGAAATCGGAGGCCGATTTTCTTTCGTATACCGATATTCTTTCATAACTAAGTGGTCGGGCCAGAATTCTTTGCAACAAATATTGTTGAAATATTCAGCCGGAACACTTATTTTAAATGACGAAATTTCCCGAGAATACGTAAATTTGAATTTTTCCACCGTAATGTGGGCTTTAGATTTGGCCTGTATAAAGGCCTTCACATCATCAGATGTAGTATCAGGGGCAAGCCTGGAAACAAAGATTTGTTTCCGTGGTGGAATTCCTATAAGGGTCTTCTTAGCAACCAAAGCAGTTGCATCCGCTGGAGCCACAGCATTGGTTGCTAGACCAGTTGTTTCGACCGGTATATTATCACTAGGCTGTTGATCCGGATCAACAGTGTTAATAACCAGCGAATCAGAATGCTCTACGGGGTCAGAAGGAACAACATCCATGGGTACGATGCTATTCTCGTCACTTCTGATTATTGAATTATGAGGAGAGGGGGACGATAAATTTATTAATTCTAACTGTTTATTAGTTGCGGATGAAATGGAAGCATGTGTGTGTGGGGAGTTGCAGTTCATTGGGGCCAATAGACAGCCTAAAATTAGCCTTCTTCCGTTTTGGGGACTCATTCAAAAGTTTCATACTTTTGAATTCGTTCTCCAAGACGGAAAAACCATCGAACAGTTTTTTGAACCGCCCGAATATGTCACCAAAGCCTTTCTTAGTCTGCCTCATGAAACCCATGATGTCCCGTTCAACATCCCTACAGGATACACATGTCCACTTGAGGCCAGATTTTGACTCAATCTGGTCCACAATTCTGCCGTTTAGGCCAGCACATTTTTCGTGTGACACATTATCACACAGCCAGCAACAAACAAAGCCCATCTTCGAGTTTGCTCTAACCTGGCAATTTTTATTGTAACAGACAAACATTATAGTAAAAAGGAATTTAAATATAAGAAAATAGAATATAAAAAAGATAAACAAAAAATAAAATAAAAAGCAAAAGAACCAAAAAGAATGTAAAAAGAACGGAAAGGCACCCTAGGGTTAAACAACTACCGCCCGCTGATTTGTACTTACAAACGCAATAACAACACAAAGCGCGGGCGCGACGACCGAAACTCACAAACGGATTTCTAACAGAAAAGACCGCGACCAACACCAACAACACAACTAATGCAAGCGCGGGAGAGAGATAAAAAAAGAGAATGAAGTGAGTACACACAAAAACAAGTTATATGCAGACAGCAATGCAACTGCAAAATCAAACAGAATGCTTGGCTGCAGTTTGTTGTTGTGTATAGGCACAAAAATTTTAAATTTGCAAATAAAGCACAAATAATTACAATTAAAGTTCAACACAGGTGTTTAACACAACCGAATGAAAACACACGTCACAAATATAAAACTTGCAATTTAATAATTGCTAAGAACGAGGAAAGAAAAATTAACTGCGAGGCGCAAGAAAAAAACACGTCCGTTTTGATAGTAAGCTATAATATAATATATATATATAATTTAATTAATTTACTTTTAATCAGGCAGATATGGATCTCTATATATCAACTAGGTAGATTCTAATATAATTATTAACAAAAAAAATCAAGATAATAAATTTTCTTTTAAAAATAACCTACAATATACCTATGCCTGACTTGTGGAATTCTATAGAATTCATTTGAAAGTAGAAACCGAAATAGACCTGATAGTAAGGGATACATATTTTACACTTGATTTTATTACAAGCTATAAAATTATACATATTTTATTTAAAACTATAAGCAATACTTTTCTATATTAGATATTTTCTTCTTTGTGGAATTTCGCAAATATTTATTGAGCAGCCCTCGCACAATCTCTCAGTTAGCTACACTGCGTCAGTTTGGTGCCAAGATATTCCATTAAAGATTTATGTTACTGGGATTTGGTAACACGAAAACTTGTTTCTACTCCTCAATGCTGCCCAGCTTGGGCCAGCTTCGGTAAGCTATTGTTGTTGTTGTTGTTGTTCTTGCTTCTGTTGCGTTTGTGCAACTATAAATCGTTTATGTATTTTGTTGAGTGCGAGGATTTATCGCTGGAGCTGAATATGAGAAAAGAATCACATAAATACAAATAAATCAAAAGCATTTCGAATGGCATTGGCAATACAAACAAAAGTTGAAGAAATAGAGAAATATATATATGTATATGTATGTATATATATACAGAATGTGCTGCTGCCGTTGTAGTTGCTGTTGCTGCTGCTGCTGCTGCTAGGGAAACTGTGCGAAAATTGATGTCTTCGCTCATAAAAATAAGGCATCAAAAGTATCGGCTATGGATGGCAGGCTGGCATCTCTGCCAGGCAGGCAGGCTGAATGTGTTTTTGTTGAAAGCAACATTGTAAATTTTATGACTTTTTTATGCGTTGAAATCTATAAATTATGTAAACTGACACTGACAGCTGTCAACCGAAGGCTCTGGAGCAATACTGAAACCGAAACGCTTGCAAGTGACACATGTGTCAAATGGGCTGATGGCGCGACCAAAGGCAACGCCTGTGAATTCGCCATGGAATGGCAGAAGCATCCAACTCCCTAGTACCCAACACCCAAGCACCCAAGCACCCAAGCACCCAACCCCTATCATCCCAGCAATCCCCCAACCCAATCCCTTTTCAAACCAACAATAAGCAGAGGACAACTGATGACTCGAGATGATTAAATGATTGCCAGCAGCAATAAAAAATTGATGCTTCAAATTATTGCTAATATATATTTTATTTTTTTCCTTCATATATGATATGCTATGTTCTATTTGCAGCAACAGTAAACCAGTTGAGCAGTTTATGATGTTTGTGTTTCATATTTTTATTGCATTTTACAGTGGGCTATCAGTTTTTAAGATAATTTCAACTATGAACGTTATATGGCTTATAAATTCTGAAAAAGTTGTCATCTTTCAGTCAGAAGACTCATTTATGATTGTCGTTAAATAGATTCGCACATATATAGCCTGACATTTACATAGTAAGTGCTCAAGTTGATAACAATATAAAACTAACTGGCAGAACTATCATCTACAAAATATGTACAAGACTTTGGTCGGACAACTTTCTAATCCTCGGAGTATATAAATGTGGTAGTAATGAAATTATCTTCAAAAACTTTAGCTCCCAGCCTTACAGCAAATACGCTTCCGAATCTTTTCCTTCCCAATATTGTCTGAACCAATTTACAGAGTGATTTTTTAGTATATACAGTTAGCTAGATGGTTCTTCTTACCATTCAAAATTCTCAGCAGTGGTTTTAAGTTCTACGATATTTAAAAAAAACTATTTTAGAGTTGTAAGCCTGAACCTTTCAAGCCGTGTTCAATTTTTTCCTCCATTTTTGGATCTGCGTTTACTTTTCCAATCTATTTTAATATCCTTCCTGTATTTAAATGTTTATTATCCAAAGTAAATATAGTAAACTAATATAGTTTATTAATTATTCAACATACCGACATATTGATGTATTATACCATTTTATTCTAGTCTTATAGTTGAATAAGGGAGTAATATTGTATTATTATTATTCTCTCTGCTTTGGATTTGAGATACACAGATTATGCCTGAAGTGGATTGTGTTGTAGTTTTAAAGGCAAACAAACAGAATTCCTTTGTGAGTTGGTGACTTTTGCTTCAGATTTAATGCTGGTACTCACTTCATTGATTTCTTCACCCTAAGGATATAAGTTAGGGAATCTTTGAAGGAAACCCCTAACCTGTTTAACGCTCAGCCGTCACATGTTTCCATTAACCTTTTCTCCTTATGAACTGCTTCAGTGCGTTCCTGCCAAAGTGCAATTAAAGTTGGTATGGGTATGATATGGTGTGGTATCGTATGGTATGGTATCGTATGGTATGGAATCGTATGCTATGGCATGGCATGGGCATGCCAAGTGGCAGCAGTAAAATAACAAACAAAGGAAATTAACCAAAAATAAATTAACTGGAAAACCCGGCCAAAAGGGTTTTCATTTACGGCTTTCTGCTGGCTTCGGGGTGTCAACTGCGCCGCACCGCGTCGCTCTGCGCCGCTGCTTCCGCTGCGACAGCGACAGCAACGTCGGCGTCGACTGCGGCTTTGACAGTGTGTGACTTTGGGATTCCCAAATGTGCTTTCAACATGCAATTTTTATTATTGACTCTCGTTGTCGTGTCAGCGCGCAGCTTTTCAGCATTTTCCGCTCGACGAGTCGCGAAAATGCCATTACTGTCAATCAAGAGGAGGAAAATCCTGGAAAGAAATCAAAAACATTAAAGCCCTGCTGGTAACTATAGTATGAATACATATATGTATATATATCTGTATGCATAGGTATTCTCATACATATATACAAGCATTTTATAGTCGAGAACATTCGACTAAGAGATATCCTGGATAGAGAAGGAATCGGGTTGTAAATATCCTTCACTACCGCAAAAATCTTTTTTATAAAATTCAATTAAATATATAAGTATGAAATCAATATATTGAATACCAAATTAGTTTGATAAGTAAACTGTAACTATTAAAGTATTTAATGTGGAAATGTGAAAAAAATTCCTTTAAGCTTATTATGAAAACTGAAAAACAATTCAAAATTTCAAGTTTTTAAAAGCAATTTACTAATGTCTGCAATTGATTATTTATTTATTATTATTATTATTATTTATTAGTATTTATAATTATTATTTATTACAACAATATTTTGTATTTACAGAAACAACAAAATGGAAAAAATCAATTATAATTAAAATGCCAATTTGAATAAAGAAGTATACTATTTGGACCTAATTTCTTAACAGTTAGTAGAGAAGGAAGAGCCTTTACTACACTTAGAAAAATAAATGCCACAGAATTCAATAAATCGCCTTATAATAAAGGTAACCCTTAAATCCAGAACAAAAATAATAATAAGTTGAAAGATCTTTTAATTTTAGAAATATATTTCTTAAATGTTTAGAAAATGAAAACTTTCTGGTTTGGCTACAAAAGTATGGTGACTTTTTTTAATTTAGGGTATTTATTTTTCTGAGTATACGGCGTACTGTCATCAATCTACGGATAAGGCTTGGAAACAAGATTTCATGTCTAGTATAGTACTAGTACTCTAAGTTGGGGTTTCAAAGAGTATTATTCCAATTACAGAGGTACATTGCAATTGCTGAATATACACTTAATGCCGTGGTGACGCTATAAAGGCGTTTGCGGGCAGGTAGGGAGGGGAGAGTTGAGAGACTGGTTGGCCACTCAGGTGACAGTAATTTCGCGCCATATCGCACCACTGGGCGATGGGGAGGGAGCAGGAGCTGTAGTCCTGGTGAGAAGTTTGCGTGCCACGCATCCATTTCGATATGGCGGGACAGAAATTGAAAATTGTCAGCATAGAGCCCAACAGGCCGAAGACTGATTGCCAACATGCATCGCATACATTGGCGTGTCAAAGTTAACGATTTAGGTAGTACATAAGTCTATCAAATTTTTTTTCGGGGGCGTAACGCTTGTTGATATCGTCTAACAGAGCCCCCCATCCCTTTCCAGTTACCCCGCTGGCAGGCGCTAGAGAGCTGGTCAGAGTTGAAGTTGGGGAGTTAGACGCTTACGCTGATATATCTTTTATTATGTAGTTTTGTGTCATCGTAAAACCGTCGGCTATTACTTGATTGTCCTTCATGAAAGCCATAAACTCGCTGACAGCCCCAAGAAACCGGCCTACGGGTGCCATTGTAAAATGATTTACTCGCCTCGCTTCTCGCTCATTTGTGGCGAGGGCCAAGAGTTTTGACTTCTCCTTCTACGCCAAGACTACTCATTTTTTATGGCTCCGTTTTTTTACGGTCTTTTACAGTTTAACGACGCATTACTGACACACAAACTGAGGCAAGCAGCTACGTTAAAATCTATTCAGGATTTCGTATAACAAAATACTCTTCTCATTTTATCGTATTTATTCTTCTTTTCTATTAGGCCTGGCCACAGTTGATATTTGCTATGCCTTTCCGTTTCTCCGGGTCTCGCTTTTCATTTTTGGGCGTAGCAATTTTCTCGCATTTTTATTATATGCCATTCCGTCATTCCTTTTGTATATATATCGTACTTTAATTTCGTACTCTAATATTTTTGCTGACTGCTTCGTTATTTTTCACAGCCGGGCATTAAGTAATTTATACAGCCCGTATATTAGAACAATTCCAATCTAATGGGCGTCTTAAAAATGCATTAGATTAATGAAACTGGATTTGTTCCCATGTGTTTGGAGGTATTGATAGCCGGTTCCCGCTGGGTTCCTGACTTTAGATTGCGTCGCTAAATGGATCTTAAATTATATATAATTATAAAATGATTGAATAAATGGATCTAAAATTATATAAAATAATAAAATGATTGAAATAATATTAAAATGTTGTTAATACATTTTAAAACAGTTTCAGTAATGAAGAAATTAAAAGTACTTAAAAGTAATTAAAAGTAAAGCACATTTTTATAAATTTGCGTTAAATATGGCTACAAATTTATTTATTCGCTTTCCTATTTGATAAGATACAACGCGAGAAAAATGCCCGTAAATATTTAAATTTTCTCAACATTTTGTGGATTGAATTTACTGGCTTTTGAGCTGGAACTCAATTCATTAGCTCAACGGCAATATCGAAAATAGTTCTCATAAATTTGATAATAAGGCATTAGTATGTGAGTCCCTTTTAGTTAATCTATACATTTATCTGATTGACTTTGAGAAGATTTAGCTACTGAATAATAATAGCCCTGCCCGAGTCTCATTTCGATGACATTTGAGATCACATAACTCAGCTACTTTATGAGCTGCAGGATTAGGGACTCTTGGTCAATACGCTGCGCAGGTGGCACTCAACATGGGGCTGAGGCTCTGAGGAATGTCCTTATCGCACAGCTTGTCAGCATAACTCGAACAGCGAAGCGTGAAGTTGTTGACATTGATTAGGGTGAACTCTGAACTCACCGCTGCCGCTACCGCTGCCACTGCACCTTGCCGCACTTCCCCAGGGAAGCGCCGAGATAGGCCTAAACATAGAATAGAGATAGAGCGTCCATGTAGTATATTTATGCTGAAATATTGTTGCACATTTGTTGGCGATAAGCCGTCCAAATAAGCCAACGGCCCCGAACCCCTGACTTACCCCGGGGCTGCCCTCAACCGTGGCTAAGATTGCCGTTTGCCGTTTTTTCGTTATTCAATTTTACATTTAGTGCCGTGTCATGGCCAACGGAACACATATTAGATAAATTAGCCGTAATTATACTCAGGCAGTGGGTATCACAACTTTATCATCGGGCTTGCAATGTTCCTGGTCGTAACTGTAAAAATGGTTTATCGCTGTATCGTATATTAAATATTATGGATTATAATTAATTTTGCTTACATGTAAAAGCAATATAAATATTCACATATATACTTAGTAATGTATGTCCCAAGAAAATACCTTTATTTAAAGTCTATTAAAGAGCTAACATTTTTTCAAAATTATGAAAAGTTTATAAAATGTTCGTAATATCTATTTTTATACCATAGCAGAGTATTATAATCTTGTCTCGAAATGTGTAATGGACTGAAGGAGACATTTGCGACCCAACAAAGTATATATATTCTGAATCAGCATGAATAGCCGAGTCGATATAGCCATGTCCGTCTGTTTCTATGCAAACTAGTCTCTTAGTTTTAACGCTATCGTAATAAAACTTGGCACAGACCCTTCTTTTTGCTGCAGGCAGTACATATGTCAGAACCGTCCGGATCGGACCACTATAACATATAGCTACCATAGGATCCATCGACAAATATGTTTTTGTATGAAAACTTTGTTGTTTATTAATGTATCCTTACCAAACTTTCCCAAGCCGAGTCTCTAGAAAGTTTATACAATCTGGCCAAATTTGGTCAAAATAAGACAACTTTATAATACTACTATAATACTTCAAATTGTTTCCTATAATTTGCTCAAAATCGGAACACATGGCTTCCTTAGGATCAATCAGACAAAAATTAAGTTTTGTATAAAAAACATCTGCATCTTAATTTATTTTATACAATACTAAAATACTCAAAACTTATTTTGATTTTTTAAATTTATCAATATTATCAGGCCTTTTCAAATTTTCGATTCTGCTGATCAAATTATTTGAAATAAAAATGTTGACTGTTTCGAAAACCGAAAAACAATTGAATTTTGGGATTTGAAGAGTTCAAGAGTCTAATTTATATGATAACGGAAACCAAAAGAAAAAAAACGATTCGGAATGAAAAGTATTCGGAATTGGGAACGGGCCTTGATATATTTTATAACTGAATATACATATAAACCGTTATGGATACTTCAACAATTAATTTACTAGCTAGTATCTATAGAGTATCCAATTATCGATGTAGCATGAATTTTTTGTCGAAACCACTTTTTTTTGTGACCATGCTGACAAAAGCCTTTTAATTTTCTTCCAAATGTTCATTTCATGTTTAATTCTCGACCATTTTGGCCATAAGTTATGTGTCATGGCTTAGAAGTAGACGTGGACGTTTTGGCCAGACATCTTGGGGCTATTCTGAGATGAGGTGGACAGGCAGCTCAAGCGAGCAATCAGCATAAATAAAAAACCTCATATCATTGTTAGGCGGGTGGCTCAAGTGGAACAAATTAATTTCGTTCGTTTTAATTATTTTCTCCTTTGTCGCTCCACACCTCTCTCCCCGCACATGGCCCCTCTGCCAAGTTGTTATAATTCGAGTGCTATTAACTCGCATGCTGTCGAGATCAGTTTATGCTGGAATCATGGTTTAATTATTTAAATGAATTCCACATTTACATTATTTTTTCTTTGGATACCACGACAAGCTGCAAATCATGCACATCATCGTGAATTTAATGATGTCTCCTTGTCCAACGAATTTCAGGCAATTTTTTTGTACTATATTTCAAAGTAGAATAGAAAATAGAATATGGGATAAATCTGTTCAGTAGAGAGAGATTTTTTGGTCTAACCAATACTAAGTCAATATTTTAATATATTTTGTTCCCTGTTTTTCTGTATCAAATCAGAGATGTTTTAAGGAATAATTCCCACATCAAGGGTGTGTCTCTTCGGCAACCCCAATCTTCGGGATGTTCTTCCTGGTTTGAACTGGCATATATCCAAAAGGATTGCATGCTTCAGGTGGCAATAGCTCGTCCGTAAACGGATTGTAAATGAAATCGAGCTCGAGGCATTAGCGGATTATAGGAAACGGGCGATAACAAAGGATTACACAATCTTTCCATGCGGTCTTTCTCGGCGTATTCAACTGTTGACCCCATGACTTTAGGCATTGTTGTTGTGGACATTGTTAGCGTGTGTGTCTACTTGAACCAACTTGGATATTCACATTCACACCCAGCACACACGCACACACACACGAGCTGTAACCTTTGCAGAATAACACAAGCGCACGCAATGTTTCCGCCGAGAAGAAGAAGGCCTGGCCCTGGTCCTGGTGTTGGTCCCTGGCCCTGCTTGGGTCCAAGCCCGCCAGTCTAAAGTGTCCAATCAAGTTTTTGAAATGAAACCTAAATAACATGTCATAATAAATAACCTTCAAGCGACCCAGCGAAATGGACACGACCACAGCCGGCCAAGTCGGAGAGTTCGCCAGTTAGAAGAGGCCCAGGGACGGAACGGGGGCCCTGCACTCTGCACAAAGACGAAAATCCAAAATTCTGTAATTACAACGTAAATCCAAAATGTCTCAACAGCACACAGCCGTTGCACACACACACACACACACACACGCACACTCGGACTGAGGCTGAAGAAAACTTAATTCATATATCAAAAAGTTTGTCGGACCGGGCCGAACAGCGTCAGGACTCAAGAGTAGCAATTTACGCGCAAGTAGCCGGCTCCAAGTTCGAGTAATATATTGTACACACTTTATAGGTCCCAGGTTTGCAGCGCCCCAAGGCGGGCGCCGCGGCGTGTGCGGGTGGGCCCGGTCAGCCGGCCCCGATCCCGTCCCCAGCCCCAGACCGGCCGGTCTGTCGTGTCGAATGAGAAACACAGCAATTATGCAATTTGATAATACTTCATTCTCGGGTAATAAATATTAATTATTTTTGCGAATGTGATTTCGTGCTTTTGTTGGGGGGCCGCTCCTCCTCACCCCTCCTCCCGCTTTGCACATACTCACTGAGCGCTAGTTTAGGTTAGATTTATGGGGTCCGCCTGCTTGCGAATCAAATGAGACGTTTTGCTCTTGTTTCTGCCACCGCCCCTCCGCCCCCTTGGTTTCCTGAACTCGCCGATTATTCTTCTTGTCCCCAACACGCTGCTCCATGAATTCAAGTCAGATATGTGGATTAGCTTAAAGTTTTCGTGTTGTTATGCAGCTATTGTATTGGGGTTCGTTGTCAGTGCTCCAATTTGGACTGCTTGATTTCTGAACGAGGAAATTGGTTGAGTTGGGTATGGAATGGCTTTCAAAACACGCATTGTTTATTCGATAATTATCAAAAAAGGATGTGGAAATGGATTGCCAAATTATCGATACATATGTAATCCAATTGGGATGTTAGTTCAAGTTCTATTAGAAGTGATTATTTAAGAAACTATGAAATGGATTCAATGTATTGAAAATCATACTCTCACAGCAGAAAAGTGTTAAATGAAAACGGCGATTTAAATAAAGAAATCTACTCAGCTAGGATCTGAAGATCCAGATCAGTCTTGAATAAAAAAGGAATGTGTTAGTGTTAAAGTAATTCAATATACAAGCAGCACAACTCTAGGTTATGTTTCATATTGCTATATATACTATGCATTGTGTGCATTGTTATATGCAGTTTACATGAAAGTTCTATCCATAGACATGATTTTCCAACATACATACTCATGCCATTCGCATGCATACACACACACAGAGACATGCCTTCCATACGCTTTAATAGGTCGCCCAAGTTCCAGTTATTGTCGTGTTTCGTACATTCGGTAACTTCCAGGCCGTTACCTTTTATTCCGTTTGCCCATCAGAAATCTCTCGTGCATAAGAAACATTTTAATTTTGAAAGGGACTGACTCCAATGGAAATTGCCATAATATCGTATCATACACACACACACACACTCTCTCTCTATAGAGTGCACAACGAGTGTGCCTTTACATAAATAAAAATAACACAGCACGGCAAAGAAATGAAAAAAGTTAAATTGAATTGTGTTCGCTCAGGATATTTACTTGTATTTTTTTCCCCATTTCTTCTTGGCTTACCACAATTCCTCCTGTCGCCATGCTGTCCTTCTGCACTTGAAGCAAAAGTAAAGGCAACTTTTTCTGTTTCCTCTGTGCTCCGTCCTTTTCTTTTTCTTTTTTCTGGTAGGTGTAACAGAACTGTCAAAGTTGCTGAAATTGTTGAATCGCCTGCAAGTAAAGGAATAAGCAAGAAAAAAAAAAAAATGATAAAATAAAAAAAAAACTACTAGGGTTATGCCTTTTTATAAGGTCAGCTGTTTTAAAAGTTAACATCCAATTATTATCATGTAGGAAGTTCTGCTTGCTCAATAATAAAGTGAACCCAACTTTATAATAATGTTTAAGCTGTGCATAAAACATGACCTGGAGCGAGGCTAATTTCCTACGCACCACATAACCCAAATGGCCAACCTGTCGCCAGTGAATGGGCTGCTGTCACGTCATTGGTCTGGTCTGATTCGGTCTGGTCTGGCCCGGGCTGTGCTGGCCTGGTTGGGTTTGTTTGCTCGCCGGGCCAACCCATGTCAGTGCGCTGAACAAAGCTCTTACAAGGCTCTGCAACAATCAATTTCCATATAGTACACATCTACATAAGCCTCCGGCCCCCACCCCCATCCCCACCCCCACCTTTCTTGTTTATGAGTTGATGTTGATATTCGTGGTCACATTGAGCCATACGTCGCCATATTACAACGCGTCACGTCACGTCACGTCAGTCAGACATAATGTCGCGGCCATGTACTAACTGGCCGCACTGACGAACTGTCAACTTACTGTCAATATATCGTCGTACTCATTTTGGCCGCGAGTTGGCAGCCCCCGACCCATCGCTCGTTGCTCGCAACTAGAGTTGCTCAGAGAACGCTGCGCTCAAATGAACGACTGAACTTATTCAGCGATTCAGGTACGAGTTCACTCAAATGAACTGAACTTATTCAGCGATTCAGGTACGAGTTCACTCAAATGAACTGAACTTATTCAGTGATTCCGGTACGAATTCACTCAAATGAACAACTGAACTTATTCAGCGATTCAAAAACGAATTAAGTAATCGACTGAACTAATTCAGCAACGAAGTTGTTCATAATTTTTATTGAATTAGACTAAATAGCCCTATTTATTTATATTTATTATAATAATAATGGCAAATTGAGAAAGATAACTACACAGTTAATACCTGAAGAACCCAATCATTCTGGTTATAACAAAGAATTTAAAATAAAAAAAAAATTATTGGAATTATTCTAAAAGATTAAATAAACTAAGAATAAGAATAGAATTTCTTATTATATAAAATATATATTATGCATCAAGATATGTTCTAAATTTGAATTAAAATCATAATGCTGTTTGATTTAGCTCAAGAGTAAAAATGAACTAATGAACTTGTTCATCAAACTGAACTGGAAGTCACAACTCTAAAATCAACCACGTTGTTGATTTTTGGTCGTCGTCGTCGAGTGTTGTTGGGAGTATGCATAAATAAATTTATTCTTTACGTTTTGTTTGACTTTCGTACAAAATTCTGTGCGCTTATGCTACATTGTTGGTGACCCCTCCCCGCCCGCCCCATGCCAGAACACCCGCTGTTTGTCATGTGTGTGTGTGTGGTAAAGTTTTTTCTCGACACTCAGCCCCGGCAATAGGCTCGATTTGAAAGTTAATGTAATGAGCTCCAATGTTGTGACACATACACATGCCCCCCACACCCCTGCGAGGGCCCACATGTTACTCGATTGGATGTTATTTAAATAACATCATAATAGACACTACAAATTCTAATGCAGTGACTTTTGTTTGAACTTTCCTGGTTTGGAAATTCGGGCTTGTAAGCTTATTTGATGCTGATCCTTTTCAGGACTTGTCTTACCTGCTCTTTCAGTTCTTAATGATAAAACTTAATTCCGATTTTGACAAAAGAAATCAAAAATATTTATAGTAAGAAGTGCTCGAAGATCTTTTATAAATATTATACCCTTTTGTACAGTTGAGTCAAATTTAATAAAAAATCTAAACTGTATCACATAGGAACAATCGGTCTAAGTCTCTTTGCAAGAGCCTAGGTAGTACATTTATCTTCGGGATTTCTTAGATATTAGTTAATCTCTCTTTTTAGATCGATAAAATACCTACCGTTACGCAAATATTTATCACTTTTCGGCAAAAAACTATATTTACTCCATATATCGCAAATTTGAACACTTTACGTCTGGTTGCAAGTGTTTGAAGAGGTATTTTAAAGAAAATTGTATGTGCGATAGATGATAATGGGTAGGCGGCTGGCGCACAAATCATTTGGATAACATCAATGGCACAACAGTCCTCGTGCCCCAAACCTGCAGCTTCTAACAGAGGATAACAAGGACGAGAATGCGACCAAGGACAGAGACAGAACGAAATGCTTTATGTCCACACAAACAAGCCAGCAAGTGCATTCGGAAGCGGGAAGAGGCGAAGAGTAGAAGGAAGCGGGCAGCGGAAGAGGCAGCGCGCTGCGGCATTTGAGCTAAGGCTGAAATTGCTTTACGCTTGTCGCACATAGCGCGGGCTAACAAACAGCCGGCAGCCAGGAAGCGGGTAGAGGGTAGCGGGATGCGGGAACGCGGAACACGAGATCCTGGCCAGGACATATTGAGTGGTTGATTGCTTTAATGAACGCCTCAATGCCGACAAGTTGTTAGCAAGCAGGACACTCTGCTGCACGGCAGCTGGCGGAGACGCATTTGTCGCATTCCATTCCCAGATCCCATTATCCGGAATCGCTGATTTGTGATGTTTTACTATTTTTCCTTCTGTTTGTACTTAAAAAGCCACTTGATTAATGGCATTCAGCAAAACAAACAACACTTGTATACTCAAATGCCAATTTTGTGGCTCTCTTCTTCAACGTGTCTGTTCAGTTTATAAAACGGGTATACGAATAGGATGATATTATATATTTGATCAGCATTGCTTAAAGTCAGTAAATTATGTTAATATAAAAGTCAATCAGTTGTAAAACTCAAAACATTCTGATATGCAATTATAAGCTGTTCTAATTACCGAAAACAATTAAAATCTCGGTTTAAAGAGTTTTGGTTTTGGGCCAATAGTAAGAATATAAAACTATTTGAACAACAGCTTCATTTATTGATATTTCATTCGAAAAAGGAATGACAAAATCGACTATGATTCTGACTGAAACGGGAACGGGCCTGAATATTCTACAATACAACAAAAAATGTTTGAAGATTAACTGAAGTAATATTAATACACTTAAAGACTTACCAAAAGCTGATTAGACAAACAAAATTTTCGATGATCTATTAAAAAATATATTTAAGGCAAACTCTCAAATTGTAAGCTTTATTATATTAAATATAATTCCTTCAAAGCGCCAATAGGATTAAAAATATGCGCTCAACCGTAAGGTCCGCAGCGCAGGAGTAGTCCGTTGTATGTATGTATATAGTATTAGTGGCAAATGATGTACCTTTTAAATATTGCTACTTTTACAATTTATTTGCAAAACAATCCTTAGGTGCTTGTTCAAGATTTCCAAACAATATTGGGAGAAAATTTGTGCGAAAGAATGAAATTCAATATGTGGATTTAAATATGTGCCACGGGCTATGCCTAATTAGGTTTCTTGTGTTTCGGTTTGGGCATAATTAGAACCTGAGGACCTAAGAAGATTTCGAGCCCAAGGCATCCTTGCAATAGGATGCGACAGTCAAAGTCAAACCAGGGGCCAAGGTCCGTGCCCGATTTCAGTTAGGGTCGAATGCGAGTGGAAATCAAATTATTTTAATGATACACAAATTGATACTTTGAGACAAAATAACAAACCAAATGAAAATTGCTGCCAGCATTTTCGACTACTTTTTATACAGCACGTTACGTTGGTAGCTATGGGATCCGGAGGGAGGGAGAGGTTACAGGGGATGGTAGCTGGAAAAAAATTCCAAGAAAGCAACGTTGCGATGAAAATTAAGTGAAAATTGGATTCTATACATTTTGTTCTTTATATTTTGTTTGTCGCTTTTGCTCATTTTCATTTCGAGCAAATTGAGTTGAAGATGGGTCGAGTGGAGTGTTTAATACCTGAAGCGTGTGCAATTGCTATTATTATGCAAATTTTCCTTTTCATTGCATGCGTGTTTTTCTTTTCCTGTTTTCTCTTCATCATCTCTTCCTTTCTTTTCTTTTCTTTTCTTTTATTTTGCGTAATTTAAATAGGGGTCCAAAAGGTTGGGACAATAATGAGAGACAATTGAAATGTCAATAATATGCAATTGTCTGTACTGATAGGTAAGGAAGATTCTTTAAGCAAGTAAACAACAAAAAGTGTCACAGTAAGGAGTAATTTCGTCTAGAATTAGGGGTTGTTCATCAGGACTAGCAGGATTCCTGGGCTATCTATTAAATGAGCTGCTTCCACATCAATTGGCTTTCAGAAACCTCTTGTCTGCTTTAAGAAAACTCTTTAATCTAATGGATTTTAACTATCTTAAGTACTATCCCAACTTAAGTTTTGTTTGGCTTTTGATACATCCTAGTTGAAAACGCCTTCCTCCTCTTTCCGTACACAAACATAAATATCTCATATGTAGCTCAAATTAGTTTTTCAGCCTTCGAGCTTGGCATAGACAAACAAAACTGTAAGGATGATAATTTAAATAAAGTTACAAACTTTGCAGACACGTGCACATACATACTATTAACCAATTTTCTAAGCCCAACTAACTCCAACCCATTAAGCCAAGAAACAGGGAGTGAGCTGTCTTGCTGAAATGAAAGTCATCCATAGATATGCCAGATCTACAGGCCCTCTAAGCCAACTGCAAACAGGCAAATAACCAAACAAACAAGCAAACAAACAACAATAACACCACAATGGCTGACTGAATGCATGAAATCTTGACCAAAGGCAAAGGTAATGCAAACAGACTGGCTCCGAGGGGGGTATGTTTGAAGGAGGGGGGCAATCGTGTTTATCAAGAGCCACAAGGCATTAATTACGCATACGTAACGTTGCCCACAACCAAGCAAACGATTGCAGCAGTCAGGCAGGGCAGGGGGGAGTTTTGGTCGGTTAACTGGGCAACCCATGCAGGTGAGTAAAGGATGAGAAAAGTCGGTGACTTTTTGAATGCCCAGGGAGCATTTTAATTAAGTTAGCTAATCGATAAGATGGTGGATGTTTGGTTAAGGGTATAGACTGTTTCTTTAAAAAGGTGAACCAAAATAAACCTTAGGATATCAGATTATAAGGAATATCCATTTATTTGTTGATTTATATCATAAAGTAAAATATTATGGACATTGTCTAGAAAATCTCTCCATAAGAGTATTTTGGAATAGTTTACTTGCCTTTAAAACGGATCCCTGTATAAATTTAAGTGGCAAACTTAAAAAGAATTTTCTGAGCCAATATGTTGCTGAAATTCAAGAAAGAACACATCTTTTAACCTTTAAAGGCTGCTCAATTGATATGCCCTTTGTGTTCGGTTGTAGGGTATCATAACTTACGGGAAATGTGTATGAAAGTTTTGATAAGAGTCAAGCTGGGTCATCGGAAGCGGAAGTCAATTTTTGTGATATATAAATTGAAATGAAAATGAAATGACAAGAAAATGAAGCCGGGCGACCAAAATGAGAAAAGTTCTGCGAGCATAAAAGAAAATGTTGCAAAGTGATGACATACAATATATGTATATGTATATATGTATATTTCTTATAGTATATACCCAACTACATAGTTGATTTTTATGGCTGCCAGAAGCAAAAAGCAACTGAAGGACCAGAGCGCAAGGTCGCTCTTCAAACTCGAATTGCTGCCTTTTTGTTTGACATTATCGAAGGATGTGGCCCGTTTTCATTGCTGTTGTTGTTGTTGCTGTCAGGTCTTCAGTTTGCTTTGCCTGCAGTAACAGATACAGAAGGTACACATCGTATTATTAAAGAAATGAAAGCACTTTGTCCCAGCGAACATGCGGGCTATGTAAACAAGGACAAGCGCTCCCCCCCCCAAAAACGCGCTTTGATCTGCCGCCTGGACTCGCATCCATGTCAAGGAGTAGGTGGATGGAATCTGCAGCATTAAGCGGACATTGAACCGACAGCCCATGAGGCACTCGATACCCATTGTTAGCATGCTCGCATTAGACGAGCAAGTTACTCAATTACCCAAGTGTCCAGTCGGGCTTATCAGCGTTGGTACAGGGTCACCCCGCCAGACCCGCTCCCCTGCCAGCATATGGTAGCCATTTGATGGCGCATCCTGTATAGTTGAGCACACCCTCGCCAGGTCTCGCCTTGTTGCTCGCTTTGATTAAATGTCAAAACAATTGCGCGCTGCAGCATAATCAAAGCCCCGCTTGCGTAATTGCCCAATGAAGCGGAAGTTGCACGTATCCGGGACACGGGACGCGGGCGCACAAAGTATAAAAAATGAAATAAAAAACAGATACTAGACAAATTTGCAGCTCCCCACGGAGGGTAATCGACACTGGATACAGCTGCTTCAGGAATACTTGTGTACAAAGAGAAGAAATATGAATTGTTCGTTTCTATATGGTACATCAATTTTTTGATTCTAGCCTGTCAAGACTAAACTGCTTTGGATTTTGGATTTAAAGAGTTCAGTTTATGCCTGAAACATCCGAAAAACTGTTGTATGCAACTTGAAAAATCTACTCCCACCCATCATCACGGATGGGAAATGAGTTTAAGCCCAAATGATTGGCTTCTAAGTTCTTCAGACCCTAAGTAAACATCAAAAGGCACAGGAATGAAAAGTGTGGTAAGATATATTAATCAGTTATTATTTCACAAAAGTTGGTAGCAACCTTTTGAATTTGGTTGCAGTTCAATAAAGCACGCTGTATGTGTATTGCATCAAAGTGGACACATTCAAATGATAAATTAAACTAAAATCAAATTAGTTTTAAATGTATTTATATATGTATATATATATGAGTTTCTTCTTATATAACATGAATAGAATTTGATAACTTTCTGATTATTTCATTTGCTTGATAGATCTTATTTGTATGTCGTTGATTATAGGATATTTGCATACTATACTATAATATGTATAATCTGGGATGTTACAACTTATCTTTAAAGAATTTGTACGAATTCTTTGCTTGTGTCAACAGGAAATTTGAATGTTGTCTCAAAAACTTGAACTTTATTTAAATGACGAGTAATTTTCAGTTTTAATCTTGCAAACGAAATTGAATTAAGATTCTTGAGTGAACTTTTGACTTGTAAACTTAGCAAACTCCAAGGGTGGGCTCTTAATTTGATTTTTAAATTTTGGACTGCATGAAAAATTGTTTACTGGAAAAATGCACGCAGGATACTTGAACCGTTGAGCAAGTAAACAATAAAAAAATTAAAAAATAAAAAAAAAATGGCCAAAAAATAATTCATAAATATTCAAATGAAAAACCTCACGCCAGATGAACAAATCAGCGTCAGGACGAAGCGAAGTCAAATCAAATTATGGATAATTTATACATACAATTTCCACTGGACTGCCGCTGGTCCTGACGTTGCTCCTCTGCTGCTGGCGCTGCTGCTGTTGTTGCTGCTGCTGCACAGGATCGCCAAGGCAAGGAGCTGCGGCCGCAGCGGCGAGGGCGGCGGCGGAAACTGGCCGATGTTGGCTTCACTTCTGCCGCTTGATTGAAACTCATTTATCATCATAAATTAGAGCGGAGTGGGGATGCGGAATGTGGCACAAAATCAAGGAAAAGATTCATCATGCGCCTGGCGAGGGCGTGGCCGTCAGCTGGGCAGCGGCATGTAATCCTGCTCAGATTGAAAATTAATGAGGTCATCACGCTGCACACACACAGACACACACACACACACACACACACACACATACATACATAGATGAAAGCAGTCGTAATATCTGTAAATTCCAAGCTGTAAAATCAGCGACTACAAAAATGTTCCAGCATCGCATATTTCTGGTCTATTGTTGATTCATTTTAGCATACAGAATTCAGCGGGATAATAACCACCCTAGCCGTTGCCTCTTCCACTGCTAAAGCCAATGCTAATGAGTATACCGCTTCCATCGGGTATACTAGGCTCATCACTCTGCTTCAGCTTTAAGGTTATGTTGATTTGTTCATAAGTATTTCGGAACAGGACGAATCAGACATCCCTGGAAACGATCGGACAAAAACTCACTTGTTAAATGTATGAATAAGAAAAACTCCTGTGTTTTGCAAGATCGTATCTTTGCCTAACTTAACAATAATTTATGCAAACTTGATCCCAATCTGAACACTTTGGATAGAAATGGTTGACATATATTATTTTCAACTAATTTTATTTAATTTAATTCATTTAATTAATAATATTCTGAATGCTTAACTTAAAAAATCCATTAGAATTTTCTTAATTTCCATTAAATGTTGAAGTTTTTCAAATAAGACAAAGTAGAGTAAAAATGTCGAGAAGGTCTTAAGACGAATCCAGGCCCAGAAATATCTAAAAGATATTCCGGATGGAAATAGGCTTAGTTTTATTGACAAATCAATTATTATGTTTGAATTAAAAGACTCGGGAATGGAATCTTCAGTAGCTAGGGTATATATCAGTCGAATATTTCACTTTTCGTTAGGTTTCTCGTATTTTGTTGTCATCCCGGGCTATTGTTTGGAGGTGTGTTTATTGTGCCACACTTGTCTGAAGCAGCGACTTGAGCAACGTCCCCCAAACTCCGCACATGCCACCAAAATAAACTGTGTGGGGATAAAAATTAAAAGCGGACACTTAGATGGCGTGGTAGGGGGAGTTCGTGGCAGCGTGGCATCTACTTACATAAATCAAAATTCTGCACATTTGGGGCATTTAGGCATTTTAATTTCTTCAACTTTTCACAGCCAGCAAATGCAAATAAGATGATAAGGAATGTCCTTCATTTGGATTCTGTATTGTCCTCTTGGTTGTAATTATGTGAGCAATTCATGAGGAATATAATAAATAAAGCGTGGCTCTAGACTGTGGTACAACTATGGACGTCAGATATTAATATTAATATACTTGCGCAAATTGTATAAAGTAAGATATTAAAATAAAGCACGCAGAAGAATGAATATTGATATATTCTTGCAGATGAAATGTGGAATGCATAAAGGCATCTCTGATCTCATTAAGTAATATCAAAGAATATAAGTCAATTGCTCGAAATTCAGTTGTTATTATTTATAAAGTTAACTATTTCAAATTTGATTACTTTGCGCTCAACAGATTACCATATAATATTACTATATATACTATATTCTCTAATACTTACTCATACTTCAGTTTCGACAGCATTTGCGTGGCCAAAATCTTTTTACTGATATTGCAATTTATTTGAATAATCTAGCAATAATTCAAATTGCCGGAATCCCATGAAAAAAGCATTACAAAACGAACCAAATGTTAACCCTTTTCAACAAGAAAATAAAATGGTGTTGCAGCCATTTGCAATCAATTGAATATATGTAAGTATATGTATGTGTATATGTGTGTGCTATATACATATTTGTATATGCATATATAGCCATATAGCTGATAATTTATTGCCTTTACATTTTGGCCTGGCCGAGCGAGTAAAGGATGCTGGCAAGGTAATTATTATCTTCGGCCAACGTGGCGCATACGTAATAAATGACCGGTTTAAACGGTTTAAGGTTATTTGACATTTTTTTTTAAGCATCGCCATCGTGCAACGCATGGCAACAATTTTCATTTTCATTTTACATTTAAACAATATTTTTTTTTTTTTAACGATTTATGGTTTTGACCTTTAAGTGCCGCGAGGGAAAACATTTTCATTGCTCACATCTCTTGCAATAATAATAATTTAATAGCGTTCTTAACAGCGGAAAAAATTGAATTATTTTAAGTTTTTCTGTCCTTAGATTATTTAATAAATTTTAAATTTTTAGAACCAATTTTTGTAGTAGGCTTCCATACTTAATTTAAACTATATTTTAGAAGCTTTGTTCAAACTGCCATTTCAGTAAGGCTTTCAACACGAACGTATTTTAAAATTTATCCCATTTGAAGCTCGAAAATCAGTAAGGAAAAGTCAAAATACATTTAAAAATTCTTAATTAAAGTTGAACTAATAATTATACGGTTCAAAAGGCTCAGCAAAAATGTCCTTGCCACGTGTTTTTTTCGACATATCCGCTGATGGGGAGAAGCTTGGACGTATCATAATGGAGCTACGTTCGGATATAGTTCCAAAGACGGCCGAGAACTTCCGGGCCCTGTGCACCGGGGAAAAGGGGTACGGCTACAAGGGCTCTCCATTTCATAGAGTTATACCAAACTTCATGTGTCAAGGTGGTGATTTTACTAACCAGAATGGCACGGGCGGACGTTCCATCTACGGAAACAAATTCCCGGATGAGAACTTTGAGTTGAAGCACTCAGGACCAGGAACTCTATCGATGGCAAATGCAGGGCCTAATACCAATGGTTCTCAGTTCTTCATCTGCACTGGAAAGACAACATGGCTGGACAATAAGCACGTTGTCTTTGGCAGAGTCGTTGATGGTATGGATATCATTCGAAAAATTGAATCGATGGGCTCTACCACGGGCAAGACATCGAAAAAGATACTTGTTGACGAGTGTGGAGACTTGTAAGAAAATAAATTCAGATTCAAAGTAAAACATTTATTGGGATTTGCGAGAGATTCCAGAGTTAGTTTTAAGGTTATATTGAAACATATACTGAACAAGTGTTGAGAGTTTCGGGATACTGTGTGTCCAACCACATTCTACGTGTTCAGTTTAGTTTTAATTTGCACATTCTTATTAGATATTCGAGATCCTAGTTTCTTAATGCTTGCCTTGATCACACGTTTTGACTCAACTTCAGTCACATTATACCCCGAAGGAAACTTTTCCACATGCTCATCGTAGTCATGCACGTAGGTACCCAGCAGCTTGGTAGCGTATCTGCCGTCACTGTACTCGACGTTGCGATTCAGATACTTTTTGCAAGTGCGCACCTCCACTTCTTCGCCCTCGGACTCACTGCGAATGTAAACGTCATCGACATTTGTCACAGATATGGGATAAAGGTTGAGACGGGAGATGTGATTGTAGCCAGAGCCAGATACTTTGTGGCCGGCCACCCGATTGGCAAAGTCCACGGCAGCGGAGAGACCCATCTCCCGCGTATAGATCGCATAGATGAAGGCGGCCGTGAAGCATTCTCCCACACCATAAGTCTCCACAGCATAACCGGGTATGTAGGCAGGAAGTTCATTGTATTTACCCTGTGCACTAAGGCAGCCAGCTCCTTGCCGACCCCAGGAGCATACAAAGCAGGGTCTGCGCAAGTGTAGAGATCGTGGCAGTGGCAATTCCTTGTCCAATTCCAAGCAGGCCTCCTGTGGCGTCTGCCAGCCTTGTTCCAATGCCAGGTGCCTGGATAACAGCACGTAGTCGCACATATCGAATAGATCGACGCTCTCCTTGTAGCAGGAGTTCACCCTAACCGATATTCGCACGCGATCCTTCAGTCCATTATTGTAGTCCAGGATAGCACGCATCATTTTAATGGTCTCCAGAATGTTGCGTGCCTCAAAGTGCACCCAGCCATAATAGCTGAGATCCAACTTTTTGAAGTCTTGTGATGTCACATACGGAAAGTTCCTGTTGCAGTGCACCTCGGTGCGGCATCCAGTTTTCTTGGCAATCATGATCGTGGTGAAGGCCGGGTCCTCATCCGTCTTGGGGCAGTGGCTCAAACCGATGTTAAGTCGATCCATTTCCCTAAGTATCCCTCCCAGCATAGTCGAACGACTCAGCACGCCAAAGAACTCCACCTGGGCTCCCAGCATATGCAGCACCATGCTGACATTGCTGGAGTGGCCCCCGCGCTGCCATTGGATCTGCTGACAGCTCTCAGTCTTGTTCTTCTGTGGCAGGTTAGCGCATTCGGCCAGCATATCCAACGAGAGGCAGCCCACGCAGATCACAGGCTTCGAAATGCTTAGGGCACTGAAATGGTTCATGGCACACACTTCTCGAAAACTTGCTTAATTTTGAATTTTATTTGACATCATTCGGATGGGAATATTGTTCGAATCAGGCCAAAATCAGCTTGGCTCAACGCATTTAAGTATATGAACACGCTTCAATATGTGTGTAATTTAGGGTATTCGAATGTAGGTAAAGGACCATGAACTATAAGGTTATTATGGACAGCAGTAAACTTTAAACGGTTGAATTTCCATACCTTTAGATTAGGGTTTCAAGCATAGGATCCCTAGAAACCAAACCTTTTATATCCCTGCAGATGATATTATAATTTGTAGTTTCTATTGACATGATTTGCTCTATAGAAAAACCAAACCTTCACAAAATCTAGCGACTTCTGTACTGACTTGATTCGACTGGTTTCGCAGTTCCCAATCAACAGTAGATATAATATGTTTAAGTACTTAAGTATATCCAAAATTTAAAGCCATTCAAAATTTAAATCAATAGAAAACTTTCAATGTTCAATTTCGAAGTAGGCTCCGACACTTTTTCTGTGGTATGATGTGGAGCTGTTTTTCTCGATTTATCATTCGAGCATTGGCTTTACAACCGAACGGATCTAAAATTTTCTTTTTTTCATTTTAAAGCGAACTCGGTAAGTAAATTCACACATTTACATTTCTGAATCAATTTGAAAAAAAAACATTTATATTTATTTTAAGAACTGGCTTTCTTACGAAAATTTTGCAACCAAGCCAAAATGTCTTTGCCACGTGTCTATTTCGACATTAACGCCGGTGGGGAGAAACTTGGACGTATTGTAATGGAATTACGTCCAGATGTAGTTCCAAAGACGGCAGAGAACTTCCGGGCCCTGTGCACCGGGGAGAAGGGCTACGGCTACAAGGGCTCTCCATTTCACCGGGTTATACCAAAATTTATGTGTCAAGGAGGCGATTTTACTAATCAGAATGGAACTGGCGGACGCTCCATCTATGGAAACAAGTTCCCGGATGAGAACTTTCAGTTGAAGCATACAGGACCAGGAACTCTATCGATGGCAAATGCTGGACCTAATACCAATGGATCCCAGTTTTTCATATGCACTGAGAAGACCACATGGTTGGACAACAAGCACGTCGTCTTTGGCAAGGTCGTTGAGGGTATGGATATCATTCGCAAGGTCGAATCGATGGGCTCGAACACCGGCTCAACAACCAAGAAGATTGTAATTGAAGACTGTGGAGGCTTGACTGATTGAATGCACAAACTTAACTATGCCAATGTTAATTGTTAATTAAAACTAGATAAAAATAAATATGTAGTCCAACAATATCGTGAAGTATCTTGATTGTGTTAGACATACTAGTATGTTATTAAGTGATTGAAACTGATTTCTTATACTTTCTGGCTGCCATTTGTTGGTTTTGATTCATCTTCCAACCAAGTAGCTCTTTTTTTTTCGAGGGACTGTCAAGATCTAGCGTTGTGAACATATATTTACCGGCCATGTCATTTCATTTCAGTCTGTATGGGTAGTAAATTCTAAATTCTAAAAATATTAAAAGTTCCCAGAATATAGAAAAGTTTTCGCATTTGAATATGGATGTTCCTAACAGCAAATTGAGTTGGGCGGTTGGCAAGAAATTGGTGCTATGTGTGGGAAATGCCGTCATCGATTGCATATCGGTCGTAAAGAAGTTTCCCAAGGAAAACGAGTCCTCCGAGCGCAGTATAAAGGGCTACTGGCAGAGGGGTGGAAATGCTAGCAATACTTGCACCGTATTGAGGAATCTGGGAGTCAACGTGGAGTTTTTTGGAGTGTTGAGCTCATCGCCAATGTTTAGCATTCTGTTGGATGATATGCGAACCCGGGGCATTTCAATTGATAACTGTCCCTGTTGCACTAACGATCCACCCTTCTCTTCGGTGATACTGACCAGGGCCACGAAAACATGTACTATTGTCAACTGTAATCAATCGTTTCCGTATGTAACCTTGGAGGACTTTAAAAAGCTAGATCTAAGCAAATATGGCTGGATACATTTTCGCGGTCGGGAACCGGAAGTGACCTTAGAAATGATGAAGGTTGTGGAGGCCTACAAAGCGGCGCAAAAGGAAAAAATATTTATATCCATGGATTTTGATAAGTCACTAAAGGAGACCTGGCCACTCGTTGATTACTGCGATTATGTCTTCTTCACCAGGCAGCTGGCAAATGAACTCAATTGGTTAACGCCGAAGGATGCCTGCTTAAACATAGACGAGCTCCTACGCCTTCGATTCGGCATTAACTTGAATCGTCCTTTTGTTGTCTTCTACTGGGACTTTCACGGCGCCGGACTCATGGATCTCAAGAGTAACTTTTCCCTGGCTCCTGCCTACAAGCCGAAGAAATTGGTGGACGTCCTTGGTTTCGGACAGGTATTCGTCGGTGCCTTTATCTATGCCATCTATGTCCGTGAGCGCTCCGAGTCAGTTGCCGCGGACTTTGCCAATCGCATGGCCAGTTACAAGTGCACAAAATGCGGATTTGATCACATTACCGATATTCTTGTTGCACCCGTCTTATAAAATATAAACAGTATAAGAGTTAATATATGCATGGTTGCTTCTAGGCGCCCATTTAGATCTGAGAAACATACAAAGCCTGTCACGCTTGTTTCAATTCCCATCAAGTCTTTTGGAATTATGTTCTGAATTCGAAAAATGTATTTTAGTTTTCGGTTTTAAAAGTTGTGCATAGTTATTATTATTATTATTATTATTATCAATGGGAGTAACCTAAGACCTTCTGAGCCATAAGCCCTATCTCCTGCAGGGCTGCAAGTATTTTCGTCGGAATGCGATTTCCTGTTCGCCAGTTTGAAGGAGCCTATTTCTTTGTCTAGCTAGGGCAGTGCATTATGTTAATATGTTGGTTCCAATTGAAACTCATTCGAATTAATTAATGGTTTTGATTCCAGAATGTATTTGAATACTAGAACGAGTCTGTAAACTGCTTTGAAAGTAGTTCTATTTTATTAGTTTGTACCTATGCATCTGTTCCGCGATCTTCGTTACCGCACGTTATGCGGCGCGCCCCTCGGTCGCTTGGGCGGGAGGTGGGTTACAGTTTGCCTGGGTCCGCGCGTTAACAAGCCCGTGCTTGGTGTCGTTTGGGCCACTTGAATGTACTGCCCGTTTTAGTACATCAACGTCCGAAAGATATATAACAGGACATATTTAGGCTCTGATGTTCAAAGTTGTAGTCGTTTGCTCGCTTCGTTAGTGAAAGCTTAAGATATTGATAATTTAACCAAAATTAAAGGCAGCTTTAACCCAATTCAAAAGCTGTTCTAACCAAAAGAACGTTCTCCATCTCGCATCCCTGGGATAATACAGCTCGCGGAGCATCATCTCAGCATAATTGTCGCATGATTAATTCCACAGTCAGCTATAAGTTAAGGCCCAGTCCCGGAATAAATGCATAAAGTTACAAAGTTGTATAAAAATGTACGTATTTATGTATATTTTGTAGCATAAGCAAGCGGGGGGTGTGGCTCGGATGGGGGGTGGGCAGTTAGTGTAAATGTTATGCATAGCATCGAGAGACAGACATAAAACGAGAATGTTTGCTGGTCATTTATCATGGCAGCAACAACAATGCCAAGCAACAATTTCGTCAGGAATTTAAGTGACAATTTTCATACAATTTCCCAGGAAGAGCACACGGCACCACGCGGCGTATGAGCGATGACGATAATTTCGGCTGCCCCAGAGAAATCGATAAATGTGCAAGCATTTGACATGCGAAGAGACAACCGTCTAGAAAGTACTTCCGGGCATGAAGCTCATTTCCCTGAAACAGTCGGACTTTTTCTTTTGCTATACCCTGTACTTATGAAATGCATAGTAGGATACCATAAACGTTTGACTCTCTAAGGCACATAGTCCCGGGATCTAATTTTAAAACATTTATCGTAAAAGGTTGCGTTTGAGTTAGCCAAATGAGTTAAATACTACAAGAATTACAACCCAAGCATTCTAAAACATTGGCATTTGAAGCTAAAAGTACAGGAACTGAATTATTTGATGCCTCATCCAAGTCTGTTCCAAAAGTTGATTGATTTTGATTGATTCTCGTTATAAGACAGACTCTGGCCATCATTTTGGGGGCTTTTTAACTGGGGACTTTATTTTCGACCATTTTGTACATATGCCAATATTTCATGACAGTGATGTACCCAGAAAAATTCATGAATGGATATAAATAGCTTGAGGAAAACATTTCCGTCTCTATAAAACTATCTATATTCTATATTGTTTATTCTGTATTCTATATTCTATATTCTATATTCTATATTCTATATTCTATATTCTATATTCTATATTCTATATTCTATATTCTATATTCTATAGTCTATATTATATGAGATCAGATAGTCCCTTAGATTTGGGTACAGGGTATTTCCTAGTCGTCCCTCTTAACTTTAGCCTCCTCATTTATTTTTGCTGACTAATGCAACGTCGAACAATGCAAAACCCAAAATTATGTGTCGCAAATGCGGTAAAGCCAACGGGGGGAAAGGGAGGCGCCACTCCAGGCCAAGACGCAGATACAGTCAGAGACGCTTTAAGGCGGTTTCCGGGCACTGCAGGAATACACACACACACACACACCCATGGAGCAGGCCGCCATTTATGTAAATTAAAAATTATTTCGACTGTAAAAATTCAGTGAGAATTGTTTTTGGCAAGCGCCGCTGTTGTCTCTGCGGCCCATTTGCAACAAAAACACTAACACACAAGCACACACACAAGCACACACACACACATGCACGATAAGCCACAACAAAAGCAACAAGGACCTTGGCAATTGGGAAAAACATTTGCTTTTTAACTACATTGGCTGTTAAGCAGATCTAAAAAATAGTTATTGTTATTATTGGCGGTTGCTTTGAGCCACCACATGCAATGCGAGCTTTTGCAAGGAGCAAATGCCAAAGCTGGCCAAGACGATTTAAATTTGAATTTTGGCATAATATTGCGGAAAGGATAAGTACAAATAGTTACGATATGCATTAGTTATGATTATGTCTTGCAACTTAAAGTACAGGCTGTATTATGTTGAGCTGAAACTAAACACTTTCAGAATAAGTTTTAAGAATTTGCCAGATGGAAGAAAACTTAGCATCGGATATACACAGGATAAAAAGAGCAACTACTTAATGAAACTTTTTAAAAGTATAAGCCTTAGACTATATTGAGGTATTTTTGCGAAATAAATAGCTTTAGGGTTTCAAATTGGCAAAATTAAAGAAAGCTTGTTCATAGAGTGTCGTCCTAGAAGTAATTATATATTTATTAATTGATTTTGTTTATAATTATATATTTTTTAGTATTTATGCTGAGTACCTTTGTAAGTCTTTCAAAGAATTCAGCTTAAATTCTGAGTCCTGACTGGCAGAACAATTATATGTTTTTAGTTTTTGGTATACACCAATTTCTTCACCATTAAAAACAGCTAAGCTCACAGCAAAGATGGTCCTTTATTGAAGGATTTTTTTGCAGTACCAGCAGCAGTTCAGCTGAGGTCCTCATATATGCAGCTTAGTTAATTTGTGCTGTTCCTATATTCCGGCTAGACAATTTTTGTATTCAATTTCATGCAACGCCACTTTGCATTTAACCCAAACGAACTTTAATATATTCCATTGGCGTTCCGAATGTAGCTCTCCCTCTCTCAATCGCTGGCCCCTCTGGATGGGGGGGTCTGTTGCTCGCTGTGCATGTGAAGTGCATAGATTATGCAGTTGGCTTCAGTTTATGATTGGCAAATCCAATATACGTCGTGCACTTTGGCATGCAGCCGGGACGCAGATTGGCAAGCCGAGCGGAGCACTTGGACCGCAGCGACTGCAATTTCGACAGAGCTGCCACTTTATGGCAGTCGCACGCATATTTCCCAGCCCCTCGCACACACACACACATATGCACACACACGAACACAATCAGTTACACTCACACAGAGGCGCAGAAACAAGATGGCGGAGCGCCCGTTTCCGGTTGATGGGCAACGGCGTGATTATCGGCAGGCGGCTGGCACAGGCAGCGGCAAAAGGCCAACCGCAGTCAAAATCAAAAAAATCCCACACATACACGAGACACTGCAATGGAGTCTGCTAGACTATGAGTTACCCTGTAGGCAGTTGCAGCAAATCTAAATCGATAATAAATTATGTTTTAGTATAAACTTATTTCGAATTCCGTATAATTTTCCAAACTAATGAGAGATTCTTTTTAAAATTATTAGGGTGTATTCGACTTAATCGAGAAGATATAAACTATAAAACGAATTAATAAAATATGTTACAATTTATTAAATTTAACAAGTCTGTTTGCCTTAATTCCTTAATTTAATTAACATTTTGTCTTCTCTTCGATACATTTTTAAAACTGTTTTAAAAATAACTGTGTGCTTCTGAAATCTCATATTTTAATTTATAATGATGTAAATTATATACATCTATTCTGATTTTTGATTACTTTTCATTTGTGATTTTTTTTCGATATTTATTTATTCCCAATTTCTCGATATTGTCTTTTCCGTTTTCAAATGACTTTGTAATCAGTTTTGATTTTTATACCCTAATAGGGTAATTTTGTCACGAATTTGTTCACACATAACGCATTCAAGAAGACGATTCAGTTTCTGTTTTTGCTGCAGGCAGTACAAATGCCGGAACCGGCCGGAATAGACCCCTATACCATATAGTTGCCAGCTTTTTTGCTTATGAAGATATCCTACCCAAACTCTCAAAATCGAAGTTTGAATACGTTTTGCACAAGCTGACAAAATTTGGTTGAATTCGAACCACTATATCTTACAGCTGCCATAGGAACAATAGGATGTAAACTGAGATTTCGTATGAAAAACTATTTTGTTTATACAGATATTTTATCCAACCTCAGCAATTGCATAGGAATTACTGCATGGCCTTTCTTTTTTGATCGAATAGTTTTCATTACGCTTGATAAAATGGATATATTTCTTAACTAAATATTCAATACTTTTTGGAAGTCGGTAAAGCTAACAGCTTAGATTTGATCGTTTCAGACCTTTTAAGCTCCGCTTTGCAATTGATTAAGATGTGGAGCTAGCACATTTTTCTTTAGAGGAGACGAAGCTAGTGTTGGCTAAAGCACGTGCCGAAATACCTTCTACAGCTATGATGCAGGGTATAAACACATACACTTGTATTCACAGTAGTAGTGGGCCACAAAATTGCTGCCGCAGCAGTAAGCTGCAAAATAAGCCAAAAATATGCGTTATCAAGCCGGGCCAATATAAAAAGAAAGAGTCTCCGACACACACACACACACACACACATACACACGACAGCCGGGCCGCACAGCTGGAAAAACAACAACATGGACGTAGAAAGGGAAGCCGGGCAGTGAAAGAGAGAGAGAGTCAGGGGCAAGGGGAAGCAATTGCAGTTGCCGTTGCCATTTTGCATTACTTTGCATAACCAGCGTGAACATCCCGCTGTGTCCTTTGGAGAGGCAGTTGCCGACACATCGTGTCGCCTGTTTTGGAGCTGTGCCTCGGAAATGGAGCTGAAGTCTGCTGTTTAACCATAAACTGCTCGTCCATGGTCATTATGTGGGGCTCCTCCTGCTTCCTGCTTCTTTCTTCCTTATACTTTTGGAGTTTTCACATATTATTATTCTTATTTATCGGCGCACAGCAGCCTTCTAGGCCCCTTGAGTGGCTATTATATCGTTAGTTACGATGGCCCATAAACTGTTGCATATTATAAAGCTTACTTTATGACAGCCTGAAGAATTTCGTCTATACGCTGTTAGGCAAGAGACGAATTTTCTTTCCTGAAAAGTTACCCCAAAAATGGGAAAGGATTCATATAATGTGGAACTGACTGCCAAGTTAATTGTATTACAAATTCAATTCAGATGAAAGAGACTTATGAATAACACCTTTTCGCACATTTCTCTTAAGCCTAACAGCTGTTAATTAACATAGAACTGCTTTGCACTGCTTGACTGAACGAATACCGATGAATTCAATTGTTTTATTGATAGAATAGCTTTAGAACACAATGAAATGTGTAGGATAGGTGAAAACAAAATTGATAAATAAGTATCTTACATGTTTAGAATATCTCAAATAGATAATGGATCTAGTCAATTTATAAGTTTGGCTGTTAGGATTAGAGTTGATAATGTTGTATACAGGCGTGTTCTGGCTTTCCATTTTTGTCAGTCCGAAAAATTATTTTTCATACCGAATATTGAATTTCTTATAGGAATTCCGAAAACGGGAACAGGTTCAAAAAATAGTTCAGTTTGCAAAGGTGTAATAAATTTTGAATTAATTTTTAGACTAGTGAACTTAGGCTATACTTCGCAGGATAATTTCTGTAGTCAGTCTTCAACTACTTCACTTACGAAAATCATATGTTTCCCTTAACATTTCTGTTAATACCCATTAAGAAAACTTTATCTGTGATGCATATACATTAGAACTCAATCAGGTTCCACAACTTTTATTATATTTAACTACGAGTACATACATTACTTATTGGAGATTCAGATATCTCTGCTAAAAGCGTATTGTAAAAACCTAATCTCTGAAATTCTTGCTTAGCTTGTCAGCTGTAATTTATGGAGCCAGCTTTGGACATTTCAATCAAGTGTTATCCAATCTGCTGGTGACAACAACAGCAGCCAAATCAGAAGCGTTTCGCATGTTTTGCTGATTATTACGCTCATTACATCATCAGAAAAGACAAAAAAAGAACGCACTGAAGGGAAAAACATTCCTCATTCTTTGTTTTCAATATACGAGGCTATGTGCCTCGCTTTACTGAGTGTTTTGTTATTATTTTTGTGCTTCGTTGCGTTTTCACAGCTCGTCGGCCAAGGGGAGTCGCAAAGGACGTCGAGGCACGTGTAGAAAAAGTCATTGTTTACCCTTTTACGCAGCATTTTTTCGGAGAAGGCGCAAAACATTCGATTTTGTCGCCAAAAAAACCCAACCCCTAAGCCGAGTTCCCTTTCGATGTGTTGAAATCTTTTCAAGTCAAGGAACCAGGGAGGGGGCGGGGGGTGCGAGTGCGCGAAATTCATTTGTTAACCCGGAAAGGACGCCATCTAATCCACTGGCACTGCAGTCGCGACCCGCCAAACCGGAGTCCATGCCGGAGGATGCAGACCCAAAGTCCCCAGAGCGTGACACAAGAAATGATTGATGAAGGTATTGGCGAAAAAGTTCCCGAAAAAAATAAATGGAGACAAAAGGAAAACTGATATGGGCGAAGCCAAAGGAAAACATTTAAACACATTAAAGTAATATTTTTCAAGCTTTAGATTGGGCTAAAGCTTAAAAGTAATTGCTGTTTATATGAAATAATGTATATAAAGAGAGTTTCTAAGTTTTCATGCCGTTTTGATGGATACGAGAGTCCTTGGCCAGGATAGACAATGCTCTAGGTTTAAATCACTCAAATCCAAAGTTTAATAAGCGTATCGTAAGGACTAGCCTTTCTTAAGGTTTGGTAAGCTTAGCTATATTACGAGTAGTCTCTGAGATTAGATAGGATCATCAGCTCTTTTGATGGCTGTAGTAAGCTGATAGAATATATGTACATAAAATATACAAATTGTATTCAAAATATTGAGAATGTATAAATTAAATGTAATTTTTGTAATGTAATACAACATATATCAAAGATCTATAAGTTTTTACTAGCTGTACCCATAAAATGGGTAAAGAAGGGGTACTAAATCAGTGCAAATGGTTGTAACAGCCAGAAGGAAACATCTTCGACCCTATAAAGTATATATATTCTTGATCAGTATCAGTATCTTTTCATTTAATGTCTTTTATTATTTGAAAAAGCAACTTGAATTAAACTCAACCTTTATTTACAAGAACTACTTAATCAAAAAGATTTTGAAATCACAACGAATACCCAAAACTTAGTCTTACTTAAGATGTTATAATACCCTGTGAAGTAGTTAAAAAGGCTTAAAAAGCTTTAAAGCAGTGTAAATATTTGTAAGAGGCGTAATTAAGCCTGAGTGATCCATTAAAGTACATAAGCAAATTTTTCTGAATGGAGCGATTCAATTTACTTAAGTTTACACTATAATTGAGCAATGAACAGGTTGCTTAGACCTGCTAATATTGATGAGCAGAGCGTGTTCATCTAAGTATCTAAATAGATTGAATGGTGAGTGGGTAGTTCGGCGCACATAAGTATGCTACACTTAATTTGCTTTGAAAGTTTTATGTGCCGTATCTTTTAATGGGCACATAAAGTCATCCTTGTCTTCATTTATTGGACCGCCTTTGTTGTTGACCACTCTGTTTGCCATCTCCATCAAGAGTTGATGGCTCTTAGCGAATTCTATTTTTACCGTGTGCAGCAAACAGTTCCCCTTTATAGTTAACCATTTAGTGCGTTTATGGCTAGTTGCTCTCTTTTGATGGCATTAACATAATTTATGTACGAGCACGCAGCAACTAAGCACAGTTACAAAGTATCTCACAGTTTGCACAGACCAGATGTGTTCACAAGGTAATAAAGCAATCGAAGGGCATTTAAGTGCTCCTCAATGCCGGAATTAAAGACAAACATCGGGTAATACAAACTGAACACTTGATACTGTAGGTTGTCTGCTTTGCAGTCTCATCTATTCTAGTAAGTATTTATTAATGCTTATTATTTGCACATTTTTTTACTGGCATATTAGGAAATTTGCTTAGTAAATGTTGTTCTGTACCTGTCTGAAGGTACTTTTATAATACACAAATATTAATTGCCATGCAAAAATTACGAAGTCCACGGAAAAAAATGAAAACTAATAAAACCACCGAAAATACGTAAACATTTTTCGTACATTTAATTTTATGATATGCAAAATAATCATAAAAAGCGCAACACCAACAATGCCCGCAAATATTGTAATAAAAACACGAGTACCTAACAAACAACAACAACAACAACAGCAACAAAAATGTGTAGCAACTTCCGCTTCCGCTTTGCAGGCAGCGCCGCCGCGTACAATGGCCAAAACGCACAATGGCGCTATAAATTTGAAAACTTGTAGGAAAATAAGCGAGAGGATTTCTTTGATAAAGCGATTTTGATAATATGATTATGCAGCTTGCTAGAGTTCAAGGAAAAGTTTTTAAATTAACGGATTCCACTATTATATTCAGCTTAAAATGTATATTTTTGATATTCTTAGGATAGTAGTATAGATATGAAGGCAAACAAAAGCGGAGGATTGCTTTATGTCGAAAGTAAAAATGTCTGTAGAGGAAAAAGATTATGAATTGAGGGACTATGGAGGACATGCTGAGGTTAATCTGTTTACGTATGATATTAGTTGAAACGGAGATATAGATAAGAGAGGCATCAATAGAAAGAAATAATGGTATTAAGTGGTGTACTATTTGGATTTTTGATTATATTTTAAAACTACAACTCTATCTGTTCATATAGAAATTGAAGAAGAAACTTAAAATAATATTTTGCATTTTTGTATGTATTAATTCGCACACTTTTTGTATTAATACAAAGTTGGATATAGTCAAAATAGTTATGAGCCTTAGGGTTAAACAGATTTCAGGGAGACAATTTCTAATTTACTTTTCATTTCAATATTTTTTTGGCTTATATTTTTTATACCCTTGCAGGGTATTATTATTTTGTATATATAGTATATATATTCTGAATCAGCATGAATAGCCGAATCGATATAGCGATGTCAGTCTGTCCGTCTGTTTCTATGCGAACTAGTCTCTCAGTTTTAAAGCTATCGTATTGCAACATTTCACAGACCCTTGTTCTTGCTGCAGACAGTACATGTGTATGTGAGAACTGGCCGTATCGGACCACTATAACATATATATAGAAATATATTTCTATAGCTGCCATAGAAATATTCGGTCGACAACTATGTTTTTGTATAAAAACTTTTTTGTTTTTAAAGATATGCTTACAAAACTTTCCCAAACTAAACGAGCTTCTAGAGAGTTTATACAATCTAACCAAATTTGGTCAAAATCTGACCACTATATCACTATATCAAAGTTGTTGTTTATACAAATATTACATCTATACTAAGTGGGAATTTTATTATGCTTCAAATAGTTTCCTATAATTTGATCAGTTTCGGACCACATGGCTCCCATAGGAGCAATCAGACAAAAATTAAGTTTTTTATAAAAATTAATTCCTGCTAGGGTATATAGCTTCGGCACTCCGAAGATAGCCGTCCTTTCTTATTTTATTTTATTATTATTATTTTATTATTTTTATTTTTTTAAACGAGATTTATGATACCTATCATAGCGACTTAGGCAAGTTGTACATAAGGGAAAAAAACCAAATTAACAAATCCTGTGGATGAAAACGAGTCTTATTTCAAATTTGTGGCTTTTATCATAACTCAATTTCATTCAAAGCCAAGAAGTATTAAAATGAAACCATTTAGGAATATGTAAAATGGCAAACAGTTTAAGCGACATGAAGTATTAAAATAAAAATAATTGGACCAACATATAGTTAGCATCAAAATAGTATAAACAAGTAAGAATGTTATAGTCGAGTATACCCGACTACAAAACTCCCTGTACCCGGGTCAAAAATTTCCGACCGCATCTTCGTACACTCACGTATACACATATACAAAGACGCACGCACATCAGTGGCAGCGCACGCGACAGAGCAAGCGAGGCATTTTAAGTGGTGGCTGTGCTTCTTCTTTTCCCCCCGCGCTCCAGTACTGAATCTTCTTTCGTGAGTAACTTCCGTGTTTATTAACCAATCGACTTGAAATTTGAACAGTAGATTAAGAGTGACCAAAGTATTATACATGCCATATCCCAAAGCTGTATCTTTAAAGATGTTGGTATAAAACGTTTTTCTCCAATTGCGGGGGAACAGGGGTTTGATATCTGAAATTGGAAACAAACTTGATCTGTGTATGGTATACAGGAACCTACATTAAAAATTTGGTGTCTCTAGCTCTTGAAGTTGCTGAGATCGACGCGTTCATACAGACGAACAGACAGACGGACATGGCCAAATCGAAATCTCTTTTGATACTGATCAAGAATATATATAATTTATAGGGTCGGAGATGTCTCATTCTGCCTGTTACATACATTTGCACAGATTTAGTACCCCCTTTTTACCCGTTTTATGGGTACAGGGAGTAAAAAGAATCAAGGGAATGCTTCAAAAATTAAACTAAAATTGTTTATTTACGGTGTAAAATGTGTAATTTTTGACCACTGTGCGGTGTCAACTGCGGGGAGCGATGGCCATGCTGGCATGTTATATACCCGTTAAAACTGGGCGCATACACGTTTTGGAGACCGCATGCCGTGCCACGCCTACTCTTTCAAAACCCACACACACACACACACACAGTAACCACTCAAACACACACATGCAGACACAGACATACACATAACCATAAACATAAACAAGCAACGACAAGCGCGACATTTTATAGCTGAGAGGCGGGTCCGAGTTCGGGCTCGGTCTCGGGTTCCGGGTTCCGGGCACCGGGCACCGGGCACAGGGCAGAGCACCGGGCTCTGAGTTCCGGGCTCCGTATACCGGGCCTGGGCCTGGTGAGCAACTCCGGGCACTTGGCATAAATTAAAGCGCCGTTAAGCATAAGCTCGTCCAATTACCAAAGTATCCTTTGCCATTATATTTACGGATTTATTATAGTGTTGACTGTCGCTGGCGTCTTCGTCCTCGTCATCGTCCTAGTCCGCGTCACGTCTAGCTGCATTCTGCGTCCGTGTGGGCCACACCTCCTGCCATTGCCCCCAACCCAACCCCCTCTGCGGGCACATGCATGCATGTACTTTTATCGGCCCTTTGTCATTTGTCATGTTAATTTAATGATTTTTGCTTTTTTTCTTGCTTCACCTCTTGTCACTCACCCAGCTCGTTTGGGTTTTTATGCCTTAATGGCCAGTCCCCCCGCCCCGACCCCTGGGCATGGGCTATATAAGTTATGTCGGTGCGTGTGTGGGTGTGTGTGTGTGTGTGCACTGTAACGGTAAATTTGTATATGGCTCGTCGGGAGTTATCAACTTGTTTGACAGACGCGAACGCAAACACAAAATTTGCTTGTTACAAAATTAATGGCCGCCCACAAAATTTGAGCTATGCGTGAGTCGCCCAATTTGTAAATAGACCACCCCACCCGCCCACTCCGCAGATCGACCCGACTGATTGCTCTATCGACACAGACCCATAACAACTCCTTGAACCTTAGATGTGGTCCAGAAGAAATGGTTTCGTATATTGTAGGTATTCCCAATAAAAGTAGTAAATTTCAAGAACAGTTTTCATTTGCGATTACGATTTCGAATCGAAGCTATTATATATATAAATAAATTATAAATTAAAATATTAAAAACATCAAAAACTAAATAAATTTTATGTCTAAAAATTTTTCCTTTGAGTTAGTAGAATAAAATCTATAAGAACATAGATTCGGAAAGCGGTTCCTATTCCATTCAAAAATGGAAACACAATACCGAAAACTATGCGGGGTGAAACCTGCTCGGATCTGAATAAAGACCTGATGAAAGGAGCTCTTATTATAAAAGATAACGTATTCTTTTATACAGTTTAATTTAGAGATACATAAAAATAGTTACTTTTATTATGACTATACTTAAAGTTAATTTAATGTCTTCCTCAAAACAACAATTAATATCGATTACTAGAAACAAGTTTGGCATGATATGCATTTAAATTTCAGGCAAAAACCCAAGAAATTCTGAAAGCCAACTAATTAATATTTCTGTATTTTGAAATTTGGTTAAAAATTGGTGGGAATTTGATTGGGAGGCCTTCCTTGACACCTCATGTATTTGAAAATGAAATTTGTCAACTGAAAAAATCGAGGTCTATCCATGGCAGCTCTGAATATGTACTTCATAATCTGCTAATATCTTAAAGATACACATAAGTCATAGAAATAATTGAATATGCTTGTGTAGACAGACAAGAAATATGATTCGTTTTCGTGGTACTCGAATCAAATTACCAATTTGGAACTTACAACATCTTTTAATTAATGCGAAATCCAATTGAAAAACTGATACACACGCCGTATCTGCCATATTTCTGTGCGGATTGCTGGTGCGAGTATCTGCGGTGTTAATTGAAATTTAATCTGGGCAACACGAACGGAGCTGAAGCGCTACGAGCTACGAGCTACGAGCTGCGAATGAGAATGAGAATGAGAATCTGAATCCGAATCCAAGTGGGTATGGGAATGGGTACGGGATGTGTTTATCGGCCAGTTGGCAGTTGGCGGCACAGATTAGAAACATTTGTGCGACTAAATAGCTGAATGCGCGAGTATCTCATGGATACGGATGCGCGGCAGGCAAGCAGCTTTCTTTCATAGTCAAGCTGCCAATAATTTTTCCCAGCACAGAACACTCGTGGTGCGTATCGGTGGTTGTTGTTGCACTTTAATATCTAGTTATCAGACAGCTGAAGGCATTTTTCCAGTTGCCAGTTCGGGTTAGTTGGACAGTTGGCCAGTTGGACAGTTGGCCGGTTACTTGCTCGCTGGGTCGGTCAATTCTGTTGTCGTTGCTTTAAATCAATTGCCCGGTCGTGCCATTAATTTCTCAAAGTGTCTTTGCCTTTGCTTTCTACACTGACTGCCTCCTGTTCCCTGTTGCCTGTTGCCCGCTGCCCGCTGCCTTCTGACTTCTGCTTTCAGCCTTGTTCCTTGTGCATTTGCCGTTTGTCGTCGCTTTAATTTATTTTGTCTCCTCATGCGAGTTCAGGTCTCCTTGGTGCAGTGCATCAAAGCCAACTCAAAGCCAGCTCTGAGCCAGATCCAGAGCCACAGTCGAACAATGTGGGTTTCTTGCATTTCTTTTAATTTATTTGAGTTGCGATTGATTCGCTTTTCACCGACCACATGCGACTTCTGACTTGTAGATACAAATGTATCTTTTGTGCTCTGTGCTTGTGTGTCTGCCGCTGCCGTAGCCGCTGCCTTGTTTGGCTGCTCATTAATGCTACAACAGTTGGAGGAGTTGCACAATTACCAACTGCACATATGCTTCAATGCCTTACGACAGCACAGTGCCCTTAAATTTACTCCTCCCCCTTATATTCTCCTTCTCTCTATCTGTATCTGTTCTGCTTTAACAGTGTGTAACAGTAACCCAAATTGGTTGGAAACGTAGACTATCCCATAAATAACTGTCGTCGTTCTTTGGCTTTTACTTTATAAAACGTGTGTTTACCTTTATTAAAAAGCCGTGAAGCAGTAGAAAAATGTATCTTTGGTGTGCCGGCATCAGCATCGGTAGTACAACTATGTATATCCATAGTTATTGCTCCCTGTATCCATAAAATGGGTAAAAAGGGTATTAAATATGTGCAAATGTATGTAACAAGCAGAAGGAGACATCTCCGACCCTGTAAAGTATATACATATATTCTTGATCAGTATCATATATGTAGGTATAGTTTCCTATATTATTTCAGATTTCAGATATTCCCCCCGCAATTCAAAGAATACGTTTAACAGCTCCAATTCTAAAGATATAGTCCTGGGCCACTCTTAATATACTGTGCAAATTTCAAGTCGGTCGGGTAATATACAAAGTTATTCACGATACTAGTTTCAGTACTGCAGAGCGGGGAGAAGCAGCAGCGCAGTCGCCACTTGAATTACTCGGTTGAACTGCAGTGCGCTGTCGCTTGTGTGTGTGCGTATTCGTGCGTGTGTAAAAGCGTACAAAAATATGTTTGGAAGCTTTGGGCCTGGGTACATCGAGTCTCATAGGGTGTACTCGATTAGAGCAATCTTACTTAGTTTTATAAAATAGAGTCTATTTGTTTGTCCGTCTGTCTGCAACACATCCAAGTGTCACAGCAAACAACGACTAAGATTTCAGGAGAACGAGTATTAGAAATTAGAAATCCAGTATAATTAGTATATTTGTAGTATAATTACACTATAGACTAGGGGCGCAAACCCTGTATATATATTTTTGGTCGGTAAATCAGATGAAGTGATATGTAGGTTCCTACACAGATTCTATCACATATAATTCTATCAAATATTTAATTAATTGGGTGTGGTGCCCATGCAAACTATTTATAACAACAATTTTTAAGATATGGCCGTCATTCTACGATCTACTGTACAAATTTCAAAATTGCCAATCGAAAAATAAACGCAGAAGTTAATCAAATAACTATTTTCGTACTACCGAGTGGAAAGGTAAGGCAGTGCAGCCACCACCTGAAATTATCTGCTTGGTTTCACTACCGCTGAACTGCTTTATACATATGCGTCGTATATGCGTCGATTTGAAGATGTGTTTTGGGGGAAAGCAGCAGCGCAGCTGCCACTTGTGATTATACACCTTATTTGAACACAAATTCTAGGGTATCTAGCAGTCAAGCAGTCTGTTTTGTTAATGTAAATTTTGTTAGTTTTGCTTGCAACTTTCCTTGTAGCCATTAACTAGGCTTTTATAAGAGCTGCAGCTCGTTGGCAGCTTAAATCTAAGTGGCCCTGCGACTTGGTGGCCTTAAACAGAGTATATGTGACATTTACTGCCGCTGGGTTGCCACGGAGCAGCCAATTTATTTCACTCATTTCAAATCATTCGAAAACTATGCTCCCCCCGTGCCCCATTCCTCGTCCAGTCCGCACTGCTGCGTGTCCTGGGCGCTGCTTCCTTTCCATATTTATGGGGCTTTGTGAACGCACTCAGCGTGTGATTGTTTATGCTGACCCAACCTCCGGCCACCCTGTGCACCCTGGCAACCCTGGCAGCACCTCCGCAGTCTTGCTGCAGTTGGGGCACTGCAGCAGCAATCATAATAATATTTTTGCAACTACGCTGGTTGCCCCGATGGTTCCTCCATTTGTCGGACGGACTGTAGACTGGGGGACTGGCTGACTAGGGGACTGGCTAACTGGATGACTGGCTAACTGGATGACTGGATGACTGGCTGACTGGATGACTGGATGACTGTGGGTCTGTTGTCATCGCATTATTATTCCGCTTCGACGTTTCTCTTTTCCTTTGCTACTTTACTATTATGTGTTTCTTTGATTTCATTTCTTTCCTTTTCGCTTGCCATAAATGGTTCATAAAGTTTTATATGCTCGTCCATAAAGGAAACCGTTTGCTCCACTTTCCACTCACAGCTTGCAACGCGGCCAGCATTGAAAATAAGTTAAGAGATCTCGGCTTTGGAGATATTGAAAGTCCCCTTAAAACAAATAAATGCCATAACGACATTTTATGTATTTTATATTTGAAAATTGAGTTGCATTAGTGGATTCTGCAGGGTTTCAGCTACAGATAGGATGCTTAACGAAAACTTACAGAGATCAAATCAATTGAGAAAGCACAAATTTATACAGCTTATATTTTTTATAAAGTTTCGGCTATGTGTACATGATATTTAAGAACCCCCAATTAACAAATGAAGTGGAATATCTACCTCAGAATGTATATTGCATTTTATATCTTAAAGAAGTCTTTGATGAGAACAACATAAACATGAAGAAGGATTTGAAAGTCCTCTTTTAAAGGTGATTAATCGGGGGTGAAGTGAGGTTAAAAACTGTTCTAGAACGAGTAAAATGCCCAGGCTTCAATTTTGGTTAATTTTAACATACAATCATCAGAATTGTGCTTTAACGTTTAACAAAAAGCAAATGTACCCAATTTTCCAATCATTTCCTAGCTGAAACTAAGATATTCTAAGAGAGATCGATTCCTAGAAAGACAGTTGCTTCTAACATATGGACAACATCGACTGTATTCCCAAGATACATACCGAGTACAGATCCCTGTAGGCCATTTCCTGACATTTTCCATTTCCACTCTGCTTAGAAGCCGCACTCCGAATGCAACTTTGCAATTGCATTGTTAAACTGAATGGCAAAAAGAAACGAAAATGGTTTCGAAATCGTTTAGATGCTAACTCTATGGCTCTAACTTTGGATTTGGCTGCATATACATGGCTCGTATCTTCCGCGTTGCCAAAATCAAATTGAGGGGCTTATGCAACCGGCCCAGCAACAGCAACCAGCAACAACAACAGCGCCGGACAAATCGCAGTTGAAATCGGTGCTTACGTGACCAGCCGAACGACTCAATCTCAGGCAGCAACAAATAACAAACAAAAACAAAACACAAAATACAAAAACTAAAAAACAATACATATAAAAAACAAGTATGAATGCTCTAGTCGAGTACACCCGACTGCGAGACTCCCTGTACCCAAGTCTGAAAGTTCGGAACACATACACACATATATACACACACATTTGCACACAATTGCACAGTGTACCTTATAAGTCATTTCAAGCGACATTTGCTCTGATGCTTCCCCCGTACCGAAACTATTTTCTTAAATAACTTCTGCGCATATTATCCTACTGACTTGAAATTTACACAACAGATCAAAAGTGACACAGTTTTTATTGCTGCCAAAAATCAAAGCTAATTCTTTAAAGTTGTCCGTTCAAATAGCTTTTATTAATTTGCGGGGGTGTGGGGGGAAATATCTGAAAGCTGCGTTTGGTATACAGGAATCTATATTTCAAATTTTGGCGTCTCTAGCTCTTATAGATCCTGAGATCGACGCACTTATCCGGACAGATACTCAGCTCGGCTATAAATACTCATCAAGAATATATGAACTCTATAGGGTCGGAGATGTCTTCTCTGCCTGTTACATACATTGTTTTAATACACCCTTTTTACCTTTTTATGGGTACAGGGTGCAAAAATTACCGGTGCATGGTGCAAGCCGTAACCATGCCCAGTGCCCGCACCCGTGTTGCCCAAAAGTATTCGTATTCGTATTCGTTTATTCGTTTAGTTGTATCTTATTATCAACTCGAAACGCAGCGCTGAGTTCGCTGGCCGTTCATGAACTACAAACGCCGCTGGCTGCGTTTTCGCTTTGCATCGCACTGCAATTGGCAGTCGCGGTCTGTCCTCGATGCGGTTGTTGGCTCTTGGGCTTTGCCGTATCTGACGGATGCACAGGCGAACGCACTGCGCCAAAAAACGTGTGTGCTTTGGTTTAACACTGCAAGATACTCAACTCACCATATGTATATCATGTTGCTAATCCAATTTATAGACAACAGGTTTGGGCATTGATAAAATACATTGCATTCGATTTCTTGTATTGTATTCTGAATTCAATCCACATATTACTACTCAATTTGAATTGCGGAAAAGTCCTAATTAATAATATATTTCCTTCATCTTTTGTATGCAACTCTAGTCAAAAGAATTCTTTCTTTCAATTAATTTGAATTTCAATCAATTCAACTTTGACTTAAAATTTAATTTAATTTGAATTCAACTTCAATTCTTTTATTTTCATATCGGAATCTAGCTGCTATATTCCCTATTTCAAGTAAAATGCTATTTAATCTTTAATTTTTGATTTTAGCCACAGTTGGTTAGAGTTGTTGAGTCGTTAAATTTTATCGTACTTGTTAACAGTTTCTTAAGTATTCACAGCCTTCTATTTATAGTCTGTATTAGCTGCTGATAAGCAGACGACCTTACACTTTACATAACTCAACAGCAACAGACTCATCATTATAATCATCATTATAATCATCATTATTAACGATGTCTCACTTTTGGATACCTCTTCAGAAATTGTTGATTGTAACAAACGTTGGCAAAACCAAAACAAAACCAAGGCACTTTCCTGTACTTGAAGTTGTGATGTGATGATGATGAAACAACCTCCGAATTTCGAGTGATAGACAAATATTTCTAAGCAGCCAGTACTTGAGTACAGAGCTGTGCGTAATGTAAGCGCTCTGTACACCCTTTCAGAATCCCCAGAGCCGTGCTCGTTTCTTGTCATTTGCATGGGCCACACTTCAGTTGGCCACTTGAGTCAACTCTTCGTCGCTCTTCAGTCAAGATATGCCATGAACGACCCCATACCAGATCAAGCCAGACCAGACCCGACCCGACCAGGCCAGAGTAACAAGAAACAAGTACAAACTTCATTAGGGCAAAGCGTGCATCGTCAATATTAGACGAAAGACCCACGCAACATCGAAGTATAGCTCGTCTATTTAAATTAGACTTTCGCTTTGAGTTTTTTAGCTGGCTGCTATATGATATGTTTCACCTAATTTGCTTGTTGGTCAGAATGTGCCACATAAAATATTATTGCTTGCAGTATTAACTTACTGGCAGGAAGTATTCACTTCAAGGAATTTGACAGGTTTGTGTTCCCATGTTCCTTAGGTGACTATAAAACCAGTTCTCATTTTCAATTCTGAGCATCTCGGAAGTCGGAATCGAGATTGTCAGCTGTTATATCCGAAACGCGAATCAGTTTTAAATAATACCATGAATAGGGGTATCTGTTCGGAATAAAGTGTACTCGGAAATGAAATGAAGCCCAAATGTCTTTCCGATTTAATATGGGACAATAAGTTCTTCTGTACTTTCAGTACTTTTGATCTGTCACACATACTTAAGATTATCTTAATCTATATGATGAGTATAGTCTATCTAGAATTCTTGACATAGTCTTAAAACGCTAGTATAATATCCGTAGGCAGGAAAACATGCGCCTCCACATTTAGTATCTTAGGGATGACCCAGTTCCCTGATCACCAATCACTTATTAAGTTAGTATCTACTCGAATATCTCCCTTAAATCATACTTATTTTCAGACATATATGTAAGTGTATTTAGTATTCAAATATTCACGGACGGGGACTAGGATACGATTTGATTTAGTTAAGGTCGGAGAGACCGTGCTGAAAAATGAGCTGTCGCAGTCGCTTGCAGCCAGTGTCCTCGACATCGAGCAGGGCATCCTCAAGGATGTTCGCGAGTGCGCTTTGGTGCAAAGCTCGCTGCTCCAGGCGCAGCTCGTTCTCCAGGCAATCCAGCAGCTCGTCGCGCCCAAAGGAGCGATAGTTGATGATGGTCGTGTCCACGGGCAGCTGCTGCAGCAGCTCAAACTGTTCCCAGTAGTATTCCATCTCCAGGCTGAAGATGTACACCACGAGCACAGTTTGGTTAACTGCCGCAGTGGGGTCGCCCTCCCGGTCCAGCAACAGCTTGTTGAAGATGGGCACAATGCTATAGTCGCAGGTGGACAGATTGTCAATGATCAGCAGGTTCTGGCCGCAGTCGGACAGCTGTTCCACAAAGTTGCGCACCAAGTGAAACTTGTGGGCACCATCCGGCACATAGGTGCTCCACGAGTAGGAGTGCACATTCTCCGGCCAGGGGAACTGTTGCCTTAATGCCATCGCGGTCAGCGTCTTGCCCACGCCGGGTGGGCCGAGCAGGGCCACAGACTTGAAGCGCCTGTCGCTCCTCACAGCGCGCTCCAAGCGAGCCAGCGCCTGCTCCTGGTTGAGCACCTGCCTGCCAATCTGGCGAAACATCCGCACGGTGTTCGGCTGCTGGCTGCAGTAGTAGGCGCGCGCCGAGCCTCCAGCTGAGGCCTTGGCCTGCCTGCCCGCCCCCAGGCCCAGGAAACCAGACACGCCCAGCCACAGGGCCTCCAGCGTGCCGCCCGAGATGGACACCTGGCTGAGCTTGCCGTCTGCCCACAGCTCCAAGCTGTGGAACCACAGCACCAGCAGAACTGTGGCTACGCCGGTGACTATCATCAGACCTTGCATTATGTTCGCGTGTCGCATGTTCTGCAGCTCCGCCCGGTAGGAGCGGCAGCGCGTGTTTCGCAGTATGCCCCTCTTCCGAGGATCCTCATCCCCGGAGAGTCCAGGATGCAGGCTCTGTGCGTAGGGAATGGTGAAGTGCATGCTATGCGCCAAATTGTCACTGTTAATCACTACTTTAATTTATCGATGGAGTATTTAGAGGCTGGAATTTTTGTTATGTATGTGAGCCTCAATATTTGATTTCAGATTTGTAGACATTTAAAATTTTCAACTTTGACAGTATTAGCTTTTTGATCAAGAATGAAACCCATACATATTTTATGATATTTAAAAAAAACTTATTAAATTTGAAAATTTCTTTGGAATAAAAATAGTAGGAATCTATACATTTTTTATAATTAACTAAATAAATATAAGTATTAATTGTTTTGTACTAATCCAATGGAAAATTAGCTTAGTTAAAATTATGGCTAAACTAAGGTCAATAGCAGTGGCCATTATAATTAAAGTAATAGAACCAGTTTCGATAAAGTTAGTAGAGGACTTTCAATGATAATAAAAAAACACAAGTAAGAACGTTGCAGTCGGACGCACCCGTCGAACTCGACACTTCATAAATTGAGGGTATACACCAACAGGTGTACCAAGTTTGGTTGCTCTACCTTAAAAATAAAGGCAAAAAAATTGCGTTCATACGGACAGACGGGTAGACGGACATTTCGCAAACCCAATATACTATTTTTCCCTTTGGGAACATAGTATAAAAATATTGGCTTATAGTCTATTTGAAGATTGCTTTATGTGCACATAAATATATAAGAGCCCTAACAAACGCCCAATAAATTTCAGATGCGGTATTGTAAGCCATTTATTTGTAGCTGACATTAGCGCTTACTCATCATTATCAGTCAGCAGTCATCAGGCATCAGCCATCAGCCAACGGCCAACGGCCAACAGCCATCAGCTGATTTGAGGCAACACACAGAGACAGAGGCAACAGTCAGACATTACCATTAGGCCGACAATTAAGTTCAAACTGGCGCGGAAAGCCGGCAGACAGCAACTGGGCCACTCTTTGAAAGCAGCTGAAAGATCAGGCGATCTTGATTACCAAACAACCTGGCAACCAGCCAAAGAGCCAAAGAGCCGACCGGTCTGGCCAAACTCAAAAGCCCAGTTCGGGCCAGACAAGACAAGTAAAGACGAGACAGAAATGAGCCATTTGGTTGCTTGACAACAAACATGGCTCAAAGACAACAAAACACTTCAATTCGTAGTCGTGTAATAGACAAAATTGAGAAAACCATAAATGAAGAAAACGCTTAGACCGCACATAATTTGCCCTAACTTTGGTACTAGAAATTCTTAATGCCAGTAAAATAATAACATGCAATTACAAAGATAATTTGAAATCCTACTGAGTATAGAATCTCAATTCATATATCCAAGTTTGTATTCAAGAGTTAGCTAGAGCATATGAAGCATAAGCAGACTATAAATTTTAGCTATTAAATCTCTTTAAATAAATTAAATATTTAACTAAGAAGTCAATTGTTCAAAGTTGTATTATAATATACTTTTTATCTATTATCCATATAGGATTCAACAAATATTTTAACGAAATTTTCCTTCGCCTAGATATACATTTTTGGTTGGTTTATGATTTTGGAAAACGTTAATTCTTCAATTATTATTATTCTTTGAATATTATTTGTTAGGAAGTGTGAAAAACTGAAGACCTGGGATGTTCAGTATTTGGCTTGGCATTCTAGTCCATCATCATACGACGGATATGTGTAAATGTTTTCAGATAGAGTATTCAGACAAAAGACCTGTTGAATAGGCTGGCAGTTAGACTGATAGACGGGCAGATAGAGAGACAGACACTTGTTTGAGCGCATAGCCGTAACGGTTTCTCGAAAATCAAGTTGGGCGACTTGCAAAAGTGTCTTTCATAAATCAGTCAACGCTCTGGCTAGCAGCGTCAGCTGTCAGCCGGAGATCGTTTTGGCCGTACCGGTGTGGTACGCTTGGGTTCAGCGGTAATTATGTCTCTCTACTCGGCGGAGTACTCATATGTGTGTCATTATGATCACAGGGCAGACAACAACTGACTTGGCAGACTTGGCGGCTCTGGGGTAAAAGTTTGTTGGCCCTCAAGTGCGGCCTGACTGAAACATTTGGCTGACTTTCCGTTTTGGCCATATTTGATTTGACGGCGCTGCTGTTGCCAACCGATTTGAAGCGAGCCAACTGCGACGACTGCTTCTGCCTCTGCTCTGCTGAGTCAGCGCACTTAATTGTTGCCAAAAGCGGAAAAGTTTTGCAAGTGAAAAGTAGGCAATGAAATAGTCATTTGGAAAATTTACAATCAGCCTATGAAATTAACTAAAATCAATGGCAGCGGCAGCACTAGAAATTGGTATTAGGTTCGATCAGTCCTAGACATTTTAACATGGCTTTCTTGCCATAGTCACACATACGCTTATACTCAAGGGAGATCATCAAGAGTAGTGCTCTGCCTTACTCTAAGTCTTAATACAGAAACTATAAATATCAAAATAATAACTACTTAGATGTTGTAGAGATTTACATACATATTTGGGATTTATTTAAGGAACTATTAAGAACTGTCAACTTTTCTTTAGTGATTAATAAACTTATCCATTCTAAAATATCTTTCCTAATTAACTTTTGCAAACCGTAACAGTATCACCTTTTATTCCTCCTTAAGCACTTTCGAAAAGCCGATAAATATAATTTAAACAATTCATGGGCAATAATTGTCGGTGAAAAGAGCTCAATAGTTTTGCAAATTGAAGTTTATAGACGATGGCAAGTGTCGAGAACTCAAATGTGTTTGCGCCAGCTGACGACTGAGTACGTGTATCTGCAAGATACAGATACATTCGAGTAGGCTGCTCATTATTTCGGCTGGTAACGACTGTGGCTTCGGCTGCTGTCAGTTTCAACTTCAATTGAAACGCATTTAATTAGTTTGTGCCTAATTTATGCTTCCATCGACATCGGCATCAACAGCAGCGTGCAACATCGAAGCTGTCTTGTGGCGCACATTGCGCTACTTTTTATACACTTGCTGTGGGTATTCTTATTTTGTCACCAAATGTGTAAAGCAGTCATTTCCTACCATATCTAAGACAAAGCTACGATCTGAATAATTATAGCCAAGGTAATGATACATTGGGTTAGGTTAACCTTATGAAATATTATACAGAAACTCGTATAATTCAGACAGTACATATTTTGGAATTAGTAGAGAGGATAGGAACGATTGATCAAAACAAAAACCCATTTATTATTTAAGTGGTCGAAATTTAATTTACCATTTTACAGCATTAAATCAAAGACTTATGGTTTATATACTACTTATATCATAACTCATTAGTTAAACACAATAAATTCTCTTGATTTTTCTTATCGTCAGATTGTTATGAATATAATATTTTCGGTAAAATAACGACGGCTATTCGCACTCAAAGAGCGGAGTTGAGGGAAGCGGAACTTAGTTGTAGTATAACCACATAGGTACATATGTAAGGGTATCTCATTTTTGTCATGGCGAAGACAGCTCTTACCTATTATCTTTTTTATGTCCGACATTAGGCGCACATTAGAGCAAATCAACGAATGACGACGACAGTTACGAGTCTGTCGAATGGTATGGGTACAAAATGCTTATAGACGAGTGCTTTGGTATGTGACCAGGGTCCGACTTGTAGGTCAGTTCTTCTGGCCGGCCTGGCCTGGCCTCTTCTTGGCCCATCATAAGTTGCGCCCTCGACAAAGACGCCTCAATTAATTTAATTAACGAACGTACTCGTACTTCGAACGCCTTCCAATCGACGTTGTGGCATTTGTTAAATTGTTTAAAGACACTTGGGACCAGAGAGATGTGGGCGGCATGTCTTTTGCCTTACTTATTTTGATAGCATTGTGGGGCTTCTCAGTAAAATCTACTGAATGCGTTTCTATGATTAACTTTCATTTGATGAAATATTTCCAATTCGGCTTTCGTTATTCCTCCACTACCCATCCCACTCACACCCCTCCCTACTCTATCATACGGCTTCGCTGTTACCCCTCGCCCGGATCCAGCTTTTCCTCGTTCGACGCTGTTGCTACCCGGGCTGAGTTTATGGGGCTTGAGCTGTTCCATTTACCATAGTTGACTCTACTCACTAAGAGCTATGTTAAGGGATATGATGTATGTCAGATAGACTGTTACTATTTGGGATTTGGTTACTGTTGAGAATTCGGTTTTTATTCTAACCTTTCTCCTAAGTTTACAATTTAAGTAGCTCCCGTTGTTTTGTAGTCATATTATTATACGGTCCCACTAAGGACCACATGGTCTATGTGAGGTCGCCCTGTAGAGGGTGACCTGCCGTCTCAACCGAACCTTACTTATTATTACGATAGAAACGGATTCTTCTCTACGAGTAAGATGTAAGATGTGTGTCGAAAGATGCAATATACAAGATTATTTTATTTATTATTAGTAATAGTTGTATTTTAATATGTTTGTTCTTTCCAAATTTTTTTTACAAAAATAGTTAAGATTTATTTGCGCAAATTTAGTGATTTATTTTCTTGCTTATTCTTATACCGTTCTGAATTGCCATAACAACTGAGCCGCATGATTCATCTTAATTTACACTGCTCTTCTAGGCAACCAGGTGGATATTGTTTATTGATGCAGTTAAGCACAACAGCCAGAAACTCTGTTGCTGATAACTCTGGGGCCATGGGATACTCGTATTCTGTGCGACGATATCGCCACATGTTGATCTTTAAGCCCTTTCATACCCTTTCAAGGCATTGCAGAGGATAATTAAGTTTTGTCGCAAAATTTGCAGTGTATAGAAGGACGTTCTCAACCCTGCAAAGTATATACATACATACACCTACATATATATATATTCTGGATGCGACTTTTTTGTTGTTGTATCGGATGTGTCAAAAGAATTCAGAAATGGCAAGATTTATTACACTTTTACACTATTACACAAACTTGATCAAAGTCTGATCACAATATCATATAGTTTTTGTATGGTAATCATCCTTCTTTATTTTATTTGTCATGGGATGAATTTTATTTGCGTGTTCGAAAGGGCATTTAATCTTCGGCACGCCGAGGATAGATTTTATTTGTTGTTGTTTTATTTTTATTATTATTATTATTAATATGAAAATGCAAAAACAAGACAGCCGGCAACCGGGCAACTTCCAACTGGCCGAACTGGTTCTTCTCGCTGGTTGAGGCTCACTTGAGGCCAGGCCACTACCGGAGTTACACCTACTCCCGCCGGCGAGTCGTGGACCTGGGTACAGCTTTTGGCTTCAGTTGCTGCCTCAGCGGGCTGTGCGTTGCGTTGTTTACGTTTAGCGCTGATTCCTTCATTCCACACTCGTTTGTTTTGATTTTAAAAAAGGTTGGGCTAGAAAAAACTGGATGCCCTTGTTTGTATACGGTTCGGTCTTTAAATGTTTGGTCTTTGTTTTCATCGCTTTGCTGCCTCTACCTCTTTTCTCTCCCCCATCTCACTCTTTCTCACTCTCCCTGTTGCTCTTCCCTCTTGCATAAAGAGACCTTTAGCTAGGCCTTGCTTTATTATTTGTTCTTTGTGCCACAAAGCAAAACATTTTTTTTTCTTTCTTTCGTTCTTTTATTTATTTATTTTTTATCCCATTGTACTCGTATGCTATGGGATAGAGTTCAGGTTCGGGTTAGGTCTCTGGGTCTGGGTCTGGGTCTGGCTCTAGGTTTTGCGTTATGCGTTTTGAGTGCCGCTTGTCTATCAACTAGTTCCCCATTTGCTGAACCACACCAGGGAACCACATTCAGATTTGCCTTTTTTCTTTTCGCTAATTAAGATTCATGACGAGTTAATCTGTGGCTGGGCCTTGGCTTAGTACCCAGGAACCCAACAGGCAACCTGTTTTAGTTGATGATGGATTCCTAAGCATATGGTATGCAAAGGGCTCAGAAGTTCAGAGCTTCAATTATTGCTGAACGAACTAATCGGTGTATAGTTCGTTCCTTTGTTTCCGTAATTCATTTCTTTGTTATATATGTACATAGGTTTGTTTGAGTCTTCCTGTTCTCTCTTATTATAGCATATCAACTTACTTTTTTGCTATAATAGCTTACAAAGGTGAAAAATAGTATCTATCTTCCAAAATTTCATGGTAAGCTCACCCAGATGGTGATCTCCTTGAAACTTAAGACCTCCTGCTCCACTCTTACATCTAAGGACGCTATAGAGTGTTGAGCAGTCGGGAGCTTCTGCCTGCACCGATCTTGTTTCTTTTGCTCTATTCACATTTCATGAGTGTCAACATTAGAGCTGAAATTTGTTATTACCTAATTGTCTGTTGTTTCTACTACTGACGCGCCCTACCAGCTCCCCCTTCGCCAGTTGCCTCCCGGGATCATTGCTGCTCCACCCTACGCTGCCCCAATGACTAACCGCCACCGCGGGAGCTGCAAACAGAAATAATAAACACCAACAAGTGTCGTAAAAACAAATTAACGGCGCACAGGCAAACACTTGTCCCTGTTCCAGTCCCTCCACCTCTGCGCCGCTGTCCTGCCCCCCGCTCTAAAGCAGCGGCGGCCCCTAAGTTTTAAATGAGCAAACATTATTTTAATTTATAGCATCGCATGGCAAGCCCCGCTACACTAATCCGCACAATAACAACAACAGCTACACCATTTGGCTGCAGGCCCCTCCCCGCTCAGCCCAACAGCTATCGCCTCACACGCCCCAGATGCCTTGTTACCCCTGGCTCCCTCGCTGCTTATACGCTTCACACGCTCCCCGCTCAGCGTCCATCTCATCTCCAACCTTGTGCGGAGAATAACAACAGATACCCCTTGGATACAGAATTGAGCACTTCTCATATTTTCGATTTGTATTTGTACAACAAGAGGACATCTGCAAGCTGGGGAATTTCTCTCTAAAAGTGAACCAGTTTTAGAGAAATATACCTTTTAACAAGAATAAAATACAATGTTTACTAATCCGAAAGAAAGTCTATCAAAAATATGAAAAAATCTATTAAACTACTTTATTTACTTTGTGAAAGAATAAACATACTAAGTACTTCGGCAAATAACAACAGGAAATGTAATGTAAAAGTGAAAATCAGAACTAACCATCGTAAATCTAAGATCTTTGATTTTTAGTCGTGTAATACTAGCTGCACAGAAAACATAAAAAATAGATTTTTCTTCACCATTCCATAGTTTGATTAAGATAATTTTGTATTTGCGTAGTGAAATAAAAAGGTATCACTGTATCATTTTAAAGCGTTTTAATTGATTTTTGTCTGCCAAATCTTGTACATGCCAAATCTAAAAGCTATATCTTGAAAATTGTTACTGTAAAACGGTTTTTATCGATTTGCAGGAAAACGGGGGGAGATATCTGAAATATAAAACAAACATGATCTACGTATGGTATACAGGAACCCACATTCCAAATTTGGTGTCTCTAGCTCTTGTAGTTGCTGAGATCGACGCGTTCATACGGACAGACGGACAGACGGACAGACAGACGGACATGGCCAAATCGAAATCTCTTTTGATACTGATCAAGAATATATATACTTTATAGGGTCGGAGAAGTCTCCTTCTGCCAGTTACATACATTTGCACAGATTTAATACCCCCTTTTTACCCATTTTATGGGTACAGGGAGTAAAAAAACATACAGCAATATTGCAAATATTTGAGTGTTTTAAGCCCACATTTAGACGATGATGAGTTTAAGTCATGAGTTTTGTGTTTGTAGGGAAGAGGGGTAGCGGAGTAGGCGAGGCGTGCAAAAACTGACAGCCAGCATTGTGTTGATTTAATTTGCACTATTTTAACTACTATTCCGTATTTCAGCATATATTCTAAGGATACAAATTTAACTTTCCCAAAAAGGTCTGGGCAGCCTTAAGAGCCTTTTTAAACGGGCTATATGCATTAGCAATGCACTCTGGATAAGAAGATATCTTGTTCCCATATTTCATGGCCTCGTGCAAGTATGATAGAAACTCGTTGCCATAGTCTACGATTCCCTTGCTACACTTAGCCTGTCCACGTTTGCAAGCCTTTCTGATGCGATTGCTTATTTTCTCCAATTTTTTGGCATCCTTCATCAAGCTCTTAAGCGTTCCGTCATATTTTACGCGACATTTGTGAATTTTTCCCTTGAACGTTTTTATTGATCCGCGGAAATCCTTGAAGAATTTTTCGATGCTGGGAGATGATGATCGATATTGGATTGACTTCGACTCCAGCATAGGGAGCTCTGGCATTGAGAGGTCTTGGCCTTCCGATAAGTAAGCCTATCATATGTAGATCTTTCTTTTACTATTATCTGATCGAATTAATGAGTATTTTTACTTACCGGACTCATACAGACGAGTAATATGAGTGCTATATAGCTCATTTTGTTTCAGCTATCGTTCAGTTTAACAAGCACTTTCAGATATCTTTCAGTTTTGCAAGTAGATCTATGGTGACATCTGTTGGTACTGGGGCGTATCACGATATATTTTTCATTCCTATTGACTAATCGCATTTGCATCACTTTCACGCGTTGTAATTCATTTTTTCTCACATAAACAAGAATGATGTGCCTCATATTTTAAAGCTTTTCTTCGTTGATATAAAACTTGAAAATTGGCTGGATATATAATGAATGTATTGTGTTTGAACAATTGAAAGAGTAATATTAAAATTGAATATACTTGAGTGCTTAAGGTTTGTAACCCTGTTAGTCGTGACTGAGTGATTCTATATAATCACTGCACAGTTTGATAAGTAGGATAAAGGCAAAGACTAAAACGTGTCCTAAATTTGCCAAACATAATATTTATAATATATAAGCCATGCGCATCTATACCTGTATAATAGGGTATTTAATTTTCGGCTGTCTGAGGATAAATGTTTCTTTTTATTTAATTTAATTTCATTTTATGCCTTTTAAATGGATCGCAAATGACTGGGCCTACAAATTCTATTTGGCTTTAATTATAGATTTCAGTTGTAGCCATCATTTCTGGTCACTTAATTGAGGCCGCTTCACACATGAACCTAATTATTTTCGAAAAAGACATAAATTTCCATGCCATTTAATTTGCATATAAAGAGCGACGCTCTAATGGCACACATTTGCATAATTTTGTGGGGCCTGTGCCGGATAATATCATTCAGTTGAAGCAAAATGTTGGGCAAGTTTCGCTTGGATAGATGTACAATTTAGAATCGCCTTTGTAGTGCCTAATTTTGGGCTTTAATAACACATTAGGCCACCTGCAGCACACACCTCGAAATGTTTGTTGTGCGTGGTTTGTTAATGGTCGGATAATTGCATAATTATTGGGGGAAAAGTTCCAATACGTCATTGAAATTCTACTTTTGTGGCTTTCCGAAAGCTAGATATTATTAAACAACATTTTATAATACTATTTGTATGCAAATTTGTTGTAAAAATTATTCCCCTACATAGTTTACATTTTAAACTAATTAATATTTGAAAAATGGTTTGTTATTTTAAAACCTAAAGCAACATATTGTACAATATATTTTCTATATTTAAGCTTCAAGGGGCTTTTGTAAACAGTTTTTACCTTTACCTTTTTATGTCTCTAATATCTTTAATTTCAATCATGAGACTTATCTATTATACTTGGGCAGAATAGGCTATGAAACCTAAACTTATTTGTAATATTTCTTTTGATCTCATTTCTGGAAGTTTGAACATTTTCAAAATACTGCAAAACATTTATAAAATACTTAATAGTATGTTGTTGTTTTTACTCCCTCTACCCATAAAATGGGTAAAAAGGGGGTACTAAATCTGTGCAAGTGTATGTACCAGGCAGAAGGAGACATCTCCGACCCTATAAAGTATATATATTCTTGATCAGTATCAAAAGAGATTTTGATTTGGCCATGTCCGTCTGTCTGTCCGTCCGTCCGTCTGTCCGTCTGTCTGTCCGTATGTATGAACGCGTCGATCTCAGCAACTATAAGAGCTAGAGACACCAAATTTGGAATGTAGGTTCGTGTATAGCGGGAGCAGATCAAGTTTATTTTAGATTTGAGATAACTCCCCCCGTTCCCCCGCAATTCGATAAAAACAGTTTTACAGTAACAATTTTTCGATATAGACTTGGGATTTGGCATGTATAGTGCTTTGACCTCTATTAATCTCTTGCCCGAATTTCAAGTCGATAATAAACGCGGCAGTTATTCACACGCGGGGGGAAGAAGAAGCACACCCACAACTTAAAATGCCTCGCTTGCGCTGCGCTCTACCTGTCGCTCGTGTGTGCGACTTTTGTGTATGTGTGTGTGTATGTATACGAAATACGAATTGACCTGGGTACTTCATACCAAAATTTGGTTTATCTAGCTCATATAGTTGCTGAGATCGACAGACGGACAGACAGACGGACATGGCCCAAATCGTCGGGAAAATCGTGGTGCGCTATTTTTGTGTATTTCTTACTAACGAAAGTAGTCAAATTCAATATAATGCACTTTAATCTAAATATTTCGACTGGCGAAGCTGGGGTTTTACCAGCTAGTTAATATATATAGTCTAATTCATATAATATTTATTCAAATCAGGTTTTGTCAATATGTGATCAGCAAATGAGAATCATTTCGAATCTTAAGTTCTATAACAAAAAGTTTTAAAAGTTAAGAAAACTTGAATATGTAATTTATATCCTAAGCATGGTTTATTCAATATACATGGTATATTTATATGTTTTGATCTGGAATCGAACAGATTCGCATGCAGACGGATAACCTGAACACGCCGTCAATTAGGCATGTGCGTTTGAGAACTCCTCTCCGCCGTCCCTCCCCTCACCCGATTCTAAAGTTCCTCAAGCCCGGCGATGATGCGTGGTGCCCACGGTTGCCATGGGCGATCAGGCGAGGCAGCTGCACCATCTGGCAGCCTTATGAGTCACGCGAGTGTCTGAGGCCGCCGATCTGTGATCCACATGTTTTCACTTAGAGCGTAATCATTGCTGTGCTCCTCAAGGGGTGGTTAGACTGGGCACTGGGGACTGGGGAGTGGAACGGGGACTCCATGGTACAGAGTCTGTTCCATTTAATGATGCATTGCGACTTAAATTTAGTGGCAAAACATTGTTGAACGCATTAAGTAATTACGATTATGTTGCATGCTTCGCCTTCAGATAAATATGAAAATGCATTCGATTCATTGCCTGCAACTTGTTCCAAACCCCGAACCCCAGCCCCGCATCAAGTGCCTGAAGTGCTCCAGAAGAGGGTAGCTGGGTACGGAGTGTTGTTGTTGGGGCCATGTGGCAGAGCATAGAAATGTGGCACAACCATTTAATTGTTCCCACCAAATAAGTTTGTTCATTCACATGGAAGATCTAATGAGAAACTTGCATATTATCAATTGTATTGCTCTCCATACAATTTAAAACTACAGCAACTCACTAAGTGATTAAGAAAATTATGTTTAAAATTCAATACATAAATTTAAATATTTTTTTATTTATTCTTAATTACATTTATAGATACGTTTTAGAGAAAATATATTTTAAACAAGTATCCGACTACTAAACTCCTGTACCCAGGTCAAAAATTTCCGATCGCATCTACGTACACTTACACATACACACACACATAAACAAAAAAACCCACTCACACGAGCACAGCTCAAGCGCAGCGCAAGCGAGGTATTTTAAGTTGTGGCTGTGCTTCTTCTTCCCCTCGCGCTGAAGCACTGAATCTTCTTTTGTGAATAACTTCCGTGTTTATTATCCGATCGACTTGAAATTTTGACAGTAGATTAAAAGTGACCAAATTATTGTACATGCCAAGTCTAAAAGCTATATCTTGAAAAATGTTACTGTAAAACGGTTTTTATCAATTTGCGGGGGAACGGGGAAAGTTATCTCAAATCTAAAATAAACTTGACCTGCTCCCGCTATACAAGAACCTACATTCTAAATTTGGTGTCTCCAGCTTTTCTAGTTGCTGAGATTATTGCGTTCATACTTACGTACAGACACACGGACGGATGGACTGACGGACAGACAGACGGACATGGCCAAATCGAAATCTCTTTTGATACTGATCAAGAAGATATATACTTTATAGGATCGGAAATGTCTCCTTCTGCCTGTTACACACATTTGCACAGATTTAGTACCCTTTTTTGACCCATTTTATAGGTACAGGGAGTAATTATCTTGTAAGCTCCATGATAACATTTTCTATTTTAAGATGTCCCTCTCCAATAACTTAGTCAAATTATCTCCATGCGATCTGTTGTTTTCCTTTTTGTTTCTAGTTAGATTTGACATTGTAGTATTTACTTAAAATTTATTCGATTTTTATACCACCAACCAATAATTGATCGAAATTATACAAATGATTATAAATTTTGATATACAAAATTTTATCTATTTGTTTTTATAAAGATAGCTGAAATTGCTTAGAACATATTTGAGACATCATCATTCAAAACTTAACAACTTTTTACAAAACAGTTCCTCATGGTATGACAAAAGGTGAAATTCTGGAATAAGCATCCTAACTCGATTGAAAGGAACTTGTAACCAACTACAATATCAGTGGATACTATATGAAAATAATATTACATGTATATTCATGTACTTTAATCTCGTTCGGTGCCATTTTGGTTCAATTCTTGGTTGGGAGATTAAAAGGACAACCATTCATTATGGCCCACCATTTATCAAGTGCATAGCATTGGGCGCAGCTCTAACGGAACTGCCGGACTTTCTTCTATTTTTTTTGTGTTGAGGGGTCGGGGGACAGACTAACTGCCAGTTATGGTGGTCAGTAGTTGACCAAGCGCGCCAGAGCCATCCATCAACTTCATGAAGAGCAAAATGCGCAAGTGTGCGTGTAATTTCTGTGAGGCCGCACACTTATCGAACATGCTACGGGGTGGGGTGGGGTGGGAGGGTATGGTTGCCAGCACCTACATACATGTGTTTGGGCCAACAACCCCATAGTCCTCCGTCCACACACCATCCATCAGCCACATCACTCACTCATTCATACATTCACTTTTTCTTTTGCTTCCTGCTTTCGTGGCACTTCATCAACATCAGAATCATAACAGTCAAGCCGTTCCACCAACCGGCCCTACTAAGTAGGCTCAAAGAAAGGGGTAGCCAGGGTCTACAAATCTCTCGACTGGTTTTTCTGTATTCCCAAAAAGATTTTAGATGATGGAATTCGCCTTATAATAAATTTCGGATTTTATCTTGCATCATTTAAGCTCCTTTCGAGTTGTTTTGATTTGAATTTCGATTAAAAAAATAAAAGTAAAGTTATAAAAGCTTGCATATTTATTTAACTGTTGTAATTATGAATTTCGTGTGGAAAATAGTCCGTATCACACATTAATAATTACAATTCGTGTCTTATAATTTTGATGTGCTTGAGAACACCACTTTTTGTTAGTTTGTTAAAAGAAAAACAAGATTTCAAATTTTATATTAATTTTTCTAATTTTATTATAATTTGATAAGGACCTTAGAATCGTTATTCATTTTCAAGGCAATACTCGCATAATTTTTATTCCAATTAGTCAAATGCAGCTATTTTCTCACTGAATACTCAATCGATTTGGTTTCGAAATGTTGAACGATTTGCACGGAAATGGGAAGAAGCCCGAATATATATTGATCCCCTCCGATGATTCCGCAAAGAAGTGTTGCCAATATGTAGTCCCATTCTCTTTACAGCTGAGTTCGTGGCATTTTGGAATACCTACTAAGTATATTCGAATTGGCGGTCCGTTCTATAACTATTTGGATGCCCTATCGAAATCCCATTGGCTTTCCATTTTGATGTCAGCTTAGGACCCACATCGCATTTGATTTCGAGCTGCTGCCGTGCACGGCTAAGCCTGTCAACCGGAGCACGCATCCTTCGGTCCCATCCCCTGCCCCGACGCCCCATGTAAGCCCCAATCCATCTCCTGTCTCGCAGCAAGCGAATGTTTTTGTATTTTTCGAATTTGTATCTGCTATTTGAGAGTCTGCACGTTAATATTTGGATTGTGTGTATTTGTATTTGTTTTCTGGTTGTGTTTCCTGTACAGGAAATGTGAAGCGAATGTGCCTGGGGGCTGTGGGGGAGTGGGTTCGAATGGGATTTTGGGTACTGGGTACTGTGTTGCCAAAATAAATCCGCTATAAGCCCCTTGCACAAAAATGTTTTTCCTATTTTGCATAAAAAGTTGCGCTTATCCCTTTCGCATTCGCATATTTAAATTCGTTTCTCTGATATTTGAAATTCGATTTTTGTACAATATTTCTTCTTCTTCCATTTCTACATGCTCCGCTCGTCGCCTAATTCGGACGTACAGCAGTTCCGGACCCGGATGCCATGCGAATGGCAGCTTTTTAGTTGCATGCTTATCATTCAATGGGTTTCGCCCATTTACGTTTGGTGTGTTCCACGTGTGCCACGTGTCTGATTATTTTATCCTTCAAATTGGCACATACTCCCACACACACACACACACACGCGCCTTGTTGTTTGTGCTTGTGGTTGCGTGTGAAAACTCACAAGTGCGGGTGGATTTCGGCAGTAGGAGTCGTCCTGCAGGACTGCCAGTCGCCTACGACATATTTTTCTAACCCTTCTTTAGCAATTATCAGCGAATGTTGCACAAACTAGACACACTGGCCAGGGCACTCTGGGTGAATTTGTACTGAGAACAGGCAGAGGACGAATAGCAGTGCAAGTAGATTCAAAACATTACATTCATAGATACCACTTTTTGAGTAAATTCGAACAAACAATAGTGTGTATATTAAAATACGATTATTTTCTGTTAACGAATTTGTTTATATATTTATTAAACAAAATTCCTAACTCCAATTTCAATTGAGAAACACAAATATTGGCATAAGAATTTGTATTTATTTAATATTGTGAACATGAACAAACAAAATTGGGTATATTAAAATCCAATTTTGTACTTTTTATTTTCTTTAAATTTAGGTATTTTTGTTAAGCGAGATTCCAGATTCTAATTTCAATTGAGAAGCAAAAATATCGACCTTAGAATTTGTTTTGCAGCATCCATATACAAATACGTGCTACATTCTTAGCTAAATACTTTGCTCTAAAATACGCAGAGAATTTCTGTTCGGTATGACATTGCAATTGCGCCCAAGGACCTGTTCAGGAGCAGCCGGCGGCAGGCGGCAGGCGGCAGGCGGCGCTGGCAGTGCAGAAAGCGCAAAGGTCAGTCCAAGGACAAGGAAACATGCCAGCGAAATGCACAAAAAATGTTGCTCTTATTAAAATCGATATTTACTGGCTGAGACCAGACGCGTGGTAGGAGTGGGGCTAGGGAAGTTGTGAGTGTGTGTGTGTGTGTGTGTGTGTGTGTGTGAGGGTGAGGTTTTGGGGTTGGGGTATTTGCATTAAATTATGCGACGAGCTGCGGAAATGTTTGCCATCAAATGGGGAGGCAGCGGAACGCAGAACGCAGCATCGTTAAGTGCGGCGGAAACAATTTCACTCTTCAGCACAAGGAAAGCTATAAAAGGAAATAAAAGAAAAGCAGCAACAGACGTCGACGTCGACGTCGACAGCAGCGCTGACTGCGCTAGCGACTGCGTGGCATTTGTTAAAGCGAAGCGCCGCAAACAAATTGTAACAGAAATCCTTCAAACATCTGTGAATAACTCGCCTGCAATTTACCCCTATCCCTATTCCCAGCCTCCGCCGCCACCGCCACCCACTCTTGCCATACAGTCATGTGTGTGTGTGTGTGTACTTGTATTTGTAATTGTTTCCTTTTTGCTTTATGAGTTTTTCATGTATCGCACAAAGTGTCACCCTATTCGCTCACCCCAACCCGTCCCCACATAACCAACACCCCCTCCCATCAGCGAGTGCCTTGCACCTGCGCGCCCGCCCCACGGTCTGCTTACTACGTGCAACTTTTGTGGAGCGCATTTTAATCGTCGTCATTAAGGCGGCAGCGCGTGCAAAATGTCCTTTCATTTCATTTTTTTTGTATTACTCGCTCCCAGGATATTCTTAGTTTTTGTTTTTGTTTTGTTTTACTCTTGAGTATTTAGTCGTTGCAGGCTGTCCAAGAGCGACATCAAAGTGTTTCAACACACATTACAATGTATCCTGGCAACAGGAGGGGCAAAGCTCAAAGGGGACATTGGTCATCCTATTATAGCTGGCTTCCTATTTGGTAGTTCCATTGACTCACGAACAGTTTTCATCTCATTTAAAGTTCCCACGAAGATGTTCATTATATGTTAAGTACTCAGTAAAGGAAAAATAACACCAAAATCACCTTAACCTCAAATATTTCAGCCCATTAAAGTGCTTTCTTTTGAATATACATATAAAAACTTGTAAGAACGCTCTAGCAGTGAGTATTCCTGATTAACGGAAAACCTTCTCTCCACCTCCCGATTTGGTTCAATGTTTATTAAAACTCTTACAGAAGATCCAAAAATGCAGGCCATATCTTGCAAATTGTTGTTATAAATTGTTTCCTTCGGTGAGGAGAGAGAATTAATAATAAAAAGATAGTTAATGAATCAAATAAAATACGTTCAATATAAAGACGCATGATTATTTATGTTAACTTAACACAGCAGTGTTGGTAACTGCGTATGAGCTAACATAGTAGTGTTATAAACATCGCTAAGTAATTGGGGCGTTTCTTAATTTTCGACCGAATATGAACCTATTCTGTATGTGATATTTTGGTTCGATTTTTACCAAACCTTGGGCAGATTGTATAAACTATACAAAGTGTTCGATTGAGTGAGTTTGACGGGGAAATCTTCATAATCAAAAATGTTTTTCGTACAGGATCCTAATTTTCGACCGAATGTTCCTATGGCAGCTATATGATGTCCGGCCTGTTCTGACATATGTACTGCCTACAGCAGACAAGAATCTGTGCCAAGCTTAATTACGATAGCTCTAAAACTGAGAGACTAGTTTGCATATAAACAGGTGGACAGACCGACATCGCTATATCAACTCGGTTATTGATGCAGATCAGAATATATAGTATACTTTGTGGGGTCGGTAAGGAACTCAATTTTTTCGAGCAAATTATTGATATTGAATTTTGTAGGTCGAATTCGCAAGCTTCATAAAAAGAGAATTCCATTCAAAGGTTCAAAACGAACTGGGATCTGTCAAAAGAATTACGTTTCGAAAATGCTTGCTAAGTGTGGAAAACTGGAACGAGAATTCCCATTAGTAAAAATTAATAGGATATCAACTCATTGGAGCCAGGATAAAATGTCAATTGCTTAAACAGCTTTCTGGCCATATATCATATCTAGTATCAACATTATGTCTCCTATTTTGTGAATTTCACCCAGTTTCCTTATTTGGCCTTTGGCTATTCGGCTTTTCAAAAATGTGTTCGCATTTAACATTTAGAATCGCCTCAAAAAGGCCGACACCTTCAGCCAAGCGTGAAAAACTGTGGAGCAAAAGGGGAGAGCGGCCAACGGAGGTCGGGCGGGTGAGAAATCATTAGACACAGCTGGACGCCAACTGAGCTCGACTAATAACTTTCAATTGCGGTTATGATGGACCGAAGCAGAGAGAGAGACAGGCGGGGTCAGGATCAGCAGCAGGAGCAGGAGTAGCAGCAGGACCGGGCCTTGTCCTTGGTCCAGTCACTGACGCCTATTAAATATTTATAAAATGTGTTGTAAGTAGGAAATTGTGTTCGTTCGCTTTTCAATGGTCCACAAAGTCATTCAAGCTACCCACAAACCACGAACTGTCCCTCCATCAGTTTCATGTCCTCTGTGCCATGTCCATCGGCTGTTTCTGTTTCGTCCTGTGTCCCTCTCTGGAGCTCCTTTATTTATTTATTTATTTTATGCCTGTGCGTTGGTTGCCACGTTTTGTGCTTCTTTGTGCGCCATTTCCAAAGGGGAAAACTTATTTTAATTTTAATAGAAATTAATGAGGTAATCTTCTTTCGGCGTTTGCTTTCCTTTCCCCTGGCCCTTGCCCTCGGCCACTCTCCCTTTGCCAAATGGATTTTAATTTGAGCCCCCGCAAAATGAAAAACTTTTCAAAACCAAAAATGCTGCCGCGCCGCCTTTTTGTACAGATTTATAATTGTTTGCAGGTAGACGGGGTTTCGGGGAGTGCTGTTTCCAAAAAATAAAGTATTTTTTGCTTGTACAATGTTTGTCTATCTGTTTGTCTGTCTTAAAGCTAGAGCAACCAAGCTTATAACATATGTCTGATAAAGTGTCAAGATCAAGATCCGAGAAATATTGAAAATATGGTATTTACAGAAATGAATAAATCAATCTAAAGAACAAAACATGACCAAATAAAATCGGATTAAATTTGATAAAGTTATGAGAGTTGGAAATTTAGTAAGAGCAATAACACCCTTGAAGGTATACCAACCAAAACCCAAAATTATAACAGACTGGAAACAGAGTACGATACTCGTACTTTCATAAGTAGATACGCATCGGTGGGCCTTAAGGGTCTTCTAACTTTCCTAGAAAAACACATGTGTGGTTGTTAAGAAACATAATAGTACTTAGGAGGGTTCTGCAGCCTTGTAAAATGGGATTTATTATGGGCAATTAAAGTAAAGTAAGAGTATATGTTGTAAGAGTTTAAGCTCCTTAAGTATAAACTTATTGAGTGTGCTTTGGAATTAGAGTTACATACATATCCTCATAGCTAACATCGATAATAGAGCTTAGAGAAAGTTGACTAAATTTCAAATTAAAAGTATACGTATAATAAAAATGGTAGAACCTCCAGCAACTAAACGGAATGATTCTCAGCCATTCCACTTTTTGCATAGAGTAGCAAGGGAGGTGATTCAATCAACAACAAATGCGACCGGGGATCCTGCGGATGATACAGCAGGAAAGACAAACTTTCTAGATGTTTTGTTCTACCTGGTTTGCATACTGGCGGTGATCGCCCTTATAATGTGTCCGATAATATTGGCGTACCTTGCGTGGAATTATTTTTGTCAAGATTAGCAATTTAATTTAAAAAGACAAGTATATATCGCTAATTTATTATTTTTTTCTCTCAGCGTCCATAAAACTTTGTATGATTTAATATATTTGCAGTTGTATTCGTGATTTTGGACTGCGTTACCAAAAATCGTGGAAAATAAAGTACTTTTCTAATGTACGAACGAATAGAGTCGCTATGAATTGTAATATATGTATATATATACACCAATTAAAACATCACACGTTTACATTTTGGATCTAAGATATAAGTTTATTAATTGTACAGTCTTCAATAACTGAGAAGAGTGATTAAATTGGTTCTTTTCAATACCCTCTTTTAAAAACCGACTGATCTCTTGCATGACCCTTTTTATGATACACCCAAATATATCGGAGGTGATTTGATACAGTTTTGGGTTATTATGTTTGTGACTGGCTTAGATATTGACTGGAATTGGTCTTATAAGCTCTGTAGTATAATTACATTCTGTGTAATTATTTTATTATTTTTATCAAATATTAGTACGTACATTATAACTCAAGTATATATTCTAAATTCAAGGTGTATTATTTTATTTACACAACCTGTTGAATTAATCTATTTTTGATGAAAAAATATATTTATACTATGTTCCTGAAGGGAAAATAGTATATTGGGCTTGCGAAATGTCCGTTTGTGCGTCTGTCCGTATGAACTCAATTTTTTCCCACACCCTTGAAGCTAGAGCAACCAAACTTGGTACACATGTTGGTGTATACCCTACAGGTAGAGTCACCAGATTTGGCATACAGATTACTGTTGTTTTCGCGTCTCTTTCCGAACCCACAAATAACCAAATTATATAGGACTGCAACGTTCTTACTTGTTTTCATTCAATTTTCTCCAGCAATAAACCTGTAAAGTTTGCGTTGAAATTGTTAATAGTTTAGATCTTACATGTTTGTAGTTAGTAGTCAAAACAAAATTTTTTTTTAGCAATTTTACTTTAGACATAAATTCTTTTTATTATTATGGAAGATTCAAATCATAGAGTTGCCGCTACCAAGATGATGCCAAGGTTTTACGAATTTTCAGATTCCTATGTTCCACCTCAAGAAAAGACAACAACAACAACACATCCGCCAGATCCTTTCTATGATCCGCATGCACCCGTTTACATCGGAGATAATTCGACTGAGTTTTGGGATGTTATGTTGTATGTGACTTACATAATCGGGGTAATTCTTCTCATATTGGCACTAGTTCTGTTGGCGTACTTTGTGTGGAGGTATTTCCAAGATGACTAATTGTTTGCATTCAAAACCTAGACTAGGAGGACAGCTATAACTCTAAAATGTTTTGATATAAATCTGGTGTTTTATTTACACAACCAATTAAAATGGACTACATTTTCCACCTTTTGCTTACATTTCTTAAATGTAATTAATTTTTTTAGATTCTGGGCTCTTGTATTTCATTTAAGATATATACAAATACATATAATACATACATACATATATACATATAAGAAATTAAAGTTTATTACATGGATTCTAATGCAATGCAAGTATGCGCTGTGATTGAAACGTTTACGAATGCAGCACAAAGAAAAACTCCATAATCAAGCGCTCTCGAGAGAAAAAAAAACCTAAGCAAGTGAGTGGGCTTTAAGTCCTCCACTTATGGGCTGCTGAATTAATCCCAAAACCAACTTCTCTACTTTGATTTCATAGCGCAGTTTTATGTTGTATTTGCTGCCCATCTGCCCTCCCCTTCCGCATCACCCACTTCCCTTGCCCTGCTGGAGTATTGACCAAACGCGTAATTTATGCAAATATTCCAATTTGCTGAACTGAAACACTTCGAGGCGAGCAGCGCTGCCGAAATAATTGCGTCGATTTATATGAAGAAAGTCGACGGAGGACGGCGCCTGCTGCTGCAGCTGCTCATTACCCCTTCTGGCCACCACCCTGCATCCTGTGACCAATGCGCGTTCCCTGTCCCTGTTCCTGGTCCTGCTCCTGCTCCTGTTCTTGGCTCCTGGTGTGTTCCATCAAGTGGGTATTTTTCGTACACGAATAAACTTTATGGCGCCATTGTAGCAAAGTGTCGTCGTTGTCCTCGTCGCCGTCGGTCCTGCTCCGAGATGACATAATAAACTTGGATATTAGAAATTCGAGTGAATCTGGAGAGCTGTGCCCAGACCCACTGGCCAGTATAAGCTGCGAGGCTTCATTACGTGAATTTCGGGCTGCCTTCGCGCTTATTAACATAATGAAACAATGAAATAAGACGAAGTAACAGCTCCAGCTGGGTGGACGGAGAGTTCGGGTGCCCGGGTGGTCATAAGGGACCATCGTCAGTGCAGGCAGCCAAGCGGGAACTTGGAAAAGCTGTCAAATGAACGCGATATCTTTACGCATTATGCTAATAAATTTATAAAAAAAAACTTAGCTCAGTAGCGACTCTAATGAAAAACAAGCACACAGTGCAGAGATTGAACGCAGATTGAGAAATCACAAGTAAATACACCTGCTTTCAAGTACTTTCCCATCCAAAATGATTCACGCAGCTCGATAGGTTATCAAGAAGGCCTCGCCAAGGGATTTATTACTAAGACCTAGAACTAAGTAGTTTCTTTTATAGGGAAAGGTATGTGGTGACAGTACGATGCTCTACATACTCGTATTATATAAGATAGACCATATACATACAAGCCAAGATTTTACTTAAATAGAAACCTTAACGATTCATTCTTATTACTGTCGATAGAGCCACCGCTCGTATCGATACTTATCTTTGGGTAACTATCGAGGATGTTTACCAATATCGGATCTATTGAAATGCTAATGGAAGCCAATAGGTCTTAGTTCTAAATATAGTTAATAAATAAATGGTTACATTTTTAAATATAGACACAGAACATATACATATGATTTTACGAAATTGATTGACACTATCGATAGTATCGATAGAACAGGTGAGACTCAGTACCTTATATAGTGGCAACTACATCCCTATATAGAATCGTATTTAGTTGTAGGGCATAATTGTGTCCTGCGGCAATGTTCAATAAGCTGGGGAGGAGGGAAGGTGATGGCCAGCTGCTTTTTGAAATTATGTAGCACGTGCCAGCTTCCAATCATCGGGCTCAGAATGCCTAGAGAGTTCGTCACGGGATTTGATTTGCGCCTCCTTCGGCTGCTTTGGTTTATGCCAACGGCGCGTCCCTCTGCTTAAAAGGCACAAATTGGCTTGGCCCACTGGTCGATTGGGGGAGGTGGGATGGTTCTTAGACCACGGCTCGTTGGCAGCGAAAAATATTTATTTTATTTATGACAGTTCAGTTTAGAGGCATTGCCATCCGACTGGGCCTGGCACAAATGGCTAGATTCACTTTGAGGCATGACCAAGGCAAACTTTGGCTTCCTTCGGCTCGACGCAATCAGTTTAATGCGCAAAGTATAATGCGTGCCCATCGAAGTGGAAATCAATTTTGATTGCAAAGACAACTATAGTCTGCTGGGCAGTGGCGCCCCTACATTCCAAATGAGTATCATGATTCCAACTCATCTGAATTCCGTTCTCCCATGCTGGGACTATTTGATGTCAAACTACCGAAGACAACATCGATAATATCGATGAACTATTTTGAATGTGCCATCGATAGCTTAACACCTTACTGAATAGTGTGCTAGTCATAATGAATGCAAGGTTAACATTTTCAAAAACTCTTGAAATTCGATAGTAGTACTATCGACTATTATTTTTTTCGGAGACTATTAATGAGTGCAGATCAGAGACTAAGAATAGTTTATTGGTTTTTACTCCTTGTACCCATAAAATGGTCTGATGGTCTCGAAGGGAAAAAGAGTATATTGGGTTTGCGAAATGTCCGTCTGTCCGTATGAACCAAATTTTTTCCACACCCTTGAAGCTAGAAGCTGAAGAAGCTACCCTTAATTTATGAAGTGTCAAGATCGACTTTGAAGATTTTTGTCAAAAAATGGGTGCACTCTCAGCTTGTCTCATCAAATGAAAAATTTACAGTGATTCGATCGCTTCTTGTACACGTGAATCAGGAAGAGATCCTTCTTTGTGATCGGTGGAAATACGCAACACTTGCCACACTTTGGCTGGTCAGGATTCACGCAGGATCCATAATCACGATCGCAGATGTTTACGTACACACTAGAACGAATTTCCAAGTTGCCAATCGAATAATAATAAAACAGAAGTTATTCAAGGGTCTATTTTCGTTCTACCGAAAAGTGAAAGCAGTGCAGCCACCACTTGAAATTTTCTGCTTACTTTTACTGCCGCTGAACCGCTTTATATATATGTATGCCCGTGTGTTTGAAGATGTGTTTAGAAATTTTAGAACTGGGTACAGGGTGTCACGTAGTCGAGTATACTCGACCAGAGCATTTTTACTTGTTTTTTCTTTAAAACGATCGAAACCTAAACTCCTCTATTTCATATTTCTCAAAATTCAGTATGGTGTCTATTGAGTTGGTGAAGTTGATGAAGTATGGGGGTGAATCGATTCCTTACCCAGTTTGCCCCTTCTCAAACTCATCAAGCTTGAAAGTTGTAGTCAAATGCTTGACAGTCTTCACCCATGTTCGTAATACTCCGGTATTTGCCTGGGTGGTTCATGAGAAGATTTGAAGTTGGCCGTCTCATTCAGTGGCAACTGTTTCTTAGGGGCTACGTACAAAACACAGCTCGATGTGAAATGCGCAGTGAAGTTGTTGTTCAAGTGGCCACGCCCACCTGTAAAACTGTCAAGGGGCGGTGGAAAGGGGTATGACGGGGGGAGGGGCTGCTGTAAGTCTGGGCGCGCTTTGCCGTCAAATGCTTTTCGCTTAATGAGTTTTCTACTTGCGGTTTCAAGGAAAATTTGCGCAAAAATGCGCCACTTTACCTACAACATGAAGTGGAGGAAACGCGCGGAGGCTTTTACCTTGCGAAGGGGGTGAACGCTGCTGAAGGGGGTTAGCTGAAGAGGGGGGTGTAGCTGGGTAGGCGGCTTGCTGTGTTCGTTGTAAATGTTTTAGTGGTTACTGCGTTTAAGTCATTAGAGAAAATTCTTAGCTAAAGTGCGGCATAAAACGAGTGCGAGCTTCAATGGGTGAACGTTGCGGGGATGGGCGGCGTGTGCTGCTGGGGGATTGCTTGTAAGTCTTAGAATTTGGCATCTTTTGTAGCTGTTCGAAGGAGGGTGGGGCAACCACAAAGGTGGCAATGTGGCTGCTTAGACTGGAAAATTGCTGCAAGCGGAGCGAATTTCGAGGCCTTCTTGCAAATTATTTTATCGTAAAGCCTTTTGAAAATATGCCAAACTTTAATTTATTTTGGCTCAAGCGATTAAATTTTAAGGATTTACTTACGGATGATGTCTCTGGCCTCATAATATGTATATATTCTGAATTATTTACCGGAACCATCAAAGGAGCCGATCTAGACGCGTCGAAAGACCATATAAATATAATTAGATACTATGGTTATAATAAATAGTCTTTGCCTTGTCCCTCTCTATGAGAGCTAGAGAAACCAATTGGCGATATCGGATAATTGATCTCGATTTTCGAACAATATTTATAAAATTGATGTTTTCCAATTCTTAATTATATAAAAACAAGAAAGAACGGCTATCTTCGGAGTGACGAAGCTATATACCTTAGCAGTAATTAATTTTTATACAAAACTTAAGTTTCGTCTGATTGCTCCTATGGGAGCCATGTGGTTCGATTTTGATCAAATTACTGGAAACAATTTGAATTATAATAAACTCTCACTTAGTTTGGATGTAATATTTGTATAAACAAAAAGTTTTTCATACTAAAACTCATTTTTCACCCGATCCTATGGCAGCTATGTGATTAGTGGTCCGATTTTGACCAAATTTGGTCAGATTGTATAAACTCTCTAAAGACTCGGTTTAGGTGAGTTTGGTAAGGATATCTTTATATGTATATATATACTAAGCCATAGTTATCGACCGATTATTCCTATGGTAGTGATATTGATCCGATGCGGCCGGTTCCGACATATGTACTGCCTGCAGCAAAAGCAGGGTCTGTGCCAAGTTTCATTACTATAGCTTTTAAACTGAGAGACTAGTTTGCATAGAAACAGACGGACAGACGGTCATCGCTATATCGACTCGGCTATTCATGCTGATCCCGAATATATATACTTTGTTGGGTCGGAAACGTCTACTTCAGTCCATTAAACATTTTGAGACATAATTATAGGAATATTATAATTTTGTCTCGAAATGTGGACTGAAGAAGACGTTTCCAAAGTTTTCTAGGGTATACAAATAATAGAAAATATGTAAATGTTTTAGTAAAATTATATTGTTAGAAATTTGGAGGGGATTCGGAACAAGCGGATAATTTTGGAATACCCCTGGGATGGTCGGTATAGATATTTCTATCCCAATTTATTTCTATAATCAAGATTATTTAAAAGTCTGGTACCGCCATCCTCTTTGACCCCACACGCATCGCTAACAACGATTTACAATCCCAATTTGGAATACTAATAGCTTCCATGCTCGATATATCGAATATTCATCGTTGTAGTATTCTCAGTATCGCACGAAATCCCATAAGAATTTTAATCGACTCAAATTCGCAAACTCGCCAAGTTCTCAATAGCTTAAAGTTCTGGTTAATTAGTAGCAGCTGATGCCGCGTTGAGTGTCTTGTGGCAGGGTGGCGATAGACACCCAGAGATTGAGAGAGGGTGCGGACTGCTCTTGAGCTACTGGCAATGGCGCTCTTAGCAACACTCTCTTAAATAAATTTCACTCAATTATACTGTGCTGCTCTCTTTAATGTGTGCTCTTCGGTGTTTGCTCAACCTTTGAGTTGCAATTTATACTCGCAACATTTTGTATCTCTGAGTTAGTTGGCAAAAGTATCTGAACGGCGCGAGTTCGGCTCTACGCAGGCAGCAACTTGCTCTGCGGTGCTCTTCAACTCGATTGTTTGTGTTGAGTTCACGAGCTGAACCCTGAATCTTAAGTGCCAGAACTAGAAATGATTAGAAATGATTTGCAGCTACTGCAACTATCCTCTCCCACTCTATACGCTAATACTTCCCCTGAAAGCTGTATAAAATGATCAGTAATTATTATCCATTACCCATTTACTGTCAAACACAGCACATTAATCATACTCGTTTATACAAATACATCTATATATGCATATCTATTCAAACGAACCTCAGCCAGACAGCGTGTCGTGTATTTTTTCAATGTTTGACTTTTTTCTTTGCCACTTGGCAGACGACTTAAATAATAAGTATAAATAGCAAATTTACGCCATTTAGCACACATTTATCAACAAATAAAGCAAATGACAGAAAGACAAACCGTTAAAATGCAAAATTTCTATGGGCTTATGTAGAAAACCTATAATACTTATTCAATTCATTATGGGTTAAAGCTAAAACTCTTCAGAACTAAATAGATTTAATAATTTCTGTTTTTAATTGAGGCATGCTCATATTGAATTGAAAGTTACTATCTTTAAAATCTAGATTTTTTGATATTACTTCAATAGGATATTGATCAGCATGAAATAATGAATTCATTTATAATAAGAATCTAAAATCTCAAGATGTAAAACAGCCATGAGAAAAATTTGGCTAGTTCTGAAAACCTTCTGAAGACATGAGAAATATATCCTCACACCCTTTTCGGTCTCCATACAAAATTTGATAAGAAACGTGCGGGGCACGAGGGCTTCAAAGCACTTTCCAGCGCCGCCGTTAAAATAAAACGTCGACGTCGACGCCAAAGCTGCCCGGCTGCGGCCCCGCGCTGTCTTGAAAGTTCCGTTCAAGAGGCAGCCTTATCGCTATAGTCGCACAGATGTCATCCACTCGTACGCCTAAGTACATGTCCACGCACACACGCACACACCCATTCCAGTTGTTGTATTGTGTTCTGTGTGCTCTTTGTGGACTTTAAGTATTTTGCGGCTGATAAGCTGCGCGCGCACACTCAAATATTTACAGTAGACATTTGTACTAATTGCACTGTACATATTTAGTTAGATTACTTATAAGTAAGTGTGTGAGTGTGTGTGCGAGTGTAAGTGGAACGAGACAAGACAGTTGACCGATTGTAATTGCTGAAATACGTTACAAAATGGTCACGATTTTTCAATTCCCAATTACCGCACGACAATCACAATTTCTCAGTTTGAAAAACGGATTTCGGTTTCAAAATGTTGATTAATGTAGCGTTAGAAACGAAGTATTTATGAAAGTAGATATTAATAATAAGCTTTAGTTAACTAGAATCTAAGATACAAATATTCTATCCATAAATACAGCGATTTTTAAGGAAATGCAGGAAGAAAAACGATTAATTCCACAGTCATATCGATAAGTCTAGTGATGGTACTTGATAAAATATTAAAAAAGTATTTTTATAAACTTATAATTGAAATGAAGCAATGTTCACTAATCAAACCTAACAGATTGATTACTTTAACAAAATATGATCCCATAAAAGCCGTTCCATTATATTATAATAAAAATAAATAAATAATATAGTACAAGCGGTTAAAATAAACGGCTTGGGAACATTTCTTTTCATTTGAAAATTCACAAACGTTAAACTATAATTCTCTATTTATAAGTTTACTATATCTGTATCTATAAGCTTACAATGTTAAGTATATACATTTTTACACTTTTACATGAAAAACATTGAACATAAAAACCAAAGTCAAATACTGAATAATTCCTTAAATTTATATAAATGTCATCATGCAAGATTTATACGTATAAATTTTCGTTATCTTCTTCATTTTTAACTACATGTGCCATAAAATATTGATCAATTACTCGTACATTGACAACAGTATGCATTGTCTTCGGTCGGGCAATCAGTTATCGTTGTTTTTTCCTCCAGCTTCGATGTCTTTCAAGTCGTTCTTATCAAGAGCGTAATTAACGTGTTCTATTTTTAGATGTCGTCTTGTAGTTTCAGCCCTCTATCAATTGTATCATCAATTGACTTTTTAGTTGTTGTTGTCCGACTCGGACTCGGACTGGGTAAAAGTACAAAGAGATTATCAAGCTGAAAAATCAACAGTAGCTGATGTTCGAGCTTCTGCCTCCCGGTTGAGCACTGCGGCATTATAAAGGCAACAGCGACTGAGGCAGCATCTGTTGTTGATTGTTATTTTTGCTGTTGATTTAATAAATTAAAACCCGTAAATTAACTGTGAAGGCAAAACGACGCGCGACAAATCAAATAAATAAATAAATGGCAAGCAAAGGCTGAAGACTCTTTAGCCACCAAAAGATACAGAACGAGCGAAAGATACAAAACGTCGCAGAGAGAGCGAGATAGAGAGAGAGTGGAAGGGAGATAGTGAGAACTTGCCAATTGATGTGGCCTGCTCGTCAATTGGACAATACTAAAATCATTTTACGGTTTGAACTCTATTTCGGGCTTGGTATAAGGTCAGTTCGGGGTAGATCGAACTGGTAGATTGCGCTGCCTCAGATTGCAAACAGAGTGTGAATAGAAGATACATGTAGATTAGGTTTATTCTTAACAGCCTGACTGGTGTCATATATCAGAGCTATCTAAATTGATATACCCGTTCAAAAACCATCTATATTCAATATGCTTCCTTCTTGTCAGAGAGACGACTGAATTTGTCAACATTTTGTACCTGATAAAAGGTCAATGGAAATTAAATCATTCGCGATAAATGCATTTTATTACCTTAAAGTCATACTTCAGCCACGTTCGATATACTGAGAATACTATATTTTAATCGATTCTTACTTACTTACTTCATGCTTTTCATGCGCATATTTTCTCTAACAAATTGTCCATTTTGTATATATAACCCAGCTTATTTCTGTTATGTCCTTTCACTTTTCTTTCGTTTCTGCTTCCTGCGTCCTTATACACCCAAAAAAAGTTGCAACATTTGCGTGGCTTCCCACAGATACAGTAACTAACAATTGGAAGCTAAGACCGAAAATTAGCACACGTGCGCTGGCTGCTCGGACGAGTCAATGATAAACCCACTAAGCCAAAAGTATGCGACCCATGGGCAATTACAAACACACATGCATATGTCCATCAATATGCCTCCCACTTGGCCACCTCCCACCCTCTCTCTCTCTGTTTATTTAGCCACTGAAGGCAGCACAGCTGGCAGCCCGGCGACGAGGATGTCGACGGCTTATCAATGGGTCCCATCTGTGTTAATGATGCCAGGGCGTTCTGATAACCGTTAGGTATCTGGCCGTACCGGCACGTGTGCACTGTGGGCGCCCGGTATCCATACCGATAAGGCATGGCCCCCAAATCGATGTGACTTCCCCCACATGGTATTTGTATAACATCAGCTGTGATAAAACCTTTGGTAAACTTGAGTCCATCGAGCAGTCAATCGTCAGCTTTGCTGCAAAGTCGTTAACCCCTTTTGTTGGGTAATGCAGCATGATTGATTTATCGATAGGGTCGCCCAGGGTCTATTTCCAGGTAGCTGCAATGGGCTGCAGGGCACCCAGGGCCCATACTTAATTGACTCGAGTCCGAGTATGTGTCGAAAGCTGCACTGAATCAAAACATTTCACTATTTGAACATTGATCGATGGCCTTATGAGGTGTGCACATACCTATAATTACGGTTTTAACTTCAATCATTTATACTTTTGTGTTTTCAACTGGTACCAGAAACAATTCTTCCCTAAAGACTGTAAGGAAACCTAATGGCAATACCTTGCAAAATAAAGTTCTGTGCTCACAAAATAGCTTTTTATTCCTTACAGGAGTATCGGTAGGGTCTTTTTAAAGAAACAGTCCCAAAGCTGTAAGCCTTCGGAGGAGCTTAGGTTAGGCTAGGCTAAGACGGTAGTTCATCCTCCACAGTTTGACCCCACGTAGAGCATCTGGTGCTTAGTGGTATATCTAGAACTCTTTAAAAATAATTTTTACGAACCTTAGCAGTTGGTTCAACAGGGTTCTCGGTACACTCTCCTGGGAGGTGACGGTGCGGAAGTCTGCTTCTCAGAGAGCTTAGAAACAATCTATGGTGTCCCGATTTGATAGTTTCTACCGACAAGGGAATTGAACATTTAAAAACATCTCATTATATAAAGAGTTTAGATATGAGCTATTGATGTTGGGGGGCTAATAATAAAGAGTTTAGACAACCGATGTTGGAGGATCTACTCCTGGCTATCAATGTTATCGGTAGTTCGATCAATTGTGTTGCAGCTATGTTCTTTCACGGTACAATGCGTCGTTGAGCTCCTCTTGAGCATATGTACTTTAGTATGGTGCATGGGGACACGTGTTGGCAGGCGCCATCTAGGATATATGTGGCCCTCGTCCCCCAGCCTCCTCTTGTGTGCCGCTTGGGGCAATCTGAAGTGCGGCACTTCAATTCCAATTCGACAGCAGCCAATTGCAAATCGCAGATGAAACAAGAACAAGGCTCGGGGGTGCACTCCAGTTGGCAGTTTTTGTTTTGAAGACGTCGTCCTCGTTGTCCTCGCCTGTTTCTGTCAGTTTGCCTTATCCACTTGGGACACGGACCAGCTGCAGCGAGCGGGGGTCGCTCCAGGACATGGTGTACAGTGCAGCTTTTGTTGGTGTTGCTGCTGTTGCTGCTTTCAGAGCCCCTTCACATATCCTGTGCAGAAATTGAAAAACTACTAGAGCAAACTTCAAGTGAGACGTGCTGTGACCTGTCCGAGACACGGATCGGATACAGTGATTGAAATTCTAAGCACTGCTCCAGGCACCCTCGGGACAATCCGATAAACACTTGAATACAACAGCAGTTGATGAACGGAGCCATCTCGTAGGATCTGCTCGCATTACAACTAATTACAAGGACCAAGCCGAGGCTGGCTTCTGAAGCGCAACGAAATCAATATAGAAATTATGCCCTGCCTTTCAGGGAGACCATTTTGCGATTTTGTTGGCCATATGCTCGAGCCGGGTCGATAGCATCGGGGAGGACTAGACTTAATTATCGGCAGCATGAAAAGGACGATGAATGAAGATGCGCCGCGATAAGGCCGATTGGCAAAGGAGGAGGCTGTGTGCCGCCAAAGGAAAACAAACAAATATTTACAGTGCGCACTCGCATTTAATTGTCCTGTGGCCTCTCGACCCGACCAATGACCACAAAGATTCAACGCGTCCGCCGCGGCATATGGCGCTGAAATGTGAGCCGCTCACGATTTGGTGGCGGTGCCAACCACATTAGTTGGCAGGAACAGCCGGTCCCACATGGGGTGGCTATACTTTCCACTCTGAGATCAGCTGTGCCCATTATTGTCAAAACTGCTGTGTATCCCTTACAGCTGGAATTTGCGGTCCGCAGAGGGTGGACACTCACCTTGGGGTGGGGTGTTGAATTGCTTATCGTTCTAATGGATTTCTATCATCTATCAATCGATTAAGAATACGTCTGAGCTTACAAAATATAAAAAGTATGAAGAATGCAAAAGTATTGTTTATTTTGATAGTCTGTTCCCATAAATTGGTTGAAAATTTACCTCAACTATTCATATCCTTCTGTCGACCATCCTTTAAGCTGCCTAATATTATATTCAATATTTAATAACGAGACAATCACATCCTAGCTTATATATTTTAAGTTCAACAATGTTCAGATATACCTATATAATACGAGTATATGTTGTGATTGTGATTAGCCAGCTGAGATTATCAACTGTTCAAGAAGGAATGGCAATCTTCATAACACTAATTACGAGGGATTAGTAGTTATTTTAGGTTAGACAATTCTACGGATTGATTCTTGTTACAAGATTCAAGTTGATCCTCATATAGTTGCTACTGTGATATATCAAAGTATTACATTACAGATGTTTCCGACACCTTACCCCCATTGATATGGTTCTATTATCAGCTATCCAACATGTCGCAATGAAGCCGTTAACATTAGGATGGGTTGTGGGGTTAGGGTTTTGGGGTTGGGGTCCTTAACGTGGGGGCGTCTCTTGACTTTGTTTGCTTGTTTGCTTTTTATTAACATGCAGCGTAAGTAATTTTTATATTTGCACAATAAATGTGGCGGCCTAATTGAGTTGAAGGCGTTCCAGTTGTATACGGGTGTGTGCGGGGGTTGTACCGGTAAATACGCTAAAGTGACAAGAATCCCCAAACAACACAGTCCCCAAACAACACACTCCCCAAACGCGTTAGTAATTTTGTTTGTCTTGAAGCTACACAGCTAAAGTTACAAAGGCATGTAAAATAATCTTAAAATATTTTGTATTAGTAACATCAAAGGTAAGTAAGCCAAAAAGTATAAAAGTCTTTGCCTAATGGAAATTTGTTACATCTTAAAACAATTGAAGATTTACCTTGGGATTATCTAAGGAAAGGTTAACTACTAACAAGAAGGAACAGTTATTCTCCGGAGGCTGAGGATCTTTCAAGTTATATGATATTGTTATCTGAATCGGTCTATCAGTTGATACCAGTAATGAGTTCTGTTTTTGTATAGGAACTTCGCTAATGTACATAACTAATAGACATCAGATACTCTGCTTACAATAGCAGGAGGAGCTGTCGGTGGTTCTTCTTGATATATTAGGAGATGATCAAGTCGACGAACAGATTGACTTAAATTTAGTGACTGATATCTGCATCCAGCAGATTCATTGCTTTAGAGCAAAGCTAGTTCAATTAGTCACCGTGAGGAGCGTTTCAAATGCGGCCAACTGTAACCCATTGGGAGGGGTAGCCCTCTTTAGCCCTGCTTTAGTCCCACCTCACCTACTGCCAATGGGGCAACATAGCTGGTTCATCAACGCGCGTAGCATACGCCTGGTGCTCCACCTGGAGGTCAGTTTGCATCTGGGGTACGCTCTTTACTATGAATACACGTATGTGAAGCTGCCGGCGTTGGCTGTAGAACTACGCCTGGAGCCACCTATGGGTGGGAAACTCAAGTACCTGACCTTTCTCAACTGCTTGCTGCAGTTCGGATACAATCTGCTCGCATTGGGTTACGATTTATTCGAGCTGCGAGGACTTCGAAACCTGCGGGACTATCTGCTGGCCAGTTTTGTGGTGCCGCTGGCGCTGACAGTGAGTGCGACCTTCTGGACGCTGTGCGGCATTAATCGGGAGAACATCTTTCCGGGCTTTCTGGATCTGGTCTACCCGACGTGGCTTAACCACACAATGCACGGCTACGTCCTGGCTTATGCTCTGCTGGAGCTCTGCATCAGCCCACATCGATATCCTCAGCGGAGCAGGGGTCTCACTGGACTTGGTATAGGCCTGGGCAGCTATTTGATATGGATGCATCTGGTGAGGTACTGGACAGGCGTATGGGTCTATCCCTTTCTGGACGCACTTTTTTGTCCGCTGCGGCTGTGTTTCTTTGCTTTGATTGTGGGATTGGCCCTCGGCTACTACTTGATTGGGGAGCGCGTGAACCTTGTCCTCTGGGTGCACAATAAGCACTAAAGTGGGAGTCACAAGGAATAGCAGTTGGCGGTGCGCACACCGAACGTAATAAAGCAATTTCCGTTTCTGCAGTTTACCTTGACTGCTGGTGGGGTGGGTTTTCAGTTGCGATTGCTGGCCAGGTACAAAAATTTGCATAGAAATGCGCCGAAGTCGCGCTGCTTGAGGGCAAAGAAGCCGGCGGAAATTGAAGGCAATAATAATGACAATTGACTTGTCAAAATGTTGCGAGTCCGGGTAAAAAACCAACCGTAGCCAACCCAGCTCGGTCCAAGGGTTGGACTCAAGCAGCGCATGCAGCTCGTCAGGGTTTGAGGTTTTTCCTCCTTTGCGGTTGCCGAAGCGTGGAATTAAGTCAAATCGATTCGTTGCACTCGGCATTGGCTACTGCAGTGGTTTGGGTTATGAGAATCCACTTAAAGAATACGTGTGGAATACGTGCAGCAGTTGAAGACCAGAAAGGGTACTGCAAAACTGGACCATGACAAGTGTATTTCAATTCTACGGTTCGTTTCCAGAGCTCTTATCAAGGATTTGTTAATTGGTGAACTAAAAAGGAGTACGTTATGGCGCGGTTAGCTCTTATTAGAGATAAATGTAATGTTTAAGGGCTCTCCCTAACAATAGGGAATATTGGATATACATTGCGAATATTGTAGCTTATTATAAAATAGCTTAAAACGAAGCTTTAGTTCGTTAAAAATGTGGTTTATGCTGACCTCCGAAAAGACTTCTGTTTTGGTACCATCCGCAACGCCACCATTCGCTTAATTATATCGCTAATAAAACGAGCTAAGACAGTATGTACACGAATGTACTAAATAAAAGCTATTTACAATTGTAATAAGCTTAAGAATATTTAATTTAAAGCAACAACAAGACTTAAAGTAGTTTTATAAATGTAACGCCCGCCACGCAGGATTGGTTCATGTAGAAAGCTGAGTGAAAGGTTGCAAAGAAAAGTGCTTTGTTCAGTTGATGATGATTGCAATTCGGTGTTCGATAGTTAAAGCCAAGCCAATCGATTAACCTATTGCATTCAGGCGAATGCATTTCCCATGTTCGAGCGAATTGCGATGAGTAGCCACCCCTTTGGATTGCGATTCAGATTCAGATACATAAATCATTGCCCGGCAGCTGCTTGGGTCACGTGCACACAGTCAGCTAAATGGCAAGTTTCAGCTGGATTTTCGGTGCGAATAGCTGAGTAACAGCTGAAAAACTGCATGAGGACCCGAACATGCGTCATTCAATCCTTTCAGCAGGATCGAGAAGCTGCTTGGCTTGTGTGCCCGAGATGATTTTCCACGGAAAATTGAAATCATGCTGCGAACCCACACGCGGCACTTGTGCTAAAAATATTTCAATATTGAGCGAGAACAGCTGAAATTCATTCACACACACAGAAAGAGAGGACACATGCCTTGGATTTGTTTATTGTAGGCCGGAACCAGTCGGAACGTCACCGGAAACGTGTTTCATATGTCAGAGGATGTCCTGTGAGCTAGAGCACATTCATGAATGGCCATTGAAACGGGACGAAGATCAGACTCAGACCCAGGTACTCGAGCACAGCATGCAAATGAACTGACAAAGCCAGTCGGGAATCGTCCTCAATTGAGTCATATGGCGCATGCCTGCCTGGGCCCTCCTGCGAGGATGTGGCAGGATCTGTATCAGCTGTCGATCGCCTGACGACTGTCGGCGCCCCTTCAAGCAGACTTCTGCATTGTGCTCCTATAGTTCCACGCTCGATTGATTCAATTGGCATCCAGCTACATATCATCAACTCAGTCGCTGCGGTCTGTCATCTGGATAGCTTTCCGGAACTCCTCCCCGTATAATTTGCGCAAATATTTTGTTACGTTGCCCAATCCGATGGCAAACAATGGGTCTCGCCCTTTGTCTTTCTGCCCGCCGCACACAAATTGTCAATTTGTCAACCGCGTGAAATGCAAGGCCCCGGAATGCAGAAACAGTTACGACAGCCAGATACTCGTTCGAGTATCTTCCATCCATCGTGCCGGAAAATTGTTTATTTATTGTTATTCCTGCTCGGATCTCACAATACAATTTCACGTTTAATTGCGCGCGTTTGTTGGCCCAACCGATTTTACAACTCTCGACAGACCCGAGCGAAAATGCTGCCTGTTTGTTTTACCAAGCCCCAGACAGGTAAAATGTTAATGACGCGGACAACGTTTGCTGACTTGCTCGAGAGTTATCCAATTGAATGATAAGTATAAGTATTGTATAAATTTGTTTCAACAAAGTTATGGATGTAGAAAGATTTCCAAAATAATTTCCATCGAGTTAGGAGTTTATAGAATAAAGTTAGCTCATTTTGGATATCAATTAAAACATAAAGGGATTGTCTCAGATTATATGTTAATAAGTAATATAAGATAGATTTTTCTCCTAATTTTCTTGATATTGATTGAAAAATACAATGCAGAGGATTTCAATTAGAAAACCCCTTTTCCACAATGTTGATGAAATGAAGACTAAATGTTAAAAATCTAAAAGAAATATATACAGAAATAAATTAAATAACTATTAAGGATTCCGCATGCAAATTAGTTTAGAGATTGTAGGATTGATAACTTCCTGAAAGCTTAGGGGTAGGAGAAGAATCTCTGGGCTGCTAAGAGCTTAGCGGCCAATTCGGATATAGAAAAGTCACTTTTTGAAGTACGTCTGACAGTTTAAGCGAACGTTCCACTCCCTGATGTGTAATATTTATTTCCCTTGGCCCCAGTCACATCCCCAGCCCGTAATCAGTCTTCAGGTTGATGCAACTTCAACGCGTTGCATTCTGCGTCGTTGTCGTCGCGTCAAAAGCTACTCCCCCGCCAGCGTCCCTACCCGTGCCATTGTCTTCTGTCAGCATTGATTAAACTTTCTGTCTGCGCTTGTCTTGTACGGCGTTGTTTCCCCCCATCCCGTTGCATGCGTGAAATTTCGCCCATGTTGCACAAATTGATGTTGCATGCCGCTGACGTTGTTGGGGCCACTGCCACTGCCACTGCCGCTGCCTTTGTTGTGCTTGCTACGCTGGTGGCATGTTCGCGAAAAGTCATGCGATTTCCTCAGACGTGCACAATTAGGGGGGAAGATTTCGCCAGGCAGTGCCTGCCGACCCCTGGCAAGACCCTGCCAGCCGAGTTGCTTGGGGGAACTTCTGTTTTTTGTTGTCTTAAAGGTAAAGTATTCCACTGCGGGCGCACAGTATTAACCCAATTAATGACAAAAGTTTAGCGGCTTTGATTAGAATCAGCTGTGAAACATGATGACTACAAAGCGTTACGACAACAGGTAAACATATTCTGAACATTTTCTCATGCTCTCAATGTAAGTAGTGAAGTTCAAAACTAATTCAACTGATTGCACAGGAATTTCGAATCAAAATTCCAGAAGATTGGCTTGGGCTTTCGTTTTTTCTTGTTTCATTTAGATTCACAATAATAGATTGGAGCAACCTTAAAGCAGGTACTGCAAACGATATTCTTTAAATTTAACCAGGAGTTGTTAAGAGCTGGTTATGTTCATATTAATGGACTAGAATACCTATTTCACTTTACAAATTTTAAAATTACATTGTACCTATGCCTTAAATCGTAACTGAACAATACAATTTTTAAGTATCTAACCGAACACTCTAATCACGGGATTCGTTATTCTGAAGAGAAGGTAGATTTGTGAAAGCAAAAATTCGAAAAATATGTGTTTTAATAAGTTGCTGTGATCTTCAATAAGTATTATTAATCCAGAACATGATACCAGAAAAGAGCAATTCTTATATTATTAACTTTGTAGATTCACAGTTACCTACTTTCCCTATCTTCCGAGGTGGTAAGGCTCACCTCCTTAACCTGACTAATGTCAGAAGAGATAGATTAACAGTAGTTTCAATAAGATACTTGCTAGCTAAGCTAGTTCATGTTGTAGTAAGTACCCACAAAATCATTCAACGAGCTGATTTACCCGTAACTCACCTACCCTAGAATCCGCGCAACGTTTTACTCTATGCCGTTGTGCACGTTTGAAAATGACGTGAATTTTTGCATAAATTTGTGAAAAGAAAAATTTGTAAACATCGTCGACGATGCAGGCAACATGTGTTGGCCGCTGTGCGAGACAGGGTATGGGCGAGAGGGATGGGAATGGGAAGGATGAGGGGGAGGGTTGAGCGCGTGGCATATCACGATTGCGGCAATCAACAAATGGAGCTTCAACCTCATTAGTCAAAAGGAGGGAACAAAGCGGCGCAAAGGAATCACGCTGCTCCCCTCCGTACAGCACTTGCTTCTCCTTCCTCACTCCTCACACCTCGCTGCTCGCTCCTCTGTTCGGTTACAGGAGGATGTGTGGCATATGTGGCCACATTAGTCAGTGGGTCGCTGAGTGGGTGAGCCTGAGCACTCACTCACAGATACACACACACACACACGTGCATGCTCGCGAAATGGTTTCGTTGGGGTAAACGCAGCGGAAATTGTAAATTTTTTACTCGCAAACGAAAAAATAAATCATATGCGTGAAATGTTTGCATTGCCCCCCTCCCTGACCCAAAACGGGATAACAACATCAGGTGCACAGTGGTACCCGGTATAGGTATTCTGGTGAGAATACTCGTATGATCCTTTTGATGGGCATCAAGTTTTAAAAGCTTTCAGAACTTTGATTCGTGAGGTTTGAGAGGAATCCGACTCTAACATTCTATACTTTCATTTACCCATTACCTTTAAGGTATGACTCGCTTTATAGGATTACGAATGCTTTTACATACATATGTCTATTGTGTGATTAGTTTTCAGTCCTTTCCATTTATTTTCTCAACACTCTTTTACACTTAGTGCTCTCTTCACCAATCTACTCTGCCCAGTTTTCTTTGTGTTTTTTATCCATTTAGTTTTCCTTCTTTATTCTCTTTATATTTTCCTTATCTGAATCTTCTTGTACTCTCTCTAATACTGTTTCGCTCCTTTTGCCATTTTTTTTGTCTAGTTTATAATTATACTATAGCAAGTTTTTCCTCAAATTTATTTTCACTACTAAGATCTCCCTATTTAGCTAAAGAGTTAATAAACGACACTGAAACGTGACTGTTATTTGGAACATAGCTAGCCGGACAGGTACATAAAATTTTCTTTTCTTTTTGCTTAGTACTTATTTTATTATAGTTAGTTAAACACTGTTCAAAGTTTTTTAATGGCATTCCCTACATGTAGTAGGGGATATTGAATGCGTCTCCTTTGATTAGTTAGCCTGAAGTCACTGTTCCGGCCCGGCCACTATATGGACAGAACCTGAATCCGAAGCCGAATCAGAACATGCTAAGAATGAGAAGAGAGTAAAGATGGAATGGAAAGTAAGAAAAATCTCGTAACACAGTCACAGACACAATTACGATTTTCTGGCTGCGACCAGGACACGACATAACTCTCCACGTTCCTTACCGCACACAAGCACACAGAGCATCTCCTGGAGGAGCGAAGGATACGACACATGGCACTTGGCTTGGATCGGGCGCAGAAAATATTTACATATTCACAAATGCAAACAATCCCCGAGCTCTCGACGGTGAAAATAAAAACGTCATGTTGTTTGAGCCTCTGCCACATGATGAAGAAAGATGCGAACGGTAAATTGGTGTGTCGTAAATGGAGTTGAGAGATGGCTGGCGGGAGGGGGAGCGGCAACCGGATGGTGTAGCCAACATTTCCAGTTGCCACTTTGTAAAATGCGCGAACAGACGAAATGACAAAAAATTTATGCTGCTGTGAAATCCATAAGCAGCAAGTGTTTCCTTTGGGAATACCGGCGGGTGTAGAAGGACTAGGAGGAGTTGGACTAGGAACTGAAGCGGGATGAGCTGCTGCTGCTTGGTTGGTTCGTTGTCAGCTGCTGTCTTCTCACTTCGCTCAAGTAAGCTGCTCACACACACACAGATACACGCACACCTCGCCGCTTTGCATAAAGTAATTTCGAGTGACAAGCGCGCATTGTTGGCATTTTTGGTGGCACCACCGCCCAACGCCCACCACAAAAATGATAACCCACCCAGCTGCAGATTCTGGCGGGGCATTTGCTTATAAGAAATTCTATTTCTGTGATTGTCACACACACACATATAAGTGTATAAATTATGTGCGAAAACTTCTTGGTAAGCCACAGCCGCCACACAGGTGAGACTCAGGTTGGTGTGACCTGTGGAGGCAGGGGGTGGTTGGGTGGTTGGGCGATACGTGCACCCTAGGGGCAATGGGTGGGCAAAGCAAGTGACATTTTTAATTATGTCGCATTTGAAATGATGTAAAATACTCGGTTCATACATCTTGTATCTTGCCATGGCTTACACCGACAAAGTTATTTATTTAAATGCATTTCACGCGACTGTCAGTGTGGTGTACCCTTCCCTCCCACCCCTTTATTATCTCTTCGCATTTCAATTTATTGCCTGTCCTAACCTGATGGCAATTTAAATAATGTCCTGCCCCACCTGCCAGACCCAACCCGCCCACTTTTTCATTCATTTCGAATTGTCATTGCTGTCGCAGCTGGCAAAGGAGAGCTGCCATCCGAATACTTATTTATTTACTGTTCTGCGCAAACTTTATAAAGCGAAAAACAGCACAAGCAAATTTGATATTATTTTATGATATTTTCCTGTATCAAGTTTCATCCTCAAAGAAATCACTCGCTACTTTTGTCGATTCGGTTCGGTATTATATGCTAACCAGTCTCGTATGTCTCAAGGACTTTAATATAAGATAGGGACCTCCTTATTTAATGGTTCATTAATTACTAATTTTACTCGAAAATTACATAAAAACCAAAAAAACCGTTTAAACAAAACACACAACTTTGATTCAATGAGTGGATCCCATATAGAATTCGTATGCGGAAATTAGGGTTACACTCTGAAATAATCAAAAGCATATGTGAACATACTACTAAAGAAGTTAGCAGACAGAATGAGTTTAAGGCTGGAACATTAATTCTATTGTGTATTAGCCCGGTTGTTATGGTCAATTTGGTTACCAATTTGATGTTTGAAATGCTGAAAACAATCACAATTAAGAACTTGGCTTTGGCGAGCCAAATAAAATGTGGGACATACGAAAGTTTTCAACGCAAAATATTCAGCTCCATCCATGCATTTTTGAGAACTTGGTTCGCTTCCAATAAATTCCTAAAAATGCCTACTGTAAACATGGTACGATACGGGTATAAATAGTTAAGCCGAAGACAAAGTTGGGGCATAGTTTTTGGGTTCAACTCTCCGAAACCTGACACTTGAAATGGAGCCAGGGCCCAATGCCAAAATAGGCAATCGCTTCGGGCCTACACACGCATACACACACACATGCCCAGGGCCAAAGAATGCTCAACTTTAATTATCAAAAAATTGTTTTCATGTGCGACTACTACAAAGTGTGGGCTGTGCCAAGTTGTTGGCTGTTTTAGTTGTAGTTTTAGTTTTGTTTTAGTGCCAGGCAACAGCAACAAAGTTGGCACAAAGTAATAAGTGCACGCCAAGGGAATTTAAATTAAGTTACAAACTTTGCATATTAAGCGCCTTAGATACCCTACCCACAGCACCCAGCACCCAGCCCCCAGCTCCCCCTCCACACTGTGCACTAAGCAAACCCACTCACAAACACAAACACAAAACTGGAATGAAATTTGCCAATAGTCGTTGTTACCCTTTCATAACCAGCACACAACCACATAATGGGCTACTCTGTAGGGTTTGCACACACGTGTAATGGCCTAACAACAACAAGAGTACGTAATAATGCTGCTATGGGGAGTGCTCGATCAGGCTATACCCTGTACTACTATGAGTAAGCTCTAATGATACTTTTTATATCTATGTATATACTTATATAAAACTGTTTGCCCTGATTGGTGACTGACTGACTGATTGGAAATCAACGCACAGCCCAAACCTAAGAGCTAGAATGCTGATATTTTCACACTACTTTCCATCTATGACGAAAGTGCACACTATGACGGGAATTTGGAAAATTCCACCCACAAGCGTGGGAAATCGCGGAAAACTGTTCAATAAAACTTGACATTTGACAAATATTTCACAGATTTTGGAAAATTCACTACATAAGCAGAAAATGGTGGTCTCAAAGTGGTGGAGAAAGTCAAATTTTGGTCCGATCGGGTTCAAACTCATTAAAAATAATTAGCCGCGTGTCTCACCCATTTTGAAAAGTTTACCTCCACGGTTGGAAAATTGGTGGAAAACTTTTTGTCAAGCGATTGAGTTCTAACTCATTTTCAATTTTTGGAAAATCTACCCCCGCGGGCGGGAAAATTATGGTGCGATAATTTTGTGTACTTCTTAAGATTGACGGAAATAGTTAAAGTCAACAAAATGCATTTTAATCTAAACATTTCGCCGGGCAGCGCTGGGGTTTTACCAGCTAGTCTATATATATATATATATTTATATATATCTATATCTATATCTATATCTATATCTATATCTATATCTATATCTATATCTATATCTATATCTATATCTATATCTATATCTATATCTATATCTATATCTATATCTATATCTATATCTATATCTATATCTATATCTATATCTATATCTATATCTATATCTATATCTATATCTATATCTATATCTATATCTATATCTATATCTATATCTATATCTATATCTATATCTATATCTATATCTATATCTATATCTATATCTATATCTATATCTATATCTATATCTATATCTATATCTATATCTATATCTATATCTATATCTATATCTATATCTATATCTATATCTATATCTATATCTATATCTATATCTATATCTATATCTATATCTATATCTATATCTATATCTATATCTATATCTATATCTATATCTATATCTATATCTATATCTATATCTATATCTATATCTATATCTATATCTATATCTATATCTATATCTATATCTATATCTATATCTATATCTATATCTATATCTATATCTATATCTATATCTATATCTATATCTATATCTATATCTATATCTATATCTATATCTATATCTATATCTATATCTATATCTATATCTATATCTATATCTATATCTATATCTATATCTATATCTATATCTATATCTATATCTATATCTATATCTATATCTATATCTATATCTATATCTATATCTATATCTATATCTATATCTATATCTATATCTATATCTATATCTATATCTATATCTATATCTATATCTATATCTATATCTATGTCTATATCTATATCTATATCTATATCTATATCTATGTCTATATCTATATCTATATCTATATCTATATCTATATCTATATCTATATCTATATCTATATCTATATCTATATCTATATCTATATCTATATCTATATCTATATCTATATCTATATCTATATCTACATCTACATCTACATCTATATCTATATCTATATCTATATCTATATCTATCTATATATCTATATCGATAACAATCGTCATGCTTGCCATCTATCTATGAATTAGAGGGTATTACACAAATATACATACTAGTACCGTACCAGATTTTTAGCCAACGCTGCTCACTTCAAAGCTCTTGTTTGACACGGAATGCAGAATTTGGGCATAAGGGATTGGACATTTGGGTTGGGGTTAGCTTTTGGTCTGGGGATGGGTATGGGTATGGGGAAGGAACTAATTCGGCAACGAGGGCTTCAGTATTAATGCCAGGCTGGCATAGATGATATGCCAGCTTGTTAGAGGACAACATTCGAACAGGGACTTTCCCTGCCATTTTTCTGCATTTTACAGAACTGCTCCTGGGCTGAAGCCTATTAAAAATGATGTTTGGGCTTGTATTCAGACTCTTAAGTTGTATACTTTGCTGTTATCTGGCCGTTGGGCAAATACCAGATGAGATTTTGAGTACGTAGTTGTGGGTCACTTGGACTGTGATTAGACGCTTACTGTTATGACTTCTCAAGAGTGGGCTTAGGAGTAGCAGTTACGTATGACTCAAATTTTATTACCAATGCCATTCAATGGCTATCATTTTCATTCCTATATGCTCACAAAATTGGGCGTGACCCCTTCACAAGGTACTGTGCGTGTCTTGTCCACAGTCCTCCCACTGCTCCACCCGATACGCTCCTAGTTTTATGAGGTGTAAATTGCAAATTAAAGCCGACAGACGACCATCAATTTATCCACTCGGTTCACAGCTGACCGTTCCGCTCCGTTCACTTTCGTTTGATATTGAAATGAAATAATAAAATATTATAAGTATTATATGATGTGATATGCACGTTAGCGCTCGCTTTAACATTTTGCCTGGCAAATCAGGAACGGATACAAGTCGTAAACGACAACCAACAACAACCCGAGCATGGTCTGCACTATCTGCCTCTGATATTTCAGTTTTTGTGTCCTTTACGACTGCGATAGGCTCAAGCACGGTTCTCAGTCCTAGTCCCAGTAACCGCCTCCGCCTTCATTCCCATCCCAATCCCCGCCTCCATCCTGTCCCGTTCCGTGCTTTCCTTTGATATCTTTTCTTGCTTGGGTCCTGAGCAAGGAGTGGGAGAGACATTAAAACCGCACGCGCTTCAATTTTATTATTGCTGCAGGATTCGCCGGCATCGATTTGAGGTGTGTCCCATCGATGACGAAGCCTGCGACAAAAAAAATCAAGTGCAATCAACTGTTAACAATTTATGACATTTATTACATTTTTAATGTCGCACGCTGAACGTTGCCCTCTGAGTTCTGCTTGGTTCCTCTCCCCGAGTGTGCTTGTGTGTGGGATATCGGCGAAATTTGGGAACTTTTAATCTGGGATCTAAGTTTATTGCCGAAAATTTAAAGCTATGCAAAAAATGTCTAAGTAAATCAATATACATTTTGAAAATAGGTTCCAATTCGAAATTTCGAGACAAATTTTTGTAGTTACGCTTACATACAGTAGCACTGCAATCAGATAGGCGGCATTGCAAGCAAGCAGAGCATTTCAGGCAGCGGCTGTGCTGCTGCTTTCCTCTGCTCGGTCGTACCGAAATTAGTTTCGGAGTGTGCAATTGATACTGATACTGATCAAGAATATATGTATACATATTTACTCCCTGTACCCATAAAATGGGTAAAAGGGGGTACTAATTCTGTGCAAATGTATGTAACAGGCAGAAAGAGATATCTCCGAGCCTATAAAGTATATATAATTTTGATCAGTATCAAAAGAGATTTAGATTTGGCCATGTCCATCTGTCTGTCCGTCGGTATGTCGATTTCAGCAACTACATATAACCGCTAGAGGCACCAAATTTGGAATGTAGATTTGTGTATACCGGGCCTAGATCAAGTTTATTTTTGATCCGAGATATCCCCCCATTTCCCCGCTATTTGATAAAAACCGTTTTACAGTATCAATTTTTTCAAAATATAGCTTTGGGATTTGGCATGTACAGTACTTTAGTTACTTTAATTCTACTGTCCAAATTTCGCCGATCGGATAATAAACACGGAAGTTATTCACGAAAGAAAATTCAGTGTTGCAGCGTGGGGGAAGAACCAGCATAGCCACCAATTAAAATCCCTCGCTTGCGCTGTTGGTTGAGCCGCATCTTTGTGTATGTGTGTGTGAATGTGTAGGTGAACGTATATGCGATCGAAAATTCTAGACCTGGGTACTGGGAAAGGGAAATCCCTTTCAATGTCACGCGTTCAGAAGTACCACTCAGCGCTTTTAACTTTTCTAAGCAGTTTAGCCTGGAAAACAATTTCATAGATCAATTCCATAAATCGATGCAAGTATGGCCTTGTATATCATAATTTTATTTCTAAGAGACAGCTTGTTGGTGACATTGAGGAGCCAGTACATCCTGGATTCCTTGGCTCGGAGATGGCCGAAAATCTCAGCGATGTGCTGCCTAAAGGTAAGCCAAGATATTTATGCGCGGTTCGCTGAGTCAGGAGTTCCCCATGAAGAAACACACCAGGACAGGTATATTTTCTGATTGTATGTGTAACGCTGAGGCATTTTTCAGTGTTAATTTAGATATTCCAGCGGTAGGCCCAATTCTCAAAGCGCTTCAAGTATTCCTGCAGGACATTCGTTGCTTCATAAGCACATTTGCTTCGAGCTAAGACGGATGTCATGGGTGAAGGTAACAAGGAGGTCCTGCCGATGTGGGATTGCAATTTCCAACAAGGTGGGCATATCGCTAGTGTATAGTGTTGGGTCCTGTAGTCATCCCATCTTGGACAACGCAAAAGGTCCTGTCGGCTAAAAAGATCTTTATAACAGTATGAACGCAAAATATTTTGACGCCCTTGAAGCTAGAAGTAGCAAACATGGTGAGTACCATGTTGGTTAATACCCTCAAGATAATATCTCAAACAATCTCATAGTTTCCAAGTTAAATTTTCTATTATTAGTTTAGACTAGTTTCTGCATTTTAAATTTTTCATTTGGCTATAAACAAACAAAACATGAATATGATACCCACGATAGGTCTGTGTTCTATTACACGCAAACATCCAGAACTTTTTTCCTCTTTATCTTTATCTTTATCTTTTTCGTTTTCTTTTTTATCACAGACGCACAAACGCGGCATTCGTTTACATATCTCTGTAAATTGGGGAGTGATCTGGAATCCATTAGGGCCTATCATCCAACATCCTTTTTCAGGCGACATAGAGAAAATAATGCATGGGTCGTCTCCCTCTGATGAATTATTAGTTAGTTTAAAGTTCAGAGATAAATAATGCATCGGATATACCCTCAATAACTCTATACCCATCTCGCAAGCACTTTGCTAAATTTGGATTTTGTATTTCCCCTGGACGGAGAAGAACCGCTCGATTTGGTGGAAGACTTATGAGATTGTATTTCGACACTTTACAGTCCGAATCAATATATTTCGAGCAATCATAACATACATAACTGAAATCTCCATTTGCATCTGAGAGAAGTTCGCAATCATTTGCATCAAATACACACAAATGTTATCACAATTACAATGAGTTATGTCGTACCTTGAATTGAAAGCCAGAGTGTAAGTGCAGAAAATAATATTGAAAAACCCCGAATATCCTTCATAATTCAAAAATTTTTGTCACGAAAGAATTTTTTTTGCTTGTATTTTGATTTATTTTGTGTGTATAAAAGTAAATAATACTTTGAGACTGCTGGGTGGGAAGTTAAGAGAAGCTTTCAAGGCACTCTGAGATTCATAGCAGTGTCTATGATTTTTGAAAGGGTTCGACTATGTTTATACATAAGCCTCATAGTTAAGCCTCATTAGTTAAGAAAACCATAAGGTACAGTTGACATGGGAGCAAATAAACTATAAATTCCACAAGGGTAGCAACTTGATAACTATACTTTCTTGTGATACTTTTTTTCCAAACAAATTGTTGAAAAATACTAAATGAATATGTTCTTCGGAATTTTCAAAAATTTCTGATATTCTTTGAGCCCAACACTTCAAATAATACAAAATAATAATGGAGTATTAATTTAATACAGATTTGAGTTTTAGTTTTTTCAAGAGGTAAGTTTTATTTTTCAGCAAAATGTAAAACTCATAAAATAATCGTTATTTTTCTTAAAACTGATTGTTTGTCTTGCCATAAATTGTTCAATTACATTATAATTAACTGTTTCGTTATTTGTATTGTTACATTCACATTGTAACTTACGTGGCCGTCCACCGAACCACTCACGTGTTCTGGATTCCGCTGGCGTCTTGTCGTCGTGCATGTTATCTGCTTGCATACTGTTTGCATTCTCGGATTATGCTACTTCCATTTGAAGCTTGCTGCTTCACCAGAAAGTCAGTTTTCGTTGATTTCCGAGAGCATTGTGAAGTTCCCAATCTTTACTTCATTGTCTCTGGAAAGGATGTGGGCGAATCGATATTTTATTCAACTGAAATATATTTCTGAACACTGCGGAATTGTGCACCTCTGTCAGCAATTCAATTGAAATGTCCAAGAGCGGAGGCAAAGTTATTACATGTTAGTACTAACAAATATCAACCGACCGCCACATTTTATCGAAAACCGATCATCAATCGATAATGTGAATGAGCTGGGCCGATTTACTACATAATAATTATATTGGTATTAAGTAGTAAATCGGCCCTGCAGCATTTAGATTCCATTAACTAACAAGTAAGATGCTAAGTCGAGTATACCCGACTACAAAACTGCCTGTACCCAGGTCAAAAATTTCCGATCGCATCTACGTACACTTACACATACACAAACATACACAAAAGACGCACACACAGCGCAAGCGATTCATTTTAATTGTGGCTGTGCTTCTTCTTTCAAGTCGATCAGGATAATAAACACGGAAGTTATTAAACAAACAAGATTCAGTGATGCAGCGAGAGGGGGAAGAAGAAGCACAGCCACAACTTAAAATGCCTGGCTTGAGCTGTGGCTCGTGCTTGTGCGTATTTGTGTATGTATGTGTGCATGTGTAAGTGTACGAAGATGCGATTGGAAACTTTTGACCTGGGTACAGGATGTTTTGTAGTCGGGTATACTCGACTAAAGCATTCTTACTTGTTACTTTTTGAAAATGAGTGAAATTCGGAACAGGCTTGATTATAATGAAGATTATTAAACTATGTAAATCATCTATTCACCATCTTCATCACGGAATTTAAGGAAACAAAGCTACGCTCGAATATGATATATGCTATCCGGTATTAAGGCACTTTTTAAGAGGTCAATTATTTGCTTTCCTTCCTCGAGTCATGTGCATTGATATTATTCTGAGTGTGGAGGCAATTATTGACGTATGACGTGAAGGGTTACAATTTGAATATTAAATATAAGTGAAATTAGAAAAATTAGAGTGGAAGAGGTATAGTTGCAAAAGTGGAAAGGTGGAAAAGTGGAAAAGTCAGAAAAGCGTTTGCAATATTCATTGCATTTTTTAATTGAGCGCCTGGCGGGCATCGGGCCAAGTAACTTGGCCAATAACTGAATCCAATGGATGTAATGTAGTGATGGGAACGCGAACATGTTGTGAGTATTGCCTTGGGGAAGGAGGTGGGTCTGGTGCTAGAGCTGGGGTTGTGCGTGGCAATTTGCAGTAGCAATTTAAGCATCAATAATTGAAAAACTTGCGCCAAATTTGCTGCGTAACTGGAAACTAATTGCCAATTAAAAGTTTAATGAGTTCATCTAAAATGTATAAGCCTTGGTGCTGTTAACCAACCACCTAGCCCAATGAATGCCTGAAGTACCATCGGGATGGGGCTAGGCTGGGTAATCCGTATCACCCAGACCATATTGCCATATTCCCAACAATTTGAATATTTTCCGAATAGAAATCCAATCGAAAACAATTAAAATCGTTGCAGTCGGAAGTACCCGACAGCAGAATCCTTTGTTTCAAGTCTTGTATAATTTGATTATTTCTGGGTGGCTCTCAGTAGTCTGTATTTCAAATTTGGTGATTATACCTGCACAGGTGTGGGAGCTACATATTTTGGGGGTTGCCGTGAAACTTAATAAACTGAGGGTATCCACCAATATGTTTGGTCGATCTAGCTTCAAGGGTGTCAAAAAATGTGCATACATTCAGATATACAGACGGACAAGCGGACTGAAGAACATTGCACAAGTCCAATACACTCTAATTAAAAAAAATATTTTTTATAACAGAGTATAAATAGTAAGAATGCGCTAGTCGAATATACCAGACTACGAGCCTAACTGTACCCAGGCTTAAAGTTTCAAAACACATCTATGTACACTTACACATGTACAGACATTCACAAACACGCACACGCACAAGCGACAGCACACACACAAGCGACAGCACACTGCAGTGTAAGCGCTCTCGTAGTGGCTTTCAAATAGTGGCTGTGCTACTTCTTCCATCCCGCTTTGCTGCACTGAAACTTGTTTCGTGAATAAATTCAGTGTTTATTATTCGATTACTTGAAATTTGCACAGTATATTAAGAGTAACCCAAATATTATTTACGCCAAATTCCAATAGCTTTAAAATTGTTTCTGTAAAACGATTTTATCAAATAGTGGTGGTGCGGGAGAAATATCTAATATCTACAGGAACCCACATTCCAAAAGTGATGTATCTAGCTCTTATAGTTGTAGTTGCAAACAGACGGACAGACAGACAGACGGATTGTTCCAAATCGAACCGGCTATTGATACTGATCAAGTATATATATACTTTACAGGGTCGGAGGTCACGCTTTTTGCCATTTACACAGATCTAATACTCCCTTTTTACCCATTTAATGGGTACGGGGAATTGTTTTGTTCGACTTAGCGCGCATTGTTTGGCTGACTTGCCCAATTGCACGACATAATTTGCCAGTTGTTTTGGAAAGGTGTGATTTGCATTTAAAAATAGTTCTCTAATTTGGTTCTAAGCCAGTAAATTACCGCTTGGCCCAAGTGAATATGTGAAAAGTGTGAAAAGTCGCATTAGAATTAAGTCACAACATGCATATAATTTGAGAACTCTTTTAAGAACGTAAACATGTTTTTTATTCAAATTTCGCTAGAAGTGAGCTGAAGTGGAAAGTTTCAAACACATAACTAACTTAAATAAGTTCTCCGACTAAAAAACAGATAAAACTTGACTTAAAATCACGTACATTTGGCGAGATGTGATTGCCAGAACTCCAATCGTGTGATTTCAAAAGTAAATCGCAAAAATGTTACAATTCCAAAAAGGGATGCCAGCTGATTAGCTTGGAAAAATCCTTGGAGCGTGGGCTTTGCGTCTCGAGGATATAAGATATATAATCAAAAAAAATGGATTTATACAAATTGTGATTGTAAGAAGACTTTATAAAGTGACATAAATAGAGAGTCGAAAACCTTCTGTTTCAAAGAGAGTAACTTAGAGTAAGCCAGAGACGAGCAATACTGCTTTATGTGCTCTCCATTGTCACTTATTTGCGCTCGTGCGGTCAAGGTCAAACTTGCGAAAACATTAAAAAGCGGTTGAATACAATTGATATATTTTGAGATTTGATTGAGATTTTCTAAAACATTAACTGAAACATTAATTAAATCAGGTCTACAAATCTACTAGTGATTTTACGCCTTAGGTATCAAAGGACTACAGAAAACAAATTGTCTGAGTTAAGCGCGCTCTTTTGCCTTTTAAACAATGTTATATCCAAATTTATTGTCAATTTTTGTTCTATGCACATGTTTCAGCACATACATTTCATCGAGAGCACAGAAAAAACAGTTTCAGGCACGACGTGTACATTTCAGCCGAGAGTCCTGGTGAAGTTCCTTATAAACGTGTTTAATAATAGAGCTCACTGCGAACCAAACAAACAATGCCAGCATTGTGTTGCAGCAAGCGCAAAAAATTAGTGAGGGAGGGTGAGGCAGGAGCAAGTGGAATATACCCGGGAAAAGGACATAGTGCGCACTTTGTGCGTTTTGCATGAGTGCCAAAGAATCGAGAGGAGTTCCTGACTTGAATACGAACTATGCGAACTACGTGCACCTCGCCCATGTGAAACAATGCGAACAAACAATGCACAGAGCCGCCAAAACCCCGGTCAAATAGCCGTAGAGCACTCACACAGACACAGACATCCTACAAAGGTTAGTACAGAGCAGTAGCAATAACAATGGACTACTTGGGCGGACGGACCCGGTGCTAGTACATACAAGTATGTCTGTAAGTAAACACTGCCAAAGTGAACCTGAACCTCACGTTCTGCTCTCGCTGCTCCGGAAAGTTTATTCCGTTTCTGCATCAAATTCCGAACCAAGTTGAGTCCTTGACTTTATTTCAATTTTGATGAGTGAGAAGCCGGATATGTGTACGTCTATATGCTAAGGACGAGTAAGCAGTATAGAAATTAGATTAGCCTGGCAAGTTACCAAATACATATCTCTTAAGTACTTAAACATCATATGTGTATATAACTGTTTAAGTTGCCACATTGGTAGCAGAACAGTAGTTAACTATATTTGTTAAATATAACATTCATATTTTCACCAATCAAAAAAAAATAAACATCTTGGCTTAAGTCAGAAAAAACAATTCACCTCCATAGTCATCTTAGACATTCTGGCTAGTAGACTACTAAGAGGTAGAAGAGTAAACGGCCGCAGAGCATCAAGATGGCTAAAGCGCATACATCCTGTCGATCTGGCAAATCGCAGGATGTAGCTCACAAATAAAACTATACAGCTGACTCATCAATGTAAATATAACCCATATACCACCAAGAAACACAAAACAAGCAATTGTAAATAAATTTCATGACTACTCAACATTACACAAACACACAAATGTAAATAACACCAATAATACCTAACATAACATATTCACATAACCCATAGATGTTAAGTAACCCAACCCTGTAAATGCTTATTCACACAACTACGATCACGAAAATAATACACTATATATTCTTCCCATACCTACACACCTAAAACTAGCTAATAACTCCTTCATCTAGAACTACCCACAATAACCTTCAAACCACGAAATGTATATAATATGTTTAATTATAACACTACATTATAAGTTAGCTTTATGAGTAACAGCAAAATGTAAAAATGTAGTCTTAAGGGTTGCTGAATTCTAAACTGTTAAATTAATATTGTATATATCATCAATACGTAAAAAAAAAATAGTCTTAGTCTTAATCTTAGTCAAAAAGCTTACTTCTTGCTGACACATTTTAAAATATTCCTTACCCTAGGTATGATATCTCAATCACTTATCATTTTATGTATTAGCCATTATTCACACTTGAACAACAGTATCCACTATCCACTCACCTCTATGGTCACTTTATTTAAAGTTCATATGGTATTGAACCACAAGATAATATTACCGCAGTTTAGTATTTACCAATATTTACAATTGGTTAGAGTATGATATCCTGCCCTTGAGCTCCTTTTCAAGACATATGTTGTTCTAATCGATGATTCGTTCACCACTCATCAATAAAGTGATCTGGTAAGTCCCTCATCTGGCAGAACCTATTAAATAGCGTTATCTAAGGGTATTGAACTGCACATTTCACAAATGTAAGTAATGTAACTCTTCATATCGATACCAATATCTAATACCTATCCTAATGGCAGATGCCGCGTTATCATTGAATCATGCCCCCGGGAGTTTTTTTTTTTTTGTCAATATGTACGCATTTCTATTAGCCGACTTATCGGAAGTTGTCCTAAACATTACCATCCCGCTCCCTCTATGGCAGTCGCCGTCTCATTTGGCCAAAAGCTTTCCTTTTTCCTCGGCAGTTTTTCTTCCCTTCTCCGTTTTTCCTCTGGCTGCACATACTCGTACGTATCTATGTTACATAAGTATTTGTGCACTGTTTGCAAAATACGCACATTTTTACTCAATTGACATTTCAGCTAAAAGTCTTTGCCATCACTGGCACGGAAGTGGTGGGCGGGATTCAGACCGTAACAACCCAAACCAGGCCTGTCCCAGTCCCAGTCCCCGTTCCTGCACTGCTTCCCGTAAGGCAAACGACCTACAAACAAAGGTGGCAGCCGCTACTTTCATCTACTCTGTGTATGTCCTTAGGTACCGTTCGCCTTTCCCCATTCCCCACTCCCCACTGCCCATTCCCCGTTTCCATCTCGCTTTCCTGGCATTTCGTTAATGGTGTGTGCTCTATAAAGCTGGCTAATGCCTGTAGAACCCTTTTGCAACACTCCCTTTCACTCTGGCTCTGTGTCCTTCTGCCCTATAATTGCCGTCCTTCGTTTGGCAGGCGAAAAATAAGTATAGAGCCCCCTCTGGTGCCTTTTTGTAGAAGGCAACAATGGCCATGGAAAGCAAAGGCCCTCAAAAGATGTAGAGTACAAAGAGAATTGAATGGAAAAGTAACATTTTGCTGTATTTATATGTTCTTTCTGATGGACGGTTGACTGACGTACGTACTTAGGGTCTCTGGAACCCCGGCGAGTGTTGTCATGGCCATTGATGTGACTGTTTCGATAATTGCGAGTTTGCGACAGGAAATCGACAATCGAAACGGTTAATTGTGGCCACTCTGTTGACAAACAGGGCCAGCTTGGGCCCAAAAACCATTGAGGCGTTTCCTTTGATATAAAAGGTTTACAATATTGACTGAAAAATGTGTGTAAAGTACATAAATTTTGTAATTTGTGTGATTTTCCAGTAATTTAATAACCATTCTCGTAATTTGTATCTAGAAAAGTAAATAGTCTTTATTCAGGACCTTGATTGCGCCCTTGAAACAATACTATCAATACAATATCCTATCAACATAATTCCAATACTTAGGTTGTGATTCTGAATATATGTACACGAAGTCTGTACAATAAAAAATGTGATTCACTGTTTACTGCTTTCTTCGATTATAATGGAGGCACCCCTCGTGGCTTGTACTTGATTTTTTGGTCAAAAACAACACTGTAATCATGCCTTAGTCACCGTATTCACCAGACGCGGCTCCATGCCTTTTTTCTTCTTCCCATGAAAGGACGTAGATGTGCCACAATTGAGGAAAAAAGCAGAAAACCGCCAAGCACACTAAAAAACGTCTAACCTTCATATTTGTCAAAAGTTAAAAATTCAAAATAGCTGAAAAGTAACCTATTTTTAAAAAGACCTCGTATATATAACTGTTCCAAGAATGGTATATTAATGTATATGTATTACAGTATGTACATAGGTAGATTGAGCACCTTTTTACTCCCTGTACCCATAAAATGGGTAAAAAGGGGGTATTACATCTGTGCAAATGTATGTAACAGACAGAAGGAGACATCTCCGACCCTATAAAGTATATATATTCTTGATCAGTATCAAAAGAGATTTCGATTTGGCCATGTCCGTCTGTCTGTCCGTCTGTCCGTCTGTCCGTATGAACGCGTCGATCTCAGCAACTACAAGAGCTAGAGACACCAAATTTGAAATGTAGGTTCCTGTATACCATACGCAGATCAAGTTTGTTTCATATTTCAGATATCTCCCCCGTTCCCCCGCAAATCGATTAAAACCGTTTTACAGTAAAAATTTTCAAGATATAGCTTTAAGATTTGGCATGTACAATACTTTAGTCTCTCTTAATCTACTGTCCAAATTTCAAGTCGATCGGATAATAAACACGGAAGTTATTCACGAAAGAAGATTCAGTAATGCATCGAGAGGGGGAAGAAGAAGCACAGCCACTTTTGCCGCCTGTGTGCGTGCGTCTTTGTGTATGTGTGTGTGTATGGGTAAGTGGACTTAGATGTGATTGGATGTTTTAGACCTGGGTACAGGGAGTTTCGTAGTTGGGTATACTCGACTATAGCATTCTTACTTGTTGTTTTTCTGCATTTGCATAGGGATTGTAAAGCGTACCTTGTTTGTTATTTCGATATTTCGTCTTAAGCCTATTTAAGAGCTTTGACCGGAACCCTAAAGGCAATCAGAAAAACTCAATTACTGACAACCCTTAGCAGCATTCGGAAGGATCAGGACCTAGTCGCAACGCAACAGTTAAATGGGTCATTTGGTCTATTTATCATTTTTGACTGGCTCCTTGGCCTGGTTTGGGCAGCAGTTGGTCATTCAATTTGTGCCCTGTTACTGGCAGCTATCAATCAAAATGCGAAATTTGGAAGACGGACGACGCGTCGCGACGTAGGACGAAGGACGAAAGACAAAAGTAGCTGGCATACGGACTGGGTTCTCAACCCTTTTGGAACTACAATCTAAACACGTGAAATTGGGTAATCGTTTGTGCGACTGAATTGAACAGCCCAAGAGTCAATTCAGGGCTATGCGTATGGCGTCCTGCGCCCTGTTTCAGCTGCGAGCATAATATCCTTGAATCGATACTGGCAAGACAAATGGTCCGCTTTGCAAGCAGCTGCCCCAGAGCCATAAAAATATATATTTTGTAGGCAAACAAATAAATTTGCGTTAATACATGAGTTTTTATACTATGTTCCCGAAGGGAAAATAGTATATTGGGTTTGCGAAATGTCCGTCTGTCCGTCTGTCCGTATGAACGCAATTTTTTTGCCTTTATCTTTAAGATAGAGCAGCCAAACTTGGTACACATGTTGGTGTATAACCTTAATTTATGAAGTGTTGATTAATTTGGCATACATACTAATGTTGACCCCCTGGACAAATCTGCATCAAAAATTGTTGGACCCCCCACCCCCTCCCCCACAAAGGAGAAAATCTATATCTCCAACACCTGTACAGGTAGAGTCACCAAATTTGGCATACAGGCTACTGTTTTTTTCGCGTCTCTTTCCGAACCCACAAATAACCAAATTATATAGGACTGGGAACATAGTATTCTGCAGTCGGGTGCGTCCGACTGCAACGTTCTTACTTGTTTTTTTTTTAAATTGGTTGCCCGCTGTAATTCAATCTCAAATTTAAATTTCAAACCTATAGAAATTCACAGATTAAAAGCAAATTGAATTTTCAAACATTACATTAAATAGGTTTAACTTTCCCCCACATAGCATTTCAAATCAGCCGCCAAATATCCCAAAACTAAATTTTCCTAACACCATTTTAAGCGACAGACCGAAAACAAAACAAGTAAGAATGCTATAGTCGAGTATACCCGACTACAAAACTCCCTGTACCCAGGTCAAAAATTTCCGATCGCATCTACGTACACTTACACATCCACAAAAGACGCACTCACACGAGCACAGCTCAAGCGCAGCGCAAGCACGGCATTTTAAGTTGTGGCTGTGCTTCCTCTTCCCCTCTCGCTGCATCAATGAATCTTCTTTCGTGAATAACTTCCGTGTTTATTATCCGATCGACTTGAAATTTGAACAGTAGATTAAGAAAGACTAAAGTATTGTACATGCTAAATCTAAAAGCAATATCTTGAAAATTGTTACAGTAAAACGGTTTTTATCGATTTGCGGGGGAACGGCGGGAGATATCGGAAATATAAAACAAACTTGATCTGCGTATGATATCGGAAATATAAAACAAACTTGATCTGCGTATGGTATACAGGAACCTACTTTTTAAAGTTGATGTCTCTAGCTCTTATACTTGCTGAGATCGACGCGTTCATTTTTTAACCATTTTACGGGTACAGGGAGTAAATATAAGTACATTTCCTCTGTCCTAAGTGCAAACCTGAAACATAACATCTGAAGTCTGACAAAGATAATCGTATTTTATATTAATGGTAACTTTTTCGGTGAAAGAATATTAGAGGTAAATAGATTAGAAAAATTTGAATGAGACTTTCGGAATTGTAATATGCTTCAATTGAGAACGGAGTCGATTTTAAGATTTGTTTGCTCGGAAACTTTGGAATCGCCTCCTTACAGAATATGTTCGAGCCTTTTGCATTACATCTTGATGTGCATATCTCCTGTTAGTTACACTGTCGTGCTTTGTTCGCCAGGTTGCTAGACGGGCCAACTCTTTCATGTGTCTTTGTACACATGAATAATGCAATATGTGTAACTTATGAGCATTCTGGGGCTTCAACCTATACAATATTATCATCATCATCACCTCTCCAACGTCAGTTGTTTAAACATATTAAAAAAAATATATTCTAAAGTTGTGTAGTTGCAACTCACCCGTACAACTCCCGCCCTCGCCCCTGACTCGCCACGGCTTGCATTATTTATAAGAATGCCAAATGCAAATCGCATACTTAAAAAATGTTGCGGTCTAAGTGATTGTTTAGCAAAATGCTTGTCAACAGCCATGAAACGAGAATAGAAGCGAAAACACAATTTGTACTTATTGCAAATAGCCTTCAAAGCCTCGAGAACTTCTGTGATATTGCACACAGCTCCTCCAAGTGTCCTTGCTGCTACATGCGACATGGGCACTCAGTCGTGTTGCAGAAGAGTTGAATAAGATGAATCATTTGAAAACCAGTCATGTACCAAGTTTTAAACGGTCTCTTAACCAAAACTTCTTAGCTGCCTGTTTTGCGCTATATTGCGTGTCTGTAAAATCTCCACAATAAAATCAAATTGTTTTTATATTAGTTTTTTATAATAAATATAGCAGAATGCATTCAGGGTATGTACATACCCAATAAGTATACATACATGTATATCCCTATGGCATCAGCTTTTGGATCAAATACTGAGCGTTGAAAATCCAATTTTGAACCCTTTTCGAGCCCATTTCAGAACACACTTAATTAATCATCAATCCAAGTCAAAGTGCTGTTTAATATTTGGAATTAAGTAGAAATAATAACAAAAGATAAGTAGTAAGACCGATAAGGTAAAAATTAGACTTATTTATGGATTTTTAGGCGCTGGCAAAAAAAATTACTATAAATTGAGTAGGAGTTTCAGCAGCCCGCATGACAGGGCACAAAATGCCCATCAGTCAGCGTCAAGTGGCGAAAATTAGATACTTTTCTAGGTCAGGAACAAAACCTGGAAAGGAACAGGAGAACAAACGGAGAAGGCGCCTCGGACTCGTCACAACACGCCACTGACAGGTACTAATCATCTGTTGGCAACGCTGTTCTGCGCCATTCCGACACGACAAACTAAAATATTGAAGGGCTCACAGCGCGTCATTAGCTGGACTGAGGCGTGGCATGAATAGGTGTTAGAATTTGACAAAATATGAAGCAGCTAGATCCAAGGAACTAGCAGAGTCCTCTGTTGAATCTATTAAGACGTTAATTTCAGTTTGATCTTAAATTCCTTTCATTTTCATTTGTCGAATATTGGCTTAGCGTTTAATAAAACAAAACACATTAACAGATTCCATTTGCCAAATTGAACAACAATTTTTCTGCTGTTCGATGTATTTATACCCTCCGAAGGAGGAATTTAAGATTTTGCGGGTTTTGGTAACTAAATGACAGTCATTTTGGCCTAATGTATGATGTGTCCTTTGAAAAGCAGCTCCCTCCTGCTGGATAATGGTCCAATGAATCCTGTTTCAGTTCAAGAGGTGCTTTCATTGGTTGCATCATTCAGTGCTAAAAGTTTTAACTAAGCAGCGATATTTAGAAGGAAGGCCAGCAACTTACCAATTACACAGCCCCCTCCTTGCAGGAAGACTCACTTTTAATCACATCTCCTTGCTTATCCTTATTGGCCAATTTCTTCTCTTCCTCGGCAATGTCGCATATATAGGTGTATATGCCACAGATACCAGTAACAATCATGCCCAAAACGAGTACCAGGCCAATGCGCACCAGCCAAGTGGCATGGTCGTAGTCCATCTCCAGGAAGGCCGATCGATAGACCTTATCAATGGCGCGAATGTAGAGTGTGTAGGCCTTTACTATTGGGCCATTTGGATGCTGCCAATAGGGCATTGGCTTTGTGTCCTGCCATTTTATCAATGCCAGATCCTTGAGCGCCTGAACACTGCGAGGCACCGGTAGCTTGCGGAACACGCCATCCTTCACATGCAGTATGGTGGGCAGATCGATCAGTGAGAAGCGTTTAATGACCGTCTCCGAATACTCCAGCTTCATGCTGGCTACTATTAATTCGCTCTTCTCCCGCTGCATATCAACAGCGAATTTGCTCCACACGCGCTCAAACTGGATGCAGGACATCATCAATGGCACACAGAATGCGATCATCCATTCGCCTTGAAGCATCAGTTCCCAAGAGCTCTCATCCAATATGAACTTTTCATTTTTGGGATTCTCGTTCTTATAGCATTGCTTCACATGGCTGCCCATTCCACACGCCAGGAGCAGCGCAGTGCACAAAAAGTAAGGCCATATTTTCATGATATTCGATAAGATTTTTATAATTTTTGAAACTTAAATATATATTACAGCTATATAGTATAACTTAACTGGGCAGCCTTCTCAATAACAATGGGATACATTTGACATTTGTTACAAATATCCTTTGATCTCATTCCCTTTCTAGTTAAGTTTCGAATGACTGTAAACCTATTGCCAAGAACTGACCTCATGAGGTTCGCATATCCTCCTGTTGAAGATGTTTAGCTCAAGAGAGTTGTATTCTACTGAAAACTTAAGCCAAAACAACCAGTGCCCATTTCTCCATTCTTCATCCCGTTCTTGGAAACGACGTTACAATGTGCAAAAAGTTGCTAATCAAATCGGACATGGGATATAGTATTTGTAATTCTAAATGACAAGCGTTTAAGATTGATTAATATCATTTTAACTTTCTTCTCTTTCTATGTATTTATTAGTGCCAGATATTAAAACGGACGAAAGATTTGAATAATCCCACTGGGCTTTGTTCACAGGACATTTTTTACTCTCTGTACGCATAAAATGGCTAAAACGGAGGTATTAGATCTGTGCAAATGTATGTAACAGGCAGAAAGAGACATCTACGACCCTATAAAGTATATATATTCTTGATCAGTATCAAAAGAGATTTGGATTTGGCTATGTCCGTCTGTCTGTCCGTATGTATGAACGCGTCGATCTCAGCAACTATAAAAGCTACAGACACCAAATTTTGAATGAAGGTTGATGTATAGCGGAGCAGGTCAAGTTTATTTTTGATTTGAAATATCTTATATTTGCCAAAATCTTTGTCGCTTGTGGGTGGAATTTTCTAAAATCTCGTCTTAGCGTGCACTTTCATCATAGATGGAACCTACTGTAAAAATTTCAGCATCCTCGCTCTTACGGTTTGGGCTGTGCGATGATTGCCAATCAGTCAGCACGAACTCTTATATATATATATAGATTGAGTGAAAACAGTGGGACGGGGTAGGAAACACTTACCAAACTGTTTTACTTTGCTTTAAGAAGATTGAACATGTAAATTTCGAGTTTGAACAGGGCCGCAGATCGAACCGATTGCGAACATTATAACTGAATGTGAGGAGTAAGCAATAAGATTAGGATGGGAATGGAAATGCTATGGGTTATTCCATGGGCCTGTACGCATAGCTGACTAATTGAAGAGCAAACGACTGTTTGACACGCAGGCAGTGGCAGTGGCAGCTCGGGACACCAAGACTCGTTTGTGTACCTATGTCCCTAGATCCTGCCCCATTGTTCGATTAGAGTTTCTAGTGTTGTTTGCTACCTCTCTTCTACATGCATTGTCAGAGTTATGATGGATTTTCTGCACATGCCAAGGGTTCGGCTTGCAAGTGGACTCTTCTTGTGTTCCTTGCAGTTTCGAGTTTCCCACGCTGCGAGAAGCGCGCTAAACCTGCAGCCATCACCTGTGTCCTTTAATGATGAGGCCTTAGGGTTTTTCCCGATTGTCCGTGACCTTTTTGTGCGTGTCGAGCCAGATCCGAATAAATGGTTCCCAGGCACAGCAATTGGCGCGCGCTTATATCCCCCCTCCATACTCTCTTTTGTGATTCTTCTGGCTCTTTTCTTGCTTCCAATTATGCTGCAGTCGACAGCCGCGAAATCAAGAACAAATGTGTTTTGCTAATTTAGGGCCAGATATTCATCTCTCCTAACTGATAAGTGCCCCTTGTTATTTTTCTTTCGGCAAGTGCCGAAGTTTGCTAGGATTATAGTTCTGAGTCAAATTTAAGCAAGTCGATGATTTCCATTGTTTTTTCAATGATTTCAAAGAACTGTTGAAAAGAATTCAAACATCGATACTCTAATTCTCCTAATGCAAATACAAATTAAATACAACAACTAAAAATAATGTTGAAAAGACACCCAAACGGATATCACAATCGAAAGTGTGGTATTTTAGCGAATAATGTAATTTTAATATAATTAATATAATAATAGAATTAAATTTTCATAAAATATTTGAGAATCCCCACCACTCAAAGGATCTCCCCATTTTCTTAGCCTTTAGGAGCAACGAAGACTACAAATCATTTGCACATGACCTCGGTAATTTGTGACCTTCGTAGTTATTTCCACTGCTATTGGTGTTTTTGTTGTTTTCAAAATAAAACAAGTAAGAACGTTGCAGTCGGACGCACCCGACTGCAGAATACTATGTTCCTAGTCCTATATAATTTGGTTATTTGTGGGTTCGGAAAGAGACGCGAAAAAAACAGTAGTCTATATGCCAAATTTGGTGACTCTACCTGTACAGGTGTGGGAGATATAGATTTTTCTCATTTACGTGGGAGGGGGTGGGGAGGTCAAAAATTTGTTGATGCGGATTTGTCCAGAAAGTTAACATTAGTCTGTATGCCAAATTAGATACTTCTATCTTTGAAACTGAACCCCTTGAAAAACGTGTTTTGGGAATATCATAGGAATGTCAACATTAGTCTGTATGCCAAATTTGGTGACTATAGCTTTAAAAATGGGGAAGATACAGGTTTTCCCAAAGTTGCGGGGGAGTGGGTGGGGGTGGGTGTTCGATCTCAACACTTCATAAACTGAGGATATACACCAACATGTGTACCAAGTTTGGTTGCTCTAGCTCGAAGATAAAGGCAAAAAAATGCGTTCATACGGACAGACGGACCGACGGACATTTGCAAACCCAATATACTATTTTTCCCTTCGGGAACATAGTATAACAAGTAAGAACGTTGCAGTCAGACGTATCCGACAGCAGAATACTTTGTTCCGATCTCGACACTTCATAAATTGAGGATATACACCAACATGTGTACCAAGTTTGGTAGCTCTAGCTTCAAGGGTGTGGAAAAAATAGCGTTCATACGGACAGACGGACATTTTGCAAACCCAATATACTCTTTTTCCCTTCGGGAACAGAGTATAAATAGGGGATAATGGGTAGAGCAGGTCCTTCATGTTTAAGTCACATTCGTTGGCTCAAATAACTCACCGAAACGCGGCCACATTTTTATAAAGGAGCGCAAATACCTGCACCACTAATTAAATATCACATTGCCTTATAAAGAGGGGAATGGGTGGGGAAATGGGGACTTGGAGGCACCCGTACCTGTACTAATATAACAACAAATGCCAGCCATTAGTGGCGTAAATTATATTCACTGCCAAAAAGAAAATGGGACACGTGAGAATGGTAAATAACATTATTTCAGATAGACATGCGGCAACGCGTATTTTGGTTTCGTTTTAATTGAACCGGAACCCAAAGCCACGCAGCACCCAAGAGCCACCTAATGCCGCCCAGTACCACCCAATGCTACACAATAGGAACCGCAGTGCAGTGGAAACGTGCTACTAATTGCAAATCGCATTCATCAATTGAATATAACGACCCAGCAATTTAAAGACCTATCTTTTCTCTCTTTGGCCCGGAAACGAAATATGGTCGAGACGGACATGGCCGCCATTTTGGGTTCGGCCAACAAAATGGCGGACCGGCAATGGTTCTCACGAACAGCGACCATAAATTGGGCATACAGCGTGCGCTTACGAGTTCAGCTTGGCCCATTGTTACATATCACAGAATCTATAGGAGGGACCTGTTACCACACGTAGATCAAGTTTATTTTAAATTTGAACGACTTTTATTGCATAAATAAATAAAAGTGCCTTATCATATCAAAACCAATGTGACTATCACGTAATTCGTGGTTGGCTTTTGATTTTTCCACATAAAGAGATTATTTCCGTTTCAAAATTGATCAATTCTGACTGGAAATGTTTGTAATCTGTGCAAAACAAGCATTCGACATATGTTATATAAATTCTAGATATAAATGCATTATATTTGATTCCATATCTAACTTCATTTTCGCGCGTAACCAAATAAATAAGGTACCTCGGCCAATAACAATGAACGGCGCACAAATCATTCCATTCCGCAATTCAAGACAAAGTTCCCATTACATTAAATACTCCCTGTACCCATTTAATGGGTAAAAGGGGGGTACTAAATCTGTGCAAATGTATGTAACTGGCAGAAAGAGACATAAAGTATATATATTCTTGATCAGTATCAAAAGAGATTTCGATTTGGCCATGTCCGTCTGTCTGTCCGTCTGTCTCTCTCAGCAACTAGAAGAGCCGAAATCAGGCAAAAGCAACCATCTCTATCCGAAGGATTACAGGCCGATTAGATTAACTTCCTTCCTCCTCAAAACACTCGAGAAGTTAGTGGAACTAAGCTTAAGGACAGGTACTAACCCAATCCAGCTCTCGAAACATCAAAACATCAAATCTATCGAAATCGATAGAATCTGCGCTGCATTCCTGGTAGCCACCATACAAAAAGCGCTCTACCACAAGGAATATGCACTGGGAGCGTTCCTGGACATCTCAGGCGCATTCAACAATGTCTCAAAGCACGCAATTCGCGAAGGACTGCGTGCAACGAACCCCACAACGGCAATCGACCTTTGGATAGACAACCTTCTGAGTTGTAGACGGGAGAAGCAGACTCAACCATCTGGGATCCCACACCTTCACTTCCTTAGAGAGTATGTCGAGGACACCACTGAACCAACTCTTAAAATTCGCGAAAGTTATCTTTAAAGAATCTAAAACGTCGCAAGGGTCAAATATGCGGTAACACTAACGACCAGATGGTCTATGTGAGGACTCCCGTGACCAGTGACCTGCCGTCTTAACCTAACCTAACCTAAAGCCTAGCTATATTTAGACCGTCTGACCTACTATCTTCCCCTTAGCTGGATTAAGCTCGTTACGCCTCCAACATTAATAATCGTATTTACAAATACAAAGTAATACAATAAAAAAAAAGAGTATTTGGGCTTCTGCAACGTAGGTCTGTCCGTCCGTAACTTATCAAATTGATAAATTGCCAAGCTGAAATACAATTTTAAAGAAGAAGAAGCAGCACAGACAGTGCTCGTAGTGTACGTAGATGCGATCGGAAATTTATGACCTAGGTACAGGGAGTTTTGTAGTTGGGTATACTCGACTAAAGCATTCTTACTTGTTGTATTTATTTTTGGAAATTAGTTTGAAGCCATTCGCGTGAAAAACGAACATGCTGAATTCCAGACTTCACCCCTTTTCCAACCGTGGACGTTCATTTTTCAAAACCGGTAGCACATGTGTCGAGTTATTTAATGGGGTGCTTTGAAATTTATTTTCAAAATAATTGGATGATAAACAGAAAAGTTTGAAAATGAGTTTGAAATCAATCGGATGATAATCAAAAAAGTTTCATACAACAGTTTTCCACGAATTTTCCGACCGTGGGGGTAGATTGTCCAAAGTCCGGTGAAATATGTGTCAAATTAATTTTTGTGTAGAGATTTGAAAACGAGTTTGAAGCCGCTTGGATGGTAAACAAAAAGTTTCATACAATAGTTTTCCGCGATTTTCCACGCTCGTGGGTGGCATTTGCCACAATCCCGTCTTAGTGTGCACTTTCATCATAGATTGGAACCTGCTATGAAAATTTCAGCTTCCTAGCTCTTACGGTTTGGGCTGTGCGATGATTGCCAATCAGTCAGTCAGTCAGTCAGTCTGTCAGTCAGTCAGTCTGTCAGTCAGTCAGTCAGCACGAGCTCTTTTATATATATAGATGAAAGGTAACGTAGACCAATGAAACTTTTATATAACAACTAGCAGGTGTTGTCTGGCTTCGCCAGACGGACAGACAGCCGGACAAATCGAAATCTTTTTTGAAACTGATGAAGAATATACATATATACTTTATAGGATCGGAGATGTCTCCTTCTGCCTGTTACATATATTTGCACAGATTTAGTAAACCCTTTTTACCCATTTTATGGGTACAACATTCCTATGGCAGCTATATGTTATAGTGGTCCGGTTCCGAAATATGTACTGCCTGCAACAAAAAGAATGATCTGTGCCAAGTTTCATCATGCTAGCTCTAAAATTGAGAGACTGGTGTACATAGAAACAGACGGAGAGACGGTCAGACGGACAGGCAGACAGACGGACATCGCTATTTCGACTCGGCGTTTGATCAAGAATATATACATATACTTTGTGGGGTCGGCAAAGTCTCCTTCAATGCGATACACATTTCGTGACAAAATTGTAATACCCTCTGCAAAGGTATAATAAGATGCGTAGAATATAGTATAATATATTTTATGCTTAGGTAATTTGACATGGTATTTATACTATTTAAACAAAGCAAAATGCTCCAGAATTACGCAATCTTCCACAGTTAATTTATTTCGTTCCATATCCAAATGGATTCAATTTACAACCCCATAAAGGAAACTTTTCATGAAGCTCTCAACATTTAATTTCAAAGTTTTGAAAATGGCAGTCTTTATTACATTCGTTTTTTTTGTAATTGTAACAAGTGATTCTTCAATCGGAGAAGAAAGTCAGTATACGGTGAATATATATTCATTCAATGACTACACACTGGAGACTCGAACTCCTCGTTATGAAGTCCAACTTGAAAAACCACCTCTGCACAACTATCGTCAACTTCATTCTGTTGACAGACAAGATAGTCAAGAAACAGATTCTTTTACCGATTCATTGGTTAAAAGCCAAATAAAATATCGTAATCCTTTAAAAAAACCTAACAAGCACGCGAAAAAACCACCAAAAGATCCAAAACCTCAACCTGCACCCTCAAATGCTAAACCAAGACCAAACAATCCAGGAAAAAGAAACCAAGAAATAAAAAACCAAGAACAAGAAAACCAAAAACCAAAAAAAAAAGAAAACAAAGAAAACAAAGAAAACAAAGAAAACAAAGAAAACAAAGAAAACAACAAAAGCAACAACAGAACTAACAGGATCAGCAACAACAAAGAAAACAAAGGAAACAACAAAAACAACATCAGAACTAACAACAACAAAAATAACATCAAGACAAACCACATCAATACCAACAACAGACACGACCACAGAAAGTGAAAGTACTGAAAGTTCTGAAAGTACTGAAAGTACTGAAAGTGATGAAAGTGATGAAAGTGATTATCCAGCTGATTCCTGCGTATATTCAGAAGAAGAGCCGGATCCCCCGCCTGACTCCTATTTTGCCAATTTAAGTGACTTAATTCGTCCGGAAAAGGATAAGAACAATAAGGAAAAACCGTATGTACTGCAGTTAATGATACTACTGTTACGAAATAACTGTTTTGCCATATTTTGATACACCACCGTACGAGCCCTATATTGAAAACTACATAGTTTTGATTCAGCCATATGGTTATAAACAAGTAAGAACGTTGCAGTCGGACGCACCCGACTGCAGAATACTATGTTCCTAGTCCTATACAATTTGGTTATTTGTGGGTTCGGTAAGAGACGAGAAAAAACAGTAGTCTGTATGCCAAATTTGGTGACTCTACCTGTACAGGTGTTGGAGATATAGATTTTCTCCTTTGTGGGGAGGGGGTGGGGGGGTCCAACAATTTTTGATGCAGATTTGTCCAGGGGGTCAACATTAGTATGTATGCCAAATTAATCAACACTTCATAAATTAAGGTTATACACCAACATGTGTACCAAGTTTGGCTGCTCTATCTTAAAGATAAAGGCAAAAAAATTGCGTTCATACGGACAAACGGACATTTCGCAAACCCAATATACTATTTTCCCTTCGGGAACATAGTATAAAAACCGAATAACAATGCTCTCGTCGAGTATACCCGAGTATACGAAACTCCCTGTACCCTGTTTTATACCTACACTACAAATTTTGGGTTTCTAGCTCTTATAGTTGCTGAGATCGGCGACTTTTGAAACTGATCAACAATTTATACTTTTACTATTTTTACTCCCTGTACCCATAAAATGGGTAAAAAGGGGGTACTAAATCTGTATGTAACAGGCACAAGGAGACATCTCCGACCCTATAAAGTATATATATTCTTGATCAGTATCAAAAGAGATTTCGATTTGGCCATGTCCGTCTGTCCGTCTGTATGAACGCGTCGATTTTAGCAACTATAAGAGCTAGAGACACCAAATTTGAAATGTAGGTACCTGTATAGCATACGCAGATCAAGTTTGTTTCATATTTCAGATATCTCCCCCGTTCCCCCGCAAATCGATAAAAACCGTTTTACAGGAACAATTTTCAAGATATAGCTTTTAGACTTAGCATGTACAATACTTTAGTCTCTCTTAATCTACTACTTACTACTACTACAAATTTCAAGTCGATCGGATAATAAACACGTAAGTTATTCACGAAAGCAGATTCAGTAATGCAGCGAGAGGGGAAGAAGAAGCACAGCCACTTTTGCCGCCTGTGTGCGTGCGTCTTTGTGTATGTGTGTGTGTATGTGTAAGTGGACGTAGATGTGATTGAATGTTTTAGACCTGGGTACAGGGAGTTTCGTAGTCGTGTATACTCGACTATAGCATTTTTACTGGTTACTTTATAGGGTCGAAGATGTCTCCTTTTGCCTGTTAAATGAATTTGAACAGATGAAATACCCCATTTTACCCATTTTATGGGTACAGAGAGTAAAAGAGTATATTGGGCTTTTGCGATGTCCGTCCTACGCCTGTCTGTCCGTATGAACGCATTTTATTTCCACAGCCTTGAAGCTCGAACAACTAAGCTTGTAACACATGTCGAGTACGTCCGACTGCCACGTTCTTACTTGTTTTTAAATGGCCTCTTATTATAAAACGATCTTATATACATATGAATCTGAACACTAAAACGGTTGTCCCCAAATAGGGATCGTATTCGCGTTACATTTGCTGATTATGAAGTCGAAAAGAATGGTACAACTGCAAACTGGACCAAGCCAACAATGAAAGAGTCAGAGGTTTTCACTGGGGATGAAGGAGACGTAATAGACCAACAGGTGGAGGAAGTCGAAGTAGAAGAAGATGCCAACTGCTTTGTAAATGCTGTTGTTGAACTTGGAAACGCATTCTTCGCTTTCAAAACTGCTGAAGAGGAATGCCCAAAAGAAGTTATTAACGCGGTTAACAAAGTTAAAGACGTATATAATAAAGTAAAACAAGGAGTTGAAATTATCAGCAGCATTAAGGATGAATGCAATCCATCAATTAAATTATTGATTTCAGTTACCTGCATAAAAACAATGGCAAACGGGTTATTTAATTTAATCGGCACGGTAATTGAGATACTTTCAACATTTCTTTTTTCGAATCCCAAAGCCATTCTGTGTTGCAAAAGAAAATCTACATCGGCTTTGATTTGCGCTGCAATTATCTTTGTAGGTGAAACTGTTATGTGCACTATAAATACATTTTTACCAAATAAAAAAAAAAAACCCCCCAGAAAACTAAACAAATAAATATAACTAAAATAGAGTCAGCCAGTATATTAATGTATGTAATGTATTAATTCCTGACATGGCTGTAAAATGTTTCCTATAATTTAAATCAAAAATGAATAAATATAATAACCTTTACTAATTCATTATTCTTAACTTGATTATTTTGTGGCAGACGGAGGTAAGAAGTTAGACAGTAATTTATATATAACACATACATGCATATATGTACATTGTATATCTATATAGTTTTCGGACGTTGATGTACTAAACGGGCAGTACATTCAAGTGGCCCAAACGACACCAAGCACGGGCTTGTTAACGCGCGGACCCAGTCAAAATGCAACCCACCTCCCGTCCAACCGACCGAGGGGCGCGCCGCATAAATTGCGGTAACGAAGATCGCGGAATAGATGTATATGTTCAAACTAAATAAAAGCTCTACATAAATTAAACAATAGATAAAAACAATATACATACATATGTATAAAAAACTCTTTACCCTGACCGAATGAGGACACACGGACAGCACAAGCGGTAGAAGCTAAGAACTGCAATTTGTACAGGAATTTCCTATTATATCGCAAAGCGTTACTCTGAAACAATGTTGTCCAGCATTAGGTGAAATATAACAACGTGAAAGTACAAAAGTGATAAAAAGAATCGCTCTTGAACCGCTCTCTAGACCTTAGAACTTATAAGTGCGACTGAAATCGCCATATTGCTTATGTCTATCTATCTATGTCTACCTATTTTTAATGTGGCGGTCGGTGGATGGTTGTTAGTACCAACATGTGATAACTATGCCACCAAATTTTGAACTTTTGAATTGGGTCGATCTCGACACTTCATAAATTGAGGGTATACAAAAACAGGTGTACCAAGTTTGGTTGCTCTAGCTTTAAAATAAAGGCAACAAAATTGCGTTCATACGGACAGACGGATATTTCGCAAACCCAATATACTATTTTTCACTTCGGGAACATAGTATAAATACAGTGTACAGAAAAGTAACTATCGATTACACAAATAACCTAAGAGTAATTTTCTAAGTGTAAAAGTTGAAGTAGCATTAGATATCAGATGGATTGTTATAGTTAGAGCATAAGATTCGAAATGGGTTGTGGATAGCATAATTAGAATTACAAGTTTGAAAAGAAAGTGGAAGAAAGTTTCTAGAACATCTGATCGGAACTGTAAAATTAATTTGGCTGATTAGTACAAAGGAATCAATTTCCCCATTAATTAGTTTGTATAAGAAAATTACACCAAGCTTGGTTCTACGATCAGAAAGAGAAGGCAGATTTATAAGTAAGAGTCTACTACAATACGAAGGTAAGCGAGTATTGGGATTCCAGCTAAGAACCCGGAGTGCAAAGAGCTGAAATTGTTTTTGTACCGATTTTAATCTATCCTGATGAACCATGTATTGGGGACACCAAATACAAGACCCATAGGTCGCACAAAAGAAGTATAAAGAGTTTTAGTAATGTAGGGATCGTTAAATTCTTTCGACCAACGCTTAATGAAACCCAGGACACCAAAGGAACGATGACCGGTGGAAAATATATGCTTGTCAAACTTAAGCTTGGGATCTAAAAGGATACCCAAATCATCAACCGACTCAATTCGAACAAGCGGCTAACCATTCAGAATATAATTGTTTAAAAAGGGCATTCGCCGGTAAAACGACATTCGTTACACTTCCCACAAGATTTAATAAACTTAATTTATTTATTTAAGAGCGATTTATGACGGAAGGAATGTCAATTATGAACAACGTAAATAATAAGGGGCCTAGATGACTTCCTTGTGGTACCACGGAAGTAACTTGAACGGACTTAGAGATTAAGCCTTCGAAATAAACCTTTTGGGTTCTAACAGTTTTGAAAAATACAGTTAAGGGAAGCGTTGATGACCTACGCTTCGCATTAACGAAGTTATAAAACCTTCTAGGATCCCGCTGAAACTGTATATATATTCAGTATAAATATATTATCGGTTTCAATTAATTTTATATACATAAATATATTAGATTTATTTAATGATGCAATATAGCAGCTCTTTACAATAAAATGTTGAAGAAAACCACGGAATGCTGAGGGCATCTGCCGATCTTGAAGGGCTTATTGGCTTGGTAGATGGCGAGTCGAGATTATTTGAAGAACACAGAATCTTAATGCAGATATTGGCATTCGCAATGGCGTATTTTGTTTCGTAATTAACAGAGACACATGGCTTCGATAAAAATCAAATTCATTTGCGTAAGTATGACGAAAATTACGGTAAGCTGAATCTGCTGCCCGAAAGATTCCATAGCAAAGTACTGAAGAAACCAATTTCCTGCCGATTCGCGATCCATGGCCGCACCGACATTCTCTTTTTATACCCTAGTAGGGTATTATAATTTTGTCTCGAAATGTGCAATGGACCGAAGGTGACATTTGCGATCCAACAAAGTATATATATTCTGAATCAGCATGAATAGCCGAGTCGATATAGCCATGTCCGTCTATTTCTATGCGAACTAGTCTCTCAGTTTTAAAGCTATCGTAATGAAACTTGGCACAGACCCTTCATTTTGCTGCAGGCAGTACATATGTCGGAACCGGCCGAATCGGACTACTATAACATATAGCTGCCATAGGAATGATCGATCGACAAATATGTTTTTGTATGAAAAAATATTTTGGTTATTAAGGTATCCTTTCCACACATTCCAAGCCGAGTCTCTAGAGAGTTTATACAATCTGACAAAATTTGGTCAAAGTCAGACCATTATATCACTATATCAAACTATTTGTTTATACAAATATTTCATCCAAACTAAGTGAGAGTCTTATAATACTTCAAATAATTTCCTATAATTTGATCAAACTCGGAACACATGGCTTCCTTAGGAGCAATCAGACAAAAATTAAGTTTTGTATAAAAAACATTCCTGCTAGGGTATAAAGCTTTTGCACCCGAAGATAGCCGTTCTTTCTTGTTAATAAATAAAACAAGTAAGAACGTTGCAGTCGGACGTATCCGACAGCAGAATACTGTGTTCAGAGTCCGGTATAATTTGCCTATTTGTGGGTTCGGAAAAAGACGCGAAGAAAACAGTAGTCCGTATGCCAAATTTGGTGACTCTACCTGTACAGGTGTAACATATAGATTTTGCTTCTTTAAATAAACCATAATGCGCACTTTTTAAAATAGGTCAATGCTTCAATTGCGTGTTAATCAATAAAAGATCTTTCCAGAATTCTAGAATTATTTCTGGACTAACTATATACTAATTATCATTCTATTTTAATTTGTATTTTTTCAAAGAAGCTGACAGCCTTGTTAAGTGCCGCCTTTAACTGGTTAACGGCATTGGATTTACACTCTGTTAGAGGGGCCGATAAGATACGTGTACGTTTTACGATATTTATCAGCTTGGAAAGCAGCTCCTTTCCATTCTGTATAATTGTCCCACTGCACTTCAATATCCCATCATTGGTACAAGTGTCAAATATGGCTAGGCAGACGTTACCCATGTCCTTGACGGGTTCAACCAAACTGTCAAGTTCTGTGCCCATATCATCGCCACATTTTCCTAAACTGGATATGAAGTGCTCCATCTCCTTGTAATTACTCTCAAAGAAACTAGTAGCGACGTTATATAACTGGTCGGTAATAGAACGGGCCTTGGGTAGTTCCAGTGATGTGGTTTTGTTCAAAATTGCAAGCTCTTGCCCTACCGATAAGTGAATCTGTCATATATAGATTTTTCATTGTTCACATCGAATTTATGAGCAATCAACTTATTTTACTCACGATGGCAAGTAATATGTGTGCAATGTAACTCATTTTGTTTCAGCTTCCTAACTGTTCAGCAATTACAACTAAAGTAACTTCTATTGGTATTGGGACAGTCAAAAGATTATTTTCATCCCATATGACTAAATACATTTTATTAAGTTTTAAACCTTATAATTTCATATTTTTCACACTTAGCCTCGAGATAGGGGACCCATATTTTAAAGCTTGACTATTTTAGAGTACTCAGGCTAACAAGTAATTTCACAGAAGGTAGATCTACTTGTTATTAAAATAAAACTACATACTACAGATCCATGTTATATATTGTAACTACCTTATAAGTTTTTGCGTAAGCCGTGTGTTAAACAATAAAAAATTAAATTTTTGTTGTATTGCTTAAGCCCGTATGACACGACATTATTACATTAAAATTTAAAAAAAGAGAGCCTGATGTGTTTGAAAGGCGCAGGATATGGATATGGATTTGTAGGCTAAAATTGCATGGTCACACTTATTGTAAAAGCGCGCACAAATAGAAAAACTAAGGGAAAATAAATTTAACTGCAGAGGTGTAAGTATGACTTAATTGATAACGTGCATGGTTTCCGTATATATGTGGGACCACAGGACAAGTTAAGGCACATAACAAATTATTTTCGGGAAAAATTAGCTCAGGACGTCAACCAAATATATGTTCCTTCTTTATCCCGACGCATCAGCCAAGAGTAGAAATATATATATATTTTTTTGTACAACAAAACATTTTGTGATTTTTTTCCCAGTCAGTACATTTCTATTAGGCCTATCGATTCTCGCAATTTTAATCGCACTATTTAATCGCCCCTTAAAATGCCGCGCTTAGACTGTTTGTATGCCTGCGTTTAGAGACTCAGGTTGGGTGAGTTTTGTGAGGATATCTTCATAAACAAAAACTCAGTTTTCGACCGATCATTCCTATGACAGCTGTATGTTATAGTGGTCCGATCCGGCCGGTTCCGACATAGTATCTGCCCGTACCAAAATAATGATCTGTGCCAAGATTTATTACGATAGCTTTAAACTGGGGGGATGCTGAATCAGGATATATATACTTGGTGGGGTCGGAAACGTCGCCTTCAATGCATTACACATATAAAAAACAAGTAAGAACGTTGCAGTCGGGTGAGAGGGTCAAATTTTTTTTGATGCAGGTTTGTCCACAATGTTAACATTAGTCTGTGTGCCAAATTTGGTGACTCTAAAGGTGTGAGAGATATAATTTTTCTCCTTTGCGGGGGAGGGGGTGGGGGGGTCAAAAATTTGTTGATGCACATTTATCCAGGTGGTCAACATTAGTCTGTATGCCAAATTAGGTAACTCTATCTTTGAAACTGTAGGAGAGGGTCAATCTCGACACTTCATAAATTGACGGTATACACCAACAGGTGTACCAAGTTTGGTTGCTCTAGCTCAAAGATAAAGGCAAAAAATTGCGTTCATACGGACAGACGGACAGACGGACATTTCGCAAACCCAATATACTATTTTCCCTTCGGGAACATAGTATAACAAGTAAGAATGCTCTAGTCGAGTAAACCCGAAGCTAAGAAACTCCCTGTACCCAGGTCTAACACTTCCAATCACATCTTCGTCCACTCACACAAACACACACACATACACAAAGACGCACACACACAGGCGGCAAAGCGACAGCGCAAGCGAGACATTTTAAGTGGTAACTGTGCTGCTTGTTTCCCCCGCGCTGCAGCACTGAATCTTCTTTTGTGAATAATTTCCGTGCTTGTTATCCGATCGACTTGAAATTCAGACAGCAGGTTAAGAGTGACTAAAGTATTCTACATGCCAAATCCCAAATCTATATCTTGAAAATCGTAGGTATAGAACGTTTTTATCTAGTTGCGGGGGAACAGGGAAGATATCTTAAATTGGTATACAATAACCTACATTCCAAATTTGGTGTCTCTAGCTCTTATAGTTGCTGAGATCGACGCGTTCATACGGACAGACGGACATGGCCAAATCGAAATATCTTTTGATACTGATCAAGAATATATATACTTTATAGGGTCGGAGAGGACATCTCTTCTGCCTGTTACATACATTTGCAGAGATTTAGTAGCCCATTTTTACCCATTTTATGGGTACAGGGAGTAACAAGCACGAACGTTGCAGTCGGGCGTACCCGACATCAGAACACACTGTTCCCAGTCCGGTATAATTTGCTTATTTGTGGGTTCGGAAACAGTAGTCCGTATGTCAAATTTGATGACTCTTCCTGTACTGGTGTGGGAGATATAGATTTTGCTCATTTAAGGGGAGAAGGTAGAGGGTCAAAAATTGTTTGATGCAGATTTGTCCAGGGGTCAACATTAGTCTGCATGCCAAATATGGTGACTCTTACTATGAAACTGCAGGAGATATACCCCTGTGAAAAACGTGTTTTGGGGATAGCATATGCCGGTTTGCGGGGAAGTGTGTGGCAATAATTTGTTGATGCTAATTTTTCAAGGAGGTCAACATTAGTCTGTATGTCAAATTTGGTGACTATAGCTCAGAATACAATTTTTAAGATTTGGGCTTATGCGGAATTGTGGGCGAGTGAGTGGGGGTGGGGTTGGGGATCGATCTTGACACTTTATAAATTGAGGGTGTACACCAACATGTGTTTCAAGTTTGGTTGCTCTAGCCTCAAGGGCGTGGAAAAAATTGCGTTCATACGGACAGACGGACATTTGAAAATCCCAACAGTCTTTTTAAAAAAAATTTTTTGAACCGATTGTGCATGAGTATTACTAGTTACGTTGTCCTATTGATTCCTACATATGTATTGCCAGCAAGAACAATAGGCATCTGTGTCAAATTACATTAAGTTAGCTGCAATCTAGTTTGCATAGAAACACAGAGGGTAGATCGATAGATACGTACATATGTACATAAGTATATCAGCTAGCTCGATCTAGCCACTATGTTTCTATGCAAACTATATATGTACATATATTTATTTTAATCAATTTAATTCGCCGGACAACGTCAGCTAGTAGTTATATAAGTATCTTAAGTAATTGGAATATTATGGAAATTATTCAAGTAATTACATTTATTCCAGCACATGTAATCAAATATCTTAAGGTCACAAGCTTGAAAATTTGTAATCCCGTTGGACTGTAAAGTTTTAAATTATAAGATTTATACATAAGTGATGCAAATGCGATTAGTAATGGGATATAAAATGGGCCATTTAACAAATCTCCTCGCCCCAATATCAAGTTACTATTCATCTATCGGTTGAGCTGACACCTTGTTATACAAGATGAACTGTATACCACTCGTAGTGCTTGTCTTTGCGGCTATTGTAAGTTGCACTCTTTATAAATCCAATCGTATCACAGTAACTCACATGATACTATAAATTTAGGTATACCCAACGAAATGTAGAGATTTAGGAATATCTGACGATTTGATATCAAGTGAGATAATGGATCCGCAAACCACCCCCAAAAGTGAATTGAAATTGGTTGTTTTCTTGAAAAACCTATACAATAGGATAAAGAAATTCATAAGTCTTGTTCGTAAGTGTGGCAAAGAGCTGGGCGAGCAGGTGATAGGCTTGCTTGAGGTTCTTAAGGTGGTGGCTGAGATCGCCTTAAAAGTCGTTACCGATTGTATGAATGGAATTCTGAAGTGCGGTGAGACATTTATTGATAACGTGAACACTCTAGGCTCGAAAGTACTGCAAGCCGTTGAAATATTACGAAAAATACCGCCTTGGGTATCGGACTGTTTAAGGGTTCCTATTCGGGAAATTAGAGAGACTCTTGAAGAGGCGAGTGCTGCCATTCAATCTGCCATAAAAAATATTGGGGATTTTATCTCTAATATAGGTTAAAAGTCCATTCCAAATGGCATGTTCATAGAATCGAAAATGTATACAAAATTAAAAGTTGTCTGAATAAATCAAATTTTGAATTCAAATAAGTTATTAGAATACTATCAGCAGACTTAAAGTAATCTTTATCAAATAGCTAAAAAGCTTATAATTTTAACAGCGGTGTTTATTGGATGGATATTGAAAAATATTGCATTTGGATTGATTGATTCTTATGTCACTCTTGAGCTGTTACGCAAATGTCAAGTCGATCGGATAATAAACGCAGAACTGGGGTAAGCAGCAGAACAACAGCCACCTCAAGTGCTCCGTTTGCTTGCAATGCCGCTGAACTGCTTGATTCCTTTGTGTATGTTTACGATGATGTGGTGAAGAAATATAGATCTAGGTACATGGTGTCTCATAGTCGAGCATACTCGTCTCAAATCGTACTTGTTTACCGCTGCTTATTAGTGATCCAAATGCGTTTAGTAATGGGAGTTAAGCCTTTGACAATCCTCAGCGTTGCCTCATTATCGAGAAGAGTTGCTATAGCTAAGTAGTTAAGCAAGATGAGCTACATAACACTAGTAGGGATCGCCTGTGTGAGTTACGTAAGTTGCTCTGCTGGTAAATCCCATCCCAGGAATAACATAAACCTTAATAAAATAACCATAGATTCACATATCAGAATGTCAAGATCTGGCAATGTTAAACACTACGATATTCCAAGAGTCAGTCAAAGCATTGGCTATGTCGGACACTTCCATATCCCTGAAGTTACTTAGTTCCATGGCAGTGTCAAACAATACGATCTCCCTGGATTCACCCAAATCTCGTACAAATTCCGGCCTAGTAAGCGAATGGAGTGTTTTCCAATTCTTTAAAAATCTTTATAAGGAGCTGCAGCTGTTTCTTACAAATATTCGAAGGTGTGGAGATGCTTTGGGGTCAGACTTTGTAAATTTGATAGATGCCACAAGGAAGTTGGCTAATGTCTGCTTAGTTATCATCGATGGTTGTATGAATAATGATACGTTGAACTGCAGCAAGATAGTTTTATACAACTTTACGGATGCGACTTTGAAGTTGATAGACACTGTGAAAAAATCACGTTTCATGTCGTCCCATCTGTCAGAGTGTAAGGTCTATTCTCTTAATCCGTTAAAAGTGGCACTTAATACGGCCAACGCTGTCATTGACAATTACACATTTAATCTTTGGTCAAAGATTAGGAGTCTAGGCTAAAGTCGTCTAGAGTTTAAGCTCGTAGTAATAGTAATGAAGTACAAAAATTGTTTGACATAATTGAAATAGCAAATAAATTTACGGAGCCCCAATCCTCGTGTACTCTCAGGATTATACGCATCACATACAATATAGATTTGTGAGCATAGTTTAAGAAATGGAGCACAAAAACAATTTACCAAAATCCTGTGACCAACCACGGCCAACTGACCCCATCCGGTTCCGCAGGAGGAGGGAGAGGGTTGGGTTCCTCGTCAAATAACTACACTTCAATAATTCATTCCAATCATGATAAATATACAGATTTCACTCACTTCGAAAAATATACTGAGGTCCGCACACAACGGACCAACGGTAATCCTTTCCACAGATTGGGATTGACTGCATTGCGGGCTCTAATAAACAGGTTCTTGCAACTGGAGGTCCAACTCATTTCCCAAGAAATAACCAGGCGAATCCCACAGCGCTGGACTTTGCAGTACATGCTGGAATACACCAGAGTAAGCTCACAGGATCGTGCATTTTGCACTAGAGTCCCTTGAGAACAAGTTCTGTTCTGCCGTTTTCTTGGACGTTAAGCAAGCATTCGATCGGGAATGGCCGGGAATGGCCTGCTCTTCAAGCTCAAGAATCTCCTCCCAGCCACGCATCACCTTATTTTGAGGTCGTTCCTGCGCGAGCATGGTTTCATGGTCGAGTTGCGAGACGAGCGATCGAGCATCCGCCACATTGGAGCTGGTGTACCACAGGGCAGCGTCCTTGGCCCTGTCTTGTACACCGCGGACTTGCCGACTCCAGTTGCCGAAAACACGCTGGTTGCCATTTATGCGGATGATACTGCCTTTGCGGCCCGCAGCACCAATGGAGGCCATAAGGCTCACGCAGGAGTTTCTCAATGGCTTCCCTTGTTGGGCAAATCGTTGGAATATTGTGGTCAATGGCACTAAGTCTCACAGCTGCATGTTTGCGCTTAGAAAACCCCGCTGTCGCAGAGTGAAATGAAGGGCAAGTCATCCCGAGAAGCAGCACCGTTAAGTACCTTGGCGTGACCCTGGACAGCCGGCTAACTTGGCGTCCACACATCCTCCAGGCTGCTGCTAAAAATAAGGCAAGCAAACTGGACTGAATGCTGGTCGCGTAGCTGCCTGACCCACAGCCGGTGTCCTACAGGTCGTCTTTTATAACACCCAATTTATTTATATAAATTATAAACACACACCCAAACACGCCAATATTTTTTTCCCACCCACGTCCCCAGTCCAATATTCACCCTTACACGAACATTTCATATTTATTAAGTTAAATGCTCAATGTTAAAAATAAATATCATATCAAAACAAAATATATATCCGGAAGTATGAGAAAATTGTATTGAAAATTGTATGAAAATCTCGGTAAGCACCAGCTGCTGCATAACAACCTGAAAGTGCAAACGAGATAAAAAATCTCTCTCTTGAATCGCTTTCGCGGCTTTAAAACTTATAAGTGCGACGGAAATCGCCATTTTTCTTCTTTAAGTCTACGGTGGATGGGGCGCTGCTGCTGAAGGCATATATTTTTTTGAAACTACGATCTAGTTTTTTATAATCATCTTACTTTAATAATTATTTAGGTAGCATATAAGTGAATAGAATGTGAATGCTGCTAATAATAATAATGTTAGTATGTAGTAAATCGGCCCAGCTGCATTCACATCACATTCACATTCGCATTGATATAATGATCGATTTTCGATTAATGTGGCGGTCGGTGGATATTTGTTAGGGACTCAATTGCTGACTGCGGTGTACGTGCTTACCGATTTTGGAAAATCTACTCCCACCCGTCGCCCTGGGCGGAAATTGAGGATTGACTTCAAAGTCATTATCATACACAACAAATCATTAAGCATTTGGCTCAACTATTTATGAAAGTCTACTCTCACGGGATGGAAAATTGTGATACGGTGTAGTCAAATTCAACATAATAAATTGTATTCTAAATATTTTTCCGGGCAACGCTGTTTACCAGTTTAAAATAATAATAGCTTAAAATAAATAAATGTATTCTAAGTGTGTCAGAGTGCCAGAGAGAGTCATCTATGAAATTTCAAAGATAATTATCAAGATTTCGATCATTTTTAACAGTCACTTTAACACATCACACAAATACAGTAAAATAACCTCATTTACAATGAATCAACTCCTCGTTATTGCAATACTTTTTGCGGTTCTACTGGTTGCATATTCTGAATGGTCCATGCCGAATGGCATTTGGGGCCGCCTTTTAATAAAATATTCTTCGGTGAGGTACATCTGTGCGTTAGGAAGTCATGCAAGCAGCTAAAGATCTTTGCACTCAGGATGGAAAAACATATTGCTATTAGCTAATTACAATAAATATTCGTCGAAAGTAAATCATTTAGTTCTAAACAATCTATTCCTAAATATTAAAATATATACTACAAATTGTGAAGTATTTGGTAAAAACTTTTTTTTCTAAACTAGCGCTACAAAATCTGTAAAATGTGCTTATTTTCAAAACATTATTAAATATATCCTTAATATTAATTTTGTGATCATTCTGATCAATTCTATTAGTGTAAGGGAAATTGTTAAACTTATAAAGTGTATCTCGGGGTTGCTGTGACTTTTAGAAGACGCAAGGCATGAAAAAATCTTACAATTTATACTGAAGTGCTTGACATTTTCTTACAGTCCCAGAAACACATCATTCGTATGCACTTCAATTCATTCTGCTTGAAATGATTATCATAACAATATTTTTGATCCTGAGTTCTACGAGTTTTGCGTGCGGCAATACTTTGAGTGCGAATCCAGGGTTTCTTGCCAACATTATTAGCAAACTTTTTCGTGCATATACATATAAACTTCTTTTTCAAATTGTAAGATCACTTGTACCATATGTGGTAGAAGCCGCAATACACGTGATCACATGTATGTTGACTGGCAATCCAATCGCCGTGGCGATTATGGACATCTATAATGCTGTCATGGCCATAATGGACCCCCCCGATAAGTTTTTTTTGGCGGTCCTTAATACTATTTACAACATTTTATTAATTGTTTATTCCGTTATAATGCTAGCAGTATCGCTTGTATCTATAGGCAAAGAATTAATCCAACTTGCTGGAAATTGTATTTGGGAGGGACTCAAAATGATGCTTTGCCCTGTTATTGAGGGAGTACGCTTATTTTACGCCTACATTTTGTATGGTTAAAAATTAATTAAAGTTTACATATGTAAATATAAAACACAGTGTGTGACATTAATTATCTATATATAGAGTAAACATATTTAGATTCGTCTATTGGAGCTATTGAGACCTTTTGGCAGTGCTGTGAGATGATGGGCTAATGCGTCGTCATAACAAGTTTAGTGTCTATGATTAGTAAGGTGCAGGTGACCTAATTGCGGCAGGATCATGGGAGGCCACATATTGATTTTTCAGCTTCCGACGGGATAACCCGTTTCCTTGATAGCTGTATCTTGAAAAAGGTACCAAACCTTGATGCCATAGCACCGTGTCGGGATGACGATGATCCCAGACAACTTCTTGAGTTGATCAGCCTATTGACTTCGCCCAGATGGGCCCTTACGACTCTGTAGTCAATGGCAACACTAAGGTGTCTGTGGTTCTGTCCTTCTGGCATAAGTTAGCCATTAAATAAAACGCCTGGCACTCTGTCTCGTTGTAGTGTTACCGTGTCAACTGCGTAGATGGCAACTAAAGTTCGTTCGCAGTTCTCTGTAAGTGTCCAGTTTTTCGATGGCATATCTGCGCTAATGCACTGTCCCTACCGCCTGACCCTGCCTGCAACTCGTCTCAGACTGACATGAAGAGTGTTCGTAACCGAGGACGGAGTCGAGGATGGAGTAGAGTGGGGCAGGTAGCCTTAAGTAACATTTCAGCCCATCATGCCAAACTCGGCGAAATACCTGATCGAAGATGAAGGCTGCAAGACAGTACCTTTCATATTTGATTTAAGACACGATTAACTTATTCAGGACATCCCTGACTTATGGGATAGTAAAAGTCGCTTTACCATCAGTAACACTAACTAAAATCTTCATCTGCCACAAAACATTCGAGCTATGATGACTTCGAGTTAGAGAAAAACTGATACAAACTTGAAATGTTTATTTGCGAATTTATATACTTCATGGTATCGGGAGATCGAGATTTCGATTTGGCCATGTCCGTCTGTCTGTCCGTATGAATGAATGCGTCGATCTCAGCAACTATAAGAGCTAGAGACACCAAATTTGGAATGTAGGTTCGTGTATAGCGGGAGCAGGTCAAGTTTATTTTTGATCCGAAATATTCTTCCCCATTCCCCCGCTATTCGATAAAAACCGTTTTGATGTAACAATTTTCAAGATATAGCTTTGGGATTTGGCATGTACAATAATTGAGTCACTCTTTATCTACTGTGAAAATTCAATCAGCGAGGGGCAGAAGAAGCACAGCCACCATTTAAAATGCCTCGCTTGCGCTGTCGCTTGCAGTCGCTTGTATGTGTAAGTTTACGAAGATGCAATCGGAAATTTTTGACCTGGGTACAGGGAGTTTCTTAGTCGGGTATACTCGACTATAGCATTCTTACTTGTTCAAATATTAATTTGGTCTATTATGGTATAAGCAAAGGTTAATTTTGATATGTATGTACATACAGACATGTACATACAGAAGGGTTTTATTAATAGCAATGTATTTTAAGACCCGTTATCATTATCAAACAAAGTGAACACAATCGCAATGTTAATAATCTAATCGGTTGTGATTAGCTATAGAGGCAATAGTGAACGTTATCGAGTTATCGACGTTTCATGCCAACTTAGTGCCGTAGCTGACATCAAGTGGGAAAGTTTAACGGGATTAAGAACGCGTGAAGCATGCCCGAAATACGCCCTCTACCGGCGAATCTGCAGTATACAGCCATTAAGGAGCTGAACGAGGTGCCAGAACGCATAGATGCAGATATTGAGGCGCTACGCACTTGGATTAAGCAGCAGCCGCACCTGCGGTCCCGCACCGATGATCAGTTCCTGGTGGCCTTTCTACGTGGCTCCAAATTCAGCCTAGAGAAGGCCAAGTCCAAGTTGGACAAGTACTACACTCTGCGCACACAGTTTCCAGATTTTTATACCATTCGTGACGTGGACAGCGAACGTATCCACGAACTCTTGCGTCTGGGGTAAGTCGGTAATGTGCAGTTGATAGCTTTGATAGTCATCAGTCGGCACAATCGATACTATCGATAGTTTTAATTATTTCCAAAAGGAGGTTGATATCGCTCTATTGGTCCTTGAAATCTATATCTATTTAAATAGTAGGAGTTACAACAGCTTAGAACAGCTATTGTCAGGAGCCGAAGATGAAAGTCCCCATAAACTAATAAAATTGGTCTGATAACGATCATTCCTATGACAGCATTTGGCGATCCGACTTTGATCAGGTTTATCTCATCTAACTTAAGGCATATAAAATCATTACATTGCTGAGAATCTAAAGATATCTGTTATTTTCAAGCTAGTATCAATTTTACCAGCATGTGAGAGCAAAATTAATAGAGTTGCTGGTTTGTATCCTATTTCTTGAAAAACATTTAATATCTTATTATATTTATAATACAGTGATCGGTTTCAGACGGTTCCACCATAGTGAATATATACGTTATGCCAAATCTCATCAAGATAGTTTTAGCACTGAGACTGCTTTTCATATAAACACACTGGCAGAGGCTACATCGTCTGCTCAGCTCGTAGCCTACTCGGCTCCGTCTATACACATTTCTTGACCTTGATACTATCGATAGTGCCATTGATTGGCTTGCAGCCCTAACATACACATTGGCGCCTTTCAATTCCGTTTCTTTACAGCGTAGCACTGCGTTTGCCGCTGCCATTGAACGATAATGGACCACGGCTCATCTATGTGAGGCCGGGCTGCTATGCGGCGGACAAATACCACTTTGAGGAGATAATGGCCATGTCACACGCGTTGAGCGCGCTGAGTATGCAGATTGACGACTACTCCGTCGTGCATGGCTGCCTTCTACTGCTGGACTTTAGTGGGTATACGACGGCGCATTTGATGCAGATGACGCCGAGCATTGTGAAGAAGATGTCCACCTTCGCGGAGGATGCGATGCCCGTGCGTGACAAGGGCAGACACATGATAAACACTAATGCTGCCTTCGAGCTGGGCTTCAATATGATGCGATCCGTGATGCCAGCCAAGCAGCAGGATCGCGTAGGTATTACCCCTGGTTAACAGATGCTTTTCACAGCTTCTTCTCCTGTAGATCTCGGTGCATGGCAGCAATCTTGATTCACTATATGCCCACATACCGCAAAAGTACTTGCCGGCACACCTTGGAGGGGAACAGGGCTCCATTGATGAGCTCAAGGAGCAGACATGGAAGTTCTATATGGAATGGCGCGAATACCTAAGGGAGGAAGCTAACTATGGCCTAGATGAAAAGCTAAGACCCGGCGGTCAGTGCAACGATTATAACAGTCTATTTGGCGTCGATGGATCATTTCGAAAATTGAATTTTGATTAAGCGATGATTGTGAAGTTAGAAAGCCTCTATAGGCATGCATCCGAAGTAATGACATTTTACAATATTTTGCTGTACCACGTGATTCTTACAAAAATTTCTTTAAAAAATGGCTTATCTCTTGGTCTAAATTTAGACGATGGGGTCTGAACACCCATATCCATAAAATGGGTAAAAGAAAATAAAACTCTGCAAATCGAGGTATCTCCGAGCATCTCTCACGGTCGGTTATACTCGTAGAAGGGTTTTTTGTTACGTTTTATCTCAAAAACTCACGGGAAAACTTCATTATATATGAGTGCAATGAAATAGTTCTGATTCTCTTCTATACTTTCTTTCAATTTTTCTATAATTTATGTTTCGATTTTATTTACTTTTAAATCAAAGTATACAGTAAGTATGGCTGCAAGAAATTTAGCTAAGTCTCCACTTTTTCTTCCTTTCTTTTAAATGCATTTTCACTTGGTGCTGAATGAATGAGAATTGAACGCCCACGTCAAACAAATCAGCTAGTATTTATGCGAATTCCAATCTTCTATTTGTTGTTGGCTATACGAGTACTATATACATAATAATCTGATTCAAATTCTTCAATGAAATAATAAGATTGCGAATCATTCCCGCCGGCCATTCACCTGGCACTACGCCCACGGTCTGGCGCCACCTACAGGCCACCTTTGTGTTCCAAATAACACAATAAATATCCACAACATCAATTTGAGTATTCTTACATGAAATGGTTCCTTTATTTTATTTTGAAATTCATTTTAGGTTAGAGAAATATGAATATTTTTTTAATAAAGAGATTTACTTTAACCACATTTCTTATACACATTTCGACCTATGTCTAGAATCAAATCTTTTTAAAAATCGAAAAATTTAAAATATGAATTCAAATTTTATTTAAATATATTTATTGCAACAGCGCTTGCCATAAATTGAGCTAGATCTTGGTCAATAAACAATTGTTCGTTCAGCTTGGCCCCAAGTTATGGGGGAATACAGAAACAAACATGTTTGTGTGTAGAGTGTGAAAATCGCACGGAAATTGCAACAAGCAGGTTTTCATTATAAATTGAATTCTTTATGTAAGTCTGCTTGATATATAAATATAATAATTTATACTCACTCACAAATGATGTGTTATGGCGCAAGCGGAAAGATCGAAAGATTTCAACAAATTAGCTTCGATTCTTGGCAATCGCGGAACTCTTGGTAAGTACTTTTGTTGGCAGACAAATTTTGGCCTTGGTTGCTGGCCAAGTTAACATTGATAAACATCAATATAAATTTTCAGTTCCAATTGATAAATCTAAAGTTGAACGATCCATCGATCGTGTCAATTTGTATACCGTTTGTAATTTATTGAATTTGTCCTTACCCCAATTTGAATCGTCGTAAATTTATTGCTTTTCGAGTGATTTGTTTGATGCCGAGTGCTATAAATTCAACGAGAAAGGTCTCAGATTTACGGCTCATCGAAAGATTTTGAGATTAAAATTAAGATCGAGATGAATGAAGCTGTCGAAATTCCTTACGAAAGCGCACAAATATCAACTTGGAGTGTGTTAGGAAATCGGTATAATATAAGAAATGTGAAGACCATTGTTATTCAAAATTTTGCATGTTCTACAATTCCGAGAGGCTTACTTGAGATGAATATTCGATACATAAAACATAAATCTCTTCATTTAATTTGTTTTCTTTCAGCTTGAGCAGAACCTTTAGGCATATGAAATCACTAGCTGGTATAACCCCAGCTTTGCCCGGCGAAATATTTAGATTACAATGCATTATGTTGAATTTGACTACTTTCGTCAGTAAGAAATAATAGGTTTTCCAAAATTTCTGAGCACCACTCCTATTATGTTTTTATGTATAACATTGAAAATGAGTTTGAAAAATTCAACATTTTTTAATTATTTAATGTGTAGAGCTTTGAAAGTTGGTTTGAAACCAATCGGACGATTATTAAAAGAGTTTCATACAACAGTTTTTCAAGAGTTTAAGGCCCGTGGGGTAGATTTTCACTGCGCGTATTAGCTCTTTGTGTAGTGCCTTAAAATTTTGAAGCCAATGGCATGACAATAAAATATGTCGAATTACAGAGTGTTGCACCAATTTTCCGAAGTGTGCACTTTCATCATAGATGGAAACTACTGTGAAAATTTCAGCTTCCTAGCTCTTACGGTTTGGGCTGTGCGTTGATTGCCAATTAGTCAGTCAGTCACCAGATTATATTCAAATTGCGAAATTTGTTAAGATTTGGAAGTTTAATGCTTTAATATATCGATTGCAGGCTTTTATTCATTTCGGTATTAATCTAAAGTAAGGATTACAATAATGCATTTACTAATAAAATTTCCTGAACATAAGTTGCTTTGTTCAGTTTCTCCTTCACTTAGTTTTCGTGGATTATTACAACATCTTCCAAGTGTACATTGGGCAGCTGCTAAAGTTGCTGCTCATTATCGATGCGACGGTCCAATGGGTAACCCAAAGGACGACTATCCTGCATTGAAGCTAAGCTTATGCCCACAGCCCCGTCAATGCGTTCCAACTGCTGCACCTGAGACCAATCGCGTCCCTGACGAACCAATGGGGAAACAATCACGAGGATATACGACCTCGTGTCAGCAATAGACGCTGGGGAAACCGACCATTCTCGCCAACCAGCTCAGGTGCATCCTCCCGGCCGCGTAGTGTGGGCATCACCCGGCGATAATTTTCGCTGTAAGGTGTCGCATCACGTGTGGTCCAATTAATATCCGTGGAGCGACGCTGAATGTGATTTCGTCCAACTTGCAATTGTGTTTCAATTGCGTAAAGCAGGACAAAGTCCAAGCGACGTTGATCCAAGCTCGCCTCCCGGCCTGTGACATTGACATCCTGGCGCGGACCCAGAAAGATCCGAATGATGGCATCCAGAGCACGTATGCTGTGTATGTCCAGGTCTATGGCAAAGGGCTTGTTGTTCAGATGACGCTGGCGTGCAACAATCGTTGAGCGATCCAACAGATTAGGTAGGTCTATGTCGTTATCCTCGATGCGAGTGCGCAGCTTGCTGACACTCACATTGTTAATAGTGACCTCCTCCATGTCCAACTGATCCGGCCTGTAGGCGCCCAACTTCCGTACGTACAGTTCGTTCACGACGCATGCTTTGCGCCATCTCGTGTTGCATGCGCTGAACACGCTCGATCTGCCGCTGATCCAGAAACAGTTCCGGCACAAGCTCCTGCACGGCAGGCATAATCAATGCTTGAGTGTCCTCCCGATCCCGAATGACCCACGTTAGGGCATTGATTAGCAACGCGGAATTGATATTGCGCCTCAGATAGACGACATTGATCTGGAATGTCTCAAAGTCCAGGGCACGCAGCAACAAGCGGTAGATGCCACACAACTGTTGCACATGCTCCACATGGAGTTATCTGTATACCTGCTTATCATTTAGCAATTGGTGCTGGCGTTCCATGTCAATGATCAGCTGCATCTTATCATCGATGCCGCCTTGATAGCGTTGCCCGTCAGTAATCAAGCCCTGGTCCAGCTTCACGAGCTCATCCTGCTGCAGAGCACCCTGTATGCGTTGCACTACATCGAGTAGAAACTTTTGTCGCTGCAAATTCACCGCGGACATGCGCTCAATGCGCTGCCCAACTGGTGTAAAGGATGGGAGAGTAAACAGTGTATAGAGCTTGAGGCACTTTCACAAATGTACGCTTACCGTTCCCAATGTCTGGCTGCAGGATGCGTGCAGCATTCACCATGCCGAGCACACAGGCTATCAGTACCAGAAGTTTGTTCATCTTTTGGCTTCTTCCTTAGCTTCAGGAAGCTCTTGGGTTTCGCGACTGGCGACTGCATTTTGGTCTGACAAACGCACCGCTTTTATACCCATTGCTATCGCTTGATGTCTATGGATGAATTGCCACATAAATAATATCATTACTCGTTCGGATCGGGCGTCTATCAGTCAAAAAGAATGCCCAATATGCCAGTAATTTACGAGTACAGGCCTTGTAGGTCCACAGATTGTACTGGAAACTGATTGCCCGGAGATACCTAATTTGTTCACGACGATAATGGGTCACATGCTCCTCAATTAGGACATTCGACTCCAAATTCGTATTGATACATTCGTATTCGTATTAATCTACCAACAAGATCGATGGAGTTCGGGTTCTTGTAAGGCTGCAAACATTACGGAATTAACTACAATTGAAACCTGTCGTTGTTAATGTACCACTTTTGACTAAATAAATAGTACTTTATAGGAGTTACAAAAAGAAAGAGAATGGAGTCCTCTCTGAGATTTTCTATCTCTCATTTTCTTACTACCATAACACTTTATTGAATTCGTGCCACTTACAAAAATCTGAAACGGTTATTAAATAATTGGCACCTGTTTCAAATCTAAGTTGTATAAGAACTCGTATCCATATAATTGTTTCCTTAACTTGTCCATCGTGGGGATATTGTTTTCATTTCTAGTACAGCCTCAAAATGATGCTCAAGCTTTGTATTGTGCTTGGAGTTCTTGACATGGTAACTTCGGCAGCAACTGGGGGGGATGACTGTGAGAGTAATCCGAAGTTTAGTTGTGCGATGAAAGCGTTCACAGAACCTTCTAATTCTTTGAAGTGCTTGGTCAAAACTGCCAAAATGTTTCAGAAAATCAGCAGGGAGTTTGAAGAATCAATCAAATTCTGCAGTGAGGCCAGCATGAACAGTACTGCTGCCAAGGACTTCCTTTCCATTAATGTTAAAAATAAAAATTCCAGCAAAATTATTGAAACAGCCTGCTTCGATAAATCGAAAAATGTACAAAAGGCCGGAATATTATGTGGTGCAAAGGTGGTGATTGAATTCTTGAATCTGAGAAGTGGTCTTAAAGACGCCAAAAAAACTGCGGACATGCTTTCGAATGACGAACCCAATTGTTTTGCCAACTACGTGACACGACACGTGGCTAATTTTCCTATGCACCAACGAGATTTGAATCGATGTATGTTTGCAAAAACTAAGCCAGATGCAGTAATTGTCACAACAAGTACAGAAACAACGGAGGATACACATCTACAAGTATAATAATACGGTTATACTAATCTTTTTATCGTCTAAAAATAAATTAAATTTAAATTTTATTCGAAAACAAATTTAGAGCTGGTAAATAGCATGGGATAAATTCATAAACATGCCTATTTTGAGCATTGGAAGGAAGGATATTTTAACCCACCGAGCGGAGGACTTCCTGAAACCACTGTTCATCCAATCGGATTCGAATATATAATGAATCCAGGCAGCTGACTTGTTTGAAAAGTAAGCAAATGGATTGTACTTTCATATTTGTACACCAATAACTATGACCGACAGCCGGGTGTCAATTGGAAAGGCTATCGAAGCGAGAATTCTTTTCATCCTGTTGGCGATTATTCCGATACCCATTTTTATACTATGTTCCTGAAGGGAAATTAGTATTCTGGGTTTGCGAAATGTCCGTCTGGCCGTCTGTCCGTATGAACGCAATTTTTTGCCTTTATCTTTAAGCTATAGCAACCAAACTTGGTACACCTGTTGGTGTTTACCCTCAATTTACGAAGTGTCGAGATCGCCCCCATACCACAACCCCCTCCTCCGCAATTTGGGGAAAATAAATATGATATCCCCAAAAAACGGGTTTCAAGGGTTATATCTCCTACAGTTTTAAAGATAGCGTTACCAAATTTGGCATACAGACTAATGTTGACCACTTGGATAAATCTGCATCAAAAAATTTTTAGCCCTCCCACCCCCTCCCCCGCAAAGGAGAAAAGTTTATATCTCCCACACCGTAACAGGTAGTCACCAAATTTGGCATACATACTAATGTTGACCCCCTGGACAAATCTGCATCAAAAATGTTTGGACCCCCCCACCCCCTCCCCCACAAAGGAGCAAAATCTATATCTCCCACACCTGTACAGTTTTTTTTCGCGTCTCTTTCCGAACCCACAAATAACCAAATTATATAGGACTGGGAACATAGTATTCTGCAGTCGGGTGCGTCCGACTGCAACGTTCTTACTTGTTATACAATAGATTGGTCCGATGTGCTAATGTTTAAGTTTGGGTACTACGTTTATGCGACAGAATTTATTTGTGGAATTTATTCAAATTGCCAAATGCAACAAGAGGAGAAAGAGCGCGGTCACAAAGGGGTAGGACACAGAACGCAATGCATAACTGTAAATAAACTGTTTGCGGTGACACAGCAAACTGTAAAATTAGGAAAAGTACTTTCACCCACCCACAAACGGACAAGAGCAGAATAAAATAAAATAAAATATAATAGAATAGAATAGAATCCGGTATTTGTTAGACTTATGTGTGAATCGCAGCTGCTCGTTTTTGATTTATGAGCACAAATATTTATTTTGCGTATTTAAATATACGAAGAAGCTTTTTCATTAAAATCATAGAAATAGAAACTAAATAAATATTGCTTATGACAACAAGGCAATGTTTCTAGCACTTTGTTTACTTGTTGGCCAAGGTTATAAATCAAATTGTCAAAATAATAACAAGTACAGATATATTTTAGGTGTCGAGGTTTAAATACCCTAGGCTTGTGCAGTGTGAGCTATACGATATTTTAACGTGATCCTTACTACATTAGAGGGCAATATTGGAGCAAGTGTTACCAAATATTGTGTGATTAAAATTTGTATAGTATAACAAGTCAATTTCTGAGCGAATATCACTATATATGATGTAGAAGATCGACAAATATTATTTCTGCAACAAAAAGGTACGTCTGCCTTAAGTTTCAAAAAGACAGCTTCAAAACTGGGAGAGATCACATAGACAGGTCAAAGTCAAAAATGCCTCCTTCAATGCGTAGCACATTTCGTGCGCTTTTTATAATACCCCATTTAAGGGTATATACATACTATTTATTGATGATTTGCGCCTATCGCACAATCGAATCCGCGAATAGCGCTGAGTTCTTAAACAAATATTGTATAGTGCCAAATAAACGAATTGGTTCCATTGGTTCCTCTAAGCGCCGGGCTGGCTCCCCCTTCGATACTTCCCCCTTATAACGACAGTTCGCAGACAAATTGATTTTCGGCTGTTCAGTTTATTTATTTAAAATTCTTATTTTTCTTTCTTAGCTCGCGTCCGCCGTGTGCTGACGTCAACGGTCGGACTTGAATTCCCATGCCTGGGACTCGGTCGGAGGCACGTGCCACGAGGCGAAAGTTTCTGTGTACTAAATGATGATCGCTGTATGAAAACATCAGTCTTTTCGGCGATTCGACTGTCAGTTGGTCAGTTCGTCATTTGTTCTGCATTGACCTTGAATTCAAATCGAATATCGCAGGCAGTGAGCACAGAAATGTGTCTTGTCTTGGCATAAATAAGAACTTTTACAAACCAACAAATCAACTGGGCCAAAGAAAGAAATAATGGATGAGAAAACCCAAGAGAAATTCATGAATATTTATTTGAAAATCTGCCATAAATGGAGGCATTGTCATACAACAAATAAGTAGAGTTTTCAAAACAATTATTGGAGATTAAAAAGGGTGGCCAATTTTGAAATTCATTAAAATCGGTTTTAAATTGAAACGCTTGCATAAAACAAGAAAGAGCGGCTATCTTCGGGTGCCGAAGCTATATACAAAACTTAATTTTTGTCTGATTGCTCCTATGTGTTCCGATTTTGATCAAATTATAGGAAACTATTTGAAGTATTATAAAACTCTCACTAAATTTGGATGAAATATTTGTATAAACAAAACGTTTGATATAGTGATATAGTGGTCTGATTTTGACCAGATTGTAAAAACTATCTAGAGACTCGGCTTGGGAAAGTTTGGTAAGGATACATAAAACATGCTTTTAAAACACGGAAACGTAACTTTTCAAGTCCTAACTATCTAAATACCCTCTTTAATGTTTAATGCTCTACGTTTTTCTTTTAGATACTAGAGAACTCAAGCAACTGAGAATGTGCAAGCACATTAAAGCTTTACGGCAGCTTAAGTTAACTTCAAAAGCTCAAAAGCTAGACAACATTCATTGGCATGCTTGATGAGGTTTCACTTTCAGTTCGTGGCAATCATCAGGCCCACTGTGCGATTACAAAAAGAGGCAAGATGCGGCGGGGCATAAACTGTTTTAAGCGCATAGCAACAAGTTCTCAGATGACTGAGATTGCCTTAAACACTTCGAACTATTCGAGTGCAATTGACGTGCATGTGATCGACTGAATGTAAACAACAAATTGTATCTCAGAAATACACAAAAGCGTATTTGGCAATTACATACGCATACAAGTTTGTACATATTGAAAATTCGTTTAACTGCCAGCTAGGAAAGTGGAAATATGATGAACACCGCGTGGGGTCAGCCAAGTACATATATTTCGTAGACCAATTTCCAGATGTTCCGAGCTGACAACCCCCACGATGCGCAATGTCAGGTAATTATAATTTTGGCAAGGGCCCAGATATATTTTATTTATTTTTTCTTTCTTCAGCTTTGAAGCCCGGGTGTGTGCCACAAGTGTCCCGCTGTTGCTCTGCATTGGAAACTTGTAGTATTCCTTAGATAAATATGAGTTACTGATGTGATGTGCTACTGCAATTCATTTGCAATATGGCAAGACGCCCCATCAAGTTTGAAATTGAAAGATAATTTAGAAATTGTTAATCAACCTATATTGCAGGAAGAGGTTTGAATATTGTAGAGTTGAGTACTAACGTTAATCGACTACTGAATACTTAGTTCAATGACAGGTCTTCCAATATCTTACTATATAAACTTGGAAAAACAAATTTACAATTTATAAACTGGACAGATAACAGTCCCAAAGATTAAATATATTTGCGATGCACATAAATTAACCAAATCTGTACCAACATATTACCAAAACATACATACATATATAGACAGATAGATCTGTTAAAGGTTTTTCAAGCATAAGTGTGGGAGAGAAATAAAATAAAAATCCTGCATACATCTATCTAAAATAGGATACAGGATTCTCCTACTGGTAAGGTCCCTTGGGTTGTGTTTTAGAAGAAAAGTATTTTAATACTTTAAATAGTTATGACCGATGTTTCCTCCGTGCGATATTTATTTGATACACTACAATTCAACAAATTTGAATTCATATTTGATAAGATTGGTTGGCATCTCTGTAAGCATATCTCTTAATTTTATATCGACCATTTGCTTAGACAGCTATGTACATATATGACATAGTGAACCGATCTGGCAGATTTTCATATACATATTTACTTAACAGTTTAGAATTCAGCAACCCTTTAGACTACATTTTTACATTTTGCTGTTACTCATAAAGCTAATTTATAATGTAGTGTTAAATACATATTTACTAACTACAACAATTAGTTAAGTTTCATAAACATTCATTGAAGTTAAGCCGATCTCACCTAATTTTTAACATTCCTGTAAAAATCTACATTGCTGTTTGATTCAAGATAATAAAAGAAGAATATGTATGAAGAAAATAAAACTTGGATATTTTTAACAAACTGATCATTATTTTCTTGATCTACTTTAATTTAGGTATGCACCTTGGTCCTGAGTGCTTTTGCGTAATGCAGCGGATATTTGGATGTCAAGGACATTTGCTTGGGTTCGTATGATAGCCCACAGTCAATTCAATTAGTTTAAGGGGAAGAGAACCAAGAGAAGAACTACTGCCAGATCTTGCCATTTGGCTTCGTCGACCCACTTAATTGGCAGTCGGTCGACAGCTTCGGTCGCCGTGTGGTCGCATTGGCCATTAGATCATTTTCTTTTTATTTTTATTTTTTTAATAACAGATTTCCGTCAAAACAAACAGAAGGCGAATGTGTTGAGGGTATAGAGATTGAGAGAAAAGCAAGAAAAGTGCGTCAGCAGCGCAAATTGTTGTTTTTCAGCTTTTGATTCTACGAGTAGTTCAAATTATTTGCGCTGCTTCTCGTAATTTACCAGCTCCGCGCTTCATCTCTGTATCCATTTTGCTTCTTCGTTTGTGTTGTTTTCCTTTTGCTATTTGCTTTTTTTCTTTCTCTTTATGTGCTTGTTTATTTGTCTAGCGACTGCAGAGGATCTTAACCTTTCGACGTAGACGTCTCTATATGCAATTACAGATCTTTTCTGATCGTACTACGGACTATTCGCAATCCCGGACGAGTATTCCATTTCTACCATCTGCATCTGTTGATTTGTTTTGAATGTATCATTATATTTTGAGCCTTGGCTGCTGTATATGTATCTTTGCTGACTCAATTTTGTCACGGAATGTGTAACACTTAGAAAAAGATAACGTCGCGCCCTTAAGATATACATTAGTTTGATCGGAACGAAAGGCCGAGTCGATATAGCCATATTCCTAGCTAAAATTTTCTTCTACCTCTCTTTGTCAATTTAATTAAATTAAATTTTCCTTTACCAAGTGTAAGTTCCAATCTTTTATCGGTAACTTTGTTAAATTACAAACGATTATATTCCGATTATCTATGTATCTGATATGGCAAAGATTGGAAACAAAAGCGTACCATATCGAACATCCAATAGATACGTATGTAAGGGTATTCAATATTCGGTAGCATGAAGATAGCTGATCATTCTTATATTTGCTTGTATTTCATTTAGTTTATACTATCTGTCTAGTCACCTTTTGCTTAGTTGCCATCTCCGCTGATAGCTGGGTCTTTCGTGAGTCACCGTAATGCCTGGGGGGCAATCTAAAATCATTGCTACTGTCACGTAGTCCCATGAAGCGAATATCGACGGCTGCTCCAAGTGCGATTATCTGGGACCTTGGAACGAGAGGTTGTCGATTATACCTGTAGATATTGAAGATTATATTTAATGACCAATGATTGTTTGGTTACTAAACAGTTAGGTATAAGCTTAATATACTATCTCAAGCCAAATAACAGTTGCTTATACTAGATAGATTCGTAGAAATGGAACAAATGAAATCTTTACAGAGCCAAGTTTACAACAGCTAATGCTGAGCTCTGAAGAGAGTATAGGTTCTTATGAGTGAGTACACAAATAAGAGGTGCTCACTGAACTGGGTGAGTGAACATGTTCCTTCTTTTTGTTCTTTTTGCCAGTTCTGGAAACTTCTATTCTAGTATTCGTACTTGTATACCCATTGTGATTTAGTTCTTAGATAGAGCCTATATATTACGTAATCAATGTTTGGCCCTCCCCCACTACCGTGTACGTGGCCTTATACTAAATAATATTCTATGCTTTTACTTCTTTCTGTGTACATTAACGAACATTACAGTTGAATTATTTACATATTTCATCAGATGATTACCGAATATAAGATTCATTTAATTATTCCAAGCTGGAATATGTTCATTTTCATCAGAGCTATATAATATTTGAATAAACAATAGTCACAATTAACAATGTCTGCCCCCAGCGGCGCATGGCAACACTCGCATTCGACATTCGAGCAAGGGAACTAGCTGACTGGATTTTGATCACTCGAATGATGACGTATCTGACGGTGATTGGACCAACTTTTGCGCTTGGGTATTTTCCGATATACTTAAGCCTTGAGCGACATTGTGATAAACTTCTCCTACCGTGATTTCCCCAATAACAAGAACAAGAAACTTGATGTATAATTTTACAAGTTAACATTTTTGTGTTATTTGTTGGCTTCATTTTTGACAAAAATAAATGAGGTGTAAAACAACGTTTCAAGCGAGTTTTAATGTCGGAAAAGAAGTATTAATTAATCTTATTACAGTAAAAAATTAAATAAATAAAACTGGAAGTGTATTTAAGTCATAGTATTTAGGATACTAGACAAGTACATATATTCTGTCGGAGGGTCTAACGCTGAACGCGTCCATTGTCTTCTGGCTTTGAGACTCGCTTGCGGCAAAGTCAACGTCGCGACGGCGACGGCGACGGCGACGGCGAATTGGTGATCGCCGCGGCGTTTCAACTGCTGCCGCTTGGCAACAACAAACGTCACAGATTTCTTGCGCTCGGTTTTCGCTTTTGTCTTTCGCTTTGACTTTGTGACGTCGGCGTCGATGCCGACGCCAAGGAGGAAATGAACGCGAATTACTCACGTACACATAAATATGTAAATGCATATGCACAAACACAAACACACATACAAATGTATGCGCCGCTTGACGACAGCCAAAGACAGTTGAGGGTCGTGGGTCGAGGGTGGCGGCTTGCGGGTTGCGGGTTGGCGTTTGCCGGTCGGTCGATAGCAACAATCGCACGTTTTCGGTTATCGGTCGCAGTGAAATGAAAGTAGCAGCCGCAACATTTGCATAGGCGCCACAGAGATTCGTTAACCTTTGCGTTTGTCGCCAGTTGGCCACAGATACAGATAAAGATACGAACTCGGACACAGATACAGATGCATATACAGATACATATTGTGTATCTAGCCGAGTTGGGATTTTGATTGATTGTTACCTCCTCCGACCGTATGCTAATTAATTTTTAGATTTTATCGTCTTTATACACTTTCGGCGGGTACCATAACTATACAACGAAAAGCGTAACGCATTGAAAGAGTTTTTTCCGAACCCATAATGTTTACACACTCAGAAAAATAAATTCCAAGGAATTCAGGAAGTAACCCTATAATAAGCCCAGAATAAAATTTCTATTTAGTATAAATAATTTCTTAATCAAAGAATAAACAAGTAAGAATGCTATAGTCGAGTATACCCGACTACGAAACTCCCTGTACCGAGGTCTAAAACATCCAATCACATCTAAGTCCACTTACCCATACACACACACATACACAAAGACGCACGCACACAGGCGGCAAAAGTGGCTGTGCTTCTTCTTCCCCCCTCTCGCTGCATTACTGAATCTTCTTTCAGTAGACAGTAGATTAAGAGAGACTAAAGTATTGTACATGCCAAATCTTAAAGCTATATCTTGAAAATTGTTACTGTAAAACGGTTTTAATCGATTTGCGGGGGAACGGGGGAGATATCTGAAATATGAAACAAACTTGATCTGCGTATGCTATACAGGAACCTACATTCCAAATTTGGTGTCTCTAGCTATTATAGTTGCTGAGATCGACGCGTTCATCCGGACAGACAGACAGACGGACAGACAGACGGACATGGCCAAATCGAAATCTCTTTTGATACTGATCAAGAATATATATACTTTATAGGGTCGGAGATGTCTCCTTCTGCCTGTTACATACTTTTGCACAAATCCAATACCCCCTTTTACCCATTTTATGGGTACAGGGAGTAAAAATATAATAAAGGTGACCCTAAGACCCAGAATAACATTTCTATTTCGTGAAAATAATTTCTAAATCAAAGAAATATTTTTGTAATCTTGTACGCTTTGCTAACTACCAGTCCAAGTGAATTCCCTGTTGATAAATTTGGTTAGGCTCCGTCATCATCATTTTCTCATACTAAATCCATAAAGCTCCAATGGAAGCAGTTCTTTTAGCAGGTCTGCCAGGGTATTTAATCTTCGAACTCCGAATAATAACGTTCTTTCTTATTTACAAACTGGAAACGGAGTATACCGCAGTCGGGAACTACCGACTGCAACGTTTGCGATTACATTGAACTCTCGATTACATTGAACTCTGTTTCCCCCTTGCATTATGTATTTCGAATCAATTTATATCCCCGTGAGACGTACACTACTTTAGGCTACATATTACACAATATGGTTTCAATCGAAGCGATGTAAAAAGATTTTGAAATTGTAATTTTTGCCAACAAATTCAATGTTCTCAAAAATGCACACTTTTATACAAAATAACAAATTTATAATACCCTCAAAACAACTCTTAAAGCTGATTTTCAATATATAGTCTTTATGGAATCTTCATAAATCTCATAGAATTATTATTATTTATTATTAATTTGCGTAGCACTTTCTAACAATTCTTCTATCAGCTGTTTTTTGTTTCACAAAAGCCAATTGTAATGATGTACACATTTTAAATACATACACACATCTCTTAAGAATACTATATACAAATTTTCATTCATTTTGTTTACTTACAACAGACAAATTGCTGACGCAAAAGGCGTCGCATCGCTTGAAAGATTTTGATAGAAACGAGCAACAACCAGAAAATACATATATATGTACAATATATGTATTATATATACGGTATATATATATTTCGCACGATCTTAAATGCGCGTCAGCAGCCGTGTCACATATTGAATGATAATTAGATTCACACATAATAGATCATATATAGATGACAGATGGTCCATCCAGGAGACATTGAAACTGTCATCTAATTGGATTAATTCATATAATTAAATAGGCAAACAAATAATATACAACTTTTAAAATAAATACTGAGTACACAATATGATTAAAAGATGCATGCAAATTAATAATAATAGCCCAGTGTTTACAAATAAATCAAAGCCTTTCGTCGGGTAAACAACAAAACTGAATACGTCAGTTGGTGTTACCAGAACAGATGGAGAGATCGAAAGAAAACATCTGGTGGTCTGATAAACCGGGACTAATTGTCGCACTCATCATAATAACAAACATTCAAGTTGATTATTGTTTATTTGACCTTATATTATAAACCTAAGCTAGTTATAGGGTGTTTGCTTGACTAAACTTATTCATCAATTGTGGAACGCAACGAGTATCTTGTATAGACTGGTACTGTTGTTGTTTCCGTTATAATAAGTAGTATTATAAGATTCAAACTTTCCTCAATTTGTCGAAAATACTATCATCTATATAGTATCGTTCGGTCTGTTTTTGTTTCTATCTCTGATTTTGTACTCATAATTTACTTCCCTATTGTAAGACTAAACTTAAATTGATAAGGTATAAAAATATTTTTAATGCAACAATTCAAAATATAATTCAAGTCTCTTATATACTATGTTCTTGTAAAATAATAAGTCTGCTATATACTCTATTCTGACTAAATAATATTGCTGCTTCGAGGAAGCAATTCTGTCTATAGCCTTTTAAGAAGATCATCCGAATATCTTTTGCATTTTGTGGTAGGGACAAAGAGGATAAGATATTCGGTACTGAAACATAAGTTGAGCGGTACGAACTTCAGTCGGGAATAATCTCATTTGAATAGTACTAAAAGGGTTAGAAATAGTTTGGATATCAACTATATGGGAAGATGATACTAGGTTTCGTAGGTTTCCACCAAAGGAGCTCGTTCGCTATAGTATTAACAAGATAAGATTAGCTAGTATCATATTGTTTACTCGATTATGCCCTTGCGCATATGTCTTAGACACCATTTGGTTACGCTGTTGTCCGCAAACCAACGAGGGTGCAATTAGTGCCACCTTCAACTATCCTGATCTTGGGCTCATCTTAAGGCCTCTACCAAGAGAGTTGGGCAGCCGACGGCCGCCTATTCTGATTGGACTACGAGTGTCGATGCCGCACGTGAGCTCGTGGCCATCTTGCCGTTTTGTTGCGTCACAGCTTATCCATCACATTTATGCGTCCGACGACAAGAACTGTGACGACAGCAAAGACCCGTTCCCTATCTTGAACCCTACCTGAACCCTCACATCGCCTCGGTTGCGTGTCCGTGTCCGTGTCCGTGTCATTTGGGCAACGTGTCTGGCGTCATATTTGCGGTTGGCATTTGCCGTTCAACGGGGAGACTGTTCCCAGTTCTTTTCAGTGTGGATCGCAGTACGTGACTGTAGCTACGTGTCGCATACAAAGTTGCGACTGTGTTAACTGCTTTTATCCCCATACAAATGCATTTTTAATAAGCCTTAAAGTTGGGATATGCTTACGTATCGGACATATGTTACGATTATTTCATCAGCAGTTTCAAAATTCATGCCAGTCACAATAACTATAACAAAATACCTATTTAGAAATATTACTGCATGCAGATGATATAATGTCTCTTATTAAATGCTATTTATAAAACATGTCAAACAAAGGTTTTCCTGGATATAGTATAGGAAAGGATCACTTGAAAGATCGACATTTTGTAGGATAGCGTTTTCTGAATTTAAAAATATAATAGGTAACTTGATAACTATTGATTGATATAAGACCCATAACCGATATTTGGATGAACAATTTCCAAAACTTGTAAGCACGTTTAAGATTAAAACAAGATTAACATTAAAACAAGCAAAATAAAACTAAATAATTAGATAATCTTTTTCATCTTTCTATAAGTCAGATATATATTATCTTTTGAATAGTAAAAATCTAAAAGAAGAAGGTGGGAAGGAAGTTTAAGAAAAGTTCTACCTGACTTACTTTTGGTCTGGTTTCTTTAATGTTAACCAACTCTGAGACATATTTATCTAACTTCTGTCTAGAACATTTTAGCTTGGCAATAGTTTCGGCAGTCCAGCTAGCAAGTCCCTACTAAATTATCTTCCGTACTAACCGAAATGCCTTTGAATCCAATAAATACTAACTATTGGTATGGTCTTGGATCGTTTATTCTGGACAGATGATGTAAGTCCCACACTTTGGGCAATTGCAGTGATCTCTTAACCAAATACTTAAGCAACATTTTTGAGTACTCAAGTCCGATGGCAATGGCCCGGTTAACAGCATCAGATGCATCAAGTGTAAAGCGCACAAAATTGCCACCGTAAAAATGTTGAACTCCACACTCAAGACTTTCGCCCATGTGCACACACACACACCCCCACACACACGCACATACACACTCATTGATAGGAGATGGTAGATAGTTGTTCAGAGCCATAAAATTGGAAATTATGATCATCAAGGCGGCCAGGCCAGGCCAGGGCACGCCCATCCGATGGGTGGCGAAGCTGAAAAGTCCCAAAAAAAAAAACACAAAATAAATAAAACTCCAGGGTACGCACTACAAACGGGTGCGCCACCAACTACAGATACAGATACAGATACAAATACAGCCAAAGATACAGCTGCAGCTACAAATGGGAGGCGAGTTTGAACTCGTAAAAAGCGCTCGCGTCTGGCATTAAAATTTATGACTAGTTGAGGCGAGAGTGACGCTGATAGATGATAAAGCCCCGCCACCATATACGTACCCATGTACAAAAGTATCTATGTATTTCACGGGACTGGGTCCAGGTTACAGTCGTTATAGCAGTCGTAAAGTCGCAAAGTGGCGTTGCATTGTCGCGTGACGCTGAATCTTTTGTCCCAGCTTTGGAGCCCGAATTGGGACAAAGTTTTCAAAACTTGTTTGCATTTTAAAATCGATAGCACACATGTGTTCTTAAAATATGCACGTGATTGTCATTCACATCCTTGTTCCTCCTATTATTATTGTATCTCATTTTCCAATCATTTTCGACCTTACATTTTGTTTTATTGAATAGCAAACTCAATACAAGTGATAATTTTCCGATAGTGTGCTTCCTAGCCCCGGAGGGGCTTATTCTTAGGTTTTTTTCACATTTGTATTGCTAGTACAGAGACTTTTATCGATAAGTGTCTTATTTTACTGCCTGAAGTTTATGCTTCAGGCTCATTTTATTGGCAATAAATGTCTTTAGATGTGTCTTCTCCAGAGCTACTTTAATTTCGATTGATAACATAGAAGAGAAATTATCCAGAATCACATGATGTACGACTAACAGTCTTTGGCTATATTTTTAGCATTGTTCTCCTTGGTTACTTTATATGCAAGCTCTGCTTTGCTTGAACTTTAAGTCAACTGTATCTAAATTGTATGTTTCCTCTTTGCCTGCTACACTTTATGCTTGTCAAGAATAGCAACGCGAAAAGTTCATTTATGTCATTTTTCCGACATTTCCATAGCTCTTAGCCGCTGTCCCCAGGCCCTGTTTCAGACCCAGTCCCAGTCCCAGTCGCAGACTCAATCCCAGATTCAGTAGCAGAATTCAAGCCAGCAAAGCGGCATATTAACATTTTCGACGAGACTTGATTTCTTTGTGTTTGGGCTCGTCGCATGGTTGGCTGCATGAAACGCACCAAAGAGTGACAATGGCCCATGGATGGTAGCCAGGGAACCGTATCCGTATCCAAAGTTGGCTCAGGCCAAAGCGCACAATGGCGCCCAGTTTGGTGAAAAGTTGAGCGCATTTTCAGGCCCAGCACACAAAAGGCAGAGGAAAACGTCCAAACACATGCGAGTACCTCCATATACAAATTGTATTCGTTGTATACATAATTTGCTCTATTGTTTCATATGCATTTTCATCTTGCTTTTTTGTGCCACCAGCAGAACAGTTGCCCATCGAGAGGAAACGCCACACAATACACACAGTTGCCGGCAATTAGTTTCAGATACACACAGTTTCACCGTTTGGGCTTTTGGCGAAAGTTCCATCGGTGTAGCTATAAAAGATTAAGATTAAAGCAATCGGCGTTAATCCAGAAGCGCCTGTTTATTCCTATTCCTGGATATTCAAATAAAGAACCCGAGTTTTCTATAGGTTATACTAGTAAAAGAAATATAATAAACATTTTAATATTTATTCCATAGCTTCAGATCGTTAATCGCTTTCTTTAGTTTCTTAATTCTGACTTTCATCTTGATAACTTCACTTAAATTACCTAAAATATAATCATTCATCCTACTAATCTGACTATAATCAAAACTTTTCATCCGGCATTATCTTTCCCATTAGTTCACTTAACATTCCTATCCATGGTTACTATTATATATAACCTTAAGTATTGCCCATTTTTAAAAGAAAACAAGTAAGAACGTTGCAGTCGGACGTATCCGACAGCAGAATACTCTGTTCCCAATCCGGTATAATTTGATTATTTGTGAATTCGGAAAGAGACGTCAAAAAAACAGTAGTCTGTATGTAAAATTTGATGACGGACAGACGGACATTTCGCCAACCCAATATACTCTTTTTCCCTTCGGGAAAATTTTGAAAATACTAAACATTTTTATTTTGTATCTCTTTAGTATTTTTCAGTTGCAAAAAATACAAAAAAGACATACCAATTTCAGTGTTTTTCCAGAAGTCAAAATATACTAAAAGTACTAGAAAAAATACCAAAAAAATACTATAAACAATCCCAAGTTCAGTGCTCAATTGGCAGCACTTTTAATATAGCTTCTTTTAATATTTCTTCACAGCCTATTCCTGTATTCCGTGCTGTCCTCCATGGTTAGTTTATCAGTATTTTGATTTAGTCTCGTAGAGTAATCATTTGTTATACAAATAAGGTTTATGACTACAATTTATGTGCACGTTTTATCGATGTTCGTTCAGTTTGATCGAGTCTAATGTTATACAATTATCGAGTTCGGGGCTTGCAGGTCTGCTTTCTTCAGAGTTATCGGCAGTTAAAAAAGGCTGTCAATTCCCCCGTTACACATGCGTTGAACTTTTGTTACTGATTAAACCGCAATATCAAACATGACAGAAAGGCAGACAGCCGGACGGCCAGGTGGAGACGGTGAAACGTAACTTGACACAAGAGGCAAGGTCTGTGGTGAATGGGGCAGGGGCCACATGGCAGCGGGCAGTGAGCAGCGTGGAGCAGGGAGCGGGCGGGTAGTCCAAGTAGTCAAGAAGCCCCACTAAGCCGCCCGCAGCCACAGTGGGTGCCGGTGCCCCACAGCAGACAGAATGTTGACGTCCATAACTGCCCTCACATAGGTGGCAAATGGCAACGGAGAAGGCCAGGGCAGGGCAGGACAGGGCAGGGCAGGGCAGGCCAGGGCTAGGGCTAGTAAACGGGGCAGGGGCCGGGGCAGGGTCTGTTAGAGGGGCCATAACACCGCATGATACAGGCAATTAAACAATTGTAAACCAATTGATACACACGCTCATTAATTAAATTAAATGATGGAGAAACAAACTAAACGAAGAGAAAAGCAACCACGGCACCACAGAGCCACATGCTCAGTACGAATAGAGGATTGGGATTGTGGCAATGGCAGAGACGGGGGCAGGGGGTACCACAACAATCAATCATGCCAATTAGTTTTAATAGCCCCTCACACAGTAGCCATCCAGATGCATCTCTCAGTTGGCAAAGCTAAAGAAGCTGTGGCAAAACCGGCTAGAACTGTCAGTACCTCCGCTCCCAACTAGATCTGGCATTGGATGAGGCCAAGACCAAGACCAAGACCAAGACCAAGATGAAGACAAGGGACGGAGATGAATACGGGTACGGGGATGGGGACTGGTAATGAGCACAGCTCCGTTGGCTGGTCGTTAACTTTAACGCCCTGGCCCCCAACTTGGCTGCAAATCTGGGATACGATGCAACTTTAGCTCCTCAGCTGTTCAGCTACTTGGGCCTTTTATGTTGGCCATAAAATTTGCTAAAATAGTCCAACTGCGAGTGCCCGCTGCTGCTGCTGCTGCTGCAGCTGATGACATGTAATCAGCCCCAATGCTGATGAAGCAACTGCTTCTACTGCGTCTCCATCCCCAGCCCCATTCCGAGCCAGAACAACAATCAAGACACTTAACGGCATAAATTAAACGTCGGCAATTAAATGCAATTCGAAATTCAGACCCCATTTAGACCCACTGAGTGCACTGAGGATGACTCACGGCGCAAAACAGGAAGACATTCACCTCTTGGGCCGAATCTTATCGAGTCGAATGGAGGCTACACAAATCTTGGCAGGGTGCCAACCAAGATTTCACAGCATTAACATATACATATGCCTACATACATATATACCGCACTAAAACATTTCAGAATACTTACGATAATATTAGTAGAACATAATATGGTTTTAGCGTACATCAATAACTATTATACGATACACTCTAATTTTCTTAGGTATACCCTTTAATAAAGTTCACTCTGCATATCATCATAACACATTGCAAGACTACAATACCAGAGTAGGAATAATAATTGGAAGTTACTTTTACTAAAGAGAATTTACCTCCTACTACCTCTTCCCTACGATTTTCGATAAATAAAAAGAAACTCCTTAAAAGAATCAGAACAGTTTCTCTATAACAAAGCTAATGTCTAGTTTCTGAATTAATTACTAGATCAAATTACTATATTGAATCCAACTTATTTAAGAAGTTGGTGAAACATATTTCTCTCTTCGATATATTTTACTTATAAAGAACGTTGCACACCACAACTGTAAAATATCACTCCCATTTTAGCTATCGATAAGCAAAAACAAGCAATTTTCTAAAAACAATAACCAAAATATTGACTGATAAGTCGCAGGGAGCAGAGTTCAATCAAGTTGAAGGTCTATCTAGCTAAAAGGAAATGGAGGCATAGCTCCCAAAAGTGTTTACAATAAAAGTGAATTGCGATAATTGATTATCGAACAACGACCTCTTATCGATCACTACTCGAGCAGTCAGTTAGTTGACCAAATTGCCGACTTTTTGGCTAAAACTCTTGAGCGAATGCGTACATTGAACTCTAAATTATGAATTTCATATTGTGAAATGGAGTGCAATGTACCCAGCATTTTGACGGTAGTCATGATAAGGTGTTGATCGTGACACGCTTAGTAAACAGCAGGAAGCGTGGGGGGATCGAGGAGTTGTGCAATTTTATTGAGGAACCTTACGGCCTTGATTCGGTGAGTTCAGCTAAGCTTGATTCAATATTTCTACAGCTGTTTGGCTGTTCTTAATTGGAATTTAATAACTTGACAACACAGGTTTGGGCCAGATGCAGCTGATGAGGTGGCTGAACCCAGCGATCTGACTATACCTAATATATTCCGGCTTGATTGAAAGTAGAGACTCCTTGGTATATAAGTCAGAAGTTAGGATTACCCTAATTAGATTTAAAGAATACCATTTATAGACATCAATCTCTTAACTTGAACAAAGTTACACAACTTGAACTTGTTATCAAAATAACTATTATCTATGGATCCTGAAAATTTGATTAGTTAATGTGGTAGTTCCGCAGAGATAATCGTTGAGTATAGACAAATCAATCAGCGATTAGCAAGTCAGCGTAAATCAGTCAGCGATTAGTTCTGCTGAATACACGCACTGACTCACTCAGCAAATAAATGTTCAATTTGTGAGATCATGGCAATAAGCTATTTAACAGCTGAGCAGCTTTGAGAAGGATGTTGATTTAATTTTTATTTCGAGCCTTTTCTAAGCAGTTACTGGCTTACAAGCTTGATTTTCAACCGCTTTTCCATAGTCTTCTCGGTTCTATATTTCCAGTGGTGATCAAAGACCGCTGGCAGTCGCCAGTTGCCTGCTAAGTAATCACTTTGATCGTTTTCTGACTGGTTTTTTCTGCTTTTTAGTGGGTATATTCACCGTTGTCGTTGTTAGTTGTTAGTCGATTGCTGGCCAGCGATTTGTTGCCAAGCGAAACTTTCCTATTTTTTGTATTTTTCTGTATTATTTTTTCTTGTTTGTTGTTATTGCTAATGCCTTGGCTTGGTTGTTTGCTGGTCTGTTTGCTTGCCAGCAAACTTGTTGCTGCTGCTGTTGCTGTTGCTGTTGCTGCCTCGTAATCAACGCTAACGATCGCTTGCCATTGCCAGGCTGCGCTACATCGAGTGGGAGTGGCAGGGGTTATCAGCAACAGCTGTTCGCTTGGCACGCCTGATGCTGTCGAGCTTTCAGCAGCTTTCAATCAAACTCAGACGGATTGTGTGGTAGCTTGAAAGCTGTTTAAATATTAGCTAAAAGCTTTGAGCTTTCATTCATATTAAAAGCAAATAGTCCAAGGGCAAGATTAAAGCTATCGAGTAGTTATTGTAATCAAATGCCAACAAATAATTTTGAGTGTTCACTTGGCGTTGCAGAGTTGCAGATGAGCAGGGTTACAAGTCGAAGAGAGTAAACACAATTTTACGTTGAACGTCTACACAATCAGCTGTTTTTTTGTGTATATTCTGGTCACTTGATTACAAGCCAAAATCAACATGTCATACATTACGAAGACGTTTAAAAAGAATCATTTTATACATATTGTTTTACTAAGGAAATCCTGCAAATAGTACTCTGTGAAAGCTATTTCTACAAAAGTTTCAAGCTTTATTTTATGTTTAAGAAATATTAAAAAGAAATTTAGTTTTAAATAAAATGAAATTATAAGAAAATAAGTTTCAAACGACCACAATTGGAAAGCAAGGCTGATAGATATTTCTGAAGCGCATTCAATATTCGTTAAGACCGGAACTATGCTGTTTAGTGGGCAACGTTGCTGTCTTCAACAAAGTTGTGTGCAGCTTTTCGTTGTTTGCATCGTTGTCGTTGCTGTTGTTGTCGTTGTTGTCGTTGTTGTTGGGTAACAACAACAGCTGATGTCTGTCGTCAGATAATGATGAATAACTGTGCCTGTTGAGAGTGTAACACACACAGAAACTGTTTTGGTTAAGGGGGAAAATGGGTGAAATTTAAAAGTAAGTCGCTGCGATAGCAAAGTCGAGCCCACAGAGTGGCCTGGAACCAACCAGCCAGGCCAACCAGCTAACCAGCTACCTGTCCGTGTGTCCGTATCTAAAGAGCCTAGTTGCATTTGACACCCAGCGGCCATAATTCACCGGCTCCAGCTCCAGCTCCAGTTCCAGCTCCGGGTCAGGGTGGATTGGGGGGAGCAGGCAGATAATTTGGTCACGAAACGGGTTTCTCGAGGCCCAGCCAAACTAAACTAAACTGGGGCCTAACAAGAGCACAGTCGTGGCCAGCGGGCGATAAGACGGGGAACATAAATCGATGAGTCATTTGACAGGTTCCTGTTCGACACTCCGAAAGTGTTGACCTTATCGCAGACTTGACTTGACTTGTCCATTGTTGTGCCCCATTTGCATATCTCTGAGACAAGTTGTTGGTTTTATGTGTTCGGTGTTAATAGCCCGAGATACGCCCCGCAACTGGCCGCATCTATTTCAAATCTGGGCCAAAGTGCATTTGTTTAATTACAAATTGGTTTTTTATTCGAATTTCTTATCAGATTTGCATAGAAACGAGCACTGAAAACACGAAACGTGATGAAATCAAATGATTCATTTAGCTCATCGCATCGAATACCGGTTGCAAATGTTAAAAAAAAAAGTATTTAAGACATTCAAATTAAGTGCAATACATGTACCCTATAAGTCTTTGTAGGAATATAACTTAATTTTTTCATCCTTATGTGTATCTATTTCCTGATTTCTTATTTAACCAGATCGCTTAACTTCATACATTAATACCATTTGATTTTTTGGTCATTCCTGCCATCTTTAAGTTCTCCCCTTACTGATTATCATCTCAGCTGCATTACTATATCGTACACACATTCATTTGGACCAGAGTAATACAATTATTGCCTGGTTACAGTTTCTGTTTTGCACTATAAAATAAAAACGTTAGCATTTTATTATTGATTGTTTAGAATCGTTTTAGAAGCTACAACGAAACTAATCTTAACCCCAATCCCTAGTCTGAAATAGAAGCATTTCGACCTTATAGCCCACAGCACATCTTATACCCCGAAACGCATACTGTCTAATATACAATTTTATTGATGACAACACCCAAAGGTGGAAATGTTGAACTATCAAATAAACACTGATTAAATTCAAATTTTCGGTGGGGTATTGGATTTGTGCAAAAGTATGTAACAGGCAGAAGGAGACATCTCCGACCCTATAAAGTATATACATTCTTGATCAGTATCAAAAGAGATTTCGATTTGGCCATGTCCGTCTGTCCGTCCGTCCGTCTGTCCGTCTGTCCGTCCGTATGTATGAACGCGTCGATCTCAGCAACTTTAAGAGCTAGAGACACAAAATTTTGAATGTAGGTTCGTGTATAGCGGGAGCAAGTCAAGTTTATTTTAGATTAGAGATATCTCCCCCCGTCCCCCCGCAATTCGATAAAAACGTTTTTTACCAACACCTTTAAAGATATAGCTTAGTAATTTGGCATGTATAATACTTTAGTCACTCTTAATCTACTGTCCAAATTTCAAGTCGATCGGAAGTTATTCACGAAAGAAAATTTAGTGCTTCAGCGCGGGGGAAGAAGAAGCACAGCCACAACTTAAAATGCCATCCCAAAAATTCAATAACATATAAAATAATAGTTTTCAGCTGAAAAACATTGCCGATTTTGTAGCGAATAGTTAGACTTATCAACAATTCACAAATTTGAATCGGCCTTATGACTGATTTCCTGCGACATTCACATTATTAACATCTTATCGCACTTCCGACTCATTCACAATGACGTCGATATCGTTGGGCCCTGGCAACAGCGTCGGTCTCCCAGATGATTCAACGATTGCCAAAGACAATACGTAAGTTTGCAGCGACTGCATAAATTAGATCACAGCCCCATCGCCGAAGGCTGATGAAATAACCCAGAGCCCAGAACTCAGAACCTAGGGAAAACCCAGCTTAACAATTGTGCAAATATTATATAGAAGTAAGTGTGGATGGGTCTCCCGGTCTTTGAGTGTAGCAAACAGTCGCGTGACGACTGCCAACCTCTGTTTACCGAGTAACTAAAGTACGAATACGAATACGAATAGTTTAAGGTCAGCTCTGGGCATATTCGTAACTGTGAAACTGTTGCCAGGCCCGCTGTGCGTACCCCTGGGAAATGGAAATGGTCGGGGGGGAACTGGAGGTTGGAGGTTGGAGTACTGTTGCCAGCTTGTCTGTGGCTGCCAATCGATTTTGCTAAGCACGACGTGGACTTTGTTAATGCCAACTAACTAGCCAGGCAGTTCGTCAATTTCTCAGTACGCCAGTCGGTCAATTCCTCAGTTGGCCACTTAGAACGAATGACGGTGACTAACAGTACTTTGCCGTCGACTGTTTTTGTTGTTGTTGCTCTTGCTGAGCTTCAATAGGTAATTATCTGTTGAGCCTTCAACATTTGCTGTTCGCGTGCTGTGCGCCCCGCAGTCCCACCTTGCCTCCCCTTACCCACGTTGCCCTGTTGCTCTGCGAACAACCACTGAACCGGTCGATGAGTAATCATCAATCATGCGATATCATTAAATGTGCTTCGTCTTGCAATCGCTCTGAGCGCACACGATCTAAATCGCATTTGATCAGCCAGCAACTTAACGAGCTTGTAGCGACTATCGAATACCCTGTAACGGGTGAAAGACTCTTGACCCAAAAGCAGCTATGTTGATCGCACTGAAATCCGTGCAGTGAAGTAAAGTTTCACGAGATTGACAAACGGAACTAAAAACTTTTTTAGATCTTAACATTTTAAATATAATAAAAATTGCGAAACATTTTTCAGTTAAGATCTGAAGATACAGAAAAGGCCAAAAAAGACCTTATATTTTCTTATTTTTCTTATTCTCATTATTATTATTATTATTATTATTATTATTATTATTATTATTATTATTATTATTATTATTATTATTATTATTATTATTATTATTATTATCATTATTATTATTATTATTCTTGTGATGTGATTTAACCATTTATTTATTTAAAATTTTAGTTTATATTGCAATTAGAATGTATCTCATAGAAACAGTACGCAAGCATAAAAAGATTATAATCTTCATCCTTACATAAATACTTGCGATTTTATTATTAAAACTAGTTTGATTTGATTATTTTATGAATATGGGTATCCTTATATAATTTAAATTTATTTATTTAGCAGTCCAGTGCTATACATTGAACTTTTATTTTGGGATACCATATTTGTTAAATTATTCAAAATAGTTTTGGTAAGCTACGCTTTTAGGAATAAAACACTTAGTACCTGAGGGAATGGTAGAATGAAACAGTAAATATCGTTCTATATCCAATAGAATAATGGAATGAAACAGACGACATTCGGTGAAAGATTATAAAATAAAACTTACGAAACAGAATCTGAAGTATAAGCAACTTAAATTCTGTTTACAAAGATACTATATCTTATTTAGGTACTCACCTACTGTGTCTGACTGTACTTCATAAGTAGATCCACTTACTAAACCTTCAATATTAAGCCAAATGGATGTATCTGTGGCCCGACTGCAGTTAAGTTGCCCTTTGCAAATTTCCTGACTGCTGGCAGAGTATACAAAACAACATGAAACCACAAGCATTCTATAGACCCAGTCCCCCATTTACCATCAGGCAGCACCCGTGTCCCGTCGCCCGCTGCTGCACCCAAGCAAGAGCACAAGCACAAGCACAAACCCGAACCCAGGCCCCAAGCCCCAACCCAAACCCCAACCCGACCCGAACCGACCCCATCCAACAACGGGCACAGAAATCACACGCTGCCGTCAGTTTGTCTGGCGCGATTTTTGTTTAGTTGCCGCTGCTGCTGCTGCTGGCCGTGTAATTGCAGGCAAAACGGAAAAAAAAAACACAACAACAAAAAAGGTGGCACAAATGTCGTTTCCCTGTACCTAGCCCCAACCCGCACCCCAGCCACCCCCTTACCACACCTGCCGCGCTGCCACCTTCGTGGAGCTCAAGCTCTTGGCACCGAGAGCGGCAACGGCCACCGGCGGCACCTACTGCAATGAATTTGTTGTGTGTTCAGTTTGTTGTTATTATTGTTGTTGTTTTATGTTATTACTGTTGCTGTTGCTGTTGTTGTTGCTGTTGTTGTTGTTGTTGTTGTTGGTGTTGCTTACGTAAGCGCAAAAGGCGGTAAAATGAAATGAAATTGTTGTAATGGGCGATTTTCATTGCGGCATTACACGCCAACAACTCTTACATAGTCATTCGTACTAGAGATGGTCACGGGGTTCACATCCAGTGCCCAAATGTGCAAAGTTTGGATCATATTTATAAGACACAAACAGCATATAAAAATTTCGAATGTTTTTTACGCTCGATAAGAGCATTACAAGAAATTTAGGATTTAAAAAACGTTATCCTTTTATAATCTTCAAACCCTATCCATTTTCCAAACTCAAAGATGATTTTCTCATGTTAATTTGGTATAGGTATGGGCGTAGAGTCTTTAAAGGGGTATTAATAAGAATATACTGCAAAATAAATGCTACATTCTTAAGGTCTACACCTAATTTTAAAAAAAACTATACTTTGGCTATACTTTGTGCATATACTATTCTTTGTCGAATATACGTTATCAGCTCAATTATAAGAATTGGTTTTCAACTTCGCATTGTGGTTTTAAAAATACTAATTTTTAACCATAGATGATCGATTTTTATTTTTGAACAGAAATTAGACCAATTTCCTGCGATCTTAAATCATTGTTGTATTTTTTGTTTAGAAAATTAAGCTTACTGTTTACATTTTTATTATATTTGATTTAATATAAGAAACCCATCGATATCGAAACATTTGTTCATATTTGTAAGAAATATATATTTGAGTAAGACTTCTTTGTTTTTGTTTTGCATTTATACCCAGACAAAGCTTTTCCGGCTATAAATATCTATTTAATCCTTTCAATTTTAAAACTTTACACTCTTGCTTAAGCTTATGTCGTGCTTTCCCAAAGCTCTTTTTGGCTATGGCGTGCCCAAGTTTTCGCTAATCTAAGCTTTTTCCCAAGCTTTCATGAATAACAAGTCTCATGCCCATCTCTAGTAAGTGGCGTATTCACCGCATTCGTATGAATGTATTGTGCACACTCGTATGCCCATTTCGGGTCCCATCTACGGGCCCCACGCCCCCCTCTGAGAGCTCCACTGTTATGTGTATATTTGTTCTATAATTACAGCCTATTTGCGCTCTATTCTCGGTACACATGAAATTTTAATGGACCTCTGGCCTGGCCTGGCCTGGCCTAGCGGTTGGCCCCTGGGCCCTGAACTGAACTGTACAGAACTAAACTAAACTGATCTGAACTGAGCTGAGCTGGACACTTCCAAAGAAATGCTCTATCAGTCGAGTCCAACATGGTCTGTGTGTGGTCTTAGTCGTTGTCTCTTGGCCTTCAGATTTAGCCATTTGGATCGGACATTAGGCAGCACTTCAAAGCCCCGAGAATCTGCGAGTACCTGGGCACTTACATATATATTTTAGATGAAGGTTCATTGCGGCTCTAGCTTCTTCTTTACACTTTTTAGATTCTTTTTGCAGTCTTCTGCAAACGCTTTCTTTGTGCTCAGTTGCTACTTTCTTTTCTTGGTCTTCGTGTGTGGTCCACTGGGGCTAATGGGTTATAAGGCGGCGCGGGCTGGGGCTGCAATTCGCGGTGCTCCAATGGTTTCAACTGATGTATGTCTCTGAGAGAGTACCAAGTCTATTCAACTAATACAGAATAAGAATCTATCGTCATTCCCATTGTTTCAAATTGTTTGTTGACAGCACTGTGTAATTGGAAGTGGAACACCTTTTAAATTTCCGCTGCAACCTTCAAAAATGTAGTGCAAATTTGAAAAAGATTTAAACTAATCAAATTCGAATTGGTTGTCAAAAGAGGATAAATGTTAGCTGTCTAGCAGAAGAATAAAAATGTATTTGCTACACAAAATCTAGTATTTTTACCAAATAACTAAGAAACATATCACTTATTTGGGCGAGTTCCAAGTTTCTTATAATGTTACATAGTAAAAGCGAAAACCATTTGTCATTCCAATGGTTCAAAGAGGATTCACGATGACATCTGGGATGAAAATTAGTTTAAATATTATGTAAGGTTAGGTTTCACTTTCGAGAATTCAGAATTTGGTTGAATAAGATCGTTTTCATTATTCATTTCAATCTTTATACTCTTCTTAAGTTTAGCTTTTCGCATTTATCATAACAAAGCAATCTCGTAAATGTACAAATCAGGCCTAATAGAACTTTTTCCTTTGTTTCTTTGTTCAGTTTTATATGGCCAACAGATTTGCTATTATAATTGTTGCACTTGTTCGGGGTCGATCCATAGAATATATAACTTTAATTTATGCAGTCAGGGTATATGTTTAATTTATGTATTTGTAGTTGTGTTTATTATATTGTTCGTGTTTGTGTTTTTTCACAACTATTGCATTATATACAGCAATTAGCGTAGGTAGCGAAGCTTTGTGCACATTTTGATCGTAGTTAAGATTGTATCCATTTATTAGCCGTAATGTTAATACGGGTAATGCCGTGACAGGGCCAATGCGGAAAATGTCTAACCAATTATTTCGTTTTTTGAATTAATTTTCGTTTAACAAATGATCAGCTATAATTCTCCAGAAGTTTATAATTGCACAGTAACTAATTCGAGCAATCTCGTGAACCTTAATTACTTTAATGGGCTTAACAAGAATTTCGGGGAAAAATTGCATTAAATTTGCAAATAAACAAGATAAAAGTAAAAGGAGGAATATAACTTAAACTTAGCATTACAAATGGGCCTGTGATAAAACCAGCTAGCGGGGGGGACGGACTACGGACTTTATGACTAACGAATACACCCAGATCTCCGGAAAGTTTTCAGATTATCCCTCAACTAGTCGACTAAGTTTGTTGCCTTTATAAAGAAGATACCATCTGTATTTTTGTCAATGGCTTCCGCCATACTATAGACATATTTTATATTATCTTGTGAGTTTTATTTTAATTAAAACTTACTTCTTGAGTTAAAGTTTCCCCCAGGAAATAAAAATAGATCCAATACTTGTTAGAACAATAAATGTAAGGTAAAGTAATTTACAATATATTGTTTCTACCCGTCATAGTCTCTGAAATAGTAGTAACACCTGAAATGTTGGAACAATAGACTGTATGCAGATATAGTTAACCGATTTCTTGTTTATGCGTAGATTTATGTAAGTTGCATGCCAGAATCAAGGCAATAATCGTGTTCGCTGCTTTCTATCATGCTTTCCTTCAGCCGAGTGTGAAGCATTTCTTCTTCTGGGATACAACAACTCTTGGCCACCATTCAAATGCTGGTCTGATTGATGTACGACCCGCAATGTTGGCAGCAAGCGTAGAGAATCAATTGGATGTGTGGCAGAGATACCAAACATGTGGCAACAACAACAACTGAGTGAGAGATATATGGCAATTGAGAAAAGTCATGAACCGATGCAATTCGAAATGAAAGTTGCCAAATCGAGTGCAAAACTTGCGTCAAATCGAAAATGTGTGAAAAGCCAATGAACGCATTGCGCATGTGAAGCCAACTGCATGAAAATTGTATCTGATGGATACAACAAGTGAATTAAGCGCAAATACATATTCAATTTTGCGATTTTGCATTTCAGTTTCAGAGTGCAACAGTATTTCAGTTTCCGATTTTCCACTGCAGTCGATGTTTGCCAATTCTCGTGCCATCTTTCGGTTGACAGGCCACAGGCCAAATGTGTCTGTATCTTCTATCTGTATCTCTGCATCTGTATCTGCAAGTTGCAACTGCACTGCTAGCTGACAACTACGAGAGCCCCCAGCCAAAAGATCAAAAGATATCGCTGCTGTCTGGCTGTCGGCCCAGACAAAACTGAGCAGAACATCTTTCGCCTTGCTTTTTATACCCTTCCTGTAGATATTACAATTTTGTCACGAAACGTGGAAGGCTCTAACATTTCCGACTCCACAATGTATATATATTGTTGATCATCATTAACAGTCCAGTCGATATGTTTCTATACCGACTAATCTCTCAGTTCTAAAGCTATCTTAATGAAATTTGGCTCAGATGCTATTTCTTGCTGTACATATGTAGGAACGGGTTGTGTCAAGCCACTATATCTTTAGCTGACATAGGATCGAACTATATAACTTTCCGTAAGGGTATATATCTTCGGCATAGCCGCTCTTTCTGTTTTTTCCTTACCTCCTGCATGCCGCCAGCAACCTAACCCTTACAGTTTGTTTTTCTGTTGCCTCACTCTCGTGTTTTGTTGACGTTTGTTTATAATTTGCGCTTTGCTTGCTTTTCTTTTTCCAATTTTTCTTTTCTCAAAATAATCATTTTATTTTTGATCGCGCTCGACCCGGCTATAAATTATCCTGACACTCTACACATAAATATCTATTCTCACCCGTCCTTATCTGAAACATGTGTGCGACCCAACTACAGCAAGTGGAGAGCTGAACTGTTCGGGCCAAGATAATACCAATGTTCAGATAACACAACAAGCCAAACGAGCGTTGACTGAGAGGAACATAAATGGTATATTATTATATTATATATCTATAGGTACAATAATGTTTTGTTATTGTTCGTTCTTATGTATAATCTCACATTTGCGATTTGTTAGTTTTGACTCGTTAATTCGTTTGTTTGTACTGTGTATAATAAATATGGAAAATATTGGATTGTACCATTAAACCGTTTCTTAAGTTATAAGAAATAAAAACAAGAAAGAACGAAGCAATATACCCTAGCAGAAATATTTGTTATACAAAACTTAATTTTTGTCTGATTGCTCCTATGTGTTCCGATTTTGATCAAATTATAGGAAACTATTTTAAGTATTATAAAATTCTCACTTAGTTTGGATGAAATATTTGTACAAACAAAAAGTTTTTTAGTGGTCTGATTTTGACCAGATTGTAAAAACTATCTAGAGACTCGGTCTGGGAAAGTTTGGTAAGGATAGCTTTAAAAACAAAAAAGTTATTCATACAAAAACATAGTTGTCGACCGATCATTCCTATGGCAGCTAAATATTATAGTGGTCCGATCCGACCGGTTCCGACATATGTACTGCCTTCAGCAAAAATAAGGATCTGTGCCAAGTTTTATTACTATAGCTTTAAAACTGAGAGACTAGTTTGCATAGAAACAGGCGGACAGACGGACATCGCTATATCGACTCGGCTATTCATGCTGATTCAGAATATATATACTTTGTTGGGTCGGAAACGTCTCCTTCAGTCCATTACACATTTCGAGTCAAAATTATAATACCCTGCTAGGGTATAAAAATGTTAGTTATACTTTCTTACTATATTGACTATATAATCAATCTAGAGATGAGCGAAAGTTAGAGGACGGACATAAAGGTATGACCTCACCCATACCGCTATAATTTCGAGCTCCTTACCTAAATGTACGTATGTGCATACATATATAGTAATTCTTATCAGTTCTGAATAGAATAACTTGTCCCAAGCTAGACTGATCTGTTTTTAATATTCAGTCTACTTATGTTTATGTTGCAGTAAAGTCCATTCTTATTTAATAATCGCGGTGTAATCGAAATGAAATTAAAGTGTTTTGTGCTTTCAATTCTGGCGCTAATGTTGGCCAAAAGTGGCGTCTTAGTAGCTGCAAATGAGGTAAATACGAAGACTCATACAAGTATAAGTATTATATTATTTGGTGTCTAGTGCATGCTAAAGGTGAATAGTCTTAACTTTTTTAGTGCCCAGACGCCTCGAATCAATTAGACTCACAATGCGGATCGTACACATATAAAGTGGTGAAGCCATTGTTGAGATATATTCACCAGCTCACCCAGAAAACAGAGGAGGATAATAAAACTACGGATAACGCCTCGGAAATAAAACAACTAAAGGAAATACATGATTCTAATACAGTTATTATCAATGAATTGAGAAGTCAAAATGACTTCTACAAGTCAGCCATTGATCAATTAACCAATGATTGGTTATTGATTGTTAGAAATTAAGAGAGACATAAGTAAACTAGATTTATATAAGCTTCAGGATGTAAGCAAAGCCAATTCCGAACCAATTATCCATATAAACATACTCAAGCCTCAAAGCCCAGTTAACGAATCAGGAAATCAGTCAATGAAAAGAATTGAAACAATTGAAGATATATCTAACAACGAAATGAAAGTCAAGCACTTAACTGATAAATTAAAAGAGCTCGGTAGTTGCATTGCCTATGCAAATACTCAGGGTATCAATAAAGTGTATCTTGACGCCATCGGATGGTTCGACGTACTTTGCGATAGCACAACTGCAGGAGCTGGATGGACAGTAATCCAACAGAGGATCCATGGTAAAGTTAATTTTTATATGGATTGGAACTCATACCGCCGAGGCATTGGCTCTTTAGATGGCGACTTTTTCCTAGGGTTGGAAAAGGTACATCTCATGCTTAGCCAACAACCCCATGAACTCTACATACATATGGAGAGATATGATGGAATAATCGATACCGCCCGTTATGATGACTTCGCCATTGCTGGTGAAAGTGATCTATACCGACTGATTGGCTTGGGTGCACTCTCCAGCAACTCTTCAGGATTAAAGGATAACTTAAGATATCATTTATATCAAAACTTCAGTACTTATGATAATGATAATGATGCTTGGGTTGATGGCAACTGCGCCGGCTATCGGAGAAGTGGCTATTGGTACAAAGATTGTGTGTCGACGTAAGTAATTAGTTGCCCGCATTACATCCTTTGAACTTACTTTTGTTTTTTTTATTTCTTAGTAACTTAAATGGAGTGTACTATTATGAAAAATCCGGCTCCTGGGATTCGATTTATTGGGAATATCCGAATACTATTAAGAAACTCAAAATTCTTATACGCCCAAAGCAAAGTCCAAACTAATTATAAAGCTTTTTCAAATATAAACAAGTAAGAACGCTAAAGTCGAGTACACCCTACAAAACTCCCTGTACCCAGTTCAACTATTTCCGATCGCGCACACTTACACATACACACACATACACAAAGTCGCACACATACTTCAAGCGACAGCACAAGCAACAGCGCCAGCGAGGCATTTTAAGTGTTGGATGTGCTTCTTCTCCCCCCTCCCCACACCCTCGCTGCAGTACTGAATCTTGTTTGTTGAATAACTTCCGTGTTTATTATCCGATCGACTTGAAATTTGGACAGAAGATTAAGAGTCACTAAAGTAATGTACATGCCAAATCTTAAAGCTATATCTTGAAAAATGCTACTGTAAAACGGTTTTTATCGATTTGCGGGGGAGATATCTGAAATATAAAACAAACTTGATCTGCGTATGGTATACGGGAACCTACATTTCAAATTTCGTGTCTCTAGTTCTTATAGTTGCTGAGATCGACGCGTTCATAGACGGTTAGACGGACATGACCAAATCGAAATCTCTTTTAATACTAATCAAGAATATATATACTTTATAGGGTCGGAGATGTCTCCTTCTGCCTGTTAAATACATTTGCACAGATTTAGTACCCCCTTTTTACCAATTTTATGGGTACAGGGAGTAAAAATGGTCAATATCATTATTCTATCCGATTTTCAAATAAATTACTTCAGTCTTTAACAAAATCCCAAATGGAAATAGTCAACTAGTTTGCACATAATGTATGTAATTGAACCAAAACATCTGAAAAAGATGTCTTTTCCAAGCGATTAATTGACGTCATCCCTGTTTTCGTGTATTCATCGTTATCACCTGTTGTACCTGATGAACTGCGCTTCTTCCCACTGTAAGTAACCAACAATCGATACCACTGTCGATAGTATCGATGCTCTGTTGAGACTATCAATTATAATTGTCTGAAAGCTTTTTTATGTGAGAGTATGGACACAAACACATGTCTATTTTTTGAAATTATTATTATGTATGCATATAACAGAATATATAACTATATGCAACAAAAAGTATTGAAATGTTCAAAGGTTATGTTAAATTCTCTTTTAATCTCTCTGCCTCTCTTCCATTCTTTCTCTCAGTGGAACTAGCTGATGAGCCTCACCCTAACCTGCAATCTCTTACCTTTTGAAGCGCACTTTCGTTTATAATTCTCCCAAAACTGTGACTTTATTCAAAAATTGTTACACATTTAAATCAGCTTTGGCCAATTTTAGCGCACTGCATGCGGCCAATACGTGTGTGTGTTCTCACCCTGTGCACCTCTCGCCCCACTTATGCATGTGTGTGTGTGTCTCTGTGTGGGTTAATTTAATACGCACACAAGAACGCGCGTATGCAAATTACTGTGGGGCAGGTCGCAAATAGCGCAGCGAATTTTCTAGCGCCCGCAAACTGTTCAAGAGCATGGCTAGAAACAGCTATAGCTAATTAAACAGCCAGAAAGCGCTATAGCTATAGCTGCACATGGAATCGGGCTATCGGTCGTTGCGCTACACGCATGCACACACACACACACACACACACATATAAACACGTACATGTGCACCTATATTTGTGTTAAATGCATGTATGTATACATGCATGTACATAAAAAAAACAGCAAACTATAAAATCAATGTGTAGATGCAGATACGACAACGTGCCACAAGCAGCCGCAGTATATACATATGTACGTATGTACATACATACTCTGCAACGTTACCCCACCCCTGCCCCGACTGAACATACATACATACACACATGTGCATCTACCAAATGAACCTATTTATTGTTTGTCGTAAACAAATTTGCTTTTATATATTTTTTTTTGTTTTCAGCGTTGTTGTGCACACTGTACACTGTACATACATGCACAGATACAACACATTTGCACACATACATAACGCATCTACAAGAGTCTCAACTACCTCAACCCGTTTGCCGTTTTCCTCTCGCAAGCATTTTCAATTGAGCGTAGTGCTCAATGGCGATCATTGTAGATGGCGCTTTGAACAATTCTCTTAATTCAAGAGCGCTCAAGAGCGCCAAGCGAATGCTCTTGAGCTCTAATGCTCTTTATTGTACTATAATTCCTATGTTCTATAGTTCGTAAATTTTAACTATAGGGACAGATTTTCTATTTTGAATAGCATTGCTCTCTTGATCGCATTTAGCATTGTATATGCCTGTGCTCAAGCGATCTTTATAAACAAGGTTCTCTTAAAAATAACTTCACTCAGCCAACGCCACTCAAAGAGATCGCAAAACTATTCGACTCTTTGCGGCTCATCTCTTTACCAGAACGCTCTGTCACTCAAACACACACACACACTGCGCCCCAGCTGATTCGCGCTCCCGCTCCCCGCTGCACTTTGACAAAGCAATGAGATCGCTCGACCCAACGGAACGTGAACGTGACTTGGCTCGGCTGTTTCGCCTCTATTTCACTTTTTCCATTTTTGTGTGCCATAAATACACAAGCTATTCTCTCTGTTGTCGCCTTTTTTCGCTCATTGCTTCTCTGCTGCTCACCACTCCTTTGTTCGATCGTTTGCCAGCCTCAGCCTCCCTCGCCGTCCCGCAACGCCATGACAAACATTGTTTTCGTTATACTCTTGCAGAGGGTATTCAAACTTGTCAGTAAACATGATCAGCGTTAATAGCCGGGTCGATCCAGGCATGTTATTTGTATTTGTCGGCTAGTATACTTATAGCCCATGAACTATTTTATTGATGAAGATATCTTCAGGAAACTAACCGAATCAAAATTTCACTTAGTTTTATACAAGACCAATTCTCTATGAAATTCGATCAATATCAAATATCAAAATCAATGAGTATGACCTACCAAAATTGGTTCATTCTATGAATTCTTGTAAAATTCTTGTAAAGTGCTTCTTGACAAACTGTAGCTGCCAAACTCACCATATCAATGATTCAACATGATCCAAGCAAGCTGACTAATTAAGTCAGTACCGAACTACTATATCTTATGACTGTTAAAAGTAGGGACGATCGCAAAATTGTTATGTAAGAAACCTTATTATTTTTTAAGATATCTTAAGCAAAGTTATGTATATCTATAGTTTAGAAAAGTTAATTTAGATCGGATCACTATATCATATAGCTGCCAAAGGAACAATCGGCTCAAAATGGAGCTGTTGTGCCGTGAAGTTTGTGGTTCTCTCTTGTTTCTCTTTGCCTCTGTCTTCGTTGTCTTCGCGGGGGGCTGCGGCGCAGCGAATGATTTGAGTGTTGTCTTGTTTCGCTCGTTGTTGCTCTTGCTGTTGTTGTTGTTCTTCTTTTTTTGTAGATGCACAGATACGGATACAATTCATAGGCATTGGCATGGGCCTCTCTCTGTGTGCTTGTGTCGGTTGGTTTGCTTTTTGGTTTTATTTATTGTTGGTTTCCTCATTTTCCGCTGATTTGTTTTGAAATTAAATTAAACGACGCATAACAAATCAAGAAAAATATGTAAGGCAAAAACAAGCAAATGTTTACCGCATAAACGAATACCTCTATTATTTAAATTAGCAATACATTTGTAAGCATTGCATTGTAAGTAGATTTCAAGTCCCGGAATCAGCACCATGATATCTCACCATATCAAAATAGGGGGAAAACACGAAAAATGTTTGCTCTTTCGTACAAAATTCAATTTTTCACCAATTTTTTGTTCCAATTCTACAAGATAAGTATCATAGTCCGATTCTGGTAAGATTTTGTCAGCATATAGGGATTATAACAAAATGTAGCATCGGTCAGTTTGGTTGTGATATGTCGAAAAACAAAAAAGTTTTCATACAAAAACTCCAATTTCGACCGATCTTTCATATGACAGCTATGTGATATTGTAGTGTCTTTCTAACCAAATTTGCTTAGATTGCTAAGAACTTAAGGAAACTTAGGCATGATGAGTTTGATCAGCATAACTTAATAAACAAAAATGTTTTCATACAAAAACTCAAATGTCGACCGATCTTTCATATGACAGCTATGTGATACTGTAGTGTCTTTCTAACCAAATTTGCTTAGATTGCTTAGAACTTAAGGAAACTTAGACATGATGAGTTTGATCAGCATAACTTAATAAACAAAAATGTTTTCATACAAAAATCAATTTTCAAACGATTGTTTCTATGACAGCTACATGATATAATAATCCGATCTGTACGGTTCAGATATATGTACTCCCTGAAACAATAAGGAGCATCTCTGCCAAGTTTTATCAAGATAACTCTCAAACTGAGAGAGTACGCATACGAACATGGCTGGATCGACTTGGCAATTGCTCAAGAATATATATACATATGTATGTACATACCTCAGCAACGGCTCCTTCAATGCGTTGCACAGTCGTGGCCAAATGACATACCCCCTGTAAGGGTATACAAGCCCCAAACTAGCAGCGAGCCCCTTCAAAGTCGCGTTAAGAAGAAGAAACTTCCAACTGGTTGGGCAATTTGCATTTGACTGCAAATTAATTTATGCGTCATTGTAATTAAGAAGCCTTGCCTAATATAATTTTTAATAAGAGCTTAAATCGCTGCGAACGTCACAAATTATTGATTATTAAAATAACTATTGTGAATTAAGTGACTCCAGTCTTGCTCTATCAGAACTCAAAATGATATATTTAAGTACATGGTAAAGAAATGCTTTTGTGTAATTCAAACAAGCATCCCAAAATAATAGTCACAGTGGGATATATTTAATATATGTGAAATAAACTAAATTAACTTCAAATATATTACATAAGGAAATTAAAATTGTCGAATTTAATAGTCTCTTTAATTCCATTGTTTAAGTCTGTTAAATATAGCAAAGGTATTCATACTATTAAAATCATCTGATAAGTATGTAAAATATCAAAAAATCAAATGGATCCAGGGAGTTTATAAATGTGAGTTGTTTGCAGGAAGTGCGTTAAGATCCTGAAATGGTTCAGCAAACGATCCCCTGTGGACATAATTTATGAACAAGATGAGGACGCGGACAAGAACATTGCACAGCGTGTCGTATACGCAATATGCATTGTCCTTTCTAACGGCGTCATTTGTTTGGCTTAATTGTCGATAAATAATTGTAAAAAGTGCGCACTACTCGGGCCATTAGAGTATATACACACACACATAGGAAGCGACAAACAATAAGCTACAGCTTGCAGTGCTGAATATTGGATACCCTTGTCTGCAATAATAATAAACAGAATATTAGTTCGCAGCTATATAATATGGTTTGATTGTTATTAAAGTCGGTGAACTGTTTTAGAATAAAAATGAAATAATATTCAAAGTTCAAGAGCTTGGAAAAACAAAAAAGGTGCTCTTACTTAGGGCCAATAAGATATAGTGAATCGATTCGAACAGTTCCAATAGGTTTATGGCTGATCTCGGACTTAACTGTTTTACTGCATTGCACATTTCGTGACAAAATGATAATACCCTCTGCTAGGGTATACGAAGCACAAAAATTCGCACATCATTTTTCAAGCTCAACAGCGATAACAACAGCTGCAAAAATAACGAGCAGGATTTGAAGCGTGATGCTGGCAAACCTTTTAAACGTCTCTATGTGTGTGGTGTGTGTGTAGCGTGTGTGTGGTATGTGTGTGTGTGCTGCCCCGTCATTGGCACCGGCACCAAGAGACATCATCAGCGTCCGCGTCCGGGCACACACAACCCTTGAGTGAGACGAGGACGAGGATGAGGAGCTAGCGCTTATCCTTTCTCCATGGCTGATCAACCGCAAGTTACAAATGTCAAATGTTGTTTTTGTCAAATGGTTTTCTCAATGCGCCTCTTTGCAGGCAACCCTTACGGCCGTACCGCCCCGCCACGTACCGCATGTAAAGGTGCCATGACGCCACAAATCTATTATTTACGCAAAAATATCTACGAATTACGATTTGAAGCGTTCCTGACATTGACTGACATTGATGACGATGATGACGCAGAAAGCACAAGCTGACACCGATTTTCCAAGAACTCCTCAAGAAATATTTCTATTCCTGTCAAAACTCTCGTATTTTGCACGTGCCGAACGAATCAGCTGGACGGACAGTTTGTCGGAGGGCTCTGAATGACGTACTTTATTTTCTATAATGCATATTACGATTATCATTAGAGATAAGTTAAAGCAATTAACTTATTCGAGCAATTAGGCAGAAACTTGTACAATATACAAATATTATTTAGGACTTTGATGTATTTGATATATCGAAGTTTTGCATATACCGTAGGGATACTTAAATCTTATTTTAGAGAACAGTCAGTCGTTGGTCGTTGAATGGTCGAGAGACTCTGAGAGTCGACTATAAGTACTTATTTATAGCGCAACAAAGCTAGGATTGTAATATCCAATGGCTTGTCCAGAGCTAAACTGCTTGAGCCTCGCCCTGCATGCGATAGATTTGGCGGCGGGACTGGATGCTCACCAGTTCATTGCGGCAGCTCCAAGTGATGTCAAAGTCGAGGTGCCGCTGACTCCGCTTGACCTCAAACTGACCACAGATCTGATCTCCAACGCAGAGCGGCAGATGAGTGTCGATGGGGAAGAGTGTCTGCTTCCATTGTGTGCACGGCGCACTCGGGCTGGTTGTATGGGGCTTCAGCTGTGGCTCGCCCGGAAAGCGATAGTCAAAGTACACCACAAACCACTTGGCAAGCGACTGGCGCAGGGTGCGCAGTTTGAAGGGCACGTTGTAGCTCAGCTCGTCGCGTTGCAGCGTTTGCATGTCGAAGCGTTGCAGCAGTTGGCGCTGGGTGAGCACCTGGGTGGCGTCCAGGCAGCTCACCAGGGGCGTCTGCTGGGCGACGCGCCAGGCGTGCGACAAGTTTAGACCCGAGAAGCGTGTCCAGTATAGCAGTGACCTGAAAGTGTCCAGCGGGTCGCGCGGCTCCTCGGCTACGGCCATGTACAGATTGGCGATGTTGGGAAAGATGCTGCCACCGGGCTTGAGCCATTTGTCGCGCGCATAGATCACAGCCTCCAGGGCTGAGTTGTACATAAGGCAGGCGCTAGAAGGGCAACAATAACAAACGTGTCGGTGCTCCATTTGAATTTTATAGTTGCAGCTTACCCCATCCATTTGGAGATGATGACATCCACCGCAGGCAGCTGCAGCTCATCCACATTACCCTGCATCACTTCGATTACATGCTCCAGATGATTTTGGCGCACCAGCTGGCGCGCCACTTGACTCACAGCGCTGGACTCCACGGCAAACACACGGGCCGCTCCCTGCCGGGCCGCCAACATGGACAACAGCGCACTGCCGCAGCCCACCTCCAGCACCACGGCGCCCCGGAAGAGATCAGCGTTAGCCTCAATGGCCGCCTTGAAGCCTAGCATGGTTGTCTTATCGCGCATGACGCCCTCGTGCCTCTGCAGGAACTCCGCGTAGATCTCCGGCGAAATGGCAGCGAAATTGTCATCCGCAGCAGAGGATTGTCCTTCATTAATCTCCATAATGGAGCAACTTCGGCAAAAAAACGTTTGGAAAAGCGTCGGCAATTACCCAATTGGCGCCATTTCTGTGTTCTGTTGTGGCAGTGTGTCCACACCTTATTTGGGAAAAACTTAGGATCATATTGAAATCGATTTTTGCGATATCAATCAGCTGTCAATGTGAAGTAGTGAAGTTCAACTATCGATAGTTTTGAACGTTAACAAAAAACTATCAATTGTGAAATTATATGGAATTAGCCCTTGCAACTGAAATCGGAAAATTGTTAAAGTTTCTAATAATATTAATTAATTTTTTGATAATTTTTAGATAAGCCATTGAGATATTGATTTATTTATGAAATGAAACCAAGTATATATTTTGAAATATCTATTTAATAGTAGCTTGGCTTAGTTTAAACTAAATAATATATTATATTCTAAGCAAGCATTTAATTAAAAATTTAAATTTTAAATTTGTTTAACAATAAGAAAGTGTTAACAGTAAGAAATCCAAAGACAATAATAATAAACATTTCTGAAACTCTAAAAATCAATTTAGCGGAGAAACCATAACGACATTCGCATTAAAAAGTTCTATCTATAGTAGGGTTATTAGGATCTTTCAATTGCACGTTATAATTTGGAGTTTTATTGCAGATATACTTATTATTGTTTACATGAATTTGAACTAAGCCTGAGCATCACCGCCCTCGACCCTTGGAGGCTCCTTGAGTATGCCCCGCCTTCGCAGCTCGCAGAGGACATCTATTACAGAGGCGGGACGATTCATGGTATAGAATTGGATGCCATGGACACCCAGGCCAGCATCCAAGACCTTTTGAATGATGTTCAGCGTCAGTTTGACGAAGAAGTCCTTAGCTTTGGTATCATCGTCCTTAAATTTCTCCGCCTCAGTGCGTTCTTCAGGCGACAGGCGCGCCTTAGAAATCATTTCCATGAGCTCATAGGTCTTGAAGCTATCGGGCACTACCACGCCCACCATGATGGGTACCTCAATGCCAGCGCAGCGAGCATCCCGTATAAACTCAACAATTCTCTCGACAGAGTAACAAACTTGTGTGATTATAAAATCCGCACCGGCATCAACCTGCAAAGACAAAAATTAAACGTCTGAGAACTTAGCTGATAAGGCTGATAGTACAATGACACCGACTACATTGTAGCGCGCTCACAAGCAAAAGATTAATTTAAAAAATTTTTTCAAATTGAATTTTATTGAAATCGTATCAAATAGGAACAATTGTAATATACTTAGCATTTTATTGGCATGGATGACAACTGTTCCTTCTTGAATTTAGCACTATTTTGAGACAATGTCATTGCACAATTAGTAAAACCTTAAACCTGCCTTTTGCTTCAGGTACTTTATGACATTGGCCTTATCATCAGATCCGGGGTTCAAGCTCAAATAGCCTTGCGGATGACCCGCCACGGCAATCGATATAGTATCTGCGTCATGTCGGCCAATTAGATGGTATTGGAATGGAAAACTCGGGATACTTACTGCCGCGAACACGTCGTGCATGCTCGACAAGTAGATGGCCGTAGGGATAGGTCTGATTCTCATCCATTTTATCTCCTCGAACGGCCAGCAGGTTGGTAATGTTCAGGGCGAGAAACTCGTCCAAACGCTCCTCGGTGAGGCGATAGGTGCTCAGGTGCGGCATGGCCGGTATGTGCGACTCCAGCTGGCGTATCATCTGCAGAGAGCCCGCCTTCTCAATGGGCGTCACATTGAAGTACGTTGGCAGCCAAACTATGCTGATGAACGTGGGCAGAAAGGGCAGGAAGGCGTTAAAATCCACACAGGTTTTCTTACTGCTCCCCGCCGATATCTCGATGCCATAGTAGAACTGACCCCTCGCCGTCATATTGACCACGAGATCCCCAATTTTCGTGTCAATCTCACATGATCTCTGCTGGCTCTCCGTAAAATTGAAGCACGGTCCAATGTTGGCCGGAGGCACCTGAGACAGGGTGCTCAGTCCCAATCCAGGAATTTCTGCTACGGCATCATCTATTGAATGCATAGCTAATTGAACGGAGTCTACGAAGCTGCTCTCACGTTGAGTCCGCTTAGGCAACTGAAAACGTGACTGACGGAGATAGCAGCGTCTTCGGAGCAGCACTGCCGAGTTCCTAACTATCGCTGTTGTCCGGGTACGGCTCACGGTGACGTACATTGCTTTCAGCTGGCCTGATTTGTTTTGCTTACATACAGGTTATTTTAATTAGTTTTTCTACGTATGCTTAGTTTCAGCAAGCTCAAACCTATGAAAACGTTCATTCAAAGTTATCTTGCGGTCTCTTAACATGAAAAACCTAATTTATTTTACTGGCGGTTGGAAAGCTATTAGTATACAAATAAGTACTCGTAAGTAAAAAATATAGCTTACTGCATTGCTTAGCACCAAATCAATGTAGAACAGGTTTCTTTCGGTTTCATAGTTACCCCAACAATACGACCTATCACACATCAATTAAGAAAGTTGTAATCGGAAGTTCCCGACTTTCTTTTGCCTTTTTGCGAAGTCAGGAGTCGGTGTGGCATAAATATTTTTAAGCTCAGCTTTCAAGGAGACCATCAGTAGCACCCATATTAAATTTGGTAACTCTAACTACAAAGGTGAGGGAGATATAGATAAATAAAAAGTCCTTACACTTTTGTTGCATAATAGTAGTATCGTAAATAAGTATTTATACCAAGATTCAAAATTGATATAACACATTTTAAAAACGAAAGTTATGCTAATTGGATTTTCGCAATCTATTTAAGTTTATCGGTAATATTAATCGATTAAAATATTCTAATCTCAATTTAAATAGGCTTATTTAGTTAGCTAGACATGTGTTTGAGAACTTTTTGTTACTATAAGACATCCGGATAACCATAGAAGGTCAAAAGATCTTCTACAGTATTTCGATCCCATTTATGTGAGGTTATGTGCGCGCTTGAGAGCACTCCGAAATAGATTTCAACTTTAAGCATTTACGAAATTACATTTGCATCTGCATCAGTTACAAATGAGATGTTTCATTAAAACAATTTTCAAGTAGCTTGTTGCAATTCGTTGAAACCAGAAACGAAACTCAATTTAACAAACTATAACAAACGCCGCTATTCATTTTAGATTTTACGATCGTTTTTCTTCTCGTTTTTTGTGGCTTTTTTGAATGGGGCAAATTATTTGATGGCGTTAATTACAAAAATGCAGCCTATTTAGATTAGAGAGCAAAACGCAAATCAATTGCTGTCGTTTGGGGCCTGGCGGTGGGGAGAGTGGCACATTTAATTGCTGTCGACCACTTGAAGACATTTGCAGCAAACCATACGATCCGATACGATCCGATCCGATCCAATGCGATCCGCTCCGTTCAGATGTGAGGCAAACCCAGCTGAACCGATCCCCTAAAGCCACTTGGGTTACGCTTCAGAGCCATAATCATAATTTAAATGCCGCCGGCAACACTCGAGAGTCGTAAAAAACACGATCGTGGAGCGTTGAATTGCAGTCGAGGAGCAGTTTCGTCGAGCCTGGCCAAAATTGGTACCAAATCCGAAATGGAAATGAAAACCAATGCATAAGGCGGACAGACAGCTCCCATCCAGACATCCATGAGCGTCAAGTGGCAATTAAAGAAACATTTTACTGCTCGGCTCCTCCTCAAAAATTGTTTTAATTTCCAAATGTCTGCACTTAGCTCCGATCGCCCGACTTCCATATGCTGCCATCAAATTGGTCGACCTGCAAAAAGTATCGTTAAATCATGAAGCGAATTTGTATACCATAATAAAGATTTGTTACTTGGTAAAATATTGCTCCATTTATAAGCGCGTTCAGATTTATGACATCTATAATAAACCTTTTGTTCCACACGAGAGAGCATTTCCACGATTATTAAATCTTATCCAACATGTGCCGTTAGTGCTGTTTTACAATATTGATTTACTTTACATTTGGAATATGTGAGGTATAATTGATAGATTCATTCAATTCTGCGAGGAATAAGCATTTGGACTTTCTTAATAGAGGTGTAGTTCCCCCAAAATAAGGAATGCCCATCATAAGCTTCATGATCAAATTATTTTCCGTTTAAATTACTAAGAACATAAGATACAATGAAAAGTAAATACCTTGAACAAATTTCAGGATGTTGGTACACAATTACTTACCTTTCTGCATAGAAATTATACCACCAGGCACCATGGCAATCCTCCGCACAATTAACACCATCCTTTCTGTCATTATCACGATCGCAACTTATCATGTGTTGATTTTTGTTGATTGCCAGAGTATGCGCCCAGACTGGTTAATCTGTATTGATCATCTTCACCAGCAATGGCGAAATGATCATAATGATGATAATGGACGTATTCGTTCGTACCATCACATTTTCCGTGTGTATGTAAAGTTCATGCCGTTGAGCATACGTCAGGATGTGGATCTTTTCCATACGTAGGAAAAATTCGCCATGCATCAAACCAAATCCCTCTCGGTATATGGCCCAATCTTTATAGAAATCAACCTTTCCATCTATGCGCTGTTGAATAACTGTCCATCCAGGTCCAGCCGTCTTACTATCGCATAGTACTTTAAATGTGTGGATAGCGGGAACTTCAATTTGATGACCACCTGGAGAGACTTTATAGGACATGCAACTACGTCCTTTGATGCTTTAAGTTTTACCAGCTGATCTATTTTACTTCCGATTGATAATGAAATATGATCAAGCAGTCTATAGAACTAAAGTTGCAGTACTTACCTCATTTCCGTTAGTTGTCGCAATTAAACCTAGCAGGAACATCATAAAGGCACAAAATATAATTTAATTTTGTCTCAACTGTGAGTTCTGAATAATCTATTGATTCGCACTCCACAATAACGTAAATGCTCTGGGGCTTAAAATCACAACTGAGTCTATCTAAGCTTGATAAGCAAATTATATTTATAGTTATAGATAGATAGGCACTATCAGGAAATGCTAACAAAATATCTTTTTATATTTTAATAATCATTCATTTATTTTTATAAGGAATGCATTTTTGGTCATGGTTTGACCCCTAGATTAATTTGCCATTTCAGTGTGATTCATTTCTTGAAGTTATATTTCGGTAATTTTTCAAGTTTTGTAGAGATTTGTAGAGACAAAATAACCGAAATGTGAACTGCAATAAATTAATAAAATTGAAATTCCAAATCAATCTAAAGGACAAACCATGACCAAAAAAACACTTCGCATGAAAGTCGGATTAAATTTGATATAATTATGGGTGTTGGAAATTTCGGGAGTTTGTTCAATTTTCGTAAAATAAGAATGAATAAAATATTTTATTACTTGTGATAATTTCAGTGATATAAAACTGTTTATGATTATTAGTTTTCGCTTAGGAAATAAACCCCAGACAGACACGCAGACATTCCGGGGAGCGACCACTCGAGGGGAACGGGGAACGCGGAACGGGGAACAGGGCACGGGAACCTGCTCTCCGGCAGTCCCTATACGATTCGGAGGCGACATTGAGAAAGTGGGCACTAAATCAGCAGCGGAGCCGCCGTCTTCACCGCCTAATTACAAATTTGATGCAGCTGCAGGCAGTCGACGATGCCTTCAGCGGACCTTGAAATATATTTCGGGCTGCCAGAGGAGAGCCCTGAAATTTGTTCGGGTTCGGCAAAGTGCCGCACATGTGGCACAGTTGCCCTCAGGATGTGCTCATAGCAGTCGGGATAGCCAGTGTATGTGTGTGTGTGTCGGAAATGCGACGCCTGGAACCTGTTCCACTGATTTGGCTTTGTTAGAAGACCATTCTAAAATTAAACATCGTATCTGTGGGGTAGAGAGAGAGAGAGAGATCGTGTCATATTGGGCTCTAATAGCACACAAATAAACATGAACATAAAAATACATACCATAAATAGGCGCTGTTTGTCGTAAGTTATGAATTTATGTATATCGAACCCAGTATTTTCACAATAGGATACCAAACATTTGGAAAATCGTGCGGCGTGGAAGTCTGAAAAGTGAAGACAAGTCAAGCAATATGTACACACAGTAAATATTGTTGGTTTATATTTAAAACCAATTTGATTTGTTTTTATAACAGGTTCAAAAAAGTATTAAGAACAAGAAAGAACTAGAAGGCTATCTTCAGAGTGCCGAGGCTATATACCCTACCAGAAATGTTTTGCACAAAAACTCATTTTTCACCCGATCGTTCCTATGGCAGCTTTATCATGTAGTGGTCCGATCCGGCCAGTTTTGACTGCCTGCGGCAAAAGAAGAATCTGTGAACAGTTGCATCCCGATAGCTCTAAAGGCATCGCTATAGCGACTCGGCTATTGATGTTATTCAGAATATATATAATTTGTGGGGTTAGAAGCGTCTCCTTCAATGCATTACACATTTCGTGACAAAATTATAATACCCTCTGCTAGGATATAAAAAGAGTTTATTTAAAGAAATTTCAAACCCATATCGGAGTAGATTTTTGATTTTTAATACTTAAACTAAATTATTGGATTGTACTAAATGTAGATGAAAGTAGGATATAAAACTGGTAGTTAAGAGAAGTATTAAAATCTCAATGTTTGGCGTTCATTTCAAAAGTTAAAAAGTTACTAGTTTATGGAAAAAAAGATGACAGTTTCAATTAAGAAAATCTATGACATGCAGTATTTAAATTAAACAATTTTGAAATGTCATAAGAACTTAAAAACTTTATAGTATAATCTTACCAATATTTGTCTTTGTTGAACCAGGTTTTAAACCTTAAAACTGTGTTAACAGATCGATTGTATTCATATAGAAGGTAAGTCTGATAAATAGTTAAAATCTGATTTAAATTAAGTTTAGTTTCAGTACATGAGAATTTCATAAAATATTAAGCATAACATTAGATAATAAAAAATTATAATCAATAAGACACGATAAAATTCAAAATGTTTCTGCAAAGGTCAGAAAAGGGTATTCGATGAAGTTCAATGCTTTGATTGGTAAAAAAAATGAATTCCGATTCGGAATTTAGCCAATTTGCCTACTTCCTGCCACGGAGGTTTCTGTTTATTGTAGCTTCTTTTGGTTTTGGTTTTTGATTTAATAGTGGGACAGCATTCGAGACACGCACATATGGGCACTTGATGGAAGACCTGCCCAAGATGATGGATGTGCAGGGAAATGTAACACACAAGCCGTTTTGGGAGAACCCTTTAAAGAGGACCTAGCCTGGCCGGCCTGGACAAACGGCAGGTGGGCGGGGGGAGCACTTTCTTTAATACTGATTTGGCGCCATATTTTTCATTGAAATGTCTGAAATGAAAAGCGCTGAGAGATTAAATTACAAGCCAAGACAAGAACACGTAAATCCACCGCCCCAAAGGAAATGGAAAATCTTTGATGAAATGCGGCAGCTCAAGCGCCATACCCCGACCCGCATCCCTCCCGCGCCTGTTGGTACGCTCAGACTCCTACACTCCGGCAAGAAAGGGGCAAGGTAAGACGCGGAACGTATGTATGTGGAAATGGAAATCTGACGAGCAGGGCCCACAGCATGCAACGCACGCATGAAGATACTTTTCAGATGCTGTGCCGTAATGTATGAGATACTTTGCTCTGTCTAAATTAAAAATTCCATGGAGAGCAAGAAAATTATAATGCTGCAGGATAAAGAGAAGAAAAAATGTAATAAAGACATGAGTTGTGAAATTATTAAGATGATTATGAAAAACGAGACGAGTCTGCAAGTTGAGTGGAATCACACGAGGAGTTGGAGAAACAGCGTCTTATAATCAGCCAGAAAATATGGAGATGTAGTATACGAGAGTGTGTACTTACTTACTTATAATACTGTCGTATCTAGGCGCTAAGAAAGGGCCCTTAGGGAGCGATATGTTGTTAAAAACACTCGCTGAAACTAAAGACTAGAGAACGCATACGGAAATCAAGTTAGTTGGACGCTCCCAACTGCTATATACTCTGTAAATATTACCTTGTTTTAGGTAAAAGGATCACAGATCAATGGAATCCTTTATACCTAGGGTACAGCTCAGATGCCAACGAATAAGGTTTCAAAGAATTCTACTTTCTTGCTTCAATTTATAACTGATCTAGAAACCTTACACTATTCAACTTGGTTAAAATGATTCAATGAGTACCCATGATGAGTATGTTCATATGTTAACGTATATTTACGAGAACTTTCTACTAGTAGAATGGAATGGAGTGGAATTTTCCATAAGCTGCACCACTCGCCGAGTGCGCAGTTAGCACCGCTTGGGGGTTGATGTTCTACCAACACGGGGGTGCATTCACCACATCGCCAGATGCCGGACAAAAAGCGAAATTATTTTACCTAAAGTAGTATAGGGCGAATTTTATCGCTTGTTGCTAAGCGCGTTGCAGAGTACAAAGGACAAAGGACGCAGTATGAAGGACTAACACTCGTAACTGGGTGAGTGGGCTGCCTCTGCTTTCCCACTGACTCACTGACTGACTGAATGACTGACAGAATGGCAGGCCGCCTCATTTGGGGGTTGTTCTGCTGCAGAAATCGCATCATTAAAATAGCTGAAAAATCTGTTTAAACGAAATGAATGACGAGCCGGCTGCGTGAATGCGGATGGGTTGCCTCCTGAATGGGTGGCAAACAACCCTCGAAGGGGGCGACAATGGCACGCAAGGACGACAAGGACGACGTGTGGTTGTTTGCGGCTGCTGCACCTTTCATTTATTGGTCTCTCTCTCGGTGTGTGTGTGTGTGTTATTCGGTTGCAAATCTTTCTGAATTTGCGTCATCAACATCATCATCGCATCATCCCCTGGCTGCCAACTGGCGAACGTGCCCGGCACGCATCGCTCTCACTTTTATCCTGCTTCGTAGCAAATCCTTTGGCCCACTCGTACGCTCCTTACCTAGCCAGGCTTAGTTGCACGCCCGTGCCAGCAATCTCGTATGAGTAACTGACATAATTAGGTCTTAACTGGAAGTCACGCGCGGCGCATTCGTAATCCGAGTCCGGGCCTCGCCGCTGGATGATTCAACGGCGACACCGCTTGATGTCCATAATGCTCAGCACTCTTTTGATTTGGAATTCAAGGTCACAATTCACATCGGGGTGGTACAAATACAATTAACTACTCAGCTGGCCCCGGTTCCGGCATCGAACCAGCCTCATACTCAGCTGTTGTGCAGTTCGAGGTCGAGTCGATTTTGATACATATATCATATTTGATGACTAATGTGGAACTTTGAAGAGGAACTAATGATTGGTAATGGTAATCCTGCAAGTTTATGCAGATTATTGCCCAAAAGTTAAAACCAAAACTATCCTGAATAACATTTTAGTTGAATTCAAAGAAACCACTAAATAATTTCATAAGATCATTTATTTTAATTAATAATTTAATGTCTGCAAGTGTAATTAAAGTAAATTTAAATTTATAAAATTCCAAAACACAAATTCTTTCTGAGATACTTCGTTTTCTGATATTATTATAAGTTTGTTTAAAAGTTTTCTGTCTAACCTTAAATAATCTTATATATTTAACATATGTAGGTCTTCAACTAATATTTGTTATGTGACTAATGTTATTATCGATTTTTATTGAAAGGTCGTTTTTAAAGAAAAAGTCTCTTACATAATGTACGCTTTTAGTCCTTGATAAATATATGTACTTACATTTCTAACTAAACGAAGCGATGATAAATGTAAGTGATGATGTTAATTTTCTTCTATTGAAAATTCCTGAAGATGTTTTTTGAAAAATAACGCTGGTCATCCCACGATGTTCAACAATGTAATAGGGGATATCACTGAAAGCGAATAGACATTAGTTATACTGTCGTTTTTTTAGATATCCCAATTGTATGGTAAGAAAACACGTTAACATAAAAAGAATTTTACAATTTTATGAAGCAAATGCATTTTGTATGGTCTTGCATTTGGGAACTCCGCCTCCTGAGATCCCACACACAACACACATACACTCACACACATGTGCTGTAAATAAAAGCGTAATTACTTAAATTACACAAACAAGAACCTTTCTGTGATTGCACACTTTACAGTTACACACGGCGCCAAGGCGAAGGCGAAGGCGAAGGCGAAGGCGAAGGCGTATTCATTTCAAAGTTTTCGCCGTCGCCGCCAATTCGTCAATTCGCCGCTGGCGGATGTGTTCGGAGTAGGGGTAGTGGAAGGGGTACAGGGCACACGGAGGCCTTGAATACAAGAACAAGGCGCACAAAAGAAAAGCAAGTCAGCAGGCGCTCGGAAACACACACACACACGTGCAAGCAAACTGAAAATGCGTGTGTGTGTGTGTGTGTGTGTGTGTGTGTGTGTGTGTGTGTGTTTGTTGTATGTAATTTAATTATGGGCCCGGCCTGGCCAGCGACGTTGTGTGGCGGCAGCGACGCATGCGGCGGCGGGTGGCAAATTGCCAAAAATTGTACGCATATCCTGCTGTTTAAAAGTCCTGGCCCCCCCGCCACCCCACGTCCGCAACGCTCTTTCACTATTTTTTCCTGGTTCTTCTGCCCCTTTTCCGCTGACATTGTTGTTGGCATTCTGTTCGCCTTATTTTGACTCAAGCTGTGCACATTTCGGTTTGATTATCGAACACAATATTTTTCCGCTTTCGTCGCTTCCTTTTTTTTCGCCATTACTTCTTGTCGGTCCATAATTGACGATTGCGCCATGAGTTGCCACAATTTGTGCTTTTTCCTCTTTCCTCTTTGCTCCTTCCATTTTGCCATTTACATTCCCATTCCAATTCCCATTCCCATTTCCCAGCATCATCATCAGCTTCAGCCTGTGCCTTGTCATTTAGCTTTTCCTTTTAATAAAATTCTGCATAGGTTGTTGGTCGAGTAAGCACATTAAACAGATTTAAATTTTAAATATCGCTGGCGGGGGAGAAAAGAAATTAATTTCCAATACGGAAATTGTAAAATTTAATCGAAAACGGCGACTGCAATGATAAAACTGACCAAATTTTAATGGATGGCCATAAAAAGCATTGCGGATGCAAAAACAAAAGCAATTCTTTCGCATTACTTTATAAATTTTAATCAAAAATATATAGAAAGCAGCTTAGTCGATAATTTCGACAGTTAGAGCTATTAATTAATCATTTTTAGATCAGTAGATCATTAGAGCACTTCTATTTTATTTATTACATGTTCCCATGGGGTCATTTTAGAGCTTGAGTAGAAAAAGACAAGGCAGTTAAACTACAAAATAGACTATGTACTTTCTTGATTAATTAATTTTAATTACATTTTAACTATATTGTAGCACTAGGAATGATAAAATAAATAAATAAAAATAAATAAATTGAAGTGATTCTAATGATTGTAATAAAAAATACATGAATGATTATGTTTGTAAGATCATAAAAGAACTACGATTAGAAACTAATGGTAGGGCTAAAAATAATCGACGATGACATCCAAGGCAGCACCCTCGATACTACCGAAGTACCACCGACAGATTCTCCCCAAAGTAATTTTCACTGGATTGGGCTAAACTATGAAGAGTAAAAGAATAATAGTTTAAAAATAAAGGTATATTTATTGGTTTCAATGCAACCTTATAAATTTAAAAGGTGTCCCAGAAGATTCGTATTAACAACAGTTTTCATGATAATGAAGCAATTAGGATTGCCCATTTGTAGAAAAATGTAAAATCTGGTTCGTTAATTGAAACCACAGCAGCTTATTCGTTTACTGATTGATGTTCGATACATGTTTGATAAAGTAAGACATTAAATGAAATGGGTGTGTACAAAATTGAAAAAGAGAAACACAGTTGAATATCTGCGATGATATTCGATATGTGCACCAAGGAGTTGCCTAAGTTGAAGCAACAAATTTGATTACCATTTTGTACGATGTGCATAAATTTCAACCTGAATACAATATCGAAACCAATTTCGGAATTCGGCGGTTTCTGCGGCTAGCGCTAACAATAGATCATGAGCCGAAAATGGAAAATACATGCATTAATAATAATAATAAAAGTCGTAAAAGAGCAGTAACCGTTAAAGCCATGAAAACCCGTTAAGCGCACGAGCAACACCCACACAAGAAAAAACAGAAAAAAAAGAAAAAATAAAAATAAAGAAAATAAAACCGAGTTGGGGATGTGATAAAAAGAAGAAGCACGAAAATAACAAACAGCCGCAAGAGCCAAAAATATTGGTAGTACAATGGCTTGGCCCATAAATGGCATTACGTATACAAAGACAAACACACACATACACGCACACATTGAAGTATTTTTTATGGTCTCTTGGTGCGTTGGTTCATTCGTGCGTTTCTCAATGCTATTGATTTGTGACGCTGCCTAATCAAAAAAGTAAAAATATAAAAAAAATATATAAAAAACCATAGAGTAAAGGTGTACCAAATTAAGGAAGAGGCATCAAAAAGTGACAGAAAGCCATAAAGCGAAGCGAGACGACAAAATTGTGTGATGTGAACCTGCAGAGCTGTACGCTCCATAGATACGCAGTATTTGTATCCAGAAGATACAAGATACTCCTGCTGGCCGAGAGTTGCTTCTGAGTTATTGTTATTGGCAATCCATTTGCAGTGCCGAGCTCGATCTAGGGCAAATGAAGCCTCAAAAAAAAAACCAAAAAAAAAAGAAAAGAATCAAAACGTCAAATGTCAAACGTGTCCATAACCAATGCCAATTGTTAGTACCTTCGTCTCTACCCTCCCTCTGGCCTTGTGGCCACTCTGCTTGACTCTTGTCACACCTAATATGAGACGAAACTAGTTGTTACTTTCCCAATATTTTTTGGCTTCCACGACATTTTCTTGCCTTTTCACTTGATTAACTTTTGGGTTCGACGTGTTTTGGAAATACAATAGAATCAATGCGAATTGAATTCATAACTACTTGAATAATATTATTTATTACCTTGTATCTTATTTATTTCTTTTATGAAGAAAACATAGTAAACGAGGTTGAGTAGATAATATTATAGATATTTGTTATTTATTCTTCTCCTACAAAGAAAATACAAAACAAGTCTGAGAAAATTATCAATATCAATTTGATATTGTTCTTTCGATTTTTCATATCAAGTATCATTTCTCCTATGATCCAAAAATCAGAAATCACCAAACCTTTCTTTCATTTCAATGTTATAAAACTTTATCATGTTGATGACCAATTTTGGAAATCTATTTTCGCGGTGAAGATTGTAACCTACGCTAAGGCTTTACATAGGGGGTACCTTTATTCAACTGCGTTGAAAGGTATGTAACAGGCAAAACTAGGTATATTCGACCTTATAAAGTAGTATATGATCAGCATCATAAGCCAAATAGAACTACGAAATGAGGTAGTACCAAACTTCTAGTACTAGTGTTCTTGGTAGTACCATACTCAGATGAAGTTTGTTTCAGATTTTGGATTAAGTATTTGAATATACTATAGGTATCGGCATAGAAGTATGTATTCGACTGCTACTTTTATGAGCACAGATGTCTCTCAACTTGTTATTTCCAATACGTTTCTACATTATAGCTATTTATATGCCTTTTCTGTGTTTGGTGCCTTTGTTTATTCATTTTGTTTTACGGCCTGCATGCATTTTGAGTTTTATTTTAGATTTTTTTTCGTTTTGATTTTTTCTTGACTTTTTGTTGTGTTTTAGGGCCACTTAGAGGCGAACAACAGACACTGGAATCGACTGGCGGACTGACGAACTGGCGGACTGAGTGGATGACTGACTGATTGCATGGCGAACTAACGAAACTAACGATTCAACGGACCAAGCGACGGCATATACATAAGTACAAACAACAACAACAACAACGAGAACAAGAAGAACAACAACGAAGACCTCTTAAAAGGCTGGCAACGTCGAAGAAATACAATAATGGTCTTGGGCTCTGTACCGGGACCGGTCCTAAGTTTACTTTGCCTTTTTCACTTTTGATATTTTGACATTTTCATTTGACAGCTGATTGAAGGGCCGCATGAAGGCGACGGCGGCGGCGACGGCGGCGGCGACGGTGGCGACGGAGGTGATGTGCGGTTCGATTTCGATCGATGTATAAACCGGGGGCGGGAGCGGTACAGGGATGTTAGCGGTACCACGAAACGTTGGCGCGTTGCGACCCTGTTGCTAGGTCCAATAGTAGAGGAGCGACGGTGTCAAGTGCCATACAGTGGAACTAAATTTAAAGTATAGATGAGAGAATATTATCATCATATCTAGGTGATATTCTAAGTAGATCAATATATGTATGAATGTAGATGAATATCATCATCATTGAGCATTGATTTCCTCCGTTGACTCAATCAATATTTTTTCCTAGATAAATTATGGTAAATTTGAATATGCCTTTTTATACCCTAACAGGGTATTATAATTTTGTCTCGAAATGTGTAATGGACCGAAGAAGACATTTGCGACCCAAAGAGTATATATATTCTGAATCAGCATAAATAGCCGAGTCTATATAGTCATGTCCGTCTGTCCGTCTGTTTCTATGCGAACTAGTCTCTTAGTTTTAAAGCTATCGTAATGAAACTTGGCACAGACCCTTCTTTTTGCTGCAGGCAGTACATATGTCGGAACCGGCCGGATCAGACCACTATATCATATAGCTGCCATAGGAATAATCGATCGACAAATATGTTTTTGTATGAAAAACTTTTTGTTTATTAATGTATCCTTACCAAACTTTGCCAAGCCAAGTCTCTAGAGAGTTTAAGCAATCTGGCCAAATTTGGTCAAAATCAGACCACTTTTGTTTATACATACATATATTTCATCCATTTTAGTGAGAGTCTTATAATATTTCAAATAGTGTCCTATAGCTCCCATAGTAGCTATCAGACAAAAATTAAGTTTTGTATAGAAAACATTGCTGCTAGGGTATATAGCTTCGGCACCCGAAGATAGCCGTTCTTTCTTGTTTATATATAAGTCTCAATACTAAACTTGATTACTTCATTGTTTAACACTTAGTCAAGCTAGGAATAAAATATTTGGCAATACTAAGCCTACATCCATTCTATCCCATCCTAATAAAGAAAATATTTATAAAATAAAAGAATTCCTAAAATAATCTAATATTTACAACGAAATTCAAATATATAAAATTTCAAAACACACAATAAACTCTTTGAAACTTTTTGATCAGATCTCAACCCTCCAACTACATATTATTAACATAACCTTGTAAGTATCTTTCTTTTGCTATTAGTTTTACTTTACACATACACATCACTACAGTTACACCTATATATAAGCACCGCATTGTAATATTCCTTCTATTGTTAATCACACACTAAACCAAAAGTGTTCTACATAGCCGAAGGCCTTAGTAGCCAGCGCTATAAAACCGCTTGTTTGTTTAATCTTTTATAAATAAACTATCAATATTAATAAATAAATAAAATAAAAATCTCTGAACCTTAATCTTCTCCGTCAGGACTACCAGCTGATTGGAATAAGTCATAACTTTCAGTATGACTTAATCCCTTTACCAATTTGAGTTATATAAAAGAAATTGTTCGATGTCACCTCAAACATAAAAAAACAACCTTCAAAATTTGTCATTTTCTAACGCGATTTGCTCCACGGTGCCAGAAGCAGGGGTCGACGGGGGCGTTAAGCGTTGCCCATATGAATATGTGACATGTTTGTCGAAAATGTTCAAAGTTGTTTGGCTCTAGTTGTTGTTGTTGTTTGGCTTTGTTTCTTGTTGTTGTTGCTGGCTTGCTTTGCCTTTTGCCTGATGGATATGGAAATGGAGGTTAGGTGTTCGTTGCTGCAGGCCAAGTTGAGCCTAATGGCGTCGCCAGCGTTTACTTTTAGCGTCAAGTGTCGCTTATATATTGTTGTTGTTGTTGTTCTGCTTTTGTTGTTGTTTGTGTTGTCGTGCCTGGGTGTGTTTGTTATTTTTTCTTTTTTGCTGTGTTTATCTAACTGCACTTGACAGTTGGTGAGCATTAGCCTTATTCAATTTACCACATAAAAACCTTGCCACATCCCCTGCCTCCTCCCTCTCCCGCCTTTGGCCTTGCCCACTTCGTGCCTAGTGGAAATTAAATGACCGGCAGCTTCTGGGGTTCAGGCTCCATCTTTGCATTTAATTGCCCGAAGTCGGAGGAGGATTGTGACCTTCGCCAATTATGTGACAAACTTGGCTTTAGCCACCTCCCTTCTCCCAACAATTTCCCCCGTGTGAAGCTAATCGAAAACGTTTTCACTTTCACTCAACATTAATTGCAGGTGACTTGATTTTATTCTATCCCTATTTCGGGGGTGTTTACAGGGAGTGGTTTAGGCAATTGGCGTTTATGTTTGTAGCAGATGTGAACAAATTATACAAATTATATAATAGTGTATAGCAATTATACAAATTATATAATAGAGAGTACTCCATATTATATAATAAATTAACCTATGTTAAAAGAGGTTTGAGAATCAAACGAAGGGGTTCTTTCCTTAGAGGCGCGTTTCTCTCCGTTTAATGTTCTAAGAGCTCGGAAAACTTTGCGAATGTTTGCATAATTCTTACTTGTACATACAAATATGCACAGTGGTTGTTTTTTTGCGCCTCAAACTTAAGTCTAGCAATATGCCAACTCTTGATATACATATGCATGTACTTATAAATTTAAAGTAATTGTAATTCCTGGAGTAAAACACCAAAAAGCAAAACTTCCCAGGGAGAGTAAACACTATAAAAACCCTGGAGGATTGGAGCGGGGTAACATAGAGCATAGAAGTCCTGGCAGTCCTGTGCCGGCAGATGTGCTGCAAAACAAATTACATTGCCATTTCCACGTTCCACTCTTCCATGTGTTCCCTTCCCCGGGAGTTGGTTCTGGGTCTGGGTCCATGTTTGGCTGCTCCGCGTCCTGCTTTGTGCGATTCTTGAGTGCTCAAAAGCGCCATAGGTCGTCGCCAGCTTCTGTGCCGTCGTGGCGCATACGAGTGAGTGCAATCACCAGGAGCAGTAACAACAACAACAACAACAACTACATGAAGTGTGGGTAGTAGGGGGTGAGGGGGCTCTTTTGTCGAGGTGGCTCCGTTGCTGGACGAGCATTTGGAGTGGCGTTCGAAACGAATTTGCCACAGCACTTGAGCGCTTAACAAGCTGCCAAGAAGGACAAGCACGAAGGATGGCGACGCTGGCCATGTAATATTAAACAACAGCAACAACAACATCAAATAAAGCAGCAGCAGCAGCGATAATAATGACGGCGAAAACAATTGCAACAACGGTAAACAAGGATTCGCTCGACACGCTCAGCACTCGAAGGCAGCAATGCAAGGACTTCGCTCCGGCTACGCCAGGCAACTTCACAGCAAAGGGGTGCGGGCATCACGGAGAGTGCTCACTGTAGTAACACGCAATCACGCGCACTCGCTGCGCTTAAAGGACACACACGGGAAGGAGTAGGGGTAGGTGTAGGGGTATGAGTAAGGGTAGGAGTAAGGGTAGGTGTACGGGTAGGTGAACTGCGAGGCTGTGCTCTTTGTTGTTGTGTATGTAATAAGCATTAATAGGGTGCTCCCGTGGTGCTGGTGCTGGTGCTGGTGCTGCTCCTGGTACCACCTCCGCCGTTGCCTATTCATGCCAAAGTTGTTTTTGTTTATCTGTCAACATGCAGCGGCGGCTGCACAAACAACTCGCAACCAGCTACATTACCGTGGGACAAAACCGCAAAGATATGAGCTGAAATAAAGGTGGTAACCTTTCTATTCCCTTCATTTCATATTGAGTCTAAAGAACATTCTGAATATATATATTTTATCTGTCTGAAAGTTGAGAAAGCGAAGAAACTTATTTAAATAACTCTTGTTTTTTTGCTTTCAAGTAATTATCTACATGGATAAAGGAGTTTTTAGTTCGTAGGTTTACTACATTTCCAAAAATAAACCACCATTTTAGTATTCTCACTACGATTAAGATGTGTAAAATATATTAAAAATAATAATTGGAATATCAAGTGAGTGATATGTTATCGATTACTCGATTTTCGTTAAACTAATCATATTCTCAGGATTCTATATTTTGATTCTTTCCACTGCACATTATTATACAGCGTTTTTATTATGTTATTATATACGGCATATAACACGATGTATAATAGGTATCCGTCTCTTCTGGCGCTGGTTTGGACCACTAGCATAAGCGCTTTTCCCACTGTGCCATGTCAGCATCATCAGTCAGTTGCCAGTTGCTAACCCATCGTCATCGTCATTTCATCTCCGTCCCCATCCCCATTCTCACCCCCATCCCCATTCTCATTCCCAATCCCAATTTCCATCTCCATCTCCAGGCTATTCCCGTTCCCATTAGCGATATTCGTTTGTGTTTCGTGTTTTGAGCTGACGATGATAATGATACATATGATGATAATGATGATAATAATGATGAGAACGAGGATGACGTTGGCAACGTCGCACAACGCGTGTGAGAAATCATCTTTTTAATTTTCACAATCAAATGTTTTTGTTATTATTATTTTTTCCACCCATTCTCATTTTCCAGGCCTTGCTTCGCTGGGTAGGGGTATTCAGCAGCAGCTGGCCAAAATGGTAGCTGTCGAGCCGGACAGGAGGACGGGTCGGGGGTGCCCAGTTCAGACTCACGAGTTTTGTTTTGTGGTTTTTTACACGCAAATAAATTAAATTTATGTTTGTTTCCATTTTCCTGCAGTCACCTTGAAGCCCATTGCCCCTGCCCATTGCTCTCCCCACCCCTTCCTTCGTCGTGCGCACATTTGTTTCCATTTTGGTTGTAGTTTTTTCCTATGCGATTTTCCCAAACACTTTTCCCAACTACCCCTCGCCGGCCCCCGTTCTCTGTGTATGTGTGTTTCGTTTTTTGATTGTCTGCAGCTCTTTATTAATTTGATCATTTCATGATTGCTGTTGTTATTGTTGTTGTCGTTGTTGTAATTAACCTTTTGTCTTTTGCCGTTGCTTGCTGCTCATTTGTCCGCTCTGCTCTATTTGCCTGTCCATTTCCATTTCCATTTCCACTTACACTTTCCCTTTCCCTTCCCCTTTCCTTCGCCCTGTTGCCAGATCCAGGCAAAAGGTCCGAGAGGGTCCCATTGTGTTTAGGAGCAACCCCAACCCTCCCCATTGTCCCAGGGGTCGAGCCCTTACCTTTGACCATTGCCTTTGTTGCCGTTGCCTGACTTTTTTGGGTCTTTGGCGGCAAGGACGTACACACTTTCTAGTGGGTAATTATGCACTTGACATTTGATGAGGGCGTCTCCCCCTTCATAATATATCAGCAGATTTTGGGTACCTGCTATGCAGTTCCCTCGTAATTATCACATATCACATTGATAACCCCAAGGTTGTGGGCAGGGCATTTAAGGACTTTTAGTTTTGATTTTTGAGTCGTTCAAAAAGTTCTCTGACAGCTGATCTAAAATTCTAAGCGAGCTGAAAATTATGCATGAGTTTTCTTAATTCTTAAAGTTCGGGAATACTTTAGACATTTATTGGATTTCGAGCGTTCTTTTATTATTTCATATGAAGTTGTTGAAGTTACACCTACTCCTAATTAGTTCTTGTTTATACTGTTGGGAAACTCGTAATTTTCCTTGTACACTCAGAAAAATAATGAATTTAATTGCATAAATCTCATTCTTTTGTACCCAAGGCAGTATTTTTTTCTGTATTTATGTAATATATTTCTTAAATTTAAAGCTTATATTTAGTGTGTAGATATTACTTCGGGCCTTAGGGTGACCCTTATTATAGGGTTATTTTCTGAATGCTTGGCACTTATTTTTCTGAGTGTAGGCTATGGTACACCGACTGATATAAACTTTTTTTTTAATTGTATATAATTAACAAATGTAATTGTAAGATGTTATATATATTTAAAAAGTTTAATATCAATTTTTTACATGTATATTTTTCAAACAGAAAACAAATTTTTCGTGAATTCTTCTACTTAAATTTATTTATATTTAGCTAAATTCAGACTATAGTTTACTGAATATCTGTCATTCTAAGTTGAGCCCAGAAAATTGAATTAGAATTTCACGCATGTGATAAAAGTAATTATGACATGAGATTTTTCCGCCTATTATTCATTAGTTATTTTTCTTAAAAATCTCAATTTCTTTAATTTATAAACGCCCTTATTTTATGCTCAACATTTTAATTCTTATATAAATTTACATTAACATTTTTTTGTTGCGTCAATTGAGCATTAAAAAGACGAGGAGAAACCAAACGCAGAGAAACTCATTAAAATTTTACGAACTTGGGCGCAGTTTTTCACATTTTATGACTTTTGCAAGCGTTCTTTTTCCGAGGTTCCAGCACTTTGTCTAATTTCATAGCAAAAACAACGTTCAAGGACCTTAAAAGAAATTCCAAATTTTGATCACGTTACGTTTTTTAATTGTTCCCCTGCGGCGCGCTCATTTAAAAGAGCCTCCTCCGTTGCTCCCCTCGCCAACAAACTCAAAACCAAACTCATTCGCATTCCCCTTCCTGTTCCTGTTGAAAGTTTCCTTTGTAATTGAGACCTTGGCATGCGTGTGAAGAATTCTTGTTCGTTTATTTAAAATAGGCAGAAATTACTCGAATCTTTTATTGACTTTCGCTTTCCAGAGTTTCTGCAAGATATCTTATTATTGCTTCTTGTTTTTTATATTTATTTCATTCCCAATAATTGCACGAGCGTTTTGCGAGGACACTCAACGCCATGTCAGCAATTTGAAAATTAGCCTCAACCAATTTAAATGCTGTAAAATATATAAATATACCATGAAGACAGCTGACAACTCATCCGTTCCCTCATCCTGTAGGGACCTTATAGTACATGTATATCCACGGGTTAGTCCTTGAAGCCCGGCAAGGATGCAATTATTCTTATGCGAATTGCCTATTAACTGACAAATAGCCCTATTTGAGGCAGATGAGTCACTTTTAATGCTGACATAAGCTTATTAGCGATATATGGCCTGTAAACACACAAAGTTATGGCTTCTTCTTTTGAGAGCACTGAGAAAAATTATGGTACTAGAATTAATAATATTCTATTGATTAAAAATTAAATAAATATAATAATACTTATGTATATCCGTATTTACTATAATAAATATACTCGTATATATATTTAGATTTATTTCTGTATCCTTACATCTATCTATCTATATCTATATCTATATCTATATCTATATCTATATCTATATCTATATCTATATCTATATCTATATCTATATCTATATCTATATCTATATCTATATCTATATCTATATCTATATCTATATCTATATCTATATCTATATCTATATCTATATCTATATCTATATCTATATCAATATCTATATCTATATCTATATCTATATCTATATCTATATCTATATCTATATCTATATCTATATCTATATCTATATCTATATCTATATCTATATCTATATCTATATCTATATCTATATCTATATCTATATCTATATCTATATCTATATCTATATCTATATCTATATCTATATCTATATCTATATCTATATCTATATCTATATCTATATCTATATCTATATCTATATCTATATCTATATCTATATCTATATCTATATCTATATCTATATCTATATCTATATCTATATCTATATCTATATCTATATCTATATCTATATCTATATCTATATCTATATCTATATCTATATCTATATCTATATCTATATCTATATCTATATCGATATCTATATCTATATCTATATCTATATCTATATCTATATCTATATCTATATCTATATCTATATCTATATCTATATCTATATCTATATCTATATCTATATCTATATCTATATCTATATCTATATCTATATCTATATCTATATCTATATCTATATCTATATCTATATCTATATCTATATCTATATCTATATCTATATCTATATCTATATCTATATCTATATCATATCTATATCTATATCTATATCTATATCTATATCTATATCTATATCTATATCTATATCTATATCTATATCTATATCTATATCTCTATCTATATTTATATATCTGTCTTAAAATTAACACGTTCCTTGAGCTAAGTGTAGATTACAACTATATAAACATATACGTACATAAAATTGAGCCGGCTTTTATGTTTAAATCTCTTTACTCAGTCAAAGTTTATGTATTGTCAAAATTAATTTAATTACTGCCAATTGACAGTTAAATTGAATTCTCCTTTATTGCACGCATGTGTCATAAATTTTATATTCGCTTATTTGCAATTCATATAGGGAATAATTGTGTCTGATTTAGTGGAAACTCATTTGAGTTAATTGCTATGAAAGGATATATTTTCAATTGTATCATACATGTACGTATTTTATTTATTTGTGTAAAAGAAAATAAAATAAATCCCAAATTGGTTGCATATACAATCCTATTAGCTACTTAAATATGTTTGAGGTTATATGGAGGAGATTATTACAGCCTGGGTTCAAAAATTAAACATCCTGGCTTATAAAGTAATGCAAGATTCAATGGTATGAATTGATTTAATATGCGAAAAACTCTTAAAGGATAAATCTGACAATACAAATCTCTCAGTAGAAGCATAAACTCTGCAAACAACCATAAGAAATGGTTTGAAATTCAACTAGAGAACAGAAGCTCTGCTAATTATCTCCACAAAGTGCGAGCAGCTGCTGCTGTTTTATCATAAATGTTAAGCATCTCCCCCCGTTGGGGGCGGAGAATTATGCATTATGCACGTGACTTGCCACACGAACTGTGGCCCAGTTCAATTCACGTGCGAATTTATTAGATTTTCATTAAAAGCAAACAATGCGTCCGAGGCATTTAATAGCTTAATTTATTAATAAACAACTGGGAACTCGGCCTCGAACCGTTGGAAACCAGCAGCTGTCACTTGACGGGCAGGGCAGGGTAGGGAAGGGGAGGGCAGGCGAATCTTGCGCAACAAATTAGATTTTCATCACAGACAGAGCATTTTCGTCAATTTTCGCACACGCCCAAATGGGTTTTTGGCTGGGAAAAATATGCCTGAAATATACGGAGCAGGGGACGCGGAAGACTTGGGTTCAGGAGCTAGCCGGGTGTAATGCGAGGCAAGTCCTTTGGGAAAATTAACACTCTTTGATTAGCTTGCTGCCTGCTGACTACTGCCTGCTTATTACGTATACGCCCTAATGGCAGTCAATCAATGGACACTTGAGCCTTGCGTCAAGTCGACGTTGAAGTCCGCACGCAGGACGCGGGTGTCCTGTGCCAGTTGTTATTGTTGTTGCTGAGGCTGCTGCTGCTGCTGTCAGGCAGAAAGTTACGCAATTTTTGCTTATTATTTTCATAATCAATATTCAATTTGGGCGAAACACTTGCCAGTCGCCAGGACTGCTGCTCCTGTTGCCGCTGAAATGAGCTTCAAAGCATACGGAAAGATATTGTTGCCGCACAGTGGGCTAAGGACTTCATATTCTGGCTTTTGATGATAGTCGATTCTGGCCTAAACAAATATGATTAGATTTTAGGAAGTAAAAATGATCTGGCCATGTTTGTTCCTCTGGGCTGTTTGTCCGTCTATCTCAGAAATAATATAAGTTAGAGAGCTTCAATTTGATATACAGGCGGGTGGAGACCGTTTAAAATTTTGGATTTTATCTATAAACTCCGTCATTTCGGAAATATTGAATTATGCTCATAACTATCAAAATACATTAAATACACATATTATTTGACTTTATTCGTGGCAACAGGGTATCTCCCAGTCGAGTACTCTAAAATATCGCCGATAGCTGTTCTCTGTTATTAGATTTGATTTTTGAATATTATTCATCAATCGAACTATGCCTTTTTTATATCCTTCTTCAACCACTGTGTCCCTACACAGTTGTGCAAATTTCCCTTGTGGCTTCAGCTTCAGCTGCTGAAAGGTTGAGGCAGCAACATCAGGCTTATAATTAAACATGGAAAACGTGGAAAATGCGGCAAACGTGAGCACAAACAACAACAACAACAACAACAAAGATGGGGGTGAGGCAAGGGGCAGGCAATACTCACGCGGCAGGCAGCCAAATTGAAAAAGTTATTTTGCATTCGATTATTCCACGGACAGAGGCTACACATCAACGGGCGTCATATTTCAGAGAGCACATCCCCCCAGCCTCCCCTCTGTACGCTCATTTGTAGCATCCATAGCATCTATATAGGACTGAGCCACAGATCATTTCATTTGCTGTGGCTTTTACATATTTGCAGCCCGAGGCATATTTTTGCAATTTTGCGTAATATTTTGCTCATTTACACTTCGTTGCATAGTCAATGGCAGTGTGCGGGCGGGCTGTGTGGTGTGTGGAATCTGTTGTCCTTTGGCTGGACTGTAATTGACCATTGGCAGGACACCATGGCAACGGATATTGGCGAGGACAACATCAACAGCTCCCAGTGGAGCGCTTTCATCATGCTGAGGCGCTTGCAAAACTTTTGATTGGTAACGAATGAATGAAATGTGAGTTCCCCCAGTTAGTTGGTTGGTTAGTTAGTCGAATCTCTATCTATTGATACGGTTAGACACTCGAATGCTGCAACGCCAACTGAGAGAGATTCATTAGCATTAATAATCATTTTGTATGCAACTCAATATGCACATATGCTCCCCAGATACACACACAAACACACACAGACTCATCTCGGGCTGGCCACAAAACTGTTGAAACTTTTAATAAACAACCAGCCCAGTTGATAAGAGAGGCTCAATCAGGAAATGTTGAGTGTAGTCCAAACAATTTTAGAATAATTAGTAGTTGATTATAGTTTCTAGTTGGTAGTTCTGGGATCTAAGATGAATCTTAAAGAAAGAATATAAAAAGTACAAAGTTGAACCAACTCTTGAAATTAGCAAGACAAGGAACTTTGAAGACTCCTAACTCCTTAAGGTACCACGCGGTACCACTTAGAACCTAATGGTTTATTTGAGGATCGCATAGGAAGGTTATCCAGTAAACCTAACCTTCTGATTTTTAATAAATATAATTTAGAAATCGAAATCTCTCCTTAAATTCTATCAAAATAAAGTTCTTGTACAACTAAGAACCTGATTTATTATTTGAGGTCCCCTTAGGAAGATTATCTGGCGTCTCAACCGATCCTATCGTTTTGTGTTTTTTATATATCAAAAACTCTTCTTAAATTTTATTAAAATGAAGTTGTTCATTTCAGAAGAGAAGTGTACTTAGCAATTTATTAAGATTATTTAGTTTTCTGTTCACAGTTCAACGGAAACAAAAACAATCGAATAAATCTCTAGAGAGTCCCCAACCCCCCGCACCGCCCTGCGCCGACAGCTGTTAAAAGTGTCTTGTGTTTGTCTTCAATAAATTTTAGACACAGCCTCGCAGCAAAAATTCAACACCCAAGCGCAAGTGTAATTAATATTTCAAAGCGCAACATTTATCAAACAAAAAACTAACCAAAATTTCGAAAGTTGGCCCCAACTCGAGCAACGTTGGGCAAACAAAAAGCCAAAACAATTAATGGCACACTCCGAGGCACCAACTCGAAAGCGACAACAAGTCGAGAAAACAATAAACTGAAGTAAACCGAACTTGGAGTTGGAAACTTAAACACAGTTCATACATCGATGGTACGGAAACCCCAAAAATATTAAGGGCCCCCAATGAGACCGAAGCTAGTCCAACTAATAGACAAATGACCAGGCTTATACCAGACACAGTAGCCACAGTTTGGGCACAAAACATGAATACACGAGTACCCCTACTGCCCACTCCCAGACTCGGTATCAGCCATGTATCCATTGCTTACATAAACCCTGGCAAAGGGCTGCAACTGATAGTTAGCTTGGAGTGGGAGCCATGGATCTGAGGAACGGAGGAGCTGGGGATCTCGGGAGGTGTGGACGATGGCGACGGCCTGTCGAACCCGTTGAAGCCAACTGTGATTAGTGTAGCAATCATAAATTGACCAAAGGGTGAGGCTCGTTGTTGTTGTTGTTTGCTGTGGTTGCTTCGCTATTAAGTTCACTTTGGAAGTGATTTACGACCACGAGTACACTGAGCGAAAATACGTTAAGAAACCAAAAATGGTATTGTAGAAAAGACCGCTGGTGTTGCCTTTTCCACCCTCAGTTTTTGTTAGTGCATGCTCAATTGTCCAGTTTACTCTACATTCAATTTGTGACTGCTCTTGAGATCTGGTTGTGTTTATTAATTATACAATCAACATTTCAATATTGTTATAAGTATTATGGTTTCTAACTTAATAGCCAGAAATTTTTAAATGAAGTTGCTTTTGTATATACATACTTATCTAACGAATACAAGAATTCGTTTTGAGAGTTGCTAGTTTCATGAGTTCAAATCCATGCACATAATTATCCGAATCCAGTGAATTTAGTCATGAGAAGTCGAATTATATCCCTACCATAAAAACTACAATTAATATAGTATTAATATACCCCAATTTCCCGTAACTAACACATTTATATTTATTAATAAATAATGTACTTAGATTGTAAGTAATTGTAAATAAACTTAGCTTAAGGCCTACGACTTAGACTTAGTCCTTGTTCGTATGTAATTTTCGCAATGCATAGTAAGAGGTAATAAATAAATAAATAAATGATAAATTAGATTTAGGAAGTTTTTCTCCTTAATACACTCTCTGGAAGATTTTGTTGAACATTAAATTGAAATGAAATGAAATTCAAATTCATTAACTAACCCGCCGAATCAATAGACCCCATTTGAACAGAAATTATAGCGCATGCATAAAAATAATAAAACCAACAAATACAATAACAGCAAAAACACATCAGTTTCATTATTGTCAGTTGGTCATTTGTCTACCTCTGTGTCTGCTTTATGTGTCGTTTAGTCCGTCTTTCCGTCCATCCGTCTACCTCTTTAGCCCCGGACTCTTGCCACTCTCCGAGTGTCCCAATATGTGTGTATATATATGTATGTATGTATGTGTGTATCGTGTGGTACGTGGTACTCGTATATCTTTAATGGCATATTCATCAGTCACTCGTGATAAAATCGGTGTATATATATACACACACTCACACACATGCACACACTGTCCAACACTATCTTGGGGTCTTGGGTTTGAGTCCGTCTACGTCTCAGACTGTGGCTGGGTAAGGCGCACAGTCATTTAGTTAAGTGGCAGTTGATTGGAACCAGTCGTAGTCATCATCATCATCATCATCATGATGATTATAACAAACCCAAAGCCTATTTGAATTTCTTGGCGTTGTCTCTTATGTTGTTTTCTCCAACAGATTTAGTCTGTTTTTATTTTTCTTTACCATCATCCAGTTGAGGTCTGAGGTTTGGGCCTTCGGCTCTACGGCTCTAGGCCCTGGGCTCCTCTACTCTTTGTGCCTTCAATTGCTGTCATTAATGAGTTACAGATATTACACTTTTATAGCTGGCAGACACGCTTATCCACTCTCCATTCTAATCGTGTTTGTCCGTCCATGCCCCCGTCTTGCCCTATCAACCACTTTTCCAGCTCCTCCAGTTTTACTGGCTACTGTTTGGTTAATGATGACTTGTGCGTTGTCTGTTATTTTCCGATATTTTCGTCTTCGTCTCGGCAACTCTTTCAGCTCTTGAATCGGTTTTGTGGCTACTGTTTTATTATTTTTTTTTTATTTTCTTTTTAGCTCATCCAATTTTGACTTTCGTTGTTGGTCTTGTTATTCGCCTTGAGCCCCACGCTTGTCTTTCTAATAGGCTTCCACTCCCCTTGTGCGCTTCAGTGTCTTACTTTTTCTCGACTTTCTGGCTGATTGATTTTGAGCTTATGGATCTAGTTACGGGTATTCGTTCTCAATTCTTCGTACACGGTTCTCGGTACACGCTCTATCTCTTGTCGTTGTCATCTCGTGGCTGATTCCTTTAAATTACTTTAATTGATGGCATACAGCTGGAGACTCGGCTCCAATGTTCGGCTCAATGATTTCCTTTCATCACAATCTGTCGTGCATCAAATCGATCGTTCGATCGGTCGATGGAGTTGCTTGGGGTCCACTCCAAGTCCAAGTCCGTTGGCTGAGCATTCGCTTTGTTCCATTTACAATCTTCGCTTGTCTTGGATCTGGGGTCAGCCAGATTAAGTGATCTTGTCTATGGAGCTGCCTGGTTCTGATTCCGATTTGCGATTGGCGGCGCATGATTTGTCACAATGAAAGCTAGAATTATCAGCTTCAAAAGCAATTGAGTATCTACAAATTTGGGGCATAATCGAATGCTGCAACTGCTGTTGCTGACTGCTTTATTTTTCAGACAGGGAAGCAGACCGACTGACGCTCAGAAGTCCAGCTCAATTACTGTTAATGTAGGTATACATATTTATATATATAAAATAACAAGCGACATTTTAAATAAGACGATTACACATTTATCAATATTTTTAGTATACCAACTTATTATCGGAAAGTGAACGTCGCGATGAAACGATGGGAAAGGAACGCAATAATTTATGAATAAAAATACAAATTTGCATCAAAATCAAATCAACATCATATTCCCTATTAAAGGACTTCAAGAGATCATACGTCCAAAAGCTGATTAGAAATTAACAATTAAATGTATTCAAACTATTGCAAGTTAAACAGAAAATTTAAATTTAAGTTCAGATCCTTTCATAGTGCTTACCGCACAATACACAGAGTCCACTGCTTGGACTTATCCTTTAGTTGAGACCTGGAGTCTGCATTCTTTGGCCTTTGGCTGACATTCTTCCAGGCAAACGCGTTGACAAGTCCAAAAGGCATAGCAGAAGTTAATAACATGCAGGAAGGCACCGGAGGAGGGGGTAGGTAGCAGGGATAGCAGAACTGGACCTTAGCCTGAAAGTGGAAATGGAAGTTGGTGATAGGAACATGTGCGAACTGTACCTAAGGCCAACAGGCAGCCGCAAGGACAAAGGCTAAGGAAGGCAGTGCGCATATTAAAACCGGAAATAGTCGAACCAAGTGCCAGGCAACCGACTGACGCACTGACACACATTTCGCCAACAAAGGACTCACAACAAAAAGGAGTCGAATGTATAAAAAAGAATAATAACAACAAAAAAACCAAACTGAGCGAATAAAAAGCTCAAATAAAACGCTTTGTCCAGGGCCTAACTAACCGCCGCTGGCAGCGACTGTTGGGCAACCACCCTTAATGGCAGAAGGACATGCCCCGGGATGCCAGGCAACAGGCATGACGCTGACGTTGACGGCTGCTGCACACCGCACACACACACACATATGCAAAGGACACCGCATAAAATAGAGATCATAATAATGCGAAAACTTGAGACCAAGGATACCCGCCAGAATACCTGCCAGCAGCGCGCTCTCTTTCTCTCTCGCTCTCTCTTTCGCTCTCTCGCTCTGTATCACACTCAACCGGAATGCGCTGGGAGATTGCATCATAAATTCTAAGGATATGTACTAAAAAGTGAATCATGCCAGCGAGAACGAGACAGCGAGCGCATGAAAAAGGGAGAATAAATAAAATTAACTTATTTGCATATTTCAGTGAGCGGGCGAAAGGATACGCCGCTGGACATACACACGTACACCCAAGGACAGGGACATGGACATACATGTAGCTAAAAATTAAATAAAAACCAAACTCACTCGCGCCGGGATGTGCGCAAGGATGTGCGTGCAGCGGCTTAACCAAGCGTATGAACATTGCGAAATCCTCGCACGCAATTTTTTTATTTTTTGCGCAGGATGAGGTCGCTGTGAATCCCTCAACACCGTATGAAGAGCAACTGTAGCCCGGTGAACAACTGCTAAGATTCGGCCAGACCAGACATGACAATGAGCTACTAAGGTAACTAAGTAGCTTAACCTTCTAAAAGTATTGATTAATGTATATTACTTTTGGATATTGGAGGTAAAATTCACAGCTGTGAACTCAAAATAGAAGAGAGTGGAAAAGAAACCTAAGAACGTGTAGACAGCCTTTGAAATTGGATTAAATAATAACCAGAAAACTTAAATTTGTAAATGGTAAGCTAATAAAACTCATATACTGAAAGAGTCCTTCAATATTGCATACATCATATAGATATACGAGGTCTGTTATTTATTCATCAACATATATTTTGACGACCCCTTTCAAAGCTTTTCTATCGTTGCAAACCTCCGTTCTTTAATAACTCTTTTCAATTTTGGGAACTAGAAAAAGTCGCATTCGGTGGCTGAGGCATGATTATGGTGTTGATTTTGGCAAAAATCCACGTACAAGCAATAATTATAATTATACAAAATCCTTGTTAATTCAAGGAAACATTCCTTATACCTTACGATCTTTTGGAAAGAACTCATGAAAATCCTATGTCAAATATGCGTGAAATTTTTAAAGTCATCTTTTTTTTGATCATACCTTGCATGTTATCAGATCTAGTCTAAAGCAATTAGAAGACTAGCAAAACCAAAACGCCCCATTGTAGGGTGTTCGTTATGTCAAAGGGAAGGGAGGTGAAAAAAATGGTGAGTGTGGTGGCGTGATTAAGTGATGGACGTGTATGGACACATGCAGCGTTATATTTAGCATACAAAAACCCAAACAGGCTCTATGTAAATATAAGTGTGTGCGTGTGTGTTTTGTGTGTCCTGACGAGTCCTTGCGCTTTTAATCATAAATAACAAAGGACACATGGCGCGTACTCGTATTCTCGCATAGCATTTAGCTTTCAACCAACAAAAGCCTGGGCCACCCTCGAGAGTCGGACACCAGGAGCGAGCTTTATGTTGACCAAGGGTATTTGTGCGAGTGTGTGTGTGTGTGTGTGTGTGCCTGTTGATAATCCTCCAACCACTGACCATTGTGAGCCACCCGAACTCCCCCCGGCCTCACTGTTGCCAAGCGCTTTTCATTTCCGCCTCATGGACGCCAAACATGCCACTCGTTGCTCGGTTACTCGCTGCGATTCATGGGCTGACCTGGCCCGGGGGTACAAGGGTACAAGGGTACATGGGTATGGGGGGCATGGGGGGAGTATTTGGTTGTCCTGCCATGGCTAAACAACTGCGCAGTTGCCGCCTCCGGCTCTCTGTGCTCTGTGCACTCTGTGCGGAATTTTGATATTAATAGCTTTGGACAGTTTTATAAACGCCTTTCGGGGTTAACATGTTCAAGTGGTATTCATATTTTCCACTGACCGACCTGTCACTATTGTGTGTGTCAGCAAACTGTGAAAATAAACCGAACGCGCAGTTGCCAAGTGGAGCGGGCAGAACATGGTTTAGATTTACTTGCCGGACATTGCCATAACTTATGGGTGGAGCTTGAGCTGTAGCAATCAACTTGAATGCGCACTTTATAGATCACTGGATAAAACCATCCATAAACAAACTGGATAACCTTAAAGCTATAATATAGTCGAATCATCCTAGTACCTTTTTCTTACGCTGAATGCATCTTACAACTTTACTTCCAATCTAAGGCCAAACGAACCGCAGTTCAAATAGTTCTATAAAACGAGATATACACTAGCTACAACCTTATAGAAATATTCTCCTTAATCAACACTAAACAGAACAGAACACTATCGACAGAATTATCGGTAACCCAACTTAACCAGTATATAGAATAGTGGCTTTGAATTTTTAACGTCCTTCTCATTCCAGATTTCTACATGCAATTGTATTCATAATCTCATGAATATTTTTATACTCTGTTATCGAATGGAAAAGACTATATTATACCGGACTATCGGATACGTCCGACTGCAACGTTCTTAGTTGTTTTTATTTCCTATTCGTAGTTAAAAATATTGCCACCGTTAGCTGTTGCTAATAATACTGTGAGGATCAATTGAAACCCATGGACGTATGTCTCCTTTCAGCATACGATATCTTTGTTTGTTGTTGTACAAGCAACCCACCTCGTCCTTTCCACTGCCTTGAAACTGTACCCTGATTGAATTAAAGGCGCAGAGTTACAATGTTAACAAACCGATGTTGGCACAGCCGATAAAATCGAACGGTAGACGCTTGTGCTGTGAGGGCCAAGGACGACAATCAGGAAATCATCTTGGGGGTTGATAGCGGCTTCTCCGTTTCAGAGGGTTGAAGACTTCGATGTGGCAAAGACAAACGCAGTTTCCCAAATTGCGTCTCAGAGTTACTTCAGAGTGGTGTCTTTCTGCATGGGCTTTGTGTGTGTTTTTTTGGGTGGGAAAACTGCAAGCTTTTTGAGCCAACGGTACAGTTACAGGACATAACAACCACCCGGAGTTTATGTTGGCTTCTCGTCCTGCGCAGCATAAATTACGCATTTCCCTTTTAATTTTTTTTCGTTGCGACGCAGTTCGCGTTGTTGCTTATGATTTATGTGCTGTGATGACACAGGACGACCAGGCTCAGGACGTACAGTTGCAGCCGCCATCGCTCCACTCTGCTTCCCTCCGTACTAGAAATTACACGCAAATTGCACGCAACACGCGAAGCCAACGAAACTTCGCATGGAAATGACGGCGAAAATGCCACTCATGCAAGCGCGATAGTTCCTGTCAGAGGTTCCCGAGCTCCCTACACCCCCCACATATCCTTGCCTCCTTGCCACCCATCCTTTACTTCCTATCAGCATTAAGTCATGCGTCATCCGTGATGGGCGACACATGCGTGTAAGCCGACTATCGCCCCTGGGCATAAGGCACTTTAAATATCTTTATGCATACCATAAATACGTTCTTAAATGCTAATCCCTAAATACGACGACCTCTCCCAGTCCCAATTCCAGCTCTAAACAGGGGTTATGAGTCAGCTAGGAGCTCGATTGCAGCCGCTTTCCCCGCGCTTTTTGGTGGTCAGTTTAGGAAGTGTTGCGGTTGCGGTCGCTGAGCTGATGGAAGGTTGAGGTCTCCAGGGAAAGGTCAACAACCATACACGTATTTAATTATGTACATAGCTTTCAGAAATTATAGAATATTGAATACAAGCTAAGGTAGGGAAGTATAAGATTAACATTGATAATGATTATCAAAATAATTTATTATCAGTTTGCTTTCATATTTTAACATAGTCTATAGACTTTGACTACTTTGAATGCAGAGTATCTTGTACAAGTATTATCTGGATATCTATGGAGGATCTAAAATTTATTGCGAACCATTAAAACCTGGACTAAGTACATAGTACCCCAATTTTTATTGAACATGTATTTAATAATATATCTTTAATTTCATTTATAGTTAACTCTTTATAAATATTAAAATTGGCTGTTTAAATTGTGAAACAGAAGCTGATCAATAGGGCAGTAAAAAATATTCAAAAAGGGCATATTCAATACTTCTGTAACTTCGGTGTAGGCTTTAATTTTATTGAGTTTTCATTGCGCCGTTAGCATCTGGCTGCCCAGTTATTTCTCCATTGTTTTTGACATTTTTATGGCTAGCAAAATATGAAAAACAAAAAACAATTTAATAAAAATGCACGCGTGTGTGTGTGTGTGTGTGTGTGTGTGTATATGGCACATGTGTAGGTCGGATGGGCTCCAAGCCGCAGTTCACTTTTTAATCACTTTTCATGAGCTTTTAATTACATGCCCGTAGTTCGCCCGGAGACCAAAACGTGTCCGTCCGTCCGAATCTGCCCAAAATTTATGAAAAAAAACCAAACGCATAAAATGCTTAACAAGCTTTTGGCTCAGGAAGGAGAAGGATGAGGATGAAAAACACATATCAACAACGCTGATGTGAAAAGTTCTCGTCGCAGAGATGCCCTGTAACCCTTATCTTGAACATATATTGCAGAGGGTACTATAATTTTGTCACGAAATGTGTAACGCATTGAAGAAATTTCAGCTAACAATGATGTTTTTGTATGAAAACTTGTTTACTTCTAAAGATATCCTGACTAACGTCACCAAATCGGTGTTTCTGTATATTTTATACAAGCTGACTAAATTTGATCATAATTGAGGCAGTTTATCATATGGCTGTCATAGGAACAATCGGATAAAAAATTTGTTTTTGTATGAAAATCTTTTTTGCCGTTATTTCATTCAATCTCAGTACTTAAATGTTTTATTGTATTTTATATAGTTTGCTTTAATTTTATTACGGCATGGTATATATATTCTTGTTAGAATAAGTAAGCCTATTCATAGCGCAGTTGCCAATTTTGATTTTGAGAGAAACTGGTTTAATTGGTTGAAAAATTGAGCTTTAATTTTAATAGCATTGCCATTAATTCTAGACAGATAGTACTTTGTGTTTATTTAAACGACTTTTTCCCCATTTTTATGGGTACAGGATATTATGTATATACACATATATATGTATGTATGTATATATACCAATTCTCCACTCATTTCCGTAATAATAATGTGTGAAAGGATATTAATTATGAAACAGACGAGCGGCCGGAAGCGATGGCAATAAAAACAGCAAGCGACAGCCAACACCATGCGTGACCAACGACAACAACAGCAACAACAACAACAATAATAGTAGCAATACTCATTACTACAACAAACAGCAGCAACAACAACAACTGGAAGAGAACCAATCTTGTATATATTGTATTTTATGCGAGTGGCCACATGGCCACTGCGTTGGGTGGGGAGTGGGTTGGGTGTGGGTGGCTGGGTGGTGTGTGTCACAACGGAAACGGGAGCAACATGTGCAACATGTCGAACGGAAGTGTCGGCCATATTCCACACACGCACACACACACACACACACACACACAAGCCTAAATAGGCCCACGTCCCTCCGAGCCAGAACCGGGCAGGACAAGCGTCATTAGGAGCTGGGCCAAGTAGATTTTTATGTAATGTCGCTTGGTTATTGCTTTTATACATTTATTTTATTTCATTTGCGCTCACACACACACACATACACATATTGGTGAAATTTCATATTTTAGCTGCTCATTTTTATAACCTGTAGGGTATCAGAGATTCGTATGTAAACATTTTGCCAAAGCATGTAACATATTAGAGCAAGAATCTTTCGCAAAGTTAATAAGCTTTACAGAAACAGACATTTTATTCTATTTTCTTTAACTGCTCATGAATTCCGTATAAAAGGAACCTTGTATTTTTACTTTGTCTCTCGCCAAGCTTGGTTATTTATAAATTTCTCATGAAGTCCCCATAAGGTAAATTCTCAAAGCGTCTCAATTCAAAATGGAAGGAAATTTGACAAATAGGTTAATTTTAGCTTGAGGTATTACCTAAACTGATCCTTAGCTGTACACAGTTTTCTTCGCAATAAAACTGAATGGCTTTTCCCAAAGCATATCCTCTTGGGGCCGAAGGCAAATGGATCATAATTAGTAAGAATGAGCAATGCAGCAATTGAACAATTTATGTTTAACTACCGCAATTTGTGCAAGGTATTCGAAATTCGAATTCCGTGGAACAAAATGAGCCTGACAACCAGCCAGTACCAGGCATCAGGCTGCCAGGACCACTACCACAGGCACGAGGAACAGTTCTACTGTCAATGACAGCGTCGACGTCGCCGTCAACGTCAACGCTAACTGTCGTCCATCAGAGTTTTGTGCGTCATCCAGTTGAGCACGTTGCCGCTTCACGTGACACTGACAAGGATGCCAAGGATGCCAGTCCCAGACCCAGTCGCGTCCACGCTGCGGCTGCCTCCTGCGTGTAATTGCCGTTGTAATGTCGCCCGAACGCGAATATAATTGCTAAAATGTTGCCTCCAACCGACGGACGTGCCAATGGCCAGTCGTCGGGAGCTGCGACACTTTTCCATTTGAATTTAATTTTAATTTACGCCCAACGGCCGTTTTCGCCCCGGAAATTGGCAATGGCAATGCACAGAGAGAGCATTCCGCACATCCACATACCAAGCCCAGAACGAGAACCAGAACCAGAACGTGGCCCAAACCCAGAGCCAGTGCCAGAGCTACAGACCAGCGGCCCCCACGAGGCTGGCCAAATTCGAGAGGTCTGTCCGCACCGTTAAGTTAATGAGAGAACCGCCGGCAGACATTTGTGCAACTGGCCAAATTGTAAGAGGAAGTCTAATTGAAGCAGCCCCCGAGCAATTAGTCAATAAATTGAAGCTAGCAAATTTAAGCACAGACTAAATGTGCGCTTCTATAAATTTAAATTCCAATTGAAATAGCTCGCATTGCACTGCCCAATATAAAGCTATAAGGAGAAATTAAACAGGGCAGTTCTGAACTTCACTTTTGAATCGATTCCATAGAAAAATGTGTAGCATACTTTTTGGAGCAGGATAAAATTAGAAACCTTTGTTTCGTTGTTAGTTCATTTAATTTTTAAACTATTCCAACAGTTTAGGTTATGTTTCCAATTTAAATGGAAAGTAGAATTCGGAACAGCTCTGATAAAGTATCTAATCAGTTCAAATTGGTCTGTTTACTGCTCCAAGGTTTTATTCCATAGTTAGCAGCTTAAATTGGTGTGATTTAAACGGGTAAACAAATCTCGACGTGAACCTTTGAAAACTTTCCGAAATCAATTATCCATTTTATATATTCATTATATACCAACACTTTCCACGTTAATACTCAACATCGTTTGAGTAATTTTCCGCTTCCCAAAAGTCGTGCTGCCATACGCAGACTCATTAGTTCTAATGAAAATTAACAGAGAAATAAAACTAGAATGAAAATAAAGCGTTATTCATTGCAAACACCGAAAATTGCATACTCTAATAATGTATTTTAACAACAAAAAATTTGTAGAAAACCTAGACAGGATTATAATCTGCAATTTGCAATTCTTTGAGGGCTTACTCTCTCTCGAAAGAGAATGGTGTAGCACTAGCTTTCTCAATTCTTCTTTGTGTCAATTCCATAACGTTTTACTGACGTAAGCTCAATAATTGTAACTGTAATGTAATATACCTTAAATTAAACATATTTCAAGGGTATTGTGAAAACTTTTAGCATGCAAACTAAGAAAACTGTTAAAGCATCAAGCCGAGCAAATATTTATGTATGTAGAGATGAAGAAAATTTGTGTTCAAATTTAGTAAAACTATTAACCACGGTGTGTTAATTTCATTAGCATGTCTGTCTTTCTTGTTTTAGTGACCGTGTTTTATATTTATCTTATTAATTGCGCTAATTAGCTGTCCACTTAGCGTATCTTTACTGGATTCTTAGAGTGTCTGCCCCGCGAAAGAGCCAGCTTCATTGTCTGACGTCAACGTTGACGTCGACGTCTTCGAACGGTGTCGCCACATTAATAAATCAGTTTAAATTAATTTAGACGAAAGTTTTTAGTCGATATTCTTTATGAGCCATCAGTTGGTTCTTTTGTCTTTCTTTTCAGGCTAGAAAGTCGTTCAACTTGCAGCTGCTTGAAAAGGGAATCAATTAGTGCTGCCTGGTAACCTCCCAATGATTTTAGATTAATTATTCAGTATCATTTTATCCCAATTTCAATTTGGTGACCATCTATACAAAAGTGGAAACTATCCATAGATTGCACAAACCCACTATACTTTGCTATTTTGAAATACACAATATGAAAAAATATAAATAAGTTGTATAGAGAACACTTTAAATCTGGTGGATGCAAAAATATAAGCATCTTTTTATTTACCTCCTGCTTTAGCGCAACCTTGAAAGGTATTTTCATACTATCTAAAATATTTTTCTTGCCCAACCGAATTTGTTTTCAAAATGTTCTGCAACTTTTGCATTTTCTCAATTATAGAAGTTTTAGAGAAATGCATTTAGCAACGATCTATGAACTCTGCGAACTGCGCTCCACATCCTTCCAAAATTCTTGCCATGTCTGTGGTTTCTCCTTAGTCTCCTCTCCGTCCGCCTTTGAGTTCTCTGCTCTCTGATTCTGATAGTTCTCGAACTCGGCGAGCTTCTGCAGACGTAGACACATGCGCTGATCTATTTCCTGATAACTCAGCCTCGAGGTGGTGCTTGGCTTGGGCTCTGGAGTGGCTTGATCCTCCATGGAGTCGAATATAGAGGAAGCTTCCTCCTTTGTGGCACTGTTCAGATTGTAATGATTTGACTCCCTCATCGACTTATCTTTGGTGTGGTGTTTCATCTGCCATCCATCGCCCCCACCCAAGTTGCAGCTGCTCTTCAACTCTGTAGGAAGCATTTCTTTCACTTGAATTGTGTCGGTCAGTGTGGATTCTGATTCGTCGCTCACAAATGAATCTGCCATCCTCATGTGTATATTAGAATATACTTGTATATATACTAATACGAATATATACTTATATTAACTTAGTCGTCGACAGCAACAATTAATGTTGATTTAGAATAAATAAAGTATAATTTTCCTATTGCTCTTGATAGGCTTCTGAGCTTATATATAATGTTGAATAGATTTTAAGCATATCTATTTATAGACACACATATGAGAAACGTTTCCAAGCTTGCTCAGTTCTATTGTACATACATACGATAATAGTATGTATTTAGAATTAAGTTTAATTTAATACTATAAGTGTATGCACACATGTGTATTAGAAAATGTTCAAGTATTAGTGCACTTTTATGCTTAAAGCGTTGCATGGCTTGTTGCCCTCAATTAAGCAGAGCTTTGAGCTTTCAAAGCGCCCGTGTCCGTGTAAGCGTGCATGAGCGAAAGCTCAGTCATGATGATTTCCTTAAAGACGCCTAAGTAAATTAACCTAGGGAGTTTCTTTGTTTATCTTTATTGTTAACACTTTTCTGGGCATCAATGTGGATTCTTTGGGTTAACTCATATTTGTGAACTTTGTATTGACTGCAATTCTTGCCACATAAACGTATCATAAACTTGTGCATTGACTGCTCCACCTGCTCTAAAACAAAATGCCAAGGTTCGCACGTTGGCCAACATCAAGCAATTTACAGTTAAAGCTAACTAACTGAAAAATATCAAAAGTTAAGCAAACAAACAACTGTCTGTCTGGACTTGGAGTTTGCTTGGAGGGGGAGGTGGTAGGTTGGTTAATGCTTTGCCTGTGTTTGCTTTTGGCTTTTTGGGCTCGTTTCGGCTTTGTCTCACAGGCCAGGCCGTCTGTCTTTCGGTTTTTGTTTCTGGGCAACATTGGGCAATGGAGACCGTCGAGCCGGCAACACACCCATATTTCGTAGAAGAAAATAAAAAAATATAAATTTGGGTGCGTTAGTCAAACACTGATAAAAATCGTAAGCCAAAGATGAGGAGCAGCAGCTCGCACACACATCGTACGTGTCTGAGACCAGACATTAGGACAAAGCAGGCCAAAATATATTAGGCCAATTATGTTTAAGAAAAATTTACATGTACTGGCGTCAAGTGGCCTCCACTTCCACCTCCGCCTCCGCCTACCCGCCACCACTTGCGATATCACGATGCAGGCCCAGAAACGTGCAACGGCATAAATGAACCGAGTGAACCCAACAAGAACTGAGCCCATGTTCCTAGGGTGTTGCTTATTTTCCTATTTTTTACTTTTTTGTGTTATTATTATCGCACATTTTTCTATTTCTATCTACGGTCATGTGCTGTGCCTATCTGGGCACTAGCATCTACGAGTATTTTCATTCTCAGGTTGTTTTCCTTTTTTTTCCGAGGAAAACATTGCATTATGAATGGACGCTCCGGCACAGGAGAGGCACAGACTCAGGCGTAAGTAATTAATTTCGAGGATTTGTATTCAGATATTTGGCGATAGCAACGCGTATAAGAAATTTCCATATCGCTTGTCTGGTGGACACGTACGGCGTACCTGTCAATAGAACCTCAGCTAATCTTGATATATCTGACTACACTTCAGTTCAAATGCTTTCATTAATTTTATGGGTCAATGGAGGCCACTTGTTGCTAACTAGACATCAGATTTGTCTATAAGGTGCCAACCATTTTGGGTTACACTGGCACTTGAATGATTAAACACTGTTATACACTCACTTATGTATTTGATTCGTAATATTGATATAGCGGGTAGAAAACCCATATAATCATTAACATAGCTTAGGCCAACATTCTAGGAAACCATTCTCACTCCAATTCCGAGTAATTTATTCAGAAATGAAGGAATTATTAGACCAAAACTTGGAAATAATAATCTGACAGTCAAGTAAACAAAGAATTAGACCAAAACTTGGAAGTAATAATCTGACAGTCAAGTAAACAAATAATAATTTAATGAGCTCGCGAATAGATACAGATGCATAAATACAACATAATGTGACCAGAGAACGCAGGAAGAGTAATTTGGTTAACCAATGTAAAGTTGAATAAGAAAAAACAATGGGATAAAAAGAGGATAATCAAGGATAAGAGAATTAGCAGATGAAAAAAGTATGCTTTTTATCGATGAATAGAAAAATGATAAAGAAATAAAGAACAATTCTATAATATCCCACTTTTGATGACAAAATGATATTATCATGTTTCTGTATACATACTACATTCAAGCTATAGTCTTTGTATATTTTATATGAGTTATCATAGTTGACTTTCAATTGAGTTTTGTTTGCATTATTCAACTTTGCTGGCGGCTAGCATCTGGCAAGTTTTCAGGCAACCGATCAAATGTTCCCTTGCGGGCAATTGATAAATGCGACCCATAAACATGGCTGATAAGATGAAATTTATCAAATCAAGAGCCCTACTGTGTACCAGGGCATCATTTGCAGCGACTCGAAATAGAAAATGACTTTCGACACGGTTATCAATAACCGGCTATCGATATCTTATGAAAATTGATACGGCACACTGGCCCCCGCCGAGCGTACCGATATAAAAATAAATAATAATAGACATTATTACAGTTTATGCCATCCTAAATAGTTTCTTCCTTTCCCTCTGCTCTCTGCCCATGCCTGTGTTGTGTGGCAGGCCGCGATGTCGACGTGGTCCTCTACCAATCCTACTCATAAGCGCACTAATCCGTCAAAATTTATTGCCATAACTGTGCTGAGGAGAACTCAGTTGGGATGAGGATGTGGGATGAGGCTGAGGATGAGAGCTTCGTCCAGGCAATTGATAACGTGCGTGTGAAATTTATCAAATAAATTGAGGCCATAAATGTCAAAGCTGCGCATGATTCATGGACAGCCGGAGAGGAGAAAGGAGAGCGGTGGCAGATCTATTGACGATGCTGCTTATTAGGCAGTTTCCGTTCCCAATCAAGAAGCCTTCCAACTCCCAAACTCCCCGGGCAGAAGTCAATTCGCCTTGCCATTGCCTCAGTTGACAAATTTGTTGGTCGAGTTTCGCAATGGGCTGTAATTTATTAAAAAACCATCAAAAAGTAAGCTTCAAAATTCATTTGTGGGCAGCATTAGCATGGGAAGAGCCTTTTTAATTTTTATAGACCATAAGTAGCTGTATAAAATCAAATCCTTTAAGTTATATATTTACAAATATTATTGATCCAACTCCATTGTAATGTATAAATGGATTTAGGGTACTTCAGATCTGAGTACAAAGAGTCTTGAAGTCCAGAACTCTCAAATAGGGCATTTTGGCTTGAAATTTCCCTTCTACATTTGCTAATCAGAAATCGTGTTGAAAAAGATTGAACTCCCGAACACAATTTCCAGTATACCACGAGTTCGGGTTCGAGTTTGGGTTCCGATTCGGGTTCAAGCCGTGTCTATCATTATTCGTATTTTGACATATTTATTTTTGCAATCGGTTTGCATAATAGTTTCTACACTATTATTAAATTTGACTTAATTTTCTTTTTAGTATGTGCGGAGAGTGACAGCGTAGCTTGCGGGTGGAACAGGGATAATGACAATGCATTCACGCCCTACCGCAACACAAAAGGAAATGGTATATGAATATGCAGACATACGAGTGTATAGTTCGAATATTCTCCTACTATATGCAGACAAATATTCCCAGTGGTATATACACTGAAAACAACATTTTGCGACTAAGAGTTGATAGACACAATACGTGTCAAAGGTTATTTTATTAAATTTTTATTGAATTATGACATGAACTCCAATACTACCCTGAAGTGAAACAAGATTACAATTTCCAAAAAGTTAACCCTAAAATTGTTTAACGATTACTCTAAGAGATTCTTTAAATTCCTAAAGCCTTTGGTGATTCCAAGAACAGAATATGCAAATATATAGTAGCTCATAGAATACATACATATATCACTGATAATCCAGTGTTGTTGGCTTGATATTATAATAAATGCAATTCTTCGCTAACCACTTAAGCTCTGACCCGAAACAAAAACCCAAACCTCCTCCGCTCTTTCTCCAATAAGAAAACAAATAATGTGCTTATACTCGTAGAGACTCATCAATTAGATATGAAAACTGAAACCGATTCCAATCATAGTTCAACAAATGGGCAGCAATGCGACAGAAAACCGACGGAGCTCTTAATAAAAGTCAATTGGCAACCACACGGGTGGGGGAGCAGAAGGTGAGGGATGGGAGATTGGATTGGGGATTCGGTCTCGTACACATTTGAAATTTGAATAAAATGTCTTTTTATCGCACTTAGAGGCCATTTAGTAAGCTCAATTATACCGGAGAGCAGAGTATTATACGAAAAAGCAGCAATACAAAATCCAAAGCCGAAAAACCCCGGCCCAAATCCAAACCGAAAACCAAAACTGGGCCCAAGCCCATACCCAAAAATCGCAGCCAAATTGGCCATGTTAAACCGCAGACCATTTGCCTTGACTATTGTTGATGTTGTTGCAAGTTGTATAGTTGACCCGACTTATCTTGAAGCGGCAACGGGGCAACTTAAACTTGCCACAAATTGGCCGAAAGCTGTTGTTGTTGTTGCTGTTGCTGCTGCTGCATAAGTCCAATTTATTTTTGGCTTTTTTCTACTTCAAAGCGAAAAACAACAAGCAAAACCAAATCGAATTAAGCCAAAATCTACATAAGCTTTTTCTCTCTGTGTGGCTCTCCATATCTATGGGTCCACTACTGACCCTCCGACACCTCCCGCCCCTCGCTCCATTTGTCCATTTATTTGTTGCTCTTGTTGTTGCTGTTGCCGGGCATGAATTACATTTCTCTTTGCATTCGTTTTGTAGCTGCTGCCTCTTTCAACACCCTCTCCAAGGGTGTTCCAATCTCGTTACCAGGCACAACCGATGATAACTCATCCAGTTTTGAAGTTATTCTTATGAAATTTGGTACTGCTGCTTGTTTTTGTGATATAGGGAACATGTGCCGAAATCGGCCGGATCGGCTCACTTTTCAATAAAGCGATCGTATATAAGGTCGTATATACGGGAGTATTATGGATTTTTGTAAAGAAAATGTTTATTTTACCAAATAAAATTTTTACTGTAGTTATATAGGATCTCTGTAGCACATGTATGTAGTATATGTATACATCATTTATATTTAAATTTAAAATCATCTTAAGAAAACTCACAAAATATTAGTTTGTTATGCATTATAGAATAATATGAACGGAATATTATATACACAGGAGCCAGTATTCGAAAAGGAAATAAATTTATATCAAAGTTAACTGAATTATACTGAATTCAAATGGCTTTCGATTACAAGATCGGTTGCTTAAGGGTATTTAATATTCGGTGTACCAAACGAAGCTTTTCTTTCTTGGGTTGTTTTGTGTTTTTGTATTTTTTCTAAATGCTAATTTATGGGCATGTGTTGCCATTTGGTTGCCGTTGGGTAATTTTAGTACCTACCAGCAACAGCAACAACAACAACAACAACAGCAACAGCAACAGCAACAGCAACAGCAACAACAACAACAACTGGAAACAGGAAATGCAGCAAAGCGAAATAAAAAGTCGAGTAAATTGCATATTTATGAATCTGTCAATTGTTTATACTAAGTTTTGGATGGTTGTATTTGTTGTTGTTGCTCTTGTTGTTTTTCCCAGAATTTCACATTTCGTTGTTTTTTATTGTTAGTAGTTTGTTTGCTTGTTTCGCCTTTGATTGCCGCTTCCCCCTTTCGCATTCAGGCCTTCGTGTACCGCCCTAAACATGGCCATAACATATGATTCCATTGCCATTCGATGCGCTTGAGGAGGGCCTCACAGTTGCAGTTCCAGTCCAAAAACGAAAACAAAAAGAAAAAACCACTCCCTACATATCCTGTTGATGATTTCACAAATTTGCATGACTTTGAAAGTGCGCACTATGCAAAATTGATATTCAACCATATTAAATTCAACTTTCCAAAACATACAAGAAAAAAACTTCAAAGAGAGAAAAGTTATTATTCGTTTGATACTTTAAAATTGCATAAATTACTTGAAATACTATTTTTTTAAACCAATTATTTCAAAAGTCCACATCAAAAACCCCTCCAGAAGTGCGGAAATAAAACCAAAGGCAAACTTGTTGTTAAAAGGCGGCAAAATAGAAACGATGACATTTTTGCTTTGTAATTCTTGAAGAGTGCAAAGCAACATAATAAAATGAATTGGATTATGTCAGTATCCACAACATTTTTGATTGTGGTATGCATTTATCATGGTTCAAGTGTTGATTATACTTACAGATAGATAATCGCAATTGCTGTCACATCACAAGAAACCATTCGGATATTCTTGGCATTTGGCATTTAGCATTTAGCATTTGGTTCAATGTGTCTGCAATAAACTTAAATCAATAAACCGAACAAAACAACTTCCATTGTATCTGAACGTCTGTCTGTCTGTCCGTCAGTCCGTCCGGCTGTCTGTCTGTCTGTCTGTCCATCCGTTTTCCTGGCCTGTCTGTCTATCTATCTGACTGCTCCGGTCTGTGCGGCAGTCGAGAGACCCCGGTTCGGTACGCTTTTGGTTTGGTTCGGATCGGTTCTGTGTTTGGCTCTGTTTCCCATTTCATGCGAAAGGCATTAAATAAGTCGAAAGGTATAAACACAAACCGGCAAACAAATAAGACCTGGCCAGGCCAAATGGTTTGCGGATGGCCACGGGGGGAAGGGGTGAGCACAGTGAAAACAAAAACAGTCGAAATTCCTTCACAGAACATTTATTTCGGTTGCTTTTTCGTTACACACATTGATTTTCGAGGCGGTAACAACTACAACAACACACGCCCTGACAGGGCCAAGTTCTCCGACTAGGGACGGGGGACCAAGAACTGCTGGCCAAAAAACAACAACATCACAAAATGCAATAAACTTGAGAAAGGTAAATGGTAAACGTATTTTGTATCTTTCAGATACCACAACTGGTAGCCCAAGCTGCAGCTCATGCAGAAAAACAAAAAGCAAAGATTCGAGCACACAGAAACCGCACCCCTACCCCCTTTGAGCTTTTCTTATAATATATGTGTGCTCCGTAAGTACTACTTACGTATTTGCATTTCTGAGACACTCGAAACTCAAACAACCTGCAAGTAAACATCTTTTGAGAGCTGTCAGGGCTGAAGAGCTCCTGAAATATTATTTAGGTGTATGTGGACCAACTGAACCCAAGAACTTAACCCCAATACAGCAAATATTTAAAAATGGGAAACTTTTTGATTTTAACAAGGATTTAAGTTACTTCAATAAAGGTTCTATATTATTCATTGATAACTGAAACCTATCATTTTTGATTTATTTCTACAAAGAAATATATTTATATTCATAATTAAGAAAGTTTATTGAGGAAAGGCTTATAACTTGCAAATTATGTTATCCTGTTGCGTATTTCGAGCTTGAGAAGCTGTAGGAAAAACTTTGATTATTATCCGTTTAGTTTTAACGAGACCAAGGGGTATTTATCTTTATAACTACAAACTACACCAGGTTTTTTTTCTAGAATTTAAAGTCTAAGTCAACAAAGTTACACTGCATTTGTACTGGGAAAAACTCATCACACTAAAGCAACAAAGTAAAAGCCTCGACGAATATTATGATACGCGTTGAAATACCCTGTAACTAAGTATAACTACCATACATGTAGTACTGAAATTGCTTGTTTTTAAAGTACTTATAAATGTTGATGTTTTTTACAATCTTATCTTAATTTCTTGTTTTTAAAGTATATCTTTTTTATAGAGAACCCCTGTCTTAGAAGACAACAACTAAGCTAATGTAACATAATAATAATAATTAATATACATAGATACTTGTGGGATTATTAATATGACAGAATACCTCTTCTAACCTCAAGTAGGGAGCATAATTACACCGACATACCGCTAATTGTGAACCACATCCGCAGGCATTAGTCGCATTGCGCCAAAAGCGGAAAAAAGTGACCAAAACACACAGTGGAAGGGAGGGGAGATACGAGTAACAAAAAATAGAACAGAATAGAATAGAATAGAATAGAACAGAATAGAGCACAACTTAGTTGTCGTAAGTACTACGCTGAGATAGCGATAGGGAAAGAATCAACGAGTGAAATTCATTGTGAATTCTCATTAGCAGCAGGTAAACACATTTCGGGAACATTGCTTTTAATTAGTGAAACGGACGGGCCCTGTCACGGCCGCAACAAGGTGACCAAAACGGAGGGTGAACACCCGGTGCCTTTTTAATTGCGAGAACGTCAAAACATTTACCAGATTAACGCAATCCAAGTTGAAGTAAATTGTTGGACATTGCCAAAAAAAAAACGAAAAGAAAATAGAAATACAACGAAAGTTGGAAGAAAGCGAGGAAAAGACCAAACAAAAAACGTACTCCCCAAAAAAAAAAGTATAAAAAACCAAATGTCTGTCAATAGAGAGCAGGAACTGTGGGGGGGTCGCCAGGTGAGGGCAGGAGGGCAGAGTTCGACGCTTATCTGATAAACTTGCACTAATTTGTGTACACTTAGCGAGCTGGTCGAGCAGGACAACGATGGCCATGAGAATGGAACTGGTTCTGGTGTAGTTATACGAGAAAGGAGAAAGGCAGCGGAAAGCGAACAGATGATCGTGACGCAAATTGACCGCAGAAGCGAATAACAGAACAAAACATAAAAAATACTCGGGCAATAAAAATAAATATCACCCTCATGAGGGAAAATGTTTTTTCATTTAATTTCATTTTGAATCGCCATCGTCATCGTTGTTGTTGTTTCATGCACTTTCAATAATTGGGCATAAGCATTGACTCTTCAGTTTTGCACACAGAATTTATAAAACAAAAGGTTGATAGGGTATTTTACAGAGCTCAGTGACTTTGAGGTATTTTCTGTATAGTTAAAATTGAATACAACCATGAATAAAATGGTAGCACACTGAAAACTGCAGATTTGAAAAAAATTGAACAAAATATTATATTTTTTATTTAGCTTAAAATTAAAACAAAATCATTGAACTGACTGTTTTTTTTAAAACTCATTTTGAAATTACTTCTAAGGAGAAAATTCGAATATTTTTAAAAGAATTTGTTAAGTAGATCCTTAATAAACATTTTATAATTTGTAATTATATGATATATTACAAAAGAAAAACTATTGAAAAGGCTGTCAATCAACGGAGATAAAGATTTTAGAAACAGAAAAAATATTAGAAAAATTTAATATTACATAAAATAAAGTTGACTTCATTTCTACAAATGCAAAACTAATTGAAAGGCTTAACTTATTGTTTATAGTGAATAAAAGTTGTTAATAAAATGATTATCGCTTGCCTAAAGTTGATTAAAAACATCGTATAATTTCAATCAATTCTAAAAAAATGCTATAATTGATTGAAATAATGACATAATGCTTGTATAAATATATGTACCTAGACATCTGGAAAGTTATTTAACCTCCGCAATTCCAATTATTTTTCCCAATTTGCAGATTCAGTTTTCAGTAAGTGTATTCAAGACGCGTTATAAATATATTTTTTATGCATGTTTATTTTGCTGGCCTCACACATTTTGCTTTTGCAAGTTGTTTATTCGTTTCATTTCATTTCTTTTCTTTCTGGGCGTAAGTAAAGTGTAATATATTTTTTCGGTACTTTGCAGCGAACAGATACATTTAAAGTCATTCAGTGCAGATACGCCAAGACCAAAGACATAGACCCAGGGAAGGGCAGAGGTGTATAGAGAGAGAGAGACGATTGCTGAGTGGAATTGGCGTGGGTAGGTGGTGTGGGGGGGTGCTGACGAGAGGGGGAGAAACGAATTAACTACAAACGACTACACATTAATGCCAACTTAACAACAGAAGCCGTCCAAGCGACAGACCGTCGAACCGGCGGAAGGGCAGGGTGGGAACGTCCAGTCGGACGGATGAACAGAGAGGTTCGCTGGACAGCAGAAAAACACCAGAAGCTATCGTGGCCACGACGACATGCAAACAGAACGGATATACGAACGACTGAAGCTGCGACTGTGCAAGCCAGAGAGAGAGAGGGAGAGATACACAGATACACAGATACAAGATACAGAAACAGATACAGATGCAGATACAGATACAAGATACGGCCATGGACATGGTCACGGCCTGGCTTGGGCCTGGCTAAAATACAATATATTATCTGTTATGTGTGCGTTGTGTTTTCTTTTAGCTTTGTTTTTCGCTTTGGTAACACACATTATCCCATGGCTGGCACTCTTTAAAATTAACATATATACGAGTATCACGAAAAGCGAAGCCAAGATCGAGAAGACAAAGGAAGTGTTTGTGGAGCCCAGCGGCAACTGCAGCTAAAAATGGTTACATCCGATGGTTGTCAATCAGCCAGATGCCCCAGGACATATAGACCAGATATAAGCTGTAAATTGATCCATAGTTTAAGGTTCAACTCATTTCTGATGGGATGGAATTTATATTTTTCTATCAATATATTGTATTTTTCAAACTAAAATAATGTACATAAATATTATACCATAATTGTTAACATTAGTTTGTGTATTGTGTATTAAATTAGGGTAATAAAACTCTGATATCTTGAATGACTTAAGTTCCAAGAGAAACTTATTGAAAACCAAAATAATGGTATAAGAATTAACAACATATTTTAAAATGAATGTGTTTTAGTTAAATCATTAATAAAAGCCCGATTTATTATTTTATTTATATATATATTTGAAATTCAATTTGATTTCTTTTAATTGTAATTTTTAAGTAGGCTAACATACATATGTTTGATAGATGCCAATATAACGAATATAACGCCTTCAGAATAAGCCGCAGTTTGAACACAATTCACATGAGGATTAAAACGTTTATACTATCAGTGCCCAAACCGATAGATTTTAAAAGGATCCAACTTAATAATGTCAGCTGCTTCGCTGCTAGCATGCTGAATTATTTGCAAGGACCTTCCTCTGGCTAGACTGCAGTCAATGGCAACTTGAGAGAAATCCTTGCTGCGTGTGTGCGTTGCCATATCAGCGCATCCAGCCTAATCCTTGGCAGCAGAATAAGCCATGAAACTGCTTTGACAAGAACAACCACATCCTTCACATCTTTCACATCCTTTTAACAGGGTTCAATTATAGAAAATTGCGCAAATCCTTCAAAGTTTTGACTGCATACACACACAACAACACAAATATCTACAAGAAGTGCTTGTGTCTTGTATCTTATTAGCGCTCTCAACTTGGCCTGACATTAATCCCCCCACAACTGCTACTCCTCCGCCTACACACACACACACACACAGCTAGAGTTTAGCCCTGAGATGCGTCTGAATTTGTTGCAAGTTGCCTGCGTTTCAACTTCAACTTGGCTGCACATAAGACGATGACGAAGAGGGAAACGGAGACGAGAACGGAGCCAAAGCTGAAGTTAAAGTTGAATACGCCTTTGCTCTGTCAGATTCCTGCTCCCTACAAAACAAATAATATAATAACAACAAACAGTCAAACAAAACCATCAAGTAGAGACAGCTTTCTACAAGTTTGCCGACTGATCAAATACTCTTGAAACAATATTTATATATATATAGAATATATGTATATATAGTAATACAATCCTTAGCAAGTTCTGTCGTACGTTAGAGAGTGGGAAAACTTATCTAATCCAATTCGGTGTAGGTTTTCCATACAGCAATTCATTTAAACCCGACTGCTTCTATATGAGCTGTATACATATGTATATCTACATATATAAATATAGTATATGTATATCTACTTATATAAATATAGTAGTGAAAGTTTAACAAATGCCTGCCTAACTTTAAAAGGCACATTCTGGATCATAAAAATGTATAATGGTTGAAATATATGTAAAACAAATAGGTTTTTGTGGGTTCCCAAAAGGATTATCCTTTGTAATCTATATTATTTAGTTTTATGTATAACAAATTCATTAAGTAAATCAAATTCAAATTGTACAGTTGAAAAGCAGTCGCTGAAACTCATTAATATTTTGTAATTTAAAATGGAAATAAAGCAAAATCATATTTTTTTTAAATTTAAAAAGAATTATTAAGGCTTTTTTTTTAAAAATATAGTTAGGCAATTTGGTCGATTCCAAGATGTACTGCTGAATAAAACGAAAATAAGCAATTGTACCAAGTTTCATGAACAAAGCTGCATAAATAAGAGAGTTCCAATAGGTGGGTACATACATGACCAGTTAAAACAATTCAGATAATCAGCCTAATTCAGTATATGTATACTTTTTACTGTCAGAAATACTGATGTGCGTTACAAACTTTCTGACAGTATTATAATACCCTTTAGAAGGGTATGCGAGAGTACACACATGAGCCGATTCCGAATCTGATTCCAATTGCCGTAGCTGGAACAGATTAAATTCCGAAATTGTTTTTCAGTCCGGCCAACTGGGCAACTGGCTAATTCCCGCATGCAATGAAAGCAATTTTTCTCTACGAGTATTTTTATAAAACAAGCGCGTTGATTTTATCAAGCTTATTATATGGGTCGTGGCTGACGGAGTGTGCGGGGGTAACCGGGATGCAACCCTTTTTTTTGGGCTCTTTTCCCGGGTTCGTTCTTAAGCCGCCTGCAACAATGACAAAGGGGCGACCGCAGCAAGTTGAATGCCACATATCAGACCAGGGCTCAGCTGGCAGCGCGTTGCATCCTGCGCGCCCGCTTGCCGCATACCCCCCGTCCTCGTCACCGTCCCCGTCGCTGGCACTTGCCCCAAGTGCAGCGCAGCGCGAAATTCCACTCATTTTTAACAAGTTCTCGGCCGCTTTTGTTGCCCAACAATGCGAAGGTTAAGCCGGGCCTAGCGAACGGCCAACGGAGCCTCACTTCGTATCACAAAACTTAAGCACCAGCAGCGGCAACTGCCACGGGTCAGGGGTAGGGGGCGAGGGGAAAGGGGCAAGAGGCAAGGGGAACCGCAACTTGCTGGCTTCCTCCTCTGGTATCTTATTTTTTTATGCGTAGCGCTTGAGGTAACTCAAAACGCCGCCAGCAGCCAGCATAAGTTCGAGTACTTGCCAGCAGTTTTGCCACATTGTCAACGTCAGTTACCCTTCGCTCCCCGTCCCACTGTCACCTGCCTCTGCCTCTGCCAGCTTGTTGCCCCTCGTTCACTGCAATCAGCTGTTGCTTTGGCCAGTACCGGGGTCGGGTCTTCAAAGAGCTACCTACGGGTACTTACAATGTTTTGGCACAATTAAAGCCTGCTACTTCTGCTGCTGCTTGCCACTCAGCTGACAGCGCACAGTGGGGCAGAAACTCTAGTCAAGTGCACTAAATAAAAAACCTGTCAATGTTATGATATTTTGTTAGAATGTCCGAGTTGTTAGATTAAAAATAAATAGATATGGAAAGCTTTCATTTATCAAGCGAATTTTCTAATTTGAAATTTCAGTTCTTACACTTTGAATATTGAAAGAATGTTTATAATAAGTTCCTGAATGTTTGGTCACTTTAACATATTTGAGATTGTATTCGAAATCCGAAATCCTCCGAAATCTTCAATATGATCACTGTAATTCGCCTTTTATAAGCCATAAATTTGAAATGACAATATTTAGTAATTATAAAACTATATTAAAAGTCCGTATAATTAAATAAATTGATATTCAAATAAAATAAAAATCCTTTGAAGCACAACAAATAATAACGGTTTTTGACTAAACATTTAAACTAACCTTCTTTTACAAAAGATGGAGATATTTAATACTCTATTTAATTAACGTTGTGTTAAGTTAAGACTGTTTTTTAGTGCAAAAACTGTCTCTAGGACTTATCTTCAAAAATATCACGCGTAATCAGGACCTTAAGTAATAATTATAAGCAATAAATCTTGAATTTATTTATTTATTATCATTATTTATTTTTTGCTCGTCATTTTTATACTGTGTTCCCGAAGAGAAAAAGGGTATATTAGGTTTGCGAAATGTCCGTCTGTCCGTATGAACGCAATTTTTTCCACACCCTTGAAGCTAGAGCAACCAAACTTGGTACACATGTTGGTGTATACCCTCCATTTATAAAGTGTCGAGATCGCCCCACAGCCCCCTTTCTCACCTGTAAATTGGAAAACCTGTATCTTCCACATTTTTAAAGGTTCAGTCACCAAATTTGGCATACAGACTAATGTTCAGATTCCTGACAGATCTGCATCAACAAATTTTGGACTCACCCACTTTTATCTAGCCTAGTTATTTTCACAAATATCACTCTTATTTCATATTGCAGAAGATGCAACAATATCTTAAAATGCAACTTTTCACAAGCTCAGCTCATTTGATAATTTTGTCAGCTTATTTAGTTGCTGTGCCCATTGTACATAGTGGCTTTCGAATAGTTGTTGTTGTTGCTGCTGTCATTATTGTTTGCTTTCTTGTTGCTGTCGGTTTTTTGTAACCTTAGAACTTCTCAAGTTGTAGCTGCCTTTCTCGCCGCCTTTGTAAATGGGCATAATACCGGAAACCCACAACAACGACAACAACGAGAACGACAACGACAACGTCAGCAACAGCGACAGCGACAGCGACAGCGACAGCGACAGCGACAACGCCAACAACAACAACAACAACAACTAGAATAACAGCTGAGCGCTTGGCTTGTGATTCAGCTGCTGAGCGGTTCGGTGGCTCAGCGGTGCGCTCCACTGGCTCTCACTCATTCAAGAACAAAACGTCATGTCCAAAGGCGAGTTAAGGTTTCAGGTCCATCCCCAAACCCAAACCCCAACCCCAACCCCAACCCAAATCCCTAGCCATTGCCCATCGTTGTTGGCTGGTATGAAAAACTTGCCGCTGGTTCCGGTGAAAATCCACTGGTCTTCTACTACTTACGAGTAAACAGCTCGTTTAGCCCAACAATTAATAGAATCCACATCCACTCGACAACTCTACACAGTTTACAACATGTTGTTTGTCTGTCTATCTGTCCGTCTGGCTGTCTTATTGTTTGTTTGTTTGTTTGCTGTAACTGGCAGCATAATTACCACATATTTTCTGTAAGTGGCACAACGCAAAAGTTCCCATTTAGCCTGAAGTTGTTGCCACTTACCACTTGCGAGGCACTTCCCAGCGACTGCACGGGAAATGAGATTCATTCTTTGCTTTTTGCCACACCACTGAAATTGCCCGCAGTTGAGATGAGTTCAACTTCATCCATCTATGGGCAGTTCCTCCACACGGCTAATTACTAAGCTAAGAGCTGTCTTCCAACCTACCTGTATCAAAAACAATATCAAACATACATGCTGCCTCATACAGTAGATGAGTCAGAGTCTTATCTATTGTCAAAGGTGATTTCTTCTTTAGAGTACCTATGTACCTTCATTAATCTCAATTCAAGTCAAATTCGGCTCAGATTCAGGAAATAATCTATTAATTTCCTATCCTATATTCCTATATCCTATATATCATATGTATATCATATGCTCTGCTATAGTCCTTTGATAATCTCGATATGTAGTCTTCTAATAATCACTATGAAATGTTATTCCAAGTATTTCTTGTTTTAACTATTCTCTGAAGACGATCATTATTAATAATCAATTTTTATATAACTTATTGAAAATGTATTTATTAAATTATTGACTTCATAATGCTTATTTATTATTATTTTTTTATTTATTCACAACGGCAAAACAGTGCTGCCTCGAATTAAAAAATATAATTTATAACATACTACATTCATGGAAATAATTAAAAGCTTACACAAAATCACATTTGAATCTAATAACGAGAACAAAAATGTGAGGGAATTTTAATTAGATAGAAAAAATTTAAATGTTTGTAACTCTGTCGCAAAATTTGAAGAAGAATCCCATAATATATATATGCTCCTGAAGAGGACGGTGAAATAAGTCGATTTAGTTATTTTTTTATATCTGTCTATCAGGCTTCAAGATATACTGAGGCAACTTGGTAGTGAGGTGATCAGAATTTTCTGCAGAACTAACTGTATGCCATCACTATATCATAGCTTCCAAGCAAGCGATGGAACCCTTTTAATAACAAGCCCTTAGGAAATTTCAAAAGTTGCGATTATCATTCTATTTGATGTATTTCAGACCGATTTGATTAAGTGTAAGCCACTTTATGTACAAAATAGCTTCTGTATATGTGCATCAAAAGATTTATTGAGCTTATAACTCCTAAGCTAGCCAGTAATTTGCAGCACATTAAATGGAAACTAATTAATGCGGCCGTTTGTAATCAGTGTTCGAAGTTCCAAACTATAATTATAGTTATATTAAATTAAGCCACTGCCATATCGAATTGACCCACCACAGATCTAAATGCCATAATTAATGCCCTCACAACGTTGGCGACTACTGTGCGGGGGATTGGGTTCGGGATCGTTATTTGGATGGGGGCGGTTCTTTGCTGCATTTGAAGTAATTTACATAATTTTATAATATGCAAATTGGCGCCAGGCAGATCGAAGATAAAGCCTATTAAAACCAAGCTAACAAATCAGCAGAGTCCGGCGGTTGGGGGGTCCAAACAAATTGCAGATCGGTATCTTTTGATGCGTAATTAATAACTGCGCGTGAAAAACAATGAACTGCGGAGGGAAAAAGGGAGAAACCAGAGGAAACAGCGACCACGCACACACATGAGTTTCGGGCAAGGGTTAGGGCCAGATACTTTGGTTGGGGAGCTGGACTGTGTCCAGGTAAGCAACAGCCTATGTATCTGTATCTGTATCTAGTATTTGTATTTTTGTAATATGAGAGCTGCGAGCCGCGTCCCCCGAATGAAAACTGGAAACCACAGCCGAGACAAATTCAATAGAAAAATCTTGTGAACACAAAAAGAAAACGACAACAAGTTGTAAAGAAAAGTTGCTACGCAGAATGAGTTGCATTGTTGATGTGTTGCAGCTCCCTTCAGATACAGATACAAAGGTGCGCGGGGAAGAGAACAAAAGGAAAAACCCTTGGGACATGTCGTGGAAAAGCCGGACCGTTGTAAGGAAAACTTTGCTCAAGGGTGAGCCTAAGACTTGTTTGTTTGTTATTGTTGTTATTGTCAGATAGAGAGAGGGAGACGGAGAGAGGGTGCTCCCTACTTACGACCCTTTCGAGGGGTGTGTGCGAGCAGCTTTATTGATAGATTGCAATTTCTCAGCAACATGCAGCAAAACAAAAGCCAACCTATTGTTCCAATCTGAATTTGGATTTCTAAAGAACTATCCCGAAATAAATTTGCGTAACAATAAACTTTTAGTACGCTGATTTATAGATATTTAATAAAGCGCTTTCCCAGGCTGTTCTTAAGCTTCAGGAACCGCTACTTTTGGCATTTGCATGATAAAAGGTGTGAGGAGCAGGCACTCGATAAGGAGGGTTCCTTCCGCGTACTTTTTTCTGGGTGTGTTCCCTGGCAATAATAACAAGCATTTGCTGATTATCTCGTCAGGAGCATGGCACACATCTATCCGCACACCAACCAACCCCAGCCCGGAAATGCAAGTTTTTCACAAATTTCACATCTTTTCTTTTTGTTTACTCGCCGCCTTTCAGCGAGCGAAATTATGACGCAATTTATAGTTTTTATTGTCGTTCTATGATTTTTCGGTGCCTTTGTTGAAGGATTTAAAAAAGCATAACTAAGATTTATTTCCGGATATGTGAAATTTACACCATATGCCGCAATACAGTGCCGACTTTCCCAGCTGGCCAGGCACCAGAACCCTGCCAACTTCCTATCCAGTCAGGAAACTCAGGGGCGGGGCGATTGTAAAGAAAAACTTTTGTGTTTCCTTATGTGAGAGTATTAAATGCCCGCTACATGGGAAAATCGTAAAATATATCCCCAAAAAAAAGAAAGGAAAGCCGATTGGGCTTTCTAAGGCTTAAAACTTGTTTATGACGGACCATTTATAAATTAAGCCAACAAGTCGAATTTCTAAAGTGAAATAAGTGCGTTAAGTTACGCAAAATGTTTCAAAAGAACGTTTATCATCCTTCATGTTTTACCACCTGCGAACATCGTTAAAAGCAGCTTGCAAATCACATGAAAGCTCTAAGAGAGATTTATGGCAAAGCTCCACTAATAATAAAGAAAAGTTGTACTCCTTGTACATACTATTATGCTAAAAAGAAACAATCTAACCTACAAATCTGAAACTAGCCGTAAATCAAATAGCTATTAAGTCAATATTAGCAATAAAACAAGGTTTCTTTTTTCCTGGGAACTGTAAGATTGCAATCTTTATGCTACGTTTTATGAATGAAAATCATAATTTAGTGTTTCGCATTTCCATATCAAAAATTGCATCACCAAAAACAAGTGCTTTGAGTTTAGTTTCTTATCTCTGAGAAAATTGTTGAAAGAAAAATATCACGACAATTACACATAATTCATCTGTGAAATTTGATATCAGTGGGCCAGGCCGGCCACATTACGTAATGGAAATGACGAAACAATATTTTATCCCAATAAAATATGAAAAATTACGACTGCATGCCCAAAACTTAGTTTTATCGCCGTCCATAACTCAGAGCCTCATCGGAAGAACTTGTTCCCCGCCATGTGTAATCCAATACCAGAACATAAAGTGCGCAAGATATGCTACTCGTTAGGTAGGTCTGTTGTATTTCTATGTAAATATCATACGGAAATTTATGCTACTTGCCCGATTCTAGTGTCAACGCTCGGCGTATAAATAACCAATTTTAGTTTACGACTTGGCTGACCTTCGGCTGACCTGGGGAAATACAAAACCCAACTCGGGCCGGAGCATAACAATTTGTAATATTTCAAGCAAATAAATAGATCATTCCAACACAGAACGCACAGCAGCATAAATAAGTACGTACAATGTTGGAAGACAGTGTTGGGCATTGTCTAATTTAAAATATTCTGAAAAACAGTTCTTAATTAGCTTGTGCTCAAAATCTTTTGATTTGTGTGGCAACAAGTTAAGCAAAAGCTATTAAAATGGGAATACATAATAAATAATAACATGTGTAAATGTCATTAAATATTAAGTATCTTAAGAAACTAAGCATATTTCTAACTAATATTCCTAGAATAAGCAGATTATCAGGAAATTCTTTATCAAAATACTTATATTTTTCATTAAAAGGAAACTATCTAAGAAACAGCAGGAAAACAGGAAATTTTTCCTGAAATTTATCCTTAATGAAATATTTTTCCTTAGAAGGGGAGAGAGCGGGAGAATAAAACAAAACAGATGAAATGAAAATTCTTTTTGGAATTTCTGTATGTTATCAACATATTAATTCAATATTTGTAATTTAAAAGCGGAAAAACAAAAAATTAAAAGCTGTGCATTCTATATAGCTAAAAATATATACTTAATATCTGGAAGAAGAAGTCCAGCACTTATAGGATGAAAAAATAATAAATATGAGTGACAATATAATAAATTTGAGCTATTTCTGAATATTTCATTGGGCATATGTCTGGCGACTGTTTTCGAAATGAGTTTGCTCCGAATGTGGCCCATGATATCATCCATCCATTGTTCTGTCATTAACTATATAGAAGCCTGTACTACCCGTCAGTCTATCTGTCTGTCCAGCTGGTTAGTTGTCACTGCTGCTTATGTGTAATAAATATGTTGCCAGCAATTTCAAAATTAAGAAAAATATTTCAATTTATTGTGCAGTCGACCACAGCTGCGCAGCTGGTTAAACGGGCGCAGCCTCCGCTGCCCCCCCGAGTCCCGCCGTGCCACTGGTTGCCAGAGAGGCACATGCTGTCGACAGGCTATGGAACGAGGGGACGGTTGGGGGTACAGTTGGACAGACAAACTGCAACATAAATCATTTTCATCTTCGTTACAAGTTGCATCGAAGCGTTTGAGTTCGCGTACTTGCCACATGCTGCCAAATGTTGAGAGGTTTTTCCTTTAAGGCGTCTCTCTGCATCGCTGCATTTTCCAAATATACCCGGCCACCCGTTCCCCGTTCCCGTTCCCGTTCCCTTGTCGAAGTGCATGCAACGCCTACGATCCGTTCTCGTTCCCGTTGCTGTTGCCGATCCCATGATTTTTTTTTTGCCGCCGCAACGCCTTTGATTTATGGGCCAGCTTCCAATATGATTATGCTGTATCCAAAATATTCGAGCGCTAGAATATGTGGCCATGTATTTTCGAAACTAGCAACAGATTCGAACATTTTTCCTTCTCTTCTTCTGAAAAATTGTCGCTTCCATACCCTAAACAGGGTATAATTGTTCTAACATGCAATGTGAACATGTCTCTTTTATAGTTACATATAAATATAAACTTATGTAAATTCTTTGTATATAAATTCTATAGTCTGACTGCCTATATAAACTCTATAAGTTGGGATAAACATCTTGAAAAGGTTCTATTTCATATTCTGCATACATCGGAACCACCTGAATTGAAACAATTATTATCCTGATATGAAATTTTTAAATATGCCTGCTAGGGTATTTATTCTTCGGATATTTTATCCTATTTTGATTCGAAGTGGGTTAGCAATAGATGGTAGGAGATGCAGGGTGTTCTGGGCTTTACCATACTCGATACCATTCTATTTTAATTAAAATTTAAGTTGCCAAAAAATGTGATGTGATTTATGAGGGCAGCTTCGATGCAATAGCAGCGATTCCTAATCGAAGCCTGTGGAATTGGGTGCTAGAAATATGAAATCGAAAAATAATATTTTGTGGTCTGCCAGAAATTCAAATATTTACATGAGCCGCTGCCGATGAAAAATATTTGAATATTTATGTAAGGCAACCAAAGAATGTGAAAATAAAGCTCGTCCTAGGGGATTTGTTTAATTTTATATACAAAAGGGATTTATGAATGTGGATACATACACTTAAAATAAATACTAGCATAAATATAGTTATATTTACTCATTTATTATCAAGTCAACAAAGTCTTTCCGAAGAACCACCTTAAGATACAAAGCTTTCTTCTGGTCTTCTCGTCTCTTCTCTTTTCGTTCTACTCTTCTACACTCTTTCTTCAATTCAGCTTCGTTATGTTACTGGTAAAATCAAGACACAAAAACATAACCTCAGCATCGCATAAATAAATCTGTCAAGTGTTGCGCATAAATATCTCGGCAACATGTTGTTCAGTTTTTAGTTGTTGCCTGAGGATGTTGTTGTTCTCGTTGTTGTTGTTCTCGTTGTTGTTGTTTTGGCTGTTGCTTTAATTAAATGCTGCAATCAAGTGCGTAGCGCGATATTTCCAATGAAAAATTACAACAAAAAGTAGCAAAGGCAACAAAGACACAGCCAGCGATGGTGGAGCGGGTGAGGGGCGTTTCGGTGTGGGGCGGGGCAAGGGGCGAGCGCGCAGTGCGTTCGCCATTTGGCCGCGGGCTCCGCCTCATGTTTGTGCATTGAGAAAATTGTGTCCGTTGCACATTTGTTGACTTTGCCACTTGCCTGCGAGTTGCCCCCGCGCCGGCCGTCGCCCCCGTCTCGCGCGGACCCTCGTCAAAGTGCCGTTTGCTTGCGACCGCATCGCAAGTGCCCCCTAGCCCCGCCGCCGAACCGATTGTCCCTGTCCATGGTTGCTGCCCTAACGAACGGCCCCAGTGAATTAAATTCATAATTAATGCGTTGCATGCACGCACACACACACTCACACACACACTTACACACACACACGCACACACACACAGATTACGGACCACGGACACGTAGCAGCTACCGTTGCCTCTTTGTTGCCTGACACGTTTATTAAAACTGATTTTTCATATAAATGCGCATAGCCCAGGAGCGGGTATATCAGATATGGCATGCGTTTAGTTCCTATGTCATATACATACCTACTTAGATATAATCTAAATATATGTATATTAGATTATTATAACTTAGGTTAGCCATAGTTTTAACTAAGCTGCTATTAAATCAAATCAAATAAATAGATTATTGTAATAATAAGTTGTTATTTATTTTTAATTTTTTTAATTTTAAGAGCATTTTTGGAAATTGGTGCTATTATTTTTTCGGCATTTTTTGGCACTTTTCTATCCAAGTTGAAAAAAAAAATTTTGGTAACGATTCCAAGAGCCAAATTACTTTTTTCGTATAGGGAAAATACTAAGCAATATACTAAAAATCATCATTTGAAAAAATCCCAACTGTAATCGGTTGCTTTTTGATCAATAAGTGGAGCTATTTTTTCCGCAGCTGTACCTACATAGATATATTATAAATATATGTATATCAAATGATTATAATTTATTTATTTATTTATTTACGAAGGCAAAACAGTGCTGCCTCGAATCAAAAACAAGTAAGAATGCTATAGTCGAGTATACCCGACTACGAAACTCCTGTACCCAGGTCAAATATTTCCGATCGCATCTTCGTTAACTTACACATACATACACAGATACGCACACGCACGAGCCACAGCGCAAGCCAGGCATTTTAAGTTGTGACTGTGCTTCTTCTTCCCCTTGCTGCAGCACTGAATCTTCTTTCGTGAATAACTTAGGTGTTTATTATCCGATCGACTTGAAATTTGGACAGTAGATTAAGAGGGACTAAAGTATTGGACATGCCAAATCTTAAAGCTATATCTTGAAAATTGTAACTGTAAAACGGTTTTTATCGAATAGCGGGGGAACGGGGGGAGATATCTCAAATCTAAAATAAACTTGACCTGCTCCCGCTATACACGAACCTACATTCCAAATTTGGTGTCTCTAGCTCTTATAGTTGCTGAGATCCTTGCGTTCATACATACGGACAGACAGACGGACAGACGGACAGACGGACAGACGGACAGACAGACGGACATGGCCAAATCGAAATCTCTTTTGATACTGATCAAGAATATATATACTTTATAGGGTCGGAGATGTCTCCTTCTGCCTGTTACATACTTTTGCACAAATCCAATACCCCCTTTTTACCCATTTTATGGGTACAGGGAGTAAATATAATATAATACATAGATATAAGGAAAACATTTTAAAAGCCTACGCGAAAATACAATTGAAATCTAATAACGACAAGATAATGAAGAGCTAGTTATGAAAAAAAAGGCTTATAGAATTTATGGATAATTTAAAACTAAAGAAGAAGAATAAAGAAGACAGTAGGAAAAAATGAAATGAAATGAAATCTCCAACCCGGTGGGGGAAGTTTTATTAGCCAGTCTGGCAAGCTGTGCCCCAGCTCACAGCGAGGTTGGTTAGAGATTACATTAAGGAAAAAAGGATCTAGGAACGGGTAGGGATGGGAAAGAATAAAAGAGTTATAGAGTAGAAAATAGGAAATAAAGCGGGACATAGAATGGGCAATCTCCGACCCGACGGGGGAAGATTATTTGCCACACTGGCAAGTTGCGCCCCTGCTCCCAGCTGGGATTGGCCAGAGATTACCCGTAGGTGATTCAAAAGAGCAAGCTTAATGGAGGGAAGAGAGAGTTCCGAGGAGAGAACATGAAAAACAGAATTGTACTGTGTGCATAGTACACGAAAAGGATTGTGTAAAGCGAAATCAGTAGTGCATGTAGGAAGAGATAAGGGAATAAAATTTCTAGTAGGTCTACAAGGGACAGAGAAATTAAGACGACTTAAAAGAAAGGGAGAATCTATGTCGCCACTAATCAACTTATGTATAAAAACCACACCAAGTGTTATTCTACGGTTAGCTAATGTCGGAAGATTTAAAAGTAAGAGTCTACTGGGATAAGATGGCAGACGAAGATTAGGATCCCAATTTAAATCTAAACTTAGGTTAGCCATAGTTTTAACAAAATTTTAACTATCTACCCTCGACTGTAATTCGAAACCCAGTTGGTATATATTTGGCTTGTAACTACTTTTAATCTAGCCAAATTATTATTAATTATAGCCATCTAAATTTTCATGTTGCCATTTTAAAAACAAATTTTTTCTTAATCTACTGGGCCACAGAAACTCATCAGCTAAGCAAAAGTAAACAATTCCATAGCTCTTTTAAAAAAGTACTTAAAATGTTTTTGCTGAGATTACACATGTCAGATTACTGGCATTGAATTAAGTCTTATCTTGACTTTAGATGTAAATGAAGAATATTTTTAATAAAGCCTAACCATTAGATTTGTTTACTATTATACAAAAACCAAGCCCTTAGTATGTCTTTTAACTCCTGTGAGTTAAGTCTTACACTTACAAACCCTAAACTGCACATCATAATTAAAAACAAAACGGCTAAAATAATAAATGAAAAGGTGGCATATTAATTGAAATCTTAATAAGGGATTATTTTATGGAAATTGTCTGTAATTTCTGTAAAAATTCAGCAAATTTTCAGCAAACAAATTCATTTATTAACCTTTTTACTCCCTGTACCCATAAAATGGGTAAAAGGGGGTATTGGATTTGTGCAAAAGTATGTAACAGGCAGAAGGAGACATCTCCGACCCTATAAAGTATATATATTCTTGATCAGTATCAAAAGAGATTTCGATTTGGCCATGTCCGTCTGTCTGTCCGTCTGTCCGTCTGTCCGTCTGTCCGTCTGTCTGTCCGTATGTATGAACGCAAGGATCTCAGCAACTATAAGAGCTAGAGACACCAAATTTGGAATGTAGGTTCGTGTATAGCGGGAGCAGGTCAAGTTTATTTTAGATTTGAGATATTTCCCCCCGTTCCCCCGCTATTCGATAAAAACCGTTTTACAGTTACAATTTTCAAGATATAGCTTTAAGATTTGGCATGTCCAATACTTTAGTCCCTCTTAATCTACTGTCCAAATTTCAAGTCGATCGGATAATAAACACCTAAGTTATTCACGAAAGAAGATTCAGTGCTGCAGCAAGGGGAAGAAGAAGCACAGTCACAACTTAAAATGCCTGGCTTGCGCTGTGGCTCGTGCGTGTGCGTATCTGTGTATGTATGTGTAAGTTAACGAAGATGCGATCGGAAATATTTGACCTGGGTACAGGGAGTTTCGTAGTCGGGTATACTCGACTATAGCATTCTTACTTGTTTAATATATGTATATTTTATCAAATTCGAATTTAGTCATTTATTGTAGAGTATACACTTTTCACTATCTTGGAATGAATTGTATTTTTGTTTTTGTTGCGCCTTGCCTCAAGCATATTTCATGCAATTTTTATTTTATTGTCGTTGTCGTTGTTGCTTTTGTGTTTGTTTGCTCCTTAACATTTTACATTTTACATTTCACATTTTTTATGCTTAGTTTTGACTTTGTGCCAAAAGCACGCAATTTGAATTTATTTCGCGTCTGTTATTTTCCGTTGCACGCAATTTTGACCTTATACCAATTACAACAACGGGGGAAAATAATCTATTGCATTTTTAATCCATAGAAGAGGTGCTGAAAAAACATTTCTAAGATTCTATGATGATAAAGTTGCTTATTAATATGGATAACATTCAAAGTAATGAAAATAAATTATATTTAGAATTCTTAATATATGTATGAACAGAAGGCCTATAAAACTTATATTCATACAAAGGATAGTTTTGGTTTATTATTTAATTTGAGTTAAGTAAATTTAAATTAAGCAAACATAAATGCTGCGCATTCATTTGTTATACAATTAAATAATAAACATTTTATATACACATATTTTTGATAAGGTATTCTATAATTAAATCGTATTCAAATTAGGTATAATGCGATATAATACTTCTTGGAATATGCAAACAACTTTAATGGCTTTAATTGTGGGTATCGTTGTTGTTAACTTTAACTCTGCAGAGGTGTGCAATTATTTATTTGCATAAGGAAAAGCCCAAACGGAAAAACGGCACGTAAAAATGCATTTAATTATAATTATTGGTCTTCCACTTAGTTGCCCATTCCCTCAAGGCTCCCCCTCGCCTACTGCCACAACACTCTAGCTGTGCTTTTTATTGGTCTTTTCAATACCCAGTAATTGCAACACAAACTGGTAATACAGCCACGTTTGTGGCTAAACAAAAAATATGAAATTACCACATGTATATGCGTATGTATGAGTGCAAATGTAAGTGTATTAGTGCAAGCGCTGCGAGATCTGCTTTGAGCTGACAAAGCGTCAGCGTGCGTGTGCTCTGTGCGTGTGAGTATAGCCTGAGGTAGGACTGCTTCAAAGTGATTTAAGCAGTGGACTCAGTTCATGTAGTTAATTTTTACATTTCCAATATATGTATATCCTTAACAAGCGTCTTACTTTTCCGAGTCTGTGAACTTCTCTTAGCACTGACTAATTAAAAGTTAGTTTTGCTTTTGCTGAATACTTTAATGTGTTGCGAGGAATCTTAGGCTCGGTCAATGCATTCTGTTATTTACGGCGACGAGGCAGGAAAATTATAGTAAATATAAATAATAAAACAAAGTGCACAGCAGGCAAATGATAAAGTGCATTAAAATGCACGCAATTGCGGGAACGGAGGTGGATCTGAAGATGCCACGCCTCCAAGCCGCATTTAAATTGCATGGCACGCAACAGGACGCACGAGTCGATAAATTTTTTAAACATTTTTTTTGTTTTTGCTTTTGTTTTGCCCTCTTCTATGGCCAGTGCCGTTGAGAAATCTTTTGCATCGTGAAAATGGGGAAAATGCACATGGGTGTAGCCTCTTATTATCGCAACTAATTTATTCAACAGGCTGGCAGGCCAAGAGTTACCGCCGGCCAGCAGAGTCCCATAAATTTTGCTTATGGCTTAAAGAATTGGCCGCAATTCGGAGTGACCCCATTGAAGTAATTGTATAAAGTTTATAGCTCCTGGCCATCCAGTCACATACTCGTAAATATACATTTTAATTGTATTCGTATTCCGCAACAGTGTGATTTTTCTTTTTATTTGGCTCTCCTTTTTATTGTTTAAAATAAAATATGGCTGAAATCCTAAGAACTTTGACAGTGGTTCGGTTCACCGATTTATATTATGATTATCTCGGTTTGGTTTGTGAACCTTGCTTTTGCACCTGGATATGGTTCGGATACGGACTACTTATTGGAAAGCTACATGAAACGAAGGTTAGAATAAAAGTGGAATTCTGGCTATGAACTGGTTCGGCTTAAAAGCTGCTGTCAGCCCCATTTCTGTTCCAGCTACATAACTGCATTTTCTCAATTTAGAAAAGTTCTTGTTCAGATGTGTTGACATGTAAAAATGTTCTGACTAAACATAAATCTTATAAGGAATCATAATACATTGGTGTATTATAACAAATTTCATTGTATATGTCCTACATATATCCCTTCAATAACATGTCTGTAGTTTTTCGTTTGTTGTTTTGTCTGTTCAAACTTTTTTTGCAGGACAAAGAACACTTTTTTGGAAGTGTCAGAACCATTTAATTGATCATCAAGAGAAGCTCATAAAAATGAGGCTCTGTCTCCAGTCTCGAGAGCTGCAAAGAAAGGTAAACAAATACTAAAATGCCCACTTACTCGGGCTGGCCGTCCTTAGGGTCTGGAAGTGAGGAGGAGAGGTTGGCCGCATGCGGAACCCTTGAGGCACGTACCCCGCTGTGTCTGCTGGCATGCAACAGTAGCCAGTGGGTAACAGGCCAAGTTTCATGTTGTGTTCGTAGCCCCCCCCCTTTGCCCTTAGCCAGCCAGCACGCCGCCACTGTCCTTGGGGTCTGCAGCAGCATCTGCATCTTCGCGGCATCTCAGCGCATGTCATGTCTCGTATCTTTTGTGCTAATCGTAAATAACTGTCGAAATTTTTTGCTACTGTATGTGATTTGCACATGGCACATGGAGGATGAAAAGGAGTTTGCCAAGTGGTTTTCGTATTGGCTTTTGGATGCTGCAGCCCCATTATTGTTGTTGTTGTTGTTGCTGTTGCTGGTGTTATCTTTTGACGTTGCCTCGAACTCGAACTGGGACTCTGACTCTGACTGGGACTGAGACTGGCGACTGAGTCTGGCAGTTAAGATGGCCTCTTTATATGCGCACCTCAAAAACAACAACAACAACAACAACAGCCAGATACTTAACTTTTTTGCACAGTCTTGAGGACGGGGCACACTTATTGCCACGCAGCCCAAGAAAAGAACCAGAAATCGGAGTTGAAGCTGCAACTTTGTGGCTGAAGTTGGGCCTGGCAGTGGATAGCGAGAGCTGAGTGAAAAACATGTTTGGTTATAATTCTTTTTATTTTTTTTCTTACCTTTTTTATTTATATTTTATTTTTTTGTTGCCGTTGTCGTGCGTTTTTTTTATGCTTTGCTTTCTTTGCGTTTTGGACATGTATCTGAAAGATACTTTTTTGTGTGCCGTGCTTGATGACGCTGACAAAGGTCTGTCGCCCCAGCCTCAGACCCCAGACCTCAGACCCCAGCAGCGACCCCAACCGTAGCCATACGCGATTTTAATGAAGCACTTAAAAAGCATAAATGAAAATAAAAACCCAACAAAGGCAACATACAGCAGATAGCAGAGAGCGCAGATAGAACCCCACTGCCCTCCTCAACCTTCAGCCCTCTCAAAGTCCCATGCCCATTCCCAGTACCAGTTTCAAGCCCATCTTCAGAACGACAATTGATGTGGAGCCTGGCCCTGCCTGCCTGTCTGTCTGCCAGCCTGCCCCGCCCCTGATGTGCCTAGCCCCAGCTGCCCAGCTCCAGCTCCAGCTCCAGCCGCAGATACATTACGTTCTCTTTTTTTACTGTCTAAGTTTTGCCTATGAGCAGAGTTCGAGTATCTCGTGCCTGCGCCTCGAAATTAATTCTAATCTAGCAAATTACGTTGGCCCTGGGTAAGGCCGAGGCGCTCAGGACCATTTATGCCGTCATAAAAATTAAAGACACCGCTTCCAGATAAGTGCGTGTGCGTTCACATATCTCGCAGATACCCAAACGCACCCAGTAGCCAATAAAACGACAAACATTAAAAACATTAACAACAGCATTAGAAATGTCCCCAACAAGACCCGTTGCCATCGGCTGGATAGGAAGAGTCGCCAGTGTCATGGCATTGAATAATTGATGAATGAAGAAGATGTGCGTATACTTATATGATAAGCAATGCTGATCTCAATGTGACCCAGCCAGCAATCTAAGTCCAATTCATGTCTATATTATTCCCAGTAACGGGGCACAATCACGTACTAAGCACATTGAGGAGAGCAATCATTAAGATCTCTGTTATAATTTTCTCTTCAATTGCCATAAAACTAATCAGAACTTTAACCCAGACATTGAGGAAGCAGAATATTTAATTTTTATCCATATTCTGATTTATTCTAATTCTTTTGCATAACAGTTCTTATAGAATCACTTTGTTATCTTTATATACCGACCATACTAAATTTGATCATAAATTGTTTTGATCTCTGTAATAATTTTCTCTTCAATTGCCATAAAACTAATCAGAACCTTACCCAGACATATTCTGGAGCTTTATTCTTTTGCATAACAGTTTTTACTCCCTGTACCCATAAAATGGGTAAAAAGGGGGTATTGGATTTGTGCAAAAGTATGTAACAGACAGAAGGAGACATCTCCGACCCTATAAAGTATATATATTCTTGATCAGTATCAAAAGAGATTTCGATTTGGCCATGTCCGTCTGTCTGTCCGTCTGTCCGTCTCTCCGTCTGTCCGTCTGTCCGTATGAACGCGTCGATCTCAGCAACTACAAGAGCTAGAGACACCAAATTTGAAATGTAGGTTCCTGTATAGCATACGCAGATCAAGTTTGTTTCATATTTCAGATATCTCCCCGTTCCCCCGCAAATCGATTAAAACCGTTTTACAGTAACAATTTTCAAGATATAGCTTTAAGATTTGGCATGTACAATACTTTAGTCTCTCTTAATCTACTGTCCAAATTTCAAGTCGATCGGATAATAAACACGGAAGTTATTCACGAAAGAAGATTCAGTAATGCAGCGAGAGGGGGAAGAAGAAGCACAGCCACTTTTGCCGCCTGTGTCTGTGCGTCTTTGTGTATGTGTGTGTGTATGGGTAAGTGGACTTAGATGTGATTGGATGTTTTAGACCTGGGTACAGGGAGTTTCGTAGTCGGGTATACTCGACTATAGCATTCTTACTTGTTATAGGATTAAATTGTTACCTTGTTATACTATAATATCAACAATAAGGGGTAGCCCTTCTAAATATCATCATCAATTCTTTCGACCAACGCTTAATGAAGCTTGGGATCTAGATATCCAAATCTCGGATATCCAAACCCTCAACCGACTCAATTCGAACAAGTGGCTTACCACTAATAATTGAATAATTGTATAGCCATTCACCTATAAAAATACAATAATTTACACTTACCACAATTGAAAACTGTCAAACTTGTAACCCTTGAACAGATAGGACGATAGACAAAGTTTTCATCATAGGCATATTACATCAGCACCTACTCGTTTTACGGATTAACTGTATTTGTTTAATTGAAAAAGTTATTTGTTAAATCGGTCAGTAGTATAATTCTTCCAGAATTCGTGTATTGCAGATTGTTGTTAATATCATCGTTAATTAACGTACAAAAAATGATTATTTAATCTTGAAATTCCATAAGAAAAAGTTATAATCAGTATCAGTATTTAATTTATTTATCTGAGATCAAATACAACTCTGATTTCAATTTATTTGAGAAATCAAACTGAGCAAAATCAGTGAAGCAACTTCAGAGCCATTTTGATCAAATTATAATAATCACAATAATAAAGCAAAAACAAATAGGAAAATTTATGGTTGTAGCTGATTCTATGTTCAAAACATTACGCTTATACGAATTAGTACAATTCCCTTCTCAAGAGTATTACGAACTAATTTGCAGCACTAATAAGAGCACCCTACTAAATAGTGAAGCACCCTGATGAATTGCCCAAACTTGTGAACGTTTTCTCGCCTACTTTTGTTGTTGCTGCTGGTTGTGTTGGCAAAACGAACGCAGTGGGTGCGCTGTGCGCTGATATACACGCAACTGTAGGGGCTCATGCGTGTGTGTGTGTGCTAGTGTTGTGCGTGTGGGGCAATTGTGTGCAGTTGCAGTTGCTGCGAAATACATAGGTTCATTGCACGTAGGCCCCCAAAACGACCAACTGGCCGACCGACCGCCCATTCGTCAGTCCGTACGCGATTGTTGTTGTAGTTTTACAATAGTTGTTGCTTTGTTTGTTGCTGGCCGTTTAGTCAGCCTGGCCGGGTTTTGCTCAGCTGCTTCTGCGGCTGCGGACTGTGCTTTGGCGTCTCTGTCGCTATTGCTGTTGCTGTCGCCGTCGCATCGGTCATCGTGCATTTTGCTCTGTTTGCGTGCCTGCATTTTGCTCAGCACTCATTGCCGTTTGCCGCTGCTCTTTTGTTTCGTATTCGCGGAGAGCGCAGCACGAGTTTTGCCTTTGCTTCTAATGCGGCCCGACTGCTCCAAGCCGACACCGTGGCCACCTTCAACAGTGCGACGAGGCTGTGGCAAACACACATACACAGTTAGCCAGACGCAGAGTAGTCACTCACACAGGCACATGCAAGTGGCCCCAACGTTGACGTTGACGCTAGCGCTGGCGTTGGCGTCGCTGTTGTTTATCGTTGCCTTTCTTTTGCGCGCTGCCGACGTTTGCTTGTTTCAATTTTTTCTGTTTTTTCTTTTAGTTCATTTTGCTGTTGGTTTTTTTTTGCAGCTCTGTCTGCTGTTCCATAAGGTTTGCTGCTTCTGCTTCTTCTTCTGCTGCCGCTGCTGTTGTTTTGTCTCTTTGGTCTCGTTGCCTTTGTCTGTTTTGTTGTGTGCGCTTTGGTCGTCGAGCCGTCTTATGTATGGATATAGTACAGCACCAGTCTCCCCCGCCCTCACCGGCACCTACAGGCACACATACTGGCAAACATTCTGTAAAACTGACGTCGCTGTCGTCGTCGTCGCCGTCGTTGCTGCTGCCGAACTGTTGCTGCTTTTTTTGCACATTCTGTCTGTTCTCTCTTCTCGCTTGCATTTTGTGTATCTCATCTCGTGTGCGCTTTCGCCGCTTTTGCGCTGCTTTTGCCTCTGCCACATTGCTTTCCAATCTCTCGGCATCGCTGCGCCCCAACAACAACAAAGGCAACAACAACAAAACCAACAGCAACAATCGCCGCCGTCGTCGTCGTCGCTGGCGTCGTCGTTGCCCCGACGTCGTCATCGTTTTCTCTATTTTCCTCAATCGCTTTGCCTTTTCATTTTCAATTCGCATATTTTGCAAACTCTACTTTCAGTTATTCGCCGATAATTGATGTCAAAGGACGCAGTTGTGCTCCGCGTCCGCTGCTCTCGCCGCCGCCACAGTCGCCGTCGCCTCCAGTTCCATACCACATCCACATACTCCATATCCATATCCTGTCGCGATGCCCAAGGAGGATCCTTTCGTGAATCGCGCTCAGCTGCTAAAGGCCATCAAGAAGTATCCAGAGATTTGGGACTCCAACAACAAGCTGCACTTGTGCCGCAGCGTCACATCGCCCATGTGGAACGAGATCGCCGAACAGTTTGGCGGTCATGTGCCTACAGGTGAGTGCGACAAAGATGGCCATATTGTGTGTGTACTCACGAGCAGAAGCAATGAAACAATATAAGCCAAGTTTCTACCGGGCTGCAAGCTCGAGCTGTGTTTTGGTTTTGCATGCCGCTTGTTGCTGCTCTCTTGCTCTCCCGCTCTCAGCTGTTTCGCTCGCCGCTCTGTGTGCGTGAGCTTACGTTTGTGTGTGTGAGTGAGTAGTCTAAAAATAAATTCATACACCCCATGTCATAGGTAGAACAATACTCAATTGCCAATTGGGCTTGGGCTCGATAGGCTAGTGAATATTAGATGAGTAACTTCCAAGATGTTCCAACAATCGATAGTTTTAGTTATTGATAAGTAAAACATCGGTACAATCCATAGGTACTATTACAAAATTAGTTACGTTCAACTAAATATACATACATACATATACATACACATATGTACATATGTATGTAAATAAAAAACAAGAAAGGATTGCTCCCATCAAGGGACCTTAATTTAGCATTATATATTTCTTCTCTTGCTTGTAGGCATGCTTAAATATTCCGTTTTTATTCCTTCGGTTCCTTCTTCCATACAGTGAAATTGCAGTCGATTTGGAGCCAAATGAAGTATCACTATCACAATCTGGTGCATCGCCAGATCCTGCACAAGGAGCGCTTCAATACCAAGTGGGAGCACTTTGAACCCATGTCCTTCATGTATAACATAACTGTGGCCAAGATTGTGGGCGCTCAGACGGGCTCTGGCAGCTCCGATCCCACTCCGCCAAGCGAATCAGAGCTCTCGGTGGGCGGCTCACCTCCGACTTTGCCGCCACCGCTGCCCAGTGCCACACATGGACGCGGCCGTCCCAGCGGCAGCTTCAGCTGGCTGCAGTCGACCGCCACGGCGACGCCATCGGCTACACAGGCGGCCGCCGAGCTGCCCCATCTTATCGAGCAGCCGCCCGCGCATGCCATGACCTACACCGCCTTCACCGGGCTGGTGCCCCCGGCGGCCGTCACCGTGGAGGCAACGACCACGCCCATGCGCAAACTGGGCCGGCCCAGTTCATTGCACAACAGCATGCGAGGACGCATCATCGATGCCATTAAGGCACGCCCCTCATTGTGGGCTGGCCGTCAGCGCAGCGAGAAGGGACAGGGCCAGAGTCGCACCTCGGCCGTGTGGAAGGAAGCAGCCAACGAGATGGGCCTGACGCCAAGTGAGTTGACTTTACATCTGAGTAATGTGGGGAGCTTCAATAATTAGTATAGATACTAGTAGTTACATCAAATATATGTGGTAATCCATCGAAAGGTAAAGAATCGACATTTTTAGCTGTTCTGAATTCCGAAATCCGATTGAATATTCAGATTGAAAAGTGTTAGCTGTGAATCAGTAGGATGAAAACTATTTGAACTTGAATGTTCAAGGGAAATACTGTTGCTTTTTCACCCGAAAATGATTAGGAATGCCTCCGTCATCTTGAGTAGACCTGTAGAACTATACTAGTTACTCTAGAAACTAGAGGAAGCTTAGCCAAATGTATTTTGATTCCCACGCTACTCTAGTGGAGTACTGAAGTGCACCTTCTACTTACAGCACTCATGCAGACGCGCTGGTCGATCATCAAGCAGCGTTACGTGGACGAGCTGCAGAAGGAGCGGCACGCTCAGTATTCGCAGCAGGGATTCCGCTCCAACTGGGAGCACTTTGAGCGCATGTCCTTCATGCGCGGCATGCTCCTGCGGAAGGTGGACGAGCGCGAGCAGACGCGCGAACATATCCAGGAGATGGTCAGTGAGCAGCAGCAACAGCAGCAGCATCACCATCATCATACTCATCCTCATCATCCGCAGGGGCATGGACACGCTCACACGCAACATTTGCAGCATTACCGACCGCCAGGGCTGGCTGAGCACGCCCAGGATATGCCCATCGGTCTGGTGCAGCACCAGTTGCCACATCATGGTGCACATCCAACGCTGGCCATGCACCCGCACCACCATCATCCGGGGGCGGTGGGCGGTCGGCGGCGCGTCAAGCACGAGTCGGACCTGGAGTGGGATCCCTTCGAGATGATTCTGCATGTGCAGGGGAACGGGGAGCCGGCGGCCAACTGAAGCAAGACTGAGTCCACTGTGAGAATCCAAAAGAGAGAGATAGAGACAGCCTAGGTCTACAATAAACACACATATATATCGCCAGATGTAAAACTAACTACATTTACAATCCAATTTGTATTTTCAATTTTCCACTATGCAATCGAATAAACATCACATAAAATAAACACGCATCTCTTTGAACTGGAGCGTTCCGGAAATTATCTGCTCTGGGGTTTTTTGGATTGATTTGAGTATATGATAAAATCAGTCACTGGTTAAGTCTGCATTAATTCAAAAAGCTTGGCAAACGACCTTAATACTTTATCTTTTCTGCTCCTACACATATTGCAAGAAAACTTGAGATTTGAATAGAACAAAAACAAGAATACTCGTAATCAATTTGTGGATTGCTTAAGACTTGAGGAATATCCTGGCATACTGGTTTTAGGAGTTCCTTCCTATCGTTGTCTTAGTAAGAAGTCGTATCTAAATCTCCTTTTATCCACTTTTCCGGAACACCCGGCCATATATAAATTTATGCTAATTTCGCACAGTGTGTGCAACATTTGTCGATTGCCGAAATCAGAAACATGTTTCGTCTGCTCCACAGCCTCCCCCTCAGCACTCCCACCACACAGACATGTAACTCGTGTAAAATTTCCACTCTTGCGGTAGGGACTGTAGCTAAGTTGAGGTGTAGCTGGCTGTGGGCCATGGCACGCGTAATTCCAATCACGTGCCACACAGCAGAAAACTTTTCAAACTGTAAAGCGTTTATCAAAATATACCCAGACCCCATCCGGAGAGTCCCCTCCCCGCACAGACTCCACTCAGGCACTCATCAGGCGCACATAATTGGTTGGCTTGTCAGGCGAAGGATTCAGCACGATCCACATCCATTTTGGCTCCAGCATCGACTTGGAGCTGGGGACTAGTTGGTGCGGCAGGAGGCGGGGCTTGGCATAGTGCTCGTATCTTCAATAATAAATGCATTTCACTGTCGAATTTGCCGCATTCTGCACAACACACGTGCCTTAAATAATTCACATCGCATTTAGCGGCGTTTTTGCCAAGCTCTAATGGCCCCAGCGATTTGCGGTGCTGGGGGGCGCAGAGAGGGAGCTAGAAAGAGTCGGGGGCGTGGCACACTGCCAGGTAAGTGGAATGTAGTTGGCTACGTTTTTAGTTCTAGGCGAAAATTTGCCTAAAAACCCAAAGTAGTTTGCTCCAACTTTTTATGCTCCGTGCATTTATCAACGCCAGTCCCCAACATCTTAGAATGGTGGACTAGGAGCTACCCTATATCCAGATCTTAGATGCGAGGTATTGCGGTCCTTCGAATACGATGGATAGATAGTATTTGTGCAAAACTATCTACAGTGGTTCCACTCGATAGTTGTGAGACTATCAATTTTAAACAAACATTGTATCATATTTGGAATATTTTCTATTAGAAACTTTCTTTTGTTGCTCATTAATATGATTTTGGTAAGCCTAAATCTAAAATTTGTATGACTTGCTTGAGCTGCCAGGATAGATAGCGGAAAACTCGTTTAATAAAAATATATACAAATATTTTAACAAACAAATTAAAAAGATTTTGAGATTTCCAGCAATGTTCAAAAAATCTGTGGTGACAGCCCCTCGATAATTTTACAGCTCTGATTGATATCCTAAAACCGGAAATCAAAGCCGTATCATTAGTACTTAAGGGTTTTATTTACCAATTCGCGGAGAAAAGTTTGATAAGTTTAATCACCTTAACCATACCAAATTTAGTGTCTATAGACAATAGCTATACATGTATACATGTAGTCTCTAAGTTAGATACGTTTTTCTAGACAGGCGAATGCACGGAAATGACTAGATTAAATTTTATTGGTTATGATCACTGTATTTTCCCTATATAGTCGAAAATGCCTCTATCTGTACATACTTTATCATACCCTTTTTACCCAGTTTATGGGTACAGGGTATAAAAACGAGGCGATTCGATGCGACGCGACGCGATGTCGAGACATGGAAGTCCACGAAACACTACAGCAGCCCATTGCCAGGAGCTTAAAGGGGGCAAGTTGGGGGTGCTCCGGCTGCCGTGTAAAAGTTTCTCCTGTGCGCCAGATGATGGAGCGTTATTTAAATGGTTTTCGGATGCGTGCGTGCGAAAATGTTAGTAAATGTTACGATTCCTTCACGTACCAAAGGAAATTTCTGGAACTGAGATAAGTTAAGATTTCCATGTCAACTGAAAACCCAGTATTGATAGTGTTGTAAAAGAGTTTAATTTTTTAAAATTTGAATATTTCAAAACTACTTTAGTAGTTTTAGTAGGAGCTACTTACCCATTTTCTATTTCGTATAATATTTGGTATTATATAGGAGCACGATTATAAGTCTGGACTATTTCAAAGATTTTACTTGATTACTTACAATAGAATTTATTATCAGCGAAGAGAAATTTTTAGAACTGCAGTTAAATTCGACTTCAAATATTTTCTAGGTTCTCCAAAAAATGCTTATTACCATAGAAGTTAGAAGTTAGAAGTTAGATTTGATGCTGAAATTTTATATGTCTCAAAAACTGATTAGAACCCGCTTTAAAATCGATTAGAAAAATTGAAAAAATATTGTTAATATATATATATACATATATATATACAATAAGAAAAAGTTGAAAAACAGGAATTTATAATGCAATACTTACGATCAAATTCCCATTACTAACATTTCTCCTTGGGTGCGTCTTAATAGCTTTCGAATGGAACGTGCGCCTGTGAAAACTTTACATGCCTAAATGCTTGGGAGGTGCTTTCTTTCCGCAGGAAATTCACACACATTCTAACACAACATCGCACACCCACACACCTAGCACACACACACAGACACACACATGATAAGACTGCTTATGTGAATTATCGCACATTTTCTGGTATTGCGAGCGAATCTGTTGCCATCCCACGTGCCCCACGTGCCCCACGTACCCCCAAAAACTAGAAAACTTGTCCAAAAGTGCGCGCTACTCATATCTTTTAAGCGGACAGAACGACAGCAGCGCATAAAAACTTTTAAATTTACTTTTGCCAAGAGTTTTTTCCGGCCCCGTGCGCTAGGCTCTGCCCTGCCGCGCCCTCCCGCCCATGCATATTCATTTCAAAAATCCACACACCCACGCACACTCCCACACTCGCGCCCGCTCAAGTTTTCTTTTAAAAGTTTCCACCTAGCTCGGCAGTGCGTTGCCCAGGACCTGGGGCTGTTGCGGGTAGGGGTTGGGATTGTGGGGGGAGTGGAGTGTGGGAAGGCATCGCTTAATAGAGCTTCCAAAATTTGTGTGTGCCTCTCAGGTTGCATCGCTTGTTGGCAAACGCCGCATTACATGTGCTACAAATTGCTCACTCCTTAAGGCGAGAGCCCAGAGCCTCCAGCCCGAACTCGAACCCGATCCGGAGCCCGAACCCGAACCAGAGCCTCAACCTCAGACCCAAACCCAAAACCAAAACCAAGCCAATTCCAATTCCCCCAGCTGCCAGACAACAAGGTTTTTTGGGTCTCTGTCTATGTTTATGCCTATGTCTATGAGCTGGCCACAGTGGGATATTTATTTCAAATCATGAAACTTATAAAACTTTATAATAATAATAGTAACTTTAAAAAAAAAACATCTGTAATTAATATTTTAATTCTTTGGAGCACATTATTGCATTTTCTCAGAAAGAATGTTGGACAGAATAGTTAAGATGAAGCTCTCTCCAAATTTGTTTAAGTTGAAGCTAAGTTTCTCTTATAAATACATATTACGATAGTCTTACTATAGTTTCATTTTGCATTATATATTTCTTTCAAATTCAATTCACTTGATAAATAATTAATTATTTTTCGATTATATAAATTGCATATATTTTCTATTATTAATTTTTAAATTTATTGCTTTAAATAAATTATTATTATCGGATCTGATATCTGATTTTTGTGCTAGCACATTAGGTTTCTTTCTTATTCATTTTTCTACATTAAAATGAAATTTGCATTTATAATTTTATTAATAAATATTTAAAGAATCTCTAAATAAATAACGAAAATCCTCTAGTTCAATATTATAATATTATCATAATGTACAAACATCAGTAGCAGTAATTTTAGAAAATTTCTTTTTCTAGTTAATTGGATAATTAATGGTATTATTAAGAGCTCTTAAAAATCTAATTTATGAGTGTAACCAAAAGTTACTAAAAACGAAATAAATCATTTCAAAAGTATTTAAAACAATCTGAATCATATTCGAAATTGTTCGCTGCTTTGTCGTCTTATACCACTGTGCAACTGACAATGTTGTCGGGCCCCCACAGCGCCTGGGCGAGCGGGGCGCATTGGGAAATTGTTTGCTGTAAAATGTTGCCCCACGTATCCTGCAGCAATTCGTAAACTAATTCTACATACGTGCTCCTGTCAGTTGGGCCTCTTACCCTTCACTCTACTATACCATTCCCCTGCACCTTCCCGTAGCTACCGTGTGTGCGTCATGTTTTGATTGCGTTTGCCTTCATCGTGTACACGGATAGATTTGTGAGCTTGTGCGGGGGGTGGTGGGCGTAGAGCGGGCCACTTCTTTTTGCTAATAAATAATTGCATTTTCACCTCAAGAACTCACTGACAGATGGCCAAGCAGGGGGAGCTGAGCAGATCGGGGACACAATTCAATTTGGGCGCGTATCCGTTTTGCCAGCTACGTGGCCAACTAAATAGGAGCGGGGAGAAGAACTGGGTAGGGAGGGGGAGGACCACAGACTGTTTTGTAATTCCATTTCTGATTTCATATTTAGCTGTCAGTGCGAAATGATTCAATTTTGTAGATTTGTTGTGTACCAAACTATTTGCATGTCCAAAATTGCACGAACATCTGACGGATGCAACAATTTCATATTGTGCAACAATAACAACAGCAACTGAAGCTAAACAATAGATAACAATTTGCAATATACCAAACTCAGCTAGCTGACAGTAACGATAGACATCTGAAAGAAACTTTTTACTTATCCGCAATTCAGTAGCATAGTAATAAAATAACAATCGATAAGTAATAAATATAGTTGAGCGATCAATTTTAAGTTTATTAATATATCCGTAAGATTAGAAGACTTCAATGCATTGAGAGAGTCCACATAGTTTTGGGTAGGGAGTTACTTTGAAAAAAAGGGAATAATGACGAGTGTTTACTTGAAATTCTTTGGATAGTCAAAGAAAATATTTTCTATATTACAAAATAGGATATATGTATTTAAAACTTTTGATAATTTCTATTTAAATTTAATCTTTCTGTTATTATTTTAAACCAATCAAACTTAAAAGAAAAACGAGTAAGAACGTTGCAATCGTTGGGCGATCTTTTCCCTTCGGGAACAGAGTATAATAATCTAAAATTAAGTCTAAATTGTGCTTAGCTGATTTTTGAAAAGTAATCAAAGAAACCTCTTTTAAACAATAATACTAGATATACCAAGTTTCTTCAAATATTCAAATCTTATACTACAGCTTACTCAATCAAGAATAATTATGCTTATTCCGGAACTTTGGAAAATCTACCCCCACGGGCGAAATACTGTTGAATGCAACTTTAAATTTTTATCAAAAAGTATCACCTCATGGACGGGAAACGGAAACGGGATCGGCATCATAGTTCTTCATAGCCTATTAATATTGTGGTAAACTTTTTTTGTTTACACAATGCACACAAATTTAAATTCAACATAATTAATTTTAATCAAAATACTTCGTCTCTACTTCTGTGGGGGTGTGGAAACCACGAAATGATTATTTAAATTTAAAAGCATGTATAGTTTGGGATCGCGAGCAAAGCCGCGGGGTATACCCCCTAGCCAGTTTATAATAAGTTAGTAAGTCAAATAGTATATGTTCCAAGTTTTCTCAGCCTATCTACAAAATTGCGTGACTACGTCTCATATAAAGAGGCAGGTCTTCATTTTTAAGTGGATGCACAGTGTATTCGAATTCTTTGTGGTATTTTGCAGTTACTTGTAATAACAATATAATACCCGTATTAAGATGCATTCTGTTGTGGACACAAAAGAAGCGAAAACAATGTATGCATTTTGCATATGAATTTCCTTCAGTGTAAGTCGTAAACACATTTTAAGTACCCAGCTAATTTCAACTATCCAATTTCCATGCAAATATGCACATTGCACAGCCTTAAGTAGTTGCATTCAGAGACAAGGAGAGCCTCAAGGAAGTCGCGCCTTGCTGACTGGTGAATGGTTGCTGTTTCCCGGTTTTCGACATCCTTGAAGTCGTTAATGCCGGAAGTGTCCTTCGTACTCGTCCTCGTCCTCGTCCTCGTCCTCATCCTCGGGCCCGTCCCCGCACGTGTGCCGGCATAAAATAATGCGACATTTTTATGGCCCAAACGAGTGTCGGGCAGGCAACTTAAAGCGCTGCTCACAATTTATGAATGAATTTCAGGGTAGTTAGGTGCAAGCCAAAATGAACCAGAAACCAAAAACCAGGAGTCAGGAGTTTCTCTTTGGGAGCCAAGAGTTGGTAGTCGTCGCTCAGGTAGGTCATAACTCAGCCTCAGCGAGGCCTTTCTCTTAATTTCTTTTGGCCAAACTACAGTTTCGGTCTTTGCATAGTAAAAATGGCCAAGAGATTTATGGCGCAACGTGCGGAAAATGTTTCAGCTAATCCCAGAATAAATGAATTGCCCACTTGAATTGTAAATCGTGTCTGTCCGCACTGCAGCTCCGAGAATTTCGACTGCAACTCCAAATCCAATAATATGAATGTCTCCATCAATATGCAAGATGAGTACACATGTGTTCTATTAGCAGACAGGGGGAAAGAGATGGATTCTGTTGATTAAGGATTCATTTGATTCCCACTTGTTTCTAAATATTATAATAGAATATCAATTTACAGTACACGGTCGATAGAATAAACGAATAACCAGAAAGCAGCTAAATGATAAGTTTCTCAGCTTGTATAAAACATATCGATACTTAAATTTGATGAGTTTGATTACGATATCTTGAAAAACATCAAGGCTTACACACAAAAACTCAAATTTCAACCGCAGCTTTATGATATAGTCATACGATTTTGATCAAATTCGAGGAAACTATTTAAAGTGTAATAAGATTCGCAATTGCTGAGTTTGGTTGACAAATCTATTAAACTAAGAAAAACTATTTTTGATATAGTGTCTCATTTTGATCAGCTTTTATTAACCATATCAAAACTAGGATATGGTTAAGTTAGTCTAGAAGGATCATATATGAAGAGGGGTTTTTGAAAAAACTTATCAGTTTCTATAGAAAACCTCAAGATAGCTTTTAAACTGATGACTGATGCTGAGAAACAGAGATAGAGACATCGTTGGGTTGACTCAATAATATTTATTCTTTGTGGGGTCGAATATGTCTCTTACCCCCTGAAGACTATAGTATATTGAAAAATGGGTTAAAATAATGACTTTAATGGTTAAAAACTAGCAAAAACTGAGTGAAAACTATGCTCAACTTGCTCAAGATTCGTATTCTAACCCGTTCCACCCACCAAGTTGGTAGCTTTCCCTATGTGATTGTCACATGTGCGACAAAGTTAGTCAAATAAATAAATACAAAAATATATTTATAAGGCCACTAACAAAATTTGTAGGCGTCGTTGCAGCGTTTTGGTTTTACTCGGGTTGACTCAATTTGTAGGGTTTTGCTAGGCTGGCTTTACTTTGCCTTGTTTCTTTCTGTTTATTTGGTCGTCATTATTTTGTGTAAATATTGACGCTCTTGTCATGCCCAGTAGCACTCAACGTTAATTGATTTCGAATTGGAAGCCACTTTTATTGTTATTATAACAAACTCCTCCACGCCGCTGCTCTCCTTTACGTATCCGAATCCATATCCAATACAATGGCACACGCTGGAAACACACCTCGACACTTGCATAAACAAACAAGCCAGCGACAGACCAGCAGAAAGCACTCACGAATACACTCACACTCACATTCGCACTCACATTCGATTACCATAGATACGGACAAGGCCAAGCCAGTGGCATCCACAGTCAGAGCCGGAGTCGGAGTCGGAGTCGGAATCGGAGCCACATTCAGACAAGTACCCACTTTGTACTGCCCAAACTCTTCCTCTGTATTAAATATATCGTACAAGTATTTCAACATACTCGCATACTTCGTACCTATAAAGTTTTATATGTAACTATGTTTTACTTGCCAGCCACATTTAAGTGTTGCCCCTTTCGATTAATTCACCTAAAAAAGGCCAAATAATAACTATAGCCATAAAACAACCAGTCCCGAGTTGTTTCATGACTTGCATTCTCAAAGTTATAGTTACCATAGAGGTGACAAAACATCGATGTGTCACCAAATCGATTGTTTTCGATAGTGATAGTCAAAAACATCGATACTATCAGACACTTAAATTACATTTAAGAAGTATGTATATAAATAAATCAACGAAGTGTATTTAATATTTTGGTGTTTAAATGAAATTCAAGTTTAGTTCCAGACATGTTTTCGTTAAAGCTGAAAACTATCGACTTATCGTTACTCCGGTCGATGTTTTTCTCATAATCTCAAGAGCTGCAAAAACATAGAAATAGAAAAAAGAAACTTTATACTGCCAAAAAAAAACTATTTGTTGGCTGAATATTAAAAATGTAAGGCTTTAAATCAATTTATGTTGTAGAACTTCAATCAAAAGAATTGTTATTGACTAAAGCAAGAATCATCGATAGTATCGATACTGCAATCGTTTGTTGTATGTGAGGATGTATTATAAATAATGAAAAAGTTACCAATTGATCTACTTCATACAAAAATATGATATGTATACCTTTTAAAGGGTATCCCTTACTCGACGCGTTTCTCCTTTTCGTGTTGTTTACTCAATTCAGACGAACTTTAATTGAAAAACAATGCAATTAACTAAATCAGTTAAGTTAGCTTGCTGGCGCCCCTAGACAAACGATGCCCGGAAAAGCCTCTAAGGTCCCAGCTCCAATGCTGGTTCGACTTTGGTAACTGAACGATAATTGCAAACAGATCAGTAAGTCTGCAGGCTTTAATGCTTTATACAGTTGCTTTATACAGGTCTTAAGACATATACTTTAAGAGCATATTCATAATTAATGACAAATAAATCTTATATTTAACTCATTTTATACGTATAGTTATTATAGCCAAACAATTAACTTATTAGCAGACTTGGTTAACGACTCTAGACTTAACAGTAATTACCTTAGAAGCGCTGTCCTCCATGGTCACTTGGCTTAATAGTTGGTAGACGCTGCTAACTGGGTTGTTAAAGGCTTGAATATATTGCATTATAAGATTGTAATACCCGAAGACATTTATAAGGCATAGCCAGATCCAGTGTGTATGTTATCTTCTTCATGTTCTCGCTTAAGGTACTTGTATATATGTTCTTGTTATTGTTGTTGTTGTTGCTGGCTATTTGCTTTCAACGTTTTTATCTAAATTACTTTTAATCGCCATTTAATGTTTTTGTTTTTCTTGTTTTCAGTTTCATGTTTTATGGCCCCCTCTTTTGGGGTGCGGGGATTTCTAATCTAATTGCAAAATGTAAGCACCAAAAGAGTGTGTGTGTGTGTTATTGTGTGTGTGTGCACTGGGATGTTTGTGTACATTTCAAGGCCCTCAAACTTCCCACTTTCCCCCCTCTGGGGTGGAAATAGATTGTGCGCTATCTCAAAAAGTTGTTTCGCTCTGCAAATTGTATAAACAATTATAAACAAACAAGCAAAGGCGTTTTTATCATGGCCTAGTTAATTTTTTTTATAGATATCATTTGAAAATCCCAATAAAATAACAAAAATTAGCAAATGCCAACCCCCAACTCACCCTTTGCCAGCCGAGTCCCGATTCCGAGTGCGATTCCTGTTTGACGTGTGCCAAATGCTTTAAAAAATACAATTTTTGGTTGTAAACAAAGTCATACATTATGAACGTTCGTCTTCGACCCACCCCGCCCCTTGCACATCTATCGATAATTGCGTCAAAATTTTGTTAGCGACTTTTAAGTTCTATTGACGCATTTGCCGCCAGCTTGTGCCACAATCGGTTCTGTAAATGGCCGAAAATAATTCGAATATTCCACATCCGCTGACCAAATCTTTGGGGTATTGCCTTCAAGTTATTATGCATTATATCAGAGTATGTCAGAATAATATTATAGCTAAACTAATCAATCAAAATCTTATATATCTGTATCTTTTATATCTTCAAAAATGAACTCTCTGAACTATCTTCAAACTATATTATGAATACGAGATTTTATTCTGTTAAGAGATACATATGTATACTTAACATATTCAAATCTCTGAATAGAAATGACTTACTTTATTTTTGTGAATATACAAACAAACAAAAATCTTATAAGACATGTGAGTGACACATTGACGGGAGGGACTTATCCATATATTGTAGAGATTTGACGAGCAATCTACAGTGCTCTCCGAATCTGAAGTCGAATGAGATATGTACAGAAAATACGTACGTACTATATTTTCCAACATATGACTTAAGCAGAATTTTATCAACAACTTCAAATCCCATTAAAACTCGGATCAAAATTTTATAAAGACAAGTTTAGGCTTATGATGACATAATAACTTAAGCAAATACTAGTTAATCTAATAGATAAGTAAATCTTAAATAGCACCGTTTCACTTGTATACAAATGTTTTGTTTGGTTTTTCAAAAATCGGTTGACACGTGTAACTTATTAACTCTCAGGCAGCGTTAACCCAAAACGGTTCTCAAGAGCTTCAATAACAACAACAATGGGATGTATTGTTTGCTTATTTAATCCAAAAGCTGGTTTACACAAACAGCGCCAAACATGGCGTATGAATTAATTGCGTTGTTGTCAGTATTTAAATTTCAAAAAATTATATTTATAATATAAAAGTAATCAAAATATTGAATAGAAAACAAAACTAAAGTATTGTAATTTTTGATAAGAACATTTGATATAGTTATTTGTGTGTATTCTGCTTTGATATCGAATGCCATTTTGTATGGCATTTTAAAATCTAAGATTTGTATACTTAATCAAAAAAAACAAATGGTTTTAAATGAGCCTATCGACATAACCAAGCAAACCATCGATAGTGAAGAGAACTGAAAATGATCGATAATACCGATAGAGCCATCGGTAGTTTGCTACCACTATGTATCCATGTGTTGTAGTTGTAGTTGTATCATGCGCCGACCGAGTGACTGGTTGCTGCCATAAGCTGTATAGAGCTTTGGCTGCCGTAAGCTGTTGAAAGCTTCGCGTCTGTCGTCCAGCTGGAAGCTTTCACAGATCGTTGAGGCGGCAGCGGCTGCGGCGCGAATACAATGGACGAGCACTAATCGAGTGGGCTGCGGACTGCGACGCCACAGCGCTGCCAAGGCGTAGGAGGTGTTGGCGCGTGTGTCAGCATATTGAATAGGTCGACCCCCAGCTTTGGGCATGCCAACAACAACAACAGCAATCGGAGGAGGGGCAACAAACAGCGCGATCTGTTCGCAGAGGCAAGACGAAATGAAACGCGATAAGTGACAGCCGGCAGCGTCTCCCGCCTCTGCCCCCTCACCGACCTCTCCCACTCAGTCTATGCACTCGTCCACTCGTCTCTGCCGGGCGTGACGAATTTAGCGGGGCGCGCATATTGCGTCGCTTTATGTTTTGTTTATAATTTCATCTAATATTATGCATACAAAAAGCCAGATAGATAAAACATGCCGAATGGTAAATACCCTACCAATTAAAAGGATATATCTTATACATACGAATGTTATCAATATTTGTTGTATTTGATCTGAAACACAAACAAGTTGCCCGATTGTTCCTACTTCAGCTATATAATATATTCAGTCCTGCTTCCGTTTCCAAATCTTTTTTTTCAAGTCATTTTACTTTTTGAAGTTTTGCTGGATTCGTTTTAATTTCACTGAATTCAACGCAGTTTTCATCGCACATCGGTAATCAGAACCTTCAACAATTTCGATTCCGAATTATTTGATCATTATCCGATAGGAAAACAGGGCTTCTTTATGTTATTTTCAACAAATTTGCTTAAGTTTTATATTATTTCCTTTCGTAAGCTTGGTTAGTTTTAACATTTATTTAATAATAACCAACAATATATTTAAGCAATTTAACTTTTTACCGATTGTTCCTTCCGATTCAACCGGTTCCTAAATACATATAGACTGCCTGCAACCTGCAACAAGCTTCTATGCCAATCTTCATATATATAGGTTGAAAACAGACTCTGATAACATATACCTATATCATAGGGTGTATAAAAAACAATCCTACATACCCGTACATATACATACAAATGTTCATATGTCTGCATACATAAGTGAATAACTACGAATGTTGTGCCATACAATGTGCCCCATGCCGCTATTAGTGGGTCTATGGGCCCCGCCTCTGCCCCCTGCACCCTGCCATTGCCTTCGCCTTCGCCTGGCTAGTATCTTTGGGGTTCTATTTGTAAACAAAACGCGAAGCGTACGCCGCCTGAATTTGAATGCTTGTCGAGTTCGAGTTGAACGCGATTTCAAAATCGCTTTCAAAGTCACCTCAGCTCAGTCCCCCCGTACGCCCTCCGCACTCCGAACACCGCACACGCCCTCTGCTAGTGGGCTTGTTTGCGATTTTTGAAGTCAGCCCACTCCGTTCCTATAGCATTTATAACAATATTGTACAAGACTCGTATTTGTCATATCATAAATTGTGTTTTATTTTATGTGCTTGAGTTTACGTTTTCTGTTTTCCTTTTTTATATTTTTGGCGTCGTTTCATTTGCATTTAAACTTTGTTTGCTTTTAATTAGCCATATTTAAGTTTCGACTTTTTGCCTGAAGCAACACCGAATAAAATAGGCCATTAAACTGGCGCCAGTTTGAAAATGAAACCCAAAAATAGATGTTTGATCTAAGGCCTCAACTAATCGAATGTATAAACGTTTTCGTTTTTTTATTTTTTGGCACGTGCAAGAGACTTGTTTGAGATCGAACATTTGAGGTCGAGTCGATTTACAAATACTACAGATCAACACATACATATATGTATGAGTTGCTTATTTCATTTGTTTCACAATTAATCTTAGAGGGTTTCAAGATAAAAGATATCTACAAATTGCAAAAAGAAAGAAGATAACAGCGTGTACTCATAATGAAGGGAGAAATCATTTAACTATGTTTAATATTACCATAGATATATGTTTTATATAACTGATGGATTGTTTGATGAGAAAAGATAAGCATGATAGCTTGCAATTCCCAACTTGTTTAAGCGCAGCGAGCTTATTATTCCTAGCTTGTGGGCCAGGTTGCTGAGCAGGGTGGTTAACATTCTCCCCAACAGCTGTGCTATTCAATAACATCCATAGATATGCACATATGCAGATATCGTGCTACATATTGCTGAATAGCTAGAAAAAACAACATATTATTGTTTTTATTATTTTTCTTGATACGCATTTGTATTCAACGCTCATTCTCATTCATTCATTCATTGATTCATTTGTTCATTCATATCGTGTTGTTTATTTTCTAAAAACCTCATGCGATTTTGTTTTTCGAATGTGTTTTTTTTAGCACTTTTATTTATTTATGCAAAATATTGTTGTGCTTGCAAATCGAAATACCCCAGTAAAAAATATTCGTAGGTTCTGTCAAAAAAAACAAATCTTGTTGAGGTTCCAAAAGTTATTATGATGAATTAATATTAAAGAATATTCAAAAATAATATTTTTGAGATTAAACTAATTCAAAACACAAAACTCGCTGGTTCTCAAGATTAGCTATTATAAACTGTTTTGGAAATATTGGTTTTACAGTCCTTAGACTTTGAATATGTTTTTCAGCATATTGTATAGCACTAACATTTCGATTTGTTCCACTGTCCCTCAATATGATGTTGCCGAAAGTGTGCCAAATCTATTAAATTTCAACTGTTGATAAACAAGAAAAAAAAATAAGAAGAAAAATACAACACAAATTGCGCTTTATTTAAGTACAGAAATACCAAGAGACGCAGGGGACGGCGCAACGAGGGAGGGGTAAATTTACTCGCGGAATAAATTCGAAACCGCACTAAAATAATTTTTATTTGTCGGTAGGTTGGCTAAATTCATCCATTGTTTGGGGCGCCACGTTTGGGGCAGGGGCAACTATTGGTGGGCCCGCGTCTGCGGACCGGGGAACGGGGACCAGGGACTGGGGCCATTTGGCAGGGCAATTTCAATGTCTCAATGCAAAATCTTGTTTACCCATTGCTGTCCAACGAATTCTGCGTCGTCAAATCAAAAAAAAAAGCGTGAAATTTATATATTTATGGATTGCTGACATCAAAATTAGTTCAGAACGCTATCCTAACACTCTACTTATAATAAAAACTTTATAACTTATTAAAATGTTGAGAAAGCAATTGTTATTGCTTTTCTTAGAGTAACTTCACCCATAATTCTATCAAAATCTAAAAGAATTCCATAGATTCATACGAAACACATTTTAAATAAGGTCTTTGATCATATCCTAGACTGGAAAAGTAAATTATTTATTTTAGAAATAAAACCGCTCCTAACTATTAATTATTATATTCTTTTCAATTATGAGATGCGTTTCTCAATTTTATTTATTTAAAAACATTACATTTCATTTTGAATCGATTGCAAACTTTAATTAGATGACAAGTTGTACTTTAAAACTGTCTTCAAATTTAGAAAAGGTTTGCTTGTTATAATATAAGAATTCTAAGGTGTTCTCTATTCGACTCTTTGTTAGTTTACTTGTTTTAATTATTTCACTTTATTTATTTCTGTATCAGCCCACGGAACTATCTACAATGCGGTGGGTGGTCGTTAATTTTCGCCTATTTTTGGCGCCATGAAAATTGCTTTTCTCACATTTGACATTTGTGTAAGATATTAAAAATTTGTTTACATGCTTGCAGCTAGTTGTGGATGGGAAATGCAATCATTTTGTATGGAGATAAATATGGAATAACAACTTTTGACTGCTAGACTGAGGCACCTAATAAAAATCAAAATATTAACTCGGAAAAATATATTTTTAGATGATGCATTTAAGATAAGGAAGCTAAGGACGTCAAATTTGGTGAAACTAAGGTTAATCTGTCAGTCTTAAGATTGTAGTGCGTGAAATATTTAGCTGTAAAATATATCTAAGTGATCTGATTGTTTGCCAAAAACTGAATTAACAGGAAACGACGAATCGCTGATGATTGATGATTGATCTCCAAGGGGGATCTTAACTACATAAACTGATAAGTGCAGTGGAATGCCACTTGCGAATCGGAGCACAATAGTGTTATTTACTCATCTCCAATTTCATTGCACATTTCCTGTTGTCTATTTTAGGCTTATAGCTGCATTCGAACATCTAGAGAATCCACTTTAGGCCTCTGCGAACTCAGAGATACGTAGCTGAAGATTGGCTGAATGCAGAATGGGTTCTATTGAGTACAAATGTCTATTGGATGATGTGCAAACCCAAAACCCAAGCCAGGCCCTGAGGAGTAGACAAATGTATGAGGAGGGGAACAGAGCAATACAAATCAGATCGGCTTTCGCTTAGGTCACAAGTGTTTGGCAACCTGATCAAGGGCTTATCTCGCCGATCGACAGGCACAGTCAGGCACAATCAGGCACAGTCAGGCACAGTCAGGCAGAGAGTCAGGGCATTTGTCATGGGGATCAGGAATGGGCCTCAACAATCGCCTGCATTGTTGTCATAAATTACACTTCAATTGTTGAACTGCCTGGGATTAGGTTTGGTATTGCTATTGGGATTTTTTAATTTACAAGTCCCAAAAGGGCCTGAAGAACCTGGAAAAGTGTCAAAAATATCAAATGTCCTTTTGTGCACAGGCTCTCTCTCTCTCTGTCCAGACTGCAGTCGATTACTTCACGCTAGCTGCATTTCTATAGGGATAACTAAGAATAGGTATAGGAATAGAGCTGAGTCCCTCTACCTGCCAGGCTTAATTAATTTAATCATTGCTCATTGCACACACAAAGAGCTGAAAACCAGTCGCAGGGGCAGGCCAAGAGGCACAAGTGTACCCTTTGTATGTGTGTGTCTCTGTGTGTGTGTACTGGCAACCTTCTGACGTGCCCCAGACCCACGACAAAACTCAACAACAAAAAAACAAAGCAAAAAACAAAAAAAAAACACAATCTGAGCCTAACAAGCGAGGCACAGAACCGGCTACAGTCCCTATACATAAATATATCTATAGTACCTATCCCTAACTCCAGCCTCAGACTTGTATCTCGAACCCGTCATGACAGGCAGTTTCTCAGCCGAACCCCTGATTGAGCGCTGAGGTTTCGAGATGTTCTTCATGATGATCGTCAACATCATCAACTCTTCATTTGTGTGTGACAAACAAAGACGATGGTGTGAGTGCGGGGTTGGGGCAGGAGTAGGAGGAGGAGTAGGGGTACGCGTTGAGCATCCCGCTGCGAGGGTCGAGGGCTGCCCTTTCCCCGATCATGCGGTTCTCCTGGGCCCGATCGCACACTCCGATGGATCGCTGTGCGTGCTTACCCAGAAATCGTTGGCGTATTTTGGTAGTTCAATTGTGGCCCATTGTTTTAGCGCACGATCCGAGTTCGAAGCGATCGTAACTGGGCTCCGACTCTGCTTGGCCATTTGTACAAACAGTCAACATGCATAAATTGACGCTAATATCGGGTCTCGGCTGTCTCCTAGCTGGGTCTGGCACCTCTGGGCACCGCATGTGTATAGTCAATCCGGGTCCAAATCCATTCCACAATCTCATGGCGCGCACTTTGCATATAAATCATGTTTATGACTTGTTATTTTTCACTATTTATTTTGCTTTTCGCCTTTTGTTTATCGTAAGAAAAACAAATTTTTTTCGGCGCTCTGTAAATTACAACATTATTTGGATTTCTAGAGGTTGCTTTGGCCCTGGAACTTGACGATCGCCATACACAATTATGTATCGAGGAGGGGGCCCACAAAGGCATAATCAAAAGGCCTGAAGAACTTTAAGGGGCACCGAAATACTCGTAATTGGAACTGGTGGGACTGTTGGAACTCTCCATACCGCATTGTATATGCTTAATTAACGCATATCGACCTTGTCAAGTCTATAATAAACAAGTACCTAGCTGAAAACACAAATGGGCTAGAGATGATATCATTTGTTGAGTTGGATCTTTGATAATCGTGAATTGGAATATAATAGAAAAGGCTAGTATACATGCTATAAGATTTTGTACAATACTTTGCTATTGTCAAGAACACAAAGCAACTACGGAAAAGTATAATGAAATAGTATAATATAATATTTCGGAAACTCATGTCAATTTATAGTCCTTTTTCTGTAAGTTCAGAAAGGTATGTCCTTTTCAAGCTGGAGACACAAATAAAGAGAATTAACTACGCAGTAGATCCAAAGTTTGGACTCCAAACTACATTGATTGACAACCCAAGATAGGTATAGTCACAAAATTAGTTATACTCTGGACAAATACTTAATAATTTGAAAGTTCTTTGACTTGTGATCCTTGTTTAGGTTCTGAGGGAGTCATGGTTAATTTAACTTCGATTAAAAAGTCCTTATGAGTTGCTTGTGTAAGGAATGCTCGCTTTTTTGGGTTGTATATACGAATAAAGTTCTGAATTTTCCCTTGGTTATTGGTATTCCCAATCTATATTGGCTTAGCGCAACTTCTGACTCCTCCTTGCCCCTGCTACTACTGTACATATATTTTTAAATTTATGCTGAACATAAGCCGTAAATACCGTTTACTTGCCTTGTTTGCCTACTTAAGTTCCCAGAGCCTTTTGCCCAAGCTGAAGCCCAGTTCGAGTCCATTGTCAATAATCTGCCACAAAGAGCCTACAATTTTAATAAAAAGTAAATACCAAATATTCAAAATGTGTGTAATATTAGCAATTTATTGCAGTATACATGGAAAGAGGCGAATCAGAAGAGCCAGGCAAAGAAAATTGTAAGAAAAAAGGAAAAAAAAAGCAAGTGAGGGCAACAAAAAGGCAATTTGGAAAAACCAGAAATAAAAACGCGACTTGCTTAAATTGTGAAAAACCATTAAACGCAGCTGGGGCCCCAAAAAACAGAACCGCAATTATCATGAACGCAATTTCCAAATGGGACGAACCCCCGTCGTGGCCACATCCTCGGCTAGGGACCAAAATATGGCAAACACTTTGACGCAAAACTTAAATCGTTAAATATTTATAAACGAGCTGAAGAAAAAAGCCGGAACCCCACGCACATAAGAAATTTGAAATGAAGATATGGACAACGGACGGCAGCAAATTGGCAAGGGTACCAGGGGGGTGGTGCAGGGTATCCCAACAATGCTGTAAATCAACACATCATAATCCCAAATGCATTTGCCAGGCACACAGTCCCTGTGCGGCTTATAAAGCTTAAACCTAAGTAATATGGCTTTAATGAGCTGGTCAACAATCTGGCAGCTTATTTGGTAGTCCACAATGCGATTGTGGTTTCCACAATTGGGTCTGCTTGGGATTCGTGTAGTACGTGAGAAAAATGTCTGTAATACCAAAACGGATGACCTGCAAAAAGCAAACAAGCCTCCAAAGTATTATAAAATGTGCGAAAATTAATTTTATCTTGTAGCCAGACAAGTGTACCACCTTATCGACAGGCAATATATTTCTTTGATACTTACTAAGAAAAGGTTTGTCACTACTTCGCTGTCCCTGGCCACAATAATTTTAGCTGATGAACTTAGATCTCAAGTGTTCAGTGCTTTTAGTCAATTGCATACATATATCACACTTGGGTTCTAGTTATCTAATGGCCCTGCTCGGCAAACTCGTATCTAAATCCTTTTATACCTTTTAACTAAAACTGCACATGCTGCGTATCTATTCAAAAACCAAAGCATTGTCCAATTCAGATCTCTATTGCCTTGGTTTTTTGTGAGCAAGTGCGAATTTATGGGTTGCCCTACCGGCGCCCGAGCAGGGACTCACTCACACCCAAGACTCACAGCTTTTGCAGCAACAAGCACTACAATAGTTTAATTAACATTAACGCTGACGCTGACTACTGATGGCAATAAAAAACCATTAAAAGGAATTTATTTTAAGGACCGAACAGGCTATAAATCACATTACACGCCGCTATAAAAACAAAAGCAACAAAAATCTGCACAGGGTGCTAAGGGGAGGCCGTTAAAAGCGCTGCTTGTGGGCAGGTGCCTCGACGGGGGCGTGGCAGTGGGCGTCCTTTTGTGGATAAGCATGTTTTGTGTATCGAAAAATCAATGCATCACTTGATGTATTTATGTATGTTGGAGTGTGGCAGAGGCAAAGGGCTGCACAAAAGGGCTGTACACATGGAAAAATGGTGGGCGAAAATACATAGTAGTAAAATTTTTTATATGCATAGTTTGTTGCCACTTTTATTTGTTAGCACAATTTGGGCGGGGGTGATAAAACATCAACGCGTTGCGTTAAAAGCATTGGCATTAAAAATTACGACGAAAAGTTAATGGGAATACCGGGGTATAAAGTAACGAATGCAAATGGTAGTGCTGTGCGTGTCCTTCTAACGAGAGGAGACCTCTAGAATTAACTACTACTGCAAAGCATTTTCAAATAATCCATGATAAGTTTGTTGCTGGGAAGTCGAACCAGCCGCTTCCCCCGATATTAATATATCTCTGACGTCCTCGATTTTTCAATTCCTTGTTAGCGCTGATTAACTTCAACAACAACATATGATAAAATTTAGTTTTTCAGCAGAAATAATGTCGTTTCAACATAAGTTACAGACTAATAGATGTCATATCCCATTTGAAACCACTTGATTGTCTGCCATATATACATTGTAACCTAGATCTCCATTTCGTCCATCACCATCCGCTCAATACAATTGTAGTCTTTGTGGTCCCCCGTTACAGGATATGTGAAACAATACAACCATTAAATTGACTGGCAGAAGGAAACACATTGATTTGCCATTTGAGCGCAAATTCATGGCAATAAAATCCGCGTTCGCAAAGTTTTTTTTAATGCCACTTTCAATATTTGTTTTATCACACATCCCGCCCCACACTCCACACATTCGCTCCCCAACCGTCCCTCCTCCATCGTCCACACTGTTAGTTGTGGTTGTTTTTGCCGGGATTCGCGTTCCGCCCTGTGCCATACACATCCTGCTGGCAATTGTAAAACGCGTTGTGTAATCGAAACTTTTAACGACTTGATGCGATTCGAAATTGTGTAATATTGAGGCACTAATACTCAACCAAATGGAAAGCGAGTGTGTACATACACATATGCATACATACATTCGAGAACGTGTGTATATCCTCATTGAGGGTCCTTTAGATACATTTTACAGCGCTAACTGCGCTACATTTGATTGAGTCTGGCATGTCGATTGAGTGCACAGAGGAGAGTCAATCAACATTCACTTGCCAGTCCAATCAAATTAAGGATGTGTGTTCCCTAAAGAAACTTCAAAATAAATATGGTAATGTGCGATATGGTATTTTTGAATTTATAATTAACTGAAAAAAGAAACTGGCATAAATTGAACGATATTGGTTTGTTTAATTTCTGAAGATTATATCAAAGTTTAAAATTAGGTTTTATATTAAAACTCTGATATCCTTTATAAGAATATGGTATTAGGTTTTTACTGGAAAGGGAACTAAGATTAAGCCAAAATTTCAAAAAATATGATATGAATATTATAAGACACGGATCATAAAATTTAATTATAAATCTCACAAAGAATGTTCTTCAAATAGAGTTTTCTTCAGAGCCACGGTATTCTTAAGTTATTTAATTAAATATTCGAATATCTACCTTGTCTTCTGAAGGGAATTTAGAAATTCGGTGTTATCGAACTAAAATAATACTTAAGTGCCTTGGAGCTGCGAAAAAACCAATCCATGTAATTCGACGACAAAGATGTGCTAATAAATTTCAACTTAATTTCCGAAATGTGCATCTAACACATAAAATGCTGAACACAAACAAGAAGAGGCACTACCCGAGTCCCAGACCCGCCAGCCTGTTTCGGAAATGAGCCTGGAGTATGGGCAAGTGGGATTGCGATTTGGCTTGGATTTGCGAGGTGGAGGAGGAGGAGCGGGAGCTGGAGCTGGAGCTGTGTCAGATTGAGTTGCCATGCGGCGTATTGTTCTTGAGCAACCCAAGGATGTAGAAGCAGCAGGCACAAAGTTTCAAGTATGGTTTTTGCATAAAACTTCAATTTAAATTGACATTTGAGTGGAAAGTAATTGCATGATATGCAGAGAGCATAAAAAAGGCAGCCCCGGCTACGGGCTGTTACTTATGGCCCTGGGACTTGGACTGCGAGTGGGGGGGACGGGAAATGGGACTCTGGGCCTAAAAACTGGGCGAGGTCTGAGCTGGGCGTGTTTAATATATGAGCTCCGTATCCAGCTACTATTTTTAGCCATTTAATGCGATTTTCAAGCTATCTTTCTCACTCTCACCCTCAGCTTGTAGATTTGCTTCTGCATCCATCCATCCATCCATCTAAACCATTGCGGAAGGCTCTACAGAGCTCATTATGCGCTCGTTTATATGCCGAATTTGTTGTTGTGGTTCGCGTTGTTTTTCTTTCCTTTACTGTTGTTGTTGCTATTGTAAAGTTTATGCACATTATGGGGGTCTGGGTCTGGTCTTTTTTTTTTTTTGGGTGCGGGGTTGCTCCGAATGCGGGCATACTGTTTTTTTTTTCTTTGTTTCTCGCTCACTTTGAAATTAAATGCCAATAAATTTGCATTTTTTCGGAACCAGAGAAACAGCCAAGTGTCATTTGTTTTGGGCACTCGTGTCTTCGATTTGGTTTTCTGGTTTCGCGCAAGTTTTTCAATTCCCGCATCCAATCGAAGTGACCAAGTTTTAATGTTGCACATAAACGTTGTTAATTTGTTTTCATTTTATTCATTCATTTCCTGCCCATGACATTCCGCTAATGCCAACAATTGCACCGAATTTGTATTCAGATTAGCAATTTATGCTCGTTGCTATTTCTTGTTCTGTTTTTCAGCTAATGACTATTAAAGTACTATCTTATCAGAAGTACAGTATGTTCCAACAACATGTTCTGTTCATTCCGGCGCAGATTAAGAAATTCATTCACTCAGACGGTACTTAGCCCCTAAGTAGTACAATTTTAATGATATGGTAGTCAACCACTGATAACGACTAGTTGGCAACTATAAACAGTTACATGTATGGTGCGACTTTTATATAAACTACTCAAAATATCTATCGGCTTACAAATACATACATATATACTTAAAAATTCACCAAACTCTCGAATTCTATGTTGTATTACACTCTTTCTATTAAGAAACTAAATTTAAAAGATACCATTTAAACAATCGAATCAAGTGTAACTTTTGTATGGGTAGCTTTTTTTGTAATTAATACCTCTACAAGGCTATAAATTGTAGCAGGAATTAATTTTAATACACAACTTAATTTTCGTCTGATTACTCCTATGCGCGCCATGTGGTCCAATTTTGATAAAAATTATAGAAAACTATTTGAAGAAATATAAAACTCTCACTTAGTTTGGACGTAATAATTGCATAAGCAAAAAGTTTGATATAGTGGTCCGATTTTGATCAAATTTGGTCAGATTGTATAAACTTTTCAGATATTCGGTTCGGGTGAGGATATCTTAATAAAAAAAAAGTTTTTCATACAAAAACAGTCTTCGACCGATCATTTCTATGGCAGCTATATGTTATAGTGGTCCGAATATATATAGTAGTATAAAAGTATATTTCTTATGATCTGAATAGCAATCTTTAACAATTTCCTTTTCTTATATCAAATTATAATCCTTATATTAAATAAATTCTTTATAATATTTTATTATGTTTTAGTATACTTATATGTATATGTACATACTCGTGTATAGGAATCTTTGATCACTTGGCTGTTACTCTATTTGCAACATACACTTTGAGTTATGGATTTGGAGGAACCTTTCTATCCATTCTCATCCATAGTGTGGCTATCGTCATAGTTGTCCGCAGGCGACAATGAGGAAACATCCTCGATCTGTGGTGAGGGGCTGCGTTGCTGCATCATCTGCTGCAGCTGGGGAACATGACGGGGCTCCAGCTGTTCCATACAACCGTAGTAAAGCACATCTGAGATGAGTTTGCGGGCCAGAAGCTTCTGTCGTGGCGCCAGCTGATCAAATTGGCTGCGCCAAGTGTGAGCCAGTGCCTCCGACTCGGAGACTGGGGAGGGACATTTGCGATGCCGCCTGCGCTGTCTGCTGGATAAAGGGGAGGCGGGCGAGTGTAAGCTGGAACGCAGGGCGGAAAGCTCGGGAGATGTGGGCAATTCGTCTTTGACAGTCGTGCGACATTTCTTTGGAGGCGTCTGTTCGTATGTAACGTAGTGCTGAGCATAGAAAGATAAAAAGGGGGAGCTAAAATTATAAACTTAAAGCGCTAAAAGCTTTTCTGCGCTGCGCTTAGTTACCAAAGCTTCGGGTTGAGCGTCTTGCTCGGGACTGCTGCCATTGTGCGAGCTTTGGCAAAAGCCGATATCCTCCTGCCCCTCCAAAAAGCTAAGCAGCTCAAAGTACCACAGCGTCGACTTAAACGGCTTCTCCTCGGAGCTGTCTTTCCGTTTGCGCAATTCACGCCGAAAGTTGGTGCGAAACGAGTTGATCTTCTTGACTACCAGAGGGCGGTCCGCGTGCGGCTCTACCTCGCTTAGCTTGCGCGCCAGCTGCTCGTAGCCTTCCGCCTTCATAGCCCGGCTGCTGTACTCCGGACTCTTGACCTTCCACACTGCCGGCAGTGATCGGTAGAGCAGCAGAAACTCCGTCCAAAACTGCCTGTCGCGTGAGTTCATCGCGAGTTTTGAGTGGAGAGTTGGAGCTGGATTCTAACTGGGAGAGGATTGCACCAGGCCACAAGTTGTCCACAGCTCGAACTCACGCGCAGCACTAAATACTCACAATACGCGCCGCACTGAGTTCAAGCTTGCATGCGCAAATGCAAAAGGCGGGGAGCAGCAACAACAAACTTAATGAGTGTGCAAGCGAGAAAGAGCGACAATAAAAACAACAATTCTGCTTCGTTCGTTGTTTGTGCAAACGTTTGCGCTTTGCTCTTTGTGTTGGCATTCGCACTACCCATTTGATTGCGCAATGTGGAAGCTTTTACCAAATTGTACAAAATCCAAAATATACTGACCTCCTACTGCCAATATAAGTCAAAATATCGATAGCCATCGATGATTCTAAAATTTGTATCGTCACCATCGATCTTAGAAGTGAATCGATATTTCCAAGATAAAAATCATTGTTATCGGTTTTTGGAATTCTTGTTTTTAGCTACCTCATGTAAAAAGTGATTCAAAATATGTGGTTTTGGCCGTCTTTATTTTAGAGTGCGGAGAAAGACCTAATCAAATAATTGCATTATACCATGTTCGATATACAAGTATCGAAATAAATTCTCAATAGTTATGGGAAAATACCAATTTCAACAAAATATAATACAAATTTCTCAGGAGTATAGATAGTATCTCAATTTGAGAAAGCTTAAAAATTTAGATGATTTGCCATTTTTAAAATCATCAAATTATGTACAAATTAATGATAGACAAGCTTTTTGAATGGCAGTTCTGGTCATTCTTAGAAAAATCTCTATATTATTTGCTGTTATATGTTATCCACACATATGTACATAAATACTTTTACAATCAAAATTCTTCCATAAAGAGTTTGATCCCTTAGTAACTGAGCCTTTAGTCAATAATAATGCAGATATTTAAAGAAAAACCAGACTAATTCAATTTGTTTGGCATCAGGCGAGGGTTAAAAGGTTGAGTTTCAATAATGCTGCTGGCATTTTTTGTCTCCTGATGGCAGGTCCTTGCTAAAAGCCATTTAAAGTTCCAAGTTGTTTGGGTAGTGCAAACAGGCGATGCCTCAAATATTGCAATTTTTTCTTTTTGTTTTTTCTATTTTATTTTGCCCCTTCATAAAGTAATTTAAATAAAGTTATTTACATGCCAAATGCCAAATATTTGCAAGGATACAAATATTGATGCCGCGAGGACATTTAAACATGGCAGCAAACAGACAAACAAACAGAGCGGAAGGACCCACAGGATAAAGACATTTTGCACTTGTTTCAATTATGCGTAGCAAAAAAATCAAGGGACAGTCGGCTAAAGAAGGGCGGAAGGAGGAGGGGTCGACTGGAAATGGAATTGAAGTGAAACTAAAGCCTTTTGCAAATAGTTGTTAAAATATGTCAATAACCTTCGCCAGTCCCCCACCCCATCCTCCCACATCAGAGTAGAACTTAGCCTGGACCAGCCACTGGGGTCCGGAATCAATAGCCAGAGCAACCCTCCGACTCTTCCGTCAAGAATTGCGGACAGGACAGTTCGGACGCACATTGGTGGTGGGAGTGGGGGCAACTTAGTGGGCTAGTACGGTGGGTGAGGGACTCGGCAAAGGGGTGGCACACTGGCCATGGGCTAGAACTAGGAGCCAGGGTAAATGTATACACGAATAAGCGCAGAAAATGTTTAATTAAATTCCGGGACACATTTGGCATGTTACATTGCTTTGGTCGGTCGAACCACAGCCGGAATGGCAGTGGGTCCTGGACTGGGATTGGGATTGGGACTTGGACTGGGGATTGGGGACTGGATGTGGATGTCGATGTCGACTCTTTGCTTGTTTGTCCTCCTCGCACCGAACTAACTAACAGAAATTGCAATAAAAATACCAAAACGTAGCAAAAACTAAGCAAAGCAAATTATGTTCTCCCCCTCTCTGGTTAAACTATTGACATTCAGCATGTCGCTTTATTTTCGCAGCTGCGGTTCCTCGGATATGAAATTGGAAATGAAACTGGAACTGGTACCGAGGGTGGTTCTATGTATATTACCTTGTGGAAGTTAACAGTCAACTTTTCGTTCCCAAAGGCTAAACAAATTGCACTGGGAAAAAGATTGAGTTTTTACAGATTAGTTTGAATTTTGAATGAAAAGATAAAATTACCGACAGGGCTTAAAAAGTGTGATTGTGAACAGAAAGGTGGCGTAGAGATTTTTTTCTATTGCAAAACTACTTAATGAAGCTGGGAAATTCAAACAGATTCTCTGGGATTTCTACAAATGGAAATATATTATTTTTAATCCAACAAAAATATTATAATGTATTTAATTACTTGGACAATTTATTTTTACTTAGTTTTTTTAAACCGCCCTATTTAGTAAAAAAAAAACTTTTTTGTCGTTGAATATGTTATTTTTTCTAAAATTTTTGCTTACAGATAACTTTTATTTCATTATTTCTTAATATATCTAAAAACATCTGAAAATATATATGCACAGGTCCCAATTTAATTCGTTACTAAAGACAGAGCGTTGTAATAACTATTTTCACAATAAAAAATCATACCATTCACTAAATAAACTGAATAGTTTTACATTCAAGAAACTATGGTCAATTCAAAGCTCTTTAATAACCAAAAGAGCCTTTCAAAACCCATAAAATTCGAATAGTGTGCAATATACAAATTGGGACTCTAAGTAATTGCAGCTGGAACTTGTTTTTTTTGTTTCCTGGCCAAACCGCATAAACCTGACACGGTCGATTTGCCAACAAATTTGCTAAAATAAAAAAGGAAAAACAAAAAAACAAATTTTCTATAGCCTGGAGCGCACATTTAAAGAGAGTCTAATCAAATAAGCCAGAAAATTGCTCTTTGCTCGTTTCTAACTCATCTGACAATAAGCAAGGCACATACTCGTAAAATGTTATGACCATACAAAAATTGCAGTTTTTTTTTATTTTTGGTTGGTTAGGATTTTCTTTATGTACCGCCATTTGTAAATCACAAAGACGGTATCTGTATAACGAAATGGGCTTTTAGCGGGGCAAGTCGGGCATTTAGGCTATGGTTTTTATGAGTATGGTCACCCGACGCTGCCTGTTAATGATTGATAAAGCTCACGGGACCAATCAACACCCAAAGTCCTAGCCAGAGCTCCATTGTCAGCTAGCACTCCATACAGTTTTGGCCACGGCTCCAGCCTCGAGATGCACATCAAATTGGCTACATTGTCGTGAGCTTTGGGGCTGCAACTGGGGGAACTGCTGTAAGTACGAGTAGTTGGTATACCAGTTTCTTTATTACAAAAAGGGGCTTGGGTCAAAACCACAACAACAACAACAATAACAACAGCAACGAATTCGCAGCCAGCAGCGCCGTCGTTAAAAGAAAACAATATTGTAAATAAAGTAGACCTGAAGCCAAAACTGGTTTTGAACAAACGAAAACAACAAACCCACCGACCAAACAACCAAACGCCTGACCGTCCAACCCAACATCGTGACTGTCGCTGTTGTTGTTGTTGTTGTTGGTATTGTTGGTATTGTTATTGTTGTTGACGTCTTGGTCTTTGATGACTTTTTAACCAAAGTTGTTGTTGTCGATTTTTATTTTTTGTATTAAAAATAAATGATTTTTTTCTCCTAATACCCTACAAAGCTGTTTTGGGAGCAAATAAGATCGCCGATCTTCAGCTTGTTCTTTGTCCAGCGCATTCAAAAAGGTTTCCTATCCGGCTCACCTCATGGAACTCCAAAACTATTAGAGCTAGAACCAACAAATTTGGTACACAGTTTCTATTAGTTATTAGTGCTGAAAACTGTATGCAGGGTATCTTGTAGTCAAGCATTCTGGGTTGTTATTTTTGTTTTTGTATTTTTGTTACCATAAAAGCAGTTAAACCACAAACCACATCCATTGCCGCAAAACTTCTTGTTCGTAAACAACGCTTGGACATTGGGACAGACTCTTTGTTGTTTGGCTGGCCCAACCACTTTGGTTGTCTTGGCCCAAACACCATAAACATGAAACGAATCTAAGTCAAGAAACAGGTCTCAGTCCATGGCTTAGACTTTATCTCAGTCTGAGCCAAGAACTAACCTAGGTCTAGCAACTAGTTTGACGGCGTTGTTCATTTTGTTATTGTTGTTCGTCTTTTTTTATGCACATGCTTATGGCTTTTAAGATAAAAACTATTATGATTGCTGAAACGTGCAAAAACAACAATAAATACATTAAGAATGCTCCAGCCCAAAGTGCTCTAGGAACAGATACCCTGTACCTAATACGGTTCCAAAATACCAAACTATGTATGCAATATTGTATTTTATATAAAAACTCATTTTTTCACCGATAGTTCATATGGCATATATCTGTAAAAACAAGAACAATTTTTATACAAGAACTCATTTTTTAACCGATTGTTTCCAATGCAGCTTAAGATATAGTGATCTGATTTTGATCAAACTTGGTCAGTATTTAAAAAGCAAAACGAAGCTTTGATTTGGCGAGTTCCCTAAAGAAATCTTGAGAAACTTTTTTATTTTTTAAACTTTGTATATGATACATACATTGGGTTTTTGTAAAAGAAAATTTTCCCTATCTTATCATGTCCTTCAATGCTATGATTGTGATGAAAAACAAAATTACGCAATGAAGTCTGATCTCCTTATTGTAATTAATATTAGGACACACACAAATATACATAATTATTTTACTGTGAATAAATGAAAATGACAATTAGAGTTTTTCATATCAAAAACTCAGTTTTCGACGGATCATTCCTATAGCAGCTGTATGATATAGGGATCTGATCCGGCTGTTGCTAACATTTAGTAAAAATAAACACATGTGCCTAGTTTCACTAAGATAACTATAAAACTGAGACTAGTTTGCACAGAAAAAAGCAGACAGACTGAGACATGGCTAGTCCAACTTGGCTGATTTAGAATATATGTATGCATATATAATACTTTATCGGGATTGGTTATATATCTTGCAGTTTATAATAGCCTTTTGTTTAGGGTATAGTCTCCCACACTTGTATTTAATTAGTCTTTAGTTAACATCTACCAAATCTGTAAATATATAGATCCTGGATAATTAAACTCTTCACTTGGTTGGGTAATAAACAAATAAAAGAGAGGGTATAGCCTAAGAGCTGCCTTCAGGGTTCGACTTCCAGTCAGGCCATTAATTTTTAATTTGTATATATTTTATCGTCAAACGTCATTGTATAATCAACCAATTAAAGATGACAATAAAAAATGCATTCAAATCTGGTTGTTACATACATTTGCACTGCTTTATCATTGCCCTTTTATGGCTTTTAATGGGCCCAGGGTATTCAAACCATCTTGTAGCTAACGAATGGAGCAGCACACGACCAACTACCGAGTGTGTCCCGGTGTGTGTGTGTGTGTGAGTGTGTCTCTTTGTGTGTGTGACAGTGCCTGACCAAGACTTAAAATTTATGCCCTGGCATAATTAACTTCAAATATGATCTCATAAATTCGTCTCGTGTTCGTTTCGGCCGTTGTTTACTTTGGGTTAAGCTCGGATCTGTTGCTGCTGCCACTGCCGCCGCCGCTGCTGCTACCTCTGCCACCGCCGCTGCCGCTGCCGCTGCCGCTGCCTCTGCTGATGCTGATGCTGAAGTGGAGCACACAGCTGAGTGCACTCCAGTTCTGGGAGTCACGGCATCGCACAACACACTTTTCTGTGTATTAGCATACGAGTACGAGGGTTTCAAGAGCTGTAGGTTGGCCCGTTTCCTTACTTCCTGCTCAAGGTAGAAGACACCTCATAAGCCAGTGAGAGATGGGTGAGATCGTAAAAACCTCCGACTTTCAATGCAGCTGGGAAACTTCTTGGCTAATGAAACTGTTCGAATTTTAAGCAGAAAATATATTTTAAATTAAATAACATAATTTATAGAATTTCATCTTTAAAAATTTTTAAAAATTGTTCTATATTCACAAATGAGGAAAACTATAATCCGAGACTAAGAAGGCAACCCGCATGGAAAGAGTTTCACTTTTTAACAAAGTAAAGAAATAGGAAGATTATAATTAAATTTATTGTAGATTAGTTTCGGAATTCTCTTTCTTAAAAATTGAAATTCAACAAATACTAAAATAAGAAATTCCGTTGTACCTATGTAACTCTATACGTACCCATACATAGGTAACTTCAATCTTTAGTCTACAACCCCACAACTATGAAGCGGAAAAAGAAAATTGTGAAGAAGGAAGACGGGGGTAAGCATAAACTGCAACTTCCTGAATTTTAAGGCACATTTAAAATTGAAGATACATAAATAAAGGTCGAAAGTGGAAGGCAGTTGCTTGGCCCGTGTTCAATGTATAAAGAAATCATTGAACGAAATCGACAGCTAACAAAAAGCATAGTAAAATTTATTGCACTTTTTCCGCTGCCGCGCAATCCTTTGTCTTGTCCAAAGACCCAGACCCCAAAAACCGGGCACCCCGAAGCTGACCCAGGCCGAGGCCCAGGCCCAGGCCCAGAGCCGTAGCCGGAGCCACTTTCGACTCGGGGCACAATGAAAACTCTTTCAAACGGTACGGCGGCGAAAACAAAACGAGCCGAAAACCTGAAATACAGCCAAACACATCGTACACAAACCTATAAACATATAAAGAAAAAATAAATACATTTTTCACGAATTAACGTGCCCAGTGGAGCCGAACGGCAAAAGGTTTTTATAATTGATTTCCTGCGATTGCAGCGCCAAAGAAAAACAAAAATAACAACAATAGCAACAACAACACTAGCCAAATCTTTAACAACAAAAAATAACTAAAAAACAACCTGAATTACAGGTCGACTACCGTGCAAAACTCATTTTATAGAATGAACAACAAACTTCGGTACGCCCAATCCTTAATACCCTATTCATTGAATAGTTCGTATATCCTTATATTTATCATACTATTATTATTATTATTATTATTTATAAGTATACCAGATACAAACGAGACCTCTTAATCCTATCAGGGTGTTTATCTCGCTTAAGTCGCCAATCTTCTTAAGTAGTGTACAATAAAAAGATAAGTATATTTTTTTACTCCGATCTTAACTAACTACTAAGCCTTGTTAAGTAATAATAGAATTTTATGTATTTTATTTTATTTCTCAAAATGAGACTTGCAACAGTAAGTCTAGGAGATGTAACTGTAAAAAGTTTTTATTAAAAACAACCAAGTTGTTCAAACTAACACTTTATTTTCGACAATCTGCAACAAATGTAATCATTTTGAAATGCCCGATTTAGGCGGTTCGTACTGCGTGACAAAATCGTAATACCCCATTGTAAGGTTATTAAAAAAGCAGTAAAATATTGTTGCAGCAAAAATCAAATTGCCTTCCGATGCATTCGCGCGAACAGCGCCAAAAAGAGAAAACCAGCAAACGGTGAAAATAAAGTTGCCAAAAAAGGTTAAAAATCAGGCACCCAAACGGAGGTACGACCAATGGGCTATATGCAATGGGTTGCATTCGGCCAGACTGATCATAGTCGTACTTCAAATGCTCTACACACTTCTTGAAAGCTTCCCTGCTACGATTCAATATAGATTTGTAGTCCTCAGAGGACAAGGAAATAGGCTTATTGAGAAAATGTTGACTCCACAGCAGATGATCTTTCTGAGTATATTGCCAGCCCATATAACTTTGTCAAATCTTAACCGATTTCCATGCGGATTGCTTCCATCCGTCATTGATTTTAGATAGATGCTATACGATAATAGAAAGAGTTTTAGAACAACTAGGGAAAAGAGAAATTGATTTTTCCGAGCACACAAAAACCAAACCTAAATTTTTCCACTTTTTATTATTTTTCCGAAATATTGAAAACATTTTTTGAAGCAAACCTGACCTGACCTGAATGAAATTAATACTCAGGATGTTAAGAAAAACCAGATTTTGTAAAGCTTTCTTATTATTAAAAATATAATTTCATTATTTGTTTACCATAATACATATTTTTTGAAAAAATTAATGTCCTGAAATTTTACATTAAGGAAATTGCGATAATTTTATGGAGTTTTGTATGGTCAACTCAAATGATGATGAATGTAGGGAAAACAATAAACATTTTTAAAAATACATCGTTGTTGGTAAAAACAATAAGAAAACATCGATATATATTACAATATTATTTACAATAAAATACATATATTGGTAACATTTGTGAGTGTCGTGTCGTGTTGGAAACTTCCGACACGCGACCATCTCTAGTACAGGGTATAAAAAGAAAGACAAGACAAGGAGAAAAACGAGTACGACCATCAACACGATCATCAACGAGAACCATAAATAAGACTTAAATGGCATAAAAAGGTAACACAGGCAACAACAACAACAACAACAACAACAACAACAACAGCGACTGCAATCAAAACGCATGCTGCGGCCATTACAGCAACAACAACAAGCGCAAGCAAACCAAAGCCAAGTGTTGTTAGCTGAAGCCAACGCTAACCACAGTAAACAAAAATCAGACGAAGAAAAGGTAGCAAAAAAATAAAAATAAAAAAAACAACATCAGGCCAAAAACCAAACGAAGTCAACAAAGTTATATCGACTATAAAGGCAACAACAACAACAACAAGCCGCCGCACCTTCCAGCATATAAACAGACAGATCTGTGGTGTGTGTGTGTGTGTGTGTGTGTGTGTATGCTGTAAGTCTCATTTCACGTAGCTGTTGCCTGCCACTTGCCTCCAGCCCGTTGCCAAGTTGTTGTCGTTGCCTGCAACGGCGGCAGCATCCGCAGCCAACGCTGATCGAGCGACCCCAACAATAGAGATGCGCTCGTGTTGATCTTTTCAAACACGACAAAAGCACGAACACGATAACGAAGTTCAAGCCGACACACGATCAAAACCGAGCGCAACACTACACAACACAAACACTCAAGACTTTATTCAACAATTTATTCGCAATTCTTGCGTGAAAAGCTTGCTTGATAATCTTAGATGAAAAATATAATTGCGTTTAAACGGTGCGCGAGAAGAATTTGACGTATTTTAGGAAACTCATTCCCTAGCTTTTGTACCAACTAAAAAAAGATTCTAATTCTGTGAAAGTTGCGTAAAAACAGTAAAAAAAAAGTTTATAATTCTGTGAAAGTTGCTAAAAAGATTGCACAGAAACTTGCGCGTAAAGCTCCTGTTTGCAGGGTGGATCCTCAAAATTGTGTGTAAAGTGTGCAATGCTTTTATATATTTAGGATTTTGTTATTAATAAACGTACTAGACTTACTAGACAATCCACTTTATTTTGATATTGGTTTTTATAATATTTACTATATTTATAGCCCAATCAAAACCAAATAGAATTTTATTTCACATTTCGATTAAATTTCATAGCTGAAAGTGTTATTAAATTGGGGTTTCCAACAACAGTCTCAAAATAAATACTTCTTTGTTTGGTATATTAAATTGATAATAAGATCTTTTAACACGAAAATCTCGCCTTGAGTCGTACGACACGCGCCCAACTCTACTCAAGAGGCAGACCCAAGAGTCGAGGAAATGATAAAAAAAAACAAAAACAAAAACCCCAGCAACTAAATATCAAAACCGACGCGTGTTGCTCCGTTGATATCTTTGACTCGATCTTCAAGCGGCTTGGCATGAATCCAAATCCAAATCCGAACTTGGAGTTTGGTACTGGGTTCGGGCTTGAATTCGATCCACACAGCATGCGATGGGCCTTTGGAGCCGGACACTGATGGTTCTGCCGTGAGGGCGGTAATTATGGGTGTGGCCACCGAGGTCGGCAGTGTTGAACCCAAAGTTTCTTGAGGTTTCAGATTCCAGTACAAGTCGGTTCTCTTATTCTTAAGAATAGATCACACAGTTAATGATAAATATTGTAAAATAAATATTACACTTGTGCTTAATGCAGATCAGCTACATGTTATCAAGGGATATAATCATGACTCTATATTCTTGATATCATATAAGAAACTTTCTTCTTTACTGCTTGATGACCAAAGTAATTAATCAATTTAATTTTACTAGCTGATCATAAGTTTTGCACTCGAAGAAGAGTTTATTCACTCAAAACCAAACTTCAAGATTATTATTTAGTACTTAACATCTTAATGTACTAAAATATAAATTTTCAGAGCTTTTAGCTAGAGATTCAGAGTTCAAGAGAAAGTTGTTGTAATTATTCCTAACTATTTCCTGAGTGTAGTAAGTTTCTTATTGTATACAAGTATATAATTTGGTTAAGAAAACGAATCATTGTTGGAATCAGTTAAGACCCCGACGCGGATCTGATTAGAGAAACATTTCTTTTACATTAATTCGCTGGAATATACTCTAGTCAAACTGTTCGTTACGTAGAATTTCCATAAGTAAATAATAGCTGACACAGTTCTTGACAAATTTATTTTAAAATGTTAATTTATACCATCAGGTTGAAAACACGAATAAATCTGAACACTTGCCCAAAATGAAACCAAACTCAGTGCCTCAAGCTACAGAAATAAATAAATAAATAAAGAAAAAAGAAATATCTCAAAAAGCTGGTAGACAATACTTGTTTGTTAGCTGGACTTGAAGATTTCTGTAGACATAAATCTCAAGACCAACAGACAGGCGGATCAGCGGTGGAGTTGGGGAGGGGAGACCCAGACACAGTCACAAAACAAGTAAGAATGCTATAGTCGAGTATACCCGACTACGTAACTCCCTGTACCCAGGTCTAAAACATTCAATCACATCTACGTCCACTTGCACATACATACACACATACACAAAGACGCACACACACACTGGCGGCAAAGCGACAGCGCAAGCGAGGCATTTTAATTGGTGGCTGTGCTTCTTCTTCCTCCTCTCGCTGCATCACTGAATCTTCTTTCGTGAATAACTTCCGTGTTTATTATACGATCGACTTGAAATTTGGACAGTATATTGAGAGAGACTAAAGTATTGTACATGCCAAATCTTAAAGCTATATCTTGAAAATTGTTACTGTAAAACGGTTTTAAGCGATTTGCGGGGGAACGGGGGAGATATCTGAAATATGAAACAAACTTGATCTGCGTATGGTATACAGGAACCTACATTTCAAATTTGGTGTCTCTAGCTCTTGTAGTTGCTGAGATCGACGCGTTCATACGGACAGACGGACAGACGGACAGACAGACGGACATGGCCAAATCGAAATCTCTTTTGATACTGATCAAGAATATATATACTTTATAGGGTCGGAGATGTCTCCTTCTGTCTGTTACATACATTTGCACAGATGTAATACCCCCTTTTTACCCATTTTATGGGTACAGGGAGTAAAAAACAGCCCACGGGCAATAATAAATTTACTTCTATTCGAAACTTTTATATTAAGCTGGCCAAAACAGAGAATTGCAACTTTTCAAGTCTTTAATCTATAATTCTTGAAGATAACTAAAATCTATACAATTTTATTATGTTTATAAGCAATTTTCTAGCATTTGTTAGTAGATCGAGAGGTGAAATCTTTTAAATATAATGTACAGAAAGAACCACATTTCAGAAACTTAGCTTCGATGTATTTCCTTATTGCTGTATGACATGATATTAATAATCTGACTTTGCTTATGTGCTTGTTTTCACAGCTATATGTTTTATTGTATTCTTGTCGATCCGAACCGATTCCTATGTGGAATGCAGTTTTGGTCATGTTTAGACATTTAAATTGATTTTGAATTTCATTTATATTCATTTTTCTACCAAATTTCATGTCAAAACCGAACCTATTTTTTTATCTAAAGTTTAGATACTGGGGATATTATATTCAAGGGTGTCGCAAAAAAAACCTTTGGAAACAGGGTATAATTAGAGTATGTTCTGTTCTCCGCTTTTGATGTAGGATCAGTTTGTCATTTATAAATTACAGAATATTTTCGAAAATGTTTGGAATCGAATTCTACACCCAATAACATATTTAGCTTCACCTTAATCTTTTTTATTAATGAGCTAAAAACACTAATATCGTGTCATAAAAGGCTTCGCCACCAAAAAGATTTGTAATACAATCAGATTCTTATGTTCTTTTGTCGATACGTAGTTTCAGATCAAACTTCCAATGTTCCAACCGATAAGAAAACTCGCGACAAAGCCGAATTTTTGAATTTTTTTGTTTTTGGTACTCAATAAATGTGTTCATTTTGATGATTGAGGAAAGCAGAAACCAGTTCGCCAGTCTCTCCTTTGTGGAAGTTTTATTGTAGTGGCGTATAGCTTGAAGTACAATCGCAATCGCAATACATTAAAGTCTAATTGACAGATGAACTGGCAGTCAAAGCCAGAACCAGAGAGACAGGCAGGCAGCTCAGCTATAAAATTTAACAATTCTGTTGGAATTATATAGTAGCCTAGAGTAAGAAATTACGTAACCACTTGTCTGATTTTATATTGCCCCTTAAATATGAATAAAATGAGCGCAATAAAGTTGTGCTAATTCTTGCAGGCATATTCGATCTTATAAGGTATATAAACCTTGTTCAGCACCAAAATCAAGTCTAATCAGCGATGTCTGCTTGTCTGCCTGTATGAACTCAAAAATACATAAATTGGAAATATATCGTTATTTATTTTATGCAGAAAAAGCTTGCTTAAATTTAAATATTCCCCCACAAATCGCTAAAATTCAAAACTTATCAATTAGAGTATTTAAGAAATTTGGTACATGAATTCTTAAAAATGTTATCTGTCTATTTTAAACTTTTCAGCACTATAAAATAAGAAATATAGGAAATATTAAGCCTTTTTATGAATAAGTGTAACCTTAGACTTTTATAATAAGAACACTGATTTACATAAAGAAATCTGTCAGTTGAGATCTGCAGATCCAGATCAGTGGGATAATAATTATAAAAAAGGATGCAATTTACAAAAATGGAAACTTATTCAAAATGCATAATTTCGGTAATATCGAAGACTTTGTTATGGTTGACGCCACATACAATATTTTTACGTGTTTAAACTGAGTGACGCCACAAGTTGCGCAATATTGCACGTACATATTTGATATTCTGAACTATAATGAGAAGCTTTCAAGACCCATTCGGAAGTAACGAAATCAGATGCTGTGTTGCCCTTGCACTTGATCTGGGATCCCCAGGTTGGGAGTCTGTTAGTCTGGGCATATTCGCAATCTGGCTGTAGTTCCGTCTCTGGATGAAACCTCTGCTGCAATTCAGTTAATGGGCAAACTTTCAGCTGGGACACATTCATCTCCCATGGTTTATGACAACAGCATCGTATCAAATTTCCAGCCAGCCGCCAGCTAACAGATCCTGAGCCCAAAAATCGGCGTCCCCCTGCACTCTCCGCTCGGGACTTGCCACTTGCCACTGGCAAAAGGCAGCAAAGAGCTAAAATTTATGTGAGCCTCGCGCGCGGCGAAAACAACGCAAAAGTTAATTAAACTTGAAAATAATAAAAGCAAAGGCAGAAACGAGAAGTGGAGAAATAATAAAACACAAAAAGTGTACAGCGCTGCCCGTGGGCCATCAAATGGTTTGTGGGCAGAAGGGGCTGAATGGGCATGGCCCATCATTAGCATATCGCCCTTGGCGCGAAAAGGGTTGCATTTCAAAGTTAATCGCCAGCTGATGCCGATGACACGCCGTTGGGATGAGATTGGGATTGAGGCTGAGCTGGGAATGGGAATGGGAATGGCAGTGGGTACCTTCAACGGGCACCGGGCACCGGGCACCGGTACGGGCCTGGTGACGATGACTGCGTTGATATTGACATTGACAGGGACCCGGGTCGTAGTCCCGGCTCTCATTCTCGGACATTATCTGCAATCGCGGACTGCAATAAAAGCGGACAATAATTAAAACTGGCAACGACAGCGTGGCTAACTCTACGGATAGATCTGCACACTACGAGTACTCGGGGCACATCATTTACACTTGAGCTATGAGAAAGCACACATCCAGGGTCGTTAAAGGATAAAACCTACACCGGAAATAGATTGGGAACTCATTTCTTTTAAGATTTTCAGGGATTACAACGAGTACGTTAAAGAAATTGATGGTAAAGAAGGAAGTAATTTCAAATTCCTATAATACTATTACTTTCTTTGAAGAAGGAAGTAATTTCAAATTCCTATAATGCTATTACTTTCTTTATATTTCTTTTTTTAGAATTTAATTAGAAATACAATCAATTACTAGATCAATAATTTTGTAGATCGCTAAAGCTAATGAGTAAAGTCCAACCACACAGTCCAAAATAAAATATAACTTACAATAAAGTATGGTATACAGATTAAAAATGAAACTTAGAGGTTAAAATTAATGGGGCTCACAAATTTGAAATTTGTTGCATATATTCTCAAATAAAAATTTCGTTGGTTGAGTTTGTTGTTTTCTAGAGGTTTCTGGCAAACACTTGATCAATTATATTTAATACCTACATACTTATAGATAGTATGTATATTGTAAAAACACTATTTATATAACTTAATGATCTGGTACCAATTAGAAAGATGAAAAACAAAATAATTTTTTTATAGCTTACTGTTTATTATAGGAACACAGATCGCTTAAATCGCAATATTCACCAGGATAATCTCCATTTATATAGTCACAACTTTTAGTTTATCCCGATGACTTTCACTTTTAATACCCGAAAACTTGAAATCCTTTTGTACATAGTATAAATCAACTTTTAAGCTTTGAATTCGTGTGGCTCGCCCAATTTTCATTCACATTGACAACCAGACTAACCCCTATACATTTATTTTGGCGAAGTTGACCAAATATTAAAAAAGATTTTAACGAAACAAAAAAATTGATATAAAAATTTATCGCATTTTTTTTATATTTTCCGGTAGGTTTGTTTAATTTCTGCAGGTTCGCAACGTATTCAAAAAAAGCAACCGTAAAAATCTTTGCCGTATACGGTCGTAAAATGGGATTTCATTTTAATTACATGCGAGTTTTTTGAATGGTTCCAACTGTGAGAGGATTTTCATCCAGTTGATGACAATAAGTCGGTGGTAACTCCGTATAGCCCCGGCACTACGGCACCCTGCATCCCGCGTGCTGTGTTACCCCTAGTTACCCCTGTTTGTTGACTTTTATAATTAAGGTCTTTGTGTGTGCGCCTTTCCAGCTGATGGAACAGCAGCCCCAGCCCCAGCCCCAGCCCCAGCCCGTGCAAGGGGAAGGGCAGAAGCAGCTTACCTGAAAATCAGCGTGGAACAGAACACAGAAAACAGAAAACTCTCATAAAAAGGATTAATTGTGCGCAATTGAAGAAAATATATTACGGCAACGGCTCGGCCAAGTTTTTACCTTTACTTGAAAAAGTTTTTGTGGATGTTTTCTAAGCACTTTGCTTTTCCTGCGCCCAAAATCTTTTCCATTGAATTATGCAAAATCATTTAAATGCGACGCACAAAAACTTTTGCCCCAACATTTCTTGACGACTTAACCACTTGGCATGTGTCTAAGAATCTTAATGTTATTGTTGTTCTTCTTGTTGTTTCAGTTGTTGTTGTTGTTGTTGTTGTTGTTGTTGCTGCTGTTGTTTGGGAACAGCTTAAGTTCATAATGCCCATATACAGAGTTCCTTTGCGTGTTCATGTGAGTTCAGGCGAAGGATTGTGGTGGATGCTACTGTTCCAGCTCCTGCTTCTGTTTCTCTTCACCCCTTCCTTTCCGCTTGCAATTGCCATGACAGCAGCGTGGTACCCTCGCCTACAATTTCCACATGCGTTCTTGGGTTAATTGCTCAAGTTCAAAATTAAAATATTTATTACAATGAAAAACTTTGGCACTTTGACGACGCCACCAAGACGACACAGACAACGACTACGACCAGGACGAGCACAAGGACGACAAGGATAGAAGGCAGATTACGTGTAATTTGCAAGTGCCTTTCGGGCTGCCTTCCGTTATGTAGTTGGACTTATGCATTGTTTCAAGAAGTTTAGCTGGTTCAGGAGCTTTCGGCTCTCTGCAAATCCACTAACTGCCAGAAACTACAAGTTTTGGCCATAAGCTGGTTGAACTAAACAGCACAAGCAAACAAATTACTTGGCTAATCCTTGAAAACACTTACAACATCAAAATATAATCCCAGTTTAGACGCACAAAACTCAAAAGTCTTAAAGTTGAAATAAATCAAGTTTCTATCCATACACTGCTCAACAAAAGTCTGCGCACAAAGTGCTTATAAGTCTTAAATTAATTATTCAAAGCTCAAAATGTTTACATTCAGTGCAAAAATATATATGAAAATCAAAAGAAGAGCATGTTAAAAATAAATATAAAATAATAAGATTATGGGTACTTTTAAAATTATTATTTTTACTTTTATCCTTTATTTCTATACCATTTCCACTAATTTGACTCAAGTATCCAAAATATTAGCCTAAAATACTTTATTTATGACTGCTTCAAACCTTTTTTAAAATCTTCAACCATTTCTGCATTTGATCAATTTAAAAGTAAAGCGTTATCTTTGGATAAGCAAAATGCTTCGAGAACCATTAGAAGAGGTGCTGCTCGAGGGACAGGTGAGTGGGGCTGGCGCAGGGGTCCAGCTTGTAGCCACTTCCCTTAAATCAGCCGCGAAGATAAAAAAAAACTTGTTTACCAAAGCTTTAACCTAAAATGTACCGTGCGGCGCTTTTCATCATCTTTTTTTCCATTTATCCGTTTTCTTTTAGGGTGTATTGCAAATTTTAAACGCATGAATAGTCAGTTAGATCGCCCCAGGGACTATGTGTATACGTGTGTGTGTGTGTGTGTGTGGGTCGGTACGAGTTTATCTACAAGATACAGCTGGGTGGCAGTTGGGCGTTCAGCAGACGAGCGGATGGCCAGGCATATCCGTTGGCAGATGTTTTTCACACAACAACCAGTTACATTTACATACACTATCCGAATGAACTTTTATTTTGTGAAAGCGCTGGTAAAATGTTTTCTAGTTTTTTCTACACTTCTAGAAAAAACTTCAAAGATATATCAATTGCAAAATTAGAGATAATTATCTTTAATCTAAGATTATTTATTAACTTCGTTTAGAATTATAAAAAATGTCTTTAATTTATATTATGCTTTATATTTAATAATATTTTCTTACTTTCCTAATCAGGAACATGCTTTTTTGGATTTCAGAATAAGTTTTTTCTCCATTCCACTTTTATTTGAACTAAATTCCCTTGTCCATCACACAAACCTGTATTTGTGGTTAAATTGACAACTTATAATTAAATGTAATTAATTGGTGACAAATAAATTATAAATTTAAAAAAAAAACCTTTATCAAATAGTTAACTTATTCGTTTATTTAAAGTTTCATCAATAACCGTTGTCAGCTTTATTTATTTTAAAGAAATCTAGGCAGTTTCCAAAAACCATTTTCTGTAGAGAATCCAAATCGAAATCCAAATCAAGGGCACAAATCCACGAAATAATTTAAATACAAACACTGAATAAATTTTCCTAAATTTATTTATAATTTGTTTTGCGAATAATCACCTTTTAGTTAAGGGTATACAATGTTCGGCATGCTCAGCTACTACACAACACCCATTAACTTTGGCATTATTCAGAAACAAAACAACGTGAATAAAAACAACAAAAATAACAACAACAAAAGCAACAAAGTGAATGAGCAAGTGTTGCGGAAATGATTTGGCGCTCCGTGCAACAAGAAGGGTCCATATCCTAAGTTTCAGGCTCCGACTCAGGCTCCAACTCAGTCTCCCGAGCCAGTCTCAGTTGGATGTTGCCACGGTTTCGGTATGGGCTCCTGCCACACGTTTTGGTTGCATGATTGAAAAGTGTTTTGCTATAAATTCAACTTTTCTATTATCTTTATCTTATGAGCAACACGCGCTGAGAGCAGCGGGTGTGGTGGGGCCGTGTGGCGTTGGGCGGTGGGTGTGGCAAAAGTAGCTGCAACGGCAACGTCCATTACAGATTCGAGGGGCAACTGCATGTGCAGGCGATGCCTTCGAATTGGAAGCTGAAGCTGAAGCTGGAGTTGAATGTGCCGCCAGCCGCTTTCATAATTGTTTCCTCTTGCCGCTGTGGCAGGAAGCATGGTGGCGAAGAAGAAGGAGGGGAGCAAGCTCAAAGCAGTGTTGAGGGTGCCACAACCTTTGAAGATGATGAACGCATACACATAAAGAAATTTCTAGCCCACATCATATTGATTTTATATATAGAATTCCAATAACCAAATTGACTTTCAACCACAAAAGCGATCCTAGCAGTCTCAGTGATCTCATTAACTATGTGAGCTAGTATCATGAAATTTGGTATGTGAATTCTTATATGCCCCACCCATTTAAACCAAACTATTTTACAGATTAATATTCATGTTGTACACATTTATTTATTATCATAACAACATATTCTTATGTTCTCTTCGATTTCGACGTCTAGAACGACGAAACTGAATTTGCTGAGGGACAAAAGCATCTCTGGCTTCGAACCACTCAGAAATGGCACGCATTGTAATGAGTATCACTCCAAAGAAAGAATATTGTAGTACCTTTTGTACGATTATGTGTGGTAACTCATATTCAATAATTGTGTGCAGCCCTTGCAGAGTGGGAATTTCGCCAGTTTTAAGTTTTGACCAAATCAGATGACCATTCAGTGATATTTCAAACGCAGATGAGAAATTTGGCTGCAATATTTGAACACAAAATTAGCCATTTGCAGTTACGTTCTTTACTAAGATCATACATCACCATATATCTCCATAGAAACAGAAACACGGAAAAGAGTAATAATACCAATTCATTAATTACAATCAGGGTTTTGTAGGTTGGGACCCAACCCCAAATATTGATGGAATGCCAAAATAGATTTAATCGTAGAAACCGGAATATATTGAATTTTTTGTAGATTGAAACCAAAATAAAATTGAGAAAATCGCTGATATACTGCATCCAATTATACAGCCCCTTGTCAAGTAATATCGATCTTTAATAGTAAAAGATGGATAACTTCTAGTAAGATTACTTTTATATTCATAAACGAGATTTTGATAACTTTGTGAGACGCTGCAAGAAATTATACATATTTTAACTGTTATATTGCTTCGTATTATTTATAAGATATGCCTTACCAAGCATCAATAGTAATTTGATGATTCAAAAATGTATCATAAAAACTCCAGCAGAAGTATGCTAGAATCATCAGAGATTGTTCGTTATCCATTTAAATAATAATTTAGAGATAATCTACCGAACCTGCAAATAAACAATAATATGTATAATGTAGAATATAATATATCGTCACTTTAGCGAATAAAATAATTGTTGTTGTAGTTGTATAAATACTTTTCAATTCAATTGTAATAACTAAAGCTGCTTTAGTTCCCTTTAGAATATTGTAATGACTGAAACTAATTATACAATACAATACTTAAAAGATCTATATGTGATTGAGAGTAAGCTGTATTATACAGAAGAGATCAGATTTCAAATCTGTCATTTTACAGGCTTATCAATATACAAAATAATAATAGTTTGTTCTAATATATTTGTGCTTACGTATTGCGATAGGGCAACACCCTGACGTTTCTTCGCTCTGAAAGCTGAATGCAAACTGAGGAATTTTTGCATTCTCTCTGGGATCGTAAGTCGCCAGACGAAGATTGCCGAGCCAAGAAAACCGGGTGTTGGCTAGGTCCGATGTATGTTATATGTATATAAGCTCCTCAAATACAGATGCGTTTCTCAATTATGCACAGGTGCAAAAATTAACTGCATCTTCAAATGTAGAAGAACTTTCCAATATATAGAAAAACTCTTTACGGGCTTTACTATATTAAGATACAACGATATTTTGGACGCACCCGACTGCAGAATACTATGTTCCCAGTCCTATATAAATTGGTTATTTGTGGTTCTGGAAAGAGACAAAAAAAAAACAGTAGTCTGATATGCCAAATTTGGTGAACTCTACCTGTACAGGTGTGGGAGATATAGATAATGTCTCCTTTGTGGGGAGGTCAAAAATCGATCTCGACACTTCATAAATTGAGGGTATCACCAACATGTGTACCAAGTTTGGTTGCTCTAGCTTAAAGATAAAGGCAAAAAATTGCGTTCATACGGACAGACGGACATTTCGCAAACCCAATAGTACTATTTTCCCTTCGGGAACATAGTATAACAAATAAAAATGGTGATATCGACTACGAACCCCAAACTGTACCCAGGTCTAAAACATTCAATCACATCTACGTCCACTTACACATACACACACACATACACAAAGACGCACGCAACAGGCGGCAAAAGCGATAACGCAAGCGACGCATTTTAATTGGTGGCTGTGCTTCCCCTTCCCCTCTCGCTGCATTTCTGAATATTCTTTCGTGAATAACTTCCGTGTTTATTATCCGATCGACTTGGAAATTTGGACAGTAGATCAAGAGACACTAAAGTATTGTACATACCAAATCTTAAAGCTGTATCTTGAAAAATGTTACTGTAAAACGGTTTTTATCGATTTGCGGGGGAACGGGGGAGATATCTGAAATATGAAACAAACTTGATCTGCGTATGGTATACAGGAACCTACATTTCAAATTTGGTGTCTCTAGCTCTTGTAGTTGCTGAGATCGACGCGTTCATCCGGACAGACGGACAGACGGACAGACAGACGGACATGGCCAAATCGAAATCTCTTTTGACACTGATCAAGAATATATATCTTTATAGGTCGGAGATGTCTCCTGCCTGTCATACTGTTACATACTCCATCCCCTTTACCCATTTTATGGGTACAGGAGTAAAAATAACCAGCAGGATCAATGTAGCTCTCGACGGAGATAATTGTATAAAGAATACAGTTTCTCATACAATTTAAACTTTGACCGACTATATACTGACAAATATAGTAAATATTTTACATATTATGGATATCCGTAAAACTTAATGCTATAAGAGTCGCTCTGCAAGTGCATAAGAGTTGTTAAAATATGGTAAAAATAATATTTTAAAGAAACTTGATGCATTTAATAAAATGAATTCATTGAAAAAAAAACCTTATTGTATTATTACCAGATTAAACTGGATTATTAGATCTTGTTTGGGTAGTTATCACCGTTCTTATTTTTATTTGTATATATATAATAAAGCTAATTATAAAGCTATATCTTATAAAATTGAGCATCAAGATAATATACAGAGTTACAAATAAAGTAGTATCATAATGATTAAGAAACACAAATAGATCGTAAGGGATCGAGTTTTGGAAATAGTCTGTCATATGTAATTACGACTTGATTTTGTTCAGTGTATGCCACACCATCATCTTCTTCTTGACTACTTTAGCTACTTTTTGTGCTCGTCCGTCGTGGAGCTGGTTCTCATCCTGCCTTTGTCCAGGACCATCATCGCCGTTCGTCATTATCGAGCGAGTGAGCAGGCGAGTGAAATTTTGCTGTCATTACTTTTTATGACCCAACAACATGATGCAGTTGCCGCATGTGGCAGCAGCCAGTGGGAGGCTGGAGCTGGGACTGGAGCTAGCTGGCAGTTAAAATATAATTTCAGGGAAAACCATCAGACAGAAGCACGCAGAGGCGAGAGATGAGAGGCTGTAAAAGTAAAACATCAAAGTGACTGCCACTCCGACAGCATGAGAGGCAGCCAAGGAAACTGAGAGCCCCAAGTGACTGACATTTCCCTACCCTTACACCCCACACCCCACCCTCAGCCGGCTTTTGCCGCCCGCAATCACCAAGCTGTAACCACAAGCTCAGCTCTCGTTGTGGCAGTTGTTAAAAATTAAAAACGCATTTTTCGTCCTTTCTCCTTGTGTTTTATGTAACAGCTTCAGTTGGCTACATGTGTAACCATCCCCCCCTTCCTCTTCAACCCCCATTTTCCGGCAAATTGTCAGCCGTTTTATTGTGTAATTGATTTAGCAAAGTACCCCTCGCCCTGCCCTGCTCTTGCGGGCTCTCTTGCCAATCCCTTTAAAGTCGTTAGTTAATTAAGTTTCTGTGCTTAAAAAAAAAGTTGAGTTTTTACCACCCGTTATATTTAATTATTATCCTTAAGTTTTGGCATCATCTTAAAGGAGAAAAGATAATTCGTAAAAAGAAAATTATCCGAGTCCAGAAAGTGATTACAATACGAGTATTATCTATGTATATCAAAATGTTATGGTGGCAAATTGAAAAGTCAAAAACTCGGAAAGTTCTGCACCGATTGAGTTCAAATTTTGACACAGTATACAGTTCGCTTCAATGATTGCTTTTATCTATTTTTCGCATCAATAACATACAGGCGACCGCGAAAAAAAAGGTTTTTTTAGGTGTAACAACAGTAGGCTTTCCCAGCCCGCGACTTTGGAAAATCTGCCTCCACGGGAGAAAAACTGTTGCATGCAACTTGAAAATTCTACTCGCATCCGTCACCACGGAAGGGTCATGAGCTTAAAGTCCAATGTGTCAGAATGTTTTTGTTAGATCGCTTTCTAGTTCTTCATACCCTACACAAAAATCATTATGCACGGGAGGGAATATAGTGCTAGTTATTTTTGTTTATTTCTTAATTACTCATCCATTCAACAACAATGTGCTAAAGAGAAGTGTGGCGGGGCACACCTAGTATCCTATAAAATTCTTGCCAATGGGAGGGGATAACGAGAAAATAACCAAAACTCCAAATAAACAAACTACCCAAAAATAATATAGTATGTTTGTTTCTTTATTGGGTGATATATACATTTGCACAACTTTTTGGTAGTATTAAAAATTAGCCTCTATGCGCAATGGAATGGCAGGTTTAGTTCAGAGGGGGAGTTCGGTGAGGTCCGGGGCGTGGCAGCGGCTTATTTCGTATGAGTTTTAATTAAAACACACAGCGCTAAAGTTTGAACAAGTTCGTGTCCAAAAAGTTGCCACTTTCCGCCACTCTGTTGTAGTTGTTATTTCCCCACCCCACCCCACACATACACTCCCCTTACGTGTCACGGCCAAAATGTGCGGCATGTGGCAAAATAACAAAAAAAACAAACCAAATCCATTTTTAATTATTTTCACATTTATGACACAAGCAGAATTAAACAAACACAAAAATAATAAATTAATTTACCACTTGACGTGAACATTTTTCACCGTCCAACGAGCTGAAAATGGCTAAAATTTTCATTTAATTTTCCCGAATAATTCTTGACAATCAAGCATCGCAGCAAATATTGAAAATAATATTTTTTAATTACTTATTTAGTTTAATCTACATCATAAACAAAAATAAGCAAATATTTAATTTCCTATTCTATTCTTTTCCTTTAAAATATCTTTATGATTATTGTTCTCACAGTCTTCCCCCTTTGGGACATTGAAGCCTTCAATAAAATATATTTATCAGATGAATCAGCATTGTGAAAACAATTTTTTCAAATCAAATTACGATATTCAATGATTACTGAAAAAACTTTCCAGAAGGAAAAACTAACCTCACTAAATTCCTGGCCCTGATTAAAATATAAGTATTCTTGATAAAAATAAAGAATTTTGCGATCCCGTCACTCTAATCAATAATATTTATGTGAATATACTATCTTAACTACAACTTAATAGGGGTCGGCAAATGTTACAATAAATGACAGTTGAAATCAATAATCTTCCAATCGAAAATATTCTTTTAATTTTTTTATTCATACATTTAAAAAAACATTAACTGTTAAGCTAAGTCAAGGCAATTTTTTGAAAAGCATAAGATCCCAAAAAATCCAAAAAAATGTATAAAAATGAATTTTTCCAGCGAAGTGAATAATTAGATATTTAATTTATGACTAGCTTATTACCGGATAAATTCTTACATGTGGTATCGATAATTTTGATAGGAGTATAAATAATGAATTGTATATTATTGAATTATTGAAGAGTTTACGTTTTTTTTTTATTTTAGGCTGAGTTTAAACTCTTGCCTGCCGGAACTTTTGGTACGACCCTCGCATTTGGCTTTGAGTAGTTCTCGTTGTTTATTTTGGGGATTTCAACATTTTACGCTCGACACATCAATAAAAGCGCTGAAGCATTACTAAGCGCGGGGTGGGGTGGGATTTGTGTTGGGGATTAGTTGGGGTTTGTGCGGGGTCTTTGACTGCGCGGAGTTCAACGCCATTTTGTTTGCCATTGCTTAATCAGGCGCCCACACAAGTTACTACCACCCAATTATCCCCCCACCCCACGACCACACACACACACACACACATACACCCATACAAAAGCGCGAACATTCCACTCGACGTCTCTAATTAGTAGAATTTAATCTTCACACTATGGCAGCGTCAAAGCATCCCTGCACCCCCCTGCCCCAACCACTGCAACGCCGCCACTGCTCATTATGAAAAATTTCAAATTAAAAAGGGGCAAGCGGCGGTGTTGGGGGTACAGGGGTAGGTAGGGGCTGCTGCTGCGCCCAGTAAAAGTTTCTCACAAGAAGCGACGTCAGGATTTGCATAAATGCCACAACACAAACGCGGCAGGAGGGGAGAGGGGCAGCCACTACTCAAATGTGTATGTGTGTGTGTGTATCACACATCATGATTACATAATTTAGCTATTAAAACAGCGCCAAGAGGGAGGCAAGGGCGGGGTCCGTGGCTTATTTATGCTTCAACACGCCATCTGGCGCAGCTTCAAAGGATGCGAGAGTCTGCGTGAGCTCAAGGATATGTGAATTGAAGGATCGCAGGATTCCAGTTGAACGGCCCACACATGTGCACTTGATTTACTCATTAGCGTTACTTTTCTCTTCATAATAGACGCTTACGAGTTACCAAGAACTGGCAGTAAACCGCAAGCCCCCCTATACTGCCCCAACCCGCACTGTATCCTGTGCAGTTGGGCTCGTTTCTATTACCATCCTTTGTGCTGATGCGTAGGCATAAGCTGCTTAGGTATATCCTTTATGAAAATGTAATTGTGCAGGCACACGTGTGTGTGTTTGTATGTGTGTGTCTATTCCTGGCTAAGTCCTAATAATCCCCACTATTTGCTCAAAGGAAAAAATTGATATATACAGATAAGTACTTACGACTTGAATTCAAACCTTCCCCGCCACTCCCCAGAAAAGTCAACCATTTGACCTTTCACATTTCGCCTTGGTATCACTTTCCCGCTGTGTTGCCAATTTATTTTTGTCATCCTTGATGCTGCTCCCAACCTAATATCCTGATAGGCATTGCTGCCTTTGAAATGCACGTGTCTCATTTCCCATTGCCACAAGATGTAATAATGTAATATCAATATAAAAATTCGATAAAAAAAACTCCTGCAGTTCAGTTTCCATCCCAGATGTGTCACATTATCTTATAGATCAGGCAAATTGAGAGTGGAAATTGACAAATGCAATTTATCAATAAGCATTCTTATGAAAATGTATGCTATATATTTAAATTTATTTCAATATTCCCAATTGTAGAGTATCATTAAACGATTCCTGACCGAGAGATACCTTAAAAGACATTTATGAATGGTTAATGGAGTAAGAAGAATCTCGTACACCCTAAGTAAAAGTATTTTCTCCTAATTGATTAAAACGAAATACAATCTTATCTTTGCAACACATATTTGAGCATTCACCTATAATGCTATTTTGTTATTTTTACTCCCTGTACCCATAAAATGGGTAAAAAGGGGGTATTACATCTGTGCAAATGTATGTAACAGGCAGAAGGAGACATCTCCGACCCTATAAAGTATATATATTCTTGATCAGTATCAAAAGAGATTTCGATTTGGCCATGTCCGTCTGTCTGTCCGTCTGTCCGTCTGTCCGTCTGTCCGTCTGTCCGTCTGTCCGTCTGTCCGTATGAACGCGTCGATCTCAGCAACTACAAGAGCTAGAGACACCAAATTTGAAATGTAGGTTCCTGTATAGCATACGCAGATCAAGTTTGTTTCATATTTCAGATATCTCCCCCGTTCCCCCGCAAATCGATTAAAACCGTTTTACAGTAACAATTTTCAAGATACAGCTTTAAGATTTGACATGTACAATACTTTAGTCTCTCTTAATCTACTGTCCAAATTTCAAGTCGATCGGATAATAAACACGGAAGTTATTCACGAAAGAAGATTCATTGATGCAGCGAGAGGGGAAGGAGAAGCACAGCCACCAATTAAATTGCCTCGCTTGCGCTGTCGCTTTTGCCGCACAGTGTGTGTGTGCGTCTTTGTGTATGTGTGTGTGTATGGGTAAGTGGACTTAGATGTGATTGAATGTTTTAGACCTGGGTACAGGGAGTTTCGTAGTCGGGTATACTCGACTATAGCATTCTTACTTGTTTACTAATTAATTACTGCTTTTATTAATATAATATATGTATAAATAACATTATTATATTATAGTTATCGTAATATCATTAACCCTTAATAATAAACTTTTACATTTTACTGGTACTTATAATGTTAACTTATACTGAAGTATAAGTCTATAATATGCTAATGATAATGATCGGATTAGAAACTTTCAACAATCTTTTTAAGGAGCAGAGAGGAATAAAGATTTTGTATATAAGGATATATAAAGCTTAGACTCTTTTTGTATGTGCCTTGTGTTACTTAAATACTTTCATATCAAGTTCCGGGTTACAAATGAGGTTATGGAGCAGGTTCGTTAAAAAAGCGGTAGTAGAAATAATCAAAGTACCAGGATTAGGCAAGCCTTACCAGATGGTACAAGGTTTACCTAAAGTCCTTCAATAGCCTTCCTGTGGGCGTTCTGCCATAAATCCAATTATCCGCCGGATGATAACAGAAGAGTTTTCTCTTCCTAAAGGGTCTTGCCAAGAGGTTAAATTTAACCCAAATAAAACCTTAGTAAGGGGTATCTCCAACTCGAGCACTCTCGCCTTGAGTACTCTTAATTCCACTTTATAAATAACTACGCGTATATAACCATATCTTTAATTCGATTTAATTTAATTTTGAGCCAAATTTGAATCCGATTCGTTGCCTTGTGCTGAGTCATCTTGGCAGCAATTTGGCGCCCACGCCGTAAAATGAAATTAATTTCCTCTGTCAAATCTTTCAGTGTGGCCAACTCCAAGCAAACGCGTCACACATTAAATTGCGTACAAATCTCGAAATATTTTGTGCATGTCATCCATTGTACTACTATTTGGGAAAGGGTACTGATAAGATCGCAAAGGAAGCGGTATATGGTTGAGAGGGGGCAGCGGGTTGGTGGGGGCAGCAAATGAGCCGCCCATTGCAGCAGTTTCCGTTGCGAGATTTGAGATTTGTTATTATTAATTCAGGCGCGGCGCGTATTTCACCTCACGCCTCACGCGCTGCAAAGAAAAACGTTGGAAAATTGCTCAATTTTCCGTGCGAACTGCGAGTAAGTGAAAAGAAAGAGAAATTTATGGTAATTTTGAACAACTATCACTACTTAACATCAGCCACAACAACAACAACCTGACAGAGACCCCCAACTTGAGGACCATATAACGTCAGCGTCAGCGTCAGCGTCAGCGTCAGCGTCAGCGTAACGAAGTAACCTAATTAATTTGTGGCACTCATTAGCAACAATTGAAAATGCCACAGCCAAAAGCAGCTACAACAAAAATATAATAACAACAACAACAACAGCAGGCCCTCCTCGTTTTCCCCCCAGCCTGTCAGTCATCAGGGCCGTCAACTTAGCCAGAAGTTGGAATGTTTGTTACGAATTTGGAATATTGGACGGCTTGTATGGCTACTCAGCCAAACACTCCCGAATATATGAAATGCCGGGGGCTCGGGGTGAAAAGAAAAACTTTATTGTTACGGAAAAACGTTGGAGGCTTGGTTAATTTACAAATACCCTACAAGTAATTTGAAAAGAAACAATTATGATATACCAAAGAACAAAAATAAAAACAAAATTATTATAATATTTGATCTTTAACTATTTAGGGTCTAAATATGTTTTTTGAAAGATTTAAAAAAAATCGAAATAATTAATTTATTAAATTCAGATATTTCTTAGAACTACCACTCTATATATCGGCATTAGTGTCTTTTGCACTAGATTATTATTACAATTCCCCCCTTTTTAAATGATCTATACGATTTTTGTTGGCAATTATGGGAGATAATTGATCATTTATTTTCATTAAGTAAGAAAATTAAGACACTTCCGGCCATCCCTAGGGTTTATGCTCCAATATGTTCACCAATTAAGATAAATGTCTATATTAATACTTGATCAATTGCAAATGTCAGCGGTACTAAGAGATACAGTGTAGACAACTTAACTGAAAAATGGAAGAAACACTGAAAGACGAAGAAAATCCCAAATGAGTGAACAATCGAGACGTCAATCAATCAATTTGCAGGCCTGAAATGTTTTATAAGCCGATTGTGTTACACTTCCTGTGATCTTATGTTTAATGATCGAGAGCACTAAGGGTTGCATTCAGGAAATTTCGGACCTGGTCAGGGTCAGGCGTCAGTTTTCCCATTTCATTGGCAATGGACTCGGCGGGCTTCGAGGTGCAGGTGTAGGGTAAATGCAAATATTTATGAAAATACAACAAAAACAAAAAAACAAAGAAATGTTAACTAATTTTCGGCTTTGTTGCGTTGACGTGTGAAGCGAGCAGGAAAGAGAAAAAAAGAAAATGCCTCACCTCGCCTCGCCGCACAAACACCCTCGGCCGTCCATTAACGGTCCGAGCGGCTCCATCACCTGCTTGTTAGCTACAGGTCAGCTCGGACCTTCGGACCTGTGCGTGAGTCGGGCCTATTCGAGGCGCTGTCAGTCGTCACTCACTCGGTCCCTGCTCGGGCGAACCTCTACGCATGACATTTTCTGTATATTTTTTTGTTTTCTAATGTTGCCCGATATGCAAAATCATGTGACCCGCCCGGCCAGACCGCCGGAGGGCCCCAGATCTCTATCTGGGCGCTAATATATGCGTGGGCCGCAAAATACCTTTGGTAATGCATAATTCGAGCCACTTTTCCGGCGAGTCGCGAACCAGCCAACCACCGGACACTGGCCACTGGCCGTGGCCACATTTGAGGGCTTTTCATATATTTTGTGTTTTTTTTTTTGGTAAGCCCTAGCTGGGAATATCATTTAATTAACATTTTTCCTCGCTTTAGAGGCGCAAAATAATCACGCATAGGCAGGCGTATGTGGCAGTTGGTAAGTGGGGAACGTCGCGGTGCGGCACAGTGGCATGTTGCAGGACAAATTCTGGTAACAAAAAAAAATAACAAAAATTTCAGTTCAAGAAACAAGTAAATTCATGTCAAAATTAAGTTTTTTATCGGAGCACAATTTTGTATGGTAAGATATTATTATTTTATATTATTTTATAATATTAAATCAAATATTTATTAAAGCAAATATAAATATATTTAATTATATTACTTCGCTACTAAAAACCTTAAGACGTTAAGAGCATAAAGTACTAAAGCCAGGATACACTGCTCAGTCATAAGGACAAGTTTAACATAGAAAGGGAAAAGATTTTAAAATATTTATGAGGAGAAACAAATCTACTTTTGGTAAAAAATAACAATTGAAATTTATTTCTTAAGCATTTATTTGTGTAGTAGTAATTGGATAATGCAAGTGAGCAATTCGAAATTATTAGTTAGGAAAACCACATACAACTATTGCCCATAATTTTAATTACCCACTAGATTTCCCACAAACGAATATACTACAAGACTCTTTTTTAACAATTTTGAATTTTATTATAAGAATATTGTTTTGCTTTAGAAAAAAACATTATGAATTCTGGAGCGATGAGGAATCGCAGACAGCTCACAAATTTAAAGGATGAATAATAGACAAATTATTTGTGGCTAATGAAGATTATGTATACTGGAAACCTCAATTTCACTGTCTAATATTAGAATCTTATAATTAATATCTTATACATTTTGTTGTTTTGTGCCACTGTGCGACCATTGTACTCAGCTGTTTTGTTCTATGCCTGCCAACGAGTTTTTGGCGTAAGTTATGATTATGGGAACTGGAAACATTGACATTACTTAGCTCTGTTTCGGCTCGGAGTTACATAAATTTAATTGTATGGTTTTTTCCAGCTGGTGCTGGTTCGCATAGTGGTCAAAAGCAACCGGCTAAGACACGCACACTTGGCCATAGAAGAACTTGGTTGGTTGGGGCCACATTTGCATTTGGAATCCGATTCTTGGGGCCAGTTGAGTGTTGCGTATCTCACGGATACGCATACGAAACATGAACCAATTTGCATTGCCTTGCTCAAATATTGCCTTTGATTAATTAGCAGGTCGTGTTTGTATTTTCGGTCGACTTCTTTTTGGCCTTTAAGTGTGATATTTGTAACACTTTGCTGACTTATTGTTCCCCAGCTAAAACCCGCTGAAGAACTGCGGATGGTGGGGTCTGCCGGCACCCCTGCGATAAGGCTAATTAACCCATTACGCCATTATTGTTGCTCTTCTCCAACGTTGGCAAAGGGTTTAAATCTTTTTTTTTTGTGTTGTTTTGCTTTTATTTCATGCGTTTTGGGCCGCCGCACACGTGTTTGGCGCTGTCGACTTACAAATCTGCGCAATAAATTCCAATTTGCTGCCCTAATGGATCCTCCAAAACGGCCAATTAATTTGGCCAACTGAATAGGCCGCAATTAGCGCAACGCCCCGTCCCTGATGCTGCTCAAATGGCCCTTCCTGAATTTTGGCTAGAACGAATTCATATTTACCTATGACAGCACATAAAACATGTTCAGCAGCGTAACCAAATCCGGTATTTCTAATGGTAATTCTCTCAACAAAATACAGCTTTATATACCCATCTTGAATTTAAGTTTACTTTTGTGTTGATTATTTTAAATATTCAAGAACATTTTTCTATAATTATTTATTTTAATTATAAAGGCAAAATAGTGCTACCTCGATCAAAAAATAAATGTTTAATACATTTCTCAGTTTATTTATTCACAGTAAAATAATTATGTGTGTCCTAATATTAATTACAATAAAGAGTTCAGATTTCATAGCCTTTTCTGCCTAACTATATAGATTTTTTAATCAAATTTATAGCTATTACAGACATGAAAAGTTAGGGGAAAATTAAGAATTCATGAAGATACATAGTTTTATGGAAAATAATTAATAGCCTACACGAAATTACAATTGAATTTTTGGGGGAATTTTATTTGCCAGTCCGGCTAGCATGACCCTATTCACAGCTTAGAATTGTTGGTGGCGTTAGAAGACTCTATCTCTAAATAGAAAGGAGTTACTAAGAAAGAAAAAGGTTTTAAGTTTAATAAAGAACTCAAAAAAATGGAAGAAAAACAATAGAAAGGATATCGGGCTGTACCTGATGGGGAAGTTTTAGTAGCTCCACCGGCTGAAGTATTATTTATCAGATAGAAAAGCTGAATAGTTCTCCTTCTGTCCGTCAGTCTATTTATTTCTATTCCTACCAGTCTGTCACTTTGGATGCTATATTAAAGAACCTTTTCCGATCAGGTCCTTCGCCGGTGATCTACCCAGCAGAATATTTTAAATAATGTAAATATTGTAAATATTATTTCCCTATTATTTTTCTTTTAGTTATAATGTTAGCTTATTTTTTATACCCTAGCAGGGTATTACGATTTTGTCTCAAAATGTGTAATGGACTGAAGGATTTGCGACCCAACAAAGTGTATATATTCTGAATCAGCATGAATAGCCGAGTCGATATAGCCATGTCCGTCTGTCCGTCTGTTTTTATGCGAACTAGTCTCTCAGTTTTAAAGCTATCGTAATGAAACTTGGCACAGACCCTTCTTTTTGCTGCAGGCAGTACATATGTCAAAACCGGCCGGATCGGACCGCTATATCATATAGCTGCCATAGGAATGATCGATCGACAAATATGTTTTTGTATGAAAAACTTGTTTGTTTACCAAACTTTCCCAAGCCGAGTCTCTAGAGAGTTTATACAATCTGGCCAGATTTGGTCAAAATCAGATCACTATATCACTATATCAAACTTTTTGTTTATACAAATATTTTATCCAAACTAAGTGAGAGTTTTATAATACTTCAAATAGTTTCCTATAATTTGATCAAAATCGGAACACATCCTTACATTTTTGTAGATTCTGTACCAAATGGATGATCTCACTGAGAGTTTATGGAGGTTTTAACAAGCAGGCTGTGTCAAGTATAGCCAAAGCAATTAGAAATACTCCTGAGGTAATGTGAGTAGCTCATTAAGATATTTATTTGAAATGTGTGAGATGAGTTTACACATAAGGAATACAAATACCACAGACCTAGTGCCTGGCATCTCCACGTTAATTAACATAAGCTGAAATGAGTTGGCTGCAAAAACAATTAAATATTATTAAAACCTTTACTAGCTGACAGACAATTTGCAAGTTGTTTCCTCATTCTTGACACAGTTCCCCCCTAGCCCAACTCTGCACCTGGCATCAACCTTTGCATAGATCAAGCGTCAGACGTCATGAAGGTTCAAGAATTTATGTATCTAATACTTGGCCCAGGGACGCGCATTACTTTCAATTTCCATGTAAGCCCGGGGAGTCGTTTTCGGCGTTGGTTAACAAGACAAATGCAATTTTAACAGCGACAAGGACAACATTCGTAAGCCCATTGATTAATTTGAAATTTATGAAGCGGTCGTAACTTTTGCTATGTGGTGGAACTGTCTCCATCTCCATCGGTATTAACACCTCCCGGCCCATATACATTTTAATTAAATGTCGCACCGGAACAGCATGAAGAAGTAGCAACTGAAGAAGAAGAAGAAGAACGGGACCCACTAAGATGCATACTCGTACTTGACAATTTCACGTTAATCCCGGTCACGGAGCCAGTCACGGCCCGATCCTGGGGGTCCATTTTGCCGGGTCCCATAATCGTAAACATTGAGCGTGCGCAAAACTGACATAAATATCATTTGAATAACGCTCGGAGGGGGGGAGTAAGAAGTAGCTCCTGGGCACCGGTGCCGGATGGTACGCTTCCGTATACCAAAACTCCATCCAGGACTCAGTATTTGGACTTGGACTCGGCCACATTCGAACATGCGACTTAATTACGCGTGGCAAGCCGAGCGGCTTTTGTTATTATCATTCAGTCAGCCGGTTTCTCGGGTCCCCCTACCGAGCCGGCTACCTCTACCCCTCCCGTACCGTTGATGATAATGTTTTGGACGAGGCATTGGCTGCGCTTAATGAATTTATTTGTTACGCATGGCGTACTTTGAATTGGCGTCCACACACACACACAGCATCAGAGCGAGAGAGGCCTAGGCCGAGTCCTTCATTGTCCTGCATGGCCTTAATGAAATCCATTATTACGAAAGCCATTTCCATTCCTTTCACACACATACACACACCGTTGAACACTCTCGCACAAAGTAAATACACTTATTACGAAAAGTGTTGTGCGCCCGAGCAGGGACTACCCCGTCCATGTCCCTGCTCGGGCGCCTGTAACATGCGCAAAATGTGAAAGGCATAAAACGCAGCAGGAGCTGGATATTACGCATAGCGTCGAGGGTTAGCGTGAACAGTCGAGGAAATAATTTTGTGCGATATCAAAGCGATAATGATACGAGTTTGAGCTGGTCTAAAACGGCGTCAATTGCCCCGTTTTGGAGATGCAAATAGCACGCCCTTTGACTGCAACGGCTGCCACAAACATCAATTGTTCCAGAAAGTATCAGGAATGGAGGGGAGTTGACACTTGAAGCGCATTCAATTAACAGGAAACGTATCCCGCATTACGTGCCCCTTACTTTTATAAATGTGCAATCAATGGGAAAAAAGAATTGATTCAAATATGGAAAATAAAACAAAAGACAAAAAAAGTGATAGGAGGTAAGGAGAAAATTAAATTGGTGTTCCCCTAGTTAAACTACATAATGCTGACATTAATATTTATTCTTGTATCTACGCTAAAGCAATAGATATTTTATATAAAAGGAGCAATTGCTAGGACCCGAGTCAACTTAAGGAAAACTCCTAACTCAGTTATGGTCACATTGCTGTAAAGTTTTGCATAAAGCATTGTTTTTGTCCGAATAAAGGGTTGTACTTTATTTTGAAATAGTAGTTGCTGTATTCATCCTTCAGAAGGGTGAGCCCTGTTTCAATTTACCCATCAAAGTTTCAATATTCCCCTACCTCTTGATGTTTGCTTTGCTACTTTAGTACTTAAAGCAATCTTCAACTGTATCTTGGTTTGTCTACCCCTGCTACCAAAAAGAATAAAGAACCACAACTTCTGGGGCGTAACTTTTTCATTACCCATGGCGCATCCTTCCTTCCTATTCACTGGCACAACTCTATCATTAAAACTTAAATGACCTTCCTGCCGACAGACGATGATGACTTTTTCGACGCTTCTTTTTGGTTGCTTCAAAGTTTGACTCCTGATATCACACTTTGCGCGCCACCGTTCATGAAGCTGGCCAACCAACCATCCATCCATCCATTCATTCATTCATTCATTCATTCAATCTCGCACCCTCTTGCATTCACAGCTCCCGTCGTGTCAGCTGCTCATGACATTCTATTACCGGCGTGGAGGATTGTATCTACGTATATAACTATCTGAAGCTGTATCTAGATACGCAATAAATGCTTTCTATTTAATGAGTTCTCTCCACTTGACTGCTGTGCGGAAGTTCGCCACGTCCATTCCGGACTGGGCAGGAGGACCTCCTTGCTCTGGCTGAATCATTGTCTGCTTGAGCAGAGAAAATTTACATGTTTCTGGTTTATAGATACTATTTATGGGTTACCGAAGCGCCTTTCAAGGCACTTTAATTGCCAAAAGGGCCAGATCAGCGTCTGGAGCAGAAGCAGAATGAGGACTCAACATATGTCTGACCTAATGGAGGGTTGTCGGCTTCAACGACTCATTTATCATGTGTCAAAATGTTTAACTAAATGGCACTTTGCCGAAAAAAAAACTTTCTGTTCTTTTGGGGAGTATGGGTGTTTGCTAAGTAGTTACTTTTAATAGTTGCCGCTGCTATCCAACATAAATAACTCGTCTTGTCCCGGCTCGCCCACTTTCGGCCCAAGTGCTAACAATCTTTGAAATACTTTTCGGACGCCTGTTGGCAGCGTGATGAATGAGCCGCCTAGAAGCCTTGGACATAATTATATGCAGACCCAAATGGTTTACACATGAAGATGACCGTAAAATGTCTTAATCGGGCGTGTTTCGGCTGTCTCCCTCCCGTTCGGAGAGGCTCCAGGATTGGGTGTGAGCGTGTGAGAACGTTTCACTTACTAACAATCTAAGTTTATCAAATGCGGCCAAATCCATACCACCAAGGAAACAGGCAAAAGGGTCAAATACAGGAAAATTTATGGGCTTGAGGTTTGGTAATCGTTAAAAGAGATTTAATTATAGAGTAAGCCCCAACAACAACTGTTCCGAACAATTCTTGAGGTCTTTATTCTTGTTTTAAGTAAATGTGTATTAAGCTTTCACTTTGTATCTGTGTACGAGGTAGAACTTTTATAGGAACTACCGATAAAAGATAATGTTGAACAAGAAACAACAACACGCAACAACTATGTTTAAGGTAGAAAAAAACTTATTTTATTTCGGAATATGCATTAAATTAAAATACCACGTCAATTTAGAGTTAAAAACACAATCAAAGAGAAATTCCATATAGAAATCGATTTAGTTTTGACAAAGTTATGGAGTTGATAGTCTAGGAGGTAGAGCTACTGTGGTGTTTCAAACCTTAGAAGTCGAAGTTTTCATTAATAGATCTCCGATACAACGAATTGTTTGCTGGGCAGCTATCAGTTATTGACTTTTATCGAATATATTCAGCATTTCAGCCAACCTTCAAAACTAGTAATCGGCGTACAAAGCTAATTAAGTGAATCTGAAGTGGTTTCGGGCGTGTCGGGCGGTGTCGATATCGATAACGGGGTCGGTAGCTGTCTATGAGTATTATGTTTATCAGATGTGCATTCATTCGAATGCACTTCCTTTGGTGCACTCAACGACGACTTCCCGTTAGCAGCGCGACTGCAAAATGCAACTGCATTAGATACGCATCAGTTGGAAAACTAAATAAGTAAATAAATAAACGTTCACTCAAGCGGCTGTAGGAATTGCAATTGCAATTGAAAATGGAGCTGTGAACTGCTGCTGCCCACTTCATTTAGCCAAGTGAGAAGACGGCTCTGAGACCGGTAGACCGAGAGACCCCTGCCCTCCCCACACCTCCCTCCAACCAACCGGCCATAAGGAAGTGCATTTTAAACGTCGCGACAGCTGCGTGGATTATCCGACAGACCAAACAATCGGATTGGCCTGGCACGATAAACGATAGACGATGCATAATTGAAGGAAACGACAACAAAAACAAAAATGCGACAGGCGGAGGTGGGTGCCTTGGCATGCAACAACAAAGACGCACAGCGATGCCAACGTCGACGTCGACGTTGGCGACGTTCAAGTGACGTTGAATTGAAATTGAATAAAAATAAAAATATGTATTCCATAGTCAACGTCAACAGCAATTTCAACTAAAGTGCACGCAACAACAAACAACAACACCTCTAAAGTTGATTGATAAAAACTGTTCTGCTGAGAATAAAGTGCCAGCAAGGAGAGAGCAGGCAATGGTGGGTCGAGGAGAGAGAGAGAGGACGAGAGATGCGAGCAACTCGCATATCGAGTTGCTTCTCTAATGTGACAGCTCAATGCAATTTAGTTGGCAATGACAACTAGCAATAACAACAACAGCAATAGCAACAACAACAGGAACAGCAGCAATGACAGCATCAGCGCATTCTATTAGGTACAGTGCCTGGCAAAATTATGCATACATGTGCGTTTACGAGCACATACACAAGATAACCGCTTGCGGTTGTCGTATTCGACCGAATACTAAAATATATTAAGCCCCGCTACTCTTAATTCTGCTCTGTGTGCGTGCGGTATAAATACATACATATTTATGTTGTTCTTTTACCTGGTTTTTACCTGCCTGAAATCAAGACACTGGAAGATAAATTACATTCTCTGCCCTTCACAGCCAGCAAACAAAAAAAATCTAATGCAGTTAAAACATACCTATTCTAACATTTATATTGTTTGACCTGTTATATTAAGAAAAAGTTATAAAACAAATTTGAGTAATTTTTATAAAATTGTTGGTAACCAGTGTCCGCTTACATCTATCGCTCAGTGTGCTTGCTTGCATAGCCACAGCATACGGAACACATACATGCACCATTACACTACATACACTTATGTAAATATGTACACACTTGCATTTGAACGAAATGACGTGAAAACTGTGAAAAATCATAAAAACAACAAGGAACTAGAACTGACAAAGGCTACGATATCGGTGTGTGTAGTGGTTATGGGGGCAATAATGAGCAGTTGGGGGAAATGCGGAAAGCAAAAAAAAGGTAGGCAGAAAAACTGAAACTGTAACTGAAATGCTGCGCAAACAACTTTGAACGTCAATTTGTCAACTTGAAACGAAAATTGAATGCAAAGCTTTGCACCACGACGTTGACGGCAACGGCAGCGGCAATGTTGGTAGCGGAGTAAGTGGTAGCGCCTGACGCAGTCAGAGCCAATTTCAGATACAATTTTAGCTGGCGCTCTGCGCGCTGCAGTCGCAGCATTTTCGTTGCTTTCACTGAGCTGTTGTTGATGTTGATGCGGTATTTGTATAGGGCACAGGTACAGGAAGGGGATCGGGCTGAAAGTCAAGTCAAGTTAATGCCGTTATCGTAGGTGCGGCAAACATGACGCTGCCACAGTCGACGACGGCAGCGGCAGAGACGGCGGCAGTTGATAATGAGCAGTTAAAGCAAGAAGCAGAGGCAGACACGAAAGCTTCCGCAATATTAAAATGCTGGCTGGTATTAGAGGGTGACAGAGAGAGCTAGAGTGGGTGAGATAGAGAGAGCAAAGCAAAGTGCAGTGTCTAAGTATGTGAGTGTGTGCAAGTTCGCCTCAAGACGACAAAATTCGGCGAAATTTAAAGCTGCACGTGTTGGGGACTTGCAAGTGATTGTGTGACAGTGAAAGAGAGAGTGAGAGAGCAAGAGAGCGCCTAAATGCCGATCATCGATCGGGGCAGGCGGGCAACAAAGTTGTCAACACAAAATGCAAAAACAAAAGTTGCCTACGTGAGCGACGGCGACGCCGACAGCAACGTCGTTATCAGCTCCCTTCTCCCCCTGCCAATCGCCTAACCTAACAACCGTACAGTCCGCCCCTTGATTAACAAAAACAACAAAATTCGCCGTGAAATGCAATTCCTTTTTGATTCTTTTTACGTTTCTGCTGACTCGCAAAATTTGTTACCGCGCTGTGAAGCTTTTTGCGAGTTTTGTTTTTGTTATTTTGCTTCGTCCAACAGCAGCGGCGGGAGCGATAACAACTTCTCAACGACGGCAACAATATTTACAGCTGTAGCTGCCGTTGCACTGTGGTACAAATCAAAGTAATTTTTCGAATCAACGTTAGTTTTATATGCGGCCAAATAGATATTAGTCTTTTAGGTTATAATAGTAATCTTAATTTAAATTAAATACTACTTAAAACATCAAAATACACTTGGCTTAAAAGGAGCTATTTCAAATATACTGAGTTCAACTCATAATATTAAGAAGTGCGATTTAGAATTGATAAATTTGCTAGATAAGATCATGACATTATCATTGTCTCTGAAATATACGTATGCATATGTAAATTTTTTATAACACTACAGTGTATTTTGAGCTTTGTCTTCCACTTTTTAATGATTTTTGTTCCCACTACAAAGATAGAAAAAGCATACATATGTATGTTAAGCATAATGTACATATGTATGTATGTACGTACACATTTGTATTCTAGCCAAAAACAATCTGAACGAGCACACGCCGCTAGCCTATCCAGCGTCATGGCCGCCACTTTGCTACACGAATAGCCAGCTAATTTTTTTGGCAGCGTTCGTCACATGCGCAGAAAGCGCACAATCAACACAGGCCCACTGTGCAACGTGTTGCCGTTGACGGTAGCGACAGCAGCAACAGCAGCAGGCAGCAACGATCGCCACACGAGCAAAAGTGAACAAAAACGAGAAGGGAAAATTGAAATTAACACGCCGAAATTTATATACCCTTTCAGGTCAATTTGAGAGTTAAAAGGTCTTATATTTGATCATCAACAGAAACATTTGTATGCTTGAAGCATTAAAACATTCCACATTGTATGAAAACTGCATTCGATATATCGTTCAGAACTTCGTTGAGCTTTGACCCAAGGTAAATGAGAAGTTGAAAACGCATGATGCAAAGAGAGATTTGTTCTCGTTCTAAGCTTTTGGCAAAGCTTATGGAAAAGCTGTAATGCCCTGTGCTAAAGTGCTTTAACCACAACAACAAGGTTGGAAGGTGTTTGTAGCGTGGGGCGGGGGCGTGGGGCGAGCACAAAACCAAGTGACGAACTTACGGCCAACAGCAGCAGCAGCAGCAGCAGCAGCAGCAACAACAACAACAGCAGCAACAACAGCAACTGGCCCGTTTGGAGCAGCGCGCATGCCACACACAGTTTAAATATGTGAAATTAGTACAAATCGTGATTTCAACAGCGAACGACCGACGACGAACGACGAAGCGGCGAAAACAACAACGAACGTGTCGGGGGATCGTAACGTCAACGTCGAGTGGCAACAGCAACAACACCAGCAGCAGCGGCAGCAGCAGCAACGTCACGTCGCACGTATGTATTGCGGCAACAACAACATGCAATAAAACAGCTGATAGCAGCAACAAATAGAAAACCCAAAACAGTCAGCAAGCCAGCAGCAGCAGCAGCAACAACAATAATAACAATAACAACAACAAAGCGTCGCATTATCAAGCGAGCAACCAACAGGTCTCCGGCAGAGCAGCAGCAGCAACAGAGTCGTTGAGTGAGCGAAAAAAAGCCCCCGCGTGCCGCTGCAACCAACACACACACAGTGGCGCATGTACGTGTGCACACACCAATACAAACACAAAGTCGCACACCTTTGCGTTGATTTTGGACGAAGCGACGTCGCACAGTGGTACAGTAAGCCAGCAATAACTGATCGCACGTGGTAAACGATCTATAGGCATAATAATAATATGATAACAGACTTAAAGTACTTGTAGAAATACTTCTCTTATAGTTTTCCATTTCACGATAATATTCGCTTAATTCAATCCAAATGTTTTTCGATATTCTAAATACCTCCACATACTTTCCATTAACAGAGTCCCAAAATATATTTCGATTTTATCATGAATATACAATAAGCTGATAACTAACCTAAGTATTACTAACGTGTACTGGGTTGACAACATTTCCTTATGCTCATTTATTTATCAATACTTATAGATAATTTCCCAATGAGTTCATTTTATTTTATAATAACATGTTGATGTATAATTAAATACTGTTAAAGGTGTTTTTAATTCATAATAATATATGACAAACAATTCAGGAGCAAATACTTCAAGGTTTTTGAACATTCATTTCAAATGCATTCCATATTTTCAAGTTATTAGCTTTTTAGCGAGTTACAATTGCATTGTGTACCACTGTGCAACGCTCACTCGCGCGTCTCTCGCACAAAGTGCAGCTGAGCTGCCGTTTGGTCGCCGCCGCCGCCACACTTGCCGCTGCCGTTACTGCTGCTGCTGCTACGCTTCCTCTGCCACACAACCGCTAGCCGCGGCCGCGGCCGCCGCCGCCTCAGTCGAAAGTCAAAAGCAACGTGTTGTGGACGCTTTTTTTTTTACGTCGCGTTGCGTTTTGCGTTGCGTTGCGTTTACCTTCTTTTGCTACCTTCCTCTTTCTCTCTCCGGCAGCCGCTTGCGCGCGCGCGCACCACCAACCCCAGCACCTTAACCAGCACCACCACCAACAACAGCAGCAACCACACCACCCATTGCACCACAGCACCGCCGCCTCCTTTCCAGTCAGCTTTCACCACACGATGTCCAGCAGCGGCGCCGCAGTGCAGTACAAACTCGACGCCAACTCCAATGCCATTGCTTTGATTACGGACGTCGCAGCGCTGCCGCTGCCGCCGTCACCGTCGGCGCTGGCGTCGCCCGCCGACCGCATTGAATGGTCGCGCGCAACAATACTGGGCTTCATCGAGGATTATCGCCGACAGCGCGTCCTCTGGGACCCAAACACCAAAGGCTACCACATCAAGCAGACCAAATACGAGGCCCTGAAGCTGCTCAGCGAGAAATACGGTACAGAAATACGCTCGATACGATCAAAAATAAAGTCGCTGCGCTCCTCATTCCATCGCGAGCATGGGAAGGTGCTAAACGGTCGCAACCGCGGCGTTCTCTATCAGCCCATGTGGTTTGCCTATGAGGCTATACGCTTCATTCTGGATGGTGAGCGCGACGCTGACGTCGCTGCCTTGGACGCTGCCGTTGACGGCGATGTTGAGCCGGCGGCGTTGGCTGTAGCGGCATCGGAAGCGGCTGATAAACTGACGCTGATGCATAGCCTAGATTTGGAACAGCTGACAGCTGCTGGCAAACAACAGGTTGAACAGCAGCACCAGCAACAGCAGCAGCAAGAAGAGTTCGCTGCTCGCGTCGCTGCTGCCGTCGCTGCAGTGGCAGCCGCTGCAGCAGCGGCCAACGTCAGAGAACGGGATCATAATCTGGACACTGATGCAGCGACCTCGGACGCTAATTCAAATGGCTGTGCGGGCGGCGGCAGCGACGCAACAGCAGCAGCAGCCGCCGCAGCCGCCTCAGCTGCTGTGGTAAGCGCCTATTGCCTATTGCTTATTGATTTTACTTTGTTGTGCATATTTTTCTCATTTCTTATGTACTATACACCATAATGGTAGGGTATACGTGACATACATATGTACATATGTATGTATGTTTGTACATACAGAATGAGAATAAATGCATCCATACATACATATAGAATGAGAATAAATGCATCCATACATACATTATATTAGAGATGGAAAAACCTTTACCTGATCGATAATCGATAGTTTTCTATACAAAAAAATCGATACCATCGATGGTAAATGTTTCCATATAAAATGACGTAAATTAAACTATCGATATATTAAACAAAAACATAGATTGTAACCTGAATTGAAAACTATCGATTATTATAAATTGCCGAGAATTCTCTTTTAAGTAGAGTATTTAGTTATCGTTTATGCTCAACTGCAGCATTCTTGTTTGTTTGTTTGTTGTTGTCGTTTCGGTGGAGATTTAGCTTTGCATGCGAGTGAGAATGAGTGTATGTGCTCTGTCTGTGTGTGCATGCGCGCGTGTGCGTGAGTGGTTTGACTTGTTTTGAGGCAGCAGCACACGCGCCGACGCCGCTGGCTCTGCGTCTAGCGGTTCGTCAGCAACAGCAAAAACTGTGGCGCACAGTGGCTCGAGTTGTTTTTTTATTAACACACGAACTTGCGGCTGCTTTTTCATATCTCTTGCTCTCTACTCCCATTTCTCTATACGTCTGTCTATCAAAAAAAAAGGTAGATTTTAATAAATGTCAAAATATTGTTTACAGTCAAACTTCTCAATAACGAACTTTACTCGTAAACTGCTTTTTATTCAATTTTATCATTATGTCGATTTCTCTGTACCGAATTTCGTTAGATGTTCGTATGTGTATGTGTACATACATACATATGTACATATGCAGTTATAACGATCGAAGCTCATTACAGTTTAGCTAAGTTTCCAACCCAGCAAATCGAATCCTCTCTGATCCGTTATATTGATAAAATATCGAAGTCGCTAGCAAAAATTGTGCAATTAATAATCATTTTATGTCACTGTGTCGTCGCTGCTATTGCTTGATAAGCGCCGTGAGTTGTGCAAGTGTGTGTGTGCGTGTGTGTCAACTGGCTTTGATTTGCGCTGCTGCTGCCGCTGCTACCATAGCCATAGCCTTAGCCATATGAGTGTTGCATCAGCCGTAGAAATCGGCAGCCGCACGTTTTGCGTCGACCCTGCCCCTCAACTGACTGCGTTGCGCAGCGCTGCCCTACCCTACCCCACCCCCACCCGCAACCAAACCCCTGCTACCAACGGACCCACCTAGGCAGCAGCTTCATTATAGCAAGTTGTTGTTGGGCTGCGTTTTGCGTTTGTTTCTGCTGTTATTTTCGTTCGTTCGTTCATTCGCTTGTCCGTCTATTCGTCGGCTTGTCTGGCTACTCGTTGGTCCACTTCAATGTTGACTTGCTGCGCTTCGTCCCCACCCCCGCCACCATCATAACTAATTTAATCGCTGGCTCTGCCTTCGCCATCTGTATGCAAAGTTTGCCAGTGTATGTGTATGCGTGTGTGTGTGTGTTAGTGAGTCTGTGTCTCACATTTATTTATTTACTTATTTTTTATTACTATTCTAATTTGCTTTTTCTCTCTGTCTGTTCTTTATGCTGTTGTTGTTGTTCTTGTTGTGCCGTCGTCTTACCTATTATTATTTTGTTGTTGTTATTATTTGTCTGACAAATTCTTCGCATTGCCATAATTGTTGTAGTTATTCTTCTTTGCTTTGTTGTGCCTTTATTTTTGCTAATTTTTAATGATTTCTTTTCGCTCGCTCTTTCGCAGACACGTTCCTCTTCAGATTTGGATGGCGAGAATTATTGCAATATCAGCGCCGAAGATGTGAAAACAGAAATTGTAAGTACGACTACTAATTAACCCCAACACGATTATTAATTGCATTTTAATTGACTTCACGGACTGTAGTTTTTATACTCTGTAGAAACAAACAATGTCTATAGATGGTACAGATGGGTACAGAAGTATAATGTCAAGATCATTTACTATTTTTAAGCTTGATAGTCCCAATATTCGTCAAGGAGTTTTTTAGACCCGGAAACCGCATTTAGAAGGTGAATTTTCTTCGTTGGGTTTTTGTTTGTAGGCAAACCAAAACTTAACGAAACTGCATAACTTACACCAGATTTAGGCAAGAAGTTCCCCTTTCTTCAAGTTTATTCGTTAAGTTATTGTTTGCAGAGGGCGGATACAGGAGACGTAGTCAGTACTCACACCAGTATTAAGCAAGGCAGTTCCCCCTTATTCAAGTTTATTCGTAAAGTTCTTTGTAGAGATGAAATTTAGGAGGGGTCGACTGAATCCACTATTACCAGTCCATGTTTAACACTGCCCTAACTTTAACTGTCTCGTTCTTTTCCTCCCCCCAAATTCTCTGCGTGCACAGATCGAGCACGAATCCGAACTGGGTCTGCTGGATCGGCAGTCGAGCACGCCGCTGTCCCTGAGTTACTATAAGCCCACAGATCTGACATACAATCATCGAAAGCGCAAGGCGCAGATGGATGAGCATGACGGCAGTGATGTCGGCGGTGGTGTGGGCGTTGGTATTGTCGGGGGCGTGGTTGGTGCTTTGACTTTGACGCCGATCAAGTCCACAGCGCAGTCACAGTCGGCGTCGCAGCAACAGCAGCAGATGAACCACAGTCAGATCGCATTTCATGCGCTCCAGCAACACTTTAGCCACAATCTCAGCCACAGCAGCCACAACGGCAATGGGCAGCCACAGCAGCACCAGCACCAGCAGCATCAGCAGATGCAGCTACAACAGCAACAACATTCCAATAACATGGCACAAAAACGTGATCGTGATCGTGATCTCTCCTTATCGCCAACTGGGGCCAATAATATAACCACTAACAACAACCACTCGTCCACATCCTTGGAGCTGCACTCGCTTGCAACGACGACAACAACAAGCGGCGGCATCTCCAGCATTGCTGCCACACCCTTAAAGATCAGCACCAACAACAATAACAACAACAGCAGTGGGAGCAGCAATCTGAGTGGCAGCCATGTGGATGAGTATGGAGTCTTTGGTGAGTACGTGGCCATCACCATACGCAAGCTGAAGACGTCCAAGTCAAAGATTGTTGTGAAGCATCTCATCAACAATCTACTGTACGAGGCGGAGCTGGGCAAATACGATCAGGGCATGCCGGCCACCAAGGAGCCGCCACAGCTGTATAAGATGCAATAGATGATTTTTGGGGGTAGATCGCGAGTTAGGCGGCTTGTAGTTAAGGGTGGCGCCCAAACAGGGACATGGGCGGCGCCCGAGCAGGGACCGATAGAACGCACTAGTCAGCAACGCAAACAGAGCAACAAGAGCCAACAATTCTAAGAGTAGTTAGGGGCGGGGGATTCGCCAAGCGCATTTCATTCAGGGACACAGACCATTTAAGTACTTTATATAAAAAAAAACAAATAATTAAAAGAATATGTACATAAATACTATATAGACATGCATATCAATGATATCAGTGAGTATGTAACGCACAGATTAGTCAATCAGCAGTCAGCCAATCAGTCAGCAACCCACGGAGAGCCCGCAATGGGAAAAAGCAAATATCAACATACCATTAATTAAAATGAATTAAATATTACGTTTTTTATGTATTTTTTATACATAGTATATACGCATTTATACATACTGCAAACTGTATAATTCGTATATAAATTTTGAGTTTTAATTTTTATTTGTTTACTTTATTTACATTTGGCAATAACACTTTGAACTCAGGTGCCTTTATTTTGTAGTCAATTAAGCGTTGTTATCTTATGCATTAATGAATCGATATACATTAAATGAATGTATGAATATAAATATATATTATATAAATATAATACTTGTATGTACTAAGTGCCCACGTTGAATCAGCAACAAAAAACTGTAGCCACAATGTAAATTTAATTAATATATTCTTGGATCGGATCATATGTAACTGCTATAAATACTTACATGCATATGCTTCCAACTTAAAGCGTTCTGTACATAGGATGAAGAAAAACAAAACAACATATATATGAATATACTTATAAGTATCTATTAATTTTTGTTACTGAAACTAATTTGAATTGATCAAAAGTTAACTAATAAAACTGTTGAATTATTTCATTTTGAAAATGATATTTATGCTTTTTACAATGGAATTGGGTGGGTGAAAGTATTCCCTCTAATAGCGTAAATATTACCCAGTTTATATAATGGATTTGTCAACATTTGAGAGAGGATATGAGAGGATACAAATGCATTAACATTCCAATCAAATCCTGTTAACAATCTATTGAAATACTGTTTAATTTATATCTAATTTCCATCACATCATTAAACTCGGCTCTCTCTATTAAAACATTGCCTGATTCTACTGTTCATTAAGGTTTGTCGATCTTGATTACATCCAGGTGCAATATGATGATGTGTTGTAGAAAATTTCATCATCTTTCACTGCTTACTTGTATAAATTAATTTGAATTTCAGACTTTTAATTCTGAAGGCAGCTAAATTCAATACAAAGAGTTTTTATCGGTTTTTATATATATTTTTACTACTTTTTTAAACAAATATTGGAAATATCAAGCTTTTTTTTTTGATTACCTTAAGTTGTTTATCGCATCGAATTTAAAAGTTGGCCTACTGCGCATTTATAATGCGATTACTTTGGTCTACTCAAAAGCGGGCTCCACAAGCCCCCAATTGTGTTCTGGGGCAGGCAGCACAATGGAGTTTGTTGTTTTGCATTTGGCGTGAATGAAAACGAAACAATTGTTGCTTGTTTTGATCATAAATCAGAAAGGCTCTCAAGTGTAACGAAGAACCAAGCAAAATTGGCTGAAAACACTTCATAAGCAAATCAAAGATAAAAATACAAATTTTATGAAATACAGAATTGAAAAAATAATGATAATAAATGACTACACAATTTACATTATTTGTTAAGCAAATTGGGCGCTTATTCCACTACTTAGAGAATACTCCGAAAATTTCTAATTCAAATTATCAAAATTACTTTTATGTCCTCTGGGAAATATACAAAATTTTGGTTTGATCAAGGTTTTATACTATATCTTTGGGGAAACACATTAGAGCTATCAACTACTGCAAAGAAAATAATTAAACGATTTTGTATTCAAATAAAGAGTCACTTTGGAGAGGAAACACATAAATCCTTTCCTTACTTTGACTACAGGGTATTCCATACAAAAAATCTTAGTGAGTAATTTAAAACCTGTTGATAACAACTGCAAACAAATGCTGGCTGATAAGAAACATTGAATGGGCAGAAACATTTGTATTTAGATCAAGGCCACATGAAACAGAATATGTTTTCCATATCGTAATTGAATAGATTATGTGTTTTGCGATGTACTGATATTACAAGCAGATGTCTGAAAACACAAAAACAGGTTCTATTCTGAAAAATAGAACAATATACTAGTTAAGAAACTCAATATAAGCTAACATTTTCTAATAGTGTAGAGAGTTTTGATTTGTAATACAATAATATCTATTTATTTCTTTTAGCTCTTATAGGCTGTTCGAAAGCGTCTATCTCAGAAACTATAAGCACTAGCGCTATCAAATTTGGTATGTGGGTTTCCATACATAATATGTGTCTCTGGTTTTTCTTAAACTCTTAATACTCCCTGCACGCTCCACACAAATCGATCAAAATAAAGTATAACCACAAAATTATAGTTCTAATAAAATGCATACACTCTAAAAAATATAACCCTAAATTTTAAAATTCTCTTTAACAATTAAATAAAAATGGGTATACTCCAAAATAAGTCAGTTTAATTTTTATACCCCAGCAGAGGGTATTATAATTTTGTCTCGAAATTTTTAATGGACTGAAGGAGATGTTTCCGACCCAACAAAGTATATATATTCTGAATCAGCATGAATAGCCGAGTCGATATAGCAATGTCCGTCTGTCCGTCTGTTTCTCTGCGAACTAGTCTCTCAGTTTTAAAGCCATCGTAATGAAACTTGGCACAGACCCTTCTTTTTGATGCAGGTGGTACATATTTCGGAACCGGCTGGATCGGACCTCTATAACATATAGCTGCCATAGGAATGATCGGTCAACCACTATGTTTTTGTATGAAAAACTTTTTTATTTATAAGGGCATCCTTACCAAACTTTCCCAAACAAGTTTGGTCAAAATCGGACCACTAAATCCCTTTTTGTTTATACAAAGAAGAGAGCCGTTCTTTCTTATTAAACCTAAAATGTTGTTAAGTCTTTTCTGGCATAAAACGTTTGAATTACTATCTTTATGTCGCCATCTTTGTTATCTCTCTCACTATACATACACCTAAACGGTTTCATTCTAATACTTTTTTGGATAGTTATATTTACATATGTATATACACACCACGCTGGTCTAAAGTTAAGTCTATTTTTTTAGAAACCCTGTATACTCAGAGAAAAAATCAAGTATTCTGTACTCAAAATAAGTACAAATGTTCTCAAAATCAGACCAAGCTCGAAAAATCGTATCATGAATACAGAAATCTTATTTCAAGAACGATTCTTAAAGCCCAATATCTTGATAAAAAGGAACTTTTCAATATATTTGAGGAGCATTTCTAGCTATTTTGAGTAGGTCTTTTCTGTTTTTAAGGCAGTTTCTGTTGTTAATCTATTAATATTATATGTATGTATGTATATAGTCTATGTATTTGTCTAGACACAGGATATCTACCAGTCAAGCACTTTGTGTACATCAGCAATAAGAATACTATATCGAGAACCAGTTAAATCAGCTTTCAACACCTTTAACTTCATTCGCTTTCGCATTTTATCAGAACAAGCTCATTGCAAACACTTCGTAGATGAACGGGTAGGGGGTAGGTAGTATACCACAAACGGCGTCTATGACTGAATGTAATTGTACACAACAAATAATATACACAGTATAGATATAGATACGTTTATACGGGTACAATGCATATTTCTATACTGAACTGACGTTGCGAATTGCCAGTTCGTAGAATTTGTGGCGCTTTTCTAGGAAATCAGCGGAGCAACGTGCTCCGATGTTGCTTCGATCGTCTGGCAGTCCCTCAACGTAGCAGGGGGGGCAATGGCGTGAGGGGTGCCGGGCAGCGGCAACACACAGAAAATGACGCAATGTTTTTGAAACCATCAACAGGCCCCAAGCAGCTGTCGTTTTGTTTGGGGCTTTTGTTTTGCTCGTCGCGTTTCGTTTTGGTTTCGCTTCGCGAAGCTGAAAGCAACATCAAAAAATCATCATAAAACTAATGATAAATTCTATACACACAGATACACACTTATATATACATATATATAGACAGACAGACAGAGAGCGCTCTGAGAGGCTTTAACTTGAGCTCTGGGGCCCCCATGTCAACAATCAACAGTTTGCCATAAATTATTTTCGCAAACAGTTCGCGCCAACCAATGTGGCCCCAGGGAGCCAACACTCAACTGTACATAGCGCAATAACAGTGTTGATAAGCAGCCAAGTGAATATATACACAATACACGCCATATAGTATATACCATATATAGTATGTACCATATTACACACATGGTGCCAGTTTCATAGCGATTGTCACACAATCAAACATTGAGCAAGTCCCACCAACATCTCCCCCCAGCCGAACCCAACCGGGCACAGTCCCAGGAGTTAAGTTTGATAAGAGCAAGTATGAATGCCGCCAGACGCGTTTGCTATGCTAGTAGATACCCTATAGTCAGTAAGCTATCCCAAAACACAGGATTACACCCAATGAATTGATCTATATCTTTTTAACTTTATGAATAGCACCTTATTTATAGTGCATTTTTAAGGACATACAAAGTTATACATACGAATATACCAAAACTCAGAAGACCTCCACTATTGACAACAGATCCTTGAATAACTTTAGTGCATGTAATTTGATCGTCATGAAATTTCCAGAATGCAAAGATGACAATCAAATATATCCATGTACCAAAAATCAGAGCTATATATTTTAAAATGTTCTTGAAATTAGTTGTTACAATATAAGGATTGCTGGCAATGTTATTCAAATTTTAAAATAATCTTGATGGTATACAAAAACCCATTTACCAAGTGGTGTCTTTAGCTCTTATAGTCCCTAAGATATAAGATTCAAACGATTAATAATCAAGACTATACTATTTTGTATTTTAGGGTGGTTCGAACTGTTCCAGCCTATACCATACCCCCTCTTAACCATTTTAAGGGACCAGGGTATAATATAATATACTATATACTCTGGAGTAAAAACAGAAGCGTTAAGAGCCCTGCGTTTGTCAGTTAGTATTGGGAAAGGTTCGAAAGTGTTGTAAATCAATTAGCCAAAAGCGTTCCATAACAACAACAACGACAACAAAAAGTAAGTCAAGAAATTGCGTCGTAGACAACGCTCCACAATATTGTCTCAAAGCATTCTGAAAGGGCAGCCGGCACAGAGCTGGGACTCGGCAATGGGGCAAGGAAAGGGAACCAAGTTGGGGCAGCGTAGAGCTCAGTTGTTGTAGAACTTGCAATTCCAATATGATTTATGGTAAAACAAAATGCACAAATGCTGTTACCAGCTATTACGATAGTCTTCTGCGATTGCTGGCTCGTAAATTATGCTACGAGTCGTCGAGTTCCGCATGTTGCAACAACGGACAAATGAAAACGAAGGCGAAGGCGGGGGCAGAAGCGGAGGTGGAGCTGTTGCAACTAATTTGTTGCCCTAATGGGACAGCGCAAGCAGGAAAGTCTAGCTGGAGTATACAGGTAATGCCACTGACCAACTTGGCAGAGGCACATTTGGCTTTAAAGTTCATTGTGAATGGATCTTAAGGGGCAGGTAATCGGAAGGTGCAACATATAAAATGCGAGCAGTGTATTTAGCTAAGATTTATAGCTTAAATTGTTTTGTTATTACTTGATTTGATAAAGTTTAATTATGCTGATTCTTATTTACAATAATTATAATAATTGCCAAAAAAACTGCAGTTTAAAATCGTATAAGGTCGAGGAAACTCTATTTTTTAGTTGTCCCGCATAATTATGATTATAATATTTTTGTGTAGAATATATCTTTTTGTAAAATATCTTATAATAAACAAAAACTTGTACACTCTTCCAAGCTGTTCAACCAATATTCACTCTTTCCAACGTGCACTGTAGTTAATTGCAACTTATCTCAACATATCCTAACTAATCTTATCTAATTCTAGCTAATCCTAACCACATAACGCCTATGATTTAACAATTTCTATACACTTGCAGTATAAGAATGATTGCTCAACTCCCTAAAGTATATACTCCCTAGAGTATATCAACATATGAAGACGATAATATGTTTGTCTCTTTTGTGCAAATTGGGGATAAGCCGAAAAAGTGAAGATCAGCTTATTATAACAGATAGCTGCCAAAAATAGCATTGATAAAATCTTTTGTTTTTGGCATTTTTAGGTGCAAACTTCTGTTTTACATACCTTAATGTCTATATTTATAAAGAACATGCATTTAAAGTGCGTTTGCCTCTTTTGAGAGGCAAGTTTATGGGTGTCTTTTGTCATTTAACCATCCATAATTTTGACAGCTGTCTCTTGGTCCGCATAATAGCCCTAAAATTATAAGAAATAATTAAAGGCCCATTAAATTCATGAGACTAATAATGGAAGAGCAGGCCAACAATAGCGCCAGATCGCAGAGCAGTCAAATCAAATTGCCCAGAAAATAAAAATGAAGCAAAAAAGGGAAAATACAAATAAAAAATCATTAACTGCACGAAATGGCAGAGAAATGTGCCATGGCCATTAAGAATTATAGCCCCAGGCCAAAACGAAAAAAAAAACAAAAACAAAAGCCGAAAAACTGGAGAACCGGAGAACCGGGGAGTAATTATAATGCGAAGATCACGTATTCGCATTTTGCAAATGTGCATGCCATAATAGAAGGACGATTTATGCCCAGACAAAGGGAAAGGAAAATCAAATATTAAGAGCAAAATATTTTTGTGTTTGAGCAAAAATAAATTTCAGTTCCTGTTTTTTCGAATGTTTTATACCCTTGCAAAGGGTGTACTAACTTTGTAATAGAATGTGCAGAGCGTATCCTAGTAACGGTTATACCTACTTTGTGGTGAAATATGTAACACATCGCAGGACACATATTTTCTAAAAAGAGCTGAGTCAATATAATCGTGTTTCCTTATTCACTTGTCTGTCTATCTAACTATGTGAACTCTGTTCGTTTTAAGGCTATGCTTATGAAATTTGGTACAGAAGACTCTTTTTGTAGCAGGTATCATATATGGCGGAAGCGTTCGGATCGAACGTAGAAAAACTAAGCTTTTGTATAGAAAACCTTTTTTCTTTAACAGGTATCCTTAAGAAACTCACCAGATGTAGGATGGTCAAAGTTTATCCAAATCAGACTGCTTTATCAAATAGATAGAATAACAATGCTAGAGTTCTAGAAGACTTTTCGATTGCTATCCATTTAAATGTAAAATAGATTATAGCGTAGAATTAAACCATTTAAATGTATGTTAGATTATAGCGTAGACTTATAGAGTATTCAATCATCGGCAGCTCTAAACACCAATTGCTTTCTGTTTGTTTTTACAAACAAAGCATTTTTCTGCCACCAAAAAATAAATACTAAACACTTTGCCAAACGACAAGCAACTCCAAAGCCTCCTCCAGTAATTGGCTCAAATTACAGAAATTCGGGGCTGGATTCAACTGCAACTGCAAACCGCAGACCATCCTTAGTTTCAGCTGCAGCGCCAGCTCCAACTCCAACTCCAGATTCAGCTCCATGTCGTACTCCAATTCCCACTCCTTAACCCGGACATGTCCCCAGCTCGACTGGTGTTATTGTCGTGGCACAATATTGTTTCCAAAAATGAAACGAAACAAAACAAATACGTGACCAGAAATTTAAAAAAAAACAAAACAAAACAACTTAAAATAAAAAAAAAAATGCGCGAGCTCTGAAAACTGTGCAAAATAAAATAAGGAAACAACAAAAATCGCGTTGATTTGAATTTTAAAATGTTTTCAAGGCATTTGTTTGTGCTTTTGCCACTGCACTGTTTTGTGGTGCTCACTGTGCCGCACGGTGGGGCAAACAGCACTGACCAGTGGCTCATGGCATGAAGGAGTTTATTAAATAACAAGCTGACTCACTAATTAACCTATTATGTAATTATATAATTCAATTAAGAATATAATTCATCTCAAAAGCTTGCGAATCATTTTGTTAATGGGATTACGCGACGTATGTGTAATATTTATAAATACAACATTTGTTCCTCTTAACATATATGCATTTTAATAAGTATATATTAAGTATGTTTAAATATTATTTTTTAACAGCCAACATATCCAAAATCTTTTCGTTTCTAAATTCATTGAAATGCCTTTTTTATACCCTCTTGAAATCTACGGAGGAATTTTTCAAAGTCTTCTAAAAAAGGTTATTGTATATTGAATTATTTATTAAAAATATATGAGTTATTTTATTTGGCACTAATTCACATTTATATTTATAAAATATTCATTCAAACTGGTTAACTTGAAATAAAACTAGATTTTATATATCATCTATTTCAACATTTCATCTTTGGTGAGACCAGTTTATTAAAGGGTACCTTTAAATGATTACTTTAAACGAAGAATTATAATTTTGTCAAGATATATATATGTATATATGATGAAAACAATAACCAATTAACCAATTTTACATCAGAATAACACCTTGGCTTAATTTGTCTTTTTCTTTGGGAACGTAGTCTCCCAATATTGAAGCTATGTTAATAAAACTTAGTATCTTTTATTTTATGCAAAAAAATGTTGAAAATATCTGATTGCAGCCGCAACCCCGCAGAGAGCGCTTACAATTCTGTTGGCAATTGGAAACTTTTTGACTTGCTATAAAAAGCGCTTATAAATCATGAAAATCTCAAAGCAATGCCAAGGCCATTAAAGCTGCAACTTTCTAAGCACACACAGGACACATTGGGGCATTAGAAGCATCTTATGTGGCACTTATGTTCTGGTTCGGGCTCTGATTCTGTTTCTGGTTCTGATTCTGGTTCCACTGTCTTCCACTTCGCTGCTATCACCAAAAAGTTTTACACTGCCATTTGCTGTCATTGTTGCCTGCTACTGTTGCTATTTTTGGTTGCGGCCATTATATTTCACCAGCAGCAGCTTCACCTCCCTACTCCCGACCGCCCAACTCCTCTGCCAGCCACCGACTACAGCAACAAAGTTGCAGCGGCAAACAACAGACGTCGCCTTATGTAAATTGTAAAAAAAAGCAAAATGTATAAAAAAAGACTTTGATAATGAAACTTTTCAACGCAATAAATAATAAAAGGCGGCGGGACGAAGCGGTGCGGGACGCAGTTTAAGTAAACGCCATGTCAAATATTGATTTCGTGTTGAATTTTTGATTATTTCCATAAATATAACGCATGCCAAGCAAACAGACTGGGCCCGGAGATGGGGAAAGGGAAGGGATAAGATGGGTCTCCGTCGCCTCCCACTTTCGGACTCCGATTCACACCCCTACAGGAGACGGCACTCGTGCGGCATTGATAAAGCCGTTATAAAAAAGAAAGCTTTGAGCCCATCTATTTGGTATATTATTCTTTATTTAGCCACATCTGCCCGTCTATGCGAACTGCGCCAGTTTTAAGCTTAGATTGATGAAACTTGGTACAGATGCATAACAAGTGGTCTGTACCTGACTTGTGACTTAGTTGCTGTGACTGATAAATAGCGTACTGAATAAATAACTGTAACTGAATATCGAGAATGGCAGATGATGCGGTCAGAGTCCTGGTTAGATTCCTACAGTTGTAGTTCCAATAACAGTCATAGGTCTTATATTAACAGTCCCAGTTACAGTCCTGATATTAACAGTCACAGTTACAGTCCCGCTAACAATCTAAGCTACGATAACAGTCATAGTCCTTATATTAAAAGTCACAGTCCTCATATTAACAGTCCCAGTTACAGTCTTAATATTAACAGTCACGGTTACAGTCCCGCTAACAGTCGTCGTTACGATAACAGTCACAGTCCTGATATTAACAGTCCCTGTTACAGTAATGATATTAACACTCACAGATACAGTCCCGCTAACAGTCATAGTCCTGTTATCAAGAGTCACAGATCATATTTCGATATTGAGAATCAAAAAAAATCAGACTGTTCTGATATTTATAGAAAATATTAAACTAACAAGGAAAGAAAACAGGAATATTGGATACAAGGAGCATAGTCACAGTCACTAAAGTTTGAAAGTAGCAGTCAAAATTGGATTGACTTACTACAATATATAGTTGAAGATGCAGTCCTAAACTCTCAATGGCAAACCTAAATATTTTTGAATTTGGTGTAATCAACTTTCTAACAATGTGTGTTACTGTACTGCGTACAGGGTATGTCCTGGTCGAGCGCTCGCGTCGAGTGCACTCTTACTTGTTTTTTTATGATTTTATTTATTTTGGGCGCTCTTGTTTTCGCATATGGGCATAAAACTGAAAAGTAAACAGACATAAAACGACATACAACCAAAATTGCTATGCAAATACAGAATACAGAGTACAGAGTATTACCTGGGCACATACAACACATACGCACACCTGGAGTCGCGACACAGAGTCTTGTAGTTATGGGTTCTACCTATATATATATAGGTATAGTATGCGTATATATACAGACGCTAAAGGTGTGGCCAGCGCTATCGTCTCGCCAACGCGCAATAAAAAATATTCAAATATTCAAAGGCCAGAACCGAAAACTTTAAAAATTAATAATAAAATCTATAAACAGCTTAAAGTCGTCTTACTATTTCAGTTGGGTTGATAAAATTTATGCCCTATGGAAATGGGTATGATAGAAATGTGTTACGAAATGGAGGAGGTATAATTCTATTCACAACCCTGTATGTATGTAGAGTACTACACTTATCAGTACTTAGACAATTTTGAACTACACTCAGTAATTTAAATTTACATTTTCAGGCCTGTTTCCATTTCTGAATCGTTTCAGATTTTTTTTTCCTGTTATCGAATGAAATACCTATCGGAATTACTATTTAAAGATGTATTCCAATAGTTTCCATACAACCGAATCAAAGGGAAACCGTATATTCAATCGTTTTTCGGAATTCAGAACAGCAAATAATTTCAATTCTGAATGATGTGAACAGAATTAAAAATAGGAACGGTGCTGATTATATTTTCTCTTTTTTATCTTAAAATATTCTTATCTTTACAATATATTTATTTATTTAAGGTTGTTCAATAAGATCATGTTTTAATTTGTTGGGCCTTTAGAGATATTTAAAAGATAAATTATTATCAAAAAACGTGTAATAATTAACAGTATTTAATTATGTTATTAACTGACAAAGCCAACACGACGTATGAGTAATAAGAGTTTATTTGCTTATGTAATTGGTAAGAAACAGCTTGAATTAAAGATCAAGTAGATAATACGTGTAAAATGAATAAATATGGCTTATATTATTAACAGCTATGACGAGCTGTTACAAATATCGGCTATTAAAAGACTGTTAGGACTGTTAAAAAGGACTTTTGTGCATTTAACATTTCCTAACATTAGGCAAATTATGTTAAACATTAAAAATGATGAGAGAAATTATGTAAATTATTATTGAATATAAACAAATTGAAGGGTTATTAATCTCTCTTATCCAGAAATATCGAACTTTGTTAGTCAATTATTCATAAATGTTTATTTCTTTGTGGTTAACATTTAATCGGTACGTGATATGCACTTTTTGCCCAGTCGAGGGCACTTTTGAGTGTGCCTACCCAAATACAAGGGTTGTGTCTCAATTATGAATACAATGATGTTGCATTATTCAATTTCTGCACAATAATTTGCCTAGAATTATCAAAGAAATTGCTTTTTGCCAGCTGATGACTTGACAATATGACTTGCAATCAATGTTTCCAAGGGGACAGATAAAGAAATTACTGATTGAGACAGCGATAATTACTTAATGCCAAAATGGGCTTGTTTTCAAAACAGTTTATAATCTCTAACTTGTGTAGAGTATACAAGTGGGTTAGATGCACAATTTTGCATAGAATTCAATCATAATGCTCATAGCAAGAGCAACAACTAAAACAACAACATCAAAACAACTCGCATGACAACTCATAAATATTCAAATCTTATTGTTGTGTCTATTGAGTTTTATTCAATTTCCATAATTTGCTCGCGTTTCTATACCCTCACAAAGGGGGGTATATCAGTAGGGTCATAGAATGTAAATTAGATATTTTTGACTCCATAAATGAGTATATATTTTGAACAAATCAAAACGCTGAGTCGTTTTAAGATCTTAAACAAGCAAAATTATGTAGAAAGAAAGGTAAAACGAGAATTTAGAAACTCAAATGGTTACCAGAAGACAGGCAACAAAATAGATGATTACCCTTAAGGATTTTTTGTAGTATTAAACATTTCAATAAAAAAATTGAGTAAAAATTAACAAAATGTCTGCAGTTTGAAAAATTGCAGTTCTTTTCAGCCATCCTGTCTAACTATCTATCTGAACTCGGTCAGATTTAAAACCATGTTGATGAAATTTGGTACAGATGTACATTGTAACAGACTGAACTCCAATACTATATCATATAGCAGCTGTACATATGAAAGATCGGTAGAAATATAAGTTTTTATATCAAAATTATTTTCTTTTTAAACTACGCTTAAGTTTCAAAGACACTTTGTTCTACATATGTATGTATATATTTATTATGATCACAAATATATAAATATATAAAGCTATTTTATAATGATGTGTGTAAGAGTATTTAAGCTTCACTTCACGCAGAATCCAGCTCTGACTTGTTTGTAGTACGTAGTATTTTTGTACTTAAATTTCTTTATTGATTACGTCTGTAAACAAATACTACATACATAGTAAAAACGTGTGCTCAGTTTGCAAATATTTACTCGACTTTTCAGCTCACGGACATTGAGACCCACAACCAGAGTCTGGGTCCCAGACATATTCATAGCTGAATGCATGCCTGGAAATCATTGAGCAACCGAGAGAAGCCGGCCAGACATGTGCCACTTGGACTAGAATTATAAATACTACAAACTGGAGAGCTGAGGGTCTCTAGAGCTGCGGAGCTTGTGTTGTGGAATCTGCGTAATTCGTTTCCTCGTCTTATCGCTCAAGTGCCGGCTAAAACGTTTGAAACGCGCACGTTTCGTCACGTCGCGCCTGGGGCATACTTATTGTGACTTGTTATGTACTTATATCGATCTATTAAAAGTCTAGCCGTCTCGATCGTAAAAACTATCGAGCCATTAATAAGATCGTTGCATCTGGCATTACTTATTACCAAATGTATTGAGGAATTGGTTCAATGATCAAATCGACCTCCAAACGTTTGCATTCAATTTGAAAAACTCTTAGGTTAGGACTCGAAAACAGCAGACTTTTTATTTGATTTTTGAACTGATAATAGTTCAGATCAGAAAATTGCAGATTCAGAATACAGCTGAATAGCTGACGAATCAGCATCGCATCTACACTCAAACTACTGAAACTATTAGAAAATACTTGAAAAACTATTGAAATTTCGAGAAAACACTGAACATTTATTTATTTACTAATTTTAAGTTAGATACATTTTTAAAAAACTATATCTAGCTTGTGAAATATAGCTCTGGTGAGCACTAAACATAATTAGGAGTAATCTGAACAATCCATTTACTGTTTATAAGGATAAACATGTTTGGTCAAAGGTATATAGGCAAAGCTGTTAGTATCTTTGAAAATAAGTAGTTATCTAGTATCTACTTTGAAAATCACTGTACATTCACTATATATAGTAAGTATACTTACTTTATAAGAACTACTGAAAGTAGCTGAGGTGTAGTAAGGTATTTTATAAAAAAATGAATTGTAAAATGACTTAATCTTTACATGCAGAAAGTATCTTCAATCAGAGCTATCAAGTATGACATACTATTTAAATAGCGAGATCTCATACAGAGATGTATCATCTCTTATATAAAGGGTCTGTGGCTTATGGTGTAAATATATATTATATAAGTACATTTAATCTAGGAAATCTAGTTTGAATACAGCTTAAGTATCTGAACAACATTTGATTAATGGCTCTTCACGTGGCAGACACAAATGCATCATACTTATAACAGGCCTCAGTCAAGCTGATAAATAAGTGTGCAGTCTTATATATATACTATATTTTATGTAAATAATCAGGTCTGGACACATACATATAGTATGTATATGTACTCGATTTCTATTTCTGAACCGACTGGCCATATAAATTGCAACATGTCGCATGTGCCTTCTGGCCCCTTCTCCCCCTATGGGTCACTTAGTTTAAAGTCGTGTGTAATTTAATTTGCATTTATTTATATTTATATTAATAACTATTTGTCGCATTGTTTGAGTGATTCTGCGACGGCGCATGTGACAGCGAAATTTAAATATTTAATTTATCTCTTTAATTAAATTATTAATTTGTAGAGTAAGAGCGGGAGTAGTACATTTGTACTGTTGCAGCATATTGAATTTAGTTATAGTATAGTAACCAGGCATTTCTGACTGCATAAAGTAGTTATGTATGTATATATATTCCTGTTCAGGAGGCAGAGATGAGTCGATTTCGGTAAGACGGATTTATACATATATCCTTGCAGAAAGTTATAAAAAGTATTTACGACCGATCGTTCGTATGGCAGTCATATTATGTATTCATCCCATTTTAACTATATCCAAACAATAAATAATACTTAGAAGCAAAAAAGTACTTCATACAATTCAATTTCATACTGATTTTTTTTAATTGCAGTCATAAGATAAAGTACTTCGCATTATATTTTTGGTATATACATACATATGATAAGTATAAGTTGATATATAACCATAGATTTATCATTCAACAACTGATTTTTCAGTCGATTGGGCCTATGCAGCTATATGTTGTAGTGATCCGATCAGGCCAGTTCTAATGTTTGTACTGCCTGCAGTAAAATTAAGTATCTGTCCCAAGTTTCATTGGGAAAAACTGAAAAACTAGCTTACATAAAAACAGATGGGCAGATTAGCTTGGCCAAAGAGGCGGATCAAGACTATACTATACTCTATATACTATAGAGTCGGGAAAATAATAAAATAATTATACCCTCCACTGTAAGGGTATACAAGACTCTGCATAGCGGATAATGTACCCTGCCTTATGTTGTTTGGCAACACGCATTGGCAAGTTGAACGCTAAATTTATTTGTAGGTCATTTTCATGTAATGCAAAATACTAAAAAAAAATACTGTAAAAAGCGACAGCGGCGGCGACGCGTCGCAGCAATCATAATAATCAGCAGCGGCGTCGCGTCGGCGTCAGCGTCAGCTTGGACGCATTTAGCGACACGACGCGTTGCAGCGACCGCGTCTGCGTCGACGCCGCTGTCTGCCTATGCAAAACAGTTATATAAGAGATTTATGACAAGAATACACACGCAGTTGTATATTACACACACAAACATCTCTTTGCAGTCTGGAGTTTGAGGTTAAGATGTTGACATTTGAGGCGATTTGGCCTGACAGGCGACAATGGGAGAGAACTGCTCGCTTGCCCCTGTTCTGGGCACCCTCCTCGCTTTTCGAGTTTTATGGGGCTACACCCACGTTCGCCCCGATGCAGGGAGGAGACGGGACGTGTTCATTTTCTACGCCAGGGTCAAACTGAACGTAAGATTCGCTACAAGCATCGCAGTTCAAGATTGCATTAGTTGATCCGAGGTTGTCCATGAGCATAAAGAAACTACACATAAACTTAGAATATAGACTCGTTATTACACAGTTATGAATCATTCTAGGTTGGTATCACGATCCTAAGTTAAGTTTACATACATATGTAGTAGTTTCTATAATACTGGAGACACTTTCAGGCAGTTTAAAAGTGGAAGCTCAACACTCCTATATCATAGATCAACGATCTTTTGTATAAAAATTCTGTAATATTTGAATAGCTCTTGTTTCATTAATTCATTGATGAGATCTAACGAGTTTTTGTTATATTTTATGATCTTGCCTGTGTTTTTATGTTATTTGATCAGCTGAATCATATATCTTTCAAATTCTTTCGCCTGAAAATAAATTCCCAACTATCATGGTCTATCTGAGAACTTTGTTTACAATTTTTGCACAAACAAGTGACAAAAACTATAAAGCCATTATTGCTCGACTACGCTTATACCCTGTCTCTCTGTTTTCTGAAATGTTTCCATTAGCATTCCTTAGGAAAACAATTTGCAATATTAGAATTAAGGAAAGTATATAGTATGAAAGTGTACAGAACTTAGCAGATCTTAAAAATGTATGGAAACTTGTAAGATGTCCTATATTTTTCTTGCTGTTTAAATCCTTAAATAACAATCGAACTAGTCACGGCTTACGTGAATATACCCCATCATATACTGAATAGGGGATAGCCTCATGTTGTGCAATCAGATAGACCAAACGTCTGGATGGTTCGCGGCATTAGAGATAAGGATAGACTTCTTTATAACCTGATACGAGTGTTGACCAAATGGCTAGCTAGAAAGAAATGTATATAAACAACAACAAATAGAAAAAAAAAACCAACAAACAGATAACGCAAAATGTTTTCAATGCTTTTCAAAAATGCTTATCAGCCAAAGGTATTGGTCAAAACTATAATCGTCCGCGTCAGAGTGTGGTCGACCTTGAAGTTTGGCTCTTGTTCTAAAGTACATAAAGGGTTCGGAATTGTGTTTAGCTATAGTACATAGTATATAAGCAATTGCATTGAAATTGGCTCTGAGCTAATTCTCAAAGTAACGCCACAGAGTCTAAAGTTTGACTGCTCGAGTTGTATTATTTACATGCACTTCCCTTGGCTAAAAATAACCATATGCAGGTGTCTGAATCACTGATAACACGTGCACAGCGCACTCAAGACCCCCAACAGTTCCCGTACAGACCCTTAACAAACCCGACCGTACCAGACAACTTCTGGGTAAATATTTGCCCATACACTCGTAATTTACCGGGTAGACAGTGCATTTTGTAGTGCAATCTCCCGCCATATAACTTACGAATAGTTTCACAGTTAGGGCCCACAGTCAGGTGCTATCGATGGGCCAATGGCTATATAGGGTAATATACCCTGTCTGCTGATAACTGAAGTTAGCTAATTACTTTGTTCTAATACTGTCTGATTGGGTTGTAAATTGGTGTTATATAAAACCTGATATTAAGGCAGCTAAGCAAATTATACGAATAATATATGTATGTAATGCATCTAATTTGCTTAACTGCCTCGATATTTAGCTGATAAAATATTACGATGCATATTATAAACTATATGTGTTAGCTGTATTATAGGTAAGTATAATTTACACCTAAGTATCTCCTATTGGATATGGAAATTTCCTATTATTCATTAAGAATAACAGTAATTGTTTGCTTTTGTAATTATTAAATGTGAGCTCTGCTTAAAATTAATAGCATTTAATTTATATCCAATGCAAAGTGTTTATAGTATTAAAAATAAATACAAAAATTAAGTTAACTAACTTTTGAGGACAGCTCCCATGTACTGTATTTGAGGCAGTTAAGCAAATAACACTGCAATCTTCAATGGGAATATAGACATTAGTCAAGTACCGCTACTTCATTTGTAGTAAGTGTCCCAGTTCCATGTCTCAAGTTAACTCAGAAGAAGAACTCACTCGGAATATATACAGTAAAGAATTTAGATGAAAAATGTTATTTTATTTATTCTAACTAAACAGATAAAATAGCAACGACTTATTTAGAATTTATTTTATAAATTTAATATACGAGTTTACTTGCATATGTATATGGTAAACATAATATAGAACAAATTTGAATAAGGGGTTCAAGCTCTTGACAAAAATGAAACCAAACAGCTGATTAACTTTTAAATTTTCGGTGAAAAGTTAAAATCTAATGGCACATTTTAATTGGTGATATATTCTAAACACCCCAAGAGAGATACATAAGTATATCTGTAAAATACAAAATTTCCTAGTCATTTGTTGCCCGAAAAACAAACTAAAAGATTGAAGAAGTGACTCAGTCTAAGGTTATATACAAAAGACTTTCTGCTTGTCAGGATAAGCTACTCTATTAACTATATATACATATATCTATGTACATATACACAAAAGATCTGTCGTATTTGCTGTTCTGTGCTTAAACAGTGCTAAATGTTTACCCCATGACTAATGCCGCAACTTGGACAAATGTTTATTTGGCTTGGGTTCAACAGCAAATTCAATTCCAAGTGGATCGCATTTACATGTCGGTTCGAGTACATTAAGCGCACACATACCTATAAATATGTATATCTAGTACAATCATTTATACAACTAGGTATTACTTAATACCTTTGACTAAGCGCTGTGCACAAAACTGAACCATCAAAACAACTTTCGATTACGAAATTTAGCACAGCTCAGCTGGGTCGCGGGGCCGCGGGGCCGAACCAGGCGCTAGGGGTAGCGCTGACATGATAAAGAGCAGAAATAAACCGAAAGAAACAAATAAGTGTGTTCTAGTCTAAGGTGTACGACTAATAGATGCTTCGCATTAGGTGCTAGGTTATATTAAGAATTATTGATAATGGTACTCAGTATATACAAAAAACAAAAAACATTTAATTCATAACTTTGCAAATCCTATGAAATTAACTGGATTGTTAAAATACGTGATTGTGTACCAAATTTCATAACTGCACACATATATCGTATCAACTTTTGCTGTTAGCGTGTTTTGATTCAATATCTTCGATTTAAAGATTGGAAGATGCTTCGTGGTAAGTATAACTTAGTATAACTTGATAATGTTATCTGATTAGATACAAAAACATATACATTTGCTTCATAACTTTCTTATTTCTAAGCCAAATCTTATGAAATAAAACTGGATTGTTATATAAGCCTCTTAAGCGCTTGTGTACCAAATTTCAGAACTATATCTTAACAATCATTGCTGTTAACGTGTTTTTATTCAATATCTTAGATTTGAAACACTTGTTGCCAAATCAAATGAGTAACTTTCTTGCTGAAACTTTGATGGGCGCAAAGTTTATATATTTAAGCACTATAGGGTGTTACCTGCCACTTTGCATACCCGTTCTTCGCCGGGGTATATATAGGGTATTCGAAAACAGCAAACTTAATGAGCTTTGCGAAATGTGTTTGCTTGCCCTTTCGATGGCTGTCAAGTACACAATAAACGACAACAGGTTGAAGACTAACAATAAGAACAACAACAACAACAACAACAACAACAACAACAACTGCAACAACAACAATAATAATAACAACAACAACAACAAGACTACATAAATAACAACTTTAACACTTAACACAGCTGAAATGAAAATTACACAAAATTAAAAATGCAACCGCAATAAATGATAATAACGACGTTTCATAATGATCAACCTCATATGGTTAATGATAATGACGATGATGATGATGATGACTAATGCGATGCGATGGGTTAGCAACTCACATGGAACATCAAACATGAAATACAACAAAAACTTGAACGAATTTCACATTGCAAAGTCATCGCTGCGGTTTCTGAGTCGCCTACCGAGTGGTTCGTTCTGTCGGTGAGTGTTAACTGCGTGGTTCAGTGGATTCGACATTGGTCAGGTCAGAGTCTTAGAGTTTTCCCCTCACCCATCACTTGATGAGTAATCGATTATATCAAAATTTCAAGAGGCGATGGTAGATCAAATTAGAATACAATGCGTACAGATATAATCTGGAAACCATGTTTCTAGGTGAATAAGTCTAAAAATCTTAGAGCTATACTAGGAAAACTTGGAAGTATTTCGATTGACTTAACGATCCAGAAACAAGCGAATAATAGATCATTTTGCATTTAGAAGATTACGCTCAGGAACAGATAACAATATCATAAAGGCCATTTGCGTATTTATCACTAGGAATACAGCATTTGGGGTATTTGACCTTAGTATAGATAAGCAAGCCTTACTAACAATAACGAGTTTAAAACAAAGAAAACACATAACTGTTTTCCACTGGGACTTATAAACTAATAACAACAAATAAAACTACGCTATATACATTAATGGGTACATGAGTACTCCAATTTCCCCAGTGGGTACTATAAATTATACATATACATATATTTATACTCTGTTCCCAAAAGAAAAGTTAGTGTAAAGTATTTCTAAAGCTAGAGATAATAAATTTAATATAAGTGCTACTGAAGAATTCCTCACAAAGTAGCACTATCTATATTTTGCACACCCTTATGCCATGAATCACAAAATTTAGTATGCGTATTACTGTTGATCTCCTTGAAAGATAATATTAAATATACTTTTACCACGTCCACTCGCAACCCCATAAATTAGCAACAGTGTATACCGCAGTCGGGTGCAACGCTTTTACTTGTTTTGCTTTTAATATGACATTCAATTATGATTGCGAATATTTACTTATAAGCCCCATTGATTAATAGCTCCCATGGTAGTTGATAAATTTTATAAACATGTAAACATGTCAAAAAAAAAGAAACAACAATAAACAAATGCAACCTTATCGAATATGTATATTTATTCATTGATGTGCTTATTTATATTAAATTGCCTTGGTTCTTGTGTACATTCTGTCAGCCTAGAGATTTCATGCAATTTATGTTATTTTAAAGATGCACATATAGCATACTATAGTATAGTAATATATCCCTTATAGAAAGTTGCCAAGACTAATTTTCAAAGATTTGTATATTCCCCAATATTGAATAAAGAAAACATAAGCTTTCTTGAAATTTTGAAGATCGGTTGGAATATATTAAAAATATATTTCGTATATGATAGCCTTGAGATATAGAGAAAATACAGACTGAAAATAACAAAATAATCAAAAACTGACTAGATAAATAGGGAATACCTACGAATATCTAACAAAACAATCTACAGCGTGTACTCGTATATCAAGTGCTTAACTATTATGATATTTCTTTTGTACGAGTATTATGTATCTTGACGATACTTTTGTGAATGTGCCGCTTTATTTAATTTGTAATTCGTTCGCCTCCTCTTCCCCCCTTACCATTACTCACTTATCGCATGCTGCAGATGAGGCCAGTTAGTTGACTGAGTTTGCCGCGTGGGATTGTCGGACTAGGAGGGGGTGGGGCGGGTGGTGTTGGGGGCAGAGCGGTGCTTAGCAGAGATAAGCAGCCATTTAAAACCACGAAAATTTACATTTTTATTGCGGTTCACTTGTACAATAATTGCCGACAACAGCAGCCGTTACATTTCATATCTGTAAGATACAATTTCCAATTTACCAACTGGCCGCCAAGGGGATTATATTGTGTGTGTGTGTGTGTGCGTGTGAGTGTGCAAGCCTATGTTTGTGTGTGTGCATTGTTAAGTCGACCTTTTGGTCTGCGCTTCTTCTTCTACTGCTGCTGCTGCTGCTGTTGCTTCTTCTTTCTTTCTGCTACACTTGTTTTCTTGTTTATCTTTTGTTTCTATGCACAAAATTTTGCACATGTGGCTATTTGTTGTTGCTCTGCTTGCTGCTGCGACTCATTCAGAGCAGCGCAGCGACCTGGCAACAACAGCAACAATACAACAGCATGCAAATAGAGTTGCCAGTCCCTGAGTGCGAAAGGTTGTGTTGGGGGTAGAAGGAGGGAGGGAGTGAAAGAAAGAGGAGCTGGCAAATGAGTCACAATTGGTTTGCTGTCGTTTTCTTTTATTGCTGTTGTTGTTTTAAGTACTTCATTGTTGTTGTTGTTGTTGTTTTTTTTGTTTTTTGTTTTTTTTCTTGTTGCTGCTGCGACTTATGAAACCTTCGCTGTTCATTAGTGTTGTTGTTATTGTTGTTGTTGTTGCTTCTTTTGTTATTGCAATGAAAAGTTGTCGTCGTATTGTTGCTAGCCCAGGTACAAGCACAAATACACTCTCACACACACACACACACACATTCATACACATATCATTCACATTGTGAAAACCTTGGAACGCTACAATTACTGTTGACTTTTGTTGTTGTTGTTGTTGTTGTTGCTCTCTTCGCCCAGTTCGCATTTCCGCTTTCCTGCCTCGCAACAGTCGTCATTGTTATCACAGCCACAGTCAAAACGCCCAGCACCGTTGGCAACAACTACAACACACACACACACACACACAGCCACTCAAATTACTACACTGCAAGAAATAAACTCTTATGTATAAGTGAGCATTAATTATTTTGAAGTATTTGATGGCCTTTTAGTACTGGTTACAGTCAAAGGCAAGCTGGATACAATTATCTTCAGCCCAAGTCAAATACTCTTGCAGGAAATGACAGCTATAGGATATAGTCATCAGACCTTGATCAAATATATGAAGTACATATCAATTGCAGTTACTTAATATCGGTGCAGATATTTAAAAAAATAAATAAGTTTAATTATGCAACAATTCAATTTTCGACATATTGTGCTATAACTTTATTTTGTATTATAATAAGAACGGCGATGTAAATATATAAATCTATCGAGTAAAGATCGGAGGATCTATATCAGTCTGGTAGCAATTAGAAGAAAAACCCCGATTGTTCATATAATGTTAAATGATATATTCCTTTTTGGACAATACTTTGATCATGAAGTTCAGAATGACAAATATACACTTATTGGAGCTACAATTGAACATATTTTTAAATATTAAAGGTGTCCAATACAATACCATTTTATGTGTCTTCGAAAAATAAAATATAAATATTACAAGTAATATTTTTTATTTTTTTTAATTTTTGTTTGTTAAAATGTTGCATATTTAGTTAACAAATCATTGTAACTTCAACAACGAAGTGTAAGATTCAAACAAATCAATTATTACCAAGTTTTCAGTTTCCAAATACAAATTCTGAACCAATTGGTATACCTCCTAAGGTCAGGTAATCATCAGGTGTTTTGCTCAGTGTATTTCACCCAAAATAGCAACACTGTGCTTATCAGTTTTTGAAACAAGCAAATCGAAGCGATACTACCAATTGAGTCAGAGACAAAGACAGCAAAGATACAACAAGTTGACAAAACAGAATTCGTAATACACACGGAGACAAATACATAGCATGTACATGTGAGTACTTATGTAGGTACCATATATGCGCGCAAGTACATAAGATTGTATCTGACAGATACATAAATGTAACCCCACAAAAAAAAACAACACACACACCTCGAGAATCGCTGGCATTCTGTGGGTTCTTCAAAGTTTGTATATTAGCTGGGTACGACAATTGTTTGGGTGTGAAAGGTGAGGGGTCCATATCGGATAATATACTGTACGATCTGTTGTGGTTGTGTGGGACAAAATAACAGCAGAGATCCTTAAACAATGGCAACAGAAAAAGGTCTCTTGAAGGTCAGGGAAACTCATAAATGCCCAGAGACAAATTGATGTTTTTTTGAGAGTAAAGATTTTATTTCCGGAATTATGGAGTCTTAAGGAGGTTGAAGATTAGTGTCTTATAGTTGTTTTCAAAGAAGGAATGATTATAATAATCCAAGTACTCGTTTTATCAAGTAGTTAAACATTTAAGAGCGGCGTGTAAAGATAAAAGGGATAGAATAAATAACAATTTGTTTCAAAGATGGAATACGATAACAAAAACAGGGTATTTGCGAGTCCTGTATAAAGTGTTTAGTGTACTCAGTGATATCAGCATAGGTACTCATTGTACTTGTATAAATAGAATATGTTTACTTTTCAAGAACTGATAATAGTGCTCATAGATTCAACACATTTTGTGTATATTGATAAGACTCGGATCAGGTAATCGGTTTAAAACTGAAGCACCGTTTATCAGAGACTTTTCTCAAGGATTAAGAATATATCTCTTTCTATTTTATCTCAAGTCGCAAATGGCATTCGCAGTTGTTTTTGCCACGTGCCCCGAATCTGGAAAGTTTCCATGTCGAAAAACCAGAAGAACAAAAAACTTAAATAAATTGTCAGACAAGTGTTGGAAATTTAAAAGCTAATACAAATAGAATACGAAAGCAGAAATAGTTCGGTATTTGCGATCTATTCAAAAATAACACTGAGAAAATATTTGCCAATTGTTGCCGACCAATAACAGAAATTCCGTATTTGAAAAATGCGGATAAATTGTTGACATAAGTGACACACCCATACCATATATTATTTATCTTGAAATGGAACTCCGGGCTATAGTATAATAATAATATTGCAAATATTGTCTACACTCCATCCGAAACTGATGTTTCATCTGGGGAAATACCAAGCAGATGTTTCTAGACATCAAATACTTTATACAGGTGCCAGGTATTGCTAGGGAGCTGTCATATAAAAAACTATACAAGAAATAGGGCGGGCGTATTCTAAAAAGAGACTGACAAAAACAACGTGAAATGGCGAATATTTTTGTGAAACGCGTGTGTGATATAAATGAAACGTGTTTTTAATACACGGCACAAAAATATCGCACACAACATATACTATATACATACCGTAGAATCTCCGAAATATTTATAAAAACAACTATAAATTACAAAGTCAAGGAAATTATCAGCGTCAGGCGCCGTATTGAGCAAAAAATTATAAAAACAACAGCAGACAAAGTTCAAAAAACAAATAATTAAAATGAAAACGTACCGAAAACATGCGAAATTGTGACGTGGCATCAAATGAAATGATTTAATAAAACGCTTTATGACGTGAGAATTATAATTTCAATTACGAGTGCACGTAATGAAAGTTCTTAATTCAATCTGACTAAGCATTAGTTGAAATACGAAAATTTCAAAAAAGAAAACTGTGTGCACTTTAATGATTAATCACAATTGCATATAGACAGATGGCAAACAAGACTAGAAAACTGAATAAAACTATAAATATACATAAGTACGTACCTAAAGTATAAGCAAAATAATATTTAATGGATTACATTCATTTACTGACATTATTATGACAAGCCAAGTGAAATACAATTTCCAACAACCTAATAACAATTTATGATATATATATATCAAATATATAGGAACAACAAGAGATTGCATAGACGTTGGAAGACAGAAATATTGTTTAATCCTTGAATATTTATTAAAAAATAGCTAGACTTACAAAATATTGTTCAAATGGAATCCTAAATATACTTAGTCAGGCCGGTTCCCATTTCCGTTTGCGATTAAATCATTTAGAATCGAATTTAAATAAACTCCGAAAAACGAAAGAATCTTCGTACTTCTAGAATGCAAACTAATCAAACAGTGTTTCAAAACTGAACAAAACTGAACATAATTTCAATAAATAAATAAATAATTAGTCAAAATGTAAGCCCATTGATATTTTATAAAAAAAAACAAGTAAGAACGTTCCCAGTCCGGTATAATTTGCTTATTTGTGGGTTTGGAAAGAGACGCGAAAAAAACTGTAGTCTTTATAGCAAATTTGATGACTCTATCTGTACAGCTGTGGGAGATATGGATTGTGCTCATTTACGGGGGAAAATTATTTGATGCAGATTTGTTCAGGGGGTCAACATTAGTCTGTATGCGATCTTGACACTTCATAAATTGAGGGTATACACCAGCATGTATAGCAAGTTTGGTTGTTCTAGCTTTAAGGGTGTGGACAAAAAAATTGCGTTCATACATACGGACGGACGGACATTTCCTTATCCCTTCGGGAACAGAGTATAGAAAGCGCAAAAACAAATTCAAAAAGGATTAGGAATGCAAAGTACTCTGCCTGAAACTTAAATTAAAGACAGAGGTATTCATACTGATGTACTATTCTAGTACTCCAAATGCAGGATTCTGAATAAAATTGAGCCTCCTATTGTATCCAAGCAAAAACACAGAATTCAGCTGCATATTATCTTTCTAAATTTACCAACTCGGCCTTCAATTCTCAATATTTGAACTTGAAATAAGCATTTACACAAAACAAAAAGGAAAAGAACTTCAAATTCGCACAATTATGATTTATACGATATATGAAATAATACCAAGTCTTAATTAGACCAATGTCAAAGGCTTAAGCATAAATACAGATTGAATTTTATATTTAGGTCTTGTTATACTTTTTATTCAAGGTGCTCCCTTAATAATTATTAATTCACATCCTACTTATGCTCAATTATGGTTTTGTTTTGAGACTTAAGGCTTATTGAGCGCAATTTTGTCAGATAAAAGATAAAATTGAGTTTTGTATTTTGCAGCTAAGAGCGTTGCTTGTGTTTGTAGATCAGCTCGCCTTTTGGCAGCACCGTTTAACAAGTATTGCAGTTTGGCGCTGTTGCCTGTTTTCAGTCCAAGTTCATAGTAGCAGCGCCCCCCGTGCCCCGCCGTAGCACAGCGCACTGAAAACCGGGCTAAAACAAATCCCAAACTGGTTAACTCGCAATTGTCTGGCCACAGATCGTTCGCTGCGATGGAAGCTGCTGCGGCTGCGGCTGCGGCTGCAGTTGCAGTTGCAGTCGAGGCGACGTTGCCGCACTTCACTTGGCTGCAAAAGAAAGTTGCAAGCTGCAGCCGCAGAGCACCCGCTACAAGCGCCAACTGCCTACCCTACCCTGCCCCGCCCCTTGCCTGATGCCACTCTGGTAAAAAAGAAAGCCGTTTTGTTTTAATTTTTTCCACAATTATTTTCCGCTAGCGCAGGAAAAATTATATGCTTTTATTTTTGTAATATTTTTTTGTTGTTTGTTTTTTTTTTTGTTTTGCCTTTGTTTTGCATCTTTTGTATGTGTTGTATTTGTTTTCTTTGTCACAAGATTTTTTTGTTTTTTTTTTGTTGTTTTGCTTACATTTTGGTTACAAATTTCTCACAATTATTTGTTTGTTTTTAAATTACGCAATAAAAAACTTAACATTAAATACAATATGTTGTTGTTGGTTTTTGTTGTAATAATAAAAAAAATTAATACATGTGTTTTTGTTGTTTATCATTTTGTGTGTGTGTGTGTGTGTTTTGTTTGTAATAAATAGTTTTCGATTTTAAGATAAGATACTTTTAGCTGGTTTAGATACTTTTGTGTGTGGGAGTGTACATGTGTACGTGTGTGTGTGTGTTTGTGTATGTGAGAACATTAAGTTTTCTTTGTTACGTTAATTTTAATTTTTTTTAAATTATATCGCATTGCATTTTATTTTTTTGTTTTGTTTATGTTTTTATAATTTTTTGCATCTACTTTTAAGTGTTTTTTTTTTGTTGTTAATTTTAATTTTTTGTTTTTATCGCAATTGGAGTTTTACACAGACAAAAAAATTTTACAAATTTTTTACGCTTTCACATTTACTGAGATATTCTTTTGCCTTAACATTTAAGCAATATTTTGTTTGTTTGTTTTTTTTAATGTAATTTTAATGATGTTTGTTGTGTAGTTTTACGCACTATACATTTAATAATATATAAAAATTTGTTAAAATCCTAAAATTTGTTGGTTTTAATTAAGATTAATTAATAATTTAAAAAATTTTTAATGCAGCAAGCTGCGTCTAACTAAACTTGGAGCGTTCTCTTCTCTCTTCGTCATCGCATTCTTTTCGTACTCTCCTCTCTGATCATTAGATCATCAGCTGCTCTTTACGACGCTTCTTCTTATTAAACGTATGTTAAATTTTAAATTTATCAAGATCAAGTTTTTTTGTTTGTTTGTTTGTTTGTTTTGTTTGTTTATTACTATAATAGCATACAATTAAAAAATCTGTTCACATTTAATTTTTATGTATTTTTATGTTTTCTTTTTGTTTGTATGTGTGTGTGGTTGTGGGTGTGTGTGTGTGTGTGTGTGTAATTTTATCAACGTCTTTTGCCTGGCCGAACTAGCGAGCGCAGGCAAAAAACTCTTAGCATCTTAAACAGTATCACATATTCATGAGTTGTCGACTGGCGACCCTCGCAGCGGCCAAGCAGAGACCGAGCAGCGCAGTTGTCAGGCGGTGGGCGGCGCGAGCGCCAACCCGAGCAGCCTGCGCCTGCGCCGTCGCTTCTGCTGTGGCTTGCGGATCGCTGTCTTTGAATTTCATGTTTTCTTTTTTTTTTTTTATTATATTTTTGTTTTCGTATTTGCATTTGCATTTGCATTATTATGCTTTTGTTTTTTTGTTGAAAAAGGAGAAACAACTTAAAACACTAGTTATTTGTTTTTGCTTTTTGCTTTTTATAGCATCTACTACGCATCTAAGTAAAATGGTGGTGAGAGTCACAATTACAAAATTGAATTTCCAGAGCTGCTCAATGCGAGCTCTTTAGTATTAGTATGAGTGTGTGTGTGTGTTTGTGTGTCGTATACTAATGCGTATGCGTGTGTGTATGTGTATGTGTGTAATTGTGTAGGTGGGGTGGCTTCGAATACTTGCTTCGTCGTCGCGTTGCGCTCGCAACTAACTACTGCTCTCGACATCACAGGGGGTGTTGGGCGGTGTTGGGGCGCGCTTATTCGCACTCGCTGGGCTCGCTTATATCTCTCATTCTCTCTCTCTCTCTGCAGCTGGCTCTCTTATAACGAGGGCATTGCAATCGCCTGGCTGTGGCTTGAGCTTGAGCTTGAGCTAGAGCTTGAGCCGAAGCTGTAGCTGCGTCTGGCTCCCAAGCCATCGGCCGAATACAGCTTGTGCTTGGTGATGGTATACTCTGGACTGATGGTGATGGTGCGTGCCAGACTCTTCATGAACTGCGGCAGCAGCGCCGTCCAGCCGCGATGATCCTGTCGCAGCGTCAAATACACCTCAAAGGTGGACACAGTTTCCGGGTCCAGTTTGAGCGATGCAATGCGACGTGAGTTCTGCGGCTCGTCCTCAAACTCCACGTAGATGGTGCAGCCGCGTGTGCCACAGGGCTCCTTCTCCGACACGCGTATTATGTCCGCCGCAATGTTCGGCGTGAGATCACAGGGTAGCGACACCTCGGTGCAGCTCAAATGACGAGCCTTCGCACCGCGAAGCTCGTTCAGCAGACGCAGCGACAGCTCCATAACAGCGGCCTCATCGACGTCGCTGCACGCGACCAGCTCCTCATCCTCCTCCGCTGCGCAGCTGTATGGGCTGCTGTTGATGGGATGGCCGCTGCTTGTTTTAGTTTTCTTGCTGACGCTGCTAGCGCCGATGCCGCTGCCGCTGTTGCTGCTCGCCTGCTGTTTGTGCTTAATACTGTGTGTGTTCTGGCTGCTGCTGCCGTTGCTGGGAGCAGCGACGGCGACCTTCTTAGCCGCAACGGCGGACGTAAGTGGTGTCAATGTGCTGGTCCAATCTAAAAGTAGCGCAAAACAAACAAAACAAAACTTTGATAAGTACGAGAAACTAATAAAGGAAAACACACAAGTATAACAAGAAAGTTGCATGCCCGGCTGCGCTATACTCTGTTGCCAACCTGGGGCATAATAGTGTTTGCTCAAATCTTTCAAAAAGGTTTTCAGTAGGCCCCAAATAATCTTGCTCGATCTAACCGTAGAAATTAAAGCTCTTAACCCTATAACTGCCTATGGTAAGTATGTATATACATATATAACTCACATTGCACAAACCCAATATGCTCTTCTACTCTTTGGGCATTGAGCATAAAACCAGAGCTTAGTTAGCGATAAAACAGCTTTAAGTTGTTTTTGTTGCTTCTGTTGCTTTTGCTGTAGCTTTTGCTCTTGTTCAATGTTCACACACACACATGCATACATACACGCAACGGCCGCCGCTTGGCAACACGCAGCGAACGAGATAAAAGCGGAAAGAGCCAGACTCTCTTTGCCCTCTGAGAGGGCCCAGCAACAAGCAACAAGAAGACGAAAAACGAAAAATCATTTTTTATTATTTTTTGTTTTTGTTTTTTTGTTTCTTTTTTTTCTTTTTGAATTTCAATTTGTGTACGTGACAATGTTGCAATTGTTGTTGTTTTTATTGCTGTTGCTACATTTCTTCATTTGTTGTTGTTGTTTGTCTTTTTGTTAATGCAAATGTAATTTTAATGCACTTTATATTGAATTTAAAATTGTTGCCATTAAAAAGTTAAAAAATGTGTTGACATTTCTTAAAAGGTTTCGTTTTTTTTAGTAATTTTAGTACTAATAAAATTGTTTGATAAATGGCATTACTCAAATTAAATATAATTTTAATAAAAAATTGAAATTTCAATTGATTTGAATTTATTTGGAGTTTTAAAATAAAATAGTTTTCTGAATTTCCTGGCTCTATTTGTAAACGCTTTCAACTAAATTTGAATTTTCTCTACAGTTTGCTGGAACTTTCCTTTATAGGAAATTTCCAGATTCTAAAGATCTGTTGTTTAGCCAGGATTCAGCCAGTTTTATTGGAGTCTCTTCAACTTACCTCGAACTTTGTTGGATCCCATGACACCACCGTAGTTTGACTGCACAGCGAGTACTTCCATTTTCATTTGAATTTTCAGTGTTCGGTGTTTTCGTGAAAATGTTCTTTTGTCGTTTTTCTCGCTCGGTTGGTTATTGTTTTCGCTTCTTTTAGTATCACTTGAAACGCTTTTACAAATTAATTAATAGTGTTTGTTGTTGTTGTTTAGTTTACTTATTAATTTATCACAATTTGCTGGGTTTTTATTATTATGTTGTTTTTGTTTTACGAATTTTTTGCTGCTGATTGCTTCAAATTTTGTTGTTGTTGTTGTTGTTGTTGTTTTGTAGTTGGAAATCACAGCACTTTTGTTGTTGTTGTTGGTTGTTGTTTTGTGGTATATCACTTAAATGGCGTTGGTCCGTTGCATTTGTTTGATGGCAATCATTAGATGTAATAATTTTCATAAAATTATTGAAAATTTTAATATTTCTTCGTTTTTTACAGTTACAAGTACATTTTAGATGTGTTTTGTGTATTTGTTTTGTTTTGTAATTTTTACATAGAATTCTTCTTGAAACAATATGTGTGTTGTTGTTTTTTGTATTTTTTGAAAATCGTCCAACAGTAGAAAATATTTGAACACACGCTATTTCTGCTTTCTTTTCTTGCTGCTTTGCCGTTTCTTACTTTTCTATGTGTGTATCTCAGCAGTGTTTCGAAGCTACTATGAAGCGCACCGCTGTGCACCGGGTATTTATAGGCCGCAGCCGCTGCCGGCGCCGTTTCGCTCAATTCCCCCTGGTGCTGCTGCTTGTTGTTGGTGGTTGCGACTCGTTTTGAGAGGGCACTCACAGCAGCAGCAGCAGCAACAACAACAACACTGAGCATGTATTTGCTGAGCAATTAGCGGTCGTGCTCTCCGCAAAGAGACCGCTACATATGTGCTCAATATATACCTAAGCATGTGTGTGTGCTTGCGGATATATGTGTGTATGTGGGTGCTGTAATTGTAGTTGTTGCTTTTGCTGTTGCTGTTGCTGTTACTGTGCGACTGCAGGTAGCAAGCAGCACAGGCAGAGGGCACAAATCGGCTGATGTAAGTTGGCTGCTTTTTACAGCGAACGCTGCTGTCACTGTCTCTGTCGCAGTCGCCGTCACTGTGCTCTCTCTTCACTCATCAGCTGTTTCACTCAACGCTCTTCAGCTGGCTCGCTCATGCGCACCTACAACCCGGCCCCGGCATTGTCGCCGTTTCTGTTTCTCCTGTAACTGTCGCTCTGTCGGCTGAGTGCGTGTATGTATCTCCACGTATGTGTGTGAGTGCCAGTGTGAGTTTGCATGCATACGTGACTTTTGTGCCGGTTGAGCATGTTTCACTGCGGCCGGCGCAGGCAGCACAGGCAGCGCAGGCGACAGGCGACAGGCCAAAAAGGATGATGAAAATGTTCTCTCCACTGGCAACGCACACACGTACACAAATTTTCATAGCGGCCGCGCCTGCCACTTCATACCCTCCCGTTGTGCAGCCGTTTCGTTCCACATTACTGCGCTGCCCGCAGTTGCAGTTGCAGTCGCTGTCTCAGTCGCAGTCGCTGCGCAACCGATGTTGTTGTTGCCCCTGGAGAACGCACCATGTCAAAATTGAAATTTTCCACTGCAGTTTGCAACAACTCGAAAATCGAAGCCCAGTGGCCAAGTGGGCTGGCTACGGCTCCGGCTCCGGATTGAGGATTGAGGATTGAGGATGCGAACTCTGTCTACGTACACAATGTGTTGCTAATGGCATATCAAGTTGCCAGTTGCCAGTTGCGAGTTGAGAGTTGCAAGTTGCCAGTTGCCAGTTGCTAGTTGCAACTTCCAAGTGGCAAGCAGCAGAGTAGCCGGGTCGAGAGCTGTTGCCATGCCGCCTAATTTCACAACAATTACCCCAGAGATCGCACAAAGATACAAATTTGTGCTGCATCTCTAAAGTGCAAACTCACCGTTATAATGCCTACCATGTTGCCAATTTTCCATGAAAAACAACAAATTTCCTTGCTCATCTTTTCATTTTATGCTTGTACATAATTCAGATCTTTCAGATCTTAAAATTATATTTAAATAAGCAGATCTGCCAGTTGAGATCTGAAGATTCAGATCAGTCTGATAATAAATACAAATCAAAAGATCTTAAAATATGTCTAACTACAATTTTTTTATAAATTCCAATACTTTATTTGATACATACGTAATTTATAACTAAACATACTTTGACTTATACAGTTATTAATATGTGTAAACCTTAATAAAAATTCTATAAAATCGTTGAAAATCTATCAAAAATGGTTCAGTTTTGGAAGCAGTTCATATACCCAGTTATTCGCCTGATATATCATCTTTTCAGCATACATATACCGAACTCCTTAACTGTATCTCTATAACTATGCATGCTTATAAATATTCTTTTATATCTCTCATTACAATTACATTTTTGACTTTCCAGGTCTTTTAAGCAAAAACTATTCTTTTGTTATCTGTTATTATTATTTATACGTTATTATATTATTATCTATTACGTTAAAAATGTAAATACAGCTGAAAAACTAGTATCGGAAAGAATATACTTTAATATATATGTATATTATATTTACATATGTTTCTTTTTAAGTTACGCAATTGTCAGCAGATATTCCATATGATTTTTGATTCTTTGGGCTACAGAAATGCTAAAAAGAACTCAAATAGAAGCAAAACCAGACATTTTAGTAGTTTTCAAGAAATAGTTTATAGAATGATGTCATATGCATTGAACTAGCAATAAATATATATATTCAAACAGTTATGCTTTGGTATTTCATAAGACACCTAAAGAAACTTTCAAAGTCCATAAAAACTCGTTCAATTTCTTGGCTGGTTCTTCAGCATGAATCATTGGAAATAGTAATAATAATAAGAAACTCTTATGTATGTTGTATTTCATCATCTTTTGATTGTATTTATTATTTTCCTGCCTGATAAGCCGCATTTGAAACACACAAATGTACAAGTAAATCCGTTTATATTTGTATTTCTTATACACATGTATTTCAGATTTTCCTATGCCAACATTTTATGAATTTCACCAGCATTTGTAAGGCGAGTCGAGTGTGTATTCTGGCTCTAGCTCTTCTTTTGCTTGTTGTATGTTGGGATAATTTTATATTCATATCATGATTTCATGCCATGTCCTTTCATTTCAATTGAATGCATCTCCAAGATTATGATATTGCCTGGCCCTGTACGTAGATTGAAAACGAAAGATTGAAAGATTGAAATGTATCTGAACCTGTTCCTTTGTGTACTGTGCATGTGTGTGTTTGTGTGTTTGTGTGTGTGTGTGTGTGCGTTTGTCCGGCTTCAACAAAATTTCGTTTCAAATTGAAATGAATTTCCATGAATTGTGTATCTCTTGGCTTTGCTGCTGTCAGATACATTAGCTTTTGTATAGATATGTTTGCCAGCTAAGAAACCAAATCAAACCCAAACTTTGTCCCTCTGGCTTCTGTTTATTTGTTTCGTTTGCTCCTGAACTCAGTGACATTTGCAAAATGTTGACTGAATTCAATCAAATAATTTCACAATTTATGCAATTTTATTCAGGAATTGCAACTAGATAATCACATAGATTGTATGGAAATGAAACCAGATGAACATCAGGATGAAAAAACATAAAAATAACTGATTAAGCACAGTTCTAATATTTTATTTCACCATCTATGCAATTAAATTCAGGAATTGAAAATTAATATTCAAAATATGAAATCATTTCAAATCAAATATATTCAGATTAAAATATAATTTTAATAAGGGAATAATAATATTTACTACTTCTAATACTTAACCATAATTCTAATATTCTAATATTTATACAATTAAAATTAATATTCAATATATTTAATCACTTCAAGATTAAAATAGAATTTTAATTAGGGAGGCTTGGAAAAACCCCCTGGCACAAATATTGAAATCAAAGCTACTTATTATCCGTGAAATTTTGGCAATTTTAGCAGCTCTTAACCATGTCAGCATGCCGCTGCTTTCTTTCCTTCTTTATTTGATAAGTACGAAATTCTGCTTAATTTGTTTTCCCCCATAAAAAATCAGACACAATTTTCATTTCCCCAAGCGCACACGTTGAATTTTCAGCTAGGAAAATAAAAAACCAACAACAAAAAACGTGCGCCAAAAAGAAAAGCACCAGAAATTTAACAAGAATTAAGTTAAGTTTTCTAATTTAATGTGCCAAGTGAGAATATTGCCAAAAAAAAAGCGTAAGTTCTCGGAAATTTGGTAGGCAGATCTACAAAATATACTATATCTAGAATTCGCTGAATTCTGTTATTTTGAGTGTTGAGCCATAGCCTGTACTGTATTTTTAACTCATTATTTATTCTTAACTGTCTTGAATTGCTCCAGAAATAACTGAAACGATTTTAATGACTGATAAGCGTTATCAAAATGTTTACATATGGATAATATCGTATGGCGATGAAATAATTACGATTGAAGGCAATTGATTCATTATTTGCAGATAATAAATTGCTGACGTCCTTACAGACACACACACACACACACAGGTTTAGCCATAGGCGATAAGAAACACAAAATAAAAGCAAAATGCGAGAACAAAATAAATTTCACAGCATTTCACATTTTGCGCTAAAAGCGATACGCCTGGCGCCATCTAGCGAGCAAAACTTGCGAAACGTTCAGTGCAGAGCCACTGAGAAGAGCAGCAAAGCGAAAGCAACAACAACACTACCAAAGATACCTTTTTTGATGTGTAGGCAATTTTTGATCTATTTTGTTTGTGTTTGTGATTTGTTGTTGCGGAAAATTGTGTTGTTTTTCGAGGAATTGCTTAAAATTAGATAAATTATTATGTGCAAGTATTTAACATACATACACACAAAAGAAAATATATCTTGTTGAAGTATACTTAAAGTATTTTAAAGGTGCATAATTGATTTAGGCCCAATATGCAAAGCACTTGGAAAACTTGCTCACACAATTTTGCGTAGCGTTTTTAGCTTAGCATAAATAAATATGCATTTATTTAAATGTGAGTATATGAATTGTAAGTGTGTGTGTGTAAAGACACAAAAATCTCTTTGAGTTCTTTTCGAGTTATATAGTTTGCTATTGCAAATGCTACAAAGTTGTCGTTAACCTTTTGAGTGCAAATTCACTTTATGTATTTTCATTGCTCAATTGTCGCTTTGAGCTGGTGTTGCTCGCAGAGCGTAAGCACTCAAGAGCGTCCGCTGGTCATTAATGCTCTTAAATGCGCTCTTTGAGCGATAGCCACAATTTACTCACAGCTGACAGACACAGTTAATAATTTGAGCATGCATTTGCGCTCAGCGCACAGCTGATTGTACTCAAATATTGAGCAGTTGCTCTCTGGGGCATGGCAACATTTGACTTTGCAGCTGTTTCGCTCATCATCTGTTTTTCTGGCGCACAGCAGGTTCCCGCATGTCCCCACTCCTACACCTATATATGTATGAGTATATGCACATTCGCATACATAGGCAATGTTGTATACAAAGTCAGCCGTGGCCGTTCAACGTTTTTATGGGCGCTGCAGCTCTGCCAGCGTCTCTGTTGCTGCTGCTCCATCGGCAGTCAGTATCTTGATTTTCCAACTCGTTTCTCGCAGTCAACGCGCCCCCCAAACACACACACATACACATGCAAGTAATGCATGTATACTTTGTTATATACATACATACATACATACATATGTATGTTTGTATGTAATTTGCCTAAGGTTTTGTTGCCGCCGCTGCTGCTGCTACTGCTGTTGTTGCTGCGGCTGTTGTTGCTGTTTTCTTATTGCCAGCGCACTGTTGCCGTTTTTCAGTTACTTTGCGAGCTGAGCCGCCTGCAAACGAGTCGTAAGCGGCAACGTCGCTCTCATCTGTTTTTCCACATATGTATGTACATATGTATGTATGTATGTATGTATGCATGTGTTTATGTATGTTTGTTGGGCCTTTTGTTGTTGCTGCTGCTGCTGCTGTTGATGTTTGCTTGTTTTCTTTTTAGCTCGCTTATTTATTTATTTATTTTGTATGTCTTCGCTGGCAGAGCCACAAAGCGCAGAGCAAGAGAGCCGAAGCCGACGCGGACGCCGACGCTGAGTGGAGCCCGGCCGGCCGCAGTCGCAGCCGTTGCAAAGCTTTTGAGCATGTCTTGTTGTCGTTGTTGTTGTTGATTTTCTTCGTTTTGCTTATGGGCAATCATCTGTTTTATTCTGCACACACATACAAACACACATGCAGTGAGACTTGCATGTATGTACATATGTACAGTATGTATGTATGTACATATATACATATCTATGTATGTACTATCTCACACACAAAGTCATTTCTTTGTATCATTTGCTTGTGTTGCATTTGCCGTCAGCTTTTTTTTCCATCAATAGTTCATTTTCTGCTTGGCAACGGGTTTTTTTCTTTTTTTGACTACGTAAAGTTTCATGAAATTGGAGAAAACGTAGCAATGATGAAATTACTGGACATACGTGAGTGCCGGGCACGGGTTATCTGCGCCACCATGGAAGCCTCTCCTTAACCCCATCCTCGATTTAATGCTCTGTGTTGTGGCGCCTCTGGGGCCAGTGCAGCTACTGCAGACATTGGATACACACATGTGTGTCCCGCCCGCCCCTTCACACCTCAGCCCAATCTGCTGTTACGACAGCTGTAAATTAGTTCCATTGAAAATTGGGCGAAATGAGAATGCAAATGTTGATGTATGTATGTAGTTAGTGGAGATGCTGGCGCAGATAGAAAATGGCTGAGCCGCCACACACCTGTGACAGAGCAAAAGAGAAGAGAGAGACAGTGGAAGAAAGAGAGAGAGAGAGAGAGAGAAGAAGAAGGTGGCAAGACTAGCGCTAACTATGATGCCTCTTGTGAAATTGTCGCGCTGATTCAACTTGAGTTGCTGGGCACCGAAAATGAACACATGTTCATATGTACATATGTATGTATGTATGTGTGTTTTTTTTATGAAATACACATAAATATGAACTTACATACCCACATGCATACATACATATGTATGTACATATATTTGTGTGCATATACTAACGTATTTAATCTATAAAGTTGATAGTCAATAGATAAGCTACAAAACCAATAGTAAAGGATCGTTGATCAGCATTGAAAGTTGAGTCAGAAAATATACATATGTACATATGTACATATGTATGTACATACAAGAGTATAAGAATACTCTTGTATGAACAATTGGAGAAGAGACCAATGCGGTCTAGAATATTCGATTTCGATTCTAAGCCCGCTCGTCCACTGCAATATAATATTCCTTTCCGATTCCGTCCAGTGGTTTTTCAAACTATCCTGCGGGTCCAAATTCCCCCCACACCAAAGTTGTAAACAAGTATAAAATTTGCTTAAAAATAAATTGGTTGAAATTTAAAAACTATTTATTTCCAGTTTTCAAAATCTATATACTATATACAGGAATTTCTTATTTAATTAATACTACTAAATTTACAAACAAAATAGATATGATTTTCTCGATTTTGCTATTCTATTTAACGTCTATGACTTTTAAGGTCTGGCCACATTGTAATATGTTAAAAGTAAATACTACCATAAAATACTTGTTCTGCCCTTCCCCAAGTATTTACTTTTTGGGAACGTCGGAATTTCCGTCCCTCGACTATCTTCAGTTAACATGATAACTATAACAAAACAAAAGAAAACTAAATATTTACATTCTTAATAATTTTCTACTATTATTGATTAAGTATAAATTTTATTCCCTAAACATAAATATACATGTTTAAGGATGCTAGACTATATCATAAATATGAGTCCTAAGTTCTAGACTACTTTTAAGTTATATGAAACTCGTATGTACTTATATTTCCACTTTAACCCATCACATTTCCACTTTTACAATCCTTATAAAATATACAAGATAGATGGATAATAATCGTATATACCCGATAAGGGCTGAGATTAAAATACTTTGGGTGTCATTGGTATAATGAAGTAATAAAACAAAGTATATTATTTGTTTGTTTGTCTATTTGATTCAATAAGGGCTGTTTGTGCAGTTTTAAAGCTGTTTCGGAAATTTAATACTGAAATGTCTTATCTTTGCCGGCATTACATAAATGGGAACTCTCAGCTTGATTTTTATGGCAAGGGCAAAATGCCCACAGCAACTTGATGCTCGTAAAAATAGTGTCACCCCAGTCCCAAACGCTGTCGCAGTCACAGTTCCAGTCCCAGACAGTTCACAACTTCCTTTCCAATAAAGGCAATTTATCAATTTAACACTCAACTCCCAGGCGCAACTTTTCCGGCACCGCCCCACGTCCTATCCATCCTATACAGAGCGCTAATCACCCTTAAAATTGCGTGTGCGCCATCCGAGACGAAGGTCATGGAGTGAACGGCAACTGATTCGGTGCTCGAACCTGACTATTGACTTCTGTGTGACATTTTAGTAACCAGTGGGGTGAGGGGAGGAAATGGTGAATGGGTGCGGGTACTAAAAATAGTTCCACCCAGACAAATCGCCCGGTCGTGTGATACTAAATCAATTAAAAAACTGTGACTACAGCATTGACCTGACAACAGCAGCAACTGTGCACCAAGCGACCTGGAAGTGTTCGTACATTGTTTAGGTACTCGAATCCCAGCATAATTTATGCAAACATTCCCAGTTCGAGTCCCAGTCCCAATCTCCGTCCCGAGACCCTATCCTAGACTTCGTTTCAAAAAGGGACGCAGTTAAGTTGATTTTCCAAATTGATGACATTGCATCAGCTGAAAGTGTTTACTGTCGTCCCATCCCCATTCCCAAACCCAATCCCATGTCTATTCCCGTTCCCGTCTGTGTCCTCGACATTTAAGTGGATTTTGGCATCAAGTACATCACTGTGTGTCTATCTATGGCTCTACCTGATGCGACCAGTCGCCTCGCTACCTGATGCATCGTCCCAAATGAGCCGCAAATTTTCCACAATGAGTTGGCCGTTGGGTTTTTCCAGAGTTTCCAAGCTGCTACAACGACTTCCCTTATAAAAGGTAAGTGTTATGGCTTCTTCATAAAGTTACCAAACTAATTTACTAAATGCTGGCCCGGCTTATGACCTCAGGTGATCTTGTTGAAAATCCTATTATAGTTTACTTTTAAATGTTTCGAGAAGTTTCCCCTATGTACATAACTAAGGAAACAACATGAGTCTAATAAACAAGATTACGAAATAAGGATAAAAGTCTAACTTTATTGAGTTCAGATATTAAGATAAAGAGTACAACTTACACTAGTATAAGTTTTTATTAAAATCATACATTTCGCTCACTTCTTTCATCAAAAGTCTTAAATATTTTCCGAAACGGATAAATTCCTCCCATGGATTCGTCCCGAATTCGTAGTTTTTATTGCTTTAATGTACTTAGCTTAACATATATATATGTAGTGTACACTAGTTCTAAATTTAATAGCGCTACCGAAGTTTTCTATTATTCAGTCACTCAGTCTACAGTTTACACAACAAATATTTGCGAACAGCAATCGGACGAGTTATATTACAGGGGCAAATTGATGGAACCAAATGCTTTTCGGTTTCCCCTTATCTAATTTCAACAACTTGGACGACAAATCGTCTGACTGGTCCCGTATACTATGCACTAGGTATCTCTATAGTATATATGAAAGTAAATACTTATCAACAGTAGAGCTAAAGAATATTAAATCAATATTTAACGGTGCTAGGGCAAATATGCGTCATAAACAGAGCTCCAATCTGTGTGTATGTACATATATAGTATACATATATACCTATTTGTATATGTATATGTGTCTGCTGTTTTATTGAGGGCCGGTACGAGCACAAGAACTGGAGTGGGAATCGTTTGCAAGGTCGCGTGTTTATCGCGAAACTTATTGCACTTCAGATACGCCGAAATGGCGTGGTCCCAGTCCCATTTCCCGTTTCAGTTCCAGACCCATGGGCAACATGTTGTAGACCGCGTAGACATAGCGTCTGCCTCGGTACCGAACAAAGAGTCTCCGACTTTGATTAGATCACTTAGCACACACCGAAACGAACTGATATCAAATGTGTGTCATATAGACGGACCGGGACGGGCCTCTGTTTCAATTAGCAGCTTCAAGGTTCTCATTACGGATTTTGCCTCCATAGGCTATATAGGGTTGTATTGCCCTATATCGGGCAGAAGTTTCATCATGCTTTTAAATATAACCCCTGGCAACCGTTTGGCTTTGTCTCGTATTACTCAGTTTATGAGTAGCCGTTCCGCGGTTTTAGAATTTCGCAAGGTTCGCAAGGCTTTTCTGCAGATTCGTGTTATTGGACACGTCAGTTAATGGTTATACATATATAGAAACGAAGTGGGAGGGGCAGGAATATGGGAAGCGAGCGAGTGCTATCAGAGAAAGAAGAAGGCTTACATAACGTTCAGACAAGGTGACCTGCCCTGTGTTCTATGAGTCAGGTTTTGGTTAGGCTAATTGCATTTTTTCGGCATGACTTTAAAGACAACAGGTGTTATTAACAGGGCCTGAGCTATTAGTCATATTTAGACAGTTATATTATCATCATAGGCAGTAATGGAGTTGTACTCGTTATCAACATGTATTTCTTAAATATTTTACAACTTAAGCACACTTATAAATAGAAAAGACATTTTAACATATCTTATTCCCGCAAGGATTTCACATTTTAGTGAAATTCTGATATAACATACAGATGGATGGAAACTATAGAGTATTTAAATATGTATACATAGTATATTCCATGCAAAGAATCGAACTTTAACAACAGTATTATATTAATTAATGATACCTCAGCAGGGTATTATAATAGTGTCCTGAAATGTGTAATGGACAGAAGAAGACGATTCCGACCCAACAAAGTATATGTATTCCGAATCAGCATCAATAGCCGAGTCGCTATAGCGATGTCCGTCTGTCCGTCTGTTTCTATGCAATTTAGTCTCTCAGTTTTAAAGATATCGTAATGAAACTTGGCACATTGTTTTTGCTGCAGGTAGTACATATGTCGGAACCGATGGGATCGGACTACTATAACATATAGCTGCCATAGCAATGATCGGGCGACAATTATGTTTTCGTATGAAAAACTTTTTTGCTTATAAAGGTATCCTTACCAAACTCAACCAAACCGCGTCTCTAGAGAGTTTATACAATCTGACCAAATTTTGTAAAAATCAGATCACTTTATCACATAGCTGCCATTGGATCGGGTGAAAAATGAGTTTTTGTATGAAAAACTTTTTGTATTACAACCAAACTAAGTGAGAGTTTTATTATACTTCAAATAGTTTCCTATAATTGTATCAAAATTTGACCACATATGCCACATGAAGATAGCCGTTCTTTCTTTGTTTTATAAAGAGAATCTACTTAGCATTATACCATAGAATATCGTGATTTTCCCAACTTTGATGACATAACGGATTCAGTTTTTCATTTTGTTGATTTAAGCGTTTTCAAATTTCAACAATCAAACTAGTCTCTGATAAAAAAAAGAATCTCGTTGACACGATTATTATGAAACACATGCTCGTAAAAAAGTCTAATGTGAAAGTGTTGTTTGTGCTACAAAATACCCTGTACCCAAGAAAGTATGCTACATTAAAAGTGAGTAGATGGTTAATGAGAAGTTCAGAGGGTTTCATATACTATTGTTTTCATTGAGAGAAGCTATGACAGCTATTAGATACCCTCGTAAATTGCCATGAATCAACTCAATTTAGGATAATAAAATATATGTTACAATATGTTGTATGTATATGATTATATTTTTAGCGTAGCTACGAAATGCCCTCTTTGAAATTAAGTTACAGGGTAGAACAATCACCAGGCCAACAACTGTCGACGTGATTATATAAAAAGCGCCAACGTCAGAGCGCCAAATGAAAAGAAAAAATCAGAAAATTCAGAAAATAATACTAAAAGAATGATATATCAGCAAAATTGTATTTATCTCGCTGCTCAATTGATTTACATAATCAACGAAAACGCGTTTTATTCTGCTTGTTTCATTTTCCCCCCTGTCGCTTTTCTTTTTGCTGGCCTTTGTTGCCCCCCTGCGGCCACCGAGCCGTTGTGCTCTGTGCATTTAATTGAATGCTGATTAAGTTTTATTCAATGAACCAAAACGCACACACACACACACGCACACACACACACACATGTGTCTATATAGTTGCTCTATAGATACGAGTATACTCGTTTGTATGTGTGAGTGTATATATATATACTCACAGATTAGTCACTTATATTGACAACGTGTTCGTATTTGGCTTGGCACATTTCCAAACGTGAATAATTTAATAATGCCTCATTAAGATAATGAATTTAGTTCAAACAGCCAGCTGATACAGCTGATACATACAAAAGTAGATTGATTAAGCGACCTCTATGTAGATTAATTCAATTTCGGATCTACAAGCATGTAATCGTATTCACAAGTGCAAAAATATTTATAAAAATAAATCTATCAGGCCGATTCCGTTAAAATCATTCCAAATCGAAAGTTTTAGCTGTTCTAAATTGCGAAAATCGATTGATTTTTCTGTTTGAAAAGTGTTTCCTTCAATTCACTTGGGTGAAAACTATTAGAATGTAACTTCAAAACTCAAAAACAATGGTTTTTTTATTCAAAACCGGGATAACATAATCAATAATTATTCGGAGTGAAAAGTAATCGGAAATGGGAATGATTATAATGTTCCGAATAACTAAATCTTGAAAGTCTGAAAACCAATTTAAAAGTGGACCAAAAATATATAAAAATAAATTCAATCAGGGCTTAGGACTTGATGAAAAGCAGTTTTTATATATTATATATTCTAGCATAAGGCTCGTACAGATATTACGTAATCATCAAGAGGGTGGGAGGTCAACCATATGAGTACGTATGGGAAGACGGGAGGGTCCGTAACATATGGTTACGTAATCTATCTAAAAGCCTTCTTTCACCATTTTTTTTTTTAATTAGGACGCCTTTTTTTTTCTCGACCTTGTAACATGTAGAGCTCTCGATTTGAAGAAAGATTCATTACAACTTTATTACATATGAATGTTGTTGGAAAAGTTCCTAATGAAAATAGGTAAGTGTGCGCAAAATGTATTTTTTTCTCTGAAGAAATAAATTTTGGATGATTACGTAATCAGAGGTGGAGAAGTGGGGAGGTCGACCAAATGATTACGCTTGATTACATGGGGGGGGGGACGTTTGAGGATATCAAAACAGGGCGAACAAGTAATTACGTAATATGTGTACGAGCCCTTAGTTTAAAATAATCTTATTAAATAGTTTGTATACTCTAACTTTTATCATAAATTACAACAATGCCATTAAATATTGTACTCCAATCAATTAATATATTTTAATTAAGTCTTAAATTAACTTTGTTATCATCAATAGCTTGAATAAGTCTCGACATGCCAATAAAGAATTTATAGAGGTTTTAGTTAAATGTTAATTAGTTGTCTCGGTAAACAGTCGATTATAGCCGAATCGGGCTGAAATATACAAATAAATACATTTTTGGCCAATCACAGTCAACAAGCATATAAAAATGTTATAATTAAAGAATTATACAGAATATTTTAATAACAATTATATCAGTTTGAAGCGTATGCAAAGTAAAATACAAAATATATTCTAAAACCCGTTTGTCTCAAATATCGGATGACAGAATCTATAGATAAAAGCGTGGGAATATAATTTTAGTTGGATGATCTCAGCTGCTTTGGGGATAATATCAGTTGTTTCCGTTATGCAAATTTCATAAGCAGGTGTATTATCTGTTCTTAATTCAATATAATTAACTATTTAATCCCATTGAAGCAGCTGTCAAAATGCAGAATATTTTCTAGAAACTTGCAACTGGAACATAAGGTGGGAAAACTGCCGTAAAACTCATTTCCCAGGCGAATACTGAAGACAAGCCATGGAATTTTTAATTTCACACCTTAACCAATAAACGACAACAATAAACAGAAGATTCGCATAAAATATTTTGAACAAACTTTAAACAGAAGCATAACTAATGGACCAGAACCAGCAATGGACCCTGCTGTGGGTGAGAAGATACGAAGATCCACGGCATATGTGGCTGAGAAACCTCAAGAAACCCATAAATAATGTTGAAAATCTTAAGGAAATACGAAAATAGAAAATGTGTCAAAGTAAACAAAACGCGGGTTTCGACCCGACAACTTAGGCTCGTTTGGAAACTACTCCTAGGGACATCCCTCTGCTGCAACGCACTCGTTAAGCCTGCCACTTGGCCGAGATGACGTTAAAATCGATGCTCGTGTTACCTGAAACGAGCTGAGCTGAGTCGGACTGGGTTGGCCCGGTCCGGACCGGGCTGTGGTACCTGCAGCTAATGGCTAATGGCCAGCAGCAGACCGCGCGACCGACATAAATCCATAAAAACATAAAAAAAGAAATAATTAAATTGCAATTATGTGCAAACAATTCCAAATCCGGAGATTCGGAAAAAGTTAATTACATGACAATAAAGGGCAGAAGCAGCCGAAACACCCGCACCCGCTCCTCTCCTCACCACACCAATCCTCCTGAGAGACAGGTAAACCCAGGTACATCCGCCGTGGTCAGTCGAATTTTCTCGGCTGTGGCACATTTCGCATTCGCTTTGCTCTTTTGGCTTTTGACTGGGCCCGGTCTGGGTCTCAGTCTCTGGACTTAAGCTGACATTAATGGGTATTTGAATGTGGCTTCTGGTCGGCTCTTAATCGGTGTGTTTGACTGATTCCTGGTGACATCTCGTGTACATAATCATTAGCGTCTGAGCGTCTCTTTGATTGCAATTTACTGATTTCTTGAGCATTATCCAAAACCAACACCCTGGCCCCGCCCCTGTCCCTCTCCATTCGCGGCTTGCTGTGGCTAATGAAGACAGACACACAAATTAGCTATGGTCTGATTACAAATTAGTCTGGCCCATTTATTAAAAAGGCACAGTCATAAGCTTGTTCGCCTAATATGACACACGAGTACAAATATGTGAGTACTTCATTTCAGAAAGAAATATACAGAGTTGATTATGAGACTAACCAATTGTTATGAATACCCCTATGATAGTAATAGCTAATACTTTATTGTTATTTATCATATGCATGTAAGTACTTACACAATAATACAGTAAGCGAAAAGCACTTTATCGGATTGCAAAAGTGAGGAAGGGAATATCCACAAGATACAAACAATGTTATCTATATATAATGTTGATATTTGCGAGTACACATACCAAATTTCATAGTTCTGGCAGTTACATAAATAGGTTTTATTTAAGCACAACGCGAAGGTCTGAAATACGTAGAAGTACCACACTATATCATACTAGATCTTACCTTTCCATCAAATGAGAATAGTATACCAATTTCTTTACTTCTATAGTACCCCCTTTCTAAAACAGACTTAGAATAATACACATACCAAATTTCATTACTCTAGCTCTTAAGGTCTCCGGGACCATAAAGTTCATTCGGACAGATTTACTGGCATACCCATGTCAACTCGACAGTTGATACTAACAAGGGTATATATTCCTTATAAGGTCTGAAATCCCTTCTGCCTGTTTCATATAACACTATAGTACGCCTGTCGGAGCTCAATACTCTAGAAACCATTTAAAACTTTAATTATATTTGATGCCATCAAGCTTAAATGTTAGTAAAGCAGGTTAACTGACTTACTGACCAACTGGCTGACTGACAGCTGGAGTTTCAGTGTGTTTCAGTGAGTTCAGGAAAGTTTAATTAGATCTGCATACCAAATGTTGCTCGGAACTTGGGTTTAGCTCCGAAAAAGGAAACAGGCAAGAGAGTTCATTAGCAGTGGATAATGCGTGTTGTAAGGATGCATTTAGCGGTGCTTTTCTCTTGGATTTCCCTAACAATGGCGGTCAATTTGACCAGGATAATGAGCTCTCTGCCCGTGGACAACTACCAGGCTCAGCTGAGGCAGTTGCTGAAGAAGTTGCTATGGGGAGCTCAGGTGGAGCGATGCTTTGCGATCATCACAGACGAGCTGCACTTTGCCATATACGACCAGTCTTACTTCGAGACCGTGCTCAGTCCTCACTATTTAATCCAGGTGAATGCTAGCGAGGAATTGCATAGTCCACCCAGCCAATTGGAGCTGGTACTGCGCTCCATCAAGTTCAGTGGCTGTGACCTGCATGTAATCACCCTGCTGAATGGGTGGCAGGTGAAAAAATTACTGCAATATGTGTTTGAGAGTCGCGCGTTGAATATGCAACAGAAGTTTGTACTGTTGCATGATGCCAGGCTCTTCTCCGAGGATATGTTGCATGTGTGGAGCGTGTTTGTGAGGACTGTGTTCCTCAGACGCAATCCGGACAACAGGTGAGTCAGTTGGAACCTATTCAGACAGAAACCAACCAATTTACTAATCTACTATAGCTTCAGCATTTCTACCATCGCCTATCCTGGCATTTTGAGTGGTATTTTGGTCGTCCAACATCTGAGAAACTGGTCAGTTGATAAACGCATTGATGGACTGAAACTCTTTAACGATAAAACACGAAATTTGCAGGGTAAGATAAGAATTCCAGCTGCTTCTAAATCAAAGAACTTGTTTTGGAATTACGTTGTACTTTCATTTTGAAAGGATTGACTTTAAGATCTGAGAGACTACAGAATCACAGTCAAAGTCCGGTGATTTATGTTTTATAAGTAAAATTGTCCTTTTAAAATGAGAGATACGTTAGTTATAAAGTCCGAAAATTGGTATACAACTGCCCCAAGCTGAAATTTAGGTCTTTTTACTCCCTGTACCCATAAAATGGGTAAAAAGGGAGTATTGGATTTGTGCAAAAGTATGTAACAGGCAGAAGGAGACATCTCCGACCCTATAAAGTATATATATTCTTGATCAGTATCAAAAGAGATTTCGATTTGGCCATGTCCGTCTGTCTGTCCGTCTGTCCGTCTGTCCGTCCGTCCGTCTGTCCGTCCGTCTGTCCGTCTGTCTGTCCGTATGTATGAACGCAAGGATCTCAGCAACTATAAGAGCTAGAGACACCAAATTTGGAATGTAGGTTCGTGTATAGCGGGAGCAGGTCAAGTTTATTTTAGATTTGAGATATCTCCCCCGTTCCCCCGCTATTCGATAAAAACCGTTTTACAGTTACAATTTTCAAGATATAGCTTTAAGATTTGGCATGTCCAGTACTTTAGTCCCTCTTAATCTACTGTCCAAATTTCAAGTCGATCGGATAATAAACACCTAAGTTATTCACGAAAGAAGATTCAGTGCTGCAGCAAGGGAAGAAGAAGCACAGTCACAACTTAAAATGCCTGGCTTGCGCTGTGGCTCGTGCGTGTGCGTATCTGTGTATGTATGTGTAAGTTAACGAAGATGCGATCGGAAATTTTTGACCTGGGTACAGGAGTTTCGTAGTCGGGTATACTCGACTATAGCATTCTTACTTGTTTAAAATGGTTCCGAATATGATTTTATCCACTGGGATTTAATATGTATCTCGAAGAAGGAGACTTCATATCTAAGATCTTTAACCAGTTTTCATTAGGCATTTACCTTTCTTTAAAAAAACAAGTAAGAATGCTATAGTCGAGTATACCCGACTAGAAACTCCCTGTACCCGGTCAAAAATTCCGATCGCATCTTCGTTAACTACATACATACACAGATACGCACACGCACGAGCCACGCGCAAGCCAGGCATTTTAAGTTGTGACTGTGCTTCTTCTTCCCTTGCTGCAGCACTGAATCTTCTTTCGTGAATAACTTAGGTGTTTATTATCCGATCGACTTGAAATTTGGACAGTAGATTAAGAGGGACTAAAGTACTGGACATGCCAAATCTAAAGCTATATCTTGAAAATTGTAACTGTAAAACGGTTTTTATCGAATAGCGGGGGAACGGGGGAGATATCTCAAATCTAAAATAAACTTGACCTGCTCCCTATACACGAACCACATTCCAATTTGTGTCTCTAGCTCTTATAGTTGCTGAGATCCTTGCGTTCATACATACGGACAGACAGACGGACAGACGGACGGACGGACAGACGGACAGACGGACAGACAGACGGACATGGCCAAATCGAAATCTCTTTTGATACTGATCAAGAATATATATACTTTATAGGGTCGGAGATGTCTCCTTCTGCCTGTTACATACTTTTGCACAAATCCAATACCCCTTTTTACCCATTTTATGGGTACAGGGAGTAAAAACAGGAAGCTGATTTCGAATAAAAACTAAAAGATTCCTCGTTCAAATATTTCCTGCTTCCCTGACAGGTGCCCAATTATCAGTGGCCATAGCAGAGCATGTGCCTATGGTGCATTACAATAGATCCACAAATAGTTATCAGGGCGTTGAGGTGGAAATCATGAATGCCTTAGCCAAAGCGTTGAGTTTTAAGCCCTTGTACTACACATACAACAACAGCGAATTGAGCAATTGGGATCTCACCCCACAGGAGAATGACACCCACTTGGAAATGGGCCTCATCGGAGAAGTGGTAAGATCGAATTCTATATAGAGTTGAACATCCAACTAACTGAGTTCTGTTCGCAGGCCCATCACACTGCACGTTTTGGCATTGGGGATCTGCATCTCTTCCGGAGCTATTTGCAGCTTGTAGAGCTGAGTGTGCCACACAGTGTCGAGTGTCTGACATTCCTGACACCCGAGTCATCAGCGGACATCTCCTGGCAGACCTTCATCCTGCCCTTCAGTGGCGGCATGTGGGCTGGCATACTGCTCTCCCTCTTTGTCGTGGGCTCCATCTTCTACGTCATCAGCTTCTTCAATGCGCTGCTCGTTGGCAGCAGCCAGGTGTCTTTTTTTCGCTGTCTGCGCAGGAGACGGCAGAAGCCGTTGGATCAGCGTAGCTGGAGCCGTTTGAGCTTTCGCATTGCACTCAGCCGGTACCGGCCATCCCAAGAGTCCGCTGCTCACTGTGATATCTTTGATAACTACTCGAACTGCATACTCCTAACCTACAGCATGTTGCTCTACGTAGCCCTGCCCCGCATGCCACGCAACTGGCCCCTACGCGTGCTCACCGGCTGGTACTGGATCTACTGCATCCTCCTAGTGGCCACCTACAGAGCGAGTTTCACAGCCATTTTGGCCAATCCAGCGGCGCGGTAAAGCTAACGAGTAGATTTTGTCGAAACTCGCATTCACTTCCTTCATCCTGCCCCTTGCAGTGTCACCATCGACACCCTGCAGGAACTGATCCGCTCCCGCATTCCACCCACAACTGGAGCAGTCGAGAATAAACAGTTTTTTCTGGATTCTACCGATGACACAGCTCGAGAATTGGGCGCCAAAATGGAAATAGTAGAACGTATTGCCGACTTGGTAAGGATACACCATATAATTCAATATCAACGATGAATATATTCGATAATTTTTGGACTTCATGTAACAGCACTGTGGAGAAAGATTTCCGTAATAACATCTTTGTTACAAAAGACTAGTTTGATTTAAGGGCTGTACTGAATTTAAATTTGATGAGCATTATTTGAATGAACATCCATTATATGCTGCGCAGAATATCCCTTTTACGTCCCCAGTAACATCATGCTTATAAAAGTTATTGAACAATTAAATTTTGATATATGAATTAATTAATTTCTGTACATTCCCCATGGAAGATGGAGAAAAACGTATGCCTAACTTCCATATATTCTTATACATAATTCTACATTCATTTAAGATAAACTTGATTATATTAATAGTTAATATCTATGACTAATTAACTAGACAGATCGCATTGCCAAGGGCCGCTGTGCCTATTATGACAACGAGTTCTACTTGCGGTATCTGCGGGTGGCAGGAGAGGATCGTCGGCTGGGATCAGAAGGACTGCACATTATGAAGGAGTGCGTTGTACACATGCCCGTAGTGATGGCCCTGGAGAAGAACTCTGCGCTCAAGCCGCATGTGGATAACATAATAGAGCATCTAAGTGAGGGCGGTGGGTTTAATCTCCCTTTCCATATTGCTGCTCTCATGCTAATCTCCCAGGAACTACTCTCCTGCAGGTCTCATCTCCAAGTGGCTGCGAGATGCAATCAAGCATTTGCCAGCCGAGGAGCAGGCGCCACAGGAGGCGCTCATGAACCTGCAGAAGTTCTGGAGCTCCTTTGTGGCCCTGGGCATTGGCTACTTGTTGTCGCTCTGTGCGATTATCCTCGAGCGCTGGCACTTTAGGTATATCGTCAGGCAGCATCCATTATACGATGTGCACTATCCCAGCTTATACTATAATTTTAAGCGCCTTTTTCCAGATGAATAGAGCGATAGTTTTGTTGGGATGGAATTATTTGTAATTGATAAATAAGTTTTGTTTATCAAACCAAATAAAGTAAAGTAAAAAAAACACGTATTTTTCTGATAAAATGATAAATGATTATAAGAAAGCAATCATGTTTTATATAGATTTATATAAAGAAATTAAATATAGTCTGAAACGCCTTTATCTAGTTTCTAGATGAATAGAGTTTGAGCTAAAATGTATACATATATTTGAATTTGCCTTTGAATAATATACAATTATTATGTGCTTTCTAAACATGAAATTAAAATATAAAAAAAACAAAAATTAAATCTCAATTTCTTTAACAGCTAACATTATAAGTTTTTATGTACATCTTTATAGAAAAACTCTTAACTATACCAATATATTGTTGCAATACCATTAAAAGAAATGACAAATGTATTTGTACTCATAATCAAATGGCTTTTCAGAACAGACGCAATCAGGGGCCCATTGAGGCGTTTTACTCATTTGTAGACAGTAGAATACGATATAATGCCATATATCATTTCGATTAAAGTGGCCTCAAGTACCAATGTAGCAATGTGGTGTATAAATTTCGAGAGTTTTGAATTCTTTCCATCACATTTCGTAAATAATAATTCGCATTGTTTATGATCGAATGTACATTAAACATTATTTGTTTATTGCCACCGCTTGAAAGTCTGAATACTTTGAGCAACAAAAAGCCCAAACGCTAGATACTCGTAAATAATCCAGCCTTTAAGTGCCCAGACTAAACACACAGATAGAAGCATTAACATTTCAATAGAACTGACCGAGTCGGAACGAATCACGAGAATTAGCGGAGCCAGGGGGAATCCAACTCAAGAGGTAGTCAAAAAAAAACATGAAAAAAAGGAATGTAATAATAACAATCAAATTTTTAATAAACATTTGTTTTGCTGCCTTCTTTTATTATTTAAATTCATTATTGAGTGGGCTGTTTGATAAGATTTCAGAGTTAAAATTGTGATGAAACATAAATGCCGCCCATTCACGGCCATCTTAAATCGATGCTTATCTGCTGTCATATTTATTCTATGATTGTGATTTTTATATATCGTGAATGGGCCGCATAAGATGCAAACATTTCGAAAAGTTTCACAAACTCATTGCGCAGCCCTCTTTTATCTGAGCTCAGTCACTCATTATAATAAAATTATTCATAATTTGAAACGTTTTCTTCTTAACTTCTGTATTTGGCCGTTGCTGCATAAAAACTAATTAATTCATTTATCTGGCGAATTGCATAACAACAACATTTCATTGTTGTTAATTTCTGGAATTTTTCACAGATTGTTTTGTTATTTCTTTTGATAAATATTTATGGCTGTTTTATTTGTTTCGTTTCGTTTTGTTGCTGCTGTGGTTGTTATTATTATTGTTGTTGTTGTTGCTGCTGCTCGTTGTTTACATTTCTATTTTATTTAATTTAATTAGTTTTGCTTCATTTTACTATGCTTTGCTTTTGTTGTTGCTCTGGCATCTTCTGCCCTTTGCTCGTCCTCATCCGTTCCCAGTCCATAAAACTTCCTTTCTTCACCCTGCGTCAAACAGAAATTCTTGTATTTGGTTTTGTTTGTTTAGTTTTTGTTTACAGCATTACACAAAATCTCTAATTGGCGTTTCCGTTGCTAACCCCCTGTCTCCCCCTTAGACGCACTTATTCCAAGTGGAAATGCCAAAGTGTGCGTAATAGAGTTTATATTTTTGTTCTTGTCTTCTAAAAGGCATTTCAGCTTTGGCAAATTATTATTTAGAGAGATAGTTATTAAAATCTTATGAAGCTGTTATCTGATTTTTAATTACTTTTACATTAAGTTCAGCACTTGTTCCATTTTCATTATTTAAAGCTTTCCGCATTACAACAAATTATAATTTTACTAACTGAGGAATAGAATCACTTTGCTCTTTTTAAGGCTTAAGGACATCTAGTGGCAGCATAATAAATTTAATCACACAACCAAAGTGAAGAAGTTTTAGAGATATGAAATTTAAAAAATTAAAATAAGTGGATTTTAAATTTCTTTTAAAGAAATTTTAAAAAATTTCTCGTTTTTTATTTATTTCATATTAATTCCCAGTGTCCTTTCTTCCCTGACTGACCTGACCCCTCTCTTAATCATATTTGAACACGTAAGAATGCTATAGTCGAGTATTGCCGACTACAAAACTCCCAGTGCCCAGGTCAAATATTTCCGATCGCATCTTCGTACACTTACACATACACAAAGTTGCACACACACGAGCCACAGCGCAAGCGAGGCATTTTAAATGGTGGCTGTGCTTTCTTGACCTGCTCCCGCTATACACGAACCTACATGCCTGGTATTTTAGGCATTTTGCCGCTTACAAATTGAAACTTCGAGCTTGGCAAGTGTAAAAATTGGAATTGGTTTTTTGAGACATTGGAAATTTTTGAATGCCTGTCGAAAATCCCAAGTTATGTGCTTTAAAAATCCTTCAGGATAAAGCCGCTAGACTGTTTTGTTTATGGGTAACAACTAAAAGTATGCAATACAATTTTTTTTGGAGCCACAAGGTAAGTAGCATTTTCAGAAAAATAACTTCCATTTGGCCATATCCTTGCGGATTTTGAAAGAACTTCTTGCATTAGGATCACTATCGATTTGTTTATCAATTAGCATTCAAGGATACTCGATCCAAAAGTTTCTAAAGTCTGTGACGTCATCCAGCATCAGCATCAGCAATCGGAGAGATACAGGAAGCGTCTGACACTACATTGACAAGATTCTCTCACATATTTGACCTTAAGCCCATTTCCCGTCCGTGGTGGTAGATTTTTCAGAATCGGGAATAATTCTTTCAACCAAGTTTCAAGTTACAGATAACCGTTTTCCGCCTGTGTGCGTAGATTTTCCAAAGTCGATGAGCACAGTGCCCGGATATCAACACCATAATTCATAATTTGGTAAATATATCTTTGAGCGCCTCCACAGAAAGAAAGCAAGACCAACATTCTCCGTGCTTTCTTTCTATGGGGGCACTCAACGACATAATTACCCTTAATTTATAGTAATAGCAACTATCGAAAAGTGGCCGGAGCTTTGTTAATTTAAATGCTTAAAGCGCGCAAATTCGAATGAGGTAATAGTTTAAGAGAAAATATATATAGCCCCTTCAACTTGTATACATATATATATATACATTTATATATTTCACGTAAGGTGTATAAGTATAGATATAAAACTCTTATCTATATGCATATACACACATATATTTAGATATATAAATATTATTTAATATATAATTACTCAGTTCAAATTGAGCGGCATCAAAACTGTCGAACTATCGAACTGTCTGGCAACACCACTTATTTTACAGCACTCTGAAACTATCGCATAAATATTGCGATAGTTGACCGATTTCCCTTAACTATCGAGTGTTTTTTCGATTTTTGGATATCGAACACAGTTATTTATTTCATTATTTCTGCAATAAAGTCTTGCTTAGCCGCCGGAATTTGCTTTCTCATTTTAAAACGCATCGTTTAAGACCAAAATCCGACATTTTGAGGCAGTCTTTATATGGGCCTGCTAAAGTGGAGAATTATGGGTCGCTAAAAGGAAGATTTACCAAATAAAATTAATTAAATAAACAAAAATTATAATAAAAAGCCAAAATTACAATATCATTTTTGAGGCAAGAACTCTATTTTTTAGTGTCCTATTGACAAACTGTAAATAAAATTTTAGCCCGCTCCATTTGATTTTGAGCACAGTATTTAAAAATAATTTCGATGAAACAAAGAATTACTCGAAGTAAAACTGCCAAACGGTATAATAACTGGCATTCAAGATTCGGTCACACTGCATTGATACAAACAAAAACGGGCCGTTTTTCGACGAAATTGTCGTCTACTATTAATTGTAACCCTTATTTCTCATCATATTTGAGCCGCTGTATCTGGCCAATGCTGACTTTGATGTGCATTTTTAATTAAAACTACAGCCATCTAAGATATCAAAGTTGTGGGGCGTTGACTTTCTACAAATCGACAGTGACGGCACCAAAAAAGGAACACGAGTGAAAGCTTGCGAAGACCTTTTTAGCATCGATTTCGCGGCTTTGTTCAAGGTCGTTGGCAGTGGTTGCCGACAGGCGGACGGAGACCCACACACACACACACACGCTCGCACACTTATTGACAAAAGCGTAAAGAAACAATGGCCATTAGCTTTGAGAAATATCGGGCTCAAATTGTGGATGCCTGGAAGGATGTGCTGAGCGATAAAAGCAGCACAAACTGGTCGCTCTTTGGCTATGAGGGCCAGACAAACGAACTGAAACTTGTGGGGACTGGCGATGGCGGCGTCGAGGAGCTCATCGAAGACCTCAACAGCGGCAAGATTATGTATGCGTTCTTGCGCATCGAAGATCCAAAGACTGGCCTTAATAAATACCTGCTCGTCAACTGGCAGGTGAGTCACCTATCATTACGTGTTATTTATTATCTTATCTGCTCATAATCCGACACAGGGCGAGGGCGCACCTGTGCTGCGGAAGGGCACTTGCGCGAATCACATTCATGACGTTGGCAAACTTCTGTCCGGTGCGCATTTGACAATCAATGCACGCAACGAGGATGACATTGATATGGAGCGCTTGCTCAAGAAGTTGAGCACCGTTAGCTCAGCGTACAGCTTTAAGGAGCCGCGCGGTGCGATGGAAGAGCAAAAGGTGCCAGTTGGCACAAACTATACACGTGTCATACCCACGAAGGAGCTCAATGCCAGCGTCATGCAGGACTTTTGGAAAAAGGAGGAGGCTGAGGAGAAGCGTCGCCTAGTGGCTGAGAAGGAGGGCAAGCGCTTGGAGCACCAAAAGCTGGAGCAGGAGCAGCGCACACGCGAGGAAAAAGAGCACAAAGAGCGCGAGAAGCTGGTCATAAGCACGACAAAGCTGCAGCCAGCGCATGTGCCCATTAAAACGTAATTAATTAATTTATTTACTTATCTGAAAGTCTGTACAGCTCTTAGTAATGCATTGTACCTTCTCCATGTAGTTCGCCGCAGCCATTGAGTCCGGAGAAAACAGCTGCAGGCTTTACTAATAACTTGACCGACGCAGAGCGTATGCGTCAGGCGCGTAATCAGGAGGCACGCGAGCTGATAGGCTCTCGGGTGGGCGCTGCCAAGGCCATATTTACCAAGCACACCAGCGAGGGGCAGCTGCAATCCAAGTAGGCACAAAATTTGTTTACCCTCTATCTCTTTATAACACTTAATCGTGCAGATTGAACACACAACCGCCGGCAAAGCCTGCCCGTAATTCAATTGCACAGCGAATCAACGTGTTCAATCACAACCAAACCCAGGAAACTGAAGTCTCTTTGCCACCACGGCCTGCATCACCCATTAAAGAGGCAGTAGAAGTTACACCAGCCGTTGTCGAACCGCCGCCGGCTGCAGTTGCAGTTCCCGTTGCCGTCGCCGTTCAGGCGCCAGTTGTCGCGGAAGTGGTTTCCGCTGTGGCTATAAGCGAGGAGGAAGTGCAGCCAGCTGAGGATCTGCCCCTGGCTCATGACAGTGAACAGTTCTCGACCATCAAACGGTCGCCGCATAGTAAAACCAATTCGGTGCAATCACAGTCTCCGGATGAGACGACATCTTCCAATGAAACAGACACGGCTGTGTCCAAGGAAGAGGAAGTGCGCACAAAGGTATCAGTTACGGTGCAGCAGTCGCAGGCTGTGAAGACATCCGGCCTCAGCACGCTGGAGCGCAATGCCTGTAAGTTATTCACATAATTTCCCTTTAAAGCAGCTAAACCATCTATTGCCTTTGCAGTGACAGATCTGGTCAACGAGGATGACTTTATATGTCAGGAGAGCCTGGGCGACTTGGGACTACGTGCACGCGCCTTGTATGACTATCAGGCAGCTGATGAATCAGAGATTACATTCGATCCCGGCGATGTTATAACGCACATTGATCAAATAGATGATGGCTGGTGGCAGGGACTCGGCCCCGATGGAACCTATGGACTGTTTCCGGCAAACTATGTCGAGATCATTAACTAAGCAGCAATTAATAATGCAAACCCGTATCTAATATGGCAACTGCAAAGCAGCTACATCAATTTTTTGCTAGATATCTACACATTCACAGCCATAGCTGTAATTTTTAGAGCATATATCGGAACTACTTAAATGCAATATAATATATACTATATATATGTATAACGGCTGCCCAGTTATAACTTGAACAATAATGCAATCCATACTATACCTTATGAGATTTAATATTGCCTATAAACGACTATAACATGGTTTTTATCGTACATCACACGCACCATGCTTTCCCCATGGCTGCCTTCCATTTGTGTATTATATTATACATTATATATCTGATTGTTAACCTTAAGATTTCGAAACAATGTTGCGTCCTTTTTCAAATGTTTCTTAAAGCACGAGTATTTGTATTATCATATGTAGCCACAATATTTGTATTAATGTGGGTCGCAAAGAAAGACTTCAAAAAAAGATCCTCTGAATTGCATTGGTTTTTTTGTACGTGTATTATATTGTGAACAATATCTACATTTATTTTAATAATTAGTAACATAAATAATTATGCGTAAGAGTTTTCTTTGTTTGTTTAACAATTTAGCAAGGCAACAAGCTATGTAAGTTTTCGGACGATCACAAACGAGCGCGTATCGATGTTGATTTGTATGAGATCATACTCCGGCTTCATCGATGTCTCTGATATAAAAAGATGTATTCACGATTGCAGTAGTTAACAACATTGCAGATCCAAAGTGTTAGTTGTTTCATATGTGAATTCGCAAGCTTAATTTATAAATGCAGTCAAAAAGTGTTTAGAGAACAGCCCAATACCCAAGCCTTAGGAACCAAACTAAGAAGACAGGAACTTCAAAAAAAGACGAATCCTAAAGCCTTAAGCCCTATAACAGGTATTAACATTTGTTTGATTACATAAATTGACAAGGCAAAAGTGAGGAAAGATATATACTCAAAGATACAATATATTGAATTGATAGGGAATAAATTGCATAGATAGACTCCCAACTCTTATTTACTTTTTTCAGTTAGTTTTGAATTTAAAGATATATTTTGCTTATATACAAATATCTTCGGTTATATAGAACTGATTATAATTATCATTACAAAGCTGATTGGATTTGCTTTTAACTCAAAAGTTTAATATTTGACTGCATTTTTAGATTAATCGCATGAATTTATATAAGAAACAACTATCAGTTGCAATGTATTTTATAAATTTTGTGTTATTTCTTCGCTTATGCATAAAAGCTATTTGAATTAATTTAAACAGTATTCGCATATGCTTTAACAATCCTCAGTATAATTTTCAAAATCTATGCAGGCACTTTGTTATTATTTTTTATCAACTTTACTTAGTCTAATCAACATACATAAACATGTACGTATATGTATATGTTTTGTGTAGGTGTGTATGTGTGTGCTTATATGGTTTGTTATGTAACATGAGATTTAAACGCTATCTACCAAATACTAGCCAAGATTTCGTTGCCACTTTACGAGCACCCAATCCGATGCTCACACACATTACTTTAATTTCAAACAAAATTTTGTCGCTGTCCATTGATAAATTCAAACATTTTTACATTGTTCGCTCTTCTATTACTTGAATTTGGTTAATTTGCGTAGCTGCTTCGAAACGGTCGCCTTATACAGGCGATGGGTTCATCATTGGGACAACTCCGTCACCGTTGTGGTCTCGGCTGTGGACACCCCATCGCTGGGCGCAGCCTGCAAGTCTGTTGCCTCGGCGGCACTTGGCGGCGGTGGCAGTGGTATGGGCTCCTGGATCTTGGTGGCATCCAGCGGCTGTGGTGTAGCGGGCTCTGCGCCTGCTGCTGCGGTTGCTGCCTCATCGGCGCTTGTAGCCTCTTTTGTCTCAGTAGATGCCGGTTGATCCTCTGCAGCTGCAATTGCTCGGCCGTTCTCCTCCGCCTTGGCGTCCAGCACATTCACTGATGCTTGTATGCATCTAGAGCAGGAATAATGAATGAAGCCATGTTAATTGATTTCTAGATTTTGGAATAATCAGCAGTGCGTTCTTACTTGATGGCTTCCTTGCGCGCTAGCCGAATGCTATCCTTGCCGTTTGTATCAATGGTGTCCAGCTTGAGAAGATTTCGTGTGAGCATCTCGTCCAGATAGGCGTACTCCTTGTCCTGGCGCGTGCCCTTAAACTGCTCCACCTTGGCCATCAGCTCGAGCACGTCGCGTTGTATGTCCTGTATCTTCTTGATCGAGTCCAGCGTATGCGGCGTCTGTGGCGGCATGCCGGCGCCATCGTCTGCCTGCATCTGTGGATCGGCTGACTGCTGTTGAGTATTGAGTGGACCAGGACGTTGCTGTTGTTGTTGGGGTGGAGGCGCATAGTATGCCTGAGCCTGTGCCGAGGCTTGGGCCTGCGCCTGTGCACCAGGGGCGGCATTCTGATTTGGTATCTCCTTATGCGCATTGATAATGGGCTCGGTACGGCCCTCCACAAAAATGGGTATGGTGCGCACATAGCTGCCGCCGGGCGTCTGTGGCGGCGGTGGCGTCTGCTGCTTCTGTTGGGGATGCGCCTGGTGCTGTGGCGGATAGTAAGTCTTATGGAATTGCGGCGGCTGCTGCTGCTGCTGCTGCGGCTGCACTGGCGGACTAGTCTGTGTGCCAAACTGTGTTTGTGGTTGTTGTTGTTGATATTGCTGGTTCAGCTGCTGCTGCTCTGGTGGTGGGGCAGAGTGTGAGCGCAGTGCTTGCTCCTGCTCGGCGACGCTCTTTACGCCCATGTCCATGGTATTACGCAGTCCATGCTGGTTCAGATTCACAGGCGTTGGTGCGCAGTCGACCTCCGAGCGGCCGACGGGGTCCTCCGTTTGGATGGCCGCATCGCACAGACGCTTCGAGGGCGACTGCGGTACTTGCTGTGGCTGGGCGTGTGCCTGTGCCGCCTGCTGCTGGGGCATGCCATAATCTTGCTGATAGTACTGCTGCTGGGGCTGCTGCTGAGGATGGGGATGCACCTGCGGCTGGGGATGAGGCTGCGGCTGTTGCTGCGGCAGATTGCTGCCAGTTGTTCGACGGGCGCCAAAGCCCTCGGGTATATATTGGCGGAACTCCGATGGCAGTCTGTTGAAGAAATCATCATCATGCTCCATGTGATTGTTGCCACCGCCGGCTACGCGACCGCGTCGGCCCATTGTTGAGAATTGTGGGAAACCAAAGTCTGGAGCATCATCGAAATAACGAGAAAAGTCTTCGTCAGCATGCATTGAGTGCGCCTGGGGATGGGTTTGGGTATGGGGATCGTGCAAACTATTCCGCTTACGTGTGCCACCAAATCCGGCGAAGGGATCGTGATGCATGCGGCCCAGCCGCGATCGTGGAAACATATTATCCATATCCATGTCCATATCGGGTTCGAATCCAAAGGTCGGCTGTAAATATATCACAAGCAATTGATTAGTCTTGGCAAACAACGAGCTAGCGTGCTAAAGTGCCTGCACAGTGGGCGAATTGTTTATAAATAAGCCGATGATTCACGCCAATCGCAGCCAAAGTTGTTGTCACTATGTGTATGTGTGTGTGTAAGTGTATGACAAACAATAACAACAACTTGCAACTTGCTTACGAAGCAATAACAAATGACGTCAGCGTAGTACATGCAGTAAATGGACGCTTGGCGATTCAACGTAATGCCCATTCACGGCGTTCAATGCGTGTAAGTGTGTATAAGAGGTATCAAACTAATGAGTTTCACTATGATAGTGTGAGAAAATTAATAAAATAAATAATCACTATAACCCACTATGGTATGGCTTAACACATACATGTTGGGTGTGGACGGACGATAATTGTGATTGAACGCAAATAGCTGATAATATTTAAGAAATTAACACCAGCAATCAGAGTAAAAATCCACTTAATAAATGTATTTTTGGCTCTAATCATAATCTTAATTTTTGAGAGAGGTAAGCTCTCTGTACATATCACACACTAATAAATAAATAACCAAGTAATAAATAAAAATTGGTAATTGTGGCGATAACAACCAAAATAACCAACATTTATAATTGCTGATTTTCGTCGCTATGACCGCAATCACGCACACATGCATATTTTAGCATAAAGTTAAACACAGACTGTTCGTGAACATGATCGCCGTGAATGGGCCGCACACCTTATGTATGTACATATATAATTCACACGTATGAATAAATAAACAGCTGTTCGTCAGAAGCAGTGCGAATTAACAAGCTGTAATCATCAAATGACAGCTAATGTGCCTGCTATTCATTACCTATTTAAGTTAATTGTTTGTTTTGTTATCAGTAAACCGCGTTTTATAGTTCTTTGTTGCGCTTTTTATTATGTATTTTTTCCGTTCACGACGCGCGTTGCACAACTCACCGTTCGACTTTGCTATTGTGAATGAACCAGCCGGCAACTGAGGACAGGCCTTTTATAGCAGCTAGCAGCCAGCAATTGAGAGCGACCGCCCACAACAAAGTTGTTGTTGTCGCTTGTTGTAGATTGTTCTCGGAACTTCGATAAGAGCTGCCAGCTCTTCTCACGATCACAAAAAAAAGCTCACTTGAGCCTATTCCGCGCATACATACTAACATGCGTATGGATGTGTGTGTGTACATGTACATACATATGTATGTACATATGTTAATTGGAAATCTTTTATTGCAATAAAGTAAACTGGGTTGGCATATAAAATGTTAATCAAACAAACTCTTCAGTGGAATTTACTGCTTTTAATTCTTTCTGTACGCAGACGACGCTACATTTCAATACTTTTGATCCTTTTGTAACATCTAACCTAAAAAAGTATTTTTAACTTGCCTAGCTTTTTCAGAGTATGTACATATGTACATTCAAAGGAAATTAAGTGCCATTAAAATATACATAACTTAATCTTTCAATAACAATATAATAAAGCCGTTTTTGCCGTTGCGGATGGTAAAAAAAAACAAAATTAGTTTCGGAAGTCAATGCCGCAGTATAAACAGAAAAATCAGAGACCATTAAAGAAAGGGAAATATTTGACGAATATTTGCTTTCAAAGCTAAAAATATATAGTTTTTCAACAATTTTTTTTTAAAGTTTGGATCATTGCGGGTTTTTTTACAGCAAACTCAGTCATGAAACAAAAAACATATTTCTTTTGTACATAGGCATTGAGCTTATTGAATTTCTTGCAGTGAGTGGCGGAAGTTGTTCGAATATGTTTTGCTGTCAACTCTCGGAATAGGCGCTTCTTTCTACACCAAACAATGGCTGAGTGCTAACATAGAATACCATCCTCTTGGCAAAGATTACACTCTGTGTCAGAGCACAAATGCATGTTGTACTATACTGAGTGTTAGCTTTGGAACTCTGTTATTTTTTTACCCTTTGAGGGGTTGATAAGCTATTTACTTTGTCTTTTATTTGCCAAAACATAGCCGCAAAGATTCACCTAGAGTGGTTGTCATCCCGTGACCCCCGCACCAACCCCATGATGTGTTTTTGAACCGTCTGTAAACAACTGCAAGCTTATGGAATCACTTGGAACGGTTGACATTTCCTTGCGATCTTTGAAGAGTGGTAAATTTCGTCACAAAAGCAAATATAAATATACTATTTTTTGTTTTTTGTGGAAAAAGAATATTGTCACCTGTGTATTTTATTTACCAAAACAATACAAAATTATCGAGAGAGACAAAATACTGCGAACTACCATTAAATATTATGAATCTTTGAGGGAGGTAGTACAGAACAAAAGATCGCAGGAAATAGTTGTTTTGTATGTTGTTTTGCTAATATTAAAGGTTAAAAATCATCGAAGAAGTCAAAAACAACAAAAGATCTACCAAACAAGTTTTTGCATAGAAATTACTTTTAAATATTGAGAATGACTTGGTAGATAATGAGAGATAGCCGGAAAGAAATGTTTTGCCAAGAACTACTAACACTGAATGTTGAAAATCATCGAGGGATGCGAACAATTAGTAAGAACTGCTAACGAGAGATTACCAGAATGAATTGTTTGCAATGTTTGTGTATAAAACACACCCAATTTGGTATTTCTTAGAGTCGCTGAAACCACAGAGAGAGACAGATAAGATGAGACACAGTTCAAACAAAGTCAAACACTGTAACTAAGTAAATCAAGTCAGCAAGCGATGCGTCGAGTATGACGACTGGCCAGACAACGTCACGATCAACGCGTTGCGTTGGCCAACAAGTTAAGCAACAAATGCTGTTGTTTCGTGTGCTGTCGCCGCCCACGCCTCCATGTACATAATTTACATACATACATACATACATACATATGTGTTGCCATTTGCCCACCCACACACATTCAAACATTTGTGTATATGTATGTAAGTTAGTGCACCCACAGCTACAGCTGCGGCAGTGACGGAAATATTGAGCGTATGCTGAGAGCGATAGCCAAAAGTAAATCAATTTTGTTGCTCACCGCTGTGCTTTTCAGTGTTGCCAACGTTTTAGCAGAAAAAAAGCTGTTTTTGGTGGGAACAAAGAGCTGAATATAAAGCAGATGTTTTTTGTCATGTTTTTATTAACATTCGCTCTACAAATGTTTAATAATTTCATATACTTCAATAAAATTTGTCTCTTTTTCATATGACTCAGAAGTTTCAATTAATTTTAAATATTTTTGCGCAGTCCTTTCGCAATCAGATTTTGCTTATATTTTTTGGTGGTTTTTATTGCACAACTAATAGATGTGGGAATCGATATGCGAGTAAGTGTTTATGTTAAATTCGATAAATCATTGTGTTTTTATCGATGTTACGGCTGCAAATTTTACATTTTTTATATTATTTGTAAAAAAAAAAAGAGCGGAAATCAAAATATTTCGTAAAATGCTCGAATTCCCGCTGCCCGCTGTTTTTGTAACTTTCCTGCAATTGGACTTTGAAAAGAGCCAGATTTGACGGGAAAAAGCTGAATCGTCAACAGTGGTGCTTTTAATAATCAATCCCTCTCTCGTGTCTCCCGCTCTTTGTTTCGCTCTCAGACTATTTGCTATGGGCAGAGCATTTGCGTTTGTCTATCATCGCGTATTTTCTAGAATTTGTCGAATATTTTGAACAAACACAAAGCAAATCAAGCGTTCATTCTTCTTGTTCATAAAACACTTGATACTTTTGCAATAAGATTAGTAGGCAGCCAATCAGTTGATGTTTTACTTGTTGGTGGTAAAATTCCGCACGCGGCGCCACATTAATCATACGCAGCGTTGACGGTGCTCAAACCAACCCACCATATACATACATATGTACATATTTATGTACATACATGTATGTACGTACATAGGCCAACACGAGTAGGTCAATAGTGTATGCATACACACTTGACACACTGTGCAGCTGCTGCAGGGGGTGGGGAATGCACTACACAAAGTGGTTGCATACTAACATACATACATACATACATCATACATATGCATGCATGTTAGAGCTGCATTGAATCGTTCAGCGCACGTTCGAAAGAACAAACTGAGTTCGAAAGAACGAACTATGTTCTTGATTATTGTTTGAATGGTTCGTTCCTTTGTGTATTCTTTTTCAACTAGATTGATTTAAATTTATAATATAAAAAATTTGATAGCACTATGAAATCAATTCATTGTTTCGAGCTCAAAATATCAAATTTAAAAGTAGTACACTTCTGGAAATCTAAAGAAACTGATAAATATCCCTTGCTTGACAAAGATATTGTACGTCTTTATTCAATGTTTGGTAGCACATATATGTGTGAAAGTGTTTCTTTATTACAGATTTGTGTTCTTGAAAATGTTAATGGATTTTTTCAGTGTACATTAAAAAAAAAACTTTATTTGTATTGGTGTGTGTTCTTCAGCAACAAGTGTTTGGGCACCCCTAGTTTAGAAGGTGGAAAATAAGGAATCACAGGCTTGTTACAACTAGAACAAGAATGGAAACAATTTACATGTTGCGGCTTGGAATTTGAAAGACATTTTTGCTTCATTGCACTTATTGCTTAAAATATCAAATAATTTGTATTAAATGAAACAAAATGGCTTAAATGAACGCAAGTTAAGCGGAAGGGAACGAATGAACGAACAAATGAACTACTTATAGAACCAATTCGTTAATTCAACAGCAAGTGAGCGACTGAACTAATTTAATTGAGCTACAATGCACAGCGCTAGCGAGTATGTACATACATATGTATGTATGTGTATGTAAGGCTCCAGGGGGTCCATCACATATTGTTTTTTACGCAACGAATGCGCCTTGTATTGTTTATATTGCGAGCTAGCCGACTGTGGGGAAAACCAGCTTTTGAAGGATTCACTAGCTCCAAAAAGCGCAATTGTTGTTGCTGTTGTTGCCTTTTTAGCAATTGAGCTAATTAAATGTCCATTGGCTGAGACAAACGAAACTGTCGACAGCAGCAACAATACAAAGCGACCTTGTCGGTCGCCTATATACAAATATATAGATATGTAGATATGTGCATATATGTAGGCATATAGCAGCGAGACGACCTTGGGGACTGGCGCCGTTGATTTTTAGCCAGTCACTCTCACCTGAAAATGTTGCTGCTGCGGATTTGTGGGAACCTGCTGGTGCTGATGCGCCTGGTGCTGCTGCCTTGGCGATCCGTACGCTGGCTGGCTGCTATAGAACTGCGGCTGCTGCTGATGCTGTTGGGGTGAGGCGCCCTGGCCGACGTACTCTCGGCTGATGGGTATGCTAATGCCGGCACCTGGCGCCGAACCGCCGCCGTTACCACCACCGCCACCGCCTGCTGGGCTGTTCTGGTTAACTATCACAGTTGGCTTCATTTTGGCTGCCACAAGCGAGTCCTGTCACTTTCCGTTTCCGTTGCTCGACGCGTCTCGCAGCGCTGCGACTAATTTCGAAATAATTTGCTTTGAGTTTTGTTGCTGCTGCTGCTGCTGCTACTTATGTTCGGCAGGCAGGTTCACCTTGAGAGCGGCGGTGTATGCTTTGTACGCTTGTCCGTTGATTCTCGTACTTTCCGCAACCGGCTGTCGCCTCGTCTTGTCCCGTTTTGATGCGTTTCGATTGTTGATGGCTTGGTGCGATATATATCGCGATTTTTCTCAACTGGCTGCGGTTTTTGCAACTCTCCACTAATTGCTCCGTATCGTCTCCGCTTCCGTCTCTGCTGGCGTGATGTCACGCTTTGGCTACACTTTCTAACAGCAACGGCAGCTGCTAAGCTCACGCACACGGACGCACTCTCGACACTTTGCCTTTTCGTATTTCCGTTGGCCGTTGGAGGCGCTCTCTCTCTCTCTCTCCCTTTTGCGTATGTGTGCTACTCGATGCTTTGTATTTATATATTCAATTTAAATATACAACACCTATAGATTTGTTATTTTTGCACATTGCCGCTGCACGCACACACACAAAAACACACACTCGACCACGTAGTCTACTGGTCCGTTAGTCTACTAGTTCACGTCGCTGACCACTGTTCGCTGCCAAAGTTGCTCGTCGACTGAGCGGAACTTTTTCGTCGACGTTCGGTCGCATTGGGGCTGCCTTGATGCTACCTTTGGCGACGTCGCAGTCGCATTGCTCTCTGCTTAAGAATACTCTCTTTCTCTCTCTCTCTCTATCTGGTTGGTTGAGCTGCCACGCGTCTTGTTAACTTTGTTAGCGACGCTTAATCGAATGACAGTTAAGGCCTAAATTGGTAAATGTTTTTACTGTGTGCCAATAAACTGCTAACGACCGGGCTTTCTCATTTCTCACTCGTTCGCTCTCGCTCTCGCTCTCAGTTGTGGCTGTTTGTCAGGCTCTCTCTGCCGATCGTGGCCCACTCGAGCGCCAAGATTCACACACATCAGATTTATAAATAGCCAATGGCGGCAATAACAGCAACAACACTGTTCATCAGCTGAGTATCCAAAGAGTGAGAGCGGATAGCATGCCAAATTCCACAGGCCTGAATACTGAGCAGCAGCAGCGACAGTCGCATGGCTTCTGGAAGCAGCTCAGAGCATACGTAAAAACTACATATACTCGTATGCATACATATACATACATACCTTTAATATAAGCTGGCTGCGACGCCTACATGTCTTGCACAGAGCGTCGCCAACTGCGTCATTAATTGTTGCACACCTACACCGAAGAGCGGCGACCGCAATCAATCGATTGTCAATATTAGCGTTCAGCGATCAGCAAGTTTATCGATAGTGAGTAATAAATGCGATAACGCTTGCACTGCTTCTAACGCGGCGTATGCGCAATATAAGGCTGCAATCGCAAACTAATTGAATTTAAACCGAATTCTTGCCAGCTGTTTACGGCTCTACTTACCCAGAATGATGCGTCAGAGACTGTCGCATTTTATGCAAAGGCATTTTACTACAATATATTCAAATAAGATATCTGAATCTGTATGTATTATATATGTACATACATACTATATACAGATTGCCTGGTCACCGGCACGCCTACACAGAACGGTGCCATGGCGTTGCCGCTATTTGCGTTCGATGTATTTTCCAAATCATTTCGGGCGTGGGCAACAACAAGCCAAACAACAACAACAACAACAACAACAAGCAGATCAACAACAGAGGCACCCGAGCATTTATGTATATAAAACTGAAATAATTCATATTTAAATATTGCACACACATATGAGTATAAAGCAAAGAATATGAACACATATAAATATATATATAAAAATGTACAATTCAGATGGCTACTTGTACATAAGTACTTGGGTTTTCAACCGAACCGGTTCGTAAACGGAATTCCAGCTTTTTTCTACGCTGAACCGCATCAGTTGTACCAAAATGTGTGAAAATTAAACTGCATGTGACAGAGCAGAATTCGAACCAAAACTTCTAAAAACAAAGCTCAAAAATCGAATACAGCAGTAAAACCGTAAACATCCTCGTATGTTACGAGTATTTAAAAACAAATCAAACCAAGTTTTGAACCATAATTTGGAAGCAAACAATGATAGAACTTTAGTTCGAGCCTTAAGCCGTAAACTGAACAGCTGATATATGTATACATCAGCCATAATATATACCTGCTTACACACAAATCGAAATCAAATTCAAGTTGCAACAAATCACAATAACATTAACACACCATCAACAAAAGCCTCGCGTGCCTTTTATGGGTTTATGGGGGGTCTCGTCCAAACAAAGCCCAAAACGGGAGCTGGCCCGCGATGAGTCGCCAACTGAAATAAAATTATGGATCATGGCTGAGTGAACGTTAAATGAATGCTCAGCCGATGATTGGCCAAATAGTTGACCGCTTTTAATGTCCCGCCTCGCCGGTCTGGTTTTCCTGCTGCTCTCCTATCCGTGATTACTATGATTATATAACCGCCCAAGAGGTTGACATGTGCGCCAAAAGCCGAGCGGAGTCGATTCGCCTTTGAGTGATTTCAGTTTGGCGCGTTTCTGTCGTGGATTGGCTCTGCGCATGTCCAGGACCTGTTTATGTGGTGCCTTCATTCATGGACAGCACTCGGCTTTGGGCATTCCACTCAATTTTGCACTCGAGTCCTGCTGAGAAGGTTGCATTAAGACTTTGTCTCAGCTACAGTCTCAGTCTGTGACCAGCGTTTGAGGCGTTTTGGCGCTTTTTGGCCAATTCGGTGGCTCAGCTCTTTTCATTTTTCATACTCGCGCCGTTGTTGCGGTTGGACTTTGTTATTTGTTGTTATTGTTGTTGTTACTCCGCTCGCTGCCTTTCAATACACACACCAATTTTCCAGCTGCAAAAGCCAGCTCGAATAATTGTCAAATAGCCAGAAAACAAATGAATTGTTAGCCAGTTGCCAGTTGCCAGTTGATTTGGCTGTACACACGTAAAATTGTTATAAGTAGAAACACAAAAAAAAGCTAGATTTAATTGAAACTTTCGTGCGCTGGAGTCACAGTTACTGGCGCTGTCGCTGTCGCTGTCGCAGTCGCTGTCGCCGTTGGTGGCATCCGCTTCGTCCTCGCACGGCGTGTGATATAACAGGAGCCGTGAAGGAGTCACTGACACGGCCGATTGCTTCCAACTCTCGTGTTCTTGGGCTTCTTCTCTTTTTGGGCGATGTGAAGTTCTCGCGCCAAATGCAGCGCCATTGACGAGCAGCCAGCGAGGATTGCAGCTCGTCCCCCACGCGGCCCCCCACAAAACTGAACGTATGTAATGCTTTATTTTTGTAACTTATTTATAATTATGGCCAGCACGCCCCACCGGTTAATACTGCTCCACCGGCGCTCTAGAATCCCGTCAACACCTTGGCCATTAATGGTTAGAAAATTACACTACAGTATGGCGTAATTTGCAGTTGTTTCCCTTTTTTTGCTGGGGTTTTCTTTTTTTCAAGCGGATATTTACGATTACTACGAAAAATGTCTGCACGCAACTTGGAAATTAGCGTAGCAGCAGCCCAGTCTTTCCCTTTTTAGTGCTAAAATTCCCATTGAAATAACTCCTAGCACACGGGTCGTATGAGTAATATGTTTGGCCGTGTCACAGGCCCATTGCCCAAGTGCTTTAGTCCTTTGCTCTGTGTTCTTTTGGGGTCTAAATTGGTGTGAAAATGCCTCTAAACGTGCCATCCATTTCATTTATTTTGCAAAAACAATGCCTTGACACTCGGCCCCCCCTACTCGCCCTCGTCCCCTCCATAGACGTTAAAATGTTTTCCATGCGCTTTCACAGCTGAGCGAGGCATTCATTTTAGATGACGATGATTGGCGATTGCCAATTGACTATTTACCGACGGAGACTGGAGGATATAGGATGTAGGATATAGGATATAGGATGTAGAATGTAGGCAGTGTGAATAGGCTTTATTGTGCTCGCATGTTTTATGCACGACTGCCAGCTCCCATGCTCTGTCACCTAATAAGTATACACTCGTAGAAAAAACCATAGATTTCTACATTTCCTTTAAGCTTCTTTCGCGTACAGTTATCACCCACAATTTTGATTTGTTTTTACGGCGTATGCGACTCCAGCTGCAATGTTATCGTTGTCTCTATCGATAGTATCGCTGGTGGTTTTTAGTAGCTTTCGATATTATCGATTGTTTTTCCGTTATCGCCACATTTTAGCATTTTTAGCTTATCATTTATTTTTTTTAGTATACGCCTAATTTGTTGATTTAAATTGGATTGAATGGATTTAAATATTTAGAAAAATCATTTAATTCTTACTATACGATATCAATATCTTTTATGGTAATATAGTAAAACAAAAACTTATTGAACAATTTAAGGAAAATAAAGTGGCTTTTTTATTCATTTTATGATTGTTTTTAACTGATTTTTATTTATATAATATTCTTTCCCATAGTTTAAACTAGGAGTTATCATTATATAAATAAATAAATAAATTTTCTTTAATATTTTTCTCACAGTCACTCAATCATTTTTGTATTTGTTTCTGTATTTTTCAGTTTACCTAAAATATTAATGCTCATTTCAGTAATATTTATGGTAAATTTAGAAACAAATAATCTAATTTTAGATACAAAAATGTAGAAAAATCATTTACTTTTTAGTAAATGCTATGAATGACTTCAATATATTTTATGGTAATATATTAATATGAAATATTAAAATTGAATCCAAAATTTAGGGAAAATAATTTGCTTGTTTTTGGGTGAATTATGTTTAGATTTGAACTGATTTCTAATTTTTTCTAATATTCTGTAATATCTTGCAAACCTTTCAGTCAGTTCTTGTATTTGTTTCTGTATTTATTAATTGATCTAAAATATTAATGCTTCAGTAATAATATTAATAATTTCAGTAATATTTATGGTAAGTTTAGAAACATATAGTTCAAGCTGTTATAAGTTCAATGCTTTTAAAGTACTGTCTGTTTTGGGTAAATATTACTCATGTTTTTCACCACTTACTCATATTGTTCACAACTTACCCATATTACTCACAAGTTAACCACATTATTCACAAGTTAATTGCCTATTCAGTGTACACTCCTCGCACAAGTTGTAAAAATAATGAGTTTTAATTTCGTTTTGCCAAATTTCCCATGTTGCATACAAAATTTAAGGAACATGTGAAGAGTTTGTGCCGTTTTCAACGCCATTTCGTATGCAAAACCAAATTAATATGCCGGTTCGCAGTCCACACGCTCTGTGCTACCTCCTCTTGTCTCTCTCCCCCCTCTGGCCACACACAAGCTGGCCAATTATTTATTTAAATAAAACGCTGTTGCTTGATACGTTCAATCTGTGTGCTCATTAACTGAAATTTGCAGCAATTCCATTTCATTTTATAGTTAGTAACCTTCATAAAAACTGCCTTTACTCCTGCCCAATGCCTGTCAGGCTGCACTTGCACTGCTTGACGTCCTTCACGGGCCACCCGCAAATGTCCAGTTGTCCATTCGTGTGTCCTTTTGCCCCGCCCACCCCCTGGCGTGTCCATGTGGCTGAGTGTGCCTGCAGAAGAGTGCAGTTAATTAACTGCGGGAATTTGGCCCAAAGCTACGTGAAACCCAAGCCAATCTGCAAACCCGCAACGGGTTGACCTGTGACCCCCATATCGCTGCCACCGCCTCCGCCACCGCCCCCGCCCCGCCCCGCCTCTAGATACATTTGAGTTTTATAGCTGCGATTGCCACACTTTGTCTCTGCCAGAGCAGCTGTTGGTCAGCAGCATGGATTGCTTCACTCGCAGATTTTGCGTTTGTTTAGGAGCTGCAAATATTTGATTTAGACCGGCAGCCGCTGGCACAGTAATGAATCCTCTGATAGCGATAGGACCTAGGCACAAGGACATGTGTACTCCTACTCCTCCTCCTCCCTGCTGTGATTGCTGCTGCTTGTATGCTAATAAACTATTTTATGACAGCACGTGGAAGCTGCCGGCTGCCGGCTGCCGGCTCGGCGTCTTGCCGGCGAGGCAGCCACCTCCAAGCCCCCAAGCCTCCCACCCAGCTCCTTGCTGTGTAACAACAGTCCATTGACTTATTCTGACATTTGACGGGCCCCAGACAACGCGGCGCTAGTTGGCCCAGTCCCCACAGCCAGGTTCCGCCTCAGAAAGTAACAGGCATTTCTTTTGCCCGGGCTCGTTTCCGTCTATTTGTTTTTGGCTCATATGTTGGCAGAGGCCTTTGAATTTGTTTAAAACTGCCAGCGAGCAGCAGTAAAAACAAAACTTAATCGGCCGCACTTTTGATGTGTGCTTGTGCTTGTGCTTGTGCGTGTCCTTGCCTTGTCCGGGTTGTGTGTCCTTTTCATGGTTCATAGGCCAGCCGGGCGGACATTTATTACAACAGTTTGCACAGTTTGCTGAGCTTCGGGCAAACAATTGGAAACCCCATCAGAGTCGGCTCAGCGACGTAGTCCTTAGGCCCCACAGCCCGCCCGTCGTCTTGTTTGTTCCCCGCACCCATTAAAAATGCCTGAAGAGGGTATTTGAAATTAAGTTATGAGAATGTAACAGGCTAAAACAGCAGCGCCTTCTACCTTATAAAGTGTATGCTTGTTTTTGATAAGGATTAACAGCCTGTGCTATTGTATACTCCTATCCGCTGACTGCCTAAGCCATGAAAACCAATTTCAACCACATTTTAATTATAAGGTCCCTAAGTAAACTTCAAATTTAATTATCCTAAAAATTGCACAGCAAAGTTACTTAAGAATTCGTTTGCAGCGCGTAGCAGAGGGTTTTTTCTAATTTATTATATAATTTATATAAGTTGTGGTTCAGCGACATGGAATCCTGGGTAGGCATTAGAAACTAGATATTACAATAAATAATAATATATAAAGCAGGGCTTGTATTCGTATTTTAATTTTAAGACAATTCATAGCATTTTTCTATGATTTGAAAGAAAACAAAATAAAATATCCTAAAAATAAAATAAAAATCAATTCAAAATATGGTTGTCCTAGGTGTTTCGGGATCGATTTTAAAATTTTGCATCAAATTTTGCCTATTTTCAAAATGAGGCATATTTCTAAGGAATCTTGCCTGAAATGTCCAAATATGGATCTATTTTGCATGCCTTGAAGTTTGATTTATTGTACAACATTAAGGGCGAATTCATTATAGGCAAAAGGAAAAATTCAATTGGCAAAACAAAATTAGTTTATACACTCTTAATAAATTATTGTTTATTTTTTTATATAACCATCCAAAAAAGGATTCAAATGTATGTACATTGAGAGATATAACAAAGATGGTCACATAAGGAGAGTTATTTTAACGTTTTATACCAGAAAAGAACTAAAAACATTCCGTTTTGGTTTATTTTGCTGAATTGGGAAGAGAAAACGTCTTACATTAAAAAAGAATAAAAAAGGATTTGGGTAGTTTATTTCTTTAATATTTAACAAGTAAGAATGCTTTAGTCAATCCAAATCCCAAATCTATGTCTTCAAAAATTGTTACTGTAAAACGGTTTTTATCGAATAGCGGGGGAACGAGGGGAGATATCTCAAATCTAAAATAAACTGACCTGCTCCCGCTATACACGAACCCCTACATTCCAAATTTGGTGTCTCTAGCTCTTATAGTTGCTGAGATCCTTGCGTTCATACATACGGACGGACAGACGGACAGACAGACTGATCAAGAATATATATCCTTTATAGGGTCGGATATGTCTCCTTCTGCCTGTTACATACATTTGCACAGATTTAGTACCCCTTTTTACCCATTTTATGGGTACAGGGAGTAAAAACTACTCCTTTAATTGATGCAGTTATTAAGACTTATTAACATATACAATGGTTATTAACAATGAATTTAAAACATTTTTGAGTTAGGTCCATTGTTCTATAACAAAGTCAACGCGATGCTATCTATTATGTATTTATATATTTATTTATTTATTCTTTAGCAAAGACACAACAGTGCTGACTCGTATCAAAAAATATAATTTAATTCATAGAATTATGGGAAAAATATATAAACATATATCTTTCGAATCTATGGACTGAGGGCCTGCCCTTGCTAGAAAAAGAAATAGGCAGGATGGGTGGACATATCCTTCAAACAGGCGATATAGGAACTCTCAAAAAACTCCCAAAAAACAACCAAAATTTCTTGCATTCGTTCTTTTTAAACATTAAGCATTTGACTTAATAAATATAAAATGTGCGTGTAAGGGTGAGGATTTTACTGGGGATGTGGATGGGGGATAGCAATATTGGTATGTTTGTGTATGAGTGTGTTTGTAAATGGTATAAATAAATAAAATATACATTGGGTCCTATAAAAGTAGTCTTCAGCACACCGGCCGTGGCTCCATAGATCAATAGGGAGTTTAAGGCTCAGAAGGGAGTAGAATAGATCTTATATTATATATTATTACGAACTAAAATTGGGCTATTTTGATAGCTCTCGTTTTATAGTAGGTTTTAAGCTTGTTAGAACTACAAAGCTGAGGTACAGGGTATATCCTAGTCAAGCTGCCTGGGTTGTTTTGATTCAGGGATTGGCTTAACGGCTGGAAATGGAGTCATAAAGCGTCAGGCCATTAAACTGCACCACTGTCAGTTCTGTGTCTATGTGTGTGTGTGTGTGGTAGGTGTGTCATACGTACATTTGTATTTTATTGCTAATGTAAAATATCTAAGCGATATAATTGACTGCCCGGCGGGGTTCTGGCGGTGGCACGCGGTGGACATTCACAGCCGTAGCCATGCGGCACGCCACGGGCGACATGTTTGACTCTTGTTTTTCACAATTATTGGCCGAGCAGCAAGGCCATAAGCCCTACTAATTTATGCAGACCATTTTTCATTCGAATTACATTGAATTACATGGCCAGCCATTCAGAAACGTATAATAAACTCTATTGACGGTTGCAAAATGAAAAGAAAAGCGACTGAAAATGTATTTATTTCGAGGAATGCGCCTTGCCAATTAGCAAAGTGAAAAAACTTGGCAGAGCAAAGCAAACTCTTCACAAACATTTGAACAATAAAAATGAAAACCTCAACATTTGGCTGCCCCAATCGCTGCTCAGGTGCATGGGAGGAGGCCAGCTTCAAGGTCGCCAGGCCACATTCCCCCCTTTAACAGCGCAAACATGCTGGCAAAGTGTTTAATTTGATTAAAGCTGGCCATCAATTTGTTTGCCATTTCCGCTGCGCCCGCAGGCATGCAACACTTTCCTCCACACTTCACATGCCTCGGCTCTTTGGCAGCCTTCCACATCAGTGTTGCCATTTTTTGCTGCTTTTCTCTCTCGGAAATTCCGTACAGATAAGCAAACAAAAAACTGGAAAAAAAAACACTGGCACAATCGCAGTAAAATTGTTTTTAATTAAATTTTATTGATATGACCGAGTAGTATTATTGTTCATATCGATTATACCACTTCTGAAGTTGTACCTTTTGGCCAATATGTGAAACAAAACAATGATAATATTATATTTATAGTATACGAGTATTGTAGCAGCATATTCACGATTGCATATTTGTATTTATAGCCTTTGAAGTAATGTCGAAATATAACTGCATTTATTTTTAAAATCATAAAACATTGCTTTTGCAAATTAAATATTTTTTAATATTAAATGACATTTATTTAGTAAAAGACAGATCGAAAGTAGACTGTTCCAGTGCAGTTCTCATAAATGTTTCTATTTTCCCTTTTGTCATGAAATATTGCAGAAAAATTTAGATAAATTTGATTTTAGTTCTTTTCTTGTTAAAACCCCAAATAGATATCTAGCATTTTATTACAAATTAACTAATTTGTTAGTGAAATTTATATATAATCCTAAGTAGCCCCTTAAATAAACTATCGATTCAGATAAATAGGGTGCTATAAGGATACTTTGTTGTCTCTAGGAAAACTAAAACTACCAGAAAATTAAACAAACTATAACCGGAGAAATCCAGTTTTCATTATCCCTGTAATTAACGCCAAAAGCTGTCGTAACCATTGTCACATATTTTAAATTATTTATATTTAAGCAATCGATTTTGTTTATATTGCACTGGGTTGTTGTTGCATGGATGAGAAAGTAAGAAATAAACAATAACTTACCACTAATTTCAGTCCGGTGCCTTTTGATTTTTTGTAAAGGGTCTAGAGAACTTAGAAAACGATATAACAAAAAGCTCCTTTGACCTTAAGCCCATTTGCGTGGTGAAGGGTGGGAGTAGATTTTTCAAGTTGCATACAACAGTTTTCCGCCCGTTGGGTTAGATTTGTTTTCTCGCGGTCGCCGGTACGTTATTGACAGGAAAAATAGATAAAAGCAATCCTTGAAGCGAACTGTACTATATTGTGACAACATTTGAGCTCAATCGATGCAAAACATTTCGAGTTTTGACTTTTGTACACACGACTATAACATTTTTATTTAGTTGTTGTTCTGCTGGTTTTTATTATCCCTATAATTAACGCTAACAGCTGTTTTAGCCATTGCCACATACTTCAAATGATTCATATTTAAGCAATCGATTTTGTTTATATTACATTGTTATGAGGTATGGTATCAACAGAAACTAATCTAATCTACTACTGTTTTCGGCCAAGTTATCACAGTATTCATTTTTGGCCAGCTTACCTAACAAAACTAGATAGACCTGTTCTAATAAATGTTAAATTGGCAACACTGATGCACACATCAACACACACATTCCTATTGCAATTTTATTGAAAAGTTTTAGGCAAATGCGATGTAAAAACGTCCAAATGTGATGGCCCTTAAACTGTTTGGCCAGTGGCTGAGCACACACACAAGCTGTGAGGACAGCAGGGACACACACAGATACTCACACACACAGGAACACAAACAAGATGAGTGTCATATGTAGTCATATCAACTGAATTGAATGGAATGCCCAGCCTGTGGGCTGTGTGCTGGGTGTTACCTATTTTTAGCCACCTTTTGAGATGATGCACTCTCGAAATCCGTGTCGGCGATGCCGCAAAGGGGCTAAGCAGCCATTTGTCTGATCAATTGGCTCAGATGTGAGCCACTGCTCAAGAGTTGACTGCGATAATTCTGTAATTTCTCAAACTAACTATTCTGTAAACTCTCAAACTGCCTTTCCCGTTGCTGTTAAATGACAGCTGCTGCCGCTTGTAACGTGCCACACGTGCTCTATCTTTGGCCCATCTTTCTGTCAGCCACTCACTCGGGCAGTCAATTTAATGCCCACGCGAGGCTGGCAGGCCCCCCTTTCTGCCTACCGCCTTCCGCATGTCCCCTGGCAAGCGACAGTTGCCAGTTATGAAATTTAACAAAGCGCCACTTTTGCTTATTGCTCCAACTTAAAACTTATGTAAATGTGGTGAATGTAAGTGCAGAGGGAAAGGCAGTGTGGGGAGGTGCCTCCTTGAGCCGCCTCAGTGTCATTGTTGAGTTACATAAGTCAAGGCTTGCCAAGCCAAGCAGCGACTTGACTTTATGATGAGCCTGCCTTTGTTTTCTCGGCTCGCTTGCTTAAAGACAACGGCAAAGCAGTCAACCAACTGTTGCAACAGGGCCATAATCTATACCTTGCCTACTTTTGAGGGCCAATCATACATATGTGCCACATATGGCATATGCCGCAACGCGATATGCTCAGCAGAACGTATAACCTTTGGCATTCAGACTTAATTGTATTTGAATTTCGCCCAAGAGTTGCGCATTTTAGTTCAATTGAATAACTTTAGTAGCTCAAATTCTGGCGAACGAACGTATCAATATTTAGTTCGCTCATTTGAATTGGTTCATTTAGTTCGTTTGTTTGTTTTGTTCGTTTGTGTTCCCTTTTTGTTCGTTTTGTTCATTGGAAACCTCTTTTCCTATATTTTATTTAAAAATTGGTTGTACCCTGTCACGCTTACCCGTGGCACATTGTGTTTACATGGATGAGAAAGTAAGAAATAAACAAAAATAACATCACTATTTTCCCTCCCGTGATATACTATAATATAGGGTCTGAAGAACTTAGAACCCGATCTAACAAAAACCTTCTCTCACACGTTAGACCTTGAGGGTATTCCCGTCCGTGGTGACGGAGTACATTTTTCAAGTTTCATACAACAGTTTTGCGCACGTGGTTGTAGATTTGCCAAGGTCCCGCGCTTCTTTTGAAGTGATTTTATTTAAACTGATTTTATTTATATTTTTCCTTGTTTCTGCTTTGTTTCAATTATTGATGTAATGAACTAATTTTAACTAATTTTAATGTAAGCAAACAATGGCACAAGATCTGAAAATCACCACCAATTTCGGCAATAAGTTCGCCCGTAAACTACAATAAGACTTTAATAAACTGAACTAATGAACTAAAAGAACTAGCTAAGCGACCGTTCAGGAATATAGTTCGTTCTCTCAGTTTAGTGAATCCTTTGATTGAACTTATTCTGAACGATTCGATACAACTCTAGCATATATCCCACACTAATCCTTAGCTGTTTCTGCCGTCTTTGTGACTTTCGGCTGCCTGTTCGGATGTCTGTCTGTCTATTTGCCTTTATGTTTGTCTCTTTGTCTGTCACCGTGCCTAACCCTCTAATGAGATGCAACAAAGCCAGCGACGTCAAGGTTTGTTTACTTCCGTGACGGATGTGGCGCATTGTGTCTATTGTGTCTACGTTTAGGCCACGATTGTCTGTCTGTGGAGACGGCTCTAACCTCTGATTCTGGTACTACTTGTGCTTCTGCTGGTGACGGCGCTTGTTGGCAGCGATGAGGCCATGACAGTTGCAACAGCTTGCAACTGCAGCTGCCACTTGTACTTTCATCAGGGCCAGCCACAACAATAGCTCTGGCCATGTTTGGTTGCCGCCCTCGACTTAGCCTTGAATTGGAATTTGCCCTGAACTTGTCAAATAAAGGATTCTCTCATTTATTTATTGTACTTTCAGCATTTTTGGTCAATTCCATCGACAATTGAAGGAACGTGTCTGCAACATTTAAATGAAGAAACATGGGGAATGGCATGAACAAGGTAAGAAATCTATTGCCAAACTAATATTCTAACAAAATAAATAGGTATTCTTTGCTTTTGATTGCAATCTCATTCCACCAATCTATTTTTTTTGGCTAATAATTGAAATGAAGTTATGTGGAGTACAGTATTCAAGGATTTTATTTAAAGGGGGCTATATTTATACTATTTTTGAATGAATATTATGTATATACTAACAGGTATTGCCTGAGCCAAATCTATTTCATTACATTCTTTCTTGTTATATAGAACTCAGCTTTACATATTTATTTCATTTAGTTGTGTGGGACTTACCCAGTTTTCTAAAAAGAAACATATCAATTTAAAAAGTGTTCTTCCTTTCAAATTCCTAATAATATGCAAGCATTTCTTTACCCTTCAAAAGTTTCGAAAATTGGGTTTTATGTGTGAACATTGCCTGGAAAACTACATACGAGAAAATTGAAAAGTGTTATATATGGAAATTCTATACTTGAGGTAACCTTCGACGTTACATTAGGTATTTTCATTTTCGTTGCACTGTGTAATTGTAACCATCCAACAATTACAGCAAAAAAAAGGAAAAAAGTAAGTTTCGATTTTGTTGATTTGGCTTCAAGGGGGCGCTAGATCCACTCTAGGGTGGGGTATCAATTCCTGGCGCATTTCGTTCAATTTACCCATGGCTCTTTTCTGTCGGTCCGTTGTCCTGTTAGTACAGAACTTTTTCCTCGACATATGCGGTCCTTTTTGTTTCGAATCAACGTCGAATTTTTCATTTAATGGATTTGGCCCTGAGCGTTAAGTATTTAAATTGCATTTGCGATAAGCGCTTAAATTCAACCATTCAATTTTTAATGGATCACTATATAAAATAGTTTTTTCTTATTGAAATGAACACGCGCTCTACAACTTCTTATACCCTAGCAGAGGGTATTATAATTTTGTCTCGAAATGTGTAATGGACTGAAGGAGACGTTTCCGACCTAACAAAGTATATATATTCTGAATCAGCATCAATAGCCGAGTCGATATAGCGATGTCCCTCTGTTTCTATGCGAAGAAGTCTCTCAATTTTAAAGCTATCGTCATAAAAACTTGGCACAGACCCTTCTTTTTGCTGCAGGCAGTACATATGTCAGAACCGGGCGGATCAGACCACTATAACATATAGCTGCCATAGGAATGATCGGTCGACAACTGTTTTTGCATGAAAATCTTTTTGTTTATTAAGGTATCCTTACCAAACTTTCCCAAATCGAGTCTTAAGAGAGTTTATACAATCTGGCCAAATGTGGTTTAAATCGGACCACCATATGACTATATCAAACTTTTTGTTTAAACAAATATTACATCCAAATTAATTGAGAGTTTTATTATACTTCAAATAGTTTCCTAAAATTTTTATCAAAATCGGACCACATGGCTTCCATAGCAATCAGACAAAAATTAAGTTCTGTATAAAATTTAATTCCTGCTAGGGTATATAGCTTCGGGACTCCGTCCTTTCTTGTTTTTATTTATATATTATCTAATATTGGGTAGCTTTTATAGCTTTTTGCACATGTTTTGTTTTTATTATCCGTTGACTTATTTTTCAGACTAAAAAAGTTATAAGCATATATTATGCCATAAGCAATTTTATTAATAATTACAAATATTTGCAAACTCACAAAAGTTGCTTTGGCGCCAAATTCAAATAGTGTTAAAATATACCTAAAAAACATCGATAACAATCAGCTGCTCGAAAATACTAAAGGCAAAAATACTATAGTTGCCCTCGTTTGTAAGGGTATTCAATCTTTGGCACAAGCAGGATAGATTTTCGTTGTTGTGCCTTTCTGTATAAGTAATTGTATGTATAATTATGGTGTGCCTGCATAAGGGCGACCAGGAGAGATAGCTGCCAGGGCCAGTTGTCCGTGGCAACAACAAGCGACAACAAACAATCATAATAGGCTTTCGGTTTCCAAATAAACAAATCCAATCGTTAATATACAACATTGAAAGTTGTTGCGGCTAGAAAGTTTTGATCAGAATCAGCACAATGGACTGGCATATGGGAAATGTAAACAAAGGATTCCTTTGCCTTATATTGGTTACATACATACTCTAAATATGTGCCCTCTGTTCGCCAGGTCTTGCCGGGACTGTATGTGGGCAACTACCGCGACTCCAAGGATCATACGCAGCTGGAGAAGTTCAAAATCTCGCACATCATTGCCATACATGACAGTCCAAGGCGTCTGCTGCCGGTAGGCGCGAGCCCACACATTCTTATTGATAGAATCCTCCTCCTAATCCTCTACTGCTTTACAGGACAAGCACTATTTGTGTGTAATGGCCTCGGATACCCCAGATCAAAATCTATCGCAATACTTCTCCGTGTGCAATGACTTCATACACGCGGCGCGGCTCCGGGAGGGCAACGTGCTGATACACTGTCTGGCTGGGATGTCACGCTCGGTGACCGTGGCTGTGGCCTATATAATGACAGCTACGCATCTGAACTGGAAGGAGGCGCTGAAGGTGGTGCGCGCGGGTCGCGCAGTGGCCAATCCCAATACGGGCTTTCAGAACCAGCTGCTGGAGTTCGAGCAATTCAAGCTGTCCGAGGAACGGCGTCGGCTGAGGGAACGCTTTCCGTCGTCGGCTCTGGAGCAGCTTGATCGGATTAAGTGCGGACTGGCGCTGGACAACTATCAGGAGCTGTTGCAGAATCGTGACATCTGCGAGGGCAACTGCTCTCGCGGCGAAAAATGTCCAACAGGTGTGAGCATACCCAGCTATTCCATTGGCACGGTGTCCGTTGTCGCTCGTGAGGGTTCAGGGTCGGAAGGGTCGGAAGACCCTCCAGTTAGGCAAAACGTTGCCTACACTATTAGTTTTATTGTGGACAAGTGGAAAGCGAAGGCTTTTCAGCGAGGGAGCAGATCTTCGGGATCCTCGGTGGGTGATATTGGGTCTGATTTTGAGAGTGAGCTTGAGTCCGAGCTTGAAATTGACCGCGACAACGAGAATGCCATCTCCAGCAGCAGCTCTGGCGAGGAGCTCATGCCCAATGTGATCTACTACAATGCAGATGCAAATGTTGGACGCTTTGTCAACAACCTGGACGAGGATACGGGCGATGATGAGCGGCACAGCTCCTATACGGCGCACATGACACGACTGGCCAAAGATTTCGAAGAGAAACAGAAGCAGAAGGAGCCGCCGAAGCGTCCTGCTCCGGTCAAGCGCACACCGAGGAAGCCCCAGAGCAAGCGCTAATTTGTCAATATCTACACTAGAACTAGACTAATAAAATGTTTACTGGCATCTGTCACTAGAAATTTACAAATATGTTTTATTTATTCTATATTACTTTGTTACTAGGAGTTTGCAACATGGACCCCAGCAAAGGGCTGTTCCGGCGTCGTCCTTCGACCGCCTCCACGCACTCGCGTCTGCGCGCCCAGTCCTCCAATGCCAACACCAGCGCATCCTCGAGCATGCTAAGCGTTAGCAGCGCTGCAATTGGCAGCGTTCATGCCCCTCAGTCCTGCCCCACATCGCCCAAGCACTCGCCGATGCCGCGTCGTTCAATGGGCAACGAGCGTATACCCGAAGATGAGGTTGCCTACCAGGATCAATCTGCGTCTCCGATGCCGACCACCTCCAGTGAGGCGGCGGAGTATGCGGCTGCCTTTGAGGATGCGCGCAGAGAGCAGCGACAGCAGCAGCATGATCTCCAGCTCCAACGCTCTCCTTCTCGTCAAAGCATGAAGGCCATGGGCAGAGGCAACTCCTCCACGAGCAATACGGGGCGTGTGAGCAGCGCTGGGAGTCGCAGGGAGCCGTTGCCTGTGGAGGGGCGTGTGAGCAGCGCTGGGAGTCGCAGGGAGCCGTTGCCTGTGGAGGGGCGTGTGAGCAGCGCTGGGAGTCGCAGGGAGCCGTTGCCTGTGGAGGGCAATGGTGGCGCTCAACTGCAGCGCAGCGCCAGCACTGTTAGCGGTTTCGGTGTACGCCCCCGCAGCAGTCCGGCTGGCTTGCATGCCTATACTGGTAGGTAATTGATTTTTTCTAACCATATAAGGTGTTGCTAACTTTACATTTGTACCATGGACAGGTTCGGTGCCCTCCTCTGTTCACGGCTCGCGCGTGGATCTACGTGAGATCGACAAGGGATCGGCTATATATTTGGGCTGCACGGCGCCACGTGCATCCAACTTATCGATCGCGTCCTCGCGTGGTTCATCGGGCGGCTCAGCGCCGCCTTCCCCTTGCGGCACGCCTCCTTCCAGCCCACGGCACGGTATCAGAAGGTTTGCGCAGTTACCAAAGGTCTAACCGACACTTTCTAATATACTCCCTTCTGTTTCCAACAGATCAACCAGCCTGGCCAAAAAGCCCAGATGAAGCTCTAGGCCCATCGCACGCTGTCGATGACTATATATTTATATTGCAGGGCATACACACATCATCCTAGATTCTAAAACGTATCCTCAACTCTAAGCTACTTGCACCCATTTGAAACACGCGCGCGCGACCTGCACATTTGGAACACTTTGGCTGCCTAATTGGATTTATTTGGATATGTTTTAGAGCTCGGCGTGATTGCACGATATTAATGACTATAATCATAGAATAATTATTCTTTGATCAATATGAATTTTCGTGGCACGCAATGAATTTTTACAAGGCACAACAACCACTGGGGTTGCTCACGGCCTCTGATTAATCGGCTTAATTAATAGGAAAATTTAATTCAATACCCTCTGGTCGTGAGCACTCTTTTTACCAAAAGTTGTACAGTTTGGTTGGTTACATTGGTAAAGCTGTTTGTCTTCTGCTTAAAAATCAAAAAGTTGTAATGAGTTTTTACAAGGTGGAACAGCCTTAGTGTGCCCATATATTTTAAGCAAAAGTTCAAAAATGTCTTATTGTACTGCTTAAAAAGGGGGTTAGTACATTTTTGTTGAATTAGCCCATGTACTTTGTTGTTGGAGATGACTTATTTACCATCTTTAACCAGTTAACCACTGGTCGTGAACATCCCAACTCTACTTCCTCTTGGAAGTAGACTATAATTGGGGGGAGCATGCTATATTTAATTAATTGCATTGATCGGCAATCGAAAAAAGCTAGAGAGTTCCATAGATCTCTTCGAAGTAATTGTTACCAAGTCTACTATCGTCCATGAATCGTTAGTTACTTTCTTATAACTAAATACTATTGGAAGCTACAAAATTGCTGGCTTTCGCTGCTTTAAATTGTTGAGCAATTTTTGTAGTGCATTCGTCAATTGAGTGCAAAAATGAATTAATCAAAAACTATGATACAACTTAAAATAGAAAAGAAAAGAAATTGTTGACACACTATTTTTTCAGAGACGCATTTAACAAATACCGACATATAAATATATTTTACATATATATATATATCGTATTTACATGCATATGTGTATATTTATGAAGAAATTTGTTATCAGTGCCCCAAAAAACTGGAAGTACTGCTCCATTTGTTAGTTTTGTACCGAAACGAGCCGCCTACAAATGCTTTTGGCAGTGGAACAATAATTGAGAATTATACAATATGTATAAGCGATGATCATTTACATAGAACTTATATAAAAAATACTTTAAAAGCATTGTATATTGAGTAGATGAATTGTTGCAAGCATTTTTATAGGAAAAAAATACAAATCAAAGCATTATATACTTTCATACTTAGACTTGTATGAGATTGTTATTTAGTAACTTGTTGAATTGTGTAGAACTTATTATATTTATACACAATGTTTATTATTAGACCACCTCACAATTACTCATGCAACATATAAACACGAACAAAGCAAATACGAAATGCAAAAAGGATTTTCAAAATTATGTATATAATTACATAAATTACCAAATTACATTTTATGCATTGAAGTGCGCTTTAAAGCTTGTGGCTTATTAACAAACAAAAAAAGAAAAAATATAATAAAAAAACACAACATATACATATAAATACATATATCTAGCAAAAGTAAGTTCAAACAAAAGCAATCAAATTGAAATTCCCTATTAGAAATTACATATACATATATAAAATACGTACTTATATACAATTTGAAATTTTTGCAAGCTGGCTTTCGCAAGAGTTCAGGAATAGGGAGAATCAAATGTTTAGGGCCTAAAAATAATGCCCAAAAGAAATGCACAAATTGGTTTTAAACTCAAAGAAAAAAACAAAAAAACGTTAAGTTTGAAAATTAATAAAAATACAATATACTAACAATTGCGAATGTCTTTAAGACGACAAGAAAATTTGAAATAAAAATGCTAATTACAAAAGGAAACTACATTTTATTCCCTCATACAAAAAGGCAAAGGTATTTAAGTAAGCTGCGTGTTTTATTTATTGATTTAAGATTTAGCTACTGACTAAACTAGCGTATTAGTTTTTTTTTATACAACGACTAGATTTATAATCACTCTCACAATATGCTGATACTACAAATTCCATATAACATTGAGAACGCGCTCATACTTCTAATTCCAATTCCGATTATGTATATGAATATACTAAAGAAGCTGCCAAAATCTATTTTCTGAATAGATATAGAACATTTTCTATACAAAGTTAGCGCTACTGTAGTACATTCCATAATACACAATGGAATACAGAATTGTATGCACGCTTTAATAACACTTAAAGCAACGGACAAGAGCTGAACACCACGATAATACTTGGCTTAAGATACTGATGACAAAAATTCTACTAATTATGATTCCTGTAATTGGGTTATGTAATTAGTTTAAGAGACTATTTAGACCTCAACGTGATTCATTAGCAGCGGCGTGTTGGCCGTCGGATAGGAGGAGGGTCGCCGCTTATGCTGCAGCTGCTCGATGCTTTGGCAGGATAGAGTGGACTCCTCGTAGCGGGACTGTGTGGAGCCACCGGAGGAACGGCGCAGGCCGGTATAAGAGTCCACCTCCAGCAACGCCTCGTCACTGTGAGAATTAAGCTATTAGTATATCCCAATGTAAAAATGCACATTACCCAAACCTGTGATAGCGGTGATGCTCCAACATATTTCCAGCTGCAAAGCGTAGCTTTTTGGGCGACTCGAGACTGGAGGACCGGGTCAGTGAGTTACGTGGCAGCGCCTTTTGTTTCAGCGAGGAACGTATGCCACAGTCGTTGGCCTGCTCCTGAGCCTGCTTGATGGTGCCCTGGATGAACTTGTTTAGAGCCCGCGAGCCGCGACGCTGGGAACGCTCATAAGTGCGACGCACACGTGCCTCCTCATCCTCGCCCATAAGCCAGTAAGTGCGTTGATCCCCCTTACCCTTCATCGCTATGACGCCGCGCTCTTGGCAGTGATAGCCACCCAGTCGATCCAGCAGCTGGCGACACTGCCAGCTGCAGTGAATCTTCAGCGGCACACCGCTTGATTCCATGCGCGAGGCCGTGTTCACGGTATCCCCAAAGAGGCAATATCGCGGCATCTTTAAGCCAACGACGCCAGCGCATACAGGACCCGAGTGGATGCCAATGCGGAGCAATAGCCGATTAGTGGGTCTGTGCCGAATCTTAAACTCCGATACGGCGCTGAGTAGATGCAGTGACATGGTGGCAATTTCTGCGGCGTGCAGGTCACCATTGCGCAGCGGCAGACCCGACACGACCATGTACGCGTCGCCAATGGTTTCCACCTGCGGTTAGAAAACGTCTGTAGAATATCCATCAAGCTGAGTCATTTGAAACTCACCTTGTAGACATCGTAGTGACCAATGATGGAATCAAAGCAGGTGTAGAGATCATTGAGGAAGTCCACCACTTGTAGTGGCGAGCTCTCCGCGGACATGGCCGTAAAGCCGACAATATCGCTAAAATAGATTGTGACCTGCTCGTAGTGTTCCGGGTCGACTTTGTGACCCTTCTTCAGCTGGTCGGACACGCAGCGTGGCAGCATCTCATGTAGCAGGGCGTCAGTCTTCTTCTTTTCTTCCTGCAACTGATCCGTGCGATCGTCCACCAACGCCTCCAGATTGTTGGCATACTTTTCCATCATGGCCATCATATTGTCAAAGATATTGGGTCTCATTCCCTTGCGCAGCGGCCTTAGTTTGGTGCGTATTGTCTTAAACTCCGGTCGATCTTCAGGGCGTTCGGCCCAACACTCGCGTAGGCACTCGTTAACGCAATCGAAGGCTGTCTGGAGCGGCTGTAACGAGGGCCTATAGGGATGCATTTGATCCTGTGGCTGCATGACCTTCTGCAGACACTGCATGGGCGTCAGACCTGTTTCACCGAAAGGACCTCGGCGCACATGCATTTCGTAGAGTAGTATGGCAAAGGAGTAGGCATCTCCGCGTTGTGTGCCCATTACCAGCGAGGACGGACCCTGCCTTAAAAGCTCTGGAGCTCTATACAACAGCTCTGGAATAAAATGTATTACTTTCAGCAAATCGCAAGAAGGGAGAGCGCAGCTTACTCAAACATTTTGCCGACATGTGCTGCATGTCCGTGGAGTTGTCTTCGATGCCTTGCTTGAAAGCAAACAAACCAAAGTCCGTCAGTTTTACCACCCAACGCGAGTCCACCAGGCAATTGGATGTGCACAGCGAGCCGTGGAACCGGATGGGTGACTCGTGCAAGTAAATGACGCCCTGCGGAAGCCAGAAGGATGGGTTGGTCAGGGAGGCTATGCCATTAGTATAATGTTACACAGCAGCACTCACGCGTATTATGTCCGCCACCATGGAGGCAATGAACATGTTGTCCAGCTTGACGTCCTCGTTTTCCAGTATGTCCTGCAAAAACAAAGGGTGGTTAACCGCTGGGGCAAAGACACGGTTTAACTAACCGACTGACCTTAAGACTGCCCCGAGTGCAATATTCGCTGATGATGCAAATATTGGGTGGCTCCGTGCAGGCGCCAATAAAAGCACACACATTGTCGTGACGGGCATCCCTTAGCTAGAGGTTAAGTGACAAGGGTTAATCCTCTCACATTTTCCCATCAGAGTAACTTACCAGCTTCAACTCCTTCTTCATCTCGCGTGTGATATCCACGCTCTTCTTGCGCACCTTCTTTATAGCATAGAGCTGACCCTTGTATAGTCCGATTGGCGTGAAAATTGTTGTGTAGCGAAAGTCGGCGTCTGGATTGGAGCTTAGACTAACCTGGCTGGTGCGTATTAGAGGATGGGTTGACTGCGAAGGAAGACGACGCGGCAATTGATTTATGAAATTCTGTCAGACATGCAAAGGCAGGAAAGTTGCTTAGACGGAGGTCTCCATCAGAAATAGAGGTATGAAAATACTGTATAATAAGCACTTGGTTATCAATAATTAAACTGGCTGTTTCAAGCATTTTATTACACCATACTAAAAGCAAGCTATGCTGCTGAACGTAGCCATTGTCTGCTAAGACTCGCTTGGTTTACCAACGGCCAATGCTGTCGGAAGTATGTCAGATGTCTTCTTCCCGGATGCAACATAACAGTGCACAAAGTACCACAAGAAAATCTCACAATTAAAGATAATAGACGGATGCACTGACACAGGGCCAATTTTTTTAACTGCCTGTAGCATTGACGGCATCATTAACTTAACTGCTGGCGACATGAACCTTCTTTCCTCTGTAGCGACTTACTCGGGTTTGTTTTTGGCTCTGCTGTTCCCGCTCGTTTTCGTGCACCTGGACTTCACGAAAGTCAATCTTCCAGAGCAAGCTATCCAGCTCCTGTTCGTAGCGCCAGTTGCGATAGAGGACAAGCGAGACGAGACCGAGCAAGAGCAGTGCACCTCCAGCAATACCTGCCGAGATTTCGCCAGTGTAATCTAGAATTTAAAAGTGGCGAACATTGAGTTGGATGCTGTGCAACCGCCAGCATCTTTTACCAACTTACTAACACACTTCTCGCCCCCAAAACCGCAACGTGGAGCTGCCGCAGGTCGTACACCACCAACCCAATCGATGCTGCGGTACAAATTCAAATTCTGTAGAGTATAAGAGAAAGGATTATAAGCAATGTAGGTAGACAAACGGTAACCTGTCTGTTTGCAGAGCAAAAGCGCTTACCTGTTGCTAGGAGGCAAGCGTTAAAGTGCAAGAGTAGTTTTATAAGTACGTTAGAGGAACATAATCAAGGATAACTTACTGGCAATGCCTCGCTGCTGCTGTTGCTGCCTTTGTGGCTGAAGGTGCCTGCGGGCACGAGTCCCAGGACCGTCTGGTTGCGGTTGTTACGGACTGTACCTCTCACTAATACTGTATAATTGCCGGCTGCGTCGCCATTTTCATCGATGTATACGTGGTAACTGTTAAGGGAGTTATATTGTTGAGGCAGATTCAGAGATTATACCCAGTGTGCTTACCCCATGGCGCTGAGATAGCGCGAGCCCTTGAGGGCCGCCACAATGGCGCTGCCGTTTTTGGGCTTACCACCGGACTCCAGGACAGACAGCAGAGCATTGGCATAGAGATGAACGGCATCGTAGAGATAGGCCGCCTCAGCGCTTATCTGGGCATGAATTGAAATAATAGCATGTGATTGAGAAACGAGCCGGAAGAGAAAGCTGCTTAGGGCTAACCTGTTTAGCGCCACCGAAAAGACCCAGCGGATTGGGAAAATTGAATGGCGGTCGTTCCATATATTTGTTGACCTAAAAAGGGCAGAGTTAAGAAAGCACAAGGATAAGTAAGAAAATTCGAAACATTAATAGTGCAGCATCCACAAAACTCACCTGATTGGCAAACGTAGCGAAGGAAACGGTCGCGGTGGGGACTATGCCCAGATAGGACTGAAAGGCCTGCGCCGCCAGCGGCTCCACTTTCTCCAGTAGTAGGCCACGTAGATACTTCTCTGGCTTGACCGGCTCATACTGCTCAATATCGATGCCTACCACGAAATAATCCCCTTGTGACAAAAGTCCTCGTTGCTGCAGGCTGACCATCAAACCCACGTGTTCGTAGTAGTGTCCCAGTACCAGGTAGACTAGGGCACAGTTGGAATTGGAATCATCACAGGGTATTACGGCCTTGACTACTTACTGCGTGTATTCGCATGGGTTTGCTCTACCAGCGCGTCGAACGGATTCGCCATAAAACCGTGATGGTAAATAGTGTTCCAGGTGCGAATGTCGCGGACTGTAACACCCGCGGTGCTCAGTGTGTTGAGTATGGTCTCTGCCACGGGCTGATACTGGCTGCTGGCATCGTCCAGGTATAGAAAGCTCACCTGGGTCCAGTTAAAAGCCAGCAGCAGCGCGACCACAGACTTGGAAATCTGTGTGTCTGGTGGCCGCGTTCTTGCGAAAGTGGGAAAGTCCTGCTTGTTGGAGGGATCTCGATGGGTGCAGTACTGTGAAGATTAACATGGTAACTAGGAGTATAATTGTTGGACTCATTCGGCAGAACATTGGCTGATTTCTAATTAATTATGATTAACCAAGCACTAAATTTTGAGTCTAATTTCAATCGACGAAAAGCATCAGAAATCAGTCAGCGATTAGTTCTGCTAAATGAGCGCTTAGGTTTATGGATTTGCCACTTACATAGGATATCATAGGGAGATTAAAGGCCGCCGCCATGCGACCCTCATGAACGCAAGTCTCCTGCGGTCCAATATAGACGGCCACCTGTTGCGTCCAGAGTGCCGCCGTTTGTCGTATGCTGGCAACCTCGTCGCCATAGGTCTCGGCCACAACAAACTCTAGCGAGTGGCCCAGAGCGCCTAATCTGCCCGCATTGACCTGCTCCACGGCGAGTGAGATGGCGCCCGAAATGGTAATACCAGGTCGCTGATAGTCCAGATTTCCCGGTCGGCGTTGCGAGCCCGTGAGGTAGCCCAGAGTAAAGACTTCCGCATGGCTTGAAGCAGCCTGGTAGAGACACAGCAGGAAAAGCAACAGTCTAGGATAGCAAAGATGGAGACTGGTTGGAGCGGCGCAATGCAGGAGTGCGGTACGGGGTGTACTCATTACGCGCCACAAGGGTTGCGTGAGGGAGTGCCTTGGGTCCTTGTCGGTTCGTTTAATTTAATTGGAATTGGTATTGGATAGTGGTAGCTTCTGTTCCGGCAGTGTCGTTGATAGCTGGTCCTTTGGCGTGTTGCAACATTTTGTGTTGTACTTACAGCTGTGGCAACAGCGCCTTCTCCCACTTGCTGTTAATTACATTCACTCGATGCCGTCGCTCTCCACTCCCCAGCGTTTCTTCCTGTATGCAACATCCTTAATCAACTCTGTTTCATTTTGCATCTTATTTTACTACATCCCACACCCCACACCCATCTAACACACACGCTAACGGAAATGCAATACAAGTATTTATGTATGTGCAGGCGTCCGTTGCATACACAGAGGGTTTGGTAGTTAAGCCCCCGAACAGCGGGGAAGGAAAATTGTTTAAAGAAAATCCTAAAGCAAAGAGCTCCTGCTTGAGCTGACACTGCTGGGCTTGCATAATTTATGAAAATCTTTAATGTAGCTTATTTTAGAACATCTGAACTCTAGGGATCATTCCTTTTGATGTAGTTAAATCTTGATACTCTTCTCGTGCATAAGCCGCAGTTAACCAGTAATTGATTGGTAAGTCTTTTAACAACAATAACCAATATAAACTCCCCCCGCAGCTCCACAAAGATTCACCCATTTAATGAAATTTTTATGAGAAATTGCGGCACATAAAAAATGAAAATAGAAAAATGCTACATGGCAGTCGGAGATAGCTTCCCCATTCCACAAAATTTCTTTGTTTGGCTTTTGAGTGACTCTGAGAGTTTGCTGATTGCTTCTTTCACACGCCCTTTTCCTGCTTTGACCAACTTTGACTTTTGTCTGGGGTAATCCCATTTCCTGCGTATACGTGATATTGACAAAACCTTCAAACTTGCAACAGCTATCACAGTAATTTATTATATTGAATAGCTTGCAAGCTCTTCAAAGTTTGCACACGCGGCATATTGACTATCCCTTTTGATGCGTCTCCTTGTGGCCAACAGTACAGGACACTCTGATTGGCTGCATTCGCATCTGTTGGGTATGCTACACTTCTTTTACGTGGCTTATTACAATGCCCCACACACACACACACACATATCCCTGGCACTGTGTGCGTGCTGGAATGCTGCCCCATTTCGGTTGCTGTTTATGCTAATATAAAGGGACTGACAGGACCTCGCAACCTACCATCGCGCCTTCCTGCTTTCCCCTGGCGCACAAGGTTGTTTCTGGTTATAAATGGGCCGCCGTCGGCATCATTTAATAACGCGCGTTTGTCCATAAATCTAGTTTGAGCCTCGATTCGCTTGACGTGCCCATTGAGCCGGCAATAGGAGTGTTTGGAATGAGCCTTGGGCCCTGTTTATGGTGTTGGCTTAATTGTTGGCCGCCTAGCAGCGCCTCGTGTACTTGACAGACAATTTCGCAAGCGATTTATCTGAACCGTTAACGCGTCACTCAAAGAGCCTTGGCAACATGTTCGTTTTCACGCTCCAGTTTTCACCACTCAACTCTAGACTGACAACTTGCCCCAAAATGTTGCATTTCTTTTTCGTCATCGAGGCACTTAATCCCTTTTATGACACAAGGCGTTAAAGCAGAAGTCGTTTCGTAGAGGTACACGACTAGTGTGGAAGATTAGCACGGTTTCCATACAAAGGCAGCCCAAATATGCTGCGGGAGACTTTCCTACACCCCTTGGAAGGTAAGGAAATTTTGGGAAGGGAAATTTGCTAAGTAGGTAAAGTCAATTGATTAAATATTCTCTTTTTTACTGTGGGGAGTTAAGTAACTTGTTAGGGAGCGAATTTAGAAACCGATAATCAGGCAAGTAGGTAAAAAATCCACTGAAACTTGATTGCCCTGACGTTTCTTTATCAGGATAGGGTATTTGGGACGTCGTCCAAGCTCTTCGACTAAATGAAGCTACCAAAATAACAACCCAGAGTCGGAGGCATTTGTGATTAAATTTAATGGGATGCCCTCGGCGGTGTTAAGCCCCACATGTCATCATTATGAACGATGCCCGGGCCTGGGAGATTTGACCATCAAATGACAGCAAATTTCCTTGGTGAGCTGTGTGGGAGGGTCCCAGCCTGTCCGCCAGTAAACACATAGTACTTAAGTAGCTTACAATGCAAACACAGACTCGCTAGTGGCTGTCAGCTGCTCCATTGTTGCCAGTTTCCAGCTGACATTGATGCAACGCCAAGAGGCAGCTGCATTCCCAGTGGAGCCATTGCAGGTGGAGCTGCCAGTTGAGCTACGCTTAAAGTGCTTCGAGAGCTCACAAGCGCACAAGCTCGCAGCTGAATCAGAATTTGAGCTGTCAAGCAATTAAATGCAATTTGTTGCAGCAATGCTATGCAAATTGAGCCCCAGTGTGGGGTGGCAAGCACGCGGGGAGTTAGCTGCTACTTGCCATGCAACATTGCGCCGCTGATTAATTTGACAAACTACAACAAGCGCCATAAATAACAATTTGTGTCGCAATTTTGGCGTGCGAGAAATACAAATGTATTAAAGTATCCGCAGCGATGTTTACGCGTCGGCGGCGTAGAACGTGTGAAAATCAATGAACAAGCGTACAGGTGTCGTCCATTAACAGTGGTCAATAGATTGATAAGCAGCGCTTATCAATGCTGGTCCATAAACTATGATAATCTAATCAGTCAATGTTGTATTGCGAGCAACGATCCGCGGAATGCCAGCCAAGGGCTGCCTTCAGTAACTTACAAAATGCGATACACACAAGTAATGTTGAGCTGCCTGCTGCTGACAGCAGCTGCAGTTACAGGTGAGTGAACTGAACACAGTCAGATAATAAGCAGATATAAAAGCCAAGCCTTGCAGTTGAAGGCAGCACGGAAGCAGGACCTGGCTATCTGCTCTACACACGGCGCAGTCGGAACACACCGCAACGCATCGAACCGGAAGTGGAATCCTTGTTGCGCTCATCGTTCTATGCGCTGGAGCCTGTCGTGTGAGTTTATGCTGCAGCAAAACAGAGACAGACAGAGACTTATCTGATAAGTCATTGCTTGCACAGGTTGTCCATACCCAGCTGGCGGGGCAACAGCTCGGAGGCATTGGTGGCGGCTCTACTGGAGCATGAAGCTTGCAACGTGTTTGCCCTGGACTTGACTGGGGCGCAGAGCGAGGCGCAGGTGGTGGAGAGCGTGAGCAGCCTCTTAATACTGCTGCGCCGCCAGTTTGATGTGCCGCTGGAACAGCAGCAGCTGGTGGGCTTTGCCGAGGGCGCTCACCTTGCCGGCGCTGCAGCGGAGCAAGTGCAGCAGCAGCTGAACGAAAAGTTGGCAAGAATAACAGCACTGGATCCAACCGGAACTGATGATACGCTCGCACACAGGCTTTCACCGCAAGCTGCGGTATTTGTGGATGTTGTGCATACCAATGGCAAGAGCTTGGGCACTCTGGCCCAGCTCGGGAATGTGGATTTCTATCCAAACGGTGGTCAACAGCAGCCTGGCTGCGAGGCCAAAGCGGATCCGGATGCCTGCGCGCACGAACGCGCCCTGGAGCTAGCCATTGAAATGTGGTCGCCAGCAAATGACTTTGTCAGCGCCAAGTGCGGTTCCATGGAGGACATGAGTGCGGGGAATTGCCGCTGGTCCTCGCTGCGTATGGGCGACAAGGCTGGAGCAACGGGCATCTACTTCCTGGAGACGCGCAGCAGCCAGCCTTATGGCAGGGGCGCCTACCACATTAGTTTCTTGTAAGCCAAGGCAATAAAGACGACCCAAAACACTGAAGTTAGTCATTAGTTATGTTTCCTGGCCAACTGGCAGTATTGATGAGCGTCAGGCGCCCAACACATTCGTTACTGCAAAATCAATTTTAGACCGAAGCCTCAAAGTTTGACGCACGTGCACACATTGCGTATACGCCATGTGGGGGCATCTTTTCATATCCTGGCCTTTCAGTGTCTTTCAGGAAAGTTGGCAACTTTTGCCGATGTTGTCACAAGTATTAGATAAGGACTTTTTGCCATGCTGCCTGCAATGACTTGTCCAAAAGTTTCTCAAGTACAGTCGAGTGCTTTAAATGTGCTCTAGATCTGAGCTTAAAGAGATTTATGGATTGTGAAAAGCGTATGCGAAATCCTGTTTTTGCTGCGCATTTTTCTATCTATTATAAAGAAATTCCTTTGTGCAGCAACGAGTATATCTTGACTTTTGTCTTGATGCGGGTCGACAGCAGCAACGATGGCTGGAATGCGCTCCCACATTCCCCCCACTGTGTGCGTGTCAGTTGAAAGTCGCGCTTAAGCGAAACTGTCACAAATTGCATTTAAATGCGCTGCACTTGAGTTTATCTTTTGGCCATATGTAAACGGATGTCGTCGCTCCACCAAACCTCCGCTGCTGCACTTGTCTCCAATGTTAAGCCACTTGGCTACGTGCCCATCCAAGATACTGAAAGTCAAAGGAAGTTACCGATAGCGAGATATAATAGGGTACACGAGTGGTGATACATTTATGATTGTGGCAACCATAAACCAGTTAACGTCTCGGCCTTTGGCTTTTTTATGGGCTCTTGCTTTGTTTTCGGATAGCAAATAATTCGCTGATGATCAATCGATTGCCTCTGCTGATAACTGAAAGCTGTCCAAGCTTTGGCCAGCCCTGCCCCTCAAAGCAGGCAGCAAAAGTTTGCCAGATTGAAAGATTGCCACAATCAAAAGTCAAAGTTGCTCCAGCTAAAACTTTCCTCTGGCTAATTGCGCCTTCATTAACAGTTAAACTGGCAGCTCGACAAGTTTAAGTAAAGTGCACTGGAAGCAAGTACAAAATAATCAACTTCACTCACTTCCGTTTACATAACTTACAATACGAACAACAAAAACTCTGTTTTAAATTGGGGTAAGAATGGGAAGGAACTCGTATAAGTATAAGTATAAAAATCTTGAATAAAATAAAAAATACTCTAAAAAGATTATGGGGTGTTTATGTTTTAATTTCCTACTAGAAATTAGGTCAAGGAGAACTGGAAAATACGTTAAAAACCCAAGTAAACAAGTTTATGCTTCCAGGAATATTCAAACTTATTGAAAATGGAAAATATAAATATTGAATACTTGAGTTCTCCACCCAGGAGCGCAGGGATGAATTTTCCCAAAAAAAAAGTATCCTTACTGCTTGCATGACACTAATTATTTGTTTTAGGAAATGTATTATTATAGATTCCGTAGATTTGCAGCCATATAAGCAAATTACAGTGTATAAAGTATACATAATCCTATATTTAAGTATTTTCAACTTCAAAGAAGGGTGCTTTAATCAAATATTCGGTTTTTGCAAAGTGTATGTTTATTTATAGTCACGCGTCTTAAAGATTTAACGCTGAAACTGGTTTTCCCGTTTTCCGAAGTGGGCTAAGCGGGCATTAAATCTGCTCCGAGGCGAATATCTCAGTTGTTAGCTGACTTAAGATCTTAATGTGACTGTGTGTCTGCGCTAGGCCGACACGGCGTATTTGAATCAGAGTTTAGGTTCAGTTTCAGTTCCAGGCATTAAATGGCAGCCCATAAAACAGGAGTACCCACACAGCATGACGAGCCAATCGAGCCCTCTAGTTGGCCCATTAGACGCCGCAGCGTTCCCATTCCAAGGAAATAGAATCCCTGTTAATTTTTGCCTTGGCCATTGTTTTCTGAGGTTTCTGTGGCTTTTGGGTGGCCATTAGGCAGCTGCCTCCCCATAAAATATTGCCATTACACACACTCGCACTTTGGTCCAACCACAAACGAAATCGCAACAATTTCATTAAATTTCTTTTCATTTTCATTTCCGTTTCGTTTTGTTTCGTGCTCTTCAGTTTTCTTTCAATTTTCTTTTTGTAATGTTAATGAGCGTCAAATGCGTTGATTTCGAATTTCGGTTGATAAGGCAAATTGGTCTAACATTAAAGTTATTTAGCGACGTCACTACGAAATTGTAGCCCCACAGGTCCCATTGCTGCTGGCGACCAGCGCCTAACCCACCCATTTAATGTCTCTTTCCCTTTTACCCTGTAACCATTAACTGTGTAAAGAGGGTATAGTGTGCAAGTTTATGTAACTAACAACTCCATAAAGTCTAATCTGAAATGCATGTGAGTAAAAGTGGCAACACAGAGCAAGTTTTGTAATAAAGTTGAACTGGCCACTACTTAAAGGAGCGCTGCCAACTCCTAAATGCGGTGCTGCCAACTTATTTGATTGATGTTTCTAAAAGTTATATTCTCATATTTACTTCTGATTACACCAAGTGTGATCACGAAATATGTTTAGAACTCAGTGATATCCCACAACATTTTTCAAGATAACTCCGTTTCTGTTTATGTCAGTATTGCAGTCAGTTGTGACCAGTGTTGTAAATTTGAATGAGCTCATTCAGTGTTTTAAACGCAAGTATGTTGCCGCTGCTTACACTATAAAATCATGCGTCAAATTTATTGCACCAAAGATTGAATGCAAAGCAATATTTTCTTGTGTTATTTTTTGACAGTTTTGAAGCAGACTTGTCGAGAAATATTAAAAATATTACATTAAAAATTAGATAGTGTAACAGGCTTTTAACAATTTGTACATTTAATTGATGTATATGTTTCCTTAACTTAAATATGTTAAACGAGACTCAATTTAGCGTAAAAATTAATAATATTGAAATTAGAAATTAATTAAATATCGGGTTTCTTAATATGTTTTAAAGGCACCGAGTATTGTATTTGAGAAACAAATTATTAAAAATGTTGATATTAAACTATTTAAATATTTCGTATACACTATTAGGAAGGTAGGCTGGGTGTCTGCTAGTCGATCACACCTTTAATTGTCGTTTTTCATTATTATTTCTCGTCGTCAATTTGCGAACTTGCTTTTATGGCTATGTTAATTTTTGTCAACGTTTTTATGGGATGCCATTTGAACAACCCGCCTGCCATTTTCCACTTCCCGCTTCCCGCTTTTCACCTTTCTGCCACTTGCCACTCCACCCAACAGGCCCCCAAATTGAAACTGTGCCAATGGGTGAGGCCTAGTCGTCATTGTAGCTGTTGCTGGCGAGTGCTTAAAACGTACTGTTGTGATAAGCGACAAGCAACAAGCCCAATGTAACATATGTCAAGTCCGATGTCTACCACAGTTTCAACTGTTGTGCACTCACCCACAGGCCATAACCAGAAACAGAGACAGAGACATAAAGAGAGAGAGAGAGAGAGACAGCGGCCCTCGGTTAGTGTACCTGTTGTCTGCTTTGCATTTTGCCAGTGATAAGCCAAAGTTAGCATAGTTCGGGGTACGGGCTGAAGGGCTGGCATTGGGTTGGTCGACTGATTGAAAAGCCATCTAAAAGCCAGCTCGTAGTACATACGAATTTAATTAAGCTCGCATGTTGCCACGTCAAGCTGCAAATATGCAGGTGCACATCGTAGCATGTTGCTTCTGCGGGCTGCCCCACGCTCGTTCTGCCAACGATTTGCGGGTAATTTGCGGGCAATTTTTATGCTGCACACATTGTCTGAGTACTTAATCTGCATAATCTCTTGGCCCACATACGCTAATCAGCGATATTAGTTTTAGAATCATATATACCTATGTTGTGTGTACACTCTGTACTTAAGGGAATAAAGAGTATACTGGGTGTGTGCGGTATGAGAATGTTAAGACTAGATCAGTCAAATTTGTTATACAGAAAATTAGGTTTTTAAATTAATGTTGCGAATTCTCGATTTAGCCGAAAAAGTACATTTTTAAGCATACTTTTACTAGATCTTTCTTAAATCAAGTATGAAACAGGATTAGGAGCATTCAAAACCATATTTTGTTCAATAATATTTCATATTCAGGATATGATTCAAGTCTATTTCTTATTTGAGAGCGAAATTAAGGTTGTTCTTATTTTTTCCAGTGTATGCTCTTTGATGTGTAAGTACATATATCTCCCACAATTTTAAGGCTAGAGTTGTCAAATTTAATATACAGACTGCTAATGAACTGCTCAGATGATAAAATCAATAATAATTTAGCCACGCGCAGTGTCGCTCCCGCTAATGAGCAATTTCTATACTATCTTCCACAACTGACGCTCCGGAAGTGTGAACAGAGTATTTAGCAGTCGGAAGCTTGCAACTACAATGTTATGTTGTTTAAATTTAATGTTTCAAACGTGATAAGGACAGGGCGTTGACGTCTATCGCTTATCGGGACAGGCTTCAAAGTGCGCACTAAACTTTCCAGGCAATTTAAAGTTTTATTAATTTTTGTTTTAATCTAATTTGAATTTTTAATCACACCTTCTACATTTTGATTTTTGCTGTGTGCTTTTTGCAACGTTGGCCAGTTGCCATTTATCAGATTCGCAATAAGCTCCAAAGGCAACAAGAACAACAACAGCCACCGTTGTCAATATGCGGTTGAGTGTGGTCAGTGACAGAAGCAGCGACGCGGCAGCGAATCGACTGCGCGCGTATGCAAAGCGCACGCTTGCATATTTCGCTGCTTGCGAATGCTATGCGGACAGCAACAACAATTATGTATGACAAGTGTGACAGCGGCACTCTCTCTCTCTCTCTCCAGCTGCCACCCTCTGCACTAGCGATCACATTTTCAGAAATGCCGTCAGCCGCAGAATGCTTTTGATGCTACGCTGACGTCGCCGTCGCTGTCAGCGTCGCTGCCACTGCCGGCTAATACGCGCAGGCATGCGACGCGCGTCGCGCTGCCACGCGCCTGACACTGAGACTGACTCACTTGTTTTTGGGGTTTTTGGGGCTCGCGTATAAATTTATTTAAATTGTGGAGGAAAAAAATTGCATTGCATTTCGAACTTTGCATTGTTTGTTTGACTTTCGGTTTTTTTCTGCTCAGCAGCAGCTGCTGCCGTCGCGCTGCTTCTGCTGTTGTTGTTGCTGTGCAGCTTTTATGGCGCTTATCAATTATTTTCTCGTTGCACACGAAATTTTGTTTAAACTGCCGTCGAGTGGGTTGTTGTTGTTGTTAATGCAGCGTGTAATTGCATAAGAATTGTCAATATGCATTTATGCACCGCGTGGGTGGGCGCACAGCTGAGCTGCGTGGGAGGGGGCAGGCATTCGTAAATGTGTAACGGTAAAAGGTGGCGACGCCGACGCCGACGCCGACGCGTCGCGTATATCAGCGTCGCTTCATTTGCACTCGAGTGCTAATTGGATTTTCAATATGTGTATTGGCATAAATTTATAACTTTAGACAATTTGTCGAATCTGCTATAAATACATACATGCTCCACCCACATACAGATATACAATTGTATGTACACATATGTATGTATGTATGTATGTGTGTTATAGTACGCGTATGTTCTGTAATGTTGCCACTCAGCCTGCACTGTGGATAAAATTGACACTTCTTCTGCCATAACTGCATAACTTACAAACTGAATTAGTTTTAAACAAGAAAGATTGTCGTCTGATTGCTTCTATGGGAGCCATGTGAAAACTCTCACTTAGTTTGGATTTAATACAAAGACTCATTTTTCACCCGATCCTATGACAGATACATTGTGATATAGTGGTCGGATTTTGACCAAACTTAGTCAGATTGTATACACTCTTCAAAGACTCGGTTTGGGTGAGTTTGCTGAGCATATCTTATTAAACAAAAAAGTTGTTCATACAAAAACATAGTCTTCGACCGATCATTCCCATGGTAGCTATATGTTATAGTGGTCCGATCAGTTCCGACAGATGTACTGCCTGCAGCAAAAAGAAAGGTCTGTTCCCAGTTTCATTACTATAGCTTTAAAACTGACAGACTAGTTTGCATAGAAACAGACGGAGATCGCTATATCGACTCGGCTATTTATGCTGATTCAGAATATATATACTTTGTTGGGTCGGAAACGCCTCCTTCAGTCCATTACACATTTCGAGACAAAATTATAATATCTGCTAGGGTATAATGAAACTTGCAACTCCCAATCGGAAATTGATGACTTGCAATAATAATGTTAAAACAATTTTGAAAAACTTTTCGAAGATGAAATATGCTTCAAACAGAATTTGATTTTAGGAATAGTTGAAAGCTTATTAAATCTAAGCTTGAAATTTCCTCTTCAAATCCCAATAAAATAAGCAACAAATATTTAATTAAAGTCGAAGTTAATGACTTTACGAAGACAATTTATAAACCTAAAGCAAATATAGTAAATGAGAGAGCTTGTTCACAGTTAGTTTTGATTCAAGGTTAAAATTAATCCATTTTCACACATTACGTTTAATTTTAACACCTTTTATTACAGATTACAGAAATCAGTTTCCATAAAGAACTTTTTTCTTTACAAAAGTAAAATTCTTTGCTATGGAAACTTATTCTACCGACATTTCTAGGTTTATCCACTGCTCGCATAAGGAAGACTGTTGGAGGAAAATGTATATCTCTCACATCTTTATAGCTAGGGTTGCCGAATTTGACATGAGAACTACTGACGTACGCTCCACAAATTGGCAAAGGAAAATGTTCTGTAAACAGAGGATACCACAGTCAGTTACTTCGGGCTGCAGCTTTCGTTGAAATTGTGAAAATTGTGCAAAGTTGAGAACAGGCTGATTATGCTTTATGTACTGGAAACTCTCCCCACAGTGCGTTGCCAATTACACACATGCACACACGCACACACACACACACACACACATGCAGAATTGGGTTTTAGTGTGCGCACGTGAGTCAGGGTCCTAACGGGAACTTCGCTCGGCGCTTGAAATAGGCCGTAAAACAAGCTCCTAACTGAAATGTAAACTTTTTTGCTGAAATTAATTTTATGCACATATGTACAAATGTTATGTGTGTCTGTTTGCATTTGTTTTTGTTGTTGTTGTTGTTGTTGTTGTTGTTATTGTTGGTGCCTCAACAATTTTTGTCACGTTCTGTGTGGCAAAAAAGCAAAGCGATTTTAACAAAAACTGCACGCACTCAAACGCACTCATTAAATTGAACGCCACAGGCGAAAAACTAGATATTCTTTTTGTTTTTGTGTTTTGTGTTGTTTGTTGTCTATTATTTGCAATTTTGCATTAACGCAACAGTCGAGTGCGCGAGTGTGAATGTGCATTAATTTATTAGTGCCACATTTTTGACATATGTACATAGATCTCTTCAGATACACAGTCGATTTGTTCTTTCTGCACACTGTGCTTAAATCATTTTTATAAACACAATCTTTGCATACAACGGTGCGATCGCGCAGACAGAGACTGCGACTGAGGCAGCAGCATACTGGCCGACTGGCCGACTGACACCTGTTGCTAATAACGAACCGCCAACGTTTTTGCGAACGCGCTCAGGTGTGCGGAGCATGCAGAATAGTAAAGAGCTCTATGTGTGCTGCGGCGAACTGATGAAATTTGTTATATTATGGATACACAGCACGCGCGATTTGATTTGTTAAATCAAATTCAAATGTGTAACAGTTGCAATTGTTTTTGTGTGCTTGCGACAATTGCTAAAATAAACACTTACACACTTTCCACACAACCGACAATTTCAACCGCCAAATCAACACTGAACAGAGCGGCACATTCTAATTGGACTGCCTGCTGAATGGTCACACTCTTGCTGCATATCGTATATGCTGCCATAAACATCGATTAACAATCGATTGTTGACAAATGTACCTAAATGATTTGTGTACATTTCATGCTAAAAATACTTTAAAAATGCATTTGTAACAAATGCATATTTAGTATTTTTAACGAAATTACAAAAAAGGTTAGTCATCAGCAGGCGTATTATCTTTAAATGATTTTGAAATCATTTCAATTTTGTTACTTTTAATTTTTATTGTGATACAATTTAGCAAAAATGCAGTATTGTACGAGCTGGTAATTTTTTAGCCTGCAAATGGGCACTCATTAACAAGTCAAATATCAGTTTACAGGTCAAAAACTACTCGCTATTATTGAAATGCCTCATTAATATTTGCAAATTTGAACATGGACTTGGGAAAAAATATTAGGCGTAAAATATTATTGATTTTGAAAATACCTTTGGTTCTAAACTCAAATGAAAACGCAAAAAGTGCCAATTGTATAGAATTGTAAGAGGCAATAAATATAAATATTCAGTAAGCCGCGCATTTGAATGGATTTTTTTCTATAATTGTTTGGAAATGCCGGCATTGTTGTCGTTAACTTATCAACACTGCTTATCGATTGTGTCGCAATACTGCCTTCTGGCTCGTGCGTGAATTGAAGAGCACGCGCCCACCGTTAGCCAGAACAATCGATATCGATATAGCAGTAGCCGTAGTCATTTACAATTTCGTGCAAATATAACAAATGTGTTGCTGCCCGATTGTGTGAGTGCGTGCAAAATAAAAAAAAGCTGGTGCGAATTATTAATTGCTAACAATAGTGACAACGTATCGAAAACGCACGCGGTAGCAGCAACAACGTCAAAATGAGTGGCGGTGGCATGGATAAAAGAAAATTGTCGTAAGTACATTATTACAAGTGCCCTTTTCTACATATTGCCTTTTTTCTTTTCTTCTGCGCACACATACATACACACGGCAGATGCGCATTGCCAACGGCAGCAGCGGCAGCGCAGTCAACGTTCAATTGATTTTCCGCGCGCCAGGCAACAACAACACTAGCAACAACAGTAGTAGCAGCAGCAGCAGCAGCTGAAACGTGTAGGCAGCGGCTGCTGCTGCCGCGTATTGAATGCCTTTGGCAGCAGGATAAACAAGAGCCACAGCCTCAAAATTCCAATCAAGAGAGAGGGCAGCTGTTCCAGTGTGCTTGTGTGTGTGTTGTGCGTGTGATTTCAGCTAATTTCCCCCGACAAACAAATGATTTGTTCGTGAGATATTGCTGACATTTAATAAATATGTGTTTCTCTATATAAATAATTACACAAGCATGATGTCTGATGATAACAACAAGTGCGCTCGCTCTCCCACACACACATATACGAAAGGCTTTATTTGTTATCTTCAACTAGATTTTTTTTCAACATTTTAGCTGGGTTTTAGCCGCTAATTTGGCTGCCCTCACACCCATTCATTGCACGACTCATTCACTCAAACACTTCAGATATAGATACATATGTACATGTGTACATACATATAAGTATCATTTACTATTATGAGTAATGCACGAGCGGCATTCTTTTGCCCCAGTTCTGAGCATTTTCGCTCAAAGGTCGCGCTGCTTTGTGTCCTTGGTAGTGCAGCGAAAAAATCGATCACACCTATCGATAGTGCACTCTTTGTGGTCATCACAGCTGGATGTTCAGCAATCGATAGTTTCTAATTGTTGTGGGCTTAAATTTTTGAATTTTGCAATACAAAATACGTTGCTTCCCGTTTCCTTTGAATGCCGCAAATATGTTGCAAAATATTAGAAGCGTCTTGTGGTCCACGTATTATTTTACCTGCAACATATTGCTTAAAAATTGCATTCTGAAATACGAAATGAAGCCCAAATGGTGGTGAACTGATTTGCCTACGTCTATTTATATATAGATAATTAAAATCCTCTATGAACCATCCTTAGTATCAATGGTGCCAACTATCGACCAACGAGGCAATCGAGTGGAGCTATTAGCGATGGTTTTACAGCACTAGTCCTTGACCTTGGGAATGTTTGTTCATTCATTTCCCTCGCAACATGATGTTTCGGCCTACTTTGGCTTAAGCGCTTCCATCACGGCAATTATGTTGGCTCGTTCCCCTTATCAGCACGTAGATTTGCAGCTAAGACACTCTGGCACCCTCACCCTCCCCCGTCTTTGGGGTGGGGTTTTAGTGGGTACATGTGTATGTATGTATAAAAATAGGCAGCCATCCAACTCGAAAAATCCATACGAAATGCACGAGTGCTGCTTAGAAGCACTGCCAACAGCAGAGAGGGATGGGGGGTGCAAGGGCAATTCACATCTTGGCTGCATTTTGCGGGTGCGTCATCAATGCCAAGCTGTTTGCCACTGCTGCGCTGCGTACGCATCCGCACAGTCAACCCACCAACCGCGCCCCGGCGCTGTCCAAAGCTCAATGCCGAATGCCGAATGCCTCTTCAGGGAGGGGCCAAGGCAGGCACATAGTCTCGTGTGTATTTCTATCGCGTGTTGCATTGCCCTTAACTGTTGCTGTGAAAGCCCCACGAAACCAAACCAAACCGTACCGAACCGAACCGAACCAACAAACTCCCCAGACTGTCGCCGGTGCTTAGTCATCGACGCCCCATCGCAAGTAAATATTTTGCCTGATTGGCTTGAGGAAAAACAATCCGCAGCTGCCAGACCGATAAGCGGATCGCAGATTCAGCGGTTTCGATATACAGAAACCTTCTGAATTGTGCAACCAAATGGTTCTCCCAAACAGTTTCCTCGATACCCAAAAATAAATAAATATTGATGTAATACAATAAAAATGTATTTGTTGTGATAATTTTTATGAAATGACTCGTTCTTTAATCATTTTGATTTTAACTATGTATGTGAATGATTGCTGGAGTATCACATTGCAGTTCAAATGAAGGAATCAGTTCATTAGTACATGAGTTTATTTTCTATAATTCGATAAACTATAATCTGTCTCAATTAAGCAAATCGATCGAACTATTTGCTAGAAATAATTTTGAAAATTAAGAAACTTGTTTCTTAAAAGTAGAAATGTACACCCCAAATCGGCAGTCCCAAAAACATAATTTTTATTTCAAATTTTCAGAAGTATTTTCTATTGTTAAGAAATATGTTTCTTAATTTTAGAAATTCAACTCTTATATTTTGAATTTTTTCATTATTTATTTTATTTTATCATTATTCTCTCAAATTTAACAATTATAACCTAAGTTTTTAGAAAAACGAAACCATGTTGTTTAGAAAATTAACTTTCTGAAAAATAGGTCGAGCTGAGTGAGTATTGTCCTGAACAAGTTTTTTTTCTTTAAAATGGGGTTTTCAAATTCAGTAAAAATCATATTCGAATATTTTTCGGCTATGCAGACTTGGAAAACCAAATGAGTTCTAGTTTTCTATCCATTTTCCACACTTGGGCGTAAAATATTTTTAAAATCAATCATGACAACCATTATAAAAGTATACAGAGATTTTCAATGCATCTCATTTTTGTTCTTTCTTAGCACATCTGGCGATTCGCTGTACGAAATCTTGGGACTTCCTAAAACAGCAACAGCTGATGATATCAAGAAGACTTATAGAAAACTTGCACTCAAATACCATCCAGATAAGAATCCAGACAACGCTGATGCTGCCGACAAGGTAAAGTACAGTTGAAACTATTTCATAATTAATGTTCTTTAAGCTTACACTTTTGTATCCACTCGGTTTTGTTGTTGGCAACAGTTCAAGGAGGTCAATCGAGCACACTCGATACTGAGCGATCAAACCAAACGCAATATTTATGATAATTATGGCTCGCTGGGTCTCTACATTGCCGAGCAGTTCGGCGAGGAGAATGTGAATGCATACTTTGTGGTCACATCGCCGGCAGTAAAGGTAAGTCCTGTATAGGTTATCCTTTTGGCTGTCCATCTAATTGATTTGGTTCTTTTTTCCTGCAGGCCTTGGTCATTTGCTGCACATTGCTGACGGGATGCTGCTGTTGCTGCTGCTGTTGTTGCTGTTGCAACTTCTGTTGCGGCAAGTTCAAGCCGCCGGTGAACGAGTCGCACGATCAGTATGCACATTTGAATGTGAGTGAAGTTTGATTTGGTTATTGATTGAGCCCCTGCGCACCTACTAACACTCCTGATTTAAATTAAATGCCAAATAGACAACAAAAAACAAGAAGAACAATCAATTTCAATATACTTATACACACACATAAACACACACACACACTGCTTGTATATACCCAGAACACTGCAATTAACTAACTAAACTCGCCACACAAACCACGCAAATATCTTTCAACTTAACACTGGACTCATTTTGATGATTTTTGTGAGGCAATTGTTTAGTCAAAAGTAGTTTTCTAGCTAATCTATATATGCATAAAATTAAATGGCATTTTGCAAATCGCTTAATCGGCACAAGATCAATAAATGCTTTATTTTCTTGACAATTTTTTGTTTATTGTATTTCTGATTTGTCTTTGTTATCAACTTGCTTGATTTTGCATTACGAGCTTTTATTTATCCACCTTCCGTTTGCCTTCCTCTGGTACTACTGCTCCCCACTTCCTATGCCTCTCTTTATCTCTCTCTCTCGCTCTCTCTCTATCTATTTTCTCGTTTGGGGTAAGTATGTACAAGCCGTAGTTTCAAGTTTTATGTTCTTTTCAAGTCCGCGATACGTTCTCGACAAAGGCAAAGGTAAACACAACCAACACCCAAACCAATATTTCGATCATTTTCAACATTTATTTATTTATTTAATTGGTTATTTATTTTGTAATAAATACGGACACCACGAAAATCATCAAATGCTACAAAGTCTCTCTTACTGCGTTTATGCTATATTTTGCAAATATCTTTACATGAAGCGCAAAAAGTGCTTTCTTTCATGAATTCATCGTCAATTCATGAAATATTGAAGCGCGGCCAACTTAACTCTACACTTTAAATGTTTAATTTAAATGTATGGCATTTATGCATTACATTTTGTACATTTTAAATATGCATAGACAAACTAAAACGGGCACTTTAAAACGTTGCAAAATTAAGGAATTATGAATTTAACTAAGATAAAAAATAAAATAAAAATCAATAAAATCATGATTACCATCGCATAAGCGCAGTCTTTACTAACACTCACTCAAATAGCAAACAAATGTTTCTCAATAAAAATACAATTTGATATAGAAGTCTTGAGTCGAGACAAACTCTTTGATTATAATTTAACAGCCCCCCACAATTGCTTTTCTTGTTTTTTACGTCTCACATTCTTTACATAACGAGATTGATTGCTTGTTTTGTTATTGCGTATTCTTTGAATTCAATATTCTTTTATGTATGTATGTGACCGGAGAAAACAACAAATTTACGTTTCTATTTTTGTTTATTTTTTTCTCAAAACTACCTTTCGATCGACTCATCATATCCACCTACTACCTCACACAATTGCGCCTGCGCGCGTCTCATACTAAACAATATCGCATATAATATATACTATATATATGCTCGATCCGTTCGTCCATATATATGTGATATGTGTTGCCATATGAACGCCCAGCGCTCCGATGGCAATCGAGAGGCCAGCGATCTGCCACCGCATCTGGGACAGCAGCCACGTCTTGTAAGTATAGAAATTGTAGGAATCGACCCCGGCACGAGTACCGCATGATCTCAGGGCATACACTCACAATGCAAATATCCAAAATGTATGTTATACGTATAAACTAACCCGAATCCACGTAACAAAATTTAGACGTTTTACAAGAAAATTGAGTAATATATTCGTAAAGTTGCAAAATTTACACAATAAGAAGCGGAATTTAATGTTATGCAAGCGACAAGAGATTTCATATTTTTGGTGTACTGTTTATTGGGCTGCTGGGTAAATGAACTCATCCATCTAACTATTATTATCATCTAACTAAAACTGTGCTTTAAACATGTAATATGTAGTAATATGTATTTTAGTTCATTATGGTTTTCTACGTAGTTATAGTTTGTCAAAGCTAAATGCATTGTAAAATATATGTACGTATGTAAATTCAAACTTGCTTTGTAAAAGGCTTTTTCCCCCCTTATACTAACCAAAAACTAGTTGACTAAACAATGCTGAAGAATCAGTCAGAGACCTCAACAGCAATACATGAACTCACATGATGCACTTAGTAAGCTTCTTCTAACTCAAATTTCTTCACACAGGAGGACGTTGATCTCGACGATGTCAATCTGGGTGCTGGAGGCGCACCCGTCACCACACAGCCGCGCGAGCAGGCTGGCGGCCAGCCCGTCTTTGCAATGCCGCCTCCAAGTGGCGCTGCGGTTGGCGTGAATCCCTTTACTGGTGCTCCAGTGGCCGCCAACGAGAACACATCGCTGAACACAACAGAACAGACCACATACACACCAGGTATATAAACAGTTGGCCCTGTGGTTAACCAGTAGTGGAAATCAAAACACCAGTTCTGTGAGGTTATTATACTCTATCTAGGCCAGCAGATACAACTATTATACAAAACACGAAAAGAATAACAACATAGCAGCAGTACAATAACAAGCTTAACTTTAACAGAGCGTCTATGACCATCGAATTGTTGTTAATTGTGCAGAAAAACAAAACGAGAACGAAAACGAAAATGAAAACAGAAACAAAAACAGAAACAGAAACCAAAAACCAAAATATTGTAAAACACATTAATCTTTTGAATGTATTGCGAAATAGTTTGATACTGAAACCAACTTTACATATATTCACATTTTGAGCTCCCCACACTTGTCTCTGGGAGTAAAGTAAAAACACACAACATAATAATTAATATAAATAATAACGAATATAAACAAGTAATACACCTTTATAGCAGTAAGCTCATATATACATAAATGCATTCATAGCATATGTAGCACAGTTATAGGACCTAAACGTATATTTTTAGACGCTCATTTTCACAGCGGGAATCCAACAATATAGATCATGCATGGGTGTACTTACTTATAGTGTGTATGATGAGCCTCAGTAAAGATCATCGCTTTGCTTTCCTTACCTTTCATTTATCTGGCTTATTTTCGTAAAAGGTACACACCATCCATCCACCAACAAACCAGAACACGTCCATTCAATCAAATTCAATGAGGTCAACACTATTTCGAATCGGCAATAATACTAAGATTAGGCATTATCAAACACTGCCTATGAACTCTGTACTTATTATATTCATTGATTAATATATAAAACCGATACGATTTATTAGGTTTGTGGCACTGGCAATGAGACCCCCTCTCTCTTACTCATGAGATTAAATAAATTGTTAATGGAATTGCAACATATTGTAAATACATGTTATAGTATATCTTGTATTGAACAGTGTATTTAGATTTTTATCGTTTTTGTTATCATCTGGTAAGAAACACCTGGACAAATAGACCTGCACACTGCCAATTTGCTCGTTAGAATTGTTTGATGACTGTTTTAAGTTTTATATTTTGGACATGAATGTATTTTATTAATCTTATTATTATTTATCTTCACTTTATCACTATACTTATTTCTCTCTTCTCTCTTTACATCTAGATATGGTTAAGCAAAAATATTAAGTTCATGCTTCAAGCGAGACAAATCCAATTCATGAGAGCGTTTTGAACAGCCACACACATTTTTTAATTACTTCCTTTTTGTTAGAAATTTGGTATGTTAAACTGATCGAAAATATATACATACTTATATTTATTATAAGCTATAGAACTTAATTCTAATTTATAATATGATTGTAAAGCAAAAGCTAGCAAGTTTTTATCGATCCGATATAAATTATTCATTATACATACTATTGTTGATACGAACAAAAAATACATACAACTTTCACAATCCGGAAGCATATATGAAGAGGAATGCAATCCGAATTGAGATTGAGATTGGAAAGCATTATAAAAACCTCTAACTATTCGCTCACAGATGCGAAAACATATAATTGCATTATAATATACATACATACTAATATTCGTCATACATTTTGGTAGCTATTTAATCTGCAAATACATATAATCTATTACGATATAATTACTTAGGTCCATTTTCCCATGTTCCTGATATGGTTCCGCGAAGTTTTTATCCGTGCGGATAAATTGCATTTCGTTCTCTCATCTTCATGGAAACGCAGTCTTAAAATTTAGTAGAAATCTGGCAATGCCTGGGCAACATTTTATCACAACTTGGTAAGACTTCTCAATGCACAGCTGATTTGAAATGTTGTCCTGGCAGATTCTATTAATTTGAAAATGAGAAAACGAATTCGAGTTTGATTACAAGTTAAAGTTAAAGTGAGAACATGAGAAAACGGACCCTGATACTAACCTAAAATGTTATTTGCATATAGAATTGTATGTATTTAGTCGATAGCAAAAGTATCAATAATTATATTTGAACTTTAGTGGGATTGAGTAAAGACAGAAACTATTTATAAAGATGCCTATGAAACGAAATTGTAAACTTATCGGCCGATTTCAGGCCTTTTCATTGATTGCATCGGATTGTATGTAAACTGTAAGCTTTATTTTTTTATGTACACATACATTTGTATGCCGCATATACTATATTTAAATTTAGTTTGCATTTGTGTAAGTGTGTGTGCCCATAGCAAGTCGCCTCTTAGCTAAGAAAAATGTTGTTAAAACTGATCTTTCGTGTGGCAAATGAAACCTGTGACCGTTTGCCTATATGATTTTCAAAATAGGTTTACACTAAATTGTTAAAATATGTATGTAAAGAATTCAATAAACTGTTGCACTTGTTGAACGATGGGTCCCTGATTTGGGTGTATCGAGACTAGTGAGGATCCGAGCATCTCCACAGAGTCTGTGGCCCATTGTATTAACTGCAAATGTAAATACATAAGTCAAGTTAAACAGCCACGTATTGCACTCTATATAATAACATTAACTTGCGATTTGCGAGCTATTAAATATGATCCCGTCACTAAAAGTATTCTTATCCAAATGTTATGCAAAATTATACGATATTCCCCACAAAGTATTGCACATGAAATCCATTTGAAATATGTATTATTTGAAACTGTATTGGATTGGTTTTTCTGTTAACATTTTTTATTCAATAACAATCAGATGTTTTCACATATGTATTTGTAATTAGTCCCAAAATTTAATAATATCGTACACGTTATATCATTAATATCAATTATGAAGAACCATCAAGTAATGTATACACATATACAATACAATACAAACGTATAATTATATATATATATAAATATATACTTACTATATAAAATTCAATTATTGATAATTACATTTTAAAGTTTTGCGTGTGTATTTATTGTTCGTACGAGTCAAAAAGAAGAAAAAAACCAAACAATTCCAAAATTTACATTTAACATTAATAATTGTTTTCAAATTTAAATTTGCCAGAAACAGAATGAAACCGAAATCAATAAAATTACTATATAAACTAAAGCATTTGTGTATTTCTATGTTCGTTCACCAGTGGTCGTATTGATTGGAACTGTGGGGCACAGCATCCAGACATAAAAATTAGAAAACTTTTTGGAAGTGTAAAAGTCAAATCAATCTAGAGGAAAAAACAACCAAAGAAGTAATCCGCATGTAAAATAGGTTCAGTTTTAATGGAATAAGGGTAGCGAATTTCTATTGATCTATAAATAACTGTATGTAAACTAGTCTCTCAGGTTGTAGCTGTACTAAAGCTTATATTTGTTGCAGCCATACATACGTCCTAACCTAACTTATGTCCTAACCGACTGGATTGTATCAATATAACATGGGAACCATTCGACGACAATTGAATTGTTGTATAAAGAATTTTAATTTTTTTTTAAGATAAACTTTCTCGACTACGATTCGAACTCGGAACTTATGTATGCGTTATATTACATATAGAAAACTTGTCAGGAAGTGTATATAACTTTCGGCTAGCTGGCTTACGAGTACGAAAGAAAACGAATCCTTGTATGTATTCATTCCCAAAAAGCGCCGTTCAAAGCTCAACAAGGAACACGAACGCCATTTTTTATTACGCTTTATTTCTTTCCGCTGCTTAACATTTTTTGGGCTTGTGCTGTGCATTGGTAAACAAACACGGCAGCGTCCTATGTGTTGTTGTTGTTGTTGTTATGCTAAACTTTTGACAGCTGACTCTGGCCACAATAAGCTTTTCTCACTCCGCTCAGCTCGCTCGCGCTCTCTTTTGGTTTGTTTTGTTTTGGTGCTTTGTGTTAAATGCCTTTGCAAGTAAGTAACGGCAAAGCCGACACATGCGCCTTCTGTTGGTGAGAGCAAAATAGAGAGAGAGAGAGAGAGCGGCCTGAGGCTGGGGCAGTAAGTGGAGGCGGCTCGGCGAAACTTCGCTGCAGAGTTTTGTACGGGTCAGAAACCGATAGGCAGTCGGAGAGTTCGTGCGCGGCGCACTGCAAAGTTTGTACTGCAAAATCAAAGTTGGCAACTAAAATTGTATTTTTTTTCTGCTATCCAGCCAAAATCGGACAAGTGAAAAATGTAAACTGCAATTGTAATTGCTAAAAGTGGTTAATCAAATTTGCGGCCAGCATTAGATTCGACTCGAATCGTAAACGGGTTGAAAGGAAAGAGCTGCAAACCAAACCCCAAACTCAGGAAAAATTTCAACGCGTTTCTGCTGGTGTTGGTGTGTGTGTGTGTATAGTGTAAGTGCATGTGTGTGTGTGTTGATTTTTCATGCGCAATTTGGGTTACAAAGCAAAGCGAAAAACGCTGCTTAAAATGCAATAAAATGTTTTAGGCAGGGGCTTCATTGATTTTCCTACGCACAAAAGTATGCTACACAAAATTAAGTACTTGAAATTGCGTGCTGATGGCTCCGCATGGAAATGAGGCTGGCGGCACACTGGCCACTTATAAGCCCCAGCAGCAGGAGCAGCAACAGCAACAAAGGACAACAAGGATGTGGACGAAGGCAACGACAGCGACAGCGACGCCATGTAGCTGCTAGGCGAGAAAAGGACGAGGACACTCCCTGAAGCAACCACAAAAGCAGCAGCCAACCAAGAGGAGAAACCACAAAAAAAAGAACGGAGCAGGCGACAATCAGGAGACCCTCTCTAGTTAGCTCTCACAGCAGGCACATTGCCAAGCTGGCTCCCGTACTGCCCAGCAGCGGCATGGCCGGCCTTGTTAGCGCCGCCAATGCGGGAAGTGGGCCTGGTAGCAATGGCGGCGCGGGCAGCGGCTACAAGCATCAGCATCATATAATCTCGCCCACACACACTCTCGCACACACACACACACACACACGCATTGCCGGCCGGCATATGCAGCAGCGACAGCGGCATCTCCACACTGAGCGCCATCTCGCCGCCACTCTCGGCGGGCAATTCGGTGTGCAGCAACACAGCGGCGAGCACCGCCGGCGGCAGTCCACAGCTGCGCACCTCGCCGGCGCTTAGCATGCTGGGCAGCGCAACGGCGACGGCCAGCGGCAAGACGCAGACGCTGAGCCCGGCCGGCAGCGGTTCGCCCAACTATTTGAGCACCATGAAACTGCTCGGGCCGGCGGCCAGCATTGATCTGGGCAGCTCGCCGCTGTCGCATCGCAACTACAGCAACTCGCTGAAGGGATTCAGCTTTCGCCGCAGCTTCGACGATAAGATCATTGCGCCGCCCTATCTATCCCATGCCCATGGACATGGCTATGGCGGCGGCACGGCGTCCACAGCGGCGCCAACACCCGCGCCCATACCCTATCCACACTTCCATCCAGCGTCGCATCATCATGTGAATGTGGCGCAGCCGGCGGTGCAATCCCCGCATCATCTGCACTTGCATCACCACGGCGCTGGTGCAGCACATCAGCCGCTGTCGCTGGGCACGCTCACGTCCTCGCAGTCGACCACAAAGCTCTCGTATCGTGATGACTTTCTGCAGCAGATTGGCTACCTGCCAACGACGCGCATCTACAGCACCCCGACGAGCATCGTGGACGAGGACAGGGCGCAGCAGGACTTTCTATCCCTGTCGCTCTCACCGCCCCTCAACCGGCGCCGCGATATGCCAGCGCTGCGAGGACCCTTTGTCAGCCTGTGAGTATCCATCTCCACCTAGTCATAGATTTTAACTAGATTTTAACTCATTTTTTCAACACACACCTCCATACGCCACGTGGGCCCAATTAAATCCATCGAGCCAACGAGCACCTCTCAATTTCTGTGTTGATAGGTCAGCCAAGTGCTCTCGTTCCCAGGCTACGCACAGTGGGGCATACTCGTTGTCTCAACATGGAAATTACAGGCTTAAGACCTCGTGGCGTATGGGTTCTATATCTAAGACAAAAACTGAAAAACTTCTTTGGTCTAGCTCATGGAAGTATTAATTTTATATGTACTCTTACAAATATTAACAGGAAATCTTATGCAAGTGATCCATATTACAAACGTCAGAGCTTTGTACACCTAAGACCTTTGTAAGCCTAAATCCTTTGATTTGTTGTCCAAATTTTCGTGTTTTTCTGCTGTTTTTAAAGTTCCTTAAAATAAAACCTAGATGCGCCTTTATCTTTTTAGAGGGCATCCTCAAAAACAGTTTACAATTCTTCAAATATTCCCCTTTCTATCTAAAGACAATATGATGAAAATGAAGTCATATATTAAAAGTGAGAAAAATGGTAAAAGTGAAGAGAAATGGAAACTGGGAAATGTGTATGTAATAGTTTACAACTACTTATAGTTCATAACTTAATAATAAACCAGTGGAAAATATAGTAGCTTGCAACTACTTATTTTTTGATAGGCTAATATTTATTTTTATGCTGCGTGTTATTTAAAACACTTTTATAAATATATCGGGGTGATAAACTCAGGTATCTAACAGAGTGTATTAAAGAGGTCAGTACGGTGGGCAAGCCTTTACCAGATTGAACAGAACCTTTTATATTTCATAACTTCTTTATAATAATAAAAGATTAACCTGTATGCGTATAGAGTAAACCAACAGTTTTAAGCTAGAATTCATCCGTAAAAACCTTTTGATTTTGCGAAGAATGAGATAATGGAGAAGAAAATATAGAAATGGAGTGAGAATTAGATGTTCCAAAACTGTAATTTGATACTATTCTTTAATCAACTGCTCCACTGTGCACTCAGCGGCAATAGGATAACAATTTCAGCATGATTTGCGATATGTGCGGTCCGCAGTTAAGTTTATTGCCCACCCACATATGTATATGCAAATGAATTCATGTATTCATAGAGGAACCCACGCAAAGACCACTCCAATGCTTGCTTGGATTTGTTTACGTTTTTAATTCGTTTTAACCACAAAAATAACCACGTGACGCCAAACGGACAACTTGCCCCCTTGCAGTGTCACACACACACATGTACACACACCTATGCTGCACTTGAGTAAACTATGACGTTTTCTCACTCGCACGCACGCACACAAGTAAGCGAGGCGCGTGTGTTTATTTGCACTTATTTTTACAGCAATTTATTGTTTTTATATGCCACATCTATAAATAATAATATTGAGGAAGAAGCAGCAGCAGAAGCAGCAACAGCAGCAGCAGCAGCAGAGGCTGAGAATTTCAGTCTTTTTTGAGCATAGTGGCAACAACAACAAGGTGCCCAAGATACAAGGTGCGTGTTTCTCTATGTGCATTAGGGTGAGTCATGCATGGAGCAAGTGTTTTATTGGATGGTGCCCGCGTTTACACATTTACAATGGAACAAAGACGCGCCAAGAGGGCTGCAGGGAAAGGAAAATCAATACTCGCAGAGTGCTTAGTCACTTTATAAACTTTAAATTTACATTGTGTGGCTTGGTGCTAGTAGAGCGGGAAGTTGAAGGCAGAACTGATATTATTTCAATGAAAACAGCAGAAAATTGCAATAAGTAGTACCAATCAAAAATAATGGGACACTTATTTTTTATCGGAAAAATAAAAAAAACTTGCGATTTCTTAGCCATACTACATAAAAAAAAACTTTTAAAAATTCTCCCAAAACTTATTAACTTACAATACCAGTGTAGATAGTTCTGATAGTTTTTAAAAGAAACCATCAATATGATATTTGAGATCAAATAATAACGATATGTCCATCAATATTTTGACTGTTCACTGTTTACTACCCGTCAGGAGCTGTTCTAGAAATCCTTTACAGCAGCATATTTATTAATCATATTTTATTAAATAATGAGGTTGTCTTCCTAACTCCGTGTCTTAATGGACTCAACCATAATTTAAAAATGATAAATTATTTAATATTAAGATTGATGTTATGTATATGTAACGTAAAAGTATTCAAGTTGTAGCGCTAGGATATGTCAATAAATCAAATTAAATTAACTTAAATTAAATTACCAGATTACCCGATGATGATTTTGTGATATTGGGAGAGAAAATAAAAGAATTAATCGAATGTTTTGGCTCCATACGTTTATTATCCATTTATTACCAACATATTACTGTACACTTACACTATATAAACATATTTCGCTTCATTATATTTGAAAAGTGGAATCTTGATTTTTTTATAATTATATATGACAGGAAGCTTAAGTCAAAATATGTAAATTGTAGCACAGGAAAAAGCAGGAAATTGTCTTGAATATTAATTAAAATCGAATTCAAAATCAAAAATAAATAAAGCAGAAAATTGGGTGTTTAGCCTATAAAGACTTTTTAATATTTACTAAAAACTAATTTAAAATCAAAGTCCTTCGGATTGAATACCCCTCTTCTGAAGCGCTGTATACCCAATTTTTGGCACAGTGCCTAAGAAATTCGTACCGATGATGATGATGATGATGATGATGATGATGATGATAATGATGATGATGACTATGTCTGCAGCTAGTGTATAAGTTTGCTTGCCTGTGTGTGTATGATTTGCTGTGTATATTCCATGACCGGCACGACGACTACGACAACGACGACAAGTTGATGAAGTACATTGGATAATGACGCCAAAATATAGATACCCATGCATACATATCTAGATACATATGTGAGTTTGGATGAATACTCTGTGGGGCCGCTGCTTATATGTTTGTATTTGGCTAGTTGTGACAAAGGCAAACACAGAAAACAGAAAACGGAAAATACTCGCTATACTCGTACGGTGCGAATTGAATTCTTTGACTTTGGCTCGCTCAATTCAACGGAAAATAGGAAAACACAAGCGTTTCAACATTCTCGCCCATGCTACCGAACGAAACGGTCCGGTTGTCGAGCAAAAGATACAGATACTTTTCATAATTGAAATTTTTGCGTTCTGCGATTTATATTTATTTATTTACCTTCAACTCATCGACGCGCGCGTTATGTAAGGCGTCTTCGAAAGTAAAAAGAGTGCAAACTAATTGCGAGCGTGCGAAAACAATGCGAAAACCAACGCCAGCCGCCAACGCATAGGAAAGTCAAGGTCGTCGGTCAGCCACCCACCCTCTCAGCTGCGCCCCCGGCCCAGCCCCAGCCCCTGTTCGGTGGGGGGCCTTAACATTACTGCACTTGGCTGCAATGTAGGCGCGAAAATCCAATAGTTGAAACGAAATTCAGTAAACAATCAAAATGGACAGCTGGTGGATGCACAGCGCGGAACTGGGCGCCACTTGCCCCAAGGAGGCCAATGTCACCATGGCCAGTGGTTGGCCCTGGCCCGCCTGGAGACTGCACGAGCTATGGAGCCTGGGCTGGACACTGGTCAGCCAGAAATATATTCACTACTATCAGCTACTCCTGATCTTTGCCAGCAACTGGAGCCAATTGGTCAGCCAAATCTTTGGCACACTAGCACAGGATGAAGTATTCGTTTATGGACTGCAAATTTGCCTGCTGCTTCTATTCCTGTATCTGATGCACCTGCTCAGGCCTTGGAGCAGCGCAAGCGTGGTCATTGTGCCGCCCACTAGCACGCCCAGCGTCACCAAGGAGCTGAGCTGTGACTTCAACTTTGTCTCGGAGCAGGAGAAGCGCGCGGCTCAGGAGGCAGCCACGGAAGCCATGCTGGAGGTGGAGGAGAAGCGACGTCGCAAGCGGTTCACCAAGAAGCGCAACTGTGTCTCGGCCGGACCCATACTCATCGCACTGCGTCAGCAATCGCAGCGACCCAAGGCTCACAAGCGTGCCGCATTGAACTTCGAGCCTCTGTCGCCCAGGGAACGCATACTGGAGAACTATCTGGCGCCCAGGGAGCAACCTCTGACGTTTAACCTGCCGCCGACTGTTGTGGAGCAGCCGCGGGTAGAAACAATTGTCCTGGCCGCTGATCCTGTAAAAGTGGAGCCGGTGGATGTGGATTTAGTTACGTTCATGTGCGTAGGTTTTCATGGCTTGGGTTTGATGAAGACAGGAATTAATTTCATAAACTGGTTACAAATTTAATTATTGGTAACCATGAGCATCCTTTAGTTAATCAACTGATGAATTCGATTGGTTAAAGTCCGCAAACAGCAGTTCGTCTTCTTTCAAACAAGCTGTAATACTGTTATTTAAATAGCAGGATCGTCTAAGTGTGATCACTGATCATATATTAAGGAAAAGAAAAAACATTCGCGTGAATCCCTTTATATAGTTGGTAAACCAAACAGAGATGAATTTATCGTTCGTCTTTAACCAGTTAACCAATTCAACCAATACTTAGCATATTCACATGAGTTCCTTTCATTTCTGTGAAAGATTCACCTTGAATCGGATTTCAAGTCGCAATTCAAGATAATTCTAAAAAAAACCAATCCTTAATTAATCACAAACTCACCAAACTGATTTGTTTGCTTTCAGCTCGGAGCCACGCGGCACGTTGAGCACCACAGATGAAATCTACCCAGATTCGCCGGATAGCAGCCTCTACGGCTCCGACGAGGAGCAGGAGGATGCCTCGCAGTACTGCCGTGGGGGCTATCATCCGGTGGTCATTGGCGACATATTCGACAATCGGTTTCGTGTTGTGCGCAAACTCGGCTGGGGTCACTTTTCCACCGTGTGGCTGTGCCGAGATCTTAAGTGAGTAATGGTGGCAAGAAGTTGCTGGCTAACCCACTTACAATGCGTACCCTTCTACATGCAGAGATGAGAAGTATGTGGCTCTCAAGGTGGTGAAGAGTGCTCCGCATTATATAGAGACTGCAGCAGATGAGATTCGCCTGCTGGAGGCCATACGCGATGCAGATCCCCTCGATATGAAGCGGGAGCGGATCGTGCGGCTGATGAATCACTTCACGGTGCGTGGTGTGAATGGTGTGCACACCTGCCTGGTGTTCGAGGCACTTGGCTGCAGCCTGTACAAGCTGATTGTGAAGAACAACTATCAGGGCTTGGCCATTGCGCAGGTGCGCAACATCATCAAGCAGGTCCTGGAGGGACTGGACTATTTGCACAGCAAGTGCAGCATTATTCACACGGACATTAAGCCCGAGAACATACTGCTGGTTATCGACAATGCGGCGGCGATGAATCAGCAGATCGATGATGAGATCAACAGCCTGCGCGTCAAGGGCGCCGATTTTCCCGATTCGTATAGTAAGATCTAACAGCAATATATTTAGATCCGACCAAACTCTAACCCCCGCTCCTGCCTACCCGCAGTCAGCTCCATTGAGAAGCAAACGAAGACGCGTGCCAAGTGGCCGCTGATCGAACCGAATGGGTCAACGAACACGAGCAACAGCACAGCGAATAACTCGACCTCATCGACGCCACTGGCCGCCGTAGTGATGTCCTCGCTGGACAAGGACGACACGACCACATCGTCCACACTCAACTCCAACACCACCTCCTCGCTGGCCTCCAAATTCTCGAGTCTGTTGGGGGACAGCGAGTGCAATGGAGTTGGATTGATTGGCATGGGCGGCGTTGACAGTCCCATTATCGGAGGTATTACGAATTTAAGCAACCGTTATCGAGCTGAGAAGAAAATCACTGCCAAGGTGAGTCCTCACATCCCTCATATTGCTCCAATTCCCACACACTTTACAGCTCATAAACGTCAAGATGGTGTGCGTCGTGTCAGTTTAAACAATTTTGGTTGGTACAACATTCTGCACTTAACTCCACCCACAATGTTTGTACTACGTATTATGTACATAAATAACACTACAACTACAACAACATTAAGCCGGCAAAATATTCTTAATTTGATTTCATTTCCATGTTGTTTTCTTTTGAAATTTTTCATTTGGTATTCGGCATATCCACATATGCACAGTCTTCTAGTGACCACGATGAGGACACTGACACCGACACCCTCGGTGATAATAGCACCATTGCCAGCGACACGCCTACCGACCATGACGTTAGTCTATGTACAAATAGCGTTTGCCCCAATCCGGATAAGGTAAAGTCTATAGTTCCCGCCACCCTCTAGATTTGGGTACCTCTGGCCCTCGCTCGCTCGTTCGTTCTGTTAATGTTTTTGATGCTTTGCTAGCTGGGAAGTGTGGGGGGAGAGTAGACTCCTTGCACAGTAACCTCCTTTGCTCCCGCAACCTCGTGTGCTAACTGTTATACGTGCTTAGTTGAAAGAGTTCGCAACTAATCAAGCGGAATTCACATAGTTTCTTTCTTTAACATTTATTGATTTGGGGTGTAAGAAGGTGATAGATTTCAAACAAAATTAAACGAATTAATGGAATGCCTTCGCTCTATTCACTTTCTTGCTATTTTTATATCCACATTAGGGATATAAGTTCACTGTATAACCACATCTACATGGTTTCCAAAATTGAGGAATACAGTAAAATAATTAAGTAAACAGTCCTGGTTTATTTTATTAAAAAAAACTCTCCTTAATTATAAAGAAAATGTATTGCGCATCCCGGGGGATCTTTTTGATATGCAAATTCCTTAGTTTCATGAAAAAGTTAAATCTACCTTATAATATAGAATCTTTAGTTGTTCATTTACTTGTACCCACATTCTCTTTTTACATATAAGTATTCCTTAGTATAATAACAAAATAGAAGGTATAACTATGTTTTGTGTCTACTGGGTATCAAACCCATGACCTTTGCTTTAACCAAACAAAATAATAGGCTAGTTTGCGTTTGTTTACCGAATGCTTTAGCTGCGGCTTCTTTTAGAGTTTGACTAATTTTACCTGCTTTAATAATTATATACAGATATTCTATATGTTTTCTGCAAATATTTTGAACAATATCTTCCAACGATATATCATTTATACCAAACACCAAAAGTGTTAACTTTTTCAACTTAAATATAGATGTTATTTTATACAAATCAATAAAAACACAAACATGCCGAGCACACATCATAAAATACATACATTTAACTAATGAATTGAATTATCAAATGCTTTTTAATGTTTATGTGTGTTAAGCTGATGCCACAACTGGCTTTAGCTTTAGATGTTATTGTAATCACCCACACGCTTTTCGCCATTATGCTATATAGCCAAGTAACGCCTGAGATCATATTTTGTGCAGCCTTTTAATGTTCTAAATGTTGTACTGCCCTATAAAAGCTTTGAGCAGCATTTAATATCCATTCGGGAGGCAGAAACCAGGAACTTGTGATTGGAGTTCCTTTAGATATTCGACATCAGTTTAAAGGATATTGAGTGCTGAAGCTGTACGGTGATTGTTCACACAAATTAAGCATATATTAGAGCCGTTAATTTTATTAAGTGTTTTCATTGTTGGACTGCAATTGTGCAGTTCCAGCTGTGAAGACCGCATAATGAATGTCTTTTGCATTGCACCAAAAACCAAAATCGTGTATTCTTTTCTTCTTTCTTTCCTTGTGTGACCAAACTCTTAAAATAATCACATATGTAAAGCAGCTGCCCAATGCCACAGTCAGCAACTCCAATACCAATACCAATACCAACAACTCCTGCTCTACCTACACCACTGACAACTCCAATACTCAAAGCACGTGCACGTCAACGACAGATCAGAACAACACCAACAACACGCCAACGATCGATAGCAGCAACAACCCCACCACAACCACCACCCCTGCCATATCCACAAACCCAGCCCCAACCTCAACCTCAACCACATCCACCACAGCCACAGCCTCTGCATCTGCATCTGCATCTGCCTCTGCCAATGCACCACCTTCAGCTCCCAGCAGCACCACCAGCACGTGCACGTATTCGTTCACGCATCTTGTGCCAACAACAATTGCAATTGCCACATCGACAGCAACGACAACAACATTACCAACAACTGCAAGCACTGAACTGTGCCACAACAGCAACATTCGCAGTTGTGATAATAAGACAACCACAACCACAACAACAACATCAACAACTACAGCTGGCACCGCGACAACAGCAACAACAACAACAACAACACCATCAATCGCTAAACTAAATGTCAATGCCAATGCCATTCCTTCGCAGAACCAGATCCAGAGTCAAAGTCAATCCTATACGCACACGATACAATCGCTCATTAACAACAGCAATGTGAGGGTTAAGATCGCCGATCTGGGCAATGCCTGCTACGATGTGAGTTCAGATACATTCCTGCCTGTTCCCATTTCCGACTCAAATGAAAAGTAATCGGAAATGGGAACAGGCCTGAATATCTCTCTTGAGTTGATCTAAAGTTCTTTATTATTATCCCTTGGCAGTATCATCACTTTACCGAGGACATACAGACGCGACAATACCGCTCCATTGAGGTGCTGCTGGGTGCGCCCTATAACTATACCGCCGATATCTGGAGCACAGCGTGCCTGGCCTTCGAGCTGGCCACCGGTGACTATCTGTTTGATCCCCATGCTGGAGAGTCGTACAGCCGCGACGAGGATCATCTGGCGCATATTGTGGAGCTACTCGGTTCCATACCGCAGTCGGTGATACTACGTGGAAAGCATGGACTTAAGTACTTCACCAGCTATGGTAAGTGGTAAAGCAGTGAGGCTATTCAGTTAGATATTAATCCTAAGGAATTTCAACTGCAGGCAGCCTACGCAACATTACCAAACTGAAGCCCTGGAGTCTGCTGAATGTGCTTGTGGAGAAATACGACTGGGATCCCGTGGAGGCCAAGAAGTTCTCCGACTTTTTGCTGCCCATGCTCGAGTACAATCCCGTCATACGGGCCTCGGCAGCCGAATGCCTGCAGCATCCCTGGTTGGAGCAGGAGGAGTTCGTCTAGCACATTTATAGATTAGTGTAGAAGGACAGACATATAGATACAGGCAGACATAAATGCATACTTATTCGTACTCATATTTGTAGGCTTTTATATGCGAACAAGATTGTCATAGTGGAATTAATATTACGATATATTATGCTAAATTAGCGTTTAAATCAGAATGCAGAACATAAACAAGAATTTTCAGAAAGTACGGCAAGGAGTTTTCGAAGCTTTTTTAATTTAACACGATTTTTGTACTCGAGAGCTTTAAAAAAAAACGTTAAGCAAACAATGCGATTTTATTTTTAAAACAAAAAAGGGTAAACCAGCAAAAAAAACACGATTGTTTTTATGTTTTTATTTAAACTTCATATATATATATTTTTTTTTTGTATTAAGAAAACCAAAAGACAATGACGACAATTTGTAAGTCAACAGATGCCTAAACTGACTGACTGATTGCAACAAAAACAAAGAAATACAAAAAATAAACATTTTCAACCAAAACGCAAGCTAAACAAATTATAGTAATTAGTAAAATATTGAAAAGTGTGTTGATAATACAATATGTGTATAATTAATGACATTTATGTACTTAAATGTAGATAACTAACGATATTGTTACGATAAAATACAGCCCGCTTTCTAGCAGCAAGTAGTGATTGTGGTATATTTAACCAAAAATATTGTAGGACTTCAGCTGAATACGATTGTGTTTAAATTGGTTTCACTTTGAAGAGTTTCTTCGCTAGATGCTTCTTGAAAATAACATTTGTTTTCCCTTACAAAAAACTGTTTTCATTTCAGTTTCCATTCTAAAGCAATAGACTTGACTTTACTTCTTTGTGCAATAAATATATTGCCTTTCTGTTTATTTATGAATTGTTTTTAAGTGAATAGACAGCTGCGGACTTCAAACAAAGATAGTATTTACCCCAAACTAAATGCACCATTTAAAGGAGAAATAATTTTTCAAAACTTCCGCAACTTCAACAAGGTATTAAATGCAAAGATAACCAACAAAAAAAAAACAAAACAAAAAACAAATAAACATACGAGTAAATCTTGTAGTGGAATTGACAATTCTTTAATGAAATTTACACAAAATACATTCATTAAGAATAGGGAAATCGAATTCACATTGAAGAACTAAACATATTTTATTACTTACCTACAAAAAGTATTTGTACACAAACTTAAGAAGTAACATTAAACGTGACCAAATAATTTAATATTGTGGAAAATTTTTCCCAAAAAAAACCACGTAAAGAACAAAAATTAAATACACATTAAATATACACACGAGTAATAAAATAAATGCAAATACTATACGTATAATTTGCATTTGTGCAGTGAGGTTTGCAGGCAAATAAAACATACTTATCTGATGATTTGGTTTATATATGCACTTTATTTCTACTAATAATGTATAAAAATGCTGAATACTTATGCAAAGACATGATTTAGCTGGGGTATTATACCAATGGGTATAAGTTATATAAGTTTAACAATAGAATAATATACTCGTAATTCGTTAGCATAATGCATAATAATCGATTATCAGAAACTAAGTATATAAGTAAATACTCGGATAAGAATACGCGACCGAACGTCTTTTAAGATCTACAGGCCCAGGCCCAATATCTGTTCTTGCTTGTAGACACCATGATAGGCATTACGGATGAGGACGTATGGGAAGCAGGACTCCAATAGATCCATAGTAAGGAAGGGTGACTGCTTAACAATCTCATCCAGCAGCAAATAGATGGACTCGCGATTACGCGTCGCCTCTTTATCTGATTCCTGTCCCAAACGCAGCAGCGATGAGCTGGCCAAGGCCAAAAATTCCTTCATACGATCCTCCATATCGTTCTGACCGCAAATGGTGAACAGGGCGCCAAAAATGTTGTTGATGGCCGCCGCCATGCAGTGTGTGTTGTTTGAGTGGCCATCAATGGTGGCTCTGTAGAAGGAATGTTCGTTGCGTGCCAGCTTTGGTATGGATACGGCCACAAAGACCATCAGTAGACAGGCGGTCAGGTGCTCGCCCTCGTCAAATTCGGGCTTCTTTGATTTTAATGTGGTGGCTAAAGTGGGATCCACTTTGCACAGCAGACCTGCCGCCGAGGCCATTTCGGACGCGACACGTATCTGATCGCCGCCTGGCAAATGTTCCTGGAAGTCCTTGACCGAGCTAAGCAAAAATGGAATGCGTTTGTCCAGCACATCCACCAGCGCCTCGTGCACAAGATTGCGGAAGCAGATAATAACTCCAATGATAGTCATGCGCTGCAGCACACGATCCACATCCTGCAGTCGCTTGAACTGCTCCTTCATCACCTCCGGCTTGTCGAAGCTAGTGCGCAATGTGATTAGCACTTCCTTGTTGGTGCTCACCAACGACTTCAGCTCCTGCACCTGGTTGGCAATATGCCACATGAGCGTCTCGTTCAGTGTCTTGATGCCGTACGGACCCACCAGCTCGGCTAGGGCGCGCAGCTCGTTCAGATCGGAAAATTCCTGTGGATTGAATGGTACCCAGCCCTCCGGGGAGATGGGCACAAATGCTTTCTGGTTTATGGAGAACACAATGTTTCCAGCGGAGACTCGTCGGAGCAGCACCTCGCTGTACCAGGTGTTGTATAGCGCCGCAATTGTCTTCTCTCCATGAGAATCAAGTGCCTGGGTCTGTTGCAGCAGGCAGTTGTTGAACACCCGCGTGATGTCGATGTGTACGTAGTTCTCGACTGTCTGTAGAACGTTCATGTAGGCGCGTACGCTAGCTAGCAGCTCCGAGGGCTTTGCAATTTCCATTGTCTCCTGGTTGAACATCACCATGCCGACCAAGTCTCGCGAGAAACGATGCTCAAGATTCTGGCAGAGATACTCGCGCGGCGCAAAGGCAAACTCCCATACGTTGACAGTGGGGCAGTAGTTAATGGCAAAACATAGCTCCGTTAGCGCCATGTGCAGCTTGTCCATTGTGGTGAGATCCTCTCGAGTCTTGCGGTAGGATTCGTCGCCAGGCTTGCGAATGTCGTCGAAGTGCTTCGATTTGGATTTGTCCTTTTTCTTGCGAGCCGACTGCACGGAGAGAATTTTGGCGCAATGCTTGGGCAGCAAGGCGTCCGCCATGGTGCACTGCTCGTCGCATATTGTGGTTATGATGTTCTTGGCCTCCTTGGCCATTTCCTCTAGAAAGATGTTGACCACGCTCAGCGAGCGCTCGCGTATGTGGTGCCGCTCCTCCGGACACATCTCGTGTGTGCAGTTCTGGAAGTGGCTGCAGATCAACGGGAATGCTATAATATAGCGATTCTGTGCTGGAAACTCTAAGCACATGTGAAACTGATCGTCAAACATTTTGTTGTAAAAGCAAAAAATGCTCAGATCCGAGGTTTCTACTAGAATCTCATCCAGGTTTTCCACAACGCGCGTGTGAAACACCATCGCATCGAGCAGGCGAGCCAGCTCTGCATGCTCCGTGATACGCAGCGCTGCCTTGCCCACGCTCATGTACGTCTGCAAACGAAACCAGTCCAGCCGGAAGGGCCTGAAGTAGAATAGCTCGTTGTCCTCCACTTGCTTGACAGTCAGGCCAGCGGTCGTATTGTACAGCGAGCTCAATATAATGCTCTCATCCTCCGGGCACATTTGCAGACTCTGCATACGTATGTTCAGATCCGTCGCGTCGAAGCCGGACAAGTATTGCACGTAGTAGCGCTGCATTACCTGGCTATACTTGCGTACGAGGGCACGCAGCTCCTCCATGTGAAACAGCAGCTCCGGCAGCTGACGGTCTACCAGATCCTCATTGCTCTTGCCTGAAAGTAGAGCTTTGTTTAAAATGCGGCATATGACTACTGCAAGATACTAACCTTTGTGCTTCAGCAGCGGCGGATTATCGTTGTGGCGCAGCAGCCAAAGAATCTCGTCACGCGCCAGACAGAGCCCAATGAATATAAAGATAGCCTTGGGGCCCAACAGGCCCGGCTGATCGGTCATAATGAGTGCCAATTCCTTCAAAGCGGTGCGCAGGAATTTGCGACGCTCGCGATGCATTAGCGCGGCCTTCTGGACGGCCGTATTGTAGGCCTCCTTAACCTCGCCGATGCGCTTGCTGTAGCCCTTGATGCCGTCGAAGGTGGATTGAATGTACTGGTGTATCTGGAGCACCTCATCCCTGAAGAGAGCTACAACCCAGCTGCTCTCCAGCGCGGAAAGCCAGATTTTGTTTACCTCTGGATACTGGCCCAGCATTTGATGGTTCAGCAGCAGGCCAAATATGATCCAGCGGTCCATAGCCTCCAGCGATATGTACTCACAGGACATGGTGTCCGTTCGTACGGCCTTTAGCAGTATGGCCGGATTGCCCACCAGGCTGAGCTTTTGCATCTCGCGCCACTTATCCGCGGGCAGATTGCGTAGCGCATAGATGGATGTCAGCGAGCGCAAGGCATTCGTAAGCAGGCGCTGATGTGGTATGAACTCCTCAGCGAGCTTCTTCAGCGGCACCTCATAGTCGAGTATCATCTGGCCCAGGCGCGGAAAGCCTGTGTCCGCCTGGTTGTTCTGCAGCTCGAAGGCGGCATTGTACAGGCCTAAAACAGCCTTGCGATCCTCAACACGCGACAGGACAATCATCAAGGACACGTAGGTGACCACCAAATCCAAATAGTTTTTGGTTAGTTCAAAATTGAGTGTTATATCCAGGTGGATCTGGCAGGCGTCCATGGTGGTCAGCAGCTCGCACACATTGTCCTTAAAGTCCAGCAGATCAACAAAGGTGTGATAATAGAGCGATAGGCTCTTAATTATTTCCGCTTTGATGTTTACTATGGCATTCAGCCCCTTCACGTCGATGTTGGGAAAACGCTTCACGATAAATTTGATCGAGGACTCCAGGGACTTCTCGGAGAGAAAGCCCGGCTTGGACTTGGTGTCTCCGCATGCCTTCTTTATGTTGTAGATTCGCGTCAATATTCCCAGCCCACGATCATTCAAAATGATCAACTTTTCAGCTATCTTTTGCTGATTGGGAAAAATTGGGCGTGCCATCGTTTTCGATTGGGACTCGTTTCACACACGCGAACGTTGTTTTGGAGTCTGCTAATAGCAAGTATTAAATAGCGTTAAGTACGCCAAATTGTACAGCTTTCAAAAGTGCCCACTTATCCGTATTTATTGCACTTTATTATTGTATATTTCCATTTAATGTTGTGGGCTGGTGTTTATTATGCAGTGTGACCGAATCTGGAAAGCAAGATATTGTATGTCTTTTTCTACATCGCGCATTTCTTCTTTTTTTAGGAACTTTATGTATGCAACAAACAACATTTACTACTCCTTCATGCACCGCCAAAACGGCTATCCAGAGTAATGAGCGAAAATTGAAGAGTTTCGACAAAAACCGAAATTCTGGTACACAATTTTCAAATCTCAGCATTCCATTTCTTCCCCTAGCGGCGCGCAGCAATCCAATGCTTTGATTTTTTTGGAACGCCGCTGATTTTATTTCGTTTACAGCGACAAAAACTTAACATTTCACTTAGCTGTTATTGACAGAGGCATATACACAGTGCAATCAAGTAAATCGCTTAAGTGCACAGCTGGTATATAATATTGATTTTAACAAGTAAGTAATGTTATAAGAATGGTTATAAATAATTAACTTATAATCATTAACTTATAATATCACTTGAATGTTAAAAAATAAACATTTTACACAGCCAGTTATTTGAATAGAAGTTCACAGGTTGGGAGCGACTCGTGGAGAGTTTAGTATTAAATACGTGTTACTGTAACAGATAAAAAATACTTGTTGGTAATAAGTATTCTGCACTATGGCACTGAGAATATGATTTAATTCTCAGTGACTATGTGAAATTTGCTAACATAAGGATTAAAAACTATATAACTAGAGTTTTTCTGTGTGTTATTAATAAGTGGGATGTATATTGTGGTTTATAAATTAATAAATTATTGCAAAAAAACATACTATCATTGTCACTACATTACTGTCACTGATATATCACAGTCATATAGGGAAAAGATTAATTAAACAGTAATGCCCTTAACTTTTTGCCTGCTGTAATCGTTTTATCGAGAACCTCGATAAGTTCGCAACAATTTGAGAGCGGTGCATTCGATGAGCACATGTTGTTGCCATCACGGCAATTTTCGCACAAGTTAGTTCAAGTTTCAAAATAAAAGGTGAGAATTAACATTTGATTAAAGTCAAAAAGTGGAACTCATATACAAAGTCTGACAGAAATGAGCGCCGCAAGGAAACTAGAACGCGGCGACGTTTGCCGCGTGCCGGAAAACATCAACTTTCCGGCGGAGGAAGAGAATGTACTGAAGCAATGGCGTGAAGAAAAGATTTTCGAAAAGTGCAGTCAGCTCTCGAAGGGAAAGCCCAAGTAAGTATTGTGGTGGATTACATCAGCCAGATGTACACACTTACAATTTTCATATTTAGATACACGTTCTACGATGGACCGCCGTTTGCGACCGGTCTGCCCCATTATGGGCACATCCTGGCCGGTACCATTAAGGACATTGTTACGCGATATGCCTACCAGCAGGGATACCATGTGGATCGTCGCTTTGGCTGGGATTGCCACGGCCTGCCCGTGGAGTTTGAAATCGACAAGCTGCTGAACATCAAGGGGCCGGAGGATGTGGCCAAGATGGGCATTAAGGCATACAATACCGAGTGCCGAAAGATTGTGATGCGGTATTCCGATGAGTGGGAGAGCATTGTGACGCGTGTGGGTCGCTGGATTGATTTTAAGAACGACTACAAGACCTTGTATCCCTGGTACATGGAGTCCATTTGGTGGATATTCAAGCAGCTCTGCGATAAGGGACTCGTCTATCAGGGCGTCAAGGTTATGCCCTACTCGACTGCCTGCACCACTTCGCTGTCGAACTTTGAGGCTAATCAGAACTACAAGGAGGTCGTTGATCCGTGCGTGGTCGTTGCACTCGAAGCTGTATCGCTGCCCAACACCTACTTCCTGGTGTGGACCACCACACCCTGGACATTGCCATCGAATTTCGCCTGCTGTGTGCATCCCACAATGACCTATGTCAAGGTATGTACACGATTATGTGGCAGGCCAGACCTTATTCAATTTTTAAATACCCGTTTATTTACTACAGGTGCGCGATGTGAAAAGCGATCGCCTGTTTATATTGGCGGAGTCGCGGCTGTCCTACGTCTTTAAGACGGAGGCGGAGTACGAGCTGAAGGAGAAGTTTGCTGGCCAAACTCTCAAGGGTCTGCACTACAAGCCGCTGTACCCATACTTTGCCAAACGTGGCGCCGAGGTGAAGGCGCACCGTGTGCTAGTGGATGATTATGTTACAGAGGACTCTGGTACTGGTATTGTCCACAGTGCGCCTTACTTTGGCGAGGACGATTTCCGCATCTGCCTGGCGGCAGGCATCATCACCAAGTCAAGCGAGGTGGTTTGCCCCGTCGACGAAGCCGGGCGGTTTACCTCAGAGGTGACCGACTTTGCGGGCCAGTACGTCAAGGATGCGGACAAGAACATAATAGCTAGCCTAAAGGCGAGCGGCAATTTGGTGTCGAGTGGGCAGGTTAAGCATAGCTACCCCTTCTGCTGGCGTTCGGATACGCCGTTGATCTACAAGGCGGTGCCCTCCTGGTTTGTGCGCGTCGAGCACATGTCCAAGAACCTGCTAGCCTGCAGCTCTCAGACCTATTGGGTGCCGGACTTTGTGAAAGAGAAGCGTTTCGGCAACTGGCTCAAGGATGCCAGAGATTGGGCGGTAAGTTGAATCAATCGATGTTCATATTTATTTATATATATAAAAGCGTTCGTCTTGACTGACAGGGTGACTGACTGTCCGTAAGAGCTAGAATACTGAAATTTTTACAGTAGGTTTCATTTATAAGGCGGGGTTTTGTGAAATTCAACACACAAGCGTGCAAAATTGCGGAAAACTGTTGTATGAAACTTTTTTTCACAATCCAATCGTGTTCAAACATCTTTTTTATTTTCATTTTATTCATTATTTCACCGATTTCGGAAAATCCACCCCCATGGGCGGAAAATTGGTGTGTCAAAGTTGTATGCGCAAAAGTCTAATTTTCGTCCCATCACCTTCAAATTAATTTTCTAAGCTTTTACGTAAAATAATTCGATGTGTGTCTCAAGGATTTTGGAAAATTCACTCACACGGTCGGCAAATTAGTGAAAAACTCTGTCATTCGACATTTTTAATTGTCTTGCGATTGGCTTCAAACTCATTTTCATGTTTATACGCAAAGACATAATAGGCGCAGGTCTCAAAGATTTTGGAAAGCTTACCCCCAAGGTCGGAAAATTCGCGGAAAACTGTTTTCAAACGAAACTCTTAATTATTTCATTAATTAATTAATCATTTAATTATTTGACACGTGTATCACCATTTTGGAAGATTTACCTCCATGGTCGGAAAATTTGTGGAAAACTCTGGCATTCGACATTTTGAAATTTCATGCGATTGGCTTCAAATTCATTTTCAACGTCCTACACAATAATGTTAAAGGGACGCACAAAAACTTTGGAAAATCTACCCCCAAGTTCGGAAAATTCGCGGCAAACTGGTGTATAATACAACTTTTTTGATTATCGTCCGATTGGCTTCAAACTCATTTTCAAAGCTCTGCACATTGAATAATTTGACACAAGTGCTCCCGTTTATGGAAAATGCACGTCCACGGCCGGAAAAGTGGTGAACTCTGGAATGCAGAACTTTAGTTTTTCAGGCGATTGGCTTCATAGTAATTTCCAAATCTACTTTGGGGGTCAACACAATTTCATTTGGCATGTAGCTCAACTATTTGGGAACGTATACGTATTTCTTACGATTGAAGAAAGTAATCAAATTAAACATAATGCATTTCAATCTAAATATTTTGTCATATATTTACACACCTCCACATAAAGATTTCGCGCAATCGCTACTGGGGCACACCTATACCCATCTGGCGCTCCCCGAGCGGTGATGAGACCGTGGTCATTGGCAGCATTAAACAGCTGGCGGAGCTGTCCGGCGTGCAGGTGACTGATCTGCATCGCGAGACTGTGGATGACATTGAGATACCATCAGCGGTGCCCGGAAACCCGCCACTGCGCAGGATTTCGCCCGTCTTTGACTGCTGGTTTGAGTCCGGCTCAATGCCTTTCGCGCAGCAACATTTTCCGTTCGAGAACGAGAAGGACTTTATGGTCAACTTCCCTGCGGACTTCATTGCAGAGGGCATTGATCAGACACGTGGCTGGTTCTACACGCTCTTGGTTATATCGACGGCGTTATTTGATAAGGCGCCATTTAAAAACCTCATTGCCAACGGCTTGGTTCTGGCCTCCGATGGGCAGAAGATGTCCAAGCGCAAGAAGAACTACCCGGATCCCATGGACGTGGTTCATAAGTACGGTGCTGATGCTCTCCGTCTCTATCTAATCAACTCGCCGGTGGTGCGAGCGGAAAGCCTGCGCTTCAAGGAGGAGGGCGTGCGTGACGTAATCAAGGATGTATTCTTGCCCTGGTACAATGCCTACCGTTTCCTGCTGCAGAACATTGTGCGCTACGAGAAGGAAGACCTGAACGGCAAGGCACAGTACAGCTATGAGCGGACGCGCCATCTGCAAAACATGGAGCATGCCTCGGTCATCGACGTGTGGATCCTTTCGTTTAAGGAGTCTCTGTTAGAGTTCTTTGCCACAGAGATGAAAATGTACCGCCTTTACACTGTAGTGCCCAAGCTGACCAAGTTTATAGATCAGCTGACCAACTGGTGAGACAACTATCAAGATTGCTAATTTTTGTACTCCATGCTTAACGTTTTCTTAAAGGTATGTCCGGTTAAACCGTCGCCGTATCAAGGGCGAGATGGGCGCCCAGCAATGTATTCAATCGCTAGATACCCTCTACGATGTGTTGTACACGATGGTTAAGATGATGGCGCCCTTCACTCCATACCTAACCGAATACATATTCCAGCGGCTGGTGCTTTTCCAGCCTCCTGGCACCTTGGAGCACGTCGACTCGGTACACTACCAAATGATGCCCGTCAGCCAGCGTAAGTTCATCCGCAGCGACATCGAGCGCTCCGTGGCATTGATGCAGTCTGTCGTTGAGCTCGGTCGCGTTATGCGTGACCGTCGCACACTGCCAGTCAAGTATCCCATTTCGGAAATCATTGTTATACACAAGGACCAGAAAACTCTGGAGGAGATCAATAGCCTGCAGGACTTTATACTCAGCGAGCTGAATGTGCGTAAGCTAACGCTGAGTTCAGATAAGGAAAAATATGGAGTGACGCTGCGAGCGGAACCAGACCACAAGGTGAGCATGTAAATCGATTGATAACCATAGATAATTCTAACTCTTATTTTTATTATTATTAGACGCTGGGCCAACGCTTGAAGGGCAACTTCAAGGCTGTGATGGCCGCCATCAAGGAACTTAAGGATGACGAGATTCAGAAGCAAGTTGCCCAGGGCTACTTTAGCATATTGGATCAGCGCGTTGAACTGGATGAAGTGCGCATCATTTACTGTACCTCTGACAAGGTGGGCGGAAACTTTGAGGCACACAGTGACAACGAAGTGCTCGTTCTACTGGACATGACGCCCAATGAGGAACTGCTCGAAGAAGGCTTGGCACGCGAAATTATCAATCGCGTGCAAAAACTGAAGAAGAAGGCGCAGCTTATACCAACGGATCCTGTCATTATTTACTACGCCCTTGAAAACAATGCTGGTAAAAGGAAGCTCAGGAGGTTCTGTCCCAGCTTCAAAAGGTGCTGGTCAACTATACGTCTATGATAAAGGAGCCGTTAAATCGGAGTTTATACCATTTAACGAAAAGCAGGCGGCCTCAAAACGCCTTATTATCAGTGAGCTTGTGGACCTTAAAGGTGTACAGCTAAATTTGACCATTTGTTCAGCGGAGGAACTGCAGCTGCCCAGTCTTCCGTGGCTCAATGTAATCCTAGGTGCCGAGCTGAAACCGCGCTTCACCACCAGCAACAAGGGGTCTATTCTGCTGCAGCATAGTGGCAACAAACAGTTCATCACGCTGCCCACGCTGCGTAGTGAGCTGGAAGTGCTATTTGGACTCTACGGTATCAGTTACAACATTTATGTGGTGGATCAGCAGCAGAAAGTCAGCGAGCTTCAAGCTATCGATAAAAGCCTTAACGGGAAGCTACTTGTTCTTGCTCGCAATCCGGATGCAGTAAGCCAAGCACAAGACTACAAGCCAGCCCCGGCGCCTTATTCTAATTTTGAAAACCGGCCGTCTGGTCACACTGTCTTTATTGAGAATCCCAAGGGTCACAGCCTATTGTAATGCAAAAAATCTAAAGAAAATGGCATGTTGTATTAACATATTGTAAACTGATTGATGAAATAAAAAACTTTTTAAAAGAGTTTCCAAGCTTGTTTTACTAAAACTTCTAAGTTTCTTAGCAGTAAACAGCTGAATCGCGGTCCACGATCACTTTCGTTTTAGAAATTTTAAAAATTATGTTTTAATTGTAACAACAATTGGCACCATCACCCCCGACTCCGCAAATAAGGGGGGTACTTTCGATTGAAACGATCTTACTTGTTGCTCCCTGTACCCATAAATTGGTTAAAAAGGGGTTACTAAATCTGTGGAAATGTATGTAACAGGCAGAAGAAGACATCTCCGACCCTATATATTCTTGATCAGTATCTAAAGAGAAATCGATTTGGCCATGTCCGTCTGTCGGTTCGTCTGTATGAACGCGTTGATCTCAGCAACTATAAGAGCTAGAGACACCAAATTTGGAATGTAGGTTCGTGTATACCATATGCAGATCAAGTGTGTTTCCAATTTCAGATTTATCCCGCCGCTCCCCTCCCTCGATAAAAACGTTTTATATCAACAATTTTAAAGATATACTTTGGAAATTGCCTAAATTTCAAGTCGATCGGATAATAAAGATAGGAAATATCAAATAAATAAGCACGGAAGTTATTCACGGAAGAAGATTCAGTACTGCAGCGCGGGAAGTAGCACAGCCAACACTTACAAATTGTGTGTGTGCGACTTTGTGTATGTGTAAGTGTACGAAGATGCGATCGGAAATTTTTGACCTGGGTACAGAGAGTTTTGTAGTCGGATATACTTGACTATAGCATTCTTAATTGTTTTATACTCAATTTACTCTATTAATTGTTAAGAATCGCAGAAATAGGAAATTGTCTAGGACTCCCATCAATTCTTGAGAATCGCAGAGAATTGCACCCACACATGTTAAACATGTTAAACAAGTGAAAATGCTCTAGTCGAGTATACTCGACTACGAAACTCCCTGTAACAGTGGAGTAGATTGTTTTTTCCAAAAGAGGGGTAAGGATTCTGCAAATTTACAATTTTCTTTTGATTTTTTTTGGTCTTTCCATTTTGCTCATATTTAATTAATTCTAAAATACTTAAATGTATCTTGACAGAATAATATCAAGTTTTAAAAATTCTTTGCACAGCCCAAATCGAAAGAGCAGCGAGCTGGAAGACGACGTTTTGGGAAATTCCAACCTGCAAAATCGCGGAAAACTGTTGTGGGACTTTTTTGTTTATCATCCAATAGGCTTCCAACTCATTTTCATGGATCTGTACAAAAAATCATTTGACCCATATCCATGATCCCCCAAATCCCCTCTATCTACGCCCCTGTATCTGGATATCTGACTGCATATTATGTATATTGAATAATCATGAAAAATGTTTTTATTAGTAAATCGATCGTTTTGATAACGAAGGAACAGGACCCATACAATTCGGGTTTGCATTCAAACTATGGTCAAAAGTGCAAATATCTGACTGGGCATATTCATTATAACACCAAAATGATCATCATTTCTATGCAGTTCTGGTAATACAATTTTAATATTCTCTTATTTCAGATTACTACTGCAAATTAAAAAATTCATAAGAAGCGGAATATAAGAAATATACTTTTGGATTTTTAGTATATTTAATAACATTTTAAATAAAAGTATTTTAGAACTGTCTTAATTTATTTGGTGTTGGGAGGAAGGTTAAAGAAAGCAGGAGTAAGATTTGGTCGAAAAATATATATATTCTTTTAAAAGAATCGGTTAGGGCAGATAAATCTTTGCCAAAAGAGATTTTTCAACATTTTTCCTTTTAGGCAGCAGATTTTAAAACAAAACAAGAAAGAGCGGCTATCTTCAAGTGCCGAAGCTATATACAATAGCTGCAATGTTTATTTTACAAAACTTAATTTTTGTCTGATTGCTCCTGTGTTCCGATTTTGATCAAATTATAGGAAACTATTTGAAGTATTATAAAACTCTCACTTAGTTTGGATGAAATATTTGTATAAACAAAAAGTTTGATATAGTGAAATAGTGATCTGATTTTGACCAAATTTGGCGAGATTATATAAACTCTCTAGAGTCTCGGCTCGGCTTTTGCCGCCTGCAGCAAAAAGAAGGGTCTGTGCCAAGTTTCATTACGATAGCTTTAAAACTGAGAGACTAGTTCCAATAGAAACAGACGGACAGACGGACATGGCTATATCGACTCGGCTATTCATGCTGATCCAGAATATATATACTTTGTTGGGTCGGAAACGTCTCCTTCTGTCCATTACACATTTCGAAACAAAATTATTATACCCTCTGCTAGGGTATAAAAACGTCCAACTATTATTTTATTTAAATTAAAAAAATTAAAGTTTACTTTTGAGCCGCTACTCAAATCAGGCCATAATAAAATGAAAACATTATTTTAGGCTTATTGCTAAAAGGCTTACAGCATTATAACAGATGCTTACCAGTAAGTTAATAAAAGGTTAACTGAATTTGAACAGCATTTGTGGGTCCATTTTTCTGGTACATTATGTTAAGTTGCTGTTAACGTAATGTTAACTTTCTGTTGACCATCTGATAACAGGCTGTTATTATTCTGCTAACAGTTATGCAAACCTACTGTTAGCATTAGCTATTAACAGAGCAATGTTAAATACAGCGACTGTTACACTAAGCATAAACTGTTATACATATCAAAAACTGTTATATTTAACGACCTTCTGATGATTTCTGTTCGCCTCGTATTTAAAGCATTTTGACTTTAATTTTTTTTTCTTTGTTTGTTTATATTGAGTAAACTAGCGAACTGCAACCTTTTGCTGAGAGATAGCTTGCATCCTGCCGAAGTCGAAGATGTAACGATAAGGACCAAGGTCCTTGAAGGAACTGAGAAATACAGACTTTTCTGAGTACAGAAAATTGGCCATATCTCGAGGATCCTTGTGAGTCCTGTGCCAGATAACTTGTCACGACCAGGGCTACCAACTGGCCAAAGGACATTCGAATCATCCCTGTAGTTTCCAACTTATCGAGGATTTTGCATATTTGGTCAGTATCCTTCGTCCCTCCGAATAAAAACTTTCAAGTCGATGATTCTTAGATGACCCCATTATCCTTGAATGCCAATCGATAAAGGAGGTACTTTCGATCTTAACGCAACAAAATCCTTTCAAAATCTTCAAGGATATGGCGAAATGGGAATTATTTCACTGAAAATGCTAATCTCCTTGTGCCAATTAAATTTGTGTTGCATACTTTTAGTTGCTATGCTTAAATTAAATTATCTTGAAGCATTAAACTATTAGATATATCTCGGGCCTATCTTGAAGGATTTTGAAAGGACATATATTTTTGTACTCGTACGAATGAGGACTATCGATTGGCATTCAAGGATTTTCAGGAACCTACCGAAAAAAACACTTCAAATTTTTGCAAGGGGGTTGCTCAGAAAAAAGGATACAAATTCACAAAATCGCCTGTATCTCGCTCATTTCAAGGACGATTTTAATGTCCTTTTGCTGAGAGATAGCTTTCATCCTGCCAAATCCGAAGATGTAACGATAAGGACGAAGGTCCTTCCAGGAGCTGAGAAATAGAGACTTTTCTGTGTACAGAAAATTGGCCATATCTCGGCCGTATCCTGGAGGATCCTTGTGAGTCCTGTGCCAGATAACTTGTCACGACCAGGGCTACCAACTGGCCAAAGGACATTCGAATCATCCCTGTAGTTTCCAACTTATCGAGGATTTTGTATTCTTGTCCATTTTCCTTCGTCCCTCCGAATAAAAACTTTCAAGTCGATGATTCTTAGATGACCCCATTATCCTTGAATGCCAATCGATAAAGGAGGTACTTTCGATCTTAACGCAACAAAATCCTTTCAAAATCTTCAAGGATATGGCGAAATGGGAATTATTTCACTGAAAATGCTAATCTCCTTGTGCCAATTAAATTTGTGTTGCATACTTTTAGTTGCTATGCTTAAATTAAATTATCTTGAAGCATTAAACTATTAGATATATCTCGGGCCTATCTTGAAGGATTTTGAAAGGACATATATTTTTGTACTCGTACGAATGAGGACTATCGATTGGCATTCAAGGATTTTCAGGAACCTACCGAAAAAAACACTTCAAATTTTTGCAAGGGGGTTGCTCAGAAAAAAGGATACAAATTCACAAAATCGCCTGTATCTCGCTCATTTCAAGGACGATTTTAATGTCCTTTTGCTGAGAGATAGCTTTCATCCTGCCAAATCCGAAGATGTAACGATAAGGACGAAGGTCCTTCCAGGAGCTGAGAAATAGAGACTTTTCTGTGTACAGAAAATTGGCCATATCTCGGCCGTATCCTGGAGGATCCTTGTGAGTCCTGTGCCAGATAACTTGTCACGACCAGGGCTACCAACTGGCCAAAGGACATTCGAATCATCCCTGTAGTTTCCAACTTATCGAGGATTTTGTATTCTTGTCCATTTTCCTTCGTCCCTCCGAATAAAAACTTTCAAGTCGATGATTCTTAGATGACCCCATTATCCTTGAATGCCAATCGGTAAAGGAGGTACTTTCGATCCTAACGCAACAAATCCTTTCAAAATCTTCAAAGATATGGCGAAATGGGAGTTATTTTACTGAAAATGCTAATCTCCTTGTGCCAACTAAATTTGTGTTGCATACTTTTAGTTGCTATGATTTTTGATTTGGCCAACGCGGAAGATATATGTAATTTGGCTGCGTCAAAATGCTTTAAATACCAGGCGAACAGAAATCATCAGAAGGTCGTTAAATATAACAGTTTCTGATTAATATAACAGTTTCTGATTAGTATAACAGTCGCTGCATTTAACATTGCTCTGTTAATAACAGAATGTTGATTTATTTTTGTATTTGATATTTCCTATCTTTATTATCCGACAGACTTGAAATTTGGACAAATACGAGTGACCAAACTATTATACATGCCAAATCCCAAGGCTATATCTTTAAAATTGTTGGTATGAAACGTTTTTATCGAATTGCGTGAGAACGGGGGATAAATCTGAAATTGGAAACGAAACGAATCTACTTTCCAAATTTGGATGGCCAGATCGAAACCTCTTTTGATACTGATCAAGAATATATACACTTTATAGGGTCGGAGATGTCTCCTTTAGTACCCCCTTCTTACCCATTGTATGGGTACATGGAGTTAAAAGACATTTGCATGGCTTTTACCACTAAATGTTGAAAACTGCAAAGAAGGGCGAACAGCAGTGGACCTTTTAATTTAGGAACCTAGGCCTCCAATCAATTCTTGAGAATCGCAGAGAAGGGCGAACATTAGACTATAGCTCACACACCTATATAGCTGCAGTCACCAAATTGGCCATACAGACTACTGATTTTCCTTCCCCTCCATTCAGTGAATAATATGTATATTGTGAAAATAACGACACTACAAATATTGTTTTTTTTGTAATTTTTTATTTTTATTGAAATCGCTTTTTATTCGTTATATTATTAGATATTATATATGGTTTTATCATATATATCGACTTGCCATAAATGTGTGTATTATTTGTTTGTTCTCTGTTTTGCGTACGAGTATCTTTTGTTGTTCAATTTATATTATGTTTATTAGATTAGCTTTACTCTGCATAACTCATGCAGTGATGTTCGGGACAATTTCGTACATTTATTACAAGTATTGTTCATAATTTATATAATTTCAAAGTGTTATCATTTTGCTCTATCAACGGCTCTCGGCTATAAGTGTGTCAGTATCAGTACATAAGTAATCTAAACATAAGTTTAACGAATTGTATATTGTTGCCTCTGCATTTATTGAAAAATGTACACTTCGTTTTGAAGAACAAAAGATACTGAGTAAATTGAAGCACAATTGAGTAGACGTAGATACATATATCTTTCTTTCAGTCACAATTTTTGTTTTTAGCTGATTTCAATAATATCATTTTATGTTTTTGGTTAATATAATGCTGCTTAATTTTACTACATATACATTTATATACGTTTGCTGCATTTATACAATTCGTTTTGTGTAAAATAGTATGTTATATCATTTTGGAAAACATGAAAATTTGGTTTTCTTTATGCTTTTCTTTACACAACATTTCCGCATGTCACCATCGATGCATACATATATTTGAGTTTCGTTTTGTTTTCTTTGCTTAGATTTAATGTTTCAATGTTTATTATATGTTTCCATTTTATTTATAATTTTATTTAATAAAATTACTAACACTTTAGCTAATTCCTACGTTTTATTTCCAACTCTTTTCCCACTTTCACATTAGTTAAGTGCTATTTTTCGTTTTTATGAGTTTCATCTTTAGCCTAATCCTTAGTGAAGATGTGTAGTTGAGTGTGTCTATATTACAAGGTGTGTTCCGTATGGGGGTCTGTGTGTTATTTTATGTTCAAGACTTAAATATGCGTACTTAGCTTAAATGCTAGTTTATTTATATCTCAATAGTCAATAGTTTAGTTTCAGTTATAAATAGTTTAATAATATGAATAATTATAAACAAAAACACTTAAGCAAAGTGCCAAAGTCAAAGACAGGATTTTGAGAGTGGTTAAAAAAATATGTGCAATTAAAAGATGCAATAATCAAAAATAAATTTATAAAAAAATCAAAAATGAATTAGGATCAAGCTTATTCTAGCATTGGATTAAAGGCATTATAAACTTTTACAAATTAACATGGCAAAAATGTTAAACTAAATATTGCATTTTAAAAAACTAAATTCCTAATAGACTAACTTTAAAAAAATGAATGAGTAAAGTACTTTGCTGTTTTAAACGTTCGGTTCGATATTCTTTACTTCGATCTTTCATTTTTGCAACATTTCAAGTTGTGAAATGAAATGTTTAGAAATATATCACAATTTGTAAAAAGTATTAATGCATTTGCCTTCGAAATAATTAAACCGTCGAATGTTAAAAAATCAGTGGAAAATATAGTAGAGTATTGGAGTAAGTATGTGTTTTGGTAATAAGGGTAGCTGACATAAGATTCTTTTGATTTTTGGCTGTCGAACTTAAGTAGACGCGTTTTGAGTAAATTCGAGCATTCGTTTAAAATATGAGTTAAATGAGTTGCAGTATGTACGCATGTCTAAAACATAAAAGGGTTTTTTGACAAATTAAAATAACGCGTTGAGTTTTAAAGCATATTTAAGTATTTGTTTATATGTATGTTTGTATATACAAAGCATTTATGAAAGTGAAGCAGCTTTTTAAGTTCGTTTTACCATATGAGTATGGGCTAGGCTAGAGGATACTATTTGTTTTTGTTTTTCCTTCAGTTGTTATCATTTGCTGTGGATTCTATCAACTTTTTACATTAATTTATGATTTATATTAATATTTTACTTATTTGCATATGCATATTTTTGTTTTTTCTTGTGTAATACTTGTTTGACATCGAATGCAACTGGCTAATTAGACTTCTGTATACTAAACACAAAAGGCGATTTTACTTGGGATCTCGGCCTCCAAGCAACACATTGCCTGTCAAAGAATTATACAGTTTTTAATCAACTCCCATCTCTATACAAATCTATATGCCTGAAGTATATTATTTATTATTTACGCCTTCTTCTTGTTATATACTCGTATGTTGCATTATTAGCCTGGTTCTCTAGGGAACCCAAAAAAGCTTGCTTTGCATATGATTTTCAATTTTTAAAAAATTACATTAAATGTTACACGTGGACTAAACATATGCCTATTGGTAGCTTAAACTCAACATCAACATACATACATATTTTTGTTCCTGTGTACATACATATATAGAAATTTACGTGGCTTGCTGGTTTGTCTTCGATATTTCGAGGGTTGCATTGTGACTAATATTAAACTTTAAACGCGATTAAAGTTTATATTAATTAGTTAAGTTAAAGTGTATTGTGTTGTTGTGTATTGTGCTTATCGCTGATGTAGTATTTCACCTAAGTAATTACAAAAACTGCTCCTCAGCTGCCTCGCTGCTCTTCTTCTGGGCAGCCTTTCCCACTGCTATTAGGTAGTCCTCTGGCCCGTCATACTCTTCCATTGCTTCGTCGCCAGCTTCACTCTCCAGCTCCTCCTCCACTCACGCACTCAAATCTGCATATTTCTGCTGTCGCCGATTGGAGCTACTCCTGTGGCTGCTGCCAGTCTTGCGGCGCTTCCGCTTGGCATCGCGTTGGAAGGCCACATTACCGGGATCATCTGCCAGCTGTGGGTACTTGTGTATGCTGTGTATGTCTATGCCTATCCAGCCATCGACGTCACCATGTTGTATGAGCTCTTCCTTTTCCTCCTCTGTCCAGTCGCCACGACCCTGGAAACCAGCTGCAACCAGCTGCTTCTCCAGCTCCCAGGCGCGCTCAACCGCTCGCTTGTGGGCGTGCTTCAGAATGCGATGTCGTTCCTGCTCGGGATCTACGCCATACTTGATGATGACTACTGCCTCGGGGCCATGCAGTCGGAGTTCCTTTGCAGCACTGCCACCATGATCGCTGATCTCGTGCGTTGATATGTTAAACATGCCACCCAGGCGACGCAGCTCCTCGTTATCGTCACGCAGCTTCAAAACGTTATCCTTGACAAAGTAGAATACGTCTTGATCATGGATGCTGAAGTGCAGATCCAAGAAGTACGAGTTGTTGAAGACGGAGCTCACTACGTCCTGTACAACGCTGTTGGAACCATCCACCACGCTGACTAAAGCGCGTCCTCCAATCCTCGACAGCAGTACACCTTCGCCGAAGACGGCCCGACGATAGCTGACACGTGGCAGAAGATTTCGCATCTTGGGCTCCATTTTGAGCAGTGGTTTTGGCGCAAAATCAAAGTCGCTGAACTTCTCGTTGGTCTTCTCCACGATGCACTCCAAACCAGAGATTACACCAAAATCTGGCGCAAGAGTGTTCGACTTGATGGAAGCCTGTGGTGTATACTGAGACATCTTTGTGTACCTGTTGCTCTGCATATTGTTTAGTTCGTAGCCGAAAAGCTGCAGCCAGGCGTCCAGATCGATCATGTAGTTCTGTGGCTTATTACGATTAATGGGATCGTTGTTGTGGTAGCGATAGATAAATACATCGGTGGGGTTTGACATTTCGGTGGCTAGGGTTTCCCAAAGTGGTGTCATCCATTGACCCACATGTGGATCGTATTGTCGCTGTTCCGTGTAGACGAGTTTAGTATGAGGATCAATAAGACCACCATGGAAATCAATGGGCACAAAGAAGTCGGGCTTGGTGTCCTTGATAACGCGCCCAAATGGCGTGCGCTTCACCTCCTTCACAATGCCCTGGTTCATGTCGAAGAAGGCTAGTGGAGAACCATTTTGATCAGTGGCCACATAGTATCGTTGATCGGCATTTTCCATTGCGATCAGCATGTCGCGATCGTCATAATAGAACTTCATTGTCTTCTCCAATTTGGGGAAGTGCACGTGTGTGACCAGCATCGGTGTTTTGGGATTCGCATAGTAGTATTGTGTGACGTTGCCCTTGCTGTCGTGCCAGGCCACGAGGCGGCTGCGGTCATCGTAGTAGTACCAGCTTTGGAAACGATCCCGCTCGAAGGCGTGGATCAGTTGACCTCGATTGTTGTACCTGTACTTCTGCTCACCACGGCGGACAACAAATCCGCGTGCATCGTAATTGTTGAACTCAGCTTCGCTCACCTTGATGACTCTGTCGCCAATGTCATAGCCAAGGTTAGTCTTTTCGCCCTGATCGACAATACCCACAGTGTTGCCGTTTTCGTCGTACAGATACTTCCAGTTGTTGGTGCCCAGAACCTCAATGACGTGTCCGTCCGCATTGTAGTTAATCTTATCAAAGGCCGTTGACCTGCCAAAGGTTGTCTTCTGCGATTTGATGCGATTGCGCAGATCATAGTCAAGTTCCAAGCGGAATACGTCAATGCTCTTGATGTTCATTAGAACGCTCTTAACGCGACCATGTTGATCATAGTCCACAATGGCAAAGAACTGCTTGGCTGAGTCCTGAATCACCGTACGATTGAAAGCATTGCGTGTGATCTTCAAATCCTGCACAACTTCCAGCTGGCCCAGGTTCTGACTGTACTTGTAGCGGGTGGTCGGCAGCTCCTTGTCATCAATTGCCATCTCAATACCGCTCAAACGTGCATTACCATCGTAGGCATACTTGTAGTGAGCCGACGCCAGGGAGTTCTTTGAGCCGAACCTTAGCTTCTCGTCCTTTAGGATACCTGCGTGGTACTTGAACTCGCGGCGCAGCTCGAAGCCAGGCTCCTGCACTTCGACGGACTTCACCAGACTATTAGTTTCTTGATAAGTGTAGTGGGTACTGGAAAGTCCTGCTAGTATGGTTTCTAGTCGTCCTGCAGCGTCATGTACAAAGGCAACTTTTCCCGACTGATGCGGATGTATTTTTGCAAGTATTTGGCCCTCATCGTTATAAAGAATCTCAAACGGATGTCTGTTAATGGGCGAGTAGTACTGATACTTGAAGAAGCCCAACGATGTCTGCAGCGAGAAGGAGTGTATGTGACCTCTGGGTGTTGTCAAACTCTGCAGGGCGCCAGCATCATCATATTGCAGTAGATAGTCGGATCGCCTTGGTGTGGTTACTTTAAGGGGCAGTGAGCCAAACATGTCCTTGAAGGTATATACCATGGAAGAGCCATCGCCATACTTGATCTCATTTAAGCGTCCATTGCGATCGAAGGTGTAGGCCTCTTGCAACACACCCCATTTCCAGCTAACCAATCGCCCAAATCGATCGTATTCCAGATCAACATCGGCATAATCGCCCGACTGCGGGCGGAAGCTCACAGGACGTGAGGTGCGATCGTAGGTAACATTGAGAAGCTCCTGCTTGTCATCGACCATCACCACCACCGACTGCGTCTCACGATCGTATTCCAGGGTCAGCACATTATCTCCATTGACTCGCAGCTTGCGGCCCACTTCGGTGACCGGGCGTGGAGCTCCTTTGTTTTGTTTGCCCTGCTGTGGAGGCTGCTGACGTCGCACAAAGTAACGCCATTCAAATCGGTTGGCCAAGTCTCCGGCAATCTCTGTACGCTGCTTCGCTGGCACTGGATAGCTCTCGCCCAAAAGGGGGCTCTGTTCGGCCAGAATTGTATAGGGTACCACTTCCATTTGTAGATTGTGTCCCCAGGGTGTGATGCTTGTCGTGGAACCGTCCATATCCACTGTAGTGCGCGATTCTGCGGCACCATTCTTCACCACAACTGTGGAGCCTTGTATAAGCATTGATATTTCTTTCTGTGCGTTCTCCGACACTTTCACCTGAGCGCCTTTCACACTCAAATCGAAGGTGAGCTCAATGACTTTACCAGTGGGTGTGACAGCTGAGGTTAGGCGTCCAAATTCATCGTAGTTGTATACATAGGAGCGTCCGGTTGAGTCCAGTTTTGTCTTCAGCAACCCTGTGGGTCCGTGGTACTCGTAGGTGACGTTATAGTTGTCCGGTGTGCTAAGCTCGTGCAGCATCTTCATGCGGGTCATACGCAGGCGGCACTTCTGGCCCTTGGTGTTCTCAATCGAGTTTACCTGAGAGGTGTAGTCGCGCAAAAGGAAGACCTTGTTGCCGGCGGCATCCGTCACGGTGCTGAGCTTTCCATTGGAAGTGTTTACGTTGTAAGTAAAGACATATGTTGTTTCTCCAGTGAGAATGTTACGAGTGGAAACGTGTTGTCCAAATCTATTAAAGATATAGATTTCCTGCATGTCCGGTGCGTATATCTCATACTCGCGTGAAGGGCTCGCCTCTGGAATGCTGGACATTACGGAGCGTATGCGATAGTTGGCCTGGTCGGCAATATGCACGTGTCCGTCAGGTGTGACTGACAAGGCGGCAATGGTATTGAACTTCGCACTGGTGGCCAGGTAGTGATCAGCCTCAAAGCAGTCGCAGCCCCGTTCCAGGCAATTGCACTTCGACTCGGCGCCCGCAAAGGAAGCAATGCGTCCATCCGTGCCAATAACGCGTACACGATTAATGCGTTGAGAATCGCTTTCTGCCACAAAGAGTTCGCCCAGCGGTCCAAAAGCAATAGATTGCGGCATGACCAGGGTGGCGTGCGTGGCCAAGTCCGTATCGTAGGCGGTGGAGGCGGTGGCGCAGTGCAATGGACGGCCGGAGATAACACGCACGCGTCCGTCAGGAGTCATGCGCAGGATCATGTGATCGTCAATGATGTGCAGCGTGTTGTCCATCGGAGATACAGCTAGCTCAGTGGGCCAGCGCAGGTGCATTTCTTCCAGCTTGAGTGTGCCCTCACATGGAATGGGCTTCCAGTGCGACTTGTGCATGTGGTTGCCGATCAGTGTGCTCACAATGCCATCGCGATCTACCATGCGTATGTTGGTGCCATCAGCAAAATAGAGTATATTGTCGCTGGAGATAGCAATACCCTTGGGATAGGCAAGCTTGGCATCCTTGGCCAGAGCACCGTCACCACAGTGAGCCTCATCGCCGGGCAGGCAGCGTTCTCCGGAACCCACAACCGCTTCCCAGTTCTGTTCCGGTTGTGAGTAATCATTGATATCACGCACGCGTATGATCTGATGCGATTCTGGGTCGGAGATATAGAGGGTACCATCTAGGGGGCTCAGTGCCATGTGGTAGCGATAGGAGACGCGTGTGGCGTTCAGCTTGACAACTGTGCGAATGCTGCCATCAGTCATTATACGGCGAATGTAGTTAAAGTCGCCCACGAAGAGACTGCCATCGGGAGCGGCAGCCAGTGCAACAGGAGCAAGCAGACGCTGCTTCATGGCAAGACCATCGCATTCCTGACACACGAGGGGTCGCTGATGTCCATCGCCCATGGTGGTGAGTATGATGCGAGGCTTGTTGCGAAGATAGATGTTGGAGCCGTCACCTTTCTGAAGAATACCTTCGTGAAAGTTGTAGCGATGATGAATGTCCAGATTCCAGCCGCCAACCTCAGAAATGGACATGTCGTGCCCACTCAGTTTGGTCGTCTGTATATCCCAAACAATGTCCTTGCAGTCTGTGTACTGGTAACCCACTTTGACAACGGCTGTCGTGACGCCATAGACACGCTGCCTGTATATGTTCAAGCGGTTCCAAGCATAAGTAAATTTGATGCCCGGATCAGCCTCAAAAACACGCTCAAACAGGATGCCCTCGATTGTGATGCGCAGATGGATAAGATGCAGCGAAGCGGGTATTGTGTCCGGCGTCAGTTGGAGTTTGATTGTGGACAAATAACCAGCCGCGCGTGAGGAGTGATATACCAGATTCAGGCCCGTACCGGGTATTTGCAGTGATTCCTGAATAACCTGCGACTCGGCCAGTATGGCGCTACGATCGGGACAGGCACCCTGGAAGCCGTGCTTCCAGGAGGCCAGCACAACCGGTTTCATTTGATCATAATCGTGAGAGAAGCAAGTGTGTGTCGTTATCGTGGCCAGACCCTTTTCCTCGGACATGCTCATGACCATCACATCGATAATAACGACCTCGTTCCACGGTACCTGCACAATGCGTGACTGCGGCCGGAAGGGAGCACGTCCAAATTGTAGAGTCACAGCTCCTCCGCCGTTGACCATCAGATCGAACCAGCCGTCGTCGCGGGTGAGCGTAAAGCCCTCTAGAAGAGTCGTCGTGGAAACGCGAACACCCACCAACCCCATTCCAAGGGAGGTGACAACGCGTCCACGGATAACTGCGGAACGGCTGTGGGAAAGTGACAAAATCAAACAGTTAGTCAGGTTTTATAATGGTGGCTCAATATGGGGTAATCTACAATTACATCTGGCTAACAAGCATATCGAACTTAGAATTCGCAACTACTTTGATAAAGAAATGATGCGATAAGTACAAATAATAAGAATTCACACACACATAACATAAGACTCGTATCAACACACAAAGGTTTACAATTTGAACAATATAGTATGTATATGTATATATATATTTGGTATATAGCTTTGTATGTGACCTAGCATTGACCTAAGTACAACATTTTTATAGCTTATATATATGTTAAATTAAAACCCAAATTATTGGATTGGTTGTCTGGCAAGTAATGTAACGAGTAAATCATTTACGATCCCCACAAATGTGTAAAAAAGTAAAACCAACTACCAAATGATCTTATGGAAATAATTATTAAACTACGCTATTTTAAATAATTACAATGTTTTTTAAAATATACGTTAAAATAAGAAAAGAAAAAGGTTGAAAAAATGAAACGAGTGTACCAAACAACCATCGAGAATCAGTAATAGTAAGTAGTATTTTTAGTATTTTAGTACCGGCTTTTCGCTTGCTTACCTTGCATTGAAATAATTCCAAAAAATGCTGTTAGTATATGATTTTGATTTACAGCGAGAACAAGTAGCGAATAGAATTCGTTAGTTAATACAAAGCATTTGGAATTCGTTTACGCAATGTTTGTATTTGTGTTTTTGTTTTGGATGGGTCGCATGTTATTTGAATTAGTAGCGAGTAGTAGTAGGAGGAGCGAGTAGTGGTAGTAGTAATTAGATATTTATTCAAACATTATTCGGATTAAGGGTGCGCGTGATGAGAAGAAAAGAGAGCAGAGAGAAAAATAATTGAATTAGCATGGTTGTCGTTTTATCTTTTACTAGAATTGCTTGTGTTATGAAACCCGTCACAAACTAAAGTGTTTCCCACTGTCGATAGTTTCGATGGTACCGAAATCAGTAGCGACCCTTCACAAGAACCCTTGAGCTAGACAATGAACCGGAAGATTGTTGGATCTCTGGGATCTGTAGTATGTAATAGGGTTTAGTGATTTATGATATCCTATCCTTGTGAAAGGTGTACTTAAAAATTAAACTTTATTATTTATGTACTTAAAGTGCTATACTCTTCCCTCTATATAACCTTAATAATTATAAATACTTATTTCGAAACATTAAATGTTTTGTACCTTATGAATGTTTGAAATGCTTAGATTTGATTTTGTTGTTTAGTTTTTTTTTTTGTAAGTTTTAAACAAAGGACATATAGGGATTTATATTTACAAGATTTTAATGGGATTTTTGATATGTTTGTGTAAGGAAAGGTTTTTATTTTTTAGGATTTGTTTTAGACGAGGGCACGAAAACGAAAAACGTAAATATTTAAACATATAAAAATATTAATTATGCAAACTATTTTGATTATTATTTGATTGGTAGTATAAATAAGATCCAGCTAAATGTTTTATATTATACAGGAATTATGGTTGTAAGATCGGGTGCCTTATGAGGACCCTTGCCAATTCTGGAAACTATACACAGTCTGTGACTTTGTCAACAATTTTTGAATAAAACTAAAAACGATGGAGCGCAAATTGGCTACTAGGAAGCACCTACCTCTCGTTAAAGGTCTCCAACTTGGCATAGTTCTGCAGGCTGCTTTCGTCGATTAAGAACTTCATCCGCTCAAAGAACGAGGCGGTAATTGCCGGAGGCTGTTTCCTCAAGAGAACATCAATGGGCTTGGGCGCAGATACACACAGCTGGGATGTCTTACACACGTGGCTGGCACAGCACTCGGGATCTTCGCAGTCAACCAGGCCATCTATTGGATATTACGGGGATTAAAAACGCTTTCGAAGTAAGTAAATGTACACTACTCACCCTTGTCATTGTCCTTGCTATCGCCACAGTTAAGCTCCAAAGCTATGCCACAATCCGGCCCGTCCCAACCCTCGTAGCAGCGACATTCCCATTGGCCTTCGCCGCTTACCCGACATTGTCCATGCCCAGCACAACTGTTGGGGCAGCCTTCAATGGTGCAGTGTTTGCCATTCCATCCAGTTACACACAGGCATGTGCCATTCTTGCACTGACCGTGCTCGTTGCAACGGCTGTCACAGAGCTTCGTGTTGCAGTAATCACCACCCCATTCAGGATCGCAGGCGCAGGCATCGCCCTCGCAACGACCGTGCTGGCCGCAGTCGAGGTCGCAGAGCTCCTTGGAGCAATCATCGCCGCTCCACTTGGCCTCGCATGTACAGGTCTGGGTATCCAGATCAAAGGTGCCGTGACCCGAGCAATCGGGCAGGCATTGCAGGGCGTCCTGGTCCATGGTGGCGCAGTCGGTCCCCTTCCAGCCCTTCTTACAAATGCAAGTGCCGTCAGCGCAGAAGCCATGTCCCGAGCAATTGGGATGTGGACAGTCCACTGTGAAGGGAAACGGATTGTGTTTAGAAATATTGAATTGTTGAAACAATGGGATTGGGGGAATCTTGGGTTCTGCTGTCTTGTCTCTACCTTCTTCACAGAATTTGCCTTTGTAGCCGCGCATACACTGGCACTTGCCGCTGACGCAATGGCCATGCCCATTGCAGTCAGCCACCTCGCACTCGTCGTGACGCAGTGAGCACTCCTTGCCCTTCCAGCCCGGATTACAAATGCACTCGCCATTGATATACTCTCCATGCTGAGAGCAAAGCACTGGACAGACACTTTCGCTGCAATCATCGCCACCGAACCCGGGATTGCACTGGCAATGGCCCAGCAAGCACTGGCCATTGCCGGAGCAGCCGTTCGGGCAGTTCTGTGTCATGTCCTCGGCTATGGCCGCATAGAAAGTCAGCTCCTGCAGATCCCCATCATCGTTGTAAAGCGAAACAAACCAATGCCCCGGCTCCATGTAGCGTGTCACCTCGCGCGTTATGGAAAGCTGCGTTTGGCAAGCAAGCAAACGATCCGAGTTCAAAGGATGTGCGATGCATGTGATGTACATATGGTGATTAGGTGATCCATGATAAGTCACATAAAAGTGTAAAGAGTTAGTTAACGCTTAGTTAGTGAACATTGACATGGCGGTATTGTTACTTACGTGTGCCGCTCGGGCGGTGCGTGTGCTGGCACTAAAGCCACTGAGTACCTCCTTAAAATGGTATTGAGTGTGGGTGGGCAGTGCATTGCGACGACCGTAGACTCCAATGGATGCACCCCTCGGTATGGTATAGTCAAACTTGACATAGGCCGGTTCCGATTGATAGAATTGCATATTCCAATAGCTGTACGGTTGTATCTCCTTGGTTAGTTTTTGCCCCAACGTTATCTGACCGAAGGTGGTGCCATCCGGAGGAAAACTGCGCGCTGGGAAGGTACGTGCACCTGGCGAGGGTTATCGAGTAAGCGCATTAGCGGGCGACGCGACAGAGTGCAGCATTTGTGTGGCATGATTGATTGGTTGATAGAAACAGAAATAATTCAGATTTGGGTTAGTTGTGGGCTTCCCTCAGTTTGGCAGAGTATGTACTTATATAAATGGACTATTTATATGCTCGATATATAGACAAAATTAATGTGATGATCTCAAAGAACATCAAGTTTCTTAACTTAGTATGCCAGTTCTTCGAATTGAGTTACGCTTCCTAGTTAGTAGATGACGATGTCAGACGTTTATATGGCCAGGTGTTGGTGCTATATAATCATGCTTGAAGGTAGTTTGTACAGATGCGGGAATTATGAGGGATTATGAAGTAAGATATCAAGAGTTTAGTTAAAGCATTAGCCTAAAAGTTAATTGACTGTACAGCAATTTAGTCTTAGGTTAAATTCAGTTGATGGGTTAGTTAGAAGCACTTTAAGTGGGGTTAGAGCGTAAGCAGACAGTACAATCACCTTCCAGTATGAGTATAGGCATAACATCAGGACATGCAAACTTAACACCAGTATCAGTATCAGTATCAGTATCATTATCAGTATCAGTATCAGTATCAGTTGCGGCAATGCTGTTATCAAACTCGGTGCTAAGGGTGTTAGTAGCGGTGTTGGCAGTGACAGCTGGGGAGGATGCAGTGGTAGATGCAAGTGCGGCCTCCTCATTAGTATGCGAATCAATCAACTTGTTGCGGTGGCTTAAAATGTTTGCCACCTCTACAGGCGGCGGTGTAGCTGTCATCGAGCTGGCAGAGTCAGTGTCAACATCGTTGTTAAGGAAGGTGGGCGCCAGCGGGGGCAGGCAACTGCAGGGACAATCAGGCATACGGGGAGGCGGCTCGGGCACACAGTTGCCAATGCTATCAATGCTATTGTCCACATCTAGAACCTTCCTTTCGTGGGTCAGCATCTGCTCCACATTGTGCGAACCGCCGCCCGTTGGCACCGCAACGTGTAGCGTGTAAATGGAATCGCTGCCATCGTCTGTGGCAATGGTCAGATTGACCAGAATACGCTTACTGGGCCGATCAAATCGCTCGCTGACATATGGCTTCAATGGTGTCAGCTGGGCTGGCAGCGCATTGTCATACTCCAGCTCTTTCAACACCTCATTCTCACGGGCGGGTGGGAGTGGAGGAGCAGGCAGCTTCGTCTTGGGCTGCTCGATGGCTGTTTTGTAGAGGTCCACTGCATTGGAGGTGGGCACCTCATCCAATTTGACTATATCAATATCGTCATTATCGAAGAGTGCGGCATCGCTCAGCATCAAGTCGGATACAGTTTGATTTATGCCGAGCGGGGGTGGTGGTGGCATCGTCCGCCCCTCATAGTTGTCGGCTAAATCACGCTCATTATTGTTATCATCAGCAGCGGGTTTGGGCTTCAGCTTCAGCTTCTGTTTGATTTCAAAATCATTTTCAATAACATCGATGGTTGAGGACATCATTCCCTCATTCTGTGCCGTGCTTGTGCTGATGCTGGTGTCGATTTCAACAATGTCATCGTTGTCACTTGCCGACGTTGTCGTTGTCGTTGTCGTTGTCGTTGTCAGCGTTGTGCCCTCCCCACTGATGCTGCTGGGGCTGGAGCTGGAGTTGGGGTTGGAGCTGTCAGTTTGATTATAGTCATCAATAACAGGAGCAACGCTGCTCGTCTCTGTATCTGGCTCAAGCTCGATGTTATCGCTGCTTTCCATAAGTTCCAACTCCAGCTCATACTTTGACTTGGGCCTGGCAAGCGTTTTACCTGCTTTACGCAAATTGCCGTTTAATGATTTGCCAAATTGTTGCCTAGTCTTGGGAGCTGGCCGCGCCGTTGCCACCTTCAGCTCATTTTCATCTTTATCCTCATACTCATAGTCGCTGATGTCGTCCACAAAGCTATCGCCTGTGTCCTGCTTCTGATTCAATATTCCATCGATTTTGTGCAAAGTTTTATCGTAATTGCTTTGCTGGGCTCCCCAAGCACTGACAGCTGCCTCTCCGGGCTTCTGTGTATCGGGAGATCTGGCCATGGATTTCACAATGTCTGGGGTAGTCAAAGCCAAATGCTTTTGTATATGGACTCCACTTGCAATTGTAATTAAGTCGCTGAAAGTTTCAGCAGCCACATCATCATCGTCACCCTGCCCCCGTTGCCAGTCCATTAAACTACGTCTCTGGCGGCGTCGTTTGTTGCGAGCCTCGTTGACAGACAGCCGCGTTGACACTGCTCCTGTGCCCCTTGTGCCCCAACTTGCTACAGGTTTTCAAATGGAGAGCGGAATTACTTTGTACCTTTGTGGTTAGCTAATACTAAAGCCCCAGGCAACCCACGATTTGTAAAACCCACGCGTGCTCAAATTAAGCATAAAATATATTTATTTTTAATTCAATTCGAGCAGTCTGATTGTCAGAAATGTTTACTGCATTTATTTTGATAGGCGCGTGTGGGCAAAGCTGACAGGTTGCTTAACCCCCGAGGGTTAATTTTGGACGGTCGATGTGAGGCATAATGGGAAAGAAAGAAATAAATAGAGAGAGAGAGAGAGAAAGAGAGAGGCAGAGGGTATGTCAACATTTGACAGCTTAATTGCCAAATGTTAAGTGTCATGTGTGCCATGTGACCTACAAATATGCAGCACAAAAAGCGAAATCCTCTTTTTTCTAGCTAAGCGTATAAACAATTACAAAGTGCGAAATAAACCAGAGCATTTTCAGTTTGCTGACGTTTTGACAACAAATTGTGATCGGGGAATTACATAAATAACTATATAGGGCATGAAAAAACTGACTTTAGGACGTGCACACAAAGAGAGGAGCGGAGTTGGCGCGCGTTCATCCGCCTCAAGCTGACAGGATCGCCTTGGCCAGCAGATGTCCGCACTCAGAGATCGTATTGATCTGAAGCGTATTGTAACTGAAAGTGTTATATTATTTAGCGACCTTCTGATGGTTTCTGTTCGCCTGGTATTTAAAGCATTTTGACGCTTACAAATTGAAACTTCAGAGCTTTGGAGGTATCAAAAAACCGCTGTCTAATTTTGGGTGCAAATAACATAACTCAATGCAAAACATGCTTTCTCACGTCTTTACAAATTGATAGCAGTTCTTCCATGTCTACTATATAATGCTTTCTCTTTTTGCGTACCCCTTCTGACCAAGCTGATCTTAGGCGGATAAGCACGCGTCAACTCCGCTCCGCTCTCTGTGTGCGCGTCCTAATTGCCAAATTTTAAGTGTCCTGTGTGCCATGTGACCTAAAAACATTCAGCACACAAGACGAAATCCGCTTTTTTCTAGCTAAGCGTATAAAGAATTACAAAGTGCGAAATAAAACAGAGCATTTTCAGTTTGTTTCATTTTACTGACATTTTGACAACAAATTGTGAGTGGGGAATAACATAAATACATTACTGTATAATATCTATTTAAGAGAAAACTGACTTAACCCTTTTGATATAGGCAAAGTATTTTCGCAGAACACTTTTGAGGCTATTCCGAATTTGGCAATTTCTACGTCCTGCTGTCAATTTCAAAAAGTAATAAATGCAATTCTTTAGCTATCTGCGCTGAAGTTGAACATTTAATGAATGCAATACAAAGGAAATGACATTTAAATAATCGAGCATTTGAGCTTAAGCCTCGCAGCGACGTCTGTCAAATGCAAAGAATAAAAACTTTTAGCTAAAATCCTAAAAAATAAGTAAGAAAGTTATAGTCGAGAGTGATTGACTAGAAGATGCTCAGCACTCTGGGCTGAAGTTCTTAAAGAAGTACTCTATTTATTTTCATTCTTCACTAACTTCTTTTATTCATTCACATTTCGTTTTACGATTGTAAAGAAACTTTAAAGGAATTCACTTGCATTTCACATCTTCAATTTGTGGTGTTAGGGGTATTGATATCCCATTTTGTAAACTAAACTTCATGTGTTTTGTATAAAACAACCTACGAATATACAACATTTTGTCTTAATAGTTTAAGTAGGCTTTAAGATCGACACTATCATACAAACGACTGCTGATCATAAGGTAAAAAAAGCTTTCGTCTGCCTGTTACATGCAACCTTATAATACCCAAATTTAGAAAATGAATGCGTACAGGGTATAATTATAAAGTTTTTGCCCATCGTTAGGGGCACTAAGCTGAAAATACGCCTCTTTTTTCTCATTCTCCAGTTCTCCATGTTTCTCTCTTTTCCACTGCTGGAAAACTTGCGAAAACTCATTTAAAAATAATTAAAACTTGTGCATAATTACCTCCATTATTGGCATTCGCTAAGGACGAAGACAGCGACGTCGAAGGCGCTAGCGAGGACTGCGAGGAGGAGGTCGCTGTGGCTGCCGCTGCCGCTGAGGTGGCCTCCGCCGAGGCGGATGTCGACTGTAATCCTTGAGCCGTTCCGCTGTTCGATGTGGCCGTCGTGACAGTGGCCGCTGAAGACCCTCCTCCGCCAACCGGTCCCTGCACGATTCCGATTCCTTGTCCATTTTTCGCGCGTACAGATGCGTTATGCAGCTTGGATAGATCAGTGTTGGTGCTCTTAGCCGCCGTTACCTCGGCGGCCTCGTTGCCGACTAGAACTGTGCAGGGTGCCGAGGGCGACCAGTGCAGGGTGCCGAGGGTGGTCAGCAGGATCAGCAGAAGACAGAGCCCCACAAAGGCGGTTAACACGGTTATGATCAACCAGTTGGCTGAGCAACGCGCGGCCAGATCCTTGCGAAAGTTCATCGGCGCCGAGTAATGATGCGGCATTCCGTTCATGCTCCTTGGGGGCAGCACCGGACAGCCTTGCGTGCTGCGCTCGTAGCCCCCTTTGAGTGTGTCTTTTGTGGGTGTGGAACAGGCAGATCCGCTCTTGTAGTCGATGGGTGACCCCTTGTTGATATCTGTACGCAAAAGAGAGTGAACAATTTAAAAAATTCTATTAGTCATCAATTAAGTGCACCGAATCAATTACAACATTCGAGCATACAAAATCACATAACCTACAAACTGAATTTCATTAAAATCACACCTTATTTTGTGATGGTCAACCCTCAAGCGCCGTCACTGGTAAAACCGAACGTCGACACTATTGTATTGTATTTTGTATTTTGCTTATCGCCATTTGGCGCAAATTTCATTTGTATAAAAGGATTTGCACAAGGATAACAAACTGACATTCAACATAACCTCAAACAAACTACGACAAAGCAGAAAAAACCGAGTGAACGAAACGGAAAAACGAATGAACGAATGTAGTAAGCAGGGAAAATGACCAGCGACAATGACGTTGGAAAAACAGAAAAAATAGAATGAAAAAAAAAATGACTGAAAGGTTTCGCTGCGGCGGGCAGTGAAGTGATGTGAAAAAGGGACTCGCTGTGGGGCTGCCAGGACCCATATCAGCAAGGCAAATGGGTAGCAGTAGCAGCATAAGTTCAAATCATTTGTTGACGCCATGATGATAATTCGATTATGCGACCGTGATGTGAAGCGGCACGATGGGCGAGTGTTTAAATGGAGCCCAGGGCCCAGTCACAAGAGTGTGGCTTATACAGAAACACACATGTGCATATGTGTGTGTGATGAGCAAATGAGAAATGGGTGTGTGTGTATGTGTGTGTGTGGTGCAAACTGAAATTGAAATTGTGCAAGTGAGAAAGAGAAACAGATTAAATTTTAAAAGGCTATGGGATCAATTCATCCTGTCAAATGAGTTTTGCCTGGTCATAGCAGACAGCATTTGAGCATTTAATGCAAGTGTCACAGCAGGCAGCTTTCGCCTTGCCAGGCATCATACGCAACTACTGTTCACTTCGCAGCAGCCAGCTTTGATTAGTCAAGTGAAAGTCACATTTTTGGATCCTTTACGCATATATTTCATGTAATACGAAAAGGAATTGTGTGGCGAGGCGGCATATTGCTATCAATGCCCAGACTCGGTTACACATTTCGTGGTAGGCTACAGACAACAGATGGAGACACACAGACGCACACACACACACACACACACTAGTGTAGCATGTGCTATAAATGCGTGTGCATACTTACACATTCCATTTGTGTATGTATGTATGCATGTGAATTCTATATGCGTTCGTTTGGTGTGTGACAAACGCTCGCTTTTACGAAAAATTGTTGTAATTTCTGCCAAAATGACCCCCAGCCGCAGAAATATCCTTCTCCCGCAACCGCTGCCCAGATGAATCTGTATGCCAATGAGCCAACGAGCAGGGCGACGAGTCCTGGGGAGCATAGTTCGCCACAGCAGACGTTGGGTAACCCAAAATGGATATGGTCATAGAGTTTCCTCTATGGGTGGGCTCGACTCTCTCCCTGGACTCTGTCTGTCTGTGTGCAATGATAGCGTGAATAATGTCCGAGTCATTTTTTATACATATATAAATATATGTGTGTGTGCGTGTGGCTGTGTGTGTATTAAAGATACCCACTAAGCTGATACGAGATGTTAGATTTATTTAATGTCAAGATCCCCTGCATATGTGTAAGGATGAGGATAACAGTGTGCGGGCTACCGCTGAAGGAATGCATAAATGTCCATAGATCCGCAGAGACATTTGTATTAGGGTCCAAAGGTTAAGCGCTTTGCCTCCTTTCAAGCTAGTTGCCTCGTTAGGGGGCGTGCCATTTGTAGGGGGCGAGGCGATTTTTATGACCGAAACGTGTTACGATTCGGGATGTGAGTGAGGATGTGTGCATGTGTCTGTGTGTTTGTGTGAATAATTAACGAACGCATAATAGCAGTCGGGTAGTCGGTGCTGGCAATTGCTGATATAAATTCACACAAGTTAATGGGCTTTGGGTGCTTTTAAAAAACAGGACACTGAAGGGGGAACATACTGATAGCTGTCAGGATGAAAGTGCTCTCTGCAGCTGCCTCATTAAAGGAATGGCAAGCGCGCCAAAGTGTGTACGGTAAATGGCAACAGAAGAGTGGTAGCAGCTAAGGCGGTTTATTGATCAAGGGAGTCAAATCCAAGACTCCCCTTAACTGCTTAAGCTGCCAACATCAATCAAATAAATATATTCGCACATTTAATTGTTCAACAGCTTGACAAATGTTTTTGCTCTGCTCAGCAATAATGTCTTCAAGCCCGTTTTTAAGAGACATATTTGCTGCTTATATATTTCTATATATAAATTTGTGAGGATAAGTTGAGTAGCAAGCTAATATTAAGGACACGCAATTAATACAAGTATACTATCACAAGTTAATGGTCCTCTTGTTCCAACCGAAAAACAGGTACCTGTTTCTTATACACTCTTACCCATCACAGCGTTGCCACCTAGGCAGACTGTCATCAGCCTTTGACGTTTGCTCATGACGTCACTGCTACAATTACAGTATTTAAATGTTTGATAAAGTGTCTGCTTAATTGCCATTAGAAGGCCAATCAATAAATGTGTTTAGCCAAAAGGTATTTAACATTTACGAAAATAGTTTTATAACTTTAACTGGCATGTTGAACATTAGGCAAGCTTGGCATTTGTTGACTGCATTTGAGAGATAAAAATGTTTTGGATATTTGCCACTTAAATCTTTAATCCTTACAATTTTATTGCATTGACATTTTATGCAAAAACTGACAGGAGAAAACAGGCGGACGTTGGGCTCGTTAAGCCTGCGGCTGTTTTATGAACCCAACACAAATCGCTTAAATTAAAACAACACACACACACACACACACACCAAGGGGGCGTGGCAGCAAAACAATAAAAATAGTGTGGCAAACGCAGCTGCCCGTAATGGTTATTGTATAATGTGCACAAGTGTGTGTGTGAGTGTGTGTGAGTATATGTCTCAACCCCTGGACCACAATGATGCCAGCAAGCTGACGCAGTTTTGCCACCCTCACCCCTGAGCTGGCCACAAACCCAAATGAGATTTATGTTGCATGCAATTTAACATTTTTAATAATATTAAAATTACAAATTTATATTTTATGTGTGCGCCACTTGCCAAGGTGTTGCTGTAGTCCAATAAACACTATGGAGCCAGGGGCAGGATGTATTAGGATTGCTTGGAAGTCAGCTCTTGATTTCATTTTCATTTGCTTTCCAAGCTGCCTTTTCCTGCCTCCCTGCTTGAGAACAAATTTATGCATGTCCCTAACAGGCATTGAAAAATATTTATAATTAGAAATGATTTCAAATGTGCATAAACAAAGCAGAACCCCTGAGAAAGGTATCCATTGAAAGGCTCCTTCCTTGAGGAGGCTCTGTCCCGTATGGGAGGGCGCCTGACCTCCATGGAACACACTCTTGCTGGGCAGTGTAAAAGCTTTCCTTTCGTCAATTGTGTGCTAAGTACTTTTGAGTAATTGCTGGACTCGCACAGTGTTCTAAGTGGGCCTGACTAACGGTAATTTGCATAGCCGTTAATGAACATTTGCTAATATTTTAAGCACTAAAACAGAGCTATAAATTCCAGCTGCAACACCCGCCACCCCCGCCGGCCCACCTATCCAACTTACCAGCCAGGCGCCGAAGCGTGCGACAATCAAATAAAAGTACATGAAAAACACATAAAAGGGGTACTCGGTTTGGTATTCCTGTATTTTTTTCTTCTTTTGCTTTTTTGGTTGGTTTTTAATGGTAAAGCGCGACGATTTCTCGAAACAAACAGGTGACTGCGGTGTTGGGGGCAGGGGTGTCGCGGCCGAAGGAAGCTCCCGCCATGTTGGTAATGGAGTTTGCAAACAAACATGGCCGCCGGGGAAAAATCACATAATTTACACGTTTGCATTTAAGTATTAAGTGGGCAGAGAGCCTGGCAGGGGGTTTTGGGGGATGGCAAAGTGTTTCGTTTACTTTAGCTGCGTTTGTGTGCAAAGCTCAGCAATTGTGTATGTGTAGGGGTGTGTGTGAGTGTGTGTGCGTTACTGTGTAAAGGAATTTAGGCATGTAGAACGATTTTGGGCTCGCCATGTTGTTGGATTTTATGTGCGGAGGAAACAATTTTTGGGTCGACTTTATTGCCCCTGTCGTCGTGGAGTTGATGTTGATTTTAAAGCGTTTAATGGTCGCGTTTTGTGTTGTGGAAATTGAAAAAGAAGGCAAGACAGCGGCAATGCAGACACAAGTTTATTGTATGTACAAAGTGTTTGGATTTTAAGAGATTTGCTTTGCTCAAGAGTGGAAATGGGTTGAGCCTTCACCGGAGACTGTCATAAAAGGGATGCGCCAAGGAATGAGGTTTGGGTTCTGGGCTTATGATGGATTGACAAAATGGAACCTGGCACAGCTGGAGAACTAAGAAATAGTCGGGGCACAACCAAAGGGAAACGCTGCTAAGCCCATCAAGTTGAGCGACATGTGAGTTCAAAAACTCAACATTTTTCGCTGCCGCAAGTGGTTCAAATGATATTCTATGTGGTGGTAGTACAGTCAGAGCCCAAGGGACTTGGATTTGTGCTAGGCTCCCTCGGTAAGCCCTATAATCGCTGTCTTGTAATTACGACGACTTAAGTGGGCAGCAAATTGCGATACAAAGCTCTAAGTGGAAACTCGCGCCTTTTCTCGCGTATAATCAAAAATTCCATTTAAAACTTTAAACTCATTACTAAATGTTTAATGTGGGCTCATTTCGCGTTGTTGCCATTGTTGTTGTACAATAAATCAACAACAATACGGAAAAAAAGGAGGAAAATATTGCAATTTGTTAGGCCGGCACAGACAACAGCGATGACAACAACAAAGAGGACAGACAATAAAGAACTTGGGTCTTCCTTCTAACGATGCGGCAACCTGTCGACATTGGCGCACGTGAGTCGCGATCCCAAAAGGGTCGTAGTCCTCGCAGTCCTTCCTACTTGTCCGCGTCATATTGTTGCAAGCAGGCGGCGCACAACTGGCGGCCGCTTTGAGCACTAATCAAGTGTGTGGCGGAGAGAGCGAGAGGATGTCCTGGCCGGGTTAGGCTTTAAGCGTAGCATACTTTAAGGCGCCGCCGAGCTGAGCTGGCATTGGGAGGCAAAACTTTCGCCACGATTTGCATGTAAATTAATTGCCATTGCCTCGAACTGTCGCAGGTTCAAGCCGTGTGCCGGTGTGCCGGTGCTCCGTTGCGCCTGTAGCTATGCAATGAGATTTTTTTAGCTCAGTATTTTACGAGTTCTGAGCAACCCTCGGGCCAGACGAAGACGCCACCGCCGCCGCCCACGAGATAAGTCGTATAAATTATAGCAATTTAATAAGTTTTAAATATACGCATCCGGCTGGCTGACTGCTGCCTGGCTGCCTGGCTGCCTGGATGGCTGCCTGGATGTCTGCATGTCTGCTGATCTCCCCTCTGCCGCCCCAATTTGGTCTGTCTTCCCCTTTTATTGCCGAAAAACTTGAAAATCTTTGCAGCAAAGTTTTTGCGACCTCGTCTGAGGGTGCGACTTGCTTTCGTTAGGAGCTATAACTCAAGACAAAAATTGTTGCCGATTAAAATTGTCGGTTGGGCATTAATTTTATGTCACGATGCGCTGCGAGCAACGTGGCCAACGTGCCGTGTGATAAGGTGGCGAGTTTCCAGGGGGTTTTCTACCTTTGTGCAGACAATTTTCAGTTTGCTCTCGCACTAAATGAGTTTATGCAAGTGTGAAAATAAGTCTTTTAATGGCCAGCAGGGAGACAGCGGGACGAGCGGGACGAGCGGGGCAGCTGGCAGCACTTACCGCTCAGTTAATGAGTTAAAAGTGGAAGGCACGTGGATTACTCGCTGCCTTTGTCTGCTGCCCTCCCTAGCCAGGTATTTCAGGTGTTATTATGGGGCAAAAACAAAGCTTAATTTGTTGCTGCTGGTGAGACGCATAAATTATTTGATAACAGTTTCAGTTCGCTGTGGGAGCAGAGACAAGGCATAAATAAGTTTTCATCGAGGGCCGTTCTTGCCTTTGTTTGTCGAGTTAGCCAAGTTTGTTTGCCGTTGCCGTTACTGTTACCGTTACCCTTACCGCCACCGTTAGCTGCTTAATGCCAGGCTTATCAGTGTAGGGCTTTACTTTAGTTTACACACATATTTTGTGATTGTTTGTCATGGCCAAATATTGTTTTTGGCCACGTTTAATTAAAATCTTGCGGTAGTCCGGACTTATTGTTAGCAACGGACTAAAGTTTCTCACAATTGACATTTTCACACGGAATTGGACACGTGGAAAACGTGCTGAAATTGTGTCCAACATACTCAAACATCTAGGACATCTAGGACACTTTCGACATTTTCATTACCGCCCGGACATTTGGACTGTACAATTGCTGGACTCCGCCATTGCTGCCAGCTAAATTGTATATTTATATTTATATTTATATTTATTTTTATTTTTAGTGTGTGGCTGCTGCATGTAATTACAAAGCAAAACTTTGCCATATAATTTTTACAAAACGCAAAACTTTTTCAATAACAAAAATCTCAAAATAAAAAAAAAAAGAACGAGGAAAACATTTAAGCAAGAGAAACGGAACAGAAACCAATGCCAAAAAGCAACTGTAAAAAAGTTTGAAATAAAAAACGCCAATGGCTACAAGCGACCAAAGGACACTCTCTCTCTCACACACACACACACACACACACACACACATACGTATAGTCCTGACCATTTAGGGGGCGTGGCAGTTACGTGCGCTGCCTGCACAACGCAAATGTTTAATAAACTTTTTCAAATAAAAATTTATCTACGTTGACGTGCAATTTTTAGACCAATTAAACCACGGCACATTGAAAGCAGAGACTGCGTCTGTGGCAGCAGCCAAGGGGTGGGGCGGGGAGTGGAGAGGAGAGTTACATAGAGATTGCAATGATGTTTGCTACGTGTCCTGTATGTGTCTGTGCACGTTTCAAATGTCCTGGCGCCACTATTTCGGGTGTTAAATTGTGTAGCATACTTTTGTGCGCTCGCAATTACAACGACTCTTTAATTGCAGGTGATTTGTTGCCTCTGCAGGACACTTGGAATATCCGGCCTTAAATGTAATTAGCTTGAAATGCTGCATAATTGTGCGGCAACGTTTGTCAAATCAATGGCAATAATTGCGATAAATCCAGCATTAAATATACTGCGAGTATTTTAATAACGAACTTAAATGAAATGTTTGTTTGTCTACTTGTTTGTTGCTGGTGAATTGCACAGGTAAAATAAATGCAGGCAGTCGCCTTTTGTTCTCGATTTAATGAACTGTAAAGCGCTGCCATATTTATTGCATTTGTATTTTTTTGCAGCACTTTTAATGCAACAACTTTGCTGTTTTTATTATTATTATTATTATTATTATTATTGTTTATTTGCCGTTTGCTTATTTGTTTTTTTATATTTTTTAATGCCATCAATTTAATTTTTTTTTTGTTTTTTGCATTTTATTATAATTTTAATGCATTTAATTTAAATTACTGCAACGTCGATTTTGATCATCAGTTTCGTAATATCTTTTTTTTTATACCCATTTCGTTGGCCATTTACATTGCGGTTATTGCCATAATGCGCCGCCTGCAGCTCCCCCCTCTCGTTAGACTCATTTTTTGTATAGTCAATAAACATTGTCAGCGTTATCGCAATTAATTGAAATTAATGTACACTCTTTGTAATAGGCCATTTGCGGTTTTCCCATTAGCCCATCCGACCAGCATAGTATTTAGTGCGCTCCGACCAGAAGTCGATGCCTGCTCATCGTCGAGCCGGGAAACTCAAATATAAGCTATTAATTGAATGTGTAATTGAAAAAAAAGAGCACAGTTAAGTGGAACTTGTTGGATAGTTTGCAAATTGAATTAATTACCTCTGACCAGAACATTTGCCAAACAAATTACGCTCAAACTGTCGAAACGTCAGAACAACAGAGCACAAATAAAACACAAATGCACGCAGCCAACTCGAATGCAAACTACACTCATTACCATAATAATTAAAAACATAAAAAAGCAGAGAAGTGAAACCAAAACCAGAACGCGACACAATGAGATAATGTCTGTCAACTGTCGCGAATGACTTTGGATCAGTCGAAGTCGGATTGGGGCCTGACATTTGATCATTAAGCGCCAGCTGACGAGGCGTCACCAATTATTGTCTCATAAAAAGTGATTTATATTAAATTCGAAGCACTTATAATTTCGTTATGCTTATGCGGCTGTGGCTGTGGGGTGTGGGGTGTGGGGTGTGCGGGGAAATGTACTGCCATTAAAGTTGGCATGGACAGCTTTTGGGCAGCCATTTTGTAATAAAGTTTGTGTTAATTAACGCACACGACCACGAAAACATGGCGCCCACTAAAGCACCACTACACTAACACACACACACACACACACACACACACACACACAGACACACACGCATACTCGTATGTGGAGTGGCACTTGCAATATTTAAATTCAATTGCATACTTTCGAGCGCTCGTCTGTTTGCCCGGCCACACGGCGCATACTTAATGAACCATGGACACGTTCCCTTGCATATTTTATTTGCTCTTTTGTTGTTCTCGTTGCTGTTGCTGTTGTTGTTGCCTTTGCGCTTTTTCAGTACCATAAACGTTGGCTAATAAAAATTCGCGTTAAGAGACAGCAAAAAATTGTTTTGGCTTTATGCGAGCACATTTAATAAACAAGTTAAGCAAAAACGAATTTCTAGAATGCGCTGATCTGATAGAATTTGCAACTATTTTCCATTTTTATTATGCATTTAACACACAAATTTAATTAAAATTGTTATTGATGGTCAGCTAAGTGAGCTAAGCTATTGGCAAACAACAGCGCTTGTTTGACTTTGTGCTGTCAATTAAAATCGCTTTAATGATATTTGCAATATTTGTCATATTTGCGCGTTCATATTTCGTGCTACCCAAAATGTGTCGTTTTTTGCTTTTTTGTATAAATAATTATGCATATTTCTATTTATATGACATTTAATTGTTTTAATTGAATGCAACTAGGGCCATTAAATTAATGCGCAACAACAACATTTTGACAATCTCAAATTTATGAAATTAATATTTGCAATGCAATTTTTAGCACCACAGCAATGCAAATTGAATTAAATTCAAATTCTATAGTTTTTATAATCTCTTTCAAGCAAAGTTTTTATTGAAAAAAGAGTATATTGGATTTGTGCAATGTTCATCTGTGCGTATGAACTTAATTTTGTTAAACATGCTGCCATATATCCTAAGTTTATAAAACTAACGTTCTTACTTGACTTATACTCCCCTTAAATGTTGAGAATCGCAGAGAAGGGCGCACAGCATTCGATTTTCCAATATGGGAAAGTATCGCCCCCATCAATTCTTGAGAATCGCAGAGAACGGCGCACAATAGTAGACTCTCAACCTCTTTCTATAGAAGCGCAAATATATCTCACACACATTTGTAGCTATAGTCACAAAATTGAATATACAGACTATTTTTCCCCTCAGAAACGAGTAAAAGCTAACAGACTGGAAACAGAGTATACCGCAGTCGGCAACATCTGCAAGTTTGTTGTTTTTTGTTAAAATTATAATTTTGAAATAATAAAATAATTGTATGGGTTTGGCATAGCTTGAAATTAATTGCGTTTAAATCATGGTTTTTATGAGCTCCGCTTGCCATTAATAAATTAATGTAATATTATTAACTGACAAAATGTTCAAATTATGACAATTTATTTGCACATAAAATCACGCCCCAAACGAGGTTGAAGTTTACGACAATTGTGGCCAATAAAATGAACTAATATAAAGTGTTGGAATATATTAATATTAATCAATTATTGGGTGCATGTCATTAGAATCGGGCATTCTGATAAGCTCTTGGGAATTCAGCAATTTGAATGCACAATTAATTAGGGAGGTTGTTCACTACTTCTCAAAACTGTAGCTTATTAAAGTTATGGCAAATGTGGCAAACATAAAGCTTTAACTTCGACTCGAACTGTCGCAAACGTGCCACATTAGCCACATTAGATTTATACAGGTGTGTGTGTACTTAAAGAAGATCAATTGACTATAAATGTAAATGAATCATAATTTAAACAATTTACATTCACGTCATAAACAACATCCACCACTTAATCACATCCTGTTCCTCCCTTTAGTTATCAAAAACCTGGATCCTATTAATATCATCGCAAATCCCTTCCCCGTAAATAAAAAACTAGTCTTAGAGTTCCTCAAAAAAACAAACATATTCAATCCAATTTAGCCATTTAAAATTCAATATAAATAAGTGCAAAATTTAAAATAGCGCACTTTATAAGAATAAGTAATGTAAATAATATATTTAGTATATAATGACTGCAATAATAATTGAACTAAGGCAAAAATCAACTTAAACCTAGCTGAAGGCACTTATAACCATGGTTTTCATGACAGCTCACAGTTTTTACTTTAAGTTAGCATTATATAAATTAAAACAAATAAAATAAAAGTAATCAAATTATTTATGAGTATATGAATGGTAAATACATATATTCGAAGAGAAAGCGACAAATTTTTGCTATATCCTTATGTTTCCAAAAATTGCATAGTGTTGGAAAACCTCCTTCATATGACAGTTGCAACGATTCTTGTGTACATTTCTAGGGTTCTGGTTGCGAGTTGCAACTCTCGCATGCCACAGCTGTGAGCACTACTACATACTCTCTATATGACCTTTAGCGATTGTTAGTTTCAAATATTATTCGGGTCTCCTACACCATATTCTCCCATCACTTTGACTCGCATTTGTGTGGCGCTTTTAAAATCCATTAAAATGGCAAATAGGCTGCGATCCCCTCGAATGCCGGGTGCGGGTGCCTGTTAATTTCATCAGAGCTACTGGTAATTGCGTGTATGGAGTTGCACTCAGTACCCAGGATTCGCGATTCACGATTCAGGATTCAGGATCCATGACCCGGCTACCAACTACCGACTACCGGTCAAGTCAAACGAAGTCAGACAGAACCCAACAACATTTGCATTGGCTTCTGTTTTTGTGGCCGCTGCGCTGAAAAATATGCGCAAAAAGGGGGCGGCAAAGGGGGCGAGCTTCTGTATAGCATATATAGTATAGCAAGGAGGGGTCCGCCACAAGGGCTGAATGCGACTGTGGATGCCATTGCCATTGCCATTGCCGACTGGCTACAATTTATTATATTAAGTATTAATGCTGGCTATGCCGCCACGCAGCGCAGTTTGCAATGCTCCTCGCCAATGTATCTGTGTGTGTGTGTGTGAGAATGTTGGTGTGTATATGCATAATCCGAAAGCCAAAAGTAATTATATTAAGTAATTGATGAATTTGCCTTTTTACGCGGCAGTCGTCAGAGGACGTCCGCTTTTTGCCAAAGGCAACCAACGCGCCACTCCCCCACAGAGCAGCCCCGCCCCGCCACCCGCTAGTCCCCCTAGCACCCCCCCAGGCGTGTTTGTAGTTATCACGCACACAGAGACAGGCTAACAAAGTGGGTGGGGCTTGTGTTATATGGCCAATGCCAGACAAACGGCAGACGGTCCGTTTGGATACATGGACGATTGTCCTGGGTCCTGTCGATAGTCGGGGCCCGGCTGTAGTTGCCATTCGGGTGAAATAAAATTTAATAAAGCGGCAAATAAAAATTTATGGCGTGTCATTTTAGGCGCAGTGCGACAATGACCGACAATTTTGATTTGCACACTGATAGGCGTCAATTTCCGGCGGGGGCGGCAGCTAAAGGGGGGGCTGCCTTCAACATAATATCTCGGCTAAGCCTCAAGAAGGAATTGCCGCACACATACACACACATGCCACGCATGCCATATGTTTTGAAGATTTATTTGCTGTTTTAAATTTAATTGAAATAAATTGCTCTGTTTATGGAGATATGCACTCGGCTGACTTGTAAGGAGGGCGAGGAATCTGCAAGGAGTGCATGTCTGCATGTCTCCTTGACTGATTGGCCATAAAGTTTAAAATGGGGTGCAGCTCTCTTTGGGGTTGCTGGCAAAGTTGTATCATAATAAATGGACTGTCTGCCAAGTTGTAAATGTCCTTTTGCCGCATTTAGACTGCCGCCTAGCCAGCCTCCTTGCACTACACACTCACGCTCATTATCAAGCCAAAGGAGTAGTAAATTTTTGATAATGGCTCATTTTATGGTCGCTTATCGAAGGCGTCGAAAACAATAAATGTCGTTAGAGCAACATCCAGTGGACAGGACGGTAAGTGAATATAGTAGTAGCACGGACTTCTTGCTTATCTGGGCAATTGCTTTGCCTCATTATTGCCAACAAAATGAAGCCAAAATAAAAACGAAAAAACTTTCAAATTTATTGTGGCCTCCATTTCGATGCCTTCGAACTGTGGCGATCTTTGGCAAGAACGCAAAAACGAAACCAAACGATACCAAAGTTTATTACTCAATTACAAAACCATCAAAATAAAGGCGAAGCGCTAGAAACGAGTAGCCAAGAAATCCAAAAGATAAATGAAATTGATAAGCGCATAATTTATGTTTGGATTTCGTTTTATTCTGTCATTAACGCACAGTTGCCACGTCCACCCGACCCTTCCTTTCAGTTGCTGCCCCCTGACCGCCCTGCCGTGTTTATGTTGCTGTTTCGTTATAAAATGGGTTGACCAAGGCCAACTTGGTTGGTCTGGTCTGGTCTGGCTTGAGTTGAAATTTGAGACAGCGAAAGCTGCTGGGCTTATGCTATGGAATTCATGATTTCTATATTTAAAAGTCTTTTAGTAAAGCCAGAATTTAGAAATCCAATAAATAAGGCTGCGCCTCAACATTTCATGAACACAAACCTTATTCACAGTAAATTTTCGTTCTACGACTTTCGATTCTTTTTATACTCTTGTAGAGAGTATTATAATTTGGTCAAGAAATGTGTAACGCTTTGAAGGTGATTTTTCCGACCCAACAAAGTATATAAATTCTTAATCAGCATCAATAGCCCTGTCGATATAGCGATGTCCGTCTGTCAGTCTGTTTCTATGCAAACTATTCTCTCAGTTTGAGAGCTATCGTTTTGAAACTTTGTATAGATGCTTCGTGTTATTACAGGCAGTACATATGTTGGAACCGGTCGAATCAGCCCACTTTAACATATAGCTGCCATGGGAGTGATTGGTCGAAAACTACGCCTTTGTATGAAAAACTTTTTTGGTTTTAAAGATATCCTTACCAAATTTACAAAAACGGAGTTTCTGTATAGTTTATACAATCTGTCAAAATTTGGTTAAAATCAGACCACAATATTATGTAGCTGCCATAGGAACAATCGGGGAAAAATGAGTTTTTGCATGGAAAACTTTTTGTTTATAAAAATATTACATTCAAACTCAAGAATTGCGAGTCTTATTATATTTCTTATAGTTTGCTATAATTTGATCAAAATCGGACCACATTATTATATAGCTCCCATAGGAAACATTCGACGAAAATTGAGTTTTTGTATGAAATACATTGATCCTAAGGTATATAAGTAGCTTCTGCATGCCGAAGATAGCCGTTCTTTGTTGTTGATATAATGAAAAATAGAGAGAGGGAAAGACAGAGAGAGATGGAGATAAATAAAGTGGATTGACACGTTCCATCAATTGACTTGAAAACTGAATGATGAAAACCGTAAATAGCATTGAGTTGGATACGAGTCTACGTAATGATGTGGGCGGGTTACTTTTTGTGTGTTCGCTCTCTATTCAATCTCAACCCAAAGTGCTGACATTGAAAACTATGCAACACAATGAGTGTGTGTGTGTGTGTATTTGTATTTGATGTCCTGTGCAAACCTCTTTGCCCAAACTCTTCTACATAATCGATCAAAAGCGAGCGATAGGCAACCTTAAATGAGCTAGCTGCTAGACTAACCATAGACCATGTATAAACCATAGGCTGTTTGGCATTTGGGGATGGTTGTGGCTCGCACGGCGGATGTGAGTGCTTTAAAGTGGCCAAGCTGTTGCCACGCCCACTTTACCAGCATAATACATAAATAATTTTGTAGCAGCAGCAACAGCAACAAAGGATTCGCTGCTGCATATAATGAAATATTGAAACATGAAAATTGTCAAAAACAGCGACATCAACCAAAGGGGAGCTGCACCATAGGTGGGGGGGAGAGGAGGTGCGGCACATTACCTGTCAGGCCTGGGCGGAAATGATATTTTGCAATGATATCAAAAAAGTTGGTGAGCGGCAAGAGGGCTCGGGATCAGGATCAATGCAGGAGCTATTTCCACCCTGACTGACAATTTTGACAATTTTTGTTATGCAATAAATATGATGTGCGTTGGCAGGCAGCCAGATGACTGTTATACAAAACTGTTATACTGCGGCTTTGCTAATTGTTAAATGCATTTCAAATGCATTTTCTAAACGCAACCTCTTTCACCCCGTGCAGTTTATGGGCGATTAATTAATTTTGATAATCGGATGCAATTGAAAAGCGGAGATAAAGCGATTGCCTGATTGAAAAGCATGAATATGAATGCACGCAAATGTAATTGCTTATAACGATTGCATAAAGTTTGAAATTGATGGCTGCATATAGCTGCTGTTGTTCACCCATTCTTTCTGAACTCCCCTCTCAGTTGCCTCAAGTCGAGATTCATTAGCGTCACGTCTGCCTCGTCAACACCTGAGCTTGTACCTGTGACTGTACCTGGTCGAAAAGTCGAGCACTCACGAAAATCCACTAAATCAATTCAATTCAATTACAAAACGTAGCTCGTCCCGCGCCCAGGCATTCCCCACCCCCGCCCCCCCCCCCCCCCCCTCCTACGCCCATCAATTAGCGGGCTGCCTAAGCTGATACGCATTTTATGTAGCATACTTTTGTGAGCACGAAAAAATTTGTGGCCTTTAATCAACGCCAAGTTGGGGGCAGGCTCACGACTTAGCGGCTGATTGGATTGCGGCTGCCTCAACCCAGGGGAGGCTGCAGCATGGCTGGCGGAGGTGGGTGTGCTAAGGAGCTAAGGAGGAGAGAAGGCAGCAGCCGCCTTGCCTTATAAAAAAAGGTAGCCAGAGTGAATAGCGTTTTTATAATTAAACGCAGCCAAGGCAACAACAAATCAAATCAACGATAGGAGGACTCAGCACAGCGCGAAGGATAAGTGCTTAAAAAAAGCTCCTTCAAAATTAGCCAAGCACTAAAAACTCGTCATTTGTGGTAATAAATCTTCAAGCATTTGCTCAGCTCCCCCGCTCTCTTTCACTTTATTTTAGTCTTTCTCATCAGTTTCCATTCTTTGCTTTAAGAAATTTCAATTAAATTTTCATTTCCCACACATATACACAAAAGTAATTAGAGGCCTTAGAGTTTGTTCGCGTGCTCCATTTTTTCCAGTTAATTATATATCCTGTACTTATTGAATATGTTAAAAAGGGTATTATTAAGTTGTGCAAATGTATGAGGACGGCGAAGGTGAAAAGCGTATTCATTTTTAATCCGCGTCAACCCTTTCCAAAAATATCATATTTTGAAAACCTAAATTACTCTCTCAATTTTGCAGATATAACCCTGATTTTTTGTATACATTTATATGAACATGCTATTCACAAAATCTGAAAATTTCAAGAAGATCGGTTCACAAAAACCGTAATTATTTAACTAACTAGTATTTCCCAGAGTCTGGAACGTAGGGAGACCCTGTTTTGTGCATGTTCACAGGGTATCTCCTAGAGCTAGAACATTGCTCCTTTCCTTTTTTCTTTTGGCATTTATTATTCACTTTTTTAGGCCAAAGATTGCTGCTGATTGTGATTGTGCTGATTCTTCTTGGTAACGCGACGGGACGACCTTCAAAGTGTTGTGGTAATTAAAACGACATTATTCAAAGTTACAAATGCGACAAACAGCCGCAGCAAAAAGTCTTGGCAAAAAAAGGGTCCTGCAACCGGTTGTTGGGGTTAAAGGCCGCTGTCGTTTGCTTGTTTCTTGGCCAACGCGTGGCTTCAGATAGGCGTTTATTACGCTATGACTGGGCCCTAGCAGACTATCTAGATGGGACCGGGAAAGAAATTGGAACGGATGGGAATGCCACAGGCCTTGGCACCGCCAGCAGAGACCGGGACAGGGCGCGTGCTGTGAAACCCTTTTCCTGCGCACGTTTCCTGCCCTTGCTTGACGCAGGCCAAGACAAGGTGGGCAAATCCTTTGTGGTTAGGTAAGAAATCAAAAAACGATTAGTCTAAGATTTTTACCCTTGTGGGTGTGCTTTCTTTGCCTGGGTCTTGGGTTCTGTGTTCTGTGTTCTGGGTTCTGGGGCGTGGGCACAGCAAATGTAACCAAGGGCAAAGCTTCTAACAAATTTCTATCAAGTTTGCTTCCCGACTGACCATGGCAGACAAATTTAATCACACTGTCCTGTCTACGACTTAAAACCATTGTCGACAACATCATTGTACTCGTTGTTGTTGTTGTTGTTGTTGTTGTCCGGTGGTTCAATAAACTTTTGTCTAGCCTAGAAATCCATTAACGCGCCATCGACTTGATCGATTTTCAATGGTTTTTTAACCAGCACTTCAGCATTTCAGGAAGGGGCCAAGAGACAAAACCGGAATCGTTCGTTTGGCAATCACAAAAAATGCAAAAAAAAGTATGCTATAAAAAAGTGCACGCCGTAGACTGGGGCCGACTACTACTATTTTTAATCACTTCAACAGTTTCATTGTCTGCTGGATGTGAGTAAACGCACTGACAACATTTAATAGATTGCCAAGAGGTGGGGGGTAGTGCTGGTAGCAACACTTTGAATGTCTGCCATAGAAAATAGGCTGGCAAAACAAACAAAAATGAAAAAACGCCTGAGCTACAGAATCAACAGAAATAAAAAAGGAAAACGCTCGAACATACAGACAAAGGCTGGTTACTGAACCAGGATTTTAATGCCGGCAACAAGGGGTTAACTGTGTGAGTCAGCTGGCTATTCACAGCAACGCTGAATGTGCCCCTGGGGGTTGGGGACGGGGCGGCTAGGCAGTGTATTTATGAAGAGATTCCAGTGACGCTGCCGCTGCTGCTGATTTTGTCGATAAGCATGAAAGGCGACAAGCGGGCAAATCCCCTCCCTCCCCACCTGGGCTGCATATCAATGAAGTCTGTAGTCTGTATGGGGTTAAGACCAGGGTTGCTTTAACAAATGCCAGTGCATGCTTTGACGTTTAACGGCATTTATTACGCTGGCATGCGTCATCGTCTTCGTGCATAAACTGTTCGTGTCGTCTCAACGATTCGCCTGCGTGCCACCAAGTGTTACACATTTGCATTGCACCACCGCCGCACACCACTGCACCCGCTAACCCCCAAACTTCTAGTTGGCAACGCAAAAATAGTTTGCCCTTTCAGTTTATGAAAATTGCGAGCCGCTTTTGTTTTGCGCGGCATTTTTAGACGCTTATAATTGCTCCATTAAAATTTGTTTATGGCCAAAGTTTATACTTGACAAGCAAGTCGTGTTGTGCTGTGTTGCGCTGTGTTGTGTTGTGTTGTGTTGTGTTGCCTGCCCGTAATTAGAATGTCAAAAGTTCTTGTCCTTCTGCCGCTTTTTGTTGCTATTTTTGGACTACTCAAGTGGATTACTTGGGCTTGCGTGCTCCGTTTCCATGCAAATGTGCGAAACTTGTGCCATAGTTCATTTGTGCTGCCATTAACAAGAAATCAAGTGAAAATTCCCACCTACGCTGCCTTTAAATTGGCAATGATTGAAGGCCTGAACCCGAATCCCACATAGCAACGCATCATTTGTTAGATGACATATGCAAAAAGAACTTTTTGGCTGCCATCAATTACCAAAGGTCGGACAAGGTCGGTCTAACCTAATGGGGTTTTATTTTTAATCTATGCTGTTGCTGCTGCTGCTGCTTCTGCTGCTGCTTCTGCCGCTGCCGGGCGTGCCTGCCACATCCGGTTACCTTTTTTGCCAGCTCGAAGGGAGAGAAATTTAATATCATCGGAGCGGATCGGAGTGGAGCGGAGCGGAGTTTTGGCTACCGTTTGGTGTTGCACTAAAAGGTTTTCACGACGCTTTTAATTACACTTTAAACAATAGCTGCACACACACATACACACACATACACCCACCACCTCCCCCTCCCAAACCCCTTTTTGTGCGTAGCCCGGTTTGGTCTGCAAATTGCGAGCGTTGGCGATTTGCGCTTGATTAAATTCTAATTATAAAGCGTGCGTATTTTCAGGAGCCGCCTCCTTTTGCTCCTCTTTCTAACCACTGTCCCCCCTTTCTCTTTAGCAGCTTTCCCTTTTGCTTTGTCCGATTTTCGCCTTTTTTGTTTACCATTTTCCTTGATTCTTACGACTTTTTAATGATTTTGACTGCCAGTCACTCATTTCGCCACGTTTGTTGTTGTTGTTGCTGCTGGTACCAGGCCTCCTCCTGCCCCTCCTGCCACTCTGCCACTCTACCACCTGCCGCTCCTACTTTCAATGACCCTACTAAGCGTGCTCCTTCTCTTTCTAGCTTTCGCTTTCGCCGCTGGCAACAATTTTTCCAATTTTCTTCGACTTTTCGTTTACGTTTCGACAGTTTTTGGGGTTCTTATTGGATGGCTTGGGTTCAGTTCAGTTTGCTATGGTATTTGGTATATGGTTTTGGCTTTGCGTGCAATTTGTGCTCCCCTCCCCCCACTCCTGGCCACCGCCTGGCGCGCCCATTTTGTTTACTGCTAATGCGACTTTTAACGCTGATTAATGCTTTTTCCCTACTATGCTTTCTTTTACCTTTGCTTTTTGGCTGTAGGTTGATTTTGAGTTTGGTTTTTGGTTTCCATTTGGCATTCCTTTTGCTGCTCCTTCACGGCTTGCATGTCGAATGGGCTGCCTTTTGTGTATTACGAGAATTACGGGTATTGTTCCGGGCGCTGCGCTTATTAAATTCATTAAAATATCCATTTCAACCGCAGCGACCCCAAACAATAACAAGAACAATAACAATAACAGCAACAATTGCAACAGCATTTAAACAACATTTGCCAACAGGCAAGTTGTTTGCTCGCCTGTCACATGTCAATAAAATTAACACTTGAATGGCAAAGCAAACGGACACACAAACAGATAGAGCGACAGACACAAACAAGGCAGCAGCAGCGGCATCAGCAGCGGCAGCGGCAGCGGCAGCGGCAATAATATATTTTTTAATTAAAGCAACAACAAGCTGAAAAGGCCGAAAGGACAACGGGCTAAGCTGCCTGCAATAATTTGCTTGACAGCTGCAAATGCAAATTTCTGCACGAGCTAAATTGAAATTTATACAGAACGCACAGAATGACAGAGAACACACAAGCCGAACCGGAGTGCAGGCGGGGTCGGGGGAGGACCAAGGGGCTTATACGTTATTGCTTTAATTGCAAAAACTCTCTTTGCCACACACACACACACACACACACACACTGACGAATTGCGGACAGCATCGAAATGCAAATTGCATTAAGTGCTCGGCAAAAGCAACACAAAATTGTTTTTATTAGAATAATTTTTGGAGCATTACATTTGGGGTATTCTTGGCGATTGCATGAATGTGTTAACTGTTTAAAAATGAATTTATTTAATCTCATTAAAGTGCTTGCCATTCCTTATGGCATAAATCAATGTGCAAAAGCCAGCTGACAATGGCAAATATCAATAATAAATTACAATTATTGACTGGGATTCGAGCACGGAGTCAGCAGCAAGCACCCTGAGACAATTATTTATTTATTTATTATCTGTTCCTATGCCTTGTGAAAATTACATACGAACAAGGATTAAAGCTATAGCTTGTGGGCCTTTAGCTAAGTTTATTTACAATTTAAGTATATTTTTTATGTTAATCATAAAGGTGTAGATCTTGTGGGTGTGTAATGAATTGGCTTATGAAATGTTTACTGTATTCTAGTTATTTTTTATGTACTATTTGCTGAAGCTACCACGATAGGTAGCAGAAATATATGTATAAGCTTTAAACAAACAAAAAAGTAAAAATAAATTATTATTTTGTAGTTTATTTGATTTGATCCTGAAACATCGAAATTGCGTTGCAAACAATTTAAAATTTATCATACGTTTTTTAGTTTAGCCAGCTGAACTTTGTTTTAAGGACATATTTTGCCTGTTCTAACTTTCACTTTCGATTGCCTTTCACATACAAATATGTACTTTTGGCGCCGAATAGGATTAAAAACCCTAGTTTTATTTTATGTATAATTTACTTAAGCTGCCACTATAGGCAGCAGAAATACAAAATAAAAAGTAGGAAACTTAGTTTTATTTTGTTAACTAATTAATTGATATTCTTTAAGTCCGCTTTGCATATTTCGTAGAAATTGATTTGAACGTGAAATTCATTTCAAGTTTTCTTTAGACTTACTACTCATATATAAAAAAAAATAAAATAAAATAAAAAAAAAATAAATAAATATTAAGCTGTTAATCGATTAGTCGGGACTACCCCAATAGTTCCAAATCATTGCATACTTCCGGGCGGTCAACTGGCCTGATAGCGCAATTTGTTATTTTGTTGTCGTTTATTTGCCTCTGTTATCATTAATTTAGCATATTATGCAGTTGCCATACTTTTTATTATTATTAGGCATGCACAGCGCCAATTATAGAGGGACCACCCCCCTGGTGGGGGATGCTGGCAATTATTACGTTTGTCCAGTTAAATTACAATTTTAATCAGTTCAAATTGCATTTTCTATGCCAGCACTCTCAGGGCGCGCCTCGGGGAACAAAGCGAGAGATATAAATATGTGAATTAATTCCACTCTCATATGGAAAATATGTGCATAATTTGTGTGTGTGTGTGTGTGTGTGTCTTGTGTGTGCGAGTGTGTGCGAGTGTGTGTGTGTCTTGTGTGCTTGTCACTTTGCAATTAAGTGCAATTTCTGCTCGATATTAATCAATTTTAAATGATTATTGTTTATTGGCTGGGCGCAGGATACAAATGTTTAAGATCTTATGAAATAACAACTCCAGCAAGTCACTCTCGAAATGTTCCTGGAGGAATGTGTTGTGGCACCTGAACGTATGCAATATCATAATGCGTATAATACCAAAAGTCCATTGTCAACACACACACACACACATAGCTGCCATAATTGTTTGTGCGAGGCTCTCGAACATTTGGCCAAGAGTTTGTGGAGAGTGGCTGGAATAGGACTACGGTTCGTGCCAATGCAATTGTCAGTCAAGGCTTTGCCCCGAGCCAATAAAATATGAATTTATGGCCTATTTGCATGGCTTTTGTGCACATTCAAGCACATTCCCTGCTCAGGAACAATGCAACAATAATGTTGCCTATTGGCCGAAAGAAGAGTTCCAGTTTCGTAGCTAAGTCGCATGCAAAGCCAAATTAAGGCTAAAAACTTGGCCCAGCTTAATGAGCTTACGCATACACATGCACACAAGGACAACGACAACAACAACTGCAATTCTCGTCTTTGTCCTGTGTTTGAGTTTGGGTTTTTGTATCCTGGAACACGCATAAAAAGCTAAAAGCGCTCGACCAACAGTTTTGCTGTATCATTGAAAGCGTTGTGGGGATGACTCCATAAACCGGCTTGGGTCCTTAGCTCCTTTATGGTTATGGGTTCGGGTCTTGGGATGGCAAAAACATTTAGTATCGCAGCACGCATTTGGGTTTTATGCGTAAGTCTTGCCGTCGATGGACTGACTGGCCTGGAAATTAATTTCATGGCTGCAGCTTGAAAACAACCTAAAATATGCTGACAAGTTGAAACCACAAAATTTGCATCCGCAACGGGTCTTAAATGCTTTGGGACGCAGCATTTCAATGGCATATTGAATGTAGTAGAAACTAGACGTAAAATTTCTAATTGACTAACTCAATTTGAAGGAACTGTAAGGCTGTTGATGATGACGATGCTCTTCTTGGCTGTCCTAGACAAACAGGCAACTTCCCAAACCAATATCAGAGCATGCCCAAAAGCCACCCCAAAAATCCCACGCCCTTGGTAGAAAGTTTAGTGTCAAATGGGTAAATTTGATTATGATTCTTAGTTGGGTTATGATAATCGAGTTGGAAATACTTCAAAGTTTCGTTGATGGCTCTGTGCCTGTTTGTATGCCACGCTATTTTGCGACTTAAAGTCTGCGCCAATTTACGCATTCAAAAGGCTTTTAGTTTTGCCAAGAAATTTTCGAGCAAATTAACTGGCGCAAGAGTCAGAAATGGCCAACATAATAAATGAGGAGCGCGCTCAGTTGAAGGCTCTTAATAGAGCTCCAAAGTATGGCCATGAAATATGCATAAAATCGCTTCTAGTCAGCCAGATAAAAGTAAGAGAGCAAGCAGAGTTAAGGATTATTGTCCTGTGTAGAGTTCTTGCAGCTGCAGTTGCCAGTTATCGTTTCGTTTATGGCGGCTGCCAAACGAGCTGCCAAATCAAAAATCGTTGGCGTGCTCAAGTGCCAGTTCTGGGTAGAAAAAGGGGGAGTGGAGGGCACTTGGCCAGCAATTTTGGCTGGCTAAAAAGTGAAAATGAAATACAAGCTGATGGGAAACTGGTAAGTAACGTTGAATATGGGCCAAGAACTTCAGCTCGAAGTACTTTAAATGGCAGTCGAGTAAATGTAGTTCAACCTGTCAGTGGCGTATGCAAATTTATCTTGGGGGGGACGCTTTAGTTTAAGTATTGTATTTTGTTTGGTTATTATAATAGCAAGGCTATTTATAAGAGACTGCAGTATGAATTGAGAAATTGTTATCAGAAAAGCGACAGTTCTAACTTATATTAAAATCGATTAGCATATATGTAGTAGGAAATATATGTTATCTGTATATACATTCTGGGATAGTTTGTTGGCAATTCCCTTGATCTCAAGTTCTTTCACTCATACTCATGGAAACCTGTTACGTTCCATTCAGACAACCCTGTTCTTTTCGCACAACCCTGTTAAGATCCCTCTGTAAACTCGGAAAGGCGTTGTTAATAGTTCTTTAGCATGAAATCGAGCGCCGAGCGAATCTTGATCGTTCAGCTGAATAAAACGAACGCGAAGACTATCATATTTGAGTGTGTGCGTATCGATTCCTAGTAACATTTGTCTCCCACACATAACAGACCAAGAATTTCTCAAATTTCCCATACATTTCTGCGCTTATCGTTAACTATCGATTATTACAGACCATTTTGAGTACAACAGCTGTGTTCGAATGAGCATTAACATTCTACATTAACATAACAGAAGCGAGCAGAAATTTACATAACAGATCATTTTGAATATAACAGCCCAACTAAGTTCGTTTCAATTAGCTTCAACTTTTGCTTACATATTAATTAATATAGGGCTTTTTTAAATAATTATACAACATCTTATGCTCTGGAATTTTGTTAACATCCCTCTCCGCCTACGCCTCTGGTAGCTAAGCATATAAAGAGAACTCATACCTTTGTATTTTTTGGTGTGGCATGCAATAATTTTTGCAATTAGGTCTGTAAACACTTCAATCAATTAGTTTTACAGACCAAATTATAGAACAGTTTTGAACAGGCCCAAAACTGACCACAAAACAACCAAATAATGTTCATACAATTTGCACACATTTATTGCATTTGATTTGAAAATGCAATGCATTATTCATGCAAAAATGCTGGCTAAATTAAATATTAAATGAATGCAATGGTAACAATGACTGTGTGTGCGAGTGTGTGTGTGTGTGTCTAATGAAGCACGCAATGCACATAGTGCGACGCGTTTACACCTGCCATTAGCTGACAGGCTCGGAGGAGGCACAAGCAGCGGGGCGTGCTCGCTGTCAGTCAACCAGTTGCAGTTGCAGTTGCAGTTGCCGTTGCAGCTGTTCAAAATGTAATATTTAACGCCATTTTATGCAAATTGAAATTATGTTAATGGCCAACAGCAATAAGAACAGCCACAACAACATATTGAACAAATATTATGCCAAAATTCAAGCAACGTGTATGCATAATGCTGACAAACAATGGGCCATCTCAATTGTTGACTCTGCTGACATTCCGGCAAAAAGTGATAGAGAGGAGGGCTGGGGGACGTCTACCAAGGACACAGCGCACTTCTTCAGCCGGCAATTGTATTCATTCATTTAACCATTCATCCATCCATTCATACATTCATTCCGCATTCAGTTGGCAATTCGCTTAAAGCATTTTGCATGTTTAATCGTTCCGTACTCCGTTATTCTGCCATATCAATAATAATGAATGGCTTCAGCCGCAACTGCAACTGCAACTGGCTCTGCCTCGGCAACTGCCTCTGCAACTGCATCTGCAACTGGCAAATGGCAACTCTGCCTCATTTGCATTTTCATAACAATCATAATAATGTGCAGCAGCAGCAAAAACAACAGACAACTGTCAGTAATGATAATAAGCATACATACAAGTGAAATCGTTGCATGCCACTGCGTGTGGCATTTATCCTGATGATTGTCAGAGAATCGAGCTGTAAGGAGTGCTGAGCCGATGAGCTGATGAACTAGCTGAGTCCTTGTTCACTCCCTGTACCCATAAAATGGGTAAAAAGGGGGTATTGGATTTGTGCAAAAGTATGTAACAGGCAGAAGGAGACATCTCCGACCCTATAAAGTATATATATTCTTGATCAGTGTCAAAAGAGATTTCGATTTGGCCATGTCCGTCTGTCTGTCCGTCTGTCCGTCTGTCCGGATGAACGCGTCGATCTCAGCAACTACAAGAGCTAGAGACACCAAATTTGGAATGTAGGTTCCTGTATACCATACGCAGATCAAGTTTGTTTCATATTTCAGATACCTCCCCCGTTCCCCGCAAATCGATTAAAACCGTTTTACAGTAACAATTTTCAAGATACAGCTTTAAGATTTGACATGTACAATACTTTAGTCTCTCTTAATCTACTGTCCAAATTTCAAGTCGATCGGATAATAAACACGGAAGTTATTCACGAAAGAAGATTCAGTAATGCAGCGAGAGGGGGAAGGAGAAGCACAGCCACCAATTAAAATGCCTCGCTTGCGCTGTCGCTTTTGCCACCTGTGTGTGTGCGTCTCTGTGTATGGGTGTGTGTATGTGTAAGTGGACGTAGATTCGATTGGATGTTTTAGACCTGGGTACAGGAGTTTCGTAGTCGGGTATACTCGACTATAGCATTCTTACTTGTTGTTATTGTTCTTGTTGTTCTCTTGGCTACTGCAGCAGTTCATCAGCATACGCGAGGACGCCTAAGCCTATCCTTCGAAATTCCTGCTGTCAGGCAGCACGTCTTGTTAGCTGCTAAAATGAACACACATAGGCAGAGTTGACATGTCATATCTCTGTCCCTGACCGTTGGCACTACCCCCCCCCCCGCTCCTTGCTGCAATCACGTCATTAACATTTTGTTTATATTTGCTTAAATATGCGTCGCATTGTCATAATTATTATGCATGTCTGTGCATGTTTTTGAGTGTGCATTGCATTTTCAATTGCTTTTATTTGGTTTTAAAAGCGCGCTTAATTACATCATAGAATATTTTTTGGCTAGTGTGTGTGTGTGTGTGTAAAAATTTGATAAGGCAACTGAAAATGTACAAGCCATAATGAATATTTTCAACATAACCTTACTTTTTGGCTGACATAACCTCATTGTCCGTAAAGGCATAAAGGGATATTAAATGATATGGTTGGTTCTGTTCTAAAAAAGGAATAATAAATTAAATCAAAAATACAACGTTGTTTATTTTGCAAAAGATCGCATAAACGCTGTCAAAATTGAGTTGATGAATTAAATTACACAAAAATAATTATCATTAATGCCAGCTTTACTGTTTAATGTGTGGCATATCCTTTGCGGATGATTTTATAAATTTAGAATTTTTGGTTGGATTGGGGGACTTTTTGTCTATGATCTTTTATTGTTTTAATTTCTTGTTTTATCTCATCAAACGGACTTAATTTTTTCGTAGATTGAGTAGTTCTTGTAAATACAGTTTAGGTTTAATTTAAGTTGTTCATAAAATAACAGAAAGATTAAATGGAAAAAACAAAATAACAAATCTTTAATATCCTTCCCAAGAATCCTACTTATTTTTCTAGGAAAAGCAGGGAGAATTCCTCCCCAATTATGCATAATCCGCTGCTAATAAGCCCACTTTATTAAGATGACTTTTCAGTCCATGTTTTGTCTGTTCACATTCCTTTGAAAACAATGTGTTGCCAACATAGCTCAGCTTCTTTAAACTTTACTCTTACGACCCCTACAGCAAAGAGGAGATAAACTCTTAATCAGTCGTGGCTTTTTACTTTCAAATTGTCAATCCCTTTACTCACTTATACCTTGGCAGAGCCAGAATTGCTGAAGGATCGTAAAAAATATGCATACGTACCTAAAAAGAGAAGAAAGAAAGGTTGTAAAATTAGTGAAAGGCATTTTAAGCATAATAAACATGCTAATAAAAAGCGGAACCTGGGAGATACATACATACATACATATATGCCAAAATACGAGCAGATACGAGTGGGTCAGAGTTGCCGCCTGCGTGTGGCTTAGAAATGCAATAAAAAATCACTCAACATTCCATAAGCAGCTTTCAACCTCAGCCAAAGGCAAGACTTACACACAGACAGGACTAGTGCCAAGTTTTAGCCAAAGGCTTTGAGACGCCTCTAAAGTGCTGTCAATTGGCAAACACAAACCCACTCACACCGACACACACACATACAATATCTGTATGCGAGTATACTTCCGCAGAGGGCTGTAAAAAAAGGAAACTAAAGCAATTTCAAATTGAAAACTGCTGCAAATTAATCAAATGCTTTTGCCGACAAGTCTGGGGCAGGTCGACCATTAGAACGAAGCAAAAAAAGAAGGAAAATAAAAAATAAGGCCAGAAGGAAGTTGCTTGCAAACAACACGAAAATGTCAGTCAGTCACAAAGACAGAAGCCAGCGATAAAGCCAAAGGCGGAGAGGGCAACAACGAATTCAACCAAAATCGAAGCAGTCAACAGCGCCAACCCTTCCGGGTATGCGTGATTGTATTGGATACTCTGGCCACACTGCACATATAGAGTATATACACACTCGCATATACTTATATAGCGTAACGCATTAAATCGATAACACGATTTTTCAGCACGCACACCCAACTGTGAGTTAAATTGTCAGTTTCATTACGTGGCAGTATTTTACTTTTTATTTTTATTTCTATTTTTTTTAATTTTTTAAAGCCAAATCACTACGTCTGCGCGTGAGCTGGATAGTCGTCCTGCCTTTGGACGAGTAGCTTTCGCTTTGCCTTGCCCGTTTCCCGTATCCCGTTTCCCGTTCCCCGTTTTCCCTTTTTCCATTTCTCACATTGCGACAAACGATTTTTCAAGTTGGCGCTTCAACGTGCGTCGCTCCGTGTTTGGCCGCAGTCTTTCATTTGATTTTGTTGCTCTTCAGTTTTTCTGTGGTTTTGCGCCAGCAAACTCAATTCTCCGCTATGTGCTGGCCAAGGCGTGCCACAAAGGCATCCAAAAGCCAAAAAAAAGAAAGAAAGAGGAAAATAAGGGAAAACACAACGCATAGAGAGCTTTGTGCTCCTTGGAGACGCGACTCGACTCGATTCGACTCGAGTGCTCGACGCTGGCGAGTTCAACAAACATTTAACTGATTGCCTGGGCGTGCGTGTGCCTTGCCTCATGTTGGCTGATTTTATTTCATTTTTTTTTATTTTTTGATTTGCAATACACCTGGGAGACAGCAGCCCTTGACTTGAGACTCTCGCGTTACTGCAGGCCACCAAGAAAATGTTTAGCTTATTTGTTAGCAGTGGAAAATAAATTGTCTGTGCGTGCAGTAATTGTAAATTACGTATTTGGGCCCGGGGCTAGATTTACTGTGGATGCCACAGACAGCTTGGCGAACAAGTCAGAGTAGTCAGTAACAGTAATGTTGCCAAGTTATTGACACCTCTTCGATGTATCCTATGAATTTTTGATCGACACTAAAAGCAAGCCAAGAGCTGCTCATATCATCCATTTGATGTGTGATTGTGTGTGTGTGTTTGTGTGTCTTTGGGGATAATATTGCAGGCCCATAACTGGCATACATATGAAATAAGCCAGGCTCTCAAATATGAGCAGCTGTCTTGGCGAATGTGGAATAACATACACGTAAGTTTTCTGTATTGCCCTGCACCCTAAAGGTATGCAACAATTTCTGCCAAATTTCCTGCTGACACAAATCAGCCAATGGCAATAACTCAAGCCAGTCAGGCAACTTGGCCCCAAAGCAGCCAACTAATACAGCGTGCAAAATCAATAACCATAAACCAAAATTCTTATGCCCACAACGAAATCATATAAAAGTATGCCACATGCTTGGGGAAATCACTAAATTCAGACCCCGCTCAGTCTAGCCCAGTTGAGGAGGCAGTGCGAGCCAACGTGGCTCATCATTTATGGAATGCGGAAGGCACACACACACTCACACTCACACACACACACATACACTCACACACGTGTAGACATAACTATGCAGCAGCATTTCGCCTAGCACGTTGATAACTGAGACTGCTTATCACGCCGCCTGCTCGACTCCTCGTCGCCTGCTCGCCGCTCCGACTGCATGTGACATTTGCATGCCTGCTTAAACAGCAAAAAGCAGAAGCTGCCTCGGCTGTGGCACGTTTGGGCCGTCAGCTATGCCGTACATTTTGGTGGCACTGCTGCCAGAAATGTGCTCAGCAGAGAGAGCGAGAGAGGGAGCTAGAGCAGCCGGTAGCTGTCAGGCCTTTGTGTTAGTTGGGCTGCTAGTGCTGTTGCCAGTAGGCAGCCGTTGTCCTGTTGACGTCACATCACACACGTGTGTAGTAAAAATCAGACGTGTGCCTCAGTGGCAGCCGTGACTTGAAAGGATACCAAAATGCGGCACACACAGTCGCAGTCGCAGTCGCAGACTCTGAGTCTGAGTCTAGTCCTGAGTCTGACTCTGGTTTCATGTACTTTGATTGCTTGAACGTTACCGTACAATTTTCGGTATGATGGCGGCAACATTTCATGATTTCTTGTACGTGTTTCTGGTTAAAAGCACGCGCATTCAATGGCAACGGCAACGGTAACGGTAACGGCAACGGCATCGACATTGGCGTTGGCCAACTTAGTTGGCAGCTGGCTGGCTTGGCTTTTTCCACAAGTTTCTCCGCCGTAATGTATGCTAGCTTTTGATATATATATATATGATGCCGCGACTCTGCGCCGTGTTTGTTTGCCTGGTGACTGATGATGGTTTGGTTTTGGTCCCCTCCCCGCCCTGAGGCAACTGATCTGTTCTGATGTCGTCTACAAGTAGGCAATGATTTATCGAGCGACTGCGACTCAATTGTTAGTTGTTTCTTTCATATCAAACGTTCAGTGTGTGAACAAAAAACACTTTAAAACGTTAAAAATTGTTATTACGTATATCAGGCAAAATTTATTCAAGCATAGGCACAGTAAGTTTGCGTATTGCAATTGATCGATAGTTTATTTATAATTGTTGGTCGGCTTTATTTAGAATGGCGCTGGGGGAATCAGATAATATAGTACACCTTATGGAGGTAATGAAACCCTATCCGGCATCTCGGCTTGTTAATTTAACATACAATGTATTGCTCTTTGTGTATCCGCCCTATGGGACGCAAGGGGTTCACTTAACAACTGACAAGGACTTTTCATATATACCCAACAGAACTGTTGTTGCTTTGATTCTAATTGGGCTTGTTAGCATGATATGCCTTTCTATTATTTTATATATGAAATGTCGGAAGGTAAGTGAAGTTTTTCTTGTTAAAGAAATATTTCTAAACTCTCACTTTTCACTCAAATAAAGCCTGTGGACAAATGGGCCAAGTACAAGAATTGCCCAGATTGGATAAATGAGGACTCCTCAGAGGAATCGATCGATGTTGAGATCTGGAAATTTGAACGAAGTGCCAAGGGATCTACTACTAGCAACACTCAGCAGACAGAGGGTACAGATCATGGCAATATCCAAAATAATAATAGAACAGCTCCGCAAGGCCAGAATCATTAGAGACGTTGAATAAAGTTGACTTTTTATTTTGTACATTTTGTAAGTGCTTTGATCTACTTTAAATATTGCCTGGTTTCTTGCGAGTTGTGTGAAGGACGGCGCTAGATTAGTTTGTGTTTACACTGTGCAGGAATTGCATCATCCAAGAAGCGCTTTAATAGTATTTATAGTATCCTTGGTAGCTCTCGCAACAATTCGATTTAAGCTGTGCCAATTTCCCTCTCCCAGGCAGTTGTCTACCCTCGCCAAGTGTCAGCTTTGGCTCTCACTGTGCGATAAAATGAAGTGACTTTCAGTTTAATGTATGACATTCACATGGAAGACACTGCACATGGGATTAGTGTGCCGCTGGCTTGGCTTGGCTTGGCTTGTGGTGGGCTCCACTGGAGCTAGATTGCAGCGGGGGCAAGTGGCAAGTGGCAAGTGGCAAGCAGCAGTGTTAAGGCAATCATTTGGCAGCGCATGTGTCGGATTATTTTGTTGGTTTGGTTTGGTTTGGTTTTATTTAAATTTCGTTGCTGCCTTCTTGGCTATCTACGGATCCACGCGGTGGTTGTTTGTGTCGCCAAAAGCTGACAGCAGCTGAAACTGTATGCTAAGCTTTTATTTCGTTTTTCTTATGCCAAACAAATTAATGATTGCCGTCAAGCAAATAAATCAAAAGATTCGAGGGCGTCTGCTCGGCTTTCAAGTCCGCAGCTGCTTTGAGCCGCCCGCCTATTGGTAGGCTATAGTTTTTGTTAGTTCTCGCATACAGCCAGCCTTTTTCCACTCAACTAAGCGCGCCTGCATTCATTGATGATATATGCCTCTCCCTACATACATACATATATGCTTATGTATATACTTGTGGGCTTGGGTATCCACTTGGCACCATCCTGCCGTGCGAGCCTGTTATAATTTATAATCCCTGCTCTGACAACAACAGCTGAACAACAACTGAATGCCGCTGAGAGCGCAAATATTTTGCTAGCTCTTTCGTATTTTTTCTCTTCTTCGTTTTTTTTCCAGTTCCTGCCCAGTCAAAAGTGTCGTGTGCAGGATCTCCTGCCCAGGAGGTGCCCAGGTTGCCTGCACAAATATTTTGTTAGCTGTTCACGTGGCCCAGCCCCCCCTCCGCGTCCCCTCAGCATTTGTTTATGTATATGCTTGTACTTTTTGACAAAATGAGGTCAAAAGTTTATTGGCTAACATTTTGTCTACACAAATATGTGCGTTGTGTGGGCGTTTCGAGTTGTTCGATTAAATATATCGATAGTGTGCGCGAATTGCCAACTTTAACATGGTAGAACCCGGGCAAAAAAACACCAAATGGGTTCCCAAAACTAATATTAATTATAATGCACAGTTAGTATCTTTGCAAAAGCGGATTTAAAGAGCTTTGGTGGAATATAAAGCTGTTAACAGCAATGCACAGCCATTAACAAAGTGCTTATTAAAGTTTAGTAAATCGGTTTAAAATTGGACGGAAATAATTTAGACGAGGTACTGAAAACTGCACAACTAATTGGTAGCCAGCTAATAAATTCCAAATAAATTATTTAAAAATAGTTGTCCATAATCCAAAACACCAATTACAACTAGAACAAAACTGTGCCAATGTTTTCTAATTGAACAGACCCAAAAATTGCTAAACTAAATTATGCACACAACAAAAAAACAAGTAAGAACGTTGCAGTCGGACGTACCCGACTGCAGAATACTATGTTCCCAGTATATAATTTGGTTATTTCTGTGTTCAGAAAGAGACGCGAAAAAAACTGCACAGGTGTGGGAGATATAGATTTTGCTCCTTTGTGGGGGAGGGGTGGGGGGTCCAAAAATTGTTGATGCAGATTTGTCCAGGGGGTCAACATTAGTCTGTATGCCAAATTTGGTGACTCTATCTTTGAAACTGTAGGAGATATAGCCCTTGAAAAGCGTGTTTTGGGGATATCATATGCCGATTTGTGGGGGTGGGGGGACAACATTTTTTTGATGCAGATCTGTCAGGAAGCTCAACATTAGTATGTGTGCCAAATTTGGTGACTATAGCTTTACAAATGGGGAAGATACAGGTTTTCCCCAAATTGCGACGGAGGGGGTGGGGGTGTTGGGTTGATCTCGACACTTCATAAATTGAGGATATACACCAACATGTGTACCAAGTTAGGTTGCTCTAGCTCAAAGATAAAGGCAAAAAAATTGCGTTCATACGGACAGACGGACAGACGGATATTTCGCAAACCCAATATACTATTTTCCCTTCGGGAACATAGTATAATAAAACAAAAACAACAACTGTCAAATGCGCTAAATTTTAAGCTATTTAAATTATGGCAAATAGCACAGCACAAAAAAGTAACCCCAAAAATGTTGTTTGGGAATTCATGCAGTGAAAATTATACGCTTTTCCAATACAATTTTCCCCCCAAAAGGCGGGCGGGTGTTTCAAAGCAATTTTAATTATTTACACACAAAACGCACACATCTGATTATTATGCCATCCGCAATTTCCCCCCGTCATTCCTGGCCCTGCTTTCAGTTTTTGTGGCCTTTGTTTTCCTGTTTTTGAATACCCCAGAGATGGAATATGTGCTAAACAATACTTGGACATTGGGCAGCGCCGTTGGGAGACTGTAAAGTGTGTGTGATAAATCTATTTATCTATATAAATAGCTACCATTAATGTTCCAAATGATACACAACACTGAAGGCTTGTTCACACCATCTAACATTTACGTGTAGTATTTTCTGACATGAGTCTCGCCTAACTGTCAATATATTATATGAATATTTTGTATTTATGTAAAGTTAGATACATTTCGTGTATATATTACTTTGCGTTCAATCTGTTAAATTAAGTTTGACGAATCTTTTTTATTGTTAGCAGCGGCATTAGAATTATTTTGTTTTTCTTTATTTTCATTTAATCTGTCTTTTATTTTATGAACAATTTGAAATAAGTTTAAACTAACATACATATTTACCAGAACTACTTTAATCAAAAACAAAATTTCGTCTGGTTAATGAGATAAAAAAAATAAAATAATAAAAAGGATTAAAATAAAATTAAAAAAATATTTATAGCACTGTACAGCTTTCAAGCACTGGGAAAAAATGTACAACTCAGGACAAAAATCACAGGAAATAGAAACGGAACTCTCTCGAAAGAAATAGAGTCACATCGCTGAAACATTTTTGTAGTCACATGTGATGACCATATTGCACATAAATATGAGATAGTGTGAACAGTACCTTATAACAAAACGTGATTTTAATAGCCTTGGTTCATATTAAATGCACAGCTCACATAATATCCCAGTTGAGTTAGCTTTTTATGTGTACGAACTTGCAATCTGTGAGGCTTGCACAAATTAAATTTCCCGATTAAAGCAGAAGGTTGATTTAATTTTTCTATTTGCATAGAAACAAATATTAGAGACAATTTTGAAAGCTCATTAAAGCTTTAAGCACATTAAAGCTTTGAAACTGGCAACAAATTCTGGCTGTAAGCTGTTTTTAATCTAAATGGACCTTTTTTTTACCAGCGTAGATTGCGCTGCAAGATTAATCTCTTGCTTAAGCGCCACATTAAGCAAGTGTCATTGTCTGTCCTTCAAAATATTACGCTGCCGTCTTCATTTCCTTTGCCATTCACCCTGTAAGCATTGATTTCAAGTTTAATGAGGGTAGATTGCATGACAGGCTAAGCTTGTAACCAGCTCAGAGACAACAGTCAATCAGAACCCTTGAAGTAGATTTGCTATTGCAGGACTTCATTTATGACAGCTTTTCCTGCTGTGGCTGTCATTATCCTTAGCAATTTCTCGTCCTCCTTCAGCACACTGGTCTACATTTTTAATTAAGCGACAATTGCCGTTGTCTCTGTCAGTTTCGTGTGCCTAATCAGTTGGCGATGATTGGCGAATCCTGGATTAGGACTGGGTTTCAAAGAAGCTGCTGCGACATTTATTTGAGTAATGAATGTCAAGTCCTGGCAAAAATATAAGCCTAGCCGTAAGCCAACTTGAGCTGCCTTTATACCCTAAGCCGACAGTCAGTCCACCTCCATATACACATTCACATTTACATTCACATCCTCATCTATTTCCATGTCAGTCAGCTGTCTGTGTTATCCGACTGGGATACCTTATACCAGCAGCTTACATAATTGAGGCATGGCGTATGATGCTGGCCAACTATGTAGAACTGGCCAACTAATTGTCTGCCGTTGGCGCTTGACTTTAAACTAATGCTGGTAATTGCTGTCATTATGTCGTTTGTGATTATCTGAGTTCGCTCTGAATGCCCAATGCTCAGCTCTGCTCTGTTCTGTTGTGTGCAGCACGTTAGTTAGCGTTGCATACAATTAGGCTCACTAAAAGGTAAATCTCATTTATCAATCACGTTTCCGCTGGCACTCTGTGTGTGTGTGTGTGCGTGTGCGTGTGTGTGGTGTAACTGAAGCTCAGCAGCTGACAGTTGGCATATGAGATAATTTGCCAAAACAGCATTGTTAATGATGTTTAAACTCGATATGTGAGGCAGTTTTAATAGCCTTGACTTTCGACTGTTCATTGATCCCAAAACTGGACCACATACGCAGACTCTCACACACACACACACACACGTAGACAGAAAAATAAAACCTACTTTCTTAAACGGGAGTGCAAAAGTTTCGGCCAGCCAAGCAGATGGCAACATATTGTCGCACTCTATAAATTATGCGCATAACCGAGAGGCAAGAACCGAGAGCAAAGAGCAGAAATGCTGTAAAACAACAACACACACACACACACACACACATACGTGGTGCTGGGTGTGAGGTTTCGGGGCGGGCAAAGAAAGAGAAACCAACCAAGCAGAACTATTACAATGGCAAAAAGTTTAACGAGTCATGTGAAAGTCTGTGAAGAAGGTTTTCCCTCTACCCAAATATTTGCAACTGTGGGTGGGCTGGTGTGTGGGTTGGGGTGGTATAAAATTTACTATTATTGCCTGGCCCGTTCGTATACATGTGTAATGTGCCTAGTCTCAACCACAGCATTTGGCTAGAAAGTTGCAAAAGAAAGACAACAGCTACTTTTGGCTCAAAGGTGTGAGGAAGTTCTTTGGGGAGTTCTCTGCTGCTTTGTTTGTTAGTTATGGGCCTTAAAACTTGTGACACTTGTCAAGCAAACTTGCAAAATGTCTGCCACTTTAGAGCAGCGCGTATGAGTAAGGAAAACAAACACAAAATGTCACAAATGAAAGGCTGTGCAAGAAGATTTACAAAAAAAACCAAGAGAAGCAGATAGCCAGACTTAAAAAGCTGTATAAATCAAGAGTAAGGCAAAGCTGTCACATGTTAATGAGTAGCCCTCACACATGCAAATTGAGCGCTTCCTTGGTGTCCTGTGTCCTGTGTCCTGTTTCCTGCTTTTAAGTCCCCCCCCCCACACCCGTTTGGCGCGCTGAACTGCAACCACATTGCGAACGCCTCTCTTGCTGCCATCTTTCGCTTATCACTTTGGAATTTGAAACAGTTTTTGTTTCAGCTCAGATTGCAGCGCTTGTAAAAAGTGGCAAAGTATACTTCCCCCAGGACAGCACACACACACACACACACACACACAACTGTATGCAGATGGGGTAGTAAAAAAAACTGTGCCAAACGTATATTTGTTGTTTTTGCTCAGCAGCAATGGCTGCTGGCCCTCTGTTGTTCCAGGCAACGTTTAGGGCGATAAAAACGCAAAGAGCACTAGCAAAAACAAAAGCAAAAAGACAAAAAAGAAATAAACATTTTGTTAGTTGCATAAATTTGGTTGATGTTGTCGGACCCGCTTGTTTCGCACTCGCTGATAAAACAGCGTCAAAAAAGTGTCGTCGAGGGAGCAACTTAAACGAAACTGCGCAGTTTAGATAAATATACGGTATACATATAGGTATATGCTCGGAGTAAAGAAATAACAGAGACATGAGCCTGCCAGTCGGTGCGGCACACAAAGGACCTGCCCTCGAGTGTTGTGAAATAAATATTTGCCAAAGATAAGGTAATACTCGCATACTTCAAGTCACAACAGTTCAATGGACTCTCAAGACGCAGCCAAGCTCATTCCCTGCCAGACTGCAGACGAAGAGCACTCAAAAGTTGCTCGCAATCTTTTGACTCACACAATATCCATAATGCGGCTCTAAGTCGTACATGCTCAGCATATTGCACACCCATTTCTATCTGTATTTACAGTTGATGCGCCACGTAAAGGTAAATAAAGTTGCAACAAGCGTTGCACACACGCGACAGCAACGGGAAGCGCCGCTTGCGTCTCCGCAAAGCTCGTTGGTGGTTTGCCATAGAAATCCCAAAACCATTTCACTAATTGAAATGAATTTTCATATACGACAAGTCGAGAAGCGCAACGTTGACGTTCTGACTAAGAGGGAGTGTGTATGCATGTGTGTGCTGTAGACACTTTCGTGTGGCAGCACAACATTGCAGTGACCTCGGGCAACAACAAAAATGTTGAGACCGCGCAGTTAACTAACTTACCGCGAACTATTTAAGCCTTAAAGCTAGAAACCAAACACTGCAAGTCTCCAATATTTAATTACTAAACATTTCTAAGCAATACAAACAAAAAGGGAAAGAACTCCCACTCGACATGTCTCAAGACGGAGAAAGTCGTCGCCAGGGGAAATGCAGCGTCATTTTATTTAAATAATTATGCAATCTGCTTGGGTAGCGACTACCGCAGTTTAGAGCCCAAGTGGCCGCTTCCCCAGCATAAATTTTCAAGTTCATAATTATGTGGTGACAGCTTGGCAGGTCCTTCTGCTGCTTATCCTGGGCTAAATGCATTTCTTCGCATTCCGTGTTGTATATATATATATTTCTTCTTTTTCTCATTTATTCTTCAATGCGAAAAGGCACAAAAGATGTCAGCCCAGGACCTCAGGAGCGGGAGTGGGGAGTGGGGAGTGCCTGCCTGTCGGCATTTCCCACAACGGAAGTCATCATACTTGCGCTTGTTTACATTCTGCTTGGGTTTCAGCTTCACCATCAGCTTCAGCTTCAGCTTCAGCTTCGCTCAGCGCGCCACGCTGCGTATACGTAACGTGTAATGAGGCTGGCCTGGGAATGTTGCCTTTTGAAAGGCGTTGAGCGTGGCGTGTAAATGTAAAATGGCGACAAAGCTCGCCTGCAGGGAAATAAGTGTGTGTGTGTGTGCGTGTGTGTGTGTGTAAAGCTATTCTAAGGCATTTGCTTGGCTTTTTCTTTGTGAGCAACGCTGGGGTAACATTATTTTAATTAACATATTTATATGTGGGGATGCTCTGAGCAACAAAAGCGACAGCCACATCACTCGTGTGTGTCTCCAGTGTGTGCATTGCAATTTTAATTATATATAGACGCGACGACAACAACAACAAAAGCAACAACGACAGCGAGCCGCATAGAATGCATTATGTTGCCATATGAAATCATTAAAAAATTGTTTGCAAAGTCAAAGCGAAATCATTAAAAGCATATAAATTATGCAGGTAGATAGACAACAGCCACGCCCCCAAAAAGCCAAGGCAATGCTCAAATGCTGTAATGCCAGTCCGCATAATTATGAAGCATAATAAAAAATGCCACAACGGCTGCATAAAAATTGTTTTGCATGCCTCTGCAGCTGCTGTTGCTGCCGCTGTTTGTTGCATACTTTTCGGGGTGGTTTAACATTGCCTTGTGTTGTGAAAAGGGGTAAGGAAAAGTCTGAAGTTATTTCCATATGCGCCAGCCTAAGGTATGCTTTAAGAAATTGCGAATTACTGGGAAAAACTTGGTCTAGCTCTAATGAAGAGCCCCGACTCTGACAGCCAGTACATTTGAGGCAGGTATTTTGCCTAAAAATGTTCAAGTGCCTGCGGAATGTCAGCATTTGGGGTATGCCATAAAGTTTTACGTTTGAGAAGATTCCGTGGAAACTTGTTCAGTGCGTGATGAGAGAAAGCACTTTGTTATAGAGCAGTTAGCAACTGCCCTCAACTCAGCTCAATCCATATCCATATTCTACACGTACACGTGTATTCAAAGAGGTTTTTTCCGCACACGACCCAACCGCACTCAATATCAATAAATCCTCAACAATCTGCACTCAAAAATCAAAAGATACACACCGTAGAGGTAGACGGGCGAACATAAAATGCCAATTTCTAGTTACCAAATGGTTATTGCCTCGGCCAACAACAGCAACAAATTTGCCACATACGGACACATGCATAAAATGGCCAAAGCTTTTGCGAATATCTATACACACACAGCAACAGACACACACACATGCACACACACCCACAGACGTACTATATCCGTAAGCGAAGCCGTGGTTAAAGCTAAGTGCAACAGCAGCAACAACACAAAACTAACCAGAAGGCAATTTGTTGCGACAGGTGAACAAAAATAAGAACAAGAATGCTTTACAGAGGAGTGCGCGACTAGAAAATACCCTATAAATATATACTTTAAGTCGCTGCTGCAAGCTTCAGGCATATCTTCAGGAGAATCTTCTGGCTTATTAGACGATTGAGAGATATAATTAAGAAACATAAATATTTAAAGTTTTATAATATATTATGTTCAAGCCGGTTCCAATTTCGAATAGTTTTCGACTTTGTGTTCGCGTATTTGAATCAAATCAAATATTTTATGGTATTTCGTAGTTCAAATCGGTAACCAAAAAAATTTTGAATGATTTGATTGGAATCGGAAATGGAAATGGAAATATATAAAATACTAGACATGCTTCGCTATGGCACATTGTGGTTGCATGGGTGAGAAAGAAAGAAGTGATCCAAAATTACTACTATTTTTCCTCCCGCGCCTTATGATTACTTGTATATAGAACTGAGAAACCGATCTAAGAAAAACTTTCTTTTACACATTCCACGTTAGGCCCGTTTCCCGTCCGTAGTGACGGGTGAGATTCATTTTTCAAGTTTCATACAACAGTTTTCTGCCCGTGAGGGTAGGGTTTCCAAGGTCCCGGACCCGGGTCACCGGTATGTTAATGGCGCAAAAAATAGGTAAGGAATTCTTTATGTGAACTGTATATTGGGTCAACATTTGAGATGACATTTTTATATATATATCGATTTTATTAAACTTTTATAATATAAGTTCTGGGTATATTTTTTGACAGCAATAGTTTTCCACCCTAGAGAAGCGACATATTGAATATAGACTGCTTCTCAGTCCAATTGGCTCCTTTGGTTGCATTTTTACTTTGCGAGTATTCACTGTAAGGGTCAGGAATGTCTCATTTTGTTTCCCTTCCCCCACAAACAGGGTATAATAAAAAACCCCTTGCACACAAAGCGAAGCCACAGATCAGTTTCGCTGGGTTAAGCGGGAGGATGGGGGGGAATGTGTGCTTAGTTTTTTGCACAGCTTAAACCATTAAATAAAATTAAAAATAGTGCGTGGCATGCAACTGGGCAACTGCATGAAGCAGAAGAAGAGTTCGCGTTTATCCATTCATTGGACAAGGGAAGGAGTGTCTTTTATTTTGGTCTGAAAGGGGTCTGGAAGCAGTACTTAGCAGGCATAAAATTTATAAATTACAACGCTGCGCCATAATAAATTTCAGTTTGCGTAAAAACGCAAAATTTATATACACTATGCTGCAGCAAGAGGCGGGCAGCGGTGGGGGCATTGGGGGATGGGAGAGCCTGAAATGGACTGGGCTGTGAGTGCAGTGAAAAACCCATTATGAATGAATTTAGTAGCAACAGCAGCAGCAGCAGCAGCAGCAAAGAGCACAAAAACCAAAACGTGCTCGCACCACTCGGCGTATTTATACAAATTTAAAGCATTCACCCACTTGGCGGTGGGTGAGTGCTCGAAATTTACGAGTATTTCCATGGCTGCCAGCGATGATAAACCAAACCAGTCGAAAGCAATAACGACGAGCCAATGCCAATAGACACTGGACGGCTGGTCAGGAGCGGAACGCAGCGCAGGACCAAACTTGACTAGACTCGGCTCGTGCACTATAGAATGAACTGGGAGTTAGTTGAAGGACACAACTGGACTGCACTTGGACTGCCTGGTCGGGCCGGGCCGTCCGGGCAGTAGACTAAGGGGCGTGCCCCAATCGTAGGCAGACCGACTAGTCGTCGGTGTCTGGCCTTTGGTCCTTGCTGTAGGTTGCTCTCCGCCTCGGCCGGTCAATGACAGCTAAAGTTTTGCAAACTAACCTCGCAACGATAAAAAATTAAAGCAACAGTAAATGAGAGACTGAGACAGACAGGCACCGCAGCAGTTGGTGCCGACCGGGGCAGGGCGGCGGCAGTTGCCGCATCAAAATGCCTCAACCGGCTGTTATTATAATGAAAACGAAGCATACAACTTGGCGCAGTAAAATGCGGCAATAAGTAGACGGCTTGTCGGAGAGGGGCCAGAGGCCAGTTACATTTGCATAGCTAACGTCCAGTTGGCATTACATTTCAAGTGCAATGTCTGTATGAGCGGAGGTTCCTACAGTCCCTGCGAGTCCTCCCAGAAACAATATGTACACCTCAAATATGCACAGTTAACTAATGTTGAAATATTTGGCAAAATAAGCCCAGACGAATAGGCAGCCCTGTTTTGATTTCCACTTTCGACTCAATCCTACGAAATTTTTAAAATTTCATCAGGTTAGCGCCTCCCCTAACACTGACCGTTGATGTTCAATATTCTCTAAACCATTTGAGCTGCAGCTTTAACATTTTTATCCATCATACTCTGTTCAATTCTCCTTAAGAAAAATCAACAATGGTTACTGTAACAATCGGGAAAATATTTTAATAAATGTTTGAGTACAAGTATACATAAAAACCATAACAAAAATTTGGTCATCAGGATAGCGCCACCTATGATATTTTCAATTTTTTCAATGTCTTAATCAATGAAAGTGTTTTTATATTTATTTTTCATATTTCGAATATATAAGAGAAAATTAATAATGTGTGGTCCCGCCTTGCTTGACAATCACTTCATAGATCCGATTGGGAATTGAATTGTAGAGTTCTTCGAGGTATTGTAGGGAAATTGACGACCAAACGTGTTTAATGCCTTCGATTAGCTCTGTTTTTGTATTATATTGTTTTTGAGTCTTCTTTGTTTTGGTTTCTACCTAGTATAAGACGCTTTGCTGGGGAATTTGGGTGTAGCTCGAGTCTTTCTAGATACTTTTTCGCATGCTTTACTCCTAGGTTCCGCTCAAGATGCCTTGTGCGCATATAGCAGAGCGCGTCGCAGAGCTTCCTCAAGAAATTGATCAATTTGAAATGCTAATTCAATTTAGAACACAAACCATGAACAAAAAAGATTCCGTGTGGAAATCGGATAAGTTTTGACAAAGTTATGGCAGTTGGTATACTGTGAGTATGACTCGAAATGTTTTGAATTTCTAGCATGAATAGAAGGAGTGGATTATACAACACGGAGTTGTGACATGTTTAATCTGTATTAATGTCTTTGCATTTAGATTGCGCGTATTTCAATATTTTGTGGATAAAATTCGACCTGAATGTCCTGATTATCAAATAGCCAAGTTTCGTGTGTTTAAAAATTTCTGGCATAAGAGCTAAGTCAACTTTCAAAACAAACATCCGTTTCCTTTGTCTACGCAAAAGCGAACATTAAAATGAATTTGAAGTCTGGATTTGTCAACGTTTGGCGCGAAAATGCACGCATTTTCCAAGTGCATTATAAAACACTTTAATTGATGACGCTAAAAGCCGATTTTTGGACATAGAGACACTGCTTGAATTAAAGCTTTAAGCGAGGCAATGAAACACATTTGGCTGCAACACTGAGCGCAGTGAATCACAGCGGAGGATGCATTGAGACAGCGTCAGGCCATCAATATGTCGACTTTTGTTTGAGTTGTGTCCTTCTCTTTTTGCCAAAATTGCGCGCGCGCTTCTCCAATTTATGCATTTTTTTCCTGGCCATACAAACATATACATACATATATGTGGATATATGAAGGGAAATATATTTTTTAGCTCTTGGCCAAACTTTTGTTTCACTTTATGATAAGTCCCATGTGTGTGTGTGTGTGTGTGTGTGTGCGTGTGTGTGTTGTCTGTGGGTGTATAGTATCCAATCGTGCAGAATGCCCATTTTTATTTGCATTTGCATATGGCGCATAAGCATTTTTTCATGCTCCACCAAAATAAAAGCCCCTGGAAACCCGGCACAAAATTTTAAACTATAGCATAATATGGGCAAACTTTTTGCACAATATTTTTTCTCTATTTACATATGTATATACATATATGTATGAGCAGAGTGGGCCAGAAAATATTGTAGGCTCGTGCATTTTGGATCTGGCAGTGCAGCCAGCCCTTTAGCTCCTTACCCCTTTTGCCCATGCAACGAATTCGGTTTCAACTTTTGCGCTGTGCCTGGGTTCCTTCCAGCGAATGGGTGCCAAAAGTCAACAAATAATATTTTTGCATAAAAATCGTCGCTGTAAAAATGAAATGAAAATATCCACAGCGTGCTTGCATGGCCGAGCAGTCGCAGGACCTCACACGCTGAGTAGAGTAGGCTTAAAAGCCCGGCAAAATAAACACAATGAATATACCATGTGTGTGTGCGTGTGACGCGTGCTTATATGTGCGAGAAATCTCAATTTGCCGAGAATTTAATCAATATGTGCTTTACGACTGTGGAACATGTTGATTGAATCCAATGGCAGCTGCAGTTCTCGGCTGCTTATCAATTTATGCATAAATGCAAATAGATTTTCATAAATTGTCATTTAATTGCACTTTAGACAACAGCCCAGGCCCCCACCAAAAATGATATGCGCATGCAAATGGCGCCCGACTTCATTCAATATTAATGCATTGCATGTGAGAAGTCTTACTACGGCCTGCGTTATTTTGGCGGTTAACAAATGCAAAATGCATGCAAAATTTATGCCAGATTATAGCTGCGAATTATGCAGTGCCTTTGATTATGCTAATCCATTTCTAGCGGGGGAATTAGCGCGCCCAGCCCAAGCCATATCTGGCAATTATATGGGCAGCCCCAGGCGCTGTAAGGTAGGAACCCAACAGCTGGGACCTACTTACACATTCAGTCTTATTAAAGGAATAACGAAACGAAACAAAAAGAAACAAGATTTTATGGCACGCAGGGAAATCTAGACAAAGCTTGGCATATATACGACGATATGGACAGTTACAACAACGGCAGCAACAATACGTGTAGTTCGTGTGTATTTGCACAATGCAAAAAAGTAAACAAAAGGCGGCATAAAACAAATACACACACGCATAAGCAAACTGTACAACAGCCGGAAAGTATGCTATACAAATGTGTGGCACACACACACACACACACACACACACAGGCACGCACGTAAGACATAGAGTGGTGTGGAGGATCTGTGTTATGCTACTCTGTTTGTTTCCGTCATTTTTTTGTTACTTTGGCTCGCATTTGTTGATATTTCCAGGCACGCGCCCAAATGTATGCAACAGAAATTGCGCGTGTCTGCATTTTAGTTGCATTTCATCAAAGGAATGCTGCACATTCGAATATTCTCTTTAATGCGCTAAGCACGCTCTCAGCACATACCATACTCTCCCATTCCCACCCACACTTCACCCTCCCTTGCACCATTGATTGCCACTCATTTTCGACAGGGTTTTAGCCATTATCAAAACACTTGGCTGAAAGGCTGCTGCTGCCAACAGTTAAATGCAGCGCACTTTAGGCCACTGCCTCGGCCCACCCCCTGGGCGGCCAGTGTCCTGCAATGCATATATGTGCGGCAAAAAGGCTGCCGCATTTGTTTGCTAGATTTTGGTTTTATTTTTTGTTGTTTTTCCTATTTTTTCAAAGGCCCCAGCGGCATTTTGGCAACTTTTTTTGGCTGGTTTGTTTAGTGGCGCGCACTTGTTGTTGTTGTTGTTATTGTCGACTATTTTCACTCCACTTTCGAATGTTTTTATCCCTAAAGCCTGCTTGCGGATATGCGCATACAAACAAACAAACAAACAACAAGCAAACAAACAAACAAGCCGAGCGCACATTGAGTACAAAAAAAGATTGTTGGAAAAACAATAAATGGCAAATGTATTGCGGCATTTTAGGCGCATGGCAGCAAAAACAACAACAACAACAACAACAACATAACAACAAAAGAACTGCAAATTTGGAAAATGTGGCCAGCCTCTTCTCCATTTTTTGTTGTATATTGTTTTGCATTTTTATAGCAATATGGCAAATGGAATTTTCCCCTGCACGCTGCGCGCTAAACATTTAAATGAGTCAAGTGGCTTTCGCTGGCAGGTCATGCGATTTGCATATGACTGAGGGGAGGGCAGAGCGGGCGGGCTATGGCCCATATACTACACTATGAAATACTCACTTAGATTTCCACTAGGAATGTAAACGTTGCCCGATGGCGTCCGCACCAAACACGATGGCTCAAAGTCGGTCAGATCATTGGGATTGCTACCAACAGGGCCGGCAATTAAACGGGCATTATTCATGCGACTCATTGTCGGATTACGTGGCGGAACATCCGGTGGTGCCGTTGGCGTGACTCCCTCCAGGAGAAAGCCTGCCAATAGAGAGAGAGAGAGATAGAGAGATAGAGAGTGAGATAGAGAATAGTTACACATTTTGATTTGTTTGTTGTGCTCGGAATCATAAAACATTCATTGCAATGCTTAAAATGTAGCACAACATTTGCTAAAAACATTTTCAACAATTTGGCCAATTTTTCATTGCACATTTGACACTAAGAGTATGCTGTGAATTTTTAAACAACACTACAAATGGAAATCGTGGGTGGCCGACGGAGGGGGGACGAGGACGGGGCATGCAATCAGTGCGCATTGAAACTCGGCTCGGAAAATCAAGCGAAAAATGAAAATGAAATTATTTAGCAGCATTGAAAATTCAATTTGTTGTTGTGTTGGGCGGCGCCCAGATAAATACAGTGACAAAAATACAAATACACGAATACATACAAATGTATTTCGGCTACAAAATAAGAAAAAAAAGAGAGAAGAAAATATCTTATATATAAATATATATAAAATTACCAAGCAAAAGGCAATTCCAAAATCAAAAGCAAGCAGCAGCAACGAAAGAAATCGAAATAAAATTCAATTTGCTGCGCTAAAAAATTTGAATGCCGTCGACAACGACAACCTCGAAGATTCGGCGCCAAATGCCTTTGATAAGTGTGTATACACACACACACACACACACAGACGCTGTGTGTGTGGGAGTAAGAGGGTGTTCAATACCAACACTCTGTGGATGTCTTCTTGGCTAGAAGCTCGCGCCTTGCCGAGTATAATAAATTTCAAAAGCATTCACATTCATTCGCATAGAAAATTTTAAGCTCATTTATAGGCTTAAAAAGCGCGCAGAATTGGAAGGCCAATGGAGGGCTGGGTGGGGTGGCGGGCACACAGCAAACAGGATGCTCGACAAATTCAAATGCCAAAAGCAAAAACGACAAAATAATAAAATAAAAAAAAGAAGCAAACGATGAACGGAAGCGCCAACGGCCAGCGGGCGAATTTTTGAAATTGTTGAGATTTGCTTGGCGCGAAAATTATATCCTGCCCTATTCCGTGCGGCAGCAAGGACTCTCAGGCTGTGCGTGCGTAAATGCTGTCGCCTGGTTAGTTGGTTGCCAGGACCAGTGGCAGGACCAATCGCATTGCGTTAGGCCCAGACGATTTGGCTGGAAAAGCGGCCAAGTGGCCAGCGCTAGGGCAGCGGAAAATTTAAGCTGCGGAAAATGTGACACCAGCTTGGGATGTGGCCCGAATGGCCGTGGGGCCTGCGCATTATCATCATAATATAATGTGCCCGAGCAGGCAGCAGTAGGCAGGAGCAAGCAGGAGCAGGCAGGACGATGGCTGACTGCTGCCAGCAAAGATTATTTCACGCGGTTAAACACAGCAGCAAAGTTGCGCACATTTTTCGTTGAGAGGCACACAAATTCAAAATTGGCATGGCAGTTGGGGGCAGAGCAGTTGCAGGACGATTGCAGGACATCGAGGGGCGGCTCGCGCTCTGTCGGTCAGCTGTGATTAAAAACCGGAGCCTGTAAGCGTGGCCGGAGGGGGCGCAATGTTGGCAGCTGCGGCTCAAAATATTTGTGGACTTTTGTCTTTGGCTTGCGTGTAATTAGATTTGAGATTTAAGGCGCTTAGCACTGATGAGCAGCAAATTTAAATTGCCAATAGCTGACAGCAGCCCACGGGGCGTATGCGCAATGTGGGGCACTTTCAGTGCTGTCAGTTTATGCTATGATATTCAAGATTTCATTATTTTGCGACTTTCAAATGCCCAAGTAGCTCAATAAATGAACTGCACAGAGTTGCCACACTTTCGAAATACATTTTAAGAGCACCCAGTTAAGTTGGCTGCGCCTCAGCACTTCAAGAAATTCAGCTGAACTCATGATAAGTTTGCTTGCATAAGTCGATTGCATTAAACACTATATAATAGGAATGTGAATACTTGTGAAATTATCGATTTCTTTTTAATTTTTAACTAGTTTGATAGCTTTTTTTCGATTTATCAGAAAACAGAATATTTTTATTCGATACACATATTTAGCGAGGAGAAGACTTAAACGCCAACACCCTCAAGACCTGCCGGGCAGGATCTTTACTTAGATTCTCTGCGAAAATAATCAATAGACTCCATAATACATAATAGTATCCTGCCAAAATCCGTTAAAATTAGCTTCAAGAGTAAGACTTCTCTGTACGCACTATATTTAAATGAATATGTAGTATAAAACCTTCTGATTAGATTAAGTTGCCTCTAAGGTAGCAGAACACTATTAGCAAAATATGTTTTAAAAATATATATATATATATATATTTACAGTTTTAGTCCTTAGTCGAATTTTATGTTCAAAATGCATAGAAACATGTAATAAATAAAATAAAATCATACATTGCTTATAAAAAATAGAGTCCTTTAAATTTTATTTAATCATGTAATTCAACAAAAGCAAAGTCAAAATAATGATATACAAATTATAAGCATATTTGAGTTCTTAATAATAACAAAAGCGATTATAATCGATTGCAGGACATTTGTTATGTCCTTACAAGCTACGCACGCATTTCTGAACTCGTTTGGTGATATTATTTGGCAAAATGAGGCTTGCACAAGCGCTGTAAGTGCTGGCACTACCTTGAAGACGTCTCTTGCATGCAACTGCTGCATCATCGTAATCCCAAATGTTGAGCATCCTGCACGAGTCACCAACATTAGCATTGCGTTTTAAGCAAATTATTTTGCCATCAAGCGTTAAAGTTAAGCTCCATTTTCGGCATTTGCATACACAGACGATAACATTATTTAAATACACATAGGAAAGTGCCGCAAAGGGAAGCCAGACTGTGGCTGAGCGGAGTGGGGAGGGGGGCGGGCTGATGGAACGGGAGTAGATTGTGGCATCTACATGCGCATTAGTTTAATATTAAACAACGAGTGGCAAAAATGTCAATTGTGGTAGCTCGCCCAGCTCCCCAACTCTGGCCAGGGCTGCTGCTAAGTCGAGGGCTAAGCAAAACACCAAAAGAAATCAAGTCAAAGGGCACCGACTACAATATACTCTATAATGGGCGCAGCTTGTAAGGGAAACATCAGTGGTTTCAACATTTCGAAGGGGATATATCGAACAGGAGCGCAGAAGGCTTAAGCGGTCTCAACCGATTGATCTTGCTCTATTACTCTAAATATTATTTTTTTAAACTTTTTTTATGATTATATTCATTTAACTACATTTTCGCTAGTCAGAAGTTGTTACTACGCGCTCTAAATTTATTAAATTCAGTATTGTGTATTAAATTTAATTTTGTAAATATTATATTGTACTACATTAATTTTAATTTTTGTAATAAATAAATAAATAAATAGTTTTAAATATTTAGTTAATGTAAATATAGTTTAAGTTCATAAAATAACGAAAAATTAAATGAAAAAACTAAAAAATAATTAGAAATTTTATTTCAGCTGATCCCTAAGCATTGAACGAGAAGTGGAGTTTAGAAAAGGCTAGTTTACCCTGTACTGCTTGGAAACAGAGTATCTTAAAAACGAAGAGAGCGGCAATCAACGACAATGGCAACTCTGGCGGCCAAACAAAAGTAGCTGCAATAGTCGCCGCCATTCGCTTTGGCAGTTGGCATCCGCATCCGCATTCGCATCCAGACAGGCGTAAGAGCAGCCAGGAGCAGCAGCCAGCTCACTTAAAGCACTGGCAACAGCAACAGCAACACCAACACCAACAGCAACAGCAACAACAACAGTAACTGCAACAACAACAACATGAACAACCAGGCCAGGCAATGGCGCTGATAAGCAGCTTATCTTTGCTTCTACAACCCCCAGCGTTTATTTTTGTGTGGGTGTTGTTTGTTTCTGTTAGTGTTGTTGTTCGTGCTCGTGTTGTTGTTGTTGCTGCTGCTGGCATTGTCGTTGTCATTTTGAATGCGAATTGTCGTTGTTGTCATTGCTGTTGTTGTTGTTTTCGGGGTACGCAAAATGTGTAATAGCATTTCGTCAGGCGGAGCATGAAAAGCGACAACACACACACACACACACATCAAACTGCCAAATACGAGTGTAAGTGCATGTGTGTGCCTGTGTGTGTGCGTGACAAAGCAAATTTGCTCTGCTGAGTTTTGCTCTTCTTTTCTTTTTTTGAAATTGCGCAGCGTTTGGCATTTGCTCTCTGCTGTTTTCACTAGACTCATCTTAGCCCCCCGTTTGCCGCTCCACTGCTGATGGTCTTTTTGGCTTGCAGTTTAATGCTTTTATAATGCACTCGACAACAAATGGAAATAAGCAAAGCAAATGGCAAAAGTATTTAAAGTTGTATCCCCACCTCTCAGAGAGAACCCCTGTAGTTGGCATCATATTCAACATTCAACTAACCGAATTGCAGTTCCAATGTCTGGCAAAGATTTCAACAGTATTTAAGGCAACTTAACGCCCAAAAATGTAATGTTAATTTAATTAACAGCATGCTAAGGGCGGGCACGGGAGCTGGTGTGGCTGGTGGGACAGAAAAACGCCATCAGCTGCCTGTGGCATGCCAGGAATGAACAATGCAAAGGGGGCGCGTGGAAGGCAGCTCGGGGCATGCCAACACCTTTTCCCAAGGTGCCAGCATCAACAACAACAACAACAAAAACAACAGCAATAACAACATTATCAACATTTTCTTCATCTTCTGTTTCATTCTCATCTTCATCTGCGCTGACGAGGAGAGAAATGTAAAGCACTTTTGGTATGACAGCTGAAATGTCAGTTAAGCATGAATTGCTTCAGATCTCCAGTCTCTTCCTTTCTCCCAGTAATGAAAACGGGTAAAGTTAAGTTCTAGCTGAGAGCGCTTAACTGGCAGATACCTTGTAGTTGTTATAGAGAATACATTCTATATTAACTTCGGTGTTTGTCAACCGAATTCTCTGAAAATGTTAGACAACCAAGATAATAGGCAATACCAAGGCTGTACCAAAACTCAGCTCCATAGCTTTGAAAATGCCTTTGGAATTAGTTTTTAGCCATTTAGTGACATTCGATTACTCTGAAATTTTTGGACAGCCAAAATGGACTTAAATATTAAAGCTGTACCAAAAATCAGTTCCATATCTTTGAAAATGCCTTTGGGACTAGCTCTTAGTTATTTAGTGACAACCGATTAACCTGAAATTGTAAGAAAACCAAGATGGCATTCAATATTAAATCCATACCAAGACTCAGCTTCATATCTTGGAAAATGCCTTTGGAAATAGTTCTTAACCATTTGGTGATAAGCGAGAAGTATTAAAATATCTATAAGTCTGCATTTGGTAATTGATATTCGTATTTATTATAAACACTAGCTCCTAACGGTTAAGTCACTGAGGTAAACGTGTTTGGACGCTCAGATCATGAAAGTATTAGTATAAGGTATATGACGTACATATCTATTACAATAAAAGTTGTAACAATTTTCAGTGCGTACAGAGTATCTTGAATCAGCTTTGCTACCTTTTTAAACCTTGCTCGTTCCAGTGGCATCTGCTGAGGTGCTCTTGCTTAAATTCCTTGACTTTATTTGCACTTAATTTGTGGCCAGACTAAAGGCGAGCTGAGCGAAAGAAGTTGGCAAATGGTTTTGAGTTTATAAATGCCTGAATCTTGTGGACATTGTGATTGAAATGTATTCATTTAAGTTTGGTAGGGAGCTGTTTTATGTTCTCTATGCGTAATCGATAGCATTGATCAGATTTTAAAACGGCAAATGCAACGATTTATGCAGCAACAGAGCAGCCAGGGAGCAATGAGGACAATGGTAAACATATCGATGTGCAACATTGCGTATACGCAATGTGGATGCGTGTGCAGCTTTTGTTTTTATTTTGTTAGTACCCGCTGCTGCTGCTGCTGTTGCTGCAGCCTCTGTCGCTGCCATTTCGTTGATAAGCAGATGCCGCAGACACACACACACACACACACACACACATACACGGGAACAAACAAAAGGCGCCCCAAAACTGACAATTGTTTAGCTGCGTGTACATCTATGCTAGTGTCTGTGTGTTTTAGCTAGTGTGTGTGTTTGTTTATGTGCCATCCGTTGACTGCACCTAGTTAGAGACAGTTCCCTTCCCCACAATCCCCTCCCCCATTTTTGGCACTACATCGGGGCCAACTATAATGCGGGCCATCTATATGCATGTAAACGTTTGCCGTTTGCCTCTGTTTATATTTGCATCAACATTCGGGTGTGTGTGTTTATTTGTGTGTGTGTGTGTGTGTGAGTGGGTGTGCGGCGTGTGTTTGACCGCCTGCGCTTGACGTAACTATAAATAATATACACAAAGTTGTCAATGTTCAACTGTAGGCTCAACAGACTAGATTCCGATTTGACTCGACTTAACCCCAAGTTTCTAGTCCTGGTCAAGCAGGCGGCGCTTGGGCTTGGTAAAGGGTGCCCCAAAATGAGGGGCAGGATATTTTGTATTAGCTGGCAGGAAAGAGCCTCAAATAGTCCTTCCTTATGGTAAATTATAGCTGTAGAAACTATACTTATCGCAATCTATGCCAATCAAGGAATATACTAACTAATTGTCAGCCTTTAGAATGATATAGGCAGGTCTATAGAGTGTTTCCAAATTCAGGCAAGATATCTAGTCAAAGTTTACAGAAATTCCGAAAAGGCTCAAGTAGTTTCCCTTCCCTGCAATATTTGAAGTCATATAAGAAACCTTTGGCATGTTGATAATGGGTGTCCCAAAATGAATGCTAGATATTTGCTGTGTGGTATTTTGGGACACCCATTATATAGTTGATATACAGGTATGTGTGTTTGTGCCATTGTTTCGTGTGGTTTATTAAATTATCAACGTTGTTGGGGCCTGGCCTGCTCTGTGCAATGTCTGGCCAACTATTTATGTCGCTTGTCATGTTACAGCAGCCTCGTAGAGGCCCGCCCCCTCTTCACTGCTCTCACTCCTCTTAGCAGCTATTAATGCTGCTGTTGTTTGTCAAACTTTTGCTCTAGCTTCTCTCACCAGGTTGGAAGATTTATTTAGTCGCAGTGTACGGTCACAAAACTTGGATTTACTTCGACACAATTGTCAGCTTAGTCACGTTTCGTGTTTCTCTCTTGGCGCGCGCGTGTGTGTATATATCTGGGATTTGCACAAAATACACACACCCAGATACACCCCAACACACACACACACAGACAGCTATGGCTAGTATACATAAGTTAATACTATACACGACATATAAAGGTAAAAAGCCAAAGGCACGCGATGCGCATATTTTAGGTAAAAGTTTGGCTCTTTTTGTTTGCTTTAGTTGGGGTTTTGTATGCTAGTTAGTTACTAACTGTTATGCTGGGACTAAAGCTTGTTAGGCCCCTTAGCTGCTGGCGAGGATCAAACTTTGATTCAAAACTGTTTACATGCTGATATGTTGATGCGGCCCTAAGCCAGGGCTAAGTCCCAAGCCCCACTCCCAGCTGACCTGCGAGCAGGCTTATTTCTTACACTCGCCTTTGATTACAATCTCGCTTCACTTTAAACATTTAATCAAGTTTAAGAACTGACCCAGTTCAGCTCAGCACAGGATCCCAACCGATCCGATCTACCCACAGCACATTTTGCGGCTTGGCAAACCAACTTTGACAGCTTTTGATAGTTTCTATCAAGCCGAGAGACGCGATGTCGCTTAATTGATTTTGTGGCATGCAAAGTTCAGCAGACGACGGCGCTGAGGCGACACCAAAACCGCAGGCCAGCCGTTGGCAACGATTTGAGTTCATCATTTTTTGCACGGTTGCCTCCTCCGTTGCCGCCAGCCCAGCCTACTTAGTGGCAAGTGCAGCCCCTGTCCGTAATCCTATTAGACGCCGGCGCTGTGTCTGCCACTCTGCCCCCCTCGAGGGCGTGTGTCTGTAGCATACTTTGCGGTTTTTACTTTATCGCGTGTGGACTGAAGTGATGTGTAAGTAAAGAAACGCGTTGCATGCTTTAAGGCTTAAAGCCGAGGCTAGACTTGGCTAATTGCAAAACTCTCTGCTGGAATATGGCAGAAGTCGCATGTAATAAATGTCAAGTGACAATCCTGAAAGTGCAATTTTGGAAGATTTATTTGGGCCCGAGTTGAATGGGACTTGTCACCCACTTTCTAAGCAGTCAAAACTAAAACTTGTCGGGCGCTGTTAGTTGCCAAAAAATGAAATGTTAAACGAAAAATGCAAAATGGAAAATGAAATCTAATTTAATGCCTTATTTGACACATTTCGAGGGCATTTCGTGTGGCAAGTGGCAACTTGCAAGTGGAAGTCGCAAAAGTCAGTTCACAACTGGCAACTAGGTCGCGCTGCCACGCCCCCTGCCACTCAATTCGCGTGAAATTACACAAATTAATCCAAGGCGCCATGGAAATTGCGAGGCGCACAAAAGTAGGCAACACTTTTCTCTCAGCTGCGCGCAGCAAATGCAGCAAAACTTTCAAGCGCCCCAAAATAGCACTTATGAAGGCCACAGATAACTGACACTTGACGGCGGCTCATTAACATTTCAAAGTGCCAACTGGCAGCCAAGGGGCCAGCAAGCCATTTCTGACGCATACCAAAAACCTGAGTTTAGGCCCGGCTTACACTGCGATTATTTGATGACGGGCAAATAGCTCAGGTCTCAGTCACTTAACCACTTTAAATTGCCGCTTTTTATACTCTTTGCATTTTGAGTTTGGTTTGTAATTATTTTATTAAATGCTTGTTTTTATGTTTATTGCTCCCTTGGCTAAAAAAACTTGAATATATCATAGGAACTGTTTTCTAAATTGACTATATATATTGAATATATATATATATATTTAGAAAACAGTTCCTATCAACATTTTTAATCGAAAATTTGAACTATCTACTCTCTACTCAATTACAAATTAGCAAATGTTCACTTGAATTAGATTCAGAGATTTCAAAAGTTCGAAACTGCAAATGTTTATTAAATTTAATGCAGATTAATCATTAAAAAACAAAAAGTCAGAATTGTATTTAAACAAACTTTTCATGAAAAATACAGGTTTAAATTCACGCAAAATTAACATATTATGAATTCAATTAGAAATCAATTTTAATTCGATTGAAACATTTATTTATTTATATATATTTTTTCTTTATTTATTTACGAAGAAAAAACAGTGCTGCCACGAATAAAAATATATAATTTGATACATATATATATGACAAACAAGTAAGAATGCTATAGTCGAGTACACCCGACTACGAAACTCCCTGTACCCAGGTCTATAACATCCAATCACATCTACGTCCACTTACACATACACACACACATACACAAAGACGCACACACACAGGCGGCATAAGCGAGGCATTTTAAATGGTGGCTGTGCTTTTTCTTCCCCCCTCTCGTTGCATTACTGAACCTTCTTACGTGAATAACTTCCGTGTTTATTATCCGATCGACTTGAAATTTGGGCAGTAGATTAAGAGAGACTAAAGTATTGTACATGCCAAATCTAAAAGCTATATCTTCAAAATTGTTACTGTAAAACGGTTTTAATCGATTTGCGGGGGAACGGGGAGATATCTGAAATATGAAACAAACTTGATCTACGTATGGTATACAGGAACCTACATTTCAAATTTGGTGTCTCTAGCTCTTGTAGTTGCTGAGATCGACGCGTTCATCCGGACAGACGGACAGACAGACGGACATGGCCAAATCAAAATCTCTTTTGATACTGATCAAGAATATATATACTTTATAGGGTCGGAGATGTCTCCTTCTGCCTTTTACATACATTTACACAGATTTAGTACCCCCTTTTTACCCATTTCATGGGTACAGGGAGTAAGAATTAAAGGTATCCACGAAATTACAATTGAATCTAATAAGGACACCGACACGTTGGGGGAAGCTTATTTGCTAGTCCAGCTAGCTATATAGGGGCACAGCATTATTAGAGCTTATAACAAGATAGTAGAAGACATATTTATAAAGAAAACTCTGATCGAATTTAGGGTCAATTTAAGGCATAATTCTTAAGAAAAAGAAACATCTTTTGAGACCACTTTGAGTGTCTAAAAATTGAAATCTCTCAAAGTAAGAATGCAAATGCAATTCAATCGAAAATCCCACGAGATTCCTGAATTCTAATTTAGCTTCACTTCACAATGCTCTGGTTATAACAAATGCATCGATTTTCAATGGCAAGGTGCTGCCATCATATCGAATAAGCTCCGCCATAGACTGGCAAAGACTTGCCAGACTTCTCTGGCAGAGCAGCTGGCAACTGTTTATCGATAACAAAAATTGTCGAATATTCCATGTGCTGCCTGCGTGTGTGTGTGTGTGTGTGTGTGTGTAAGCCATAACTGTCTATTGGCTGTGCTTAACCTTCTTTGCCGCTGAGCTGTTACGTGGCTGTGGTTGCTGTTGTTGTTGTGCGTGGTACGCAATGTGTCGAGGTGCTTGACATTTTGCCAGCATCCTACGCTATGCAACACAATTGCCTAACGCCCCGGCCGCAAGTGCCGCAAGAGCCGAAGCTTCAGTGCTCCATTGTCTGTGGCAACTTCAGCAGCCAAAGCCTACAAACTTACTGCGCCTGACAAGCAAATTAAGCGCACAAAAGCAGAAAATAAAGAAACTCAAGTTGCCAGTATATGTGTGTGTTGTGTGTGTGTGGGGTGAAAACTGTAAAGCAAGTGGTAAAAAATAGTCGAAGTTTCCTTCTAGTTGCTGCATGTAGTAAAAGTGCAGCAGTTAAGCACTTTTGTCTCAATGAGTGTCAACAAGCGCCCCGAGAATCTGGCGGCAATCCACACACACCCACACACACACACATCCACCCAGCCATACACAGTGTCAAGTATAACAGTTTGTGTGCAAAATAGAGGAAAAAATAATCGCTCTATTAATGAGCCTTAGGCCAAGTGCAACAAGCTGACAGACAACATGACCTGACCCAACCTAACACAGTTGCAGCTCCAGCTATTTAGCTCATGTTCGTGTGCAATAGCCCGAGGCGTCTTCTGAGTATGTGTGTGTGTGGGGGTGTGTGGGGGTGTGCGTGTGTTAGTTTGTTGCCACTACTTGGTTCTTTTTCTTCTGCTTTGTGCACACTTCCAGAGCGGCCCAAAGACAAAGAGCGGCGGCACATAGTTGGTTTTTGTTGTTTATTCGCTTCGAAGCATGCTGAAAATTTTAATGCGCGTTTTTTTCATGATTTATAGATCCTTAAAATTAACAAAACAAAATCAAAACTGTTCTCTGCGAGTCTGTTTGACAGTCAGCACTAATTGGATTTGATATTTCGCTACATTCTGTTTCAAATTGCCATGCGCCACGTTTGACAAAAGTTGCCATGCAAACGCGCGCAGCAACAATAACAAATATATATATATAGTATATAATAGAAGGAAGAACATGCCAAATAAGCATTCATCATAATATTGAGCACAGTAGATAGAAGCAGAGCAGACAAAGGCAGCCACGTGGCTAAATACTCATAATACAATCACAAAACACACACAAAACTCTCATGAAACGCGCATTTCGCTGATGGCCGCGACAACGTTGCGTATACGTTACAAGTTTCAAATTACAGCAATTTGAATGGAACGCAGGACCAAGAACTTTAATTGGTGAGACTTGAAAGGGAACTTCCTCTTCAGCTTCAAGTTGAGTGCTGAAAGCATCACAGGTCAGCTCTTGGGCTGTGTATACCCTGTACACCCCTGAGCTAAAAGATTCCTTTAATCTTGCATAAACAGCTGTATTTAAGATTGAGCTTTGGTTTATAGCACACCTATATAAGAAACTAGTGTATTAATACCCTCTAGAGCAACAAAGCTTGCTCAGTCATCTTCCCATTCTATACAAATGAGCAATATCTCTATATATGCCACACTTTAATAGCTGGAGTCAGCAAATTTGAGATGAAGTCTAAGGATGAACTCCTTTAAGGATTTGACTATAAATATTTAAGCCATGTCCACTTACGCCTCCAAAAATAAGCATATGAAAACAGAGTATACGGGAGTTACGGATGTAAACTTTCTTAATTGTTTCATATGTAAGTAGGAATAAGATTAAGAATACTTGAGATCTACTAGATAAGGAGTATCTTCTAGTCGAGTTACAGCTTTTTACTTGTGTTAGCTTTGTTGTTGTTGCGGCAGTTTGTTTATTTATTATTTGGTTGCACTAATGGCAAAGCCAAATGGCAAAAGGAGCACTTCACGGGACAAACGCAGCCCCTTTGGCCCCGCATTACCAAATTTCCACTTTCCACACAGTGGCCGCCCTCAATTTGTGTTAATATAATTTAAAAATTTTCACTGCTCTTATTATTTTTTTGTATTTTTTTTGAGTGCACATTGGAGAGTCGTAAAATGGGATTCTTTGCTTTGGCTGGTATTCTTAATTTTTATTTGCCATTTCGAGGGTTGCACACTGACCCTGGAACACACACACACAGGATACTACGGCATTTGCTTTTTATATATATTTCTCTCTCTCGTTTTCAAAGTTCACACAAAATTGAAAAGTAGCGAAAGTTTTGAGGGTTAGTTGCTTTTTTTTGGGGGACTACTTGTGGTTCCCTTCTTTTTATTAATGTTTCTTGCCAGTTGCTGAACGAATGTCTTAAAGTGCGCACGCAAGGATATAAAAGAATGTAAGAACAAAATTTCCCTATGTACGCACAACATTTTTCAAGTTTAGTTGTTGCTGCAAAGTTTGTTCCTGGTAATTATGCGCCGCCGCATGCATAAAAGTTTCCATATCCTTTGGGGTGCAAAGAGGCATGCAAATTATGATGATGATGTTGATGTTGTAGATGATGATGATGATAATGATGATGATGATGACGTAGGGTGCGAGAGCTGGCGTCAACGTTTCAGGGCTGGCAGCTGGCAACAACTTTGATCGAATTTCCCTGTATTTCTTAAACTCTGCAGACTTATAACACACATCTCGGCTGATTCTAGCGTTTCTTGTAGTTATTTGTGTAATTTCAATTTGTGCACTCAATTAAAAAGTTTGCTTTGCTTCGCTTTGATTTCTATGCCTATTTGGCTCGTGGTACAAAGTTAATATGCAATTAAGGTTAAGTGCGGAGTACACAAGGCAACCAGATGTCGCTATATGCTAGAGCTGCACATTGTAGTTCACTAGGAATAAGTTCAGTGGTTCCTTGTTTGCTGTGCGAACTAGTTATTCGAAGTTCGTATGTTTCTTAAGTTCATTCATTCGTTCAGTTATTTCGTTTCTCAAGTTCGATCAGTCGTTCAGTTCCTTCTGTCGTCCAATTCGTTCATTCATTCACTTCCTTCTGTCGTTTAATTCGTTCAGTCGCTTAGTTCGCCCTTTCGTTTAGTGTGTACAGTCGCTCAGTTTGTTCCTTCGTTTAGTTCGTTCGCTTGTTTAGTTCGCTCATTCGTTCAGTTCGTTCTCTTGTTTGGTTTTATCGTATCGTTGCTTGTTTTGTTTGCTTCTTCCCATTCGTTTGCTGTACACTTTTATTAAATCATAGTTATATTATTAACTTCTCCGAAGGCTCCATACTTTGTGTGCAATAACACCATTTACAATGATCTTGACGTATTACCAGTAATGCGGTAATTAATGCCATTTCGGAGAAAGGTACAGAGCAAGGCTTCTGGCCCACAACAAACCCTAGGCAACTCGCCTAGAAGCAGAAGGCTCGTCCGATACCATTTTTCAGATAAATGGATTTATAGCTGGACAACCGCAGAAAGGCTATTGAATATTAGCTAAGCTCTGTAGAATCTGGTAAAGGCGTGCCTATCCTGTAGAAATATTTTGATTACCCACTGTTAGTATCTGTTTCTACCTGCTCAATAACTCGTTAATTTTATGAAAGTGTATGAAAGTGAAATAAAATCTAAAAAAATATATAAATAATATATTATTAATATATATAGAATTTCAATTTCAAACGTAGAAAAAAAACAGCCTTGGGAGCCTCTAGTAATATTAATTTGTGCTGTATAATAAATACATTTTTCACGTTTTCTACCTTTTGAAATCAGATCCGTCGCTTTGAGACTCCATTTCTTTTTTTTAATACCGCAAATAAGTGTTACAAAACGCTCAAACAAATGACATTCAGCCTCAAATGAAAAGAATGAACGGCAATCGAATTTAAATGAGCTGAAAGATCGTATGAACTATCAAGAATATTCTAGTTCTTATATATTTATTTATTTATTACGTATTCCTATGCAATGTAAAAATATTGTAGTTCATTCAGCTTAGTGAGTAGTTCCATAAAACTTATATCTTGAATGATTCCACGCAACTCTAGTCTATATGCGGCTATGCTATATACCGACATGCATTTGCTGCCACAATTTATGCAACTTTTCGTTGCCTACGCACAGACGGTGGCACCAACAATTAAAAATAATGGAAAAACACTGCAGCAACAACAACATCAACAACTACTACAACTACAACAACAACGGCAACATTTCAAGCAAACGCTGGCATTATGTAAAGCAATTAAAATGTAACAGCAGCAGAAAAAATTCCATAGCATAACTTGAGGCGCACACACACACACACACAACAAACAGACCGCTGACTTTTAATGGCATGCAAAATGTGTGCCAAACAGCGAGAGTAAGCAAACACAGAGTGAGAGAGAGGTGGAGAGAGAGAGGGAGACCGAGCAAGGCGGGCATGTGGCAGCTGCGCTCGCAGCGCATTACACGCTGCCCGCTAAAATGTGTGCCGGCAAAAAGAAACTTGAAGCTAAACCCATGATTAAATAAATTGTTGAAAAATGTTAAACAAGCCAGCGACAAGCGACACAGGTTCCCTCGTCCCTCGTCCCTCGTCCCCATTCCGCGTGCCCCTCCTTGGCAAACAGGCCCGCTGACCTGGTAAAATCTATAAAAATGCAGAGCGCCTGCTGTTAGGCAACATATTGCAGTCAAGGCCTCGCTGTGTGCATTTTTTAAATGCTTGCCGCTTCCTTTTCGTGTTGTTGCAGCCGCACCGCGCTGCCGCAACGCTGGCGCATGTGGCACAAACGGAAGCTGCTGTTTGGCTCGCATAAATAATAACAATAGTGGGATGTGGGCAATGGAATGGCAAATGCAGCTTCTCTCTGTGTGTGTGCGAGTGTGTGTGGGTGTGGGTGTGGGTGTATGGGGGCTGAGAACGTTGGGGGGCGTGGCTAGCTAGCAACACGTGTAACAACTGTTGTAACTGCTCCCCCGGTTGTTGCTCTTGTCCTTTATTGAAACTATTTACGCTGTGTTTACAAGCGTCTGTGTGTGCATGGGTGTGCGTGTGTGAGTGTGTGTGTATGTGTGGGAGAGGGTATCTATTGTGTTAGCCATACATGTGTAGCAATACACCTTGCTTGCTGTGTACCTGGGTGTTTTCCATCTTGTTTAAAAATTGCTAACCATTTGGCTGGTGTGGGGCTTTAGGAGCATGTGCTCCTGCTCCTGCTCCTGCCTGCTTGCTTACTTTGGCTTATTGGCTTGCAGGCTTTAAAATGAAAGTGAGCAGACCCAGACAGAATGTGGCAACGCTTGTTTGCACATCCAGCAGTTAATTAAATGCAAAAATATTTGCTTGGTCTAAGTAATAATAATTATTATGAGGGAGTCTCATAAACTCTAAATGGAGGGTGCATCTTAAAGCAACTCTTTCGCTTTAGGGAGAACAGGATCTCATGTATATAAATAAGTGCCTGCTCCAGATTAAGTCTGAATATTATACAAGAAAGTGTTCTACATTTCCTTCTTGAATCCTTTAAAGGCTTTTTCATATCAATTTATCAAAGGCAAAACTTTTTAAGCCAAATTTTCATTGCCTGCCAAACTTAGAACATTAACAATTTCAAATCCCAATGATTTGTTCGGAATAGGAGACGAAAACAGGACGAAATATTTGCAGGAAACTTTTTAAAGCACTATTTTATCAGTTATCTTATATTTCTCTATAATTGACTGGTGAAAAAAGGATTAAACTTTAGATTGTAGCACTGGGCAAGGAATATCAAAAAGGCCGAGTATATTTACTTGATCGAGATGTTTGCGGAAGGTTTCCGGTTTCGGAAGGAACCTAAGCCGAGTAAGCCATTTGACCCAAATTTTCATTGCTTTCCAAGCTTAGAACATTAACAATTTCAAATCCTTATGATTTTATCGGATTAGGAAGCGAGAACAGGTCGAAATATTTGTAGGCTATATTTTTAAAGGACTTTTTAAACAATTTTCCTATATTTCTCTATAATTGATTATTGGCGCCAAATGATTAAACTGGGCAAAGAATATCAAAAAGACCAATTTCCCTTTGTATAGTTGATCAAGATGTTTGCGGAAGGTTTCCGGTTTCGGAAGGAACCTTAGCCAAGTAGAACATTTGAGATATCTGGGATCATTTCAGATGTTCCGAAGCATCTATACTTAGGGTAAATAATAGGTGTTACCTTACGCGGAATTCGCATTGAATTATAATTTGTATTTTCATTTGTTTGCATACCTGTAAATAAAAGAGAATAATATGTTGATTATTATGCTGTTGATTACTATGCAAATAAATAATATTTGTTTATAAGGAACCCACTTCATTTAAGCCCAAAATTGCAATTTTAATTTAAATATTGCAAATTTGCAATTCTTTAATTTTATTATACGCAATATGTTTTATGGCTGCAATGTTTTTTCGCAATAATTTAATTTGTTGCATTTTGTGGCTAACCGCATTGCATTTTGCTTTTGTTGGTGCAACTTTTGGTTCTCTTTTTATTATTGTTATTATTTATTTTGCAACCGCATTGGCTGTTTTTTGGAGCTGCTTTGTCAATGTCAACTGCAGCAATTACCGCCAGGGATTTACTTTTACAACTTCACATGGAACATTTTTTATTCTAGTGCGAAATGTTTTTGGCAGCAACGCGAAAAATCAGTTAAAATTCATAATAATAGAAAACGGATCGAAAGCCGTTTAAAGCGCTCAACTTTCGCCAGGGTAAATGCATTTTAAAATGCATTTAATTCTGCGCCTTTGCTCGAAACAAAAGATGAAATACAAATAAACAAGAAAAGGCGTCAACGTTGGGGCATCATCATAAAAAATTGTAAAATTAATTTAAATGTCTTGCTAATGAATGTTTACAGCGTTCATATTTTGTAAGCAGACCCATGGAAAATAAACGAGCCCACACTCTGGGGCCCCATTGTCATGTTAATCCAGCAGGGAAAATAAAGATGGGAATGAAAACTGTTATAAAAATGGAAATCAAATCGCTTGCATAAGTGACAAAAAATTAGCCGCTGTAACCAGATACACGAATCAGTTACAGATGCGAATGAGATACGAGTTACGATATATATTAATATATACTATACTATATATGGTATTCAATTTTCGATCTCTGCATATTAACGGCATCAAATGTCAACTGTCATGTTGCCTGACACTTGCCGCGCCACTTTTATTTTTCATTTTCATTTTAGCTAGCATAGTATGTGAGTCTGCATAATCATTGTTTGTTAACTCGCTGGAAACTGTGAAATGATTTGAAACTGATATGCAAATATCCGATGCTGGTCGTCGCTTGTAATTGAGAGAAATTTGTGCTGCATACTGATATTGACTTTTGATAAATAGGCGACAATTTGAAATTTCGTGGGCTCGCAACGCCACAGGGGTTCCACATTGCACATGTTCCTAAATGGGCTTGCTAGTTATTCGACAGAGCTGACAATAGATATAGATAGATATGCTTTGAGGAAAGAAACAAATTCCAAGAGAACATCTTTTGATTCCAAAGTTGCCTTTAAAGGAGACGAAACTTCTTGAAAATCATCGAACTATAGCCGGAGATACACACATGAAAAATCAAATAGATTTCAACAATTCTTGAGCTCGAGCTGGCTAAATTTTATCCTGATGAATAGACGATAGCACTACTATATAAAGACAGCTCCGAAATTCACAACTTTGTTCTTAAAACATGCGGATAAATATAAAAATGCGATTCCCTTTGAGGGAGATTCACTTTCTTGCACAAATAATGAAGAAAACAATAGACAAGTGCGTCTGCGCTAAAAAGTAGTGTTGGTAAACATTGCAAAATAATAATAGTTGGAAAGAATATTTAGACGCTCAACTTTAATTTCAATATGATTAAAAATATTGTTAGAAAATTAAAATTACAATTTAATTAAATATCCAAAAATTAAAGAAAAGTTTCGAACGCGCAAATTATTTTACGATGTTTACCAACACTGAACTGTCAGCGAATGCGTACTTTCCAACACTAGTCGTTTAGTAGCTCTGAAATAAAAGAACACGCTTGTATGGGAAGCATTTTACTTATTGTTTGATTTAATGTGAAATTAAGTTTCAGCTCCCCACTTAAATTCGATTTTTCATATACTTTCTGTGTTTTGAGACCAAAGTTGCGAAATTTTGAGCTGTCTTCATATAAAGTAATCCCTAGCCTTATTCTTTATATCTTTATCTTTCTACCCTATCGAAACATGCGAGTGGCGGCAGCATCCATGGACTTGCAGCTCTACTAATCAGCAACTGTTGCTTGTATCAAGCTTCGTTAGCCAAACAAGAACGGAACAAAAACTTTTGGCAGTCACATTTCTGCGTAGGCAGCATCTCAGTTTCTGGCTGTGTGTGGATGCCAATTTCAATTGCAATGCCAAGGCCCGAAGCCGAAGCAGAAACCGAAACCGAAAGCCAGCTTCAAGAGACAAGCAGACAATCAGTTGGTCTTGTTTGTTGTTCTTGTTATTGCTGTTGCTGTTGCTGTTGCTGTTGCTGTTGCTGTTGCTGTTGCAAGCGTACAGTAGCCGCAAGCACATGTCCAAACATTCAACTTGCAACTCGCAGGAACACCGGGCGAGGTCGCAACTTGGTTTGTTGAGGCACAAAAGTTAATGACTTTGGGCTTAGCAGCGGCAGCAGCAACAATGCGAGGCAAATTTCCTTTTTTGTGCTTATGCAATGATAATAAAACGCAGACTGTGTGAGGCAGAGTGGCATGGGACATGGGACATGCGGCAGAGGGGCATGCAAAATATAAATGAAATAAATTACTGCGCAGGCGCAGCGACCACGTCGGCATTCAAACAATGAGCATGTGGCAAGAGTTGCAGAGTTTCAGCAATTTGAATGGACGTGCTCCTGGCTCTGGCCATGTCCGCTTGTCTGGATATCTTTGGCTGTTTCGCCTCTGTGTGTGGGTTCCACGCGGTCTTCATTTGAATGCGCAACATGTTGCGGCAAGCAACGACCTGCGCCTGGATCTGGACTTGGAGCCGACTGCAACTGCAACTCCTACGGCTTCATTTGCCATTATCTTGCAGTCGGTTAGTTAGTGCGCTTTAATTTATCGCTCCACAAGATTCCAGTTCAGCTCAGCTCAGCTCGACTCATAATACACCTACTACCTACAATGCCACGAGGCAAGTCAATTGTCCATGCCCCCCTTCATAAATTGCTGCTCTTCTTTGGCATGCATGCAAATATGACACGGCCTCTTCTCAATTCTCCATTCTTCTCATAACCTGCTTGGCTCCACTCTGCAGCTTCTCCCCCCTTTCAGCTCGGCTACTTATTTGCTTATTGAGTTTATTATTGTTGTCGTTATCTGAGTTGTTGTTGTTGTTGTTGCTGCCGCTGATTGTGGTCGTTGCTGCTGGTTATCATTATTTTTATTATTGCACTCGCTCAGCTACTAAGTACCTCCCCACATGCCCCTCCTCATCTTCTCATTAATATGCGCATCTTTTTCCGCTAATTTAATGTTCCATCCATTGTTCGACAATAGGAGCAGCGGCAGCAGGAGCAGCAGGGCACAAAGGATGCTCAAGGAGCAGCAGACTCGTGCCCTGGCTCCGCATATGTCGCCTTTTGTTGAGATTTATGCGCGGCTTCAATTGATTTTAAAACTGCGCTTATAATGCTCGCGGGGGCGGGTGTATAATGGCCTGATTGGCTTGTTTGTCTCTTCGAGTATTTGAGTATTTAGCCACGACCTTTTGTGTTTATTATAAGCTGTACCGATTTTATATATACTCGTATATTCGTATGTTAAGATTGTATAACAAGAAACTCTTTAAAAAATGTACAAAATTAATGAAGAGCTAAAAATCATGAAGGTATTCAGCATGGGAAAGGTTTCTTTTAACAAACATTAACATTCTTACAATTTCTGCCGCGAATTTTAACATAACAATTACTTGAGTACTTGTCTTAGAGAAAGTCGTAAGTTAACTTTTATTATAATATTGATGTTCGCAGACTACTTTTATGAATAGAGTGTCAAGACTTTATAATTAAAAATATGTTTCTCAAATGTTTAAGGTAAAAACTAAAAGAAAATCTAAAAAAATAATTATTTCATTATTTAATTCAATTTGAGTATTAGTTTAATCTTGAGGAAAACCAAATCGAGAGAAACAAACCACAAGAAACTCGGCTCAGTAAATATTACAAAAAGTAATCTTTAACAAAAATTGATTATAAATGTCAAATTAATCTTGGGAAAAACACGACTAACGAAATAGTCTGTCTATAAGCTGGCTAAATTATTAACAAGAAAGAGCGGCTATCTTCGGGTGCCGAAATGTATAAACTAGAAACTATTTGAAGTATTATAAAACTCTCACTAAGTTTGGATGAAATATTTGAATAAACAAAAAGTTTGATATAGTGATATAGTGGTCTGATTTTGACCAAATTTTGGTAGATTGTATAAACCGTCTAGAGACTCGGCTTGGGAAAGTTTGGTAAGGATACATTAATAAACAAAAAAGATTTTCATACAAAAACATATTTGTCGATCGATCATTCCAATGGCAGCTATATGTTATAGAGGTCCGATCCGGCCGGTTTTGACATATGTACTGCCTGCAGCAAAAAGAAGGGTCTGTGCCAAGTTTCATTACGATAGCTTTAAAACTGAGAGAATAGTTCGCATAGAAACAGACGGACAGACGAACAACGCTATATTGACTCGGCTATTCATGCTGATTCAGAACATATATACTTTGTTGGGTCGGAAACGTCTCCTTCTGACCATTACACATTTCGAGACAAAATTATAAGACCCTTTGCTAGGGTATAAGAAGTTAGGAAACTGAGACGTCTTGTTTGATTTGGGAGCCTTATAAGGCATTGGCATTACTGTTAGAGAACTCAGAGCTGAATACAGAGAATCTTTAAGTTTTGTCCACTTACAGCATTGCTGCTTGTTATTTTCAGTTGGGTTGCTTAGCCAGCTGACGTGAACCAGTTTCAGTTGCTTTCTGGCTGGTAGTACATTGCTTGCATTTCCTGGCCATGTTTCTTTGTCAATTCGCCGGCGCATTTATAGTCGCAGGGAGTCGGTGCGAGCTTCAATCTAATGCCTGGCGAATGCCAAACGGACAAATACAAATGCATGGCAGCTTTATCTGCACGTGGCCACACGCTAGTCCTGGCAGGACTTGGACTAAGCAGTTCATCAAGCGGGCCGGCCTTCATCACGGCCCACACTGAATGTGGTTGGGTATCAGGATGAGGATGAGGATGAAGACGAGGACGAGGGCGAGGACGAGGATATGGATGTGGATGTCCATTGTTGCTGCCTATTTACCATTTACCATTTTCAAGCTTTTTCCACTTCCGGGCAATGTACTAAACCGTTTCCGTGTGTAGGTAGTCAAGGATTTTATGCCATGCCCGTACACTTGGAACTGGGAACTGGGAACTGGCTTGAGTTCATAATCTTGCCACTCAAATCGCTAAGCAGCCGGGCAGCTGTAACTGGAGCTGGAGCTGCTTCCTTTCTTCAAAGCTGCACTTAATTTACCCTTAATTAATTGACCTGCAGTCGAGTGGAGTCCCACACTCTACACTGTTTCCCCTCCACTCTGCAGCAACCTTCCTCCATGCTTTAACTATCGCTGTGCTCTACTTAGTTGCGGCGTTTGCCATTTTTGCAAATGTTTTGTGTGCATGCAAATCGCTCGCTCACTCATTCAGTCATTCGCTCATTCAGTCATTCAGTCAGTTAACCAGTCAGCCAGTCCGTGGTCAGTTCCATTCATTTCCATGGCTCTCTCAAGTGGGCAGGCCACTCGAGTGGCCACAGCGCCACTTGAGCGGGCAAGCCCGGACCGACCTGGCCCGGCCTGAACTGTGCTGAACTGAACTGAGCTCATTTCATTTCAATTTGAATTTGAATTGGAATTTGAATTTGAATTTGAATTTCATTTTTATTTATTCGTGTACAACTTGTGGGTTGTTGGATCCGCTGCTCTTGGGTGGAGCAGAAATGTCCATCGTCTATAGTTGATTGCTCTTAACTATCTAAGAAGTAGAGCTGGACAACTTTCGATACTATCGAATCGACAAGCATATGCAGCCCTGCAACAATCGGAAAGACAAGCTTACTCATGTAAGTTGAGGTCTAGTAATTGATGCAAAAGCCTATCGATCTATATATTATACATATGCTGTGTACAGCAACAGTAGGCTTTCCCGGGCCCCCACGGGCGGAAAAATGTTGTATGCAACTTGAAAAATCTACTCCCACCCGTCACAACGGACGGGAAATGGGCTTAAGGTGAAATAAGTGAGGGAGTCCGTATCTAAGTTCTTCATACAAAAAATGGGGAGGAAAAATAGTGGAAAGTTATTTTTTGTTTATTTCTCACTTTTTAATCCATGCAACGATCGATTATTTTTCAGCTCCACGGATAAGAAAATTTGAATAATTTGCGAATTTCGCTTATAATTCCTAACAAGTTCTAGCTCATGTGGTAGTATATATTTATTATTTATTATTTATATTATATTTGTGTCCTAAACGCAATTAAAGCTTAATTATTTAAAGCAAACTGTTCATTTTCAGCTTAGTTAACTATTTTGATTCATTGTTTATCGGTATATTTGCCAACCAATTAATTATTTTTACTGCGCTTGTAGAAGTTTTCAAGCCTGCGGCCATTTAGAATAATTTTTAATTAACAGTCAAGTCGAGTAGAGTCGAGTCGAGTCGAGTGTGTGAAATTGCATAAAATTGGGTCATTCACAGCCGGGTGAAGAGTTTTGCAATGCGCGAGTGCTCCAGATCTGCTTATGTGAATGTTGGCTTATTATGGCAACTAATTAAGGCAAGGCTAGGCTAGGCTAAAAACTAGCTCGCACTTTGCCACCTCCCTCCTGCCACTGTCCACCCGTCTGTTTCATTGTCCAGAGTGTTGGGTGTCGGATGTCGGATGTCTCATAGTAGTTAAACTCATTCGCAGAACACTTAATGCGCACTAATGAAATGTCAGCTTAAGTCATAACTCAACTGCAGCAGCCACAACAGCACAAACCTAACAACAACAATAGCAACAATAGCAACAACAAAGGGCTAGTCTGGGAGCGGTCCAGCAGCAGCAACAACAACCACAAATGAGATTGGCGACCAAAACTAAAGCTTAAGTCCAGGCCAAAGCAGCAGAAACAACAATTGAACAACTTCTTATAGCAACCAGTAAATATGGCTTGCTAAAAAGGTGCTCGACTAGGAAATACCCTGTGCTTAGTTCTAACGAAATATGATGTAAAGTTAGGCACAACCTTTCATGCTTACAATAAGGTTTCATCATGTTTAATTTGCCTTGAAGTTATACTTCAACTCAGCCTAATTTTGTTTTGGCTGTTACTATATAGGAGTCTGTCCACCCTTCCTTTATCGAACTGACTCTGTCAATTGAACTCTAAATTTCATTATCGGGAAGTTAAAAAAGGCATCACAACTCCAAGGAAACCTTAGCTTTGGGAAAGTCCAAGTCTTAAGTAAATGTTTTGAAGATTTGGAGTTATCTTTCTTTGCCTGTTACATTCCATTGCGGAACTTCATTATACTCTTTCCCACGCATTGTATGGCTACAGGGTATACAAATCTATGACAAAGCCAAGGGCGCAACTTTTGTGAAGCTTTTCGCTTGGCTTTTAAATATGACATGCATTTATGAGATTTATGTGCCAGCACATGTGTGTGTGTGTGTGTGTGTGTGTGTGTGTGCCTGTCTTTGTATGTGGCTACTCAACAAAATGGCGGCCATTGTAATTGATAAGTTTTGCTGTGTGTTGCTCTTATTGTCCTGCCAATGGACGCCATTTTGCTTACACGCTAAAAGAGATTGATGATGCTTTGAAGGACTCGAACTAGAGAAGGCTCTGTCTGAACTTGTGTAATTGTAGCGGCAAAATTAAATGATGAAAAGTTTTCTTTGGCATATCCCAGCCAACCACTTACTCACCCACCCACCCATCCACCCATCCACCCACTCTGAGAAGAGAGCCCCACCAAGTAGGACGTCGTCCATTTGATTGATGAAATGATAAATATCTGGCGCTGTCTTTTGCCAACGTCCGCAAAAATTGTTACAAGATGCGAGCTAAGGGCATTATTATTGCGTTATTATTAAAGCGTTTTTAATGCTAAATGTCAAATGCAGGACAGATAAGCAGCCCAAGCTGTCAATGCAACGACGGGAGGAGCCGGAGCGGGAGCAGGAGCGGGAGCAGGAGCAGGAGATGAATAGGGATGAGAACAAGGATGAGCTTGAATGGACATGGCCAGCACAAAAAAAAGAGAAACTACGCTCAAGTGAATGCCAAAAGAAGAGTCGAACCGGAGGAATCATTACTAAATGAGCATGTTATGGGCTTCGATAGATAGCTGACTGTCTGCCTGGATAGACGGGATAGACTATCTAGAAGATGCCTGCCGCCTGCTGCCAGAGCTGCAAATCCCACTTAAAATCCGCTTCGTTTACGAAAATGTAATGATGATTAATTACCGACACAGAGTGTGGCAGCAGCAGCATGCTGGTTGAGGTTTTTGGGGCTGGTTCTATTATTTTTTGTATTTTTATTTTCCGGGAAAGTGCTAAGTACGTAGCATTTGGGCGGGGAGGTGTGTGTAGCTATGTGTGTGTGTGTGTGTGTGTGTGTGTGTCTGTGTGTATTTGTGCGTGTGCCTTTCACTCCCGCTGGCCCTGGCATGGGTCATTATCACGAGTGGGGCAGCAGCTCCTCAAATAGTAGTTCTCCTCCTGCTCCCAACGAAGAAACAAAAGTAATTAATATGCCAAACTTGGCATCGCTGTTGTTGTCAGCTCTGGCAGCCGAAGAAGCCCAAGAAATCTGTCGAATGGGTTCATTAAAGTGAAGGTTAGGCCAATGTTAAATCTGCCCCTAAAATTTGATATGCAAAATTGATGTTAGCAACGTAACCGCAAATATAAAAATCAAATAATTGAACAACACAGTTATGGTCAGGGTTATTTGGCCAACAACAACTCGCTGTCCAACCCAATCAGTGGCGCTAACTGACCAACTCTCTGGGGGCCAGCAGACCGCATTATGGGTCAATTAAATACCATTTTGATGCTAATTGCAATGCAACCAGAGCCTGGGCCCATCGGCAAAATTGCAAATTTATCGAATTTATTATAATCAAAAATGAAAATAATGCACAAATCTGACACGCAACACTCGAAATGCCAGTGCACTTAAAAACACATTTACACGGCATTCAAGTGTCCCCCCGCCGTCGCAAGCCCCTCTCCATACAACGATTAGGAAGCATTCACAGCCTCGGATTGGGGCAAATGTGCAGTTGAAGTGAACAAAACGCTAATTTGTTTTTAATATGCGGCATAGATTTACCCACGGATATATATACTTGGATATAGACAGACTGTGAGCTGTCTTGGACGGCATTTACGCGCTGAAATAACTTCATCGATTTATTTAGTTTACATCTTGACTTTAGAAAGATTTCTGCTCTTGTTTCCGATAAGTCACCTTTCAACATTCTGCAGTAATTTTCCAACTTTTTATGGTTTATGGACGTAGATCTTTTCAAAACGAATATTTCTTGCGGAAATCAGAACAACTATTTGGATACCGAGTGAATTGATCGTTAATGAGAACAGGCCTGAAAGTTTCTTATTTTGTCATCGATAATTTGCGCATTGCAAGCTTGATTTTAATTTATCGACATCAAATGTGAAATTGTTATTTTTGTACATTTTTTTATGTTTGTTTAAAATTTGTAAGTATATTTTATTAAACAAGCTTTCTGCTATCTGTAGTAGCAGCTTAACCACGTTATACATTTTTATGTAGAGCTTTATTTTAATCGATAGTTATCGATAGAAAGGCGGACAAATGTAATGGACATTATGAGAAATACTTGAGGATAGAACTTTTGCAGCTTTTCCATTCTCTTCTCCACTTTAACATAAAAATAAAATTAAATGCATGAAGTAACTGCATCGTGTAAATCCCCCTCGGAGTGCTTGATTATCTGCTCAAAAATTCATAAGCCGAAAAGTGTTTCATCGTTAACACCCAGCTGCCCGAGTGGGTCGACTGTTCGACTGGTTTGTCTGGGTTAAGTCCTAGGCACGTTGTGGCTTAACAATGTTATTAAAATTAATATAAATGACTTGAGCGCGGCATGGACATTAGCACAGCTCTACTCCCCTCCACACACCCTGGGCCCGTTGCTGACGGGCGGTCCCCCACGGTAGGCACAGGGTATTGGCTATATTCATGGTTGGCTCTTAACGTGTCGGCGGCCTTTGCTGTTGTTGTTCTTGTAATTAGCGCTCTGTTAGATTGTAAAAAAGCTGAAAGACACTCAATGTTCTCTCTGTTACCTCAGATTCTGTTTCTGTTTCAGTTTATGTTCTTCACTCTCTTGGACAATTTTTACGCTTCTTCAGTTGCTTCTACGCTGGAAGTTAGTAACGCCTGCCCATATAATTAATTATGTTCTTCATATTTTATGCTGAATTCGTAGGGGTATTAAAAAATCTTTAGCTTTTTTCTTCTTTTTGGTTTCAACATTTTTGAAATCTTGGCTCTGGCTGTGGCTTTTTGTTCTCTAATGAACGCTGATTGCTGTGAAGCGTAGAAAACTTGCTGGTAACGAGTTTTATTAATTAAACTATATAAAGATCTTGGATCAAGTGCTGGTTGTTGTTGGATTTGGCGGCCTAGCGCCATTTAAGCTGATTATTTGGCCTTTTGTTCAGATAACGACTGTGAACTGTGAATTTGATGGTAATCTCCAGAGTTCGGCGCGACTTTGATAGATTACAGGTGTAATACTCGGCTGAGTAGTGCTAAAAGCATGCTTATATGAATTAATCAATAGTTGTGTTCAATCTTCCATCAATTTGCTTCAGAATTTATTATCAAGTTTTCACATTTAAGCAAAGTCCTCATCAAACTTTCATTTCCAAGCCATTTGGCAGTTATTTGTAGGGCCCTCGATAGTTCTGGCTCGTGCAATTGGTTCAGACAACAAGCCATAAAAGTTTTCATGCAATTGATTTACCTTTCCAAAAGCCACCCCTCCCAACACCCAGTTTAATTAGCTAAGGAAGAACTTGAGCCAAGTTTTCTACTCCCCCAACGCGGAACCACAAGAGACTTTGGTTAATATTCGATTGAAATGCTCGATAAAAAGCATGCAAAATGCATGTGAGCGACTATTAATAGGAATAAATTGAATATGGCTCGAGTGTGTATTGCATATTTGGCAACTTACATATTCATGTGCGATCAAATAATGCCAAGGCAGGCAGTCAGGCAGACAGACAGACAGACAGATAGACGGACAGACAGACAGACAGATACATGTAATATTTATAAAAGGAACCACAGAGTCGATCTTCTTATGCAAAGCCACTTAACAAAAAGCAATTTATTTGCACATAATTTGTGAGCGCCGCAGGATATTTGCTGAGAGCGAAGAATCCTGGCGAAAAGGACGTTGACAGCAGCGTACCATTCGACGCAGGCAACTCACTAAAATTACAAATTAATTTTCCGAAAATTTGCGCAAAACTACAAGTGAATGTAGAAAATATGCTATGTAGTATGCGATAGAAGACAAAATAACATCCTCCCTGATACAATTCCCCCATCCTTCGCACACACACACACACACACACACACACACACACACACATCCGCACACACACATTGAGATTGTCGAGTAAATGAATTGTATTAAATTGACATAAAAGTCGCTCAAGTTAATTCCCTGGCAATGTAATTGGTGGGTTTGGGCCGCCCATCCCACGAAACTCGTCCTGAAGGATGCCATAGATGCTCATATGATTACAGGGTTGTTCGGGAAAGAAAAGCCGAGAAATAAGGAAAATCTATACAACGTTTTGGACAATGTCAATTTGTTAGCATTTATTGAATTGTGAATTATTAAAGCGAACAAATTGAAAACGCAAGTGTATTGGGCTGATCTGAGTGAGCATATGTGAGTAGTCCCTATATGATTTTATGTATGTGTGTGTGTGTGTATATGTAGCTTACACAAATGCCAGATTGTATACATGAAACCAATACATGAGCACAAAGGCAAAGTCGATTTAGTTGGCCAAATAAGAAAAGAAGCCAACAAAAACTGAAGGCGAATTCCATATATAAGAAAAAAAAGCTCTAAAAGAACTTGAAATCAGTGTGTAGTGTGTATGTACATACATACATACATAGAAGAAATATATAAATATGTATACATAGGAAAACATTATAATTTCATTGAGTTTGGGGCAAATACTGAAGCATATAAAATGCAAACAGACAATATATTATTTGGCTGAAATGATCAGTTTTATAGTAGTTTCTGGAATTTTGTATTATTTGTAAACACTAAACCCAGTCAGAAGAGCACACTTTGCAAATTTTAAAATTCTTTGATTTCGAAAATATCAGTCTCGTTCAGCAGAACTAATCGCTGAATGATTGTTGCTGCTTTTTATGTATTGGGATTACGAACTGTAAAGTTTTACTGGTTAAAATGTAGTGCTGCATAAGACAGAGAACTGGAATTAGCAGTACTTATTTGCAAACAAAGCAGGCAAGTTCAGTAAGGAGAAATCAGTCAGCGCAAATCAGTCAGCGCTTAGTTCTGCTGAATGACTTATGTACATACTCCTATTTATTTAATATCTATAGATTCAGTAAAATTTCTTGTTTTGATTGTATTTTAGTTATAAAAAAGGAAGAAAAGGATACAGTTTGTGACATATTTTTAGAGTTCAGCGTTTTTAAAGGTTTTTCATACATGAAGAATGATTTTAAAGCTCAGCTCATTAGTGATTAAAATGGAATAAAGTCAAATGGATCTACTTAAACAATATACCCTCCATGAGAGCCAGGCACTTCTAGCGGCGGCTTCATAAAAGCCAAATCAAGCCAAACCAGCAACGCCACCCACAGCACTTAGCCCCCAATGCTGGGCAGGGGGAATGGCTGGGGGATTGAGTTATGGGGGGGTTGGCAGGCGGAGGGCATTGAGTGCCAAAAATAAATGCCAATGAAAGCGAGTAATAAATGCAAACACACACACACACACACTCGTAGATTGAAAGGAGGAAATGCTGGCAAAATGTGTTAGTTATGAAAGGGCGCGAGGAGGGTGCGGCTTGTGGTTTTAGTTGTTGTTGTCCTTGCTAGTTGCGTATAAATTCAACAAATTTAATAAGTAAATAGACCAAAAATTGCAAGGGCTGTCAAACAAGCCGCCATTCAAACGCAATTGCTGATTACAGAGCAGTTTTTTTCATCTCTCTGCTGTTGTTAGCCATGGCAAATCGATAGCACGCGTCAACGGGCCTTCAAGTGGTGGCCTGGCCATGGTCCTGTTTAAGGATATACGCGTATACGTATGTTGCATCATTGGTCCAAGCAACCCTCGCTGACACAAACAGCTTTCGTTTCGTTCGCAATTTTTCAAATATTTGTCTTGGCCGCCGTACTATAGTGTATATATATATTTTTTGTTGGGGTTTTTGTACTCTGCTCAAGCAACCAAAACAAATGCCAACTAATGTTGACGACTGTGCTCAAGGACCAGCCGGATATTTGTCACGCTCCCATACCCATTCCCATTCTCTCCCCTCCCGCCATCGTTCCATTATCAAATCGTTGACATTTATGCCGCAGGCTGGACCATTGGCAGCACTTGATTATGATGAAACAAGCGACGTGACTCAGCCTCCGATTCCGACTCTGACTCTGACTCTGAGTCGGAACCGGACTTAGAGTCCTGTTTCAGCTCATCGCTTGTACGTGTTAAATTATCAGCTGAGGACGAGTCCTTTCATGCTCTGTGCGTTGGCTGGCTTTGCCCGCGGCTTTGTTTAGTTTATAAGTTCGTTAGTTAGTTGGTTAGTTAGTCGATGTGTGGAGCTGAAGCTTATTGTTCTGTGTGGGTGTGTGTGTGTGGGTGTGTGTGTGTGGCCAGTCAAGTTGAAGCAGCCGATAGCCACAGTGTCTAATTGCGAAAGCTGCTTAAGACAATTGAAGCTATTTGCTTTGAGCCATGCCCATGTCCTTGCCAACAACAACAATGGCCACTTGAGCGCATTTAATGATAAGCCCCGTCATTGCCCCATACACTCATCTTTACCCCCACCAGGGGGGTGAAGGGGGGGTCGTGGCAATTAGCTTATCTGCAAGTTGTGGCTTAAATTAATATGCGATTAGTCAAGCTGAGCGGGGCAGGACACTTCAAGGCTCGCCTACTGCAGCTTAAAGAGCAGTTCTCCTGTATCCTGTTTCTGGTCATGTCCTTTATCAACTGCCATTTTGAAAGCGCGCCAAATGTGTCGAGGAAATGCGACAAAAGCAATTTTTGGAAATCATGTTTATGGCTCTGCATTCGAAATGCCAAAGGCTATAAAATAAGCAGGCACATAAAATGTTTGCCGCATTTTAGGCGCAGGCGCTTGCCAACCCTGCCCTGCACTCCCCGTTGCCAACAAAGGCAACCAAAATTGCTGCCAAGTGCAGAGTCGCCAGCCAAAACAAACTAAAAATTGCATAAATTATCGCAAAAATGTCAGAACAAACAGTTCTTATACCCTGTACATATAAAAAAGGGGTAGAATGTAATAGATAGCAGAGATCGTCATCTATATATATAAGACTCTCCAACCTGACTGATTGGCGACTCACGGGCTGGCCAAACCTTAGAAGATGGAGATCTGCAAATATTACAGTAGCTTTCTCTTATATTGCAGGTTGGCACTCTGATATAATAATAGTAATGGACGTATACAGTCGGAAAAGTTGTGGAAAACCCTGGAATTCAGCATTTTTGTTCTTCTTTGGGGGTCAAAACATTATTTTATGCAATCTTGGTATTATTCTTCCAATTGGCTTCAAACTCATTTTCAAAACTTCAAAATATTTTTAAGGGAGTGCTAACCGATTTGGGAAAATCTTCTTAAATGGATGAGATTATTTGTTTAGTTAGATCGGCTTCAAAGTCATTTTCATATCCTTACACAAAAATCCATTAGGCATGTGGTAGGGCAGTCTTCCCCCAGGGGGGAGAAAATTGTGATACGCTATTTTTGTGTGTTTCTTACGGTTGATGAAAGTAGTTAAATTCAACATAATCCATTTCAATCGAATCCATTTTGCCGGGCAACGCTGGGGTATTACCAGCTAGTAATGCTTGCTTTTGTTAAGGTTTCTAGCTTCTTGAGTGCTCCTCACAAATCACGAAATAAAAAATGCATACAAAACCAGTTTTAATTCACTTCAGACTTGGGTACAGGGTAACTGGCAGTCTAGCACTCTCCACTGACGCTATCTCACACTATTTCTTTAGTTTTTAGATAGTTTTTCCACTGCATTTGGCGTGCATGTAATAACAGGCCATAAAAATCACACTATAAAACAGCGCGCAAATGTGCGAGTAAATACAAGAGATAAATTATGTAAATTTCAAGTGCATAAATAAGAATTTTCGACTGAGTGAGTTGACATTTTAGAGTCGTCTGCTGGTTCAGTGACCTCTCGACTGAGACAGAGGAGGACTTTAAAGATTTGTCTGTCAGTCAGCAGAGAACACAAAAAAATTCGTCACTGCAGTTGATTTTGAAGAGTTCTTGTGCTCGTACTTATTTGCCAAAGTATGACAAAGGAAAACGATAACACTTGGCCAAGCTTTTTCTTACAATTCATATTTCTATCTCCGGCGAATGTCCTTGTCATTGTGACAAGTGAAGTAGGCAACTCTGGCCCGCCTCCTCCTCCCCCATGAAAAACTGCAGTCGTCATTTCCTTCGCAATGCTTTCTCACAGTTCAATTGCAGCTTAGGGGCGAATTTGGGGAGTGGTGGTCCAAGAAGTCAGGTTTGGGAAAAGGACCGCGCTGTCCAAATATTTTTCTTACATTTCCGTAATGGGCAGCGGAATTGTAAGCCCTGAAAGATGCGACTGCTTCTCATTTTTTGACAATCGAGCGTTTCCGTTTTTAATCAACGACAGCGAATCGAAATAGTTTCGATAGCTCCATAAATACTTGTCAAGGCTCAATGGCACAATTTATGAGTTTTGGGCAACAAGAATAAATGCTGATTATTTTCAATACTGCGCCGATCAATTCTATTGTGCCCAAAACTGGGCCAAAGGCTCCAACCAGCCACTGCTATCATATTTGTGTATTTTCAGCGAGTTTTGGGCCCTAGCTGAGCATACATCAATTTTTATGATGCCCCAGCGAATGTCGCTCCAAAAAAAAGGATATAGGTATATACATATATATAAACAAGTAAAGCGCATAACCCGCTTGCGAATTTCAAATTTAGCGGCTCTCGTTGCTGTTTCATCAGTGGACCAAATTGCAATAAATACTCGTATACGGGTATTGCAGTTTTAAACCAAACAATAACCCGCCATAGAGTTCACCCCGGGAGACCCCTGAAGAGATTGCGGCACACAGTTAGCACCAATTTGATGGCTTTTGCATTGTTATTGCTCCAGTTAATTTGTATTGTGCATTGCAATCGCCAATCGCCAATCGCCAATCGCCAATCGCCAATCGGCAGTTATTGTTGTTGGCCGTCGATCATTGGCTGCCAGGATATGCATGCGGCTGGGATTTGGGATTGGGATTGGAATCCGCTCGGCCAGCCATTAGGAAGTGCTTCAAGATGTTTCCAGGACGCGCCACGCCCTAAACCATCAAATTACCGCCCCTCGTAACAGCAATTGCAAGCACTTAACGCCCTTGTTTATCCCCCGCTGCCCCTCTATCTTCACCACTGTATCACTCAACGCACATTTGTATCTAATGAAATTATTTAACTTGAACGCAGCCGCGGCTTCAACTTGGCAAAGGCGCTGCAAGCGCAGCTGCCATGGATGCCAAACTCAATTAAAACGTCAGCGTGGCTGCTGTTAGTTGCCTGTTAGTTAGTTATTTGCAACAGCAACAGCAACATCAGCAACATCAGCAACATCAACAACACCAACAACACCAACAGCAGCAACAACCACTGGGCGCACATGCCAACTGATAATTAACTAGAAAATCAACTTTCAGCAGTTAGCTCGCTCAATTCGGTAGCCACATCAAGTTGAAACGCTTAAAGACAATTTGAAACTCACCAAATCTATGGTGTTATATAGAAATAAGTTGATTGCTTGGGAAGGACTAAAGTTAACACCAGTTAAAGCGCTTGAGGAAAATCCCAGCTAAGGAGTTCTGTGTCTAAAAATTGAACTAAATCTTAAATACTAACCGGTAAAGATACGAATTCAGCATAAGGATGAGTACATTTTGTTGGGGCTGCTCACATCTTTTGCTTAACGGCTTAACTGATGAATAAAGTATACGAAAGCTTATTGCCGTATGCACCTTTTATGCAGAGACTTAGATAATGTTGCTGGGTTAGACTCTAGAAACTTTTAATGTACTCCCGGTTGATTCTCAGATGAAATCGGCTAAAATTAATGTGACGAATTAAAACCAAGGGTGTTCACTATGACGAATATGTTCATTCTAACGATTGTCAAGAAACATCAGTTTATAAAATGAGCTTCGCATAATTATGATTGATTTATTTCAATGTTAATATACTATCTCCATCTGGAATTACTCATGCCATAACATTTAATATCGAAAAATCTGATAAGTGTATAGCTTATACACCGTTAAAGTCAGTCCTAGTTGTCTTTTTGAATTATATTATAATGAAACGCTCTTTTCTTTGAACGCCCTCTAAAACAGGAAGAACGTTTACGGATGTAGCACATAGAAGAAATGGAAAAACACCCTGTTTGTACGCATTATGTTTGCATATTCTTCTATGTTCAGAATTCAGAAACCCTTGAATCTATATTTCTACATTTTGCAGTTAGTCATTGAGTTAATTTCTAATGTAGGGGTAAATACTTTTATGTGAAATAGTTAAGTCTGTTGCTTCGGATATAAAGTTCTTGGGATAACTAGAGATCGAAGAACTAGCAAACAACAAATTTCATATGAAATTTTGCGAACTGTCAAAAGTTTTCTTGTAGGTAGTTGGCAATGCGAATTAATCCAAATGAATCCAAACTTATCAAGATTTCTTGTATGTTCAGCTTAGCCTTATGCGCTTCAAATTTGCCGGAACTTTATCTTATTTGAAAATGTTAAATCATATGGGAAAGATATTATTTATGTTGGCTATTGCCATGACAAATTTTAAGCAGACATTAAGTAAATGTCTTTCATCTGAGTTGTATATTTATTTATTTATTTTGTTGCTTTTTGGGCCGCTCAAGCGCAAAAATGTTGTTAGATCAAAAACTAATGAAGCGTCAATTTTATTTTTTTACTTCTATGCTGTTGGTTTTGTCTATTTTCTCACCAAATTCAATTTGTGTTTCAGTTGTGTGTGTAGTGTGTGTGTGGTGTGTGTGTGGTGTGTGTGAGTGTGTGTATCTTGGCACGCCCAGTTCTTTGGCTCATTGTGTAACGCTTCAGTTGGCAGCGCATTTTATAACCCGTTTTATTGTTTGGGTTATTTCTTCGTTTTGAGTTTTTGTCAGGGGCATTCATTAGGCCGGGCAATTAATTGTCATTTGTCAGCTTACGATGGACATACTATTTTGTTGTTGTAGATTTCCCCTTGGAAATCGCCGAGATTCGTGTGAGATGGATATTCAAATGATTAAACATTTATGAATGAATGTTGGCTTGAAATTTGCTCAGCTGGCTTTAATTTGTTGTGTGATTTTTAATTTGCACTTGGAAAGCATTGAAAAAGGGGTCAACAATGGATTTGCAGCATACTTTTTGGGACAAAGGGTGACAGAGCTGCAAGAGAAAATGAAAAATAGAAAACAGCCACAGTCAGAGCCAGAACGATGATGAAGTTGGCGTCATTTTGAAAAATGTATGCCAAAAATTTCTGGCAGCAAATGAAATGAAAATCGAACTAATGTTAAATTTAAGAGGGAGTGGGAGAGGGAGAGGGGGTTGAGGCGTCGACGTTGGTGTAACATTTGCAACACAGCTGCAATAATTCGTTCGGTTCGTTATGGTTGCCGCACTGCAACAGCTGCTGGCAACGACAACCAAAAATGTTGCATAAAACTTGGCGTCCCACAAGCATGCCGCCCCCATTTGGTGTGTGCGTGTGTGTGTGTGTGTGCGTGTGTCTGCCACCCCCAAGCCCCGCCGCTGCCACGGGCTGCCTGCATTGTGTGTGTGTGCGTGTGTTTGTGTGCGCTTTTGTTAGCATAAAATTTTGCGAATAATTAGAAAATTGTGGCAGCTTCTTCGCTCAAGTACTGGAATCATTCTCTTCGGCAACTGCTGCAGCTGCAGCTCCTTCATCTTAATTGTTGTTGCTGTTGCTGCTGTTGCTGCTACAGTTGCTGCTCTGCAAATCTATGTCAGTTGCAATGAAGAGCGAGACAGACATAGACGTGTATAGACAGCAGACCGGCTTCTGGCTCTGGCTCTGGCTCTGGCTCCGGCTGCCAGGCACATCAATTAGTGCCGCACAAAGCCACAGCCGAGCAGAGCTGCTGCCTCGCATTTTTGGGGCTACCAAATTTGCCTTTGCCCCGCTATGGCCGACCCCTCTAGCCTCTCCCCTTGCCACACACTCCTTGCATGTCATTTCGTGTCGTCGTCGTTGTCCTTGTTGTCCCTTTGTGCCGCCTCATGACTTGCAGCGTTTGTAATTGCTTGAGGTTTAATTAAAAAATGTTTGTTGGTCTGTTTTTCCCCTTGTGCTCCAACTATGTGGCTGATAGGACCAAAACTTTCCATAAGCCACAAAAATGTCTGTCCATGTGTGTGTGTGTGTGTGTGTGTGTGTGTGTGTCTTTCGGGTGCACATTTTGCAACTAATCATGCGAAAGCCTGCCAAAGTTGAGCCAGAATTAATGCATGTTTGGTAATGAGTTGTACCCAACAACTGCAGCATTTTGCAATTTCTGATATTGCTTTATTTATTTTTGAATTTTTGAACAAATTCAACTGTCACTGGCAATGCTAATCAATTAATTAAACCGACACAAAAAAAAGTGCGCAAACTTTTTGTAGAGAAAACAACTTTGACACAACAATTAAATGGCTTTATTGTAAAAAGCCAAACGAGACAACATTGGAAGGACAACAAAAAACCAGAGAGTGCGAGGGAGGGAGTGGCAGAGAGGCAGAGAGAGAGAAAGTATCTCTAAACAAGGAGTCTTCGGGGTGCCGAAACTATATACCCTTGTGGAAAGTAGTTAAAGACAAATTCTCAGACTTAAGTTAAATTTCTCAAGCTATTCAAAAGCATAATAAAATTCACAATTGCCTGAGTTCGGTTATAATATCTCTAAAAACAAAAAAGTTGTTCCTACAAAAATTAATTTTTCATAATATTTTCCATAAAGATATTATTATTTTTATTTATTATAAAATAAAAATATAAATAATATTACAAAAAAAAAACAATATATAATGCCCATTCTTAAGCAATAACAAACAAAAACATTTATATCAAAATAAAAAAATAAAAATAATTTTGAAAAATATTACAAATAATTATCTTTTATATCTAAAAGCGTCCTGGCTACCATCAACGTCCTTACATATAATAATTTTATTTTGTTAAAAAATAAGTATAATATCCAAAAGAGATGACATAACTAAGAATTCCTGACTTTTGTTGCGATATCTTTTTACTACAGCTTAATTTTCTATATTTTCTAACCAGACTTTATTGTTTTTTTTTAGATAAGGTAGTTCGTGTAAATATAGTTTAAGTTTAATTCAAGTTATTCATGAAATAACAGAAAAATTAAAAATAAAATAAGTATAGAAAATATTTGTTCTATTCAATATACAAAGACTTATTAAGATAAAATTGAGAGATTACTTTGCATAGAAACAGACAGATAGACGAATATCTATCTATATAAATGAGTTATATTGGCTCATTTACTTATCCCGATGAATAATATGGATACGATCCTTATAGGATTAACGTCTCCTGTTACATATTTCGTGATAAAATGATAATACCCTCGAAGAGTATAGCATAAAAATGGCTTTATCTATTGTCCAGTGCTGTGGCGACTCCCAGAGTTGCAGCTACGAAAAATGCGGTGCAAATTTATGCAACAAAACTTTAAATTGATTTTGCTGTTTTTTACGAGTTACAGACACAGCCACAGAGAGAGAGAGGGGAAAAGGGAGACGCAGACAGATAGATGGAGCAGCAAATTTTGTTTTTTAATCCAATGTGACTTTCGATAGAAATACCAGAAAAGGGATTTGACTGTGTTTGTTGGGTCCGAACTGAAATGGACGGTTAGATAGATAGGACAGGAGCAGCAAAATGATAACGTAACTTTTTGTGCGATATGCAAATGAAGGCAAAACTTTGATATCGGCAGGCAAAGTCACAACTAATGCCAAAGCCAAAGCCAAAGCCAATGCCAAAGCCAAAATTCCAAATGCAATTCAAAAAGTGCAGCAGGCAGGCAGCCCATGATTAATGTTGACTCTTTCTACACCTGGGGAGCTGCAACTGGCCTGAACTTTGCAGTAGTAGCCTCAAACCCAGCTAATGGCCAACTAATCGTGCAAAGTTTTGGCTGATTTTTAAGCTGAAAAGTACGTGAAAATTGAAAAACTCGCAATCCAACTAACAGTCTATAGAATTGTGTGTGTGTTGGGTGTATGTGAAACTTTTTAATGCCCCTAATTTGCCGTATGGCTTAAAAAGTTGCCCTACGTGAGCCAAAGCCAATTTCCATGCCACCAAAATCGACGGCAACTGTAAAAACAATCCACAACAAATGATGAGAACTGTCCCCAAAAAGAGGCAAACAAAACATAAACAAAAGACAAACACAAGCTGTAAAAACAACAATTGTTGAAATGCATTTCAAACAACTTTTCACGATCGATCCCCAAGGGAGCCCCATATGATGCCATTTAATGTTCTGATCTATATCGGAATTCTTCTATATATATGGTATTCCTTATAGTGAATGCCCTGTGCGTGTTAATGACATGTTACTCTGCTGTCTGTTGTCTACTTTATGTGGGTTTTCAGTGTTTTAACAATTGTTTTCTCGTTTGCTCTGCTGTCAGAGGGCGGACAACATTTTGGACTCCCCTCCTAATTGTTGTCTCTCGTGTTGCGATGCTGCGGAGACAGAACAGCATTAAGTGTCATTAATGCAAATAAATTGTACAAATTCCAAGACACAAAAAGTTCTGTTAGTTTAGCTGGATAGACTGGAGAGCTGGAGAAAGTAAGAAATGTGAACTGAGACGTGGGAATTGTCTGAGTGAGATTAAAAGCGCATTACAAGGCACTCAACACTAAAGTTTGAGAAAGTCATTTGAAAGACAAGCTCGAAATAAGGCAACCTACCAGTTGTAGCAAGTGCAGTTGAAAGAAACCCTTTTTCAACTCTGAAACGGAACCAATTATACAACTGACAACACTGCTAATAAATGTCACGCCAGTTACAAGTTTCCTTGTTGTCACTACTAATTATATTAAATACATACATATATACGCACGCAACAATTTGTTAACAGACATTTTCTGATATACTTTATATACAATATACAATATATATGTATTGTCGTCTAGTTATTATTGGGAATCGCCTGGATAACGCCCCCCATTTACAGGGTCCGCATGAAAAATGCATGAGCGGAAATTCAAAACTCAAACACCCACACACAACCTCCACACCACCCGCACCCACACCCACACCCACACACGTGTCCCCTAGAAGGCAACGGACCGCGAACGTTGAAGCATCGATTCCCATCTGATTGACAGCTTGACCGAGTTCGAGTTTGAGTACGAGTACGACTTCCAGTTCGAGTTCGATTCCCATTCCTAGTGCGACTGCGGCTCCTGCGTGAAGGCTCAATGATGTGTGCAACCGACAACAACAATGGACGAGGTATTCAATTACCAGAAAGCCACACACGCAGCCTATGGGCTATCTTCTATCTTTTGGCTAGTAACTTATATTGCTGGCTGACATAACTACGACTAATTGCGGCCTACCCTGCCCTACCCTGCCCTTCACTTGCCAACGTTCCCGCTTCTGACCAGTTTGCTTAGGCATAAATAATTTCATCAGTCCCGACGACGGCCAGCGCCGATAGCCATCGCTAGGCATATCATATTACGGCTTTATTAATATGCCATTATGCAGCTCTCTGCAGCAATTAACATGTGCATTTGTGATTGCGCTGACAGGCGAAGAGTCGCGGCATTTAACGCTGATCCCGGCACGGGATTGCCACACATCCTTGCCTCAACTTGCTACTATTTGCTGTCCCCCACACACACGCCCGCTCCCTGGATGTGTATTGTTTGTCTTTTGCTGCCAGTTGTTGCTTTTGTTTGCTGCAAGAAAGAAAAAAACGCACAAAAATAATAATAATTGAATAGAAAAGAAATTGTGCCGCAGGACATGTGTGCGAGGGCGAGTGGATCCAATGGTCCGCTAGATTTACCACTTGTAAATAATACACAGAGCATATTTCATTTCAATTGCAATATATACCAGTGAATGGTTACATGTTCCCCAGGGCGTGGGTTGGGGCTGGAATTGGGATTGTTATTGAGTGGATCACAAGTGGACATGAAATAAAAAACAATACGAGTATTTTCGATAGTTCTACTATGCTTTAAGAACTCAATTAAAGATGCGGAAAACTGTGCAATTTTAAAACAATTAGATCATCCCAAATCAAGTGCAAGTCTGAAACGCTAAAGAAATTGAGCAAAATGTCTGGAAAAATGCTGCGCCAAGTAGCGCAATATTGCACCCAAATATTAGATAGTGTAAACAGGTAATAACTGAAAATTAGGAAAACAATCCTGTATTTTAAAATACAAAAATTAGAAAATATTAATCTCTATTACAAATGCGAATGCATATCTGTATAAAAGTATATTTTCTGATCTCAAGTGCAGAGACTCGTTAGGTTTCCGTGTTAGTACCCTTATCTATTAGTCATATCGTAGTCTAAAAGCATGTCGTAGTTAACCTACGACGAAAGGCCCTACGTCTTTAATAGGGTTTCTTATTTAGTCACGCCCCCCGAACCGTTGGCACACGCCCACGGATCGCTTGATGGTTGCATGTGATAAAATTAGAGCGGTTCCAAAGTACGGGGCTATATTTATACCGCAACATGAACAACAACAACAACAACTGCGACAACTGGGCTAAGTGTAGGCACTCTAGGAACGAGTATACTATATGCACATATATAGAATGAATGTATCCCTTGCTTGGTAGGTGGGACTGTTGTGGAGCGAGTGTTTGTATTCATAATCGTATTTGAATTTGTATAGCACGCTCCGCTGAGTTTCAGTTAACTCTTGACCCCACGCTTTAAGGCCGGCGACTGGCGCTCACCTAAACCATTTTAACTACTTTACGGCTAATAAACTAAGAAAAGGAACACTATAAAAACCAAGCAATCCTATAAATAAATAAATAGGTTATACATTGTTGACGAACTGTCCGATTGTCCGTTTGTCTCCTGAACGGACGGGGGTGGGGCGTCTTCACATTTGTTTTCTCATCCACTCTGTGTGCATTTTATGTAACCTATAATTTTCTTAAGAAAAAAACGGAAAAACGTTTTACGTTCGTCATTCGACTTCCGTTAAGACCGGCTTCTTTTGCAACCCCTCGTCTCCTTTGATGCTTGACCTACCTATTTTACAGTACCTGTGCTGAGGGTCGCCTCTTTTTAGTGCACTTTTTTATTACCCGTCTCGGAGTTATTTGTCTCAGTCTGCACCGAATACCTTCTCAGCCGTGAGATTGCTACACATTGTTGTATTGCATAGGGATTAGACTTTAGTAAGTACTAATGGAGCAATAATATTGATATATGGTATCAATCATGCGCTCTCAGATGACATTTTTGATTTTTCAATGTCTATTTTTATACCTCCTATAGTTAGGCAACTATTGATCATTTTAGCAGTACCAGGTAATTCTGATTCTTAGTAGAATGATAGGCAGAGCCGCCTGACACTCTCACCCACCTGCAGCTACCATTTACCCTATAATGTGGCATCTCGCAGGGTCTGTTAGTTTTGGCCTTTTTTCTTTGTTTGGCGCCCACATTTTAGAGTACTTAATTGACGCCTTGGCATAACCAATTATTAGGCCCAAAGAGCCCAGCACCCACCGAAAACCGCTGTCTGCAGTTTCCAACTCAAGTTTCTTCAATTTGTGCCTTGTCACGGCTTGGCATGCCGCCGTAATATCTCATATATATATACAAGTCGTACTATGGTTGTGAGGGGTTTTGGGTCTTTGTGGCTATTTATTATTTAACATACAGATATGTCTAGCTGCGTGTGTGTTGGCGTGTGTAAGTCTTGTAAATCTTTTGCTTTCAACACTGAACCACTACACCTATCTACGTATGTTCGTATGTTTGTGTAAGTCTATCAGGGAGTTGGCATTTTTTGCCTGGTCATCGCTTTTAAAAGTATTTTTTTGCCCGCCTTTAAACGACTTTAAATGCGATTCATGTCCGTCTCGGGATCTTGTTGAAAATTGCATGTTTTAGTATTTGTTGTTTTCTTTTAGTTGTTGCTTTATATACAGTTTTCCTTATTAAGTAGCTTTTTACTCCTCGTCATCAGTCACGCCCATGTCTAGTTGGTAGTTGGGTCTAGTCTGGTCTTTATTAGCCGTCATTAGTTGAATTTTGTTTATGTCCAGCTAACTAAACTTTGCCCACAGTTGTTATTAATTGAACGCACAAATATACATAAATTATACAAGTTTTAGCTTATGTTCCCGAATTATCTAGCTATCCGGGTCTGTGGCATGGCGGAAGCTTTAATTATTAGTTATAGGCGCGTATTGGGGGCAAATGCAGCAGCAATTAAGTGCTATATATGGTAAGTTGGAACAACAAACAACTTCAAGTCTGGCGCAATGATTTGCTGCTGCTCTAATTTCCATTTATAATCAGGCGACATTGATCTCTGTGCTCCCGAGCCAAATGTTCACACAAATCAAAGGAACCGCCCTGACTAATAAATGACGTGGGAATTGGCGTATATACATATATTTTATTCAGCAACAAATCTTTCGGATGAGCTCAGCGCCTTGCCAAGTAATTTAATTTCTATAGAAGTCCCACTGATAAGGGGGAACTTTTTGGAGCACCCTACAAAAACGAACTGACCACCAATGTCGTCGCTGTGGCTGCTGTTCTTTCATCAGCTGAGCTGATAACCTCACCCACACACAAATCTGGGCGGATATACACAAAACTGAGCAAATGAACAAATGATCAACTGAAACATGAAATGTGTAGGCGTTGGCTCTTAGATTTTACACACAAACAACGGAAATGAGTCAATGAAAAATGCTTGAAAAACATATTAGAATGCCCTAGGCGAAAGTGCTCGACTAGCAGATACCGCGTGTACAGTACTGCAGCACCCTATGACTATACATACAAGCACATAAGTCTAAACTTCTTGTTTAACTTTTGTTTTTATCATGCGATTGTTATGAAATTTGTGCAACAGCTGAACAATATGCCTAAGAAGGCGCATACCAAAAATCCTGCTGATAACTTTATAACTACGTATGTAAATGGCTTTTTACCGATTTGCGGGGGTGCGGGGTAAAATTCCAAATATTAAATTGGGCTGTGTATAGCATATGAATATACTAAATTTGTTGTCCTAAGACGTCTAGATGCTGTGGATGCTGATCTAGAATATAATTTATGCAGCTGTAAAGGAAATCCTTTCCTGTTAAATACTTTTCTACAACTGTATTATACCTTTTTTCAGCAGTTTAATTGGGCACTCGCTATAAAGTTACTTAAATAATTCGCTTGCATTTGTTGTCCTTGTTGCTTGTCCGTTTGTTGGCCAACTAACTAACTAATTAAACCGCAAATAAAATATGTTGGCCATGCAATTTGTAAAGCGCTTTCAACAAATACGCAAACAGCTGTGTACACACATCCATGTGTGTGTGTGTGTGTGTGCATGCGATTACGTGTGTGTGTGTCTGAAAATTTTGGTGAAAATCAATTTGAAAACGCGCACGTTTTTCTCGCCCTAACATTTGTTTATATTTTATATGCCAGTGAAAATTTACAACATTTGCCACACTCCATACTTCCATTCGCCATTTCACTCTCTTCCTCTGTCTCTGTCTCACTCTCTCACTCGTTCGGTCTCTTTTTCTCCAGGGTATCGTCGAAAATGCATGCTAAATAAATTTGCTGCCACAAATATAAATGCCACACGTTTATTTGTTTTCACCTGTTTGGTCGGGTGAAGGGTGTAGCCATCTTGTTTGTTGTTGTTGTTGTTTTTGGAGGCTATGCGCACCTTCAGTTGACCTTCAGCGCGTGTCCTTTGCTTTAGTTTAACTCGCCCTTAACCATTTTGTTTGAGTTTGGCATTCGTGCCAAAAACTTTGCCTTGTTTGTTTTCAATGCATTTTAAAGTTTGTCTTTTATGTTTTACCATGAAATGGAGCACTAAGGAGCCTTTAGGATGGCCGCATCCTTGGACAATTCAAATCTATTCAATTAATTGACATACCCCGAGATAAACTTTTTACCATTTAGACAGCTTAACAATAACTGTTTATAGCACGGTTCGTAAAACATACCTGCAAAGAGAAAGAACAAAGTAAAACGCATAATTAATACAAATTCAAAAAGTTTTCTACATTGTATACAATTTATGTAAAGCTTATAAGAACAGGAGAGTTTTTCTTAAATTTCTCCGCATCCTTAAGATAGTTTAGATTGCAATAGTTAACACATTTATAATCGCAAGTATCTAATATGCTGTTGCCTATGTGAAAAATTAATCCGAAAATAAGGATGAATAATCTTGCTTAATTGGCCACCAATATTTTTTAAAGTCAATGTCTGGTTGTTATTTATTTGTGGGCCTGTCTCGAATCAACACACACTCTGCTCTATCAGTCATCTTTTTTTTATGCCACACATCAGTAACTTTCAGCTACCCCGAGTGATACCCCTCTTCTTTACGCTGTCCTCGCCCTGCTGGCCACTCAATTACTCAGTTTTCTCGATGTAATCGATACTTCTCTGCTGGGGTGACAGGCGACTGACTTTGTCGCCTACAACTAAGCAACAAACTAAAGAAAAAACGGATGAAAAAACTAAAATACTTTCAGCTATTGCACTATGTAGGTGAAGTACGAGGCTCTCTGGTTTCTTGATTGTCTTTAAAGTCGGGGTATAACCTTACAGGAAGTCAATGCACTTGTCGCCGTCTGTTTTGTAATTAAATATTTGTATATTGTTTTTTTTTTTATTTTTTATAAAAGAGCAGCTGACAGTGGGAGGAGCGCTTTCTAAAACATATTCCCATACCACTTTGCATTTATCATCCTCCCTTTCATTTGCAATTGTTGCTGCGCTGGCAGCTTCCGTTTGTTGATAAAATATTTGCGCCCACTGTAAATTCCTATCCAGCTTGTGCGTTACATATGCAAATTGTGACTGCGACTTGGTCTTTGATCAAATTGGCTGAGTTCATTTCAATTTATGCCAAAAACCCCTCGCACCAATTGTGTCTGCGACTTGTCATCAGCTTATGAGCTGTGCAATTTTTCGTTTGACTGTCTTCGTTTGCGGCCCACGGTGCGGCGAGCTTGTCGCCAAGCCAGATGTAGATTACGCAGAATTCTTATACAACTTGTATAGGAAGTTTTTCTTTCCTTCTTTTGATTCGCCTTTATTTTGTATTTTGTATTTTGTATTTTGTTGTGGAGTTCATAATACGCAAATACGTTGAGGGCACTCAAAGTCAACTGCTGAAGTCGCGTACAGATTGTCTGATGATTGTTCAGTTCAGTTTGGGTCTGTTCCATTCTTGGTTTTGTTCTCTGTTCTTCTCTCTGATGCGATTTTTGCTGATTATTTTTGCATTTGTGATGCGTTTCTTTGGAATTGTTTCGCTGCCACTCGGGCTAATAGTTTTGTGGATGCGATAGGGCACATTTTTTATTTATAGACAAAACTTTACGATTTTTGTGTGTACATGTCACACAAGTCTCTCAAACTTGAGACATATTCTGTTTTATCACCGTCTTCTGCCCATTCCCATATACAATAAATATGTATGTATGTATATCTTTTACTCTCAGTCACTTGTCTGTGCGCTTTTATGATGCCCCTGGAGGCCATGTTAATGAGCCTAATATTGAAATTAATATAAATTTTTATGGCGCAATTTGAGTGTGAAAATGCACTAAAAACAATGCCAGCTGCTGGGGCTATGATACTTGGATGCTGAAGTGCTATACTATACTACAGGCTGGGAGGCTGGGTCTCTCGCAACTCCCCACTGAATTGGGTCAGAGAATAAAGTGCCCATAAAGGGACGGGCAGGCGGATCGACCCCAATAACGCACTAATTGATATTTGATGTAATTTCGTGTGGGCACACTGAAAAAACTCCGCTGCCGATGAAAATGAAAAATGCCTTCAATTAGTGGGATGCGTTATAAATAAATAAAATAAATATGCGCATTAAGCGGGAATAAAGTGCGCTTTATTTCACTCAGCAGCCACCAAAAAGTTGCTCTCCCGAGAGTTCTTCGGCAGACTCTCTTTTGTATGACCCAAAGAGAGCGCGAGGGAGAAATATAACAGCTGATTTATGCTGCGTATTTAGTTTCGTGTCGTTCTAAGATATTTTTGAGATTTTGTGTCACTTCTTATTAGAAATGTGACTTAATGTGTTCCTTGATATTTACAACTATAATATAATTTTTATGTGTTGCAATAAAATGAAACTCACAGTACGTTGTCATGCAAATGGGTCAGCACTCCCAAATATACATATTAGATGCCTAAATTCTACATTGATTGGCCAAAGATTTCCAAAGAGTGGCAGGGGGTGGAGCTGGAGTTGAGTGTTCCTGAACTACCAAAGCCGAGGCATTAATTAGACGCATTAACAACAAAACTGAACAAACTAATTCATCTAAACTGTCATCATCATTTCGAGCAACTGTCAGCCATTAGAAGACCGACGACGATGTCGACATTGACGAAAAACTTAACGCATTACCCAACCTTGGGTCCGGCTATAGGGTTAGAGAGGGGCACGGGGAGTTGTGGCGGCAGAGCTGCTTGCCTGGAAAAGTCACTTTTAATTATGCCACAGAAACCGGCGCTAGGTCGCCAGCTAAATATTAATGAGCCACGGCACGCAGCCGACCCCCAACCCCCTTTCGATGGACAACCCTTATGAATATTGCATGGCCAGAATCCGTATCTGGTGTGTGTCTGTGTGTGTGTGTGTGTGTGTATCTGTGTGTGTGCGCTAATCAATCAATTCTCGTGCCCTGCGTTGGACAGTGGCAATTGGCTTGGCATTTTGGCAAAACTAGCTACAACTATGCCAGATACATCATCTTCATTCCCATTTTGATCATCATCATGCTGATCATCATCAACGTTGGCAACATGGTGCAATTGTTTTAAAGCTTGTACACTCGGCAGCGCTCTGATTGAGTGGCATATGATCCCTCCCTCTGGCCCCGGGGCATGTCACTGCGGGCAACGAGGCTGTGATGTATGACAAAGATTTGACAGCACTAATTCAAATCTTGTGTACAATTCATATGCAAAAAGCAAAAATACGGGGCACTAATGAACTACATATGTCAGCAGATGGAAAATTACAAAATCTTGTTCCTCTTTAAAGTACAGGCCCGACCCAGAACTCCCCCACTTGAAGTCGTCAGCCGCAGAACTCGCGCGACTTCAATAAACAAAATAGACAACGACTGGAACAGGGAGAGATTTGGAATGGGATTGGGACTGGGCTGGGATTGGGCTCGGGACTGCGACTGTGACTGGGGCACAAGTGCAAGTCTTCAGCTTCCCTGTTGACTCAGTTCTGGAGTCGCCCAGCACGCGGAAGCGTCTGTTGCACTGCGTCTAGGCATGTGGCATAAATGCGGAAGTGCCGGGCGTTGTTTTGGTCGCAATCGCATTGTTTGCCACAAAAATGAAGTATTTATAAACAAAATGCATGTGGCACACATTTAAAGATAACAATAATAACGCTGGCTAACAAAAGCAGCCGCTTGTCATGCATTGTTTTAATATTTAGAACGAATCTGGAAGCTGTAACTGACTGCCAGACTTTTGTGGCAAATAGTATTCAAGTAGATGCTTTAAAAGACTTGTAGCTATCTTAAAAGCAGTAATTAAAACATAATCAAATGCTAATTTTGTAGATTTGTCAGTTCATTGTCAACTGCCAGATTAGAAATGCAAATCACACAACCTTAACGTTGCCATAAATAACAAATAAAAACAAATATAGATAAAAAAACAGGCAGCCGAGTGTCAATAATAATTTGACAGCTTTGGCCTGAGGCCACAACAAATATCGCATATTTAATGATTTGTTTGTTGTACCCTGATATACGACTCCACGCATATATCATTCTGAATGAAGCCTCAGATAATCCCAGATAGTAGTACAACTTCAGAACTATTTGTATCTGCCGCCAGTCGCTGCGTGGTTTGAATTAGAGATGTGAGCTATTGTGACTGTGAATTTTAGTTTCAAATGTTAGTAACAAATAACATCCTTTTCCCAATCTTATTTATTACCAATCAAGTTCAGTAAGTCACCTTAAGCTGTCCATACTTTTCTTTTACTTAAACTAAGGCTTAACTTCCTAAAGTGCTTAATATCGAAAAGTGGTCTGTATCTGTTAAAATCGATATTGCACTGTTAATGTTAACAGTGATTAGTATCGAAACTGTGACTGTTAAAAGAAGAACTGGTCTGTGTCTGTTAAAATCGATATTGCAGTGTTAATGTTAACAGTGATTACTATCGAAATTGTGACTGTTAAAATCAGAACTGTTACTGTTAATAACTTGACAGTGACTGCAGATGCTGTTACCGCCGATATGTAGTCACAGTTTGAAACGATATCTGTCACTTACTGCGATTCAGTCACAGGTACGAGGATATTGCTCATATCTAGTTTAAATATTAACAGTGGCGTGGCAAAGTCAACGTCCGTGTTGAAAAGTAGCCGCAAATAATAGAAAATGGCGCAGCTGGCGGACAAAAAGCCCGCCGGGTTCTTTACACCCCCACTCGCCCCTCCAATGTGGCCTCCTGCTGCGGTGCATTCACCTACATTTTCCGCAAGCGCGCACTGAAAAATGGGAAACTGGGAGCTGGAAGCCAAGGGGCGAGGTTGGTGCAAGGAGACGACAACGACAAAAGTCGACAGGCTGGCGAAACACTTAAAACTGCAGCAAGTGTCCGGCAAGCGGGCGGGAGGGTGGTAGTACAGGCGGTGGAGCTGGAGCCAGGGTTGGAGCAGCTCGACTCTTGTTGGGGTTATTTAAATTTGCACGGCAACACGGCGAAAGCTAAACTCAAAAGAGGTTATTAAAATAAACATTTGACGCCAGCTGGAGGGCGTTGCATCAGTTGCTGCTGCTGCTGCTGTTCACAGTTACTTGCCACACAAAATACTATTTGCAGTAAGTGGCAGCGGAATAAAGAGTGCAAAGCCCGCAGACGTTGACAGTCTCTGGAGCGGGAAGGTTCGATGACGAACCTTTAGAAAAGAATTTACCTGCTGCGTTAATACTATGGAATTTACAACATAGACTTCATCACAAAGTGAACTGCGGACAGAGATTTCAATTACATATAAAAGGTACAGAGTTAAGTTGGCTCATAGACTGTAATTTTGTCTCGGAATATTCATCATTTACAGAGAAAGACATCTAGAGAAATCTTGTTAAACTTACAGAGCTAAGTTGGCTGCGGTTCAGTCTTTCCCGAACTGTTTCTTATTATATAATGACTTAATTCATAAGCTGCTACAAAGCTCATGCTTTCTTTAAATTAAGTTATTATTAAATTACAAGCTGTTCTCTACAATGTTTCGATGTGAGAAAGTAAGAAATAAACAAAAATAACTTACCACTCATTTCCCTCCCGTGCCTTATGACTTTATAGGGTATGAACAACTAAGAAACGTATCCTACAAAAACCTTCCCTCACACCTTTGATCTTAAGCCTATATCCCGTTCGTGGTGACGGATCGGAGTACATTTTTCAAGTTTCATGCAACAGTTTTCCACCCGTGGGGGTAGATTTTCCAAAGTCTCGGGCTATGGCCCGTTGGTGACAAATCAGTCAGTCAGGCAGCCATGTTAAGGATAACAAACACACAAATCAAAATTTTCTCTAAAGACAATCCATTCTCGCCACCAACTTAACATGGGTTTAAAATAGGTTGAGATTTCGAGGACGAAGGTTTTTATATATTAAGATGTATTTTTTGAACGCCTTTCGTGAGAAGCTCTCAACAGATATTACAGCAATCCCAAGGCTCTGGCATTAGGACACATACACAATTGAAACTTTGTTGCTGCCCAAGCTGGGCATACAGTATTATAAAATGGGCCAACTCGACTCACAGCTGGTCCTCAATTCAGCTTAAGTTCTGCACATTTTTGCGCTGCTTTGCGGCTTTATCGTCCTTAGTCCTTTTTGTGCTTGCTTTATTTTTTTTATTGCACTCTCAAGCCCAAATAACCGACAGCCAACAACAACCAAAGGCAGGCAACTCTTTAGCAATTTTGTAATTTAATTAAAAAATATTTTTTCAAGTGGTTTGCGCTGTAAATACAACAAACTATCTGCCACCAGCCATCAGCCACCCCAACCCACTCCGTCCAACTACTTTGCGTTACTTTTCATGCAGTTTTCTGCACTTTCCAAGCCCCCGTCTTCGTCTCCAGCCTCCATTTTCCGAGTGTGTGAGTGTAGAAGAATTTTAAAACTCCATTTTGGCAGCTGCTGTTGAAAGTTTCGAGTGCTGCGCGTGTGTGTAAATATTTTTTTGCAATTAATTTTGAGCGGCTTATAATTTACTAATTTAGTTTTTTGTGTGCTGCAGTGCCGAAAAGTTTCGGCCACAAAAATTTTACAAAGAACACAGAGCAAACCAGAAGGCGGGCGGCGAGTTGAGAGAGAGAGAGGCAAAAAACAAAATGAACACTGAAAACATTTTATGCAACATGAATGAAACTTTACGTGCAAATGTGTAAAGTTCTCGACACTTATAGCCCTTTCCTTGCCCCAGGCACACACACACCCGGAGAGAGATGAGAAAAAATAAATAAATAAATAATGTGTGGATTGCCTCAGAGGCAGCTCTTAAAGTCAAACTGGTAAAATACGAGTACTTAATGCCTGCCAGACTTGAACAAGTTGAGAATTACTACACAAAGGCGCTCAAAAGTAGGCTTATGCATAGCTGAGCTGAAACTCCGCCCGTAAAATGTAATTAAATTAATCAAAATATGTATATTTGAATATTATGTAACTATGTAACTAAGCAACTGCTGATGGTCCACAAAATGGGAATAAAATTGAGTGAATGGCAAAAAGGCAACCGCAAATACACAAACACACACACACACAAGCACAACAAAAGAGCGTAAATTCTAATTTTGCAAATGTGGTAAAAGAATTTCAAGTCGAGTGCCTGCCATTCCATTTAAGTACTAAATTTATATAAGGCATATGTATATATTACAGTTTTCTTTTTGGGGTTTTAAAACTAAAACTAATTTGAAAAACTACTACGCATGTGTTTTTTCTGTGTAATTTTTGCTCATTTTTAGCGGCAGGACCCATTTTGCCTTTTCATGTGTGTTTGTTTACAGGCATGTAAACACAGAAGAGCACAGCCACACACACACACACGCACACACACGCACACACACAGCCACTTCACTGGGTGTTTCATGAGTTGGTTTTGGTTTGCGAGCTTGACAGCATTTCAATAGAATTAACACACTCACACACACACAGAAACACACACACGCAGTAGTCTGGGGCAAAAGGACCTCAGCGACGCAAGGAAATTAAATAAAATTTTAAATAAAATAGTATAAACGAAAGGAGAGCTCACAAAATGCTCCATAACGAAAGGTTCCTATGAAAAATGCGCATAAATAGTGCCAGCCAGGCTGCATGGGGCGTATACGCAATGTGCTAGAGAACGCTTCAAGTGGGGTCGTGTGTGTGTGTGTGTTTGTGCTTGTGTTTGTATTACTTATTTTTTTTAAAGGGGTCTCGTGTGTGTGTGCTTGTTGGCACTTGACAAATTCTTGCAGTTTTACGAGCAACGTGTGCTCCATACGCTTCCACGATTTCAGTTTGCGCCTGACGAAAGCGGCAAGAGCTCTTCTCACACTTGGCTGAAACCTAATTAAACTCCTCATCGGTTCGCCCCCTAGTCTTTAAAATGTGCATTCACATACACAGCACCCACTCGGCCAATGGCTGTTACCGCCATAAAAGCTGCACCACCAAATACAGCCCGGCGATCGCTCAGCTTATCGACAGGGGAAATGGCATCGCCTTATCAGCGGCATTACCTTTTGCAATGTTCCTGATCCCGACGAGCTCAACGTTTTAATAAGGCGCTGACGGGGCAAACGGGAATCAGGCAACCAAACGGGCCAATATCATACAAGGCTTTAAATAAATTGCTGCCAAATGCAGCAGCAACAACAGCACCAGCCCCAGCCCCAGCCCCAGCACAGCTCCAAGAACGTTGCCCTGGCAAACGGTCCTTTGCCGGCTCCTCAATGCCGGACCAGCCAATGACTGACTGACAATCACTTAAGTAGAAACCGATAAAAATCTTCAAGCCCGAAGACGAAGACGGCAACTCGAGCTCACAACTGGACAACTGGGTAACTGGACACCAAGTAAAAAAAACAAAACAACAAGAAATCAAGTAGGAATGTTCTAGCCGAGAGTGCGCGACTGCGTTATACCCTGCAAGCGGGTGTGAAACACAATGAGTCATAATTCAACATTGGTTCCTTCATTCCACACTGTGAAAAACGGATTCTTCAATAACTAATTTACTTATAATCCGATGGTTCTGAAATTTGATATATATATAAATAGTAAGCTAAGTATGATGTGTTTGTAAAATGGTGGCAATATCTTTACAATTGTAGCTGGTATTAACTGTTAAAGATTTGAAGGGGTGCTTGGGAGAAAACTCAAAAATGTATCTTTTGTCTCTAGTTTGGGACAGATAAAACTAGCCTGCCAATAAATCATATATGCATGCTTTATAATACGTTCTACTTGTTACATACCTTTTGCAACGCATGATAATACCCGTTGAGTGAGTACAGGGTATACAAAAAAACAGACAGAAAGAAAGATGGACAGAAAGAGGCAATGCCAAGCAACCAGCCAAAGTCATGACCAACAGCAACAACACATTGGACATTTATGGATATTGAAGCTTATAGACAGGAAGGCAGACGATACGAGAGGGAGGCAGAGTATGGGAGGGGAAGAGACACAAAATACTTTGCTGTTGTTGTAGTAGAGAAGAAACTGGTTTCGTTTGGCTTGGTTTTGTCTGGGGCCAGTTATGGGGGTACAATGAAAATACTTATATATTTTCCTATCGAAAACTGCGGTCGAGGCTGAGACAGAGTTGAGCTGGGAGATGAACCTCGGCATTGGTCAAGAGGTCAGCTGCAGCGATGCAAGCGGCCAAAGCAATTTTCCAGTGTGTCTCGAGGTCAGTTGACGTAGGATCGCTAGAAAATTTACATTTATTTACGACTACATTTTTAATTAAAATATATTTTATGTGCTTGGTATGTGAGCTGCGAGAGGCGGCACATAAGTTTCTGGGAGTTATGTGCTTTAGCTGGTGGCGCCACCAACAAGACGATGACGGCAACAACAAAACTGGGATGGTTTTCTCAACCGCCATCATTTGTTGGCGATAACTGGACGACGAGGTCTGTCGCATAAATATGGCCAGCAAATAGCCAACAATTTTGTTGCACAAACTGTCAGCAATTGTTGCTGCAAAGTATGCAACAGCGGCAACAGCTGCAGGGGCAGCAACAACAGAAAAGAGCAGCACGCGCCAAGAAAGGTCGCACAAATCACATGGAGAAGGAGAGAGAGAGAGAGGGGGAGACAGGGAGTAAGCTGGAGAAAGGGAGACAGTTACAATAAGAGGGATAGAGGGAATTGAATATGTGTACTTGCCACTTATTCAATGCCTCAGTGACGTATGCAAACATTTTTGGGGGAGGAGGCTTAAGAAAATGTTATAAACTTTCTGAAACTCAATATTTGAAAAAAGTGAATTCCCCAGAAATGTCTGATTTGCGGATTGAATTCACTAAAAAATCTTTCCGAAAGGGAAAACCTGATTAGGCCTCATAGCTACAGAGAGCGAGACAGGCAGAGACAGGGAATAAGAAGGAGCAAGCGAGACAACTAAAGTAAGAGGGATAGAGGGGATTGAATATGTGTTCATACTTGCCACTTATTCAATGCCCCAGTGACGTATGCAACCATTCTTGGGGGAGGAGACTTGGCCATATTTCGAGAATGTGAATATCTCAGAGGTGTGTCTCATATCACTTTTAGAAGAGTTTTGCGGATTGAATTCACTGAACTAATCTTTCTGAAAGGGGAAACCGTATTAAGTCAGATTGCGTTTATATATGACTAAACCAGGAATTTTATCTTACCCCCTCTGTGTACGTCACTGCGTATGCTCACTCTACTCTCACAAAGGTACTTGAGAAATTTCTTTGCCTTGTTAGTGAGTACCTCAGCCCAGCCCCACTCCTACCCCGCTCATGTGAGAAATTGTATTGTTATGCGCACAACAAATTCCATATATATACATATAAATATATATCGCATAGTTGTAAGGTTTATATTTATGCCAACTACTATATATTTTAGCTGCAATTGCGTGCTTTATCGTCTTTGACTTTAGAGTCTTTGTGGGGCTGTTTGAAATATTTCTAGGGTCCTGTTGTAAATATAAAACACGACTTTATGTAGTCGTTGTCCCTGTCGTATTAAATCTCCGCCGTGCAAACACACACATCAGTGTTTAAGAGCTAAGAAATAACTGGCAAAAATACACCGAGGAATTTGACGAGGCTGCCAATAGAACAATTACAAATTACAAATGTGGCCAAGTCATAAACTGTTTGGCCAGTTCCACTCTGGCCAATTTGAACAAATTGCGCCAAGGCATCTACGAAATGCATTTCTTGGCTGTGGCTCTGTCGCTGGCTCTGGTTCTGGTTCTGGTTCTGGTTCTGTTTCTGTCTCTGGCCTCCAGATACACCGGAGAATTGATGTCATTTCCAATGTAGAATTCCTGCTAGAACATGTGTCCCGGCCGTGTACGTGCCGCAGCTACAAACTGAAGGCAATCAGAAGGGGGAGCACAAATAAAAACTAAATAATTTATTGACATAATATTAAGGCAGACTCTGGCTGAGTTTGCGCCCGGTTATGACCGCAGTCGTAATTGATTTTCAAAGGGCTATTAGAGAGATAAAAACGGCCAGGAGAAACTTTGTGGCAGTCGTGTCTTCAGTGTCAACTCGGGCAAATAAAATATAATTGTAATTGCAAAAGACAAAAGATCAAAAGGATAGACAGGCACGACAGACAGTCAGACAGACAGACAGACCCACAGACTGAAAGGCAGTCTGTGCCCATTCCCAGACTGGGATTCTAAAGTTGCGCATCAACTTGAGAAGCGACGAATATAAAACAATAATCATAATATTGATGATGATAATGATGCTGCCATTCGGCTAGCTGCAGATACAATTGTATCTCAGTTTCTGTTGCTGTTTCTACACTCAAGTGTGCGCAAAACACTCGTTAAATGTGCCAAAGTAAGAAATGTTTCTCCGCATTTGTATTGATTTCAACAGTGCCAAGGGTTTTGTGTTTATGTCGTTTGCCTGTCCCAGCCCCCGCCCAACCCTCGCACACCTTATAGTATGCCTGTCAACGCTGCTCCAGGAGTCGCAGTCGGAGCTGAAGCTGCAGATGTATCTCAGACTGTAGACTAGGCTCTTGGATAGCCGTTTCGCTGTTGTTGTCAAGTATTTATGCTAAGAGCTGTCAAACAAGTTGTAGTTACATTGATTACATGCCCCGACTACAATCTGCCGCAGATTGCAGCACTTTTTCTCTTACAGTATATATGTGAGTATCTTTTTTAATATGATTGCATTACTTAGAGGCTGGGGCAGCTGCTGATTGCATCTGGAGGATGCGTATGCCAACTGGGAATTGATAAAGTTGCCACTTGGCAACTACAACTGTTTGTTGGCTTTCATAATGGAGAAGCTGGCAGTACTCACAATAGGAATGTTTTTGAGATTATCAGTTTACATACCTGCAAGTAAAAGAAAGAGAAACATTAGTTAGTTGGGCATGCAGTTTGCTTTTGAGAGTCCTTAACAAGTTACAGCAATCTCTTTTCAAACAATCATGAAACCATTACACACACACACACACACACACAGAGAGAGACACACAATAAAGGATTGGATTGTTGGCTTGGCAGAAAGACGCCCAATTTGGTGCGCCAATTATTTTGCACAACAAACAACAATCCGAAGCAATTTGCGGACTGTGGAACTGAGGAGCAACTGCAACATGCATCAAATTGCAAACACACATTAAAACGCCATTAGAGTAAAGTTTACCAACACCTCCCCCCACAACCAGCAACCAGCAAGCCGCCCACGTGCCGCCGTCCCACCCTGCCACCCTGCCACCGTCAGAGTCAACTTCATTACACGAAACGCGCCCACGCCTCCAGCGGAAGACTGGCAAACTAAAAACTGAAGACCAGGCAGCGAGATGGAGTCCAGGGCCCCGGCTAGATAATGCCAGCCGATCCAATGATAATAAAAGTAGCCCAGCAGGCAGCTATGGGAAAGGCAGCCATAACAGTTTTTCATGCCCGTTTTCACCAATTTCCAATAGGTAGACACGCAATTTTCGCCCCACAACGCATGAAAACCCGCTCCACCCGACACCCGCTCCACTAGCTCTAGCTCCGGTAATGAGACGACTTTGCCAATGCCCTGCTGCAGGGGCAGCGGCAGGGGCAGATGGAGGTGCTTGGTACGCGTTGTCGCCACGAACCCACCGAGCCATCGAGCCATCGAGCCACCTAAGGCCATTATATAGGTTCTCATTTTCATAGTTTTTTCCTCTTTGCTTTCTATTTTTCCTACTTTTTTTGGCGGCTTTTGTTTCCCCCTGCGTTGTCGACAGCACAATGCGAATATGTTGGCGCTGTTTTGGCACACACGGCAATTTGGGTATCGACAACAGAAACAACAGCTTGGCGGCCACAAAAATCCTTTGCACAAAACACGCACATCACTGATGGCCCCTCACCACCCCCGTGCGCGTATCCCGACCCAGGTCTCCGAGACGCCGTCCCAGGGCCTAGCAACACCCACATGGCTCGTTTATCTATCTGGCAGCCCATAATGGGCACGCATATGAGAATGTTGGATATGTGCACGAAGCTATCAGGGGGGAAGGACAGCGACAGAGACAGGGGCAATGGGTTGGTAAGGCAACTCCTTGCTGGTAACAAAATATAGTCAATAAATTGTGCCAAAGGCATTATGGAAAATGTCTTCTCGTATGGTTGACTGTGTGGAATGCCTGCCAGAGTGCTGATTGTTGCCTGCCAAGAATATAAAAAACGATGGCCAGCAGCGAACTGAGATCGGGTCAGCAATTCCCATATCGATCTAATATGCAACAGAGTTCGATATAGTATAAATCAAGTTGCACATACCGAATGCAGCAGGGGAATGTAATCTGAATGCCCTATTATAATTAGTTTAGCTTCGACTGAGCATCTATATAATTCCCATAACGATCAAATATGCAACAGGGTTCTTTAAATCAACTTTCACATACTAGAGCAGGGGAATGCTATCTATCTTAATTGAAATTATTTTAGTTTAAAATGATAATTTATTTAATCAAATTTTTAAAATGTTTTAATGATTTGAGTATTGATCTTAATTTACAATTGATTAGTTATGATTGAAACTCTTTTCAATCTTTATCATAATTAGAACATTAAAAGGCCTTACAATTCTCTGTCTAATAGAATCCCTCACTTTCTGTATTAATGATATGAGCTTATGTTGTATGTTGTCAAATCTTTTTGTGAAACAGACTTTAAAAAAATAGAATTTTAAATAAATAATTACAAGATTTTGAAAAACAAATAGATTCAGTTTTGACAGAATATGTATTTTAAAAAATGTATCAATATTTATTCATGTTTTGTATATTAATATAAGCCCTGATTCTGTTAGTTTCGACTGATAGTAAATAAAATTATTGAAATATTGCTTCAAGGCAATTTTAATTTAATTTCATTCAAATTGAATTTTTGAAAAAACAATCACGATTAGAATCGGATCTTAACTTAAATTTCTCCGACTGAAAATCTCACTTGGTGCATTTGTTAATTTTGTATTGCAGATTAGTTTAATATTTCTTGAAATTAAATGCAATATAAATTGAATTTAATTTTAAAAATGAAAAAAAAAACTTTCAATCCCTTTCTTATTTAAATTCTCACTTAGTGCGTTTATGGCATGTTCTATTTTTTCTATAGGCAGCATATAATTAATTCGATTTCATAAAATTCAGAAAATACTATATACCTAACTCTTTACTTTGAAATGTACAACCATTTGTTGTAGTATATTTAAAGATATTGTGAATATTGCAGGCACAGGGATAATTTGCGGAAATCTCTCTCATTTTCAGCAGGCTAATTCTCTCACGTGCTCTGTTTTTATTTTCAACTCTCCCATTTCAGTTACACTCCCAGGCCAATTAGAGTTAATGTGCGGCTTCTACACGGCAGATAACCTTCATGCTACACATGTAAGTGACTTGTCATTAAAATTGAAACTTCAGGTCATTTTATGGCCCGGTATACAAGCTTGTTGGGCACATAAAAAGAGCCAAAGTCAAGCCGGCGCATAGATAAACGCGAATGAGGGTAAAACGCTTAGCGGGCAAAAAGCGACTTTCCGGCCTCATCAGACTCAACCTTTCCAGGCACGTACCAAAAAAAAAAAAAAATAAAAATAAAAAAAATACGTATATAAGACTAAACTCAACCAAAAGTTGAACGACATTAAAACGCAGCACAGGAAAAATTAAATTTGGTTCTTTTTTTTATTTTGTAGTACTTGGCGCGTAAGACGCACATAAAAATTAAAATAAATACAGCAGTTAGCAGAGGGAAAAACTTAAAAACCCATAAAGAAGTGTAAGACGCGCAAGAGGAGGCCAATGTAACCAATGGAATTTTCTGTGAGCCGACTAAGCCGCTGCCTCAGTCAACTATTAACGTCTCCTTCAAGGCGTCACGTAGGTGGAAATACTGAAAAGCCAAGAGACTGGCAATATAATACTTGTACGCGAGAATTATGAGACACGCCGAATGGCGACAGGCAAATGCCAGCTAAATTGGCTAGAAAGATGAAAGGGGGTTTATAATAGAAGGAGAGGGAGGAGATATGGAAAATTGCTCGGACCGTTGCGGCGGCTGTTTTGTTTATAATAAATTAAGTGAAATCTATTACAATTTTCGCTAATATGTGAAGCGCGTGGGCCGCCTAACGGTGCCCCAACAGCACCCAACAGCAACAGCAACAATCGATTACAATCTGTTTGCTTGTTAAATTACAAGACGGGGCCAGAAACCAAGGAAACGGCCAAGACGCCAAACGACCAAACGACCATCAGACAGAGCAACCCGTTCGAGAGTTTGGCCCGTCGCTGGTTTTGCCAATTTTCCATTTGGCATTTGCTGTTTGCCTGTTTTGCTGTTTGGCTCCTCTAAAAGTGGGGAGGCCTTGTTTGGCTCTAGCTCCGGCTCAGACTCAGCCTCAGCCTCAGCCTCAGACTCAGACTCAGCCTTAGTCTCAGGCAGCAGCAGCAAAGGACCCAGCGACCGATGGGGCCAATAAGCCGACGTTTGCTTACCAAAATAAAAGAGCAAGTAAGCACATTGCAATCGCAAGCTACCGACTGCTATATACTCTGTTTATTTTCATTTTATTTGTTATTTTAACAAATTAAATCTATTTATACTATTCTAAATTAAATGATAGCTTATCGAGCACTAAATACTAGGGACTCTTTTTATTGTATGATTATTATGCCTATTTTATTTGGTAAAATCTTTCAAGCAGACCATAAACGAGTGTCACACTATCTCATATTTATAAGCAATTTTAACAATTTCCTGACGCTAAGAATGTAAAGCGACTTTTTTTTATGTTTTTTTAGCAAGGAATATAAAGTTAAATGATTTTGGTGTCATTAATAGATTGAAATGTAATGTTGTGTAAATTCAAAATTTTCCATAAATTATATTTCTCTTTATTCGAGGCAGCATTGTTTTGCCTTCGTAAATAAATAAATAAAATTAAAAAAATAAAATAAAAATATTCTTTAATATTAGATAGTGTGAACAGTGGCTTATAATTTCCTAATTATATCAAATTTTGTGACTCTCATATTAAAATCTGCGAACTTGGCTATAGACAAATATACTTACTAGAAATAATTGATAGACTTTTAAGCGTGTCAAAAATATATATACATTTACACACACCCAGCATACTCCTCTTCCCATTTTGCGAAACAGTGCAACAAATTTCGCTGGCTTTTCTTGGCTTCGCTTTTCGGAAAATTGCGTTTTTTGCCACAGTTTAGTTCAATGTGCCCCTCTCAGTGGCCGGCACCTCCCTCTCCATCACTTTATGTAGTTGCCTTAAGCTGCACAGTGCTTTTTGATTACGGTTCTGGCCTGGCTTACTCTCCATTACAAAGGGTCGCTGTCCATATGTGTGTGTGTGTGTGTGTGTGTGTGTGGGTTGCATTGTGCGAGTTACGACTTGGGCAAATGACTTTTTGGCTGGCAAATTTCGTTGTATGGCATAAAGAATAATGGCTGGGCATACCATAGAGCAGCCCTTTCGAGTTTTTGTTCAGTTTTCGATTTCGTCATAAACTTCAAAGATGCTTAGGGGCTAGCATAAAGTGTCTTGATTGTAGATCAGATCAAAAATGTTGTGATTATCTTGCTGCCACGCCTGTAAATTGCCAAACCGATCTTAAGCACTTATGATTGCCTTGCCTCACCCCCAACACACACACACACACACACACAGGTCTCGGAGCTGAGGTCTCTGCTACCATCTACCATCTTTCAAGGGGCATCTCTCACACCATCTCTCGCTGGCTGCAGCTCATTAAAAGTCTGTAAGTTTTTTCGCCAGTTTTATTTTCATTTTGATAAAAAAAACGCAGCCCACGTCGCAAAGCCATTGCATGTGCTGGGCAGACCCCGATTGCCCCTTGCTAATGAAGTGTTATTTCATTTTTCTGTTTTCTTCTTCTTCTTTTTTTTTGTTGTGATATTATTTTGCTGGCTGCCTCTTTGCCTCCTCTGGCCGCAAGAGCTGCCTCTTCTTTCCCATATAAATTGCTCAATCCAATGCAAACACCGCACCTCAAATGCGGAGAGGCTGTTGCCTTGGATAGTGCCCTGACTTGCCTGATTGTTGTTGTTGTTGTAGTGTTTGTTGTTGTGTTCGTTGTTGTTGCTGGGTGCAGTACACGCAAGCGGATGATCATCCAACAGGCGACACCTACGCAGCCAACGCAAATTACAACAACTTGAAGCACAAAGTTTAACCCTCGCTATCTATCTCTGTCTTGCTCGCTATCCTGCTTTCACTACACAGCAAGAAATACTTGGTGTAGTTAAGGCAACACACATTTGAAGCCATACAACTAATTAAAAAGGTTTAATATGTATCAATCTCAAGTCTGTCCCTTAATTTACCTATCATAATTATGAATTTATTTTCTAATTTAAGGTTTCATAAAATATCAGAAAGATAAAGTGATAAAACTTAAAAAAAAAGTTTAATTTGAATTTTACCTAAGAATTAGGTTTGTCAGCCTAGAGATAGAACTGATAGCTCCTGACAGAAAATTCCGGGTTCGAAATCTAGTATATAATGGTATTTGTACCCAAAATATATAAATAAAAAATAAAAAAAGCCAACTTCATTAGGTATAAATATTGTATTTTATATTGTCAATTGTTAGTATACAAATGTCATTCAAATTGAAGACAAAAGATTATAATATACAACATGAATTTTCAGTTTTGTAGATTTCATATTTTTAAGTAACCTTCAATCAGGAAATGCAAATAATAATTATTTTGGTTTTTTTGATCGGAGAAATCATTTAGCCTAATAGTATACTACTTTCAGGATAATCTATGCATATTTACCACTATTTGAAAACTTATGAGTTTTATAGATTATCTTACTTAAAGTTTAAATATCATTGTCATAGTTTATTTAAATTTAATCATATGCCTAATTAAATAATTATTTCATAATTTCTAGGCTGACATAAAGTTAACATTTCTTCCGGTGTACTTTGCTATCTTCTAAGCATGTGTGACGAGTGCAATTAAAGCAAATAAGCTGGCACAGTCACAGTTTCCCTAGCAGTTCCCCACCCTCCCCTCTAAAACAAGCAATTTTCGCTCATCAGCGACAAAAGCGCCAACGCCCACGCCAAGGCAGCCAAGGCAGCTGCAAAAAAATGGCTTAAAAAATGGCCAACATGACAACGTTGACATGCGACATTAAAAGCCAAGAAACAGTGTGGAAGATGAAGAGACAAAGACCCGCTTTGGTTCCTTTCCTATCGGCTGGGTCCTTGGCCCATTGCGTGCCTATCCAGCTGGACCTGGCCGCGATTCTCGAGAGAAATGTCCGCAATACACGCAAAAAATCGCAGCGCATTAAAATCACTGCGTGTGCGTGCAGCAAGCTTCGACTAAAGGGGAGAGAGAGCCGAGGAATGCGAGGGCAAAGCATGTTATCAAATAATGTTGCAAATGCTTCGTTGCCGCCACAAATTGCCAGTTGGCCAACATAGTGGCTGCAGCCATGAAAGTCGCGCCAGGCAATTTAAATAAATAATTAATTCCCCTCAATTAAGCACAGTGCAAGGGCAGTGTGTCGACTGACCATTTGTTTGCCAACTTAAATGGCTGAGTTTGAGCCGAGAGAGGACTCGGACACCTTGCCACACAACATTTTCTTGGCACCGATCAGCTGTTTAACGTATTATGGGCCAGAGTCGTTGGTATACATTCTAAATAGTGGCCTCAATATAACTCTTGCCGGCTTGAGGCATATTTTATAGGCATCACTAAGAATCATAGGTATTACTAGCTGGTATTACCTGGCTTCACCTAGTAAAATGTCTTCATTAAAATACTGTCAAGGTGAGGAAGGTGCAGTTTTGAAAATTGGTAAATTAATCAATTTATCTCTATGACTCACTCTCGACGCCACAATGAAAGGACTGCGAACCATCTTAACCCCTAAACTGAAACCCCAAACTGAATAGAACACCCCGCAATAGAAAGCTGAAGCGTTTCTATACAAGGGACCTCGCCAGTAGGAGAATCCTCTAATAATGTACACACTATTTTTTATTTTTTGTAGCATCTACCAACTCTGTACATATGTAGATCCTGCTTTATGAAACTCTATACATGGTAGGATAAGATCGGTAGGGTAAGATCGCAAGGTGCTGATCATAACTACCACATAACAAAATATTAAAACAAGTAAGAATGCTATAGTCGAGTATACCCGACTACGAAACTCCCTGTACCCAGGTCAAAAATTTCCGATCGCATCTTCGTTAACTTACACATACATACACAGATACGCACACGCACGAGCCACAGCGCAAGCCAGGCATTTTAAGTTGTGACTGTGCTTCTTCTTCCCCTTGCTGCAGCACTGAATCTTCTTTCGTGAATAACTTAGGTGTTTATTATCCGATCGACTTGAAATTTGGACAGTAGATTAAGAGGGACTAAAGTACTGGACATGCCAAATCTTAAAGCTATATCTTGAAAATTGTAACTGTAAAACGGTTTTTATCGAATAGCGGGGGAACGGGGGAGATATCTCAAATCTAAAATAAACTTGACCTGCTCCCGCTATACACGAAACCTACATTCCAAATTTGGTGTCTCTAGCTCTTATAGTTGCTGAGATCCTTGCGTTCATACATACGGACAGACAGACGGACAGACGGACAGACAGACGGACATGGCCAAATCGAAATCTCTTTTGATACTGATCAAGAATATATATACTTTATAGGGTCGGAGATGTCTCCTTCTGCCTGTTACATACTTTTGCACAAATCCAATACCCCCTTTTTACCCATTTTATGGGTACAGGGAGTAAAAATAAACAAGTAAGAATGCTATAGTCGAGTATACCCGACTACGAAACTCACTGTACCCAGGTCTAAAACATCCAATCACATCTAAGTTCACTTACCCATACACACACACATACACAAAGACGCACGCACACAGGCGGCAAAAGTGGCTGTGCTTCTTCTTCCCCCTCTCGCTGCATTACTGAATCTTCTATCGTGAATAACTTCCGTGTTTATTATCCGATCGACTTGAAATTTGGACAGTAAATTAAGAGAGACTAAAGTATTGTACATGCCAAATCTTAAAGCTATATCTTGAAAATTGTTCTGTAAAACGGTTTTAATCGATTTGCGGGGGAACGGGGGAGATATTTGAAATTGGAAACAAACTTGATCTGCGTATGGTATACAGGAACCTACATTCCAAATTTGGTGTCTCTAGCTTTTATAGTTGCTGAGATCGACGCGTTCATCCGGACAGACGGACAGACGGACAGACGGACGGACGGAGAGACGGACAGACAGACGGACATGGCCAAATCAAAATCTCTTTTGATACTGATCAAGAATATATATACTTTATAGGGTCGTAGATGTCTCCTTCTGCCTGTTACATACTTTTGCACAAATCCAATACCCCCTTTTTACCCATTTTATGGGTACAGGGAGTAAAAAGATTGCATAGGTTTTTTAAAAAATTAATTAAAAACAGATCGCCAAAAAACAAAAATGTTGTAGTTTTTCACCAATATCCGCCCATGCTGGTAAGTTTCACAAAATCAATAAACACCACGTTTATTTAAATATATAGTGTAGAGCTTCTATAATGAGTTTCAACCCAATTGCGTAAAAAACAAAATGTTGCATGCCAGATAAATTAGACTTTCGCCAGGCAACCTTGGCCCATAGTTTACATATACCTCAACCAATTTGAAAGAAAAACTGGCGATATATCGATACATCGTATAAAGCTCACATTGTTGTGACTTTGCGATTAATGTTTGTTCAGCACAATATCGATATATAGCAAACGATTTAGATTCCCAAGCTGTTGCCGTTGCGCAGCAGTTAATCAATCTGAATAAATTCGCATAAAATTAACAAATTACGGCGCGTGAGATTTGCTATCCAAGCGGTCAGCCAGTGGTTTCAAGTGGTTCCAAGTGGTTCCAAGTGGTTCTCCATTCACATTCACAAAATCTTTATGCAAAGCACAATTCTCGCGTCTGCTTGGATTCTGAACGCTTTGGAGGAGGCGCCTGAATCGGTTGAGATTTCTGCAACATGGGGAGACGGGGGCAGGCCGAGATTTGTTTCATGCGCGACGCTTGTCGGACGAGCGTCCGTTGGCGTCCACGTCGGGATCCGTCAACTTCATCACCGGCGCATATGACGTTGCCCCGCCTGCCCCTTGACTTGGCCGTCTTGTACTCGGTTGCGCCTCTTGCAGCTCTCTAGCTTCTATCCGGCTCCTCGGCTGGCTAATTTTAAATTCAATGCACGCAACAGTCGCCGTCGTTTAGTTTAGATACTTTTTTTTGCTGCTTCATTCAGCGGAGTCTTTGCCTTTTGTTTTAGTTATTTTTCCTACTCGTTGTCCCTTCTTCCTTCACATTTTTGTTGCCTGTTTTGCAGTTTTTTTTTGCATTTTTTTGCCAGCTCCATAAATTCTCCAAAAACTATTTATGCTGCACATAGTTTTTGCATGGCTCGCACTAATTATGCAGCTGGATTTCAGTTCAGCCCCCAATCCCCAAACGCAAACGCAAACCCAAACCCAAGCCCGATCCCAGTTGCAATCTCAATCTCGGAGCCAGTTCTTGGCCAGGGCTAATGTATGCGTGGGTGGCAACGACTTGGCCGGGGCTTTAGGGGGCAACCTCATAGCCGTCGGCCATAATTCATGTTGCTCGAGAACGGCGGCGTCTGTTTTGAAATTGAAAGAAAATAATTATGAGGCAGCGGAAATTGAATTTCTTATTACAGCCGGCCGTGGAGGGCTTGGAGCAGCGACTGTCAGCGACTTGAGCCAGGCAGGCAGGCAGGCAGGCCAAGCAGTTCCTGCCATGGAAGTGCTTGCAAATTAATTAAAATCCATAAAGTCGCCTGACATCCCTTAGCCCTGGAGCCAATTTCACAGCCATTGCAGCAGCGATTGTGATTGCCAATTCCAATTCAACTCTTCAACCTTCTGCGGGGTCCTGGTCATAGGTCAAGGCTGTAAAATGTTCGTTTCGTTTGCTCAGCCACTTAATATGTATTGTATTCTGATTTATCGAGGGGCGAGCCACTTTTGGGGACCATGCATATTTCATTAGCCGCCGCTCGCACTTGAATACATATCTGCCAGTTTGGGGGCATTCAATGGCTTCATCCACTTCAAGTCTGGGGAGTAGTCTTAGACTTGTTTTGTCAGGTTGCAGACACTTTAACTGCTAGTTGAATCTTACTTTTGCATGTTCATGTTAGTTGTATTTGCCTGGCTAAGGTCTATCAGCAGCACTTTTCGCTTAGCCCTGACAACTTGTCGAAGCGGTGCTGCCAACTTATCGACTTGGCGTTGCCACATAACAGAATACCGAATGGTTTCTGAAGTGTAGTCGTGCGCCAATCATCATCGATAAGAACTGCATAAGCATTTCGAAAGTGTTGCACTGTCCGATGCTTCCTCAACAGTTTCCTGTTTAGTCTAGGTTGCTTTGTTTGAACGGTTGCATGCCCCAACCCACTGTTTTTGTGCATTCCACAAGACTTCTTCCGCTGCTCCACATTAAAGATTGTTCAAGTGGCGGCCCCTTTGGGCGCTACCTCAATGCAGAGTGCTTTGTCTGGAGCGCAGTTAATCACACCTCGACAAACCCAAAGCTTCGATCTGTCTATGTCATGTTAGCTTACTCGATTCGTACTCCCAACCGGCGGCCAACTTGCTGTGCACTTAACGACACTAAACTCATTAGAATTTTCCATTTTTCAATTTTGCTGCCACAGAGCCCTGTAAAAACAGGCAAAGAGGCACAACTGGGGAGTGTTGCAGCCCAAAATAGCGCCCTTCACACCTAGACGGTGGCCCCGGCTCTGCCACCTTGCAACGTTCGGGGCACGACGCTGGCCACAGCCACAAATTACAAATTGAAAGTAGTTTGTATCTGCACCCGCCGGCAGTAAAAAATTTAAGTGCATAAGCAAAGTAGCTGCGGCGGCGGCGGCGACCGCGTCAGAGGCAGAGGCAGAGGCAGAGGCTTCGCTGCCTTTGCCCCTGGGCTGTCCGCAATTTGGGGCTACGTTCAAGGAGAAGGGATGGAGGTTGTATTGTGTGGAGCATGTTATGCACTTTTCCTGCGGCTACCGAAAAATGTATACACACACAGACACATACACATAAAAATAAAAACAGAGAAACTGGGAAACTTCTAAGTGGACGGTCGTGGCCAAAAGGAGCTCAGCAGCCAACTGGGCACTTGAATCGCAGACCCCGTTTCGGTCCGAGCTCCTTTCCCTCGGTCTGGGAATCTTAGCCTTTGTCTTCTTTTCTTGGCTATTGTTTCATTCATGAAGCTGTTTGGGATGCTGCGCTTCGAGTTGTTTTTTTGGCTGCCTGCCCGAAAGATTTCGTGTCTCTGCTGTAGTGCCCAGAGCGTGGCAGGGGTGGAGAGTGCGGGAGATGTTGCAGGTCTAAGGCTAACCCATAATTTGTGTTGGGTTCGAGAAATGAGGAAGCAAAGAAGAAGAACCAGAAGATGCAAACACAAGCTGCGAGCTGGGAGCTACGAACTACAAGCATGTATAACGCTTTCGACAACGAGTGATTATCGTTTTGAGTTCAGTCTCTGGAAAGTTTACTTGAAGGTACAAAGAGTAGTCATAGGAAAGGCCCTCAGTAAAGTGTCGTCTTGGACTATCCCTCAGGCTAGAGCTGTATCAGAAGAGATAGCCTATAGAAACTCGTGATGTCGTCATATAGATGGCACTATCGATAGTTGTACCCCGCCACACTTCACTGTAGCACATTGTTGTGGATGTGAAAGTAAGAAATAAATAAAAATAACTTACCAGTACATTCCCTCCAGTGCCTTATGAAGAACTTAGAAACCGAACTAACAAAAACCTTCTCTCACTCATTTAACCTCCGTGGGGACGGGTCGGGATAAATTTTCAAGTTACATACAATAGTTTTCCGCCCGTGGGAGTAGATGTATACCCATAGCATTTCTTCAATCTTGCTTTAGTAAGATCAATGCAAATGATGTTAACTATATTTAAAAGTAACAAGTTATCTATTTTTAAGAACAAAACAGTTCATTAAAATCATTCGACCTATTCATGCCAATTTGGTAGTATCGATATCTCAAATTAAAGCCGATTTATACTGTCGATACTGCCATTTGCCATCTCTACTGTGGATGAGCGGCTGTTGCAACTTGTTCAACCCCCTTTTTTAGAGCCTGTCACAAAACTAATGCCACTACTTTGGCTTTCCTAATTGTTGCTAGTTTGTCTCAGGGAGCGACTTCCGTCTTAGGACCCCGACTGCAACATTTTTTGTATAAATTTGGGTAATTTATTTGGCCCCACTGATGCGGCCAGGCAGTGTTTGTGCTCATCAGTTTAGCCTGAGATACATTTGTATCTTGTGCTAATCCTTTTGGTCTAAATAAGGCATTAGTTGGCACACACACAAATAGAGTTGTAGCCAGTGCTCATATATCACAGGGCAAACCTCAAGCAGCTGCGATGACAACGACTGATGTGGGGAACGGGTAGCGGGTAAGGGGAGCGGATTCTATGGTCTCTTGGCCTGGCCCGCAATGGTCTTGGGGATTAGTGGCCACTGGCTGGCGGCTTTGGCAGCTTTCTTGGCTGACTGACAACGGCAAAAGTTGCTGTGGCTGCATTTCCAAATGATTATTAATTACAACGCTTAAATTTATGCTCGCGAGCAACAAACGCGTACCCTTTCCTAACGGTTCTCGGCTTGGGCATTAGTATTAGTATTATTATTGAAGTGCCAGCTGAGACCCCACGCATCTCCCCCTCGACTACGTGCCATAAATGACTAATTCATTGCGTCTATTGTATCTCCACTCTATTACTTTAGACCCTGATCCGACATGCCTTTGTCTATTTTTAGTAGCCGCCACTTTTGTCTCGCTGCTGTCTGCATTTCCATCCATTTTGTCAATTCATTCACTTCATTCCTTCATTCACTTCAATCATTTGTTCACAATGATAATGTCTGGCGATAAACATCGGCCGTGCATAGATCCGTCTACTACCTGAACCCGGGGTTCGGACTACGGATCCCTGATGATTGTGTAAACATTTTGACAATTTATTGGCATTTGTTTTGGGAATTGTGTATTCGTAGGGGGATTTAAACACATTTAATATGTGCGGAATGTTTCTGTAGATCTTGTGGTATATTTCAATAAATATATTTGTATAATTTATGTGCTAGAGAAACAACTCACAAGTTATAGATACTTAGGATGTGTTTTCTACCAGTTTGACATACCTGCAAGTAAAAGAAGTTCAAAATAATGATTAGCATGTGTGAACAGTTCCTAAAATAGCATAACAATTAAATATACTCGGTATTATTAACTTCCTCTTCCGCAACTTCCCAAGATGAGGGTTTCATTTGAGATAACAGCACGTTGAGAAATTACCTCAACAACTGTCATTTTGACAGCCCGAATTGACAATGAAGAGAGCGGAGAACAAAAGCAAAGAAGCTGCGTAGTAAAAGTAATAACAAAATGCAATAACAACAACGAACAGCCAACAACTGACGACAACGACGACAATAGAAAAAGTAACGACGTTTTTGTTAAATTAAAAGTTTATGAGGCATTAAATGGTCAACAACAAAGCAAAATTGCCAAAAAAAATAAAAATAAAATAATAAAGAAAACAGGAAAGCAGGGGGCAAATCGCAAAAGAAGTTGTGCGTTCAATAGCATCAAGTAAAAAGTCATTAAGCCCTCCGAGAACAACAAAAATGATGACAACAACAATACCAAACTGTCTGTCTTTCTGGCTCTGTCCCTGCTGCTCCCTCTGGTCTCCCTGGTCTATCTGGTCTTGTGGCACAGGTCATTAGACCCATGGCTTCTAAATTGCATTATCAACGCCAATAACGGGACACAGCGCGTTGGACTATTAGTTGTAGTTGTAGCTGCAGCAGGGTTGCCAAGAGACACCCTCCGACACCATCATAAAAATGACATTATTTGTCAACGCCACATACAAATCGTTACATCTCGCTGGCGTTGCCCAACGTGCATTCGTCTAGGAGTGCTGCAGGGTGGCAACCCTGCCAGGGAAAACCCATTGCTTTTACGGGGTGTGAACATATGGCCAGCTCCTCTCTAGAAATCTTAGTGCCAAAAACTGCAATTAATTATTTTTTATTGAGTGTTCAGTGGGGTGGGTCCAGGGTTGGGTTGGGTTGGGTTGGGTTGTGTTTCGTATCAGGAGGGGTGCTCATAATCGCTAAATTTGTAAAGTATTATCGACTGCCCGGCTATGCTACTGCACATTTAATTATGAAGACATGTGGCGACGACTGCGCTGACAGTTGTGGCTAATGACATTAGGCCTGGCCAAAGAGCAGACCATAGACTATAGGATAGAGCCATAGCACCAGAGACCGGAAGCCCAACTTAATCCGCGGCATTTGCGGCCGAGTGTTGAGCATTAGGTTTTGGGTATTTCAATTTCCAAAATAATTGCCATCCTTCTCTCTCAGTCCCACCCAGAGTCGCATTGTTTCCAACCCCTTCTTATCCTGCAGCGCCAGGGGGGATTGCGGTTTCTGTGTGGAAATTTGATGCTCGTTGCCAGTCCAGAAAAATATGCAAAATATTACAAAAATTGTTGGACAGCAAGCAGGGGCAGTTGGCTTTAAGGCGGGGCGGGCGTAAGCCGCATGTGTGCGGGGATTTTTGTGTTAATATTTTAAAGTGAATGGGGCGGGAAGACGTGTGTAGGATGTAGGATGGCGGGTGGAGGATGGAGGATGGAGGGTGTAGGTTATATGGTATAGCTTGTAGCGAATCGGTGAGTGACGTTGACATTTTCCGTTGTGTCAGTTGTTGACTTGCAACAACAATAGCAACATTGTGTTGTGTTATGTTGTTTTTTGTGTGTTTGTTTGTTTGGCTTGGCTTTGCTTTGGCCGTTATCCAACACTTTTCTTATGGCTTGACAGCAGCTGCCAGTGTAGGGAAATGAGGGAGCAGACAACTGCTGTTTAGTTTTGACTTCTATCAAGGCATTGTATGCTCTCGCCTCATTTACGCAATATATAACATAAATCCCTGGCATTTCATAAATTATCCCACCCACTGTTATGATACTTATATGTAAGAAGCAAGAACCTAAACATATATGTAATATGCTAACATTTACATATGCCAAAAGCAGCACGAACCCAACTAGGGACGGCCCTCAATTGTCTAGCCATCAAAATGATGGTTTGGCACATGACCCACTTAGATGGAGGGACAAAGCGCCAGCTGGGCCAGAAGGAGGGGGGTCGGGGTGCAAATAGTCACGACTGCGTTTGTCTATATATACTTATATGTATGTATATATGTATATATATTTATATGGCAGGCAATGGCATGTGAAATGAGCTGCAAATGTAACTGACAATAAAAAATTGCTTTTCACTTTCGGCACGCAGGGGGATGGGGGCGTTGAAATTGAAAGGCAACCTGCACTTGGGTCTTACCTGGCCCATAGATGCTTCCAAGAACCCTGACGAGCCGTGGCCAATGCATTCGGCACTCTCCTCAACGGCAGGGGCCACCGCCAGAAGGAATTTAGCAGGGCCCGACTCGACAACAGAAACCGCAACTCAAAATTGTATATATGTGCGAGTATATATCTGAATATGACTGATTAACCAATGCGAATCGATTGTCTACACTCAATCCCACACAGCCCGTTCCGGCTTTATCCGGGGTTATCCTTGGGGGCGGGGAAGATGTGGCTCGTTCTTTATAACGAAAATTCTTCAATGTTTTTGTGGCTCTTTTATTTTTTACTTTTTTACTTGGCTGCTGTCAGAACTGACAAACGCAAATGATTTATGTGTGTTTGCATGCGTGTACGTAAATGTCATTAGGCGGCGGCAAAGAAGAGTTCGGGGGGCGGCAAAGAAAGTGGCAGGCATTGTGTATGTGTGTGTTGTGGCAAGCAGCATCGCAGTGCATCGATTTGCTGTCTTTGATTTTGCATTGCAAAACTGTTGACATTTGTAGTTGTCCCTACCCCTGACACGCCGTGGCACCTACAGCCCGCCTGCCTGCCTGCTTGCCACGCACGCACGACATGCCCCAGCGGCAGCAGCAGCAGCAGCAACAATCGACCAGATTTGACATTAAATAATGAGTTATGCCGCTGACGGCTGAGAATTTGCAACGTGCTACACGCCTACCCTCTACCTCCACCTCCCTACTCACTAGAGATGAGCGATACTGTTATTTTGCAATATTTTATTTTATTTTTAAATCATTTAGATTACCATATTAATCTTCTTCCTCTGATCTCATCTGTGTATGCATCATGATTTATTTAAAATCATATTTTTATTAAGTTGATATCTTGTTTTCAAATACGAATAAACTGTTTAAAATGGTTCTATGTATTAACATTTAAATAAAGTTGCATTTGAGTCTATTAATCAACCAATTGCACTCTGCGATCTGGTTAAACTTGGTTGGATTTAAGAATATCCTGTTGCAAGGAGCAATGAAGCCCAAAAAGCATAATTTATGCTGGAATAAGATTTTAAAAGATATTTTACTGTTGAAAATGCTGAAAGTCCTTTGGCTTAAACTGTGATCTAATTTTACGTGACTTTCCATTCTGTTATTGTGTGTGACTGTTAAAATTTATCTTCCAATGTTAATGTTAACAGGGATTGTTAAAATCAATGTTCCACTGTTACTGTTACTGATTACTGTCAAGACTGTGACTGTTAATATCATCATGTAATGGGTGTAATGGGTGTTGGTACTGTAACTGTTATCCGGACTGTAACTGTTAATATCTGGAGTGTAATGGGTAGTGGTACTGCAACTATTATCCAAACTGTGACTGCTTATATCTCGACTTTAACAGCTTCAACAGCTATCCGGATTGTGACTGTTAATATCTGGAGTGTAATGGTTATTGGTATCCGAGCTGTGACTGTTAATATCAGGACTGTAATGGATATTGGTACTGTAACTGTTATCCAAACTGTGACTGTTAATATCTGAACTTTAACAGCTTCAACAGTTATCCGAACTGTGACTGTTGTTGCTAATAGCAGGACTGTTGACTGCAGTCACAGTTTGCAGTCACTGCGACTCAGTCACAGTTACAACCATAATGCTCATGACTAGCCGCCTCAATCTGCAGAGTCACAGTCGCGGCTTGGATTGGCGCTAGGCGTGGCCTTGGCTGGCGTCTCCAAGGCGTCTTCTGAGTGGGCGTTGTGCGTGTCTCTGGTATTTTTTTTGGGTCTGCGTATTAGTCATCACTAGTTTCTTGCTCTATTTATGTATATGTATATATATATATTTTTTGTTATATGTTTTCGATTGCTCCTGCTCCCACTTTGCATGCCAATTCATCATCTGAGTTGACTTTGCATCTGTTTCCCTTTGTTTCCACTCGACTGCGCATCTCCCTAGTAGACTCGAACTCTAAGTAGTTCCTACGCCCAAAACTCTGCCAGATTGCGCAGTTATTTTCTTATTTTTTTGTAGTTGCTGATGGCCACTTGATGCGACGCAACGCTGGACGTTGTGGGGCCTGTCTCTACACTCCGCTGGCGGCTTCTTCATCAGCAACTGTCAGTCGTCAGTCTGTCAGTCCGTCAGTTAAACCATTTGCACATTTCTGCGCAAAAACAAATTAGCATTTCGCTTGGCCACAAGTGTGGCGCCTGCGCAGCTCCAACAGACAGCGGCAACAACAACTGAATGCCTAATTAAGTTGCAGCCTGCTGTTGCAGTTGCAATTGCAATTGTTGCCGTCGCAGTCGTTGTCTGTTTGCCTTTTTGAGGTGCGCAGTCGCATTAGGCGCATAATATTTACTTTTATTATACGCTTTTTATATGGGCTCCTCCGGAGCCAGCTACTGTTTTTTTATGCCCCCATGTTGTTGCTGTCTAATAGCAACAGTTGCTGCTGTTGCTCATGTTTCTGTTGTTGTTGTTGTTGTTGTTGTTGTTAGGGGGTCGGGCCACATGTGTCCGTGTTGACAGCTTGGCATATATTTTGCAGCTCTTTGTTGTTGTTTTGGGTGCAGACCGTGCTGCCTTTTTGGTATATTTTAGTATATTTTTTTTCATTTTGCTGGAAAGTTTAGTTGACTTTGCCTAAAACGTCTGTTGAAGGCAGCGGCAGCTGCGTGTAATTGCCTGTAGCTGGTTGTAGTTGTCTCGTTGTCGTTGTTAAAATTTGGCAAAAAGTGAGTTTTGAATTGTGCAAACAGCAGAGCTCTTATATAAGATGGGTCAGTCGCAGCGGATTCCAAAGTATACTGTTGAAATAATTGGCAAATCAAATGCCGCAAAGCTGACCAAATTTGACAGCATCGAAAATAGACACATTTTGTATCTCTATTGAAGCTATTTCGATTTTAGGCAGCTTTGCTCGTTCCCACTCATAAGATAAATGACATTGTTAAGTCAAAAATGTAGGCCCAATTCCAACAGCCCTTGAACCAGTTTGAAAGAGCACTTAAACTGGTTTTAGAATATATTTTATGACTACTTACTGAGGGGAATACCTTAAGGGCAATATCACAAAATTTACTTACTAAATTGTTGGGAATGTATTCAAAAAATTTCGCGTTAATACGACCATGTTTAAACAAGGTTTGAGATATAATGTGATTGGGTTAATAGTTATTATTAATTAATTTTAACTGTATTTTAATATACTGTCCCATGTCCTTCATTATCTTAATATATAAAAACGTTTGTTCGGTGTTGCTGATTCTTAAGATCGTACCCTTACGGGTGGAAAACTGTTGTATGAAACTTAAGAAATCTACTCCCACTCGTCACCAGGGACGGGAAATGGGCTTAAGGTCAAATGTGTGAGAGAAGAGTTTTGTTAGATCGTTTCCTAAGTTCTTCATAAGGCAAGGGAGGGAAAAAAGTGGTAAGTTAGTTTTGTTTATTTCTTACTTTCCCATCCATATAACTAACTTGTGTCAATCCGTGGTTGGACCAGCTAGTTATCAATAAATATTTCTGACAATATAGGGTATGTACAGCAAGTGTGATTAGCTTTTAAACTCCTATCTGGTTAAAGATGAACAAATCTATTCACCAAGAACAAAACACTTGAGCATAATTCAATTATAGTTCATCAGTTAAAAATCAAAAGAATCAAGTTTTCTTTAAAAGTGAACTTACGTTCATCAGAGGTTAAACTAATATTTAAACAACCCAATTGAAAGTTGGGTTAACATCTGATGGGATAAGACTGGGGCTGTTGGTGCAGGTTTGGGGTAGCTCTATCATTAGGTGGGTCGTTTATTTGGCCATCAGCTTACATCATCTGCTCATTTGCATTGCCAAAGGAAATTAACATCCAATTAGGCTGTGTGTTACCCCTGGTTCCCCTTTAGTTAGAGTTTTAGCAATTACAAGATAATTTACGGCACAAATGTATTTCATATTAGTGTCATTGTAGTTGTTGTTGTCAACTTAATGTCCTTTGCATAAGCGCACGCCTGTCGCGCTTTCATATCCTTTTTATATGCCTTAACACATTTAATTAACAAAGCAATTAAGCAGAGAGAAATGTCAAACCAAGAGAAGGAACCAATGGCAATGAGAAAGCGCCAAAGAAGGAAAGCATTTTTAATTTAATTTATATTGTTGTGTGTGTGTGTGTGTGTGCGTGTTTGTGTGGGTGTCCTTTCTTTCGCTGTTTGTGTGTGTGTGTGTCAAACTTTTGTCATTCGCCTTGGCGGTCCTGCTCCATTCCATTTCGTTGTTATTGTAAAATAATGTGCTGAAAATAGTATGCAGTAATTTGTGTGTATATATGTGTGTGTGTGTGTGTGTGTGTGGTGGATGCAAAAAGGACGAAGGACACACTGCCATGATGATATTTTTATTGCTGGCAACACACAATAACATCAGCTAGCCGCGTCCCTTTCTCGCCGTACTCATCTCCCTCCCTCCTTCATTCCAAGCCAAAACAAAAGGCAAATTTATGCATAGCAAAGAATTTTTTAATTAAATTTCACACACAAACGCACAGCAAGTAACAACTAATTTTTGGTTGGCATTTAAAAAACTTTTTGGCCAAAACAATCAAGGAACTCAAACTTAAAAGCCCGTCTGTCTAAAGACGTCAACAATTTTGAACACTTCATCGGATTACAGATTCTCGCCGCGGCGGCCTCCTTTGAGGGCCGATTGGGCAACGCCTTACAAAGCGATCTGTCACTTTTGACAGCTTACAATGTGGCCGAGCCACAGTTGAAATGAGCCAAAAATTGCCTGTTTCAATGAACGTCGCATTTTCGATGGGGTGTTAATTAACTTCACTCACAAAGCATAAATCAAAAATTATGCACTTTGGTATTTTGTATATTTTATGTATTATTTTTTCTTGATTGCAAGTCAAGCGCAAAAATGCATTCAAGTTTCTGAATTGTGCGATGTCAACTTTTATGGCATATAAAGTGCAGCATCATTTCAGAAACAACATCGATCATGACAGGGAACAACACACACACACACACACACACACGCACATGTGTTACGGCCTGTCACTTTTACAGCAATTATAATGCCAACTTCTCATATGGCAGGAACCCAACCCCGAATTAATAATAATTCTTTTTGACATTGCACTACCCTCTCTGCAGGCTGCTGGTTCTGTTTATGGTTCTGGTTCTGGTTCCGTCCCACATTCCACCCGGTTCACAGCTGAGACCCATGTGTAACTGTTTAACCCTATGTTGCCCAGGGGCCCCACCCTAAACGTGGCCCGTCTCCATCTCCGTTGTTTAAGTTGCTCTTTAAGCAACGATCAATCATAAAAAAAGAACAACATTTCATGTACCATGCAGATTCAACATATTTCACGTTTCTCTTGTTGTTTTTGTTGCCACACAAGTATCTCGAGTGTGGGGGCACTTTTGACATTTTAAATACTGATGGTGAATAATACTTAATATGATTCGTTATATTTTATGTATTTTTTTGCTTATTTTGTGTGTATTCTCGTGCGACAGCTTGTTGAAAAATTAGGATTTTCTGAGGGTTTCATTTCAGTTTTTGATTCTTTTGTAAATGTTTTGTTTTTATTTGTATTTATATTTGGCTCATAAATCAATGACGGAAACTCTTGTGTACTTTGGTGTGCAAATAAATATTGAACATAAACTAAACAATTAATTATAACATCAGTTGGTAATTAATGGTGATGAAACAGTTCCATACAGAATACAGGGTGAGGGCATATTTTTTTAATGAGGGTATAATCTTAATAATGTTCTTCTCTTTGTTGCCCAGAGGCAATCACATAACTGTGATCAGCTTCTTTGAGAATTACACATCCGTTCGTTAAATACTGAATCAAATTTATATTTCTACCCTGCGGCTCCCTCAATTTAAATTCCAAACAACTTACTTTTCAAAGCGATTTGTAGCACACAGGAATTATGTATTTAATGCCAAGCTAATCCAAATATATTATAATTAATATCTTACTATTTACACACATGTATAAGCAAATATCAAAACCATGCACTCGAAAGTGTTCAATTTAGCAGAACTAATCGCTGACCTACATATATCCGCTGAATAGCTGATGACTGATTTTCTTTTCTTTCAACTATAATATTACATCAAGAAACCCACCATAAGCTTAGCTTAATTAAGCTTGTTTAACTTACCGGACCGGACTTGTTGAGTAATACATTCAGCTGATTCAAGTCCGGTAACTTAAACGTACAGAATTCTTATGATTCCTTTTTGGTCAGCGCAATCGTGAAATTTTAGCTTGCAGTCAAAAAACAGCGCAAATCAGTCAGCGATTAGTTCTGCTGAACGCGCCAAATGTTTGCTGACTTCATTTTTTTTTGATAATAATAAGTTTATCTTACGATTTCATTATTTGACTTCAAATGATTTGGGTTTTTAAGGAGAAACCGCATCTGAGGCAGCGTCGGAAGCGAAAGCTTTAAGAATTTGATGCAACATTTGTATGAAACCAGGCAGTCAACTAACCACATGCAAATGAATCATTAGGAGAACAAAACTGATCCGATTCGCGGCGAGTGAACAAGCAAGAACTCATCAATGAAAATATTATTTTCCCACATCATAGACGAGCGCGCACGCAAATCCTGAAATGACTGGATGCTGGTGAGTGTAGCGAAGGAAGCGGGTAGGAGACGAGGGGACTGTTTTTGTGCGTGATGCAGCAGGCAGGCAATGCAGCAAGTGGCGAGTGCAGCAAAATGTGGCTGGCTCCGCAATCAAGTGAAATGTGAGCCGAGTAATGCGTAAAAGAGGTCGTGGGGCAGCGTGGGGCATTAGGGGGCAGGTGTGGAGGCTGGGTGCCGGGCAGTAACAGAAATTACAATTAAAGCGCGGCACGATGCGAACGCGGCCTGCAGACAGGTATGCAAGAAGGTAAGAGCTGACTCCGCTGACTCGGTGCGAATGCCAGTCAAGTGTTCGGGAGTACAGTTAGTTGGTCGTGAAGAGTCGCCGGTTCAAGCTTAAAGGTCAGTCAGCAGACAGAGTCAGAGAGAGAAAGAGAGCGAGAGAGTGGGAGAGAGATGGAGAAGGAGAGATTGAGAGACTCTGAGGCGAGGCAAGTTTAAAATTCTATTTGCCGCACAGCGGCAATTTAGCAACTTATGGCAACCAAACGAGAGGCACTGAAAGCAAGAGAGTGAGAGAGAGAGGGTCTGGGAAGGAGGTAGGGAAGTGGCATGCTGATGCACTGGCGCTGCTGCTGCAGCAGCTGAGCAGAACAGAGCAGAGCAAGACTAACTGCTGGGTAATCACATGCGGTGCAGCTTAAGCGTTGCCAAGGCAGCCACAAAACCCAACTTAGATGCATCTGCAGCTGCCATCGCGTCGACATCGTGTGCCATCAATGGAGTCTGAATACCCAAACATTGTGACCTCCCTTTGCACACCCACACCCACATCCACTCCCAACTCTACTCCCAATCCCAATCCCAATCCCAACAGCAACTGCAAATGCAGCGTAGACCAAAAGTCTGATGTATGACTTGAGATAAACTGCCAGAGTTCATTTCGTTGGCAGTCTTTATATACCCTATACTTGAGGGTTAAGAGCCTCTTCACACTGTCTCATATTTACTTGCAATATTGCGCTATTTCTGACGTCATCAAGTGCGACCACCAAAAATAAGAAGATATTAACAATGTGATGCAAGAGTTTTCAAGCTAACTCCGCTCTTATTTAGACTCTCCAGTGTTGTAAAATTGTGCGAAATGGACTCAGTCAATGTTTGAAAACCTCTGCTGCTGTCTCAATAAATGAATTGAGCAATAGTTTGACAGTAAAGTAATATATTCATGTCAGAAATGGTATGAAAAGGCCTTCAAAAAGACTCCAAGAAAATTTAACTGAAATTTTTGTGAATTAGGTCTCCCTAATGATAAGAATTAAATTAAGTCCCAGTGTTGTGCAACGACAAACTTTCATCGAAGGCTACCAAAGGCTGCTAGAGTATGTTTTCTTGCCAGTTAAAAACCACTCTGCTGGGAATAGAGTTATGTGTTGAACTCAGCAACAGTTTTGATCAAAATAAAACAAAAATCTATGTTTATAAGACCTCAATTAAGTGCCAGTGTTGTACAACGATTTGTAAATCAAATAAATCAGCGTTGTAGGGCATCCTTCGTAAGAACTGTGCGATGCCACACATAATGCCAACATATGTGCCTGCGCCATTTTTTGGCTGTGTCTCCCGCTGCAACAGCAAAAACAACAACAAGAATATTAGTATTCGCTATTCCCCACACTATTTGTAAGTTTTTGTTCCACATTTTCTTCTGTGCCCGTTGCAGTTGCCGGCGTGCGTCGCATATATCACAAAACTCCACAAATTTCTACAAAAGTACAGAAAACTACCAACTGCCAGTTGGCCATCGCTTGAACTTGCGGTTGAGGTTGAGGATGAGGATGAGGATGAGGATGAGGATGAGGATGAGGATGAGGATGAGGATGGGAATGATGATGATGATGATGAGAATGGTGCTTCTCTGACTCTGCCGAGGGCTCCTGGCTGCTGTTGCTGTTGCTGATGATCCCATGTGCAGCTTTGTGTGAGCAACAACATCAAGGTTAATAGCTGGAGGAGTGCACTTTTGAGTTAGCAATCCAAGAGCTCCTGCTAGGAAATGTACACCGCTTTACCGTTTTACTAAACATTTAAGCAGCTCATTTCCTAGGAAATCAACGAAATGGGCACAGAGGGGCAGCAGCCAGCTCGATAGCCAGAGACAGAGTCAGAGCCAGAGCCAGAGCCAGACTCAGAGTCAGTTTCAGCGACAACGATGGCTATTTTTGGGCTAATGATGCGCTTCTGGCCGGGCAATACCATCAAGAGCTGCGCGGGTTGCAGGAGGGTGTCGGGCCTTGGTCAATACCGGCTTCAGCTGTTGGAATCAACTGTGGCATCAACAGCGGCACCGGCACCAAAAGCCACTCGATGTCCATCATTCATTTAGCCCCATGTACGAGCCATGTTTATGTTTATTGACTGTTATGGACATGAGTCACAGTTAGACGACATTAACAACAACAACAGCAACAACAACGACGACGACGACGCGATTTTAACGGAAGTGTTACAATGAGACATTACGGTAGAGGCCCTCGATAGCTTTTGAGCTGTCCCTTGGCTGCCCCTCGACTGCCCCACGCCTGCCAGTTATGCCTGTCCAGGGTCCATATTCAGGGGCCATTACCAGGCCCTGTCAGTGTCAGTCTGTCTCTTTCCCTCTGTGTGTGTGTGCTTGTGTGTGTGTGTGGATTGAGTCTCTGGTTATTTGCTTAAGTGCAAATATGAGCAACTATTTGCTAAATGACAGTTATTGCTGATTAGCTGTCAGACATTTTGACAGCATGAAGAATGATTCGCAATTTTCGCAGAAGGAACCTGGCGACGGAACTTGCTGCCTTGGAATTGGGTTCGTGCCGGAGTCCAGGACCGCTCCCCACGCCCCGCCTCGTCTTGCCACGTTCCGCCTGCAGTTAATCTTGTAGCATATGGTTAATTAGAACATTAGTCTCCAACTTGGTAGTTGCCAGTTGATAGTAAAAGCAACTTTAAATCATTAGCCGCGCCAAGCAGGAAGGCTGCTGTCAAAATCATTGGCTGCTGGTAAAGTTTGAAGCTTTTGTAATGTATGTACTGGCCAAAGTTGCGACTGGCTGTGATGTATGGCCAGCTGAGGGTTAAGTGCTTTTCCGAATGGCTTAGAGAGAGAGTTAATGAACAAGACTTGAAAGTAGTTGCAACTGAAATAGTTGTAGGCCAGCAGCTTGACAAATGACTAGAAAGGTTGCCAAAATATTAAGTGTGGGTGTTCTTATATGATTTGATCAATGAGCAGGGACAGTTAATCTTTAGGAAGAAATTATAGATTTTGATCGATAAATAAAGGCTCAAGAAATAAATAAGATATAACAAATAGGATACAGTTTATAGCTGAGAAGAGATATTTATTTTTGCAATTACGATGGGGGAAAGAATTAAAGTTATTTTCTATTTTTTAAAATTGCTTTTATTTTTTAAAATATTTTTTATTTATTTATTTTTGTTACTAATTATAAGAAAAATAAGAGGGGGAATGATAGAAGCACAAAGAAGAATTATAGACTGAAATTCGGTTGGTGATCGTAGCAGGATTGAATAAAGGATTTGATGAAATTCATTAATAACTTATTAAAAATAAATAAAATATATTAAGTTTAAAGAATGTGCTCTTCAAGCCATTGATATTCTCTTGTTGTAGAACAGCTTACACGATCGGGCAATAAAAATTCCCTTTCCCCAGAGCATTAAAATTGTACTCATATTACCGACACATTCATTTCGGCCCCGCCCCAAATAAGGTCTAGGCCATAACAATGTAACAACAAGCAGCCCAAAAATAGAGCCGAAAATTACGCATGCCTAAACGGCCAACACAAATTATGAGCCAACTACAGCACAAAGAACAACAACAACAACAACAGCAATAAAAAGCAATCGCTTTGTAACCAAAAACGTTTGGCCCAAAGGCGCAAAGAAGCGTTCAGGTCCGAATCGTGTGTACCTGTGCCGATCCCCGTCTCGTTGGGGGCTCTACTAAAAATTGAATATGGCCAAAAGCGGCTAACAAACTGGTTGAAGCGCAACAACGAGGACTTGATGCAGTCTTTGGGGCCAGCTCTTTAGCTATTTCGCCTTATAAGGTCGCGCACATAAATAAGCACAGCAAATATATTGCAAGTAGGCTGGAAAAACTTCAGTTTCAGCTTCGACTCCGTCTCCGTCTACGTCTCCGGCTTTGGTAGAGAGTCTTGGGCATCGGCATGCGGCATCTTGCAAAGCAGCTGCTGTGGGCAATCGTCGTGCTCCAACAACAAGAACAACAACAACAACAACACAGAGTACCATCAACAATTTCAACAATCAACTGATGAGAAAAGGAAATGAAAAGTCAACATAGGCCACAATATGTACAATGCACGAGAACCGAGGCGTACCAAAGCCGGCCAAGAAGCGTTCAAGTCAACCAGGCAAAAGCCGTGGAAAAGTGCGCATTGTTATGTCTAGAACTGCGGGGGGTGCTGCAGTCTGGGGAGGCTAGGCAGGCGGGCAGAGCCAACTGACATTAGCTGACCGCAAGAGGCCTTTGGCTCAGGTCTGGCCGCCTCATATAACGGCCACTGAATCAGCAGCCTCCTCAATTGAGGCGCATCCGAGGCGGCAGTTGAAATGAAAATTACTTGGGCCAAAGTTTAGAAAACCTCTAGTACAATTTAAGAGTCTAGTTAATGATCAACCAGATGGACAAATTTAAGACTATAGCGGCACCAGATAAACAATGCCTTAAGCGATTTATACAAGATTTGCTGTAAGTAATTAGATTAGATAATTGTATGGGGCCTTAATAAGATCGCATTGATGCGCCGTTTTCAGTAGAAGATCTGATTCTGAGTTCACTTGAGTTATATATCTTTCTTCCTACGATTGCATCTCTTTTCCTTCCCAAGTTTCGATAGCCTGTATACATTGAAGACTGAAGACTTGAAGAGGACTGAATATAATCTAATTGATGGCTTGTTTTCAACTTTCTGAGATTTTATGTAGAAGATCTATACTTCAGATCATTTTCTCTGAGGCTCTTTTCTTTCCAAAGATTAGAAAACCTCAGGTACAATTTCTGCTTAATGATGGACAAATTGAAGACTTAAGCGACACTAGATAAACAGGACCTTATATAAAGTTTGATATAAGTAATTAGAGCCAGAAGTGGATCTAATTGATGCCTTGTTCTTAACTTTGAGAGATTTTAAGTAGAAGATCTACACCTCGGACAGTTGGCAGTACCATTTGAGTCTCACTATCTACTGTGATATCTTTTTCACTCAGCAGTTGCATCTCTCTTCTTGGCAGCTTCGCTTTTTATTTTGCCTTGATCATCATTGCCCCAAACCCCGATCCCCTATACCCGATCCTCGAACTGCAATCGTCGATCGTTCGATTTTGTGGCGCGCTATTAAATTGTAAATTGGTTGAGCAGCGCTGCCGCCGCGGTAAACGTGTCTGAATGCCACATTGTAGTCCCTGTCCCTGGTCCGAACTCGCACTCACACCCGAACCCCATCCCTCGCCCTGTAGCTGTACTCACAACGCATCGTGAATCGTGTACAATTTGCTGGCCCATCCCCAACCCCAGCTCCATCCCCATCTCCAGCCACAACTCTCGACTTGGCTCTGATCTGCTTGGTTTCCCTCCAATCCATTGCTGGCTCCAACTCCGGACTGACCACTTTTGCTGCGCATGCGCGTGGTTCAGTTTGGGTTTCGTGGTTTTCGCTGATTGTTGTGCCCCACCGTCCCTCTTCGCTTGCTTTGCCTGCCCCCTTCAGTCTGGTTCTTTGGCACTGGCTAATCAATTTTTCCTCTTCATTGTTGGCTCCGTCTCTGTTGCGGTTTATCAACGCTTTATTACACTGACGTTTTGTCAATTTGATTGCTTTTGATTTGACTTTTTTTGTGTTGTTTACTTGGCTTTGACAGCTCGCCGGCCATTTCAGGCGTTTAATGCATTTTCCATTGGCAAGACCTTGAAATGTCTCTGTACGCTGTCGATAGTCGTCTCTTGAATGTTTACTGTAGTTAATGGCTGACTTTTAATTGCTTCCCTGTAACAGTTTGTGTTCGATTTGCTGCCTCACCTTAAATGGTCTGTGGCGGGCGGCACTTTCAGTTTTTTCGATTATTTTAACTATTTCACTTTCATATGCCGTCAGTTTTGTGTTGTTTTGCTTTTTTCTCTCTATCTTGCTTTTGCACTTGATTTTTTATGCAATCAACCCGTTGGCCATTGTTGTTGCTGCAAATCAATAGTTTGATTTTATTTTATGGTTTTGAGCACACCAATTTTTCAGTTTTCAGTTTTCAGTTTTTTTCGGATTGCCCAATGATTTCTGCCTGGCTAGGTAAATGCTTCGGCGCTGCAGGTGATACGTTATTGAAAACCCTGTCGATATAGAAATTATGCAGTAAATTGAATTCAGTTGCGGCTCTTGTCTGGTTGGATAATACTGGCTGGGTGTGTCTCCAGCTGAATTGGACAGAAAGTAGTCGTTTCCTGGTTCAGGGAAGATAAGTGAAAAACGATCGAAGGTGGCGGCAATCGATAATATCGATAGTCAATGAATAGCACCATTGATACCATTGATAGTTGTACAGATTTTGATAAGAGTAACTGAATTAATTGATCTTTAAATCCGTTTACTGATTTCCGCTGACTTACCGATGACTGATTTGTCTTTTCTGAATGATTCAATCAATAAGAAAGCTTTTGAATTAGGTTAGCTAGACTGGTTGTCAAACAGTGTGTACACCTCATTCAATTTCGCTGACTCTCAAGAGACAAAAAGCAGCGTTAATCAGTCAGCGATTAGTTCTGCTGAACAAGTGCAATATTGCATCATAAATAACTAACAGGAGTTACCATAGGTACAGATGACAACCCTGGAGTTAGTTACCATATGTACAGATGACAACCCTGGAGCTGCCATGTTGCCAACACTTCCTGAACTTTAGTTAGAGTATCTGAACCAGAGAAACGTTGGAAGGAGAGAACAGTCGTGTTGACTTTTGTCGAAGTTCGAAGAACTTTATGAAATCCTGTGCATTTGGAAGATAATGAAACAGGGGAGGGGCTAACTATAAGTAAGGGGCTTGACGGACCAACTCTAAGTAGGCTTAAAAACGATCGATAGTAGCAAAAAGAACAGTTGAGCATACTATGTAACCGATACTATTGATAGTGCCATCTGTAGTTTCACAGCACTCGTGGGCAGGTAATAAGGTCCAATCATCTTTCACACGTCCTATTTAGTGTCGAATCGAGACATCCACAGCTATGTAGCCATGCAAATTAACTGGCAATCTGATAGCCCAACGAAGAGTTCTTTTAATGTGATTGTAATGTCCCATATATCATTGCCATCTCACAGCAGACATCTCACTTTTTATGGCCATCATTGTACAATTTGAGTGCTTGTCAAGCGATGGTCTTTCATGTTGCTCGTTTCGGGTTTCTTGGTTTCTTGGTTTCTTCGTTTCTCATCTCTCATTCTCAACCAATTTGGGGAGACGTTAAAATCCATGTCAACTACCTGACCGTCTGCCGAAAGTGATTGCCACACTATTCCCAATGCCTTTCACTCCGGCTTTGCCGATGAACCGTATAGTGTTAGGCAAATTGACAACTTTATTGCCCCTAAATATGGTTAATGACCCAGCGACCGTTGAAGCCAAACCAAAATTCTTGTCAACACACAAAATTATCAAAGACCATTAACAAAATAATGTCAAATGTGTTTAATTGTTTCCAAGTGGTGCCCCCACGTAAATCCCCATACCCAGACTCTCAGATTTTTGCGTGGGGCAAGCCTCCTCGGATTTACTTTGGCTACGAGTATAAACAAAAGGCTGGACAGTTTGAGGGGGGGGGGCTAGTATGTTCGAGGGGGCACGCTTTGATATGCGCCGCCAACAAAAATTGACTTTGGCATGGCCAACACTCTCGACAGTTTCCACATGTGCACGTCGATGCCCCCGCCATCCCCTTCGACCATAGCACTGATTAATATCTCATAAATTTGGCTCTTTGATGAATTATTTCACAACTCACACTTCGGGGCCGCGATTTGTTCTGCTTTTGCCAAACGAACGGGCGGCGAACAAAATAAATAAAATAAAATTTAGCACAATTTCTTGTTGGCTTTTTTTGTTTGTTTTGCGTTTGCGGTTGCTCGATGTTTATGGCTTGTTTAAATGCCTCGGTTTCTGTCTGTTTTTGTTTTTATTTGTATTTTTGCTTTTATTTTCCCATTGCTCCGCTCGTTGGGCGCTTTATGGCACTCGAATTTTATAAGCGAGCTGATTGATTGAGTTATTCGCGGGCGCTTCGCGTAACCCCAACATGTAAACAAGCGTCGATTTTGGATACATCTTTCCGGGAATCAAAAGCGCGCAGATGTTCAGAGATGGTTGCATCTATAACTATGATTCATCGGCCCCGTCTATTGCTAATCAAGTTAGTCGCATCTTCTGCTCATGCTCATTAAGTTCGATTCGATTAGAGGCCTGCTCTCCCAGCCACTTGATTCATTTAGGAGAATTAACGACTCAAGTGGCGCAAATTTGCCCCGACACTCGTCTAGGAAATGGGTCTAGCTAACGTTAAGTGCAGCCAAACCAAAGACGCCTACTCCCCCCACCCCGCGTCTATTGCAGTTGCCAGGCAATTTAATTTCCATTTAAGGCGAACAAACTGTGAACCTCAAACCCCGAACCGGTTCACGAGCATTTGGCGAGACTTTGGCTAATGATTAATTAGTCTTTGGCCGCGTCGCGTCTCTGTGCCTTGTGTGGCTTATGTTGTTGATTTTGCGGCTCTGATCCATCGAATGGTTTAATAATCAGACAAAATTGTCTATTGTGCGCCCCGAATGCTTTCTGATGACCCAAAAAGTGGCATGGAATGGGTTCAGAAGGCAAAATACTAAATCATATTTTGTTGGGAAAAAAAATTGCTAATTGTTTGTCTTTTGTTCGGGTTCGGGTTTGGCTTGGGCCTTTTGGGGTCTACAACTCTGCTCGCTTTCTACAATTAAAGCTAAACTGCGCATCTTCATGGGGCCACGATTTCGTCTTCCTCTTCTTTTTATATTATTTATTTCCTTATGTTGGCAACTCTAATTGCTCGGGCTGGCATTAGCTTGATCCTATTGTATTGCAATTACCTTGTACTTGTGCTTAACGTTTTGAGAAAGTGAAAGTCTTGATCTCTTATTAGATAATTATGGGTGCGTGCTTTGTTGTTGTTTGGCTTAAATCATCAAAAACTTACGTGAAAATAGTACTTGGTCTAGGCTTAGTTAGTGTGTACATACCTGTAAGAAAGAAGATGAATAAATGTGAGTAAATTATGGATTTTGGTAATTGAAGGCACTTTAAGTCTGACCTATTGCCCCGCCGACATACATTCAACCATTTAGCGTGCCCCAATTAGAGTGTCGCAGCCCTTACAGCTTATTTAGGGTTGCCAATATTATTTAATTTTCGTAACCCCAGCCACTTCAGAGGATTCGCAAGCCGGCAACCGTCGTCAAACAGTTGCACAAAATTGTCAAAAAATAAATATTGACATTGGGTTGTAATAACGCTGCATTAACGTTGCTCTGAGTGCCTTTAGTACCGTTATCGCGGTGGCCGCACAAATGAGGCGAACCCAAAATGGCGTCTGACGACGGAAATGAAAATGCCGAGTCCCCACAACCAGAACCAGAACCAGAACCAGGTCCAGGTCCAATTCGCGTCCAAAAACAGAAATCGCTGGCAGCCAAAGCTTAATAATGTAAATTTCGCTCTAAGCTATTTCCAAAGACTAATGGTGCGTTTAGTCGGGGGGTTTTGTTCAGCAACCCCCGAAATGCGGAAGAAAAAACAAGGAGGAAAGAAAAACTTGTTCGCACACGTCACAAGGTACACTGAAGGACGAAGGATGCCGGGAGTGAGAGTGGGAGTGGGATTGGGTGTGGGAGTGAGAGTGGGCAGAGCAAGGGAAATCATCACGAGCCGCAAGTTTGCGTGTGACGCTGAAATGTCGTTTGCCGTTGCCGTTTGCCAGAAACATTATTAAGCGCCAAAGATTATGCAAAGAAAAACAAATGTTGGCGCAAAAGGAGCGCAAGGAGGTGGAAAAACCAATATGGCTGCCTACAGCAGGAGATGTCTAGCTTCTCGCTTGCTCATTATGCGCTTGTGTAAACAACTTGGAACATTTTGTATAGCATATTTTTGGGCGCATTCAGGATATACAGATGCTCGACGGTATACGTGTCCTGTACGTGTACTAGTCCTGTTTTCTCAACTCGTTTTTATTGTTTTCTTCGCATAAATTTCATTGCTGCAGTCAACAACTTCAATCGGTTGCTGTTATTATCCTTATGACTGGCATATCAACACGGGACTCTTTCAGGAGAGTCTAGCTAGGAACTTGCACACTAATCGCGCATTTCTCCCCCCTCTCACGATGTGGTCTATGCCCGCTGTGTAGCACACATTTGGGGCGCATATCCTTGGCATATCCTGCACTGTGTCAACAGATGTACTTTGCCACTTCCTGGCCCTGTCCTTGGCTAAGTGGCTGCCTGCACCGTCTTGGGCTTCTTTTTTATTAAAAATAAAAACAATAACGACTGCCACACGCCCTCCTCTGAGTTAGATATATATATTTACATATATATACATGTATATATCTGTATCTGTATGTTTGTAGCCCTTTTCTGAGCTTTCATCTTTATGTCACCGCATCGATTTTTTTCTCCCGCTTCCTGTCGTCTTCATCAGACTGCCACTTAAGAGCTCTCCCTATCTTTCATTTATACCCTTGGCTAAAATTGTTTGTTTGGGGATTTGCATGTTTTTGCACACGCTTCTCCCCCATCCCTCCCTCTGCTACCACCCCCTGCACACTGTCTCTATTAGAAGTTAACGCATATTTATTGTCGGTTTTTGCACCTTGAGCCTTCATTTTCATCTGTTTTTCTTCTTGGCTTTTATGCTCCAATGGAAATGTTAATAAGCGTTTGTGCTTTCTGTTTGTTTGTTTGTTTGTTGTTGTTGCTCTTGTTGTTGTTGTTGTTGTTGTTGTTGCAGCAGAGAGCTGCACAAAGCCTTTAGCGCCTAAAATTAGACTTCCATTTGGCCTGGCTGAGTAAGTGCTCGGCTCAGCTCGACAACTCAATCAGCTTGATTAACATTTTACTTTCGTTCTCGGTCTGAGTTTTTAGCCTTGGCACTTGCTTAGGCATTAACCGCCGTCGACGTCTCAAGTGTTTGAAGATAGGAAAGAGGGCAGGGAGCACAGCCAGGGGGCAGGGGAAGGGAGCAGAGCGTCGGAGATGGCGATGAAGTGGCTTTCGAGAGAGCTGAGCCTGATTTTACTTTGGCCACAATGGATTTATTGTTTGCACTGTGCTAAAAGCCTCTCTAGCAGCACAGTCGGACGGAAGGAGGAGGGGATGATCCTGCTCCGATGGCTGACTGTTTGGGGTGGTATTAGCCAGGTATTTAGTGGGAATTTTATTGGGCAGCAAGTAAACAGCGTTTAAACAATTGAAATGCCAAAGCATCGCAAGGTTTCAATTCATAATTCATAATAAAAATTCTCGGAACTTGAGTAAGCCCCTGCGCAAGTTCTGGATTGTAAACGAAACTCGAGTTCGAAAACAAATCATTAAATTAAAGCTGAAAAACAAGTGCAAGGTTCATTTGAGCAATGATGTCACTTTAAGAACTCACCGATATAGGAAATATAACTTAGTGTAGGTATTTTGTGGTATTCAAAAGTATTGTCTGTGGTTCTTAAATGCGGGTGTACCAGCATAAAACACAAGTTCTAAAGCAATGAACATATAACTTAATATCAGGTCGACATTATCACTTAACATATTCTATAAAAGCTTAAGATAAAGCTCTTGAAATCTTCAAGAACTTCCTTCTAGCACAAATGCTGCGCACAAACTGAAATCTCAATTGGGACATGTGGAATATGAAAGCTGAGCTTTCAAAGCTCTTATTATCGAACGAAGTTCGATCCTCGCCGCAACGCTTAGCATCCAATTGGAAGTGGACTGCAAGCTTTTGTGTGGTACACATTCCCGGGGTAATGCAATTAGAATATCAATTTTCAGCGCTTCCGCGTCACAAAATTTCAATAATTTTGTTTGCAAATCGATTTGGCAAACTTCACAAGCAATTTACTTAATATTATAAAAGCCTTTTGGCCATGCCAAATACATGTTGTGCTCATATTTAAATTTCATTCCCGATACCAGACAACAACAAGAAGAACAAGAACAACAATAATACCAATAAATATGTATGCAGGCAACTTGCCGCTTTTACCGTTAACTGGGGACAAAGAGCCAACCAGAAATAACAACAATATGTACCACGAGAAGCAAAGAAAAATACAAACTCACGCGTTCTGCCCCCCTACCCTTTGAGCGCCCCTCTCGTGCCGCTCATGACCCCTCTACTCTTACATAATTTCTCCCTCTTGGCTCCTTCACGTGCGCTGAAATTTTAAGTGAGTTTTTCTCCGAGTCGTCGCCGCCTTTTGGCTTTTAATGACGTCGACGGCTCTGGGGCATTCTTATGCACCAACACACACTCACACACACCCATAGTGTATGTGTGTGCGTGAACATATTTATACAGAAATTTAAATTTTTAAAATAACAACCTACAAGAGGCAGTCTCTCAATTCCGTTGCTGGAACTTCTTTTGCTTCATTGCCAGTTGCTTCATTACCTAAGCCCGAAGCTCAAACTGAACCTGAACCTGGCCAACCGACCAGCCTGAGGTACGAGGCGGGTGCTGCAGGTGGTGAGCGGAGGGAGTGGGTGGGTCATGTGGGGCATGTCTGGGACTGCGTTCCTTTTGTAGCTGGTAGCAAAATGTCATTTTGTCACGAAGCGGACGCAACTTCATCATCGTCATGCTACGCTCTGATCATTATGTTTATTAAACTTCCACACACATACACACACACACACACCAACACATATTCAGATTTTCATTTTCGTGCAAAAAAGTTGTCATTTCGTGCAAAAAAGTTGTCGTTTTCGTTTTCATTTTCATTTTCTTCGTCCTTTTTCATTGCAAAGATGATTCACCGAGCAAGTCACAGTTACTTGGTTCATTTCTCAAATATGCACAGCGAAAAAACACAGATCAATATCAAGTCAAACTTATATACCCTCAAATTTCATTATTTCATTTTGATTATTATTTAAAGAGATCATTTTCATACTATAAAATATCAACTGGACAACAAAAACCTTCTCTCACACATTTCACCCTAATTTTCCCATTTTCCATCCGTGGTTACGGGTGGAAGTAGATCTTTCAAGTTGCATGCAACAGTTTTCCGCCCGTGGGGTAGATTTTCCAAGGTCCCGGGATCGGGAAACCCTACTGTTGCTGGTACACAGACGTACACGTAAATACAACAGTTTTCTCGCGGTCACAGGTAAAAGCTATCCTTTATCCTGTATATTATCCTGAAGCAGAACTTTTCGGATTATTTACTTTTGCATATACCAACTTAAGATTTTATATAGATTCATAGGAATAAACATTATAAGACGGGGAATAATTAGAGTTTCTTATTAGTTCACTCTATTGTATTATAAATGGGTCTAAGTATGTTGAATAATGTTGATATTGAAAACTATTGACGATTATACAATTTCTTTTTTGCTGTGTATATCTGTACTCAGTTTCTTGTGCACTTGTTTCAAATGCCTTCAAAGAGCTACAGCCAGTGTCCGCTCTGACACTCTCCTGCTCACTTCTCTGCTCTGCTTTGGACCAATTTGCATATTTTGAAATACACACTCAGCAGTTGCAAGGCACACACGTACACACACACACACAGAGACGCACATGTCTAACACGTGTATGGCCTCAGGTGTACATCGGGCAACATTTTATGGGCAGCCAACAAGTCAGTTTTCATTTTCCGACCTCAACCCACTCGAAAATGTTAAATGTCTTGTATGAGGTTTGTATTTTTTGATTCTTGAGCTTACAAATTATGATGTCTTTCGAAACTAATTAACTTTTCTATAACCCATCGTCAAGTCTGAAGGAAAAACAGCTGTCCCAGGGGGTGCCCAGCTGGTGTAGCTCACTTGACAGCTTCTTTGGTTATTTTAACGATTTACCCATTGCTTGCGCCACTCTCAATAAATTTCAACAATCAAAATAAATAACAATTTTTATATTTTCACGCATCATAAAATGAAAAGCCAAATATACAGGCCGGATAAGCCCCAGAACTGTGCTGGAATACCTACAAACGAAGCGTTGCTCGGCATAATTTGCATGTGTCTCATATTTTTATAACTCTGGCGACCCCCTGGCCCCCGCCAAAATGACACCTCACAGGGACGACAAAGACAGAAGAAAGCAAATAAAATGCCAAGCAAAATTTGACAAAATATTGTTGACGTTGTCGTTGTCGTCGTTTCATTTCATTTTCTTTTATTTATTTATGTACATATGTAGGCTGATTTTCTCCCGGCCAAACCAACCAACCAACCAACCACTGACAATGTTGTCTATGTTAATTTTTATTTATTTTATTTATGCATCGCCTTATGCCTGTCTGCATAGATATACTAAACTTATAAACATATCTGTTTTTGTGTGTGCCAAGTCTGGAATTTTCATAAATTTGTTGAGATTTTTGTGGTCTTGTTTAACAATGAAAACACTTGTCTGAAAAGGATAAAGAGCGTTGAATAGTAGATGACTTAATACAATTCACATGTTTATCACTTGGCTTCTTCTGATGACGCTCTGGCCCCACTGTGCTGACCACAGTGCAGCCACAAACTGGATTCAACAATGTAGACACGGACAAACCGCAAATTTCAATTAGTATTAGATCAGAGCGCGCGACCTGCGCTCGATTTTTGGCATATTAATTGAAGTGTCAATATTTAAATAAATCAATAAACGGCAAATAAAGCATGGGAACTGAGCAGTAGCGTGCGCTAACAATTTTGTAGGGGGTTTAAGAACTTTAGAAATCAGTATTTTATTGCTTCTTTACTTTACATTATAATTATTGGGCCAGGAAGGGTTATAGCCTAGTGATTAGATACTTCGAAGCTCATACTAACAATTTTTGTGCATATTGTTAAATATATGATAATGAAAAGCTCATATTTCAATAAAAACTTTGATTTATATGAATAAAAATGCAGTATTTATGCTTAATCATAAATTGGCATAATTATGGAAGTTTTATGCATTAATTATCATAAATTTAACGATTCTTAACTAGAATCATTTATGAATCGTAGTTTTAATAAACAATAAGGTCCTTATTTCAATCAAAACTTTGATTTATATGCACAAAAATCTTATGCAGTATTTATGTTTAGCTTAATCATAAATTGGCATTAATATGGAAGCTTAACGCATTTATCATGCATTACTTTTCACAAATTTAACGATTTTGAACTATAATATATCATCTTATGAATCGTGGTTTTAATAAACAATAAGGTCCTTATTTCAATGAATAAAAACTTTTGCAGAATTTATGTTTAGTTTAATCATAAATTGGCATTGGCATGGAAGCTTTACGCATTTAGTATGCATTATTTTTCATAATTTTAGTGATTCTTAACTATAATCTTTGATTATCAACTTTTGAATCGTGGTTTTAATAAGTCATAAATTCTGCATTAAATATAATTTTATGATTCGCTATTAAAGCTTCGATTTTATGATTAGTTTTTACATAAATTATTCATATGCCGCATAATACCTGCGTAGATTTCCTTCGCTTAGTTCTGGTATGTTTTACCCACAAAATAACTCCCCTCGGCTACGCCACTGAGAACAAGAGATGAAAAACTCTGAGAGACTCAACGATTTGAGTGAAAAGAGAGCACATCAATTATAATTATTCGTCTGGCTGTAGACGGTTGGAAGTGAACTTCCACTGACCATTGACCATGCCAATTCCCCAGCAGACTTTTCCCCCTCTCATGCCGCCCTCGCCCATTCAATTAACACTCACAGCGGAGCGCTGCCAGACGCTAATTATAGACCCCACACATACTGGGAAGAGGGAGGAGCTGGATAAAGAGGGATTGGGGGGATTGGGATTTTGTGTCAGCGGACAGTTTCGTTTCATTTGTTCGCGTAAATTATATAATTAAGTTGAAGTTGTTTAACAAATTTGTACAACAATAAATTTATTAGCATTCGAAAAGTGTCCCGCGACTGCTGAAAAGTTGCATGTCAAAGTTAATTGTTGACTTAGGTCAGCTCTGGAAATGTTCAGGTGGGTTAAACTGTCAATTATTGTCACCCCAACGGAGTGGGTTAACTGTCCGAAACGCGGCACGTGTCGGGTCTCTGTGTGGGTGGGAAATATCGCGTGGTAATAACAGTTTTTAGTATTTTTTGTTTCCTTTTATAATGGAGAATCTATAATTATAATTAGAAATGTTGTGAAAGCTAAAATGACAGTTGGCAGGCACTAAAAGATGTCACAGCACGGTTGAGGGATCTAAAGTTTCAACTTGGCCATCAAACGGAATGTCCTTCGAATGTCACGCTTTGCCAGCTGCACTGAGAAGCAATCTGAAGCTCGGTTTGTTCTGCCAGCCAAGTGGAAAGTCGTAAAAGTTTTAGCCCCATATAAAGGATGCTCGATACTCTATACGCTATACGCTATAGATGATCGCATTTAGGCGCAGCTTGGCCATTTGCACGTGTCCTGGCCAAGAGCGCAGCGCATCGACTGCCTCAAGTTTATGGGAGAAAACTGTTAAAGGATGCGCAGGATTCCCACTAGCTTGCCTCAATCCTTGTCGCCTGTTCGCACGTAATAAACGAAGCCGTAAAGCGACGTGGACGTCGCATCCCATGGCCAAGTGTAAAACTTGTGCTCGCTTTTTATGCCTGCCATCTTTGCACCCCGGTGCACCGCTGCCACGGCTGCCCCGGCAGCCACACCTTTGCCCCCGCAGCACCGATTTGTCTTGGCTTCCTACTGCTGTACGCACGATTTGTAGTCGTTCGTGCTACGCCAAAGTTTTCTTTTCGCCATGCCATGAAATATAAATAACATTTTCAAGCGTTGAAAAATTTATGAAATACGCCGCAGCAGCAACACCCGAACCTCTCTCCTCACCCCACCTTTCTCTAGGCCCCACCCACTCCAGATCACACCTCACATACATTTGTAGTCCAGCAATCTGCTTGGGGCAATCTCACGTATCGATTTTCATGGCAAAACTTAAGGCCAAGTTGCCCACGTCTTCATCTTCATCTTCAGTTTCATCTCCAGCTTCAGCTTCATCTTCGTCATCGTCATCGTCATCGTCTGGGTCTCGTTTTGGGTTTTTCATACTTTTTCTGCTGCTCTTTTCTACATTTTCACACTTTATTAAAGGCGCCAAAGTAAAAGTCGAAAGTTAGTTGTAGTTTATAGTTCAGAACATGGCGGAAACTTTCGCTCCCGGACAAATTTAAGGCTTGGGTATCGCTTATGAAAACGCATTGTCCTGCCATCCTGTTGTCCTGTTGTCCTCAACTGTTGAGGCCCATTAGGCAAATACTGGGAATCGTGCAAAGTTACCATTGTCATAATGAAAACGAAGGCGTGCGTATTATTCTCCATTAGATTGCTTTGGGTTTGTTGTTTACTCTTCACTGATTTATGATCATCATTAAAACTTTTTATATCGTGATAAAACTTTACGCCCAAGGACGTTCCAAGGCACTTCTGTTCTGTGACAGTTGCCCAATAGCAAAATACGAATACAAATAGAATGTTTTGTAACTTTTCTTAAATTTCTCCACCAATTTCAATTTCAATTCCAATTTCCATTCCAAGAACATCCCCCATCCCTCCCGCACCACATAACAAATGCAATTGTTTAGTTCGCTGCGTTTTATTCTGTTTCATTCAATTGTAAAGCTGTTACTTTTATTTTTTGTACTTTTGCAGCCGCAAAATGAAATTGGGGAATTTACTTTAATTTGTTTTTCGTGCCGCCGCAGCAGGCAACCCCCACCCTTGAAACCCCCAGCTGCCTGTCCCCCCTCCTCCTATTGCATCCTTGCACTACCTCAACCTCAAGCTCAGTTTCTCAGCTTGCTTTTTAAAATCAATTTCGTCTACTTTTGTGGCTCTGTGCCCTACTGCCCATACCGCTCCGCTCCGTTCTGCACCACCCTTCGCCCTTCCTTTGTTTTGTAGTTTCGGGCAAATTGAATTTGGCATAGAACTTTCTTGCTATTGGGGGCAGGGTCAGGACCAAGGGGTGAGGAAAGCCAGCAGCTCGCATGTTTCTTCAATTGCAATTCGTGTTCTTTTTCTGCTTAACCACAAATTGTTGCATTGTTTTGCTTGTCAGGCTAGGAGATTCTATGCAGTGAGTTTTCAAATGCGAAATTCTATTAGGGTGCCATCCTTAACAAGCTGCTGCCGATCCTTAATAAGGACGGCAGCAGGCTAGTTTTAAAATGCGAAATTCTATTAAGATCCCATCCTTAACAAGCCGATCCTTAATAAGGACAACAGCAAGCGAGCAGATTCTATGCACAGAGTTTTCAAATGCAAAGTTCTAGTGGGGTCCTATCAGCAGACCCGCTGGACTATTCTTCATAACGCACTGCATATTTCCAAGTTAAGCGCTGGTTAACTGCCTAGATGCCGGCTCCGCTCCCCTCCAACCCCCCTTGGCTTAGCTTATGCCTGCCTGGCGCTAAGTTTTATGGCCAGCTGACGTTTACCTGCCAACGCTGTCGCGTCAAGGTGCGAAAATATGGCCAAAGTACCTGACATTGCCAGCCGACTCTCTGATTCTCTGTCTGCCTGACACTTTGTCCGCCTGTCTGTCTGTCTGTGTGTCTGTCTGTCTGTGTGTGTGTGCCGGAAGTGGCATCCGACTGTGTCTGTCTCTAGCTGGGCTGAGACTGCCAGCCTCATCCGGTGCGTGCTTTGTTAGCAAAAGCAACACACAACAACAAAAGCAACAAAAATTGCTCTCAAGGCGCCAGTAGAGAGCTCTCACTACCGAGCTAAACTTCGGGCTGCGTGCTTTGAGTTCCAAGCTCCTCACTCCTCACTTCGCACTCCTGGCTCCCCAATTCAGGCTCCTCGCTCCTGGCACCTCGCTTTGGGTGCGTATACATTTGCGGAGCGGAGCAGGCTACACACACAAGAGGTGTTTGGAATTTCATTAATATTTTATTACATTTTTTTTTTATATATTTTCTTTTTGCTGCTCTGTTTTGTTGAATTTATTAAAAGTGCCGGCTGCGGCTGCTAGAAACATTTTGCCTTCAATTCATTTGCCGAGCAGAAGGAAGCTGCAACAATGATGAAATATATGCCCAGATAGCCAGCCAAGCTTGGACTTGTTCTACCTTTCAGTTGATCAGTTTAACAAACATAACTTTATGCTGTTGGGGGCAGCTCCCCCGCTGTCCCTGGCGAGCGCCTAATGAAGTCTTTGTGCTATTAACCATCCACATGGCATAAACAAGTTCCGAGTGCCGTACATGTCAATGCCAGATAGTTAGAGATAGAGATGGGGAGAGAGGAGCACCATTGTCGATGGCTCAAGTTTATGCCAACAAAACATGATTGAACATGATTACTGTCACACATGCCAAGCAAAAACTGACAGCAAAATGTCAGAGCATAGTCCGGTCCACAGTGTGGACTGAGGGACTGAGAGTCTGGCTGTAGGACGACTCCTACTCCTCAGTCTGGGAATCGAACCGATGATGACAAATACAAAAGCACAAAGCAAACAAACCTTGTGCTTGGCTCTGAAGTTATTATATTTCCACTTATTGATGGCCAAAAAATGAAATGAAAACAATCAAATGACAACTGTCAGCACAAAATTTTCTATTTTCTATTTTCCGGCAAAACTTTGCCAGCTGCTGCCGCTGCTCGGCAGTCAGGGGCAAAAACTAAAGCATTTTTCTCTACTATTTTCAAGTGAAACGCCCTCCGTACCCCGAAATAGTTGTCCCCAAAAACTTTCTCAAGTAATCAAAAAAAGAGAAAATAATAATATTGTGGGTAACTGTAGTAGAAGTCGAATTGAGGCAAGAGTTTAAGTAAATTATTTTGTCAGAACGAAAGGCAAACGAGGCAGGAGATAGTATGTGCAGAAGTCCTTGCAATAAACCTGAAGCCTCGAGTTTTATTTGCCTGCTCTTATTATCCCATCCGCCTTGTTGCAGGACTGAAACTTTTCCGAGGCCTCAACACTCGCTTTTTTTCTGTTGCTACCTTGAGAGTTTTTCCTCTCCTTTGTCTGGCATTGTGTGCTGGGCTCACAATCTGAGCCGACAGCGTGGCGTATGCGTAATTTGCGAGGCAGCACATCAAATAAATTGCAATGCAATAAAGCGCAGACGAGGGTTGAGGGGAAGCCATGAATAAAAGGACCTGGCATAGTATAACAATGCAGGCATTTTCGTAGGCAGAGCAATAAGTGCAAACATTTCACTTTCCAGCTGAGCTTTTCCTTTAGTTTTCTTCTTTTTGCTTGGGAGCCTGACACAATTAAAGTAGGCGCTGCATTTGGGGGGCGTGGCGTGGGTAAGATTTTCACTTTCATTGAAAGCAGTTGGCAGTTGTACATTTCTATTGCTGTCAGCTGCAGCAGCTTTGGCATAATTCCCACACTTTTTCAATTAAAACTCACCAAAAAAAAATGGAATCGAATACACAAGGCAAGTCTCCCATCAAGTTAACATTTACATACCTGCAAAGAGCCAAAGAGCAGCAAAAAGTGATTAGAAAACATGGATTAAAAGATACTTCAAAGTTCTTCACAAAAAAACCTTCCACCCCCCACACCCCAATTAAACGGGAGGCCTGGACAGTAAAGCAAATCACAAACAAATTACCCAATGTCCAGACTTTGGACCTGGGCTCAAGAAATGAAATTCCAGCGCTCAACATTATTTCCACGAAATTAAAAAATTTACGCGCACACAATTAATCTTGACGCAGCAGCAGCAGCAGCTCAGCGAAGAGGAAATCTTCTCCGATGGCCAGAACAAATGAAAAGAGCAGAAGACAAATTCCTAGGAAAATGCACAAGATTTTTCTTTTTCCCCGAGCACAAACAAGAGGAGAAACAAATGCGGCACGTAGCAAACGCTAATCAAATAAAAACATTAGGTAACATTTACACTTTGATAGCCAGGCAAGGCTAACAAAGAGCTAGTGGGAGCGACAGGGACAGCCATAGGGAGAGTAAAAGAGAGCGCTGAGAAACCGGTGTGGCTCAATTTAAGACCTGTTTTTGTCGTTATTATACCCTGTAGCCATAAAATGGCTAAAAAAGGGTGTTATAAAGTTGTGTTTCTTCTGCAGCTTGAAGGAGCAAGGCTGACCTATTCAAGTAGTTATAACTCAGAGTCTTTACGAGACAGACAGTCTAAATTTGGTATGTAGCTGCTCGTATCCTTGGTAAATCAAAATCATTTAGAGTTGTCGATGCATTTTTAACAATACGCTTAGAAATTACATCTGTCTGTATGATATCATAGGCTATAAGAACTACAGGTACCAAATTTGGTATATACTCTTTCGTAATTGTAAAGAAACAATTGTAGACTCAATTTTCAAGTTAAGTATGTATTTTTGCATATTATCTTTGAACCTAACGAAATATAGAAGTTATTCCGTAAATTAAAGCAGGAGAACTGCAACAGTTGAGAACTGCTTACAGGGTATCGCTTTGTCTAGAAAGAATTCCTACGTGTTCCTTTTTTTTCGAGGCACTATTATTATTTTACGACTCTCGAATGTTTGCTCCCGCATTTTTCAGTCTGACGCAGGACACTAACGGCCTTTCATTAGGCAGCGTCAGCCACAGCGTCGAGGGTGGGCAATATAGGCAATCCAGCAATGTCTGGAGCAGGCTATACGCTATACGGTATACGTTATACGATATGCATAAAATTCTAGAGACCATCAGAGACAGCGACAGGCTGGCGGGCCGGCGGGCTGACGGGCTGACGGGCTGACGGGCTGACAGGCAGGCAAAGGACCAACGACCAGCCGGTCCCTGTAACCTGATGCGTCGTCCTGCGTGCCGCGTCCATTGTAAGTTGATATGCTGAAAATGTGCTAAAAATGTGGTTGTTGTTGTTTCAACACTCTTCGCACGCAGCGTGTAAATGTATCTTGTATCTATATCTGTGCATGCGCCTAATGCACACACATTGAGTGAAAGATACATTTTCGGCTTGCTTTGCCTGCAAAAAAACCAACAAAAATAGAAAAACATCCTGCATAAAAATTGATGTTGCTATTGTCGCTGCTGTCATAACGCGTAACTATCGTAAAACTTCCATTAGTGTAATGCATTTTGAGTTTGTTGAAATCGTTAAATAACGTTGGCCAATGTATCTTTAAGATACGCGCATTAGAGATACACATTTTGAAAATCGCTATGTGGCTCTAACTGGGAATGGCTATTGTATATAAGAAAGTACATGATAAAAAAGGTTAACTGCCTTGCTCCATCTTAAAAACAGCTTAATCTTTTGGGAACAGTTTAATAACATATGTCAATGTATCTTTAAGACGGACAGAATCAATGTGAGATTTGAACTATTAAATATAACAAAGCGTATCCTATAAACAGTTTATTTCTTTACTCCCTCATCCAGAGAACCCTCAAACCAGCTTAAGGTTGTTGGAACTGTCATAATATTTTTTGGGTATCCCTGCGAGATTTGAACTATTAATTATAGGAAAGCACATCCTATAAACTGTTTACTGCTTTGTTATATCATTCACACCACCTTGAGTTTGTTGTGTCTTTTAGATGAGAGGCTCTAACTCTTGGGCATAAGAATGCACATCCTAAAACCCTCTTCATTGTTTCATTCCATCTGGCGCCTTATCACTTGATCACTCGCTGTACATGCCCAAAAACCACTTCCTGGCCGACTATTCGTTTCATCTGGCTCAAGTGCCCATATAAAGCATTTTCCCCTATATTTTTCGCATGTAACTCAACATGAAAACTACTTTAAGTGTCGTCTGCCATAAAAGGGCCAATAGAACTAACTGAAAAACCCATGAGCAAGGGCAAGTTATCCACACACACACAAAACACATCCTCCGGGTACTCAAATTTGATGTTTGTCTATCTTTTTGGTCTTTCTTGCTTCTCTCGCACGCTCTCTCTCTCTCTTTCTTGTTTTGTACAGCTGCGACATTGTTTCCACTTGGCGCACACAATTTTAATGCCTCAGCTTCTTCAACAAGAACAAAAACAAGCCAAAAAACATTTTCCATTTTCTTGCCTGTTTCGTCGTCTCTCACCCTATCTCTCTCACTCTCCCGCACTCTTCTGCTTTCGTAGTGTGTGCGCCTATTTCGCTGCCTATTTGTTTTGGTCTCAAATGTATCTTAAATTTTATTTTATTGTTTTGTTTCGTCTCGTTTCTTGTGTCTTTGGCTTTGCCACGCATCCTCCGCAGTCGCCTCCTTCCCCTTTCTGCTCTTTTCTCATAAAAATGAAAATGATTTTCACTGATTTCTTGTGCTCATTCTCTTCGTTCTACGCTGCCCGCTCGCTCTCCGCACAGTTGTCAACGTGGCCGCTTTGGATTTCCTTTCTGATAAGTCCGTGGAATGTGATTGCTGTTGTTGTTGTTATTATTGTTGTTCTGTCTTTGCTATTTTTATCGCCTGCCTCTAATGATGAAATGTCCTAGCTGAGGATAGCGGGAGTTACGAGCACAGTTGGCTCCTCCTGCTCCTTTCGGCTCTGTTATGTTTATCCAGAGAGTAAACAGCGCCAAATTTTATTAGTGACCGCATTTTGTTTGCCTTTTTAGTGGACCAACAGCTGTCGTCCGGCTCCGGCTCTTATCTGTTGCCTAATTTCGTCCTCTAAGCCGCTTTAAGGTGCCCAGATTTGCCCGCATTAAAAGTGTTTTTTTTCTTATACTCTGCTCCCAAATGGAAATGATGTATATTAGGCTTGTGCAATGTCAGTGTAAAGAATGAAGGTGAACCGGTAATATTAAAGATAGCGCTACCCAATTTTGGTTAAATTACGAATCTCACTTGGTCCAAAATAGGGTGAAGATATTTTCACCCCCTGAAGTACAATAAAAAGGACTACTTCAAAAAATAATATATGCTCAGACAACATCAGAAAACGCTGATTAATGAACTAGCAACAATATTTTAAGCTCAAAAAAAACCACCCGAAATTTAGGAAAAACTAAATTTTAAGGCTATAATTAAAAACTGTATTATAAGAACTACTGATGATCCTTTTGACAGCATTTCTATTATTATTATTGCAGCATTTTTGCACTGAAAACAGAGTATATAGCAGTCGGTAACTATCAAGTGCCACATTCTTACTTGTTTTATTTTTTATTCATGCTTTCCGAGGCTGTTTTATTATTTGTTGGGTTTATTACAGCGCCGGCTGCCGCTGCCCGCTGCCCGCTGCCCACTGCCCACTGTCCACTGCCCCTACGCACATACCTAAGTATATATGTATATACATATATATTCGTATACATATATGCACATATATACGATATATCGGTCAAAAGTTTGTGCTCTGTCCTTCTCACTCCGTTGCCATTGAGTGCTTCCGTCGCAGCGCTGATAAATGAAATCTTTCAGAGCCCAGCAGAGCACAGCACAGGCTGCAGTTTGTTGTGGCTTCTGAAATGAGCTTCCATTCAAGTGGCATACATATTACGGGTTTAAGTATTTATAACGGCTCTGATATTTTATTAGCGATAGCAGCTGGCGACGGGAGACAACTGCGGTCAGCAGGGTATACCCACAATTGTGGGCGAGAGCGTGGCTATGGCAGGAGAATTTTTACATGGAAACTGTGGACCCCCCAAAGATCGGAGAACTTATCATCACACTCATCAGATCACACCAGGCCAGGGAACGCAGTCAAAGGCAGCATATTGTGAGTTCAAAATAAAAAACATAAAAACCCATTTGTAGTACACTGAAACTTGTCATTACGCTTAGTTTTAACAACTTCTGGCTAACCCCATAGCGCAACGAGCATTACTTTTATGGGCTAGGGCTAGGAATATTTTCAGCTTCAGTTACAGTTTGAGTTTTAGTTCCAAGTTCAGCTTTTTACACCAATCCCAAGTAAGGAAGGAATACATCGCTTAATGCAATTAAAATAAGAAATGCTGGGCGCTCGTAAAAAGCCAAGTCATAACTTATGGAGAGTTGCGTTGAAACAAATTTGCATTCAGTTGTGAAACATTCTATAAAAAATAATAAATTTAATGTTCGACAATAAAAAAAGCCAAGCATTCGCATATTTTTATGAGTTTTGCGTGCTTCTGCGTTTTTGGCTCCTTCGGGGGAGGGGCAGGCAGCCTCGATGGGGAATTCTTAGCAATTGCTGCTGCAATTACAGTAAACAATCATCAGTCAGGCATTCAGTCAGTGAGCACAAGTTCCCGTCGCTGACATTGTACACAAGAGTCGTAAAAATTGAATACTTTGTGCGGAGCGGAGAGCATGTGGTGACTAATGCCCGGCCAGAGATTGTGCCAAACAGAGGCTGTCACACAATTTTTGGAGCTATCCGTATCAGCCAGCATAGTCATTGAAATGTCGAAATATACTCGTAGAAGCAGCATGCCACATCCGCTGCCTGATACAAGTTCAACAACAGAGAGACAGAAAACAAACCCCAGCGGCTGGTATAGTCTAACCCTTGTAACTCGCCTCTGTCCCAAGGTAGCAACAGAAATTCAATTTGAAAATATCAAACACTAAATCAGCATTAATTTTGAATACAATATCGAATACCCAAACGAGTCAGAGTTGGACTAATAAAATTAGAGGCTGGGTTCCCTAAGCGGCTTTGCCCCAACAAAAATCAAATTATAATATGAACGAGCAAGCGTCTCTTTATCCTTATTCGTTTTTTCATCTGTGTTTTATGCGCTGAATGGGTTTTTGTCCTAAACGAGAGAGCTCCTCGACCCTCAATACCATGAAATGCCAATGAGGCGTAGCACACAAAACGAAATGAAACGAAACGAAACGAAACGAGACGTACTATTCGGAAAAATATTCCTGGCTAATCCCAAAATGACAAAACGACATTAACGACCCATCAGCTGGCAATGCAACTGCACTGGAGCGGGAGGAGAGAGCAAGGGGAGAAGTAGATGTCGCGGACGGAGTCGAGTGCTAAGCACGTAGAAACACCTCACAGCAGGTCGGAGCAGGTCAGTTCGGGTCGGGACGGGACGGGACGGGACGGGACGGGACGGGTCAGGTCAGCGCACCTAACAAATTTTCGGTGCTAATTTATCTCCAAGATAGGGATTGCCGGCTTGAGTATTGCTCATTTGCGGTTATCCTGCGCATCATTATCGTCGGGGGCTAACGAACAAAACCCTCCCCTCCCCTCCACACCACTCCATCGTGTGTCAGGTTGAGTGTGTGGGCTTAAAGGGTCCTGTGTATGTGTGTCCTTTTCTCTCAGTCCTTTTGTGTGTTGCAAAAATTGCTGTAGACAAAAAAAAAGGGCGTTCATTTTGGCCTCCTGCTGTTTACGTGTAATTTTTCCCAGCATTTTTCTCAAGCCGTCTCCTTCTCTCTCTCTCTGCTCCCTCACTGTCGCACTTTATCTTCGTCTGTGTGTGTGCCTCTGACATTTTGAATATCCTGTCTATGACGCTGTCAATTTTTTGCTGTTACCTTTTTCTACTCCTTTTTGGCCTGCTACAAATCGCTTTGATTTACATAATTCTGCGCACAATTCAACGCATAGTTTTGCATATTTCTTGTTGTTATTGTCAGGTCTGTTGTTGTTGGGTGTTTGCATATTTTTTGACAGCTGTCAGGAAGTAATAAGTTGGAATTTCGCTCGCCGGCGCCTAGTCAGCTCCTGTCATTGACAGTTTCCGCAGCTCTCCAGCCAAAATAAAAGGATGCGAAAATCGCAGCAGACATTTTACAAATGTAACTGCCCTTGATGTTCCTGAGGACGGTTGGGAGTTATGTATAAGCGGCAATTGTAAAATATTTCACTGCCCTCTAACAAGCCCTAATATGACAGCTGTGCTTAAGGCGTCATTAGAGGTCTAGCGCCGCCAGAGCTCAGACCAAAGTTGATTTTAAGGATTAGTCGATGAGCAGCTTAGCGGCAAGTGAGGATTAGGCGCACAGGAATCAGGAGTAAGCCGATTTCAGCCAAGAGATCGCTTAGACTGAGCTGGTAGACACTCAAAACTTGATAAGCAGATATCAATAGTTTTCTAGAAGTCTGAAGATGGTTAGTTGGAAGAAAGTTGTAACAAAATATAATCTTAACTTGCAATTTATCATTATGATGATACAAAACATATATATTTTGATCATTAAATTTAGTATGAGGCTTCAGGGAATACTTATCGTTGCTAATTTTCTAGAACTAATAATATACACAACTGTTTTGGTTTCAATTTTCATATTTTTCCGATTTTTATTATGTATTCACTTCCTTAAGCCAAAACAACCCTAATAATCATCCCTATTCATTTAAAAATTAGATGAATATGATTCTTAACTTCTTGGGAAAATGAATATCGAACCTTTCTAACTTATTTTTTAAAAAAGAGGCATAATGGAATGATAAAAGTCTATAACTACATTTTAGACTAAACTTCGGAAATGAGTGTCAATTTATGAAGGGAAAATGAATTTGATTATGCCGAAAAGCGTTATTTTCCCGTAAGTTACCCGATGAATATACAAAGCCATTGAAAATTAAACACAATAAAGTATCAAAATAAAAAATTTATATCATTCCAAGAGAGATTCCGTTTAATTTGCGTTCTACCTTGTTTTAAAGGCTAATAAGAATTGTTATTTCGGTGAGATATAAAAAATTCAAACGATTTTCTCTGGGGAGTCAGAACAGAAGCAAATAAGTAAATTCCATCCTATGACGCACAATGGAACGAACACAATTCCGAAGGCCCTCCATAAATAGGTAACGACAATTGGAACAAGTGGAACCGTGGCAACCATAACACTACATCAAGCGCAAAATTATTGAAACATGCGATGCCAAGTAACAGCGGCAGTCACTAAACAAATTCAAATTCAAATCCAAATCCAAATCCAAATCCAATCCCAGAAACAACCGCACCCGCCAACAATAATTACCACACCAATCTAAACAACACAACAAAATTGTGCTGTGTTTATACAAAAATGAACAAAAAACAACTAGAAAAACTATCGAGAGTGCTTGAGTTGAGAGTTTTTGGTTAAAAGATACCCTGTACAAAGCAAGAGATGAACGTTTATAAATGAATGTTGTTTCTTTTTATTTGATAAAGTGTCAAAAGGCAATTCATAGTTTTTAATAAGTATTTGTTTAAATAATACTTATTAGAACCTACATACCAAATTTGATGTCTCCAGCTCCTCTAGTCTCTGAGATCGCATAGCTTATTCAAAACATAGACATAAATATATGGTAATCAGGAAAAGACAAACAAGAGAGTGTTTAGTGCTTCCAAGGACAACTGTTTTTAAGATGCTGTCTTTACAGGGTATACCTAAGTTGGGCACACTCAAATACAAAACGCAGCAAGTGTTAAACGCATAAAAATCAAATCGAAACCAAAAATAAAAGAATTTGCAACAAAAATAAACAACGCCGGGCAGGCGAACTGGCCAAGTGGCCAAGTGGCTACTCAGGAACCGCTACTGGGGTTTTGGGGAACGTGCGGGGGAGTGGCCTCATTAGCTGTTCTTTGGGATCATCTGGGGGTCTGTGGGGCCATAAACTAATCAGGCGCGGCATAAACAAATATATTTATTTGCGCCGCTGGAAAAATCAGTGTGAGAAAAGTTCGAGTTTCTGTGAATAATTCCAATTTAGGTTCGAGGTCTACGCGACCTTGCGGTCTCTCAATATCCAAATATATAAGTTGAAGTTGCGTGTTTCTGTGACTTTTTATTTTAGCACTTATAGGTTTAACATGCGGCAGGCAGGGGCAATATTTAATAACGGAAAGTGGCAAAAAATTGCTGAGCTAATTTGGCTAATTGGGGCTGGCAAAACCAAATAAATAAAAAATATATAAAATAGAAAATAGAAAATAACGCAAGTGATGCAAATCCGAAGCCATAAATAAATATACTTATATAGAAAATGTTCTAATATTCTGTTGACTTTGTTTTTGCAAATTTTCACACATCAACAGCTGCCAGCCAAAAGTAGTGGCAATTTTCTCATTTTCCATTCGCTGCGGATTTTTATGCTACCATAAAAAAAAATAAAAATAAAAATATAAAAATAAAAACAACAAATACCAATAGAAGCCAAAAGAAGGCGCAAAATTTTCGCTCAGAATTTTTATGACACTCTGAGGGCGCAGGGGCAGGCAGGCAGGCAGGCAGGCAGGCTGGGGCGTTGCTTGTTGGTAGGGACTGTATTGCCTTTTACCAGCTGCCCGCTGAAGTGGTGCAAAATTTACGAGCCGCGCCCCTTCTCTACCCATGCCCCCCCCCCCCTCCCCCCCCGCCACCTCTCCACTCCAGCGACCATTTTATTGAATTTTATTTCCTTTGGCAAAAGTGAAGTGCCGAAAGTTGTTATTGTTGTTGTAGCAGTAGCTGTTTTGTAATTTATTGTTTGCAGTTACAAAATTTATTTCCATGTTTTTGTTGTAAATTTACAATTTCGTTCTGTGGGCTTTTCTACTCAGCTTTTAGCAGGTATCGCGCCCTATCGCCTATATAGCATTGGAACCTTTCTTCTCTCCATCCTGCTTTCTTTCGTGCCCTTTCCAATGGCTTGATTTTATGTGTATTTCGTTTCGGGCTTCAATTGTTCAGCAATTGTTTTTATAACACCAACAAGCAGTGGATAAAGTAGAAGAGGAAATGCCAGAAATAAAGTTATGTAAATTCCATATATATAAGTGTGTGTGTGTGTATGTGTGTGTGTGTGTGTGTGTGTGTGTGTGTGTGTGTGTGGTGGCCAAAAGTTCGAATGTCAGAAGTCGGAAATAATAAAATTGAAGCGAGAAATTTTACTAGTGTTTGTGGCATTGCCTGTGGGCGGGGAGGAGGAGAATGGGATAGGTCTGGGTTATACAACAATATATGTATGTACAAAGTGTTACAACAGTTCGAAGACAAGTTTGACTTGGTAATTTGAGGAATACTACAAAAAAAGTAATTAAGAAAACGTGCTTGGTTAATTTGATGACAAAAACATACACCAGGGAAGATAAATATATGCTGATAATTATATAGAAATATTGACTTATAAATAGAATAGCGAAATATCCATTAAAAAATTCATAAATTTAGAAGCTATATACTAAGATATATGCAGAAAATATGCTTCATAAAATATGTACAAAATATTTGACTTTTAATGAAAATAAATTCTTTAGAACTTCAATATTTTTCAAGTGCTTTATTGCATTACTTTGAAACTATTAAAACGATTAAAGAAACTAAAAAAATCTTCTTTTTTTGTGTTTCCTAAAGCGAGTTAAGTTTATTGAATTAATATCATTCTTTTTTAAAATTCTTCTCCCTACTCCACCTTCCTCAGGGAGTCTATTTTAACATGCATTTAAAAAAAACAGTTACATACATATAAAGGCTTAACAAACATTTCGATTTTACATTAATATACATACTTTAAATTTCTTATTTATCTTAAGTTTTCTAGGTTTTAATCTATGTATATGAAAATGGCAAAACCAAACAGCTGGAAAAGGTCTTTAGAAGTTCGTTAATTTGTGATTGAGACAGTTTTAAATGATTTCAATAAAATTCTCAGCTCTAGACTTAAGTGGATTTGGAAATGACTGTTTTAATTAAGAAAACTTTCTTGGCTTATTTTACGACAAAAATCTTTCCCAGGGAAGATAGTTTTGGAATTTTATATGCGAATAGTTAGTTATTGGGAGAAATTTATATGTTTGTTATTATTATTATTGTGAAGAGCACATTTCTCAACAAAATCAAGAGTTGGCTCATTTTAAGCAGAAGGCAAATGTGGATTACTTTAAATTTAATATAGTTTAATTATAACAACAATAATGTTGATTTCAATCAAGTACTAATTAATACTCATTTATTTCTGCTAGAACAGCGCACTTTTAAGGATATATCAAGCTGTATTAGTATTTCAATTGCAGTTATGATATAATATGAGTTATGAGGAAAACTGGGAGGTTTTTTGCAATATTATGTTCAACAAGCTGAATTTAACAAAAGAAAGCACAGCATATAGAAATAAACTGGTTTATTCAAAATAGTGGGCAATTACTGTGCATCTTTGATGACTAGACGAATATAAAGGAGTTGTGTGATGTTCTAGAGCTGTCAAGGAATTTGGCAGCATGCAGGAAAGTTGTTGGGTTAGGTAGATAAGCTGAGGTAGTGGCTGGGATTTATGTGACAGGCAGCGGCTTAAATTTAATTTGCCGCAGCGACAAACTGGGAAAAACACAGTGAAAAGCGAGCGGCAAAGGAAAAGGCAGGCAGGCAGGCGGGGTAACTACTACTTTGAAATGCAGGCAGTGAGCAAACAAACCCAAAGGACAACGGACAAAGCCGGCAGAAAGGACAGACTGAGCTGGCAATTGTAACCAAACTCCACTCGAAACTCAACTCGAGAGTTTTTCGAGGTTTTCCTCCGCCTCAGTCGCAGCCGCAGCCGCAGGCTTCGTATTCGGAATTCTTTAATATGCGACTGGAAGTGGAAACTGAAAATGGTTTGGGGTGGCTTGGAAATGGGTTTGGGTTTGGGTTTTCAGTTTGGGTTGGCTTGGGGTCTTTCGCTGCCTGTTGGCGTCTCATAATTTGCAGGCTCTATTTCTATTGTTGCTGCAGACGCTTTTATATTTTATTAATAAGACAAATAATGAAAACCCGCTCGGCAGAAATGCGCTCAGCCGGAAAAATCATCATGCAGCGGACGCCAGAAGGCGGAGGAGCATTCTGCGGCCAATCTCAGTTTCATTTCCCGCCCGTCCAAATGTCCAAATGTCCAAATGTCGAAATGTCGAATTCACTTTCCCAGCTCAAAGCGGACTCAACGTGGCTTTTCTCTAATTTGTTTAATTTATGCAAAATGTTTGCAGCGCTCTTTGGGGCGATAAGCGCCGCTAATTTGTTCAAAGTTGTCGCAAGTTTTTCACGGCGCCAGTTCTGGTTCTGGCCGGTTATGAAAATCAAAATGAAAATCAAAATGAAAATGAGCTGCGCAATTTTCATTTGCCGGCTCACTGGCTCCCAAAGTTCTTCACCCTCGGCCAGTACAAAAGTGTATAAATACAGCTTAAGTGGCTTAAGCCAGATGGCTTTCTATCCAATATTGAATTTTAATCGAAATGAAAAACTAAGAATTCAATTACTTATAAATGAGTTTACAGTTCTATCGCAATTAACTTTTTCTTGAAACTGTCCTCTGTAAGTTATTAATTTGATAATGTTTTTTCGTATTTCACTCGAAATATACTTTCATTCTTCATCCTTAACTATCTAAAACTGAATATCTTGCTTATCAAATTAATCAAGAATAATCGTTTGCTATTTCAATCGAAAATTGGAATACAAAATCGATTCGGAATGAAAAGTAGCTGGAAATGGAAACAGGTCTGAATACTTAGAGTATTATTATTATATTAAAGTATCTAATTATTTGTTTTAAAATATGTGTAATCAGAAGATTTTTAGAAGATTGAGATTATCTCAGACACAATTTGAGTAATTAATAAAATTTGAATGGTTCAATTTGTAGTAAGGTATACTCAAGTGAAAGGAAAATCCAGACTGTCTTGTAATTTTAATTGATACAAACTAAAACGACTTATAAAGATTAAGGGCAGGTATTTTAAATTAGATTGCGATTGTTTTAGATTAAGGATACTACTATTTTTTGCCCAAACATTTGTGATTACATTACCTTTGAAAACATTTCTATAAAATTGTTGCGAAAAATTCTTCCCAAATCATAAATTCGACAATTCAGATCTGGTTAAAATTTAGGAAATATGTATTGTGTACACATTAAAATTTCTATATCAATAAAGAAAACTAGCTAAACAATTGTTCTTTATATTTGTTTGTTTAAACAGAATAAGAAATCAGCCCTAAGAGGGAAACTGTTTTACATAAGATTTCCAGATAAAATCCAGAATATTTAGGAAAATTATTTAATCTGTCATTTTCTAATGCATTATAAACAGAATTAGAGGGCAGTTCTCTTTCAGTTGAAATGCACAAAACTTAAGAATAAATCACAACTTTCATTCTTTATTATTTTATACAAATATTGTTATCTCCCACCCACGTCCCCAGTTAAATCCTTTCCCTTACACGAACATTTTATATTCATTAGGATAATGTTGAAAACAGAATAAATTATTATATTCATTTTTTCTTTTGATATATTTGTTTTCCCTTTTATAAGTTTGTTTGTTGTTTCCCTAATTTCGCAATAATTGCGCACACAAATGAGAACAGAACTAATCATGTTTGGACAGGATAGATTTTGCACAGATTCTGGGGTTTCTTATCGAGGGGGTTACGCAGTGACCAAGTCATCCATCCACTCATTAATTCATCAATTCATCCGAATGCGAATCTGACTCGGATGCCGGCTGATAACTCACCTTGTCTGCCGTGTGTGCGCTGCGCCGTTAGGTTGGCCGTGGTGTACTCGTAGTCGTAGTGGGGGGACTGTTGTGGGGCGGCGGCGGCAGCGGCGGCCGCTTGTAGAGCTTGCTGGCTCTGATGCTGGAGCGTTTGGCTGTGGTGGGGTGCAGCGGGTCCCCCGACGACCATGTGGCGTCCCGTCATGGGCAGGGTGCCGGGGCAGGGGCCGCCGCCGGCGTCGCGGCAGTCGAGCGTGGACTCATACTCGTAGGGATTCATTGTGGTCGACTCCAAAGGACATTCGTCGTCGTCGGTGTCGGTGCCACCGTCGTAGAGACTGTCCGTGTGACGGTATGCGTGATGCTGATTCTGCTTTGAGAACTTAATTTTGGCGGCTTTTGCGGGCCCAGAAAGACCGACACTCGGGACAGACAGAGATGAAAGAGATGTAGGAGGTGGGGGTGGGGGTGTAGAGAAGGTGCGGAAATTGAGGAGCAAGAATTTTTGTTTGACTCCTTATGGGAGCAGTTATTGCTGTTCAGCTTTTCACTTTTCTTCACTTTTCTTCACTTTTCTTCACTTTTGACTGCGCGCCAACATTTTATCCAATTTCCCTTTGATTTCAATTTCAATTTCAATATTTATTGCAATTTCTATTTGGAGCACATTTTGTTGTTGTCTTCTTCACTGGCGGGCGGCATTTGCCGTTTTCCTGCTTTCCTTCTGCCTCTCCTTCTGCATTCAAAATAACAACAACACCGCAAAATCACAATATTTGTAAAAATTTGATTTTCGTTTCGTTTGCAATTTCTTTTGTTGCCAATTTTTCTTGTTGTTGCACGAAAACAATTGATAATAAAAACACACGCGAGACGTTAAACGAGAAGGGGCTGGAAAGGGAGATTTAGGCTGCGACTGAGACTGGGAACACGAGTTAGGACAAGACGAACAATTGAAACACACAGGTGCGAGACAAGCGGTAAATTTGTGTACAATTTGCGTTTGCTTCACGCTTCAATTTCAAACTTGAACGTCGCCGTTCGACGGTCGTTTGTTGTTTGTTGCGCGACGGCCGCGTGGCGTGCGGGTCGGCTTGATTGCGAAGTGAATTCAGCGAGCGACGATTTCAAACTGAATTGCTCTGAGGCCAACATTTTCTGTATGCAGGCTGATACGAGAGCGGGAGCGAAAGAGAGCGCGCGCGAACCAAAGAGCGAGCGCTGTTATTGTTTCGTTCAGTTTCACTGCGAGCGCACAATTTTGAGTTCCTGCCCAGAGCGCAAGTGTCGTGGGAGGGCTTTGATGCTGCGTGCATTGTTGTTGTTTTACTGGTTTGACTACTCCGGATGTCGGTGAGCGCACGCTCTGCGCATGACGTCGCTGCCGACGCTGTCGACGATGCCGACGCTGGCAGCGCTGTCGACGACCCCACTTTGCAGAACGTCCGCCCGCCCAACGAAACTCTGCCGCTGAGTTTTGAAGGTTATAAAGTGCGTCAAGTTTTGGCCAAAGCTGTGTAGGGGAAATTTTGATATGTAATAGTGAAGTGTGTAGGGGGAAGGGAGGGTTCGCTGCCGTATTACGCGCTGTTGCAGCCGTTTCGTTAAAATTTATCTGCTGCTATTCAACATTGACAGTGTCTGTTAAAAGCGCTGTAATAACAGGCCGACGCACGCTCTCTGCGAATTTTACACTGACACTGTTAAGTACTTCCTTCTAGCATAATGTTGTTCCAACAGGATATGTTAATGTTAATTGGCCAGAAGGATACGATTTTCAAATCTGTTAAAGCAGAACAAGCCAATTTGTATTATATTTTTAGTTAAAAATTGGATTGCTCCACAGTTCCGACTGTTTGGGGGTTTTCAAATAGATAGAAAATCCAAATGAAATTATATTCCGCACATTGAAATGAATTCAAATTTCCATTACTTAATTACAGTTTTCAGTCACCTATGGATTCACTTAAACAAAGCAAAACTCACACAAAAAGCAGCCCCACCCCACACCAGCACCCATAAGCTGTCAACCAAAAAACGAATTAGAAACAACAAAAAAATTCTTCAACTTCATTAACGTTGCAGTAAAGTTTTGGTCCAAAAGCGTTCTGGACACAATGCAGCGAGAGGAACAACTGAAAAACTTTGCTTAGGAGCCGAAAAACGGGCAACGCTGATTCACAAGGGGGGCCGAGGGGCGAAAAGTTTAAAATGCTGACAGTGAAGTTGTCATTTAGCGCCGAGGCAGCGGCTGAGGCGACGGCAGAGGCGGCGGCAGAGGCAGCGGTAGCGGTAGCGGCAGCGACCAGGCACACTGTGTCCAAAACTCTGGCTAACGAAGCAACAGACAATGGGACAGGCCAAAGAGAAAGAAGCAGAAAATTGCGTTATAAGCAAAGTAAAGGACATTTCGCTAATGGCTTAACTTTTGAGCAGGTTTTTGGGGGCCAATCCACAGCCTCAGCATCCCCACACGCTCATGTAACGGAAGTTGTTGCTGAAGCTTTTTTGACAGCTTTGAAGCATCAGAAGAAGCAAAAGAAGAACAAGAGCGGCAGCAGGAGCAAGAAGAAGAAGACATTGCCAATACACGCTCTTTTGAAGCAGTGTGGCAACGCCGCACGAGACGAGGCGAGACGAGCCTGAAACTGAAATTATTTGCATAGGACTTCTTCTTCTGTCTCCCTTTCCTTACCATGCTTACTCCTTCTTCTTCTTCTTGCCCTGCTGTCGATGAAAAGTCAATTTCCTGTTGTGTGCAAAAATGCTGAGCATTTAGAAGAGCACAGCCCAGAGACTTTCCCAGACGAACTACACGAGCAAATCGCTTGCAACTGACACATTGCAAATTGTGCCACAAAATGTTGAGAATGAGAAAAGCGGCGACATTTGACATTCGCCCTATGACATTTGACATTCGACATCGACGCAGGTCACATGGAGTAATCAAATCGGGATGAGGAAAAATTAAAAATACATTGAAGCTCCCATTACGATCATTAGGTTAGGCCCACACTTCAAATTGTTTACAAAGATATGATTAAAATAAAATAAAATCATTCGAATAATACATAACCTATAAAACCTTAACGCCTAAACATTCACTTAAATTAAATTATATTTAATTTAATTTAATTTATTTTATTTATTTTCATCTGTATATACATATGTACATATTTCATCCCAAACTACTAAGCTCCCTTATAATTTTAATTTTAAGGTTATATTGTAATAAATACTAAATAAAAGAAAACAGATTTTAGCATGTTTAACAAGGGGGCAACATCATCTAGCGCTGAACTAGCTTAACTTAGAACTCAGAAATATCCTAGGTAGAGATTAAGAACATCCTCATATTTATAGTTGCTATAGAGGAGGCTTACCAATGTTTCAAAGGAGTCATGTGGCATGCGTACCTCAACCTAACCTAACAAATGCTACAGTAAGTTAAGACTATATTGATAATAATTTTATTAATTCTAAAAATTGAATTTTTTACATTAATTAAGGTGTTTTAGACCTTTGATATATGCCCACATTTAAAACTGTTTACAAAGATATGATTAAAATAAAAGAAAATATCATTTTAGCTTGTTTGAAGGGAAGTATACTCAGTAGTAGGGGGCAACAGAGTTTATCTATCAGAAATATCCTAGGTAGAGATTAACAACATCCTCAAATGTATAATTTCCATTTTATTTATCGAATTCTAAGTTTTCCACATCTCATAATATATATATATATATATATATATATATATATCATAACTTACTAGCATTATTAAAGTAGAAAGGCACAGGTTGGCAATACTCAAAAGAGTAATAATGAAATGAAAATAATTTCCACAGAGGAGGCAAAACCTCATCCATACCTCAACCTAACCTAACATACGTTGGAGTAAGTTAAAACTAAAATGATATTAATTTAGTTATTTCTTAAAATTTATTTTAATGCATTAATTAAGTTGCTTTAGAGTTAATTTTTTTGCATATTGAAATTTGTGTTCGCAAATTCGAAGTAAGTTTAAAAATTTAACCAAACATCTTTTTCTAAACTGAGCGGTTAACAGTTATAATTTAAGATGTAGTAACCCTAAATTTAAGCAACGTTTAATCGAAATCCACAATTATTTGTTGGCTTTTATCAGCTTAACTTTCGAGCCCAATATCAAATATCCTTGTTTTCAGGAACTTCCAATTTGGCCATCTGGTTTTTGCCAGGCATTTAGTGTAGTTGTTGTTATTTTGGTGTTGACTCTGTTGCAGTTGCAAAATAAGAAGTTGCTACCAAATTGACTTCCTTTTTGGCCAGAGCTCAAATTTCTATTAAAAAATGGCATCCTTTTCCGCATCCTTATCCTGCTGACCAACAAACAGACTTTGCACATTTGTTGCATTTCAGCTTCATTTTGCAATTACTCTTGCACTCTATCTCTGTCCCTTACTCACGCACCCATACTGCTGGTATCCTGTTAAAGGACAAACAACAGTGCGTTGTCCTTCCTTGCCTCTTGGCCTGCACTTAAAGCTTCAATCACGAAATTTGATCAGCACTTAAAAGCAGCGAAAGGCTTCACAGTAGAGTGACTGACTAAGAGAGGGGGGAGAGGGTCCAAAAGGATGTACAATGTCTTTAAAGGGATGCAACAGCAAGTGACCAATATTGTTGCTGCTGTTCTTGTTGTATTGTTGTTTTACCTCAACTCTTGACCCGAAATCATCAACAGCTTTGAACTCTCGAACTCTCGAGAACAACAACAACCAACCGTTGCGGCATTTCCTGCGTCAATTTTCACAGAAAATAAACAAAACGCAAAAACAATGAGAGAACGCTAGCTTTCGGATGCCGTATTGAAAATACCCTTGCTGAATTTTGAATTCAATCAATCCAAGGATATGCCAACAAATCTCATTTTTCGAGCGATCGTAAGATATATGTATGTAGCTCGGCTTGAACAGAATATGTAAAAGCTAACAAATTGAAATTGAAATTGATGATGTTGAAAAAATGTTCATACATTAAGTTATGATCGATTGTTGCTATTATATTATGGCTAAGATATATGTATATAGACTCATTTGATAAATTTTGGTCAAATTTAGCAATGATACCCAAACTTGGTGAGTTTGATTGAGAAAGCAAAGAAGTTTTTCATACAACGCATTTATCTGGTAATTATTCCAATGGCAGCTATGAAATATAGTCTAATGTTGATCAAATTAAGTGTACTTATAAAGACATAACATAACTTTAAATTGGTGAGTTTGGAATAGATTCCAGACTCAAGAAAAACAAACAATCCGAAAGGTTCTTAAATATAGTCTGTAAAAAACTATAGTACAGTTCAAAAATTGTACTTTAAGATTGGTAAGATTGGTACAAAATTTAAGTGCAGAATGAGAGAACAGATTTAAGGGTGCGATATATATATAGTAATCCGATCTGGCTCTAATGTAACATGTACTGTGTGTAACAAGTTCTAACAGCTCTAAAACTGAGGGTCTAGATATGTCTACATCGACTGTTGTCGGGATCTAGTATATATCATTTGTGGGGTTTGTCTGTCACGCATTTCATGGCATAATTATCATACCCTCTGGCAGGGTATTACATGGAACAGCAACAACAAGAACAGAAGCGGCAACTGAAAATGGCAGAGGCAACGTCATCCAATGGAATGCAGGTCATTTTGGGAGCTGCGTGGCATCAAGCGGCTCATTTTGCAGCCCAGTTGCTGCTCCATATACAGATATATGTGTGTGTTTGTGGCATATATATACATACATATGCATATACATATATATAGCATCTATGGCCATCGATCGAAACGCACGCAAAAATGTTCGCGCGGCATTTTCTACGGCCGGCATAAAAATTGAACAGGACACGGGCAGAAAGGACGACGGGGCACAGCGCTGGGTGGAGAGAAGGTGGCCCGAACTGACAATGACTGGCAGGCACTTTGTGCCCCGGCCGACTGACCTGCAACATGCAACATGCAACAACCCCCGCTCCCCCCCCAACTACCAAACCCCAGCCAAGGCTTGTAAGAGAAATAAAATTACGCGAGATATTGAATTACGCGTTTTAAATTAAAAAATATTTTCGCAATTGCATTAAACGAAAGGCGAACTAATTAAAGGGGATTTTTGCGCACTTCTCGATGCTGTCCGTTCGCCTCCCCCTCCCTCCAATTGCGCGGGAATGCAATTTGTGAGCTGCAAATGAAGTTGAAGTCGCGGACACAAGTGGAGGAACCAGAGACGACACAAAGGAGCAGTCGCAAGCACAGCCAGAATGCAGGATATTCAGATTCACACTCAGCTCTGTACCTCTCTTGTATAGGTCATGAACTCGTCAACAGCTTTCCATACCAAGCGATTTGAATAATCGTAAAAACATCAACCGCGGGCGCAGCTGATTGGGAAACAATTAGAAACTGAAACATAAACACGTGCACCGGACCATACACTGAGCAAAATCACCAAGGGTTTCCTTTCTTCCAAGCTATATATAAACACTATTCGAATTATATATTTTTTGTTAGGTAACTGGAAGCCCACGATAAATGAGATGTCAAAAAAATAAATAAGACAAATAAAATTTCCTATTTATTTATCTTTTATGCATTACAAATTTGTGTATAAATATATTTATTAAAGATTTTTTATACCCTAGGGTATTATAATTTTGTCTAGCAATGTGTAATGGACTGAAGGAGACGTTTCCGACCCAGCAAAGTATATATGCTCTGAATCAGCATGAAGAGCCGAGTCGATACAGCGATGTCCGTCTGTCCGTCTGAGAGAGTTTATTCAATCTGACTAAATTTGGTCAAAACCGGACCACTATATCACATAGCTGCCATAGTTTCGGGTGAAAAATTAGTTTTTGTATGAAAAACTTTTTGTTTATACAAATATTTCATCCAAACTAAGTGAGAGTCTTATTATACTTCAAATAGTTTCCTATAATTTGATCTAAATCGGACTACATGACTCCCATAGGAGCAATCAGACAAAAATTAAGTTTTGTATACAATTACTTCCTGCTAGGGTATAAAGTTTCTGCACATTTAGTTTTAAGAGTGTAGGGAGCACCTAAGTTAAGGATATTTATTATCATCCTTGATAATAAATAACAATCTAACATCATTAAAATTTGAGTTAATAATTATGATGTATTCTTTTTCAAATAAGACACAGTTTCAAATGCATTTTGTACGCATTTTCAAACGACTTTTTTCCCGAGTGTATCCCAGTTTTTCATTTTATATGCAGATCCGCATTCAGCAGCTGCCACTTAGACAAAGGACGATGTTTGATTGAAAGACTTACGAGCGGGCCAAGTACTCAAGCACTTGACGATGCCATTACCCCCGGCTGCCGCACTCCTCCAACTGCAACTCCTCCAGCAATTCTCCAGCCGCTCTCCGGGGAGCTGAGAAACTGCGGGCGGGCGTCGTCTACAAGCCAAACAAACAATGCATCAATCAATAAAGATTTCCGCACCTAATAAGCCGCAGACAAGCGCGGTGAGCGGAGTGTGGTGAGCGGAGGGGAGGGGAGCAGCTGCTGCTGCCGGGGCCATCATTGACGCTGCTAACCAATTAAACGGCAATAGTCGCCAGCGATGCCGCCGATGCCTTCGACCAAGGTGTTAATCGAATTACGACCCAGGGCAAGACGTCGCTGTCGGCGTCGACTGCGACTGCGATTGCCACGTCAACGTCAACGTCGCTGCATTGCTGCACTTTCAATGGCACGTGAAGTGGGTCGGGGATTGGAAAAGGGCAGCAGCTGCCTCAGCCACGACTTCATTTCCACTGTCAACGTAGCTGTCGTTGCTTGCATTTCCATATTTTCAAATTTGAATTTTCTATTTCGACAGAGTTGTCGTCGAACAGGAGCAGCAGCAGGAGCGGGAGGACATTACAGGAGTTGGCGCCGTTTATCAGGCGACACTTTGGAGCACTTCCCATCCCACTCCCATTTGTGACTGGTGGCTGGTGGCTAGCGGCTGCTCCGCTTCTGTGATGTGCTCGTAAAGAAAATTACACACATGTGTGGCTTTTCCACTGACTGGGAGCATTGCTTGCGGCAAGTAGGAGAAGGGGCGTAAGCGGTGGCAGCGAAGTTGAAGCTGGAGTCGGAGCTGGAAATGTGTCGCTTCGTTTGGCTGCATGCGTAAAATTTGAAACACGTTAATGTCTGGCTGCATTTTAGCAATTTTGTGGCGCAGACAAATTCACAAAGTGATTCGGAGGACTTACCAGACGCCAGGCAAGGGGTGCCCACTAGGAGAATGTCAGCTGTATTATAAAGAAGGGAAATTCATAGCAAAGAATTCAAGTACCATAATTATAACTAGTTTTCCTAATAAACACTTGATTCATTAACCTCACCTCACGTATATAACAACACTCTGCACACTGTAAATTGATTAACTATCAAGGTTTTAGCCTATGAGTTTAATGGATAAGGACCTTTCTTACAAGACGGAGGCAGCCTGAATGGAGAACCTGAGCTTGATTATAGAGAAGAGAGATTCAAAGTTGCATAGCAAAGAATCAAAGTATTATATTTTACTATAAGACTGTGAAAATGTAACTTCAATTCTCATCCTCAGTCGACTGAAGAGGGTCCCCCAGTCTTACAGACGACAGATGGAAGGAACTTGAATGGAGAAGGTGAGCTGAATTATAGAGAGAAGGAATTCATTTTACGTTTCTCCAAAACAGTAAAAAAATAGACTTAATTACTTCTAAGGTCTAAGCCTAGGCAATTGCCAGATGCCGACCTTCCTAGATCTACCAGAGTTCAGTCGAAAGGAGTCTAAAAGAAGAATGTATGATTAGATGGAAGGTATTTATCGTTGAATAGCATTCAAGTATATACCCAAATTCCAAATCAACACTTTAGCTCATAATTTCAGTGTCTCACCTATTTTCTAGATTCGTAAAACTATAAAAATGTAAATGCAATGACTCTGAATGTCTCAGCCTTGGCGGTAGTACCTGCCTTAGACGCCTGGCCAGGACCTTCCCAGGCGTCAACACGTGGGCGCTGTCAACATTGCAATTACGAAACAATTTCGACAGCATGTTGTACGAATTGGAGAACTGAAAATAGAGCTCTCGGCGGGCCCCACACAGGCGCCCCTATTGATCGTCATCGAGGAGGAGGCTGTCAACAAAAGATGAAAAAGCAGCGGAATAAAAGTTGAAATGGTTGGCATAAAATTATGCAGATGCAGATGGAGGCGACTTTACCGAATTCAATGCCAGCGCCCCTCCGCCCTACCGATGCCTGCACCCGCACCCGCACCCGCACCCTTCCTCACTTCCGCTGCCTTACTCTGTTGTTGCCACACACATTTGGCAGCCGTTTTCAACACCTTTCGGGAACTCACGCTTCATTTGCATGTAACCATGACACGACAACACATGGAGCAAAGACCGCACGACCACCGACGCAGACGCAGACGTCGCAGTCGCTGTCGCCGTCGCCGTCGACGTCGAGTCCTCCGGCTGTGCCATGGCAGCGTCCTCGTCGCGGTGACAGCGCAACCGAGTGACAACCGCAAAGTAAGACCGCATATATCAGAAATAATAATAACCCCAAACGAACGCCAAAACCCAATTGGAGCTTGCCTTTGGCCTGACAATCGAATCGTTGCAAATATTTCGGGGTGGGGGGTGCAGGGTGCAGGGTTCAGAGCAGATATCTTCCACTTCTAACGACGCAGCTGCATATTTTGTCAACAATAAAGGGTGTTCCCTTGCGTGACTTTTGCGACACCCTTTATAAACATGCTTATTGATGAAAAGAACTAATGACTGTTTTGTATATTGTTTGATTTGCATAGCTAAGAAATCTCCCTTAGGGAGGAAATTCTTAAAACTATTCTCTGGCTAAGAACACCCTTTATATGCTAAAATGCCAAAAGGGTTCGACGTGCAGACACTGAGACAGAGACACCAGGACACCAGGGGGGTTACCTAAGAACTTTAACGAATGTCGTCGTCGCATCGAATGCTGATGTCTGTCAGGCTAAAAGGTGATAAGCAATTCGATTTACCACCCACAGAAGTGCCGCCCCCAACAAAGTAGAAGCTCTTTGCGAGCTTTAAGCGTCACAGGATGCGCTTGCACTTGACTCTGGTAATTTACAGGTACGCCCCCAGCGGGCAACCCAGGAAGGATATACGAGTATGTTGGGGCGTTCCAATATAATTTGTAATTGTTATACGCGACATCAAACAGCTTGGAAGGGTATGCGAGTATGTAGTATATTTTCAACTGTTAGGGTGCGTATGGTTTTCACAGGAATTCATTGAATTAACTGAATACCTTCATAACAAACTGAGCTCCTCTGATGTAAGCCTGAATAGTTCCATTCCATGGTAGTAAACTAAAAGAAAACCATTGATACTAACATTTCTCAGTCTAGCATGTAATCAAACACGTATTATGTGAACGATTATAATTGAGTTAGCTCGAAAGTGGAACAAGAAATCTCTCAGTTCACTCCGCATTGTCATAATTAACATCAAGCACTATTCAATTATTTCTAGAAAATAAAAAATTGTTCTCTTCTCGAAAGAAAGTTCCGTTTTGTGCATTTATTTTTCACGCTTTTCCTTATGTCTGACATCTTTTTGTCTCGGGTCTCTCTCTTTTTTATTTACTAATTATAATTTAATTTGTTTATTCCGCGCTTTGGCAAATTGAATTTTCACTTTCTGTTCATGTTTCGTGGGGGCGTTGTTTACCTCTCGACTTCTCCAGTGAAATGCGTGGCTGTCATTAGCATAAGATGGAAAACGAATTGTGGAGCAGGCTGAGGGGCGGCCAGGATTAAAGAAGGACGGCAAAATATTTATGCAAATCCGTGCAAATGAGTAACAAGGCAAGTGACATAAGATGAGGCAATTGGTCAGCTGCGAGCTGATTGGCTGGCCAATAAAAAGTCCTAAAAACTGAGGAAGGAACCGTCCAGAGCGAGGCCATCTCTCATCAGTCTCCTGCTGTCAAGCAGCAAACCATTTTCATCAGGACATTTCACAGTTGCTTTTTGTGAGCTGCTGCTGTTCATCAAAAACCCCTCGACGTAACGCATAGGGACAAATGACCGAAGGCAGCAACTGCAGCGGCGATCATCAACAAGTTCATCAACAGGAGCCGGAGCAGGAGCAGGAGCAGGAGCAGGAGCTGGAGCTGGAGCTAGAGGAGTTGAAGGAGCTGTGGCATCCATAAACGTTTGTTGATTACCCGCAGCCTTGCCACAGTTTCGCCTGCTGTGCTGCTTAAAAGAGTAGGAAAAAAACTGCAAGCTATTTGCATTCGCCGCTGGATCTGTTACACTCGAAGAGTCCGCGACGAATCCGCGAGGCCACGTCGATTTTTTCCTCCCTTGGCTTGTGGCAAAAGAGGAAAGTGTTTGGCAAAAAAAAGTGCAGAGCAACTCAGCAAAATGCCATTCGAGACCCCCCCAACCCGCCACCTACCAGTTTCCTGCAAAGCGCCACCTGAAGCGCATTAAATCCACACCTGGCTAGCTGCCTAACATCATCAGGGTCCTCAGCATCCTTGCCATCCTTCATGGCAAGCAGCAAAAATTCAGAAGGGGATAAAATGGAATAGAATTGCAGATTCATTTCACTCAGCGACGAAAGACGAAGGAAGCCAGAGAAAGATGATGTCCTGCAGAATGGCTGCCAGCATTGTAGGTAACCTTTTAGTGGGCTTATATTTTTCCTAGTTGCCTCGAGAAAAAGCACAACAAAAAGGTCGAGACATAATCCCCGAAAAAGTAGCATTTGCCTTGGATTGCATCTTAAGGGACATTACAAGCAACATCCTTTCGTTGTTATCGATTTAATGTACTAACGATAACGATTGCAGGGTCAATTAACATCGAGGGCATAAAACGTTTAAAGGTCATTAAGCACATTAAAATCGCATTCTCCGCTTCAGAGTTGTAATCAGTTGCGTAAATGATTTTAAATCAATAAAAATGCATTTGTTTAACGTGCAACTTGATTCAAGCATAAATGATATGGCAATATTTAATTAATGCAAAATGCTTTTACAGAAATTGACGCATTTGCAAATTAAATAAATACAATGTCACGCATAACAAATAAGTAAGTAAATAAATAAATAAATAGAGGAAAAACAACTGGCTGTAAAACAGTCAAACAAAATATGCAAAAATAATATATAATTAATTGATAAACGGTTTTTAACTTGTTAAGTAATGTTCTGATATGAAAAATTACTCCAGCTTCAATTGCAACTTATTAGTTTTCAAAGTTAGATACCGGAAGGGAAACTTACTTATACAATTTCGTAGGATAGAAATGTAAAGATAGAAATCGAGAAAGATATGAAAACCCATGGGAAAAGGAAGGTACCTCTTATATTTCGTATTATTTTCTTTACTAAAAATTAATCATGGCTTTTCTCATTTTAATTCCGCTTAAGATTTCGAAATTCCTAGGTGTTCTGAATTCCGGAAAATAAATATCTGATCTTAATTAAGTGTATTTGAGCCGTTGAAATTAGCACTATCCGAACGTAAGCCGAAGCTGGAAAATTGTTTGGTATTTGATTGACGAGTGATAATTAGAATTGAAAATGATTGGTGTAGAAAAAAGTTCGGAAATGGGAACAGCCCTGAATGTTAAGTTAGTATAATACTTTTATGACATTCGTCGAAATTATACCTTTTATTATTAATGTTTAAAGCATTTTTGAAAAAATTCAGACAGAATTATTAAATATTTATAAAACTGCATTGAAGTAGTATATATTTTCACTATTTTTTTTCAGAATAGTTGCTAGAATCTATTATTTTAAATGCCAGATACAAATATTTTTTTCTTGACAAATAAGAAATTCGATTTGTCTTGAGATTTTCCTCATCGTGGCTGCTACACTCTTAGCAACTTTTTTCCGTCATCCTCTGTCATACCCACCCCACAATCCTCGTCCTCATCTGATTGGCCTCCGGCAAACTACTTTATCAGCTTCGGCTTTTCTTCTACTTTTCCTTTGCTTTCTTGTGCTTTTTTTCTTTTGCTGTATTTTGTTCACGCTGCCTTGCGGCAAAGTTTGTCGCGTCACTTGGCCCGTCTGTCTCATCATCCGCGTCCTGCAGTCAGCCGCCAGCATCCTGCAGTTAGCATCCAGGATCAGTCTGCGTGTCCTGCGCGACTGCTGCTTGCTGGCTCACAATAAACCACTTTGCACAGCTACTAGTTTTATTTTTTCTCATTCTCAAGCCAAATTGAATTAAAATTTACATTTTTAATCATTTGTGTAGCATGCGACGCCGCTTTAATTTATTGCCCCATCTCGCTCGCTCGCCCGCCCGTCCTTTGTCCCGTGTCCTGTCTCTGTCCTTGGGTGTCCTTGTCTCAGTGCAATTCATTTGCCAGTTGTCAGCCCGTCTCATTCGCCTCGCATTCGCATTTAATTAGTGTGAAAAGCGCAAATTATTCGCCTCTTTTTATATGGCGCCTCCAAGCGACTTGTCTACCCTAATTGGCTTAAAATTAATAATAATTATTATATGTACTTATGTTGGTATTATCATTATGCCTACATGCTGATTGTTGCCACACGCTCAACTGCAGCACGTTCAACCAAATGACTTTTCATCGCCCTCCTCTTAAATGGGCACTCGACATTTTCTTATTTCTTATTTCCATTCCGCCCTGCATGATGAAATGGGCATGAAATTTGCATTATTATCTGCAGTTCTTAGCACCTCTTTACTCATTTTTGATTTCACATTTCAGTCGGTTAAATGCTCTGCAGCTTGACGTTACGGTGCACCAGGTGAACTTAACCGAAAACGCATTGGCATTGCTACTACTTATATAGAAGACGAATACAATAAAAGTTTATAGGTGAGCGCAACTTGAAAGTATGAACTTTTTATTACTCAAGAAATATGTGTCTGGAATGCTGAGCTCTTCACCGGGAGACGTGAACAGAGTCCTGGTTTCCCGATAAATAGTTAGCTAGTTACACTCACAGTTAAGTTAAATCTATTACTAACTTTGGACTTTGTCTAACATTTCGACCTGATATTTCAAATATCACTCGGGCTATTACTGTCAGAAGAAAGAAACTTAACTGGATGCTTCGTCCTTTCTTCAAATGTTGGTTATTCCTATCTGGACCTAGGCATTATGAATCTGAGGTATTGTGGCCCAGTCTAATTCTACCTCTTTGGCTCTCTTATTGGAAATCCTCGTACAAAAGTGAATAATTGATGATTATGTGAATAAGATATTTCGCATAATGTAAACAAATCAATTCAGTGTCAGCACAAACTCTTTGAACTACAGTCAAATTTAAAGCTCACCTTGAGCCTTTAACCTGTCATACTATTTATTCGCAAATTTAAGACACACAATATATATTTTAATACTGTATCAATTACGTATAAAGTAGTTGGTGTATTCATTATATGTGCATACACTTAACACCCCGTTCGGAGTTCCCCCAACCGGATAGGCTCTAAGCCAAGTGAGCACTCATATGGAATGTTCTGAGGGTTCTTTTAAGACTGGTTTACATCCGTACTCGCTGCACATCGAATATTATCTGTCAATTCACTGTCGAATAATTGTTTTATATTTTATTGTCTTAGTTTTATATATTCTGTTGTGGTTAACTTCATAAAACTCTGTTCATTATTTATCAATAAATTATCTACTGCCAGATATTTCTTTTGCGTTCACACAAGTTCGAATAAACTCTGACTCTTGCCAGACTAAACAGCAGCATATCTGGCAGCCCTTTTCACTTAGCACTGGCAACAAGAATATCCAACGAATATTCGACTAGTGTGTAAACCAAAATGTACACTGTCAATTTTGGAGCATTTCATTTTAGAGTTTGCAATATGTTGCCAGTTATTCAGAGTATTGTTGTTGCTATTGTTGTTGCTGCTGCTGTTTGCCACATAAGTGAAGTTAGTTAATAAACTTAACGTTGATGAGCAGAGCAGCCCCTGGTGCGGGGGCATCGCAAATTGGCATTCAATTGGGCGACGGCGGGGGAGGGTATTTGGGCCAGAGTAGGCCCGACTGCCAAACTGACGGACAAACTATACCCAACCTTATTGTTGTAGCTGTTGTTGTGTCTCTCGTGAGCGCAAATTAAATGCAAATTCAATTAATTTGAAGCAAACAATTTGCTTAAATTAATTAATTCAATGTGAATCTAAAGTGCTTCCAATTTAACGTTGAAGAGGCGGACGCAAAGGGGGGCGGCGCCCTACTCTCTCGATGGGTGTGTGTGTGTGTGCGTTTATCGAAAATTATTGGCATGAAATGTTTTTGGGCAACACATGAGACAGCTTGGGGGAAGAGGCAGGGCAAGAGTGGGGCAGGGCTGTGGGCTCGCTGCTCGGCTAACCGCAAAACCCTGGCAACTCTGGCGTATGCGTAATTTGCATTTGCGTTTCGTTGCGTGCATTAAGTAAACTGTTCACTTGAAAATCAACTCTAAAATAAACAGCAGCCACCAAAATGCACACAAATGCAAATACCGTATGTGTGTGTGTGTGTGTGTGTGTTGTGTGTGTGTGTGGGTGTGTGTGTGTGTGGCAGCCACAGCGCAACATTTTTGGGCCGCTTTGAAAATGGCTCTTCAATGGTTAACCAACAATAAGGCAACAACTGCTGCAAAATTCAATGGCTGACGACCATTATAGTTACCCAGTAACCACATTCCCCCCCCCCCTGCCAGTCCTCTTTGGCCCCCTCTCCACCGCTGCACTAACCAACCGCTTGCCATTTCTACAAGCAATTTTGTTTGCATTTTATATTTGCCAAGTTTTTATCGCTCGTTATTCACGTTCGTTCGACAGAGAGCAGCAAATTATGCGCTTGATTAATATGCGTTCAATGTGAAGTTAAGCCCCACCCCCCAACGCCCCAACCATCAGCCTTCCGCCCCCCGCCCCGCAGCCCACTTCGCCGGCAACCGCACTGCAATGCTGTTTATATTGATAGTTTAATGTGTGTGCGATTGTTTATTTGCCTGTGTTGTTCGAATTATTGTACCCTGTATCCGTGAAGTGGATAAAAGCAGCCAAAGCTGAAAAACAAGCAATGCTGCTATCGATAGTATCGATGGTCTTTTTTTTACAACCAGGGATCGTAACAGCTATAAGTAATATGTGGACAAATTAATTATTTGTTTTTAAATTTGTATATATTTATTATCAAACGAGTTTTCAGCTTAAGCAAGCTGTACATAACTTTTTAGGCATTATTTCTTGAATTTATTTAATGCTAAAGAAATAAAACTTATTTTTGGTAATTATTTGTATCCTTACAAATAAAACTCTTGAATTCATTTATTGCGCTAGAAATAAAACTTATTTTTGGTAATTATTTTTATCCTTAAAAACAAAACTTACTTTTGAATGTATTTTTTCGCGCAGAAATAAAAAATATTTCTTGAGTTTAATATTTCGTAGAAATATAACGATTATTTGTTGATTTTTATAAATACTTTGCGTTAAAATAAAACTCATTTCTTGAATTTTTTTTTCATTTGAAAAAATATTAAATTAATACGGCATTGTTATTACGTATTATTTGAAGTATTAGGTCGAAAAATAACAGAAATTTTGTATAATTCTGAAGCACATTTTTATTTAGCATTTTTCAGATACGAAAAATACCAAAAAATACCAAAAAATACCAAAATAATACCAATTGCAGTATTTTCTAAAATGGCAGCAAAAGACCAAAAATACCAGTATTTTCCTAAATGTAAAAAAAAACAAATACCTTATTCAAGCCGAGTTTTGAATGGTAAATCCTCAGTTTCTTTCATATTTATATTTCTATAAAGACATCTTTTCATCCTAGTATTCTTATTAATACCCAGTTATATTGTCAATTATGAAAATCATTAGGGTATTTTCCAGTCGATCACTCACGACTGGCGCAGGCAGCGCCCGAAATGGCCAACTGCAAATTTGCGCAGGGCAACTCAGCGAATTGTAAATTATTGTAACTTTTATGAATTTACGCAAATTTAAGCAGCTAAAATCAACAAACAATAGCAACAAACACTTGGAGTGCGAGCATAAGTACTTTCACAGGGTGGAAACATGCACAATCCAATCAATATTTTTTTTCATAAGTATCTACATACAATATTATAAAGAGCGAATGAAAACTATGGAAATTGGAAAGTTCAGATATCATTTTCAATGATTAATCATGACTTTTAGCTCAAATAAAGCTTTTCGGAAACATGTCACAAAAGTCAGGCCAACATTTTCACTTTCGCTCATGCAAAACTGGAACTAAGTTGAAACAAATACAGATATAGATACATATATTTGTTGAGATACTTCTGTCTGTGTGTGTGTGTGGGACAAAGCGACCTGGCTGCGATAATAAATTTTAAATCATTTGTCATTTGACGCATTTCGGTAACGAGCCAAGACGGCGGCACCTTCGGCAGAAGGAGACACAAGACTCTCAGATACAAAGCCCACAAGGCACTAAGACTCCAGAGAAGACAATGGGTTTGCCGATAAACATCATTTGTTTTGGTTGGGCTTTTATGAGGCCACTGCCAGAGGGGCACTGGGTACGTAGACGGGGACGGGGACGGGCATGGGGACGGTGAGGTCTCGTTTGTTGGGTCAGTTTTTTTTTTGGGGGCCAATCTATTGACAAATGTCTCTGGTTGCGCTTTAATTGCCACAACAGCCTCTATGCAGAGTTTTTCCTGTTTCTTCTCCAATGCTCATTGATTATATCGCTTCTTATTGAATATACATACAAATTATTGTTTGTAATTTTCAGTTTAAGCTTTTTTCGGAAAATTTTTGAAAACAAAGTTCTGCTGATAACATCGTTTAGCTGCGACGACGACCCCAAAAAAAGAACAGCAGCAACAAAATATGCGTTGCATGCATCCAAGTGGAGAGCTGAGGAGAGAACCGCAGAGCTAACTACCCAGCAACAACAGTCTAACTGTAGATTACTTGTACTCATGTTGTTATTTGCATACCCTATACCATAATATAAAGAGAGTATGGGTTGTAAATTTGTTATTAAGAAACCGAAGTTTTAAGAGATTATCTTTCGTAATTATATATAAAAAATATTATAAATATTTTTATTTAAGTCTTCCGCTCGAAATACTATCGCGCGATACTCAACATTCACTTCCCTCAGTGTTACCGCCTGGGTAGAAAATAAGGTACATATAGGTTAGGTTAGGATGAGACGCCAAATCCCCCACCACAGGGGACTCCACATAAACCATCATATCCTTAGTGGTACCGTAGTACCGATTATAATCAGCTACACGGAGAAATATTTATTGTAGTTCTTGAAGCCTATACCAAGCTCAAGTTTATTCACAGGGTATCTTCTGGTCCATCCCTTTGGCATTATTACTTGTTGGTCTCCGAGCTGGCATACATTTCTTGATTGCTTGTTGCTGTGCGATTGTTTTTACGATTTATTTTACTACTTATTGTACATTATTCTCATAGCTGATAGTGAAAGATGGAAAAACAGAAACGAAACCTATAAAAAATTTGTTGCTTGGCCTTTGAAGCTGCGTTCCCTCCTAATATTTTCCCCTAGCAATGAAGTGAAAATTGACATTTCCATAAGTCGGCGCTGTAATGGCGCCATAGAACCCAACTAAAAGTACTTAGTTTGAGTCATTACGATAATGATATTGTTATCGCCTCTTGTACAATACGAGTACATAAACTGAATATTACTTTGAACTGGGGAACAGGAAGTTTGAGTGTATACTGCAGCTCAGTGTTCCTATTTAAGTATTAAAACAGACGTAGTTTAATAAGATAATCAACATTAAACTTACAATCTTACCCACCAAAAAGCCACATCACAAAAATGAAGATCGATACTTTTAAGTTAGAACTTGGCATGAGACTCACCTGCAAGTAAAAATAATTGAGAATAATTAATATTTAGAAATGACTGTTATATTAATATTAACAGTTAGTTTTTGAAGATAACCTAACTAAAATTGGTTTCTTATATCAATTTAAAAATAATGTTTATAATGTATCAATTTTATTATTGTTATTTTTATGCTATACCATTAATTCTTGAGAATCACAGAGAAGGGCGACAATAGAAGTTTTACCAATTAGGCTACCAACACCAATAGCCTTGTCAAAACTTTACCGATTTCCATACAAAATGTCTTATTGGTCATGTATTGTTCTCTAAATTAGCCTGGAATTTACATTTTATTCGTATTTCAAAACAAAACTTGCGATTTTTCCTACCTTACACATTGTAATCGATTGGGGGAGTCAAAGTTAGTATAAAACCTTGTTTCAAAACTTGGAAACATTGCTGCATGTGTATATAACTTCAGCACGCCAAGGATAGCCGTTCTTTCTTGTTTTTTTATTTTTTTATAATTGAAATATGAGTATTTCGTTTAACAAGAAAGCAAGTAACATTGTCTTAAAAAATCTCAAGATTCTTGCGCAACTGTCAGTGCAAGCTGCATCTGGAACTGCCTCCATAAACAGTTGTTATGGCCAAGACCTATGCCAATTAATGTTTAGCTCACGCACAAGTTGCGTTTGTAACCTGAGCTTAGTTTGGCATTTTGGCCCGAATGCCACACAGGCGACAAATATGGCCAAAATGCCAGCGTCAGCAGCTGCCCTCCTTCAGCCGCGTGGCAATAATGAAAAAACGGCATCGAAACCCATAATGGCTCATTACGCGAAGTCTGATGAGACCGGATCTGAGTGGAAGTTAAACTCGAAGTTGGACTGGCTGACTGGGACTGGCCATATCGCGGCAATGAAATCGCGCCCAGGTCCCCCAAGCCCCCAGTCCCGACACCCGATACCCGATTCCCCGCAACCAAACTCTACTTATTAAACGCTGCTAATGTGCGCATGCGCAGCGGGGCGACGGCAGCCAAGATCGAGGAGATATGGCCAAGACGACGACGCCGATGCAGGCTGGCTAAATGCCATTTGGCGATTGCTTGCCTCTCGACCAGCTTGGCAAATAATATTTTGCTTTTTGGGCCCGGTGCAATTATCTAGAGACCCACAAGCTTCACACTCGACTTGACCCTTGCGTTGAGCGCTGCCCAATCTGGCCAGGCTCCGGACCAGTCTGTGGGCCCGGTAAGGCCTCAGCTATGCGACTGGTCGTTTTAAGCACCTTCTAATGCTGCTAATTTCCAAACTGTGATTCGAGCCGCGTGATTGTGCCCCAGCAGCACCCCTCGAGACGCTAGAGGTGGAAACAATCGATGCTCATATCGATAGTATCGATAGCGTGTTTTTATTAGCAAGTATTGAGTAGTGATGAAAAGTTATCGATAATTTTCATAGATAAATATACTATTACTGAGTACTGCTAGCTTATAGGAAATCTTCATTAATTTATCGATATATAGATATCACTAGTATCGGATTATATTCAACTATCGATACTCCCGCACTGGCATAGCTAATAAAGTGAATTACTGCATCGTAACTTTTCGTATGCATATAAGTAATACCCACAAAAATCCTCAAGGCATATTTGAGTCTTATCGGCACTATCGATAGTTTAAGCTATCACTATCGAATTGCGGAACTATTCCTGCTTTCCCAACTCTGTCGGATATTTAAATGGATTATTACATCTTAAGCTTTCCCCTGTTTAGTAATCTTGTTGTCTTAATGCCTTATACCCTCAAAAATCTCCAAGGCATATGTGACTATTATCGGCACTATAGATAGTGTAAGCTAAAACTATCGAATGGCGGAACTATCCCTGCTGTCCCAACTCTGTCGGATATTTAAATGGATTATTACATCTTAACTGGTCCTTTGTGTAGTAATCTTGTTGTCATTGTGGTCTATACCCTCAAAAATCTCCAAGACATATTTGACCATTATCGGCACTATCGATAGTGTCTATCGAATGTCGACACTACCGCTGCTCTCCGAACGTCGTTGGCAGCTGCGTGTGTTGGCGTGAAACGTCGACAATTGCATTGGAATGGGGGTTTGGATTTGGATTTCTTGCTTTGGCGCTGCAGTTGGAGTTGGACTCGGCTTGTTGGGCAGCAGTTGGGTAATTGGTATATCAATTGTTCGCCGCATTGTTGGCTGCTTGCTCGCAAAATTTATGTCCATTTGGAAATTTACCTTTTTTGTCACCGGCCGTTTGCACAAGAAATTTGCCTTGTTGCATTTGTTGCCAATGCTGTTGCTGCTGTGGCGAACAAATTGAATTTGCAATGCAAATAAATTGTCATTGAAACGCCCTCAGTGGCTATGGCAGCACATGACTGAGATCGGCCAACAATGACGATTTATATGGGCAGGAAATGCAGCTTGATCTAGATTCTAGGCAGCGGCAAGTTTCTGGGACCACCTATTATATGCCACAGTACGATAAACGATTCAAATCAAATTGAATGATTCCAAATGACGCCCGCAAACAAAGAGCAGGTCCATAAATGACGCCAGCTCGATATGTCCAAGGGCCATAACAATTTGTGAGCCACTTTAAAAGCCCAACGAGTGGTTCTGGCTCAAGCGCAATTATCGACTCACTCAATACTAAAAAATTATTTAAAATAGAATTTATCATAAGTAGAATGCATCATAAAACTGGAACCACTTTGTCTTTGCATTTTACGAGCTCACTAAAATCAAAAGCTGCGTGAGCTATGAGTAAAAGAAATACGAAACAAGTATGAATGGTCTGAACTAGAGTGCTCGACTAGAAGTTGCCCCGTATCCAGGAGAAATATTCTCTTGGGTATGTGACAATTTCAATTTATATTTATTTTTAAATACAAATTAGGGATAATACAAAAATCTCCCGAAAATTTCTTCCCTGTGAAAGGCTTTTGTAGTTTAACTAATCAATAAATTTTCGATACATGTTTTTTTGTGTTTCCATCGATTAGAACCATATAATTATGGTTTTTCAAAAATGTCATAACCCTTATACTTGTACACAAAAGCGCTCGCTTTAAGCTGCTTGTTTATTATCCGATCATTATGAAATTTGTAATATAGATTAACAGCATAATAAAGTATATATGTTCTAAAGATCAAAGCATTATCTTCAAAACTGAGGTTTTAAAGCGAGTTTTTCGACTTTCGGGAGTGCGGATAAAAGTCCAGATGGACACACTTGGCTAGATGACACGCACAGTCTGTAAAATACTTGTACACCATTTTAATATACCTTCTTACCCATTTTTAATGGATACAGGGTGTGATCATAAAAGCTATAAACAGAGTCTGAAGTAATCAGCAAGTGGAATGGGAGAGAAATGCAAAGGTTATCGCCATGCGAGGCGACTCCACAAAGTTGTCGCCGTTGTTGGCGTCGTCTATCGAAAGCTGCGCCTCCACATCCTCATACTTCCCTGCCAGAGCCCATTGAAGGTTATCAATTTGATGACAGGTCAGCCTCGGTTTCTGTTTAAGCCTCAGCTTCAGTATCAAGCTTTGTCTCGGTTGCAGTCGCCGCTGCTTCAGTGGTTTCCTCTGTCCAATTGGAGTACTTATGACTAAGCTGGCAAGTTTCTGCTTGACCCCAGCAAAAGCAACAGAAACAACAACAACATCAGCCACAACCGCAACCACAGAAACAACAGCAATCGCCTCATGCAATTCAGTTTGTTTTGGGTTTTTGCCTTTTGCGTGTTTAACTCAGTTTCATTTTCAAATTCATTGCACGTTCTACAAATTTGAATATGAACGCAACATATTGTTGTTGTTGCTGTTGCTGCCTCAATCTTGCAGCAGCTGCGAGTCCAATGACTCAGTTCCGAGGCGTTGAAAGATTTAATCGTGCCGCAGCGGCCGTGCCCCTTAAGCCCACTCGATGCAACGTTGGGGCAGCAGCTGGCGGGGGGGCAGTGGCAGTTTTTTTGATGTAAGTCCAGTTTTTAGTGTGGCATGCCAGGCATGTTGGCTCTCCTCTTTGTGTGTGTGTGTGTGTGTGTTTGTGTGGCCTCTCCTAGTATTCACTTCATTCATTTGGTTTCCGTCTCTTCTTATATCTCAAATGAGAACAAGGCATTCCCAAAGAGCACGAGATCTATTCTACATTGAATATTTCAGGTTCGACTATTTATAAACAATTGATTTCCTTCAATTCACGCAAGTGCGCACAATTTGTTTATACAAATATGTTTGCGAATAAATTGAGATGCTTCTTTGGTCTTTTGTTTAAAAGTAAAGTTTTAAAGGTATTGCGGCTTGTTTTCCTGGAAATCGTATGATATTCAGTACTTAATTTAGAAAAGCGAAAACATAGTGCCTCTGAGTCATAATTTCTTTAGCTATGATTCTTAATCTACCAAGCACAAGCTGATAAAAATGTTATTAATTGATTATAATTAATATTAATAATAATAATAAAATTATATATAAAAGTTTTTAAACTAATTGCTTTGCAATTTGTAGCAATTTGTAGGATAATTTATTATTTTCATTAATTCACAGTAAAATAATTACAAATGTGTATTTGTGATTCTCCTATTATTGATTACAATAAGGAGTTCAGACTTCATTGCCTTTTCTGACAAAGTACTTAGATATCTTCATCAAACTGATAATACCTCAATATCTCGAATCCAAAATAAACTTGACCTGCGCCCGCTATACACTAACCTACATTCCAAATTTGGAGTGTCTAGCTCATATAGTTGCTGAGATCCTTGCGTTCATACGGACATATACGGACGGACAGACGTACAGACAGACGGACATGGCCAAATCGACTTCTCTTTTGATATTGATCAAGAATATATATACTTTATAGGGTCGGAGATGTCTCTTTCTACCTGTTACATACATTTTCACAGATTTAGTACCCCCTTTTTACCCATTTTATGGGTACAGGGCGTAAAAATACTATGAGAAAATTTATGATGAAAATCAATATTTAATCATAATAAATTCAAGTTAGTAATGCAAATCCAAGTAAATCAATATATTTTGTATTTATATTTTAATTATTTATTTAAGTTAAATTAAATGTTTAATTTTTGTTTGAATGGAGGGAAATTTGATGGCAATTAAACACTGTTAAAATTAAATTCGAATTAAATACTAATTTATTTTTTTAAGGTAAACATATTTATGCTTGTTTACATAATTGCAAAAACCAAAAATGTTTAATTTTGGGGTTATCTATTATTATCTAATACAAGATAGAGACCGTATAGATTGCCGCCACAAAATATTTATGTATTTTCATGATAATTAAAATAGTGAAATTAATTTGTTGACTCTACAGAAGTTCGAAAAGAAAAACCGGCTATTATTTAAGCCATATTCTTCAAACGTTTTCTGCAAATAAATTTTGATCATGCTCAGAAACAGTTGTGTACGAACACAGAGAAGTTATTTTTGATAATTATAAAAGCACAAATTGAAACTTGTTAAAGCACAATCAGTGATTAGTAAAGCACAATCTGTGATTTACTCAGGGCATAAACTGTTCCTTAGCAATGGTTAAATTGCCCATAGGGCAAAGATCTCTGATCAGTTAATCTAAGCTCGATCTTAAGCTTAATTTTTTACAAAAGTTGTGTCTAATTGTACCCGAAATTCTCTCTGTGTATTCTTTAAAGATATTAAATAGAATTGTATTGTGTTACATTTAAACTTGGCTCAAAACCGCAGGTAAAACTGTTCAACTTAAAGCGTAAAATATTTAAATTTCCCCTTCTCAGTATCAGTGTGAGCAGGACACCCGGCAACTCGGATACATTTCAGGTACACCGCAAGCAGCAGCCACATGATGATAGCTCGGAGTAGAGATTTGCGATGACCTCATCAGCAGTCCCCAAGCAGCAGGAGCTGAACCCTAAGCCTGAACTGCTCGCTGTCAAACACAAATAAAAATGTGAAATATGAAAAACTAAATAATGAAAAGTGTTTTCAGCAGCAACAGCAACAGCAACAGCAGCCGTGTGGTGTGAAAAGCGAAATGAAAATATTATGGCTGGCAAAAGAAAATGCACAACAAGGAGCTGCAGGAGCTGCAGGTGCAACCCAGAAGACCGGCAAGGTGACATTAAACCAGCACACAGCCAGCTGAAGACGTTACCAGCTGCTGCTCCTTCTGCTCCTTCTTAGGATGGCTTACTCGGTTGCCACATGGTCTCCGCCCGGAGAGCAGCCAGAGCTTCAAAGCCAAGCTGGCAAATGTCAACACAAACAATGGCACAGCTGGCCTGGGTAGCGGTAGTTGCTGGTATCCTGGTTAAACCTACACTTGGGGGGTGGCAGTGGGAGGGATGGGGTCCTGTGTCGCGTTAACCCTTTAGCCCGTCCGGCGCTTAGTTAACCTTACTGATGTGTCTGATGTGGTGGGCAAGCGGCAATTGCAGGTGCACCAGGATGCGAGTGGTTGATAACAGCAGCAGCAGCAGCCTGGCCGGGCCGGGCAGGGCGCTCGCGTCCTGCCGCATCCTGTGTCCCTTTGTCGCCAGCGGGCGCCGCCGCATGGAATTTTGCAATTTCTTTGGGATTTCGAAATTGCTTTTTCTACTTTTGCAGCTTGCGCGAGCATCGCGCCAACTTTTCATCTGCCAGGCCCACCCAATGCCATCAAACTTTAGCGCCGTTTCACCTAGGTGGTATATCCTGCCCCGCATCCTGCTGCTGCGCATTGTTGGCCTGCGTTTCTTTTGAGGCCAGCGAGAAAGCAGAGAGAGAAAAAAATCGATCAAGAAAAATGACTTTTGTGGGTTTTCGTAATTTTCATTGCACGCGTAATTGAAATTTTCAAATTCCTGCTTGCATTTTTCTTTGCCCATCTCCTGCCGAGTGCTTATCCTGTTGCTTATATCCAATTTTATCGGCGGGGCGGCAGCAAAAGTGGAATTTATATGATGATAAAGGAATATATCGCCGCCCACTGTCGCGTGCTCCTGGCGCAGGATACGCTGCCGCAGCTGCTTTCATTATTTGTCGAAATTGTGTTAATCTTTGAACTTTTCGAGTTCGAGGAAAATAATGCACAAAGCGTTCAATGCCGGCGCTGATAAATTGATGGCAATTTAAACGACTGCGTTAGGCGCTGGGCAGAAGGATATGAGGGCGGAGGTAACTAAGTATTTGAGCGCTTTTCGATTACTGGATTGTGAAAGTATGTTCACAGCAAGCCAATCAAATATGCAACTAGTTATGAGCTGTAATGGTGAATGGTTTGGCAAGCAGCTTGGATGGATTGTAATTCAAAGGGTGCTCTCAAGGAAGCTCCTGGCCAAAGCCAAAGCCAAGGCACACAGGCACACTAAAACTGGAGCATTGTAAATCCCAACTAATAATTTTGTAACCTTATCTGGCCTGTCGCTGTCACAACAGCAGCAAGCACTGCAGGAAGGTACTGAAGGACACTGGAGCTGGAGCAGGGAGGGCAGGCCACAGAAAATCGCATATCCCACAACGATAATGAAAATGTCACACGAGCCTCGCATTTTCTCATCACCAGCATCATGAGAAGGACGACGACGACGATAACGCCGGAGACGGTGTCTCCACCTTTACAAGCGACCCAGTGCAGAGGGACGGGAGCCTCGTCCTTGCCGTCGTCCTAGACTGATGTGCGAGTGCAGTCAGCAAAAGGAGCCCAGCAGAAGCAACAACAGCAATGGCAGGCAACGACAACGTTGACAACAACATAAAGGTAAATCCTAAATAATGCGCTGTGCTCACTTCACAACACTGAACAAGGACATCGCAGTCGGAGTCGCCGCTGCGTTGTGGGAATAGCCACGTCAGAGCAGCAAGCATAACGGATAACCAACACAGAAAGGACTGGGCCCGCAAAAATCAGCAAGAAATGGAACTCGCAATGTCCTGCCAAAGCAGAAGAACGTATGCCCTGCTATTAGGTACAAAAAGGAACCAGAAATAGACAGGGAAGATTGGATGTAAAGCTCAGGATTAATGGATTACTTTATACTGGCTATACCGACAAATCAGAAAAACGTCTTAGGAATAGATGGGATCCTCCAACTTGCGTTTGATGATCTTTTAAATTCTGATATTACCAAAACTATTGTCGCTTACCGAAAATTAAACTACTTATTATAAAATCTAAAGTTGTATATAAGTGAAATTTATTGTGATCTCAGCAATTTTAAGGTATGAAACTTTGGTCACACTTTAAAGGCAACTAAAGAAGAACTTTAAGCTACATTTTTCATTTGATAACTCGCGGAACTTGAAGGATAGCTTAAAAAAGACGTCGGAAGGGAATTTTCTCAGTTCCAGCGGGATTGGCATCAAATTTAGTTCCTAGAGCTGGATTCTAGCTCAGCTGAATCGGGCCAGAAATGAGCTGCAGTTCCAGTTCCAATTGGCACAACTTCAAGGCATAGTATATCCCCAACCACAACCTTCTGGAAGCAGTGTCATTGCCAGAAGACAACAAAATCCGCTCATTGTCATCGGCTGGTGCTTAGTGCTGGGCAGGTGCTAAGACAGCAAAACTTGGCTCTCTCCTTCGAGTACTTGCCAGGACATTTTGCGGTTAGCTTAAAGTTCCAGAGCAGGCCAAGTACTCGTCGTACAAGACGATTATAGTTTTGCCGCTGCTGCTGCGGACAGACTTAGTGGCTGCCGTAAGTTCTAATTTCTTATTATTAGGCGTGGCCCAGTGGGGGCGGGAGAGGAAGGCTCGCACAACCGCACAAGTTTGCTGCTGTGGCATAAAATTATGGCACAACTTGCGACGCTGCATATGAAAATGGCGGCTGGCAAATAGTTTGGACAAACTATTTCTTTGCTTTGCTGCAGAGTGTAGTTGTTGTTGTTATTGTTGTTGGTATTGTTGTTGTTGTTACTGCTGCTGTGGTTGGCTTTGTTATGGAGCGTCGGTTTTGCTTTTATGTCTTATGGTTTGTTGGCCGCTCGCCTTGCAGATTGCAATTGCAGAGCCTACTTTTTAGGGCCAGTGCGCAAAGTTTTGCATTGCAGTCGGCAAGACGGGATTTAATTAAAACGGGCAATGCCAGCGAACGGAATCCGTAAGCCAACAAACAGCATAAGCTGGCCGAGAGATGTGTAAGAGCTAGTATCGAGTTGAATCAGAGTCAAAGTTGAAGCGGGCCAACTGTAAAGGTGCTTCGGACTATGGGAATCAAAGAATGAAAGCCAATTCATCTGTCAAATTAAACAATTGCGCCATGAAGCAAGTGAAGCACGAGGCAAGCGAGCAAAAACTAAGCACCAAACAATGACACATTGGCAGCCCAGAGAGCAAAGTGAAAAGTGCAAGGCAATAAACCAACAACACACACACACACGCTCACACAAAATGCCAAAGAAAAGCGAAGAAAATTCACAAAAAAACTAACGAACGGCTTCAGCTGCACAGTTTGAGCGGAAAACTCATGAGGATGCGGCTGTGTATGGGTTTTGGGGGAGGCTGGAGGTTGCAAACGGGGGAAAACCCAAACCCATTATTGTTTCCATTTAACTTACAACATTTTGCACTTTGGCCAGCCATTGAAAATCAGTACCAGGAAGACATACGAGAGCCAAAATAGATCAACGGGCGGGCTACTCCAACTACTCCAAACAAACAAAAAATGGCTAAGAAAATTGTGTGTGAAAATGAAACTGATTGGAAAACTACAGACTGAAAAGCGGCCAAGAGAAATTGATGCATCCAAACAAATACAACGAGAGGTTGCGGAGTAAACGAAGCTTCTAAAGTGGTTGATGGACTGAAGAAATAGTGGTTGTCAAGATCATCTCCGGTTCTCAAAGTTGGTTTTAGAGGTGGATTACTGCAAGCTGTGAGCTGAGCAGAAGAATTAATTGAGCAGATGCTGATTAGTATCCTTTTTTAACAACTGATCCAGGATGATTATAGTGCAAAGTGTTGATTGAGTTCGATGGTTGACGTGCTAATTTTTGAAAGTAGATTACTGGAACATATGAGCAGAATAGAAAGCTATTTATCAGTTCCAATTTTAGATACTCGAAGGAGCTCCTTTTCTATAGCAAGGCGCATATCCAGCCTTTCCTTCCGGAATATTGAAGTGTTGCCCATATAAACTCTGTTACTAACAGTTGATTTTAGAAATAGCAAGGAGCTCTCTTAACATTTCTTAGAAAAACTGAATGATTTATTTTATTTCGATTTAAATTTTAGTTCCAGTTTTAAATACGCGTAGCGATCCCATTCCTAGAGCTGTCCCAACTTTAGCTACATGAACATTATTATCATGAACGTCTGTGCCTGCAATGCGTCTCTGTCTCTGTCTCCGTCTGATGTCGCGTCATGTCGCCTAAGGGCCAATGGGTGCCGTGCCTGCGCCTGTCCCCATCCCCATCCGCATCCCCATTTCCCCACCCACATCATAGAAAAGTTGCACCGCTTTCATGACAATGATGACGGCGTCTGTTTCCGCTTTTGACGGCGACGCCGCCGCCATTTTAGGCGCTTTCTGTGTAGCTGATTTCTGTTATACGCTCTGTTCCCGAAGCTTGAGCGGGAATATTGTGTTCAGCAACTTTTCTAGACACTACTACCGAGCTCATCCAGAAAAACCAACACCCAATTGGGGTCTATTATTGAAATTTTTGAAAGCGTTCACTTCCACTCTCTTCCAACGTGGAACAATTCATAACTCCTATAGGCTTATAGCTAGGGTCAGAAAATTTGGTACACGAAATACTGATAGCCTTCTTGAGTAATTGGACCAACAATATTTTTGCAACGTTCACTCTCTCTCAAAAAAAGGCACAAATAGGAAAGAAAACAGCCAAGAGATTGGGAACAGATTATATGGCAGTCGGGAGCTTGTTTCTTCAAGTCTCTTACTTATTCTTTGTTCCTTTTTTTGGCCTCCAGCATTTGTCTCGGGCCTACAGTTTCACTCCTTTGCGTACACATACTATGTTAAATTTTCTGTTTGTTGTTGCAACAACTACAACAAGTTTGTTGCAGACAAACGTCGCCAATGTCGTCGCACGTTGTGCAAACTTTTCCACTTCATTGCATGATTGCAATTTTTACGCAAAACAATTTTATTTGATTTGTTTTGTTTTGTTTGCAGTAGAATGTTTCACTGTACAATTGTTGATTGTCCCAAAGGTTGGGAAGTTGGCGCACCATTTGACAATCGTATAGCAAGCTCGAAGATCTGCTTTTAATGAAAAGCGAAATGTTTGCTTAACTAAAAAATAGAAAAGACAAGCGATGTAAATTGAATTTTAACAAGAACAGCTTATTTATTAAATGCTACAAATTCCTTGTGAATCAGATCGATCCATCATTTTCAGTACACTTTCTAACTAAATTTAAAATTTTATAATTTCGTACGCCTTTTGATGAAGTTTTTCTTTCTTTTACCCTTTATTGTTGCACAGCCTTACACCTCCTTAATTCTTTATTCATTACGACGCTTTTATGTTCTCCAATGATTTTGTACGGCTTTACACTTTCATATTGCACTGGATGGAGTTGAGATTTTACCTCTTTTTTTTTGGATATTTTTTCAATTTACATTTTCTCATTTTCATTTAGACCTTTTATTCATTGTTTATTTAATTATCTTTTGTATTGTCAAGTGGCTGATTTTGTTAGGTTTGCTTCTTAAGGCGTGTGGTCTGGCAAGAGGACAGTTTTCGGGTTGGCTTTTAAGCCGTTGTAAAAACGGGGTTCCATCCCAGGAATTTTCACAGAATTTTATAGAAAGCTTTTGAATTTTAAGCGGCACGTGCAAGTGGAGAAGGGTCTCTAATGGATTAGGGCTTAAATTAGTGAGAAAACTCTTTGATACTTAATTGATAAACCCTTGAAAATGTTCACTGAGTGTGATGCATCCAGCCTTCAATGTATTGACCTCTGGTAAGACCTCGGAATTCACTGTTGAAATTCTCTTTAATCCATTAAAAATTCCTAGGCAAACTATTTCTGCAAACTGAGCAAATAAAACACTAACAAAAACTCAACGAGCAACTAAAAAGTAAATAAAATTGTATAAAATGGAAAACAAGCAGAGAAAAAAAACAAAGCAAAAGCACAAAAGCAATTTAAAGCAGGAAAATTACATACACAAAAAATTCTCACTCGGAAAATCATTAAAATGTCTGAAGGACGATGACGACGATGAAGACGTCGAGAATGGACTGTGGCAAGGGGTAGGACCATGGGTCTGAGGCTAAAAGATGCCCGGAAATGTGGCAACAATTGTAAATAAAACTGAAAAACAACAACAACCGGCTCTCCGCCCCCTTGCAGAAAGGATGCAATTTAGAATAAAAGAGCATTAAAGTGAATGGCAACACTGGCGAGAATGAGGAAATTAAAACAAGCCGAGCAGCTCCCACAGAATGTGGGTCAATAGGCAAACGGCAGGTGGGCCCAGGTTCGCGCCAGGACCTATGCCAAAAGTTCTCTCAAGTTTTGGGCTTTGTTTTCCGGCACGGCTCGAGCCAAATTAAATTTTCACCAGCCCTTTCAAGGGTTGAATCAGGGCCTAAGAATCGGACTTGGACTTGGACTCGCACTCGGACTGGGAGTCCTTCTGGTTGCATTGCCTTTTTACGCCTCAAAACTTTTTTAACAAACATATTCGATTAACTGGCCCCGGGTACGGGTCCTGGTCCGGGTCTGGCTGGATCAGGGGCGGGGCAGCCCGGCCCTTTTCGCTGCTTTTTCTCTATTTATCGAAAACCACTTGATTATGCAGGCTTATCCTTAGCCCTAGCCCTTTGCCGGCTTCTTCGATGTTTTCCTTTTGCCTCATTTCAATTTTTTCCTGTTTTGTTTTCTGTAATATTTTCTATTTTGGCTGGCGCACTTTTCCATGACCCCGGACTGGGGGTGACACAGGGGCAGGGGCAGGGGCAGGGGCAGGGGCAGAGGCAGAGGCAAAGGCAGAGGCTTTGGTTTTTACTGGAGCGTGAAAATTTGTTTGCAAATCCTTTCGCTTTTTCGACTCGTGCAATATTTATGATTTCCTGTCGATATTTTTGCTGGGCTTTGCTTTTTGTTTGGCTATTTCTTTCGAATTCTGTTTTATTTGAAGATTGCTAATTTATAAATTGCATTTTCTTGTAAGCTTAAAATTTCATTTAGTTTTTTTTTTTTTGGTTTATCCCAAAACACAATATTATTATTTCTTGCCTCGAATCGATTTCGGCCACTTCGTCAATTATGCTAATTGAATGAATTGGGATTCATTAATTTATAGCGTTCCTTATTAGATTTATTAAATAATTAATTTTGATTATCTTGATTATTGCATAATAAACTCAATTATTTAAAGCAAGCTCTGAAAGTGCTCCTTGTCCCCCTCCCCACCATTCCCTTTATCCCTTACAATCCCATCCTTTCGCTGGCATACATAAAATAAACTTGTTAAAATGCAAACATAATGCCATAAATTTTATTTTCTTTGTCAGCAGTTTGCACATTTTATTTGTTTATTGTTATTTTGTTGTTGTTGCTGTTGTTGTTGCCGTTGTTGTGTGTGTGTGTATCAACAAAGTAAGCTCGGCTTGTAAATTAAATTAAATTTATTATAGTGGCAGTGACAGTGTGTAAATTCTCCGGCATGCTGGGTGTATTTTTAAAAGGGTTATAAAGTGCATTAAAAAATTAATTTTTATATAGTGGCAATTTACAATAAACTGATTGAGATACGAGTACACGAGCTCTGTAAAAGTGCCAACAAAATTGTGAAATAAAATAATTTGTTGTATTTTTTCGCACAAATAGTCTGTGGTCTCTTTGTCAATAAATTTGTTGAAAACCGAATCAACTGTTAAATATTCTTGAATAAATATATCCGTAAAATAGTGACACAAGCTGTCGAATGTGCTATACGTTATGCAAAGTAGTTTTTATAATCCATTCAGATTTGAGTAATGACTAATTCGTCGGTCACATTTCAAAGAATCACTGTCATAAAAAGAACTGTAAATGTACTCAAATCAAAATGTACTGAAAATGTAAATGCGAACGACGCGTGACTAAGCAATAAAAAATTACACAAAAAACAATTTCCAATTCAATTACGAGAAAAAACCAAAGCCGGAGAAAAGAAAGCCGTACGCATTCGAAATGCTAATGCGATTCTAATAAATTGTCAAAAGAGTTACACAAAATACTACATAAAGCACCGAGGAGCGCCACAAAAACTGACAAGGAATGAATTAGAATTTCAGACAAAGGAATGTCATAAGCGGGGAGCCCAACAAAAAAGAAAGAAATGGATTTGAATACAGGCAACGCACGATTGACAGCCGAAGAAGACAACGACAACGACAACGACAACGACAACGACAACGACACCGAGGTCGGGTAATGCAATTAGACACGCCCAGTCGGAAAGAAAGGGTAGGGGGATCCATGACGAAGCCACGCACTAGCTGTCAGCCAAGACAGCCCCGACCAAAAACGAAAAACCACCGAAACCAAACCTAAAACTCTCGCTTATCGCTCGGCTTTTATCACTTGCGTAAGTGAAATGCATTAACCACAACTGTAAATTTCAATTTCGGGGGTCGCCACCCTATGTGGCATCTACCAACTGCACATAACCGTTATGTGCACAAATTTAATGATCTAATTACTTGCCATACAGTTCTTCTTCCTGCTCCCCTCCATTGCAACACTTCATCGAGTGCATTGGTGCTCTTATCTTGGTTTTGTTTTAGCTTTATGATATTGCTTTTATACCCTAGCATTGTATACTTGCATTTTGTCACAAGATGTGTAACAATGGAGCCCATTCAGCAGAATAAATCGCTGACTGAATTCCGCTGAGTTGCTAATCGGTGAATGTCTTTTTTGAACGAGTTAAATTGTAATTGCACTGTTTAATCTACTTTGGTGAGGAATATACATACGTACTAATGTGATTCAAGTCCGCTGACTAAAGCAGCACCATATTGTTTGTGATTCAAAGCTCACAGTCACAATAGACAAAAGACAGCGGAAATCAGTCAGCGATTATTTCTGCTGAACAAGGGAAATAATTCAATGCTGTATCAATCTTTGAACAGATTTTCAGAAGCAGTCCATACCTGTTTTATATAAATTATAAAATAGACCATATAATTTATTTGTAGATCGGTAGACCTTAATGAAAACTTTTTGTTATTATTAAAACCATTTACAAAAGGTTTTTATTTTATATTTTAAAGGTACTATAAAAAATCTGTATCAATGATTCCGATTGACGCAATTTCCGCAAGAACAGAGAGTATGTAATCTTCGACCTGCATATAAAAAGTTTCTCGTTATTTCTTCAGCCTTGTTGTCTACGCTTATCGATTTCTTCTTAATTAATCGAATTGATTATAGTTTGAAATGCAGTTTAGCATCGCCATCCCTTTGTTCGGCTAGTTGAGTCAAGCCATATTTATGAGCAACACAAAAGGCGGAACGGTCAAAGTTAAGGTTCAGACATGGTATAAATATTTCAGTTCTAGTTATAGATTGCATCTCAGATATCTTTGAAGTGCCCATATAGAACTGAAAATGAATAGACAAGCAGTAACCGCGTCTCCACATGATTTATGTCAAACAAAATGTTTTCCCAGCAGCATCTTTAACCCATAAAAATCAACCCAAACTCTAGACTGGGCTAATTTGGTACATTTCAAGTGTCAGCCCGAAGAAATCAATCAACAATTGACAACAGTTGATGAGACAAAACTCTGAATAAAAGACAACGACAGCAACAACAACAAGAACAAAAACCATCATAACAAAATGCGGGGGTCACCCGCAATGTGCATTAGCATTTAGGACAACTGTGAGCACTGAAAAACAACCCAAAAAAAACATAATGCCTAGATAATGTAAATGCACAAAATTGTTGAGCAGATGACGCGGCGACAAAAACAAGCTAATTTTGGAAGCGCCCCGAGTCCCGAACCCGGCTAGAAGGAGAAAACTAGTCCCGGTTCAGCCGGCATCGTTAATCATAATTGAGGGGCTGAAAGGGTTTACGATAAAACCAATTGAAAAGAAAATGCAGCGTGTAAGAAAAACAACTAAGAGCAATGCTCCAGCTCAGACTGCTCGACGTGGAGATATCCTATACTCTAATGCATAGATATAAATAGATTTAAAGATTAACAAAAGATTATAATAATAATTATAATTCGTGTAATTTGACGACGTATGGAGAAGAATATCTTAAATTTGAAATAAAAGGTATACGTTGGGTATATGAGAACCTACATACCAAATTTGATATCTCTAGCGTTTATAGTCCCTGAGATCGACGGTTTCATCCAGAAGGATAGACAGTCGAACTCATCTTTTGATGGTGATCAAGCGGAGATGTCTGTTAAATATTTTTCAACTGCTCGATTATACCCTTAATTGTATGAGTATAGGGTATAACAACGGCAACCACTATGGGGACGCCTTGCCACACGATTATTGATGGAGTCTGATGCACTCTGGTGAGTCTGGTGAGTGTAGAGCACTCTCGAATTCTCTACGATAAGGGCAACTGAAATGAAATGCATTTCGGGGAACAACTGCATTCAAAATTATGCATTGATAAGCAGCATGCCTCCAAATGGCAGCTGGGAAACCATGCAGCGATTTTCCGATTTTCAATTTTCCACACTATTTGAAATGCATTTGATATGCCAGTGGATGGCGAGGCAGTTGGTGGAGAGGGAAAAGTGACTTAATTTCTTTTATTGCCGCCACTTAAATTGTTAATTGCAGCCGTGTGTTTAGAGGGTGGAAAGGGGGCGTATCTGCCGTTCTAGCCACACATATTGAGTTTCACATATGTAAATTAGTTTTGATTTCGGAAAAGTAAAATAAACAAATTGGTTTTGATGTGAAACAGGCTGGCAAAAGGAATATATGTATACATATGTGTAAGTAGAACGGGCATCATAAGTGCGTGTGTGTGTGTGTGGGTGTGTGTATGTATGTGTGTGACTCATATTTGTTTGCTTCGGCCCGCATTTGAGTGTAATTTTACATTGGAACAGCCAAGGATTCAGACAGAATGAGACAAAGAGAAAGAGAGAGATCGAGCGAATACAGAAGGACAATCAGACACTTGTTAGGGGATTTATGTTATGTAGCTAAACCGCACAGTGTGTCAAGATCTTTCTATATAGATTTGAGAAAAACTCTTCAGAATATGAAAATAATAAAAATAAAATCTACTTCTTAAGAGGGTTAAGATTGTAGTTATCTTAGACTGTTACTTACATACTTACTTAGGTATATTTATCTATACCATGGATGAGAGGAAATGTCTTTAATGATACTCTAAACTTTGAGAAGTCTTGAAATGTGCAAGTTTCTAGTTCCCTCTGACCTCTGAAACCTGTTAAGGCATTTTTCCATTTGTCTTGTACTTAAGCAGACTAGATTGATATCTAATGATAAGGGATTGTGTCAGATAGGCTTAGAGTTCAAATTTTGTTGTCCACTTAGACGATGATCTTCTAAACATTTCGGAGTACGCTTGGATATTACTTAAAAAGTATTGTTGATAGGAAAGAAACTATCGGTATGACTGGAAAATGTACGAGATTGGAGTTCTATTAAATAGTGTTCCTTAAATCTTGAAAAGAGTAGATGTAGATTATTGAAAAATAAATGCAGTCTCCGATCAGTGCAACTAATTAAGGAATTCTCATAGCATTCGCTCCACTGTGCAAGTGCAAGCGCTGAAGAAGGAAACTCTTCCAAGTACGCTGGCATAAGGAATGCGCCGCCTGCAGACGGCAGGCATAAAGTGGGAACGGGGCGAGGACTGTCGCTTGTTTGCTGTAAGGATAAAGCAGGAAGGATTTTTTTATTATAATTTCTTTGTCCGCTCTCTCGCACAACATGTGTGCGCTGAGGATGTGTGCCCCGGGGGTACGGGGTCGCGGTCGGGATAGGGCTTCTGAGGTCTGTGGCATAGGCAGCCAGGCGGCAGCATTTCAAGTGCGGCGGGGCACAACACACAGGAAACTCGTATGCAAAAAGTGCACTTGAAAACGCTTCTGTTTAGCCCGCTCGGAGGTTATGTTTATGTGGCATACAAATACAAGCAATTTGAAGCACACATTTGGGAACTGCGTCCTTTCAGCCACATATTTACACAACTGCAATAATATTTTTGCTGTCGCCGGGCTGCACTTTTACTTGCAGGCGGCCAAAAGGCCAAGACGCTTCTGAGAGGATACACTGCGGTTTTGGTGCCAAACTGCGCAGCTATTGAAAAATTTATATGAGCTATAAGTTTTTGCTCCTTTTTCTTATTTTTTTGCTCAGCGAAAGTGATTTATGACTGCGAGAACTGCGGCGAGACTTTGTCGCCGTCTTTGTCTGTCTGTCCGGCTAGTTAGAGGCGAGTTTCCAGCTCCAGCTCCAACTCCCAGAGGAGCATTTGAGTTTTGGCTCCTGATCCGTGTGTTGTTTGTGCCAAATGTGCAATAAATTAGTGTTTTGATTTTGTGCATTGCCGGAGAAGTTGGCGCCGTCTCAGTACCCTATTCCTGCCAGCTGCATGTGCGAAAACTTTTATCGTTTGTCGAGTTTTTAAGTTGCATTTCTTATTCATAGACAGAGCGACAAACTTTAGACCATTTCACAAAGACAGACAGAGAGAGAGGGTGAGAAAGTGAGACCCTGAGAACAAAGCCATTCAACTGTGACGCCATGCAATGGCATAAGGAGTCGCTTATTAAAGATCTTTCAAGCCTGTACTTAGTCCGGAGTTTGGGTCTCGCCAACGTCTGTAATAAACACTTCAAATTACGAGTGTGAATACTATGTGGCTGGGCTTGTTATGCTTAATTTAAGGCACTTTTCAAATGGCCTGAGTGTGCGGCTTGTTAACAAGCGTGTCGATGCGAGGATCACACACGCAGCTAGGAACAGATTTCAGAACAACTCTAGCAGACACTCCGATCGTTGAACTTACCACCAAGATGTATTGCCAGAGTCATTACATATTCATATTAGCTTCATGTACATACCTGAAATGAAAAGAATGAAAAATGTTAAGTAAGAGAAGAATACTCCATCTATTGCAAAGGGGTAAGGGCAAAGGGTATTCACGATTGGCGGATGAATTCAAAAAATGGCAAATATTTGAATTTTTTCGGTCAGGATGAGTTGCAAAAATAGATTATAAAGCGTTTGTCCCAGAAAACCCTTTTTTTAAATGAGTTTCGCATAATGATAGATGAAATATATGTACTAAAAGAATATCATTGTGTAAAGTTTATCAATGTATACAATTTTTATATAACCGGGAGTCCACTCTTTCGATCGAGTACTGTACTGAACACTAATCTCAGTAGATTGCATATTAATTTTAAATTTCTGTAAGTGTCTACAGATAGTACTAACAACGGAGTTCTATAGAATTTGTATAAATAATTCATTTTAATTAAATATATAAGCGCTCATATGGTGATGTTGAAGCTGATGAAATTTGGGATGAATCGGTAGAGGATATTTGTCAATCTTATGCAATAATGTAAACCTTATTAGATGAGGAGCCACATTTTAAGGAGTGTGCCCTTAGCATTCCCGTAGTATTCCCCTCAATAAAATCAATTCTACGAAGTTTTCCTTAGATAATTTGTAAAGTAGGTTCCGAGTTGATGATGTTTGATAAAAAACTGTTAATTTAAGTATGAGAGTATTCAATTTAATATTCGCTTTAAGACTTTAAGTAATTCATTTATTCAAGTCCCAATCGTGTATGCATTAATAGACAATCTCCATTCCTGCTAGCTATATAAAGAATATAAGTAAAACCTAAATCTATCGCCTCATACTTTCAGTGACTATAAGCCAAGGCTTTTCCGTGAGTCAGGCTTTATAGCTCAATAGCTGCGCTGTTGCAAGTTATTCGGGTCATGTGGCAGTTGTTGTCTTCTGCTGTAGAACGAATTGAAGAAAGCCTCGATGAGCTGACACTGACGCTGACGCTGCCGCTGCCACAAGATGCTGCACAGTCACCCAGTGGCAAGCGCTGTCTCATCCTCGATGCTCGCTCTGTGGCACACACGACTGCGCATATTTAATTGCTCATTGCTCATTGCGCGTGATTCGCGGCAGGGGCTGGCTGGGCGGTGGAGAGTGGCTGAGGGGCAGTGGGGCAGAGAGGGTAACTCTGAGGAGTCTAGAGATTCGAGATGTTTGACTACATTATTTTGACAGTTGGCACAAATTACCAACTGCCGAGTGTTGGGGAGTTGCAACTCTGCAGCCTGGCAACTTTCTTTTATGCAATTGGAATTCGCGTTGTGCGCCTGCGCAGCGTTCCCCCCTCTCTTCTTTGGCATTGTTTCTGCCCCTGTTTGTTGTCGCCTACGTGGCGCATGGTTCATTTGCATTTGGCTGGCGTCATGCAACATTTGTGTTGTTGCCTGTCGCTTATATCTGTCGCCTGTCGTCGATCGCCTGCCGCTGCTCCTGCTGCATGTTGGCGCTGTCATAAGCTGCAGCAGCTGTCAATTGTTGCTGGCTACTGTGCAGCAGCAGCCTTTTTGTTGGCTTGTTGCAGTGTCACCTCGCTGTGACCCAAGAGACGAGAGTACATAAGATATAAACCTAGTGTGCCACGTCATTTACATATTTTGAGCAACTTTCTCAATCACAGCATTTTAATGCACTGACAGTCAAAGTTCAGCTAAAGGGTTGCTGGTGGGGAGGGAGCATGGGGAAATCTCGATAAAAATCATAATTGTTGCGTAAATATTTGGTCAGCTATAATTGCTTTAACAAAAATATTGTATTATATCTCTGCACGCAGCCGGACGCTGTAAAACAATAATTTACATAATTTTCTTACAAATCACGCACACAAAACTTGCCTGATGGATCAACAAGGTGATTCCAGTTCAGTTCAGTTCGTATAGTTGGCCGAAACAAAGGCAAGGCCAGTTATTGATTTATCAACAACTTTTATGCCACATCATTGTGCAACATTATTTCAAATGATCAACACAGAACTTTTTGTTTGGCTTACGTTTGCTTTTCTTTTTTTGGCATATCATCGTTGAAATCAGCTGAAAATGCATCTACGGCCCGACCGTGGCTATCAGCTGCAAGATGATCTCTTAAATGGGACAACAGCATCATTAAAACCTACCTCAGACGCGAGCTGTGTATGTAAATTAGGCTTTGAGCTTAGATTGAAGCACTAAAGTTGAGATGCAATACTTGAGATGTCAATTGGTAGATAGCTCTCAGGCCTTTATGTTTATAAAGAGATGCATTTTACTTATGTTCCCAAGATGATATTTAGAAGAGCTGAAAGGCCAGCGATAGTGTAAACTAAAGATACAATCGATATTATCGAAATAATTTTTATAATTTCACTAGCTATACGCTGCCACGCTTTGGGCACATTTTGGTGACATGGATGAGAAAGTAAGAAATAAACTAAAATAACTAACCAAAATTTTCCCTCCAGTAAAGTATGATTTTTACTCCCCGTTTTGTATAGGATATGAAGAACTTAGAAACCAATTTAACAAAAACCATCTCTCACACATTCGACCTTAAGCCCTTTTCCCGCCCGTGGTTTTGCTTTTTCAAGTTTCATACAACAGTTTTCCACCCGTTGGGGTAGACTTTGTTACATTTCACAGCTGACCGTAATAGGGCTGCTTTCTCGCGGTCGCCGGTATGTTATTGGCGCGAAATCAATTCTTGATGCGAACTGTATGTTGTGTCAAAATTTTAGCGCAATCGGTGCAGAACTTTTCGAGATTTTGATTTTTGCACATACCAAGAAAAGAACAAGTAAGAATGCTATAGTCGAGTATACCCGACTACGAAACTCCCTGTACCCAGGTCTAAAACATCCAATCACATCTAAGTCCACTTACCCATACACACACACATACACAAAGACGCACGCACACAGGCGGCAAAAGTGGCTGTGCTTCTTCTTCCCCTCTCGCTGCATTACTGAATCTTCTTTCGTGAATAACTTCCGTGTTTATTATCCGATCGACTTGAAATTTGGACAGTAGATTAAGAGAGACTAAAGTATTGTACATGCCAAATCTTAAAGCTATATCTTGAAAATTGTTACTGTAAAACGGTTTTAATCGATTTGCGGGGGAACGGGGGAGATATCTGAAATATGAAACAAACTTGATCTGCGTATGCTATACAGGAACCTACATTCCAAATTTGGTGTCTCTAGCTATTATAGTTGCTGAGATCGACGCGTTCATCCGGACAGACAGACAGACGGACAGACGGACAGACAGACGGACATGGCCAAATCGAAATCTCTTTGATACTGATCAAGAATATATATACTTTATAGGGTCGGAGATGTCTCCTTCTGCCTGTTACATACTTTTGCACAAATCCAATACCCCCTTTTTACCCATTTTATGGGTACAGGGAGTAAAAAAATTTGGATGAAAATTGTATTCATAGAATTGGGATAACACACATTAACTTCTTGACTCTTCGATGATGAATCTAACGTACCGATAGTGTCTATAAGAATATCGATACTATCGATGATTTTCCAGATTCAAAGAAATTTTTGTATTTTAATGGTTTTTTTTTTAGTTTTTTATTGTTAGCAGATTGATCTGGATCTTCAGATCTTTCATGTCTTTAAGGCCTAATCGACAGTACCGACAGTGTTTATAAAAATATCGATTATATCGATTTTTGGACAGATTCCAAAAAGTGATTTTTTAAAATTGTTTATTTGCATGCAGATTGTTTTGGATCTGCAGATATTAACTAAGTAGCTTATATAATGTGTATTTTTAAAGTCATTATTGGGATAAATTAAAAATAAATAAGGTTATAATATTTAGTCTTTTCATTTATAACCTTTTTGTGTTGAACTAAGCAAATCTAACAGTTAAATGAACAATCTTTGCAATGCTGCCCCTCTGCATACTACTTACATCTCTATCCTTACCATTGTAATCTCAAGCATTAACTGTTATAGCCGGACGCATTCACATTACCCTATCTAATACAAATCCCAACAGTCATTGCCCATTAACATAACTTTATACGGGACGCAGACGACGACGAAGAGGACGATGGCATTGCCCACGTCCTCTCATCGTCGTCCACTCAAACGGCACTCAACAAGTTCTAATAGGCACACACATACACACAAACACACAAACACACACACACACTCAACGCCTCCTACACGTAGGTGCCTGCTTACCTGGCTGCATCCCAGGCCAACTTCAATCCCATCTCAACCCATCCACGGCCCACGCATTCGATTCCCGCCCCGCTGCCTCTGCCCCTGAGTTGTTAGTGTGCATATTGCATTTATGCAATACGTGCCTTGTTATTGTTCTCACTGTCTGCATTCTGGGCCCAGGCTTCAGCTCCAGCTCCAGCTTCAGGTCCAGGCTCCAGGTTCAGGTCCAGGTCCACACACACCCACTGTCCACTGGGCAGTGGAGCGCGCTTGCATATAATTTATATGCATTTGACAGTTTTGACTGATTTATCGATGCAGGAGCATGGCATACATAATGCGTGCAGCCATGAGCCGCCAACTTTTCCAGGAAAAACAGGAATAGTCATGCACACACACACACACATGCACACACACACACACGCATACAAGTTCATTTTGCATAATATTATGTGTGTAGTTACCTTTTCGCAAACTTCAAATCAGAATTTGAAACGCAGCTTTGTTGTGATTCAATTTGCGGTCTTTGGTTTTTGGTTATCCACATTTTGCATATCGTTTGAGAAATGAAACATTTATTGGTCTCAACTTGTTGTTGCTCAATATTAATCAAAACTCGGAAACATTCATACATACATATTTAGGGCAGTCACTTCTGACACCACAAATGACAGCTGACAAGTGAAACTGGGCGCAACTCTGCCCGAGTTCTATATGAGTCACTCCATTGAGGAAAAAACTCATTCAACTCAACAGATTTTGGCGTGAAGTGCTTTGCAACATTTATTTTTATTAAAAAACTCAATTTTTGACCGATTGTTTCTACGGAAGCTATATTATAATGTAGCCCAAATTTTGATAAGATTAAAACAAACTATATAAAGTATAATAAAAATCCCAATTGTTGAGTTTTGATGAACGAACATTTAAAGTAAAGTGAAGTAAAGTAGAAAAGAAATATGAACTCGGAGATATAAACAAAATTGTAATGCCAAATCAATCTAGAGGTTAAGCCATGACCAAAAATGCATTCCGCAACGAAATCGGTTCGGTTTTGACAAAGTTAAAGAAGGTTCAAGTCTAGAAAGAACATAATCTAGAAAGTTCCGATCTATACAATACTTACAATATGACCGAAACGTGAATTTAAAGAAATTAATAACATTAAAATGCCAAATCTATCATGACCAAAAATGCATTTCTTATAAAGATGTGTTCGGCTTGGACAAAGTTATGGTATGGTTATAGTTGAAGTCTGGAAGAATCATTTGAATTGAAGTTCGGTGTTTTCAGGACATGCGGCAATGTTTTTCCACCCTTGTATATTATATTTTTTGTCACAAAATGTGTAACGCATTGAAGGAGACGTTTCCGACACCACAAAGTATATATTCTTGAGCAGCATCGATAGTCAAGTCAACATAGCGAATGTGTATAAATCTACTGCAATTTTATACATTTCCCTTAAGCTATAACTGATGTTGCATTTCTCTTATAGTATTGTTATACATTTGTGGCCTCCATGGTATGTAGTATTGTATACAAGAGGTTATATATAAGCATACAGCTAACAACCGTACTAATTATAGACATAAACAAATGTTAAAATGTAAGGTCTTGTACAGTTCGACTTACTTTAGTTATTGGTGTTGTAGTTTGTTATGGTAACATTATACCACAATACAGCTATCTCAATCTGGAAACACTTGACATTCACATGGACCATGTTAAATGTCAATCGAAAGCAATCCAACTAACAGCCAAATGGAGTATCCGCATCCAGCGACTTATGCGTTAGTTTATGATGCAGTCCCGGGTCTCAATCCTGTCAAATTGTGACCGACCATCGCACAAATCACACAAAAACCAAAGACACAATCTGAAAGAAAGTGAGTCGTGGTTGCTGCAACATGGGGAGACGGGCAGGGGCCGCAGGGGATGGTAGCTAGACTTGGACCATGACTTGGCTGGATCGTTGGCCAGTGGCCCACACGAAAGCGTGTTTTGAACAAATTTGATTATATACACACGTCTAAAAGTTGGCTCTAGATACAATTTTGTTGTTGTATCTGCTACTCAGCGCGTCATTGTTTTTCCATTTCCATTTTCATTTCAGTTGTCGTGGACGTTGGCTTTGCTTTGTTTTTGTTTTTGTTTTCAATCGAGTCGCCTTACCGCAGCAATAAACAATCAAAACAAATACAAAGGCGACGCTTTATTGGGCACGGTTGGTTAGGCATCCTCCGAACCCACCTCCATGGACTGGCCATGGTATATTATGTGGGTGCGTGCACCGGAGGCAACTCCCCCCTCGAGTCGACTCCACTCAACTCGACTATATTTATGGCGTCTGCTGCAACTTAGCAGCCAAAAGCCAAAACACATTTCGTTCGTCTAATGGCAAAATGCCAAATATTAAAAATACCTTGCAAAACGAAACTTTGCTTGCATTTTTATTGAATGTCGATAATGAGAAATGAATGCAAACTGGCGACAACGACAGCGACAGCGACGACTATCGTCTCATAACTCACAGCAGCACTACACATAGAAAAACAAACATGAAAATTGCTCATTAAATTGATTTATATTTCATATCAAAGGATGTCTATTTTAGTGTCAACAAATTGTTTTTGTAAAACTATCGAAAATAAAAAAAATTAAAATTAAATTTGGAAAACATAGAAATGTAAAATATATCTTAAGACTTATCCAGATGCTGCAAAAATGTTCATTGTGAAAGGATATTTGGTATAAGTGGTGTATAATGGAGATGAAAATGCACATTAAATTGAATAATTAAAATGTTAACATGGTTGAAAGTCACCTTAATAAATTAGGTATTGTTTTACAGTGAAACATGGCGATTCTGCAATCTTAAGGAGGATCCTCTATGCACATTTTGCCAGAGAATTAAGTAGGAGTCTGGAGTAGCATTTCCTATTAAAAGAAGGTATAGCGGGGCTTAACCCAATCAAAACCCCCAGAAAATTAGTTTCGGAAGTACAACAGATCTTATAAGTCGCAATGCCCACACCATAATATTAATTATTGTTGAAAATGGTTTAGACATTGATGTGTATATAGATTTCTCTCTCTGTATCTCCGGCAATAACAATAAGAACAACATGGGCAACCGCAGTGAAACCGACTGCCATATTGCAAAAGTTTTTCAAGTTCATTCCTCGTTGCGGGTGCGTAAAATGATTTACCTGCTGCTTGGCTGTCGAAACTTTTTGGCTTGCAAAGTTCAAGTTTTAATCTCATTATACGCTGACTTTTGTTTTTGGACGTGTTCTCTGTAGCTCTCTATAGCTCTTTGGCTCTATGGCTCTAAGGCTCACTGTAGGTGTTGGGATTTTTCGCATTGCGCAGTTGTCGCGCTCAAAACTTGATACCATAAAGTTGTCTTGGCAGCCTGGCCGCAATCCATTTGCCAAAGGCCAGCCAAATGCTGGATGACAACGTGAGGTGAGGGGCAGGGAATTTTGGGGGATAACTGTCTGCGGTATTCATTAGCCAGCAGCAACTGCAATGCGAAACAAAATGTTATGGATATATGAATGTATGAGGCTGACATGGCCAATTTATTTGGGATGGGAATACTTCATGATGTTATGGGAATGGATGGATTGTTAATCCTTGACGCTGTGTCTAATGTGATTAGTGTGAACTTCTGTTGCTCTGGAACAGAGTGTGAGTTGAATTCGAATGTATACAAATCAGGGATCGTAACGGATATAACTTATAAGTAATATAAATACAAATTATCTTTTAAGCATTATTTCTTGAATTAATTTATTGTTTAAGAAATTAGACTTATTTTGCAGTTTTTTTTTCGTTAAAAATAAAACTTGTTTTATCAAGATATTCTTTTGCTCAGAAATAAAAATTAGTTCTTGAGTTTTATAATTTTAAGAATAATAACGATTATTTTTTAATGTTTTAATTAATTTTAATTAAATTAATTTTAATTTTAATTTATTTTAATATATAAAACGCACATTATTATTTTGTATTTTTTGAAGTATTGGGATCAAAAAAGATCAGAAATTATTGAAAATACTGAAGATCATTTATTTTGTAGTATCTTTTTAGCATATTTTAGATGCAAAAATACCAACAAAGTCCCAAATTCCGATTTTTCCAGAAGTCAAAACATATTAAAAATACCATTGCTATGAGTCAGATTTCAGTTCACACATTTCTCCAACAAATTTATGGTTGTTGCCAAATTCGAAAATTAATCATTTACTATACACAATACTTTCGTTTTTGGACAACACATTGTTAGCGGATTTAACAACTTCCTGCTTATGTAATTTGAAAAAGACTCTTTCTAAGCCCTTTCAGATTACACAACTTCTCGCTCTTTTGAAGCAGCTTTATGCGGCTTTTCACCCAATGATTGATTTAAAAATAACCGCTATCTGAAAATTAACATAGGCAATAGTGTCAAGAAAAGCTGTCAGCCCTTTTCAGAGATTTGAAGAGACAACAACTTTACCCATGCAAATCCCTCAATTGACGCTTAGAGTGTTAAAGTTTTAGATCTTTTCCTAATAGTATCGAATAATGTCAGTTCATTATGGACAGTTCGTTGTCATTTGTGGAAATTTTGATGGGTTTCCATAAAAATGATCATTTCGCTCGAATGCAGCCGACGCAACTTTATGATTGGAATTAAAAAATCGTTCAATAAAACCAAATAAAAAATAAATAAAAAAATATTACAAAAGCGGCTTTTGTTCGACTTGTCTTCTTGTGGCGTCTAATAAGCCATCAAATACCAAAACGCTTGAATTGGCTTTTTGTCGTTGAATGTAAATATTTGGATGTAGTTTTTTGGTCGACTGTTAAGAGGAAAAGTCGTAAACTTAAACCCTTTTGATGTGGTTGTGATTGCCGTTTTCGTGGTAAATGACAAGCCACTGAGTCATCTGATACTTGGCTTAAAGAGTTCAGTTTAGTCACGCTGCTTTTAGTTAATCTATTAGGTGTAACAATATTGTAATCCATTCGATGTTTTCAAAAGATTAAACGAGATCATGATAGTATTCTGCAAGTATTTAAGTTAGTATAGTTTTAACAAAGTGCTGAGAGTTGGAGGTTTATAAAATTCATTTTCGATAGAAACTATTCAAGTGAAAATATTAATAGAATAATTAACTAAACTTAAGATTATTATTAAGACTTGTGTAGGTATGGCATAGTATGAAATCTAGGACAAAAATATGACCGAAGATTCAAACTGCATAGTAATCAGATCAGTTGCACCAAAGTTATGTGAGTTGGAAATGTAGGGAGAGTTTTATTAATTTTAATTTATTTCTACTACCTGTACCCATAAAATGGGTAAAAAGGGGGTACTAAATCTGTGCAAATGTATGTAACAGGCAGAAAGAGACATATCCGACCCTATAAAGTATATATATTCTTGATCAGTATCAAAAGAGACTTTTATATGGCCACGTCTGTCTATCCGTGTGTCGATCTCAGCAACTATTAAGGCACCAAATATTACACCAAATTTGGTATGTAGGTTCCTGTATACCACATGCAGATCAAGTTTGTTTCCAATTTCAGAAATCTCCCTCCGATTGTCCGCAATTTGATAACAACGTTTTATACCAACATCTTTAAAGATATAGCCTTGGGATTTGGTATGTATAATACTTTGGTCTACTGTCCAAATTCAAGTCGATTGGATAATAAACACGGAAGTTATTCACGAAAGAAAATTCAGTACATGGGCTTTGTAGCCATGGCTTTAACATGTTGACTCGAGTTTTGTAAACAGAAGTCCACTCTCCAAATAAATAAATAAATAAGTTATAAGGCAGGTTTTCTATATTTGTTTGGCATGAATATTAACCGGAAATAAAGCAGCTCAGAAATAGTTGTAAAATTACTTTTTTTTATCAAGTTCAGACTAAATGTTTGTTCGCAAACTTGAATGTCCGCAATTGATCGCCAGTGCAATCTTGAGATATTAAATTCCAAAACAAAGTTTCTTCGCAATGTGCACTCAAGTTAAAAGCTATGTCCGTGCTGATGCACCAGGTTCTTGAGCATCTCCTTTAAGCAATCATCAACTCGCATTGGATTAAGTTTTTCTTCTTTCATTTTTTTGTTGCTGATTGTTCTGCAGTGCTCCATATGCAAATGCTAAAAACTACATGCAGTTTTACCACAGACCAAGGCACCAATACCACTAGCAATCCACAAAATGTACGAATACAAGTGCCCCACCCAGCCCACATGTGCCACATGCCATCATCGTCGTCGGTTGTACATAATTTCAAGTGGCTGTACTGAGGGGAGTTGTGGGGGGGACAACTGCAGCAACCTCAACCTCAACGGCAACCTCAAGCTCAACCGCCTGCTGCTGCTGTGCAGTGGTGCACTTCACTTTGATTTATCAATAAAAGGCAAAGTTTATTTATGAATTTCCGATTTCAATTCAACGGCACAGGCGGAGGCCACAAAAAGATACAGATACACTTGAGGAGGACTCCACCACCCATACGACTTAAATTGTACGAATTACTTCTACAAGATACGAAACAACGGCCGCCCTTAGCCCCTCCCTGGCTGCGGAGAACCACCGCATGGTGCTCCGGTTTGCCTACACTCTGCAGATTGCGCAATTGCTGGCAGATGCAGCTGGAGCTGGGGCTGGGGCTGGGACTGGCGGAGCAGGGCAGCGGATGTCTCTGCAAACAGGTAGTGTATTGGTAGCTACATTTGGGATACCAATGCCCCTGCGGCTACCCACTCCATGGGCTCTCTCCGTTGCACTTGCCAATCGTCGGGGGCATCTTCATTTTTTTTCCTACTCCTTTCCACGACTTGTGCGGCGTCAATAATCATGATCAATAAATTCAGGCTGCTGATATTCGACTTTGGCTGCCTCTTTGTTCTCTGCTCTCCTCGTGCTCGTTTTGACCGCCAGCCTGGCCCGGCTCAATGCTATGGGAAGATTTTGTGGCTCATCAAAAATCTTTTTCTTTTCCGTCTGCGGGGTTTTCGTGTTGGGGCGACATTAGTTGAAGTTTCGTTGCCACTCGCAGAAGTTCATTATCATTCAGTTATATATTATATTTATTATTTTGGAGGTTTTTCAATTTGTTTGCTCGTTGGGTTCATTGCAAGTTCGTGTTTGGCATTTGTCTTTGCCATTAATGGTTATCTGATTTTATTTCAATAAGCTTGCAGTGTGAAATGGGTCGCGGCGAGTATTAGGGAAATCCTGAGTCGCAGGGAGATTTCTTCAAAACAAACTCACATTTGTGAAAATAAATAATCACCGCTGAAAGAATGAAAAGCTACTTTCCCAAAAGACAACAACAAGTGCCGTTATAAAGTACAGGAAATCGTACATGAAAAATGGAAGAAAACTCTCCGATACTAGGCTATTTATAAACGCACAGCGCTCCCCACAATACACTTACTTACTGAGAACGGGAAATCTTATGGACCGAGATGTGACTGGTGTCGACTCGGCTCGGTTTGGCCTGTGCCCATTCACCTTCAGCAAAAATGCCATAAAATGCCAGCTGCAGAGCGAGAGGGGGAGATCTGGGGAGCGGGTAAACATATGAGGAAGAAACGACAACGCTGAGCTGTCCGAGAGCGTAGAAGTAGAAGTAGTAGACAAGGTTAAGCTATAAAGAATTCATTGTCTGCAGTTCAAAGATCGCAAATTGAAAAATTTATATACAAAGAGTGCAGCAAGTGAGAGAGGGAGAGGGAGAGATGTGAGTAAGGGAGATAGACAGAGAGAGAAACCGAGTGGGAAGTGCATGAGAATATTAATAAATTAAAGGCCACAGATAGAGTCAAAAGACCAGCTACAAGTTTACACAAATAACCCAAAAGAGGCGCAGGTAACTTGCAACTTGCAACTTGCAACGGCAGCTCGGGGGCAGCAGGCAGCAGGCGCGGGTGGAGCCGCCAAGACGCACGATGCATGTTGCACTTGATGAGATCTTTATTGGCGGCGAATCTGCGCTGTGGCCATGCAACATGAATAACATAAACCACAAGCCAGAAATCAGCGACTACCTCCCCTCTTTGGGTCTGGGCCCTGGCTCTAGGTCTGGGTCTGGCCCTGGCTCTGGCTCTGGCTCTGGCTCTGGGAGTGTGGTTGAGAGTTGATTGCTTAGCCGGGTCGAGCTGGACGTGAGCAGGGACTTGGACATGTGTGCTGGCCTGCGATTAGATGGCGTGTAGGAAATGCATCTTGGCTGAAGCTGAGCAAAGGTCTAATGAACTGTCTTAGCATAGGAGTTGGAAGCGGGAGTTTAGAGGCATCTATGCGAGATAATACACACGATAAATGCTATATGCTCCTATATACTTATACTAAATGTGATCGCTTAAGTCCGCACTAAGCCCGCAATCTTTCAGCTCCTTCTGTGCCAGCTCCCTGCCTGTCCCTACCCCATCCCTGCCCTCTACAGTCTACAGTTTGCAGCCAAACCACTGATTGCCAAATAACTGCACGAGTTTGCGACAACTTCAATGGCTCCCAAATGCGCAGAAACAATAAAAATTACATTTTTTGGCCGAATGAAATCCTTGACATGGTTGCCAAAAGTCTAGACAGCCCAGCCAGCAGACACGAGTGCATCGAGGACCAGACAAAATCACAAACAATGCCAGACAGCTGCCGAAATACACGCGTAGACAAAGGCTAAGGGGATGCCCCGACCAGCAGCCCTAAATTGTTAAGGTATCCGCAGAGATACCTTTGGGACCCAGCCCAGTCCCTGGCTCAGACTCTCTCTGGCTATGCAAAGCACATTGTAATATATATTGAGGTGAAATCAAAACACGGCAACCAAACATTCCGCGACATAATTCAACATAAATGAACCCGCGTATGGCAAAAGTTCAAGATCGCCAGAACCTCGACGGGGCAGCGGCGCGGGGGCGTGTCGGAGTACTGCGAACCGACCACTAAATGTTGTCTGTCCTTACGAAATGAACTCGTGTCGCAATAATTTATATGAAAACAGAGGAAAAAAGCCGTATTGTTGGCGACGACAGAATTCGAAAACAAGAGAGAAAGATTAGCTACGGGAAGCAGAAGCTTAAATACTCTTGCCGTCATATGTAAATAGCTTTGATAATTAAATCGGATTTAAACTAGAATCTTGGAAATCAGTGAATTAATATAAATTCTTCATCCAACTCACTTGCCAATTGATCGTTCAAAGGAAGGTTGAGACATAGAGGTTCTGATTTCGATTAAAATTTTGACAATATAGTGAAATATCTCTGTAGAGACTTTCACTTGAGACTCGTCGAGACTTCTCTTTCGCAACTATCAAAATACAATAATTCATAATAATGTCACTTTGCGTTCAATGTATTGCTCGATAAGTTAGATAAAAGAGTTATTGAGCACTACATAAGTTTGACAGGAAATAGAAATGGAGCTCAAAAGTCATACTAAATTTAAAATCGGATCATCATAAATTTTAGACTGATCATTCCTATTCAGCCCATATGATTAATTGAAAGCAAGTTCCAACAAATATGGGTACTTCCTGAAGGAAGCTTAAGGATATTAACTATTTATTTATATATAAAATTTATTTATATATAAAATGTTAAGTTAGTATTAGCAAAAGTCAAAGCCACGGGCGGAAAACTGTTGTATACAACTTGAAAAATCTACTCCATCCCATCACCACTGACCGGAAATGGGCTTAAGGTCAAATGTGTGAGAGAAGGTTTTTGTTAGATCGGTTTCCAAGTTCTTCACACCCTATACAAAAGGGCACGGAAGGAAATATAGTCTAAGGTACATTTGTTAATTCCTAACTTTCCACAGCGAAATGTGGCTGAATAGAATTATTGATACATATATGGGGTTTTTCAATATGTCACACATAGCTTAACAAAACTATAATACCTTGTGGAAGGGTATTGCAAACCAACAATATGCGACGACAGAAATCGAAAACAACTGAAAGCTCTGAGACCCAAAGGATGGGCAAACTGAGCGGTTCCAGAGCAGCTCTCCGCTGATCCCCTCATCCCTATGAATAGTTCGAGCTGCGTGGCTGCATTCACCGGATTCTCGCATTCGGTGGATAAAGGAGGTACGGGGGTATATATTATTGTTGGAGGCGTTGTCTTTCGATTTCGAGCTGAGCTTGTTGTTGACTTTAAATGGATTTCTGTTGTAGTTTTTTCAGTTGTCTACAAGTCGAGTTTATGTTAACAACAACAATCAATGGCTATTAAAAGCTGCGATACATGTTATACATAACTCTGGCGGTAAATGTTAAATGTTGAATGGGGGTTAACGGGCCACACATTTGTGGGTATCTGTGTGTGGCACGCATACCTGCAAAAATTAGCCCAATCTAGCGGTTAAATGGCTATTCAAACAGTTGCCCAGCTGAGGAACCAAAGTAAACAAGCCGACAAATGATAATGAGACATTTTATATTACACAGCGACAAGTTGAAGTGGGGCTGCGGTTCCTCCAGTTCCCCCCGTGGTATGAGTAATGAACCATCTTGGCCATTAAAAATAAAAACCAGAGCAGTGCCAACGACTGACTGGCCCAGACACAGATTGTGGTTTCAATATACCAAAGTACAAGTTAGGCATATAAATTTCCTCATTTTTATAACGTTGCCCGGCATGTCGTTTGGCATTGTCTGAGAGACCGCCGTGATTTTGTGTTTTTTTATTAACTCTTTATGGATTCGCAAGAGGATCTCGACGCCAACGCTGGCGATTAAAACGTTTTTACGACTTAATGAGCCACTCGCCGCATCGTTTGCCGGCGGGGCATGTGGGTGCCACATTGCCCACAGGCTCCAGCTTCAGCTTCAGCTCCAGTTCAGCTTCAGCTCGTGCTCCATCTCCTAGCCTAAAACAATAAAACGATGATAATGTTGATGTGGCGCATAGAGGTGACAAAATTGCTGTACTGACAACTGCCTTCGACTCCGAGCACTTTGCATTAAGGCCCTCTCTCACACTCACCCGGTGAAAGCCGAGGCTGAGCCGTTGAACGACAACATCTTAGTAAAATAAAAATGTTTATGAGTGCCAGGAGTATAAGAGATTAGCGACTGGCAAACACTTTAATGTCTTTAGCCAGGCAATTGGAAAAACAGGCAACTCCACTGATTTTGGCAAAGATATTTGCCCAAATCGAGTTGAAAGCAAAGCAAGTACTTACTGTTTGTGGCGGAATTGCTTAATAACAACACTAGTGAATACAACTAAAGGTAGTGGGAATGAATAGAGCTATAGTTAGAGTTAATGTGAGAATGTCTTCATCAAAACTTCAATTCATAAAGAACGAGAGTTGCTTTAGTTGAAAGAGCTTGCCGATGGGCCCCTAAGGTATCCTTTATCATTGAGTAAAAGGTATATCAATATTGACTTGATTTCAAAATATATCAACTTATTATTAACGGAAAAAATGGCTACTTTAATTGTGATACATCCACAGATGAGTACAGAAGATGTTGATCAATAAGGTATTAAAATATATATATTTTAAAAAGAAAAGATTATTGTAATCGGGTATCGGAATCAGAAATCAAAGCGTTCAGCAGAGAAAATCATGTTATAATTAACAATTTCTTGTCAAACCGGCCATTTTTTTAAACCTGAAGCTTAAAGTTCTACCCTGATTCAGATATCATATAGAAGTTTTAATTAAAATAATATTTAAGAGGATTGTAGGAGTATATTACAAGTTCTGGTATAAATAAAATATATCAAATATATAATACGAAAAAGAATAAATTAGCATATTTGTGTGTCGGAATCAGAAATCAAAGTGTTCAGCAGATAAATTCCTATCATTACTTCAATTTTTCTGCCGAAATCGATCATAGGTATATTCTAAGGCTGAAGGATAGGGTTCTATGCTGACTTGGATATCATATAAACTTTTTGTTGAAAAGTAAGAAGTTTTAATTAAAATAATATTTAAGATGATTGTAGGAGTTATAAAATGCTCTTGTATAACTAAAACATATATATATAAAGAAGAAAAACATATCAAATTTTTTGTATCAAAATCAAAAATCAGAGCATTCAGCAGGTAATATTATTTTATGACATTCAATTCTCTTCTAAAATCGATCATATTTTTCAAACCTGAAGGAAAGGGTTCTATGCTGATTCCGAAATATGTATGCATGTAAAATCATTTTATGATAATCATATTTCTTCTGAAATCGATCATATTTGTTAAACCTGAAGGATAAGGTTCGATGCTGATTTAAATATCATACATTCGTAATTGTTAAAAACGAATTAAGAAGTTTTAATGTCAATTGTATTTAAGAGTTTTTATTCTTGTATTTCAGAAATTATTCAATATTGATGACCAGTTTCGAGTTTGTTTAAATTATCGATTAGCTGAAATTGAACTGATGAAATTTGCGAATATTTTGTAGATTTTGCATGTACTTTGGATGTAAGCCGCCAACTCACCCACAACGACAACAAACACACTGTTGTTAATGTTGTAGTTGTTCTTGGTGGTGTCGGGGAGTTGTTGTTGGTGGTGTCGAGCAGTTGTACATAGTTGGCTTGGCTTGGTGCAAGTTTAGTTGCTTCAATCAAATCAACGAAAATTTTCACAAACTCAATTTAAATCAAATGCTTTTGCGTCGCAGACACTCACACACGCACACACACACACACACACACACATACCAACACACACACACATGCACATGGGAGCATAAAAAGCATTCGAAAAGATGCCAAGTTGGCTGTTTTTGGGTCTTTTGGCTCCTTTTGGCTGCTTCGTTTCGGTTGTTTCCCGGCTGTGCCGCCGCAGCAGTTTCCACTGTCTTTGAAGACTTTGATTGTCAATTTGCGATTGTCTCGAAATTGAAGCCAGCAACAGCTCGGCAACAACAACAACAACTAAAACTACAACAACAGCCGACAATTCCTTAGTCTGGTTCTGGTACTGGTTCTGGTTCTGGTTCTGGTTGTGGGTTCTGTCAGTTGGCTTGTCTATTTTTAAGTCGCTTTTATTTTGCCATTGAACGATTGTTGTGTGGTTTGGTAATTGCTGCAAAGGGCGTACGCCCAACTTTAAAATTGGTAACGCACATCACTGCAACTTGGGGGAGTAGCAAAGTGAGAGCTGGAGAGCGCGATGCCATGTGTCGCTGGCAGGACAAAAAGCGGAAACAAATTTCCAAGAGTTACGACTTGAGAAGAGCCAAGGAAAAATATATAAAAAACGGGTTACAGCTCTCTAGCCTGATTGACAGTCGAGCATGGCAATTGGCACTTGCATTAACTTTGATTTGGCTAGAATTGTGTGTAGAGGTTCAGATAAATACATAAAAATCCACAGCTTTATATCCTGCAGCTACAATTTGGTTGGGGCCCTTATTTGGAGTCTGCATTCGATGCCCCAATTAGCGGCCGATTGACGAAATGATTTCACTAAACTACGATCTAGCATTAATTTAATTTAGCTGGCCCAAATTGTTTGGGAAAACAATGCGAGCCAATTGGGGCTATAGAAACTAAGATGCTGTTGCATACGTTTAGTTCTATTCCCTGGCATTAACTCAAACACAGTCTTAAACTCTAATAAAGGGGTTTTAAAGTGCAACAGCTCAGTTCTTTGCCCCGAAACGCCCTCGACATTCCGTCAATTCACATACCAAGAACCAATAACACATCCGTTTGCCATAAAATTGATGGCCCAAAACCAAAAATGTATTTCAAATACAAGCACATTCGGTAAAAACTTGGAAGCTACTTCAACGGTCATAAAAAGGCCTCTCAGTGCTCCAACTGCAACTGCAACCACCCACCACCAGCCCCTCCCCAAACACCAACCGCCAGCCGCATTTAATCACACATTTTCCAATGAAACTGCAGCAAATTGTTTATTTAATTTTTAATGTGTGCACCAGAGACAGAGCAACTCTGCAGCGAGAGGAGGCCCATCGGAAGCAGACTCGATAGTCGAAAAGCTGAGAGACGAGAGTCAAGTTTGACTATCGAGCAGCTAGAGATGGACTCGTGCCGTGTTTCACAAATAAAACAAGCAACGCTATAGATGGACCAACCCGACAGAAGAATACTCTGTTTCAAGTCCGGTATAATTTGGTTATTTGTGGGGTAGGAAAGAAACGTGAAGAAGTCAGTTGTCTGTTTGCCATAATATACTGTACAGGGGTCGGAGAAATAGATTTTGCTCATTTTCTCGGGAGAGTGAAGGGTTAGCAAAAATTTATTAATGCAGCTTTGTCAAGGAGGTCAACAGTAGTCTCTATGTTAAATTTAGTGACTCTAGTTATGAAACTGTAGGAGATATACCCCTGTCAAGAACGTGTTTGGAAAAAGCTTTTGCTGAACAGACGGACATTGCACAAACCCAATATACTCTGTTTCAATAAAAATGATTTCATTAATGAATCCATAAGTAACTGTGTATAATATTCAATATATTATTTTTAAGACTTTAGTATTCAGGCCTGTTCCGTATTGCGCAATTCTTAAAAAGTAGAATCGAATGAATGTCTTCGTTTTCTCTTTTTCGAAATCGAGTTTCGATAGAATTAAAAGGTGCTACCGCAAGAGAAATTAAGTAGATTAATATTAATATTTTATTTTCTAATATAATTTGGCAACTACTTTCAAACCCGTCGACATCCGGCGAACTCTATCACAATTCGGAACATTGCAGATGGTTCAGTAATTTTGATTGATCAAATTATTTTTAAAATAAATGATACATAAATTTATTTTATTTACTGAAAGCATTGTGAGATTTACATACGAACATGGAGTAAAGCTATAGCGTAGTTCTTAAGCTCAGATTTTATACAACTTAAACATCATATTACTATAATGAAGTAGATCTTGGGGTGTGTGATGAATTGGTGAAATGGTTATTGCATCTAGACATACATAGATAATACAAAAGATTTCGCATTAAGATCGATAACTTTTTTTGGCAGGTCTGAAACCGATAAAACTCCACTCAGAGAATGCAGTAATGGGAAATCGAACGATATTTTAATGCGATATTTTATAATATATCGATAAAAAGCTAACCTGGTTTGGGGGCGATAGATATTACATTCAAAACGGAATATGCTAAAGACAAAACCAACACGTTGCCATCTCTAGTTTCGCGTATCTTTTGGTCGCGCGTTGCGCACTTCGCTTTATGGCCATTAGCGTATGATTTGTCTTAACAATTAAGCGCAGACCGAGCCGGCTAGAGCAGAGACTTCTCGCGCGCTCTCTCTCTCTCTTTTTCAGTCTGTGTAGCTAACTTTTTATCTGTATCTTTAAGATACACATGGTACTACATGGCGCAGCGCAGGAAAGTTGTTGCTGCTACGCTTGCGGCTGCCAGGCAGGCACTTCAAAAGAAAAATGTGCATGTGCATCTTATGGATGCTCGATGTGCTATGCAACCATGTTTATATGTTTTATTTCCACTCGTGTGGCATGTTGTTGTTGCACGTTGCTGTTGCCGTTGCTGTTGCCGTTGCCTATTCGAGTGTCTGGTGTTTTATGAGTACGCCTAACTGATTGATGCGCCTATTAAACGATTTCTCATTCGCTCGGGGTCTACTTACGAGTCTGTCTATGGTATGTGGCGTTATTTTGACGTTAATTGGATTGTTGGCCAGAGATGCTAGTTTCGGCCAAAATGAATAATGCAACACGATAAGTGTGGGGAAAATAATTGAATAATCATTTAATGATTGCTTTCAAATGATTGTGGGAGTTGTGAGAGCGAGAGTTGACGATGGCCTGAGAGTCCAGAGAAATTTTAAGAGATGAAATGATTAACCAAACTAAGCAAGAAATTGGTGAAGTGAGTGAAAGATATGAAGGTTTCAGAAATCTAATATAGTATTTAGTCCCACACAAAGCATGCCTTTAAGCGGCACTGTTTTTTCAGACTCGTACTCGTATTTCACCTTATAATTTATTTATGATTTTAATATTTTTGGCAAATAAAGCGACCTCAACGCAACCTGAGCAAATTTCATTAACAAAAGCAACACACAGACTGTAGTTTCAACCGGCTGTTGTTGTTGCCCTTTTTTCATTAAAACACATTTCCATACAAAACCCAAATGACATCAAAGATTCATTTTTATCATGGAGAATGTCTGGCTGGGTCTCGGCCTATGCCTATGGGTCTAGGTGGGTCTATCTCTGGCCCGACAGCATGCGACCCGCCTACAGTCAAAACTCGTCGTCGACTGCGGCGACGAGCAGCTGTCCGACTCTTTCTACCTCTCCCCTGCCAGTCTCTGACTCCGACGTCTATCATGGTGCTTAAATATTTATAAATTTAAATTCATGTGAAAAACAAAAGCGCCTATCGCTGCCCTGGAGACTGTCGACTGACTGAGTGCAACGATGTCGCACAATTCAACAGAAAATTGAGAAATGTCAAAAGGAAATGGTGTAATTTTGTAATTTGCACTCGAGCAAAAAGCAAATGAATTAATCTCATAACTTGTGGGGCATTCGGCGCAGCGCAACATGCTGAATGGAAGGAGATTGAAAATGCCTGCTCCCCAGTCCCAGTCCCGATCCTGGCTACAAGCCTCCTTGTCGTCCTCATCATCATTGTTGTTCTCAGCAACATCAGCGGGCAACGGGCCGGCTTTTGATTTACGTGAAAAATCGCTTATGTGGAAATGTTTTTACATTAAAACAGCAAACGGAACAACAGTCGTATCCCTTGGTAAAACAGATCTGTGACCTGCTTGCGGATTTGACTGCAGAATTTATTGAACGCATTTTATTATACCAGAATATTCGCGGCTCCATCTGCCTTTGTTACTTCCACGCACTTGCAGAAATTACAAATTTCCCAGATATATATACGAGTATGTGTATTGAAAATGAAAATTTATTGCGTCTTTAAGGCGACACATTCGCGTATGCATGTTAAATGGGATTAGGCCCAGCGCGCCAAGCAGGACAGGCAGATGGCTGAAGGCAGGAGGCAGCAGGCAGCAGGCAGGAGGAGAAGTGGAATCAGCACATGGAGGCTTTAACAGGCGCTATATGAATGCCATAAAAATTAGCTGTCATATTTTGATTAACCCCGATGAGTTTTCTTATTTATGTAGTGCAATCTCTACGCTCTTTATAAAGCCTTATAGCCTTAACTCAGCTAGTTATTTTACTTGAACAAAGGACAGTGGACTGTCGACATACACTTGAATGGGGACCAGACACTTCCCATGAACTCGACAAATTCTACTAAATTCTATAATATATATTAAGTTGCGCTACTCGCTTATTATTTGTCCTGGTTTTCATCTGCCTTAGACACAACAAATTGCACAAGTAATAACATTCTCACTGCCCCTCGACACTACCCTTGTAACAAATCAAAAATCAAGAATATAGTTTGTGTTTAAAGTGTTTAAACTGTGTTTAAACTGTTTTGACAGCGCCTGTTTCTACGAAAATCTACATATATTTATAAAAATGTTATGTTGTTGTGCGTATCCGTCGAAAAATCGAATAGTTCTGCACAGATTGAGCTCAAATTTTGATACAATATATGGTTCCTTTCAAGGATTGTTTTTATCTTTTTGTCGAGTCAATAACATACTGGCGACCTCGATAAAATAGCTTTTTTACGTGTACATGCTGAGTTCCAGCAACAATAGGCTGTCTTGATGAAGTAATGAGACAACAAAATTACAACTTACGGGAAGGGGAACGCCCAAGGGCGGAAAACTGTTGAATGCAACTTGAAAAATCTACACCCAACCGTTCACGGACGGGAAATGTATGATGGAAGGGATTTCTCAGATCAGTTTCTAAGTTCTTCATACCCTATAAAACAAATCATAAGGCACGGGTGGGAAAAGAGTGGTAGGGTAATTTTGTTTATTTCTTACTTTCTCAGCCATGCAACAACAATGTGGCAGAAAAAAGTGTGGCGGCGTTAACCTAGTATATTATAGATTTGAGTGAGAGATTCTGAATGGTTCAATGCAATCCCATACATTTTAATTACATTCAGTTCCGGGGAACAATATAATAATGATCTGTTGTTCTTTTGTCCCTTTCAATATCATCCGCAGCTACACCTGACGTTATCCAACTGCTTAAGCATGTCGTTTAGGGGCGTCTTTTAATTTCCGTTTCGAGTTCGGCACACACTCCAATGAAGCCACACCCAATCCCGCAGTTCCCATTGTGTGTGTCCAGCTGCTGCTTCAAATCAGCTCCGTCCATTCAGAGAATCTGGGACCTCAGAGTTCGGGCTGTGACAGCGTCTGGCTCAATAATAATAAAAATCAACACACGCCTCCTTGAGAGGCACACACTGTGGAAATTAATTGCTAATTTCGAGACAAATAAAACAACAAAATTTGCGCTTGAACCGATCGATGCGGCGTCATAAACCAGGCTTAAGAGATCGTAAACAAACCGTCAGGCAACGGTGTAGCTTAGGCGGCTTTGCTGCTTTATGTTTTTAATTTTTGATATTAAAAATATAAAAAAATATATAAAAGAGAAGCAAAAAAAACCAGATATGTGTGGGATATTTTGGAAATTCTTCGCAAAACACAAACTTGACAGTTTCGAGGTCCAAAATTAATTGGCATTTAAAGGAGTGCTTTGGATTTTTGGCGCTGAGTTTTTGGCATTTTTGGTTTGATGTGTCCATGTTATAATTAATGCTTGGGTTCAGTTCAGATTTGGAGACCCGGGCTTGAAAAGGGTTTTGCATAGAGGAAACGCTTAAGCATTTAGCTTGGCAGATAAAAAGAAATACTGAAACATGTGTTCAATTGATGATGATCTTTGCTACTTGTGATGTTTATTGTTTCCCGGAAATAAGTCAACTATTTGTTTTCTAGCACTTGGTTGTTCCAGTCTCTGCAGCTTATAGTTATTATATTCATTTTTATTTGCTGTTGCTTCAGTTCCACTCAGTTTATGGGCAAAATGAGTTATGTTGCCGTACCACGCAAAATCTTAAAAGGATCATTAATAAATATTTCACTCGCTGGCTGCTTGGGTCTTCAGTCCTTGGCTGCCTGTCAAATCCAAAGGCCTAACACACATACACAGACTGGGAAAGAGCTTAACATATTCGCGCTATCCCAGTCGCCTGTCGCCCGTCCCCTGTCCTGTCTTAGCTCCACTCCCGTCTGCCTCCCGGGCGCCCTGTCAGTCACCAGGCTGAGCCCCAGCCAGCATTGGAACCCGACGTATCCGAGGCCCAACAAAGTCTAAAGTCTGCGACGCATCGCGCAAATAACATGCAAAAATCCACTTCTACGCTTTTGGGTAATCCGCATTTTAATGACTTATTTTCTCGGCTTGCCTTTTGGCAGCCGCCTTGGCCTGCCCCATCTCCCATGCCCCATGCCCCATGCCCCCATGCACCATCCACCTCCCCCTCAGCAGTTGTGGCAGCAGCACATGTGCTGGGGGCGGCCAATGTTTTATTCTTATTTTTTACATGGCAAGTAGACAAACACAAACACCTACAGCAAAAGTTGCTCAAGACTTGCCAGCATCAACCCACTCCATAAAATTGTCATTTATTATTTTTTTGAATTATATTTCTTGGCCCCTTTTTATGCCTGCTATTTAAAAGCCACGGCTAAATATCTACTGAGGCAGACTAAAGCCTGCATTTAATTTACATTTTTATGCTTCAACTGGACGAGTTGTTGCCAAAGCCGCATTTCCACCTCAAATGCAATGATCTTGAAATGTCGAATTCCTTATATAATATATAGTTCCCGAAATACTTAAAAGCAGACACAATGGTTGGCTATATGTGCTTGTAATTAAAAAAATAAATATAAAATAAAAAAAGCTATTAGCTACGTTATCGCCGAAAATACAGGTAACCATATTGAACTAATTTCACTTTATGGCTAATAATTTTGACTCCCAAATTAATTTCGTTTTTTCATAATTTCTTTAGATTTAACAGCAATATCTAAAGAACAGAAATCTAAACATTTTTAAAATATTGATATATTTTTACTGAAGCTTTTCATTTGAAGAGAAGACCCAAAAGGTGCCATCCATTGGATTTTTTTCCATTAATATATTCACATAATTTTTGTAAATATTAAAAATAATATATATTAGTCCATATACATAACTTTAATCCCATATACATATGTATCACCTTTGATCAATTTTTCTTTTTAGATTAAGTTGCTACTAAAGGTAGCGGAAAACTTGTTTAAATAAAATGTACAAATTTTTAAAAAAGAAAACAAAAATTTTGATTTGAAAATTCCAGGGACCGTAAATAACATTTTGTCTTTTTTTTTAATCGAAAAAATCGGGCATTAGTAACTTTGCGAGTGCGGGAAATAGACTAATATACTCTTTAAGGCAAATCTGTGCATTTTCACCATGATTTAAAAATTTATAAGTTTTATAGATTCACCAAATAAAAACCTTTTTTTTAATTTTTAAAATAAAACTTATAATGATTTCAGTCCCTGGAAAATTTTACATTGATATATTGTCTAAATAAGATATCTATATTAAGCATTATATTATCGGATTTCACAAATAAATAAACACATTTACACTTCTTTTAAGACACTTACAATTTTGAGGTCTCATAATTACACATAATAATAATAATTACACTCTAAAAAAAAAAGTTTATTTTTTAAACTTTCTGAAAAGTTTTTTATTCTTTTTTGATGTAAAACTCAGCTTTCACTTATTTTTTAATATTTGTTTAAAATTTTAACCAAAACTGGACTACTCCAAGAAAATTTGTATTCTTATTTGGGAATACATTTTAATCTTTTGAGGTTTTCATTGAATGACAATATTGGTATATATTTTATTCCTTACAGGCTTACTTTTTAAACCGAAAATGGTATACGATTTATTCCAATTTCGATTTTAATTTACTCTGGTTTAGAATTACAGTCCTTGTGACGCCATCTTTGTTTTCTCTCTCTCTCTCTGTAATTTTAATACTCTTGGTTTAATTTTAATTCTTTTTACTCCCTACACCCATAAAATGGGTAAAAAGCGGGTACTAAATCTGTGCAAATGTATGTAACAGGCAGAAGGAGACATCTCCGACCCTATAAAGTGTATATATTCTTAATCAGTATCAAAAGAGATTTCGATTTGGCCATGTCCGTCTGTCCGTATGAACGCGTCGATCTCAGCAACTACAAGAGCTAGAGACACCAAATTTGGAATGTAGGTTCCTCTACCAGACGTAGATCAAGTTTGTTTTATATTTTAGATATCTTTCCCACGTTCCCCCGCAAATCGACAAAAACCGTTTTACAGTAAGAATTTTCAAGATATAGCTTTAAGATTTGGCATGTACAATACTTTAGTCCTTCTTAATCTACTGTTTAAATTTCAAGTCGATCGGATAATAATCACAGAAGTTATTCACGAAAGAAGATTCAGTGCTCCAGCGAGGGAAGAAGAAGCACAGCCACCATTTAAAATGCCTCGCTTGCGCTGTGGCTCGTATGTTTGCGTTCTTGTGTAAGTGTAAGTTTACGAAGATGCGATCGGAAATTTTAAGCCTGGGTACAGGGAGTTTCGTATATAAATAGCATTGTTAATTGTTTAGATTGTTATATATACAAACCAAGCTGATTTAAAATAATTCTTTTTTGCGTAGAGTGTAAATATTATCCAAACTAATTACCATTATCGATTACAAAATGAATTGATAGTCATGCTCAAAAGCATCCCTTTATCCATTCTTGTGCTGTTTAGCTATGTCATGTTAAAGTATTATAATTAAGTGACTTACTCCCGAATATTCTTCTATTAAAATGATCGATAATGAGACTTCATATTCGTTTAAAATCGAATTTTGTGTTACCTTTAGATATCTGTCCTGTTTCCCACAAAAGCGTGGCACGTGGCAGATCTCAAAGCCATTTACCTCCCAATATTGACTCTAATGCACAAATGAAATTAAAAACTTGCAAATGCAATATAAATTAACACCCTCGCCACAAAACTGAGAGTGCAATGCGCAAGGGTTGCAGCCAAGGACCCCTCGGAGACGAGGGTTAGCTGCAGGACCTGCTCCTGGGTGGGCGGGGAAATGGCAAATGCCAAATGGCACTGCAGTGGCGACTATTAAAATATTTTACAAAATTAACCCTTTGCAGCCAGACAGACAGTCGCTAGTTAATTTATGTGTGTGTCTCTGCGAGGCTTTCATCGACTGCAATGCGCCTGAAAATATGCAACAGTAACAGCAACTGTTGTATATCTGTCGGAGTGTCTGTCTGAGTGTTCCTCGAGGTTGTAGCTGCCTTAATGCACCCACGTTGTTTGCCTGTTTGCTGATTAATTGCAAATTGCAGGGGTGTCCGCCTGGCAAACCACATTAAAAGGCACAAAGGTCACGAAAGGAGCTGTCCTTGCCGTGGCAAGCCATCGATCCCTGTTGCAGTCCGTGCGTATTTCTAGTTTATTATTTTCGCTCCCACCCGTCAATTTATGCAAAGTGGCGCTCCAGGACCTGCCGCAGCACCCCAACCACCCAGTGCCCAATCTAGAGCCCCGCAGTGCAGCTCGCACCTTTGATGTGCGCGCTCCACGTCAACAAGGACTCCTGGCGTTGGCTGCCGACCAGGAGCAACAGCAGCAGCAGCACTTTCATCATTTGGCTTTTGCCATTTGCACCCCGTCGCCACTTTTGACCACTTCGGGCAACAGTGACCAGCTGCCGGCTGGCCCCTTACCCCCGTCCCCGTCCCCGAACTACCCACTACCCACTTCCTCTTTGCACTCAATGTCCGGGCGACTCTCTGGACTCTCGCTGCAGGTCACTCAGTCAGCGCTTTGGCAGCTGTTAAGTGTTGTGTTTTGGCTACTGTATCTCCCTCTCTATCTATCTCTATCTCCATCTCTCTCCTTTCATTTGTTTTGCCTTAGCTTTTAGCCTTGTTTGCCCAAAGCCCTCTTGGCTATTTGTTGTTGTTGTGTTTGCTGATTAACTTTCTGCCTTTAAGAATTGACGACGGCGCGAGCCAATGAAAAATTTGTCTAGCATGCTTTTAGGCGCGCTCCATTGTTCAGTACCCCGCCCGATTATTATCGGCTCGGCATTTTCTATGCTAATTTGGGCTAAAGGAAATGAAAACTGCAACGGAAGTGGCAGAGCTATAGTCAATTTTTCGCTTTTCCAGCTGATAAGCAGGTAGCAATTGTGGATGTTTTCTGGGCACAGAGCTCTGGATACAAACAGGATAATAATCGAATATAACCCTGGAAAGCCAGTCGCCCGTCTAAGTAAACCGCTATCCGCAAAACCCGAGCAAAGCAAAGTTAAAAGCAATCTCAGACAGGGAAAAAGTGGTAGGCAAATGCATTCATTAATAAATTATCGAGGCATACAAAACCTCAAACTAAAGTAGCTTGCCGCATGCAGAAAGCAGCACAAAACGTGAAGGGATAGGGGGGATAGGGTGGGGTAGGGACTACAATGTGTACAAACCGACGCAGCCACCGACAACAAAGACAACAACAACAATAGCAAGGACCCAGCAGCAGACTGTCCTGGCATGCCAAAGGACGGGAGACGGGAGGAAGAGAGCGACGACGAGGACGATATCATTACGTAAACGTAAAACTTCCGCCTTAGAAATTCAATTAAACTAATAAATTTTCCATTATCCTTATCGGTGGCAGTGTTGCCGTCGAAGCTGAGGCTGTGTGCGTGGCATGGCCAGAGTGGGTGGGGCAGGGGCAGGGGCAGGGGCAGGGGCAGGGGCAGGGGCAGGGCACAGAATTTAAATGCGTCTAAAGCAAACATTAAGACACACACACACACTCGCATACATACATACTCTTATGTAAATATATATGGAGACAGAACACAGAGAGACCAGCACATGTGTAAAAATAAGAGCTACAACAATAACAACAACAGTAACAACAAATAGCAACAATTTGCATAAATTAAAACTTAAAATCAAGCGACGACACACAAAACACGATGCATCCCCCTCCCAAGCCACAGACAAAGGGGAAAGTTACATTACAATGGGTTAATTATGGAAAATATCAATTAAAATTAATTATGATATTACAATAAATATTTGATAGTTAAAATGCCTTCACACTACAAACTCAGCATGCAATTCAGACTCATATAATATCCCGCAATTTTCGTGTCTCATTTTCTGGCAATTTAATATATTTCCATTTATATACGGAAACAAAATAGTTCAGGACTATTTAAAAGCGCCATTTGTTCATCTTCATACACTTATATATACAAACACACAAATACACACGCACACAAGCGACAAAGAGCAAGAGAAGGCATCTTGAGTGCGCTGCTTCCTTCCCCCGAACTATAGTACTGACTCTTGTTTGTTGTATAACTCCCGTGTTTTGTATCCGATTGATTTGAAATTTGCACAGTATATTAACAGTGTCTGAAGTATCAAATAATCAATATTTTACGGTTATATCTTTAAAATTGTTGCTGTACAGCGTTTTTATTGAATTGCGGGGGAATGGGGTAAATATCTGAAATTTGAAACAGACTTGATCTACGTATGGTATACACTCCTACATTCCAAATTGTGCTGTTATAGTTGCTGAGATCGACGCGTTTATACGGACGGACAGATGAACATGGCAAAATCGACTCTGATATTGATACTGATCAAGAATATATACACTTTATAGGGTCGCAGTTGTCTTTTTCTGCCTGTTACATACATTTGTACTTATCCATTTTATGGGTACAGGGACAAAACAGTGTAGCAAGTCTTAGGCTTTAATTTGGTTTTCATTTTCAACGATTGTTTTGAAGTTTGAAGTAAGTCAGAAATATTCTCCGAAATTCAAAATCGTTTTATCAAAACAATGTCATTGACATTATAACAATTGAATCATTAAAGTAAATATCTTTTTCAGAAAATTACATAGTGTAAGTTCTTTCAGTACTATTTATAAAGAATTATTCAGTTTATAATTAAAGCTGACCTATCTATTATTTAGAACGACTTAGCTAATCGATGCTCGGGATCTTGGTACCTTCATAAAGATATCTATAACAATCGATCATTGACCTACTGATCGATTCCTTTTCTACTTTCAGCACAAGTTATCATGTTATCGACTGCTGATATCGATTTATTTGCAGCATTCCATATCTAGCAACATCGATACAGGGCTTATCCACTGTAGCTGCCTGACCAATAATTACAGAGCCCTACAAATTGAAAAATGCCAAATAACAAGAGAGGGTAAGGGGGACGGGCGGACAGGCGTCAGTTTGGCTGGAGCTGGGACAGGGGCGTGATTGTGGGGCGCCTGGGGGCGTGGCACGCAAAAAATTGCTATGCAGAATTAAAGCATGTTGCACTTATGTACAGCCTCACTTGTGTGTGTGTCTGTGTGAGTAAGTGCGTTGTCCATTTAAATTTGAGCACATTAAAGGACCTGCACCCAGCCTCCAAAAAGGACACGAAATTTACATAGCCTCATAGGAGAGGTCCTGTGTAGAAGAGAGAGGCTACTCCAAGTAAATACGACGGCGACATGCCTCAGCTCCGGTTTTTGCATGTGGAGCACCGCAGCAGCTGATTTCTTTGTCAGGACACACATCCAGCCATAGTCCTGGCTGGTGCTGCGGCGGCAGGACAAACACGTAAATTAATCTGACAAGTGATACTTCTGGCCTCGGGCGGTCTGACTCCTCCTCGGTCTTCGGCACACTCGAGCTGGGGGACGTCAAAATGTCGCTGTGGAGGACAGCAGCCATGTGGCAAGCATAAAAGTCCTTTGGACAGCACACATAGACACTCACACTCACGCTCACACACACACATGCAGGACAATGGGCTGACTGCTTCCTGGCCTGACTTTTTACTTGGCTGCCAGTTGATGAGACGCTGACGTCGACGTCCCCAACAAGGACCAGCCGCGCCATTTGCCCCCCCGCCCAGCTGGCCGGGCATAAGTCTAGCCGCAGGACCCTCCAGTTGGGTGTCCACTTTTATTTACATGTATTGCAGTTATTTTGTATGTAATTTATTTCTCAACGGCCTGACGACTCCAAGTGCGTGGGAGCCTCCAAGCTGCTGCCCAGCACACAGACACAGCACACAGTACACAGCACACAGCACCCAATACCCAGCGCCCTTCCCCGCCACCCGTACCTTGCAACGGGTTTTTGTTTATTGGTTTTTCCACTTGGGAGCTTTATGGTCCCTGCTGATGTTGTTGGTGTTGGAGCTGGTCCATTCCTCTGCAGTTTTCAGTTGCCAGTTTGCAGTCTGCAGCGCGCTTGACGTGGTTGGCTCTGATGGTCAAGTTTGAGTTTGGTTTTAATGGCCAAGCTGGACAGTAAAGTGGCCAACGGCGCACGTCAAAGTGGCGTCAAATGTGGTGAGAAGGGTCGCTACCAGAGGCGAGAGCAATTGTATTGTACATACATCCTATGAAACCCTTGAATATCTATTACACAGTAATAAGCCTTGGCTTATACCATTTGATGCAGAATAAATCTAAGCATATTATCTGATAATCATTGGAAGATTTAAGTTCTGCCTCTCTCTCAAGGGACTGAGAGCTTGTCGATAAAAGCATTTCATATACTTAATCAAACTACAAAATTGAACCTTCATATCATCTTAAAGTATTCAGGCCTGTTCCCAATTCCACTACCACTTGAAAGTTGCGAACATGGAATAACGAATCGTCTTAACTGTTCCAAATTTTAGTTGTTGGAATTGCAAGTAATTTCCGGATTAACCAGGAAAATTAAATAAACTAATCATAAACAGAATTTTATAATATTTAGCATAATTTCAAAGTATCAAAAGTTCAATACAAGCGGTTCTAAAATAAATAAATTGAACTGTAAGGGTTAGAAGTTTAGATAAAATAATTAAGCTTTGGTGCGGACTTTCAATTTCAAATGGACCTGTTGATGAAAGTAATTAGTACAAGCCGGGATCGGGATCGGTCAGAGGTTAAGGCATCCGCCTTACAGACGGGAGCTCTCGGGTTCGAATCTAGCCGACTAACACTCATATACGGACAAGTTTGGACTAAAATACTAACAATAAGGTCACTGATGACTCATCAGTGATGAGGATGCTTGGCAGCATCTGAAGTAGCGCTATACCAGCCAATACTTTTTATATCAATCTTTCTAAATAAATAAATATTTAATTTAGAAAGAAAAAAACTCATTTATTCATTTCATTAAAAATTACATGTTTCTTTTTTAATACAGAAACTGTCTGTAAATTTCACCATCAAAATTCATCGAGATTTGATAAAATGCTGAGGCGCAGCCAACTTAACTGTATACGTAAAAAAGTGGCATCGCTCTGCAGCTTACTGTATTTAATTGAAATGTGTGGCATCACTCTGCAGCTTAAATGTTGCATTTGTAAATGTTTTATATACAAGGAAACTTTTGGGACTTTGCAAAATAAATTCCATAGCATAAACGTAGTATATGAATTCAGCGAAATTTCATTAAATATTTAGTAGTATCCAACTTAATTCTGTACATTAAATGTGTATTTTTAATGTGTGGCATCTCTCTACAGTGTTTTTTAAAAATAAGGACCAACAGGGACATTTATAGCACAAAGATAACACCCATCGTTGGGCGTATTCAGCAGAACTTATCGCTGACTGATTTCTGATATGTTTTGTCTATTGTGACGTCACTTTTGAATTCCAACTCAAAATTTAGTGATAGCGTTGACCAAAAACTTATCATAATTACAATTCTGTGCTGTAATACTATTTGTCAACAAAACAAGCCAAGCTACTCTAAAAGTATGCGTATCGTTCACAAAAGACTAATCAGTCAGCGGTCAGCAAAGCAGCGGAAATCATTCATTGATTGATTCTGCTGAATGAATATCTGTACAGGAATTAATTTTTTTTATTGCGCCTTTCCCAGTAGTTTTCATCCATGATGAATACATAACATATTTATTCATGACTTGCAGGCGCCGTTGTCAATATCGAACTGACAATTGCAATCAGTAAATTTTCCCTTAAGCAAATGCACAGCCAAAGAATTTTTAATGTTTTCACAAAATATGCAGCAGTGACAACAACAGCAACAATAAAAACAACAACAGTAACAACAATATTAATAATAACAATACAATGCAGCCGGATGGGCTGATGGCTGATGGGCCCGGCACACTTTGCGGCTCGTTAATCAATTAAAAACATTTGCGAATTTGCATAAACATTTTCGCGAGCATTGTTGCCATCATTTTTGCACTTGGCAGCTCAGTTTGTTTACATGGCCCGGCCAATTTGCGAATGTGGCAAACAAAAATTGATTAAAACATCACGTAATCGCCATCGCAGTTGTTGCCGCAGTCGGAAAAGGCGCCAACGTCAGTCAGTTGGGGCGAGAGATCGTTGGAGCTGGAACGTTGCACGTACGCCTGTGGTTTCTATAATATGAATATGAATTCAAATCATTTCAACTGAATTTCTGCGAATTTACAGCTGATTCAGCAATGGGACTGTGCAGTGAATTTCAATTGTTGCCAGCAGATGTGGGGTTCCAGGAGTGTCTATTAAAAACCACACATCAATGACATATTAAGCGCCAATGATGATGATGATGATGATGGTGATGGGCTGGCCAAGTGACTCACAATGGGACACCAATTGGTCAACCTGACCCAACATCTTATCGGCATCACCATAAATAAGCCAAAGGGACAACTCGTATACGAGTTTCTGGCTCTGAACCAGAAACAGAAACAGATACAGATACAGAACCAGAACCAGAACCAACCAAGAACCCCGGCAGACAGACAACGTAATGCTTTGCTGCAGTCTTCATAAATTTCATTTTACATGCAGAAAATGTCAGTGCCCCCGACCGGGACTTACTCTGGGCCCGTTGCCTGGCCAAATATGGTTAATGACTTGTTTGTGTGTTGGATTAAATATAAATTATATTTTTTGTGAGGCCTGCCCGAGAATGCAGAGCACGGGGCAGGGCGACCAAATGCAAAAATAAGTAACAAAAATCTGTTTCGTATTGCAGCATGATTAAAATTTTATTCCATTGAAAATTGCCTGCATGCCTGAACGGCAAAAGGACAGACAGACAAATTAAAAAGAGCTGCAATTGTGGAATAGTGCTGCTCCGTCAAATGAGAAGGTATTTTAACAAGCCTCTATGAGTCATAATTCTGCGTAGTTGTATTGTCAAATCATTGTTCAAGCTCTCAATTGATTCGGTTTTCCACCCACTCAATAATATTCATTTATAAAATCAAAATATTTAAATGTCTGTCAGCTTGATTGATCGCACTGGCCGGCAAAATTCAAGTTTATTATTGGAATTATGCTTTTGTATTTTTTAAGTAATATTTTATTGCCACCACAAAAATACAAAAATACAAATACATATAATTATGAAGTTATATGAAGTTGAAAATTGTCCATTACTTATTCAAATTTTAGATTCAGTTGTACTAATATTTTTTCTATTTAGCTTAATTTAAGTTGTTTATAAGAATAACAGTACAATTAAATATTAAATTTAAAATTTAAAAAATAAACGAATATAAATGAATAAAAAATTAGCTGAAAATATTGAATAAAATAAAATTTGCATAATATTATTATTTAATTTATTATATTTATTTAAACTAAGTTCATTATCTGTTCATAATATGACTACCTACCAGAGTTTTACTCCCTGTACCCATAAAATGGGTAAAAAGGGGGTACTAAATCTGTGCAAATGTATGTAACAGGCAGAAGGAGACATCTCCGACCCTATAAAGTATATATATTCTTGATCAGTATCAGAAGAGAATTCGATTTGGCCATGTCCGTCTGTCTGTCCGTCTGTCCGACCGTATGTATGAACGCAAGGATCTCAGCAACTATAAGAGCTAGAGACACCAAATTTGGAAAGTAGGTTCGTGTATAGCGGGAGCAGGTCAAGTTTATTTTAGATTTGAGATATCTCCCCCCGTTCCCCCGTAATTCGATAAAAACCGTTTTACAGGAACAATTTTTAAGATATAGCTTTGGATTTTGGCATGTGCAATACTTTAGTCACTCCTAACTCTACTGTCCAAATTTCAAGTCGTTCGGATAATAAACACGGAAGTTATTAACGAAAGAAGATTCAGTGCTTCAGCGCGGGGGAAGAAGAAGCACAGCCAACCACTTAAAATGCCTCGCTTGCGCTTCGCTCGAGCTGTCGCTCGTGTGTGTGCGTCTTTTGTGTATGTGTGTGTGTATATGCGTCTGTATGTGTGTGTATATGTGTACGAAGATGCGATTGGAAATTTTTGACCTGGGTACAGGGAGTTTTGTAGTCGGGTTTACTCGACTATAGCATTCTTACTTGTTGTATTAAAAATTATGTTGAGCAGTGTAATCAATTGAAAGTAAAACTGAATTCAAAGTATTTTTATATTTTTTATGCTTTGCATTGACAGAACAGGGGCAAAATAATTAGTTCAACTGCTTGGAGGGTTCGACTTATAGCTGAGTAATAAACTGAGGGCAAATGCAAATAAACCAATCAAAAACAGAATTCCCATAATTGCAGCTATTATCAAGCTCAAGTTCTGTGTGTCATTTGGGCCAATTAATCAAGGGATTTTAGCCACACACGAGCATGTTACCAAAACAGCTTGGGCCCAAACTTATGAACAGAAATGAATCAAAATGTAGAAAAGGCTGCACATAAAATATAAAATAAAATTAATTTACAATGAAAATGTGTGGAAATTTATAGGCTAGGAGTGCGTAACCCTCAGAAAAAAGGCGCCACTTGCAATAAAAAATTGACCAAAACATAAGTTCAACGGTGCGTATGAGTAATGTGTGGAGAGTGTGGGGAGAAAATGAAAGTGTGGAGTGGCAGCCTGAGATCTGGCTACGAAATATGTTGCCAAATAAATAAAAATATGCGTATGAGCGGAGGACCTACAGTATAAATGATGTGCTCTTAGTTCTGTGAACATCAGACGACGACGACAGGAAACTGCATGAAATTGCTCAAGCAGCTGGTTAGAGAGGCGGGCGAAGGGGGGCGTTTTGGGGGAAAAGTTGTTGCCAAGCGAACTTGAAAGCTGCCAACGATCAATAATTCCCACACAAAGTTATGCAAAGTTGTCAGGACGAAAATCCCAGCACATGTTTATGAAAATGTAAACGAACGAAACATCGAGAATCTGCAGCCGGAAATCGAATGTCTGTCAGTGGGAAATTTATATAAATAAGAGCAGAGAAGCGCAGAGTAGCTAGTAAGTAGCTTGGCGCCGGCACCAGCTCCAGACACAACTCCTATTCCAACCCGTTCCGACATAATTTATGCAAATTTGGGTGGGTGTGTTGGCACACGCATGTCTGGCAACGGCACACACACTCCCCCTAGCGGCACGCCAATGAATCATATGGCAAAAGGCATTTGACGGCTGCAGCAGCAGAGCAGAGCACAGCAGAGCAGAGCTTTGTAATAGGCCCGTTGGGTCCTGCCACGTCTACGTGGCGTATGCGTAATGCACTCAGACACTCGACGCTGACGATTTGAGAGTGGAAACGTCCAAAGTTTTGTGCTCAAGTCTGTCAATTTCAGTTCAGGGACTTCACTCCGTCTGGAAGATGGGCGCTGCCTTGTCTGGATTTGGTTTAAGTTCAGGCATTTGTCTGGCTAACAACTCTTGGCTGTGAGTTATAATGTGTTGGGGCCCAGCTGCTGCATTACGTGCTCATCTTGGGCCACTTACCTGCAAAAATAAGATAAGAGAATAGACACACATCAGATCAACTTTTGCAATAGGCCAATGTATGCATTAAACTAGCTAGAAATGTCTTAAGCAACCGCAGCTCAACTTCAATTAAGTCAGCAGCTGGGGAGCTCGCATAAATTAGGTCCTGATCCGGGGCTAAGAATGCTTTAATGATGCCCTCGAGCCAAACACGCGACACACTCGCTGCTGGCCCTCTCCCTGTCGTGTTTCTGGCCCTGGCCAATAACATTTTGCATATAATCAACTAGTTCATGTGCGAATCGGCCATGCATGACCTCTCAACTGCGCTGCTTGGGAGGCCTCTGCTGCTAATCCAACAACTTGACTGCCATTACACTTTGGCAAAGGTCCTTGCCGATGGATGGCCAGAAAAAGGAAAAAAAAACCGTTCATTTGCTCAATCGTGCACTCGAAAATGTCAATTTACATTTGCGGCTGGCGTTGTACTCCCAGTGGGTGGGACTCCCCAGCCAAATGGGAAATGGAATATGGGAAAATTGCTGCGCTGCTTGGGAGTCGAGCTTAAGTTGACTTTAACGCCTGAATGCATTTGTGAGAAGCTCGGAGAATAAATCGGCAGGAGGCTCCAAGTGAAAGTTTTCATTGCAAAAACTTTTTATTAAAGTCAGCAGAAATCGTTGGGAGCTGGTTCGGTTTTAGATTTCCTCAGTCACCCACATCTCCCTCACCATACTCCCTCGCCCTCACTGTGTGTGTTTGACAATGTGGGCGTGGCAGTTGGGCTGTCTGTTGCTCTGGTCAAGTTAATTTGTATGTGTGGCCGTAAACTTTGCCAGCTTAGACTTCCAGCACGCCCAGCTGGCCAATGCTGATCGGATGGATGGGCAAAGGGTGTGGGTGTGGGTGTTGGTATTGGTGTTCTCTATGTTTTCGGACATCCTCTTGTGATATCTCAAATGTCCAGTTGCCAACCAAGTCCGTGTGAGTTTTTGCTCAACAGTCTCCCCATGGCCAATGGCCACAATGTGTGAATTTTGTTGGCTTATTGCTTTTGTATGCCGCATAATTGCTGACTTCTTTCACACATTCACACACATCATTGGGCAGCTGTGTTTGCGTGTGTGTGTATTTGTGTGTGTGTATTTCTGTTAGACGTTTTGTCCTTGAGCATTGCGCATAAATCATAAGGCTGGACCGCTCCAAATTTATGCTTCGTTGCATTTCTGAGGCTTACATCGAAGGACGCGTCCGAATTTTGGGATTGCTTAAATGTTTGGCCAGTGGCTAAAATAGATAACAAGCGAAACAGTTATTGGATGGCAGAGGGAAGCTCTGAACTGAAAAGTACGTTCCCAAAAATACACAGTCTCTCAGTTGTGGCCACATTCGTGCTGATTGAGTGACTAATGGTGCACCCCTTGGAGTGCCACATTTGAAAATCAATTGCGATTCAATTGGCAACCTCAACAGCGTTTTCCCATGCTCTCCCATCCCCCAGGCGACTACAGAACCTCTATGACTACAGAAGGTGTTTGCAAACAGTTTAGCGCCTGTTCACTGCCAGGGTTACCACACTGGCCGCTGCCAAGGTGACCCTCGCTTGCTGCATAAACAAACCCCCAGACACATGGCAACTGGACAGCCTTTAACATTTTCTTAACAATTTTCAGGGCATTGCAGCTTTTTGCGCCGCACAGAACTGTGCCCCTTTTTAGCTAGTCTTTTTCATCAAACTTGCAGAGCTAAGGACCAAGGATGCCCTGCTTATCGGCCTGTAATGTGCGCTTTGTTAGCGCGGATGCGCAACTGAAGCAAAAGTATCAGGACTTAAGGTCACGCGCTCAGACCGCCGCATATCGTCCGCCTGCTGGAGGATATAGACCGATGACATCGATGACTCCGAATCTGGGCTATGTGCCCTTTCGGCGACGTAGCGATCAGTTTGCGGCCTTCGATCAGAAGCAGCTGAAATGCAACGAGCGGGAGAGAAGGCGTAACCAGGGCGCCAAGGAGCTGGTACTGCGGCCCAGCGATCTGAAACGACTCAAGGATAAGTGCAAGGTCGTGAGCATACACGACAAGTTCAAGGCAATCGAGCAGAGCGAGGAGGAGCATCGCAGACAACTGCAGTTGGTGGAGGAGACAAAGCGGCGCTTCAAGGCGATTGATGCAGCTCGAAAGGCGGAGTCCAAGGACGAGGAGAAAGGCGAGGAAGTCAACGAGGCACTGAGTGAACAAAGTACGGTGCTCAGTCGCGCCTTACTAGCCAAACAAGAGCAGGAGGAGGAGGTGAAACAAATCAATCGCATGATCCTGGATGCCAAGTGCAAGGCGGTGAGGGAGGCCCAGATCCAGGAGAAACAGCAGCTGGCCAAGGCTTTGCGCGAAGACGACGAGCGACTGGCCAAGATGGTCAACGAGCGGGCAAAGGAGGCTCTCAGTGCGGAGGACGAACGTGAGCGCCTCGAGATCGAGAAGCGAGCCAAGTATGCACAGGAGATTCGCCAGCAGCTGAGCCAGCGCGAGAATCGGCGCTTCCTGGAGGCCCAGCGGGTGGCCGAGGAGGCCAAGCACCTCCGCAAGGCCACCGAGCTGCTGCGGGAGGAAGAGGAGCGCCAGCGCAACTTTGTGCAGCTGCGCAAGCAACGCTTCCGCGAGGAGCTTCAGCGCATTCGCGATATGTCCAACGTTTTCAAGACAATGCTCTGCGAGCAAGAGCGTCTCGCAGAGCTGCGCGTGGCATCCTATATGCGCGAGAAGCAGGAGAAGGAGCGTCAGCTCAAGGACATGCAGAAGCTAGTGAAAAAGGAGTTCGAGCGACGACAGCAACGCATCTATACAATAGCAGTCGAGGCTCAGGAGACTCGCCAGACCAACGAAGAGCTTAAATATCTCAAGGACCGCAATCGCGTGGAGCGCGAGTATCGGCAGAGGGAGAAGGATGCGGCTATGGCCAAGCGAGAGGCTGAACGAGATCTGCTCGCATCCCGCGCCCTGCAGGCGCAAGAAATGAAGCAGCGTCTGGCCCAGGAGGTCTCTCACGCCGAGGAGGAGTTCAACCAGGTGCTGGAGCGCATGCGCGACGAGGAAGAGAAACAGAGAAGATTTGACCGCGAGCGGGACCAGCGCAGCCAGGTCTATCGGCGCGATCTCAGGCAGCAGATGACGGACAAGGAGGCAGAGCGTCGTCGAATGGCGGACATCGAGCAGGATCGCATGCAGAAGTGGCTGGATCAGGAGCGCCAGCGCGATGCCAACATCAAGCAGGTGATCAGCTCCAAGATTGCGGCCATGCGCGAGAACTGTCTGCCCGAGAAGTACTTGAAGGAGGTGGAGAAGCAGCTCAAGAGTATCCAAGGCAGTCGCAATCGCATTCGCTGAGATCAATCCCAATAGTCCATTCATTGCATAACTTGGGGCGATGCCTGGTCGCGATGAACCCAAGCGAACATGTCAAACAGCGCCTAAAACTATGCAATGGGTTTCTAAACTCTGGGAGCGATAATTTAAGATCTACATAAGTACGAGTATATGAATTGGGGAAAAGTACAGTATGCGTCCCATACAAGCGTGTTCGATAATTTCTGTCTTACTAATCGATCAGTGTTGGGAAGTACGTATATGATAACAGGGTAGTATTGGTAAACATCGAAAAATAAAGTTTTTTTAATCTTTGGATATTCAATTTTATTTTAATATTATACGGTTTTTTTTAATCATATTTCAAATTAAATTTCAGCTCCTACATATTCTTTCAAACTAATTTTCAAATTTATTTTCAAATGCTCCAATTATTTCACGATGCTTACCAACACTACTATGTTAGTGCGTAAGCGCTTTTAACACTGCTCGTTAAGTTAACATTTCCGAAGAAATTAATGTTCAAATTAAATTTTAAAATCAATATAAGACACTGAAACCCGAAAAGTTTAAATAAATTTGAAGACAAACTCAAATATTGAATGTATGTAAGATTGTTGTGTTCTTTTAAGTAGTTTGTTCTGTTCTCATTCCTTGTATTATGGCGATGTAATACCTTTTATCCAAAAAACACACCAGAGTTAAACCCGCTGCCTGAAAGTATGCCCCACAAATTGCGGATAACTACACACAAGCCGCAGCTTAAGTTACTGGAAATAAAATCAAAGACATTGACGATAACCATGACATTGTTGTGTGCGACGCAGTTACACACACTCCCTCTCTGATACCATTCCCACACACATCTCGCTAATTTCTTACCATGTGGGTGTTTAGGTTGGCAATGCCCCTCCCGGGGGCAAGCACACACCACAAACAATTACGAGGGCAGCACATGCCAAAAAACTACGCCTCACTACCGTGAAAAAGTGGTAGCAACTTTTGGCTACAATAAAATTTTATTATGCCACACACATACGCATCCCACACACACACACACACACACACACACGTATACACACACTGAAACTGAAGCTGAAGATGCCTCGACGACGAACTCTTGTGCATGGTTCAATTATCGTATTTCATGATTCGTTAAATTTTCGCATACGCCAAAAAAATACGCAAGACATTGCTAGACCCCCCTCCGCTGCATCCCCTACCCGCAACGGGTCTCCCTCCATTTGCCGCTGGCGGGCAAAGAAAAGCCAAACTGAAAAACAGGTTTTCCCCTAGCAACCATTGTGATGTCTACCTACAATAAAGTTGACGCTGGAGACGGCATGGAAAACTGGCAGACTGGCTGGCTGCCTCGGCTGCTCCGCTCCACTCGCATGTGGCAGTAATAATTCCAATGACAATAAACGTTGTCGTATTTACAAGTACCAACACACGTACACTCATTTTCCTACACACACACACACACATACAATCTGCCACACACTGACATGAATTGATGAGAAAAGTTTTTGAGGAAATGTCAATAGAGTAGCAGAGACAAACTATGCGTCGATTTGAGATGAAGTCTGCCAGTCACAGTGGAACCTTCGAAAAGATTGAACAGCATTATGGAATCGCACAAGGACACAAATGTTGAAGTAATAGGAAGTAATAAGCAGGACTATTGATAATGAAAATATGTTAATTGTAATTGAATCGCACTTAACTGGAAGAATATATTTGTTAAAGTTCAAAGCATTTTTGGGCATTAGGATAATCTGATGAAAATTGTGATTTATTCTCAGTCCAGTTCATAATTGTATTTTCTATTCCGCACCCACTTGTTATCATATGCATTTCAAGGATCATCGATTAATCAACGATCATGATCGCAAATCCATATATTCGTATTTATCGCTTTATGGTCAATAATCTAAAGTAATTAGGAATTGGGATAATCTTCTGAAAGTTGTGATTTGAATAAAGGATTATATGATTCATAGGACTTCACAAATGGAGGAAAGAAAACATTTAAATTATAAATTATCAAATGATTTTAATTTTTTCGAATTCTGAGAAGGTTTTATCCTTGGATATTGATAGAAAATCCACTTCATCGATATTTTATCGATACTTGTAATAACCAATCAATCTTAAATATTTCGATCTATTGGAAAATATTTCGATATCTTGCTCGGTTTCTTCCACTGTTGCGACATCTTTGGCATTTATAAATATCATGTGTGGCAAAAGGTAAAAAGGCAAGAAAACAGATATTGTAATTGGAAAAAGAGTAAAATGCAGCTGCTGCACTGCACTGCATACTTAGGAGCCCCACCCTCAATGGCTCACCCAGAGTCGAAATTTATCTGCAAGATTGCACACAATTGTTTTGTACTAGTAGAGAGATTTTTTTGTCCAGGTATACTGCAAGCACTATAGCTATATCTACGAGTATCTACGATATGTGTGCTTAAAAATAAATTGCTCGGCTTTAGTTTTTCGCTTTATTTCTATGGCTTTTCTTTGTGGTTTCGTTGTGCGCTCCGGCAGACCACAATAGACTTTTGTTGTACTCGCAGATAGTTCAAAGCGGCACATATCCGTATCCATCTGTAAATGTATCTGTATCTGTATCTGTATCTGCATCTGCGTATCTTTCGCTAAGTGTATTCATATCTAAGTAGGTGAGTAGGTAATGCGCCTCAATTGCGCAAATTTAAACATCAATCGCTGGCTGACAGACAAGCTGAATGGAGGCAAAAATCAATATAGATTGGCAATTCGCTTGATTATAGTACCAATGGAAGGTAGTTTCAGCAAAATGGATTTGTGGCCAACGCAAATTGATGGAGGTCACACAAAGCATGCCAGGAAATTGGTTTTTAGCGACAGATTGAGATGCTAAAATAGCGTAATGTAATTATCAAAAGGCAGAGTTTAGCTCAATTGAACAATGCAAATGAATACAGTATGAATTGAATAGAATTTCAGCTCAATTTAGTTGTTTACTCCAAAGTTCAAGTTACTGGCGCCAAACTTCTTGTTTGTCCAATCATAATAGAATTTTGTTTATTTTGATTTATCAGTTAAGTTATGCGAATGGAACACGTTTCTGTTTACTCTTGCTTCATACCCAAGCTGAACAGAATTGGACTACATACGAGTACTACGATACTACGTCTTCCACTTATGAAATACCTAGACATTTACTGACTATATGCACCACATGTACTAAGTCCTTATCAAGCGATTAGATATGAAACACTCTTAAGCACTTGTACGTACATTAAGACCATGTCAGAGTCGTGTGTCTGCAAAGTATTTGTATTATAACCACAATAACATATTTGTTCTATCGACAACAGATATCACAAATGTGGTTGGTCTTTGTCTTATCTGCTCCTTTATATGAGTAAGTGATCCACGGAATATAAAAAGTTGCCAAAGATTCTTGGAAGTCGCTGAGATACGAACATATTTGAAATACTTTACTGGTTGACGTGAACTAATTTTCAGTTAATTGGCCTAAAATGTGGCTATCAAAGAACGGCCAGTCAGCAATCTTTAACAGTTCCTAGTACCCGTACGCCCAGATTGACTTCAGGCTAAAAGGTTCATTCATCGCAAATTCCATAAATCAATTCAACAATTATTGTTTATTTATTTAGAAGAGCACACACTTGTCTTTCAACAACTACATGCGGTTAAAGCAAACAAAGTCTGACAAAAACTAAACATAATTAACATAAAACTAATAATTATAAATGCTAATAAATAGTTTTGTTCATAAATCTTAAGGCCTCTGACCACTAATAATAAATTTTTAATGCGCTATAACTACAACTATAGTAACAACTACTCGTGTCAATATTATCTTATATACCCTTGCAGAGGGTGTTATAAAAATGGTACAAAACGTGTAAGGTACGGAAAAAGGCATTTTCAATCCTATATTGTGCCTATATTTCTGATCAGGACAACGAGCTGAACCAATATAATCACATTTATTTGTGTCTGTCTGCTTATAGAAACTTTGCACAAAGAATTCTTGTTGATATATGTTGTACATAATCGGAAACAGTCGAGTATTACTATACCATATAGCTGCCATAGGGAAGATCATTAAAATCGGAGTTGTTGAACGAAATATATCATGGATATCTCGACAAAACTCACCTGTTACAGATATTATTAATTCCTTAAAATTTTGACTAACTTTGATAAATATCGGAAAAATATTACTTATATCTATAGCTAACAAATTTTGTTTTGTGTTTCTTAGGATATTTTATGTGGATTTTGATTACTTGACTGATTCCAAAGATGTAAGCTAAGAACGAATTTCTATTTTGAAAGAAATACTGTATTTAAAATCTCTGCAAGGGTATTCGGTCTTCGGCAAGCCGAAGCTATCTGTTCTTTCTCGTTTATTTGTACATTTTGTAAAATGCCTTATCGAGCGTGCGACTATCGCAAAGCATTGAAAACTATTCAGCGCCGGCGGCAGCGACGTCTGCGCCAGCGCCGCTGTCCGAAGATTGTACCAGCTGATTGGGGGCAGCGCTGCGTTGCGCTGCACGTTGTTGGCATTGGCGGGCTGCCCACTTCAAAGTGGCGGCAGCGACGTGACTGCGGCATTGTTTACAAACAAAACAAGCTGCAGCCGTAGTAAAGTAGTAGCCGATACAAGACTGGGAAGCCTCAGCGGCAGCTAGTATCACTCTCAGGCGGCATATACAATGGGAGGGAAACTGTGATAAAGCCGGCTAAGTGGAAGCTTTTATATGAATTTCGCAAAATTTCAAAACTTCACAGATTATCTCCAAGGTCTTAAGGTCTTAACTCTTGGCTGGACCAAAATTGCCTTATAATGTTGTCAAAATCTGTATTTCAATATTTCATTTGAATTTCTTCAATATTTTCCAATACCAACAAAAAGGTGTTATGTGGTTAACACCCTAAAGTGTTAAAACATTTCCCATTCCTGCTTGTTGCCTGGCCAAATTTGCCCAACCAGATCACATTTCATGCCCATTGTACGCCCGCAGCGTTGCCACATTGACGCATTGCTGTTGCACAACGTCCTCCGTCTCGCCTCGGATTTCGTAAATCATTTAGAGTTAAGCGGTATGTGCATATCAGGTATAAAGTGCGCCGCGCGCTTATCACATATTTCTGTATCTGCTTCGATTTCTAATGGAAAAATTGTCGAAATAGCCACCGTTTGGCCGGTGCCCATCCCATAAGATACTTAGGTCTCCGCCGGCTGCCAGCTTAGACCGCATTTAGCAAGTTGGGCGCCGATCCAGCGGGCGGTGGCGTTGGATCACGCGATGTGGGCGGCTTGTAGTCGACGCTAATGTCGGAGTCAGCGTTGCCGTCGCCGTGCACGTCGTCGCCGTCGTCGTCATCATCGTCATCCACTGAGTGGGGCACACAGTCCAGCGGTGTTGTTGTGGCGGAGGCCGCAACGGCAGCCGCTGCCAGAAAATGCACCTTGGTCGAAGTGGTCGAATTATTATTCTCGCCCAGCAGCTGATGGTGGAGCTGATGATGGTGGCGATGGTGGCAGCCGCTGCAGCTGGTGGGCGCGCATATGTAGCCCAGTGCAACGGGACTGGCCGCATGGGGCCGCGCATGCAACAGATCGCCCACATAGGTGGCCGTGATAGTGGCGTAGACAACGCCCAGCACGGCGCCGGCCAGCACGTCGGACCAGTGGTGCCAATAGTCGGCGACACGGCTCAGCGAGACGTACCAGGCGGCCATCAGCAGCAGGAACTGGAGTATATGACGCATGACGCGTACGCTACCACGTCCCTGCCACACGCCGTGCAAGTAGAACGCCAACAGGCACATGGAGTAGAAGCTCAGGCTGCTGTGCGCGCTGGGAAAGCTCACGTGCAGCTCCCATATTTGCTGCGTGGACAGGTTGCGATTGCTGCAGTAGAAATGTTGCATATAGACATCCGCGTTCTTTTCATCCGAGCAGCTGCTGCCATCGTTTAGCCGGGGCTGGCAGGCACTGTAGAAGTGCGGACGCAGTCGACCCACCACGTGCTTGGCCAGCTCTGTGGTCAAGTAGGTTGCTATGAAGCCAAAGCTGAATGTGGCCTGCGAGCGCCACAGATTCCACAGATATTGTCGCATTCGCAAATGCCTGCAGATGCGCATGATCTCCACGACGCTGATGAAGAGCATGGGCAGCAGGAGCATCATTACCAGCAGCATGGACACCGTGATGGTGCATTCGTGGTACGGGTAGCGTAGAGACAGATCCGAGCAGAAGAAGCCGCGTTTGAAGGTCCGCATGTTGATTGAATTTAATTTCGGAGTCTTTCGGAGTTTTTCGGAGTGAGTTAAAATATATTTCTTTTGAATTATAATAGTCTAGGTGGTGCAATATAGTTTAATTAGTGGCGTTTCAGTTTTCGGAGTATTTTCGGAGTTATTTAAAAAATTGTTTAACAGTTTTTATTAGATTTTAGTGAAAGATTACATACCTTTCCACTTTCTTATAAGAATTATTCCATTTTCGGAGTAAATTTATTATATAATATTTAAAATTGGTTCTGAAATTAATCAGTGATGTTAACATTTCCGCACAAATCTCCGAATTTGTTGTTAGTAATTTCGGAGTATTGAGTAGCTATTGATTTAGAATAATTATTATATAGAATAATATATTTATTGATATTTCACGATGCGCAACTGTTTTTGTTTTGTCTTCAAATTATTTGTTTTGCGTCCTTATCACTTTCGCATGAACTGATCGCGACACTGGCTGAATTTAATAGCATCAGCTCTGAAATATTGTCACAATCAAAAAGATTCTTTCGGTTTCGGCTAAATCACAAAAATATTCACAAAGCCGCGCGTTTGTTCATTCATTCACTTTTTCGGCACTTTGGCGCACACAAATTGCGCATTTATGTATTTTCAATGCGATTTGCTTTCTAAAATCCTCAACACGATTTACAGCGCACAGATCAAAAGGAATTTTTCCATTGTCTGTGGCAGGAGAGGAGGAGATGAAGCACGTGCAACGTTGTTGCTGCAATTGCGATGCGAGATATTCGGAGTAGCAAATCAAATGAATTAAGTTTATTGGCCAGCTAGACAGACCAACTGTCAGTGGAACGTCCAAGTCAATTGGTAGTTGGATGTTGGTAGTAGGCCTTTTGGCTCTTTTGATTATTGGCCTGTGGGTTTCCTGGGCACCAACCTCGCTGGCCGCGCTCTGTTCGTTGTCTATCCGGCGTTGAGCGACGACTCTGGCGTTTTGTTTGCCAGTGTAGACCGAATCTGACTGGGGCTTCGGCAGCGACTGCGACTGCGACAGCGACTGTGTCGACGCCGATCGCGTGGTGTGGCTGCCTGCTGCTGCGCTGCTGCTGAGCTGCCAGTAGCGACTGCCGCCGCGCAGAGCCCACAAAACCCAGCGTGCCTGTGGAGGAGGGTTTTCAATGCTTTATGTGTATTTCGCACTGATATTGAATTTCAATACTATGTTGTTTTTCTTATCAATTTAGCTGCGTCAACGTCAACGTCGACGTCGGCTGAGGCGTCAGCATTTTTCTTTACTGGGCCTGAGGACTGCTGAACTCGGATTTCTTAGTAGCTGCGTTGTCGCTAATGAGGAAACTGTTGAATTATTTCAAGGTTTACTCTTGCTCCGTTTGTTTAGGCCTGTTTGCCAGAGTCTTGGCATTTGCGCATAATGAAAGAGTTGCATTTACTTGACGAATGCCATGGAATGAAGGAGTGTCTCTGCCTGAGTGCAAGCCCGTCTCTCCATACCCGTTGCCCATTGCAGTAGGTCATTGCAACGTAACTTAAGTTGGTACGGATCGGTTGCAGCGTGCCTTTAAAGCATTTGTTGATGTAGGTCGCTGCATTTGCCTCCCAAGTGAGCCAAGCTGTGTGCGGTAATGGAGACGACGACGACGACAACGACAGCGACATCCACTTGGACTAGTACTCCGAATGATGGTAGCTCTTGCTCGTGCTTGGCACAGTGGAAATGCAGTTCATAAACTGTTGCAAGTTTATGGCCACTTTTTGTTTTTACAACGAATTTAGCTTCTTTATGGCGGCATTCAGCTGCTCAATTTACATAGAAATTGTCGTACTGCTGACCATTCGCTGTTAATTTATGTTAATTTTGGAGTAGGGAGTTGCAATATGTGCTCTAAATTGCACATAAAAACATGCAGTGCTTGCAAAAGATACATGTTCAGTGCTAAAGGTATTTGCAGCTATTGAATTTCATTTATGACTATTGGATATACACTTTCGGAGTTATTTTCTAGAGTTCGAACAGTAAATTTGACAAAGGAGTAGATGAGACGAAAGAAAACCTTTAAAGGAACCAACACTTTCGGAGTCTATTTTCAGAGCAAGTCCAGCAGAAAGGTTTCTTAGTCAACGGAGTAGGAGGATGAGACCTTTATTTACTGATATTAATAGCTATGAATGTGATTAAGTGTTATATTAAAGCCCATTCGGAGTCATTTCGGGGCGATTCAGAGGGATGGTAGAATACGAGAGATAAGAACACTATTCTTTACTGTATAAAAAATAATAAATTGCATTTCGTGTGTTGGTTTTAGTCTCATAAGTGGTGTTAAGCTATTGATTCTTAATTGGAACAACCAATTTGAATACCAGTAGTCCTCTTTTTGATCCGTTGAAACCGATTAGATGTTAAATTCAATAAATTAGTTATTTGGGACAAATGAATGAGGTTAAGTACTCGCACAATGTTCGTTCTTTCAGCTTGAATACGCTGATTGTAAGCTGATAGCCACAACAAAAATAAATACGCCCCACTTGTTGAGCCGAATAATCCGCAAGCCACAGAATGAGTTTTGATCAACAGGCCGGAGCCGTATCAATGAAAAACCGCAGCACGCGCCATAAAAGCGATCAAATATGATCATGATCATCCAGAGAGAGAGAAGGAGAGAGAGCGCAACAATGTAAGACGTGAATGGGAAGTTCGATCGAAGGGCATCTTTTAAAATACTCGACACAACACTGCAGTTCAAAAACGATCAAATATGATCATGATCATTCGGAGAGAGATAGAGCGAGAAAAGGAAGGAAAGTGATCTATCACTTTCACGCAACAATGTAAGACGTGAGTGGGAAGTTCGATCGTAGGGCTTCTTCTTCGAACTAGCACTGCAATTCAAAAACGATCAAATATGATCATGATCATTCGGAGAGAGAGCGCGAAAAGGAAGGAAAGTGACAGAGAGAGAGAGCGCAACAATGTAAGACGTGAGTGGGAAGTTCGATTGTAGGGCTTCTGATTTGCATTTTACTAAGTACTCGAACTAACACTGCAATTCAAATGACAAATAATTCAAATAAAGTATTGACACAATTTGTCAAATACGCTGAGACAGCGGCGGTTACAAAGCAGCGGATGGCAGCAATCCGTAAATTACACAAGACCTCGAAAATCGGGTGCGAATAAACAAATAAAAACTCAGACTGTCTGGCCAAGTGGTCGAATGTACATATTAATAAAACAAGATAAAACAAAATCACAAGACTATGCAAAATGAGACGGAATTGAGATTTTTATACTCTAGCCGAGCATATTATAATTTTTTCACTAAATGTGTATCGCATTGAAGGGGACGTTTCCGACCACACAAGCTATATATATTCTTGATCAGCATCAATGACAAGTGGATACAGCGATGTCCGTCTGTTTCAATGCAAACTAGTCTCTCAGTTTTAAAGCTATCGTAAGGAAACTTCTTTTTGATGTAGGCAGTACATATGTCGGAACTGGCCAGACCGGACCACTATAACATATAGCTGCCATTGGAATGATTGGTCGAAAAACTATTTCGTTTTAGATAGATAGACTGATATATATCCCAACCAATCTTTCCCAAACCGAGTCTCTGGAGAGTTTACAAATTTTGTCGAAATCGGACCACTATATCATATGGCTTCCATAGGAACAATCGGAAGAAAAATTAGTGTTTTTTTTTCAAATATATATTACATCCAAACTCAACAATTGTGAGTTTTATTATACTTCAAATAGCTTACTCTAATTTTATTAACTTCGGGCCACATTATCATATAGCTCCCTTAGGAAAAATTAGACCAAAATCGAGTTTTTGTATAAAAAACATTGCTGCTAGGGTATATAGCTTCGGCACGCCAAAGATGGGCGTTCTTTCTTGTTTTTTTTTAAATTTCCTAAATATGCAATGCAGCGTAAAATGGGAAAATAACTTCAAATATTTGGTTTCCTCAGTCAAAAATTAAAGTCGCGATAGAAACCTCCAACGCGTGTGACTGATAAGCGAAAGGTGTAAAATAATGCGATTACGATTACGGGCGCTGATAAGGAACGGAGAACGCGCAACTGCAGTGCACCCGGTACGACGCAGTTCTGGACTGAGGCTGAGGAACCCCCAGCGAACCCCGGAGTTGAAGTTTGCAAGTGGTGCCTCCCTAAGGTAACCTGACTTGGCCAATTATCGGGCGGAGGCAGCAGGCGGGATGGGGGCAACTGTTTATGTCGCGACAATATTTTGTTTATACTTTTACGGGGGGTAATTGCAATTTTGCGGCATGTTTATTTGTGTGCATTTGTTGTTGGCATAGTTAATTTTGCTCGAGTGGCAGGTGTACCCAGACAAAGTAGATATGCAGGGGGCAGGGGGCAGGGCATACTATAATATTTGGAATGAGTTGTCAGCCTTTGCGGAGAATGTACAAATCGTACAGGAAGTGACTGATATTTTATGAATTTATATCGATAAGCAATGATATTGCTAAATAATGTTAATCACCAAAAAGTGTAAAGTCCAAAAAGTGCAAATACATAATAATTAATACCAATATTATGCTTAGACTATTTATATTTAGACTAATAAATCTGCGAAAGCCCCCAAGCTGAACTTACCCCAAATATTATATGCAATAATTAACGCTTTTCTGATTGAACAATTTATACAAAATGAAAATAAATTGATTTTAATTCTTTGCACGTGCAATGCACCCATTGAAACTGGACGACAACCCAGTTAAAATATTATTATCTATTGTCTAGCAAACAAATCTATAATTAAATTAAACAATTAGTCATTCAGGCAGCGAAGGGCAGTAGAGAAAAATTATAATGAGAAAATAAAGTACCGATAACTGTTTATAGCTCTGATGACGTCACAAAAGTATTTATATTCTTTTGAATGAAAATCATATACGATATGCTCGTATATGCTATACAGCGAATGCGCTTATAATTCGTTATCAAGTAAGAGTGCTCTAGTCGAGTATACCCCACTACAAGACACCCTGTACTTGGGACTAAAATTCCCAAGCACAACTAACTTCGTACACATACACATACACTCATATGCATCAAGCAGTTCAGTACGATATGCTCGTATATGCTATACAGCGAATGCGCTTATAATTCGTTATCAAGTAAGAGTGCTCTAGTCGAGTATACCCCACTACAAGACACCCTGTACTTGGGACTAAAATTCCCAAGCACAACTAACTTCGTACACATACACATACACTCATATGCATCAAGCAGTTCAGCGGCATTGCAAGCAAGCAGTGCATTTTGGTTGGACACTGCGCTGCTGCTACTCTCTAGCGGTATGGTTCTAAATCGATTCGACTATTAATAGCGATCACCAACATATACTTATATTCTTTATAGGGTCGGAGATGCCTCCTACTGCCAATTATATACAATTGTAGAGTGGTATTATCCCCAGTTGCCTATGTTATGGGTACAGGGTCTAAGAACCTTGACATCTTGAGTGCATTTAAGAAAGAGTAAACACTTGATTAACCATAAGCATCAATGCTGATAACTAAGATAAACAATATCATAATTCCAATTCGCACATAGCAAATGAAATTCAATTATCATAATGACTAAATTAACACTCAAATATGAACAAAATCTCAAATAAATGCAAATCATTGTCGAAAATAATAGTTAACGCTAATTTTACAAGTTAACGAGCCACATCCGCCGCCGGTAGCGAATTCAGTTAGTAAAAGTATAAAAATAAATGGCGACAATAATCGTTTATCATAAAGCCGTTTACGCGAAAGCTGTGAGCAAGTTCTAAGCGCTGAGCTTTAAAGCTTTTGAATGCAAGTGAAGATCCAATGTGGGAAAACGTGGCCAAAAGTAAAAGTTAATGCTTATTTTGTCAGTTAATGAGCCATGGTGAAGTATGAAAATAAACTGCAACAAAAATTGTTAATTAAACTCGGTTTAACGTTAACTCCTAAGCTGAGCTGAGCTCACTATTAACACATGAGTTTAAAAGCTTTTGAAAGCAATTAAAGATTAAAATAAATGCGAACTATTCGTGCCGAAAATAAAAGTTAATTTTAGAAGTCAGAGAGTCCCAGCCTACACAAGCTGCGAATTCCGTTACTAAAAGTATCGAGAACCGGTTTAACGCTCACTTTAAAAGCTGCGCTCACATTCTAAGCACCAAGCTTAAAAGCTCTCGACTGCAATCGAAGCAAAACGTCACAGCATTCCGACAGCTGTGAGAAACGACGCCACAGCTGGAGGAATGCGACTGACGTCACAGTGATCGGGGGGGACAGGTGTGGACTCATCCGAAATAGCTCGGTCGCCTCGGTCATTGGACGTCAAATCTTTGGGCATGAGTCATAAGAAAGCCCCCGACAGAGAGAGAGAAAATCCCAAGCCACAAAAGCGAATCACTCCAAAAAGCACCAATTAGCCCCGTCCGCCACGTCGCCTTAACACTTCAGTGGTCAGTGGTTTGGTCCACCGCGATGCGGTTCCACTTCATACCCACTCACAAATTATGCACACGCATCAAAACTGAAGTTGCATCCAAAGATGCCAGCGAAAGGCTGCAGAGAACCACGCTGAGGCACAAACCTGCCGCACCCCCCAACTCCCCTTTAACTGAAAACTGCAAACATGTTTTTGTTGGACACACTTTAGCAGGTAGGTTCCCCCATATGATTTGCTTTTGGCTCAGCTCTTGCAGTGCTAAATAATTTCACCGCCTCTGTGAGTGGTAAGTGAAACCAGTTTTTAAATCTATGTACATATATCTATGATGTGTGGGACCCCATTCAAAAGGAACTGGAATGGTATATGATTTGTTTCATAAAGTTTCCTCTATGCCAACTATGAGACGTGACTAACTATCGATAGTTCCAACATCGATAGTTTAAAAATTTTATTGATTCTTGATACAAATTTACCATCGTTCTTTCGTTAGCCGATTTTAAAGCTGCTTTTTTATCCGCAATAAAATTCCAAACAAAAAGTTCAAAACTCGTTTGTTTTCTAAACAAAAACAAGTTTTGTTTAATTTTAGTTCCCATTTCACATCCGACAATTTGCAATTAACTTTGTGCCTTCACATATTTAGTTACTAATAATGTTGTTAACTTCAAAGGTCAAAGTTGAATCATCTATTGTAGTAAAAAAAGTTGATAAATGTTCATTCACAGCGTCAAAGTATTTTACCATCCATAATAGCGACTCCTCTACTAAATAGATATTAATATCTTGCTTTTAAAATAAGTGATCTTAAATGGAATAAATTAGTGTTGATCTCAAACACTCGTAAAATGATATTTACATATTTTTCCATATAGATTGGATTTGTTTCCTTAACACAAGGCTAGAATTTATTAGGTTCTACCAATGTGAAACAAGTTTTAGTTGTTCAGCCTTGATTCCAACTAAAATAACGATATATTGTTATTCTTTGAACACATTTTATAGGTCTGCAAAAACACAAATCCATCTCAAGATATCATAGGATATCGTATAACTAGCACAACAATTATACTGATAGCAAGTGAAATTTAAGCTGCAAAACGCTGTTATAATTACAAAAAAATAAAAGCATATAAATAAACAATAATTGTTTATGGCTTGTTGATGGGCAGCTTTAGACGTTACCAGGCAACAACTGACAAATTGGCGGGATTACGTGTGAGGGGAGGGATGGGGCCTGTGGGTGGCAATATAATCGTATGTAGCACGCGTGGAGCGGTAGCAGAAACGAGTACATAAATATTTGAGAATTCGCACTTGCATGTGACTGCCAGACCGCAAAGAGCTGCCGCCGTGAGAATAACACACTGCTGGAGAGAGAGAGAGAGACGCACCAGAGAGAAAATCACGGCCAAGTTGGGCCTAAAGCCAGACAAGATATTCGAGCGGCATCGCACGGTTAGTTAAGCGCGGTTTGGCATACGGTAGAGACCTCGTCGGTTGATTGCTGCTACTCGGTACTAACTGATCGCCATGTCCAAGTACACAAAGCTGGTCCGCGGCATCTGCGATCTGCTGCTGTGGGCAGCGCTGACGGTGTCCAGTCTGCTGCTGCCCAAGCTGGTGAGGCCCTTCAAGCGGGGCTTCTTCTGCGGCGATGAGTCACTGAGCTATCCGCTCAAGGAGAACACTATTGGTGCCGCATTGCTCATCGGCGTGACGCTGGGCGTTCCCACATCCGTGATTGTGGTGGTGGAGCTATTCAAGCAGCTGCCCACTGCGGGGCCCGGACGTGTCGATCCAGCGGCGCGGGACAAGCGCCAGGGCTGCAGACTGGTGCATCGGCTGGCGCAGCTGTATAAGCAGGCGGGCTACTACCTGTTTGGTCTGGCCATGCTCACGTTCAGCATGATGCTGACCAAGGTGTGCATTGGTCGCCTGCGTCCCCACTTCTATGCCGTCTGCCAGCCCATGCTGCCCGATGGCTCCACCTGCCAGGATGCGCAGAACGAGGGACGCTATATTGATAGCTACACCTGCACCAATGCCAATATGACGGACTTTAACTTCGATCAGCTGAACCAGTCGTTTCCCAGCGCCCATGCCAGTATAATGATGTATGCCATGCTCTACCTGGCCATCTACCTGCAGGCGGCGCTAAGCACACGCATCTCCAAGCTGCTGAAGCACCTGCTGCAGTTCCTCTTCATCATGTTCGGCTGGTACGTGTCCCTGACCAGGATTACCGACTACTGGCATCACTGGTCGGATGTTCTGGCCGGTGTGCTGCTTGGTGTGCTCTTCGCCTGGCTGACCAGCGTCTATGTGGCCGATCTGTTTGCCTTCAAGCGCTGGAATCGCACTGGCTACTCGGCCAACACGCTTAAGAAGGCTCAGGTGTCGCCCAAGAGCTCCACCAAGTCCCAGTCCAATGGGGCAGCTCCCAGTGGTGTTCCTCCCGCCCTGCCCGCGTACACCTTTGGCACCCTGCCCTACCTGGCGGCGCATCCGGCGCAGGCGCAGTACGCTCAGACATATCACAACTATGGATATGTGCCCTGAGCTCCTCCGATCTACGACTTTGATATTGTTCTAAAATATTACTAGTAGAGCATCACACAAAGACTCGCACAAATATCTGTTTTGTTTTTGTCATTTAGCTTAATAAACGTATAATAAATATTATTGATAAAACACGAACGTGTTTCGCTTACTAGAAAGTTGCTTAATGACGCGCTTGAAAAATGTTGATAATTTAGTAATGAAATGTTGATTTTTTCGCCCCCGAGTAATGCTTAAGTAGAAAGTGCCGAATTGATTGAGCCTATCAAGATGCGAAGATGGGAAAAGTGAATGGTGAAGTCGGTAAAAACTGGGCAAAAATATTACTGAAAGTCAGCTAAGTGGAACAAAGCTTTGTTTCCAGATAACCCAGAAGACTGCACACACATTGTTCGATTATTGGATGGATTGAAACTGAGTCTAGCGCAAAGAGGCTGTCGAACTATCGATACAACTATTCGAGACTGGACATCGATACTATCGATAGCCTTAAATGTTTATGTTAATGCTGATTTGGTGCTTAAAAATGTGAAATTAGACAACGAAGTTAGAGATTGTCTATATTTATTAGAGTAATACATTTTTAACCCTTTCTGGAGAAACTTAAGGGTTTGTATTTTCCAGCAATGCTAGATATTACAAAATTAGAAAGAATATAAAGGGGGGAAAAACTATCATTGTTGAGAACCGAAAGCACACAACATCGAAACTATCTATAGAAGGTACTCCATCGATATTACCGACAGAGACAAACGAAGGCGCTGCATCGATATTATCGATAGAGACGCTAATCCATCAATACTATCGATAGAAACGGGAAGGCAATCTATCGATACTATCGGTAGAGACAGTGGAAGGTACTTCATAGATACTATCGATAGAAACAGTGGAAGGCACTCCATTGATACTACCGTTCGAGACAAATGAAGGCAGTCCATCCATACTATCGCTAGCGACAAACGAAGGCAATCCACCGATATTATCGATAGAGACAGTGGAAGGTACTCTATCGATATTACCGATAGAGAAAGTGAAAGGCACTCCATCGATACTATCGATAGAAGCAAATGAAGGTTCTTCATAGATACTATCGATAGAGACAAACGAAGGTACTCCATTGATGTTATCGATAGAGGCAGTGGAAGGTACTCCAATATTTTCGATAGAGACAGTGAAAGGCAATCCACCGATATTTTCGATAGAGACAGTGAAAGGTTCTCCATCGATACTATCGATAGAACCAAATGAAGGTTCTTTATAGATACTATCGATAGAGACAAACGAAAGTACTCCATTGATATTATCGATAGAGGCAGACAAATGTGCTTCATCGATATTCTCGATAGTACCATCGTTAGTTTTACAGCAGAGCTTTTACAGTTAAAATTCCATCAACCTTACAACATCCCATAAAACTTCACTAACAAAACATTTATTAAATTCTAAGCTCATAATTAATGTTTTTTTTTCTTAAATAGCCCGCAAACTTTTACGGTTAGTTTTGTTTTCGTTTAGAATTCGATCTCCAAGATGTCATCGCCTATTTTTGCGAAGGAAATCCAGAATGTAAAGATACTAAAATGAATAGCAAAAGTCTTCAGAAATTCAATAGCTCGGATTAGAGCCAAGAAACCCACACAGATATAGATAGACCTCAGCCAGTTAAGAAATTAGGAATAAATTAATAAAAATTTGCATTTGTGAGCAATTGATAAGCAGCTTGGGAATGCTACAACGACTTGGACTTGGGACTATGCATTGTTAGCGAGGTTCCGAGGTTCCGAGCGAGAACGGGCCAAGTCTTTGAAACAAGTTTTCATAGTGGCAACCAACTCGGTCAGTCGTAACTCGTAGCTCGTAACTCCGATAGGCACGTATGTAAATTAGCCTCTTGGACACAGCTGAACGACGGCACTTTGGCATCCAAATCTTTCTTCAGTGTGAAAATGTGCGGCAATCCGAACACGCGACTGCTCTCGCGGCTCATCATTGATTTCCTGCTGCTGATGGGCGTCTACTGTGTGGCACTGGTGGTGCTGCCCCAGCAGCTGGCCACTGTGCAGCGGGGCTTCCACTGCAGCGATGCCAGCCTGCGCTATCCCTATCGCCAGCCCTGGCTGACCAAGGTGCACCTGACCATTGTGGTGGTGGCGCTGCCCGCGGCCTTCATCCTCGTCGTGGAGATGCTGAGGGCGGCCCTCGTGCCCAGCTCCGCGGAGCTAAAGCAACGCTTCATCTTCGTGGGCGCCCGCATACCCAGCTTCATCAGCGAGTGCTACAAGATCATTGGCGTGTATCTGTTTGGCCTGGGACTGGCTCTGCTGTTGATTCGCATCACCAAGTTCACAACGGGTCGCCTGCGTCCGTACTTCTTTGATGTGTGCCAGCCCAGCTGGGAGGGGGAGGATGAGGCGCGGGAGAGTTGCGCCCTGCAGTCCCCCTCTAATGCCACTCGCTACATTGAGAACTACAGCTGCACTGAGTTTGCTGCCTCGCAGGAGCTGCTCTCGCTGGTTCACCACTCGTTTCCCAGCGGCTTTGTGGTCAGCACTAGCTACGCCATGTTGTTTCTGGTCTACTATGCTCAGGCGCGGCTCTTTGCCTCCTGGCTGCGAGTCCTGCGCTCCACGCTGCAGTTGGCCTGTGGCGCGATTGCTCTGCTCGTCTGCCTGGAGCGCATCTCCACCAATCAGAATCACATTTCGGACGTAATCGCGGGATTGCTCCTGGGCGCTGGTCTGGCCTCCTTCTCGGCAGTGTTTGTGGCCCATCTGTTCAGACAGGTGAGAGTCAAGCGACGCCAGTGGCCAAGGAATGAGCAGATCTATGGTTATGCGGGTTACTATAATCGGGCTACATATGGCTATTAGTTGTAAGATTTAAATGCTTGTTAGTTAATTAGTGAAGTAAGCAAGTGAATAAATTATTTTATGAAGTAATAATCGGAACGTTCCTCAACGATAAACTGTAGCTATCTCATAAATACGTGCAATATTGCGCAACTTATTACTATCAGAGGTGTAAATTAATGAATCATTTTTTATATTTATTTCCCAATGAATTAGCAAATACTGCAATCATTTTATTCACCGAATTGGATATTAATTGAATTCTTGATGAATAGCGAGTTTGAGATTTCTTTCAGCAATGTGGCGCGATATTTTTGATAATCGTGTCATTTTTGCGTATCATTTTTGAGCTGTGCTGCTATCTCATGGCAGTCGGAGTTCAACGGTTAAAATTTCTAATTTAGTATCGTTTCTTTTCAAATGGTAACTGCTTTTAAAATTATTAGGCATATAAACTTCAGTAGCAGGTAAAATTTTGAATTATTTATGACATAACGGTTTTAACTTTAATTTTCATATTAACAAAATAAAATGCTACAATAGCACTTATTAGCCATACGCTCAATTTATTGAACCCAAATCAATATAAATTTTAATAATGTGTCAGAAATTATTGCTCGTAAATATTACTTAGCCTGAACGGGGCTTTGAGCGATCAACCTGCCTATTTAGTCAAGTTTCAAACCAGCAGCTAGCTTGCGATCCACACAGCAAGTAAAAGCACACTGACCACAGTCCACAGCAAGTTTACTCTCTGCAGCGCACTCACTCTCTCGCTCGCTATCTGCAACTCCATATCTCCCTCGCTCACGCTCTGGCAATGGCATAACCAACGTGCAAGCAATCGTTGAGTAATGATCACAACAACAACGACAACAACAAGAGCAAGAGCAACAACAAGTGGACAGCGCAATTTGTTTACAAAGTCAACAACAAACGAAGCTTTATGGCATTTGTTGTCATTCAGTCGCGATCGGCAGCGGCGCTCGGGCGGCACGGAACTGTGGCAACAATTGTTAAACTAACAAACGATCCTAAAGTTCAACAATTGTCATTAATATTTACGCACAATGTGCGTGGTGCAGCAGTAAAGTATAAAATTGAAGAGAGAAGTGTGAGGAGTTATAAAAAGAGCGTTAAAATGTAATAAAAGTGAGTACGCACAGAAGGATCATTGATGAACAATGGTGAAGAGTTAAGGAAAATAATAATTAAAATATAAATACACTGAAAATTAAGAAATTCGCTTAAAATTAAATAATTCTTTTATATTGTCTTAAAATTAATTGTAATACATATTCAAGTTAAATAATATTATAACTAATAGTGAAATAGAGCATTAACAAGACAAAAAATTAATATATTATAATAATAATAAAATAAACAATAAGTATTGGAAACGATTTATAAATATAGCTTTCAAAAATAAGTATATTCCAGATTCCTACACAAATTCTACAGTATATTAATATTTTTACTTATTTCCCAATTGTGTGCTCACTTATAAATCAACTTAATAATCTTCAATTGCGTTCTCTGCTAAATGCACTTATTATGTTATTCAGACAGATTAAATGATTAAGAAATACACGTAAATAACAATTTAGACTAAGTAAAAATAAAACATGCTTAAATTAAGCCTAAATTAGAAAGTTTACACCCAGAAAAATGAATGCCATAAAATCTTCCTATCACAAAAGTCATCCTAAAAGCCAGAAATAATTTATATTTAATAGAAATAATTTCGAAATTTGAGAAATATATTTCTTAAAATCAGAAATAATATAACGTACAATGGGTACATAAGGTACTGAATATACTTTTGTATTTTCTCCTGAATATTTCGATCTTTGAATCCTAATCTGAGCAGGATGACTTTAATCCATCTTTAGAAATCTGTTAAGTTTGTATACTTTTCACAACTTTTCTCACTTGTTTTTTATACGAAATAAAGTGAAAACAAATGCAGTGCATAAAGTTCAAAGTGCATTTGAAAATGCCAACGGTTAACCCGCACAACAACATCAACAAGTCAAACGGAGTCAAAATAAGCGCCAGTTGCCGCATTCGAGTAGTTCGTATATAAAAATATATGTAGTTATGTATGTATATGAAAAGAACATACGCATAGTTCCTATAGATGTGGATATGTTAAAAAGAGAGGCATGCACAGTCCAGAGCCTTAATTCAATCAAATGTCGCTTATTCATTCAATTAAAGGTCGCGCCATTTGACGTCCCACTCTGAATGCGGCTGTGAATACGAGTATGAGTATGAGTATGAGTATGAGTAGCTGAAGTGAGTGCCATGCATGTATATTTTTTAATGCAATTGACTGTTCAACTTTGTGCATCTGTCGCATGCATCTTTTTGGGGCAGCTAAGCAGAAACTGCCTCGGCCAGACGCCGGCTATGAGCTCAAAGATCAGCCAGAGATCAAAGCAGACAATGGGGGCCATTCTTGCAGAGCAACTGTCACAGATTAGAGTAGGCTCCATCCATACCAGTTTGCCAGTCGATTGCACTCTCTGCTGCCGCCCTATAGAGATGATAGTGCAAAAATCTCATTGAGGCCTATTTTATGCATCATTGGTCCAGAACAATAGACAACTCAGTCCGCTGATTACTCATCAGTCAAGTGAGTCACTCTGGAGGCGCCTCTTGACCCAAGATACACGATACTACCAAGTAAACATGCTCTTATCAATCGTACTAGGTGAAAGTGCGCTTGTTTTGTTTGCTAACCCAAAACCTCCACACCCTCAACTGTCATTATATCGCCCCGTATCACATCAGTCGAGAAACGCGTCGTTTATCTATCCAATTGCCGCAAAATGAGCTGAACTGCAGTGAATTTGCACAAAATCTGGCGGAGCAGGTGACGCAGCCGTCGAAACTTGCGCAGCGGGCATACCTGGGCAACTTTTGGGGTACCAGTTATCTGGAGCACTCGTTGATTAATCTTATCAAAATGATCTTGAGCTTTTTTGCTCGCGCTTATCAAGTGAGGTACATTCTACACTGTGAGAAACGTTTAATTCTTCTTGAAAACTTCCTTTTCTTTTAGGATCCTACCATCTTACTCTATTTTTGATCCATGCCTCTGGCCTTAAGTCTCACAATAAAGTATTTTCATTCTTTTTTAAGGGTATTTATCTTCCTGAAGTCCCTAATCTTAGTATCTATCCTTAGTAATGGTACTCTCATATGAGAAAGCTCCATCACATAAACGATTTTCAACATTTTTAAAATTAATCTAGCTGTTAAAACACACAATCACAGCACAATCCAATCAATATTTATAATATGATTAATATAAGGAATAATAGTAGAATGTTAAAATGTAGTATCATTATTTCCTGGATTAAAATTTGTATATTATTTTATATTTTAAAACTGATTTATCAGGCTGAAGGTTAATTTAATTTAAATTATTTAATTAATTAACATTCCTAAAAATTTCATTTCTGGAATCGTTTATTAACTTATGAATAATAAAAGATTATATCGTTTTTGTAGTCCCATAAGAACTTCTTTTGATTTATTTGATTCATCACATGTGTCACTCAACTTTTTCTTGCAGTGTACCCGGCGACAAAGCAATTTGGTTGTTGTCTAATCTAGACACATGCAGAATGCTACTCAACTAAGCTCCACAGCAACAAACTAGAGTCTGCCGCAGAGTAAGAGAATCAGAGACAGAGAGCGAACGCGAAAGCGAGAAAGAGAGGGAGAGACGCCGAAAACAATATGGGAAGAGCTTCGTCGTGCATGAAATGATCGTTAAATTAAAAGAACGTTACCCACTCGAGGCCGGTTCAGTCAGCCACTGACAACGAACCCGAAACGACGCCAACGAATCCGACGGGTATAGAAAAACTACAAGAACAACAAAACCAACGAACCCAAAACTTAATTACACAGCATAAAAATTGGAATATTAACTAATTAAAAACGCATCGAGACAGAGACAAAATGCGCGACGATGCCAATGAGGAGAGCACCGCCCCCGTCAACGTCAACGCCACTGCCCCCGCCAGCCGCACAGACAGGGTAGCCGAGCGGGTCACCGCCGCCCGGCGCCAAATGGCGCGTCGTCTGCTCATCGAGCTGCTCATTGTGGTGCTGATGGCGATCCCCCTCTGCGTCTACGAGTTCGCCCTGGAGCCGGCGCGTCGGGGCTTCTTCTGTGATGACGAGAGCATCCAGTACCCCTTCTTGGAGAACACCGTCACGCCCGTGATGCTGGGCCTGCTCAATGGCGCTCTACCGCTGCTCATCTTCATCCTGGTGGAGTATATGCGGCATTTGCGTGCCGGCGAGCTGGCTGCGCGGGTGGAGCTGATCCGCTGGCAGATGAACTCCTGGCTCGTGGAGCTGGGCCGTCAGCTAACCTACTTTGTGTTCGGCCTGCTGCTCACCCTCGATGCCACCGAGGTGGGCAAGTATACGGTGGGGCGGCTGAGGCCCCACTTCTTGGCTGTCTGCCAGCCGCAGCTGAGCGATGGCAGCCTCTGCAGCGATCCGGCTAACCTGCATCGATATGTGGAGAACTACGAGTGCGCCGCCGAGGGCTACAGCATCTCGGATGTGCGGCAGACGCGTCTCAGCTTCCCCAGCGGACACTCGAGCACCATATTCTACTCGATGATCTTTGTGGCGCTCTACCTGCAGCGCAGGCTGACCTGGCGCAGCACCAAGCTGGCGCGCCACTTCCTCCAGTTCGTGCTCATCATGGTGGCGTGGTACACGGCGCTGAGCCGCGTCATGGACAGCTGGCACCACTGGTCGGATGTGCTGGCCGGGTCGCTGATAGGCGTGGTCGTGGCGCTGATCACCGCCCAGTACATTGCCAAGATCTTCAAGTCGCCGTTTCGCGATGACCTCGTGGGCGGTGGGCTGAGAAGGGAGGACACCTCAGCCACGCTGCAGGAGGAGGTCTGCGCCAGCACCCCGCCCCCCTACTGTGTGAATGGCAGCTACAGCGATGATCAGTATTGCACCAAGGTCTAGGCGGAGCATGGCCCCTCCCTGCCCCAAGAAAGAAAGTGCAAAATGTAACTAAAACATTCCAAACCAAATAAAATACAGCTAATAGAAATGGAGTTACCAGTAAAACAAGACAAAGAATTTGTAGTATAGCTTATAAGTCGTACATCTTTATTAATTTAGTATTACTCTAGACTCTAGCTCCTAGTTCTTGTAGTCCATTGTCAAATCGTTCATGTGCATTTGTAAAGTTTCATACATTCTCGTTTGTCTACCTATAAGTTACATCAATTTATGTATTTGTGTATTTTTTTCGTATTATTTATGTAATAAATTAAAAAGTCAAAACTGAATAATAATGAGTATCACCTATTTGCCCGGTTCACGCTTGGTTGCGCTATATTTCGGATTGATTATATACTATATACTATTATGCTATATACGTATAATCAACTAATCTTCATTCTGTGTTCTATTTGATTTCTATTTATTCACCTTAAACTCAATTTTTATTCAGCTCAGCTTTATTTCAATGCCATGTTCACCAAAGTTATAATTTTTGCACTATTTTCAATTCTTCAACATCATGTTGGCGTTTAATTTGATATAAAAGGTCAGTGTAGAAACAACAGAAATAAAACTCAAATCGATCGTTGAGTGACTCACAAATAATGTTTATGCCGAATTGAGCCTATGTTTGCTCTACCCTATACACACATAAGGCGTTAGATTCGGTGAAACGGTCTTGTAGAAATATATATACAATTGGGGAGTAAACTGGGAAATTTTATCACTGTAAGGTGTTAGATTCGGGTGAAACGGTCTTGTAGAAATATATATACAATTGGGGAGTAAACTGGGAAATTTTATCTCCGAAACTATAACACGTATTGATTCACATCATAAATTGGAAGTCTTGGTTTTATTAAAAAGACTGAAATAATTGAATATTCTTTGAGAGCTTCGCTGGGTTCGGATGTCCCGTGACACCCCTACTTTCCTATTCTCTCTCAACTTATTAGACTTACATGTATGTGCAGCTAACTATACATATTTATTCTATTCGCTATCTATACTTTGACTTTTTAATATGAAAGGTATATTTACAAATGAAATTGAAACTAATAATTTAAGATAATGCTGAGTGTTTACACGTCTGACTGACTTGATAAAAATACAATAGTTCCTTACGATGGTACCGACTACAAAAAAGGTTCGATTGTGTGTTGATTGGAATTTACGGAAATTGAGAAATATTTTCGGAATTACATTAAGGTACATTTAGAAGCATAGTACAGGGTGTTTTTAAGTTAATCACCCTCGAATCGAGCATCAATATTTGTATTTTTGGCCGCTGTTTCTGCCCCGTCATACTCATGAAGCATGAACGGAGTGAATTGAATTATTGTTGAGATTCGTTTGTGATGAACCATTTGGATAATTGTGGGAATTTTAATGCTTTAAAGCGGGAACCTTTCGGAGAATGCGTTTAACATTCATAGAGATAATTTTATAAGTAAAAAGCTGCCTACTAAATTCCATCTTTATGAATCATGTCTTACTCGGATACTGTAATACTGTAACACTGGACCACAATTAAAACTTTTTATACATTAATACCATTCAAAACGGGTAAAACTAATGTCAGAACTGCTAGCTTGCGCTGCCGCAAAGTGCTGGAAGTGCAAGTAGTGCACTGCTTGATGATGTGAGTAGTTAGAGTCGTTATGTGATTTCAGAGCTCGATCGGCGCCTAGAGCGGTTATTATCTTAATTTATTCTTTATTGTCTTGAAGAAAAGTATTCCCGACTAGAGCAATCTTACTTGTTATAAAGATAGCTTTTTAACGACAATATTGATCAATAAAGCTTTTTAATAGCTTTCATTAAAAGCTCAATTAAATCTATAATCGTGTTTCCAACCGCTTGACTTTAAAATTATCAAATTTGTAGACGCAGACATAAAATACAAGTAAGAACGTTGCAGTCGGACGTATCCGACAGCAGAATACTCTGTTCCAGTCGGGTATAATTTTGCTGCAGATCTGTCAGGAATCTCAACATAAGTCTGTATGCCAATTTTGGTGACTATAACTTTAAAAATGTGGAAGAGACAGGTTTTCCCTAAATTGTGTGGGGAGGTGGTGGTGGGCCAGGGGGGCGATCTCGACACTTAATAAATTGAGGGTATACACTATACGTGTACCAAGTTTGGTTGGTCTAGCTTCAAGGGTGTGGAAAAAATTGCGTTCATACGGACAGATGGACATTTCGCAAACCCAATATACTCACTTTCCATTCGGGTATAGAGTATAAAAACTGGCGTGTGTGTGAACTTTCGAGGTCAGTCACAAAAAACAGCAGTTTGAGTAGAATTCCCAGACCTTCCGGTTATCAAGTAAGTTAGACCTGGAATACATTGACGTGGATCGAGCCTCTTTTTTGCAATTGCCGATTAAAAATGAAAGCAACTTACTATAAAGCATATTGCGATAGGAATGAAAATTATAATCGCTTTAAGTATGTCAAGTGTATGTATTATCAATTGGGCATAACAATTTTTAAAGTAGGTCTTAATGTAGGGAAGTACATGGAATAAATTATCGGATAATAAACACAGAAGTTATTCAATAATCCACTTAGGTATTGCCGGACAGACGGAAACAATCGCGGGCACGTAAGATGCTCTGCTTGCTAGCACTGGCGTTGAACTGCTTGTTGCTAATAAGTTAGTGTTTATGTGTAGGTACGAAGATATGTTTGTGAATTTTAGGTGCACGGACCATGAATAACAAAAGCAGCTGTTGTGTCTCAAATCCAATGTAAAACTAAAGATACATAACAAATTTAAACATTCTGTAATCTCTGATTCCATTTCGCGACGACTTGAACGCCGATCTCAGCTTCGACTTCTCGACGCGATCAGTCACGCGGGAGTCTTCGAACTGCGAGCATCATGAGATTTGGTCAAGTTCTCAAATGGCTGGCTGTCTATCGGGGACAGCTGCGCTTGATTCTGGATGTGATATTGCTGACTGTGCCGATTCTTCTCATATGCGAACTTTAAGAAAATCTTGGGGCCCGTAACGCAACGCGGTTTTCATAACGATGAGACGCTAATTTATCCCTACAAGGAGAACACTGTGAAGTCCGTATTACTGCACTGGCTAGTTTGTATCTGCCACTGGTGGCGGTTCTCATCCTGGAGAGTTTTCGCTGCTGGCGGACGAAGAAAGGATCACGCTGGCAGAGATGTTGGCCAGTGTACAATACGCTGCGCTGGTTTATCTTTGGCTCTGCGGCAAGTTTGCTGCTTAAGAAGCTAGGCAATCAGGTAATCGGGAGGCTGCGACCCCATTTCTTTGAGGTTTGTCGACCGCGGCTACCTGATGGTGGTTTCTGCACAGACGATGCTCATCGAATGGGCGGTGTGTATCACTTGGCTTACACCTGCCAGGAGGAGCTCTCAGGTGCCACCCCGCAGATGCTACGCGACTTACATGTGTCCTTTCCCAGCGGCCACTCCAGCAAGGCCTTCTATGGGATGGTATTTGTGGCACTCTATTTGCAGTGCATCCGCTGGCCACAGCCGGCTAGTTTACTGCGACCAGTGTGTCAGCTGCTGTGCATCGGGATTGCCACATTTGTTGGCCTTAGCCGTGTCATGGATTACAAACACCATTGGTCGGATGTTGTGGCCGGTTCGTTGTTGGGCGCCTCCGTTGCCTTTGCGGTCGTCCGCTTGGCGGAACAAGAGCTGCGATTGCATCTAAAGAGCATTGAGCAACATGCAAATGAAAAAGGACCTCAAACAGTTGCTGTGGTTGTAGCCGGACCTGAATCTGATGAGGAACTGGCCAAAGGATCGCTGCAGCTGCCTCATGAGCTGTGCTCGGTTACATTCCACAGTTCTAATTAGTTTTAGTTGCATTTCTCGCTTTAGACTGTTAAGATACTGAAGTGACAGTAAATATAGACAATTAAAAAGTTAATTTGTTGCATGTTTAGAGTTGCTCAGCACGAAACAGCTCGGAACAGTTGATAGCGGGTGAATAAAGTAAGATTGTAATAGACTGAAGTACACAGAAAAATGCTGAGAGGCGAAACCAGCTTTACTCTCGCGCCTGCTCTCAACCTTCTCAGTGGCTGAGTTGACTAAATTCTTGGATCGTCGAATCCACTGAATCAGCGCACGCGAGTTGAAAACTGAGGGAAGCTTGAATAATGACATTTTGTACACCCTACACACATTAAAATGGGTCAAAGGGGGTCTGCTGAGCAGAGGAAGCAGCGTTGCAGCTGACGTCTAAGCTGCCCTGCTTGCTAGCACTGCCGCTGCACTGCTTGATACATATGTGTGTGTGTAGGTGAGTACTTAGACATGTTCTGGAATTTCAGTCCTGGTGCAGGGTGCTTTTACTCCCTGTACCCATAAAATGGGTAAAAAGGGGGTATTGGATTTGTGCAAAAGTATGTAACAGGCAGAAGGAGACATCTCCGACCCTATAAAGTATATATTCTTGATCAGTATCAAAAGAGATTTCGATTTGGCCATGTCCGTCTGTCTGTCCGTCTGTCCGTCTGTCCGTCCGTCTGTATGAACGCAAGGATCTCAGCAACTATAAGAGCTAGAGACACCAAATTTGGAATGTAGGTTCGTGTATAGCGGGAGCAGGTCAAGTTTATTTTAGATTTGAGATTTCTCCCCCCGTTCCCCGCTATTCGATAAAAACCGTTTTACAGTTACAATTTTCAAGATATAGCTTTAAGATTTGGCATGTCCAATACTTTAGTCCCTCTTAATCTACTGTCCAAATTTCAAGTCGATCGGATAATAAACACCTAAGTTATTCACGAAAGAAGATTCAGTGCTGCAGCAAGGGGAAGAAGCACAGTCACAACTTAAAATGCTGGCTTGCGCTGTGGCTCGTGCGTGTGCGTATCTGTGTATGTATGTGTAAGTTAACGAAGATGCGATCGGAAATTCTTGACCTGGGTACAGGGAGTTTCGTAGTCGGGTATACTCTGACTATAGCATTCTTACTTGTTTACTCTGTGTATGTGTCTAGATCATTCTTACTTCCTTTAGCACATTTTCGATATACTGGTAGCCAGTATGAAATGTAAATATTGTTCATCGCCAGTTGGCAACATAAATCGGAGTACGAATTATAATACCTATGACGAAGAGACCCCCATTTCTGGCTAAAGGGTGTACAAATAACCCACTGCTGTGGCAAAGCTTTCAATATTCTTTATTGCTGTTAACACATGCATTTATTAAAATAAAGCAGTGAATAGATTAAACCGCTGATATTCCTACAACAATAGGTTCAACAAACTGAAATCTCAATCTCTGATTCCATTTCGCGACGACTTGAACGTCGAGCTCGACTTCTCGAAGCGTTCAGTTACGCGTGAAACGTCGAACAGCGCGCACCATGAGATTTGGTCAAGTGCTCAACTGGCTGGCTGTCTATCGGGGACAGCTGCGCCTGATCCTGGATTTGATATTGCTGGGCGTGCTGTTTGCTCTGGATTCGAACTTTAAGAAACTCTTGGGCTCCACAACGCAACGCGGGTTCTTTTGTGACGATGAAACGCTAATGTATCCCTACAAGGAGAACACAGTGACCCCCCTCATGCTCTACTGGCTGAGTTTCTGTTTGCCACTGGTGGCGACTTTCATCCTGGAGAGTGTCCATTGCTGGCGGGCGAAGAAAGTATCACGCTGGCAGAAATATTGGCCTCTGTACAATACTGTGCGCTGGTTTCTATTTGGCTATTTGGGCGGCTCGCTGATCAAGAACTTAGGGAAGCAGGTTATCGGGAGGCTGCGACCCCATTTCTTTGAGGTTTGTCGACCGCAGCTTCCTGATGGTGGTTTCTGCACAGACGATGCTCATCGAATGGGCGGTGTGTATCACTTGGCTTACACCTGCCAGGAGGAGCTCTCAGGTGCCACCCCGCAGATGCTACGCGACTTACATGTGTCCTTTCCCAGCGGCCACTCCAGCAAGGCCTTCTATGGGATGGTATTTGTGGCACTCTATTTGCAGTGCATCCGCTGGCCACAGCCGGCTAGTTTACTGCGACCAGTGTGCCAGCTGCTGTGCATCGGGATTGCCACATTTGTTGGCCTTAGCCGTGTCATGGATTACAAACACCATTGGTCGGATGTTGTGGCCGGTTCGCTGTTGGGCGCCTCCGTTGCCTTTGCGGTTGTCCGCTTGGCGGAACAGGAGCTGCGATTGCATCTAAAGAGCATTGAGCAACATGCAAATGAAAAAGAACCTCAAACAGCCGCTGTGGTTGTAGCCGGACCTGAATCTGATGATGAACTGGCCAAAGGATCGGTGCAGCTGCCTCATGAGCTGTGCTCGGTTACATGCCACAGTTCTAATTAGTTTTAGTTGCGTTTTTCGCTTTAGACTGCTAAGTGACAATAAATATAGACCATTAAAAAGTTAATTTGTTGCTTTTTTCGAAATGCTCAGCACGAGCCAGCTCGGAGCAGCTTATACTGGGTGAATAATGTGAACAATATGGTCTGAGTGTTTGGAACATAACCATATTTGGTGTGTCTATCAAGTGGATATTTTGAGACTTTAAGTTGATGAGTGCCTGATCCATTCCTATTGGTATACGATCTTATGATTTGGTTATCAATTAATCCCTTTGAAGCAAAAAAATACAGTCTGACAACAGAGTATCCCGGAATCGGGAGCTATCGCCTCTTCTGTGCAGTTGATATTGGAGGCTATCAGTAATAAAAATTTCCCTGGTGATTTGTGTGGGGTTTATGTACACTAGAAAAATATTTAAGGCATTGGAATGTTTTGCTGTTGTTGATAACAATTATTGAAAAGTGCTTACCCGATTGGAAAAAACAGTACCATTATTTACACTAGCGATCATTCAAGTTGAACTGCGGTTTTCTTTTGTATTACTCATTTTATAATACCTCGATCTTGCACTTGGGTAATCATAATATTGAATCTACAATTAATTAAATTGACATTATCTGTGTCAAGAGTTGTGAGTTTATTTATAAGTAAGTTTGTCTGACTAGACAAGATTTTGCTTTCATTACGCTGACTGAGATTATCTTTAACTCAGAACTGTGCAAATATTTTTAAATATTGTATGACGACAGTGCGCATTAGCTTAGAGTACTTAGCCTTTATAAACTCATTTATTTGCTTACCAGGGGAAATACCATTTATGCTTAATTTGATTACGTACCTGTAAAGAATACAAAGAAATATTATAAATTATTAGAATCAGCAATGAATAGTAGCGAAAATCATTAGTTTAAATCAACTTAAGCTTAACATTTGTGAATTCAAGTCAATTTAGTGTCGAATCACGTAACAACATCGGTTTAAATCATTTCAAGTTTTCTACAAATAATGTCTGCTCGCACTCAAATCTACTGAGCTTTTTTTTCTAAGTCCAGTAAATTTAATATTAGTATGCAGGTCTTTTCGGCTTAAGGTCAGTTATTAAAAATTAAATTTCAGTATTGAAAAAATAGTTTTGAAAACAAAAACATGTAACAATGCTATGGTCGAGTATACCCGACTACGAAACGCCCTGTACCCAGGTCTAAAGTATCCAAAAACATCTTCGAACACTTACACATACACAAATACACACACAAAGCATACTGCAATGCAAGCGAACTCTTTTAAGTGGCGACTGTTCTGCTTCTTCTGCCCCGTTCTTAAGTACTGAATGTTGTTTCGTGAATAACTTCCGTATTATTATTATTATTATTATTATACACAGTTTACTTATAATGTAAAATTATAAATAAACTAAAAGCTATGGCTGCCAAGGCCTTGAGCTATTGTGGTGTAAATTTAGGATTAACTTATCTAGTTTGTTTATTAAATTATAATTAATGACTAATATTAACAGTGAATTTACAGAGATTCAAAAATCTTGTGAGTCTTTAGGAAGTGTATGATTTTTTTTAAATTTTCAGAGGATGGGTTAAAGATGGAGAGGAGTGGATTGAAGTTGGAATTGTGAGTAATTTTGACGCAGTCAGTAAGGATATGAGTGACCGAGGTTGGACTCAGATTGCAGAGTTGGCAAATGTTTGAGCTGTTGTTGAATAAGTGGGAGTGTGTAATGAGTGTGGGCCCAAACGGAGTCGGGTTATTCTTGTCAGCTCGCGGCGAGACAGTTGGGAGTGCAAGGCGTAGCTGCATGTTGTCTTAATCGAGTTGTTGGCTTTGTATTAAGCGTTTGTAAGTGACAAAATTGAGAGCTGCTTTAGCTTATATGGAAGTTTGAGATGTTTTATGTTTTTTTTATGTTTGTACAAAACTTAACATTATAGGATTATATTTTTAAGAACCTACGGGCACACTCATTTTTATAACTTCCTCTTCCTATTGAATCTTGTAAATGGCTGGTTGTGTTGTACTAAAATAAATAATCAAATCTAAAGAAATATAAGTAATCATCAATCATAAACTAAACAAAGTGTATTATTGTGTGTATTAGGATTTGCACTAGTCAAATTCCAATATCTTTTGATACTGATCAAGAATATATATACTTTGTAGGGTCGGAGATTTCTCCATCTACCTGTTGCATACATTTGCCTTATTCAATATCTCCTTTTACCCATTTTATGGTTACAGGAAGTAAGAATTAAGGTAACATGAGAATTCACCGAATTAACTTGTTGTCGCTGTGTAATGTTTGTAACGAAGTATCTTTGATTTATGAGTGTACAATTCCATTTTCAGAATTTAGAGATAAAGTACAACTTAGTAAAATGCATTTATATTAAATACATGAACATCTTTGATTACTTTATTTATGCGCCCATGTACCACAGATCGTTTAGTGGGACACAACTCAATGCAAATTGATTTCAATTAGCGAGCAGAGGAAATTTCATGAACCAAAAACCCATCAAAAGGCGCCGTCGCGACGTTGACAACGGAGCAACAATTAGCGGCTCTTTTAGTTTCATTAGGAGCCAATTTTCAAACGACTTAACCTCAATCAACGCCCATCCCGCCCACCTGCGTCACAACCAACAGCCAACTGAAGTGGAGTCTCTGAGAGAAATAAATAAACTTCAGCAGTGGCCGCAAAAATTGGACAAGACCCAGAGAACTGGCGGCCCAATTCCAGGTGCTGATGATGATGCGCAACACCTGAGCCTGAGATTCGCAGTAGGACTCGTCCAGTCTTGAGTCCTGGATAATTTGGGGGCTACCCTCATCAGGAGACGGAAGCTTTTGGCGGCCATTTTCACTTGTGGCCCGCTTAATTGGCTCATTTATTTTGATGGCCAAGAAAATGCTAGGAAATTGTGGCCTTTTTTCGCCAGATTCTCGCATTTACCTGGTTCGCTGCTGTCTCTGGTTTTATTATGATTAATTATGGCGCAGGCAGACAATTACACACGCACACACACACAAACACACACACACACAAGTGACCCTAAGCTCCACTTTCTTGCCAAGTTTTGCAACTGTGTCAAGTTGTTGTTGTTGTTGTTTTTGTTTGTTGTCTGGGCAGAGATTCAAATGATAAATTTCTATGCAATTTATTTTAATCTGCTGCGACAGAACCCCACAGTACCGCCCCGCTCGTCCACAAGCTCTTTGCAGCTAGTTTCCATGCGTTAATTAAATGGAAAATATTTGCACATAACTGAGGGGAAGGCATGGCCTGTGGGGTAGGGCTGGGCAGGGGGAGCGGGTCTACTTCCAAAGTTCTGCTGCAACCCAACACAGTGACCTAAATTCTGCATTAGCGAAAGTTTTGTTTTGCAACAAGCAGAAACTGAGTAGGGCCTGCAAGGAGGTAGAGATACTCCCTGTGGTCGGGCTTAAGTCAATGAAGTATACCAGCCTAGGGGTCGATACCAGATAGTGTATCTGAAAGTACTATCCATATCTCTACAAATATAAAACTGCTACTAGCTAAGCTAGCATCGAAAATTGGTTTTCCGAAATAGACGAACTCGCTCTGCATGTTTACTACAACTAGTTGTTTAGCACCCAGTCAGGTAAATCAATCAACACTTCCCGAATTGGTAAGGATAACCATATGCAGCAATAGATATAGATTCAGTAGGGGAGACACACAAGAAAGAGGGATCCAAAAAAAGAAGGAGGGATGCAAAGAAAGACATCAGTATGCTTAGTCACCACTGCAAGTATTATCAAAGGATGGTGTAACTTAAAGTAGACTCTTCGTTGCCTGCTAAGTCGAAATGGGATAGTGCAACCAAAGACCATACAATATTATTTTATACTATACTATACCATCCAACTGCTTGCATTATAGAAGTAGAGCATAACTACAACTATTATTCAAGTCGATTGCAAAGTGCAGAAGCGTGCCTCCTTATATTCATTAAAAAACTTTCATTTCCAGCTGTTGCAGCTTGTCCATCAATTTTTTGTCAATTAATTGAAGCCCAGCTCAGTTTAATCAACATCCTTTCAAATCCTGTGGCTCTTTAATGAATGTGATACCTCCTGAACCATCGTAACCATCAATCAGCAGGTCGCTTAACTCGCACTCTCAATCAATTGACCAACCTCAAGTGCTCTTAACTCTGGCCGTCACCGCAGTGGACACAAATTTAAGAGCAGCGCCAACTCTCTAATCACTGTCGGGTGTGATAATGTGGCATGTCCCTGTGTCCAGCACCTGTCCAGTCTCTGTCTAGTCGAGTCAGTTTGTCAGTCTGCCATATCAACCATATCAGGCATTGTCATCATTGCCTGCTGCATTTTTGCATGCCTCTTTGGCTGTTTGCTCAACAAAATAACCCAAAGCATTTCGGGGATTTTCTACTTTTCTATAGACGTGGAGACAACACCTCTAATGTTGTTGCTGTTGCTGTTGCTGTCATCATCGCACCGTGCGCTTCATATTTCTGCGGTTGCCAGCTTGTCCATTCAAATCCCATGGTCCGGGACTACCTCCTGGCAACTATTGCACTTGGTATTTGCCATCAGCCGTCAGCTCAGTGCTCAGTGCTGGGTGCTAGGTGCTTGGTCCTGGGTCCTCGGTGCTGCTCCTCCTCATTGGCTTCATGTGTGTAAAGACAATTTGATAATCGCAAAATGCAGCATAGTTTGAGTTAATGAAGCTTGTGTGCCATGTGTGTGCCACCTTCGCATCCTTCCGATGCCAGACCATACCATACCAGACCACACCAGTCCCGGCCAGACCACACCCGGCCCAGAGGAGAGACTTGCTCGTTGTCGTTGCGTTGTTTGTTGGAAAACAAGCAGAGCGTTTTGCTTGCCAATTAGTAATTTGTTTGCCGCCTGGCTGACTTGGGGGAGAGCAGCAGTATGTTGACTAGAGAGAGACTGTCTCTGACAGCCTGAGGTACTTTTTAAAATACCGTCAAGCTGGGAGGCAGGTGCTAAAGTTGCAACGAGTCTGACGAGCTCAATTTGGTTAAATGTCATGGCAATTGCCATGGCGTTGCTTTAATGTCTAAGTACTTGCAATTTGGATTGTCCAAATACGAGAATTATTTTTGTAACATTAAAATACGACTAAGGACTAAAACTATATACACACAGTATCATTTAAAATGGTTAAAATAGGGACATTATAGTTGGTATCTAGGTTTATATAGCGTCCACTAAACAAATTGGTTTTATATTTCGCATTTTCACACCTGTATATCAAAGAAACCTTCTAAAAATACAGTTTCCAATATACTTTAGTCTCACGTAGAGCACTCCCAACTAGACCATTTGTACTTGCTTTCATATGAGCTTAATATTGCAACGCTTCATTTTCTAGAAAGTGGGTAGAACAACAACTCAAACTGTGCACATTCCGCACTGCAGATTTTCCATTCATTTTCAATTTATTTAAATTAATTTAAAAGCACGCTTCACACGACACATTACAATGCATTTTATCAGATGCTGTCTGCTGCTACAGCTATCCGCAGCTCCTCCCGCAGGTCCTTCAGCTGTTCTTCCGTCGTGCTGTGAACTTATTCAATTTTTATCGACTGACAAGACGGGCGAATTCAATGTGACAATGCGACAGCTCAGCAACAACAACAACAGTAACAACTATAATAATGAACGATGCTGCTGACCCCCGTTGACATTGGCATCCTAGAGGCGCCTGCACGGCAACGATGCAATCTGAGGGCGACAGCGGGACGTCGGCGATCTTACGACAATAACAGCCAGAAAATACCGATTGCAGTTTCAGCTCCCTGTGTCCTTTGTCGCTTGTCGCTTGTCCCTTGCAGTGGCCGTGCGAAATTCGCTACCGTTTTGTGTCCTCGCGTAGAAATCACACGCAGCCTCGACACGTGACGTCGACAGCAAGAACGGCGGCCATTTTGCGTTTTGTTGCCGCCGCCATCATTATTAATATGGCCAGGATGGCACAGGACGGGACCAAACGGCACTCCAGGGCAGCCCAGGACGATGTGAGCGACATTTGTTTTTGCGCTAACTTCCGTTGCGTGGCGTTCGTGCCGTGATTTTTTTCCTCCTCCTTCTCCTTCTCTTATTCCTCATCCTCATCCTGCTATGCAGCTGCCTTTTTTCGATGGCTCTCTGACAATTTTGATTGCTGCCCAGTCCGCTGCCTGTCCAACTGGTGGCCAGGTGGGCCAGTCGAAACAGGTGTGGCCGTCAACTGGCAATCAACTTTCATTTAGCAGCATCATTTGTCACGCTTGTTTATTGCCCGGTTACGTGTTGGTCACACTTAATGGCTGTTATTGTCGCCATCCTTGGCGCAGCAGACGGATAGACAAAAGTCAGAGCCACAAACCCAGCAGCATTGCCACAGGTCCACAAGGATTGGGGTTGGCAGCAGGCAAACGCTGCATTGATTGGAGTGCAACAAACTGCGAATTGGAAATCAACTAGCAAAATAACTATGAAAAACGAAGAGATGACTGTAGTAAGAAAGTCACGTAGTCTTTAATATATTGTTTCCATTACCGATTCCAATAAAATTATTCAGAATCGAAATTGTTGTGAGTATTTAATTACGCAATGCGATTAAATATTCGAAAGTTTTTAATGTTGGAACACAGCTTCATAAATTAAGTAAAAAGTATTCGGAAATGGGAACAGCCCTCATCCACACCTAACTATAATGCCCAAAAGTGACGAGAGACCTACCGATGTGTACCTTGAAATTTAACATTTTTGTTACGCCAAACGTACCAGAGATGTACTGTTTTATATTGACTGAAAAATATTGAATAAATACTGATTTTGGGATTTTCATTATTTTTTTTGGTATTTTTTGCCTTTTAACAAAATACTACAACAGTGTGAACAATTTTGGAAAACTCTGAAGAACATTCTTATTTAGTATCTTATTAGCATGTCTTGGAATGTCAAAAGTTCCATATGTTTGGTATTTATGGACTTCTTAATAGTAGCCAAAAATACCAATGATGTACTTTTTGACATTTCTGACTTGAAAAGTATTAAATAACTTTCAGTATTTTTAGTATTTATTTTTGTATTTTTGGTTTCCGAATTTTCAAAGTTGTACAATATTATATTTTTTGGAATATTGAATACCAATTAATTATTACTTACAATTATGATACCTCAAATAATACTGCAGTATTAAACAACATTAAATTGAGGTTTATTTTCTAAAAAGTAAACTCAAGAAGTAAGCTTTATTAAAAAGAAAAATATAATTTTATTAATTAAATAATCATTATTTAAAGTTTATGCAATATACCATTATAAACTTAAAATGACCAATGTGCTATATATACCACGAATGGTGACCCTAATTCTTAGAATTAGATTCCCAGACACTACTCCTAGCTAGAACATAACCTCACATATACCTCAAGCGGTAATTCATTGAAGGCTTAGTATCCATGCGTGCCGAGGTGGATGGAAGGATGCAAGGGGGCTTGGGCGCAACAAAACGAAACAAAATGCAAACGCAGCCGTTGCTAATACCGCGTTGATTATGAATATTTTAGCGCCCTATGCCAAGAACCCACTGATAACCCCGCTGACGATGACGATGATGATGACGATGATGATGTTGATGACGTTGACCGCATACGCCGCGAATGAGCAATAAATTTGTATGCACGGCCTCGAATTCGGGTTAGCGTTGGGGTTGGGTAGCCAGGAGCATATGAAAATTTACATTTTGGCAATTTCCAGCTGTCGAAGAGTCGCCTCCGTATCGTCTGCATCCCCCGTTCTGCCCAGAACCCTCAGCCCAATTGGTTGGCTGCATTTGCCTATCGTCGATTGCAAATCTTTGCCGGAGTAAAGCGCGTAAATTCCGTTACCACGTCGGTTTATTCCGCCCGTGCGTCCGTTCGTTTGGTTTGTTGGGCTTGGTTCGCTTCGTTCTGCCAGCAAATGCAATTTCCTAATTTCTCACTGGGGAAATGACGTTAAGAACCTGGCCAGTCGACCAGTCCAGTCCGACTGCCCGGCTGATTGGTCTAACGCGCTGCGGGCAGGGGGTCGAAAGTCGACGCTCGCTTCCAAATTAATGACCCGGCGCCGCAGACGACGAGCACAAAAAACCGCAGACAAAGGCGCATAAATGCATAAAATGGACGGCGGACGGCCAAAATTGCAGCAATCGGAGCTGGACGCCTCGTCCAGGAGTTGCTTCCTCCAATTTGACCCCCATGCGCCCGAGCTTATGCAAAGCAAATTGGTTTATGCATGAGGCCCCCAAACGGACAGACAAACGGACGTACTCATAGAGATCCCTGCGAACGCCTGCATGTAAGGAAATTCTCACGGAACGAGCTCATATGATGGAAAGCCCCAGAAGGAAGGTATCCCCCACCCCAACAGGTCAGCAGCCAGCCAAGTGGAGTCGAGAGTGCTGGCTAAGTAAATTGTTGGCATAGCCCTTGATTAGCTTACCCCTGCTCCTGGTTGCAGCAACAGCTCGCTGGGGGTGGCCGTAATGCATTTGAAAAACCACACGAGCGGAATTCATATGCATCCGCTGGGCAGCCGGTAGGGGGAAGTCGCCTTGGCAGGTTACACAAGCTGAGTATGGCCATTAAAATTGCAGTATGCCAGGTAAAATATTAACTTTTCCTTATGTTGATTAAAACAAAGTAAAACAGGATTAAACTTTAGTTTTGCACATGATAAATACATTGCCGTGATATGAGAGGAGAGCAAACTGCAAGACTCACAATGTTATAACATCAACAATAATTAAAACAAGAAGGAAAGGCTATCTTTGGAGTGCCGAAGCTATAGATCCTAGCAGCAATGTTTTTTATACAAAACTCAATTGTCGTCTGAATGTTCCAATGGGTCCTATGTGGTCCTATTTTGATCAAATTATAGAAAACTATTTGAAGTATAATAAAACTCTCACTTAGTTTGGATGTAATATTTCGGAAACTTTTTCATACAAAAACTAATTTTTCACCCGATTCTATGTGATATAGTGATTTGATTTGTAACAATTTTGGGCAGATGGTGCAAACTCTTCAGAAACTCGCTTTCGGTGAGTTTGGTGAGGATATTTTTATAAACAAAAGTTTTTCACAGTTGTCGACCGAGCATTCTGGCCGATCCGGCCGGTTCCGACATACATATATATTGCCTCTAGCAAAAATAAGGGTCTGTGTCAAGTTTCATTACGATAGCTTTAAAACTGAGACACAAGTCTACATAAAAACTTACGAACAGGCGGACATCGCTATATCCACTCTGATATTCATGCTGATTCAGAATATATTTATTTTGTTGGCTCGGAAACGTCTCCTTCAGTGCATTACACATTATGGGACAAAATTAAAATACCCTCTGCTAGGATATAAAAAGAAAAAGTGCACTATTTCACTCAAATACAGCTAAGGATGTGAATATGATACATGCTTATTTTAAACTCAATTGAAATTGCAATCAAAGTAACACGGCATCTGTGAAATTTACAATATCCTCAAATTCCTAAAATCTTCAAATTGGTTTAAGGAGGAACAAAATGTTTAAAAGACGTCATGTGGTATCACAAGGGGCCAATTACTGGCCCAAGTGTGGAGTAGGCTAACGATTTTTCTTCTTCTGCTCCAGCCACTGTAACCTAACCTAACCCAACACTGAATCTTGGATTTTAAGGAATTCCACAAGTGCGAAAAGCTATTCCTCGTTTCCAAAGATCTCTACAAGAAATGTATTGTCACATCTTTCACCTATTTAAGTGAATCACATATTTTCATGAATATTATTAAGAATTCACAATGAACTGGGATAGAAGCACTAAAAATATGCCTATATGTGAAATATATTACATTAAAACATTATGATAAATAATTAATATGCTTTACAAATAGTTGGCAACTGGAAATTTCTTTATTTAATCCGTTTTAAGTGCCACTGGAAGTTGGTAAAAACAAGCGACTTAATTTCACTCACCCATTTTGACTCTGAACTGAAAATCGCTACAGTTTTAACTTCAATATCAAATGCTACTCAAAAGCCTATTAAAATTTCACAAGCTAACAAACTATGTAGAGAAAGACAGTCCAGCACACACACACTGTCCCCCCCAGACCCGTGTGTGACCCCTTTTGCAGGAATACTGTGATAATGCGAGTGCCTGACGATGTGACCAGGACAAAATCAATAAACGAACACAAAAATGTCCTGGGCTTAGCAGCCAAATTGGATTTGTGAAAATAGAAAAGGAGTAGCCCCATTCGGATGGGTCCGATTCGGCGGGGTATGGGAAAGTAAGCAGATAATATCACATAAATGATTGGTGGAGAGCCAAACTGAGCGTTCCGTGAAAGTAAAAGCGCAGATTGTTTTTGGACACCCAATGGGGGATTAAGATTTGTTGAAGCTGCTGCTGAAGCTGATGACGACATAAAAGCGTTGCTGTTAAATGTTATGGGAAGCCCAAACCCAGCTCCAAGCTCCGAACCCAATGAAAGCGAAAGAGTAAACGCATCATCATCAGTTTTAACGGCTCCCTATACCAGGGGCAAAACCTGTGCTGGATTCAAAAATCGAGCGTATGACTCTTCAAATGAATGACAGCAATTAACGCAGTCAATGAAGCCGAGGCCATTGTTTGCCTCTGTCCGGCTCGTCCTGCCTCCTGCGTGCTGGCCCCCTGCCTCCTGACGGCCATTAAAAGCCGCCATTGCCGCCATCGCTGCTGTCGTCGCAGTCGCCAAACAATTGCAGTCCACGTCACGGCCACCATGGTTATGACACATAAAAACAGGCCAACTGACTAGCTGGCCGGTAGATTCGGCCGGTTGCCCGGTTCAGAGAACAGATCCCGCTATCTGGCACTGCTGTCTGCGCCGCTTGAAAGGCCCAAAACAAACAGAAATGGCCAACAGGCCAGACCGGGACCACTAAATCTGTTATTTATATGACATCAGCGGGTTATCATCGTGAGCAGCAGAGAACACGATGCGTTTGCAAGCATATTTTAAAAGTCTTATGCGGTTAGACCGGCATATTTAGAATGGGTATCGAGGGGGGCGTCTGCAAACAGCAGGATGACTGTTAGAGTGCTGCAAGGAAAGTCAAGCTTAGAAATAGGTATGCAAGAGTTGCAATGTATACCTGATGATATTCAGCAACTTTAATAGGGTTCGTGTATAGCGGGCGCTGGTCAAGTTTATTTTGGATCCGAGATATTCATCCCGACACCCCCGCAATTCAATAAAAACCGTTTTACAGTAACAGTTTTCAAGATATAGCTTTGGGATTTGGCATTTATGATACTTTGGTCACTCTTAATCTACTGTCCAAGTTTCAAGGAGTTTTGTAGTCGGGTATACTCGACTAAAGCATTATTACTTGTTTGTATGGGGTATGAAGAACTTAGGAACCGATCTAACAAAAACCTTCTCCCACACATTTGACCTTAAGTCCGTGGTGACAGGTGGGAGTAAATTTTTCAAGTTGCATACAACAGTTTTCCGCCCATGGGAGTAGATTTTCCGAAGTCTCTGGACCTGGAAAGCCCACAGCACGACCACGTACAAATCTGTTTTCTTGCGGTCTTGAAGCGAATTGTATATTGTGCCAAAATTTGAGCTATAATCAGTGTAGAACTTTTCGAGTTTTTGACTTTTGCGTATAATAACATTACATTTTTATACCCTAGCAGGGTATTACAATTTTGTCTCGAAATGTGTAATGGACTGAAGGACACATTTGCGACCCAACAAAGTATATATATTGTGAATCAGCATGAATATCAGAGTCGATATAGCGATGTCCGCCTGTTCGGCAGTTTTTATGTAGACTTGTGTCTCAGTTTTAAAGCTATCGTAATGAAACTTGACACAGACCCTTATTTTTGCTACAGGCAGTACATATGTAAGAACCGGCCGGATCGGACCACTATAACATATAGCTTCCATAGGAATGATCGATCGACAAATTTGTTTTTGTATGAAAAACTTTTTTGTTTATAAAGGTATCCTTACCAAACATTTCCAAGCCGAGACTCTATAAAGTTTATACAATCTGGCCAAATTTGGTCAAATCAGATTACTATATCACTATATCAAACTGTTTGTTTATACAAATATTTCATCCAAACTAAGTGATAGTATTATAATACTTCAAATAGTTTAATATAATTTGATCAAAATCGGCACAAATAGGAGCAATCAGACAAAAATTAAGTTTTGTATAAAAACATTGCTGCTATTGTATATAGCTTCGGTACTCCGAAGATAGCCGTTCTTTCTTGTTATATTTATAAATAAATTGGAAATATTTATATATATTATAGATCTAATCGGAAATGAGTAAGAGGAAAAAATAATGGCTATCTTTATGGAAACAACCGAGTGTAATCATTATTCATCTTTAAAAATTTACCATTCCTTGTACTAAAACTAAGTTTGTTTTCGGATCCCTTGATGTTACCACTCCTACAACAAACATTTTTTGGATTTCTTACAACTTTATAAGGTTTAAGAGAGACTATTTTAAAAGAGGAGAGAACCAGAAAATAACAAACGGGAACTGAACTCAACAGCCAAAAGTCAACACAATCAAAGTGCGCGAAAGGACAATCTGACCCAATTCAAGCGTAAATAGTATGTATTTATAGCAAATCATTGTATTGAACAATTCAGGTACAAGCAGAAACGCACAGATACAGATACAAATACATATACAAATACAAACACAGACACAGATACAGATACAGATACATAAGTAGAAAGAAGCGAATGACAAAATGGAGAACGCAACCTGCGGCAAACGGAAAATGACATTTCAAAGGCAAACCCAAAACATTTCGCCTACAACATTTTCGCGTATTTTAATGAGCATTTGCGGGGCTGTCACGCGGGGGGCGAAGAGGCTGAATATTATGCATGCGACCGCGGCACACGCGTCGTATGTGTGATAAAAACCCCCAGAGCATTTCGAATGAGGTTCGGCAGTTGTTTTTTTTGCTCTCCTATGGAAACGACATTGACAATCAGACCGGGAGCGAGAAAGTGGAGCAACTGCAACTGGAGAGCATATGTGGGGGGTGGGGGGTCATACGTGTTGGACACAAATTTCAAATCAGTTGCGCATTCCCCTCTTTCGCATGCCATCATTTAAATTCAAAAAAGCGATAACGACCGGGTAATGATGAAGTGCAGCATCCAGCAGCCAGTATCCAGCATCCTGCATCCAGCCTCCAAGTGGCCCCTGGGCCCTGTGACATGGCGCCCGCCAAAAATTGGTTACGCGTTTGGGTCAACAGCTGCCAACGTTTGGGGTCGCTGAGTGCGGAATGAGTGCCGCTCTGACTTGGTAGAGGACAACATATTGGTAGTAAGTTGGGGCGATGATGAGCAAAGCTGACCAGAGAGCCGTAGGCCACGAGAAGCGTGTGAAAATGACGCTGACGCTGATGGTGCGGCAAGCGAATGCGATTACTGTCGGAATTCTAGTTATGGACCAGTCAAGTTTCAGTTGGCTGCCTAATTGCAGCCATGATAATTCACCGATGACAAAGTTGTTCAAATGTGCAGCTTTAAATCAACATGACTAACAATCGTAGGGATATCTTTTTCGTGTGGGAAACGAGGATATTTTTAAAAATTATACACTCGTTTCCTGTTGCTCCTTGCAATGTGGTTTGATCACGAATTTACTGCCCACCTATCAGAGTCGCGTTGCCAGCAAATGAACTCAATTTGTATTTTTTTGTTAAATATTTTTCCGTATGGAAATCTATTAAGTTTTGAAAACGTTAGAGGAGCTGGTAACTAGTTATTGAAATATTTGAGTTTTTGACATGCATTTTTGGCAACCAAAAAATGTATAAAATATACATATGAAATTTTGAGATTAGAATTTTTTAAAATTTCACTTTTTTTTGGGAATATAGGTATATTTTTACTCCCTGTACCCATAAAATGGGTAAAAAGGGGTATTACATCTGTGCAAATGTATGTAACAGACAGAAGGAGACATCTCCGACCCTATAAAGTATATATATTCTTGATCAGTATCAAAAGAGATTTCGATTTGGCCATGTCCGTCTGTCTGTCTGTCCGTAAGAACGCGTCGATCTCAGCAACTACAAGAGCTAGAGACACCAAATTTGAAATGTAGGTTCCTGTATAGCATACGCAGATCAAGTTTGTTTCATATTTCAGATATCTCCCACCGTTCCCCCGCAAATCGATTAAAACCGTTTTACAGTAACAATATTCAAGATATAGCTTTATTTTGGCATGTACAATACTTTAGTCTCTCTAATCTACTGTCCAAATTTCAAGTCGATCGGATAATAAACACGGAAGTTATTCACGAAAGAAGATTCAGTAATGCAGCGAGAGGGGGAAGAAGAAGCACAGCCACTTTTGCCGCCTGTGTGCGTGCGTCTTTGTGTATGTGTGTGTGTTTGGGTAAGTGGACTTAGATGTGATTGGATGTTTTAGACCTGGGTACAGGGAGTTTCGTAGTCGGGTATACTCGACTATAGCATTCTTACTTGTTTTATTTATTTATTTTCGTATTATTGCAAGCGGAATGATTTAGATCTTAACTGGGGAAATTTATTTTTTTGAATAATTTAAAAAACCACAATTAATTAAACATTTAAAATATAATTTTATTTTTTTTGAATATTAATAAAATTGAATTAAAAATTTTTCAAGTAGAAATTTTTGGAATTTTTGGCAGGACGTTTGCCTAAAAATTCAAAATCAAATGCTCAGAGCAAGTTTTAAAATAGCATTAAGGTTGCATGAATGTTGTAATATGAATTACTTTAATATGCATTTCTCAATATTTACTGTGTACTAGTATACACACTTATGTATGTATATCCATACATGAATTTCAAGCAGGCTCTCCATCATCCACTATCGAAATTGCAATGTGCACGTGCCAAAAGAAATGAAGAAATATTGCAATTCTGCCCCAAAGAATTCATCTCTTTTCTGCTGCACCAGCAGAAGAGCCGCATCAAAAACGAGCCGCCCAGTTTATAGCGTCATGTTCAAGATGCTAAACACACACTCATGCCCACTCACACACACACACACACAGGACACTCAATGCTGTTAGTGAAGTGGACGCCCGGGCAAAAAGCGCCAACGTCCAATCAACATCGTCAGCAGCCGCTGGAGCAGCACGCGCGTGGGCCACATAAAACGGCCAAGCCAGCAGCGGTTTGGAGAGAGTCCTTTCCTCTGCCAGCCCTTCGTCCAGCTGCTGCCCATCATCTGCAAAGGCAATAAAACTCGCCAAGGAGGCGAGCCTTGGCCACCGACCCTTGCCCATAGGCGATGCGCAATGCATTGCACATAAAATATTTTGCCGCAGCCGGAAAAAAAGCAAGTTAAAACATTGCAATCGGCAGCTCCCGCCAGCCATATACTCTGTTCTTAGAGTAATAAACGATTTTGTTTTAATATCTTCAAATCATTAGTAGTCCTTATATCAAATTAATCAACTCCAATTATAAAATTGTGGCTTATAGTGGTAGGAATGGGTTTGGCACCGCAAAACTTAGCAGCCCATATACTCTGCTTCCCATTGTGAACAGAGTATAAAACAAACAGGCCGAAAGATTGCCAGTGAGCGAAATGCAGCAGCCAAAAGATACACAAACGCCAAAAGCACCAGGAATTATGCTGCGAAAGTGAAAAATTGACTGCCGTGGAAAGTGTGGAGCCAATTTGGAAAACTCTTCCCGGCCGGCCATAGATTGGTTCGAATTATTGAGGCATACTTTTGGCGTTAAGGCAGGCTATGCCTCCTCAGCTTTGTATGTGTGTAAAACACTTTTCACTTTGGCCAAGTTGCGGTTACTGTTCTTTCGTTTTAAAGTCTCCTTGGCGGCCTGAGGCTCGTAAAAATGTTCTGGCTGCTGCTTCCGCTTGGGCATAAGCTGCATATCAAAATCACATAAAATGAAGCATACATTTGGGATAAAAAAAAAAAAAACGAATCAGTCAGCAAGCGGCTTCTTTTCTGCCAGAGATGAGCAATTTTATTTTGCCATTTCAATGAGAAAACTACTGAAGATCTGTTCACACTCCCTAATGTTTGAGTTTAAGATTTGCGAACTTGATTCTCGCGCAACTTGCAATATATTAATACGAAAGAACTTTCATCATAAACTCCATAATACATACTGTAACTACTACTACTACACAAAAGTATACTGCCAACCTTCCCTAAAATTAGCTACAAAATAATATTCCTCTGTACGCAGTAGACCTAAAGGAATATGTATAACAAATTCTGATTAGATTGAGATAATAATAATTGATTAGATTGAGTTGCCTTTAAGGTAGCAGAATATCATTCGCAAACGATTTAAATTGAATAAAATAAAAACAAGTAAGAATAATCCAGTCGAGTATACCTGACTACGCAACTTCCTGTACCCAGGCCTAAAAATTCCAATCACATCTTCGTCCACTTACATATACACACTCACGTACACAAAGCCGCACACACACGAGACACTAAACGAGGCACTTAAAGTGGCGGCTGTTCTTCCCCCCCGCTATGCAGCACTGAATCTTCTATATTCCTTCCTTGTTTATAATCCAATCAAGTTGAAATTTGTATAGTAGATTAAAAGTGATCAAAGTATTACACATGCAAAAACCCATAGCTATATTTTAAAAATTGTAGCTATAAAACGTTCTTATCGAATTGCGGGGGAATGGGGGAGAAGTCTTAAATTGGAAACAAACTTGATCTGCGTATGGTGTACAGGAACCTACGTTCCAAATTTGGTGTGTCTACTTATAGTTGCTGAGATCCTTGCGTTCATACGGACAGATGGACGGACATGGCCAAATTGAAATCTCGTTTGCTACTGATCAAGAATATATATACTTTATAGGGTCGGAGATGTCTCCTTCTGCCTGTTACATACATTTGCACAGATTTAGTACCCCCTTTTTACCCATTTTATGGGTACAAGGAGTAAAACTTACATGCAAGTCTGAGACGAAATATAGTCGGTGCTATCTCAATATTGCACGTGAATATGAAATATTGTTACAGGTCTAACTAACTAATATCACAGTTTTAAAATAACTATTTTAATAATAATAATTGTCCGAAAAGGAGTGGTTATTTCGTTTCAGTCAGTCGTGTAAGCTTGTCATGATAGTGACTCGTTACTTTAATGTAGTCGTGACAGTTACATGTACATGAATATCTCTCATCTCTATTTCCCCCCTCACATTCTCCCCGTCTGCTTCATCGTTTTGTTAATTGTGCAATTCTTTGCTTTGCTGCGCTTGCAGTTTGACTCTTTCGACTCTTTTGACTCTTTTGGCCATTGGGTTTTTTATGGCAATACTTCGCTCTGTGTTGTTGTTGCTGCTTTGTGTTATTTGACTGTCTGTCACTCTGACTCTACCACTCGCTCCCTGTCCGTTTCTCCCTCATAAACACACACACACATACACACATTCAGAGATGTAATTGTTTGAGGATTTCATGCGGATTTATTGTTGCATGCTTTGTGCTTTCGGTTTGTTGTTTTAGCCCTTGAAAAGTTGTGTACATACATTGATAGGAATTTGATTTGTCAGTTGGTTAATTTATGACAGGGATTGCATACATAGATTTAAGCTGGATTGCATCAGATGGCTGCGGCTAAAAACTGGAAGCAATAGGAAGGAAAAGAATTTGAAAGGCATCGATATAAAAGGAATACAAATATAGGCTCATTCTAAAACGAATAAGTACCACAGCACTATTCTGTGACTAAAATAAAAACAAACAAATATAAAGCAGTGACACATCCTTGAATGTATACATTGAAAGAAACAAAAAGCATTAAATTAATAAATTGAATTAAACTAATTTTAAATAATTTTTAGGGATGAGGATGTATAAGGTCAAATATTTCCGATAAAATTTATAAGGACATGTCTGAAAAATCAATAACAATTCTGAAAGAACTCTTAGGCAAATGTTAATATGAAAAGAAATGTTTAAATCATTGTGAGGCAAGTTGAAAATAAAACACGCAAGAACATTGCAGTCTGAGGTTTTTCGTTTTATTGGTCAAGGATGTCAACCGAATGAAAGAATACCACAAATTGAGAAAGAGTTCGCTCATACTGAAGCCTAGTAAATTGAACCATCGCGTTCTGTTGTCCTTGCCAATATTCGTAATTTAACAATGTCAATAAACCAAAGTTCAAATTCAGAGCACTTGGATTCCATCTGCAGTTTCTCAGTCTCCAGTCTGATAGACACATGGCCCAGAAAAATGGCAGTCGCAGCAGTTGGCTGTTGGCAGGACTCGCTGCTGGATAGTTTCTTGCCTTGGCCAAAATAAACTGTTAAAAATGCTGAGTACGCGCGATTGCCAGAAGAGGCGCTGAAGTAACGAGCTCCAAAAAAAGAATACACATATATAGGTGGCAAGTACTATACAAATGCAACAACTGACGCCAAACCAATAAATGGCACTGAACACTACACAGCAGCAACAATCGGCGCTCACAACAACTACAAAGGATGCAAAACAACAGCAGTGCCAAATGGCTGTTCCAAGTAAAATAAAAAGGAGCAAAGGAGCAGAGGCAGTGGCAATGTTTATACTCGTACCTACTGCGATATAGGAGAAAGGCGAGCGAGCCACATGTGGCAGAGCGAGAGGCACTCGAAAATCGACGAAAATCCTTTTGCATGTTGTTACAAGTGGCCAGGACGACTCCCGTGCCCGGTTGCCCAACTTCAATCCCCTCGACCCAAACCCAAATAGTGGCACTTTGGGCAGACTCTTCATCCGTTTGCCACACGTTGCCATCGCTTGCTGATTCAGCAGCCAGCACTATGGAGGGCTGCTCCAAGTCCTTGGCTTGGTCCTGCCCCCTTTTGTTATTACTGCTTTTATTTTATTTTGGCGCATATCTGCAGATATTTTTGCAACACTTCATAAACCATAAAAGCACAGCCAGCGAATGTGGTGTAAAATGCAGCCAAATTTAATTTGAAGCTCATAATTTCTGTTTAACGCGTTTCAGGCAACAGATGCAGAAATTGCTTCTTTTATCCTTCATGCATTCTGAGAGAGGTTTCAAAGGTTGACCGACAAGATACCCCGCTTTTAATGCTCAGCAGGGACATGTGTTAATTGTCATTTAATTGTTTTCATTTTCATTAATATTCGTTGTGCATTATCCTATTTTAAAATATTAATTCGTTTCATAGTATTTTTGGAAATTTCATACATAAGAGTCATTAGAAAATCGGAGAAAAATAATGAGTTTATTTTACGAACTTATATTTATAGCAGGGACTGTAACTAATAATAATGTACAAATTTTAAGAAGAAAAAATCGTAATAAAGGAGAATTGATCCTATTGTCAGGACTATCCATTGCTGCAATGATTTTTATTTTTTTAAGTTATTCAAAATAGCTTAATGATAAAACTTATTTTTGGTAATTACTTTATTTCTTAAAAATAAAACTTACCTAATGCATATATTTTTCGCTCAGAAATAAAAATTATTTCTTAGGATTTATATTCCGGCAAAAAATAACGATTATTTGTTGAGTTTTATATTTTGGTTAAAAATAAATATCACAAAAATACCAACAAATATACCGAATATTTGATATGTAGAAAATACTGACTACGTCATTTTATGTTGGTATTTTCTTTTTACTCCCTGTACCCATAAAATGGGTAAAAAGGGGGTACTAAATCTGTGCAAATGTATGTAACAGGCAGAAGGAGACATCTCCGACCCTATAAAGTATATATATTCTTGATCAGTATCAAAAGAGATTTCGATTTGGCCATGTCCGTCTGTCTGTCCGTCTGTCCGTATGAACGCGTCGATCTCAGCAACTACAAGAGCTAGAGACACCAAATTTGGAATGTAGTTTCCTGTAGTTTCCATAAGCAGATCAAGTGTGTTTCCAATTTCAGATATCTCCCCCCGTTTCCCCGCAAATCGATAAAAACCGTTTTACAGTAACAATTTTAAAGAAATAGCTTTTAGATTTGGCATGTACAATACTTTAGTCTCCCTTAATCTACTGTCCAAATTTCAAATCGATCGGATAATAAACACGGAAGTTATTCACGAAAGAAGATTCAGTGATGCAGCGAGAGGGGGAAGAAGAAGAACAGCAACCATTTAAAATGCCTCGCTTGCGCTGTCGCTTTTGCCGCCTGTGTGCGTGCGTCTTTGTGTATGTGTGTGTGTATGTGTAAGTGGACGTAGATGCGATTGGATGTTTTAGACCTGGGTACAGGGAGTTTCGTAGTCGGGTATAATCGACTATAGCAATCTTACTTGTTACATTTAGAAAAGTACTAGTATTTTTGTTATTTTTTTGTATTATTGGTATTTTTCACTTCTGGAATTTGGGACTTTTTTGCAGTTTTCTTTTGGTAGTTTTCGCATCTGATAAATACTAATAATATACTAAATAAAAATGTTCTTCAGAATTTTTTGATGCAGATTTGTCCAGGAAGTCAACATTAGTCTGTATGCCAAAATTGGTGACTATAGCTTTAAAAATGTGGAAGATACAGGCTTACCCCAAATTGTGGGGCAATCAAGGGTGTGGAAAAAATTGCGTTCATACGGACAGACGGACATTTTGCAAACCCAATATACTCTTTTTCCCTTCGGAAACAGAGTATAAAAACAGGTGTTTTATATAGTCAATAAAGTTACATAATTCACCATATTGAGCATTTAATGAAAAGAAGTAAATGATTTAAAACATAGCTTGAAACTCGACGAAATTTTAACATTAAATTTGTTCAATTTGCTCATTTATTTATACAGCATGCGGCGATATTTTGTTATTGCCGCGCTTTGCTTTTGCAATTATAAATTCTGTTTTGATTGAAATCCAAATGAGTCAAAGTAAATATTATAGATATGTTTGCATTGCATTAAAAGATAATTAAAGCACCAAATGGCTTCAAAATTTTAAGGCACTTTGCTGACTCAGAAAGTTGATTTGATTTTTATATCTAATAAAACCATATGCTACTTCGTTAATAGTTGCTAGTAAGACATAAATTATTTTATCTATTAAATGCCAATTGGATGTTTTATGTCCCCGGGTATGTTTTAGATAGATAGTCGGTAAAGCCTATAAAAGCCCAACAGCAGACATCACATTATTCTAGTCCCCATTGTGATCACATTGTAGAATGGATAAATATTGGGTGGGTTTGATTATTGCCCAGCTGCTGCTCTTTTCGGTGGGCTTCAGCAGTTCAAGGAAACAGCGTAGGAAAGCGACGTTAGAGCCCAGGCTTCTGCGAGACATTCCGCTGAGGCGGGAAGATCATGCGTCCTACGACAATGGTTATACCGCAGGAGAGAAGGATGTACCCTATATTGTGGCCTTAGACTTCACGGACCTAACTTCCGGCTGGTTCTGTGCGGGTTCCATAATATCAAATAACTGGATTGTTACTGTTGCCTCCTGCATCTCGTCAGCTAAGTACGTAAAGATCAGCTACGGTGCGGTTCGGCGTTGGAAGCCATCCTACCAGGTGCGAGTCGCCAAAAGGTGCTTATTTCCACATCCGAGCTTCGATTCGCAGTTCAGACATGATATTGCTCTGATCCAAACGCCATATGCGCCGTTCTCCTGGGAAGTGAGATCTGTGGGCCTGCCCAAGCATCACTGGGCCTTTACAAACTCCTGGACCATCTCGTCCGGCTGGGGCGTGCACCGAGGTAGTCGTGGCATCAAAAGCGAGTTGCATGTGTTGCAGCTGCAGGTGGTGAGCAACAGAGTGTGCAGGCTAGCGGGATATTGCAAGAGATTCCACATGGACATGCTGTGTGGCCGGCTGCCTAACGTGGACACGAGCTGTCGGCTGGATTCGGGCAGTCCTTTAGTACTACAGTCAGAGACCACACTGGTTGGCCTAGCCTCCTTCGGTGATACAAAAGGCTGCAAGTCGCATAAGCCTCTGGGCTATACGAGGATAACGTCATACATGGATTGGATGGCCTCTGTGATCAGTGAGAATGGTTAGAAAATAAAAACAATTTAAATAAAGCTGACAGATTTTCGAGTGGGCTCAAAAGTTTCTATGGGTGCTTTCTTTCATGTTCGACTGAACAAACTGAACTTTCAGCCAGGTGAAATCTAATTAACACTAATCAAGGCGTTGCTCTGGCCGGAAGTGGACTTGCCAACTGAATGCGCTTCATTCTGCCGGACTTCCGGGACCAAGAGCTTCTCCAATGTCCAAACGGATGCGCGAATGTCACAAGTGTCGAGCAAACATTTCATTAGCGCCAAATTTGGTGTGTTTTCCTTTCACAGCTGCTGCTAATGAGAATTTTTCTGTCCTGGCGAATCCTTTTCAAGGTGCCCAGCTGCAAAGGCGCCCAACGTCGCATGCCAATCTCAATTGAGCATTGCACAGAGTGCGGAAATGGCGAGAAAATTAATTAAATTTACCAAAATAAAAAGAAGGCAGCAGCAAAAGGTGGGAAATAAAGCAGGGCCAAATCTGGCTGGATGGCGAACAAATGCCCGTCTAATGGTCGCTGATTTTGTTTGGCGTTGATTTTGGCGCATGAATAACAAATGCACAGCCCGCCTCCCCCCTAGCTCCTTTGTCTGTCTGGCTGTCACACAAGTATTAAAAAGTATATATGTATATATAAATCACAAACAGATGACGCGTTTTTGTAACGCTCTTTATGCTGCTTATGCCAGCACTGCCATTGCTACTTTGCCTATTATTTATTCATAATTTCTTTTTATTGTGTTTTATTGTCAGGCCAAATAGCGTAGCTGCCATAGATTTACCAACTTGTTCGTCATTTGTCCCGTCACACGCACAACGAGGCGTATACGTCACGTGCAGGTTCGCAGAGTTCCTCGCCTTTTTATGTACGCCCTCCGACAGCCCCCAATCCCCGGCTCACAACGTTTTTTACGCCTGCCTAGCTCAGCGCAATCAGTTGACACTTCCCTGAGCATGTCGCCATTTATCCCACAATGCTCGCCGCCCTCTGCTTATTTTGCAAATTTTGTATTTGTTGTACAACTGTCAGTGAGACACAGACGGGGGCAGATAGTCGCCAGCTGCAACAACAACAACAACATCAAGAACAGCAGCAACAATCAGAGGGGGGTGGGCAGATACAGTAAAGCAACATCCATGTCTCGTTCGGCTTGCTTCTCCTGGCCATTGTCGTCGTCACACATGTGTCTTTCTGCTTCCCGCTTGGCTGGGTTGGCTGGGCCCCACCAAGGAGGCAGTTGTCATCAGCATCAGCAACTTGGAGCTGCCACATCTGGTTGCAGGAGTAGCAGGCATGAACATGGTCCTTGCTTCGTCTTCGTCAGCAATGCAATCATTGTCATTATCATATGCGTCATGATTTTTGGTTGAGTCCGTCAAAATCAGTCTGAGAGCCACATCGCCAGACAGACAAGTTGTCTGTGATGCTTCACAGTCGCTCATGACAGTTAACGTATTGCCAAAAAGTTGATGAGTAATGTTCTATTGGAAGAGCACAGGTCTAAAAACGATTCTTTCAAGCTAATCCCAGAAAATAATTAATTTAATTATTTACACTTCAGAAGAATCTGTCCAACCAGTTAGAATTCGAACTACGTTGTCATATTTTTTCTAATAATTAATAATTATCATAATATACACTTAAGAAATACATCTGTGTATAAAATGTTGTCATTTTTTTTAGTAAGTTTCTGAATTATTAAACATTTTTCAACAATTAAATCAGTATTTTCCTATATGTCCAAATAAATACAGAAAAACCATAAACAGTATTTTTTGGTATCTTTTGGCCGCTTAATAAATACTGCCTTTGGTACTAATATTGATATAATCGGTATTTATTACTGCTCAAAAACACTGAATTTGGTATTTCTTGGTATTTTTTAGTGTTCTGAAAAATTTTTCCAAAATATCTGCTACTTTTTGGACTGCTAAGTATCCAATAATAAATAATAATAATTATGTGCGTTTATATTAATTTAAGACAGACTTGTGTTTTATATTTGAAACAAGTAAGAATGCTATAGTCGAGTAAACCCGACTACAAAACTCCCTGTACCCAGGTCAAAAATTGCCGATCGCATCTACGTACACTTACACATACAAACACACATACACAAAAGACGCACACACACGAGCGACAGCTCGAGCGCAGCGCAAGCGAGGCATTTTAAGTGGTTGCTGTGCTTCTTCTTCCCCATGAGCTCCAGCACTGAATCTTGTTTGTTGAATAACTTCCGTGTTTGTTATCCGATCGACTTGAAATTTAGACAGTAGATTAAGAATGACTAAAGTATTCTACATGCCAAATCCATATCTTGAAAATTGTTACTGTAAAACGGTTTTTATCGAATAGCGGGGGAACGGGGGAGATATCTCAAATCTAAATAAACTTGACCTGCTCCCGCTATACACGAACCAACATTTCAAATTTGGTGTCTCTAGCTCTTATAGTTGCTGGACGGATAGACGGACAGACAGACGGACATGGCCAAATCGAAATCTCTTTTGATCAGTATCAAGAATATATATACTTTATAGGGTCGGATATGTCTCCTTCTGCCTGTTACATACATTTGCACAGATTTAGTACCCCCTTTTTACCCATTTTATGGGTACAGGGAATAAAAATTAATATAAAACTCAAGAAATAAGTTATATTTGAAAGCAAAATGTAAAACTCAAAAAATAACTGTTAATTTTCGCCAAAATATAATTTTCAAGAAATAATTTTTTTATTCCTGAGCGAAAAAGAATATTCACAAAGTAAGTTTTATAAAGAAAAAATACTAAAAAACAAGTTATATTTCTTAAGTATTACTCAAAAAGTAATTTGTATAAAAGTATTACTTATAATGGTTCCCAATAGAACTTTACTTTATTTTTGAGAATAACTTGGAACTTTCCTTTAAAGGATAGACAATTTTCTACAATTTGGATTCAAAGATACAAATTCATATAAATTGTGCACAATTCTTATGAAACAAAAAATATATGTTAGCACAAGCAAAGCGAAATAATTCTGCGAAATAAATAAAATATTCTGCATTTGGAATCCTTGTTTTCCTGAAATCAATAAAGTTATTTATTTTATTTATAGAACATTTTGTGTGCTCTGCAGAGAACTGTATGCACTTAGCCCATTAGCTTATGCAACTCTTTAAAATTCTTCAAACGATATCTCTTAATAGTATTGTAAGCTGCTTTAATTTGAGCATGTGACTGCCTGCTTTCCTGCCTCCCTGCCCTGTTCCAGGCATATATCAAAGCCTAATTCAAAACAAGTGCGAAATTCCCATTGAACCAGCAGCATAGGAAAGGGAACGGGAACGGGAACGGGAACGGAAGGGCGGTCTTAAGAGAACACAGGATATGCGAATCAAAGGCGCACACAAACACTTCAATGTTAATTTTTCAATGGTGTTACAGGAATGCCGGGGTGTGGGGTCGAGTGGAGGGATGTTGCGCTGTAAGCATTTCACGGCACTTAATCCATATGTCGCAGCGATGCCAGGGACGCAGGACACGGCTGCAGGACTCGGCTGAGACGGCGAATGAATTATGTGCGACATGTACGAAAAATTACGCGCAAAAATTGCAATGATGAAAAATGAAATTTATTGTGTGAAGGAACGACGAGCTGAGTTGAGGTATACGGTTCGGGTGTCGCACCGGGTCTGCACCCCTTTTGGCTAGCTGGCGCATTAAACACGCTTTTTAAATTTATAATGACATTTTTTGTGCAGTGTACAGGATGCAGGAGGCGGGAGGCGGGAGGGAGGCAGGGCTCAGAGGGTGGGCCAGGCTGAGCAGCCTAATTTTCGAGCGAGTGCTGTTCAAAGTTTTTGCGCATTTTAGCGTAGAAAATGCAATAAATTAAGCAAAATACTTGAGTCACCTTCAGCCTTGAGCCTTGATCCTTGAGCCGCGTTCCAAACTTAATGGATAATGGTAAGGGGATTGGGCTAAAAGGGATGCCAGCGTGTTCCATGCGACAGCAGGCGTTGCCTCGAAACTTTATTTCTGCCCTTTTCTGCTTTTTGTTTGACTGAGCGCGTGATTAAATGTAAAATTGGATTTTTATTATTTGTTTGCAAAATATCCTTCCTTGTTGTCCTCGTCTGCCTTTTGGCAAGTTTTCAAATTGCGTGGCAGCCTGAGGGGTTTTGCGACCCATCAGCTCCTAGTGCGCATATTTTGCGCAATTTTTCAAGGGGTTCACCCGTGCAACCTTTATAATGCGATTTCGTTACCCACTTTTATATTCAGCCCCCATACCATTTCTTGGCATACTCTTCCGTAATGCGTCAGCTGTTTAGCATGCGCTTGGCATTTATAATGAGTGCATTTTTGGGCTGGGTTGAGGGCTAACAGCTTGGCAACAAATAGTTCTAATAACATACCTTTATGTGTGTTTATCAAAAAGTGAAATAAAATGGGGTAACACGTCCTGCTGCTATGGCTAACGAAACATTAAATAGACAACATTCAACAGCAATATGAGTCTTGTTCTGAATATCTGAAAATTACACAAAAATACATGCAATCTTGCAGTGTGTGTTTCCGACGTTTACCAACTGCACACAATGGCCAAAAACCCCAGCTAATTGACACTAATTGCAAATACTTCGAACAACAATTGGCAGTGTTTCTCAACTCAGTTGTTATTTCTGGTTTATGCCACTGCCTGATTAACGAACCAACAACAATTACAGAGGCGCAGACGGCGAGGCAAACAGCAAATGAATAGCTGAAAAATGTTTGGTGCGAGTAATTGCAATATAGTCGTCAATAGAAATAGAACCAATACCAGCTCCATCAGTTCACTCAGATAGACAGACAGACAGTCGTGCAGACTGATAATGCGCCAAATGCATTCGCAATAGGCGCATTCAATCCGAAATCCAAATGTGTAAATGGTGAATGGTGAATGGTTGCCGCAGGAGCCGCAGACATGCAGCCTTGCAGCCGCAGGACCCTCTCGAGTTGGGCAAAGGCCAACTGATGCACCCATTCAAAACATGTCTATCAATTGCTTTGAGCTGGTAGCTATCATTGTTTATCATTCGTGCAAATGTAAATGTAAATCGCCTCTATATGTGTGTGTATATGCATGCACTCAAAAAAAAATAGATGTATAGAAGGCAGCAATAGCGAAGGAATACACAAACAAAGCGCATCACAATCTCTCCTCCCGTGGGAGTAGACTTTCCTAAACTGAGCCACATTCCTAATGAATTTTTGTACAGGACCATGACAATGACTTTGAAGCCGATCTAACTAAACGAATAATCTCACTCATTTGACTTAGATTTTCCAAAATCGGTAAGCACACCTTTAAAATATTTTTGAAGTTTGCAAAATAATGCTAAGATCAGAAAATAGCAGAAGGGTGGGAAAACGTCTGTACCTTATTAAACTGAAAATTTTTAAAACTATTATTTCCATAGCTCAAACCCAGATATCTACCGACCTCCACATTTATCGGAAATCGATCATTATATCGATTTCGCATCGATATAATGGGATGTGAATGCTGCTATGCCGATTTACAACATAATATCAATAATAATGTTATTATGTAGTAAATCGGCCCAACAGCATTCAGATTCTACTAACTAGAAAGCAACAAATTTATTTAAAAAAGTTAAGTGATTAGGATAAACTATATAGTGGTTTCACAATAACATATGATGACAGCAGCAGCGCGCTCTATCGATCGATATGTGAAACACAACTGGCTCCATCTAGCGTATGTAGATCGAAAGCAAAGCACAAGCAAAAGGCTGAGAGACATAAGCAATATGGTGAATTCAGTCGCACATATCAGTTGTAAAGCCGAGAGAACGATTGAGGAGAGGGAGATTATTAATCTCTATTTACTCCCTGTATCCTAAAATGGGTAAAATGGGGGTTATAAATCTGTGCAAATGTATGTAACAGGCAGAGGGAGACATCTCCGACCCTATAAAGTATATATATTCTTGATCAGTATCAAAAGAGATTTCGATTTGGCCATGTCCGTCTGTCTGTCCGTCCGTCCGTCCGTCTTTCCGTATGAACGCGTCGATCTCAGCAACTATAAGAGCAAGAGACACCAAATTCCACCGCAATTCGATAGCTTTGGGATTTGGCATGAACAATACTTTAGTCTTTTTTAATCCACTGTTTATCAAGTCTATCGGATAATAAACACGGAAGTTATTCAACAAACAACGCGGGGGGGTTTGGAAGAAGAAGCACAGCCACCACTTAAAATGCCTCGCTTGCACTGTATGTGTTACTGTGCGAAGACGCGATCGGAAATATTTGACATGGGTACAGGGAGTTTCGTAGTCGGGTATACTCGACTATAGCATATAACTTGTTCACTTTCACGTTGTTTTGCAGCTAACGCATAGTGAGATTTTCATACAATTTTCCAATGAAATTTCCTCATACTACCGGATATATTTTTAACATTTTTTTCAGACTGCCAACCTACGGTCTAATTCGAAGGTACTGTAAAAATTTCCGGCTTCTAGCGTCTACAGATTGGGCTGAACGTGAGTCACCAATTAGTCAGTCTGGTTAAATACTTTTATATAATTATAGATTAATTATAATAATTCTTTTAAAAACCTGCCCCAACTGGCTTAGCTGACTTTTGTTTATAGATTGTGCTCTGTAGATATTTCTCTCAGTGTAAGTGTACTGAAATTATGCTTTCATTATATTTAGTGCGAGTATAGGCAGAGTTTGGTTAGAATGTGTGCAGTTTTTGCCGTTGATTTTCAATTGGCTGGCCAATACATATTGGCCAGAATGTTGAAACATTTTGCAGTGGGCAATTTATGGGTTTTTGCTTAGTTTATGGCGTAAATGTTCTGTGCGATTGATCAGTAAACCAAATAACATTAACTTAATTGAAATTGTTTTGCAGCCATTTTGTGGAATTTTATTGAATTTACTTGAATACTCCACACACTGCTGATGCTTTAATTTTTTGTGCACTGCATTGCAAATTGTCAACCGTATGCAGTATCTAATATTCACTGACAGTCCCTAAACAATTGGCGCGGCAAATCTGTGTAAGCCCATGCAACATTCTTGTAATGTGCTCAATGTGTCTCAATGGAGCCTAGCAATCAAAATGCCATTGCCGCCTGGCCCGGCTTTGTCCCAGGGTTGTTTGGTGACAGGACCCGAGGACCATAATCAAATTTTGTCACATTTAAAGCACTTTTGACACATTTTAAAATCAAATTTTATGGCCAGAAAACGTTTGGCCATAAAGCCAAGCGAAGTGTGTTGAGCAAAAGGCAAGAAATTCTTTGGGATTGCAATGATGATGATAATAGGCAGAAATTTGCCAAAAATTTGCGTTTAGGGAGCCATGAAGACAATCACAGTGGCAGCAGCAACAATAACAAGCAGAAATAAAAAGACAGTAACAAGGGAAATTGTGGGAAAGCTGTCGCCTCCGCCCCCTTACACACACACTCCACTCTGCGGTCGTGTTGCTGTCGAGTGTACTTAAATCCAATTGACAATTTGAAATTAAAATGCCGAAAAGTACAACACATGACCGCAAAAACAAAACGAGCCAACGAGCAGATGCAGATGCAGATGCAAATTGCAGCTCCACAGATACAGATACATAGATACAGATACATAGATACAGATACATAGATACACAGTAGCTTAAATGGAATGCAACGCTGCGCATTGCAAACGCAGCACATTTCACTGGACAAATGTGTGTGTGCGGGCGTGTGGGTGTGTGCGAGTGTGTGTATGTGTGTGTGTGCATTGGACTGTGTATGCCAGGAATAGAAATTGCAATGTCAGCAATTGGCAGCAAAGCAAAATCTAAATAAACATTGTCACAAAATGCAACAAACCTTCTCCGGAGCAGGACGCCCCTCCCTCCACCCTATCCCCCCCTAGGAGCCGTCACACAGCAAAAGGGTTAGGGATTGCCATGCCCACAATTTGGAGAGCCGCCTCCACGAATGCTTGTCAATAAAATTGCCAACAGCTACAAGAGGATTGGGGCATGTGGCATGCAGCATGCGACATGGATATCCGTGTGTGCACTGCCAATAGGTAGTTAGACAGCAGACAGCATACAGCAGATACAAGTGCAGCCTTGCATTTTGCTTCATGCCTGCCATGTAGCGATACGGATAAAGATACATTTACAGATAGAAAGATACAGATACGTCCTGTTGCTTGACATGCTCTTGGTTTCCTCACGTCGCTGCCAATGCCTGGCACTTGGGACTTTTGTCGTTTGCTTTATAAATAAATGCATTTTCATTTGCATGCCACGCCCACGCCCCCACACAAAGCACTTCAAACACTACACTACCCCACTACCCTACCCCGCCCCCTTATTTGTCAGTCCAACCCAACTAGACTCAATGCCAGCCTCATCTGCCCCGTCGCTCTTATTCAAATTTCCATTAGTGCCTGCAGTTTTTGTTTGTCCTGGCCCTCTCGTTTGTTAACTTGGACATTAGTCGACGACACCTTCGGCTCTGTTCGCAAATATCCTGCAGGACCTCATTTTAATAAACTTATTAACATGCCATCGGAGCGTCAGCTGTGTGTGTAGAGCAGCAGCAGCGTGTTGATTAGAAAAGTTGCTATTTATATTAGTTTTACAATTGTTTGAGCACTCAAGTGAGCGCGGAGGTTTACTTACAATAAGTACGACGATTGAGCAGCTCGTTAACGAGCAGAGCTTACCTGACTTTCAAGCACTTACTTGGACTCTTATGCACTCTACTTCCTTGGGGGTTCCACCAAATACTTCTGGCATTAACACAAGACTCCCCACTTGGCTTAAGCATGGCCTGAATAGCTCTTTATCTCCCTCTTTACAACGCAGCACAAATATGCATTTTATGCTAGTCAGCATTTGCTCCTGCTCTTAAAACGCAACAAACTGTGCGTGGTTTTTGTATACCCTTGCTAAGTGTACTATAATGTTGTCACAGAATGTGTAATGCTTTTGAAAAGCCACATTCGACACGGTCAATCTATGTTCATAAAAATGTTATGTTGTCACGAAAAGTTCTTCACCGATTGAGCTCAAATTATGACACAATAAGTGGTTGGTTCAAACTTGCTTGTATCTATTTATCAATAGATAGATCAATGTATCTAACAGCAATAATACACCGGTGACCGCAAGAAAACAAATCTATCCCCACGGGCGAAAAACTGTTGTATGAAACTTGAAAAATCTACTCCCACCCGTCACCAAGGACAGGAAATGGGCTTAAGGTCAAATGTGTGCGAAGATGTTTTTGTTAGATCGGCTTCTAAGTTCTTCATGCCCTATACAAAAGATCAAAAGGCACGGGAGGAAAAATGCTGAGTCCTTATGGCCATGTCCGAATGTCTGTCTGTCCTTCGCTTTCTATGAAACTAATCTGTGAGTTCTGAAGTTATGTTGAAGAAACATGGTGAAGGTGCTTCCGCTTCCTTAACATAACGACTGAATCTAATCACTAATATACTATATATACTATAAAATCCCTGGCATATATGGGCTTAAACTTAAATTGTTATATTAATTAACGAATTAAGCAATTACATGTTAGAATTTAGAACTAAGACAGATTTGATCCATGTTTATTAGCTGAAGAGCTTCTATGTTTTGAAGTTTTACCAGGAAACAAAATGCTCATTAGTTTTCTTTGAGAATTCAGTAAAGATAACACTTCTTCTTATATTGAAACCTACTACGGCGATATTTTCGGCGGAGTGTTCAAAAACGATGGAAAATATCGAGTGGGGCCACTTTCGATATTTTTGCAAGGGTATTACATTCTCGGAGTCCGATATTAATTGTTCTCTCTTGTTTTATATTTATTGCTGACAAATGTGAGCAGCACTTGCAGCCAACTCTTGACAATAACTATTTTTATATCATTTTATTTTGTTGCATGCAATAATTTTAACAATTAAAGTGGATAAAATAAAAAAAGCGAAGCCCTGACAAAGCAACGACTGCGAAATGCAGTTGAACAGGAGCAGGGGAAGGGGATGGATCCTTAACCCTTCAGTTGCCCATTTACATGTGTCTGTGTGTGTATCTATGTGTATGTGATTGTGTGTGACAAACCAGCAACAATCACAACAGCAACAGCAACAACAACAACAACAACAACAAAAGCGGCAACAACACAAAAGGCATTAAAAAGTCACCTTTGCTGCCAGGGGACATTCGCCACGTACTCGTTGTCCTTCCTGGTTGTCCTTTTCAAATTGTCATTCGCTTTGTTTTATGTCTGCAGTTATTGTTGCTGCTGCTGCTGCTGTTGTTGTTGTTGTTGTAGCTGCCAAACTAATTGTACGCAACAAAAAGCACAACAAACATTTTCTGTGTAAAACATTTGAAAAATGCTCGTAAGGGGCAATTGCACTTGGTGACAACAACAGCAGCAACAACAACTCTGGATGTTAGGCTATGGAATGAATGTGAAATGAGCAGGACGCAGGACGCAGGACGCAGGACGAAGGACCAAGTGTAAGGCACATCGCTCCAGAGGTGGGCAATAGTTGTTATTGCTGCCGCTGTAGTTGTTCTGCACGCTCTGCAAATTAAGCAGCATAAATAAAAATATATATCTACGTGTATTTTTTATTGTGTGCATGCAGGCTGTTTCCATACCATTCCCCTGCCATCCCCCACTCCTCTTTCCGCTCTTTCAGCCTCACGCCCCTTTTCGAATTTTATTATTGCCGCGGTAGAAAATTTAAATTAGAATTCACAAAGAGCAGCAACACCAAGAACCAAATGAAACGCTATAAATTATCGCATCCTTTTTGGTGGTTGTTGTTCACCCCGCTCCAGTGTCCCTCCTCCCCTCTGCTGCCCGCCAACTGGGGCAGGTAAATTTAAATGCGATTTGTTACGGTTTTGGCTCTTGTCGAAATTAAAGGACATCCCAAGTCTGCACAAGTCGCGGTGGTTGCAACCAAATTTGTTTACATTTTTACACAGAGAATTATTGTGACAGGTTTTCTTAATTTGTATCTTATGGATGCGGCGTGTGGTGTGGTGTGCAGCAAATGAAACTCAACTATTCCATTGGAATAGCTCTATTTTAATTAGAAATTTGATTATTTACAAGGGTTTTGACCCTTTGGCTTGTTAGCAAAGTGAAAGCATTTCTTAAAGCAGCTTAAAATGTGGCTCAAATTGGTGTTGAAGCAAAACCAAAACACTTTTCATTTTCCGCCCAAGACAATAAAGAAGGCAACAGAAATAAAAAATAAAAAATATAATACAAAATTAAAGATAAGCAAAATTGCGTCTGAGGCAACTTTCGCTAATGACCCAAGCTCGGCAATTTGGCTTTAATCGCTGACCAGGCAAAACCGCAAAGTGACCCGGCCCCGGCTCCAGTTCCATCTCCGCCTCCGCCCAGCCTCAAAAAATAAAATCAACGCCTTGGCACAGCAAAAAAAGGTGATAAATTTGGCGCATAAATGACACAAAGTCAAAAATCCCCGACAAAATGTACTTTAATAAACTTCAGCACCATTCGGCGGCCCTTAAAACGAAGGCAGCGTCTCAAATTTGCCCGACTATGCCGCAAAAGATAATAAAAAAAAATAAAATTATCATAAGAAGAAAATGAAAAAAATTAATTTACATGAAATTTGCTTTCTTTTTTCTTTGCTGCAAATAAATTACACACCAAGTGCGAATCCGCGGGGGGAGAGCGGGAGCGCAGAAAGCGGGTGTAGCCAACACCATTAGGCCTTATTAGTGTTGGATTTCCTGCACGCTTTTGGCGTCAACAGCCACGCCCACCGCGGGCCAGCGCCCCTAAGCATTTATTTGCGCTAACTTCAAAATATCTGGCTCTAAGCGCTTTTTGATTTAAATTGACATTTCAAACGCTTGCCGGTTTTTGTTTTGTTTTTTATACTATGTTCCCGAACTGAAAATAGTATATTGGGTTTGCGAAATGTCCGTCTGTCCGTCTGTGCGTATGAACGCAATATTTTTGCCTTTATTTTTGAGCTAGAGCAATCAAACTTGGTACACCTGTTGGTGTATACCGTCAATTTATGAAGTGTCGAGATCGACCCCAACCCACCCACACCCCCTCCAGCGCAATTTGGCGAAAACCTGTATCTTCCCCAATTTTAAAGCTATAGTCACCAAATTTGGCATATTTACTAATGTTGAGATTCCTGACAGATCTGCATCAAAAAACTTTTGACTCCCGCACCCACATCCCCACAAATCGGCATATTGCATCCCCATAACACTATAGGGCTATATCTCCTACAGTTTCAAAGATAGAGTTACCTAATTTGGCATACAGACTAATGTTGACCACCTGGATAAATCTGCATCAAAAAATTTTTACCCCCCCCTCCACCCCCTCCCCCGCAAAGGAGAAAAATGTATATCTCTCACACCTTTACAGGTAGAGTCACCAAATTTGGCATACAGACTAATGTTGACCCCCTGGACAAATGTGCACCAAAAATTTTTGGACCAAATAACCAAATAACCAATTTATATAGGACTGGGAACATAGTATTCTGCAGTCGGGTGCGTCCGACTGCAACGTTCTTACTTGTTTTAATGTTAATTTCGATTATTTGTGGGTGCAGCAAGTGGAAAACATGAAACATTTAATTGTTTCTATTTTAATTCAATTCACTTACGTAAAAAGCTAATTGCAGTGTTTGAAACATACCTGAAAATAAATAGAGATAAATAATTTATTAGTATTTTCTGTTATTACGTTGGAAATAATTTATATGCCCGTCTAGTTTAAATGTTAAAATTTGGTTAAAAACTAAATAGATATCACTGAAATAGAAATTAAATTGCTAGGCCCCCATTCACGTCTGACGAGAGTAGCGTTAAAAACGGCAGTAAATTCTAAATGTTGTCAGATTTTTTTTTAAAATTAATTTTGTTTCATAAAAACATATTAAATGACATCCATGGCTAATTCACATGGCTAGTTTATAGTTTTCAACAGTTAACTACCACTATATAAATACAAAATAAATAAAAACTTGGTAATTGATTTAATACAAATGTTATTTATTAGATTATTATTATATTATTAAGCATTTGGTTACAAATAGAATTTGTCTTAATTGTCTTAATCTTTCAAATCAATATTCTGTATTAAGATTATTCTTTCTAATAATGATTAGTTATATAATTTGTATTTATATTTTATATTTAATATTTAATATTAATATTTATAATTGTAATTAGTATTATAATTGTGGTTGCATGACTTTTATTATTCTAAACTTTCAACAATTTTAGGATTTAAAAGTAATTGAAATTTTTGAAAATTTTGTTAAGAAAACTACTTGCAAAAATAATATAAAATTGCAGAACGTTTTGTTGATATTTCCTGCTTGTTAATATAGATTATTGTAATTTGATCTGACACAAAAACTGTGAAATAGTGTTAAATCTTAAATCTTATAATCCCAAATCTCGAAACAACATTTTAATTGTCTGTTTAAGGATACTAAAAATGGACGTGTCCTGTAGCTATTTAGACAAACAGTATGTGGGTTATATGAGAACTCGAATGTCAGTTAGGTTTTTGAATTGTCTCTTGAACCATGGGGCAACCACATGGCACTCTTTAAAACCACAAACCCTTTTGAGAATTTCGAGTTTGCAGTAAACCATCCATAGACAATAAGTCAACGATTACAAATTACTAGCTGCTGGCTTGCTCACGCCTCGGACTCCTGCTCCTGGTCCTGGCTGGTGATGCTGCTTCTATTCGTGGTCCTGCCAACTAATTAAAAGGCTACAAACGCGCCTGGCTCTCATGCTTTGGTGTTTGGTTGACAACAACAGGAAGATGGCAACAGCAACAAAAACAATGGCCAAAACAAAGGCAAGGACAACAAACAAAATGGCGAGGCGAGTGCGGTGCTGTTTGCTGTGATTTAATTAATTTCAATGCATAACGTCAACTGTGAAACCGGATCCAGAGCCCAAGCCCGAGCCGAAGCCCGAGTCTGAGCCCAGGCCCAGGCCCAAGCACAAAACCGGAGCCCATGGCCGACGCAGTCAAACTTGACACCGAAAACCGAACCCGAGCGAGAGCCTCAACTAGTCAGGACTGCGACAGGACGAGAGCGGCACGGCAGCCGGCAACTGAACTGGAAAATTAAATCGAGTATAATTTTTTGTGACTTTTTGCTTTAAATTTTACGCCATAAACAAAAACAAGCAGCCGAGGGACGACAAAACTGAGTGAGACAGAAATAGATAGAGCTATCCTGCCAGCTGGACCAGTAAAAATTCAAAACACCAACAACAACAATAACAATGACAACAGCATAAACCTTAAAGTTTTCCTTTTCCTCCTGCTTGCTGTAAACATTTTTCCGCAACATTGCGTTTTGACTTTAATTAGCATTTCTGAAGGTCCAAGGGTGCGGCAAGGATGGTAGAGCTGGCAGGCACAGGGGTTGACATAGGCACAGGATGTACGAATTTCTAGTCCAAGCAGATACCGCGACAATCATAAATTTACATTTCTTATTATACAATTTAATTCCGATCTCTGATTTTGCTCACACAAATAATAAAAGCTTCAAAATTGTTGAAATAATGGACTACAACTTGAAGGAAACTTGATTTTTCAATAGTTTATGAAGTTTTGTTTAGTTTTAGTACGTTTATTTAATATGTAGACTATTCGAAGAGAATGCTTCTGTGGACTTGATTCGAAAGTGAAGCTCGGAACAGGCCTGGTATATTTATAACCCCCAAGAGGAATAATATATTTTGAATTTAATGTGCAACTCTTTGGTATTCAATGTGCGTTAGAGCCAAACTTAAATTGTATAAAAAATGTGTATAAGCCTAGCATTTAAATTGCATAATCTGTATTGAAATGTGTTGTGTTGTCCAGTCCAACTGCTAAACAAAGCCAACAGCCTTCCCCAATTGGCATGATGTTGTACATGGCTAAAGTATTTCTATTCGTATCTATAGAAATTATGCAGGCAAATTTATTACAGCACAGAATTTAAATGAGTTGAAATCGTTGTCATTGTTTTATTTATACAAAATGTGCACTTTGTTGTTGCTGCAATAATGAAAGTTACTCAATTGGAATATTTCAACTTATGTGCTTAACATTCACACACACACACACACACACACACACACAGCACAATGAAAGTGAACATTTGACAATGCAGCTCCACCCCGCTTACCCTGACAGATACCACGAGCTGTACCCATGGGAATCGCCAATTTATTTGCCACTCTGCCCTCGACCCTCGGGCAGAAGGCAGCCCCTCCTCATTGATATACGCCTCATGTCCTGCGACAGTTGGTCCGTCAGGCTGGCAGACTCAGTCCTTAGTCCATTAGTCAGCTGGGTGTCCTTTGTTGACTTCATTCAGTTTTGCGGTACATTTGATTTGTATTTTTGCTCTGCATCTTTTAACATCGCTTGGCATTGTTTCTACGTTTGGCATTTTGTGCTTTTCGGCGAATCCTTTTCGCATTTCATTGCCAATTGTCGTCATTATAATGTCATTCGAATGAGGGAATGAACGAGTTTAGCTCACATGCATTGGCAGTTGGTCAGGAATTCGTCCTTGTCCTTGGCTCGTGTTAGTCGCAAGACAAATGAAGCGGTTGTATATTGGCTGAATCCTTAATCTTGTGCCTGATTGTTGCCCAGACAGACGAAAGCGAATGAGGGTTCCTATTTAGAGTTTCTCTATTGGGACTAACTCAGAGTCGCTTTATTTCAGTGACAAAGAGGTTGAAGGGCATGAATAATGAAGAAAACTGATATTTAGACGAGTATGTGGCATTGAAATGTGGAATGTGGAATGTGCTATCCAGACATTAACTATTATATCACTAACCTAGCTGCGGGCCTTAAAAGCCTGGCTCAAAAGCCGCGCGACTTCACTTCAGGTTTAATTTTCACACAAGTTGCACACAAAGACAATCGAAAGTGTCGCCTAAGAACTCTATTAAAAATCTTTTAGAGCGCTGAAGTATAAAGCAGATGATGAAGTAGACGGCAGGAGCAACGGTGGCAAGGACAGGCAGTCCTAGGCAATGGGGTTTGCTCCCGGTTGTCGCCTCGGCTATAAAAACCTTGCGCCCAGGAGCAACAACAATGGCGCTGAGGCAAGTGCAGCCAGGACGAGGACGTGGCCGAGGACGAGGATAACGAAGATGCTGCTGTGGATGAAGATATTTATTTTAGGGATAAAAGGAATTCAGTAGGGCTTAAAAGTGCGGATGAGTGCCACTTCACGAGCAGCGCAAGGAGCAAAGCGACTCTGACGACACACGCGACAATAACGTGGGGAAGGGGAAGGAGGAGGAGCAAGATGAAGAGCAGCTCGAGGATGAGCCTGACAATGGATCTCCACGCAGGACTGGGGCTATGCAAAGACAAAGCGCGCGAAAAGCGCCCAAGAAAACACCGAAGAGTTGAAAATGACGTTAAAGTAAACAAGATGAAAATTAAAAGCAGGCGACTCGTCGGCCAAAGCAAAAAGAAAGCAAAAAAATAGAAAAGTGGAAGCTCGCTGCCTGTGCCGGGATTTGATTTAAAAATGGAGTGGTATTTAAATAAAAATCTTGTTGCATATTTACGGGCGTGCGGGCGTATGTGGCAGTATATGTGAGAGCAGGAGAGCCAGGAGCAATTTGAGTTGCAGCTTAATTGTCACTGGAAGCTGGCTGTGCGGGGTTGAAGGGTGGCCGGGGAGGCGTTGGCAGGTAGCTGGATATTCGCTTTTTTTTGTACCACTTTCAGCTTTTGTGTGCACTCTCTGAATAATTTAAAACTGCCAACAAGAATGCAAATGTGGTTCATTTTACAACGTTTCTTTTTTTGCTCACTCTGGCCGCCTCCTGTGCCATTTGTTAGATTTTTTTAGTGGCCAGAACCACCTGTGCAAGAGTATGCAGTAAAAATGCCATTAAATATTTTGATTTTGTTTTTATTTTTATTTTTGGTTGCCGTAAAGAGCTGGCTGTGCTAATGAGCGAAGATTTGCAGTAACAAACAAGTAAGAATGCTATAGTCGAGTATACCCGACTACGAAACTCCCTCTACCCAGGTCTAAAACATCCAATCACATCTACGTCTACTTACACATACACACACACATACGCAAAGACGCACACACACAGGCGGCAAAAGCGACAGCGCAAGCGAGGCATTTTAAATGGTGGCTGTGCTTCTTCTTCCCCCCCTCTAGCTGCATCTGAATCTTCTTTCGTGAATAACTTCCGTGTTTATTATCCGATCGATTTGAAATTTGGACAGTAGATTAAGGGAGACTAAAGTATTGTACATGCCAAATCTAAAAGCTATGTCTTGAAAATTGTTACTGTAAAACGGTTTTATCGATTTGCGGGAGAACGGAAGGAATATGAAACAAACTTGATCTGCGTATGGTATACAGGAAACTACATTCCAAATTTGGTGTATCTAGCTCTTGTAGTTGCTGAGATCGACGCGTTCATTCGGACAGACAGACAGACGGACATGGCCAAATCTAATTCTCTTTTGATACTGATCAAGAATATGAATAATGAATAATGAATGAAATCCAGCGAATATCAAATGCTTTTTAATTTAATTTCACAGAAGTACAGTTCATATCAGTAGCTGCGACTAATGCCCTACATGCAAGAAACTATAGTTTTACAAGTATATTATGAATGTACAATATACTCGTATACTCGTCCTATTTCGAGCTGCCTTCAATCAAACACGAACCCAGTGCCATGCGCTGAGGAACAAATCCGAAAAAAGCATGCCAAACTTATTTACCATGACAGATTTGAATGCAAATTTATGCAAAACGTGTCAATGTGCTAACAACAAAAACAAACGAGCGTCGACCAACGTGTGACTTAAACTAAAAACTAAAAAAAATAATCCTGATCCCAAGCATAAGCGTTGGCAGTGAGGAACGTGCAGACTCAACAGAGCGAAAGGACGAACGGGCAAAACTGTGCCAGGGCGCGGCTCGTCAGGACGATAGAGGCAGGGTCCTCGTGTCCTGATTGACGCGGCCGTCGTTCGAGTCTCTAATCCGTTAATAGAAACATTAACGAGGCATTTTTCCAAAATTATTTCAAGCACGCGATAACCAGCCAGCCAACAACCGGCTAAACCAGCTCGGGCAAGTTAAGTCAGCTGGCTCTTCAGCACGTCAGTCAAGTTCAAAGTGCACTGTGCTATCGTGTAGTCTACAGTGGCTGCTGTTAGTTTGTGAACGCAATATTGGCTTCCTTGGAGTACGGGGACTAGCTGCCAAGAAGAGCCCAGTCACGTGATGGGCGCCGTGGAAAACATTCTCATTACACTCTGTTTGCATGGGCAAGAAGAGCATATGGGGCTTAAAAGTCTCCTATTAAAATGTTAGCTGTATCAACTAATTTTAGGAACATTTTAAAATTATTTTATTAGAGTCCCCAAATTTAATATGGTACCAAAAATACTTTTGGCCAGCTTACTACTCGAAAACATACAATTATCAGGCCTGTGTCCTTTTCCGAATCCAAATAATTCAATTTTAATCGAAACTGTTAGCTGTTCTTAATTCCGAAAGATGATTGGATTCGGTTTCTAACGTTTTGCAAAAGAACGCTGATTTAAACAAAGAGTTATGTCAGTTTGAGATCTGAAGATTCAGATCAGTCTGATAATAATAATATATATAAACAAAATGATTTGCGTTTGGGCTTTTGGAAATTTGTTAAATGTTTAACTTTCAAAAGTATTCGTACACGAGAACAGCGCTGAGTAATATTAGTACAATAAATGCTGTTTTGTGGCTTAAATAAATATTTTTCCATTGAACATTGAACTAGAGATGCCAGCAATATTATAAAGAACTGCAAACAGAGAGTTTAGCAGCCGGGAGCTGCCTGCTGCATCATTCCTACTGGTCTTGCTTTAATTTTGTCGATCGTTAACCCTTTGCCAGTGACTTTTGGGGTGAATTTCTCTGCCGGTGCTGCCACTGTTTGGTTGTTGGTGGTGCTACTTCAGCTGGCAATCAGAGCGCGTCAAGTTGTTGTTGCTGGTGGTTTGCCCCTCGGCCTGCCAGCCGCCTGCCAGTAAAGTTCAAGCAGCCCGAAATAATTGCATTGTAATGCGAAATAGCTACCACCCAGAGCCATGCCCGGGTATACCCGGGCCATGTGCCTGCATTTGTGCTCCGCTCCTGGTTTGCATGCCTGACTCTTGTTATTTTTGCACGTTCATACTCGTATGCCAGGACCCTGGCCCCACACAGTCCACTCTGTGTTTATGTGTCGGTAATTTCCAATCTCACTTTGCAATCGTTTTACAACATTTTGCTTTTATTTTATGCCAAAGCGTCGCTGGCAACTTTTGATAGCCAACTCCTTGCCAGGACTCGACTCGCTGTTCCCGCTGTTTGCAGTAACATATCTCTGCCCCCCACCCCTCTCGTTTTTCCACTTTCTTCTTATTTTACTCTTTTATTGCAGCTCACTATTTATGTGTCTGCTGCAATTATAACGGAAACCAGTTGAGTGCCACAGTGGGACCACACCAGAAACAAAGGTCGAATATGTTTGAATCCAAAAAATTATTTGCTCGGGTTCGGTTCAAGACATTTTTCTGCTGGTTGTGCTAGTAGTATCCTATATGGCATTGAGAAGCATATCCTGTACGAAAAGCTGAAACATTCACTGTCTCTCTCTGTCTCAAACTTCTAAAGCTAAGCAGGTAAAATAAAATGTAAGGGCCTGTTCCAAATTCCATTCCCAATCAATTTCACAGGATAACGTGTAGCATACTTTTTCGATCAGAATATAATGCAAAGCCTTGTTCTTTTGTATATTATTTGATTTTATAGACATTCCCAAAAGCATGCTTCACATATTTCTGTTCGAAAGTGGAATTCAGAACAGGCCTGAATATCTATAATTTAAATGATTGCTTGAAAAAGAAGTTCGTAACTTGAGTGGAAGAATATTGATGCCTCGGAACATCACGGCTATAAATTGTTAAACCTATATTCAAAATCATATTCGCCGCCCTTTGGAACCACATCTAGTCACATTATAATCCTTACCACCGCCCTCAAGCCACTGTGCAATGTGCTGGCCATAAGAATAGAACTTATTGCTAATTAGTTTTAAATCGATGGCCAGAAACGTGCAGACTCTTCATTGCCTCAGGCTCTCTCCAGGGTCTGAACAGCATCAGGTCCTGGAATGCAAGCAGTGAAAAGCACATAAACAGCAACCAAAACAGCCCAAGTGAGTCAGGTAATACCCCTGAACTCTGCCCATAAACATGAACCACTTGGACACAGAGAAACTGAACCAGATCCGTTCACAGTTCGCTCAACCAAAAAGGGGCCAGCAAATTTCAAATTGTGTATGCAAAAAAAAATAAATAATCGATTTGAATGAAAAGGAAAAGAATACTGACGATTTTCTGCGTATTTGGCATGAGGCGAAGTGAACTTTAGTGCAATGCACAGGCTCGACTTTTTTCGCACTACGCTGCATGATTTTTTCCACTCCTTTGTTACGCCGCGCTGAAGCAGCGCCAGGATGCGCACTAAAATGTAATAAAATAAAGTGTTGGGGATTTCGTGCGCTTTCCGTTCGGTTTGGCTGATTGGGGTGCGGGGCAGTGGTGCTGGCAAGGTCGGTGGTTGGGTATTGGGTATCGGGTATCGAGTATCGAGTATCGGGATCGACGGTGGGAGTGAAAGTGGGAGTCAAAGTTCTGCCGTACTGGCCGCGGGCGCGTCAATGGCGTGAAGTATGCAAAAAAGGCAGCAGCTAACAACAGCGAACAAATGCGAAAATCGATTGAAAAACTTTTGGAAAATCAAGCAATTCGTTAGCTATCTGCGTGCAGCTCAATAGGCTGGGCCCGGAGGGGTCGGAGGTCCCCACCCGCTGCTTTTATAGATTTGCTTTTATTGTGCGGTATTTATTGTGGTATATGCTTTTGCCGGATTTTTTCCCTCGTTTCTTTTTTTTTGTTATTTTTTTTGTTTTCTTTTTTTGCCATTACCCAATTCGCAGCAAATTTTCCAAGTGGCTGTTGCTGTTCCAATGGTCTGTTCGCTCCAGTCCTGGCAAGGACTTGAGTGGGGATGGGCTCATAAGCCGCTTAAATTGGTTCGCCTTTTTCTGTTTCGGCTGTGTTTTGGATTTTTTGGTTGTAAAATTTGACGCTGCTTCTGTTCCCGTGGCTATAAAAATTGTTAATTAAGTTAAGTTTGAAATGTTGCTTTATAGTTCGGTTGCACCCCAAAGTAATACCGTCTGGCCTGGGTGTGGCACTAGTTTAACGTCAATCTAATTTAATGTCACATTTTATAACTAAAGTTTTGCTGGCTAATGATGGACTAATTGGGTCAAAGAACGAATTAAGTGGTGTTGATCAGCATAACACAATATAGGTAGTATAACAGTATATTCGGAGAACAATTCGGTTAAGTCAAGAAGTTTTCGAAGCTCATTTGTATTAAACGGTAACGAACAAATTGTCAGGTTAATGTTCATGTAAAAACTTTAATTATTATTAAATCATTAAACTTTCAAACATGTGCACTTTTGCGCAACTAATTTTCTACAAGTTAAGGTTGATAGTAATAATTTTAATAATTTTGATAATTTGACAAATAATACATTTATAATTATAAACACATGACTGCAGCATATTCCAGGCAGAAGTCACGCAATAAGGACAGCAGCAGTAGCTCTATCCTCTATACAGCCAAGCTGCTATAAAATCATTGCGGGCGTCTTCCATTAGTTCCTAAAATGTCCTGGCAAGCTTTAGCTAATCTAAGCACTGCTAGAACAGTGCATATCTATTGGGCTCCGAGCCACCGGGCATTGATGGCAACGAAATGGAGGATTGCCTGGCAGAAGAAGGAGTCGGGCTACCTCTTGAGAACGTAGGAAATATACAAATCTCATTGCAGTTGCTATACAGCGAACTGGATGAACTGGATGACGAACTGGTGCAAGAAGCGAAACCAGTAACTCACTAACTTCCTACTATATCTTCCAAGGAAAGATTGCAGACTAATGATAGGAGTATTGACTGGACATTGCCTAGCAGCACTTTATGCTAAAAAGCTGGGGATATTAACGGAAGACGGCTGCCGGAAATGTAAGGAACCAGGAGTTGTGGAAACCTTGGAACACCGTATATGCAGCTGTCCAGCACTCGCAACACTAAGACATCGATACTTCAGCAGACACTGGCTCGCATCACCAGAAGAAGTGGCTAGACACACTCCCAATGCGCTGTTAGCGTTTGCCAAGCGCACACGAATTCTACAGGATCAACAAACCTCCTAACGACCTTCGGTATCCGGCGACACTAAGGACCTGCTCGGTCTATGTGGGACCACCATGTTGTGGTCAACCGGTTATACTAACCTAACCTATAAAGACATGATACGATTTGTAAGTAAATCAAGTTTCCGACATTATATGAAATTTTATTGAATTTTTATTTTGTTTTATCTAAAATATTATTTATTTGTATTTAAATTTGCTTCTTGCAACCTTGCTTTAAGGACAGCTTGATCAAATTGGTTAAATAGACCAGAAAAACTTAATATAAGTTTTAATGAAGTCTTAGTAGCCAGTTCTATAAACTACTTGTTAGCTTAAACTTTTTAAGTTTATTATAATGATAGCTATCATTATCACTGAACTAATAAAAAACATAATTAGATAAAATACTAGATGAAATCCACAAATTAAATAATCAACAAATGCAATTTCTTTATAATAATAGTAAATAGAATAAAAAGAAATATGAGCTTACTTTATGACCAGAAAGAATATTGAAATGGAATTTAAATTATTTACTTTATTTTAAATATTAGGCTGAGTTGTTCAACAAGGAAGGACCTGATTGGTCCTCTCCGTCGCCGACGACATCTACTCGTAAATTTTTATTAAAATCAAGCTCGCCAAATCATGAACTATCAAGCCTGTTCCGAATTCCATTCCGAATCAATTCCACAGAATAGCGTGTAGCATACTTTTTAGCGCAGGATATAATTACAAACCTTGCTTATCTCTTATATTCATTTATTTTATAAACGTACCCAAAAGCACGCTTTACATATTTCTGTGGAATTGATGCGAAAGTGGAACTCAGAACAGGCCTGATATATATGGCTTTAGACCTGAGTACAGAGTATCTCTTGATTATGCACTCAACCATTTACTTCATTTATAATGAGCTGCACCTTTTATTATTATCATGTTTAATTTTGGGTGCTCTTTAATTTAAATAAATCACAAGATTTTAAGCGACAAAGAATGGAGCTTAAATAGTTCGCATATCATTTACAATTCCATAATCCAGCTGCCGGCAACGCGATCGTCCTGGGTCCTTTGTGTTGGTGTTGCTAACATCATTAGGGGTAACCCCTTCATCCAAGTTGAGCACTTGGCATTCTAGTGTGTGTTAGCTCTTTCATGTTCCCTGCGCTCTCCCCCAGCTGGCCGAGCTGCCGCTTGTTCGCTTGTTCGCTGCCTTTGCTCCGTTTTGTTTGCATGTTTACTCTGTGCTCGGCGCGTTATCCCAGCACAAATCCTCCATTGGCGCATTGTGTTGCTTATCTTTGTGGCATGGCTCTGCTGCAAGTGCAAGTGCTTACATTTGTGCAGATGCAGCAGCCGAGAAAGACGTTGGCTCTGTTATTTAAATAAATCGTTGCATACTTTGCGGCTGGGCGCGGCCATCAACGCTGCTTGCTGCTTGCTCCTTGCTGCCTGCTCCTTGCTGCCTGCTCCTTGCTGCCTGGCTGTTTGCATGTGTATGTGTGAGAGAACTCGGGGTAGCTAGACTTTAAATCTCATTTGAATTATTATGGCAAAATGCATGACAGCCGCGATGTTGTCGCATTCTGCTGCATACTTTATGGCGTTTTAAGTGCTGCAAATGCTAAAAATGTGTTGCAGCCTGTCAGGCGTTGTTATTTTTTAACTCGCCTCCCGTTCTCAAAGTATATTCAGCACATAATAATTTCTGTCTACCGCTCATGACCCACTTTCCAGATTTTGCATGCAATTAAACAAACACAAAATGCTAAAGGCCTGAAGCTGTCATATAAAATGCTCATGGACAAAATATATATGAATGGTCTTATCGACAGTGCTCGAGAGGGAAATACCCCGTACTTAGGTCTACAGAATATAGACTGCATATTACAGATGAACGGAAGCCCCGCCAGTTTTCAAAAATTGTACTCTTTTATTATTTACCAACACTTAAGAAGCCATATTCCTTTTTCTGGGATGGGCAGGATCGTCATCGAATGTTCTATCCTGAAACCATTAAGCGTGCCTAATTACAAGCATGCTTATTTAATTTTATAAAAATCCTTCAAAAGTCAAATAAATATACAAAATTTAAAAAAAATTAAAAATATTATAATAATTCACAGTTGTTATATTTAAACATACGTAAGTAGTAGCTATGTTGTTCTACCTATTAAACATTATATATATATAAACTAAAATTAATTTTGATCTTTCTTTGGTACATGACAACACATATACCAAATTTCATAACTCCAGTTCTTATAGTAACTTAGATCACATTATGCAGGGAGGCAGTCGGACCTGATATGGACTTGGAACACGGAAAGACAGAAATATCAAGTTTTTTCGGTATCTACATTTGTAACTCATTATGATACCCGATAAAACTATTTTTATGAGTACAGGGCAAAGAAATTATATTGCTAGGCGACTGGAATGCTGTAGAAGAAATGGCTATATTACTTTGTAAAATTCAAATTGTGTTTTAACTTTAATTTAACTGCATATGGAATTAAGGCTTTTATTGTCAGGCCATATTGCATTGGGCTTAAAACAATGTGACCTTTTGTGCTAAGGGCTTAGAGAATTTATGAATATGTTTTCCAAAATCAGAAAATGAAAGGTTAACAACTAAGAACTATCGATGGAGGCTAAAACAATCGAGGCGGATCATCGATACTGTCGATAATGTTATCGATCATTTGCAACTAATGTACTCTAGCGTGCCTTAAATTAATATGAGAATAAACAGAATGAAATTCGATTAGCAATGTTACTATTGCTAAAAATCTACAGTCATGGCATTAACTAAACTTTTAAGTGGGTATAACTTGGCTCAGTTGGCCCCGCTAGCCAGGATACCCACATAAGCCAGCTAGGATGCCACTTGATCATTAACCGGGAACCGCGCAACGGCTGCATTGGAACTGTGTGGCACGGGGCAGGGAGCCAACAGAGCCGTGCGCCATTTAACAGCTTCGAGCAATTGCAAACGTAAATCAAATGCCACATTTTGCAGTGGCAGACTCGGCAGCTCCGCTCCTGCACATCCTCTCAGTGATGCCTCCTGCACGTTTATTTTATTTGCAGTTTTTAACAATTTGAAACTTGTGGATGTGGGTGGATTCAGTGGCAGCCAGTGGAGCAGAAAGGCCACCCCCACACATGCTGTGCCTCAGATTCGCAGCGATGCACCAAACGGCGTACAGTGCAGTACAGTTGCAAGTTGCAAGCGGCAGGACTTGGCGAGGATTGCCGGCTGGGCTGGCTGCCAACTGTTGGCTGCTGTTGCACTAATAACAACAACAGCAGCAACAACACGAGAGGCAGGGCGGCATCCACAATTTTGATTTATTATTTTGATTCCTGTTACTTTAGTACCTGCCAGGATGCTGCCAGGGCGTCCTCCTGCACTTGAGTCACCCCACCCCCTCCAGCCAGCTCAGTTTACACACTGCATCATTGTCCTTGTGCTTTCCGTGTCGCCTTCTTTATTTTTATTCACACGGTTTTCTGGTTTTATTGCTCCAATTATTTCATGTTGTACTCGCTGTGTATGGCACTCGAGTAGATTTCATATTTTTCTTTCTGCTTCTCGATTTTAGTTTTGTTTTCATTTCGCTCTTTGTTTTTGTGCACTTTTTAATTTATATTGTTTTGCTTGCTGAGTTCCTTTTTCCTGATTTGTTGTTGGCCAATAGTGCGAAAATATTGACAGCAATTCTTTGCTTTAGAATTTCTCTCGCATTTTCTTATTTTTATTAAACGGCATTTTTGGCTAAATCAATGAAAATTGGCCTCAATAATGTTGAAGTTCTGTGATTGCACAATTGAAGTGTGATATAGATAGATAGAAATAGCTACATATAGTATATATATAAATATTCCGATTAGTACTGAAAACTGATTTGATTCTTGTACTTATAATATTAACTCTTATAAAATAATACTAAGACGAACAATTAATTTGATTACTATATAAGCATATCCCATATTGGTCCACCCAGCTATGCCCAAGCACGAAACTTTGAGGAAAAATAAAAAGGAGCCATTACTAAGATTGTTCTAGTATGTGAAGGAATTAATAATTATATTAGTACAACTAGTTTACGGTGCCAAAAAGGTAGCAGTACAACCAGGTAAATAAGTATGCAAGCTTAACAAGTAAGAATGCTATAGTCGAGTATACCCGATTACGAAACTCCCTGTACCCAGGTCCAAAAATTCCGATCGCATCTTCGTAAACTTACACATACACACACACATACATAAAGACGCACACACAGTGCGACAGCGCAAGCGATGCATTTTAAATGGTGGCTGTGCTTCTTCTTCCCCCTCTCGCTGCATCACTGAATCTTCTTTCGTGAATAATTTCCGTGTTTATTATCCGATCGACTTGAAATTTGAACAGTAGATTAAGAGTGACTAAAGTATCATATACGCCTAACCCCAAAGCTATATCTTCAAAACTGTTACTGTAAAACGGCTTTTATTGAATAGCGGGGGTGTGGGGGGAATATTGATGCGTTCATACATACGGACGAACAGACGGATAGACAGACGGACATGGCCAAATCGAAATCTCCTTTGATATTAATACTTAATAGGGGCGGAGATGTCTCCTTCTGCCTGTTACATACATTTCCACAGATTTAGTACCCCCTTTTTACCCATTTTGTGGGCACAGGGAGTAAAAATATATATATATAATTATGCTGGTTGATATTTGTAATCTACTTTTTGGCGTTTAAAAATTAAATATTTTTAAAATTTTAAGTCTTGTAATTATTTATTTAACAAGTATTCTACTACTTTGGTGGCAGCTTGACAGGTTTCATATAAAAAACTAAAACTATATTTTTTACTATTTACATATGTAAATTTTATATATATTTTGCATTATTTATGTTATGGTATCTATCTATGGTACAGATAATTTATTTATTATTTTTATTGAACGAATGTCAATAGATTTTCTGGTTATTCTAGATTTAGCTTAACATATTTATTTCTTAAATTATATATTAATGTTGAAAAAACAATTTTGAATATTTTGTACTATGACTCTGGTGGGCAATCGTTTTAATTTCCTTTTTATTTATTAATTAACCGACTTGCCAGTGCATTGGGATGAGCCGCAAGGCGCTCTGCGTAGTTAACAGCTGCTTGCTGTAGTACATCGCCTACTTTAAGGACTCTTAAGTCTCTTTCGATGTCCCTCGTGCGTATATACCAAGGAGCTTTGAAGATTCTCCTAAGGATTTTGCTCTGGGTCACAAGGATCTTGTTCATGTGACTTATTGCAGGGCATATTTCCAAATTGGGCTCAGGACGCATTTGTAGACAAAAATTGTTTAAAATATAATATATATGTATATAATAAAGCCCATATCTTATTTCTTAGCTTTAATCTTATATTAAGAGTCACTATATTAATAGTTGTAAGAAATAATTACAACTAGTTTAAGCTGCCAAAAAGGTAGCCGTACACAAATTAAATTAATATGCAACATAAAGAAAAAATCGTTAATTTTATTATTATTATAATTATATATAAACTTTTATTTAAATTCGCTTTCTCTCTGCACACGCCAAATCTCAACTGTCCAATAGATTCATGATCGGTATCTTATGTTATCGAAATGTAAATCTCTGATAGTTCATTCATAGACTAGAGCATCGGAACTAGTAGTTATATATTGTAAACAATAAGTATTATAAGAATAACTATTGAAACTATTAAATTCTGTTACAATTTAAATAATAATTAATACAAGGAATGCATGTTGCAGAATACATGTTATTTATCCATTTTAATACTGCCTTTAGCAGGACAATTGGAACGTGTGTTTGTCTCAAAAATTGAAAATGTTTGCAGAAATATCTTAAATAGATTCTAACGTTTTAATAAGTTTGCGTTTATTGTATACTAGCGTTAATTGGACATTGCTGTTTGTTGAGCTGTCCCAGAACTGAGGTCGGAATAGGAAATTCCGAGTTGAATACGCGTGAGATTAATTGGAAATGCGGTAAATTCTCGCGAGCTCGAATGGGCAAGGTTCCAGCCAGCAGGATAGCAATTAGGCACAAAGAGCCAACCACAGGACCACAGCACTCCATGAGATATACATATATATATGTAGTATATGTGTGCATTCCATTCACATATCTTTGGCCAACTATCTGGGCACCTGTGCCACAGATGGCAAGCGCTTAACAGCACATAAAATATAAAAAACTAACTTAGTGCGCATATCGCTTGGCATAACTCAGGAGTGCCCCTGCATACGCATCCTTTATAACTGTGAGTATACCTTTTTTTATACCCTGCTGCCCCACTGTGGGCGTGTTGCTTTCCCCCAGAGCCGAGTGCACAAAGACAACAGTTGTGACAATAAAAACAGCAACAACAAACCAATTCTAACGAGCGTCGCTGGGGTGCCTGCCCTGGTGGCCCCACTCCCCTGCCACCTCGGCAGCACTCCATTTTTCAAAAAACTAAAACATGGCTGTGATACTCCCATTCATATTTGCATTTTGCTTTTTTGCTCTTTCAACAGCTTTTGCATTTTGCACACCTTTTATTCGAATGGATGTTGCAACTTTAAAATGAAATTAGAAACCCAAATATAAATGTTGCTGCATACAAGTACGCACAAATGCATATATAGAATTTCTGAATACTAAATGAAAAGCAGTTTTTTGTAGTCTTTTAAGAACTATAGCATGAATTATAGCATTGCATATTTAATAATGATTAAGGGCTATAAGCTTCCGGCGAGTAAGATATATATTTTTGATTCTATGCCATGGAAATAAAATGGAAATGTATTTATTACTATTTTTCATAAATTACAATTTCCATTATAAATATTATAGCATTAAAAGGATTTTCAATTAGTTTCTTAGAGCAGTATGATAGATTTGATAGGATTTAGCATTTCATCTAAAAATAGAATGCAAAGTGATTTAATAATAAATATCATCGAAAATATGAACAAAATGAGTACAATAAAAGATTTAGCCAGTGTGCTTACTGCGCTTATTCAGCAAATTATTTCCCAAAACTATCTGCCACGAAAAGTAGCAGAAAACTCGTTTAATAAATGCATATACAAATTTCTTACCAGACAAAAAATAAATACAATTTTAAGCATCTTTAGCAACCTATATACAAACGATACAAAGATGATTTGATTTCATGTAATCCTTATACCTTGGAATACCAAAAAGCTTCTCAATTAATTTTGAAAATACATTTCTAGTACTGAAAATGGATAGGTTGATCTCCGATGAGATCTAACTGCAAGTTTATCCTGAAAATTTATAACGAATCTGTTAGTAGTCTTTGCAGAACATAAGCTATGAGATTGGTGATTTACTTGCGAGTGTCCGTTCTTATTTATCATTAGAACTGAAATTGAATTCGATTTTAAGAAAATTGAGATTCTTTATCAAATAAAAGTTTTTTTTATTTATTTTTTTGTTATTTACTAAACAACTTAAATAATACTTAAAGTCTAAAAAATTAAGTCTAGTTAAATACAAAATAGATATTATTTGTGTCAATGATAATTTCGAATATTATTTAGCGAAGTTGAAGTGTACATAAATATTTCATATGTTAAGTGTATATTAGCTTCGGTGGGCTGGCAGCAGCGTCACAATTTTTACCAGGGCCCTTTACTAATGGCAACTGCTGAGTGGATGCAACAAGGCGTGTACCGAGATGCAAGGATGCAGGATGGAGGATAAAGAGTGGGAGCAACTGTGGTGAGCTATGTATAAATTCATAAAGAGAGCAGGCAACGGCGACTGCGGCAACATGTTGTAATTGCGTATTTTATAGATATATACACACAGAGACACACAAACGCACAAACACACACAGGGACACGACCCGCCCTTTTGGAAGGGGTATGGCGAGGTGTAGTTGTTGTATCAGCCGTTGTCGCTGACTGTTTGCTTTTGTTTGGCGCGGAAATGGCAACCGGTGTGCAGCGAAATATGCTAGCAACAACAATAAATACAACAACAACAACAACAACAACAGCAGCAGCAGAGGCAGCAGCAGCAGCAATAACGACAACAAGAATACGCATACGCCATGTTGCGCCATTTGAAGTTGTTGGCGTATACGTAATTTTTATTTCACAGGCAAAAAGCCAAAAGACTCGTCGCTGAAAAATGCATTTAGCGGCAGCAATAACAAAAAATAGCACAGAGCACAGAAATTTTAATTGCTCAAAAGCGACCCCAAGGGGAAAGCAGCGTCTGAGGGGCAGGGCAAACTAAATTTGCCTCCGTTATACGAGTCCTGTGCTGTCCTGCGTCCTTTTATGACTTTTAATTCAATCAAAGTAAATTAAATCAAATAAAATATTTCACTATGCACTCTCCTTGCATTTTTTAGCTGAGATTTGAATTTCGCTTTGACAGTTTCGCTTTTAAATTAAAAAACAAAACTAAATGGGCTTAGTTGGGCTTAGACCATGGAATATGAATGAAAGAGCAGTTCATATTTGATATTGTGTACAGATGACTGAGTGCACTCGTTATATATTAAGTTCTTTTCGTATTCTATTTACCTGACTGATCCTTTGGAGACCATATTGAAAGCTAAAGATATGGCTACATATATAGTCCATCTCCATCTAAATAGAGTGCACCATCGCTTTTGTATGCATTATATGTCCATGCAGAAGCCGCCTGCCAAACGTCCTTGTTCAGTCTCATGCCATTCCGTGCGTCCTTGTTGGCACATTTAGCACACACTTGTGCGCATTTTTGTATTTTTAGAAACGTACTAGTATTTATATGGCCATACTAGTATGTGAAAAGTGAAAGGCTGCTTCAAAATGAAATTCATAAAAAGCGTCGCGCAAATGCGCACTTTGCTGTCGTGTCCTTTCCATGTCCTTTCAGTGCGTGTGTGTGCATTATCAGCCATGCGTAAAAATCAGGACATGCGCGTGAGAGGAAAAGCTTTTGTTCGTTTGCACGACAAACTAATGATGAATATCTTTGGGTGTGTTGTGTGTTGATATCCAGAAAGAAAACTTCTGCTTGTTCTCCTTTTTATCAAAGGATAATCACGGATGCCAACGCTGTTAAGGTGCAAGAAAACCACACATTTTGTGTAGCGTCATTTGAGTGTGAATGTGGCGATAAACATTAAGAAATTTGCATACACAGATACACCTGTAATTCCCAACAGATTTAAGTGCATATTTGACTGCACAGTTCCTAAACTTGGCCAGCTTTCAAATCAAGGAATCTCAGCGCCGTTATCGTATATAGAACATGAGCTTTCCTATCGAGCAATTCTTAAATAAATTATTTAGATTTTCCAACAATTAGTCAATCAATGAAATATCTGTCATTTTATAAAACTCGAATGTACATTTTAAATGGTTTCACCTTTGGGAAAATGCGTTTCTGCGGTATGTTTGCCTTAATCCACATAGTCAAGAAGTGCAAGCGGAGTTTGCAGGATTCTGAATTGCCGGGTAGCTTGAATTCGAGCGAATTTGCCATCTGGGGGGCAATCTTGGCACTGGGAAAGAGACTACCGGAGCTAAGCTGCCAGGCCGTGATCAAAAAATTACTGAAGTGAGAAAATGTTGTAGTCTGCCTCAAGAAATATATAAATTCATGTTGTAAAGTGTGTTTGTTCTTATTTCGAATTTAGAAATCTAAGGTACGAATATAAGGAACATTATTCAGGAATGAGGTCAAACTATCGTTAGCACCGCTTCTAAAAAAATAAACTGAAAACTTCTTAAGCTATTGCCAAATTAGAGTAGCGAATCGATGAAGTACTTGAATTTGATTAACCGAGCAATTCACCCAATGTCAAGTATGGCAGCTTCTTAAATTTTCATCACATTTAATATGCATTGTCGAATCCCTTAAAGCCGTTTTCAGATTCTGGCCAGTACTTGACAGTTGTTGGTTGTTTGTTGTTGTTGTTGTTGTTGTTGTTGTTTTTGGGTGAACACCACAGGCCAATATGGCGGCAGCTCATATGAGCACATAAATTACGCCAACGCCAATGGCAATGATGACAATGAAATGCGATGCTCCAGTGTCGCTGTCTATGCGTGTGTATGTGTGTGGTGTGCGTGTGTGTGTGTAAATGGCAGCTGGACAGTTGGTTTGGTTGTGTTGATGCCCACTGCATTTGTCTGCCATTGTCTGCCATCGGACGTCTAAAATTTCAGGGAGAGAACAACTACAACAACTAAGTTGTTGTGGCATTAAGCGCCCGAACTTCAATGGACGTTAACAGCCAGTTGAAACCCTAATATTTAGTTTAATCGAATATAATACAGCAGGGTCAGCACAATGTGAGCTTTTAGCAGTGATTTAAAATGGCTTAAAAATAGTACTAATCATTATTTAAATAAAAATCAGTAAATCTGCTTACAATTCAAGTCTGTAAAACTCACTCTAACGAAATGTGGCAACTTGCGCTGAAGCTTAATTGTATCTATGTATATATATATGTATATAGCTGAGGGCCCTGGCAGCCATTGCTGATACACACTGATCATAGTTTTATCAAAGTTTATGTATAAGTAACTATTTGATTAATGGAGGCTGAAACCTCATCACACATACTAACACCTTGCCACAAGAAGAAACAGGCACCTGGCTGGGTTTTTCTTTCAGACAAACGATATAGGTACTCTAGATCTAACCAAGATACTTGAATTCATGCAGGAAATAGGGTTGATGAGTAAACCTTAGGCCCCGAAGGGGGCACAATAGATCTCATAGAAAATAATAATAGTATTTGATTAGTTAAAACTATTTACGAAACGGTAGAAGCTAGAAGCCTGAAATTTGTACAGTATCTAGCTATTGTACCGTAAGTATGCACTTTGAAAAAAATTTATTTAAAATATATCCGGAAGTATGAGGAAATTTCAGTGGAAAATTGTATGAAAATCTCGGTATGCGCCAGCTGCTGCATAACAACATGAAAGTGAAAAGAGAAAAAAGATCTCTCTCTCTCTCTCTCTTGAATCGCTCTCTCAGCCCTAAAACTTTCAAGCGCTATTGAAATCGCCATATTGCTTATGTTTCTCATCCTTCTGTTGATGTTTTCTTTCGATCTACGCTAGATGGAGCCTGTCATGGTTCACTTATCGATCGATAGAGCGCACTGCTGCTGAGATTATATGTTTTTGTAAAACCAAGATTTAGTTTATTGCAATCATTTCACTTTATTAAATATTATTAGAATTATTCTTCCAACTTCATCAAAAATAATTTAATGGAGTGTTTGGGAAGGGAAAATTGTGATACGCTATTTTTGTGTGTTTCTTACGGTTCAAATTCAACATAATGCACTTTGATCTAAATATTTCGCCGGGCAAGGCCGGGGTATTACCAGCGAGCAATTATTTAATTGTCACGAAGTGATAGAATTGTATGAAAGACTTTGATATCTTGACCAAATCCATTATATATCACTATATATTATTAATCTTTTAGATTAGACTAGATCTAGCTCGGTGGTTTAACCGAAGCCAAACTTTTGATGAAATTTAATCAATCTCGGATAAACTAGCTATCATAGGATCGACCGATCGAGAATGTCTGGTATAGCTCATCATGGAAGCAATTCTGTTAGCATATCTGAAAGGGTATTAAATCTTCGGCAGCCAGAAGATATCACTCTTACTAATTATTCTTTACTAATTAAATTTGTTCATTTTATTAAAATTATAAGTCGTAAAATCAGAGGAATTATAGCAAGGCTCGAACAATGAAGAGACTTCGTAGATCTTGAATTAGTTATCAAATTCGACTCCATGTAGACGATGACCGAGGAGATGGTTTCCGCCGGTTTTGTCTTGCGTTTGCGTTTGCACCTTTTGTGCAGTTCGTCGGCGTAGGTAAATTGAAAGGGCATGCAATTCACTTGGATTGTATCTTCAAGCTCCATGGGATAATTGCGACCGTTGCAGTAGAACTGTCCCTCATTGAACACAAGATTGTAGCAGCTGGTCAACGGGCCCTCATAGAAAACGATAAGAAGGATCGAGGATCCAAAGTAATCGGCTCGCTGCCAGATGGCATAGGGCGTGTCAATGGCCGGATGGCGATCCTTGTATAGCAGCCTCAAGGGCCGATCGTAGAACCCGTGACAGACAAACTCCAGTATGTGGCCGTCGATGAAGGTGCAGTTGTTTAAGGTGTTTGAAGCCTTTGCGGGGTAGAGGAGTAGTAGCAGCCAGCAAGCAATCAAATTTATATTGTACGCTCCTGTGTAATGAGGGCTCACTGGCATGGCCTATAATAATAGCAGAAAATGATTTTCAAGTCATTTTTGTCAATTTGTTCAAAAGTGAGACACTAAACTCTATGTAGAAATCTAATTATAAGAAATATGTCAAAATTTAAACATGTTAAACCTCTTTTGAAATATAACAAACCTTCAAAGCACCCCACTTGCTATAACCATATCTATCTAAGAAATCAAATTAATTGACTGCCTGAATACTGTCGCCATTGATTAAGGATGGATCTGATCTACACCTTGTCAATGTCCGAAAAGCAGCATAACATATAGCGATCTACAGTTACCTAGATGATGATTGAGCTATGTCAAAGAGTAGAGAAATGAACCATGCTAAAGAAGGTTCCAAATTAAATCTTCCCCGAGTTTCACATAAATTTTATATTACGCCGATCAATTGAATGTCAATTGCACTCTTATAAGTCTGGATGTAACAGACAGAATGTGGAATCTCCGAACCTATAAAACTATATATGTATGCTAGATCAGCATCAACATTCGAGTCAATCTAGCGTTCTTTGTTTATCTGTATACCATATCCAAATCAAGCTTGTTTGAAATTGTTTATACCACCCCTTTTACTAATCGATAACAACGATTTATAGCAAAATTGTTTTAAATATATATTCATTTTTGTCACATCTGATTTCTTCTTGATCTACGGTACTGATCTGTTTGATTCGTAGAGGGTGTCCCGGATTCGGGCTTACTCGACTAGAACATTCTTACTTGCTTTGGCCTTTGGTACTTTAGTAGTTTCCTCTAATTTAGGATGCCAGCTGTACTTTACTCAATAATCTATGCTGCAGTACAGTAGTGTAAGAAGTGTAGAAAAACGTCCATGAAATATATGCTTTTATAAACTTTATTCAGATCTGTTAATGTTTGAACATGAGAATTTGTAACGCATGTTAAACATATATCAAATCCGGAAGAGTTGCGGCAGTCATCAGAAAAAGCCACTGAGATACACTTGGCACGCTTGCAACACCTTTTTTCTTAAATTGACTATACTGAGTGTAGTGCAGTACCGGCTGATCGACTTCATCATGAATACTAAAGGACTTGTGAAGACAATGGGCGCGTAGAGCTGCTGGATAACTTAGCTCCTTTGGTATGCAATGTAGATCGGAGTGTTTCAAATCAGACTGATACACATAAAATGATTTATCTGTTAACAAATTCTTGGCTTTGATGGTATAGTCGTTGGCATCAATCCTCAAAAAGTGGCAGTCAAACAAAGCCGAGCGATGAAATGAGATTAACAGTAGATCAGGAATTTCATCAGTGTACCACACCATATAGTGAGTGCCCGAGGGTGCTCTCTTATCATTCCACTGTTTATCCAACTTCTTTGTGATGCTGCTCTGGCAGAGCCTTTTCAAAATATAATAATGCATAAAGCTACAGTTTCCTGTGTTATAATGCGGCGTCAGCGAGTTGTCATGTGATGTTTCGCTCCTCAACTGGCACATCAGTATGCAAAATATAAGCAATTGCAAAAAATCACTATTCATTGTAAATTTCGATGTTGTAAATTTCGTCTGTGAACAATTTGACATATAACTGACGAATCTGTTGACACATACGTTTTATAAGACATTCAGATCACAACGAGTCCTTCACTTACGACAACCAAAAGTGCTTACACTGGCACTGATTGCTATGATCCTTCTGGGAAACCCGACTCATACGGTATCAAACCTAAAGTCTTTTGTCATTACATTTATATTCATAGCACTTATCAAAGAACTAGTATGATGCTTACAAGTGACTGATACCATCAAAATGCTTGATTTATTAATAAATCTCGAATATTATTACAAAAACTAAAAAAGAAATTGATAAAACATATATATTTGATACAATTTGTATGTACACAGATTTATTAATACACAAAAAATCTATCATTGCATTCACCAGAATGTATCAAATATTATTCATCATTTGGATGAAGTTCACATGACAATTATTGATGAGAGTAAACGATAGCATGTTCAATAAAAACAAAAAATATATCTGCTTGACCCCAACAAATATTTCATAACCCAGAAACCAAAAAGTGTAATAATTTAGAGGCTTCAAGCATCAAACTTAGTTGTATATTCTTGCATGTACATAAAAAAAGACTATTTTAACAATTTCGATAACGTCAAAAACACTAAAAATAAAAATCGACATATGCACAGGCTTCCCATAATGTATGATTGGATGATCCACAATATCACTCTCATTATATTCTTCACCGAAACAATTACTTCGCAAATTGGCCAAATATCGCAGTCCAATGCCGAAACAGTGCAAGTGGGAACCTTCTAGATTAACTACTGTCTCTTTGTCACCATCTATACCTACAATCGTATGATTGGGTACTAGCTTTATAGCTTCATACTTAAAAAGGTCTGTTCGATGGAATGAGACCATTAAGACTCCCTCATACACAGTGCTTTCCCAGAGAGCATATTCAGTGTCCAGGTCCACCATTATATCAAGCCAACGATAAAGGATATCTTCGGTGATATGATTGGAGCAGATGAAGCTTAGCGTGTCATAATGATGCCAATCACAACATCCAGTGCTCTTCAATTCTGACAATACAAAATCATTCCAATATCTCCAGACGACGATGATGGCCACAAAAAGCGCCCAAGCCACTGGTTGCATAATGTCTTTTATTAATAAATTTCCCTGTTACAAAACAAAGTATAATAAACATGTGACAACGAAGTCAAGGCATATACCAAATTCGGTATATCCTAGTCCTGCGAACTCGTCGCATTCATTCATACAGACGAAAGGACAGACATGGTCATATGGACTCAACTCTTGATGCTAATCAAGAATATGTACAATTTTCTTTAATGTGACCCAATTTTAACTATTCGGAATAACTTGCATAAATCTTACAACTTTGAACATGCGAAAAAAAATAATACATTTTATGAAAATTCTACGCTAGTTAATTTATTTATATGGAGAGGTCAAGCTTAACCTCTACAAACTTTTAGCTTTCATGAAAATTCAGACAAATGCGCAAATCAATTAAGAGTAGCCACAAATAAGCCAACTCAATACACCAGGCTTGACTTGACGGACCTGATGTAAGTTTGAGTGGAGGAAACTTTTGCGGGTCAAGACGAAACCTTGTTTCAAATAAATCAAAGTAATTACAAATTCTTGCAAGTTTTCAAATGAATTTCAATTGGCAAGCACACAATACACACATATAAAAGAAATCCTTTCATTTAAACATTTCACGCATTAGCTTCTCTTCGAATATAACGTATACGCCGTGCTAAACGTCTTTCATCTGGACAGCCCACATTTTATTGATATTTTTCAGACGCATTGGCAGTAGTGGCATTTCTTTTCCCCAGCACAGCACTCAAAGTTGCCCCAAGGCACTCGATTACTTTGGCTACTTTTCAAGGGCTGCCACATGCCGCACATTTCAGTTGGACGTATGAAGACAAATGAAATAAGCTAAGCTAATGAATAAAGCTGATTGCTCATATGGTTTTGGTAACGAGCTTACTTTTAATTTTCCTTCAAATCGAAATTTCTACACAGCATGTTCATAAACTTCTCGAAAATACTGCAACTCACATTACTAAGTAATCTTCATAATTTGGTGAATGCTAGGTCGCACAATTCAATTGGCAACTGTTCCCATATATTTGGCGTTCCTCTGCAGCTGCAATGCACTGGCAAGTTGACCAAAGAGTTGCATCTAATCTACCGGGACAGGTATGCCGACGTGGATGTACCCTATGCCATCTTTGCACCGAATCACTTAATGCTGTTCGTCTTCATCACAATACACACCTCGCCCCTGATGAGCTGTACCAACCTGACGGTGAGAGGCCAATACCAGTTCGAGTGCGGTACGGAGCCAGTTCCAAAGCTGGACTACTCGGGCATGTACTGTTACAACTATCCGATGCACTATATGGCGGATCTCAGAGACAACTGCCGGCATTCGAGGAGTACCGCACATCAGTCAATTGACCATTCGGTCTTACATTATGCGGATATACCAAGTATGGCCAGATCGCGGACAGCTGTTTGGGGGCCTTGGCTTATCACGGCGTTGGCTATGACGATGACGAAGCTGCCGATAATGAGCTGATTGTAGAGTAAGTTGTAGGAAAATCTGTGTATTAGGTATCTAGTCATTCAGTGCAGTTGGCGTAATGTGAAAATGCAGTAGCTACGTGCGATCCGAGAGATTGCGAAACAGGCCAAGGTGGGGCAAATGTTGAAAGAAAATTACTAGTTAAATTGATTTACATACTCGTACATGTCTGAAGAGGACTGCTGGCAGCATGTACGTAAATAAAATAAAAGAGCGTATGAGAATAAAAAAACGAATTTACTTTCAATTTTGCATCAATGACAATTCTGTGATTTAACTCCTTTTTATGAGGAATCGGTCTTTTGGCAACGGCATTCTCCTTTATTATGTTACAATAATAAATTGTATTAAGTGTATTTGCGCACTGGAGCGACATTGGGGAGGCATCTGAATGCCAGGACACAGGTGTATTGACTAACACATGAAAGGCAAAATTGAATTAAGTCACAAAAATGCGAATACAGCCAGCAGCCAACAGCAAACAGCTAACAGCCAGCCATTGAAAGCCGAAATTACAATTCCTCTCTATATGTATGCACATAAGGACGAGGATGAGTAGTTGCTCGTTGGCAACACGCAAATTTGCCGTTGGCAATGCTGGCGTTGTCACCACCGTCTATTGACGTAACTTTGCACAGGTGATACAAGAGGTATAAGGGTGCAGGGGTGCACGGGGGGTGCCTGATACACAGAGGGCCAATTTCATTGTAGTTTTAATATGTGTCACATGATTTACAGCTGACGCTCTTGGCGCTCTCTTTGTGCCCAGCCAGGACTCTGATATACTATTGAGATGGCTTTCCGTAGAAAGTGCCAATCTCGTCCTGCTAATGATGCTGCCACTGCCGCTGATGCTGATGTCACTTTGCTGATGAAGCATTGTGAATACATGTGGAACATTCATAGCATTAAGTTTTGGTATGGCTTACTGTAGCTGTTTTAATTTGGGAGTAGGTTTTCGATTTTGATCATCCCAAATTCAATTTTATACAGCAAATCCATTATTTGTAGTCTGGACTTTGGAATTAAGAATTTTCAACATTAATTCAAACTCGGGACCAATCGATAGGCTTAACATTTTTCATAATTAAATATTTTAACAACAAAATATAAAACAATCTCGAATGTGAGTAAAAAGTTGCGTATTCCCGAAATTTCTGACCAAGCTATGATAAGGAAATCATTTAATACGTGTCCTTCACTTCTGGGATAGCGAACCCCTTAGAGAATCCTCTAATAATGTACATCATATTTACTCCCTGTACCCATAAAATGGGTAAAAGGGGGTACTAAATCTGTGCAAATGTATGTAACAGGCAGAAGGAGACATCTCCGACCCTATAAAGTATATATATTCTTGATCAGTATCAAAAGAGATTTCGATTTGGCCATGTCCATCTGTCTGTCCGTCTGTCCGTCCGTATGTATGAACGCAAGGATCTCAGCAACTATAAGAGCTAGAGACACCAAATTTGGAATGTAGGTTCGTGTATAGCGGGAGCAGGTCAAGTTTATTTTAGATTTGAGATATCTCCCTCCGTTCCCCCGCTATTCGATAAAAACCGTTTAACAGTAACAATTTTCGAGATATAGCTTTATGATTTGGCATGTACAATACTTTAGTCCCTCTTAATCTACTGTTTAAATTTCAAGTCGTTCGGATAATCAACACGGAAGTTATTCACGAAAGAAGATTCAGTGCTGCAGCAAGGGGAAGAAGAAGCACAGCCACCATTTAAAATGCTTCGCTTGCGCTGTGGCTCGTGTGTGTGGCGCACATGTATGTGTAAGTTTACGAAGATACGATCGGAAATTTTTGACCTGGGTACAGGGAGTTTTGTAGTCGGGTATACTCGACTATAGCATTCTTACTTGTTTTTTTAATTTTTATTATTATTTTTATTTTATTCTCTCCCACACTTACGTTAAGTTAGTCTTTAGTTAACATCTACCAACACTGTAACTCTGTAGATCCTGGCTAAATAAGTTCTTTACATGGTTGGTTAAGATCGCAACCACCACATAAATAATAAGTTCGATCTCGACACTTCATAAATTGAGGATATACACCAACATGTGTACCAAGTTAGGTTGCTCTAGCTCAAAGATAAAGGCAAACAAATTGCGTTCATACGGACAGACGGACATTTCGCAAACCCAATATACTATTTTTCTTTTCGGGAGCATAGTATAAAAAATTAATTTCTGAGAGCGATCCCGTTCTCTGGAGCCCGTTCCTTAAATACAGTCTGGACTGTCTGGAGACTGGTTCTCTTTTTCCCAGGCATCCACTTGATCTAATCAAGTGATATTTAAAGATAGCTTAACATTTCTTAACCTTATTTCTGGAGCATCAAATTGTAATTTTTTTTTAATTATTTACTTCAATTCCGAAATATAGTAGGTTTTAAGTCGCAAACTTTGTTGTCTATTCTTGCATGTACATAAAATGTAAGTAAGTACTATTTTAACAATTTCGATTGCGTGAGCCATAATATCCCGATAGCTTTCACATGGTGACGTCTTCTATTTGCAGGTTTAGCTCAACGCAAAACGTAAGGCTTTCCATAATGTATGATTGGATGATCCACAATATCACTCTCATTATATTCTTCACCGAAACAATTACTTCGCAAATTGGCCAAATATCGCAGTCCAATGCCGAAACAGTGCAAGTGGGAACCTTCTAGATGAACTACTGTCTCTTTGTCACCATCTATACCTACAATCGTATGATTGGGTACTAGCTTTATAGCTTCATACTTAAAAAGGTCTGTTCGATGGAATGAGACCATTAAGACTCCCTCATACACAGTGCTTTCCCAGAGAGCATATTCAGTGTTCAGATTCACCATTCTATCACCCCAACGATAACGGATATCTTCGGTGATTTGATTGGAGCAGATGAAGCTTAGCGTGTCATTATGATGCCAATCACAACATCCAGTGTTCTTCAATTCCATCCTGTGACGATTCAATAATTTCAAGAAAATTATGAGTATCCAAATAAACATCCAAACCACTGGTTGCATAATGTCTTCTTTTAATAAATGTTCTTGTTATTTATAAAACAAAACAAAGAATAATAAACGTATGACAACAAAGTCAAGGCACATACCAAGCTCAGTATATCCTGCTTCTGCTCCTGCGAACACGTCGCGTTCATTCACAGATACAAAAGGACAGACTAGTCATATGGACTCAACTCTTGATGCTAATCAAGAATATGTATAATTTGTATAGAACCGCATTTGACTATTTCTGCCTATTACATACATTAAACCGCGTTCCACTTTGTTTTTTTTTCTCTCCCACACTTATGTTAGTTGGTTAGTTAGATTTAAGTCAACATCTACCAACTCCGTAACTCTAGATCCTGTCTAATTAAATAATTTACATGGTTGGTTAAGATCGCAATCACCACATAAACAATAAAAAAAAATTAATCTCTGAAAGAGCGATACCGTTCTCGGGAGCCCGTTCCTTAAAAACCTGGACAGTCTGGCAAATCTGCCATCGTTGAGACTGGTTCTTTTTCCCCCAGGCATTTACTTGATCTAATGTCGAGTGATAGTTAAAATTTTTTTTATATATGGCGATTTAATAAACGAGCGTTTCATTATAATATAATTTAACAATAAAATGCTATAGTCGAGTATACCCGACTACGAAACTCCCTGTACCCAGGTCAAAAATTTTCCGATCGCATCTTCGTTAACTTACACATACATACACAGATACGCACACGCACGAGCCACAGCGCAAGCCAGGCATTTTAAGTTGTGACTGTGCTTCTTCTTCCCTTGCTGCAGCACTGAATCTTCTTTCGTGAATAACTTAGGTGTTTATTATCCGATCGACTTGAAATTTGGACAGTAGATTAAGAGGGACTAAAGTATTGGACATGCCAAATCTTAAAGCTATATCTTGAAAATTGTAACTGTAAAACGGTTTTTATCGAATAGCGGGGAACGGGGGAGATATCTCAAATCTAAAATAAACTTGACCTGCTCCCGCTATACACGAACCTACATTCCAAATTTGGTGTCTCTAGCTCTTATAGTTGCTGAGATCCTTGCGTTCATACATACGGACAGACAGACGGACAGACAGACGGACATGGCCAAATCGAAATCTCTTTTGATACTGATCAAGAATATATATACTTTATAGGGTCGGAGATGTCTCCTTCTGCCTGTTACATACTTTTGCACAAATCCAATACCCCCTTTTTACCCATTTTATGGGTACAGGAGTAAAAACACAAAAAGATATCAAAATGTTAGAATTTTCCGATTTTACACATATTATCTCAAGTTGTCAGCTTGGGATGATGATGGATGTGCCTGACTGGAGTTGGTGGCAAGACAGGACTATGATAATCCCAAGGTCCCTCATTATGTCCTTATTCCTAGCAAAAGGAAAGCCACCAGAAATTCGCCTTAAAATTTTACACAATACGGATCGGACCCTTTTTAAGAGATTTGGGGTCGCTGTACCCCATATTGAAACACCATACCTCCAAATAGGCTGTAACATAGTCTTAAACAGCTGGACCTTGCTAGCGAGGCACAGTTTGGACCTCGGTCGAAGGAGCCAATCTTTAAAGATAACCTAACGTTTCTTAACCTTATTTCTGGAGCATCAAATTTTAATCATACTTTTAATTATTCACTCCAATTCCAAAATATAGTAAAAGGTTCGATTGAATATTGTCGATATTGGCAAAAAATATCGATAATGAGAGCTCAGCAGAAATACTATCGATAGTTCTTTAAGCACTTGTTTGTAAAAAGATCCTTAGAACTGCATTCAAGCAGTCATAATGATATACTCGTAGGTGGCAAACCGGCCAATAATTTAGTTTGTCATGTCGATAACACGCCAACCAACACAGGACGCACCTAAGCTGGCTCCCAGCTCGAATCCCCGCCTGCAGTCAACGCTTCGGACTCACGTGCTGCCACAACAACAAAGGAGCGAAGGAAGTCATCCTGGAATGGCAAGGAAAAATATAAACGACGGAAAATTATTCGCTGTCAGCTGAGCTGGGGCGTGGCTAGGCGGCAGGACGGCAAAGGCAGTTGGGTGTCGTGTGTGCGTGTGTGTGTGAAGCTCCGCAGGACAAGGGCGAGAAGCGATGAACTAAGGAGGAATAACGACAGCCAAATGCATTGCGTGTCTCTAAACTAAAGCGAGCCCGAAGACCAAAAAATCAAGGAAAATTGATATTAAGAAATTGCATGAAATGAGTAAATGAAGCGTGGAAAAACACGCCCGCCTAATGGACTGCCTGATTGCCGTCACCCCAGGCCCAGAGCCCAGGGCCCAAACCCCAGAGCCCAGAGCCCATAGCCCATATCGCCAGCCAACGTCAAATGTATATTAAAAATTCTTGGAAAACTAATCAATGTCAAATGTCTTTTGATTGTGTCGAAGCGACGATGTCGCCGCCAACGACAAGCGACGGCACAGATAGATAAAGGACCCGTCCACAAGGTTGACTGCATCGATTTAAGCCGGCCGGGGTATTATTTTTGTCTGTCCAGTGAGCAGACGAGCGCGTGATTAGCAGAAATTAGAAAATAATTTCCTTTGTTGCTCGAAATTTATTAGCTGCCATAAATTTGTGGAGACATGTGCAGCTCGAAGGAGTGCCGGAAACTCTTAGCGTCAAATGTGTGCGATGTCAACAAAGGTGACTTACTTAAGCATGTATCTGCAATCAAGATTTTTGAATGTTCCTGCTGTATGTTCATTACTTAAGTCCACTCTTTCCGCGTGTACGGTTCGGATAACGCTACAAAACTGTTGTAATTGCACATTTTCCACTCAATAAGTCAAAACAAAACAATGTCAAAACAATGCCACTGGCGCAGACAGTACAGAAATCATAATTCTCATAGTAATCACTTCAGATGAGCTGGTGGGCAATCAGTGGACTATAAGAGAGCAGAGAACAATTGACAGGACGAGCAGAAATACTCGTGTGTGGTGTGTGTGGTTGTATGTGTGGATTAAGGATATCAATTGACAATCAGCAGTGGGAGAAGTCAGCAATAAGTCAACAAATGAGTGCAAGCTATTGGAGCACAAACGATTAATGAGAGCACTTTGTGAGAATCGCACGACTTACGTTGAATAATGAGAGCAAAAATTAATTCAGAGTACGCTTTTTTTCTCTTTGTTATATTCAGTGAACCTTAAGTTTGTAAATTTAGATTTTAGACAAACCTGTGACTCTGCTTCTTAATTGCTTTTGCCCTATAATACTTGACATTTTTTAAAATTTAAACTGCAGTTTGTCGAATACAAATATTTATAAACTTAGTTTTTAGGGTCAAAATGATATGAAAATAATATTTAGGAAAGATCATATTAACCAGCACTTATCAAATTGATATTGATATTTTGTAAAGAAACTTTAAGTATAATTAAATTTGATTTATATTTGAATTTAATTAAGAAGAATTCTGATCTTCTGTAGAATTTGCTTAAAACTGTTTGAATAATAAACGTGATTATTATTTGTTCTCTTTACCATAAAGAAATTATACAATAAACATTATAGGTATATTTTTATTTAACACAATAGATTATATTCAAATGTTTGATTTGCGCTTTGGATCAGAGCAGGAATATATGCACTCACACTCAAAGCAGGTCCTGGCTGTCACAGACCAGCGCATTCTCACAAGGATTATGCGTCATTTGCAAATAAAATGTGAAGCATCATCCTGTTTGGGATGAAATGTTTATAAATCATACAACATTTTGTGCCGACATTGAGTTGAAGTCATCAACAGCCGACACTTCATCCCTTTGGCCCTTGCCCCTTGCCCTTTGGAGCAGCTGTCAGATTGACATTTCTACTTAACATCCGGCGCAGGGCTGCTCAATTTTTAATCGGTTTTCGAGCTGCTTTTCGGCAGCAACAACTCATTATTTTTATTAATATGATTTTCGCTGCACTTGAGTGGGCTGCAATTTTGCATTTTGTAATTTAAATTTTCGTATTAACTGGGCTGCATGATAAAGATGATGAAGATGCATGCCAGTGTCAATGCATGTCATTGTTTTCTCCAATGAACAGCCATTTATTTGCAATTATTTGTTTTAAGCATTAAAAATACAAAAGCAGCGAGTCAACCGCACGACGCACGCCGCACGCCGCGCTCCCCTGCTCAGCTCTGAATTGCTTCAGGCGCCTGGGAGAACGCTCCAGCTCAAATGAACAACAGTCCATTGTCCTGGGACCAGTATCGGATCGGTTGGAAATGCGCTTTTAATTGCTGTCAGAAAGGTTCTCGCCACTGCGTGTTGAATTATGTCAAACAAGTTGTCAAGCCGTGGCCAAGGCGGCCGGCCAGCTCGTTGACGTTAACGTTAATGTTAACGTTGACACACTTTACGGATTTCATTTAAACCACTTTTAATTTTCATTTGGTCGCGTCCTCATACTCTTGCTATAAGTTGATGCAACGCGTTGTAAGCTCAAGTGACTCGGCGAAATCACTCTGATAAATGAGCAAGTGTTTTTGCTCAGCCCTCGCTGTTATAACGTGCCTAACCCTATTTATCTACAGATGGTTGTTATCGATAGCTGTGCAGTCGATAAGCACTTCGGTAGATCGATAGGGACATCTTAAGTATTTCAATCATGCTTAAAATATTCCCAAAGTTGTTGGATGCCTTTAATTATTATTCATTGGAACTTTATTAAACAAAAAAGTATCTCAATCAAAAACTCAACAAGAGATATAAGATAGTGTTACAAAATATGTAAGGGCTAAACTTACAAATGTTGAGATAGTTTAAAAGACTTATAAGAAATACCTATAAGTTTTTTTCCTATGGAATATATCGGAAAAATATCACTCTAGTTATCGATCTATCTAATATTACATCCTGGACGGATATCAGATTTTATCTGTGCGTCCGGATGATACTCCCTTTGACACAGGGAAGGCCACGTCTTAACAGTGTTGGGCTAACTTAATCTGGCAACCTGTCCTTAACCTAAACCTAACCTTTTGTATTATGCCCTCCGTCAGAAAATGATTACTTTATTTAAACAAAAATTTTCTTAAAATTTGCAAATGGAACCACGATTTTCAATTAGCATGCCGTTCAGATTCAATTCACATTCACTCAAGCTTAAACTTATTTTTTAATTTTTGTAACCAATCCGCAAAACATGATAAAAACTTAACTCTCTGTCCGCATTACCCACTTCCATTGCTATCAACTGGGCTGCATTTTCGTTCATTAAATATGATTTTCACATTGTCCTTCCTACCAGCCCCAATATAACCGACAGACCCACCCAGCACACTGCACACATGTCCTTCGGGACTTATTATTGCTTCGTTGCAAAAATGATAACCGCCCGCTGTGGGTGTGACACAGGGTGTTGCTGGCATCTGTGTGGGCGGTGGGCGTTGGGAGAAGGCTGCTGGCTGCTGGCTGCTGGCTGCAGACTTATAATGCAACTTGAAAGGGTTTGGTTTGGTTTGATGGCTACTGCTGCTGGTAGTGGTGTTGGTGGTGCAGTTGCCACTGGCATCGCCGCTGGTGCTGCGGTTGGCCGTTTCACTTTGGACTTGCACGTTGGTTGACCGAGCCGTCCTCTCAACGCCCTCGGTTTGAGCACGGCTTATATGGATTTTTATAAAAGTTAATTGCTTAGTTTCAATGTTTTGTTAACTATTCTCGTTGTTATTGTTGCTGCTGCGCTTAATCGCCTGCACTTGTAATGGCAACCAGGAGCTGGACACTTGGCCTCATTGGACCAGTTTTCATGTTATTTAATTTTTACAGTGCAACACTCAAAGCGGCTTTGGAGCAACGAGTAAGTGCTTAGAGAGAATGGAAGAGCAGGCCATTGTGTAGCGATGAAGTTGGCTAACACAGGATTACAGAAGGACTGCAGGTATAAAGTGCATTAAGTTAAATAATGCAGATATGACTAACTAGGCAATGGATCCTTGGCCGCACTTTCAACTAGTGCTGAGCAACCATAGCAAGTAAAGTATCGATTCTATCGATAGTAGCGCATTCGATAGTATCGATAGTGAAAAAACTATCTTTTGACCCAGCTGTTTCAGTTCTCTATTTATCATTGCAACAATTTCAAGCTTAGCAATTCATCTTGTTATTTCCCAAGCACTCAAGCCAGACAAACGCTCTCCATTAGTACACATTACTGATGCAATTTCTTGGTCGGCTCATAACAAGCTAAACTCAAACTTCAACTTAATCAAATGAAGCTATATCCAAATATTTGAAGCCCACGCGCACTTAAGTGCCACAAGGATGCCCAGAGATGCCCAGGGATGCCCAAAGATGCAGGCTGCCTCAGCTCCTGCCACAATCACGTTAATACAATTAAAAATCCACCAATTTGCTCACGACGATGCCGATGTTGGCGTCTGTCTTGGGCGCCAATGAGGAGGCTCAACCACTTTGTTATTGTTGTTGTTGGTGTTGTTGCTGTTGCTGTTGGTGGATTGTGGCTGTTGGCTTGGGTGTTTGGGGCTATTGCTGTCAGCTGCAGAGCCCTCTGATGCCATTAGGCGTAAGTGGCATTTTCCTTTTGATTTTGGTGGCATTTGACTTTATTAAGCAAAACTACCAGCCCACACCTGTGGTCTGTACACCTGGGCAGGCCTTCTTTCCGTCTGTCTGTCTGTCTGTCTGTCTGTCTGCCTGGCTCGGGGGATTGTTTGACGTTGTCAAAATGGGTCAATATGTAGCGCTGCCTGGCGATACGTGACGATGCTGTTGCTCTCATCTAATATTCCCCAGGACAGACAGCATCACCATCGACTGACATCTTTGGCGACCTCACACAGATTGCATGTGTGTGTTGATCTCGTGTGTGTTTGCATTTGGTTTATGCACGCAGCCTCAGGTAACCTTTGTCACGTGTGTTCCCCGCCGTGCTTAGTTGGCGGGCCTGCTCGTGACAAGAGTCCTTCGAGTCGTCCTGGGCTGCTCAATCATTCATTTCGCTTTTGTTTATTTATTTAACTAATGGAATTATTCGATGCTCCTACCCCTTATACCGCTCTGAATAGTTTCTGCTCACAGAGCTCCACTTTTGGCTGTTTGTGTTTGTCTACGTGTATTCCGAGATTTGATTCGCTTCTCGGTGCTCGTCAGTTTCAGTCTCAGTCTCAGGCCTGGCTTGTTTTGTCATCTTTTCATATTTATTCTACATGTGTTGGCCCTCCTAGCCCACCTATCCCCTGCTGATTGTTGCCCCCTTAGAAGCCCTGATGCGTTTATGGCACGTGTCTTTGTTGGCAAAATGTTTTATTTGTCGCTTTTGTCTCGGCGTTCGTTTATTTCGTTTTGTCTAATTGATTTTGTTGGTAATTGGCGTTTTTTGTTCGACGTTTTATTTGCGCTCAACTTCCTTACACACGTCTTAATTGGCCAGCACACAGAGCAGGTGAGTTGCAGGATACGGGGTGCGGTGTGAGTAGCTTTTTGCTTAATTGCTTAGCATTGATTGGAACCCCAGCGAATTTCAAACTGTAACTTTCACCTATGAATTCTAAAGCTCTGAACTCAAAAGAATTGACTCCATAAATGTGAAAGTCGACTGATTTATATGGCTTTTTAAACTTGCTATTTGCCAATAGTTCCCTCGAAATATATTTATGTAAGAAACGTAACTAGAAGCTCCTTAAACTAGCTTGTTAAAAGTCAAGTCAGGGTGCCTAGTATTTGCATGATCTGTGTATAAATAAAACTCTTTAACCTGAATGATTCACGGACAGGCCAAACGGTAGAAGCTACAGATCTGAAATTAGAACTTGCGAAAGAATTGGCGGAAAGTGTATCCAGAAAAGTGGAAAAATATATTTGAAACTTTTTTGCTTACCATACTCATTTTCAAAGATCTATACAATTAATAGTCCGAAACACTCTCTACCGATTTTGGAAAGTTCGCCCTGGGCGCAAAATGCGGCTTATATATGGAGTGCTTACCGATTTTGGAAAATCACGGGCCACGGGCAGAAAATTGAGGTCAAAGTCAATTGAGTGAGATTATTTGTTTAGTTAGATCGGCTTCAAAGCCCCACACGAAAAATCATTTAGCATTTGGCTCAACTATTTAGGAAAGTCTACCCCACGGGAGGAAAATTTGTGATACGTTTTTGTTTGTGAACTTCTTACGATTGACGAAAGTAGTGTAATTCATCATGATAGAGTTTAATCGAAATATTTCGCCAGGCGAATCCGCGGTATTACCAGCTAGTGATTTCGTTAATTTCGGTTAATAGCTTAATCAATAACAAGAACCAATCATAAACAAACGTAACTCATATCCGAATAAGTAACACTGCTTAAAAAGGACATACAAATCTGATGCAATATGGAAACGAGGCCAATTCCGAAAATATTGCGTCACATTGATGACGCCACAAATTTGTGATTGAACGTCCATATAAGATAGGGACCATAGAAACAAATAAGTTGCTATTACCAAGTATTATCCAATGCTTGATGCTAAAATATCTAAATAGTTTCAGCTTGAAAGCTAACCAGCGGTCATTTCAGTAACAGGGATGAGGAAAACTGAGTCTGACAAGAAACTGGCAACTGCAGTGTCGTCCGGATAAATAGAAGCGGGGGAGCAAGGAGCTGACCAGGGAGGAGCAGGACCTTTGCCTACAGTTGACAGGCCCGTCTCGGAGCTGTCCGACACCTCAGCTTCGCAAGAAAGCAGCCAGCGGGCAGTTAACTGGTAACTGGTAACTGGTTACTGCTAACTCGTAACTGGTAACTGTTAACTGAATAACTGACAGGCATTCAGGCAATGCAACCAACTGTGGAGAAATCCAACGAAGGTGTCAGCTGCAGTTCTGGCTGTCCTGAGCAGGCAGTCCTGGAGCTGCTGCTTCTGGGACTGTTGGTAAATTAAATACATTTCATTTGAAATAATTTAGCAGCAAGTGCCTGAAGCTTAAAGGTAAATCAATTGTGGCAGTTACATTGACAATAGCTGCCTGCTACATAATTTATGTGCACTCTTGCTGCAATGAATAATAATTTGATGCATGGGACCATCAATTCCCAGTGCTCTAATCCTTGTCCTGATGCTCGTAGCCAGCTTATTGAGCTGCAATCGAGACTCGCTTATAAGCACAAAAATTGAATAAAAATGCTAAAAAGGCACAGAAGGAAGGCAGCAGCACAAAATATGGCAGCAAAGGTTAACGCCGCCGTCTGGTCTGGGCCAGGACAACAGGACCAGCAGTTGAAGGAAACATGGCAAAAGTTTTCTGTTTCTGCAGTTTCCTTGGCCATGTCATTGGCCTGTCTGTAGATCTGCTGGCATCGCCGTCAGCGTCGTCGTTGTGGTTTGCAGTCAACGTACAAAATTGACTTGATAAAAAGTTTACTTTTTTCGACTTCATTTGCCGGACTCAAGACTCAAGACTCAGGACTCACGACTCAGCACGCAGGACGCAGTACGCAGTACGCCGAACGGCAGCTGGGCTTCAGCATCCTTTGGGTTGTCAGTTGTCAGACGCTTTTGTGTCTCATCCACACGCTTTATGAATTATAATAAAATTGTTGGCGCATGTTTTTGTACGAATATCTCAGTCTGTTCAGATAATACGCCTTGCTGCGACTCAGGAGGCTCCAAAGCCAAAGCCGAAGCCTTTGAAGTCAGTGAATATTAGTGTGTAATAGGCAGGATGCATTTGACTTTTTATGGATTCCGAAGAGCTCTCAAGATAGGATCATTCGTAGCTTAAAGTATATTTAAATAAAGTTATTTATATCGATTATGCAATTGTGAGTTGCATTTCACTGAACACCATAAAAGAGTCTTTTACGAATTATGTTATTTTATCTGCTCAATTCTGAGCTGCAGTTCTCTTGAGCTTTATGTTGGGTCATAGAATGAACTAAATGTGCTTTAAAAACATGAAATTATCCACAAGTATTTACAGCATTGTCCCAGCGATATATTGTCCATTTAACTACATATCCATTTACCAGACACCATAAAAATAAAAAGGAAATCTCAGGCTCTGCATAAAAGCATACAACCATGAAACGTCTGTCTGAAATGTATAATAATATTTAAAATGGATTTTTACCGATTTATGGCATTTTACTTGCCCTTTGTGAGGGGATTGCAAGGTGATTGTTATTTTTTTCTTTTCTTTTTTTTTGAGGGGGTAAACAGACGCGATACAAAATGGTCCAGGACCATGTGCAGTTATTTATGTAATTTTCGTTTTACTTTTCATTTCGATTTCGAGCTCCAGGTACAAATTGATATTTATTTTTATTCACATGCCAACTGGGTGCCAAGTGTGAGAACCAACACACATAAGTCGACTACAAAAGCCTCCAGCTCAGGGAGGCAATGTGAAAAATGACTTTAAAGTACGTAATGGCATTTCGACTTAAGATTCGGACGAATGCAAACTTCGGCTAATTGCGCATCTTAAAGATTCACTGGACTGAACTCAAATTTAAGCCTTTTCCTATGCTCAGGGCAACAGACAACAAAAATACTAATTTTCCCTTTGGAGTTACACAGAGGCAGCCCCAACACTTGTGGCCTGATATATTGGCTTTCATATTTGTCTTCATGCCTGAGCGAGTATTTTTCCAAGTCATTAACAAGTTAGCCTCAAAGACAAAGAGCCCACAGTTACATTGTAATTTCACTGCAGGCATAGCTCGATGCGGTTTTAACCTTTTGCCTTGGATCTTTGTTTATTCAAATTGTGTATTTGTTGCATACTTCCTGGCACACACACTATAAGAGTGTGTAACAAGCTTTATTCTCCGGATAATTTGAAGACAGACACTCAATATTGCCTACTTAACTCTGGGAGATATGATGCCAGAAAGGATCCTACAAAAGATTAAAGCCAGAAATTATACTGTCAAAAATTCTTGGTCTGAATTGTCTGCCCTTTGATTTTATATGCTTACCTGATGGATTTCACGGATCTTTCGAAATAAGTAGCTTTCATTTTCTATTCTTATACCATATCAGCTTAAGTTTCGGGCTTGTTCCTACGGAACGACTGTCATTGTTGAATACTTCCTGGTAAACACACACTATAAGAGTGTATAACAAGCTTTATTCTCCGGATAATTTGAAGACAGACACTCAATATTGCCTACTTAACTCTGGGAGATATGATGCCAGTAAGGATTCCACTAAACAATTTGAACCTTAAGCTAGAAATGATACTGTCAAGAATTCTTGGTTTGAATTGTCTACCCTTTGATTGTGCTTATGCTTACCTGATGGATTTCACGGATCTTTCGAAATAAGTAGCTTTCATTTTTTATTCTTATACCATATCAGCTTAAGTTTCGGGCTTGTTCCTACGGAACGACTGTCATTGTTGCATACTTCCTGGTAAACACACACTATAAGAGTGCGTAACAAGCTTTATTCTCCGGATAATTTGAAGACAGACACTCAATATTGCCTACTTAACTCTGGGAGATATGATGCCAGAAAGGATTAAAGCCAGAAATTATACTGTCAAAAATTCTTGGTCTGAATTGTCTGCCCTTTGATTTTATATGCTTACCTGATGGATTTCACGGATCTTTCGAAATAAGTAGCTTTCATTTTCTATTCTTATACCATATCAGCTTAAGTGTGGGGCTTATTCCTACGGAACGACTGACATTTTGAGTTTGCTGCAAGTGCCGCCTGCTGTCAGGCTCGTTTCTGTTCGTAGGCATTTCTGGGCCTGTTGCAACTTCTTTGCCTCGCCTACGTTACACTTCATTTTGTAACTTGCAACTTTCGAGTGTTGCATGTGAATGTATGTGTGTGTGTGTGTGTGTGTGTGGGGGTACAAGTGTATGCGTGTTTACAAAATAGTTACGTACTTACTTATACTTGAACTTTTTAGCTTGCTTTCTTTTGCTTGGGGGTAAAAATGCTGCCGCAACTTTTTCCCTGCATTGTTTTTGACTGCAGTCGCCTGGCATGTCCTGGAACCCCATCCTGGCCTACAACTAACCCGGTCCTGCCTGCCTGCCAGCCAGCCTGCCTGCCTGCCTGCCATGTGCTGTCTCTGCAGCTCTTACTTTAGTTTTGCGTTAGTTCGTTGCTACTCGTGTCTGCTGCTCTCTGCTACTGAAGCCTGTAATTTATTTCTTGTTTTGATTGAAATATTGCTTTATAAGCAAAAAGACACGCACACACATGCACACACACACACACACACTTAGACAGGGCGGTAGCGGCAAGGCTTAGCAAATACGCAGCATAGGCTCTAGGCTGGAGCCTTGGTCGCCCGACCGCCCGCCTGCCGCCCCTCAGTTGGAGTGACGGCCTGTCTGCCATACGCATACACTTCATTACACAGCAGTACACTGAGAAAAATTCGTAGTTCCTTTCAGAGCAGAAAGGTTTTGAGAGCCAATTGAAGTTAGAAAATTCATTCTGCTGTCAGCAATTATTTTGTGATATATTCATAGATATTTTCAACATTTACTTAATACATTACTTGAAATCTATACAAGTAAGAATGCTATAGTTGAGTATACCCGACTACAAAACTCCATGTACCCTGGTCAAAAATATCCGATCGCATCTTCGTACACTTGCACATACACACATACACAAAGACGCACACACACAAGCGACAGCACAAGCGACAGCGCAAGCGAAGCATTTTAAGTGGTGGCTGTGCTTATTCTTCCCCCCGCGCTGAGCACTGAATCTTGTTTGTTGAATAACTTCCGTGTTCATTACCCGATCGACTTGAAATTTTGACAGTAGATTGAGAGTGACCAAAGTATCATACACGCCTAACCCCAAAGCTATATCTTGAAAACTGTTACTGTAAAATGGCTTTTATTGAATAGCGGGGGTGTGGGGGGGAATATTGATGCGTTCATACATACGGACGAACAGACGGACAGACAGACGGACATGGCCAAATCGAAATCTCTTTTGAAACTGATCAAGAATATATATACTTTATAGGGTCGGAGATGTCTCCTTCTGCCTGTTACATACATTTGCACAGATTTAGTACCCCCTTTTTACCCATTTTATGGGTACAGGGAGTAAAAATGTTATGTTGGTGCAATCATCAAAAGCGCAAAAAGTTCTGCACCGATTGAGCTCAAGTTTTGACACAAGTATTGTTTTCATCTATTTTTAGCGTCACGTAAAATACTGGAACATTTTAAAATCTACCCCCACGGCGGAAAACTGTTGTATGAAACTTGAAACATCTACTCGCACTACTCACCACAAATGGGAAATGGACTTAAGGTGAAATATGTGGGAACTGGTCTTTATTAGATGGGCTTCTAAGTTCTTAGACTATTTATATATTATATATATATATATATTACATATATTAGCTATTTTTGTTTATTTCTTACGATGCAAATTAAATATAATTATTTTAAGCCAAAATACTTCGCCTCTAGCTATGCGGTGGTGTGAAAACAAGCAACTAAATTGTTATTTAAAGTTAAAAACAAATATAGTTAGAAAGCGCAAGCAAGGCCACGGGGTGTCAGCTGGTAAATAAATAAATATTATGTATATAAGTAATTTAAACAGTATTGTTTAATTATCTGAGAGTTGTTAAAAACAACAAAATTTCAGTAGAGAATTGTTCAAACAATTGTATTGCTTAAAAGTTAGAAAAGCTATTTGGGGAATTTTTGATCTTATGCTCGACTAAAGCAGCCTTACTTCATATTTCAAGAATTGCAAGCCAATCGAATTTGAAGTAGAGAGTTTTCCTATTTAATTACGAACTTTGAGGATATAAAGCCCATATTAACAGAACTGCCTGCAGTTATTCTCGCAGTGTAGCACATAAACAAGAGGAAAACTAAAAAGTTATTCATTTCTAAGCACTTGCACTTGTCTCCCGTGTGCTCTATCTCCGTCTCGCTCGCTCGCAGTGTTTGTGTTTTCCCGTATACCGTAAACAGGCATATTTCAATCAAAATTACATATTGAATTCAGTTCCGAAAAATAAAACTGGAATTGGGAACAGGAGCGGCAACAACAACAACAACTTCAATATCAACTTTCAAGTTGTATTTTGTTTTTGTTGAGCCAACAACTTATCCACTTTGTTGTTGCTCGTAGAACGCTTAGAAATTTGCAATTAACTACAGGAAATAAGTGTTTACAGTTAAATTTTTGAATGTACTTCAGCTTGCCAGTTTCCCAGGCCGAACAGCAGTTTACCGTACCAGCTAACAGCTACCAGCTACCAATAGCAGTTTCCACTGCTTTTCCAATTGTACTTGTATATTTGTTGAAGTTTCAGCTTCTCGAGCCCATTTGCCTATGCAAATTGGCAAATGCGAGTTGACTTAATAGCCGGCCCAGGTTGTTTAACTGCTGCCGGTGAGCTTGCACTTGAGTCTCAGCCAATTCACATTTGAGATCCTTAGAAAGTTGTGATTTATGCGCCGCTACCAGCGCAATAATCATGCAAATAGCCTACCTCTAACAATGCAAAATTAATTCCGAGTGCTTGTCAATTTAATGCGGCTGCAATCCAAACGACTTTCAACGGCTTTTGTGCGATCGCCTCGGCACCAAAAGTCAAATTGAATCAACAATATTAGCAACAAGGACCCTCACTCCTGGCGGGCTGTACGGGTTGAACCCTTGCCGACAATGTACAGCTTCATCATCATTATGAAGCTCAATATCTCAGTGGCGGCTGCTATTGCGTCTCTCGTCTGCCATTTTACATTATAAATTGCATTATAATTCAAATTTTGCAATAAATCTCAATTTCAGCACAAAGGCGAAAAGACGGCAGCGGGGTGAGGTGGGGCGGGGTGGTACGAAGGCAAAGGCAAAAACTTTATAGCCCTCGACGCACCTTGAAAAGATGTGCCCGGCAAATCAATCGATTACGCGACTTAACTTTTCAATAGCCCAACGACAAGCAAACTGGCAAACAGTCGGAGCAGGAGGAAGGATTCACAGGAGCAGACAGTTGGACAGGTGCAGAGGTGGATGGAGGGGAGGGGGAGTTACGCCTTTATATTTATGATAATAATGGGGCACGGGCTGGGATTGACTGTCGGTTAGTTGTCTGGCAAATTCAGTTGTATGCCTCTATCTATAGAATATTATGCCAAAGAATCGACGTTAATGCCGCTATTGTTGTTGTTGCTGAGAGAAGTTTGTGATTTTATTACTAATAGAGATTGCTTTGACTTTGAAAGATTGAAGAATGCACAGTAAAGAGCTCTGAGTAGCTGAATAAGCAAGCAGGAAGTTATAATTCAGGTGGTACAGCTTGGGAAATGATTCCTACATAAACTTCTTATAAATAAATAGCTGATTCATTCGAAACTCCCAAACTTTAAATGTTTTTACCTTAACGGGATTCGGAACACGCCTGATTATCTCTTTATTTCGTCCAGTTATTTACTTTTTCAAAACGGTTTTAATTTCTGAAACTACACTTTGAACCTTAATCATTTTAATCTGCTATAGGGTAATCCAATTTTCTCTCCACGCTTTATGCGTTTCTCATAAGCGATAAATCTGTGCCAAATCCACAATACAAGAAGCAGGCAAAAATGATATAAAACAGCAGGAATAATGCTCATAGCCTGAATGTCTCTTCCATAAACCATGCAATTGCCAGTGGCATCGATACATATTAAATATTTACACCCAGACACACATCCCTGGCCAGGGTTGCCATTGTTGTGTGTTGCATCAAATGTAATAAGTTTTGTGTGCCAAAAAGGGTCACCGAACAAAAGGAAATCCGCAAATGGGGTTAGACACGGGCCAAGGAATTGAGTTAAAGTGCAAAAAATGTGATTTCTCTTCTGGCTTTTAGGTAGGCACAACTTTGACCGGCTCGGCAATTTCTCAATCAATATCCAGTTCAACCTGGAGCGGTCTGGGATGAGTGTGAGTGTGTCTCGCACATATACATTCATATATGGGATGATAATGGCCAGACTAAGTAATGCTCTCATGCATAGTAAATGAGATATTACGAGTCTGTGTATGCATGACCATTGAAAGTATGCCAAGTTGTTCATACAATTTTTCAATATTCACACAAAAGATTAACATAATTTAGCAATTTTCATAACCTCAAACCAGCCTTAACCCTTTGAAAGGTAATGGGCATTTGGCAATTTAATTTCTTGCACGCACAATCGACGGGCTAAGCTTCAGTGCCACGCCTACGCACAAGGACGAGCATCTTCTTCTTACCCAGCACGGCAATATTGCCAGTCATAAATCCTGCTTAAATTGTGCATGCAGAGGATTTTTGTTCCAGAACGGTGCCCCCAAACGCAACCCAACCAATCCAACCTGCCAGCCGCCCCCCGCACTTTCCCATACTCTTTGCCACTTAGCTGCCAGCAAATTCCTCTCTGGCTCTCTGCCTCCCACTCAAACTACCCAAATAACACACATTGCTTGCCTCTCTTTGCTCGTGCATATGTTAATAACCGTTAGCTTTGGCATCACTGCACACTGGTCGGAATATACTTTTTTTGGCATAAGCTGAATAAACAAATATGAAGTCTAAATGGTCAACACATGTATTTGTCAACATGGCTATTAGTAACAACAAACAAATACAAACTTTAAAACTCCTCCATGCGTTAATTGTTAATCTCTCATGATTGAAAAATATTCATATCGCAGAAGGAAACTCTCTTATATTTGTTTGATTATCTTATTTGACTGCAAAAAAAAATAGGTAAATATATGTTTGGGATTTTTACCAAAATCTTTAGGAACATATAACACAGTTCATTCAAATCTTAGAACCTTATGCGAAACTGTACCACTGTGCAGTGCGTGCTCATGCACGCATGCTATCTCTCTCACTATGTGACCCTCTCGCTCGCTGTGCTGCCTTTCTGCTCTCCTTCGCACACTGCGCTGCGTTCGAATGCGCTCCTTTTTATTTGATATTATTACGATAATTTATTTGGGCAATAAATTTTGCAAGAGAAATGCATTAAATTTTTTGTTCCCTTGTGCCATAATTTCAATCTCTTTTGGAGATGGCGCTTGCTATATATTTTCTCCTTGTGTGTGTTGGTATTTGCTGCAAGTTGGCTGAGTTAAGAGTTTCGGTCACTGGAGCACACGTAGTATACCTATTGAACACCCTCTTAAAACAGGCCATTAAAACTCAATTGAATCTAAAGTAGTCAATGACTCATTTGGCAGAGAAAAAACAGAAACAAATTGCAATTACGCTCATAAATTTGCAATGACTTTCCACACAATTACAGTTCAATGATAATTCTTTTTTTATGCACTTTTGGGAAAAAATATGATTATGATTATTATTATGAGCATTCAATACTTCAACATATACATACATATATACACACTGTTAATGACACTGATACCATGTAAATGGGTAAAATAAAAAGAGCAGGCTGCATTATTTCATACATACTATACACATTTCTCATATATTTATATACATATGGTGACAGAACCAGTAAACAAATGAAAACAGCTCTAAAAGCTCAACATTTATGTATTTATGTACTTCACAGTTTATGGATTTTTATTGGCCAAAATCACGTTTTATGGTCAGATGCCATATGTACGAGCTCATCCATAAACACATACATATGTGTATATTTATATTTGCTCAGAGAGATCTATTTATTTTAGTGCTTTTATTAGTACAGATACGGGGATAAGATGAACACGCTGCAAACCAAACGGGCACATGCAAATTGGTTTGAATATATTGAGAAAGAAACAAAAAAAAAACACACACATACAAAAAACGAGAAAAAACTACAACAAAATGCATATAAATTAAAGTAAATAGCTTGTAAAGAGCATAAATCATATTGTTAATGGTTTGTGTAGTCGCCATAGTCCTTTATTATTTGTTTATACGATTGTATGTACTATTTCTTTTTAGACACTTTCATTGTACGCCACAAATTTATCACTTTGCATAACACTCGAAACACTTTTTGCTGTCACTTGTTGGTAATTTTTTTATGCGTTCGTTGTTGACACGTTAATTTAAAGGCTGGTAAACAAAGTAAATGGTCCAAAGTTGAAATATTGTTAATAAATCATTGAAACTAGTTCACACAATTAAAAGGAAATAAAGAGAAATTATTCGAAAATATATGTAAGTATTTATATATATTACTGTCTGTAAGCAATGAGCTCCAAATTTGTTGTTCGCCGCTGTTGTTTGTTGTATTCTGTTTACCAAATTAAATAATAATGTTTTTCATTTGTTTACTTGTTGTCAGAGTTTTTGTTGTATCAAAAAACATGTGCCAAGTGTGAAAATTGATTTTGTGAATTTTAGAATTTATGTGTTACATTGTGATTCGAAATAAAACGAAACCATTTAAATCAAATTGGAAGTGAAAAATCGCATTAAAAATGAAAAACTATAGGAAAATATATATGTATGTATTACGAGCGCGTTTCCGTAGTTGCTTAAAATTGTATTATTTTCTGGATGTTTGTACCGCACAATTGGCCTCAGTTTTGGACGGTTTCAATCGGAAAAAAACTCCCAAACACACCAAAACACGTCTAAAACTAAGGTCCATTATGGGTATTTTCTAGGGGGCTACGAGATTCTTGCATTGCACACTTTTGACTCCTTCTTTTGGATTTATTGGACTCTCTGTCATTATTCTTTCGTAGATAGTGTGTACGTAAATCAAAGTAGGGTTTCAGACATGCAAACGGTTGTCATCATGCTGTTATATCTAAGGATAAAATGTTCCTTTTTATCATGCTGCTTACCTCTATCTCAGTTCTATATATATACACTCATACATAAGGGTATCTCAGCTTTACTCACCTGAAAGTAGAAAGATAAAATATTAGTAATTAATATAGCTTATATTTGCCAAAGCCCAAACATAACAAGTGAGAATGTTTTAGTCGAGTACACTCGACTACGAGACTCCCTGTACACAGAGTTGTCGATGACGAACGATGACGATGACGAACGACGGTAGAGTGAAAGAAATACTAGCAGCACAATGCAGAGATGAGCGAGACTGATCGAAGAGCTGATACTTATCGATATTTTATCGAAGAGGCCAATTGGCTGCGCGCCAACAGTCAATTTTTGAATTTTGATGCATAGTCTGCACTATGCAGAGCATTGATAACAATATGTTTCAAGAACATAAAGTCATGCAGATGGCGCATGTCTCACAAAGAAAAATGTCAAGCAGATCAGGTGCTTAAAATTTATCGTATGGTTTGCGTACCGATAAGCAATTATGAAACCATATGGGCTTGTGTTGCTTAAAAGCGACATGTGCATCAGCTGATGCCGTTTGTTTTGGTATGTCGTGACGTCACGAGTACAAGACCCGCTGCACTTTCGCGCTCGCTCACACACATGGTTAAGCCTTAAGTACTTAATAGAAAATGCACGCGCTTCGCGCTCGCTCGCCCATATGTACATACATATGCTGAAGCCTTCATGTTGCTGCTTGCCAAGCCTGCAGTACTGAATCTTGTTTGTTGAATAACTTCCGTGTTTATTATCCGATCGACTTGAAATTTGGACAGTATATCAAGAATGACCAATGTATTATACATGCCAAATCCCAAAGCTATATCTATAAAACTGTGGCTGTAAAACGTTTTTATTGAATAGCGGGGCAATGGGGGGAATATCTCGGATCCAAAATAAACTTGACCTGCTCCCGCTATACACGAAGCTACATTCAAAATTTGGTGTCTCTAGCTATTATAGTTGCTGAGATCCTTGCGTTCATACATACGGACAGACAGACGGACAGACAGACGGACATGGCCAAATCGAAGTCTCTTTTGATACTGATCAAGAATATATATACTTTATAGGGTCGGAGATGTCTCCTTCTGCCTGTTACATACCTTTGCACAAATCCAATACCCCCTTTTTACCCATTTTATGGGTACAGGGAGTAAAAACATCAAAACTGATAAACTTGCCAAGGTTGTTGGACCATATGAAAAATCCTTTCATAAACTGCAAATGTTGAAACATATTGTGCACTCCGGCTCTAAGTTTTGGAAGTGTATCAAAACTTTTAGCACGTTTGCCGCCATTTTGTGATTCTTTTTGAAAAGTTTTCGTTTGAAAGGAAGTGCGCTTTATGCGCCGCGTTGGATTCGCTTCGGCCGGAAGGACTATAGCGATAGAAGAGGTGTTCCTTTGTTGTTGTTTGGTGACCGGCAAAAGGAAAGTCTAATTTAATGCTACTTTCACAGCAGGTGCAGTGCAATAACGGTCAGCAAAAGCGAGATTTACTGCGACTTAAATGTTTAGATGTGATGGAAATGTGTTCCATCATGCTCGACTCGATTCAGTGCATTTCAAAAACCGCAAAGCACTTGAAGCGTAGCCGACTAAACGGACTAAATTAAAACACGAATTGAATTATACAAAGGCCTCATGGTGCTCCATCGAAATATGCAGGAAAAAGCCAGAATGAAACCGCAGTAGAGGGCACTTCTGCGTTAAGTTGACCGTATTTAATGGGGCTTACGGGTGGGCCAAACGAACCACTCGACAGAGACACACGCACAGCATGCAGACAAGTGTGTGTGTGTGTGTGTGTGTGTGTGTGTGTCTAAGGATTGAGATGTGGCACAAGCAACTTGGCTGGTCATATTTTCAATGGCTTAAAATAATCACTCGAGTGTGGGAGGGTTGGGGGAGGGGCACGACAGCTTCTAATTAAACAAACATTTTGTAATTTTCGTTTAACGGCAAAACGACGACACGTGGTTGCCTCTCAGGGGCGGGGGGGGGGGGGGCGTGGCACAAACCACTTAAGTGCCAAAGCAATTTAAAGCGAGTTCAAAATGCCAAAACGAATTTGCTGCAGGTTGAGCATGATGTGAGAGTGAGTGAGATGGGCAGCGCATGCGAGTGCGAGTGAGCAGGCCAACCAACCCACCCAAGTTGGCTCGAAATTTATGTCTGTGTTGAAAAGTTTACATATGTATTTGTGTAAATATGTGCCCAACATATTTTGCTAAAATAAACACAGCCCGAAGCTGTATAAGCAACCTCACCCCAAATATCCTACATTCTATTTTTTGTTTTTTTGGCAGAAGTTGGGTTAAATATATATTTCAGTGCTGCATTTTGGGGCAGGAGAACAGGTTATGTATTTCAAATTTATTTGTTTATTTATTAACTGCATTATATTTACGTCTTCATTTCAGCCGCGGGCTGTGAGTTGTTTCCGTCCACAGATGTTGGCTCTGCTGCCTTAAATTGCTTCGAAAGGTAAACTAACGTGTCCTTATGGGATTTCAGTGGCTGTGCAGGGTTGTGGCTGGAGGAAATTCAATGCTTTCAAATCGAGGCTAATATTTAGTTAGCTTGATCATAGAGATGCCATATAAACGTTCAAGCCAAGTTCTTTATCAGACAATTAGCACTTTATATCTTTGGGGCAAAATATCTGAGCATCCGCAAAAATTATTTATAAAGCCATCCAAGTACAGTCGAAAACTTTTGCTCCCCTCAACTTGTTTCCCACTTCTTGAAAACTTAGCTCATAATTTGCTGTTATTTAAAACCATTCATTTCCGCTCATTTTACTACTCGTACAATTGTCCCCCCTCTACACCCCCCTCTACCCAACCATCCCCCTCAAATTGGTGTCTATTTTTTGATGCGCTTTCTCTCGCCGCTATCGAACCAAGTCTTGGGTCCTGTGAATTCCATTAAAAGTTTTACACGAAAAATAGTTGCACACTAAAAAGCTATAACTGTAAAATTATAGTACCCACCAAAGTTTACTGCGCGTAGTGGGTCGGGGAGCGCAAGGGGACTGGGGGAGACAGCAACAGTAAATAGCAACTGCAGTAAACTATAAAATGGAAGCAAGTCCAAGACTTTTGCGCTGCCTTATTAATAATTTTTAATTTCCTTGATGACTTCCAAGTTATTAACAGCGGCATGAAGAAGAAATAGAAGTATAGTTACTTTGTGCTAAATATTGCTTCCTTTCCCCTTCCCGTTCCCCTTCCCACTCTCTCTCTCTCTCTCTCTCTCTCGCATTGTCTTGCCCTCTCGCTCAGTATTGTGCTGGACATGGAAAAGTTTTTGACAACTCGAAGACAACTTTTACGCGTATTTTGCTTATTTGTATACCCTGTACCCATAAAATTGGTTAGCATATAATGTTCTGCCACAGGATATACCTCCAACTCTATAAAGTGTATACTCTCTCTATCAAAATCTATCTCTAAGACTTTAAGAGTCAACGAGGCAAATTTGGTACCTCTACTCTTATGCCACAGACTGAAAACATATTTTTATTTATTTTTAAAAAACTTCAAAAAAATAAGGAAATAAACTGAATTTTCAAAAATATTATATTCGCTACCTTGTAAGCTATACATTGTTGCTAAATCTTTAACTATCAACTATAAAGCGTTCCCTCTAAGATAGTGTATATCTAACCGTCGTTTAAAGTACAGGGTATTTTTGAATCGAGTATTCTCAAATAGAGCATTGTTATTTGATTTACAGTTATTGCATTGCTGCAGCAACAACAAAAACAAGTAACCGAGTGCTCTCGACTAGAATATATCCTGTATCCATTATTATCTTATTTCTGAAACATACGTAGTATCGGCATTCTACATCACTTTAGTACGATTAATAATTAGTCTGGTATCGATTTAAATGGGTTTTTTGTTCTGGATATATTCTAATGACTCGTCAGGACTGATAGTCCCCTTCATGACAGACAGAAAGGTATTTCGATACTTGGATTATGGGGCTCGTAGATACCCACTTCTGTCTTTATGAGGCCAATTTCATCGATTTTATGGGTAAAGGGTATAAAAATAAAAGCAAATCGTTTGCTTCGACGTTTTCATTGGCTGCTGGCGACGTTTTAATTGTCCTTCGCTCTTTCGCATGTTTGTTTGTCTTTGCGCTGTTTATGTGCTCGTCCTGTTCGTCCTGCGGGCATCCGCTTTGTTTTAATGACAGCTGTCAACATTGGCGTGGAAAGTGCCGCACAATAATTGCGCGTAATTTGATTGATTGGTTCTGGTGAGTGCTAACTACGCTCGTCGCTAGATGGCGCTGCAACAATACATAGTATGCAAAGTGGCCGCCAGTCGAATATGCAGAAACCTTGGATCGGCCAATAATTGAAACCGATTGAACATAATGGAATAAACTAATTGCATCTAAGTGCTTCTGTTCTGATCTCTCAGCTTCGCCTGGTTCAGGGAATTATTAATCACTACACGTGTCCACTGTCAGGACACGACAAATTACCAAGGCAAACATCAAGCAGAGGCAGAAAAACTTTGAAGGCAACTGCAATAACTCTGAAAATAATTTAGATTTCCTTTAGAAATTGCCACAGCACAAAAAAACAAGAAGAGTGCCAGTGGCAAGGCAAAGGCAAAGGCAACTTTGCTGCGTCGCTTGCCAGTTGCACAATGCCAAAAATGTCATTTGTCAAATGCAAACAGCTAAGAATAAACATCAACGGAAGTAATGCAGCCACAAAATACATAAAACAAGCGACAACAGCAAGCGGAGAAAACACTGAGGAGTGTTGGGGCAAAACCAACAGACAGAGCAGCTAATTATCAGCAACAAGAACTGTGCAACTTCTCAGCCAAACAAGGCAACTGCCACAGGATGGGGCACAGGGTAGCGGCAGCGGCAGCGGGTAGTGTGTAGTAACAAAAACTAAGAGTATTAATGAATAGCAAACGACTTTGACTTTGCCAGCGAGTGGGCAACCAAACAGACCAGCTCTCAGACCAGATCTCAACCCACAAACTCGCATCTCTCAGTCTCACTCTAAGCCAGCCTAGGTGGCACTTTTTACTGAAAACTGAGTAATTTGGCCAAAACTGCAATGGGTTAGAGGGCAACGATGACAATAATGATGATGATGATCATGCTGGTGATAATGATAATGATGATGATAATGGAAATGCATTGAGCGCTGCAGCCAGTGACATTGGCTATTAATCATCTTTAAACAAAAGACAGGCAGCAAGCAACAGCAACAACAACAGCAACAACAGCAACAACAACAACAACTGCAGCAATAACAACAACTAAAACATAAACATCAGGTTAACCCTTTCCGGCATCAGCGACGTCCTCGTTGCATTTTCGTTAGCTTAAAGAGCAGAGCCGCGCACAGTGGTACCACAACACAAGAAGTCTCAAGCAATCGATATATTTATCGATTTAGTGATATAAAGTAGAATTAGCTGAAGAACCTCAACAGAGCTGTAGACTTAGCGTGATATAATAATTTGTATAGCAGTATTTTAAGTGAAGGTATAGAGATTAACAGTATTTTACGCAATGATATCACTATCTTTATAAAGTATCAGTTGCATTTGTTGGATATTTCACGATCACGTATATAACACACTATATATTCTTCCCAAACGTACAAGCTCTAAACTAGCTGTTAACAAACCATTCATCTAGGACTACCCATAATAACACTCAAAGCAAAAAAATTATATACATTGATATACAAAAATTAATACATAAAATGTTTAAATATATCATACATTAAAAGTTATCTTTATGCCTAACAGCAAAATGTAAAAATTGATTTTTAAGGGTTTCGGAATTTTTAACTGTACAGTCAGAAAAATAAATGCCCCTAAATGTAGAAAGTCGCCATAGTTTTGTAGCCAAAGGCAGCTAACCATATTTTTTCTGAATATAAGAAATATATTTCTCAAATTTATAAGATATTTCTATTAAATAGAAATTCTTTCTGACTTTAAGGGTGATTTATTTACTATGGCATTTATTTTTCTGAGAATATATTGATATTAATAAATATTGTAATTGTATAATATTGTATAATAAAAAATAAAAATAAAAATTGAATACTTAATGTAACATCAAATCTTCCTACTTTGTCGATTACTCGTTGCATTCTATAGAGAGAATATTGTAAAATAACTATATCCTTATAATTATTAAAGTTCTAGAATAAAAATGTTAATTTTATGAAGTTGAAAACTCTTGAATGTATACTTATAAATAATTGATTATTTCTTGAGTTTTATTTTGTACTCATTAAAAAAAAAAACATTGAGCTCCGCTTCTTCGAATGCAAATCGATTCTGTCCCACTGTGCGCTAACTCAGCTGCACAACGAGCGCAGTCAACAATGACAGACGAGCAAATGCTCTGATGTACGATGGGCTGCTGGGGGCTGTTGATATATGTCGCTTGGCTTGCTGGTTTGTTTGTCTCTGCCCCTGCAGCTCGGGGTTGGGGCTGGGGTCGGGGGCCATGTTGCTTGTCGTTGTCGTCATCGTTTGTCGCATTGTCAAGAAGATGCATGTTGCTTGTCTTGCCAACAGCGCCGGCCCCTCTACGTCTTGGTGGCCACTGCCAAGCCAATACCCTAAGCCGCCAAGTAGTTGGAGGGGCGCATTAAATCAGCAATTGAAACAACATCACTCATGACACGTTTTGCCTGGGTTGCATTGAGAACGAGGCTGGCGTCCATTTTGTGTGCTCGTCCTGCTTAATTTGTGTCCAAAACACACACACACACACACACACAGTAACACACACACACACGCCTGCATTTGGGTGGCCCCTAAAGTGCATTTAGTTGCAAGCATTTATTGTTTGCGGTCAAATGTGCTGGGCAGGACTACAGGTCCTTCTGACTGTCGGTCATTGTCTTTGCTGCTGATGTGAACCATTGTTGTAATGTTGTGTATAAGTATGTGTACGTGTGTGTGTGTGTGTGTGCAACATATTGCAACGACATAAATGCATAATTAATTTGGCTTTCTATGCGTGTACTTATCCAAGTATTTGTGCGTGCGCCTGTTTGTCCCTTACTCGACTTCTACTTGATTCTCACATTGAACTATTTGGCCCTGGCCGCTCGATTGTTACTGGCCAGTTGCCTGTTAATTAGCCCAGTCCTTGCATGCGTTATTCATAAGCAACAAGAGCCTCCTGCATTTCGACACATTAAATAAGGCTGTAAACATAATATCACATAAAATACTTACATGCTAATTGTACAGGAAGAGGTCTTAAATACTATCGAATTAATACCAGAACTTCTGAAACCCTAGAAACTGTTAAGCTTCTCTATTACGATTAGATTTGAACAAAATATCCTTATGAAATTGAGAAATATACTATATGTAACTAGGAGTACCCCGCCATACTTGCTGTGGCACGTTGTTGAATTAAACTAAAATAACTTACCACCATTTTCCCTCCCGTGCCCAATGATTCTTTGTGTAGGGTATAACTAACTTAGATACCGATCTAACAAAAACCTTCTCTCACACATTTGACCTGAAGCCCTTTTACCATCCGTAGTGCCAAGTGGGAGTCGATTTTTCAAGTTTCATACAACAGTTTTCTGCCCGTTGGTCACAAATCAGTCAGTCAGTCAGTCATGTTAAAGATCTTTATGTTTATGTATATATTATTGGACGACTTTGATCTCATCTTTCACAGCTGACCGGTATGTTATTGACGCGAAAAATTGATGAATACAATCCTCAAAATATAAGATATTTGACTATTTACATGACAAATCACTATAAATATTTGAATGCTGAAATCTGAATACTGAATGCTTAATACTATAAAAATCCCTATTTGTTTGATAGTGCACAGTTGAGGCTATCAATACTTTCTCTTCACTATACGCTAATTATGATTATTTTAAATTGTCAATTTCAGCTTAAGTGTATTTCTTTTAAAACTTTTGTAAGTGATTTTTGAAGAACAATTCTTGTTGGCACATATCTGACAAATATCATCTCAAAAGGCACTGCAAATTATGCATAAGATGTTCATACGACTAGGAAAAGTATCTGAATACGCATACAAATAATATTCGCGTAGCGTCTGAGTCAATTAAAATACTTTGATATTTCGCAGCTCTTATTTGAAGCGAGCATTTTACTGTATTGCAAAATTTATAGAAATCACAGAGGATGACGCCCCCCGTCCGTCGTTGTCGCCTCTGCTAACCAGCAGAAAATGAAATGCTTTATGTGCGCACACAGAGCTCATTAGTATCCATAATTTATGTCAAACTTCTTTATGTGAAGTGCCAGCAGGCGGCAGGCGGCAGTCGGCAGTCGGCAGTCGTCCTGCAAGAGGGACTCCAACAGCCGCCCCACAAATAACATTGGCCCCATCCAATGCCAGTCCCCATTCCAGTTTCAGTTTCAGTCTCAGTCTCTCAGTCTCAGTCTCAGTGTCAGTACCATTGCCATTGCCATTGCCAGTTTCAGTCAGCGATGCGTCGCAGTCGACTTAAATCATAAAATCATGAACATACTTCTATATATGCGCCATATACTCCTATACTATATCGAGGCAGGCAGACTGCGTTGCAAATAAATTTCACTTATGAGCTGAAATCGGGTTGTAATCGTTTCATTTAATGGGAAGCACGTGTGAAAACTGCAATTTCTCAGAGTCAGAGTCAGCTGGGGAATAGGCAAGCAGGGGGGGCCGCAGTGGGAGCTGATAAACTAAAATTACATTTGAAGGGGCAGCACAAATAATTGCAACAGCAGCTCATTAGTGTTGGGGCATCGATGTGACATGTTTCTGCCCCAGCCCCAGCTCCCTGTCAGCTGGATCCCAGTCAGAACCAAAATGTCTCATAGGGCGACGGTTGCCTGGTTTCCCAGCAGAGGGCTTCTGGGATATTTATAGGTTGCCTGGTGTAAGATTGGGATCTCAAAGATTGCTCAGCCAACAGATTTGCCAATGATTTAGTTGCATCCAGGCGTCAAGTAAATCATAAGACACTAAGCAAACAATTTTTTACAGCGCCTGTCTGCATAATTTATGCGTCTCTTTAAAATGTCACTTGTCGGGACGGGACTGCTTTTCAATTAAGGCTGCGAAATGCAAATTTATGCAAATCCTTGGCCAAAAACTAAGCAACATCCAAGCAGGCTGCGACCAGGACAACTCGCTGCTCAGTGGCCAGTACAGTTGCCAACGGCAATGCCATTTTGTGACAATGTTCTGCATAATTTGCACCTAGAGCCGCTGATCGGGGCTGGCCAACTACCGTTGGAGCTACATTGCCACCGTTAAATTAATAAAACGTAAAATTTCCCATTTTAATATTTATGAGTTTTCGCGCACCTTTGCGACGTTCCAACAAATTTTGCATACTTTAACGCCAAGTTGGCCAGGAGAATGAAATCCTGTGAATTTACGCGCCAAACGTAATTTTGTCGCCAGGCATGCTATAGTTGGAGTGAGAATTTTCTATCTTTCACACCATTAACTACATTTCTGAAAGGTGCAAACAACAACAACAACCTTGAGAAAACCAGAGCCAATTTCAGTGCTTTTTGATGTAGTTGCAAATGGCAGGAGCTTAAAATTCTGTTAGCTGAAGGAATAACAAACATTCACTAAAGATTTCTCAATCAAACTACAAAAAAATGGAAGGAACGGCTATCTTTACCGTGGCGAAGATATATATCCCTGGGGAAATGTTTTTTATACAAAAACTCAATTTTCGTCCGGTTGTTCCCATGGCAGCGATATAGTGGTCCGATTTTGACAAAATTTGGGAAGCTTGTTTGAAAGAGTAGTTTAGTTCGATTTGTTAAGTCTGTTTAAGTTACGAGTATCAACATAAGCGATATAGCGTATGGATATCTAAGATCATTTTTATAATTTTCAGCATGAATTTTCAAATCTCGTTTTATACTAATTTTTATGTTTGCAATCGATTACAATATGTAGTTTCGAATTCAATTTGATTTCATATTCAATTTAGAGTACAAAACAAGATCAAGAAGTCTTTCCGTATGGAAATCGTTTAAGTTTTGACTGAGTTGCGGGAGTTGGTAATCTAGAAGGTAGAGCTATTGTGGCTTAGAAGCCAATTTTTTTTGTACTTTGGGATGAATTTAGGCCGCAAAATGAACTTCCTACGTTTTGAAAAAGCGTTTTATACTAATTTTTATGACCGCAATCGAGTAAAAGTGAAATTTAGAGATTTTAATTTATTCAAAACTTTAATTTTCAAAAAAGAACATTATTTTGTTTATACAAATAAAAGTCAAGTCAATTTAAAGCATAACACATGACCAAAAACAAATGGTTTTGCCAATTTATATATACTCGAAAGTTAAAAAAAAGTTTATCCTTGATATTATAATATTTAGTGCTGTCAAATATGAAACACTCTCTTAACTTGTCGAAACTAAAAGTTAGCCCTTAGGTCCAATTCATCAAGAAGTGACCTAAAAAAATCAATCCAGCCAACTCAGTTAGCTAGGTAAGGCTGCCAACTGATACAAGGGGAGTGACAATGCCAGCAGTTTCGGCAACACCTCCCCGGGCAACTGCCTTCAATCAACCAGAGAAGCTGAAGAGCCTACAAATTTGCCTGCCTACTCTCCAATTTGTCCTTTTTTTGGTTGTGTTGTGTGGGTGGCTGGCAGGTGTGTCGTCAGGTGGTGCAGGTGTTCAAGTTGTCAACGTTCACATTGAAAATAAACGTGCGAGAATAAAAAGTCATTTTTGTGTCTCGTGCCAATCGCATCGTTCATTTCCCTTAAATGCTTCAACGCCTGGCGGGAAATGCAAGAAATGCACGCAAGAAGGAACTGAGGGGTTGGGTGGATGGTGTCCGGGAGTGGGCAAGGACTTGAAGCTGGTCAGTAAGGCTGCTCGCTCTGGCTATGGCCTGATGCCTTTTCCTCTCAGTGCACTCCCCGCCTGTGTTATGTTTAATTGAATGCGATTTCATTACGATGTTCAGACCGTTGCCTCTTCCTCGTCCACGTCCTCGTCGTTCTTGCAGCACCCCTCTGGCCATTGAACGGGTTCGAGTTCGGGTTTCTCTGGGCTGGCCCTGGCCCAGCGGAAATTGAGGCATTATTGTGATTCAGTGATTTTGCTCTTTTGCACCACATTCCTCGCACTCTGCCGTCCGTGGAGCTGCCACCGTTTTCTCGCCCGGCTCAATGCCTTGTTGATTTTGGCATTTCAATGGGTTTTTGTGTGTTGGCGATTCGATCAGGTTATTAAGTGCACACATACACACACACACACATGCACGCATGCACGACCCAATGGACATGCCACCCACAGCACCACCCACAGCACCCCCCACGCCACCAGCACCACCCACACAGTGGCATTCAGTTTTTGCCATTGAATTGCTTTGTCGTTCGCTGTGAGGTGCGAAACTAATTTGCGCTGAAATTAGTTTTCTTTCTCTGCCAAAATTGACGTTGCAACCCCATTTCAGCTGCATGTTGCATGTAGAGCGGAAAGACCCGCAAGAGGCCTGCATCGCAACCGGCCAATTCAGCAGCTTCGCATGTAGTTTTTTCTTCTTTTTTGCCCCAGGCAACATTTTAATGAGCCGCACATGTCTAACCAACCGTCAACTGGACGTTGGCCTTGTTAAGCATTTGAGGCGTTTGTGAATTCGGTCAGCGGAGCATTAACAAGGCGTGTGGCATCATGATGTCAGTGATTAGAGTGGCATGCGTTTGGGGATTTGACGGCTGGCAGTGAAAAAGCTAAGGGTCGATAGCTTTGCTTGGCTATTTTAGAATTGGCAATTGGAAATCGGAAATCGAAAATCCGATATCTGTAGCTCTTTAACATAGCATTATTTGCTGAACTCACTGTAAACTATTTGAATTATGTTCACCTACAATTATAGCATACAGCTAACCACCATTTGATCTACACTTAATCAGTTAAAGGGGTGTCCCTGAACAACTTCTATGGGCTCAACAGAAACACACTTCGTCATCTGGGATGCCTTATATTATCCTCCGAAGGGAAACATCGGGAGTCAACTTTAATGAGTGCTAGCGAACGTGGGGTTTCAAGCAAAGTACCACTAAGCACCTTATGGTCTACGTAGGGTCCCAGGAAGAAAATGGTAGAACTTCCATTTTGATCTAACCTAATCAGTTATACTGCAGTAAAGCATTGTGTAGGAGACAAGTTTCTTCGATTTAGCAGCTTCCATCTTGGCTCAGCTTCACCTTCAACAATACATATGAAACCTGTCATTAATGAAGACATTCCTGACGCTGCCACTATGGCTGCTGAAATCCACACGAACAGAAAGAAGCAAACGCAAGAATGCACAGCAGAGAACCCCATAACGCACCCCTCTACTTCAGCTATCCAGCTGGCAACATCCAATGCTCCACCTTTGGGGTAAAGACAAAGGAAACGGAAGCAACTGAGCACACTTAAGTGAAGCGCGTAATCCGAGCCACATAACAAATGCCACAGAAAAAGGAACCAAAAGCACCCAAGAAAGGCCAAGTAAAAGTAAAACCAGCAAGGGAAATGTTAAGAAAACAGGATCAACGGCAGCTTTGCACGTCTGCTGAAACCAAATACAGGCAGACAACAGGACCAGAACCGGCACGGTCTTACGACATCCACTGACCAACCTTCAACTGAAAGGTTCTCGGATGAGATGTTCGCTTATGTCACATAGACAGCAGCAGCTTTTGGTTTGAGGGGTGAAGAGGCAGGGGGTTCCAAACAACGCATGTGACAACGTTAAACTGGAAATCATTGCACGGTCACGTGTCAATCTTTAATGTCCTTCCACCCATTCAACCTTAGCCCATCCTCCCACATTATATGGCTGCGTCCTAGGGTTGCTTGCCAACTGAGGCTGTCAAAGCGCATTTGGCTTTTGCATTACCAAACGTTGCACTCGCAAGTTCCCGACTGCGCTATACTCTGTTCCCAGTTCATTAATATTGTATGTTTTCAATATTTTTGGGTCTCATCTATAAGATTGGTATTCACTAGTCCTTCTCGGCGACTGTAGCTGGAATAATGTGGGACCAATAGATTTTTGATAGACAAACGTACCCTCAATATCTAAAGCCTATATGCTGTGTTTGCTGTTGAGAGCAGAGTATAAAAGACAGCACTCCCCCTCTCGTTATCGCCGGTACACCCACTGTTTCTTTGTCAGGACTTTGCTTCCTGCATATAATGACAGCAGTTGAATAAACTAACATAATGCTTAAGTCTGACTTAGTGTTAAGATGCGCACAAATGGCCAAGACGACAATGCTGTTGGGTTTTAAATTACGGGTCTAAAGTGTTGGCACTTTGCTCAGTGGGTCATTAGGTGATTACCTGGCATAGTCATAGTTTGGGGTAGCAGCTCTTTGTTGGGTTAAGCTACAGAATTGTTGCAGCTGAAATGCTCCTGGCTCGAGTAGTTTTACTGAGCCATCTTGGAAAGTTTCGAGTGTACGTCCCAGGATACACATATTAAAGGGCAGCTAGCTGAGAACTATTCAAATCTATTTGGGCTGCTGAAACTATCAAAGAAGGTCAGTTTTCAAGCAGTAGCAAGGACAATCTGGCCATACAATTAATGACAGCCTTAGACAACCCGAAATGAGGCAATAAACGTTTCATGTGATTGTGTCCCAACTAATAAAGCCCTAAAACGCTTCGAAACTCACATTAGAGTGTCCAAGCTCCTGCAGAGTCAACAAAAAGGACAACACTTAATTTCAATTGCTGCAATTAAGAGCAACCCACATGGACAGAGCAGAGAACAGTCCCCCCATTAATATGTGTTTAAAAACTTGGTCACTTTAAAAAACCGAAAGGAGCAAAGCCCAAAAGTTCCCAACTCACATGTCTAATTAACCAGCCGAGGGATAGGAAGCCAGGCAAAGGGTTGCACGTCACATGTGAAGCTCGCTAAGCAACTTGCTGGCTGACCTTTTTTCTAAATCACTAGCCACAAGCCGTGGCTACGGTGGCTCAGGGCCACAGTCAGGGCCAAAGGGCCAGACGCCGCACCTAGTTAGAGCCAACAGACGACGACGCCCCAATGGCTGGCCAACTGTCTGCCCCACTGACTACCCCGGCGTCAGCCTGGTTGAGCGAATCATTCAACCCTTAAATTGGTACGCAATGTCAGCGATGAATTATCTGCAACCTGCTAAGCAAGCGGGCCAAGCGGGCAGGCGGACAGGCGGACAGGCGGACAGCCGGGCAGACGGGCAGCCTTTGAGCCATTTACATAACACAGCCAGAGAGGGGTTAGCTGTGTGGCGGTGGAATGGAGGTGGCACGGGGGGCGTTGGCTGCTCCCAGAGCTTTTGTCAAATGTCGGCCGGTGTCAAAGCAGCGCGCGCCGTGGCCATAAATCACAGCCGGGCCAGCGAATGTCCAAAGCAAAGAGCTGTGAGGGGGTCAGACCAGATTCAAGCAATAACTTTGGTCCACTTTAAACTTTAGAGTTGGCCTTTGGGAAGTGTGCTGAGCTTTAAGTTCAATGAACTCACAGCATGACTGTTAAGCCGACTGCGAGATATCCCTTAAAAACTATACTCATATCAATCATGACCACATTCCTAGCGTGACTTCATTTGTAGATGTGTCCAGGGCCTTGTCTAGTGCTGTTGGGTATGAAGTTTCTTGTTTGAATTCCAATTTATAAACTGAGGATTCGTACGAACATGTGTACCATATCTAGTATTATCTATTTGCTCAGAGTGGTTCGATAATGTGTAAGATAGTTCCAGAAATTGATGATAATCAAAGGTATTTGCTCAAAGAAGCTCATCCTTACTTTTACATTTACTGAATAGGTAAAGGGTATAAAAATCGATTTAAATCGAATATTAAAGATTTAAGAAATATGATTACCCAAAACTGAAGTAAACATTTTGCTTAGAAGTAAACAAATTGCAGCTGTGAATAGGCTAACTGCTCTTGAGACTCGATTGCTCCCAATTTCTTCACAGTTTCATTGAGACAGGCAGCAATTGTTGTAGCTTTGGGGAGGCTCGGACTCAACTCAAGTGTAAAATTAAAACTCGAGCAATGAAAAATCATCAACGTCAGCCCCACACACGCTCCCAGAGACGGAGACACAACCATCCCCCGCAACCCCTCAGGGCGTTTTGTGAAAATATAAAAACAGTAGCAACAATTTTTTTTTGCTCTTGTAGGGGGATGCTGACAATGCGTTTGGGCACGGGGCAACAAAAAATATGAGGCACAGAAACGCCCAACGATCAAAGGCAGCCAAGCTGCGGGTATGGAGCAGCAGTGGGGCACAGAGGGGAACCGCTCCAACCACTTTGACGAATGACGACAGACGACAGTCGACGGCTGTGAGGAGACGATGACAATGTCAATGGCGACATTGAAACCGGAAAATTGCTGCGGGTCTTTGGCAATTTATAAGCGACCCCCAAACCCGCCACCGCCCAACCCCCCTTGCCAGAATTCCCATCGCCCATTTCGCAGCTCCCGCAACGCATTTATTGATAATTTATCAAGGAAAATATAAGAAAATAAAATGGAAAGCTGAGCAAAAATCCATGCCTAATTGAGATGATTAGTGGGCGGGACCCAAAAATACACACACACACACACACAATCATACACACATACAGTGAAATTGTGCCATGTCAGCCAAGACGATGTTGCGTTCTTTTGGGAAGGACGTCTCAACCTTTGACGTGAACGCACCGTGTAATTTATAAACTACGAGTACATTTTGTCGGATATTTGACGACTCCGAACCCTCCTCCTTCGAGGAGGACTTGACTGTCATTGACATATTGCGCGTCATCACAAAAATATTAACTGTTCATTGACAGTAGCGTCGGCCTGGCCATCGACACTGACACTGACACTGCCTGTCAACAGTTTCTTTCCGTTAGCCAAGTGTCAGTCGAGTTGGCAGCAGATCGAATTGAACAATAGTTGAAAAATTGCGCAAATAAAATTTAAGTCCTTTGCTGAAGTATAAGGGTGTCCGGTTGATGGAACGACAAAGGCCAGCGCGGACAGTATCAACTTTTTGGACAATTTAATAAATTGTTCCAAGTTTAAGCAAGCGGGTTGTAGAAAATGCGCTCAGTTATTGACTTTTCAGTTAAGTGATCCTCGTGCATTAGCGAACTATATATACACTTTTAGTTAACTTATCCTGCCAAGCTCAGACAACTACCAAATGTAAATTGACACGCCCCGACCATCCTTGTCCTTTCAGCAGGCAACTTAATTAAACCGCCCACTTGGAAAACCTCAGTCGAAAAATGTCAATAGCATAAGACTGGCAACTTTCCGAGCAAACGGCAGAAAAATATTCCAAAAATAAAACGAATGCGCTGCAAAGAAACGCAAAGTTTTCGCCATTGCCAATGCCTTTTGCCTTTTCTGTCGTCGTTCTCATCCTCGTCCTCGTCGTTGAGGATATTACAAAATCCATTAAAATTCTATTTCCTGCCATCAAACTGCCCAAAGTTAAATAAAGCGCGGCAAGCGCTCGACGACCGTATAAATTTGGAACGCGAACCGGCTTCGAAACCAAAAAAAAAACATAAAAAAATAAAAATAAAAATACATAATAATAATAAACGACGACAGCAAACAAACAAGCGGCAAAGTTTTTGACGGCGCACTGCAACTGAAATTAAAGGCAACATACAGAAACTGCCGCTGACAAATCCTGCGGTGGACGGTGGGCGGTTGGCGGTGGGTGGGTGGCATAGAAGTTATCCGGACGGACTTTGGGCCCAACTTGAGAATTGTCAGGGCACTCGAAAGTGCAGCCGAACGTTGACTGCATTTTAAGGCAACTTAAAGGCAAACAATTCAACAAACTAAAAATGTTCGAATTGGTGATGCTCTGTAAGCAGTTCTGAAGGACTCTAACTCTAGCTAAATTTCTTCAAATATTCACCATGTATATATGTGTAGATATATGTCTATTAAAAGCATAACTATTTCCAATACGTTGCCACCAAAAAATCATTCAAAACTTTTCAAGTTGGGTAAAATTTTCAGAGTAGTCAGAACTGAGTTTGTTTGAGTCTATTTCATTTTAAAAATCCATTCTCTGCCAGTATCTAAGCCATGTTATGTTAGCATCTTCTTTAAATTATAAATTTTCAATTAAATTTTAAATATTCTTTGCATCACGATTGTAGATGAATTGTAAATATATGGCTAACCAGAATCAACATTCCAGCTCTCTAGTCTCTATACTGAAAGCAGAAAACAAAGTTAATTTAATGAAATCAGCTGTTACTGAGTATTGAAAACATAATATCGGGTTGAAGATAAATATATTTGTTCCAAAGTTGTGTACTGTACAACGTGCTTAAGCTGTCAGGATAGATAGCAAAAAATCGTTTAATAATTATGTATAAACATATAAAAAAAATTTTTTTAAATGTGTTTTCGTCCAAAAAATGAAGAATTCTTAATAAAAAATGCACAAACTAAAATTCCGCAATAGAACGGAAATAAATTTATTAAAGCTTAAAAGAAAATATTGTAGATAAATCAAATTAAAAAATACGAAATGAATATCAATTAAAATAGGATAAAACTAAAGCCGATCTTAGGCTGAGCTTAAATCAATAAAACATGAACTGAACTTTATTCCAAATATATTATGACCCATGAATATAATACTAAGTGTTAAGGTAACTAACTGAGTATTTATTTGTAGTTAAAATTAAATTCTATATATTTAAGAAAACTAATGACTGTAAATACGCCATGAGTTAATATGAAATATTGCTATTTCACTTCTTCAACCAATTTGATAAGTACAGGGTATACAAAAAAGAAACTAATAAGCCAACGCAGTGAACTGCAGTTGGCAGGCCCTAAGCAAGGCTCTCGTCCTGCGCCCTTCGCCACCCCATTTCGCATTAAAAAGGTATAAAGCGCAGTTAATAAAGTTGCAAGTGGTCGTCAGCATCCTCAGCTCAAGCGACTGGCTGAGGTTTGACATTTTTGCTGCTCCGTCTCCTATTTTATTATGAAATGCAGCGTCGCCGACGCGACGTCGTCATCATTGCTTATTAATCCCAACGCAAATCCTGGCAGCTGCGTCGTCCTTCCTATGCGGCTGGCACTCGTTGTTGTTATTGTGCCTGTCCAAGCATCAATAAATGTTCTACAATGCCAAACAACAAGCCACCAACAACAAGCAGCATCCAGCCGCAGCTACAGTAATCCCTCCAACAACAAGAACAACATCAAGTTTCGACATTTGAGCTTAGTTTGCAGAACAACAACACAGCAAAAAAAAAAAGTTGAGCAAATAAAAAGCGTAGTTTAGATATAATGAATACAGCTTAACTTGGCTAAAATGAGTTGGCTTTCCAACCGCTCTGATACTCGCGACTCTGCGACCTCAGCTTACTCCCCCTCGTTCTCCACCCGCCGTGCCACACACATTCTGCTGCTGTTGGCAGTTTAACAGTTTCTCATCATTTTTGTGTGCGTTATGCATAATTTTCACCACCATTTAATCAAGAATTTTCCCATAGATTTATGTTTTAATTTTCGCGGATTTTAGCGCATAATTAAAAAAAAAAAAAAGAAGAGCATTGAGTGCGAGAGAGATAAACAGCTGCAGAGTTGCAACAAAAAATGAACAATTTATGAGTCTGCACTAAGTAGAAACAAATATATAAATGAGTTTTCTCGATGGCACTATCGATGGTATCAGTGGTGCGCTTAGGTCTAGGGATGACAATATATTGGTGGTATTATCTATAGTTTCGATGGTGAGTCTTCAACTATTAATACTCGTTGATAGTTTTCTTTATTTAACCTTTAATACTATGGATGTTAATCAGCTTAAGTGTTAGACACTAATTTTGTAAAGCTTATATTTATTTTTATTATTTTTATTTTCCGACAAATAAAATTTTCTAGAGAGAAAAATATGTTCCCACTATTTTCTTGGAGAAAAAATGTTTTTAGAGGACCTTTGGAATTTGAAAATATTTTCAATGGTATGTACTATTAATAGATTATCTGATTTTTCTACAAACTCAATCGATTGTGTAACTATCGACAATTTGGCTTCACTACTTTGGGTTGTCACCATCGATTTTTATCACTATCGATAGTACAAAATTGTTCTGCTTTTTGGTTGGGAATAAAGCAAGTTTTTATTGTTATTATCTACAGAACATTGCAGGAAATTATACTTAATTACGATTATTAAATAATTACACCAAATATAAATATTTGAAGCTGTAGATAGTATAGATGGTATGAAGTATCGAGTCAATCGTGTGAGGTCACTATCGATAGTTTTGCTGTATGCCAGATACAGCATTCTGAATAGTTTAATGTGACACAAGGCCCGGCCTGGCCAACTAGAGTTGGCCATAAATTTGGTAGTTGTCGCAACAAAAGTTCATTATTTTTCTGTGGAACTGGGTCCTTGGCTCTTGGTCGGTGCATGGAACCAGCCACATGGCACTTGGAGACGGGCAAGTTTCGCTGCTGAAAATAAACAGCAGCCGTTACCCGTTTGTCGGCCAATGAAAAACAATGAAAGGAGTTTCTCTGCCGACTTGCACACACGTACGCGCATCCAGAGAACAATTGAAAATCTTTTTAAGTAATTTCCACACGTAATCCAACATTATTGCTGGTTTTATACTCTTGCAGAGGGTATATTAATATCATAACGAAATGTGCAACACATTGAAGCATGCTGGAAAATAATCGATTGGACCCTATATCGATACTATCAAGCATAGAATAACGCAATAATAATAATAATCCAAAGAACAATGCATTTCTCTATTCTTATACCCTTGCAGAAGGTATTATAAATTTGTCACGGATCAACGGGATGAAAAATGTGTTTTTGTTTGTACAGATATTTTATCGAAACTCAGTATACTTGATATGTCCCTCATATTATCAAAATCGGACCACAATTCCGTTCATTCTTGCTATATTTTACCGATATTAAATGAACACCATAAAGTATCTAAAGTGAATTTAGTCTTCGGCACGCCGAAAATAAATTTCATTGCTTCTTTCTTGTTTTGCCTTAAGCCAAACTGAAAATACACCCAAAAATATATAGTATGGCAAGAAGCTGCAATTGCATTGCGCCTCGTAACAAATTGCAGATGGCGCATGTTTTTAATTCATTTCAGAGGCTTGTCCTTTGTTGTTTTTGCATGCAGTAAAACAATAATTGCAACGATAAGTGCATATGGGATTGTAAAACACTCAGTTATTAAGTAAATTGTGTCTTGATGCATGCAGTCTGAAAATAGCAGATATAAAAACATCCAACAATCGAATAAAACAATCGAGTGATTGCAGAGAAGCTGTGGCATTCGCAACAAGGTCAAACATCCAAAACCCATACCAGGCATTCGAGAACTAAGACTTTGGAACTGTGCCATAAATCGCTAAGATCGTTCACCCAAAAGTATTTGAACCTACTCTTAAAAGCCTTTCATTAGCTTGAACGCAGTCCATTTGAAAATTTAGTTTCATAAATAAATAAATGAACAAACAATTCATTCTCGTTATTGACATCGAGGTCCTCGACGATTGAAAACAATTTTCACAACAATTACGCAAAAGTCTCAGCAAGGATACAAGTTGGCTCGAAAGGACAGGTTGCTCTGGTTCCTGGTGCCAGTCTGTTACTTGCCTCGTCAATAATTTATAAAACATAGTCAAGTCAGGCGCTGAATAGTGGGTTGTGACAACAGGACGTGGCAATTTTCCAGGCACGCGACAAGGACCAAACAAATGGCAAATTAATTTTGTGATTGCAAGAACATTAGACACGTGTATGTAGCATAACTGGCCGAAATAATTGTGAATATTGAATAACAGTTAATATGGGACAAATCCAATTAATAATAGCCTGCAGATAATATAATGACATGTCTTTAATTGTAATTTATTTCAATTAACTTTAATTGGTATATCCTAACACATATAATTATTGTATTTTCGGAAAGTGGCAGCGGAAAAGTTGACAGTTTCTCGCGAGAGTGGAAGTATAATAAAAAGACTGCTAAAAATATAGCACCATATTAGTGGATACAAAAATCATATGTTATATCTGTTAGAAATGCTTCTAAATTAAATTAGCAGTGCAAGAACTATTTTTACTCTTTGTAACCATAAAATGGGTATGAAATCTATGCAAATGTATGTTATATTCAGAAAGAGACATCTTCGACCCTATAAAGTATATATATTCTTTATTAGTATTAATAACCGAGTCGATCTTTCCCTGTCCGTCTGTCTGGCCGTATGTCCGTATGTATAAACCCAAGGACCTCGGAAACTATAAGGGCTAGAGACACCAAATTTGGTATGTAGGTTCCTCTGTATCGTAGATCAACTTTGTATCAGATTTCAAAGATTCCCCCACTCCCCCGAAAAACGATAATAACGATTTATAAGGATAATTTTAAAGCTATATATCCCTTTGATTTGGCATGTTAAGTCCTTGGGTCACTCTTAACCTGTAGTGTGAGTTTCAGTTGGTGAATCAACACAGAAGTTATTCAGAAAACAACATTCAGTGCTGTAGAGCAGCGCAGCCGCCACTTAAAATGATTTGCTTGTACTGCAGTGAGTTGTCGCTTGTGTGTGTGTGTATGTGTAAGTATACGAAGATGATTTTTTGAAATTTTGGACCTGGATGCAGGGAGTCTTGTAGTCGGGTTTACTCGACTGGAGCATTCGTACTTGTTTTTAAAAGGTATGGTATAAAATTAATGATATTCAAGGTTGACATAAGCTAATGCTGTTATAATCCAATTGCGAAGCCCTAAGGTCGCCACCCTAGGCAAAACTCAATTTATGTGCCTTGTCTATGGATAATAAAAGCGCTGGATATATAATTAATGTCCAGAATCCAGAAAGCTACGCGTACCTCAAGCCTCACTCATTCACATTCACTCACTCACCCACTTACCGGCGAGCTCATTCAATCTCTCTCATTCATTTGCCGCCTTGGTAATTACGCTTAACTATCTCATTGTCAGATGCAGAGGCGGCGCCGAAGGCAGGTGAGGGGTGTTCGAGCCGTTGAATTAAACATGCGGCACCCAAGGCAACCGTGGCAGGGAGACGCCGATGAGCTTAACCCCAAGCTCAGGCTCAAGCACAAGCTCGGCGCCAGGAAAATAACAGCAAAATAAGCTGCCTAGAAGACGTCTAGGCAGTGTCTGGAAGGACACGTTGAAAACAATGAACCCATGAGACAACCAAATGACACTTAATTTTTCAAAATAGACGACGACTCCAGGGACGTGACGCGGGATGAGTGACTATATAGTGGGGCGATGCTTCCGACACCTGTTCCTTGTTTTTAAGTGCAAAAATCTGTATAAATGTGCCATCTCGTGTGTTTGTGTGTGTGTGTGTGTGTGTGCGAGAGAGAGGGCGGGGCTTCTGTCTTCCTGCGTAATTTGTCGCCCGAGTAATTAGTAAGATTTAAATTGCTTCTCGCTGCTTTCGCGCTGCCTCCTCCTTCCCGCATAACACCATCTCGTCCTGCCCCTCCGCCACACTTAACGGTAAGGCAACACTTAGACTTCTATTAAATGCATTAAGTGCTTGTTGCTCTCAACTTTTGTCTAAGCGTTTCAATTAGTTTTCATAGTCCGTGGGTAGAGATGAGCACGTGTTGGACTTTATTTGAAGCGACACGAATACGAAAACGATCTACGGTACACAAGTAGGAACTGTATCGAGTGTACATGTACAATATCACCCACATCCCATAAGACAAGGCTAGTGATATACATGTATCGCCTGTATTTCGATAAGTACATTTAATGTTTACATTTCTGTCAATATTTCAATAATGCAGTTTCGCAATATAGCATCTTGCTGACAATATATCAAGTATATTGATGTTATTTCTGATTCCTAGTTTAAATATATAGTGTACAACTTATACATCACGAGCAGAAACTATAAACAGTAAGCACGTTGTGTAACAAATTTACTAACGTTACAAAACTACATTTTCTCTTAGGAAGAAAATTATTTAAATATTAAAGATCGTGTTTCGCATCTAATATTTCTTTTACAAAAGCAGATTTATGTAGGCTGAGATATACGTGGGAGGGGAAGATGTTGTTCCAATTATATTCACACTTGTTTTTCGACGGTAGAATATAATAATAGTTTATAATTATTTATAATATTTTCACAGTTGTCAGTTCGCTTTACATTCAATTTATTGTGCGCTTCGCTTCACGTCTTGTGTTCTGCCATCAAGTCTACAGTTGTTGTATACTTGATGGTTCTGCACATCTTACTCAAGAGTGGCGATCAACTTCAATTTCGATTACAACGCTTATTATCGACTACACATATTTTAATGGTCGATGGTAATCGAACCAGGGTTGAACAATCTTACAATCTAACTTACTTCTACATTTATAATATGCACTCTTTGATACAACATACTAGATAATTATATTTTAAGCCAATATCTGCGTTAATAACATAAGTTTGCATTTTATCTTTAAATCCCTTAATGACAGGAGAAATAAATTTCAACAAGTTAGTGGTATCTATTGTTAGATCTATTGTTCACAAAACCGTGCTGGCAGGGTGAAAATATATATGTATATACACAGATGTCGAAGTTGTTAATTTCTCAAAAATTTAAGGAATAGCAGACAACTTAAAAGGACCTCTATAGTTCTCAACATTAGACTTGTTTCGTTTTTTATGGAAAGCAATAATAAATGATTTAGTCAAGTTGGAATTTTTCGTGTCGAAATAAAGTAAATACCACAATGCAGCAACTCAGTTCGCGACTCGTTCTCTCCCTCTCTCTCTTCCACTGCCTCCATCTAATAAGTTTAAAAATGTATGTACCTTTCTTATCCTTATTTCAAACAAGGTTTTCTACAATATCCGTGCTAGGCAGCAGTTGAAGTGGGCGTGGCTTGTCTCGTAATGCGAAACAAACGCGTTTAATTAGCACAAATTGAAATTTAATTATAAAAAATGTGTTTCTCGCTCCTCAGATCGACGAAGGGCTTTATCCCTACCTCTATCCATGACTTGCTTCGTTTCGACCCAAATGTTTCCTTAATTGCGCATCGTGATAATTCACTTACCTGAAAAGAAAGCAATAAGAACAGAAATTTATCAAATATTCGTAACTTCTTGGAAATTCATTAGATCTTATACCATGAACTGATTGTCTACCATTTCAAGTTTATCATGCGTATGTTTCGGTAATATTACTTACTTTATTTCAAGCTTTTTCTTTTTCATATTTTTTTCTTTGATTAAGAAAGCAAACTCAAGGACGTATCGAGAATTAGGCAATATGTTTTGTTGTAATAAGTTACCTAAATGTATGTGATAATATTTTATATCACTTACTCCTTGATTATATTGTGTATATTTTTTAACTACAAAATGAACACACAATTTGAATCAAAATGCATATTAGATTACACAGACGAGCTCGACTGGGAACGGCCTCATCTTATGGTATTGTATACGCAGCTTGCATTAATAATCAAATTCTAATCATTCTATTTTACTAAATATACATATTATATATTAGAAAAAGTGCAATGATGTGGATGTGGAATCAGAATACAATGCATATGTGAGACGTCTTCACTGCAATGACCTGGGTGCACTTTTTTGTCTGCACATTATTGTGACTGTAATACACTGTGTTGTATTGTTAGGAACAAGCCAGGTAAGAATCACGGGCTTACAAGGCTTTTGACTGGAGCAGCGGAACGAGGTTCCGAACGAGGTCAGTCCGTTTTTTAGATAATTGAATTTAAAATTTCCACACATACAAATATGTGTCGGAAGACCAGGTTGTATCGGTGGAGATGTCGGTTCATCTACTTCATCCATGATTCGTTAATCGATTGTAGCACAGCAATTCGCCTGCATGATGTTCACCGTTTCGCATTCAGAAGCTAACTGACTCGCAAGCTATCCGCTTTCGCTCAATCTCTTCTCTATTTCATCACTTCAAGCAAATATTTCATAATAATCGCCTCATACGGTATTCAGCAGAACAACGCCAGGCGCCATGCTCATTTGAGCTGTACTCAAACGTTGCTCTCTCGAATTAACAGAACGTTAACATACTTGCTTATTCAATATCGGACTTTTATTAACATAGTTTCGGTTACATTCAAATCTTAACATACTTTGTTTAATGAATCTACGACATATGCATTAAGCAGCTCAGCGGCAGTGCAAGTAAGCAGAGCATTTTAAATGACGGCAGAAGCCTACAAAGGTAGTAATAAAGGATGTGTTGCAGTATCCGACCTCTGTATGACCATCCCAAATTTTTCTGAAAATATTTAATATGTTACTAAATTATCCCTAAAATATTTACTATTTGGTGGTTGTGTGACCATAGTATGATCTACAAAAAATGTCTAACTAAATGGCAGAAAAATTCTTGTGAATTTGAATTCGGCGAACGAAAATATTTAAAAACCCGTTTTGTCCTCTCCAGTCGAAAGTTGTTCAAAAGTTGCTAGCCTTTGTAATTATACTTCTGATAAGCATATCTAATTTTCATCTGTCTGCAAATACAGTACCCAGAATACATTTATATCGATGTTGCCGCCTATGTGATATCTTGCATACTCATCATTTCGGTACTGAGTATGAACCTTATTGACGAACTTTCGGCGGGTAGAATCTGGATTGGGTATGCTACCTCCATTTGTGCTGTAATGCTTTTAGTTTCGGTAGGTTGGTATCCTAGCAATTTTAATGAACTTATCGGGCTACATATTAATATATTCACAGATGTAATACTACATATTTATCACTACCATGTAAACTTCTGGATTATTGGGCCTGTCTATGACGCCTACATTCTATATATCATATATTTGTTTCTTCCTTTACCCTATATTATAGGGCCGTTTTTGGTTGGATGTTCCGTATCTGTAATTTACTTTGTTTTCTTTGCCTATCACCAAGTTGCTGGGCACCGTTACGAGTCCCCAAACCTTAACCACATTGTTGTGGATGTTGTCCACTATATTTGCTATAATCTGCTCGGTATCTTTTATCGGGTAATGATCGATATTATTGTGCGTTCCTCGTTCTTCGATCGGCATCAGTATGTGATGGAGGACATTTGGCTGAGAAGCGCACTTAAGCAGGAGAAGCAACTGCTACACAGCATTTTACCAACCGAAATAGCACATCCCTTCCTAACTGATATTCGTAATCGCCTTAGCGAGACTCACAAGCGCCACAGAAGTCAAATCAATTTGCTGAAGGAGCACCTTATGGCCATTCAAATCTATCCAGACGTCAGCATCCTATATGCCGATGTTGTCAACTACACCCATCTGACTACAACGCTAACTGTTAAGGATCTGGTGACTCTGCTGCATGATCTATATGCCAGATTCGATCGTGATGCCCATTTCTACAAAGTACAGCGCATTAAGTTCCTAGGGGACTGCTACTATTGTGTGGCAGGTCTGATTCAGCCCGATCCTGATCATGTAAAATGCTGCGTCGATCTGGGGCTCAGTATGATTGGACATATTCGTGAAGTTCGGTTGGTATTGAGCTTGCCTTGAGACACCTTTCAACATATAATATCTTTTAACATTGCAGAGCTCAACGAGACTTGGACATCGATATGCGCATTGGTGTTCACTCGGGGGGTATTATTGCTGGAGTTATTGGGGCAACAAAACTGCAGTATGACATTTGGGGTAAGGAGTAGCTTATATATATTATTGCTGCAAGGCACGCTCGGAGGTAGTCCCTATATTGAATACCTCCCCTGATTCATATGCTAGGTGAAGATGTTTCGATTGCGAGCAAACTGGAATCGACCGGTGTTGCAGGCCATATTCATATCAGTGAAAGATCACTTCGAATGATGGACGCTACTTTCGAGATTCTTCCTGGCACTGAGGATGCCCGTAATGACCCTTATCTTCAAAAACACAACATTCAGACGTTTCTTATACCCGCAGTCGATGATGTCGACAGCTCCACAAAAATAGAGACTTTAACAACAGACCCCTCCTTCCTAATTGAATCATCGAGAAGTGATATTTCTGCACAAGCTAAACAAGAGCTACGCCGGGAATTTCAAAAGATGCCGGTTGGTGCCTTCTAGTGAGTCCATTATTAGATTTGTATTGCTTCTGTTAGTTGGTGAATGTCCATCGTTTTCCCACAGCACTAAAGATTGGTTTAAATTCGGAAAAGAGAAAAAATCTGAAGAAAAATTAAGTAGTGATCGCCCATCCATTGGGTTTTTATTTCTACAGTTTCGCGATCCTCGTCTCGAGTATAACTTTATGCGCCAACCAGACTACATGCTTAAGTACAGTATACTTCTTGCCTGGTGGATTAGCATCTGCCTGAACTATATACAGATAGTCGATCATGCTGGATCAGCCCGATATTATGTTATGAACGTACTTGTTATAAGCAGCATATCTCTTCTGCTTTTTATAACTTGGTATAAGAAGATTTGCTATTCCTTATATTCCACAAATGATCACAATTACAACGGATTTAGCTGTTGTTTATTTCGCATTGCGGAGTATATGCAGCAAAGTATTATTACCCGTATGTGTATTTATATGTTCATCATCTCGTTGTATTTCATCATTGTAGCTTTGGTACTGGTGGGTAGACTATAGTATTTATCTAATCGCTTGCTAACACCAGATGTTATATTTAGTTTGACTGTGATCAAGAGGAGCTCGAGGTACTGCTTATTGAGAGTAAGCTATACCTCTATGAACCAGATATGTACATGTGCTTTCATCCCTGGGCACTTACGAACATGGTTGGCTTAATAATTGGCATGAGTATAATATTTACACGCATTCCCTTCATGGTGAAGATAATTGTTATCATATTGGAGTCGCTTACCTATGTGATCATCATATGTTTTCAATTTGAATATGTATTTCATCATAGCCTCACAACCAATCCCTTCTTTTTAGCAGAGTACGCGCACTGCAATATGATCATAATTACAGTGATGAGTCTTTACCTTATGGAGCGACAGGCCGAGTTTAACAACAAGATCAACTACAAGTGAGTACTGACCCACTCCGATTGCCCATATAAAACATTTTTGGCCTATGCTTCTAGCTGGAGAGTAAAGCTGGTCCAAAAACAGAAGGATACCCTTATAGCCAATGAATCGGTAACTATTCTTCTGAACAATATGTTGCCAGCACATGTCGGTAGGATTGTGATCAAACTCCTTTAAAGTTCTCCTACTTACATATATTCACTTAATTGATTTATGCAGTCCAAGCCTATCTGACCACGTTGGAAAAATATGAACTTTACTATGAAGATTACACAATGGTGTCTGTCATGTTCGCTACCATCAGGAACTTTAATTTGGATCTGCCCACCTTGCGTGTTCTAAATGTGATCATAAACGAATTTGATAGAGTCGTAAGACCCATATAATCTGTGCCATCTCTTAGGAGTTTATACCTTATCTCTATGCAGTTATCCCATTACAAAAACGAATACATAGTGGAAAAGATAAAAATTGTGGGTTGTACATATATGGCTGCCTGTGGCTTGGAACTAAGTTCCTCTGAGGAACTAAATGAATCTAAAACTTATGATTCTGTTGTCAAGGAGGGTGAGCGATCATATTTCCAGTTATTTTGGGAGTACATGTCTATACTATTACAGTTAACCGTGCGCAACGCTATTTTTCGACCCACCACGGGCGAAGCCCGGCGGACTCTGTAAATGTAGAAGTCGTTTTTGTTCTAACTACCTTTGCCTTGGACCTGATGCGAACACTTTGGATGTGCAACAATGTCTATAAGAACATATCCCTTGATCGAGAAAAGTCCACTTGTGATATCAGTATTGGCATATCTTGTGGCGAGGTAATGGCCGGGGTGGTGGGTGCCTCACAGGTTCACTACGATATTTGGGGGAACGCAGTGAACATGGCCTCGCGCATGGACTCTACGGGTCTTGCCGGACATATACAAATCACCGAGGAGACAGCCGCCATCCTGCGCAACTTCGGCATAGAGTGCGAATACCGTGGTATGACATTCATCAAGGGGCGGGGCATTCTGCCAACTTATTTTGTGGGCATCACAGAAAACTACCAGTTCAAGTATAAGTCTATGATTGTCCAGTAAATTCGGAAGTTCTTTTTCTTCAGTATCAAAAGAAGATTAAGAGTAAACGTAATAAAAAAATTTTAAGTAAATAAAACAGTATACTGGGCTTACGCAATATCCGTTTGTCCGTATAAATGCAATTTTTTTCGACACCCCGAATATGGTATACATCTTGGTATATACCCTCAGTTTATGAAATGGTTTGTTCCCTAAAGTTGTAAAGTTCCGTTTAGCTAAAATAAATCACCAAAAATACAAAAAAAAAAAACAAAAAATACCAGCATGGAAAAAATACTGCATTTATATTTGTTGGTATCAATGTGCTCCAGAATTTTCCAAAACTCCTGTTAGTTAAAAAAAATAAGTTTTATTTCTTGAGCGCTAAATAAATGCAAGAAATAATCCTTAAAAAGTAATTTTTATGTATATAATCTAGACACGTTACGGTCCCTGATTAAACCTTTTGCATATACATATATAAAGGTCTTTACTAACCTAGCCAGTACTCTTACTCAATTCAGGGTCAATTTCAGGCATACACACGTGGCCAATTGTTGAGCTAATATAGCGCTGAGCAAATATAATCAGGACAAAACATTTTCCAGACTTCCCTCATGCGAACCACCCTCGTAGTGAAGGTTTCTGCATTGTAGAACGAATCCAAACATAGACACGTGTTGATAGGTAAATATTTTGCCAATGTGTGCGTTACACTTGCCAGAGAACGAAAAACTATTTGCACAAATCGTTGCAATACACAAAAAAGCAGTACCAGATAGGCAAACCAAAACAAAAGCTAGAAGGTTTCATCAATGACGCACTCAATTATTAATTTCGACTTCAGCTGGAAAGCCTTGATGCGGTTCGATTAAAAAGCATCCAAAAACCCAGTCCACTGGGACAACTCACCGTCAATTTAATGAGTTGTCAGAGAATTTCTCTTTGACACATGCGAAGGACAAATGCCAGGCACATTTAGCCAGTATATATCCTCCCAAAGGGGGTCTGAAAGTCCAACTGAACGCCCTGCCAATCAGCTGTAATTGAATGCGCGTTTAATTAGTAAAACTTACTTTGGTTAATTTCATGTTTCATCTCAAAATTCGCGCTAATTTCGCAATTAATGTGCAATATTGCGCATTCGCATTCATAAATGCTGAAATTGGCGAAAATGTTCACCGTTGTCACACCCTCCGCTGTCGAAGCTGTCGTGACGTGGCACTTGTCAAAAATCCAATTAGGCGACGTTTTCGACATTTGCATTGACAAATTTGCGAGCACTAATGAGATGGGAGGCGCCTCCTGGTAGGCGCCCCATGTGGTTTGCCAGGGCCTTGCAAATGTCCTCGATGCTAATGAGAAAGTGTTGTGCAATTGTGAATGTCCTTGGTAACAATAGGCAATACAAAACGAATGCGCATTGAACAAACCAAGTATGAATTCTGTTGTAGAAAGTTCTCGACTAGTTTATATCCTGCACGCACCCTAAAGTTACGCAATTCCAAAGAAACTTAATCTGTGTACGATATAGAGAACCTATACACTAAAAATATCAGATTTTTTTAAAAAAAACTACAATTTTAACCAATATGATGATAACATTCCATCAAACTCTATCAGATTTATTTTTTTCTTAATTGATTTTTCATCCTGTGGCATGGTTAATATGTACGAGATCATAAGACATAGAATTGGAAAGCTTGGGCGAGATATCTTTTATCGTATGGATTTTATGTGTATTTGGTTATTTCTTATTGAAATCTCTGTCACAATATATGAGTTCTTGAATTTAACTATATTATGTGTAATAAATATAATGTAATAACAATAAATATTTTCAATATTTCAATATTTATGATCTTATTAAGTAATCGTCCAGCCATCAGTTGGACACTTCGGCAATTAAAGCCAAAGTGGAAACAACAAGAAAAAGATGAAGACCTACTTTCTGTTGGATTGCAGAGAAGAATCGAAATATGCGCTGCATAAGATACAAATTGCATACATATTTAACAGGCTGACAACAGTGGAGGGAAGGAGAGGGGAATGGGAATCGACGAATGCCAAGACGTGCTAAATGGGCAACAGAAAGTTGCAATCAAAGGCAAAACTGCAAGATGTAAGCACTCTGCAGCTGCAGCAGCGCCGTCTGTGTCGCCTGTCTATCATTTGGTCAATCAGTGGCAATGCCACGCCCCACCGCTGCCTCCAGTGGTGCCCCCCGGACTGCAGTCATCCAGGCAGCTAAATGTTAAACGCCAGCCAGAGCGTGCAATTGCTTCAATGCTGACTGGGTAGGGCCAGGGGCAGGCAGCGGGCAGCGGGCAGCGGGCAGTGCGGCGAGCGGACGGGCTGCAGATGATTTGGTGGCATGGCGCGTGTCCAACGAGATGTACCCACTGTGCAACTGCTGCTGTCGAGCTGGCAAATTCGTTGGCATCTCTGGGCATCTTCTCTTTTGCTTTTTGGTCATAAACTTTGCTTACGTGACAACTTTAGTTTATTTCTTAAGTTGAACGGCGCGTTATGCTGCCAGGAGGCGGACTCGGCAAGCTGAAGGCAAGAAGCAGGACTTTTGCTCGACTGCTTGGACTGGCTGTCAGCAGGCTGGCGCTTTCGGCGACGACGTGTTGCTGTTGTAGTTGTCGCTATACAAAAAAAGAAACTGCATCAGCAGCCAGAAGGAAGCCAGCAATTTGTACCAATGAGCAGAACACATGGCCCGCAGGAACGTAGGGTTGTCTCGTCCTTGTGAGGAAGTATTAAACTTGAACAAAAGTACAAAAACGACCAGCAAGAAATTCAGAAACGGTTCAGAATTTATAAGTTATTTATATACATAGCTTATCTTCTTATACCTCATATATTTACTTCATTTGACATGCTGCCGTTTTGGGAAATGTTCTTTCGATTTACTTTTCAAATCGCAAGAGATTGCGCTCTGAAAACCGCAAAATCTTAGCGATTTGAATTACGATCTTTTGATCAATCGAATTAAAAGATGTTGTTTTACTATTGCCATAAATAAATTTATATTTAAATGTATTATTTATTCTGGTCTGTAAATGAATATATTAGCTATATTATATTATCTATATATATATTATCGATATGTATTCATTGAAAAACTAAACTTAATTTAGTTTTTCAATGAATATGTGTTGAAATACTGGCGACATATGTATGTATGTGCCCCTATTCATTTGATACTCTTCCCCTTGCTGAGGCACAGCTGGGTCTTCGCTGGGAAAGCTCTTTATAGGTAAAGAAGAAGCAGGGAAAAACGTTTATACGTACGAGTATAACCTAGATTTGTTATGACATAAAATTATTACGAAAAATGGTTATTACCCCGTTTACGTTTGAGTGAACGCATTTGTACGTGTTGACAATTTGTTAGCTTAGATAATGCTACAGTTGCAACAACAAGAACAACAGCAGCAACAGCAACAATGCCTCAGGCAGCTGGAAAATCAAAAAAAAAAAACAAGAAAAAAAAGGAAAAGGGACAAAAAGAAAGTCATCATCATTGCGTGCCTGTATCTTTGCTCTGCTCTACTTTGCTTTTCGTTTTCTTTGCTTTTTGCCATGACAATTTTATAAAATTCGCTTTGGCTTTGCAAGGGTTAGCCACACACACACACACACACACACACACACACATACCACACACACACTCGCAGCGGGTGTGACAGTTGGTCTGTGCGTGTCACACGCCTGTCATTTTGGTTGCCACGCCCCCATCAGCGCCTCCACATTGCCGTTGACATGTCGGAATTTTAAAATTCTTTCGTCGCATTTCGTTGGCATGGAAATTGTCAAAGTTTAAAGCTGCCTGCCAGGCGTTTTTCTTCGTTTTGCTCTGATTGCCAAAGCTGCCAGCTGTTGCCAGCGTTTAGCGCCCAGCGATCCCAGGCCCCAAACTCCGACTCAAATCCCAACCGGATCCCAATCCTCCACAACTGGGCGCCAATTTTATTGTCACGCTGATTGTCACAATCAGTGGTATTTGCCTTTGACCAAAGTAAGCTTCATTGTTTGGAGTTCTTTCGATTTCATTCTCTTTTTTTGCTTTTCGGTGCCAGTTGGTTTACTGTTTGGCCAAAATTGGCAGCATTTGTACAAATTTTTGGTCGAGTTTCAAGTTTTTAAATAAATTTGGTTATGGTTATGCGAACTGAATGGGCAACAAGAAACAGAATCGCCATTAAACTAGATCTAAAATCTGTCGTCAAACGAATTGAGTTTAATTGGCGGTTGGTTTGGTTTGGATTCGTTTGGATTCGTTTGCTTTGCTGAACTGCATGCCAATGAGATTAAATAATAGGGGAAGGAAATAAGGTTTTTCCAAAAATTATTAGAACAAAACAACTAAAAACGTTAAAGTTGGCCGTACCCGACAGCAGAATACTCTGTTTCAAGTCTGGTATAATTAATTTATCTGTAGGGTGGGAAGATTCTATCTGTACAGGTGTGGGAGATATAGGTTTTCCTCATTTTCAGGGGAGCGGGTTGGGGTTACAAAAATATTTTGATGCAGATTTGTCAAGCGGTTGAACAGTAGTCTGTATTTTAAATTTAGTGACTCTAGCTATAAAACTGTAGGAGATATACCCATGTCAATAACGAGTTTAGGGAAAGAGAGTATACTTATAAAATAATATTTGTTCTTGAATCTAGACTTCCATTTTATTTTACTTAACATTTTATACAGATTCTGCCTTTAAATGATGAATTACTAATTATTAATGCTCCAAAACTATCGATGTCACTATCGATAGTATGGGTGTTAAATGATCGATTGTCAAAATCGGTTGTTTGCCTCTATTAATAGTTTTATCTTCTTACTGAATTTCGTGATTGAAATCTACAACTTAAATGAATAATTAATACAAAAGAATTTAATTAAATTGAAACTTTCTTGAATATTTTAAAAGTTTTATGGAATTTGAATTTCCTGATAGATTTTCGAGTATATTGCGGCGTACAGAAAATTATCCAATTCTGAAATTGCGAGAATACAATTGATAGCAGCGAAAAATTGAGTTATATCGATACTATCGATAGGTGGCATCGATTGTTTTGCAGAGTTGTTTTTAGAGTCATCACATTTGTGGTCATAGACAGAGTAAATAATGTAATAGTATGAATCTTAAAATATAGTTCAGAACAACAATTTCCAGGGTACATAATGCATAAGTGCTCCTATATGAATAATTTCCTTAATTCCCCAACCTTTTAGTGCATTTCATATTCAGTCCGCCGCACAATGAAAGTTGCCTAGTTTGAAAACTTGAACACGCAGCAGCCGTCGCCTGAGAGCAAACAAAACTCAAAACCACTCGCATATACAGATACAAACACACACCCACATACACACTCACACACACACACACACACTCAAACGCACAACAGCAGCGTAATGCGTACTATCCTGAGGGTATTGAATTAATGTCAAATTAGACTTCAAAATGCGTGTAAATTTCACGCGCGGTTACAAATGAGAATTATATACGAGTACGAGTACGAGTACGAGAATCTAGCATCAGCAAAAAAACCTCAAACCGCAGAAATAAACAACAGCAACAGCAATATCAACGGCAAACAAATTATAAACCCACAGGGATAACGGAGAGCTGCTATGAAGTGCCTGTCTCTGGGTCTGGGTCTGCCCCCCTCTCTGCCCGCCATTCATAATCTCACCCACATTCGGTAGCCTTGGGCCAACTTCTGAGTTCTTCACTTACAACAATGTTCTTGTTGCACACATTTAATTCCCCAACTACCAAAACACGACTCCATTAGTGGCGCAGGCAAATTCCTCTGCAGTTTTTAAGTGTTACCTTTTGGTTTTTTCTGCGTGCCTGGCGATTTGGGAGACGCTCATTACGACGAGTAAGTATAATCAGCAGAAAAGCCTGTCTGCCAGGAAGATGTGGAGCTCTAGTCGAGATCTAGTACTCCATCTGCCTTCCTCCTCTAACAACAAAACTGCAAAACTGAGGCGTATATTTGAACGTCCTACACCGCATGTGAAGTAGCTTAAGTCTACACGATGAAGTTACTTCATGAAGCTTTGAGCAAAACTATATAATCAGCTGTGAAGCCTACTCGTGGCTTTTATTTGATTACCTTTGTTTACTTGCAAGCTGCGATTTTATTTGAATTTGAATTTGAATATGCTGTAATTCAATCCAAATATGCAGTCATTACATGAAAGAAACGACACTAACTTTAAACAATCTAACAATATGTTAAATGTAGATTCTTCGTATGCAGACATGCTGACTTAAGCTGCAACTTTAAATAGCAATTAATAGAAATAAACATCATGAAATGACTTCATCGCGTAAACCCAGCTTTGCACACCTCCGTTGTCTGTGCGTTGATTAAGCTACAGACAAAGTCTGTAGAGAAACGGAGTGTGTTTTGAGTGCCACTTTCATTGCGGGATTAGTAGGCGAATAGGTAATGGAAAACGAGCTGGGTAAGTGCGCATAATACATATGTAATCTCTAAGTTTATTTTGTGTTCACACTAGACTTAATACAGAGAAAATTGATTTTGATTTCTAGGAAGTTATGTGTAGGAACAAATTTGACTAAATTGTTAAAATTAATTTTGATTTTTAAGAAGATATGTGTAGATATTTTCTTGAATATTTTTCATCAGTTTTATTTTATTTTGATTAGCTATGGCTGCCAGGGACTTCAGCTAGTGATGTTTGGCTGGAATTATAAACATTTAATAATCATTAAATGTATTTATCGTGGATGAGGAGATGAATGAAAAGATTATTTATTCCTTACAACTAGTATACTTATGAATATTTTTAGAAAGACTACGAATTGTACCAGACATTAAAGCGCGCGCTGCAGAGAGAGAGAGAGATAATGCGTCGATTAATTCTTCTCTTCTTCTTATGCCCCACAACCTCATACAGGGTTGTGTTTTTAATCAAGGCTAGTACGTAGCTCGGTTTTTGACTAATCGAAAGCTTCGATGCGCCACATATTATTTACAGGGACTGTTATGTATTGTATTATGGAATTAACAATGTGTGTATTTGTCCTTGTGCTGTATTTTAATTTATCCTAATTTTAATTATTATTAAATACATTTTTTACTATTTAAATTACTTAATTACATAGTTTTGGTTATTTACTATTGTACAATTCTTTAGATGGAATTTTGAGGTTGCTTAAATAAGTTAAGTATGTTGGATTTATAGGTGAATTTCTTAATAGTTGTGTGAAAAACTTCTTAAAATCGTTTTCAGCTTTTCCAACAGACAATAATCTCTGATCTTAACTCCCAATTGTGTGTCGCTGTGTACTCCAATGCGTATGTGTAATGTGACTTCAATAAATATTTATAGAATGCCAAAACGGCCTCAGACAAAGGAGAAGCGACAACAAAATCAATGTCTTGAAGATCAAAATAAAGAGATATTAAACAGCCAGATAGAGAAAATGGAGTGTGGAATGGTGAGGAGGAGCTGGGCGGGTAAGCTGCCACAATCAGCAGTGAGTTGAATGACAACGTTGTCCCAAAACGAAGACATTTGAGAATAAGCAATGGCGGAGAGGGTGAGAAATGCAGCTGTCTCTCATATGTGTGTGGGGGTGTGTATCTGTGTGGTGGATGTGTGTGCCGCTTGGAGAGCTGCAAATGCGCTTTCAGTTGATTAAATTAAATCGCTAAAGCAGCCAGAGTTGCAGCTATGAAAAATGCAGCCAAGCTCCCCAAGGAGCTGCCCGGAGGGAGGGGCGTGGCTGCGGCCAATGTACTCAGCGTAATGGCGACAAAGTCGCAGCGAAACCGACGAAGACGACGACCGCAAAGTATTTACCTATTTTCTTTCTTTTTTTTGGCTGCCTGCCTGCTATATGAAGACGTCGTCAACAGCATCTCCACCTGCATCCCAATTGTCAGACACACACACACACAGTCGCACACACACAATGCAAGCTGCACTTCCGTTTCCTGCTGCTTTGGTCTTGCTTTTGCTTTGGCCTCAGCTCTGCGCTTCATTTCAAGTATGTTTCCTGCTTGCCATGCCTCCTCCAACCCCTTTTAAACAATAACTTATCGAGGAAAAGTCGATTCCCCCTGCCTCCAAAAGGTCCGTCCGGTCTGTCCTGGGGTTGCAAGTGCGCTGGCTGGCTTTTGAGTTAGTCTTCAGGTTTCGCTTCGCCAGCATCGTGGGATTAGAGATTTTTGTCAATGAAGGTAATTTGCGGAAGATTTTGTCTAGAATTTCAATTAGATTGACATTTTCTTATGCTGCTTATACGGATGTTCGTTCTTTTCTTGTTTGCCGCAGCTTGCGCACAGTAAAAATATATTTTATTTTCCAAATAGGAAAAAAAAAACGAAGGAAATCTTCAAATTGGGGCTTGCAAGTTGCTGGTTCGGCAAAACCGCTTTATGGGATTTCATTTGCTTTACTTTTTATGATTGCTGCGCAAGTTGCGTAATTAATTTTGGGGATTAGTTTTTTGTTTGGTTTCGTTAATAGGTCGAATGGAAGGAATCGACGTAAATGCTCGCATTTCATCTGCATTAGCCAAGTTATCTCTGTGACCCACATGCCAACCCATAACCCATTACACATACATGTAGGCTAATTAAACAGGCTTACTCATACTTTTCCTATAAGCACGTTTATGGCAGCCTGCAACTGTGTGGCAAGTCCCCATTGGTGGCAACCTGTGGGCAAACAAACACAGTTGCTACAGAGTTAACCAGGAACCAGAAACCGGCAGCAACTGAGCCACTTAATGCAAGATGCAAATGACTTTATTAACTTTGGCCATAACGCAATCAACAACTTGCAAATGCCAAGCGATAAAGCCCAGCACCAGGAGCAAGCCCAGGACCAGCGCCAGAACCAGGACTCCCCAGAACCAATTCGTTCTCATCCACAAGGCAAAGGACGAAGCAACACAAGGAGAATCGGCAAACGAGGCCCGTCTCATAATGCAATGGCTGCCATAAGCCGCGAGGATTATCAGTTGGCAAAATTAATGCTAATTACTTGAAAAATATATGAGCGACATTTGTCGGGTTGGGTTCGTGAGGGGCAGGGGCGGTATGTCCATCGAAATGCCAAGGAAGAAAAAGATTGCGAATGCCCTGCAAGCGTTTTGTTGCATATCCGTTGTGCCAAAGAAAAATGCATAAAATATGAAACAAATGCGGTGCGGACATGACAGTCAAATGCAAAAAACACTCGGAACAGTGGGTTTGAAATGATATTTGAATATGGCAGCGAGTGCTCAAAGAATGTAGCTGTTGTATACAAAAATAAAGATTTTCTTTCAATTAGCATTTCCATATCAATTTTGGTTAAGTCCAGCAACAGTTTTATTTGTTTTTTGTAGGATGACGTTATAGGTTACCGCATTTGTTGCAATTTTCAGCTCTAATATAAATTATGACCATACACAAGTTTTACAAAAACATTTAAAGTGTATCAACCCATTTGTTCCCTTTTGTTTCAAATTATAATAAATAAAATTCATAAAAATTTGCTAATAATTATTAAGTTTTTTTTATAATATTTTTATTATTTTATTGAAGTGAAGTGTTCTGGAATCAATTCTCTTACCAATGTATATTAATAAATAATTAAAAGATAAAATTCTTAGAACGATTTTATCCACTTGATTATGTTATAGACGACTTCAAATTTTATTCGCATTTTTGTCAATTTATATAACTTCAAGTATTATATTCACTTTCGACAGGATGTTGCGAAAGTAAACCATTCTTAATGTTCCCATTTTCACATTTTTGTATGAAACTTGCGGATTTAATTCACCTGCCCTTAAGCTAGAATCGGTTTCACAAAGTCAGGGGCAATATAAATTCTCTTCTACAGTATCTTTGAGAAAGTGAGAATGGGAACAGGTGTGTACGAGTATATGATAATTATACCATCTAAAATATATACATTTTTTTGTTGCTACTGTTGTATTTGTGCCCAAGGTGCTTCCAGGCGCATCCGCGCTCATAATGAATAATCATAAAAATTGCATAAATTATGTGCCGACGCCGTCTTGCTTAACGCCTCCGGTGGCAAGCGGCAGACGCGGTCTGTGGGGTGGGTAGGGGTTGCGGTAGGTGGCGTGGTTAGGGCCAAGTGGGTGCACGGCACAAATGAAATGCAGAAATGTAAATCTAAAATAATTTACGCGTCTTTGTTGACTGCAGTTGCCGCTGCGTTGTTGCGACTTAGCCCTGGCTATAAAAACCTGCCGCTGCTTTCTGTTTCCTTTCCCCCGAGCAGCTACCCGGCACCCGACGCATCGCCCAACCCCTTTGGCTGCTTTTTACATGGCTCTTTGTTTTTTTCTTCTTTTTCGTGTGGCGGCCATAACTGTTGCCACTGTTGCAACAAAATGGCGTCATCGCATTGCCGTTGCCGTTGCCGTAGCCGTTGCTAGATTACTTGGTTGTTGCTGGGCGCTTTGGTTAGTTGTCTGGATGGGTGTTTAGTGAAAGGACGAGTACGAGGAGATATGCGCCCTGGTCTGCATTTACATTTATGGCTTGGAATAATCCATTATCAGGCATTTTGCAGGTTGCCTAGGCGAATAATGCACACAAATAGTCCCGCATCTACCTCTCATACACGAGCCGAGGGCAGTTAAGCCCTTGGCTTTAGTTTAAAAGTGGCTTGGACTCGCCAGATTAATTTGCCCAAGCTGGCTAACAGGAATTAAGATATTGTACATTTTTCAAGTGAGCATATGGGAATGTGCGTTCAGAATAAACAACAATTAAGAATGCTCGACAGGGGGATGCCTTGTAACAAGTTCTACAATAAGAGGCGGGATTTATATGAGTATAGTTTATGATGAACTATAAAAAATATGCAGAGTCTCTTGATACAAATCATAAATATCCCACTTAACTTCATGTTAACTATTCAAAACATTGACAGCAATCTCCAAAGCAATTTAATCAACAGACCACAATTTAAAATGATCGCTGTTGATAAAGCTTTAAATAAATAAACAGATAATTGTTTAATTAATACCAATACTTGGCATCAATCAAAATCGGTCTCAGATAAATGAAACATCTAAATAGGCAGAGGGAAAATATTTGCAATTAGAGTAGGCAGAGGAAACCGGAGAGAGCCAATGGCCAGACAAATGGAGTGTCAATTAAAAGTTAAATTAATTTGCAATACACACGCGCATGCACAACCAAAGGAAGCCAGACACACACAGTAGTAATAGGCAATCAAACAAACAATATCAGGGAGAATGAGACAGGGAAAGAGGAGAAGTAGAGGGAGAGAAAACCGAGTAACAAGCACAAAAATCAAGATACAATTTGTATAATTAGCAAACTGAAATTTATTTACCCTTAAAAAATGCACATATTTCAAATGGGTACAAGCTTATTAGAGCTGGAAAACTATCGATGCCACTATCGATATTATCCGTAAGTAAATTTAAAAAACTTTAGAGGTTTAACTTTTTTGATATTTTAACTCAATATATACAAAACCGTTATGTTGGCTTATGCACCGATTGATCTAAAATTTTGACACAATATGCAGTTCGCTTCTAGGATTCTATTGATTTATTTTTCGCATCAATAACATACCAAGGATTGCGCTAAAAAATTCCCATGAATAATTTCAAATAAAGTCAGTTCAGAGCACGGGACTTTAGAAAATCTGCCCCCACGGGTGGACCGGAAATGGTCTAAAGGTCAAATGTGTGAGACAAGGTTTTTGATAGTTTGGTTTCTAAGTTCTACATACGATATTAAAACAAGTAAGAATGATATAGTCGAGTACAAAACTCCATGTACCCAGGTCGAAAATTTTCGATCGCATCTTCGTACACTCACGCCACAGCGCAAGCGAGCATTTTAAATGGTGGCGGTGCTGCTTCTTCCAACCGCGCTGCAGCACTGAATCTTGTTTGTAGAATAACTTCCGTGTTTATTATTCGATCGACTTGAAATTTAGACAGTAGATTGGGAGTGACTAAAGTATTGTACATGCCAAATCCTAAATCTATATCTTGACAATTGTTACTGTAAAACGGGTTTTATCGAATAGCGGGGGAATGGTGGGAACATCTCAAATCTAAAATAAATCAAATCAAATGTATACTTGATGATTGTACATAATACTAATAAGAAAACCACACATTTAAGAACTATCTACTACTAGAAAATGAAGAGCGCATCATCGATGCTATCGATATCCGATTTATGTACGTTGTGCGGAAGATTTAAGAACGCAATTATAATAAGTTAGGACCCTCTCCTATTCCTGTTATTATTTGCTATGCAAACTTGGTTATATAGTCTTTATACCATATGCCAGTGTGTATTCTGAAAAGTGAACAAGCTCATGCCAAAGTGAGACAAATCCTATGAGAGATTTGCGTAATTATTTTAATTGTTTAATGTCATGCGGTCAGGTCTCTAACAGTGTGGGTATGTGCTAATATATGAGTCCTTGTGCGTGTGTGTGTGCCTCACAAATCTGTGCAGGGCGAGTGAGGAGCTACACGTGTTCCAAGTGACGGGGAGCTGGGGAGAGAGGTTGGACTGACGATAAAACAAATTGCGTTCCACTTGCGTTTGTTTGTTTGTCTGTTTTTAATGATTAATGAGCCAGGTGGCTGGCACGCCTCGCATTAGAGGTGGGCACTTCTTCTTGCCATGTAAGTTGACACTTGCGGTTTTGCCGCACACATGTCCAGAACAAGAGGCAACACCAACACCAGCAACAGCACACACAACACTCACAACAATTGGGGCAACCAGCATAAATAGTTGAAAAACTTTCAAACAAAACAAAGCCCTAATGAGTTGCCATTAGGGGAATACTACCTGCGGATTCTCAGGTGAGAAACACGAGCACATGGCTGAGTAGTTGCCTTATACATAGCTTGATTTGCTTTTGTTTGTTTGATTGTTTGCCATGTTTAATGTCTTTAACTAATTAGTTGGGGCAGGTAAGAAGCTGTTTCCGCTTCCGCTAAGCTGGCTATACAGGAAAAAAGTCACGATTGTAATTGAATTGCACACAGTTCTCAAAGTATTGTAAGAGATATTATAAGTTGAGGTAGCTGAACCACAACGCTTGTAGTAATATTTTTGGAAGGACGAGAGACCTACAAGCCAGTGTTAAAATAATCAAATGAACTATCGACAGTATCGATGATTTTTTGAGCCACTATCGATTATTTCACTGACTTATGCCTTATTTATATCTTTATTTTATCAGTAAATGCAAACATTCTTCACATTGGATTGCTTTGAGGCTACTACACACATGCAATGCTTATGAAATATGGTCATAAGCAATTAGAACCAGGCCTAATAGCTAACCAAGTACGGCCTTGGCCTGCCTAATGTTAAAATAAAATGCACAATTATAATTGCACTTTAAAGTTGAGTTTTGTTCTCATTTGGCTGCGAAATTAATTATCAGAGAAACTCATTGGGCGAAAAATATAAATATTATGTGGAAAAATAAACGCCGAGAACTTTGGTAAAATGTCGAATATTTTCACAATCCAACGCACGGATACACACACACACACACACACAGTCGCACACACACACACACACACACACACACACTCACATGTGCCCACAAAAGGCACATGCGTTGGCATGTCCTTGACTAGCTTTTTATTGTGGGCGCTTGGCTAGAGGCTCTAGGAGCAGGGTCCGGAGCAGGAGCAGGAGCTGCTTTTTGACTTGGTACGGGCTGTTGGGTTGTCAATCATGCAAAAACTGCAACCGCCGCATAACCGCTGGTTTATAATAGCTTGTCGGCCAGGACCAGAGCCAGAGCCAGAGCCAGAAGCAGAACCAGAACCAGGAGCAGCCAGCGTGCTGAGACGGGGAACAGGAGAGGAGGCAGCTACTCTACGTTGGCTGTTGCCTGGTTTCGGCAAAAGCTTTTCAAACTTTTTAATTATGCAGCAAACAGAAAACTTTGTGGTAATTTCGTTGCAACAGTTGGCCCGGACACAAGGATGAAGGACCGACGGCAACGTCAACGTCAGCAGCAGCAGCAACAGCAACAGCAGCAGCAGAAAATTGCAGCCTGGCCAGGTTGACTAATTGAGTTAAGCGTGGGGCAACAGGAATCGCGTTGGGCGTCCTCTTGCCTTTTGGAAATAATAATTTGCCAACAATTTTAAAGTGCATCAATCATAATTAGTGACCGGCATGTAGTATTTGTACGTGGTTGTGTGTAAGTGTGTGTGTGTGCTTATACGCGTACAGGAGCAGGACGAAAACGAGGTCGAGCAATTGCCAAACGCAATGAAATTGTGTCAAATTGCTGGAATGTTTTCCATAAAGTGGGATATTTGAAAATTATTTGTTTAATTAGCATTTATTGCATATTTGAATATGAATTTCATTTCAACTGACCGAGTTTACTCTTTTATGAGCTGCGTAAATTTCAAAGTAAGCTACAACATAATTTGAAAAGTTTTTTCTGATTGATTGCAATATAATCAATAATATCAAAATCTTAAATAAATATTATTATTTGCTTTCAAATGCTGCATGTTAGATATTAGATTTATTCTACTATAAGCATGCTACATAGAGATGGAAGCTTATTCGGAGAAAAAGATAAACAAAAAATGTTCAAATTCTGTCGAAATGAGACCTCAATTTGAATTTTCTGATTGCATTACTAGCTCTCTCTTTGAAAATCTGCTTCTTTTAAAGATTAGTGCAGGTATCCGAAAATAATAACAGATGCAGAAAAATCAACAAACATATTTATTTATTTATTTACGAAGGCAAATCAAAACTGTACTATGCTGTACAAATCTGTGCAAATGTATGTAACAGGCTGAAGGAGACATCTCCGACCCTATGAAATATATATATTCTTGATCAGTATCAAAAGCGATTTTGATTTGGCCATGTCCGTCTGTCCGTCCGTATGTATGGGCGCAGGTCAAGTTTATTTTAGATCCGAGATATTCCCCCATTCCCTCGCTATTCGATAAAAACCGTTTTACAGTAAAAATACTGTCTAAATTTCAAGTCGATCGGATGTCAAACACGGAAGTTATTCAACAAACAAGATTCAGTACTGCAGCGCGGGGGGAAGAAGCAGCACCACCACCATTTAAAATGTCTCGCTTGCGCTGTCATTCGTACGTGTGCGTCTTTGTGTATGTGTGTGTAAGTGTACGACGATGCGATCGGAAATTTTTGACTGGGTACAGGGGGTTTCGTAGTTGGGTATACTCAACTATAGCATTCTTACTTGTTTATAACATAGATTTATGGAAAAATTTTGCAAGCCTACACGAAATTACATTTGAATTTAATAACAACACCAAAAAGTCGGGGGAATTCTGCTATTCCCTATTCACAGGTAAGAATTGTTGGTGGGGTTATTAAAGCCAATAGCTATATTGTAAAGAGTTAGTCAAAAAGAAACAACTTACTGAATTGAAGATTAATTTAATTCTACAATAGGAACTAGATCTCCAACCCGATGGTTAAAGCATTAACAAAGCAATCTAATTGCTTTTGTTAATGATTAAGTTTTGTAGCCAGTCCGGCAAGCTGTGTCCCAATTCACAGCTGGGATGGTGACGAGATTTCAGTAGGGAAAGAAGGATCTTGGAACAGGGTAAGGATAGGATAAAAATAATATAGTTATACACTATGACATAGAGTGGGAAATCTCAGACCCAATGGGGGGGGAGGATTATTAGTCACTCTGCAAGCTGTGTTATTCAATTAGTTCATAGCACATATTAGAAAGAATTCGAACGGGACTGGGTTTCGAAACACGGGATGGTTAAGTCGGGCTGGAGCGAAATCAAGATCGAAATATGTAACTTTATCCAATCTCTAATCGTTCGGTTTCAAATTTCTCGTTTCCAAGCAAGTTGCGCAAGTTATTGCATACGATGAAATTTGTACTATAAAGCGTGCAAGAATTTCATTGTCTAACAAACGCTTAACGTGCGTTAGTAAGTATGCAGTGTTGAATACACTGTGCTGTGTTAAGTAACCACATGAATCCCAAAGAACTTGGGCTGTGCCCTTTCATACTCGCATGAAAACTAATTACATTACCAGCTTCAGCTGCTCCTTGAAGAACAGGAGCAGGAGCTGTCAGAGCCACGGCTGGATGGCTTTATGTTGTGCCTGCTGTGTGTTGCCGCTGCTGGTGTTTTCCATTTACTGTTGCTAGTTTGGCTCAATTGACGTCGTCGTTCATCATTTAATTGAGTTCTTAAGCATTTTGCATGTGGCACGCATTAGCGCAGCCAAGCGCACATCCCGCACATCCACAACCCGCTGACATGGCCGGGAGCAGCGGCAAAAGTATCTCAATTATGAGCTGCTGAGCTGTGTCGCTAAGCGACAAGCAGATGAAGATGCAGATGTAGAACGGGGCAGCAGATGCAGATGCAGATGCATTGATTCCAACCGGCGTCTGCTTCGATATGCTTGTTGGCATTGCCAGTGTTGCATAACGACAGTGGGCCACAGACAGATGACAGCGTTTTGCAATCAAACGTATTTCCGTTACTTCCTCCTGTGGATTGCCCGCCCGCCCACAGTTGTTCAAATAAGCGAGAAAATGCTCCATTTAGCACACAGCCTCCACTGCTCCCCTCCGCCAACAAGTATCCGTTCTCCAACGCAACGCCCTCCTCAGATAATCGCCACACATCTCCTGTTACACCAGAGCTGCACACGACTAGCCCATATTGTCCGTCTTTTCTTGTCGTCCAGTTGAACTTAAGTACAATTTGGTCATTCGGCTCGTTCGCTAGCCCTTCCCCTTCCCCTTTTCCTTTCCCTTCCCATTCATGCATATTGATAATCTGAAACGCTTGAATGCTCATTTACTCAACTTGAAAGGTAGCCCGAGCAGTCAACCCCCGGACCCATCCTGACCCAACTCGGACTTTTTAATCATGCGTGGGCGGTCAGTTCGAGCCGTGTCTTCGTTTTCATTTTGCCGTTTGATGTAGGGACTTGGCTTCAGTTCATCCTCATGGCCTCAGCTCCTTCTCACCCATTCCATGAGCGAGTGTATGAGTGTTCATTTTGGGGCTCAATCGTTTATAGGCTTCGTCCTGCATCCTGCTCTCGCTCTTGCTCCCTTATAGGGCCAGGGCCAGGGCCAGGCGCAGGCACTTTTCCAATCAACTTGAGTATGTGTCCTTTGCCAGCCTGCTGGCGGCCTTTTTCCTGCTGACTTCGTGCCGATTTAATATTTTTCATTTGAAAAATAGATATTTTTTAATGCCCTTTATTAAATCGGCTTAGATTTATTGTACATGTTCATATTTCATATTTTTATATGTATTTGCCATGTGTGTGCGTGTGCGTGTGTGTGTGTGTGTGTGTATGACAGTTAAGCCCTTTTCTTTGCAGCTTTGCTGCGATGGTAAAATTCGTTTATGGATCTTAAAGCAAATTTTGTGCATTTAATAAGATTTATTATTTTACGGGCCGCATCAGCAAAATGGCAACGTCAGGGTCTGAGGTCTTAGACAACTTTAAATTGCTTTTGCCAGAGAGTGGGCCCGAGGACACGAGCTAATCTCATGAATAGGATAAGCTTATATCAAGTTAAAGGATCCTACACTGATTGCATATGTTTGGCATGGCAATCGAAGTGGTTTCTTCAGGTGACATCTTCGTTAGCCATTGTCGATTGTCATCTTTTTCACTACTATTTGAGCACAGCCTGCCCATTCTATATCATCTCATCCAAAAACACCTCACCTGTTGTTTATTAGCTGTACTTAGCAGCAGCGGTAAAACCACAGGTACACGCAAAAAGCATTTCAACTTTACCTACTGCCAAGTTGTAGCCTTATGTATGACACCTAGCTGCTTACCAAAAATGTACTCCGAAACACTCAACTGGAATGGGGGGAAAACATGGAAAAGTTTTACAGAATGGTGATGAAAACATGTGAAATATTTTTGACTCTATTTATGCAATAAAACTTTACAAGTATTGTGATGATGTGAACAAAATGCTACAACATTTTTAAAGAGCTCTCAGGTTTTAGCTACAATTTCAGGAATAATAGCAAGTTTACAGAATTTAAATTTAAATTGAATTTTAATTATATATTTGTTGTTCCGATGATTGAAGGTAATTTAAAACATTATCTCACATTTCTGTTAGCAATTCAATTTATTAATATTTTTATTATTAATATTTGCTTCCAGTTCTTAGCTTAAATTTCAGTAACAATAGCAAGTTTACAGAATTTTAATTTAAATTGTATTTTATTTATTTGTTTGTTGTTCCGATGATTGAATGTAATTTAATTTCAGCTAACAAATCAATTTATTAATATTGTAATTAAAAACTCGCAATTTGAGCGACATTATAATAACAAATAATTCGTTGGCATTAGAGATAAACGGCAAATTGATGAGACCATTAAAAACATGCTAAACATATTTAGGAAAACCAGTTTGCGAGCATAAAGTGAATAGGCTTGTGAATGAGCACTCGAAGATGTGAATACCAGTGTGAGTGCTCCTGTGTCGCATCAATCAAGCTACAAGGACAACCTCTGTGTGTCCTTAACTGCCAATGAAAATGTGCATTAAAAAGTCGTAACCAAAGTTTGCGCAGGCATGCGAACATTTTGTTTTTGGTTTTGTGCAAATAATTGCACATGGCTGGACAGCTGCAGTCGCAGGAGGCACTCAGGAATCCTTTGACCCGGCATCCTAGGCTCTTCGGTCAGCTGCGAGCAATTAGACGCATTGTGGGGCCTTTCAACATGATTAGATTTCAATTTTGGCCAGCATATGCACAAAAATACTTATGTAGATGGTAAAATGTTGGTTTTCTCGTTATAAGGCCTGACGGTAGGCAATGTAAATCCTTGAAGCCGCTACACGAGATACATTTATGGCAAGGACCTGTGCAAAGTGTAGAGCATCGCTTGGCTCTAGAACAACGAACACAAAAGTTCCACATGTTTAAGTTTAATGCTCATAAATGAAAACCAAACCATACCGAGCAGGAAGTGTTGTAATTCGCACTTTGCCACACACAAACTAGCACACACGCACACGCACAAACACAACCACACAACGTTTAACATGTCGTATGCATAATATGAAACCCCGGCCATGTTTCGGCAGAACTGATAGAACTGAGCGGGTGGAAAGGATACGCCGGTTTTGTTGGCTACGCACAAAATTTTGCTTGGTTGCCTTGGTTTTAATTGTGGTTATCACTGTTGGCTCATAACTGAAAAATATGCAGGATACAAACGGTTTATGGGGCATTATTGGACAGATTTGAGAAAGGAGGGCGCCTATCCTATGCAAGTCATGTAATTTGGCCAACATTTTCATGAACAATTAAAAACACTTTCGAGCCGTTTATTTTCGCTTAGATCCGAGCTGTGGCATCCCAGGCTCATAAAACGCTGCCTCTGGCTATTGCTGAACAATTTTGTGGTTTCGGATTCAAGTTATTGGCATTTTTATAGCCTGTCCTCGAAAGGTGAATGGATCTAAGTCTGTGGTCCGGGAATCAGTAAATTGGTTTATAAGTTTCAAGGGCTATTTTATGCGCCGTAAAACTTTTTAGTTATGCGTTATTTTAAGCACAATCTAGATATTATCCAAGAGCACTAAAGTCTCTTTTGGCTGTCAATAAAAATCTGAAATATCTTATATGGAAGATATTTTGCTTGTGTATTTATTGGCCCATTCAATAATCGACAATGTAAATAAATTAATTTGCACAGTTCCAATTCACACTACGCGACGTTTCTTGTCGATCACAAAGCAATATTCATATATTGAGCAAACATTTTTATTGCCAGAGAAAACCAATTAAAAACGTCCTGCGGCAACATTCGAAATGCGTCCTGTTTTGGCCATAACTGATAAAAGATCCGATTAGGTAAGCATCTATATATTTACATACCCGTAGATACATATTGATGGTCCTGCATGCGGCAACCTACTCAGGCACAACTCATATTTAACTATCCCCTGCCCCGTGTGCAACCCAAAAACTAATTGAATTTTTATGGGAAGCCAAGAGGAAATCCTTTACTCGAATTGCTTTTAGGCAGCAACGAGCCATTTGAAATTAATTAATAAAATTTGCTGAAAACTATTACGAATACTTTCAAGAAAAGATATGCCTTGACAAACAAACCGTAGCCGTATCTCCAAGGAGACTTTTTACAATTTGGTCAAGAAGTTGCGTACACACGTGACATGTGTGTGTGTGTCTGTGTGTGTGGGTGTGGGTGTGTGTGAGTGTGCGTGTGTGGTTGGGAGCAGTTTCTGGGCCGCATAAACCACATGCACCACACATCAACTAATGGCAAACTGGCTGTGAAGAAAAGCCAAGCCAAACAACAAATACTTCAATAAACGAAATTAAATATTTGTGCATCAAATGAAAATTTCAAGGAAACCATCAGAAAAATTCCACATTTCTTTTGCCACATGGACAACAAATTTAATAATTGCCGCAATCGGTTTCATGCCAGCAAATATTTTAGCAAATACGAATAAATACAAATATAAGTCCACTATCGAATTGGAATTTTTCATGCCTGTTAAAAATTGCCATTTGCTGAATTGACTGCTGCATTTTGTAAAGCAACTTGAAACTGAGTATTTCGATTAGCAATTGTTTGACTTTTGACTTGAACTCCTTGCCTGGAGTTCCAGGACCTTGAAAGGCAAAGTTTTTCGTCAACGCCGACGCCGTCGCTCATTAAGCGTTAATTAGACATTTGACGTTCTTGACCTATGTTTAACTTTTGCTAAGCATCGCCGCTGGCAAGGATCCAACACCTATTTGATGTCGCCCAGTCCTTGCGCTGGCTGAGGCGACTGAAGTGAATCTACCTAATTAGGCGCAAATTTAATTAATATTACATGAATTATTTGTCCATTTGAGATCTTAAACAATACTCAATTCGTAGTCACAGATTTTTAACATCGCATGCCTAGCAACACTCAAATAAAAGTACTTAATGAAAACAAGTAAGAATGCTATAGTCGAGTATACCCGACTACGAAACTCCCTGTACCCAGGTCAAAAATTTCCAATCGTATCTTCGTAAGCTTACACATACACACACATACATACACAAGGGCGCACACACACGAGCCACAGCGCAAGAGAAGCATTTTAAATGGTGGCTGTGCTTCTTCTTCCCCTGCAGCACTGAATCTTCTTTCGTGAATAACTTCCGTGTTTATTATCCGATCGACTTGAAATTTAGACAGTATATTAAGAGAGACTAAAGTATTGTACGTGCCAAATCTTAAAGCTATATCTTGAAAATTGTTACTGTAAAACGGTTTTAATCGATTTGCGGGGAAACGGGGGGAGATATCTGAAATATGAAACAAACTGAATTGATCTGCGTATGGTATACAGGAACCTACATTTCAAATTTGGTGTCTCTAGCTCTTGTAGTTGCTGAGATCGACGCGTTCATATGGACAGACGGACAGACAGACGGACATGGCCAAAACGAAATCTCTTTTGACACTGATCAAGAATATATATACTTTATAGGGTCGGAGATGTCTCCTTCTGTCTGTTACATACATTTGCACATATGTAATACCCCCTTTTTACCCATTTTATGGGTACAGGGAGTAAAAATACATACCGCCACACAAATTGAACTTCATTTGCTTTTACTTTGTCTCTACAAACAGCTAGAAAGATAAGATATTTTCCCGGTCCCGAAGATTTGATACTCTTGCAGAATTGCATCCATAAGGAACTATAGAAAACAAAAAAGAACTTCACCGATAATTACTTCTATATTTTAATTTAATTTAATTTGATTTATTGGCATATCCTAGCGCTATTAGCTTAATACTTTTAAATTACTGTGCTAGACACGAATAAATAATATCAATCTTAATATTAAATAGTTTATAATCTATACATAGAAAAATATTATGGTGGTTTAAGCAAAAGTCAAAAACTCGTAATGCTCTGCACCGATTGAGCCCAAATTTTGACACAATATTCAGTTTGCTTCAAGGAATGCTTTTATCTATTTTTTCGTCATTAACATACCTGCGACCGCAAAAAAACAGATTTTTTACCGTGTACGTGCTGTGTACCAGCAACAGTAGGCTTTCCCGGGCCCGTGAGCTTAGAAAATTTACCCCCTCGGGCGGGAAACTGTTGTATGCAACTTGAAAAATTGACTCCAACCCGTCAGAAGGGACGGAAAATGGGCTTAAGATCAAATGTGTGGTTTTCGTTAGATCAGTTTCTAAGTTCTTCATGCCCTACACACAAAATCATAAGGCACGGAAGCGAAAATAGTGTTTATTTTTTACTTTCTCATCCTTTCAAAAACCATGTGCCACAGCGATGTGTGGCGGTGTACAACTTGTTATTAATATGTTTGAGACAATTAATGGAATGGAATTATTATAGAAAATAACAACCTTTACTCTAGCTAATAATTTTCTAATCATTTTATATATATTATTTTTATACTTATTCAGTGATCTAAGATAGTTCTTAAGCGTTTTATTGAACTGTAAAGTCTCTCTGATTGTTTTAAGATCAATTTTAAATTCTTTTTTGTTGACAGATTGATTTTAAGATAATATTAGGAAGTTTTACTTGTTTAACTCGCCGTTCTTACAAAGATATCTTAATAAGATAAAGGTTTTCTATACAACAACTCATGCTTCAACCGAGTGTTGCTTTAACAGGTGGAAGGTTTAGTTATTTAGAAGATACAGTTGTCTAATTTGGCAAAGTTAGGAAAACTGGTAAAATATATAAGAAAACTTTGAAGATAGTTTGCTGAAATATCTTAAGGAAACAAAACAAGAAAAAGCACACTTTCCAAGCTTTGATAAGATAGCAATAATAAAGACAGACATGGATATATCAACTCAGTTCGTCCTTCCGATTAAGGATATATATATATACTTTAATGCCTCCCTCAAAGCGTTACACATTTCGTGATAAAATTATAATGCCCTCCGCAAGAGTATAAAAAGACGCAAAAAATATGTTGCTGTAAAACATTTGATAAACTTGTCGCTTGGCAGGTAGGAAAAAAATTGGAGCACTTCTTTATGCCTATGCCAGGTGGGGGTTGGTAGATGGTGGATGGTGGATGGTAGCCCAAGACCATAAAAATGTAAGGTGAGTCGCGAAAAGTTTTTCCAGCAAAGTTATGCCTAATGTTTATTGGGCAAACTTTTGCATTTTTACAGCTTTTTCAAAAGTTGGGCCCGTAATTCTCGTTGCCTAGGCTCAGCTCGGCTCGGCTCGCCAGTCTGGTCATTTTAAAGTTTAAATTATCCAGATAGCCCAAGTTGCGTTTTGTCTGAGAGCCTGCAATCCAGAGATTGTCAGCACATAATGCCCACAATGGACCAGACCTGAATGAAGCGGCTGGAAATTCACAATTCATAATGAAACTTTTGAGCCCTGTTGCTATTGGCAATAATCATTGTTGTAAAATTTTTGCTATTAATTCGTTTATTTAAATTTGTCTGCGTCTGTCTGGTGCTTTGTTTTGCTTAAGATTATGCAAATACATTTCGCAAATAATCTTTTTGTGAGTCAAATGATGCGTTCTACTTACAAGTCTTTGGGTCGTTTGGTGTTGTGAGAGTCAATTTGCATTTAGCTGCCACTTACCTGAAAATATATGAAAATAGATATGGAAAATGAAGATATTTGTTAGAAAAGCATGCCCTGTAAATACATGAAAATAGATATACAAAGCTAGGAAATTTTCATTCTGTCTACTAACTGTAGTTCGTATAACTTTTTCGTATATGAACTTTTTTAGAAGAACTCATAACAATGTCGATGATGTATATATCGGGCTTAAACCTGTTTCTCTACAATGCAGTTCTAAGCTACTTGGTACTAAATGTGAAGACCATAAAAGAAGGTAAATATGCGGAGAAAATTCCATAATCAAACTAATTAAATCCTCAGCAGTGGAGGAAAAAGCCTCTGATAGCTGGTGGGGCTACATTCCAATAGTTGGCAGATATATGGACATAAAACCAACTCAAGCTGAGCATAACGATATATATAATGAATTCCCGAAAGTCATGATAATTGTGAATTTGATAATCAACATTTTACTGATCGTACCAAACCCACAACGGGTGACTATATACACCATATTTGCTGATCCAACTATAAACTAATTAAATTCCTCCTTTAGTTCCCATATTATGTGAAACTTGTGGCCTTTGTAATCATATGGAATTGCTTCGTATTGCAGCGTGTTCTCGCTTTTCAAATGATGCTCGCCTATTCACTGTGGTTCAACGAATTTGTGACCAATATAGATTATATTATCATGATTAGCCTTGTATGCATGGACGGCCTGCACTTATTGTTAATGCATAATGTGATTAAGCTGCCACGTAGTTATTTCGATGGGCTCGAGGAAAGCGGCGTGATAGAACAGGGGCCAAGGGCTGGAGGAGCGCCAATTGATGGTATGGGCGATGGTCCGCCACGTTGAATTTTTGTTACTTAACTGGGTCACAATTCCCACACACACACACACCCACCCACACACATACAAATCAGTCACAGGCTTAGCTTATAACCCTGTATACACAGCTACTACACTGAACAAAAACTGCGGCTCTTCGAATTACAAATAAAATATCTTCATTTTATACAATTATGCTCCTAAGCACACACACTCATATACACAACTAAATATATTTCCGAATAAAAATAAGCGAGTAAAAATAAATTGTTTAATTATTCACCAGATACATAGTCTAACAAGTAAGAATGCTATAGTCGAGTATACCCGAATACAAAACTCACTGTACCCAGGTCAAAAATTTCCGATCGCATCTTTGTAGACTTACACATACACAAAGACGCACACGCACGAGCGACAGCACAAGCGAGATATTTTAAGTGGTGGCTGTGCTGCTGCTTCCCCCCCGCGATGAAGCACTGAATCTTCTTTCGTGAATAACTTCCGTGTTTGTTATCCGATCAACTTGAAATTTTGACAGTAGATTAAGAGTGACCAAAGTATTATTGGGAATTTGGGGGGAGATATCTTAAATTGGAAACAAACTTGATCTGCGTATGGTATACAGAAACCTACATTCCAAATTTGGTGCCTCTAGCTCTTATAGTTGCTGAGATCGACGCGTTCATACAGACGGACGGACAGACGGAAGGACATGGGATATCGAAATCTCTTTTGATACTGATCAAGAATATATATACTTTATTGGGTCGGAGACGTTTCCTGCCTGTTACATACATTTGCACAGATTTAGTACCCCTTTCTTACCCATTTAATGGGTACAGGGAGTAATAAGAAAGACTGAAAATCACAAGCCCTCTTGATGAGTTAATAAAAAGCGGGAATACCCCAATAAATCAATTATAAGCCCACTTTCCAGATTTAATACATTTGTTTAATTTAGAACATGTTTTTTTCTGAGTGTACGCACTACAACTACAAGTTTTGGTATTTTTGGCTCAACTAATAAATATGCCAAAAATACCAAACACACGCACACTGACACATAAACATACATATGGTATATGCAGCAACATATACAAATGAATCGCAGCTGCGGGCCCGAAGCTCCAGAATAAAACCATTAAATATTTGCGGTTAAACGCACCAAAAACAAACCGCAAAAGTAAATCATACCCAAAGTAGACATCGGACATGGCCAAGAATTTGTGTGTGCTCGTTTCTGGTTCGTTTTTTCTTCGTACGCAAAAATATTAGATTAGAAATTAGGATAACCATGGACAGGCGAGGGGGCAGAGTCCGTGCAGGCCGGCCGGCCGGCAGGCAACAGACCATAGCGCCATTTACTTGATTGGGGATGGGTTCGGGCCTTTGGGGCAGAAAGCAAAGGGCAAGGCCCTGCCAAAACTGGTCCAAATGGTCCATGGTGAAACATAAATCATTGAAACTGACAGTTCGCCATTTTACCGAATTTGTATATACGAGTAGCAAAGGTCTCCCATATACTATACATGTACATGGGAGCGTATGGGCAATTTGCGTAAGATTTTCTTGCTTTTCTTGAAGATGTCGAGAAGTGAACAAAAAAAAACTATTGCAGTATGATGACCAATAACCAAAAATATACGGCATTTGTAACTAGCCATTAAACAGTTTAACCAACGGATCCTCAGTCAGCCAGAAAGTTTTCTCTATCCCCATTTCCTGCTCCACAAAAACCAAGCCACATAAATCATTTTGGAATTGAATGTGGACAACCCTGACTGACATTCGCACACATTGTCCAAGTGTTTGAAAGCCGATTCTGGGTTTGGGGTCCATCCCAGTGACACACCGGTTCGGAATGCGAGAAGTTTTGGACTGAGCCCAGAATTGATGGGTGCATATGGTTGGAGAGGTGGTATCCAACTGGGTCACTGGTGCGCGCAATTAGTGAAATTTGGCTGAAAGGAAGTGATATTTTGTTGATGCTGATAGATTAAGAACTATCGATAGTGTCAACACGATAGTTTCGGACGATATATTTTAATTTATTGATACGATATCATCGATGAAATTCGGTTGCTTACAAGCTTAGAAATTATAAAGCATGTATAGAATTCAGGTAATCTGTACACATTTAACATTTAACATTTTTATTAAAGTTGTATATATCATTGTATTATCGATGGTGGACCTCACTAGCTGAAGTTAGGGATGTTGATATTACTATATCGATATATCGATATTTAAAAAATACGATTCGATATTAAGGGTTAATACATTATCGGCACGATATTATTTAAATCGATATTTGAAGACGATATATTGGGGGAAAACGGGCAAAATATTTGCAATATCAAAAAACCATTATGTTTTTCATGAAATCCTGAACAGACTGACAAAATTGAAATTTCAGTTGCGTCTAAACAGAGTGAACAAATTTGATTAAAATCGGGACCTTATGTCGTATGAATGATTGGTCGAAAATTGAGTTAAAAGCAAAACTTCCTTGTTTACAAAGCTGTTTCGACAAAACTTTCCACATCGAAATTTCATTAGGTTTTGTACCAGCTGACCAAATCCAGATCCAAATACTCTAAATTAATTGGAAAAGTCAGATGAATAATGAGATTCAGTTAGTATATTGTTTTAAAATAAATTACGCTGTGAATATTGGCCTTAAAGTTTAATATTTATCCAGGAGATATTCAAAAACGATATTTGATATATAAATATCGGCCTTCTCCAATATCGCAATAATATCAATATCGATATATAAGTATCAACAACTCTCGTTGAAATATTTTCTGATATACATATATCGATACATATGTGTGATATCACATCCCTAGGTCAGCTTTTCCAGTCAAGTTGGCAGCGCCCAAGTTTTAATGCCACAAGTGCTGTGACCAAATTCCCAAGTTTTTATTATAAGTCAATAATTCTGAACAAAATGTTGCTGTTGAAGTCGCTGAGGAGCTTGAGGCTGCCACGTTCCGTGCTCCTCGTACGTTTTAACAGTTCCGTGGCAAGTTCAGCCAGCTGCAAGTACGACTACGATTTGGTGGTGCTGGGCGGTGGCTCTGGCGGATTGGCCTGCGCCAAGGAGGCTGTGGAGTATGGTGCACGCGTGCTGTGCTTTGACTATGTGAAGCCCTCGCCCGTGGGCACCAAGTGGGGCGTGGGTGGCACCTGTGTGAATGTGGGCTGCATACCCAAGAAGCTGATGCATCAGGCCTCGCTGCTGGGAGAGGCTGTGCACGAGGCCGTTGCCTATGGCTGGAATGTCAATGATCGGGACATCAAGCCCGACTGGCAGAAGCTGGTCAAGTCCGTGCAGAATCACATCAAGTCTGTCAATTGGGTGACGCGCGTGGATTTGCGGGACAAGAAGGTGGAGTATGTCAACTCCATGGGCGCCTTTGTGAATGCCCACACCATCGAGTACAAGACCAAGCAGGGCGAGGTCAAGCAGCTGACCGCCAAGTTCGTGGTGGTTGCTGTCGGCGGACGTCCACGGTATCCCGCCATACCAGGGGCCACACAGCTCGGCATCACCAGCGATGACATCTTCAGCTACGAGAAGGAGCCGGGCCGCACCCTAGTCGTCGGCGCTGGCTACGTGGGCCTAGAGTGCGCCTGTTTTCTCAAGGGTCTTGGCTACGATCCCACCGTCATGGTGCGTTCCATTGTGTTGCGTGGCTTTGATCGCCAGATGTCCGAGCTGCTGGCTGCCATGATGACGGAACGCGGCATTTGCTTTCTCAGCACCACCATACCCACTGCGGTGGAACGTCTACCAAATGGTAGACTGCTCGTTAAGTACAACAATACAGATACTAAGACAGATGGCAGCGATGTCTTCGACACCGTCCTCTGGGCCATTGGACGAAAGGGTCTCATCGAGGACCTCAATCTCGGTGCTGCTGGTGTCAAGACGAATACCGATAAAATCCTTGTCGACCACACCGAGGCCACCAATGTGCCGCACATCTATGCCGTGGGTGACATAGTCCATGGCCGACCTGAGCTCACGCCTGTGGCCATTCTATCGGGTAGATTGCTGGCCCGACGTCTCTTTGCTGGCTCTGAGCAGCTGATGGATTACACTGATGTGGCAACCACAGTGTTTACGCCATTGGAATACTCTTGTGTGGGCATGTCCGAGGAGACGGCCATTGAGAAGCTTGGCGCAGAAAATATCGAAGTGTTCCACGGTTATTACAAGCCCACAGAGTTCTTTATACCACAGAAGAGCGTGCGACACTGTTACCTCAAGGCTGTGGCTGAGGTATCCGGGGATCAGAAGATACTGGGCTTGCACTACATGGGCCCAGTGGCTGGAGAGGTCATTCAGGGCTTTGCAGCTGCTCTGAAGTCGGGTCTTACCGTTAAGACCTTACTGAACACTGTTGGCATTCATCCCACAACAGCAGAGGAGTTTACCAGACTGTCAATAACAAAGCGTTCAGGCCTTGATCCGACGCCAGCCTCATGCTGTAGTTAAATCTTTCGATTACAAGTTGAAATGTGAAAATAAAGCTTATTTTATTAAACTACTAGCTGGTAATATCCGGGCCTTGCCCGCCGAAATATTTAGACTAAAGTGAATTAAGTTGAATTTGACTTATTTTGTTAAACGTAAAAAATACACAAAAATAACGTATCACAATTTTCCCTCCCGTTGGGGTTAGACCTTACTAAATAAGCCACATGCTTAATGATTTGTGGTGTAGGGCTAAGACAATGACTGAAGATGATCTAACTAAACAAATAATCTCACTCACTTGAGTTTGACCCCCATTTCCCGCCCGTGGCGACGGGTGAGCGTAGATTTTCCAAAATCGGTAAGCACTACCTTAAAATATTTATAATGAGGTTGAAAAATATTACTAAAATGCAGAAAGTAGCGGAAGGGTGGGAAGTTCTTCTGCCTTTTCAAGTTGTTATGCATACAGATCTTTTCAAACAATTTTCAAATGCATATTTCAACTACTTCCGGATAAATTATAAGCCAAAATTGCTGGTTTTTAGCTTATACCGTGTCACTCAGTCAGGTTAGAGTTTTATATATATAGATTAACTTCAAAGGACACTTGACGGTCATAGGGCTGAGCTTTCCCAGGTGGCACATTACACATGCTGGTCAGCTGAAAGTGCGGCACCCAAAGGTGCCATCCGCTCCCCATATAACTGCCAAAGTAATGGACTCATGTTATCTGCAATGTCTATGCAGGGGCTCACATAAATGGCAATTTGGCACAAAACGATGACTAATTGTTTGGCACTTGACTAAAAATTCCTGGTTTCTTGCCGCATAAGGTTGCAACATTCTTATGCGAAACGTTTGCTGGGAAAAAAGCGAAACACGCGCTTTGCTGATTTGACGTTTTAATATAAATGACAACGAGCAAGTCGACGCTGTGTGGCCATTTTTGACATATGAAGCTGTAATTTATGAAGTTCCAACTGAAATAAAAAATAAGAAAGAAAAGTGCAAGAAAAGTTTTCGTATTCGCACAAGTTTCACACAGTTTTCTTTAGCAGGCGGCTTTCGTTTCCGCTCATTGTACCGAGTATCTCTGACCCACAATCAGAAGCGTGCAATCTCACGGCTGGCGCCGCAAAGTATGCTATGTTTTTCTCTATGCCTGCCAGCAACACACACACACACACACACACACACACACAGAGGCACCACAACAACAACAACGACAGCTACTGTTGTGGGAGTTGTGCAGGCAACAAAAAAATAAGAAAAAATTTTGATTAATGTTTACTTCCGATTTGCATAAATCTTGCTTTAGCATTTTGGGCAATTTTAGTTGCACGTTTTTGCCGCTCGCCCAGTTTTGGGCCGCTTTGTTATAAATTATTTTTTTATTGGTCCGGTTTTGGGGGGAGCGGGGACGTAGTCCTGGTAGCGTATGCTCCACGGGTTAAACTGTTTGCCCGAAGCCCCACGTTATTTATACGTTTGTTTGCAATGGCCAGGAAATGGCAAACAAAGCGCAGCAGATGTATAAAAAAAAACAAAAAGGTAAACTGGCTAACTGGGATTCGGGTCAAGGCAGTTCGCCGCTGCAATAGCTCAAACTCTTTTACAATTTAACAATTTCGCAATGCAATCGTGGTCCATAACTCTTCGATTAGCTTTGCCAACTCATTTAACAAATGGTCTGGCTGACAGTAAGAAAATATAACAAATTTACCAAAGAATGCGAAAAACTGCTCTTAGTTTTCATTGCAACACCTTACAATCATAAATTGTGACCACGCCCACCACCAACCACCGCCCCGCCCCGACACCCGACACCCGCCAGAGGTCGTGCAATGAGTGCGCAGTAAAACTTTTGCCCCCGAAAACTTTCCCAGTAAGTTAAAGCACCCGCGGGTAATTCGATAAAGCGTAAAATTTTGCACTTAAACTATTTTCTTTCTGGCATTTGGAAATTGCATTGTAGTTGCATTTATTGTTGTTGCTGGGCACCAACTGTTGTCAGTTGACCTGTGTAAGAGGTTTGGAATTACAATACAATGCAGTTGGAAATTCGTGGCTGGCATCTGAAAACTTGAACTGATTGCGAGCTTGCCACTGGCTGAGAATATTGAGTAATTTCTCACTTTGAAGCTGCCAACCCGCTTACAGACGGTTCACAAAAAAATCAAATTGAAGATACTATACTATACTACTATACTAGATACTATTATGAAGTATAATTCCCAAGAGCAAGCAAATGGGATTCATGGTCATCAGCCAAGAAGAGTACCAATAAATAAACATAAGGGTATCCACCAAAATTCGATCAAATAGTGAAATTATTGAAAGTCACAATATTGTGGTTTTTATTTTTATTTTTTTTCTAAAAATTAAAATTTATTTAAGATTGGTTTAAGTGGTTTTTAAGACTTTACCAACCAAAATTTTCAGAATCTTTAGCATGACATATGGCCAAAAAATCATATGATGTCGAGTCAAAATGAAATCTTGTGATTAAAATTAATAAGACAAAATAATTTTGTGATATCAATAAAAACTTGAATGCCAAGTTAGTTGAAAGTACATCAAATGATCAAGAAAACATTCCGTATTGAAATCGGTTGTTTTGACAAAATTATAGGAGTTGACATTTTCTAAATCTTTAGAATGACATTTGACCAAAAATGAACAAGTTTTGAAAAAAGCATTTAATATAATGCCCGCAATCGAACAAAAGTGAAATCTTGAAATTTTAACTCAATCAAATATTTAATTTTCTTGTGTCTACGAAAAATTAAAAAAATTGAATTTTGTTATATAAATAAAAATTTGAATACAAAACATGATTAAAACATTCTGTGAGGGAATCGATTCCGAAAATGTGTATTTTTTTAAATCGGTTTAGTTTTGGTAAACTTATTTGCGTTGATAATCTAGGAGGTAGAGTTTCTGTGGGTAGTAAAGAAATTCAAGTGGAAATTTTCTGAATCCTTAGAATGACATTTGGCCAATAAATTAACTTACTCAGAATAGCATTTTATATGATGACCGCAATCGAATAAAATTGAAATCTCAAGATATTTACATGTCCCTTTCAAATGTAAAAAAATGTATTGTGTAATCTAAATAAAATGTTGAATGCCAAGCTAATTTAGAATACAAAACATGATCAAAACATTCTGAAAGAAAATCAGTTGAGATTTGACAAAGTAATGGGAGTTAGAGCTTCTGTGGTGCACAGGGAAATTAAGCCAGGTTTAAAAAACGCTCCCTAGTGTGAAACATTGGCTTTAAAGCGTATACCGAAAGGTCAACATATTTGTGTGCCTTGCAGACATGATTAGAATACAAAACATCTATCATCAATTTACTATTTCATCTCACTTTCGAGAACAGCTTGTAACTTTACTACAATATTCTTCCTGGGTGCGTTTATAAATCTCAAACAATTGAAATTAACATGGGCTATGATTAACACATAATTATTATTATTATTTATACCCTTATGAGACGGAGGAATACTGAAATATATTTCTATTGTGGTTCATCTTTCAGTTCATGAAGTGCGGCAGAATTGTGTAATTCAATTAACATTTTTGTCAATTAAACCATTAGTTAATGTCAAGGCTAGTTATCCCAGCAATCCTGAAGTGGCTGTCTGTTAAATGAGATTATCTTTCTGGCAATGCTTGTCTCGTCACTTAAAACATGCCAAATTTTACCAAAAGTATCCTTTTGAATTGCAAGCAATACTCATATGCTCAACATCAGCTGTAAATGCAATTAAATAATTACAATTAGCAATGGACTGCAATGAAGGCATTTGTTGTTGCTGGCACACTCAGTCAAAAGGGAGGGAGGGCATAACAAGAAATTGCATAAATACGTCAAATAATCAACACATTATTAACTTTTGTTTAATTACACATGCTGTCGAGATCCAGATGCAGTTACAGATGCAGATTCAGATTCAGATGCAGATACATACAGCTGTTGATAGAGTTGTGGCATACATAAGTAAAGCAAATACGTTGGAACAGGCAAAGGCTCAGACACAGACAGGACTCCTGCACCCAGGAGCTGAGTTGCGGCGTAATTTGCCAAATGGAAATGAATATATTTAATAACTAAACTAAATAGAAAGCTGTTATTGTTGTTGTGACTGCCAGAGCTTCTGGATCTGTGTGCGTGTCTAAAGGATATTTGTTTATTTGCATGGAAATTCGAAATTAAACTATTGAATCATTGAATGGCTATTGTCTGCACAATGTGTGGAACGTGTTGGCCAGCCCAGGGACGTTAAGAGTCCAAGCACAGGTCTGAAGCCAAGTCCGAGTCCAAGTCCTCGGCAAACAAATCAAGCGCTGATTGCAAATTTAATGGGATTTAAAAATTCCAAATTGCTAAACAAGACTTAAGCTCATGCACAGTTTGTCCAGACTGTTAGGTGTATACGGGTGTGTGCGTGTGTGTGTATATGTGTGTGTGTGGGTGTACATGCCACGCCCTTCGCCCAGTGCTCTCAAGCTCGTAATGTGCGCCAGCCGTGTAACCACAAGCTGATGTGGCTGCGTGCCTAAAGTGGAATTGTTTGTAATGCGCTGATGACGAGGACAACTACAACGACAACAAATGGAGGTGCTCGGAAGTGGGTGGTGGGAGGGAGTGGTAAGTGGGTAGCGGCAGTCACAAGTGCCCGCAATGAGGATTAATTTAAATGAGATTTTTAATTTAGTTGTCTATTGACTTGAAGCGCATTGCATTCATTTAAGCACTAATTGTCGAATTTAAAAATAATTCAAATAAACCACATGTTAGCCACGATTAACGAACTTGTTCCAGCTTACAATGTTGACGCAAGCTAATGGCATTCTGTCTAGGTGGCAACGCTGGAACTCGAGTGAGTGTTGGTTAACGAATGAAGATAGACTTGGGACTAGATTTATCACAGCAATTGTGTGCAAAGATGAAGATTGAGTTATTAGACAGATATTGTGTTAGACAGACAATTAAACTTATAACGATACCGTTCTCAAAACCCTACAATAAGATTCGGAATACCATCAGAAAATTAATGATTAAGGGTACTATTAAAGACTAGTAAGTTAAGATTTTTAGCTTTTGAATTTTATAAACAGTTGTCAGTCTTCTACATATAGAAAAATGTTATATTTTTTCGGCAATTTTTTTTTTCCACACCCTTGAAGCTATGAAGCTTGAGCATCCAAACTTGGTACACATGTTGGTGTATACCCTCAATTTATGAAGTGTCGCGACTTCCTGGACAAATCTGCATCAAAAAATGGGTGACCCCCACCCCCTCCCCCGAAAATGAACAAAATCTATATCTCCTACACCTATACGGGTAGAGTCACCAAATTTGACATACAGACTACTGTTTTCATCGCGTCTCTTTCCCAACCCACAAATAGGTAAATTATACCGGACTGGGAACAGAGTCATCTGCTGTCGGATACGTACCAGCAACAGTAGGCTTTTCCTGGCCCGTGAGTATGGAAAATAACCCACACGGACGGAAAACTGTTGTATGCGACATGACAAATCTACTTCCTCCCGACACCAAGCACAGGGAAATGGGCTTAAAGTAAAATGTATGAAAAAATGTATTTTTTAGATCGGTTTTAAGTTCTTCAGACCCTATACATGATATCATAAGGCACGGGTGGGAAAGTAGTAGTCGAAAATGAAAGGAAAAATTAATTTGGGTAATATTGGGAAACAACCTATCTTGTTTTTAAAAATTGGTAAATTGGTTTTTCCCTTCGTCCTCTGCCATTAATTCAAAACATAACTAATAAGCCCTTATCTAAATACAGTTAAAAAAGTAAAGTTTTCAATTGTCAGTGTCTTAAATACTTTCAACCCAGTTTCGTCTTAAGGACTGACTAAATACAGAATGTTTTAAGCTAAGTTTTGTAAGTGGCTTAAATATTTTGGTCATTCCTTAACTGTGCATATGAAAATTAAATACATTTTGAGTGAGCAACCCTCAGACTTGTCAGATTTTATGAGATTTTCTTTTAATCAACATTATTGAATTAAAGCCGCTTGACAAAAGTTGCCAGAAACTTGCACATGCCACATCATTTTGAAGACTTTGCCATGAAGTGTGCATTTTTATTGTTGACTGCAGTGGATTCTCTTGCTCCCTCTCTGCCTCTCACCCTCTGGGAGTGTTTAAATATGTGTGTCGTAATTTAATTTCATAAAAGCAATTGTATTCCTGCCATGTGGCGACTAAGTTCGCCGGGGACTGGCGGCACACACCGAAATCCTCGACAAAGTTCGCCTCGCACTCGCCGGAATGACAAAATGACGTTGCCAGCAACTCCGAGCCAAGCTGAACTGCGCTGAGTGAGAGTGTGTGGCATATTTATTTTATTTTTTAATGCCGACACCGAGAGCCAACGCAGACGACAAGCATTTTCATTGTCTTGTTTGCCAACGGCGGCATCGACGGCGACGGCGACTGCGACTGCGACTGAGGCGGAGAGTCGCATATTTGACATTGGACTTGTGTGCTCTGATAGCGTGCCAGCCAAAACATCACAATGGTTGGCAACACTGGCAAGCCGGCCGACCAGCCACACACACACACACACACACACACACACACACACACAGACAGCACACATAATTGTGCATGTTTACTTTGTGTGTGCGTTGATTTTTTATATGCTCTGTTCACAACGGTTGTAAAGAGTATATTGGTTTTGTGAAGCGTGAATATAGTATGTATATTTACAGTTATAATCTGAATCCAGCAACTCAGCTAAAACATATTTTATTTAATTTTTTTTAAATTAAACTTAAACTTAAACTTTAATAAAACTTAAACTATATTTACATTTCACAAGGATAACAATAGCGGGTATAGAGTATACCGCAGTCGGTTGCCGCCTTACTCAGACTCTGACAACGCGACGTATGTGCAACGTGTGGCAAGCACAATGAAAGCAGCTGCCTCACACACTCGCGTCATATCATTTATGCACAAACGTTGCCAACTCTGCTTACAAATGCAACAAAGTCGCCGGCTGCCATTTTATTTGTCTGCCCCGCTCAGTTTTTATATTGGGGCCAGCTCCAAAGCAGAAGAAGAAGAAGCGGGCAGAGAGTCGCCTGTTAGCGAGCTCAGCCTAACCACAAAGAGGAATTTACTCACAGAAGCACACACATGTGCCCAATGCTATTCTAAAAACAAAAGGCAAAAGAAAGGCGCGTTTTAAGCATTCTCAAATTAAATTAAAATTGCAGCCAACGGTTGAAAACGGCAGCTGAAACTCCAAAGATAGCGCTCAAAACTGCCAAAAGATATGAAAAAAGCCGCCGCCGCCACCACAATGCGCTCGCATTGAGGTTGGGGCAAAGAAAAGCTGCCTTTGAAGTTGCCAGCTGCTTGGGCACTTAAAGTTCCCTTGATGGAAAGCAACTGCAAGGCTCAGTTGCCATTGAAGGATGCGTGAGAGCAAGGCTCTTGGCCGCAAGTAGAGCCGCTTATACAGCAGATGACAGTTGCAAAGCAGCATTTCTATAGTTAAGCAAAGAAAGAACTATCCATGGTTTGATGCATGGCTGAAGGACGAAATCAGTGAGTGTATGCATTTTAATCACACTGCGCGACATTTTGTATTACTTCAATACAGGAAATTCGCTTAAAAGTGGCTCAAAAATAATTAAAATGTTACGCAGATTTCCTACTTGCTTAAGCGATATTTATAAGAGTTGAGAATGGCCAAAGAAAATAAAGTCATACAGAAGGCGCATCTCATACAACGCAAAATGTTATATGGGGTACTTATTCCTAGGTACCCAAAAGTTGCTTGTTGAGCATTTGCTTGCACAACTTTAAATTCTTCGGTTAAGTTGAAGAGCTGGGTACACAAATCCAACAAAGAATTCCTGTTGCACCAAATACTACGTTTCTCAGTTATAACAAGTAAGAATGCTATAGTCGAGTATACCCGACTACGAAACTCCCTGTACCCAGGTCTAAAACATCCAATCACATCTAAGTCCACTTACCCATACACACACACATACACAAAGACGCACGCACACAGGCGGCAAAAGTGGCTGTGCTTCTTCTTCCCCTCTCGCTGCATTACTGAATCTTCTTTCGTGAATAACTTCCGTGTTTATTATCCGATCGACTTGAAATTTGGACAGTAGATTAAGAGAGACTAAAGTATTGTACGTGCCAAATTTTAAAGCTATATCTTGAAAATTGTTACTGTAAAACGGTTTTAATCGATTTGCGGGGGAACGGGGGAGATATCTGAAATATGAAACAAACTTGATCTGCGTATGCTATACAGGAACCTACATTCCAAATTTGGTGTCTCTAGCTATTATAGTTGCTGAGATCGACGCGTTCATCCGGACAGACAGACAGACGGACAGACGGACAGACAGACGAACAGACGTGTGTGTATGGGTAAGTGGACTTAGATGTGATGGGATGTTTTAGACCTGGGTACAGGGAGTTTCGTAGTCGGGTATACTCGACTATAGCATTCTTACTTGTTTTTTATTATTTTTGTGATAATGAAATGAATGAATTTAAGTAGTAGGGATTATTCGTGTTCTCGTATTCTAGCGAACAAATGTCCTTAAATCGCACTTACATGTTGCTAGGAGCAAGTCTCAGATGCTTTGTAATGTGTATTCTTCGGCATGGGGGGAGAACACAAGATTCAAGTTCCCGTGCCCCTGTAAGCATGCAACATTTGAATGTGACGCATGTACAATGCACCCCATACACAAACACACAAAGAAAGACAGTAGAGTCACACGCACAAATAAACAAGCTGAACGAAGGGAGGCAAATCACATTGTTGTTTAGTAACAATAACAATAACAATAAGAATACAACAAGAAGAAAAAACGCATGTGTGCGCTGCTACAGTACAAAGTCATAATCAGCGCCAACAAAAGGCAACAACAGCATTGTCGGAGAGGGGATGGGGTCGGGCTTAGACCCTGTCAGACATCCATCTCGCTGCAGAGCATCCAAAAGTAAGCGACAAGTCAACCAAAATGGCGCCTCAAAGCAAAGCTTGCATAAAAAATGTTGACAGACGACAGACAGACGCGTGTGATGTGCTGTGATGGCCACCAGGTGGCGCCACATTGATGATTATGTGTGTTGATCAATGTAAAACATTTCCCATATTGGCATCGAAATGGCATTAAACATCATTAAGACCCGCATCATTATGGCCAGCTGCTGATCATTATCAAATGGAATTGCAGCACTTATTGTTGTTGTTGTTCCCGTTGTTGTTCCCGTTGTTGTTGTTGTTGTTGCTCTATTTGGCTTTTGTTCACTTTTGTTGTGTTTGCCCCGCGTTGTTGTTGTTGTTGTTGTTGCGAAGTCAACGTTTTGTAGTTTTTCCATGCGGAAAATTGTCATTGTTGGTTGCGTTATTAATTAATTTGCTGCGGCTGTGACTCTGAGACTGTGTGTGGGTGCATGTGTGTGCATCTGTATGTGCGTGCGTGTGTGTGTGACAGAATGTGTGTAATCTTTGTATCTGCTGCTGTTTGGCCTGCGCGCCAGTCTGGGTAATAAAATATTCGCACATGACTGAAATTGAATAGTTTGCTGCAGTTCTGCACAATTTGCAATTGCCATGGAATCATTCATTTAATTATGCACACACATTGCAAAAACAGACAGTTGAGGGGGTGCAGCAATGCGGCGACAATCTTAACTTCATTTCAGTTCATTTATGAAAGCCTTTTTAGAATTATTTTGTTTGGGCTCAAAAAGTTTAAGCTCGGTTCAAGCAAAGTTGTTACTAGCCTGACACTATCAAACGTTTTTTTTGTTGTTGTCTTTTTTTTAGGTATTTATATATTATTACAGTATTAAATATATAAGATTGAAATTTATTAATTAATCGACAGTTTTACAGCATGGCGTGCTGTGTGCACTGACAAAAATAGTACACACATTTCCTATTATTTGGTAGAAAATAATGAATTGATATTCACATTTTTTGCAAAAATAAAGGCTGTATCTTTTTACCACCAGTTTTCTTTACTATCACTACAGTTTTTTTGTTGCAAATTAATGCACTTTAAAAGTTGTGCAGAAACATATCGTGTCAAGCGTTCAACTAAATAGTGTTTGTTTTAAGTGCAGGCAACAACAAAATTACATTAAAATTCAGCAGTGCGAAAACAAATATACGCAAGTGTTGTCGCTTTTCTCATAAGCCAATAAAGCAAATAGAGATAAGATAGAAAATTCACACTATTGTTTTTGTATTATGCATTGGCTTATGAAATGTGCCTTAAATATATACACGAATTGTTCCCCTACACTTTAAAAAAAGTATTAATTTAATCCACCTTGGTGTGTATATATATATACCCATCCAAAATAATATTAAAATGAAACAGTCTCGGTGAGAGAGACAACAAAGATGGCGACATACAGAGGGTAATTCTAACGTTATATACCAGAAAAGGATAACAACACTCTGGGAAGCTTAACAATTAAACTGGCATACGGACCGGTCAGTGCACATATTGATTAACTACATCTGCCACAAAAATATTTTAACATTACTGACGAAATTTTGGCTATTCTATCTTATTAATTTTATGTAGGGTAGACGGAAACTTTATCTGTACTTTTGGCTTGTACAATATATTTTTAAACTTGTATTATAAAGGGAATTTTAAAAACAATTGCCCTATTTCATCGCATATCTCCACTTTTTGTCAAATGGGGTTAAGCAATGTGTGCACTGATCGGCTCATATATTGAAGTATGGTTGATTTAATTTTTTACCAAAAATTGAGAGAGAATAACGTGTTACACCAAAAAAGGATAAAAAAAAGTTTTTGGAAATTTTAAGATTTAATCTTCTATTTTTTAGAGTGTATGCACCGAGCGTATAGAAATGGGCACCCCTGTTTCACAGTCTCTTCACTATCAATGGCTTTGTTCGATATCTGCATAGTTTTCATACAATATACTTTACTTTACTTTCATTTATTTATACTTTTGTATTTTATACCGAAAATTTTGTTCGCAAACAAATTTTAATTTAATTAAATGAATTTAGTTTTTAAATTCTATTTCAGCAACGAATTTCAAAAGCAAAAACAAAAAATTAACAAATCCACATTTAATATCTACTAATTTATTTTAACGAAACTTATTTTTCTATTGGAGTATCGATAGAAACTAAGCTTTTATGCATTTGTTTAGTTTAATTTTGTGAAAGTAAATTAAATTAATTATTTAATTTCAAAATAAAGATATTAGGTTGCAAGTTATAAATAAGAAATGACAGAAATAACTAAAACTATAACAGTAAGTATTTAAATATGCGTTGTCTAAATACCCAAGGAGAATATTATAAATTATGGTATATGCAGGAGTGCTCTGAATGCTACTAATGCTTATAATGCAACTGCAAATTGAAAGCCATTCTGTCGACTCGTATTTAACAGGTTCGCCTGTCATCCTTGCTTATCACAGTCAACAACCTATTAAGCCGGAAGCTGCCAGTGAAGACAATGATGACTGCTGTCGTGTCATCAAACATGGTCCAAACACGCACTCAAATACACGCACACACGCACACTGCGATGCTGGGATGCTGGGATCCTGGGGCTTGTTGTTGCCACGTCTTGCTGCGGCGAACAACTTTTTGAAAAAGCCACAAAAATATCAGAGCAGTCTAAAAAGTTTGCTCGGCCCGATACCTAAATGCGTCTCGTCAGTCTGGCCCGGCAATGTATGCTATGGTTTTTTCTCTAACAAGCCTTTTGTTATATGAGACCAGGAACAGGCACAGGACCCGGCCCAGACACATGGTAAACATGTCAAATTGACAGTGTGCAGAGTGAAAGCGACGTCGGCCAAATGACAAAGGCACCAACAGTCACGCCTGCCCCCCTCCCCTCTCTCACTGTAGCTGCCCGCTAGTCCTATCTGCTCCCAGCGTGCTTTCCTTTTTTAACCCATTTTTTCTTCGCCTCGCTTGGCTTTGGGGTGTGAATTATTAAAAGCCACAGCAGCAGCAGCAGGAGAAACAGGAGCAGCAGCAGCCAACGTCTAAATTAGCAGAAGCCCTGCACGAAAGGACAATCAGGCCGCCATAGCCGGGGCCGAGCGACAGCATTTTGCATTGTTTCACTTTCAGCGAATGTAATCATAATCATCATCATCGTCGTTATTATCATCATTATCATTATCAGCAGCATTGTCATAGGCCGCCTTCCCGCCTTGCCCCGCCTCGCCTCGCTGCTTTCTCCGCTCCTCCTCAGTCAGTTCTCCTCAGCCAGTTCACTCTGCGCTTTGGCACGTCGCCATGGACGGGTCCATGTCCTTTCGCTTGTCACTCATTCGCATAAACAGTTAATTATGCATAATATGCATTTTGCTGTCATGTTGCGCAATTTTTATACCCACCACACACCCCACACCGCCCAGGCATGCATTTTTATTACTGCTCCTGCCTCACACTTTGCTCCTCGCTCCTCACTCCTGTGTCCCCGCTCTTTTTGTTGCTGCCGTCGCGTTAATGTTTTTAAATGCGCTCATTTGTTTGTATATGTATGGGTGCGTGTGTTTGCCAGTATAAGTGTGTGTGTGTGTGTGTGTGTGTGTGTGTGTGTGCGTGTGTGTTTGCTTATGCGTGGTGTGTTGTGTGTGTGTTCCGGGTAATTGGCAGCCGGTAATTCGATGTACGACGCAGAGCAGTCGCCGCCGCATATTTGTGATTTAATTTGAATACAGCAACAGAAGGAAGAGAAAGCGAAACTGAGATAGTTTATCATAACAGGTAAATGAATGTAACGACAGTAGATAAATTAAATTAGCTACATTTTGGAATATTCACATGAAATTGCGACTAAATGAATCGAATGATTTACAAGTACTTGTTAATTCCAAGTACTTGAATGCCACTAGTAAGTCTTTCAAATGCAAGGCAAGAAAAGATGATGTCTGTCTAGGTGGCAACGCTGGCCAGGAAACGAGTGTGCAGATATAAAGGACGTAGAACAAAGATCAAACTGAATTAGCGACAAAACTCATATACACTCATTTATTTTTTGTCCACCAGTCTTTCTAAACGGGGTCCCCCTCCCAATTGTGATCAATAAACATAAATACCTCGGACTTACACTAGATAAGTCACTCACGTTCAAATTTCATACCAGAGTGCTTAGACACTCTCTCCACTCACGATTTCAGAAACTTCAATGGCTGTTGAAGCTACTTGTTCATCCAAGCTACTCTTGCGCTCCAAGGTACTGGTATTCAAGGTGATGATTATGCCCATCTGGACATATGGAGTGGCCATATGGGGCATTCTTGCTAATACACACATAATGTCCTAACAAGCAAAGCTTAATTATATTATAAGGTCATTGGTCGGGAACCCTTCTCTTGTGAGGAGTTCATTTATCAGGAGAGACCTAAATATTTCCTCAGTTATAGAAGTTATTAATATAATTTTCATGAAGCATGCTATAAAGATGTCATGCTATAACAATCCGTTAACAAAAGCTGTGGCACATTGCAGAATTTTAGGCAGAAGGCTTAAACGTATATTCATTGATTCCCTACCTGGGAGAAGCTGATCATTTGTAATTATAATGCTTACGAGCGGATTATGTATTTTAATTACGATGTTCTCTATTAATTTAATAACTTATAACTAATAACTACTTATCGTGGCAGCCTAAGAACGCTGTACATAAGGGTGGAAAATAAAAAAAATATGATCACAGGGAGAACGTGGACAAAGTGAGGATTCGAGAAGGCAGATACTGGGGATGTATTTTTCAAATAGATTTCCCTTTGAAAACCACCAGTTGATGCTCCTTAGCCACCGAACAAAGGACATGCGATATCGCACATGAATTCAAGTTAACACTATGAAACATTGGAAAGATCCTTGCATTTTCAAATGAATTCCAAATGGTTTTCACCTCAACTGTATTTCTATGTGATTTTTGAAACCTAATGAATTGAAATGTCAGAAAACAATGTTCTAATCAAATAATAACAATGTATACATATTATAAATATTTAATTTATTATGATGTCTGTGACTCTTGATTTCCATTTTCTATGACTCGATAACATAAATCGTCAAATGCCAATATTTGATGGCCAATAACATTTCATATGCCAACACGCCGTAAACTATGCAACACTTTGCAGTATAAAGCATCAAAAAACATTTAAAATTCAATTGGGCAAACCATTTGCATATGGGCAGCTGAGGGAGGGGCGGCGGCAGAGACGAGCGGTATTTTGTGCTGCTGTTAGCATAAAATTCACTTTAGCATTTCCTGCTAGCTGACTAGTTTTGCGTGGGCTGCGTTTAAACTACGCAAAGTGCTGCTGACAATTATTACATCCGCAGGACATTCACATAGACAGCACAACCACACACACACACACACACCACACATGCATACATATGCAATGCGACCAAAACGGAAGTCAAAACAGAGAAAAAATAACATGTTAGTCATATGTGGGAACGCCAAGGCGGCTAAGGACGACAAGGACACACCCCTGCCAAAAATGGAGAGATAGAGAGCCAGAGAAATGGAACAAGCAAATTAAAAAGGAAAAGGAAACGCATAAAAAATGCGACGATTGAATTTAAATGCCCGGCCACTTGAGCTTAGATGACGTGTCCCCGCCCTTACCCCCGCCCCCGCTCTAACTTCAACTTTGACTTCCAGTTTGAATTCGAAGTCAAAGTCCTTGGCCAAAATGTCAGCTGCGGGGGTGACGACGAGCACAGCCCATTTCCTTTTTGGAACTGCCTTCGACAACGCCTGCCAATGTGCATTTGAGTAAGTCATGAGTGCCAGTTGCTAAGATTTCTCTGCTCCAGGACCTGGTCGCCTCCCCAACTCCCCCAAAAATGGACCCATAGCATGCTAATGGGCGCTGGGCATTTGCAAAAGCCGTTCTGGTCAGTTAGATGGGCGCTGCGGCAAGTGGCAGGGAGGGGCAGTGGCAGGGGCAGGGGCAGATGGCAGACGGCCCCGTCTGGCATTATAAAAATAGGTTGTTAATATGCATGACCATATGCCAAGTGGGCCGAGCAGAAAGGAGCGGAACGGAACGGAACGAATGCCAAGTTCGTCTCTTCATGCTAAGCTGCTTGGCAAGTCGAGCGCCTCTTTGTCTTTTATTGCCTTACACAGGACCAAGGACCAAGGATATGCCTTAAGACATTTTGTTAGTTTTCCAGCCAGGCTGAGCGGGGAGCTGCTCGAGAATGAATGTGAGCTTGATTGCGAGCCAGTTGGGTTGCTGTAACTTTCGGTTAGGGTAGCTGCCAGTTGACTGACAAAGGACAGGAACCGATTTGAAAATGCAGTGTTGTAAAGTGCTGCAATATGAGTATGTGCAACTCAATTCAGCAAATATCCTAATTGGGACTTTAAAAGAAATCAACCAAAAAACCATTTAAATAGTTTTGAAATGCGAAAACAATACATGAGAGATGAGATGAGATCAATTCAAGATGGCATTGAAATATGAGGACACAGACATAAGTAGAACAGTGTTGAATAGCTCATCTATATATATGAAAATGTTATGTTGGTTTCGGCAAACATAAAAAACTCGAAAAGTTCTTCACCGATTGAGCTCGATTTTGACACTATATACAGTTTGCTTCAAGGATTGTTTTCATCTATTTTCGCTTCAATACGAACGCGAGAAAACCGATGTTTTAACTCGCAAGAGCTGTGCATCAGCAACAGTAGCCTATCCAGGGCCCGGGAGTTTGAGATATCTTCCCCCATGAGCGGAAAACTGTTGTATGAAACTTGAAAAATCTACTCCCATCCGTCGCCACGGAAGGAAATAGCCGTAAGGTCGAATGTTTGAGAGTAGGGTTTTGTTAGATCGGTTTCTAAGCTCTTCATACCCTATACAAACAAGCAAGAATGCTTTAGTCGAGTATACCCGACTACAAACTCCCTGTACCCAGGTCAAAAGTTTCCGATCGTATCTTCGTACACCTACGCGTACACACACATACACAAGGACGCACACACACAAGTGACAGCACAAGCGACAGCGCAAGCGAGGCATTTTAAGTGTTGGCTGTGTTGCTTCCTCCCCCCGCGCTGAGCACTGAATCTTCTTTCGTGAATAACTTCCGTGTTTATTATCCGATCAACTTGAAATTTGGGCAGTAGATTGAGAGTGACCAAAGTATCCTACAAGCCAAACCCCAAAGCTATATCTTGAAAACTGTTACTGGCTTTTATTGAATAGCGGGGGTGTGGGGGATATCGACGCGTTCATACATACGGACGAACAGACGGACACACAGACGGACAGACGGACATGGCCAAATCGAAATCTCTTTTGATACTGATCAAGAAATATACATAGTTTATAGGGTCGGAGATGTCTCCTTCTGCTTGTTACATTTGCACACATTTAGTACCCCCTTTTACCCATTTTATGGGTTCAGGGAGTAAAACTCATAAGGCCTGTGGGAGAAACCACAATGGGCCACAGCGATGTGTGGATTGGTACAACTAGTAAAATATTAAAATAAATCAACAGAATGATGAATTTAGTAACAAGTTAACTAACAGTATTGGAAACCGGGTAAAGTACGAAAAGAGTGTTGAATAGTAAGATAAGAGTAGAAGTCAATAAAACCACACTTCGATTCCTAAGCAAAGCGAATAAAATATGATATGAGTGTTGAAATAAGATAAATTCAGTAATGGATAAACCCATTTCTAGTAGACTATTTAAATTGAAAATAGGTATTAAAAGGTACATAGAATATATGAACATTTAATTTAATTAAAACCGAAATCTTTTTATTATTTTCTACTCTCAAATATTTATGCAGATTTAGTTAAGCTTAGACAAAGTTATTCACAGAACTCAAATAGCCACGATTGTGGTTATTCCAGGCACTTTCGGGTTCAAGTCTCGCGTCAAGTTTTCGGCTGAGCGATCAACTAACCCAAGCCCAATTAGAAGTATGTCAAAGTAAACATGTGCTTGCATATTAAGTATACGCCGTGGCCAAGCACTTCCACTTTCTGGCAGCCAATCAAGCAATCCCACAGCCAGCAGCCGCTCCTTTGACGCACTGCTGCCCCCCGTACACCACCGTCTACCCCTCTGGCAATTCATTAAGTGTCAAAAAGTTTTGCTTTTGGTCATTTCTTTGGCGCCAACAATTTGCATACATCGAGAAGTTGCCGGGAGGGAGGCGCCTTTCACCCCTTTCTGCATGCATTGAAAGCACCGAAAAACAAGCTAGCATGAAAAGCCAAAGTCAGAGACTGATGCTTGAATGGATCGCATAGAAAGTTCCACCTTGCAGCTATCGAAATGCAGGACAATGAAATCCAGAGCAACGTGTGCCGTTGCCCATTGTATGAATGACTGAAAGGACATTGAATTAAATTTATTTGAAAACGCAGTGCACAGTCTGAAACTAAACTTTTACTTTCCTACCGCCACTCCCTCTACACACCACTACATATGTGTGTATGTGTGTGTGTGTGCGTGTGTGTATTTCAAAAGTAGCAGTGGAAAATTGCAGAGCTTTTTGGGTTTTTGCTTGGTCTTCTTGTTGTGTACAGATGAATATTTGGATATTTTACGCTTCTTTCATTTGTTGTTGTCGCTGTTGCAAAATATTTTTGTGTTTGTTGTGCCAGCAAAATTAACTTTGGCAATTTTAATTAAATTTTTGGACATTTTGGTTTTAGCTACATAATAGAGTAATTCTGTACCCGGACGTTGTAAGAAGTAGAAAACTAGTTTGGAATTTGAGATATTAATTTGAAAGTTTGCATAGCAATGCATATAAAGAAATGGTTGACCATTAAAATGCGGATTTCAGTAAATAAATAATAAGAATATAGTGCCTCATAATAAATACAAGTTTAACATTAACATGAACCAATCATTTGGCATGTAAGTATTTCTGTATTTAAATGACAGGCAGTCAACTCAAAGCGCATTCCGTTTCCGTAATCAGTTCAATTCCAGCTCAAGGAAAAGTACATAATTAAATTATGTACATTGGTGGGGAAAACCTCAAGGCAATTGCCTAGGCACTTCAACTTCTCCTTTAATGCGCAATAAATATGTAAAAAAAAGGGAGAGAGGCAAGAAAACAGCTCAAGAAACGGAAATAAAATAAAAAATATGTTGCATAATTTTGAGCTTTGTTCCGACTTAGTACCTTTCCACACACTCTCATACTTATACACACACACACACACGCGCGTGCAGGCAGTCGCAAATGCAGGCAGATCCTCAGATCCTTTTGCGTCAACTTAACAGCGTAGAAAATATCCAAGGCAACAATAAGAACAATAGTTCCCCGGGGAGAGTCGCCAGCGCCGAGTGCCGAGTCCCGTTCTGGCAAAAAGGCAAATGGCGTGCATATACACACACACACACACACACACACACACACACACACACACACGCATGCAAATCCTTTTGCTGGCGGCAGCTGCTGCCGTTGCTGCTTTTTATTTTAACATTTTTATTTTATTTCCACGGCGCCTTTTGTAAGCATCTTTGGCCTCTGCCACGCCTTGCCAGCACTGCTGCCAGCTTTTCAATTTTTATTTCTCGTTTTCTTCACTCACACACACACACACACACACACACATGCACGCAATGTGCGAAAGGATAAATTTTTACATATTTTTCTTACCTTTAAGAATAATTTGCAAGCTGCCTGCCTTCGTCGTCGTCCCCCCCTCAACATTTTGTTGGCTTATTTTGTTGCGCAGTTGCCGCTAACTTGAAACGGAATTCAAATGTATATTTAACTGTGTGCGTCAGTGTGAGCCACTCACAGACACACATACACACACATACATCTATATAAAGCACATTTGCGTTGGCTTTTTATTTGTTGTTGTTGCTGCTGTTGCTGCTGTTGCTGCTGTTGCTGTTGCAAGCAGCAAACAAAAGAAGGGCGAATCGAGCAGCAAGGAGAGACAATCACTAGCCCAACATCTCATTCGTGCCCACACATGCAAACATGCACAAGGACACTCACATACACACACACACACACATAGGCAAACTAACCGCCAGCGACTTGATGATATTTTTCCCTATGCAAATCGCATGCGGTTCCTGCTCGAGTTCCTGCCCTGGTATCCTGCCTGGCACTAGGCGTGCGTATGAATACATCTTCATAATACATACACACACATACACACACTCGCACATGCTTATGTGCAATGTTATATAAAGCGAATGATGCAGACGCACAACAGTACTATGTGTATAAATAAATATATAAATATATAAAATTGAAAAATTCCAAGAGACACACCGTTCCTCGCCTGCAAGCATGCAATGTTTATTATTGAATTCAAAGCATTCACAGCAAAGGATAGAATGATTTGAAACCTGCTGAAGAACTTGTAATGCTCTATGCGGAGACAAAAGAACGCCCATACTATGAACTACTTTAAAACCTTATTATTGTTAAGTGTTACGAAAGTATTAAAATATATAATCATTCTAAGCACATCATATCTGAGAGGCAGGAGAAGTTAAACGCGAATAAGACACGTTTTGTTTCACGGTGATTTTAAACCAAATTCACGATATTGTTTGGCGCAGCCAATTTCACGCACAGTAAGAAGAGGAAGCATAAGCATTTCACAAAACTTCTATTTTCCCTCCAGTGCCTATTCCCATCCATAGTGACGGGTGGAAGTACATTTTTCAAGTTTCATACAACAGTTTTCCGCCCCAAAGTGCCGGGATTTTTTGTCACAATTTAAGCTGATTTTACTTATATTAAGGCCTGTTCCGAATTCCATTCCGAATCAATTCCACAGAAGTGCGTGTAACATAGTTTTTAGAGTAGAATATAATAAAAAACCTTGCTATCTTGGGTATTCATTTATTTTATAGACGTACCCAAAAGCATGCTTTACATATTACTGTGGAATTGATTCGAAAGTGGACTTCAGAACAGGCATGATTACTCCGTATTATGTTCTAAATTAGCCTACTTTGATGTAATTTGTTCGTCTCATTACTTCATCAGGATAATCCTACTCTTGCTCGAATAAGTAAATAAGCTATTTTCTCGCTGTCGCCGATATGTTATTTATGCGAAAAATATATGAATAGAATCCCAGAAGCGAACTGTATGTTATGACAAAATTTTAGCTCAATTGGTGCAGAACTGTTCAAGTTTTTGACTTTTGTACACACCAACAAAACATTTTTATATTAATATATAGATTTTATCGTACATTACTCATTATTTCTTATATAGAACTTCTGCTGACCTCAATTATGAAAAAAAATGTAGTGATATGAACTTTATTATAGGTAAAAATACAAAAGAAAAACTATTTTAATATAAAATGAAAACAATACATATAATTAAATTGATTTATTTGAACTATGTAAAAGCTGAAAAAAACAAAGAGAACACAATTTGTGTTAATGTTACGATTATCCTACTTATATTGAAATGCACACGCCACATGGTAAAAAAATGCAACAAAACTGTTAATACCCTTCACATCTGAGGGTCCTTAGCGTATATCATCGCCTGTTCGCTAGACTCACAGATAAATAAAGTGTGGAATGAGGCTTTTCAAAACAACAGATGAATATATGTAAATTGCATACAAAATAGGAAGGCGACTTGGGCGCAGTTAAATAACCAAATGCCTTCCTGCTTCTATAGTATATATAGACACAGTTGAGTACTATGTGGATGTTGGGAAGTATGTGTAATATGATTATCATAAGGTCCCCTCAGCCACAGTTTGCTGCATGGTTTTACGAATTTATTGTGTAAGCATTTGCAGCACAATAAGAAAGAAGCCTTTGACTCACACTGAGCTCACTCATGGGTTTCTCTATTTTTATTTGTCTGCATTATTGATCAAATATTTGCTGGCATTTCTCGTATTTTCTTTCAATATGTAACGCAGCAGGCAACACTCACAACTCACAGCTGCATTCACTTTGTGGTCTGGCAAATGCGTTAAAAGCCTTCGTTCAACTCCTTAACGAGTGTCTGCTGAAGTTGCCCCACAAAAGCCCGCATTTGATGTGGCCACTTACGCATATGCCATGCATTTATGCAACAAGTGAGATTATCATCAACGAGTTTATTGAAAGAATAATTTTACATGATTTAAAATTTTAAATTTTAAATGCTCGTTGAATTGACAATCGTTGACTTCATTTGGTTTTTAAGCCGTAAAATGGTTCAGTGAATATCCAAACTAAACCACCTAGGCAGAAATTGAATATTGCTTTGAAAATGGATTTCAAAACAATGAATAAGCTCATGACCAAACTAAAATAAAAGCAGAGAGCTTAATTCTAGGAGATATAAAACACACAAAATAACTATATGGAATAGGAATGAGTAAAATTATGCTGTGGAACTGAATAAAAACAGCAAGCCTCTTAAATTAGATTTTCGGCTTCAAATGAATGCCAGCATATAATTATATGGGCAGCAAAATATAGAGCTTATGTTCCAATTAGAATATGAGCAGTCAGAGCATTGCAGCTAATAACAAGTAAGAATGCTATAGTCGGGTATACCCTACTACAAAACTCCCTGTTTCCAATCGCATCTTCGTAAACTTGAACATACACACACACACATACACAAGTACGCACACACACGAGCGACAGCGCAAGCAAGGCATTTTACAGCACTACAGCACTGAATCTTCTTTCGTGAATAACTTCCGTGTTTATTATCCGATCGATTTGAAATGTTGACAGTAGAGTAAGAATGAAAAAAGTATTGTACATGCCAAATCCCAAATATATATCTTGAAAATTGTTACTGTAAAATGGTTTTTATCGAATAGCGGGAGAACGAGAGGGAACATCTCAAATCTAAGATAAACTTGACCTGCTCCCGCTATACACGAACCTACACTCCAAATTTGGTGTCTCTAGCTCTTATAGTTGCAGAGATCCTTGCGTTCATACATACGGACGAACAGACGGTCAGACGGACAGACAGACGGACATGGCCAAATCAAAATCTCTTTTGATACTGATCAAGAATATATAGATGATATAGTCGGAGATGTCTCCTTCTGCCTGTTACATACATTTGCACAGATTTAGTACCCCCTTTTTAACCATTTTATGGGTACAGGGAGTAAAAAGACAGGAATATCACAAAATACAATGCAGTTTATAGGCTAGGATTGTGAAGGTCAATATAAGACTGTGGTGCTGGATAAACACTACAACAAGTGTAATAAATTACAGGTGAGAGCTGAAAGATATCGATATATATATATCGATATATGTATATCCTATTTTATTTCTAAACATGGAAACATAAAAAGCCACGGCTCAACAGAGAAATTAAAAAATTCATTAATTAAATTGCTAAAATATGATAATAGGCTTCAAAAGTAGTCAATCGGAAGGAATCATAAGCTTATTTGATAATATCGATAGTGAAAGAAACTCGATTGTAGTAAGAAATCAATATTTGATATATTCTCATTTTATTGATAGACTAGAATCAGGATACATAATGATCTCTTTCTTGGAGAGTGAGCCTCTGAAATCGACTAAAGCTTGTTAATTTCAGCAGGAAGAAAAGGGATTAGACTGCTGCAAAAGCATGTCCTTGGAACTAGCTTTTGTTCCAGTAGAAACCCTCTGACACATAAATATTAGCTTTATCATGCAACAACTGAAGCTCATGGGGGAAGTGAGTTAAAGGGGATATTCATATAGTATGTTCATTTAAAGTTTGTTGATGTTAATATATGTCTGACTTACCTTTGGGACAATCAATTTCATTGTACATTTAGTTGCAGCATCCGACGAGAAACCAATTACCGAACGAGAGTCTTAAAATGAAGTCTATTCTCGGTTCGGTTAAATCATTTCAAGTTAATGGTAACTTTACTATAGAACGGATATTGTTATTCTTAAGTAATTGTAATTGTTTTGAGTCTGTTAGAGTTGCAGCTGCTGCATTTGATTAGATATTGGCATTTGCGCACAATTCGGTTTAAGTTTCAATCTGTGCAATTTTCATTGTTTGACTGCGAAATTATTGAAGTTTGGTTGAAAGAGCAATTGCCACGCCCACTGGCTGGCTGGAGTTTTGTTTATATGTTGAATTGCTTGCTTTATTGTTTATTTGTCTGTTTGACTGTTTGTCTGTTTGCTTGCTAATTTAAATTTGCGATATGTTCGCGCATGTTGTAAAAGCTGCTGGCGGCTATTTGGTAAAGTTTTGACTGTTTTAGATTCAGTTTGAAGAGCTTGGCTTACTACTGTGCTTAATACTATGCTATATTTGTCCGCGAATTATCAGAGCGGCAGCTGTCGAGCCGCTGCTCAGTCAAATTTATGGCCTGCCTGCGGCTGCTTATATTATATTATTGAATGTGATGTTTATTAAGTGCGTGGACCGACAGATTTTAGCAGATACAGATACAGATACAGACAGAGATACAGATACAGCTACTTATTCACAGTTTGATAGTCATGTGTGGCTCTTGATTGGGTTAACACTGTGCAATTGTTAATGGCTGGGGAATTGCTGATTTTAGCAATTGCCAAATGATATTTTGTATTAAATATTTCAAAAACTTAAGTTTATTGGAATGATTGTGACATTTTTTGTAGCAAAAGTGTGCAAATTGTGCTGTTAAAATGAGCACAGCAGCTGAGAACTATTTTTTAATAAATAAAATGCAATTTATTTTAAAAAAAATGCGTAAATTAAATACATATTTTTCTTTTCTTTATATATATCAAAGTATTTATTTGTAATAAATATTTATAGCACAAACTTTACATAGTTTAATTCGTGCATTCTCAAGGCCATGATGCTCATATCCTTTATAAAGGACAAATTGTGCATTAACATAACGAAAAATGTTTTAAAATGTGGCATGATTGCTAGCTAAAAAGCTTTAATATCAAAATTGACACACACTCACACAAATATTTTGAATTGGCCAACTAAAAGTAAGTATTATGGAGCGTAAGGATTTCTAGAATCTAGTTGCGTGTTGGAGTGGGGGACGCCAATGAAAATTAGATTTTCTCTTGCAGCGTTATGTTTGCCAACTTGTTACGGTTACATACACAGACATGTACAGACCCTACACACACACACACACACACACACAAGCTCGCACGCACACTGATAGGAGAGGAACACTTGAAAAACATAGGACTGCTTTTGGCGCCAAATGCATTAATGTTTTTGCTACTCTCGATAGTTGCACAAGCACAAAATGTTCACTGGCCACAAGCGGCGTATACTTGATGCGGCACTACACTTTCAATTGGCCATTTGGACGGCATTTCGAAGCACATCGTTTGAAAATGTTCGCTAAACTGCAGTTAAGTTTTGGCCGCAGCAACAAAAATTAATGCAAAATTGCATACACACGACACGAGTGACGACAATGACGACGAGGACGACGAGGACGAGGACGACGCTGACGATGGCGATGGCGATGGCGTAGCAGAAGAGCGGCAGTGGCAGTGGCAGTGGCAGCAACAGCAGTGGCAGCAGCAGCTCATTGTTGCGCTTGCCACATTGAATGCGTTGCGTTATGGCGGCGTTAGCCTGATGCGACGATGCGACTACCGGCCGCATTTCAGCATCAGCTCCATCGTCACCGTTATACGAGCTGCCGTACAGACACACACACACACATGCATATTCGCTCGGAGATGAGCAACAGTCGACGCTGACATCGGCAGCGGCAGCGGCAGCGGCAGCGGCAGCGGCAGAGACAGCATTTCACTTCCGCATGCTCTCGTTGCGTGCTCTCCAAAAACCGAATTTCGCCAGCTGTGCGCCACACACAATAAAAGTTATGCAAAAGCCAAAATAGCAGCGGACAGCACCTAAAAGTATGCAGCACGAACAGCAGCACACAGATACACTCGCTGTGTGTGTTTGGCACTCGCTGTCGACGCCAAACGTCGACGCAGGCCTTAGCGTCGCTGCCAGCAGCCTTTAATGAGCAACAACCTTTGTAAATCCCTTCTTGCTGTAACTTGCAGTTCACTTCTAGGGGACTTTGCAGCCACTCAAAAGCTTTCAAGTAGCTTTCTGTTAGGAACTAGGGGCAGTTTCCCCTACTGTGTTTATGGCACTGTCGGGTGAAAGCTTTAAGCTGCTGTTAAAGAGCTTTCAAGCAGCTCTGTTAACTAACAGTTGCTCGTACTAACATTGAAATAACTAATACGATATAGGAAATTAAACTTGATCAGCGAAGTTTTAGGTTAACTTCTTGTTAGACTTTGTAGTTCAGTTACAAGTTTTCATATTCGGTAAGTTAGGTACAGCTTTTTGTAACAGCATTTCGAAAATCCGTTAAATATCTTAACTCTTTTCTGTTACTTTACAGTTCTGGCATCTGCAGCCCCTGGCAGACATTCCACTGTTACTTAACATTATCTAACTACCCCTGCCGCATAAGGGGTAGCCAAAAACCTGACGAAACTTCTGCAAAGTAACAGAGCTCGGAGTACAGCAGGGGTAGTAAGTAAATATGAGAGAGAGAGGAGAGCACTGCCGACAGTCCTGCAGGATAATTGGGGTAGCAAACAGAAAGCGACTTTCAATAACATGAAGCCTGTTATGGATTTTAAGTTTAAACTGTAAAACGAGCGTTGGAATTTCAGTTAGTAACAAGTCAATTTGTACTCAAATTACGAGTATTATAACTTTGTGTGAAAACGAAGCTAAGAACAGCATAACAATATTCGCTGATTTGTTAATTGGGAAGTATTTTCATTGCCGTTGCCTACATTTAGGCGCTGTAAACGGTTTTATGGCAGCCAATGCTTTCCGGCTTTTATGGCTCAGCTTTTCCGCAGCGAAACAGCAAAGCTTTGGTATGAGTTGATTGCAAACTATCAAAAAACTGAGTTTATAACAAAATTTCTACTATAAACGCCACTATAAATGGACTGCTGAGATTCTACTTTTTCCGAATAGTGTTCTATTAATAACAGACTTCTAGTACAAGGTTGAAGGAAGACCCACCCAAGGAGTGCTTCCAATTTGTTCACCTGATCCTACAATACTCATCATTAGGTCAAATTTTACTCGTTTTCTCCCCCATTTCATACTTTTCTGCGTGCTTAGCACTTTTTTGCTCGACTTACTCAATTGTTGCCTTAATTTTGCAGCAGTGCTCGCCAATTTTATGATATTCATGAGTCTTCGTGTGTGTGTGTGGGTGTGCATCACGTATAAATATTTTACGACGTCCTTCAGTCATTTACTTTTATTGCAATATTTGCTCACTCAACGTTTATGATGATCATTTTAAGCCAGTTTTATGGCCAGCTGCTGTGCGAATTGCATGAATCACAGACTCGCTACTCGCAGCGGCATTCATGTGAGTGCCCGTGCCCCAAGTGCCCCAAGTGCCCTTAGGTGTTTCTGTCTGTCTCTCAGTCTTCTCCTCCCTCACTCTCGCTCTCTATCAGCCACTGTGTGTGCCGTCCTCTGTCTCAGTCTGGCTTCATAAAGCTCGCAATGTTGCTAAATATTTGGCTACCTTTTGGCCACTTTGCTGCTTTTTATATAAATGGCAGCTCATTAAATTTGCTGGCACCGTTTCCGGCTAAAGTAGGGCTCGTAAATTGGTCAGGTGTACGGCCCCCTTGCTGGCTCTTAATACTGTTGCATACTTTCGCACACATTTCTAGCACAAAATTCTAATTTGGTCAACAACTTGTCACATCATTTGAGCTGCAAGCCACGTAATGAGCTGCACCAGCTCAACCGGAGCCAACTTTAACTGGGCAACACGATTTGAACTCGAACTGTAACTCCACGTGGCATTCGCACGTGCCGGCAAAATGGCCAGAAACTATGTCAACTGCAACTTAAACGTGGGCAGGCATTGCCTGAAAACTATGCTAAACTTGGGCTGAGCACTTAAAGGACACGCTCGATTGCTTTACGGCCTGTCCTGAACTTTGGCTGTGATGCTCTCAATATTTCAGCAGATTTCGAGTGCAGCCGGCTTGAACAAAAAGTGCACTTCATTTGATTTAAATTGATACGATGTCAGTTTGAATTTCATTTGGAAAATGGCATGGCTAAAAATTTGCCAACCGCCACTTGAGCGACAGGCGGTAGTGGGTACGGTTGTGGTTGGGGTAAGGGGCAAACCAACTTATAAGTTATAATGGCCTGACCACAATTTCCCACTTGACAACGGCCAAAAGGCATGCTCAAGTGCTTGGGCTGTTTAAGAGCAAAATGTAGTCATGTGGATTGTAGTTCAGATCTTCAGCTAGAGCTCACTTTGTAGGGCCCTATACCACTTGACATTACCAAATTACAGTTGCAGGCTACACAATTTAAGGCAGACACTTGGGCGCACTTTGACCAAAAACTCACTTGGCTTATCAATAAGCAACTATGGCTTACTTGTTTTTGCACGGATAAACTTTTACGTTGTCAGCCTTCCTGGCGGCAATTTGCCGCGCCCAAAAGGCGGCCAGCCTTTTCAGCCCAATGCAAGTTTTTTCGTTTTAAGTGCATCAAACTGTCATTTTGTTTGTGCCAATAAGTGAGTCAGTTTTTCAAAGTGCCCGTTTAAAGTAGGCGGTCCGTTGTGCTCCGTTGAACTTTGTTGATTTGGCAGGTCACACGCGACTGGGCAGCTCGATGGGCTTCTGATCAATAGAATTTAGTTTAAGTATGAGGCCTGTTCTGCATGCCACTTTAGCCGAAATATTTAGAACGTATTTTAAATATCCATTTTATTTTATACTGCTCCAAAAAGTATGCTACATATTTTTAGGCGGATTTAATTCGAAGGTGATATTGAGAACAGGTCTGCCTATATTATTTAAGAGCTATATAGTTATCTATCTGTTCCGCATGCCACTTTTGAAGTCACTCAACCGAAATATCTAAGACGTTTTTTTAATAACCTTTTTATTTTATACTGCTCCAAAAGCATGCTACATATTTTAACGCGGATTTAATTCGAAAGTGATATTGAGAACAGGTCTGCTTAGATTATTTCAGAGCTTTCTAGGTATCTATCTGTTCCGCAAGCCACTTTTGAAGTCACTCAACCGAAATATCTAAGACGTACTTTTAGTATTATCCTTTTTATTAAATACTGCTACAAACAAGTAAGAATTCTATAGTCGAGTATACCCGACTACGAAACTCCCTGTACCCAGTTCTAAAACATTCAATCACATCTACGTCCACTTACACATGCATACACACATACACAAAGACGCACGCACATAGATATCTGGAGAGATATCTGAAATATGAAACAAACTTGATCTGCGTATGGTATACAGGAACCTACATTTCAAATTTGGTGTCTCTAGCTCTTGTAGTTGCTGAGATCGACGCGTTCATACGGACAGACGGACAGACGGACAGACAGACGGATATGGCCAAATCGAAATCTCTTTTGATACTGATCAAGATATATATACTTTATAGGGTCGGAGATGTCTCCTTCTGTCTGTTACATACATTTGCACAGATGTAATACCCCCTTTTTACCCATTTTATGGGTACAGGGAGTAAAAACATGCTACACATTATTAAGGCGGATTTAGTTCGCAAGTGATATTGAGAACAGGTCTGTTTACATAATTTAAGACTTCAACTTTTAACAACTGCTGCAATAATCTTTAACGACTTCATCAATTGGCTAACCAAATAAAAGTCATGCACATTTCAACATTTGCAGAACCAATGGAACTCAATGAAGCGTTCGCATGTTATTCAATTGAACATTTGCAAAAAATTAAACACAAGTCCGCAGTAAACAAACAAATGCAAAATGCGCCCTCGCAGCTGCAACCCCCCTTCCGTGCACAGCCCGAGCCCCAGCCCCCAACCACGAGCAATCACAACAGCAACTGCAATTGCACTCCTTCCAATCCTCCCCACCGATGAAGGCACAGTCCATTGCACACACATCGACAATGACAAGTACATGGGCATAATAAAGTCTTGGAATTTATTTTTATGTGCATATAATAGAGGGCAGAGGGCAGAGTGCAGGGGCACATTCGACCCACCCACACGCCCCCCCTTAACACAGAAACCCGCCCAATCATGCAAGCCGCCCCAAGAGACGCATTTCATCTGACAATACGGAACATTTTATGTGGCAGAAAAAACCGAAACTGAGAGCCAGGCGGAGCATTTGCAATGCCTCTACAAATACGAGTAACAACAACAGTTACAAGCCCAAAATAAACAGATGTGGGGACCCTGTCCAGGAACCGGGGAACGGGATGCCAGGACCTCGCAATGCACTGACTTTCTTCGTGTCGAATGCATTGACCGAAAGGTCTAACAAAATGTCCGCAGCGAATTTTCAAATTTTGCCAATATTTGCGTAGTCATTCGAAGATTATCCTAATTGAGAATCTCGGCGTAAAACTGGGGGGTTTTCCGGCCCTTTTGGGGTTGGCTAAGGTTGATGCCATGACAGGGCTGATAGCCGCCGATAAGACGGGGCAAATAGATAGATAGATGTCTCTGTGTGTGGAGTGGCAGGATGTGGGATGTGTGTGTAGGCGGAAGCATGAAATTGTTGCAATCAAATGTAGACTACACCGAGAGAATTCTGGTGAGCGAAGTTTACTCAGAATTTATAGCTGAATGGAAGCAATATCCATACATCAAAAGGCTAAATATATCAATAATAAATGAAAATTTTGATTGTAATACTATTTATTATTTAAATACTTTCAAATCTTTCGATTAGTGCTCAAGTTCCAAGTCACGTCAACTTTTCACTACGAAAATAAAGCAATCCATTTCCCCGCACCACTTTCCGACAGTCAGCACCAAATGAAGGACAAATAAAAGAAACAATGACCACTTTGCGTTGCTTTCCCCTTCATCAATAGCTCCGCTTCTGTCACAATTCATTACGGGCACAAGCTTCTAAGAAAAACATAAATAAACTTTTTGTTTTAGATTTCGTGACAAATGTACAAAATGTACAAAAATGGCAAAGCCATCAACTAACCCCCGACAAAATTATCACTAGAAACAAAATATTTACACAGGCCCAGGCACAGGACAAGTGCAGCTGGCCGGACAGGACAGGATAGGACTGGACAGGACAGGAAGCCGACTGTCGAAGCCAAAAAGGATTACTTATCGCATATTTTGACATAAGTTAAGTTCATCACTGAAATACGAGAGTCAATTGTCCAATGCCAGAATCGGTTGGGGGTTAAAACCAATGGGTAGACACAACCAGACAGACAGCGACAGACAGAGAGACAGACAGACGAACAGACAGACAGACAGACAGAGCGACGGGCACTCTCTCTCTCGTGTGATGGGTCAATTGTGATAAGCCTAACATCGGAAAGGACCTTACCAGGGTCCACCCCCGATTGCTCCTTTGTTTATAGGCCTTCTACGCCTTGTTTATTTGCATTCGTTTGTTTGTATTTGCACTGAAATCGAGGCAGGGACAGGACGATGGCTTCGGTTTTGTAAAATTGGCAAATATCTGCAGCACAATTGACAGCTTAGGGCAGCGGCTACGAGGCTCGCAAAACAATTGATGGACATTCTGGACATATGTACGTAACTTGGCTTTGATTTCTCCAACTTATTTAAAATGCGAGTGCTAATAATGCCCATATTATAGCCCCGAACAAGGGACAATGAAAAAAGGATTTAATTCCGGTTTATGTGTAGTTTTATTTGTAGGCTTTGGGCTGCTATTGTTAAATGTACTTATGTGTGAGGCAAAATGTCCATAAAAGGGTTCCAAGTCGCTTCTAACTTTTGATTGGTCATGTCAATTCGGCTGAGTTAGAAGAGAGTTTAGAAATACTTGTATGTTTTACAGCACGACATACAGGCTGCATAGATTCCTTTTTAATTTGAATTTAAAGTCGTGCAAGCTCCTTTAAAGCCTCCACTGTAAGCGCCCCCAACTATCCATGTACGATATGTATATCTCATAGTTAGCTGTTGATACTTCGACATCTTGCATAGTGTGGGTGCACAGACGCTGACATCGTTGGACTAGCGCTGTATTCTCGGGCCATATACAAACCAAAACAAAACAGAACAGAACAGAGCAGAACAACAAAGGCAACAGCGGTAGCTAACCAAGGACTCTGGGCCAGACTTTGACTTCAACTCGAAGTGAGACTCCTCTGACTACTCATCCACAGCCGCTTCTGGTTGTAAAGATATAAAATCAGACAACTGCAACAACAACCTACAAGAGCAGCCAGGACGATGTTGTCCTGGGCCGCCAGAGCTCGTTGTCTGGCTGTGCTCTGTGCCCCTGCCAGCTGCAGTGGCGATTTGTAGCGCCACAAGGATAATCACACTTTTAATCGTGATTTAAGTTTATGGCGCTGGGCGCTCGTTTAGTTTTCTTGTTACCCGATGCGTTGCCAACAAAGATTTTCAATTTTTTTTCTTACCATGGCTTCATCAGCATCGAATGAAGGGCAACGTGGAGCCAACTGCCTTGTTAACTTGCCGCTTTCATTTTTATATTTTTTAATGATTTTTATTGCATAACTGGCGGCGTGTTTTGCCCCGTCTGCCATTGTCCTGTGCGGCAATTGCACTTTGCCACATTTTATAGCTGGCAAGCTGCAGCCAACAACGAGCAAGCCATCCCATGATTTGTTGATAATGTGGCAAGCTAGGAAAATTACTGAAGCAACCATAATCCGGGCATACACATAAAGTACTGGCTGTGAAGTGGACTTAAACATTAAATCCTTAGCTAAAATTCGACGTAAGATCAGTCTGACCTTACGATCTAAGAGAAAATCAACAGTCTGTGGGTATATAATAATTAAAACCATTCTTAAGTCTGCTGAGATTCAATCAAATGGAGAAATTAACTTAACTGCAACATGCCCGGGCTTGTTCCCCACTATTCCACTGAGTTATAACAACCTGCAGCACCCACATAAATCTCAGGCACAGTTTGCCACACCTTTGCCAAATGCTCTGCCCTGTAATTTGTGCTCGGTCTCCGGCAGCTAAACAAACTCTCATTTACCACTAACCCATCCCTCTTAAGGAGATTCCCCGTCTCTCATCTGTTTGCTTTTTACAAATTATGAGCGCTCACATAAATTTCACTTACTGCCGCCGCGTTGGGTGCCAAGTTTGCCAGCCTGGAGCTGAGACTGAGCTATGAGCACCTTTTTGTGCTGTAATTAGAAGGCAGCGCCAAGTTAAGGAAGGCTAGTGGCCAACTTAAGCATTGAGAGCACCTCCCTGCAGGAGCTGGGTTGAGGATTGGCCACTTGAAATGCAAATTGTGTGCAAATTATGGCAAGCTGGCAGCCAACCAGACAGGTGAGCAAGTTTTTTAGATTTGTTGTGCGAGCAGAGGATGGAAAAAATACTTTCAGGAGAGGAAGTATTACTTAAGGCTTCGCAAGTTGTGTTTTTAATTGCTTGAGTTTTAATTCAATTTGTTACTAGGAAACTAACGATTTTAATGCACTTCAAGAGAATGTATTAATAATAAGATATCGGGAAGTAGATTCCTATTAGCGTATTAAGTTAACCCATATCCTGCATGTCATGACACCAAATTTATTAATGTATCATCCATTAATATAATGAAAATGAGCGTAGAAGGTACAGCTATTTTTAGACAACAACTACCATCTTGGATTTAAAACCTTAACATTTAGGCACTGATTGGTTAAATATCGATTTATTTAACAAAGTTTAGGTTAGGTTATCGTGGCAGGAGCAGAAGAAAACTAACGTTATCCTACTCCACCTTTGGACCTTGTGATACCATATAAAGTCTTTTAAACGTTTAAAGATTTTAGGAATTTAAAGATATTGTGTATCCCAACCTCGGATACGTCTGATAGGGTATCAAAACTATAGTGTCCCAGGTGTTGGAGCCTCCCCCTACTGAGTGCGGGGCAGTGACAGAGAAGATGTTCTACTCTCTCTTCTTCTACTGTACCACAACTTCTGCAGAAGTCATGGTGTGGTACGCCTATTCTATTAGGCAGTGGCCTCTGAGAGCCAATATGATTATCGAGGTGTGGGATCTCAGATGTGCGCTTTGGGTCAAGAGTAGGCCAGGTGAGTTTGGAGACCGTGCATGTAGTGAGGTTTCTCCAACAAAGTTTATTTATTGATATCTCTAGCTTACCTCTAACAATACAGAACTTATAATTCTGCATAAAGAGTATATTGGTTTTGTACAGTGTCCATCTGTTTGTTTGTCTGTCCGTATAAGCCCAATTTTCTTTGACACCGTTGAAGCTAGAGCAACCAAACTTAGTACACATCTTAGTCTGTCTGAGTGGTGACGAAGTGTCCGAACGGTTGAATGTAGAGATCTGCAATTTGTATTATTCTTTAAACTTCATCAACATCATTTTAAGGGAGTGCTTACCGATTTTGGAAAATCTACGTTGCCACGGAAGGGAAATGGTGGTTAAAGTCAAATGAGTAAGATTATTTGTTTAGCTAGATCGGCTTCAAAGTCATTGTTATAGCACTACACAATAAATCCTGAAGCATTTGGCTCAACTAATCTAAGCTGTCCACCTAGCGGGAGAGATTTGTGATATGCTATTTTTGTGTATTTCTTATGATTGGCGAAAGTAGTCAAGTGCAACATAATCCCCTTTATTCTAAATATTAGGCCGGGCAAGGTCGAGTTATTACCAGCTAGTGTTTGTATATACCCTTAGTTTTTAAAGTGCCCAGATCAAGCTGACTGTATTAAAGTCCCATTATAATAAACATATCATGTCATATCAATAGATTACACCACTCTTACGAAAATATGTAAAGAAGTATAACTGCAACACTGCAGACTCGAAGCTGAATGTACTACAGTCCTACTACTATAATGAATATCATATCATATCCATAGACAACACCACTCTCTATGCAAACTCAGTGGCTAGTTTATTTAACTTCCAATAGAAAAGCTTACTTATATTCTTTCTTGAATCCCAATGGTTTTGAGTTCTTCTTTTATTGAGTGTTATATAAAGGGATATTGCAGATATTATCAGCACGTATGAAGTTTGTGTTCACTCACCGTTATTATGAGTTAGAAATGCATTCTCTGCTTCCGACGATGATGATCCTTGTTGCTCGTTGTTGGCATTCGATGATGATGATGAGTTGGAAAAGTCATATGGATGATTCAAACTGTTGTTGCCGCCCACAGCAGCAGAGGCAGCCAGGGCTTTAAAGAGGTGTGCGGTGCGCTGTTGTTGTTGTTGTTGTTGCTGTTGTTGTGGTGTCTGCTGTTGTTGTGGGTTATAGGGATTGTTGTAGATGTTGCGTGTGTCAGTCGCTGGCTGCTGCTGCTGCTGTTGCAGGCTATATTGTTGCTGCTGAAGCGTGTTATTAGCGCTCAGACCGTTCACCGTAAAATGGCGTGATTTGGCTGTAAAAAAGGACACGATGAGAAAGAGTTTGTAGCAATGGTTAACTTGCCTCTAATACTTTAAAAACGCGCTATAGCAAAAACTTTGAGGTTATATTTAGCTGTTGAAAAAAAAGTTGTTGAAAAGTTGAAGCAAAAAAAATTAAACTTTTTGCCATGTCATGACAGTTGGCAGCACCGCCCGCACCGCTAAGTTGCCACCACAACCCTCCACACGCTTAATTGCATGCATTGAAATATGCAAATGTGCCGAGTGGGCAGCGGAGTGGGGCTGCTGCAGGAGGTGTGAGTTTATGTGAGCCTCAATTAAAGCATTTTCACTGTCATTCAAGAGGTTTGAGGTTATGTTTTTGCTTCGTTTGCTTTGCCACCTATTGTTGCTTTTCACATATGAATAATGCATGGCAATAACAATAACAACAACAAGGCAACAACTGTATGTGTGCGTGTGTGTGTGTGTGTGAGTGTGTGAGTGTAGTTGCGGAAATGATGTTGACGCGGAAGCTGTAATAATGAAGCAGTAGCCGAGCAGCAAAATGTCGTCTAAAGCCGCTCGCCTCGCCTCGCCCCAAAAAGTATGCTAACCCTTTCAATTTTCCAGCTCGGCCAAAAGTTGTGCCTTTCTGCTGCTGCTGTTGTTGTTGCTACTTTTGCATATTAATTATGCATGTTTTGTGGTGTGAAGGCATCAACACATTGTTTGAATTTTTAGCAACAAGCAACAGTCTGAACAGTTCCCCCGCTGCCGCCATATGCCCCTTCAGTGCCATCACTTGGTCGGGGCACTTTTCGCTTGGCTTTTACTGGTTGCCAGCTGATGCTTTACCGCTATTCAACAACCAACTGTGTAAATATTAAGTGTGAAAGATAACGAGCTAATAACTCAGTTCATTTTCGTGTGCTATTGTGTGTGTGTGTGTGTGTGTGTGTTGTCTGTGTGTGTATCTGGTCTGTTGGTTGGTTGCTGCTTAATTTAGAGGTAAATAACTATGCTTAGAGTGTATGCCCAGGTATCAGACCATATTTATTTGTATTTTACACTTTTATTCGTTTTTGAAAGACAAAGTATTTTTACTCCCTGTACCCATAAAATGGGTAAAAGGGGGTATTACATCTGTGCAAATGTATGTAACAGGCAGAAGGAGACATCTCCGACCCTATAAAGTATATATATTCTTGATCAGTATCAAAAGAGATTTCGATTTGGCCATGTCCGTCTGTCTGTCCGTCTGTCCGTCTGTCCGTATGAACGCGTCGATCTCAGCAACTACAAGACCTAGAGACACCAAATTTGGAATGTAGGTTCCTGTATACCATACGCAGATCAAGTTTGTTTCATATTTCAGATATCTCCCCACGTTCCCCCGCAAATCGATTAAAACCGTTTTACAGTAACAATTTTCAAGATATAGCTTTAAGATTTGGCATGTACAATACTTTAGTCTCTCTTATTTTACTGTCCAAATTTCAAGTCGATCGGATAATAAACACGGAAGTTATTCACGAAAGAAGATTCAGTAATGCAGCGAGAGGGGGAAGAAGAAGCACAGCCACTTTTGCCGCCTGTGTGCGTGCGTCTTTGTGTATGTGTGTGTGTATGGGTAAGTGGACTTAGATGTGATTGGATGTTTTAGACCTGGGTACAGGGAGTTTCGTAGTCGGGTATACTCGACTATAGCATTCTTACTTGTTTGTTGTTTAATTGTTGTCAATTTTAGATGATTTAAGAAACATATTTGATTTAAAAAAGGTAGTAAAATACCGGATAAAATCATGAGTAATATAATAAACATAAGCCGATGTTTTAATATAATTGAAAATAATTCAATTCTTCCACCTGTTTTAACTGTTTGAACTGTTTAAGAATATAACTCTAAAACTAATTTTTAAGGTAAAGAAAGTACCTTTTATGGATTATATCGATACCATCGATATTATCGATATTTTAATATAAATGATAATAATTCAATGGCTTTCCACCTGTTTGTACTGCTTAAGGAAGTTACTATAAAGTTTAATGTTCAGGTGAACAAAGCACCCTTTACGCTAAAAAGGATTGTATCAATACTATCGATATTTCTATACAAATGATAATAGCTCGATGTTTCTTCTGTATAAGTTAATTCCTCTGAATTGACTTTTTAAGGTCAAAAAGTACCCTTTACTCATAATATCGATACTATCGATCAGTACTATAAGCACTATCGACATCAATACTATCAATAATTAATATCGAAATTTTCATTCATATGATAATAATTCGATGTTTCTACTATATAAGGGTGTTACTGTAAAATTACCTTTTAATGTGAAAAAAGTACCCCTTACAGATTAAGGACTATACCGATACTATCAATATCGATATCTATCGATATTTAAAGCTGAAGGCTTGAGATTATAATCTAGTGGTTAAATCGGACAATTCTAAAATTTAGATATTTTTCACCGTCAAAGCCAGCCACAGTACTTGTGTTTTTAAGTTATATTATAAGGAAACGCTCTTTTATTAGATCACCATATTAAAGAATGTCCTCTTAAGGTAAGCAAAGCACCCTTTATGCTAACAAAATATTGTATCAAGACTATCGATAGTATCGATATTTTACATATATATTGACGATGACCTTAATGACCTTAATGACCTTAATGAAATTTCCAAAGTACTATTTACGCTATGCATGATATCGATAATATCTATAGTAGAGCTTAAATATCGATACTATCGATGGTATTGATACAATCTCTTATAAGCATGTCATTACTATCGATAGTATCGATATTTTAATATAATTACTGTAAAATGTCCATCTCAGGTGAACAAAGCCCCCTTTATGCTAATATGCTAATAAAAGATTATATAAATACTGTCGATAGTATCGATATTTCCACATAAATGATTATAGTGCGATGTTTCTACTGTTTAAGGAAATTGCTCTAAAATGTCCTTAACAAGGCGAGCAAAGCACGCAACGTTCGCTGAGCAATTAGCCAGCTAAGTAATCACATTTAATTACATCAATTTAAATATCAAATAAAAACGAGAACGTGAACGAAAACGACAATCTCAACACTTGAAATTTGTACATGCATCGAGTGTATATAATTAGCCTAACATTTTCGTGGGTGGCATTAAATTGTGTTTTGTGCGTGTGAAATTAAAATGTTTTATCGCTTTATTTGAATGGCTAATGAAACCAATGGAATTTCTGTGGTCATCAATCGATTGAGTGGCCTCGATTTATTAATCGCGTGTTGACCTAAAAATACAGCGCATAATTTACATATTCAAATTTATAAATTAAGCATTAAGCATTTATTTATGAAAATCCCGCTGAATGTGCGCTTCAAAAGTTGATCAACTTTGCCACCAACTTTGGCCTGCCTGCTGTATTTTGGGCTTGAGGCTTGTTAATTGTTAATTGGCAGCACTTTAAGCATCGATTGTTAATTGCCGGGCTTGATTGCATTTGCTTTTCAGTGGAAAGTTTCAAGCGCTTTCGTCTGGCAAAAGTTTGGAATAAAAAACAGTGAAATAAACATATACAACTATAGACTGAAACGTTGATTAATTAGCCAGGCAGGACTCCACAATTCTCAGTCTAATATAAGTACGTTATGCTCAACTCCAGACTACACTCTTATCAGCCTATCTGTGGGGGCGCCCAGAAACCCATTTGCTTATATACAGTATGCGCCATTTGCCCTTCAAAATGTGCCGTTGATAATTCAAAAAGAGAAAAATGTTTGCCCATTTTCATTTCCAGTCATTGCTTTGTTCTCGGACCTTTTTTTTATAAACGTGTATATGTATATTTTGCTTTTAACAAAATTTGGCAAATTTACACTTCACCAACACCAAGTTTCACCCACACAACAACTAACAATAACAACAACATGAATTGCCAGGCATAACAATGGGCAAAAGTGTGATTCATTTTTGGTTCCGCATTCGGTGAGGGGGGAAGTCCCAAGAAAGTCACATAAATAAGGCAACATTCAATGCAAATTGGACTATTTACGCAAATTTTATTGCCCAGCATTTTTATATTTATTTTGTTATTTTTGTTGTTGCTAGTTGGCCCTGCCGCCACATGTGGCAAAGCGCTCTGTGTCCACATCCTTGGAGCATGCTTTATTCCTTTTTTTTTTTTTTGTTTGTTGGCGCTGCTCTGTGGAATCGTTGCCCCCAAGCGACTACTAAATCAGGCAATTTGAAAGACGCTTCCTTGACTTTCACTTCTATGCTGTTTGGCCCTAACCCTTAGCCAACCCGTTGGGGTTATTCCTGGCTTGCCTGTCGCACAAATTATGCGATTTCATGTCATTATTTTGTCGCCAAACGACGCGCGCCTCACTTGGCAATTGCCAGGACTCACATATACATGTATATACTCGCATTTGAGCCTGGTTTCCTTGGCTGTGGCCTGGACTTAAAAAGCGTTTGCTACAAAATGTGTTCTTTATTGACATTTAGACGCGCCGCCGATTTCCGCGTCGTCAACGAGTTGAATCGTGGCCTGTGGCCCTGTCATAAAGCTGGCTGCCTTTGGGGGATTTGCCAATAAATTCGTTCTAGTGAAAATTTATTGACATTGGTTTTTAAACCGCGACGCGTGTTGCCAAACGATTTTATGGCCTCTGATGTGCCGGAAATTGACATTGAGTTTTGGGCATAACTGACCTTTAAAGATCTGAAATAGCATGACAAAGACGATAGGGAAATTGCCCATATGAAGCTGTAATCAATGGATGCTTAGTATTTTAAACTGTGCTTAAAGCGACAAGAAACAACAAAGAATGCTTTATTCGGGAGTGTTAAACGAAGAAATACTCTGCACAGAATTATGAATTGTCTAAACTCAAATAAGAAATTTTTGATTTGAATATAATTAGTAGTATTGTCTGCGGAGGGATACTAGATACTCAGGTGAACACTGTTAAATATTGAAGGAATATTTAGAAACTCCTAAAGATCTGAAAAATAAAATCATTTAAAGCAAGTGTTAGGGGTAATACTCATCATAGGGGAATACATATTGAGAAATAATGTGTCTGCTGATAAACAATGAATATGGAGTAAAATTCAAGAACTTGGATCAGGCAATAATAAAATAAGTGAAAAATAAAATCCAATACTTTGAAGCTTTGGTGGTCAGCAGAAAATCAAATACATATGCAATTAAATACCGAAATATAAGTAAAGCTTGCTGTAAATGAGATTGTATTAGTGAGCTTTTGAAAGCTCCCCTTTACTTGCTTTGATATGCAACACAAGCTGAGTGTATGTGAAATGTGTACACGTAAAAGCGCTGCCAAACGAATTCAAAACAACGCAGTTTAATCTCTTAACAACATTTACAAAGCTTCCAATTTTGAATACCAAAATTGGTGGCATATGTTGAAGAGTGTCGCCAGATACGAAAACAATATGCCCCGCAGCGCCCAACACCCACAGGAGCCACCGCGACATCAACAGAAAACAGAAGGACCAAATGAGTTACTTATCGCACAAAGAGACCGCTGAGTGCCAGGAGAGATGATGGCAGATGAGCTGCGACCAGGACACTGTCGTTGCTTATCGGCGCGTTATCGTCCTGCCGCTGTTGCATGTGCTCAGTAAACCGCGAAATGGAATCCATAGATCAAGCCAGCAGCGAGAGAGAGTGGAAAAAAAATAGAATACTGAATCAAGTTGTGCATTGATAAATTAAAAGCAGCCCAAATGTTTGCGATTGCTTTGACATGTTTGACAACAATGGAACGTGGGCAGGGGTTGCGGGTTGTGGGCCATGGGCCGTGGGCCGTGGAAAGCGGACTTAAGCCGCTGATAAATGCGATTGCCTATAGAAATTGAAAAACCAGAACGAAGCACAACACACAACCCTTGAGGGTTGCCAGGCATTTGCATTGATTTCAATTAATTTGCCTGTTGTTCTGAAGCTGGCCACTGCCCCCGATTGAAAAGTGGTCCGGTGTTGTGTAGATTGCGTGATTGTAATTGATATTTGGCTTGGCTGGGAGCCGGGTTGTTTCTAATTCTCATTTTGGTTCTGGGTGCTTGCCTCGAGTCAAGTGGCGCGTCGGGGGAATTATGTAAATGCCAACATGCATTAGAGACGCGACAGACAGACAGACAGACAGACTTTGGCAAGTCCTTCCTTCCTTCCTTGGCTCACCTCTAAGCCGTTTGGGGCAGAGCCTTGTCGCACTTTGCATTTGTCGCATTCTATGGAATTATTCAGCCCACTAACAGCGCTCAGCTGTGCGAATTTCCTGTCCAAGAGGGTGACAACAACCGACTGTCATTGGCAGCGAGAGTCCTAGAGTCTAGATACAGGGCAAGGTGTTGAGCAACCCAGTGAATCCTCTTTGTCTTGCCAAGTTTTGCCTTTTGCGGATTTGTTTGGTTGTGTCAGCAGCGCATCGCTTTTAGTTTTGTGAATTTCAAATGCGAGGACATCTGTTCAAGTATCCCAATGCTAATGCGTTTTCTACGGATTTCTAGTTACGCTGCATCGTTCAGTGACTTTATAACACGGGGATTAGAAAACACTTTAAAGGCGAGTATCATTATGGGATGATTAGAGGCCTCAGCTTAAGCACATTTAAGGAAAGTTCTCAAGACCTTTCCAACTTTGCCTGAGGCCCTTCAAATCTAATGATGTAAACGAGCGTACATTCGATATGAAATATTCTCGATTTCCTTTTCAAATGTTTTGCGTAATTTCCAATGCTAATGACTACATTTGCCTGCCCCTGTCAGTCGACAGAGAAACCCAACAAAGAGTATAGCAAATGCCACGTTCATGGGGCGACATTTGGCATATTCAACTCATTAAACCAACATTGAGAAATGCCCAACAATGGTGGGCAAAAAATCAGAAAAAAGATCGCCGGCTGCGAGTGCGGATGTGTTTGCCAGGCTAATAATAAACACCCGACAAAAAGTGTATTCAAAGGCAAATGATGTATGCGAGAGTGCGAGAACAATGGCCACAATGGCAACAGGATCAAAAATCAGCAACAAGGACCTGAGAAGGCAACGCTGAGGGTTCATTACAACTGAGGGTGCAAAAAACTACCCTAACTGGGCGGGCGAACAGATCAAAGTAACTGCAACTGCCATTACCAAGTTTTTTATACTTATGTGAATAGTACGCGCAGCCAGCGAAAGCAAAACTTATTACAAAGTTGACATTGTGTCAAACACGAAATAACGAGCCAAAGGCGAGACGCACACGCGTCCTGGCCGAGGAGGGACGGCAGGACTACACCTTTTCTCAATCCCGTTGAGCGTCGTGCGGTTCCAGCATTCGCAATTATTGCGTTTGAATTGTCAACACCCCGGTGAGCGCAATGGCTGTGGTCAAAAACCGAAACGCCATGGGCTATGACAGGCCCCCGCCCTTTGTCCCTGCCTCGACTGTATGTCCTTCGCATTCTGCGCTCCTGCGCTCCCTGGCAATCATTTCGTGTGTGTTTAACGCGTCGGGTGTCGATTGTTACAATAACATCGCCCACAGCGCCTCTAACGAGACTGATGAGAGCGACGCGGGCAAGGATGATGATGATGTCGTCGGGTTACTGCCCAGTGGACATCAGCCCAACCCCAACACCAACCCCAACCCTAAACCCGAATCTATACGATCCCAACCCATTCTTGCCTTTTATGTGCCGATTTCGCTGATGACCCAACGGAGATGTGGCAAATGTGTCATTATTTTTAACAATTTTTGTGTGTGTTATGTGTGGTTTTTAGCACCTTCTGTAATTTATGACTTTTGCTTTTGGCAATTGCTGATGGACTTTGATGATAATTGGGGCAGCTGCACACAGGGGCTGGACTCTGAAGTGTGTGGGGCCTAATGGGCTTTGCTCAAGGGATAGATATTCCACGGTGGTTGATGATTAGCAAAAATATATAAAATAAGTAAGGACATAAGAGTATTATGCAGTAAATCGTTCGTGAGACACTCATCTGCATTCAGCAGCACACAATGTCCTGTGGACATAACCTCAATGTAAATCAAAACACTTCATCATAACACACAGGCTCGCGGTCAACTCACAAATGAAGAGAGACTTTCAGGGACAGACAGACAGACAGTTAGACAGGCAGATGGGCAGCTGGGCAGAGATGATATCTGGCAGGCGGCCAATAAATCAGATTTATTGGTTTTCAAAACAGATTTTCAGCTCAAAATAGCAAGCCACAATGCGAGCAAAACGAAATGAATGCAATATTTCCTTTATTTTCTTCGCTTTTTTGCCATGGGCAACACGTTTCCATGGCTTTAGAGTGCTCCTTGGACCATATGGCATGATTCGGCGATTCAAACTATTCGTGGGCCTGGAAAATCCATCAGAAGTGCGGCCGGCGCTGTCGCATTGATGACACAAAGCGTGAAAGGATTAAGCGCGGCCAGGAACAATAAAAGTTCATCATCGCTGAGTATGAAGCCGGGGCCACAGACTCTGGCAATTTGTCGCTCGTTTAGTTGAGTTGTGCGACAAAAATAGAATAAATGGTTCACATAATGAAAAAATGGACAGCTGGAGGGTAAAGCATAAACCGCTGGCAAGGACTGCGGCCACGTCCATGTCCACGTCGACGTGGAGGCCATTGGGCAGGGCAGGACGAGGCGGGACAGGGCAGGGCAGCACAGGGCAGCTCCTGGTAATCCGACGATTAATTAAAAACGTTGTCTTTGCTGTAAAGGGCTTAAAATTGAAATTGATTGCCGCAGTGCGCAGATCGCATGGCTTATGCAAAGTTTGTGCAATTTAAGCAAAGTTGTTTATGCTAAATAACATAAATATAAATAATGCTGCCTGAGTGCGGTGCCTTTGGCGAAAACAATCACATTTATTACTGACAAAATACTCCAGGGAGCTCAAGTCATCAGGCGGAGCACCGAGGACAAACTCATCATCATCATTATCATCATCACCTGAAAGAAAGTCGCTTAACAAGCTCTCAAGTCCCCAGGGCCATATGCCAAAAAATTGTGCTACAGAAATAAAAGTAAAACGCACCAAAAGTTAAGGGCGAACAGCACAAAAATAAAAATGTTTATAAATAAACCGACGAAAAATCGTGAAAATTCATTTAGGCAAAGTTAACACGAGTAAAAAGTTAAAGACAATTGCCATGAAAATGTCAGAAGCGCCAAGCAAATTTGTATTTTTATTTCTAATGAAGTTTTTCGATTTACCACCGCACACCGCACCCCCATAAAGGAAACACCCTCTACCATAGCTGTTCTAACCCCAGAATACCGTTTGATTGGATTGGATTTTGGTTTGTTGCTGAAAGAAGTCTTTTGGTTTAATTTTGTGTGCTCTTGATTAGCAGCATAAATATTGATGTTGTGGCATCGCAAGGGTATGCTAGAGAAGGAGTCTTTTTAGCTGAGCCAACTTTAATGTAAAAACTGCCTAATAGGAAGTGTTCACATGCAAATTAGCGTAGGAAACCACACACAGTTCACCGACCAGCCACACACACACACGCGTCCTGCGTAACCCAAAAACTGCACAATCCAAAAGTTTTCTTTTTTGTCCTGGCTGCTTATCAGCTTCAACCCCCTGGAACAATAAAAAGCCATGTCACTTTCTCATATCAATTAGTTACAAGCGAGTACACTTGATTCATTAGCGTGATAATTACAACCAGCCGGAGTCCTGGCAGCACGAGCAGGAGATGCTGCTGATGAGAACTTGACATGCTTAGAAAGTTTCCCACGCGATGTGGAGCGTGGAGCGTGGAGCGTGGAGAAAGCAAAAGCCAAAACACTTTGTCATGATGAGGCCGAAAATAATGTCAACAATTTGTGCGCTGCCCAGAGAAAATGCACAATTAAGCTTAAAGTCAAAAGCAAAGCGAAAGTGGAAAGAAAAATAAAAATATAAAAGTATAAATGGAAATAGAAATAGAGCTGAAAATGAAAATGAAAATGGAAATGGAAATGAAAATGAAGTCAAAGCTAACTGCTGCGACAACAAATTGCTGGCCAGCGAACCATGAAACTCAATTCTCAGCTCAGGTAGCAGCTACAAAATGTCAAAAGGACTTCAACCATACAGCCCAATTGCAATGGATCTTAGTCCTGCGAAACCCTTCGCGCAGTTAATTGGACTACAAAGTCGAATGAGTTGTGGCTTCTACCTTAAAGCGCAAAAATTGACTGAATATTGCACAATGGGATTTGGGCTGCTGTCTGTTGCCAAGACAATTGATTCATGGCCCATAACTCCAACCCTATATGCCATGTTAGACCCCCTAGTTGTCTGTCTACACACGCAAACACACACACAAAGCTATAAAGATGGGCTACACCTTTAGATACTCGTTTGGTATTTTCGATTCTGAATTCGCGACGCATTGCTTTTGATTTGTGTAAAATTACAGTGTGGAACCCGAAGCCACCCTTAACTCGCAGTACTCTACGAAATGTAGTCCTGTTTGTCCTTTGTGTGCGCTAATTGCAGTTTGTCTGTTGGCAGCCAACTGAGGTTAAAGGCCTTTGGGCGCATATTTGCTTAGCAGATTTTGTTGACTGGTTCAATTTTGAAGGCCTTTGGGATTGATTGAAGAGCTACAGTTCATGTTGACGATATGAAGTGATCTAAATTGCGTTGTAATTTAGTGACAACCAGAAATGGGATAATCTGCTCTGCAAATAGACCATGTTTGTTGTAATGATTAAAAAGAACTGTTCCCACGTGCAAATTCACAGGCTCACCCTCTATATACTCAGCCACTGACCCATATTTATTGTCAATCAATGTTCAATTCCATACTAGCCAGAAGATAAAACAATTATCACATAACAATTTTCACAAGCAGAGCTCGATATGGCGCTCATTTCCCTTCCAGCTCCACTCAATGTTTAATTTCCTTTCAATTTATGCTAGAAAACGAGGTCGTCGCCCATAACTGATAGCCCAAGCCGAGGGCCAAAACTGAAAGCCAATTTGCCAGCATGTTGATAAAGAGCCATTGATGAGCTGCCACCGCATCGCAGCCAAAAGAGAAAGATGAACACAGTTCGTTTGCAGCTGGAGCTGGAGCTGGAGCTGAAGATGAAGCCTCTGAGCCAACGTTGGCTGTAGTCAAGTCAAGTGGCAGACGCATATCAATGGACGACAGCAAACAGCAAAAAGTGTAGAGCAAAAAATGTTGCTTCAAGTGTCAATCAGTGACAACACACACACGCACACACATGCGGAGAAGACAAACACACACACACATGTGATGCAGACTGCTGGAAGCTAATCGATTTATGTTGTAATATTCAAAAAGTTTCCCATAAGGACCACGACGACAGCCAGCAGCGACCTAATCCAGTGGCACTCTCCCCCGTGTCTCATCCTTGTGATAATTTATCCCCAGCCAGCAATGCAGGGCTGCAGAGGCCAGGGCCACGTGTTTGACTCTGATTTGAAGCACCCTGTAACTGGGTACATGGCGCCATGAACCAATCCATCGGCCCACGAGCCAGGGGCCAGGAGCAAAGTGCCAGGAGCCAGGGGACATGTGTGCATGAGAGTTGATTCTGTTGTCGGTATCGGTGTCGGTGTCTGTTTATCTGCCTTCGTTTGTCGCATTAAAATTGAATAAAAAATCAATCTCAATTCTAGCATAATTTGATTCCTGCCTTCGATTATATGTGTGTGTGTGTGTGTGGGGGGGGAACAGAGCGATTGGCGCTTTGGACTGGGGGCAAATGCAAAAAGTAAATAAATACTTAAATCATAATTTGTATAGATATTTGCCTGCTTTGATGAAATGACTTCAGTGAGGTGACTTTTCTGATGACTTGGCGACTAGACAATAATGTAAAGAATAAAAGGGAATAATAAGATATGAAATTTCAAAAGATTGTTTATTTTAATAGGTTTGTGTATGGCGGCACTGATAAAAGTTTGTGAATTGTTAGGATTCTTACAAGAAAAAGCTTATATATAATTTTTGGCATTAATTTTTATATAATAATTGAGGATATCGATTAAAGTAAAATTTCTAGATTTTAAAATTTATAAAATAATTTTTAAGCCCTTTAAAATCTTATCACGAGTTATGTAAGAGAGAAGATAAAATTTAAGATACCATTTTTGGTTTTTTGTTTTGATATTTTGATATTTTATTTTTATGCTGCTTGTTATTTAAACCACTTTCATTAATAAACGGGATACAAAGCAGGGATACACAGATTCCAACAGTATGATAGGCAAGAATTTACCAGAAAGATAAAATAACTTCATTATAGCAAATATCCAAATGGAAATCTTTAAGTATTATTAATATTATGTAATTCAAAAATCTAGGAAGAACTATTTATTTAGATACTATATTTATGTAGATACTTATAGTTAAATTGTTCATACGTAGGTTAAATGTCGTAAATATTTCTAAGTCTTCATTCAGACTTTAATTCACTTCGAAATACAGACGAATCTCTTTCTTGAGCTTAGCACCAAATTCACTTTGCAATAAGAACTCAGGAACTTTTAAACCCCCACAGCTTATCCACACATGTGGGTAAATCGCTTGGCAAAGACAAATAAGGACGAACGAGGAGTTTTCTTCGGCTGCGTTTATTCCAATGCATTTAATAAAGTGTTTATTTCTGTTGCAACAAATTTGCCAGCTCAATGCAGCGCGTAGGAAAAACTCTCACGGAGAATGTAGACGACGAGGAAAACAATCCGAGCTGAAACCTGAGCACGACACAAAGGAAAATTGCTTTTCCGCTACGCACACACGCTCCCACTGTGGAAAATACCTAGCACGCTTCGTGGCGGCGGAAATATGTGGCCAACGCATCCACATCCGCATCCTCATCCTCATCCTCATCCGCACCCGCACCCACCAAAAATGAAGATAGAAGGCGCGTTGGCTAACCCATCGAAGTTTGTCCTGATGACGTATAGTCAGGGGGGCGTTTTGGAGGGCGTGTGGCTGCATTCCTTGGAAATTTTGTATTATTTTGGGGTTTCGGGCTTCGACGGCGCAAGTTTTCAGCAACTGCGCGTAGCATAGTTTTTATTTCAACTTACTTTTTACTTTTGTTTTCTATTTGTCTTTTGGTGGGTTTTTGGAGCCGGGACTGGGGGCTGGAACGGGGGCTGGACACGCTTGGCATTCGGTTTGAGTGGCACATTATTTGATGATGCTTTTCGCGATTTTTTCGCACTTGAGTGCCTGATTTTTATTAGTTGAATTCTTTACGGTTTCGCCTGTGAAAGTTTCAGTTTCTTGCTGCCATTTCTACTTTTCTTTTTGTCCTTTTCCTTTTCTAGGGCTTTGCCTGTTTTCAATGCCGCCGCACGTTCAGTTACTTTTTGTTCGGCAAAACTTTTCTTAACGTCGCTGGGCAAACAAAGATTTTGAAATATGGTAGCAAAAGTATCTGTTAGATACTAGTATGAGTTATTCCTTGTCTGCCTGGCCTGTGCACTAGATCATTTTGGCTTTGGGTCTTGTAGGGCTTACACAAAAAGATTTGGCTCGCAGAATCAATATTTATTTGAATATAAATGATAAGTGGTATATCTTCTGCTGAGAACTACTAGCAGATAATATTTGTAGAGGTACGCTCAGACGAGTAACAGAGAATCCCAAAAATGATAGACGACTAAAGATAGATTGGGAGATTAATTAGAAGAATCATAATGGCGGAATTGGATTTGAATATAGTCTAAAATAGTACAGCTGTTCTCTTATGTCATTTAGCTGTGGAGCTCCAACAACAGCAGGTTGAGGTCCTTTCGGATTTACATCTTGTTCAATGCTCTTTAGTTGCAAGCGTAGCTCCTGTTTTGCCGCAAGGTTGACTGCAAAGGCAACTAAAGTGCCCAACAGCGAACCAGCCACAACATCCGACCCATGATTATGGTAAAATTTGAAACGGAAGAGGCTAACACATGTGGCATATATGATGCACAGCAGCTGGCACACTGGACGCAGTAAACTAGAGGGGTTTGCCCGCGGGTGCGCTGCAAGTAGAGTGCCAGAAATACCATCCCATAGAAGGCCATACACGTTCTGCCGCTGGGAAAGGACAGACGCGCCTCGATCATCCTGTGCGTGCTTCCAGTACAGGTGTAATCCAAATGGTAGATGCCGTCCAGCCGATTATCATTGTGTCTACATGAATATCCGTTGTGGACCACCGGGTGACACATCGCGAAGAAACAGGGGCGCAGTCTACCGGTTAGCTGCTTGGCCACTGTTGTGATCAACGAGCATGCCACACGGCCAAAGATGAACCAGCGCAGGGTATTATACACAGGCCAATATTTCGACCAGCCTGATCCCTTCTTCGCCCGCCAGCAACGAAAGCTCTCCAGGATGAGTAGTATCACCAGTGGCAAATGCAAGCTCAGCATGTCCAGTACGTTGATCCACTCAATGTCGGGATTGTAGGGATACTCTAGCGTCTTATCGTCACAAAAGAAACCACTTTGCGTTATTGGCATTAGGAGTTGCTTGAAGAATTCATCCAGGACAATCAGCATGACAAGAACTATGACATCCAGCATCAGACGCAGAGCCCCCCTATACACATCTAGCCAGTTGAGCACTTGACGAAAACCCATGTTTCAATCAATTCAGCGTTTCACACGGCACTGATTGTGTCAATGTCAATTTCAGCGTTGAAGCCGACGCAAATTGGAACAGAATTTTTTATTATTCCAGAGTCTAGACATAGTATCCGTGGTTAAGGTATTTATAAGCATTGCTTATAAAAACAATTGAAATTTTTAGCACAGCGAATACCTTAGACCCTAACACAGTAAACACCTTAGACCATAACAAGCATTTAAAGGTAAACAAGTAAGATTGCTTTAGTCGAGTACAAAACTCCCTGTACCCAGGTCTACAACTTCCTAACATATCTTCGTACACTTAGACATAAACACACATATACACAAAGACGCACACGCACGAGCGTCAGCTCAAGCAAGGCATTAAAAGGTGTGGCTGTGATTCTTCTACCCCCGCTCTACAGTACTGAATCTTGTTTGTTGTTTATTACGCGATCGACTTGAAATTTGAACAGTATATTAAGAGTGACTGAAGTATTGTACATGTTAAATCTCAAAGCTATATCTTGAAAATTGTTACCGTAAAACGGCTTTTATCGAATAGCGAGGGAATGGGGGCGAATATCTCGTATACAAAATAAACTTGACCTGCGCCCTATGCACGAACGAATTTCAAATTTGGTGTCTCTAGCTCTTATGAGATAGCTTGCTGAGATCGACGCGTTCATACATACGGACGGACTGACGGACAGACAGACGGACATGGCCAAATCGAAATCTCTTTTGATACAGATCAAGAATACTTTATAGGGTCGAAGATCTCCTTCTGCATGTTACATACATTTGCACCCATTTTATGAGTACAGGGAGTAAAAAAAAGGTAATTATTCTATCCAAACTATCGCTTCTGATCTTCCTAAATGCCAAAAAATAAAACTTGTAAGGTTTTAGATACGACAATAGATCTACCCCATAGACTACCAACACTCGTTAACTTTGTCAAAACTTATTTATCATGTTTTGTACTCTTTATTGATTTGCCATTTAAAATTTAGTCATATTCCTAAAAATTTAAATGCTTATAAATATATTTAAAAGTATTATAAATTGTGGTTCTTTAAATTAATTCCGAATTACACATGATTTATAATACTTATATTAATATGGTTTGCGAGTAATAATTAGAAATACCTAAAAGTATTTCTTACTCATTCTCTGAAGAGGTAAATAAATTAGTAATAGCTTTAAGTATATTTTACTCTTTTTTTGAGGGGTTATATACTTCTTTACAAGTATCCACCATTAAAGTACATATCGAATCGTCTCGTAAGCACGCATTAGTTTCACTTGAGTCAATATTCGTATGAAAACAAATTCTTCATTTGACGATTACCAGCTCAATACTCTGATAATATCCTTGCTCGCTTATCGCTCAATTGTCAAGTTAGGGCTTTCGATTGTCAGGGAGAGGTGTCCACCCACGAAAAGCGCAAAATCTTGATGAAGAACAGCGAAGGCAAAACAAACGAACGGAAATGAAAGTCAATTTGAATACATTACCAATTCTAATTACGATTTTTCAAGTACAATAAAGAAGAAGGCAGTGCGAAAAAGACAAATACGATGGCATGAATAAAATAATATTGGTTGGAACCGCCGAAACTTAGGGACAGCCGTGCTATGAAGGGTGGCGGTGGGGAAAACCACGAAGCATTCAAATTGGAATTTCAAAAAGCGAATAGACAACAAGGCGACAGTCCGGGGAATGGGCAATGGGATAGGAATAGGGATTGGGATTGGGAATGGGAATGGGAGCTGAAATGGTATGTTGGTGTCAGTGTTGGCTGACCGAAAGATTAGCTGAAATGTGCCAGGGAGCAGCTGGGGAAGCTGTGTGAGTTTTCACAGCCAGTGACAGGAAAATGGCGGCGACTACGAACCAAATTTGAATAATTTTTATTTTTTTTTTTTGTGGCTGCCTCTGCACAAGTGGCAAATGAATCACAGAGTGGGGGGGCGAGCGAAACTTGGAGGGATTCGCATTTCATTTTATTAAAAATTCAAATACTGCGCTTATCGCTTTAGATGCCAGCTTAAGCCACCTGCAAGGAACAGCAGGAGCCACCCTCGACCGCTCTCCTCCACTTGACTTTTGCCCACAACAACTTTCGCTATGAGCTTCCTTTATTATGCAGCAGTTTTTTTTTACTTTTTTCTTTTGCCCTCGACTCTGTCTGCCCATGGCCAAGGTCTGGTAGCAATTTCATATGCCTCATGCCATCGCAAAAAATTAGAAATGAAAATTAAGTAAATATTATAATATGTTGCCACCTGGCTGGGGCAGCTCCCCCATTGCCATTGCCATCGCCAATGAAATCCATTTCGGTTTCGCCTTGGCAAATAAATGATAAGCATTACATTTGATATTCATTATTTGATAAAGTGTAATAAGAAATAAAAATAAAACGCCAGCGGAAATGAAAATGTAGGCGGTGTCTGCATGCCAGGACGACAAGGACCAGGTAGACACGGATACCAGGCCCAGGACCAGACAAGTTGCAGGATTAAATGTTTGCCTAAGTGAAATATGTTAAATGTTATGATATGTGCGGTCTCCTGTCTGCCTGCCAGCCTGCCAGCCAGCTATCCTGTTGCTCCTCGTATGGCTTCTTCAACTTGTTGGCTTATGATTTATGAGATTAAAGTGCTGTGCCTAGCAAATGAGTTTTTTCTCCTTTTGCATATGGCATGATTTGCCATTGAAGTCTGTATCATTGGTGGTGAAAGGTGAAGGAGCCCATGAAGTCACTACGGAATAATTACGAGTCCTTGCCGTATTTTATGGCTCTTTTTGCGAGTGTGCAGTGACACATCCATTCATCACATTAGCTCGACAGACCAATCCATTTAAAAGCCCATAAATACAAGCAAATGCTTGTGCAATGCTAATGTCCATCATTTCAATAGCCAAAAAGCATGCAAAAAGGAGTTTTGTTTGCTTTTTTTAACTTTTCAGACTGGAACTTAGACCCCAAACTACAAATGTTGCAGAGGCGCCAAGCAAAGCAGACAAAGTCAAATCAACACATTCATCAAAATCTACTAAAGACAACAGAAATGGAAAGAAAAGTGTATAGAAAATAAATAAATAGAACAAACCAAGTACAAGTCGCAGTTGCAATGAGCTATTGAGAGTCATATGCATTTGTCAAGTACACGAAAAAACAATAATACTTTTGATTGAATGTATGTGCCTGAACTGTAGGGCATCAATGAAGCAGTGGCAAGACCCTAAGCAAAGGATCGTGTGGCATGCAATGCCAACAAGCCAGAAAAAGAAGCAGAATCAGAACAGGACGAGGACAAGGACATCAACAGCACCAGCGCACTTAAGTTTATTGGATTTGAAGTGATGTCTTCTCTGGCTGAGTCGGAAAACTCAAAGCCAAAAGTAGCGAAAATGTTGGTGAAAATTGTGGCTGCACACGCACAGAAAACTCAGTGGGAACTCTTCACTTAAAGGCCACCAACGAGTGGCAGGCAGAGGCACAGGCACAGGCACAGGTGCACCAGAACAGGACGAGAAGGACGCGTGTGTGCGCTGAGCGTGAAATTATGAGCCCTTTAACACCAACAACAACAAGAACCGAGAACGTCAACGACAAGCTTAAGCTGCTTAAAACATGCCATTGGCAAGGGGTAAGCAGGGCTGAGAAAGGAGACGAGGAAAGCGGTGAAAAGCGGTGGGAAAGCGAAAGTGTCAAGGATGCGGCTGCCGTTTCATAGTCAAATTAAATTGCTCACTAAAACAGCGAGACGTGAAGTCGACGCTAAAGTAAAAGGATAATGTGAGCATAAAAACATTTTTAATGAAATCGAGACGACTACCAACAGCGACAAGGATGAAGGAGTCGCAAACTAGGACTGGGATTGGGAATGAGAACGGGGATTGGGACTAAGACTGAGACTGAGACTGGGACGATGTCGAAGTCAGCGTCGAAAAATGTAACAAGTGAGTTTTAAATTAAACGCTGCTTGGTATGGTGGGGGGGGGGGGGAAGGGGGCTAAAGCTGGGAATGGAATGGTGTTTTGGGTATTGAGTGAGGTGTTGCCCTTGTGTTTGCCAGTGTAATTTCTTTCGGCTGCACATTATTTTTATATCCCGCTCAAGATTTTAATTAATTTTCAGCTTGATTGCGTTTTAAAGAGCCGGCTGGTTTATGTCTTCGGGAGGGGTTCCATGCGGTTGCCTGGGGCCTGGGAATTTATAGTTATTGTGGTGGAGAGTGTGTGGGTTAAGTTTAGGTTACTGCGGCCTCCTTTGACTTTGCAGCAAATTTTGGTTAGCAATTATTTAAACAATTTGTATATAAGTGAGTTTTTAATTAGTTTTTGATTTGAAGTGAAAGTCTTGCTGCACTAATAAATGAGCTAAACATTTGATTATGTTTTGAGGACCTACCTTTACTAGTATGCCTATCCAAATTTGGATCTTTCAGGCCTGCAACGACAACAAGCGAAATATAATATAAGTAAATAATTTAAAAGTATGTCCAAGTCTGTCTACCAACTGCATAGTATTTTACAGTGTACTTAAGTTCGGCAATTTATCTCTGTCAGCTGTTAGTAACCTATGTGGGAAATTTGGACTGTCTACCCGCAGTTGGTCGACACATTACTCGTAGACCCGAACCCTGGACACGTTGCATCGTTGCCCACACGTAATGGGAACTATCAAATGTTAATCTTAATTAATTGCCACTAATTACGTACTCCAAAATGGCCAGAGGAACGCGTTACTTCAGCAGGATATGCAGGTGAGCTAGGAGAGCCTGGAGTGGCAATTGGAAAACGCTTTGGGAGGGCATATTGTTGGCACGGGTAGACTGAAAAATGCAACTGCAGTCATTACTTATACGGCAAGAACCTCTCCAGAACAGATCTCTGCGATATGTTCAACAAATTGTCGCACATTAGGCCGCAGTTGGGGCGAATGGCGTTGCCAAGATGGGCACATAAATGACAGGAAATAGAAGTCGAAATGGTCGAGTCAAAGGACGTGCCAGAATGGAAAGCTAAAACAAACAAATCCTTTTGGCATCGAACTCAAAGATAACGCCTGTGAAGTACTTCGCGTGTTTGTGCAACTTCTAATTAATTTTTTGCACAAATCTAAGCCCTAACGGAAATGAACTTAAACTTTTAGTGCAGGCGGAAGTGAAAAGTCCCAGCCAGAGTTGCATTTTGCTGCAATTGTTTCATTTCGTTTCGGTTTTACGGCCCAAGCAACCCCTTAAGCCCTTTGCCTTCTGCCTTCTGGCCTTTAGTTTAGCCGTGGAGTTTTCGCTTTGTGTTTTGTCGACTTGGTTGGGCGCATTTATTGTTATGCCATTTTCAATGAATGCAAAAAACAGCAGCGGAAATAGACGTCAAAGTTGGAGCCACAGCGCCATGAAAACGTTGAGAATCAAACCGAAGGGTGTAGCTGTCTGCCTGATGAGAGGGTTGCTCTTAAAGTTGCTCAACGGTACATTAAGCTAATGTATCTATCAGTAGCTTATGCCACTATTAATAGCCTGTGATAGTCTTGAACCTTATCCGGTTGAAAGAAGTCTGCGACTTTGCGGTTTTATTTTAATTTAATTCGCCGCGGCGTTTAATTAATTCCCAGTTATCACCACAGAACAGTCGACAGCTCGACGCTCGACGCTCAGCTCTTTGTGGTGTCCGTTGTTCTTTGGTCTAATGGCGTCTAGCCGGCCAGAAAAGATTGCACAAATGAAAGGTCTTATGGGCGATGCTTCCACATACCGCAGACATGTCGGGATGGCCCCCAAGTCGAGTCCTTAGCACATAAACAGTGCGATAAGCAGTGGGAAAGGGATAATGCGGTTTGGGTTTAATTGCAGTTAGCTGCTTAGGTCAGACATTGTTTGTCAGGATACTTTTTTCGACATCAAACACACAACCAAGGGTTAAGAATTGAGAAGCGAGTTGTCTTCCCCACATGCCAAATCAAAAACATATTAAAGTCAGCTCATGCCCAAATCAAATTAGCTACATATACATAAGTCTGTCAAACCCATATACCATTTATTGTTCCAATTACAAGCCTCAATATGTGGCTTATTTGGACCATAAACAATTTCAGCTCAACACTGATGCTTAACTTGCACGATTTAATAAACTTTTATTAACTGGATTTAAGGGGAATACATAAATATTCAAGCCACAAAACTGCTTGTCTCCCGAATTGGGCTGTTTCCCTTTCGAGTTCTACCCATAAATTGCCCATTAAACTTGTCGCTGGTAAACTAGCTAACCGACTCCATAGACATATAATTCCAACTCCCTTTCTATTGCACAACAAATCGCGCATAATTATGGCCTAGACATCATAAAATTTGATGTTTGCCGCCTGTAAATTGTCTCTGATTTGAGCCAGGAGGCTGTGACTATATAGTTTTATAGCCCAGCCAGTGGGCGTGGCTGGGGGCTGGGGGCAGGGGGCATAGGCAGTTGAGTAAATTATCACGTCATGCTTGCTGCGAGTTGCATGCAAAATTGCGTCGGAGCTTCCTTCCCCTTTAGCACTTCAGCTCCTCATCTCAAAAGCGACACATTTTATGTCAGATACGTGCTCATAAATTTCCATGCAGTTTTTCACATTGTGCACTTGTGGCTTGAGTTTTTGTTGGGTAAATAATTTTATTAGGTTTGTGTCTGAATTCAGCTGCTATGGGAATGTCATTTGTATATGTATATATGTGTTTGTGTGTTTATGATTTTTGTGTGTTGTCGTTTCAAGTTGATTAAGTTGTTTGAGCAAAGTTGTTGCTCGTTTAATTAGAAAAGTTGCAAATGTTTTTCTTCAACGAGTGGCCATTGACCTGAAATGCTCACTGCTGTCTATATAGAAGCGACAGACCAACTGTCAGAGCTCTTGGTTTTGAATTAGGGGTAGGATATTGAGAACAAAGTTCTGCACATTTATGTATTTAATTCTCCCTTCTGCCAATTTAATTTGCGGCTGATCATCTTCGAGGGCAAGGACATACCCTTGTGACTTGAATCAGCTGTATTTATACAAATATTTGTCACAAAGGCAAGCCATGTTCCTTCAGAAAAGTCAAATCAGTCAGCGTTTAGCAAGCCAGCGGAAATCAGTAAGCGCTTTGTTCTGCTGAATGGGTCCAATGATTCTATTGAAATTTATGATCTATCCCTTTATTTGATAACCCTTTGAGTGCAAGTTTCCAACTGCTTAATACTCTGTTCTTAGTATAATAATCTTGCATACTTTTGATCTCATTTACGAAATCATCCGAACTCGTAATATTTGGTGACTCTAATTTATACCCTTGCAGAGGTGGATTGGGAGACGGGCATTGCCCAAGCCTGATATACTTTCTCTCCGTTTTTGAGCAGAGTATACAAATTTAAGATCATCTGCCAACTATTAATCATTTATGAAATTAATATCCAATTAAGAACCTCTATTTTAGCAACTTTTATATATAATTAATTAAAATTTTCCGAACATGCCTTATGGCAACATATTTTTATGTCACATCAGCAAATTGAGAGCCACGCCCCATTCTCGCATTCCTGGCCAGCTGACAGGGCCCATGGCAGTGCTATGCACACTCATTAACACAACAATAAAATACGTTCCCGCCCCCGGCCCTCCCTTCGTGGCACTACCTTGCCGCCCCTTGGCGCGGACAATTAATGTGACTGACACATATGCAAATTTTGCATCGCCTGCGTTGTCATATTTGATTTACAGTTGCAATTTACGCACTTGCGAGGCGGTTGGGTGGTGCCTCCTGCCTTGTGGGTGGTTGTGGGTGGCGATTGGAGTCGGGCAGCAGATCCCTGAGCCGACAGCTGTCCACATCAGCGTCCAGTGTCTGTTTGATGTTGTTAATTGATTTTCAAAGTCAACTTGCTGGGCCGACAAACCTGCCTGCCCTGCCCTACTCCGCCCCCGCCGCTCACTTCTGGATCGCAGTTGGCCAAATTTGCTTTCGCTTTTACTTGGCATCGCTCAGAGATTAGCAGGGCAGTAAAATGCATCTCCATTGGGGCGAAAGCGACATAAAACCAATGCCCAATCCGCATTGCATCCGCATGGACAATTTACACATTGAACTGAAGCCGGGATGCGTGTAAGTGCAGCGGAGCGCATTTACAGCTGCAGTTGCAAGTGGATTTGGCTGTGGCCAGGACACTGCCAGGACGTGGCCTGTTTGTTTTATGTGCGGCCATTGTCGTATTGTTGTTGTTGCTGCTGCTGCTGCTGCTGCTGTTGTTGTCTGCATGGCATGCGGTTCAATCAAAGCGATTTCCAATGTCCACAAAATTGCGCAAAAGGACATTTTGGTAATTTGACAACGACGTACGCACGGCGTACAGAACACTCGCTTGTTGTTGGTAATGAGTTTTTAAGCCGTATGTTCACTTCGAAATGTGAAAACCTTACATTTAAGACTGCTACATAACTTTACACTTTTCACTTGCTTCAAACGAATTTGAATAAGCGTGAAGTAGAGTCTACAGCTCAACAGCTATTTTACAGACTGTTAACAGTAACAGATCACTTTTGATCGAGCGAAGCATTAACCCAAAGGGATCTTTAGCTTAAATGACAGATTTACTTTGACAATAGTTAGTTAGTCTTAATTATCTAACTCTAATACTACTAATAATAGTAATTATAATATAAGTGACAGATTTTATTTGACAACAGTAATTTGGCTTTAATTATTTCACTGTAATAATAATAATTAAAATAATAATAATAATAATAAAAATTAATAAAAATAATGATAATGATAATAATAACAATAATAATGATAATAACAATAAAAATAATAATAATAATAATAATAATAGTAATAATAATAATAACAACTAATAATAATAACTAAAAATAAAAATAATAATAAAAACAAATTAAAAATAAAAATAATAAAAAATAATATAAGCTACTTAAATAATATGAATAATAATAAAGTTAATAATAATAATATTACTATTAACAAAATTAAAAATAATATTAGTTAATATAATCTACGTAAATAATTATAATAAAATTTTAAATAATAAGAATTAATATAACCTAATAATAACATTCATAAAAGTAATAATTAATATAACATACTTAAATATTCATAGATTTTAATATAATAAAAAATATACAATGTGAATATTTTGACATATGTGCATGGTTATCCAAATGATCACTACTTATCCAAATCCATATTTTAGACAAATAATATTCAATTTAATCGATCTTACTGTTTATGATCCTAACAAAACATACTAACTACATTAACTTTAATTTTACAACACATATCAAGCAGAACGATGCAATAAATAGAAACAGATTCAAATTCCTCACTCCGTGACGAAGCATCCTTTGAAGTGAACATGCCGCTTCAAATGTAGCAACAACCAGGGGAATGTAACGGTGATATGTGTCGGAGTTGGGGAGGGACAGGGGCTGGTTCCTGATGCGGTTAGCTACAATTCTAAAGTGTATTTGCATTTAACGCTAAATACATTCCGTGAGTGCTGTCAGGATGAGTGCGAGGAGGTCCAAAACATGACAGTTGCATTAATTTTGATTGCGTAAATATTTTAAGTGTGCGGATTGCTGAGGGTTCCACAAAAATGTTTGGTCAGGGCTTGTTGAATGGATTTAAGTGGCAAGTGCGATGTATATAGATAGTTTCAACATTGAGAGGCTGCATTGAAGTGGCACTGCACTAGATAATATATATTGTAGCTTACTATGATAATAATATGACAATATTAGAGCCCATAGCAAGATAGTAAAGAGTTAGTTATAGAGAAAAATCTTATAGAATTTAAGGTTAATTCAAGACATAAAACTAAACAAGAAGAATAAAGAAAGACAGTAGGAATGAAATCTCCAACCCGGTGGGGGAACTTTTAGTAGCCAGTCCGGCAGCTCACAGCGAGGTTGGTTAGAGATAACATTAAGGAAAGAAGGATCCAGGAAAGGGTAAGGATGGGATAAGAATAATATAGTTATAGAGTAGGAAATATAGGGGGACATAGAGTGGGCAATCTCCGACCCGATGGGGGAAGATTATTATAATATAATGTATATATATTATAATATATATTATAATGTAATGAGGAATTAACTAAGCAATAGCATCGATACCTTCAGTAGTGTGGGATGAAATATATACAGGTGAAAAGATACAAAACCTATTATTGAATACAATTATATTTAAGTGAATGTTGTTTAATATAAAACTAAAATCAAAATGCAGTGAGAAATGTATTTTTACCCTCGTTATTATACAAATTTTGAACGTTTTTTAATTGATATTTTTTTCAAAGACGAGCAGCAATTTGAAATCACGATCCTACCACAAGTCATATTAAAATATCATCGATTTTTTGATGGCCAGACCTTACCACCCCACAGCCGTCTGCATTTGTGCCCCGCCCGCACTCCGCCTCAACATTTGATTGCTGTATTTCGATATATTTAATGAATTCCATTCTCGGTACAATATTTTAACTTTGTCGTTGTCTTTGCGTCGCGACGAAGGCAAACAGAAGGAAAGACAAACAATAAAAAAAACGTACTTAAAAGTAGAAGCAGAGAAATGCTTTTAAATGCGAATTGCTTATATCAATACTACAATATATAAAGATATGGCCGCCTGTTGACTTTCGATTGATATTGATGCAACGTCAATCAAACTGAGAAGGGACCTCTGCTCTAATTTAGCTGCCGTTGCGTTTATTTAATGCAAATTGATGTCGCCATTGAGACATAAATGCTGAGAGTTCCTCCACAATCGGAGTAATGTTGTTTTGTTATAAGTATATTTTGTTTTTATTGGCTCGCGTTTATTTCAATATTTGATGTGCAGCTTGTTGTTGACGTTTATGTCGCTTATGTATATTAAATATTTATTTAGCAGCTTTTATTCAATATTTTATGCAGGGCATATGGAAAATACGCCTCATGTTTTATGTGCACCCAAAGATTTATGGCCATTTGATGTTAAATTGATGGCAACATGTTGCAAGATGTTGACCTTGTTACGGATTCTACTCGCACCACTCGCTGACACCACTCGCTTTGACTGTTTGCTGTATGCAAAGTCATGTAACTAAAGTGGGGCCACAGTGCGTATACTTGATATTTGTTGAAGTCGCCCCGAGGTCTCGGTCCTTCAGTCAGGCTCACTGTGTTTTTGTCTGCTGCCTTACTGCACGTCTTTATCATGTTTTGCATATTGTTTATATTTTTCTGCAGTCTTGTTTATGCAGTCGGTAGACGGAAGCATCCTCGACTCGATTGCTCTGTTGTCCTGCTGCCTGCTGCCTGCTGCCTTCTGCTTGCTGCCTGTTGTCCTTTGCACTTTGGCTTCGATACATTGCATATCAGATTTATTTTACAGTTACAATATTTAATTTGCTCTTACGCAAATTGCTGCCATTTTCCGTTTTGTTCAATGCAAATTTCCTTGAACGAGGGTCAGTTGCACCAATTGAAATATTGATGGACCATGTACCCAGTAAATTTATTTCAAATTGAACATTTGAGTAAATGTCTGCAAATTGGTTTATGTATTCGATAGCTTAATGCTGTTGGGATTTTCAATTTTTATATATTTGCACACGATACAAATTGCTGCAAATATTCACATTCCACACTTCACATGCCCACATTGAAAACTTTAATATTTATGATTTTGCTTAACAAATTGTTGAAACAATGTTGCAACTATTCGCAAATAAACTTTGGCCACAACTTTTGCGTTGAATGGTGCTAAAGATTTTGCCAAACATACGTCATACGCCGTGTTGTACACGGAAAGTGCTGCCAACTATTTTGAATACAAGAAGCAGCTCTATTTATTTACAGAGCCCATGTTCGAGCAAGTGGGAGCGTTGTAGGTCTGTGTTCTGTTCAAACTATCTACACAGTGTGTCGGTGTCGACTTAATTTCAGCTGGCAGACAGCAGCAAAGAAGCCAAGCTGAATCTAGTCGAGTTGGCCAACAGCGGAAACAACGATCAATTGTCGGATAGTTGTCGTTGTTGCTCCTGTTGTTGTCGGCAGGAAACGTGTGCGCTTAAAAGTTTAAACAACAGTTATGTGGGCGGCCTTTTGGCCCACCATGCCACCAGGCATGCAGCATATTGCGCAGGTGGAAAATTTATAATTTGCAAAATTGCCACGCATGTTGGCAACATGTTAAATGGCCAGGCAGTTAGCCGGGCAGGCTAGCAGGCTGTCGTTAGAGCCGCTTGGGTGGCGGCTTAAATTATGTTAACCTCAAACGAGACGGCAGCCCCAGCAGCTAGCTGCCTACCTACCTTGCCTGGGATCTGGATCTGGCCCCGGCTGTAACTGTAGCTGTGGCCCCGACCCAGAGCCACCCGGAACAAACCCATAACAATCCAGAACGACCCGAGCCGTGTACAAAGTTCGATTTAAGGCCTCGTTTATTTAGCCAGCCAAGCAGAGGCAGTCGAGTCGTCTGGTTCGTTGGTTGCATGTTGCAAAAGTTGTTGCCGTTGCACAACCGCATGCCACAACATGCTGCCAGTCGACGGAATGACTCTGGGCTCGACCTGTGTGCGTATGTGTAAGTGGAAAGGTGGGGAGGGGGCACGCCGCCCTTTGTCCTGACATGCCCCACTTGGCAATTGCCGAAACTATTTGTTTACATATTTAGACCATGCGAAAAAGGCTGGCATGTTGTCAAGTCATGTTTACTGTGAAATATGCGCATTTAAATGCAGGTGGGCCGCAAATTTACACGCCCACAAATGTGTGGGGGAGGGATGCAGGCGGCCAGGACATGAGGTCAAACATTATTTATGGTCAATAAAAAATGGATCAATTTATGAAAAACAAGAGAAAAATAATTAACAAGTAGTCGGAAGTATCCGACAGAACAATACTCTGTTCCCAGTCCGGTATAATTTGCTTATTTGTGGGTTCGGAAGGAGACCCGAAGAAAATATAAGTGTGTATGTCAATTTGATGACTCTACCTGTAAAGGTGTGGGAGATATAGATTTGGCTCATTTGCGGGGGAGGTAGGGAGGTCCAAAGTTTGTGGATGCAGTATTGTCCAGGAGGTATGCCAAATTTGGTGACTCTATCTTTAAAACTGTGGGATATATACCCCTTGAAAAACGTCGATCTCGACACTTCATAAATTGAGGGTATACACCAACATGTGTACCAAGTTTGGTTGCTCTAGCTTCAAGGGTGTGGGAAAAATTGCGTTCATACGGACAGACGGAAATTTCGCAAACCCAACATACTCTTTTTCCCTTCGGAAACAGAGTATAAAAATGCTCGAGTTGAGTATATTCGACGAGAGGATACTCTTTAAATATCATACAATAATTTAATCCCGCTACTCATACAAATAGTTTAAAAGGATATCAATTAGGTGTGCAGATGTATAATCTAAAAGTCTGCGTTTTATTCCGAATCCTTGTTCCTGACCCTCCGGGTCATACTTCCTTAATCCCTAAAGACTAAAACATTTCTTAAATAATTATGAAATATTCAAGGAAAGAAAGGTTGCAACCAATGAAAGTTTTATACAAGTAATATAATAACCAATAAATTTTACTCCTTGTACCCATAAAATGGGTCAAAAGGATTTCGATTTGGCCATGTCCGTCTGTCCGTCCGTCTGTCCGGATGAACGCGCCGATCTCAGCAGCTATAAAAGCTAAATACACCAAATTTGGTATGAAGGTTCCTGTTCCAATTTCAGATAACTCCCCCCGTTCACCCGCAATTCGATAAAATCCTTTTTATACCAATAATTTTAAGGATATAGCTCTGGGTTTAAACATGTTTAATACTTTGGTCATTCTTAATATAATGTCCAAATTTCAAGACGATCGGATAATAAACACGAAAGGTATTCAACAAACAAGATTCAGTACTGCAGAGCGGGGGGAGAAGAAGAAGCACAGGCACCACTTAGAATGCCTCACTTGCGCTGTCGCTTGTGCTGTCTCTTGCGCTGTGTGCGTTTTTGTGTGTGTGTGTATGTATATGTAAGTGTACGAAGATGTGATCGGAAATATTTGACCTGGGTACAGGGAGTTTTGTAGTCGGGTATAATCGACTTAAGCATTCTTACTTGTTTTTTATTTCAAACCTAAGTTAAGGCTTACGTCTTAGAATTGCGAGCAATGTTTAATTTGTTGCTCATTTCGAAAATCATTTTTGTGTCTATCTTAAATTTCAGGCTCGTCCATTCACCCTGAGCTCCTGCGCTAACAAGAGTCAAGATCAAAGTTCGCTCTTGAGGCGTAATTAAGCCATTTGCTGCACGTTTTGCCAATTCAAAAAATATACTTTGACCTCCTGCCCCCTGCGCTCTTATCGCTGGGCCAGCGGCACGCCCCAAATGCAAAACCCATTTGAGCAGTTGAAGAAGAGAAAAAATGAAATAAAATATGAACTGCGCCTGGTATATAACTCGTATAACAAGTCGAAATTCCAGCAACCCCCTGAAAGAAGTGCGTTTGTGCCCGCTGGGTGAAAAATTCGTAGAAAAATCACGCGCGCTTATCTTAACCTTAGCCAAACCCACACAATTAACGCCCATTGCGCTGTCACTGTGAAAAATGAGGCGGCGCTGGCATTGGAGGGGGCACAGGATACTGGGGGGGAGGTGTAGTTGCCCTCAAGTCATCCCCATTCGAAGGCAATTGCAAATGATTTGCAAACGATGCGCAAACGAAATCGAATTCGAATTCTAACTCCCCATTGTAGTCGCCATTTACCAATAGCTACAAATTTTAATTGCCGCTGCGATAGCGCCCAGGAACAGGCAGCTGCCCGAGGAGGTCCTGAATATAAGTAAGTCGCATTGATAAGAGAGTCACGTTCCAAGGCAGCCAGTTGAAGTGTTCCAGCAGCGTTTGGGAGGCGTTCCCCAAAGACAATGTTGCTGGTGTCTTCATTATCAATGACAGCCGAACGGAAACAATGGTTACTCTTTTATTGCCAGGCCCAGGACCAGGACCAGAGCCAGGGACAGAACTAGAGCCAGGAAGCAGATCTGGCAAGCAGCTGCCGCCTGTGCCTTTGAGTCAAATTGATAAGATGCTGAAAATGACTTGGGAAAACAATAAACGTGGGCATGAAATGAATAAAGGCTGTGCATTTAGCACCCAAAATGAATAGAGCGCCACTTGAATGGAGGCAAACTCAAACGCAATTTCGATGCATAAACAGAACGTTTGCGCATTTTAATGAGGGCATTATATTTTCTTTGCTTTCTTGTAGGTTTCTGATAGGTATCCGATAGGCACCTGCAGTGTTTATGACTATATCTGGCGGCGCTTTGCTTGGCAAACTTTGCGTCAATGATTGGCTGAGTTACTGACTGAGTTAAAGACTTAAATTCATGGACCGCAAATAATGAAAATGAACCAAGTTTTAAGAGGAAAAATTCATAATAAAAGAGAATTGATACATGAAAAAGGACTACACATAGAGCATCCTTTAGTCAGGAATATCCATTGCTGCATTGAGATTTTGTTTTAAGTTATACAAAGAAGCTTAATAATAGAATTTATTTTTCAGATTTTTTTTTTCTTAAAAATAAAATTTACTCTTTCGCTCAAGAATAAAACTTATTTTGTGAGTTTTCTTCTTTTTTTTCAATAAAATAAACCCAAATGTGTATTAAGTTAATACTGCATTATTATTATGTATTATTTGAACTATTGGGCTCGAAAAATGTTTAAAATATTGGAAATTTCGGAGGCACAATTATATTTAGTATTTTTCAGATTCGAAAAATACCAAAAACTAACAACAAAAATGCCAAAATCAGTATTTTCTCCAGAAGTCAAAAAATACCAAATACACAAAAAAATTACAATATTTGGATAACTTGACATTAAGGTATTTTAAGTAATTTTTGGAATATTTGGTATTTTTTTACTTCTGAAGGAAATACTGAATTTGTGATTTTTTTGTATTTTTTGGTATATTTAAAAAATACTAAGCATTAAGGTATTTTTTTTTAAATATTTTTGTGTCTGGCCTGCTTAAATTTGCTTAGCTTTTCGTTATTACAAACTTTTATTTTTCTTTAAGTATGTAGAACTCTTACTCTGCTGGTTGGATACACTTCATGCTCTTTGGTTTCAGCCATTCATCTAACTTTTTAAAGCTGACCTATTTGCGCAGTCGGGCATATTAGGACCCTCGTCCTTGTCAGCTGACTTTAAGACACCCACACGCTCCGCTAATTTCACAGCTAAGTTAAGTAGCCAAACTTGGCAGTCATTTAATAAAATTACATTCCATGAGACAACAAAAGTCAAGTCCATGCTGGCATGCAACTCATTTTGATGCGTAACAAAATTTTATGAAATACTTGAGTGCAAATTTTATGTGTTGGAGCAGCATAAAATTTTAGCGCTAGCAAAAGTCCCCCCCAGGCCTGGGCTGTTGGCGGTTACCCAGACTGTCTCTCTCTTGGCCAAGGCTGGGCTAATAATACCAAGCATTTACACCTTTATGGGGCGTACTTAGAGCGTTTATTTATGCTAATGGGTAAGCAGAACAAGCGGGCCACTGTTGTTGTATCTCAAAGTTGAGCCAGCCAAAGTGGCGCCCTGGCGAGCTTTACACTAATACCACCCCGAAGCGTTGTAAAAGTATAAAGGAGTATAAAAGCACTAACTACAACAACACAAACAAATACAGAAGCGGATAGTGAGCTTAAGATTTGAGCAGGTAAACTTGGTGCGAGTATATATCATCCACATAAGACAAAGGTTCGAGACGCCACCCTCAGTTCTTGACCTCCCCATGCAATGGCAAGACCACGACCAGAAGCAGGACCAGTAGCAGGACCAAGACCAGGGCCAGGGCCAGGGGCATCCTCACATCCTTGTCACGAATGTGTTTGTAATTTCCCTAGAGTGTGTTTGACTTTGACGACTTAAGTTGTAAAACTTTAACATTATCATTTTCACTACGAGACGACGCTGCTTCCTTGGCCTTTGGATATCAGCAGCCAGCAGGCAGGAGCCAGCCGCCAGGAGCTACTCCTTGGGCAGCTCCTTGAAACAGCACTGGGGCACGCGGCATGTGGCATGTGTGTTTGTCCTGCCCGCAAGTTGAGCCAGACATTTTGATGATGTTGACCTTCGTTACTTTTACTTTTCGCAAAGTTCCTTTGCTTCTTTAAATTTGCTGCAACCTTCCGACCCTGTTGACATATCGCATTACACTGCAGCTTGAACTTTTCAAAGCTGTAGTTAAGGCCACAGAGCGGCGTCTTTCCTGCCAAATTCCCAAATCTATTTCGTGCCGATTCTTCGTCAATTAGTTCAATCAGAAGGTGCCACACACATCAACCACATGTGTGCCACCAACACCACCACCACCACCAACAACACCCGCGGAACCACACACCCCTTCCAAGGGGCATGGCAGCGGCGCATCGAATGTCAATTTTTAAGGTTTTCCAGCTCGTGCGTCCCATTTTCCACAATATATAATAACAAGAAAAATCAGTTCAGTTTCGGGACAACCCTCCAGGGTATTTGTCGCCTTGTTTTGTTTAAAAAATTATATCAATTAGTTTGCCACATTGGGTCTCTATTCACAATCTATCGAATGTTGAAATATGACACACGTTGGACCATTTTTTTGGTAACAGCTTCGAGAAAAATATTGCAGCTGATTGTGCATCGAATTTCAAGGGGAGGTTTTGATTTCAGGGTAGAACCATCAATGGCTTCGATGCAGAACTGATTTGACACAGACCTTTCTTTATACCCTGTAACATATTTATATACATCCATGGACAAAAAAGGTCATTTAAGATTGGTATTTAAATTGCAACTATCTTCTTTTGTTTGACTTTATATAAGATATATCTCCCGAAAATATCGCCAAAGCCTCTCTTATGCCGCATGAAACCCATTCCACGTCCCTACAGGAGTCACATGTAAACTTTAAACCATAACTGGACTCAACTGGACTGGTTGACAATTGTGTAGTTAAGACCAGAACATTTTCCGTGTGAAACATTATTTACTCTGGTAATTTTTATACCCTTTCAGAGGATAATTTTATTTTATCGTGTAATTCGAAACGCATTGAAGGAGACGTTTCCGACCACATAAAGTATATATTCTTGATCAATTGCTGAGACGATATGTCCGTCTGTTTCTATGTTAGCTAGTCTCTCAGTTTTTAAACTATCGTAATGAAATGTGGTACAGATCCTTATTTTTTCTGCAAGCAGTACATATGTATGTCGGAACTGGCCGGATCGGGCAACTATAACATATAGCTGCCATAGGAATGATCGGTCAAAAACTAAGTTTTTGTACTCAGACCACTTTATCATTATTATAGGAGTAATCGGATGAAAAATGAATTTTTGTATGAAAAACTTACAAATATTACTTCCCCATTCCCACTATAATTATAGTAGTTTCGTATAATTTTAATAAAATCGAAGCACATTATTATATAGTTTCTATAGGAGCAACCGGACGAAAATTGACTTTTTATATGAAAAATATTGCTGCAAATTAGCCGTTTTTTCGTGTTATTATAGCATACAACTATGATAAACAACAAATTGTAGCATAACTTTTTTTTATTTTTTTTTTATTAGAAGATATAATTAAAAAAGCGTTTCATTATAAAAAATAATTTTAAAACACATTTGGGACTGGCTTTGACGGTGAAATATAGCATAACTTACAATAAATTAGAAAAACACGGACTATAATTATAAAGGATATAAACAAGCAAAAAGAAGGCGCACTAGGGTTAAAATCTAATGACGCTGATTTGTACTTACAACAACAATGGAATATAAGGGGGCGGGCGCGACGACCGAAATCAGCACAACGGAATAGAAACAAAGCGAAGCCGCGATCAACACCAACAACACAATGTAAGCGCGGGAGAGAGACTTAGTGAGAGCGCGAATAGAAACAGAAATAGGCAAAGCGACAAGATGCAAAAACAAAATATTAGGCACAATGCATGTAGAGAGACTTAGTGAGAGCGCGAAAAGAAACAAAAATAGACAAAGAGTCAAAATGCAAAAACAAAATATTAGGCACAATGCAACTGTATGCTTGGGCTGCAATTTGTTGTTGCACTTAGCCACAATTTATTGGAGAATAAATAAACACTGCACAAATAAACACAACTACATACATATATGTTTCACTCAACCGATGTATGAACACACGAAAAAATACAAGTTATCACTTAAAAATCGAGGAACAATACACAATTACGCGGCACAAGAAAAGAAACACGTCCGTTGGCGATTGCAAGCGAAAGCGAATGAATGTAAAGGCAATCGATGGATAAATAAAGATTAAAGCAGAATCCTTCTTACAATGCATTCTGTTTGTGGAAAGCCATGTCCAGTGTGGGGTACAGAGAGGGGCACACAGAACGCGATGAAAGAAGAGCGGGAAGTTATTTTACTGGTAAATTATCCAGTCAGTCTATGAGAGAATTGTTTAATGTTAATGATAATTATAATTAACAGCTGATGAACTGTCAACATTTTTTTATAACAATGTATGGAAGTAAGCAAAACAAAAATAAAACAAACAAATAAGAACGTTGCAGTCGGACTTACCCGACAGCAGAATACTCTGTTCATAGTCCGGTATAATTTGCCCATTTGTGGGTTCGGAAAGAGACGGAAAAAACAGTAGTCTGTATGTCAAATTTGATGTCTCTATCTGTACAGGTGTGGAATATATAGATTTTGCTCATTTACGGAGGATGGGGTGGGGGGGGTCAAAAATGTTTTGATGCAGATTTGATGAAGAAAACATACATAAGTACTCTGAATATAAATGAAAGCTTACAATTTTTAATTAAAAATATGGTTCTCATAGAAAATTTCATATTTTTATAAGTCTATAAATATACATGATCTTCATTTATTTACAAAGTTAGACTAAATATATGATATTAAATCTAAGACATTAGGGGTGCTTAGAGTACTAGTATCGGGACCTTCGACTCTATAGTATGTCTTTATAATATGTATTAAGTTGCAAAGTTTTAGAAACATAAAGATTTTGTTGATGTTTAGGGTTGTAGGAGACAACAAGGTTTCGATGGGGGATGTGCCCCTTTGGCAATCGATGAGATACAGGATCTTCATATTTATGCAAATTTTTTACAAAGTTTATGTGAATTTTTTAAAAAATCCAGTTTTTTTCTCATGAAAATCAATTTCCGTTTGGTGGTGCTCCCAAAATGTTGTTAACCTGATATTTAGACCCGCGGGCTTATCGCAAATGATTTCAGCGCAACGTGCGCCGTAAATTAGAATCAAATTGAGAGGAGTCAAGCTGATTTATGCATTTCCCATGGCCAATGCAGCTTGTAGAACAAGAGCTAAGCGTTGAGCGTAACAACCCCCAGCTCCGCCCCCGCCCACGGGACCACAGTATCGTTGGACAGCTCGAGGCGATTGAAAAGCCAAAAGGTAAACAGGCAGGACTCGGCTGGTGCCACCCTTTGACACGCGACCCAGTGCCGGAGTACAGCAGTACCGCTTTTGTGCCAATCACAAGGACATAATCAGCTCGATTTCGTAAATCTCGACAAGCTGCTTATCTGATGAAATGTGAGCAGCGTTCCAAGGATCTCGCGCCATATGATAAACATCTCACACGTTCGGCAAGCAGACTTCCGGCCATGAGGCTGTCAAGCTGACAGCTTAGGCAATGCGAGGGCGTCAAAGACAAAACGTCGAATGCGGGAAATACGGGGAACACAAGGAATACAAAGTACAGTAAAGCCTGGCGCGTGCGGCTGTCAGAAGCGTGAGTTCTTCTCAACATTATGCACTCGATGATTGGCATCGGAAATTGAAGTGTTTTTATTAATACCAATTGGACTTTTGCGCTGTCTCTCGAAGGAGTGCGAATATTTCATTATGGCGCTTCATTTCTGGTCAAGTTGGCATGCCTCATTCCCCATTTCCCCCCGGATTTCCGTAGCGTGCCCTTCGTTTTGTTTTTTTTCTTGTGGCATTATTGAAATTCATTGGCGCGGTTCGCAGATTTGTTGTGGAATTGATTGACAGTTGAATGCGTCATGCGATTGACGCTTATTGAATTGGCATAATTGAAAGGCCTAGGGTCGGGGGAGTTTATAAAGATTTGGGGCTGAGCAAATGTTCAAAATATAACGCAGCAACTGTTGCGTGATTTGCGCAGTAATCGAGTGGAAATGTAAAAAGAAGTAGGCGTTCATTTTACAGCTATATCAAGTTTCAGTTAGTATTGTTATAGCGGTGCAAAATTTTATTCAAATCTTGAATGTATATTGTTTAGATCTTGGTACAAAGTCGTACACATTTCAATAGTATTCGATCTTTAAAAATCTTTTAGTTAATCTTAAAAATGCCGCCAAAACATCGCGATATTTCACCATTTCTACAACTCGTTCGAGACTTTCTTCTGGGCCGCAAGCATGTTACCCATCATCGCTACGCGGACACGATAACCCCCCGCACCCCACCACCACCCGTTGTACCATTCGAATCGCCAGCTCGCCTGTTTGCCAATCAATACTATCTTAGGGATAAACGCTGCAAGGTGAGGCCGCCCATTGACCTGATTGAGGAGGAGAAGCGTAAGAAGGCAGCTCTGGCCGCGAAGGCTGCCGCAGCTGTAAAGGAGGCGCCCAAAGCAGCCGCGGCTCCGGGGGCTGCCGCCAAGCCTGCAGGACCAGCCAAGCCTGCTCAACCTAAACCAGCCACACCCAAGGCAAGCAAGGATTGCAAGGGTGCTAAGCAGAAGCGGAAATCTCAGAAAATACCCACTCCAGGCAACTTGCATCAGTGGGATTAGAGGCACAAGCATGGGCCTGTTGCTAAGCCTTTAGGACCTTTCCCAGGCGAGCAAGGATTGTAAGAATGCTAAGTGGAAGCACAAGACTAGAAGACATGAACGCCAAACAGAGAACCATTCGCATAAATCAGAAGTTTTAAAATTTAACTGGTATTGTTTGAATTTTCAGTCCAATTGACTCGTATATGGAAGTCCCCGCATTAATACAATGAATTCCCCAATAAAGTTTGACTTTTCTTAATTGTTCAGTTGTGCGTACGTAATTATTATGCCTTTAGGAATCTGACACCATCGAGAACAAAGTCAGTAAATGGTCAATAACAATGCAGCGCAAAGGACAACGACAAGTCATAAAAAACGAAAATCTAATTAGAGACCGGGGTGAAAATCATTTATGGCACCTGCATGAAAGTTTAATTAAGCGCACAATTAACAGAGCTGATGGCATTATATAGTGCACGTACCAGGTTTATATGCGCTTAATAACATTTAATGCTATCAAAATTTATTTACAATTTAAAACGAGGCAATTTGACGTTGAGTGGATTATGCCAATTGTTGATGATGATTGCAGGTCGATTGTTAATTGTCTGTTGCTGAAATTTATGTTAATGACTTTTCACATCGATTTATTGATTGGGAGTGTGGGAGTTTTGCTTATTGCCACAGCCCGGTCCAACAAACATAAATCCCACCCTAACACAGAATAACCATCACTCAAATTGGCAAAAGGAAAAAAATGTATATGTAATCTGATTTCGCGTTATGCAAAAATACTTATATATTTATATTGCGAGGATAACGGGCGTTGGGGGCTGCCTCAATTTATTGAAATTACCCTTATAAACTAGGCAGCCGTCGAGGGTTGACTTCACTCGAAGTGTCAGATTGAAAAAGGGTGTCAATTGCTTGGAAATTTCACTCTCCGTCTGTCAAGTCAACATGTTGCCCAATGTTGATTCTCATTTTGCTGCAGCTGCCAAAAATATATATGAAATTCAATACAAAACTGTAGCACACTTTGCTGCGTCTTTTAACGCGCCATGTGCCCAGGACTTCTTTCATTCTCTCACTACAATTTCATGTGCTTGATCTGATTTGCTGTTATTCGGAGTTTATTTGCATGAATACATTGGGAACTCGCCTTATTGGACTGCCCATTTTTATGAAGGTCTCTCTGGTTGAACAAATTTATTTATTGAGCTGTTTGTTCGCCTCTTGAATGAGTTGTAACATACTTGTCCCTAATAAATGCTAATTTCTTGCCAACAAGTGTTCTCGAGTGCTGTAAGGCTCAAGAACCTATGCTGATTTTGCTAATTTAATTAAATACAAAATGAATTGTCCAGAACAATACAAACAATCCTATTAAGTTCAACAGCCAGTTCTATGTTAAACAATTATTTATATTGCATACATCTCTTAAAATTTAAGAAAACCAGACTAGACTGAACTGAATAGCTAAAATTTGATTAGTTTATTTACCATTTAACTATATTTCCACAGACTTCTTTCTCTTTAAACTTCAGTATATATTTATCTACGCTATATATCGAAAATGAGCTGTGTCTGATAATATCGGAGTTGCACTGTTAATACCAGGGCTGTAAATGTGAATTTTATCTTCTGCAACTGTGACTGTTAATATAAGAACTGTGACTGTTAATATCAGTCAGAATACTGCTAAGTCATCAGTGCTGTATTTGTACATCAAATTCTACTCCAAAAGAACCGTCTATTTTGCTGTGAAAGTTGGGTGTAACTTTATATATGATCCTCTTAAAAACAGAGATAACAAAAAAGAATTGAGCTTCAGAAATTAACATACAAACAATTAAAATAGGAAAATGTTAGATATACTTTTTCAGGATGCAGTAACCTGGAAACAGGATAAACATTATTTTAAATTTTTTCTTATCACAATTAACTTTAACTCGCAATTTCGATCGAAAAATAACATTAAATAATACATCAAAACATTTTTATTTAAAAATCATAATACTTATACTTCTTATTTTCAATTTTTATTATAAAAATTTAAAACAAAAGTTATTTTTCAATTTATAAAATAAAAATTAGAATTAAAATTACTTGTCAATTTGTATAATAAAATAATTGAAAATAAGAGTTATATCATGATTTTCAAATAAAAATTTAAAGTTAGTTTTTTTAGTTCGAGAAATGAGAATTATTTTTCAATTTCTTTTTTATAAAATCCAAAAAATTATTTTTTATTTAAAATTTTGTATTTATATAATTTAATGGTGCCAGAGGAAAGTTGCACAAAATTACATGCTATCCATGTGCGTTTAAATCCTTGCTTCCTTCAATTCTGTCTTCTCTTCTTTCATTTAGTCGTATGTTTTAATTTTTATAACTAATATAACTAGTTTAATTTTTCTAACATCTTGAGTTAATTTAAATTTATTTTCCTTACTAACTTCTCATTCAGGTGTAGAGACTATTGATGTCACTGACCACACTTGGCTGTGATTCGGGGCATAGCTTGCCGGACGGGCAAATAAAATACCCCCATCGGGTCGGTGTCGTTTTTAGTTTTTTATGTAATTTCTATTAGGCTATTCTATTCTTTTAAAATTAATAAATAAATAAATTGATCATATAAATTGCACATGTTAACAAGTAAGAATGCTTTAGTCGAGTATACCCGACTACAAAACTCCCTGTACCCAGGTCAAAAATTTTCGATCACATCTTCGTACACTTACGCACACACATACACACACGAGCACAGCTCAAGCGCAGCGCAAGTCAGGCATTTTAAGTGGTAGCTGTGCTGCTTCTTCCCCCGAGCTCCAGCACTGAATCTTGTTTGTTGAATAACTTCCGTGTTTGTTATCCGAACGAGTTAAAATTTGAACAGTAGATTAGAAGTGACTAAAGTATTGTACATGCCAAATCCCAAATCTATATCTTGAAAATTATTACTGAAAAACGGTTTTTATCGAATAGAGGGGGAACGGGGGGAGATATCCCAAATCTAAAATAAACTTGACCTGCTCCCGCTATACACGAACCTACATTCCAAATTTGGTGTCTCTAGCTCTTATAGTTGCTGAGATCCACGCGTTCATACATACGGACGGACAGACGGACAGACAGACGGACATGGGCAAATCAAAATCTGTTTTGATACTGATCAAGAATATATATACTTTATAGGGTCGGAGATGTCTCCTTCTGCCTGTTACATACATTTGCACAGATTTAGTAACCCCTTTGTACCCATATTATGGGTAGAGGGAGTAAAAATAATTATTAGTTAATTGAGTTACTTAAATAGACGTTTTGGTATCAATTCAAGAAATAATTTTCCAAAATTCCTACCACTTAAACGCCGTCATAGTTCGTCGAGGAAGCGCTGTGGGAATAGGTCAATGAGTTGAGTCTTAAGTGAGTAAATAGAAGAACGTCTGAAAGCAAACAGGCACTTTTAAATATGAATATTCAAATATTAGGCACACAAGACAAACACACTCTGAGAAAATAAAAATAAAATTAAAGCGTATATAAGAAGCACACCCTTTACGATCCCAAATGTCAATTCTGGGCAACCACTTGGAACAACCAAAAATTGCGGGCTTCAGACGACCGACGACAGCTGGGCACAAATGTCAACGCTTTGCCCGAGTTCCATGGCTTTTCCGGCTTTCCTCACTCAAATGTTACTGCAATCAGAGGCGCGTAATTAAAATATGTACAAACAAGCCGGGAAGCTGGCAAACTCGGCTCGTATAAGGAGCGCAGGAGAGCCAAAAGTTTGTTTACTCTGTGTGTTTTTCTATAAAACCAAAAACAACAACAGAAGCAGAAGCAGCAGCAGCAGCAGCAGCAGCAGCCGCAGCCACAGCGCGAGCAATAATAACAAGAAAAACATTTGCATAAAGCAACAAACAGCTCACAGGCTTAGGCCAGGGGGTGGGTGGTGGGGTGGTTGCGGGGGTGGTTCGATGGGCGCCCTCAAACGGAAGTTAATGAGCGCTGGCGTGGGGTTGGGTGGGGGTGGCGTTTCGCAAAAGAAAATCCAAAAATTCAAACCCCACGACGAAGGCGAAATCACTTCATTAATGCGTCATTTGTAAGGGAGCATGGCCAGGACATAGCCAGGACATGGCCAGGACATAGCCATACGCCATATGCGACCGACATGGGCCCCGAAGCAAGTGCTCCTTCCAAACGGAAGTTGTCTCCACGCCGGGCACGAAACTTTGCGCGAAACTTGCCACCAGGCTGCAACAACGTGTGACAGTCCTGGAAAAGTTGATTATTTTTTGCACGCAGTGTTGGGCCGCGTAGGCGGTTGGTGGGGGGTAGAGGGGCATGTAGCCAGTTTCTAGTACACTGAATAATGACTTTTACCGTCGCTGTTGTCGTCGTCGAGCTGTGATGCCTTCAGGCCAAGTTTACGAGCATTTTTTTTATCAGTCGCGCCTCCCCCCAAAAAAATAAGGGACAGGCTTTTGCTCTGACTCTTGTCGCAAAGTTATGCAGGCTCATTAAGTTGTTATACAGTTTAGAGAGAGAAAATTGTCAGCTTGCTTAATTTGGCCAAGTCCGGAGACCAGGGAACTGGGACGGCCGTAGGATGGGCGCATAAACAAAAGATTTCCGGGGCTGGCCCGCTGCCTTTGTGTCCTTGTCGTAGCTCATGGAAAATGTTTAATGAAATGAATTTTAAGAGAAAATTTATTATTTGCCTAAAATGAAATGAAAAGTGCGAGCCCTGAAGTCCTCTCATTTATTTCACAATCTGGGTGGTGGGTGCCCCTGTCCGGATGTATATTTTAAGTGTAATTAAACCAGGGCTTCTCATTGAACTGGTTCACAACGATGGGGCTGACAATGAGGAAGGTACCAATCATACTTAACTCCAGAAATTGCGAACACGAGTCGCAGTTAGATGATCTCGGCTGCGTATTTTGCATATAAATGCAACAAGCTGGCAGTTGTCCTTGTGGTGAATAAGCCGTCGAAAGGAACCCAACAGGATGTGACATTAACTACAGTACTCAACTTTGTCTTAACCTAATAGAAGACTTTCTGGCACTTCGAAACTGTTTAGTATCTGAGCTAATCCCGTCTCATATCCATATTCTTGAACATATCGTCTTTCATGCACTCCTGCATGACCACATCAACTTTTCTTTTGCGCAATTTCACCTTCAATTAAACTTGAGGTAATTGACGACGATGGAAAGGAAATCCGTAACAAAGCATTAAGCCACAGGATGCCATACATATACAGACAGCAGGCTCTCCCCAAAGATAAATGGCGATGCCTTAAACTGATTGTGTGGATTAAATTGCCATATTGGCGAAATTGGCAGCGACGGTGTCAAACTGAAGAAGACAACAACAAGAACTCCAACGAATGCCAAACTCCAGCAGGGGAGTAAGTATCGAAAACTTATTTTTGATAAGCGCAATTATAATTGGATTTCGGAGAAGTTGCTCCTCAGCAAGGACCAGAGCCAGGTAGCATCAATGAAGGGGCAAAAGTCGAGCAGGGCAATGATTAATCTACCTCAGGAGTATTTAAAAAGAAAGATGCGCCCTTGAAGCTGGGGCCGGGGCCGGGGCCGGGGCCGGAGCAGGCCAAAGGGAAAATTGGAAATTGTTGTGTTTGGGTGCGATAAAGACGTGTTTCCTTCCAGCTCGCTCTATAGCTATAGCTGGGTACTTTTTTTCCCTTTTGTAAATGTTTACTGTCAAGATAAGCACCACACAGCATGTGGTTCGGTGGCAAACGGTGGCTGATAAGGGTCCTGGTGGGGCATGGCCAAAAGGAGTGTGTCCCAGGACTTAACAAAGACAAATGAAGTTGTTAGCAACTGACAGAGCTGATGGCTTATTCGGAGTTTGGGTCTTAGCGGCTGTCGCTTTGATTCCCGTTGCATTGCGACAACTTTGATGTGCAGTTGACTGCTCACTTGGTCATTAATTGAGTTTAATTATTGAGGCGTTAATGTGGGCAGCGTTCTGACCAAGTCAAGGGTGAAATGCACAAGGGGGGTCGCCGCATATTAACGCAGGCACTGAACCACCTACTTAAACTCTTTAAAAACCTGTCAAAATGTATCTAGCCTGGCTGTAACAGCTCCAACTTGTTTCTCCACTGTTATATACTGATTTGTCGCTATGCTCACCCTCTTATAGTAATGTCAATAGCTCATTAAAACTCTGCAACAAGCGGAGCGGTCTGCTCGACCACATAACCCAAATGAAAGACATTTATTTGTGTCCATAATTAAACGCAGACAATGCTTGCCCCAGACCGGAGGCAGAGTGGCATTTGGCGCGCCCCTTGGCCTGTCAAATATTTCAGCTGCTTTGGCAACAATTTACAAATGCAAATGGGCGTCGCACAGTGGCTCCTTTTCACTTTTTACTTTGCAAATATCATATCTTTAAAAGAAAAAGAGATATCGCCAGAAATTCAAGAAACATTTTAAAGTGTATATCTGTATCTTTACAATAAGTGTGATCTTATTTCATAGAGACTTACACCATAGAAATGCATTCGAAACATGTTATATTGCATAATCATTACTCCGATCTTAAGGAACTTTCAGTTGTTGAAAAGCTACGGAGATGCACTGTAGAATTCTTTTTAAATTTTAGAGATATCATATTTGGTTCAAATTTTATTAATTTTGCAAAGTAAAAAGTCAAATTAAACAAGTAAAAATGCTATAGACGAGTATACCCCACTACAAAACTACCTGTACCCAGGTCAAATATTTCCGATCGCATCTGCGTACACTTACACATACACACACACATACACAAAGACGCACACACACACGCGAGAGCGCAAGCGAGGCATTTTAAGTGGTGGCTGTGCTGCTTCTTCCCCCTGCGCTGCAGTACTGAAACTTGTTTGTTGAATAACTTCCGTATTTATTATCCGATCGACTTAATATTTAAACAGTGGATTCAGAGTGACCAAAGTATTATACATGCCAAATACCAAAGCTTTATCTTTAAGATTGTTGGCTTAAAACGTATTTATCAACTTGCGGTGGAATGGGGGAAGATTCTGAAATTGGAAACAAACTTGATCTGCGTATGGTTTACAGGAACCTGTAGACGGACAGACAGACGAACATGGCCAAATCGAAATCTCTTTTGATCAGGAATATATATACTTTATAGAATGAAACAGTTTTAACAATCTTCACAGAATTACATATTTATAGTAATATACCCAGAATCGTGCATAATTTATGTTAAAAGTCTATATAAATATGTATAAAAACTAAATCCAATTAGTTGTTTAGTAAATTATTTATTTAAAATACAAAAATTAGGAAATCAAAATATTTTTCTACCATTCGCTTTGGAATTTCCATATTCCGCTGAAACGAATAACCCAAATTTTCAGAAAGTCATCAATTTTATAAACTATAAAGAATTTTCCATCAAACAGCAATAATCGTTTTACCCTTTCTTACAATAACCTCTTTGATTTTTGCCACGTGACCGGTCAAAACGAGCCACTGTGCCTCGCTGCCACTCGCAACTTGCTTCTAATGAGCCTGCTGCCGCCAAGTCAAGGCATAAAATTGAGCATTTTTGCCACAGGCGTTGGCCCAGCAAATCATTGACAACTTCTGGGTGGTTTCGACCCACATGTGGCACGGGCTCTTTCGGCTTTTCGTGATTTCGTGTTTATTTTTGAAAATTGAAAAACAACAATCGAGAAAAGTAGACAAGCGTTTTTCTTCTTCAATTCTTTCAAGTGTTTTTCGTAAAATCACAATTAAACAACCGTCAAGTATTTTGGGAAAGTTCATTAACCCACTTTTCCCCCCACCTTCCTACTTCCTTGTGGCCGCCAGCTGACCGACCCTTTTCAACAGCCTGCGACTTTCCGCGCCTTTTGTTGTGCATGCAAATTAATGATGGCAATGATTTGTGTGCCGGCCAGCGGGGGCAGGGGCCGGTGGGTTCATTTATTTTCTTAATAAAATGTTGTTGTCCTTAAGTTTTAATTGTACTTGTCATTGTTTTGCTTCGGAGTGAGGTGATCCATTAAAATAAAGTGCTGTAGTCAAATTTTCTTATAACGAACTCGCAAAAAAAAACTTTTAAATAGAGAATAAATTTCTATTATAATCAGTCATTTTTTATTTATTTCAAATCTGTTCCAAATACAATACTACATTAAATTATAATTTTTTTATTTCTACTACTACGTTAAGCTGATACTATTTTAAAAATATTTTGACGCAATTTTACCTATTTATACTCAACTTTAACTTTACTTGTCTTATTCGGGGAATCGACATTTTCTTAGAAAACTGTTTGCCCAATTGGAAAATCCAACAAAAATTTACACTTATCTATGTGAACATTTAAAATTTGTGAACACACAACACTGATGCATATAAATATGTATAAACATAACATTTCTAATTGCAAGCGACAATTTGAGTAATAATAATAACAATTGATGTGTATCTAAATTATCTATGCCAAAACTGCACGTTGATGATGTTATACTGAGAACGAAGCGCAGATTATTGCTGAACAAGAGAAACTTGAAATAAATTAATTTAAAATAACCAGTTTCAAAAGAAATTTATTATATTATAGTAGGGAAAATAAGTATTTCTTGCAAGTTGGGTGGAAAATTTCTTCAGAATTTTCAAAATTGTTTGATTGTTCCTATGCACAATGCTTCAAATAATGCAGTTTAATTTAATATATTGGAGTTTCATTGTTTTTATTTTTTAAACTCAAGAGGTAAAATATAAAACTTAAAAAAAAATAGTTATTTAATTTCAAAATATCAAACTCAAGAAATTTTTATTTTTATTTCGAAAAAAAAGTTTTATTTTTAAGGAAACATATTAATCTAAAATATAAGTTTTTATACTATGTTCCCGAAGGGAAAAATAGTATATTGGGTTTGCGAAATGTCCGTCTGGCCGTCTGTCCGTCTGTCCGTATGAACGCAATTTGTTTGCCTTTATCTTTAAGCTAGAGCAACCAAACTTGGTACACATGTTGGTGTATACCCCCAACCCCCTCCACCACAATTTGGGAAAAACCTGTATCTTCCCCATTTTTAAAGCTATAGTCACCATATTTGGCATACAGACTAATGTTGAGATAACCGACAGATCTGAATCAAATAAATTTTGACCTCCCCACCCCCTCCCACGCAAATGAGAAAAATCTATATCTCCCACACCTGTACAGGTAGAGTCACCAAATTTGGCATACATACTATTGTTCACTCCCTGGACAAATGTGCATCAAAAATTTTTGGACCCTCCCACCCCCTTCCCCACAAAGGAGCATTATCTATATCTCCCACACCTGTACAGTTTATTTCGCGTCTCTTTCCGAATTAAATTCAAGAAATAATTCTTAAAGGGTAATTTATATATATATTACTTATAACCGTTACGGTCCCTAGCGGAAACTGTTCGGTTCGGTTAATTGTAAAGTCACCTTAAATATAAAAGCAAATCAATAACAATTGTGCCTTAACCTTTTTTGTTTTTCCAATAACAAGTGTGCTATGATTTGAACGGGATATCAAACCAAAATCGAATTAAAATCAATCTATGAAAAACCCAAAACTGCTGTACTGTTAAGTACATATGTATGTATATTATTATTTCCGTCTAAACTTAAATTCTGCCAACAATATAAATCGTGAGGTCTGGCTTTAATTTTCACTAAATGCCAGCAAAGTTTGGCCCGCCCATCAATCCCATGATGGCTACGTCAAAGTTGCACACTGCGCTTTTATGCAGATAAATTGTCGGTTATTTTCCGCCCCCTTCACCGCCCTGCAACGTCGCGTCGACCCTCTCGTCGACGTACCGTTTCGTTTGGTTGGCTTGGCAGGCGCTGCGTCAGTTGTTCTGGCCGGGCCGAAGGAAGGACGAAGGAAGGCTCCCAACGGACCTAACCGGAGTGTCGGCTGCTTGCCTGATTGTTTCATAAAAGTTTTGTGCAGCAAAAGCCCAACTAACTATTGTTGTTGTTGCTGTTGCTGTTGCTTTTGTTGTTGTTATTGTGATTTTGCAAATTAATTTGCTTATAATTTTTACGCTTAGTTAAACACAATTTTGAGTGATTTTCACACAGAAAATGCTCGATGCTGAAAAGTTTGCCTTGTCCCGACAGAAGGCGGCGCACAGTGGTACATAATGTGCACAATATACAATAAATAAAATCAATTTAATATCTATCTATATATATAAAACTCTTTAGCCTGACTCACTGACGGATTGGCGACTCATGGACAGGTAGAGCCTTACATCTATATATCTATCTATATATATAAAACTCTTTAGCCAAACTCACTGACGGATTGGCGACTCATGGACAGGTAGAGCCTTACATCATAGGTTGGCACTCTGAAATAATTTCCGGAACATTCTTCCCGGTATTGTTCGGTATTTTCCGGAAAATTGTTGTACAAAACTTATTACTTTACCATGCAATCGGCTTCATGTCGCCATGTCTAATTTTAGTCTGATCAGATTCCCTATCATTTTCTTAGCTCAACACCTTAAAAATTTCAATACAAGTCTCACCGTTTTTGGAAATTTCACACCCATGGTTGAAGAATGGGTGGAAAACTTCTCAAAATCATTGCCAAAGCTCTACACCAAAAATAAATAATATTTTGGGTCTTTTTTTATAACCTCAGCCTTCGAAACTCTGGGTAGCTCCTGCTAGACTATACTGGGAGTAGAATAACAGGAAAGAACTTTATGAAAAATATTTGGTTCGGGCGAGGCCGGAAAACACTTGCCAGTGCTATATAGAAATTCCAGCCTAACTGGAATTGCAAAAATATATTTATGTTGCAATCGGAATTCAAATAATAATGATGCGGTACACAGTGACAAGTATATTGGCCAAATTTAGAAGGGATTTGACATTCCGATTTTATTTATTTTTCGTATATCCTTTCCATTGTAGCTGCATTAAAGAGATGCTTCCTGAATTTCGATTCTTGCCTGTTAACTGTTAACTTGTTCAGCAATTTGTTGTAGCTATCAATATTTAAATAAATATTATAAATGTGCGGCGCTTAAATGCGCTAGTCAAATCCGCATTTAAAGGATATTGGTCGGGATTCCCAATGGCAGCTCCATTGGCTTCGTTAGGCGCGATGCAAATGGGGGAAAACCAAAACAAAAATGTGCATTTAAATTTGATATGCGTCCCTCGGCCCGCTTGTGTGGACCTTTTTGAAGCCTATCGGCGTTTTTCATATTTTTATAAATTGCTATAAATTGAGATATTAATACGATACGCGACAGAAGTCACAGCCGATGCGAGTCGCTGTTGTTGGTCGGTTCGCTGATTTCAACATGTGGCAAAAAGTGTCGAGACATTAAAAAATGTTGCGCAAGTGTTGCGCAAACAAAATGTGCAGTTATTTGTATAAAATGCGACAGCCGGACAACTTTTTCGGTTTCAACATTTGCTACGAGCCGTGAGCTGATAATGAAGTTGTTACTTAATGACCGCTCCAGTACGAGTAGGCTGCAGTAAAAAAAGCTGTACTTTAAGCTTCAATTTAAACACTGTCTGCAGCAAAGCAGTAAACGTCCTGTGCAGGACCTCCAGTCAGCTTAAATATTCCATGCACACGCAAACACACATTTCGTCAGTCGCTTCAATTGGACTGATTTAATTGAATCAGTTTGCTCGTCTACTCTGCACCACTTGTCTCCCCTGTAATGCCAGTTGTGTCTTCGGTCTTTCAATTTACTACCCAAGCTACTGATGTTGCTCCTGTTGCTGTTGTTGTTGCTGCTGCAGCGTGTCTGTAGTTTTGGGTCTACGTTTTTCGCACACGTTTGCGTGCTATGCATGGCATAAAAATTTGACACAAAAGCCGTTGCATACAATTGGGCGCACACACACACACACAGCCGGCCTATGCACTATGGGAAGTTAGCCCAATTTTTCAGAGATTAGATACAATCATTAATATTTTACTAAAAGCTATATCCTTTGAAGTTATAGGCAGTTGAAAACCACCTAAAATTGCACTTAACATTTTGATTTTCTGTTGAAACAGCTGTGCTTAACAGCTGTTATCTTAACAGCTGTTTGCAATATTAACATTTCTGGCATGTTTAATTATAGTTTGATGTATTCCTAACAAGAAAGAATGGCTATCTCCGAAGTGCTATATACCCTAGCAGCAATGTTATTCATACAAAACTCAATTTTAGTCTGATTGTTCCTATGGGGGCTATTTAATAATGTAGTCCGATTTTGATCAAATTATAGAAAACTATATGAAGTATAATAAAACTCTCAATAATTGAGTTTGGATGTAATATTTGTATAAACAAAAAGTTTGTCATACAAAAACTCATTTTTCACCCGATCCTATAGCAGCTATATATGTGATAAAGTGGTCCGATTTTGACCAAATTTGGTCAGATTGTATAAACTTTCCAGGTACTCGGTTTGGGTGAGTTTAGTGAAGCTATGCTTATAAACAAAAAAGTTTTTCATACAACAACATAGTTGCCAACCGATCATTCCTATGACAGCTATATGTTATAGTGGTCTGATCCGGCCGGTTCCGACATATGTACTTCCAGCAGCAAAAATAAGGGTCTGTGCCAAGTTTCATCACGATAGCTATAAAACTGAGAGACTAGTTTGCAAAGAAACAGAAGGACATCAGCTATTGAAGCTGATTCAGAATATATGTACTTTGTTGGGTCAGAAACGTCTCCTTCTTCTGGTAGAATATACAAAATTCGTTTATTGTAGTATGTGAATGTCAAAAAAATGGCCAAATGTTCCATAGTGTTATGGCGCTTGTTTGTGTGGCCAGACGAGCCAAAGGACTACCTACGGAGGACGTGTTGAGGTCGTTGTCATGCACTGATTTTGTATGCAGCAGCAACAACCATTTAAATACATACATTCCATTTATGAACTGAATGAGTGAGTTGAAGGTTTTGTTCCTAGATTTAAAAGTAGACACTGTAGAATCGTTAAATATATAAATGTGTTAAATATCGACTGTAATTGCTATTGTTATTGTGTTGAATTGAATTGTTGTCTCTTTGTCATGTTATTCAATTTGTAGGCTTAAGTTTTCCCCATGCCACATTCCCCGCCTTCAACATTCCTAGGCAACAACTTACGCACTCATCTTATTTATCTGGCTACTTGTAATATTTAATAAAAATGCCTCAATTGGTTCTGGACACACGCACACACACACACACACACACAGTAACACTTATGCCTAAATTCAGGCAATCACAATTTTTATTTACGTCGGTTCCTGCGCCTCCAGACACAGCCCCAACCCGCGTCCTTGCTCGCTTGCACACGTGCGTTGCCCTCTCGACACGAACTACATAAATAAAGAAACGACAAAGGATGCTCCTCAGGACCCCCCGCTCATGCGTGTGTGTAACTAGGGGGCAGGGGTGGCAATGCAGAAACTTTTCCAATTTTCCCCTTTTTATCGTAAATTACGCACAATTCAATATTTGGCCTTTTTACTGGCTCTTGTTTTGTGTCCCGTTGTCTGCCTTTTTTCTGCCTGACTAGCTTTCCAAGTGTGGTAGCGGGGGAAAGGCACTGGGGTTGGTGGGGGCGGAGGTTAGTATAGGGCATTTGTCTGCAATTTCTTTTGCTTGTTTTTGCTATTTTGCTATTTTTTGTGTGTCTCCTTATCGTAAATAAGAAATCTCATACGTGCGTCTTCAGCCTAGAAATGGCATCTATAAGCATCCTCTACCAATATCGATTCATTGCTCATTTGCTTTATGAATGGGTAAGTAAAAGTTAGTTTTACTTTTGTTTCTATCTTTAATCGAAATTGGCTTGTGCGCCAACTGTAATGATTGTTTTTCTAAACGCCTTAATTTATTTAGGATTCTTGATATCGAATTGCGGCTGGCTAAAAGTGTTCACAACTTATTGTCATTAGCTGGGGCACAGCTTAATTTTAACAGGATTGCGAAAGTTTGTGCAAGTAAATAATGTGTACGGCTTGCAATTATCAATATTTATCGAAACAATTTGTGCTGTGGCTAAATGCTAATGGCGATAAATTGTTTACAGCGACACTTCATCAGTGAACCAAATATTAAACGCAGTGCTGCCCATTAGCTATTGAAAACACTTCCGTATGCTCATAAAACCGGAGCTCCCTATTAGCCCGCTCTGGGAGCTCTATTTGGCCAACATGTCGTATGCATGTTAATTTAAATTTATGCCTTAATTGCAAAGCCTATCAGCGGATATTGTGTGAAAACTAAAAAAGGATCCTCCACAATGCAGCTAGAGCTACAGCTGGTGAGGCCATTAAAGCGCATTTGGTCAGCCGATTGTCGTTGGCACTTTGCGATAGGCCCCACCGCAGTCAGACCCCTCCTGGTCTCCTCCGCACACACACACTGTCGCCCATAAAAACATTTATGTAATTGCTGTTATCGACAAGCGCTCGAAATAGCCTCGCTGTGCCAGGCTGTAAACGGGCCTTTAATACACTTTTGATTGGATTGTCGCACAAGTTAATTGAACGCCGCGGCGCTGGCTGCAACCAAAATCTCCGGGCCTAAGCCACTGAGCGCATACAAAATGGCGGCAATTATATTTGAAACTAGTTGGCAACGCAGCTTAGTGGAGCGCAACAACAAATCGCCAATTCATGCAAGCTCATTAGGCAACGGGTCGTATGAATAACCGAGCCCCCCAAAGTATGCAGCAGTTTCTTTTGTGCGCTGTCCATTACTGGATTACAGGATGTATTGAGAGTCGGACAGTCTATATTGCCTGTTACTACCCCGGACTGCAACTTGTGTATCGTCTTCTGGCCAAGTTCCCTTTTAATGCTTCAACGCATTTTATCTTTTGTAGTCGTCGTTGGTTAATGCGCTAGCAAATTGTTTGAGAATGACCCGCGTAAATTTCATTTCTACTTGATTTACTGTAAATTGTATTGCCGGGCAGGAAAGGCGGGCAGATAAACGGGCCACGCCATAAGAATGGAAAGCAAATGTAGTCGACATTTATAAATTGATTGGGGCCTTGAATCAGATTCAAGAAATGGCCGACTAACTTTGATTCCGTTTGCATTCGATTTTGGCCTTGATTAAAATCGTTATATAGCAGTTAATTTGTATGATTTGTATGTGACCTGAAGACTTTCGTATGAAGTGGCTAAATTGAGGCAATTTGGTAGATGTCATGCTCAGGAAAGTGAATGATTTAGTACAGAGCAAAGTAAGAAAATTGGTCATCAAATTGTCGTTTTATCATATCAGAACAGGTAAGAGTGAGTTCGAACTGAAAGTACCCTGTAGCTAGATCAGAAGTTGTACTCATATACTAATTTATATTAAACAAACTGATATATACTGTCAATCGTAAAAAGATACGAAACCTATTTTGCCCATGGGGATGGATTTTCCAGAAGTTTTCCACAGGCTTACGAAGTGCTAAGAAGCACAGTGTCGCATTACATTATACACATAGTTTTGACAGAAAAAGCCTACTGAGGTCGGATATGTGTACTGCCTGCTTTGTTCTCATCCTTCACATTTATATATATAAGAAAAATTGGCAGAGAAGTTTCTATTTCGTTTTTTTAAATCCTTGTTGTCAATTCCCTTCGTACTGTAATTATCTACATTAAAAAAAAAACAAACTAAATTGATTGAAAATAGCGGGCAGCAGAGGAAAATATACGATTTTGTAACAACTTTATATATATAGAAGATTTGGATACATTTTATTTTTTTTCTCGATCCAATGGGGTTGGAGCTATTGGGCATTCAACAAATGTTTTCAAAGATCTTGATCGTCTTGATCATTATTTCTTGTGTTATCCGAGAACAGGATAGAATATAGTTCTTTTGCTTTTACCACATAGATTTTGCCCATATCTGTTCATAATTTTCACTAATTGAGGATAGGCAATGTTGACATATTTCAATACAATATATAATACACTAAAGTTGATCTTTATTCTGTGTATCCTTAGAGTTAATCGCCAGTGGAATAGAGGCTACTTACCCTTCTGATAACTCATCATTTCAAATTAGTTGCGCATATGACTCAATTCAAAGCTGTAGGTCTGAAAAGAGAAGATTAAACAAGAGTGATATCAAGTAAAAGATTAAAATGTATTTACTTGTTCAGCAAATACAGCAAACTGAAGTGAGCAGCTTCAGAACTGAAGTGTTTTCAACTAGAGACCCTTATAGGTGTCCTCCTTAGCATGGTAATCAACTTGATTAAAAAACATAAAATATAACTGATAGTATTTGTTATTGTCCCTACAGCAAACACTGCCAAGATTTTCACATCATCATCATCTGTTTCATGATGATGTTTATTATGTTGCCCATCTTCTGCCACTTAAGTGCATTTTTTTTTTATTTGGTAGCTACTTCAACGCAAAAACCTTTTGCATTCGTTTGTTTAACTTCCAGTAAGATGGGAATTTTGATGTGTACTTAAAACTGAGCCCGCATCAAGTTGGGGCTGAAGGAAGTAAAGGACGAGGACGTCTCGTGTAAACAAGCTCAAGTTTTGTTGGCGTTAGTTTTGTAAATTGCAGGTTGCAACATTTTCATTAAATTAAGTCAAATAACAAACAACAGACACGCAGCCGAGCAGAGCCGAGGGGAAGGGTAAACAATCAAGAGCGCTGTAAACAATAAATGTAAGCTGGCTAAGAAGCTGGCATTAACAAATTAACAGATTGTGTAACTGAATTCCAGGTAAAATTGCTTCTATAAAATTAAGTTGTCATAATTTTACAATATCTCAAATGAATTTTGTCAGAATATTTTGCTTATTACTGGAAAACTTCTCTATAACGAATTATCTTAATATATAAGTACGTTCGTTCGGTTCGTAGTTCTATAACTCGAAGGCCGCTGGACATAATATCACCATGTTTTGAACCTATTCAGTTGGTGGCGAGGATAGTATCTTTTAAGTTATTATCCGGTAGGTCATGTCATGTGCTTTAGGGTTTGATTATGAGAAATCTTTTATTTTGTGGTCATACTAGTATATTACAGTACAATTTCATTTTATAATTATAATTCGACAACTAGTTCTACAGGATTAACAAATCTCCTAACGACCTTCAGTATCCGGCGACACTAAGGACCTGTTTGGTCAATGTGTGACCACCATGTGGTGGTCAACTGGTTCTACCTAACCTATAACTCGACATGGAAATATATTGAATTAATAGTAAGTAGAAGTGTTTGTAATTTGTATCTCACTTCAATTCATGTTCATGTTCCTGACTGACGGAATTTTGACCAACGGACCCGGCCAGACACTTTGGAAATTCTACCCCCACGGGCGGAAAACTTTTGTATGAAACTTGAAAAATCTACTCCCACCCGTCACTAGTTGGGATATGGGCTTAATGTCAAATATGTAAGATAGGTTTTAGTTAAGTCCGTTTCTAATTTCTTCTTGCTGTATACAACAAATAATAAGGCACGGGAACGAAAGAATTGGTAAGTTAACTTTTTTAATTTCTCACTTTCTCATCCATGCAACCGCATGCTGCCACAGCGAAGCCTGGTAGAGTACGGCTAGTTCTATAATAAATAAATAAATAAATAAATAAATAATAATAATAATAATAATAATAATAATAATTAAAATAATAATCATAATAATAATAATAATAATAATAATTACAATAATAATAAAAATAATAATAATAATTACAATAATAATAAAAATAATAATAATAATAATAATAATACTAATAATAATAATAATAAAAGTAATAATAATAATAATAATAATTATAATAATAATACTAATAATAATAATAATAACAATAACTAACAATATCCCCATAAACTAGAAAATGTTATTTCTTTCAATGTTTTACAATCCGATCCTTATAGTAATTTTGGACTCCACCATCATATACATATGATAAATTATGCTTACATATGAAGCATTTCTAAACTCACTTGAAAGTGGGTCAAAGTCAGATGTTAACAAGTAAGAATGCTATAGTCGAGTATACCCGACTACGAAACTCCCTGTACCCAGGTCTAAAACATCCATGTGATTGGATGTCCACTTACACATACACACACCCATACACAGAGACGCACACACACAGGCGGCAAAAGCGATAGTGCAAGCGAGGCATTTTAAATGGTGGCTGTTCTTCTTCTTTTCCCCTTCTCGCTGCATCACTGAATCTTCTTTCGTGAATAACTTCCGTGTTTATTATCCGATCAACTTGAAATTTGGACAGTAGATTAAGAGTGACTAAAGTGTTGCACGTGTCAAATCTAAAGGCTATATCTTGAAAATTGTTACTGTAAAACGGTTTTTATCGATTTGCGGGGGAACGGGGGAAGATATCTGAAATATGAAACAAACTTGATCTGCGTATGGTATACAGGAACCTACATTCCAAATTTGGATTCTCTAGCTTTTGTAGTTGCTGAGATCGGACAGATGGACATGGCCAAATCGAAATCTCTTTTGATACTGATCAAGAATATATATACTTTATAGGGTCGGAGATGTCTCCTTCTGCCTGTTACATACATTTGCACAGATGTAATACCCCCTTTTTACCCATTTCATGTGTACAGGGAGTAACAAGTAAGAATGCTATAGTCGAGTATACCCGACTACGAAACTCCCTGTACCCAGGTCTAAAACATCCAATCACATCTAAGTCCACTTACCCATACACACACACATACACAAAGACGCACGCACACAGGCGGCAAAAGTGGCTGTGCTTCTTCTTCCCCCTCTCGCTGCATTACTGAATCTTCTTTCGTGAATAACTTCCGTGTTTATTATCCGATCGACTTGAAATTTGGACAGTAGATTAAGAGAGACTAAAGTATTGTACATGCCAAATCTTAAAGCTATATCTTGAAAATTGTTACTGTAAAACGGTTTTAATCGATTTGCGGGGGAACGGGGGAGATATCTGAAATATGAAACAAACTTGATCTGCGTATGCTATACAGGAACCTACATTCCAAATTTGGTGTCTCTAGCTATTATAGTTGCTGAGATCGACGCGTTCATCCGGACAGACGGACAGACGGACAGACGGACAGACAGACGGACATGGCCAAATCGAAATCTCTTTTGACACTGATCAAGAATATATATACTTTATAGGGTCGGAGATGTCTCCTTCTGCCTGTTACATACTTTTGCACAAATCCAATACCCCCTTTTTACCCATTTTATGGGTACAGGGAGTAAAAATGATTTTACATATTATATGCACTGGAAACTCAATTCGGTTAAATAGATATGGTTTTAGGTAAATGGCTTACACAACGTTGAAATTGTCTTTAAGATCAAATAATTCTTGATTGAAGATTGGTTATAAGCTGGTTCAGAAACGCTTTTGAAATGTTTCATATCCTGATAAAAATGGTATGTCAACTAATGGTAACACCCCTACTAACACTCACAGAATATAACTGTTTAAGCCACAATCACAACGAAGCTACGTGGATAACGGTAAATAGTGTTAACGAGACAACACAACAAAAATACAACAAAAACACAGTCAGGCCAAAATAGTTGTTGGCTCATTTCCAGGCAGCACCCAGCAGACTTTCAGCAGGTCCAAAAGCTGAAGAGTTTATAAAATTAACATCGTCATGACATTCAAGCAGCCAGCGTCGCCGTTGCCTGGCTCATCAAACTAACCGCCTCGTCCCCGGTCCCCTAGCCCCTCCTCACCACTTGTCACGCTCCAAAACATCCTTTGAGCTGTCGCTCTGCATTTGTATGCGTTTTGCCTGCCTGATTTATGTGTGACGATGTGTATATGGATGTGTGTGTGTGTGTTTACGTCTCTGTCGTGTTGGCATTTGTCGTTACAAACTTAATTAATGTTATGCTGCCGCCATCTCCTCCGACGCCTCTCGCCCCTCGCCCAATCCCAGCGCTGCCCTTGTCCTCCAGGCTCTTGACTTTTGTCAAGCGCCGCAAAACTGCAGCCGGCTGCCACTGCGCCACTGCCACTGTCAGTTTCAGCTGACGTTTGGTGTTTGTGTTCTGTCCTGCTTCTGTCCCAGGCTTCGTCCTGCGTGCGTTTTGCATGTGATTAGGCGGCGTCTGTGTTGGAGTTTCACTTGATGCTGAGGTTGCTGCCGCTCTTGCCAATTCTCTGTCTGTGTGTGTGTGTCAAAAAAATTGTGCTCAACTTTCGTAAATTTTGTGTTTCTGTTGACGTATGGCAAAATCGCATTGACAGCATTATCCTTATTGGCATAATCATCGCTTGGCTCGGCATCTGTTTATTTTTGGGAGTTAGTTGCTTATTTGCTAAGCTTTGGTACTTAGTAGAGCTCGATAATTAGCTGGAGCTGCCTGCTATAAGTAACGAGTTGAGCTCGTCACTCTTCTTAAAAGGAATCAGATATAGTAAGTGCTATAACTTACAGTACTACCAACAAAGTCAACCGATCGCACAGAGCCTCGTTTTCTCTAAACACCTTGCGAAAATTCTAGCACCTGAAATCGGGTTAATTTTTTTTTCAGAGTAATCTTAAGACTTAAACAACTTTATACATGTAAAAGTTGAATTTTCAAGCCTAATGAAAGGGACGTAATTTATTTGCAAACTCAACATTTTGACTTATGAAAAAAATTGCACAATTTTTACAAAAGCTTTCGACAAATGCATTGCAAATTTTTACTCCCTATACCCATAAAATGGGTAAAAAGGGGGTATTAAATCTGTGCAAATGTATGTAACAGGCAGGAAACGTCTCCGACCCAATAAAGTATATATATTCTTGATCAGTATCAAAAGAGATTTCGATTTGGCCATGTCCGTCTGTCTGTTCGAATGAACGCGTCGTTCTCAGCAACTATAAGAGCTAGAGACACCAAATTTGAAATGTAGGTACCAGTATAGCATACGCAGATCAAGTTTGTTTCCAATTTCAAATATCTCCCCCGTTTTCCCGCAATTCAATAAAAACGTTTTACAGGAACAATTTTAAAGATATAGCTTTTAGATTTGACATGTGCACTACTTTAGTCACTCTTTATCTACTGTCCGAATTTCAAGTCGATCGGATAATAAACACGGAAGTTATTCACGAAAGAAGACTCAGTAATGCAGCGAGAGGGGGAAGAAGAAGCACAGCCACCAATTAAAATGCCTCGCTTGCGCTGTCGCTTGCGCTGTGGCTCGTGTGTGTGCGTAAGTTTGTGTAAGTTTACGAAGATGCGATCGGAAATTTTTGACCTGGGTACAGGGAGTTTCGTAGTCGGGTATACTGGACTATAGCATTCTTACTTGTTTATTTTTGTTTTGTTATTGAATCTTTTGTTAATAGTGTTGTGATACCTTAGAGGCAACTAAATCTAATCAGAATTTATTATATATAATCATTTAGTCTAGTGCGTACAGAGGAATATTAATTGAAGCTAGTTTGGGGAGTTTATTATATATTTGTGCAGTATCCTGGTCGGCAGGTCTTGGGGGTGGTGTCCATGCAAGGACGTGACTTAGATTTGTAGCAAGAGTTACTATGACAGAAGGCAAATATCTCAAATCGGGAAGGAAATAGATTTACTTGCCAACAAATTATCAGTTGTCCATTTGTTTTCGAAATCATATTCTGAAATGTTCCCTTTTAACAGAAAAAATTAATACTTCTCACTTATCTGCAGTTTTTAAGAGACACGCAATTAGCTTTACCCTTTTAAGCAAGTTTGTTGTATCTTTTCAAAAATTTAAAAATTTAACGAGTTATAACAGCTAAGGGAAAATTTATAAAATTATGAAATTTTTGAAATTTGTTTACTGGATGATTTTTAAATCGAAAATTAATTTTCGCAAGCTGTTTTCGGAAGTATAAAAATAACAATCTTAGAATAAATATTTAGTTTTTAATATAAATATACATAATTTTGATTGAATTGTTATGTTTATAAAAAATTTATTCTTTGATTTTTTATAGAAGCCACATTAAAGCAATTTAAATTGTCTGCTCTTCACAGTTTTCCACACCAGCTCCGAATGTTTTAAATTTGCACAAACACGTGCTGCATTTTTCTATTCATTTGATGCGCCTCCCCAGATGAGAGCCTCCGCATGTGTGGCAGAGTGCCGTGGCAGGGGCAGGGGCAGGGGCAGGCAGACAAATGCCGACTTTGCTTTGTGCAACAGCGCGTGAATCAGTGTGGGAGGTATAAATGCAACGTCTAGGCGGCAGGCACACAGAAAAATTCAAGGAGCAGGAACATTTTATTTGTTTATAGCGCAAATGGAGGCACAAAAAGTGCAACGCAGCTGCCGGCTAAAAGGCAGCAAATGCGGCCAGAGAGCAGGACCCCGGGAGGGGACTCGTAGGTGCAACACTCATTGTCAATACTCCTGTGGGGCGTACAGAGTTTTTGCCAAGGCAGCACCTTTGTATAAGTGCGTATGTGTGTGTGTGTGTGTGTATGTCTATTGTCTGTCTGTCATGTGTGGCTCCAGCCATCGTAATCAGTTTGCCCCGCCGTAAATTGTATAAAAGTGAAAAGGATTTGTTACGCTTTGTCCTACCTTAAAGTAAAATGGATGATGCTAAGAATCGATTGTATAAGAACATGCTCGTACATTGCATATCATTTCCCACCGCTTTAAAGAAACCATTAAACAACTAATAATTATAATCAAATAAAAAGCATCTCTGCAAGGTTGTAAAGTCTTCGGCAGACCGAAGACCATTGTTTAATCTTACTCATTTCCATACTACTTCAAAATAATATGAGTTTTATAAAAACAAAAAAATAAAAATTATAATCATATCCTACTAAGTACATAATGTAAACTTTTTAAATCTATATATATTTTAGTCTTTTGTCCTGACTGACTGATTGGCGACTCACAGGCAGTGCAAGCGGTAAAAGCTGGAAACCTGAAACTTTTACGGTAGCTACCTATTATGCTATTATAATTGCCGAAAAAATTATTTACGGAAAAGGATATAATATATATATATTAAAGAGATTTACACAATAAATCGTTTGAAGCACTCTTCACCGATATTGGAAATTCGTTCACATGGACAGAAAATGCAGGTCTCTAAGTTAAATGGGTCAAATCCTTAGTATCAGTTTAAAACTCATTTTCAAAGCTCTACACATTAAATAATTCAACACGTTTCTCAAGGAAGAATTGTGTTTTTAAGCGAGTTTATTAGGTCGATGTAGTTCATTTAATAATATTCTTTATTTTCATTTATATTATTTAAATTGTCCTCCTATGCGTTTAGGCCTTCCTCAGGGAGTCTGTTATACATTGTATATAAAGATTTGCATTTTGGTTGGTTGGCTAATGTCGGCTAATGTCCAAAGCTAAGCATAACAAGTAAGAACGTTGTATCCGACAGCAGAATACTCTGTTCCCAGTCCGGTATAATTTGGTTATTTGTGGGTTCGGAAAGAGACGCGAGAAAACAGTAGTCTGTAAGTCAAATTTGATGACTCTACCTGTACAGCTGTGGGAGATATAGATTTTGCTCATTTGCGTGGGAAGGGGTGGGGGGGTCAAACATTTTTTGATGCAGATTTGTCCAGAGTGTCAACATTAGTCTGTATGCCAAATTTGGTGACTCTCGACACTTCATAAATTGAGGGTATACGCCAACATATGTACCAAGCTTAGTTGCTCTAGCTTCATGGATGTGGAAAAAAATTGCTTTCATGCGGACAGACGAACATTTCGCAAACCCTATATACTCTTTTTCTTTACAGAGAATAAAAAGCTCGATGCTTTGGTGGTCAACATAACCGGCGGAAGATAGGTGGAAAGCTATTTTCTAGAATCTATTCTTCGAACTTCATCCAAAATATTGTATAGGAGTGCTTACCTATTTTGGAAAATCTACGCCCACCTGTCGCCACAGGCGAAAAATGGGGTCAAATTCAAATGGGTGAGATTATTTGTTTAGTTAGATTATCTTCAAAGTCATAGCCCCACATAACAAATCCTTAAGCATGTGGCTCAGCTATTTAGGAAACTCTACCCCCATGGGAGGGAAAATTGTGCTACGCTATTTATGTGTATTTCTTATGGTTGACGAAAGAAGTCAAATTCAACATAATGCTCTTAAATCTAAACTTTGCTTTAAAATGAACTTGCATAATTAATTGCGATAGTATCGGTTAAAAACCATATGCTGTGTCATTCATAAATAGAACGACTTCATTTATTGCATTTAAAATTGTTTACATTTTTCTGTTATCCATTCGATATTTGTTCAACAATTTACAACATACACACATTCGCCACATGCGCCCTTAACAAAGTGCCCTTCATGCTGCTTCCGTCTCCCCCCTGCTTCCAGAGAGTCTGAGTAACGGTTTCAGCAGCCACAACGGCAACATAATTTAAAATGGCAACTTTAAAATGTTTACCAAACGCTTCATCCTAGTTGTAACGTAAATTTACGGGCCAGCAGCTAAACAAACACGCAAACACACATACACACTAGCACTCACATACACAGACGAACACACACAGCTAGGATCTGTGTACGTGTATGTGTATGTGTCTGCCTGTGGTTCGTCTGTGCTTTCTATTTGAGCTTAATCCGCGGACAGCAGCGCTGAAAAGCATGCTACATTTTTTGCCTTGCAACTGCAGGCGCGAAAAGATGTGCAATGAAAAAAATATTCGTTCGGCAGACTTGCTCATTACTGTGGCAATTTTTGTTCTTTCTGTGTTTCCGTCGGTTCGGGCCGCCCCATTATGTTGGAGTTTAATTAAAATTAATTACATTAAGTGCAGCAAGCAAACAGCAAGCAACAAGCATCCCAACTGGGCAGAGTCCGCAATCGGCAGGCGAGCAAAAGATAGAATCATTCTAAGCACAAAGCACCCACCAAATGCACCACACGCACACTGCCACACACAGGCTTGACAGCATTCAAGCAACTGTTGCCCTCCTGGCAACTGGTTCCTCTTTAAATCCTGCCCGCCATTTGATCTCTATGTGTGAGTTTTAATGCGCTTTAATGAGCTTTTTTTTTTTGGCATTTTCAAAATGCTTTGACACACATACATCATGGCTCTGCGTGCATAAGATTTTTTAAGTTTTTAATCAAAACATTTTAAATTTTTAGCTGCTTTATTTTTGCCAAAATGAAAAGCGTTTTGTCTGTTGACAACGTCGTTGCCAAGGCCCACTTAAGAGTCCTTGCTAATATGTTTGGGAGTGTGTGAATATATGTAAATAAAGTAATATTTGTACGAGCTTAAATATGTGTCAATTAAATTGAAAAAGATTGGGTTTTTTCACTATTTTGTTTTATTTTTGTAAGTACAGTACAATCCCATTAATTCGGACACCTGCTGATTCGGACATACCGAAAGCAAAAATATTTTCTATTATATAGTCTCTAATCCGCACACACCGCAATTTTGCAGAATCTAAAATCCGGATACAATTTTTTCTGTATGAAGTGAAAGGAGGAGAATTATAGAAAATAATTGCAACAACGGCAGCCCAAATTCAATATTTTGAATACTTTTTAGAGCAATGGTTCTTTTTTATCTATTGTATATTCCGGATTTTTCTATGCGTCCGAAAAATTGTTGTTGTACTGTTAGACAACAACAAAATGTACGTTCAATTTTGAAAATCGCCAACCAAAGCCTTCAGTGTCCTTGTTTTGAGAGTTGGGATAGGATAAAGTAAAAGTGCACAAAGTCCATAACGTATAACATTGAGAGGACGATCAATGTATACATCAGTTTGAATGCGTAGAATAAGAACTAGAAAGAAATTTGGAAAAGCTTGGAGCCTTATGAAAATTTAAAAATAATATTGAATCCAAAATTCCGTACTCTCAGCAATAAATACTTTTATCACCTATGGTGAAGAGCATGATTTCAGCGCAGGGGATATGTTAAAACTTGTTAGCTTTAGGGATGTTGCACTTAAAAAGAAATAGTCAAAATCAAGCAAATTTTTATCTCTTCTTAAAAGAAGTAAAAAACGTTGCAGTCGGACGTATCTGACAGCAGAATACTCTGTTCCCAGTCTGGTAAATTTGGTTATTTGTGGTTTCGGAAAGAGACGCAAAGAAAACAGTAGTCTGTATGCCAAATTTGGTGAATCTACCTGTACAAGTCGAGTGTTTTTCCTTCGGGAACAGAGTATAAAAATTTTTATAATAAAACAAGTAAGAATGCTATAGTCGAGTATACCCGACTACAAAACTCCCTGTACCCAGGTCAAAAAGTTTTCGATCACATCTACGTACACGTACACACACACACACACATACACAAAGACACACTAGCGACAGCTCGAGCGCAGCGCAAGCGAGGCATTATAAGTGGTTGATGTGCTGCTTCTTCCCCCGCGCTAATGCACTGAATCTTGTTTGTTGAATAACTTCTGTGTTTGTTATCCGATCGACTTGAAATTTGGACAGTATATTAAGAGTGACTAAAAGGATTGGACATCCAATCTTAAAACTATATCTTGAAAATTGTAACTGTAAAACGGTTTTTATCGAATAGCGGGGAAACGGGGGAGATATCTCAAATCTAAAATAAACTTGACCTGTTCCCGCTATACACGAGCCTACATTCCAAATTTGGTGTTTCTCTTATAGTTGCTGAGATCCTTGCGTTCATACATGGACAGACAGACGGACATGGCCAAATCGAAATCTCTTTTGATACTGATCAAGAATATATATACTTTATAGGGTCGGAGATGTCTCCTTCGCCTGTTACAAACATTTGCACAGAATTAGTACCCCCTTTTTACCCATTTTATGGGTACAGGGAGTAAAAAAATTAAATAAAACAAGAAAGAGCGGCTATCTTCGGTGCCAAAGCTATATACCCTAGCAGCAATGTTTTTTATACAAAACTTAATTTTTGTCTGATTGGTCCTAAGGGATGTGTACCGATTTTGATCAAATTATAGGAAACTATTTGAAGTATTATAAAACTCTCACTATTTGTATAAACAACAAGTAAGAATGCTATAGTCGAGTATACCCGACTACGAAACTCCCTGTACCCAGGTCAAAAATTTCCGATCGCATCTTCGTTAACTTACACATACATACACAGATACGCACACGCACGAGCCAGAGCGCAAGCCAGCATTTTAAGTTGTGACTCTGCTTCTTCTTCCCCTTGCTGCAGCACTGAATCTTCTTTCGTGAATAACTTAAGTGTTTATTATCGATCGACTTGAATTTGGACAGTAGATTAAGAGGGACTAAAGTACTGGACATGCCAAATCTTAAAGCTATATCTTGAAAATTGTAACTGTAAAACGGTTTTATCGAATAGCGGGGGAACGGGGGGAGATATCTCAAATCTAAAATAAACTTGACCTGCTCCCGCTATACACGAACCTACATTCAAAATTTGGTGTCTCTAGCTCTTATAGTTGCTGAGATCCTTGCGTTCATACATACGGACAGACAGACGGACAGACGGACGGACGGACAGACGGACAGACGGACAGACAGACGGACATGGCCAACCGAAATCTCTTTTGATACTGATCAAGAATATATATACTTTATAGGGTCGGAGATGTCTCCTTCTGCCTGTTACATACTTTTGCACAAATAATACTTTTACCCATTTTATGGGTACAGGGAGTAAAGTATGATATAGTGATATAGTGGTCTGATTTTGACCACATTTGGCCAGAGACTCGGCTTGATAAAGTTTGGCAAGGATACAATAGGCAAAAAAGTTTTTCATACAAAATTATATTTGTCGATCATTCTCATGGCAGCTATATGTTATAGTGGTCCAATCCGGCCGGTTCTGACATATGTACTGCCAGCAGCAAAAGAAGGGTCTGTGCCAAGTTTTATCACGATAGCTTTAAAACTGAGAGACTAGTTCGCATAGAAACAAATGGACAGACGGACATGGCTATATCGACTCGGCTATTCATGCTGATATACATATACTGATAATATATATACTTTGTTGGGTCGCAAATGTCTCCTTCGGTCCATTATACATTTCGAGACAAAATTATAATACACTGCTAGGGTATAAAGGAATATTCTTAAAATCAATATTAAAAAAATATAAAACAAATAATTTTTTAGTCTTTTCTTGGACGTTTTTTAACCCGTTATCAAAATCAGATAATATGGAGACTACCTGGTCTTTAATTGCCCGGATTATTAATATTACCCTGTTATAAAAATATTGGAGGAAATTCAGAAGCCATCGATACTATCGATAGTGGCATCGATTGTCTTGCAGCTCTGTAGAATATTTTTGAAGCGAAATAGAATGAAAATCGTTAGATTTAATGAGATCACGCTCTTGGGAGTACTTTAACAAATGTTTGTGAAATGGAAGTCGAATGTGGAAGTCGGAATAGGTAGTAAAGATAGTGAAAATAAACAAAAGAAGAACCATCCAGTGAATTACATATGTTTCCACCTTTATTATGTATTTATATATATATATTTAGCAAATAGGTTCAGCTTTTAATTGTTTATTAATTATTTTATTTTAAGCAAAGTCTTTAACGAAAAGTGTACACTATTTAAAATAAAACTCATTTTAAGGCGACATATTTGCTCACAGTCATAAAAAAAATGACCAAAAGTTTTGTAACTCAACTTCAATGACAACAAAATATGAAATACTGCAAATTGTTGAAGTGTTCGCCAAACCCTCGAAGTGCAGTCCTGGCTATGGGTATATTCAAACAAAATAATAAAATACAACAATTGACAATATTTTCTCTTATTTTGTTGTCTTTTTTTTTTTGAAAAATATTTTTCTGAGCAATTAAATGTTGCCAGTTGGCAAAAAAGTTGTACATAGAAAAGTTTGAGAGCGCAAAGTTGAGGGAAAATTTTACAAAATTGTCAAGCTGAAATTGGGCAGGAAAAAAGTAAAAGCCGGAATCGAAGGCAACACTCTACAAATAAACTTCGACGATGATACAAAATGTGCTACAACAACAGCAGCTACAATAAAAATGACAATAAAATGAAACCAAGGAAAAATCATTTTGTAATACCAGCGTGGAAAATCATAAATAAAACGCATGTAATCCACGATTGAGTGCTTAAGTTGATTTGCAAGGGGGGACGTTGCTTGCCCCAGCGATAAGCCAAAGTGGATGCCACCCCAGCACACACACACGCGCACACACACACTCACACACACACACATAGAGACTCACAATATTTACATTCGGGCACACGTTATGGCTGCTGCCACATAAAAATCAGCGTCTATATTGAAAAGTCATCAATCATGTGGCTGGGAAAGTCAGCAGACCACAAAATTTGTCTGCGTGGCAGAATTTGGCCAGAAAATCGCATAAATCGTGACATGAAACTTGCTGCGCCTAAGAGTATGCTATGGAAATCTTCCTGGAGTCAATTTGCGGGCAGCTTTAAGCAGCTTTAAGTGCGGCTGTGCCAAAACACAACAAAGCATAGCGAAGGGCCACAAAAACACAGGCAAATGAATGGTTGAATAGATAGAAACACAAGTTGAAGTGCGGCCTGGGCCAAGAAATGCACAAAGCAGCCGGGCCCCAAAACCCAACTGGCAGGCTGGCAAAAAGTAGCCAAGGAAAAGTTTACATAACATTAAACAAAGCGCACAATGGCACACAATTGGGGCGTGTGGGCAGGGGCAGACTTGGTTGTACCCCCCTTTGATGGGTGCGAATGGACAGCGGCAGACTGAGAGGCAATAAAACACAAGTTAAGTGCAAGCCAGGACGAGGAAACAACAACACAACAGCAGGCACAGAATTTGTTTAGAGTTTTTGTAGCCAAGTCAAACAAAACGAGTTGCGCATAATGAAGCAATGCACAAAGTATTGCAGGACCTTAGTCCTGCCCGGGGCAGGGGCACGGGGAGCGCGCTTTATAAATGTGGCAAGTCGCTCAGTCAAGAAGTGGCCCTTTTTTCTTCCAGGTAAGTAGTAAAATCTATGCCAAATCATCAGCAAAACCAGCACACACAACTGAAATCAACTGAAATGCCGAGTTTCACTTTCTCGGTGTTGGTTCGGGGAACCCCCAAAAGTTTTCGCCCGTTATAAGAAATTATTTCATTAACAACTTCAATTGGCAGTCGTTAGGTATAAGTTTGCAGCTCTGCACTTTCCCATAGTTGTTTCGGCAAGTTTTGCTGCATTCGAGTTTTATTTCACTAAATGTTATAATCGTGTTAGTAACCAAAGTTGTGGATAAATGTTTACCAATGGGTGAGTAAGTGCTTCAGGATGAACTACATGGTACTAATTGTAAATGAAGTTTACCATTGTGGCAATTAAGACGCAAAAGGAGCAAAAGGGCCAAAAGTTTTTGCTTTTGTTCTAAGGAGCCCAAAGTCCAAAATTTCAACTCAAATGTTGTAGCAAGTAGAATACGTGCTCATTGCATATTATCCCAGACCCCACTTTAAGCACTTGGCAATCGTAATTTGCATAACCAACAAGCCCAAAAGTGTGCCATACACACACACATACACAACTAATACAACTACTTAATTCCTCTTTATGGCCTGCTGGGCCATAAACTGCGCACTTAAAATGAAACATGCTTAAATGTGATTCAACATCGTCCATAAATAAATTATGAAAAACGCTTAACTACTTTCGACAGCTTATAAACGCCTACAAAATGGCCGCCCCCACAACTATTTTACTGTGTGTGTGAGTGTGTGTGTCAGTTGTGGTGTTGATTTACAGTTGCACATTTCTTAAGCGGGCCCCGTCGGCGGCGCTGCCATCGTCTGGAACTGCGGTGGCCGTAAAGCAATTCATTTCCCTTATGCATTTTGTAACAGCTAAAAGGAACGGCAGCAGTACCCAGGTAGACGCAGACATACTCGTAGTCCTGCTAGACCAACCCACCCACCCCCGCAAACCTCAGCCCGAAGCAGCCCAACTTACCCGGCACAAAATGGCGCAACGGAAGCGCTTTTCAATGAAATTTATGACGCATGGAAACATTAGACGATCGTTGACGTTTACAAGTCCGCGTCGCGCTCCTATTCTGTTGGGGCGGTGCGGGGCGGACCTTAGCCTATGCTAATGTTCTGACACCAACAATTTATGGGCCTCACAAAAGTTGTGTGCTGTCTGTTTTGGCGTATGCTCGCTAATTTTTTTTTGTTGAGCACCTCGAAAGAATTTCAATTAAATATAATTTATGTCGCCCAAACTTGTCAGGCTAAGCCATCAGACTGCAAATATGGAATAAGTCAACTCAAAGAATGAATTAAAGGTTTCTAAAATCATACTTGAGCTACGAATCGCATTTTTAATATTAATTACAATTAATATTAATTTAAAATTAATAATAATAAACAAGTAAGAATGTTTTAGTCGAGTACACTCGACTACGAGACTCCCTGTACCCAGAGTTGTCGATGACGAACGATGACGATGACGAACGACGGTAGAGTGAAAGAGCTGATACTTATCGATATTTTATCGAAGAGGCCAATTGGCTGCGCGCCAACAGTCGATTTTTGAATTTTGATGCATGTCTGCACTATGCAGAGCATTGATAACAATATGTTTCAAGAAAATAAAGTCATGCAGATGGCGCATGTCTCACAAAGAAAAATGTCAAGCAGATCAGGTGCTTAAAATTTATCGTATGGTTTGCGTACCGATAAGCAATTATGAAACCATATGGGCTTGTGTTGCTTAAAAGCGACATGTGCATCAGCTGATGCCGTGTGTTTTGGTATGTCGTGACGTCACGAGTACAAGACCCGCTGCACTTTCGCGCTCGCTCGCACACATGGTTAAGCCTTAAGTACTTAATAGAAAATGCACGCGCTTCGCGCTCGCTCGCCCATATGTACATACATATGCTGAAGCCTTCATGTTGCTGCTTGCCAAGCCTGCAGTACTGAATCTTGTTTGTTGAATAACTTCCGTGTTTATTATCCGATCATTGAAATTTGGACAGTATATCAAGAATGACCAATGTATTATACATGCCAAATCCCAAAGCTATATCTATAAAACTGTGGCTGTAAAAAGTTTTTATTGAATAGCGGGGCAATGGGGGGAATATCTCGGATCCAAAATAAACTTGACCTGCTCCCGCTATACACGAAGCTACATTCAAAATTTGGTGTCTCTAGCTATTATAGTTGCTGAGATCCTTGCGTTCATACATACGGACAGACAGACGGACAGACGGACAGACAGACGGACATGGCCAAATCGAAATCTCTTTTGATACTGATCAAGAATATATATACTTTATAGGGTCGGAGATGTCTCCTTCTGCCTGTTACATACTTTTGCACAAATCCAATACCCCTTTTACCCATTTTATGGGTACAGGGAGTAAGAAATTAGTTCGCAAAATTAGCAAGTTAGAATGCTATAGTCGAGTATACCCGACTACGAAACTCCCTGTACCCAGGTCTAAAACATCCAATCACATCTACGTCCACTTACACACACACATACAAAGACGCGCACACACAGGCGGCAGAAGCGACAGCGCAAGCGAGGCATTTTAATTGGTGGCTGTGCTTCTTCTTCCCTCGTCTCGCAACATTACTGAATCTTCTTTCGTGAATAACTTCCGTGTTTATTATACGATCGACTTGAAATTTGTACAGTAGATTAAGAGAGACTAAAGTATTGTACATGCCAAATTTAAAAGCTATATCTTGAAAATTGTTCCTGTAAAACGTTTTTATTGAATTGCGGGGGAACGGGGGAAGTTATCTGAAATTGGAAACAAACTTGATCTGCGTATGCTATACAGGTACCTACATTTCAAATTTGGTCTCTAGCTCTTATAGTTGCTGAGATCGACGCTTTCATACGGACAGACAGACGGACATGGCCAAATCAAAATCTCTTTTGATACTGATCAAGAATATATATAATTTATAGGGTCGAGATGTCTCCTTCTGCCTGTTACATGCATTTACACAGATGTAATACCCCCTTTTACCCATTTTATGGGTACAGGGAGTAAAAATAATTATATAAAGTGCACAATGCACAGAGACTCGTAATAAATAAATAAATAAATTAATATTTTTCAGTGTAACAAAAACAAATGCTCAATGAGCATTGCTCATGAACATATAGTAGTAGTATATGATCTTAAGGACATTAGGATATATCCATCACATTGTCATAACTATCTTCAGTTTGGTATTACAAGTAATGTGATTTAATTAAAGCACAAAGTTTATGTAAAACAGAAGAAAAATATGTTCTAATTTAAATACTGGTATTATTAGTATTATTTAATATTTAGTTTCTTTATTAAATTAAGAGAACTTGTTTTCATATATTTTGAAAAAATTTGTGTATATGAAATGTCTTTCCTTCTTTAAGGTAAGTTTTCTTTTCGAACAATGCCCTGAAAGGAGAATCCATCGACATTGTACAATAAATGTATAAATACCAGTCTTAATGCTCGATATAATAAATCGATATGTGTAATCGATAGCAGTGGTAGTTTTTAAAATTATGAGTTTAATTATGAGTTTTAAAGAATAAGTGCTTCTTTACATTTAGCCTTTATTTTATTTTATGAAAAATTCGAACTAAATTGAAACTATATTTACAAGAACTACTAAACTAGTTAATGAGTTAAAATTAAAATAATAAAACAAGTAAAAATGTTGCAGTCGGACGTATCCGACAGCAGAATACTATGTTCCCAGTCCGGTATAATCTGCTTATTTGTAAGTTGTGAAAGAGACGCGAAGAAAACAGTAGTCTGTATGTAAAATTCGGTAACTCTACCTGTACAGATGTGGGAGATATAGATTTTGCTCATTTGCGGGTGAGGGGGTAGGGAAGTCAACAATTTTTTGATGCAGATTTGTCCAGGAGGTCAACATAGGCGATCTCGACACTTCATAAATTGAGGGTACACAACAACATGTGTACCAAGTTTTCTCTAGCTTCAAGGGTGTGGAAAAAAATTGCGTTCATACGGACAGACGGACATTTCGCAAACCCAATATACTCTTTTTCCCTTCGGGAACAGAGTATAAAATCAACGTACTCATTACAAGAGAATCGCTAGTGAATTTTGGTAAGTTTTCTTTCCCAACAATTCTTGGGAAGAAGCATGCATCGACATTGTGCAATATCTGTATAAACAACAATATTAATGGTCGATATAATAAATCGATAAGTGTAATCGATATCAGTGAAAGTTCTTAAAATGATTGGCTTAAAAGTTGAAAACTTTCCAGAACAAGTGCCTTACTTCTTTTAATCTTTCTAATATTTTATGAAAAATTTAACTTAAATTTAAACTATATTTACAAGAACTACAATAATTAAACAAGTAAGAATGCTATACTCCCTGTACCCAGGTCAAAAATTTCCTATCGCATCTACGTACACTTGCACATACACACACACGAGCGACAGCACAAGCGACAGCGCAAGCGAGGCATTTTAAGTGGTGGCTGTGCTTCTTCCCCCGCCTGAAACACTGAATCTTCTTTCGCATACATCTTTTGTGTTAATTTTCCGATCGACTTAAAATTTGGACAGTAGATTAAGAGTGACTAAAGTATTATACATGTCATATCCCAAAGCTATATCTTAAAGATGTTGGTATAAAACGTTTTTATCGAATTGCAGGGGAAAGAGGAGAGATATCTCAAATCTAAAATAAACTTGACCGGCTCCCGCTATACACAAACCTACATTCCAAATTTGGTGTCTCTAGCACTTATAGTTGCTGAGATAATTGGGTTCATACATACGGACAAACGGACAGACGGACATGTCCAAATCGAAATCTCTTTTGATACTGATCAAGAATATATATACTTTATAGGGTCGGAGATGTCTCCTTCTGCCTGTTACATACATTTGCACAGATTTAGTGCCCCCTTTTACCTATTTTATGGGTACAGGGAGTAAAAATGTATTCTAGTTAATGAGAGACCGCCTTGTAAGGTCAACCGGGTGAGACCTCTTAAGCCTCCCTTACAGGAGAAGGAGTTAGGAGTCGCTTTAGGAGTCGCCTTGCTAAAAGGTGTGAGTGTGATCGTAGCTGCTCTTGGTTGTCTTCGGCCTGTCTATTTAAGACATCGACAACTTTGGGTACATCAAGAACAAGTGCTGTCTCCTCAACTGCAGCTCAACACTGCTCTAACTTGGTAGTTTATTCAATCCATTTTTCAAATAGCTGGTACCACTGTGCCTGAGGTAGGCTTTAACAATTTAACAATCGCTGTCTCTGCCACATTTGACGCCTAAAAGTGTGCAATGCCCGCGTCGTTTGTTGCTCGTTAGTAGTTTTGAGTTAAAAACAAAAACCAAAACGGGAAAAAGTCTGAACTGCCCTTTTTTTTGCTATCTCACTTGTGATTCCCCCCAGCGTCGAGTCGCGTGTGGCGCTTTGTTTTTGCAGCCGTTTACCAAGTGAGCCGCTCCGCCCCCGCACCGAAGTTACCCACAGTACGTCACAGAACAGTCGCTGGTCGTGTAAGCAGCCAAGCAGCGGAAATGATTCGTCGTAATTTTCCTTTGTGTAATCAACTCCTTTGTAGGGAATATTTTATATGTTCATATGCCTTGCCAACGACGACGCCGCTCTTGACTCTGACTCCGGCTCCGATGCCGGATCCGACTCCGTACCCGTCTCCGTCTCCGCCCAGAACAACAACAAGTTTTGTGTAGTGTGCGTTTAGGCGTGTGCAATGCCTGCTTATTTTATAGTTGTATTTTACAGTAAATTTAAGTGCCAAGAACTTTTTAAAAAATATTTCGTTGCTTTATGCGCCTTCTGGGTTTTTTCAGCCATTTAATTGTTGGGCTGCCTCACAGCATAATTAAATTCTTTAAGCGTACAAAATAATTATGCAAATTTGCCAGGTCTAGAAATATTTCCATTCATAAGTGCCAATCTCTCAATATGCCATTTCACTTTAATGCGTTTACGAAACTTTCAGCGAGCTGTCAGCGGGCGACGCGAACCCACATCAAGACGAGGTCCTTGTTCGTTGGTCCTTGGTCCTGCAGCCAGGTGTTTATTCCAGCCGCGTCATGACTGACTTATTACCGCGTTATCTCTGTCGACTGACTATTATGAAGTTTGCCTGTCAACAAGCGGCAAATCCACTCAATTTTCAAAACCAGACTCGACTCAGCCTTATCAATTGCCAAAGGCAAAGTTTAGCGCCATCAATTGATCATTATTCAATGTTTAAATGCTGGATTGCTTATGGGCGTGAATCAACAGAATATTGCTGGCTATTTATGTTGGAAATAGAACTGTGTGAGACATAAAAGCATTTGAGGTAGAAGTTGAGTGAATTACGCACCTTAACTCACTTTAGTTCATGCTAGAACCAGCAAATTCCATTAGCCTTTTCTCAGATCCTTTCCACACCCGCCAGGAATTCACAAAATGTTACAAACAGGCCGCAGAAAAAATCTCAGTAGCATGAATGGCGGAAAAGAATCAAAACCAGCTGCATACAGCAGGTCACCATACGGACATCAAAGCGTTGTACAAACATTTAAAGATCAAAAAGCCAAAAGCACATTTGACCCAGCGGGTCAAATGGTCAAAAAGGACACACAGACCAAGGCCTGTACAACCATCTATACATATGTTCGTGCCGCCTGCTGTTGATAGAGAGAACAGAGGAGCTCCGTGTGCAAGGACTAAGCGAATCGGCAGAAAAATGACTGACCACTCGCTTTTTAAGCATCCCCGATGCTCAGCATCCTGACCCTGGCCGGTTGCATTAATAAAAATTGTTCACCATATTGGTAAATCCATTATGAATATTACGGGAGAGTAAAAGGCATCACCGCAGTTCATGTGTGCAGGGTACGGGCACGGCCTGTAAAAAGATTGAAATTGAAATTTGTGCTGCTGCAGTTGGACGAGGAGAGGTGCCCCCAGCATGTTGCAGCCAGCTCGTCTGTGGCTGCCTCCTGCCTGCTGTTGGCCGTCGTAATTGTGTGCAAAAAGCAAAGCAAATGTTTACGTAATAAATTTACGTGATTGAAATATGTCGAGTTGGCAACAAAATGGCCACCGAATGGCCGCTGTCTGACTAACGAATTGGTGCCCATTGCTGCGGGCCCGACGCCAGAGTCCTTCCCTACATCCTTGCCCATCGGACGTGGTGTAAATTTTTACACATGTGCAACGCGCTCATTTTTATTAGTTGCCAAAGCGTTTGGCGGCTGTTGATGTTGCTGTTGTTGATGTTGCCTCTGCTGCCTCTGTTGTTGCTGCTGCCGTTGCCCAAAAACCGCAATTTGTGCAAAAATTATGAAACGAGACTTTGGGCAAACACAATCAACGCTTGAGTGAGTTTTTATGCATTTAAATTAGTGTATTCCTTGCGTCAGGGCCCCCAGTTTCTATGGCTGCTTGTCTATAAGCGGATAAATGCAACGGATTTACCCTAATTGAAATGCGTCCTGGTGTGAGTGCTGTGTGTGTGTGTGTGTGTGTGTGTGTGCTACCCATACTCGTAATTATGTTGTCTTTAGCGAAATCTTCTTAAAGTTGCGCTAGTTACTTTAAACCTTCCCCCAAACAATCAAGCGCAAATCGCTTGCAGCGTTGAGTTTCACATAATCCTGTCACGAATTTTGGCAAGTTTTTTTTTGGTGTTGTTAGCCGATTTTAGTTAAAGCTTAGCTTGTATGCGTTTTCTCACCTTGTCACTGGCAAAACACTCAACCGCACTGTATGTCAACTATGAAAGAAAAATCTAACCACGCGCAATTTGTCGTGTGCCTGTGGAAATTGATCCAAGCGATTTTGCAATGCTGAAGAGTCTGACGCAGAGTCTCTCTACGCATTCGGGACATGTCTGAAAAGTATTTACGGCATCGTCAGTCATTCAATTTATCGCATTTCTTGGCCCAAGCCAAACAGGGAAACGTCAGCGACTTCCAGCTCCAGTTCGAGTTCGACTTTGGCTTTAGCTTTGGCTTTGGGGCTGGCGACAAGTTCATACGTCTTATGACTTCCCGTTGACGGAAGTTTTGTGCCATGTGTGTGTGTGTGTGTTTGGGTCTTATGTCTGCCTGGGACGTGTAGCTTACAGCAAAATCACTTTTATAATTGGCACGCAGCCAGCCAAAAGAAACTCAATGATGGCAAAAAAAACTCACACAGAAAACAAAAAATAAAATCTTGGTTTTCAGTTAACTTATGGCCCGGCTCGTCTCGTCCTTAGATCTTGCTGCGATGTCTGCAGTTACTATTTGTCAGATATGACATTATATTAATTGAAAATATTTGTGTCTGTGCGGGATCGTCGTGTGGTTCAAAAAATGCAATAAAATCCCGCTCTCACTCTAACGTCAATTAAAGTCATCAAACTTGTCGGCAATAGCCCGTCAATAAAATAATAAATTACGTAACATGACTGACCATAGCAAAAAAAAATACTCGGACCCTAATTGAATTGGTAAATATTTAAATAAATATAACCGCAAATAATTAAAACAACAAAGCCCCGCGATGCAGCGAACGGTGACAAATTTCAATGGACGACACGTCTAAATTAAGAGCTCGACAAACATAAATGAATGGAAAACAAAATACAAAAAAATAAAAATAAAAATAAAATAATATCAGCGAGCAGGTGAAAGGTAAAGGTAAAAGGGCGCTCGTTGCACATTCCGACCACAAAAGCAATTAAATTTCCAATTAAATTGCATTCACACTGCAACATTTTGTTACAAACGTTGCGCGATTTATTTAAATTGTTAATTAGGAAAAGCAATTGCATTGCACCGATGACAAATTAAACAGCATTTTGTGATCACTATCAGCTATGCAAAATGCAAATGGAACGAGAAACCAGCTACAGTTTTATCAATAGGTTACAACTAAAGTTTATGGATGCTTGTACATTACCTGTCTACTTACCCCATCCCATGACAAACAAATAAAACACCAAAGGCCACATTTATTCTAGAGCCAGCACTTGTGCTGCGACAGGACATTCACATCCTGCCGCCTCGCACAATTACAACAACGGGGGCTGCCAAACAAAGACACCAGCAATTACAACAATTCCAAAAATGGAGGAAACAGCACACAAATTGCGCGCAGAGAACAAAAAATACAGAAAGAGCCGTCGAAAGCGAAAAAAAAGGATATAATTTTTCGTAAACGTTTTTATAGTGTTGTCATGTACGATTAATTGCGGCTCATTAAACTTTATACGGCTGCAGACGCTTAAACGATTTCCGTACTGTGCCGCCTGCTCCAAGCCTCCCCAAGTCCCCACCCTCCTCAGATTTGTGTTACCAATTGGAAGACAGCTCCAACGAACCGAAAAGGACCCTTGATCTGGGTGCGTTTGGACTCATGGAGTTTTCCCTCTTAACTTACTTTTTATTTCGTAATGTACTGGGTAAGAATGACTAATAGCCGGACTAATTGCCGATGCGGATAAGTGAGAGGGTTCGAATTCGAGCAGCAAGCCAAGCGAATACTTTTAAGGTAGAGTTCTCGGTATATCGGAGGACACTAATCATTTTAAATAATTATTAATTATTAAAGAAGCGGATATAATTCGTTTAAAATATTCTGTTAGAATAGAAGCGATTTTTTAAAATTAATTTTCATTTAAGTTATCAGTAACTTTACTCTTAGTACGATTATTCACATTTTAGATTTATAACAAGTAAGAATGATATAGTCGAGTATACCCGACTACGAAACTCCCTGTACCCAGGTCTAAAACATTTAATCACATCTACATCTACTTACACATACACACACACATACACAAAGAAGCACTCACACAGGCGGCAAGAGCGAGGTATTTTAAATGGTGGCTGTGCTTCTTCTTCCCCCTCTCACTGCATTACTGAATCTTCTTTCGTGAATAACTTCCGTGTTTATTATCTGATTATCTGATCGACTTGAAATTTAGACAGTAGATTAAGAAAGACTAAAGTATTGTACATGCCAAATCTAAAAGCTATATCTTGAAAATTGTTACTGTAAAACTGTTTTATCGATATGCGGGGGAACGGGGAAGATATCTGAAATTGCAAACAAACTTGATCTGCGTATGGTATACAGGAATCTACATTCCAAATTTGGTGTCTCTAGCTCTTGTAGTTGCTGAGATCGACGCGTTCATATGGACAGACGGACAGACGGACATGGCCAAATCGAAATCTCTTTTGATACTGATCCAGAATATATATACTTTATAGGGTCGGATATGTCTCCTTCTGCCTGTTACATACATTTGCATAGATGTAATACCCCTTTTTACCCATTTTATGGGTACAAGGCGTAAAAAATAAAAAGATAAATAAAATAAATTAGTTTTAATTTAAATAATTAAAAAGCAACTAAAATATTGCAGAAACACAACAAAGATGCATCAGCATTAACATGTTAAATATTAAAAATCGTTATTTAAACAAGTAAGAATGCTATAGTCGAGTATACCCGACTACGTAACTCCTGTACCCAGGTCTAAAACATTCAATCACATCTACGTCCAACTTGCACATACATACATACACACATACACAAAGACGCACAGACACACTGGCGGCAAAAGCGACAGCGCAAGCGAGGCAATTTAATTGGTGGCTGTGCTTCTTCTTCCCTCCTCTCGCTGCATCACTGAATCTTCTTTCGTGAATAACTTCCGTGTTTATTATCCGATCGACTTGAAATTTGGACAGTATATAAAGAGAGACTAAAGTATTGTACATGCCAAATCTAAAAGCTATATCTTGAAAATTGTTACTGTAAAACGGTTTTAATCGATTTGCGGGGGAACGGGGAGATATCTGAAATATGAAACAAACTTGATCTGCGTATGGTATACAGGAACCTACATTTCAAATTTGGTGTCTCTAGCTCTTGTAGTTGCTGAGATCGACGCGTTCATACGGACAGACGGACAGACGGACAGACGGACAGACGGACAGACAGACGGACATGGCCAAATCGAAATCTCTTTTGATACTGATCAAGAATATATATACTTTATAGGGTCGGAGATGTCTCCTTCTGTCTGTTACATACATTTGCACAGATGTAATACCCCCTTTTTACCCATTTTATGGGTACAGGGAGTAAAAATCATTTGATTAATCGATTATTTTCATTTGTCTTCGATTATTCATATTATTATTTATTATATTTAAAAAATCATTTGATTAATCGAATATCTTTTTATGTCTTCGATTAATTGCGATTAATTCTCGCTTTTTTTAAATTAATCATATGATTTAATAATCGATTTATGAAATATATTTGCCATTGTTAGTCACAAGCTTTGTAATAGTCATATGCATTAGTTCATATTTGCCTTATGTATACTTGACGAATTTCGCATAAAGCAAATTTAAATACAAATAAATATTTATATATAAAAAAAAATACTTGACGAATGCATTTTTGATTTGGAGTAAAAATAATACTAACAAAAACCAACAAACATTTCTGAATATTTTTAATACTAATGCTTAATAAGAAATAATTATATCTGCATAGGTTTTTATAACAATATTGAAATTTTGATTGTTTTATTAATTAAATTCTACAAAAAAAATAATAATAATAATCCTCAGCTCTAATTTTGCTTTTCACTTCTTTATAGAAATGAAAAAAAATCTTGATTCCAGTGTGATTGAAAACCTTTATCGTATGGCCAACAAAGAACAAAATTCTCATTCAAAGACCCATTGTTGTCTGTAAAAGTTATTGTACCCGTGATGAATAACCTTATAAGTATTTTCAGGAATGGCATTATAAATTAGTAGGTGCTATAGGAACGTTAGTTCGAAAATTGTATTGCTGTATGAAAAACCTTCATTAAACACAAGAGTTCTTAAGTCTCTTAAATTATGGTCTATTTATTCAATTTCAAAGCCGCTTTAGAAACGATCGCTTGAAAGTTGAATGGTTTTATAATAGATTTCAATATTTTATTTACACTTTATTTGATTATTTTGTGTTTAAGAAAAGGTTTACATTCAAAGTTACAGTAATGAGTAGTAATGAGTACTGCGATTTATGTTGCCAATTGGTAACAACAAATTTAAAAAACACAAAGAAAATAATCAAAATTAGAAGATGTACGCGAGCTAGTTCTTTTTTCACTTAAGTAATTATAAATTAAATTTAAAACGATAATTTTATTAACTTTGCAATTATTTAAATTTATTTATTTTTTACAAAATCATTAACATTGTGTTTTATTTAAGATTTCATTAAAAGAATAAATACATAGTTAAAAGATTTCAATTTTTTTTTGCTTTAATATTTGTTTATTTTTATTTTTAATAAACGAGTTTTCTGCTACCTATCGTGGCAGCTTAATCAATCAATAATGTATATAATATAATAACCAATATATGTACATAATAAATAATAGGTGATGTCGTATTATTTGGATAATTAAACGGATATAATTTACCAGCTACAAAATTGTATAATCTGTGTACATATATCGAGTGTATATTGCTAGTAGAATATTTTAGAATATTCTTAGCCTGAACATTAAAATGTTCTCCTTCAATTTAACAATACAAGGCACTACAACTATTTTAAAGCTGTTTTTAGGAATACATTTAAAAACTTCAATTCCTGCTGCTTTGGCATTTTTGCGATGAAAAACAATTTTTGATGAAAATTACAAAGTGGCGCCTTCAAATTAAAACATCAAGTGACGAAACGCCAGATATATTTTCAGCAAAAAATAATAATAAAAAGCCCAAAAATAAATACAATGTAGCCTTTTATTGGCACAAAATGTCTATCTGGATTGTAATTGTTGGTCCTGCTGACGTTATTTATTTTTTGAAATGTTTGAAGCAATGCAGCGACTGTTCGAAACAAAAAAGAATTCATTTTCGTTTGCAATTTTCGAAATGTTTTCAAATCAAATATCGACAACTGCGGCTGGACAAAAGGACGAAGGGACAGACTGTGATTGCCTTTGACTGCATATTTATTTGTATGGCTGGGCTGGCTGGGTTGTTGTTGCTGTTCTTTTGTTGCATGTCGCTGCATGTTGTTGCATGTTGTGTGAATTTCATTCTGCACACTATTGAGCTGTGCGTAGTATTTTTACGCTTTATGTCAACATTTTGCTGCTACTTTTGTTCGCTTTTTCTGAACAGAACTGAACTCGCCTCTCCCACTCGTTGGTTTTAATGAAATGTTTTGACTATTTTGCCAGCGCTTTTGTTACATTTAGCCCTGGGATATGTGCTGAGGAATCACTTTAATAGATTCAACATGAGTAATTCAAAATGTGATTTAGTGGCACTTACAGTTTGCCATTATTAGTCACAAATATTGCAACAACACTTCAAATAAACTGCATTACTTTGAAATTTATTTGAATTTTGCCTCAAATGAAATACGCTCTTATGCGAACCTATCAACTTTGTGCATCAGCTGTAAGGAGGCTTTAAGCAAACCCCCTTACAATACTAGAATAAGCGCCGGAAGCAGGAGCGCATGGAGCGCCGACATGAATTTAATATTAATTATAGGAAGCTATTAGTTAATTAAGTAAGGGCGAGAAGCCATAAGACTTTTGTTGCGCAAGGAGCGCCAGGTGTATTTAGTAATAAACATTAAAATTTAAGCAGTTAACGAACGCGTTTGAATTCAAACACAACGATCCTCCGCTGCAGCTGGCACGCGCAGCTGACACAGTTCGCAATCCTGCCACCAGAGCGCGGCTTCAGCCAGAGCAAAGCTGCGAGGTGAAGAGCGAAAGCTCTGAGGTGGAGAGCGAAAGCTCGTGGTAGGGTTGAACTTTTCCGGCTCGCGCGTGGCCAAGCCGGGCAGAGTAGGGGACTTGGTGAACGACGATCAAAGTGAGTAGACGTGCATCGGGAGCACGTAGGGTAAAAGAGCGTGAGTAGAAGAGCCGTTAGGCGGCAGTGCAGCAGGGCACGCGTAGTTATAATAAATAAACTAACAGTAAGAAGCCGGAATAAAGATAATCAAAAACAACTAAACGGTTGTCTTTATTTCTGCGTAGAACATCTAATAACTAATACTAACGTATAGCGAGGTGTATCCCGCCGTCCGTGTGAGCAATCCCGGCATTTATAAAACTCACTAATACTAACCCGTAGAGCGAGGTTTATCCCGCCGCCCGTGTGAGCAATCCCGGCATTTATAAAAACACACTAATACTAACGTATAGCGAGGTGTATCCCGCCGTCCGTGTGAGCAATCCCGGCATTGATAACACTAACCATTGTACAAAGCGAGGGTTAGCCTGCTGCCCGTGTGAGTAATCCCGGGCCTTAGTAGAGTAGTCGTTCGTAGACCGGTTGACCAGTAGAGCACCAGCGGTAGAATCCTGGTCAGCTCCTGGTCACATATCCCGTGCAGAGTTGTACGAGGCCGTAGTATTAGCACGTATATTCCCTCTAGAACCTTTCCCTTCCCTACGCCCAGCGTCCCAGTACATCTTACAAATTTTCTTGTAAGTGCTGGACCCATACAGACTGAGATCTGTACCCCGGCTGGAAAACTCCCTTACACAGCAATGGTTTAATAAGCATCTTCAGGCTCATCAATCGAATCAATGACGCAGCAAAGTATGCTATCTAATGCGACAAGGGAATTTCATTCTCATTTCATTCAGATTGGGTTGCACTCGAAATCACTTGAACAGCTTGCACATTTATGCAATTCACTTCACACAGACAACACACACACACACACACACTCTCAAATAAATGATGAAAATTCACATCCATAGTCTGACAACCATTTAGGCGGATCAATGCAAAAATCACTTACATGGATGGCTCTGGAAAATTGTTTCACTCTCATTGAGAATGCAGCAATGCAGCCAGCTCTGAAATAGCTGAGATTGACGTTTGTTTAGCAATTGTCGCAAGCCTGGCCAACTTGCTGACGTTGCACTTCAAGGCCAAAAGCAATTTTGTGCAAATTTTAATTGAAACTGAAGTGTCAAAGAGGCGGCAAGAAAATCAATAGCGCAACAAGAGCCGCGAAACTGTTGCAGCTATTTCAATTGTTGCCACATTTCCTTTTTTCAACTCCATTCTTTTTAGATGCTGTAACGTTTTAATTAAAGGCCAAAATATCTCTGGCCAGTCCACACAGTGGTCTATATGTAAATTTTTTAGACATATTGTTACTTAATATTAGAACAGGAACAAGCCAAAAAATATGAAAGAATTGTGTCAAAAACATTTGATGGGAATTTTTATAGATTTTTTTAAAGTCACATTTTCAAATGAAGTTTTTCACGCCTGTTTTGAATTCCACTTTCGAATATTATAATATACAAAAGAGCAAGGCTTTGAATTAAATTCTGCTCTAAAAAGTATGAATGATTCGGAATGGAATTCGGAACCGGCCTTATGGTACTAGAGATCACGAGAACAGGACATTTCAGTTCGCCATGTAACATATGTCCATATAATTGTAATTTTGTCTTGGCTTTTAAAATTTCTCCATAAATCTATGTATTAATTTAATTTTTTTGATTTGAGGCAGCACTGTTTTGCCTTCGCAAATAAATAAAACAAAAAATATAAATATTATTCTTAGTTAATAATTGTAAGAAGTTTTTATACTCGTAAGCCTCAAAAAAAAATAATAATAATAATAAATAATTATTAATTTATGTCTAAAAAGTGTTGTTATTTTTTAACACAATATTTAACAATTAAATAATTTTTGATTTAATAATTGGAAGAATTTTATACGCTAAAAAACCACAAAAGGCAAGAAAAAATGTCGTTATTTTTTAACACAATATTTAATAATTAAATATTTATTGAATAATTGTACGAATTTTATTCACTCAAAACCCTCAAAAAGCAGGAAAAATCCGTCTTTATTTTTTAGAACTTTTTTAGAACTAAGCGAGTTATACTTAAAAGTAATTGGCTTACACTAAAATTCAAGCCAAATTTATTAGTAAATTAGAAATCTGTAATAATTATATATAGACATTTTAAATACTCGTAGTGCTCAAAAAAAAAAAAATTAAATAAAAATAAAAAAATTTAATATTATTATTTTTAATTTATTCTTTGTATTTTTTTCTTAGTAGTTCTAAGTAATTTCTTGCTTATATCGCTTAGGTTTAATTTAAGTTCTTAAAAAAAAAATTTTAAAAATTTAAATAAAAAAAAAAAAAGAGAAAGAAATATTTTATAAACCTACTTAAAAAGTGTTTCTGTGATCTTTTGATTTTTCAATATAATATTTAATTATAAGCTTGGGCACCCAGCAAGTTATAATCAGCAGTAAGCTGCCTTAACTTAAATTTAAAATAGTCTAATAACAATTAATTAAAAATCTTACCATTTAGCGCAACGATTTCGAATATTTACGAATATTTTTGGGTTTTTGATTGGAATTAATATCTTTGCACTTATTGAACACTTAACGCTTAATTTTCGATAAATTTTCGGGTTATTTAGTGGGCGCGTAGTTTAAACATTGAATTATTTTACCTAACTTTTCACACTTTCTATTAGAATACCCCACGAACTAACTGCAATAGTTCCTATACTTCTATATTGATATGAAAATATTATATGTGTTCATATGTTTATTCAATCAATAATATTTATTTCTATTAGTACTGTTTCTATAGTAAATACTGATCTACAGAATAGATTTACGTTAAATTATTTAATGAAGCATAACTGATTATTAGATAGGAGCGGAATTCTATAGTCGGTATTTTTATGTCCACTTTTTTATTTACCTCTTTCTTTTTTGTTTTTTTTTTTCACAACCATTTATATTTAAGCGAGCGATTCAGAATTGTTGCGTTACTTTTAATTGCATCTGTTGAAAAGTTGGAGAGCTATTTGGACTCCCTTGATAAGTCAAATACTTGAAATGCAAATGATATGATACTTTAAAGGAATTCTTTACTACGCACTATAGATTATTATTAGCTTGACTTAGTAGACTATAGTTGGTTTTATAGTAGTATATTATTAGATATTACTATTACTCATTGCCCTCTCTGCTATATTATTTAAGTTTACTCTAAACTCTTCGCAATTCTCAAGCCAGTCTCCTTGGTATAAAGCGTTACTAAAGTGTTTACCGTTTCAAAATTGTTCGCACTCTGTAAATGTTTCGTTCAAAAACGCCTAAAAATATGGAAATGTTTCTTAATTCGATTTAGTATTGTCCTGCATTCGAAATTTGTGCTTGGGTTAGGTCAGTTACATTGTCAGAGCCGCCCTAACTGGCTTGACATAGGTCAGTTTTCCGCTGTCATTATTTAGACGAGGCTTTCTTCAAACATTTCACAATCTCAGAATATTCGCCCGAAAGGATGCGTTACAAAGTTCTAAAAACGCGAACCGAGACACACACACACACAAATAAAGAGACACAGATAAAGACAGGGAAATGTTTGCTTAGACGCCGGCTCCTTGTCGTTAGCAACCTTTCGTAACCGTATTTCGCGTAAAACTGATCCTTAACGCATTCCGAAAAAATCTGCTGCTTGGCATCGCCTGGCGAATGTGCAACGGACACGAACCTTACACAATGCACGAAGCTGCCGACAACGAGAAGGATGTCGGCACACGAGAACCAACAACGAACGGTTGCCGGCAAATAAACGACGGCAAAAGCTGTAGGGGGTGGCGGCAGATAACGGCCTTTGTTGCCAACAACTGCGGGCATGTCCTTACTATTTCTGGCCAAGTGCAAATCTCGGCAAATAACGACGAGCTGACGACGATTGCAACCAGCCGACGTCGCCTGGACCAATAATGAAGATGTGTTGCATCCTCAGATGCAACATGTAGCGCCTGAGAGGTGCAGTGTCCCTAGCCAATTGCGTAGCCAATAACAACGCTCAGAAATCAAATTATTACTGAAACATTTGTTGAATTATCTTCCTCGATTCAAGATTATTAAAGTGTCCTTTTGTTGATTTACTTGAAATATGCAACAGTATTTTGATAAATCCTTGAGGAGACTAGCTCAAACATGTTGCCTCCTGGAATTCGCCGCAAATACGAGTGTCCATCTAGTAACGGCAACAAGTACAAACATCCCTACACAACTTTCTCTCCGCTCACAGTAACCTATCAGCATTTCGCTTGAAAGCTTTGAATATATCGACTTCAGTACACTGAAACAATTTTTAGCTTAAAATTTAAATAACACAAGAAATATACCTAAAACAAAATCAAACTAATTTATTTTAAAATCTATAATGCTTCATACATTCTTAAACACAAATACTTCGTTGGATTGCCAAAATATATTATAATACCAAAATCATTTAACAAAATATATTTTATTATTTCAATAATATAAATTTTAATAGAGTTATATATATGCAATATGTGATCTATTTCATCTTTCCATTTATAATTTAAATTAACATTTTCTTCTCCTTTGCATACATTTTCTACAGTGCATAAAAGCTCTCCTTTCAACTTTAAATGGTGTAGACTTCTGGTAGTAAGTTTTAGAGAGCGCTTACTTGGTGAGAGCGAGATAGCAAAGTCTACACAAAAGCTATGCCCAAGAGAATAATACGGGGGTTGAAATGCGAGCATAAAAATGAAGGCTAAAGTAACTCTAATTGAATAACAACGCCTCTTTGTTAATAAAAAAAAGAAGAATTCAATCAAATATTGGAATGATAAGTACCCAGGCAAGTTTTCAAGTAATTGCAAATATAGTATAACTTAAAAAAGGAATATTTGTAGGTGTGATAACATTTCAAGGCTAGAAGTTCCTTGAGGGCTCAATAAAGGAGTTGTCCCATTGATACAAATTGAAATACAATCAATGTCAACATTTGAAAAGCGAATGCGAACACAGACACCTACATAACTGAGTTCAGCAACATTCCAATGCAATTAGTGCACACAATGAGACACACACACATCTGCACATAAAAATATAAATAAAACCACCACCACTTGAGTGAGCATCGATTCCCCAACCATTTTTCACCACACGCTAAGCTTTAATCACCGACAGACACACACACACACTCACACACACAGGGAGACGGGACAGCCAGCCAGACAGCAGCTGCAAATAGCCAAAAAGAGGATAAACAAAATGTTGTAGCATAACGCAGGGCGCCTTGCAAGCAGCTCCTACTATTTGCTGAGCAAATCAGTGACGCTCACGCTCCCGCTCCCGCTCCCGTTCTCGTTCTCGTTCTCGCTCTCGCCACGCTCTCACGCCGCATGCGCAAAGGTAGCTGCCCTTAAGCCCGGCACGACCAATCAGCAACATCCTTGCAAACTTTATGAGCACGATTTGTGCAGGCCAATCAGAGCCTTGCATATTTCCAGCGAGCCGAGAGGCGCACTGCAATCTTGCCCCTACAATTGCATACATTGTGCCGCTCGAAGGAAGAGCGCGCAAACGCAACGTGGAACTGTGCGAAATATTTGCCTTGGTGGGCGCCGCCCAAGTGTCGATTACAACAGCAACAACCTGCAATCGTTGCATATCTGTAGGCTCAATTACATGCACACACACACAGACACAGACACACAGTGCGATACAGTGGGACCCAGAGAGACGCGCACACAGACGAACTGTTTGCTGAGTGCCATTTGCATTGCCGCCTGCTCAAGCTAGGTGACAAATTTTCATGCCAACGCCTGTAAATATGCACTGATTTTTTGCACCCAGACCCTTTTCGCATTGCAAAACGAGGGTAATTGAGGTCGACATCATCGTCATAGTCGTCTTTTGCTGTGTTGATTTTTTGCATTGCATATTTTGAGGCAGCTGCTGCTGCTGGTGCTGGTGCTGGTGCATCTGCCACTGCCTCTGCCATTGCCACTGCCAGTGCCACTGCCACTGCCTCTGATTACGAGGCAGCTGCTGTCGCCTTCTGCAGCAGGCTCAGGACAACACTCTAGGCATTATGATGACGTCTTCTTTGGCGCGCACGAGTGCCCCGCCTGGCTGGGATTGCATTCCTCTTGTTTATTTTGGGGTCAGCATGTTTGCCAGCAAAATATTTCTTCATTGCCAGAGCCAAGTGTGAAAACGTTTCCCTCCGGTGCACTTTTGATTGCTGTTTAAATTGGAGTGGCACAAAAAGTGACAAAGCAGAGCCCAAAATAAAAAATATTGCAATCCATAGAAATGACTGTATGCCGTCTGTGTAAATCAAAAATGTGGTCAAAATTGTTGACTAGGCATTTCGTTTTTGAGCTAAGGGGGGCAATCAGTGGGCACGAAGTGCTTAAGAATGCATTGGATGTCACAATTCTTATTTAAGAGTGGTCCTTCAATGGATGTGCAATTAAAATTGGCTACGAAAACAGTTGGGCAAACTATAACAGTTGTAGCGCTAGGATATGATAATAAATATATTTAATAAATATAGAACTCTATTTTAATAAATATAACTGAAGTTACTCAACAACAAACTGAAACTAAATTTTTTCTAGTAAATTTCAAAAAAGAGTATTTTCATCTCAATTATCAGACCTGTAATTTATTTATTTAAATTTGTTTATATTGTCTCAGCTTAAACTAATTTTAAATCAAAAACCGCGGCACGAGTGACCTGTTCTCAATTCCACTATCCGATCAATTTCACTGAAAACTGTGTAGCATACTTTTTAGGGCAGGATAAAATGAATAACCTAAGTTATGCTCATATACAGGGAAGGCCTGAAGAATGACTCCAATAACTATAGTATTAATAGGAGTAGCAAGGAAAAGAAGACTCAAAGATTCCATTAATATATTCAAAGATTTTTTTGTAAATATTGTAAGTAATAGATATTAGTCTATATATACATCACCTTTGAGCATTTTTTCTCTATTACTTATTTGTAAGACTAGATTCAGTTGCCACTAAAGGTAGCAGAAAGCTTGTATAAATGAAATATACAAATTTTCTTAAAAATTAAAAAAAGAAAAAGTTCCTCAGGACTGGCCGCAACGCAAAGTCATCTAATAAAATTTTGCATGTTTATTTCTTTCAAAGCTTTAATATTATATTAATAGTCTGTATACAAATAGTTTTTAAATATCAAAAATAATAACAGCTAGTTTAAACTGCTAAAAAGGTATCAGTACAAGTCAAATAAATAAAATGGGTAATTAAATTTAAATTTATTTAGCAAGATAGCAGTAGGCAAATTTAAGTTAAAATGGGTAATTACAAAAATATTATGATTTACTCACATTTAATTTCATGCCAATCCTTTCTGTTCAACTCACACGAAGCATTCCTTAACAGGCCTAAATATTTGAATTGAATTTTTCTAAATTCATTTCTCATTTACGTCCACAACCTACATTCAGGCAGCCAGACTCAAGCCTTACGGCTTTAACTCTTGATACAGGCGTCTGTAAGTCTTCCACAACCCATATAAGTAATTCCAACTTCAAGAAACAAAAGTCACAAAGTGCAGAGCCCAAGGCTGGGGCGCGCCTACCATGATGGTCACGGACTGTGAGGCTGAGAACTGAGAACTGGAACTGCAACCTGTGTACCTATTTACACAGCACAAACGGGCAGAGCACGTAAATGCATGTGCAAATATAAGGAGTGTGTGTGTGTGTGTGTGAGCAGCAGTCACACATACGCGCACAGAACAAACTCATACATACGAGTAAGTGTACCTGGCAGAATGGCAGCTGCAAAGTCAAAAGGGAATTGAGTTAGGAGTTAAGCGCTTTAAATCAAAAGTCAGCCAGCCAGGCCTATGTAAATAAATGCAATATGCAGGCGCAGAGTGAAAGCAAAGGAGAGCCAGCAAAAAATGCCAGTCAAGACTTGGTTTTTTTGGCCAAAACGAGACAACGGCCGGACAACGTCTACGTTGACGTCAATGTCGGCGCAGCTACAATTGAAAATGGATGAAAATGGAAAATGGCGCCTTAGTTTTACAGGACCAATTCTGATTAAGGGCAGAGGTCGCACTCGTCGACTCGTCGTCTGACTGACTGTCTGAGTGTCTGTCAGTCTGTCGGGCCATCAGACAACCGCAACCGCAGGAGAAAAAGTCTAACAAATACGGCGTTGGTACCCGTGCATTGTTGAATTGTAACGGCGTAAGCAGAATTACGTGCAATTGTTCTCTGCATTGCAGTTCGTGTACATAAATGCGAGATGCGGCTACAACGTTCTACGCTGAGTAAACAAGGACACGTTGACTGCATTCGGGATGAGCGATGCGATCCGACTGACTGACTGACTCTCTGTTCTGTTTGCCTGTTTGTGCAAATAAATGCCGTACACTAGCAGCCGCGTTTTATTGTCGTTCTCCGCGATTAGGCTTTAACATTGCATTTAAAGCAATTCGATTGTCAAATTGAAAATTATGTATTGCTATGCTTAATGATGTTTATGGATAAGTTTCATACCAATCACAAGAAAAACCAAAAAACCAAAAAACCACCGTAAATTTACTTAAACTTGCCCCTATTTTCCACCCGTGAGGGCAGAAACCATTTGCATTTTTGTATCATTTTTTTGGTAATGATCGGCGAATTAACCAAAAAAATTATTCAGAGATGCAAATAAAATGTAAATGTCAAATGAATCTAGAGGTAAGATCATGACCAAATATGGTTTCCACAAATAAATCAGCTTGTTTTTAACAAAGTTATTATCATTGCTCATATTGCTTACCGATTTTGGAAAATCTACGCCCATCCGTCGCTGCGGGCGGGCAATGGGAGTTAAAGTCAAATGAGTTACATTAATTGTTTAGTTATATCGCCTTCAAAATCATTGTTATAGCCCTACACAATAACTACTTGAACATTTGGCTCAATTAATTAGGAATGTCTACGGGAGAAAAAATTGCGATACGCTAATTTTACTCCCTGTACACATACAATGGGTAAAAAGGGGGTACTAAATCTGTGCAAGCGTATGTAACAGGCAGAAGGAGACATCTCCGACCCTATAAAGTATATATATTCTTGATCAGTATCAAAAGCGATTTTGATTTGGCCATGTCCGTCAGTCTGTTTGTCTGTCCGTCTGTACGAACGCGTTGATCTCAGCAACCAAATTAAGTATGTAGGTTCCTGTATACCAATCGCAGATCAAGTTTGTTTGCAATTTCAGATATATTTTCCCATTCCCCCGCAATTCGATAAAAACGTTTTATACCTACATTTTTCAAGATATTGCTTTAAGATTTGGAATGTATAATATTTTGGTCACTCATAATCTACTGTCTAAATTTCAAATCGATCGGATAGTAAACACGGAAGATATTCACGAAAAAAGATTCAGTGCTGAAGCGCGGGGGGGAAGAAGCACAGCCACCACTTCAAATGCCTCGCTTGTGTTGTCTTTTGGGTGTGTGCGTCTTTGTGTATGTGTGTGTGTATGTGTAAGTGTATGAAGATGCGATCGGATATTTTTGACCTGGGTATAGGGAGTTTTGTAGTCGGGTATACTCGTTGTGTATTTCTTACGGTTGACGAAAATAGTCAAATTCAACAGAATGCATTTCAATCTAAATATTTCGCCGGGCAACGTCGGTGTATTACCAGCTAGTATTTTATAAAGTAACTTTCTCTACAAGACTTGCAAAATGTCCGCAATGTGAACTTGAATAAATTAGTATTGCCGAAATGACCATGACCAAAAATTCATTCCCATTAAAAGCGGTTCGGTTTTGACAAAGCTATGGTAGTATATAGTATTAGAATTTAAGTTTCGTATTGACAAAATATGAAAATTTATCGAGAAATGAATGCAGAAATATGAATAAAATGCATATTTAAATTTCAGAGCTCAATCTTTATATAATCCACTGGACATTTTGAATATATGAATTCCTAATTATTATTTTTACTACCCTCTGTGTATAATTGCTCCGTAAATCGTAAGTTTTATGAAAGTAAGTAATTATTTAAAGCTACACTCAGCAAAATAATTATCTAGAATTTAGAAAGCGCTCGAAAAGCCAGAAATAATTTCTATTTTGTAGGAACCATTTCAAAATTTATGAAACATACTATTTAAATTAAGAAAAGTTGCCTTAAAAATAATATTTATGTTTTTAAGAAAGAAATTTTTATATTTATACATAAAATTACCTGGAAATACAAATATTTTTCCTGCTTTTTAGAAGGGAATTTGAACATTTAATAATAAATTAAGTGCATTTTCCTAAAATTTGTCGAACATTCTGCTTTGAAATATAGAAATGATCATCTTACTTTTTGAAAAAACGAAACCATGTTATTCAGAAATACAATTTCTATTATGATTATGGCGATTTTCTAAATTTTAGGGACGTTTTTTTCTCAGTGTAGTTAAGATAGATAGATAATAAACTAGATAAACTATATAATGTGGTGATTAATGGCATTAATGGTTTTTGCAATACTGTTAGCTAATTATTAATGTCACCAGGTATGGGATGTGAAACGCTCCAAACATACAATTGACCATCAACATCATCAACTGTTTATTTATCATCCTTTTCCCTAGAGTTGAAGTGTCAATATCTACAGCAAACAGATAAAATTTCAAGCATGCTCGACGTCACAATTCAGGGCTAACATAGAAACATCGATATGAATAATATTGGCTGCACATATAGCGGTTTTTAGGATGTTACCAAGCATCCTCATCAGTGAATTTATTGTTCGAATTTTTCCTTAATTCCCCAATTTTTGAGAGGTAAGTTTATTCAATAGGCAACATTTGGTAATGTGTTCCAATTCTAACGAGCGGATCTTATCGCTTATGAATCTAAATTTTGTATGGTTAGCAACCAGCTCTCTATAATGAGCTGACGTACCTAATTATAGTTCACCAACGAAGCTTAATAGATTCCGGAGCTGAGAGTTTTGCAAGTGCTACAAATGATTGTTAAAATCATTTAAAGTTCATCGCTTTACCTGTTACAATGCAAAACATCCGCGTTTATTTTGGTACTGCCATATTTGCGATTGCCTTGCTACATTGTTTGATTGTTTGTTCTAGCGAAGCGGTAAGTCTATCAATGCCATTAACTTCCCGTAACATAATTGTAGTCATTTGCAGAACCGGCAAACAGAATATCTGACTACCAACTATACCTTCAATCCGAAATATTATAAGAACTTTAGCATCAGTATTGCCAACAAGTCCGTTAACTTGGATATGGACTTGCTGCAACCAATCCGACAGGGCTTCAAGGTCCACATCATCTACCAACTACGAATGGCCAATGCCAAAAACTTTCAAACTGTCTTCACCCGCCATTACGATGTGTGTTCAGCAATTAGCAGCCTTCAGGATGGTGTATTCAAGACCTGGTTCAAGAGCTTATCCCAGTATGGCAACTTCATGCTCACCTGTCCAATGGAGGTGGGTCACTATTACCTGCGCAACTGGAGAATTGGATCGGAGGGAAAGCACATGTTTCTTCATCCCGGCGAATACCGCTCCACTCTTCACTTCTTCTATGGAAAGTACAAAACCACCACAGAAAAGCGAGTGCTCTCCATAAGCCTTGAGTTGAATCGGTTTAAGTGACCAAATGTTTCTCAAACCAAATGTAAATAACAATAATAAAAGTATTAATCACATCTACAATGTTAGATATTCAAGGATTACATGAATTGCGAATCCAGCGTCATATGATAAATACCGTACAGGCTTAATCTGCTTTTTGTATAGAACAACCAAATACATACATAAAATCAAATAAATAAATAAATATATACAAAAAAAAAGAAATAATAAGGAAACAGAGTATTCTGCTGTCGGGTACGTCCGACTGCAACGTACTTAGTTGTTTTTAGTTCAAATCAGCACTGTTCTGCTTTGAAAAATAAATAAATATAACTAAATAAAGAACTTATCAAATAAATAATAGACTTATGGGTATGTCTAAACTCTGTATCGATTTAAATGCAGAAGGTAATCAAACATAATATATACATCATTGCAGCATCAAATTTCCTCAAGATCATAAACAAGTTTTTATTTTGTTGTACATATATGGTATTACCGCACTTTTAAGAAACAAAATAATTACTTTTTTCATCAATCTTCAATCCCGATTAGGTCTTCATAATGAGCTTCAGCGCTAATGTTGTAATAATCGATTGAAACATTAAACGCGTGCAGGAATAAAGATAAATTAAATAATTATTTCGACTATTAAAGCATGACTGATTGGTTTCGGGGTTATTCAATAATGAGTGTATAAATTGTATAATTTCATATCATTGAAAGTTCGTCGCTTTACGTGTCAAAATGCACCAGCTGCGTATTTTTTTTTGTTCGATATCCTTGTTACTTTCATTATCCTTGGCCTGTGCAGATGAAAGTGACGGTTTACCAGTAAGTCTAATACATACCGTAACTGCTTCTGTTATTATTGATTACTTCTGCAGGAATATGTGGGTGCAAACTGTACATTCAATCCCAAGTATTTTAAAAATTTTACCATCTCGTTTGTACATAATTTCGTTAACATGGAAATGGATCTACTGCGACCCATTCAGCGAGGCTTTAAGGCCCACATCAACTACCAACTACGAATTGGAAATTCCAAAAATTTCCAAACGGTCTTCACACGGGACTTTGATGTATGTGCCATAGTTGGCAGCATACAGGAGGGTCTTTTGAAGAGTTGGTTCAAAAGCATGGTGGATCACGGCAACTTCAAGCCCAACTGTCCGGTGGAGGTGGGTCAATACTACCTCCGCAACTGGACAACGAGCTCCGATGCCAAGCATATGTTTTTGTCTCCCGGCGAGTATCGTAGCGTTGTCCACTTCTTCTATGGCAAGTACCGCACCAGCTCGGAGAAACGAGTGCTCTCCATTAGCATTGAGCTAGTTCGGGGAAAGTGAGCAGGTGCCTGGTAAATATCAACCAGCCTGCAGCTCTGTACACGTAATAAAGCTGCAGCTCAAGCATAATCGATGTGATGATGTTGACACTTCCGGCAATCGCAATCATGCAGCGAATGTGTATTCATTATAGCTCACATTTTATTATTTTGCACCCAAGCCAAGGCGGATGAAGCCAGCAGTTTCAGGAGGAATAATAATATCCTGTACATGGCTGCAACATGTGGCACGGCACGGCGTTGATTATCGATGGGACACACTCGAGCCGGCAAAAGAAGAGAAAAGGAACAAAAAGATATTGAAAATGGAACATGCAATTTAGCTCGAATGTCCTCGATGTCATCATCGTCCGTGTCTTATACGCTTGGCAGCTGTCGCATGCAGCAAAAGGACCTGCTGCTAACGGTTCCTTTAACTGCATTTGACTTGTCGTCGTCTCCGCTTCAGCCTTGTCTCAATTGCGTGTGTGCTTTTAACTTTATCGTTTCCTAATTGCCGCCCCACCTGCGCCTATCCCTGGCTCAACGGGCGGTCCGGCCGGAGTCCTGACATAATTTTCACACATTTTTCCAGCGATTTACCCAGGGCTCTGTGTGTGTGTGTGTGTTGGTGTATTGTGTATTGGTGTGTGCTCGCCAATTTGCCACGATTCCCGCTGGTATAATTATAGCCTGTGTGATGATAACTGCCTTCCCATCGTCCTGCGCCTGGCAGCGCCTGCGGCCATTACAGCTGGCCGGTTGACTTGTGCTAATGAGTGAAAGTCAGGTAAGCTTTGTTTAATTAGTTCAATGCCTACTGTGGCATCTAATTGGGCTGTGTCTGTTTGAGGAGCATGAATCAAAATTTACTTAGTGTTCAATTTAATGACATTCCCAAGAGGCAAGTCCTTGGCAAATTCTGCTTAGCTTGAGTTGGGCTATAATGATATTGTAAACTGTTGATAGCTTTGTATCCTTTCAGTTTTCATTTGTTTTCCCTAAACTAGTTATAATGCTCTATTCGAGTATACCCGACTACGAAACTCTCTGTACCCAAAAACATCTGCAAGCGAGGGATTTTCAGTGGCGTCTGCGCTGCTCCTGTTTATTATCCGATCGACTCAAAATTTGTACAGTAGATTAAGAGTGTCGCAAATATTAGACATGTCAAATTCAAGGGTATATCTTTAAAGATAAATCGTTTCTATCAATTTACGGGGGAGCGGGTGGAAATATATAAAATCTGAAACAAACTTGATCAAATTTGGTGTCTCTAGCTCTTATCGACGCTATCATCTAGACGGATGGACAAGGCTAGCTTGACTCGTCTATTGATCAAGACTATATACACTATATGGGACGGAGAAGTCTCCTTCATTTGCACAGATTGCTTTTTACGCATTTTATGGGTACAAGGGTATAAGCCACAAAATTGAAACATTAGAATCAGAAGGTTTCCAAAACATACATATATTGAACAATTTAGTAATATGGTCAAAATCTGATACAAAAACAAAAATCAAAAAATGAGAATGTTTTTAACTATTTTTAACTATTAAATAGAATTATACTTAATTCGGAAGTAACTAACTAATTAGATCAAGGCAGTCTAGTTGATATCCGTTTTATAATAGATCAATTCTCAGTTCCTCGAGCTGATGATCTTGTAGAAGCGACACTTGATATCGGTAAAGACGGCCAGATAGGAGTCAGCTGATGTCATAGATAAGTTTGTTAACAGGCATGGCTTGAAGTTATTCCTCACGTTACTCATTGTTCATCATTAGCTATCTGTTGTCCTCCAAATAGTCAATGATCAACAAATTAACCTCCACAACCAGCTGATCATGCAGGGCGTGGCGGTAGAACGTAGAATTGTTGCCTAATGCCTTACGGGTCAATTATATCCATCTGGCCAAGTATGAAAGGCAACTGCGGCTACTGTGCATTAGTGCGTGCCGGGAACACCACTGAATCCAGCACCACATCAGACTCCTTGAACAGGAAAGGACCAGCGTTGTTGAGGCGCATGGCCATATGATCGGCATAATCGTAGAATTCTGCTATGCACAGCTAGCAGACCAAAATGCCGCTATTGATGAATACTGCGCCTGCGGGCACAGACGCAGTATTCATCACTGGACTAAAATGATCTGCAAAGAAAAATGATGAGAGATTTAGAAGATATTCGAGAATCTGTTACCAAACTCTTACCGTCAGCTTGAAACACGCTGAAAATCGTTTCCAAAAAGCGCATATCAAATACATAGGGGCCATTGCGAAAGCTCAAGCTCGCCACGGTCCTAACTGCAGGACCAAAGCGGCTTGGCGATAGCGGTGAGCATGCTACACAGACGTATGTCCTTAGACGCTCCTCCCAGCTGACCGCCGTCAACAGGTGCTGGCTCGCGCCAAAGGCAATATACCGCACAACCTGCGGCGAGGTCGTCAAAAAGCGCAGCTGCTCGAAGCTTGGTGGATCAATAAAGCGCATATTGCAGCCTGATGAACAGATTCTGCGCACTATTATGCGATGCTGCCAACGTGGAATTCGCAGCCGAATAAAGCAGTACACGGCAGTTGGGCTCTCGTGTGATCTTATAGTTATTTTCCATTGTCCATTCAATGGCTTGCCAGCTGTCTAGGGCTCCTAACTAAGCCAGCAGTGCCAATCATTGGCAGAAACGCTGCTTCCGTTGCCGCCAGAGGGTAACACCTGTCAAAGCCTTTCGTAATCGGGCTGCAAAGCTTCCAGCTTATTGTTGATCATCAAGTGTGCGGTATTGACTGTGGCTAGCTCCTTGGCCTTACTCAGGGTATTCCAATGCTGTGCATCCAGTTCCCTGCGCAGGAAATGGTCCCCTGTGCGATCTATGGGCCGCAATCGCTTTGCATGGAGGCAGCTCATGTCCCGGTTGTCAGCTTTCGTTTCTCACTGCGGGCACATCTTGATGGACGAGTGTCGTTGGCTCTCGATCAGCCAAGGTATAATGCATCATCCGTAATGAGGTCTTTCCCGTCTGGTTCTGCATCTTCCTCGTGGTCGTCCAATGGTAGCACTTAGACGTGCTGTTGGCTCTATTGCAGGCTCCTCCTCTTGCAGCTACTAGTTTAGCTAATCATCCAATTCATCGAATTCTCCGTCCTCAGTTATTCCAATACGCTGCATCAGAATCGACATCACTGCTACGTATGGCACAATGTATGAACTTGGAATACAGATATCCTGGTTACTGGGACTACACAAGGCGAGAATATAGTATGTATAAAATACAAATTAATATTGTGAATCCTGCATGGTGCTAAGGATGTAATTATCCTGAATGCAGCACGATTAAAGCCAGTTTTTCCAACACTTAACACAGTATTCTGATACATAATTCTTACCTTTCTATATTTTATTTTATGTTTCTTTGCTGAATATTGATTAGACAGGGTGACATAGTAATATTGCACGGCACTTTTCACTTTTATACTTTAAACGATGAATTTTTTAGAGAAGTTTTCGAAATTTTTTTGATTTGTTACACGTCTGACTTTGAGCACAATAAGAGGAATACTAAATTTCAGTGCCAGCCTGCTTAACCATTACACCTCTGAATGTCAAACAAATTGAATATCAAAGACTACTAGATGGGTTTTATTTATATGAATACAATGAATTGCAAATGCTACTAGATGGATTTTATTTATAATGTTTGAATAATGAATATCAAAGGCTACTAGACGAGTTTAAATTATATAATTAGAATAATGAATTTGAAAGTCGTTGTATTTTTAGTTATTTTCAAGGGCCGGTGCTACTATATAATAAAGTCATTTCATTTTGAATAAATTTTTAAAGCTCAAAAGGAGATTGACCAAGGCATCCATAACATATATAATATTCAATTTTTGGACCAGATCGATGACAGTTATAACATAAAGTGTTCCGTTTTGAATGGGAAACGCAACAAAGCTTGTAATTGGTGAGTTTGGTTAAGATATATTCAAAAATTAAAGACCTTCCTATAAAACTCATATTATATTTATAATGGGCAGCGTTGGAATAAATTTTAGACTATTACAGATCCCTTTTTTACCAAATACTATAAATACCTAAATCTTAACTTATTTTTGTGTACATCAACTAATATTAATTGAGCTTGAAATTGTTGTCGTGTTTGTTTGGCTAAAAGGAAACATTTTCAAGACATTTCCAGAAATTTTTTTTATTTTTTTTATTTTTATTTATTTTTTTATTTTTTATTTTACAAAGGCTTATGTGATATAAAGCCTACTGTTACTATTCTTAATAACTTATACTACAGTGAATTTTTTTTTTTAAATTTGCTTTTACTACCTCTCTAAAGTACAATGTTTTATTTAAATATTGGTTATAATTTTGTAGTATTCTGCCGAGTTTAAGCGATTGCTTTTCAACAGTAACATTTCTTAGGTTAACTTAATGAATTTGTTATGTTTAAAAATAATTAATATAGATTACAAAGGAAAATGGGGAAGAAAAACGTTTAAGTGATCGGCTTATATCTTAACTTATACCCAGATAACTGGGAACTATACGCGACTAAACTTGATTTAGGGGCTTAGCTCCAGTAATCAACGAATTTAGCAAAATATAAAACAAGTAAGAATGCTATAGACGAGTATACTCGACTACAAAACTCCCTGTACCCGGGTCAAAAATTTGCTATCGCATCTTCTTAAACTTACACATACACAAGGGCGCACACACAGCCACAGCGCAAGCGAGGCATTTTAATTGGTAGCTGTGCTTTTTCTTCTCCCCCACGCTGCATCACTGAATCTTCTTTCGTGAATAACTTCCGTGTTTATTATCCGATCGACTTGAAATTTATACAGTAGATTAAGAGTGACTAAAGTATAGTACATGCCAAATCTTAAAGCTATATCTTGAAAATTGTAACTGGTTTCTCTGTTACATACATTTGCACAGATTTAGTACCCCTTTTACCCATTTTATGGGTACAGGGAGTAATTATGACTATTTAATATGCTCTTAAACAATCAATGAGGGTTTAAAGAGGTGAAACTCACACAATTGTTAAGGCTGGAGTAGATGAGTTGATGTACTGGTGGACGGTTTGAACTCCTGCCATTTTATAAAGTAAGGTTGTTTTGGTGCAATGTGTCAGGAGTTTAAGGAATATGCATTTACGTGCATGTTCTAACTTTAGTAGTTAGCAACAACTTCTTGCTAAGATTTTTAAAAAAGAATTCCGCACGTTCTTGTAGCGCTTAACTTGGGAAACCAAAGTCCTTGGCTTGATATTCGTATTGTAAATCAATTTCACGCCAAACAAACGTTAAACGTTATTTAACACAGAGCACGACAACTATAATGATGGCAATTTCCTTGAGTACACGTTGCCACTCCCCTGTTATTTGTCTCAGAGATGCCTCCCGTAAACGCATTGGGTTTGTTTTCAATGGCTCCAATGCTCCTGCTCGTTGCTTCCTGCGTTCGTCGATGGCGACAAAATACAAGAAATTGCGCTTTGGTTTCGCCTTGATTTCAGCGGAAGTGCAATGATAGCACAAGGAACCGAGACGAAAGTAAAAGAAACGAAAGCACTAAAACCGTTGGATATTTTCCAGCGCGTGCGAACGTGTCGAGTGCAGGGTGCGGGGCGGTGCAGTCTTGAACCGGGCAAACTTGTCGAGTTGTCGAGGGAAATACTTTGGCCAACTGTTATTGTCAGTGTTTAAATTATTTTGCGCTTAGTTTGCCACTCGCATAAATCGCAGCGAACAGCAGCAGCAGCAGTGGCAGTGGCAGTGGCAACGACTGTTGCACTTGTCCGCCCTTCGATTGCGTGTCCATGTCCTTGTCCATGTCCAGGCGTTCGTGTCCGTGTCCGCATGCCTGTCTATATCCTTGTCCAGCAGCGACGCTCACGTCGCGTGCGGTACAAATCCAGCTGGAGCCAGGTTGAGGCTCATTAATTTATTTATGCGAAGTGCACGTGCAACGATTTGCTCAATTGGAAGTGAAAAATTGTGTTAGCGATCTGATTTGAAGCGATATCTGTGGGCTTTGAATGATTTATGGCTCTTAAATGTGACAAATAAGGCAGCAAACAAATCTGCAGATGCATATTTACAAATCGGTAGGTATTTAATAGGCTATCACACAATATGACATCAATTCTAACTGCTGCATATGCAACATATGTTTTCTCAAGGCATTCAATCAATCAGCTTGAGATGTTCCCACCAACCTACCTTTTGAGGTAATTAAACACACATTAATAGCTAAGATTAGCTAAATATTATAGAAAGATATGATAGATTTAAACAATTAACGCTCATCTGTGCTTACAGTCAGCGGTGCAGAAAACCTTAATAGGTTTCACTGTAGTGCTACGGGTCCACGCATATTTCGAATTATTGTTAATCTATTATTCTAATGTCATGCCAAATTACTCATATATCATAATCAGCCAATTGGTTAATCACCTAATAATGTCATGAGTTATTAAGATATAGTCATAGATCAGCCTTGTACCATGGCTCATTAAATCATAAATTGCATCTGTATTTATCATATTGTTATGCAATCAGGAAAATACTGATTTCGGTATTTTTTGTTGGTATTTTTGACATTTAATAAAATACTAGTATTTTTCGTATTTTTTAATTCTGGAAGAAATACTGTATTTGTGATTATTTGGTTGTTTTTGGTATTTTTCGCAACTGAAAATACTAAATAATAATTATCCAAAATTTCAGATATTTTTCGAAACCAATACTTTAATAAAAAACATAATAATAATGCAGTATTAATTTAATAATTTAATTTTAATTTAATTTTTTGAAAATTGTTAATTTGAAATTCTATGCGATAAAATATATTCATAAAGTAAGTTTCATTTTTAAGAAAAATAATAAATCCCAAAAATAAGTTTTATGATTGAACTTTTCTGTATAACTAAACAAGTAAGAATGCTATGGTCGAGTATACCCGACTACGAAACTCCCTGTACCCATGTCGAAAACATCCAATCACATCTACGTCCACTTACACATACACACACACATACACAAAGACGCACACACACAAGCGGTAAAAGCAACAGCGCAAGCGAGGCATTTTAAATGGTGGCATCACTGAATCTTCTTTCGTGAATAACTTCCGTTTTTATTATCCGGTCGACTTGAAATTTTGACAGTAGATTAAGAAAGACTAAAGTATTGTACATGCCAAATCTAAAAGCTATATCTTGAAAATTGTTACTGTAAAACGGTTTTTATCGATTTGCGGGGGAACGGGGAAAGATATCTGAAATTGGAAACAAACTTGATCTGCGTATGGTATACTGGAATCTACATTCCAAATTTGGTGTCTCTAGCTCTTGTAGTTTCTGAGATCGACGCGTTCATACGGACAGACGGACAGACAGAGGGGCATGGCCAAATCGAAATCTCTCTTGATACTGATCAAGAATATATATACTTTATAGGGTCGGAGATGTCTCCTGCTTACATACATTTGCACAGATTTAGTCCCCCCTTTTTACCCATTTTATGGGTACAGGGAGTAAAAAATATAAGTCATTGAAGCAATGGAAATTCATGGAAAAAGAATGCTCCAGATGTAGTCCTTGTTCATATATGTATTGTCTTTCATTATAATTTTTTTCTTTTAAAAATTGGTATATGATCATTACTTACGGTCCCTGCAACTTATGGCGTGTATATAATAATTTTTAATGATTAATATCGTCGTCTTAACTTATTTTTATTAACTTGAGTGGAAAATATTTAAAATGTAGGAAAAAATTGATCTGCATGAGAAATAAGATTATGCTTACATATTTTAAATATTGGCAAATATATAATAAATAATAAATATTTCGGCAGGGAGATCGTTCAGTGATTTTGGAACGACGAACACAGCTAGACTGATTAAGTTGCTTATCAAGAATATATATACATTACGGGGTCACTGAAGTCTCCCTCCACTGCTACACTGCACTGACTTAATTTTATGATACCCTGGCAGAGGGTATTATAATTATTTTATGACATGAGTAACGCATTTTCAGTTTAAAATTTTGTATGGAAAATATTACTGTAGGGACATATAGACTTATAGAAATTGGGTATTTTGTTAGATGAACACTATCTGACGATCGTTTGTAATATTTCTGGTTTAGAGTCGTATCTCTAGCCTCTGGACAGGTAAGTACCCATCAGCGTAATTAAATTGCTCCCCCAGAGTTAACCCAGCAGTTTGTGCACTGCAGCCGCAATTTGCAGAAAACTGAAGCTGAAAATATGATAAATTGCCGCCCTTAAAGGATGCTGCAGTAGCCGGGCAGCCAGGACAGCCAGGACAGCCGCTGCTGCCGCCGCAGTCGGGCAGCATTTGCCGGCACATAAATTCAAAAAGAGCCGCTATTGCTGCTAACCAAATCTTAATTATAAATCTAAGGAAGCACTTGGAAAAAATTACCGCAAGCGCAGTGCGCTGTCCTGCAGCCGAGCTGCAACAGGGTGAGGGGCATGAAGGAAGCATCGAAAAAAACGAAGCGAGCACAAAATGAAATGATGATTTAATAGAATGGTCTGCGGGCACCGCCAGCTGGTTGGCTGAGCCGAATGAATGGGCAAGACGAGCCAGCGGAAATGACTCCATAAGCTGCTGCAACCATAAACCGGAAGTTAACAGACTTTCGCTGATGTGGCAGTTTTCGTGCTGCTGCCACTACAGGACGAGGTGGAGCTGTGCAGATGTGGGACTTGGGCTGCAGGACGAGCCAGACGCGGACGAGGACACGCTCGGCGGGCAGTCTGCGAAATTGTGACAGCGCATGGCCGCAGGATAATCAAATAATTTTTTTCCTCATCGTCTTGCCGCCATTCATACAATTGCAGGCATCTTTCTGTGGCTTCGTCCTGGCCGCTCCCGCTGTGCGGTCCTTACTGGCTCGTTAAATTATTGTGCAACATTGCCACAAAATGCTAATTGCCACACGATACGATCGAGCCACTGCACTGCCCAGCTTCATTTGTTCCCACTTTCCAAACGGAAACTTTTTCAAATTGCAGCTGTCAATGAATTTTGCTTGGTTTTGACAGTTTCATTTTCTACCTCTCCTTGATTTTATGCCGCTTATCGAAATGTGTCAAACTATGGCAAATTGCATTTGCTCTACCTTAATAAATCATCTAAATACGAGCATACTAAAACATTTATCAAAAACTTCAGCTAAAGACAGCTAATAAGAGACAAAGTAATATTCATCCGATAAACCATTCCATTATGAGCCCGAAGCTTCACAATTTTATTATTTCCATTATAAATTCATGTTGTAATTTTACGCCTATTAAAAATATTCACGCCATTTTAACGTGAATAAATGTCCAATTGTTTGTTCAATTTCATTTGTAATTTTCACGCTTCAAAGATTGTGAATAAATTAATGGAAAAATCAGTAATTTTGTGGATTTTTTAAAAGGTTTTAAATTTCGACAACATGTTCAATATCCTTGTAGAAATATTTTAACTAAATAAATAAGTAAATGAGAGTCTAAGATTATTTATTTACCTTTGTGAAATACTGCTCCAAATTCTTTAGTCAGTTTATTCAAATAAAAGTGCTGCTCCCATTTCTGTAGTCAGGTTAGCAAATAAAAGGCTGACAATTCAACAATTCGCGAAGGATACAGACTTGTGCTCATTTGTTGTCACCAACTGGCGCTGAGAAAGTTAATGAGGAACAACAGCAACATCGCCTCCATGTGGAGCTGAGGAAAAGTTTTGCTCAAGTGGCGTTTTTCCATTTTCCGCATGCAGGCGACGCATTTCAACGCGAAAGGCGACTGCTGCTGTTGGAATAATGACGATGATTTCGTTGATTTGAATTGTGATTAAAATGCAGCGTATAATTTTTTGGCACGCCTTGACAGTCTGAGACTGGCAGCATGTGCGGCCCAAGAAGTTTTGCCCCGTTTCACACTTTGTCTGGATGTGCTGAAATGCGGCAGGATGTGGAGGTGTGCGCCTGCAAAAATGCGGCAACACAAGGGAAACCCAAGAAAAATTGCAAACCGCAACTCGTGTCGACTTGCCGCTCCAGCTCGACTTGATGTTAGAATAATGAAGAGCCAAAACTTTTGCGCAAGGCATGTAATTTTTCGCAGTGACAGCCGGCCGTGGTACTGCTCCCACTGCCTGCCCCCAACCCCCGCCGGAAACGGAAGTTGTCATTCGTTTTGTGCATTTGTTAAAAGTTGCAGCCGAAAAAAGAAACAAACCCACAATTGCATAAAAAACTTCTGTTGTACGAGTATCTGAAGCGACATGCATTCTTTTAATACCCTCTACCTATTCAAAATGTTCAAAATAAACGGGTACATTCAAATTATGCAAAAGTTTGTAACAGGCGTAATGATGAGTAGAGTATAGATATTCAGATATTCCACTAATAGAAACTATATGAATTCAGCCGTTCTGTGAGACTGTTCGCCTGTCTGATTTATCCAAACTAGTCTTCCCATTAATTACTCCATACCATACTGTTTTAAAACCATCCATATCGCTAGTATATGGTAAAAAGCTACCATATGACGATCCGTCAAAAATAATTTCATAAATAAAATTTAGAATTTTATAAATTTAGTTTGGAAAATTGTAGTATAGTAATAATAGTTTCGTTTATGGAAGATCATGTTTCTTAAGGTGTGATATAACGATTGCAGTTTATGCGTATCTGATTGCCAATTAGGGATCAATTTAACTCCTCTCAATTTAATGACCCTTATATTTAGCTTTTGTCAGATCAATTTTAGAATACGCATCTATTATTTGGAACCCTTCTGCAGTGGTACACTGTACTGGAATTGAGCGGGTACAAAAACGGTTTCTTAAATTTGCGTTAAGCCCTCTCCATTTTATGCTACCTTTCCCCTCATATAGAAGTCGAACGATTGATGCTCCAATATTTATAAATAATATTATTATTGGCAATATAGATTGCTCAGTCCTTCTTGCTAATATAAACTTTTGTGTACCGGGTAGACAATTGCGAAACTGTATGCCATTTAATGTGGGTTTTTACAGAACTGTCTATGCTCTTAATGAGCACGAGCTCTGAAATATTATAATGAGTTGCCAACTGACATGCGGTTTGACTTTAGTCAAAACACATTTCATATTAAGGAACTACTTATAAAGTTCTTTTTATAATTCTTATTATATAATTCAACTTTGTTACCCTAATATTATTAATATAATTTTAAAATTAAGTATGCTAAGCTAGATCTAGAATAACCAGAAAGTCCTTTGACATTGATTAGGAAAAAATAAATAAATAAATAAATAAATTTTGTATGACAAACCCACTATTTATATACCCTTGCAAATCATATTATAATTTTGTCACAAAATGTGGTACGCATTACAAAGGCGCTCAACTTTGGTGCCGACCACTACGTTCACCAAAAAGGACATTTGAAACCTTTCAGGCATTCTCCATTTTAAGTAAATAAAGAATTGATTTACCAAAAAAAGAAATGATTTTCTTAAGCGTCATAATTTCTTAATGGATAGATTTTATATTGGATCTTTAGCAGGGACCGTAAATAATGAATGTTTTGTTTTATTTTCATCGAGAAACTCATTCACTTATGGTAACTTTGAGAAAGCGGGAATGAGACTTATATACTCCTTTAAGGATAATCTATGCATTTTCACCATGATTTCCAAATTTATAGATTCTCTCAAAATTATTCATTTTGAGTTATACTTTATATCTTAACCAATAATCATTATCTTTGAGCAAAAAATAGAACTCATAAAATAAAGATTATTTTAATTTTTTGCTCAAAAATAATGATTATTGTTTGAGATGGAAATTAAAACTCAAAATTAATAGTTAAATGCTAAGAAAATTGAAAAGAAAATTAAAAATTTCATTATTTTGAAATGTTTGAATTAAAACTTATAATGACTACAGTCCGTGATCCTTAGCAGGAGCAATTTGATTAGCATTATTTATTTATTTGGTGATAGGACGGACGTTTTTGCCTATAATATCTATTGTACCTCCTGCTGAGAACAAAGTTCACTCATCCACCCTATCTCCTGCACGAATGCAGGCATTTTTGTCGGTTCCTATGTTGCCTGTTTGAAGGATATACCCAACCAGGTGCCTAATTCTTCTTCTAGCGATGGCAGTGCATTTTGAAAGTATGTACAATAATTTAATTATCAGGCAAGGGTATTTAATTTTCGATACCCCGCAGACAGCTGGTCTATCTTCTTATTCTCTGCGCGTAGTTCACTCCAGTTAGGCCTAACACTCGCAGGACTCGGCACTGCCACTGTCCACTTTTCACTTTCCACTGCCACTCCAGACTCAGTTGGAGTTCGCCCACAACAGGGCATAAATCACGACGGCCCAAGCGGAGGCCGCGTTATAAATGCGAACAATGACACAATTGATTGGCCAATTACGTGCGCTTCGGGGTGATTATGACGTTACGTACCGTTAGCCAGCCAGCCCACTCGATTGGCGTTGTTCTGCATGCGAGCAGGAGCCTGGGAAAGGGAGTATGTATGAGTGGGGTATGGGGTATGGAGGAGCTGCCCATTGGGGTGACCAGCCGGCGTGCATGTCATGCCTGGCTAAATTTACACAATTAAATGCGTGAAATTCGTTTGAATAATTGAGCAATTTTTGTGTGCATGGAATGAGCGGCGTTTTTGGTAAATATCCTTGACAAGCTGTTTGTTTTAAAGGAATTTAATTTATAATAAATCTCAATAGCTGAATCAACTATCGACGAATTTAGAGTTATGATATCTGTGCTCTGACCCTTTAATAAACGTAAATCACAATTAAGCTCATGCTGACGATATCCATAAGCCATTCAAAATATGTTGTTTATGCAAAAAGGAGGCAGCCCCGCAATGAAGCCATAAAATATGCAACCAAAGGCTGCGTAAACCCTTCGCGTCCCTTATGCGGCCAACGATATAAAGTTGCGTTAAAGCTCAGTCAACGACGAAGTGGATGGTAAAAAAAAAAGGAAATTCGCCCAACTTTATGGCCAATGGCCGAGCAGAGGCAAAGCCGCAGCTAATTTATTTGCAGGCTCGACCATCTATGCGACACAGCAGCGCGTGAGGCAAAGGACATCGTCCTTGCTAGCACTTCATTGTGCAGTGGCTCGTTTAAAACGCTGATTCAGTTTCATCATTAACCAGATTAATATGGCCCGGCGCTACCACTGACAGACGCAATATGGCTGTCCCAATCCCCAATCCCCAAGCCGCATCCGGATCCGCATCCGCAGCCCGTTCTCGAAATGGTAATCGATGTCCATGCTGGCTATGTTCTAGTCATTGCAGTTGCCCCTCAAATGGCTGTCCTTGCCCAATGTGCCATGTGGTCATCCTCGGCGTCATTGCAGGCACTTCAAGTTTATCGCATTGCAGTTTACCGAGCCTCGAATGTCGAGTGTCGGCGTCGGCGTCGGCGTCGGCGTCACGCGGCGTATGCGCAATATTTGGCCAATGAATTTTTATGCGTGCTGTGCTGTGCTTTGGCTAATTATGCGATGCATTTCTGGCTAATTGACCAATGAAAATTAGTATAACACACGCTGGCAGAGTGATTAGCTTTAATCTGATAAAGGTTTCACCTGAAAATAGCAACATATTACTAGTATTTTATGGATAACTAGGTGTACCGCGCCACACTTCGCTGTGGCACATTGTTATTGCATGGATGAGAAAGTAAGAAATAAATAAAAATCACTTAACACTATTTTCACTCCCGTGCCTTATGACTTTTATACTCTGTTCCCGAAGGGAAAAAGAGTATATTGGGTTTGCGAAATGTGCGTCTGTCCGTGTGAACGCAATTTTTTTCCACACTCTTGAAGCTAGAGCAACCAAACTTGGTACACATGTTGGTGTACACCCTCAATTTGTAAGGTGTCGAAATCGCCAACACCACCACCCCTCCCCCACAATTTGGAGAAAACCTGAACCTTCCACATTTTTAAAAATATAGTCACCAAATTCGGCATACAAACTAATGTTCAGATTCCTGACAGATCTGCATCAAAAATTTGTTTACAGCCGCACCCCCTCCCCCGCAAATCGGCATATGATACCCCCAAGACACTTTTTTCACAGGGGTATATCTTCTACAGTTTCAAAGATAGGGTCACCTTATTTGGCATGTTGACCCCCTGGACCAAACTGCATCAAACAATTTTGGACCCCCACCACACCTGTACTGTTTCTTTGCGTCTCTTTCCGAACCTAAACATAAGCACATTATACCGGACTGGGAACAGAGTATTCTGCTGTCGGATACGTCCGACTGCAACGTTCTTACTTGTTTGTATAGGGTATAAAGATCTTGGAAACCGCTCTCACACATTTCACCTTAAGCCCATTTCCCGTCCGTGGTGACGGCTGGGAGTAGATTTTTCAAGTTTCATACAACAGTTTTCCGCCCGTGGGGGTAGATTTTCCTACTGTTGCTGGTACACAGCATGTACACGTAAAAAAAGCTGTTTCCTCGCGGTCACCGGTATGTTATTGACGTGAAAAAAAAAGCATTTCTCGAAGCGAATTGTATATTGTGTCGAAATTTGAGCTTGATTGGTGCAGAACTTTTCGAGTTTTTGACATTCATATATTGCATATACCACCATAACATTTATATATATATATAGATTAGCTGAGCAGTCTACAAAAATACAAATGAACTACTTTTACAATCATTTTACAAAACGTTAACCTTTTTTCACACAGATTAGGTCCCTATAGCAAGCCTCCACCTCACCCTGCTTTTTGATTGCAATTGCAGATATTTCCGGTGCCCCCGCTTACTTGCCCCTTTGGTTCCTTTCTACGGTTTATTTAGTATCTCTGGCAGCAGCCGCGTGGAATTGTGATAATATTTACCCGGAAAAGTATTTACATTTTACTCAAAGTTGTATGCCGTCTCTGTCTCTGTCTCTGTTTTGCCTTCTTTCTAGCCCCCTTTCTGCGCCTACATTCTAAGGAGCAAGAGGCTGGGGGGTCGTTGCCTTCTATGCAATCACAGTTTTCGACATTTTACGAAATTGTATCGGCGTCGAAGTTTTTCTTTGCTTATTTGTTTGACTACTGTTGTTGTTCTTACTCCTTTTTCGCTTAGCGCGAAATAAGAAAAGTTTTTATTTAAACAAATTTTTGGCATAGACACGCGTGGCATTTCTTTTAAAGTTCACTTTGCTGAAAACACACTTCAAATTTCCAATTGCAATCGAGGCAGTTCTATTTGTTAGCTTCAAGTTTAGTTCCTATATAAATTCCATAATTTTACCAGCTACTTTTGGATTTTTACCGCTTATTAGCAAATTTTATTTTATTCCCAGAACGAAATTGCCAAATCTAGAGCGCAATCCAGGAAACGCATTCTCAAGTGGTCTAATGTGTCTGGGGGCCAACTTCAACTCGTTAGCGGGCAAAAATATGCCCTAATAAGCAGGCAGGCAAAGGTACTGCAAAGATCTGCCGGTTTGAGTCCTCCCTGCTCAGCCAGACAGACAGACACTGACTGTCAGATACATTGGGCTCGAGCCGACCAATTAAATTTCACCCGCATCAATAATCATGAAAGCAAAAATTGCCAAAGCGGCTGAATGCCTAGAAAAAATGCGAGTAGGGGCATATCCGAGCCGGGAAGCCGGGAAGCCGGCAAAATGCCACATAAAATGAAAGCGCGAAATTAAAAGGCACATGGCAAAGGCAAAGGCGACGACGACGACGACGCCGCCATGGCAGACTTGAAGTCGACAAGCGTGTAAATGATATAAATTCAATTTAATAAAATTGTTAAAATCGCAACGAGCGAACTGTGCGAATGCCTCGCGCCCAGGTGAGCTGAAAGTATCTCAGAAGTTTTACTGCCAGGCGTGCTTCCTACAAGGATATACACAGTTCTTGGCTACGGAACGGGATATGCGCGTGAAAATTCCTAGCAATTATTTCACACAAAGTGGGTAAAGTTGTTGTCGTCTGTCTGGACCTGGCTCGTCCTGTTCATCTTCATCGTTGTTGCTGCTGGGCTGCCAGTTTGGGGGCCCAGACAAAGCAGCCGACCAATGCAGCTTTGATAACATTTTAAGCGGCTTGCGTGGGTTTTATTTTCTCGCCTTGATATCAAGATAATCGCATAATTTTCAAGGACCGTGGACAGCATCAACTATGTCCTAATGGTATTGAGAGGGTTGCGCCTATTAAGGACAATGGTTATGGGGTTGCACTACCCTTATTGCATAGCATTATTTTTGTCAAAACTGTCCTCTTAAATGGTTTTTGTAATGGCGCACGTGACTTTGACTTTAATTTCCCTGGGTAGCCCAAGGCTCATCTGTTGCTTTTACGGTGAATTGAAAACTGAGTTTGAATTGAAATTCCAATCCGATAATCGCTTGAATTATTATTCATTACTATTATTATTTATTCTATATTTCTTAATAACGGTTGATTGCATAGCCTTGGTCCACGCCGGACCACACTCTTCTATTAATCGATTCTACCTCTCCTTTATTAGATTTTTATTGAATTCTCAGTTATTAATATCGTATTATGTACATAATAACCTAAGATGCTACAAGTATCAAGTCCCCAATCTAGTAATCCTTCCAGTTTATGACTGTACAAATTTCTTTTCTAAAGAATTCCTTAAAATTTTGAACGAGGAGCCCTCAGAATTTGAATTGTTAAACTAGTCTGCTGTTTGGTAAATAATACATTGGCAAGAATACTGTACATTATTTACATACATAAAGACGTGTTGGAAAATATGAATTAAGAATGAAATCCTGGATCATTTTGATCACTAGAGTTACTTTTAGGGACCGTTCAGTTTTGGTATTTTAGTATTTTGAGTATTTTTTAATTCTGGTTAAAACACTGCATCTGGTAATTTGTAGTATTTTTTGATATTTATTTGGTATTTTTCGTTTTAAAAAAATACCAATTATATACTTAATAACAAGTAAGAATGCTTTAGTCGAGTATACCCGACTACACACACATATACAAAAGACGCACACACACGAGCGACAGCTCGAGCGCAGCGCAAGCGAGGCATTTTAAGTGATGGCTGTGCTTCTTCTTCCACTTGCGCTGAAGCACTGAATCTTCTTTCGTGAATAACTTCCGTGTTTATTATCCGAACGACTTGAAATTTGGACAGTAAATTAAGAGAGATTAAAGTATTCCCAAAACTATATCTTAAAAATTGTTCCTGTAAAACGGTTTTTATCGAATTGCGGGGGAACGGGGGAGATATCTCAAATCTAAAATAAACTTGACCTGCTCCTGCTATACACGAACCTACATTCCAAATTTGGTGTCACTAGCTCTTATAGTTGCTGAGATCCTTGCGTTCATACATACGGACGGACAGACGGACAGACAGACGGACATGGCCAAATCGAAATCTCTTTTGATACTGATCAAGAATATATATACTTTATAGGGTCGGAGATGTCTCCTTCTGCCTGTTACACACATACATACATTTGCACAGATTTAGTACCCCCTTTTTACCCATTTTATGGGTACAGGGAGTAAAAATGTGCACATAATCATGTTTTACGGTCCCTGGATACTTTCATTGATCTTTAAAAAAGTTTTCTTAAACCAAATATATGAATTTACGTTTAAGCAATGCATGGAAATTTAGGAATACACATATCTAAAGGTTTTCTACTTAACATTACTTCGACCGCATCTTCGTATTACACAGCAACTTTGGATTCGAAATGTTTTTGCAAAGTGTTATTATTCGGAAAACTTGCTTTATTTAAGTTAGAGCAGTTCTCTATCTGTGCAGTTATCTCTGCTTCAGATAGACAGTCAACTCTACAGTTAGCACTTCAAAAACCAAAGCTCATTTTCAACTCATTTGGAAAGTGCCTTGCCCCACAATTTTCATGCAACTGCCACGCAGAACCGCTGCCCCCTCTCATGCTGTGGCTGCGGTTGTCTTCATGTCTAATTTAGCGACATTTTATTGTACTTTTCGCCGCAATCGCTCTCCATTGTTGTAATACAATTTTCTTGTCGCATTTTAGTCAAGTTATTTTATTTTATTGTTGTTGGCCACAAAATGTTTTTGGTCGAGCACTATACGCCGCCTAAAAGCAGGCAACATGCATAGATACAGATACAGATACAGATACAGATACAGATACTTGTACTGGGCCCAGTAATGGCAATGTTGTGTGTGTCGTTTGCACATTTTGGCAAATTTTGTGTGTACTTTGCGGACACACACAGGGGCACACACTCATGTGTGGGCGTTGGGCGTGGCACGCCCTCTGCCCCGGTCCACACATAACTCAAGCGCAGTGGCAGCGACTGCGGCTTTGTCTGCACTTCTTTCATGAGGTCTTTTAAGATAGTGCAAGAATTATTGGCAAGCACTGCGGCAGCTGTGAGTGTGTCCTGGCGCGTCCTGTGTGGTCCTGTGTGAGTGTCGCATATGTTTTATTAAAATGAGCTAACATTTCGCTTTCAATTTGCAGACAATTTTCGGGCTTCTGCATAGGCAACTGGCAACTGTCAGCTGGTTGTTGTGGGCTATGTTTCATTGTTCTTTACGGAATGTTTTCTGGTCCGCAGCATCATTAAAAATGCGTAAACTTGGCAAGAAAGTTGAGAAGAACAATTGTTTGCCATTTCATGTAGTAATAAGTAAAAGTCCCATTCTACAATATAAACTCTGCTTAGTACCTAATACATAATTTATTTTACTACATTTACACTATTATACGATTTTTCAATGCTAAGAACAACTTTCTTTTTGGCTATTAATTGAAGTAAATTGCAATTGCTGCAAATTTGACTCAAACTGTTCGAACCATGGAAACCAAGCAAAATAAATAAGATGAGTAAAATGTTGCCACAACGAATAGTTCATTAATATTTATAACAGAGCCTCAAAATCCAAAGAAAATACCTTCAACTGTGTGTGGCTGGGTGTGTGTGTGTGTGTGGGTGGCTGTGTGTGTGTGAGTATGTGAGGCAGTCAAGAACAAAGCGGCCAAATTAATTTAACGCCAACGCTGCCTCCATCAGTTGCAACTAACAACAGAAAAGCGATGGGCAAAGGGAATCAACAGAGCCCAGAGATAAAGAAATGAAAAAAAAGGAACTTTTCTTTTTCTCTTAATTTCAACAGCTAGACAAAATGGTGTTGAGCATACCAATGGCATAGGCCAACCCTCGTTGTCGTACTATCTGAAACCCAGCACAGTCCGCAGTAGTGCACATTGGCACACTTGATTGATTTCATTTTATATACGCTGCGATTTTCCAATTACAGAAGCGCTAAAATCAGCAGAAAATCAAAGGCCGCACAGTGGGCCAAAACAGCATTTATTTATTACAGCTCAAATGATCTGTTATATAGTATCTAACATGGTAAACATTAACCTCAAGCAAGTCCCTAGTCAATTCAATAGTTATTGGTACTTATTTTATGTAATTTCTTGTAGGCTTTTCTATTCTATTAGTTTAATTATCTTATTATAATATTTTATGTTTTATTGCTTATATATTTAGAACGACAATTTAAAATAATCAATTAATCCATTCGGAACAAGTAAGAATGCTATGGTCGAGTATACCCAACTACAAAGCTCCCTGTACCCAGGTCAAAAATTTCCGACCGCATCTTCGTACACTTACACATACACACACACAAAGACGCACACACACGAGCCACAGCGCAAGCGAGGCATTTTAAGTGGTGCCTGTGCTGCTTCTTCCCCCCCGCACTGTAGCACTGAATCTTCTTTTGTAAATAACTTCCGGGCTTATCAAATCGACTTAAAATTTGAACAATAGATTATGAATTACCAAAGTATTGCACTTGTCGGATCCCAAAGCTATATCTTTAAAACTGTCGGTATAAAACGTTTTTATCGAATTACGGAAGAACGGGAGGAGATATTTGAAATTGGATACAAACTTAATCTGCGTATGGTATACAGGAACCTAAATTCCAAATTTGGTGTATCTAGCTCTTTTAGTTGCTGAGATCGACGCGTTCATATGGACAGACGGACATGGCCAAATCGAAATCTCATTTGATACTGATCAAGAATATATATACTTTATAGGGGCGGAGATGTCACCTTCTACCTGTTACACACATACATACATTTGCACAGATTTAGTACCCCCTTTTTACCCATTTTATGCGTACAGGGAGTAAAAAGAAGGCGCAGTAGGGTTAAAATCTAATGACGCTGATTTGTACTTACAACAACAATGAAATATAAAAGCGCGGGCGCGACGACCGAAATCAGCACAACGGAATAGAAACAAAGCGAGGCCGCGATCAACACCAACAACACAATGTAAGCGCGGGAGAGAGACTTAGTGAGAGCGCGAATAGAAACAGAAATAGGCAAAGCGACAAGATGCAAAAACAAAATATTAGGCACAATGCAACTGTAGAGAGACTTAGTGAGAGCGCGAATAGAAACAGAAATAGACAAAGAGTCAAAATGCAAAAACAAAATATTAGGCACAATGCAACTGTATGCTTGGGCTGCAATTTGTTGTTGCACTTAGACACAATTTATTGGAGAATAAATAAACACTGCACAAATAAACACAACTACATACATATATGTTTCACTCAACCGATGTATGAACACACGAAAAAATACAAGTTATCACTTAAAAATCGAGGAACAATACACAATTACGCGGCACAAGAAAAGAAACACGTCCGTTGGCGATTGCAAGCGAAAGCGAATGAATGTAAAGGCAATCGATGGATAAATAAAGATTAAAGCAGAATCCTTCTTACAATGCATTCTGTTTGTGGAAAGCCATGTCCAGTGTGGGGTACAGAGAGGGGCACACAGAACGCGATGAAAGAAGAGCGGGAAGTTATTTTACTGGTAAATTATCCAGTCAGTCTATGAGAGAGTTGTTTAATGTTAATGATAATTATAATTAACAGATGATGAACTGTCAACACTTTTTACTCCCTGTACCTATAACATGGGTAACAAGGGGGTACTAAATCTGTGCAAATGTATGTAACAGGCAGACTTCTCCGACCCTATAAAGTATATATGTATATGTACATTCTCGATCAGTATAAGATGTTTCGATTTGGCCATGTCCGTCCGTCTGTCCGTCCGTAGGTATGATCGCGTCGATCTCAGCCACTATAAGAGCTAGAGACACCACGTTTGGAATGTTCACCCCCCCCCCCCCCCACCCGCCTAACATATTCTTGCTTATTCAATTTTACATTTTATGCTTATAACCTTATCCTTTTATAACAAGAACGTCAAATTCTATCAGTTGAGATGTGAAGATTCTAATAAGTCTGATAATAATAATTAAATTAAAAACATTTCTTGCCTGACTTGATATATCTCCTCAAGTTGTTCCATTTTGGATGGATCGGTTCGTACATTTAGAAATTCTATATACTCAAGAACTTTTCTGTCCATTTCCATTGCATTGCTTTCCATTGTACTCCATTCGAATGGCTGGCAAGAACATCCATAGTGGCACATAGAATAAACTAAGGTTGGGTTCTGTGTGTTCGTTTGGGTCTCGATTTTCAAAAGCACAAAGCAACGAGCCTAATTGCGGAAGCAATGCGCCGGAGAATTAGTTTTCTATAGCCCGGCCACAAGCGGAGCGTATACGTAATACAGAAATTTAACTTTCATTTGATGGTCGCTTTTCTGCTCGCTTTCCCCACTCCGGGACTGTAAAATGCCATGAAAATGGCAATTAGCGTGGGTGCTAAGCTAAGACAGTGTAGGATTGGGCGTGGGTCAAGGCTGTATTAATGAATTAACATGGCCAAATGAGTTTGGACAACAATACAAATGGTCTTGGACTTAACTCTTGGCTTATGCCTTGTGCTGGGCTAAGTGCAAAACTTTTGCAATAAAATGCCAAAGAACTTCCACGTGTTTGGCATTGAGAGAGGCGCAATTAGTGCCGCTCCACATTGCGCTGCACTTTTCAAATGCAGCCACGCAATTTGCCGAATCAGAAGCCGTTAAATTGTACCTCGCATAACAAATTGGTTTTTCGGCAGCTCCAACATGTGCTCCAGACAATTCTCAGCATACGCAGACAAGCCTTTAACTGCCTGCCCCGTCCCACCCCGCCCCGTCCTGCCCAATCACGACCCAAACCCCTTGTAAAACTGTCAAGCCAGCCGCGACCAACATCGCTGAATGTTGCTGTTGTTGTTGTTATACCCTGTGCTCACGATATAAACATAAAAGGTATTATAGGGTTGTAAAAATATCTGTTTGTCTCTGTGATCATTCTTCAAAGCAATATGGAAGCTTAGATGACTCGATTTTAAAAGGGAAATGAACTAAGAGCTTGGAGTTCATATTCTGTTTACTCCCTGTACCCATAAAATGTGTAAAAAGGGGTATTGGATTTGTGCAAAAGTATGTAACAGGCAGAAGGAGACATCTCCGACCCTATAAAGTATATATATTCTTGATCAGTGTCAAAAGAGATTTCGATTTGGCCATGTCCGTCTGTCCGGATGAACGCGTCGATCTCAGCAACTACAAGAGCTAGAGACACCAAATTTGAAATGTAGGTTCCTGTGTACCATACGCAGATCAAGTTTGTTTCATATTTCAGATATCTCCCCCGTTCCCCCGCAAATCGATTAAAGCCGTTTTACAGTAACAATTTTCAAGATATAGCTTTAAGATTTGGCACGTACAATACTTTAGTCTCTCTTAATATACTGTCCAAATTTTAAGACGATCGGATAATAAACACGGAAGTTATTCACGAAAGAAGATTCAGTGATGCAGCGAGAGGAGGGAAGAAGAAGCACAGCCACCAATTAAATTGCCTCGCTTGCGCTGTTGCTTTTGCCGCCAGTGTGTGTGTGCGTCTTTGTGTATGTGTGTATGCAAGTGGACGTATATGTGATTGAATCTTTTAGACCTGGGTACAGGGAGTTACGTAGTCGGGTATACTCGACTATAGCATTCTTACTTGTTTAATTTAAGTTCAGCCGTTCATTTTCGACTTGAAACTCAATCAGTCATGTTATGCAGCTGCTCATTCGTTTAAAAATGATGCAGATCATTTTGTTCAGCGATTCATTTGATAATTAACAATGTACATCATTTTGTTAATTTAATCTACCACAAACCTGTAAACACTCAAACTGTTGTTCACTTTGTTACATCATCAAAAGATTTCCTATTCAGCCAATTCACTAAACGACTAAACAAGTGACATTCAGGAACAACTTTATAAGACGACCTGTGTCATTCATGAACGAACAACTGAACAACAGAACAAAATGACTACTATCGTTCATGGATGACTAAATAAGTGCAGTCGATCATTTAATTGAACACGCTGATCAGCACTACAAAGGTAATTCTTAAATCTTATTGTCAATCATTGGATATCTCCCCCCTCACAACCGTTTTATTAAACACAAACACATGTGTGGTAAATATTTGAACAACATCTATGAATTCGAATAAATATATATGCCTTATATAATTAAAATAAGTAATTCAAGAAATTTTTACTCTCTTTACCCTGTATATCAAGATTGTTTCAGATATCTCCCCTCGTACACCCGCAATTCGATAAAAACGTTTTAGAGCTACAATTTTCAAGATAAAGCCTTGGGATTTGGCATGTATAAAACTTGATTCACTCTTAATCTGCTGTGCAAATTTCAAATTGGTCGGATAATAAACACAGAAGTTATTCACGAACAAGTTGCAGTGCTCAGAGCGGGTGGAAGAAGTAGCTATGTGTGCGTATGTGTATATCTGGTTGTGTGTATATTAGATTAGATGTAAGATCTGGCTATAGGGAGTCTTGCGGTTGGGTATATTCGACTGGAGTATATGGAGTATTGGAGCTTTATGCGAGTTGGAATGCTTATATGTGTACATAAGACCTGGGTACAGGGTATTACTTAGTCGCGTACCCTCGCTTAGTACCCCTCTCAGTTGTTGTTGCTGATGCTGCTGCTGGCAGCATTGTTAATGTCATTTTAGCTGGCGCTCCTGTTCTTGTCGGAGTTGTTGGCAGTGTCTGCTTGATATATTGTTATCATTTTAACAATGGAAATTATTTCATTACATTGTTTTTAGCGACATTTTATTATGTTAGACACGGTCTCTGTCAGAGGGCGGTAGCGCCAAATTGCTTGTTGGTATTTGAAAGTGACTGCAAGGGGAGCTACGGGGAGTGAGGAAGTGGATAGTGACAGTAAGAAGTAGAAGATGTTAAGAAGTTGTTGAAATCATTGTTAGCACTAAAACAAATAATTTAATTAACTTAATCTAAGGAAAATCAGAGTAACGGATCTAGCGTTTAGTCCGGATTTGCAAACCTCAGGTTCCACTTTGTATAACGCTCTTTTCGTCTATTAAAAACTTTCACTGACTAAACAAATTGCAAGCCAAACGTTTAAGAATTTATTAAATCCCTCAAACACACTTTGAAGTTTTACTTTGCATTCTATGAACAGCAGCAGCAAGGACAGGAGCTGTCTTTGGTAAGATACTTAAAAATGCGTATTTACTTCATTTGCATTTAAAATGAAATGAAAATCAGACCAGCATAAAAATATAAAAGAAACCGAGAGCCGATATGGCAAAAAAATGTATAGTATTTGGACATCATTAAAAATGCCACATTTGAATGAGCCGGGAGCAGGCTCCTGGCGCTTGTCCTTGTCCGCTCCTTGTTGATGACACTGTCGTTTCGCCTTTTGCTTGATATGCATAAATGTCAAAGTGATTACAATGCAGGCAGCGCCTGCCCGCCCACAATGTGTTTATCGTTTTGTCACATGCCTCAGTGCATTCGACGGCAGCATTCAGCCCAAAAAAGGACAGCGCCAGGACACGAGCTGCGAGCAGCAAGCTGTTAGCTGTGAGCTGTGAGTGTGACAACGCCCATTCATTCGCTCACTCGTTGCTTACACGCCCATCGAGCACGACAAGGCGACAGACAGGACTACAGACTACACGACGAATGTAGCAGGAACATCGTCCATCGTCTTGATGTACGCAGGTGCGCTTATTGCCGCTCGGCTGCACCTCGTTTGAGGGCAAGCCGAAAATCTCGACAGCAGATCAAAGCCAAGTTCCTGTCCCTGTCTCCAATACCCAGTTCCCATCCCCCCGGCCCGCCCAGGCGTCTTGCAATTGCTGTTGAAGCTGTCTTCGCCTTTGCATGGATTTCTGAGTGTGCTTGGCCACAAATGAAAAGCAACGTTTTAATAATTTTGCCCTCGAAATCCTTTTTGAGCGCATTTCATGCCAAACAATTTCCGGTCACATTTGCGTGACAAGTGCCCAACCACAGGGTCCTGTGTGCCTCAAGTGTTGGTGACTTGCAAGTTTTGTGGTGGTTTTCACTGTGAACTGATGCGCTAACTGTGCCATGATTGGATTTGGCTGCCATACTATGATTAGTTAAGCTTGAGCAGGCATCTAAGCGCTGATAAATGCATATAAGTAGAGCTTATGATCTATTGGAAGTCTTTTAAGGACACTTACGGAAGTCCGTCAGCATTTCATTTGGCACTTTAAAACTTTCCAAACTGAAAAGTGGCACACACACACAACTTATTCTATTCAAATGCGCCTAAAAGTATGCTATGGCAAATGTTGCAGCTGATGGAGAAAAAAGCGAGTTGGCAGCTCCATTTTCCCATAGACAACGCGCACAGAGCTCGTCTGAAAACACTTTGAACTTTTTAAATTTTTAATGAATCAAAAATGTTTTCACACTTTGGCTCACCTTTTTTTCGCAAACACCCTATTTGATACACATGTGTGTGAAACTGTGTGTATGTGTTTGTGTGTGTGTTGTCTGCTGTGCTCGTAACATGTCGTGTTTTGTGTGTGAGTTGATTTCCATTTCCATCGGAAAAGAAAAGCCTGCAACAGAAGCTCGTCAGCAGCAGTTTAGCCCCTGACTGGGACTCAACAAGACTCCACAAAATGTAATTGAACTTAATTCGATTTGAAGCGAGACAAGTTTTTTGACAGCTGTTCAAGTTCTCAAAGGCCTGATTATTGTCTAGCTTAAATTACAGAAAGTGCAGCTTTAAGATCTTGGATTAAAGTTGAAGAGAAAGGAGCACTTGCAAGAAGGGTATAAAAATGAAAGCTCAGAAATTACTTTTTGCCTATTATCCAATTGCTCATATTGTTATTCGGCTCTCTGCCCCTAACCCTTTAATCCCATACCAATATTTGTTGTGTGAATCTCAAGTATACTACATATATAGCTGGTACACCTTCCAACTCAAGTGTCCCGGGGCAGAGCGTCCAAGTCGTGGTCAATTTCTGCGCATATGTTGCCCATGAAGTGAGCTCAAGTGCAGCAGCTTGCGGTTCACACACACACACGTACACACACACACACACACACAATGGCAATACAAATTTTCCATTTGCCATGAAAAGCACTTGTGAATCCGGTAAAAAAAAAATCATCCAAGTGCACCCCAAGGCAAGTTGTGTGTTGTTGTGTGGCCCCAACAAGCTCATTTTTCTGCCAGTCAGCCACACAATTGCCAGAGAGTTGGGGCAAGTTTCTAGAAATATGTTGCATGCAGTATATGAAATGTGATTTCAAAATTACAGCAAGTTGATTGCATTGCTTGCGAATGGATTTTAATTGGTCGAGCTGTAAGTAATCAGGCTGAGAAATCTCATTTCACATTCCCACCCCAACCTCTAGCTCCCAAGTTTTGCCGCCTCAGAGCTCAATCCTATCTGCAAATATTTTCCAATTCATCGACGAAGCTTTGCTCAAACACACAATAACCATAAATCTTTGCCACTGCACTTACAAGTCAGAGTTACTTGAGCCAAAGTGCATATAATTTTCATTTAAATACCTATAGAATTTGTTGCTCCTCGCTCCTGTTCCTTTGTGTCTGGCCCCGGTCCAACAAAAATAGGAAAAGTAGCTAAAAATGTCCTCGCTGGCATCGACAACGAGACTGGCTGAAAGCCTGAGCAATATTTTTGCATTTTGCAATATTTTCGAGAGCGTTGTTAATTTCATGGCTGAATGGTTAGTGTTTTCATAGCAGCAATTCCTTTTCTTGAAAGGTGCTATGGCAGCTGCCTTACGAGTATGACGATGGCAAATATTTCCCCAAATTATATATAGTCAAAAGTGTATTCAGTTGAATTTATTTTGTCGTGTTTCCCTTTTTTGTCGTTTGTTCAAACAACAAATGCAATTAAATTTGCGCATAACTTTGCATTTCTAATCGCTTTGCACAACTTTTTTAATCACTTCCACACCTATTCGAAGTTATGCAGAGAGCTGATAATAAGCTCTGCTTAAATTAAAAACTTTTTACCCTCGAAAACTAATTTTTTGTTCTTGCTTTTTTCGAAAGCCTCCACTTAGTGCTGCAATTTCCCAGCGCTAATTGCAATAAATTTGCGTTAATAAACTGAAACTGAGGCAAATTGCCAACAGCATTGGCCAAATGGAGCAGTCCCGGCCTGGATCTTAGCCAGGCAGCTGTTCGCCTATTTTATTTTCATTTACTTGACCAAAAGTTGCGTGAAAACAAATTTGTGGTCTTAATTAATAATATATTAAAATCTCGAGGTACTGTGCATTATACAAATAACACTAACAACCAATTTAAAATTAAGTTTGCATCCTGAACATTTGACGACAGTCAATTTTTCGATTTTTTTAATAAATTAGTCACAACTGTCTTAAAACAAATAGATATTACTCAAACATTTTCTTTATTAATATTAAAATAAAATTGTAAAATTGTAGTTTTATCAATAAAGGAATAATATTTAAAGATAGTATAGTATTATAAAACATCTCTTCTACATCAAGTTTCATTTTTTACCAAATTACTTACTTATAATAGGGGTGCCCAAACTTCAATACATATGAAAGAAAAAACTAACACACTTAAAGCAGAAATTGTTTTGCTTTTTACTGTATGCACTGCAAAAAATAGTACAGACGTTTTCTATAATTTCTTTGCAAATAATGCATTGATCTTCACATTTTTTTTTTAAATACATAAATAATGAAACTGCGTTCAGAAATCACTATTTTACTGTAACTATTGTTTGTTGGCAAATAATGCATTTGAAATGTTGAGCAGAAAATTATCCTGTCCTGCGTTCAAACAAAAATGAATTTTCTTAAGTGCAAGATTCAAGAAGCAACAACAAAATTACATTGAAATTCAGTAGCGCAACAACAAACACACGAAAGTGTTGGTGCTTTGTTCATGAGCCCAGACAGCGAATGGAGATAAGAAAGGGAACACGCAAGATTGTTTTTGCTCCCAGTACCAATAATATGGGTAAAAAGGGAGTACTAAATCTGTAATAAGTATGTATGTAAAATGTATGTAACCGGCAGAAGGAGACCCTGTAAAGTATATATATTCTTGATCAGTATCAAAATAGATTTCGATTTGGCCATGTCCGTTTGTCCGTATGAACGCGTCGATCTCAGCAACTATAAGAGACACCAAATTTGGAATAATGGTTCCTGTATACCATACGCAGATCATGTTTGTTTTCAATTTCAGATATATTTCCCGTTCCCCGCAATTCGATACAAAACGTTTTATACCAAAATACGTTTTATTCAAAAGATATAGCTTTGGGATTTGGCATGTATAATACTTTGGTCATTCTTTATCTACTGTCCAAATTTCAAGTCGATCGGATAATAAAGACGGAAGCTATTCACGAAAGAATATTCAGTGCTGTAGCGCAGGGGGAGAAGCATCACAGCCACCACTTAAAATGCCTCGCTTGTGCTGTCGCTTGTGTGTGTGCGTCTTTGTGTATGTTTGTGTGTATGTGTAAGTGTACGAAGATGCGATCGCAAATTTTTGACCTGGGTACAGGGTAGTAGTCTGGTATACTCGACTATACATTCTTACTTATTGTTTTAAGCATTGGCTTATGAAATGAGCCGTGAATACATAAACAAATGCCAAAGCGTATAGCACGTATACAAAATGGGCACCCCTGCCCTACGACCAATTTTGAAGAAGCTATTCACGACTGAGTTTAATTATATTTTGTTGATTTTTCCATTTAATCTTCCTGCTATTTTATGAACAACTTAAATTCAACTTAAACTATATTTACAAGAACTACTTAATCTAAAAAAATTAGGTCTGGTAAGAAATGATGTGTATTGCTTTTAAATAAGGATTGACTGTGAATTGGGATACGAATTGATGTTGCACAGTGTAATTGTCAAATTTGAGGATTTGTTAATTAGGTAATAGAAAATGTTTACTAACAATGAAAATTAGAAAAATCGCTGGAACAGTGCTTAAATTTTGTTTATGCATATGCAATTAATACCAACAAAATGGATTTAACCGACATAGGTAAGGATGGGGGAAAGCTCTTGCCCAATTATACTAATTGTACCCCTTGAGGTATTCAGGTTCGACCACGCCCACAGCAATTAGCATGAGCAACTAGCGGCGATTAGTTGACTTTTTCGTCGATGCTTTCAGAGTGATTAAAATCGCACAATGGAGAGCCATCCACAAGATGACCAGCTACGGCAGCTTCCTTCTCTTGCCGCCTCCTTCCGGCAAAAGTAAAACCACACAATGCCTCACATTTGCATACACTTTGAACTATTCAAACAGCCTCGTACAGGAGGGGTGCTAGGGAAAGCTACCCGTTGACTCGACAATTTTGCGAAATTAACCTCAGACTCGACAGCGGCCTCAGGTCACGTTGCAATTTAGCAGGCAGCGTTCACGTAAGCCACTTGGGTCAACGTCAACCCACTGTGCTCTACCTCTACCCTCTACCCTCTACCACGTCAGCGGAGATGAGGCTGCTGACGTTGCGGCGTTGGCATAAATTTAAAGAGAGTCGACTGGAGATGTGGGCACAGACAATGGCGGACACTGTAGCGTCGGCGTCAGCTAACTAATGATGCCCTAAATTGAATCTAATCATCATTAACAATTACACAGCTGCGGCGCTGGCTCGTGTGATTACCCCCAGTCACAGTAGCTCACTCGACCATTAAGTCTAATCATATGCAAATAATTAAGCGCAGTGACACGGCCAGCACGGACCGTTCCGCCGGACAGCCGGTCAGCCGTTGAAATATTTCCCTTAGGTCCCATCGTGCAATTGTCGCCTATACTTTTGCGCATCTCCGTGCGTGCCAGATAGAGAGGCAATCTGAATATGCTCCTTCCTTCCTTCCTTGCAGTCCTGCCCCGTACCCGTTGTCATCATCAGCACTGTGGAGCGCCTGCTGATAATGCACACACTCGGTTCAAAGGTGGCTAATAAATTTGAATATTAATTGTCAGTGTCTGTGTCTGTGCCTGTGCCTGTGCCTGTGCCTGTGGTTGCACTCCGAGATTAAAATGCGCCAATGCAGAGCGTACTGGGTTGGACTCCCCTTTCCCCATCACTTTTCAGCTGGGGCTCATTTTCAAGTGTTCTAATTGGTCTGCCAGCAGTCAGTGCTTATGATCATTGAAGATACTCACCATTTATTGAATTGGTATTAACCACAAGTTATACACACAGAGACACAAACTTGAGAAACAAAATGAAAATATTCCAATTAATATAATCCAAGGTGTCCACCAATCTTTGGTGTCTTAATTTTCATAATAAATACAAATATCTGCAAGCCAATTAGCCAAGATAAATATTTAAGCCAAAAACGAAATTATACATTCACAATTTTCTGTTGATTTTTTGGTATTTTCATAATTATAAGTACTATGTTCTCGATGGGAAAATAGTATATTGGGTTTGCAAAATGCCCGTCTGTCCGTATGAACGCAATTTTTTTGCCGCTATCCTTAAGCTAGAGCAACCAAACTTGGTACACATGTTGGTGTATACCCCCAACCCCCTCCACCGCAATTTGGGGAAAACCTGTATCTTCCCCATTTTTAAAGCTATAGTCACCAAATTTGGCATACAAACTAATGTTAAGATTTCTGACAGATCTGCATGAAAACAATTTTGACCCCTACACCATCACCTCCACAAATCGGCATATGATATCCCCAAAACACGTTTTTCCTACAGTTTCAAAGATATGTTTACCTAATTTGACATACAGACTAATGTTGACCACCTGGATAAATCTGCATCAAAAAATTTTTGACCCCCACCCCCTCCCCCACAAAGGAGAAAAATTTATATCTCCCACACCTTTACAGGTAGAGTCACCAAATTTGGCATACAGACTAATGTTGACCCCCTGAACAAATCTGCATCAAAATTTGTTGGACCCCCCCACATTCTCCCCCACAAAGGAGAAAATCTATATCTCCAACAAGTAGAGTCACCAAATTTGGCATACAGACTACTGTTTTTTTCGCGTCTGCTTCCGAACCCACAAATAACCAAATTATATAGGACTAGGAACATAGTATTCTGCAGTCGGGTGCTTCCGACTGGACGTTCATACTTGTTTTACTTGAGCATAAAAAATATTTAAAACCTCCAATTAAGTTTGCAGACAAGACAAAACCGCAGCATTTTAAATAAAATATATATTCAATGCACACAAAATAAGCAACAAAATTTTAAATAAATATTTACCCAAAAAATAAAAGGAAAAGAAACAAAGTAACTCCACTTTAGCTGAGTCCTTAAATTACCATGGAAACGCTCCCAGTGGATGCAGTTTTTTGGCCAAGATTAATGCCTGCTTAAGTTAATAATTTAAATTTCGATGTTACCCCAAGGAGCAGTCCAATAAAGGGCTAAAAGAGCAAAAACTGCATCATATGGACAGCCCGAAAACCGAAACATAAAAAAGAAATGTTGGGCCTCCAGCCCATGATATGCCTCAACTCTACCCCGCCCCGCAAAGTTGGTCAGCTGCCACGATTAATTTAACGCTCCGCTGTGTCAAGCTGTTGTTGCAAATTCCCGTACACTGCCCAAAATGAAAGCGCCACAATTTGCATTCACGTCTTTCCCATTGCCCAGTGCACTTGTAGGCTGACCAATAGAACATTTTCCGTTTCCGTTGCGTTCCACACACAAATGGCCGGCTATATGAGCCTGGCCACCGCAAGTGGCAAGAACTCGTTGCCACTACACGTGTGAAAATTGGGGCTGGCAATCCCGGAGACCGAAGTCCGGTAACTGTGGGCCCAGCAGAGTCAAAAGGGCTTCGAAAGGCCTGAACCCTTGCCAAATAAAAATTCGATTTAATAGCTAAATTACGCCACAGTATGTGTGTGTATCTGTGTAACTGTGTAGCGTGTCTGTGTGCGGGCATTTCTGCTGCGTTAGGCAACTTTGTGAATCCCACGAACTCACAAATTGGAAATGTGCTCCTCTGCGCCGCCTATTGGAATAGCGCGCTTGGCTGATTGCATTGCGCCTCAGTGTGTGTGTGTGTGTGTATGTGCGTGTGTGTGTGTGTGAATATGAGTGTGAGATGAAAACCTGCACATACAGCAGAATTTTAAGCATCGTGGCCATCGTCGACTGACCCAACGCTTTTGACTTTTAATTGCATTAAATAAAAGTCATATAATAATTGCATAATTGAATGCAACCAACGCGCGGTGGGTACAAATTTGCTGCGTGGTTGCACATTACTGTTAAAAATAACAACATTAATGAGACTACAATCGTTGGCAATTGTAAATTGAAGACGAGCCAATTATCGATCCCAGTTGTAATAAACATCAATGCAAACGTATTTGTTAAAGAACAAGTAAGAATGCTATAGTCGAGTATACCCGACTACGATACTCCCTGTACCCAGGTCTAAAACATCCAATCACATCTAAGTCCACTTACCCATACACACACACTTCTTCCCCCTCTCGCTGCATTACTGAATCTTCTTTCGTGAATATCTTCCGTGTTTATTATCTGATCGACTTGAAATTTGGACAGTAGATTAAGAGAGACTAAAGTATTGTACATGTTAAATCTTAAAGCTATATCTTGAAAATTGTTACTGTAAAACGGTTTTAATCGATTTGCGGGGGAACGGGGGAGATATCTGAAATATGAAACAAACTTGATCTGCGTATGCTATACAGGAACCTACATTCCAAATTTGGTGTCTCTAGCTATTATAGTTGCTGAGATCGACGCGTTCATCCGGACAGACAGACAGACGGACAGACGGACAGACAGACGGACATGGCCAAATCGAAATCTCTTTTGATACTGATCAAGAATATATATACTTTATAGGGTCGGAGATGTCTCCTTCTGCCTGTTACATACTTTTGCACAAATCCAATACCCCTTTTTACCCATTTTATGGGTACAGGGAGTAAAAAGCATGATATAGTAATAGAGTGGTCTGATTTTGACCAAATTCGGCCTCGGACTCGGCTTGGGAAAGTTTGGTAAGTATCCTTTATAAACAAAAAGTTTTTCATACAAAAACGCAGTTGTCGACCGATCATTCCTATGGCAGCTATATGTTATAGTGATCCGATCATACCGGTTCCAACATATGTACTGCCTGCAGCATAAAGAAGGGTCTGTGCCAAGTTTTATTACGATAGCTTGAAAACTGAGAGACTAGTTCGCATAGAAACAGACGGACATGGCTATATCGATTCGGCTATTCATGCTGATTCAGAATATATGTATATACTTTGTTGGGTCGGAAATGTCTCCTCCACTCCATTACACATTTCGAGACAAAATTTAATACCCTGCTAGGGTATAAAAAGATTCAATTCATATGCCAATCTAAAACAAGTAAGAATGCTATAGTCGAGTATACCCGACTACGAAACTCCCTGTACCCAGGTCTAAAACATCCAATCACATCTAAGTCCACTTACCCATACACACACACATACACAAAGACGCACACACACAGGCGGCAAAAACGACAGCGCAAGCGAGGCATTTTAATTGGTGGCTGTGCTTCTCCTTCCCCCTCTCGCTGCATTACTGAATCTTCTTTCGTAAATAACTTCCGTGTTTATTATCCGATCGACTTGAAATTTGGACAGTAGATTAAGAAACACTGAAGTATTGTACATGTCAAATCTTAAAGCTGTATCTTGAAAATTGTTACTGTAAAACGGTTTTAATCGATTTGCGGGGAACGGGGGAGATATCTGAAATATGAAACAAACTTGATCTGCGTATGGTATACAGGAACCTACATTCCAAATTTGGTGTCTCTAGCTCTTGTAGTTGCTGAGATCGACGCGTTCATCCGGACAGACGGACAGACGGACAGACAGACGGACATGGCCAAATCGAAATCTCTTTTGACACTGATCAAGAATATATATACTTTATAGGGTCGGAGATGTCTCCTTCTGCCTGTTACATACTTTTGCACAAATCCAATACCCCTTTTTACCCATTTTATGGGTACAGGGAGTAAAAATAGAAATCGTTACATTAAAGTGGTTTCGATATTTCGGTTATGCGGTTGTTATAGCCTTCGCCTCGCTGGCGTACTCACGCCCAATTGGAAGCATTTATCGTCCCTATAAGGACTACTAAATTGCATATTGCCGGTCCCGTTATCGCAGCTCTAAAACAAGCCCGTCATTTTTTGCATCTAAGCCCCCAACGAGAAACCATCTGCACAACACTTGTAAAACTTGACAGGCGTGCAGCGGACAAGTTTTACGGGTAACTCAGCTCGTTGGGGCGTCACAAATTTACAAGGGAACAGCTGCCGCGCCACCGCAGCAGTGCAACAGCTCCAGTTGCAGCCCGAAGCCCAAACCCCCTTCCTGCTCCACTTTGCGGCCCTGCTATGAGCCAGGATTTCACAAACATTTACAATTTATTGCACATTTGCCTACAAAATATCGCCCAATTCAGGGCAGCGCACATTTAATGGAGTATGCAGATGGGCGCCCATTCCGTGTCACTGCGGAACGTGCCCCCGTGCCCCTGCCCCCTGCCCCTACCCACCCCTGGAAGGGGTGTCCACTAGGTTGGTGTAGTGGGTGTGACATTACAGCATGTTCCATTGCACATTTGATGAATTTATTGCAGTTTAGAATTTTTTGCCCAATGTGCAGCAGTTGCAATTTTCCCCAAAGAAGCATGGAGCACGGAAAAATGTTCAAACTGCGATACGATGCCAACAACAACTGGGGGATGGGGAAAAAAAACAAGAAATTGTGGGATGACTGTACTTTTTTTGGCTGCACGTTTTGTGTAGATGAAACTGTCAAAATGAACGTTTAGAAACTTATTTATAGTTTGGCGTATACAATTTGGGAAGTGGGTGCCAAAAACTTGGGGCACCCGATAAGCGCGAAACCATGAAATGAAGTTGCCATATAAAGTATAGTTGAAGTGTCATATGTTGGCAGTGCTGTCAGCCAAGGTGGGGCTGAGATTAATTGATGGTCGTAAGCGCAGTTTTAGGCAGCCCATTTGGGCCAACTCTTTTGAAGGCGCAGTGATTAAATTACCTTGCACAAATTAAGCAGTTTCAAGGTGGTGCACTCACCTGTACGCTCCAGCACGCCGTCGTCTGGTTAATTACCCACTGATTACAGCCAGCTGCAGTCGGAGGAGTTGGCCACTTGCTTTATAGCCCGGCTAAGTGGTATTTACGTTTTAATTTAACGCTTCCTTTTGGGCTCAGCGTTGGGTGTTGGATGTTGGATGTTGGATGTTGGATGCTGGGCCAATGCGCTTTCGGTTTCAAGAAGTGCAATACAAAGGCGAAAAGCAAAAGCCAAAAAAGCAAGCCGGATACCAAGGCTAAAAAGCTTAAAGGCAAAGTCCAAAGTAAAGACGTTCGCTGGCTGGGGCAACGGATTTAAGGGGCTGGACATTACCGTCTGTAATTGCTGCGGCTGCGGGCGAGTCCCTTAACGACAGGACACGGACAGGACAGCCGGCAACTGTTGCCTTTTGCCGCTATCCTCTCCTTATACTTGTCGTTGTCGTCGTCGCTGTCGTTGGCGCCCATTCAAGTGGTTTTTGATGACAAAATGAAAGGTAATTTTAGCGAAATTCTCGCTCTGATTTTGCCACTGCAGGGTGTCCTAGACAAATGACAAGTTATGCCAAAAGCAGACGGTTAGTGTGGGGCCATCAAATAGGCTTTGTGTGGATCGTTAATGCAAAAAAATTGGCTAGCTGGCAATTGCTTACCAAAACGAACGTTCAAAATGTGCAAAATTATAATGAAAACGTTTTTCGGCAACCGGAAATTGTGGTTGCATTAGAGATAAGTGCTGGGTGAGAATGAATAGGAAGATGAAAAACTGTAATCTTATGTATACAAGTTTCGGTTCCCTGAAATCTTATGGCTATTCAGTAAATCTAAGCTAACTTTGCTCCCTTCACTTGCAGTCCAACGGAGCTCCCCAGGACCTTTTACAGGCTGATGAATTTACCAGCTTTAATCAGTGCGCGTGCAGCAAGGAGCAAGCTACCATTAAAACAAAACAAAACAAAGCACAGGCCCACAATGCAAGTGGAACTGGTAACTGGGCATATAAACGACTGCGAGTATCTGTGTCTGCATTTGTATCTGTAGCTATATCTGTAGCTGTAGCTGTAGCTGTATCTGTATCTGTCTAACTGTGTGTGGCGGTAAATCTTTATAAGCGCGAATAATTGGTTTCCTCATTTAATGCGAATGGTTGGCCAGCAGCATCAGGATGAGCAGGGCAAGGAGCAGGCATCACTCTGCCGTTGCAATCGTTGCGCCGCCGTCATAGGAAATGCTTCACAATAAACATCAGGGTTTTTTTCTATGCCTCAGCTGCCCGGGTAGCTGTCAGAGCAAACAGCAGGAGTCATAATATTGCAACAGCATCGGGATCACAGTCAACGCTGGCGTCAGAGTTGGGGTCGGTGTCAGCTTTGACTTGGGGGAGCGAAAAGAAATTGCTGGAAAAAATTAATTGCATTTTCATTATGTTGACTGGCAGAGTCAGTCAGAGGCAGTCAGTGTCAGTCCAGAGTTGGAGGCAGACAGACAAATGACATGGATCTAGGCGCTTATTTGTAATATGAGAGGTTGGCTTCTAAGCCCAAACTGCCCTTAAGATAGATTCTATCTATGACAGTGAACAAAGAAAGTGAACATTGGCAATGAACATGCTTAAATGAAGTTCAAACTCAAGAAAGTTCGAGTACAATATAGAAAATGATAATAAAAGACAGTGACATACGTGTACACAAGTATTCTACATAGTCCATAGTCCTAAAACCACATGATTGCGGAACCAATCAACTTATAGGCAGTTACTTTAAAACACAATAAACGCAATCATATATACTTTAAAACGGCCTTATCGAGGTCTTATAAACTGATCAATAAAATAACTGAGGACTGGCAACAATAAGAAATGCCGCAAGAACCATTCTTATCTTTATTCGTGCGACGGGAAATTGATTTCACAAGCAGGTTTATATAAGCTTATTTGTGTGTTTTTCTAACCCAAATCACTGGATCGATAAGATCAGTATAATATCACATGTGTTTTTATAGGTTATGTGAGTAATAAGATTAGTTTTGATTGAAATTGCTACAATGAAAATATTTCATAGTTAGTTAACCAGAGTAAAATGAAGTTGACTAACATATTTTATGCTCTTTTTATGATGACGTTTGCAATCTACCCGTAATGAGCACAATCCTCTCGCAATTAAATCAAATTCGTGTAAACAGCCAACCCTCCTTAGCATTCCGACCCTGCCCATTCTCATCATTATCATATCAACTAAATGAGTCAAACGTTTGACAAACGCCGCAAAAAGATAAATATTTTGCCTTATATTTACATAAGATACTCGTACTACGAGTATATACCAAAGTTGGTCTGTTTTTGTGAACTTACTGTGACTTTTGCTTGGTTGGGGCTAGTTTTTGGATAGTTTTCCAAGGCGGAGATGGCTGGTGTTTGTCGAAAGTAGAATAGAAGAATCTCACACTTGGTCGAATGGTACATGTGATAAGCCTGCTATTCTACTTGCCAATCCACACCGAATAACTTATTCAGGAGATTCAATATAAAGTACACACAACTCGGAAACAACTAGTTAGGTTTTTTAGTTTCTAGGCACTACATCGATCACTGCAGTGTACAACACGTTATCGAATCAAGCACAGGTTTAATTCTATATATATAGATTCAATATGATATGTGGTAATAAACACGCAACGGAATACGCAACACAGAGAACTAAACACTTCGGGGTTCAATAACGAAATAATGACATATTTTCATAGATATCGCTTTTTATATGATATGCCTTATCTGGCGACCGTTTTTTATTTACTTTACCTTTTACTCAGGCAATATCTTTCTGGCGATGTGCGAGTGTGTGTGTGAGGAGTAGATAACTGGATTTGGATTGGGCGCTCTTATCGATAGTGGGAAACGTCGACTGTGGCAAGTCACATACGTAGATATGACGACCTCATGACGAATGTGCCACGGATAAATAACGCCAAATGAAAAAAGCTAATGGTTCGAAATAGATATGACGAAACGTGCCAACAGGTTAGACATTTAGGGTATTTCTCCTAGTATACATATACATAGGATTGTACTGGGCTTAATTTACAATAACTGGTAGCTGTCTGCTTATCAGATACCCAATGTCCAGTTGAACCATAACCATATGAGTAGACCACCAAATCGAGAAAACACTACCTGCGCTTGTATTTCAGTGTTTGTGGTCGAGACTAAGCAAACAAAGAGCTGGCAGCAAACAGAAATTGTGTAAAAGGTCGACGAGTTGTTGATAACAAAACCCAAAATCAAGCTGCATATAAAGAGTATACACACTATGTACTCCACCTATATACATTATTCGGTATGGTATCAATACATGCTTCTACTGCGGCAGTACCAGCAAACTGAGTCAGATAAGATATAGACGTTACCTTTGATAAATGCCAATCGGTTGAAGAATTCAAGAAGGTAGCAACAGCATTTGGAAATACAGTTCATGGGATAATCAAATATTGTAAATTTCAAATTTGAGAGCTGTTATTGAATTATTCTCTTTATTATAATAAGGTGATTGGAGGGATTTCCTTCACAAATGAGTCAAGGCAGATCCTAACTAACAATTTTATTTTTAGAAATTAACAACAGTTAAAGGTAGAAGAACAATAATTGCTTACACTTTGAGAAACTGTGGAGAATTTGAAGAACTGGGATCACTAAATTCCAAAATAATTTGAATATCGGGAAAGACTTTGGGTTTCAGACAAATATGTAAGAATTCGTTTCTTATAAATTTATGAATGTTGTTAAGGTAAGAGGAGCATTTTTTGGGAACTTGGTTTTACACTTTGGCCAAAAAAATTAAACTCCAGAATATTCCATATTCCAAGAAATTCACACCTATTGTAACACAGCCGTAAGACACATTAACCCAAATTTCTTGTCTAATCAATTTTATGCTTGGCCATTTCCGCTAGCAACACAAACTAACGTAACTAACATTTTTGGTTACATAACCCAGCTTTACCGGCCGCATGGCTAACAAACTTAAGTTAATATTTCAAAAATATGCTATTATTCTTCGTATTCGATTATTGGGAGTATGATAAGAATGCGGCATATCTTATCTTGAGGCAACGTAAAAATACACATTGATATATACCATTTAACACTTTATATGCCTGCCAACGACAACAAGCGTTAAGTATAAACTCATCGTATGTTGACTTGTCGATAAGCCGCTGCTGAACTTCTTGGTTAGGCACCTGCACCTTAGATAATGTCCTTCTAAACATGTTGAATGACTTTAAGTCAGGGCGTCTACCTGCAGCCGCAGTCGAAATCTCTCTATGATAGGCTCAATTTACTACTACGAGACAGCCAAATTTCCCAACTCCCAATTCCCATACACAACTTCGTTCACGTACACATGCGCATCAAGCAGTTCAGCGGCATTGCAAGCAAGCAGATGACTTCCTGTGCTGAATCTAGTTTCTTGTATATCTTCTATGTTTATAAGAAGATCGACCTGAAAGGAAATAAATAAATAGTAAACACATCTTCGTGCACGTACACATATGTACGCATCAAGCAGTTCAGCGGCACTGCAAGCAAGCAGATCACTTCCTGCTCTGAATCTAGTTTCTGGTATATCTTCTGTGTTTATAAACCGATCGACTTGAAAAGAACCCAATAATTATTAGCTATCTATGAATGTCTCTTAAGTTGTATTTATATGTCTTAAATTTTATAAAATGCATTACATATTTCATGACAAAAATATAACACCTTCCGAAAGGGTATAATAAGCATGGCATAACGTTTCTTTGGAGTTTTTAAAATGTCATTCATTATACTTGTTTCCGAAAACGAACTAGAGTACATTGGGTTTCTGTCAGCCAAAGTGTTAAGCTTTTAATTCCACGCCCATCCAAAGCCTTATACATTCCACGAATTTTGAGTTAGAAACAGTACTTAAAAGTGCTTAACAGTCTTCACCAAAAATGTTTCTACTACTCCCATTTCCGACCCCGGTAACCGAGTAAACCGTAGTCGGGGGAACCTTCGACTGCAACGTTCTCTGCTGTTATTAATAAAAATTAGTTCATATTTTTTCTGTGAAAACAAGCCCAATTCTAAATAATCTTTATATGACTTGTCGGCTTTGCACTTCCTCATTATATTTTATAACGATCGAGCAGTGGCGCCAGGTTAAGTGATTCAGTCGCCTATTGCGAAAATGTCAAGTGGAACGACAAGTATTTTATTTGCTTTTCTTGGAAATGCTTCAAATTGTTATTCAATGCTCTTTCATTTTGTACATATGTACATAAATGAATTGGTGAAGAAAGAAATACATATGATCAGGTCAGTGGGGCAATGTCTAAAAGTCTGTATGCCCGAATAACGGAGAAGATATGTTGATTAAACTAGGTGCTCATCACTTAATTCTTTTTCTGTCCAATCAAATAGAATATATTCATAAACAATTTCTTATACTATGTTCCCGAAGGGAAAATAGTATATTGGGTTTGCGAAATGTCCGTCTGTCCGTATGAACGCAATTTTTTTACCTTTATCTTTGAGCTAGAGCAACCAAACTTGGTACACATGTTGGTGTATATCGTCAACTTATGAAGTGTTGAGATGAACCCCCCAACCCCACTCCCTCCCACGCAATTTAGGGAAAACCTGTACATTCCCCATTTTTAAAGCTATAGTCACCAAATTTGCCATACAGACTAATGTTGAGATTCCCGCCAGATCTGCATCAAAAAAATTTTGAATTCCCTACCCCCACCACCACAAATCGGCATATGATATCCCCAAAACACGATTTTCAAGGGGTATATCTCCTACAGTTTCAAAGATAGAGTTACCTAATTTGGCATACATACTAATGTTGACCACCTGGAAAAATCTGCATCATAAAAATGTTCACCCTCCACCCCTCCCCCGCAAATGAGAAAAATTTATATCTCTTACACCTTTACTGGTAGAGTCACCAAATTTTGCATACATACTAATGTTGACCCCCTGGACAAATCTGAATCAAAACTTTTGGACCCTCGCACCCTCTCCCCCACAATGGAGCAAAATCTATATCTCCCACACCTGTGCAGTTTTTTTTCGCGTCTCTTTCTGAACACACAAATAACCAAATTATATAGGACTGGGAACATAGTATTTTGCAGTCGGGTGCGTCCGACCGCAACGTTCTTACTTGTTTAGATATGGAATTAATACGGAAGTGTGATTTTTTAATGTACTCTGAAATTTTAGATAAATGGAAAGGTAAATAATAAATCTAGTTAAATAGAGTCAGTCATATTATTGCCAAACTTAAGACAGGGCAAGACTCGCCCGAGTTTGGCACGAATCATGGTTAAAATAATGTTTTCGGACATGTTTTTGAAGTTTCATGTGTAAGGTAGTAAAAGACCGGTTCTTGATCTGTGAAAACTAGTTCCTGCTTAGTCAGTCAGGTTTTGCATCGTAAAACAAGCGGATAGTACACTCTGGTTCAGCTCATAGAACATAAAACTGGACTCAAGGGAAAAATAATGCAAAACTTTCATTTAAGATTCGAAGAATTTAATTAGATTCCACAAATGACAGGACAGCGACTCGCTGGTCCGTTCCAAGAATCCTTTTCTGGCACATTTAGGAAATATTCGCACGTAAAATTGATTAAAAACTACGTGTTGTGATTGCATAATCAATGCACAAACTTCGTTGCAATCGCTGTGGGTGGTTTGATTGGGCTGTGGACAATGCAACACTCATAATGGGCTAAAATCGAGTGGGGAGTGAAATTGCCAGAAAGTATAGGGGCCCGAATCACAAAAGGCCAGGCCCACAATTCACGAAAAACTTGGCCTGTCAAAGTGGGTGTTAACTGGTTTGAGGCTGCGTGCAAATTTATTGATAAAGAAATAATAATTTCCGCTCTTTTCGCCCACCAATGCACACAGGTAAGATGATTTTCAATTTCCGGACTCATTCGATGCAAAGAAAAAATATTAAATTACAGCGTTTTAAAGTGCTACAGCGAAAAGGTCGAGGACCGCTAAAAGTCAAGCCGTGTGGCGTCACATCGACCTAAGCCTGGGCAGATTTCACCTGCGGCAGCTTGCAATGAAAAATCGTTTAATGACACCATTCACACACACTCGGGGCTGTCCGGGACGGGGGCAAGCCAGGGTAGTCGGGGCTAGTCCGTGCTGCCGTTTGCAGTCGTTTCGACTGTCTGCCTTTGTGTGAGCAGAGTGGTTGGATGCCGCTTTTAGCTGCAGGCAACAATTGCAACATTTTCCAGCCGCCGTCAAAATGGGAGCAACCTGCAGCTATCCCTTTGTATGAAGCAGTCATATAGCCGCCATCATTTGTCAAGCTCTATGGCAATTAGATTTGCCTTATGACTGTTTCTATTTTCTACCATCATGTGAATAGCCGTTGAAGGTGAATAAACTGTGGCACAAAGGCATCAAACAGGTTAAGTATACACTTGGTAATAAGTACTCTAAAAATGAAGCTTTGGGAACAATACAAAGAAGCTTCCTTATCATTATTGCTAGAATTCCCCCCATCAATGCAATCAATCAAAGCAGTTTCTTTTTAGCTCAGATCTCTATGATAGTCCCTATCAGCCTTTGGTGACTTTAAACTGCATTTCTATAATCAATTTTGATTCATCAATCAACTTCAGCCATTCTCTCACAGTCCTAGTTCGAATATTTGACTTTATTGAAGCAACACCCTCACAAGCACCCTCTACTGAGAATTATGACCAGTTTCAGAGTAAGAACCTTTGCGCACTTGTGTGGGACTGTACACGAGGTTCTTTCGAGTTGGCGGCCCACATTTATATACTATTTTTCATTTATATTTTATATTATATGCATTCCTTGAAAAAGTTAGTTTAATTTAGAGCCGTTTATAGCCCCCGATAAGATATATCGAGCTGCGAGTAAGTATATAGTATACAATGTTGTCGCTGAACATGCTAGTATTTGTGTGTGCCACTTTTAAACAAGTGATTTCGATTTATGATTACAAATTTGAACATAGTTAAACAGCTTATGCAGCCAAGATAACAACCACGACGCAGACATCACGTCAATGGGGTTCATTCTAGACCATTAGAAATTCAGGGGGGGACAATTGAAATAACACTCCAACTCAAATGAATCTGATAATTCTGGTAAAGTTTTGGTATCTGCCAGAAACTATCGCTACTTTGAAAACCTTTTTGAAAGAAGCCCCAAGTGTCGTCCCACCACAATCTATTATCATCATTATACAAGGCACTTGCCAAAATACGATTGCTAATTATCGATGCATCTCATGTCAGACTAAAACGCAAATGCCAAAATTTTAATCAATACCCAAAAACCGCACCAAAGTCAACCAACTGCCACTGCAGCTAATAGACCACGCCCCCATCCCCGACAACCACAGCCAGGGACACTTTTGGATGCCGCAGCACGTAGAGCTCGTTAGACATTTTCTTAAGCTAATATTTTCACAGCGCACGGTGGACACGGACATGGACACGGACACGGACACGGACACGGTACCGGGCTGCTGCCAGGAGGAGATTATTCAAATGATTGGAAATTATCATGTCCTTGCATCCATTTTTGGCTGCCAGTCCGCCGCCACTGCTGCCCGTTGCCCGTTGTCTGTTGCCTATTGCCAGTTTCCAGTGCAGGTCCAGTGTGCAAACAACAAATTGCATTTGTCATCTGCTGCATAAATAACGAGATAATACCGTAACATAATAACTGTCAATGGGTGGGCCAAGCCAGGCCGAGAATACCTCCATAGGTAATCCACCTTTCAGCCGGCTTGGGTTGCACGTGTCTCCCACAAGTGTGTGTGTGTGTTGTGGGTGTGTGGCAAATGCGAATTTGTATCGTCGATTTGCATATTTAATCAAAATTAACATGACCGATAAAATCAATTACACACACACACACAGAGGGAGAGGTGAATGGCAGGCGCAGCATCTGCAAGATGCGGAGACACAAACACTCTAGAATGCACACACACACACACACACGCATACACACCCAGAGACACATACACTTGCAGCTAGTCGTATAACAATTGCATTAGAAAATGTCGCCATTCTCATTGTCATCCTGCTCGTTCTCATCTTCCTCGTTGGCGACGTGTACAATTTTCGGTTCGTTTGGCTCTGAAATCCTTTTTGCAGAATCTACGACCATGTCGCTTTCAAACTGTGTAAACTGCAGTGCCATCCATGTAACTGTATGTGTGTGTGAGTGCATTACTGCATTGTTACAGACACTAATACGCCCAACGGCTTATCCTGTCCAACGTGCTTAAATTGTTTCTTCCTGTCACACTGATTTTCTCTACTCGATTTATTTCATTTCGACTTTGCCATTGTTGTTTCTGCCTTTTGATATCGAAATGTATTTTTATGCAAGCTTTAAAATATAAATAAATAAGAGATTGCGGCAGCCCGATATATGTATGTATAAATTTATTTAATTGCATTTCCTTGCATTATACTGCAACAGCACAGATGCTTACAATATCCTTACGTATGCATGAATCTCCCATTAAGAAATTTAAAGGAGTGCTTTGCAGTAGATATTGAAAACAATTACAAGAGAGCTAATCAGCTTTTAGTAGTTGGGTTTTAATTGTTGATGATGCGGGTATGTGAATATTTAATACTAACGGGCAAATTCCAACCCGAGGACGATTGCAACAACAACAAAATAGTTAATTATTGCAATGTCGTCAGGTGATATTCGAAATATATGTATTGCCAGAGTGTATTGTGGGAAAAGGTTGAAAAGGACATCTAAAAAAGTATCTTATCGATCATTTATACAACTTTGGTTAAGATTTCCTGTAAATGATCCAATCAAAACAAGTGAGAATGCTCTAGTCGACCATCCCCGACTACAAGACTCCCTGTACTCAGTTCTTAAATTTCCAATCACATCTTCGTACACTTACACATACACACACACTAATACGCACACACACAAGCGACTGCAGAGCAAGCAAGGCACTTTAACTGGCAGCTGTTTCCCCCCACTCTGCTGTACCAAATCTTGTTTTTGAATAACTTCTGTGTTTATAAACCGATCGATTACAAAATTAGAAAGTCGGTTATGAATGACTCAAGTATTAAACATGCCAAGTCCAAAAGTTGTATCTTTAAAATTGTTGCTGTTAAACGTTTTTAATGAATTGCGGGGGTGTGGGGGAAATCTGAAATAAATTTCACCTGCGACAAGGTCAAATCGATTCGGCTATTGATACTGATCAAGAACATACATATATAGTTTACAATTACACAAATCACAAGCACTCATTCACACATTATTCATAAAATCGTACATCCATACAAATCTTGTAAATAATACATATATACACATAGATTTCACACATTCTCATAAATATTGTTAATAACTATTAAATGTAAGTCCAGCTAAAGGCCCTGGCAGCCATGGCTAGAAATTTAATGTTAACCCATAGTTTAAACTAGGAGTTATCATTATATAAATAAATAAATACACCCTTTTTACCCATTTTATGGGTACAAGGAGCAAATATGGCTTCTAATTAAACAATTTTATAAAATATACTTGCAAAAAGCACCTAAGTATATCTTTTGAATGAAAAGCTATGTATGAATGCTTAATAAGGCTAAACTTGGCCCATGTATATACTATGTTCCCGAAGGGAAACTGCAACGTTTTTACTTGTTTCATTTAAAAAATCAAAATCAATATTATTAAAATCAACAAGCTACAACTTGGGATAAGGCTATACAGATCTTAAAAGACTTGAAGCTTTCAATTTATGCCATTCAATTCCCTAACAATTACTGTAAACTATGTATATTTATATCTTGTTATTGCCTATTGAACAGGCTTCAATATCTTTGTGACATACAAATTTATGAGAAACGGAAGCTTCGCATTAAACAGACTGTCCTGTTAAAATTCCTAGAATTTAATTACGCTTTCATTGCCGGTATCTAGGGTCGGGCTGTGTTCTACTTACATATATTCTCATTGAATTGAAGCTAAAGGTAAAGTTGATTTTTCCATTTAATATTTTCTCGCAGACAAATTAACACCAATTGCAGAGGGCTTTAGAGGACCGGCAAACTGCTTAACTGTCATGGACTGGGTGATGGGGGGACGCAGGGGTGGGCAAGGGTAGACGGGGTCCATAAATTCGCATTGATTGCGTTCAATTAAAATTCAGTTATGCTCCGACGGCGTTTGGCAGTAACAGGAATATTTTAATTAATTTTCACGCGCTCAGCATAAAATTTTCGTTAGCTACCAAAGTAAATTTTGTACGTGTCTCGTTGTTGTTGTTGTAGTTGTTCGATATTTCCATTTGGCATTTATGCGTATTTAAACTGCAGACTGGAAAAATATATTCATTTTGTCAAACATTTCTTTTTGTGTCACAGAAACTTTAATTATTGCATTTTCGGCAACATCAGCACATTTTCCGGCTGCACACACAGTTTAATTATTTATATGGAGCATTAATGTGCAAAAGTGGAAATCGAATGCAAATTCTTGAGTGCAGTAGCTTAAACCTAAACCCTTCCCGAGATTTATTGAGCACTGCAGTCAACTTTCTCGGATTTGGGCTGAATGAAATTTATTGCTCCAAAGTGCAGTTGCACTCTAGGTAAATGCTGCCAAAATTCAAAATATATTTATAGTATTTAATTGAACTCACAGAACAGTACTTTCTTCAAATTCGTTTTAAACTTTCACCCACGAGACCGAAATAAAAATTGACGTGCCCCTTGAAAAGCGCAATGCGTTACCTTAAAGCCACAAAATAAACCAGCCTTGAAGCGAGCCAGACCCATCGATGTCTATACTATCTATCCTGTGCACAGACAGCGACATCATCATCGTGAGGGTCTATAGATACTTTGTCTAGCATTTCAATTGGCAAACATACTTCAGCTTGGAAGCGACACGGGTTTAGAGTAAAAAAGCCGCACACGCTGCGATAAATAAACAACAAGGAAGCCGATTGTCGCCCCCTGAACCCTGCAACCTCCCACAGTCAGGTCTACGCACTGGCAATGCCAAAAGCCTTTCATCTACTTCAGTGCTCAAGTAGCAACAAAATACACAAATAGCAAGGACAGCAACAACAACAACGACAAAGGCAGCAGCTAAGTGTGATTTTCGAAAATGGCAAAAGTATGTTTTCCAAATCTGACTTTTGCGTCAATTTCAAGGCCAACAACAACAATAACAACAACAACACTGGGCGTAAATCGCAACGTAAACTTTGGCGCAATTTGCAGTCTACTTTCTGGCGCAAATTGTCGTCTTGAGGCGACGCGTCGCATCGTTTGAATGTCAGTGTTGATTTTTCAAATTATTTGCCAAGGTTTTCCAAAATGATAATAGCCCACACCAATCCCAGCCGAGACCAGCAGCCAAGGGGCGTTGATGACTTTGGTTTGTTTGCCAGCAAATATGCAGCACAAATGGCAGCACAAATGGTCCTGCCATCCTTTACATGCTTGTGTGTGTGTGTGTGTGTGTCCTGGCGGCAGTTTAAGCTGTTTTTGCTGTTTATTCTAAACTTTGCTCGGCTCGCTCTATTGAAATTTATAGTTTTAGTTGCTTTGGCTTGACGGTCTCAAATAGCACACAACTAATAGGTTTTCTTGACATAGACATACTAGACTTAGTCATATGGCTTATTGTTGTTGTTATTGTTGATACTTTTGTTGCCTGTTCAAATTTACTTGGCTCTCTTCTTGAGCTTCCTTGAGCGTCTCGTCAGTAAACTTCAATAGTTTGGCTTATGGATCAGTTTAAGTTTGCAATGTGGTTGGAAACTTTATAGACTTGAGAAGAGGTCTTTAATTTGGTTAAATCTTGTTGAGAAATTAGAGATAATGTATTGCAACTATATAAATAATATAATTTCATACATATGTATTATCAATTTATCAATTTGGGTGTTCACTGGTGGTTAATCGGGTTAATCTTCCATAATTCCCATAGTTCGAAAAAATGTCATAAATTTTTTATTGGAATATGAATAGTTGAAATGTCAAGTCAATTAGGAGTACCAAACATGAGCAAAAAGACATTCGGTATGGAAATCTCTTAAGTTTTGACAAAGTTATGGTAGTCGGTTATTTAGGAGGCAGAGCTAAGTACTGCGAGGATTAAAACTTTTCAAGTGGACATTCTTTTAATTTATTGCATGAATTTTGCCCGCAAAGTGAACTTCCTCAGAACAAGTATTGTAATATTTGTTTGAGCCAATACACAATCAATTAAAAGTGAAATCTTAAATTTTTCTTTTAATTATTGAAAAGATGTAATTATCCATTATCTAAAAATTTAAAAAAAAATTTTTTTTTATTATGTATAAAAATAAAATGCCAACTCAATTAGAGTATTGAACATGATCAAAAACACATGCCTTATGGAAATCGGTTAAGTTTTGTTAAAGTTATGGGACTTGGTAATGTAGGAGGTAGATGTACAATGGGGATTAAAACCTTACAAGTCGACATTTTTTTAATTTTAGCATGAAAAATTAACAAGTTTTGAAATAGTTTATTATACTTATTTTAATATCCGTAATTTATTAAAAGTACAACTTTGAGATTAACATTTTTTCAAAATTTAATTTAAAAAACAAATTTTTATCTATTTTTTTTTCAACTTGAATAAAGTTGAAGTGCCAACTCAATTTAGAGTATACAATGTGATCAAAAATACATTCCTCATGGAAATCGGCTAATTTTTGATAAAGTTATGGAAGTTGGTAATGTAGGAGCTATAGCGGTGCAAGTTGGCGGTATGAATGAATGGTATGAATTTTGCTGATCAACAAGACAAGCGTAGTTGATCTACCCATGTCAGTAATCAATTTAGAAACTATAAGAGCTTCCGGCTCTTTAGACTTTAGAAACTACTAACCATTAATTAGACGCTTAAACATGCTGGCAACGCTGGCGCTAATTAAAATAGACCCAAAAGGATGCAATGCGGCAGAGTGGCAACTTTTTCCGCTGCGACTAATCTATGCAAAGTTGGCTGCCAACTTGCAGTAGCAAAACGCACCACATAAAAACTGTTATGAAATTCATTTAAAGTTGAAGTCAAAAAGTCGCGAAAAACTAAAAAACTGAAAACAAGGAAGGGCAAGGGGATAGAAAAGTTTTGGCTCTCGTAACGAGGCAGGCAGCCAAAGTTGGCAGTTGATGAGCTGCGACATGGACGTGGTCACATGTGGCAACAGTTCCGTTGTTCGTATGTCTCGAAACCAGTCAATTTAAGCGGCTTAGAAGCCGCCCTTTGGCCGCATAGAGATTGTGAATACGTATGCTGCGTATGCGTAATATTTATGCATTTATTTTGTTTCTGCTCGTAATCAAATTTACATATTTGGGCCACCGAAATTAATTATAATGCTACCGCACACACAAAACCGCATTGCGTGATAAGGACAGCGAGTGTGGGTGAGTGAGTGAGTAAGAGAATGCTATGAATACGAAATGCGGTGCAGCTTTTGGCTTTGGCTTTGGCTTTGGCTTTGCGGCTCAGCGGCAGCTTTTTCTCCATTGAATGTGTTGGTAATTTCATTTGGCCAGCATCCTTTACCCCGCTCTACTCGCACACCCACACATGGCAAAACTCATTTCATGGGTCACAGGGTACAATCATCTGAGAGGCCAGCTAGGAAGCAAGGCAACAAGCCGACCAACAGAAAAAACCTGGCCAAAAATTGATTATGGCGGCTGCAACGCCCGAGGGTCGAAGTGGAAGGCAAACCAAGCAACTATCATCAAAATCCTATTAGTTGGCCCATGCGATGCCACGCCCAAACAGAATCCAGCTTTGTCCTTGTCCAGTTGCCTGCATTTTGTCAGCGTTTATTTGCCAAATTAATTCCCAAAAAGGTAAGCCAAACTTGCGATTTGAAACAATCAGCGCTGGCAAGGTTAGAGACCGCCCTGGCCCTGCTACCCGCTGCCTTACCCTATTCCGACCCACACTCAAAAGGACAGTCCTTTTGTCCTTTTTGTTCTGCTGCAGCTGTTGTTTGCCCAGCGGGCAGTGGCCGCCACCTCAGCCAGCACACAATTTGTGACAATTCCTTTTTGCGGATTAATATTTGCTCTGGTTCTGTCCCCGTCCTTCTTCACCCTGACCTGCCCCCCAGTGCGCCCTGGAAGCCCGACCGGTTGCGCTTTTATTTGCCTCGTTGCCTGCCAGTCCTCCTTTTGTTTGTTTCTGTTTGTTTCCGCACTTTATTTAAATTAACATGCGCATATTTTTAATAGTCTCGTGTGGAGCCAGCAATTCCAAGATCTGCCAAGGATGCTCTGGAAAGGTGTTCGGGCCAAAGGGTTGCCATTCAGATTTGGAGCCAAAGATAATTATTTTTAATGCTGTGCTCATTGTTTTAGAACTTTATAATATTTGGGTTCCCTGGGGGTTCCCTGCGCCGTGTGGGCATTTTGCCAAATTATTATTAAGATAAGAAATATTGCTTAACTTGGCCAAAAATGTTTGTAAAGGTTTTGAATTGAGTTTTGAGAAAGATTTATTACTTTGTCAGCAAATGTAATGTTAATTTGTATAATAATAATCTGACTCTAACTAAAGATGTGGGTGGTATAGAACTATGCCCTTTAAGAAACTCATGTGATAGATTTCAATCAAAAAATATTTTTTTTATTAATAAAGCAAAGCACTGCCTGCTTGGCAATTCACTTTAGCAAATTATTTAATTTCAGTAATTGCACCCAAAAATAAATGTGCACTTAACTTTTCAGTAATTGAAAAATTCTCTTAGCAGCAAACGCAATAAGAAATACTTAAGAAGGCCAAATGTGGGCGGCAACATAAATCCTTTGAAAAGTACACAAGAAACGGCAATGCGACCGGCGATAAGAGATACTAAAAGTTTTCAACAACAGGCTGCACAGAACTTGGGGCTTTCAGGACAAAGTCCCTGTGCTATGGGATACTCGCATACGAGTGCTTGGACACCAAAAAGTCTAACCTACTGGCTCTGGCAGAACTTATTGTTTAAAAAAATATATGTAACAGGAACGAAAAATGACTCTTTCTAGTTGTAGATGTAGAAGTAGAGCTGCCACTGATTAGGCGATGTCTGCTGGGCATGACATCTATCCTGATATATGGCAGGACACGCATGCAACTCTTTTTTGTTGCACATTGCACAATGTCTGACTAAGTTGGCGTCGTTTGTTTTTTGTCGCGCCTTTTGCTTGTGGTCAGTTCTCTTGGTATATGCACTAAGAAGCCACTTGAAGGACACTAATGCGCCTACCAGACAGGAGGAAAGCATGTTGACTTAAGAAGCTGCTCTTCCTTTTTTCCTAGACCCACAATCAATTGTGTGTGATACTGCATGCACTTTGAGCTATGTTTTAAGTCAAAAATATATTTATTGCTCTATAGAGTTTCGTAAATGTACAACACATTTTATATAGATGTATCTATATATACAAAACTCTTTAACCCGACTGACTGATTGGCGACTTTTGGGCAGACTAAACGGTAGAAGCAGTAGGCTGGAATTTGTACTGTGCCTTCCTATTATACTGTAAGTGGGGACTTGAAAGAATTGGCAAATATATATCCGGAATGGTAAGAATTGAGACCTCATCACACATACAACAGATCGCACTGCCCTTGCCAGAAGAAGAAACAGGCACCTGGGTGGGTTTTTCCTTCACACAAGTGATATAGGTACTCTAGATCCAACCAAGATACTTGCATTCATGCAGCAAATAGGGTTGATGAGTGAGCTTTAGGCTCAGAATGGGGCACAATAAATCTTATAGGTCGCAGTGCAACGCTCCCATTACCAATAATAATACATCCGGAAGTATGAGAAATTTGTATGAAAATCTCGGTAAGCGCCAGCTGCTGCATAACAACGTGAAAGTGCAAACGAGATAAAAAATCTCTCTCTTCAATCGCACTCTCGGCATTAAAACTTATAAGTGCGACTGAAATCGCCATATTGCTTATGTCTCTCAGTCTTTTGCTTATGCTTTGCTCTCGATCTTCGTGTCATGGCGCGCTGCTGCTTGACATCATTGTTTTGCGAAATGGACCTTGTTATTTTTAATCATTTAATTTTGTTAATTAATTATATTGATTTTAGTTAATATAATGAGAATTGTGCTGGGCCGATTTACTACATAATAATATTAATCTAATTATGTAGTAAATCGGTCTATCGGTATTCACGTCACATTCACATCCGCGTCGATAAAAATATCGATTTTAGATTAATGTGGCGGTCGGTAATTATTTTTTAGCTTTGCCGCCAAATTTGGAAATTTTGAGTTTTTGCCGACTGCGGCGCCCATTTCCGCAGTGCACGGGGTTAACGCAAACAGAATACGATAAATGTGGGGTTACGCTATGTTTTAACAATGGAAATAATTGTTTTTAAAAACTTACACTTAAATTAAGTGCAAACTTTTTCCCACCCTTCTGCTATTTTCTTGATTTTAGTATTTGTACAATATAAGCTGGCCGAAACCATTTTATAATGCTTGTTGCAACGTTTGTCTAACTGTGGCGAAAAATTCTAAGAATTGCTGCTATTAGTTAGACTGTCGCAATGCCTCTTTCCTTATGAAATGCAAACGAATATGTCGCGACTTCAGTTGGTACTAATCTTTTATTGAGAATCCATGGGTTTTTACTCCTGTACCCATAAAATGGGTAAAAAGGGGGTAGTACATCTGTGCAAATGTATGTAACAGACAGAAGGAGACATCTCCGACCCTATAAAGTATATATATTCTGATCATATCAAAAGAGATTTCGATTTGGCCATGTCCGTCTGTCTGTCCGTCTGTCCGTCTGTCCGTATGAACGCGTCGATCTCAGCAACTACAAGAGCTAGAGACACCAAATTTGAAATGTAGGTTCCTGTATAGCATACGCAGATCAAGTTTGTTTCATATTTCAGATATCTCCCCCGTTTCCCCGCAATCGATTAAACCGTTTTACAGTAACAATTTTCAAGATATAGCTTTAAGATTTGGCATGTACAATACTTGAGTCTCTCTTAATCTACTGTCCAAATTTCAAGTCGATCGGATAATAAACACGGAAGTTATTCACGAAAGAAGATTCAGTAATGCAGCGAGAGGGGGAAGAAGAAGCACATCCACTTTTGCCGCCTGTGTGCGTGCGTCTTTGTGTATGTGTGTGTGTATGGGTAAGTGAGGACTTAGATGTGATTGGATGTTTTAGACCTGGGTACAGGGAGTTTCGTAGTCGGGTATACTCGACTATAGCATTCTTACTTGTTATGCCTTATTTTGTGGATTCTATTAATCGTGTGAGTAAACAGAATAAATATTTTTGTCCTTACTTACTAAATATTACATGTGATTCTTAGTCTAAATTGGTCCCCTTTTATCCAACTCGAACACCCTCATGTGCATTATCCCTTTTTACCTAGACCGTTTTCAAGTGGTTTGGACAAGCGAGGATGCATGTGTATATTTATGACTTGGTTTTTGGGTGTGCTTCTTGAGGGTTGCGAGGGTTGTATGTTTAGTTTCTAAACAGTATTATTCTTCCAACTTCATCAAAAATATTTGAAGGGACTACGCCCACCTGGTGCCACGATCGGGAAATGGAGATCAAAGTCAAATGAGTGAGATTATTTGTTAAGTTAGAACGGCTTCAAAGTCAGTGCTATAGCCCTACACAACAAATCATTAAGCATGAACTATTTAGGGAAGTCTTAAGGTTGACGAAAGTAGACAAATTCAACATAATGCACTTTAATCTAAATATCTCGACGGGTAACGCTAGCTTTTTACCAGCTAGAAGAAGTGTCTTGATTAGTTGATTTTAGAAAATATGACTAATACAGAGAAAGAAAACCAAGCAAATGTTATGCGTGATCGCATAAGTTATGCGGAACTAATCAAAAGCTCTAACCTTGAAAAAATATTCATAAGGATTATGGGTACTTACAGACAGGCTTCGTTGATTATCGATAAGACTTGTAATATTTATGGAAGTAATGCATAATAAATATGTAAAGCGCAAAACAATCCAGACTCAAATTGTAACCTGAAAAGCATATAAATTACTTAAATTATCGGGTAGCAAGTAATGCTGGTGAACGCGACCTCTAAGCGATTTGTTATCAGCATTGTCCAAATGATACAATACATCAAGTTCAAGCCCAGCAAGCTCAAAATACGAATCGCTGAGAGCAACTCAGCGACTCTACTTGGTTTCGGTTTCAAAACCACTCGCAGAATTAAGTGCTTGTTACTGATGTCGCAATTTAAACACTAAACAAGTGTCAACACTCTGCGTACACATGCGATTTTTTATTGGCGACAATTTGTTTCCCCACCAAAAACAGGAAAGCCGACAAACGATCGATGACGAAATTATAGCCCCAACTGCATCTGTTCTCTCTTCTCAGCTCTTTTGGCCCACTGACCGGCCAGCTGTTGGTGGTGCATGTGGTGCATGTGCGACATCGATGCCGTTGCGAAATTTTCCAAGCCGCCGCTCAAATCAAGTTTTCCGCAAACGGCTTCAACGAAAGTGAAGTGCAATATATAAAAATTGTAAAATGTTTTTCGCGCGTTTCATTCAGTTTTCATTCACAGCTTGCTGGAAGTAGTCGTGTAAACTGCTTGGAAAACAGCTTAAGCGATAGTTTAAATAGTTCCTGATAATGACCAAGATGAGGGAACTTCTAGGGCGCATTGTGCTTCTGGCATTGGCCATTCGCGTAGTTCGCAGCGATGATGGTTTTTTGACTGAGCCGCGTAAGTGTCAAGTAATGGAGTAATGGAGGGGTATACTTAGTTATCAAGTTGATCTGGTAAAGGCCCAATTAGAGACAATCGAGTAATCGTAGCAATAATAACGGATATGGAGTGTTTAATCTAATTGCTGTGTTTAATCCTTATTCGTTTAAATTCTTAACACAATACACTTATTGGCCATTGCAATTAAAAACCGGCACGCAACAGTAACTAACCCACTTAACGGTTATTGCCAAATGTTGCACCACTAAACCGGATTTGTTTCTCTGCATTTATGTGTGGCTTTTTATTTTGAAATTGAATCCAAACGAACTCAAAAAACAAATTCTAATCGAACCGCAGCAGATTATATTAAAGAATGTAAGATAGCTGATAAGAATTTCGTCAACTGTTCCACGCAAAGCATTCAGCAGCTGTTCGATAAACTAAATGACGGTGAGTCCATAGACTTAACAGACTTAACACATAGTGATAATCATATATCCAATACGTATTATAGGCATACCAGGTCTGACAAGCATCAAAAGCTTTGATCCATTCCATTTGAACCGCATCAGGATATCCCAGGGCAACAGCAATGCGATTAATCTGAAAGTCGAGCTGTCCAATATAAAAATCATTGGATTCGGTCATACCAAAGTTCTGGAGAGTCTGTGAGTGGGCTTCGTTGGGCCGATTGACCAAATACCAATATTTTTCCTTGTTTCTGTCCGACAGTGTGTTCAAAAAGGATTACAGCTGGAAGACAACATTCACATTGCCGGTGATGAAACTTCAAGGCGATTACAGCTTATTTGGGCGCATTCTGCTCATACCGCTAAATGGGCGTGGTCAGGTATTTCTAGATGCAGGTGAGCTTTACCTACCAAAACTACCGACAGTCAATGCAGTCAGTCCTTTGGGTTCTCTATGCAGAAAACATGACCGTTACCATGCATACAAAGACGCGCCTTTACTCAAAGGGCGGCTTCACCTTCTACAATGTGACCACCTGCCGCGTGGACTTCAAAATGGATGGCCTGAAGTCCTATTTCTCTAATCTCTTCAATGGCAATAAGCAACTAGGTAAATAACCGGGTTTTCTTGCTTCCCTACTTATCGTTTAACTCTCTGCAGAAGACAGCACCAACAAATTCTTCAATGACAATTGGCGCATGCTGGCCGATGCTCTGTACACGGTGATCACACAGACCATCGAGGATATTCTGCTCGATGTATTGAGGAAGATATTCCACTTTATACCAGCGAACTACTTTGTTGGCGACATTCCCACGCCGGAGCAACTCTATGGCAAAATAAAGTCGAAACCAAAATAAAATTCATCCGGAAATAGATAATTATCGGTTTCGGCTAGCCAAATAAAAGTTACTCAACTTGCTTTCAAAAGTTTTTAACATAATAGTTAAAGAGAAAAGCCCTTCCCTATCATAAATAAAAGTATGTCCAAATTATTCATATTTTTCTTTAAGCGGCTTACATTTTAAAACACATTGAAAAGGTTCATAATTTACTTTGATATCGAAGAACACGAAAGAACGGCTATCTTCTTGCGAAGCTTTATAAGTACCATTGCAGCAATGTTTTTTATACAAAGACTCAATTTTCGTTCGATTACTCCTATAGAAGCTATATAGTAATGTGGTCCGATTTCGATCAAATTATAGTAAGCCATATGAAGTATTATGACTAAATTTGATCAAATTGTATAAGCTCTCCAGAGACTCGTTTTGGGTGAGTTTGTTGAGGATGTCTTCATAAGCAAAAAAGGTTTTTCGCATAACACCTAGTTTCGAACGATCATTCCAATGGTAGCTATATGTTACAGTGGTCCGATCAGGCGGTTCCGACGTATGTACCTTCTGAGATATGTAAAACTGAGAGACTAGTTTGCATAGAAACAGACGGACAGACGGACATCGCTATATCGACTCGGTTATTGATGCTGATCATGAATATATATCCTCTGTCGCGTCGGAAACGTCTCCATCAATGCATTACACATTTTGTTACAAAATTATATTACCCTCTGCTTGGGTATAAACAAGTAAGAATGCTTTAGTCGACTATACCCAACTACGAAACTCCCTGTACCCAGGTGAAAAGTTTCCAACCGCATCTTCGTACACTTACACATACACACCCGCATACACTAATACGCACACGCACAAACCATATGGCTTATAGCGCAAGCCAGGCATTTTAAGTTGTGACTGTGCTTCTTCTTCCCCCCGTGCTGAAGCACTGAATCTTCTTTCGTGAATAACTTCCGTGTTTATAATCCGATCAACTTGAAATTTGAACAGTAGATTAAGAGTGACCCAAGTATAGTACATACTAAATCCCAAAGCTATATCTTGAAAACTGTGACTGTAAAATGGTTTTTCTCGCATAGCGGGGGAATGTGGGAAATATCTCAAATCTAAAATAAATTTGACCTGCTCCCGCTATACACGAACCTACATTCCAAATTTGGTGTCTCTAGCTCTTATAGTTGCGTTCATACATACGGACGGACAGACGGACGGACGGACAGACGGACAGACGGACAAACAGACGGACATGGCCAAATCGAAATCTCTTTTGATACTGATCGAGAATATATATACTTTATAGGGTCGAAGATCTCCTTCTGCCTGTTACATACATTTGCACAGATTTAGTACCACCCTTTTACCCATTTTATGGGTACAGGGAGTACAAATATTGTGGTAACAAAATATTAGAAGAAATCAAAGTAGGTCTTGCAATCGATTTTTTTAGTAGTCTGTGTCAGCTTGTGTAGTGTTCAGTTTAATTGTGATAATTGAACAAGTGACATCAAAAGTTTTTGGCTCCTGAAAAATTCTCATAATTTTGTGCACTTTTAATAATATCAGCATTAAAATGAATTCCTGGTAAGTTCAGCCCATAAAAACAAATCAAAGTAGGCTTTGCAAACGCTTGTGTAGGGTTCATAATAATTGTGACAATTTGAACAACTGACAGAGGTTTTGGTTCCTGAAAAGATAAATTAATTTTATAAACATTTAATAATATAGATATGAGAATGAGTAGCTGGTAAGTTTTGCCTTTCTTACTATGAGTAAAGTATGGCGTTTTAAAAAAGATTGTTCAAGCTGTGTCAGCTTAGCAGAGTATTCATTTTAATTTGATATTCGGCAAGTGATAGCTTCTGAACAATTATATTAATTTTGTACACATTAAAATGAATTACCACCTGTGAGTGCATAATCGATGGTCTTTTTTCACCAGGCTACGTTATTCATTGTTCGAGACTTTGCGCTCCAAGCGACACTCTGACTGCAAGTTCGTGATCATTACACCAACAGGCAATAAGGTGTTTGAGGGCCACAAGCTGATCTTCAGCCTCGCCTCAGAGGTGTTTGATCGCATGCTCTATGGCGACTTCAAGGAGTCCACCACCGGGGAGGTGGAGTTGACTGATGTCGAGCCAGGGGTGTTTGAAAAATTCCAGGAATACTTGTACAGCTATGAATCCTCTAAGCTAATAGCCTACGACTTTAACACACTCCTGAAGCTGCTGGAGTTCGGCAATAAGTACATGGTGGAGTCCATCAAGGAGGATTGTGTGCTGCAGTTGCTGTATCTCAAGGACAAATGCGGTACGGATGAACTTTTGCATCTGTTTCAGTGCGCGCACACGCTCAAAATCTCAAGATTGATCGAGAAGGTCTCCCTGGACATTCAAAAAAACGCAAAGAAGATAGTCAATTACTCTGCCATTTGCGAGTTCAGCGGCGACATGTTTAAGCGCTTTATTAATATTGTCAAGGGAAATCTCTCTGAGGCGAAGCTATTTAATTTGATTGAAGTTTATATAAAATCTCACGGCCTGGATAAGGCCTCTACGAGTTCAGATAATACCTCAGAAAAAGACATAGATTCAAGCAGTAAATTGATTGCTGAACTACTTGTAGTAATAGACTTTACCCAGTTCACTTCCAAAGAGTTCTACTTTGGGCCCGGCAAATCGAGTCTGCTTTCAGTGGAAGAGAAGTACGAGTATCTCTACAACATTGCAAAGGACTGTCCTAAGCCTAAAACTGCGAAATTCAGGAGTAATTATGAGCTGACGGATGAAGATTCGGACTCTGAATCGTCCGATGATGATGAAGGCAATTAAAAATACTTTACTCTCGTCTTTATAATCGCCAGTAAAAATAATCAAATTTATTATACGATCACTGCATACACAAACATATCAAAATAATATTGCATTAAACTGTATTAAAATCAAATAATAATTATCAAATTGTTATTAATAATACCAATATGGGTATAAAAACAAGTTCGAAAAGGTAAAAACGCACTAGGTGCTGAACAAGAAGATTTGGCTGGTGGTATGAGTATCTTAAATTGGAGATTATCTGCAACATGGTCAGCTGTAACTTCTGATCCTATTCCACCCTGGAACAAAACCAACCCATAAACATATTTCCATTTAACTAAAGGTGAGTATGTCTTACATTTATACATAGGTAATAACCGTATTTTAGATTTACAATTACCATTACATTTATAACTGCAGAAAAACCATTTTAACTGCATTTGAGAAAATTGAGCCATAAACATGAAAAACCAAATATAGCGGAAAGAAGTTCTGACTGCCGGGGGTCGCTGTGGTTAACCGCAAATACGGCAAAGCTAAAGCCGTGTGTTTAAATTAATTGCCGCAAACCAGACCCAAACCCAAAATTAATTTATATTATTTTTTTGGCGCATTGGCTTTTTGAAGTCTGCCAATAATTTGCAAATGCAGCGGCTGCTGATGTTGTTACTGTACTGTTGTTGTTTTTAATTTTCCCGCACCGCAATTAAAACGTTTGACGCAGTGGCAACCATTACAAATGTCCGGCAATTAGTTTAAATTTAATGTGCAGTTCGTTTTTTGACATGCCTCCATTCGCATATTGTAGCATATGCATAGTTACAGCATTTTGCGGTTACTCTGCGCCATTTTTTAGGATCTGAATGCCAAAGCGACAAATCCTGTGCGTGATTGCAATAAATTCGGAGACTCCTGCAGCGAGTCAGACTCCCAAATGCAGTTGCACACAAGGTAAACAACGAGATACAAAATGACAGACTGTGGAAAATGGCACGCGGACAAAAACCAAAGACAAACAAGTGGAAAAACTATTTTTGGCACACTCAAATTTGAATACACTTTCTACAGCATCTAAGGTGCAGTTAATTGCTTTTTATTGAGACTTTAAATCAGTATTTCTGTGGTGTCACGGAAATCTTTGGGATTTCTTAATATAATCAGAGGTATAACGAAAGCTCTTTTAATGTATCTCGACCTTTTTTTAAACAAATTATAATTACAAACTTCAAAAAAACAAGATTGGAATGGTTTCAAAACTCTAGCATTTAATCAATTGAGTTCTTCGACTAATCTGTTATTAATTTTTCATTTTGCAAAACTTCCTCTTCTGTTATTGGAGTAGAAGTAGAGATTCCATCTACAGCATGTTTAAATATTCGTATAGCGGATATACTAAAAATATCTAATAATAAATAAACAAGTAAGAATGCTATAGTCGAGTATACCCGACTACGTAACTCCCTGTACCCAGGTCTAAAACATTCAATCACTTCTACGTCCATTTTGCACATACATACACACATACACAAAGACGCACAGACACACTGGCGGCAAAAGCGACAGCGCAAGCGAGGCAATTTAATTGGTGGCTGTGCTTCTTCTTCCCTCCTCTCGCTGCATCACTGAATCTTCTTTCGTAAATAACTTCCGTGTTTATTATCCGATCGACTGGAAATTTGGACAGTATATTAAGAGAGACTAAAGTATTGTACATGCCAAATCTAAAAGCTATATCTTGAAAATTGTTACTGTAAAACGGTTTTAATCGATTTGCGGGGGAACGGGGGAGATATCTGAAATATGAAACAAACTTGATCTGCGTATGGTATACAGGAACCTACATTTCAAATTTGGTGTCTCTAGCTCTTGTAGTTGCTGAGATCGACGCGTTCATACGGACAGACGGACAGACGGACAGACGGACAGACGGACAGACAGACGGACATGGCCAAATCGAAATCTCTTTTGATACTGATCAAGAATATATATACTTTATAGGGTCGGAGATGTCTCCTTCTGTCTGTTACATACATTTGCACAGATGTAATACCCCTTTTTACCCATTTTATGGGTACAGGGAGTAAAAATAGCTTAATAAAAATGTATAGTCGGTATACAGGTCCTCTAATTGTATCTATCTGAACAATTGTCTCGGTAACAAGCTTCATAAGAGAACTGCAACACCCATAGATTTGAGTATTTTACATGAGATAGTAGATGGATTTACGGAACCTGTGTGTTTTTGTCAGTGTGTCGAGGCAGGCAGCTTCTGTGGAAAGTATTTCAATATTCGCAGCCAATGTTGTTCAATATTTACCGAGCCTACACCCCGGGTTCCCTCCATTTTGGACAACGTGCCCTGATAGTTTTTTGACACCGCAGCCTAAAAGTAGGCAATGCTTCTTTAAAGGCACCGCTCAATTGTATGCTTCAGCTTTTATTTCGTGAGAAAAGTTTTACTCAGATTGCGTAAATTGTTCTGGTCCCTTTGCCACTTCCTCCCTCTTGGCAGGGACAGCGGAAGTGGCCAGCATGTCCTTTGTATGCTGGCTGGCCATGTTGTCTATTTGCTTAATGCTATTTTTGGCTTTCTGGGACCATTTTGTCAGATGTTTTGTGCTGGCCTTTTGTTTTGCTTGCCAGTTCAGTTTTTCTGTTTCTTACACCCTGTAGTCACAATATTGTCAAAAAAGGGTATTCTATATAAAGCAAGCGAGTCAATCCTGTTTATATGAATGTGGTCATGTTAAAGGCCAAAATATTAGTTTAAGGTATCTCCCAGTTGCGTTCCCAAGTAGTGCATTATTACTTGTTTATTTTGTTTGATTTAAAGTCAGTCAGCACAAACTTGGAAAATTCAACATCTTGTCTTCCCCTGAGGCTTTCTTGTGGTTGCGAAATATTTTGGCTACTGTTTCAGCTTTAGCAATGAAAAATTTAAAAAAGTTGGCAACAGAAAATTGAAAAGTCTCAACTCAGTTGTTTTCATCATCAAATTCACAATATCCGGAAAATTCTTCGCCATTCCACAAACACAACTCTAATTAGATCAGCGCCCACTTTGAGGCATGTCCATAAATTAAATATTTAATTATTATGTCCACTCAGCGTTATTGGCCAATTAATTATAAAATAATTTCAAATTAAATGATGTCATTGCAAATATTACGCTCATTTTTGTGGATTAAAAAAACACAACTGTCTGGTGTTAAAAATGTGCCATAAAAGTGCATGAACTTTAAAGCCCAAATAATAAAAATTTATGGCCAAATAATTGCAATCTCATTAGGACACACCCGAAACCAGAACATGTACATGACACCAGTGCAATCCCAGGCAATTTGTTGGGCCCAGCACCATTTGGGGATGCGTAAATATAAATATCCGCATTTTGTAAAATATTTAACAATAATTGAGCGTAAAATAATCGCACGAAATGTGCCAGCCATCGATAAGGTCCTGGCGTGGCGTGCAACTCCCAACTGCTCCCAGTTGCAATGCGCGTTAATTGCAGCGATTCTGTTGCTGCTGCTGCTGCCCCTCTGCGTCGCCACGCACATGGACAAGGATTGCGGCGACAATTGTAATTAAATAGACACCACACATGGCTGACGCTTCTGTCCTCTGGATATACGAGTATGTATCTACATATGTACACAGCAATCGACGGCAGCGGCAGTTGGGCAGGGAAGGGAAGCTGCAATGAAGCTCAATGAGATACTTATGCAGTCTTGTGGCTCCACTGTTTACGTAACAGTGGAATTAAAACACAAGATTTTGAAAAATAAAATTAGAGTAAAACAAACATTTAAAATTGTAATAGTTTTCTTTAAAAAATTTTATACTTAAATAAGCAATTGTAAGTATTGAAAAGATATATCAAAAAATATGTAATAATAATTATAAATTATTCTAAGCTTTTTAATTTGCAGCTCTGGTTTTTAAAACCAAGTGTGAAGCAAAAAATACTTTTTAACTTTATTAATAATATTTCGCAAGCTACAATTGACATTTAATTCTGTTTATGATTCTTAATCAGTCTTTCCATTAAGTTTATTATTTTAATTAATTCAAATTATTTTAGCTAATTCAAATTAAGTGCAGAAAATAGACTTAAATGTATGTATTCCGCAATAATTTTAAATGATTTTACAGGTTTTGACTTTCCGAAATTCATAAAAACGAGACATTTTGTTTTAATTAACGCATGCATAAACGCATATTTTTTTAAAAATTTATTCCCAAATTATAGAAATAAGAACATTTTATTTAACAAAATATATATTATTATGCCACCACTGAGATTCGAACCTACGAGGTGCCGCTTTTGCCGTTGAACGCAGCTAAGCAATTTGCCAAATTGGTTCCACACAGCAGAGTGGCGCAGTGGAAGCGTGCTGGGCCCATAACCCAGAGGTCCGAGGATCGAAACCTTGCTCTGCTAACATTGTTGGGTTACTACTATAGTGAGTAGCTTTTTATTTTTTCTAATTAACAAGCCGATTACAACGCTATATATTTATATTCAATTGCAATTCATGCTGAAACCGTAAGGAAATATTTGAATTTAGCATGTTATAAAATTCATTTTAGCGCAGACTCCACACAAATAATTTTTTTTCTTATAAAACCTTAATAAATTACAATTTTTCTTATTTTAGGTACTTTTTAATATTTTTTGTACGTGTATTTTTAAACATGTAAATGTTCATCCCTACTTTGGATATTTCAGTCATATTTAGTTCCAAAATTATGCCAGCACCTAAAAGAATGCTACACATTCCTAAACATTCGATTCCATTCCATACAAAAGCAAACTTTTGAATTTTGTTGAATTAAATATAGTAGTTGCAGCATATTTGATGTTGAAAAAAACCTTTAAACATATCAAATGTACAAAAAAAAATATATTAATATCTCACAGCATCGCTGAGATTCGAACTCGATATCTACCGACTTCGTTGATTGTACTTGAGATAAGCGATTTGTCAGCCGCTTGACAACCAGCAGAGTGGCGCAGTGGAAGCGTGCTGGGCCCATAACCCAGAGGTCCGAGGATCGAAACCTTGCTCTGCTATGGCAACTGTTGAAGTGTAACAGATTTTTTTTATTTTTATACCACTGCACATTGGCAACGTGGCTTTTATCTCATTTAAAATACAAGTTTTGTTCATTTATTTGAAGTAATTGAGTTGTTGCTGGCATTCATTTGCATACGTATTCGCGCACATATGTATATGCGCGCATACTTAAATCTTTTGGTGTCATTTGAACAGGCATATTTGCAATAAGCTTGCATAGTATTTACGGCAACCAGAGAGCTGCGGAGGGAGCTTTTAATAAGTAAGCAGCACTTCGTGTTTTAAAATTGGTCTATGAGGCGTCAACATTATTAAAAATGACCAACAACGGCCTGATGAGCCGTTTCACCACATTGTTTAATCGATGCACTTAAAACAAATGGTAAATTATTGCCATTGTTATTTTAGCCATAACATGTCATTAAATTGTTTACCGCATGTGTAGAACATTAGCGTTTATCTGGTCACGAATCTGGATGTACACATAGGTACTTATGTATGAAGCGAGCGAGGAATTCTTTCAAAATTCAGCGATTATTACAATAAGGTATCTTCAATTTGTTTGCCTAATTTGTTGACAGTAGCCCAAACAAACAGAATGCAGATTCAATCTTAGAAAGAAAAGGCAAACAATCAGCTATGGCCATGAAAAAAACCCCATCGTAATAAGAATTTTACCAACTTCCGCTCAATGCCAACTAAGCTAAGGACAACCGCCAGCGGCAGTCGCGTCATTTTACAAGATTTTATTTACACCTACTGTGAAAATGTTTACACTTCAACAGACAGCGGCAATAAGCGCAGGACGTAGCTAAAGTTGCTCCTGCCGCTGAAATGAGCAATATGTAAACCTCCAGGACGCCTTAGGCAGCGCCCCAAGACAATTGAAAGTGGATTTCCGGCTTAAAAAATTGCTCAAAATGTAGAAGGGACCGAAGACGACCCAAAGCAGACAAATGCTAAAAACTCATAAAACCAACTAGGAGGTGTCGAAAAAATGCTAACGGCCTGCATAATACGCAGGTGTGGAGAGGGGGAAATAGGACTGCGACTAGGTCCTGGTACTCAGGCTTGTCATACCGTAAATTTATGTAAAAATTTGTAGCAATTGCAATAAGTTCGGCGCCCAGCAGCAACGTTCAGTGGAGGATTGGGCAATTTGTGTGCAGGAACAAATAAATTTTTCGATTCTGGGCGAATTTTATGCGCATTTTAAACATAAGAGGGGCGAATGCTTTAGGCAATGTCAGCTTATGATGTCTTTAATACAATGGCTTATATAACGTGAATAGTTGTCTTCAAAGTTATAGAGGGAGGTGCAATGAAGTACAACTTAATTTACTTAAATACGAGCATATTTTAAATGCAAAATGGCATTAAAAACTTTACCAAAAACTGATTACAGTTGCTCCACAAGTATTTGCAAAGCACTCCATGGGTCTGATTGTGAGTCTGTTGCCAGTGCCAAGCCAATAATGTACAGAACATCTTAAGAAATAAACAGAGTATGATGTGAGTCTGTGCCACCCAGCCCCACCCAGAAGTCTATTCCAGCCTGCTGCCCTCTCAAGGCAAAGACTGTCAAAATTAGCTCTCAGCTGGCAACGCCTCAAAGTGCAAATATTGAGCCAAGTCAAAAACTGCCTGGGTCTCAGCCTGCCGCCTTTTGACTGCTACCAAGGATCTCCAGGACTCTCTCTTTCCCACTCAAGCAGTTGGCAGACAACATTTCGTTTCATTTCATCAAAAATTTCAACTCGCTTATTTCGTAGTCGAAATTTTTCTCACTGCCGACTGTTATTTTTGGCAATTTGTTTGTTTGCCAATTGTCTGCCGGTTATGCTTTATCCTTTTTGTTGGCCAGGCTGATTTAATAAGATTTCATTCTCAAGCTGTCTTTTTATGGCAATTAACATAATTTTTGTAAGTGGATTTTCATAGTTGAGCGAATTGCGATCCGAAAACTTTAAATTCGCTTGCGCTTAAGAGAAACTTCGCAATGCCATTGAACTCGCCAATTTAATCAAAATTCGTGCGCTATTCATAGCCCAACGACAAGACATCTATAGAGACCGAGTTTGGCCAAAAACCGAGCTAACACCCTTTCGCCTTTCTTTTTGCTCTTGCCGCCCCAGGGCATTTGCATTTGCCAGCACTTCAATTGTGTGACAAAAATTATTATGCCAACTTCATATGCCGAGCGATTGCGATTTCGACTGCAGATACAATCTGCTAAACCTTGAGCAAAAAAAAAAATGCCAAAAACTTGAGGAGTATGCAAATTGAAAGCCCGGAGCAGTGCTAACCCACAGACAGAACCAAGCGCAAATGCCGCTTCGTTTTCGAGGTTAAGGTCTAGAGCACCAGAATCGTATTCCATTAAAATGTAAGAGCTGTCACCAAAACTAATGTGAACGAGAAAGAACAGCTATCATATATACTACATACTCTTGCAGATCGTTTTTTGCTATGAGAGCGCAATTTTCAACGGATTGTGTTTTGCGAATCAATGGCCCGATGTTGAAAAATGTATTATCAACATTACGAAACTTAGAATTATAGAGTTTGGTTGCGATATCTTGAAAAGAACAAAGTTTTTCATGCAACAGGTCAGGATATCGTCCTGAACAAAGTGTGTAATAAAACAACTCAATTTTCGTCCGAACGTTCTTATGTTAGCTATATTATGTGGTGATCCGTTCTTTTAGCTGGTTCCGATTTATATACTGCCTGCAACAAAAAATAGCATCTTTCCAAAGTTGTATGAAAATAGCTCAAAAACTTTCCTTTGAAATAGACAGACTGACTACACCGACTCGACTATTGATGTTGACCAAGAATATATATATTTAGCGGGATCGGAAAAGTCTCCTTGAATACGTTACAAAGTTTGTGACTAAATTATGATACCCTCTGGAAGAGTAAAATAAATTCATATTGCTTGGACTTTGCCGCACCAACCTGCGATAAATTGCGATATAAGTATAATCATAAAGAACTATCAAAAATTACCAATACGTGTTAATAATAGTTCAATAACCCTATCATAACTAGGCGTGGCTGATTGGCAAGCATAATTTCAAAGTTACTTGCATCGATTTCATGACTTCTGTCTCTCAATCTCTCTTCCAGTCACGTGCCTCAACACTTGAATTTCTCATGCCAATCAAATCCTCGAATTAGCATGTCTAACCCACATTTTGTATTTATTTTATTCGACTTGCTTAGAAATGAATTTCAATTGGATCTTCTCATTGATCCGGATGCTCAAAATGTTTAACATTATTTTGGTTCCATTGCTGATCTGCTTTTGTTCTGCCGCACATAATTTATACTTGGGATTTACCAGTGGAACCGTATTTATTCGCAATTTATAGACGGATTTCAGAGTTTTGTATTTATTTGGTTTCTCAGCTGAGTCATTAAATGGAGGCAAGCCGTCGCTCGTATGTGAAGGGAATACAATGATCAAAGAAGCTCAAACTGCTCCACTTTTGACGCTGCTTTTGAGTACTTTTATTTACATATATTTCAATTTATTCAGCGAGTCTCTGATAATACTATCGTGCTAAAAATTATTATCAATTAATAGATTTATGACCTTACAATAACAATTACAGTCAATTGCATTAAATGTTCATCGGCAGATATATTTTTCAACATTCTCCGAAGGTTTTCGGTTATAAAAAAATGCGAAACGGTAAGCTCACCAAATAAATTTAATAAAAGTCAATGAAATGACAATAATTGAAATGCAAACTGTACAGAAAAAAGGAATATAAATGAATAAACCAAAGAAAGAAAAAAATTAACATTTTTATGTAACAAATTCAATTTGGACAATTCAAGCGAAACACAAATGGCATAAAATTGGCTTGCTGACCAGCCGTTGACGGAAGGACATTGAAACAGGTGTGAAAAAAAACAGTAAGGTAGAGATATCTTCAGAATGCCGAAGATCAAATACCCTTGCAAATTACTAAAATTGCTGTTAAGAAACATACGATATGTATGGTATTCAAAACTAAATTAATATCTTCTCAACCAGTAGAGATATATGCTTAATTAATCAACTTAATCATATTTTATTTTTATTTATTTATTTGATATTTCCTAGTGCTACAATCTATTGCTTATAAGTCACTAGTCACTATAATTATACCAAAATTGTTTAGAAATGAATTATACATTTAATCAAATAGATAATACATTTGTTAATTTATACATATTACTTTTATTAAAATTATTATAGATTAAATTGAATTATACATATTTTGTTGAGTAATTATTAATTTGTGGATATTCATGGCTTCATTGCCATGAAGCAATACAATAATAATTAATAAAAATTCAACTATTTAATTAAATAAATAAAAAATCCATAAAAAATTGGAATTCCTTCCTATCTTTGCTATGGATACATTTTGCGTATATATATATCTATTGGTTCGATTTTGATCAATTTTGGAAAAGGAAATATAAAAGTATATAATAGAATTTGACATTTGTAAGTTTGTTAGAAATCAAGCGTTGGATTCGCATGGGTTTGAACCCGGAATTCTATATATTTTACTATATACATGTGTACTTTTCTGCAGCTGAAAAAACTCTTTTCAATATGTGACTGTTTTGGTGACAAAATGAACATGCCCTCTCAAAGGGTATGAAAAACGTGATATTTTGATAGGCTTTAAAAATAGAGCAGGGACGGCCATGGGATAGAGAATGGAACAAAGACAAATGCCGCTAGTCCATTATTCAAGTAATGCTCCGACGTGAACTTTGCAACAATTAAGAGAAGCCCCAAAAAAATAAGTACTGATATATAATGTGTATGCGAATACATACTTAAGAATTCGCACTTTTCTAACTTATTGCAATTATCAAGTGCTTTTTGTGGAGGCCTTTGCGACGATTTATGGCCGTCTTGATTGGAGTTAAGTTAGATAAATTTATATGTGGGTAGGAGTAGTTTATTTATTTTTTGCTCTGTCAGCTGCTGCTGACTCACGAGACTCAACCGAGACATTACTGCTGTCAACGACTCTTGGCTTAAACGATGTGCAGTGCATCCTTAATTACAGAAAGCGGAGAACTAAGTCTAGAGACCCTTTCCGTACCCCTTCATCAAAACATTCCGCACTCTTGTTGGTTGTGTTTGTTCTGGGATAAATTCTGGAATTGCAAAGAAAGAACAGCACTTAACTATTTGCAAGTTTTTATTGTCTTTGGAAAGATGTTCGGAAAACTTCACTAGCTTTTGTTTATATCTTGTTTGTAGGCACCATTACGTGGCTTGCTTAACAAATTCCATTCCAGTCATGGGTAATGAGATGCCAAAAGATCGGGTTCTTGTAAAGTGCATCAATGAGTTATGCAGGCATTATTTAATGGGGGATTTGCTCAGCTTTAGCCAGCCTAAGCAACAGTAGCCGAAACATCTTCAAACACGCGCAAACCCCTAATTTATGCCCCTAACGATATCAGTCCCAAACACATGCCATGCAACAGTCGCTCTAAATCATTGTCGTCTGTTTCTCATCGGGGTACATCAACTAACGTCTTGGCCCCCGTTCCAGCCAACATCTTTGGACAGTATTTGGTCGTCCGTTGCCATTATCAGCGTCATCAATTCGCTGCCTGCAGACAGGTTGTCACCGTCGGGTAAACATGCGAATTTCGCAGTCGAGCAGGCAAACACGTGACGATGACTCTGGCTCTGACTGGGGCTCTGCTGATGAGCAGAGCCAGCAGAGGACTATCCAATGACGATGACGACGTCGCCTTATAGCCGACAATGACGTCAATTGTGCGACAAAAGGCATTTTGCATACTAAAATCAGACAAACAGTGCAGGAGACAGAGAAGGGAGAGAAAAGCGTGGAGAGCGGAGAACACAGACATTACCCGCATATTGTACGAGGACTATAATTTAGATTGAAGACTGAAGTGTTGACAAATTTATAACATTTAAGACACGTTTATTGACACATCAAATATATAGAAACATATATGTGTGAATTTATAATAATTTGGCTCAGCCCATACTAAACATTTTTAGATTGTTGAAACCCTTGGACTTATCAATGCGTCCATACATCGAACCCTCAAAGATCTTTTCATTTTTGGGCTTGGTGAACAGCATGGTGAACTTGAATTTAGTTTCTGGCAAAAAGCTGGGCAACAATTCTTCATCCACTTTATACTCCTGCAGAGTGTAGGTGCCCTTCGGTATGGGGCATTCCTTGAACAGTTTTCCATATCGCATCACATCCTGATAAATCATGCGTGCCAACGGATCTGCGGAACTATCTTTCATCATCTTGCAAAAGTTCAGTGACCTGGTGATGAAGCTCGAATAGTTGCCCGACTGTGTCTCCAGAGCAAAGTTTGCTGTTAGATCTACATCGTCCAGGACCTCTAAGGTGTTAAGAACGGCATTAAGAGTGCTCTCAGTTTTGTTATGTATTTCTGCTTTGACCTCCACATATTTAGGATTACCATCGAACTCAATGCGCGTATAGATAATCTTGAAAGAGCGCTGAAATCGAAATCAATTATTCAACATTTTATATAGAAATTCTCATATTCTTTCGTGGAAATATTACATTCCCAGCTCATCCTTTGCTCTCTGAACTCACCCATCCCATTGACACGGGGCATCTTAGTAGAAGCATGAATGCCAGGATATAGAAACTTTTTAATAGCACTGCTCGCATCTTCGTTCAATTATTCACTGCCATTTTTTCAATTAGGCAGTAGTTATATTATAACACATATTGAAGGTCAAGCATCAATGGAGCACAAACTGTTTTGGACATTAGTAAAGCTGATCGAATCGCACAATGTCATGGCAAATTTAGTCAGTTAAATGTTGTTTGGAAATTTAAAACATTTGAAAATCATTCAAGCGTTGTATTTTAGCCCAATTTTCGATATCATCGAATCAAAATTATTTCGGCAATTTGGTGATCGTTCCCTGGCACTATAAATAGCAAGGGACCTATTGAGAACTGACATCATACGAATACATCATGTGGTTGAATATTCTTGTTTTGATACAAATACTTTTGGCCCTCTGCCAAGGGGCCTTGTCCGAGGTGAGTAATCAACATAATCCTGTATAACTGGCTCTATAAATGATCAACTTGCATTGGGCAGAAAATGATGCGGCCCAAATTCAAGGATACCCAGATCTGGAGCGATGAAAAGATGGTGAGCCACAAAGTCACCTACGACAACTCGGATCCGCACTTGAACTTCTCCATGGAAGTGCACCAGGAACTGCAGGATGTGGATATACACCTGGAGGTGCGCGTAATCAACAAACTGGACCCTTACTACACATCCACTCTAAACACCACCCTAAATATCTGTCGTATCCTGGGCTTTGCCAACAAGTCGCCAGTGGGCCGATTTGTGCACAGTTTCATACGCGAATATGGCAATATAGTGGAAAACTGTCCAATTGCAAAGGTGAGTCGTAGTTCTATATAGTAATGGCCAGCGTACACTCCACTTCCACTCGCCTCTTTTAGGGTAAATACAAAAAAAATCACTTACGATTTGATCGCAAATTACAGGGCACCTACTACATCAACAAGTTCTGGTGGCCCGAGGATCCAACCACGGCCATGCTGCCTGAGCTCGAGTTCGATATTCACTTCCAGGCCCATCATCTGGATGCAAGCAAGAAGCGTACACTTATAATGAACGATCATTTTTCCGGCGAGTTTAATGTACAGGATGTCAATAATCTGAAGCCCGGTATATTCGCAATGCTGCCCAAGACGATCTAAACTGGCTGCCAACCCAGTATCTATACATTTAGCCAGCACGTTCATGTTTCAATGGTATTCTTTAAATTTGTCTATTAGCTTCCCTTCAATGTATCAATGAGCAATATAGTTGCTACTAAGCGCAACCAAAACTAAAGCATTTTTACTGTCACACACTTCTCTTGAGTTTTTGTATATAACTAATTTTGCAATCCCTTGTGTTGTAAGCGCTGTAATTGCCATAGCCGATATTACAGTCAAAGTGTCCGAATGATATATCGTTGAAATTCATACATCTTGCTGTCAGAAGACAGCATCTAAATTCGATAGTTTCTACTAGAATCAAATGTTGCCATAAACCTTTTCTATACTTAGTTGCTCAGAGATCAAATTCTACTTAAGAGGCTTTTTCAAGAAGGTTCTTAAACTGTTCAAGCGATTTTAAAAATACTCTCAGGGATAATACTTCAACGAAATTAACTTCAGATTGTCTAACGCTGACACTCTCTGAATATCCATCAATGTCACTTGTCATTAAATTGTTCATATTTTTCTCAGTATGCGGAATTTGCATATTTTTGCACATTGCACAAATTGAATTAAAATGGGCCGTCAAATGGGCCATCAGAATAGAGACGAAAAATACGAAAAATTAATATTCAATATATTTGCAATGAAATGTTTGTGACTTCTGTCGTGTTTATTGTGCTCCTGTGACAGTTTGCGAATTTTAAAAGCGCTTTCGGCTATTTATACACTGTATCCATACATTTTTTGAAAAGAAGAGTATATTTGGTTAGTGCAAAGTCCATCCGTATGATACGTTCGTATACATCCTCACTTTACAAAGTCTCAATGTCTTATCTACCTCAAATTTAATATGAAGACTACTGATGACATCCTCGACTAATTTTCCAAAACAAAGCTTTTCCACCCTGACCCGCTCTCCAGCAAATGAGTTAAATCTATATCTTATATGATATATAAAATGTGATATGAGAACTTTTGACTATCCCCTTCAATGGTTCGACTGAGAAGAAGTTTTGCCACACTTACTTCCGACCGCACAATGAGTCAAAAGATATCAGACTGAAAACAGAGTATATCACAGTCGGGAACTTGCAACTGCACCGTTCATACTTGTTTTTTACTGCGAGGTGGCAATCGCTTTGATTTCGTGAGCATTTTGTATGATTTATGTGACTGTCGATGGTTTTAAGCTGTGAGTATTGAGCAATTGAATGCTTGGTATTGACGCTGCTAAGCTTATTGAGGAAGCTATAAAATGTCAATAACAATTGTGGAATGCTAAATTGTTACTGTGCAAACATTGACAAATTGAATAGCACTTTTTATTATTTGCAATTTTATTCCAATTTCAATTATTACACATAATGGGCGTCAAGTCAAAAATGAAATCTGCTTCAAGCTCAAAACGGATCAAATACAGTTAACAAGCAAATCATGCCGGCTATAACTTCTGTAATTAAATATGAAGATACGCGTAGAGAATATATTTCTTTATGAATCAACAGATTAAACGATATAATCCAGAGTCAAATATTTCCTTTAATTAGAAAAAACTTTAATCTGCCTATGGTATATGAGAAATGTGTAATATAAATATCTAAATGTCTAAAATTCTATATCTAAATTATATAATATCGATTCGGTTATCAAAACTGACCCAAAATGTAAAAACAAGGTATTAGCTTATTGTTTATTTATTGGTTATTTATACGATATTCGTAACGCAGATTATTGGTTATTTTATAATATTTATGTTTAACTTAAATATTGATGATATTTTTCTAATTAGTGTACATTATTACATATTTATGTATGTAGTAAGTAAGTAATTATTTCCTCAAATTGACCAAAAAATTTACCGCTATTTAAAAAGCCAGACATATTTCAATCAAGTTTTATTTAGTAGACTATTGTTTGTTTTATATGCCGGATGAAAGTGTTCATTAAATGAAATATAACATTTAAATATGAATCCTTCAACACTGCTCTTCATTTTTATATTCTATTATCCATATTTAAGTGTGGTAAATATCATATTTTATGAAATCATTAATGAATACAAACGCAAACGCATTTTAATCCAATTTTAGATGACCAATCTAATCGTTTCGAAGGCACCAACTTGTGGTGAATATAACCGGAAATATATTGGAAATGTATCTGCGACTTTAAATAATTCCAAATTAAATTTTGATATGGACTTAATCATCCCATTATATTCGGGATTGCGAGTAAATATCGATTTTTTCGCCGGCAAACTTAATTCGAAAACCCGTCACAGTTTATTTCAATACTCGTTAGACTTGTGCAATGTCTTGCGCAATCTTAAGAACAATATGTTTAAAAAGTGGTTTGCAACATTATACACGTACGCAAATTTTAAACAACATTGTCCCGTTCCACCAGATCACTACTATATAAGAGACTATAAAATCAATGAACTGATTGTTCCACCATTTCTGTTTGATGGCTTTTATCGCATATCTTTTACTATAATTCAAAGTAAAGATCAAAATAAAATCAAGGATTTTGTAGTTTCCTGTGAAGTAGATGTCGAAATTAAATAATAAAAAAACAATAAATAATAATAAATAAAAAAACCCTACTATTTTTCCATCTCCAGTGAATGAAGTGGACTGAAGGGCGGACAAAAAGATAGACAAAGGCATAGAAAGTAACTCAATGCAGATCAAATATCAATTTACTATTTTCCACACAATGTTTTTTTGTATTAATTGTTTTAATTGATGAATGTTTGAGTTTGCTTTGAATTATTTCCAAATAAATAATGTACATAGGTAATTATGTATTGACTTAAATTATCCAAAAACTGTTCTTTATTTAAGCGGCAAATATATTTTATTTACTTTCTCAATTAAAGTGGCGCTTAGTCGTAATACTTATCAAGAAAGAATCTATCTATGAAGTTTAATTAAACTCTCAATTGATGAGTTTGAAAGTAATATTTGTAGAAACAAAAAGTTTTTGACGATATCTTCATAAAGGTGTCCATACAAAAACATAGATTTCGACCGATCATTCCTATGACAGCTATATGTTATTGTTATCCGATCCGGCCGGTTTCGACATATGTATGTACTGCCTGCAGCAAAAATAAGGATGCGTACCAAGTTTCATTACGATAGCTTAAAAACTGAGAGACTAGTTTGCATAGAAACAGACGGACATCGACATATCGACTCGGCTATGATGCTGATTCAGAATATATGTATATACTTTGTTGGGTCCTTCAATTTCACATTTCGTGAAAAAATTACAATACCCTCTGCTAGGGTATAAAAACGTTGGTTCAGTGTTAATAATTCTTAAACTCGAGAACGGCTGGACCAAATCTCACCTTTTGAACCTACATATATAAAGTTGGTAGCGAGAATGGTGTCTCTTTAGTTTGTACCTGGTAGATGGAGCTGCGGTGGTGTTACTTGCAAAGTCTTTTTTTTTGGCTTGAAACTAAATGAAAATGTATATATGTTTGGATATGAGAACATTTTTTTTGGGTGGGTTGTTCCAAATGGAGACAATTAATATAGTTTTCTTTACATTTCAATAGCAATATTTCTTTTCTTTATAGACTTATATGAACAATAAAGGACCGATTATACGTTTTTATACTCTAGCAGGGTATTATAATTTTGTCTCGAAATGTGTAATGGACTGAAGGAGACATTTGCGATCCAACAAAGTATATATATTCTGAGTCAGCATGAATAGCCGAGTCGATATAGTTTTGTCCGTCTGTCCGTCTGTTTCTATGCGAACTAGTCTCTCAGTTTTAAAGCTATCGTAATGAAACTTGGCACAGATCCTTCTTTTGCTGCAGGCAGTATATATGTCAGAACCGGCTGGATTGGACCACTATAACATATAGCTGCCATAGGAATGATCGACAAATATGTTATTGTATGAAAAACTTTTTGTTTATTGATGTATCCTTACCAAACTTTATCAAGCCGAGTCTCTAGATAGTTTATACAATCTGGCCAAATTTGGTCAAAATCAGACCACTATATCACTGTATCAAACTTTTTGTTTATACAAATATTTCATCCAAACTTAGTGAGAGTTTTATAATACTTCAAATCGTTTCCTATAATTTGATCAAAATCGGAACACATGGATCCCTTAGGAGCAATGAGACAAAAATTAAGTTTTGTATAAAAAACATTCCTGCTAGGGTATATAGCTTCGTCACCCGAAGATAGCCGCTCTTTCTTGTTTATTTCTTCAATGTAAATTTAACTACTCCCAGTTAAGTGTGCACGTTAAACAACACTATGGACCGGTCAGTACACACATCACTGAAAAAATTTTTTAAAATTGCAGTAAATTGTAACAAACGGATACAGTAGAGAACATTCCTATTCTTTTAAAACGATTTACAGCCACAATTTTGAATAAAAGTCATTGATTTGTAGGGCCCCCTTTATGTAATTTTATTTCAATATGACTAAATAACAGGGAAATTTCAGAAAGGGTATCTTGTAGTCGGGTATATTTGAATAGAACATTCTTACCTGTTTTTCCATCAATTAAGTTTAATCGATGAGTATTTAAATATGAACTATTAAAAAAAAAATTACCTTTTCCCGAAAAGTGGATGTTCATAAGTAATTATTGTCTTTAATTATCCAAAAAATTGTTTACGATTTAAGTGGGCGGTTGCATTGCAATCGAATTTTTTAGTACACTTTTGATTGTTTCATTTACCGGATAACATTTTAAAGAAACAGAAAATAATAATGAATATTTCAACCATATTTATAATAGTTGTATTTTTGTGTGCATATTTAAATGTGGTAAATATCATCATTTAAGAAATGTTTTAATATAGAGAGTAATTGTTTCACACTTTGGTGTTAGACGTGCGAAACTATATTTTTAAAGCCACCAACCTGTGACGAATATAACCGGAATTATTTTAGTAACTTCTCAGTGCTAGCGGATAATGGCAAACTAAATTTATACATGGACCTAATCAAGCAGTTACACTCGGGATTGCGATTAAATATGTACTTTTTCACCCGCAAGCATAACTCGAAAACCTATCAAAATTTCTATCAATACTCTTTGGATATGTGCTCTATGATAAGCAAACGGAGCAACAATATATTTAAGAGAAGTTTCTCATCATTATTTAAGTATGGAAATTTCGTAAAGCATTGCCCTGTTCAACCAAATCGTTACTATATAAGAGACTATAATATAAATGAACTAGTTATTCCTTCTTTTTTGTTCAAAGGCATTTATCGCATTACGTTTAATATAAGCCAAAATAAAGCTCAGGGTACTGTTAAGGATTTTGTAATCGGATGTGGGGTGGAAGTCGAAATTAAATAAATATTAATGTATGTAATATCTCTATTTTGAGCTTGGTAGACTACTGGTATTACTATATCGTAATTCCTATTTATGTATATTCCGCTGCAGGCCTGCTATTTACCTCTGAACCTTTCGAATGACAATACAATTTTGATCATTTTTTACTTCCTGTACCCATAAAATGGGTAAAAAGGGGTATTACATCTGTGCAAATGTATGTAACAGGCAGAAGGAGACATCTCCGACCCTATAAAGTATATATATTCTTGATCAGTATCAAAAGAGATTTCGATTTGGCCATGTCCGTCTGTCTGTCCGTCTGTCCGTATGAACGCGTCGATCTCAGCAAATACAAGAGCTAGAGACACCAAATTTGGAATGTAGGTTCCTGTATACCATACGCAGATCAAGTTTGTTTCATATTTCAGATATCTTCCCCCGCAAATCGATAAAAACCGTTTTACAGTAACAAGAAATAGCTTTTAGATTTGGCATGTACAATACAATAGTCTCTCTTAATCTACTGTCCAAATTTCAAGTCGATCGGATAATAAACACGGAAGTTATTCACGAAAGAATATTCAGTGCTGTAGCGCAGGGGGGAGAAGCATCACAGCCACCACTTAAAATGTCTCGCTTTTGCCGCCTGTGTATGTGCTTCTTTGTGTATGTGTGTGTGTATGTGTAAGTGGACGTAGATGTGATTGGATGTTTTAGACCTGGGTACAGGAGTTTCGTAGTCGGGTATACTCGACTATAGCATTTTTACTTGTTTGAGAATAAAACAGGATACAAGAAATCAAGATATATTTGAATATTCATAAATAAATAATAATAAATGAGAACTAGAAAGAACGACTATCTCCGGCGTGCTGAAGCAATATACCTCCGCAGCAATGATTTTTATAGAAAAACTCATTTTTCATCCGACTGTTCCTATGGGAGGTATATAATATAGTGACCGATTTTGACCATGTTTAGTCAAATTGAATAAAATGTACAGATATTCGGCTTAAGTGAGTTTGGGGATGATATATTTATAAACAAAAAAGTTATTCTTACAAGAGCATACTTGTCGACCAATCATTCCTGTGGCAGGTATATGTTATAGTTGTTCGATCCGGTTTCGATATATGTACTGCCTCCAGCAAATAAAAGGATCTGTGCGAAGTTTTATCATGATAGCTCAAACTGAGAGACTAATTCATATCGACTGACATGATGCTGATCAAGAATATATGTACTTTATGGGGTCGGAAGCTTCTCCTTTCATAAGTTACACATTTTGTGCAAGGGTATAAGCCATATGTCTAATATGTGTAAGTATACATAACATTTTTACGGACAGCATATAATATAGGCTTAAAACACGTTGTATATAATACAAACAATACAAGATCAACTCGGTAGTCAACGGAAATCAAAAAATTTACATATGTACGTAAAGGCTATTATGTTGATCTTATTTTCCTGACACTGTGTTTTGGCAAGCATTTATTTTAATTGCTGAACATTTTAACATGTTTAACTTAAATAAACTTTATCCTGAAATGTTGTTGTTCATGGGAAATTATTTCGTTAAATTACCAAAAAAAATGGTTCACTACTTAAATTGGCAGCTCAACTTACTAGTTGTTTATTTTTATTTGATGGTTAGATATTAACAAATTTAAGACTTACTCAATATATGTAAGTGTGGGGAAAAAAATGATATATTGTACTATGTATAAAAATAGTGTGTACAACTTCTTAGAGGATTCTCCTAATAGAAAGGATAGATAGATTATTGCTGAAGACTTGTAATTCTCGTACTAGAAAATATCGCCATTAGTTGAAGTATTATAATTATATTAATACACACACGTGAGCTCGAAGGTGTTTTTGGAAATCTTAGACCTAGGTAGAGGGTGTCTCGTAGTCGGCTATACTCGACAAGAGCAATATTTCATGTTTGACATTTATTTATTTTAATTACTGAATAGTTTAATATGAGTAGGTTATAATAGATAAAAAAGAATTTATCCTGAAATAAATAATTATTTCCTTTAATTAACAAAAAAATTGCTACTACGCCAATGGGCAACTAAAAATATATTTTATTTACTAGTAGATTATTGTTTGTTGCATTTACCGGGTCAAGTTTCCATCCGCAGAAAATTACATTGGCAAAATGAACTCTTCAACATTGTTCGTCATTTTTGCATTATCTTTATCGTGGTTAAATGTGGTAATAAGACTGTTTAAAAAATTTATTAATATAAAATGTAAACGCCTTCAAATTTATATACATATGTAGATGGCTGATTTTACAATTTCGAGGCAACCAACCTGTGATGAATATAACCTGGACTATTTTCGTAATGTCTCTGTCGTTTTGAATAATTCCAAAATTTTTATGGAAATGGATATAGTCAGGCAGTTAAATTTGAGATTGAAAATAGATATGACTTTATTTGCCCGCAAAAAACTTAAAGAACTACCAAAAGTTCTATGTGTACTCTCTGGATCTGTGCAATTTTATGGGAAATCAGAACAATATATTTAAAAGGACTTTCTCTAAATTCTTCTCGCATGGAAATTTTAATCAATGCCCTATTGTACCCAATCATTACTATATAAGGAAATATAGTGTCCAGGAAACTATTTTCCCATCATTTGTCTTCGCTGGATCTTATCGCATATTATTTAATGTATTTCAAAACAAAGATCTGGGTAGCCTTAAGGATTTTTTAATTGAATGTGTAGCGGATGTCGAAATTAAATAAATAAATATACACATTGTGTAATTAATTTATTTCGAATTTTAATATTGGTCCTTCATATTTAAATTGTCAATGACATTCACAAGTAGGTATTATCATAAATTTGATACAAAACTTGTTGTCTCATTCCAAATTTGGTGTCTCTAGCTCTTATAGTCTCGGAGATTATCGCATTTATACAGACGGTTAGACGCAAAATGCAAGATTAACGCAGATGCTGATAAAGAGTTTTTACAAATTTGCAGAATACAATATACTGGTTTCCCAATGGGTAACAGAGAATAGTATTCAAAATCTCTTTGGAAACATATTTGTAAAAATATAATATGCACAATACAAATTAAAATGATTCTAATCAATCCACAGCTCCCAGCTTATTTTGCAATAATAAGAATATATATATACTATACTAGGTGGTCGAAATTATAGAAAAATTGCGTATCACAATTTTCCCTCCCGTGGGGGTAGACTTTAATAAATAGTTGAGCCAAATGCCTAATGATTTGTTGTGTAGGGTTATGGCAATGACTTTGAAGCCGATCTAACTAAACAACTATTCTCCCTCATTTGACTTAATTCCAGTGAACATTTGTAAAACAATTATTACATCTCCATTGTTAAAACAGCACAACCAAAGACAATTTAACAATTTATTTAAATTGTCCTTGGCACAACCTTACATTTATCGCATTCTGTTTGCGTAAGTCCCGTACACTGCGGAAATGTGCAACGCTGTCAACAATTCAATTCAAAAGTCCCAAATTTGGCGGCAAAGTTATTGCATGTTAATACTAAAGCCGGAGTCACACGATATGGCATATTGCCACATACATATGTATGTGTAATATCGCTATCGAAATATCTACCCTACAAAATTCTTTGCTCAATTGTTCTGGGCGTCTACAGTAGTGTGTATGTCAAATTTGGTTACTCTAGCTGTGAAACTGTAGGATATATTCATTCAACATTAATCTGTATGTCAAGATTTAGGTTTCAGCAAAATTTTGGGTTAGTGGGTGGAGGTGGGGTGTCGATCTTGACACTTTATAAATCGAGAGGGTACACCAATTTAACCAAGTTGGTTGCTCTAGCTTCAAGGGGGTGGAAAAAAATTTCGTTCATGCGGACAGACGGACATTTCACAAGCCCAACATACTCTTTTTCAAAAAAATTGTATGTAGTGGTTATAGAAAGTTACATAAGTGATAATTTTATAAAAGAAACTAACAAAGCAACAATCGTGGTTTCAGAAAAATATACATATGACTCCAGCATCAGCGCGCCATCAAGCGAAGATCGAGAGCAAAGGATAAACAAAAGGCGGAGAGACATAAGCAATATGGCGATTTCAGTCGCACTTATAAGTTTTAATGCCGAGAGAGCGATTGAAGAGAGAGTTATTTTTATTTCTTTTTCACTTTCAGCTGGCGCATACCGAGATTTTCATACCATTTTCAAATGCATTTTTCAGCCACTTTCGGACTAATATTGAGCAATATTGTTTCAGAGTGCTTTTTACGGTATAATAGGAAGGTACTGTAAAAATAACAGGCTTATAGCTACAGTTTGGGCTGCCCGAGAGTCGCCAATCAGTCAGGTTAAAGAGTTATACATATATAAATATGAAAATAGATAATTGGTTTGAATTTTAAAACAGAAGTATGAGATAACTCAGAGAAGCAGGCGAATACGATTAATCGATAGTCCAAAAAGTCAAACGAGTACAATTATTTCATCCAATCGGCGAATAATTGTGTATGAAAATATTTATTTTATATAGAAGGTTTTATATTTGGCGCATTCATTTGTGACATGGAATTCTCTGTAGAAGCCCAAAAATATGAAGAATTTAACTCAACCGCTAATTATTCTGTGTCTCATTCAGTCTGCAACTATGGTAAGTTCGTGTACATATTCAATTAATTAATAATTCAGTCATTATATATTTTTACTTTATTTAGATGACCAAAGTAATGCTTTCTAAGTCAGATTGCGACGACTATAACCCGGACTATTTAAGTAACTTCACTGTGGGTTTGAAAAACGCCAAACTGAGTATAGATGTGGACTTGTTGAGGACCTTACGCTCGGGCTTACGCGTTAATATGGAGTTCTTCTACCGCAAGTATAATTTGAAATCCTACCAAAGCTTCTATCAGTACTCAATAGACGTGTGCAGTAGTTTTAACAGTCGGAGGCCTAATATGTTCAAGAGTTGGATGTTAAAATTTATAAAGAATGGAAATTTTTCGAATGGATGCCCTGTTAGTAAGGATCACTACTATATAAGAGATTTCAATAGTAGGGAGCTTGATATTCCATCGTTCTTTTTTGCCGGCTCTTATCGCTTTTCCTTAAAATTGTTTCAGAACAAGAATCAGGGTAAAAGTCAAGACTTTGTAGTGGCCTGCATGTTCGAAGCTGAATTCAAATCAGTATAACTATTATTTAAATCATTTATTTATTATACCGAATGGAAAATAAATATAAATATTTCACTTACGTATTCTATTTTGTATTACATTTGTTATACTATGTTCCCGAAGGGTCGAATAGTATATTGGTGCTTTGCGAAATGTCACGTCTAGTTCGTATGAACGCAATTTTTTTCCACACCTTTGAAGCTAGAGCAACCAAACTTGGTACACATGTTGGTGTATACCCTCAATTTATGAAGTTTGGCATACAGACTAATGTTGACCCCCTGGACAAATCTGCATAAAAAATTTGTTGACCCCCCACCCCATCCCCCACAAAGGAGCAAAATCTATGTCTCCCACACCTGTACAGGTAGAGTCACCAAATTTGGCATACAATTTCTGAAAGACGGCGTAATTGAAGCTTCCGTGCCAGAATAAAGTAGTCCCGTAGTTTTAGTAAACAAGTAAGAATGCTATAGTCGAGTATACCAGACTACGAAACTCCCTGTACCCAGGTCTAAAACATCCAATCGAATCTACGTCCACTTACACATACACACACCCATATACAGAGACGCACACACACAGGTGGCAAAAGCGACAGCGCAAGCGAGGCATTTGAAATGGTGGCTGTGCTTCTTCTTCCCCCCTCTCGCAGCATCAATGAATCTTCTTTCGTGAATAACTTGTGTTTATTATCCGATCGACTTAAAATTTGGACAGTATATTAGGAGTGACTAAAGTATTGTACATGCCAAATCCTAAAGCTATATCTTATTACTGTAAAACGGTTTTTATCTACTAGCGGGGGAATATCTCGGATCCAAAATAAACTTGACCTGATCCTGCTATACATGAACCTACATTCCAAATTTGGTGTCTTTAGCTCTTATAGTTGCTGAGATCGACGCGTTCGCATACGGACAGACAGACAGACGGACATTTGCACAGATGCAATACCCCCTTTTACCCATTTTATGGGCACAGGGAGTAATTAGACTTTCGCCCATACAACTTTGAGACCGCCATTTTCCGTCCATTGGTGTGGATTTTCCTATATTGGTGAAATATGTGTCGAATGATTTTTCGTATGGATCTTAGAAAATGAATTTGAACCCGATTGGTTGGTAAAGAAAATAGATTCATATAACAGTTTTCAGCAAATTTCCACGCATGTGGATCAAATTTTCCGAAATCCCGTCTTTGTGTGCATTTTCGTCATAGATGGAAACTACTGTGAAAATTTCAGCAACCTAGCTCTTACGGATTGGGTAGTGAGATGATTGCCAATCAGTCAGTCAGTCACCAATCAGGGCAAAATGTTTTATATATGTACATATGTATATAGATATGCACAATACAAAATAAAACTTATTTATGGCAAACCATTGTGGCTAAAAAGTATCTAACCTATCCACAGCTCCCAGCTGATTATGCAATCTTTAGAATACTATGTAATACATATATACATAATTGATTTGTATTTTAAATCAGAAATATGAGATAACTCAGAGAAGCAGGCGAATACGATTAATCGATAGTCCAAAAAGTCAAACGAGTACAATTATTTCATCCAATCGGCGAATAATTGTGTATGAAAATAATTATTTTATATAGAAGGTTTTATATTTGGCGCATTCATTTGTGACATGGAATTCTCTGTAGAAGCCCAAAAATATGAAGAATTTAACTCAACCGCTAATTATTCTGTGTCTCATTCAGTCTGCAACTATGGTAAGTTCGTGTACATATTCAATTAATTAATAATTCAGTCATTACATTATTTTTACTTTATTTAGATGACCAAATTAATACTTTCTAAGTCAGATTGCGACGACTATAACCGGAACTATATACGTAACTTCACTGTGGGTTTGAAAAACTCCAAGTTGAGTATAGATGTGGACTTGTTAAGCACCTTACGCTCGGGCTTACTCGTAAATATGGAGTTCTTATACCGCAAGTATAATTTGAAATCCTACCAAAGCTTCTATCAGTGCTCAATAGACGTGTGCAGTAGTTTTAACAGTCAGAGGCCTAATATGTTCAAGAGTTGGCTGTTAACATTTATAAAGAGTGGCAATTTTTCATATGGATGCCCTATTAGTAAGAATTACTACTATATAAGAGATTTCAATAGTAGGGAGCTTGATATTCCATCGTTCTTTTTTGCCGGCTCTTATCGTATATCCATTAAATTGTTTCAGACCCACAATCAGGATAAATGTCAAGACATTGTATTGGCCTGTATGTTCGAATGTGAAGTTAAGTCAGTATAACTATTATTTAAATCATTTATTTACTGTAGCAAATGGAAAATAAATAAAAATGTTGACGTATTTTATTTTGATCACATTAATAACAACAAGATTACGAAGATCCTAATAAAAGTACATGGCAATCATACATGTACATACTTAGGTACATACAACAAGTAAGAATGCAATAGTCAAGTATTCCCGACTACGAGACTCGCTGTAACCAGGTCTAAAATTTCCACACATATACACAAATACACACACACACAAGCCCACTGCAGTACAAGCACGGGTTTTTCAAGTGGCGGCTGCGCTGCTGCTTCCCGATCAGCTGTACTGAGTCTTCTTTCGTTAATAACTTCCATATTTATGATCCCATCGACCTGAATTTTCTTACAGTAGTTACAAAGTAACCCAAGTATTGTACATGCAAAGTTGTGACTTTGGTTAATTGTGGGGTGGGAAATTGAGAAAACACAGTAGTCTGTATTTCAAATTTGGTGAATCTACCTGAACAGGTGTTTGCGAGACCAATTTTGCTCATTTTTGGGGAGGGGTGGGGTGTCAAAAAAATGTTTGTTTAATTGTCCACGGCGTCTACAAAAGTGTATGTTAAATCTGCTGACTCTAGCTGTGAAACTGTAGGAGATATACCCTGTGAAAATCGTGTTTTGGGGAAATCTCTGCGATTTGCGGGGAATTGGGTGGTGATGGAAAAAATTGTTGATGCACATTTTTCAAGGAAGTCAACATCAATCTGTATTTAAAATTTGGTGAGTCTAGCCTAAAATAAAATGTTCAAGATTTAGGTTTCCGTCAAATTGGGGGGAAGATGTTGGGGGTGGATGTCGATCTTAGCACTTTTTGAATCAAAATTGCGTTCATATGGACAGACAGATAGACGGAAATTACACAAACGCAATATAATCTTTAAAAAAAAAAAAAATTGTAAAACAGAGTTTAAATATAATATGAACAATACAAAATAAAACTTATTTATGTCAAACCATTTTGGCCCAAAGATTCTAATCTATCCGCAGCTCCCAGCTCATCATACAACATTTAGAATACTATGTATTATGATTGATTTGTATTTTAGAACAGAGATATCAGATAACGCAGAGAAGCATGCGAATACGATTATAATTATTTCATCCAATTTGCGGATAATTGTGTATGAAAGTAGTTATTTAATATCGAGTGTTTTATATTTGGCGCATTCATTTGTTACATGGAATTCTCTGTAGAAGCCCAAAAATATGAAGAATTTAACCCAACCGCTAATTATTCTGTGTCTCATTCAGTCTGCAACTATGGTAAGTTCGTGTACATATTCAATTAATTAATAATTCAGTCATTACATTATTTTTACTTTATTTAGATGACCAAATTAATCGTTTCTAAGTCAGATTGCGACGACTATAACCGGGACTATATACGTAACCTCACTGTGAGTTTAAAAAACTCCAAACTGAGTACAGATGTGGACTTGTTGCGGACCTTACGCTCGGGCTTACGCATAAATATGGAGTACTTCTACCGCAAGTATAATGTGAAATCCTACCAAAGCTTCTATCAGTACTCGGTAGACGTGTGCAGTATTTTTAACAGTCGGAGGCCTAATATGTTCAAGAGTTGGCTGTTAACATTTATAAAGAGTAGCAATATTTCGTATGGATGCCCTATTAGTAAGAATTACTACTATATAAGAGATTTCAATAGTAGGGAGCTTGATGTTCCATCTTTCTTCTTTGTCGGCTCTTATCGCCTATCCTTTAAAATGTTTCAAGGCAAGAATGATGATAAAAGTCAAGACTTTGTATTGGCCTGTATATTTGATGGTGATATTAAATCAGTATAACTCTTTTTTAAATCTTTTATTTATTATACCGAATGGAAAATAAACAGAAAACTTTCACTTACGTATTTCATTTTGTTCATATTAATAACAAAAGGAGTAAACAGCCTGCAGAGATACAAACATAAGCGCTATCATATCAGCAAAACCAAGCATGTACGAGTCTATACATAAGTATATACAAATAAATTAACAATAAAGTTATTTAAGAAGTTTATTTATTGTATGTCTGTAGATTGATCAATGTAATCTGACGCGAAGACTCGAATTATTAATAAATATAAAAATACGCATTTTATGTAGTGTAGTCGAACATTTTTAAAATATCGTATCTACGATATTTTCTGTTCTGAAAAAGTGTCTAAATTATATACCCAAACAAAAAGTGATACTCTGCCCAATAATAAGAAGATATGGTCTAAATTAAGCAAACGAACTAATATATTTCAAGATATACGAATTTTGTATTACATATTATTTATTTATTTATTTATTTACGAAGGCAAAACAGTGCTGCCTCGAATCAAAAATATAATATAATACATAGATATAAGGAAAACATTTTAAAAGCCTACGCGAAATTACAATTGAAATCTAATAACGACACCAGCACGTTGGGGGAAGTTTATTTGCCAGTCCGGCTAGCTATGCCCCTATTCACAGCAAAGAATTGCCGGTGGCGTTATTAGAGCCTATATCAAGATAGTGAAGAGTTAGTTATGAAAAAAAGCTTATAGAATTTATGGATAATTTAAAACCAAAGAAGAAGAATAAAGAAAGACAGTAGGAAAAAATGAAATGAAATGAAATCTCCAACCCGGTGGGGGAAGTTTTATTAGCCAGTCTGGCAAGCTGTGCCCCAGCTCACAGCGCGGTTGGTTACAGATTACATTAAGAAAAAAAGGATCTAGGAACGGGTATGGATGGGAAAGACTAAAAGAGTTATAGAGTAGAAAATAGGAAATAAAGTGGGACATAGAATGGGCAATCTCCGACCCGACGGGGGAAGATTATTTGCAACACTGGCAAGCTGCGCCCCTGCTCACAGCTGGGATTGGCCAGAGATTACCCGTAGGTGATTTAAAAGAGCAAGCTTAATGGAGGGAAGAGAGAGTTCCGAGGAGAGAACATGAAAAACAGAATTGTACTGTGTGCATAGTACACGAAAAGGATTGTGTAAAGCGAAATCAGTAAGTGCATGTAGGAAGAGATAAGGGAATAAAATTTCTAGTAGATCTACAAGGGACAGAGAAATTAAGACGACTTAAAAGAAAGGGAGAATCTATGTCGCCACTAATCAACTTATGTATAAAAACCACACCAAGAGTTATTCTACGGTTAGCTAATGTCGGAAGATTTAAAAGTAAGAGTCTACTGGGATAAGATGGCAGACGAAGATTAGGATCCCAATTTAAACTAAGTACGTAGGGCAAATAATAGAAATTGCTTCTGGACTGACTCAATACGGATCTCACTATTTTTGTATTGAGGAGACCATATACTATGAAGCAGTATTCCAGAATAGGGCGTACGAGCGACACATAGAGCAGTTTTGTGGTGAAAGGATCATTAAATTCCTTCGACCAACGCTTGATGAATCCAAGTACACCCTTGGCAACATTAACAATTGAGGAAATATGCAAGTTGAAGTTAAGTTTAGAATCGAAAGTGACACCTAAGTCCTTAACAGAGGTAATACGTTTTAAGGGAAAGTTATCAATAGAATAGTTACCGAGATAGGACTTGGATCGACTGAATGTCATAAACATGCATTTACAACAATTAAGAGGAAGATGATTAGTTTGGCTAACCACAGTTGCATAGAGTTTAAGTCACGTTGAAGTAGTCTGGTTTGGAGAGGATTATTAAATGATAGAATAAGTTTTACATCATCTGCATACATGAGTATATGAGAGTGTAATAAAATAGATGGAAGATCATTAATAACAAGTGTGAAGAATAAAGGACCAAGGTGACTTCCTTGAGGTACACCAGAAGTTACGAAAACAGGTTTAGAAATTGAAGATCTAAGTAGTACTTTTGGGTTCTATCTTTACTCCTGTACACATAAAATGGGTAAAACGGAGGTATTACATCTGTGCAAATGTATGTAACAGACAGAAGGAGACATCTCCGACCCTATAAAGCATATATATTCTTGATCAGTATCAAAAGAGATTTCGATTTGGCCATGTCCGTCTGTCTGTCCGTCTGTCCGTCTGTCCGTCTGTCCGTCTGTCCGTATGAACGCGCTCAGATCTCAGCAACTACAAGAGCTAGAGACACCAAATTTGAAATGTACGGTTCCTGTATAGCATAGCGCAGATCAAGTTTGTTTCACATTTCAAATATCTCGCCCCGTTCCCCCGCAAATCGATTACAAACCGGTTTTACAGTAACAATTTTCAAGATACTAGCTTCAAGATTTGGCACAGTACAATACTTATAGACTCTCTTAATCATACTGTCAAACTTTCAGTCGATCGGACTGATCAACACGGAAGTTATTCACGAAAGAAGATTCAGTAATGCAGTCGAGAGAGGGCTCAGTCAGCATGTTACAGCCACTTTTGCACAAATGTGCAGTACGTCCTTTGTGCCTATGTGTGTGGGTATAGGGAGTAAAGTGTGACGAATAGATGTGATTGAGGTGACTTCCTTGGGGTACACCAGAAGTTACGAAAACAGGTTTAGAAATTGAAGATCTAAGTAGTACTTTTTGGGTTCTATTTTTTAAATAAGAAGAGATCCAAGACAGAAAAGAGATAGGAAAGCCAATACAATTAAGTTTATAAATCAAAAGATCATGGTTTACAGAGTCAAATGCTTTACTGAAATCAGTGTAAATGACATCAGTTTGCATTTTCTTTTGGAATGCAACATTTATAATATATGAAAACTCTAGTAAATTGGTCTTAGTAGACCGACTCTTTATAAATCCATGTTGGGATGAAGAAATTATAGATTTACAGAGATGCTGCAAAGTTTCTGTAATAATTTTCTCAAATTTATATATATATATTATACATATTAAATATGAATATATTTAGCAAACATAACAATATATCTCATAAGATACGAGCTTAGTATGTATTATACATATTAAATATGAAAAAAAATGAATTCCAATATTTGGCTCTAACAGACTTAAAAATATGTTATGTACAAATCCGTCATACGGCTACGGGAGTCACAAATGACGCATTTTATAGCGGAAGCAAATCGCTCCGAAGGCACTGATCTACCAGAGGTAATACGATATCTTAAGGCGAGTTTAAATAGACCCGGCATGGCTGCCTTTTGCGAAGTCCAGAACATTAAGGGATTACTTTCCATGAAGTTAGCGGCAAGCTGAGGTATAACTTCAGCTCACTATTTTCCGACTCGTGCACAAGTATCATAAAATATCCCTCAATTTTTTACAAAATATCGATACATGATATTTTAATATATTATCAACAACCCTCATTTTATGTTTATTTTATTTGATTATGCTTTTCCAAAAACAATTAGGTAATACAGAGGGTATAGACAATTATTGCAATTGTCCAAAAATTCAGATGAACACAATCATTTCATCCAATTGGCGTAAAATTACCATGTACTTAAATATTATTTTTATGAATGAATGAAGCTTTTCTGCTTGGCTCATTTATTTGTGAACTTAAATTCTCCATAGAAGTTCCTAAATATGAACAATTTAATTCAACCGCTAATTATTCTGTGTCTTATCCATTGTGCAACTATGGTACTTATATTTGTATATTGTGACTATATATTCATATTATTTTTACCTATCTTTAGAAGACAAAAGCATTCTTCTCCAAGCCACCAGCTTGCGACGAATATAATCAGAATTATATACATAACTTCTCAGTGGTTCTGAAAAATGGCAAGTTGAATGTAGATGCGGACTTGATCAGTCCCTTACACTCAGGCTTACAAGTAAATTTGGAGTTTTTCTACCGCAAACATGATTCCAAAGCCTATCAAACCTTCTATAAATACAACCTAGACGTGTGCAGAACTTTTAGCGATCGGAGGAATACCATGTTGAAGAAGTGGATGTCATTATTCTTAAAGCAAGGCAATTTAAGGTTTAGTTGTCCAATTCCAGAAAATCATTACTATGTAAGAGATTTCAATACTGTAGAGCTTGAAGTTCCTTCGTTCTTTTTTGTTGGCTCTTATCGCATATTTTTTAAAATGTTTCAGAGCAAGAATGTGGGTAGAATTCAAGATTTTGTAATTAATTGTTTGTTTGAATGTGAAGTTAAATCCTGTTAACTAATTTTTTACATAAATAATCAAATAATTATACCGAGTCGAAAATAAACAGAAATATTAGAACTGCGTATAACATTTTGTTCACACTTGTTTTTTGTCTATATCTAAACTATCAGACCAATATTGAAAATCAATCAATCATCAATAATTCTAGACATAGAACGAAGAATATAAATAAAATCAGTTTAGATTGTGATTGGGCCCTAGACTTTGGACAATCTATCCCCGCGGGCGGAAAACTGTTGTATACAGCTTGAAACTTTTATGGAAGAGTGTTACCTGATTTTGAAATATTTACTCCGACCCGTCACCACGGACGGGAAATGGGCTTGCGGTCGAATGTGTGAAAAGGTTTTTGTTAAATCGGTTTCTAAGTTCTTCATACCATTTACGAATAATCATAAGTCAAAGGTGGAAAATTAGTGGTAAGTTATTTTTGTTTATTTGTAACTTTCTCATCCATGCAACAACAATGTGCCACAGGGAGTGTGGCGGGGTACAACTAGTATTAAATAATTCTTATAACAATTTGTAATACCTTAATACTATTTGATGGTCGTCAGTTTTAAATATTTATGTATGAATAAAACTAAAATATATGAACAAATTCAAAATTTAATATTTGTAATATTTCAGCTGCAATTGGCCTTACTCAATTTGTGAGGGCACAGAGGCAGTTATCCGAAATTTTAAACATACTTGATTGCGTATGGTATTTGATAAATATTATAATTACTATTATCGGCATAATTTTTCGTACGTGGGCGGATGTACAGCAGACATAAATAAACATTTCGGCTGTTTATAATCAGGAGTGTTTATTTTCTTTATAGGGGTAAATAAGCCCCTGTCTGCCTACATTTCTTTCCCTTCCACCCTATTTTTACCAGGAGCTTCTCTAACAGCTAATTAACATATTCATATGTTTGCTGTCAAAATAGATATACTTTCTTCTCAAACAAATAAGAATTATGTAAAATGTGTACTTTATGGAATGGTATTATACAAGTGATTAGATTTTCTTTTGCACCCCGCCCGAAATATCGATAAAAACCTTGTATATTTAAAAAATTTTGAAAATCGCCTTGGAAGATTAGATACAAAATATATTGACGCAAGGGCTCAAAATACATCACACACAAAATATATATTTTTGGAAACTGTCTGTTTCCTTCTAGTCGGAAGTAGAGTATGTGGCAGTCGGGAGCTTCCGATTGCAACGTACTTACTTGTTTTTGATTTACGCCTCGTTAAGTATTGAAAACAATTAAGCTAAGCCGATTTCTAGAATCATCAAATTGCTCAAATATTTATATTTATATATGCGGAAAACTGTCTACCAACAAAGTTCACATTGACACCACCCGCAATGTTTTCATTCAATGAAAAATTGATTATAGCAATTGCATTAATAGGATTAACAGATAATATTTTGGTAAGTGCTGAGTTTTGCAACCTATTAAATAAAGAGCTAAATAATCCTAATGATTTTAACAGGCAAGCAAAATGATTTTCAAAACCGGGGACTGCATTTTCAACCGTGATGTATTTTCAAATTTTACACTTCAAATCGTCAATGGTAATCTGAAAATGGATATGACTCTTATAAGAATATTAACAACTGCGCTTAAAGCACATTTGAGCTTTGAATTTCGAATGGCCAAAACCAAATCATATCAGAGCGTATTTCAGCATGATATTAACTATTGTGCCTTGCTCAAAGGATCACAGGACTCAATTTATCGCCGCTGGTTTCTCACCATGCTAAAAGTTGGAAACTTCGCCACAAGTTGTCCTGTACAGCGGGGTTACTACTACTTGAAAGGATGGAATCTGGATGGAAATTTGGTGCCTTCATTTCTGTACCTCGGAGACTATCGTATTGGAGGTACATTCTACTATGGCAAATACAGACGAAACGATAAGCACATGTTGGATTGCACAGTCGAGGCTATATTAAGCTAACTCGAAACTTAATATTGCACAGACTTTTTAATGAATATGTTATATCTGGATTAACTCTTGTAAGCCGTACTGCTCCCGAAAACTAGATAGTCACAGCCAGTTGGTTGTTATTTCTTCTAGTTTATAACTGATCAAACAGTCGTCACTTAAATGACCTGATTCCATGATGTATAAGAAAAGCCTGTTGTAGAAGTGGTATTATTAGAATCCCCTCAACAAGCTCTCATAATTTTCTGCGGCACTGAACTAACTCATTACCAACTGCGCAAAATGTATTGTTACAAGGGGTAAACAATATAATTATTTAAATCATTGAATCCGTGTGTGACTAATTGATTTTGGTGCTATAAATATAAATAGGTAATGACTGCAGAATCTCGAAAAATTTGATAATTATGTCATTGAAAGTTCGTCGCTTTCTGTTTCGAATCTATTCAGTTGCAAATTATTGGATTTTCTGCCTTATTTTAAGTATTTTTGGTATCTACATTTCTATCTCAGACATGCGGTGGGTGCGTATAGTGCACAGGAACGTACATTCCAAATTTGGGGTCTCTAGCTCCAATTGGTCCTACGATCAACGCATTTATACAGACGGACAAGGCTGGCTCGACTCGCCTGTTGATGCTGATCAAGAATATATCTGGTTTATAGGGTCGACGATGTCTTTTTCTGCCTATTCCATACATTTGCTCAGTTTCAGACCCCTTTATACCCATGTTAAGGTTAGGGCTAAGGGTAAAAGGTGTAAAAGGTTAAATTTCATTGTGATAAACACAAAAAAATTAATTTTATTCACAATGCAACTCTTTTCCTTTTGTTAAACTTGCTAAACCTTTTGAAACTACCCCAAAAAAAAACTTCATGGGTCAAGCCAGTGGCCATTTAAGCTCCATTAGACAAGGATATGGGGAAGATGCTGGAGGTTCAATCCAGCATAGGAAAATTCATTGTTCAACTTGGCCAGCTGCTCCAAAATACAAACCGACACACACACTATGCGTTGTGGGTACCGAAAGAACCCTTTGTTCGGGCTGGCAACTGCTTAGCTTACGCTCGCATTCCGATTCAAGCTGTAAATCTTGAAAAATTGCCATTCAATGCAAACATTTTGAAAACATTCATCAATAAGTTGGCTAGAAGTCTGCGAGACCATTCGATATGTATTATTGGTTGCGTACCAAACAATGAAACTCACTAATTTGGCGTTAAAGTTGAAACACTACACGAATTGTCTTGCAACCCTACAAGTTTATATTGCAAGGACATTATTTTAAAGTAAGGACAACATTTTTAAATAACTGAAAGGGTAATAATCAATAATTAAAAGTTCATCATTGAAATTTAATAATTAAGAATTAATGATAAATAATATTATTTTTATTATTATTTATTGCCATACATAGAAGATAAGTTATGCAGTATTTATGTCTAATTTATGCATAAATTAAAATTGAATCTGTACCGTTGTTTAGCAGTAATTCGCTTACCACATATATTATGAACTACATTCCATAAATTATGTATTGACATGCATAACTTTTGTAGACAAATACTCATATTGTAGCTTATTAGCGCAAGACTTTAAGTAAGTTTATTTTTTCTGGAAGGACCTGGCGGCCATTGCTAGTATTCACTTATCATATAGTTCTTAGCTTAAATATTAAGTTATAATAATAAATAAGTTATATTTCTTCATAAAAAGTATTTATTAAACGGAAGTCGGAAGTGATTTCTTTCAGTGAGTTTTAGTGCAACACATTGCACAGACCGCTGCCGAATTGGACCAGCGACAACCTTCACATATGGCACAGCCACACAGCCAGCCAGTCAGCCAGTCAAATCTGTCCATTTGGCTAATAAATCCTTGAGCAGCTTATTGAGCAACGTCTGCGCATAAATATTATGGCTGGCAACTGGCCGAGAAGCAGGACGTAGGACGACTGTGGCATAGCACTATGGGTTGCCTCCATTCGCTTTTCACTCCAATACTTTCAACTGCCGCCCCGTTGCATTCCCCTCTGTGGCATTAAAGCTCTGCATTCTGTGCCCGCCTCGTATGTGTTAAATAAAATTCGAAGCCTGTAGTTTTTTCTTCGTTTTTAGCTGCCTTCCTCTTCTACAAATTCCTGAGCTGACATTGGATTTCGGTTGACTGTCGTGTTGGTATGCCTGCCCAGGACCTTTGTCGAGTTGTTATTATTGTTGCTGCTAGTGCTTTCTTAAGTACGCTCGCTGCACTAAAAGGATATGCAAATTGTTTGAATAGTAAACGACATGCTAAACAATTTTTGCTCTTGGCTCTATGAAGAAAGAAATCCAAAGTAACATTTCTCTTTAGTGTGTTTTTGGCACTGCTTTTGGTCAAACAATTTTTCTTCTGGCCATCGGATTGTTGTTTGTTTTTGCGCATTAAGTTGTTGCTACAAGGATACAAGGCATGTCCTCCACCTCAATGCAATGTACAGGAAATGTTTTGTTCTATTTCACACTCGCTAGATATAAATCACAGTGTCCCATGTTATTTTGCCCCACATTCCCCAACCTCAAATTGTTGCCCCTCTCGTTCACTCTCTCTGGCTCCTGTTGGATTATTGAATTAGTTGATTATGTGTCCCAGCACAGTTAAATGCTGGAAAGGAGCAGCCTGTAGCTTTTCTATTTGGGGTTTGTGCAGGGCAATAAATCTTTTGTTTCCCAGTGCTATTTCACACATTTCAAATCTCATTTAAATCCGCAACAAGGCCTATTCGATGTTGCGGTAGAGTGAAACAATTGAAACAGCTTTCGAGGATGCCCTCTCTATTTGTTTCAATTTCTCCGGGTGACTGTTATTTTAAGAGGTATTTTATGAACAGAAAATAAGTTTACTTCATTGCAAAATAATAATATTTATTCGGAGAATTTAAAAAAAGTCTTGCATGTCAAAATGTAAAGAAAAGCTGTTCGCTCATTCCCATTCGCAAAACATTTAACTCGCAGTTCAGGTTAACTAGATTCTGAGAAAAATAAATTTTGCTAAACCTTACTTTATTGTAAGGATAAACTTAAATAGACATTGAGAAAGAAGCCCGCAATAATTGAAATCCTAAGTGCAAGATATCCATCTTCACTTTATCTCATGCTCTGCTCCTTGAATGTCGCTTATTTGTTTTCAATTAAGGATTTCAACTCTTTTTGTTGACAAATTAAAATACGTTTTATACGAGAAATGCAAAATGTTTCATACGTTCAACGCAAAGTTTTATTTGTGTTGTGTTATGCAAAAGTTGAATGTTAATTTCACATATTCAAAGTTAATACCACATCAAATAGTCAGTTTAATGCGCAATCAAGCACAAAAATTGTGCAAACTCCGCATCGCAGAGAACATATGCCAGAGTCAAGGACTCTCCTAAGCTGATAAACAACACAAATCCGAGGGCAGGAAGAAATAAAAAATCCTCTTTGGTACTCTTATTTAAGTTAACATTGATGGCAGATTGCGACAGTCTACGACAGGACAACAGGACAGCCCCACAGCAGGCAGGCAGGGGAGGAAAATAAATATGACAACAATAAGGTTGTGCCCGGCTCCACTCTCACCTTTCAGTACTTTTCCGAATGGCTGAAGGCATTTTTACTGCCCGGTCTGCAGTTGAAGTTCCTGGCAAATGCAATTTTGTCGCAAGTAAATCTGATAAAGCGATTGTAAGTGGATTGCATTAGGCTGAAATTAAATTTCAGTGGAGCAAATTCGGATACTTATGAAAGAAGTTTGCCAAAGACGAGCAATTAGCAGACACAAAGCTGTCCCCAAGTCCTTCAATTTGCAGTTTAGAATGCCGCATTATTCCGAGTAAATCACTTAACCCTAATCCTAAGTCCCAGGCTATTCATATCAATTTTTCAATTCGCTCAACAATAAAGAAAGAAATCAGGGCTGACACTGGGAAGGAAACAATTTTTATACTTATACATTCAGTGTCTTCTTTATTCTGTTATTCTGTTATTGTTGCCTCGTTACAAGGATATTGACGAAGGCGTCGTCGCTGTCGTCGTCCTTCGTCAGGATGATGATAAAGTGCCGCCCCAAACCGCATTTTTATATGCTAGATGGCTGGCAAATCTGTGTGCCAGTTGGCGGGTGCATATTTATGCACAGTTCAAAGATCAAAATGAATATTTTATTTGATTTGATTCCTGCTTGGTTGGGTTGCTACAAGAAAAGCATTTTTAAGCGCGCCAGAAACGCGCAATCCTTGGCATAATAAAGTCCTTCGAGAGGCGGCAGCGGGCCAATTGTCTGCTTGTGGATTTGAATCCTCTATCCACATAACTATGAGTGTGTGCTTGAATATGCGATATACATGTGATTGGCTAAGGGCGGGGATTGGGGCTATTCTAGCTGTGTTTAATGCGCTGATAAAGTACCCAAAAGTATGCAAAGATTTGCAAAGTGGTTTTAAGCTACTCAGGATTTTCCTCAGAACATTGATTACGTTTCCAAATAATGCTAGATAAATTATACTCAAGGACCTCAAAGCACACATACAGCTAAAATTCTACAGCCCATTTTTCCATGTACACGTTAACGTTTAACCTCCACATCTCCAGTTAACACCATCTGCCTGGCAAATGTATTATTGAGCTTCGATCAGGCTTTTTTTTTACATATTCAGTATTCAAAAGTCAAAGTACAACTTTTAACACACCCAAAGCTCAAATTTAGCTTTTACCGTGAAAGCCAGTCCTAATTGTCTTTTTAAATTATATTGTAACGAAACGCCCTTTTCTTAAAACGCCATATTAAAACAAGTAAGAATGCTCTAGTCGAGTAACTTCCTAATATCTTCGCACAGTTAGGCATACACACACGCATACACAAATACGCACACGCACAAGCGACAGCGCAAGCGAAGCATTTTAAGTTGTGGCTGTGTTTCTTTTCGCCCCGCTCTGCAGTACTGAATCTTATTATTAACTTCCCTGTTAATTATCCGATCGATTTGAAATTCGGACAGTAGATTAAGAGTGACCAAAGTAACATACATGCCAAATCCCAAAGCTATATTTTGAAAATTGTGACTGTATAACGGTTTTTATTGAATAGCGGTGGTGTGGGGGGTAACATCTCGGATCCAAAATAAACTTGACCTGCATTCCAAATTTGGTGTCTCTACCTCTTATAGTTGCTGAGATCGACACGTTCATACAAGCAGACGGATATGGCCAAATCGAAATCTCTTGTAATACTGATCAACAATATATATACTTTATAGTATCGGAGATGTCTCCTTCTGCCTGTTACATACATTTGCACAGATTTAGTACCCCCTTTTTACCCATTTTATGGGTACAGGGAGTAAAAAAACAGTCTAAAATATTTTCAAATAAAAGTTTGCCAGATATTCTTAAATCAACAAAACGGATATACAAAAATATCATATGGAAATAATAACAAAAAAATAATATCTAAACTAATTTGCAGAATGGTTTTTCAAGCAAGTCAGTTTATTTAACTTGTTGTTCATACAGAATATACAGACTAAACAACAAGACAACCATTGTTATTTATTACTTTCTATTCTAAAGAACGGACTAAGCATATTAGTCGTATGAATTTTAAATAAAAATTTAACAAATACAATCGAGAAAACACCTGAGTAAAGTAACAGCAGCTGTTTCATTGCCAATTGTTAGACTTTTGCCAAATTTTGTATATAAGCCGAGAGAGTTATTTGGTCTAATCATTTATACACAGTTTCGCAATGCGCATATCTTTCCTATTGCTAATTGGATTACTAAGCTGCCTGCTTTTGGCTGAAAAAGCCAATTGCAACGACGAGGAATATTATGACGATTACTATGAAGACGAAAATGACAGTGCCGATGACAAAAAAGGTGAACCTGCCAATCCCACAAATACAAACGACCAGAATGTGACGACCAATGATGATGATAATGATGATAAGGAAACATCAACCACTTTATCTGAGTCCAATGAAGGTGAAAATGGTGAGAAGGAAGCAACAAGCACTTCACCTAAGTCACAGCCATCAGTGATCTCTCCAATTCCGACCAAGCCTAAGAAGCAGACCCAGCCCAAGCAGCAGACCGGGCCCAAACAGCAGACCAAGCCCAAACAGCAGACTAAGACCAAACAGCAGACCAAGCCCAAGCAGAAGCCCAATCGTCAGGCCCAGAACCAGGCCAAGAATAAGGCACAGAAGCAGTCCCAGCCCCAAAAGCAGGTGAGACCACAATCGAGGCAATCTCCCCAGCGTCGCGGATGAGGTGCTGGCTAACAAGGCTCACACGATGGCGATACAATTTTGAATCCTGGTAGCTCTTAAGTTCATACATATGAAAATATACTAAATATGCTGGAAATACAAAGCAAAGGGTGTGAAAAGTTTCTCGGCATGCACACTACGGTTCTGGTTGTGGCCTGGTCACCGGCTCGGCTGGCTGAGTTCTTATTTTGTGCTGCAAATCCATCAAAGCGTGGCTGCTCCAAGGCTGCAGCACATTTCACACGCTTCGCTGGAGTTCTGTAACTCGAATTGGCAGACAGGAGAGCGGACAACCAGGACACCCGGGACAACTAGGACAACCAGGACAACCAGGACAACACAGGAAGCCTGCTTCAACCAAGGCGGCGTCGACAAAACTTTTTTGCCAACGCTGCTGGGCAAAACTTTCGCCGGCGTCGCTGAGGCTGCACAAAAATTTGTGTTCAGAAAATGATTTGCCGGCTTAAATTGCAGTTGGGCTTTAAAAATGTTTTTTGACTTGGCATATTGCTCCGCTCAGCGCTGCTTGGTCCTTCTTTTTTTCACCTAACAGCCGCCTAAATGCGCCTAAATGAATTTTTGCTAGTTGGCTGGCAAAACTTTTCCCTGCACCTTTGAGCAAAGTTTGTTCGTATGCCTCAAGTTTTTGGCCAAACATTGCCAAAGGCAATGTACCACTCCGACAGAGTACGAGGAGATGGCTTCTTGCTCAACTTTTATAATTATTTGATTTGCTACACAATCACTCTGGTAGGATGTGTGTAAGTCTCTTTCTTGGCTCGACTACGACAATATTTTTGCAACTTTTTACTCAAAAGTTTGGAATTCTTTAGAATATCATGTGCTGTAGATATTGAAATATTATTATTTCTAAAATAACCTTTTCAATAACTGTCACATTGTTTATTTCCGAACGAGTCATTAATTCAACAAAAATTTTATGAAGTTCGGCTTAGAAGCTAATACAATTGCTGGCAGCACAACGTATGGTAAGATAATTGAATGCATTTTAAAACACATGTTGCCTAAACAAATAATACATTGAAATACCAAAGTATATACAGCCAGAATTTTGGTCTATACGACAGCGCTAAGAGTATAATTCTATTGTAAGAAGATACGCAAATAGCACAAGTTGTTTAAAGACACCGACATGCATTTCAAACTGACAGTACTCTGGATCTGGCTGCTGCTCTTGGGACTGGTCTGCCCAGGAAGCAACCAATCAGCCCGAGGTCTGAGCGTTACCCATGTTCCTCCACTTAAGAGCCAAGTAGAAGCCCCCAAATATGATATTCGCCGCCCACCTGAGCGAATTAGTCGTCTTCCCAAAGAATCTGTGCGTGGAAATATGGGACTTGTGGGATCAGTCACATATATCCCTGTTGAAGTTCTTAACATTTATCCGGGCAACCAGACTAAAGTATCAAAGATAAGAAGGAGAATATCTAGTTTCATAAACTGTCTTTGGATGATGTTCTTTGCGACTTATATAATCTTTTTGTTGTTGGTTGTGTAAATTACTTTAATTAATGTTAAATTATAAATTTTTTTAATAAAATGTGCATTTGTGGTTTTGATAAACTTAATAAAAGTGATCTGTTATGGCCTCTTCGGAGCCTATACTTCTCCATCAACCCAGTTGTTAGGTGTTGCCATATTTTCCCATTAGCCTATTTCTTCTAGCCAGTAAGTGTATACGGAGTACTTGACATAAACTTTGGAATACCGCTATCATATAATATGATGCCATAAATATCCGTAACATTTTCCACTTGAGTTGTCAGCCATTTGCAGCATTTCTCAGTTGTACTCTTCGCACTACCACCATATTGCAACAGGAATTCAACGAGGCACACATATGTTGCCCATATGCTAAGTATGCTAGTCTCAGACCCCTTTCTAGGACCCGGTTCGCTGTTGCTTTCGTCAACTGCAACATAATTTATGACGCTTTCATTAAAAGCGACAAGCGAGACAAACGCCCACACACAATCACGGCTGGTAACAAATGTCCAACTCCAACTCCAACTCCAACTGCCACAGCCGACTCCAGGACACTTTGTGTGTGTGTTTAAAATTTGTTTGTGCCGGGTCATGTGCCACACCGTGACGTACCGCTCCCGTCCAGGAGCGACAACTTCAACTCGGTTACGTGTGCCAGACAGTTGTCAGGCGGAGCGGCGTGGATGTCGGCAACATTTCACCCCGAACGGTGTCAATTTTTTAATGTCAAACGGTTAACTGGCATGCCGCTGCACATAGCCAAGGATCGCTCGATCCTGGAGCAATGAACAGTGGGTGGTCGCCGTTGCCGTTGCCGTCGCCGTCGCCGTCGCCGTCGCGCTCTGACATAATTAAAGGCCATTAATCACGTGTGCTGATTCAACAACGCCCACTGGCAAGGACTCCGGTTGACCTCTTGTATCGTTGGGTTAATCAAGCCACTTGGGGCACGGGTCTGGGCCTGAATTTAAATTGTGTAGCCAAGACAAGGCCCAAACCGGCTTGCCGGTATCGCTCCTCGTATCGCCTGTTACTATATGTGTCCAACCGGACAAATTCTTTTTACACATGCTTCGTTTTTTATTTGTTTCTCGTCTGATTTTGCCAACCGATTCCTTTTTTCAACGTTTTCTGAAACAGCATTTTGGCGTCAATTAACGTTCTTTGTTGTGGCGTTACATTGGACACTTTTTTCGGCCCGGACACACATAGCCACAGTCATAGCCAAATCTATAGCCTCACGTAGATTGGATGTGGCGCTTCAATGCGCATCAGTTGAGTTTCTTCAGGCTAACGCGACTGCTGCAGCTGCTACAATTGGAAACAATCGGAATAGGCAATCATAAGAAAATGCAAGTAACATTATCGATCGTTCCTATGGCAGCTATATAATGATCCATTCTGATCAGATTTCGTTATGGCTGAGTTTGCTTGGAATATCTTTAAAAACAAAAAAGTTGTTCATACAATTACTCATTTTTGACCGATTGTTCATATGCAATAAAGCTGAATAAAGCTTAATGAAAATCAAAACTAAATTTTGTTAAGATCTTTATAAGCAATTATGTTTCATGCAAACAATGAGTTTTCCCGATCGTTCCTATAGCAGCTATATATTTTAGTTATGCGATCTAGCCGGTTCCGAGATATGTATGTACTGCAAAGAGAAGCTCTTGAGCTTATTTTCAGTAAGATATATTTAAAACTGATAGACTAGTTCGCATAGAAGCAGCGGTTGGAAACAGTTCCTTCAATGCATTCACATTTCGTGAGGTACTGCTCAAGCAACCCTATTCTTTTAATAAAATAAGCTATAAGGCTAGTTCAATTTTTCCAGGATGTCATCAGTAGTCCACTCATCATATTTGGTGACTTCAGCTAGAAAGTTATTGATTTACCAACATTCATACCAAATTTGGTTGCTCTAGCTTCAGTTTCGTCGAATACTCAATGAAATAAATGATTGAATGAGTTCGCATAGGTATTCCAGTGAAACCCAGGTTAATTTATAAATTCAGGTCTAATAGTTGAACAATAACAGACAATCCAATGTTTATTACTAAATACATGAACAAAATGAAATACAATGTTTGAAGTGCAATGTTTCTTACTATTTTCCCTTCAGTGTAATGTTATAATAAAATATATAATTGTTAGGTTGACTTAAGTTCAACATCAACCACACAAAGCGCTAAAAAGTCTTGACTTTTATCCTGATTTTTTGCCGAAAGCATGTTAAAGGATATGCGATATAAGCCGACAATAAAGAATGAAGGAAATTCAAGCTCCATACTGTTGAAATCATTTAGATAGTAATGATTTTCTAAAATAGGGCATTTACTCCCGAAATTCCCATGTTTTAAAATTGGTGAAATCCAGGACATGAATATATTGCGCCTCCGATTGTTTAAACTTTTGCACAAGTCCAGGTTGTACTTGTAGAAGCTTTCGTAGGCTTTCGAATTAGATTTGCGAATCGAAAACTCCATATTTACTCGTAAGCCCGAGACTAAAGGTTTCACAATGTCCACACCTAAATCCAACTTGGAGTTCTTCACAACCACTGTGAAATTACGTAGATAGTTCCGATTATAATTGCTGCAATCTGGCGGCTTAGAAATTATTACTTTGGTCATCTAAATAAAAAATAAAAAAATTATCAATGACTAGATGATTACTTGCCATACGAATTTACCATAGTTGCAGACTGAATGAGACACAGAAAAATTGCCACTTGAATAAAACTTTTCATTTTTGTATTTAGAAGCTTTTAGAGAGAATTTCATATCAGAAATGAACACGCAATATAAAAATCCGTGGAAGGGAAATACTTACCTGAACGGCAATCATTTACAATTAGATGAAATAATTGTATTCAACAGAATTTAAAGGTAATTATCTGATACTTTTGCTCTTAAATTATAACCAATTAAAATAAACAATAATTACAGTGAGTTATCACTGTACCCATAAAATGGGTATCCGTCTGTCCGTATGAACGCGTCGATCTAAGCAACTATAAGAGCTAGAGACACAAAATGGCATGTAGAAGCACAACCCCACATAAAATGCCTCGCTTGCGCTGTCGCTTGTACTGTCGCTTATCGTTGTGTATGTGTGTGTGTATATGTAAGTGTACGAAGATGCGATTATTTTTCTGTGTCCTAATATTAATTACAATAAGGAGTTCAGACTTCGTAGCCATTTCTTCCTAAGTATATAAATACTTTAATCAAAATATAAACATCTAATAGTCTAGACGTAACACACAAACAAATGTTTATTGTTAAATATATGAACAAAATGAAATAGTACACAAGTGCAATGTTTTTATCTATTTTCCCTTCAGTATAATGATATAATTATATACATAATAGTTATATAGATTTTATTTCAACTTCAAACATACAGGCCGCTACAAAGTCTTCACTTTTACTTTTATTCTTGGCTTGAAACATTTGAATGACTATGCGATAAGATCCGAAAAAAAAGAACGATGGAATATAGATATCCCTACTATCGAATTTATTTAGATAGTAATGAGTTTCTAAAATAGGGCATTTACTTCCGAAATTGCTATTTTTTAAAACTGGTGAAAGCCACCACTTGAAAATATTGTGACCTTGATTGTTTAAAGCTTTGCACAAGTCTAGGGAGTACTTGTAGAAGCTTTCGTAGGCTTTCGAATTAGATTTTCGGATGGAGAATTCAACATTTAATCCTAAGCCCGAAACTAAGGGTCTTAATAGGTCCGCACCTAAATCCAACTTGGAGTTCTTCATAGCCGCTGTTAAATTATGTACGTAGTTCCGATTATAATTGCTGCAATCTGGCGGCTTAGAAATGATTATCTTGGCCATCTAAAAATAAGTAAAGATATTTTATGTGTGAACGATGAATTACTTGCCAGAATAAGCATTCAAATTTACCAGAGCAACACCCTGGATAAGACTCAGAATAAATAGCGCTTGAATAAAACTTTTCATACTTGTATTTAGAAGCTTTTAGAGAGAATTTCATATCAGAAATGAACACGCAATATATAAATCCGTAGAAAAATAAAGAGAACCACTTATCTGTAGGCAATTATTTCCAATTACTTGAAATAATTGTATTCAACTGAATTGTTGGGTTATCTCTGTATTATTGGATCGTCCGCTCCAAAATAATAATCAATTAAAATAAATATTGAACACGGGGTATTTAAATTATGCAGTAGGCTGGAAGTTGCCGTGCAGAGTATCGAATACATTATACTTTGATCTATATGCAAACAAAAATAGTCTCTTCTTATATTTAGCTATACTTTTCAAATCGCAAGAACTTCTAGTTCCAGAAATCGCAAAAAAAAATCAAAATATTTATAAATGGTATATTATTTGCATAGTAAATTTATTAAAACTATTTTTTTAAATTTTACATGTTTACTAAACTTGTGTACTACTACCTTTTTGGCAGCTTAACCGATGTGGTTATGAGTTAAGAATGCATTGTCTTTAGACTAGGTTTATCCTCAATCCTTAAGCTCCATTTGAAGACGTTGCTCTACATTTAAGTACAAAATGCGTACAATTTCTCATATAACCATTGTTATACCGCACAATTCGGTAAAAAAAAGGCAAAAACCCAAACGAAACGATATGACAAAACAAATTCCCATATATTCACAACAGCCACACACACAAGCATGACACATGTCACACATGCACACACATACACACACACAGAGATAGATCCAATACCGAAAGATATCGGCTACATGGCTGGTGCGGCGACGCTTATATAGACTTATAGTCTCGCATATTGACCGCGACGGGGCAGAGTCCGCGACACCTTCGCAACAACACGCTGAGCCCCCTGAAGCCCCCAAGCCCACCAATCCCCCAATCCTCAATTTGGATGCCAGCCTGACTGGGCGCATTCCATGCGGCGGCGTTAAGTGGGCGGATGGGACGCTTGGGGATTGATTTTTAACGAGCGACCACGCGAAGGTTGGAGGCTAGTGAAACAGTCGATGGGCTATGAATGTTTTGCTCGCTTCAATGTTGTATAAAAAATTATGGAAAAACAATTTTTAATGGACTTAAACTGCTGAAAATGGACGCCATGTGTCTGCATTAAAGGGTTAAAAGTGCATAAAAATGAAGAAAATATTTTGTTCAAATTGCTGCATGGGCTTTTGGCTTTGAAGTGGCCAATTAAACAAGAAAAGTTTTTATTTGGCACAGGGATTTGCTTGATTTGTACGCAGAGTTTCCATGGCAGCTTACAGACCGGTTAAACAATGGCCAATGACCACAGAACGTAATCGATGATTGATTAGAGAACCATATCTCGTTATAACCAGCTGATTTGAGCCAGACAGACTGCTCACCTAATGCAGGTATCATAGTTCATCATATTGAAATGCTAATCAGTGTGCTGGGTCAGCTAGGAGCCGAAAGCCAAATGGAAATGCAAATAGCCCTGGGGAGCTGGCTGACCAAACATGCAGGCAGCCAGAACATGGCCAGAACCAGGATCAGGCCAAAAATAAACACGACTGTAACCCAAGCAATCAAATCTTAAAATAATACACAAAACACCAGCTAACCACAGACACAGACTCCTAAACTGAAACAGAAACAGACAGAGAGTGTTTTGGCTGGGGCTAAGCTGGGGTAACATTTAAATTTCTGGTAGCAAAAGCTACTTTGTGGCTTTAAGCAATAGCAACAGCTAGGCCAACAACAACAATGGCTAAGTACCAAAGTAAACATGGCATAGATGTCGCCGAGGGGGCGGAGTCAGGGCGTCCAAACTTTGACCACATGAAAGGCGACGGCGACGGAGACCCGGCGAAACTTTATGCAAAATGCCCGCGGGCAATGCACACATGAAGCAGCGGGGCTGGGTGAGGGTTTTCGGGGGAAAACGAGGGCAGCTCTATGTGTTAATTTGGTTGGGCGTAATTGCAACTTGGCATGCGAGGGCGCAAACTGGAAAAGTGTTTTAATTGAATTATTTTCATTGTCGCCCCAGCCGAAAACCTGCTCCCGACGCTGCTCCTGCTCCTGATCCTGCCGTGCTACTCTACCGATGCTCCAGCCTTCTGGCATTATTAACTTTTTCTTGTTGCTACAATTTATGCAAACTTTCTAAAAAAAAAAAAAAAAAAGTAATACCAAAAAAACGAAGTTAAATAACGCACCACCCAGCGCAACAAAAAGTTAAATGAGTTAAACGAGCAATTTTATGAGCATGTCGAAAGTTTTACAAATGCCCCACAATAAAACAAGGCGACCAATTGTGTGGGATGTTCCAAGCCCGTGTTGCCACTTGCCAGTTATCGTTACCTTTGCAAGCCCCGCGGCACCACCTGACACCCCCCTTGCCCTCTTGCCGCAAATTTGTACGTGAGTTTTACTTGTCTAATTGTTTGCAAATGCAATTTGTTTGGACTGAGCTGGGCAAGAGTTGCATGTGAAATCAATGGATTTGCATGTTTCTCTGCTCAAAGTTTTCGATGTGAAGTTTTCGGCAAATTTCATTGTGGCCTCACACACATATTTGTTAATAGTTGGCTATATTAATAAATTCCATAAAATACTTATATTTGTCATTAAAAATTCTCTATTTAGTTATGCATTATCTTAAATTAAGTATTTTAATGGTGTTGCTTGAGTCGTAGGCCTAAGCAGTTAGTACATATATTGTACTATAATATTGTACTTTAAATGATAGAATAAAATAAAATATATTAAGAACTATGTTTTTATAGCGAAGGTAGTAAGTATAACCTTTAAGAATGAAATGAAAGAGAAATTGAAAATCAAAGAATGTCATTCTATGAATGTATTTATAAATGAATGTGACTTGAATTTGTAATGGCTCTGATGGGTCCAGGGGCAGCTTGATTACAGGACTTTACAGTCTTTTAAAATTGCTGAAAACTAAATACTAAAGGACAATTGATTGTCAGAGGGCGGACTACATAATTGGGGTGTTCATAGGGTGTTAAATAGTAAGAAAATTAAATTCAATCACTGATGTTCGTGAGCACCCCTTTGGCAAATATTTACTTAGAGTAGGGAGGGCTTTGTGTGCCCGTATTTTCATACCCTGTACCAAGAAGATGACTAAAAGGGGTATATTGAATGGAATTGTAAGAAGATGATATCTCCGACATTATTATGTATTCTCAATCTTGGAATGCAGGTGCTTGATAGCATTTTGCATTTGATAACACATAGACTCTGCCAAATCAAAACGCGTATGCATGCTTTAGTCGAGTATACCCAACTACGAAACTCCCTGTACCCAGGTCTCAAATTTCCAATCACTTCTTCGTACACACACATACACAAATACGCACACACACTAGCTACAGTGCAGAGCAAGCGAGGCATTTCAAGTGGAGACTTCGCCGCTGCTTTCCCATGCACTGCAGAACGGACTCTTCTTTCGTGAATAACTTCCGTGCTTATGATCCGATCAACTTGAATTTTATAGTAGATTACAAGATTAATACCCAAGTATTATACATGACAAATCCCAAGGTTTTACCTTTAAAATTGTCTGCATGAATCGTTCTTATCGATTTGCGGGGAACAAAGGGGAGATATCTGAAACAAACTTGATCTAACTATGGTATACAGTAACTAACATTACAAATTTGGTGTTTTTAGCTCTCCTAGTTGTTGAGATCGACGCGTTCATCCGGACGGAGACAATCGAAATCTCTTTTGATACTGATCAAGAATATATATATGTGCTTTAACATACATTTTGGATAGATTTACTACCCACTTTTTACGCATTTTATGGGTACAGGGAGTTAAAAACTATTTACAGCTATACAAATTGAATGCATGGATATTTATTTGGGCACTCTTGATCTACTATTGAAATTTCAAAACGATCGAAGTTATTTAAGAAACTATTCTTAATATAACCATATTCAAGGGCCTCTATACTCGAATTTCCATACAATTTGGAACCCTTTTTAACACCATTTTATAAATTTTTAGCAGCGTTTATCAAGTGAAAGCCCGACATCAAAATCCAATTACAGAACCTACATAGACGCAATTATTTGACCCATAACTTTGCGAGCCATAACAAAGTTATGCCGCACAGACTCTATACACACAGTGACTACTATAATAATCCCCTCACATTCTTATCGCATCAGCCAAAAACATTTTCAATTTCAATAGGCTAACGAGTTGTTTTCTTTTTTATTTCTATCAGCAAAAGAGCAAAGCGTATAAAAATTGCTGGCCGAAAAGGCCAAATGCAAATGGAAAATGCCGTAAAGCGGCCAAAAGAGCAGCAACAACAACACGAGCAAGGAAATAAGCCATTCACACTTTTAAAGTGTGTGAGTGTGTGTTCTGTCTATATATATATATATATATGTGTGTGTGTGTGTGTGTGTGCATTCTAATTCAAAGGCCAAACAGCAGCCACAATGGCAACACGTCGCCCCGTCCCAAGCAACCCAATCAAAAAATGGCAACTGGTTGGCAGGTGCAGGGATGGGAATTGCGGGGGTTGTAGGGTACTGGGTATTGCAAAGCGCAGGACGATGTGCAAAATGTTCTTAATTCTCAATTCATATGCAAATTTATTTTATCGCCAGCGCTGCTGCTGTTGCCTGCAACAACAATGAAGGATTGTGGCTGCCTGCCTGACTGGCTCACTGGGCAGGGAGACTGAGGGTGAGGGAGAAAATCATTCATCCACAGAGAGCCACCCAATGCATGGGGCTTGACTTTTGCGGTTCAGTTTGGTTTGTGGGTTGACTGTGTGTGGAGGACTCTACCCAACTCGTTATTGCTTATAGCTGTGCATTTCATAGCCCATTTTGGGGCTTCTTTCGGCTTTGTAATTGATCGCACACATTACAAATTGCAAGCCATTGAAAAAGTGCTTAAATGCTAACTCTTAAGTAGGCAGCAATAATTGCAGCCCAGTTCAGTGCTTTTCTGTTTACAGCCCAGGCCAGTTATTGCCACACTTAGTTAGTTATGAGTCGCATTGTCAGTGGCATTTGCCAGTCGCTTAGTTGTCGCCATAATCAACACTTGGCCATAATTAAAAGCGCACGCAACATTTGCTGCCACATCTTGGCTTGTCACTAATTGCTTGCCCTGTTCAGGATGCAAGTAATGATTATGGCCAGGATCTGCCAGACTGCTCGGCCTGGCCAGGATAGGACAGGACAGGACAGCCCAGGCCAGGCACTCGGTCGAGCACAAAGCTGGCAATGCCAAGTGCCAATTAGCAAGCAAAATAGATTGTAAATTTTAATGACATACACGGCCCGTACAAGTGCTCTACCTCTCTGACTCTCTCTTCTGCATAGCTGTTTCCGGCTGTTCTTAGACGTTTTTTTCTTTCTATTTGTTGCTGGCCACTTTGTAAAGACAACTCCTTTAGCAGCGCCTTGCGAGGAGTCAAAGGCGTTGACCGCTTGCTGCATCATTGAATATAAAATACACTAACAGAGTCTATCTGTGTCCACTATGTTGTGTTGTGTGTCTGTGTGTGTTTGTGTCCACTTCAATTAAAAAGACTTTCACCCGCTGCAAAAAAAAGAAGAGGCTAAAAGACTTGAAAAACACTTCCGCTTTACTTTACTTTAGTCGTACTTTACTTTTGTGTGCGCCTTGGTAAACGCTTGCAATTGCTTTGAAATTGCGCAGACGTGCAGACCCCGTCAGAGACAGAGACGGAGACAGAGGATGAAAAAACTGTCTACCTCCAGTAGTATGACGACACAAGCGGCGGCCATTGCAGCACAACATGACTTCCGCTTCCGCTTCATGTGTATATGTGTGTGTGTGTGTGTCTGATGGAGCTAGCAAGAATCCCAAACAGTAAAGTGAAATCAATTCAAAGCCTTGTACGAGTTGCTGCTACTCTCCCCAATTGCCCTTTTTTTGGCCATCAACATCAACTTTTCCTCATCGCCATCATCAGCCAGCCCATTGCCATTTCCATTCCCATCCCCAAGCTCATTTCTCATCAACTCAATTGTCGTCCTTTTTGCTTGTCCAGCCAATCCAGTTGGAAAACGTCGCCGATTTCTTTCTCAATTGTATTTTGACAAACGTTAAACCTTTTTCGGTCTGTCTCGTCTTAAAACATCTAAGACCTTGACCACTAAATGAATCTTTTATGTGAAATACAGGGACGTTATTAGGAAAAGAAATAAACGATTATTGCGATAGTTGAATATTCAAGAACTCAATCAATGAAATTTGAATTGTTCGGATTTAATAATCGACTATTGGATGTTGCAAACACAAAGTAAAATTATTTTTACTCCCTGTACCCATAAAATGGGTAAAAAGGGGGTATTACATCTGTGCAAATGTATGTAACAGACAGAAGGAGACATCTCCGACCCTATAAGGTATATATATTCTTGATCAGTATCAAAAGAGATTTTGATTTGGCCATGTCCGTCTGTCTGTCCGTCTGGCCGTCTGTCCGTCCGTATGTATGAACGCAAGGATCTCCGCAACTATAAGAGCTAGAGACACCAAATTTGGAATGTAGGTTCCTGTATAGCGGAAGCAGGTCAAGTTTATTTTAGATTTGAGATATCTCCCCCGTTCCCCGCTATTCGATAAAAACCGTTTTACAGTAACAATTTTCAAGATATAGATTTGAGATTTGGCATGTACAATACTTTAGTCACTCTTAATCTACTGCTACAAAATTTCAAGTCGATCGGATAACAAACACGGAAGTTATTCAACAAACAAGATTCAGCGCTGGAGCGCGGGGGAAGAAGCAGCACAGCCACCACTTAAAATGCCTCGCTTGCGCTGCGCTCGAGCTGTCGCTCGTGTGTATGCGTCTTTTGTGTATGTGTGTGTGTATGTGTAAGTGTACGTAGATGTGATCGGAAATTTTTGACCTGGGTACAGGGAGTTTTGTAGTCGGGTATACTCGACTAAAGCATTCTTACTTGTTAATATTGTTACAAATAAACATTTAAAGAAAACAATCAATTTAAGGTAAGCCATTAACTATTTTTGATTTATTGTAAAAACTCAAAAACAAAGCTAGGTTTCTATACATGCCCATTAGAATAATAGAATTTAAACGCCAAACTTTCTGGTCTTCACAATTGTTTCCGATAAGGATTTTTTCTAAATGTAGGCTCAAAAGTGTAAAAATATACTTTCTAAAAGAACAGGACATAATCCAAAGCATTGGCATCTGACATGCCAGTTCAAGTTCAAAAATATCCAGTATTATAATATTAAATGTCCATAACTAAGGGAAAATTCAATAAATGCCCGTAATATCCTTACGTAATCTTTAAGTATTGAAAAAAATACTCGGTAATTTAATATAAAATGTCCATATCTTAAGAAATTCAATAAGTACCTGAATGGATAGCTTATATATTTTAGTTTTAAAAAGAAATACACAGTATTATTTCATTTAATCATATCTTTAAAAATTCAATAAATGCCCGTAATGATGATGACTCTTTTAGTTTTAAATGCTGATAATATAATTTATAACTTATCCAATATCATTTCAATCCCTGCTCACATGTCATAGAAGATCACTCAGTTCACTCATATTGGTTTCTCCTCCTTCTAACATTATAAAACATCATCCTTGCCATTATATATTCTTTACAACTAAGCACAATCTTAAATTCCCTTAAATTATTCATAATAAAACAAGTACTTCGATTTGAATAGTTAACGCCAAGCACATAACCAGAATCACAAGCGGAAACAATACACACGCAATTATGTATGCTTATTGTGCTGCATCCTGCAGGAAACAAGCCCCAAAATCCGTATGAGGCTCATTAGAAAAGTTTTTTGGTCATGAAGGCACAGCCCCAAAATTGACCATAAAATAAATTGAAGCATGCAACAAAAACACAAAACCGGTTCGGGTGAAACAGGTGGAACAACAAAAACAGACAAAACAACTGCAGCGTGACAAACAATGGGACAGCTAAAATGGGTTCCTGGGATGGCATGTAATGCTCCTGCTCTGCCGGACATGTGTCAATGCAGCGGGCGCCGACTCCGAATCCCTTGGGTGGTAGCTACCCGATAAGAACAACGAATGGCGATAGTGTCACAAAACAAATAAGTTGCCTAAAAGCCGCAAAACCAACAGCAACAAACTGGACACGACACGGCAACAACAACCACATTTGACCACTAATGTTTAGCCACACACAAATAAAGAGACGGAAAAAGAGATAAGGAAAGAGGGGGAGAGAGAGCAAGAGAATTAAAGTGTCACGCGGTTAAAATTGCACTGTCAAAGTTTTACAGGAATTTTGCAAATTTTCCACATTTTCTTTAAGCTAGCAAGTTGCTTATTTGTAAATGCCGAGAGAAGACTCACAGTGTTTACTACCGAGTGAAATGAGCGAGTAGCGAAAGAGAGCAAGGAGAGGAATCAGCAAAGAGAAGCAGCGAGTAGGAGTAGCGAGTGGGAATAGCGAGTGGGAGCAACGAATTGGAGTAGCGAGTAAGAGATGCGAAGAAGAGTACCGACTAAGGGCAGCGAATGGCAGTACCAAGTGAAAACAACGATTGGAAATAGCGAAGCGAATAAAGTTGACTACTTTGAGGCTCCCTCTAAAGATTACTCAGACATAAATAAAGAGACTGAAAAAGAGATTAAGGCAGAAGGAGGAATCAACAGTTGAGCTTACACGGTCTAAGCATTAAAGAAATATGCTAATTTTGCAGCATTTTCTTTAAGCTGGTGAGTTGTCGACTTTCCACAGCCGAGTTCAGTCCTCCGACTTCCCAGTAGCGAGTGGGAGTAGCGAGTAGTGAAGGCTGCACTTTAATGCCATTGCCTACTTTGAGGCGCACACAATTTTTGAAGTGCTCCGTAAATATTTTCTAATAAATTTTGCGCTCCCATTACGGGACGACCCGCAAACGCTGCCTAAGATTTCATTACGCTGCACTCGAGTGGATCCCAGTCTGTCTGCATGGACGTTCCCCGGCTGCCCGACTGGCTCCGCCCACGTAATGAAAATTCCTGCTACGTAATTAGCAATGCAGCCACCCACAGTATAGGAGGTGAGGAGTTGAGGAGCTGGGAGCATTGGCGGCATCATTGCCGGCGTTTCGAGTATTTGAGTGTGTTTTTAATACGCATCAACAAAGTGGGCAATGCCAGGAGTGGATGCCGGTACTGCACAGTTGCTGGAGCGAATGTCAGCGAAGGTGTTTGTCGTTGGCACTCCGAGCAGCTCCATTCACACTTGACATATGCAAATGTGCATTTTAAATGGATTTATATTGTACGTGGCCAGCCATTAGCCCCGATGTGCTCTCTTTTGTGGGTCGCCTTGGGTAATTAAAGGCTTTTGGGCATGACGCGGCAGAGATTTAAGCAGCGGCTAACAAATACAGAAAGTACATAGTACATATACTATTTACTTAAACACAATCACAATAGACTACAACACTTGCCACCAGTTCAACTCATTGTCTGCATTCAAATTATTTACACATTATCTGCAGGAGGCAGCCAAAGGATGGCACAGATACCCCAAGGACATGTCGCACCCAGACACTCGCAGAAGGCGAGAGAGACGGAGCATTGTTATTTTAATAGTTTAAGTAACCATAATATGTTGAGTACTTTTTAATAAACTTGAAACATGAACAAATGTTTTGTTTGCGCGCGTGCGGCATAAGGACACCAGGGACTGGCAGAAACTGTTGGGGTTGCAGCAAGGATACAAGAAACTACAGCACGGGCCAAGATTTATGCAAACCGAAATGTTGCCAAAAATTACAATTTAATGGAGTAGACACTGTTTGTTGTGTGCGTATCTGTGTGGCACATAATGAGCAGCGAGTGGCGACCAACTTGCAACAAAAGTTGCAGCCAAAAGCACAAAGACACAACCTGCAAGGGGGTCGGGTGCAACTGTCGAGTGGCCAACTCGCAGTGTAAGCAAAAGTAACTTCTCTAATTTTGCAGGAAATATGAAGCCATTAAAGCTGCAGTAGACATGGAGTGTGGCAACATCTTGACTGCGCCATAGGCACTCACACACACACAAACAGTTACACGCAGGTCCTTCGGCCATGTGGCGCCCTGCGAAACTTGTCCTCGAGAGTGTGAATATAAATTGTGTGTAAGGTGGAGTTGCCAACTGGTTTGCATGTTTCGCCTCCTTTCCAACTTCAGTCCGGAAGAGCGCTAAAAACATCTGTTGCATTTTTTTCTATTTTAACAATTTATATGCACAAAGAGACAAACAACAACAACAACAGCTAGTGTACATATATTTAATTGCCAACTTTCAAGTGACAGGCAGCGAGAAAAATGACCATTGCTGAGGTCGAGAGCCCGTCCAGCTAGAAGTCCTTTTCCTGCTGCCATCACATATCCTGGCCCTGCGCTGGGCCTGCACTTAATCACTGCTGCGACCAGCTGTGCAGAGTTTCGCTCTGTGGTTGAAGTCGGAGTGTGAAGTGTGAAGTGCATTTTTTATAACACAATCCTATAGAAAATTATCGGTTTGAAAATGAGACACCTGCGCGGCTTAAGTGAATTACATTTTAACATTTTCAATTGCTCTGAAAGCGTGAAATGTCATCGAAACTATGCTAGAAACAACGCAGACAAGTTCAGAGAGATCGCAATCACATGTCGTTCATCTATAAAATCTTTAATATTTACCACTATCCGCTAATAATAAGTAGTAGATTTAAATAAATAAAGTCCAACCAATTCAAACCATTTTATAATCATACCGTTTTTGAGCAAGTCAAATGGGACGTATTTCTACTTATTCGAAAAGTGACTTTATAAAATGACTGGATATCGTATAATTTAGTTGATTTAAAAAAGTAATATTTGTTTTTTTTATTATTATTATTATCGGACTTATTAATATTATTATTATCATCAGATCTCAACTGACAGACTTATAATAATACTTCTCTTTTTTTTATATATAAGGTCTTGTCAACATTTGAAAAATAATGTTTTTCCAACATTAATAAAGTTGAAATGACAAGTCAATTAAGAGTACAGAACACAATCAAAAATACATTTCGTGAGGAAATAGGTTAAGTTTTGACAAAGAGACAAGAAAATAGCTGATAGTCGGAGAGGTAGAGCAATTGTGGCATTTAAAATATAAAATAATTTCAGTCTGAATTTTTTGAATTTCAACCATAAAATGAACTTCCTCAAAACAAGTTCTTAAATTTTAATTTTTAATTTTTAAAAATTTTAGTTTTAAATGTGTTAAAAAATTTCGAATATACATAGAGTTGAAATGTCAAGTCAATTAAGAGAACAACGCATAATCGAAAGAAATACAAAATACATATAAAATGGAAATCGGTTAAGTTATGTCAAAGTTAAAGGAGTTTGTAGTCTAGGAGGTAGAGCTCCTGTGGTGTTTAAGACTTTACAAGTCGAATTTGATTATAATATCCTATGCAAGGACGCCATAAACTTTCATTAACTTTCTTAAATATTACAAGTTGCAGGTGTAATGCAGAACCAAATGTCATTAAGAAAAATGCAATTCGAATTTAAATAAGAAAACGGTTGTGAAAATGCATTCACCGCAATGACGGCTGCATGAAATTAAGTTAATTTTAATTTACGTTGATTAATTGCATTGTCAGGCGAGATGAAATGTCGCCCAGGTCATGGCACATGGTCCAGAACCTTCCGTATCAAAATGGATCCCGGTGAAAACCGCATGCCAAGTGTTAAATGTCAGCTACGTTTTTAATGCAATTGAGAGCGGCATGTGCCAGTGCCATTTAATTATAAATTAAAATAATATAAAATATATACTTGAGGACTGCTAACGGGTGCCGAGCCAAATTTCATTTTAATTGGACTGCAATATATTCCACAGAGTATCGGGCCAAAAAGAAACACAGCTCTACCAGTAGAATTGCGGGTGCTCGAATTTCAGCATCTGAATGTTGCCAGTTCCAATTGGTCTACAAATTGCTTTTTAAGCACCGCGCAATTTTCATTGAAATTCCATTTGCGTAATGCCAATAATGTCGTACATTAAGTTGGTTTTTTTGTTTTTTTTATATTTTGAATATCTTCTTTTTTTTCTTTTGGTTTTTTTTTTGATCCGCTAAACACAAAACATGCTGTTCTATTTGGCTGAGTCTGGCTATCTAGTGCAATGGATATTTATTTTTATGGTCATGGGTGTTCCAAATTTGGGAATTAAATGAAACGTAAAAAGCTAACTGCTTCAAAAGTTGCCAACGATTTGCATAAATGCCCAATGGCGGCAACAAATAAACAGGTGTTCAACAGGATATTAAACTTTTTTGTTCTTTGTTTTCCTATGGTCCCAACTATTGCGTAGAAGCCTCTTAACTGGGCCATTACCATGCCAAGCACACGCACTTTACTTCGTTCCCAAACGTTTAAGCCATTTGCATAAAAATCGTGATAATTAGGCGTGTGTTTTGGATAAATCATAAAGTGGTTCAAATAAATAGAAATGCCCAATTACTTAATATTGTGGGTGGCCAAATGGACCTTGTATCAAAAATAAGTTGGGCTTCAATAAGAATGCAAGTGATACACAGGAAACATAAGTTTAAACATAGGTATCACCGAGGTCTTATATAGTTTCTGGCCGTGCTTCCAAATTTTTTTATTGATTAGGTATTCATGGCAACGCAGCTTTCTAATTTCGAATTATGCTGCTACATGCCCAGAATAGAAGCCAATCCTATAATATTCAGTCGATAAACGGGTTATCATTTATGAATAATTACAAAATGTAAAGAAATTCAATCCACGCATGCAAAACTCGTTGCGTAAGCTTCCAAATTTTCCTATTTTTTATGACATCAGAATTTGTTGGCTAAGAAGATAGAACTTGCCCTGCAATAATAAGGAATTTTATCATATCAGGTATAACCTTAGTGAAAATATTTAACACTCAAAACATATTTGAATATAACCAGATTCATGAACTTCCTACCCTCCTTTCCAATAAAATGCTTATGAAATTACAAATCGCATATGTCGCTACTTTTGATCTGGGAGGCACATCAAAAGTAGCTCGACACATATAGAAACCCAATCAAAAATGCATTTTAAGAACTCAAAATGAATGAAATCAACCTGCTCCTTAGTGCACACCCACCTATAGCTGGTATATCAAGGGGCACAGTACCGCATTGCGTATGATTAATGCATCTGCAAATTGAGGCCAACAAAAACCTGCTGAAAGGAACCTCCACCAGGAGGAGACTGAGACTCAGACACAGCTCAATTAATGATGAAATGCACGTCGTAGGATTGACGCTGAGGAAACTGCAATAATTGACTTTTAAATGGAAACAGCTGGCACCCAGTGAAGATGTTGAACCACTGACGTCAGTGGTTGGTTGGGTGGCTTTAACTGAAATATTATACTATATATATTTATTGTTCGAAGCAGGATGAATCACAGCGTTCCACACAGGCTTCCTCTTCCGTTATGGATCTCGGTTCGCTTGACCATCTCCCAGCTTAGTTATGCACTGCATGTCTTTGGGCTTTATTTCCATTCTCTAGGCGGTTCACTTTTATCAACGGCTATAAGCCGCACACGCACCCATAAACCTCGTTTTTATACGGTTTTCTACTTTGTCCACGGGTCTAAAAATGACCTTAAAATTAAATTGGCAATTTTATTGTTATGGCTAACATGCATGCATTATTTATTTACCAAAACTAAAATACTCGTAGTATTTAGTATAAATCTAAATTTCCGTTATTTTTATCAGAACTACAACTCCAATTGACCATATTCGCCTGATCGCAAGTCCATAAAATTACAGCTGAAACGTGCAATATTCGGAATATAATCAAAACGATCTCCACTCATCTATACTTACCTGTACTACAATTCGATAATGCAAATTTAGCTGATGCTATCCAATGATTCGACTCGTCGTCCGTTGTCGTCTTCGTTGTTAGCGGTTCGCACGTTCGGACGACTCGACGGTTCCAGGGAGAACCTACGATGCATACTAAGCAGGGGCGCTGAGGCCCGACTTTGGGTATATCCGAGTTTTAGCAACTGCTCATTATGCTCGTTTTGTAGGTTTTTTTGCCAATCTGCTTTCGTATATAAATCTAACGCGTTGCGTTCGGCAGTCATCACTTCTTTGGTGGAAACTTAAGTGTCAAGTTTAGCTCCTGCTGTGATCAGTGCGCGTTTCTAATAAACAATTTAATATCATAATATTGCCAATCTCAAAGGATTTTAGAGAGAAATATCCAAACATCAGTCTCAACATGAAGTTCAGTGCTGCGTTTGCTTTGTTGGTGATCGTCGGATTTGTGGCCAGCGGTGATGCCCTGCCTGCCAGGAAAAGTGAGTTAAAAAAGTGAACAAGTTTTAAAGGATAACACTTATATATACAGCATATTTCGAACAAGTAGTATCTTACATAGAAAATAATTCTTTACTTTTGAATGGTAATGTTATTGAAAAAGATTTCATAGTTTGACCAACAATACGTTATTATTAAAATAATAAAATATGCGAGTTTTACAATCTTTTCCAAATTTATACCAGCACTTGAAGTATAATTATCTATTATTCTTTTTAAATTATTAATATTGATCTTAAAGGAAGAAAACATAATATTTAACATATTTTTAAATTCTTTTATTTATGAAATTGTACACTAGCTTAAGAAACGGCCTAGCATATATATTTGGTCATCCGCTTTCCATCCCATATTCATATTGAAAGCTTTAAGCCATTGATTCTTGATTAAGTCTGCAATATGGATTCTATAAACTTCGCCTTGTCATTTGCTTTCATTCATTAATCTCATATTTTATACACATCCACATCCGCATCCATCCGCATACTTTTGCAACGCTCCTACTGAAGATCGGCAATACTTTGTTCCAGGAATGGCCTACTACCAGCAGCCTGCCGCCGCTGAATGGTACGGTGCCGCTCCCCAGCAGAGGATTATGTACATGCAGTACGTGCAACCAGGACGCACCCATGCACGCTCCACTCAGGCGGCCAGTGCACTTGTGGCTGGTGAAACCGTTGCCACTGGCACATATCTGAAGGGTAAGCAGCACCAGAAACCCGAGCATCAACTGCCATACACACTAACAATCCCAACTAACCCATCAATTCCCCTGCTTATCTAACAAAGATTGCGATCACGCAGAGTCCGATGTGGCAATCAGTGTCGATGACAGCAGCGCGGAGGGCGCCCAGGCTGATGATGTCCTGAGTGCTGCCGGTGCTAATGGTGCCAGCTCTCTGGCCGAGGCCTATCCCGATGACGCTCCCGTGGTGCAGATTGCCATCGATAGCAGCACTGGCGCCGAAGCCGAGGCTGTGGGTGAGAGCGACAACGCCGCCAAGGTGCCACGCGACTTTAACTTTGCCGCCGAGGAGCCAGCTTCAGTGCCAGCCGTTGAACAAGCTGAGCCTGAATTGCCTGTCCCAGCTCCAATTGCGCCCGTTGCCCCCGTTGTGCCCGCTAACCGTTATCTGCCCGCCAAGAAGAAGGTCATCGTCGAGCTGGACCAGTCTGCCGAAGATGCCGAGGAGGCTCATGTGGCCGCCATTGAGGATGAAGAGGTCGAGAACGCTGTTGCCGATGATGTCGATGAGGATGATGAGGACCTCGCTGAGCCTATCAAGCCCGTGGTCAAGCACCCTGCTCGCATTCCCAACGCTCGCCGTCCTGCTGCCAAGAAGCCTGTCGCCGCTAGCAAGCCAGCAAAGAAGCCCGCACCTCTGCCCGCCGGCACCTTCTTCCCAATTGACTTCGGTGGCACCAGCGGTGGCGCCATCGCCATTGCCAACTCCTTCAGCACGGGTGAGGGCGGCGCCGCCACATCGCATGCCATCGCTTACGGCTCTCCCGAAGCTGCCCGCGCTCGTCTCCATCCCAGTCCCAGCAAGCGTCGCCACTAAACGGCTGCCACATGCCAACATGCAACATGACTGATGCTCATTCCCATTGCAACAACGCCACTTGAAGATTTACCACCAATTCTTGCTAATGCATCGTCAGATGCATCGATACTTTCATTTCGAGTCTGCGCCGAGTCTGTAAACAAAAAGTTTTGTAATTGTTAGTCAAATTGTAAACGTTTTTCAGCGCATTTTAATAAAAGTTCTGTCTGTTTTAAAACTTGAGTATTTCAATCGATAAATAACGTTTCCACTTCTCTTACGCAATGCATATTGAATTTATTTCATATAATCTTTTCTATTTCAGAATAATTTTGAACAAAATAAACGCAAATCAAACTCAATACAGAAGGTGGAACTCAAATTCAAGTTTAACAAAAGTTTACAACTTAGCAAAGTAAATGCCTTAAATATTTATAATAAAAACAAAATGTAATATAAAAACATCAGCTATTGATTCAGACTTAATAGCTAATGGTTGTTCCTCAATTGTGATATCATCATGTGTATAATTTTACTTAATCTTCTTCTGCATATAGTACTTAATGCGCAAATTTTACATTTCTGTGTATATATATGGATTCTGAAGACACTACGCTTAACTTCATGGCTCTTTTTTTCGTACAAGAATCTTTGAATTGATCCTCTTATTTAAAGCAATGCAGCTGTCGGCTTGGAATTGTTTATAACTTTTTGCACATGTGCTAGATTGGAGTGAGACTAATATATATATAAAACATTAAAATTAACTCCGGCGCTGCTCCCTCTGCTATCGTTGCTATCAGTAGCCATATTTGTCTTGCAGCGAAGACATGACATCGTTTGCCAGGTTGCTCAGCCTGCCGGCCACCTTGTGCACGCCCTGGCGCACGCTCTCCTTCACATCATCCAGATCCGGCGCATTAAAGTTCACACCAGTCGAGTAGCCGCCGCTGCCTGTAAGAGTATAATTGTTATTAAAGGATATTTTGTTGTGGATTATAGGCTATTTATTCCTACCGCGATTGCTCATGCCACCTCCTGGCGCTCCATCGCCAAAGTAGTCTGAAGAGGATATTGCACGCGAGCCCTGGAAACGATTCAGATTCGCGCTGATATCACCTGAGGATTGTTCGCTCGCAAAGAACTGATCCGAGCCGAAACCTTTGGAGTTGCCAAACTTTTGCTGCGCCGCGACGGGATCATTGCTGGCATTGCTACTTTTGCTTTTGCTCTTGCTGGCGCCTGATCCGCTGACGTTGGTCGCTTTGGGTTTGTCGTAATCACTGCTGGCCGCAAACATTGATGTTATATTGCTGTGACTGCCGCCAATGGGCTCAATTGTCTCGAAGCCCAGCGCCTCCAGTTCAAATTTGTCCAGCTTGCTAGTCCCACTGGAGCTCTCCTTCTTGTCGCTACCGCCGCCGTACAAATTCAGCGAGTGATCATTGAAAAAATTATCGTTCTCCAGCGAGGCCAGCTTGCTCTGTGTGCTGGTCTTGGGTGCAGCAGATTGCTGTATGGTTTCCATGTCGCTTAAGGCGGAGTGTGCCACGTCAGAGCCCCTCAGATTAAAGCCCATGCCGAGGCGCTCCATTTGCTTGGCCTTGGCGGGATCGATGCTCTTCAGCTTGGCCTCCTCGCGGGTCTTTTGCAGCGATAGATCTTGATAGGCCAGCCGCATGCTTGCCACAGTTTCCAATTCTTCCTCAGCTGTCTGTGGCTTGTCAGTAGGTCCTGATGTAGCCGCTGCCGTCTTGCTCTCATTTGCCGCATTGGCGCGAGCCTCAATGTCCGCAAAGTTTGCCTTTACCTTGGTCGCGCCTAGGCCGCCAACCTTGCGTGCGCCCAGCTACAGATTCAAAGGGTTTTATTAGATACAGTTACAACTTGTTTGTGTGAATGACTTACTGCTCCCTTCTTGGGCTGTATTTTGCGCACGCCTATGGACGAGGGCACCGCTGCTGGCGCCACAAACGAATTTAACAGATCCACGCTGGGCGCGCCCATGCTCAGGTTGGCTTCCGCCGCAGCCGTCGGTGTGGACTTGGTATCCAGCTGCAAGGAAAAGCCGCGTTTATTAGTAGAGAACTAGAGGACTTGCGTGCAAATAGATCAACTTCAACTTCAACTCTAACAGCGAATGCGTGTCTTTTTGTTTGATTTACCTTTACATTGGTGGACGCCAGGCTGATGTTATTATTCTCCAGCTGCGCGTTGGCATTGTTGTTGTCGCATTGCGCAAAGAAGTCCTCCTCCTCCGCATCCTTGGCAGCATCATTGCCTTCGCTCTTGTCCGCCGCCGGTTCCAAGTGCAGCTGAGGATGTGTACGTGTATGCGTGTGTGGGAACAGAATAACAAGATACAAGTGAAGCCCAAGCAAGAAAGGCAAATATTTTGTGTTAGTTGGTTTGAACTAAAGATGGGCACGGAACGGAAATACCAATCCAAAAAAATGATCTCTTTTTTTAAAGTATAACTACTCAGACTATACAGAATTTCCGATCGTTTTTCGCTCACAATTTCGATTCCGAATGTTTTGGTCGGAATAGGCAATGGGAACAGTACGGAATAGATCTTTTCGAGTATAACAGCTCAAACTAAATTTGTTTTTCGAATGATCTAAATTAAAATAAATAAATAAACATTTCACTTAAATACTTGCAAATTGTGTAGTTTTAAAAAGCATTTTGTAATGATAACGAATTTTTTTAAAATTTGTGTGCTTAAATATTTTAATTTTAGTGTAAATTTTATTAAAGAAAATTATAATATTTATTCACTTGTTTATTTATTTTATTTACATATTCATTTAAGTGCGTTTTGAAAGTACCATCAGTAACATAAATGATTAAAAATATCATCACTAATCGCTATCCAAAACTATCGATAGTTAGCCAATCGTAGTGTTGCCACCTCTAGGGTTTTTGCATAATGTATGAACGCTTAAATTGAATTTTAGCTGTTTTTTAATTTAGTAACCAAAAGACACTAAATAAAACATTGTTAGCAAATTGTTTATGTGAATAAACCATCGAGCGGGGTTTGGGACAGGGGGACTAGTTCGATAGGGGAGCATTAGAGCGGGAGAAATCTAATTTGTAGGTACGAAGGAAGGCTTCGGTATTGGCATTTCGTGTACCGCGCCCATGTTTGGGTTCAGCGTTCAATTAATCAAGCAAAAAATAAAACAAAACACAACAAGTGCAGAAAACGGAGGCAGTTACTCACCTTGGTGCCGTGCACCTTCATTGCCTGCTGCGCCAGCGCCGCCAGCTTATCACGGTACAGCTGAGCTGCTCTGGAATTGTATTTGACCTGGGCGTCGCTGCTGCTGCAGTTGTGGGAGCGAAAGAATTGGGCTGCATTCGCATTGCCGCCCAGCTGCATTTGGCGTAGCTGCAGCCACGTCCAGTTGGTATCGAGGTTGGTGCTGCGCACAAAGGTCAAGTGCACGCCGAGGTTGCGATGCACGGCAGAGCAGTCGATGCATATGAAAATGCCATACGTGACGGAGGACCAGGTGGGCGCCTTTGTTGCACAATCGAAGCAGGACTGCAAGCAAAAAGAATTGAGTTTCGGAACGGGAACGGGAACTGGAAGTTTGGAGCTCTGAGCTCAAGCTGACCTTATTAGCAGGCTGCGCCCGCAGGCGACTGAATACGGCTTCGATTTCTTGTTTTGTGGGTCCCGCTGCATTGTTGGACATGATGTTGCTGATGACGCTGCGTCTTTCACCCCCTTACCGTCTTGCCTTTTGTGATTTTTGTAAATTGTTTTCGTGGCTGCCTCTGCCCGTAACTCTGCTTGTTCCTGTAATTGTCGCGCAGCGTGCTTGCAGTCCACAGTGTTGTTATTTGGCAGTTGTGGCTGAACGTTGGCTTGCTTGTTATGCAAATATTAAAGCAAACCGTTTAAATTTTGGATCAAGTGCATTTGTAAACGCTTTGCTCTTCGTGTTAAGAATTTTTGACGTGTGTTTTTCGTTCCAGTCTCTTCCACGTTCACGTTAGAGATGAGCTCATTATGTGAAGTGTGACTCATCAAAAATATCTTACAGTAACGAGTCAAAGCAGCGAAAATTAACTTTACAGTCCTGCTATATAAACTATGTGGAATATTTTCTAAAGTGTGGCTGTTAACTAGATAAATTTCTGTAAGCTTAAAAATAATCTCCATATCGATATATCGATAAGATAACAAAAACAAAACACTCAATCAACCAGAGTTTTAAAAATAAAATTAATAAATAAATTGTTCAATAACTCCATTTGAATAAGTAGCGACATACTTTAAAGTCACAAATGTAAGGAGCCAGATTGCGCAGACTGAGCGTTCACATAGAGTTCACACTTCCACAAAAACACAATGTTGACGTCACGAAATTAACTGGTTCGTTAACAGAGATAGCCGCGCGCGCAATGCGTAACTTAAATAAATTATACATGACTGTTAACTTGAATTTCTGTATGTTTTAAGGATGTGGTCCATACCGAGAGCATTGCAATGAACTATTCGTCTCTATTGCGCCAAGTTTTTAAAGTTGTAACATTCAAAATAAAATAATAATAATAAATGAAAACCTACAAATCTTCCTTATATTTTTTAAGGAAATGAGATGGTAACATTGACATTTCTGAACTGTTATTGACAGCCAGCCTTAATTATGAAAATGCTACTGATTTTTATAGACTGATTTATATAGAAATATTGCACACTTAAAAAAATAAAAATGATTAAAAACAACAAAAAAAAAAAACCGTTTGGTATTTGAATTGCCATGGTTAAAGGCTGCAAAACTATCGATTGGCGGTCAGCTGCGCTAGGAAACAAGCAAATGCAGCACATGCGCAGTGCTCGCATATCGTACACGTAAACCTTGGAAGAAGGATTGTGGACACTTCGAGATAGGCCAATGACATTACAGGAAAATAAAAGATCAACTGCATCTACAATCCTAAATGAATGGCGTAAGGCCAAACAAAATATCCTGCAGTGGAAAGAATGCATTCAGAAGGCAGTTTGCGTGTGTCAGGTTGGCTTTTAAACGAAACACATATTTCCAGGAAAGTGCATTGTTTACAGTTTTTTCTGCTTGCTATATATAGAAAATGAATACAGAAGCGCGCCAGCCGTGCACTGCTGCAGCGTGTCAAGTGCGCACGACCAACATATCCAGCGCTGAATTACAAACTCATATCAATATACCCGCGCCAGAACAGCAACAGCGTCGCATGCACCAACAAATTGAGCAAATAGTCAGAGACAGCGTTAACCATGCAGAGCTGGAAACCCAATGTTATTACTTTATAATGGTCAACTACTTTACAAAGAACGTATTTACCCCCGCCGAGCTGGCCGCTGCGCAGTTCTCTCTGAAGGCAGGCGTGCAAAACATCTATCACACGCTAATAAATCCTGGTAAAAATACAAATGCATTGGCAGCTAAACGCACATGTACCTAAGCCGTATTTCTGTTTGTTTTTTAGGTTTTAGTGTCTACGGTTCATTGTATGAGACTCAAGAGCATGCGAAGGCAACGCATCAGTTGCCGGTGCCGCCCAATGCCTTGGGCAATGACAACATGGAGGCAGTTTACAAAGATTTGCTTGAGTTTATGGGATCCAATCAGAGTGTGTTCACTTTGCAGGAGCAACTACCGGTTGTCAGGAGCGCCCTTAAGTTTCTTAATGGCGGTGTGGCAAGCCAGCTCAATGTGTACCCCATAGAATATCTCTTCTTCATAATGAAAGAGGCTACCTGTGTGGCTGGCTTGTTGCCGCCTCCAGCATCAATTAATGTCACAAACTCGCAGTTTAAACAAGATCCGCATGAATTTCAGTTGGACATCAGCTGCGACTACCACGAGCAACGCGATCTTGCGAATCATTGTGCTAAATCTTATGTCACGCGCTGGGCCTTCACATTTGCCGGCTACATGTGCTCCGATTTGGCAATTAAAATGTTACCTTATAGTCACATGCCTGGCAATTCTCAAGTCTGTTTTACCATAATCGAACCTGTTGAAACTCATAAGCCTGAGGCTGAGCTAAAGATTAGTCAAACTGAGCATTGGAGTAATAACGATGAAGAGCAAAAAGAAGTGCCATTTATAAAGCAGGAGTCTATAACAGATGAAGAAAGTGTGAATCAAGATATAGTGGATACTCTAAACAGTCTTGATTTGGATAATATTTTTGACGATGATGATAGTTTTGGATCTGACGAGGATGATCCGCAATTCAGCGATGATGGCGAGAACATTATGGAGCAGAATCACAATTCTTCCGACTGTGAAATCGTGGACCTTGATTCTCCGCAGATTGAAAAATACTTATCGGAAGAGGAGGCTGAGCTCTCAACATTTATCTTAGAAGAACAAGAACTAGGAAATTTAGAGAATCACAATTCATCCGAAGACTGTGAAATCGTGGAACTTAATTCTCCGCAGATTGAAGATCACTTATCGGAAGAGGAGGCTGAGCTCGCAACATCAATCTTAGAAGAAGAACTAGAAAATTTGGAGAGTCCCAATTCATCCGAAGACTGCGAAATCGTGGAACTTAATTCTCCGCAGATTGAAAATCACTTATCGAAAGAGGCGGCTGAGCTCACAACATCAATCTTAGAAGAAGAACTAGGAAATTTGGAGAATCACAATTCATCCGAAGACTGTGAAATCGTGGAACTTAATTCTCCGCAGATTGAAGATCACTTATCGGAAGAGGAGACTGAGCTCGCAACATCAATCTTAGAAGAAGAACTAAGAAATTTTGGGAATCACAATTCATCCGAAGACTATGAAATCGTGGAACTTGATTCTCCGCAAATTGAAAATAACTTATCGGAAGAGGAGGGTGAGCTCGCAACATCAATCTTAGAAAAACAAAAACTAGGAAATTTTGAGAATCACAATTCTTCCAAAGACTGTGAAATCGTGGCACTTAATTCTCCGCTGATTGAAAATAACTTATCGAAAGAGAAGGGTGAGCGGGCAACATCTATAGAATGTGAAATTGTGGAAAATAATTCTCCGAAGATTCAAAACAACTTATCGGAAGAGGAGGGTGAGCTCGCAACCTTAGAAGAACATGAAGAGCCGGAGGAAGGTGAGATCATTACGGAGAATAATATTGCCGACCCTGAAAATATATCGTCAGATCAGGAAAATAAGCCGAGTGGTGAAACTAAAGACCTTAATGATGTTAGTGTCCTTACGCGATGTCAAAAACGGCTTCAGCATGACTCTGAACCACTGACGGGTCGATTACCGTGTATCAGAAAATTCACTGTTCCTGATAAATCGTTAGAATCCGAAGAAAACGATTACGATAATCGAAAAACGCACCTAAATATAGCACAACAATACCAGGAGGGTAACTTTTCACCGCTGTCCAACTCAATGGAACATGAAAATAATAGTACAAACTCATCTCCCACGAGCATTTGCGAATATCGTAAGCGCTTATTAAGTGATAGAGAAAACGAGAGATTTATTCGTGAAAAGTACTTAGCACGTAGTAGACGCAGCAGCCATATAAAAGAAAGAATAAATCGTGGGGAATGTTTATCACCTGAAAGACGCTCCAGCTCAATAAATCGCGAAAGCTTGCATCATAGAAGAATTGATTCGCCTAGGGGGAGAGTACATAATCGTTGGCGATCACGCTCACCAATTCGTGAAAACCGATGTTCTAAAGGAAATTACTCACCCAGAAGGAGCACGCGACTAGGAAGACGATCCAGCTCAAACAACCGAAATAGTATTTCTCCAAGTCGTAGATACAAGGATCTTAGTACTTCACGTGACAGAAGTATATCACCTAGAAGGACGAATAGATATCGAATAGTGAGCCCTAGTCCACGAAAATACACGTACAATAGACCACATGGCTACCGTAAAACTGAAACATTAAGCCACAAAGTGAGACAAGTACACTCCAGAGAGCGAACAAGACGCGGGAGTCCTAGAACTGTATCACCAAGACGGCTTTCAAAAAGTCCATTGCGAATGAGGCAAGTATACTCCAGAGAGCGAACAAGACGCGTGAGTCCTAGAATTGCATCACCAAGACGGCATTCAAAAAGTCCTTTGAGAAGGAGACAAGTACACTCCAGAGAGCGAGCACGACGCGTGAGCCCTAGAATTTTATCACCAAAATTACATTTAAAAAGTCCATTGCGAAAGAGACAAGTACACTCCAGGGAGAGAACACGACGCGTGAGTCCTAGAATTTCATCACCAAGACGGCTTTCAAAAGTCCATTGCGAATGAGAGAAGTACACTCCAGAGAGCGAACACGACGCGTGAGTCCTAGAATTTTATCAACAAAGCTGCATTCAAAAAGTCCATTGCGAAAGAGGCAAGTACACTCTAGAGAACGAACACGACGCGGGGGTCATAGAATTGCATCACCAAGACGGTTTTCAAAAAGTCCATTAAGAATGAGGCAAATACACTCCAGTGAGAGAACACGACGCGTGAGTCCTAGAATTGCATCACCAAGACGGTTTTCAAAAAGTCCATTAAGAATGAGGCAAATACACTCCAGAGAGCGATCAAGACGCGTGAGTCCTAGAATTGCTCCACCAAGACTGTATTCAATAAGTCCATTGAGAAGAGCTCGCTGTAAATATTCCAGAAGCCGTAGTCGCAGCAATACTCGAAGGTCAATCTCGCCAACAACTTCAGATGCAAGTAATAAAAAAGTGCCGAGAAGAAAACGTTATTCTGGAGTCCGTTCATCAAAAACATCCTCTCCGCGACGAAGCAAGCAAAAGTCAAGCGTAATGCCAGATGATCCGAAAAAGTACCCAAGTCGTTCAAAATATCCAAAGGAAACCACACAACCATTTCCGAAACCGATTTCACCAATTGCTGAACATTCAAATTCAAATTCACCTATTGATACACCTCGAAAATCGCATTCACCAATAGTTGAAGGTTCAAAATCAGTGTCAAATATTGTTTCGGAGTCAACATCGATTTCGCAGATCGATACGGTTAGCAGCAACCGAGAACTCAGGAATAAAAAGACACTGCTCCCAAGGCAAGTCCATATTCCACCTAATTACGGTCACACAGAATATCATTATGGATTGTGTATGACCTATCAACATGTCGTACCGAGACCTCGCCTTGAAGTACAGGAGCCCGTGGAGTACGGACTACCTCAACCCGCATTAAGACGTCATGATCGGCCCGTAGACTACGGACTACCTACATTGACATCCCCAGACTTGCCTGAGGACTACGTAATACCCCAACCTTCACTAAAACCTTATGATTTGCGTCACCGCCTACAAAGTCGCAGTGAACTTGCCATGCCATCAAATCAGGACACATATCCGGGGGAACAACTAGTCGCCTATCAGAATAATCCACCGGCCTTGGAAAATTTCCATTTGCCACCATGGCACAACGGATACGACAATATTTTTCCTAACATCTACTACTAGATATAAGTCTACTAGGTTTATTAGATCCGTTTTCTCATGGTAATGGAAATTTTACTGTCCAATTTTCGATGTGATAAAGGTGGATAAAAATTTTCTCATGTTCATGGGAATGAAATCAGTGCACTTATTTTTGTACATTGAAAGTCTCATTTGACTGATAAATATCAATTAACTCATTGTTGAGATATTTCCAACAAGTTGGCGTGGAGTTGTTAGGTGCATAAATTAATTTTCATGAAGATGAGAAAACACCATAACTTAGTTTGTCAGGAATATGAGGAAACGGGTCTAGTATTTTAAATTGTATTTTGCATGGCAACTTAAAAACAAGGGTATTTTCTTATCCTAATCTAAGTACAGGAATATATATTTTTTTTAAGAAAGTGCACAGAAGCTTATAGTATTACATGCAAACAAAATTTGTATTATTGTTGATTTCAATATATTTAGGGTAGTTATATTTGTATAGCCTTGCAGAGGGATTTAAAATTTGTTAGGAAATGTGCAACACATAGTATTTAACGCCATAAAGTATATATATAGCGCTGATTAGCAACGGCTTAGCACGACTGTCTATTTTTATTTATACCAGACTCCCAGTTTTGAAGATTTGTTGATAAACATTTTATTTGGTTTATTAGTTGCTGCAGGCAGTACATTAGATGGATCCGTGCGAATCGGATCACTTATAAAAATTTTATTGAAAAAATTGGTTAAGGATTTAAATTACTTTGAGATATAAACATGTTTGTTTTCTCAAATTCCCAATCAAAACTATGTTAATTAAGAAAATTATCGCTCCTTTTTAAAAGATTTGCTTAAGATTACGATAACTGCCACAAGATCAATTCAACTTAAACTTCTTTCGTACTCCCGAAATGTTTTCGTTATATATTATGTACATATATTGATAAATTTGTTTTTAATTTTTATGCCAGTGCCAAATAAGGGAAATTCTCTTTAACGTCTCCAGGTAAAGAGAATTTAAAAATATCTGATTTGTGTGTTCAACAATAATATTAGAAAAATTAATTTTTAAAAATTTATGAGAATAAAATTGTACCGTGTTGTATACAAGATTGAGAGTTTTTTGTGTTGGTAAGTATCGTAAAATAAGTTGCAAGACTGTGCGATAACTTAGGTTGAAGCCGCTCATATCAAGGGTATAGCAGTTTAAAATAAAATATATATCTAAACTCGCTTAATTTATCTATTTTGCTGAAAATATATTTATATATTAATCGAGCTGAAATACTGCTGATATAGCCGATTGACACGCAGACAAACCCCATGTATTTCTTATGAGACGGCTCTAATCCGACTGCTAATCTAAATGTGTTTATAAGGATGCAGCTGTCTGTCTTGAAAGTATATGGTTACACCAAAGATCATTTAGAAATAGTACTATATACTATTCATACATGAATACTATCAGGTGTGGCCCGAATTCGCCCGAGCTATGTATGTCTATTTCATAAAATTCCTTCTTGTTATATAGAATTTCCCTATTTATCTCAATCCCAGTACAGTTATTTAACCTTGACCACCACATCGCGCCCGTGGTGGTCAGTTATCATAATTAATTATGGTTTGTTTAGTTTGAAGCCAATAAGAATGTCGAATGCCAGAGCTTGCCACCAACTTCTCGACTTACATTATATGTTGAGAATCGTAGCGAAGGGCATATTTTTGGCATGAACTTTGGCTGCAAAATGAACTTCCCCAGTGTCCGCAATCAATCGGCAATTGAAATTTTATGATTTTAATTTTTTCAACATTTGTATTTTTTTCTAAAAATTATGAAAATTTGTTATCTAAGTGTGGAAATCGGTTAAGTTTTGAAAAAGTTTAGGGAGTTGCAATTGTAGGATAATATGCTACCGTGCTGTTTAAAACTTTGCAATTCAAACTTTTTTTTTTAAATGTTTGCTGCAAAATTGACTTTGGAACAAGTTTTAAAAAAAAAAAGTGTTTTGAACTAACTCGCTTACAACACATGTATGTACTGCCTGCAGCAAAACGAAGCATCTGCCCCAAGTTTTATCACAATAGCTCTAAAATTAAAGACTAGTTTGCATAGAAGCGTCTAGGAACGTCTTCTTTGATGCGTTACACAATTCGTGATATTATAATACCCCCTGCAAGGGTATAAAAAATACAGATTATAAATCAAGAAGTCTTTTCAGCAACTCCAATGCATAAATAAATGCAATTCTAAACAAGTAAGAATGCTATAGTCGAGTATACCCGACTACGAAACTCCCTGTACCCAGGTCTAAAACATCCAATCACATCTAAGTCCACTTACCCATACACACACACATACACAAAGACGCACGCACACAGGCGGCAAAAGTGGCTGTGCTTCTTCTTCCCCCTCTCGCTGCATTACTGAATCTTCTTTCGTGAATAACTTCGGTGTTTATTATCCGATCGACTTGAAATTTGGACAGTAGATTAAGAGAGACTAAAGTATTGTACATGCCAAATCTTAAAGCTATATCTTGAAAATTGTTACTGTAAAACGGTTTTAATCGATTTGCGGGGGAACGGGGGAGATATCTGAAATATGAAACAAACTTGATCTGCGTATGCTATACAGGAACCTACATTCCAAATTTGGTGTCTCTAGCTATTATAGTTGCTGAGATCGACGCGTTCATCCGGACTGACAGACAGACGGACATGGCCAAATCGAAATCTCTTTTGATACTGATCAAGAATATATATACTTTATAGGGTCGGAGATGTCTCCTTCTGCCTGTTACATACTTTTGCACAAATCCAATACCCCGTTTTACCCATTTTATGGGTACAGGGAGTAAAAATTCTTCCAAAAAGAATGCATTCACGCAAACAGACATTGCAAAAGCCCAACACATATGTATATATTTTCAGCTTTTGCAACAGTTTAACAAGTAAGAATGCTATAGTCGAGTATACCCGACTACGAAACTCCCTGTACCCAGGTCTAAAACATTCAATCACATCTATGTCCACTTACACATACACACACACATACACAAAGCCGCACGCACACAGGCGGCAAAAGCGACAGCGCAAGCGAGGCATTTTAATTGGTGGCTGTGCTTCTTCTTCCCCCTCTCGCTGCATCACTGAATCTTCTTTCGTGAATAACTTCCGTGTTTATTATCCGATCGACTTGAAATTTGGACATTAGATCAAGAGAGACTAAAGTATTGTACATGCCAAATCTTAAAGCTGTATCTTGAAAAATGTTACTGTAAAACGGTTTTTATCGATTTGCGGGGGAACGGGGGAGATATCTGAAATATGAAACAAACTTGATCTGCGTATGGTATACAGGAACCTACATTCCAAATTTGGTGTCTCTAGCTCTTGTAGTTGCTGAGATCGACGCGTTCATCCGGACAGACGGACAGACAGACGGACATGGCCAAATCGAAATCTCTTTTGACACTGATCAAGAATATATATACTTTATAGGGTCGGAGATGTCTCCTTCTGCCTGTTACATACTTTTGCACAAATCCAATACCCCCTTTTACCCATTTTATGGGTACAGGGAGTAAAAAGACCTGGTATTGTGTATATGTACTATATACATACATATTCTTGATCAGCATCAACTGTAAAACATATTTATTTGGAACTATATTTCATTCTCATTTCGGTTTTTTATTTAACACCTTATAAATAAAAAAAAATTTCACTTTCGTTTATTACGAATAACACGCACATTATTGGGTTTTGATTGTAAATCTTGCAGAACTGGGGTCAATGCCTCCAGTTCTCGGATTATTTCGAGATCCTTCACAGTGTTGTTTTCAATATTATGTAGCAAATGCTCAAATTCTTCAATGAATTTCGCATCACTGGGATCGATTCTCTTCTTTTTGGCAGTGGCTGGCTTTCGTTGCAAAATAGTTTTTTGATCTGGGAAAGATTTCAAATAAAAAAGATTTGTGTAATTGTATACATTTCATACCTTTTATGGGCCCTTTGTCCTGCAATTTCAAGTGCGGTGATAACGCACGTTGCTTATTTATGCAGTACTTTACGTGTTTATTTCGCAAGCTCGGTAAATTGAAGGTTTTGTGGCAGGTTTCGCACGAATGTTTGGAAAGCTGGCATCTATGCTTAGTATGTTGCTTCTCAACGAGAAACTTTTTATTACATTCGGAACATTTGAATTTTTTCTCCATATGATGATCCTGATAATGTCGGCGCAAGAGGGCTAGACGGCTGCTGACATATTCGCAGTGGTCGATAGGGCACAGGTAGGCGGTAAGCAAGCCCTTCGGGGCTGGAACACCGTGAGTTCGCTGCATGTGCATCTCATACGGAACTCGATTCTTGAACACCTTGCCGCACTCGAAGTCACAGTGATACTCCCGATTTGGCAGCAATTCGAAAATTTCTGGAACGAAATTCCTGCGCTGCATAGTATCACCGATCGTCGACATGCTGGCACCAACGCTAAATACCAAACGGCAAAATGGCGACGTTGCGTATACAATATCTGCACAGCTGCATGCAAATTTGAAGAAGCGTACATAACTTTATCTATGTATGTATGTATTTATGTGTGTACATACATACATATAAATGTAGGAACTGGAATGGTGTTGCCACAGTTAACTTTGCTGTTTAGTACAATTTCCATATTTTGATTAAGCAATTACAAATAAACTTTGCACTTCAAAACATTCAATTGTAATTTGGCTTTAAGGATTATTTTAATTTTAACAAACATGCGAATATAAATTTCTATGCAAGTTGATTGTTACCAATTTAAACGCAACTTGTCAATTCAACCAGTGTTGTAAAATAAGAAAAAGTTGTTGGTAAATTCTAATTGGGTATTCCTGAAACTGATTTTAATTAAAATCATAAAATTGTTAAGCGGAGAGTGGTCCCACATATAAACAAAACCATCTCCGAGGCTGATTCAAATTTATTTTATTGCATTTTCAGATGGACTGTTCATATTTTAGAATAAAGAGTGTGCACTTGCTGCACTGTTTACTTACCTTTTTCTCCATATATATATATATTAAATTTGGTTGTATTAGTCCACATTTCGACTATGATTTAAGCTCGTAAGTTTTTTTTTGTCATTCTGCTTGATAACTGGTGAAAAAATCCCTTGCATTTAGACGGTGAGCTTTAAATCACACGATACACTGATTCTCTGTTGCCTTGCAACTCTGATTTGTTTTTGCTAACCATTTTCATACAAAGAGCAAAATGTGCAAAAATCTTAGACAGAGCAAAAATGCGCAAAAAAAAAACACAAGGTGGGTCATCAATTTTTGTACGAATCGCTACCCCTTTTACCAACAAAATCGAAACTCTTAAGTTAAAGCCGCAAGCTTAAGTCATCGTCTCAATGCGGACTTATTTATATACACACATGTGTTATGTATTTAACAGTGAATATTTATATTACCATAGTTTTAAATATATTATTTCTATTACATTTTTTTTGATATGCCTAAAAATTAGTTGCAGGAATCCCCTAACAATACATACATGTGTATATCCAGCACAGGGTGATCAAATTGTCTGTGTGTAAATGTACATACATATGTGTGAATGCATAGACAGTGTGCGTATTATCTTTGACTACATTCCACGTAAATTCTTCTGGCTCACTCGCACCCATTAAGCGTTCTTTTTCTCTTGCGCGCAAGTAGATTTCCACCATTTTTGTTTTGTTTCATTCCCAATTGCCACGCCCTCCATTCGCCTTTTATCATTAATTTGAATTCTTATCAATATTTAACGATAATCGCAAATTGCACTCTGAAGATCGCATATTGGGCCTGCGATAAAAGAATTCAACAGTAACCGTTAATTTCTTTACCCTGAACCCAAGTTAAAAACTGTGTATTATGCAAATGCATGTGTCAGGCTAAGAAGGGCATCTCCGAGCAGTATTTTTGCTTAATACATACATGTACATAAATCCTTGATCTCCATGAACAGCCAAGTAGAACTAGCCATGTCCGTCCGTGGTTCTGTTCTGAACGCATTGACCTAAGACTAAGAACAGTGGTCCGATCCGACCGGTCGAGACATGCTATGTGCAGCCTGCAACGAAAAGCATCTGTGCCAAGTTTAACCACATCTCTAAAACTGAGAGACTAGATTGCATATAAACAAAGAGCCAGACTGGAAGACGGATATCGCTAAATCGCATTGGCTAATGATGCTGATCAAGAATATAATTTGTGGATTCGGAAACATTTGCTTCAATACGTTACACATTTCGTGACATTGCAGGGGTAACGCTTTTTATTAATAAATCTGGTTAACATATGTACTTATATACAAGAAATAAACTCAATTATCAAATATGGAAATTATCAAAAAGATTATATAATATATGCATATACTATGGCAATTGAAAAAGAACATTTGAGTCAACTTAAGACTAGCTTATGGACGGGACATATTGAACGCGTCTTCAAAATCTTTAGCACTGCTATTTAGAGAAGGAACATCCCAAGCGCATCTTGGATCGCGTGAGTTTGAACCCCTGACCACAGGCTTAGCCCGACGACCGCCCAGCCCCGGAAACTCGTCTGCTGCACTTAGGTCGCCGGAAAAAACCGTGTGGTCGGTGGGCACATACTCCGGCTGCTCCCGCTTCACTACTGATCGTTCCGAGCGGCAGGACGCGAATGATGTATTCCCGCTCGACAGCTGGGGGGAGGTTACTATGAATTTATTTTTTTGTAGTGGCGGCAAGTGTTTTCCGTACTGTGCTTTAATAGCCAGATCCTGACACATGTAATTGCTGAAGACATACGACCATCTGGTCACCATCGATTGTGTGCAGTATTTGCTGCGATCGTTGTCCTCATGGAACTGGAGTGGTCAATGATTTATAAATGGTACTGCGTTTTTATTAATGATGGGCTCACCTGACAGGATATTCCAGAATTGTATTCATAATAGTCGTTCAGCAATAACGAATCTGTTATGCTCTTATTAATAGCTTCATGCGGAAGATCCGCAATATCCCTGACTTCCTTTTTGAGCACATAGAACAAGTACAGTATGTCGTAGACTTGAATCTGCTCCTTAGCATCATCGCTGTCGGATTCCAGATATCTCAGGCAGCCCTTCACCACGGGCATTAGCGCCGTCGTGGTAAAGACCACCAGCGGCTCGCCTCGATTGTCATCGTTCTGGCAGCCGCGCAAGTACTTCACAATATTGTCATACAGTCTGCCCATGTTGGACTCCCCCAACGCATTGGGCGGCAGCGGCAGCTGATGGGTCGACGATGTGTGATGCTGGGTGTCGCTACCCTGTCCAAAAATGAGTTGACCTGTGTGCGAAGCAAAGCCGGTTATTACACTCTCAATATGCAACAAGAAATGTTATCTTGGGGGTGCCGAAGGTTTAATACCCTTGCACAGCTCCCCTAAAGCTTCTTCAACCGATTATCAGCTACATGATGTAGCAGCGTTCCCCAAACTTTTTTGACCGCAGCCCGGTATGAGGTTCAAACGTTTTTCTCGACCCACCTAATGAAAAAAATATCGAATGTGCGCAATATATTTTACGAAATGGAAGCTGCTCTTATGCCATTATTTTTTACTGCGACGCCCATCTTGTAGTATTTTACATATACTATTTGATATTTTTTTTATAAGGGCGTCTCACTTACCCGGATTTATATGCGTGCTATAGACCGAGATATTGCCAGACTTTACCGAATACTGGCAGGCAGCAAACTCGGCTGGAATATACACCTCGCTTGAGACGGCCTTGGTAAAATAATTGAAAGCGGCAAATATGAACTGCGTATTCTCCAGATCTGTGGAGTTGAGAGGTTATAGATTATAGATCGGTGGTAGCTGTTGTAGTTGTTGTATTTACCGTGCATCTCCTTGCCCTTAAGCACAATACTCTCGGTGTTGCGCTTCATCTGCATCTCCTGGGTAGCAGCGTCGCGCATCTCGCGGTCGACAACGGACAGAGGCTGGCCAAGGCAGTTCAGGCGCTCCGCAGTGTTGCGTTGCGTGACATTCTCGTTTTTGGCGGACGCATTGTACGGGCCGCGCTCCTGCGAAGTCATGTTCTGTGCGGCGCAATGTTTGTTGATCCATAAACGCATGTTTATAACTGATCCAACCAGTACTCACCTGCCATATGGGGCCACAGCGGCTTACTGCCTGGGCAATGCTCATATTGCGGCCCTCATGGTTGTTTTTGCGCCACTCGTGGACGAACATCATGAAACCGTTGTGCTTCTTTGGCGGCATTTTAATGTTACGAACTGCTGACAAAAGGTGAAGTGGTAGGCGCGGATATTGTGAATGAAACAACACAAATGGCGGAAATCAGCTTGCGCGCACAGGTAAAAGAGCGCTCAATGAGAGCGAATGAGAAGAGCGTTGCGCAGCACACATATGTACATACGTACGTACATATGTGTGTGTATGTAAGTTTGTGCATATGTATGACCGCCCGCTATGATTTACAATTTATTTCGGACTTTATTGCTAATGCTCTCACTAAAAAACAATTATTAAGCAAACAATTTAACAATACTTACCTCTGTTTGGTTTGATGAACACAAATCAAATGAATATCTCAGCAATAATTCCTTATTTATTAAGACTCAAATGTCAAGCAACGAAAATCGAGTTGCGCACGCAGCAAAAGCCGACAGCAAAATGCAGGGCAAAAGCAAAGATAACGTTTCTAAGTATAAGGAGTAGAGAAAATGAATATACATACATACATATACATACATGCACGTATATAGATGTTATGTGTATATATATACATACATACGTATGCATAAGTTTTTTATTCGTATTTGACAGCACTGTCTAATGAGAAGTTGGATTTTAAGTGGAGGCTGTGAACAGACACATGTACATGTATGTATGTACACACACATACATATATATACATTCATACTCACAAGTGTATCAAAAGTCGCCACTCAAAACAAAAATCTCAGGCTCAAGCTGCGTAAACAAAATGTTTCTTCCTCAACCTCGGTACCGGTATTATATTATTTAATATAATTCGTTAGAGATATGTTTTAACTGATATATCGAAATAACACACGTAAATAATAGCAAATGATATTAATTCACTTTTCCGAAGTTTCTTTAAAGTTAAAAGAAATGTTTAATGAATTAACAAGCGATATTATTTTCTGTTTCAAATCGACGATTTTTATACTTGCCGCTTGAAGTTTCAGTCTCACAATAACTTTGACGACTTTAATTCGGTAGTTTGGCAACGCCGTCTTTGCTTAAGTACGGCCACTTAACAGAATTGCTCCTCACGTAACTGACGCAAGCTGGTGTCTGTGGTCAATAACAAGGCGTTAGCAGTTCTGTTAGCTACACTGCTCATTTTACGTTTACGTTTCTCTGTTTGTGCGCAAACTACCTGTAAATTGTCTGAATAAGAGGCGCCATCTGTGTTAATTTAAACATAATCTTTTAATTTACATTAGACCTGGTCCAATAATCTTGACTCTGACTGTTTACAGTGAAGGCCGCCAGCCGGGTCGGTAATGCGTCATTGTTGTGAACGATTTTGGGATTCAAATGACTCGAATGAACGATAAGATTTAGTTCCTTCGTTCACTATGAAAATTAGTTCAATCGAACTAAGTCTGAACAACTTTAGAAGCTATCACAACACCGCGCGGGTCGGACGTGTATCGCGCGTAAATTAAAAAAGATTTTTTCACCTGAAGTAGAATGCTTTTTTCCAACAGTACGTTCAAAATGTTGAATATTGACGCCGAATAGTAGCAGAAATTCAACGCGAAGGTGGGCAAACGTACAGATACATATGTATATGCGGTATTTGCGTCAGTTCAAGTCTGAAATATGTAGTTGCCGTTTAAAGCTCGACTCTGTATATATCTGAATATGAAATGTATGTAAACTTTTGCCGGGCTATGTTTGTTGTGTGATTGTTTCGCCGGTACATCGTTGTTGTTGCCCAGTGTGTGGAGTAAAATGCCACGCGATTTAAATTTCCTCAGCCGAAGCTAAAATGCAAGTGCAGAAAATATCCGTGAAAAAGTGTAAACTATAAGAAAATTACAAACACACACACACACACTCACTTGCTCGCATACAAGACGATCATTCATTATTGCTGCTTCTTCTTGCGCGACGTGTTTCGTTTAAGCTTACCTGGCTGTGTGCGTGTGTGTGTGTGAGTGCGCGATAGTGCGAGCGTGCACGTGTGTGTGTGCGCCTCGCTGTGAACGGAGTGAGCGCGTCGATCTGAGCCGAGCTTTTAAGTTAAAGTTCTTTAGCTTGCGTCGGCGTAAGCGTTGGCAGCAGCAACAGGTTAGACTTGTATACAGGTTGGTTGCCATTATTCGTTTGTCTCTTTTGTTTATTTATTTTTATTTTTATGCATTTGCATTTGCATTTGATTTGTTAATCTCATCTGCGTGGAATTGTTTCTACAATTTGCTGAGAATTGCGCTTAGTTCTCTGCTGAGCTTTCAACGGCATTTGTTCTCTCTCTCTGTCTCTTTTCGCCTGTTTACCTGCCAGAGCTTTTTTTGTTTATCCCGCGTCCCTCGATAAGGCGCCTGCTTATCAAATGACTCAGCTGACACGTTCTTTCTCCGATCCCAAGTTTACCCCCAACACTGACAATGTCATTGGCACATTCCACGCCAAGCCAATGTTTGCTGACATGCGCAGATTTCAATCTTTTCCAGCTAAGCATGCGCATTTTCTACGTGACGCCAATCCAGATAGTATATGTACAGATACATATTCACTATATTTCATTATAACTTTCCTCACTTTACTCTCATTTCTTTTCTTCATTTAATCATTTTTGTAGTATCAATTATTATTTTTGATGTCGTTAACCTTCGTGTCTATTTTTTGTTTCATAAATACATCATATTTATACTATCTGGTTTCACTTGCATATTAGGAATACTGTCTAAAAATATGAGAGAAGTCGCATTTTATCGATAGGTAACTTTAGACTCCATTTACGTAACTATAATTCGATTACATTTGTAAGCTCGTCAACAAATTAAACATGGACACCATAAACGAGTATTTTCTCATTCCGAAGGAAAGTAACGCTGACTGTTTGGTGGAATTTCAAAGGCATCGTCCACTATGAGTTGGAATAAGACCATTAACTTGTGTACTGTCGTCAGCAATCCAAATTTGACGAGGAAATCAAACAGAAGCATCCCAATCTAGACAATCGGAAAAGGTGTTATCTTCCAACGCGACAACACACATTTCTGGTCACTCAGAAAAATTTTTGACGCTGAATTGGGAAATTATTGAATATTCACCGTATAGAGCTGACCCCGTGCACCATTAGATTATTACTTGTTCCGCATTCTACAAATGTTTTCGAATGTTCAAATATTTGATTCTGTTTCTCTTTAATATTATTTGCTCATAGGAACCAGAATTTCTACCACACCGGAATTCTGAAACTTCTCAAAAGATAAGCCAAAAGTATTCCAACAAAACAGCCAAAACAATTTTGATTAATGTTTTTTGTGTATAGAAAAAAATGCATCTGAATTTTTCAATAAAATGGACTTTTCATCCAACCCAATAATAAAACCCGCAACTGCAGGCACGCATTCTTCTTCCGATTGTTCATATAAACTATAATATTTGTTTTGTTAGCTATGTTATGTTGCCTATGTTTCTCGTACACAATTTTATGTTAAGCTAAGATCTTTCTTGTTTTTTGGTTAGGTTCAAGTTTAGGATTTGGTATTATAATTATTAAAAAACTGTTTCTACAATAGATTGGTATTTGGCAAGGTCGCGCCTTAGCTGTATTTATTTACTGTATATATTATCTGGACAAGAAATATATTATATATGTATATTGGAATTACGATTGTTTGCCATTTGTGGGTTTGTCGTGTTCATACTTGACGCATCAAGAACTGTTCCAAAAATAACATTGTGCCAAACCTTTTTTATGTATACAAACTTGGTCAATAAAAGTTTTTATGCGTGTGTTTCGCTTGAGAGGACCTTTACGACCTTAAGTTCCCATTTATATGCACTATATATGTATGTGGTATATGCACACATACTTAAATATAGTTATAGATTTAACCGCTAAATTAAAGGAAAAAATTACAAAATTATAATTATAAATAATGCCACTCGAAAGAGCGCTCAATATCCATTTATTACTACAGGTAGACTTAAAATATTTGATTTATATTACAAAATATGGGTTCAAATGTAGAATATAGAATGACCCATATATGAATTCTATCAAACATTTTCGGCACTTTTGTGTTGGATTCTTTGAGTGTTTTACGGGCGTATCCCCAACTCCAAATGTTCCCATTTTGGGGCTTTTATAGGTCACCCGTTTGGATAGGTCATCACATGACAATGTCGTTGGGGCTGCGCCCATTTGGCCATAATGTGTGTTGCGGCCTGGTAATTAGCCTTTAGGTCAGTGCTGAGTTGCGAGTATCTAAATGCGAACTTTTATCCACGTTAAGAATTCCCTTGCGTGTCTGGCTGAGATCACAGGCGCAAGACAAACGTCTCTTCTTTAATTTTTGTTGCTAAATTATAGCAATAGATACGACTCTGCTAGCCAAGGTTAAGTTACAATGACAATATGACGTTTGGTCAGCTTAACACACCCAGGGAAAGAGCCAGTAACAGAGTTGGAGTTGGAGTTGGCCACATGACGTCAGTGTTAGGGCTGTGTGTGGTTTGCCTCATTGTTCTTCTTTGGCCTGTTTAACTTTCCCAGCTGTGACAGAGCTGAACTAAGCGACTGAGTCGAAACTGTGACTGTTACTTTCAACTATCAGTCACTGTGACTATGTTCTACATATATACTTAAGTTTTTAAATATTGAAAAGGCTTACTAATCTATGAATTATCAGTTAAATATAGAAACATTTGAGTCTTTTCGTCACCAAGTATTATAAGATATATGTAAATATATATAGAATTGTTATTGAATTATTTTGTTATTTTATCATATAAGATCTAGTATTGAATACTAAACATAATAACGAAAACGAGCACTGGCTGCTGGGGCCTTCGACTCGAAATTATTGAATTAAACATATATCTATATATTAAATTTAAGCCGACATAAGAATAAACTAACAATCTGGCAACGCTAAATGAATAAGAGGAAGTGATATACATAGAGCAAGCGTCAGTATGATTCCGATTCGCAAGAAGAACAGATCAAATTAATAACAATAAATAACATAATACCAATTTACTAAATAATAAAGTAAAAACTTATTTAAGCCAACAATTGATCCGAGTGTGCTTTTATTTTATCCTTACAGTATGTATTTTTACCAAATTCTCCAGTTACAAGTTTCATACATACTTATGCCTTGTATAAATTTGATACAAACTCGTGCGGTATATCAGAAGTTCTAGTCCGGATGGATATTGTTTTTTTGTAATTTTAAATCTTCAAGGAAAAAAACAAAATTATATATGAATGGATCGATTCCCGGATAGGGCATGTTTGATAACCTGTTCAGTCAAAGGCAATTTAGAAAAGGAATGATGTTCATTGACTGTTAAATCGATATGGCACTGTTAATGTTAACAGCGATTAAGCTCAAGACTGTGACTGTTAACATGTGGACTGTGACTGTTACTGCTAATATGCGAACTGTGACAGCAGACCAATTACTCTCGATATTCAGTTAGAGTGGGTTATTTGTCAGTCACAGCCACTCAGTCACAGGTTTTGCCACCTGTGCCCCACTTAAATGTAAATTTGCACTTGCCACTGCGCTGCACTGCGACATTTGGCGACAAAAACAGCAAGAAATCTGAAGTTTTCTAATTGCTTTGCCATTTGCTAATTAAGTTTTACAGTCGAAAAACTTAAAACTCTTATCACAGTGCAAATTTTCGCAGCCGTGCAAAGTTTGCATTTTTAACCGCGCAAAACTCTTTCTCCCCCCCTCCATCACTTTAACCAGATGCATTTGTTGTTGTTGTTGTTAGTGCACTTGTTACCTTCCGTGACTGAAAGTCATTTAAAGTGTTTTAGTTGTTGCCTGACGGTGTACAATATAATTATTTATAAATGTGCATTGCTTCTCTTGGCCGCTTTCCCAGCTCCGAACTGCCAAACGGGAAAACTATGCAAATTTCGAGCAACTCTTCTGCATGAGCAGCGCCCCCATTCCGCACTTCTCACCCCCCACGAAGCCAAACGAGCTACCTGTGTAATGTTATTTTCGAATTTTAAATGAACCCTCTGATAAGGTGCCGAGGGGTGTGTGGTAGGGGGGAATGATTGCGTTCAAGTTGAGTTGGCAATGGCGCAGGATATAAAACTCAGAAACTAGCACACTCCAGTTTGTTTTAAGATTATAAACATTGTAGCCAAATGTGGCTAATAAAATAAAGTAGAACATTAACGTTGAAAGCTAATTTCGTTCATTTTTATTTGTTTATTACATTATCAATTCATTACAAATTATAAGGTAATGGGGAATTAACTACAATAGCATTGGGGCCTTCAGCTTAGTAGTTGGGATAACAAATATATACAGGTGAAAAGATACAAAACTTATATTTAAATTTAAATAAATTAAATGTTATTGAATTAAAACTCTTTCATTTTAATCACATTTATCTACATTCATTTTAAATTCTAGAGTTTTCAATAAAACTATTACTAAGTAGAAAAAAAAGGTTATATTAAATATACTTGGGGAATAAAGGGAATAAATATACCAAGGGATAGAAATAACAAGATTGAAATTTGAAACAATGAAATGTAAATAATTTTGCTCCTATCAGATGTTAAATAAAATGAAGTATTTTTTTTGCATTACTGGTATATTCTCCAGTAGCGAAAATTCGCAGATTCCCCCACTCAAGTTATTTCTTTATATTTTTTATTTCCATTTAATCTTTCTGTTATTTTATGAATAACTCCCATTTTTGTATCGGATCTGAAGAACTTAGAAACCGATCTAACAAAAACATTTGACCTTAAGGCTATTCCCGTCCGTGGAGAGGGGTGGGAGTAGATTTATCGAGGGAGTTGATTTTTCAAAGTCCAGACCAACGGGTCTCAATCTAACCTAATTTTATTTATTATTTATGAACTTTTTTATCGCGGTCGCCGGTATGTTATTAATGCGCAAAATAGATGAATCCCATCCTTGAAGCAAACTGTATATTGTGACAAAATTTGAGCTCAATCGGCGCAGAACTTTTTGAGCTATTTACTTTTGTGCATACCAAAATAATATTCTTATACATATAGATAGCTTATTTTCAAATAGTGTTAGCACAGTAACCAGTTTTGTGTAGACGAAGATTGTGTGAAAACTTGATCACATTTGGTGGTTTGGCCGTGGCACGCGCTTTTTGGTTGACAAACGGTTCAGTTTTCCGCTTTTCCGTCCAGAGACAATTTGAATATGGGCACGTCTGTGCGTCTTATCGGTCAAATTACTGAACAAGCCACACAAACTAGTTTTTTGATAATATATAGTTGAAATATGCAAATGCAGCTCTTAAAAGCTGAGTAGATCCGTTGGAAAAACTTTGGGTTAAGATAGATATGGAAATGCTGGTGTTGCATACAGTCAAGTATACATAATGTTTATAAAGAACCTGTTTTGTTGTGAGCAATATTGTGAAAAATGATATGAATATGTAAATAATGCAATAGATGCATAATCTGAATAGACAAACAGTTAAGATAGGACATCCGAACCAAGAAACTTGGTCAAAAGGCAGCGGGAGATCGCCCCAAATAAACTTCAACTTTATTTCAAAAATCATTTCGTTTTCAATGCACAAATTGTTGAAACCGGTTTAACTGTTAACAGCGCACTCACACACACACACACACACACACACACATGACGATGGGGTATTTTATTTACCAAAAAAAAAACTCTGAGTAAAAAAAGTAGGTGACGTTAAGCACCGTTAGCCCTGTAAGAGCTACAACACTACCAACAACAACGCACAGCAAACTGGTTGTTGTTGCTGCTGATGTTTTTGTTTCTCGTGTTTTGTTTGCTGCGCTTCCCGCAACAACAAAATTATCGAGCCCCAAAAAAAAAAAAAACCAAATTTGTCTGCGCACAGTAAAAGAATTCCTCAAGTCTACCACGCCCACTACATACAAAAGTATACATGCATATTTATGTAACCGTATAGAGAGACGCAATGAGAAGAGAAGGTTAAAAAGCTTTGGTTGACTGGCCAAATACTCTAAAGAGCAACAGCAACAAAACACGTCACAGTTGCGTGGCCAGCTTTTGTGCAAATATGCGGAGGAGGAGGGTAAAGGGGCGAAAGAGAGCCGGTACGCATGCATTGCCAGCTTGGGCGTCAGCTTCATGGTCATTTGAAGTGAGCAGCGATTGCAACTTGTTGAATGCAAATTTTTGCATTCCCTCTCATGATCGGGCTCTCGCTCTCGCTCTCGCTCTCGCTCTCGCTCTCGCTCTCACGTTTGCGCAAGCTGCGTAATTAAGTGACCGGTAATTGAGTTTTAAAGCAGCGAGCTTTATGTGCCCCCCCACAAACCAAACGCTCGCTAAGTATCTCTGGGCCGACTTAGCTTTGTTTGTTGCGTTCTCTGCGTTTTAATTGATATTTATGCAGCTAGCTAAATGCGCTGCGAAAAAGAGCGGCGAAGGGAGAGTGAGTGAGAGGTGGTTAGTTTGACAGGGATAGAGCGATGAGCAAGGGGAAGGCTGCGGTTCAGCGATTCTTTTCTCATGTTTTGTGTCTGTTTTGGTTTTGATTTTATATGCTCTTGTTGTTGTTTTATGCTTTTCCTCTTTGTTCTTTTTGGTGGAAGGTAGTAGAAAGCTTGTTGCATTGATTTAAAAAAAACTTCAACAACAAATTGAAATTCAATTGTAGACAGGAAATTAGCTGGTTTCTCTAAAAGCTAATGGAAACAGAATTGCATTATGTAAGGGAGGAGAAGCATTTACGGAAAATAAACTCTGTAAGAGCTTTGTTTAGTATAAGTGAATGTATTCATTCATATGTATTAACATTTATTGTATTTCTGGAGAAATGGATAGGTGCAGCGTGGGAAAAGCTCATTGGAATACCTTTAGATAAAAACCTGGCATCCAAATGATTATTTTTTTTATTTTTATTAATTTTCATAGTTAGGACAACTAACTGTACTTGGCACAAAAAACACTCTCATAAAATGGATGTTTAGTTATTTTTAGTCGCCTTAGTTAAATATATCAATTTTTAGCTTTATAATCTAAATGCTACTTGGCATTTTTTCAAGTCATTGATATAAAATATATAATTTGACATATTTGTATTTTGCTATGCACTTGCCTTAATTAAATAATAACCAGCTGTCGCCTCTTAGCCATGACAACTACTGCACTCTTATCATATTGCTTTGACGGAACTAAGCACGAACGAAATTAGTATAAACAATCGGAGAAACAACGGAATTGCATGACAATTACCCAGAGACCCACCTTGGTAGCTTAGCTACCGTTGACTGCTCACAAAGCACCCACACAAAAGCCCCAAGACAGACTTAAGACGAGCAAACAGGAATGCTTACCGGCTTTTAGATAGTGGGGATATGTCATGTATCATAATAAAAAGAAAACCTTAATGTATGCTTATAAGTTCTGTCATATAAACCCTTTTCCAAGTTCTCTGCCGATTAAAAATGATCAAAAATTCAGGTAGAAAAGTTTTATAATAAAGGACATAACTTCAAATAGGGAAACCAGTTGCTATTTCATTGGGTAATACATAATTAAAATTGATTCTGCATAAAAAGTAATCGAAACCGGGGTCAGGTCCTATTACCCATGACTACTTTTCACTGTCACTTTCTCCACACCGAATATACCCATCGTACCCCTTAAGTACAGGGTATGCATATTACATTAAATTGCGGCAATTTGTATGCAAGCGACAAAGCAACGACGACAATGCTCACGAGGATTGGTATCGGGATCGGGAAGGGCGTTCAAGTCATCAAATTGGAAACTCTAGAAATTGCGTGAATCACGATAGACAGCAGCAGTAAACCCCAAAAAGAGCGTGACAATGGCCACGTTCACCAGCACAGTTTGCTCCCTGATCAAGTATCGACAATAATGTATAGGCTTGATAACTACTGGTGAACGCTCTGATGGAAAAAATCCATATTTCGATTACATCATTTCCTTGAAGGTGGCCTATATGTTAAGATATTACTTAAATCAAATATATTAAATATCTTATGCCCATAAGCATATCATATCTAATTATTAACATTGTAACAATCCTTTCGATAATAAGAGCTGATGGTACTGATCCCTTTAAAGAAGCATAATACAAGAAGTCACTTATCATGTTCACCTGACAGATCATAGTAATCACAAAATTTATCTGGAAGCTGATGAATCCGGCCAATGACAATGGGATTGAATATGTTGGAGGGTTTTAAGTGGGCGGAAATGAGAAAAAAGTACTTGGAATCAAAAGAAATCAAAAAATTGAGCTGACAACCGCTTGGGTGGAAGATGATGATGTCTTTTCCAATTACTTTCCAATTTCCGCACCCAAAAGACGTTTGACTAAACACTCTAATTAATGAGTACGGTAAATAAAAAGCTGTAAGCGTAACAAAAGCAATAACAATTTCACTTCAAAGGGGATAACCCACAACTCACAGCCCACTAACCCAACGGCAATGTGCCAACAAGCAGCAGCTTATAAAAATTATAAATTAATTGTACAATTGACCCCATTAGCTAAACGAGTAGAGTTGCTTTAACTATGCGCTCATTTTGTGTGCCAACACTTTTTGCTCTTTGAGTACTTTGAATACTCGAATATAAATTCAAGTACCAATTCGCTCGGTTTGCACAAATTTTGTTTGTTTCGTTTTGGTTTGCGCAAGTTCCGCGACTTGTCATGACCTCCCCAAACATATTGTCTCTTGGCCGGTTCTGTATGAAGACCACGTTGATTGTGCGTTTAACTAATGAATGGGCTTCGATCTATGACCCTTCTATGCATAACTCATAAATACTTTTATCTACGAAGCTGTATGTTGTAATCAATGTTGCGTTAGGAATAGAAAATACTTATGTATTCTTGGGACATCAATTTAAGGCAATTGCAGAGCACTTCGATACTCAGATTTGGGTTCTTAAATCAATAGTCTGGTTACTGATATGTGCTTCATAGTTAAGAGAAACTTATTTTTAAAGATATCGATATTAAAATTGACTTTTAATAACTCTTCTTTATTTTTAAAGTTAGGGTAATAATTGCATACAAAAAATCCCTACCGGACTTTCGACTTTCGGCCAGAATATGTCACGTCCGAACAACTCCATCGTGTAGTCTAACGATTTTTATCTAACGATCTTTTAAAAGAAAGATTTACTGTTATGTCATCGCTTTTAACATTAAACAGGCGTTTGACAGAGTATTGCACTAGGGACTGTTATACTATAAACTAAATCAAAGTGTTTCCCCGTCCGTATTCATGACTCGAGGTTAGAAGATTCAGTCTCACGGGGGTTTCGTTTCACCAAGGACATGCCCCCTTCTGATATATCTGCTATTTTATTAGCTCCTCTGATAATATCATAGTTTTTAATACAAACGTATGTGAATAGCCTTCGCGTGTGAACACGCAGGTGGAAAATTGTGATATCTGAAGGAAAATAGGCGCCGCGGCGTCATGCCGGGGATAGAAATTGAAGGCGACACTCTCGACATCAAGGCTCTTCAAGTATATTTGAGCTTAACCTCTCATTTTATAAGCACCCTGTATTCTTGTATGTCAATACCGGCCTCTCTGCAGCCCTCGCTTAGATTCCTACTTCAGGCACACATCTAAAACACTCAGGATTCAATATGCTAGGGAACTCATCAACCGGCTATTGCCAATTCAAATCCTATTAACGGCTTGTCTCTAACACCGATAATCTAAGCATTTTAGTCTGGCCATAACTCATGTATATTTATCATATAGATGTCATAGAAACGATTAACTAAAATTTGATTGTCTGTACGAAAGTTAACTCTGACTTTATGACAATTTTAATGAAGGTAACAATGTTATAACGTGAAAATGTGCACTTACATAAATTTGGGTTTTACCACCCTTTGTTGGGGAAGAAGATCTCCAGTCGCTTAAGTCACATTAATTAATCATTTCTGGGACTGTGTTTGCATACATATATACTCGTAGTTCGCCTTAGGGAACTTTTAAAGTCTGTGTTTAAGAAAAGGTAATAAAATAAAGTCAAACAATTCACGTTCCCTTTGGCGCTGTGTGCTTCTAATTTACTTTTATGCCTGCAACGAACCCAAAATTATTCTTACTGTTCTCAAATATTCGCGGTCAAGGTTGTTAACCTGAACCGCGCCTCAGTTAATTTTATGAACATATTATGCTCACGACTCGGCGGCATTATGTATACGCAGCATACGCCAAGAGGAGACAAAGAGACGCAGGGGGTAACCAGCACATAAGTAAAATTAAAATATGTATGTGTAGGCTTATGAAAGATGTGCCAAAACAGAGACAATAGCAACCGGTTCAATAACTGCCAACTGGAATTCATAAATTGAATTACATTAAAAGGCCAGCGGCCAGAAGTTGGCGTTTTTGATATTGCGGCTTGGCTGAGTCAATCTCAATCTTGAATAACCGTAACGTTCAATGCGTACTTGATGACAAATTCATCGGTTCCGCAGTACATATACAACACATACGATTGTATCTTATGGCTCTGTCGGTCTCCTTAGCATCTGGTTTGCTTGTTTGCATTGCTGACCTTTGCCTCGGTGAACACACAATGAAAACTTGTTTTTCAACGTGATGTACTCTATACATACATTCATTAAAGCTCGATTATGATCATCTAAATTCCCTTGTGTGGGAGTCGAGCTGGTTATCTGTATATATATAACATAGTTCGTCCTGTCCTGACTGACAGACTGACTTTTAATCAACCCACAGCCCAAACCTTAAGAGCTGGAGAGCTGAATGTAATTTACTCTAAGGTGAAAATGGTAAGAAAATGTTATATGAAACGTTTTTGCTTATCATCCGATTGGAGGATGACGTCCTGCCGGAGAGAAAACCCATCTAAGGAGGTTAAAGTTAATGAAGTGTATTATTTTAATCTTCGTATCGACTTAATTAATTGTGTTTAAAGGCACTCTACGCAATAAATTAATTAAAAAGTGTCTCTTTTGGAAAAATCTTCAGCGACGGGCGGGAAAAAGGGTGGAAAACTGGTTTCCTCCTGCACAACTGTACTGGGTGTGAGTTAAATGTGAATTCCACATAACAAGACGGGCGATGCCGGGCATTACCAGCTAGTATCTGTATATGACAGGGCAATTTTTCATTTTTCATTAGACAAGCTGTGAGACATTGTTCAACTATGGCGTAATGTTTATGCATGACATTTTAATTTAATTTATAGTAAGTCTTTAAATACTATAGCTATTCAAAGGTGTTCACAAAAGGTCTGTAAGGTCTTTAAAATAATTTTCATGTTTATCTTATGCTAACAAATAAACTTAATTTACAGCATACCATTTCTTTTGGCTTACAAAAGTTCACTATTCACAGCTTTTCACTGAAATGGAAAAGCTCTCAATTTACACATAATAAACAATAAATTCGAAGCCAAGCAGAGGTGTAAACAAACCCTTTACAAAGCTACTTCAAAGGCCCCATCAAAGCAGAAACCTCTCCCCACGGAGGCAGCTTCTCATCAGGGGCCGGCAATCTTTGCCCTCCTTGTTGTCTGGTCTTTTGTGCTGTGGTATCTGATAAAATGCAAGATATTTGCAATTTCACACCCATAAATAAGCAGGCAGCCCGACTGCTGAACTGATGGACCGGACCGACTGGCAATTAGGCATTGCCAGGTTGTTCCCCGATGCAATCGATAGATCACGTCCTCATTCGTTGCCAGGTAATGTGTCAAGACAACCTTGGCAACTGTTTGCCTGACGTTTGAAAAGCCGTTGTGTTTAATTAATAGGCAGGTGCTATTTGGCCGGGCAATTGTTGATTGAAATCACGTCAACAATAAACTTCCGTTCAACGCGTGGTTGCGTTAAAAGAAATTTTAATGCAAGTAATATAAAATAATATGAAAAATAGCAGAAATCAGAAACTGTTTTTAGTAGAGGTTTGAGCTAGAAAGAAAGTAATAAAAGCTCTACTTAAAATATCACATTGCATTTTTCTTCCCTCAATTGAGACTAGAAACTTTCTAATAGGTTAAATAAGAAAGCTGGTTACGAGTGCCAAAGATTGAATATCTTTGCAGAAAATTTAGTTATTCAATACGGTAATCTCATTTAAAACAAAATCATTGCAAAGGTTGTGAGCCGTGGTTAACAACATCAAGTTTAACTTAATTATAAAAAGCCGACTAGAATAGTTTTTCATTAAAAGTTGAGGTGTTACGGGACACAGGGACATACCAAAGTTTTTAATGCAATTTATTCCTTTTGAGTAAGCGGAATGTTTGTGTTGTCTGTTAGATCATTGCGGATTAATACTAATTAAGAGCATAAACAAATAATTTTCAGCTATAATAAGGCAACATTGTGTATGCAGTTATAGAAGATTATTGACAGAATCGCTCTTATTATATAACAAACATTTAAACATAAGTGGATGATTAATTCTGTTCATAAGTCGAGCATTCGCTTTGAATGAAATATTACTACCCGGAATGAGCAAATTTACAATTCAATTAACAGCTTTGCTAATTACTCAAACTGGTACTGTAAAAGCCGTTTAACAAACGATTTCTATCGATTTGTACTGTACAATGACACAGATGCTTTCAAATGCAATTCTAATGACTGCTTGTACTCAAAATGGACAGTTATAAGAATAGTTTTCTGTTATTTTGATACTTTGATAAGTAAGGACGCAACTTTGAGCAGATCTTTTCTATGGTAGCTTTACAATGCTCTCGCATTATGATTCAACCCAGGCAATGCGTTTCACATTTCGTGACAAATAATACATGCTGCAAGAGTAGAAATAGAAACTGTATTTGATTTCCCAATGATTGTGCTAATCGTGGAGTTCCCAGCTGAGCTCTTGCTTTATTGCCAGCCAACAGTTAGTTTGTTAGGAGGAAAAATGGCAACAACTTCCGCTCGATAGAATCAGAATTTAAATCCGAGCTGAAGTCGAGCTGCTTCCCTTCCTGTCCCATCATGTAAAATGAGCTTGGTCTGTCTACAACCTTAGGTCGGCTTTCGAAGCGACATCACTTGAGTAAAGCAGAAGATCTCCAGCAAAGGTTCTCAAGCTGCATGCACGCTAATCTTACGCCAGATACAAGCTGTGGCCTGTGGACTAAGGCGGAGGGGGAATCAGCTAAGCAGCTGAAGCAAAAAATGTCATGGAAGTGGGTCAACACACAGGGGGAAACAGTGGGAGGGGGCCGTCTAACCCAACTTGAGCTTGGTCGTCGTCGTCATCATCAGTTGTCGGTTATGTTGTTTTATAATTGTTGGTGTTCTTGTTTGATTTGTAGTTACCACATTTCTTGGTTTCGTTACGGAAGCTGTTGACGTCTGACTACCAGACTCTGGCTCTTTGGCTCTGTCGGTCTTTGGGTCTTTGGCTCTTCAGCTCTTCAGCTCTTCAGCTCTTCGGCTCTTTTCTTTTTGAATTTTCACGTTCGGCTGCATCGTGAAAAACTTTTACTTTGTGACGTCTTCAACTCTCTGGCAATATTTTATTTTAGTTTTCGTATTTTGGTGAAAGTTTCTTTCAAGCGCTTCTTAAGGTTTCAATTAACACAGCTGCAGCGGACTCTCCACCCCTCTTTCCCTGTCCTTCCTGTATCTCCTTGGCATGTGCTTCAAAAACTGTCAGCTGGTTGTCTAAACTTTTTGTTGCAAGTATTTATCTTTCATTATGACAACTTGGACAAAAAAACAAAATATGCAAGTTGTGCAAACAATCAACCTGCCAACGCCCTTATCCGAACTATATATGAGGCCCGTACTATCTGCACCACCACCTCCGTTCCTGCCACATATGTGTGTCGCTCTGTAGACATTGTCATTAACGTTGCAGGTTCGCTTTGAGTTGCTCCACGACGCTGGCAATGGTCGGTCTCTTGGTGACAATAGCTTTTGTGGCTGTCAAATGTTGTCCGTTCCACACGACAACCATTTCTCCTCCTCTTTCTCTATCCCTTTCTTGTTCACTTATATTTAAATAATATGTCTTACATGAAAATATTAAACGGTTTTTCATTTTCTCTCAACAAGCTAAACAATTTGTTTAACTGTTGTGTATCTTTTTAGAGGGATATTCCAGATAGTGTTTAATATTAAAGCCATATACTTTTCATTATAGATATAATATTTACCAAACTGTGCAGACTTTTATCTCCCTATTTCCCCTTTCTTCTTTAACCCTTGTTCAGTTTCAGTTTTTCTTGTCCACGCGAAATCATTTAGTTTCATTGTTTTTCAGTTTTCTATAAGGACTTACCAGTATCTGGTGGATTTTTAAACCATTCAATTACTTCCTAACCTATATACTTTTCTTCAAAGATATGTTATTTATCCAACTATATAAATCTTTGCTTCTCCGTATTTCTGTTTCTTAAATAACGCTTCACGTATTAACCTAATTTGTGTCATTGAGAACACCCAAAGCGCTTTTCTTGGCACGCTGACACCCTGGCCCCCTAGCTGTTGATAATGATGATGACGATGATGGCCCGTTGTCTATTCATTTAATTTGTCCGCGCTAATTTTGCGCTTGATAGGCAAAAGTCACACGAAGAGTCAAGAGACAAAGTTGCGAGCCGCTCGGCCTCGGCTCGGCACGGTCGATTCAATAAAGTCATTAGCTAAAGTAGCCAATGCATTGGGGACGTATGTGGCTCCAGCCTCGAGCGGCATATACGGTTCACTGGCTTGGCAAATAGAAAGTGCAACGAGGCGGCGGCAGCGATTCCTAGTTTCAGCCCCTTCGTCCGACTCCCGCTTCCGATTGCAGCCTACGCAACACACAACACACACACACAGATTGGGCTAGGCTGTCAGAATTAGCAGAACGTGTCGATGTCGATGCATACCTAATACTCCCCGGCTCTCCAAGCGGCTTTCTGGTCATAATTTTGCGTGCTGTTTAACGCCCCGAGCATTGGTAACAGGCGAGCGAGCAACTAACCAACTAAAAACATGGTACAGATGGAAATGCCGATAGAGCTGGAGCTGGCGAGATGCCGGCCAGTTAGCGGGCTGAGCCGATTAAGGAGCGAATATTGAATGCAACACAGTCAAGTGAAGTTTGGCAACTCTGCCGTAGAGTCTTCTTCGAAGTTTGTGGAGTATTTTTCAAAGGAAAATTGGGAACTCTGGGGTGGATAATTTAATAACTCCAGTATTCTTTACCCATCAAAGAACTTGCTCTCAGAAAGAAAGTTATGGACCTAATTCCTAAAACGAAGTTTGGTAACTTTGCAGTTGAAGCTTTCCCGCAAAGGATATCTCTTTAAAGGGAAGTCTTTTCTTCCAAGCGGGTAAGGACATGACAGTGTTGGAAATGACGATATAGAAGGGGTGATGCCGAGGAGTCAATATTATATTTCAACACCGTTATGTGAATTTTGGCAACTCAGCAGTTGAATCTTCTTCCCAACGAATAACTACTTAAGAGCTTTCTTCTCCGGCTTTTGCCTATTTAGTTATCTAACTAGCCTAGAAATCGCACGTAAAACTGAAACAGCAGACACATTAAATTGTACTTATGTCTGGTGGATGAAAGAACTTAAATTGGAGCTTGACAACACTGGCAAGATAATGACTTATTAAGTTGGCTGTTCTGTCACTTAATTAAGCGAAGCTCTGGCAAGCAGCTGTTGAAGTTTTGGGCTCGCTCTTCAAGCCTTCAAGCGTTTTGCCAAACAACCACAAGCAAATTGCATTTTCCACTGTTCCCAATTTAGGAAATTTTCTAAGGCAAAAGCAAAACAAAAGTTGACTGCGCTGTGGCTGTTGTTGTTGTCGTTCTGGTTTGGTGTTGTGGCCTAAAAAGTTGTGTGCACTTTGCCATGGCAACAAGTGCAAGCAAGCTAGCAAGCAGGCTGTCAGCTAGGCAGGCATAAACAATGGCCAAGTCGCGTTGCCAACTGAAACCAAACAATAAACAGACCACGATTCTGGCGAAAATCAATAGATAGCTTCAAGCCTCATCCATTAGCCTTCTGGCAGGAGGGGTGGGTGCAACTAGCGGGCTTAGCACTCTAGGTTAGACGTTGCGCCCCATTTGGATGGCTTACGATGGTATAACCCCCTAGTCCTAGTCCCAAATGCGAGTCTCGCGACCGCGACACGTTTTGCCATTTGATTCTCAGGCAGACCGACAAATTGAAGTAAATTTCCTGTTTGCCTGCCTTTTTCTCTATTTGCTGACCCAATTTCCGCGGAAAAGCGACTTTTCATTAGTCCAAGCTACCTTTTATATATAGGTTTCGGCTTTCGGGTTGCTTTGCCCAAACAGATTTGGCGCATTTGATTAAGTGGCGAGCGTTTTGCTTGTTTTTCTAGGCTTTTAGGGTTGTTGGCCTGGTCAGCGCGAAATTACTTCATTTAGATCTGACTTGGAATGGACTTTAATTGATTTTTTTCTTCTTTAAAATACTAACACTGCTGGCCTCAAGTTGTGTGCCAGTTAACCTGAGCAATAAATAAGGCTTTATTCATGTGCTTGGATCACGAAACCCAAAGTATAAAGGTTAAGGGTTTTTGGGGTGAAGAAATGAAATACGTGCAACAACAGAAAAGGGCAAATAACTTGGATAAGGTAAGGGAGAAAACTCTAGGAGAATAGCTTGAGCAGATGAGTAGGATGATAATAAAAAGGTTATTCCAGATAGAAAGATGATGAATAAAAATGAATGTATAAAATTTCGTCAGTCACAGTTGTGAATATATTCATGTTCTACACTTTACTTTAACTTAAACTCAAATTTTCTTGAATTTCTTGGTGAAGGTAAAGTTTCAGCTAAAATATCTGAAGAATGACCTGGTGCGTGAATAAGTTAATCTTTACTTTTAAATGATTAAAACTTATGATATAAACTAATAGGTTCTTAAGAAATTTCTTTGGATTAACTTGGTACTTCATCTGGGAAATGTACTTCACTAAAGTAGACTATAATATTATATGGGGTGTCCGAAAGATGTCCCCGACACGACATCAAGAACAACCTACACGATGTGGCTGGCTTGTAGCCGACGGCCCGCTGACAATTACTTGGTCGAAACGGCTGAAAACTTGTTGGCTACTCAATAAGCAACATCTAGTTTCACCCCCCTTAGCCCGCTTTCTTGGCCAGTGTGGTGGCTTGACACCAACGTGCCGCGTGTAAATCATATTAACATAAATGTATGCACAGCACCTTTGAATCACGCGCGGGTTGCCAATAGAAATCAAATGGCCAAGAGCGCTATAAACTGCCCTCGTTGCCCACACAGTGGTAAAAAGATGCCACGAAGGAAGCTCTGGCTGGCCTCTGCAGAGGGGGACTTGGAAATTTATGCAAGTTGAAAATCGTGACACAATTGAGAAAAGTTCATTTGTTGGCTTTGACTTGGACTTGACTGGACTGCCATGCGGAGGAACTGGCATGAGAAGGAAGAGCCGATGGGTAGGGACTTTGATCTTTTGATCTACAGCTTCAATCTGGGCATAAGCCAACTTGTCATATATATGTTTTTGTGCCACACACAAGTTTGGAATTTCGATTGTAATATGAAAGAACCTTTCGAAATTCGACAACCTGTTGCCGCCTGCCCTCAACTAAGTAGAACGCCGCACAGTTATAATGGTTGATGGTTCCACTCAAGCGACCATGGACGGGCCTCCCAACCGCTCTCAAACCAAAGAAGCAGAACCAACGACGCGACGCGTCGCTTCCCTCTCCTGGTAACTTAAGAAGCTCGCCTGACTTTTTGCATTCACTTTATTGCCCGTGTTGTTGCTGTTTCTGTTGTTGTTGTTATTTGTCTGGCCGGCTGTCTATTTACCGCTAAGAGCAACAAACAGCGAACGCCGGCTTGAAGTTCGACACCCGCCCGAGCCGTCTACGTAGCCTCAGCTTCGCTCAGCTTCAATTTCTTGGTACTGCACACTTCGTGTTTGTTTTGGCGCTGTCTCTAATGCTGTATCGGCTTTGTCATCTTAAGTTTCGTACTAGTTTTTCGTTATGTCATTGGAAGACTGAGAACCCAACGGAGACTTTTGTTTATTGCAGGCCGTAAAGTGGCTAAGGATCGACTTTAAATAAACTTGGTTCCGTAATGATAATGATGATATGATAAGTCGGGTCAATTGAGATGAACTGAATAGTTTGGCTAGTAGTATTAGATGCCCAGCTAAGTTCTCGCTGTTTTTTTGTATTTTTTTTAATGAAATTTCAACTTAATTGTGACAAAATTGTTACAATTAATCATTCAGAGTATTTCTTATCACTAGCTAGGACTTTTTCCCATCTCCCACATAAATACCGTAACGGTAAAAGGGTTATTCTTTATAGGCTATCCCTGAATCAAGCCTTTTTTGATGTCTTCATATGAGCGTGCTGATCAAAGAGAACGTGTGCCATCGATCGAAACAATAATCGGAGGGCTCAATTCCTGAGGAATATAGCGGGTGGGGTAGGACTTGAGATTTAAGCGTTTCCAGGTAGGTTTTCACGGGTTTGTCAACAATCAATTTTTTCTTCCCCTTCTCGTATTGTGGCTGTTTTTCGCTCAGTGCTCGGCTTAAAATCACCTGATAATGGCTTGGCGGGTAACTCCTAATGTTGAAGAGACCTCTTCTTGCGATTGGTACGTCTCTTGATCAAGTAATGCTTCCAAGGCAGTGTGTTGGAAGGTTTTTGGCCTTCCTGCACGCGAATGGTCGTCAACATCGAGATCACTGTCTTTGAAGCGACGGAACGACTTAGCATAGCATCTCCGTAAAACTTCTTGGAGCTCTTGATGCGCCTTAGCCTCCCTTTTCTTTGAATCAAAGAAGAAAATCAACACTTCCCGCAAATTATGATTATTTGGCACAAAATCCGACATTTTTACAGAACTAAAAGTATATGACGCAAAACAAAATCACTAATGTGTTAACACGGCTTGTTTACCAAATGTCTAAGCTTTGTTCATGATCTTTTGGATACGTCCAAATCGAGCTACACTTATTGCTGGAGCGGGAACTTAGTTGCGCCCCTAATAGTAGTCGACTTGCTACAATTAATTTGAATGCTGATATCTCATCTTCTGTTTAAAATCACGTATACGCCACATTTTTAAAATAGCTGCTGTTTATATTTAATGACCTTTCAATTAGCAGGGAGCTGTCAAAAAAGTACTGTATTTGTCTGTCAAATACACCCGTATTGATACAGAAACTTTAAAGTTTTGTGAATGTAATTGCCATTTAATTACAGGAAATCGGCTTATTATTAAATCGGCTTATTTCAGTGCGCAAATATTTGAAACACATTGAAATTGCCAGGCAGTTGAGGCAACAGTGCCATTCTCTGGCAGTTTAAGTACGAGTATCTGTTGGATGCACACAGCCAGGCAGCCAGACATCCACCTACACACAGATACGCAGTTACACATACGTGTGTATCGAGGCATCTCCATATCTCACAATGAGCCACTTCTGGGCAAGCTTTTCCGCATTTCAAGGTCACAACGGCAAGTAGCTCTTTATGTATGAATGAGATCTAATTGTTCGTCATGACGATGATGACCGACTCATGGGCTTTGTAATACTTACGAGCTCACGAGTATTTGAGGAACACCCAAGTGGGCACCTGGTTATGTAATCACAATGCCAAATATTGGATTACATTTGTTTGCAACCCGCATTAGGCGAAGGCAGCAGCGAAAGGTGATCAGGCCAAGTGGGCAAAGTGGGTGGCTAATGGCCGACTGGGTGGTGGCTAGGGTGGTAAGTCAACACATTAATGTGAATGTGCTTGAGAATGGCAAACTCATTGGCAACGTATTTGGTACACAGCCCACACCGTGCTGGCATTCCATAAATGATATACTACTACTCAATTGACGAGCCAACGAGAAGAGAATTTTGTTTGCTTTCGAAATGTGGCGTACTTATGTGTACATTTTGTGGCAGCTGAAACCCAAATACATATTTAATCAATTGGTTCTAATCATTGTCTCTCCTTCTCTCTCTATATCTCTTTGCAGCAATTTGGCAGCTTGGCACCCTGGATCTCAGTCTTTAGCAGCAGTACACTCGCAAGTCATCGTCATCGTTATGCTGTACAGTAAAACATGGCAACGTCGACACTTTATGTTGCTGGGGTGACCTGTTTGGGTTTCGTGTGCTTTGCTTTAGCCTCTGTCGCCATTGGCATACCCGTTTGGGGTTACTACGATAGTCCATCGGGTGAGTGCTGACTATACTTCACGCATAATTATGGTCGCTCTAACGCTTAATCACTGTACAGGTGGCTATGACTATGATCGCGGCTATTTCGGGCCCTTCAAAGTGTGCAAGCAATTGACTTATAATCGGGAGAAATGCGGCAACGATGTCTCCAAGTTCAGGCTGAGCAGTAAGTATTAACCATGGCTGTCATTTCAGGCTACTACTGTAATATTTCAATGATAATAGGCATAGGATAAATCTTAACAAATCGAGAGTGCATGCCAAGCGTTGAATTAAATTGCATTTACAAAATGATACTACTATTGTAAAAGTCCAATGAGACATGCTTATTGATGTTACTTAAGAATAGGATGAATCTTGACTAAGAGAAGCGGTTAAATCGATCGGGGGAATCAAAAATACTTCTAGTTTAACCTTTTAAGATAAACTCTATTTCAACGCTTGCCAGAAATGCGATTCAAGTTACCTTAAGTATTGACCACAACTATAAATCAATTTAGGTTTTAAAAAAGAAACATTTTAAAGAGGTTTTTTTGTGGCTCTTGCTGTAAAGCTTTCGTCATGCGGAGCAGGATGTGGGGTTGGCAGAAAGCTTATGATTTTTAAAAACAATATAAGATAAGTAAAAACCTAGCAGTCGGACGTACCCGACAGCAGAATACTCTGTTTGAAGTCCAGTGGTTAGTTGTGGGTTCGGAAATGGACATGAATAAACTGTTTGTGAAATCTGATGGCTTCTGTACAGATGCGGGAGATATAGATTTGGCTCATTTTCTGGGGGAGGTGGTGGGGGTATGTAGATTTGTCAAGGAGCTTTACAGTAGTCTGTATATCAAATTTGATGACTCTAGCTATGAAACTGTGGAATATATAGGTTTCCGCCAAATTGTCGGGCACTTTGACACTTTCTAAACTGAGGGTATACACCAACATGTGTACCAAGTTTGCTCTAGCTTCAAGGGTGTGGAAAAACTGTTGCGTTCATACGGACAGATAGACGTACATTGCACAAACCCATTATACTCTTTTTTCCCTTTAGGAACAGAGTATAAGCATATTTTAAAGCACATGCATGTAATCAAACTATTGTCAATAATTTCTTTTTGCTATAAGTACTATAATTAACATTTAGTTTTGTGCTACAGTAATTTGAAAATAGTTCTACATACTCAAAGGCCAAAGTGCCACTCTTAACTAGTGTCATTAACTATTATTTTCTCTCTATAACCAGATGCAGTATTCGTCAGCGGACTGTTGGCCATTGGCAGCTCAGCGCTGCTGGGCATCTTTTGCATACTGTCAGTCATCCAACACGCGATGATATCGTCGCGGGAGAAGGTTGTCATGTCCTACACGTCGCTGGTCATTGTCAAGCTGATACTGGCCCTGTTGGGTGGTAAGTTATTGCCAGTTGTGTCAGTCAGAGATAAGTAAAAATATAATTCATTTAACTTGCAGGCTTGCTGGCCATAATAGCCACTGTGCTGTTTGCACTGCAAATCGATGAACAGGAGCGCTTCGGTTTCAAAATATCGCGTGGCATTTCCTTCTATTTACAGGTGCGTATCACAGTTTATAAACTTGTATAAGTCTCTAACTAATTACTCTTTGGCTTGCAGATAGTTGTGATTGTATTGTCGATTGCGTTGTTTGTGGCCGCTTTGTATGATGTCATATACTCACGCAACCCCGGGGGGGATCCCACAATGGCGCTGGACGCTTCATCGCCGGCTAGCGCCACCACCTTCAATAATCCCGGCTTTAAGGAGCCGCGTAGTCGCAATGGCGTCTCGGTAACAGACGCCTCCGGCAAGCCCTACAGTGGCATACGGAATGGTGCTGGCACCGCAGGCAGTGTAGCTTCCATGAGCACCACCGTGACCAGTGTATCGAATGGATCCACGCTGGATTCGGTAACGCGCTCCCCGCTGCGTTCCAGCCTCAAGAAGCCGCGACCCAGGCCCGATCCGACGCTGGGCATACAGAATCCCGGCTATTCCGGCTCGGGCAGTTCGCCGCCCATGCGACGCAATGGCAGCGTGAAGAAGGTGCGCATTCAGACGCACAGCACAGAGGTTTAGGGGGGATGGGGCAACGAAACCCCACTTGATCCGATTTCGACAAGAGCATCAACTTGAAACAAGAGCGACAAAAAAGAAGAAAGAAAACAATTTCAAAGACTGTGTACAGTAGCAACAACACAAACCGACACCTGAAGAAACACAAATCCAATGGAAAAGTTTCAAGATTTCGTTATTTAATAGAAAATGAATTAATATTTGCACAAACAAATTCTTTTCATTTGTCTTCCAAATAAGCCGCAATGTTAATTTGTTTTCTAGACAGGGGAGAATATTAATTTTGATTAAATTGCTTATTGCAATTTAGTTAGCAACGGTTTCCGTCCAAGGGCAAAGTCAAAGCAGTTAATTTTATTCCACTTGACATTTTGTTTAATATATATTATCTTATATATTTGATTTACCATCTTCCAAGTGTCCTTAAGACCTACGCCCAGTCCCTCCACAAGCTGCAAATCAAATAGAGAATACTTTTCCAACTTTGTAACGACTTAGAGTTAGATATAGATTTCATTAATTTGCAATGTAAAATATAAACAATTGTTGCTAAAGTAACCACATAAAAATACATATTACAATTAAGCTTGTTTGTTTAAAAATACGTTTAATGTTTTTCGCTGTAAGTTACATATATAATAAATTAAATGCAAATTTAAATTAACTATTATTACAAAATTCTCCTGGAACTATCAAATATAAATGGAACATAATATTTGAATGAATTGAACTAAATTAAATTAAACAAATGAATTAAAATATTTGTTTTTGAGTTCAGACTAATTGATCTTTAGTGATTTAATGGAAAATCCGGTAATTGTAGATGCATATTGATCATTCATGGCGGTTTTAATTATCCTCAAAACAATTTAAAATTATTCTGTAGATGATAATTGGATAACAAATTATTTAAATTTGACGAAGCAATTCTGTCATGATTTTCTGTGACTAGAACGAGTTTTATACAAGAAAAGGTAATCAATTTCTTAAATCTGATATTTCATTAACATTCCGTGGGCCAACAGTGGTTAAGCTTATATATATTTTATTTTAATCTATTTTCTATCTCTATCTATTTTATATCCTATTCGATTATATTCTATTATTTTCGTTTGTTCAAAAGTATCGCGCCAAATGGGAAATGTTTGCAGTGTTGCCAAGTCTCCAAATAATAAAAATTTCCTTTTGTTCCCGACAATGTAGACTAGCAAAGCAGTTCATAAAAGTACCACGTAAATAAACTGGTCTGCTTTACCCACACAATATAATCAGTGCAAAGCAGTATCAGTTAACTGCAAACAGTTCACATACTAAGCAAGAAGTTTTTATAGCACACATCGTTTGACGTAACTGTTATACACGTAGTTACTGTACGTTGGGCGCATTTTTTGAATCAAGCGAATTCACATACAACATTTTTACTCCCTGTACACCCAAAAAATGGGTAAAAAGGGGTACTAAATCTGTGCAAATGTATGTAACAGGCAGAAGGAGACATCTCCGACCCTATAAAGTATATATATATATTCTTGATCAGTATCAAAAGAGATTTCGATTTGGCCACGTCCGTCTGTCTGTCCGTCTGTCAAATCGATAAAAAACCGTTTTACAGTAACAACTTTCAAGATATAGCTTTAAGATTTAGCACGTACAATACTTAAGTCCCTCTTAATCTACTGTCCAAATTTCAAGTTGATCGGATAATAAACACGGAAGTTATTCACGAAAGGAAGAAGCACAGCCACCATTTAAAATGCCTTGCTTGCGCGGTGGCTCGTGTGTGTGCGTCCTTGTGTATGTGTAAGTTTACGAAGATGCGATCGGAAATTTTTGACCTGGGTAGGGAGTTTCGTAGTCGGGTATACTCGACTATAGCATTCTTACTTGTTTCGATTAAAATCTGTCTGTTTTATAAGATAGTTGACATAGGAACGATCGTTGGAATATTAAACTATTATTTCGAAATATATTTTATTAATAAATTTAGCTATGCAGAAATTGATTACTCAATTTCATACTGCAATCTACATCTTTATTGAAATATTTTGATTAAAAGCAGTTTTCCTGTTCTGGGAATAATTCAAATAAAAAACTGAAAGAGTCTATGCATTGTGTAAAAGTAATTTAATAATTTAATAAGAATTTTTAATACAACATCATTTATTGAGAATTTTATATTGTATTAAAAATATTTTATACACCAGCTCATACATAAATATATGTTAATCATACTATGAAAAATACTAAGTTCTCTGTGAGCTGAATCTATTACACTATGCAACAAATTAAAAAAATTGCACCTCGAATCTCTGTCAGCGAACCCTTAAATAAAATCGGTCACTTAATCCGATTAAAAGATTTTAAAAATATTTTCTGGGGCAAGCAAATATTCAACTTTACAAAATGGTAGCTTTAATTACATGTGAATAACTTTGCAATCAGTTTGATTAAAGAAATCTACTGATATTTTTATATATTTTTTCGGACTCAGTGACCGATTTCACATAAGGATTATCTGTCAGAGGTACTCGATACAAAATGCTGTTGGTTTTAATTATTGTAATACAGCAAAGTTCGTTCAGTTGGTTCTCAGTCTGTCTACGACCTCAAAAGCGCAGTAGATGCTTCCCTTTGTTTTGTTCGGCTCTCTATCAGCAACAGCCGAGCGTCATATTTATGTTGATACTGGAACAATCAGTAGCACAGCTTTGTTTACAACTTGGGGAGGCAATTTCAGCTGACAGTACTTTGTGTCAGTGATTGATTCATTCAAGCCTAGCGAGCTGATAAGCCCCGCAATCTGGACTGCACAGCCAGGTGAGATACTTCTCAGAGAGCGAGAGATGCGGAGTGGAGGAATCTGCTGAAGCTGGAGCGCCACAATTTGAGCTTGTTCAGCTGAAATCGCTCAAGCCTCGAGCAGTTCGAGCTGGGATCGCGCTGTTTCGAGACGTCGCTTGATAATAATACGAGTAGAATAGCTTTATTTTATATAGAGACTCGTGCAGCATCTAGTATATAACGCAAAGACGCTGCTTCCAATAGTTGTTGTGGTTGGCGAGCGCTTTGTTTATATTTTATAAAAATAAATTATGAAATCAGACGCATTGCACAAACTTTTGACGCTGCCGACATTGCTGCTGCTGCTGCTGCTGGACTGCGTATGGAGTCACCCACGTAAGTGGAATTCAATAGTTTAGAGGCCAAAATATGTGTACAAACATTAACATTATAGTGAACAAAAACTCGGACTCCTCCGTGACACAACAGCCCATGTTATTCATTCAGAGCAATGCGAATGTTGAAGATTCAAAGAACTATCAGATTACAATACCGAAAGATGTCCAGCCCGGCGAGCCCTGCCTGACCATCAGTTGGAAAACCAATCCGGACGGCAGTGGACCAGATGCGCCCAAGTTTTATTTGGTAGACGGCTACATCAAGATCATGCCACAGTCGGCAAACATACATCAGTAAACAATTTATTTATTTATTCATTTATTCATTTTAATGTTAAATATAGATCTGAACTAAAATCTTTTGGGGTTTTCATTGCCTTCTAAGGATTTCCAAATTTAGCAACCAAATTTAGGGAAAACACTGGCCTGGCTCACAAAATGAAAAGTTTTGCCTAATCTTTTAATTTAATTAAAATGTACCATAATTAAATATTGAAATTAAATTATTAAAATAATTTTATAGACATCTTTATCTTATAAATCGAATTTGCTAGAGAAATTTAAGAATGTAAGACAGAATATTTTTGTTTGTCTTAAAATGCATAAACAAATCATTAAGTAATGGAATTTATTTCACTTGCAAGGATTTATTTTAATATTTGAAAACATGTAATACTTACTTACTTACAAAACTCAATTTTCGGCTGATTGTTCCTATGGCAGCTATATAGTATGTGATGCGATTTTGATCAAATTATAGAAAGCTATATGAAGTATAAGAATCTCAATTGTTGAGCTTGGATGTAATATTTGTATAAACAAACAGTTTTTCATACAAAACCCAATTTTTCACCCGATCGTTCCTATGCCAGCTATATGATATAGTTGTTCGATTTTGACCAAAATTGGTTAGAGTGTATAGACTCTCCAGAGACTTGGTTTCGGTGAGTTTGGAGAGGATATCTTCATAAAAAAAAGTTACTCATACAAAAACGCAGTTGTCGACCGATCGTTCCTTTAGGATCCGGTCGGTTCCGATTTACATATGTACTGCCTGCAGCAAAAGAAGGATCTGTCAAGTTTCATTATGATAGCTTTAAAGCTGAGAGACTAGTTTGCATAGAAACAGACAGACATCCGCTATTGATGCTGATTCAGAATAGATATACTTTGTTGGGAAGGAAACGTCTCCTTCAGTGGATTACACATTTCGTGACAAAATTTGTATAGCCTCTGCTAATATCTATATGCTATATGCTAATATCAAACATGACGTATACATATGATTTATAATTATTAAAAGTTAGTCAGGCCTGTTCCCATGCCCAAATTTTTTTCATTCCGAATCGATTTTGATTTGTTTTTCCCGTATTTGCATTTTTTTCGAATATTTTTGGGAATCCTGAAGAGCTAACAATTTTGATATCTTAAATTTATTTGAATCTAATTAATAATATAATCAAATTTACAATATTGTTTTAAGTATTATGGCTTCCAGCTTAATCGCCGGGCTTGTACATTTTGATTTTAATTGAATGTTTCATCAGAGTTTGGCATGTAGCAGGTATACAAATACAAAATAAACAATTTGATTGCAATTGAAATAGTTTCTCTAAATTTAACGACTTGAATATTGTCGCTAATGCATTATTTGGCGAGTTTCCCAGAGTACGCTTGCCTTGAATATTCAACTTTTAATTGATAAAGTTGGGTAGACTTCCTGTGCAAGATTGAGTAACGCGGTGGAATTGACTTTATAGTGCCGGTTCACAAGGAAATGATGTTTACTTTGGCATGTGTGGGCACAGCTTGAGGGAAGCAACCCCTTGTTGCCAATTAATTTTGTGTTTACATATTTCCCATAGTTGAAAGGTAATCTTCTGTTCAGTATCAACTTTTAATCACGTGGAATTTGCGTGTATGGACAACGTGCTCCAAATTGGAATCACAAAACTTTCCTGATTGGTGGGATTTGCATAGGAAGAGAGAGAGACATTTATTTGGGCATTAACTGCACAGAGCCATGTAGCTACTAGCTACCTTGTTATTCCCCCAAACAGGTTGAAATCCTGGGATTCCCATTCTTCATTTAATTACCACGGCTGGCGCTCACGGAATTTTCGAAATAGTGCGAGTCGAGTGCTTTTCCTTTTCATTTTCCTTATTCCTTTTAATTAACCAACTTTAAACATTTGTTTTCATTTGCGAACTTTTACAGCGCAGTTGCAACTTTTCTGCCGGGTGCGACGACACCCAAAAATACTCCATGGAAAAATAGAAATAGTTGATTTTGTGGCTATATAACTCTGTTCTCACTCTGGTTTAACAAGTTACAATGCTTATGTTGAGTGTTCCAAGCTTTAAAATACCCTATTATGGTTTCGTATGTATGTAGAAATATACTTTTATACAATACATTCACAGACTGAATTTTTTACAAGCACCCTTAAAACGTTGCGCTTCTCTGCTCTTCGCTACTGACAATAGTTTCCTGAATAAATTCTGTATTTATTATTCAATTACTACACATTTTAAAAGCACAGCGATGACATACAATATTAAGGGCTTAATATTTACGAGTCTATATTCGTATACATACTTCTCTAAAAACAATTCGACCTCAGACACTATAAAATACTATATGTGGGTTGCGTAGAGTAGGCATATGATGTTTCCTTTTTACTCCCTGTACCCATAAAATGGGTAAAAAGGGGGTATTACATCTGTGCAAAAGTATGTAACAGGCAGAAGGAGACATCTCCGACCCTATAAAGTATATATATTCTTGATCAGTATCAAAAGAGATTTCGATTTGGCCATGTCCGTCTGTCTGTCCGTCTGTCTGTATGAACGCGTTGATCTCAGCAACTACAAGAGCTAGAGACACCAAATTTGGAAGGTAGGTTCCTGTATACCATACGCAGATCAAGTTTGTTTCATATTTCAGATATCTCCCCCGTTCCCTCGCAAATGGATATAAACCGTTTTACAGTAACAATTTTCAAGATATAGCTTTTAGATTTAGCATGTACAATACTTTAGTCTCTCTTAATCTACTGTCCAAATTTCAAGTCGATCGGATAATAATTACGGAAGTTATTCACGAAAGAAGATTCATTGATGCAGCGAGAGGGGGAAGAAGAAGCACAGCCACCAATTAAAATGCCTCGCTTGCGCTGTCGCTTTTGCCGCCTGTGCGTGTGCGTCTTTGCGTATGTGTGTATGTATGTGTAAGCGGACGTAGACGTGATTGGATGTTTTAGACCTGGGTACAGGGAGTTTCGTAGTCGGGTATACTCGACTGTAGCATTCTTAGTTGTGTTCTTTTAAAAAATTTGTATATTATCATTTGTTACGGTCCCTGGTTCTTATATCTTTGCAGGGAGTATTATTATTTTATCACGAAATGTGTAATGACTTGTAGAGAACGTTTCCGACCATACACAGAATATACATTCTTGATATTTTTGTCTCCTCTGCACATCGAAGATGGCTGCTTTTCTTGATACACTTTATAATTTCCAACACCTTTGTTTTGCTTTCTGAGGAAGGGTAGCTGTGTTTCGCGATACTACGCGGGTTTTTTGTCCAATATTGAAGTCACTTTTCAGAATGCAATATAGCTACATACATATGTATGTACAATACATATACATATGTATGAATGTGTGTGCATATGTATTGGAACGTGTGTTTTTGTATTCACTTGTGTGCCATGATAAATATGCAGTTTGGAAATGTTTAAAGAATTTTGTGCCGACATGTTTGCGAATTTATTGCGCTTCGCATTACATTGCCAATTTACAACCGGTTGCTATCCACAGCCACCCGCTCCGACCCGTTCCGACCAGCTCCGACCCGCTGCCATCATCTGCCACGCCTCCCCAAAACGCATCCAACATCGCAACATTTGTTGCGGCGCAGTGGAAATGCGAGTCCTGAAACGCAGCTTCCAACGAGGTGATTTGAGGGGAGGTGGCTGCATTGTTATGGTTACTACAACCAATTTGTTACTGTCGCTTTAGGAAGAAGGACGTGCCCAATCTCGTATGTACAGTCGAGCTGAAAGACCCCCGATAGTGCTACCGATATTTGCAATGGTAATCGTTCAAACTTCGATAGTATCCACAAGGATTGATGGATTCTGCCCTTGATTAAGTTACAACAGTAGTATTTAGTATGTTTGAAGATCAATTTATATTTTCCATAGGAAAATTTTTTTATAAGGATTAAATTTAGGAATATTTTATTCCTATAGCTTAATAAGTATATCGCACATTGTAATGATTTCCAAACATTTATTAGACACAGTATAATGACTATATAATACTAGACTAAAACAGCACTTAGGTCTGCACTGAAAACTGTAAATATTCTTGAAGATTGGTTACACCTAGCGAAAACATTATACATCTTAGTGCAGCCCTAAGCGCAGTTTGCACTTATGAAACAATAACAATTTTTCAGCTCATAGTTACTCTAGTACTCTATCCTCAATGAAGAGAAAAAAACAGATCCCGACTATAATATTTCACCCTCCTCGACTTTGAAAGTGTTGCCATCCAAGTCCAAAAAGACGGGTTCATTGATGGGATCATTTTTATCCTCCTCAAGCAAGCAGTATATATTGTTCGATTCCTGTTTGTTTATCTCATCGCCCAGTTTAATCCAGAATGGCCGACAACGATTCTTCCATTGGCGTAGATTGAAGAAGGCGCAGTACCGTGAGGGGGAGGCCTTCAGCATGGCCATGTAGAGCGGCGTGATCTCATCGGCCATTAACTTGCCCATTAGGAAGACAGCCGTCTTTTTGCTGTGATTATCATTGAAGTCGATGTAAATGTTCTTGGCCTGACTGTAGCACTTTTTGGCAATGCCCGTCTTTTGGGTGTCTCTGGCAAAGAGCTTGCCAAGATTGAGTAATATCTCTGCCTCGTGATCCTTGTGCTCGTACAGGCGAGAAAGGCGCAGAGCACGCTTGAAGCAAGAGATAGCCTTGTCTATTTTATCAAAGCTATGGTCAGAAGGCAGACGAGGTCACAAGACAAGATAACATTCAAATCGGAAGACCGTACTCACTTCTCAGCGCATTGACCCAGATATAGATAGAACTTGATGTTCAGCTTGACAAACCTGTACTCTGTGCATGCAACAATTTGGGGTCTGATCTGCTCCAGGCACTGCTGGGCGGCATGGTATTTGCCGCCTTCCATAAGGAAGAAGGCTCTCTCCAAAAATGTATCACAAAAGATGTCCAGGTTTTTTTGCCGACCAACTGAGGTACAGAATGATTACTATAAAGTAATGTAGCTAACTCGAACTTACTCTCCGCAATGAGTACTGTTGCCTTTCTGGCCATTTCAACTGCATCCTCTGGCTGCTGGCGCACAGTCTGCCGCCCATGGATGAGCATCTGGCGGGCCAGCTGTTGGGCAACCAGGGCGTGCAGTATGGGACTGGCTGAGCCCTTGTCCGGCTCGGCTAGCCACATATGGCCTCGGACCAGCTCCAGGGTGGCCTTCAGGTAGGTAATAGCATTGAAACGCTGACCCGTGCGTTCCAGGAATAAGGCATATGTATGATAGATGCGGGCTATCATCTCGGCCGCATCGCGCTCCTGGCCTTCGATGTTGTGGCACAGCGAGACGATATGCTCCATAACCGCATTGAGGGCATACTCATACTTGACACGGTAGGGCTCCAAGAGAATCAGCGTCTCGTAGAAGAGCGTAAAGCAGTCCTTGAGTCCTTTCTGTTTGCGCTTGACCACTGCCAGCTCGGCCTGTTTCAGCTTCTCAATCATCGCGTATAGCAGTGGACGGTCATCAATGATCCTGGCCCGAATGGCGATGGACTCAAACAATGCCTGCTCCTTCTCGGCCAGGCAGCGCAGGAACTCGGGCACCATGAGGCAGCCTTCGTGCCGTAGTTCATCCTGCAGGGCTTCGTATATAGGACCACGGTCTCTACGTGCTTCAATGAAGCTCAGCGGCACAATGCTGGCTTTTATTTGCTCCCTATCAAAGGTGATCTCACGGAAGGTGCGATAAGGTAGCTTAGCCCTCACCTCACGCTCAATGCGCTGAAGTTCTTGCTGACGCTTAGACATGCTTTCAAAATGTTATAAACAATGTCAAGAAATGCGTTTTGCCTTTATTCAGATTAATATATATTTTAAAATGTGACAGCTAAAATGTTCAGTGTACTTTATAGCTTTGTTGTAAGATCTTTTGTTGTAGTTATTTATACCTTTAGTTTTTCTATTTCGGCTTACTATTTTAATTTATTTATTCAAGCGCTAGCTAGATTTTGAGAAATTGAAATTCTGCTAAACCTTTATCGTTAGGAATAAATGACAATATTAAAGCAATTTTAGTCAATTATCGAAGCTGGAAATAGTCTAGTCCACTTTCGTAACTGAATAAAATTAAATGATGTGTAACTAAAATGTACAAATAATTTTGTTGCACTTTTCATATTTTCCAACCATGTTTTTCTCTATAGGCCCCATACGGTGCCTGTGCGTAGGAGCAGCAGAAGTTCATAAGTGATGTGAAGAGAAACAAAAGTGCTCCAAAGAAATGTAAAAGTTGCAACGAGCGGCATGTGGCACAAACAACAAATATATTAAGTTATTGTCTCAAGCCGAAACTGAATTTCGATTCAATAACTTTTGCCGCCTTAGCTCTACTATGTTTTGTTTTTTGCTTGGACTTTGGCACTGCGCCTTGAAGTATGCCTTCTATTTTTGTTGCTGCCACAACAAGGGGGCACAGAAGCCGCAGCTGCAGGCGCAGGCCGTGGGTGGGGTGTTCGGTGCTGGGTGAAGTTTGGTACACATTCCGGCACTGGAGCGATTCGATTTTGGCTCGTTTATTCCAATGTGCCCATGAATGAAATTAAAAGCAGCACCGCAACAGGCGAGTGGCCCATACGCAACCCCAAACCAGCAACCAGCAACCTCAGCCCCCGACCCCGACCCAGACCCTGGCCCAGGCCCGAATGTGGTGGCACGGGCGGTTGCTTGCTTGTTGCAACTTTGGCTTTGCCTAGCAGCAGCAGCTTGTTTTTTTGATCTTGACTTTTGCCATCCGGCTCTTCCAGCGCAGCGGCTGAGCCCGTGGCAGCGTTGCACAAACTTTGGCCGGGCTGTGTGGGCGTAACTCCGCCCCAAACATGGAGAGGCAGTTTGGGGATTGAGTCGGGTGCACTGCTAAATTTATGGCTTGCCGCCGGCAGCGACAGCGGCAACATAAGCAACGTTGTGACAATGTACATTGCAAGTTGCAACGAAAATTTGTGGCTGACTCAAATTGAGTTGCATAATTTTGGAAAAATTCTGAGTTTTGCTTTCTTTCTGTTTAAGTATGTTAATAAATCAAAACTGAAAGTGAGAATGATTTGCGAGTCATTGGGTTTTCAAAGTTCTAGTTAGATTGAATAAAAAGTAGATGCCTTTCGGTATATAACTAAAAAATGCTCATTTTCAGCCTCTCCTTTGAATGGTATTTCAGTTTTTTTAATGCATCATAATAACATTTAAAATTTAGGTAAATTTAAAATTTTTCATTAAGTTTAAACTGCTCTTGCATGCTTTGCCTTTTAAATTTTTCATTGTCATACACATTTATGAAAATGTAATTTATATTATAATTGCCATTGCACTTTTAATCCAGCGTCATGTTTTTTACAATAACTTATAATAAATACCCTAGAAAGTAACTTTATAGTTTGACACAATGTGTCAAACGCATTAAAAGATAAATGTCTGATGAAAAAATGATTTGCTTATTCAATTTGGCCACATTCCATCAAACCACAACGACGATATCGTATCATGGGACTAATCATTCATTCAAAATAATTTATTGTTGTTAAGTTTTGTTCAATTGATATTCCATATTGCTAATGGAACATTTTAATTAATGTCTGCAAGGGTATTTTATATTCGGTACGCAAAACATTTCACTTATTTTTCTATTATTATTATTTTAATTATCCACTTTAATCTCCACAATGTGCAAATGTGACTTGTGTTCTTTATGGTTTAGTCTGAAATCACCAATAATAAGTTATCGTTGAACAGCTTTTAGTGCTTCGCATTTTCGTTGAATTGATTTAATATGGAGGCGCCATTAATTAATAATTTAATTACAAATATACAAAAAAATTATTATCGCTTTTGTGGACGCTTGGAGATTACAATGGTGTGGTGTTAATAAGGGCATACTTTAATGAATAAAGTATAATTTTATTATTCGTGTTGGTTAATATATATTAAACATAGGAGTGTCTGTTCAATAAAATTTAAATCAAGTTTATCACACTTTCCAAACTGAACCCTAGAAGCGACTAGAATATTTACTAGACAGTGTAAAGGGCTGCCAGATGTGTTTATTTGACCTTGTGTAAACACTAAAAAACTTCTGGTAACATCATGCTGCGAAAAAAATGTATACGGCAGTTTGCTAACCATTATTTATTGAACAAGTTTTACGCAGTAGAGCATAAATATTTAAATTGTTGAAAAAAAAAAGGATTAAGTTTGGCTTTATAAACCCGATCGAATATTTGTACTCCATTTACCCATAAAATGGGTAAAAAGGGTTATTAAATCGGTGCAAATGTATGTTACAGGCAGAAGGGGACATCTACGACCCTATAAAGTTTATATATATGCTCGATCAGTATCAATACCCGAGACTATTTGGACATGTCCGTCTGTCCGTCCGTCCGGACGAACGCGTCGATCTCAGCAACTATAAGAGCTAGACACCAAATTGCTTATTGAAAAACGGCGCCGCTATTAATGCTGATCTACAATATATGATTTTTGACTTTGAAAACCTCGTCTTCAATGCGTTACATATTTCGTGGAATATACGGCCCTGAAAGGGTATACGCATTTGTAAAAAAAGGGACTGCCCGTTTTCTTGTAGAGGAAAGGCCACTTGGGTGGATTTATTCGTATACATGTATACAATGTTGTCCTCTAAAAAGAGAGCTTCCTGCACATTTGAATTTTTTATTAATTTGAAAACATTTTAAAACTGCACACGACAAAAACAAAAACGTAACTAACGCCAAATAGTCGGCTTATACTATGTTGCCTGTGGGTTGCCCCCTGCGCGACGGGGCGGCTGCCATGAAGCTTTGAGATCGTTTCATAGCTCTATTTTTCTGGCCTCCCTTCCGTGAGGCCGTTCCAGGTTTGGCCAAACCCCTAGATGGTCCATGAAGGTTGGCGGACCCTGCTTCATGAGCGTGGTTAGCTAGCAGGCAGCTCATAGGGTGCGTAAGTAATCCCCTTCATCTTATTGGCTTGTTGGTGGTGTCAGTGTGTTTGTTATTTATAATAATAGGATTTATTATACTTTTAAGAATAATGTATCTTGATCATAGCTTACTCACCTAAAAACAAACAAATGTATAATTTAGGGTTTTCGAAATTAAAATCCAAAAACAAAGTTTTTTATAATTTATTATTTTAGGTCTGTCCAGTTCTGTAGCCCAGGTTGAACTGAATAGAATGTTTTTTGAATCGTAACATATTATACATTTCGCCTCCTAGATTATTTATAAACTGTAACTTATTACAGTATTCCATTAAGGTGTTAAGTTGCCCCATGAAAAACTTTTTAAATTTTGCAGATATTTCAACCAAATATTTCCCATAAATCCGTGTATGTTTTGTTTATACACACTATACACGTGTTCTTACATACTAAGTACATATATGTACATGCTTATGTATATGTACATTTGTATGTACTTGCATAGTCTGCTGCATGGACTTGAATTTCATTAACACAATTCGGTGAGGGCAGCAAGAAGTGATGGCCATACATCAAGATGAAGGATGAGCACTCTTGAGAATGTATGTGCCCCATTCAAGTATTTGCAACACACGAGTGTGTGTAGTATGCATGTGTTTGTGTGCATATAAATATATGGCAACGCATTGTAACGCTAACTGATGTCGCTGCCGTCAGGTCTACAATGAGAGAGGCTGCGGGGTGCTGTTGGAGGGGAATTGCCAACACCGTCGAGGTTAACAAAGGTGGCAACGACGTCATGTTTCTGACTGCAAAATTGGATACCAAATAAATGCACATGCATATTTCATAGTACCACAGCTATTACCCTGCTGACATTAACACCTTAAACTGTTGTAGACACACCGACCGCTATATGCAGAGTATATCCACAGAGCAGCAACTGATGTTAACAGAGCTGAGAACATCCTAAGCTACTACGTAGAACGTTGCATAATGCTTGTTGAACAAGAACAGTTGAAAACTGATAACATTATGATGAAAATATGAGAAAGAATACGAAATCTAGCTTTCTGTTTTAATAACATAGTTAAATTCAAACTGTTATCGTAATAAGATTTGCCTTTTAAATGTAAAAAAAAAGATATTTATAACAAATACTTTTAATTCATGTTAAACAAGTAAGAATGCTCTAGTCGAGTATACCCGACTACGAAACTCCTGTACCCAGGTCTAAAACATTCAATCACATCTAAGTCCACTTACACATACACACACACATACACAAAGACGCACGCACATAGGCGGCAAAAACGACAGCGCAAGCTGTCCGTATGAACGCGTCGATCTCAGCAACTACAAGAGCTAGAGACACCAAATTTGAAATGTAGGTTCCTGTATAGCATACGCAGATCAAGTTTGTTTCATATTTCAGATATCTCCCCCGTTTCCCCGCAAATCGATTAAAACCGTTTTACAGGAACAATTTTCAAGATATAGCTTTAAGATTTAGCATGTACAATACTTTAGTCTCTCTTAATCTACTGTCCAAATTTCAAGTCGATCGGATAATAAAGACGGAAGTTATTCACGAAAGAAGATTCAGTAATGCAGCGAGAGGGGGAAGAAGAAGCACAGCCACCAATTAAAATGCCTCGCTTGCGCTGTCGTTTTTGCCGCCTGTGTGTGTGCGTCTTTGTGTATGTATGTGTAAGTTTACGTAGATGTGATTGGATGTTTTAGACCTGGGTACAGGGAGTTTCGTAGTCGGGTATACTCGACTATAGCATTCTTACTTGTTATATAAATTTTTATGAAATTAAAAGAAAGGAAATTCATTTAAAATCAGATTGGAAACTTAAGGGAAAGTCCAGTGGATGGTGTCTGTTTAGTCTCTTTTGCATTGAGTATATTGGCAGCCAGATGGTTTTAAAACCAGGAACAAGAAACCGAGCTCTAATACAAATTGGTATGCAGTTTAACGTTACCACAAACATGGGATAACAGGACTTGGATAATTTTGTTTTCTGTTGCAGTTTTGAAGGAATATTGTCCGAGCTTCTATTTGCAGTGCAGGACGCTTAACAGAGCGACACACTGACTCATATGTTAAGCTAGGTCACTTACGTTCCACATTGTGGATAACGTTTGTTGGTCGCATGGTACCTTTATAAAGTAACGGTGCTGCTGGCTGACAGTGTTCAGTGCGCCGATAGCCTCGTGTGCTAACGGTAACGAAACGTATAGCGCGCCAAAAAGACGCGTGCCCAAATGTGAGTGTTAAATTGCGAAAGAAAGGCGACTTTCTGGGAAGAACTTCAATTGAAGAAACTTAGTACTGTGACCGTGTGTGGTAATGACAGAGAGTGCCTGTGGGACTCGCGTTTGTCTTGGCAATGACATCCGGGGAATGGGATTTGCGAGCGCTCAAGGCGTTGGAGGAGGAGGAGCAGAAGGAGTTTCTGGCGCTTAGCCAGAAGAATCTGTTTGAGCCGCCGCTGGCAACAGGTGCTGCTGCTGCTGAAAATGGCAGCGTTAGCCTGTCCAACGCCAAGCCGGCACTGGCCTATGCGCAACTGCATCCACATCTGCTGAAGCTGCCCACCATCGATGAATGCCAGCTAATTGCCGCCAAGCGGCAATCTGCCGGCAGCGTGGCCAGCAGCGCCCGTTTGAAATTCACGCGCGCGCTTTCCCTCTCCGCGCACTCATTGTCACCACGTGCGGGCGGCGGCGGTGGTGGGACGGGTTTTGGCAAGAAGCTCAAGGCACGCCTGGTTGGCGCCAAGTCAAGTGGTTCGCTGTCGCCCTCCCGCTATTCCCACAGCTACAGTGTCTCCCCTGTGTATACACCACCGCCAATACGACGCTGCGCCACGCTGCACCACACGCAACCTGTGCGTAAAACCTTCAAGACTCTGCAGCAGCTGGAGCGCCAGAAGCGGCAGAACAGTGCAACACCGCCACAGCTGCAGCGTATCCTTGGCACCAACAAGACATACTGGAAGTACGGCGCCAACTCCACGGCCGCCTCAATTATAGGCCAGCGTGCCAGACTCCAGCAACAACAACAGCCAAGCGAGCAGGAGTCCAACAACGCGGATGAACCCAATGCGGATCTACTCGATTCCGAGGCACTCGACACCGCCACAGAGACGGGCTCATGCAGCGTGCCGCTGCCACCAGCGGACTCCAATGAGCTGCTTCGTCTTAGCCTGATGCTAACAGCCGCCAGTACGGCTGTGAGTGCCACAGCGGCTGCGGCTGCGGCAGCGGCAGCAACTGGTGGACCGGGCAGGCGCTACCAGACCCACAACGATGTCGAGGACAATGCTCATGGCGAAACTGTTGCTTACGAAGCTTTTCACAGGCCCAAAAGCTTTGAGCGCGCTCTCTTACGCGGCAGCAGCTTAACAGTAACAGCGCAAGAGAGCCACAGCCCCAGTCCGAGTCCCAGCCGGAGTCGCGCAATGCAATCCACAGGCGGCGCTAGAATATTTAAATCCACTTCTTTGGATGCTAGCGGGGGTGCGGGCGCTGGTGCGGTTGAATACCAACAACAGCAACAGATTATTGGTCAGCCACTAGCCATGATGAGCATGACAACGGGCACAAATCAGCTGGTGGAGCATCAAACAAACGATGCTCGTTACCAGCAGCGGGAAAGCGACTGGGAGCGGACACGTGAACAGGTCAAATATCATCAGGACTTGACCGTGGCCTGTTATGGCCACAATGCATTGCTGGCTGGTGCCGTAATTGACGATGAATTGGAGCAACATATCAAGCATTGTTCGTGCTCCTGCAATCACATGGGCTATGGCAATTCAATGGACTACCAGGTGAGTGCTCACCGCAGCCGCTGCTGGCCACAGTTCCTCACATGCTCGTTGCCCCAACTACTTAGAAGCATTACACTCAGAAATATATTAGAATAATACTAACATTAATCAAGAACAACAGTAGGACGGCTTAAATGACCTCGTGCTGTTGACATCATACGTAAATTCGCACTCAAAATCAGAAAGTTCTTACATTTTTAGTAGTTCCGTTTTTCAGATACTGTCCAATTTCCACATTTGGATAGCCTTGCAGAGGATATTATAGCGCTGTCACGCTTTGAACGAGACATATGGTTTCGCTGATAGAACAGAAATATTGGTACATTTTAAATAAATTGCTTATTTGGTCTTTCTATTTAAACAAATTTAAATTGGACAATATACCGAAAATGTTTCTAATTTTTGTATATTTCTCAAACTGAAGACGTCTTGCATATTACTTACATACTAGTTTCGTTAGTGCTCTACGTACTCGACCAAATTCTAGGAACAATATCGTCAAAATACTTGTTCTTATTTATTTTTTAAATTAAATTATTTTTAAATTAAAATTTTTTTAAGCTTAAAACTTTTTTTTTAAATCTAGTAAGGAATGTCTGTGAGTATTATGTATCATTGTGTTAGTGTCACTTTTAACACATGATATTAACGATTTATCCAACCGAATTATAATTTTTAATAAATGATTCACAGAAATTATCAAATACCTTTTGAATGGTATACAAGTTATATAATATAACAGATCAATAGTGGTTCAATATTAAAGGCTACAAGTGACCATAAGATTCATGTTTGCCTATGAAAATATAGATATAAGACATTATTTTATGTTAAGCCAACTAACGTCTTAAAAATATTATTCATAAGAACCTATGTAAATTTTGTACTAAGATCCAGAAATTTCAATCTTGTCCGAATTTTGACAAAATTTCAGCTTTTTTGAGTACTGAACTCTTAACTTATTTCTCTAAGTGTATTAGCTACTTTGGAGTCTGAACTTGGCACACAGCTGGCGCCTTTCAAATGCGCATTCCTTCGTAAATGATTCCGGCATGTATTTTTAATTGCACTTCTCTAACTGGACAGCTGCTGTGTGTGTGGGTGTGAAGGTGTGTGGGCTTTTGGGAGTGTGTCCAGCTATTCACTGACAGCTGGTGCATTTGTAATGGTGGCACATTCAGGGGCCGTTACTTTCAAGTTTCTAGTGCAGCAACCTTAGTTTAACATACATATAGTCCATACAATTCAACTCATTATCATCACGTCGCTTTGTGGTGCATTTTGTGTTCATGGCTTCATGGATTGCGGGTCCTGGAGCTGGCAGTTTGCCGCCCGGAGGACATTTTGTGGCCGCTCCTATGCAGGTCTAAATGCGTTTGAGGGTCCTATTGTTTGAACGTGAGTGGCCAAAGTAGTTGGGAACAAGTTTCAGGTCAAATTGAATGCTCTTTTGATTTAAACAATAAGTTTGGCTAAATGAACTAGGGGCAAAGTTTATTTCCGTTGTGATTTTTGCACAGTAATGAGAATTTTACCTTAGCCACAACGTGCGCGTTGGTCTCCACCACGTACCAACGCTTCTATTTTAATTATTATTCAAATCAATTCCATACATAATGCAAAGCGTTTATGATTTCTCTTCCACTGAATTTTCTGTTGATTACATTTAATTTTTCCATCATTCATTCAAGCGTCCTAGATAAACGTTTTACATTTGTAAATTCTTTTACTTAAGATGTCAGCAATAAAATAAATAGCCTGAGCCTTGAAAGTGGCAATTTAATACAGTGCACGCTCGGTAGACTGAACTAATTAAAACCGACAGCTTACACCCTTACGATTGTCAAGGGAAATCAGTTTTCTAAATTTATCACAAAGCTAGGGTGAAATATTTAAATGTAAAACCGTAATTCCGACATTTTATAATTATTTTATACAGTTGTTACTGTAACTGATAGAGAGATAGAGATTGAGTTCAATATTATTAGACAGAGCGTGAAATTGGTTGATATGTGTTCTTGAAAATAAAATAGGAAAATTACAAAAATTAGGAATTAAATAGTTAAAATATCGACGTTGACATTTCATTTGAGGTGGAAATATGACATTAAATATAAAAATGTGTTTACTTTTACGAGTTGCTTAAACCTTGCATCGTAAATATATATTCCTGGCATGGTATGGTGGAAATTAAATAATTGAGAACTTTGCATAATAGTACAATATATTTATATGTAATTTGATAAAAACATAATGGAAGGTCATGTTACAGTATAAGTATAATATTTTATGATAAAACATTTGCTATAGTGTACTTTGCATGTGGTGATACTAATAAAGGTCATTAAGTCTAATTAGGTCAAATATTCGATCCATCCAAGTAGCTTAGGGGTCATGCGTCTAAAGGCTGGGGCGGTGCAATGGCTATATCCTTAAGTAAGCTGACCATCACTGCAGAGTGCTTTGGGGTGGTGTCAGCGGTGTCCAAGTGTCTGCACTAACGGCGGTGACCACGGATGTGGGCACCCCCGTGGGCAGTGCGCTGGGTAGGGGCACGCTAGGAACTGTGCCCTGATCCACGCTGTGCTCCAGGGACTCCAGCTTGATGTCGTTGTGATTGTGAGCGGGCTTTAGACTTGCACTGGCACACTCCAGGGTGATGACGGAGCTCTGCTCTTCAGTTGTCTTGTACATGGTGGACTGGGGCTCATCGAGCGCCTTTGTGACGTCCACGGGTTCCAGCGGATGGGTGGCATAGCTGTGAATTATATCGCGATTCGAGAGTGGAATCATTGATAGCTACTTTAGCGATATAAGTCTAGAGTTCGCGGTTCAGTTGATCGCCCCCTCACTTACCCAATCTCAAGCGGTATATACTCCGGCTGGTAATACGCTGCAGCTGCGTTCTGGTAGAGTCCGTACTCGGCGCTGGAACCATTGTGCCAACCGCTGGCCGGATAGCTCAGTGCCGAGGGGGCGTTCAGCACGTTTGTGTACAGCTGGTGGGTGGGAGAGGTGGGTGTGGGATGGTACACCTGGTGTGTGGGTGCGGCGTAGGTCTGCGGCGAGCCTGAGGCAGCTGCTCCAGTCGCGTATATGTCCGACTGAGACATGTTGTACTGGTGGCTATGTGGCGTCAGGTGGTGTATGGTATAGCCAGGCGAGGGCGTCGTGTAGCTCGGCGATCCATTCGTGGGCGAAGGTGAGTTGTGCGTGGCTGGAAGGGTCAAAGGTCAATAATGTCCCATAGATGTGGGTATACTGCACTTACAAATATTGCGGCTGCTGCATACATTCATGGGCATGGGACCGGGCACACTCGACGGACTCCAGTAATTGCTATTGCTCTGCCAGCTGCTGGGATAGGAGAATACCGATGCCGTGGAGCTGGCCTCCACGGGCATAAAGCCAGACTGCGAGTAGGAACTGGTAAAGCAGCCGCTGGCACCGCTGCTGCTCATGCTGGCGCTTGTATTTGTATTTGTGCTGGCCGATCCAATGGACGACTGTAGACTGGTGGGCGTCTGAGGCGCCGATGGCGGCTGCGGCGAGGAGGAGGTATTGCCTGCGCTGCCATTCGAGCCGGAGCCGGAGACAACCCGGGGTCGGCTGTAGGGTGTGCTGCGATTGGGCGCTGCGCTGCGTGTGGGCAGAGAGCGGCCGTAGCGATCGCAGCTGCCAGACACAGCAGCGGCGGAGGAGGTTGACGCAGCTGCCACCAGGCTGTGCGTCTGTGTCATGGGCAGCGGGGGTGGCGGAGCGGCTACTGCAGCGGCACTTGCATAGTGGGTGGGCGGTGGTATTAACCAGCCGTAGTGCGTGTCGTGTGGATAAAGCGTATCTGGACGCTCCTTAGCATCGAGAAAGGCCTTGGCGAAGGGATTGTACTTGATCTTGAGTGAAGTGACCTCCTCGTTCTGGTAAGCAGTCACCGCGATGAACTGTGTTTCAGGAAAAGGATAGGTGACCACGTGCCGCTGTTCCGAACCCACGCGAACCAGATGAACCCGTGGCTCATACTTATGTAACGAGTTAAGCATTATCTGTAAGCAGAAAATGGGGAATCAGGATTACGTTAGTCATAAAACTGGTCGGTAACTCACCTGGCCATTGCCATTGGTTTTGTTTGTCAACTTCACTTTGGCAAATGATATGGGCTCCTTCATCCAATGAGCTCCGAAATTTGGCGACTCGGGATGTACATATATAGGATTGGAGGGTGGAACCTCGGCCTTTCCGCCGGGAACCTATTAAATTGAAAATAATATGGTTAAAATAGATGTTTACAAGTAGCAAAGCTCGAAATAAATAATAATCTTTAGTATATGTTGAAGTATCGCTTCCAAACCGTAAACATTATCCATTCAAAACTATTATCGTAATCCTAACTGTTTTAGGAAAAATCTTGAAGCTCAGACTAAACGTAAAATTTGATTTCCTATTTATTTATTCAAAGTGTGATACTTAGTTAAAATTTGTATAGAGTATCCGACCTATAGTTCATATAAATTTAAAAGGCAGTTCCACTAATTTGACTATACTGCCATTCTTACTAAATCATCTGTCGAAATAAAGATGATAATATACATAATATATCGTCTTATTGACTTTATAAAACGTCTTTGTAGTTGGAAATAGTATGGTAAGAAATTCGATCTTTTTACTTCACTAATTGGAAAGTAATGAGTTAAATGTCTTACAATGTCAAAGATTTAAACAAGATTGTTGGAAAATATGTGCTATAAAATGTATTGTCATCATAATCAGCAAATCGATTTTGAATATTTGGTTTTGTATACAATTTGTACTTCCTTTTAAAGTTATTACATTTTTAATAATTCTCTTATCGATACTTATTTTGGGATGTAAGGAATTGATAATCCTTTTAATAACTTTTCAGTTTCCTAAATTCTTCCTTAAGTGCATGACAAAACCAGAAAGCAAGAAAGTATTCTTTCACAAACACAATAGTATCGTTTATTGTTTTGGCTAAAATCAATAAGTTTAAGTTTCGCAACAATAAATAACTGCAGTCTGAGAATAATTCCCTGAATCTAATCGTTTTTCACTAAAAGTGTGAATACAAGTCTATTTATCTTTTGCAGAAAAGTGAATCGAGATAATTGAAGAAAATATTTAAGATAGGAAACTTTTGCATTTTCTTTGCTTGTTATATAGATGCTAAAGTCGGATAATTTATAACTTAAATATTAGAAAACTCGACAACGAGACTTCCTGTACCCAGGTCTAAAATTTCCATATGTTTCGTACACTTACACAACTACGCACGCATATAAGGAACAGTGCTAGTGAGGCATTTCAAGTGGCTGCTGCACTGCTTGTTCCCCCCGCTCTACAGCACTGAATCTTATTTGTTGAATAACTTCCGTGCTTATTATCTGATCAACATGAAATTTTTAGACTCAGAGTGACCAAAGTATTGTATTGTAATTGTTGGTGTAAAACGTTTTTATCGAATTGCGGGGGTGCGTGGGGGAATATCTCATATCCAAAATAAACATGTGCTGCGCCTGCTATACACGACCCTACATTCCGAAATTTGCATCTTTAGCTTTTATGAGGTGCTGAGATCGACGCGTTTATACATACAGACAAGGTCATATCGAATTTTCTTTTCATACTGATTAAGAGAATATATACCTTATAGGGTTGGAGATGACTCCTTCTGCCTGTTACAGATGACTCCTTCTGCCTTTTACATGCATTTGCACAGATTTCGTACCCCTTTTTACCCATTTTGTGGGTACAGGGAGTAATCAGACTTTGCGTTTTATAGGAAAAGTTTACAATGTTGTAAGGACCGTATTTCCCCCTTTACTGTACTGATACTATTTGCAAATAAGATTCTCGTCTATTTTGCAAAGTCCATATAAAAAGTCGAAGCTCATTTAATTCACATACCCATTCGCCATTGACGTACTTCCAGCGATGACTGTCGACTTGCACGAACTCCAGTAGAACCGTATACATGGCAGCGGGATCCAGGCCGGAGGCGCTGATTTTAACAACCGGAAACATTCGCCTGCGAAGGCAGAAGAGAAGAGATCACAATTAAAATGGTTTCGTTTAACAGTTGTATAACAGTCTGTAGGCCATGAATATTGTATGGGCAAACAGCCAGACAATGGCCAAAAGCATTTCCATTTTTACATTTCTTCTTCAATTTGGTCTTGCTGCGTGTTTGCCATTGCCCCTGCCCGGTTCCTATAGATACCTGTACAGGCAGCACTCACTCGGCTGGCTGTCTTTCCGACGGTGTCGATGTCGGTGTCGGTGTCGGTTTCGGACAAATATTGAAACGCGCCGTCCGCGTACTGTTCCACAACAATTAGTACAAGATGGCGGCTGTTGCCGGGCCGCGTTAATTAGCACCTGGCCGGGGCTGGAGACCGGAGTTCGGGACGGTTAGGTCCAAGTTCTAAGCGCGTTTCGCACACACACACACACACATTGGGCATATACACATTGGTAAATATTTTTAGTTATTTCGACAAGCGCTCGCATGTAAATAAATACATATATACTCGTGTATATATGTGTACGCGGAGCTACAGAAACGTTAACGCTTCATTATAAGGTGCAAACAGCGCCAAATGAAAAATCATTGCAGCAAAAACAAAAGCGCAAAAAACTCATTGCCAATTTGCATAGGAAAACAAAATGCGCCGCAATCGGCAACATCGACGTTGTTGGCCACGTTAACTTCCATTTAACACGTTTCCACTGCAAGAAAAAGGGCCAGGCAACAGGCAAACCACCCAACCACAAAACCACCGAGCCACTGACTCACAACTCACCTGCCATTCTTGGTGACGATCATCTCGTTGGTGAGATTCTGAAAGCGCAGCCACAGCTCTCGATCATCCAGCGAGACGCGCAGATTGCGATCCAGTTCATTGGGGCTGCCAGCGCCGCCGACAATGCGATGTCCGCCGCCCCCGCCCCCGCCGGCTGAGGCCAAAGCAACTGCACCACCGACGCCACCCAGCCCATGCCCGTGTCCATTGTGTGGCGCGTGTTGCGGCGAGGGGGAACCGCCGCCGCCTCCACCACCACCACCGCCACCTCCGCCGGCCGCCACATTGCCATTAAGGCCGGTTGTAGGATCCACGGCGGACAAGATATGCGATGTGGTCATGTCTTCTGCAAAAAGAGACCAGAAGATTCCACTTGTTAGCAAAACGTTTCATAAAACTCATTTTCCAAAGTGCCAGAGGCCATTAAACAATCTACAGTATACGAATATCAAAAGGCTGATGCCGAATTAGTAGGTCTCGACTCTTAAAGAAATATTCTGCAAAGCAGGTATTCATTTAAATATTCTTCAAGACACCATAAATATTAAGTTACACTATGTAACAATATATTCAATCCCAAACATCTAACTGGTACCATTTTTTTTTTAATTAATTTAAAAATACTGTAATGTAAAAGTAAGTTGACTTTATACTTTTAGAAATGGTATTAGCTAGTTGATTGTGTTATAAACTTATGTTGTCACTTTTGAGAATTACTTATTTATTTTATCTAAATACTTACAACTAGATAAATAAAACATTAATAATATTTTCTGTTTTATTAAAAGCACATCAAGCTGACTAACTAAAACATAATTTCATAAACATTAAATAATTGCTCTTTCCCAAACCAGTTTCAATTTATTAGCTGACAGTAAAAATTCTCAGAATTATATATTAGCTAGTCAATCGATTTTGAATATGATCGAATAATCAAGCCTCTTCCCATTTCCGATTCCGATGAAATGATTCGAAATCGAAGTTTTTGGCAGTTCTCAGTTCCGTAAACTATTAAATATACGCTTTAAATAGTGTTCCCTGTTGAATGTAACAAAACCTATAACGGGAAAACAAAATCTAAGACGATGCGGAATGAAAAGTACTTGGATGTGGGAACAGGACTTAATAAGGCCATTATGTTTATTTGGTCGATAGCCTGGCACTAGTACTTAGGCTGCAAATACTGAAAGATCTCTACTTAGAGGTTGCAACTTTAGAAGCTGAATTATTCGAACAGAGTGTTCATGCATTGGTATTGGGCATTGGTGTTACATCAAAGACGGTTGACCCGCCTGACCGAAGCATCGTCGCAGCCATTTATAACTTTACAGCACTGTCCCGGGCGCATTAGAAGAATGTTCGCCCGAGTCTGTTGTCGGCTTTTAATTATATTGCACACTTTAGTTATGCCTTGCCCATACCTGAGACTCCAATTCAAACTCAGATTCCGACTCTGAGACTCGGAGTTCGGAGCTGGGACGTGGATTTGGATGCTGGCTGGCCATAAACAGCGGGCACCCTTTTATTTATGGCCATGGCAACGGCAACAAACACCTCTGTTTACTCGGGTCCGCCGTCGCAGTCAGAGACCGGGTCAGTACTCGGATTGTAAATGCGGCGGCGGGAATGGAAAAGAGAAGCGCTTAAAATCAGCTTGGTGATGTCTAAATTCTGTTGTGGCACTGAAAGTGTTTCTCGCAATGTTTTGTAATCATAAATTAACAAAATGTATTAATTGTTTTGTTTGTTTTTATTGTGCAATGAAATTGGAGGTGGAATGCCGACGGAGTAGTCATTGGAGTAGTTGCCAGCATCCCTATTCAACCCCAAAATTTCAGCTAGGGATAGAAACAACTCCAGATGATTCGAATTGTATTGTTGTTCAATCTTAACATAAACTGCTGGTTTGATTGAACTGTTGTTCGTTTGGACAGGTTATGATTTATTTTAAACTTGTCTATGCTTAGGCATAAATAAAATCCATAAAATAAGTCTCATTTGTCAAACGTTTCATTTAATACTGCTAACTGAAAGTTCAGTTCTAATCGTGATTGACATAACGCAGGATGAATAGGATGCTAATATTCTGTTCACAGTAATCCATCATTTAATTTGAGTTTTGCTTAGTTATAAAAGTAACCAGATCAAAACAAATCAGGCACTTCCCAATGACGATTTTTAACAACAATCACATTTGCGATGAACTATTATAACCAACATAAGGAATGTAAGAAAATGAAGAATTGTTAAACTGGAGGTCGGGATGGTATAAATGAAAAGCCCAATGGATGTTTCCGATTAACAAAAAAAAAGAAAGAGCCAATAATCCTTTCGATCGATTGTTTTTATGGCAGCTATAAAATTCATATGTAATGAAAAAATTAAAAATTAATTATATAAAGTACTAGGTGCACCCCGCCACACTTCGCTGTGGCACATTGTTGATACATTGATGAGAAAGTAAAACAAACAAATAACTTTCCACTATTTTCCCTCCTGTGCCCTATGTTTTAACTCCCTGTACCCATAAAATGGGTAAAAAGGGGGTATTACATCTGTGCAAATGTATGTAACATACAGAAGGAGACATCTCCGACCCTATAAAGTATACATATTCTTGATCAGTATCAAAAGAGATTTCAATTTGGCCATGTCCGTCTGTCTGTCCGTCTGTCCGTATGAACGCGTCAATCTCAGCAACTACAAGAGCTAGAGACACCAAATTTGGAATGTAGGTTCCTGTATACCATACGCAGATCAAGTTTGTTTCATATTTTAGGTATCTCCCCCAAATCGATATAAACCGTTTTACAATAACAATTTTCAAGATATAGCTTTAAGATTTGTCATGTTCAATACTTTAGTCTCTCTTAATCTACTGTCCAAATTTCAAGTCGATCGGATAATAAACACGGAAGTTATTCACGAAAGAAGATTCAGTAATGCAGCGAGGGGGAAGAAGAAGCACAGCCACCAATTAAAATGCCTCGCTAGCGCTGTCGCTTTGCCGCCTGTGTGTGTGCGTCTTTGTGTATGTGTGTGTGTATGTGTAAGTGGACGTAGATGTGATTGGATGTTTTAGACCTGGGTACAGGGAGTTTCGTAGTCGGGTATACTCGACTATAGCATTCTTACTTGTTTTTCATAGGGTATGAAGAACTTAAGAACCGTTCTCACAAAACCTTCGCTCACACGTATCACCTTAAGCCCATTTCCCGTCCGTTGTGACGTGATTTTTCAAGTTGCATACAACAGTTTTCCGACCGTAGGGGTAGATTTTTAAAGTCCCGGGCCCGTTGTTCGCAGTCTAAGCTGATTTTATTTATATTCTACCGTATACATACATGTTTGTACTGTATGTTTTGAATTGTTGATGTAACTTTTTGTCTTATTACTTCATCAGGAAATGCCTACTGTTGCTGGTATGTTACTGACGATTAAATAAACCCTCAAAACAAACTGTATATTGTGTTAAACTTGAGCTCAATCCGTGCGGAACTTTTCGAGTGTTTGACGGATACGGAAACTAACATAACATTTTGATATACTATATAGATATTCAAGCTCGCAATTGCTGAGTTTGGTTTAAATATTTCTTTGAACAAAAAGTTGTTCATACAGAAACTCATGTTTAATCTTATAGATGCCATAGTAACGATCAGTCGAAAATTGAGTTGCATAAATATATTTTGACCAGATTAGCTAAAGCGAAATTTCATTATATTATGTACAGGTTTACCAAATTTGTTTCACATTGAATCACTATATTTGTATATCAAATTTAATAACATCTTTAGTTTTAAAGAAGATATACAGATATATACCACACGCATTTCCATGCACTAGCTGACTGCATCCTAAAGGTACTTAAGTGGATATTTGAAGTTGACAATCGTACCATACTCTATTTTGATGTGTCAGTTATAAAGCACTATTAAATTTTCCATTCATTTTTGTTACATTGGACACACACATAACGCGTGTCTGTTTATTCCTATCTGTCTATGTGGTACACACGTGTATGCAACACCAACAGCAACAACAACAACATATGATGTTGTGTGTGGCTGTGTTGTTCGTGTATTCGACATCAATCCACAGTGCTCCATCACTGAGGCTTAATGAAAAGCTGTTTTTGTATGCTGTCTGAGAGGTGTGTGTGTGTGCGCGAGTGTGTGTTGCTCTGTGTGTGCCTATGTACTTTAACTTTAACATTTGATGGCTGCCATGACGGTTCAGGTTGGACTCTTTCCCCATCCATTTTGTGCTGTTGATTTTTGAATGATTTCGTGACTTTGATGTTTACCCAGACCATTTTCGATACCCTGGCTGAGGGTAATACAATTTAGAAATAATGTTTGCGACACACAGTCAAACGCTTAAATTAGCATTTAAATGAAATGTGCCTTCTTAAATGGAACCAAATCTTAAATCTCATATGTGCTATCTCATATTTCGTATATGCGTCATTAAGTTTTGACAAGATACAAAAATGCTTTATTAGCTTTTATTTCTTATTGATTATAGTATTTAAGGCTTTTGAAATTAAATCAAACCTTTTAGAAGTTATCACAATGAATGTGTGTAGGAATGAGCGATCAAATATTAAATCAGTTTATCTTTGTGCAAATATAATAATTTGTGGATAAATAAATACATATGATATTCTCGACATGCACTTATATAGTCGTAGACTATGTACTATATACACTTATATACATTGCTGTGACTCTGTATAGATAGAGAACAAGCTTTATGCATAAGCAGTCTACAAAACGAATTTGTTCTTTATTGTATGCTCAAAGCTTTCTTTAGAGTTAGCTTTAGACTTGTACACTGAAAGAAATTAAAGTTTCGTAAAGCAGCAGCAGCATTGTTCATTTTATACCACTTTATTCTATGCTTTTTTTTTGATACATGTGATTTTAGATATTTATTTGGTATTTATAAAATGGATGCTCATAAATATACATTTGAGATTAATAATGTATGTGTAAATTAAAGTAAATAATGATTAAATAATATATCAACTGTTCAATGTTCGTTTTAAAAATACAAATTACCCACGACGACTTCTTAACTATTGGCAGCAGCCTAATTTCATTAAGGAATGTTCTCGAGTCAATTCACAATTTGTTATATTAACAAAGACTTTTAATTCTTGGTGAAATTGTATTTATAAATATTTCTATTAAAATTCAAAAGTTCCCCTTAAACCGTAAACCTTCAGAAAATTAAAGATTGTATCCTTTGAAGTAAAGTTAATAATTTAGCCTTTCTTACTTCACAGAGCAATTCCATGTCAATTTTCAATTTGCACAAACTATTTGTTTCCGAACTTTCTCGTATTTATAAATAAAATTTAGTGCAAGTTGTTAAAATTACAAATATTGCTTTAAAGTTTAAATAGCTAACAATTTAAATGCTGCTCACATTAATAAGCCTTGTATCCTTTAAGATAAATTGACGATTTAACGTTTTATGTGTCACAAAAGAGTTCCGTGAAACTTTTAAAATGAAATCAACCCTTTTTGAATTTTTCTCACGTTTATAAAAGAAATTTGCCTTAAGCATTTATTTCAAAAATCAATTCAAGAATTACTTTCCAATTGCTTCCAATTACTTTCCCAATGTTAAGCTCTGTGTCCTTTGAAGTCATTTTGATCATTTAGTCTTCCATAGGACACACAGGAATTTCGTGACGGTTGCACTTCGCACCTGCTCAGGATGCCTCGCTCTCAACTCTGCTGGCGGGTGGCATTGACAGTGGCAGTGGCAGTGGCAGCTTATCGGTGGCGATTAAACAGATTTGCTAAATTTCACACTTCACTTTACATGAAAATAAACCACATTTAAATGAAGCCTCCGGCTGTGGATCACAATCACTGTGTAGGTTCACTTGCGGGGCAGTCATCCCGGCTGCCACACGGAATTGTAAATGACTTGAGGCAAGAGAGGTCATCTTCAACTTCTTGAAAGCAGGTGTTGGAGTGGGCGTGGCTGTTATCGATATTATCACACTTTTGTTTTCTGCACACTTCTCGCTTGGCCAACACTGACGCTGATAGACGCACTTTATGAGACGTGTACTAAAATTTTGTACAAACTGTAATTAATTAGTAAGCATTTGTCAAGTACTAAACTCGGAAGCTCGCTGCTGCGGGGTCGGGGCCGGGTCGGGAATTCCTTGCTTCTTTTGATATGTATTTAATAGGATAATTTTCACATGCGTCGTAATTGGCTGGCATAGCTCAGCTGGCCAATTGTGTGGGTCCCCGTCTTCTCTGAACCGATTAAAATGCCTGCGGACGTGTCGGCATAAGCAAATTCTTATGCCCCTCCTAATTTGCGTGTGAACATTTGGCCCGGCCACGTCTGCGGTTCGAGCCCCTACCAGAGAGTCGCGTGGGCTGCTGTTTTATATTATTAGAGTTATTATTAGGATCATTAATATGAGTTTTTGTCACTTGCCCGTTGCCCGTTGCTTTTGGGAAGTGCTGAATGGATTTTGGGTGTCAGATTTTGTGTTTTGTGAATTTCGGCGCTTTGGGAATATTGATTTGGACCCTAATGTTTGATTTTCACACGTTTGTTTAAATAGGCTTGCCAATTGAAAATTTGCATAAAATTTGTGCCGTTCAAATAAAATGAATATAAATATACTACACAACAACAATATATGGCAGTTTAAAAGTGTCATGTCACTTAAACTCTGTGAGGTCCTAAAATTTGAAACTGTTTACCCTTGATGTGGGTACTTAAATTGGGAATGCAGTGAATCCCATTCTATACTTTTTAATTAACATACGTATTCCTAATCATGACTCAATATTACAATGTTGAAAACCAGTTAGCATAACAGTTTTAAAGATATGTTTATGAAGAATGGTAAAGGTGTTTTTGTTGCTAGAATATGTGGGTCCATACAGTGGAGCATTTAAAATTTTCATTCTTAGATACACTTAACCCAACCTCACGAAATAAGGCCCTATTGTGCCTTACAGAAATATATACTAGTACTACGAATGTAGCTTTGTAGCTTTCTTTGTACTAACAATACTAACAATACTCATATGAAGATATATACTAAGTCAAACAATCATAATGTTTTGATGAAATGTGATTTAAGTTGGTTTTAATCACTAAACATGTGTATAAAATCTGTAGAATAGGTTTTAATCTCTTTTCGTATGTGGACTGCTTAAGATTTATTCTGTCGTACTTTAATTTACTTTGGAATTAATTTTATCCCTGTAATAAACATACTACAATTCGTTGGATTAGTTACTCTTTGATTGGTGCTTTAATAATTTTAAAATACAATTAACGCTTAGGAATATCAAATTTAGTTGTAGTTCAGTTTAGTTCCTCTATTGGGAACTTTTTCTGGATTAATTTTAATATCCTGTCATAAGTAAAACTGAGAATGCTTTTATTTATTTGGCAAATTGAAATTCTGGTTCATTCTTTCCAGATTTATTTATCAATAATTTCGCTTTATTAGTACTTTCTTATACATTTATGTACATATGTATAGTTACATTTCCGTCGGCATTTATATATCGCCTTTGTAGGAATCGCATCAGGATCTTCCCTAATTATAAAAGGCTGATACTGAAAGTTGTGTAACTTTTTACAAGGTTGGACTTAAATTGTCTATGAAATATGTTAAGGGATATATGTATGTAATATACATACACATGTATATATCTAAGTTGTAAGTTGTATATATTACTTATTACCTACTTACTTATTTTAAAATATACTCCCCGGCTTAAACCGGCAGCGGTCTCTCTCGTAATCCTTTGTTCAATTTGGAGCAGGTTTGATTTTCAATGATTTTGTAGATCACGCACTAAGTCACACACTAGACACTATCACTGAATGTATATTTATCTTTTAGTCGGATTTGGGACCGCACTTAGCCGATATCGATATATCAGGCGCTAAGAGGCAGAGGGAATCGCACTGCGTTTTGGGCCGATTTTTGTGTAACGTTTCGAGTTGAGGTCGTCGATTTTCGGGCCACCGTCGAGTGCGTCGAGTTGTTTGCGTTGCCACCGTTCCCGAGCTAATGATCGACGATCGGTGCTAATTTCTTCAACCATCACAAGCCGCGCTTGCTTTTTAGTAAACGGTGCCCGATGTTACCTCTATTTCTCTTTTTGGCCGACTTGCTGGCCATGCCATCTTGTTTGCGCATTTGGCTCAATGGCTGATTCAACTCTTTACCAGCCATTGTGGCCATCCCGCTCGCACTCGCGATCAATCACGATCAGCGCCGAGCGATGAACGCTTGGCCACACCTTCTAACAGGTAAACGCGAGAAGATAGCACACCTCTCGCTCGATCCTACGGGCCCGCCATCGTTTCGGACCTGTATTCAGGTAGAAGTCTCAGTTTCAGGTTTCTGGTTTCAGCTCTGTCCGATATTCAATATCATTCATGAGCATCCGTTGGAACGTGATCACTGCCTGACCTCCTGGCACACACACTGCACGCAACATGCTGAGGGCTCGTGACGAGTCCTGAGGAGCAACAGCCTCTCTTTTTGAGCTTTACATGCGCCAGTTATTAGGTGCAAGGTGTTTTCAAAAATTACGAAATAACTGACATTCATCCATCTAACTAACCCACCAGCCCGAGTACCCTGACTCTTCCTATGTGTTCGTCACTTTGACCGCCGACTGACTGGCTTCGATTTGTTTAGACGCTCGTTTTGTGCTTTTGTTTGTCCAACCAATTAAAACTTTGTATAGTTTTTTTTCTCTATTTTTTTATCACTGTGTTTGTTTGTTGTTGGCCTGCGTCTGTGCCTAAAACTGGTTTGCCACTCAAAGCATTTTTCTCTACACATTTATTTATTTTTGTTAAATTTTCAGCTGAATTTTAAGTTGTAAACATTTAACCACACACGTCAGTGTATGTATGTATGTAGTATATGTATATGGCCAAAATACTTATATGCACTTGCTCGTTTCGGGGCGGAGCTGGATGTCGGGGTTAACATACCGTCACAAACGACGCATTCGATTTGATTTGGCTGCGATGCTAATATTTTTATAATTCTGTTGAGAGTCATTCCAATGAGTATTTGCAAATTAATTTATCTTATATAAATCAGAGTATTTTTAAATCTGAACTTCACACTTGTCGAATTGAGCTTAGGTCTGCTTGGGAACTCTTTAAAAACATAGGTTAAGAGTCTATTTTAATAATTTTTAGTTTGAAATTTTGGAGAGAAAGTTTTGTACCATCCACTCTTTTATAAGTATGAGAAGAACTAAAATTAACGATTACAATTTGAATTTTTATACTGCAAAAAAGTACCTGATATATTATAGTTCATCCGTATACGCAGGTCAGAAAATATATCTTTTCTGTGCCGATATTGTTCCCATAAGAACCGTACAAAATGAAAAGAATTGAGCAATCTTATAATAATTTGATATGGATAGAATTTTACAAATCTAATAAAGTATAATAAAACTCGCAATCGCTGAGATTAGTTCAGATCTCATGAAAAACAAAGAAGTTTCCCAACTTTTTCTCCGATCGATTGTTTTAATAGTTACTCTATAAGATATCCTATTTTGATAGTCAACTTGTGAGAAGCATTACAAAATTTGGAATTGATCTAACAATGAAGTGTTTTATACAATTATATGATAAGGTGCTCTGATTTTGATTGAACTTTGATCAAAATTTCCTTGAAGAATTTACTCAGAATATCTTTAATTTTTCCTCCAATAAATAAATATTTTATGGATTGCTCCTATTACAGCTAATGGTACAGTAACCCGATATATTTTAATGTTTATAAATTTCACGACTTTTGAATAGTTTGTTTTTAACAATCCCTTGCAATGAAATGCATTTTGTGTTGAAACTTATGTCATATGTCAAGTGGCTGCTGTGTGAACTGGGTCCAAAATTTGACCGCATAAAAAAGAAAGCAATCTGTGGTGATTAAAAGAAACCGATACTACACGCTGTTGCAGGGCTGAGAAACTGACTGCTGTTGCTATTGTTTCTCTTGGAAATTATTTATAACTTGTTCGTGGTTTTGAAGATCACGCGCCTTCTCAATGCTGGCCAAACGATTCGATCTACGAATGTGTATTCTCTGCCCTCTCAAGTCACCGCGGCGTGTCAATGGACGAGCACAGTTGGGCGGGGTGATATAAGGGGGGAAATATGTTGATCATTCTGTGGCGCTGAAAGCCAAACAGAGCCACGGCTACAGGCCCACAATGCGGCAATACAGGCGAGTAAATGAGAAGAATCAACAAACTCGGAAATTGAATAAAAAGAAATCAATAGGGAAAAAGCGCCGTTCAAATCGTACTCTTACTATCTAAAAGCATCGATTTGAATTGGTTAAATCGAGTATGCCGTTAAGTTTGCGCTGGTTCTAGCCATCTTTTCAAAATACGTAAGGCTGACGCATTTTCATTAACAAAACCATGGGCCTAGTTCGTCGGAAAGGAAGTTTCAATTTCGGTCTCGTGGCGGGGCTTACTTGGAAATTCGGCAATCTCAATGCATTTTGTTATGACCTTGCCCTAAATATTTACCACACCGTATTGTAGACGCGTTTTGTGCACTTTTATGGCAAATCCTTTCTGCTTGTGTTTACAAACAATTCGTGTTTATGGCCGGCCTAAGCGAATTTCCCCGCCTCAATTAGGCTGAGGTCGTATATAGTCATAAACCTAACACGCGGAAACGCACATGGTAGGCAGCCAGGCAGATAGCGGGCTCACAAAGGACACACAAGTATCCTTTGCATTATGCCGAGGGCCATTAGGTGTCCGAGCTGCCGTCGGGAATATCCAAGGCAATAGCAATGCGTTCGTTGAAGTTCGATTTGTAAGTTCGAGTTCGTGTTCCAAGTCTTTCGTTTCTGGCCCTGCTCTGCCCCTGATGCTGCCGAGGACCTGCCTACCTAAACCCTGGCCGCCTTGCACCAATCTATTTGCCCATTGAAGACCACGTCCAGACTCATTTGCATATGGCGTTGAGTTTGGCTGCGTTGTTTGGATTGCATGCCGCTTGTGCCCTCGTCTGGTCGGGCTAAAAAGCGGTGTAATTCGTGTTTTCGTTTCGCTTAAGTATGTTTACACTGTCCAACATGGGCATGGCCTGTGGCTGCCCCTTACCGAACCCGGTTCGCTGTTTGCCATGACAATCAACTGTTTGCAACCGTCGCCGTTTGCCGTCCTCTTTGAGCTCGTCTCGGTTGCCGCTGCTAGGATTTTCGTGGAAATGGGTAGCTTTTAGTTCGCCCAATGGTAAGAAGATGACGACAACGGCAACTAATATTAGAAATGGTGTTACTTCACAAACAACAGTTGAAAGAAAAAATACAAAATGATCCCGACTACAAGCTTGGCAGTTTTAAAAACTAGGGTTCAACCATTTTGTGTGACCATCTCTTGCATCAAATCAGTGCGATTCTAAAGCAAAAACTACTATTACCTATTAAGTTCCAAAGTATTTATTTTTGTTAATTCACCATTACCTTATAATTGAAATTTTTAAGTAATATTGTAATAAATAAAAACAGGATAATTTTTTCTTATTTATTTCAAAATAGATTAAACTCGGATTTTACTAGACTTTTTAATATTTGGCACTTTTGAAAATAACAAATCTCATTGAACGTCAGTGTATTGTTCCGGTCTAATTTCTGAGTGATAGAAAAATTGCCACCATCCGAAATAGCGCTATATGACCAGCCCATACTTTTGATACCAATGTTTCTATATTCGCCTTGAATTGTTGACACACATTCCAAAAATTGTCATTCTAAAACTATTTAAAACAAAAAGTGAGTAATTTTATTATGGTGGCAATGTACTGCGATCTATTAAATCTATGGAACCCTTTTCTGAGGCAACAGATCTTCAGCTTCTTGAAAGAATTTTCTTTGAGTTGTCTATATCTTTTATTTCTAGGGTGGGCTTGCCAATTCAGTCTATAGTTTATATCTATAGTCGCTAGAGATAATTTTACAATTTATAACCTACTGAATGGATTAATTCTAAAAATATTATGATAAATAATATAATTCTATTATTATTTATTTAATTTAATTTCTTATTTATTTACGAAAGCAAGCCCGCGCTGTCTCGAATCAAAAAATATAATTTCACACATAGATTTAAGGATGAAATTTAAGTTTCGAAATTACAATTGAATCTAATGACGGCACAAACACTTTGGTGGAGTTTACTTTGCCAGTCCGACTAGCTATCGTAGCTAAGAATTGTCGGTGGCTTAATTAGAGCCCTTAGCTAGATGGTAAAGGGTTAGACTTAAACAAGTAAGAATGCTATAGTCGAGTATACCCGACTACAAAACTCCCTGTACCCAGGTCAAAAATTTCCGATCGCATACACATACACAAAGACGCACTGTAGTACTGAATCTTGCTTGTTGAATAACTTCCATGTTTATTATCCGATCGACTTGAAAATTAAACAGTAGATTAACAGTAGAGTGTCCAAAAGGTTATACATGCCAAATCCCAAAGCTATATCTTTAAAATTGTTGCTGTTAAACGTTCTTATCGAATTGCGGGGGGACGGGGAAAGATATCTGAAATTGGAAACAAACTTGATCTGCGTATGGTATACAGGAACCTACATTCCAAATTTGGTGTCTCTATCTCTTAAAGTTTGCAGATCGACGCGTTCATCCGGACAGACGGACAGACAGACGGACATGGCCAAATCGAAATCTCTTTTGATACTGATCAAGAATATATTTACTTTATAGGGTCGGAGATGTCTCCTTCTGCCCGTTACATATATTTGCACATTAGTACCCCCTTTTACCCATTTTATGGGTACAGGTAGTAAAAACAACTCACAGAATTTAAGGTTAATATAAGGCATAAAGCTAAAAACAAAGAAAAAGAATAAGAATGAAATCTCCAACTCGGTGAAAGAAGTTTCAGTAGTCGGTCCCGCAAGCTGTGCCCAAACTCACAGCTGGGTTGGTTAGAGATTTCATCAAGGATAAGAATAATCATAGGATAATAATAATATAGAAGTAGAGTGGGAAATAGAATTGGACTGGGAAATCCGAGACCCGATGGGGGAGGTTATATTTCTTGTCTACACAACTTGAATCCCAAACACAACTTTTATGTCAGACTAAACTAAGTCAAGTACTTTAATCAAACTGTATTGAGATTAACTTCAAATAACATAGGGAATAAGCTCGTTGCTGAACAGAAAACTTTTTGTTAAGTAAAATAAAATAAAGTCTTGTTGTGTGCCTAAGTAATTCAATTAACAATGAATCTATTAAATGCTCGACGTTTGCTGCAAACTGCCCTCGTCGGCTGGCGCAGCTCTTCCAATCGATTCTTGCACGTGTCCCAGGTGCTCCGTGATTGCGACTCCGAGTACGAGATGATTGACCACAAGTACGATGCATTGGTGCTTGGTGCTGGTGGTGCTGGAATGCGTGCCGGGTTTGAGCTGGCTCGGAAGGGCTTCAAGACGGCAATGCTGTCCAAGCTGTTCCCTACGCGCTCCCACACGGTGGCTGCCCAGGGTGGAGTGAATGCTGCACTGGGCAATATGGACAAGGACGACTGGAAGTACCACTTCTTTGATACGGTGAAGGGCAGCGACTGGCTGGGCGATCAGAATGCTATACATTATATGTGCCGCGAGGCGGAGGCAAATGTCTACGAGCTGGACCAGTACGGCATGCCATTCTCGCGCAAGACGGATGGCAAGATCTACCAACGACCCTTTGGTGGACAGACGCTGGGCTACGGCAAGGGGGGCGTAGCCAAGCGTTCCTGCGCCGTGGCCGATCGCACCGGCCACGCCCTCATACACACGCTATACGGGCAGACACTGAAGCACAGCGATCTTTGCCACTACTACGTGGACTACTTTGTGCTGGACCTAATCATGGAGGACTGCCGCTGCGTGGGCTGCCTGGCCTGGAACATGGACGACGGCACCTTCCATCGGTTCATTGCCAAGAACACTGTGGTTGCGGCGGGCGGCTGTGGGCGCGTCTATTTCTCGACTACAGCTGGCCACACCTGCACCGGGGATGGCAACGCCTGGGTGTCCCGGGCCAAGCTACCGCTGATGGACATGGAGTTTGTGCAGTTCCATCCCACAGGCATGTACGGAGCGGGCTGTCTTATCACAGAGGGTGTGCGCGGCGAGGGAGGCTACTTTATAAATTCCAAGGGCGAGCGTTTTATGGAGCGCTATGCGCCCAAGGCCAAGGATCTTGCCTCGCGTGACGTCGTGGCGCGTGCCATGACACTGGAGGTCCTCGAAGGCAATGGCTGTGGGCCGCTCAAGGATCATGTGCATTTACAGCTGCATCACATCGATCCCAAAATCATCTATGAACGTCTGCCGGGCATCGTGATCACTGCCAGAATTTTTGCCAAAGTGGATGTCACCAAGGAGCCTGTGCCGGTGCTGCCCACGGTGCACTACAATATGGGTGGTGTGCCCACCGATTACCTGGGCCGCGTGGTCACTCAGGACGAGGACTGCAATGAACAGGTTATCGAAGGACTCTACTCCTGTGGCGAGACTTCATGCGCCTCGGTGCATGGCGCCAATCGTTTGGGTGCCAACTCTCTGCTCGATTTGCTCGTCTTTGGGCGCTCCTGTGCCCTGGATATCGCAGCCAACAGCTGCCCGGGTGACACGCCACCGGATGTGTCCGACAGTGCCACCGAAGAGTCAATGGACAACTTCAAGAAGTTGCGTGCCGCCGACGGCAAGCTGCCAACGGCCCGCATCCGAGACGAGCTGCAACGCACAATGACCAGATATGCGGCGGTCTTTCGTGAGGGGAAGCTCCTTAAGGAGGGACTCAATAAGGTTGCTGAGCTATGCGTACAGTTTAAGGATGTCAAGGTGACTGACAGAACTTTGGTCTGGAACACCGATCTCGTCGAGACGCTGGAGCTTCAAAATATGCTGACCAATGCCGTGCACATTATCACGGCCATGGAGAACCGCAAGGAGTCGCGTGGCTCCCATGCTCGGGAGGACTTCAAGGTCCGTTTGGACGAGTATGATTACACCAAACCTACTGAAGGGCAGACTAAGAAACCGCTTGCTGATCACTGGCGCAAACACACTTTGACCTTTGCGGATGGGGACGAGGGCTGTGCCAAGGTCAAATATCGTGAGGTAATCGACACAACCTTGGATGACTCTCTGGCCCCCATACCACCGGCGCCCCGTACTTACTAAGCAAAACACATTTACCTACTGATAACCCTTTTTACAAAATTTGTCCCAAAAATTAATACAAGAAATACATTACACCTATTAATACAATCGACCAACTTGATGAAAGCACCTGAGAACTGTGTTTTTTTGTTTGTTATTTGATATAAGCTTTATATAAATTGTATACGCTTACCTTCGTATTCAAATTTACCCAAGTTTAGTTATCAGTTCGCTTGTGCAGAAACTATATAAATGTATCGTACATTTATTATTTAATTTCAAAGCGAAGTACTCGTAATTTTGTAGTTTGCTAAAAATAAACTATAGATAGATAATGTAATTTTTATACCATAGCAGGGTATTATAAATTTGTACTCGAAATGTGTAATGGACTGAAGGAGACGTTTCCGACCCAACAAAGTGTATATATTCTGAGTCAGCATGAATAGCCGAATCGATATAGCCATGTCCGTCTGTCCGTCTGTTTCTATGCGAATTAGTATCTCAGTTTTAAAGCTATCGTAATTAAACTTGGCACAGACCCTTCATTTTGCTGCAGGCAGTACATATGTCGGAACCAGCCGGATCGTACCACTATAACATATAGCTGCCAAAGGAATGATCGGTCGACAAATATGTTTTTGTATGAAAGACTTTTTTGTTTATAAAGGTATCCTTACCAAACTTTCCCAGACAGAGTCTCTGGAGAGTTTATACAATCTGACCAAATTTGGCAAAATCGGGCCACTATATCAAACTTTTTGTTTATACAAATATTTCACCCAAACTAAGTGAGAGTTTTATTATACTTCAAATAGTTTCCTATAATTTGATCAAAATCGAAACACATGGAGCAATCAACCAAAAATTAAGTTTTGTATAAAAAACATTGCTGCTAGGGTATATAGCTTCGGCACTTCGAAGATAGCCGTTCTTTCTTGTTTTATTACAATTTACTCATCGTCTTAAATAATATTACAATTTTCAAGCTTCATTTAGGTATGGGTATCAATAATTAAATAAATACATAGGCTTGGCTTTTAGCCGTATGCCTGAAGATTAAGTTTACTTTGTGTATATACAAATATGCCGAATATGTTAATTCTAAGCAAGTATGAATTTACTATAAGTTACCACATTGCTTCTCTGAGATATGCAATAAGTTCGAGCCAGTTACAGCCATTCATTATATCTTTGGTTTCGATGATTGTAAGGTTGCCTTTTCCGAAGTGCAGTGCTCTGAGTTCCCTTAGAATCAGACATCGGGCAATAAAGTGGGCTGCGTGTTCACTTTCCCCCAATGTTGCACAAACTATCCAGTAAGTTATATGGCAAATAGTTTAGTCTGATTGGCTCAGTACTAGCACGAAAAATAAATGAAATAGCCTGTGTGACGAGGTCGTCTGTGAAGTAATTCTTTGTTTCCAAATTGTGTTTCAAGAGTTTGTATATGCATCGAATTTCGCTTTGCCGTGCTTGCCGTAAAAATTCATCCCTCTCCATATTATCTACGTTTGTTTGTCATTCCTTCCATGTACTGCTCTTGTTCTGAAAAGTGCCTGCATATTGCATAATTCTTCCAAATATTCTCTCTGATTTTGTTCCGCGTTTTATCTATACAAAACACTTATACCTAACTGACTGTCTGTTGACACACGGAATGGTAGAAGATAAACCCCTGCAATTTTTACAGTAGCTTCCATTTATACCGTAGATTGTTATTCTGAAAAGAATTTATTAAATATACATTCGGAAGTGTTTGATAAATGCATTGTAAATTGTATGAAAATCTTGGTATGCGCCAGCTGCTGCATAACAACCTGAAAGCGAACAAGTAAGAACGTTGCAGTCGGACGTACCCGACAGCAGAATACTCTGTTCCCAGTCTGGTATAATTTGCCTATTTGTGGGTTCGGAAAGAGACGCGAAGAACACAGTAGTCTGTATGTCAAATTTAATGACTCTATCTGTTCAGGTGTGGATGACATGGACTTTTCTCATTTGCTGGGAAGGGGATGGGGGGTCGATCTCGACACTTTATAAATTGAGGGTATACACCAACATGTGTACCAAGTTTGGGTGCTCTAGCTTCAAGGGTGTGGAAAAAAATTGGGGGGAACAAGAGTATAAAAAGAGATAAAAATCTCAAAAGAGTGAAATTATTTGTTTAGTTAGATCGCCTTTAAAGTCATTGCCCTACACATCAAATCCTTAAGCATGAGGCTCAACTATTTATTAAAGTCTACCCCCACGGGAGGGAAAATCGTGATACGCAGTTTTTGTGCATTTCTTACGATTGAAGCCAATAGTGAAAATTTAATCTAAATATTTCTCCGAGCAAGGCCGGGGTATTACCAGCTAGTAGCTAGATATATTTATACAGATATCTGTAGTATGTATATGTACATAATCATATGCACCCTTCAGTCGCTCTGAAAATCTATTTGATTGTCAGTTGCCATAATTGGATAATTAATTGAGCAACTTGAAGCAAAGTTTTTTATTTAAAGCGTTTTAGCACAGAGTTTATGAGTATGTATGTTTTTATTATATACATACATATGCCTGTTCACGTTCCGGATTGCATTTGTGCTGGATGTTGCCATTGTCAGTCCTAATGACCACAATAAATTATATTCATTTAGGATCGTTTAACATATAGGAAAAAATAGCAGAGAGCCTGTTAAAGAAATAATTTATGGCTGTTGAAAACTTAACATGTTCATTTGGCCACATGTGTGTGGGCTTTGTTAAGGATTAAATGTGTGGGTGCTGTTGTGGGTGTGGGTGTGGGTGTGGGTGGGGGTGTCCTTGTTTGTGTTTGCGTGTCTGTATGAGGACAACAAATGTAAAGCCATACAAGCAACAACAACAAAATGATACCAGCCCAACAATTTACCCCCTCCAAAGCCGAACGAACATCAAGTCCAAGCAGAAACTATTTACTAGGAGCCACATATGTACATTGTGTGTGTGTGGTGGTGGTGCAAGTGGGTTTTGTGGGTGGTGTAGCACCACAATTGTTGCTGTATGTTGCCGTTTGTTGCTGCTGCTGGCAATGGCACAAAAATTACAGCTGCACACACATTTGCCTGTGTTAAATTGTCTCACAACCAATACAAAGTGACCTTTTTCATTTATTTTTATGACCCCTCTCCCACCACCCCGCATAGTGTGTGCGGTACCTCAAGGCACACCCGATCCTGTCCAGTTCAGGCCATAAAAAATGGGCAGCAAACATGGCCAGCTCCAAGACCGAAACGATGAAAATTTCGTTGGCCAGTTCCTTGGCAAAATGGAAATGCGTTTGCATTGTGTGCTTTTTGCTATCCAACTGAATTTTTCCTGCTTGCTGTTTCTAAATGAATTGGGTAAAGAAAGTTACCTAGTTCAATCTCAATAAATTTAATCTTTTTTTGAAACTCAAAGTGTTTATATTTGTTTCCCTGTGTTGGTAGCAAACATCGACAATTGAATAGGTTTATTTATATTATTTTCTTAACTAAAAGCCTTTAGTTTGTTTTGTTTTTCTACTTTCGATAATTGAATAGGTTTATTTTTATTATTTTCTTAACTAAAATACTTTAGTTTGGTTCGGTTTTTTACTTTCGATAACTGCTTAGGGGGACTATTTTTAGCACTCTTTAAAATTGTCCACCTCAAAGGGAGAGGCAACTGTTTAATTTCCATTTGCTTCGGTTTGGACCCAAAACCGAATCAAAGTCCATTTACAAGCGCCCACAGTTTCCAAACTTTTATTTTATTGTCTGTGGTCCTCTCTGGGCAATTTCGGCAAACTATTTTAGTTATGTGAAACTGCAAATCATTTTGGGTTTGCTTTGTTTGTTTTATTTAGTTTTACACTTGTTTTTGGTGCTTGTCTATGCTATACCTGACATTTGTATACCCTATTTCTTCTAGACAAAAAGAGCATCGCAGAAAATCTTATATTTTGCACTGACTTTTGGCATTACTTTATAATCATAATACAAATCAAGGGAATTGTTGTCTTTAGCGTTTTTAAATGGCACTAAAAGTGTAGTTTGATCTACGGCCATATATATATATTTAACCATCTACTTAAAGAATTTCTTTAATATATTCAGTATGATTAGAAACTCATATTGAACTGTATACGATGATTCTATAATTTTTATAAAATAGTTCAAATAATTTACAGGGTATTTGATTATTCGAACTATTGAAATTTGTTTGCATGTTCTAACTACTTTGTGTAAAATGTTCACAAAACTTTTGCTTGCATAAATTAGTTTTATTAATAAATTATTCGTTTTTCAGGTAAATACAATTTATTTATGGTTCGACTTTATGCCTGTTCTGCGGTTTGAGGTTAGTAGAAAAATAACATTTCTGCACATATTTCGTTGTCATTTTTTCCTCTACATGATTTAAGAATTTAAAGAGAACTGTGTTTTTATTATATTTTAAGTTTTAGGTTTCCACACTGAAACAAGCTTTGATTAGGTGCTCTATAAACTAAAATACAAATAGTTTACAAAGTATCAAGTGCAGAACGTGTTGTTCAAATACGCAGAGTTCATTTCATTTTGAACCATTCTGAGTTTCAGCTCGATTATCACACAGAACAGTTTATGTATTTTGTTGCCAGCTTTAAGCTGCAACTAAGTTCTTTTTAGAGAAGTTTGTATTCAAAGGGGTTAGTTACAAAGGGAAATATTATTTTTTTTTATTTATTTCATTTATTACAATATTACTTTAAAATTAAAATTGTAAGGTAACTAAGCAAAAGCATCGGTTCCTTCAGCTTAGTAGTGTGGGATGAAATATATTCAGGTGAAAAGATACGAAACTTACAATAAAATAATATAATTAATGCATAATTATTATAATAATAATATGATTATAATAATAATAATTATAATATGAAAATAATAATAATAATAATAATAATAATAATAATAATAATAATAATAATAATTATAACAATAATAATAATAATAATAATAATAACAATAATAATAATAATAATAATAATAATAATAATAATAATAATAACAATAATAACAATAATAACAATAATAATAATAATAATAATAATAATATTAGTAATAATAATAATAATAATAACAATAACAATAATAATAATAATAATAATATTAATAGTAACCATAATAATAATAATAATAATAATAATAATAATAATAATAATAATAATAATAATAATAATAATAATAATAATAATAACAATAATAATAATAATAATAATAAAAATAAAAATAATAATAATAATATTAATAACAACATAGTAATTTAAATGAGTGTTTGGGTGTGATATGTTTTACATGCTATGTGTAATGTGTATGCTTAGGTGTTTAGATTATGGGATAAATGTTACATTTGTTAAGAAAATCTAAAATGTTATTAAATGCTTCCAAGTTAGGGGATGATAGTGTGTCAATAGGATTAGAAATGTGGAAAATTCGGTTTCTGGTGTTTGGGAAATGGGAACAATCGGTAAGAATGTGGTAGCGGTTAGTAAGTAGATACAGTTGTAGAAATGACAGTATCGATCTGAATTATTGTTATACTAGATAAATGAATGTGTGAGTTTTGTGTGGCTTTGTCGTATTCTTTTAGTAGTAGTTCTTTTATTTATAATTTATTCAAATGTATAACTAATTTACTGAATTTTTTTTTTTAAATATAAAGGATTTGCATTTTATGTTGAAAACTAGCTGTAAAATTCATTTGTATACACATTTTGTGGCTGAACTGGATATGTTTATTAAGTTAGTCTCTCCTTTGTCGCTGTTAAGCACATTTTCACTTACTCGCCCGGTACGTGGAGTGCATCAACTTAGAAATGCATAGCGTTTTCTTGGCTCCCACCTTTTGTTTTTGTCCCTACAGTCAAATGAGTTTTGCATACGCAAACACTGTGGAATACTCATACTCTTTCACCTGCCGTCCGTAGCTGTTATCCGTGGTACGGGTAGATTAGGTGTGCCCCCAACCCCGTTGGTATGACAACTACGTGAGGCAAGAAACTGACTCGACCAACAATAACGGCTAAAAATCAGTACAATGTTCAGCCTGGGAATGCATAATCAAGAGTAAACAACGACAACAACAACTCTAGCAATTGCTGCTGGTTGGATTTTGAAGTTTCACTCCAGCTGCATTTTGAAATTAGATCCGGTCTGGATTCGCGCTCAGCTCAAGGAACACGTTTTCATTCATCATTTTATTATGGTAGCCTGCCGTTAGTACCTCTGCCGTTAGCTGCTTTCGGTTTACTGTTTGCCATTTTGAGCTGGCCAACGTGACGCATGAGTAATGCCAATGGTGTGTCCAATATGAACAGCCAGCTCTGGCTGCAGCTGCTGGCTTGTTACTCGCCCTGACTGCAGTGCATTTCCATTAGCGATTTGGCCCAGTCTCTTTGTTTTTCTTGTTGCATTGTTGTGAGCAGAAAGCAAAGATGAGCATGGAAAATATAAAACAATAACAGCAGCAGCAGCAACAAAACTATCATGCAATTTCGCCGGACTCAACTTCTCCCTTCTACCAAATGCGGCAAGGGTTTCGACTGCAGCGTACGCTGCCCAGAACTTAGTTTATTTCACATTTGTATTCATTTGTTTTGGGTTTTATTTACCCAACACAGCAGCAACAACAATGCACTCAAATATGTACACACGTTTAATTTCATAAAAAGCTGAAGGGGAACATTCTACCAAATGAATTTCGCAATGTTATTTGAACGCATTTGGTTTCTTTGCTTTAAAAAAAAATATCAAAAATGCAGCTATGTGCTCGTAATAAGCACCTTTATTTACCTTTACTGTGTGCTCGAATTTGGCATAGCATAAGTTGGTCAAAATTAAAGAAATAGCTATAGTTGCCATTTGAACAAGCGATGAAAAATTGTAATAATGGAACAATATGAACATATTTTGATCGAATTCACCAAATCGAAGTTTCATTAGGTTTTGTATAGGCTGACCAAATTTAATTCAAGTGGAACCAATATGTTTTAGAGCTGCCATGTAGCTGGCGCTCAAAAATTGAGGTTTTGTATAAAAACACTAGTTGTACCCCGCCACACTTCGCTGTGGCACATTATAAACAAAAATAACTTATCACTTTTTTCCCACCAGTGCCTTATGAATTTTTGTATAGGTATGAAGAACTTAGATTCCAATCTAAAATTACTTCTCTCACACATTTACCTTAAGTCAGTACAACAGTTCTCTGCCCGTGAGGATAGATTTTCCAAAGACCCGGGCCCGAGCAAGTTGCTCACCAATCAGTCAGATACGTTAAATAACCATGAACCCTGCTACGCTTCCCTGTGACAAACGTGGTTACATGGATGAGAAAGTTGGAAATAAACAAAAATAACTTACCATAACTTACCAGTTTCCCACACGTGCCATGTGATTTTATGTATAGGGTCTCAAGAACTTAGAAACCGATCTAACAAAGACCTTCTCTCAGACCCGTGGTGACGGGTGTGAGTATATTTTTCAAGTTTCATACAACAGTTTTCCGTCCGTGGGTGATTTTCCGAGGTCCTGAGCTTTTTGGTCACAATCTAAATTGATTTTATTTATATTTTCAAAATATTGATGTTTGGGGATACAACATAACAGTTTTATTATAGTCTCTTTATTCCACATCCTTGAAGCTAGAGCAACCAAACTTAATAAACATGTTGGTATATATAGTGCCAATCAAGTTGTTTTTTGGTTAATTTGGCTTATGTTTGGGAATTTTTTAATTAATCAATATTTCGACATGTGAAGTTAATAGATTTTACTTCTTCTGGTTGGTATTCAAAGTCACCGTCCCTTGGATTGATCCCACCCATGCCAAGGGCGTAGCTAGGTCTGGATTTCGTACTCAGGAAGTAGATGCCTGACGCATCCGTTGGTACTTTATCGCCCATTAGAATTGGAGGGCCGCCACATTTTTGCTTTAGCATTGCCTTCAATGAGGGGCAGGGTACGGCATAGAAGCCCACTTTGCTACTAACCGACTCCGCATAGTAATGACACGTGCGGTAATGACTGCAACCGGCTATAACAGGAGCAGATTTTATATGATTAACTGTCACATCCTTTATACTCACGAAACAGGCAGCCTGGCTGGAACCAATTATTGCCATTGGGATAGAAGTCCACGTCGCCTATAGGCTTGTGAAAGCCTAATGTCTTGCAGGTGTGGATAACATCCACAAAGTTGGCATCGGTAGCGTACAAATGATTCTTTGTACTAACGCAATCCTCAAAGGCGGGCCGCGCTGGATCAAGGCCCGTAATGCGACCAACACGATACTTGGAGAACTTGCCACCAAAGCCAACAACGTGTGCGCCCAGGCTGAATCCAATTAGATGAATACGCCTCGATTTGGCGTAATGATCCTCTACCAGCACCTCAATAAGTTTGGCCACTACACGACCAGCATGATAGGTAAATCGCGCAGAGTCCAAGTACCAACAATTAGCAGCCTGTTTCCGCCAGTTAATAGCAAATACATTCACTCCACCCAGATAGGCATCTTGTACTAACTTAATGGAGCTTTCACTGGGGCTACCTTTCCAGCCATGAGCTAGGATCTTCGTATCTAGGCTTGAGTCAAAGTCTCTAAATTCAGGACACCGTGTTGAACGACAACTCATTTTTTCGGAACAGATCACGAATTGGCAGGTGCGCTTCCTATAGGGAGCGTCCCTAATACCCATACAAAATGTAATAATGAATTCTCTTTATATAAGCTGTGTTTGTTTTTTAAAATCCATATGAAGACATATGAACTTAATGCATGCTGATTTCCGATCTCAAATTTAGGCCAATAAACTTTATAGTTAATGTAAAACTGGCAATAATCCTCCAATGTCTATCAAATCAGCTCTAACTCTATTCAAGTAATCTATCTCACCTGCTGTAGAACTCAACCGTTACCGTCTGAGGCAAACTCATGCGTGCCTCTTGCGGTGGCTCCGAGATAAGGGCCACCTGGCGGTAGCCTTCACCATTGGGCATGTACATCCAGGTCTTGTTGTAATTCTCCCGAGTAAGCTCCATCTCTTTTGACTTATCTCCAGCTGAAAATGACAATCGATTAATCGTTACCCCACATTCTTAACGCCAGTGAATCCTTACAGGTATACTTCAGGACCTGGGTTAGTCCACTCAATCCCAAAACTAGCCATTGAACTATCAAAGACGAGTCGACCATCTCGTTGGGGCAGGGATTATTCCATACATTACATACGCATTTCGCATCCCAGGAAACCATCTTGGTCGATTGTTTGTTGCGAGGGAAATGATCGCTCAGGTGTGTTAAGCAAGCTTATTAAGCAAGGTAAAATCAGAAGGCCTTACAGTTATATAAGAACCAACTGATGCTACGGTGGCAATTAAATTTAATTCAATTTGTTTCATATAAACTGCAAATTCGATTTTGAAACAGTTTATACAATACATCTTATGGTCACACAAATTTTCATTATTATTGCTTTGAACGGCATCTATTGGTGTTGAATCCAAGTGTGAGATGGGGGCTATAGGGTCCAGAAGCTCGTATGTATTCCTCGAATGTATTCTTAAAGAATTTAAGTCTGTAGACTAGTCGGATCCATGATAGTAAATATTTATCTGATTACTATGATCTTTCTGGGGAACGCAACTGATACGGTATATCGATACCGAGTTTGTCGAATCATGATCTATGATAATGTATCATAGAAATAGTACAATGTGATACAATATGTGCCTTTATCCATTATTTGTATTTTGTGTATGTAAACAAAGGAAAATAAGATTATTAAAACCAGTAAATTTTTAAACATAACCTCTTATTGGCGAGTTTATGTTTAAATGTTATATTTTAAAAAGTGTGTTGCCGTAGAGCTTCTTGAATTGCGAAAATCTTCTTTCTTTTTCGATTATAATTGCAGGAACTACCTTGTAGCTTACGAAGTCCACCTTGTTGTCATTAACTACATACATTTTAACAACTAAATTAATAACAATTTGAATATTTAATTATAATTACTTACGACCAGTTTCCATGTTTACATTTACATATTTATAATATATTCGCTGTGAAACGAACACAACATGGTCAGGCCGCCATTTTAAAAATTGCGGCGGTGTTGGCAACAGTATGGAGTATAGTTCAACAGAAAATATCAGAGTTTTCGATAACATGCAATGCTCATGGATCAGTTATGCTTATGAACATGGCCAATTTACTAGCAGTAATTTCAAGATCCGCCATTTTGTACAGGGATATCAAATCTTTGACACCCCGAAGTACCTTTATTTTGCTTTATTCATAAATTACCTACATGAAATGTGATACCATTGTGTGTAATAATCGGGTTGATCTCTTTCACGGATTTTCGTTAAGAGCAGATATACTTAATATCCTTATACGATGAAGCTCAATCAATTTGTGCAAAAGTTTCGGGTTAAATTCTGTAGCAACCTCATTAAATAATCGTTTATTGAATGCATAATAATTTTTGACACCAACAATGTGTCCGTCGTAATTGGAATCCAGTCGCGCTGATAGTAGTGTCGCTAATTGCATCCTCCACTGTCATGAATTACACGCTGATATGGTCACTCGCAACTCGACCACACGCAAACTGACAAGTTGGATAAGTTACCGCTGTGATGTGGTCAAAGGATGGATGGGAAGGCCCTCCAGCTACTGTCCTGCAAAAGAGATTGAAGGTAAGCGAGATGGAGAAGTATGGCGCATAAGTGGACTGCTTCCAAGTGGGGGTTTATTCATGCTGGAGTTGCAGCTGAAGCGACAACATCCAACTGCTGCAGGCCACTGCGTGAAAAAGGCGACACACATGTATAGAGGATATGGGAAGCACCCGTAACGAAGGGAAAGCACAGGGAAATACTCACTTTGAGCTGGCAATGCTTTTTTGTGACATTTTTGCAGAAGGTTTTTGCATTCGTGCAACTTTTTGTGGCTTTTGTGGCTGTTGGCACGCGGCAGTGCGCGAGAATAGATACATATACTTGCACTTATAGACTCAAAGGGCAAGCGGGGAATTGGCAGTGGGTTGCCTTAAAGTTTGCGTGCACGTTAATTTTGTTTGCGCTTGTGAAAAGTGTGAAAATTTTAAGCTTTTGCGCGTTCTAGTTTCTGTAGTGCCAAGAATCCAACAACTGTTGAGGCTTGCTAGAGCCGCATGGCAGCAGGCACCACAGCTGGCCAGGCGATGTGCGTGCATGCCAGTTAACTGGCAAAGAAAAAAGCAAGAACTTTATCGTCGGAAGCTCCCAGCTGTAATATACTCTGGTTCCAGTGTATATTCATGCTTTTTCCGGAGCGGAAGTGGTTGTAAAACTATTTTTGTTATCATCTTCCAAGGAAATTTTAATTATGGGTTATATAGATTTTATCTGATTTACAGACGCGGGAGTGGGCGTCCTTAAAGAGTCTCAGCGAGCTATTAAAAGTCTTGATAGCTCTAACTTTAAATCAAGTAAAAACGTTGCAGCTTAAAGTTCCCGACTGCAGTATACTCCGTTGCCAGACTTTTTACTCCCTGTACCCATAAAATGGGTAAAAAGGGGGTATTACATCTGTGCAAATGTATGTAACAGACAGAAGGAGACATCTCCGACCCTATAAAGTATATATATTCTTGATCAGTATCAAAAGAGATTTCGATTTGGCCATGTCCGTCTGTCTGTCCGTCTGTCCGTCTGTCCGTCTGTCCGTATGAACGCGTCGATCTCAGCAACTACACGAGCTAGAGACACCAAATTTGAAATGTAGGTTCCTGTATACCATACGCAGATCAAGTTTGTTTCATATTTCAGATATCTCCCCCGTTCCCCCGCAAATCGATTAAAACCGTTTTACAGTAACAATTTTCAAGATATAGCTTTTAGATTTAGCATGTACAATACTTTAGTCTCTCTTTATATACTGTCCAAATTTCAAGTCGATCGGATAATAAACACGGAAGTTATTCACGAAAGAAGATTCAGTGATGCAGCGAGAGGAGGGAAGAAGAAGCACAGCCACCAATTAAATTGCCTCGCTTGCGCTGTCGCTTTTGCCGCCAGTGTGTCTGTGCGTCTTTGTGTATGTGTGTATGTATGTGTAAGTGCACGTAGATGTGATTGAATGTTTTAGACCTGGGTACAGGAGTTTCGTATTCGGGTATACTCGACTATAGCATTCTTACTTGTTTAATTTTGATTATTTGTGGAAAGGAAGGTTTTTTTTTAATAAAATCACGGTAATCAAATGTGAAATTTGGTGACGTCAGCTCAGGAGAATGAAAGATATACGTTTTTGCCGAATTTTGGTTGAGGGGCAGGATTGGAACGGTGATATATTCTAACATGTGTACTAAGTATATTTGCCTTTCCAGAGCATGTGTCTGGCACCAATATTCGCCTTATTGCCAGTGTGAACTTTGACATGATTGGAGAAATATCTATCTTAAATTTTACATTGATTAAAAGAACATGCATACCAAATTTGGCCTATCAGACAGCAATAGTCAGACGAATGGTACAAAAAACCAATATGCTCTTACCCCCTTTGGGTACACAGTATATTAAGGAGGAGGAGAAGGTGGAGGAGCAAAAGTTTTATTCAACGCGCCAAAAAGTATGCAAATTATTAGCAAAGTTAGACGCATTTTTCACGAGCTAGCTGCCATTTTGACAATTTTCATTTTTACTCTCAATAAATCTGACTCTAACCATTTTCTCCGCCTGCTGGTGGAGCATAACAAATGGTGCGTTAAGGCCACTAGATGAAACTGCGTTCATTTATGTTTAGAGAATTTTAAGTGATTTCAAAGGCAAGTACTGAAAGGTTAGCCTGAGGCAGGGTGCAGGGTGCAGGGGCAGGGGCAGGGACAGGGACAGGAGCAGGGGCAGCTGCCAGCTTCATAGTTACCTCACACATAGCGACAATTTAACGCTCTGCACTTGACATTTGGTATTTGCTCAGGATTCAGGTCCTTGTCGGCCAGCCTGCCCGATTTCTGTCAAGCGTTTCCACTTATATTTGTATCCTGTACGTGTGTGTGTTTATATTCGCAATGTGTGCCCTTTGTTTTGCACAATTTGTCGTGCTCGTCCTCGTCTTCGTCCCCATTCCCCACCACCACTGAGTCCTCGACTTCATTCCGTTCTTATTCCGGTTTGTTGCCCGCCCCTTGCGGAAATTATTATTTTGTTTAATGATTTGTGCCCAGTTTCGTAATTGAGGCCGGACCAGGCAGGAAGGGGGTCTCTCGTTCTTGACCCACAATAGAAATATGGAAAACTATCGAAACAAAAAGTTGTTGTCGTTCCGCTTGCTGCTCAGCGAAGGGTAAACAGCAAAGCGACGGCAAAATATGAAAATTGAAAAAAAAAATGAAAATTTCTATTTATAAATTTTGCAACTGTCACTCGAGTAGAAAGTTCATTGTCAATTGATTCCCACAAGCATCCGAAAGGGGCCGAAAGGGATGAGAAAAATTAAATTGATATTAAACTCTGGCAAGCATCCCAAATATTTTTCGCATGAACTGAAATTGAGTACAAAGTTATTTTCATACCAAGTATTTTGTTCATCAACTGAGTAGGTTATTAAAAATTGCTATTATTTGGACAGACAAATGAACTGTGAGAGTTTTGATATCAATATTAGTAAAAGGCAATATAAATTTGTTAACTTAACGCAAATTTATGGTATCCTTATTTGCTTTTTCTAGGAAATAAAATGAGACAGTGTATGTCGTAGACATCCTCAATTCGACTTTTGAGAATACTTGAAGTATGAAGTATTGAAGACCTCCCGAAAATCGACATATTATGCACAAGAAACAGATTCGATTTAATTTTTAGATTTACCAACCCATAACTCCTTTTAATACCATCACATTTTTTCTAACTATATAGAAGCTTAATGGCAATAAAACAACCTTCCCATTAATATATATATCGCTAGATTTTATTTCGACCAAGATACTATATGCACACCAATCTGGTATTTCTATTTTTTCCTTACAATATTTTGACTTTAAGTGCCGATTGTTCATAAATTTTCACCTGCATCAAATATATTCTTAATTTTTAACTAGGTCGCAATTAATTTTGAATATAAATTTTTTCAACTCATCAAAAACGGTTGAAAACATACGCAGCTATAGTCCAAAATGTGTCTAAGAAGTCGCTATATAGTCTGTTATTTACTCAATACAAACTATGCATTCGTACATTAATTTTGTTTTAAGTTGGAATCGACCTTCACAACAAAGGTCAACACTTTAGTAAATCACAGAATCATGTACATATTTATCTGCATCTAAGCAGTTTTTAGACATTTTATAAACTGGCAGGTGGAAACCTTTTAATCTGTAAATACTCAGTGTATGTATAATTTATTGATAGTTGCGAGATTGCTGCCTTGCTGCCAATTTGGCTAACTGATATGACTAGGAGATATCCTGTAACAAGGTCAGCCTTATAAAGTATCTGCATACATTTGCGCACTTTTCATATACCCCTTTTATATGGCACAATGGGTATAAAAGTGGCAAAATTATTGGTAATGCATGCATTAACTGAATACCCAATAGGCCGCATAATTCAATTAAAATATAATGCAGCTATAAACATTCGATGTGGGCGTCAAATTGATTCATTGACGTACATGCAACCATTTTGTTTTCGCTTGGAAAAAAAGTACATGCAATTTCATTTAAATTCACCTCTCGCATAATTATTCGTATTTTGGTCAAGGCCTGCGCTGAAATTTATTTATCAGCCGCATATTGAATTCGAAAATTGCATAATATGTTGCAAAATACGCCATAGAAGCATGCAATAGCAAATTAAATGCGGATACCAATTAAAAATTGCAAATGAGAACGACAGTAAAAGATAAACTCATCCAACCAAGTGTGAAATGCTCAAATAAGTATTTAAAATTTATTGAAATTAAAGCTTAATTGCAAACTGCTAAGCTGACCTCGACAAAGCATTAAAGAATAATTTCGAGTTCCATTTAAATTTGCACAGATTTGTTACAATTTTTAATTTTGTATGCGTTTGCTTTACAATCCAAATTGTTAAAATTACGTTGCATATTTAGTTTGCAGTACATATGTTCAAATGGGAAACTTAATTCAAACTCGTGTTTGCGGTTGTTTTTATACTATGTTCCCGAAGGGAAAAAGAGTATATTGGGTTTGCGAAATGTCCGTCTGTCCGTATGAACGCAATTTTTTTGCCTTTATCTTTGAGCTAGAGCAACCAAACTTGGTACACCTGTTGGTGTATACCGTCAATTTATGAAGTGTCGAGATCGACCACCCACCACCACCCCCTCCCCCACAATTTGAGGAAAACCTGTATCTTCCTCATTTTTAAATATATAGTCACCAAATTTGGCATACAGACTAATGTTGAGAATCCCGACAGATCTGCATCAAAAAAAATTGACCCCCCCACCCCCACCCCCACAAATCGCCATATGATATCCCCAAAACACGTTTTTCAAGGGCTATATCTCCTACAGTTTCAAAGATAGAGTTACCTAATTTGGCATACAGACTAATGTTGACCACCTGGACCAATCTGCATCAAAAAATGTTTGACTCCCCACCCCCTCCCCCACAAAGGAGCATTATCTATATCTCCCACACCTGTGCAGTTTTTTCGCGTCTCTTTCTGAACACACAAATAACCAAATTATATAGGACTGGGAACATAGTATTCTGCAGTCGGGTGCGTCCGACTGCAACGTTCTTACTTGTTTGTATTTGAGTTTGTTCCGTTGAATGTGGTTGAATTAAATAAATTTGCGCTAGAGCTCAGGGACAGCGATTTCGACAGGGCTGGAGCATCAAGGAGGTACCCTCAAGTACTTCACAGTACCCGCCATTAACATAAATAACCGAGTGCAGACCCTCGAGCTCCGAATCCTTGTTTATCCGCTTAGGTAAATACTCTGGCATCGTACACACAACGCAGTTGCCTGTCTAGTGGCAAAGTCAAATGAAGCAGAAGAACTTCACGTGCCGCAATACAAATTGAAAATCAATGCGATGAAAACTTCAGGGCAAACAAATTCAGAAGGAACGGACTGGTGCTCCGCTTAACCCATTGAAAACACTGTGCCATAAATCGCCGCCTCAGCATTGAAGTGGCTGTTGGGGCTCTCCATACACATAAATTCAATTGGGCGGCATTTTCGACCATTTTGCAGAAATGATTCTATCAAACAAGGCCGCATTTTGTTTGCATTCCCAAGGCAAGACCCAACAAAGAGAAGTTAAATCGCATCGAATTTATCATCGCTGATAAATTATCTATTGCCGTTGCATTGCAGGTCACATCAGTTTTGTATGGTATTATTTTCTGATCATATCGTAAATCTGCGTATTTACAAGGAGATTTTCAATAAATCGCTGCAGAGTAAGAATTTAAATTTTTAACATTAATTCTATTTAAGTACTCGTAATGATTGTGTGTTTTATCAAAAATCGACGGGATTATTTTATTTACTTTTTCACTTGTTTTATATGCCTTACTATTACACAAGGGAAAACCATCTTGTCTGTAAGAGTTGTAAAACCTGAAATCATTTTCCCCATGGCTTAAAAACTGATAATAACTAACAATTTAAAAAGGGGTACTAAATCTGTGCAAATGTCTGTAACAGGCAGAAGGAGACATCTCCGACCCTATAAAGTATATATATTCTTGATCAGTATCAAAAGAGATTTTGATTTGGCCATGTCCGTCTGTCTGTCCGTCTGTCCGTCCGTATGTATGAAGGCAAGGATCTCAGCAACTATAAGAGCTAGAGTCACCAAATTTGGAATGCAGGTTTGTGTATAGCGGGAGCAGGTCAAGTTTATTTTAGATTTGAGATACCTCCCCCCGTTCCCCCGATATTCGATAAAAACCGTTTTACAGTAACAATTTTCAAGATATAGATTTGGGATTTGGCATGTACAATACTTTAGTCATTCTTAATCTCAAATTTCAAGTCGATCGGATAACAAACACGGAAGTTATTCAACAAACAAGATTCAGTGCTGGAGCGCGGGGGGAAGAAGCAGCACAGCTACCACTTAAAATGCATCGCTTGCGCTGCGCTCGAGCTGTCGCTCGTGTGTGTGCACCTTTTGTGTATGTGTAAGTGTACGTAGATGTGATCGGAAATGTTTGACCTGGGTACAGGGAGTTTTGTAGTCGGGTATACTGGACTAAAGCATTCTTACTTGTTTTAATATTAAATAATATGTATTATTTTACAAATCTAAAATCTAAAACAAGAACGTTGCAGTCAAACGTACCCGACAGCAGAATACTCGTTTTCAAGTCCGGTATAATTAGACCATTTGTGGTGTATTTAAAATTTAGTGAATCTACCTGAACAGGTGTTTGAGAGATACGTTTTGTTCATTTGCGGGAGAGTTGGTGGGAGGACCAAATTGTTTTTGTCCAATTGGTCAAGTAGTAGTGTGTATGTAAAATTTGGTGACTATAGCTTAAATAAAATGTTTAAGATTTAGGTTTCCGCAAAATTTTGGGGAAGTGGGTGGGGGTGGGGGTGGAGGGACAATCTGGACACTTTTTAAATTGATGGTATACACCAACATTGATACCAAGTTTGGTTGCTCTAGCTTCAAGGGTGTGGAAAAAAATGGCGTTCATACGGACAGACGGACATTTCATAAACCCAATATACTCTATTTAAAAATTTTGTTTTTGTTTATAACGTCTATAATGACCAAATGTATGTGACTTTTGCCCTAACTTATTAGCTTGTTGCATTATGTAATATAAAATAAATAAATAAAAACAAGTAAGAATGCTATAGTCGAGTATACCCGACTACGAAACTCCCTGTACCCAGGTCTAAAACATCCAATCACATCTAGTCCACTTACCCATACACACACACATACACAAAGACGCACGCACACAGGCGGCAAAAGTGGCTGTGCTTCTTCTTCCCCCTCTCGCTGCATTACTGAATCTTCTATCGTGAATAACTTCCGTGTTTATTATCCGATCGACTTGAAATTTGAACAGTAGATTAAGAGAGACTAAAGTATTGTACATGCCAAATCTTAAAGCTATATCTTGAAAATTGTTACTGTAAAACGGTTTTAATCGATTTGCGGGGGAACGGGGAGATATTTGAAATTGGAAACAAACTTGATCTGCGTATGGTATACAGGAACCTACATTCCAAATTTGGTGTCTCTAGCTTTTATAGTTGCTGAGATCGACGCGTTCATCCGGACAGACGGACAGACAGACGGACATGGCCAAATCAAAATCTCTTTTGATACTGATCAAGAATATATATACTTTATAGGGTCGGAGATGTGTCCTTCTGCCTGTTACATACTTTTGCACAAATCCCATTTACCCATTTTATGGGTACAGGAGTAAAAATCTCCCAGACATTGTTAGCCTTTGGCTCGTTATTATATTGAATTTCACCCACTGTGCACCCTCGTTGAAAATAATTGCCTTCCACAGATGTTGTGTGTTGTGTGTGTATTCAGCTCTTGTCCAGTCGTATCCATAGGAAGCTCCCCTTTAAATGCCGTGACCACCTTACGTATGCGTAACCTTGCAGTATATATTTCTCAGCTGATTTGCGCCAGTGGCCAACTAAAGACCTTTAAGCCAAAAACCATTCCACATCAGTAGCGGGCGGGATGATGTAATGTTGGCTTCAGTACTCTAAGCCGATTTATACTCGCCCCAGGCGGAGCACGTGAGTCCTTCTATCCGCTTTTACCATAATAACTTTGTCACAAGTACTGAATATATATGTCCGTGTACTTGTATATTTAATTCAGCTTACAGCTTTAGCTCAGGTGAATGTTGCATAAATTTGCAAGCAGTTTGCGAGTCAGCAGCAGCGTGACAACTGCTCCCAGCACTGGTCCCCCAAAAGAGCACCTGCAGTCAAGCTGGCGTGCTGAATACTCTTGTTAAAGTTCTTCATAGCAACATCATCATTTCAGCCTCTTAGCAGCCACCATGCAACATCATCATCAGCAGCAGCGGCAGCGGGAGCGGCTGCGGGTGTGTCAGCAGCTGCAGCAGTGTATTGTTGTGAACTGCAGAATTGATTTTACTTTTTAGCAATGGGTGGGGCAAGGCAACATTTACCTTTGCCCACGCCCACGCCCTCCGACCACTCGACATTTTCACCGTGACTTTCCATTTTGTAGTTGCATGTGCAACAATGGGACAGCAACCTCAGAGGATGGAAAGTGTTGCAATACGCTTTTAACAGCAGGTGGTACAGTGTGGTGCTATTTGACAATAACTCAACCGTCAAATTTTACAAATTTATAGGTGTTTCACTTTTAAACATATATATCAAAATTCTGTTGATTAGCCTAGTATTACAACACCCATGTCTATTTTTTCCTTTTAAGTGTGTAGTATTTCGGTAGCTTTCATTATAAGTACATTGAGCGTCTTCACACTATAACAGGGAAGCCCAAACAACAGTAAATTTGAAAGAATAAAGTAACACATCTAAAGCAAAAAGTGAGTGCCTACTGCCGAGTACCCACCGCCGACCTCACCTGCACATCAGCTGGTTGCTTTTTTTTTCATGTGTTAGACATGTATTAGAAGATCAATTTACAAAGTACAAAAGTACAAGTACAAAAAATATAAATATTTTTAACTGTCAATCTATTAAGTACATAAAATATAAATATTTGTAACGTTATGTCAATCTTAACCTTTGTCAGTAGTTTTATACTCTCCCACTTTTATCTGCCACATCTACAGTTCATTTTTTGTCACCCTCACCCCCTCAATTTTAAGAATCCTTCATTCACACATTCATACCTCTTACTTTAAACGCTCTTTGCGACTGTATGTAGTGCTGTACTTGGATTAATCTACTTGTTTGGTCTGTGACTAAATAAATGATTTAATTAATTAAAATACAATAACACACTTTCACATTTTGTTTTCAATTTAATGCAAATACAAAACAGCCGTCAATGTTTACAAAGAAGCCAAAAAGACCATAATTCAAAAATTCACAACAATACGCAGTGTTGGAAAATACCGATCATAAAAGCGACATTTGACAGTTGTGACAAAGGCGTGTGGGAAACGGGGCAAATTTGCCGTTGTAGGTTTGTTTCTGTGACGGACATTCAATTGTTTGGAATATGAAAACTGTGCTGGCAATGAAAATCAAGATTTTCAATCAATCAGACCACTGTTCATCGAGGGAGAAAATAATGAACAACAGTCAACGTGTGGCCTTGTGACAGGTTTTCAATGAAAACAGTTTTATACATTTGACTTTTATTTTGTAAATTCCACATTCCACAAATGGATTCACGGACCGCACAATTCTTGAATTTATTGAAAATATGATTTGAAATTCAATTGAAGATTGTTGGAATTCATCGGCAGTGCTATAGTTTGTGTTGCTTGTGGCGTTTTGTTGGTTTGGGAAGGACAGCAATGCAAATAGCTGTGCAAACTGAAACAATTAAGATTTTAAGTGTATATTAATATAGTTATTCACAAACGGAATTTGATTTTCATTTTAATTGATCCTTCGAGTTTTAGATGGCATATTTAATTGCATACAATTTGCTTTCTATGAGAATAGTCTTAATTTAATTTTAAACACGAATGCTTCGCTGCCCTCCGCAATTTGGGACTTTAAGGTTTAAATCAATTTGCAAAAATTACTCTTGAGATATTTTCAATTTGGCAGCTCCTAACAAAGCAAATGGCTGCGAAAATCAACTGAATAAATTGACGTGAAAATGCATGTGATTTGATTTTCATGCCTGACCTAAGGACTAACGGCATGTATAAAGGCTGGGGCTGTGGGCATTTTCCAAGGCCGAGTCCAGTTGTGATACTCATCCTTACGTTGATTTCTTAAATTATTGATTTATTTGATTAATCGACTGACTGGGCAGTAAACAGTCCATTCGACACACACACAGGCCATCAAGTCCTTGCTGTGTGCCTTTGCTTTTGTCCATTTGATTTTATTTTATTAATGTTGTTTATTTGGAATCACGTCTCAGATACATTGACCGCCAATTATGTGCACAATCCACTGATAAATGCAGTTGTATTTTTCGTGAATTAAAATTGCATGCGTCCGTTGGCTGAGCCTTCACTTGTGCTCCTTAAATTGCCTGCTGATGCCACGCCCCTCATGGGACACGACATCTTTGCTGCTGGCACGCCTATAAATATAAATGATAATGAAAATAAAGCAAAATGAAGCGCATGACAGCCAAAAAGGAAGATTGCAAAAAATGCGGGGGAAGCATGAAGAAACAACAGCAGCAATTTGCTGCAAGGACAAAATAGGACATTCCGCAACAATGGCGATGTCTTGGTCACAATATCCTTAACTGGGGCCACAGAAACTTGTCAAACCCGCCGACACATCGGATTCAAGATAAGAACCAAGGCCCGTGGGCACAACATACAAAATACTTATAAGAAAAGTAAACCAAAGAATTCCATAACCATTGGCATTGTTAAGCCGGATTGAAGCTGATGTCCGCTCCCTTATAATCTCGATACAATGGCGGGATTGTACATATTATACCAAAAATAGACGAAATGGTATTTGACTACAATTTTAAATGGAGTTAGCCAAAAAGGATAATAAGCACTTAAGGCTTGGGTTTGCCTTAAGTGAGGTATGGGCATAGACGAAAGCAGCACTTAGAGAAAAATCAAGTATTCTGTGTTCATACTTTATGATTATCAGACTTCTGGAAAACAGCAAATATAACAAGTAAGAATGCTATAGTCGAGTAAACCCGACTACAAAACTCTCTGTACCCAGGTCAAAAATTTCCAATCGCATCTTCGTACACATATACACACACACATACACAAAAGACGCACACACACGAGCGACAGCTCGAGCGCAGCGCAAGCGAGGCATTTAAGTGGTGGCTGTGCTTCTTCTTCCCCTTGCGCTGAAGCACTGAATCTTCTTTCATCAATAACTTCCGTGTTTATTATCCGAACGACTTGAAATTTGGACAGTAGGTTAGGAGTGACTAAAGTATTGCACATGTCAAATTCCAAAGCTATATCTTAAAAATTGTTCTTGTAAAACGGTTTTTATCGAATTGCGGGGGAACGGGGAGATATCTCAAATCTAAAATAAACTTGACCTGCTCCCGCTATACACGAACCTACATTCCAAATTTGGTGTCTCTAGCTCTTATAGTTGCTGAGATCCTTGCGTTCATACATACGGACCGACAGACGGACAGACGGACAGACAGACGGACATGGCCAAATCGAATTCTCTTCTGATACTGATCAAGAATATATATACTTTATAGGGTCGGAGATGTCTCCTTCTGCCTGTTACATACATTTGCACAGATTTAGTACCCCCTTTTTACCCATTTTATGGGTACAGGGAGTAAAAATTGGTTCTAGCCTGATGTTCCAGCCTCGGAACTTGTGACTCAGGGACCGAATATCTTAATTAACAATTTATTTTGTTTTGGCAATTGATGCTAAGAACACAAAAATCAAAATTAATCAAACGTTTTTAAATGGTTTAAACCGCTTTTTTGCGAGCACCAATACATCTAAAGCCTATTCAAATTTATAGCTTAAATAAACTAAATATCCTCTGGGGCAAAAATACACTTATATATGCATTTACAAGTGTAATTTACAACAATTAAATAATATTAAAATCAACAAAAAATACGAATCGACCATTTTGCAATTGTGTGAATGAATGTGTCTCAATAAATTATTAAACGTTTCTTCTATGCAGCACTTTAGATTACAGCATTTAATGTGCTCTTATTGGAATCAAAATGTTTTCATAAAAAACCAGTATATTCGGTCTATTTGTTCGCCTATCCGATTGTAATATATTAACACAGTTATTATGGCAGGCCGTTAAAATAAACAATCAATTAGTGCAAATTAATAATAAATAAACACAAACACTGACTAATTTGAATTGTGGTAAAATGATATATGACTGTGAGGTTATAAGAAATTGTTACAAAAAATTGAACACAACACATTAAATGCAAATAAACATTAGCCAGAGGCTGTGCTTATGCTGATGGACAGTAACATTTACCTAATGCCCCGAAACATTAATCAAAATCATAAATGGGTGGTAGCCCAAATGTGGCCCCCACAGCGTCCCCGACCCACCCGGACATCCGGCACTGAACGGAAGGCGAAAGCATTAAATGGAAGCGTCGTTAACGGAAGTATGGGTAGATGTAAAAAGCAAAAGCAAAATCAATGTTCAATTTTTATTGGCCCAAATCGAATTGAATCGATTTCTTAATGTACTCATGAGCCTGAGTCAGGGAACATCAAGAACTTCGACCTACACGGTTTGTTTGTTCCAGCAACATTCACAAAGACATCTCGTATGGCATTTGGGTTTCGCATCCACGGATGATTAGGCATTTCTACATACTCATCCTGTGTAAGGGACTTCGTATATGCGCTCCCTCCTCATAGATTAGCCCAGCGGGAACAAAAGGTGAGTGGGACCATTTTGCTGACTTGTCGCTTCCGGTCAAATGATTTCGAATGGAAAACTCACACAAGCAGAAATCTCGACGGCAGTTTTGTGGACAGGAGTAAAGGTATGGCGGGCAAGTCACATAATTCAACACGTATGCAATCTGCTAAAATTTGCAAGCGTCGTTGAATGAGCATAAAATTAATCAAATTCGCCACTGGCTATGAATTCGGATGGTGTCAACAAGCCCACCTCGCATATTATTCATATTCAGACACATCATTTCATGCGTAACCTTAATATCCTTAGCCCCCTTCCGGAGCTGTGCGGAATGCATGTAAAAATTTTAGTACTAACAAATATCTGCCGACCGCCACACTAATCGAAAATCGATCATTATATCGATGCGAATGTGATGTGAATGCAGCTGGGCCGATTTACTACATAATAATAATATTAATGTTAAATGTTTAAAATTAACTAAATCGTTGTTTCACAAAAATATATGACATCAGCAGCAGCGCGTCAACTACCGTAGATCGAGAGCAAAGCATAAACAATAGGCTGAGAGACATCAGCAATATGGCGATTTCAGTCGCACTTATAAGTTTTAAGGTCGTAGAGGAATTCAACACAGAGACTTTCTTTGTATAATTTTTGCACTTTCACGTTGTTATACCGAGTTTTCATACAATTTTCAAATACAATTTTCTCATACTTCCGGATATATTTTTTTCACATTTCCCATTTACTTAACTTCTGCCGTTTGGGCTGACCAAAAGTCTTCAATCAGTTAGGTTAAAGAATTTTATATACATACATGTAAAGATACATTCATATGTACGTACACATGCATAACCATTTCAGCAAGATTGACTAACATTCCGTCATACTTATTCAATATTTTCTCTATGGTAATTTTATCGATTTGCTTGTCCCCTACTTAATGGACGCATGGAACCAATGGCTGCAAATTGTGATCCATAGCCGATTATAAAATTAATGCAATTGAAGTAATATATTAATTAATGGGAGTGCAAAATTGCAATGCTAGACTTCAGTACTTCATTTATTCCTGTATAATAATGTTGGCTATACTCGCTCTTCTGCTGCTGCTGCCTCATCATTTGGCCACCTATCCATTGTACCCAGTGGAAACTGAATCTTTAAATATACAATTTATCAACAATATAATTCAAAATGTGGACAAGGAAACCACCGTTCAAACAGTGTTGTTTATGAAACGTCGACTGGACGTCAACTGCCTGCTTGAGGAATTCAATCCAGTTGGGTTGCCGACTCTACGCCTCGATGAACTAACCAGGATCAATGTGAAGAGGTTCTTTAATAGCGAGGTTCTTGCTATCGTTTGCATGTCCGAAATCGCAGACTCCATATTGCTGACCACCCTGGCCGAGAACCTTCATCGGATGAGAGAGTCACGTATCATTGTCTGGTTGCACACTGTTGGATCGATCCTTGAAGAGTTCCTCAATATAATCAGAGTGCAAGCAAGTAACCATAACTTTCTCAATGTTCTGGTGGTACACTCAACTTCGTCTGAGATGTATAGATCCATTTTAACATATCGACTGCAACCATTTCCCAGTCCAACTCTTGTACATATCGCTGATATAAGAGTTGGCCCAATCTTCGCAAAGAGTTGGCTTAACTTCAATGGAAAAACGGCAGTTATATTACCCGATTTGTATCCACCCCGCAGCATGTTTACTAAGGATCCTCGTACAGGAGAGCAAAAACTATGTGGCTCCTCTGACAGATTTATCATGGAGTTTGCAAAGAAACACAATATTATTTTGAGACTGCTGCGACCTATTTATGAGATTGGAATCGTTAAGTACAAAGAGGTCTTTAATTTGATGGTTAATAAAAAGATTGACTTCACGATCCGACCTGTTTTGCATTTATGGAATACTCTACCATCTGGTCTTGAATATACTTACGTCGTGGAAATGACAAGTGTTTTTATTGTAGTCCCTTGCGGACAGGAAATTAGCATAGGTGATGTCTATACAGGCCTAAGGACCTATTCCATAATAGTTTTGAGTGCATATTTTATGTTTGCACTACTTGAAACATTTATTGTAGCGGCATCTTACCGGATTTTTCGACGCAGATACAGATTTACCTATTCCACCTTATTTCTAAACTTGTATGCATTTGGCGGAGTACTGGGACTACCCATACCATTGAGCAGATATAGAACAAGCATTTCACTACAGCAGATCGTAATGGTCATGAGCGCTTTTAGTTTGGTTATAACCTGCTTTTTTAATGCCAATCTGAGCGCACTGCTAACAAAGCATCCTCAGTATAGACAGATCGCGAGCTTCGATGATTTGCGGGATAGTGGATTACCAGTGGCTATTGATAGAACCGTAGGGAATGCAGTAGAATATCTGATCAGTAAAGAGTTCCTTAAAAACGAATTAACAAATGCAATATTTTTCCCAGGTAAAGAACGTATAAAAATGTTAATGTCTTTGAACTCTAGCTATGCCCATCAAATATTTTCAAATATGTGGGAGTTGTTAGATAAATACCAGAATGCTTATAGACGAAAGATTCTGTGTAAGTCAAGTGGATTATGCATTTTTACTGGTTTTCCAATAAATGTGGTCTTACCTGAGAATTCCGCATATGTAGTGGCATTAGGAGAATTTTTGCTTTGGACTCAGAGCTTAGGTTTCGACAAGCACTGGAACCTGGAGGCATGTCGAAAAATGATGTCATCCATTCATTCGCTTGTATCTGAAAGAAATCCAACAAACAATCAAGAGGTTACTCCCCTAAATAACGAGGATTTAAAGTGGATATGGAAATTGCTTGGGTTATGCTACACAATAGCTGGTTTGGTTTTTATTGGAGACATTTGTGTAGCCTATTGGCATAAGACTCGATTAATCATTATAAGAAATTAACTAATAACTTTTATTGTAGTTATCAAATACTTGTCACTCTCACTAATTTTGCACAAAGATGAACACAAAAACTAATATATTGTTAAATTAGTTATTAAGCATATTCATGTAAACACCAATTACTTTAAAATTAAACACAAGAAAAAATATCATAAATGCAAGTTTTGCTTTTGGCATAGTTAATTTTTATGACCGTTGATTATTATGATGATAGTATGTAAAATCCTTGATGAGTTGTATTTTATTTTTTCTTATTTTGATAGAACCGTTTTCAAGATAATATTGATTTTCAATTCCTGAATTTAACTAGAAAGAACATCTGTTTTCGGGATGCCGAAGATTATATAGGGATCCAATTTTAATAAATTTTAAGCAAACGCAATATAGTAGAGTAAATTTTGTCTTCTGCATGTTAAAAAACATGTTTGAATACTGCAAGCTATAGAAAAGTACATAATATTCGTTTAACAAGTAAGAATGCCATAGTCGAGTATACCCGACTACGAGACTCATTGTACCCAGGTCTAAAACGTCAAAACACATCTTCCCATAAAATGGGAGGTTCCTGTATACTTCCGTGTTTATGATCGACTTGAATTTTTTGCAGTAGATTAAGGATGACTATTATAAGGATGGACTATTATAAATGGCTATATCTTAAAAATTCTCCTTACAAAATAGTTTTTTTTATCGATTTGCGGGGGAGCGGGGGGTGATATCTGAAATATGAAACAAACGTGCTCTGCGTATGCTATACAGGTACCTACATTCCAAATTTGGTGTCTCTAGCTCTTATAGTTGCTGAGATCGACGCGTTCATACAGACGGACAGACAAACGGACATGGCCAAATCGAAATCTCTTTTGATACTGATCAAGAATATATATACTTTATAGGGTCGGAGATGTCTCCTTCTGCCTGTTACATACATTTGCACAGATTTAGTACCCCTTTTTACCCATTTTATGGGTACAGGGAGTAAAAATCATAAGGCACAGGAGGGAGTGAGAGTGAGAGTGGTAAAGTATTTTTGATTATTTCTTTCACATCCAAAATCTGCTAAAGAACTTTCTAAAATTTGAGATTGTAATAGATAATTATAATATAATATAATAGATAACTTGATGTCCAGCACGATTTTTAGCAAATAACGAAAATTAATTTGCACTTACATATTGATGAAACCCCGTCATACTTATTCAATCATTCGCAATAGTTGTTTTATCAATCAGCTTGTCACCTACTTAATGGACGTATCATCTTGTTAAGGCTGCAAATTGTGATCCATAGTCGATAACAAAATAATGCAATTGAAGGAATATACTTGTATTAATTGATGGGAGTGCAAAATTGCAGTGCTAGAGCTCAGTTCTTCATCTATTCCTGTATAACAATGTTGGCTATACTGAGTCTCCTGCTGCTGCTGCCTCATCATTTGGCCACCTATCCATCCTACCCAGTGGAAACTGGACCTGTAGACGTGAAATTGATCAACAATATAATTGAAAAGGTTCACAGGGAAAACCCCATTCAAACAGTGTTGTTAATGAAACGTCGACTGGACGTCAACTGCCTGCTTGAGGAATTCAATCCAGTTGGGTTGCCGACTCTACGCCTCGATGAACTAACCAGGATCAATGTGAAGAGGTTCTTTAATAGCGAGGTTCTTGCTATCGTTTGCATGTCCGAAATCGCAGACTCCATATTGCTGACCACCCTGGCCGAGAACCTTCATCGGATGAGAGAGTCACGTATCATTGTCTGGTTGCACACTGTTGGATCGACCCTCAAAAATTTCCTCAATATAATCAGAGTACAAGGAAGTAATCATAACTTTCTCAATCTTCTGGTGGTACACTCAGCTTCGTCTGAGCTGTATGGATCGATATTTACATATCGACTGCAACCATTTCCCAGTCCAACTCTTGTACATATCGCTGATATAAATGTTGGACCAATCTTCCCGAAGAGTTGGCTTAACTTCAATGGAAAAACGGCAGTTATATTACCCGACTTGTTTCCACCCCGCAGCATTGTGACTAAGTACCCACGTACAGGAGAATCAAAACTATGTGGCTATTCTGATAGATTTACCACAGAGTTTGCAAAGAAACACAATTTTAAATTGCGATTGTATCGACCTATTAATGAGATTGGAAGCATTGAGTACAAAGAGGCCATTAGTTTGACGACTAATAATAAGATTGACCTAATGATCCGACCTGTTTTCCATTTATGGAATACTCTACCATCTGGTCTTGAATATTCCCATGTCGTAGAAATGATAAGTGTTTTTATAGTAGTCCCTTGCGGACAGGAAATTAGCATAGGTGATGTCTATACAGGCCTAAGGACCTATTCCATAATAGTTTTGAGTGCATATTTTATGTTTGCACTACTTGAAACATTTATTGTAGCGGCATCTTACCGGATTTTTCGACGCAGATACAGATTTACCTATTCCACCTTATTTCTTAACATGTATGCATTTGGCGGAGTACTGGGACTACCTATACCATTGAGCAGATATAGAACAAGCATTTCACTACAGCAGATCGTAATGGTCATGAGCACTTTTAGTTTGGTTATAACCTGCTTTTTTAATGCCAATCTGAGCGCACTGCTAACAAAGCATCCTCAGTATAGACAGATCGAGAACTTCGAAGACTTGCGGGATAGTGGACTACCAGTTGCTATTGATAGGGACGTAAAGAATGCAGCCAAATATTGGGTCACTTCTGAACAGGAAACCTCTAACGCAGTATTTTTGCCAGTTAAAGAACGAATAGAAATGTTAATGTCTTTGAACTCTAGCTATGCCCATCAAATATTTTCAAATGTATGGGATATGGTGGATAAATACCAGAATGCTTATAAACGAAAGATTCTGTGTAAGTCAAGTGGATTATGCATTTTTACTGGTTTTCCAATAAATGTGGTCTTACCTGAGAATTCCGCATATGTAGTGGCATTAGGAGAATTTTTGCTTTGGACTCAGAGCTTAGGTTTCGACAAGCACTGGAAGCTGGAGGCAGGTCGAAAAATGATGTCATCCATTCATTCGCTTGTATCTGAAAGAAATCCAACAAACAATCAAGAGGTTACTCCCCTAAATAACGAGGATTTAAAGTGGATATGGAAATTGCTTGGGTTATGCTACACAATAGCTGGTTTGGTTTTCATTTTAGAAATATGTATTGCCTTTTTTTTGGCAAAAAAGGCAAGCTAGATGATTAATTATTGCAATATTAATTATTTACGTATTTAACACACAAGTATTCACCGTTCTCAGTAATTAACTAATAGTCACTATAAAGAACACAAACATAATATATTGTTTCAAAAAAATTTAAATATATGGGAATTTTATGTAAACTCAGATTACCTGACAATTAAACAAAAATAAAAATATGTAACAAAACATGTAAGTTTTATTATTAGAGAAAACTGTATATCTTTATATTTCGTAGCATAGAGTATGATTTTATATAATTAATCTATACAAATAATAATTGTGACTAACGGGCGGAGGACTTTGGAAAATCTATCCATACGGGCGGAAAACTGTTGTAAGAACCTTGAAAAATCCCGTAACCACGGTTTTTGTTAGATCAGTTTCTAAGTTCTTCACACCCTATTCAAACAAGTAAGAACGTTGAACGTCTTAACACTTCATAAATTGAGGATATACACCAATTTGTGTACAAAGTTTGGTTGCTCTAGCTTCAAGGGTGTGGAAAAAAATTGCGTTCATACGGACAGACGGACATTTCGCAAACCCAATATACTCTTTTTCCCTTCGGGAACATTGTATAAAAACAAGTAAGAACGTTGCAGTCGGACGCACCCGACTGCAGAATACTATGTTCCCAGTCCTATATAATTTGGTTAAAAAAAAATATTTGATTCAGATTTGTCCAGGGGGTCAACATTAGTATGTATATCAAATTTGGTGACTCTACCTGTACAGGTGTGGGAGATATAGATTTTTCCCATTTGCGGGGGAGGGGGTGGTGGTGGGGGGTCGATCTCGACACTTCATAAATTGACGGTATACACCAACAGGTGTACCAAGTTTGGTTGCTCTAGCTTAAAGATAAAGGCAAAAAATTGCGTTCATACGGACAGACGGACAGACGGACATTTCGCAAACCCAATATACTCTTTTTCCCTTCGGAAACATAGTATAATTAAAAGTCACGGTTGGAAAAATAGTGGTAAGCTATTTTTGTTTATTTGTTACTTGCTCCTCCATGCAACAACAATGTGCAACAGTGAAGTTTGGCGAGGTACATCTATTACTTTAATAAAAACAATCTAATTTTAGTGGTTAAGTGATTCGTTGCGGATACTTCTGGTCTTCCAATTTGACTGCCTACAGAAGCATCTCTGATAACCTTCCAATAATTGCTTAGAATCACCAGCAGTACTAAAACTCTCTGATTCTCCGCCTGTCGCTATTCCCCTGATTAATTTTACCATTTTCACTTTGTTGTTTTTTATTCGCGTGCTGTATACTGGCCCCCAAAACAAATGAGCTCATTTGTTTCAATTTAATCTTATTACTCAAAGATTTATTGGCTTGCGCATGAGATGGCAACCCTTTTATACGTATATTTGCGGATCCCTCTAAAGCTGACCCAACCAACCCTTGGGCCAGATAGAATGGAGAGCAAGTTTTAAAGGGCCTCAAGTGAAAGTACTCGAAAGTTGATTATGATTGATTGAGTACGATTGAAATTGTCTGTCATTGTACGGAAATTGATTTATACAAGTACACTCGTACACTTGGCAGCCAAATTCACGATATTGACAGCCAAACATGCGACAGACGGACATCATCGCGTATACGCACCGTTGAGCGGTGTTTAAAGAGCATTTAGCCAGACGACCGAAAATTTACACACAATCAGCTTATTCAAGTGATTAGCTAGATACACTTATGTAACCACACACACACAGAGCGTGAAATGACTGTGAGTTATATGTGGCCCCTGATAATTGCACAACTGCTGCGCAAACATATTATAAAGGCAAACTAATTAAAAGTAATAAAGCATTAATGTTTGTTGGCTCATAAGAAAACATAGCAAACTTACTACTGGCGAGACTGTCCAGTCATGAGTTAACTTGTCCCCAGTGTCTGAAAAACTCGAAAATGTTAGTACATAAGCCGAATTTCATCAGTAAGAGCGCTTTTGGCAGGAGTGCCTTACTAACAGTATGTCAAAGTTCGGCTTAGTGTTAGTTATTCAACACATTGTTTATGAAATAAGTTAGAAAAGCTCTTGAGACGCTAACACGATTTGTAATATCAACTTATAGAACGAGAAAATTAAATGTTGTACATAATTGCTGCGATAACTCTAAAACTGAGAGACTAGCTTACAATAAAACAAATAAAAACAGAGTTTTTATTTAATAACGAAGGCAAAACATTAGTTTCCCAAATCAAAAAAATGTAATTTAATACATAGACTTATGGAAAAAATTAAAAAGCCTGGACGAAATTACAATTGAATCTAATAACGACACCAACACTTTGGAGAAATTTTATTTGCCAATCCGGCTAGCTATGACCCTATTCACAGCGAAGAATTGTGGGTGGCGTTATTAGAGCCTTTAGCTAGATAGTAAAGAGTTAGTCATAAAGAAAAACTTATAGAATCTAAGGTTCATTTGAGGCATAAAACTAAAGTAAAATAATAGGAATGAAATCTCCAACGCTGTGGGGAAGTTTTAGCAACTGATCCAGCAGACGGACATCGCTAGATTGACTCGGTTATTGATGCTGATCAAGAATATATATATTGTTATTGGTGACAAAATTCTAATAACCCGTGAGAGAGTATACAAAATGGCTCAGTTCATTTCGGTGTAGAAAAACGGCTGGAATTCCTAGTTTAGACCGGTTAGGTACAAATTCAGCTTGAAGCCTTGTTCACATTAAGTGCTGAGCATACCCCTTCTCTTTAGCTGAGGGTATACTCGTATTTACATTGGACGACCACAACAAGCTAAATGGAATTTTAAATGACTTTTCCATTGGGCGCCTGCCGCCTGACAGCGCAGTTTATCTCGGATACTGATGAGCTTAGTTGCACTTGGCATGTGCTGGTGTAGGCGTTGTTGCAGCATGTTGCACGTGGACAACAAGATTGCAGCAACAACCCAATGCGTAAATCACCTAAGCCTTTGCCCTTGCCTTGTGTAGAAGTGTGTGTGATTGCGTTTGCTTATTTGTGGCACTTGTGCCTAACCAAATGACAGTTGCTGTTATTTATGTTCCTGACCAAAAGTCCTGCCACTAGTACAGGACTGAGGCAACTAGCCGGCTTTCAAATTAGCTGTGTCAGTGAAATAATTGCAATAAATCACGGTAAATGGCATTGTAAAATAGTACTTATAATCAATAAAATGTATTCATTTGTGTAAATCTGAGCAGCTAAATGAAAGAAATATAATTTTCTATGGTTAAATATGATTAAAATATGTGTATTTAAGTTATAAAATTATTTTGTTTAGAGCAGCTTATAATCTAAGATAAACATTTGTAAGTTTCAATATAGATTTCTCCAACTGTTCCCATTACTTTCTTGCTCTGATGCTTCAAATTGTGCTTGTGTCCTTTTCTGTATTGGAGTCTCGTCCCCAATTACTGCATCAGTCGTTTTACGAGAGCCTGGCAATTTATGTGCAGCAATCTAAGCTCATTTAGCCCGCAACCAGGCAAATATGGTAACCACATACACGCCTACACGCCCCTGTCCCAATTTACATTTCCGGCTCTGTCGGTTCTGTGGCACTATTGCTAACAACATTGCACCAAAGGCAAAGTTAATGTTGTTTATGTTTGAATTGGGCTTGGTTGGCTCTGGTGTGTGTCCTTCGTCCTCGTCTTCGCCTTCGTATCCGTCTCCGTCTCCGTCTGCGCCTACAACTCCGTCACCTTCAGCGTTCCACGTAATGAAGTTATTATGTTGACACTTGGCTTCGTTACTTAGCCACACCACAGCAGCCACCGTGGATCTTTATAGTTTGCTGTTTGGCATTATGCAAAGTCCGTCTTCAAATGGCGTGTACCTAGCCTCCCGCCCCCTGTCCACCAAACACGGTGCCTGTGCCTTTCTCCTTTTTCACTGGCTGTTGCTCTTTTCTCTTGACATTTGCATGACAAGCAGCAAATACAGAACAAACAAGCAGTAAATACACAAGCACGAACACATACACATACACAAGCACACACATACATGCATGCATCTGTAAACAGTCATATTTATTAAAAGCATTCGTCCTGCGGTTGGCATTCCTCAGCGGCCTTCCCTCACATGTGGCACGTTGGTCCGCCCTCATCATCGTCGACAAGATTTTCATTTCAGTCTTAATTCCTTTTGAATAATATCTACCACTTAAACTTACAAAACATCAAGACCACATAGAATACCAAGAAACATTCATACACACACACATACACACACACACACACACAGTGTGTATAGCTCACACTTGACGCATTCAGATGTAGTACTTATCGCGAGGCATGATTCAAATGTTAAGTCATGGGTGCAACGAGTAGAGGGGTACATTTTTCAGGAACTTTTTCCAAAAAATAAAAGGATTCTTTTTTATTTTATGTGATTAAAGCAGGACATAATAATAGTTCAAATTATGTTTAAAAAAAACAAAGCTTTCATAAGATATCGCATATTTTTTGGGAAACCCTTTGTTTATATGCACTACCTCCGAGAGTCGTAAATAAATCTAATACTTTTCACATTTTTGCCAACACCCACCCTCTACCCCGCATACTAACAAAATCGATATATGTATATTCCACACAAATTTGTTTTGAAGTTTCAGGGTGCGGAGAAGGCTTAAGGGGTCTTACCCGATTGACCTTGCAAGGAGATCATTGTGATTATTATTATTTTTATTTTATTCTTTTTTATTATGTTAATATTTTTGTTTGATCTCACTAACCACACTTATTTATATTTTATTTTATTTTATGTTACTTTTTTCAGATAAGATAGTTGTAATAAATAGAGTTTAAGTTTAATTTGAGTTGTTTAGAAAATTACAGAAAGATTATATGGATAAGATTTCAACAAACAAAATCGATGGGCTCATTGAAAGATTTGAAGATGTATGTATATTTATGCCACCCCCACTTTCACCCCACAAATAAGCGAAAGACAACTGACTCGAAACAGAGTGTAACGCATTCGGGAACTTCCGACTGCAGCGTTCTGTCTTCTTTTTATTAAAGCCATTCTTATATTTGGCCGCAAACAAATTGCGTGGGTATATATTTGTTGGCAGTTAAGGTTAAATTGTTTGCTGCAGGTAATTTTATACTTATAGTAAGAAGCTTGCCCTGCCCCCAACTGAGTTAATACATTTAGATACGATTTCACTCCCCTTGGCAACGCCCCTGTCAGAGGTATTCGTATTCGACGCACAAATGTAAATACATGTGTGCATAAATATTTTAATATGCCTGGTCTCCTTAGCTCCTGGTCCTACTTGAATATGTTTTCATCTAGCAACTTCTTCTGCCACATCTAGGACCCTCCCAGGGTGCTTTCTCAATCATTGAAGAAACCAGTTGCCGCCAGTTGAACAGCCGAGCACCTGCTGCGATTTATTTTTATTAAAAACAAGGCACCCAAACGACTGCCAGTGCTATGCTGCCATGTCTACCCTTTACCCCTGTTGTTGTTTTTGTCATCATCCCATGTGGAAATATGTTTGGGGCCAGGGTGAGCGTAAGCTCCATCCGGAGCAATTTCTGCTCCTGCGTTTACTTGTCTATCTGCCCGGAGGCATACATATGTGTAATATGTATTAATTATGCTTGTCATAGCAACGAATTGTGAAAATGTTTTTGATGAGAGGGCCTGTATCTTATGAACCACATAGACATACAAGCCTATATACCCGAACCAATTGGCCAATAACAAATTACTCAAGTGCTTGTTTTGCAATAAAATGAAATTGCATATTCTAGTTGGTTTCTAGAAGTTTGTGGCAATGTGAAGTAAGCCTTATCAAATATTAAATAAAGTCTGCTTAATACGATGATATAAATATTTTAAAGAGATTTTTTCATTTTTCATTTACTAAACAAGTTTGCCGTTACTAAAAATATTTTTATTTTTTATTTTTATTTTTATTTTTATAATGGATCGGGGGTTTTGAGTCCCACCCATTTTTCTTGTAGGATGAACAATTCGATTAAATTTGTATGCTGTTTTTTAAGATTGTCCCGATTCGGAATAATTTTGAGGCGCCTGCGAGTCCCGTCCCGATCCCATTTCTAGTTGGAATGCAAATTTAAAGTGTGAAAATCAAGTATGAGCAAGTGGCCAACACCACACCAAATGCAAATGAAATTATTTAAATTCTGGACGGAAGCAACTTGGATGCCACTGGACCTTACCCCTCGTCCCTTGTCATTAGTAAAGCCACAGAATAGTGTGGCTCATAGAATTCGAGCCGCGTCTTCAACGTGGCCTAAAATGAGAATTTGAATTTCAATTAGTTTCCATTTGTCGGAAGCCATTTGAATGGTTATTCTGAATTGAAACTGGTGCCAGGCCAGCGGGGCGTAGAACAGCTGGGAATTTGGGCGTGGCTGGCATCATGCAGCGTTGATGTGATGCCAATTAAAGCGTATAATTAAGTGTATGCCGTACGAGAGCTGCAAAAAGAAGTTCGCCGTGAAGGCGGCATCTCGTCAGCCAGGTTGTTGTTGTGGGCTTGAAGGGGGCCGACCGGCCTTTGTGAGTGGCCTGGCCGGCGGCAAAGGCGCCATCAATTTAAATGCAAAAAGGCTTTTGAGCCAAAGCGAAGGCCACCGCAGTTGAGGCCCGGTCAAATGTGCCGAGGCAGCAGTTTCACTAATTAAGCGCCATGGCGGAGCAGCAAATCGCCTTATACAGGATGTTGGTGCCGCATTTTCGACCCTGGCTTCGGGCTATGAATGTCCACCAGAGCCGCAACCAAGTCACCCACGGTGGTGTTGACTTACCCGAGACTGGGACTGGGACTGGGACTGGGACTGGGACTGGGACTGAAACTGGGAATGGGAATGGGCATGAGGCGTGGAAAACAATGCTAAGCGGCTCAGGGCTGGATTTGGCGCCCCGTAGAGTATGCTACGTTAATTTTACGAGACTTGTAGCAAGTGAATTAAATGAGCGTCCTCACTGAGCTGCCCTCTGGACAGAGGCTCTCTATTTTGGGTGTCCGTACATCGCTTCATAGTCATCCAGTCAGTCCACTTGAAGCTGCAGCAATGCCGCCGTCAGCTTGTGAAGTTTAGTAATTAAAACGACGAGGATTACATTAGCACGTTGGACAGCAACTGGTGGTCAGTAGTTAATTAAAGCGAGGTGCGGAGAACGCACGCTCCACACGCTGACCAAACATTTGGGATGCGTCTATAAGTGGGCGCAGAGCCAACGTCCTTGCCACATGAAGCACCCAAATTGGCAGCTCTCGACAAGTTGAGCACAGGACACGTAGAACACGACCGACATACGCAGCCAGGCGTTTAATTATCCGTGGGTTGGTTTCAGAATTCCCAGTTATTTGCATAGAATTCTACATCAAATTTGAATTATTTAATATAAGAGTATGTCACATAAGTAAATGAAATGCCAAAATTAAACAAAAATATTCCTTGATGCTCTTTGCTGGTCAATGTCTCTTGGGTATAACATTAATGAATATGCACATTTGTGCATTCCGACAAAAGTTTGATAAATATCATATTCAATGATAGCTATGCATTTTAAGGTCTGAATATTTTCTTTGTAATTTTTCCATTAAATATTCCATTTACATGCCGTAGCAAGCAAAATTGAGTACATGTTTCACCTTTCCCCTCTTTGGACTATGGAAAGCAAAGAAATGCACAGAAAACTATGGAATTTTTCATGGTACTCTTTAGTTCTTGGCGCAACAGCACCAAAAAAAAAAAACATTTGTAAGAGATAAGAAAAACATAGAAAACCAAAGGAAAACCAACTATACCTACCTACATTTACTCAATTTAGCACGCTTTATAAAAAATAAAAATAAAGTTATTTTTCTATTATATGAATTATGCAATTTAATCTGACAATTTTCTTTAACAACGGTTCTGCTTAGTTTGCATGTTGATGAGAAACTAGTAGGATTGCTCTAGTGGAGTATATTCGACTAAACGACACCCTGTACGCATATCTGGTTGCAAACAAAAGATGAAAAGATGAAAATTTAGATCTGGCAAAACTGTCACTATAAAACAGTTTATAAGCTACTACTCCACTGTTGGCCGGTAAAATAATTAGATTAAATTGCATTATGTTGAATTTTGCCACTTTCGCCAATCAAAGAAATACACATAAATGGCGTATCACAATTTTCCCTCTCGTGGCGGTAGACTTTCCCAAATAGTTGATCCACATACCTAATGAATTGTTGTGTAAGGCTATGACAATGACTTTGAAGCCGATATAACTCAACAAATAATCTCACACATTTGACTGTCACCCCCATAAACCGCAAGTGGTTTTAGGTGAGCGTAGATTTTTCAAAATCGGTAAGCACTCCTCTCAAATATTTTTGATGAAGTTGGAAGAATAATAATAAAATCCAGAAAGAAGCTGAAGGGTTGGAAAAAGTCTGTACTTAATTCAAGTGAAACTTCTTAAAACAGTTATTTCCGTCGTCAAAACATAGCACAACCCTACATTTATCACGTTCTGTTAGCGTAAATTCCGTGCACTTTGGAAATGTGCACCGCAGTCGTTACATGTTGGTACTAACAAATATCCACCGACCGCCACATTAATCGAAAATCGCTCATTATATCGATGCGAATGGGAACGTGATGTGAATAACATAATAATGTTATTATGAAGTAAATCGACTCAGCAGCATTCACATTCTATTAACTAAAATGCAAAAAAATTTAATTAATATATTTAAATGATTAACAAGTAAGAATGCTATAGTCGAGTATACCCGACTACTAAACTCCCTGTACCCAGGTCAAACATTACCGATCGCATCTACGTACACTTACACATACACGCACACACACGAGCACAACTCGAGCGCAGCGCAAGCGAGACATTTTAAGTTGTGGCTGTGCTTCTTCTTCCCCCGCGCTGAAGCACTGAATCTTCTTTCTTTAATAACTTCCGTGTTTATTATCCGATCGACTTGAAATTTGGACAGTAGATTAAAAGCGACCAAACTATTATACATGCCAAATTCTAAAGCTATATCTTTAAAGATGATGGTAAAAAACCTTGCGTTCATACATACGGACAGACAGACGGACAGACAGACGGACATGGCCAAATCGAAATCTCTTTTGATACTGATCAAGAATATATATACTTTATAGGGTCGGAGATGTCTCCTTCTGCCTGTTACATACTTTTGCACAAATCCAATACCCCCTTTTTACCCATTTTATAGGTACAGGGAGTAAACAAAACTAAATCTTGGTTTCACAAAAGCATCTAACAGCAGCTGCGCGCTCTATCGATAGATATTGAAACACAACTGGCTCCACCTAGCGACGATCAAAAGCAATTCATAAGCAAAAGGCTGGAAGACATAAGCAATGCACTTAGAAGTTTTAAAGCCGAGAGAGCGAATCTAGGGAGAGATTTTTTATCGCTGTTGCACTTTTACGTTGTTAGGCAGCAGCTGGCGCGTACCGAGATTTGTTAACAATTTGCGAATGCAATTTTCTCGTACTTCCGGATATATATTTAACAAATTTATTTTAGAGACCCAAACATTAATGTAAAAGTTTCAGACTTCTAGCTTCTAACGTAAGTCACCAATCAGTCTATCAATCAGTTTAATATATAGAAGAGTGTATGCCAACATTAAAAAAAAATAACTAAAATACGAGCCATACCATTAAAGTTCAAATTAAAATTGCACAGAAAAATAAAAATGCTCCTGCAATAAGAAATATCATGTCATGATTATCCTAGATGACTGCATTAAATCAACGTTCGGTGATTTATCAGACTACAGGCGAAATTCATTTGCCCAGTCTACCATTTTCAGGAAAATTATTCTTCTGCAGATATAGAGTCGGGAAAACAATCGCATTAAACTGAAACTGTGACTGAGCCCAGCCCTTGGCAAATGGCTTTGTAAACACTCGAGACTCGAAGCGACTGTTAAATTGCGCATACGCAGGGACGAGAGATAAAAAATTAAGCTTAATGTGAGCAAAGCGCTTTATAAATACTTGGCAACTGACAAAAGTGACTTCAACTTTAGCACTGTTATTCAATTTGAGTTTCCGGATTTATCAGATACGAGGCGTTGAACTCTGAAGTGTCAGTAAGTTTGCTTTTTAATCATCACTAATTTGACTGGTCTACTTGAGCCAGAATAAAGTAAACACATTCATAAGGCGCATAAGTATATTTGCCAAAGTCATTTATATAAAACAGACTCGTTACTCATTTCATATAGAATACAAATAATAATGTTTATTAGCTCTGTCTAAATGAAGAACAGTTTTACTAAATTATCAAAACTGTTAGGGTCACTTATAATTTGTGGAACGCAGAATACATTCATTAACATTCATAATTAATACTAGTGAATAATTATTAATGAATTAGTATGTTTATGCATGAAATGAACTACAAACATATGCCATACTTGAAATATATAACGTTAAGTTGGAATTCATGAAATTATGCCAAAAATCATGTGAAATGACATTGCAAACGAGCACAATAAATGCTGTAAGTTGAGCAGAGAAACATAATCATTTCAGTAATTCAATGAGTTAATTGCATTACAAATTGCATTTCAGTTGAATCAATTTTAATTGTCATTGCATTCAAATGTACTTTTCCTGTGACAAAACTGAACGCGAACGGATGTCCCCAATGCCATTTGCTATCCTTTCGGCAATTGGAATCAGATTCACGCTACGCCCTTTGTAATCATGGTCTGCTATTTCGAAAATTAACTACTGAGTACGTATATTTCCCCTCAATATCAAGAGCATCAACAAAACCAACACCAATGAATCGTTGTGCAATTTCCGCAAATTAAATGATATCACTTACAGCAAAATAATTTCCCAAAAACCGCAAATAGTTAAAGAGTGCGACCGAGAGCGCAATACCTACATGGTACACCCCCCGAATTTTAGGAAGTGAAAACGCAGTGGTCGCACTTTTTTTTGTAGCGTGTTGACAGCAAATTGAATTAGAAACGCATTTCCGTGAACAAAGCGACGGCAACTGCAACGGAGTGGAATTAGGATGGGGAGGAGGTGGCTCAGAAGTTAGGAGTAGACGGACACATGTGGCACAGACTGCTCTGCATGTGCATGTGAATGGTCGATAGATACTGGCTGTGGACAATGACAAGCCGCAAAAATTCAATTTAAACTTTATATTTCAATGGCTAACAAGTTGACCAACAACAACATCAACAATGGGAGACCAGCGGGGCAGGGGATGACGATCGATTTGGGGAATGCGTGAATACATATAATTGAAAAATATTGAATGCTCGCCAAGAAGTTCATGCAGTCAAGCTTATTTATTATGCCCAGGAGCAAAGGTCGCCAAAAACTCCAGAGCTAGGAGTCCTTAAGAGGAGCCCACAAATATGTTTATCCCATGTAATTTGCAGCAGAGCTGCTTATTATTCTAAGTAAATATTCACATTTGGAGTCCTTATGGTTCGAATTTATTATAAATTGTCGAGTGTGCCCAACTTGCTGATACCTTGTAGTTACTTGAATCTTAAATCATTTTTCTCATCCACAATTTCAATTCGATTGTCCTTGTACACTATAAAAAATAGAAGTTTAATTTTTAGATGTCCTGCATTCTTCATTCTTTCTTGGTGTAACACGCTATTTTCTCCCATTTTTAGCATATTTGTTTAAGAATTTAACCAAAACTCCAAATTACTGTTAATTTTTAACCTATTGGAATTTTGCTTATTCTTTTTGGGTATTTTTATACCCAATACCTGACTCTTTTATATTTTATTCCTTAAAGATTTACTTTTTACACCGAAAATGGTAAAACATGTATTCCAATTTCGGTTTTAGTTTTTAGAAATACACCTTTCGTACCGCCATCTTTGTTATCTCTCTCTCCCTCTCTCTCTGTAATTTATAAACTTTCGGTTTAATTCTAATACTTTCTTGGATGGCTATATATACAAACCATGTTGGTTCAAAACTACTTCTTTGTTAGAGTGTACTCACTAAATCTGTTTCCCAACATTATTTCTTGGAATATGTATAAAACTCCTAGGGTGGGCAGGAGTGACAACCCCTTTTATGAAACACAATCCAAAGCTGGTTAAATGTGATCAGACTTAAGTGACCAAGTGTGACTAGAATGTATATTAACATAAAGTATATTACCCACTTTAAAACATGAAATACACCAAGGTTTAATATAGTATATTAAAACAAAGTGTTATTGGCTCTGATCCTTCAATCTACACCGAATATAACAGCGCTCCTTTGTATAAAATGCAAACACAAAATGGCGTCAACAAGAATTTGATTTAGATGACGTGTGGCGCGGATTTGCAGCGGATTTTTATGTTTATTTTGGGATTTAACTAAAATGCGGCACACAAGTACAAAATCAGAAATCCCCAAACGACACATACGCTGGCACACACGTACACACACACACACACACACACACATAGACACGAACACTCGCGTGGGCAATATTTTAGCATTTGTCATAATTAGAAAGCGCAGCCTTTGGAAACAGCTGCCGTGGCAGCAGGAGTCAAAAAAAAAACATAAGAGAATGGTCATAAAATAAAAGAAAATACGCGAGTTTCAAATTTTCATCTCTTTGGCGTCGTTGTCGCTGTCGTTGTCGGTGCCACACAAAGAAATGCCCGTTGTTCCCGGGCCTGTGCTCACTTTCTCGACAATTATTAAAGTCTTACATAAAGGGCGGCGGCGCATTTATGACTGCACTTTTCACATCCGTTTCCGCATCCGTCTGTCGACACGCACACACGCCACAATCGCGCACACTCACACACTCACACGCACGTCGCTCATTTGTGGGGCGTAGAACCAACAGGTCGCGGGCAGCGGCAAAAGCAATTTCACTTTACATTTGTTTTACGACATTTGCTCCCCATACACACACACACGCATACATAAGCCTGCTTTCGGAACGGGGGCGTGGCACAGATATATACATATATATATACCTACAATACATACATACATATGCGACAACGTGTTTGCTATAGCTGCGTTTTTGTGGCTCCGCCTCGTCCTGTGATAAGTATTTATTATTATGCTTTTTAATGGTAGAGCTCTTCGCTTCTGTGCTTTTACCCAAATGAGTTTCCCTCATTAGAGGCCCACTTTAGCAGCCATTTCGTAGCTGCTTTTATATTTGTTATAATGCATTTTTTAAAAAACATATTAAGACCCAAAGGTGCCATTCATTCGCGTATTCAAGTCTGCAGAAAAGTATGTGGAGAATCCAAATTTGGCTTAAAAAAATAAATATATTTATTCAAATAAACTAACTTTATAACAAGTTTTTCTTGCAAATTTATCAATCAAGTCTGTTTTCTAAAATCTGGGTTTTTTTCCCCATATTAATCAGTGTCTTCTGATTTTTCTGGTTATTTGACATTGCTAAAATCACATTTCTTAATAAGCTGTTATTATACCCTAAATGGATAACTCTTTGTAGGAGACACAGTAGCTCTACCTCCTAGATTTCCAACTCGTCGCATAACTTTGTGAAAACCTAACCGATTTCTATAGAGAATGTATTTTTGTTTTGCTTATCAAAATTAGTCTACAATACTATTTCAAAACTTGTTGTGCTGAAGATCATCTTCTGGCTAAAATTCATGCTACAATTAAAAAACAATTTGACTTTTAAAGTTTTAATGGCCACAGCAGCTCTACCTAGGCTAAAAACTCCCAGCACTTTGCCAAAGCTTAACCAATTTCCATACGGAGTGTCCTTTTGATCATATTTTAAACTCTGAATTGACTTGGCATTTAAATTAAATTCATATTCCAAAATAAAATTGTTGATATATTTTGGCAGATTTGACACAAAGTTTTAAAAATAGTATGAATTTGAACATTTTAATGGATTGCAAACATCAAATGTATGATATTTTAAATCTTTTCTTTTAATAAATCGATATTTTGACAAAATTATTATACACGACAAAGGGTTACATTGAAAGTAAGCCAAATATAATTCTAAATGCTAGTAAAAGTCGCAGGCAAGCTGTAGTCTTATTTATAGGGTACTCTAAAGCGCTGTTTTCTGTAAAGAATACTATACATTTTGCCTTTATGCCTAATTAGCCGTCCTGGTGTCCCGTTCTGGGAGTACACGCATAGCTCCATTATTAACTTACTCTTACCCATATTCCTTAAAAGCATCTCCTGCCCGTGGTGGGTATCTCCAAAATGCGGTATCTAGTTTGCATTTATGGTTTATTGTTTCGCCACGGTGTATAAAACATTTTGTTGCCGCTGCAATAAACACTGTAGATGGGACGAGAAACTGCTCCTTTCCAGGCAGGATTCGGCAATTGCCCATAAATATGGCGTCGAAACAAAGGATGAGGCGAGGACAAAACGAGTTTTATGCATTTCAAGCGAAGCATAAAGGGAAGATTCGATTTAATTGAATACATGGCAGTGGCAGTGGCAGTGCCACGCCCAAACTGCCCATTGCTGTCCGCGTTATTAAAAGTCTATATATTATACTGCCACGCCCACTTTAAAGCGCATAACCCAAGGGCTTCTCGAAATGGCGGCATTCCTCCTGCTGTTCAACGGAATATTAATTAACATTTTGTGCAATATGCGAAATTATTAAAAAATAAAAAAATAAATAAATAAAAATTCAGTGCGCAGGATGTGGCAGGGCTTTTAAGTAATTAATATTGGTACAAAAGGCGAAAAGAAGAGAAATGGGAGCGAATTGAAAAGTGACGATAGATTTATAATGAAGTTGAGATGAAGTACGTAATTGAGCTAAGAAGCGGAATATAATATTTGGGAAGAGTATACTTTTCACTGTCAAAACGATTAATGTGGGAAAACTCCATTACAAAGTTAATTTAATAATAATAATTTAACAAAAAGTTACATTGGTACCATCCCAACCGTGATGAACACACGCATACATTTCTTATTCATTCGAAAACATGCTCGGTTTGGGTTTCAACACTGAAAACTTCAGGAAATTTCGCACCTTGAATTTATAAGTGGGAGCGTTAGCAGCCTGTTGCTATGTTGATCTATCCATTTGCCCGACATCGAAAATGTAACGCAGTATTCTATCTGGAACCCACATCAGCGGGGCCACAAAAGTTGCATAATTAACAAGATGTCATCACATGTATGTGGGTCAGGTCGTGACACCTTGAGCTCAGCCGGCTCAGCCGGCTCAGAGTTGAATATATTTAAATTATGCGCTTTAAAATTCAGCCAGTCGTGCTAAAGTTTTTCGGCTGTCAGTTAGAATGGCACGTAATCATAATTAGACGTACCTTTAAAAGGTCATTTAACGGCACACAGGCAACCAACAGGCGACCTGGTCCAACCAGGCACATTATGTTGCCTGCCACTCGACCTCAGGGCCAGTCCCAGTTGGCAGCGGCGCCACTTACGGGTATTTGCATCCTGCAAAAGTGGCTGACTTCTACCTCTGTCCTGGCACCGTGCATGTGCATGACACTGGCAACTGGCAACTGGCAACTGCTAAGGACGAAGGGCGAACGACGAAGGACGAGGTCTGAAACAACAACATGTAAATACCATTAGGCTGTCTTTGATGCTGGGTTACTTGGCCGTGGCCCGACGCGGAGGGTCCACTTAAAAATGTTCTCGACGACTTGACATTGTTTCAAGAGCAAATATATGGCTTATTAGCATTCTCTGAATGTAGGATAATGGCCAAACTGGAAGCAGAACAGCAATGACAACACGTGTCTCATCTCAACGCAAATCCACCAAATAAAGCCTACAAAAGCTTCCGAAAGCGCAATAAAAGTATTTTAAAGTGATTAACACGTAGTTAAAAGGAACCACAGATGGAATCGCAGTTCAGAAAACAACAGTGCTTACCCAATGGACTGCTATTGCTTTGTTTGAAAGGATTATTAAACTTTACAATGCAATTAATTACAGCTCTGCTTTCTGTATTTTCTTAAATGTGCAAGTTATTTGGCCACGATTTCATCTGCAAAACTTGAGGCGTGTTTTGGTCTCTTTATAAAATTTGCCACATTGTTTACGTGTTTAATGTTTTCAGCTGTTAGGAGCCCTCAAGTGCGGCACTTAGAAGGTCCTGCCGCAACGTGGTTCGGTTACCCATCTGTAAGTTGCGTCGCGAAATAAAAATGCAGCGTTTATTGCTCAAGTTGTGGACGTTGTCGTGTGGCTCGTTCATATCCTGCGCAGCATTTATTTTTGTTTTTAGCACTCGCTTTTTAGCACAAACTGTTACACACCACGCACATCTAGATTCCCTCTCAGCAGCCATCCTTGACCCCAGCGAGTGCCCATTAACGCTTTTTTATCTGTTCATAAATTTTAATTTTGCCAAAATACTCCAAGTACGTGCCACGCCTGATCCCACCGTGCCGCAACACCTCCCAGCCGCAGAATTCAGCTTGAAATGAAGCCCCCATAATTTTTTTCCGGACTTCCCGCATCTCCTCCCCGAGCAGGTCTTCTTTTTGTTGGCGTTTTCATTTCGGCGAAAGAAAAATATGACTTGGTGGCTCCTTTTGCACTTTTCTTTCTTGCTCCTTGGCAACCTTTTTTTTGCAACGTTCCGTTTCTTAGCTTTGTCCTTTAAGCTGAGCGAGTCGAGGACTCGCAACCTTATTTCGTTGTGGGTTTGTTTATCGTCCTTTGCATCTCATTGAGCTCGTTCCTGTTTATGAACAAGCGCTCCTTTGAGATACTGGCCCGGTTCGTTGAGGGCGCCTAGTCGACACTCGCCGCCCCCTACTAGAACTAGGGTCGGTCTTTCTTTCTGGCAATCTGTTGGTCTTCTTCTGTGTTGCCGCTATCCTTTTTGCTATGCTCTGCACATTTAACTTTTTATTGCATATTTAACCTAATTAAAATGAGTTATGTTTATACACCAAAGCCAGGTGATGGCCCCCGTCTTAATCCTTGACCTGTTCAGTTCGCTGTCCGTTGCTGGGGTTTCCATTGCCAGAGACAGCACGTGGCCAAGTAACTTGATTTAAATTAATAAAAAATGTGTACAACATCGAATTGCTTAAATTATAATTATGGTTATTATTATTTATACAAGAACATTTAGATTACGAGGTACTTCACCTGTCAATTAGGGTCCCAAGTACCCAACCCGGCAATTACTTACCTAGGTTATCGATTGACATATTTTTGATAAGAAACCCAGTGAAATATCTTATCTGACTGTTCTATTGTTGTGTTCATCTTTCGTTTCAGGTAAGGCTATGCGGGGCAAGCGCTCAACACTTGCCATTGGCTTTTGACAAACAATAAACATTGTCGTGTAGCGAGTAGGAAACTAATCTAATGAATTTATGCGGCTCCTTTCATAGAGCACAGTGCAAGGTGCAAAACGCACAGGAGCAATGCAAAAGACTCTAACTGAAAGCACTTAAGCCCATAAAATATTCAAGCCGTGAGCATGTGGAAAAAATTACGAAAGCATTCTAGCGGAGAACACAAAAAGGCGGATCACAAACAAGAAAAACAACGCAAAATGTAAGAATGGAATGGGTGAGTGGACATAACAGACATTACAGAGACGGAGATGGAGATGGAGACGGAGACGGATACGGCCATGAAGGCTGAGGCCGTGCAATTTGCCATTTCGAGCAGTACCGGAAAGGGGTCTCGGGAACCCCGTGAAAGGCAGCCAGCCACTGATTGAATAGAGAATAAAGGGCAAGTAGTTGGCCTGGCGATGACGGGTATGATGGGCTCCATAAATGTCGTAAGGCAAGCGGAAGCGGAAGCGCATGGCGCCGCTGCTGGGACTGTCGGCATTGTGCAGCGGAAGTGGTAAAAGCAAAGGGCCCAAAGTGGCCCCAGCCTGTACCATTTGCATATGCTCGTAGGCACAGAGACATCCACAACATTCTCGTACTCGTATCCGTTTTCCTTCGACATACACACAAACAATAACACTGCCACGTCCTTAACGAGACAGAAGTCAGTTTACTGTGAACTTGAATGATAGTATAACTATTGCAGTGATTTTTAAAATAAGTGTAGCGTTCAAGGTAACACGGAAAATGCCTCAAGACGCCATTCTCTCAATTCTATACCATTTTATCCCCATGGTAAAGGTGTATCTTCAATAACTGCTTTATAAAATTAAATAAATATATATATGTATATACTCTATCTAAGAGTATCTCTAACTTACATACTCTACTGTATGGCACCATACACCAGTTGAAAAGTTGGGCTACAACGCCTACTTTGCGGTCGTATTAAGACCGCGACGAGGATATTAAACTTGTCCTTAAGCATAAAATGTCAATAAACGCAACGAGCCGAAGTTAAGCAGTTTACATACATTGGCAACACGATGGCGAAGAGGCTCTACACACAATCACCCTTACGTAGGGATAAGGACATTTTTGCATCAGTTTTTTGTATATTTTCCAATCTTTTTTTTCTGTTTTGTACTCCTGGATACGTATCCTTGTGCCACTCAGTAGTCTAAGAAGCTCAAGTGCAGTTTTGGTTCCTTTAACATAGAATGATACATGGCCAACAGCAGATGTCAAGAAATTGAGTTAGTGACAACTTGGCTTCTTGAGTGTGATAAGCACTTAAAATAGCTCAAACATGCAAATATGATAGGGCCTAAAGGAAAGCGTATATATAGATTGTTAAGGACCTCTAACTAAGTTCCCTTTTCTCATTTTCACGTTTCATTTAAAGGAAATTGTGAATTTCTATTTTCAATGAACCTAAATTGCGTTTCGCTTTCTCATCTTTTCGTTAACGAAGTATAGAAGTTGAGTGTCGATAAGTTGCCAGCACCTCATTAGCGAGTTGGCAGGGCTCATTATAAAAGTGGCTCCACTGAAACATTGATATGCAATGCATTGCAAGGTGGCAACACTGAAATTCTAATTTCATGGCCAATACGGACAACATACATCAGTTTCTAGTTCAAGTGCAACTTTTGCTACACAGATTTGTTTCTTTTGGTAACTCCATTGAGGTATATTATGCTATCTATCGATAGGGAACGAACCTTATCAGCAGACACACTTGTAGGCTAGTACGCCCGTTCATTCCAGTTCCAAATTATTTACATGCATTTTGAAAATACCTCCTCAGTAATATTTGGGCTCTTATCGACGGCGGCATAACAACCCTGAAAATGACAAGTTTCCAGTAATTAGAACTTGTGAAGAGCGGTAAATGCTTACAATTTGGCGCTTAGTTGCTTTACTGCTGCTGAAGACTATAGGCACACCGATATGGGAGGTAGAAAGAGCACATTGTGAACACTGCCGAGACTAAAAACCCTTCCCTTCAGTTTCCAATCGATGGCTTTACCCAATCGTGCTGGCTGTGCAACTGTGGCAAACGAGCGCCCTTTCCATGAGCCAATTGTGCAGCTATTGGCCCGGAACAGGCTACATAGGGGATACCAGTGACTGCCAGAGATGGGGCTACTGCAAAAATAATAAACTAGCAGCTCAAGGACGTTGCTACGAAGACTTCGTGTTTGATGCCCAAACAGGAACGTGTCAGGAGCCGGGTCTGGTGCGGTGTGCAGCTCAGTACTGGGAACTTTGTGCCAAGGGGCTGGAGGGAGAGTTTGTAGCTGACCCATCGGATTGCAGAAAGTACAAAGGATGTGATGGCCAGAAGGGTGATGATGTTGTGAATTACTGTGCTGATGGTTATATGTTCAGCAACAGGCTGCAGAGCTGTGTGCCAAGTGCAGGCGAATGTCCACAGGACAACCTCAACATCTGCGCCTATGTGCCGAGCAATGTTACCCTGGGTAACCCACTAAGTTGCGGCCTCTACATAGATTGTCAGAGTGGAGTAGGCCGCCTGGGTGTCTGCACAGGTGGTCGCTACTATAACTACGAGACCGCTCGTTGCCAGTCAATACGACCAGATCATTGTCCCAATAGTGGGGATACCTACAAGCCTATTAACGATCCACCCCCATCAAGAGACGCCTATATTTGTGCCGACTTTTATCAAGATGACCGCGCTGGTGACCAATTCTTTTCAGATGCCCTGACGTGCTACGGCTACTACACGTGCAGCTCCCAGTTTGCCAGTGGCCAGTGGCATAGTTGTCCTCAGGGCACACACTTCCAATGGTGGAGTCAGAAGTGCGTTAGACCCGAAACCTACAGCTGTCCCTTTGATCGCTGTGGTAATTTAAATTCCTTGTTTGTCACGGCCATCAACACGGGCTGCACCGAATATATATACTGTAAGAATCAGATATCGAACAAGACGCTCAAGTGCCCGGAAGAGTATCCCTACTTTGACGAGAAGAAAGGTGTCTGTGTTGATGACTTTAGCAACTATGCCGTATGCTTTATGGATGATTAATGAATATAACAACGTATACTTCTAGTATTACTCATACTGACTAATGTCGAAAGGTCATTTAACTCAGTTGGGCGCTCCTTATAAATAATCATAATATTTATTTAGCCCACGCTTCAAGTATAATTCAAAACTCGTCTACATTAAACAAAAACAACAATTTCCTGTTAGGAGTACATATATGGCATAATTAATGGTTCATGCATCTGCTGTCTATGGATAAACACAAATATAAGTAGACACTCCATGGTAGCATGTCTAAAAATCAACACGCCCTCCATTTGTTAGCCCACTTGAATAGCAAAAAAATACAAACAATACGAACACCAGGGCCCAAGAAAAAAATTAGCAAGAAGAGCAAGGGAAGTCGAGAAATGCGTAAACAAGATTTATGCTTAGCCAATATTTTCAGCTCATTTTTTCACATTCAAATTTCGGAGCTCCTGACTGCGTCTCCTAGAAGGGCGGGTAACAGCTGGCAAGCAACGAGATCCCAGGACATGATTCAGTTTCAGGACATGTGGCAAGCCTGCAGAAGTGTAAGGCAAACTTAGTCAGCTTTAATAATAATACTGGAGTTGTCAGTCATTTAAGTACTCGTGCCACAAAATACAATATTTTTGTACTGAAAAATGTTTGTTCTCTAGGGTCCACAGCAATTTAATGTATTTTTGTAGCAAATCTTGCTTGGGAGACACATTATGAACTTACTGGAAAATAAATAAAAGTAAATCGATTGAAAATCATACACGGCGAGTTAAGTGGGGAGGACAATGGTTTCAGCTAACCATTGTGTCCCCGCATAAGATGAGTCATTGAATTATTATGATTGACTTTTATTACATGGAATCGCAATTTATTTTACTTAACAACAAGCAGCCAAAACGAAGCAAGCCTGGCCGAAAGCCGCCACGAAATTTTGAATGAAAAGTTATAAAGAAATTACGTTATTTATCATTCGCAGTGTTGTGTGTGCCGCAGTCGAAACGAAACGGAACGAAACGACAGAAACAGGACTCTCCCGGCAGCAGCCCAAACCGTTTCCGTTTCCGCTCATTTATTTGGCTGACTGTCAAACACACACACACACACACACACACCAACACGCATTCAAATATATACACACGCATTTATATTCGCAAGGGCCTCTGTTTGTAGTTTATGCACTGTTAAAAAGTTTTACGTGGCGGCAAGAGAAATTTAAATTTATTGTTTTGCGGTTTTATTGAACCACCCTTGCAACACCCTTACCCACACCCTTACCCGCCCTCTGGTAATCACACCTTAACTCCACCTGGGGGCCCCTGGCTCGCTTGGCTTAAAATTAGTTGCGGTTCAGATATCGATGGGCGTTTGATTTACTGCCGATGCGAGATTGAAACGGCTAATTGCTTTAAAATTGGGCGTGGCCGGAGTGCCACCAGGTAAATTAATGGCCCCCTAGAAGGTACTACTATCGGACTATCCAATTACAGTGAAAGCAGCTTGCTTTAAAACCTTTTGTGCTGTCAATTAAAAGATTATCAGCTTTGCTTTTACACACTTTCTACAAATCGTACTGGAAAATTCTCAAGTGATTATACCCTGTAATTTCAATAAATGAGTAAAACAAGTTACAAAACAACTTTAATATACCATAATTATAAATATGCGAAAACTTCGGACAATCTCGACTAAAGCACTTCCAGATGGGAACCTCAATGTCTTCTATTCCTATTCCTTTGCCTTGTGATATATTTTATGTCACTCACTTTTGACAACTTGACAGCATACCAAACATTAGAAATGGACACTACAGGAAACTTGAAAATTGAATGTAAGAAAAGCTGCTGGAAATCTGCTCTCCTATACAAACCTGCCATTATTACAAAACATCCTTGTGACTACCTTCGTTTATGGCATAGTAAAAATAATTAAAAATGTATTACAGTTTCGACCTCCCGTTGTTTTGTTTCAGGACATGCTGCAGTCCTGGGCAGCCAGGAGCTCGGCATGCAGCGACCACGACATTCCAATGTTAAACGGTAGTTTTTACGGCAGCCACCTCATCTGGAGCCGCCACTCAGCTATTATCCTTGAATTGCTGAGGGCACACAAAGCAACCTTTCGTTGTCAGGGCCAATGCCAGCAGCCAACGGCTTACAAAGTCTGGTATTCTTTAGGTTTAGCTCAGCTACCACCCTGAGGCGGATGGGGGTGCTGCTTTTGTTTTTCTAACTGCCGGGTGGATTACTCGACTACCTTGCCAACCCGAAGAGGTTGTGTTGTTGTCTATGCAGCTAAAGAGCACTGCGAAGTTTCGCTTTTCTTTGCTGTGTTTCTATCTGGCTCCATTGCTGGGCAATCGCTGGGATGTTTGGGTTGTCCTATGGCTGATGTTTGTGCCGTCGTTGTTGACATTTAGTTGACATACACAACACAGATCCCTGGCCATGCCCGTTCCCTCAGCCCGTCCGAGCTGTGCATTTCCGGCAACAGGCCATGTAATAGATCATCAGGCATCTTTTGTTTGCACATCGCCACTGAACTTTGCAGCTGGCTCTGCCACATCGCATCCTTGTCCAGTGTCCTCCGCCAGTGTAGCGTTGATTGCTCGTCGTCAGCTGCTTCGCTTTATTATTCCAAGTTAGAAGGACAGCCGGGTGGTTTGGTCCTTGCCCATCCAACTTCCGATTTCCACTGGTGTAAACAATTTTTGAAAGGTTATTTCTCTTGCAACAGCCGCGGTCTGCACTTTGTTCCGCTTTGCACTTCATTTGCCGTCAGCTTGTCCTTCGTCCTTGCAGCTATAAATATTGTTTACTCTGTTCGTCGTTACTGCAACGCCTGGCCAGCTATTTGTTATGTCATTCGACTGGAGCCGTTGACATTCATCCAGCCAGAGCGACAGCATCCAGTAAACACATATATATGGTCGAGACATGCTCCGATCAGTATTAAATTGCAGGAAGGGGGATTATAATTTGTAGCTGAGACTTACCCTCTGGGATTACTCACACATTGAAAAGATATTCTTGCCATTTAAATACTGGCAAATTATATTAGACTTGTCTTTGAGATTGAGGCAGACTTGCCCCATCAATTACATGCACTTGTAGTATGATTAAAGGAATGAACTGGACAATATTTAGAAGACCATTCATTACAATGAAGTAATGATCGAGACAGGTAAGGTAAAACTTAAATTGGGACACTAATTTCAGTATAATGGAAACTCCTTTTAAGAGATTAAGCCGGACTAGCTTTACCCGGGCTTACTTCGACATACATTTCAGTCAATTAGAAGTATAAATTTTAAATTGGCAATATAATTGATTTATTGCAATATCAAGATCTATCAAACTACTTTCGCCTACCACCGGGCGGAGGTCTGAAAGGTTTCCGTCGAGATTTCGAGTCCACGATGAGCACGGATTGGCGTTTGAGATAGTTGCGAGAGGGCACCTCGTTGTCGTCATCGGCTGTGGCCACTGCAAGTAGGAGATGCCAAAGGACACTAATTAGGTTCAATCATTGATTGCGCAATCCACTTACCCACTGCCGGCGCTTGTTCCGGCGAGGATGATGAAGTGCCTGCCGCCCGCTGTGCCCGGCCAGCAAACAGATTGTAGTAGCACATGGGCATTGGCTGTGGCTTCTCGCCCTCGAGCAACGATGGCGACTTGGGAGGCTCCAGTTGGTATACATCCTCCTCGTCTTCCTCTAGATCCAGCTTAGGAATTTCCAGTGGCGGCACGTCCTCTGATTTGCTAAGCTCTTGGCATCGTTTTATTTTCAACTTGAGTATCTGGGCGAAAGCAATGTAAAGTGGGTTTAAAGCCGTGCCAGTTAAGCTACTACTTACCTCAATCAAGTCCTCGTCCTGTGCCGTGTGGGCGAGAAAGTTGGGCAGCTCTGCGACGCTAATGTGCAGCTTGCGTTCTCTCATCTCAATGTTACTCTCGTCCACCTCCTGCACCTTGAATATCATCTCGCAAATACGCTCCTTGAGATATTTGAGCACCCCCATGGACTTGTCGGCGGCATCTGTATCCTTTTTGCGCTCCTGTTCCATGGAAGCTATGTTATTTTTGATTTGTTCGATGACCTCCTGGTTCCTATGGGTAATTAACTAATTAGTAGCTGTGCTGGTGCTGTGCCAAAACTACTACACTTACACTTCACTTTCCTTGACGTCGGAGAACTTGGAGGCTTCCAGCTCACTAGTCAGTGCCTCCCGTTCTGCCTCCAGGTTAGCCTTCTCGGCCTCGGCCGCCTTCCGTAAATAGGTGAGACGTGCAGCCGACTCCTTCTGAGCGCTAAAGCGCTCGAATACCTCAAAGGGCGAGGTAGCACCGGAAGCCTCCATCAGCTGCTTGAACAGGGACTCCATATCGCTCGTAACGCTCTCCAGCTGCGAAACCGGCTCCTCCTCGCCATTCTCCGTCTTGGCCGTGTGCTGGTCGCCCGAGCTGGAGCCCACGCTATCCTGATGCACCAGCGTCTTGGTCTCGGCGAACAATTTACGTCCAATGCGTTCCAGCTCCAACTTACGCGCCTCCACCTGCCTCCGAAAGTCCAGGGCCTGACGTTCGCGTGTCTTTTGCGAGACATTGGCCTGTTGCTCCTGCCGCTGCAGTATCACCTTTGCCGCATCCCGCATTTCAATAGCTTCATTGTGCACCTGCTGCAGCCGCTCGATCTCCGCCTTCTGTTCGCTGAGGGAATGCTCCAACTCGCGCAGACTACGCTCGAAACGCTCCGCATCCGTCATGAGCGAAGCCTCTATGGATCGGTACTTCTTGCGTATATGCTCCGCCTCCATCCACTGTACATTGGTGCGATGTATCTCGTTCTCCAGCTGACAAACAAGCTGCGGAAAATCCATTATTAGTATTGTATTTGTATTTTAATGTAACTATAGATGACCTTTCGATTGGAGTCCTCCTCGAGTGTCTCTGGTGGCTTCTCGCCGAGATTTTGACTCTGTGCCTCCTTGTTGGCCAGCAGCTCTCGGTATTTCTCCACCAGTCTGCTGAACTGCTGCTGTCGTGCCTTGAACCGATGCCGGAGCAGGTCCATCTGCTTGCGGCCCTCCGTGATCTTCAGATCAGTCAGGAAAATGGCATCATCGGCGTTCTTGGCTCCAATGGGATATGTGGCCTTGCCCACTATAATGGTGGGCGTGGCAGCCTGCTTTTTGCGCGGCTCGGCACTGGGCTCCTTGATGACCACAGGGCGCTGCAGTGGATTACGCAGGCGACTTACCTTGACTGTCAGCTCTTTGATATCCTTCTTCAGAGAACCGATGGTATCGCAGTTGATGCGGTTCTGTTTCTGCCATTCTGCGGCATTGGCCGTCTTTTGGCCCTCTGCGAAAACAAATGCCGCATTTTCACATCTATATATATTGTATTTCTGTAAATACTCACCTGCCAACAAAATACGCTTCTTAATCTCATTGATTTGTCTATTTAATTCACTTAATTTGTCAGATTCCATGGTTTGCGCTGCAATCGGCTTCCTAAGCTTTACATTTTACTTAATCCAGCCGGTTTGTTTAATCGATGCCTTTTCAAATTTGTTATGGTAACAATCATGGCTCTATTGTGACAACCTACTCTTGACCTTCGTAGCGACGGCTTTATTTTGTTGGTAGCAACACACAAACAGCTGATTATCAATAGACTTGTAAGCCAATATAAGAACCATTTCAGCTTACAGTTCCCTTTCTGAGCATGGGAACAGAAAATTATGAATGAGTTGCTAGAAGAGATTTAAGGAAGAGACTTAACAATTATAAGAGTGCCACAACAATAATCCTTGCGGAGAATTTTCCTGACTAAAAATTTATTAGCAAGTAACTGCCATCGCTATATCGACTTGGCTATTGATTCTGATTAAGAACATATGTACTTTGTGGGGTCGGAAACGTCTCCTTCAATGCGTTACAAATTACTTGCCAAAATTTTAATACCCTCTGGAAGGGTAGCTTAGGATGGAACACTAACGACGTTTTTTCTAAGCTACAAACAATTTTTATTTCCATTTTTTCTGTTCTTAACATCAAAACCCAAAACGTTAATCAGCTAACACAATTTTGACAACAAACAGTTGCTTCCGAAAGGAATAACACTTGATTACTAAATAACTAATACAATACAAACTATGCCAACTCCAAGCGCGAATTAGCCATGCAATTGGCCACGACGCTCATAAACTGGGCTGCTACATCCGAATCTCTAAAACGACAGGCCAAACGTTCCCGTATTCCCCCGGACAATTTGCATAATTATAGTAAGCCCAGAGGCAGCTGTTGTTGCTGTTGGACAAATATTTGATGCTCCATTTACCATCTAGACGCATATGCAAGAGCAAGTTGGCTGTGATCCTATCCCAGAGGAGCATATAACTGTTTCCAGAATTTAACTCTTTCCAAATCTCCAGCTGCCCTTCGCCTAAATAATTCATATTCAATGGATAGTTCTTCATATGTTATGTAGATTCACTTACCTTTATTCTTCCATAGCTTTAAATTATCAAAAGTGAAAAGCTTAGCGGGCTTGCGAAATAATTGTACTCCGGTTTTCTGAATATCTTTTGGATTGGGTACATCATGGATCTTCAGTGTGTATCCTTTGGGCTCAATTGGCAATTTCATCTGGCCTTTTACAGGTGCCAAACTATGAAAGTTGGACGCATTTTCCTCCAGTGCTGGAGGATGAACTTCGGCGGATAACTGGTGCTCCTCTGCTAGTCTATCGTCTGAATGAATAATATCCTCGACTTCCTGCAATACTTGCTCATTGACCAGAATATTAGAGTTTAATATACTTTGATCCGTTATTGAATCAGTTATTGTCTGCTTTCCGTCCGATGGATTCCCTTCCTCAACCACCTCAGAGCTTTCAGACAACAGTAGGTTTTCCAGACTATCGGAGTATGATATACTTTGGTCAGTAAGAGAATCACTTTCTTCATTCTTGGTTTTAATAATGAAGTTAGACAGTTCTGAAATGGTTTCTGGAAAGCACAGAATGGTTGCAATGAAAATTGTCTGTATCTCAAAACCTACCAGTTAAGGTAAGGACCTTAATACAGCTCATCAAAAGACTACTTTTGATATACGTCTCCGGCGCTTTGTTTTTGTTTGTATCGACGTAGAAATTTTTCATGCTAGATATCCAAGGATATCTATTCTTCAGAAGACCACTAAGTATTCCAGTAGTAAACTGTACTTCTGGCAGTGGTACTATATCGTTGAATACATTTTCTGGTATAAAGTACGATCCACTGTCCTTCTGTACATCAGCATCAGCATTAAGAAATTCCAATTGCTCCTTCGCATTAGGACTTGAGTCCAACTGAAAGGACAACAATTCCGAAAAGCCAATTTGCTCTGGCAACTTCTTTAGCTTGTTGATGGGCTCCACAAAGGTATTCAGCGGAGTGGAGGGTAGTGAAAAGTCCATTTCGAATTCCTCTGAAGGCGTTGCAAAGTTCTGTTCCAAGGATTTTTTTAAACTGCTGTCCAACTCGAACGGGGGGACATGGGTAACAGGTCCAAGATTTAGCACTGGTTCTTTAGTTTCAATATCAATCAGACATTGATTGATGACATCTTGACTGGTTGTAGGGAGCTTGGTATCTTCCAACATTATGGAAAATATATAAATTGACCGTAATTTAAAAATCTGTTTGTTTATGTTTCTTTATTATTGAATGACTACTTGATTTAAAACTAAGCTACATGACTGAAAATAATGTAATTTTCTCCGCATTTTCTGTAGAAAATGGCAGGGCTAGCTTTAATCTAAGGCTGCCTAAGGCTGTCTACAAACTGATTATTTTTTGGATTCCAAGGCACGCGTCTGTTTTCTATCGTCTGCTTAACATTTCTTCCGATTGGCATCATACGCCCTGAAAACTTGGCTTACTGTGGTCTGCGTAGCGGAAACTATTCCGGCGGGCAATGCGGCCACTGCGTCTAATTACAATTTGCGCATTGCTCAACGGAGCGTATACGCAATCATAGGTAGCAAGTCGGAGACAGAGAACGTGGCCTGCGAATCAAATTACATTGACAACAAGTTTTTCTTTGGTTTTACAATAGACCCAGAACCCAGAGCACAGCAAAAAACAAAATAGCCGGAAGGCAGAACAAAACGAAACCAGAGAACTGAGATTTTTTGTTCCACCTCATGGCCAAAATAATTTGGATGTATTGAAATAGAGGCCCGCAGGCAAATATAAATACACGTGGGGGCAAATAGCGAAACTTAAATCAAAAATATGCATAAAATGTAAAGAAAATGTATACGAAATGCTAACAAATAAGTAAATAAAATGGGAATGCAAAACAAAGCGAACAAAATTTCGGTTTCAAAGTGAAAACAATAAAAATTTGCGCACCATTAAATCTGCACAGTGGTTCGAGTACCACAAAAATGGCATTTCCGTTTCCGCTTCGCTGTGCCAATCTATTTAAGTGTCTGTGTGTGTGTGTGTGTGTGTGCCCTTCGCATTGGCTTTCTGATTTCTGTGTATACCTTAGCTTACGATTCATTTTATTACGCGCCCTCTGCACCCCCCCGGCCACAAGCTTATGCGTTTTCAGCTGCCAACACTTTTGTTTTCCCTGCTCTATTCCCGGCTTTGGCGCTCCGCGTTCGCTAATATTTTGTTGATACTTTAGCATATGTGGGGCCAAAGCCAAAACATGTCAAAGTATGATTCCAAAAAAGTCGCAATTGATTTATGTGTTTGTTTGGGTATAATCGAAAATCTTCTAAAATATTGCTGACATTGTATTTGCCATTCAGCTCAACAGTTTAGCAAGAATTGGTAGAAAAAAAGATCCAACCAAGCTATCCTTAAAGTTGGCATTGTTGTAATGAATACTGAGTATGAGTATGAACAGTGCCCTTTTTGGCCAATTCATAAATTGTGCGCAGCTCCTTAAGACGCATCCTTCGCGTCACATCAACGAAATGAGCCGCACATTGAAATTAATTAATATTAAGCCGCATGAGAAGCTGCACATGTGGCAACTTGTGTCTGCTGCCAATAACGACGACTTAACCGCAAATAATGGGGAAATTAGTAACGCGAAAAACCAAGGAACCAAGCAGGCAGCGCCAAAAGTACAAAGTCAAGCGGCAAGGAATGAAAAATCTACCACAAATTAATTACATTTTGTAATTTAGAGATGAACGCCGTCAGCGCTGCTGTGTGTTGTGCGTGTGTGTGTGTTGTGTGTGAGTGTGTGTGCTATGTTTGCTATGTCGCTGCTGGCGCTCTTTCTGATTATGCTGAGGTTGTGACACTTTGTCCTCGTCAGCAGAGTCAGGTTCACTGACCTCCTGCTCTGACATTTGCTCGTCAGGCACAGCAGAGACGACCAGCCCATATGCTACACCCACACACACAGACTCACACACACACCCACACTCGTACACACACTCATGCCTGTTTACGCTGTGCATTGGTGTGTGCTTGTATGTCCTGCAGGCAGCACCTGTTTCCACCTCCGCCTCCTGACAGCTGGTTGAACATGTTCAACGTTGGCGCACGCAGCGCAGCGCAAAATTATTCTAATTAGAGCGCCCACCCCGCACCCCGCAACTCGCACCACGCTGCAGCGCATTCAAAGGATTTTTTTTGCTACTCGTTTGTCTTTTTATATCCTGAATATTTTAGTTTGCACTCATCAAGACATTCCTTTCAAAACGAAACTGTGAATAAATAGTTACCTGAATGGAGCTAATCGCGTAAGCAGCTCATTGAGGACTTTATAAAAACTAAGATGATTATAAAGGATTCGTTTTGTGTTGTTACTTTGTCAATTTTAATCAATATTGCGTAAAGGCTCTCAATTAGCAAATTAGCTAGCCTAAAAGTGAATTAAATTGTACTTTGTGCTAATTAAATTAAACTCTTATTTCTAATTTGTCCTGTGTTTGGTCAAAGCTTAACTAGATTTTAAGACAAAATTTAATAAAAATCATATTTATAACTATATTGTAGATACACAAGATGTATACAAAAGCAACATTCCTTATAAGACAAAAATTCTTTTATAATACCCGTACTTGCCTGCAGAGATATTTTACGGCTTTTCTCTACGACTCATTTGCTGCATGCCCCAACAATCAAGTCACGCTTCACGTGCAGCGTTGTGGCGGCTGCAACTTTGAGGAGGCAAAATGTGCTTAATAGTTTAACGCTTCGTGTGCCACTTGTGCTGGTCTGAGTAAGTACACACTTGCAAATATACGTATATATCTTACATATACCTTTATCTTGAGCATATCATTGCCAGCACCTGGCCTGGCGTTAGCGTAATTCACTTTGCCCCAACACGCTCACCACACATTGAAAATGCCGCCTGCTGCTCCTGCTGCTGATGTTGATAATGATGATGATGGCGAGATGGCGACAAGGATGACGCTGCAGGCTGCCATCATTCCAGAAAGCAGAGCTAGATGTCAAGCCGATGCCCGACGCCTTCTACATTCTACGTCAGATTCAAATGTTGTTTTCTGCATGTGTACCGCTTTGATACAGCTGCCTGGGCGCACCCCGCCCTCCCCCCTAACCTGTCATGTGCTGAATTAGGGGCAGGACTGTTCTTGCAACAGCTCAGCTCAGCCGCTGCTCTTTCCATTGCACGTGTCGCATGATGTATGACATTTTTGCGCCTCATAAACAGCCACGTTCACCGGGCTGGTAATCAGGTGCCCACAAGGCAGCTCCCTCCACGTGCCGCATTTTGTTGCCCATTTGTTTCTGTGCAACCGCCAAGCTTTCACAGGACCAGCACCGATTGTTAGTAGTAGCTAACATCAGGACGAGGGACGCTACGAATAACGCGGGGGCATGATTGGGGCTGCAGTTGGGCGCGTCTCGTGTTTTTTTCGTGACACGAAGTCGCGAAACTATATAGATCTTTGCCACATAATATTATAAACGTAATTCGCTTACATCAACACGTCTCATTACATTAACATTTATTTACATAAATAATCATGTATTTCTTCAAGGGTTTTTGTAAACAATTTTTCCCAACCCTTTCATGTCTTTAATAGCTATAATTTTGATTAGATGAAAGATCTATATACTTAAGCAGAAAGGGCTATGCAGTCTAAACTTCTCATTTTATTTAAAATTAGGACACACACAAATACACATAATTATTTTATTGTGAATAAGTGAAATTAAATGAATATCATGTATTTAATTATCTCGTATATTGTACTCTTTCTCTATATGGATTTGCTTATACTGTTTTACACTCTAAAAAATAGTCTTAATTTAATACATATAACAAAAAAGTATTAAAATGAAACCTCTACAGTGAGAGAGACAACAAAGATGGCGAAATAAGAAGAGTAATTCTAACGTTTTATACCAGAAAAGAATTAACAACATTCTGGGAAGTTACAAAATTGAACTGGCATGTTTTGAAGTATACCTGTTTTGGTTTATTGTTTAACCAAAATGCTTAAAATGATAGGAACCAGCGTTTTACACCAAAAAAAAGAGAAACGTTTGTGGAAAGATTAAAATTTAAGCTTTTATTTTTTAGAGTGTAGAAATAATGCTTGCATTCTAGTTCTCAGAATATAGGATAATTTACTTTTATTAACCACTGAGTATATGTGTTTTCATATATTATGTTTGAAATCCTAGATTGAACTAACTTCAGCGTCAATTTACTTTACCTTTATGTATATGTATCACCCCATGATCATATTTTTACTCCCTGTACCCATAAAATGGGTAAAAAGAGGGTATTACATCTGTGCAAATGTATGTAACAGGCAGAAGGAGACATCTCCGACCCTATAAAGTATATATATTCTTGATCAGTATCAAAAGAGATTTCGATTTGGCCATGTCCGTCTGTCTGTCCGTCTGTCCATCTGTCCGTCTGTCCGTATGAACGCGTCGATCTCAGCAACTACAAGAGCTAGAGCCACCAAATTTGAAATGTAGGTTCCTGTATACCATACGCAGATCAAGTTTGTTTCATATTTCAGATATCTCCCCCGTTCCCCCGCAAATCGATTAAAACCGTTTTACAGTAACAATTTTCAAGATATAGCTTTAAGATTTGGCATGTACAATACTTTAGTCTCTCTTAATCTACTGTTCAAATTTCAAGTCGATAGGACGAAAGAAGTTTCAGTGATGCAGCGAGAGGGGGAAGAAGAAGCACAGCCACCAATTAAATTGCCTCGCTTGCGCTGTCGCTATTGCCGCCTGTGTGCGTGCGTCTTTGTGTATGTGTAAGTGGACGTAGATGTGATTGAATGTTTTAGACCTGGGTACAGGAGTTTCGTAGTCGGGTATACTCGACTATAGCATTCTTACTTGTTTGAATAAAATATATAAAAACATTTTTTTAGCAAAAAAAGATTACTTATTGCTATGGCATTGCCATCTATACTCAAACTCTGTATCTTTAACATGTGGCATCTCTGCGGTTGATATTGTGAATTTCAACGAACCGCATAAAACTGGGCATTTACGAATTTTCAAATTGAAGAGAACATAAACTGCATAAATAAATAAATAATAAATAAATCAAATATTTGATTGCTTACTAAAGCAAAAATATTCAAATATATGTTCACAATTGTGGAAAACATTTCAAAAAAATAAATGGAAGAGCACACCTTTTTTAAAAAGTTCGTTCGTGCCGCATCGTGTTGTTTGTCTCCTCCTAAATAAAAACGCACATCTCTAGAGGGGGGTTCCCTTGGTTGCTCGGCGTCGCGTCGATGGGTGGGGTGGGCTGGGTCTGGCTGTTTATTTGCCTTAACGAAATTGGCACCACCGGCAACTGACGACTGGCGACTGGCGACGCCATGTTGACAATTTGCGTATTTGCGTTGACTGTAAACTGACTTATTTGCGTCAGCGGTGCAATTTAAATGTGGCAACAGTTGCTTGACCCCGCGGACTGCGCCTTAATCGAAGCAACATTAAACGGCCAATTGGTTTGGCCTTTGAGAGAAGGAAATCGCAACTTCTGAAAGTTCTTAAATTCGAGTTTATAATTGAATGTTATTAGCGTGAATAAATAATCTGCTTAAATGGGCGGAGTTCATTTCTTGAAATTAGAATAAGCTGGCAATGAATAATTATAGCATATTATTAAAAATTATGAGCGCAACTCGACATTAATTTAAAAGTTATTTTGAGGCAGCTTAAGGCGATATATTTATGTCATAACTTGTTGTGTATATTTAACTTATTTGTATTAATTAAGCCGCCTAATTATAAGAAGATTTTGATTTATAAATAGGACTACAGCTAATGCGACATCTGACTAAAAGTTTACTGAAGTAAGTTGTTGAACCCGATTACTTTTCTAAGGCTCAGTGGACAGCACTTTTGGGTTTCTATAGATTCCATCAACGTTGCCAAAATCTCATTAAAAAGCCATCTCAATTTGATTTGCATAAATCGAAGTCGTTGCAAATGCTGGAAACTAGAGCCACGGGCAGGAGACAGATGCCAAGGATATCATTGAAAATCGATTGCAAACCAATTAGGATGTGATTTTCAAAATATATCAAGCGAACCAGTTGACTATGTATGTCCATGTAACGACTCAACAAAAATGACTAAAATGATCAACTCTTGGCATGGACAGACAGTTTTTCCACTGGTTTGCGTTGTCCATTTGAACAAGGACAGCCCCAGGGGAAAGACGTATTGAAGTTGATGTGGAGGCCATCGGGATTATGACACTTTTTACGCTCTGTTGCTCGCATGCTATTCAACTTTTGCTTTCATTGAGTGAAATAAAAAATGCAATTAAAATGCGCACACCGACAACATTCAGAGTCCAGTGCCAAAAAAATATCGAAACAATAACAAAATCACAAAAAAAGAAGAATAATAAACCAACCAAAAATGTGAAAAATCAGCATAACAAAGTGGACAAAACTATGAAAACGCATTTGTTGCAATGTCTCTTTTCACTTAAGGGAGTTTTATACTGCCTACCTGACCAAAAGGGTATACAAGATTTATGCAATTCGAATTGGAGAACTAATGTTTAGATATATTCTACAGCACCAATCGTGGGACAGGACTTCATAAAATTTGTTTTTCTATGGCTCTTTTGTAAAGTATATAATAATATATTTATTTTTGAATTCTGCTCTTGATGTAGGGTATACCCGCTATCCTCTCTGCCGCGCATGTCTCTGTTTTGATACCCCAAATGGACCTGGCGAGAGTCCAGCGTGTCCTTGTTTAGGTCCCGCGGCGAACACAGAACACGACACAGAACAAAGGAACTATAATTTCGGCTGTTGAAAAAGAGACTGCAATGAACAACATTCCGGAAAAAATAGTATACTCGAATACGCAATGGCATTCATGTTCCAGAACATGCCGCTGAAAAGGATTTAATCCTTGCGAAATATAAACAATTGTGTTCAAATTAAAGCAAAATGCTTTAAGTACAAGTTTATAAAAGATAAATTGCGTCTTAATGTCTTGATACCCTCTCGAAATATGTAATGGGACAAGCAGACATTTCCGACCCAACAAAGTATATATATTCTGAGTCAGCATGAATAGCCGAGTCCATATAGCGATGTCCGTCTGTCCGTCTGTTTCTATGCGAACTAGTCTCTCAGTTGTAAAGCTATCGTAATTAAAATTGGCACAGACCCTTCTTTTTACTGCAGGCAGTACATATGTGCGTCGGAACCGGCCGGATCGGACCATAGGACCATAGGAATGATCGGTCGAAAACTATGTTTTCGTATGAAATACTTTGTTTATTAAGGTATCCTTACCAAACTTTGCCAAACAGAGTCTCTAGAGAGTTTATACAATCTGACTAAATTTGGTCAAAATCGGAACACTATATCAGCATATCAAACCTTTTGTTTATACAAATATTTCATCCAAACTAAGTGAGAGTTTTATAATCCTTCAAATAGTTTCCTATAATCAGACAAGTTTTGTATAAAAAACATTGCTGCTAGGGTATATAGCCTCGGCACCCGCAGATAGCCGTTCTTTCTTGTTATTGTTAAGACTGACTGTTAAGACATATAAGCCATAAATATCTCAAAATGCGAAGAAGATATATTTCTTAGATCTTATTAAACCGAGCCAGACTACCAACTAAAAGCCAAATGCGAGCGTATACTTGGAAAGGTATTAAGTTATTAGCAGGCGAGTAGGAAACCTGTGTTCGCAATTGGACACCCCGCAAATTTGAAATATTTAACCCACGCAAATAACGCCAATAACAATGGGTCGAAATAAATTCATTTGTCGTGATGCCTCGCTATTGAAACAGCAGGCTTCCGCCCCTGTTAGGGAAACTGAAGCTCATCTGTGGCGCCCCATGCAAATAAAATGCAAAGCCGAATTTACGGCGCCTGCTTTTCAATTGGCGGGGGAGGGCAGGAATACGGCCGGGGGGAACGGGACTCTCAGCTTGGGCGGCAGCAAGCCAGGTGCGGGGGGAGTGCGGCAGTGTGTGGGTACGTTTTATGGCGGATTTTCGACGAAATATAAAAATAAAATTGGATTTTAGCGTAAAATGTAGAATGCCGTAAATATTTTTCAATTCAGTTGCTCGGTTGGTTGGTCGCTCGGTCGAGCGTACAGGGAGCATATGTATGAAGGATGATTTCCCCAGGGCGCAGGGCTGCGGTTGCCGGGACACTGTCGAAAGTATTGGGAATCGCGTGCAAATGATTTGCCAGAATCAACTCCTCGACACGCAAATAAAGCACCCCAGCACCACCAGCAGCCCAAATGAAAACCACTGTGGAGCAACATGTGCCAACTGCGGTGTTATTCAAATGCCCAGCGAGGCAATTTTCAGAGGGCTTCGTCCTTGCCCGGGGTGCTGCAGGCGTTGCTAACCCTTTTATATGCCTTTTTGGACCATTTCTGTCGCTCGACCGAACTTGGCTAAATCCTCCCAAAACTCATTTGCTTTGATGGCGTCAAATTGATTTGCTTACTTATTCGTTTCTTGCAAGTTAAATGCCGACAAACTTGCCACCTCCTTCCCCTTTATTGCTGTTTTCGACTTTTCCCTTTTTGGCGCTATATATTGTATGTATGTAAAATGTCTTCATTAACTTTTCTGTGCACGTTCCCTTACAAATATTGTAAATAGGAGCGTCTGAATTGTAAATTCTAAGAAATTAAAGCTATTGATTTGTTGAATTTTATTCTCATGTTATGTTATAAATCACAAATAACTCATTTATCTATATATAAAAGAGTTCCTTCTGACTAACAATCACCGCACAGCCAAACCCGTAAGAGCCAGGATGCTGAAATTGTCTACGACGAAAATTCATCCCACAAGCCTGGAAATTCGGAGAAATCTGTTGTATTACATTTTTGGTTTATCGACCAAATGTTTTCAAACTCATTTTCAAAGAACTTCATCTTTAAAGTCTGGAATGCAGCTTTTTTGTTTTCATGCGAATGTCTTCATACTAATTTCCAAAGCGATCTCGACACTTCATAAATTGAGGGTATACACCAACATGTGTAGTACACATTGTGTACCAAGTTTGATTGCTCTAGCTTCAAGGGTGTGGAAAAAAATTGCGTTCATACGGACATACGGACAGACGGACATTTCGCAAACCCAATATATTCTTTTTCCCTTCTGAAACAGAGTATAATAATTTAATGGAGTGCTAACCGATTTTGGAAAATGCTATCGCCACGGGAAATGGTCAAATGAGTGAAGTTTATTTATATCAGCTTCAAAGTCGTAAACATAGCCGTGCCCACAAAATCATTAAGGATGTGACTCAATTATTAAGGAAAGTCTACTACACGGGCGGGAATATTGTGATGACGAAAGTAGAAAAATTCAAAATAAAGCATTTAACTCTAATTATATCGCCAGGCAAGGCTGGGCTGTTTCCAGATAGTTTAAGTTAAAGATAACACTCGCGATAAAATATAATTATTCATATCTTATGTGATTTCTTTTTCTTTCGAAAAGCGACAATAGTTTTGAAAAGTTACGGGGTAGAGAATTACGAAAGCAATACCGACATTTAATTATGAATCTTATAAAATATCAATTTTCTTATAAATTGAATAAAGTGTTTTCTCTTGACTGAAGCATTTGATTATACTCAATTTGACTCTCCAATACTTAATCCAGTTCAACATTAGCTTTAAAATGTATGTTTATTTGTGAACTCAATTGAGTGCTTTAGTTATTTAACCTATGAATTTAATTTAAAATTTTTTTATTTATCTAATTTAGCATCTTACCAGTGTAATTTCATATAAAATATGAAATTATTGAAAATATGAATCATGTGCTATCTCTCGCCTGAAGCATTTTATTAGATTTTATTTGACTTTCCAATGTTTAATCCAGCTCAACATTATCCTTAAATATATGTTTATTTGTGTACTTAATTGAATGCTTTTGACTCAAATGTCAATACACTAAATTAAAAATGTGAATAGCAAATATGTCAATATTGTTAAAACTAAATTAGCTTTGTTCATGTGGACTAAAAGGGCTGTGGCCCACCTCGCCAACCAACAGCCGATCAATGCGTGTTCGTGATCGGTGGAAGATTATGCAGAGGTCTCTCAACCGCTGGCACAATGTCGCTTTCAGTAAAAGGTTCCTGCTTTATACGAACCTGGGCATATCCATTTCCTTAAGCATGCTAGGTGACACTCTGGAACAGTCCTACGAGCGGTTTACGGGCCAGATCGTTGGCTGGAATCGCACACGTACAGCTCGAATGGGCATCTCTGGCTTCACGGTTGGCGTTGTCTGCCACTACTGGTACCAGTACCTGGACTACCTCTATCCCAAGCGGACCATTAGGACGGTGGTGCGCAAAATACTGATGGATCAATTCATTTGCTCACCATTTTATATCAGTGTTTTTTTTCTCACGATGGGCCTGTTGGAGGACAAGAGCTGGTTGGAGGTTAGGGATGAGATCGAGGATAAGGCTGTCACGCTCTACAAGGCCGAATGGACTGTTTGGCCCGCTGCACAGTTTATAAATTTTTTCTTAGTTGCCCCAAAATACCGTGTATTCTACGACAATATCATAAGTCTGGGATATGACGTGTATACATCCAGAGTAAAGTACAGACAGAAACCAGAGGAATCCAAGAAGATATCCAACAGAACTGCAATGCATTTATATAACATGTGTAGCTCTAGGATAAAGTGCAGAAAGTAAACAGAAGGATCCAAACCGATATTTAACATTCATATAAAGGATGTAGAGTTCTAGGATGAAATATAAAGAGTAAACTCTTAGAGCTATAAAAGTTTGTAATAAACAGAATATCTCAACGAAGAATGATTAAAATAAAATATACAATTTTTAGTATAAGTCTTGAAAGTCTCCTTTAATTATTGCTGCTTATACCTTCGGAGGGGGTTTTATAATTTTTTCATTCGCACAACGATGTCCAGGGAAGTAATCTTGGCTACAATCCCTTTGTGTCTAGTCAAAGCTAGGGAATCTAATCTTCAGGACTTTATATTGGTAACATTTATTTGTTGATATCAAATACCTTTACTGTGACTTGAAAGTTAATGTTTTGAAAACCACATAAAGGGCAAAGCTTTTAGATATATCCACGCACTTCAAAGGAAATCAAGCTGCCGAACGGAGGTCAGTACAAGCTGAATTCCAAAACATATTTGGTGTAAACTTTCAATACAAGGATGATATGATTATACTCCCTTGAAGCACAAAGCGGCAGGACATCTGAGAAGTTGTCGGCTTGACGGGTTGACGAATCGCTCCAGAGTGTTGTGTGTGGAAATGTATTAAGGTCTTTGGCGTGACCTTTGTCGGCTCATTAAAGATTAACGTTTTGACAGTTAAATAAATGTGAGCTGTCGTTCAGCATTCCTAGCTTGGAGTATATTGGTTGTGTGACTTTACGCTAACGGGACTTAAAGATGCGGAAAGTTGCTTAAAATTACTTGGAATTCAATATTTGTATCAGTATTCGATCAAAACCTGAAGTTTTGAAGACTTGTGTCTTTCTAGAGCTTCGCTGCGTTGCCTTCCCTAACAGAATCTCGGAGTTTGTTACATTATTCGCAAAGCCCAAGAGACATTTCTGTACCTATACTGTGACAGCTGTTTGGATACAGGACATTGTGTAGTGCTGTGACGGCTGTTAAAGAGCAGATAGGATGAATGCCATCGAACACTTGAGAGACACTCGAGCTGTAGGCACTCGACGATGAATTGTGTCAAGCATACAAAACAAAACAAAACAAAACAAAACACAACAGAGCAGCATACAAAAATGTAAAAACAGTCTGGTGACAAAATTGATGTCAAGACGACCCAGTGTCGGCCATGGCAAGAGCTCCTCCTGGCCTGCAGGCCGAGCGGGCTTCACGGCCAGCGCGAGTTCACACCCACAACCACACACGTCGACTAATCCAATTTAAATCTCTTAACATGATTTGCCGCTTTCTTTTCATTTTGCTGGATTTTATGCCATTATCCTTTTTGGCTGTCCTGTCCTTCAACCGAATTGCCAAGCAAAACACGACGCGTCGCCGTTATCGTCCGGCAGGCAAGTTGACTTCCTGTCCTGCCTTTTATCTGCCTTAAGTTGGCTGCATGCGCGCAAGGACACTGAAGAGTTGCCCAAAAGGGTTCATCTATTTGGTTTAGTCGTCGCTCTGCTTGCCTTGCTGACTCTATCTGTATTTTGTGATTTAATTTAAAAGCTCACCAGACACGCAAACGGCCAAGAGTTTTTGTGCATGCAGAGTTGACAGGACGTGGCTCAGTTGTGCGGGGCTAGGACCTTAATGTGTATGTGGTTAATGCCGCTTAAATGAGAAAACGTGTCGGTGGCTGTGTTTACCTTATTATACATTTAAATCAGTCAAAGCGCCATTAGGTCCAGCTGCTGTTAAGGACTCGCTTGATGCAAATGAGTTGGAGCCAAGTGAAAATAGCCAAAATGCCTTAAAGGTCATCAAGTCTCTAATCAAAAGGTTTAAGATTTGAGGGCCAAATTAAAGCCACTTATTAAGGGACCCACTTACTGGGCGTCATATCTCACAGTTGAATAATAGTAAAATTAATTTTATTGCGTACAATAAGAAATTGAATTTCACTTGCCAACTCTTCTTCTTCCATCATTTATCATTCACCATTCGCGCTCTCAAGCCAGCTATACGGATTAAGAATTTATGAAGTGTATAAATATTTGTATACCCTTGCAGAGGGTATTACAATATAATTTTGTCATGAAATGTGTAACGCATTGAAGTACCCCACAAAGTATACATATTCTGAATCAGAATAGTCAATAGTCGAGTCTATAGAGCGATGTCCGTCTGTCCTTCTGATTCTATGCAAACTAGTCTCTCAGTAAAGCTATCGTGAAGAAACTTGGTACTGATCCTTCTTTTTGCTGCAGGCAGTACATATGTCGGAACCGGCCGGATCAGATTACATATAGCTGCCATTGTAATGATCGAACGAAAACTAAGTTTTTGTATGAAAAACTTTTTTGTTTATAGATATATCCTCACCAAACTCAATCAAACTTAGAACCTGGACAGTTTATACAATCTGACCAAAAGTGGTCTAAGTCGAACAACTATATCATATAGTTGCAATAGAAACAATCGGGTGAAAAATGAGTTTTTGTATGAAAAACTTTTTGTTTGTACAAATATTACATCCAAACTCAGCGATTGAGAGTTTTATTGTACTTTATATAGTTTCCTATAATTTTATCAAAATCGGATCTCATTATTTAATAGCTCCTATAGGAACAATCAGACGAATAATTGCGTTTGTATTTGCGTTATAATAAACATTGCTACAAGGGTATAAAGCTTATACAACAAGTTTAGTTAGTTTTGCAAATATATTACTATGAACATCCCAAGACCTATTAGATATTGAGCCTTAGTAAGTAATATTCCATTAGTGTTCTTTTGCATTTCAAATTTAGGTTTATTTGATGTTGGTTCTTAGAAAGCAAACAATTGTTCCACAATTCTTAGGTTTGTTAGCCCTGCAGTTATGCCAATTTGTTGCTTTTTCCGCTCGTTTACATTAACGATCTAAATTATGCACACTTGCCGACCAAATCAAGCTGTCAAGGACACAGAGTACAGGACACATGTGCATCTGATGAACCATCTGTTGGCAGTATTTTGCGTTTTAATTGACGCTTGAAGCCATCAAAGAGAAATGTCAAAAATGTTTTCTTACGAAATTACGGCAAAAGTCGTTCAGCAACTGCTTTTAGCCACCTGCCGGCTGCTCAGTTAGAGCTGTATCTGTATCTTTACTGCACTTGTATCTGTATCTATAACTATATGTGATGTGGTGCTGTGCTGTCACTGGCCCGCAGTTATAATTATATTTACGACCATTAAATGTATTACGTTGGTAAGTCCTTCATAATTAAGCAACGTATTCATGAGCAGCTTGGATTGTGTCTCTGTTTTGGTTGTAATAACTGGAGGACAATGTGGCAAAGACAACCTGCTCTCTGTCTATCAGGTACCATGTGCCGAATCCTTCGCCAAACTTGTGTTTACTTAATTAGCCATAAATAAGTCAGGCTGCACGCGTTTTTAATGGCTTGTTTGTGCAAAGCGTGGCGCCAACTTTGTTCCGCTCGGCCCCCATCCTAAGGACCATCTCTTAGCCAACTTAATCGAGTTTAATTTATTAATCTTGCTGCCCACGTGCCTAATGCCAGCCAATTTGTCAGTCGGAGTGGCTCAATAGGTTATGGCCAGTATTATTGTCTCAGAGCAGCAAGGATTGAAGGCGTTTAACGTACAGCAATAATCATCCATATGGCAACCAGGACTTGAGGTTGTGCTTAGTACATAATTAATTATTACACTAGAGTGTCCAGGCACGCATGGAACATTTAATCGAGCTTGTTTGTTGCCTTAGAATAAATTATTCCACAGTTTTCCCACGCTGACAGCGCATATTTTTCAGGAAAACGCCTCAGCTTCATGCCGTCCAGTCTGCAGGACTCGAAATTATGCACGCTTTCTGCCCCTTTTGGCCGCCCAACCGGTTTTTAAACTGTTTGCGTGGTTAACCAGCCGTTAAATGATGGTAACATCAAAATGTATCCAACAGTTTTTATGCTGCATACTTTTGGGGCAAACTTTAGTTGGGTTGTCGGATGATTCAAAACTTTTAATTGCTCGCCAGCCGGAAAATTGAATGTGCATTAAAGTGCGCTTCTAGTGGAATCACCAATCACGTTCAAATACCCGAAATCAGTGAACGACGACTCTTAAATCCGTTTCACACATTTAAGCAAAATACTTACCTTCAATACGGCGTAAACATTGCCGCCGCTGGGATATGAAAAAGCACTAAAACCGGCGGCAACAATGCCAAAAACAGTAGAAGCAACAACAACAGCAACAACAACAATACGGTGAACAATCGAAATGAGAGCAACAAATTTTAACGAGCACCACAAAACCCCAACACGCTGCTTTTTAAGCCGCTTTCCCATTTTCCCATTTCCCAACCCGGCAGTGCCTTCTCCTCCGCGCTTTTGTAATTACAAAAAGTCGAGTTGGGCGCATTACTTGACAAATGGCACGGCGGACGGTGGCACGGCGGCACGGCGTTGTCTGGCCGTGGATGAGACAGGGGGAAACCGGAACGGAACGGAAGGCCGTGTAGGAGGCCGCACACTGCGAGCGAGCCGGTTAACCAGGATAATAGAATGAAACAAATGTAAACGAAGCTGGAGACGGCAGGGGAGACAAAAGGAGGCTCAGGAGGCGCAGGAGACCGAGGCCCAGTGACGATGGCACTGCCAGCGGTTACGGCGGCAATTGTACACAGAAAAGAACAAACTGTATAAAAAAGTTCTTGCTGATATCTGCAGAAGACATTTCCCACTGTGCCTTTTGCCTTTGTCTTACCCAAATGGAACGCAACGCCGCGGGAACCTGTTCTTGGTTCCTTAGAACCAAAAGAAATTCCGGCTGCATAAAACGGACAGCAACAGTTTTTTAATACTCATACTACGAGTAGTTCAAAGCGTCTATTTTCAAGCTGACTTCGGCACAATTCAAGGTTTTTCCAGGCTCTGAATTTGTCATTGTCTGATATATGTATGTAGTGTATTTATAAACAAGTAAGAATGCTATAGTCGAGTATACCCGACTACGAAACTCCCTGTACCCAGGTCTAAAACATCCAATCACATCTACGTCCACTTACACATACATACACACATACACAAAGACGCACACACACAGGCGGCAAAAGCGACAGCGCAAGCGAGGCAATTTAATTGGTGGCTGTGCTTCTTCTTCCCCCTCTCGCTGCATCACTGAATCTTCTTTCGTGAATAACTTCCGTGTTTATTATCCGATCGACTTGAAATTTGGACAGTAGATTAAGAGAGACTAAAGTATTGTACATGCCAAATCTAAAAGCTATATCTTGAAAATTGTTACTGTAAAACGGTTTTAATCGATTTGCGGGGGAACGGGGGAGATATCTGAAATATGAAACAAACTTGATCTGCGTATGGTATACAGGAACCTACATTTCAAATTTGGTGTCTCTAGCTCTTGTAGTTGCTGAGATCGACGCGTTCATACGGACAGACGGACAGACAGACGGACAGACGGACAGACAGACGGACATGGCCAAATCGAAATCTCTTTTGATACTGATCAAGAATATTATACTTTATAGGGTCGGAGATGTCTCCTTCTGTCTGTTACATACATTTGCACAGATGTAATACCCCCTTTTTACCCATTTTATGGGTACAGGGAGTAAAAACGGAAAAAATTACAAAGCATTTAGGCGGTCATATAAATTCATCCCTATCATAAATATGAAACAAAGAATTTAATTTGGGTATTTAAATATAATGCAGTAATCGCGATCAAGGGGCCCCAATACAATCTTTATAGACATTTTTAAGGACTTGCTCATTATCTATTCAAAGTCGTGAATACACTAAGCCCCATTTAGCTGACCATATAGCATCTGGCCGCAGTTGGGTCAACAGTTGGTTGCACGGCATTGAGACGCCGTCACCGCCGCACTCAGAAGCTGCGCTGGCCACTGCCGCATTCCGGGATGGCTTCGGCTTTGGCCTCGGATGCTCCCATGATGAGAATCTCGCGGCGCGGCAATTAAAATCTTGCATTCAAGTCTGGCCACGGCCGCTTCAAGTATTTTAATTTCCCTCGACGCGGCAAAAAAAGTCAACAACGAACCAAAGCAGGGCTAGGAGCAGAGCAGCGCCCACAATGCTGCCGACGCACCCACAAATCGGAATCAAAACAAAACGCCAAGCGGAGACGCGACGACGGGCCATAGCACCGGCGAAGAGTCCCTGCTGCTGCTCTTTCCGATAGACGCATGCGTGAGCGCTGCACAAAATGGCGAATTGAAAGCATTGAAGGCGGCGAATTGAGCACGGGCAAATAGCTTCAACTTTAGTTACTGCAGAACTGTCGCGAGATAAAGTTGGGACCGCCGCACGAGCGTAGTCGCCATGTGAGAAACGGCAGAGGAACGCGCGCGAAAACATTTGAATTCGCAACCCCCGCTGCCTGCGCAGAGACTGAGACGTACTTAGTTGGTGTCTGTGTATATACACATGTGTGTGTGTGCCCGCCTGTCTGTGCGCGTGTAGGTGAAAATCAAGCCTGAAATTACAAAGCGCGCCAAGTGAATTGAAGTGAAGTGTAGTCAAGCAGACAGTTTTTAATTGTTAATACACAGCTGCTGCCACGCCCACCCCTTAGAATGGAGCACCTGCGCCCACTCAGTTACGAGGAGTTGTGCCAAATGGAGCTGCTTCAAGCCGGCGGCAGCAACGCACCGCCGGCAACAGCGGGTTCAACGATGCTGCCCATTATGGTCATACCAACAACACTGCTGACGCCAGGAGGGGTAGCTGCCGGTGCGGCACAGCCGCAGGGCGGCGTTGAGCACTATTATCAGCTGCAGCCCACGCATATTTTGACAACGGGCGCAGATGGAGCAGCAGCTGCGGGCAGCGCCGGAGTTAACGGCGAATTGGCGCTTCTGCAAGGCGCTGGCGAACAGTTTCCACACAGCATCCAACTGCAACAGCATCCACATCCACAGTCTGTTAATATTCTCTGCACGGGCACACTGAGCCGGGCATCGCCAGCGTCGGCGTCAGCGTCTACGTCGACTGCGACAGCGTCAGCGACGCTGCCGCGCGGCTTTCAACCGGCCGCCTTTGTCACGGACGTGGAAAGCGACTTTGAGGGCAGCGAGTGCGGCGCTGGAGGCGCCACCACCTGCATGCCACACTTTCGCTTCGGCGGATGCGGCCTGCAGTCAGCGCACCAACAGCAGCCGCACCAGGATGCAGTCGTTGGCTGCGGCTCGCTCTCTTACATGATGGGAACTCTGGCGGCAGGCGGCGCAATGCACGCCGGTCGCTTTGCGGGCACACTGGGCCGCAACCGGCGACCCGATGGCCACACCAAACGCGTCTCCTTCAAGGGCGACAATCTGCCGCCAACGCCACCACCGCCGCCCGCCGTCGAGCTGGACGAGAACGGGCTGGCCATACCCCTGCCCATGCCGGGCGGCGTAGGCGGTTGCTCCTACATGCATTTCGACAACTACATGGACTACCAGGTGCGTGTTGCCTCCAGCTCCTGCCTCCAACAACAATAACCGTTGCGCTATCTCCCTAATTGACATTCATAGACCGTTCCGCACTGAGATGGGGACACATTTACGATTATTGACGCGCATTTGGTTCGTGCCGCGATTTAAATGAGGGGGCGACATTGGGGCGGTGCTTGAGAGCATCAGTAAAGACTGGAAAGACAGATAAAAATGCTCAATATATCTGATAATTGTATTCATAGAATGGTTAGATTAAGATAAAACATGTCTAAACCATATATCTTTAAAAACAATTTTTGGACTGCCAACATAAAAGTTTCGTATGCAGCAATCGAAATTTCTCCCTGGTTAATACACAAAATTGTATTTTGTGTTTAAAGCTGCCTGCATGAGGAAAATACAAGTAACGCAATTATAAAGCGTCGAATTTAACTAACAATTATATTCCATTTTGTTTGCTCATATTCTTGTTAACGAAATGTCAAAATGTGTCAACTGTGGCAACGCCACACCGATGAGTGGCAGCGCCACAGCGATGAGTTGGCAGGGCGGGTAGAAAACTGTAAAACTTACACTTAACTGTCAATTGTCAGCTTGTCATTTGCTTGTAAATACATGCAAGGTGGCAACACTGTAAATATTAAGCATGTAAATGAAAACCAAATGGAAATGAAAACCATTTAAAATTCAATAATAGCCATAATGTGGACACAAGAGAACTATCATCAGTATTTTTCAGAGAGTCCTCGGTAAGAACTATTTCTTATCAATCAATAAAATACAAATCAAGTTTACTCACAATAAGAGCTAACAGTAATGCCCTTTACCATTTTAGCAGTTTCTAAAATACAGGGCACTCCCTGATCCTGACTAATGCCCACTATTCAAGATACATTTGTTTGGACACATTGTGACTGCATCTGATAAACGATTATCTGCATGTAACTCAATTTGTTTGGACAACGCGTATCAAGTTGCCAAATTCCAAGCATGTAATATGTTATCGCACTAAAGCCACTTTCCTAGAGTTGCAAGACCGTAAGCGGAATAAAGTCAAAGCTGAAAAGTATACTTACGAGCACATATACAAAGGCATCATTGCATTGCAAGGGCAATTGTCCTGCGCTGGCCCATTACTCACGCCGGCTGTCATCTTTGTCCTTTGGGGTCATTTGTTCACATTTGCATAATAAATTAAATGTTGCAAATGTCGTTCAGTTACAGTTTCTTTTCTGCAGCTCGACCATTTATCCGCTTTCTTACCACTTGCATTCTCCAAGCCGTGGCATTTGTTTGCCTGTCAGAACCTGCGTTCTTATGCGTTCCGCCAAACCCATAAATATCGCCATTATTGCCACGCTTACTAGCTGCATTTGCCATTTACCATTCACAACTCACCATTCACAATTTGCCATTCTCCATTTGCCATTCGTCGTCATTTCGCGCTATGTTGCCTCTCGGACACGTACTTGCCCTTTCCACAATTGGGTGCTAGCATATCCTAGAGGGTTTCGGTGTTCGCTCCCGGTTGCCGCTTCGGTGCTTTTCATCAAAAACTTTGCCCCAGTGGCTAATTTTACACGATTACTAAAGTTTCTAACTTAAGGAAAATTTTTGCAGATTTATATTTATATAACTAGCTGAGGCTGCTTCCGTTGCCAAGGTTGCCAAGTCTCCGTTAAACATATTTTCCGCTTTTCATTTGAAATTTTATTTTCTCTACTTTTTATACCCTATAACTGTATCTAGTGGGGTATATATACAGCGCAGCGCAAGCGAGGCATTTTAAATGGTGGCTGTGCTTCTTCTTCCCCTCACTGCAGCACTGAATATTCCTTCGTAAATAACTTCCGTGTTTATTATTCGATTGACTTGAAATATTAACAGTAGATAAAGAGTGACTAAATTATTGTACATTGTTACTGCAAAACGGCTTTTATCGAATAGCGGGGGAATGGGGAATACTATTTTCACTATTACATCTCATGGGAATTTAATCCGCAAAATCATACAAAGCGTGAAAATGAGAACACTGAAATAAAATTCACTTATACCAGTACAGTCCCCATAGATATGTCTGAAGTTGTGGTGCCTACAGATAAAATGCATATTGATGGTTCGATGGTTCGTCTCTACGCCCTTGCCTACCAACGGTAAGACTACTGTGCATTGATCCATCCATTGTTTTCCCTAATCCAGATTGACTACATTTTCTCCGCTTTCCACTTCGACCGTTACTTGGGGCATGCTCCACTTAAGTGTTGGCTGTGCAAATTCATTTCATTGTCCTGCCCACCAATTTGAAGTGCAACGTTTTACTTACTCCCCATCGTTTGTTTTTCCGAGCTGGACCACTCCGCTGTGTTTCTAAGGATTCCATTCAATTCATTTTCGGTAGCTGCATTGCCTGGGCAAATAGAATTTTTGGATTGAGCACGCTCTTGATTGATGGGTGCGTGTACGGTGGCAGCTCTGAGGGGGGCGAGGATGTTGAGTTTGACTAGCATATTTTTGGGTTCTGTACCCTGTCATTGTTAATGTCAGCTCACGTTTTGTTTCGGTTCTTGTGTGCCCCAAGTTTTTGCTAGCTCTTGCTACAAGGGTATATTACAATATAATAGTCTGTAATCATGAATTATGATCAGAGAAAACATGACTGTGACTTTTAAAAGTTGTATTCCCAAGTTTAGGAGCGTAATCGATTGGCTTAACTTGTCGACCATATGTGAAGTTCAATAAAATCAGTTGACAGCTGAAAAATTTACTCTGAAAAATGTGCAGGAAATAAATATTTATATCCTTCGAATATGGTATGTATTTATGCGAAGCTTAAATCGAGATTGTCAGCTAATGAATATTATTATTATTATAGTTACAAACCATGCAATAGAAAGTCAAAAGTTAAGACATCACAACATCCATACCCTAGGCTGGGGTTCGAACCCAGAACCTTTTTGTTGAGTTGATTTAATGACTCAGCCACTTAGGCAAGTCATCTGCTGAGCTTGGCTTATTTAGGGCTCTATTTTCAAATGTCTTACTGAGCATTCAAGACATTAAGTAGCATACAAACTTTAAAAGTGTTTAAAAGCTAAACGTGATAAGCACATAACATGGCAAACTAACTTTGACATTTAATAGAGATTCCATACCCCCGCACACACACACACTCGAATTGGGGTCAAGTGGGGTCCACACAAGATCTGCACAATGAAGGCGATTAAAAACTTTAAATTCTTTAATGAACACTTGAAGAGCTGCAATTCCTTAACTACCAATACAAATAGAAAACCAAGAATCTCAGGCAACCCAGAGGGAGGTAGTATGGAGTCCAGACAGTCGCCGGTCATCGCCCACATAACTCGGGGACAAATAGACAGACAGAAAGACATACAGACAAACTGGCAAGCAAACAAACGCCAAGTCCTAACACAGACATTGCCACAAGCAGCGGCTGATGCTGGCTGCTCCTTTTCATCCTTCCCCATCCTCAACCTTTTTGCACATTTCAGAATAGAGGAGAGGACAGGATGTCGAGAATTACGTAGCAACAACATGGCGGTTAGTACGATGGGTGTACAAGTGAGAAATAGCAGAGGAGCGAGGGCGGCTGCCTTTATTGCTGGCGATGTCCATCAGCGTGAAATGCCCCAATGACATTTGAAAAACTAAAAACTTGCCGACGTTGACATGAACATCAGCCCGCAAAACAGCAACAACTGGCAACGGGCGATGCCAACACATTCGGCACCGCCCCAGCCCCCAAAGCCCCCACAGCGCCACAGGGTGCCATGAAAATGGTAATGGCCAGGCGTTCTGAAAGGGACCACAATGGGCGAAAATCACCAAAGTTGACCACAAATCAGTTTTTCCACATTCATGAATGCATCCATCATAATCATCCCATAAATACTGCCCGCCAGTTGTATTGCATTCAACTTTTCTCAATTTTTCTGGCGGTTTATATTGCTAAAAAAAATATCACCCCATCGCGAATGTTCGAAATTCAAAAACTTTTCCCAAGTTGAAATGAACCATTTCCTTTGCTTTCAACTTTTGCTTTGCAATTCTGTTGACAAATAAGCTATTAGGTTTGTTTACTTTTCAAATAAAATAACAATATTTTTATCGTCAGCAACTGTCTTTTTAATCGAGCTATTGATTACACTCAAACAAATCAAAAGAAATACGTCGCCTCGTGCTTTTATTAAATCAATTGTTTGAAGTTTCAACTTGAAACAACAAATTGAAAAATAAAATTTTATATCGGAAGGAGCAACATAATTCCGAAACGGTAATAAAATGTATATACAAACATATTATTATAAAGCATTTTTAAAGCCCAAGCTAAAATTAATGCGCCATTCACTGTAATAATGTCCTTTACTTAAAACTTTAAATCATAATGCAGGAAACTTTACTGTTAAGCCTGAGTTCTGATGCATATTCAAATAAGAAATCTTCTGAGAGTTATCGTGACGAAAACCGAGCATTCAACAAGTAAGAATGCTATAGTCGAGTATACCCGACTACGTAACTCCCTGTACCCAGGTCTAAAACATTCAATCACATCTACGTCCACTTGCACATACATACACACATCACACAAAGACGCACACACACACTGGCGGCAAAAGCGACAGCGCAAGCGAGGCAATTTAATTGGTGGCTGTGCTTCTTCTTCCCTCCTCTCGCTGCATCACTGAATCTTCTTTCGTGAATAACTTCCGTGTTTATTATCCGATCGACTTGAAATTTGCACAGTATATTAAGAGAGACTAAAGTATTGTACGTTCCAAATCTTAAAGCTATATTTTGAAAATTGTTACTGTAAAACGGTTTTAGTCGATTTGCGGGGGAACGGGGGAGATATCTGAAATATGAAACGAACTTGATCTGCGTATGGTATACAGGAACCTACATTCCACATTTGGTGTCTCTAGCTCTTGTAGTTGCTGAGATCGACGCGTTCATACGGACAGACGGACAGACAGACGGACATGGCCAAATCGAAATCTCTTTGATACTGATCAAGAATATATATACTTTATAGGGTCGGAGATGTCTCCTTCTGTCTGTTACATACATTTGCACAGATGTAATACCCCCTTTTTACCCATTTTATGGGTACAGGGAGTAAAAACACAAATTGGACTGGCTTTGACGGTGAAAGAAATATGATGTCTAAATAAGTATCATATCTAAATATTTATTTATTTATTTATTAACATTGATAGTTTAACTATAAAAAATTAAACTAACAAGCAGTTTTATAGATCTAAATATTTATTTTGAACAAATATTATGTAGTTTTTTTATAGCACACCTGTCTTAAGATCCAAGTCCCAAGGTTTCGCTTTTCTAAATTCTTTCGGGGAATTTAGGAAAACATCAGTTAAATTTTAAAAATTATAATCGCAAAGAAAATTTAAATTTTTAATTTAGTTTTGTGGAAGTAGAACCCCTATAGCGACCCCCTTGGAAGCGACACTGCAGAACGGGAAACTAAAGCTTTCCGCTACGGTTTCTATTATTTTTGATGCTGATGTTCCTCATTGCTGCCATTTGTTGTTTTCTTTGCCGTTGTTCCTGTTTGGCAGCTCCTGTTGCTGGCTGCCTTTTGTGTCCTGTGACTGGCGCCACTCGTTCTGCTCTACTGGTTTGCTTTATGCTGCTAGGATTGCGTGTTTTAGCAAGTAGTTGTTGCTCCATCGCCTGCTTCAGTACTGTTCAAAGACCGATGGCGTGAATGCTCACCTATAGGGACACGCCAGAGTAAAAAGCCAATTTGTATAATCACAAACCATCACCTAAATGAAGCACATCACAATGCTAATATCCCCATTAAAGATGCTTTCAAGTTCATTTATTAAATTTAAATAACGCCAACATGTGTATGTATGTGTGTGTTTGTGTGTATTGGTCCATTACATCAAAATATCTTCCGTTTCTTGACTTGGTAAGTTCTCTGTGATCGAAACGCTTGCAGGCATAATGTCGATCTCCACAATTTGCTGTGGAGCCTCAATGTTCATGTCTTCAGGCATAAGGGTGTTATAATCCAAAATATCATCCAGCTCATCGTCTATATCAGGTTTTATTCCGAATACACGTTTACGGACAGGAATGTCGTCATTTACTTCCTGGTCTACTTCGACCTGCTTCTTCATCAGCATTTTGAAAATGATGGAAATTTTTCTTTTTTTATATACTTATTTACTTTACGATGTTGTCGTTTCAAGAATCACTTTATATATGAAAGTAAACAAAAACGTATTGTTAAAAAGCATACTCTGTCTACTAAGTTTACAGCTTAAGTTAAAAAGGTTTTGATCAGAAACAGTATTAAGGTCTCTTATATGTATTTTGTGCAAATTGAACTAATCCTATCGATGGATCCCGACTAATTGAAAGAAATCGACAAAAAAAAACACAGGACACACGTTCAATCGAAACCTAGGAGATAGAAGAACGTTGAATGGCAATCATCTCATCATTCACCTTCATTCACCTTAGCAAAATACACTGGGATATGAAATCAAGACTGGCCTCAAATACTCTACTTCGTAATTCTCTAAAGACGTTCAAAATAACTACAAATAAGTCGAGAAATTTTCACATCAATTGCTAGATATTGAAAACGGGGATAAGCTGGTTGAACTGAACATAGGATGAGTATTATTCAAAATGGTTTGAAAAAGTATATCTAATATTCCAACCAATTATAATAATATCAATTGGCTGAGCGAGCGAGCTGTTCTTGCCGCCCAGGAACAACACGTTACGAACTTAACAATATTATTCAGGACACAATAAAAAGAACGTGCATCCTCAACTAAAATAAATCAAACACTTGCCGCGCATTTGCTCGACTGCGCTGTGCACTGTTGCATATTCGCACAGATTTAGGATCCCCTTTTTTTGTTGCTCCCAAAGCCAAAATAAAAATTGTGAAAACACAATTCAGCCAAAAGATACAAATCAGAAAGTTCAAAAAGGAGATATTTCTAAAAATAAAAACTGCACCCTAAATAAAAAAAAAAACAAGAAGAAATCAAAACGGGAAGCCATAACGCATTCCGCAATGGTTTCTTTTATTTTTGTCCCTGCCATTGCTCATTGTTACAGCTGCCATTTGTTGTCCTTGCTGTTGCTCCTGTTTGGCTGCTCCTGTTGCTGGCTGCCTTTTGTGTCCTGTGACTGGCGCCTCTCGTTCTGCTCTGGTGATTTGCTTTATGCTGCGAGGATTGCGTGTTTTAGCAAGTAGTTGTTGCTCTATCGCCTGCTTCAGTGTTATTTAAAATTCGATGGCGTGAATGCGCACCTAGGGACACGCCAGAGCAAAAGCCAATTTGTACATCCCAAATCATTACCTCCATGAAGCACATAGCAGTGCCAACATCTCTATTAAAGCTGCGTTCAAGTTAAATTATTTACTAAAAAGGATATATGCGTTTAAATAAAATCAATCTGATTCTTGAGAGGGTAATTCGTCTGTGACTGCAGAGGAAATCTATTTTAAAATTTTCTTCCATATTGACCACATTATCTCGTATAGAATTGATCAGAAAACGCTTGATTTCGAATGCCCAGAATATTATCAAAACTCATCGGTTGAATCAGGCTCCGCTCCGAAAATAGGATTACGGATGGGAATGTCTAGCCAATCCGAAGATTCTTCGTAGTCTAATAAGACTTTCAGATTGAAGATTTGTCGTTTCAAGATACGGCTGATATATAAAAGTAAAGAACGTATTTCTGAAAAGCATAAAAAGGTTCTGATCAAAACATAATTTATGATAATGAACTTCCATTACTTTCATTCAAACCATTAAGTTTTCTTGTGGTTTATTTTGTTGCCATATTATTTAATTAATTTTAAGGAAAAATGCAGCTATATTTTGTATAATAAATCCACTTATTATACGTTCCACAGAGGTGTCCTACTTACTTAATTCGGACACCTTAAATCGAACCTATTCTAATGTATAATATTTAACTCAAAGAACTTGCAACTCGGCTTATAAAATATGCTTGCACCTGACACTTTTACAAGCGTTGCAAATCCGCACCAGTCCCGAATTGAACTAATTATAAACTCGGCGCTGCAGCCACTGCAAACTGCCACCAAAATGTTGTACAAGCCCCAAAGTGCTGTCACCTGCTGTGAGGTCAACGCCTGCCACCGCCCATGAATTTTGTAGAAGCTGTGACGCCTTCGCGGCGCGTCGCCGGGGCAGTCAGCGCGAAATGTGGCTAAATCTGCTTTCCGGATTAAGGGTGATGGCTTCCTTCCCTACCCCGAGCCCCTGTTCATGGTTTCGACTGCAAACTTTTGCATCCGCACCCGCCATACAAACTAGCGCCCAGCTAAAATGATGCGCCCTTTAAGCAGCGACGGACCCAAAAGTTTGCCGCATTTTATATAAAAGCCAAGCTTTTGTTATTAGTGGACGTGGAAATACCCTGCGACCGCATCTGAAATTAGTTAACTCTCTCACATGTCACAAAAGCTAAGCTAAACTGGAATTTGAACTCAGACAATAGTCATATATATATATATTTGGATTTGTAACTTAATGAATTGCATGTTCTTGTTAAAATCCATATTGGGAAAGAAATCTCTTATTATTATGATCTATTAGATCATTGAGATAGCCCTCTTCTTAGCAAATTAAGGACTCCTCTTGAAGATTGCAATATCTACAGATTCCGCGGCAGACAATACTTAGTTTGTTAAGCCTAAGAGCGAATTTTTCCAAATTGATCAAATTTCTATATACTATAATAAATATAATTATAAATAATTATGTTATAAAAGTGAACCAGACTGCCTGCGATACTCCCAAATTGTCATCCCAATGAGTATTATAATGAACTGAGTTACCAACCTATATTTTCCTCTCCTGATAGCCACAATTTTCGATTAACCATACCCTTTGCGCTAATGATTTATTTGACCTACAACTTTTTGGCTTTAGAGCGTCTAGGTTTCAGTTAGGGGAACTATGACTTAAAAACTAACAATTTCTGTACTGCAACAAATTCTCAAAGTATAGGGTAAGCAATGGCTCTGGGCGCTTGGGAAATATGAAATATATTTGCATTTTTATTAAAAATTGAATAAATTGCGATGATTTTTTGTAGTGAAACTTTAACCAACTTCATTCTTTTTATTACTTGCATTGCGATGTCGAAAGTTTCGCCAGAATTAATAAAAGTTAATTTTGCATGCTGATGCGAACAAAATTCATAATTAAAATAGTTTCATATTTAACAGCCAACCAATTCTCGTGCGCGTTGGGCGTGGCAGACAATATTTTTTGCATCGCTTGTATTTTATTTAATTAATTTTTAAGCTGGCAGAAAAAACATTTTCACATTTCTCCGGTTATTTTTATCAGCATATTGCGCATACGTCGTGTGGTGCAGCTAATTAGCCACAAATGCAAACAAAGCAGGACGAGCAAGGAACACAGGGGGTCTGGGGAAATCATATCACACAAAATAATTGCGCACTGACTACGAGTGCGGGGAAAGGGGTACTGCCAGCGGGGATGACTGTTGTCTGCGGTTTATCATATGGCCACATAAGATTCAAGTTAAATCAACATTGAGTGTGCATAGGGATTAAGTCTGTGTTGTTAATTATGGAATACAGAATTATATAATCGAAAGCGTGCCCATGCTACATATGTATACGCAGCAAAACAATTTTCGTCTAATAGTTCCTTTAGGAGCTAAGAGCTAAGTGCACACTAATGCGGGGTTTTGCAAATATGAATGAAACTTTTTGTTTACCATCCTTCTTCAAACTCATTTTCCAAGATCTATACCAAAAATCATTCGACACATATTTAATCGATTTTGGAAAATCTATCCTCATGGGCGGAAAATAGTGGTCTGAAAGTCTAATTTTAGTCCGATCTGGCTTAAACTCATTTCCAAAGCTATACACATTAAATAATTTGATACGTGTCTCACCGATTTTGGAAAGTTCATCCGCATGGTCGGAAAACTTGGAAAACTTTGTCATACGACATTTATATTTTCATGCAATTGGCTGTAAACTCATTTTCAAGGTTCTACACAAAGACTTAATAAGCACGGTCCAAAGATTTTGGAAAACTTAACCACACTGTCGGAAAGTTCACGGAAACCAGGTGCATGAAGCTTTTTTGATTATCGTCCGATTGGCTTCAAACTCATTTCCAAACTCTACACTCTAATTCGACACTTGTCTCACCAATTGTTCATCCGCATGGTCGGAGAACTTGGAAAACTTTGTCATTCGATATTTTTATTTTCATGCAATTTCTATTTCTAACGATTGACGAAAGTTGTCAAACGTTCTTACTTGTTTCATATAAAAACATAGTTTCCGACCGATCATTCCTATGACAGCTATGTATATGTTATAGTGGTCCGACCCGGCCGGTTCTGACATACATACATATGTACTGCCTGCAGCAATTTAAGACAATACTAAAGGCTCACCTACAGAACAACAACCATTCCTACAATTACTAATAATAATAATTTTAACTATTAATGATAACTCTAAAATTCAATAATATGAACTATAAACTTATATACATTATATCCAAAAGACTTAAATGTAAAATTCTGTTATAAAATTTTTATATAATTATAGTGACTAGTGCCCTAACTTATAAGCTTCAGCTTGAAGCACTAGGAAATATGATATAAATAAATAAATTGTAAGGATCTGTGCCAAGTTTCATTATGATAACTTTTATGAGACTAGTTTGCATCAAACAGACGGGCATCGCTAAATCGACTCGGCTATTGATGCTGATTCAGAATATATATAGTACTTTGTGGGGCCGGAAACGTCTCCTTCAGTATATTACACATTTCGAGACCAAAATAATGCCCTCTGCTAAGGTATAATTACAGATTCTTACCTCAATATTGTTTCGACGAAGGCGTCAAATTGGTATTAGGCCGAAGAGAGACGGGAGTTCCACAATTGTCTTACTTAGAGCCGAGACAGTTGTCCAAAATATAGCCGAAGCTAATCCGAACTGAAAAAGAATAATAATAAAAATCGATTCACTTCAAGTATAGTTAGAGCACAGACAAATACTTTTTGTTTATCTACAAATTAAAGACCAATTACGATCTATTAAGAACCTTCGATGAAGCTATTTGGGAACTACCTAAATTAAATAACTGATATAATGTTCGGTTAGTTTCATAAATTAATCATTATTATAAATTAATTCCTTCTTTTTATTGAAAACTCAAACTGAACCTCAAGTTCTCCAATAGTTCGAACTATGAACAGAACAGCCTACAATATTTTTTGTTTGGCTTACAGCCATGAACTTGACATTAGCCAGGTTTGGTAAACGGTTATTTTACGCTAAGTGTATGTAAGCCCGATTGTTATAATGTATGTTACCAAATTCGATTTGTTCTTTGGACTTTTGCCCAGTTAAGCTTCCAAATATAACCAAATCATTGACAGCCCCCGGCAAAGTTTGTCACAAAGTTTGGGCCAACAAAGTTTGCTGGATTGTGGAGCCATGAATGTCAATGTGGCTCACCAATTCCCGATGTGCCGGAACACATGTGAATTATTGCTAGGGCTTAATTATGTTAGCGCCGAGATTACCCTGAGATTGGCCCGAATAATGTATTGATTTTGATTTGGTCATTTGGTTCATTAAAAAGTTTCAGCTTGAGCCTTGTTGATGTTTCATGCCAGTTATGAATATTACAAAGCGTTCAAAGTTTGAAACAGTTTTAATTAGAGCGCAAAATCAACGAAGAAACTTTGACGCACTTTTAATGAACCAACTTGCCAACAGACGGAAGCATGGTGTGTGGGTCTTGGTTGGCAGCTGTTTCTGCTGCCAGGTAATAACTACAAAACAGAGCAGCAGAGTCTAACACGCCCCTTTTGGCCTTTTTACTCTGATTGCAGACAACGGGCTTTGGCGGGCTGCCAGACGTAACGGAGCACTCGAACATACGCCGTACACTCTCCCGCCAGAACTCGATCTCCAACAGCGACTCCGGCGGCGAGATTGCCAGCATACAGAAGTCCAAAGCCTTTGGCAATGCGATGACGGGCGGAGTAGTCGTTGGCAGCGATATCGCTGGCATCGCCCTCGATACCAAGTCGCCCACCTCGATGGCAACGGCTGCTGCAGCGTCGGGGGGCGCCTCCGGCAAGACGAAGGGCAAGAAGAGCGGTCGCAAGGCAAGAAACAGCTCCGGTGCCGCCCAGAAGACGCGTCGCGGCTCCTGGATGGTTGCCCTGACCCTAGTCAGCGCCATCTGCCTGCTGGCCATTGCTGCGACTCTGGCCTATCAGCACTTCCTCATGGCGCCCAGCCGCAACTCGCATGCACAAAGACTGAGAATCGTTAGGCGCATCCTGCGCGAGGTGCCCCTCGTCGATGGGCACAACAACTTCGCCTGGAATGTGCGCAAGTATGCGCACAGCAGCCTGGAGCTGGTCCACCTCAGCAACGATATGGATCACAAGTCGATGTGGTCCCGGCCCGCCTGGGCCCAGACAGACATGGAGCGGCTCAAGCAGGGACTAGTCGGCGTGCAAGTCTGGTAAGTGACGTCTATCACTAACTCCCAAAGCTAAGCACCTGTTGTCCTCCATAGAACATAAGCTAAAACAGTATGTATATTTTGAATCAGACTAACATTTCTGTCATGAGATCAGACCTCGTGGTTTGCTGACCTAAGTGTGGTGTTTTCGTGTTCAATTTTAACAGCTACTTTATAGCCTAGCTACACTTACCAATCAGTTTTGATCTATGTATATAGCGAATATTGACTCTTCAAACAATATTTCAATATTCAATATCCAGTTGCAACCGATGCTTTATGCAACTCGAACTTCAACAATCAATCAGTCAATATTTCCGCAGGATATATCGATTTCTTGACGACTACATTTGAAGTAACCTATCGATATACTCGTGTTTGGTATACAACCCAAGAGCTCATGCAGCGTCGAAGAAAAATAAGATCGTTATTGTTCAATATAGTAATAATTTCAATATCGATGTTTTTTTATAAATATCCAAACCCATACTTGCAATTCCTTGCATGTGAAAAACATCTATGTATCGATAGTTGATGCAGCGGTGCTTTGTCGATACTTACTCGATGTATCGTTGTTTTGCTGCTGATTCTTGCCAATGTTCATTCCAAAGTCACATTGTTTTGTCACGCGTTGCGTATACGGCATGACCGAACAATAGTATTTAGAACCTTACTAAATTGGTAGTCAAATATGAAATTCACTAATTGTGTGGCAACTAATATTTTAATATTAAATAGGAGTAGCGTTGCCACACTTTCCCAAAAGGTTTCTAAGACAACTTATATTTATCTAACAAGACTGTGACCTTTGTTGCGAACGCTAACTCATCCGGATATCTACAGGACTTTTACTTGCCCCTCATTTTTAAGACTGAATTGAACCAACGGTAGATAGTTGGAAATCACTGAAATTGAAAAGACTCATATAGATGCAATCAACCGTGTTCAACATCGACCTATAACAATTACCGGGGACGGACTTTGACCAGGCCACAAGGGCGCACAAAAACAACGATACAAGCAAGGGCCATCCTCGCAATCAGGCAACCGCCCACTCACAGTGATGCCAACAATTTGACTGCAAAATAAAATTTGGCAACTGCCACCGAGCGGCTGCAGGGCAAACAGCCAACCTGTCCTGGCGGCCAGGCAATTTTAGCACCCCGCTGAAAGACCAGCAGCAGAAACAACAACAAATCTGGCAGCATGCAACGGGGGCAGAGGTGGTGCACTGCTTTGACGGGCGGCAGACAGCTGCAGTTTGGGAAAAATGCTGATAGGCAATCGAGTCGATTTTATTTGGTAGACTTCTGATACCGAAACAGCAGGCTCCAGACCTGCCGCCACCGAACGCCAGATGGCGTAAGCGCAATTTTGTGCCCTTGTCGCATTGCATTTTTGTCGAGGTTATTGTTCAATTTTCCGTTGGAAATTCAGTCAGCATTCGCCGGAAGTCCAACTGGAGCTCCTCTCGGAGTGCGCCACTTGGCATGCTGCAGTTTTTGTCTGGTCCTCGTTATTGCCCTATCATTTGCATTTAAAATTCAAATGTGCTGTTAGTTAACCACTTTTATGGGCGCCACTGCATCTAAATGGGATTGCAAGGATCTGGGCTAAGTGAGTTAGGGGTAAAATGCTGTCAGAATGAGTTGCGAGAATGCATAAGACTGAAGACGTTTTAAAACATTAGATATTCAATAATATTATCATCTTAATCCATACTCGAAATATATTTGATTGTTTCATTAAGTTATTAACAATCTATTGATTTTACATGGATTTTACATATTTGAATTGCTTGCATTGGATTGTCTTGAACGAACTTCATCAATCTCAATACCATGGCATTGACATCGCCTTTCTCTGAAAATTGTATTGATTTGGATTCTCTTGACCATATGAACGTGCTTTCTGCTGACCCCCACAGCGTCGTTGCATGCAGTCCTTGCAGTTGCATTTCTTCGCCTTCCCAGAGCTACGCGCTTCCCCGGACCCCTCAGCATTTGCGGCACGCTTCTGGCGATGAGTCTTCGCGGTGGCAAATGAAGTTAAATTACAATTCTTTGCATGTGGGTTCTGTTTATTCTTCAAAAATATCTGACGACGATCCAACTTTGTGGCGCGCTTATTCACCCACCAGCTGAAGTCCGGCTCAATAAATATTGGCTTTGCATTACCTAGCTCCTTACGTATATATTCCTTGTGCTCCTTCAACCAGAGGCGGCCGTACTCCCAACCCAATATTAAACCCATTGACGGCTCCTCCTTTTCAAAGGATGCATTGAACCTAATGCGACGCGGTAGAGGTAGATCCGTTGGAAAGATGTCGTGGCTCTCCTTGCAGGCGCGGACTGGCTCCGAACGGCTCCACGCTTGATGCATATTTGAACACACTTATAATGTATGATAATGTATAGTTATCGTGTCTTTTTGAAGTTTTTGTTGGGGTTAAGGTCAACGAACATGTAAAAGTGAAGTGATGTCAATATATTCACAGCATACTTCATTTAATATTTTGACTTGCAGAGTTAATCTTTACGATCTAATAATCCATTCGAGCCGTTTTCTTTTTCTTTTTTTTCGCTAATATTCTTTGTAACATTTGTACCAAGTCTGGAACATTTTTACTCCCTGTACCCATAAAATGGGTAAAAAGGGGGTATTGGATTTGTGCAAAAGTATGTAACAGGCAGAAGGAGACATCTCCGACCCTATAAAGTATATATATTCTTGATCAGTGTCAAAAGAGATTTCGATTTGGCCATGTCCGTCTGTCTGTCCGTCTGTCCGTCTGTCCGTCTGTCCGGATGAACGCGTCGATCTCAGCAACTATAAAAGCTAGAGACACCAAATTTGGAATGTAGGTTCCTGTATACCATACGCAGATCAAGTTTGTTTCCAATTTCAAATATCTCCACCCGTTCCCCCGCAATTCGATAAAAACGTTTTACAGACACAAATTTTAAGATAAAGCTTTGGGATTTGGCATGTAAATTACATTGGTCATTCTTGATATACTGTCCGAATTTCAAGTCGATCGGATAATAAACACGGAAGTTATTCAACAAACAAGATTCAGTATTGCAGGCTTGGCAAGCAGCAACATGAAGGCTTCAGCATATGTATGTACATATGGGCGAGCGAGCGCGAAGCGCGTGCATTTTCTATTAAGTACTTAAGGCTTAACCATGTGTGCGAGCGAGCGCGAAAGTGCAGCGGGTCTTGTACTCGTGACGTCACGACATACCAAAACATACGGCATCAGCTGATGCACATGTCGCTTTTAAGCAACACAAGCCCATATGGTTTCATAATTGCTTATCGGTACGCAAACCATACGATAAATTTTAAGCACCTGATCTGCTTGACATTTTTCTTTGTGAGACATGCGCCATCTGCATGACTTTATTTTCTTGAAACATATTGTTATCAATGCTCTGCATAGTGCAGACTATGCATCAAAATTCAAAAATTGACTGTTGGCGCGCAGCCAATTGGCCTCTTCGATAAGATATCGATAAGTATCAGCTCTTCGATCAGTCTCGCTCATCTCTGCATTGTGCTGCTAGTATTTCTTTCACTCTACCGTCGTTCGTCATCGTCATCGTTCGTCATCGACAACTCTGGGTACAGGGAGTCTCGTAGTCGAGTGTACTCGACTAAAACATTCTTACTTGTTTATTCGTTGTTTCATTGGATCACCTTTTTCAAAATGATACATTCTTAAAGGCTTAGCTAATTACTATTTAAGAGCATTCGGAAAAGGAAAATCATTTCTGAAAACACTGCTAATAGTATTATGTGGTGTTTTGCAGCCCTGAGTTTTGCTTTGTATTGTTTTTTACTCCCTGTACCCGTAAAATGGGTAAAAACGGGGTACTAAATCTGTGCAAATGTATGTAACAGGCAGAAGGAGACATCTGCGTCCCTATAAAGTATATATATTGTTGATCAGTATCAAAAGAGATTTCGATTTGGCCATGTCCTTCTGTCTGTCCGTCTGTCCGTCCGTATGTATGAATGCAAGAATCTCAGCAACTATAAGAGCTAGAGACACCAAATTTGATATGTAGGTTCGTGTATAGCGGGAGCAGGTCAAGTTTATTTTAGATTTGAGATATCTCCCCCGTTTCCCCGCAATTCGATAAGAACCGTCTTACAGTAACAATTTTCAAGATATAGATTTGGGATTTGGCATGTACAATACTTAAGTCTCTTACTCTTAGTCTACTGTCCAAATTTCAAGTTGATCGGATAATAAAAACGGAAGTTATTCAACAAATAAGATTCAGTGCTGGAGCGCGGGGGGAAGAAGAAACACAGCCACACCTTAAAATGCCTCGCTTGCGCTGCGCTCGAGCTGTCGCTCGTGTGTGTGCGTCTTTTGTGTATGTGTGTGTATGTGTAAGTGTACGTAGATGTGATCGGAACTTTTTGACCTGGGTACAGGGAGTTTTGTAGTCGGGTATACTCGACTATAGCATTCTTACTTGTTAAGTATACGAAGATGCGATCGAAAATTTTTTACCTGGGTAGAGGGAGTTTTGTAGTCGGGTTTACTCGACTATAACATTCTTCCTTGTTTTGTTTTGGTTAACGTGCATCAGATTGTTTCTATGGCCGCCATATGATAAAGTCATCCGATATTGACCAAATTTAGTAAGGATGTTACATACCGTCTCAACTAAACAATCTGTGAGTTTAGTTAAGATATCTCAAAAAAAAACATAGTTCATACCAAGCAATATTTGAAACCGAAGGATGTTAACCTTGCAATTGGAATTTCGCAAATGGCCGTCTTATTGCCAACCTAACAGCTCTTACCACTTCGACTGTGCATCAGTCAGTGAATGTGGACAATGAGATTTATATATATGGATAAATAAAAGGAACTTCTTAGTTTTATTTTTCTCCCAACGATGCTTAAATGTCTAGACCATAGTTAATAATAGTGTAATTAAAATTTATAAAAATGCCATAAGCTATTTTAAACAATTAAACCTTTGTACTTTAACCACAACTGAAAGGCCAACCTTAAACTCTTTTTTTGGGGTTCCATTGCAGGTCAGCATACGTGCCCTGCGAGGCACAGGGCTTGGATGCAGTCCAACTGGCACTGGAGCAAATCGACATTGTGCGGCGGCTGTCGGACATGTACGCAAGGGAGACGGTGCTGGCGACCTCCTCGCAGGACATTGTGGCCACGCACAGGCGAGGCCTGCTGGCCTCGCTGATTGGCATTGAGGGGGGCCACACGATCGGCTCATCTTTGGGCGTACTGCGCTCCTTTTACTCTTTGGGGGCGCGGTACCTGAGCCTGACGCATCGGTGCGATGTCTCCTGGGCTGGGTCGAGTGCCTCGCCACTGGAGCAGGGACTGACGCATTTTGGCAAGGCCATAGTTCGGGAAATGAATCGCCTGGGCATGATGATCGATCTTTCGCACAGCTCGGATGCAACGGCCCGTGATGTGCTCCAAGTGACACGGGCACCCGTCATCTTCTCCCACTCGGCGGCACGCCAGCTGTGCAACTCGACAAGGAACGTGCCCGACGATATTCTGCGCCTGGTCGCCGAAAACGGCGGCCTCATTATGCTGAGCTTCGACCCGGAGGATGTGGCCTGCGGCCGGCAGGCGCGCTTGCAGGACGTTATAGAACACATTAAATATGTGAGAGCGATTGCGGGCATTCAGCATATTGGCCTGGGTGCCGGCTACGATGGCATTGAGCTGCCGCCGTTGGGATTGGAGGACGTGTCCAAGTACCCGGAGCTGCTTGCTGCGCTGTTGGAAGACCACAACTGGAGTGAGGAGGACGTTGCCATGCTGGCGGGTCGCAACTTTCTGCGCATCATGGAGACGGTGGAGACGGTGCGCGACTACTGGAAACGTGCTGCCATTCAGCCCATTGAGCTGGCAGAGCCACAGCCCAAGACGCAGTGCACCTACATGTCATCGTGACCACTGCCGCAGGCGGTGAGAACGCGACGCGATGAGCCCGTAACCGTGTCTCAGCTGGATAGGGGCAATCCCAATCACACTGAGGCAGCATTAACGGGCGCCCAGCTCTGGCGCCAGCTGGAAACCGGCGCAAATCAAACGGAAGTGCGGCACGTGGCAATAGCGGCAACAGCCACAACGATGGCAACCAACTTTGCAGTCAGTGGACTCTTGCAGTAGATCCTTGCAGTTGTTAACCTGGCTAAGTGCCGTTGACAGAGTGGTCCATTAAACCGGCTTAATAAAATTCCAATACCCTTCATTTATGCACGAGTAATTAAAGGTTAAATAACTCCACGTTAGCACAGCAATCAAAATGTCAAATTGAAGACATACATTTTACGGGAAATATATCAACGCTTATGCGTGGAATATATTCCAATATATTGCGCATAAACATGTAAGCATTTTATGGGTTTCACTATTAATTTCATGCATGACACAAAACATTTAATTCGATATTTGTTGTAAGACTAATTTATATTGGTTTAATTCTATAAAACTGCTTGCTAAACTTTTAATTGTAGCGGTACTCCTAGAGCGCATATTTTTATTTCACTTTATTTCATTAAAATATGTATTATATTTTCAACACAATGCAATTAATTACACAATTATTAAATAAGCTTCTGCAAATTTGTGACTAACAGCAGCCAGTAGTAAGGGTATTCCGATGCCGCAATAAATATTTCTATGGTATGCCTGAAATTACTAAACTACCCTCGGTCTAAAGTAGCTTACTCCGAAAGTTCGCATGAATAAATAATGCAAGGATTACTGAAATTATAATTTACATTTTAGTCGGCTTTTCCTTTAACTGTGAGCAGTCCTTTTTATTGATTTTGGCTTTCATAATTGATGTGCAGTAAAATAATAATGCAAACGTGAGTGAGCGAACCGCAAATAAAACACACAATTGTATTATAAAACGAGTTAATATTGATACAATAACAGTAACATATAGTTATTCGTAAATTACACAATAACACCCAAAACATAATAAAAACACGTACACACACGGTTGAATAATGTTTTTTTCATAATGAGAGGCCACTCTCACATCCCAAACAAATTTAATGTACTATTTCAGTAAGTTAAAATGCGATTCACATCGCAGCAAATATGAATGCAAATATATTTCTCGTTGCACAATATGAAATGTGCATTGATATTCATTATAACAGTATTAGGTTAGAGTGCAACATATACTTATATAACTTCAATATGTTGTACGCGTTGAGACACACACTGGAAATATACAGAAATATAAGCATAATCGTACTTATAAATATTTAGGAAAGCAACGCGAATATCGTATATACAAAAATGCATTTCCATAAAATAAATCGAAATAAAAATCATGCAACGCATTTCTTAATTTCTTATGTATAAATATTATGAGGTAAGTATCTTCTATCGAGGTACAAGTATGCTATCCATATTTCCTATTGAGTCCTTTATATTTCATTTCATTTGATTTTGATTTGATTTATTGACATATACTAGGGCTACAAGTTTAAAACTTGTAAGTTCCTGCGCTACTGACGAATACATAATATCAATTATAATATTAAATATTTTACAATTATTTATTTTTGCAGACACTTAAGACAAGGATTTACTATGGAAGATAAAAAATTTTGCTTACTTTTTTTTAGAATATAGTTAATAACACAATCAACATTTCATTTATTGAAATTCTAATATTTATATTATTTATTTACTTACTTATTGATTTTTTCATTTATTGATTCTGTGTTTTAAGTTAGATTTTAGGCGTCTTATTGATTTGATTGTTTTAAGATATTGTGGTAGATGGTTCTAAGCTCGAATAGCATATACGAAGAATTGTCTTATAGAGCTTGCCAGTTTTGTTCTAAGACTAATATTGTTCTTTGCGAAAAAGTAAAGCTGAGCCCTTCGTATTAATATTCAGGTTATCTTGTAATTAAAATGTTATGTAAGAATAGCAATAATTTATAATGAAATAGTTGATAAAGCAGTGAGAGAGACATAGTTTTGAATTTATGTTAATGTAGGTACGTTTTAGTAATATACATATAAGCTACCTATCCTCTGCCAAAGGAATGATCGGATACAGATAAAAGTCTTAATTCAATTTAAGATATGCTTAGCTAAGATAATCAACTTATAATCATTAGGGCTGTAAGAATATGTAATATTCAAATTTCCGCCTATACACTTTCTATATTATTAAATTATAAGCATATAAATTGATCATTGCCACAAACTAAGATATCTTCATTAGATTAAAGCACAAAAATCCAACTTAAGCATTACTTACACTAAATTAAGAACCTAGCCTGGGATTCGAACCTAGTTGCCTGTTGTTCAGTTGCTTCAGGGTAACTACGAGTATATTACAACTTAATCTATGTACTTGACAAATTTCATTAACATGATTTGAAAATAAGACTACTTGGGGCACACGAAACTTAACTAGAGCAATATTTTAACGGAGAAGGACTCCTGTGCTGAGGAGAGATGTGGGGATCCGTTTTATGTAACTGTGAGAATAAGTGCTGAGGCACACACAATCGCAGTTTGTTGTCTGAGGCCATAAAAAACGTTAAGTGGTCGTAAATCAAAATTCAGCAAGCATAAGAAAGTTCACCAAGTTTTTTTTGCAGAAAAAGTCCTTTTACTGTTTGGTTTTATTTCTCGTGCTCTTGTATTTATTTTCAACTACTTTTAGCACATGAAAAGAGAAATGCAGCTGGCCTTCCTACAGAAACGTAGAGCACAAATAGAACCGGATATTGGCATTCGGGATGGGAACCACTGTGCCGGCGCCTAAAGTCCTTAAACTTTGCTGCAGCCCAAGTAAATTCTATTCATTTACAGTCCATTGAAAGTTGCTTAAATTTTAACGAGAATAGCGCCCCGACACCCCCAATAACCAACCCACCCACCCACACAGACAGCTCAAGTCCAATCTGCGCCAAGGATTCTTGGGATGTCTCATGGGCCTTGACGGCGCCAACGCCATCAATGTCTGATAACAATGTTTTTGTTGTTTACACGAGGACTTAAGGTTTTTGTCTTGATAGCTTTCACTTGCCACCAGGCCCCTCTGACCCATCATCTTGTCCATTTTGTGCCGATTGTTTATTGTTGTTGTTGCCGCTATTGGTGCAGCATAATAGAGACACTAATTGTTGTGCCTTGATTGTCCCCAAGCATTTGGGTTTCTTTCCCAACAATTTTGGGCTCCCGTTTTTTTGTATTAGAAAGCAAATCAATTTTCCGTTTTTTACTAAGCAAAGGAAAATATCAAATACAAATTTAAGAGCCATTTTCCTTGCCTTATCATTGCAAACTGCTAATTTGTTTACAAAGGAACGTGAAGAAAAATTAAATCGTTGGTGTTTAGTATATCATTTCAGGACAAAATATTTATATATTTTGTGATCTCTATATTTTAAATATCGAAAATAACAAAACTATTTTTTTTGTAATTTAATTTAAAAAAGCTTTTTTTCTTGATTTGAGCTTATACATTTTTTTATTTTAAACTTTTATATTATTTTTTTATTTATTTACGAAAGCATAACAATTCCGCCTCGAATAAAAAAAATATATAATTTAAACATAGATTTATTTAAACGACACCAACACGTTAGGGGAATTTTATTTGCCAGTCCGGCCAGCTATGCCCCCATTCACAGTTAACAATTGTCAGTGACGTTATTGAAGCTTATAGCTAGATGGTAAAGAGTTAGTCATAAAGAAACAAGTAAGAATGCTATAGTCGAGTATACCCGACTACGAAACTCCCTGTACCCAGGTCAAATATTTCCGATCGCATCTTCGTTAACTTACACATACATACACAGATACGCACACGCACGAGCCACAGCGCAAGCCAGGCATTTTAAGTTGTGACTGTGCTTCTTCTTCCCCTTGCTGCAGCACTGAATCTTCTTTCGTGAATAACTTAGGTGTTTATTATCCGATCGACTTGTAATTTGGACAGTAGATTAAGAGGGACTAAAGTATTGGACATGCCAAATCTTAAAGCTATATCTTGAAAATTGTAACTGTAAAACGGTTTTTATCGAATAGCGGGGAACGGGGGAGATATCTCAAATCTAAAATAAACTTGACCTGCTCCCGCTATACACGAACCTACATTCCAAATTTGGTGTCTCTAGCTCTTATAGTTGCTGAGATCCTTGCGTTCATACATACGGACAGACAGACGGACAGACGGACAGACAGACGGACATGGCCAAATCGAAATCTCTTTTGATACTGATCAAGAATATATATACTTTAAAGGGTCGGAGATGTCTCCTTCTGCCTGTTACATACTTTTGCACAAATCCAATACCCCTTTTTACCCATTTTATGGGTACAGGGAGTAAAAACTAAAAGAAGTTAAGGTTAATTTAAAGCATAACACTAATGAAAAAGAATAAAGAAAACAGAAAAGGAATAGGAATGAAATCTCCAACCCGGTGGGGGAAGTTTTGGTAGCCGGTCCGGCGTTCAAAAGAAATTAAGTTAAAACAATAGGGCTGCAAATTAGTTAATTTCACCGTTTGTATTTAGTTAATAGCTTGGGAGTTATTTCATGTTATGAAAATATTCGATTTTCTTGCCAAATTTTCCTCAAAACGTTGACTTACAAATCTCATGTTAATAAGAAAAGGTCATTTCTGTATATCTTGGCATATTTTCTCAGATTTTGCTGTATTCAAGCTCATTTAATACTTTAAATTTGTAGTGACTTGTTGACACAATTTGTCTGCTTAATAATTCCTTCGTTTATGGTTACTTTTATCATTAATAACAGGTTATTAGGGATACCTTAACGATAAGGTAGCAATCAACTTGGACAGCGTCCATTCCCAATCCCATTCTGTAAATTAAGCCGCTCGTTAATGGCATGGCCGTCATAGCTTCCTCATTAACACGCCGTCCGGTTTCAATTTCCCGTTTAATTTCGTTTCATTAAAAAGGCCTCCCCCAATGGCACATTGTGTTCAAGTTTCAGCATTAAGGGCAACTGTCATGCAGTTGGAGTCCCTCTCACCCACTCGTACCCCGCCGGCATACACCAAAAAAGCCATAAACATTTCGCCAGTGAGTTGATGGAAAAAATAATGCTTGATGACATTTATAATGACAAAAATGTTGCTGGAATCGTCCTTGCTGTTGCTGATAAGTTGATACTCCCCGAGACTCTTCATTGCGCTCCATGTGGCCAAAAATTTAAGCTCCGGCATCATAAATCTGGGCAATTCATTCGGAAAAGTGCTTTTCAGTCTGTCGCTTTCATTCAAGTCTTTTTATTCTCTTATCGCGTCATTTTGTCCTTCCCATTCGACACCATTAAAAAAAAACACCCAATTATAATTGTTATAATACCCATATACCCATTAATAACAAAATATTTCACTTGATTTCTATTTATGACCAAATAAAATTTCAAATAAATTATAATGGTTATCGCTTACAATCTCGCCTCTCACTAAAATTTGTAGCGTTTCTCATCCGCCCCATTTGAGGATCATTATGATCGTGAATGAATCCCACATACGATTATATATAAGCTCGTTCGATCCAGCCTGTCCTGAAGTTCGTTTTGGAAACAGAATTTTCTGACCTCAACAAAAACCTGTTAAGTAAAATTCAGCTTTATAAAGCTTGCTAAACTCATCTTCACTAAGTAAATACCAATTAAATTACTAAAGAGACATGCAAGCCTAGCATCTAATATCTGATTTGCACCTGGAAATTTAACCAGCCTCCTATTTCCCCACCCCCATGCATTGGGAGGAGGTGCTTAAATGTTTTGGAACAAGCACGCCATTCAAAATTTGAATTTGGGTTTCGGCCTTTGTAATTGCAATTGGTGTCGTTGAATGGGAAGGCAGGGATTTGTGTTTGCTCCTGTCACCAACAGTGTTCCAGCCTACAATTTCAGTTACGACTGCAGAACGTGACAGGTCTCAAAGTAAACAAAGCGACCACCCAAGTGAGTGCTGTCCGACAGATATGAACTAACCTAGGATAACAATTGGCAGCTGTTGCCAGCGCCTTTAAATGATATGCAAGCTCACGTCCATAAATTACGTATACGTATGTCGTACGCAAGTAAATAGAGGGTATTATTATGTATTTAAATATGTACTCGTTTGTACGAGCACACACGTCATCTACGAGTATTTCATTTGAATTGTGTTGAATAGAAAGTACACAGTAGGATCAGTTTTGGGCAAACCTTGGAGCTCTACTTGTGTACATACGAATTGAACTAACACTTGAATGATTACAAAGTGCGTAAATTTCAACAAGCAGTTCTAAGAATAGAACTGCAAGGGTTAGAAACTTAGATGAAGGGATTAAGCTTTGGTGCGGACTTAGAATTTCAAATGGGCCTGTTGATGAAAGTAATTAGTTCAAACTGGAATCGGACAGCAAGTAAATCAGAGGTTAAGGCATCCACATAATAGACAGCAGCACTCGGGTTCGAATCCAGTCGACTACCACTCATATACGGACACGTTTGGGAAAAAATTCTAAAACTAAGGGTCACTGTTGAGGATGCTTGGCAGCATCCGGAATCGCGCTTTATGACCAACTAAATACTTTTCATATCGATGTTTCTATGTTAGCCCTGAATTGTACGTCGCTAAAACACACCTTTTAATAATTCTGTTTTAATATCTCTCTCCCCAACTTCTTCTTAAGATTCTGAATATTATTTTATATGAATATTTTTCAAGTATAATATAAACTAGCTGCCATATGAATATTAAAACATGAAAGAACTGCTATCTTCGGCGTACCGATTTTTTTTTATTTTATACAAAACAAGAAAGAGCGGCTATCTTCGGGTCCCGAAGATATATACCCAAGCTGCAATGTTTTTTATACAAAACTTAAATTTTGTCTGATTGCTCCTGTGTTCCGGTTTTGATCAAATTATAGGAAACTATTTGAAGTATTATAAAACTCTCACTTAGTTTGGATGAAATATTTGTATAAACAAAAAGTTTGATATAGTGAAATACAGGTCTGATTTTGACCAAATTTGGACAGATTGTATAAACTCTCTAGAGACTCGGCTTGGGAAAGTTTGGTAAGGATACCCTAATAAACAAAAAAGTTTTTCATACAAAAACATATTTGTCGATCGATCATTCTCATGGCAGCTATATGTTATAGTGGTCCGATCCGGCCGGTTCTGACAAATGTACTGCCTGCAGTTAAAAGAAGGGTATGTGCCAAGTTTCATTAGGATAGCTTTAAAACTGAGAGACTAGTTCGCATAGAAACAGACGGACATGGCTATATCGACTCGGCTATTTATGCTGATTCAGAATATATACACTTTGTTGGGTCGGAAACGTCTCCTTCGGTCCATTACACATTTCGAGACAAAATTATAATACCCTGCTAAGGTATAATGACAATTTTTGTCTGATTGTTCCTATGGGAGCTATATCAAGTGGTCCGATTTTGCCCAAATTTGGTCAGATTGTATAAACACTGTCTCTTTGGGTGAGTTTGGGGAGGATATCTTCATAAACAAAAAACTTGTTCATACAAAAACATAGTTCTTGACCGATAATTCCTACGGCAGCTATATGGTATAGTGGCTTAATCCGGCCAGTTTCGTGTACTGCCTATGTACTGCCTGCAGCCAAAAAAAAGTTTTATGACAAGTTTCATCACGATAGCTATATATAATACTGAGAGTCTAGTTTGCAAAGAAACTGACGAACATCGCTATATCGACTCGGCTATTGATGCTGATTCAGAATATATATACTTTGTTGAGTCGGAAACGTCTCCTCCAGTCCATTACACATGCAGACAAGAGCTTAAAAATCCATTTATTAACATACTGAAATCTTAACAAGTAAGAATGCTTTAGTCGAGTATACCCGACTGCAAAACTCCCTGTACCCAGGTCAAAAGTTTCCAATCGCATCTTCGTACACTTACACATATGTACATATTCAAATACGCACACGCACGAGCTATAGCGCAAGCCAGGCATTTTAAGTTGTGGCTGTGCTTCTTCTTCCCCCCGCGCTGCAGCAGTGAACCTTCTTTCGTGAATAACCTCCGTGTTTATTACCGATCGACTTGAAATTTGGACAATAGATTGAGTATCATACATGCCACATCTCAAAGCTATGTCTTGAAAACTGTTACTGTAAAACGTTTTTTATACTATGTTCCCAAAGGGAAACATTTGATACTGATCAAGAATATATATACTTTATAGAGTCGGAGATGTCTCCTTCTGCCTGTTACACACATTTGCACATATTTAGTACTCCCCCTTTTTACCCATTTTATGGGTACAGGGAGTAAAAATTCTGACTTAGCCGCCATTTAATAAAAGCTTTACAAAATGTGGTAATATTTTTCTTCAAATACATACCAATAAACTCTGATTAAACTTCAAACAAAAATCTAACTTGTACAAGCCAAATTTAATATACGGCATTTTAAATTTTGCATCGCATTCTTGTTCATCTTAATATCAACTGACCTCAAGCTTCCACAAGAGGCGCCATTACAAATGCATACAAGTCGAAAACCAAATTGGCCCTCAAAGTGATGTGGCAAGTCCTGTTTCCCCCTTCCCACCTACATCAATTGACATTCACCCCAAAATTGTTGGCAGTGTGGTAAACCGAGCGACATCATTTCCAGAGCCAGAGCGCACCAAACCAAGTGCAATTAGGAAAATTTGCAAAATTGCCTGTTACCCCTGCCTACAGGACATCGCAAATCAGTGCTGGTGCCGAGATTTGTTGTCTTTGCATTCGCACACACACACACACACACACATAGCCACACCCACAACATTAAACACAAGGACATCGCACAGAGCTGTATGTACTAAATAATAAGGATCCGAAGGAGCTTGCAGCTGAGCATTCCTCGTATTTACATTGCAAACAGCAGTCAATTATGGGATTATTCTAAATTATGGTTCGTCCTGACCAAATATTGAAATATTATCTAATAGAGAAGTAAGTGCTTGATTAAAAATATTGGTAATGCAATTTCAAATCATCTGCTGTTTCTCATTGTAGTTCACTTGGGACCCTATGAATATGAAGTATCCCCCTCCATCAGCCTGCCCTGAAGGTTTGTCTTACTGCACAGCTGTGCACACACATTCCTAAGTATTTGTATTGTATTTACACATTGCTTATATGCAAAACTCCTGGCCAGAGGGTGCAGAACTGATATGCTGTGGATTGTCCTGTGGAACAGAAATGAGCAGCCAGAAGCGGCCAGGAGCAGCAAGGAGCCTGTATGTAATTCAAGGCATTTCTGCATCTGTTCTTGAGTGGTGCGTGTGCTTACAACATGAAATTGATTTACTTTTGCTGCTGGCCAATTTGGCACGCACATTTGACCATAAAACGGCCTCGAATAGTTTGCCAAACACATTTGTAATTAAGCGCTTGAGCGTCCCTAAAGTGTAGTTAATACGTGGGAGCCATAAATTTGTCTATTGCCCTGGATCCAGTGTGTTCACTGTGCTATTTATTAGAAATCGCATAAACAACGAACATTGAGCCCAAGCGCCAAAGGTGTCATTAACATTACGATGGCAAGAACATAAAAACTATTATATTTAATAAAAAGCGTAACTTATAAGCACCTTAGTAAATCCTACGGCTTTTAAAAGAGAGCGAAGGTTAATACGCCGTAGCCTACTTTCGTTAAGAGGGTGAAGTATGTTTGCTGTTTTTCCTGACATACTTAAAAATTCATATTGTGATTAAAAACCTACATAGCGCCAGTAAAAACGTTTGCGAATGTGATAAAAGGCAGAATGTAAAAATCAAATAATCCCAAGATAATAAGGACGTGCAATATGAAAATATATATGTATATGAAATATACTTTATGGGGTACTTCTGCCGGTTACATACGTTTGTACAGTTTTAGTACCCCATTATAACCATTTTATGGTTACAGGGTGTATACAGATGTATGCGTCACGTAGTCAGCAACAGATGTTTGCTTTAAAACAAAAAATGGAAGCCCTTCAGTCATATTATAATATATAATCCAAATTTAATTATTTCTAGAGTTCTAAGCGCCAGTTTAAATATCGCTTTAGCATATGCGCTGACGGTTAAGTACATAATCATAGCATTCTAAATTGCACAATTTCCACTTAATTTCCTTGACTGTCGGATTTGCACTTATCGCTAACACTAATCGACAGTTGTAGGGCTCATTGATATGACGGGAATACCAGGACTCAACTGCCATTGGCAGACCTATCCAACACATAGCCACTTCACTCGCACACACACACATACACACACACACACACACACACTCACATGCACGGCCATGCATATATGTGCATCTAATTTCCATGTTGTCGGGATTCAGAGTGGTTTCAGTAGGACCCTTGTGGAGTTGCCGCATTTGATGTGCCGCCGTGTTTCTGGTAATTTGCCCGGCACACTGGGCTTTAAAGCAGCACACGAATTCAACTGAAATGCATTTACACTTAACATACTTTTGCTGCGTTTGCCTGGTTTGGGGCGGAGTTGCACCTGAACGACAATCAACAAGTTTTTGTTGTTACTGCTGTTGCTGTTGCTACTGCTGCTGCCAGTTGCACTTGCAAAATGCATTTGCTGTTGAGTACACATCGGGTGCTCAGAGGAAGCGCCAAGCAGCGGAAGATGTGAAAGGAGCAGCAACAGCAGCTCGCACGCTTTTCCTGCGTCATGAAAAGCAGCGGCCCCAAAGGACACACTTGGCCAGGTACGCATATGGCTGAGCGGGGACATCCTACCATCGACATGTAAGGAAAAGGATATGCATGTAGCTGTCGAGCTGTCGGTTTGTCCATCTGCCAGGTCGTTATCTTGTGCAATATGACAATCTAGCCGATGGCGCTTGTTGAAAGCCTCGAACAGGAGCAGGAGCAGGAGCAGGGGAAATAGCATCAGCAGCAATCATAAGAGTTACAAACTTTATGGACTCCTCACCGGGGAAACATAGTACATGTAGCCCTGTCCGTATGTACTCAGATGTTAGTATGTGATGTGTATTATGCCTGATTCGAGTTAAGCGAAATAACATTTGCACTGCTCAGAGTGACGGGAGGAGCATACTGACTGACAGGTCTTGGCAAATATGCACAAGGAAAATATTAAAGTTGAATTACATATGTGTACGACTACGTATTCCAACAGACACGTTCAACGGAAGCTGCGAGACTCGAAATGAATGTTCCATATATGAGTTACCTGCTGTAGCAAAGGTTTCCGGAGTAGAGACCACCTCCTCCACACCCCAACCCGTGTACACAAGAATAAACAGCGTTGTTTTCAATTAAATCATTTGTACCTCGAACATGAAATTACATTCCCCAAGCAATCTTACACATTCACGCATACTAGTACTGAGGTACAAATGCATTTTGATTAAAGTTGATAAAACAAGCTCTTAGCAATGCCAGCTGAAAGTGATAAGTAGCTTAAATATTGTTTTTGTAAAACAACAATTCTCCATACGGTATTGTTGATGGTAAAACCCTGACAATGTTAAATGCTAAAAACAAACTAGAAGGGGTTTTACTAATATATTCCCTGTAACCAGATTTACTTTACTAAAATCATTAAGCAAACGCGTCAATTCTGCTGTGCTTATTATAAATCAAAGCCTTAAACTCCTTTTTTTCAATTTGAGGAAAATGCCAAAATTTCAAAATATGCTTAAAGAACGTTTAGTATATGTGACCACATTCCCGATTACTTATCTTTAGTTCTTAAGATCTAAGACCGACGCATTTATAAGTAGAAATATAATGAATTCCTAAGATAATTATATCGATCAGGAGTATATACAAATTTACTTTTATCCTTTTCTGCCTATTTTAGTCATATAGGGTATAAAAAAGACAGGATGAAAATTGCAACTGACACAAAATACTCAAAACAAACGACAAAACCAATCAATAGAAATTGAAACTGTTTGAATGAACAAGTAGAATGAATATTGACAACAAATCGTGTGTGCAATTTGAATCGAAGTGACCCAATGTGCGTGTTAGCTAGGTCTAGGTGATCGCCTATGTAATACCCTGGCTTAAGTTCTCGAATTACCTATAGGTATTTCAATAACCGGTAGAAGAGACCCAATTTATACCAGATAAATATATTAATTTACTAGTAAGATCGGGAAAAATAATATCGTTCAGATACTCTACTGGTACGTAATATTCTTATGATTATTATATGAGCAGGTATGGTAGGGCTTTATTTATATAAACAAAATTATATCCTTCCGATGCTTTTTTGAGAATTCCTTATTTGGAAGACTAAAAGGACCGACTTGCAATCATTTTATTTGATTTATATGAGTGGTCCTTTCATAGATACAATCGTACATATGCACTAACTTCTACTAAAAGCACAACAATGGTAGTACATGCCCCTTCAACGTTTGGGGTATAGGGTGTAAGGAGATTTAATCAGCATGTATCAGCAGACATTTTGCTTTGTCTGATTGCTTGGAATATTCCAATTTGGAAAAGGACATTGGCGAGCATCGAGCATTGCTTTGAGATAGAAAAGGAAGGAGCTTTCGCAACCGGAGATGGTTGCTTCAGTCAAAAATTCATTCGCATGAAAGCCACTTAATTTGTTTTTCTACTTGAAAAACGTAGTGCGCGCGTTCGCGCACTCGCGACGTATCCGGCGGAAACACACACACACACACACACACACACACACACACAAAGACCGTGGGGCCCTTCATTTACTGTTCATGCATGACCACGTCAACGTTTTCGCTCCTCATTCGTTCTCGGTTGCCATTGCTTACAATTCAGGCTCCCTTTTTTCTTAGTCGCCCTGCAAGTCGAGGTCGAATTGAAAGCCTTTGGGCGGCTTCAAAAAACATTTTCAATTCGATTTTTTGCCAATTGCTCGAAAGTCGTCGTTTCTCTATCTTCCTATGAAGAATATGCGTACGTGCTGACATCGTTGCTCATACGCTCCGTGGAACGTTACATTTCTACTTGTTTTCGTTTCCGTTCTGCCTGAACTCAAAATGAATATTTTGGGAACTTCACCGCTCCCTGGGCTAAATTTATTTTCCGCTTTTGCATATTTTGTGGGTAATTTGGGTAAAAGCATGTCTGCACTCTTACACTGACTTACATTCTTCCTTTTACTTGCTGTACCCTAAGAAATACGTACTCTACTATCTTAGTACGATTTTTCTAACGCATAGAGCGAATACATTGTAACTTTCTTATATAGCTTTGGCGCATTATACAATTTCTTCGTACAAATTATCATTTATTTCACTTGCCTTTTTAATTCGCTATCGCATTAAAACTGGCTTGTTGATTATCTAGTTATTGATATGAATTCAATACACAAACATATTTTAAGCTCGCTTAAAAGCTACAGCGACAGTATTTTTAAGGGTATTTTAAAGCTTCAGAAAACAACACATAGAAGTCGAGTGTCCTTTGTTCGATGTTTCAACGCCAAATCGTTCACGTAAAATATTCATACGTTTCCTCGGCGGTTTTTGGCTCTCAAGTGTTTGCAATTCAATTACAATTCAATTGATTTTCGTCTGCGGGCCCAATCCGGCAGACTGGCTGTTCTGTGCTGGCCTGGTTTGCGCACAACGGGCGGTTGGCACAATTTATGAGTTCAGACAGACACGTACCTCAATCAGATCCCAGGAGAACCATGGAATTGCGTGGAACACAACAACAGATTTATACCTACTATGTGTATTCCTCAAAAGACACTTTGTATTCTGAGTTGAATTGTATTTCATTTTCTAAAAAAAAAAAAACGGCGGAGGATTCTTAGGAGGGTCTTAGGATTCAGAGAACTCAACTTTTTGTACCATATGACACAGCGTAAAGAATGTATGGTTGTATCTGTTGCCAACTGAACATAATTAGTTGGCTGTCTTGTTGTGACCATTATACATTATACGAGTATAAATATGCATACTGCATCGGATAAGCTATGGCTTCAGCTCGATGGGCGTAATTGCAGCAGAGGCCACTCGACTCAATAAGTATTTTTCATGCCAAGGATGCGCAAAAGTATACACAGGCAACAATGGAACGAAAAAGGCGGGGAAATAACACAAGTATCTTGAAGATACACAGACATACCGTAGCTACGATTGGGTGTGTGCGTTAGTGTATATATTCGTAGTATGTGCACACATGTAGGTAGGTAGATGCCATTAGGTCATGTGCGCTTACGCGTACGCCAATTCCTTCAAGTAAATAAAGGCTTTACAGGAAAAATAAATAAAATTAAATGTGAAAACGAAAATCCAGGTCCCGCAAGCACTGACAATGGGCCAAGCCAATTCAGGGTTGGGCCAAAATAATCAAAACCTGGGAGGAAAAAAAACGTTTAAATCACATAAATAACATGCAGCAATTTCAGAATAATGGAGTTTGGCATAGATTTATTTACAAACAACTAAGTAACTTTACTTTTAAGCACAGATAACTAATAAATGATCATTATTAAGGTACTCGTAAATTATTATACTGACCTTTACCCTTAAAAAGGATTTAACCTTTAACTTTAATTTAAGCTCGCATTAAACTCAAATTTGAACTCTCTTAAAAAAAAACCGTATAGAAATAAGTGCAACTTATCCTTCCGTTATACGAAGTTATATGGTTAGAAAAAGTAACGTAAGCAATTTAAGTTTTCAACCAGCTCGTCAAGAAATTGTTCAACATACTAGTCGCAGTCACTTTCATCGATTTTTTTTTTGTTCATTTGCATTTTCGTAAGTTTGCCTTGGGGACATAAAAACTTGAGTATGGAGGATGGGTCGGAAAGTTTAAGCATGATTTACAGTTAATGCAGCAGAGCCGGAAATTTCATGACGAGGTTGTAGGACAACATGGCGTTTTATTTCCGGTTTAAAAATTAATGAACAATAAACTGAAGAAAATGGACTGCAGTAAATATGTAAAAGAAGCGTAAAGTATGCAAAACTGAACTACATTTTAAGTTAAATTTGTAACAGCTACTAAATTATTAAATTCATTTTAAATCCGCTTTGGTTAAATGTGTGATAAGATGTGTGAAAGCACAAACAACTGCATATATGCAAACATGTTTGCTAGACAAACAAAAATAATAATTTAAAAAATAAGAAAATACATACGAGGCTTCGTATTGAATACTTTCATCTTATACGATGCACACCGAGTGTTAAGTTTAATTAAGCTTCGTTTATTCCAACCAATAAACCGGATAAAGATAATGATTATACATTGTTATATATATTTGCTGATTTTAATAAGTAGCTTAGCTTGCCTTAGAACAATTGCGAAAAGTTCCCTAATTATGGAAATAGCGACAACACAATGCCATTAATGCTGGCACCGTCAGCAACAAACGAAGCACAAATTACAATTAAAATACATTCATCGATTTGTCGAGCACCAAGGACAAGGTAAGCACACGGGGCTAGATATATTTTTGTGCTGTGCACTTAATTTTTCCTCTACTCGTTTGTGTTTATCTTAATTATCGGCCAGGCCAAGAGAGAGAGAGAGAGAAAGAATCAAGGGAACACAGAGGCAAACAAGCAGAAATCAATTAAAATTTGGCAAATGACAGCTCAATAGGATGGCTCTTCAGGTACATCCAAGACGAACTGGCAGCACAGAATGCGTACAGGTAGCGTATACTTATAGAGAGCACTTTGTTGATGTCTCTGAGCGGGGATAAAATACGCCCCTGGGTCCCATTTAGCTGCGGAGTGGCCCAATATCAAGCGTAAACATCCGCTGGAGGGTGGTTAGCAGGACTATAATAATGGCACAGCACGGTTCAATGCTTCTACGCATTTGCACATTGTCAGCTGCCTACACCTCGAACATGTTTTATTTATTGTTTAGTGGCTTAATAAGACGTGTATTAATATGCAGCTGCCTTCGAGGTGATTTTTCTGTTTATTACCTTTCGACGCACTTTCCTTTAACTGATTTTCTTTTCTTTACTCTGTTTTCAGTTATCATCGTCTACTTATTATTTTTGTGACATAGCCATGCCTATTATTCCTTATTATTATTATTATACCCCGTACCCCTGAAAATTACTGAAATTGGTATCACAGTTTCTGTGAATGTCCTAAAGTTCATAAGGATCAAATAATAAGCATAAAACTTATTCCATTAACTATTTTCTATAGTTTGGTCAAGTGAAAATCAGCATAAATATATTTAGTTGGGCATAGTTCTTAATAAATTTATGTAAGCACTTATGTTTGTAGAAATTAATTGTTAAATAGTTATTACACTAATTTGTTAAGGGTGTAACGAATACAAGGTATTTTTGAGTCGAGCCCTGATTAGCACAGCTTTCTTACTCGTTTTGATTAACGGCTTTCTGCATAAACCCTATTTTCAAATGAAATATTGTCATATTATTAATTGAAAATCTACTTTGCTTATCAGATATCTAAAACTAACAAGAAAGGACAGCTATCTTCGGAGTGCCGAAGTTATATACCCTAGCAGGAATTAATTTTTATACAAAACTTAATTTTTGTCTGTCGTATGGGAGCCATGTGGTCCGATTATGATAAAATTATAGGAAACTATTTGAAGTATAATAAAACTCTCACTTAGTTTGACCAAATTTAGTCAGATTGTATAAACTCTCTAGAGACTCTGTTTGGTAAAGTTTGGTAAGGATACCTTTATAAACAAAAAAGTTTTTCATACAAAAGCCTAGTTGTCGACCGGTCATTCCTATTGCAGCTATATGTAATAGTGGTCCGATCTGGCCGGTTCCGACATATGTACATCATGCAGCAAAAAGAAGGATCTGTGCCAAGTTTCATTACGATAGCTTTAAAACTGAGAGACTAGGTATATATACTTTGCTGGGTCGGAAACGTCTCCTTCAGTCCACTACACATTTCGATACAAAATTATAGTACCCTCTGCTAGGGTATAAAAAAAATGCCACATTCAATATAATATAAATATAAATCTTAGAACGTGTTCAAATTAAGTGATCCAAGCCGTAAGCCGTATGCTATAAATTTAATTATTTCTATCATTTTCTTCTTCTTTCAAACCATCGGAAATTGACTTATTATATTTATTCTGTCCTATCACATTTTTATTCCATAGAACCCAAATTGTACTTGGCGATGTCAGCAATACTTAGGGTTTCCAAAACTTTAAAAGTACATATTTTTAAACAAAATTACATGAACAATGGCAGCCCTCACTTACAAATCCTGGAGATGGGTCGTGAACTGGAGGAACAGACTCTGACAGGAGACCTGTAGGTGACCTGTAGGTGACATGACGGTGTCAAGGCTTAGGAATGAATCAACAATTGCCAAAAATTTACTTTTGTCGATGTCCTGTAGGTCGTAAAGTGACGGCAGGCCGGCGACTAACATTTACTGATGCGTATTTCCGCTGTTGCCAGTGTTGCCACCAATTTGCTTTGTTGTCATCTCATCCGTTCTTTTTATGAACTGTGCAACTTTTTCGCCTGTATGGGCTGACCACCCCTTTCGCATGAATTTCTTCTTTGTTTGGTTTTTTTCAGGATAGCATTTTCCCTCGTCGGTCAGATATTTGGCGCTGTGTTCACATCCTTATCGTCATCAGGAATGGTGGCGAGGAAAAAAGAACTACGCATAAACATTTACTGGGTTTAAGGCTTAGCTTTATCGTTTTTGAACTCAAAAGAAATACCTAATTGACACTATCAAGACCCAACTGAACTGCAATAAATTTCGGACAGCCTATACAAAACACTTACAAAAAACTTAAAATTTAATGCGCGGACTTTGGCATTCGCAATTTGTTATTCAATTTTGGCACACAAATATTTGCCATGTTCTTTTTAAAACGTATACCCTGTACGACAAAAGACAAGAAAGGTATAATTACCGTACAATATACAAAGTATTTCATTAACATTAACATCAACATTAACATTAACATTAACATTAACATTAACATTAACATTAACATTAACATTAACATTAACATTAACATTAACATTAACATTAACATTAACATTAACATTAACATTAACATTAACATTAACATTAACATTAACATTAACATTAACATTAACATTAACATTAACATTAACGTTAACATTAACATTAACATTAACATTAACATTAACATTAACATTAACATTAACATTAACATTAACATTAACATTAACATTAACATTAACATTAACATTAACATTAACATTAACATTAACATTAACATTAACATTAACATTAACATTAACATTAACATTAACATTAACATTAACATTAACATTAACATTAACATTAACATTAACATTAACATTAACATTAACATTAACATTAACATTAACATTAACATTAACATTAACATTAACATTAACATTAACATTAACATTAACATTAACATTAACATTAACATTAACATTAACATTAACATTAACATTAACATTAACATTAACATTAACATTAACATTAACATTAACATTAACATTAACATTAACATTAACATTAACATTAACATTAACATTAACATTAACACCCTGTCACGAAATGTGTAACGCATTGAGGGAGATGTTTCCGACACCACATAGTAATTATATTCTTGATCAGCATCAACAGCCGAGTCGGTCTAGCAACATCCGTCTGATTTTCTATTTAAACGGGTCTCTCTGTTTAGTAGTATTAGTAGTATTCTAACTTCAATATGATAAATGATAATCAGAAGCCATTTGCTTACTTGAGTTTATTTAATAATTTCGTTAAGGCTTATACTTTTTGCCGGAGATTCAAGATTCCCCACTATTGTATATCGTTTCAACTGAGGACAAACAACGAACAAATGAATTCTCGATTCCAGATTCCACTCTCCGGCCGACTCAGCGCATTAGAACCAGTGCCTTTGCCAGCAGAAACAGAAACAAATAAACAGTCAAGTACTGGACGCGATAAGTGAGAGATCATTTTTATTTTCATCGCTCCAGTCGAGTTTTCTGTATACAAACAAACATATGAATGGGTACGTACTTTGAGAATACACATAAGCAAGTACATATGTATGTATTTACTTACGTATGTAAGCTTTTGTTCCCTTTTTGATGTGATATATGTATTTCTCCGCTGTAGTAAAATGGCCAGTGGAGTTTCTCGAACAACTAGCGGCTTTGACTTCAATCAACTATGCGAAACTTTCAGCGAGATCTGCCCCGACTTCCGCCAGACGCATGCGGCTGAAAAATCGCAGAGCATGGACTTTGCCAACAAAGTGCTATTTGACCTTGGCCCCAAGATGCGACACATTAAAAAGAGCGGTGACGCCCAGATGTGGCGCCTTATCTTCAGCGGGGGCGGCAGTGTTTACATATACACCTACACCTTTAGGAACCCAATCAACGTAAGACCGCACCTGCATGACATGAAGCTATACCTGACACTCAAGCAGGCCGGTCTACTGGCCGCCAGCAAGCTGTGCTCCGTGCTGCCAGCCCACCACAATCCAAGGGACAAAATTCTACTGACGCCACTGGCTCGTGCTGTGTTTCTGCCCCAAAACATTTCCAAGATTGCAGTGGCTCTAACTGTGTTGCTTGGACGTGCAGTGGACAGCGCCGAGGTGGTCAAGGGGGTAATCAGCAGCTGTCAGAGGGATGGCTTCCACTTACAGCACAGTCAGTGTCACATTGCCCTAGTGGCGGTCGAAGTGACAGGCACCGCTGCCGCACAGCGTCAGAATCTGCGCTCAAAGACAATCCGCCTGTATGAAAAGCACGGCAAGCCCTATGATTACTTGCAGCACTCCAAACTGGCCAATAGGCCACCAGACACTGACCAGCCCCAGCCAAGCACATCCGATCAGGCAAGTCAGAGCCAGACCCAGGCCAAGAGCATAAGCAGTGTTATACGTGGCATAGCCAAAAGTGTCGACGATCCGCTGAGTGGTGGCACGCTGGACCTGGACTTTGTGGCACCACCAGCTCTTAAGAGCGAGCCCAAGTTGATTTTACCAACGCCAATCGATGTACAAGTCGAAGACACTAATCTGGAGCGCATCAGATCTGTGCAGTTACCCCCACAAGCAGCACCCAATAGAGCTACCCGCGCATTCTCCAGAAACTTTACCCTAGAAGATGAGTTTGCATTTTGGTTAGACTAACTAACTTAAAAATGTAGGTAGTACCTATGGACACAATATTTAATCACTTTTACAAATCATTAATAAATATGGTATTTTGTAATGACATTCAAATTCCGAACGGCTGAAATCATCGAAAACTTTTTCAGGTAAATTCACAGCGCTTCAAGGATGCTTCGAAGATACACAAGTTTATGTTTTCAGTTATGAGGGAACATTTATTTTTTAACAAACATTCAAGTCGTGAGGTTTAATTTAACAAAATTCTTCAACAATTGTTCATTAAAGCAAAAGTTGCACTTAAGATATTTTTTGAAGTAATTGTAATGTTTACATGGAAAGCTGAATTATTTTCTGTTCTGCTTGGTGGTTAGTGAGAATGATAACTATAAAATGTGTGTAAGGTAAGGCTTACTAAGGTTTGAGTGAATTTCTTGTAATGATTATTCGCGTTTTCAGACAATAGGCTACACAAATTTCTCCAATAAAAACCAATCCTGCTGTAGTGTAGCATAACCCAATTAATTTCCATAACCACTTTAAGTCTTCATTATTTAGGGGAATAAATTCTTGATTGCTTGTTGGATTTGTTTCAGTTATAAGCGAATGTATGGATGCCATCATTATTCGACCTGCCTCCAGGCTCCAGTGCTTGTGAAGGCCCAAGCTCAGAGTCCAAGGCAAAAATTCATTTAATGGAGCTCTATAAATGGAGTTCTCATGTAAGATTCTACTTAATGGAAAAGCAGTAATAAATAATCCACTCGATTCACACAAAATCTTTCGTTTATAATTATTCTGGTATTTCTCCAACAAATCCCATACATTTGGAAATATTCCATGAGCATAGCTAGTATTCATTGACATAAACATTTCAATTCGTGGTCTGTGTGAAAAAAATTCAACGTTGGGTATTTGATTTTTAAAAAAATTTTTACCTAACCCAATTTCTATCGAATCTTTCAAGCCCTTATCAAAAGCAACTGGTAGTCCACTATCCCGCAAATCATCGAAATTTTCAATCTGTCTATACTGAGGATGCTTTGTTAGCAGTGCGCTCAGGTTGGCATTAAAGAAACAGGTTATAACCAAACTAAAAACGCTCATTACCATTACAATCTGCTGTAGTGAAATGCTTGTTCTATATCTGCTCAATGGTATAGGTAGTCCCAGTACTCCGCCAAATGCATACAAGTTTAGAAATAAGGTGGAATAGGTAAATCTGTATCTGCGTCGAAAAATCCGGTAAGATGCCGCTACAATAAATGTTTCAAGTAGTGCAAACATAAAATATGCACTCAAAACTATTGTGGAATAGGTCCTTAAGCCTGTATAGACATCACCTATGCTCATTTCTTGGCCGCAAGGGACTACAATGAAAATACTTATAATTTCAGCGATAGAAGTGTGTTCAAGAGCGGGCTGTAGGCTATTCCATATATGTATAGTGGGTCGGATCGCCATGTCTATCTGATTATTAATTGTTAAATGTAAGATCTCTCTGTACTCAACGACATCCAACTCGTTAATAGGTCGAAGCAATCGCAATTTAATATTGTGTTTCTTTGCAAACTCCATGATAAATCTGTCTGAGGAACCACATAGTTTTTTCTCTCCTGTGCGTGGGTCCTTAGTTAACATACTGCCGGGTGGATACAAATCGGGTAATATAACTGCTGTTTTTCCATTGAAGTTAAGCCAACTCTTCGGAAAGATTGGTCCAACTCTTATATCAGCGATATGTACAAGAGTTGGACTGGGAAATGGTTGCAGTCGATATGTTAAAATCGATCCGTACACCTCAGACGAAGTTGTTGATTGTAGCACCAGGAGATTGAGAAAATTATGGTTACTTGCTTGCACTCTGATTGTATTTAGGAACCCTTTAAGGGTCGATCCAACAGTGTGCAACCAGACAATGATACGTGCCTCTCTCATACGATCAATGTTCTGGGCCAGGGTGGTCAGCAATATGGAGTCGGCTAATTCAGACATGCAAACGATAGCAAGAGCCTCGCTATTAAAAACCTTCTTCACATTGATCCTGGTTAATTCATCGAGGCGTACAGTCGGCAACCCAACTGGATTGAATTCGTTAACCATGCAGTTGACGTCCAGTCGGCGTTTCATTAACAACACTGTTTGAACGGGGGTTTCCCCGTCCACCTTTTCTATTATATTCTTGATCAATTCCACATTTACAGATCCAGTTTCTACTGGGTAGGATGGATAGGTGACCAAATGATGAGGCAGCAGCAGCAGGAAACCCAGTGTAGCCAACATTGTTATACAGGAAAGGATGAAGAACTGAGCTCTAGCACTGCAAGTTTGCACTCCCATCAATTAATACAAGTATATTCCTTCAATTGCATTATTTTGTTATCGACTATGGATCACAATTTGCAGCCTTAACAAGATGATACGTCCATTAAGTAGGTAACAAGCAGATTGATAAAATGATTAATTATAGCGGAAGTGCTAAATAAGTAATATGACGGGGTCCAATCAAGAAGTTAGTGCAAATTAATGCTCGTTAATTGCTAAAAACGTGTTGCACATCAAGTTATGGATTATGATTTGGTACGGATATTATAATTTTATCACAAATTTCGAAATACATTTATGTATTCAATACCATGTCCGTCTGTCTTGTCAGTCTGGCTGTTTCTGTACAAGCTGGCTCTCATATCTAATTATGTTGGAATCGGGCGTATCAGATAACTTTAACAATTGGCATAGGTCGCCAATTGTGTTGTTGTATGAAAAACATTTAGGATACATATTTTAAGCAAACTCAGAAAATGCAAAATTTATTTTGCCTTCGTATAAGTTGGTTTAAATTCATTTTTGTTCAACGCTACTGTAGATTTACATACTGTGATTTATGTTGCCAATTGGCGATGACCGCTCCATACAAATTTATTCAAAAATTCTTTAAAAATTAAAAAAACAAGTAAGAATGCTATAGTCGAGTAAACCCGACTACAAAACTCCCTGTACCCAGGTCAAAAATTTCCAATCGCATCTTCGTACACATATACACACACATACAGACACATATACACACACACATACACAAAGACGCACACACACGAGCGACAGCTCGAGCGCAGCGCAAGCGAGGCATTTTAAGTGGTGTCTGTGCTTCTTCTTCCCCTTGCGCTGAAGCACTTAATCTTCTTTCGTTAATAACTTCCGTGTTTAATATCCGAACGACTTGAAATTTGGACAGTAGATTAGGAGTGACTAAAGTATTGCACATGCCAAATTCCAAAGCTATATCTTAAAAATTGTGGGGGAACGGGGGAGATATCTCAAATCTAAAATAAACTTGACCTGCTCCCGCTATACACGAACCTACATTCCAAATTTGGTGTCTCTAGCTCTTATAGTTGCTGAGATCCTTGCGTTCATACATACGGACGGACAGACGGACATGGCCAAATCGAATTCACTTCTGATACTGATCAAGAATATATATACTTTATAGGGTCGGAGATGTCTCCTTCTGCCTGTTACATACATTTGCACAGATTTAGTACCCCCTTTTTACCCATTTTATGGGTACAGGGAGTAAAAATAAAAATTCTCCATGAACTGAACCCAGGGATGAGAAAATCGCAGATATTTTTTTGGCTTTAAACCATGATATTAGACCAATTGTTTATTTTAGTTTTATTATTATTAATGCAAATGAATGCTTAATTTTGCGCGCATCAGCGTATTTGAACCAGCTCCTTTGTTGACGAACTAAGTTAGGATTTTCAGTTCAATTTGATGAATAGGTTCAGTCGTTCATTTTTGTGAACTTAATCTGTCATATATTGGTAATTATGTTAAGTTGACACCATGTTTTTATTAAATTAACAAGCCAATTAATATTTAACTATTAATTGCATATAAAATATTGAGAAATATTTATTTAAGCTTAATTTGAATTAAAATTTGTTTTTATTTAGAAAACATAACTTTAACATTATAGTATTTCAAAACCTAACTCTAAAGTGTAAAAACAAAGGTACTTAATTTGTATATTAAATTAATAATAAAGGAATTTATTTATTTATATTCAAATATTAAACGGGTTTTTCATTTTCTACTTAACGACTTCAGGGCTGAACAAGATAAGTTGATTCGTTCATCAAGATTGAACAGCTGAACAACTTAATAATATAACCGGTACGATTCCTGAACGAATAAATAACTGAACTATTGAACAAAATGAACCATATTGTTCATGAACGACTGAATAAGTTCATTCGTTCATTTAAATAACCCGTTTCGTTGAACTTATTCCGAACAAAACGACACAAGTCTTCAGTCGAGTCTTAGACGCGCGCAGTGAAGGATTCATTTAATTTTCACCGCTTTAGTCGAGTTTTCGGTATACAAAGAAACATATGAGTGGGTATGTACTTTGAGAATACACATAAGCAAGTACATATGTATGTATGTACTTATGTAAGCTTTTGTTCCCTTTTTGATGTCACATTTTCCTCCGCAGTAGTATAATGGCCAGTGGACTTGCTCAACCAGCCAGCCGTTTTGACTTCAGTCAACTATGCGAAACTTTCTGCGAGATCTGTCCCGACTTCCGCCAGACTGACAAGGAGGCTCCGAGCCTGAGCTTGGATTTTGCCAAGGCAGTGCTCATGGGCATTGGCCCCAAAATGTGGCGCACCAGAAATAGTGACACTGCCGAATTGCATAAAAGGAACTTTGGGGAAGGCGGTAGCATTATTATATACCCCTACAACTACAAGCCAATCGACGTGAATCCGCGTCTGCAGGATAAAACGCTATACCTGACGCTCACCCAGGCCGGACTGCTGGCTGTCAGCAAGTTGTGCTCCGTGCTGCCAATCGATAACAATCCAACGAGCACGATTTTACTGACGCCAATGGCTCATGGTGTGTTTCTGCCCCAGGATATTTCCAAGATTGCAGTGGCTCTAACTGTGTTGCTTGGACGTGCAGTGGACACCGACGAGGTGGTCAAGGCCGTAATCAGCAGCTGCCAGACGGATGGCTTCCACTTGCAGCACAGCCAGTGCCACATTGCCCTGGTGGCGATCGAGGTGAGAATCAAAGATGCCGCACAGCTTCAGAATCTGCGCTCACAGACAATCCGCCTGTATGAAAAGCACGGCAAGTTCTATGATGCAAGACAGTACGAGATTTACCTGCAGCACTCAAAGCCGTCTAATAGAACAGTAGCCGAAATAATGAGCTTTGCAGTTGATGCCTGGAAACAGATCCACCCAAACACAATGTAATCACTTTTATAAAACTTTAATAAATATATTCTACGTATGTATTCGTTCTCGTTCGACCGAATCCAATGTGCAATTTTTTAGGCAAATTTACCGGGCTACCAGGACACGAACTTAATTAAAAAGCTGCTCACAAACTTGCTTGAATGATGACTCTGATATTCCTCACCTGCGTGCGGATTTCGTGGTTATCTCATACAATGTATGCAAATTTCTGCTCTGTTTAATGTGAAACATAAACAATTTTTCACTTCGCTGAAACGTGCATGTAAAAACTTTTAAGTATGCAGTACATACTTTTACAATGTACATTGTCGTTTCAGTTGCCTGGTTACACTCAGACAAACAAGGAGTATAAAACACTGCTGAATTTTAGGAGTTAAGCATTACAATCAATATGTATAAAAGTGCAGTAAATGCTAACCAATTTCAGTTTAACAGTAATTAAAACCTGGAAATATTAATGCATTACATACACTGAAAGAATTTATTTGCGAGCGATTTTTTTTATACTCTGCTTCCATCAGAGTTTTGGGTTTCTATCGACACTCTTGAAGCTAGAGTAATCAGCTGTTATCAGGAACTTTCGAATGGAACTTTTTTCTGTTTATTTTTTAGTCTTGTTTACAGTTGGTGAGTCTCCGTTATTGTTCGTACTTTGCTCCAACAAATAAAGGGAATCACCAAAATGCGAATTTCTATGAGAAACGTAGTGAAAAATGCTGGTCATATCAAAATCAGATTATTTTATTTTATTTTTTGCTTATCAGTATATTTCAACCAAACTCAGCAATTGCGCATTTTATTATAGTTTGTATAGTTTGATTTAATTTGATCAAAATAGGATGAATTGAATTTTTGTACGAAAAAAAATTGCTGCATGGGTTCCGTTTTCGCTCATGTTGTTAACAAATCCTTTTAAAGTTTGACCAAATAGTGCAGTCCTAAAATTTGTATTTTACTTTAAATCGTATTTACATAGGTAGCTCCCCGCACCCCTGAAAATCAAGAAAGACCTATAATCTGAGATATTTATGTATGTATATACTAGTAAATTTATTAATAACTATTGAAATTTACTTGCAAAATGATTCTGGAAATGTCATAGCGGAACGATACTATAGCAACGCCATATTATAGCAACGCTATGCTCATTTCTTCTTCCTGCGAGCAGGTATAATCTTGACATAGCCAGGATCTGATGTGTTCTCCAGACTTGCAGACGGAGTTGAGCTATGTTTCTCGCGTTGAGAACTGAGCAGTGACATGACCCCATCGGCGATTTCATCCAAAGTTACAGGTCGATTATAGGACAACATAACGGCCGATACAATGGGCAGCAATATTACATTGTAATTCGGCTCCATTGCAACCTTAGAGCTTACCCAAGTTCTTTAACTATTTAAAAATACAATTTGGTGTTGTTTTAGGAACAGTTTTTCATAATTGAATGTGATAAAATTTGAAGCTTCTGCATATGAAACTTGAATTAGCCAAGTTGACAACCAGAGCTTAGCCAGCCTCGACAAATACACACATACATATGTATATAAGCCGGACCACGTCAGTCCATAACCCAATCCTGGGCACTTGCCTGCTGGCCGATGATTGAATTCCCCCCCACACCACCCCTTGCGTTAGGGGCAATGAAAAATTCAATTTGAAAAAGTGTCACTTGTCAGCTGGCGAAATGCTCTGCACGATTTCTATTGTGTGTTATGCCTTTTGTTGTCGTTGCTATTTTAGTTTTCTATTCTGTTGTGCATTTTTGGCTTTGCTATATATCAATACCACGGATATGCGAAAAGCATTTCGTATGCAAATTGTTCACAACTCCAGAGCCTGCTGAGTCAATAACGAAAAGCCACCCACGCATATGCAAATGCGTAGCTGACAAGGACACGCTTCGTGTTCAACTGCAAAGCGAGGCAATGGAATAAAACTGATAAGGACATGCATATTTTCATTGAATTTAGTTACATTTAATGGGCGACTTGGGCGTCAAAAAGGTAAACTACCAGGTAATCTTTGGATGCTTTAAGTTGTATAAATATTTCAATCCTTCAGAAGACCAATATATTGGGTATTAATCTCAAAGTGTAATATTTTCAGTCAGAGAAAATAACTACCATACAGAGAATCAGCTGAGTCAGAAATAGATAAGCCATATTTACATACATATGTAAAGATAAGATGTTTTCACAATAAAAGAGTGGTCGGGCAATCGATCGCTTATCTCCTTACTTAATACTGGGTATTCATAAATCTTAGGTTGATTCCGTAAAAATGACATCAGTAATATATATATGTACCTACAAAAAAGAGTCTCCGGCATAACTTCTGTAATTAAAAACCAATAATTATACAGTTTACATAAAACCATACCAATTGTAATAATGCTACTAGTAGTCAATATACCAAACTTAATAGGGTGTCCCTATCGACAGTACATTTGTATAACTTTATTACAGGGTAGCTGAATGTGTATGTCAGCTTTTATTGGTATTGTATATTTACCAGAATGTTAGCTTGAATGCGTCTCATAAACAACAAGAAACTGATGTGTATCGTATACCAGCCTGCCCAAGTTAATTTCAATATTGTGATTCCCCCGCATCTTTGAAAATCGATATAAACGTATTATTGCGCACTATTTGGATAGCAAATAATTGGAAGTACATTTGGCATACAAATTCAATTAACAAAAACTTATTTGAAAATATAAATATGAGTGCAACGTGCTTGTCGCATCTTTTTCATATCAAATGCGAGAATTTACTATGTACAGTCCCACACGTAAGTATTGGCACAGCAAAGCATTTTCTACTTTACACACATTTTGTGGCCGTTTTATGGTGGCAAACATCCATTTCAAATAATTTTCCTCTATAAGCCTATTAATTTCTTACAGAAATCAGTTATCAATTTGTAACAATAATATAACAGTTAATTTATTAATTTAATTTAATAAAAATGGCACATCCTGAAGGCACAAAAGTATGTACGTCTGTACATATGTATGTACATACATACATATGTATTTATATGACCTTTGCCGGAAGCATTATTCATTCTTCGTTGCTTCAGTTGACTAGTCGATTCTCAACGGAAGCAGTTTTGATAATAATATTTATAAAATCGTTTCTTTGCCTACATATGTATGTATACATAATATATACATACATATCATTTTTATGTACGTACAGTATGTATATAAAAATTATAGTTCCTGATATCGAGCTAAAAGCACTCTTAATTTGAGATTAAATTAATCTCATCGTTTGTTTAAAATCAATCTCAAATATTCTCTTATACAGACTATTTTAAGCTAACCCAGGTTTAAGGAAATCCGAGATTTCCGAATGTCTTACCCCACTGTGTAACAATATTTGATTTTCTTCGCCATACATACATACATACATACATATATGTATGTGCATGTTTTTATGAGTATATGTATATATATTTGTGTACATGTGCATATTTACTTGGATACGTACATATGTATGTATGTATGTATATTTATATGTTTATATGCTGCATTGGAGTACTGTAGACTCGGGCATTCCTACTTGTTCCCTATGTTACTATTGCCTTGCAATTTATTGTTATTGTTTTCTTTAGTGTTCGGCGCGTATTGAAAATGCTCACACATACATAGTATGTATGTATGTATTGCATTACACATATAAGCACTCATATCGGATGAGCTCCCTTTACTCATCGCTTGGCCCGTCAATTTTGATTTTTGCTTTGTGTCGTCGATCGAGCGAACTTTAGTTCGTGATCGCAAGCTGAAGCGGAAACATTGAAACATCTCCGTGCTCGTAATGTAAGAGAGCTCGCAAATTAAAATATTTATTGAAAACTATTTTACAATTTAATGTTAAATTGTTGGGATACTTAAAGTATAGTAAATATTTATACATTTGTCGCGAAGGTTTCAAGTGATGTGCAATTAGGTTATATACTCTTTACGTCCTATAATGTCTTCAATTGCGCTGACAGGGTATCTTGGATTCCTATATATCACAAATTGATATTTTTGCATGCATACTTCCTTTGTGTTGAGTTCCAAAAGCAATAAAATTGATATGTAAACAAATACGTCGATTCTCTTATGAACAAAAGAACCAACAATCAAGAGTTGGAAAAACTTCTTATCGTTATCGTTATCGAAAAATAGATTTGCTTTCAATAAGACTGGGAATTGCTGTTACTTGCAAATTGTGTAAATTTCATAGCTACTGGCATAGTCAGATCAAATCCTATAAAAAAATATATTGAAAATCTACTTAAAAATAGTATGTATTTCTTTGTAGAATCCCCAAGATGACTGACAAGTCCAAAACAAAGTTTATCTTCGACTTTAAAAAGCTAACCAAAATCTTTACTGAAATCTGCCCGGATTTCACTGATGAGCCGAGCTATGAAAATGCCACAGTGAGTCGCCGGTTTGCCGAACAGATGATCTTCGTCTACAGTACGCAGGCAAAAAATGCCAAGGCCAAAGGCAAGGACGAGATATGGAAAGTGATCTTTGATAACAAAAGTGAGGAAGGCAAGACGCTGAAGCACAAGGTGATCATATCAATGTATGTCACAAGGCCACCACCGCAGCAACAGCCCTTTCTGTTGCACGGCTATCTGCAGCTCACCTTCAAGCAGGCCAGCCTATTGGCTGTGGCAAAGTACTGTCAGATGGTGCCACATTTGTTGCAGCGCGATCAGATTGTGCTCACGCCATTGGCCGGCGCCGTTTTTAACCCGAATGACATACCAAAGCTGGCAAAGGCATTGGGCGAACCACTACCACAGGTGGTAATAGCCGTCATCAGCAGTTGCCAAACGGATGGCTACTACCTGGAACACAGCCGTTGTTGTATTGCGCTCGCAGCGCTTATAAAGACGGTAGCTGATCAGCAGATGCGGGCTTCCCTTGTGAAGAAGACCATCAAGATGTACAAGCTACATGGCAAGGAGTTTAATATGGCCAAGTTTAAAATATGCAGCAAGTTTGTGCAGTCCAACAGCAGCACAAAAGCTCGGCCGGGCACTTCTCTCAGTGATGAGGTGGATGACCTGGTATCCGAGATAATGGCATTTAACTTGGCTAGCAAAGAGGCCCATCCGAACCAACCCACCAAACAGGAACCGATCAAAAAACAAAATTTGAAGTGCGCTGCAAACTTTGACGGGCAGCTTAACAATAATTCTCTAACCAAAAAATGAATTTAAAGATCGTTGGTGTAACCAAAAGGAGCGTCAAATAATGTAATGTACAATCGGAAACTAAATATTTTGTCTTGGTTAAATGTAATGGACTTTATTGTTTATAACTGTTGTGTCTGAATCGGTTCAATTCCATCATTCCAATGCGGTTCCAATACGTCTATTGAATTATATTATTTAACCATTTGATAATTATTACTCTAGCGAATAATATCATTACTTAGATGGTCGCCATTATTGTTATTCTATTCTGTCTATACTTTTGTTTCTGATTGAATGTTCAATAAAAATTCAGGCTAATGTTCAAGGCCTTATTGAGTATATATAAATAACCAACAGAAAATGTTTCTGTTTGGTGTAATCTCACCAAATACTTAATTTTGAATAGAGTTTGAACACTCCGTGCACTCACTCTTTGAGTACCTACGAGTATATCAATATCAACCTATTTGAATATTTCTTACTTATTTAAATTCATTTATACCTTTAAGATACATTTCTTTTCTATAAACATTAAAATGTAATCTAACCAAAAATGTATAAGCCGTAATGGGTATTTCATTATCAATAAATATTAACCAACAATGTGCTGAAACTTATTTTAAATCAATAGAAGAAATATCAACAAAAAAATTCATAAAAAAAAGTTAAAATGTAACGTCCGCAACGCAGGATTAGCTGCTATTTATGCACATATATTTAACCAAAATCTATTTTGTCAGTTCAAGGAAAAGCATTTTCCAATAATATATGAAAATCCTGTGGACTTGACTGACATGACAATATCTAAAGGAAAAACATAAGCTGCTGCTCATTTTATAAAAATGCAGGATAACGAGGAAACATTTTAATGTTATTTAATACGCAGTATGTACATACTTAGTAAGTAAATACGTTATGCATATGTGAGTATTATTATGTACTTATTTATATGCATACATATACTTATGTACACAAGTATGCTGATGGCAAGACCTTTGTGCTAGCTAACATACATAGTAGAAAGACGTTGGCATAAGTGAGTTTCAAGTCTCAACTTTGAGTTTACTTAGTTGTACGCCGTTTTGACTTGGAAGGCAGAGCTTATTGTGAGATTTTAGCTTGTATATTTTGTGGTGTTTTCTGGCTAGGACTTTGTTGCCAGTTTTGTTGCTATTGCGACGCCAAAGCCGCTCAGAGATTATGGCAAGTCTGGTCAGGAGGAAGTGAAACTGGCCAGACCCTTTTGCGGTCCTTGTGTCGCTTTAGAAAAGTTTTCCACTGCATGTGCCGACGCCAAAAAGCCTTTAAGTTGCGAAGGATATCACCAAAGCAGGCATTAGGAATATCTAAAAAGCGCCCAAAGAAAACAGGATGCATAGTTGATAAGCGTGAAGGGACCAAGTAAAATATACTTTGTTTGCCCACCAACAAAAAAGCAAAACATAAAAATTATTAGAAACGGCAGCTCGGTGTCTTAGTTATCTTTATATTAACTAATATTGCGGTCTCACTTATTTTTCTTTTTAATAAATTTTCGAGTTGAGAAAGTTCTTTTAAGATGTGCTAATGATTTTTGAATCTTTTGTTTTTTTTTTTAAGAAGGACAAAGCTGCTAGATTAATTAGTATATACGTGATGGTAATCATTTAAGATATTTAAAAAAGTTTTCTAATCCTGAAAAGTAGTTCATTTTAGCATTTTTATGAGAATATAGATTTTCAACATAAGTCCATTCTGTGTCATAATGAAAAGCGACGCATTCAACATGTACAATTTAATTAGTGCATAATTAAATAATGACTTGTTCGTGCACATGACTAAACAAACATAGTACGTCCAAGCACGTCTGCACTCAGCCACAGCTAATATAATCAATCATATTTATAATCACTGACGTGTATTAAATTGACATTGAAATCCTAATGCAGTGGACCAAATTTCAAACGGATTTAACAAACTTTATCGTCTCATTTATTCAAAGAGGTAAATATAATTAAAATGCAACGCTCGAGATCGATACCTTTGCATCGAAACCAGATGATGCTCCAACTCCATAGCCATATGCTATGATTTCCAAATCAAAGCGGTCTTTTTGTGTTTCTTGAAATTTACAAAATATTTATTTATTTATTTTATTTATTGAACTTTACAATTGTACAATTTATATTTTCTGTTCTTATTCATGCTAAACAAGTATCAGTTCTAATTTCTATGTTAGTTTGTTAGAAAAAAGTTCATTGATTTATTTTATCTTAATTATTCCTGAAAAAGATAACTTTCTAAAACTGATTTTGATTAATAGGCAAATAAAAATTGATTACAGGAGTACCCCATACGTTCTGTTTTAAAATTTAAATATCTAAATATATCGCTAAAGAATTGATCTCGACTACCCAATTATCGATATATCGATACCATATGGTCATCACTAAATGCACATAAGCGGCAAAAGAAGCATCAAAAATATCAGAAAAGTCGCGCTATTTTGTATTAATGCATATTTCACGTGTGAAATGGAAGGTATTAATTTTAATGATTTCTCCGCAAAGGAGCGCCATGAGATTATCACTGCGTTTCTCATTAAAATGCATAAAGCGAATTCAATGAACAGTGCCCATAGCTTCTTTGAGTACTATTTAAAACAATTCTACAAGATCCCATCGAAGCTACTTGACGATATTGTGTACTGCCAGCGCGCAATGAAAACTTATCTGAATGTGCATCAGGTAAAACATTTATCAGTTTATTTTGAATTATTGTTTGCTAACTATATTGCTCTCAACATTTTGCAGACAATCACAAAGGTCTTTGACGAGACATCAAACGTGGTAAGTTGTTGTTGTTGGCACCGTCCAACAGTTTCTATTGTAATTTACACTTTCAGGATCCCGATTCCAAGCAGAACTATATACTCGAGTTGGAAAGCGAACTGCACGCGATCAATGCGGAGTGCCAGTATTTGGTGATTTGGCTGGAAGATGACATTGATCGTTTTTGTCTGCCGTTTACGGAGCAGAAGCTGCAGCCAAATGGGAAATTGATCGAGGAAATGGTTAGTGAAGCCATCGTTCCTCGTGTCACAGGCAGCGAATTGTCCCTTAAGCCACATTTTGTGATTGAACGCCCCACAGAAAGTCAACTGCTGCGCAGGTTCCTGGACGACAGCACACAGGCAAAGACTAAGCTGGAGACCAAAGATGAAAACGTCGAGCCGGCAAAGTCAGCGGCTCCAAAGAAGACTGCTTCTTTCAATGCAGCAACAGCTGCAAAGCAAGCGGACACCAAACAAGCAACGAAGCCAGCAGAGCCGCCGTCGGTTGCTCCCAGTAAAACTGATGATATGAATATCAGTCGACTCAAATTGCAGGCGGCACTGAAGAGGGCCCGCCTGAACCAGAATGGTAAAGTCGAGACTCTAGCGAGCACCTCCAAGGAGCTTTTTTTAAAAAACTTTCATCTTTGCACACACTTTGAGCACAAGCGCATAATATCTCAATTGCCCACTTATAAACGCACTCCAAAGCTTATTCAAAAATAGTTCCCCTTATTGCTGTTTATATTGGATTTTATAGATAAAAGAGCTTGTCCTGTCTGATTAATAATTAACATAGGGGTTTCCATTTATGTTTTTTGTTAGATCGGCTTGAAAGTCAACTCAACGATACATTAAAATCTAAGATGTACATTATTGTAATCTAAGATCTAATCTATTTCCTAAAATTGACGTAATTTTAATCATAATACTTTGCCGTGCAACTTTGAGGAAACACCAGCTAGTATTAAGATATGTAGTATGAGAATTATTAAGTTTTTTAGACTTAAGACCTGTAGATATAATATATCTGCAGTCTGTTGGTAGATTCTATACGATAAAAGTAAAACTATCTTTTTATGAACTTGACATAGGCTATAAGTTTGCTGTGAATAAAACATTAGGACAAGAAATAAACTTACTTATTAGTATGTTCCAAATAATATATTTATAAAATATTCACCCGCTCATGCTCAAAGAAAGGTGTGGGGCAATGTAAACATTACATTAAATTGAACCGATATTTATTTCATTTGCGCAAGAATATAGTACAATATCCTTTCAACTATACATAATTTTCGCCACACCGCTAATAAGCGGTAATATACACACAAAAACATAACCACAAATTTATAAATTGCTTAAAATAAAATGCGCTCAATTAAAATAGAAAGCATTATTAATTTAATTTAATTTTATATGTGTGTCATTTCTACGCATATGCTAACTTGCACGGTTAAAATGAAAATAGAGGTTAGATAGGATGCATGAACGAATTTCCGAGTTTTTTTTAACCAATTGAGCTCGAATCTAAACCGAAGTTTCTGCAAAAGGGCTCAAAACAAGGAAAAGTCAGGCTAATGGTCAGGCCAACAGCATCTGACTACCTTCCAATGAGCTTTTTACTTGGCGAATATGGAAAGATGAGAAAACAAAGTGAAACAAAACAGAGCAAAAGGACAATGGAGCGTAATGGCCCGTTAGTGGTGTTGCTTTAGGAGCCGGAACAGTTGAACGTTCGGATGACGGTGTCGCTCATTTATCATTTACACACCAACGCACGTTAACATAGATGAACAATGCAAGATACATAGACGGGAGTTCCGCACTTTCTATTGTAAAGCAAAAGAAAAATGCCATTAACATTTAATGTTAGCGACGTGGAGTACACGATGTCCCAAGAAGAGAGTCTCGACCGGGTCCGAGGCTCAATTTCACGCAACTTCTACCACCGTCCATAACATTTGCATTGATGTAATCATCTAACGGCCGCTTCACCAAATTGCTTGAACAAAAAGCCAAACAACATTCCGCTCAATTGCCGTGCGGACATTTTACGCACAACCCGGCCCCGGCCCCAACACTCCATTCGTCCCTTTTATATTACGTTACAAATTGTCTGTTTTTTTTAGGCAACCCTTTTAATTTTGTGGCAGGTGAAATCCGTATCCGTAAATGCTAATGCAATGAAATAGATTGAGTTTTTTGCTGTGTGTTGTTGGACTGGATTTTGATTCTGAAATTTTGCCAATATTTGTAACTCGCCAAACAATGGTCCAAAATGGTTTTGTCTTCAAATTTTCTAGCAAAGTCATAAGTTGAAACTTTTGCAAATTTGTGGTAACACCAATTTAAATAAATTACTCTTTAGGTAATATATATTTTAAAATGTATATCCCATTTGTGCAAATGAAAATAGTGTACTATAATTTTGCCGGTATTTTTCAAAAAGCGATATCGATAGCTTGATAGAAAAAATACGTGCGCATGTCACCAGGGCTGGGTAGTCGCCTGGTTTTTATCTGTTATCAAATTGCCGAAACATCTGTTTTTTGGCAGGTCTGCGGTAACTGTGTTGCATATTTGTTTTGCAAATAAAATGGTTATTTTGTGTAGAAGCGCAGCAATTGGACAAATTCTGCGACGTTGTCATCGCGTAGGTAAGTAATGTGGGAATGATATTTGTCGAATAAAGGAATTAAAAACTTTGTATATGTCTATATGAAAGTGGAACGCGCTGTCGCAACATTATGACATTCAAATGCGTTTTTGCTTTTAGTTGCAGCAAAAAAGAACAACAATTTGACATGCTTTCATGGCGTCTGGCCGACGTCGGAGCAAAGGGATTTTGAGCAGCACATGCGCATTATAACTAATTTTATTACCGAAGCTGAGGAGAAACAGCTGCATGAGGAAATTGAACCGTATATGAGCCGGCTGCGCTATGAGTTTGACCATTGGGATGATGTGAGTATAGAACACACGGGAATTATCTAAACCAGAGCCTGAACGCAACACTTTTTAATTCTCTTGCAGGCCATACATGGCTTTAGGGAGACTGAGCGCAAAAAATGGTACCCAACAAATCGAGAGATTTTGGAGCGCGTGCGTCAGGTGGCCTTCGATGGCGTTATTATGCCCTACGTGCACGTTCTGGATCTGGCACCTGACGGCGTCATTAAGCCGCATGTGGACAGCACCCGCGTAAGTGTAACAAACCACTTTAACTCAAAAACTTAACTGAAATAACTCGTATCATTTACAGTACTGCGGCAATACCATATCGGGCATAAGTTTGCTCAGCGACAGCGTCATGCGTCTGGTACGCACTGACGCTGAGAAGTATCAGCAAAGCTGCAAAACCTCAGCCGCAGTGGACGGCGGATCTGATAGCGCAGATGATTCGTACCGCCATCAGCCGGCGGCACAGCTAGAAAACAATTTCTATGCGGATCTGCTGTTGCCCCGCCGGTCGCTTTATATCATGAGCCACACGGCGCGCTACAATTTCACGCATGAGATTTTGGCTGCTGAGCATTCAAAGTTTCTAGGAAATCCCATTAAAAAGACGCGCCGCATTTCCATCATATGCCGCAATGATCCTTAAAATCGACTGAATTCTGGTTAAATTTATATTGTTGACATTGTAAGTTCTTTTTGGGCTGTTTATTTAAATTTAAAATAATTATACATTAACTAATCTAAAAACTGTGATACGTGTGTTACGGTTTTAATTTATTACATTCAAGTTTTCTAAAATGTTCACCAATCTTAAGACATTTTGACTGTAAAAACTTGAGTATTGTTTCTATTATTTGGCTTTTAATCAGTTGGGCTTTAAAAATAGGCACGCTCTAAATCCACGTTACAATGTAAGCCTTTCCAAAATAAGGACGCACAAAATATGCCTGAATCCTACGCATGTGTGCATCCTTGATTGCAAAGTAAAAGCTTGCGAACGACAATTTAATCGAATTTATTGGCTTAACGCTTGACACCTTTTTCCAAAATGTTTGCTTATTAGAGAGGGTTTTCTCCACTGTATTTACATAAACGATTTCAAAGCACTTCGCCAAATTTTCAACATAAAATCCCTTCGTCAATACATTTGGGTGCAGCACTTGTACCGTCTTCGCAGGGCCGATGGCAAAACATGACGATTTGCAAATGATGCCATTAATTTTCAGGAAGCTCGAAAAAGTTTGGGAGCGGGCAGTGGATGCGGCTCTTGTCAACGTTCCAACTGATTATGAGTATTGTTTATGATATATGTTATAAGGCGATGCTTAAGCAAGAAAAAGCGCTTTACATTTTTCAATGACACTCTCTTTATAGAAACTGGGTGGTTGGGGGCGTTCAAAAGCTCGCTCTTGTGCTCTCTTACGCTGTTACTCGTTGAATGCCATCCACATTACTGTTAATCAAGCTTAGCGTTCAATGTGTCAAATGATTAACTCTAATTAAGGATATTATATAAAAATTCACCATTAAATTATAATACAAGCAAAATACATAATTAAATTAGAAATACGACATTAAAACAAACAAGGACAGTTATCTTCTAAAGAAGTGTATGTGTATTCTAGCATAAACTCAATTTTCGACCGATTGTTCCTATAGCAGCTTTATGATATAGAAGTGTGTCTTCAGAACAAATAGGGTCAGCTTGTTTGCAGCACTAAGTTACTTAGACCACATTTTTTTGGAAAACCCTATTGCTGTTGTGTTCACATTTGTGTATAAGAAGGAAAACCAATTTAAGAGCAGTTGTAGAAGCTGTAGCTATATAAGGATTTACCTGACTTATTCTTTGGCTATCTGACAAAAGTTTTGAATGCGATTTAATGGATAAATTCTTGCAACTCGAGCTGTCAGTTCAGGTATGTTAATCTTAATATAGTTGAATAGGGAGTCCTCAGTTAGCTGAGAGCTGGCACCAGGCGCTGCACAGATCAAGTTACTTTTAATGAAAACGGAATTGAAAAAATACACCTGAGCTGCGCTGCCAGCTGCAGGTGAGTCAATAAAAAGGCCATCAACATTTTAGTGCTACTCGAAAATCTGCACAACAACAATGCGAAAACCTGAGAACAAAAAGGCATCCTGCTTTCCCCTTTTGCACAGAGCCCAGCGATACAGTAAAACATTGAGACAAACAAAATGGTACCTTAAAACTTTAACACAAATTATCAACAGTTAAACAGTTTGCAACTGGGGCGACATTTTCAAGTGTCAACCCCAAAAAAAGGGACAAAACATTGCGTAACTTTTATTTGAAGCTCCTTTATTTCGGCTGTTATTATTATTTGCATGGCAAACCGCAGCCCCATTCAAAAAAATCCACTCATAACAATTTTACCCTTTATAAAGTCTGAAAGTGGCACATTTCAATTTGTAAACTTTTTATTGTTTATCCACTTTACCGTGTTTTTTATGGGATCAGAAAGCGAAAAGAATGACAAAAAGCAGCGCAAATACTGGAATATGCACAGATAAGTAATTGATTGACAGGATTAATGCAATGATAAAATTGGCCCTTGTATTTGCTTAAAAAGTAATTTAAAGCCTAATAGGACATTTCCCTTACACTATTTTAAATTACATTTTAGCCACAAATTTAAACTTTGTATATAAGTAGATGTATTAGTACTCAGAGCCCGAAGGAATTACGCCTCTGGCGCAACTTTGTCGACATTGTGTAAAAGGATACTTTTTTTGTCGCGCTCTCAAGTGGTTCCTTCGCAAACTGCTTCCTTTAAGTGGCTGAACTACTGTAGGACAGCTAAAGCGCATTTGTCTTGATTCCCCATTCCTCCTAACTAAGAATAAATCCAATTAAATTTCGTTATTCTCGCTGTTTTTGTCTATTTTTAATCCTTATACCCTATAGTTGGCCATTTTAGGCATATAATATTCATTTAGTTAGTTGATAAAATCAGTATTTTCTGACTTTTTGTTTAAAAATGTTGTGCCCAAAAATATAGAGTGCTTCTGTTAAGATCGATTGACAAGAAGATATCCTATACCTAGTTCTATCGTACCGCGGATTATTTCTAATTCATATTTAGATAAAACACCCGAAGAATAATGTGATAAGAATAATCATGATATGTGTAACGAATTAATATAAAAACTAATGATTTAATAAAGTATTTATTATTTATTTGAATGACGAGTTGAGTTGATAAGGTCGAGACAGATAAATAGTATGCCTTTGATCATTGCTTATGAAACTAGGAACATTTTATTAAATAGAATAAATGTACAGAGTATTACCAAAGCCAATACAATAGTAGTATTGTAGTATAATATTATATAATATAATATAAGGCGCAACTCCTCTCAATTTAATGACACTTATACCAGACTGGCTTTATATTTAGCTTTTGTCAGATCAATTTTAGAGTACGCATCTATTATTTGGAACCCTTCTGTAGTGGTACACTGTAATGGAATTGAGCGGGTACAAAAACGGTTTCTTAAACTTGCGTTAAGCCCTCTCCATTTTATGTTACCTTTCCCCTCATATAGAAGTCGATCTCGTTTAGTGCACCTGTCTACGCTAGAGGATAGGCGAACGATTGCTACTCTAATATTTATAAATAATATTATTATTGGCAATATAGATTGCTCAGTCCTTCTTGCTAATATAAAGTTTTGTGTACCGGGTAGACAATTGCGAAACTGTATGCCATTTAATGTGGGTTTTCACAGAACTGTCTATGCTCTTAATGAGCACGAGCTCTGAAATATTATAATGAGTTACCAACTGACGTGCGGTTTGACTTTAGTCAAAACACATTTCATATTAAGGAACTACTTGAAAAGTTCTTTTTATAATTCTTATTATATAATTCAAATTTGTTACCTTAATATTATTAATATAATTTTAAAATTAAGTATGCTAAGCTAGATCTAGAATAACCAGAAAGTCCATAATAATAATATAATATTGTATAATAATTATTAATATATTGACTTTGGTGTTCCAGTAGTTATTTATTTATTCATTTAATTTAATAGAACTTAAATAGTTGAACAATGTGCACTACACAGTCAAGACTGAAACTATGTAGAGGGTATCACAGAGTCGAGCATATATATAGTCTCTACTATAGCCATCTGATCTGCTGGCTCTTTTTACTCCCTGTACCCATAAAATGGGTAAAAAGGGGGTATTGGATTTGTGCAAAAGTATGTAACAGGCAGAAGGAGACATCTCCGACCCTTTAAAGTATATATATTCTTGATCAGTATCAAAAGAGATTTCGATTTGGCCATGTCCGTCTGTCTGTCCGTCTGTCCGTCTGTCTGTCCGTATGTATGAACGCAAGGATCTCAGCAACTATAAGAGCTAGAGACACCAAATTTGGAATGTAGGTTCGTGTATAGCGGGAGCAGGTCAAGTTTATTTTAGATTTGAGATATCTCCCCCGTTCCCCCGCTATTCGATAAAAACCGTTTTACAGTTACAATTTTCAAGATATAGCTTTAAGATTTGGCATGTCCAATACTTTAGTCCCTCTTAATCTACTGTCCAAATTTCAAGTCGATCGGATAATAAACACCTAAGTTATTCACGAAGATTCAGTGCTGCAGCAAGGGAAGAAGAAGCACAGTCACAACTTAAAATGCCTGGCTTGCGCTGTGGCTCGTGCGTGTGCGTATCTGTGTATGTATGTGTAAGTTAACGAAGATGCGATCGGAAATTTTTGACCTGGGTACAGGGAGTTTCGTAGTCGGGTATACTCGACTATAGCATTCTTACTTGTTTAATTCACTGCCTTTTTGTTTGGCAAGTGAGCAGCTTCGGCGGCCGAAGAACATAAAATGCATAGTTTGCATTAAGGGCCGGGCCTGTGAAAATCGCCCCTCCTAACTGATAAGCACAATGGGATTAAATTGCCGTTTACTAGAACTCAGCCATATACTATTTGTGCCGGTCAGTAATATTTTATTGGTACTTTTGACAGTTTCTTTGGCCTTCTGTTGGAAATGATTGAAATTGTTATTTTTGTATGCCTTAAAATGCGTTTTTGGCGATACAAATGAATATTTAATTTTAATTACTTTTACCATAGTCATCGTTGCATTGTGTGACAGGGGGCAAGTCAGTCGAATTGTCCACTTTTTCCACTTACCCGGATTAATTGAGCATCAATTTTTAATGCGCTTCGTTTGAATTGCTGCGCAAAATGGCCCCAGTGAAAGAAGGGGGAGTGACATTGAAACAACATCGAGCAATATTTAATAGACTTTTAAGTCATCTTTTACAGCACGACATTAAACAAGGAAACTTTCACGTGAAAGTATTTCCTTGAGTAGTCACCTTGGACTTCCATACTCGGCCACCCTTGTCAAGGACCCACGTCTCAAATGGCGTTCACCTGGCGATAATCGTTTCCATTAATCATGATTATGTCGCCCTTGGAATGGTACCATATTGTGCCGCACCCTTTAAGCTCAGCCAATTATTTTTATTAATTAATAATTCTTTCCAGTGGGTACAACATCTTTGCTGTTATAAGAAAACTTTTAGTGTCATTTATAACACAGCAGCAACTTTAAATATTTAGGAATATTCATACAGTTGGTTTGATAAACATAAAAAAATATGAGAATGGGAAGACAAAACTATAAATAAATACTAAACAAAGAGGTTAAGAGGTCAAGAAGTAATCTAGATATTCTTTGATTTGGACAATAAAGAAATAACTCTTATGATATTCGGATATTTACAGATATACAGTTCATATGTCGGAACAGTCCGAATCCATGCACTTAAATAGCGACAAGACTTTTTCAATGAGTTCACAAATTATTACAATTAAATTTAAATTTTGATGAAATAGATCCATACCGATTTTACTCTATCGAGCATATTCCCATTTCCTATTGTTAATTAAAAATGTCGGCAAGGGTATTTAATATTCGGCTGTTAATTTGTGTTTTTTAACAAGTTCAAAAAGACACCTCAAAATGGATCATGCTTTATTGGCATGGTTTCTACGATATGGTGAGCAACGTAATGATATTATGATTCTATTCTAGAGTGTGCTCATTAAGGTAATACTTAAGTGGGGTCTAAATTCCTCCTTAAAAGCTTTAATCTTTCATAAATGAAAGCAATATTTTGTTTACACCTTGTTATCAATCGTATTACTTGATTGGTAAATGAGTTCGAATTCATAAAGGTAGTAAGAGAGTTAAGCAAACACAATCATCAATTAAAATCCATTTAAACCGAAGATTACAAATAATATGACTTTGAATTCTGAAGTGGCTGACTGAAATATCGATAATTATATTTGCCACTTAAGATTACTTATTATGATCGAGATACGCAAATAAGTGTATCATTCTTACTTGGTAATACATACTGACTGTACGCACACGTACATACTATATAGAAATCAAAGACCCCGTTTATTTGGTAATACTGTGGAAATGGGTTATTTTTATCACGCCAATTCAGATAGTATTGGAATCACGAATATAAACAAACGCGGATAAGTATAAAAATAGTAAAAGGGATTAAGATATCACCATTTAATGAATAAGGTTCTAAGTCTATAGTCTATGTATACAAACGATTATGTTATAATTTGGTGACAAGTGTTTATATAGCGAACAGTTATCGCTGAACTTTATAAATTGGCTTTAGACCATACCGACGAGCACAAATTATATGCAAGCTTGTTAAGCACTAATATAGAGAGCTTATCATCCACTTGGAAAACTCATATATACTACTATACAAGTATGTATATGTAAGTATGTATTAATATACCTAATCCGGACGCGTTTTTGTTATCGTATGCGTTCTTCAATGGTAGCGACGGGGCAGCGTAGGGCTCATGGGGTTGAGCGCATATAAAAGCGGTTTCAGCTTGCTCCGGTGTCCAGTTGTAATTCAAAGTTGATTGTGGGTCTTACAAAATTGGGTATTTGGAACAATGCGGTTCCTTAGCGGCATAGTTCTTTTGGGGACCCTCTTGTTGGTTAACATAGGCCAATTAGAGGCGGTCTGTGGCTACGAGGTATGCAAAATATTACATTTAATAATGTACCTTATGATTTTCCTCAATATATCAATTTTCTTTACATTTTAGTCATGCCCCGATACTAAACCAAACATGATTAATGTGCATTTAGTGCCGCACTCTCACGACGATGTCGGCTGGCTAAAGACGGTCGATCAGTATTATTATGGTGCCAAGAATAGCATTCAGCACGCTGGTGTCCAATATATTTTGGACTCGGTTGTAGCCGAGCTATTGAAGGATTCGTCGCGTCGGTTTATACAGGTGGAGACCGCGTTCTTCTTCAAGTGGTACCAGGAGCAGACCGAGCAAGTACAGAGACTGGTGAAAAAACTGGTTAATGAGGGCCGCTTAGAGTTCACAGGTGGTGCCTGGAGCATGAACGATGAAGCCGCCGTTCATTACCAAAGCGTTATCGATCAGTTTACCCTGGGTCTCAAGTAAGTAACAGATATTCAGTTTCGGATGTACTCAATGCTGATGATTGATATTTTCCCCGCAGAGTTCTAAATGACACCTTTGGAGCTTGTGCTCGGCCTCGCATTGGCTGGCAAATTGATCCCTTTGGTCATTCCCGTGAAATGGCCTCCATTTTTGCACAAATGGGCTACAGTGGCGAGTTCTTTGCCCGTATGGACTTTGCTGACAAGAACAAACGTCTGAATGACGCGTCTTTGGAAATGATTTGGCAATCCAGTGAGTCTTTAAGTGATTCAGATATCTTCACCGGCCTGCTCTACCGTCACTACTCGGCTCCACCTGGCTTCTGCTTTGACACACTCTGCAGGGATGAGCCAATTATTGATAGCAAGAGCTACGATAATAATGTTAAGTCCAGAGTTGATGACTTTATTAACTACGTGAAGTCCATGTCGAAGTCATTTCGAGCTACGCATGTTATGGTGCCCATGGGTGATGATTTTCAATACGAGGACGCAGAAATGAATTTCAAGAACATGGACAAACTGATAAAGTGAGGAATGCCACTTCAAATAGTTATCAAATAATCTAACATCGATCGATTTTTTACAGGTATGTCAATGAGCGTCAAGTGGAAGGCTCCAAAGTGAATGTGTTCTATTCAACGCCGGCGTGCTACCTCAACGAACTACACCAAATGCTGCAAACTTGGCCTAATAAAACCCAAGACTTCTTCCCCTACTCCAGTGACAAGCACTCCTACTGGACCGGCTACTTCACCTCGCGTCCCACCCAAAAGCGCTTCGAGCGGGATGGCAATCACTTGCTCCAAACGGTCAAGCAGCTGAGCGCATTCGCCAAATTGACGAGCCCGCAGCAAACTGAATACTTGGATGCACTACGACAAGTTATGGGTATAATGCAGCACCACGATGCCATTACTGGCACTGAGAAGCAGGCTGTTGCCCGCGACTATGATCGCCTGCTAACCGATGCCATTGTCGACTCTCAGGACAACGCTCGAGATGCACTTAGAGTCCTTACCAACCTGACCACAGGCGAGTTCGACAGCTGCTTGGAGCTGAACATAAGTGTCTGTGCATTTACCCGAGATGGTGCCAACAATGTGGTTGTCACCTTGTTTAACCCGCTGGCCCATGCCTCCACCCAATATGTGCGTATACCCGTCAAGGAGGATTACTACTTGGTCACAGATGAGAAAGGTATGCCTAATACTTAATTTGGTTTAACTGTTCAGATGTTCCGCATTATGTATATACTATAGGTCACGAAGTGCTTTCGGAGGTGGTGCATGTCCCCTGGCAGGTTCTGGCTATTCATCACCGCCCGAATAACACACAACATGAGTTGATCTTCAAGGCATCTGTGGACAAGATTGCCAACTTCTACATACGTGCGGTGCCTGCGCCAAGAAGTGACGAGAGGCCCACCCCCCACCGTTTCGAAAAGTTGCATTCGATCAGGGAAAAAATGTCAAAGGTTCGGCCCATCGACGATGCTGCGGATGAATTTGTTGTCGAGAACTCGGTAAGGTCACATAATGCATATTGATTGACGTAGGAGTATATTAATGGTTTATCACTCTCATTGCAGCTAATCAAGCTAGTCTTTGTTACTAAGACCGGTCAGCTGAAGACAGTTGAAATGAACGGCGTATCGGAGAATATTGAACAGAACTTTGCCATATACAAGGGTGCCCGTGGTGACAATGGTGCATCCGAAAGGCGATCCTCTGGAGCGTACATTTTCCGACCTGACGGAGACATTTCTGTGCTGACAGATAAGGTTGACTTTACTGTTTACGATGGTGTACAAGTTAAGGAAGTTCATCAGCACGTGAACGAGTGGATTTCCCAAGTAATTCGCATCTATGAAGGCGTTAATCGTGTAGAATTCGAATGGCTTATTGGGCCAATTCCAATTGATGATGACAATGGCCGAGAGATTGTTACTCGCTTTTCAAGTGGCCTGTCTTCGGATGGCGTCTTCTATACCGATTCAAATGGACGTGAGATGATAAGACGCCAAAGAAATAAGCGCGAAGACTTTGAGCCAGATATGACGGAGCCTGTTAGCGGCAACTATTATCCGGTGACTGCCCGCATTTCCTTGGAAGATGGGCAAAAGCGTATTGCACTACTCAATGATCGCGCTCAGGGCGGCTCCAGTCTAGAAGATGGCCAGCTGGAACTTATGCTTCATCGTCGCTTGCTGAGTGACGATGCATTTGGCGTTGGCGAAGCATTGAATGAGGAACAGTTTGGCACGGGTCTGATTGCACGTGGCAAGGTGTTCCTCATCCTGAACTCAGTATCGGAGAAGCCCACTGTGGCCGAGCGTTTAGTACAACAGGAGGTTCATTTGCCCTTCTGGAAGTTCTTCAGTAACTCGAACACAGCCAGTGCAGTAAAACCGCAAAGGATTCCCGATTTCAGCGACTTCCCTCAGTCGGTCAATCTCTTAACTTTGGAGCCTTATTCCAACAACGAAATTTTACTGCGTATTGAGAACTTTATGGATCATAATGAAGGACACACAGTCAGCTTCAACATACGCCACATATTCAACACGTTGAATGGCAAGGAGATTCGAGAAACCACATTGGATGGCAACATGGCATTAAGTGACATGAAGAGATTTAAATTCCATCACGACGGCTCAGTGCCTAAATCTGTTGAATACTTTACGACTCCATATGAACCGGTGCTAGCCAATGAAGTCACCGACTCCTCTAAATTCAGTGTCACATTGAATCCAATGCAAATTCGCACATTTATTATTAAATGGGCATAGGATTTTACTCTCATCTAACAAAATAAACCGAAAATTCATACAACTTCCATATTGTTTTTATATATCTAGTAATATTCATTTAATCTTTTCATAAAAGTATTAGCCATATTATGTCTATTTTGAAGTTCTCCTGTTGATGGTAGTGTAATGCAAACGATTCATAAAACAGTCTCGTTTTGAGAAATGGCTTTGTGACTAGTTTATTATATTTGAGATCGAACTCAAGTTTCAAAAGCCCTGTTGAAATCAAGTACATATAATGATAGCGTAGAGGGTATAAAACTAATAACTTTTGTGTTTGAAACTTTCTGTGGCTTTTCAACAGCAACCGGAACAATAAAGCCAAGTCAAAAGTTTTCGCACTGAGTACTTTTACTTGAAACGTTTGTTTGGAAGATAAACCCCAAAACCAACTGGCGTCATTTATGCCACAACGAGCAAAAGGTCAATCAATAGTGGGCCTGGGCAACAGCTGGCCAGAAAGACAGAGCCACATTCGCTTATAACCACAGCCTAAAAGCTGTTATCCTGGGTAATACATATACAATACATTTTTTAATTTTTCGGCCCAAAAAAAGACGATATAATACTTTGTACCCGTGCAAATAACTAAGTCACAGGGGTTTGCCGCGCTGCAGATGTTTATTATCGCCGGCGGTAGTCACAAGACAAGGAGCAGGCGGCTGGACATCTTTCAAAATTTCAGTGTGCGTTTCAAATGTATTACTTTTTGTCGTAGTATGTGTGTGACCAGAATTCCTCGCACATTTTACCTGAGGCCAGGTCGCTCTCATTTTGGGCTGTGATTCGCAACACAAAACTCTTGCGCAAGATGCACAAAACAAATGTGCAGATCCTTGCCCCATTATTCATTCCATGTGTACAGGGAGTATATACATACATATATACATTCATATTACTTTCATTGTTTACAGATAACGGTAGTTTTTATGCTGCATTTCGGTTGTTGTTTTAATTTAGTATCCCACTGCAGGATGCCTAACGACCTAACACAAATGCAGCAACACCTTTACTCCCAACTATAGGACCTTGTGAATATTCCTTAATTATTGTGTAAGCATTTCACGCGAATTTTTATAAAGAAATACCCTTTTTGTCACATGTATCGCACAGTTTACTATATTCCTTTTACTATTCGAGTGTGTTTTAAGTGTTTAATTAAAAACAAAATTGATGCCCTTTTTCATCAAAAAACCAAATTTTTTAACGATTATTTCTATAACAGCGATATGATATACTTAACCGATTTTGATCAAATTTAACCAAAAACACAGAATGTCCTTCGGCTAGATCGACTTGGCTGTTAGTGCTGATCAGGAATATATATACTTTATGATGTCGGACCCGCCTCCTTCAATGTTTTACACATTTGATAATATTAAAATATCAACGATTTTAGAGTAAGATATTTCTAAGAGAAAAAAAAATGTTCAAGAATCCTATCAATTGTATTGCATATTGTGTTTATATACAATATCCAAACAAATTTGATTAATGTGTCCAAAAATATTGCGTTTATTCGAACATTACACGAACCCAATATACATCTTTTAGCTTTTTGAACAGAGTATAATAAAAAAAATATATCGAAAGCCGCCAATTGATAAAAATTCACTTGGCGTGAGAGCAAAAATGAGCTGCGTACTAAGCCTATGTTCGAAGAGTTTTCGTGAACTCAACTGATCTGGTAATACTAGTCACTTTGCTTGCAGCATAACAGTGCATTAACAGACCCTTGACGCAAAATATACCACACTGACATCGATGGAATTATGCTCAACCACCAATATTAGAAGTAATTTTGCACATTTTATTAACAATTTACATTTCATTTAAAATGCTTCTAATTAATTTTTTACATTGTTGACTAAATTGACGTATAACAACAGAAGTAGTGCATGTTATCGAAAATTAACATTGTCAATATCGATATACCGATGTAATGTTATGGGATACCTGATATCGAAAAAAGAACGAATAGAACGCGCTCGCTTGCGATTGACCGGGAAAAAATCAAAAACTAATTGCTCTTTGGCCGCACGACAAGCATATTCGGGACTCGCGGAAGTGAAAAAAGAAAACTAAAAGATCTAGCGCAACCAAAGCTAGTTTGTTGATGTGATCATATGCATATATGTAAATTAAATTCAACAACTGAAAGACGGGAAAATGTTGTAAAACTTGAAAGTCAAATTAATAAATTATCTTGAGCCTCGTGAATGTTAAATGTAATTTGTGCTTTGACTTTGTATGATAAATTTTGGTCGTTTGTGTAAATGTGTACGACTTTGAGCATATGTACTTACGCATACATATGCATATGCATGTTGGTGTGAGTAAAAACCGAAGCGCAAGCGACTCAACAAACGACGATTCCAAGTTCGAAACCGTCAACGCCGACGCCGACGCAGCAGCTGAGCTAAAGAAACGAAATTACTTACAAACACACACGCACATTCGTACAGAGTAAAGAGAAACGTCAAGAAAGCCACCATTTTACAGTGACGAAAAAAAGAGCAAGGCGCAAAGCAAAACTAGTCAGCGCCTTTGGATACAAATTAAGGCATTTTGCATAATATATATTTTTTTTTGCTTGTAAAAACTTCTAAAAAGAAAAAATGGCTAGTTTTCAAGTACATCGTGACAACAGCGAGAAGGAGAATCCCAGTATGCTGAATCTCAAGGAAAAATCGGCTTTACTTGTGGGAGCGGGCGCAAAGCAGCCACTCGGTATTATCGGTAAGGAGAAGGTGCTGGCCCCGCGCGGCAATTTGGCTGTCCTAAATACCAACAACAACCATGGAAATGTACCTCGCGGCATGCCCGCACCCTCCGGCAAAGTGGTAAGGTTCCAATTTCTATACATCCTAATTTTGTTGTTGTGTGTATGTGTGTTGTGCACATTCTAATGCAGCTGCTTGGTTCGGCTTTGGTGGTGCTATCGTTAAAGTTCCGTTTGGTGGTGGGTTTCCCGATCTGCCTGCGCCTATCTCTTCGTTCTCTCGACTTCGAGTCACCTTAAAACTTGCATTTACAGATAAGCATTTGCAATTATGTTTGTATACGTGTGTATGTATATGTGTGTACTCTGCCGGTTTGCGAGTGCGCGCCCAATTGCAAAACTAACCTACAAATGCACAACCCAGCAGTGAAGCTTGCGCGCGTTTTTAAAACAACAAAGCCAACAGAGCAGGAACATGCAAAAGGCTATTGAAGCAAACAGGCAAACTAGACTTGCATTGAAATGCAATTACCCACGCACACATAGACATGTCGTCAGCAAGAAAGCGACACAGAGAGAGGGAGAGAGAAATGTAGCCACGGGAAGCCATTAAAGGGCGCGTACTGTAAAACAACAACAACGCAAGCGATTGACGACTGCGCAGCTCACGTAACAGGATTTTTCCCAGAGTGGAAAACAAAAAGGAGACTGCGACTGACGTCGCTCTGCTGCTGTTGTTGTTGTCGTCATGGTTGCCACTTGAAAAAATTAAAAGGTACCAAATTTGAAAACAAAATGTACAATTTTCAATGGAAATGTACACATTTTAAAATATTTGACAATCAAAAAAACTTTTAAACATATTTTTAAATAACGGGTACTTAAAACAAATACATACAAATTGGCTAATGATATAATATATAAGAATTTAATAAAAAGAATGTACGTATTGAAAATTAAAATTATTTTGTAAAAAAAATTCCAATCTACCAACAAATAAATCGAGTACCCGTTTTTGTACGTTTGCACCACATGTGACGACCGTGGTTGCCTTCCAACACACACACACACACACACAAATATAGAACGTGCTGTCATTGTTCCTTCTTTATGCATTTCTTATTTATTTTATTTTTTTTTCATCTTGCAGGCTTTTCGCGATGTTGGAAACTTAAAGGTAGACGAAAATGCCGCATATGGCGGCGTTAAAAAATCCAACGTGGTGCCCGTGGTGGAGCAATTCAAGACATTCTCCGTCTACGAGGACAATTATGATACGCAGGTGCAGCTGCAGCCGCAACCCAACGCTGGAAAGCCATTATCCAGTGTTGCCGACAAGGAGAATATACAAGCTGACATTGGCAAGTTGTAAGTGACATCCAACAGCAGCAGCATCCACAAGTGAGAGAGCGACACTTACTCCAACTTTCCATTCTCCACTCTCCAGCGAAAAGGAGTTTCCCACACAACACGGCTATGATTTGGATACCACGCCCATGTCCGTCACCGACGTGCTTTCGCCCATGTCTGTGGATCGTTCCATGGCGGAGTCCAGCAGCAACAGCAGCATTCTGATGAATGACAAAAGCCAGGCCGAGAACATGGTTGATCTAAAGGATCGCAAGACTGCTACTGATGTTGCTGTTGATATAGAAAAGACTCCATTGCCGCGCAACGATCGCCAGCGCTTCTTCGAGGTGGTCCAATATCAGCAGGATATTTTGCAAACCTTCCGCGAGAGTGAGGTGAGTATCCTCAACCGAAGGACATTACAATAAAGTAATTCAACTTAATTTAATTTTAATGATTAGTTTTTATTCTCCATATATGTAAGTTTCGGATAAAAACTGCCAATTTGTTCATCGGGAAAAATTAGTAAAACCCAAAAAATTTAAAAAAAAATTTCAAATTAAATTGAAAATAGTGAATGACAGATGATTCTTATAGGTTTTTTTTTTTGTTTTGTCTTGACTGTATTCTTTATTTGGCAACATTGATTGAAATATTGTTTCTAAAAGGATATTGGATATAAAACCGTAGCTTTGTGGGTCAGAACTCTATCACTTGGCTATGCCCAGACTCTCTACTAGTCTTAAATCAGAACTTACGAAATTAATAATTTAATTTTTTGTTTCCGAATGCTACTTAGTATATAACAAAAATTGACTTACTAACCAATTATGAAAAGTAACAACATGTTTTCTTCATTTAACGCTGCCTTTGTGTGTGTGTGGTGTGTGCCTTGCACGCACCTAAACAAAGTTGTTTTCCATTTAGCGCCCACAGACGTGTGTATAAAAATACAAATACCTACAACTAGCACACACACACACGCAGGCTGTGAATAGGTGAACCCAAGGAGAACCCTCTGAAGAGGGTGCCTCTTCGCGGGTCGCTTATTTGTTTCCTTCTGTCTGCATCGCTGGTTTTCTACTTTATCTTGTGTTTATCAGAGAAGAACTCTTCTTTTTCTATTCTTTTCTTTCCCCCTGTTCCTTTCGGACTTTGCCTGGCATGCGTTTGCCAGGGGACGCCTCGATGCGTTTCGATTTTGGGTTGATTGCGCATGTGAAAGAAGCGCAGCTGACTAGAATTATATATTTATGTCTTACAAGGTCTACAAAGTATAGTTTGTGAAAAGTAGTATGTTTTAACTTTCGGAATTCCCTATCCTTTTCTAAAAGAGTTCTATGTGTACATGTATTCATGCTGATACAACTGGAGTACACCTTTACTTGATACTAAAGATAGGCTCGGGGCAAAATTTCTACGTAAAAATGTTTTCTAAATATGTAGTATTTTAGGCATTATGAAAATAGGAAAGAAAATAATTAAGTTGTTCTTGTTAGGAATTCGGTTGAAATCGATATATAGTTTTTTTGGACGGGATCTCAGCTAATTAAAAACAAAATTTAAGAAAGTAATTTGTAAAAATTTAAGTTAAGAATCATTAACGGATCCTCTACTAAGGGCTCGTACACATATTACGTAATCACTTGTCGCCCTTTTTGATATGGTTGACGCCCCAACCACCTTGATGATTACGTAATTGGTGCGATCTTCCTAAACTGTAAAACCAAACGCTCAACTTTTAATTTAAGCTTTATTAACTTATTTGTATGAAACGTGAAATTTACGTGGAATTGAGCTGAAGTGCGTTTTATTTGATCATTACGGCTGTTGATCGTCTGTGGAACTGCATGGGCAGCAGAGTACAGAGCACCGAGTGCTGTCAAAGCAGTTCCACAGACGGCACAGGTGTGTGAATAATATATATATAGTAGATTGAAAAAACGGGAACGATTAACGTGAGGTCTTGTTGAACTGATCGTAGAAATCGTCGTAGACAGCGTTGCTAAGCCGCGCGAGGGATTCTTTGCGCTGCTGATCCTGTTCGATGGCGAGTCTGGTATTGGCGTTGACGAGATCGTCAAGCTGCTGCTTGTGCTTGCGGTCCATGTCGATCTGTTTGAGCATGAGCGTGCGGTCCATGTTGATGGCATACTGCTCCCACTGTTTGTTCATGAGCTGAACCTCTGTCTTGCGCTGCAGCGTATCGGCCAGCTGCTGCTCCTGGCCTTTGCGGAAGTCGAGCAGCTCTTCGGCAGTCATGCCGCGGTACATAAAAGCAATCTTCTTGTTTGGATTGAGACGCGACTGGGCCACGTCCGGATTCTCGGTCAGCATATCGCTGGACAACATGTTGTAAATCTCGGCCATGTCATCCTCGTATGTTTCCTGCTTGCAACGCAAGCGGTTTGCCTGCTTCTGCTTGGCCAGATTGACGTTGAACTGGCGCACCTTGTGTATGATCTGATGGCGCATGCGATGATCGGACTTGGCCATCTCCTCCAGATGCTTGTCGCGACACCAGACGCTCTCCATGTACACATTGTCAGCCTTGCGGCGCGCCTCCTCGGCCTGTTTGCGCTCCATAACTTGCTGATCAAGCCAGGCACGCTGCTGCTCGCGCTGCCGCTTCTTACGATCGTTGTTGTGCAGATCCTCGCCGTAAAAGATCTGCGCACTGGAAATGCCCAAAGCAATGTCGTCGTCGGCAATGCGCGCCGGCTTAGACTTCTTTAGAAAGTTGGGATCATTGAGGTCAAATTCGCGTCGCTGATCCTTGCGCTGGTAGCGGCAACGATAATAGTTGAGATCCGAATCCTGAATCCGTTTCTCCTTCTCCAGCTCCTTTTCCTTGGCAGTAATCAGACGCTTCTGCAGCTGCTCCTGCTCCTCGTAACGTTTATCACACTCCAGCTGCTCGCTGCGCTGCTTCTTCTTTTCGAGTATTTGACGCTCCAGTGTCTCCAGATCGAGCTAAGGTATATATGGAAAGTAAGTAGGGACTGCCTCATTGTCTTACGAGAACTTACCCCAAAGAGCCGCTGCTTGGCATTGAAAATGCGCTTCTTGCGCTCCTCCTCGTACTGCTCCCGCTTCTGCAACTTGACAGCCTCGCTGAGGTCATCCTTGGTACACAAAGCCATTTTGAGCGTCATCTTGACCCTTAAATATTTAAAATATACACATATACTACTTAATAGGGTTCTTTTTAGTGTAAAGGTGTTTCCCTTTTTGAAATTCAAACTCGATGTGAGCTTTGAGTTTGTTTGCTTGGTTGCCGGGTCAATTGTTGGTTGGTTGCTTGCTTACAGCCTAACAAACCCCCTCAACCCCCCACCTACAACAACCCTAATAAATTCAAGGATTCAAAGAACAAAGAATATTTTCATAGGTTCTGTAAAATTCCAACTATTAGGGGTGGAAAATGGATAGAAATGTGAAATTTATTTTCAGACAAGCACAAAATGATTAGACATGTTTGCATTTGGAAAGTTCACCCCTATAGTAAGATTGAAAAATGCTTGTCCCGGTTTGGAAAAGCTATTTATGCTCCTGAAATATATGGATGTTTGTACAAATTGAACGATCGTCCGTTAAAATATTTAGAAATATGCTATGAATGCAGCTTTAATTTTTCCAAAATATTTAATTTTCGTTTTTTGATAAACTTTTATATATGTATATTTATTATGTTACGTGGTACTTAAACCACTTTCATAAGGTTAACGTAATGTTACGGAGAAGGGGAAGACAGAAACTAACAGCACACAGTAGAGTGAGTATTAGTATGAAGGCAAGCCTTTACCAGTGGGTACAGATATTAGCTATGGTTTAAAAGCCTTACTGCACTCGTCCTGCCATAAATCCAGTTATCCGGAGGATGAAATCGGACAAGCCTTCTGCTTCTAAATGTCCTTGCTAGGCGAGTGGCCAAGGAGTTGGTGTGGGCCAGAAGTCTGCCTCTGCATCTATCAGCGAAATTACTGATTGTAGCTCATACTGGCAATACTCCAAGGTCATTGTAAATCGTTTTGTTGCGCACGTCCACAATTCTCCGGAGAATTTTGCTTTGGCACGACTCGATCCGTTGGATTGAAGTGTTACAGGCTGTGCCCCAAAAGATAATCCCCCAACTTAGAATGGGTATAATGATGGCCTTAAAGAGGCGGATTTTGGCAGCGAGAGAAAGCCCACTCCCAGGCCTAAGTAGCCCGCACCGTTTGTGATTTTTGAACGGTTACTGCAGTAAAGTCACATTGAATTCCGAAACGACTTTTGTTTTTCGTAAAGCATTGTACGCTCAATTATACATTCGATAAAGCGATTTAATAAACATTTGTTTAACGTACGTTAAACTTTAAACGTACTGTCAAAGGCTATTGGTCAACATAAGTAGGTAACTTTCAAATACTTTGTTTAGTGCGCTAACTGGATTTAAAAATGAGTTTAATTGTAACGTCCGCAACGCAGTATTAGCCCGTTTATAGATTTTTGATTGGAAATGACTGGAATTTAGATAGATTTGAACTGAGTGCGTTTTGAAGGGTATTGGTCCACATATTTGCCCTTTCCTTTCCTTTCTTCTCCTGCCTGTCATGTGCCATGGCGTTTGGCGTGTCCAATAATCGTTAAACTGGCCATTAAATAAACACCTAATGTACATCGTGTCTGTATTGCCGTTTGGGCAAAGATTTGTACGCCTGGGTTGGAAATGGCGCGCCTCTCGAATTTGAATGCGACTCACGTACTAAGAAATAACCAATAAACAAATAAAAATTGGTAAATTCGATTGCGTACCCAATGAATGCACAACGAATGAGGGGTACGGGGTAAAGTTTCGTTTCGGACGAGTTTAGTTCCCAAGCGTAGACAAAGATTTGAAGTTTCGGTTATGTTTGATTTGTAGACTCAAAACTGCGAAAACAACCCGTTCGAAAGAGAGAAGAGAGGCGCGTTGCAAAAATACATATGTATATAATTAAACAGGTAAATAAAGATACTGTATTCGCTTCGTTTGTGCTAATGAAGTTCATGGTTTCTCATTTTCTTGTATTCTACAAAATTTGCTTTAAAAAAATGTTTCACATTCAAATTATGAATTATTTAAGTCTGTTGGCATTTCCGGTTCTGATCAACTTATGTGGAATTGAAATATTTGGAGGTTCTGAATTGTATAGACCGGGGCTGCGACAAGCTAAAGAGCAGATCGGCTCCACTAGGAAGACAGTTAATCTTTGTAGGGCAGAACTGAGGCTTTTGGTGGCCTATCTAACAGGTTGCCACACCGTAAAGTAACACCTTAAAAACATGCGCCTATCCACGATGCAGAGTGCAGACTCTGCAGGGAGGATAACGAATCAACTATCCAGCTTCTTTGTGACTGTCCCGCCATTATTTGGAGTAGAAGGAGACATCTACGTTGGGAGTTTTTGACCCCTGAATTTCTTGACAAGTGACCTGCTCTCCTTTATAAGGGAGATAAAGCAACTGTTGTCCCTATAGGGGGCTTTTCTTGCACAATAGACAAACGCTGGTCGCAGTGCCCCACCTTTTCTAGTGGGAATCTCTCCTTATTATTATTATCCTATTGTTTATTCGGTTAAATAAATAAAACAAATACACAGAAACGACACTAAAGCTATTTTGTTGCTGTACTAAATCGGTGACCAATTTTGTTGGTTGCGCTCCTTGCGAACAAAGTTATATTTTCTGTCATATTGTTTGTTTCCATGCTCACTTAACAATTGAGCATTTATTTAAAGAACTTTTGTATTTGCCTTTACTTAGCATTTAAAATCCCTGCTCCGTTGACTCCAGAAAGCCAACTGGGCTATGAATAAATTTTCAGCAGTACGTAAAGCTTGTCGCAATGATTTACCTGTCCTTATCCACACATGCAACCAAATCGCCCCTCAACCTTTCCCTTTGTTTGCACTTGCAGAAGAAGCATCGCCCGAAGCCGCAGTACATGCGTCGCCAGACGGACATCAATCACACGATGCGCACCATATTGGTTGATTGGCTGGTCGAAGTCGCCGAGGAATACAAACTGGACACGGAGACACTGTATCTGTCTGTCTCATATCTGGACCGTTTTCTCAGCCAGATGTCGGTGAAGCGCTCCAAATTGCAATTGGTTGGCACTGCGGCCATGTACATTGCCTCGTAAGTAGTCCAATGCAGCCACCCACTTAGCCCACTTATTCCAAGATATGTTCAGCTTACTCGGCCTCGAACTTGTCACCATTTATCACAATGTGCATGCAGCCTTCCTTGAGACTGTATTTGGAATGATTGATAGTTTGTGGAAACGCACTTAACGAATTAAATTGTTGTTCCCGCTTGGAGTTGGCTAATTTAGATTGAAACATAACACATTTGACCAACATGTGCACCGCTTTAACCTTGAATCAATCTTCTCCAGATTTTCACTCATTGTTTAAATTATTTACGTACATTTTCTTGCTTTAGTTACTGTGCATCAATTTAAAAACGTTTTCCTTTGCTTTATTCAGTAAGTACGAGGAGATCTACCCACCAGATGTTGGTGAGTTTGTTTTCCTGACTGACGACAGCTACACAAAGGCCCAAGTGCTGCGCATGGAGCAAGTTTTTCTAAAAATTCTATCCTTCAACTTGTGCACCCCGACGCCCTACGTGTTTATCAACACCTACGCCGTGATGTGCGATATGCCCGAGAAGGTCAAGTACTTCACTATGGTAGGTGATCTGTACGGCTTGTATGACCAATTGTGTAAATTATTATTGATCATTTGCAGTTCATTTGTGAGTTATCACTGATGGAGGGAGATTCGTATATGCAATATTTGCCCTCGTTACTTTCGTCAGCTTCGCTCGCATTTGCGCGTCACATTCTGGGCATGCCAATGTGGACGCCACAGCTGAAGGAGATAACCACATACTCATTGGAAGATCTTAAGGATGTGGTAGTGATGCTGTGCAATACGCACAAGACGACCAAGGACTTGAACACGCAGGCCATACGGGAAAAGTACAATAGGGACAAGTAAGCTGTACAATGGCATAATGTGCTGCGTTCTGTTACTGACAATTGATTTCTCCTTTGCAGATACAAGAAAGTGACTTCAATCGAGTGCATTGAGCTGACCGTACAAGATATGGATAATCTTGTGCAGAGTTACAATACAGCTAGCCAGTGCACAACAGACCAGCTGCCTCTCCTGAATTTGAATTCGAAGGTCGATTTGTTTTATAAGTTTTAAGTGTTTTATTAACAAGAGCATCAGCCATGATCAAATTGTATTATAGTTTAAAGATTTCTATATAAACCTTCTTTTAGTTTTATTCGTTGTAAGTGTAAGTTTGAGTAATAATTGAATTGCTACCAGCTGCCAAGGCGCACGCATAATGCAGCCAAGCACTGCCATCTAGATAAGCAGCAGATCCGTGTCGAAATTGTGCAAATCGCTGGACTATTTTATATGCTGACTGGCCATATATAAGATGAGCTACCACAAAGAACTCACACCCAAATGCAAACCATATAGAAGTCCGTGGCACAAACTTGTCACGCAAAGCGTGCGCAGCGGCAACAGTTTTTCGAGAGCACCACAAATGCAGAAGGATTAAAATTAACTACAATCGTAACCTAGTACTTGTCTTACATATATGATAAGTTATTGAAATCAATATTTGTTCACCTCCTCTGTATTTTTTTTATTCCTTACGTATTTATATACCCATATATATTTGTCTTTTAAATATGATACTAAAACCAGCCCGAAATTACATAACATAACTATGCTATACGGTACTAAATAGGCTATAAATGTTCTGTGAACCATGAAACAAATGTAATAAATTTTACTTCAAATCGCAATTAACTTTTAAATATCTGCAAAGTGTAGGCTGTAGACTCGCTAAGATAATTGCACTTACCTTAACTATACATAAAGATTCAAGTAATGACGCTTACTACACGTTTAATAAAACTTTTAATATTGTATTAAGTCACCTTAACTTTCAATATTACTAAGTTCCCCAAAACACTAAAGATGAATATCAAACTGGCTACATGATGTAATTCGCTTCAGAAACTCTTTTAAAATATAACGAATTTTACATTTAGTCACACTTGTATGTGAATTGTATTCAATTTTACTAACCACAAATAAAGTTAAATGGCAGGAGCCAATAAAAGCGACACAATTTGAATATTTTAAATTAAAATTTACCCAGGGATGCTAAGGGTCCACAAAATCTGTGTAAGTATAGTGGTGGAGCTCAGACCAAATTTGGCTCAATCGTTTCTTTGGCAACTCAAATCAGCTTGTCATAATGATAAACGAAATTATTCAAACAATCAAGCTTAAAGCCTATCGTTTCTATTGCAGCTATGTATATAATATAACGATCAGGATCAGTTGGTTTTTAAATATGTGTATGCATCTGTACAAGTTTCTACCGACTCTTACAAGAAAATCACTTCCCATTGACTCTTGAACCTGATTGACGACTCACTGGCAGGCTAAACGATAGAAAAGATCGAAATTTTTACTTCAGACAATAGGAAAACCTGAAATGCCAAATCGATTTAGAGGTCAAACCCCCAAAAATGCAATCTGCAGAAAAGTCATCTGTGCTTTGACAAAGTTATGGCAGATTGACGTCTAAAAAGAACATTCTATAAACGGTCTCTACAAGACTTGCTAAATGATTAAATGTGAACTTCCAGAAATTAATAGCATTGAAATGCCAAACAAACATTCCTTATAAAAAGCGGTTTGATCTTGGCAAAGTTATGGCAAGTTAAAGTCTAGAAGGAACATCTATGAGCCGGTCAGTGCACATATGTATTGATAAGCTCCATCTGCCACAAAAATATTTTAATTTTATATAGGGTTAGATGGAAACTATCTCTGTATCTATGGCTTCTACAATATATATTTGAATTTATATTATAAAGGGAATTTTAAAACCTATGACATTATTTCATCGCATATCTCAACTTTTTGTAAAATGGAGTTGATCAATCTGTGCACTGAACGGCTCATATATAACCTGACTGACGGGCCCGGGCTTGGTGCTCGCCGGATGATTCAGAGAATAAATATGGATTGTCTTTTAAGGGTTTAACAAGTTCAAACATTTTACAATATTTGACTAATTGAAAGTTTTGCTATTCACTCGGTTTCGAATAAAATTGTAAGATTAACATACTCGTGCTGAATGAATGTGAAACAATGCAAATGAAATGACGAATCGATTGAACCGAATAATTACGAGTCACTTGGAGTTCAGCGACAACAAATTGTTTATGCAAATCACATTAAAAATTGAATATGTTATTGTTTCATCATGTAACAGTTGTTTATTTAAAAAATAAAGAAAAACAAAGTAAAGTGCTGAGATGTTGCATTTGATTGCTCTGATCCTAATTCAACAGGAACTGGGACACACACACACACACACACACACTTGGTATGGAGTATTTGAAAGTTAGTTCGTCCTGGGGCCAGTTACAGTTATAGTTTCAAATGCAACTCTTGAGCATACAGAAATTTACAAACAGAAATGCAAATAATGTGTTCAATGCAGTTGTACCCATATGTGTAGGTATGGAGCCCCGGGGTGATCGGCTCTAGTACGCAAATCGTGTGTCCGGATGATAGCCAAGCTTGTCTAGCGCTGGATTACAGGCAAAATTGATCATTGGCGGCGGTCCGCAGAGAAGGACAATCGTCTCATCGTTGGCTGGCAGCAGATGAGAGCCAACCATGTCCTCATTTATGAAGCCCACGCTGTAGGTCCAGCCTGTGTGGAATTAGACAAGCAAAAGATGTACGGATTAGCTTCAAGATTGCATGTAAATAGGCTCTCTGTTGCAAGACCTACGCGTTAACTTTCCCTTGTATTGTGATATGAAAGCATAACTCTGTGTTTTGTGCAGCTGACACAAATAATTAACATAGTAGTAGTGGCTAGTCGTATGGACTTAATAGCTAAAACGCTGCTCGGACCGATGGCCCAAACGCTCCAGGCCCGGTATGCACGTATAGTTGACCATTGGCGGCGGTCCGCACAGCAGACATAGCGTCTCTGGATCAGGCGGATGCAGTTGATCGCGCATCATGTCATCGTTGACGTGGCCGGTGTTGTAGGACCAGGCTATGAATCGCGCGTGTTCCGAGCGGGGCATCCGTTTGATTGCAGCATGTGGCGAGGGAGGCAAACACAAAATTCTCAACATAATAGATAGCTTTTTGGCATTGCTTAACGATTGCTACACTGATTTTAACTAATGAGAATGTGAATGAGCGCTTTAAAATAAGGGAAACTTCTTATATAAACTGTTCAACCAATTTTTAATCGCTAGGAGCGATCTTTAAGGGATCTGTCCGCAAATAAAGCTCCTATTTACTTATGTAAAAAATTCCGGAAATAAATATAAAACTTTAAATTTAAGCTTCTAACATGTACAAGAAACGCAAATCATCAATTCCAAATCATTCCTAAGCCTTTTTCCACGAAACTTAGTCTAACTTCAACATTTTCAAATTCTTTTAGAAAAATATGGAACAAATGGTAAAATTTTAGGTAAACCTCTATATACATACTATTATTGAAATTAATTCATATACTCGTATATGAACCACTCACAAATAAGCAGAAAGCGTTTTGGATATTATTATTATGTGTAATATCAGCTTACACATGTGTATCTAAACACCATTTTATTACATGATTTTCCACAGATGAACGTCGGAATAGTTATATACCCTATCATTTCTAAATTATTCCCTTAACTTACACTAAGTCTGACTGACGTCTTGACTGCAACTAGAATTCTGATTCATTATACAACTTAAATTCTGTTTCGATCTATACGTAAAATGAGTATGAATTTCTATTTATGGCTGGAATGTTTTGAGATGCGACACAGTTGAAGCCGTTACTCACCTTCGCCAGCTTTGTCAACGGTGTACCAGACCTTGAGCTGATCAGGATGCTTCTTGGCCAGTTCGTCCAGCTCGCCACGCAGTAAAATGTCCTTCTCGCTCTACAAAATAAAAGTGTTAGCTTTAGAACATGTTACCTTTGACTCTAACTGCATGTGAGCACTCACCTGGTTAGCAAACAGCAGCGACAGTTGGGTCTTGTCCTTTTCGTTGCGTTTAAGCACCTCTCGCACCAGCTGCAACATGGGCGTGATGCCAGTGCCGCCGGCTATCATGTTGACACGCTTGGCAGTCACATGCTTTGGTGGATCCTTGCGCAGTTTCTTGATAGAGAAGGTGCCGTTGCCCAGGTACTGCAGGCGACCGGAGGGTCCACGGAACGAAATCTTATCGCCCAGCTCCATTTGCTCCAAATGCTGTGTCATTTTGCCACCGGCTGGGAATTTGGGATGCGTGTCCTTAAAGTAAACCTTCACAACCAGGTCCACATAGCCCACATCCTCGTCAGACGAGATTGGCGTATAAGGTCGTATGACAAGCTCGTTATCAATCGTTGCTATCAGATGAATGTGCTGGCCCACTGGCAGGCCCAGTATATGCTGCTTAGAAGGCAGACCAAAGCGGAATCGTCGGGTATCATGGCTCAGGACCTCCTTCTCAATCAGTGGCAGCTGGTATTTGTCATTCGGATCGACGAGTGTGCGCAGTCTTGCCGTTCGGTTCGGCTCACGGCGGGGCTTCGTTGATTTCTTGTTGATAAAATAGTGGACTATCAAGGCTCCGGCAACCACAGCTATAACGCCCACAGCAATTGGCACAAACTGCAAATACAATAACCAGAAAACCATGTATAAAATAAAGTAAAATAAGAACATTATTTTGACGACAGGGTTTTTTAATCTAGACACCCCAAAGATACGGTTTTTTTTTACTATTTCTACAATCAGTACGCAGGTATTAATTATATACATGAATGTATGTACATATGCATGTATTACATATACATACATTATGTAGACCTATTTAGTTCTATTAAGTGTTTTTCATTCAGTTATTGTGCTAGACTGATGACTTTGCTGATTAAAGGTCGATATGTGTACAATGCGTAGAATCTGCCGATCGGGAGAGTATGTAATTAATCTTTCAGATAATATAAAACATGATAGTCTCATATAATCTGCCCTATATTCTGACAACTGAGCTGATAAAATAAGCTTAAAACATTGAAAGCACTTTACTTAATTTGTCTCTGTATCTGAAGCCTCACAACTGTAACTGAAGCCAAACATAATTGAGGTTATTTCAACATCAACTGGCACCACAACGTCTTAGCCCTGACCTTGGGAGCACAGTCCACTTTAGGAGTGCGTTTCACAAACATTGCAGGCACTCTCAATGCGCTCCGGGTGATTATTGTATGTACAATTATCTATGACGTCACAGCCAACGCGCAGATAAACAGAGCGCACCAGCTGGCCCAAAATTAAAGAGCGGTCATGGCTGGCAGCTCTCGCACTCTCTCTTTTACTCTTATCGAATATACTTACATCGAAATCTGTCATTTTGCACACAATTGTTTTAAATTCGTTGACTTTAATGTTGAATTTACAATTTAAATTTTCCAGCTCATGAACTTGACCGACTAGAAAAATACTAGAACACGTTTGATGAACCGCCCGCTGCCGTGTGCAATTTCCAATTGAAATGAAGTCAACACAGTGGACTCCACACGAGGGCTTGGTGCCGAGTCAGCACGCGTAGGCAAAAACAGTGCGTTCAAAAAGTATTCTAATAATGTTAGCATACTCAGCAATTTCAACGCGGCTTATTAAATACTGTCAAAACCGGTTTGTTAAGTAACAACATTTCAAATACATAGTATATAGCTGCTTTCTAAAAGTACTTCTTTGCACCCTTCCATTTATTTGTGCAAATTAACTATTTAGTAACTTCTAAATAGAAAAAACTAATTTATAATGGGGAAGCCAAGACCGTTTTATGTGATATCAAAATTAGAACTAAAATACAATTCGGATCTTATACTGCAAGTCAGCTAAGTCTTATGCTAAGGTTTCTTTCAAAAGCTCGCCAGAGCGGCTATGGTGGGACTATTGCGCATGAGAATCCTGAGCCGAAATGTTTATGTTACGAATTGCGCATGAGAATCTTGATCTTTACGTTATGTGGTTGCGCTCCTATGTTTATTTTGAAGTTGGGTGTCTGGCTCTTAACGTCAAGTGGATTACGTTAGAAAGGCGGCAACTGCGCGCAACTAAGAGTGATGACTGAAAAGGGTCTAAGTGCTCAGAAAAGAAACCCACTGTTTATAGAATAGCTTTGCAAGCTGAGTGGTCTAAGAAAATGGAATAGAATAGAAAGCTATGTATTTCGAATACTGTATATAAGGTACATAAAGATTGCTTTGCAAGCTGGGTGATAACTTGCATGGCTTCCATTTCCAAATAATCATTATAGTATAAGTCTTAACAATAATCGTTTCTTGTAAACTATAACTAACCCTTGAGGCCCGTTTATATTTTTGTGTTTGTTTAAAATTAAGAGGAACTAAATAAACGCCATCTGAGATTTTTGTTCAGCACTCACATGAATTTAATTTCTGTAATTTTGAACGATCTAATTTTATGGTTTTTTATATGTTGCTTACGTTCCTCACAAAGTTAAAGTTCAATTTAATTGTACGCAACTTAAGCAAATACATACATTGTTGACTGTAAAGGCTACCAACATACAATTATTAACGATGATAAGCAAAAATGAATATTGTGAGAGTCAGAGAACAAGAGAGCAACGACGAATGATAGTCGATTGAATGTTGCCAACGCGTTTATAGACGTATACGACTGCGGGCTTATTTCTATTAAAGAGAGCTCTCACAATTTAAATAAAGAGCTGTTATCGTAGCTGAACAGCTGATGACAGTAAATGATAATGCCGTATCGTGACGTTTTACCGTATGTACGTTAATACATATTTTCATACATAATCTATCTGTATAATTGTATTTTTAACGAACATATCGAACTTATAATTCTCAGAGCCGCAATTTGGTCGCCTTGTTGCCAACGCCGTTCAAATGGTTTTCATCTCTCAGTAACAAAGAGTACGTAATTGATATATAAATGTACATAAGTTAAGGTGGTTCAAGATGCCAATCCATCGTATCTTGGCGGTCCTGAAGCAACTGTTGTCTTAGAAAACCATTCCTTAAAGCACAGCACAAATCGTATTTGTTATAAGAAATTTTTTGCTGACCAGATGAAAACATTAAGTCCATGACGTCACTTAACAATGTGTTCACAAATTCGTCTGTGCATACCATACATTCTGTATGTACATTTGTTTGAATTATCAGCAAGATCTTAGCATTCTTTTGTAGGTGATGTCTAATGGGAGATACACACATACACACAAATGTATATTTTTAACAATTATGAAATAGCTATAGCCAAAACTTATGCATGTGCGTGTGGAACAAGCATTGGGGGTGGGTAGAACAACGGTGGTAGCAAGAATTATGCAAAAGCTGCGCTGCAACTTGTTTCGTAACTTACATTGCTTTCAATGAGACGTGCCATCCTTCGGATAGGCTGGAGATGCTGCTACCTGGAGCTTGTAGGTGTGTTTCTTTTATCTGTTGAAATATAAATGCACTTTTGGATAAATTATATAATCTGTGAATTGCAACGATGGAACATCACTCACTGTGGCACACACGGACAGCAGTTTTATTTTAAAACGCAACGCAGGCCCAACGCGAATGCGAGCATGGAAGATAGTGAAAGCAATTGTTTTGTTTGACCACGAAATGTTCGCTCTCTGTTGAACTCAGGTACACTCTTTCAATGCTCTTAGTAAACTCTTTATTTTGTCAGTTGCTGCGTTTACGTATGCTGCGTATGTATATATTATATTATTATATATTATATTTACTTAAATGTGAGATCATTTAGCTAACCGCGGACCGCCGTCAGAGTTTAATATGCATATCAGATTACATATTTACAAATTTATAATATCCTAGTTGAAAAACTTGTTTCTGAATAGAAAATAAAACATATGTAAATCTTTAGCGTTGCCACTGCGTTGTGCTCGACAAACAAATGTCGCACTATCGAGTACGTTTTTCGATAAGTATCTCGGCAACCCTGGCAATAATATACTCGTTGGCAACGAGTAGTATCGCTTCAACTGTACTCTTTCTTTCGTGAAACGCACGTCGCAAGGTGTAGACATGGCGTGAGTAGTGTGTTATAAATAAATCTTGTTAAATTTAATGCATCCGGAATAATTTAAAGAATATTAAGCCGCATATAGTTTGTTTATATGCCACTCTAAATGTTCCGCTTTGTATTTTCGGTATTCGGCAATCAGAAACCAGCTTTTTGGACAAATATCAATGACCATATCAGTTTGGAAATGATTGCAATATTAAACATAAAATTTGTGCTAAATATGTGACTACCTATGCAAGTTGCAATCATTTGTACAATTCTTAAACACTCGCCCCTCAACAATATACATATAGTTGTCAATTAACATGGAATTTTGTTTTACAATTACAGTTCGAAAGTTTCTCGTGATACGCTCTCTGAGGGCGTCAGCGGCATTCTTGAGCATTCGCTCAAGAAGAAGCGCGGCTTCTTGGAAAGTGTGGAACTCCAAATTGGCCTCAAGAACTACGATCCCCAGAAGGACAAGCGTTTCTCCGGCACTGTTAAGTACGTTGGCTAAATTACCTGCGCTGCATATGCATTTGCTCTTTTGGGCTGGCTACTACAGCGTTAGGTAGTCGAGTGTATGTATGTATGTGCACACACCTCGGCGGACCTGCACTCAGGGTCTTAAAATCAAACTGAGTAGGTTTCAGCAATGATACCAACCCCCCCCTAGCTTAATAGTTATAAAATAAACTACTGCTCCTCTGCGAGCTGTGTAAGTTTTGCATAACCACATTAAGATGGACTAATAGAAGGTGACGTATTCCGCTGAGAGCGCTGTCTTAAATGCTCTCTGCTAGAGAGCGTGTTACAGAATTTGAAAGAGATAACATACTTTTTTAAGGTTATGTACTGTTCGTTTGCTGCCTAAAAACAGCGGAATACGCCAGCTTCTACTAGTCCAACTTGAACCAAATCATTTGCTAAATATGTGTCGACTGCATTTCCAAGAGAGCTTTATATCCTTTTAAATTGAAAATGGGTATTAGAAAAATTCAATATAAAGAAACTCTTGTAAATGCAACCTACTTTGACTTTTGTTCGATACTAAACATTTCAATATGATCTATCTTGCAGGTTGAAGCACATCCCACGTCCCAAGATGAAGGTGTGCATTCTGGGCGATCAGCAGCATTGCGATGAAGCCAAGGCCAACGGTGTTGAGTTCATGGATGCTGAAGCTCTTAAGAAGCTGAACAAGAACAAGAAGCTGGTAAAGAAACTGGCCAAGTCCTATGACGCCTTCCTGGCTTCGGAGTCCTTGATCAAGCAGATTCCACGTCTGTTGGGCCCCGGTCTGAACAAGGCTGGTAAATTCCCTGGTCTGTTGTCGCATCAGGAGTCGATGATGGCCAAAATTGAGGAGGTCAAGTCTACCATCAAGTTCCAGATGAAGAAGGTTCTGTGTCTGTCTGTTGCCGTTGGACACGTCGGCATGAAACAGGACGAGCTCGCCCAGAACGTCAGCTTGTCGATCAATTTCTTGGTCTCCCTGCTGAAGAAGAATTGGCAGAACGTGCGCTCCCTGCACATCAAGTCATCGATGGGCCCTCCTCAGCGTCTGTACTAAATTTTTGTACTCTGTTACTGCCCTCATATTTTATATGAAATAAAATGTACATTTTTTTAATGTATGTAACTCGGTCGTATTATTTTTGTTTATATCCAACCACAAAGTTAAAATTTAAATCGTGGCATTATCACATGGTTGGGGACGTTATGCATATTTTTAATTTCCCTAATTCGGTAATTTCAAGTCAAAATATATAGTTATTTGACCATGATATAAGATCTTCAATGCATACAAATTTCGTGACAAAGTTGCGGGTATAATTTAATTTCAAAATTATATTATACAAAACTAGATTTAATGTGTAATTTTGACCTAAGCTATAAAATTTGAAGCTATGTATCTATTTTAAGAGTAATTGTTGCCTAGATTACTAAGAATTTACGATTATATTTCTGTGGAGCTGATGGTGCGCGCCAAAAAATCGCGAACGTCCAACGCGTGTTCGACATCCTCACTCATATCGGGTTTTGGGACGATTGGCGGTGACCTGAATCTCGAGACGTCAACGGTATTGCCCCAGTCGAGCCGGTGAGGCTCGCTTAGTTCCTCAAGCAGATTGTGCAAAGCTGTAGCAGCTGTGATAATACAAAATGCAGTCTGGAAACTTATATCCAATGGCTGGCTTAGGAAACGCCAACGAGACATCAGTCGATGCAGGGCGCAGTCGCTTAGGTCCTGTAGGTGATCGGCCACTTCATTAAAGTCAAACTCGTGCGGCGCCACCGGATCCGCGTAACGCTGCATCAGCCAAGAACGCAGCGGATAATCTTGATTCATAGGCGCCAGCACAAAGGCGGGCACCATACGTTTGCTGATGCATCGCGCTGGGAGTTGTGTTAGTGGATTTGGTGCCGATGCAAACATTGGCCGATGCGGCGCTTTGCCAGAGCCATTGTCCAGCTGCAGCTCACGGAAAAGCATACGATCATCTAGTAGAAACTCCATACGCAGAGGTGAAACGGCTCCGTCATCATATTTGCCCTTGCTGCGCAACGGAATGCAGCAAACACCTATCACACCAACCAGCGCAGCAGGCATATTGCATCCTCTCTGGAAACCGGCCACCACATTGGCGCAGTCCGCCTCGCTCTTCGGCAGCTGGCGCAGCGCTTTGCCCAAGCTGGTCATGACGGCATTGCAGAACACTTTCAGGCATTTAATGGTGCGTACACGCGGCAGCGCAAACTGATCGGATATGATTGAAATACGCTCACCGCTGGCGAGAAAATAAAGTGCCAGACCTACGCATTTATCGGGCAGGATTCTGCCAAAGTCTGGACACCGTAGCTCCGGTGCAGTGCTCAAGCTGGGCGCCAATTGACTGCAGAGCGACTTGAAGGTGCTACGCGTCACGTGCAGGCTGTTGAGAAACTGTTCATCGCTGAATTGCGGCACGGTGTCCTCCCAAAACTGCGTATGGATAACGTATCCCATTGCCGATTTGAATTCCGAATCAATTTTTTGACTATCATCATCTGCATTCTGCAACTGGGCGTGCTTTATGCGCAGCATGGCAAACATTTGAAGGTAATTATTTTGCAGCTGAATCATTTGTTGCATAAAGAACGAGCGAAATTGTTTGAGACGTTTTCGCGAGCGTTGCTGTCGACGCCTACGATTTGTTATTACCGTGTCTTGCAAGTGCCGCACATGCAGTTTTATCAGCATTGCCATTTTCAGTTTGCGCCGCTGCGCTGTGCTTTTCGAACTGTTTTTAAGTAATTTGGAAAAGGCATCGCTTAAATTGTTGTTTATTAAATTTAACTCCTCATCCATTTTGCCATTTGCAAATAGCAGTGTGACCACTTTCGATAAACACAATAATATTTAACGATTGACAAAAAGAAAGCAGTGCAGTTAATTTAGGTTTGATCAGATCTGTCTGTCCTTTCATAAATGTACATGTAATGAAATTTGTATTATGTTCACAGAGTCTTTAAAACGAAATTTTATTTATTGACTTTAATTTTAGAAAGTTATTAAAATTGTTATTACCCAATTATGAAAAATCAAATCCGAGCTCCATCATTTTTTGTCGAACTATTTATTAACAGTGTGACACCTTCATATTTTATGATGCTTAACAACACAACTCTTTTAGCTCTCATTTTAGGTAATTACAATCGCTACTCTCTTAATAAACACAATCATGACACTGTATGGGGACGTATTTTCATTATTTATTTTTGTTAATTAGTTGTGCAAAAAAAGCTAACTGTCGCCACTGGTCATTGCATCTTGCATTTTTTCCGCGTATTTTGAGACCATAATAGTGATATTTGGAGCTGTCTTTATATAAAGGTACCGGTAATTTGCTCTAATATTATTTATTTGCTCGCAGTTAATCAAATGTCAGTTGTTCAAATGTCAAGTTCTAGGTCGATGTTATGAAACTCAAATGAAGGGAGCGAACATGTTATTTAACATATCCTCTCGGCTTAAATGAACTCGATTCAACATAGTTCAATTCTAAATCTGAACGATCCGGTTTGTTTTGGGGTTTTGGGGCCGACAACATAATTTTAAACAATTTCATTTACTAAGGTCAATTGACCGTTTACCGTACTTCACTTTCAATAATTTTTCGTAAACTTCGACCCCGTTTTTGTCCACTTTCGTCCATTTGATTTAGAATTCCAAAACAGTCTATTAATATTTAAAAATTTATAAATAATCTCTGTATTCTATTCAGTATGGAAAAAAAAAGTTTTATGTGATGGGGGTTCGCCGCCGCCCCCCATTTTGAAAACAAAGCAAATTAATTGGCAATGTTAGGGAAATGTTATCCTGCGTCGTCCTCTGACGAACTCTGAGTTGGTTTATACTGGCTTCCGAGCAAAATCTTATTTTCCCGTTGGACATGGTCCAATATTTTGACTCAGACAAGCCGCGGGCTGGTTCCGGCATACGTCCCTGTTTTTTGTTGTGAACGAATTGGGGGTTCACTTGACTCGAATGAACGGAGCGACGACACGGTTACCCAAATGAACAAATCGCACCAGAACGAACTTGTTATTAAAGTAATTTCCTTCTTGCCGAAGGGGTTGTTGGTTACTTGAAGAAAATACGAAAATTGTCAGTGATTTGTGTAAAGTGTAAATAGTAAATTTGGTGTGGAAAAGAGGCTGCAAAATGTTCAATGGTTAGTGTAATGTGACAGCATTTAAATTACCTATTTTAAAGGCGGTTTTGGCTTAATTCTGCGGCGCTTGGACAACAAGAATAACTGACATCAAATACATACCAACATACACATACACGGACTCAAGCAACATGATAACAGTAAAAGTCATGCAAAATAGCCATATTGATTTACTTGCAGGCAAAATCTAAATAGGGAAAGAACAAGAAACTCGTAGAACAGACGAGACGTTCAGTGCAAAATAGTTGGCATACAGTATGTGTTTAGTATATACTACATACATATGTGGCTCATCTACACCACATAAGCATATAATCACTAGATCTAGTTGAGTCACGGTTGGTTCGTCGAGTCGCTGATGAGGGCTGCTGTCGCAATCACCGTCGGTATTTATACTCTTTCCAGGAAGTGTTTTGTAACCCAATAAGTTTGGTTAAATCACTCTGTAACATATTTTTATCGGAGAAGAATCCGATACTTCCAGAAGAAATCTTAAATGCTTTCAGCTGATTTCACGATGATTATCTCATATTCTGTTTGTTACGTGTTAGAATTGTAGGGTATTTAAGCTTCGTTGTATGTTTAAATTCAATGAATTGCCAGCGCTTGTGTGTATCAGAGAATCGGATGTTTGGTATTGATTTGTTGGCTGCATTGCACGGCTGTCATGCTCGTACCTTGATGCGGCCTGTCACTGTCTCCTCCTCTCCTTCCTATCTCTGTGCTTGTCGCAGTAACACACCTTGTTAACAATAAACACAAAATCTACCATTTTTATTATTATACATACATTTTATTTTTTTTTCTGTAGATTCATCGCTTACACACTCAAATCTGAAATCGCATTGACATTTTTGCCCCCATTTAATTCCATACATCATAAGCCAGATTACAAAGTTCAAAAGTCGCAGCCATTTAAAGTCGCAGCAAGAGTCAACTTTAAGAACCTATTGAAGCCATGTCGTGGTTGTCATTTGGAGCGCTCGCTTCCGGCTTTGGTATAGCTAATAATACTTGTTAAATGTTCGTAGTTGTGCGCCTTGTCTTGCGTCCTGTAGTTAGCTAAATGCGCCGTGTGTTTCATCCTTAACATGATTTAACTGTATCTATCGTCTTGTTCACAGTACTGCAGCGACTGCTGGGTGGTGACAACCCGCCAAACAAAGTTGTGGAGATCAAGAGCGAGTCCCTGGGCACTCTACAGGTGCTGGCTCGGGATGATGCGATGGTTCTGTTTGCGCCGCCCTACAACAGCAATGACAAACGCGCCCTCTATGAGATAATTCTGCAACGACCCACCTCGGATTCAAATACCTCCTCATTCAGCCTGTTCCGTTCGCCGCTGCAGCAGGAGGCCGAGGAAAAGTTCAATACCTTCATGCAACGTCTGCCCGTCTTTGTTGGCATTGTCAAGGAGGTGAGTCATCAGTAAAGTTCAGATAATGTATCTTAACTCTCTATTTGCAGTATTATAATGTGAATGGGTTGCAAAAAGTTTGCGATGCGCTCACGGAGAATCCCTCGTGGACGTTGACCCATCTGGTTACCTACTTTAATCTGGTCGAGTATATTACCAATCCCAAAGTGCTCCAGTGCGTGGACGTTGCCGATCACACGACGCTCATGTCACCGTTTCAGCTCGCCATCAAACAGGGCCACATTGAAATGGTTAAATTGCTGCTGCCACTCAGTAAATTGGAACATTTGGATATAAATAGCAACTCGGTGTTTCACTATGCAGCCAGCACATCTAAAGAGATCGTTAATGTGAGCACAAATTACCCAAAAAAGTCTTCTACATATTTTAAAATTTATATATTTCCTCTGCAGCTGCTCACCGAAAACAGCACTGAGAATCTGAACCACCTGAACTCGGACGGCTATACACCACTGCACTTGGCCTGCGTCACGGATAAGCCCGAGAATGTCAAGGCGTTGTTGCTCGCCGGCGCCGATGTTAATCTGAATGCCAAGAACATTAGCAAGCTCTACAAGACATCGACGCCTACATCTGTGGCCTCGTTTTTGCGCACCAATGCCAGCAAACTCTACACGCAGGACATGAAGTATGGCGGCACGCCGCTGCACTGGTGCTCGTCCCGCGAGACCCTGCACGCTTTGATAATGGAGGGCTGCGATGTGAATGCGACCAATTTTGATGGGCGCACCGCCTTACATGTGATGGTGGCGCGCAATCGTTTCGAGTGTGTGGTTACGCTACTAGCGCACGATGCGGACATTGATGTGCTTGACACTGAGGGTAATGCAGCGCTGCACATTGCGATTGAGAAGAAACTGGTGCCAATTGTCCAGTGTTTGGTGGTATTCGGCTGTGACATAAATCTCAAGAACAAGGAGGGCAAAACCCCCCGCCATATGGTTGGCAACGATGCGAGCGGCAACAAGGAGGATGAAATATTATATATTTTGCATTCGGTTGGCGCCAAGCGCTGCTTGGATGGCAGCTCGAAGTGTCCACCCGGCTGCAATCCCAAGGGCAACTACAATGGCATACCGCCAGAGGCGCCCGAATCTGTGGAACAGCGCGAGCACATTGAAAATATGCTGGCAACCACCAGTCGTCAAATGGTCGGTGGTTTTCTAAACGTAGCAGCCAATGGGATATTGGAGAAGCCGACACCGCAGTAAGTGTCCATAATCATTGTTCCAAATATTTAATTTAGGATATTTTTCGATCAAAAATACAGAGTGCCCGTTGTGGTCGACACAGAGAAGGAGCAAAAGGGTCAGAGCATTATGGACGCCCTGTTGGGCATGTTTACCACCAAAGTCAATGCAGACGAGATGAAGAAGGAAAACAGTGTGGGCAGCGCTACTGCTACGCCGCCATCAGGCATAGCTAGTCCGGAACAGTTGCCTTCGCCCACATCTCCTATTGCGCCAGAGGTTGGCGACAAACCGTACGGACGTGGGCGTCTACTTTGCCTGGATGGCGGCGGCATACGCGGTTTGGTGCTGGTCCAAATGCTGCTTGAGGTGGAGAAACTCTCGCGCACGCCCATCATTCACATGTTCGACTGGATCGCTGGCACCAGCACGGGCGGCATCTTGGCCCTGGGCCTGGGCTGCGGCAAGAACATGCGCCAGTGCATGGGTCTCTATCTGCGCATGAAGGAGCAGTGTTTTGTGGGCTCGCGTCCATATAACAGCGAGTTTTTCGAGGCGATACTTAAGGATAATCTCGGCGAGTTTAATGTTATGACTGACATCAAGCATCCCAAAATTATGGTCACTGGCGTAATGGCGGATCGTAAACCTGTCGATCTCCATCTGTTCCGCAATTATACGAGCGCTAGTGACATCCTGGGCATTGTGACTTCCATAAGTAAGTACTTTAGCATAGGGAAGAACTTTGATTTTATTAACATAATACATGATTTCGTTCGCGCAGGCAATCGACGCATACCGCCTCCTCAGCCCGAGGAACAGTTGGTGTGGCGCGCAGCTCGTGCCACAGGAGCGGCTCCTTCATATTTCCGTGCATTTGGGCGCTTCCTGGACGGCGGACTCATCGCCAACAATCCCACTTTGGATGCCATGACTGAGATACACGAATACAACATGGCGCTACGCAGTTCTGGTCGCGAAGCTGAGGCTGTGCCCGTTTCGGTTGTAGTTTCCTTAGGCACTGGCCACATACCCGTTACAGAACTCAAGGACATTGATGTATTCCGGCCAGAAAGTATCTGGGATACCGCTAAATTAGCCTACGGCATTTCTACAATTGGTAACTTTCGCATTTGACTAAACTGCGTGTGTTTTATAGATTTTAATTGCTTTATAATCTCACACAGGCAATCTCCTAGTGGACCAAGCCACCTGCTCCGATGGCCGTGTCGTTGACCGAGCACGTGCCTGGTGCAGCACCATTGGCATACCCTACTATAGGTTTAATCCGCAGCTGAGCGAGGATATTGCCATGGACGAGAAGAATGACCAGAAACTTATCAACATGCTGTGGCACACCAAGGCCTACATGCACACCAATCGTAACAAGATTATCGAGATGATAAATTTCTTGAAATAGCGCGTAAGACGGATTTAGACCGCACACACTGTAACTGCAAATGCTGCGTCATTTGCATTACTTTAAATGTTTACAACTTTCGCCTATGTGTATATAATTGTTTCATTTAAAAACCCATTCCTCAGCTCCTTTCCGCGGTCTAAATCGGCACATACACACACACGCACATCCAGCCATCAACACCAAACACGTAAGCCACCTAAAACACAGTTTTTAAACAAATAAAATATATGAATTAATCAAAAACAATAAGATAAGAATTCAGGCTCGGATGAGGCTAGCATCTTCTCGTCATTTAACCAGTTGCGCTTTGAATATTGTGTTAGTTGTCTTGTAAGATCTTCAAATTTAAAATTTGATGTTAATTCACATCTGTATTATTATAATGCGTATTTATTGATGTATGAATATGAATTTAACCAATTGGATTGTTAAATGTATGTTGTAAACATTCCGTGCCGCCTTTGTGTTAGGTAATAGATGTAAAATGAGCACGAACTTTGAATAAACGTTTTTAATTTAATGTAAAACCACTTTTGATTTGCAACGTTTTCAGCGAAAAGCGTTAATGTCTATGATGAACATAAAGGATCTTTAATTCGAATTTCAATTTTTTACTCCCTGTACCCATAAAATGGGTAAAAAGGGGGTATTGGATTTGTGCAAAAGTATGTAACAGGCAGAAGGAGACATCTCCGACCCTATAAAGTATATATATTCTTGATCAGTGTCAAAAGAGATTTCGATTTGGCCATGTCCGTCTGTCTGTCCGTCTGTCCGGATGAACGCGTCGATCTCAGCAACTACAAGAGCTAGAGACACCAAATTTGGAATGTAGGTTCCTGTATACCATACGCAGATCAAGTTTGTTTCATATTTCAGATATCTCCCCCGTTCCCCCGCAAATCGATTAAAACCGTTTTACAGTAACAATTTTCAAGATACAGCTTTAAGATTTGACATGTACAATACTTTAGTCTCTCTTAATCTACTGTCCAAATTTCAAGTCGATCGGATAATAAACACGGAAGTTATTCACGAAAGAAGATTCAGTAATGCAGCGAGAGGGGGAAGGAGAAGCACAGCCACCAATTAAAATGCCTCGCTTGCGCTGTCGCTTTTGCCGCCTGTGTGCGTGCGTCTATGTGTATGTGTGTGTGTATGTGTAAGTGGGCGTAGATGTGATTGAATGTTTTAGACCTGGGTACAGGGAGTTTCGTAGTCGGGTATACTCGACTATAGCATTCTTACTTGTTTTAAATTCTATCCGAACATTTATGACATCTACATATATATTTTATGCAATAAATATCATCATAGGAGGCCATGTGGACAGATCCACCTTGGTCTAGCCGCTTGATTATCATTGATCATGCGCAGATACATGGCTACAACAGCGTATCGAGCAGAAAATTATAGATTTGGCTGAAAATTGAAATTCTGGCAGCAAATTTCAGTATTAATATCCACTACCAAAAAATAATTCAGATACGAAATTCGTAACTTCTGATTAGATTTAATTGCCTCTAAGGTAGCTAACAATATTCGCAAGTAATTTAAATAATAAAAAAATTCGCAGAAGTCTAATACAGCGACTTCTACGTTGTGTTTTATTATTAATGGCAGCATACTTTCAAGGGCATCTGCCAACAACCTCAACCATAATATTTACAGATGCAGCAACCTGTTATTGCTCATTTTGATCTGGCGCGTCTTTACTCAATTTAACTGGCGCTACTCCTTGGACTTGCGGCACTCAAATAGCGAAAGAGGAGAGTCCGATCTTATAGCTACAATATCCAGGTCGATCTACTGAACCTGCAAGTGGTTAAGATATATATACATATGCTTGATCAGCATCAACAGCTGAGGGGAATTGTCTGTCCGTGTGTATGAACTCATCGTTCCAAGATTGTAAAAGCTAAAGACGCCAAAATTAGAACGTAGGCCCTCGCACATATTACGCAGATCGTTTGTTTAAAATTTTTGAAAGCACCCCTCCCCCTCCATCCGCTTATCACTACCAAAATAAAAATAAGTCGTATCAATCACAACCAAAACATTCGGCGTAGTTTATTTACGCAAATTATAAATAAACACACACACACACAAAGAAAACCATATGCTTCGGCATTCGATAACATAACATTTTGCTGAACTGTTAATAACAGCGAGCACAAATATTTTCTTGGAAAAACAGCCGTTATTCGTTTTGCCAGCTTTACTAAAAATCTACCGCATTCTTTTTTGCCGCGTGTTTTAAGACCAAATTAGAGCTCTCCTTATATAAAGTACGCCAAAGACTTAGTAAATCAAATATTAATTTTTGTTTGTGCAATTTAGTGGAAAATGGTGTGAATGAAATGTTTTATTAAGAAGAAATGGTTTTAGGCGGCGGCCAAATTATGAGCGATATTTACAAATGTGTAGCGTTGCCACCTAGGGCGCACGCGCTGGCTGTTCCCTTTGCAACGCGTTGGCAGCCTGTCGCACAAAATGTAAACAGGAAAAAAATCGAGAAAAATACAACAAAAATACAAACAATACAGACAAAAAAGTAAGAAGCGCGTGAAGAAAAAAGATAAAATTTGTGCAGACGAACGCAACGCAATACAAAATATAAAAAGCAGGGAAAACGAAAGGATTGTACACACCTCGGACATGTCCAATGACCGTGTGGACACGGGCAAGGAGGTGCCAGTGCCAGTACCACAACAAGAACAAGAGGTGGAGCTGCCCACCATGTCCATGCCGACGATGCCAGTGTCGAAAGGTATTATGATTACACCGCCACCAGTGATGCCCCCGACGCCAACATCGTCGCCCAACACACACGGCGAATGGCCAAATCTGAATCCAAACGCAAACGCATTCCAGCTAAGTAGAGACAGAGGTGGGGAACGAGAACATTTTGCACTGCCGCACCTGCCGCCATTGCCGTTGAACGTCGACTATCTGCCGAGCCTCATACACCCTAGCACGCTCCCATCCAGCAGTAAGAGCTTCAAGATGCGTCCCCGCATGAAACGTCTGATGTACTGCAGCTACAACAACATATTAACCGAGTCAAACAATCGCAAGCTGCGCACAGCTGCATCCACCTGCAACATTGAGCTGCTCAACCGCATACTGGAGTCCGGTGGTAATCCAAATGCCGCTGACGAGTACAATCGCAGTCCGCTGCATCTGGCGGCCTGTCGTGGATATATACCGATTGTGCAACAGCTGCTGAAGTACGGCGCCAATCCAAATGTGGTCGACTCGCTGGGCAATACGCCGCTCCACTTGGCAGTCATCTCGGCCAGTTCGAATAACTTCAATGTGGTTGTGCGTGTTCTGCTGCAGGGCGGCGCCAGCGTCCACATGTTCGACCGCAGCGGCAAGTCGCCCTTGGAGCTGGCCGAGGCCAAACTGCGACTACTGCGTAACCGCTACGATCATCCCACACCTGAAACCGCAAAGATACTGGAGGATATGTGCATGCTGACCACGCTCATCTTGCGCTACATGGTCAAGCAGCAGCGCGAGCTGGAGGACTTGTCCGCGCTGGAGAAGCGCCTGCAAAACCTCAGCACCAGTGATGATCAGGAGCAGGTGGTCTCACAGACGGCCGACGAGCTGCTCGCCAGTGTCGAGCGTTTGTCCATCAATAACAAGTAGAAACCGTGGTTCAAATTGCGTTTGATCAGTTAGATGGGTAAGTTTCGAGTTTAAAGCTGGAAAACAATCGATAGCATCGAGGCTCTTTCTTTTTGTTTTTCACTATCTTCCACTATAAGTTTAAAAAAAAGTTTGTATTCATTGTACCCTAGCAGAGGGTATTACATTTTTGTCTCTAAATGTGTAATGGACTGAAGAAGACGTTTCCGACCCAACAAAGTATATATATTCTGCATCAGCATGAATAGCCGAGTCGATATAGGCATGTCCGTCTGTCCGTCTGTTTCTATGCGAACTAGTCCCTCAGTTTAAAAGCTATCGTAATGAAACTTGGCACAGACCTTTCTTTTTGCTGCAGACAGTACATATGTCGGAACCGTGCGGATCAAACCACTATAACATATAGCTGCCATAGGAATGATCGGTCGACATCTATGTTTTTGTATGAAAACCTATTTTGCTTATGAATATATCCTCCCCAAACTGACCCAAACCAAGTTCCTAAAGAGTTTATACAATCTAATGAAATTTGGTCAAAATCGGACCACTATACAACATAGCTGCCATAGTATCGGCTGAAAAATGAGTTTATGTATGAAACACTTTTTGCATTACATCCAAACTAAGATTTTTATTATACTTCAAATAATTTTCTATAATTTTATCAAAATCTGACCACATACATTGGAATAATCAGACGAAAATTGAGTTTTGTATAAAAAAAACATTGCTGCTAGGGTATATAGCTTCGGCACTCCGAACATAGACGGTCTTTCTTGTTTGGATTACATAAACACATGCCTATGTATGTATGTATATGAATAAACTAATTTTCATTGGACTTTTTAATTTCCATATGCAGTATCGACAGTTCTAACTATCACTATCGATGATTTTCCAGCATCTGATCAGTACATAGATACTAATTGCAATTTGTTAACTTTGCAGTTTGTTTTACGTTTCCTAATTTGGCTGCCGTTGAGTTGGAGTTGGATTTGTGTGGCAACGCTCTGGATGCACACCGGAGCAGACGGAACACACAACCAACGCTCACACACACATATACACACACATTGTTTCATGCGATCTTCTTTATTAAGTATTTCATTTAAGTTTTCATTGTTTATGCAAACAAACAAAACAAAACAGCACACACACACACACACACACATACACAACCAACAAACAAATATGTTTACATTTTAAGCTTTACGTTTAGCGCGCCAAAACAAAATACATTTATGTAATAAAAATGCAATTTGCAACTGCAACACACAATTTAACACCTAATAAAATGAAGCATTACAATACATTTAACTAAATGATTACAATAAAAAACATAAAGCCCCATTGTTAATTATTTATTGTAAACCACAGAAAACTGCAAGTAATTTTGAATAATAAAAACAGCAATATTAATGATAGACCATAACTAAAACCAGTTTTATATATGTACATATATTAGAACTTTGAAATCAACAAAGGTGGAACGGAAACAAACATATGTAAGTATATATGTATACATACTATGTAAACACACATTTACATACAATCCATCTGATAAGAAATTTAAATTGGTCTATAACAGCTGTGTCTGTGTCTGTAATGGGGGGAAAAAAATTAGATGGGCGTGGTATGTTTTCGTTTTGGATTGCCGTTTAAGAATATAAATCTTTTATACACGTACATACATATACATATGTATATGTACATATGTAAATATACGCATATTTATATTTTAGCCATTAGTCGTGTTCTTTTTTTTTATTTCGCTATAATTTCGCTCAAATCTCGATTACAAATCAGCTGTTGCTGACAGCAATAATCTAATTCTAAATCGAAACATGTAGCTAGTAAAATCAGCCACGCTACCGATTCACAGATATTGCAAATAACAAAAGTGCAAATTTTAAGTGAATGCGTGAACGACACAAACGCAGTAATAATTTGATTTTGATTTTAAAAAAGGGAACACCATAATCGAATCAACTTTGTTCGTTACTGCCGATATAAACATATCGACTATGAATCGATGGCAGTCAATAATTGCAAGTATCGTTATCGGGACCACCATCGATTATTCTGAAACTCTAGCCTTGCTGCGTTTGCTTCCTTCTTTTAAACGAACTCCGTATATATTTTGATTTAAATTATATTACAAAGATGATGCAGATGAAGGAATACAAAGAAGTGCCACAGGATGTGCCACCGGCAGCGCCAGGCGGAAATGCCAATAGCCCTGGTAAGCATATGCATACAAATAAATATAAGTACACATACATAGTTATTATTATCGTTATACATATATGTATTTTGTATAATGCGTGTTTGTGTGTGTGCGTGTGTGGGCGTTTGCCAAAAATTGTTTATATATAAATTATATTTTATAATTTTAAAAATATGAATTAAAAATTGAATATTTTTATAATATTTTGTAACTGCAGAGCCATGGATGAGCATTCCTGTGGGAAGCAACTGTCCCCAGGGCCTCGAGTATCTGACGGTGCTCGATCAGTTGCTGGTTTCGCAGAAAATCGAGCGTTTGGAACTGCTTACCGGCTTTGAGTCGAAAAATCGCTTTAAGGTGAAGAACTCACTGGGACAAAATGTATACTTTGCGTATGAGGATAGCGACTGCTGCAGCCGCAACATGTTGGGCAGGTCTCGTCCATTTGAGATGAAAATCTTGGACAACTTTCAGAACGAAGTCTTGCATCTGAATCGTCCATTTCGCTGCGATTTGTTCTGCTGCTTTCCCAGCTGCTTGAATGTTTTAGAAGTTTCGGCACCGCCCGGCCAGGTTATTGGCACTGTCGAGCAGGTCCGAACATGTTTTAAGCCTAAATTTCGCATCAAGAACTCCTTTGGCGATGTTGTGTTAAACATTGAGGTTCCGATCTGTCCCTGGAAATGCTGCAGTGATATCAACATGAAGGTCAGTGCGGTATATACGATATAGGCATAGATACATACTACTTTTAGGTATGTATGTGGCGCGCAATCAAAGCAACAAATGACGTCATATTGTCGCTATGCTCGAGTGCCGTCTTATACATATGTACAATGTGAATTAATTGATATTGCCTGCTTATATGTATCTGGATATTCTATTTCTGTGTGTGTTTGCTTGGGTGTGCCTGGTTAATGCGATGTTTGTTTAATTTCTGGTCTGCCGTTTAGGTTTTCAACGTGAACAACGAACAGATTGGTAAAATAACCAAACAATGGTCCGGACTCGGTAGAGAGTTGTTTACCGACGCCGATTACTTTAGCGTCACATTTCCGCTTAATTTGGATGTGCGCATGAAGGCGCTGCTGTTTGCCGCCGTCTTCTTAATTGTAAGTTCACAATATTACACATCAGTTGTACAGAATCAGATTGAACTAAAGGATCAAGTTCGTTCGTTTCCTTCGTTTAAGTTCCATTCCCGCAATAAATTGGTTAATTATAATATTAATTAATATATAAAGAATGAAAATGTGTGTTCAAAAGAACACAACGATCGAGCGAACAAACTTAATGATCGAATCGTTTCCTTCAATTAATCTATAATCTACAGCTCTGACACACTTAACATCTATTAACCTCTCATCAATTTACTTTGCAGGACATTGTTTACTACGAGAAATAGACGCCAGCAGCTCCACACAATACACATCACGTCAGCATTCATCATAATAATCGACTGCTTAGTTTAGGCCTTGTCGTTACTTACTATTAAGTTTTAACAACTCGAATTTTTTGATTAATGTTCATTGACTATTGGAATCTCCCCTATGTGCAAACAAAAACAAAATTTATCAGAATCTCGCCCTTTAAAACTCCTCAAATCTTTACGCTTTACTGCAAAGTTCATTATTTATTGGAATCTCCCCTATGTGCAAACAAAAACAAATCATTAGAATCCTGCTCTGTAAATCTTCCCCATATTTAAATTTTACTTGAAACTAATGCTGGTTCGTAACGTGCGCACAAACTTTGTTCGGAATGCATTCTTAGTTTTTAGCTTATACTTATTTACATATATATTAATATATATTTTATCTGACACCGATGTTCGGTTGGCATTTAAACGCATACTGACCTACGCACACCCACTGATATAAACGAGAAAGAGTGCCTTAATATATCCCAGTTGTTGTACACTTTAAGTCCGCCCCTCCCCACCACGCCACTTCATAAGTATATATACCTCAAATGGCTCCAGGTCCGACTATATGTATGTAGCTATTTTTGTATGTACTTAAAAAATATAAAGCGATATCGATTGTTAACGTTCTTGGGACTTAAATGTTATTTGCATCCATTTGCATTGAATATTTCATAAATTTACCAACGCAATTACTTAGTTATGCTGTATCTTCTTAAAATACTTGTATAATAAAAGGAAATATATTTTATATAAAACAAGCGTGACTTCTTTCTTGAATTTGCATATTTACAAGCAATCGTGGAATCATGTCATAGATACTATTGTTCGATGTCAGTCGTGAACTGTTGAAATGGAAGTAATGCACATGGAAATGTAACGTGTGCCAATCTTTGTGTGCGGCGAATGTTGTTTCTAAGACAGCTTAATTGTTCTTAGCAAAGTACTTTGTTTTCTCCTCCGGATTGGGGACAATCTGCAAAATATATTTATTACAACCGAGCACAGTTTTATTGACTTGTTTTGAGACTTACCGTATCGGCACCTGGTTTCCAGCCAGCTGGACATACCTCGCCGTGGGTATCTGTGTACTGGAAGGCCTGAACCAGGCGTATGGTCTCATCAACAGAGCGGCCCACGGGCAGATCGTTCATCGTTATCTGGCGCAGCACGCCGCGCTGATCAATGATAAAGAGCCCGCGCAACGCATGGCCGCTTGCCTCCAGATAAACGCCATAGTCCTTGCTAATCTTATGCGTCAAGTCGGACAGAAGGGGTATCTTGACATTGCCCAGGCCGCCTTCCTTACGCGGCGTATTGATCCAAGCCAAGTGTGTGAAGTGCGAGTCAACGCTGGCAGCGATAACCTCAGTTTTGATCTTACGGAACTCAGCAATGCGATCCGAGAAGGCAATGATCTCGGTGGGACAAACGAATGTGCTGCACAATTGGGTTTGATTATTAAGTGATCAAATGATATTGTTTCCGTTTAATTGGGCAACTTACAAGTCCAGTGGATAGAAGAGCAGCACAACGTATTTGCCCAGATATTGCGAGAGCGAAAGCTGTACAATTTCCTTGTTGACCACAGCGGTGCCCTCGAACTGTGGCGCTGGCTTTGAGACTATTGAAAAGAAAGGAATCATTTATGAAACGTCTTAAGCAATTAAACAACCAATGCACACTTACTAACTGCTTTTGTGTACTGCAATTGGTGATCGCCCTTGGGTTCACCAGCGGGATAAACAGATCCGCCAGCAAAGGAGTAACAGGAGTCGCTATCCTCGGCCTGGCCCGTTGCTGCAACGAGCAATATGAGCGCTAGACATCCGTATCTGTTCATTTTGTCACTGGTTCTTGTTGGTTGTCTACAAATAGAAAGCAATCAGAAAGAAAAATTCATCTTCCACGATACTTTATAATACACAACTCGTATGTTTTTTTTTCAAACAACCAATTACACTTGTATTCAGGTTTTGGATAATTTACAGGGCATTGTTGTGAGAGAGAGGTTAAAAATGAACATATAATTTTATATCCGATCTTTTCCTGTTTCTACTTTTGGCAAGATTTTGCAGTATCTTCCGCTTTTCATTATTGCCGAGAAAGTGAATTGATTCAGAACTTATTGTAAGGGAATTCAATCCCAAATCAAAGGAAACTAAATTCAATTCATAAAATTAGATCGAAAATGAAAATCGAAAGATTAAGGGGAATTCACTATCAATGTTCCCGAAAGTGGAAAACGAAACAAGCCCTTACGTCAATGGCCCTTAGATCTTAGCCTCAGCAGTATTATTGTATAAGGGGCACGAAACGCCTTTACATGGCCCTACAAATAACAACTTATAATATGTACGTGCGATTAGCTACATTTACTACAATTTTTCACGCGACGGCTTCGAGTCCAGCAACACCCACACACACTTTCAAACATACATACATGCACTCGAGTCTCGAAAACACTTTTCTTACCAATCTAACGCACTTTCAGCCACGCAGTCAAATTTCACATCCGCGGGTTTCAAGAACCAACTACAAATTCGATTGTCTTGAGCAATTGAAAGGGGGGCGGCATCAACCGTTGATAAGCGCAAGTGAGAATCTTATCAATTTTATGTACTCGGAGAATTTGCTACTACAATATATTTTTTAGCTGTCAATTGAAATTGAACTACACTCTGACAATTAAACAATGCGATTCTATACGATAACGTGTATATTCTCCCTTCCGCATTTAACACTTTTATGACGTGTAACTTTACACAGATGTTACCTTTAAATGTTTGTATGATATTTGCGGCTATTTAAAGATGTAGAACTGTGGTTTTTTTTATATTAAAAATGCGCGAGCAAATAAACCTTGCCGGCTAGAGATGTGGCAATGAAAATGTTTGCACTTTTCGTGTCCAGTTGAGCAGCGCACGAAAATTAAGTGTGCTTATCGGACCATAATTATTGGATTTTTAAAATGATGTTCATTATATATTGATTTTATTGACAATAATACAAAATATTAAGGCTATATTGTAACAAATCAGATTCGATTTTCATGTTTTTCGGCATTATCTCAAATTTTCATGCTATCGACACTAAAAACATGAAAACATTGCGACCATCGATTTGTTGAATAATGCGAGTTAAAACTATCGCATTTATTATCGATTTAGGGCACGGCCTGCTTTAAATCGATTATTTTTGTGGTCGATCTTAAGCCACCCTTTGGCGGCGTTTTCAAAATCTAGACCAGAAAATTTAAGCTATGCCGATTCAACCCAAGTTGTTAAGTATTTAAAACATATTTCCTTTGTAACTTACGCGCTATAAACTTTATTAAAATATATTTTTATAAATTGCTTGCGCTTATAAATAAAATTTTACGCTTGGAGTTAAAACAACATATATGTATTCTGTATGCTTACATGCTACGACAAATAAATATATGCATATATATTATGTGATTTTACGCTTACGCGACCATTCTAAAAATTACAACAAATTGAGCAAAAATTTGTATGCAAATTGCACGAAAAGCGAAAACATTTTGAAGTACACAGTTTTAGTATGCAAATAATTATCATATAGTTATGTAATAGCTTTGATTGAGAAACTATTGTGAGAGAGTTGTATGGGGCATGGATTTCACATGCCGCACAAAAATGCATCTTGCAACTGGCGCATAGACTTAGCTCTCCCAGACCTCATCTCGCTGTTTGGCTGCTAAAAGTTTGCGTTCTGTGATAAAATGTAAACAAGATAATTAAATACATATAAGTAAGTTATTAGCTGCACTTCAGTACGTACCTTTGGCTTCACGTAGCACACGCCTTTCGTTTTCGCGTTCCTCCGGCGCTGTAGGCAGTTTGACACCCAAAGCACCGGACACCAGGCGACGTGCCAGCGCCGTGCAAGTCTCTGGCCGCTGGCGATATGGCTGGAGAGAAGTGGGGCCCACCTTCTTGGCCTTCACACGGGATTCAAGTGTGGCCTCGGCCAGCGGTTTCAACTTGACAAATGGATGGCCCATGGTGAGTACTTCAGCAGCTGTCAAGTGATAAAGCGTTAAGTTACACTATGTACATTGTACTGGATAAGGATAAAGTATCACTCACCAATGCGGGAACTGCTAAACACAGCTAGAGCATGTGTTTCATCCACCCACTTGATGTCGAAGCCAGCGCCTTTGTACTGCGAGAAGAGCATTAACAAGTCAGGTGTCTTGAATTCCATTGGAAAATTTGATATCTCCAGTACATGCGGGAATTCCTCCTCGTTGAGCAGCGATTGTTTAATATGATAGACCTGCCAAAGATGGGCAATTGTTAATATTGATAAAGATGTATTAGCTCGACGTGGGCCAGCGGAAATTGATCCCCAGAACCGTCATTTTCTGAGAGGCTGACTTAGCCACTAAGCTACCCCTTCCTGACTCCGTCAACTAGCTATTTTCACGAACAGACCCATTTGTAACACTAAGCCTTAATACCTTTAAATCTTTCCATACAAGTATCAGTTCGTTATTGATAGTATAAATTTCTGCTGCCAACTCACAGTATAATCCATTTTGGGAAGCTCGATTTTGCACTTGCCCACAGATTCGGTGAGCTCTTGCAAAATCTTTGGGTCCAAACAGTCACCGCTCTCATCGAACATGTTCTCCCAATCATCTTCGTTTTCTTCATCATCATCCTCGGTGGTGCTATCGGCAGGTGGTGTAAGCGCTGTCGCTGCTGCTGCCGCGGCATTGACTTTAGGCGATGCTTCAATCTTCTCGGGTATCTCCAGCACATCCGAAACAAAGGTTTGTTTCATGATGCGACGATTGCTGCGATTGATTTCCTATGGGCAATTGCAATTCCATTTAAGCACTACTCTCGGTTGATCCATTCATTAAAAGCTTACCTTGGAGGCTCGTTGCAACTCGCGCACTTCATTATCACATTTGTTGGCATCCTCAGGCGTTGTCGCATTGTTGGCTCTCGGCAGGGCCACATCCTCAATGCGCAGCGACTGCGACTGCTGTTTGCAGTTGCTGTTGCTGTGGCTTTTGATACCATGGCCTGACTTCATACGCTGGGCGCCGCCCATGATCTGCAAGCAAAAGCAAAGTTAATTAGTTTCCAATAGATATATTTTTTGTGTACGCCAGCTCCAGTTTCCGTTGCCGAACAAATTATTATTTCTCTGCAAGCGAATGGCTATCAGAAGGCATCGAAGATAAAAGACCCTGCAAAAGACGCTAGTCAAATTGCTGTCATTACAATTATATACAACAATATAGTTTTTCATACTAAAATCTCTATTATTGACCGACCATTCCTATCACAGCTATAGAAGCATATGTATGTGCCAAGTTGCATTAAGATAGTTTAAGAACTGAAAGACTAGCTTGCATAGAAACAGACGGAGGGACGGACGTGGCTATATCCAGTCAGAACATTATTCTTATTAATAATAGATACGCCCCTTTTAATGCTTTACACATTTTGTGACACAATTATAATGCCAATCTCTGCAGGGTATAAGATCGATCGATATTTTATTCGGACAGTAGTGCAATCATTTTACTTTTGTGAAGTATTTGGCAACGGGAAAAGCCTTGAAATACTTATATAATTTTGTAGGTATATAGATATAGCACCTCCTTATCACAGTTGCTGTCTGGCGGTGGTGGTGTCGTTAGTTGGTTCGGTTGGGTGTCGCTTGGCGCAATCACAACCAGAGTAGCTGCCTCAGTGGATTTTCCGACTGTTTTCTTGCTGCGCTCCCTGCGCGCTCTTGTTTTCTTGGGTTTTGCCTGCTGACCGTTGCCGTCGTCTGCCTTCGACGGGTTTACATCTACAACTGGCATTTCCAATGGCTGTGGCTGTGGCTGAGGCTGCGGATTGCACGTAGCCGCAATTGGTGCTGGCGTCGGCGTTGGCATCGGCGGCGTCGTTTGACTGCGTCGTGCCCTTGGCACATAAACGGCGCGGTCGGGACGTCGCTCGCGACGCGTTGCTGCTGCAGCGGCAACGGCAGCGGCGTTGGCAGCGACGCTGGCTTGTTGCTCTCTGCGAAACAGTTGATCAAAACAGAAGCGGCAAAAACGAAAGGTAGACGATTAGCACATACAGAATTTCGTAAATACCGTTCGTAGAGGGCAAGCGCTTCACAGCAAAATGCAGAGCCATTGTTGTATTTAGTTTTGATAAACTTAAAAAATTAACTACAAATTTATAATAAGGTACAGTAAACACTCGGCAGAGTGCACCAATTAAATCCTATACCGAAAGTATTACGCTAACGATTGCTATTATATTATATTCACAAAAAATTGGTTCATTCTATCAAGTGTACACAGCACATATTAAGAAACAATGATTAAATATTGAATTTTATTTATACTAACTTTCAATACGGAAAAAAATTAAATAGTACAAATGTTAATGTAAAATGCATTTCTTGAACTTGAAAAGTTTGAACATTTGTTGATTTCTTGATTATTTACGTTTTGTACAATCTGTTGATATTCGTACAACCAGACATTAGAAGCTTCACTGTATTTATTGACCATTTTATGACTTACCTGTGTGGCGACCTTTTGCTAGCCACTGAGGTAGTTGTCGATGTTGTTGTTGCTGCTGCTTCTACTGAAACAGAATCGGCGAGCGTTTCGTTCGTTGTAGCTGTTGCTGCTTCCTCGCTGCTGCTGTTCCTGAGTGCAGGCGGTCTGTAGAGGTCCACAGAGTTCGATTTGCTCACTGCATGAAAATGGCAGAGAGATAGGCGCAAAATATATTAGCAATCGCACACAAAGCAGGTGAAGCAACGCATTTGGCAAAACAAACAAAGAAAAAAAAGAAGTGTGTACATACGATTTATACGTTCAAAATGAAACAAAATTCAATAATGTTGACCCAATTTTACGTTGTTACGCTTTGTGCGCTGCTTCGCTAATGTCAACACTAACACGGCTGGCTGAGACAGGGCGCAACAAGTGAGCGAACGAACGAGCAAAAGAGAGAGGGAGAGAGCCGACAGTGTGTGATGCAACCAAAAAGCAGTTCGCGAAAGAGGGCGACCTTGAACAAGCTGCGTGACCCGAACGAACGTCCAAACGAGCGAACGGCCGTTCGCCCGGCCTGTTTAGCTATATTTTTAGTCGTTTGCACATACATACATATAATTAATTGGTTTTTGTTTTCAGTTTTCTTTGTTTTGTTTTCGATTTTTTTTTGGTTTGGTTTGAGTATTTGCAAACATTTCAAGCATGCCAAATGTGCCAGCTTTCTTACAAGCATGCCTATGTACATAGTATGTAAGTACTTATAAGTATGCATATACTGATAGCGGTATTAAAGCAAGAATGTTTTGAATTTATTCTTATCAAATATTTAAAGAAAAACTATAAGTAATTTTTAAAACTAAGCTTTGCATTTTTGATTGATTACTATCTTCAATGCAATAACTAATAGAACCAATATATCAATCGGTAATATTAGTAATTCAATTCAAATGACAAATACGGAATACCACTAATATCCCAGTACTTACAAGGTGTTTCGCTGATATGCTTCTTGACGCCCATTTTACACAGTTCCGTTACTCGCTTTCTGCTAGCGCTGCTGCTTCTACCGTTACTACGCCAGCTTTTTACTGGCTGTTGCTGCTGCTGTTGTTGTTGTTGTTGCTGCTGCTTACGGCTGTCAATAACAGTTAGAATCGTTAGTTGAAATTGTGTTGAGTGGTAAGCCAGAACTCGGGCTACTCACGCCTCAAAACCGTGCGGATCGATAAGCTGATTGCGAAAACAGACAACTGTGCGTCGATGCGGGCCCTGACCCACGGAAAACGTCAAAAGATCGTACTGGTGGCGATAGTTCTCACATGTTTGATGTATGAGATAACGGCGATAATTGTTCACAGGTGGAAAGAGCAGCACACTGTAAACGAGAAAAGAAGGCAATATGTTAATGTGTTATTATATTATTAGGTGCTGACAGGCGAGCCGGCGCTCTCATTCTTATACCCTTGCAGTCAGTCACTTTTGTCAGATAAAGAATATGGTTTATTCTTGATGAGCATCAATAATCGAATCGACTTAGCAATATCCGTCTGTCGGAGTTCGTATGTCAAGACCGCCTAGATAGGAAAACTATATAATATAGCTGCCAACGGTCTAAAAGTGAGTTGCTGCAAGGGTATTTAATCTTCGGCACCCCGAAAAAAGCCTCTTTTCTTGTTGAGTTACCAATTGTCGATCGTGAAGTGAAGCAAATTACATTCTTGTAGTTGTTTGGCTCTCAAAACCTAACAAATCACAAAGTTAACGAGCAAAGTGGCTGTCTCTTTCGCGCTCACATGCTCTTATAAGCTGGTAACTGGCTACTCTTGACACCACCTAAATTTATTACACTACCTGCTAAGCCATATATGCGAGGTATGTGTGTGCGTGTCACTCTGTCTTTCTCTCTCTCCCTAACAGGTTGCTTCGAGTTGAAGAAGACGCGCAATAAGAAGCACGCAAAGCGCGGCTTGTAAATTTACTTATTATGCAATGTAGTGGAGGCAACAGAAACAACAACGCAATGTAATAATTAACATACATCTAATAAGTATACAGCTACAAATCCAATTATTTGGAACGCGGGTGCGCGAGTAATGTTAATAAACAAACTGCTGTTTTGGTGCGCGTCGTTGTTGTTGTTTATTGCATGGCTATTAATTGTTTATTAAACGCGTCTTGCATGGTAAACGGTAAACGGCAAACAGGCACAAAAAACCGTGTTACCAGCTCCAAACACCAACGACGCAATGCGGAAAGCAAAGTTGCATGCTTAATTGTTGTTGTTGTTGTTGTTGTTGCTGCTGCTGTTGCTGTGGGGCAGCTGGGAAAACTCGAATTTTGTGGCATTTGCAAACCGGTAATATTGCAACGAGGCCCCACAAAGTTTGTATAAGGCATACATTTCATTTTATTATTGTTGTTGTTGTTACATATTTCCGCGTTGTTATAAACACATTTGTTGAACGAGGGTAGGGATCGCGGGAGCCTGGCAGCTGTAATGTTGTTGTTATTGTTACTAGCGCGCCACCAGCTGCCGTTGTCATGGGGGCGGGGAGACAGGCCTTTTCACAGCACAGAAACCAACACACATGCACACATTCATATGTATACATAATACACACCCACACATACTCGTGGCATAAAGTTCTAAGAGCTCTTTCTTACCCACTGCTCAGACGCTTCTTTAAAAACAATTCAATATCGATTCCAACATTATAAACAAATTCCTGGTCGGTCAAGCTTAAATTAGCTGCGAATGTGTTTTTCCGTTCGCCGTTCTCCAGCTTTTTATTAAAAATGCGACAAAGTCGCCACACATAAAAACAGTTTAGAACTTTTTTCACGTTTCACGAGTTCAGTGTGCCCACATTAACTGATTGTTGATATTTCGAATATCGATAATACTTAAATTAAACATCAAATATCGATAGCTTTGTATCGAAAATCGACTAAGACGGCAAATCTGCTAGAAAAAATTAAAATATATACAGAATCTAATTTAAATAATTATTAATAATGCGTACGAACACTATTAACAGTGAGTTAATTAAATTTTATGGTGATTAACAAGGTCAATTGTTGTTTTATTAAGTATTTCTTGCGCAGTAAAACAGATTCGAGTGACTCTGAACGCACCTCCTCAAATGATCCTGCTACAATGGACCTACCAAGCCATAATAAATAAATGCATTTCAGTTTTTGCCATGTTTACAAACCAAACAGAAAGTAAACAAAAAACAGCTGTGAGAGTTTTGTTTGCAAAAAGTGACCAAACTGCAATGAATCAGTTATCGAACCACTACTCAAAACTATCAAGTCGAGAGTTTCGACCCCACAATCGATATGAAAAGAAAAAATGATTTATCGATACAGTCGTATAGCAAAAATTATTTTGGAAAGCGCAAAACGGTAAAAATAAGTTGTTGATTGATTGAAATTGTGGTGTAATATTAATAATATACGTGTGTTCAGAATCAATCTCAAAATTGTTAGTGTCTAAATTAGTCTTTGTCTAAATTACAAGTGTTTTGTTTTATTTAAGCTCTGAAAGAGCAGCAGCTGAGCTCTCAAGGTAGCAGCAGCAGCAACAACAAAAGCGATTCGCGTCTTTGAGAAGAGTGTGGGGGTGAAAAGCAGACAAACGACAACTGTGCCATTGGCATAGAAAATTTTGCATATACATAATACATACATACAAAGCAAGCAAAAACTATAAAAAAGGAGCACACTCTCATTTGATCTATTTTAATAATACTATAATTGCGTATATAATTGGTACAGGACCAGGGACGTTGACGTCGTCGTGTAAATTGGAAAGTGGCGAAAAAACTCAAGTGAGCGCACAACGGTAACAGCAATACACACACGCATACATACATATGAACATACACATGCACGCACACATGGAGCCGTTTGTTTGATGTACAAATTTGGAGCAACCGAGCAGCGAACAAAAGGCAGACAAACAAATTATGACGACGCGTGAAAATGTTGCTAGCCGTTTGTCCAAATTGATGCTTAACAATGCCACCACCACCACCACCACCACCAACAACAGCAGCAGCAGTAGCAGCAACAACAGCAGCAGCAACAGTTGCAACAACACGACAGCCACGACGGCATCCAAGTCCATGGTGCAATCACCGACATCGCCTGGCGAGCAGTCGGAGCTGAATCAATTAAAACGCGATGCCGATCCGCAGTTCTCCCGCTTTGCCGACTATTTTGTGATATGTGGCTTAGATCTGGACACGGGCCTGGAGCCAGATCGCTTTGCAGGTGGGTCACATAGTCAATCATATATGTATGTACATATATCCAATATAATGACTGTTACTTTCTTCGCAGGCGATAATCTGCATTGTTCGCCGCTTGATCGCGCCTACAAGAGCAAACCCTTGGCACATTATCCCGAAAATGTTATTTGGAATCCCTTCGATGCTCACGGCATTTGCATGGTAGGTGCAGCCCAAAAAGTTTGCCACGTTGCCCTTCCAACTTTGCCTCAATTAAGTTCAATTGGCCGCATGACGCGTTCAATTTTTCTGTACCCAAATGCTCCCTCCCTCCCTCTTCCACTCAGTCTAGCTTACAGATATGAAATTCATGCTTCACTGACGCTCATTGATATGAGTACGCATACGAGCTGCTTTTAATTGATGCCACATTGCCAGTCAACGACGACGGCGACGGTGACTTCTCTGTCGATAAGCACTCGTTCCGCACAGCTTATCATATAAATCTAGACATGTGTCTACTCTTCAGTACAATAAACAATTCAGTTTTATGCCCAGCAAGCTCAGAAGGTTTGCAACTTGAACATCTACTTTTATAGGGCTGAACAAACACATAATCTCTATGAATATGAACTATGAACCATTGAATTCATCCTCTCGGATACAAATCTAGTCATTAAATGATGCAACAGACGAATGAAAATGTGAATGAAACTATTTCCAAACTAAATAAAATAACATAGAAATAACACTTAGCTTAGGCCAGTGAAATGAGAGAACTCTAGGTCTCAGCATCCACGATAAGAATAATTATGAACTTTAGAGATTATAGGTTTTCTTAAAAAGAATAACAACTATTCCCATCTTTGTTTTTCCGAACAATCGTATAATAAACAGACTCTTTGTATTGTGAAATCTGATACATATGAAAAGATAATTGAAAATTAACTGATTCAAAGCTTGCCATTTGAAAATTGCCGCTTGATTAGCTTTCGGCAATGTCTAATTAGCACACGCGAATCTCAAATTATATCTTAAAATATGTTATAAGTAGATTTGATTGTTAGCTGCTAATGTGCTCATTATCTTGCTCCCCTCTTAGCTCTCGCTGCCCCAGGGCCTGCGCTTTCGCACACAGAAGCACAACATTGAGCCCAAGTTCCACTCGTTTGCCACGACGCGGGAGGATGGAAAGCGTTGTTACGGCTTCAGTCTGGTCTTCTACGAGGAGATACGCAATCGCAACATATGTGGGGCCATACACACTCTCCAGTCCATGTTCATAACGGAGCTGTCGAATGGCCAGCAGACGCATTCGTTGAGCAGGATTAAGCAGGATGGCCCGGTCAGTCGCTCGCTGCCGCGCCACTTCAAGGTCGCCGGCCAGGCGCCGCAGTCCGCCCAAAGCTACTACGACATCAGCAAGGATAAGCTGTTTGTAGCCAAAAGCATCTCCTTGATATGCCAAGCTCCATACGCTTTTGCCGCTCAGCTGTTTCTCAAGAACTTGTACCGGTAAGTGGGAAAGAAACCCGACTCTAGTTTAGCTTTTCTTCTAATCTATTTCTGTTTACCAAAGCTGTAAACCTGGCAAATATTTAAATAGTTTATTTTAAGTAATTCATAATTCACTGTTCTCCAAGGTCATCATTTTTTTATACCTTATTTGCACTGATTTTAAAAAGTAAAGAATGTTTATCAATAATTTAAATTACAATGCGCGGATCTTTTGAGACATAATGATGATAGTAACTATCTAATCTAGACTTTGGTTTATTTATAAATAAGAAGAGATAAGGCCTGTTGGAACCTTGAATGAAGTTTAATTTACCTAAATAAAACAATGATGATGATATGGGTGTGATATAAGTAAGTGTAGTTAAGGAAGCCAAAAATGTATGTTACTATTAATTATTTTATTTATTAATCAAAAAATAAATTATATTGTTAGAGGCTAAGGTAAAATATTATTTGTATATGCAAAGTTAACCAATTCGAACATTTTCTATAATTTTGCAGTTGTCTTCCACGACAGCCTGGCGCTGGCATCAGTCTCGAGTCCTATGTGTACAACATTCTGTATGAAGTGATGCTACCTCAGCCGGGCAAGTCCATACGCGTCTATTTGCCGCCCTCGGAGCCGCATTTGTCGGCAATCGCATTGATCCTGCAGCGTCCTTTGCTGGCCACAGAGCTACCGCTGTTGGACTTTCCGCTGCGTTTGCTCTTCAGCTACCTGGGCGTGGAGTGTGTTATCCAGCTGCTTACCTGTGTGCTGCTTGAGAGTCAGGTGCTGCTGCGCTCCACAGGTGCGTTGAAAGAATTTGTTTGCTAACTCTAAAATGCTGAAATTAAAGCCATTTTCAATTGCAGACTACCAAAGACTAATGATTGTGGGCGAGTGCATCACGTCGCTGCTGTTTCCGTTTATCTGGCCTCATGTTTATGCGCCCATTTTGCCAGCGGCACTGCATCATTTTCTGGACGCGCCCGTGCCGTTTGTAATGGGTCTGCACGCCGGATGCGAGGCAGCGCACAAGATTGGCAGCGAGGCCGTGCTGTGCTTTGTGGACATTGACAAGAAGCACATACAGCTGCCCGAGGAGCTGCCCGTATTTCCGCACAAGCTGGACTTTATGTCGGAGATTATATCTGTGCTGGACAAGTTCGAAATAGAGCGCGACCGTGCGCAGGAGCCCAGCCTGAAGAATGGCTATGGCATGCGCTCTGGTGCCGATGCAATGATCTCAAGCTGTACGCTGCCTAATGGCCTGCAGGCGGCGCGGCGCAGCAAGGAGCGCTTCCAGCAGCTACAGGAGACAGTCTACACGCTGTCCAGCGCAGGTGGTTCGCCGGCGCAGATGCCAGGCATAGATTACCAGCCGCTGGTGGCCCATCCCTCGAGAATAGATCATGTGCCACGCATTGCAGACTTTTTGCGTCGCAAGGGCGGCATGCGTGCCGCCCAGGCAGCTGGCTCACCCTTGGGCAGTCCCACCTTGTCGCTGTCCTCCTCGCCCGTGGGCATCTATCACGATGTGGATGCTGTGGACGCCACACTGCCGCCCTCGCGCATGGGTTCCCTATCCAGACGTGCTGAGAAACCCACACTGTCCGCCGTGGACCAGTACTATCAGGATCTGCGCATAAACAACGCACTGCGCGAGATTTTTCTCAATCGTTTCGCGCACATGTTCCATGCCTACGAACACTTTGTCATCTATCCGAATCAGATTAAGGAGGAGTGGCTCTCGAATCGCGAAACATTGCAGAATTTTGACAAATCTTCGTTTCTGTCCGATCAGCCGGAGCATCATCGCGCCTTTCTGTCGCGCTTCCTTGAATCTCAAATGTTTGCCACGCTCATTGACAACAAAATCCTGGCCATGTGGGAGCCACTGCCCGATGAGCAGCTGCAGCTATTCGATCAGCGCATCAAGCTGCTGCGGTATGCAAGAATATGATATATCTGTGGATACGCTTGTCTAACTAATTGTCATTTTGTTGTTTTCACAGACGTCGCCATGGCGAGAATATGATCTGCGCCACCAGCTATGAACCCTGCGTGCTCAGCCAGGACTCGCAGCAGTGTTTTGAGAAGCGTCTCAATTGCATTGACATTGAGGTGACGCCGCCAAGTGAGATTCTATCAAATCGCGCCGCCTACTTTCGCAGCTTTCCGCTGCTCGAGAAGGGCGTGCTGAATCAGGAGTGCGCCTCGAGGTAGTCTTTTGTGTACTTATACAATTTGCTTACCCCCCACCACCACCAAGAAACCCACAGCACGTCCCTCTTAACGCCAACACGAAAATTGTTAGCCCCAAATCATTTTGCATAGTCTCCCCGCCCCCACTCGGTAGCTGAAGTCCTTGATATTATCCAATTGTTAGCATATGTATTAACTAGTATTGTGATTAGTGCAGCTGTTTACATTAATTTAGTTCGTTTTTAAACTCCGCGACGTCTTCCATTAGCATTAACACGTACTCGTTTTGTTCTTTTGTACATTAGTTTATTGATTAACAAATAAATTGCATATCTCAACAAAAGAAAACCCAAAAGAATAAAGCATTAACTGTTGTTAAATTTATGTTTCTTTTTCTTTAAATGCATTTTTCGTTCTTTGTTCTTTGCACCGCATGCGCACACATATCCCCTTTTCCCCCCAAATTCCAATGCATTTTGGTTAAACTTTTAGTTCCTTCAACTAATCCAAATCTATACAAATCTTTGTTTTCCTCAAAATTTCACTAAAATTTCAAACTCATGCCGCTAACCTCCATAAAAAACATAAACAAAAACCAATCCCAAAACAGAGGCAACAGCCTGCGGCGCGTCAAGAATGGGAACAAGTGGCGCGCCCGCGAAATCTCGCTGGATCAGAAGCCAACAAACAGCGGCAACTCGAACTCCAATGTGGCCATCAATCGACTCTCGGCCAATCTGACCACCGCGGATGTGAGTCCCGCCTTGATAGCCCAAGCCAACTGGACATTTGTAGAGCGTTTGCTAAAGGTAACAAGCTGATTATTTAAATTGTTGTCTTTTAATGAAACTAATTTCTTGTAAAGGACATCAAATCGAAGACAAAGCGCATGCTGCTGGAGAAGATGGGAAACGAGGCGGTCGCACTGGGACTCAAGGGCGATGGCATTGAAGAGAACACACTCATAGCGAGCATGTGTGATCTGCTGGAGAAGATCTGGTCGCATGGCCTGCAGACTAAGCAGGGCAAATCGGCACTCTGGGCGCATCTGCAGGCCTATCTAGAGCTGCAGGAGGCACGCAGCGCCGCCGGCGGCGTCAACAGTTGCAGCGTGGAGCCCTCAACGCCCGTCTCCAGCAGTCCCAGCAGCAACAAGATGAACATTGCCAGCGCCTCTCCAGCGATGGCCTGGAATGCCATGCGCAAGCGTATGGATTGTGAGTGCATTTATTTACTACTTTACTACTTTCGCTTTTTATAACTTTCCCTAATGCTTCACAGATTTGTCTACATTCCAAACGGACTTTGAGAGTCCGCCGAGTCCGAATCGCAGTCGATCACGCGATCGCAACAAATTTGTGGGCCTGGAGCAGTTGTGCCCGCTGCCCGAGTCGCTGGAGTTTGATGTCAAGTAGGTTTTTAAATGGGCTTTATAATTAAAAGCTGTCTTCTAATATTTAACCTTTTCACTCTCCACAGAAACGTGCTGGCCATGGCGGACATTAAAACGCACATTGGATATACACGCGCCTGGGTGCGCCTGTCGCTGGAGAAGAAACTATTGTCGCGTCATTTTCGCACGCTGCTCTCGGATGAGAGCTTGCTGCGCTCCCTGTACAAGCGTTCCGCCTTTCTGCGCTGCGAGGAGGAGAAGGAGCAGTTTCTTTACCATCTCCTGACGCTCAATACCGTGGACTACTTTAGCTTTACCAACATATATCCCACAACGAGTAGGTTGCGCTAGTTAAATCACTTCACTTGACCTGAAGTAACATATACATTGTCTTGCCTTTTCCCCCACCTATGATTAGAGTTACCCTACCGCGTTGTCATCTTTCCCTCACGCAAATACGGCTCCTATCACACCTCCAGCAATGTGTGGATCATGGTCTCCGGCACCATGAATGAAACACAACGTGTGCCAGTGCCAAAGGGCTCACTGGAGTTTATCTTCCATGTGAGTATCATATGAATAGCCTGTGATTTAATAGTTGCATTAAATATTTGCACATTGTAGTATAAAAATCTAGGTCTGTTGACCACCATGCGCATAGGACACGACAATTCGGGACAGAGCCACAAGTGGCTCGTGGAGCAGGTGGTGATGCGCAATGAGGTCACCGGCCACACCTACAAGTAAGTCAGCGTGAGAGTAGTATAAAAGCATGAGTGTAATATCTCTTAGGGGAAAATTAACAAACTTAATTACGTATGTAGCTTTAAATTTATACATATGTATGTTAAGAGGCTTTTCAGAACTGTTATCTGCTTTTACGAGAGTCTTAATGCGACAATGACACAGGATCCTAAATTATTTTGTGACCAATAAGACGTAATTTATATTTAACAAGATAAGTGCCGTAAGATAGTAAAGGGATTCTATCACTTATCATTTGTGTGACAGCTAAATAATCCTTAGATTGTATCTGCAGTGGTAACATATTAATACCATTAACAACGCTATACCAAAATCTAGACAATTGAAACATCTATATATGCAATTTAACAGATTTCCCTGCGGTCGCTGGCTGGGCAAGGGCGTCGACGATGATTCCACGGAGCGTTTGCTGGTGGGGCAGCGGGTCTCCACCAGCGTTAAGAATGCTGAGCTGCTGCCACCCACACGCACGCCGCCGCGTACCCGCAGTCCGAGCGTGCAGCGTCAGGAATCGGTGTCGCCTTCGGAGATACAACATCAGCTGGGCAACTGCGTCAATGTGATTGTCAAATGGCACTACAAGCCAAGCAGGGATCGTGATGTGGGCACGCTAACTAATCTGCTGTGCGGCGATGATGGGCTGGTCAAATGCCTGGAGCAGGTCTTCCTCTGCGGCTTTCGTTCATCGCGTTTCTTTGGACGCAATTTGTATATCTGGGATTACTTTAGTAAGTGGGATTGCTTGCAGCCTGCCCAATTGTTCTGATTGTGTGTGTGTGTGTGTTTACAGCCAAAATCAAGGAACTGTTTGAACAGAATCTGCAATTGGAGCTCGAGGACTCGGCATCCAGCATGGACTCCTCCTTTAGCAATGGCAGCAACAACAGTTTGCAGCGACGCGAGGTGACAAGCATTTGGCGGCTGTATGTGCAACTTATGGACGAGATTAATGTCACGGCCAGCACATTGGGCAAAGATGGAAAATTTCAGCTGCTCATTTGCCTGAGCTTGAGGTGATTAGCTTTAATTGATATGATAAACAATAGTTCTTAAATATATGTGATTTTCAGGGAGCATCTATTGACGCGCCTCATCAAACCCATGGCCTTGACAAAGGTCACCCAAGAGATGTACGAGGAGGAAAGCTTTCTGCGTCGTCGTAATCTTTTGACATTTCTCATTCAAATTCTGGAGCCGCTCGATGACTGCCACATCGTGCTGGAGAACTCCATAACCCAGGGCATACGCATTCCATCACAGTGCTGAGCTGAGCTGAGCTGCATCGATCCTAGCATCCACCAACTCACCCACAGACATTTGCAACCAGTGACCTAGAATACTCATACATATATGCCCTTAAGTACATGCAAGAAAAGAAAAACCACATGGAGAATCTCTGAAACTCGAATTCGTTGTTAGTTTTATGTAAGATGAAGAATTATACTCCTTATAACTAATCCTAATCCAATCACTTGCCATCCACACGCTTGCCAAGTGTTCCAAGTCAAAGTGAAGCCAAAGTTGAACAAAATTCTGTGCAATTAAGAAATTTACTCTAAAGAATTCTAAAATGTTGTTCAATATGAAAACTGCGTAGCTATTAGCGTTTAAGATATTCCAAATATGTATCATCTAACCAATCTCGGTCAATTTTTCCTAAGTTAGTGTATTTCTTTCTAAAGTTAGATTTTCGTTTAGTTTTTAATATACCAAAGAATTTTTGTTTACATTGAACATTGTCAATTTGATGATATTATTGAAATTAAGTGTGAAAGAGATTAAGCAAATGGTGTTTATGTTAAAATCAAGCTTTATTTTTGTATATCTCATTTGAATTACCAAGTTATTGTGTGTCAATAAAATATAGAAAAGACAGCAAAATAATGTTCCCATTAAATTTGGGTTTACTTTCAAAATTATAAATTTCTCGAAAAACTAAATTTTGGTATTCCTCCCAGATTCCAAATGGGTAAGGTAAAATAGATTTTAAAACGATATTAATATATTTATGATTGATTTAAGACTATACATGGTACATATATTATTATTCATTATAATTTCGAACAAGTGCTTTGTTTGCACGACCACGTATAATATTTATATGTATATATATAGTCGTGAGTAAAGCATTCTGACTTATATTTTATGTAAATGGAGCGGTCAGTAGCACCGAGTGCATGCATTAAAAAATATAACTGCTGTGTTGTATGCAATAAATTTTGCGCAAACTTTTAAATGGAAATAATATCATTAGCCGATACAGCTTTCGTTCGATTACATAATGCAGCTAGTGAGAACGTGTCGTTAATCTATCGATATGTTTTCTGGCAACAGTCAACTTTGTGGCAACGCCAGAATCAGTTGCTGTGAGCGCGTTATCCACTCGTTTCGTTGCGACGGACAGACGCGGACACAATTATTTAAACCACTTGCTGCAATTTAAGCAGCAAAATAATATAACCAAGTGAAGCAGCGACGACCGCTAGCAATTGCCACTCAGGCACAGTGCAAACCAAAACGATTTCAATTGTGGTGCGTCATTTTAATTCGTGTGAAAATTTATAATACAAACAGAAGAGCCACGAACACTCATCGATTTTTAGCCAAATAATTGAAGCTTTTTTAAAGAAAACGTTAAAAAGTAAGTTGGCCTACATTTTCTTTTGGTAGATTATGCCTGCATTGGTTGTTGTCACGATTGGGGCGCATGAAAAATATATTTACAAAATTACGCTGTCTGCTCCCCTGCTCATTGGTTATGACGTTGGCGCTCGCTGCCCGTGACGTGAGCAATTTCCCTCACTCTTTCTCTCGCTCTTCGCTCTCAGCAGCAGCACATTTGCGCAGCGTCCGCTGGATTTGAATTGTTGTTGCTTTTTAAAATGCATTTTTGATTCGTGGCTGATTTCGCTGCCATGGCTCTTTTGCTTACATAATGCAGCCCGCCGTGCCTAGATTTAATTTGATGCATTCGCACAACAGCTGCATCACTATTGATTTGTTCTAGCTATAGCCGGCGTAACGACGCCAATTCCCCACCCCGCTCACTGCCCCACATCTAACCCATATTCACAGACCGCGCCACGTCATTCACTTGAACATCCCTCGGCATCGTATGACTTTCATGTGTTTGTTGTGGTACATAATGTGCAAGGCGCAACGTTGGGGCTGATTCTTGTCGCTCTCCATCGCTCTCTCTCTATCTGGCTGCCTTTCTCTATCCAATGTGGCACATTCACTAACGAACTTTGCGCTGTGATCATACGATTTTAAAGTTGGCATACATCATTGTTGGTTGGCATTGTTGAAATCAACAAAAAAATAAAACACATTTAATAATAACCTCACCAATGTGCACATTAGTCATGCGGCGCTGACGTCGTCGCTGCCTCTGCCGGCGCATACCAGCTGCGTTCATGCTCCACTTTCCCAAGCCGCCACCACTAAAGCATTTTTACCGTTGACTAATTTCGACTCTGGGCTCGAAACTATGAATGTGCATTTAAAAAGACACAGAGAGGGAGTGAGAGCAAGAGAGCGATTTCGATCGTAGCGTACGCATGTGAAGTACACGCACAGTTAGTCAGCTGTTTTTGGTTACTCAATGAAACTGTTTATCGGCACTCGTGTGTGGGTGGTTTGTAGGCCTGTGTGTGTTGTGTGTGACTGCTTTTGGAGCCATTTGCGTATGTATGTTTGTGTGACATATGCTGAGAATTTTGTTAAATAATAACGGTTATATTAGAAGAGCTTATCTAGCTTTCTAACAGCTGCGTAATTAAGACGTAAAACTAAATCGATAGTTCGACAATGTGGTCTGGTTTTATGGGCCCCATAAGACCGATGAAAGCCCCCCAAATAAACGGTTATCATCGTGTTTATGCAATGGGCACGTGAACGTGTTCATTTCAGGTTCCTAGAAGTTGGAATTTGGAATATTTAACTTTGTTATGCAAAACGATTAACACAAATTGGGTTAATATAAAAAATCTCATCATTTTTAATGTGAAGAATTTTAAGCAAGTCTCACGTTATATAGAAACTCGTAATTAAAACATAATTAACAAAAAATATTTCAGTTAGTTCAGTAAATGTTTTCGCCGCGCATCATAGACCTTAGGAATCAAATTTCAGTTTTGTATGTCGCACATACTATGTATGTATATGTATATTTTTGGGAAATTTCATGTTGATAATGCCTAAAGGAACTTCGGGTTATCAATGCATGTATACTTATGTATATATAGTATCATTTTGCTATATATAGACAGCAACAGCAGCAGCTTATCAATGAACAACAACACTCCTAACTCGTGCTAACGTGGGACTTAACGTGGCAACTGTACCTTGACAGCTTAAAGCCACTGGCGAATGTCAGTCAAAAGTGAAAAACTCGCAAAGCAAAGAAAACGCAAAAGCCAACAAGGCAAAAATTATTATTTTCTGCTTGGCCCTTCCACGCGATTCTTAGAAATTCTTTAATTTTTTGGCAGAGAGACAAGATCCGCGTACATTAACCCCGTATCAAAGCTCAGCTTAGGAACGCTTCCGATGACGATTATTGAACTTTGCTCTGCTGATTGATTGGTTGGAACTTTTAGCAAGGTCTCCCTATATGTATAGTACATATGTACTTACATATACATAGGTATATACCTATGTATGTATATTGTATAGATCCGCTTGGGCTGTTATCGCTTTAAATTGTGGCTTATCTGCGGCGCTCGTGTGGTGAATCAATATATTCTCACTAAGCGCAGTAAATTTCTTTCATCTATGTACTCGTTATTTAAGAACTCATTAAATTGTGCACACAGTGCAGCGGAAACATGTTTCAAATGATAATAACTTAACAAATGATAAGATAACAGCAAACACAGGTAGGCGGCAGCCAAACTCATCTAATCAATTTTAAGCGTGCCATCTGTCAATTTGCAGATGCGCTTGGTTTCCGTATGCTCCTACATGCCTTTGATTGTATATGTTTAATCTTATTATATAGATAGTATAACAGGACTCTTGTCGAGAAGAAAAGTAGTTCTAAGAGTTCTCCGAAACAAATATTGTACTAGGATTAGGATTAAGATAGTTTAATAGTTTCAATAAACCTGCCGAAGCATTTCGACAGCAGTCGTATAACATTCAAACCGTCGTGTTGTATATTTGGTAGCTCGCCGTCGCCCGATTTCTTTCAGTGTCTTGTGATTGTATATTGTAGTAGAATATTGGAATTCAATTGTAGGAATAAGTTCAGTCGTTCATCTAGTTCGTTTTCCTCTTCCCCGTTTGAATGGCTGTTTTAGTTTAAAAATCGATCTTCCTGTACCTTTGAGTCCCATTTTTCGTTTGTTATGTGTATGTATTATTATAAAGATAACCCCTTTGCTCTATATATTTTGTAGATTCCTAGTAAGCCTCGCTTCTTTGAATTGCAATCTTTGTGAGGTGTCGCCCTGTAAGAGCAATAACGTAGAAACAACCAATTGCTTTTTTAATGTTTAAGGCAATTAAAATGACACTCAATTTCGCCTTTGCATCTTAATCTGTTGACTATGTAGGTCATAGTATAACTACAAGCATTCATTATAATTTGTACATATGTACTAATTTGCAATTGGCTAACACAGCCTTTGACTAAAACATATTCACCCTGACTTATGACATGTCAATAGGACTCACGTAAACACGAGTAACAAAACGAACTAATTGAACGAAAGTCAGGTACTAAGTTCATTCGTTCGGTTGAACTTGTTCTTGTCGATTCCAAAGAATCCATGTACCCACGTCTCTTTCTGCTTTGTTTACATTGGCGCTGGCACAATATGCCACATTGTATATACAATGTGCATACATTGGCAGCGTATGCATGCATGCGTTTACATGTATGCGTGAGCATACACCGATCGTGCGACGTTGGTTGATGTGACGTCAGCGCGTTTGAACGCAGCACAACGCAAAGTCGGCATTTTTTTTCTGCCTAGCAACTTAATTAGCATATTTTTTGGCTCAATTTCACAATTTCTTTCATGGCAGGCAAAAATAACGATTACATCAGTGCCAACAAAATCCAGTTTCCGTGTAAAACTAACTTGAACTTGAATCTCGGGCAAGTTTCAAGCCGGTTTCCTTCCATGTGCTATGAGTCAGCGAAAGCATTAAATGGAGAACAGCCTTGAACGAAACACCCTCGCTGAGTAACAACAGTTGGTTTTGGGGCTAGTTTTGTTTTTCCACCTTATCGTTGGCTATGATAAGCAACGTTCATGCTCTCTGGAACAAACAAAAAAAAACTTTGACGTAACAACGCAACTCAATGCCAAGCAGCATACTACGCAAACTAGATAAATATTTTATGAGCAACCAACCTTATAGACTAATTTTAAAAACAATCAAATAAAACACGCATCGAACAGCTGATGTGTGTGTGTGTGTGAGAGAGAGCCCGTCAAACTATCGTTCTCTGTAAATGTTTTTTCTACTCACGTGCGTGTCTTCATCTACATATGTACATATACATATATATATATATACATACACATAAATATCAAAATTCGTCACCGATAGTTTGATTTCAGCATTTTATAACGGCGCTCGCTTCTGTATGTCAGATTTTACTTTCTAACGCGCGCTCACCAATTGCACTTGTCACCTGCCCACGCTCTTTAACTCCCACTCTCTCGCTCTCCGTATCTCTGTTTGATTGAGTACGTGCCAAAATGTCGATTTCTTATTCTGGTTGTCTTTGTTGTGATTTTTTTGCTGCTGCACTTTTGTAAGAATTTTCGTATCAGAGCGCGTGGCATATCACAACAAATGGCAATTAATACAAATTAATTTGTCCATGGCATCCGGCAAGAATTCATTTGGAAATGTCACGTGGCGCTTCCGTCTCTATTTTGCGTTTCAACTGAGGCCCAGCGGAGAGAAGAAGCTTCTATCACACAAACTGTTACAGCAAATTACTTACAGTGTACGCTCGATAGAGAAAACTAATTGAATATAACTATTTTTAAAGAAATCTGATACTGATGTGTTTAATTTTTCTTTTATATTTCAGGCTAAGGAACAACGACCGCCAAAGTAATTAATAGTTTTGACTTCGCAAGTGCCAAAAAGGAAATCAAATCAGTTAAGCTGCCGTTGCAAAAGATTCGCTGCGATGGCAACTTCATCGGTAATCGCCAACACCAACAGCACACTTAATGCGGGTCCCGCTGCTGCCGCTGCCGCCGCCACAGCTCACGCCGTTGTAGTCACCTCCACGCTGAGCACGCGCAAGCGCACCTACGAGACAGCCATTGCCATGCCCGCCATGGAAGCCAAAGAACTGACAAAAACACGCACTAGCACAGCAACAGCCATGCCCACATCCAGCGCCAGGGTGAGCAGCCAGGAGCAACAGCTGGACGGCACCAATTCGATGGTGGTGCTGGATCTCGGTGAGCCACAGGCAGCCATCACATCGCGCGACATCACGCGCACAATCTCACAAAGCGAAGCCGATGACAGTGGCGAGGCGACCTCCTCACCCGACGACACCCTGCCCGACGCCTCCGCCACCACGGCAGCGGCAGATTATCTCAATGGCAGCGCTGGAGTCAAGCGCAAATATGTGCCCCCATCACCACCACCACTAGCGGTGTTGCCGCGTGTGCCAACGCTGCCGATCCCGTTCAGTGGCACTGCCGATTTTGCGGTGAGTTTCGAAATGTCTTTGACAAAGGTCAAAAGAAATTGCATCATCAGCCGAGCCGCTGCAGATTAGAGATGAGCGATAGTGTGACTGTTAATATCGATATTGCACTGATAATGTATCAATGTTAACAGGTAGCTGTTAATATCTGTTACTGTTACTGTTAATATCTGCTGCTGTTACAGTTAATATCTGTTGCTGTTAATATCTGTTACAGTTAATATCTGCTACATTACTGCTAATATCTGCTGCTGTTACAGTTAATATCTGTTACTGTTACTCGCGATATTTGTCAGTCCCGGGTACAACGATATTGCTCATGTCTATCTAGTGCAGCTGTGCAGCGATTGGAACGGTGCTCAAGGGAAATACAGAATATATATGCATAAATATTAAGTAAATATTTTGGAATAATTTCAGTCGTTTCGCAAATTGCCAAGAAATTTGTATTTGTTTATATTTTATAATTTGGTAAACATCTGAGGCAGTATTATTGAGTAAATGAGTTTTATGGTTAGAGAGGTTAAATTACAAAGGAAACTAATCAACTTGAAATTGCCATTTCTGTATATATTTAGTATTATTATTAGATGGTCTGATGTAATTCCACACTTATAAGAATTTGCATATGTATATTATAGAGAAATAAGTTTTTTTTTTGATTCTATTGAACCCAATTAGATTATTTTTAAATTAAAATATTGCTAGAAATGAACTATTTGACTGCAGAAAAGAGTAGAAAAAACTATTTCACTATCAAAAGTAGAATTCAATTATAAGACTATTTTTAAATCTATTTAATTTTTCTGTTATTTTTACAATCAGACTTAATTGATTGTTTGATAGGCTTTTGCATGTGACTTTGTGACATATACTATATGTCATAGTGATGATCACTCGAGCGAAAAACTTTTTCAACAAATACATATATCTATATTTATATGTCTGGTTTATTTTAATTTATGTGATTTTACCTTTGTTGTTTGCCTGTCTAAAATTACCTAAAAATTTTTAATAGCGAATATTAGTGTTCGTTTATTGAATTTCCTAATGCAACCTGACCTAACCATGTACTTGAATATCATATGAATGTATGTATATACACCTATTTTTGGTTTTTAAATGGATACTTGAGAAAGAACTGAGTTTGTTGATTTAATTATTACCGTATGGTTCTCTATTGACAATCCTTTGTGTTAGGGTATTTACTGATCGTCCTCTTAGCCAGTTGTCTAGACGTCCAAAGGGTATTTACTGATCGTCGTCTTAGCCAGTTGTCTAGACGTCCAAATAAATACAATCATACATTCGTATTTGGAATTTGGCAATTAATTTGAATGTTTTTGACTTCTAGACGCTGATGAACGCTTTGATTGGCCCCACAGTCGTCATTGGGGTGCACTGATTGTTCAGTTATGTCGTATAATATCGCCTGATGCCGCGTGCCAAGGCGTGCGACTATTTCTTCCTATAAATAATATGTATATGTAGCTTCATTTGTATTTGTGCGCTCAATTTGTGGCAATTGAAACTTGTAGACAGAGTGCTGTCCGGGCCGCTTTATTGTTGTCAATTGTATTGATTTGGCAGCAGTTGCCGCCAATTAATTGAAAGCCGCTGCGCAATTGAAGCAAGCCTCCAATCCTCGACTGAAACAGGCACACGTAGTCGCAGTAAGCCGAGCATTTGTTGCTTGGGCTCAGTTAGAGAGTTGAAAGCAACTAAGGCAGAACATAGTATTCCTACTGTGATATAATAAGTGTAGTATACATATTTGATAAAAATTATAAATTAAATATTATGTCCATACAAGAAGTTCCGCCGACTCCGGCTGTGCTGGAGATTAAAATGTTGCCGTTGCACATGGACTTTAAGCAGTTCGTAAGCGAATGAGGCTAGGCCAGGCTGGAGAATGTTTAAAGCCAAGTTCTTAACGCTTATTTCTTTCTCTTGCAGACAATTTGCAAGCCGGCCCCATTCTCTTGCGATGAGGAGGCAATTTTGGAGCGTGAACGCTGCGATTACACAAATCGCATTACGTATCAAATGGCGCGTTCCGGCCAGACGGGTCGTCGCGTGCGCGTCTATGCGGATGGCATCTATGATCTGTTCCATCAGGGCCATGCCAGGCAGCTGATGCAGGCCAAGAACATATTCCCCAATGTCTATTTAATCGTGGGCGTCTGCAACGATGAGCTCACGCATCGCATGAAGGGACGCACCGTCATGAATGGCTTCGAGCGCTACGAGGGCGTTCGTCATTGTCGCTACGTGGATGAGGTGAGCGGCTTGGCTTTATTAAATCATATAGGTTCCATAATAACCGGTTTTGTTATTTTGTAGATTGTAAAGAATGCACCTTGGACGCTGTCGGATGATTTTATAGCGGATAATAAAATTGACTTTGTGGCACACGATGACATTCCCTATGTGCACGATGGCATGGAGGATATTTATGGGCCGCTCAAGGCGCGTGGCATGTTTGTGGCCACCGAACGCACCGAAGGCGTCTCCACCTCGGACATTGTGGCGCGCATTGTCAAAGATTATGATTTATATGTGCGTCGCAATCTTGCACGCGGCTATTCCGCCAAAGAGCTGAACGTATCCTTCCTATCCGAGAAGAAGTTCCGTTTGCAAAACAAAATGGATGAACTTAAGTCGCGCGGCAAGCGTGAACTAACCAAAGTCAAGGGTGACATCATGACCAAGTGGGAGGAGAAATCGCGCGAGTTCATTGACACATTTCTGTTGCTCTTTGGCCGCGAGCGTCTGAATCATTTGTGGAATGAGTCCAAGGGCAAGCTCATACAGGCGCTCAGCCCTCCCGGCAGCCCGTCGGGCTCCGTCAATGGCGACGACTTGGATGGAGATGCCAATGACTCCAACGATGAGTTCTTGGAGCTGCCGACTGAATACAGCGCCGGCAGCAGTAGCTCCCTAAATGGCAATAAGAAACGCTCGGCGCTACGCAGCTACAAGACTGCCCGCTCCTCTCCGGATGACTACGACAATGATGATGATGATGATGCGGCGACGGCGGCGGTCTACGAAGCCGAATTGGTCGAGCGGAGCAGCAATTGATTTATTTCGTTGTTGCGAGTTGCAAGAAAGTTTTTAAATTGGCTAGCCTTATATTTCAGTTTATCTTAAATTGTTTATTTATTAAATTGTTTTCTGCTGCGGAATACTAAAAAAAACCTGGCACAATTTAACTGAGGCAACAGCTGACCTCATGTTTTTACCACTACTTTCTATAGCTGTCTAAATGATATCTGTTAGCTTTAGTTGGACCTGCACGCGCTCGCCGCTCCCCTTTCCCCCCCTGCGCCCTGTCTATAGCCTCTTAGCCAATTTAAGCCAAAATGGAGCCGCAGCTGCAAAAACGCAAATCCTTCACTATTTGTATCGCGTAAGAAAAAAAGTAACAAAAAATATGAAGAGAAAAACAACGCAGAAGACTCATTTTTGTATTTTAAGCCTTAAACATTGAACGTGAAAGTAGGAAAAAAATATATAGAAATATTTATATTAAATTATTTCGCGTAACACTTTAAATATAAGTTAAAGCAACACCAACATAAATACATTAATAAATACATACATAATTCTCATTCGAAAAGATGAAAAAAAATATATACATATATAAAATACAGTTGCAAAATGCTTTGTTGAATATTTTTTGGAGAATAAATTTGAATGAAAGCAAACGATACAGCATTTAAATATAATAAGGAATCATATACTTGGGTACTTCCTGATTGCGGATATCAAAATTGGTATGACACGCTATATTCTGGGATTCTTATTGAAAATTCAAAATATATTTGACTTGTTATAAACAAATGAACTGATTTTTTGTCGGAACCGAGCCAATTTCTTTGCGGAATACATATTTAGCCATCATTTAACCCTAGATGGATTTGTCATTGAAATATCATTTACTTTTCAAATTCTATATTCCTCCTTGTAAAGTCTTGCTTTCTGCTATGCTTTCTGCCTTTATTGGATTATATATGGTTATATAATAGTATAGTGCACATACATATGTTTGATTAATTAAATAACTATAAACGGTTTGATGTTTAAATGTTATTTGTAATAACGTTAAAATAATTACGCCTACTTTGGCGCACTAAACAAAAGTGTCCTTTCAAAATAATGTAGTTTGTTTTGTTGCTAGATAAAACGAAGAGGATACGTCATCTGGGATGATTTACGGAGCCCTGTTCATGCCAACAGCAAACAGGGGCACCATTTTCTTGCCTTTAGCCTTCTTTTGCTTCTTGGTGCCAACAGCATCCGCCGGAGCGCTGTTCGATTTTCCTCCGCGCTGTTGCTTCTGTTGACCCAAAGCGCCCTCAAGTAACTCGCCCAATGCCCAGGGACCCACGGCACGCAACTCATTGTCGTCATGCCCTGTGGGACGACTGGCGGCTGCCACCGTTGCCGGTGGTGGCGGAGCGGCGCGTCCCCAAGCGCCCGGATGAAACTCCGTTGGGCTGTGACGCAAGCCCGAGGAGCCACTTGGTGAGGCGTTGCCAATGCTCGGCCACAGTTCCTGCTTAGGACTGGCAGCCACGCTAGAGTAACGGATGCCGCTGCCCTGTCCGATTGCAATAGGCACCGCACCGCGTGGTGCGGGCAAATCCTCCTCGAAACCACACTGCAACAAGCACAAAAACCTTAGCAAACATTGTTATTTATGGAATAAACTTTTGACTCACAGTTGGGAACTCATGGGCCGAGCTAAGATTCAAATTGGCTGCACTGGCAATTAGCTTGCCCATCTGGCGATCATTGATCTCATTGATGTGCTGCTCTCGCTTGCGTTCCTCCCGCTCGCGACGCTGTCGCTCCCTCTGGCGATGCAGTAGATCCTCTGGAAGTTAAATGGAATTGATTAGTTACGAATATGCTTCATTAGTTCAATCTTTCAATAAACTGCTGTCAAAGCTTTATTGGCATCCATTGTTAGGTTTCGGTTTCGCAATAGATTAAAGCAATCAGGTTTTCTGATTTTATAATAATGCAACCAGAACTAATTGCAGACTAATTACCAATGCTTTGCTAATTAGAATGATTTGTGAACAAGTATACACAGCTGATTAAAGTCCACTGACTTTTTGGTTGGGTTTGCTCGAATCTGGACAAGCATTTCAACTTACCTTTGAACAGCTTGAGAATGCAGCTCGTAACAATCGGAGTCTGTAGCTCCACTTCGACAACGGCAAACTGACAGGTGAGGGGCAAATGGCCCAAGCAGGTGAATTTGCGACGATGCTCCTCGTCCATGGAGTGATGCTCCTTCTGCAAAATCCGTGCATTGATCAGAACTGGGGCTAAATCCAGGCTGCCATAGCATGCCTGCAGCATTTTCACGTTCAATGGATGCAAATAAATGTTCTGACCATCATTCGACTGATAAAAGTAATAATATTTGTTATTGTTAATGTAGGAGCTGCTGCTGCTGCTCGCCTCGCCCAATGAAGAGACGGAGGCATCGTCTGGCCTCTCATCAATATCAGGAGTTTTTGCTTGTGGCGGCTCCTCTTCCAACAGCGGCGGCGACTGTTGCTCCTCTACCTCCAAGCCCAACTTCTCGCAACGTTCGTTAAGTGTCAGCAACGCCTGCTGTATGAAAACATCCTCCGGACAGGACATATCCGACTCAGCTAAAAGCTCGCGACGCTCGCGTTCAATAATTGCAGCAATATCCCAGCGCTTGGCAATCACAAACTTGGAGAAACGCTTTGCTTCGTCCACAGCACCCAGCAGCGGAAAACGCTCGTGCGGCTCCAAGTTGGAACCTCCAGCGCCAGTGCCTGCGTAGCGCTCAATGTACATGGAGCCCTTGCGACGGCGCATCAATTGGAAGCTAATAGAATCGCCCACATTCATGGCGTGCTGCTGCTCAATGGTGCAACTCTTCAAATCTGCCGCATGGATGGCATCATAGCAGATGGGACACTTGCGCCAGGTCTTGTCGCTCAAGGAGAGATAGTGCAGCAAACAGGGCCAGCAGTAGGCGTGTCCGCAACGAGTCAACTTGGCAGCCACCGGCGGATAGAGACAAATGGGGCACTGCGGCTCCTCGGTAGTGTGTATGTTAATTTGCTCAATCAGATTCCAGTCGATCAGCGTGTCCGGCGAGCCGGTGACATGCGCCTTGGCGCTGCTGCGTATGACAAACTGAAAGTTTGCCTGCAGAAATTGTTCTTTGTTGTAGCGCGGCTGTCTACGCGTGCCGACAGCGCCATGTCCAGTGGCATGCCAGTCCGCAGATGACTCCCGTGGCACGCAGTGAAAGTTCAACAGATGGTTCAGATTCTGCTTCTTGCTGCCGTGCACATAAACAGAGTCAAGCTCGCTACGCATGTAGCCGGCGCCAGCTGCCGCTAGTCCGGCGCCGCCGTTAGCGTTATCCGCACCGGCGCATGCAGAGCCATCGCCGTAGTCATAGCCTTGGCCATAACGTGCCCAGCTGCCGTTGCTCCCGCCCCCGCCACCACCACCGCGGGCACGTGGACGCTTGTCCACATTGGGACGTAGTTTTGCAGGCTGCTGTTGTTGTTGCTGCTGCTGTTGTTGTTGCTTGGCGCCGCGCTGTTGCTGTTCGTTGCGTGGTGTGGGAAGCTGTTCCCGACGTCGAGAGTTGCGTGTTTTGTTGTTGTCTGGAACGAGTTCGATAGTGTAAGGAAGCGGAAGAGGTGTTAAATATAACATTAGTCAAATATTCTCTATAAGTGTTGCCCACCTTAGTGAACATCTTAAACTGGAACATGTTCACTGGCTTAGTTCAGTGAGAAACCCTTTCTTAGCCCCGGGAACAAATTGCTATTTTTGTTCACATACATACAGCACTAAACTCTACATGTTTGGAAAGTTGAAGTTGCTCACCAGTGGAGAGTTGCACTTTCAAGTTCAATTCGCTGATTTAGTTCAGTAGTTCATTTTTCATTGAACGAACTAATCTTTCATTTGAGTCATTTCAGTCCCATTGTCGTTCATTCTAGTCATTTAAGTACCATTCTCGTTCAGTTGGTTATTGTTCATATATATAGGTGATTTGAGTTCATCTGATTTGAATCCCAAAATCGTTCATTCCCTCAATTGAATCCCATTTCGTTCAATTGATATGAATATGGTACGAATTTCGATTCATATTTGTTTTTAAAACAGTTTTCAATATTCATATTTCTGGAAGCTATTTCTTGTTCAAATTATTATTATTATCAACATGTCTGGATATTAAGTAAAATATCTTTACTAAAACTAGATAGCTTTGACAGTACTTAACCCTATATTATGATAACACATGATATTGTGACGAAAAGTTAACTGGTTGCAACAAAGTTGGCCAGCCACAGAGAATATCCTCTTTCAAAAAGGAGCACATATTGGGCTTTCTAAGCAGCCACCACGCCATCGAGTCATTTGTACGATCAAGTCATCTGCACGATCAAGCGTCTAATGAACGACTGAACGATGTTGGGATTGAAATGAGCTGAACGACAATGGGACTCAAAAACTCGAACGAACGACATGGCACTCAAATACTAGAATGAACGATAAGCAGGGATTTGGTTCATTCCTTTACTATTAAGTTTAGTTCAATCGAACTAAATCTGAACGATTCGGTGCAGCTTTACTCACCAGATTTGCGTTGAGCTTCAGAAGAAGAATTGTTGGAACGCTGTTGTTGTTGTTGCTTCTTGTTGTTGTTGTCCATTGTTGTAATATTTGGCTGCGATAAGGCCGCAGTGCTCGTTGGGGTTTAGATAGGAGAAGGTGGAAATTGAGGCTTGCGCTTTAAATGTTTCTTGCTGCACGTTGACAGCAAATTGCGTCTCGCTATGGCGATTGTCTCCACACGGAGTGCGTTGAGCGAATATTTTTCGTTGAGGATTCATCTTTACTGAGCCATGATTATTAACAAATATACCCAGAAATAATACTTGCGTAATATTTCCAAAAGGTTATGCGAGTTGTTTTCGGTACAAATCGAAAAACGGTAAGTCAATAAAGTACTATTTAGTACTTGCTTCTGTCTGTGAAGACTTTTTGCCTTTTTATTTCACGTTCACTTATTGGCCGTTCTCTTTGATATATTTTTATGTCGGTATTGGTATGCTGTCCAAAGGTGTGACGAATGCGATTTTGCAATGCGTAAAATGTCGAATTTGGGACTGCAGTTTCACTTGTCAAATGCACGTGCACAGACTTTAAGCAAACACAATTAGTCGGGGATATATATTTGATGTTTTTAAAACAACTAATTTTGATATAAAAACCAAAAAAGCCTTGGTTGGAAAATCAGCATCCGTGCTGACCTATGAAAAACAGTATGACTGCGTTCGATAAAAGTGAAAATACCCTGAAGTCTGTCAAATACATGTACTCAAAACCGATAACAGCTATTCCCACAGAAAATAATCGAATATCTTCAGTGTGAAAAGCCTATTAGTATGCTTTCCATTGCAAATGATCAATAAAAACCAAAAATACGAGACCACTAAATAAAATAAAACTATTTTAGTGCGTTATTATCCTACTACATGTAGTGATACCACGGAATTTGTAGATCGTATTTTGCTCAAACAGCATACTATCCTCAGTAGAGCGATAGATATATCGATGTCATGTGATATCGGGTATAGTCATGGCCGCCATTTTATTTTTGTAACTACTACAATTGAAGTCGACTAGGCCGTGTTGCTGAGAGAAAATTCACATTTTCACATTGATAAACAAAATAAATTTTCAAAATAAATATAGCGTTTGACCTAAAAAACGAGCCCTTCTGTCTTTGTGCATTGGTCCTCAATAAGTTTACGTTGCGTTTTTATGGTTTACCCAATGGTGAGTAAAAGTTCATTGATAAAAGTACATGCATACGTATGAAAATATGTATGTATTAGTACAGCGAGTACATTAGAAATCAGCGCCAGCGGATACACCAACATCAATATCAAGTAAAGATTAAAACGTGCTTAAATTAATTAATAACTCACACAGAAAACCATTGATAACAAGGTCAGAGAAAGGTCCTTTTGCATAGGACGCCATATACAACCGCTGCTATAGAATGCCATTTTGCAGCGCTTATCGATTTATCCAGCCTGTACTTTTGCTCATGTGAGTGTGTGGTATATGTATGTACATATGTATATAGTTTATTTAGGAATACGCTTGCACATATAAATACATACATATATAAGTCTTACAACACTACTATACCTAGTAACAGTTTATGTACGCATCAATACTTTAAGCCACGCGATCGAAATGTGTTCGGACGGTTGGCGCCAACACCGCCAAAGACATTATTCGTACGATAGCTGGGCGTAACATTGGCAAACGAGGGCGGCTGCGGCGGTTGCGACGGCTGCGACGGCTGCAGTGTGTGTGGGCCCCGATTGATGCCCAGACCATTGTTGCGCAGACTGGGCGCCACATACGGGCGCTGGCTGGTAGAAACGCTCGCTCCCGTGCCCCCGCCAGCAGCAGCAACTAGAGGTGGCGGCGACTGAGGGGGCGGCAACTGCTGTGGCACATTGGCTGGCAGATTCCCCTGCCCCGCTGGGACAATGGGCGGCACCAGCGAGTTAACCGAGGAGTAGTTGGGCGGCTGTTGTGGCTGCGATGGCGCCGCTGGCTGAATCTGTGTTCGCTTTGCCAGCGCTGGCGCCAAGTAGGGATGATTTGAGCCGCTGCTGTTGCTCTGTGGTATGTCGTAGGTGCGACCCGATGGCGTCGTCACCTGTATGCTGTTGGGCGGCTTTGGAACGGCACAGGGCTGCTGCGGTGGCTTGGTGTAGTCGTAGCCATTGGGCAGCACCTGCACGTAGTTCTCAAAGAACTGGCTCACAGAGTGCATGGGCGTCGAGTAGTTGACATTGACAAGGGACTCGCGCATGCGCAGCCCATTGGCCTGGTCCTGTTTTTGCTGCTGCTGCTGTCGTTTTTGCTGTCCCAGCGCCTGCAGTCGCAGTATGTTAACCTCTTTGATGTGGGGCAGCAGCTCTGCATCACCCACGATCTTCTCCACGGTTGCCTCGTCACTGTCATCGGCGTTCTCGGCATGCTCGGTGGTTGCCTTTGTTGTTGCCGGCGCCTTTGTCGTGGTCACCGCAACAGCGGGCTTCTGCTCCTTTGTCTCCTTTTCTGGCTTCTTGCGATTCACAAAATCAAAGAGATCGTCTATATCGGGCACGTCGGGCAGACCGCCGTAGGATTCAAAGTTATCGCGAAATGCGCTGGCCCATTCCTCGCTTTTGTGCAGCTCGGGATTGATGGCCAGCTTCACTTGCTTGTTGCTCGGAGAACTCGATGAGCCCGCATCGCCTCTGTCACCGCCAGTGCCGCCCACATTCTTGATCACTGTGATGGTCTTCACGCGCGTGCCCTCTTTGGAATCAATGTCGGTGGCCGCATAGCTCAGACTCAGGTCTCTCTTGGCCGGCTGCGGTTGGTCCAGGACTACACCGCCCTGCGGCGGATATTTAATGCTGATTATGGTGGTGCCTTGGGCGCCCACAAGCAGAAGCAACCCAAGCGCTGACATTGCCTGCAAAGTTTAGTTCAGATACCGAGATCGTTAGGAATCTTTTGCTTACGTTATGCCTTTGTTCATGGTTAGTAAGGCCATTGAACTGTTCTATTATTATTATTGATCAATAATAGAGATAGACCATCTCAAATAATAGGGCTTTCGTTTTCAGATGCTTTAAAGACTACGAAAGACATCTATAGATACATAGGCTTGGCCTCTTTGGATAGACTTTTTGGGGAACATGTTAGCTATTGAGAACAATTTAGTATTGAAAGCTAACATCAAATTCACGTACATCTTCAAAAATTATATTTAAATTTTTAATTTTGCCGAAATATTTTGTTATTACCGAAATATTTGTTATTATTTTTGGCAGTTGTGTGCTTTCTTTTCACAATTTATATACAACCCTATTAACTTAAGATCGTATTGAGCAATTTATATATCATCAATTTAATTTACTAATGAAATAAAATATCTCTTAACTTATGCGGAGAAGTTAAGATTTAGTCAAACGTATCAGAGATCTGACTAATATTTGGCATCGTATTCAAAGTATGGCTTTAACATAAGTATTCCATTTAGTACCTAAGTAGGGATAGTACTTTACTGTTTACTCTTTCAAATACCTGACAAAAGAGGAGTCCATACAGTAGAAATGGAAGCTTGTTTCCTATAAAGATATGTTTAATTTGCTGAACTGATTTAATAGGAATTCGAATTGTACAAATAATAAAGTTGATATTTGATACAAGTATAAAACAAAAGCGCAAAATTCTTTGATCTCTTGTAAATTTAAGCAAAGTCTAAACCATTCCACGCTGGCCAAGTTATTTTTTAGGTTTTTTTTTTTAACTGCTAATTTTATATTAAATTTTTGGAATGATGTAAAGTGCTGCTGAAGCTAATACGAGCATAATGCAATTAAGTTCGGAATTGTCTGTTTAAGTATCACTAAGTTTAAGGTGCAAAGATGAATGCGAAATAGATCTTAGGATACGTAGGAAATTTCACCATATAACGGCCATAAAAGTAAGATCCAAATTATAATTGGCTGTTGAAAATGTAACGCTGCAAAGATCGTTAGCACAGTTTGAACGTCTCACGCGATCGCTAATACTATATATACTATATGTACATATATACTTGGATTTTGATACATAATCGTTTATAATGGAGCACTCACTATTGCCAATTTCATGTCTGTGAATACTCAACGGACGCGCCGCTGGCAGGCGTTCAATCAATGTTGATGACTCCGATGACGATGACAACGGTAACACGACGGTAACGCGGTCAAATCTTTTGTATAACTGCGGCCCAGATGGCGAACAATGCCTTTTTATATAGCCAAGCGGAAGGAGTTCGAGTTGGGTTTCCTGAAGTCAAGTGTTTTGGCGTTAATCAGCTGCGCCAGGCCAAAATCAAAAGCAACACACAAAATGGATGCATTAAACAGGCCGCAGACTTATCCTCCTGCTCCAGGCTGTCACTTGGCGTTCAGGTTGCTTATTTATATATTTGTGTTGTTGCTGCTGTTACTGCTGCTGTCGTCGTCGTTGTTACAACTTCATACTTTGTAGCCAGCCCTCGCCCGCCAGCCCCGCCAGGTACTGAGAGATACTGGCGGCAATAGCACTACCATTTGAACTAAAGCTGCATAATAGCTTTCCAATTACGACCAATCTGATCAACTGGTTTAACGCGCATTTCTTTTTGGCAAAACAGTTAACGTTTGCTCAACAGGTAATTGAATGCGTCTAATGAGGAAATTGAAACGTTAATGCCAGCCACCGTATTACTCTCATAGTATACATATATAATGATGTAGTCGGCGGTTGATGCTCATGAGCCTAGGGATATATACATATATATTATATACTAGCACAGTAGCATAGTTTATTTTTGTGGTAAGACGGAGCATGTGTGGTAAGATCGTGTTTCGACCTTCATTTGGTGCGGGAAGGTCGTCGCTCGATCACTGTTGGTAAGTGGAAGACATGTGGAAATCTTTCTAAAGCCATTAACCAGTCGCATTTCTGCTTCGATTGGTAAACATGTCGCCCGCAGTTAGCCAAACTGGTCCTCTTATGCAACGGCCGCCCGACTTGGCCAATTAAAGTCAGCGATTTTTAAGAGAATATCATCAAATGAGAATAATTTTAGGATGCCAGGCAGATAGAAAGGGTTGTGGATTCCAGCAGAGAACCACATTATTCCTTACTACAAATATTTTGTGGAATGGTTGAAAACTAAGTGCAAAGAAATGAAATCAAAGAAAACAATCTTAAAACTAGATATATAAAGAATATCAACTTTTACAAATACATACATCAAATAACAATCTTAAAAAGCTTAAGAAACCCATTGAATAAATTGTTGTAAATTTAGTTAGGGCATGTATTAATAAGTACAACAAATTTGTATGGTGCCTGAAGCTTGCTGATCTTACTAGAAATAAGCTGAATAGAGTAGTATGAGCTGAAAACTTAGCTATATTATATCATGCTAAAGTTTTCGCTGTTCTACTTCGGAAAAACACATTCTTGGAAAGTGTATGCGTCATAAACTATACAACAATATAGTGTACACATAAATTATAAATAAGCCATATACATATGTTGAGGTTAATAATCTTCCAATCGATCTAAGCAACAATTCGGAAAGAAAACTAGCATTTATTTTCCGTTTCTAGGCTGAATTAAAAAGACATTGAAAGTGCTCAAAATTAATTATACTATTTTGATTTATTGATATCAAAATAAATATGGTATAAAAGTAAATAAAATATATTTAAAAGCTTAATGCATTTTTAAGATTTAGTTGTAAGATCCACACCAGATTTCAGTTAATTCCAACAAGTAGGAATGTTATAGTCGACTATACTCGGCTACAAAACACTGTACTCAGGTCTAAAATTCCTGTGTTCCCCCGTTCTGCAGTACTGAAACTAGTTTCTTGCATAACTTTTCTATCCGATCGAAATTTGCGTAAACGATTAACGTATACATATACCATATACAAACCACTTGGATATGATAATACTACCTTATTAGTCGCTTTCAGCTAAAAACAAGTAAGAATGCTATAGTCGGATATACCCGCTACGAAACTCAACAAAATTTCCGATCGCATCTTCGTTAACTTACACATACATCACAGATACGCACACGCACGAGCCACAGCGCAAGCCAGGCATTTTAAGTTGTGACTGTGCTTCTTCTTCCCCTTGCTGCAGCACTGAATCTTCTTTCGTGAATAACTTAGGTGTTTATTATCCGATCGACTTGAAATTTGGACAGTAGATTAAGAGGGACTAAAGTATTGGACATGCCAAATCTTAAAGCTATATCTTGAAAATTGTAACTGTAAAACGGTTTTTATCGAATAGCGGGGGAACGGGGGAGATATCTCAAATCTAAAATAAACTTGACCTGCTCCGCTATACACGAACCTACATTCCAAATTTGGTGTCTCTAGCTCTTATAGTTGCTGAGATCCTTGCGTTCATACATACGGACAGACAGACGGACAGACGGACAGACGGACAGACAGACGGACATGGCCAAATCGAAATCTCTTTTGATACTGATCAAGAATATATATACTTTATAGGGTCGGAGATGTCTCCTTCTGCCTGTTACATACTTTTGCACAAATCCAATACCCCTTTTTACCCATTTTATGGGCATATAGGGAGTAAAACATTTACCGTTCTTACCCATCTTATGGGTACAGGGGTAATTATTATGTTAAATGGATCTTTTATACGTAGTTCAATAAGAATTGTCATCAGCAAACAATAGTAACTAAAAGCTTACGCTGCAGTAAGCTAATACAGCAAGAAACTATTATTTACTTTAAAAATAAGGGTTTATTTTGGCTTGCTTATAGAAATTTTGGTAAGTTTAGCTTTATTATGTATGGAAAGACTATTTTTGACACCATTCTCTCTATTTAAACTATGTTTTACATATCAAATAACTGACAAGCTTTCTAGTTTTAAGAAATTATAATTTTCTTAGCCATTTGCTAACCAAAGTGAACCTTGGTGATGTTGTGATCGAAGTTCATGATGTTGGCAACTATTTGAACATTTTTACGCCCTGTTCCAGAAAATTGATAAAAAGGTATTAAGTCTGTGCAAATGTATGTAACAGGCAGAAGGAGATATCTCCGACCCTATAAAGTATATATAGTATTATTGATCAATATCAATAGCCGAGTCGATTTGGCCCTGTCCGTCTGTCCGTATATATGAATGCAAGGATCTTGGAAACAATAAGAGCTAGAGACACCAAATTTTGAATGTAGGTTCAGGCAGATCAAGTTTATTTCAGATCTCAGATATTGCCCCGCACCCTGTCTATTCGATAATACCGTTTTACAGTAACAATTTTGAAGATGTAGCAGTAAAGTAGATGGAATTTGTATGGGATTTCATGTATAATACTTGTGTCACTCTTAAGTGATCAATTCGATCGGACAATAAACATGGAAGTTATTCAACAAACAAGTTTCAGTACTGCAGAGTGCGGAAGCAGCAGAGCAGTCATATTTGTGTATGTGTAAGTGTACGAAGATGTGTGTGGAAGTTTTAGACCTGGGCACAGGGAGTCTCGTAGTCGGGTATACTCGACTTAGCATTCTTAATTGTTAATTTTCCAAGCGCGGATAATTTCGCACAAACTTTCAACATTACTTTCTTGAATAACTTCTGTGATTAATATCCTATCGACTCAATGTTTGCGAAATAGATCAAGATAAAATGGTTGCTTTAAAAGGTTTTGTTTTATTATAGATTATAGTTTCTGAGATGGACACGTTGATGCTGATCAAGAATATATATACTTTATAGGGTTGAAAATACCTCTTTCTGCTTGTTACATTCTTTTTCAGTACGATGTGTAAATAATATAATGGGATGTAAGACTGATGAGAGAAGTTGAACATAGAGTTGAGTTTAGACGATGATATAATTTAACTAAAGATAGCGGACTCGCTTGCTCAGCTTTATTTAAACTCTCGGTTTTAAATCATCGTCCAAATGCGAACTAATATACTAAGTTAGGAATATATATTCATGCGGATATGCTCCTTATTGATATTAACAATAACAACATGATCCAAAGCTTAGTTATGCATTTATAAAGTTTACGATTGAATATTAGGTGCAAATTGTTTGATGCCTATTGAAATACATAAAGGATAATTTTTAAACGCGGAGATATCTGGGGAACGAAATGCTTGGAAATAAGCACGACGACGTTTCAGTTCAAAGTGTTTCAGTCGCACTTTTAATCAGAAAATTATCTTAGCTTACTACTAAACTAATTTACATTCTTCTTCTGGGTTATCTGTCTAAGGCGCTACCGGGAGCTGATAGTTCGTATCTGTGCGTTAATTATCTTATGTGTCTTAACAGAAAACATTCCAGTACGAGATTACTCCCAAATCTATTTATATTCAGGCTGATTATAATATTTGGTTACTGAAAGACTCCCACATTTACAATCAGTGGGCAATTCTCTTTATGGAAATTTATAAGTTTACACACGTTCTGCTATTGGTTCCTAATGATAATAGCATAGGAAAGTGATTTTAGATTTATAATATTAGACAATAGTTATATGATATCACCACAACTTGCTGATCTTGCGTATACTAAGGAATAATCTATACTTAGCAGCTATAAGGCGTTGAATTATAATCTACTTTAGGAATCTTGTTAAAAATCTTTCGCCTTATCTGACCTTTGCAACAGTTTTGTTGCCAGATCTTAATATATTTTTAATTTTAAAGTATTGGTGGCACATTCTCCATAAGCCTGTGATTCTCATTTCAGATGCCCGGAACTGGTTGGGACTCGCTTAGCCGGACATTGGGACTGACCAAATGAGGGATAAGAGTGTTTAGAAAGTCTGCCGACGGCTTTTTAACTGATTGATAACCGATCAGAACAGAACAGAACAGAACAGAAAAACAGAAAACTATAACAAATAAATAGAAAAAGTCTTGAGTCAAGATGAGTGTCATTATTCGTTTGCAAAATCTGCCGTGGACGGCAAATGCTCGAGACATACGAAATTTCTTCACGGGCCTCTCGATACCGGAGGGCGGTGTACACATTATCGGTGGCGAAATGGGCGACGCTTTCATCGCTTTCAGGTAGTTAGCAAATCTGATCTCTATATAAATGTTATTGTAGCTATTCAACGGAGCTAATGCATGCTCTGATTGTGCGCGATCAGATCTATATATAAAGCCAAGAACGTGAACAGATCTGTCATGCAATGCTGTCGCACAACTGTCATCCCTCTCTCTCTCTCTCTCTCTCTCTCTCTTTTCCCCTCCCCCTAGCAACTCATTATTATTTGTTTAAATTTAAGCACCTGCCCTTATTTGTTGCTTCTCTTCTCTCTCGAACAACCAACAGCACCGACGAGGATGCACGCTGCGCCATGCTCAAGGATCGCGAGAAACTGATGGAGATCCAGGTGCGCTTGCTGCTCTCCTCGCGCGCCGAAATGCAGAAGGTTATTGAGACCGCTCGCAAGGTGGGCGCTGCCACGCCCGCAACAACAACAACAGTTGCCTTAACTAAGCCTGCGGCGGCGGTAGCCATGCCGCCAGTGCCGCAGCCGCCCATCATTGGCGGCCTAAACAGTTTTCTGCTTGGCCAACAGCAACAGGAGCAGGCCAAGCAGCAACAGCTGGCGCCACTGGTGCCGGCATCGGCAGCGGGGGTTGCGGCACCGGGCGCGGTGGCCACGCCCTCGTTCTTGGCATACCAGCAGCAGGCAGGGATTACGCTGGCCGATGTGAGCGGCCTCAAGGTTGAAAGGCCCTCGCCGGAGCCGTCACATTTCAGCTCGCGCCGCCGTCACAGCCGCAGCCGCAGTCGCTCCAGCAGCTCCGACGACAGCGAACACGATCGTGAGCCCCGCGTCCACGAGCGTGGACGCAAGCGTCGCACCGAGCTGCGCGGCGACAGCAGCGAGCGTGAGCTGAAAATTCAGCCACAGCCTCAGCAACAGATGTTGTCTAATATGTTGCCCTGGGCATTGGGCGGCAGCGGGCTGGCCCCGGCGGCAGCAACAGTTGCTGCTGTGCCGGCAATGAATTTGCCGGGTCTTACCAACCTGCCCGGCATGCCCAGCATGCCTAGCATTCCTCCCATGCCCACCATGCCTACCATGCCCAATATACCTGGGATGCCCAATATGACTGGCATGCCCAATATGCCCGGCATGCCTGGCCTGCAGCAGCAATTGAGCATTATGTCCGTGCTGCCGCCAGGGCTGCAAAGCTATAGCACCAGCAGCAACACTACCACCAACAACTACAATCTCACTCTAACAGCTGCAACAGCGCAGCAGCATCCGCAGCAGCAGCAACTGCTGCCCCCCCACAACCAGGTAACCAATAGCGGCATTGTAGCAGCTCAGCAGAAGCCGGAGCCGATTGCCTTTGCCAATGTCAATCCGTATGCTCAAATGTATCCGCAGCTGTTCCAGCAGCAACAGCAGCTGCTGCTACAGCAGCAGGCAGCCAAAGCCGCTGCCGGTGTGGGCAACTCACCAGGCGGTGGTGCTGCTGCTGGTGGCGGCGGCGGCGGCGGCGGCGTTGGTCAGGGCGCTGCTGTGGGCGGCTCTTCTGGCGTTGCGCCAGTGGCCGACACGTGCTACATCAAGATTAGCGGCATGTGCACCAGCACATCCTACAGTGATCTGCGCAAGTACTTTGCCGGCCTTTATATACCGCACAATGGCATCAAGATCCTTAGTGGCTCCAATGGCACACGCACGGGCATTGCGTACATTGAGTTCTCGCGCGTGTCCAGCGCCCAGAAGGCGCTCGGACGCAACAATACCTTGTTCCGGGATCGTCTGGTGCAAATTTCGCCCATTGGCGATGCGGAGTTCGAGCAGGCGGAGGAGCGTGCCCAGCGGGGCGCCGCGCAGCACAACAACATCAGGGACAGAGACAATGGCAGTGGGGTTCGGGGCGAGGATCGTGCCTTGGATGTGCCTTCTGCAGGGCCTTGCACGAACGTGCTCTATGTGGAGGACCTGCCACAACTGACCACCGAGCAGGACATTATGAAAATGTTCTCTGCCACGTGCACCATTGTTGATATACTCTTGGCGCCCAGTCCGAACAATCGGCGCGAGTTCGTCGCCTTTGTTCTCTTTGCGCGAGAGAGCGAGGCGCGCTCCGCTTTCGAGGATGCCTCCCGGCATTATATTGGCTTCCGTAAGCTGCGCGTGCGCGCCAGCAGCCAGGCGGAGATGCAGGGCGCCAAGGATAAGCAGCGGCGTGCCAACGAGCAGCTCCAGAAGGAGGAGCAGCAGCAGCGCGAGGATGCCGAGCGGGAACAGGTGAGCAAACAGCAACAACTGCTACAACAACAACAACAGCTACTACAACAACAGCTGCAACAGCAACAACAACAGGAGCTTATGTCCATGTCCAAATACAACAACGATCCGCGGCGACGCAACAATGACACGCAACAACAAACTGCTCACACACACAACAACAACAACAATAGCAATCACAACAACAATTTGCCGCCGTTTGGCAACACTGCCATGCATAACGGTAATATGCCTTTCGCCTTTCAGCATCAAAATAACAACAACAACAACAACAACAATGGCATGCATATGAATAACAACAGCAACATGGGTCCATTTGCTATGCCCCACAACAACAACAATCAGCAGATGCAACAACAGCATCAAGGCCGCCAGGAGGACGTCTTTGTGCGTGTCCACAACTGTGAATACGCAACCAGGATCAATGATCTGGGTGAATTGTTCGTCTCGGAGAATCTGCGCATTGAGCACATTGAGATGCTGTTCAATGATCGCCATCAGAGCGCTGGTGAGTTCATTGTGGAGTTTGCCGATGGACACAATGCCAAGCTGGCCGTACGGGAGTTTCACAATCGTCGCTTTCGTGGGCGTGGCATGCGCCTTTCGCCCATAACGCCTCAGGAGATTGCCGATCGCATGAATAAACCATTTATGGACTATTTGCCCGGCGGCAATGGGCCCAGACAGATGGATGCTCTTGGTTCACCGCCCATCCAGCAACAGCAACAACAGCAGCAAACATCACGACGTCGTGGTCCTAGTCGCTTTGATGATGCCAACAATCGTGGCAATCAGTCGGTGCAGCCGCCTTCGTCGCAGGACAGCGACGATAGCAGCCATTCCAAGCAGCACTTTAATCCATTTGCAGTGCGGGGTGGCCCGGAGCTGAATCTTGAGCCGGTCGGTGCCAGCTCAGTCATGCTGCTACCCAGCATTAACAACAGCAGTAGCAACAATGGGGGCGGCGACAGTGCGCCGGAGGATGATGGCATACCTGACAAGTTCAATCGTCCTGGCTGCGTAGTTGCCATGCGCAATGTGCCCTTCAAGGCGGACCTAAAAGACATACTGCGCTTCTTCAACGATTACAAGCTCAGTCCGGATGATATTATACGCCGCTTCAACGACGAGGGCAAGCCCACAGGCGATGCCCGCGTCGCTTTTGAATCGCCGACGGAAGCACGATCGGCCTTTGAGTCCCGGCGACGCAAGCAAATCTTCAGTCGCACTGTTTACCTAGATATTATTTAAGTAAGCATAATGGGGCCCAATATCGAATTATAATTGTATATAAATGTTAGTGTAGATTTTAGATAAGCCAACACGCAAATGGCATTGCCATATGCTATCCAAAGCTGTTAAATGTATTTCTAAGACATTTACATCAATTCTTCAATAAATAATTATTAAAAATCGATTTTTAAATACGATTGGGACCTAATCATAGTTCTGCAGCTGTATAACCTGTGACTTTTTCAGCGATTCACGGCACAGCGGACACTCGTCGCGCTCCTCCAGCCACTCAAGTATGCAACTCCAGCAAAATAGGTGACCGCAGGGCGTCAAGCTGCTGCTTTGGCGCGGCTCCAGGCAGAGTATGCATTGCGGGGCATCGGTTGCCTCTGGCTTTAGGCTTGTTTCCCGATGCAGAAAACGTTTGCCAACTTGTTTCAGTGACTCCAGCTGCTTTCGCTTGTGCTCCTTCCACGTCTCCCAGCCGCCAATGGCCAAGGATACGGTGACTTGTAGGAATGTAATGACGCCCAGAATTTTGTAGCCATACAGCGAGAACTCCGGCTGCAGCCAGTGGCGTATGAGCACGTAGTTAATGCCCGTGGTGCGCTTCGACAGCTGATACTTGCCGGCATCCAAATAAAATAGGGACTTGTGCAGTGCCTTGATGTAGCTCGGTGACTGTCGCATGCGTTGAATGACCTGTTGCAGCTTCTTCTTAGCCTCCGGCACAACCTGCTCATTTTCAGCTATGTGAAGCTCAAGTTTTTGCAACAGACGTAGGAACAAAGCGTCGCCACCAAATTCCAGTATGATTGCCACCAATTGTAGCTGCAAAAAGGTACTTTAATATTTTAAACTTTGTTACAAGGATGGTCTTACTCTTACCAAACGGCTAGGAACGTTCTTGTAGTTGCCATCGACCTGTATGATGCCCGTGTACTCCTCGCCCAGGGTTTGCAGATTGTTTAGCGAGGCAAAGCCGTGATAACTGAGCTGCGCAATCAACTGACACAATTGATTATATTTGATCCAGTTTCGTGGGCCAGTAATACGCAATATATCTGATAGATCCTCGGCCAACTCATTGGTGTAGCGTGCATCCTTTTGTACTGAACGCACTATTTCCGGTTGTCGTGCACGAGCGTTACGGAAGTCCATGCTGCAAGCAATTGACCCTGTATTTACATTATTCTTAGCAGAAATAGCGACTTGCACCGGCCGTTCAAAGTTCGACGCAGATAAATCAAAACGGCCAGTTTTTGTTTGTGTTTAATGCAGTGTGACCGAATCTGGAAAGCAGAAATTCTGATTGCCCGTTCCGTGTACATTTCTTCCCTTCCCAGAAATTTTTTTTTTACAAACTTTTGCAACAACTGCAAGAAGTTGCCGTTACCCATTTTTTGTTTTAAAAATTGTTGAAAAAGTTGTTTTTCTTATGCTTTAGTGCGAAATTGTAATAATAGCAGTTTAATCAAGAACTACGTTTTAGACGGCCGCTAGTTTGGCGGAAAAACGGAGTAAGACTATTTTGCTGTAGCCGTAGCAGCGCAACGTGTGTCAAATGAAAGGTTTTGACAAAAACCGAAATTCTGGCAGACAATTTTCCAATTCCATTTTAAATTTCAAAATAAAAAAGTTAAAAAATTGATTTCATATAGAGAAACATACATATTGGATACATAAATTTGATTTTCGATGGCGATATATCGATAAGAAATCCTGGCGAACTTATCAACACTGATCTGAAGTCAGCAGCTGGTCACATTCCTCTATAGTCGACATTGAAGCAAATATATCGGCAATCAGTCAACTATCGTCGACCGATATACACGTTCACGGGCGTCCATACATATCGATGCCTACAACAAGTTATCATACCAAAAAGTAAAATTCCGATATATTTATATCAATCGATAAGCTATCAACAAATTCCACTTCGCTCGCTCGTGAACAGCCGAATTTTCGCTGTAATTTTCGTTCGCATTAGAAAAAAAATTGGCACATAACAATAATAACCAATAGAGCGCTAGTTTTGTGTTATAATTAACATTTTGTCCGTGTTTGTATACTGCGCACCACTTGCAGACAGTAGACGAAACACGAACGTCAGTTCGCGTCGCAGCGACGAAGTGGAAAAAAATTGAAGCAGCAATTTCTTGGGAGCTGGCAAAATTAAACGAAATTTCAGGCTGTGAAAAAACTATAAACGCTAAAGCAAATCGTGAAGAGTTGCACTTAAAAGAGGTAATTAAGTTGCATTATCGTGTTCGCGTTTGCAGTGTGTGTGTAAAAGTTGTTTTCCCTGAAATGGACGAGTCGCAAGTAAAATAACCATTTTCGATGACGAAATTTGATGTGTGTGCATGTGTGTGTGTGCGTGTTTTTATTTTCAACGTCGTCGTCGCATTTCGCATTTGATAAGCAGGTGTGAGTGAGCAATACTCATACATACATATGTATTTGTGCTTATGTGAGGGGTTTGATAAGGCAGCGCAGCGAGAAGTTCCCCCGCATGTTAAGGTCGCATATGCTGGCATTTAAGCAACGTATTTATTTACACTGTATGTCTAATATTTTGTACACATGTTTGAGTTGCTCGAAAATCAATTTAACTGCCGTAGCAGAAGCCCCACAAAATGACTGTCCCACCTCCCTGCATGTCCAAAAATGTAATTAGCACTGGCTGAAATTGTTGCTGGTTTTGATTTCGGCCCATACTCCCACAACTACATGAACACATACATATGTGTGTACTTACGTATACATATACAATATGGCATTTTCTTGTCTGTCAAAAACGCTTCCGCGCCTGCTACTACTTCGATTGGCTCAGTGGAGACTTTTGTGTGCCTGTGTGTGTGGAGACTACGCTTTGTGCCAATATATATATGTATGTATTTGTGGCTCTGTGTATCTTCAGCAGACAGCAACTTGTTGTTGCTTTTTCTTCGCTTCTGCTTCTACCTTTGCTTCTATTTCTCTGTGTGTTTTGGCCATTTTACTATTTTAAGTGCTGCTGCAGATTTGTTTCGCATATTTGCAGCACTTACCCTTCACAGTTTTGCGTTTCAGTGTCACGGAATGCGTACTCATTGTTTTTAACTTGCCTCGTTTATTGTTTAAATTTGTTGCTGTGGAGAAATCAGTGCGCTTAACTTCAGCTTCAGTTCCAGTTTCCAATGCCTGAGTCATTTGTGTTAATTTTAGCGCATTTCTTAATTGTGTTTCCCACTAAACATGATAGCGACCTCTGTTATACTATATATGTGTATACAAAATATTAATTGCAGTTCCCATAATTGGAATTATTCAAATATTAAGTAGAAGCTTGGCTATAAAGGCTATTTCTCTGAATTTATTTGAATTGAAGGCATAGTTAGTGGTTCCTTTTTATATGATCGAACTAATCGTTCTTTGTTCTTTGTTCAGTTCATTCGTGCCTTAATCTGATTCAAATGAACAAAAGGATCTCATGAATTGGATGAACGACAACAGGGGATATAATTCCTTCGTTAAATGTTATAGTTCGAACGATTAATGTTCTTATTCTGAACTCCCTGTAATAATTATAAGTTTTATTTTACAAATAACAATATGATTATTTTGGATTTTTTTTTGAAATTTTTTTTTACCGTATAATGATTAACTTTCAGTATTATTTTACATCTCAACCCAAAATCATTATTTTTGAGCAAAAAACTCAAAGGATAATGATTATTCCTTTTTATTTTTTGCTCAAAAATAGAACTCAAGTTGTAATTTTGACTTTTCCATAGGGAATTTGGGAAAAATGTATATATGTACATATGTACATAGATTCTCAGTCAGTGAGCCAAAACGAACCTCTATAATCCATGTTTTAATTTAAATATTTGTTGAAAAATAAACTATTTCTGTAGAAAAAACTATTTTATAGCTTTTAATTTGTTAACTTTTTATTCAAAAATAATATTAATCATGAAAGTTTGAACACATTATTTATTTAATTTTACAAAAAGTAAAGAGACCTATCAAAACATGCACCTATCAATCAACTGTGAACTGCAACGCAAATCAGTGTCGAATGGGCCTTTTCTAACCTCAAATAAGTGTTATCCGATGTGAGGTGCAGCCTCACGGCAGAGTCATTGCAGAAGATACTTGTTGATATGTACAGTATAATTCAAAATTAATAATTATTTGGTGAAAGAATCTAAACAGCTCACAAATTTTGAAATCATGGTGAAAATGCATAGATTACCCTTAGAGGAGTATGTTAGATTTTTTATCGATTAAAAAAAACAATATAATCATTATTTACGGTCCCTGATTATAAACGATTCGATACCATTCTCTTTCTTTAAGCACTGCTCCATTTTATCAATTATATTTCTTTTTACACTATAATAGAATTTTTACGCTACTGAAACGTTTTCGAACGCTGCTTTTATATATGCATATACTTTCAGTTATATGCGATACATATATTATATAGTACATGAACATTGCATTCAATTTCAATTCCCCACTCTCGCAATTGAACATTGCATTCAACTTAATTTCCCCACTCGCAACTCTCCACACTTCCACATTTGGAATTGAAACTCTCCAAGCAAGCATTTATTTATAAGTCTCGTATCGTTTTTCCAAATGATTTCAGTTGAATGAACTTGCTTAATTTTATTGTCGCATGCACATAATGAACAATGCATGTATTAATGCAAATATGTATAATTGACCGATTTGCGTCGCCATTGAATAATTCCGCGTGCATGCAGCTTGTTTCACACTTGTTTATTGATTGGTCCCAGCTTTATTTACCTACATTGCATATATATATGTAGGTATAGTATACAATCGATAATGGAGCAGTTAGAACTGACCCTGGGAAGTAAGAATGCCACGCCAAAAACTCACTGAAACTTGCTGCGAGTCTATTTAATAATGTTGTGTTGCGTGTTGACTATCATGCTCATGATGGTGATAATGGTGATGATGATGATGATCTAATGCGTGCCCCTCTACACTGGCCCAAATGTTGCCACTGTTGACCCAATTTAGTTTGCTTGTCTCTCACATTCACAATTGTAGCGTGCCTGGTCTGCGAAACTTGTCAAATATAAATAAAGTAAACAGTAAAAAGTTTGCTAATCATAATATTTAATGTAATTTCATCTAATTTGATACTCTGGTCTCGTTTCTGACAGAATGAGCACAACGCCGGCCAGTCTCATTGAGGCGGCATTGACTGTGAGCAGCGCCGCTGCTGCTGCTGCTGTTGCTGCAACAACTGGCAACGCAACTGCTGCGTCGACGACCCTGAAACCGAATACGAATTACGTCGTTCAAATGAAAAGTCCATCAGCCGTCGCACAGGAGCCATTGGATCCGCTGCTTCATGTGGGCGATGGCATATTCCTGCAAACTAAAACCGCACAGGTGCTCGCTGGCGTGTTTGTCTGGGCGGCGCTGTTTGTCACATGTCAACAGGTAAGCACTCACCGTTGAAATACATAACCATATAATCGTCTAACTAATCGCATATCCTTTTACAGATCTATCAGCATTTGCGCTGGTATACCAATCCACAGGAGCAGCGCTGGATAGTGCGCATTTTGTTTATAGTGCCCATCTACGCTACCTATTCATGGATTAGTTTACTCTTCTTCAACTCGGACAACGTTTACATTTACTTCTTCACGGTGCGCGATTGCTACGAAGGTGTGTTAAAATGCTTTAAATTGCTTTTGAGCTACTACTAATCTTACTTGTCTTTTACAGCGTTTGTCATTTACAACTTTCTTTCGCTATGCTATGAATATCTGGGCGGCGAGGGCAACATTATGTCCGAGATACGAGGCAAGCCCATCAAGACCTCCTGCTTGTATGGAACATGCTGTCTCAAGGGCAAGACATACACGATTGGTTTTTTGCGCTTCTGCAAGCAGGCCACGTTGCAGTTTTGTTTGGTCAAGCCGCTGGTCGCCTTTATCATCATATTTCTGCAGGCTTTTGGACACTATCATGATGGTGATTGGAGGTTTGCCCACCAGATACATTTAGTAATCATTTAAAGTGTATTTCTAACGTTCGCTTGTATCTTTATAGCGCTGATGGCGGCTACATTTACATAACCATCATCTATAACATTTCCGTATCGCTGGCTTTGTATGGTCTATATCTGTTTTACTTTGCCACACGCGACCTGCTGACACCGTTTGAGCCCGTATTGAAGTTCTGCACCATCAAGTCGGTTATCTTCTTGTCCTTCTGGCAGGGCGTGGGCCTGGCCATACTCGAGAAGGCTCAGGTCATTTCGCCCATTGTGGACAGTGCTGGCACTGTGACCTCGGCGGGTACAGTTTCCGCTGGTTATCAAAACTTTTTCATATGCATTGAAATGCTGTTTGCTGCCATAGCGCTGCGCTATGCTTTCCCTATCAGGTGAGTGAATTGCTTCCAAGATTTGACAGGTATTTATTCGGCGACGTTACGGCATGTGTTATCAGTTGAGATAAGACGCTGTTCACTTTGCCTATCAACAAAATGTGCCACACTTGGATGACAGTGAAACAAAAACAACCAAGTCTCGCAATCACAGCGATTCACAGTCATGCCTGGCATGTGACTCATGTGGCAACTCCCAATTATAAATAGATTTTTTGGCTGTTCGATAAAGCTTAATAGTTATAAGATTACAATGGGTAATAGGTGTTATGTGTGATAAATTGTTAAAGGCGTTGACTATGGCCATTGAAATATTATTATGGCATGTATTTGTATTTAAATTAGAGCTAGGCAAGAAGGAAAACCCAAAATATTGTCGGAATGGGTGGGATCGGAATGACTTTTGTAAATGGATGGCGACATTACTTGATTATTGAAAAGATGCATTGGATTTGTATAAGAGTACGCTAGAATGAGTAAACTAATTTGATCACGGGGTGTTGACTGTAAGGAACGATTTCCAAATAAATAGTTTTATAAATGAAATATTTCTATATAAAAGATATCTTTATGTAAAATATTCCTTTGTAACCAAAACTGACGAGTTGTATGCTTTTTTGGGTGTACACTGTATTTTATTACAGTGCTTTGCTCGCAATTAAAATTTGATTTTAATATAATGCTCACATCTATTTCAGGTCTATGCTCGCAGCTGCATTGGTGATGGCCATGGACGCTCTGTGACCATGCAGTCCATTTCCAGCAGCCTCAAGGTAAGTCATATGCAGTACAAATACCCCTAGAGGACAGCCACTAACTTATTTGTTGTATTTCATAGGAAACCATGAATCCCAAGGATATTATGACAGATGCTATACACAATTTCCATCCACAGTACCAACAATACACGCAATACAGTTCAGGTAAGACGATTTCTCAATCACTTTGTACTTCGTACTTTGTGTTTTTGGTCTTTTTTCTCAATCTTTGAATGTTCGTTGCCTGCGCTCAGTAGCTGTTGTTAATCTTATCTTGATTTTACTTTGCATTCATTCACATTACATTATCATTATGTTTTACACTTTTGTTTTTCTTTCTGTTTCTTATCTTTTGCAGAAGTAACCTCAGCTCAGCGTTACGAAAAACTCTAAAAAACTCTAAAAACAAAACAAAACTAGCGATGCCCGCTATCAAACACTAATTATATTTAAAATTCCAAAACAAATCGAGGAAGAGAATAACAAAAAACCATATAAAAGACAAATCAAGTGTACTTATAGCTTATATATATACATATATATATAATTATATGTATATATTGGCTTACAAATTGACACCACAGTTGCCTTTTGTTGCCGTTTTCAAATACTATAATGATAACACAATCTAAAACTAAATACGTATTAGGCCTAGTTACTTGAAGAAAGCGCGCACTCGAAACCCAAAACTTAAATTGCCTAGTTACCTTAGAACTTTATACATATATATATATATCTTAACTCTAAACGACTTGCAAATCTTTTCATACGTATTACCCGTTTTTTATGTTACCCCATTCCCCCCTGCTGATTTGTGTGTGTATTTTTTGATTATGTTTACGTTACAATTTAAGCGTTCTATCAACTTATTTAAATGTTAGCTATAATAAACGCATTCTAATATACATTCTATAATATAATATATAAATAATATTGTATAATATTATGTATTTGTAAACAAAGATTTTATTATTATAATATGTATGTAATTATTTGTATAAATGGCAATACAAAACGATTTAAATGGAGCTTAGCTTGTACTAAACTGAGCCCAGATTAACAGACTTTGCAGACTCAATAGATTTATATATACAATATATATATACTTATATACAAACCTGGCAATTTTGGTGTATTTTCATATCAGAAACTTCAAGGAGCGCTCAGCTCCTTGAGGTTTTTACACTTGATGTACTTAGCTTATTATGCATTTAACTTTTATAATACGAGTATAAATATTTCGATTACAAAAATCTGTAGCTCAAAGATACTACCAAAAAAAAAATAATAAAGAATATAATTGTTTGCTTTTTCATTTTCTTGTGTGATAAACTCAAAATCGAAAACTCGTGCTTTTTAAGTTCGCGTGCGTTTGTTCATTTTAACTTTTGTAAATGTTTAAACAAAAACTGTATAAAATATCTATAAATTATGTGTATTAAATAAATGTACAATAAGCTTAAAAACGTCGCCTTTACTTTGCTTGAAATCTAAGCCTGCATCTTGCATGTTCTCACAAGGCATGAAATTCAAATTCCAACCATAATTAGTGTGTCAGCTGGTACAAACATTTAGTAAATAACTAATTCGTGCAGGTGGCAAGAACTCGCGCGGCATACGCGTCTCCAGCTACGATCCGGATGATCCGAACAGCGGCAGCGGTGCCAACCAAGCGGCAGCCATGGGTGCCACAAATGCGAGCAGCGGTGGATACAATGCGGTGGCAACCGGCGGCGGCGGCGGCAACAACAGCTGTGTGGCATCCAAGACGCTCGGCAATCAGCGCAAGTTCATTCCGGGGGGACAGCGGGTGGCCACCATTAGCCAGAACTACAACGAGAAGACCATGCTGCTGAGCAGCGACGATGAGTATCAGTAGAGGAGTGGGAGCAGGAGCGGGAACAGGACCTGAAAGAGTGGGTGAAGATGCGAGTGGTTCCAAGTTTTGTTTTACGAACTGTTCGTTGTAATTTTTGGATATTGAAATTGTTTCGTTTTGAATTTGATTTTGCTTGTACAATAATCTTAAGTAGCGCAACCACAAGGAAACTATAGAAAATGATTAATATATTTATATAAATATATATAAAAAGTGAATACTTTATACACCAAATGTGTATTTAATGTATGACGAAACAATATGATTAATTTGTATTTTTACACCGTGTATGTAAGTTGTTTAACGGATGGCAGTTTAGTTTAATATACGATATTTCGTTTCCGTTTCTTTTGTAAATTGTTTGAAAAACTTTGTACTATAAATCAAAAGAAGACAAAACTTCACCTCTAGCGTCTAAAAACCGTCGTTGAGCAAATCTACAGGCTGCTTATACAATAAATACTTCAAAAAAGATATGTATTAAAACAAAAATACTCGAAACGCAAACAAACAAATATATTTATTAACTAAGCAGAACATTTTTAAAGCAACAAAACATAAAATTAGAGCGTGAATTTGATGGATCCGGGTAATGAATATAAGAAAATGAATATATACTTATATATGTAGCAGAATATATAAATAACTTAACGGATTTGTAGGCAACTCCAAAGCAACAGAAATGTATAAAACTTCTACCTGTACAGAGTATGATATATGTATGTAAGAAAACTTTCAAAATTCAACTCACTTTTAGTGCAATAACATTACGGAATAGCATATTCGAAAGGCTTCTCCAAACACGATTAATTATTAATTAAGGAACGAGAATCTAACTGGAATTATGCGCTGAATGATGGGCAACAAGGCAATGTCAAATTATGATGTACTATGTAATTTTATGGTTCACTGTGTAATGCGAGCCAACACCAAACAAACGTTTTTATGTACAACTTTTTGTTAACACTATAAAACGAAAATAAAGTGCATAAATGTCATAAAATACACACAAGAAACATTCAATGTATCAAAATATGAAACGGGTTGATTACGCTTCAAATTCGAAGCGCAGAATGCCGCTTACCAACACTGTTAGAGTTATCGTTATCGATTACTTGTTTGAAGAGAAGTATTTATATGGCAAAAGATAGACTGAATTGAATGGCATCATAATTTTATTAGTGGTCAAAAGTAATTGAAGGACAATCATCATTATTGTCAACGCTTAGCATCCGTTCAAGGTTTGTGTTAGCGAATGTCCTGCGAAGATTGTAATTTGGCACCGGCTCGTCTAGGGTTATACTTGCTGGTGGATTTATTATCACCTGAGTGCTTTTAGGGCCGACTTTTACTTTGTTACAGTCATCATCCTTATGACTAATGCTGCTGATAATTGTCACGTTGCGTTCATGGACGCTAAAATCGGTGCGAACGATGCAGATATTCAGATTAATGGAACTCTTATCAACTCCAGCTTCAATAGCTTTGTAAACTAGCTTTATGGCTGCCGTTTCCCCCATCAAAGGGCTATAAAAATTATCTAAAACGCCAATGGCACCATACTGGCCTACGCCAAATGACAATGCCTTAAACGGAATCCTCTCCGTGGTACCATCGCGGTGCACGGCAAACAGATGCACTCCCTCCGCGTCCACGCCGCCAACAATGTAGTTCGAAACAACTGCTCCTTTACAGCGGAGCATAGCATCCTTTATCAAGTGCTTCGCGCAGGCAACTGGCACTTTATGGCGGGCAATGTCCAGTTTATGCAATCTCAGTTGACATTTCACCATGCTGATCAAATAATCCAGATGGATGTGGTTGCCAACCCCGCCACAGCTAGAAAGGATCAGAGGAGCATTAGATTGGAGCTTTTGCCCTTCAATCCACTTACATAATGTTGTGTTGCAATTTAAAAATTCTTGTGTTACTGCCAATAATGACACCATTGTCGAATACAAGGGCCACAACGACGTTGGCAGCGTAACTTGGCGGCAACGGCTTCGCCGGCTGGATCGACTTAGGCGGCTGCGGCGGCTGTGGGGGCGGTGGCTGATTTGGGGGCTGCGGCAACTCCGTCTTCCTGCGGATGTGATCCGGAATTAAAGATAGACTGGCTACTGCTTAAATGGATCTTACCGCCAAGAGATCGCATTACCGTCAATAGCATTATTCATTTTACCAGAATATTTTGAAATACTTAAAATTTTAAAACTTAAGAACTACCAAAGCGATCAGTACATCTATTACTTATGATTTCTAAACAGGTTAAATGTGTAATATTTTTGGATGAAAATATATTATTTGACTGAAATTTCTAATACGTCTATGAAATGAAAATGTTGAGCACCTTTGGTCAGAGTTAGGAAACAGATAAGTTTAAGTAAGTGATTATAAAGATGGTTTTTCAGCTGAACATTGAAAAAACTTAGCGCGAATATTCTCCCCGCAGTCTCGCAAATCGATAAAAGGATTAAAATGTACAGTTTAAAATATATAGGGGTTGGGTATGTATGATTCTTGGGCCGGTCTTAATATAATACACAAAGTCGATCGGATATAACACATAGAAGTTATTCAAGAAAGCAGCAGCGGTGCCGCCACTTGAAATGCTCTGCTTGCTTCTGAACTGCTTGATATGTGTTCATAACAATTACTGGAACTTGTAAGCAAATTTGTCTAATATTAATTAATATTTGCTGTGCTGCTTCTTCCCCCCACGCTGATGCTCTGAATCTTGTGTGTTGAATAACTTCCGTGTTTACTATCCGATCAACTTGAAATTTGGACGGTAGATTAACAGTGACTAAAGTATTCTACATGCCAAATCCCAAAGCTATATCTTGAAAATTGTTACTGTAAAACGTTTTATCGAATAGCGCGGGAAGGGGGGGGGGGGGGGGGGATATCTCGAATCCAAAATAAACTTGACCTGAGCCCGATATACACGAACCTGCTTTCCGAATTTGGTGTAATTCTTATAGTTGCTGAGATCCTTGCGTTCATACATACGGACGGACAGATAGACGGACATGGCCAAATCGAAATCTCTTTTGATACTGATCAAGAATATATATACTTTATAGAGTCGGAGATATCTCCTTCTGCCTGTTATATACATTTGCACAGAGTTAATAACCCCTTTTACCCAATTTATGGGTACATTGAGTAAAAAGAAACAAGTTCAGTAGAAATTAAGTACGAAAATTGCTTGGTATGAATGAAGATATTTTAAAAACTATTTAATTCGTTGAACCTGACTTAATTTCTTTGTTAAGCTAATATGTTAATTACGGGCAAACACAGTTGTCTATGTGAGCAAGCGACACTCATGTACATGTGCGTATCCTGATAGAATTATCCTGTATATAATATTGCATCAGTTATGTCATTTGGCTTGCATAAATTATGATGTTATGTGGCAAAGGTAACGGATGCGCGTGTGTGTGTGTGTGTGTGTGTGTGAGAGAGAGGGGGTGTTGGTGGGTGATCCATAGGCAATAGCAGCAGCAGCAGGAGCTGCACAAGAACAACAACTGCACCATAATCGATACAATGGCTGCCTGAGGGCGGTATTATGTTGTGCATATACACAGGCGCACATAAAACCCACATATGAATGTGTGTGTGTGTACGTGTGTGCACAGAGGCAGCGCACGTAAACGGAAACCGAACGACAATCGCACATTTCCCAATAATTATATTTCAATGCATCAGAATTTCAGCATGACAGTTGTCTGGTTTCCGTATACGCATGCAGCAACAATCACATCATCGTCCACATCATCCTGCTTGGGCATTGATACTCGGTACAGTTATGAGAGCCATACAACAAAGGCAGTGTTGCAAGGCCAGCCCACATTCGCATTCCCATTCACATTCACAACCCACATCCACATCCACATCCATGTCCATATCCACATCCATGTCCACGTTCATGTCCATGTCCATGTCCAATGCCCACGCCCGGTCATTATCTGTTTAACAGTTCCACATTAACGACGTTGCGTCCATGTTGCCTGGTCATGGATACAGCGTGAGGAGGAGGATGAGGACTATCTGCCTGTCAGACAATCAGACTAACAGACTGTCAGACTGACTGACTGACGCCATATTGTGCCATACATACGAACAATCAACGGAAAGCCGTGGGGCCAATAAGTTTATTACTTGCCTCAATGCATTGACCATCAATTCAGCCAGGCCAGTTGTGTGTGTATGTGTGTGTGTGGGTGTCTATACGGATATTTGCTTCCTGCTCAAGGACTTCCACACGTATTCATATTGAATACGAGTTTATCGTCCTGACAGACACATAAATACACACATATACTAGCATGCACAGTCATATTTGCGCCGCAGCACTTCCTTGTATAATTCATGAAATGCACATCATTCCCATAACCCACAATTATGACTACCATTCAGCAATGTGTCCGTTAACACACTAAAGGTTGGATGCGATAATATATACATATGTGCATATATATATAAGTAGTATATATACATATATGAATACCTACGATAATGGGTAATAAGAGCAATGGCAAACTGTAGCAAGCACACAGGAAAATTGTGGGGCATATTTGTTGTGTGTGCGCATGTGAAGAATGTTACTCATGTGTGCATATTTTAAATGGGAAAACAATTGCCAATCCCAAAACTAACAATTATTATTATACTTGACGCTTGAAATGATTAAATTGATAAAGCAGCTGTTACGAATATTTCGTTTACTCTACTACGGTTCAGGTAATATTATGGATGTAAGAACTCGAGCCTTGGGCCATTCTTATGGCTGCTTTTGCTGTCTTAAATAGGTTATGTATATCTAGATTTAAGCTATCAAGACATAAGTAAGAGGTAAACAAAATCAGATGAAAGAAAAAAACACACAGTAAGTTGAATATTATTATAGAAATTGAATATTATTATAGCGACAGCAAACAACACATCCGATAACATCCAAAGGACTTTGTCACATTGTGTATGCTTATTATTCGATTAAGGATTGGTAAAATATCTGGCCTTGTCAGAGAAAACAGGTGGGCAAGGAATCGGAATAGGTATACAATATTAAAAGTGCTTGTTTTCTACTCAAAAGTAATTAGAATTTATGAAAAGGTATTATAGAAATGGAATTGGTCTTTATTTATGAACCAATTCAATTCCGAAGATTTTTCTTAGCTCTAAGGATAAACTTTATCCGATAACATCCAAAGGACTTTGTCATATTGTGTATGCTTATTATTCGATTAAGGATTGGTAAGATTTCTGGCCTTGTTAGAGAAAACAGGTGGGAAAGGAATCGGAATAGGTATAATATATATAAAAAGTGTTTGTTTTCTACTCAAAAGTAATTAGAATTTAAGAAAAAGGTTTTATAGAAATTGAATTGCGGCTTTTTTATGAACCAATTAAATTCCCAAGAGTTTTCTTATATAGGGATAAGCTCTAAGGATAAACTTTGTATTACAAATACTAAAGTCTCGCTAAATTCTTGCAGTTGCCTTATGACGGGTATGGTAATTTGTCTAAAAATAGTTCTGGGAAAGTGCACAGTTCTGTTATTTGAAAGATAATAGATATATCTTTTAATCAATAGCTAGTCCTGAAGATTTTTGAAAGCATAAGGTGTTGCTAAGTAAATAGAGTAGCTATATTTCAGGCTACTTATAGTATATAATCGGGTATAAGTTATACATTTATCAACAATCTCTGATTAGCTTCTATCTATTCAGGTTAAAACTAAACTGAGCTGTCTATAAGGATTAATACTTGTTCAAAAGACTGTAAAAATATCAACTCAATTTACTCAAACTGTAATTTTTATATTAACTTTAGATATTCTTGGTATTTACTTGAATAAATTTCAAACAAATGTGGAAAATTGCCCACACGTCAGATAATCCTTCTATTGTTGTTGCATTTATTGTTTGCAATTTATTGCAAGGCAATCAACAAATTGTTATTTGTTTAATGACATTGCGTTTTAATTGAGTTATTGTGCATTTAAACACGTTTACCACGACAAGATGCTCTGGACAGGCCACAGGAAGCTGAAGGAGCCGAAGCTGTAGCTGAAACAATGTTAAGCATGTTGCATAGGACGAGTGTAACTGACGCACTGTGGCTTATCCTTGTTGTTGTAACACTCAAAACTCTCACACACACACACGCTCACTTAAAGCGTCATTATTAGCACAACAGTGCACAGACACAGACACACGCACACGCACGTACACATACACAGAGATGAACGAGTCGACCATTATGACCACTTGCTGTGAGCCCATCGTTGGCCGGACGTCGTACTCTCGTGTTGACATACTTCTGCCAACAGTTGATCTTGTGGCCAACCGCAGGCATGCGGATTTAATCCATAAAGGATACGCACAAACACAACACACACTCATTACACGCGAGTGTGTGTGTGTTTGTCCTGTGTGTGGGCTTGTGAAATTTTGGTCCGTTTTGGTCTAACGAGACACGTTCCATTCTCCTGTTGTTGCTGTTTCTGCTGCTGCTGTCTCGCCTCGCCTGAAAGTAGGCAACGAAATCTGTTGAAAAATTTGCAGCCCACAACGACACACACACACACACACCCACTATTACTCAGTTGAGCAGCTTTTACTTGTATTAGTTTACAAATCACACGTAATAACAATTGACATAGGCACGCCCCCTCACCACCCCAACAGCGCCCACAAGCTGGACCCGTTGTGCGACATTTGTTTGGCTTTTGGGTTAATTAAAATACACACACACACACATGCACACAAATAAAATGAATTCTGATTCCAGCTCAACTTGCAATTAGATGAGGCATAAAATGTGGTCAGCTGCTGTGCGTGTGTTTGTGCGTTTGTTGTGCGGCGACTTAACCGTAAACATTGTAAATTCCCTTTTTGCATAAAATTCATTTTTAATTTCATTTCATTTTGCCATTGCACTATGGGAATGTTGATCCCTTTTTCTGGCATTATTTCAAATTTTAATGGAGATGGTAATCTAGATGGATTCTGGTGGAACTGCTGTGGAGCTTAAAACTTTACAATTCGATTTTTTTTTAATTTTCTGAATGCATTTTGACCGCAAAATTAACTTTCTCAGAACAAGTTTTGAAAAGCGTTTTATGTCCGCAATCGATTAAAATATAAATTTCTAGATGTTAATTTAGTAATAATTTTTATTTTTGAAAAGCGGCTAATTTGATGTTATTATCGAACAAAATTGAAAAATTGTTTAATATCAATAAAATAAAATGATAAATAAATTTGGAGTGAAAAACACGATCCAAAAGACAGTCCGTATGGAAATCGGTTAAGTTTTGACAAAGCTATGAGAGTTTTGTAATCTAGGAGGTTGATTGGTGTTTAAAACTTTACAAGTCGAAATATTGGGAATTTTCAGCCAAATATTGGCCGATAAATGAACTTCGAAGGATAAAATGTTTGATAAAATAATTATGATGGAATCTTATCTCTGTTTGTTTTTAAAAAAAACACTTCTTAACGACATTTAGTGGATTAACCAAACATCTGGACTCAAAATCCTTGGTAACTTATTAATTAATGACAGAAAAAGGCGTCAAATTTCCCATGGTGTATTAAAAATGATTAACGCTGGACTACACATGTAAAATGTTGGGACTCGATGTCTGTGTAAAAGTGTTGAATAAATAAATTAAAATCAATATAAAAAAACGAGATGACCACAAAAGCGCAACGATAAAGGTATGTGTGTGTGTGTGTGTGTCTGTGTGGCAATTTTAACATGCGCATTATTACAATTAAAATTAATTTAATAATAAATTTTAAAATAATTACAATACACTCGCTTAAATAAGCTCTTGCCCTGTGTCCGTTGACAAAAATAATGAAATATAAATATAAAATGTTTTCTGTGTGTACGCGTATGTATTGTATGTATTTATATTTATATATATGTGTATATATACAATCTGCTGCAACTTCATGGCACCCAAGGCCAACAATCTGAATAAAACTTGTAGTCTGAAAAGCGGGTCCTATAATTTCTTCATAAGACTTAAAATACTTATGAGTATCAATAAAATTTCAGACTTTATCATCACACTCTTATATATTTAAAATTATTACAATTACAACAGCCGCTTAAGAATGATAACTACATAGATAACATCTAGATATCCGGATCAAGCTGGTAACAATAAGGAATTTATAAAACAATACTTTAAGAAAATTCAATATATTTTCAACCCTATGGTTCAGGCTTATAGTACCTTTACATCCTTGTATTTATTATGATATATAATAATAATTTGTGTATTGGGGGAAAAATGTTGAAAAGCCCACTTGCAACTACTTAAATTACTTGGTTAATGTGGGAATATGTAGAATATCGACATCTATCATTGAAGTCACTAGTGAGCTTGGTGAGTCTGTCAGTACTCAACTTTAAGTTAATAAAATAAAATCTTAAAATCAAACCTTACTATAAGTAATTAAATTCAAAGAAGTCTTTCAGCTCTGTAAGATTCAGGCCTATTCCAAATTCTGCTTACTGATCAATTCCTCAGACAAAGATAAAGCATTCTTTTGGAATTGAGAAATGTAGAAATGTTTATTATTTTAGCAAGTCTTATTGCAGCGAAATAACGAAATATTTTTGCTTAAGAATATTTGTTGATTATGATATTTTAATCAATGTTTATAAAGGTACAATCTTCCATCTACTAACTTATTAAATAGTTAGTTTGGTTAGAGCATACAATTAACTATGCGCTCCAGATAAATTTGCATTGCATATTTGCAACATTTTCTCCGCACTTTCCACAATTTCTGCATAAATAAATGTCGCATGTGTGTGTGTGTGTGAGTGTGTGTTTAACTCTGCTCTGTTGCACACTGCTCACCCCCCACTTTCGCTCCATCACTTTTATCCTGTATTTTTTTGTTAATTTGTATGGAAAATCACTTTTTGCGAAAAACCCATTTAAAAATTACGCTGTTTTTATAAGGTAACAATGCATACAACAATTTACACACGCGCACGATGCAAATTTGCATAACATTTGCCCGGGCAAACACAGGAGAGCAAAGGATGTCACACCCACTCACACTCACACATACACATACACAAGCACACACACACAGGCGCCCCCTGTTGGAAATGGTCTGCCCAAGCGTATAAATTCACATAATAAGTAAGTCTGTGTTGCTGTCGGTAGATCTGTGAATACTGTGGATGCTGCGGCTGATGATGATGCTCCTGCTCCTGCTCCTGCGCCGGCTCCTGCTCCTGCTCCTGCTGTGTATTGTTGTTGTTATCAGAGTTGATTCGCGACAATAACAAGAACAACAGCAGCTAGAATGGGCCTGACAACGATATCATCCGCCTGCCTCAACACCCCAAATTGTCGGTTGTATCTGCTGCTGCTGCTCCTGCTCCTGCTCCTGCTCCTGCAACTCCTGCTGATGGCTGGATATGGTTGATGATTGGGAGTTGGTAATGGGCAGTGTAATGACATGTGCAGCCTGGACCAGCCAGACCACTGTCTACCTCACAACAAGCCCTCAGACATCAGTTGGTTGCTGGCTGCGGTTTCAAATATGGCTAAATTGTAAATGTTTTATTCTTGTTGTTTGGCCAAGCTGTGACATCTGCCGGCCATCTATTGTTGTTGTTGTTGTTTGCTGCTTGTTGGTTTATTGTAAATTACTGGCTATAAATTAAAATAACACACTCGCTAAATGTGTAATCAAGGTCGGGGTCCGTCCCATCCATAGCACTCAATTTGTTTTGTTTATAGATTGGCTTATTTTGATAATAAATTAAATAAATTAACTTGCTTAATGAAAAGTTTTAAAATCATTTGGGACTACAGCTAAGTCAATTATCGTAAACGGGTTAATTATATATGTTTATAAATAAATGCATATTAGACTGCATATATTTTGATAAACCTTTAAACAACATAAATAAAATAAATATTGATCACATGTTTGCCCAGTATTTAAACATATATTTGCATAAAAGCAAACAGAGTGTAAACGTGCTGTTAAATAACATATTTATGTTATTGGCACAATGTTACTAACAGAATTGTGTTATGAAACGCGGACCCTTAAAAGCTTGCTTTATGAGCAGCACAATCGCTGTATAACAGCAGTATAACAGTTGTAGCTAGCAATTGTTATGCCAGTTACACAGCGATCTTCTAATGATTTCTGTTCGCCTGGTATTTTTGGCAGTTCGAAAGGTTAGTTTCAAAGCTAAAGCGACATTCTACTGATTTCTGTTCGATTGTGGGCGTTAAGTTGTAATTATATCTAGAGTCTAGACATTGTGTGAACGGGTTTTATAAATGCTCATATAAATAAGTACATATATAGGTTGCAGTAGTTCTGTTAGCTCCCAGAAGCCATCGTCGTTGATGATTGATCGATCGACGTAGAAAACTTAATCAGACTAGTTATATTATAGCTGTCAAGTTGTTGACTTGTTGACTTGTTATGTCATCAAGCTGTAAATTTATGGCATTGCCGACAAATTGTCGTTTATTCAATACAGTAATTAATACAAAGAAAGGTTATCTTGAATAAGTCAGTCTTGCATTTAATCAACAACTAAAACATATGTAAAACAAAACAGTTTTTATTAAATATGTGCTCGTATATATTAAGCCTATAATTGAAATATATTATGCTTTTTAATATTTACTCTCAAGAACCAACAATTCAGCTGGATTTAATAGTATAGAAGTTTGTTTGGTAATTGATCTCATATTATGTTGAGACTATATGTGATCATTTAGTCACCTGAGCTTGTAGTTTCCAAAGTTTTCAGTAATTGTTCTGCCTTAGTTGCCTCTAGCTTTAAGCAGACAATGAACCGACAACAATCAACAACATCTACAGGCACAACAATCTGCAACAGACTCCTGAGAACTTGCCACTCCAAGGAGCAACAACCATTTTGCTTTTTGTTTCATGTTGTGTTGGCGGCGAAATTGCGTTGAATGTTACCTGCCATTTGGCAGCGCATACAGCAGCGTGCAATGGGAACGTGGGCACGGGGTGGCTGGAGCCGAGCCTCCGCACATTAAGTAAATGCCTGCCTATGTGCTATGTATAAAGGACTATATGCATATACAGGGGACCGTTATAGCATCTATGAGCGAAACAGGCAACAGACAACAGGCTAAAGGTGCTCCGTGAATGTTGCTCGGTGTTCCTTTGGCGTTTATTTGTTGCCAGTTTGGTTTGTTTGTTTGCCTGGTTTGTTGGCCACCTACCCGCCCGCCTGTTTGCCCGACTGGATCCTTGTTACATCCTCGCAGCCTCAGCAGCAGCAGCAGCAGCAACTTTTCCATTAAATCTTCTGTCCGTCTAGTCGGCCTCTCAACCTTTTCAATGTGTGTTTTAAGCGTTGCCTTTAACTCCGCCTGCTGTGTGGTGGCAATGTCATTGTCTAGACTCTAGTCGCTTCTTGCTTGTCTCCTGGCGTTGCCCGGACTGCGTATGCGCAATATTTGGCCATGGCAAACTTAAAATAATCATACGCACCGTTGTGCAAAACAAAAATGCATACTTTTTTGCCGAGTTCAAAGCTCGCAATGCCCAAATAGATCCAGCGATACTCAAATGCCCAAGTCCTTTGTATTTATATTTGTATTTGTATTTGTCTATAAATAAACGAGTTGTCGTTGTCGTTGTCCTTACTGTTGTCCTGTCTGCTGCTGTCTCCTCTTTGTATATTTGTTGACATGTAATTGCAACTAAATATTTTAAATTGCTTTAAAATAAAGCGTTGGCTGCCCCTGCTACCACACTGCCGCTGACTGCTCACCCAAAAGGTTATGCAAATGACAAAGTTGCCTCGTTGCTCGGCCAGGATGCGCACACCGTGCACAGGGACATTCTCGTAGTTGTGGTGTGCGGTGCTGTGTGCTGCGATGTGGGGTTGGGTGGCTCCTGGTGCTGTCCTGGATGTTGCCTGCAACGTTTGAGTAAATAACATACATAAAACTCGTATTTATACACAGCATACGTGTAAACACTATGGAGGAGTCCTGGAGGAGCAGAGAGCATCATGCAATTTCTGTTTGCATTTCACATTCAGTTGCGTGTCGGTGTCGGGATACCTGAGTCCTTGTGTGGGTAAGTGCATGTGTCTCTATCTACCTGTGTGTGCGTGTGTGTGTGTGTGTGTGTGTGCTGATATGTGCAAATGCTTTTATCAACGGCAATCGTTAAACAAGAAATAATCCTATAGACTAACAAAACAAACCGATAAATAAATGCCCTACAGGCAATACCAAGTTAATCAATTTAATTGAGGTTTATATGTTTTCATATAAAATTTATTTTATTTATTTATTTATTTAGAGCTGGATACATTTATTAAAACTAAATCTAACTTATTTAATATAGCACTGCTAGGGCCTTCGGCTAATAATAAAGTTATAATAAAATGTATTTCTGTGAAATTTACTTTAAATTTTTGCAATAAACATTACTTTTAAATGTATGCATGTTCCTTTTGATAGGTTTTATAACTTTGTTAAAAAGTTTGTAACGAATTCGTGTCCTGTCAATGACTAAAAACTCATTCCTTATTAAAATCGGTTCAGTTTAAACAAAGTTATGGTAGGTTGAAGTCTAGAAAGAACATCTATATATATAGGAATGTTATGTTGGTATATGTAATAGTCGAAAACACGAAAAGTTCGCTTAAAACAACGCTTTAAATAACATACCGGTGACAGAGAGAAAATAAATCTACCCCCAAGGGCGGAAAACTGTTGCATGCAACTTGAAAAATCAACTGCCAACCGTCACCACGGACGGGAAATGGGCTTAAATGGCCAAATGTGTGAGAGAAGGTATTTGTTAGATCGGTTTCTAAGTTCGTCATTCCCTATACCATGATACAATAAGTATAAGGTAGTCTCGTCGGCAAAATCTGTCCCTTAGCATATGCTAGCAATAAGTGCGAGTGAAAAGCTCATAGTGCAGTGAGTGTGAACGAAACAGCAGTAGAGTATGTTGTTTAACCCTTAACAGGTCCGTGGGGTTTAAAATATCCTATTGTAATGCAAAGAGGTGAAGTTTGTTTTTAAAGTTTTATTTTAAGTAATTTTGAATTTGCAATTAATCGTTGTTTTTGATTTTGAATTGCTATTTTTTTGTTGAGGTTCTTAATTCTAAAATAGATTCTAATTTTAAAATAAAAAGTTTTTACACATAAATCAATATCTACATTTTCCGCAGCCATTATTAATTTTTCTTTTACATTACTAGTTATATCAAAATGCTCTCCAACATAACTCAAGAATATGAGTTCTGGCAAAAATTGCAGTACTTCATTTTTTTGTTGCTTTGTAAGGGTTAAGAATATGAGAAAAAAATCGTCCGCACACAACCTTCCGCGTCAACAAGCAAGCATGCACTGAAGCTAAGGGACAAACACGAGCGAGCTTCGGCTGACGAGACTACCTTATACTTATTGTATCATGCCCTATACAAACAAGTAAGAATGATATAGTCGAGTATACCCGACTACAAAACTCCCTGTACCCAGGTCAAAAATTTTCGATCGCCTCTTCGTAAACTTTCACATACACACACAAATGCATAAGTACGCACACACACGAGCGAATAACTTCCGTGTTTATTATCTGACCAACTTGAAATTTAGACAGTAGATTAAGAGTGAGATTAAGTATTGTACATGCCAAATCTAAAAGCTGTACCTTGAAAATTGTTACTGTAAAACGGTTTTTATCGATTTGCGGGAGAACGGGGAGAGATATCTAAAATATAAAACAAACTTGATCTGCGTGTGGTATACAGGAACCTACATCCCAAATTTGGTGTCTCTAGCTTTTATAGTTGCTGAGATCGACGCGCTCTTACAGACAGAAAGACGGCCAGACGGACAAGCAGACGGACATGGCCAAATCGAAATCTCTTTTGATACTCATCAAGAATATATAAGTATATATATTTTTGATCAGTATCAAAAGAGATTTCGATATAGGGTCGGAGATGTCTCCTTCTGCATGTTACATACATTTGCACAGATTTAGTACCCCCTTTTTACCTATTTTATGGGTACAGGGAGTAAAAACTTGCATTTTCACCGAAATGTTAACTTCAAGAAATGAATGCAACTGAAATGTCAGCCTAGATTTCAAACCATGACAAGAAATGCATTCCTAATCCAAATCGGTTCGGTTTTGACAAAGCTAAGATAGGTTGAAGTCGAGAAAGATAATAGGAATTGAAGTTTTGGGTATTACAGTAACTCTGACAAGGGAAATATATGTTTTTAAACAAGTTGAATATGTAGGTAATGTCTTGAGACAGTTCTGATTTCATAGAAGCTAAGAGTTCAAATTCTTGTGCTTGCAACTTTAATTGAGCTGGAAATGAATGGCAGTTAGAGAAAAGCTGGGCGACGATTAGTTGTAGTTTTATGCACATATTTAGCTGGCTATTTATGTATTTATTTATTTATTTATGCATAATTAATGTCAGGCATGCGCAGTCGCCGAGTCGGCGAGTTGTCGCTGTAATTAACACCAAAACACCCAGTGAACATGTCAGCAGTCACTTAAAGCGAAACCGAAGTGCCCACAACGCAGCCAAGACCTTCAATCATCAATCAGTCAAGTAATCAATCATTCAATTGCATTTTTTTAATACAAGTCTGTCGGTCCGCCTGGGAAACTAGTTTAGCAACGATGACGGCGACATTGGCCACATTCTCCAGGTAACTAGCGGCTCCACGAGACGACACCATCCCAGAGCCAGTCCCAGTCCCACTGCCAGACCCAGAGTTCGTCCCAGTCCCACTGACTGTGGCTGTGAGAATATGCAACCGAGAATCATTTAAGTCATAAATAGTTAGACCCAATGACAGTTATGTGCAAATATATACCCGTATGGCTCCTACTCATTGAATTGCGGCTCTTCCCAAACATTATCTGGCACGATTTGGAGCAGAGCAAAAAACAGCTGGTTTAATTAATTAGGCGCGTGCGCTAATTGCTGAGTGTCCTGTTTGCTGTTGTTGTTGTTGTTTACAATTAGCCTTAACATGCGCTTTGGCGCCTGCGCCACAAGGTAAACCTGTTTTGGAGACAGTGAAAGCAAGTGCGAGCGGGACAGACAGTGTGAGAGAGAGAGAGAGAGTGCATGCGTTGACATTTACCTACGTTCAATGGCATAAAATTAATTAACAAAATTAATAAAACATTTTGTTTAACAACAACAACATAAAGTCGAGCAAGCAGCAAGAAATATTAATTAACTCGACTGCTTTCAGTGGCTGCTCCCGTGAATACCGCGCCACCAACTGCCACGTCCTCCAAGCTCCTGTCCTCCATTCGCCGTCCTCCAGCCGCCGTCCTCCATCGTCGTGCGTTATACAATAATTAAGTTTTCAGCACCTGCGTGCGCGCTGACTTGGAGCTGGAGCTGGAGCTGCAGCTGCTTTGCCATCGCCTTGGCCAAGTGCCAGCTACAACAGGGCCGCTAGTGGGTTTGGGCGCCAGCTGCAGGGGGCGTCATGTTCGAAGCGCAAATGGATGGAAAAGTACAAATATTTCATTGAAATGTTATTTAACGATTGATAACAGTTCTTATCGAATTGTTTCTTAACCAAAACTGTTATTAAGCCAACGCAAGCACATTGTTTTGTGTTTTACTCAAACGACAACTTATGCCCGAATCTATCATAGAGAAAGCTTAAGGAAATACGAATAAATACGATTCAAGTAACACTTTTGCAACAAAAGTCAAGCAGGTAACAATTTTATGTTCAGTAATGTACATATATGTACGTATTAAGCATGAATTAGCATAAATGTTAATATGAAGTCTATAATTTTATGTGTTGCATCTGTAATAAAGAAAGATTAGGATTTAAAAGATTTTGGAAACAGCTCAAGGTATCATAAGACAATATAATTATAATTATAAAAATATTAAATTGATTGATTATTACATACGCTTTGTAATAATATACATTTTTAAAGGTTCGAGCCTTTATCTTTCATACAATTAAGTACCTAAATAATTTGATTTCAATAAAGTCTTTAAAACATCATCATAGCTGTTATTAAATAGTAAATATGTTACTTTTGTTGTTTGTTAATTATTAATTTTTTTTGGTTATGTTCTTAGGCTGATTTTTTACCATTGTCACCTGTTTGCTTATATAATGAATAGTTTTATTTGAAATTGCGATTTGAATAGCATTATATTCAGTTGTAACTTATGGCGGCCAGTTCGTGCCCTCGCTGCGCTCCTGTTGCGTTATCCAAAAACTGTCGCTTGATCGGTTGCTTGCCACTGTTGGCAACTGTGGCGCATGTTTGGGCCATTTTACAAGCGTAGCCAGTTTCAAATTTCATTCCTGTTGCCATTGGCTCTCCCCTGCGCCCCGCCCCTGCTTCAGCCCGTTGCCTGCTCGGCCACTCTCGATCTCTGCATCGCTCAGCGTGCGTGTGTCTGTTGACGTGTTGTTGCACATGCGCATTAACCCGGCCACAAATTGTAATTACCACAACGCATTACAACATAATTCCCAATTGAGTCCCTGCACTCTTTTCGCATATTTCGGGTGTGAATTTAATGATACGGAAGGCAAGGGCGGCACGACAGGATCAATTGGGCCTGGGCTCTCGAGCTGGCCAAAGAAAGTTCGCCCCAATTGCCATGACCAAGTGAAGGGCATCGTCGAAGGAACGCGCCGATCTTTTGGTAATAACATAATAGCCCCAAATATTGTATTGGCATTGGAATTCAATTAGCAGCCAAGCAGTTAGCTCACGTGAAAGGTTCAAGCGATGCCGCCTGGTTGCATCTTCAGTTTGCCGTCCAGTGGCCACATCCACTTTGAGGTCAATAGTTTTTGCAAATTGCTGTTTGTTGTTTGTCGTTTTGAGCAACCGGCTCAGGTTCGGGGCCGGCAGAGCTGTCCCTGTCCCTGTCCCAGTACTTGTCCCTGTCCCAGCACTTGAGCTGTTGACCAGTTTAGATTCTCTCGACTGCTCTCTGGGCCTACTCTGCACACGTGCAGGCGACCAGTTTGGTAAGCTCCGAAACGTGGCCTCTGGACAAATTGCTGGGACTCAGCTCGGATCACGTCCAGCTGGCCAATGTGGTGCCTCGAATACAGAAGATGCCATCAGGTGTCGAGTGTTTTGTCAGCTATATTTGCGTTTGGGCCCAGTGAATGCCAACGGGCTGCAGTCAGATACAATGGAACTGAGCGTGATTGTCAAAATATGAGCAGTCCGGATGGCTTGTGGTTCTTTGCTATTATTAGGCACAGATCAATACACTGAAAGAAAACCACAAGAGCAGGAGTCAGCAAATTTGGTTCCATGCGCAGTTCAAGTGTGTTTTAGAAATTTAATAAGTATATTTTTCTTTCCTTTCACAGAACCTCCTACCAGCCACAATATGTAAGATATGTAAAATACTATTAGAAACCGCTATCGTTAATTTCATAAAGGTGATTTATAAATAAAGTAATGTTTAATAGAAGCTGGTGCAGGGACTAGTAGGTTATTATGATTCATCAGCTTTCTCTTGTATGAACTTTTAGGATTGTTTTTGATGTTTAAAATAACCAAAAATGTGCTTGAATGAAAATCTTGTAAAGATACAACTTTAAAAGTTAGGAATTTTAAGTTAAGTAGCTTATATTCTAAGGCTTTTAAAAAACAAAGATCAATTCCCTACGTTAGGTGATATCTAAGTGACCGAGTTATTCAGGCAATTGAGTCTAAGTTGGAATCCCAGGCTAGATTATGGTTATTCTGATATCTTAGCCTGGATGAAAATCTTGTAAAGATAGAATAAGAGCTAGGAATCTTTAATTAAATTCTGAAGCTTTTCAATCATATATCAAATGTCTACTGTCTTAACGTAAGGTGATATCTAAGTGACCGAGTTCTTCAGGTTATTGAGCCCAAGTTCGAGTCCCAGACTAGATATTGGCTATTCTGATGTCTTAGCTGTAGGACTGGGTTATAAAATTAAAGTAGGTTGACAGTTTGTAATTAAAGTTATAACCTATAAATATTATACTTATAAGTAAAATTGAAAGACTTGAGCTGTATTTAAATGAAGTATTTCACAATATCTTTTAAGAAAGATACTTGCATAGGTTGCTTTCAAAACTATCCCTCAAAGTGGTGTATGTTATTTGAATATGATCCAGAAATATCTAGAACAAATCAAGATACAGCCTGGTAGACTTTGGGCATCCAGAGCTTGGAGGCCGCTTGGCTACCTTTGGCGAGTTGTGACCAGTTTCGTTGGCCTGGCCAACTGTGGGAGTTTTGTTTGGCCAAACTTGACCCAGGTCTAGGCACGGAGTCTTGCACTAAGACTGTGTTTAGTTGAAGACAGTCTGAAACTCGTTTCAATTAAAATTCTTTGCCTTGTGCAAACAACGACAACAACAACTAAAAAGCGAGCCACAAAAGCGGCAGCCAAAGACAAATTAAAGTGGATTATGAGGAGCGCGATCGTATATATATATACATATATACATATCTATATATATATAAGCATATAGAGTACGTACTCGTGTGCTATGTGCATATGAGTGTCAGTATGTATCTTTGTATCTTTGTATCTGTGTGTCTGCGTACATGGCCAGAACCGAGGCACTGCAGTTGAATCCGCTGGGCCTTCTGCTCGTTTGCGGCTCAAGTTGCGTGTGTGTATCTGGCGCATTTAAGTAAATTTTGCAGAAATTGGTGCAAAAGACAAAGAAAAGCACATAAAATAATAACAGACGCAATCTGACGACGTCGCCGAGGAACTTCAACGGCCGCCGGGCCAATGACTAAATGACTGACTAAGTGCCAAAGGGTACAAGGGGCTGGAACGGGGGGAACGGGTGACGGGGGACTGGGGACTGGGACCTGCAACCTGGGACTGGGACTGGGACTGGGACTGGGACCTGGAACTTGGCACTAAGAAGGAGACTGGAACAGGGACAGACTTTGGGCCTCGGTTCTCTTGGGCCTCTAAATGCGAAATCGAAACGAAAAATCGAGAGGCAAAAATATAAAATACGAGTGCGGCGGTCGCCGTCGCCGTCGCCGCTCATTATAAATTTTTTTAATCGGCAGTGCAGCAAAAAACATCAAAGATCCGTCGACTTGGAGTTGGAGTTGGAGTTGGACTTGGCTCCAGTCGATCCTGCAGCAAGTTTAAATATTTAAAACAAAGTCTTGAGCTCTTGAGGCCTGTATGGCTTTAGGACGCCCATCTGCCTCCCCCCTTTCGCCTGCCCTCGTCAGCGTCTCCATTTCCAGCTACGTCTCCAGCTCCATCTCCATCTCCATCTCCATCTTCGTCTCCGTTTCTGACTGGTACGACATTCCAGGCGCGCGCGCTCCACCTTCGCCTTCGCCTTGTGCGCAGGCCGCATCCTCCATGGTCGCACACACATAATTTTTTTTCTCTTTTTTTGTTGTTGTTGTTGGTTTTTATATATATTTTTTATACATTTTTTTTTTGTTGGACCTGTCTGCGGGCTGTCCTTTGGTCCGAGACTCGGTTTCGGTTTCTGTCTCCGTCGCCGTCTGGGTATCTGGCAACTGTTCGTATTTCACCTGGCACTGGCGGTCAGTCATTAAATGCCCTCAAAATGCAAACAACAACAACCAAAACAACAACAACAACAACAACAACAACAAGAAAACCAACAACTGCCAGTCGAGGACAACTTACAATAGCCTTACGCATGTTCTGTTGTTGTTGTTGTTATATCTTTTTATTTAATATTATTATTTAATAAAAATTTTGACAGTGATCTTTCCCTTTGTCTGGGTTTCAACTGTCGGCTGACAGCTGTTGACAGAATGAGATGCAAAACCCAAGCTGAGACAGAGACAGCGACACAATGCAACTCATGCCACATTGTGTTATCCCCACGGCAATCAAACAGATGCACAGCATTCAACTATTCAGCAGGCACTTAATAAACTTAAAACAGCATTCATTCAGAGTCCCAGGTAATCGTAAGTCCCTTAAGCTGCATTACAGGACATTCATAATGCAATTCTACGTATTATCATTCCCAATCCAAAAGAATCTACCACAAGCCAAGATCAAAGTGTTCGACTGAAAACGTTAAGCTATTTTACTATAAGGATATATGAGTATTTGTTAAGAAATCCTAATCTACCTTTAATAGATTTCTACTAAATTAAAATTGACTTCTTTCAATATACTTACGTCTCAAGTTCCTTGAAGATAAATTCAAAACTGAGGGATTATTTTGCTTAAAAGACAGACATTCAATTGAACTGACTCTATCCATTTGATTCCTGCTCAAAAGTTTACAATAAAATTAACTTTTAAAGAGGACAAATTCATAGAAAATGCTCTTCCTAAATTGTCAACTCCAAAACTTCCATGCTGTGTCAAAAACTGATGAGATTTCCATCTGAAACGGTTTTTTGGTGTTGGTTTGTCGCCTAGACTGATTTAGACTTTGAATAAGTTAATTTTTCGATTTTTGTCTTACAAAGATGTGAAATGTGAAGAAATTACCTTAACTTGATTTGAAATAGAATTGAAAAAGTATAAAATCCCCAAATTTTCATATTATTCATTGGCAGATATTAAAATTAGTATAAAACTCTATGTGTAGACATATTCTGCTAGTTAATTTTCTGTTTTAACTAAAATCCATTCCTAGAATTCAAAAACTGTAGACTTGTCAAGTTTCCAATTCCAAAGAACATGCTCTTTGTAGAATTCCTTCCAAATTCCATAACTTTACTAAAACTAAACCGATTAATGTGCAACATTTCTTTATAATTCCAATTTTTTGATTGTTTATAGGTTAGGTGAGGTTAGGTTTGGTTGAGACGGCAGTTCACCCCACGAGTGGCCTCACATAGACCATCTGGTCGATTGTGGTACCGCCTATTTGAACCTTGCAATGTATAGGATACTTTAAAGAAAATTTTCGCGAATTTTAAGAGTTGGTTCAGCAGTGTCCTCGATACACTCTCCAGGGAAATGAAGGTATAAGATCCCAGATGGTTGTCTATATAGATTTCTTATGTAAGATTCCATAATTTATAAGAAACATAAAATTTTTTTAATTAGTTCTTATATTTTTAATTTTTTTTATTAAAAAATTAAAATCTTGAAATTCTACTATTATTTGATTGCAAACATCAAAACGCTAAGAAAAACTGTTTTAACAAATATAGGTAGGCTCTGTATATGTCAGCATATTATATTTATATAGCTATAACTTTAGGTGAATTGGTTTGAAACTTGAGTAAAGCAATAGTTATATCTGAAATATACAATTTGTTCTTCAATAGTGCCATGAATAGCTTTCAAATCCAAGCTTTTAAGCTGACGGTTTTATTACTAAATTAATTTTAAGACAATATTAAAAGCCATAAGATCCATAAAACCCAAAAGAATCTTTTAAAATGTTGAGGCACTTTTGTTGAGCCTTTCAACATCAATAAAAGCGTCAATCTATGCTTATTAAATGGGAAGCTCATCGTCTGCTGCTGAGCTTTTGTATCTTTGTATCATTGTATCTGTATCTTTTGTTGCAATTTACATGCCTTAGCGCTGTGGACAACTGCGGCAAATTGTGCGTGTATCCAATGGAGCTGACACAGGAAGCAGCTGCTCGAAATTCCTGGAAATGCGCATTGCAGCGTTTATTTTTCGGACAGTCAAAAGAAACAACAACAACAATGTGAAGTGCTGCCTGTTGCATGTGTGTGTGTGTGTGTGTGTGTATTTTGTGTGTGTTTACAAGACGCCGCCAATGTAGTAAATATAATTTAATAAATTTAAATGAGACAAACGAAAGACAGGCAGCAACAACAATGATGACAAGCGCAAGAACAACAACCGCAAGAACAACAGCAACAACAACCGCAACAACAACAACAACAACAAGAACAACAGCAGCCACATCATTAGAAGCCGCTGCCAAAACTGTGCTCTGCCACAGCTCCTGGGGTCAATAGTATCCATGGAATTCAATGCTTTTGCATTTGGCCAAGAGCTGAGGCCAAGTCACAAGAAGTTGCTGTTGCTGTTGCTGTTGCTGTTGCTGTTGCCGTCCGCTGATCTCTTCTCTTTCTCTCTCTCTCCACCCAAATGCTCTCATGGGCACACAAGGAAGCGCATTTTTAAATGCCAAAACAAATGGAAAAATTAAAGCCAACGAACGAAGTTGCAACGGCAGCAGCCAACATAAACGTAAACCTGCCCCGGGTAGACGGGGCAGCCTCTTGCCAGCCTGTAAAATGCATCTAAGCTGCTTTGCTTTTTTGCCAACTTTTACCAACTGGTTTCTGGCATTGCATTGCCACACCAGCACACACACACACACACAACAACACACACACCCCACTCCGCGGCGTTTCCCAGATTTTCAGTTCCACGGCAGCCGCAACACTTTTATTATATGCCTTCATCTAATAAGCCAACCGAGGCGAAGGCAACGAGAGGATCGAGGTAGTTGCTGCTGCTGCTGCTGCTGCTGGTCTGTCTATTGAGCTATCCGTGTCCAATTGCAAAGCCCAGATACATACACATGTTGTTAGTCGCATTGGTCGTCCGCTGGGTTCATTGGTTCTGCTCGTATCGAGTGCGATGATCACCAAACATGATCATTCAACTTTGCTTTTTAACGCCAAATAAAATAAATCAAATTCCACTGCGGTCGTCGACTACAGAAGATGCTCCGTAGGCCCAGGAAATGCCAGACACCTTCACACACACACAAGCACACACACATACACATCCTGAGCTGGAGCATAAAATGCATCTATTAGCTGCAAATGCCCCACAGTGCACAGCCCAGCCACACCAACTGGTATCTGCATCTGTCTCCTGGCCCGCAACGAGGCCCGCAACGGTTAAGGCTCGCAATTATTTTTGGCACTTGGCTTGGCCATTTGACCTGCCACAACTTACACCCAGTTGGAGCCCATAGTTGCAACTTGCAACCCAACTTAAGCTGCGCCTAAGTGACGATCGATGTCGTTTGTCCTAGGCCATAATAAACTTGAAGAATGCTGGAAAATGAGTGAAACAACTGCGTAAGAAGAAAACAAAATAAAATCAGAATCAAAATCCGAAACCGAATCCGTATCCGAAACCGAAACTTAAACCAAACCAAGCCGATACCGAACCGAACCCAATGCCCCGAACTGAGGAGCGCAGCATGTTAAGCCAGAGATTAAATTCAAATAAATCGACATGGTCGCCTGGAAATGAAAACATTCACAGAATACACGACAACAACAACAACGATAACAACAACAACGACAACATCGACAACGCCACGGTGAGCACAACAACAACGAAAATAAAGAATTATGTAGATTCCTTTTAGTTAAACGTGGCTATTAAACTTTATGATACCCTTTATAAGGCATATTTGTGGCTTAGCAAATTAGGGTAAAAGGGAGCAGAAAAACAATTGGGGCATTTATCGAGAGTAGGGATGGTTTTTATGCGAGATTGTTTCACTATCGATACTATCGATATTAATTAAAAATCATACATGTTGCTGATAATACAATGAATATGAATATAAATATAGTTTTTAATCTACATTTGATCATTCAATGTTTCTAAATAGTGTAATAACGAGACTATCGATATGCATAAGACCAGGCAATATCTTTAAGTGATTAACTGACTTTTCAATGTCTAGATTTGTAGCCATAAAGTATCTTCATTTTGTCGTTGCATAAATGATTGTATTAGTTTATAAATACAAACACTGCTGTAAACATTTTGTAAGCTTACTTTAGGCTGTTCACGCATTTTATCGATACTATCGATAGTAATTATTTAGTAGTCCCGATGACTGCAGCCAAGACGAAATCTAAGCAAACAGCGAAGTGACGGATTAAGGGACGCTTTTGATACCTGTCTGCACCAAAATAAAGTCTTAAATTTTAAACCCAAACTATCGATAGTATCAATAGGGAAACAAACAATGACTGGCCAGCTCTAAGCTAACTATGACTACTGAAGTGCGCACACCAATAGACTTCTACTACCCTAACAATCATCATTGGGAGTCAACGCCGAAAGGCAGGAAGGATGGCGAGTCAACCTTAAAGCTGGTTGGGATTTGCGTGGAGACCGAGCTCAAAAAAAAGGTAGGAGAACAGATCGCAGCGGTCGCAGGGTGCAGCCAATTTGCGAATATTTTCATTTCAATTGCGCGCTGCGGCCGGCTTCCAGGATGAGCCTGGCTGCCTGGCTGCCTGGTTGTCATGTGTCTGGGTCTCGGTCTGGGTCTGAGTCCACATCTGCGTCTGCGTCTACGCCTCGGCCATTGACACAGGTCACATACGCTGAGGCAAGGCCAGTCAGAAGCCACCGTTCGTTCAGCTCTGGCCAAGCCTGAAGTGGCTCAGCTCGAGGAGCTGCACCGCTGCACCGCTGATCCGCAGATCCACAGACAAAACGTCACTTGGTTGCATGATCTATGCCAAAGTTTTGCCGCTCACCTGTGCTGGGCTCTGTGGCTGTGTGTTAGGGCCTGTGCCCGGCCTGATCCACAGGCTGGGGCCATGGATCAAGGCAAGGCTATCATTAGTGGTTGCCCGAGGCGCAGAGTACTCTGTTGCTGTCGCTCTGGCACCGTACCGGCCCGCCCCGTCCCGGCAGTGGGTTTTGTTTTTATATGCATCATCGCCTTTTGTTTGCGAAAAACTTTCTTAAATTCTTTAGCTGTTGCCGCAGCCGCTGACGTCGCGCCGACTGCGCTGCCGGCGCGGACTAGTTTCGTATCTGCGAAGTTGAAATAAAAATTATTTACGATCGTTTTGTCAGCAGCGGCGGCCAGAACTGGCCGCAGACAGAGACAGAGGCAAAGTTGGCGAACGAGAGGCAGCAGGAGCAGGAGAGAGGCACTGTGGAGTGTCCAGTGGCCTGGCCACCTTCAACACAACTGTCGTTCATCTCTCCAGCTACCGCCCCGCCTTGCCACTTTGCCGCACTTGTTGTTGCTGTTCTCAACTTTGTTGTGTTTCACGCTCATCAAACAACCAGCGACAACTGTTGCATCTACCTCGGCTGTCTCTGGCTGGAGATGGACGCGTTTTTGCAACACGACACGAGGAACAACACTGCAAAGTTTGATCAACACGACATGACATGACTCGACTTGCCTCGACTTGCCCAATCCAAATAACCTTTTTCGCTTTGTTGTATGTTCAACTGAATATAACATCACTTTAATATACTTAGAACCAAAATATGATACTGAAAAGTATTCTTTTTACCACAAGATACTATAAAATATCGATAAATTGATTTTTAATTTCAAGGTATTTGTAAAGTTTCGTTTTCGTGTATTGTTGAATGCAGCATTGCTTTGAAATATTGGAACCAAAAGCGAATACAGAAAAATACTCCATACACTAAAAAAAAATCCATAAAAATATCGATATATTTATTTATCTATTATCTCTAAAAAGAAAAGAAAAACAGTTAAAATGTGTATCATTTTATTTCTTATTCCGAATTAGACTTTGAACTATGCGTATTATTGAATATAGTACTGTTTTGAAAAAGTGGAACCCAAAACGGTTTCAGAAAAATACTAAAAACTGTGTAATACCATAGAAAATATTATAAAATAAAAGTAAGTCTTTGTAAAATAGAGATGAAGGCCTGGCTGCGCTTTTCTTATAACTAATTAGAATATATATATATATTTTTAAATGTATTATAGTTAATTTTAACAAATAAATAATTAATACTTGAAAATATCGATCACATTCATTTCATTTTTTGTATTTAATTGAAGATGACTTATTGTTATATACTTTATGCACTACAAGAAACTATAAAAAAGCGATCAATTTATCTTCTAGCCTTTGATTTGGTATCTTGTTGATCAGTTATTATAAAATCAACACGTCGTGTCTCTTCGTGTCACTTCGTGTCACGACATGAAACGCGCTAGGCTTCCAACTCTGCGCTGGCTCCTCGCGTCCCCCTTTTGCCTCGGGCCAGGCCCGGCCCGGTCAGGTCCCTGGCTCTGGTCTGGTTCGCTTTGCTCACCATCAGCTTGCGTGCCGCTCGGTTAATCGGCTATGAACAGTTATCGGACTGGTTTTATTGGGTAGCATTTGTTATGTGTAGCGGCTGCCTCGGTGACTCTGGCTCTGGCTCTGACTCTGACGCTGACTGTGGCTCTGTGCCTCTGGATGTGGATGTGGTTGTGGTTGCGGCTGTGGTTCTGCGGTTCTGCGGTTCGCTCGGCGGGGCTATTTATATTGGAATTAGTGCGCTTTGAGCCGATAAGCGTTGTGCGTTTTATAAGCGTGTTCACTTGGAAATTTAGATAGTAGCTGTGAACAGCAATGGGGCAAGCCGTTTTCAGCGTCAAAATGTATCTCTCTCAATGGGTTTTGTGCATTGCAAATTACTTAATTATCATAAGCATACATTTATATTCCGTATATTGAATATCTAAATACTTGTGGGTATCAAAAGGCAGCACAATCTAGAATCCAGAGGCTAATGATCAGAGTTGCAAGAGTGAATCTTTTAAACAAGCCTAATTCAATAATCTTTTCTTGATTATATATATTTTATAAAATAGTTAAACTATATTTATATTGAGATCAGTCTGCAGACATCAGTTAATACCGATAGCTATTGAACTAAATAAAAACTAAATAAATGCAGTGATAAAATAACTACAACAAGCGATTTTAGGTATTAAAGTTTTTTAGGAATGAAATATGTTAAGGGATCTTTTTTTCCTGTCTTTTCCCAGTATCATCCGTCAATATAAATATAATTTTTACCTTTATAAAAAATGCAATCTCATTGGCAAAATTCAGAAAATAAACAAGGATTAAAAATAAGGCGTTCTAAAATAGATCTGAAGGCATCGACGCTAGCGCTCTTCTCTTATATTTAATAAATTAATTTAATAAATAAAATAAGTTGTACTCCTAATTGTTTCTAGTTGGATAAATCTAACTATCAACTTTTCGTTTTTGTAATTTATTTAATCATTTTCAACATTGGAGCTTCTTTGCTTTGTATTTGAGCCATATTTATGGGCTATTATCCATATACTAAATTTACTGGTTCCAATTCTTGTAGAACAGGTTAACTAAAATGTTGTTGCTGATCATTCTATTTGCATCTATTATAACAATTTTCATAGAAATTCATAGATAATTCAATTGGCTATTAACCTGTCAAAAGTTAATTGAATTGTGTTAGTTTTTAGGTGAGTTATTTGCACGATGCAGGTGTCCTGTAAATGGATTTCAATTTGTCGCTAGTTGTGGTCGGCCTGTTTGTGGCACCAGCGAGAAATATCCACTGGCAAGTGGGGCGAAGCATTCGCCTATGCCACCCAGCAGGTGGCTTAAGCCTGCTAGCCATGGCCAGGACAATGCCAGGCTGAAATGCGACGTTGTCCTTGGCGTTGCATAGAATGTGCGGAGGGCAGGCAGACCGTGTCGGTGCCACAACCTTCCCTACTTGAACATCAGCAAGGACTTTTGGCCGTCTACTCTTGGTATAGTGCGTGTGGTGATTCGGGGCGCGGGGTATTCTTTGTGTGTGTATGCAAAATGTTATTTGGTAGTTCAGCTGGCGGTGCGTTTCGCTATCTACACACACACACACACAGAGACAGTTTGGCTGGCTGGCAGGCTTTGTATTTATGGGTCGAGGCTACTCTATGCCCGTTAGAGGACGAAGGTTGACGCTGAGTAGGTGGAACAGCGAGGTCGTCTCCGGGCTCGGTTCGTTGACAGTGTTCGTGTGTGTGTGTGTGAGTGTGTGTATTTGTTTGTGATTGTCAAACGTGGGACTCTACCAATTAAAAGGGGGCCTGGTTTGCCACTGGCGAAGGTTAGCCCAGCGTCGCCGTTGAAGGTTAATAAATGTGCTTGGGCAATTTAAAAAAGTGTTGCCTACATTTCAGCGCACTCGATTTAATATTTTCCGCCTGCCGTGCCATTTATATACGTATCAATTTAGCATGACGTCACAGTGGCGCTATGACGCAACTGGCTGCCCACACGGTGCCCACACGGTGCCCACACAGACGTCAAACGTTTTCGGTTTGCCTGTAAAAAGGACTAAGTTGGCCATATTTTCTTTTGTTGCTGCTGTTGGAGGCGCCTTTCGATTGGCATTTAGAGCGCCCACACACACACGCGTGCAAATACAAACACACCCACACATAGATTAGGTGCTAGTCTACATGTACATAGCTATATAAATAGATGCTATCCATCCACCTCGCCCCGCCTCGCCACCCCTCCCTGTGCCGTTCTATTTCGTTCTCGTTTTGTCGTTTGTTTCTCGTTCTGTTGCATACTTTGCGGCGCTCGTCTCCAGCAGGCAAAAGGCGCCCTGAAAAGAAATCAATTGAAGCGGGCGCCCCACGTTACCAACCCACCAGCTAAGGTCAAAGGTTGAGCAGCACAATTGTAATGAAATTGACATTTTGCAGTGCAGCGTCGTCGTTGCCATCGAGTCCTTAAATTAATTTACTCACATTTCCTACACACCATTCCTCGTCCTGAACTCCACTAGAATTGTTTGGTGTTAACAAATAAAATATGACAGTGCACCATGGGAAGTTTGACCCGTTTTTCTGGCATTAATTAGAACTTAGACTCGTTATTTTAAGGTCCAGTTTCTTTGTTAACGCTATAATTCACGTTCGAATTTTATTTAATAAAAAATAAGGCGTGGCACTACCCTAAAATCCTTTAATTTAAATATAAAATTTAAGAGTTAAAGAGTTTGATCTATAAATTATCACGTCTCCCAGCTATACATATAATTTCATGAATATCGGATAATTATAACACAAGTTATTCAAATTATTATTGAAACGTGTTTCTTTGTATGTTTATGTTTATTTACAATTTGAATTAAATATGTTATACACGCACATTTGAACAACCACAAAAACAACTTTCTGTCGATTAGATCGAACCGTGTTTATTATCCTATCGACTTGAAATTTGGAGAGTAGATTAAGAGAAACTAAAGTATTGTACATGCTAAATCCCAAAGCTTTATCTTAAAAATTGTTACTGTAAAACGGTTTTTATTGAATTGCGGCGGAACGGGGGGAGATATCTGAAATATGAAACAAACTTGATCTGCGTATGGTATACAGGAACCTACATCCCAAATTTGGTGTCTCTAGCTCTAATAGTTGCTGAGATCGACGCGTTCATACGGACAGACGGTCAGACGGAGAGACAGACGGACATGGCCAAATCGAAATCTCTTTTGATACTGATCAAGAATATAAACATTTCATAGGGTCGGATATGTCTCCTTCTGCCTGTTACCTGTTACATACATTTGCACAGATTTGGTACCCCTTTTTACCCATTTTATGGGTACAGGGAGTAAAAATTAAATCAATAATTTCAAATACATGCATATAGAAAAATATAAATAAAATCAAATTAAATTGTGGGCAAAAAGCCTGGGACTTTGGAAAATCTACACCCACGGGCCGTAAACTGTTGTATGAAACTTGTGAAATCGAATCCCATCTGTCAACACGGACGGGAATATCCCTAACGTGTGAGAGAAGGTTCTTGTTAGATCGGTATCTAAGTTCTTCATACCTTATCAATAAAATCCTAAGGCACGGATGGAAAAATAGTGGTAAGTAGTACTTTTAAAGTTTGAATTAAAGCCTAAAGAGGAGTCAACTTCCATAGTGCAATGTGACGAATTATTAGTTATTATTAGACTAGTGAAAGGCGTGTGCTATATCCTGTTTTTAAACATATATCAGAAACTTTGGCCAAAAAAAGATAATTGATGATTGTGATCATAATCATCCCCATAGTATGGGGGAAAGGGATACTAAAGCGGTGCACATGTATGTAACACTCAGAAGAACGCATCGCCGACCTTATAAAGTATATGCTTTCTTCATCAGCATCAACAACCGAGTCGAACTGGCTGTTTATCCAAAGGAGTGCACATATTTCACGGACTATAAGAGCTAGAGATAGTAAATTTGGGATTTGCGTTTCTGTACACTTTCCCCATTTAGGACGACAATCTTAAAGATTTAGCTCGCATGTTTCTGAAATTATTTAGGATCTAATGTAAACGTATCGGAGCATAAGCAACGAAGTTATTCATGATTTTTAGAAATGCTCTGATTAATGAACTGATTGATGCGTTTGTGTGGAGTCCCGTGTACAGGGTGTCGCGCAATCGGGCATACTCGACTATTGCATTCTTCTTTACTTTGCTAACATAAGAGCATAACAAATTGAGCATTGATAGAGTAAAGATAATATCTTTTAAGCTATGTATAGAAGTTTTATATGTAAATTGAACTAAGAACTTGTTAAAAACAATAATTATTCTACGACAATTCTGACAGCATATTTATCAGAAGTAATGTCAATTTTATAAAGTGTGTGTTTCTGATCATTTTTAAAAATTTCCAATTCCTTGAGTTTTTCCGATATAATCAATATGTTATTAAACCTTAAATGACAACTTGCTCTGGCGCTACCCTCGTTTGTCTTTGGGTTTACGGTTGCTGTCAACACGAGCAGCCTGTCGCCGGCTCCCCTGCCTCTGCCCCTGCCCCCTACACCCCTGCTCCCTTGCCATTGACCCATCCACCTCTTTACGAGAGCAATAAAAGCCACACGCATTCGCTTGCCTCACCTTTGTGCCACCGCTACGCCCCCTGCACCTGTCCCCTGCCGCCATCAGGCCAGTTTTCATGCTGTGCCACGCCCAGATCCACAATGGCAGCCGCCCATTTTCGCCTTTGTTCCCCGACTTGGGTTTCGGTCGTTTAAAGCGCGACACAAATTGCCAACGTTTTTGCATCCTTTGCCATATTTCTTGCTATATATACATACATATGTATATATGTATGTGTGTGTGTGGCGGGGTATGTATTTATATACATGCAGATGTATATGTATGTATACACTCTTGTATGTAGCTATGCATGAAACATAATTACATATTGTGCGCTGTCACTTTTGGTGCTGGCGTCGCGTCGTCGTCGTCGTCGTCCTTGCTGCCACACGGCGCACAATGGCACACACACAGATACACACCAACACCCAACTGAGTGCCCCAACTCACAGTTCCCTCCCTTGGCCCCTTGTGCTGCTGTTTGTCATTTGTTGTGCACACAAACACACATTTTACATACATATTTAGATGAGGGGAGTTTTAATTCCCTTTGCCATTTCCTTAAACATTTTGCTCGCCGTTTTGTTTTTAGTTGTTATTTATGTAATTATTAACATTTTCGCTCCTATGCTGCTCAGTCCCCAGTTTTTGTTGTTTTTGTTGTTGTTTTGGCTGGCATTGTTATTGTGACGTCCTTGCTGTCATTGTTGTTGCTCCTGTCATTCTGTTGCTGTTTTCATTTAAATAATAATTTCATTGCGAACGCCTTCAATGAAGATTTGTGAGGGGTGACCCTCCCCAGGGGCCAAGGGGTGGGGTGTTGAAGCTATAAGGAACTGTTTACCTGCCATCGTTTGCTTGAATTTAAAGTTTTCAACACGGCGTATGCGTAATGTGAGCAGCCCTGTCACTATTATCCTGCTAATTGGAAGGCTGTCAGCATAATAGATCAAAGGGACTCTTAAATGAAATAATAAGTGCAATAAAATACCAGAAAATAATATTCACAATCGCCTGACAATCAAGTTGAGAGTGTATCGCGCATTAATAACAATATGCATTGCAAGGATCAAGTTTCTTCTTGACTGTTATTTAAATGTTACATAGTACTTAACTAATAATTATAATCACTCTGGTAAATTGAAATATCTACACTCTGATGTGTAGCATAGTATAACTGTGAGAAATTCGTGGACATCTCTATTAACAAATTACAAAATTTTCATTTCATTTATTCACAGTGATAATTATTTAAATTTGTGTGTGTCCTAATATAATTATAGCTAGGAGTTCAGGACTTCGCAGCCTTTTCTACCTTAGCATATACATAGATCTTTTAGTCAAAGTTATAACTATTGAAAACATGAAAGGATAGGGAAAAATTGTTTAAAAGCCCATGAAGTGTCATGCTTAAATTAAAAAATTTAATTTGAAAATTATGCATAATATAAATTATGTGGCGCCCAACGTGTGTCGTTTTATTCACTCCCCGTACCCATAAAATGGGTAAAAAGGGGTATTAAATCTATGCAAATGTATGTAACAGGCAGAAGGAGACATCTCCGACCCTATAAAGTATATATATTCTGATCAGCCGATGTGTGCGTCTGTGTGTATGTGTGTGCGTATGTGTAAGTGGACAAAGATGTGATTGGAAGTTTTAGACCTGGGTATAGGGAGTTTCGTAGTCGGGTATACTCGACTAAAGCATTCTTACTGGTTTTGATTTTTAAAAATATTTAAGCAGCATTCGGAGAGATGCAGGGAACACCTGAAGAATCACCCCAATGCTCTAGCCAGACCAATATTGGCTAAAACAACACTGAATAAATGTCCTATAAGAACACGAGCTGCTTAGAATAGGACAACTAAAAGGAGTCCACCCTCAGGACTTACCGCATCGCAACGTCCTCTAATTCAATTTTGCATGATTATACATATGTATACAACATATCAATAAGCCGACTTAGCTTTAATATTATATTAATATACTGTGCATAAATACTTTTATTAAATAATTACAACTTGTTTAAGCTGCCAAAAAGGTAGCCGTATAACAAGTTAAGTAAATATGCAAATTAAAAAAAATAAATGATATACATAAATGTAAGATTAAATATAGGATAGCCAATACCTTATAATGTTTATGTGTGTTTGATTGTAGTTATATGTCAGTAAGTATGTGCTAATACAACGTGTTGAGATCATTTTAGGCAGCTTAATATTGTTTATGCACCGAACAGCAGACCAAGTTCTCCTTAATCGACGTTTACGACTGACGACGAACTACTTCTGATGAAGATCGATTGCGACTATTTTCATACTCTGTTCCCGAAGGGAAAAAGAGTATATTGGCTTTGCAAAATGTCCGTCTGTGCGTCTTTCTGTGAAGTGTCAAGACCCCCCCTTCCACAATTTGGGGAAAACCTGTATATTCCACATTTTTAAGGCTATAGTCACCAAATTTGGCATATAGACTAATGTTAAGATTCCTGACAGATCTGCCACCCCCACCACCTCCTCCGCAAATCGGCATATGATATCCCCAAAACACGTTTTGCACAGTGGTATATCTCCTACAGCTTCATACAGCTAGAGTCACAAAATTCGGCATACAGACTAATGTTGACTTCTTGGACAAATGTGCACCAAAAAATGTTTGACTCCTCCATCCTCTCCCCCGCAACTGAGCAAAATCTACATCTCCCACACCTGTAGAGGCATCAAATTTGACATACTCCTAATAAGCAAATTATACCGGACTGGGAACAGACTGTTCTGCTATCGGATACGTCCGACTGCAACGTTCTTACTTGTTAAATGCTGATATCGATACTTCTGCTTATATCGACTTCCACCACCGAACCGATACCCAATATCGCCGCCCTATCTCATACATTCGTTTACATAAATATTTAAATCAAAATATAAATATAAAATAAATATAATAAAATCTAAATAGAACAAGTAAGAATGCTAAAGTCGAGTATACCCGACTACGAAACTCCCTATACCCAGGTCTAAAACATTCAATCACATCTACGTCCACTTAGACATACACACACACATACACAAAGACGCACGCACACAGGCGGCAAAAGCGACAGCGCAAGCGAGGCATTTTAATTGGTGGCTGTGCTTCTTCTTCCCCCTCTCGCTGCATTTCTGAATCTTCTTTCGTGAATAATTTCCGTGTTTATTATCCGATCGACTTGAAATTTGGACAGTAGATTGAGAGAGACTAAAGTATTGTACATGCCAAATCTTAAAGCTATATCTTGAATATTGTTACTGTAAAACGGTTTTAATCGATTTGCGGAGGAACGGGGGGAGATATCTGAAATATGAAACAAACTTGATCTGCGTATGGTATACAGGAACCTACATTCCAAATTTGGTGTCTCTAGCTCTTGTAGTTGCTGAGATCGACGCGTTCATACGGACAGACGGACAGACAGACGGACGGACAGACGGACAGACGGACAGACAGACGGACATGGCCAAATCGAAATCTCTTTTGATACTGATCAAGAATATATATACTTTATAGGGTCGGAGATGTCTCCTTCTACCTGTTACATACATTTGCACAGATTTAGTACCCCCTTTTTACCCATTTTATGGGTACAGGGAGTAAAAATAATTGGTTGCGTTATGGGTTTTATATAAAAGTGGTTAAATAAATAAATAAATTAATATAATAAATTTAATAATTGAATAATAAGTATTCAGGTTGAAGTGTAGCTTTAACAATTATATACTTACACAAATACTCACACACATATACACAGCACAAACATAAATATGTATGTCTGTATATATGTACATCCTTGGCATGGCATGCAAAATCTGCTCAACTAATGAATTCAAGCGTATTAATTATTACGCATACGCCACATTGTGCGAAGGACGTCGAGCACAGTCAACCCACCAACGGCACTCGTCCCACACACACACACACACACACACACACGCACACACCCCTTCGCCCTGCTGTGTCGTATAAACGCCACCCCCGCCACCCGCTCAAAGGCGCAAATTGTGCCAGGCGTTCGTACGGTCGTCCTCGTTGTCGTCGTTTTTGCTGGTGATGCTTCCTGTGCTGCCGTTTAGAGGCTGCCAAAAAACATTTATACAATTTTGCACGGAAACACACACACATACAAGCATACAACACACACACACACACACACACACTCACATATACGCAGCGCATAAAAGTTTAAGCAGCGCAGCAAAAATGCCAAAAAGTTTCCACAGCATTCAACACACAAAATGGCACAAAAAGCGAACAGCAACTGCAAAAAAATGCCAAGAAAAATCTATGAAAATGAAAATTAAAGCAAAAAAGACAATGCAAATCTGACACGAGCGCGGGGGTGGGTGGAAAGGCGGGCCAAGGAGTGGGGTAGCAGAGGAAAAAGCATGTTGCTGTAGCATGTCTAATGCAAAAAGGGTAGAATAACTTTTTGCCTTCGCAAAGAACATATTTTCGACGAAAATTTTGTTTTAATGGTTGCAATAAATTGTAAAACTTAAAGTTAAGCCCGATAAGGATCGAAAAACTATTACCATTTCAAAGAATTTGTTAAGCAACTGTATTTAAGTGGTTTCTATAATTAAGAAGATATTAAAATGTGACATTTGAAGTTGCTGCTAAGATATATCCTTGAGCAAATCTTTTAACAGATAGAATAAGTTTCAATAACTTGACTGATAATCTGGAAAATATTCTGATTTACATTTGAAATACTGAATTCAATTTATTAAATAAAAGTGTTCTTCAGAATTTTCAACTTTTTCTGATACTTTTGGAGCCAATACTACAAATAATACAAAATAATAATGCAAACAGATTTATTTTTTTGAAAGAAAAATAAAACTTAAGATATTAAAGAAACAAGTTTTATTTTAAAGCAAAATATAAAACAAAAAAAAGTCAATCATTATTTTTCGTCGAAACATAAAACTCAAGAAATAATTTATATTTCTGCGCGAAAATATATATTCATAAGATAAAATAAATTTTGAAAGAAATAAAAAGAAAGCAATAAATAAAAGGTGAGTATTTAATTAGATATAAATAATATAAAATTCTCGTTTATAAATTAATAAATAATGCTAATTTTAGTTATGGAAATTGAGAACATTGAGGTTTCTATAAGTTGATGTATTTTATCCCAGATTTTATCCTAACTTTGGTATTGTATTGTTAAATTGCTAGAATATTTTAGCATTAACTGAGTTGAAAATCTGCTTACCTTACGATAAAGCTGTTTAAAATACATTTAGTTAGCTAGATCCTAAGTTTCAGTTATATTCGATAAATATATTAACCAAAGAATTATCGATTCTTGTCAGTATAATCATCTAAAATGTTATAAGAACTGATAACCCTCCACTTTAGTTTAGCGATCGCTAAGAATTTGCCTTTTCCCTCGTTTTCCAACACTGCAAATCTAGTGATGGACAAATATCTAGTGCTGGAAGAGCAGTCTCAGAGCTAAGGAACTATCGGACAACATTTTTATATCGAATCTTGATTTAGTATTATATCTTTTGATGACTGAGCTTGCTCTGGTAATTATGAACTATTATCACGAAACTCCTTGTTTGTTTATACCATTTGCAGGGTATTTACACTTCGTTAAGTTGGCTTCTTTGTTTTATTTTTTATAGGTAGCAAAAGTTGCCTCACGGGTTTTAAGTTTGAGTTGGGTGAATTGGGGTTCCTTTTTTTTTGGGAGGGGCTCTGCTCCTCTTGGTGACATATAAGCGATGCTGTGTATAAGTAAGTGTGTTGTCTCAATGCTGCTGCTGCTGCTGTTGTTGTTGTTTTGCCTGCCACATGGCACAATGGAGCTTTTGTAGCTGTTGTTTTTGTTGTTGTTGGGGCTGCCGTTTCGGTTTCTGTTGCTGAGGCTGGGGCTGCTCCTACGTTATCATTCAGCGTGCAAGCTGTTTGCTCATTGTCTATTTATGCAAACACACATACACACACACGCACATATGTAAGTGAGAAAGGAGATAGAGAGATACATATATATATAGAGAGGAAGCGAGAGAGAAAGACAGAGAAAGATATGAGCACGTAAGCCAACGCATGTAGGGCCAACCCAAAATGGGCTTTTCGAGAGGACTGGGAGGCTGTGGCCTCCTGGCACAATGCACGTGTGTTAAACAGACAGTTACAATTTGTATATCAACTGCGTTACAGCACACACACACACATATACACACAGTCATATACATATAAGTAAGTGTGTAAGTGAGTATCCTTCGCAGTGCCCGAAAAGTGTCGGAGGTTGTTCGCCATACACATATGTAAATGTTGATCTGCCCCACTGTGTGTCTGTCTGTGTGTGTGCCTGCCTGTGTGTGTAATGGTAAAACAGACATTGACAGTGGATACGCTGCGTTGCCACGCCCACAGTGAAACAACAGCAACAACGCCCAGCAAACATTTGCATGGCAAACGCATACAACTTTGAGCGGGGGCTGAAGAATCTTCTGGTTGAGAATTTCGATGATGCCTTCATTTGTTATGTGTATTAACCTAATAAAAAAGTATCATTGTTTGTGCATATAGAAGACTTATGCAACATGTAGTCTAAAATAAATATAATATTTAATTTTCATTTGGTCAAACTGTTGGCCCGAATGTCCTTGTATACGCAGAAAGCTTGCACACATGTATTTAGGATTGCGTTAATGGCAATCCACAGCAACATACCTCTGCGGGGTTGTCGTGGCAGGCGGGGCGGGGGCAGGTCAGATTTTATTGGCATCATGACCCGCAAATCGCACACTAAATCCGCATACAAAACTCACAAAAGCCTTGCGGCATCCCAAACAGTCTGGGGCCCAATATGTAGCCACCCTATATATGTCCTCTGCATGTCCTGTGTGTCCTCTGTGCGTGTGTGCTTGTGTGTGAGAGGATATGCTGCCCCTTGTTGATCGCTTGACGTTTCCCATTTGGCCCCGTCTGCTGTTTGCATGCACTCGACTTCTGTGCGCCTGGCATTTTGTAAGCAAATTTTTCAGCTTTTCACCCTATACAGAGACAATATTTGTATGTGTGTGTGTTGTGTGCATGTGTATAGCAAATGTTGTTGAGTGTGTGTTGTTGTTTGCCAACACTTTGCTGTTGACTCTTTGCTTGTTGGAGTCAAATTCCCATCGAAATTAAGTTTCTGCTTTCTGTTTGCTTTATTTTTTACTGCTACTAAATAGTTTCATAATTTCTTTTATAAATATTTTCAATTCTTTCACTTTACTTCATATATTATCAAAATAAATTCCTGATATTCCAAAACTTTTATAATAATTACTTTGTTAAACCTTAAGATTCTTTAGATAATCCCTTAGCAAACAGCTAACATTGAGCTACAAATATGTGCTAGTTTTTCAGAGTATCTTAAAGTAGAAATGCTTGTTTGAGAACCTTACCATTTTAATATAGAATTGCCTAGAAGAAGAAGCAGGCTGTTGAGGAAGTTCTCCTACAGTTCGACCATATATCCCATAGGAATTCAGAATCCAAGGCGAATCCATGCTGCAAATCAGAAGGAGGTTCAATAGATCTTATAGGCTACAGTTCTCGGATAAGCATTATAATAATATGGAATTCTTGTAGATACAACAGAATTTTTCGATATTTAAGTTTAGGAAATTACAGGGTATCTCTTTCTCGTTCACAGCTAAGCGCTGCATTCATAATTGAAAAATACATTTCTTAGCTTCTGCTTATCTTTGACAAATTTACATTTCATTTGGAACTTGTGCAAGTAAACATGATAGATTATATTTATTTGTATTATTATAAGGATGAAAAAAGGATGGGATTCACATTCTGATTCCTTCCATTTAATTGTTGAAGAATTTCTCAAATAACAATATTAATTTCTGAAATTTTCTAGGCTTTCAATTCAAATCTATTGCTGGATTTTTGGTATAATTTAGTCGAGATATTCATAAGTGTGCATTATGAAGCAAGCACACACACACACGCACACCCGCACACTCGCACATCTATACCTATACACAGGCCATGGGGACGACAGGTGCTCAGCTCATTTGCTCGCCCCTCACCGCATTCCACCCCGCTCAACCACTGCTCCCCATTGCGCCACTTAGCATTTAAGTGGGCGGCATTGTGGGCGCTTATGCTTATGCTCTCTCTCACACTCTCTAGCTCTCTCTCTCTTTCTCTCGCTGCTCCTGCCACCTACTATTTCCTCTTCCCTTCTCTCCATGCCTTTTGCTAAGACATTTTGGTAAATCTTCTTTAACAAGCGCAGCCAAAAGCAACAACAACACGCAGCAAGCGCATAAAATGCTATGAAAAGCAAACGAAGCCGCCAGCACACACACACACACACACACACAGCGGGACTGACAAACTCAAACATAAGTCGCAAACACACACACACACACATATAGCTACATACAGATAGACAGGCAAGCAGCTAAAGCCGCAGGAGCGGCAAGGACGTTGTGTTATAAATTTTATGAGCTTGCCAGCAGCAGCTCTACATATATATATGTATGTGTGTGTGTGTGTGTGTGTAACTGTTGGTGTTTGTGTGTGTTGGCTCATAAAAATAAGTTGCACTCGTGCCACGCTTTCCTCGCATTTCGTACGCCTCCCCTTTCCACACCCCACGCCACACCGCATCTCCTAGTGCCACTCGCTATAAAAAACTTTGCTTGGGTGTTGGCATTTGTTAGCTGTGTGTGCGTGTGTGTGTGTTTGTGTGTGTGTCTCTTGGCAGTCAGTCAGTCAGCCATTGTTGTTGTATTTCCCTCCTCCCCCTCCACTACTGCGCCCGCTTGTCGCTGCCTCTGACTGGCAGGCGGAAACATAACCAGAAGGATAACGCTATAATGCCCCAGTGGTACAATACATACAAAAACATTTCTCGACTATGTCTACTGTCTCCCTCTACCGCTGGCATCGCCTCTGCTGCCCTGCCGCCCTGCCGCCCTGCGACCCCTCTCTGTCTCCTACTCTATGTATATATCTGCTCTCCTCCCCCTTTGTTGGCCACTCCAATGTTGCCTTTTTCAATTGTTGTTGCTGGCGCTTCTCCACACAGCTTTGGCTTTGGCTTCTCTTACCAGTTTGTTATACATTTTCTCGTCTTTTTTTGTGTTTTTTCAAGTGAGATTCGTTTTTTTATTCCCTCCTGTTAGTGTGCATGTGTGTGTGTGCGTATATGACAGTTGTAGGTATGTTAGTTATAGGAAAATGTGGTCAACATTCTGTGGCCAGTTCTTCAGATTAGCCGCTTAAAGCTAAGGTGATTACATCTGGTTCTTTGTAGGAATTATTAAGCTAAGATCACAATTAAAATTAATCACATAAATATCGGTATTAAAATAATAGAGGTGCTCCCGCTGTCTTGGTGTGTAAATTAAATGCCAAAACTAATTCGGAAAGGAAGAAAAAATATTTCAAAATCATAATGATTAATTTGAAAATGTGTATTGCTTTCACATTGTTAAATAAATAGATAAAATAATAGTTAGATTAAACAAATCGGAAGTTTTAAAAGACAAGAAATTATAATAATATAAGGAGTTATAGTACCTTAGTAATTTAAATTAAAATAAAATTAATTAAATAATTAATTATTGATATGGCTAGAAGTTATAACATTTTATGGAGTTATAGTACTTTCAAAGACAAATTTAAGTGATTTGAATTAAAATAAAATAATTTAAATAATAATACATGTAATCAAAGCATTGATATGGCTAGAAATTATAATAATCTATGGAGTTATACCTTAGCTTGCCGCAAACTTCATGGGTAAGTAATCCCTTAATGTTCTGGTCTTCTCAGAAGGGAGCCATGCCGCGACTATCGTAGATCCGATATTTTAAAAATATTCGACAACACTATACGCTATGGCTTTAGTAAATGTTCCTATGTAATATTCTACAGTTAATTAAATTAACATAAAATGAATTAAATAGGAATAAATTAAGTATTTTATGGGTTCTTATTGATATGGTTAGAAATTATACTATTTTATAGAGTTATAAGTAGTACTTTTAAAGACAAATTTAAGGGATTTGGATTAAAATAATAATACATTTAATTAAAGCATTGTTATGACTAGAAAGGATAACAATATATTAAAATTATTTAAAAGATTGAAATACAAATTCATTTAGAAGTTTTCATAATGCATAAGTAAATAAAAAATTCATTAAACACATAAAGATTAAGTGGTGATTTCTTATTTATTGAAATAAGCAAAAAATAAAGAAATATATTTGTTTCTTATAGCTCAACCTAACCCTACGCTATTAGGTTTGTTGATAATATATCAAAATATGAATATATATTGATATTTATTATAAAAACTGATGTATTTTTATCGTGATATTTGTTTTGCCCAAATATCGAGTATGCGATTCGGAAAATAGTGAGCTGAAGTTATACCCCAGCTTGCCGCAAACTACATGGGAAAGTAATCCTTTCATGTTCTGGTCTTCTCAGAAGGGAGCCATGCCGCGACTATCGTAGATCCGATATTTAAAAATATTCGATAACACTTTACGCTATGGCTTTAGTAAATGTTCCTATGTAATATAATATAATAATATAATAAATTCATTTTGCAGTAGTTAGTGATATAAACAAGTACTTAAGTGATAAACAAATGTGTTCTTTTAATCTGCTGACGGAATATTGCCGAAATATTGAATAAGTATAATGGATCCACCTATTATCTATAACCGTTCTGGATTATAAATTGTATTTAAGCCTGCAATCACTGTTTTAGTTGTTAACCTTACTTGAACTTAGAGCATTCGCAAGTCGCCTAATTTGAATCAGCTTTCAACAATACTTTTTTCTTTATCAACTTTGTATTTTTGTTGATGTTCATTGCTGCTGTTGCCTGTCTGTCGCCTCTGTCCGCCTGTTTGCGTGCGGGCGTGTTTGTTGCTCTTGTTTTTTGCTCGTCTTGTTTATTTTTATATAGTACATACATATTTATTTTTTTGCGTGTGTTCCGCCCGGATTTCATATAATTTTGTTGCTTCATTCATTGTTGGTTGCATGTTGGTTAAATGTGGGGCTCTCGAGAGAGTTGCGAGTGGAGCAGCGAGCAATTTCATGGGATCGGGCGCGTTAAATGTCTCTCTCTCTCCGCTCTCCCGCTCTCCCGCTCTCCGCTCGCACTCGCCCTTTTGGGTTGCTCCCTCTGGCTGCCCATAAAAGTATGCTACAAAAATCAGCGAAACCCATGAAACACGCACACAGCCAAATAGAAAAGTAAACTTGCCTTGCATTTCATGCAACTGCCTGGCCCGGGCCACGCCCACACACTATTTACGGTCGCCGCTGCCCCCTGCCCCTCTCGCTGCCCTACACTGCCTGCAACTGCTGCAGGATTTGATGGCGAAAATGATTTCAGTTTCAGTTTTTTTTTGCTCTTACGCTTTTTACGATGACGCTGCCATTTCGTTCGCTTTGTTTTTCTGCTAAGGAGGAGATGGACAGGGGTTGGGGTTGGAGCAGCAGGGACGGGGACGGTGACGGGGACCGGGCACAGTGACAGCGACAACGCGTACGTAACGTGCGCGAAAATGAAATAAACTTTATATGGTAGTTACTGGCACTGTTGGGGAGCAGGGGCAAGGAGGCTGCCAGCGTAGGGAGCAGCAGGGGGGAGGCGTGGGCGTTAACAAACCGCGTCCCCGGCGACGGAGGCCAAGTTGAACAGGCGAGAAGCGCGTATAGCAAGTGGCAATTTTACGCGCCAAGCGAAGTTTGCTGAACGCCCAGCGGGTGGGGCGCAGCAGGATGTGGAGCTGGGCAGGCCAGGGGTTGCAGGGGAGGCAGCTGAGCGTGTTATATGCTGGAGCAGGGCTACCGAGGAGCTGCAGGAGCTGTGGCGTCGTCTGTGCGCCCAAAAAACACATTTCGTATTCAGTGCTCGTAAAGTAGACGCAGAAACAGAAGCCGAACGGGAGGGAGCAGGCGGGCGGGCGGGCTGTCAGTCCAGAGAGGGGGTGGCAGAGTCTATGGCGGGTGAGGGGGCGGTGCCAGCAGTTTCTGCCAAGCTGATGTTTTATGCTGTGGGTTTTTCAAAATCTTGCGTTGATGTCGTTGCGTGTGGGCGCAGCTTTTTATTGTTGTTGCTACAGTTGTTGTAGTAGTTGTTGTTGTTGAGGTTGTTGTTGCTGCTGCTGTTGTTGTTGTTGTTGGGCAGCTTCCACCTGGAGAGCACATAAAACGGCAGCCGAGGCACAAAACGGCATCGCCGCCTGGAATAGCGAAATGTTCAAATTGCAGCTGTAAAATTTTCCCAGCGCCATAAATGAAAAATGAAACTTGTCTATGCTCGGGCGACTTCTGAAGTGCACCCAGCGTCGAAGGCCATAAAACGCTTGGGAAATTTAAGTACAGGCTAAAACTGGGCTACAGCCAACGGCGCTTAAGGGGCCGTAAGCGCAAAGGATAATGATGGAATATTATATTATCGGAAACTTTCAAGCTTCTCGCACTTCGCTGCAAAGATGATCAAAAACTGACAATTTTAGTCGAGAGTGAAGAGAATTGACAAAAAGCAGTAAGTACATAAAGGATAACTGACATTGTCTATTGATCTATGATCTTTCAACACTTATCATTTGTAATATAGCTTTTTCGTTATAATTAACAATAATACCAAAGAATTTAAAAGACTAGTCACATATATAAATTTGTTTTTTAACTTTTTGTAATTAATGTAAGAAAGCTTGGTCATTATTTGTTTTTGTTTTATTTTTATGCAGTTTTTATAGGAATAATTTAAAAAAAACATTGAAAAACACAATAAATACTATTCAAAAACAATAATGGTAAGGACAGCAGAAATATTTGAAATAAAAAAAAAATCATAGGAAAATAGACTTTTTTAAAAATAAATGTCTTAAAGAAAGGACATGATCCGCTGCAATATTTAAAATTATATTTAGAAGGTGCTTTAAGCTAAAGCAATCAATTAAGAAATGAACTCAGCTTAAATGCAAAAATTTATAAAGGAAAGTAAATTGAAGAAAAAACCTAGACGCATGAAAATTGTTTCATTTTTAACAAAGTTTGTTTATTTTTATTTATTATAATACATATTAATTTAAAATTAAAATTATAAGGTAATTGGGAATTAACTAATCAATTGCATTCAGCTTAGCAGTGTGGGAAAGGTATAAACTATAAGAGTTGGAAATAAAGGAAAAATCCCGAAATTACCAAAATTATAAATGCCAAAACTACAAGATATATATAGATAAATATATATATAAATATAAGCTGCTACAATAAACGCCTTGTAGTCGATATATTCCATCGAATTTTAGTATAACGATCCGCTACGCTCAACTCCGCTCTCTGTTTAACTATTTTCTACCTACATAAGACTTTATAGCACAAAAAATGATATTCTGAACTGCGACCTCAATAGAATCCTTACAAACAAAACAAAAATCAAGCGAATTCGTTTATCTTAAGGTCCTTAAATGGTTCCACGCTGTTTTTACCAACACCTATTTATCTTAATATACAAAATCGTTCGTGCGGTGTTTGTTAGTCTAAAACTGGAGAACCGCTGGATCAAATCACGCCATAGTTGGAACCTATGTTAAATTGGTGGCGAGGATAGTGCTTCTGAAGTTTGTACCCGGTAGGTGGCGCTGCGGAGGTGCAAAACTCTTTTTTGTATGTGTTCGGGCAGAACCCTCATAGTTAATTTCTTACATTTATTTCTTAACATTCACATTATATTTATAATTGATCATGCTTGAAACATTTGCTTATTATGCCCATAGTGCTGTTCAGTTCATCTGCATCTACAAATCATGTTAATTTTCTCTCTTTTACTAATGCGCTCTAAGAATCCACACTGAAGTGGAACCCTTTTTGTACATTAATTCTAAGCAACGAAAACTGAAAACTAATGGGAAATAAAGCTGCAACAAAATCAGTGGAGTTGTCGCGAAATCCAAATCAATTATTACTACTTTGTTTCCAACCCAACACTATATATGTTTGGATATGAGTAAATTTGTTATTCCCGGTGGTGTAGAAGGCAATCTTCTTTATTGTATTGTTGACCATTCAATAGCAGAATTTCATTTTCATTTCATTTATTCACAATGAAATAACTATGTGTTTTTGTGTGTGTCCTAATATTAATTACAATAAGGAAATTATATCAAATAATGGAAAGTGGAAGTTTTTACTCCCTGCACCCATAAAATGGGTAAAAAGGGGGTACTAAATCTGTGGAAATGTATGTAACAGGCAGAAGGAGACATCTCCGACCCTATAAAGTATATACATATATTCTTGATCAGTATCAAAAGAGATTTCGATTTGGCCATGTCTGTCTGTCCGTATGTATGAAAGCAAGGATCTCAGCAACTAGAAGAGCTAGAGACACCAAATTTGGAATGTAGGTTCGTGTATAGCGGGAGCAGGTCAAGTTTAGATTTGAGATATCTCCCTCCGTTCCCCCGCAGTTCGATAAAAACTGTTTTACAGTAACAATTTTCAAGATATAGATTTAGGATTTGGCATGTATAGTACTTTGGCCACTCTTAATCAATTGCCCAAATTTCAAGGCGATCGAATAGTAAACACGGCAGTTATTCACGAAAGAAGATTCAGTGCTTCAACGCGGGGGGAAGAAGAAGCACATCCACAACTTAAAATGCCTCGCTTGCGCTGGGTATGTGTGTGTATGTTTAAGTGTACGTAGATGCGATCGGAAATTTTTGACCTGGGTACAGGGAGTTTAGTAGACGGGCATACTCGACTATAGCATTCTTACTTGTTTTAATTTGTATTTCACAGCAATTCATGTTCGTGTGCGTGACTGACTGATTTGTGACCAATCAGCATCCTTATCAGTGACCTTATTGTTAGAAATTTATGTCCAAACTTGTCCGTATATGAGTAGTAGTCGGCTAGATTCGAACCCGAGTGCTCCCGTCTGTAAGGCGGATGCCTTAACCTCTGACCCACTTGCTGTCCGATCCCGGCTTGAACTAATTAATGTCATTAACAGATCTATTTGAAATTCTAAGTCCACACCAAAGCTTAATGCCTTTATCTAAGTTTCTAACCCTTACAGTTCTATTTTATTATTATTAGAACCACTTGTATTGAACTTTTATCACTTTTGTAAAAGCTTCGCTTTTTCATCCAAGTGTAAGTTAGGTACTAGCTGATCAATGCAGATCAGTCAGTTGGTTTTTGTTTCAATATGAGGTTGATACAATGAAGTTAGTTTGTCATCATGAATGGGCGTGCCGTCCCTTATTGATAGAATTAAACTTGAAAAATGTACTCCCACACGTCACTACGGTTGGGAAAAGGGTTTAAGGTCAAATGTATTTGGAAAAGTATTTGCTGGATATGTTTCTATTGTAAGTTCTTCATACCCTATACTAGAAGTCATAAGGAAGGAGAAAAGAGTAGTGAGCTATTTTTGTTTATTTCTTACTTTCTCATCCATGCAAGCACAATGTGCCACAGCGAAGCCTGGCAGAGTACAGGTAGTAGTATATAGAATAAGCTTTTATCACTAATATGATACATTTGTACACCAGAATATTTTCGATATTACTCTGTGTGCATGCACGCATTATATAAGATTAGTCTTAAGTGAGCTGCCAACTTAGTTGAGTAAAACACACAGACAAGAAACACAAATTTCTTTTCATTTCAGTTGCCAGTTTGTCAGCTTGGCAAAGAAATGCCCCTCCACCTGCTGCCCCGCGCTCGTCTATGCATTTTTAATAGACGCTCTGACATGAGCAACAAAAAAAAAAGCTAGAAGAAAAACATATTTGCCAACGCGGCGTATACGTAATGCTCCCATATTGCGTATACGTTGCATTGGCAAGCTGGCAGTGCGCGCCATGAAAGGCGGGGAATTTCACACTCTCACACACACACAGAAACACACTCGCATGGCTTATGTAAGCATAGTGAGGGCCGGGGGGTAGTTGAGCAAAGGAGTTAGCAGAAGTTGAAGCAAGCAAAAAGGCAGCGCTGCAGTGTCAACATTGTGCAAGGCGGAAAATGCGAGAAAAGCGAGTGCAAGGAAAGCAATTCAAGGGGGAAAGGGAGAGTGAGAGTGGGTAAGGGAAAGGGCTATGCAGAGAGGGTGGGCGTAGCTCTGTGGGCGTGTCAGCTGGCCTGCAGTGAGCGGAAGTTGGGTTACAAAATTAAATTGATATTTTTTGCAGTTGCTGTGAAGAAAGCGAAAAAATGTTAACTGCAGCTATGCGAGCTCTACTATATATCTATAGATATGTGTGTTTCTGTGTGTGTGTGTGTGTGTGTGTGTGTATGCCAACAATGGCGACGTCGTCATCGTCATCGTAATGTGCACCGGAAACGCTTGAAGTACATTCACATGCCAGGGCAACAAAAAGGAATCTACTTGGGATGAACAGCAGCCAGCCAAGGAAGTTGTCTGCTGCTCCTTCTGTGTATATGTGTGTGTGACTGTGTGTGTGTGCTGGCAAGGACAACAGACGCCAATGCACTCAAGCAGCGTTGCAGGCAGCAGCAGCAGCAGCAGCAGCAGCAGCAGCAGCTAAGTGCGCTCTGCCAGTGGCAAAAACCAAGCTGGAGAATGGCATGTAGCATCGGCCGCTGCCCCCTCGATTTCCGGCCAGGCCAATGCCTGTGGCTTTAACATCCCCATGCATCAATGCCTTCAAGTGGCACACGCAACATTACAAATGTCAATAATGCCCCTCACCCGTCTGTGATCAATTTTTGGGCGCCGCATCGAGCTGATGAAGTGGCAAACACTCGCTCAACCAAAATAGTTTGTGAAAAAAGAACTTTGCAATAATGCTGGAAAAGCAAGCAAATACTTGAAGACGAGCCCCTGCCACCCCCTAGTCTCCACCTACCAATCTGCACCCCTCCTCCCTCAAACGGCAACCCAGGGCGCCAAGGCGGCTGCTGTTAATATGACAAAAAGCAGCAGCAAGAAACGCAAAAGTTTCCTTGGAAGGAGCCCCCCAAAATGCAGACAAACTTTCTGCTGGGGATTGCAACGCTTTGCTCCATGCAAAAAGGACCCCAACAACAACGGCAACAACAATTCCACAATTCCAACAACAAAGCCAGACAAATTTAAAGGCAAAACCGAAAGCAGCTTCAACGACAAAAGTTTTTTCCAAAGAAACTAAATGAAATTTTCATGCTGCATGCAAAAGGCAAAGCTGGAATACTTGAAAATGGAAACCCCTCAGAATACATACATAGGTATACCTATGTATATGTCCCTTACCTACCTACCCTTACCCATATACACCTGAACCTTATATAATTTTTGGTCGGACACTCATTTATGTAACTAACTTTTACATAGAACAATTCGATTTTTCTTATTTAATGCGAGTTAACTTCATTTTGTATTAAATAGTTTAAGCAAACAAAAAGTATTAGGCAAGTTAAATAATAATAATAAGGACTTAAACTTTTAATCGAATTTATAAAGATTTTTGTGTATGGTAGTTTAACGAGTTTCTGTTGAGGGTTTTGGGGATTATTAATGAAAGCAAAGGCGATTTACATATTTTAACTTAATGACTTTTTATGTGGCTTAAATTAAACGGGAAAAATATTATTACTTGCCTTGATATTTGTATAGAAATAAATAGAATGAAACGTGATTAATCTATAAAAAATAATGAAGAAATATATAGAGAGTCTAAGTAAAGTACAAATGTTCTAATTAAAGTTGAGTTAACTCTGACTTTAACTGATCAGCAGCCATATTTGATGACTACTGCTATCTGGCATAAGTATGTATATAGATAATAAATACTTTAGATAACAATTTTGAGGGGGCTTCTCGGTTCAACGTGCCCCCGGTTGATGGAAGTTTGAAGTTCCTTGCTGTCAAATTCGGAATTTGCCTGCGCCGGCAAGTATGCAACACAATTTGCGCTTCCTTGCTGCTAAGGACGGGGTCATGGGGACTGGGGGCTGGCTGCGAGTGGAGGTGTGGGATTTTGGCTTGGGGAAAACTTTTTGAGGGGTTTCATGGCTGGTTTGTTCGGCTCAAGTCTGCGGCCCCAGGCCAGCCAACTGCTGGCCACTGCCAGTGGCCATAAGTCGACTGTTAAATGCTACTTACGACTGCTTCATATTCCGCAGAGCATCCAGTTTTTCCATTCCCCTCCCACACCCGAAGTCAGAGCAGCTCACCAGGTCTCTGGTGGAACTTGGCGCTGGCCTATGCCTATTACTTTTGGCATAAAACTTTGTCCTCTTCAGCGTTGACTTCTTTCTTACGCTTTTGGCTTGCCAACTTTTGCCAGACAGGCTCGCATCCTTGACGTTTGCCTCCCATTGCTCTGCAGGTCCTCGCACTGTTGTTCGGTTCAGTTTCTTTTTACAGTTCTGCGTGCTTTTAGCAGTGGGTGGAAGGGGCCCAGAGGAGCATCACTTGGGCGTGGCACCTTTGGCGTTTTAATTACGCAAAAACGCAAAAGTTTTTGTAAAAGCGAATGCAAATTAATCGATATCGTTTAAGTTAATGTGACGCCCACAAGCAGACGACAGCTTCATTTGATGTTTTATAGGGAGAGGAGCATTTAACTGCTATAGAGCATGAAATCGACAAGGCCTAGACATAGAAATGTCCATTAAAATCGAAACTGTATACTGTATCTTCTGGCTGTTTATATATGCTAATTAATTGGCCTCCAGCCCCAAGTATCGGCTGCAGCCCAAAGTGAAGGGAACGGTGTCTAAGCGGAACCGCATCGCGTATCGGGTATCAACAGCTCTCGATGGACCATAAATGTTAATTTCGAAAAATGATCAACGTTCGCAGAGCGAGAAGCACGCGAAGAAGAAGCTGCCAAAATGAAGACAGCATTAACAATAACAAAAGTGGCCAAAAAATAAAAATAACTTTGCCTAATGAGATTTTTCAACTTATGACAAGTTATGCTAATTCCCCGTTCCACATTTGGCAGCGATGCGGGGAGCAGCGGCTGCCATTGTCTGGCCCCACTTGGCTTCCATGGGAAGCTGACCCAGTCTATAATATAATTATCCAATGAAAACCTCTTAAGATTTGAGTATGTTTAATGTGTTGGCTTGCTTGAGCGATCTTTAGGTATTTGGCTCTAATGTGTTACTATTATAAGTTGGCAATTGTTTGTTAGCTCATTCGGGTTGAAGGCGAAAGATCATAACATCAAATGTTATAGTTTAAGCCGTCTAGGCCATGTTTCTAACCAAATTCAGTTCAGTTTCCAATATATGAACATTTAATGTGCGGACGAAGTACGTTTTCTCTGAAAAGTGGCAACGCCTCGTCGATAGTTGGCAGCACTTTATCATGAGTTGGCAGCGCCGTTCTAAAGATAGTAATAATTAAGGTAGTTCCTCTTTGAACGTGGCTGTTTAAGCTATTTAAGCCAGTTTAATCATGTTTCTAACCAAATTCAGTTCAGTTTCCAATATATGTACATTTAACGTGCGGATAAGGTACGTTTACTCTGAAAAGTGGCAACGCCTCGTCGATAGTTGGCAGCATTTATTAACGAGTTGGCAGCGCCGTTCTAAAGATAGTAATAATGAATGTAGTTTCTCTTTGAACGTGGTTATTTAAGCAATTTAGGCCAGTTTACTCATGTTTCTAGGCAAATTCAGGCAGTTGTCATAAATATACATTTAATGTGCGGATGAAGTACGTTTTCTCTGAAAAGTGGCAACGCCATATAGATAGTTGGCAGTCATTTTAAATGAGTTGGCAGCGCCGCTCTAAAAATAGTATTAATTAAAGTAGTTCTTCTTTTAACGTGGTTATTTAAGCTATTTAGGTCAGTTTACTGATTAGTTTGGTTAGAAACTAACCTAATTAAAGGCAGATAAGGTTCGAATACAGTATATTGCTTTGTCAAGTGTGGCAACACCTTACATTTCTTTTGACAAGTGTGGCAACACCTGACAAATTGAATTATGAGTTGCCAGAGCTGTTCGAAAAGCAGCATTTCATTATGCAATTGTGTTAAGTTAATTTCTGATTCGTTTTAATCGTTTGAAATAAAAATTTCTCAATTTTTGGCATCGCAAAGAATCTTTATTGACATTTAAAATCTCATGCATAACAAATCAGTTTATTTGCTTAGATTTAAATACATATGTATGTATATGTATATTTGCTTGCACTTGAAAAGATTTATGGCCTCAAAATTGATTTAATTCGCAAAATTGTTTACTTTGAAAGCGGCTTTCGCACTCTCCACAGTTTGTACCTGCGTATTATTGTTATTCTGATAAACATTTATACTGTCAGCAAGGGGATTACATAATGGCTGTCCAGTTTCCGACAGATTTAAAAGATGTATTGCTAATTTTTGCAAATAAACCAGATGACAAATACGCAAGGCGAAGCCAAATTGAAAACAAAATCAAAATCCAACAAACTGAAAACTGAAAACCAAAACGTGTTGTCTATGAATTGCAGAGTGCGACGGCGGGCTTGAAGGGGGGGAGTACTGGCCAGGTCACACCATGCGTGGGACGCGCTCAAAATCATAAAAGTGTTTAGTTATTTCAAGAAATGTTCACAGAAATAACCAACAAAACAAACAATAAAACTTGAAACTGAAAAACCGGCTTGAAACAGTTTGAATTTGTTAATGTTTTTTGTTGTTGAACACTTCGTTGGACTGCTTAACGCATTTGCACCCGCATTGCTTGGTGCCCCTTTCAGCTGCCACGCCCACACGCAACAGCGCGCTGCCAAAGAGGCGTTGCGTATACGCAATGTTGTCAGTCAATGGCTGAGAACGCATTTGGCTAATCGAGCAAATGCTTTTAATAAATATGTTACGCTGCTCAGTACATTTGTTGTCATAATAGCCAATAAACCAGGCACACGCACACACACACACCCACACACCCACACACCCACACAGACACACATACATCTGTGTGTATGTCCTGTTGGCAGTCAGTTCTTAGCAATGACACAAATGTTTTATGGCCCCGTCAGGCAAAGGCAACTCCTTTTGCCACTTGCTGTTGCCTTCAACACAATAGCATTCAAACATACAATTCACTCATACACTCGCACATGGGCGTAGCCAGTAACTATATTAGGGGGTTCCCAACTATTAAGAAACTTAGAAATTCAAAAATATCTAAAGAACTGGCATTAGTATTCTATACAAAAATATATTTCTTTAGTATTAACATTAATCCATCTCAAAGAAGAGTAGAATTATAATGTTAGCCTCTAGATGTTTTTAAGAAGTATTAGCAAAATTAACTAGTAATACTTGCTATTATTTTTTATTATTTTAACCAATCACATTAGGTTAGGCTAGGTAGAACCGGTTGACCACCACATGGTGATCCCACATAGACCGAGCAGGTCCTTAGTGTCGCCGGATACTAAAGGCCGTTAGAGGGTTTGTTGATCCTGTAGCGCATTGGGAGTGTGCCTGGCCGCTTCTTCTAGTGATGCGAGCCAGTGTCTTTGGAAGTATCGATGGCTTAGTGTTGCGAGTGCTGGACAGCTGCATGTAAGGCGTTCCAAGGTTTCCACAACTCCTGGTTCCTTACATTTCTGGCAGCCGTCTTCCGTTAATATCTCCAGCTTTTTAGCACGAGCTGCTACTAGGCAATGTCCAGTCAATATTCCTATCATTAGTCTGCAGTCTTTCCTTGGAAGCTATAGCAGGAAATTAGTGAGTTTCTGGTTTCGCTTCTTGCACTAGTTTTGGTGATTCTACAGATGGTAGTGTTCCGCCACCTTTCACCAGCTTTAGCCCAAGCGAATTCATCCAGTTCGCTGTATAGCGACTGCACTGAGATTTGTATATTTTCTCAAGAGGTAGCCCGACTGCTTCTTTTGCCAGGCAATCCGCCATTTCGTTGCCATCAATGCCCCGGTGGCTGGGAACCCAATAGATATGCACCGTCCTTAGATTATCTAAAGTCACCCTGCTTGCCAGGACTTTTTACAGTAAAACAGAATTGAATTTTCGCCGCGGCCTTAACGTTATGTTTATTATTTTTAAAACCTTTTTCAATTATTAAAAATTCTATGAAATGTGCTTATAAAAACTTATAGTTCTATAATATATATTATTATGTTGTATTATATCATATATTGAATATTCTTAACAAAGCATAAAGTTTATTTATTAAGAATATATATTATATGAACTTCAATGTTGAATATCACATAAATTGTAGTACCTCCCCCCCGTAATGTTATTTGCTTTGCCCAAATTCATGAGGGGTCCCTGAGCCCCTTTAGCTACGCCCCTGCGCTCGCACACACTTGAGCGTTTGTAGGTTGGCTCGTTTCTGCTTCTTGGCTCCACAAAATGCATTTCTAATTAAGTTAATTGCGGCAAATGCTAAACTTAAGTCACTAACCTAAATTAATAAAAGGCTGCGCAGCTGCCATATGAATGCTATATACACGCATGTGTTTCTGTGTGTGTGTGTGTGTGTGCGTGTGTGATTGCTAGCCAGGCCAAAGGTTGCCTTTCCATCTATTGGGCTGCCCTATAGCAAACGGTCTTCTAAGACATGCAAAGTGAACTTGAGTCCTAGGAGGAATTCGGAAATTTTCGAAATGAGCATGATTATTTGCCTATAATATGTTATTATTAATAATCAATTTTACAAATGAAAGCTTTATTTAAATGTACTTGTATACATATGCAAATATTTGAAAACGTTTAATTTCTTTCCAAATATTCAACCAAACTTTTTTGATTAAATAGCTTGTGTGAATATAGCTTAAGTTTGATAAGTTGTTCAGAAAATAACAGAAAGATTAAATGGATTAAAAACAAATTCCCAATATATTCAATCTACTTAAAAAGCTTAAGCAAATCAGAAAAAAATCAAAAGGAATTGTACAAGTTTTAGAATGAGACGGAAACAGTTATAGATTTTAATCGAAAGTTGCAGCTTTGAGCTTTAATGTGCTTTCAATGCTTTTTACATTTTTTAAAATAAAATCAACTAAATTATGTTTAGTTGGATTAAGTGTTGACAAATTATTTAAAAGCTGTATTTCGATGCTTCACAACACTGGCATTAAGTGTTGTTTCTTCGCTAAAACTTAAAATCATTGTAATAGAGTGATTTAAGATTCAGAAACAGTATTTTAGTCCAATATCTGTTTGGCTAATAGAGTTTCCGGTTTTCACTTTTGATAGTTGCTTGGCCAACTTCCCTTTTCAATCAATTGTAGCGCATCAAATGTTGCTTCGTGTTGCGCGACTTGTTGTAATTTCATTTAATAACTGTTTTGTTGTTGTTTATGAAACATTTGCCGACGGCTGTCGCTTCATTTCACACACCAACAGCACCGCAGAAGAAGCCGCCACGGAGAGCCGGAAGTGGAAGTGGAAGTGAGCTGCGCGCGTGTGTTGTCGGACCGGCAGAGAAGGATGAGGGAGGTGGGAAGGCTTGGCAGTCTGGCAGGAGCGGCCAGGGGAGCCAATTGGACGACTGGGCGCCGCCTGTGGTGTCAACAATGCCATTGGTTCGGTTCAGTTCAGTTCGGTTCGGTTTGGTTTGGTTTATTGTTCCACTTTTCATGTCAAAGTTATTGTAATTGTGTTAAGGCATTTCCCGTGTATATCCTACACACACACACACACACACAGAAAGTGACATACGCAGCTTAGCTATAAATAAAAATCGCAGCAGCGCCGCGAGCAGAGCCTGAGCTGAAGAGGCAGACACTTGTTTGACTTTGACTCAGGCGCCATGTTTGTTGCCGCTCTCTCACTCTCTTACACTCCCGCACTGCCCATCGCCGCCCCTGTCACGCTCCTTGCACATCTATTCCTTATGCTGATGTGCTGTATTTTTTAACGCACATCATTATCATTCCGTTTGTGTTTTGAACGGGCGCTCAGCAGTTGAGAGCAGGCAGAACGCCAAAGCGGCGCAGCTTTCTTTTGCCTACCCTCCGCACCACCCACAAAGCTTATGGTTCTTGCTGCTGCTGCTGCTGTTGTTATTGTTGCCTGGCTTCGTTTCGTTTTTGTTACAGTTGCCTTTTTGTTATGCTCTCTCTCTCTCTCTCGCTCTTCTGTTGTTGATTTTTGTTAGATTTTTGTGTGGGCTGCTCTGAGTGGTATGTGTGTATGTGTCTCCATAAGCCTGTGAGTGTGTTTGTGTATATGTTTCTTTGTATGCTTGTCTGTTTGTACACTTTGAGTACAAATAACAAAAGGATACAACAAACTCGGAACAGAAAGTTTTGACACATTTATACTTGGCTTGCAGCGACCCGAAACCAACCCAATAAGCTGCCTCACACCCCCCACGACCACCCTTTCGCCCAACACCCCACACCCCACCACCATACCCCCCTGAAACTGTGTTTTTTGGGTGTTTAATGGAGCCTGGCGCTTTGCTGTTTTCAAAAGTCGAGCACATGAGCTATATTTGTATTTGTGTGTGTGTGTTCCTTTGTAAGTATGTGTGTGTGTGTGTGTGTGTGAATGGAAATGGGTCTATTTGGGCTAATATCATTGTAACTTATGATATTCATATCGTATTATTGCCCCTAGGCAATAAGAAGCTGGGGAAATGCGCCTAAGAGTTGAAGGTGGAGCCATTTTATTATTATTCTTCCACATTGTTCGAATTAAGTGTTGGACCTAACCTCAAACTCTAAATATTTGATAGCATTTTTAAGTAATTATTCTTTTTGTCAAAAATATACAATATAAACTCAAAATAATCCTTTGAAGGCAGTTTTGTCCTCAACATTGTGGTCTGATCTCAAACAAAATCTGTTAAAGGAAAAATATTTACTTTTAAATATTTTACTTTTCCAACGTTTGTTGCTCTCTCTTAACTAGGTATATGATATAGTATAAAGCTGATTCGAACGGTTTTAGCTTATCTTTAAAAAAGTATTTAAAATATTATCAGAGATTACCAAAAATTATTTAATAGTGACTTTATATAAATAATGTGAGTAACAATATTAAAACAGAATTTTAGTCCGAATATTAAAGGAGCTGATCTCAAATGTTAACTAAAGTTTTAAAAAAAATTGTTTAAATATGTGAAAATTCAGATAAAAAGTGTTCCCAAAGCGAAAAACCAGTTAATATAAAATTGAAAAAATATAAATGTTAATAAATTATTCAGAGACCATAAAAAATGAAATAATAATATTTTAAATAATGTGTTAAGAATAACGGCATGCATTCTCTAGAGATATTTGTGTGTTGGTGTGAAGGGTGTGGGGTGGGGGAGGGGAGTGTGGAAGTCGCTTATCAAAGCTTATAAATCAAAATTCAGGGTTAATATAAATGGTTTATTACGACAACATAACCTCAGATACAGTTACAGTTACAGTTACAGTTACCGTTACAGTTACCGTTACAATAGCTCAGGTGGTGCAAAGTGCAAGCGAACCAGCAGAAAAAACCACCAGAGCCGCCCATTCCACATGAAGAGGGTAGCGAGAGGAGGAGGCATAAGTAGAAGGAGAAGAACAAACAGCAATTCCGAAATGAATTTCATTTTACAAATATATTAACAACTTTGCACAACAACAACAACAAGCAAAAAGCACAGCCAACATATGGAAATGGAAATACGACGTCGCTGCAGCCTCACACCGTTGATATGTAAATACACACACACACACACTCATGCATGTAAGTATGTGTGTGTGTTGCGTCGTCGCCCCATCGCACTTGTAGGGCAGGCAGCGGCAGAGCATTTATGCCAGCGGCTGCGCTGCCGGCAGAGCGTACAAAACAAAAAACAAGAGAAGAAAATACAAAAAAAAACACAAACCAAATGAAAAGCACAAAAAGCGTATCGCGACGACAGTGACGCCAGCAGCAGCAGCAGCTGAGCCACGGCAGAGGCAGCGGCAGCAGCGCCACCGCCAACAGCAGCAGTAACAACAACAGCAACAACAATCAATTGGCAATCTGTCCCACTGAAAAAACAATTGCACATCCATGCACAAGCACACACACATATATCAAACACACACACGTGCTCGGCTACTTGTATGAGCGCGAGAGCGCAAAGTTTGTGTTTTGTTGCTCATTTTCAGTGTTGCTGTGCTGCGCGCAGCAATGTTGCCGTGCTGCATGCTCGCTGTGCTCTCTTCACGGTGTCTCTCTCGCTCTCACACACACACTAACGCAAAATGTCACGCTCGCACTCTTTCGCTCGCCATGCAACGCTCTCACTCGCTCAGCCGCTGCTGGCGGCCGCCAGCACCCCCCACCGCACCGACATGCCCGACGCATAACAAAAAGCCAATTTTGTTACTTAAATGTTTACGCTTGTGTTTATCTTTTGTATTCGGTTTCTTATTAGGTTCTCATCTCGTTCTCATCGTTTAACAATTTGAGATATGATGGGAGCTTCGGCTCCACAACTGTCGCTGTTGGCAGCGACGCCACTGCCTATGTGTGTGCATGTGCTTGTGTGTGTTTGCCTGTGGTTTTGATTTTGATTTTTGTTCTGCTGCTGCTGCCGCCGCTGCTGCTGCTGCTGCTGTTGTTGCTGACAGAGGCAGCGGCTGCGTGGCTGCGAGGGGGGCTCTTGCTGTTGTTGCCGTGCGTTGTTTTTGGGGGGCTTTTGCTAATGAGTGTGATTTAGACTTGTCGAGCTGGTTTATTATTTTGCGGTGTTTGCGCTCTTGTTGCTGCTCATTGCTGCTGTTGTCGCTGTCGCTGTCGCTGTTGTTGTTGTGTGTGCGCGTTGGTGTGCGCTTTTGTGTTGCTGCGCCTCCCCGTCCCCGTCCCTTCGCGCGACGACTGTTTATTGCTACTGCGGCGTCGGCAGCAGCGGTCGAGCTGCGGTTTTGTTTTTAGATTAAATAGTTTTGACAGCTTCCAAATTGTTAATCTATGTATGCGAGAGCTTTTGACGCGATTTTTCAGTGATTAGCCGGTTTTGAAAGCCGACAAAATAATTTAATTAATTTTGAAAATTTTTGAAATATTTAGTAAAATTGATTGCTTTTAATATGCTTATAACTGATATGGAAAATTTTTATTTACTTTTTATTTATTGACTTTTTGGCGAGTTCATAAAATTGCTTAAGTTAAACATTGGTTTTTAATTGCAAATTGTCTCATTTGCATTTAAGCATAAATAACAAGGAATTTAATTAATTTATGAACCACAATTATCGAAATAAATAAAACGCAAAAGCTTCTTCAAAGTCAAAAGCGCCGAACGGAATCAAAGAGAACAACAACAAAAAATATAAAAGTCAATTTGCAAAATGAGAACGCTTCGCTCGTTCGGTTTGATATGTTAATGTGTACAAATGTGCATACAAGCACACTCACACTCACTCACACACACGCACACAGGCGCGCTTTGTAAGCTCTGTGTGAAAAACATGAATCCAGCGCTTTGCGGTCGAACGGTGCCGTCGGGGCAGCGCGGGGGCGGTTGGCGTCGACGTCAACGTTGAGCATATCAGGCATGAACGCAAACACACACACACGCACACAAGCAGCTTTACTCACTCTCTCACTGTGGGTCGTCGTCGTTGTCGACGGCGCCGCTGTCGCTACAGGGATTAAGCATGACAACGACAACGACAACAGCAGCGCAGCAGCAGCAGCAGCAGCAGCAGCGATAACAACAAAAACAAAAACAACGTCAACACAACGATGACGATTGCGATGCCGATGCCGAATGACCAGACGAGTGTGTGAGGTGAAGTGGGGGCACAAGGTAGCATGCAAAAAGTAATTGGGAGCAGAAAGAGCAACAACAACAGCAGCAGCGACGAGACGCGACTCGACTCGACTCGACGCGACGTTGGCGCGCAAGGTGGCGGCAGCGTTCAACACGCAACAAGTTCGATGCAACCTGCTCCGACGCCAGGCTCTCTTGCTCTCTCTCTCTCGCTGCCTGTCTCAATTTGTTGCGCTCTCTTTACTTGGCTCGTTCGGTTCGCTGGTCGCGTGTTGCTTCATAATTTCTGGCTGTTTGTTTGTTTGTTTGAGGGAGCGAGCAATTGGGGGTCACACACACATACATGCAAAGCACCAACATACTGTCAGTCATTATTTAGCGTATGAGAGTGGGTGGTGCAGAAGCAGCAGCAGAGCGGGGGGCGGCCAGGCAAAAGCTTCGTGTCGCAGTCGTCGGTTGTTGTCGTGTTGCTCTGCTTGTGTGTGTGTGTGTGTGTGTGAAACATATTGAGCAAACAAGTTCGCAGCTTCTGAGCGACGTTTTGGGACTGGGGCTGGTGCTGAGTGGGTGGGTGTGCGGGGGGCGGCAGTCATCGGAAGTCAATGTAACAACAAACATGCAAACACTCTCACATGCATACATACATACATACGTACTGAATGTGTGTATGGACGCTCTCGTGTGGAGTTATTTAAGCTCTCTTATTATTTCATTTGTCGCTTTTAGCTTTTGTCTTTCGTGTTGCTGTTGTTGTTGCCGTTACTGTTTTGTTGTTGCTGTGGTTGTTGTTTTTGCTGACTGGGTGGCTGTTTGGCTGCTTAACTGCTTTGTGTGCTGGCCGGGTCGCTTGGTTGGCTACAAAAAATGTGGTAATGTGCGAAAGTCCTTTCGTCATGCTCACCGCGCTGGCCGCTGCGCCTGTCAAAGCTGCAGGGCAGCGGCGACGTTGACGCTGACGTTGACTGCGTGTGCGCTTGTTTGTTATTGTTGTTGTTGCTGTGCTTGTGAATTTGATTTTGCTCATAAGTTTTTTATTTTTTTCGCATTTTCTTTTTGCATGCTGCTTTCAAATGGGAGCTGCGTTTGCTTTGTTTGTTTGCGTTGTGCGTTTTTGTTGGTTGCCGGCAGCGACGACGACGGCGGCGGCGACGGCGACGAGTGCAGCGGCCAGTCGACAATTTAGCTGTGTATACAGGGGGTATAAATGTGTACCCACACACACACACACAAGCACACACCTACACATATCTATTCATGCACTTGTGTGTGTTTGTCTGTGTGTTGGGGGCTTGAATATTTGACAATGTTTGGATTGCAAGACGATTTATGATGACAAAAGCTTTTTAGATTGAATAGCTTTGAGTGGGAATGTAATGATCAAAGGCACCCTGTACTTGGCTTAGCCTTGTTACAGGGTGACTCTTTGTGACTTGAGTATCTAGGCGAATGTTGTCTTAAATGGGGATAGATGACAAGAGATCGAAGTATCTTGAAAGAAATCTAAAAAGCGAAGATTTGAACAAATGAAATATATCGATACTCCATGCTATCGATAATATCGATACTGCGCCTTAGGTAGTTATCGTGTTTTTAACATAAACCAAGCTTATATTATATTATATTACAGATTTGCTGGAAGGCGGGAGGTACATTTATGAAAATGTCTAAAACGATGGATAGTATTGATTGTATCTACTACCAGCTATCGAAACCATCGATTGTAGTCACTGTCGATAGTTCACTTACATGCAAATAAAACTTTCAGTATCAGTAATGAACAAATTCGGGAAGTTCACAAGGTTTTAAAGTTTCTACGCATTAAGAGACACCCTGTAACTGAGCTGAAATCAGGTGTGATTCGGCTTGTTATGCTCCCCTTGAACACACACACACATACACGCACAGATACCGATACACACATTGGCTATTTCGTACGCACTGACAACCCCCAGTCCCAGCACCGCAACCCCGTCACCCCGCAACCCTCTAAGTGTCAGCCCAGTTGCCCCAATCCCACCTAACCCACAAAAATCTGTCAGATACCGCAAAAAAACTGTTAGCAAAGCTTTCCACGTATTGTTAACGCATTTTATCACCAACGCGTGGCTGATTGGATTCCAGAGGGGGTGGACAAAGCATGGGGGCGGGGTGGGGTGTGTGTGAGTGTGTGTATTTGGGTGGGTGGTTGGGTGTTAAGTTGACTGCTCGCAGTACGCAAACTTGTGTGGTGTGGGGGAGCTGGGGGGTTGTGCGGCATTCATTTCAGCGGTTTTTGTGGGTCATTTTGTGTTGTTGCTATCAATTCGGTGTGGAGCTGGAGATACGAATGTATCTAGACAAACGCACATAGATACAGATACATATGTACCTACAGTGGGCCACAGCAGTTAATGTACAAAACTAATGAGTATACAACATTTTACTTTTATTTATTCACATTTTTCATTTTATCATTTACTCACATAATTAAATTAGATTAAGTTTTTCTTCCATTATTTAACAATTTGATCAAGCTGTCAAAATCTGAAGATAGCAAAAAGCAAATTTAAATTCAAATAAATATTATTCTTATCATAAAAAAACATAATTATTTGCAGTATTTTAAAATTAAATGTAAAAAATATTTTGTTGACAGATATTTTGACTTTTATTTAGTTTTTAGAGTCTGAAATTATATATTTGTCAGGCTCGATGTCACAATTCAGGGCGAATATAGAAACATTGATATGAAAAGTATTTGTTTTGTAATAAATATATATGAAAAAGCTAGTTTATGTGTTCCAAATACATTTAACTATAATAATCCTCATTTTTAATCCTTAATCGATAAATTTAATGGTAACTTTAGTTGAATCGACGAAGTTCAGCTTTCAAATAATAAAAACACATTTTCAGAAACCAAAAAGATCTTAAGATAGAATTCTTCTAATCTCTTATAAAAACTAGTTTATTTCAATTAATAACCAAGTCCATATTAATTTAAAAAGATACAGGGTGTAGCTTAACTATTTTCGCGCACAGTTTGCTTAGCACTTAAAGATTTGCGCATGAAATTTGCCAGCTGCCTGAACTGTTTATTGATCAATTGGTTGGCTCATGCTGAAAAGTACAGGCTCAGACTCAGTCTCTGGATCTTGAGCGCAGCTTGGCGCTCCACTTGCCATCATTGCAGTCACTCACTCAAACGTACGCTCTCTTCGTCCGTCTGTCTGTCTCTATCTTTTTGTTTGCGCTCACTCGCTCTGTTTTGCGGCTGGGCCAACAGGTTTTGAAACAGGTCTCTCAGGTCTTCATCGCTTGCGCTGCCTCGCTCGCTTGCTGGCCCCTGCCCGCCCCGCAGGCTGCTGTTGGGCGAGATCAGCCGCCGATATTGTTCACACATTTGCTGCTGCTGCTGCCGCTGCCGGCAGCGCAGTCGACTTTTGCGTCGTCGCTTCTTGTTTGCTGGTGTTTACGTTGATTTTATCGCAGGCGTAGCGCGTTTCATTGTCTTAATTTGTGCGGCGGCGCTCTCTGTGAGCTTTTTACGCTCTCACTCGCAGCATTCTCAAATGCGCCTTCTAATGGACGAACTCCAACAGGTTTGCGGCTTGTCTCAAATGACAAATTGCCGCAATACGCGTATGCGCCTGACAATGATCATCTGATGATCTGTCTTTGTCTCCCAACATAATTGGCAGCCACGCGTCTCTGCCTGCGCCAGCGTTAGCCTCAGCGTATCTGTGTAAGCGTGCATCATAGAGCTGGCAAATCATCAATAGATCTATCAATAATAGCGATAGATTTATTTTTATAAGCGATTATCTTCGATATATCGATAGTAGAACTATGCCTTTTCTAATCCAATGTCTTGAATATATAATAGTATCGTAAGATCCTTAATAAATATATTTTAATAACTTTCGGCTTTGATTAACCTTATTCATTATTAACTTTATTAATTATTCTTATCACTTACTTATAAATTTATTAAGAAGTAATGCATTTATCGATATTACCATTGATGGTCGATATCGATATTTTCTACTTTTACCATCGAAAACTATCGATGCTGACAATTCTTTGCCATCTCTATCGCATGCCGTGCCAATCGCTTTTTTGCTAGACTGCAGCCTGGCTTAATCAGTTTTGACATTAATTTGAGTGCTGATTCCCTTTTCGCCGGCCATTCATCAGTCTCGTGTCTCGTCCGCTGCTTCTTATGCATGTCAGGCTGCAAGATTATCCACTTAAGTGCTGTCCACCCCAAGTGACAATTGTCATTGTCATTGTCTTGGCCGCCGTCGCAGTCGCCGTCGCCATTGCCGTCGTGGTTGCCGCCTTGTAAATCATTGAATTTGCTGTGTGTTTTGACAGCCCGCCGAATGCTTAATAATATTTAACAATAATTGTCTGAAATTGACTCATAAATTATACGAGACGTCGCCATGTGTCAGATTTTGTTCACTTTATGGATATAAATATGAATACACACACACTTACATACAAACACTTTTACTGCATCTGCAAATCAAACAGAGAGAGGGAGGGAGAGAGAGAGAGAGCTTTGGGCCTTATGCTCTCTTACCATCCTGGAAACACTTGCCCCCTGACAAGGCGCTGACATCTTGCGCTCAGATTCAATTTCAATATTTCCATTCGTTGATTGATGGAAAGGCGAAAAGGCGAACGAGTTGAAATGTTGCGAAGATTGATCATAAACAGCAATAGTGGAAGACAGACAGACAGAGACAGCTACAGAGAGAGGGAGAGAGAGATCAGTAGCTGATCAATCCATCAATCAGCGTTGCAGTACTTAATAATGAATAATGATTCCATCGGATTTATAGAAATTTGTCATCATGCTCATTTATAACTAGATATTCAGTAATATAATATATACCCGACATATGACGATCAACTTTGACATGATAAATGCCCCGCGTACATTGTATTCCTAGGGTAATTGTCTCCTTTCTTTCGAAAAGTTGCTAAAGTTATATTACATTTTTTCCCGTACCCATAAAATGGGTAAAAGGGGGTATTACATCTGTGCAAATGATGTAACAGACAGAAGGAGACATCTCCGACCCTATAAGATATATATTCTTGATCAGTATCAAAGAGATTTCGATTTGGCCATGTCCGTCTGTCTGTCCGTCTGTCCGTCTGTCCGTCTGTCCGTATGAACGCGTCGATCTCAGCAACTACAAGAGCTAGAGACACCAAATTTGAAATGTAGGTTCCTGTATAGCATACGCAGATCAAGTTTGTTTCATATTTCAGATATCTCCCCCGTTCCCCCGCAAATCGATTAAACCGTTTTACAGGAACAATTTTCAAGATATAGCTTTAAGATTTAGCATGTACAATACTTTAGTCTCTCTTAATCTACTGTCCAAATTTCAAGTCGATCGGATAATAAACACGGAAGTTATTCACGAAAGAAGATTCAGTGATGCAGCGAGAGGGGGAAGAAGAAGCACAGCCACCAATTAAAATGCCTCGCTTGCGCTGTCGTTTTTGCCGCCTATGTGCGTGCGTCTTTGTGTAGTGTGTGTGTATGTGTAAGTGGACTTAGATGTGATTGAATGTTTTAGACCTGGGTACAGGGAGTTTCGTAGTCGGGTATACTCGACTAGAGCATTCTTACTTGTTGCATTCAATACAATGATATTTAGAATTCTAAGTTCTAAAGTATGACAACATGGAATACTTCTTACTTCCTTAACCCGTTTTCCTGGCAGGGAATGTTTTTAATTATTTAGAATTGGAAGATGTTTGATTAGCAAAACCTACATACAAAATTTCATGTACCTAGCTCCTACAGATCCTGAGATTGCTCGTTTATACAGTCAGAACATCCTGTCTTCGTAGACATAAATAAAGATTTTGATAAAGAACTTGTGAACGTATTTTAGATTGAAAATATATTTGAATATGAAAATATTATTTGGAATCCCAGCGAGATAGATCGCTTCTGTAGTCAGAAGATCCTGTTTATCTCGACTTATCTTGTCCTGAGGAGGAATATATAGAAGTGTTTAACAATGAAATGACATACCCACATACATTTAGTTAACATAGAATCTCTATCTCTTATAATCCCTGAGATAGATCGTTTGCACGGACAAAAAGAACATGTTTGGACAGATAAAACCCGTTGTTCTCTAATAGAACGACAAGGTGGCAATATATAAAAATGATATTAACATCAGTTGATATATTTGAAAATAAATGAAAACAGCATTTAAATAATGGCAAATGACTGTAAACAACGTCAACCAAATGCCAAACAAACAAACATATATTAAAGTCACCAACAACAAAATCGGTTTTATTTTTATTTACGAGTCGGCGTAAATTTGTTATAATCAGCAGAAAGCAAAAATGTAAATGGCATCGGGAGTTGGGGACAGCTGCAGGTCGGGGCCTCCGGAACCTAACAGGTAACCCCCAGGGGGCTACTTATTGGTTGCACTTCACAGCCCCCAATATATTTATTATGCAAATGATCTTGTAGACAAGTCGGGAGTTCAACAGTTTATCGCACATTAGCGTAACGGCTGCCACGCCCCTTCCGAATTGGGGCGTTGGCATAAAATATTCAGTTTTTAATTAAGTCGCATACAATTTACTATCAAATAATTTACACACAACTAAACAAAACGCTTAGAAAACAAACAAAACATTTATGAAGTTTCAAAAATAAAAATATAGTACCATAGTATATGTGTTTGCTTGTGTGATATGTTAATGCGGTCACTACTAAATCATAATTTGTCAACAATTTCATTATGCTAAATAATTTACTTTTGTTTGGGCGGTTTTTGTTGTGGCTGTGGGTCTCTGTTATTGTTATTTGTACTTTATTATTGTTATTTATAATACCCTGTAGACAATCAATTGGAAATAAATTAGTTTAATAAAGTTGTCGACTTATAAAGATTGTTCGTGAAAGACTTTAAAAGATAGAGTCATTAAATTTAGGATATAGGTTCTTGTATATAATAAGCAGATAAGGGTTAAGTCAAATTGAGAATATGGACTTGCGTACTTTCAAAAGTTAATAAAACTGAATTACACTTGCATTTATTATTATTTAGATTAGATACCTGGTATATTGTTCTTGAAAGACTATAAAAGATAGAGTCATTAAATTTAGTATGTAGGTTCTTGTATATAATAAGCAGATAAAGTTTAAGTCAAATTGGGAATATTGGCTTGCGTACTTACAAAAATTAATAACAATGAATTACTTTAATATGCAGATAAAGCTTAAGTCAAATTGAGAATTATGACTTGCGTACTTTCAAAAGTAAATAAAACTGAATTACACTTGCATTTATTAATATTTAGATTAGATACCTGGTATATTGTTCTTGAAAGACTATAAAAGATAGAGTCATTAAATTTAGGACATAGGTTCTTGTATACACTATGCAGATAAAGTTTAAGTCGAGTTGGGAATATTGGCTTGCGTACTTACAAAAATTAATTAAAATTAATTACGCTTGCATTTATTACTATTTAGATTAGATACTTGGTATATTGTTCTTGAAAGACTATAGAAGATAGAGTCATTAAATTTAGTACGTAGGTTCTTGTATATAATAAGCAGATAAAGGTTAAGTCAAATTGAGAATATGGACTTGCGTACTTTCAAAAATTAATAAAAATGAATTACGCTTGCATTTATTCATTCCGATTAGATACTTGATATTTCAAAAGTAAGATACACTAACACAGATATCCTCATTATATCCAATAACTTTCTTAAAAATGTATAAGTTAATTATAGAAATATTATGTATCAGGCTGATTCCATTTTAGATCACATTCAATTCATATGGGATCGAAATTGTTGGCGGTTCTTAATTCCAAAATACTAATAAACATGCAATTTGAAAAGTTTTGCTTTAAATCGAAGAAATAATTGCTAAAAGGGGAATATTAAATTCGAAAATGATTTGGGATGAAAAGTACTTGCAATTAGGAAGAGTCCTGTTTGAAATTTGTGTTGAAAGGCTTATTAGTGGGTATCTTCTAGTCGTTACTCGCTTCTACACCTGTCTTAATTATTTGTATTCATTGTTTGGGTTTTCCATTTGGTTGGTTGCAAGTTTTTGTGCCGCATCTTGGTACGGTTTGTTTTATTTGGAATTTTGGGGCCGCTTATATTGTTCTGTTTTGTAGTTGTCAGTTTTATAAATTGTATCTGTCAGATATGTGCTCATTAGCATTGAAATCGCATTCGTTAGCCAGCTCCAAATGCAGCTGATGTGCTTAGGAATAGTCTCACATGATCAGCTTGCTTTAATTTTTTATAGTTTTTTCAAAAAAATAAAAACTTTCCATAGTTTACGGCCGAAAGCCTTCAAAACAAATTGCCAGAAATGATTCAAGATGTTATTTTGACACATTTTTCGCTTGTCACACAAATAGAGTTAATAATGAATAAATGCCAGCTACAACAAAGACAACAACAAGAACAGCATTTAGAACAACGAGGGAAACATCTAAAACAACAATATTAACAACAAAATGAAATGTCTACGTAAAACATTCCCCTCACACAAATACCACAAGAAATTGGGGCACGTCAAAATATTTCAAATCAAAAGAACTTGAGACAATAAAGAACTAAAAATGAAAGCGTCTTGTTCTTGAATTTTATACCTAACCGCCAGCCAGCACTCTATCTATACCTTAAACTGTATCTGTATCTGTATATGCTATACTATCTGTATCTGTATCTGCATCGGTGTGCTTGCGCATTATGAAAATGATGGCATTATTAATAAAGTGGCAGTTTAACAATTTCACAGGTTCTAAACAAATCTTCACACAACGTCGACATTTTTTATATTTCACGAATTCTATCTCAGTCTAACACTTGCCGTCTAAAAATATTTGAATGTTTATTTGATTTCTTAGACAAATGTGTTCTATTTAGAGTTATGGCGCGAGTGATTTGCCCTGAGTTGGCTTGGGATCGATATAGAACCGTGTGTATGATGGATTAGCATCATATATATACAAAATTGGGACGATATATTATATGATTGTCAATTCATTGCATAGCTGTTGGAAATATATATATATCTAACATGATTATTCCTGATAATTCAAGTTTTTTTTCTTAGATTTCAAGATGTGCTGATGAAACTTGGTATAGGCATTCCAAAGGTCGGAAGTAGCCGGATTGTATCACTATATACGTTTGTCATGATTTTCTTTTTCTTCAAATAATATATTAATACTACTGCGTAAGGTATTTTATTGTGTCCTAGCAAACATAATAATAAAATAATTTTTTTAGTTTAATAATTTATTGTCTAATAAGTAGGAAAGTAAATGAACTGAATAATTGAAAAATAATTATGAAATGTTTCCATTCAGCACAGCTCATTAATGTATGATAAATTTACCAAAGATCTAATCTGCTTAACAAATTCGCAAGGGTATTAACCAAAGATTAACCACAGATATTCAAGTCAGCTCATTTGTATTTAGTTCTTTATTTATTTATGCTGTTGACATAGATTTAAGTGCTTTTTAGCAAGAGTCTTGATCTATTTAAATGTGTGAATGTGTATGCTTGCAATTAAACATATTATTTATGAATAATAGTAAGAAAAGTGGCATATTTAGGTTTGCATTTATTTTTAATTAAATTATACTCTCTTTTATTTAAAATTGATAGGCTGATATCGGCTTAATCGCTTTCATTTACTCTCAGTTCCGCAGTGTCCTGTGATAAGGATATACCAGTAGCTTGTCAGCATAACTACTCTTTAGCTCATCGTCAATTAAAGAGTCTTTAGCCATTAATAGGTTGTTTAATCTTCCTTAAACTTCAACTAACAATTATTTTACAATTTATATAGCAGCGTCAATGTTGCTATAACACCTTCACCGGCTACTAAAAGCAATAAACAATGGTTTTATTGCAAGCCTTGTGCCACATCAATTGAAAACAAATCCCAGTCAATATTCCAATTTAGCAAATCGCTCGCAAATACAAATTTCAAGCGCACAAAAATCACACGGCAAATGCCCTCCAGGCTGCATATGGAAAACAAGCAACGATATTTATTTATGCCCCCAATATCCACGGGTGTGTGTGTGTGTGTGTGTGTGTGTGTGTGTGTGTGTGTGTGTGTGTGTGTGTGTGTGTGCTTCACTCTGTTCTGACATTCAAAGTCTAATTCATAATAGATTCATGCGCTGTTCGCCGCATTCGTGCGCATAGCTGCTTCTTCGGCACACACGGCGTATAAGTAATAAGTTTTATTTGGCACTTGGCTGCTGCTGTTGTTGTTGTTGTTGTTGTTTTTATTGTTGTTGCTGGCGTCATTTAATGGCTAACCAATACGACATGTCTATATATCAGCAGCTACTGCCGCTGTATCCATAGCCATGTATCTGTATCTGTATCTAGATACATTTCGGTGTGTATCTGGCGATCTTTGTGCTAAAATTAATTTGTAGAAAAATGCGTGCGCTGCTTGTCGAGGCTGCTGCCGCTGCAGGTTCCACCGGCAACGGTTGCGGTAGCAAATTACGAGAAAATTAAATGTTGATTTAATTTTGAAAAGCAATTTTTCATTTTTAGCGTCGTCGTGGCGACGCAATTGACGTATGTATCTGTATCTGTAGCTGTAGCTGTTGCTGTAGCTGTATCTGTTGCTGTAGCTATATAGCTATAGCTATAGCTGTATCTGTTGCCATAGCTGGGCATTTGCATGTGTCTCCCTATCGCCGTGTGTATGTGTGTGCCTGTCCCTGTCTGTTTGTATTTGAGTTACAATTTTGTTTCGCTTCGTTTTCGCTACGGCAATAAATTGCACTTTGCACGTCGTTGACGGGTTCGTTGCCAGCTGCAAAACGACTAAAATATATATATATATATATATACATATATATATATATATATATACAAGTATTTGTATACACATTCAGTTCAAATTTGCAACACTTTAACATACCCTGTAGCCGTTTAAGGGCAACAACATCTTCACAACTTTTAACAAAACTCTTAAAAAATACAACAATTGTTTGCCTTCAGCTTTTCAATTTTCCACGCTTGAAATATCAAATACCTTAGCTAACGAAAATGGCGCGCTGTTACTAAAAATTGCATGTTAAATGTCTGTTAAACAGCTGTAACGAATAATTTTATGTTCAAAGTCTGTTAAGCAGCTGGTGACTGACAATTGCTAGACGACAAAGAGTTTTCTCTTAGAGAAAATGTCTGGAGAAGCAGGTTCAGATGGCGATGATGCGAGATCTTTGAAATCCTATCTTTAGTCGCAATATGACCTGATTTAAGATTGGTTTTCATCCACCATGTTTAACTAGATATATCATCAAATATAGTAATTGGCCATGGTCACCAACATGTCTTGATCCCTGATAATTTATCTTATTACTATGATCTTTCTAGGGAACGATACTGATGCGGTATATCGATAACGAATTTGTCGAATCATGATCCCTGATAATGTATCAGAGAAGTAGTAAGATCAATTCAAGTGATTGTAATACAATATGTGCTTCTATCGAAATACGTCCTAAAATTATCGGTATTTTCTTGTAAACTAAAGAAAATAATATTAGTAAAAATCCGAAAAGCTGTTAACTTTGCTATCTCATAGAAAGAAAAGTTGCAATCTGCTCGGATTCACCATCTGCTATCAAAAATATTCAAAACTCCAACACATAATGTATATTTGCAAGAAATATTCGAAACAATTTAAGAATATGTAAAAATATGTAAGTAATACGGGTTCCAGGACACGTTCTAATACCGGGTAACGAGTTTGCAGATACTACCACCAAAGAAGCATGTAATGAGCCATTAATTACAGTCCCAAACTTTAATCTCAGGGATATGAAAAGAGCAATAATATATTCTTCGGAAATACGACTTCCAAATCCTTATCAATTATTCTCATTTCCTAAACTTCAGCTACCTAATATTCCACAATTCCAATCCTATTGACACACTATCTCATCCCCTAACTTGGAAGCATTTAATAAATTTGTCGTTTTCCTAAAAAATGTAACATTTATCACCTCAAATAAACACCTAGGCATTCACATAACACTTAACATATAAAACCTATCATACAACCTAAGCATGCATTTAAATTTAATTGTATCTGATTATAATTTTTGTATCTTTTCAGCTGTATATATTTCATCCCACACTACTAAGCTGAAGGCCCCGATGATATTGCTTAGTTAATTCCCAATTACCTTATAATTTTAGTTTTAAGCTAATATTATAATAAATAATTAAATAAAAGATAATTAAAACCAGTAAATTCCAACCTGAGCTCGCTGATAATCAAGTGTATTCCTGAAGAGCTTCTTGAATTGTGAAAATTCTCTTTCTTTTCTGAATGTAATGACAGCAACAACTTTGTGGCTTGCGAAGTCCACCTTTTGTCATCAACTGCTAACGAATAAATTAGTAACAATTTGAATATTTTAGTATAATTACTGACAACAAGGCTTCCATGTTTACATTTATGTATAACAGCTGTGAAACTTAAACAACATAAAAACGCTTCTGGGCTGCCATTTAATAAATTGCGACGGTTAGCGCCTTGGCATCAATGAGGTTCATCAGAAAGTATCAGACTTTTCGATAACATCCCATAATTGATCATGGAGCAGTTATGCTGTTGAACATGGTCATTACTAACTGAGATTTATCTTTATACAAAAGTGTTTGTACTGAATGATTGGCAATCAACGCACAGCCCAAGCCGTAAGAGCTATGATGCTGAAATTTACATACTAGGTTCCATCTATGATGAAAGTGCACACTTAGCCGGGATTTTGGGAAATTCCACTCAAAAGCTTGGAAAAACGTGGAGAACTGTTGTAAGAAACTCTTTGGTTACCATCCAATCATTTTCAAAGATCTACATAACAATTAATTTGACACATATTTCCCCGATTTCGGAAAATCTACCCCCAAGGTCGAAAAGTTCGTGGTAAACTTCTTTGATTATCGTGCGATTGGCTACAAGCTCATTTTCAAACTATTCTGTTTATCATCCAATTATTTTATTTATTTTGAAACTAATTTTCAAAGCAACTCATATTAAATAATTTGATTTTAAAAGATACACGCCCCCGGTCGGTAAAGGGGTGAAGTGTGGAAAGCAGCATTTTCGTTGTTCATGTGAATAGCTTCCTACTAATTTCTAAGCCTGAATACAAAACCCTCGTTGCTTTGCGGGCAACACAATGGTCGGAAAATAGTTGGAAAGCTTTAGTCTGGATTTTTAGTATTATTCGTTGAATTGGTTTTCAAATGCCAAATGATTTTGGAAAATCTGCTCCGCGTCGCCACGGATGGGAAATGGAAGTCAAGGACAAATGAGTGGGATTATTTGTTGAGTTAGATCTTGTTAGGCATATTCATAGCCCTACACAAGGGACCTTAGTCACGTGGCTCAAGTATTTAGTTTCCTACCTCCACGGGAGGGAAAACTGTGATCCGACTTTTTTTGTATTTCTTACGGTTAACGAAAGTAGTCAAATTCAAAGTGCATCTAAATATCTCGCCGGGCAAGGCCGGGGTATTACCCGCTAGTATATACATATATAATGCCAATAATCATTCCTGTTGCTGCTTTCTTATACTACCTATTCAAAACTTATATCTTTTCTGTAGCTGCCGAATAGATTGTTCTTCTAATCTGTTTCCCAGCTTTACAATGGTTACAGCTATCTTCCAGCAACTGGCTAGGCACACAAATTGCTATACGTACTCTCGTGTGTATCTTTTACAAACACGCGAATTCTGCACTGTCTGTTGTCAGTTGGAGCCATCAGCGTTCTGGCTGATCTATTGCCGGCTTATGGCGTCAGCTGCTGGACCACCAAGTGGCTCAAACAACAGAAACTGTTTTCTGGACAGCCAAACAGAGAATTCGACACGCCCACCTGTGGCCGCTTCTGCTGCTGCTGTTGTTGTTGTTGCTTAAGTTGTTGTTTTAGTTTCTGTTGTTGTTGTTGCTAGCGGCATCCGCACGGCATAAAGTCAAAGGCCAAAAAAGGCAACAGCAGCTCCGTTTGATCCGTTGGCCGTTGCCCCCTTTGGCTTTAATCGGTTTGCTTTTAGAACTTGTCGGCGGGCCAGGCTAATACCAATTAGTGTTTGCCGATCAAACTACAACAAAAGCCGACCCAAAGATTTATGACACCCACGAGCGGCTCAAGGTGGGGCTGTGGGGCTCTCGTACTCCGGACTGTGGGACGGTCAGGCGATCCAGCGGCAACTTTGATACGCGGCGCCATGGCAACATGTTGCGTCTAATTGGAAACATGTTGCCGGCAACATACGATTTGGGGCACGTATCTCACGTCTGGTAACGTTTCCCACAAACTATATTAATTTCTACTTGTCAGTTGTATCTAACTTGCATCTAACTTTAAGATACGTTTCCATAAACAATTTATTATCATAGCTTTTTATATTAAAGCATTGATTTAACGGTTTATTGGGTAAATAAAGTGGAGGTGCAAACATATCGATAATGCACCCACTCGATAGTTTCGATAGTAAGTTTTAAAATTGAGTTGAATTGAAACTCGTATTTCGAAATTTTAAAAGATGTATTACAAATGCTGTTTCCTGTTAGTTTTTGGAGAAAATGGTGGAGTATAAATATCAAAAATCATATCGAAATATTGAGAAAACTATCGATATAAACGGAAAATGATATTATTCATGTTTTACAGCTTTAATCAAAAGTACCTCCGTATTATAATAATAATATTTAGTCTTTAGCTATGAGATATAGTTTTTGTTTCAAATTATCAGTAATACTCAACGTACTTAACTATTAGATACATTTATCATGAGGTCTTACTATAGTTTTTCTTTTTTGTCATTATAATAATATATAGTTTTTAGTTGTAAAGTATAGTTTTTGTTTTAAATTGATACTAAAAGTACTTAATTATTAGGAACGTTTATAATGAGGTTACTATAGTTTTATCTTGATATTTTTCTTTTTTAGTTTACTTATGTTTTAAATTATAAATTACATCTAACACAGAAGCCGTTAATTACTGTTGAGTTTTATTTTGAGCGAAGAGAATAAAAATTATTGACAATCATTATTTGTGAGTTCTAATTTTTTACTCCCTGTACCCATAAAATGTGTAAAAAGGGGGTACTAAATCTGTGCAAATGTATGTAACAGGCAGAAGGAGACATCTCCGACCCTATAAAGTATATATATTCTTGATCAGTATCAGAAGAGATTTCGATTTGACCGTCTGTCTGTCCGTCTGTCCGTCTGTCCGTCCGTCTGTCTGTCCGTATGTATGAAAGCAAGGATCTCAGCAACTAGAAGAGCTAGAGACACCAAATTTGGAATGTAGGTTCCTGTATAGCGGGAGCAGGTCAAGTTTAGATTTGAGATATCTCCCCCGTTCCCCCGCAATTCGATAAAAACTGTTTTACAGTAACAATTTTCAAGATACAGCTTTGGGATTTAGCATGTGCAATACTTTAGTCACTCCTAATCTACTGTCCAAATTTCAAGTCGTTCGGATAATAAGCACGGAAGTTATTAACGAAAGAAGATTCAGAGCTTCAGCGCAAGGGGAAGAAGAAGCACAGCCACCACTTAAAATGCCTCGCTTGCGCTGCGCTCGAGCTGTCGCTCGTGTGAGTGTGTCTTTTGGGTATGTGTGTTTGTATGTGTAAGTGTACGTAGATGCGATCGGACTTTTGACCTGGGTACAGGGAGTTTTGTAGTCGGGTTTACTCGACTATAGCATTCTTACTTGTTTTATCAAGAATAATGATTATGGCCTAAGTTTTATTCAGCTACTCAAATCTAATGATTATTATTGAAGCAAAATGTAAAAAATTGAGATATAATCATTATCATGTAATTTGTATAATATAACTTACATATAATGATTACGTTCCCTGGTTTTAATTGATTGATTAATTGATTTTAATTAATTGACTTAGTACCTATTGTAAGTTAAAAGAGTTAAAAAAAGCTTTTACGGTTTAAAGACGAATTATTTGAATAGCTCGAAAGACCAAATTGATCAAACTTAGTGTTATATTGAGATATTTTACGTACATTTCAACTTTAAATAAAATACAGATTTTGTTTTCGTTAAAGTGAACTTTTGTACACTCTATCGAGCTTGCACTGTAGTTGTACTCTGGTCTTATTAATTATTTCCAGTGGCTAATACTGCAGTGCCAATTTGACAATAAGTCTATATATCCACTTGTCAATAGATCGGAGTCAGCATTAAGTTCTTGAATGGAGTTAAACTGAACTTTGCTAGCTCGGCTTGTGTTGTTGTTGTTTTGAGTTTTTTACAAATTAAATTTGGTTTTTTGTTGTTGTTGTTGTTGTTGTTGTTGCTGGCAGTACAAATGCGCGAATTCTTCATATACCTTTTCTTTATTTTTTTTTGTTTTTTTTATATTTTATATATATTTTTTTGCTTTGCCAGCACAGAAGGTGTTTGTGTTTGTTGTTATTATGATTGTTGTTGTTGTTGTTGGTTCTGCTTCTGGGTCATCGCTCTTAAGATATTTAAATTGTTGTTGCTCACTTTTTTCTTTTCGCGACGCTTTTGCTGTTTGCTTGTGTTTTTGTTGTGGCCGTTCCACCTGAAAGTTGTCTTTGGGTTTTATGCCCCATCACATAGAAGACAAGCAGCCGCAGCACAAAAAAAAAATAAAAAAATAAAAAAAAATAAATAAAAAATATATTTTCGCATGTAAAAACACAAAAATGAAAAGTACAATCCACCTTTAAATATTTCTTGTTTGGCCGCTGGTCGTTGATCCGCCATTTCCAGCGATGAGGTGGCGAATCGGCGCAGTTAACTGATTTGACAGCCTCATATGGCGACAGGGCTCGGAGCGGATTATGGGATTCTATTTTTAAGCGTTGGATGAGTGAACAGACCGGAGCCTTATGATGTAATGCGTGGAGTTCCCGAACACAAGTACATCATATGAAACTGAAGCGAAAACTGATGATAGTAATAACAAATATTGCAAATAAAGAATAATGCATATTTAACAGTAGTATATTTTACGAAATATAAAGACAAAACGATAAAGAGTAAGTTATAACAAAGACAAAGGATATAAGATATATTAAGATATCGTATCTCATAGTATCTTATAACCTTAGTCTTTGGGTGTACTTTAAAAAGGTTCTATTTGTATTCAAACTTTTAAATAACTATTATTGAATATCTGTACTTCATTGTTTTCTTTTCTACAACTATAGTATCTTTCTGTATAAAGACTGACGCCCTGTTTAAAAGGCTTTAACTTTATCAATAAATGTCAAATAAAACTTCTGGTGAACAAGTTGTCTTAAAGTTACCAATGTTCAGATTAAGTAGAAACTTTGATATACAATGAAATATTTAACAAGCTTGACGTTAACAATTCAGGGTGATTATAGAAAGGTAGATATGAAAAGTATTGGCTGGTCATATAGCGCTATTTCGGATGCTGCCAAGCATCCTTATCAGTGACCTTATTGTTAGAAATTTATGTCCAAACTTGTCCGTATATGAGTAGTAGTCGGCTAGATTCGAACCCGAATAATACGATGCCAATAATTAAGTTATAAAGCCTATAAGTTCTCTTGTATAGAGCCGACAACTCCCCCTATAAATCCGATTTCTAAAACACATAAATCATTCTTATTGGGTTGGGGATCCTTTCTCCTTTGTTTCTTAGAGCTACGTCTGTTATTGCCAGCATTAGTTATTTCTAGACTTGAAACAGTCTGTCAGTTTTTAGATGAAGTAGATTTGTAATACTTTGAAAAACAATCATCTTACCCTTAATAACTGGAAACTCTATAAAATGTCAATTTGGTTTTACTCGACCCATCCTGTAATATACTATACATGGATTATTATATATATTATATTACAGGATGTCTCGGGTAAAAATCAAATTGACATTTTATAGAGTTTCGAGCTTTCATAAGTTAACTTTCTATATTAAAATTGCAAGCTTAGGAGGTTTTCTTGAAGTCTTTAACTATATGCCCTTCCAACTCCTTTAGCTTCTTTTGAAATGGCATTTTTGCTGTCTATTTAAATTGACTTTAGTCTTAGAATTGGCTAGAAAGCAATACCAGGAAATCCATCTTTGCATCTCTTAATCTCTTTATCCTCCCTGGTCACTTTAAGGCATCTTTCTCTTGCTCAAATACACAAAATGTTTGTTTAAATCAGGAATATTTCTACGATTGCTCAGCTGTTGTTGCTTTAGGCAATTGTTGCACTTAAAAGCCAATTAAAGTCTCAGCATATTCTGTTAATTTGATTTTGTCAGCTTGGAATCACTTTCATTTTCGGAGTATTCCATCAATTTGCAATTCCCAATAATTTGTAGCTGTGAATATTTGAAGTTCGCTTCTTCATATCCATTAGTTTTTCCCTTTTTTTGTTGCTAAACCGAAATAGTCTCTACATTTTAATATCGCTGAAAAACTTTGCAGACTTTTTTGATGCGGAAGCATTGAATACGGCGTTGAGTTCTTGGAAAAGCGATAAACTCTTATATAGCACCTAGAATGTGCAGAGGCAGTGGCAATTTTGTATGTCTTATAGAGGCAGCATCGGGCAGGGACAACAGACAAGATGCAAGTAGATCCCATATATCATGCCATGGCTGAGTGCGTCAAGTGCGTGCCCAGTTCATTAGGAGCACATGGCAATGGGAGATGGAAGATGGAAGATGGAAGATACATGATGCAAGATTGAATATGGAAGATCTTTTAGCTGGCAGCCCTCAGTTGTTGCCTGCTTGGCAACTACTTTGCACTTTGCCAGATACTTAACTTGCAGTTATTTACAAGTCATGCTTGCTGCGAATTCGCTTGACTGTGCAGAGATTCGGGGTGCTGGGCCCCGTCCGGGATTTCGTCGACTTGGTTGCCGTTGATGCTCCTGATGAGCCTGATGATGGGCAGCGGGCTCTGAGGGCTGAGCAGCCAAAAAATCTGTTGGCGGCTTTTTTGTTGCTTTCCGGCTGCATCTTCCACCTATTTATATTCGCATTTATAAATAAATAACGTGAACGAGTTGTCGTTGTAATAAATATTGTGCACACAAACAGACTGACAAACTAAAACTGCGAGACTGTGAGACTGTGAGACTGCCAGACTGAGAGACTGCGAAACTGCAAGACTGCAAGACTGCAAGACTGGGAGACTGGGAGACTGAGAGATGGGCAACAGACATGCACAAATATATTTATATTTAGCCAATTTTCAACGCTTGTTGACAAAACTGTCAACAAAATGCAATGCAAAGCGTAATAAAATTGTCCAAGAAGCTGCTGCAATTGAAACAGCAGCAGGGCGAGGAGTGTGCAGACACTGCACGGCGGAGAGGGCCGGAGGAGACACCAAACAAAGTTGCCGTTTGCGTGATAGACAGCCGTCGGGGGGCAGGAGGCGGGAGGCGGGAGGCGGGAGGAAGAGACAATGGAAATGACAACATGATTGTCATATTACGTATACGCACTGATACATGAGTTATATTATGACAAGCGACGATAAACAGACAGGGAGGTAGGGGGATAATAGAAATTTAGTTGGTTAGTGAATTCTTGTGACTAGAAATCGATATGGCTTGGCTTGCTTGAAAGGACTCGAGAGGGTATTCTAAAAATAGAACCAATTCTAGTTGTTATAAAATTCCCACTAAATGTGTGTTATTTGTAGCGAATGGGCTACGATTGAAAGAGATTGAATTATATAATAACTAGCTGGTAAAACTCCAGCTTTGCTCGTCGAAATATTAAGATTAAAATGCATAATGTTGAATTTGACTACTTTCGTCAGTAAGAAATACACAAAAAAATACACCCCCGGTCCACGGGGTTAGATTTTCCAAAATCTTTGAGCACTGCGCGTATTAAGACTTTGTGTAGAGCCTTAAAAGTGAGTTTGAAGCCAATGACCTGAAAATTAGAAATGTCGAATTACGGCGAGTTCCACCAGTTTTCCGATAATGCGGATGAGTTTTCCATAATTGGTGAGACACGTATCGAATTATTTAATGCGTAGACCTTATAAATTGAGTTTGAATCAGATCGGACTCAAATTAGACTTTCGTCCATACAATTTTCAGACCACAATTTGCACAAATGGATTGTCCAAAATCGGTGAAATATGTGTCAAATGAATTTTCTTGGAAAATGAGCTTGTGGCTGATTGGTTGGTAAACATAAAAGTTGCATAGAACAGTTTTCTGCGATTTTCCACGCTTTTGGGTGGAATTTTCCAAGAACCCGCCTGAGTGTGCACTTTCAACATAGATGGATCCTTCTGCATTCAGCATTCTAGCTCTTATGGTTTGGGCTGTGCGATTGCCAGTCGGTCAGTCACCAATCTGGACAAACTCTTAAACTCTGTTCCCTAAGGGAAAGAGAGTATATTAACTTTGAGAAATATCCGTCTGTCCATCCGTCTGTCCATATGAACGCATTTTTGTCCACACTCTTGAAGCTAGAGCAACCAAACTTGGTACACCGTGGGTGTATACCATCAATTTAAGAAGTGTCAAGAAAAAAACAATAGTAATAATTATTATAATAATAACATTAAAAATAATGATAATATTAATAATAATAATAATCATAATAATAATAATAAAAATAATAATAATAATAATAATAACAATAATAATAATAATAATAATAATAACAAAAATAAAAATAATAATTATGATAAAAATAAGAATAATAATAATAATCATAATAATAATATTATTATATATATTATTAATAATTATAATAATAATAATAATAATATTATTATTATTAATATTGTTACTAATTATAATAATAATGAAAATAATAGTTATAATAATGATAATAATAATAATATCAATCAAAATATGTGTATACACGATAATGCTCGTTAGTTTAAACTATTGATACAATTGACATAATTGATAAAAAATGATATTTGGAGAATTGTAGCGCAAAGTGGATAGCATTTTGCTTACGCATAGAACTTATCGAAGAATGCAGACATTGAATGGAAAAAGTGAAGATGTAAGGCTTAAAATTGTTTTACATTAATATAGAATTTAAGATTCTCGGGCCCTTACTATGTGGACCTGTCAGATACTAATCGTTCACCCGGAATCTCCCTTCACGATCACCATATTATGTTTACTTATCATATCTCTTACTTCAATCACTTCAATCAATCAACCATAAAGTAATACTTTTTGAATGAAAGCAAGCAGCTTGTTTTAGTTCTGAAACATTATTTATATTTAAAGAGGTGAAAATATAGGATTATTTAAAAAGCTCATTCGTTTGGCTAAATACTTAATTATGGTTTTTAATAGCTGCTTAAATCAGGCCATTAGCCAAATTGAGATTAAAGTTAGGCCCTTCAATTAGCACTTGCCCCACATCAAAGCGGCAACTGGCACTTCTAGAGCCATTTGCTGCTATACTAGCCCAAATCACAGCCCGGCCAGTTGTTTATTAACTCAACTCTCGGCCACTTGACACATTTGGCCAAAAGATCAGTCACCTTGCCAGCCGCTCGGGCACACAGCAACAAATCTTGAACAAAAAGTTCAAGTCGGCTAATAAATTTATTTGGTATTTGTTGCTGTTGCTGATGATGTTGTTGTTGTTGTTTTTGTTGCTGCTCTCGCCATAAATAAACTATACAAATATTTGGCTCGGGCGGCGCAGCGAGCTCATAAATCTGTAAATAAATAAAATAAATTTTCGTATACTATATCAAAATGTATCAATAAAAATGCTCAACAAGTTTTATTTGCGTGTTGTAGCCGCATAGAAAAATTTACATTTATCATAACAAAATCCGGCAAAACGATCGGGCAGCGCTGTCGGCGTCGACGGCGACGGCGACGCCAGCTGAGGCAGCGAGCGAGTTGCTCGCTAATTTGGCGTGTTAATTGCCAGCGACGAGACGAGACGAGACGAGACGAGCTGAGACCCCGACGAGCACCGAGAGGAGAAGAGACCAGACCAGACGCCTCTTTTCTCTCAGTGTAGCAGCTCTCCCATTTGGGGGCCATAAATTTTATGTGTTTTGTGGCAGAACGAAACGTTTAAGCCGCAAAATGACAAACAACGAATTAACAAATTAATAAATTATAATTTTTCTTCGCCTTTTGGCGCCGTCAAATGAATATTTAATATTTAAATGGACGGGGCGGACGTTTTCACTGAGCTGCCTATCGCTTGTAGTATCTGCCAGATACAGTATCTACTCGTTTAGCTAATGCGCCTGCATAAATTTGGCACTCGCTGAGCTGCCACGCCCCCCCAACACCCCGTTAACCCCAACGCCGCCCACCTTTGCATGCTTTTGCATATTAATTCAACGGACGGCAGGCAGGCAGGCAGGCAGGCAGGCAGGCGTTTAATTGCCCACCAAATGGGGCGTGGCCAACAATGACGTCAACAAGTTGCCGCCCCGCATCCGCATCGAATCAATTTTGCAGCAGCCGAGGGACGCGACGATTTGATCAACTCAAGTGGGCGCCAGCAGCCGACAAGTGCAGATTTTCCAAACCGTTTTACATGCCACAAAGTTGTGGCCAATTGCCACACGGTATATCTCAAAACTCAGGCGGATCTACCAACAACTTTCCCATATAAAAATACCTCGCAAATGCATCTGCAACTTATGAATGTATCTAGATACATATGTATGGCTAATTTGCTGTCAATTGCCGAACATGAGTCCAATACGAGTACACCCATCACAATGAGTGTGTATCTATGTGTGTGTGTGTGTGTGTGTGTGAGTACTTGTAATAACATAAATAAGACGCTAGAGCGGAAAAACACTCGCACCATTTGTAACCCACTGCGGCGGTGCAATGATCTCTCTGTGGTTGTGCGGCTGGGTGTGTGTGTGTGTGTGTGTGTGTGTGTGTGTGCTTATGGCTGCATGCCAACAACAACAACAGTAACAACAATAACAACAGACAGGCAATTGATGCAGCAGCTTTTAAAGAGCCCAAACTGTACAATAAATAATTATATTGGAAAATTGAATAAATTAAGTACGAGAACTGATTTCCCATTCGATCAAAGAAAATATTTTTCAATTTCTAAATAAAAATGCATTTTTGTGAATATTATGTTAGAGATGCTAACGAATTGACTTTTATACGTATTGCATTTATTTTACAAAAATACTTTGAATTTAATAGGAAAATTAATTTTATTTCGAATTGACTTTCACAGCATCTGATTTTATTTCTACAAAAATACTTGTATTTCAGTTGAAAACTTCTTGTGTTAGGACAGCTTTTGCTGGTTTTTTGAACAAGGAAATCTGAAACAATACAGCTATAAATGCGGGGGATAAAGTGTATAAAATAAATGGGAAATAAATCGAAAGGGTTTAGCTGAAGATGCATCAAATAATCCATTGTTTTAATGGATACACATATCCTTCAGAAGCTAGTTGAACTTTCTAGCTAGATTGTCAGAGATTATAGAACCTAATGTTTGAATAATATTAATAAATTAGTATAGGAAAGATAAGCATGACTATAATTTCACAGAAAATTACATGAAAAGAAGCATTCATATTCTTAGAAGCTTGTATTACGTATTTGTTTTCCATAAATTGGAATTCTGAGTATTTGAAGCAATTTTATTGCCTTGCAAGAGGTATAAATTTCAATTCTCTGTTCCGGCTCGAGTTCCTTGAACTGTTCATTCTCATTATCAATGCGTAAAGGTGTTTAATAAATCTCGCAAAGTTGCTTTAAGGCTGCGACTATTCATATGAGTTATATATGCTTTTCTACACTCAGAGAAAAATGGCCGTTCTAGTTCTAGAATTATCGGGCTAGAACTATACCGCTTTGTTCTTGCACAATTTAAAGTATATTCGTACTTCAGAATTCTTAAATCAAGTATGATCGGGATTCGTTGACTGAATCCTAGGCTGGCTGAGTGGAGTAAGTTGCGGTTCGCGGCGGACCCGAGTTCAAATCCTACTGCGGACATTATGGGTGATGAAATGTTGTTTCTTAAACTGAAATCAAATAAGTGGCTAAGATATCAATGAAAGACATTAATTTGCATGTGCTGGTATTATCACACATGATGATGATGTATGTATGAATGTAGGTATGTATGTACACATATGACTTTTGACGATACCTTTTCATCTTACTGGTTGGCTCAATGGACTAGATGACCGACTCGCAACAACAGCTGGACAAAAATAATAAGCGCGGGTTCGATCCTCAGCGGCGGCGATTTGTGGATGATATGGTACTTATAAAGTCATTTGTTTACATACATATATACATAATTATTCTCTCATATACATATGTGCATAAAAATAATAATAAATATATATATACAAACATACATATAGAGATTATTTAACGTTCTAAGATCAACCTCGTTTCGGGAAATTAATCCCGTTTGATACTTAATCAAATTTACTTATGTTTTTACTCCCTGTACCCATAAAATGGGTAAAAAGGGGGTATTACATCTGTGCAAATGTATGTAACAGACAGAAGGAGACATCTCCGACCCTATAAAGTATATATATTCTTGATCAGTATCAAAAGAGATTTCGATTTGGCCATGTCCGTCTGTCTGTCCGTCTGTCTGTCCGTATGAACGCGTCGATCTCAGCAACTACAAGAGCTAGAGACACCAAATTTGGAATGTAGCTTCCTGTACCATACGCAGATCAAGTTTGTTTCATATTTCAGATATCTCCTCCCGTTCCCCCGCAAATCGATTAAAACCGTTTTTCAGTAACAATTTTCAAGATATAGCTTTAAGATTTGGCATGTACAATACTTTAGTCTCTTTTAATCTACTGTCCAAATTTCAAGTCGATCGGATAATAAACACGGATATTATTCACGAAAGAAGATTCAGTAATGCAGCGAGAGGGGGGAAGAAGAGGCACAGTCACCAATTAAAATGCCTCGCTTGCGCTGTCGCTTTTGCCGCCTGTGTGCGTGCGTCTTTGTGTATGTGTGTATGTATGTGTAAGTGGACGTAGATGTGATTGGATGTTTTAGACCTGGGTACAGGGAGTTTCGTAGTCGGGTATACTCGACTATAGCATTCTTACTTGTTTAAATCAACAAAGTGTTCTTCATATATCACGAAATTTTTTATTTTAAGAATTTCGGACATAAAAAAGTCGTTCTTAAAATAAGAATTGAATACAAGTTAAATAAATAAATACAAGATTTAAACTCAAAAAAAAAAAAAAAAATAAGAATTCTGTACTCATAATAAGATTTTTCGAGCTTGGTCGGATTCTGACACCGTTTGTACTTGGTTTGAGTACAGAATACTTAATTATTTCTCTGAGTGTATGTATATTTATTGCCAATTTTGTTGGCTTGTTGTTAGATCAGCTAGCCGTACAATATTCAATTGTTTCTTGTTTAAAACTATTAACATAACAATTCAATTATTTAAGGCTTAGCGCTTGCATTCAGTTTGTGCAATTGCAATATTAAGCATACGCCATGTGGGCCCAGCAACTCACTGAGCCGCTTAAATGCAACAAAACTGTTGCAATCAAAAGTGCAACAAAAATGAGATCCAAATGGAAAATGGGAGAAATTAAATTGCATTTTCTCGCTATCATTTTGGACTGCTTTGCAAATTGAATTGCCTTCAAATTTGCCAAACAACCAAAGCAAAGCAGCCAGAAATATCATAAAAATGCCAAATCTATTGTGCATTTGTATAAAATTATATGTATGTATCTATCTATACATATTTATGTACATAAGTATGTGTGTGCTTCGATCAGTTTTGCATAGTTGGCGGCAGTGGGAAAACTGCAAAATAGCCGCACATCGAATATAATGCAATGGGAATTTTCAATAAAATATTAAACAACACACACACTCGCCCCGAAAATGTGCAGCAACAAATAGACAAGTGGACACACACACACACACACACCAGCAAAAACAACAACACACTTGAAATGCAATAATCATATTAAAATCAACATCAACTACGAAAAAAATCTCTAAAGGCAACAAAATAGTTTGTTTTTAAAGTTATTATTAGCCGCAAATGTGCGGCAATATACACACAGATACACACACACACACACAGACGTACTCATAAGCTGATATACAAACACAAGTATTTACGTATAAGTAAGAGTACAATCAATATATTGTGCATCGGTTATGCATCTATATAAATGTATCTGTATCTGTATGTCTGTTTCTCTGTTTCTATGTATGTGTGTGTTTTTGTATCTGCAGCAATTGAATGACTGACGCTTCAGCATTTGTATTTTGTATTTTGTATTTGTATTTGTGTTTTGTATTTCGCATCTCGTATAAATCATTTAAGCAGCCGCAAAATAAAATCAAGTTGAAAATATTCAATGAACTACTTTTCAGCTTGCAAGTGGCAAAATGTATGCAATGCATATAAAAAGTACACATCGAACAAATATATACAATATATATATAAATGTATATATATGTATTTGTATTTAAATGTATATATAGACCTATAATGTGTGGGGGGAACACGAACTTGTCGTTGGGCCCCGCAGTTGAAATATTTTGCAGACCACAAATTAAAGCCAATGAGAGCATAAACTACTTATACGCAAAATGACAATATTACCAAAAAATCATTATTTTAATATATTAATTGTGGGGAAATAATTAAATATTATCTATGTACATATGTCACAGGCAAATTTGAATTAAATTACCGATTTAATTCGATGCAAACATGCTTAACCCCTACAACAATTTGTTTTCATTTCATTTTTACAAGTTTTATTAAAGTTTTTACCAAAATATCAATATAACTCTTAACTATAAACTTGCTAAAGCTTAAATTAGTGTGATCAAAATAGAAAAAGTTGTGATAAAGGACTCACTTTTGTTCGTATCTAGTGATGGCACATTTATACGATACACGCTAATCGATTATTTTGTCTCAACTCAGATTTAATTGTAGCGCCAATTGGGTTTCGATTAATTGAATCGTTAATCGATTATATGCTTAATTAATCGGAACACTCGTGTAAATGCAAAATAAAAGTTGGCAGAGCAATTTGCAAAGATTGATTATTGCATCAACATACAGCAAAGTGTGGAAATATTATTCCAAAACTAATGAAAAATATCATTTATGTGCACTTTTATGTATTTGTTAATTGCTGTTGGTATCAAATGGCCTTTGCATTAGACATTCACATGCAAAAATATCAAAGATTGGTGCAAATTTAAAAATCACTCGATTAAACGATTATTTTCATTTTTCTTCGATTAATTGCGATTAATAATCGCTGGGCTTAAATTAATCATATGATTCAATCATCAATTAATGCCATCACTACTCGTATCTCATTTATGTTATAAAAAGGATCTGTCTGGAACATGTTCTTTTAACTGGATATGTGCCTGAAATATATAATATACTATAACAGTAGTTCACATACCGAATTTCATTATTCTAGCTACATAACTTTTAATCATTTTGATTATTTAAGTTTTAGGCAGGCTTCAAATATGCAAATAGGCATTTTTAAGCCATTTGAAATTTCTGTTTTGAGCAGGGACCGTAAATAATGAGTAGTTTGTTTTTTTTTATTCAAAAAAATCAAGCACTTGTAGCAAGTTTCAGAAAGTGGGAAATAGACTAATATACTCCTTTAAGGATAATCTATGCATTTTCACCATGATTTCGAAACCTATGAGTTTTATAGGTTCACTTACCAAATAATAATTAATTTTGAGTTATACTTTAGATCTCATTTAAGCAAAAAATAAAATTCAAGGCATTGTCATTATTTTATGAGCTTAAAAAGAATGATTATTGGTTGAGATCTAAAGTATAACTCAAAATTAATTATTATTTGGTGAGGGAATCAATAAACAATTAAAAATAATCATTATATTGTAATTTTTACTCCCTGTACCCATAAAATGGCTAAAAAGGGGGTACTAAATCCCTATAAAGTATATATATTCTTGATCAGTATCAGAAGAGATTTCGATTTGGCCATGTCCGTCTGTCTGTCCGTCTGTCTGTCCGTATGAACGCGTCGATCTCAGCAACTACAAGAGCTAGAGACACCAAATTTGGAATGTAGGTTCGTGTATAGCGGGAGCAGGTCAAGTTTGTTTCATATTTCAGATATCTCCTCCCGTTTTACAGTAACAATTTTCAAGATATAGCTTTCAGATTTGGCATGTACAATACTTTAGTCTCTCATAATCTACTGTCCAAATTTCAAGTCGATCGGATAATAAACACGGAAATTATTCACGAAAGAAGATTCAGTGATGCAGCGAGAGGGGGAAGAAGAAGCACAGCCACCAATTAAATTGCCTCGCTTGCGCTGCGCTTGAGCTGTGCTCGTGTGAGTGCGTGTTTTGTGCATGTGTGTGTGTATGTGTAAGTGTACGTAGATGCGATCGGAAATTTTTGACCTGGGTACAGGGAGTTTTGTAGTCGGGTTGACTCGACTATAGCATTCTTACTTGTTTAAAATAAAACTTATAATGATTACAGTCCCTGGTTTTGAGACGTTGTTAATTAAATATTGAAGCACATTTTTAACTGATCTAATTGGTGTGTTAGGCATTTAATTTATAAAGAAATAGATCACTATATTTAAAGTTTTTGTTAAAATTAAATTGGCTTAAGAGTTGTTTTAACAAATTAGTTGAAAAAGGATATTGGCGAAATATAAACTCTCTTTATATTTTAAATTACATTTTAGTATTATATTATATACATGATAATATAACAAATATATTATTAAAATGTATACGAACTCAGAATTCCTAAAAATAAATAAACATAAATAAAAGCCATAAAGTGCTACCTTTATGAAAGATCTAGCCAAAATTGGTCTAAGCGTGCAGAACAAAAGTATTTATATGTAATAAATATTTGCCATATATGCGCACACACACAAGCACACACCACACACACACACACCACACACACACAGACACACGGGCAGCATCATACACACATTGTATATCTCAATATTAATTTGGCATTTATAAATTTTGCAATTTAAAACGCAAATTTCAACAATTTCAGGCGTCAACGCATCGCCAAAGCAGCGCAACCCCCCTGCCAGCCTGCGGCCCGCCCGCCCCCACCCAGTGCGCTCCTCCGCCTCGTTGCGCATACGCCGCGTAGGCCCGTCGCATATAAATTTGCGACTCAATCGCCTTTCGTTGCTGTTGTTTTTGGTTGTAGTTGCATGTGGTCGCCTTTGGGGCGAGTGCCCCCGAGTGTGGTCCGCACTGTGGGCTACTTTTGGTCGATCCGCCTTCGTTTTATATGCATTTAATTTGCCCCGCCCGCCCGGGCCCTCGGTCTGCAGCTCGACGCTCTATGGATGCACTTCTGCTCGCTCGAGCGCACTATGGGCAACGATTTATGCTCTGTACTGGGCACACACACACACACACAGAGTCAGCCAGTCTGTGTGTGTGTTGTTTATTTTGCTTTTCTTAAAAATAAGTTTTTAATTGCAAGCCAACGGCAGCGGCAGATTATTCGCCAAATAATTTGGCTCTTGAGGCAAAACCGATCGCAAAGTTTGCAGCTTGAGCGAAAATCGTTCTGTTGGGTAAACATCTCTCAGATGCCGCCCAGTGGTAATGTATTTTACATTCTTGTGCCATGTGGCGCGGCTAATCAGAGAGTGCCCGCCAGCCCGCCAACCCTTTTCCAACCAGCTCTCCGAATAGTTGGCAAAATAAATTATCGAAATGAGCAGCGGCGTTGAAACTAAACAGGTTGGCCGAGAATGCAGCGCTGTTTGGATAGGAGACTGGGTGGATGGTTAGTGTGGGGGGCTGTAAGGAGGCTGTGGGGCAGCATCATGTGTCTGTTTATTTGTTTGATTGCCAGTGCATGCGAGATGGCAACTCACAGAGTGCAGTCTGTAATTCTGCCGAACGCTCATAATTTGTATATTTGCGATTTTCAATTAAGCAGAGGCCGCTGGCCGCTGGCCGGGCCGATGGCCGAGGCAGGGCGGTGACATATGCACCACAAATATGCCACATGGCCTGCCACTGCTGCAAGTTATTGAAATTTATTAATAGACAGCCACCCACGCGAGAGAGATCGCATCGGAGCAGGCGACGCTGCTGTGCTCCTCCGGTCAGCAGGCTCTGCCATCGAGTAGACATAATTTACAATTATTTCAAGGACACTTTACATAGACTGGCGGCTGTTCATTATCGGGAAACGAGTTCGCGGCGCGAAGGCAGCCCAAAAACCACCTCAACCACTTGATGGTCCTACGTGCTGGCCATGCCTAAATGACTTGAGCCACAGACGGAGGTTTGAGGCATGTGGCAAGCGGCGTGCGGATGGGGCCCAGCCAATGTTGTTGCTGTGCATTAAGTGAAAAATTGCAATTTTAACGCCCGCGTTAATTTACAGCAGTTGACTCGTTGGCAGCACGGCCACAGCTACAGATGCACAGATACAGATACATAGATACACACATGCCGCTGCCCTGGGACAGTCAGTTGCAAGTATCTAGTGTTGTGTCTTTGTCTTTTTGGGGCTGTGCGTGGAACGTGTTGCTGTTGTTGCTGTTGCTGGGGGCCCAAAGAGCCAGCAACATTGCTGTTGTTGTTGCAGTTGCAGTTGCAGTTGCTGCTACTTCTGACCGTGCTGAAGGTAAACCAGTGCCTTGTCATTGTTGTTGCACAGTTGATGTTGCTGTTGCTGTTGCTGTTGTTGTCATTGCTGCTGGTATCGAGCCTCTCTGGGTGCGTTGTCACTGCCAAGGCTCCGCCTGTTTGTCCCTCTGTCCCTCTGTCCGTCCCTCCATCCCTCCCTCTGTCTGTCTGTCTGTCTGCTGGACATAGTCCTGACATTGGCGCGCGACTTTTGCGAGCTTCTATCGCATAACATTCTTTATAATTTGTTAACTCGCTATGCATAAGACTCGAGTGCGGATTTATGACTTGACGCGAAATTGATCGCGACTGATCGAGTAAAGGCTTCTGCAGTCTTTTGGCGAAGCCTTAAAAAAATGAGAGGCCAAGGTAAATAAAAATGCGAACTCAAGAAGTTGCCAATAAAAAAGGCAGGCAGGCAAAGCAAACGACACGAGGATCGTGGAGGATTGCAGAGGATTGCCGAGGATCGCTTTGGCTCAGCTCCACCCGTATTGAATTCCAATGTCAAATCGCAGCACATGATTCAATGCCAAGACAAGGTGGCCATATATCGTTTCAGGCTTTAACTGCTGCCCCGTTTTGCGGGGGCACTGCAGGTGGAGCGGGGGCATTGTTGGGTTAAGGCTTCTTGCACCGGAAGTTGCCAGTGGCGCCATTCGCATACATTTTGAAGATGTTTCTTCAACGAAGTACCTTGTTTTTTGTAGGGTTTCAACAACATCTTCCAGGATCAGGGCAACGAACATGACTCACTTAGAATAATTGAGTTTTGATCAAGATAATTATATATATAAGAAATATGACATGTTTTTCTAGCTAAGCAAATATGACATTATTTAGCGGGGGTATTCCTGATATGTTTATGAAGAAAACACTTCTTCTCATATGAATCACATTCCGTATAATAATCTCTAAACAAATCCACAGGCAAGTGCTTTGATTGAAGAACCTGCCAAACCGATTTCCTAATAACTTGAAGTATTATACGTTTCTTCATCTCATATTCAGGAATTGTTTAACTTCATTTATTAGCTTTGAATGCATACATAATGAATGAATATACAATCATCGGTTTATAACGCAATTCAAATCGTTTAAGCAGTTCGCGTGTGTTTAATTGACAGCTCATATAAGAAGCGATCTTTACACTCCATATATACTCATCGTTCCACCGTTTGTTGGCTGCGTTCTGTTCGACAAGTTGTCAGATCTATAAAACTATATGACTGCCAATTTGGTTTCAGATTCCGAGTCTTTTTAACTGATCCCCCCCTCCCCCTCCACCAAGTTCCGTCATAATGGGGCGCTTAAATGACAATTTGTGGTCAGTTTTATATGGGATCGCCAATGGCGTGTAAACAACAAACCGATTGGCAATTAAATGTTTATGTTGATTTTCACACTTTGATTTTGTGATTGCATGCAATTTGAGACTTGATCAGAGCATACCAGGCACAGAATCAACAAGTAGGAGCCTTGAAGTCGGAACCTCCCGACTGTGGTATAATCTGTTCCAAGTCGGTTTCCACGTTTGTCCTAGTTTATCTTAGAAGAAAGTAGATTTTATTATCTTTCGGTTAACGAATCGATGATTCCCAGTTGTGCACAGTAATTGTTTATTATTTCAGATACTTCCCACCGCACCCCTGCAATTCTATAGAAACTTTTTACAGCAACAATTTTGAAGATATAGCCTTGAAGTTTGGCATGCAGAATTCTTGGGTCCCTTTTGATTTATTGCGAAAATTTCATTTCGATCTGATAATAAATACAGAAGTAATTTAAGAGTTTCACTATTTCAGAGCGGAGCTGCCACTTGAAATGCTCTGCTTTCTTCCTGTACTGCTTGATGCATTTGTGTGTATGTGTGTGTGCACAAGGATATGTCGGGGAATTTTAGGCCTGCATACAGGGTGTCTCGGTGTAGTCGGATATCCTCGACAAGAGCATCCTTACTTGGGATACCCCTTGCCCATCATGTATACCTACTTCGATTGCTCAGACGCACATTGCATACACCCAATATACTCCTTTTCCTTTTGGCATAGAGTATAAAAGGCCAAAACGGTGACTTTTTGAAAATTGATCATTATGAAGAATTTTGAGTGGCCATAAAAGGCGCGTGTAGCATTAACCGTTATGCAGAAGGAATGTTCGTATATTTAACTGATTTATAGCATTGATCCCAAAAGGGTTTATAAGGCAAGGCAAAGCCGTTAAGATCTGGAACGTAAATTAAGCGGAGATGCTAAAGACAAAAGCGATAAGTGTACACTTTATGTATAAAAGGCAACTGAGAAAGCAAATTATATATAAAAATACATAAGTACCACATATATATATATATATCTTTATATGTGTATGTATGTGTGTGTGTGTATATAAGCAGGCAGACTGGGATCGGGCATGAGAGGGGGCAGCCAGACTCTGAGACGGGCTAATTTAAGCGAGGACAACACCTCAACTCATATTTAAGGCCGGCTAAATCAGACTCAGTGTGTGTGTGTGTGTAGCTTCCAGTCTGAGAGTCGCGTCCAAAGTCACCCAAAGCGACGTGGATGACGCTGACGTCGTCGTCGCTGTCGCTGTCGCTGTCGTCGTCGCAGTCGCAGTCGCCGTTGTCTGTGTCTGCTTGGTTTTGCCTTTGTGTCTGGGCCGCAAAAAGGGAAAAAAATATTAAACACATAAGTAACGAAAAAAGAATACAATAAAATGATAAAAGCAAAAAGAAAGAGCAGCAACTAAATCGATGCAGCAGCAGCAGCAGCAGCCGGCAAAAGAAGCGCAGCCCAAAGCGCAGACGAAGGAGCGCAGAGCGGTGTGGCGGCGGCAGCGGGCCGTATGAGTGATATCAGAGAGCGAGGCAAAGGAATACAATGAACATGGCATGGGCCAGGGCCTGAGTGCAGTGCAGGGAAATTAAGAAACCAACAAATTCATCCAGAAAAGTAGTCAATAAAGTGTCGACAATGCGCACAACAACAAAACCAACAAACAACAACCAACAACAACAAACAACAACCAACAACAACCGACAACCACAACGAAACCGTCAAAAAGCAGCAGGCAGGCCACGCCATGAGGCAAAGAGGTTGTCGTGTTTTGAGCTGGAGTTCGGCTTGGGTTTCGGGAGCAGCGGAGAGTGAGAGAGAAACTGGCCACCAAGAGTCGAGTCGAGTTGAGTTGCACAGCAGAGCGGAGAGGAGCTGCAAAATCAATTGAGCGATCAAGTGTCTTGAGGCGAAACAGAAGGTGGAATAAATAAAACAATAACGATGATAATGAAGTTAAAGTGAATTTTGATGAATATGCCGACGAGGCGTGGCCCGAAGAGCACAAAACTCAAACTTAGCTCAAGTGGACAGTCCGACAGTCGACAGTCGACATGGGAGTTGCCAGTTGCCAGTTGCCAGTTGGAAGCAAACAACTGCTCCGGACATCCGGGCAAGTGCTTGAGTCGTCCAGACTTCAGACTGACAACTGCAACAACGTTGATCGTTGCAATAACTTGAGCAGCGGTAAACAGGCAAATGACACTGGCTGAAAGTGCCACTTAAGCATTAAGTAGATTATAACCGCAGAAAAGCACAACAACTGCTTGCTGAAACATATCATTTGTTTGGATCGACAGGAGCTTATGTAGCTTAAAGCTGTTGTGAGGTCTGAGCTTCCAGCTAGGTTAATAAGTTACTCTAATTGCTTAGAACGAGCGGAGATTATGTAGCTTCAAGCTGGCAATAAAGCTTTAATGAGCTTGCAAAGCTGTTGGGGTACGTGTGATAAGAGATTTAATGAGCTTTTAGTTAATCTTTCCAATTTGTTCGCAGCTGTTGTAGGATTAATAAGCAAGTAGAGTCGTTGAATATTTCCATGAAAACCGAGTTTATTTCAAAGCTTAAGCTAAAATTTCAGCTACTATCATTGTATACTTTCAACTCAGATCAATACTTCCCTAGCCATGCATATATATGCAAATACATTAGTTTAAATAGACACGACATAAGCAATAATAACAACAACTGTTGGAACAAAGTTAGTTGATAACCTTAGCAGTGGTCGGGGAGGGAAGGTAAGAAGCAGCTGCTGAAGTTTCTTCTGTAATTTGAAAAGTCGACACTGACAACGTTAAATTTTCAATAGCCCCGGCACATTTGAACGTGTCAAAAAGTTTTCACGACAAGTTTTTGTGCTTTCTTGCAGTTTCTCTAACTGTTTTTGTTGTTGTGCGTAACTAAATATAACCCTGTTGGAAAGGGTATCCTGGATAAGTCGCATCCTTATTTGATGAACAAACATAGGTAATTAACTTAAGACCGAAACAAATAAGACTCTGATCAATTATTGCGAAAAGCTTGAATTCATTTCTTTCATTTCTGATTAATGAGTTAAGAGATGTTTTTATCTTAAAGGTTTTCCTAGATTTTTAAACCTGTTTAAGATATCAAATATTATATCGTACTAATGCAATAAATAAGTTAATTAATTGACTGTAATTATTATTACATAATTACAAGCATGATATCAAAATTCTAAAGGGTATTTATTCTTCAACATATTTCAATATCTTAAGTTTATTGTTATTGCTGTTATTCAAGTTGTTGTTGCTGCATAGACTACATTCAAAGTTCACTTGGCGCATCCTTGTGTGGGTGCTTGTGGGCAAGAAGTAGGCAGGGCGGTGGGGCAACGACTTGCGACAACTTTTATAGCAATAGAGCGCCGTGTCGAGGTCACAGAATTCGCAGGGTCCTGTACACAAAAGGGGGGTTAGGACGAGGGGGTGTTGGCAGCCAACAAGGCGGCAGCAGCAAAAGAAGCAGAACAAGTGGAAAAAACTAAAGGCATGCCACGATATAAGACACACCATATAAACACTATATACATCAACATATATGTATCTTAAAATGTGTGTGTGTGTGAGTCTCTCCCTGTGTGTGCGTGTGTGTGTTTGCATTTGGTGCGCTTGGAGTTTGATATTTCCTTTTATTGAAAATGCACTTTGGTGCCATGTAAACTTTGCAATCAAAGTCAACGGCAAACTGGCGACGATGGTGCCACAAGAACGAGACCGAAACCGAAACCGAGTCCGATACCGAGACGGCTGAAAGGTTGGACCTGCCATTGGTATTGGGATGGGGTCTGGGGGTTGGGGCTTGGGGCTTGGGGCGCAGAGCCGACTGCCACCTCTAACGATATAATGGCAACGAGCATGGCCAGACATTAGAAGCGACTGCGACTGCAACTGCAATTGTTGTTGGGCAGCCTTTAGACCCGGGAATGGGAATGGGACTGAGAATGGAACTGAGAATGGGAATGGGACTAGCTACAGACAGAGGCATAAATATAGCCACTGCCAGCGCCCTCGTCCCTGGCCATCAGTGGGTACGTTTTTGGCCCGGCTTCCTATTTTTAGTTTGCATTCCAAAACGGCGTCGCCATTGCCTACCTGTTCTCTCGGTGCTCTGGCGGAATTCAGCAGTTTGTAACTCGTTTTCGTTTTATGATTTCTGCCAGTAAACTGTACTGGCAACAGACATTGGCAGTGGCTGTGCCACTCCTGTCCATTGGTTGTGCCCCCGGCTTGCTACCAGTGATGACTATTGAGGGACCTAGATGCTAGATGTAGATGCTAGAGCTGGCCAATCGCTGGACAATCGTTGCCACCATCGATGGCATGGATTGTTTCCTTTGTGTGCTACAATCGAGTTTTTTCCATTATCGATACTATCGAAACTTTAATTATTTCTTAATTTTGACATTCTATAAGTAAAAAGGACCTAATATCCTTAGTAATATTTCATTCAAAATGTCATAAACAACCTTAACGTTTGTTTCATTTGTGTGCTACAATCGAGGTTTTTTCTACTATCGATACTATCGAAAACTTAATTATTTCTTAATTTTGACATTCTATAAATAAAATGGACCTAATATCCGCAGTATTATATTATTCTTAATGTCATAAACACCTTAAGCGTTTTTCGATAGCTTAGGTTACTTATTACTATTATCGAACCTATCGACTGTCGGAGGTACCTATGGCTTTCGAGCCGTACCTATTGCTTAATGGACGATGTTCTTGGCCTGAGCTCTGTCAGCGCTTTTTGCGATTGCCCCAAACATGGCTGTGATCTTTTGTTAATACCCATAATAACTATCGATACTATCGAAACGTCGTGGCTTAGCCCATTCCATTAATTTATTGGAAACTTTAGGTATAATCTTGATTTAACATACAAGAAACGAATAACTAATAAACAGATTCTAATATCCTTAGGGCTTTATATTGTGAAGCATCACTATCGATAGTTCAAGTTATTATTATTATTATCGGAACAATCGCTGCTATTCCAGCTCTAACAGATGCTTAACCGATTCTGTCCTTGGCCTGGGCTCTGTCAGTGCTTGCCGCTTATTGCGATTGCCTCGATCAATGCTGGGATTTGTTTTCGCTGGCCATGTTGACTGGCATTGCCTCGGGGCCTGACTAGCTGTCACTTCCTGCAACTGTAAATGCAAGTGGCACAAGCGGCCAGCCCCCTAGCCTGCTCCCGGCTCCCGGCACCCTGTGCCCCACTCCAGAAGCAGCGCAATCTCTAGAACTCAAAACTCAATGAGCCGGCTTTTGTTTAGCGGGTGTTTTAGGTTGCCAGTTGCCGTTACTGCAATCCCAGCTCCTGTTCCCAGTTTCCCGTTACCACTTCCCTCCCCGTTGCTCCTCAGGCTGCTGCTGCTTCTGGTGAGAAAATTGTGTTGTGTTGTGGCATTTTGGTTGCGAAGGGTCGCCCGATTGCAAACAACAAAGCAACTGCACAGCTCAACCCCCCCACCCCCATTTTGCCAGTTGGGTGCGTGGCGCATTAGCCAGTCCCAAAAGCCAAACTCAGCCCTGGCCCTGGCCATATTGCTGCTGTGTTGCTGTTGTTGTTGCTGCTGCTGATGTTGCTGTTGTTTGCATTTTACCTGCAACGTCGCTTCGCATAAAATGCAATGAACTCGCAGTCGGCACTGTCAAGGATGTGGATATGTGTATGTGTACATGCGTGTGTGTGTTTGAGCTCCTGCTACACTGTCCCCCTCTTCGCCTTACCCACTCCGTCGCCGCCGTTGTGCATTTTTCCCCATTTTCCGTCTATTTGGTTTTATTTTAGCCCGCGACTCCCGCACGTCCAAACATCCTGAATGTTCCATGTTAGTCTTGCCTCGCCTGCCACAAAATGCATTTCCATTTAACATGCCAGCATTCAGGAGGGTTTGAAGGGATGACAGATGGCATGGGCATGGGCATGGGCATGGTCATGGGTATGGGTTGTTTGGGGGTTCGTCTACCGCCGCTCATTTCCCATTTTCCATTTCCACAACCGACATTCACTTGCAATTGAATTGTTTTTCAGTGCGCAACAGTTTTGTGCGTTTTTCCACAACTCCTGTGCCAAATTTCAGTAGACATATAAATTGAATGCAAATTTAAATCTGTATACATTTTCCAGAAGCTTAGCAAGATTTTACATATTTTAAATAGTTATATTTTTTTTGACACTTCACTGTCACCCCTAATTAAGGAAGAAATCTCCAGCTTGTTTTAAAAGGAATCGTTTCTAATAAAATAATAGTTAATCATTTTATCTAAATTTGGTTTTAGTGATTTTAAAAATGTTTCTTATTTATAGATGATATTTTAAATCCTAAGACCCGTTTTAAAACCACTTTTAATTCGTCTGACTTGGTTAGATCTGTTCGTAGGAATTTATTATCTTGACTATTAAAAACTTCTTTGTTTTTTCTCTCGCTAAGACGAACATTTTTACTCCCTCCCATAAAATGGGTAAAAAGGGGGTACTAAATCTGTGCAAATGTATGTAACAGACAGAAGGAGACATCTCCGACCCTATAAAGTATATATATTCTTGATCAGTATCAAAAGAGATTTCGATTTGGCCATGTCCGTCTGTCTGTCCGTCTGTCCGTCCGTATGTATGAACCCGTCGATCTCAGTAACTATAAGAGCTATGGAATGTAGGTTCGTGTATAGCGGGCGCAGGTCAAGTTTATTTTGGATCCGAGATATTTCTCCCCATTCCCCCGCTATTCGTTAAAAACCGTTTTACAGTAACAATTTTCAAGATATAGGTTTGGGATTTGGCATCTACTGTCAAAATTTCGAGTCGATCGGTAAATACGGAAGTTATTCAACAAACAAGATTCAGTACTACAGAGCTGGGGTTCCCCCCAAAAGCGCAGACGCGACTTAAAATGCCTAGCTTTCGTTTTCTGTGCTGTCGCGTGTGTGTGTGTGTGTATAAGTGTAAGTGTACGAAAATGCGATCGGATATTTTGGACCTGGGTACAGGGAGTTTTGTTGTCGGGTATACTCGACTGTAGCATTTTTACTTGTTATAAACTAGTATCTTCAGTGGTCTTAGCAGTCGACCAAATTCTAGAAACAATAAAAGACAATTTTTCATTTATTTGTCTTACTAATATTGTTTTTTTTAAAAATTTTTTTAATCTAGTAGGCATGCTGTGTGTATAAAGTATCATTGTGTAAGTGTCATCTTTAACACCCTATATCGGAGATATATCCAAAATATAAATGACACTATTGAACATGCAATATTAAAGTCGTACAAGGGACCATAAGAATCATAATCGAAACGATGATTCAAAGAAAGAAGCTACTTTGCAGTGTTGGTAAGGGGCTGTAATTATTAACAGTTGCTGGTCAGTGTTGATTAATAGACTTTGCTTGCCAAGTGGGCGGTAAGTGTTGGAAAATGCGCTTAGCTAGTGTTTTAATGTCTTTGAAAAAGAACAATTTGCTGGAGAAAACACAAAACGAATAATATATATATTTACTTTAGAGAGAAAGATCTTTAATGGCTGCGTCTGGGTCTTTGTCTGAGTCTGAGTCTGAGTCTTTGTCTGGGCTTGCGTCTGCGTCTGCGTCTAGGTCTGGGTCTGGGTCTGGGTCTAGTGGTCGGTTAATATCTCCGGCTTCAACTTTTTCCATGGCTTGGCATTTACATGCAATTGTTATTGTTGTGGCTGTTTTTGTTGTTGTTGCTGCCGCCTTTTGGTTAAAAACTAAGCGAAACAATAATGAAATAATATACAAATGTGGCTGTGTGTGTGTGTGTACATTGGAAAGTTGCTGCTGTACGAGCTGAGTCCGCATTGCCCGCTGAGCTTCTCCAGCAGCTGTCACTTGGCCAACGTCACCTCTATGCGGCTCTGCCCCCAGTCTACTCTCCCCCTCCCGCCATTCACCATCCCCCCTAGCTTGCTTCCTCAGCTGCGCGGGCGGCTTTGGCGGCTGCCTTTGAATGATGCTTTGGTTTCATAACTAACCGTTTTCTGTTTCTCAGTTCCCATTTCATGCCCAGCGCCTCTACCCCTGCCCCCTCCTTATGGCCGTGTTGCAAGTGTAGGTAAAGGTAATGTTTACCATTTCCGCTTGTCGCTCCGCAGACCTCAGCGTGGGTACAATGAAATTTTGGACGTGAACGTGAACCGCAAGACGTCGCTTAGTTTGACTTGTTTTTTTATATTTATTTTTTTCTTTTTATTTTTATTATTTTGTTGTTGGGTACGCGTTATATGAGATGCATGTCAACTTTTTGGTTGCTGCCACTGAAATTCATTTACCTAACGGTTGTTATTTTATTTTTGCTCTTTCTTACCAAATGCGTGCCAAGGAAATAGAAAGTGCACAGCGCATGAGGGCGATAACAAGAAAACGAGCTAACACAAATGTAACCAGTAGAAATTGGCACTTTTCACAGGGCATAAAACAGATTAACAAACTCAGCAGATACTAGTTAGTATGCTAATAAGATATATCAAATAGTTGGCCTTAAAGAAAATAGGTTTTATTAAGATAGCGAACATCTTATACGAAGACATTATCTGCTGGCAAGCCCTGGAAAACACGAATCTCCCAGGTAGGGGATCAAAATCGGAAAATTATGCGAGCTTCCAAAGTTTTAGCTAGCGAATTGCTATGACTCGACATCTTAAGAGAAAGGTTCAGGGAAATTTTTATTAATAGCCTCAATTACTGAGGGTATAGTCTTAAGGTCTCTCTTGATTATTGAATTCCTCACAAGCGCAGAGTTTCCAGCCAAATACTTCATAGTATGATTAAGTTTTGCTTGTATGGACTTAACGTAGGTATAAGCAGAATCCACTCCAAAGGCTCAAATGGGCATGACCATCTTCTTGAATAGGAGAACCTTGGAACGCAAGGGACGCGGATGAATGATGGAAAATCAACTTATGAGCTTAGAAAAAGAAAAAAGAGATCTTTTGGAATACTGGATTATTTCCGAAGTTGGGTTAAGAAACTATTATATTTACATATCTAGTATAGTATAATCAATTTAAATATTATTTTTTAAAGGTTGTTTATTTTTTAGACATTAGGAATACCATCAATTAATCAGCATTTTGACTTATTGGCTTTAAAATTCCATTATAAACTATTTGGCCATTCTTCCGCTTAAATATTTACCATTGTCAAAGCTGAACAGGTTTGTCTTTGAAACATTTTCTGGTCTTGGTTTGACCTCTAGATTGATTAAGATTACATATAAATTTAGCTTCCTTGTAATAAGTAGGCTTATTTAAATTTAATTTATTACCTAATATATATGTTGAATACTAGTTTGATACACGTCATGGCACCCTAACAAATATCCCAAGAATAAACGCTAGAAACTAAATATTTACAAGTACACTGAGAACAAAAATAGCCCTTTGATTTAGAAAATCGCCATAAAAACCAGAAATATTATCTATTTTATAAAAATAATTTCTAAAATTGAGAAACTTATTTCTTAAAAGTAGAAATGCGGGCCCTAAATCGGCAATCCCAAAAAAATATTTTTTTTCTTCTATTTTTCAGAAATATTTTCTATTTTTAGGAAATATATTTTTTAGTTTTAGAAATTCAAACTCTTATATTTAGAATTTTTTTCTTGTGTTTAGAAAATTTTGCTTTCTAATTTAGAAATGATGTCCTTAGTTTTTAGAAAAACGAAACCATGTTATTTCGAAAATCAACTCTCTGAAAAATAAAGCAATCTGGCGATTTTCTGAAATCTAGGGTATTTTTTTCTGAGTGTATGTACAAATCCTAGAGCTAGTTGCTACTACTAAATCTTCTAGAAACTTATCTTTAACTGTCATCTAAATATATATTTTTGAGGTTAGCGGGAATGCCCCTAATAACTGTTAGCCGTTATCTATTATTAATCTTGCTCAGTTGAATCCTTATGAAATTATATTTTAAAACCATATATAGGACAATCTAATGTCTTAAAAATATGTCTGCTGCAAATGTTGCTGGCTGCATTGGCAACAACAGTTGCAGCAACATTAATAACAACAACAGCAAAACTTTTTGTGCTATTGCTAATTGTATCAAATTTTCATTTTGATTTAGATTCAGATTACGAGCTGAGATTTTAACAGCTTGTTGCTGTTGTTGTTGTTAGTATTGCAAACGTTGCTGCTGTTGTTATTGCCAATGTTGCTGCTGTTGTTGCTGCTGCTGACGTTGCCAGCGGCAGCAGCAACCTGCAATCATTGCAGTCAGAGCTGGAGTCAGTTCGTCAGTGGACAGCAGCAACAACAACAACAACAAGAGCAGCAGCAGCTCTGTTGGCCTCATTATGTTCAAACATATTTCATATGCCAACAGCAACAATAACAACAATAACAACAATAACAGCAACAAATAAGCAAAGCAACTTTGGCTCTGCTACGTTTTTCTTTCTTGTGTTTGTAGTTGTTGCTTCCTCAGCAATCGCTTGGCTGCTGCTGCCGCTGTTGTTGTTGTTGTTGCTGTTGTTGTTGTCATAACTGTGTTTTGTTGTGCTCAGACTTTGGTTGCTGTTGCTGTCCGGTGAAAGTAATCATCAACAACATTAAGCGAGGTAAACAAACTACAAAATAATAAAAAAAAAATAAAGAGTTACACTCGCCAAAAGTTCATTTGAGCCGCGAGTCTTTGACCAGAGAGCCCCAGAATGGTAGTACGTTCCATAGACAAAACGTCAGCCTTGGTGGCTCTGAAGAGCTGAGGTGGGCAGGGGTACTCTGGTAGGGCATTCCAGCAGCTGCAGTGCCCCCCATGACAGAAAGGTTGAAGAACCACAAAGAGATACGATTATGATGATTTCTAATTGAAAAACTCAGCGGCGCGCTCAAATGTGTCCAGAGGAGGGAGAGAAAACGAAGACGTTGAGTACGAAAAAAACAAAAAAAAGGCAGAAAAAAATGAAACGAAATTTCATTAAAACGTTTGCACAAATAAAATAAGTGCTGCAAAAAGCAGAAAAAGAGTAGCAACAGCAGCAGCAGCAACAACAATACAACAACAATAACAACAACAACGACAGCAAAAGAAACTGAAACGAGGTCAACTGAGGTCAACACATTTTATGTACCGAACCCGAACTACTTCATACTCTACTAAATATTTGTATGACGATGTCGACGATGGCGACAGCAGCGACGCTGGCAGAGATTCAGATGCGTGTGTGTGTGCCTGTGAGTATTGGTGAATGGGCAGGGGGAACTGCAGTCAGCTTTGGGCTTGGAACTTCAAGTCAGCGTCAGCGTCAGCGTCTGCGTCAGCGTTGCTCGTATGCATAAGCGAGTGTAGCGAGTGACGGGGGCGCGGCTAGCGGGCTGCGGGGTGCATAAACTAAATCAAACAAAAGGCAAACAGCAAAAAGTGGAGCGACGGGGCGACGCGTTTGGGGAGAGCTCGCTGCGCTTCAATTGAGTTTTACAAACAGTGAGCAAGAAAATTAAATGTACAGTTTGGTGTCTAATTAATAAATAATTATAGATAAAGACAGAAAGGTAGATAGTGATATAAATATAAATATACATAGTAGCGCATAAAGTTTTAGATTTGCCAGGTTGCTAATAGTTCTTAATATTGGTTATACTATACTAAAAAGATACTAATGAAAAATACTAAAACTAGTATTTACGGCCCACGACCTTAAAGTTTTTATTTTAAGCTCAAGAGATAATATTGTATTAAATTTCCAAATTAATGACCATTATAGGAAATAGACTATAGACTATTTAAATAAAAGTTTTTCATCCCGTTTTAAGGAAAACATTGTAAGTATTGTAATTTAAATTAAGATCATCATTAGATTTCTCAATTAATGAGCATGATAGGAAATAGAGTTTATGAGCTTGTTGTTAACGATTTTTGATAATTTGTTTTTCATCCTGCTTTTAGGAAAACAATGTAAAGTTTATAATTTATATTGAGAATAAAACGCTAGATCATTATTACATTTTCAAAGTAATGACCATTATAGGAAACAGAGTGTAGATTACAATTTTTGGGTTGTTTTATCAATTGATTGGTAGTTCTTCATCCTGATTTTGGGAAAGCAATGTAAATATTATAATCTAAATTAGATTTCCAAATTAATAAGCATGATGGAAAATAGAGTTTAGGATAAGTTTTGTAGCTTGTTTTGATCAATTTTTGATAAGTTGTTTTTTATCCTGCTTGTAGGAAATCACTATAAATATTATAATTTAAATATAAAAGCACATTCTAATCTGTTTATTTTCAGTAAGCCATTAAATTTTATTTTTATAAAGGCGCACTAAAGTTTTATAGAAAGCTGTAGTATTGAAACTTTTAGTGCTAACTGTACATAGATTTCAGTTTAGTGTTGGTTTTGCTGTTGTTGATGTTGTTGTTGATTTGATTTTCAACTATTTGAGGGCAGCGACGGCGACAAAATGGACACCAACAACAACAGCAGCAGCAACAACAACAAGCAGCGAAAAACTCGTTCGCTGTGACGCGCATTGACTAACTGAATTGTGTTGGTACTGTGGCTGTTGCTGTTGCTGCTGTTGCTGTTGGCAGTGTGTTGCTGCGGTGTCAGGGCAGCAGCAACATCGTATTCGCCTCATGACTTGGCAAATGCGCTCGCCAACATTATCGTCTTGACCATCTCGTGAACTTCATTTGCAAACGTTGGAGCAACATTTGCGTGTCTTAGAGAGACGGTGGACCGGGGGACAGGGGGCAGCTCAGAGCGATTGCTGCTGGGCAACCAACATAATTCATTTGTATTGCTGCTGCTGCTGCCGCTGCCGCTGCCGCTGCTGCTGCTGCTGTTGGCACAGCAAGTGTTGCCAACTTTATGGCATTTACAAATACAATTACATTAGCAGCATAGTCAATGTTGTTGGCTTCTTTGGCATTAGCTTTGCCGTTACTTTTGCAATTGCTGGACGAGCTGTGAGTTGTGTGCGGACCAACGATGAGAGATGCGATGAGATGAGATGCTCAGAGCCAACTGTTGGCCAAGTGCGCAACTAATTTGCATTTGCTGGGCGGCTTAAAACACAATTCAATGGCCAAGACCAACAATTGGGATGTTTAAGCTGTTGCGGCACAAGAATTTCAGATCTTCTGCTGTGGGAAATAGTTGAGGAGCTAAGCTGGCTTAAATAATGGCTACGTATAAGGAAATCTTCATCTGCAAACATGTAGTTGCGTTATCCTCTCAGAGAATTTTAAAGGCCCTTGGATGCATTCCTTGTACTTCGATCTTAACTATAGTATACTTAATGATTTGACTTTAAAGCAAATTTGAGTTGATTAATGAAATAATCTTTTCTATTTGATTTAGTGATCTGACAATAAAAGTTCCCAATAATGTTCTGTCAATCTGAAGTGTCTCTGAAAAGGTTTAACTATATAGCCAAAGGATTAGTTTCCATATTATAGATAACATTGTTATTATGAAATATCTATAGTATAATGCAAAGAATGACTCATTCCAGGCGTTAAACATTTAGTGATAAAGCTTGAGTTTATATATATACACCTTCTAGAAAAACATTTACAAAGTTAATTGATGTAATCTATAATAACAAGTAAGAACGTTGCAGTCGAACGTATCCGACAGCAGAATACGCTGTTCCCAGTCCGGTAAAGTTTGATTGTTTGTGGGTTTGGAAACAGTAGTCTGTATGTAAAAATTGATGAGTCTATCTGTAGAGGTGTAGGAAATATAGATTTTGCTCATTTGTGGGGGAGGGTGTTGGTGTAGCAAATAATTTTTGATGCAGATCTGTCAGGAATCTCAACATTAGTCTGTATGCCAAATTTGGTGACTATAGCTTTAAAAATGTAGAAGATACAGGTTTTCCCTAAATTGGTAGGGGGGCTATCTTGACACTTCATAAATTGAGGGTATATAATAACATGTGTACCAAGTTAGGTTGCTCTAGCTTCAAGGGTGTGAAATAAAATTGCGTTCATACGGACAGACGGATGGACAGACGGACATTTTGCAAACCCAATATACTCTTATTCCCTTTGGGAACAGAGTATTATAAACGTAGCTTAAATGGAGTTAAAATATATAATTACATATAGAAGAAGCCAATTTTCCAGCGCCGGATGATTAGAATATAAAGAAATTCAGCACACCTGGAAAGTCCCTTCTTTATGATAAAGAGAAGGCGTCTTCAATCCTTATTTTAGCCTGGCTATTGTGTTCTAGAAACGAATACCTAAACACACTCCAACTGCCTGTGTTTCCTTTCTTATATTTGAAGACACTTGAAGTTCAAAAGGACAGCTGATTCTGGAGCTCCACATCTGAACAATTATTGACACGTGCGCGCCTCCACAGAAACCAAATGGCAGGACAAACGTCCTGAGCAGCGCTCCTTGGCCACAGATGCATTTCCGGCGAGTTCAGCTGTTGATTCCTCTGCCGTTGTCCTTGTGTCCTTCTGTCGATCGGCTGCCTGCTGTTTGTTGTCGATATTATCTGCAATTAAATACTCAATGCACAGAGCAGCGACCAGGACAAAACAAGTAAAAATTTCAATAACTAAAAACGCACATGTCCTGCCAGGACACCGATGATGATGATGACGCAGGGAGACAGAGACAAACAGGCAGTCAGGCAGCCGGGCAGCCAGGCAGCTATTCACAAGGCAGATGTTACAGGGTCGCACAAAAAACTGTTGGAGCGCGTCCTTTTTTCGTCCTGCGCACTTTTGCTGCCTACACGCTGCGCCTGCGTCGTTGCTGTCGCTTCCTTTTCTTTTTTGGGGGAGCAACCGCTACACATGCCCCGAAAATTATCCCCTAAATGCCGCTTGTCAATTGGATGAAGCTTCCTGCGCAGTTTGCGGCTCATCAGCGTCAGCCACACGGCTACGCTTCGGGATCTAAGTGCACTGGAAAAAATAAATGGTCTAATACACAATAAAGTATTTGCGTATCTTTGCATAGAAGGATTTTACTTATAATTTGGATACGTAAGTTGAAATTAACTGAAACATATTGAATATTGAAATATGCTTATCATATATTTGTATATAACAAAAGGCATTTCTCTGAGTGTATTTGCGCAATTGTTGTGTTTCTGTTGCGTATCTCTGCCTAGATAGATTTTACCAGAAGGATTTGACTTGTAATTTAGGAAAGTAAGTTCATATTGACTGAAATATATTCAATAATGAATTATAATTTACTTATATTTGTATACAACAAATGGCCCGTAGATTTCTTTGAGTGTATTGCATTTTTATTGAGTATCTTTGCCTAGACGAATTTCAATTATAATATAGGAAAATAGGTGGAAATTAACTGAATTATATTATAATTAATAAGGAGTTATAGTTATCATATATGTGTAAAAGGATTTTACATATAATTTTTGAAAAGAATTTGAAATTGACCTATTATATTAAAAGCCGAGTTATAATTATCATATTTTGTATGCAGCAAATAGCATGTTGATTTCGCTGAGTGTATTTATGCGATTGTTGCGTTTTAGTTGCGTATCTTTGCCTATTATAATTTAGGAAAATAAGTTAAAGATTGACTGAAATATATTTAATATTTGTATATAACAAATGATCTGTAGATTTCTCAGAGTGTAGTTACGCGTTTCCTTGCTGTGCTTATCAACAACCCCTATATCATAAACACAAAAGACTGCACAGATACCTCAGAGCCTCTCTGCTAATTGGTTGCCCCTGACACGCGTCATGCTCCCAAGGCAGGCAGCAACTTCGATTCAACTGCAACTGCAACTGCGAAAGGTGAAATTTGCTCTCTCTCTCTCTCTCTCTCTATAAGTCTCTCAGTCTTTGAGTATCTGGTGTGTTGTCTTTTGTTTGGCCCAGTTGTCTGAGCTACCTACGCAAGAGCCGCTTTTTGTGCCTATTTCAAACTGCATTGGGCACAACCTTTCCCAGTTCCCAGTTCCCATTTCTTGCGAGTTGATTTTCCTAAGCGTTTCCAATCAACACACTCACACACACAGATACACACTGATACACACGCAGAAAGAAAGGTGCCACAAAGAGAAGAAAGCAATAGAATGGCATTTTTATGAATGGTTCGAATGGTTCATTTGCCGTTGTTCTATGAGTGCCATGGAAAACTTTTCGATTGCCGTGAACAAACAGTGTGCAAAGTGGCCGTAAAACGCAGCCAACACTCGAGGTCACATGATTAGTGTCACTTTAATGAGCGGCAATCCACTTCCTTCCATCAGCTGTGGATCTCTCCGTGTCGGCATCGGGCATAGTTCAAAGACACACTGGCAAATATATATTGCATATTTTCATAATGGAATAATAAATACCCTTGATCGGAATGCAAAAAAATATAATAAAGGGGCAACAAAAAGACAGGCAGCAAGAAGTGGCATTTATATCGACGACTTGTACCCTTAAGCATAATTAAATGCAATATTAACTTGGGGTATTGCCATCATATTGATGCCCTTTTCTTATGCAAGGTATTAACTACATTACATTTTTGGATGCAGATCTGTGATCGAGGTCAGCAGTAGAGTGCATCTTAAATTTTGCGACTATATCTTAAAAAATGTGGAAGATACATGTTTCCGTTAAATTGTGGGGTAGGCTGTGGTTGTGGGAAAACCCTTGACACTTTATTACTCGAGGGCATCCACTAACATGTGTACCAAGTTTGATTGCTAAAGCTTCAAGGATGTGGAAAAAGGGATAGACGGACATTGCACAAGCCCAATATACTCTTTTTTCCAACAAAATGTTTGAAACAGAGTATAAATAAGAATAAAGAAAAGAAAATATAACATGACCTAATAGATATCAAAATTGAAAATTTGTTCGGTTTTGACAAAGTTATGGAAGGTTGAAGTCTAGAAGGAACATTTGAATTGAGGTTAGGTCTTTACAGGATCATGTCATATGTACTAAAAATAGAAATTCAGAGTTGGGCATACAATTGAAATGCCAAATCAATCTAGAGGGCAAACACTGATCAGAAATGCATTCCGCAAAGAAATTGGTTCGAAAGTTATGGAAGCTGAAAGTCTCAGAAGAACTCTGAGGCTTGGATTCTTTAAGTCAAAATTGTGAGAGTTGGTAGTCAGATATTCTATGCGATTAAAGATATTCCCGTTCCACGCAGGGTATCTTGCGGTTGGGAGTTTCCGACTGCAGCGGTCTTAGGTTTGATCATTTAATTCGTTGACAATTAATTGATCTGTTGCAAACTGTATCTTTATACAATTATACCCCAATTCAGTTATTAAAAACTTTTGTAAATGCCAGAAAGCTGTTTCAGTTGTCCTGCCATTTGTGGTGCCGGTGTCCAGGCAGCAGCCGTGACAGATGTTGCCGGGGAGGAAGTCCGTCGGCAGCTTGTCGAGTGGTCTGTCGGGCTGCTCTTGAGCTACCCCCTTCGGTAAGCCCGTTGAAGGGGTGGGTTTCTCGAAGGGTGATGCCGATTAACTAACTGCTGGCTTTTCCGCTGCTAATCAATCGAAATGCATGAAAATCAAACCGCTGTTGGAGTGGAAAAAAAGAAAGGCCACCAAACAAGTTAGAAATCTTTTGGTTTGTTTCTTTCTGAATTGCATTGACGACGCATCATTAAAATATTTTCCATTGCTTGTTGGCCAGTTGTTCTTGTTGTTGTTGTTGTTGTTGTTGCTGTTGTTGCTGTTGTTTGTTGTTTGGTGTTAAATCAAAAACCACTTGAACGAAATAAAATCTTTCTCACAGTCGGCGACGATCGCGCGAGAAAGAAAAGAATTGGGAACGGGATTGAGACTGGGTATGGGTACGGGTATGGGTATGGGTACGGGTATGGGAGGCGGGGAAATACGGGGGAACGAGGCAAACAAATTATGAGAACGAAAAACGACGAGTCTCAAAGAATGTCTGGTTTTGTTCTTGTTACTCCGATTGTTGTTGTTGTTGCTGCTGCGGCTGCTGTTTGTTGTTGCTGTTAAATTGATGACAACAACATCAAAACGGACAAGCGTGCGCTTCAAATGTATCTGCATAGGCTGAGATACTTGGCTCCCAGAGTATCTTTTGTTGACCGTGACGATTTCTCGTGTACCTGGCGACGATTTTGAGCGCAAAAATAAAAGAAATACACACAAAATAAATGCCACAATAAGTCAATAATCAAAAAGAGAACGTCAAATAGATGGATGAGTCTGAGTCTGAGTCTGAGTATATGGTAGATTCGTATGTATTCATATGTACTCGTTTGGATTGGCTTGAATTGGATGGTTGACTGGCTGGCTGGTTGGACAGATGGACAGATGGATGGATGGACAGATGGATGGATGGATGGAGCTGCGCTTATCATCATTATTCAAAGCGAGCCACCAACGCCGCCATTGAAATAGAAAACTAATAATAATAACAAGAACGGCAAACAAAAACAAGAAAAACAAAACAAGTTTTTGTGGGCGACAGACTGAGTGCATGGAAATGTTAAGTAAAAAAATCAGTTCGAAAAGAATTTCTAAAACTCATAAAACAACTGCGACGACGACGACGACGGCAACAACTGCGACGAGTTTTGATTTCGATTTGAGCTCTCAGTTGTCGCTAGTTGTAGATACAATCGGCTGCATGGCCAGACACAGAACACATGTAAGGGAAAAAACATTTCAATTCACACTCTGGACCAACCTTTTGATGGCCAGCACGGTGAGCTGGCAGGGCGGGGGCACCAACAACTCGTCAGCGTCATCGTCAATATCAGGTTCGGTTTTGGGCCCAGGAAAGTGGTCAGCAGCAGTGTAGCCCACGCCCGCGTTATGATTTTGTGGCCATTTTATAACTAACAGCATTCCATCGTCGGCGCCGTCGTTGTCAGGCCAGATCCCAGTCTCCAGTCCCGGTCCCGGTCCCGGTCCCGGTCCCGGCCCCAACCCAGTCCCTGCACAGCCGCACTGCCCGCTCCCGCTACCGCTCCCTTTCCGGACCACACACGTCGATTGGACGCTGCTGATGAGCCACGGAGACACAGACACACCGACAGCCAGTCAGAGCCACACTTGGAGGCAGAGTCGGAACCAGAGTCCGAACCAGAACCCTTACCCGAACCAGAATCAGAGCCAGGGCTCAGGGGCATTGGTGACAGAAGCACTGCGACGGTTGCAACCGAATGTGGGCAGGGCAGGGCAGAGTGGGCAGAGTGCATGTCTGCCCAGCTGTTAACCCATTAAAGTTCATGTCATCACTAATGACAACTGAAAAGAAAGAAAGCCGAAGAATCTCATCATTGATTTTGATTCATCATTCGAAATATTTCAAGTCAATTATATACTAAAAGCCCAAATAGGGAAAGCTTTGGTTGTCTAAAAGACAAAAGGTTCTTTAGGCAGTTAATAGATAGGATAGTAAAACCTTAAAACCCACTAGAGATAGAAGAGTAGTTGTTTTAGAATGAAAACTTCAGACTGTATTCAAATTTGAATCCAACACGGTAATATAATAAAGAGTTAATATAGAACACCAAGTAAAAGAATTCTAGACAGCCATTGGGATGCATATCTGGAAACAGTTGAAATACTTGTATGATATTATAATAGTTATAACAAGTAAGAATGCTTTAGTCGATTATACTACTACATTATACGACTACAAAACTCCCTGTACCTAGGTCAAAATTTCCGATCGCATCTTCGTACACTTACTTACTTCAGTATTGTACATGCCAAATCCCAAAGCTATATCTTGATAATTGTTACTGTTTATCGAATAGCGGGGGAATGGGGGAGAATATATCGGAGCCAAAAAGAACTTGACCTTTCGACACGTTCATCCGGACAGACAGACAGACAGACGGACATGGCCAAATCGAAATCTCTTTAGATACTGATCAAGAATATATAGACTTTAGGGTCGGAGATGTCTCCTTCTGCCTGTTACATACATTTGCACAGATTTAGTACACCCTTTTTACACATTTTATGGATACAGGGAGTCGAAATATTGACTTATATTTGGCAGCTTATCAATTGTTTAGTGGAATATCCTTCCTTTCATTAAATATTGAAAATGATTGAATTAAATAAATATAGAATATAAAGAACTTCTTTATCGGATTGGAGTTGTTTTTAGTGTTTTATGTAACTTGTTTAAGACTTTCCCACTCTTTTAACTTGATTATTTTAATATAATATTTATTATTCATAGACGACAGCACCGTTTTTCGGCAAAAAAAAACAAAAAAACTAAGGATCGAGATCAATCGGGTAATAAAGAACTTAAGAAGAACTTGGAACCTTTGAGAAATTAAATAATGATTTTATTTAAAACCAATCAAATATAATAAGCTTGTATGAAACATTAAAGATTGTAAGCACAGCTTTATTATTTACACCTAAATTTTGTTCCATTTAATTTCACTTTTATTTAATGAACAACTTGAATTAAACTTTAACTTTATTTACAAAAATTAGATAATCAAAATAAACAAATTATGTCTGGTTACAGTACCTACATGTTGCTGCTGAAATGAGAGCAACAATGGGTTAATGAAAGGATTACTGGTTATTCAGTAGTTATAAAAATGATCCACACTTTAGCTGGGCATCTTTCATCCTGGTGTCTATGCGTTGTTTAGGGCCTGTTTGCCTTTATAGTTGGCCATAAAATGAATACAAATATGCGCGATCATAAAATGAATTATAATTAAGCAAATGATTGCCAACATTTATTTGCCTGCGGAGAGATAAACATGAAATTGATAAGCCCTGCAGTTGACAGTATATAAACATAAAGATCGTTCACATTATTATTTAAAAGGTTATCAATTTGGTGTTTATCTGAGTTTCATCTGATAAGACATTAAATTAAATGGCAAAGTCTGGGAAATATTCTTGGGCATTTTATCCGCAAATGACTCGCAAGAGCGATACGAACAGCGAGCTGGTTAGCTTCGGTGAAATGTATCTAGAACATTTGCTGTGCTGCCAAGTGGCGAGATACTAAAATACTATATATATGTATGTATATCTACCATATTCTAAGTGCTTATCAATTGTATTCGTAGGTGACTTTCATGGGGTTTCGGTTCCAATCTTGTGCTTGTGGCCGGGCACCGCACCGCACAAAAAAAAAAACAAAAAGGGGCCACATGTTTTGTATAATTATCGTGGTTAATGTCTCGACAGTGTTTTTATTTTGGATTCTTTTTCTGTTTTCTTTTTTTTTTTTTTATTTTTGTTGTGCTGATAAAAGGCAATTTTATCAGTTTTTGTGTGTGAGGTTGCGTTTTGTTTGCCTTTTAATTAAGTTGAACACAAAGTGAACAGAAATTCATGGAATGTCAGACGACAATCTACAATGTACAATTTACTATTGTTTGCGCTGCCAAATGACCTTGAAAGCCCCACGCAGCAGCAGCAGCAACAACAACAACAATAACAATAATAGCGCCCAGTCTTGGCCATCTTTTTGGCCCAAAAAAGCAACTTTCTTTTGCCGGAATTGAAAGTTGCGGCTAATTTTGAGATGCGGCCATTAAATGCAGCCGAGCCTAGGTAACAATTATAAACTGTGGTCCGCCAGCCGCTGAGCAACTAAAAATGAAAGTAGACAACAAATTTTGTTGCAAAATTTCGTAATGTACACAATGGCCCACCCTTACGCCCCCCCTGTGCCCACACACATTGGACAACAACAGCAGCAGCAACAACAACTGCAAGTGCAACTGCAACATTGCCGCAAATGCGGCTGCAACTAAGATCTGCCTGCTTTGGGCTCCGTGCTGCATGCCCCCAAAAGCCACATGAGTAGGCAGCCTAGACAAATTGCAGAGTGCTCTGCTGCTCTCAGGAGTTGAGCCAATCTTTGCTAAGATGCCGCATAATTAGGCATAATTTATGACTAGAGCAAATATGGCTGCCACAAACAGTTGCCCCAAACAGTTGCCGCCCAGTTGCGGGCCAAGTGAAAGTGCCACAGCCTCTGAATCTGTACCTGATTTGGCTGCATGCAAATTGCTCAATTAAGTGGCACATGTCAAAGGACACCTAAGCCTGGATCTTAGCTGCAATACACTGAGAATTCTGTGTCCTTAGAGTAAATATCGCTTGTAATAGTTGGTATATATTTAGTTATCTAATGATTTCTGAGATACATGTCTAAACTTATTGTGATCCATACAAGTGCTCTTAAAATTGAAATACGCTTAAATACTTAATATAATAAATAGAGCTCAATATTTATGGGGTTTCATTCATTAACATACAAAGAGCATATTATATTTTATTTTATTTATTGATGGCCTGCTAGATCTGCTGGTCCTTGACTTAAATATTAGCTTTGATATCTGAAATAAAAATTAAAACATTTAAAACCAAAAAGAGCTCAAATAACGGTTCTGGTATCCTTGCTAGGTCTACTAGTTAACTTACAGTTTTACCTTTAAGTTAACATTATATAAATAAACAAAAAATCAGCTAAAATGATTTAAAATCTTGTTATTAAAATAAATTTAAAAAAATATTAAATTTTTCTGTCAAAATCGAAGCCAGAATCTATTTACTTGTACAATACGTAAGCTCATATGTTCTCGGTGAATTCAAGGGATTATTTCTAAGATTAATGCTATTATGCAATTTATTTATTAATAACAAGTAAGAATGCTGTAGTCGAGTATACCCGACTACAAAACTTCCTGTACCCAGGTCAAATATTTCCGATCGCGTCATCGTACACCTACACATACACACACACATACACAAAGATGAACACACACGAGACACAGCACAAGCGACAGCACAAGCGACAGCGCAAGCGAGGCATTTTAAATTGTGGCTGCTTCTTCCCCCCGCGCTGCAACACTGCATCTTCTTTCGTGAATAACTTCTGTGTTTATTATCCGATCGATTTGAAATTTTGACAGTAGATAAAGAGTGACCAAAGTATTGTACATGCCAAATCCCAAAGCTATATCTTGAAAATTGTTACTGTTAAACGGTTTTTATCGGACATGGCCAAATCAAAATCTCTTTGATACTGATCAAGAATATATATACTTCATAGGGTCGGAGATGTCTCCTTCTGCTTGTTACACACATTTGCACAGATTTATTACCCTCTTTTTACCCATTTTATGGGTACAGGGAGTAAAAATGGCATTCAACTACTCACTTCGACAATGTACTGAAAAGTGATCGCGTTCTAGGTGATATATCGATACCTTCCCTTGGTTGTGTATCGATACATCAAGTACAGTTTACGGATTTGCTTATAAGTACTTATCGATTTGGGGTGGGATGTAAATAGTAATGTTATTAACAATAGAAGGAGGTTTACAATGCGGTATTTATAAGCCAGATTTAACTATAATGAGGTGTATGTGTAAAGTAATAATATTATCAATAGGAAGATATATACAAAGCAGTGTTTATAAAGTAATATTAACTATAATGAGGTGTATAAATATAATTGTTTTATTATATGTAGTTGGAGTGTTGAGATCTGCGTTGAATTTGAGTTGAAAGATGGCGATTTTGGCAGGAGAGCCCAAAAGTTCTTCCATTATGCCCAGGTCTAGTTATAAACCAATGGTCAAGAAGCCAAGACTGGACTATAAGCTTACCTTTTAATGTAATGTAACTACGTTTATTACACTCTGTTCCCGAAGGGAAATAGAGTATATTAGGTTTGCGAAATGTCCGACTGTCCGTGTGAACGCAAATTTTTTCCACACCCTTGAAGCTAGAGCAACCAAACTTGGTACACATGTTGATGTATACCCTCAATTCATGAAGTGTCAAGATCGCCACCCGCACCCACACTCCCTCCCACACAATTTAGGGAAAGCCCGTATCTTCTACATTTTTAAAGCTATAGTTATCAATTTTAGCATACATACGAATATTAAGATTCCTGACAGATCTGCATTAACAATTTGTTGCCATTAAGTTAATATTAAATTAAAGTATGTGTAAATATATATATTTTTAAGCAATCTCAGCTTTAATTAAATTTGCACAAAATATCTACAATAAAACATAATTCTTATTGGGGAACGAAAAATGTTTACAAAAATATCGTTAACGATATAAGGCTCGCCAACGATAATAGAAATTGCACACAAAGGATATTGTAGAAGGCTCGTGTTCGATATCGTTTGCGAGTGTCGTAAACGAAACTTTTGTTGCCACAAACTGAGGAAAAGATTATTTTGCTGATCGTTTTCGGATCTGATCGTGATGGTTTTATCCGAAAAAGATTCGCCAAACTCTCGTAGGCGATATCGTTTACGAAGTTTGTGTGCACTTGGATATGGATAGTATTTATACTATTTGTGTTGGACTTACATAGTGTATTTGTGTGAACCAGAAATCAGAAACTAAACTACATATAACTTATTGGCAAGCATATTAGGCATATGTATTGAAATTTCTCAAATTCCTAGCTACAAAATCTAGCCTAAATTTGTGAAAATTTCTGAATTATTCCGCATGTTTTCACCCACATATTTGTGGGGCAATACAATTTGTCTGAGTGTAAGTCGAAGCTGAGCAGCATTGACCTGCATTGGTAGACGAGAACGACGACGACAGCGACAACGACAACGACAACAACATCATCAACAACATCAGCTCATCATGAGAATGGACGACTGATGACTGCACAAGAATGCATTTGCATATGAGCTGAGTAGCCGCCACGCATTGGATGTATCTGTATCCGTAGCTGTAGCTGTATCTGTATCTGTGGCCGCGTAAATGTATCTCTGTGTGTGGCAGTTGCATTTACAGCTACGAAATGCATTTCAAAGTTGCCGTCGTAACGTATTTGGGTTTTTATGGCCATGGCCAAAGCTAACGGTAAACGCATTTCTTCCACGCCCCAATAGATGGAAAACTCTTCACCGATTGCATTACAATGTCGCCCAGATTCGTTTGAGCTTGCTCTTGGCCATAAGTACAACAATAAATCGACGCTTAAAAGAGCACAAACTGACAACTGGAGCTAAGTCTGAGTCGCCCACGCCACAAATGCAACTTCATAACTCACTCAAATCAAATAGAGAGAAACTGAAGACGAAGTCAACCTCAGACTGCAGGCATACACACACATGTGTATGGTGTGTGGTGTGTGGTGTGTGCTGTGTGTGGTGTGTGCTGTGTGTGGTGTGTGTGGTGTGTGTGTTTTTGGTGTGTGCGCGTTTAAGTAGATGTGGGCTGTAATATACTTGTACTTCTACAACACTTGTGTGTGCATCTAGAAATTGTGCTCAATTTTCACGCAAAAGTCACACACACCACACACACACACACGCACACACACAGAGGCAGAGACAGTCAGGCGAGACTGAGACCGAGATGTGGCGGGGCCTGTGCCTTATCAACACAGAAGCATCATCTAGCAGAAGATGCTTTTATCTCTCTCTCAGTTTGAGTCGTTTCGGAACAGGCGCACAGCAAGCGGAAGAGAGCACTCCACTCAGCCAAGCAGCTGCTCGGACTCGGATTTGGATTCGGACTCGGTGCCGGTGCCGGGAATGGGAGCGGGCACGGGCACGGGCACGGGCAAGGGAACGGAACGCAGGGAACGCAGCAGCGAGTCGGACTCGTTGACGGGGCTGAGTGCGCACAACTTGCCAAATATACACAATGGGCGAAATGTGCGAAAACCGACTGCGAACAGACAGCGACAGCGACTGAAGCAGCGACAGAAGCAGCGACAGCGGCAGCGTCAGCGTCAGCACAAAAACTGGAAATGGAGGAGCTGAAGAAGGCATGGGAAAGCATGCAGAGAAGACAGCAAGGAGCGTGGAGGCAGTAAGCAAGGCAGCGCTTAGAACGAGAACTGAGAACTGAGAGCTGCGACAGCAACGAGTGCAAATGAATCGAAATGAGCCGAGATGCACTCGCAGCCAACAGTCAACAGCCCATCAGCCACAACCATAGACTATGGACCGGGCTTACACGATGCAGTTACTTCATGCACATTAGCAGGAGGACTATCTTTGCTGGGAAGTGCATCCAAACATTATTGTATTGTTACTTGCTGCAGCGATGTCCACAGATCTTAAATAGAGTTATCACAGCGTCGAACTTCAATGTTGATTTCAGATTTACATCACAACTGAAGTTAAGACTTCATAAACTTCATGTCCAGCTCTGTTTCGAATTATTTTTATACATTTATTTAGCTATTTTCGATTGCATGATTTCAGGGTTGCATTTTATATGCATTTTTATGCACAACTCTGTCAGAAACTGAGCTGAATTTTAATTGTGAATTAATTTAAATAAAGTGCGATAAATAAACTATAAATGCTGAAGAAATAAAAGCGACTCAAGAAAGTGGAAAAATAGAATCAGAATCATAAATTAAAATAATTTATAACCGATAAGAGATAAAATAAAAAACGTGATGAAGTAAATTCATCGTGTAAATACATGTAGTTATGCTGCAGCTACAAGTCGAAGTCATAGAAAAAGTTCATGAATTAATTTCAGCGTGTAAATGCAGTCATATTCATAGTCATGGTCATAACTATAACTATAACTATGCCCATAGCCGCCACTTGGCAGCTGTGTGTGTTTGTGTGTGTGTGAGTAGCTTGCAAGCGATGCGGCTGCCACTTGCTGCTCCCTTTCGCAACGCTCGGGGCTCTCATATTCTCAAAGCTCGGTTCTAATGGGCTCCGCGATGGGCACTCGTCGGCAACGGGGCGTAATAAGCGCAGTTTCTGTTTGTTTTTTGCCTATGTATACAAAATATGTATGACAAAATAATATAAAAAATCAGCTAAGAAAGCTCTCCAGTCTGGAAAGCTCGACGAAGAAGTGCCCTATAAAGAACCCCAAGGCATTGAAATCAAAACTAAATAACAACTATATTTTGTTAGCCGTAGATTATTAAATTTCTAAATATCTAGGGCTGTGCATGGAGAAAAGTAAATGTAAAATAAACTGTTGGTATATATAGTATAAGAGCACCTACATACCAAATTTGGTGACTCTAGACATTAAAGTATCTGAGATCGACGGGTTCATCCGGACGTGTAGTCTTGATTGACTGATATATGTATACTTTATAGAGTTTGTGATGCCTTCTTCTGCTTTATTTCTTTATTATACACCTTTCACCCAATTTAGATGGGTACAGGGTATAAAAATAAGAAAACATCCAATGAGTGACAGAGGAGCGTGACGTTGAACGGGGGATGCAGGCCGAGGGCAGGCGGAGGAACTTGAAGCCGAGAGTGTGCAGTGTTGATTGCACTTTGTGTGAGAATGAATCGCAAAATGCGCTTGTTATACCCTGCAAAGTACACGAATATAATGTCATTCAGTTCATAAAGAATGTGGTTACTAAATACAATATATTAATGAGATAGCTGATGAAAAGATATTTCAGTAGGATTAAGAAGAATCTTAAGTGTTAGCTCAATTATTGTCCAGTTATCATAAAATATATATAATATAAAATATATTTCGATTAATTCGAATAACTTCATCATAGATACAATAATAGGTACCATATTTGAAAACAGGATTAGTAATCATACTGAGTATTGTTTAATCAAAATTTATAATTTTTAAAGCTGTTAAGTGAGATCTGTGAATAAAAGTTGAAGATCCTAACTTATACCTACGAATAGCATGGAAATTCTTTAAAACTACCTTCCTTATAAAAAGGTATCTAAGAGTTAAGAGTATCCAAGTTTGGTTGAACATACTTATGTAGGCATGCTGTGGTGTTCTCTTCCGCATAGAGAAACATGGAAACTACGTTCCCTATAAAGAATATCTGAGTTAAGAGTATTCAAGTTTCGTTGATGTAGGCTTATGTAGGCATGCTTGGGTATTCTCATCCGCTGTCGTAGTCGCTGTCTGCAGACACTTTTTGAGTGGGCGGGTGTGTGGGTGGGGTGTGGGGCGCACTGACAATGAAGCCATCATTGCTGGCTGCCTGTGCATCAATTGCAACCCCCAATGGAGCCGAGCTGCCTCCCAGCCCAGAGCATGCACTTAACACAGTTTTACAGGGCGCTCGCACACACACGCCTCCCTCCCTCTCACTCACACGCTGTCTAATTCTCTCACTCTGTTCCCCAGTCTTTCTCATTCAGTGCAGCTCTCTCTCTCTCTCTCTCTTGCTGTCCCTCTCTCTCTCTTCTGCTGCGGCTATCTGTCAGTTCCACACGCTCTCAGCGGCTTTATGTCGCGTTTTGGGGCACTGAGAATATCGCTCATTTTCAATAAAAATAGCTTAAAATTCGAACAGGCGTTCAGAAATGGACGCACTGCGAATTCCATATGCCGAATGCGAAAGTTGGTTCATTGAAGGCGCTGGAAATGTTCTGGGGGCTCTCGCTGCGACTGCGACGCGACTGCGACGTTCTGTTGCGTTTATTTTTGGGCCCAAGCTAAATTTGTAGTGCGACAACGTAGCCAGCCGACAACTTATGGAAAAAAACAAACAAAAACTTAAAAGCAATAACCCAAAGCTTTGCTTTGTTACCGCATCGCATGTGTGCGCTGCACCCGCCGCCCGCTGCCCGCCCACTTGCATGCCAGTGGAAAGCTTCAAGTAAACGCCATTTTGATTGCAACAATGACAACAGGCAACATCTGTCCGCAGCCAAGAAGCTGCCGGCTCAGTCGAGAATGCGAGAATACAGAGACTGAGGATGAAACTGAAACTGAGACTGAGACGCAGCAGCAGCTTGCAAATCGACTTGCACTTGATGCTGCTGCCCTGCTGCTACGAGCGCCGCAGATGCAGATGCAGCAACGGCAACGGCAGCAGCAACAGCAACAGCAGCAGCAGCAGCAATAGCAACAGCAACAGCAGCAGCAACAGCAACAGCAACAGCAGCAGCAACAGCAACAACAGCAGCCAAGCAACCTTCGTATTTGTGTTTTACTTCCGGTTCGTGGCCACAGTCGGGCATGTCGGCGGGGGTGGGGCCGCTGCTGGGCCCAGTCGAGTGGTTTGTTTGGCTGCTGCATTTTTGGAGCGCATTGGCGACAGCGGGGGCCAGACGGGGGGTACGCGTCGTCGTTGCTGCAAGCTTGCGGTCGTTGGCTTCAGCTTCGACGCCGTCGCATCGTCGCAGTTTTTTTTGGTTCGTTTCATTTCATTTTGTTTTTGCAGTTTGTTCTGCGCTTACAGCGGATGCCGTCGACGCACCACCCGCACCACCCCCCACCCTTGCTCATCTGTTGTACTTACGTGGTCCGTGGGCGGAGTTGGAGTGTTGAAACTGTCTGAGCCGCATCCAACTCAGTGTCTACTTATGTATAACTGCCGCCTCGTTTCATAACTGCAAAACTGCTGATTGAGTTCCTGCCAGAACTTATCCTAGTTGGCATGCAGGTTATATACTCGTAGTAAGAGATAGAACTCCGGCCAGAACCATTAAGAAATTGAGCTGTGAACTTTAAGCTGCCTGCCTGCACTAAGTCCTAAGCTCTCTTAAGATGCTGCCATATGTTCAGTGGAACAAACAATCTGGCAACCCTCTGGGTGTATTATCGATATCACAATTGGTCATAACGAACCTTCTGTGCAAACTAACTGAAGGCAAAGAATTTTGTGTGATTATATATCATATATTTGATCTTTATCATAAGAAAAATATAAAAATATTTTAACTGCCTATCCAATTAATTAATTAATAAAATTCCTAAATTATATAAGAGGTTATTCATTTTTGAATATTTTATAAATATATGTATATCTGATATATTTTTCAAATAATATTAATTATATTTTATATATTAATATTAATATATGTATTTACACTTTTGGTTTGATTTATCAAACTTTTATTTTGAAAAATAAATAAATACATAATAATAAATAAAAATGTGTGTTTTAGCGACGTATAGTTTGTAAATGAAATATCTAGTAATATTCAATAAAGCCAAGTATTCTTTTTATCTTATATCTACACTCAGACAAATAATTGTCATTGAACTCAGAAAATCACAAATTTATTAAGCTCACCCTAAAAGCCAGCAATAAATTCTATTTAGTAGAAATAATTTCTTCTTTTTTTTTTTTTAATTAGACGATATAATTAAAAAGCGTTTCATTATAAAAATAATTTTAAAACACATTTGGGACTGGCTTTGACGGTGAAATAATTTCTATATTTCAAAAATATATATTTCTTTAATTCAGAAAAAATAAGGCTAGCTGCCTTAGGTTGCAAAAGTATGCTGAGTTTATTCATTTTAGGGCATTTATTTGTCTGAGTGTAGCTATAAATACCTTCCAAAGTATTTTAGTTTGGTTAAGATGAGCATAAGCTATGATTTCTTTCAAAGAAGTGAATTTAAATTAAAGGAAAATGAATATAAAGGACATGAGTAGATAAGATCAGGAAATATAAATTAGGAAACTCAACTTAGAAAAAAGCTGGAAGAAGAGATCTGACTATTTTTTATTTTAAGCTTTATAATCTAATTTCCTTCTGTGAACACAGTTGTCATCTAAAATATAATCAGACCGCTTAGCAACTATTTTGTAGCTGGTATCTGGCAGATACATATCTTGTATTTAAAAGTGTGTTACCCGCGGAAAGCAGAAACGTTTTGAGCTGATTTCACTTGAGATACAAGGCGGCTTTGCATGAGCTTGTGTTTGATAGCATCAGATACAGATGTGATTTGCAGCTAATTAACAATTTGCTTAGTCAGCGCTTCAAAGTGCTGTGCATTGATTTGTTGACTGTATCTGGACAGATCACTTGGCTGACGATCGCAACTGCAGGCGAGAACTTAAGCTGGCTTTTATTAGTCATAATGAATTCTTGATCTAATACCCAGCTGATGACAGGCTCCAGTTGGCGTTGAACATGTCGTATGCTTGATATTTACATCGAATATAACTCAATCATGCTCGTATTAAGTGCAACTGAGCTGCAGATAATATACAGACTTATGCGGTTCAGCTGAGCTGGAGCAGATCTGGCCGCAGATCGATTCTCATGCCGCTTGGTCAACGTGGCGTATGCGCAATGTGTTGTTGTTGTTGTTGTTGTTGTTTGGCAAGCCAGTTCTTTGGATAACCAAAAGCGGCGCGGCCGAACAACATAATTAAGTATTTATTTATTTACAATTTTGGGCAATGACAACAGCAACAACAACCACAATTTGAATGCAACAGCAACAGCAACAATAACAACAACTTTAACTATTGGCGTTACAGCTTTGCCGCCTTTGTTGTTGTTGTTGTTGCCACAATTGCTCATTTTGCTGGTTGCTGCAACCTTGTGCTAAATTTTCCAAAACGTTGAACGCCGCCGCCGTCGTCGCCGCTGCTGACACTAGCAAGCAACTCTGTTGCAACAGCGGCCCAAACCAGCGATAAATGTCAGTCAAGCGGCGTTGCCTGCCACCACGTCACCCCCTCGCAGCACTCCCCCCGGCTGCCTGGCCAGCGGTTGACGCATAACAAAAACGTTGACAAAGTCAATAATTTCCATCAGAGCGCATTATTGATGCTTATGAGCAAATGTATCTATGAGATACTTGCGCCTCACTCGCTGCCGCTTTGTCGCCTTGCGCCGCTTTATTAACTGCCAACGACTCGTGAGACTGACACCATTTGGCTCCCCAGCTCCACAGCTCCACAGCTCCCCAGCTCCCGACTGGGGGCACTCAGCGAAGATGACGCCACCAAATCGACGCGAGGCTGCCGCATTTTGCGTGTCAAATGAATTCGCAGCGAGGCTAATTAAAACAATTGCTGAAAAATAATACAGAAATAAAGATAGAAAAACAAAACATAACAAAAAGCACCGAAAGGCGAGTGGTAAGAGTAGTAAGCGTTCACATCTGTTGTCGCTGGCTGGAATGGTGATTTCAGATTTGGAATTGTAGTCAGATTTGGGTTGATGCTTTGTACAATGCACTTGGCATATGAAAAGTCGCAATTAACGCGATGGAAAACACAAAAATGAAACGACTCGACGCGGACAGAGAAGAAATGCTGAAGAAAAAATGGTTGAAAACGTTGCGGTAGGAAATTACTTTAATTTGTTGTTCCCATTGTTTTTGTTGTTGCTGAAACTTGGCTAAATGAATGCCTGACTGACTAGCTGACTAGCTGACTGGCTGACTGGCGGCCACATGTTTTCACATGATTTCCACACGATGGACAGGTGAAAAGCATGCCCAGGTCCAACTCTCGCAGCCAAGGCAAGGCACAATATTCACTGGAGCAAAAAAGAAACCGTCACAGGAGTGAGGGGCTGGCTCTCTTGCCTGGGTTAACAACTGACAGCCTGAAAGTCAAGCACAAGATTTGACGTTGTCTGTGCAATTTTTAAGCGACTGAACACACAACAGGCAGCGACAACAGCTGCGGGGACGTCCCCTCGGCCCAGACACCACTCAGCCAGCTCTCAGCCAGCTCTCTCCCAGTCCCAGCCCATCCCTCCCCGTCCCAGGCAGTCCATTAATGCACCCAATTGAACTATTTGCCCAGTGTTAACCCACATGCAATCAACCCACCTGCATATTAACAGTTTCCATCCCATAGTCTAGCCTATCAGCTCTTTTTTTTGTTTTCTTTGCCGCAGAGCGCAAATTTCTTAATAGCATTTTGCACGTTTTAATTGTTTCTATAAAATGCAAGCAGAAATAATTACAGGGCTAACTAATTGTTGCCGCAATAGCGTATTGACCAAGAAATACTCTTACTTGATGTTGGTTACTCACATGATGAGAACTGAGAACCAGTTAAAAGTGGATACAGTAAAAGTCCAAAACTTAACCAAAATTAAGCACTTTTTATTTAAAATCTGTATACATTTTGAAATAAAGCCTTTAGTTTTTTGGAATTTCTTAAAAAGTCTTTCAGAATAAAATATGGTAACTTGGTTAATTCGGTAATTTTAAATAAATACTCTTACTTGATGTTGGTTACTCACATGATGAGAACCAGTTAAAAGTGGACACAATAAGGCTTAAATTTAAACAAAATTAATCACCTTTAACTTAAAATCTATATACATTTTGAAATGAAGCCCTTAGTTCTTTCGAATTTTAAAAAAGTCTTTCAGAATATAATATGGTAACTTGGTTAATTCGGTAACTTGGTTAAAGGTTAAGAACAAAAGAATCTAGCAACTGTTGAATTAAAATCAGCTTAATATTGGATATTAGGCTTAATTTATTTTTATTTTATTTAATTTAATAATAAATAAAAACCAAATTTAGGATAATCATGATGAGAACCAGTTGCAGGTGGGAACACCAAAAGGCTTCAATTTAACCAAAATTAATCATTTTTAATTTACAATCAGTACAGCTTAAAATTAATCGTAGTTCTTTCGTGTTTCGAAAAGTCTTTCAGAATATAATATGATAACTTGGTTAATTCGGTAACTTGGTTAAAGAAGAAAGTTAAGAAAAGAAGAATCCAGCAATTGTTGGATATATTAAGCTTAATTTATTAAATAAATAATAAAGAAAAAACTAATTTAGGATAGGTATGATAAGAACCAGTGGAAAAATTTAACCAAATTTAACCAAAATTAATCAATTTTAATATATAATCAGCAAACATTTAAAATTAACCGTAGCTCTTTCGTTTTTCGAAAAGCCTTTAGAATATAATATGGTAACTTGGTTAACTAGGTAACTTGGTTAAAGAAAAAGCTTAAGAACATAAAAATCTGGCAATTGTTGAATTGAAATCAGTTTAATATTGTTAAACTTTTGTTAAACAAATAATAAGTTGTAGGATATTTTTAAATTATGTAGGCTCTATCTTGTACTTATTCCTCATAATTTACTTGGTTAACTTATTAATCTTTTAAATATTCCACTTCATTTTTGGTTTTTTCTTTAAAAATTGCCTTAATAAAGCCAGAGTGAGTTGGGAATTTTGCTCAACTCTCTCTTATAATTCAGTTTTGAACTAAGGAGCTTCCACTTAATATACAGTACGTCCCAGGAGCATTCACCTTAAGTTATAGATACGCTCTCAAAGAAACCTACAACAAATGTAGGAACAGAAGATTGCATTTCATGTCATTCAACAATAAGCAGACATTATGCGCTGTGCCACGCCCAACGACAGCATGTTGCAAGCGCTCTCTCACAATTAGCATGCCCCCAATCGTAGCCCTGTAATGAGTGTAGGGCATCTGCAAAGGATAGGCCTCAGACTTGGGCCAGGCCAAAAAAAGCAGGCAAGAAAAGGAAGAGCAACTGAAAATCATACAAATGGCGCATAAATTAGCAATGGTCTGTAATTTCGAAAGGGTCGTCAACAGTTTATAAGTAAATGTATCTTAGAGGGCGCGAACCTGCACCGCATAGCAAGTGGCTAACGGGGGCGGGGGCGGGGAACGGGGGCAAGGGCGTGTTTCAGTCACAGTCGGCGTGGCCGCGACGCATTCATTAGTTTAATATTAAAATAGTCATAATAAAATTGTAGATAAAAGTCTGAAACAATGCACAACATTAACAACAACAACAATAACTCAAACGAACTCGAAGTCGAGCAGCCAAGTACAAAGGGCCAAGATTTATGAACTGCAGTCTTCGAGGCGCGCGTGTGTGTGTGTGTGAATGTGAATGTGAATGTGAATGTGAATGTGAATATGTGTGAATGTGAATGTATGCATGGGAGTGTGAGTGTGAGTGTGAATGTGTCTCGCAGCAGTCTCAGTCCCGTCTACCCTCCCCAAGTCGCGCTCTAAGCGGAGCAATGAACTATTTACGAATATGCCATCTACTTACTTGTACTCACACTCACATTCAAACACTCAAACCTCCACTCACACTTACACTCATTCTCGTAGGCGTGAATGTAAGTGCCGAGGCGGGTTTCCGAGATAAGCATACATGTAATAATACTTACTTATAAGCATGCATATTTATGCACTCGTCGGCCGATGAATGACCTTGGCCCGCCCGAGGGATTATACAAGTTTGTAAGGTTCTCAGGCGCATAGAGAAAAGTGGAGAAGGTATACACACACACACACACACACACCCACACACACACACTCGTATGTAAGTAAATGACGAGTACAAATGCTGGGAATGTCAATTTATCTAAAACATCCAGACACAAACTATGAATTATCTTATAAATTTCAGAAATCTTTTATGATTGTTATTTATTGTGTGCATGTGTTTGTCATTGCTTGGCTGCAGATTTGGCTTATAGGAATTTTGAGAACATTCTTCAAAAATGTTTTCTTTTAGATGTATTCTAATTTTTTTAAAGTCAAAAATATTTAGCTTGACTTTCAGACAAATTTGATATGTCTATATGTCTCTAACTGTTTAACCTGACTGACGAATTAGTGACTAATGGGAAGGCCAATCGGCGGAAGCTAGAAATCGGCCATTTTCACAGTAGCTTCCTCTTATATCGTATGTTGGCACTCTGCAATAATTTCCGGAAAATTCTGTCCGTTCTGACAAAGATATAGTGCGTTAAAGTCTAGAACACTCGAAAATATAGACATTATTTAGAACCAGCGTGGTGTATCCAAAAAAGTATTAAGATGAATCCTTCTAGGTGTAAGTACAGTGAGAATAATAACAACGGTGGCGACACGACGAAAGTAATTCTAAGAATTCTACATTCTGGGAAGTTTGAACAATAAACAGGGATATTTTAGCTTAATTTCCAACCAAATTCTAAAAATGATAGACAATAACGTTTTACACCAAAAAAGATTAAAAAAGTTTAAAGGAAACTTAAAACTTATACTTCTATTTTTTAGATTGAAAGAACAGGATACAATCTGTGGGTCAAACCATGACTGGTCCGGAATCGGTCCGGGCTTGAAAAAGTAATAGTAGGTTGAAGTCTAATGAAAATAAATCATATTCGTAAATGAAATATTTAGCATTGGCTGGTCATATCAATCTTTCTATATTCACCCTGAATTGTTGACGTCAAGTCTGCTAAATATTTGATTTACAAGCTATACGTCGCTAAACACACATTCTATAGATCATATTCTATGAAGCAAAGATGCGTTCCTTATAACACTCAGTTCGGTTTTGACAAATTTATAGTGGGTTAAAGTCTAGAAAGAACATATTGTACAGTTTAACGATCTCTACGAGAAATATGAACTTCAGGATATGAAATATAATTAAGGAAAATCTTTTCCGTTATATAAAATAACAAGTCCATAGATTCTATAGTAGTACAAAATATTCTTATCAGTTATATCATATTACAACACCCTTTGCTTCATAATAAAATAAAGTAAGATTACATTTAGCTTAAAGTCTTCAGTTTAAGAACTATAGTTCATTTATATTCATGTTTATCTGCATCTGTGAGGATGTTGTTAATGTCCATCTATTTATCACATAGCCTGAAGACCCTGGTTCACATTCAGCTGCGATTGCCTTGACTTTTGCCATCTGCAGGCTGCACAACTTTACAGTTGTTCGGCTGCTCAGTTTAAGCGGTCTTCATAGGAGTGTATTATTACATTACACTCTCGGATGGAGCTCTATTTGCGTACAGTGCGCCCTTGTTTGAGGCGCACACCCTCTGCCTGCCTCATAGCTGCTCAAATAGACTCGTGCGACTTGTGGCAACGTTGGCCTCAACATCAACAACTCCAACAACTCCAAGAACAACAACAATATCATGCAGAAGAGCAGCAGCCTTCGGGGCTCCGTCTACGTCTTCGTCAGCGCCGCTGCACTCCACCCCGCCTTATTGAGGGCTGTTAAATTTAGTGCCTCCACTTCAATTTTAATTACGGGCATTGTTGAATGCGCGGCCGGCCCAGACCGGAGCTGGGGAGGCAGCAGCACCCCCAACAAAAACAACAACAACAGCAGCAATGTGATTCCCCCCCAAAACAGATTTCAGTGCCGGCCCGATTCCGTTTCCATTCGCATATCTGTTGCACACATGTTGGGCCCGTCGTCTCATCTTGTTCCACCCCCGCCCCGCTCCGTCCCGACCAGACACCGCCCGACCCGCTTCGATTCGTTTCTTTGTTTGGTAGACAATTTAACATATTTGGGAATTCATTGCACTTTCTTTTATTAATACGCACTCGAGAAGTCGAGAAGTCTCCCCAATGTGGCCCCGCTCTCACCCTCGCCCTTGCCCGCGCTCTCCCTTTCCCTCGATGGTATCTCCTATTTGTCTGGAACATGTGTAAGTGCATGTTTCTCTTCCTCTCCCTGTGCCCGCTAGAGTTGAATGCGTGTCGCGACAGGAACACGCAAGAATCAACACGATTTGCTCGGGAAAAGCCTGAACTCAAAATCAATACAAAATACCCCGATACAATGCATCGATATCGACATCGTATTTAGAAGATCGCCCTAAGTGAAGGTAACCTTAAAAACCAGAACCAATTTCTATTCAGTCGAAATAATTAGTAATTTTATGAAAATATGTCTTAAAATCCGATAAAAATATGACGACTTTGTGTATTTTATGGCATTTCAAGAGTGTCCTAGAATTTTAAAGTAAAGAGCATTTCTTTGGTGAAACCGAATTGAAACTAAAACTTAGTTATAAGCAATATGCTAATTTCGTTCGTGTAGTCTTCAACGGATCCAGACTGCGGCCATCTCTAGCTACCATCCCTAGTTCCAGCCGAGTTTCGTTGCGATGTAAACTTGAAGAGTTCTTTAGTGCTTTGGTTTTACACTCGCCTAAATTTAGTCGCATTCTTGACTATTTTGGGGCCCTATTTCGTTGGCATCTGCGGGCCGCCGCTTTGCTTTTATTGATCCAATTTTGGTATACCATAGCCATTGATAAATATAGAACCTTCGACTATCCATTTTCCCCCACAAGATATCAATGAAAATGGAAATGGAAATGTATCTGGAGCTGCAGTTCGAGCTGCAACTGTGCGGTTCTCTGGCGCGAATTGAAACTTATCTGTTAATCGGCACATCTGCTTGTCACATGATCATTGCCTCTGCTGTGGCAAGGGAGACTGTCAGTGGCGTGGGGGGGGCAAGTGGTGCCGGGTGGGGAGGGGTGGGGTTCAGCTGCAGTTTGAGTCACAGGCAGCTGACACGTGTGCAGCCGCGCTGACTTTGGCCTTAAGTAGCTGCATTTAGCATTGACAGCATCTGAGCAGCCAACAACTTTTAATAGACGAGCAATTTTGCAATGAATCCGCCCGCAAGCCAGCCCGCCAGCCCGCCACTCCCCTCGCCCATTTTTATGGCATAAATTGCAAGCAAAATGAGCAGCGCGCGCCAAATCAAAGCGATGACAAAAACAAATAGAGACAATGTGGCGAGGGTTGCCAAGACAGTCTTAAGTGTGCACAAGTAGAAATAAACTGATAATATGACTTAGCTTTGCTGGGTAGATTGTACTTAATGCCATAATAAGCTATGCTTAAGGAAGGACACGATTCATGCTAAGATCTGAAGCAATACATAAAGCTGGTACCAATAAAGGCCAAGGCAAGATTCCGTTATTATGGAGATTTAATTAATCTGAAATTGTTATTAGACAATTTATTAATATGAGTTGAAAGCAGGGATCGTAAATAAGACTTAAGGGAATGAGTAAAATCAAGGCGAAAAATGTATGCAATGTGAATGTACAAAGCACCGCAAATCCTTAAAAAATATTTAAGGGCTATACATAAACAGGATATACAATCTTAATAATATTACATCGTTCTAACTCGCAAACGTGTCCTTTTTTTTATTGATTTTTAGTCTTAGTTTTTTTGAAGTAAATTTAATTTAAAACTTATTTCTTGACCTAAATATAAAAATTATGAAATAATAATAAAAATTTCTTATTTTTTATATAAAAACTTAAATATATATTAATTGAAAAACATAATTAAATTTCCTATTTTTATATAAAAATTGAAATTTAATTATTAAAAATTGAAATTAAATTATTATTTCATTATTTTTAAAGAGCTATTTTCTAATTTAATGAAAAAATCAGTAAGTAATTCTTTTTTAATATGTTTATATTAGTAATTATAGCCGTTACGGTCCCTAACCCAAAGTAAGTGATTCTGTAAGTAAAAATAATATAAAACCAAATTATTTTTCATTGTGTTAGAATGTAAGTCCTACATAAAATTGTAAAATATCAAATTTAGGTAAACATTTTTTAATTAATTAATATTATAAGATATTAAATTTAAGTTAGATCTTTTAAATGATTAAGGGATTACTTACACTGTTCATAAGTATTTCTTACTTCATTTAAGCTGTTTTCCATATTAAAGCCTCTTTTTAAACACATGCCTGTTTTCAATCATAGATAAATATTATTTGAGCAGCCCTCGTTAATTGTTGAGTACTTTGCACAGCTTTGTCGACTGCCACCGCCTCCAACCGGCCGCTGGCACTGAAAAGCAGTTGCACAAATTGCGCAAATTGGTTTGAAACAAATGTAAATATTTATTAAAATTGCGCAAATACAAAGTGCAGTGAATAACCACCCACCCACCACCCACCACCCACCGCCCACCGCCCACCGACTTCTGAGCAACGTCTTGGACGAACTGCAGTCAAATGTTCTCGGATGTTGATGAAAAAGCTATGAGCTCGTGATCATGCACGTTCCAACTTGCATGCTCGGGCTCTGTGGCCAGAGAGGCGGCTGGCGTCACAGCAGGGGGTGGCAGTGGCTGACAGGGGGAGTATCATGTGACTGGCAATCTCAAAGCTCATAACTCGCAGTTCCAGCCTTTGGCTCTTCGCCTGGACCCGATTATCGCCCGATGCACAAATATTTATGCGTATGAGTAATCGAAGCACAAAACTGACACAAAACGTTGCCATCTTCGCATTTAGCATTGTATTTATTATTATTTTTTAATTTTGTTGTTTCTGATACTGTATTTTTGTGTGTTCTTTATTTGCTGGCCAGTTTTGGTATGCTTGATTGTGATTTATGTGCGAGTCCGGAATCGGAATGCTCATGAGTCGGAACAAACATTCGCGGAAAGTTGCACAAGTGTGTGACTGGCGACAAATGCGCATTTTTCAGTTGTATTTTCTCCACACCCAGCCCGTCTCAGACAGCTAGAGTCGGGAGCAGAACTAAGCAAAGCAGAACAGCTTCAAATATTTCGTTTTACCAGCTGTCACCAAGCCCAATGACACTAGTCAAAAGCTGTACTAAAATGTTTGATTAATTGTTGAAATTAGAGTGCAGCTATTAAGAGTTGTTCTTCAATCAACATCTAGCAAAGAAACTGCTGATTAATGTACAATTGCTTAAGCATTACATTAATTGATTATCAGTGAAAGCTGCTGAAAAAGCACATTAAAGCTTTAAGCGACACTTAGTCTATCTATATACATAGTATTTAGTGTATGAAATAAAGCTCGCCTAAAACTTACAGCCAATGATATTTAGAATTAAAGGCTGCTTTAAGAAACCTTGTCCATCAGGCTGAACCAGTTGATCGATACTCGTAATTATTCAGTCACTCCATATCTCACAACATTGATATATATACAAATATCTGTAAAAGCTGATCATAAAGCACAGTAAAGCAATTAATCCATATATTTAGTGTATGAAATAAAACTTGCCTATAATTAAAAGCTGAAGCTACCTAAAATTAGATTCAGGAACTTCGTCAATCAGTCTCAATCAGACAAATAGTTGATGACAAGTAGCATTCAATCACCCCCAACATGCCCATCTACATTGATAGAATATCTGTAAAAGCTGATCATAAAGCACATTAATGCTTTAAAGCAAATATAAATCTATATTTTCAGTGTATGAAATAAAGCTTGCTTAAAACTTTAAGCTGAAGCTACATATTTCAAATGAAAGCCAGCTTTTAGGAACTTCGTCAATCACGCGTTATCAACAACATTCTATGACTCACAACATGCCACACTACATTGATAGAGTGTGTGAAAAGCTGCTTAAAAAGCTTAAAGCTTTAAAGCGAATTTAGATGTATGTTATTTAGTGTATGAAATAAAGCTAAATTATAAGTTAAGGCTGAACCTATTTATCAAACAACTAGTCGCATTGAATCACTTCCAGCATGCCACACTACATTGATAGAATATCTGTAAAAGCTGCTTAAAAAGCACATTAAAGCTTTAAGCGACTTTGGATCCATGTAGAAGCTCTGGCGCTGTAGCTTACCCTATGTACTGAAAATGTATCTCCCGCTCAAACAAGTCTCAATTTGCTGAACAAGAATAATCAAATGCCTTGGTGCAACTTTCAGCTCGTGTCATTGAGTCGCTGGCAATAGAGAATGGCTTTAAATTTCTCATTTGCCCCTTGGCACTTAAAGTCAATTTCGATAGCGACAAATGTTCCCAAAAGGCTCGCAGCAAATTTGAAATGTTGTCGTGGTCGTCATTATCAGCAACCGGCAAGAACAACAACAACAACAACATGGACAACAAACTGAAACAAAGTCAATGTTGACGACGCTTCAGCGATTTTCACATTAGATTAAATATTTTTTCAACATTTGAGGTCAAACTGAAGAAAACGCCCAACAAACGGCAGCAACAACAAGAAGACCTTTGGAACAACATTTTTGTTGCTAATACAATAATTGCCATTGTTGCTGTTGTTGTTGTCGCCTATGTTGTTGTTGCTGTTGCTGCTGCTGCTGCTGGGAAGAAGCGCTGCGGAAGCGGATGCAAAAAAACCCAGCGACAAGCTGAAAGCTAAACATGAAGTGCCAGTGCGAGTGACGATCGCATATAGATACGCCTGTCCAGTAACAGCAACAGCCACAACAACAGCAACAACAACAACAACAACAACAGCAACAGCAACAACCATAATAATAATAACTGAAGCAGCTAATTTCTCAGCATAAGAGAAACGAAACAACGAAACAACCTTGCCAGAAGCCGCAACAACAAATGAATTTCCATTGTCTTAAGTTTCAGGCTCCTCCAGTGATCGAGTTGTTGTTGTTGTTGCGGCACCCTAAAGGCCAAGATCGTCGTCGTCGTCGTCGTCATATTAGCGTCCAAAAGTCAACGTCGCTTGTCGGCGGCTTTTCAAAAGCCAGCAACTGAGAAATATGTAGAAATGTGTGCGTATACGGCGCATAATGTAAATTCCGCAAAGTGCGATGGACAAGCGATGCTTCAAATTAAAATAGGGTCATTAAGCTGGGCCAGCGGGGAAATAGGGGGATGCGGAGCAGAGCCAGCGAAAGGGAGACCTATCAGCCGGAGCGGGTTGGGGGGACAGAGCTATCTGCTCGTCCCCGGCCAGGTAATTGCTCTGTTTCCCCCCCGCTGCGCGCTTTCAACCAACTTTGCTGGCCAGACAAATTTCTCAACAATTATTTCGAAATGTTTTTCAATCCACAACAACAACGACAACGTTAATACAACTACAAAACGCTCTTGCATTAGTTTTTCCATAAACAAAAGTGTGAAAAGCAGCCAACAACCGCTTGAAACTGACTCGAGGCAGGTCTTATAATTATGATTGCTGTACTCAATGTTGTCGCTGTGGTTGTTGTTATTTATGTTGTTGTTGTTGTTGTTGCCATATGTTCTCCGTCCCATTGGCCTGACATTGGTTTTGTTGTAAAATAATTATTGATACAACACTTTACAGTCAATAAGATTTAAGACGTTGATCAACTGACATCTCAATGATTTTTCATTGGCCTGCAATTCTGTAGCTATCTGTGAGGGCAAGCTGCTAACAACAATAAACTTGGCTTAAGGCACTACATTTTATGCTTGAGTGGAACAGGAATGTACCCTAATACACGTACATATGATTTGTACAGCAAAGTTAACTCAAGCAAACTTTATTTAAATAAAGTTGACAACAATTTGTTGGGCACATTCAGCAGCATTAAGCGCTGACTGATTTCCGCTGAGTGATTTGTCTTTTCAATCAAATCAATCAAAAAGAAAAGTCTTGAAGTGGCTTAGTTAAATTAAGAGTGCAATTTTTAAAGTTCGTAGTCACAATAGACAAAACTCAGCGGAAATCAGTCAGCGATTAGTTCTGCTGAACGAGACTCATGATAAAAGTAAGCAGAAACTATTGAAAAATGACTTAAAATTCTCTTGTAACTTTAAAAAGAAGTGCCCAGACTTATTAATATAAACATTTATGCAATATCAAATATGCAATAAGACACACGTTCCCGACTCAACAAAGTATATATATATTCCGAATCAGCATGAATAGTCGAGTCGATATAGCGGTGTCCGTCTGTTTCTAAGCGAACTACTTTCTCAGTTTTAAAGCTATCGTAATGAAACTTGGCATAGACCCTTCTTTTTGTTGCAGGCAGTACATATGTCGGAACCGGCTGGATCGGACCACTACAACATATAGCTGCCATAGGAATGATCGATCGACAACTATGTTTTTGTGTAGAAAACTTTTTTGTTTATAAAGGTATCCTTACCAAACTCTCTTCAACCGAGTCTCTAGAGAGTTTATACAATCTGGCCAAATTTGGTCATTTTCGAACACATCACATATCTGCCATAAGATCGGGTGAAAACTGAGTTTTTGTATGAAAATCTGAAAGTTTTATTAAACTTCAAATAGTTTCGGCACTCCGAAGATAGCCGTCCTTTCTTGTTTAAATGATGTCTGTTTTTAGCTCTCAAAGGATGTAAGAGTGGAGTTGCTTTCATTTCTTCCTTAGTAGCAAAATGAAAAACCAATTTTTTACTCCGTACCCATAAAATGGGTAAAAAGGGGTATTGGATTTGTGCAAAAGTATGTAACAGGCAGAAGAGACATCTCCGACCCTATAAAGTATATATATTCTTGATCAGTATCAAAAGAGATTTCGATTTGGCCATGTCCGTCTGTCTGTCCGTCTGTCCGTCTGTCCGTCTGTCCGTCTGTCTGTCCGTATGTATGAACGCAAGGATCTCAGCAACTATAAGAGCTAGAGACACCAAATTTGGAATGTAGGTTCGTGTATAGCGGGAGCAGGTCAAGTTTATTTTAGATTTGAGATATCTCCCCGTTCTCCCGCTATTCGATAAAAACCGTTTTACAGTTACAATTTTCAAGATATAGCTTTAAGATTTGGCATGTCCAATACTTTAGTCCCTCTTAATCTACTGTCCAAATTTCAAGTCGATCGGATAATAAACACGGAAGTTATTCACGAAAGAAGATTCAGTGCTGCAGCAAGGGGAAGAAGAAGCACAGTCACAACTTAAAATGCCTGGCTTGCGCTGTGGCTCGTGCGTGTGCGTATCTGTGTATGTATGTGTAAGTTAACGAAGATGCGATCGGAAATTTTTGACCTGGGTACAGGGAGTTTCGTAGTCGGGTATACTCGACTATAACATTCTTACTTGTTAGTATTAAATGAAAAGTATGTAAATACTTCAACTTAAAGCTTTTCCTTTAGATCTAAGTTCGATATCTTATATTTTTCGTTTTCAATCAACAAATAAAACTGTAATGTGCATAAAACTATCCGGCTTATCCTAAATATCATTGCTGCAATTTAGGTTATTAGTCATTCAATTAATTTCAAAATAAGAAAAAAATGTTGTGCTTTTTTCGAAACCTCTTTCGAATATTGCTGAAATTGTCCCCAATTTGACAATGGGCAGCCGCTGTCGACTCGCAAAGGTGCGAAGCTGCCAAATGAGCAACACGAGGGCAACAAATTTGCAGCTGTTTGTTGTTGTTGTTGTTGTTGTTGGTAATGTTGTTGCTGTTGCCGCCCAAATAAAAACCAGTAAGTGATTTCACAGCCACAGAGAGTCGGAGCCAGAGCCGGAGTCGGACTCCGAGTCCAAGTCGACATGGAGCAAAACTAACAAACGCTGTGCAAAAATTTGTAACATATTCGGCAGCAAAATATTTAAGTTGTCGCGTTGTTGTTGCTGTTGCTGTTGTTGGTGTTGTTGGTGGTGTTGGTGTTGGTGTTGTTGCTGCTGTTGTTCGGTGCGTTGTTTTTGGTTATTGTACATAAAGGCAAAGCAACGCGGCGTCAGTTCATTGAACCACTCGCCGCTGACTCTGACTGACTTATTGAATGACTGAGACAGCGACTGCAGCCCCAACAACAATAATAACAAGAGCTCCACTGCTGCTGCCGCTGCTGCTGCTGCTGCTGCTGCCACTGCCGCTGCTGCTGCCATCGAAGGCTGCACAGATTATGTCACACATTTTGTGTATTTGGGGGAGTGGCGAGGGAGCTTGCTCAGCTGCCGAGAGGGGGCTATGTTGCACTCGTGGTAGCCATGTTACAACATCAATTGCGCGCGCCAAACAGCAACAACAAAAGCAACACAAACAACAACAACAACAGCAACTGCGACCCGAAACCGAAACCTAAAAGAAATCGTATCTGTAAGATTGCTGCTGCTGCCGTCTATATCTGTAGCTGGTTGTGCCCAAGCCAAAGCCAAAGCCAAAACCGTTGCTGTTTAGGCTAAATAACTGTGGCTACATCATTGCTGAATCATTCAACTGGAAGCCGTGCCGCCCGAGTTGCCATACTGGGATGGATTGGGTGGCACCCAGAAGCACCTAGGCTGGGGGAGTTACAGAACTGCAGTACACACGAGAAACTTATCGACAAACGTATAACTCACGCTTCTGAGATACTATCTTAAAGATACGTACTTACAATTTAATGGCCATAATGAAAATGTTATTAATTTTTGTGCCACGCATTATTAATTTCAAAAGATTTATCTACGCGAACTTATTTAATAGACAAGTAGGGATCTTATCTTAGGCGAGATTTTAAATGTTGTGATAACTTGCAGCACGTGCTATAAATCTAATTTGTGTTAAGAGTTGTTAACTATAGACTACCAATATTAATAGAAATAATAGTAATAATAATATTAAGCACAAATCAGTTTTCCTTTTTACTCCCTGTACCCATAAAATGGGTAAAAAGGGGGTACTAAAACTGTGCAAATGTATGTAACAGGTAACAGGCAGAAGGAGACATCTCCGACCCTATAAAGTATATATATTCTTGATCAGTATCAGAAGAGATTTCGATTTAGCCATGTCCGTCTGTCTGTCCGTCTGTCCGTCCGCATGTATGAACGCAAGGAGCAACTATAAGAGCTAGAGACACCAAATTTGGAATGTAGGTTCGTGTATAGCGGGAGCAGGTCAAGTTCATTTTAGATTTGAGATATCTCCCCCCGTTCCCCGCAATTCGATAGAAACCGTTTTACAGTAACAATTTAAGATTAAGATATAGCTTTGGGATTTGGCATGTGCAATACTTTAGTCACTCCTAATCTACTGTCCAAATTTCAAGTCGTTCGGATAATAAACACGGAAGTTATTCACGAAAGAAGATTCAGTGCTTCAGCGCAAGGGGACCCCCCACCCCCACCCCTACAAATCAGCATAATATATATCATATTATGATATCCCCAAAACACGTTTTTCAAGGAGTATATCTCCTACAGTTTCAAAGATAGAGTCACCAAATTTGGCATACAGACTAATGTTGACCACCTGGATAAGCCTGCATCAAAAAATTGTTGACCCCCCCACCCCCTCCCCAGCAAAGGAGAAAAATTTATATCTCTCACACCTTTACAGGTAGAGTCACCAAGTTTGGCACACAGACTAATGTTAACCTTCTGGACAAATCTGCATCAAAAATTTTTGGTTCCCCCACCCCTCCACCACAAAGGAGCAAAATCTATATCTCCCACACCTGTGCAGTTTTTTCGCGTCTCTTTCTGAACACACAAATATCCAAATTATATAGGACTGGGAACATAGTATTCTGCAGTCGGGTGCGTCCGACTGCAACGTTCTTACTTGTTTCTTTCTGTTTTTTGTAGTACACAAAACTTTGTTTATTTATTGAAGCCATTATATATTGAATTTTATTAATTATTCATTTATTTTCTAAAAAGTTTACTAATATTTATTAAGTTTATTATGTTGCAATTTATTTGTTTTTTTTTTTAAATTTCAACTAACCCAGCCAGCATTTTCAATCGTGGAAGTCACTAATTCGTAACGTCAAGAAGTTGAGAACTATCGCTTGCTATTATCGCTTCCATATCTATGAAGTGCCCCTTGTTGGGAAAAACTGTGTAACTTTCAAGCGGATGAAGAATAAATGACAGCTTCAATTTCTCCTTTTTGACGTTCATTTGTCACAGACAATGTAATTTGTTTTAGTAAAATTCGGCTAACAACCGAACATCTTCCAGAAGTCTCTAAGAAGTGACATTTGTACGTTTGACGATGAAAACAGTCTTCCAAATGCTGGCTTGGTATTATATTTTTAACACCCATATTCGTTTATAAATATTATAATAAGAAGGGCAATTATATAAGATAATTACCCATTTAAGATCTGAAGATCCAGATTGATTTGGATCAACAAATGTGATCATCAGTTCTGAACTGTGTAATTATCTTTTATAAACTTAATAACCTTAAAAAATATATTGTAAAACATTTTTTAATAAAACCTTATTTAATGTTTTATAAAAATTATATTTAGAAAATGTATTTCCCAAATTCAATTAAATATAGCTTTCGATATGAACTATAGAATAAACTCAAGTCAAAGAGAACCTAGCTGAATTATGATAAATTTTGGGAAGCTTACAAATGGACTGGTTTAAACACAATTCTGGTCAAGTTTTGTTAAATCTTCAATTGTTAAAGGTAATATAGCAGCCTTACAAGTTATAGAGTTTTAGTAAGTTTTTTATATATTTGGGTGTCTATAAGGCCTACTTTAGTAGTATTTCAGCTGGAATTCAATGGAGCTAAAAACAAGAGTAAATAGGAGCTTACAAGTGGGTTTCAAAACAATTTCTGGTCAAGTTTTGTTGCAGCTTCAATTGTTAAAGATCGTTTCAAAGCAACAGCCTTAATAGTTATGGAGTTTTAGGAAGTTTATTATATCTTTGGGTGTCTATAGGGCCTACTTTAGTAGTAAGTACTGCAGCTGGAATTCAATGGAGTTGAAACAAGAGTATTATGCTGAAGTTGTTCAACACAGTTGTAAATATTTGTAGACTCAATTGCGTAATGAGCTGGCAAGTTGACGAGTTTGTATCTTCAACTCCAGTTGTAGTCCTCAAACGCGGCTAACACTTATTGTTAGACCGAGACTGAGACTGGGATGGGGATGGGGATTGGGATTGGGGCCTGCAATGGGTCGCATGAAATAAGTGAAAGTCAAATTGTATTGACGCATTGAGCGCATGAACAAATTAACTGCGCAATGAGCAATCTCATGAGCAGCAGGCGGAGAGACGGACTGACTGGCACGCATATGTATATGTATCTGTATCTGTATCTGTATCTGTAACTGTATCTTGCGCTGCTGTATCTGTATCTTTGTTTGGCATCTGAAAAGCAAAGCACCAGCAAAGGCAACGGCAACGGCAATGGCTACAATTTTCGTGGGCCTTTTGCTATTTGGTTTTTGTTAAGCGAATTAATTTTCAAAAAATTATTAAATGAGCCACAACAAATGGGCAGCAAACACCAAACAAGTTTTGTTTGTCTTGTTATTGTTGTTACTGTTGCAAGATTATGCAATGCAACTGGCCCCAAAAGTGCGCGACTTTCAAGTGTGAATCGCGCAGAATATTCAACTCAAATGCGACTCAATGCTGACTCACAAACTAAGTCTTATCAGCTCCGGCTGAGATAAGCGCGTTTTCCCTAGAAAATTCGATGAGTAATTGTTGAAATGTTGCATTGTGATTGAGTGACTTGCGGGAAGGAAGGAGCTGAAACGGGGGTGCCCCTAAAATGCAAATTGACAGCCGAACGCCTCGAGGCGTTGGTCTCTGATAATAAAAGCGTGAGACTGCGCCAATTAGTTTATCAGCGTGACAAAATCGAATCCGAATCTGAATCCAAGTCCGAGTCCGAGTTCGAATTCGACAGCCAGTTCGCAGCTCGTTTGAAATTCAAATGTGGCAGGTTGCACGCTGAACGCGGCAACTTGCTGCTGGGTAGCTGAGCAAACAAACAAAACGATTTGACTTTCAACATGGTGTCGAGGAGAGCAGAGCCGCAGGGTGAAGAGCGGCCACAGCAGGTGTCAGAGTCGTTGTAGGTATCGATGCCTCGCCCTGGCCCTGGCCCTGGCCTGTACGCCTCCGGGGGCGTGCCAGAACTTTCACAAATTAATAATACTTGAAATGGTAACCAAGTGTAGAACGTACTCGCAAGTTGAATCTGCTGGTCGAGTTCAACAGACGAGGCGGATTGAAGCCCAGTTGGAGCGGCATTTTAATTGAATTCGCGAGGTGAACTGAGGCACAGACAGAGGCGACCAGCAGATGGAAACGGCAGACCACAATTTCCAAGAACTTGCCACAGATACAAGCCCGCAACAAACACACATAAATACATAAATACACATATGTTTGTATACGTACACACACTTTGTTAATGTACAAATAAGAATAAAAAGAAATAAAGCATAAAGCTGCGTAAACGACGAGGGGCAAGCAAAAATGGCAAAGCCAAATGAAATGAGCAGCAAATGTTCACAAAAAGCAAAGAAAAGCTGCAAATCGAGACTAAATAATAAGAGACACCGCACTGCAGATCAATGTGTGGATAAGGGGCAGCGCCATGTGGTGATTGGGTTCTCCAAATGTGCCAGGACTGTGCCTCAAATTCCCCAGGACCTGCAACACATTGCCCAAGAGTTGCCAAAGAGGCAGCTGCAATGTCAAAGATAATCCAACGATTAGCGATCTTTCAGTGCCGAAATTGTTGTTGACCAACATATAAATTAAGCTTGATGGCTCGACGGGGCGTATGATTAATATTTGCTAACTATTGTCATTTACTACATCAAATGTTTGCAGATGCTTAGCAACCAGACTGTCAGTATTAATAAACGCTTTCGAAGCCAACAATTTCATACCTAAATTATGAAAGTTCGTCCTGAACATGCTTCGGACAATTTAGGTCCTTTTTTCAGTTCCCGAACAGTAGCTTCTGTGTTCTAAGCTCATAGAAGTATGAATACTCATATCAAATTGTCGAAAATTGAATTTGGTAAGCTCAAACGATCTTGGTAAGATAATATTGGGTCTGTAGTGACCTTTTCCATTTGAGCATAAGCCATAAAAAGAATCTATAAAGATTCAGCCTTGTATCTAAATAAAACTATCAGCTATCTAAACCAGGGACTGTAACAGTTATAATTTTTAAAATAAAAATTATTTTGTTCATTTTTATCAAATAATTTAAAAATAAATTTTATTTTGCGATGGAAAAAAATGAAATAATAATTTAGTTTATTGAAAAATCATTATATCACTTTTCTAAATCTATTTTTTCGATCGCAAAATAATAGGATTTCTACATTTTTTTGTAAAAATAAAAATAAAAGTTTATCCTATTTCCAGGATACTGCATCCCGAATGATGTGTATGTAATATTTTTCCATTCATCTAGATTATTTTTTTCGGGTTTGATTTTTTTTTAACTCAGCACTTATTTGCGATCCCTGATCTAAACTAGACCTGTACTTCTTAAGGATTTCAGATTAAATTATGCATTCAAGTACAATAGATCTTCACTAATTGAATACTTAAGTTAGGTTAGAATTAGAGGCATTTTATTGAAAAAGAACTACACAAAATTGATCATAAACCAATGAGTAAAGAACATGACGAATAGATAGAGTAGAACAGAGTAACGCAGATAACACAGAGAAAAAAGAAAAAAACGGATTCTTAATAAATGCGGCAAGTGCGAATGGATCCGGCAACGGGTTCGAGGTTCGTTATTTGGTCAATGGCTTCAGCTGCCTAGAAAGGGGCGTCAACTAAAAATATAAGAAAAAGAAAACAAAAACGTTGCTCAGCTCGTTTCTACTTGGAACGGGTCGGTACTCCCAGACTCCAGTGAGACACTCGGACGGCCAGACTGAGTGGCTTCCCAGTGGTTCTGTTAGTGGTTCTTGGGGCTGTCCGCGTGCGCTGGTAATTTGTAAATTGGTTCATAATTCGGTTTCATCAGCTCTGCTCAGCTCAGCTCCACTCCACACCACGCCGTTCTCTGCGGCACCCACCACCCGCACGACTCTCCTCAAATGCGGATGAAGATCACAGTATTGTAGCTTAAGTAACTTTGTATACATACATATATTCTTTTTTTGGCTGTTTTGTTTCTCTTTTAGTTATTACTCTTTTTGTATTTTTTGGAGACAGCGTCAATGCGTTCGTTGGCTTCTTTTGTCTGTCCGTTGTGGACGGTTTGTTCGTGGGGGAAAACAATCCAAAAGCTCACAAATGAAATGGGTACAATCAACTAACTGTAAATAGTTTTTATTTCTGCTTCTTCTTTCAGTTTCTGCTGCCTTCAGTTGTTGTTGTTGCTGTTCTGGACGCTGGCTGTGCCAGTTTTGCTTATGAACTGACTGACAAACCGCCAGACGAACAGTCAAACAGACAGACAGCGCCGCGTTATAATTTTCTATTTTCTACAACTTATGATTGCCTCTGCTTCGACTTGTTGTTCGCTCTTGCTCTCTTCCCTCCCCCTCTTCAGCGCTCTTGAGATATAGCCGAAACATATTCAAAATTGTTAATCGAACACCAAATCCCATTCGGCAGATGTTTAATTTGCATTTTTGGTCACTTGTTAATTAATAAACAACTGCGAAACGACCGCAAAATATCGCTAAATAAAAACAAGTAAGAACGTTGCAGTCGGGCGTATCCGACAGCAGAATACTCTGTTCCCAGTCCGGTATAATTAGCTGATATGCATGTATGTGGGTTCGGAAAGAGACGCGAAGAAAACAGTAGTCTGTATGTCAAATTTTATGAATCTGTCTGTACAGGTGTGGGAGATGTTGATTGTGCTCATTTGATGAGAAGGGGGTGGGGTGGCAAATTTTTGATGCAGATCTGTCGGGAATCGGAACATTAGTCTGTATGCCAAATTTGGCGACTATAGCCTTAAAAATATGGAAGATACAAGTTTTCCCCAAAGTGGGGAGGGGGGACGATCTGGACACTATAAATTGAGGGTATACATCAACATGTGTATCAGGTTTGGTTTCTCTAGCTTCAAGGGTGTGGAAAAATTGCGTTCGTACGGACAGACGGACATTTCGGTAACCCAATATACTCTTTTTCCCTTCGGGAACAGAGTCCGGACAGACGGACATTTCACTAACCTAATATACTCTTTTTCCCTTCGGGAACAGAGTATAATAAGTAAAGGTGCTTCATACGAAAGTGTTCGACTAGAAGATACCCTGTAGAGTATCTGCGCATCGAAATAAATACAAGTATGGAGTTCTAGATATCTAGGAACAGAGGGTATATGAAATCTATATTAGTATATACATGCAGAAATTTGAATGAACAGTTGGGCCTTTTTGTACCGCGTAGGCATCCTGTAAGAATCCTAATTAGATAATCTATCTGTGAAGCAAAATGATTGTATTTTCAGTATACCCGTTTTAGCCATTCGTATGCTCTAACGGTATTAATATATATTATTTAAATTGTTCAAATATATCTTAAGTGTTGACATTATCGAATATGTTGAGTTAAGCGCTTTGGTATTGCATGTTTTGACAGTTTATTGGGTTTCAAAATGTTAAAAGTCAACAGCTAATGTTATATTAAAACAGGTAATCGTGAAAAACATAGAATAATAAAAATCAAACAAAATAACTAATGCTCAATTTAGGAATAATTCTGCAATAAATATGTTAATTAAACTGATAATAAATTAATTTGATCACTTTCTTTAAGTTATATTACGATTTAAGATATGTTTACGTACTTCCCATAACTATGGTAATTTCGGCGTCTAAATAGGTATTCGTGTATCAGTTCTTATATAAATAGTAGATAATAGCATTTAATGTTGTTAGACTAAACTAGAAAGGGTTAAATTATATTATTAAAGCATATATAATAATTTATGTAACGTTCGTAGTTAGATTTCTGGCTTTAAAAGAAGTTCGCATACTTTTAACAATTTTATTTCAAGACTCTCCAACTTCTTGCCTTCATCGCACTAGCTCAACTGTGCATATTGTCCATCCTTATAGTTCATTCAAATATTTATAGATATAAACCATAAATCAATAATCTCAATCAAATAATATGAACTAAAGTTGATAAATATTTGATTACATCACTTTCAAATGGCTTTATTTCTCTTATTAATAATAAAAATATCATTGTGGGTAATTTGTTGAATATAAACTGCAATTTTTCGATAAGCTACCAATCAACTGCAGATAATCAGATCATTGGACAGGCGTGTGATGGTTAACCTGTTCCTCTTTTCAGTGTTAGTAGCACCTCCTTTGAAAAAGTACAATATTATATGCGCAATATTTTAGTTGCTTTATTGCTCAATCGGCACTGCATTAGTTTTGGAACAATATTTCCACCTTTAATTTTGCATTTATGGGCAAATAGTTTTGCGATTATTTGAGCATATAATCGATTAAATATTCAATTAATCGAAACCCATTTTGCGATAAAATTAAATCGTGAATTGAGACAAAACAATAGTACCATCACTAGACACACTTATAAATGGATTTTATTTATATTAAAATTTGAAATGGACAGCACTTGTTAGTTCAAGAACATTTAATTTAAATACAAGTTGAAGTGTTCGTTATTCTGTATTACAAATTGTCGATATACTTATAATGATAATTATAAGATAATTTATCATGGCATGCATAAGTGAACATAATTGAAGCATATCTGAAATGATATACCAAACAGAGTATAATTATATTAGTAAAGCATGCAACGTGACTTTTGTGTCGTTCCAAGTTAGTTAGCCTTTAAAGAAGTTCGCACACTCAAAACTATTTTATTGGCTCCCAGCCGGCAAACGAGATGCAGTTAAAAACTTTCCTACTCCTCGCCTTCATCGCAGTGGTTAGAATGTGCTTTGAACCACCGTGTCCAGAAGAAAGGGATTAGGAACTCGACCTATGTAGATAAAAAGCAATTAAAACTAAGGTTGATAAATATTTGATTGCATCACTTTTCAAATGGTTTAAATAAAATAAAACTAACTAAAACTAAATGATCCAAAAATATTATCTTTTCAAATGATTGTTGACTATAAGCTGCCAGTTTCGTTAATAAACTATCAGTTGCAGAAAATGGGCTTTAGGTTAAATAATATCAGAGCTCACGTGAAAATACTTTTTAGACACACAAATTATCCACAGATCTTATAAACAAGAAAGAACGGCTATCTTCGCAGTGCTTATTTATTTATTTTATTTTCGTCTGATTGCTCCTATGGGAGCTACGTGGTCTGGTTTTCATAAAATTATACGAAACTATTTGTATTTAATATAACTCTTACTTAGTTTGGATGTAATATTTGTATAAACAAAAGGTTTTTTTTACAAAAACTAATTTTATCACCCCATCTTATGGCAGATATAGTCGTCCGATTTTGACGATTTGAAATCTAGTCAACCGAGTTTCTAGAGAGTTTGGTAAGGATACCTTTATAAACAAAAAAGTTTTCTACACAAAAACATAGTTGTCGACCGATCATTCCTATGGCAGCTATATGTTATAGTGGTCCGCTCCGGCTGGTTCCGACATATGTAATGCCTGCAAAAATAAGGGTTTGTGTCAAGTTTCATTACGATAGCTTTAAAACTGAGAGACTGGTTCGCATAGAAACAGACAGACATGGCTATATCGACTCGACTATTCATGCTGATTCGGAATATATATATACTTTGTTGAGTCGGGAACCAATTGCTTGTCAAATTGTTTCTGTATAATGTTGTATAATGTTCTATATAAGAACATTAAATTAAATTGGTTAGGTATGTAATATCTTATGCAACGTTCTTACTTTATTTTCTGCCTTTAAAAGGGGTTCGCATACCCAAAACAATTTTATTGGATTCCAACCGGCAAACGAAATGCAGATAAAAACCTTCCTATTCATCGCCTTCATTGCAGCGCCTCCAAGTTGCTTTTTTCCACCATGTAACAAATAACTACACAAATCAATAAGCAATCAAGATATGTAAACCTGATGATTAATATTTGATTGAATCACTATTCAAATGGTTTCAATTAACTAAATAAAACTAAGATATCCAAAAAAATAATCTTTTTAAATGATTGTTGACCAAAAGCTGCTATTGACGTTAATAAACTGTTGATCAGGTTCAGAAAATGGGCTTAAGGTTGAATAATATGGGAACTTATGTAGAGATTGTCATCAAAAATATTTTTTAGATATACATACATATTATCCATGGATCTTTTTCAATAAAATAGAGAAAGTAGGAAGCCCATTGTAAATTCTTGATTAATATAATTATACTCAAAATGTGTAATGGATCGAAGGAGACATTTGCGACCCAACAAAGTATATATATTCTGAATCAGCATGAATAGCCGAATCGATATAGCCATGTCCGTCTGTCCGTCTGTTTCTATGCGAACTACTTTCTCAGTTTTAAAGCTATCGTAATGAAACTTGGCACAGACCCTAATTTTTTCTGCAGGCAGTACATATGTCGGAACCGGCTGGATCGGACCACTATAACATATAGCTGCCATAGGAAAGATCGATCGATAAATATGTTTTTGTATGAAAAACTTTTTTGTTTATTAATGTATCCTTACCAAACTTACCCAAGCCGAGTCTCTAGAGAGTTTATACAATCTGGCCAAATTTGATCAAAATCAGACCACTACATCACTATATCAAACTTTTGGTTTATACAAGTATTTCATTTCTTGTTTTCATTTAATATTTTTTAAAATTACAAATTGACTCCAAATACTAAATGAAGCCGAAAAAATTACTTAATATATTTGAGAGCTCAACACCCGGGACACTGTTTACGAAATTTCAATCTTAATATTTTGTTTATTTAATACTGCAATAGTATATAAATACCCCAAATAAACACAAAAAAAAAAAAATTATTATTCTTTAGACCTTTGTATGTAGACAACTACATAAACTAATCAGGAAAAGTAATCAAACTAAAGTTTTAAATATTGACGGTGGTTCAATGCCCACCTATATAGTGTTATATAATTCAATAATATATATTTGCATATAAGAAGAAGTAAGAATGCTATAGTCGAGTATACCCGACTACGAAACTCCCTGTACTCAGGTCTAAAATATTCAATCATATCTACGTCCACTTACACATACACACGCAAAGACGCACGCACACAGGCGGCAAAAGCAACAGCACAAGCGAGGCATTTTAAGTTGTGGCTGTGATTCTTCTACCCCCTCTCGCTGCATTACTGAATCTTCTTTCGTAAATAACTTCCGTGTTTATTATCCGATCAACTTGAAGTTTGGACAGTAGATTAAGAGAGACTAAGGTATTGTACATGCCAAATCTGAAAGCTATATCTTGAAAATTGTTCCTGTAAAACGGTTTTTATCGATTTGCGGGAGAACGGGGAAGATATCTGAAATATGAAACAAACTTGATCTGCGTATGGTACAGGAACCTACATTCCAAATTTGGTGTCTCTAGCTCTTGTAGTTGCTGAGATCGACGCGTTCATACAGACGGACAGACGGACAGACAGACGGACATGGCCAAATCGAAATCTCTTCTGATACTGATCAAGAATATATATACTTTATAGGGTCGGAGATGTCTCCTTCTGCCTGTTACATACATTTGCACAGATTTAGTACCCCCTTTTACCCATTTTATGGGTACAGGGAGTAAAAATATACATGTCATTTAAGCGGTTATATATCGTGTTAAATGAAAACCATAATTGTGGAAATATATCTTTCAACAAGTTCACAACTTCCCACCTTCTAAAAGTGTCTTCAAATCCATCCTGGTGACTAGTAACTTCACTCCTTCACCTTCTAAAAGTGTCTTCAAAATGCATTAAACCATCCAGGTGACTAGTAACTTCACTCAGGTTGATCTGGTATATCAATATAAAATGTGTGAACAAAACTGATAAATATTTAAAGTCAGCATATTTGGAATATGTAAGTAAACCGTTATCTGATACTTCAGGAAATAATTGTGGCATTCTCCCACGTAACAACAAATACTCGCATCTCAATTTACTGGAACTGCCTTTGACATTTTGTGTGACAGTTGGCAGACCCAAATGACAACTCTGAAGAGGCATATGTACTATGCACACACACACACCACACTCACCACACACACCACACACACACACACTCAGCAACTGCAGTTACGGCTATCATTATAGGCAGTGGAAAGGGGTGAGTGGGAGCGTGGAGAGTATTGTGGGGAAGGGGAGTTGCAAATCAAGTCTCGGCTCGGCTAAGCAAGGGGGTCAGTGCATGAAGGTTAGCGGCAATTTGTGTCGACAACGTCGTCAAACGCTGCATCCAAAACCAAAGCAAGGCAACACCAAAAGCCAACTTGAACCGTTGTTGTTAGCCAGATCGATGAAATGGCAACAAGAACAACAGAACGCAACAACAGCAACAACAATAAGTCAATTGCATTGGCAATAATAAATAGAAGAGAAACTGCAGCTATAGCTTGTTTGTTGGTAACAAAAGCAAAGGAGAACGCCTACCGCTCCCTGCCCCCGCTGCCTCCCCGCTGCCTACCCACTCGCAAGCCAGCCAGCTAAATCCCCCCCAGTCATGGCAGGCATCCACACGTCCAGCGATCGGCAACAAGCTAAACAAAACGCTTCCTCATCGCCGCCGTTTGGCCTAGCGGATTTACAATGGATGCGCATTGCCTGGCAGGGGGAAGGGGAGTAGGGGGCTTGGCTAACCAGTTTGGCGCTGATGTGTGAAAGAGCGAGAGAGATGCACAGAGTTCAGTATCAGTTGACGGTCGGTGCGTGGCGGAATGCTTCGCTGCTCGGCTCCAGAAATTGGCAAACAATAAAAGCCGTCAAAAAGTGCAGCTAACAAATAGAAAAGCCAAAGCCAGAGAGCGAGAAAAGAAGAAAAAATGGGGGGAAAAAAATTTAACGAAAAGTGGAAAAGTAAAACAAAAAAAACAGTTTGAAAAGTTGATTGTTTAGTTGAAGCATAAAAAATGTTGGCTTTAAAAAGTGGAGCGTCGATTGCCGCAGCGGCCAGAGAAAATGCCCTGGCAGTGGCAGGAATTGAGTTGCAGTTGAAGTTGCAGTTGCAGTTGCAATCTAACTGCCACAAAGAGCGTCGAGTGCACATTCTGAATGATGACCAGAGTTGCATTTCAATGAAGACTGAACAGAGTTCACATTCAAGCTAGATTGATGATTGATGCAATGCTTAGCCATTATTTACGTATACTTAATGTTTTAAGGCGAAATCAGATAATCATTTACGTATGTGCTTAATCTTAAAAATAAGATAAGATCGATTGAACTCAATCCAAAATCGATAACTATAATAATCGATTGCAAAATGTAAAGCTGTGCTGGGTCATTAACACATGGATCTAGGGCTGATTGAACTTCCAATGCAACTTATTGCTTCATTCTGTATTGCTAAGCATATCAGCCAGAGACAGAGACAGAGAGAGAGCTAGTGAAAGAGACAGAGACAGAGACAGAGACAAAGTCAGTGACAGAGAGCGAGAGAGAGAGAGAGCGATCTTGGCTGGTGAAAGATACATTTCAACTCTTGTCAAAAACAAAAATCAACTTCAAACTTGTGTGGCAAACAGACAAATGTGTTGGAAGAAAGCGCACTGGCAGATCACATCTGTAGAAAGGGGTGGCCATGGGGGCAAGGGGTTGCCTTGCGTGGTGCAGGGGTAGTGGGGGCAGGCTAGTGCGCAGCTGCTGTTGACTGACTTGACTGACATTTTACGGCAGTTTTTGACTGGGACGCAAAGGCGCCCGAAGTGTAGCCTGACAAATGCATAAAACTTGACGCTGAAGCTGGAGCTGGAGCTGGGGCTGGAGCTGGAGCTGCCTGTTGCAAGTTGGCAACTGCCAGCTGAAGCTGCTGACTGCAACGGCTGAGATTTGCAGCGACGTCTTTTGGGGCAGACAACAACAGCAACAACAACGAATGATGATGACGACAACAACGACAACGTTGACTTGTAGCAATTGAATTTTTGCACGTCGCCCATGAAGTTGTTTGTTTACTTGGCATCGTTTCCCATTGCCCCCCTTCCTCCTCCCCTTACCGAAACCCCCCACGCCCGGCTCCACGCCCCTACAGCCCGCCAATTGCTCATTGCTCATTGTTGTTGTTGTCGCTGCTGCACTTGGATGAAAAATAGTGGAAACAGTTAACGAAAAAGAGGAAAATGTTTGTGTGCTTGATTGTTTCTTGTTGTTGTTGGTGTTGGTGTTGTTGTTGGTGTTGTTGTGCGCATATTTATGTTTGCTTTGACTTACCGTTAGACGGTTATATGGCGGATTACATTTGGCACTGCTGGCAAATTATCTGTGCCGAGTATCTTTTTCAGGCTCAAAGTGAAGCAAAGTGTTTGTTGTTGTTATTGTTGTTGTTGATGTGGTTGTTGTTGTGGTTGTTGTTGTTGCTGGCCAGTTACAAGCCGCAAGTTGATGCTTCTTAGATGAGGCTTTGTGTATGGCGAGTACGTTCTCAGGCATTAGTACACTGAGGGAAATTTGTGATATTTAGTAAATTCTAAAATATATTTTAAATTAAAATAATTTTTAAATCAAATTTTTAATGTTAATAACTGAAATCATATTACTTATTTATTTTAATAATTAAATTTCTTATTTTTATTTAATTTATTGAATTCGAAAATATATTTTTAATTAATAATAATATTTAAATTATATTTTTAATATTCGTTAATATTAAAAACTTATATCATATAATTGAATATGTTAAGAAATATTCTGTTAATATTTATAAATTTCACCAATTTAATATTTTTGTTGAATATATTAAATTCTAAAATATATTTTTAATTTAATATTTTCCAATATTTACAACCTAACTTATTTTATTTAATATGTTAAGATATATTCTCTTACTATTTATTTCCATTAATAATTTTATTTGTTAATTTTATTGCACTTTCTAAATTCTAAGATATATTTTTAATTTTAAATCATTTTTAAATTTAATTTTTAATTTTCATTAATATTAATATATTAAATCATATTCGTTAATATGTTAAGATATATTCTGTTAATATTTATTAATATTACCAATTTTATTTCTTATTTTTGTTGAATTTATTAAATTCAAATATATGTTTTTAATTTAATATTTATTAATGTTAATAACTTAAATCATTTTATTTAAGATATTAAGATATATTCTGTTGATAATTATAATTAATATTATTTTTTAAAAGTTATTTTATTAAATAACTCTCTTTATTGAATTTATTGTATATCTTGTTTTTATTGTGATTACAAATATCGCACATTTTAAATATTATAAATTTTAATTACAGAGAGATATTTGCATTAGGTTTCCTTACCCAAATTTTCCTTAAATTTATATATTATTTTTATTAAAATAAAAAAATACACAACTATTTTCTATAAATTATTTTTATTAAAATATTATAATACATTTATATTGTTCTTATTTAAGTTTTCGATTTGGTGCTTTTTTGACGGTTGAAATCTTCTTTGAAAATACTGTTTACAATGTTTTTTTACGTAAGTGAAACAGATTTATATAATATTCCATTTATTTTGATTAAAACTTACAATTAATCAATTGTATACGTTTATTAAACACTTGATCAGATAACTAATTCACCAGAAAATCACTGAATACATTAAATAATAATATACTACACGCAATGGCAATTAATCATTCTGAAAATGGCCATTTACTTTTCATTTTACCATCCAACTGGTAACATTTAAGCCCAAAACTCTTTTTTCGGTTTCCAGAACACGAATCTATTTCAATTTCAAGGGAAATTAGTTTTGAAACTAGAAATTAAGAGTTGGTTTTGGTTCAGATTAACTGGGGAACTGCACTTCTACCAATGGGTTAACAGTTGAAACAATTCCATATTGTTAGCAGCCTTTACTTCTGGCTGGCTCTTCCTCTTCTAGGTGCCATTCACTTATTGTTGATGTGGCCAAGACCTCCTAGGGACTCGAGCAGTGCTAATGATGATATGCGATTGCCTTCGGGCCATTTTCTGTGTGAAAAACTGCGACCCGTTGCTTAATTTACTGTTCAACTTTCAACTTGCCGGACTTTCGCAGCAAGTGACACACACAACACACAAAACTAAGAAATAAAATCAAGACAACAACATAAAAAGGAAAGGAAAGGCCCCTCCGAATAACTGCAGCTGCCCACCTGCCCACCTGCCCTCCTCCCGGCCCACCTGCCCACCTGCCCCGCCGCATCACGCTCGTTTCGCACAACTTTCAAATGGCTCTGCGATCGCCCGGGCTGTAAAATTCGAGTATCGAGTATCGAGTATTTGAGTAGTTTTGTTTTGGCCAGCTCGAACGGGGTCTTAAAGCTATTGGCGTTTGGCATAATTATTGTTGTTGTCGTTGTCGTTGTTGTTGCTGTTGTTGCTGTTGTTGTCGTTCTCGCTGGTAATTGTTGCCGCTTTTGGTTTGCTTTGCTTGACGGGGCGGCATCAGAAAAGAAGGTCGCACAAGAGTCCGAGTTAAGGTTTAACTGTAGTTTCTAACTACTCTTACAGCGGTGTACTTTAAGTTCGTTAAGCACTTCAAGTTGGCTTCTTTATCGAGCTTATTTGAGTGTCTAGTTTGGGCAATAACCTATGAAATATATATTATAATTAACTATTATAACAAATATCTAGATGATTAAGCTTATAATTTAAAATCCCAGCCTTTAATAAATGCGTTACACATAATTTCACTGGCAGCTCTTTATTTTGAATCTACACATCAGAATAGTGTTCATTTTTAAAGATAGGATGAAATTGAGGAAACAAATTCAAGTCCAGAAGATGATATACAGTCTATCAGGCCTGTTCCCATTTCAGATTCCGAACAAATCGGTCGGAATCGAAATTGTTAGATGTTCTCAATTCCGCAAAATCGGTTGAATATTCGGTTTGATTAGTTTTGCGCTTGATACAGTGAAGCATATATCAAAATTTTAAAGAAATCTGCTATTTCAATTCGAAAAGGGAAACAAAAAATCAAAATCCAGAATGACAAGTACTCGAAACTGGGAACAGCCTGTATACTAATGATCTGGTACTGACAACTCAAGACTATCAACAGAACCACAATCGATAGTTTAAAATTCTCTGAGAAATCTATGATCAAATATTGAGATCAGCCAAAATATAAATTATTCCAGCCTAACGATAGTTCCATCCGTATTTTAATATCAACACACTCTACAGTAAGTAGTTGTATGCAACCCTATAAGTATTTCCCGTAAGTATATACAAACGTCGACTAGTCCCAACATAATATCATTTTGATTGTATTATTTTCGTTTCATTTGTCTTTGAATTTAATGTGCCAGATTTGAAAACCTGTAACGTCAGCTGGCTGCAGAGCCGGAGCCAAGTTGATGCGGAGAAGATCGCCCGGAGAAACAGCTGAGGAATTGCAATCAAGCTCTCTTTTTCAAGCTACACCCCCGCTGCCCCCTGCTGCTGCTGCTCCTGCTGCTATTGATTTTCACTTGAAGTTTTGGAGCAATTTAATTTACTAGACAGCGTTTTTGGCAATCTACAATTCACACAGACATTCAGTTGAGATAGATATCTTATGTATACATATACTTATATATGTACATATAATAAGCCATGCCCCGTTTTACTACTTGCAGTGCTTATATGCCTCTTTGTTGTTGTAGCTGCTGCTGCTGTTGTTGCACGTCGCTCACTTTGCCAATTTTCGTATAGTTTTTGGCGCTTTTTGCTTTGGCATTGACGTATTGCTGTGAAGGGGGCGTCACACTCTGATATTTGTCGCTGTTTATTGCTAAGCAATTTTGGCAATAGTTTTCAGGTCGATTTGGCATCGCGTAGGTGCCCAGCGGTTTCTCTATCATCTGGCTCTGTTGGCCCGTTTCCCTGCTACGGCATGATTGAATTTGTTGAGAAACAAAGCGGCAAAGAAAAGCAAAAATATTTGCATTCAAGTTTATTAAACATAAACTGAACTTTAAATTTGCGCCATTGGGCACAGAAGTTGGTCAGAGTCAGAGTCAAATTCAGATTCAGAGAGCTGATCGGCGCTGTTGTCAATCAAAAAGTCAAATTCCAACTGTCAAAGCAGCGCAATTTGTCTGCACAATTGAGACGAAAAGCGAATGTGACATGGGACCCCAGAATGCGGCAAGAGGCCGACAAGTTTTACAATTTATTTGTATATTGCGCATACGCCGCGTGTGTCGGCGGCCCCTCAAAACATTTAATAAGCCGGCGAGTTACGAGCTGAGCACACGCGATTCAAAACCCAATCGAATAAGGAATGTAGGCAGTACAAATACATGTGACAATTACAAATACTTATAGCCATCTGATAGGGTAGAGGTACATGGCTTTAACCCATTAAAGTTCAACTTAGTCCACAAAATGTAGATATATGCGGCAGAGTGGCAGATAAACTTGCCTTTGTTATAATTCAATGCTTAAACTAGACATACTAGACTATCAATTTATGTATTACATTCCCTCTTCTTCCTTAATAATATGTCAACTCTTAAGCTAAACAAATTTATTATCAATATATGCATTACAATCTATTTCCTTCCTCTCCTCTTCCTAGATGAATCATAATAAGAAGTAAATTCTTTAACTAGACAAACATATTCTTAATATATGCCTTACAATTATTTATCATTAAACTCTTAAACTCTTAAAATTTGACTAATTTATTATCAATATTTTCATTACAATCCTTCTTCTTCCTTCATAATATGTCAATTCTAAAACTAAATAAATTTATTATTAATATATGCATTACAGTCCCTCTACTTCATCTCCTCTTCCTAGATGAAACATAATAAATAATTAAATTCTTAAACCAGACAAATTTATTATCAATATATTCATTACAATCCTTATTTTAACATACCTCCTCTTCCTTGATGAACCATCCCAAACCACAGTATAAATCCCATTCTCAACTATTTTATGTATCCACAAGTCTTGGCTTGCTTATAGTTTTCAGTCTAAGGCCCTTTTTCTTAAGTTTATGATAGCTTAAAAGTTTTCGTCAAAGTCGAAGATGTTTTCTTATGTTCATGTTAACCGTTCTTATGTTCATGGCAAAAGTTTCATCTAGTATATAGAAAAGATTGTGTGAGGAACATGAGAAAACGGGCCTATAATAAATCTACAAATAAATCTAGTTTTAGCCTAACATAAATCGTGTGTCTATCGCTAATTCAAAGCATTGCGAGATCAAAAAACCTTCTACAAGTAATTGCAGTAAATGCCAAGAATTTTAATCAATTACTTCTAAAAAGCAAATCTCAATGGGTTAATCAAATTGAGTTAGAGCTTTACAAAGCCATGCAAATGTTTAACAATAAGCAAATAATTTTGCACATGACATGCAAATCAAAGACCGCTGAGGGAGGAAAGGTGGGGCAATTGGGCGGCTGGTTTAACCATTCGTGCAACATGTTGCCGTTGGCTTGGCCATTGGCTGAACGCATTTTGGCAATCGCCAGTTGGCCAGACCTTAGAGCTGGACAACATTTGAAGGCACTACCGATAGTACAGAGTATATTTCTTGAGGAATTATCGAGATTTATCCTGATATTAATCGGTTTATCATTTTTTTATTTTAAATAAAAATATATAAAATAAAAATTATTTGTGGATTTGTATCAAAAAATTTTAAAATAACTTATCGATTTAAAAACATTATTTATTTCAAATATAAATTGATATTAAATTATTATGTCCTTTTTTTCTATCGAAAAATTAGAGGTAAAATTAATTCTCAAAACAAAAATAATGAAAAAGCGAAGCTTTTACAAAAGTGATACAATACAATTCAATAATAATAAAAAAAAAAGAACTCTAAGGGTTAGAAACTTAGATAAAGGGATTAGGCTTTGGTGCGGACTTAGAATTTCACCATGAATTGTTGTCTTATTTCATTAATAAGAATGAATAATAAAAGTTAATCCTGTTTCCAGGATACTGCATCCAGAAATGTGTATCCAACATTTTCCATTCATTTTAATCTTGTTTGATTTTTTTAAACTCATAATTCTTGTTTGCAATCTAATCTAATATATCTATATCAATATATATCAATCTTGACTAATATATATTTGAGGGACTTTATCTTAAGTGTGCTGTACATTTATCAAATTGTTTTATTTATACTTAGGCAGAAAAGTCTTTGAAGTATTAACTACTTATTGTAATTAATATTAGCATGCACACAAAATAAATAGTTACTTTACTGTGAATAAATTAAAATAAATTGAATTAGTTTGCTTTTGCAGTATTCGATAATTCGTTTCATTTCATCTATACTATCGATAGTTTATGTAATCACTAACCAAGCTATCGACTGGCCAATAATGTAGCTGGTTTTGCCATCTCAAATACCTACACATGTACTACACACAACTACAATTACAACTACAGCTACAACTACAACTACAACCACAACAATCAACGATAGCTTTATAAAGTTATTCGATTTCTATGCTAATCGAATGACAACGTGCACAACTGCGTAATGAGTTTGCCGTTTTCCACTTGACTTACATATGTTAACAGTTGTTGTATTTATTGCTGTTGTTGTTCTTGTTGTTGTTTTTGTTGTTGCTGATGGCTTTAATAGGTCAACTGCAGTGTGTTGACTTAAATGTCAACAGCTCCAAGCTTGAACTCTATATAAACGATAGTTCAGATCGCATTCATGGCATATGTAGCTCTGAGCCAGAGTTGTCTTTATTTTGGCTGCTTTTTTGCCGCACATTAGGGCCAAGTTATCGCGGCAAGTGAATCGTTAGCCTCAAATTGTTGCAACAGCTACGTGTCACGATTCCAGTGCCCAGAAATCACACTTAAATCAAACTTTAAAGTCTTGAAAAGCAGCCTCACATACGAGCCAAAGGTGCAAAGTTATGGTTATGGTTATATGAATGCGCGAACGAGTGTTAACAGCTCGTCTAATAGGTAAGAACTTCAGTGTGATGGACTTTGAGATGCCCTGGAATAGCAAACAATAACAATGCCTGTCGCTTATAATAAAAATATTTAGTTGCTATGATTGCCTATCTTATACAAGTTTAGATTCAAACTCATAAATAACAGAAAAACTGTTTATATTAAGAAAATATAGTTTTATATAATTCATACTGTTAGTTCAAATCAAAATAAATTGTATCTTATTGTAAAATAAATTAAAAAATAAAATAAATATCTTTTAAATATTTTCTTTTATTAAAAAATATATACCTTTTTTTTTTTTAAATATATTTCCTTGTTAGAGAAATTTAATTAATTTAATTTAATTAAAATTTTCAAATCAAAAGAATTGAGTAATTTAAATCATATATTTTTTATGAAATATAAAATGTATAATATATTTTGAAGGTTTTTGAATATTGTGTTATCTTAAAATTATTGACTAAGCTAACCCAATTTTGGATGCCTAATTTTTGTGCCTACGTCAAAGAATTTTCCAGGGTATCTTGGCAACAACAATAAGCACAACTATCGCTTGAAAATCGCTGCAAATGAGCAGCGTGAAAAGCGACGACTGTCGAAATTGTTTGGCTATAAAACTAGGCACAAAGTAACAGCCCAACTTGAGAATGGACAGACTCGCAGGCTGTCATATAAGCCTTCATTCAGATGGAAGTTGGGAGCTGTGAGCTGTGAGCTGGGAGCCGCTTGGCTGGCAGCTTGCCACAGGTTGACTCCGATTGCCGCCGAGCCCAGCAACATTTTGTGGCAATCGCAGCAACAGCAGCAACAACAACACACATACACACAAAATATTTGAGCGTCGTCAAAATGTCAGTGCGGCTAAATTTAATAAACAGCAACAAACAGACAGCGGCAACTTTTTAGCGACGCGTGTTGGCAACATGTTGCATAAAGTACAAAAACACAGAAAACCGAAAACAGAAAACAAAATAAAATAAATATGAAAACCAAAACCAAACACAACAACAAATATCTGACAACAAAAATATGTTGCACGCGTCGCTGCTCCGATTTTATTTTTGATATTTTTTTAATTTTTGCAGCACATTCCCAATTTGTGAGCCGCGTTGCCTCCCAAAAAAGGCCAAAAAGGGGGGTGCGCTGGCAGCCCGCTAAATGGTGGGGGGGTGGGGAGGGTGTGCGGGAGTGGCTCACATATTTGTCGTGTCTGGCAAACACCAAAAGCGAACAAATTCCCACGTTTAGTTTTTATAGTATTTCTCTTATAATGCGTGTCTTTCGAAATGTTGTTTTATTGAATTTATTTGGTTGAGTGAAAATGCAAAAAGCGAAGCGACGCTCACAAAAAATAAAATAATAAGAAGAAACCCAAAAAATAAAACAAAAAACAATTTATCATTCAGTTGTTGTTGCCGTATTTAGTCATATTTATTGGCAAAACAAATTGATTAATTGATTTAGTCTTTAAGATTGTTCGACTGACGCTGATCTTAATGAGCCGCAGCATTGAGAACTCTCCAAGCTGTGAATGGGCCGCATGATCGATGATATTATTCCCAATCGGCGGCAGCTGCCCATTCAGACACAGTCCGTTGCACGGACCAAGCGGCGTATGCGCAATCTGCAAGGACAGCTTTGGGTCGCAGCCCAAAAGCTGACTGCTGCGTAACTCTCGCCGGTAGCTGCGTTGGCTGCCTTAACGATGTCAGGGCCAATCGGCAGCGTACCCCTTCACCCGCCTCCTACCCGCTCTTGAGCAAACACTCATTAATCATCTGTCCATCGATTGAACGAGTTCCCCAATGATCACCGCTGCAGTGCAAACGGAGTCAACTTCATTCAAGTGCTGTCCGTGCGCCGAAAGTGATTGTTTATGTATTACACAATCGTCACAACCTACAAGAAAGTAAATCGATCCGCAGCACACAACGAATCGGCTTGTACTCTAACACAAACTTATAATGATGTTATGGGCGGATTTTTGAGATTTCTGCTTGAAAATACGAGTATTAAAAGATATAATATCGCTGTATGCAGCTCAACTATAATACAGAAACTTGTTAGTAAAGAATTTTACAAATGGAAATTGTGCATTGAATCTAAATATATGTTTATGTACAAATTTTATGTTGTTATCCGCAAACACCAAAAACTTGAAAAGTTCTGCACCGGTTGAGCTAAAATTTTGCTTCAAGGATTGTTTTCATCTAATTTTCGCGTCAATAACAAATCGGAAAAGTTACATCAATAATTTCAAACATACAGTGCACATGTATACGGAAAAATATAAATAGAATCAGTTTAGACTGTGACCAAAAAGCCCGGCACCTTGGAAAATCTACCACCACGGGCGGAAAACTGTTGTGTGAAACTTGAAAAATCTACTCCCATCCGTCACCAAGGACGGGAATAGCCCCAAGATGGGAGAGAAAGTTTTTGTTAGATCGTAACCAAAAAATCATAAGGCACGAGTGGAAAAATCATGGTAAGCTATTATAGTTTATTTCTTACTTTTTCATCCATGCAACAACAATGTGCCACAGCGAAGTGGACGGGGTACAGCTATTATAGATATAAATATATGACGGACATTTCAGGCAGTTTTTCATTAGTTGTAAAAACTTCCTTTACGGTAACCAGTGGAATTTTTATATAACATCAATCACTTCAAGATGAACTATATTAATTGTTTACTGATTAACATTTACGGCCTGTTTTAGTATTTATTAAATCTTTAGAGCTTCACCATTGGTAAATATTTTGTAATATCATAAGCGACTAATAGAACACACGATTGTAATGAAATTTAGAATAACAGTTGATAAGAATTGAAATAGCTAATGTACATAAAATATGTATATTTGAATCTTTATTTTGGAAAATATAAACAATTTTTAATAAATAGTATATATTTAACACATCACTTGAGAGAAAACTATAAGCCATTTCGAGGTAAACTTAGACGTTTCGAAATTACATAAACATCTCAGGAATCTTTAGAAATATTGAGGAACTATCACAAACATTAATTGTTTTTCAGAAGAAACTCAAGGCAGTTAGGCCTTATTGCTCACCAAGCGAGCTGTCTTCCCCATTTACCCTTAATATTTCCAGATCTAACCTAGTCCCATTGCCCTACATTTTCTACAAATGACATTATTATCTAATAACCTCCACAAAGCCAGATTATTTCGTGCAATTCGTAATAACAATTGACCATTTAAGAGTTACGAGATGCGGGTTACGAGCCACGAGTGTGTCTATGGATGTGACTACATCATCTACATCATCATCATCTTCATCATGATCATCAACAGCATCTCTCCGAGGGCTTTCGCTTTGCCATTGCTTGGTGGGCACTTGAGCCCCCAGTTCACAAGCACCACCGACGCCGCCGGCGGTTGCTGCTGCCGGTGGTTGTTAGCTGTGACTGCACCTGGTGGGGCGGACTTCGTGACGTGCTGGAGGTGTTCCGTCAAGGCCAGAGGAGCACAACACAACGCTCTATAAAAGCAGTCGATTCAGCTGTAAATGGCATCAGTTCAACGCTTTGGCTCATCACAACCAGATCAGCGATCAACATGAAAATCTTTCTCTGCTTTCTGGCGCTGGGCGCAGTGGTCAATGCGGGATACATTGGCGGTGGTGCTGGTGGAGGTGGTGGCTCCGGTGGCGGACATGGACATGATCATCATGGCGACTCCAGCGGCGGCGCCGACATCAAAGTCATCAAAGTGATACACGAGACGGCGCCTGCCAGCTCTCAGGGTGGCTGGCAAGCAGGTGGTGCTGGCGGTGGGGGCTGGCAGGCGGCTGGAGCTGGTGGCTGGCAGGCAGCTGGAGCTGGAGCTGGCGGCGGTGGCTGGCAGGCGGGTGGTGGCGGCTATGGCGGCTCCCAAGGCCAAGAAGTCAAAATCATCAAGATTATCACGCAGCAGCCTTCATCTGGTGGCTATGGAGGACATGGCGGTGCAGGTGGTGCAGGCGCTGACTGGTCGGCTGGCGGCGGCGGCTCTGGCTCTTCGGGCTGGTCATCTGGTGGCAGCGATGCCACCGCTGCTGTAAAGATCTTTAAAATCATCTCGGAAAGCGCTCCAGAGGCTGGTGATGCCTCCGGCTGGTCAGCTGGTGGTGGCTCCGGCGGTGGTTGGTCTTCGGGTGGTGCTTCCAACGGTGGCTGGTCTTCGGGCGGTGCTCCAAGCGGCGGCTGGTCTTCGGGCGGTGCTCCAAGCGATGGCTGGTCCTCGGGTGGCGGCTCCGGCGCCGGCTGGTCCTCCGCACAGAGCGGCAGCAGCAGCAGCTCCTTCGGCGGCGGCTGGTCATCCCAGGGCGGCAACGGTGGCAACGGCGGCAGCTGGTAAACCACATCCTAGCACATCTTGTGATAGTCCCGATTTTCATTCTGCCTTCATCTCATCTTCACATCCATTTACTTGTTTAATCGCCTTAGTTGTTGAATTAAAGTCCTTATAATTTCCACAATCAATATTTTCCTTCTGGAAGGGGTCTGCGGCCAAAGAGACGCGGAAAATTGTCTCAAACTTTTCCATTTAAGGCAGAAATTAGCGCCGCACACAAAACTGCATTTGAAAAAGTCTGCAAGAAAGGCTGCTTGCTGTCTCCCTTCTACCGTATCCATAGCTGTGCTCTTTCACCCCAGCTAAGAAACACACTTAAGCGTAAAGTAATAAAATTCAAGCAACCAAAAAATGTCGAAAAAGGCAAAAACCAAAGAAAAAGTGAACAAAATAGGAATACAGCAACAACAACAAAAAAATGAAGGAAAAAAAATGAAAATAATAAAAGAGTGTCGGGTAAAAAAAATATGTAAAATATCACTTTGGAGCGGCGACGCGTCGCTAACCCAGCAAGAATTTAGCCAAGCAGCCAAGGATACCAAGGATACTCAGGCTTGCCCCCAAAAAGGGCAAAAGTGCAAGAAAAAGCTTTTTCCACTGCCGCACAGCGGGTTTCGCTGTTTGGCGGCGGGTTGGTGCGGGCTGTGAGTGGGAGGGAGGGTTGGGGTTTCTTGTATAAAAATATTTTCCATATAAATCTAACAAAGAACGTGTTCGGGTTACTTGATTAGGCGCCCAAAGTGTGCAAATTGTTGGCGGGATTGTGGGTGGAGGGGGCGGCGGACCGACAATGACGACGACGCCAACAAAAGTTACAGTAGCTACAACAACAACAACAGCAACGGGGATAACAAATAAAGAGCGGAAGGGGGGGAAAAGTAGCTCGACGACTTCTCGGTTTCCTTAACGTTTTCACAATAAATACTTACATAGAAATAAAAGCGAAAAATGTATGAGAAAAAACGTTTCAAGGCGCAACAAATCCAATTTGTTGTTGGCCAAAAAAAAATAATAAAAATAAAAAAAACTAGATGAAGAAGAAGCAGAGAACACAAGAAAAGAATTTTGTGGGTGTTTCGAGTTGGTTTATGTATTGATTTATTTTTTGATGGCCAAAGGAAGTGAGCAATGAGTGAATATTATTTTGGGACTATTGCGCAAATTTGATTTGGTTGAGGAATTATAAAAACAATCATTAAACAGCCGATCGATCCCCGCCACAGATCCCGTCCAGACATCAACTTGTTGCGCTAGATAAACAAACAGGCGCACACAAATTCCCCGAAAATCCCCCCACATATGTACATTACTTAATATATTCGCCTCTATATATTTTTGTACAATCCAAACTGATCCAAGAACCGCTCGCCTCTTCTAAACAAAACCGAAATAAAAATAAAAATAAAACTCAAATTATTTTGATGAGTTAATGGAAAATTTTCCATTGAACGCCAACATTTTTTCCTCTCTTATTTTTCCTCCGCGAATCTGCGGATGGGGCGATTATTTGCGCGGTGCTTCTTTCAAATTTGTTATTATTTTAATTTTAATTTTGTTGATTGATGCTGTAGCGTTGTCGTTGTTGTTGTTGCACGTGCAGCGCCAAAAAGTGGAAAATTGCGTGTTTGCCAAACAACAACAACAACATGAACGGGAACACCGTTAAGCCAAAGTTAAGTTGTCCGCTTTAGACTCCTTTCTGGGGCGCCTTATTGACACAGTCGCTTTTGAGTTCCCAGTGTGTGTGTGCTGAGTGTGTTGACTGTGGGCGCGTGTGCAACAACAGCAGCGAAAACACAATCAATGAGCCAAATGCAAACAGTTTATGCGACCCTCGGTCCAAATGCTCAAATTATGCTTCATTTGCCAAGCAACCCCAGAAAAGTGCAACTCGAAGCACTTATTATTAAGTTATTTAGATTCAACCAGCCAAGTTAACAGACAGACGGGGAAGATTAGTTTTCAAAAATGTGTAAAACATAGAAGAGACATCCTTTCAGAGCACGAACCAAGATTATGGAAATCCGTTCAGTTGTGACTAAGATATGAGACTAAATTTTCGGCAAAAATCGAATAAATTTTATATTCAGAAATTGATAAAATATGAACAAAAAGATAATCCGTAGTTCACTTTGGTTTTGAGGAATCAGTTCCATATAATATTTTAACACTAATTTATAATTACTTTTCCGTGCTTAATTTGGCATTTTAACTGAGTTAAATTCTAATTTGTTCAGCTGGCCCAGAATTAAAATTTCCTCGATGGCCTTTTTGGCCAGCAGCTTATTTCTCTCATCCAATTTCCGATAGGATATGGCCCAGCCCTCTGCATAAATGGCAGCCTCGTCACGGTTACTGTGGTTGAAGTTTTGGATCAGCTGCGGAATGAACTGTGTTTGGGACAGTGACTGATCCATTGGAGACATTGGGCGCTCCGAGCAATCGTGGCTTATGGATGGCTCTGCATTGTCTGGCTGAAACTGCAGAGTGAAGGGGTTAATTGTGCATACTTATACCGAATCTCTGCAGGATAAAATTTACTTCAGTTCCGTGCTCTGGGAAGTCCTTACTGTCCTCAAGAGATATATCAGTCGGCTCTTCAACGTCATCGTCATTCTCAGTCCAATAGGTGTCCGACATTTCCATAGCAGATGTCAACTGTGATGTCCTGACATCTTGTCCCCGCAGGAAGGAGAGTTCATTGAAGTACCACAAGTGCGGAACGTAAATGTCTTCCGTTTTCTTAGCGATAAGCTCGCTATGCTCTACTTTGCGTAGTTCGCGACGATAGCATGTGCGTATTCCGTTCAATCTGCGCCGCATGCTGTCCACATTCGCCTCGGGATCGATCTTCTGGTAGCACTGCAGCAACTTATCATGGGCGGTTTTCTTCAAGTGCTTGTTCTTGTACACTTCATCCGTGACCTTCCACAGCTCAGGCATAAGGCGGTACAGTCTGAAGAAAGCGATCCAGCGCTTCGATTGCGGTATTGCGCTCATTCTGACGACCGACGAGACTCGTACAGTCACACAGCTTGAAGCACACTAAATATGTCAGAGAGCGTGCTGGAAATGTTGTCAACACAGCGCTCAAACATGTTCTCAGAACAGCTGACTGACCGAGAGAGTAGGCGAGTTTGCAAGCATTGTTTGCTCAATGCAGGTTGTCAACATGCTCAGAGCGGCACCGGTCGACAACATGGCAGGGTTGCTTCAACATTTCTCGTGTGCGTTGTTATTGCTGGCGTCATATCGCCGTCTGGTCGACGACACTGGCAGCGCCAGACGTGCGCCGCAGTCGATGCTATTAACATTATCCCCACATCGATTTCGCGCTGTCGACGTCGTCTTCAACTCTGCATGTTTGTCGCCTTTGTTGGCTGCCAAGCACACAAACACACACACACACACTTGCACAGTTACAAGTATGGCAAGGAAAAGTTTGCAAAATATGCACGAGACATAAAATGAGCGCAAAAGCAAAAACAAAATATTACTAATTCATTTTGTTATTTTGTTCATTGCACCCTTTGCTTTCATCGCGCTGACGTTGACGCTTTGGCAACGCCGCACAGTGGAGCCAGCTGATGTACTGCGTTGCAAAAACCAAAGCTGCGAAATATGGCCTGATAAAAGCATTTAATAAAGTACATTCGTGCTAAGAAAATTATGTGTTTGATTGTTTAATAAAATCTTTAGATATTCTGGAGAATTTTCCATGCAATACCAACGAACTATTAATTGTTGTGTTTTTCAGAGATAAGCGTCAGTGTGCGTCGCTACTGTGCGCTATCTTTCTCGCTCTCTCTCTTTCATTATTTAGCTTGCATTTTGCGCTGCTTCACACGTGCTGCTCTCTTCTGCCTCTCTCTTTCACGCTCTCTCTCACTCTCTCTCTCTTTGCATATTGCACTGCGTTCGCTGCAACTTTTTTGTTGCAGTTGTTTTGTTGTTTATCGTTAAATGCTTTCAGGTGCTCAATTTGCGTTCCTCGCGCTGCTACTGCGACGCGCCTGTTCATCAAATGTGTGGCCAAGTCATAAGTAATTTATCATCATACAAAATTGAAGTGCGTCGACGTAGACGGTGGCGGCAACAGCGACAGCGACAGAGACAGCGACGCCGATGTCAGCGTCTGTCAATGCCAATCAGTTGTAAATGATATGACTGACCGATTCTTGGTACTTTCAAGGCGTTGTCGTTGTTGCTGTTGTGGTTCTTGGGGTTGTTGTTGTTGTCAGGTGGCTATTGTTGGTGCCAATTGCCAGACACCAAATTGCCTGCATTGAGTTTCTGCTGGGGAGGATTCGGGCGGGGGAATCGATTGCTTTAGGAAATGTTTTGTAAATAAATCAAAGAATACGAATCATACGGAATCAGAAATTAATATGTATGTATGTATGTAGTATGTGCTCGTATCTATGTAGTACCCAAAGGGTGATTTGAGTTTGATGAGTAGTTGATTTGAAAATCTGTTTTGTCATTGTGGTTTATGTGATTTATAATTCAATGTGTAATCGGTGTGTAGTAAATAATGGTGTGCTAACTGATTTAAAGGTGTTCAGTTGACAACAGCTATTAAATTTGCCACTACTATACGTATAATTACCTAACCTAACCTAACCTATTTACACCTTTCACACTAATTACTTCCTATATGCATATGGGCATGCACACTCCACTGTCACTTCATTTATAGACTGTTTCCGTATTTTACACACCAACTTGGCCTATTCTTTGGAATTCTTACTCTTTCAACTCGTTATACTATTTATTCCAGATTTCTTTAATGTTTTATTTAGTAATTCATTTGTTATGGGCCCTGTAAGGATTAGAAACAGTAGAGCTAAGACTACTTTAGGGTTCTTCAGAGTACACTAGGGCTCTTTGCATTAAAGCTTGGTAAATTTAGAGAATTTTGAACCTTACTTCAAACTTTCTTTTTTTAATGGTTTCATCAAATATTTATTTCAACATAATTTTATCTTATCGGGATGATCATTTTTGACAAATTAAGGTTACGAGCCTTTCTGTTATCCGTTTCGAATTTTTTCTCTTTCAACTCGTATGACCTATATATTCCAGATTCCAGAATTCTTTAATGTTTTAATAAGTAAGTTATTTGTATTCAGCCCTGTAAGGATTAGGATTATGAGTGAATGACTGGGATTCGAACCATAAGGCTTAGAGTACTTTAGGGCCGAACATTTTATCATTAGGCTATGCCTCCGCCATGATGATTCTAATTTTAAATTTGGAGACCTTTAACTTTAGATATTACTTCCAATTTCTTACTTTTATATTTATATCTTACGTAATTTTTTCATCCCTGGATTTCCATTTTCTTACGAGTTAAGATTAAGAGCCTTTCTCTAAGAATTTTTTCTTTTGCATTTTAAAAGCTATGGACATTTTTGAACGATTTACGAAATGAAGTGTGCATATCTAAAATCTGACTTTCGTAACTCTGAAACATAAAGATAAATTGGGAAAATACCCGAACATTTCTAATATTGCATGTTCGACATTAAATCCCTGTTCGCCGAGAGGCACAAATTTACTTAATTCCTTTAATTGTGCTGTACAAATTTGTTTAAAGATTCATAAAGTACACACACGCACTTAATCAGACTGGCACACACTCTCAATTACAATGCAAACTACCAACAACTCGACAATAAAATGCGATTCTATACCAAAGTGCACACATACAGACACACACACACACACACACACACACACACATACACATTGTGTTCATATTTTGGGGCTGCCTTGTGCTTTGTTTTGTATGTGGGTCATGTCCTTATGAAATATTCAAATGTCCTGAATTAAGCATTTATGCCATTTCCACTCTTTTATTGTTTGTCCGATTTTTCAGGCTGTCCCCATGTTTTCCATGTCCAAACTGAAAAATAAATTGTAAATGCGTACAACGCCTGAATATGTGTGTTTGTGTGTGTATTTGTGTGTGTGTGTTTCCATTTCTTTATTGAAAATTGACCAAATATGCGATGCGTTGAGAAGGTGGATACAATAGGCATGCAAAGTGGTGCGGGAAGGGCAACAAAAGCAGATAGACAATAAAACAGAAACGCATAAAAGCAAATAAATTGGTTACATTTGCCTTACACACACATACCCACACACACAAACACACACACATAAACATACTTATATACATACATACATATATATTGCGTAAATCCGCAACGGAAGTTGTGCTTTTAAATCGATTTTGATTGATTTTTCTCACTGTCAGGAAAAATGCCTTTTGGGCAACACTCACAAACACCCAGCATGCGGGTGTAGCTGAGTGTGTGTGTGTGCGTGTGTGTGTGTGTGTGTGTGCTGTGCGCGTGTATAAATAAAATCAAATTGTAAATAATCGAGTCGGAATCGTCGCCTGTTTGTATTTTGTCAGCCCTTTGGCGCTTTTCGCTTGAAATCCACTAGCAAAAAAAATAATAAATAAAAAATTACGAAAAAAGAAATGGAAAACAAATAAATAAAAACTCGACCAAAAATAATATAAAATATTTTCACTAAAATTATTTTCAATACTTTTGTTGTTGTTCAGCGTGTTTAACTTTGGCATCTCACAGCTCGTTATTTATTTATATTTATTGAATGTGTGCATCGCTTTATTTCAATATCATAAAAAACTGAAGCTGCCTAAAGAAAATAAACTAAAAGCCAGCACTTACATTTTTAATACAAAATCAATAAATATAAAAATATATATGCATATATATGCTCGTATATTAAAATATGCTATCCCACATACACACACACACACACACATAAGTATTGTGCATTTGTGTGTGCCTTTTGTAAGGCACTTTTTTATGGTTGCGGGCTCATAAAAAGCGCATAAAGTGGCTTTAACATGGCATAAAAAATGCACCCAAGAACGCCCATAGGTGGGGCCAGAAGGGTACGAGGGGGCTGCCAGTAAATGGCCCATCTCTTTGGCCACTTTGGGTGGTCAGAGCCGGGCCGATAAGCGACATGTTGGCCACTAAAAGAAAGACCAAAAACCATATGTGACAAAAGAACAGGCATATGCTTGTCTGTAGGTGTGAAGGAAAGCGAAGAACATAGACTAAAGAAAGAGACAGACTGACAGAAAAGCCAGTTTCTTGCACATAAAGGAATTTTGCTCAGAGGGGCAAAGGATAACTCCTAGAGTAGTAACTATGTATATATGGAAACAACTCTATTCAGTCTAGTTCCTTTCGGTTTTCGCAATTCTAAGCTAATTTCTATATCTACTTGTATATTTATTTTAAAGATATAAACATATTAGTTATTCCCAAAGAACAATTTAATGATACAGGAATTTTCATCAGGTTACACGTATAAACTTAAATTTCCTGTTTATAAGAAAGTCTTTATTGACTCAGATTGAATGACAAGCTTGAGATTCTTGTATACCATATTTGACAAATGAATATGATAAGCGATTTAGTTATACCCAATAAATATACATCTATTTGAAGTTGAAGTTGATATAAAGATTGATTCATATTTATCGGTAACATAAATTTTTAAATTTGATTGACATTGAGTTGCTGTCGCTTCGTTATAAGTTCATTATAAATTTCTTAATTTGATATATACCGAATTTTAATACATGTAAACTAATATCAACGCTAAAACTTGATTACTTTCTGTGTATTAGTATCTCAGTATCGCAATTTAATTGATTTACATTGGTGCGAGCTGGTGTTTTAAAAGCTGAAACCTTATTGATCTGGACATGGCAACTACATACCAAATTTCGTAGCTCCTGATCATACAGTTCCGAAGATACACACACAGGATATATGTGCTACATATAGAACAATTCATCCTCCTATTTTCATATTTAAATATATGTTAACAAACTTATCAAACTCCTTATTACGTTTTAAAGTATTTGTAACTTTAGATTGTGAATTTCATATTCATGCTGAACACCCTTAAGCAAATACGTCCATCCTTTGACATATTCAACTCTTAAAATACAAGAGGACTAATCAAACTTAAGCGTTTCCTGCGTCCCCAACACCTCCTGCTCTACACTTGCCTTTGTCAGACACAAGTCAAGCATCAAAGCACTCAATAAAACACACATATAAAATTTACATACATACATATCTACATCAGGTCGTAATTAAAATATCACGCCCATGCAAACAAATTCCAGACAAGAGCCCACACCGAGGGTTCAGCCTGTTTGCCATCTTGCGCCCAGGAAATAATCTTTAAGCCCGCTTTTTGTTTTTAATAAAAAGGTCTTTACAAATATGTTAAGCCGCTCATCATTGCCTTGTGTCCTGTTCCTTGCTCTAGCCGGCAACCGTTCGACAAGCCATACCCAACATCAACCCCAACCCCACTCCCCTGCCCATACCCAACCCCATTCCTACGCCCTTGCCTTTGCCCAGGTCCGTTGTCCATAGTTGAATTCCCCCACGACAGCCACGTTTGCAAATCAAAGAAGCGTATCGCGCACGTGTCTGAAATATGCATTAACACACCGCTGCCACCACCAGCCTCAGCAGTACCCGCACCACCCATACCACCCATACCACCCACAACAGCCACACCACCTACACCACTCCTGAACGCTGCCAGCAGCAGACAGACAGATCACACCCGGGTCAGGAGCAGAGCATCCACCGAGAAATGATTTTATTTTTAATATTAATTGCAGCAATCGAGTGACCATAGCAACAACAACCCTCAGGATCAAACTACGTAGTAAACACTGCAAACTGAACGGGGAGGGGTGCTACAACAGCAACCCGCCCAGAACTTCCGTTTGGCCGGATGTGGCAATTGAATTTGGAAGCTGTTCGTGAAATCCACTCAAATTCATTATTGTATAACAATTCTAAATACTTTAAATCGGTAATAATTTCTTTAAGATTTTCATCATTCTATCATTTTTTGAACAGAACATCTACACTGGGTTACCATTGTTGCATGTTCTACATTCACAGGCAGCTTCCATATTCGACACTCGCATTTGGTGATCGGCTTCAATGAACTCCTTCAAAATAAGGGGCGGCACTGGAAATTAGTCCTTATAGATATTGGAGTCAATCATAGACAATTTATGGTTGATGTGGTCAGCGTCAAATCGAATCTTCATAATTTTCGCATAACGATTTTCAGCTTAGATGCCCTTCTCGATGACCTTGGCCATATTAAGTTTCCCAGCAGACTTTCGTCAATTGCACACTATAAACAATACCACAAGGATGAATCCATAACAGGCACACTGAGAAATTTGATAAGAAAAGTATCGAGTAAATGGGTAGAAGTTGACATCAACAAAGTATGGAAATCAGTTCAGCTTGAGGACCTTTGTAAATGAGAGGAGTATCTACGAGTATATGTATATAAATAGGCGGAGGAAAATCAGTTCAGAACCATTTCAAAGCGTTAAACACAACATATTCGCCTGATTTGTTTTTTGGTGGAAGGGTTAGTTCCAGGAGCAGTAAAGTAATGTCATTTTTATACTCTGTTCCCGAAGGGAAATAGAGTATATTGGGTTTGCGAAATGTCCGTCTGTCGGTATGAACGCAATTTTTTTATATACCTTCAATTTATGAAGTGTCAGGATCGCCCCACCACCCCACCTTCTCCCCCACAATCTGGGAAAGCCTGTATCTTCTATATTTTTAAAGCTATAGTCACAAAATTTCTCCTCTCCTACAGTTTCATAGCTAGAGTCACCGAATTTGGCATACAGACTAATGTTGACCCCCTGGACAAATCTGCATTAAAAAATTTTTTACTCCCAACCCCTGCCCCGCAAATGAGCAAAATCGATATCTCCCACACCTGTACAGATAGAGTCATCAAATTTGACATATAGACTACTGTTTTCTTAGCGTCTCTTTCCGAACCCACAAATAGGCAAATTATACTGCACTAGGAACAAAGTATTCTGCTGTCGGATACGTCCGACTGCAACGATCTTACTTGTTCTTTGATGTGTTGTGCTTAAGCCAGCAAATCATAATTATCAAATAATGATCAGTATATACTAGGAATCAGTTGAATTCGTTATTTGTTTATTATAGTATAGGGGCTCTGGGACTCTTTCCCACTTAACATAGTACATATCTAATAACTACAAAGCGTTCTTTAACTTTTCAAACGCTCCCAATCAAGTTGATATTAATCGGGTAACCCGCTGGCCACACTTGTTCCACTCTGACACAATTCTGACTTCTCACATAACCCTGCCTTTGTGCCACTTGCCCCAGTCACTCGTCTCAAAGGCGGCCCAAACGCGACACGAAACGAAATCCCAGACTCGTGTCCGGAACGCAAATAAACGATAAAAGCGCAGTCGTTGCGAATAATACTAACAATAAGTAGCGAGATAAGGGAGGCGAGAGACGACAGACGAGCGGCGAAGGCGAGAGCCGAGGCGCCCAACGGCTGTCGCACTCGCTGACTTACTCACCTACTCGCTGGTGGGCCGGCTCGTCCGTCGTCCGCTCGTTGGTTGGTTCGACAAACGCGGGAGTTGCCTGGGCGCCCAGAAATAACAGTAGCTGGGAACTCAAATTTCAGAATGTGCGCAAAATATGCGGCAAGGGATGAACGAGAGTAACTAGACAGAGAGAGAGATAGAAAGGGCATGTGAGAGCGAGAGAGAGGGAGAGAGCGAAAAGGTAAGAGAGCGAGAGCTAAAGTTGAAAGTTAAATTGATTCGAGTTGGGTGGCTGGCAGCCAAAGGGGTTGGCCTCGTGGGTGGTTGACGTTGACGCTGACGCTGACGTTGGCTTTGGGTTTGCTGCTCACCCAAATGACTTTCAGCATGTGGAAGCCGCTGCTTAGCATGTTTCCTGCCATTAGACGCTGCCACGTGCGCAGTGAGAGAGCGAGCGAATTGCCGTGCACTCGCTCGCACTCTCTCGTACTCGCTCGCTCTCGCGCTCGCTGTAAACTGAAAATGAGGCGCAAATTTTGTGGCAACCGAAAAAAAAGGTTCAACAAATGGTTTAGCTCGATACCGAAACCGAAACTCAGGACTCAAACTCTCGGCCTAAAGACACCCAAATGCCACCCACTATTTAGTAATGACACAAAGTTGTAATGGTTGGGCTCGTTGCAGGAGAGGGTGGTTGCTGGCTCGGGGGGTCTGTGTGTTGAAACGTGTGGCATCATTTTTCAGGCTCGACTTTTTGCTCGGTATGTGGGTATGTGGTAGCGCGGGGAGGGGTGCTTTGGGTGTTTTCTGGTTTTGGGCGCACAGCAATTGACACAGGGCACTGACGCTGCTTGTTCAGGCCATTATATTGCCCGCTCCTGTGCCTCCTCTCGCTCTGTCCCTCTCTCACTGGCATGCTGGCTCTGTCGCACACACAGACGCTTGAAAATTATGTCAACGAGCTCTGTTGATTTTCCATTTTGCCTGCTTTCATTTTAGCCTTCTTCCTGCTGCTGTTGTTGTTGTTGTTGTGCACTTTGTTTTTGTTGTTAATGCTGATGTTATTTGCCATTTGGTGTTGTTGTTGTTGTTGTTGTTGTTGCTGCTGTTGTTGTTGTTACCGCCGCCTGACGCTGGTTAATTACATTTTACAAAATTTGCTGTCAAGTAGTTAAGTTGGGTTAAGTCGAGCGCGGTGCGCTGTCGACGTCGACGTCGCATTCGCAGTTGGCGTCTACGTCTACGTGGGCAGCGACTGTGACAATGTTGTTGGTAATTTAATATTCGATTTTATAATTTTTATGCGCTGACCTTTTTGCATTTGTGGCATTTTCTTTTTAATTATTTATGTGCGGCTGTGTCAAAGGACAACAGAACGGAACGGTACAACGAGTGGTGGGGGGAGGGTTAGGGGGCGTGTTTTCCGCAGGACTTCTTGCCTCGCAGATTAAACGGGAATCGGCATATTTAATTATGCAGACAGGTGCCCGTAATTGAGAATTGTAATGCCATGTTGGGATAGCCTAGAGCAAAGAGCTTAGCGGAGGGTGGGGCAAGAGAATTAATGAAATAATCCTTGGAATTAATACGTTCAGCTAAGTTGATTCCACTTCAGATTAACAATTTAATATGATAAAATGCTGGAATCAACTGAAGTACTACAAAGGGTTGTGAAATATATATTTTTAACTCTATATAATATGATTTTCTCTGCTTTCCTAGGTGGCTGTGTGAGTGTGTGTGTGTGTGTGTGTGTGTGTGTGTGTGTGGAAAGAAGCAAAATTCAACAAAAATATTTTTAAAAGCTCAAGTCAGCAACACAGACATTAAGAAAAAATTGCACAGCAGCGCAAAGGGGCAGGGGAATGCATTTAAGTAGAGAAAGAGACGCACAAACAGACAAAAAGGACAAAGGAAACTTGGATAAAGAACCAGAACATACAAAAAATCATAGGAAAATGTCAAATTTGCCGTAGACGACTTATTAGTGCTCTATGAGAAAAGTTTATTGTTTCCATCCTTCAGATGGAAAACTATCGATAATTTTGTAAGCTACTATCGAGGATTTTTTATTTTATTATCCGATTCAAAAGTGTTTAAGAATTTTAATATTTCATTTGAAGTTTCATGTTTTTGTAACGAACGCAACTGAAGTCCTTTTGGGACAGGTTCTCTCAATATCTCAATATCCTGCTGCCTTTTGCTTCTTTTAAGCTTAATAAGATTACATTTCGTTTAAGGGAAAATGTGATCTTGCAAATTTCTAGGTAAGCTGTTTGGCGCCCATGTCTGATGAGCCTGTGGAAGGATTCTCCGCTAGGAAGAGCATACAAACTCGTAGAGCAAAAGACAAGCAACGAGACAAGCAGAAAACAAAAATAAAAATATAAAAAAAACCGTAGCGCAAAATGTTACGCTTGCAGTGGTAAACGGGGGGTGTGGGTTTGGGTGTGGGTGGTGTGGTGCGGTGGGTGCTGTTGTGGGTATTCGGGGAATTGGTTTGGTGCTGGTGTCTGCCAGTTTGAGAGCATGTGGCTCCTACAATGACAGCAGCCAGGCGAGTTGTTGTTGTTGTTGGTGCTGCTGCAGCAGCAACAGCCGGCGAAGGACGACAAAGATGAGGAGCAGGTGGAGCAGCAGCAGGAGAATGTGGAGCAGCAGCACGATGAAGGCATTAAGCTGCTCCATACAAACACTAATACATACACACACACACACCCACGCAGATGGCAGGCATTATGGTCGGCACAGGCGAAGGATGCGTTTGCCATGAAGTACGCACAGACACCCACACGCACGTGCACACACACACTAGCGACACACTTTCCCACACACACATGCAAAAGAACTTGGCAAGAAACTTGCGCGGCTGTTGACAAGGGAAGAAGGCAACTGTGGGACTTGGAACGGTTGGCATATCCATGCCAAAGCGATAGAAGAAAAAGCCAGTCGCACACACATACACACACACACACCCCCCACACACACACACAGATGCCAGGACAAAATGGCAACATAACTGTAGTGAAAATGTCAAGAGAGAGAAAAGATATTAAAACGTATTTGACTTCTGTGAGTTTGCGGATGAGGCTGAGGACATGAGCAGGATGTGCGCCAGTGTGGCACAATGAAAAATATATAAAGAAGCCACATACACACACACACATACACACTGGCGCGCACACACACGTAAACATACAGCTTATGACAAAAATAATAAAAATGGCTCAAGAAACGAAGCAGCTAAAAAGCAAAAAAAAAAAAAACGAAAACAGCGCAAAAATATAAAGCAAAGTAAAATAAAAGTGGAAAAAAACGAAATACAAGTATAAAAATGAATTTTAGATGACAGTCAAAGTGCTTGGGGGCGGCGGGGGCAGCAGGGTGTGTGGGGTGCGGTCCGAAGGTTTGTCTTTGCAGTTAAGCAGACGAGTAAATGTTGTCCTTATTGTTGTTGCTGCTGCTGCTGCTGCTGCTCCTGACGAGGCTGTCGTGGCTGCTACGAGTATTTTATGCCAAAGACGTCGGCGGCAACAGCAAAAACTGTGAAACTGGGCGGTGGGTGGTGGGTGATGGGTGGTGGGAGGTAGGGAGTGGGCGGGGCAGCATTGCATGGCAGCAGCAGCAGCAGCAAAAAAGTGAAGAGAAGCGACAAAAAGTGGAAAGTTTTATGGGCAACAGCAGCAAAAATTGCAATATACCGTGGCGAGGACTACGACGAGGACCCTCCTGACGTGGATTGCCACTGGAAGGGGTGGAGGGTTGGCCTTCTCTCTGGGGCTGAGGTGATGAGGCTGCTGATGTTGATGGCGTTGGCAACGCTGGGGCACTGACAACCAACCAGCAGCAGCAGCAATAGCAACGGGGATATCTAATCCAGCGGCGTAGTCCACCGAGGAAGCAAAAGGGAACTAGGTTGGGAATTAAATAACATAAATAATAATAAAACATGTTTGAGAGGAGGGAAGAGGAAGCTAATGATTTTTCAGTTTAAAATAAATTTTCCTTTCCCTTTTACTTGTCTGAAAACCCCCCTTGAGGAGCTCGCCTTGGATGTTGGAATAGATTATTCAATCATCGAAAGAAAGTTTCTTCTAGATTGTCCAAAAGCTAAAAGATACCTTCCTTGAAAATCTTATGGCAATTTCTACTTGATCTTTCTAAAAATGTTTCTCAAGTTCCAAGAAAAGTCCCCCCAAGGGTTGTAGTTCGATTTCGATGACCAGAAGAACTCTATATCAAATTTTAGGATTCTACTGTTAATAGAGAAACAATCCAAGCTCCAAGAATAAACTCTTTCAAAGGCACCCTTTTACAAAAATAATTTACCTTTCTGAGTTAAGATAACTCAACATCGTTATTGATTATATCTGAGTAATCATAGATGGCTAATAATACCATTACCTCGAGAGATCCTTAAGGAACTAATAGAAGAGACTTTTGTCCTAAAACACAAAAAGCTCCCCGAACATCCTACTTCAAGATGAGGACTATCAAATAACTGCAGCTGGGCATTACTTGAATTATTGAACTCAATGTATGTCAGAAGGGATCCCTCTTCAAAAAACGATTAGCCTCCGCTTCTGGCTGATGGAATGACTGTGTATACATTGATACCAACACCGACGCCGACAGCCACACATAAGCTCAGGCATTTACTGTGGCAAGCACCTACCCTTCCCCCGTTCCCTTGCTCTCTCACACACTACAACACCACCCACTCTTCCACTGGCCAAAACAGACAAAATGATTTCGTTTCTTGGCACGAGTTGGGCAAACTCCGACAATGCTGATGGGAAACGTTAGCAGAACAACTTACAAATTAAGGCTTAAATAAGAAGTCGTCATCCCAGAGCGTTGCCAGATCTCGGGGGAGTCGGTGGCAACATATGTTTGTCAAAATCCCCCAATAAGTATATTTCCCAGCTTCAGGAAGAAAAAAATGAAATAGAATACAACATAAAAATAAATCATACGCCTCATCAGCCCCAGAAACGAGCCAATACCATAACCATTACCCAGCCACAGGCCCGTCACACAATGCACCCTCCGTCCATCGGTACTGTGCCCCAACCCCCCGCCCATGGCGCTAATAAATGCTTATCGAAGACGCATAAAGCGAGTAAATTCGCAGCCATTAAACGAGCATAAAACTCAATGCCTGCCCGGACCAACAACAAAAATGAGGGGCCGACAAATCAAAGTACAAGTAACACAACCCCCGGCCCCGCGACCCTCTTTTTGACACTCCCTAAGGGCGCAAAAGCTGTGAAATAAAACCAGGCAAGCACCGACAACGGCTACAATGAAACCCAAACTGTCTCCCAGGCGATTTTAATGCGGGTTTGGCGTTTCGGGCCAAGAAGACCACCCAAATAGCCACTCCACCAACTCAGTCGGCCAAAACCACCCGAAAACCCACCCAAACCACCCAACCACCCAACGTTGACAGCATACAAAGTAACTTAAATCGAAACAATAAAGCGGCAACTTTGTTCGAGCAAAAATGCAAAAGGAGGAAAGCATAAAAAAATAAGACGCGGGGAAGGAGGAGCGCATAAAAGTTACCAAAGATGGCAAAGAAAAAGACAAGAAAAAACATGGGAAATGCGCAAATAAATGAATGAATAAAAGCGGACCACTGGATAAAGAAGGGAAGGAGCAAGTAAGCAACTCCTACAAAGAAATTACAAAATGTAAGAGGGACACAAAAGCGAATGGAGCTCCTCCCCAGGAGTAACAGCAGCAGCAACATCGCGGGGAAAAATATTAATAAATCCAAGCTACTGTGTGCCACAGGACACTAGACACTCCAGAGTGCTCTGCGGCGCCACAAAGTGCCCACACAACGTGGCGTATACGTTATATGCAAAGCGTAGCTACATAAAGCCAACAAGAGCACAACTTCAAATGGTTATTAAATTATTACTGTTTAAAATAATTAAAATTCTCAAAAGAAGAGCTCATAGTTCCGAGCTCTTTATATTTTGGCATACAACCAAAAGAAAAAGATAATCCCATATAAAACCCGTGCCAAAGTGCGAGTTTTAGAGTGAAGTTTCCATCCTTATCCCTGATCTTTGCTAACGAGTCAAAGTTTTAAGCTACTCTAAACTTAAGCTGTCTTAAAATATACAGGCAAAGTTGCAATACGAATGTAATATAAATGTATATAGTACATTCACTTGTTACTTACAGTTTATTATAGGTAAAAATGATAAGAATTGTCATTCTAAGGTCAATCTACCTAAAGTTAACTTAATCAAAGCTGAGGAAATATCACTTTTGAATTACATGTCTATACAATTAAGTATTCCAAATTACAAAACACAAAACACACTTTGATGAATTTTTGAAATACTAAGTTCTAATCCTTAATGTCTATTTTTAGCTCCTTGGAATAATTTAATTATTATTACATATTATATATTATATTATTACATATTATATTACATCTGGATTATCAATTTTATAAATTAAGTACTGGACGGCTGAATTAAACTGCAACTTTACAAACTTTGCTTAACTATACAAGGGTAAACACTTTTAAGTAAAGGGTGATTATATCTTTAAAATTGTAGGTTATGTCAGTTAACTGATGTTTTAATTATTAGCATACCTCTTTCATTTAAACCACTCGTACCCCTAAATTTACTGTATCAAGGAAATGTAATCGAATTATACGAATTTCTTGTCCTTCTGTGTCAATAAGTGAAATACTTTTCACTATGTCAAGTGCCACAAGTAATTGATCAAATTCGAACCTAATTGAACTTCGAGTACTCCAGTTTCAATTCAATTGCTGGCTGTACAATGGCTCTATGCCCATTGGCAATGACCACTAATCATAAGGATAACACCTAATCAACCGCAGCTCTGTAGCCGCATCATATCCCAAAATGCCGCCCACAAAATCGAAACCGAGAGGTTTCTGGCCAAATTAAATGAAACGTTGATAAGGCGCAAAAGGGCGCACTAAACGATTAAATCGAATGAGCGAGCAAATGAGTAAGTGAGTGCCACCAGTGAATCGCCCTTTATTCACACATACATACAATACATATTCGTACATACACCCTTAACCCGCACCCTAACACCCCCCTAAACCAAACACTCGGCGGTGGCCTGACCCCGCGCCGCAGACGTGCCCGACTGACTTTCGGCACAAGTGCGCAGCGATGGCGAAAAGTGAATTTTCCGCCGTGCGGTTGTCAGGCACGCAGCAGGAGCTGGAGGTTGAGGTGGAGGAGTAGGAAGGCAAACAAGTAAGAAATTGCTAGCTGAATAATTTCAGCGGCGACGCCGACTGCAGAGCTATCAAGTATGGAGAGTGAGTGTGAGAATGGGCAATGCAAAGTCAGCTTAAAGCGCGACAGAGAAAGAGAGCGCCATTGGCTTGACGCCAGAGAGGGCGCGCGGGTTACGTTGGGTGGCAATCGTGCGTTTGTTCGCTTGCTCGGCGCTCGTTCGTCTCAATACGACTACGTTCGGTCAGGCAGACAATGTTTTTCACGTGCCATTGCATGTGCGCATACATACATACTACATATTTATAAGTATGTACGTATGTACGCATGAGATTGTGAGAGCTGCAAGCTGTGTGCTAAATTCTGGGCGCCTGTTCTCCAGGCAGCGTGTTGCGTTCGTGTGTGACGTTCTGTGCGACCAACTGATTGACGTTGACTGCGATGCCGACGCCTCTGTTCTGGTATGTGTGTTGGGTGTGAGTGGCGGGGGAGAAACGGCGACGCCGGCCCGTAATTGTAGTTGTAGTCCTGGCTGGCTCTCTGTTTGCTTAACTGGACTTGATTAGGTTTTCGAGGTTAGATACATTACGAATTATTCAGCGCTCAGTGGTAGACGCCTCACCCAGCCGCCCCCCTTCGCCTTGTGGCTGCCACTTGTTTCGTTAGCTGCTCCTGCGAGGGCTGTTTATCGAATTTCGAAACAGAAAATTCTTTGATTGTATTGTAATTGTGTTATCCTGCTGGCTCTGCCGCTGCCTCTGTCGCTGCTGTGGCACGTAGCACATAATTGTTACTATTAATATTTCATTGGGTGGTTGCTTCGGGACATTTATGGACTGTTTTCCTCGCCTTTTCGCCATGCTTGGCCTGTGTGTATGACTGTGTGTGTTTAATTAATCGACTTGCTGGCTATGAGTACCACATGCTCTTATTGTTTTTGCTCGCTAGTCAAAATATTTGACTTGTAGATGTGCCTCTAATTGAGTGCCCCACTCCTCCCACTACCACTACCAGTCCCACTCCCAGTACCACTCCCACTCCCACTTCCTCACCAGCTCTGTCATAGAGAGCAAAAGTTATTCCTGGCCAACTGTTGTTGTTCCTGTTCTGTTCGGTTCTGTCTATTGCCGCTTTTGCCCATCTGGCGTTAACTTCACGAAAATGATGTAAACCTAATTAAATTTCCAATAGCAAATGGCGCTCGCCCCCCAAGATTAGCTAAGGAAACTTTTGACGACGGCGCAGATAATTGCTGGATTGCGTCATTCGAGCGTTTTTCCAAACACCCCACGGCCCTCACCCTCTTGGGTGGGCAGGGCAGGGCAGGGCAGGGGGACTTCATCTGAAATCTATGGAAATGTGTACTTAAAAGGCGAACATGTTGCTTTGTAGTATCTGAGTATATTTCAATGAAATGAAGAGCAACATTAACTTTTCATATAAGCCAATTAATTGGATGCTTTTCCAGGAATATTTATTGACACTCGATATTTGAATGTTCGTTTGGTCTGTTGTAAGCTAATTAGCATTCTATCAGCTTATAATTACAAAAATATAATCATTTTCCGCTTCTTTCTCGCCAACTTTTAAATATATTCAATTAACTTTTCTTTCATAATTTAAATTGACGAATACGTTTAATAAAATATGGGTTTTGTCAATTCTGATAGTTTTTCATTTTATTCACTGTTTCCATAAGAATAAGAGTATTCTAAAAGTCACGATTAATAAAAATTATCGTAGTATCTTCGATGAATTGATAAGCTTTAATTAAGACTAAGACTTTAACTAAGACTGCTTTAATTTAATTTCTAAGAAATCTTCACATTCGATAAAAATATAGTATATTTAACGATTGTAGGATAGGGATAGGATGGAAAAAGGTTACAGACCTTGTCAACATAAATTTACTAGCATGGCATTAAATTGGTAATCAAATTCGAATCGAAGAAATATTTAAAAAGATCTCAGTTTATGTTATTTTATTTTTGTTATCTATATCTATATATATAAAAGAGTTCGTCCTGACTGACTGACTGACTAATTGGCAATCATCGCACAGTACAAACCATAAGAGCTAGGAGACTGAAATTTTCACACTCCATCTGTGATGAAAGTGCACAAAGGCGGGGTTTTGGAAAATTTCACCACAAGCATGGAAAATAGCGGAAAACTGTTGTATGAAACTTTTTTGTTTACAAATCAATCGGCTTCAAACTCATTTTCCAAAATCTATTCGAAAAGTCATTTCACACATATTTCACAGATTTTGGAAAATCCACTCCATGGGCGGAATATTGTGGTCTCAAACTTGTATGGGAGAAAGTCAAATTTTGGTCCGATCGGGCTTAAACTCAGTTTCTAAGCTCTACACATCAAATAATTCGATACGTGCCTCACCGATTTTGAAGAGTTTACCTCAACGGTTGGAAAATTGGTGTTAAACTTTTTTTCAAGCTATTGAGCCTAAACTCATTTTCAAGGTTCTACACAAAAACATAATAGGCGTGGTGCTCAAGGATTTTGGAAAGTCTACCCCGCAGGCGGGAAAATTATGGTGCGCTATTTTAGTATATTTCTTACGATTGACGAAAGTAGTCAAATTGAACATAATGCATTTTCATTGGGGTTTGACCAGCTAGAACTATTATATTTCTTTATTATTAATAGTCCTCATCCTCAAATAAAGCTATAAATCTTAAAATTAAGCGGTATGTTAGTTTTGACTCAGTAATTTAGGACAAATATTATCAATTATCGTTGTTTTGCCGGCTGATCGACGGAGTGGAAATGTCTTAGGTGGCACGCTATACCTAATCTAGTATACTCAAGGTAATCCAAGTTTTTCACAGCTGTTGACAACAAAATTTGACATGGAAGACAATCGACAACCAACTGGGCGAGCGATAATTATCGAATTGACAACCGAAGGCGGCAGATTCCACTGCTGTCCACACACACACACACACACAGACACACACACACTCACACACATCCAGCCAGGACAAAGATGCTGGGTCATCGTCGACTGTCGACGGTCGTTGTCGCTGTCATTATCCTCATTGTCAATATCGAGCAATTTCCACACCCATCCATACACACACACACACACAAGCGCAAATTGAATTATCCCCAACAAATAGATCTGAAAGCGTGGGTGTGTATGTGTGTTGTTGTTGTTGTTGTTGTTGTTGCTGCTGTTGTTGGTGTCAATTGGGTGTCTGTGCCTTGGCATGTTTGTGCTTTGTGTTGTCTTGGATTGTCTTGTGTTGTGCAGTGTGTATCTGTGAAACGTCAAAGTATCTTAATTAAATTTCATCCCTTAGCCAAAACGTAAAAATGTACAGCAATTTCACGTAGCTCGTAGCTGACTAATAGACAATTTACGCCCACACAGCGACAACAACAACAACAACAAACTATGTAGAAGTCAAGACACGACACGACACGACACGATGCGACACGAAACGTTGAATGAACTGTGCGACGGGGAGACTCCCCACAAATGTTGGGGGCCGACTCCTAACCCATTGCCCTGAGACATGAGTGCACGAAATACAATTTCACAAATCCAAACACAAGCACAAATACAAGCATAACAACAAACATACACACACGCGCACAGTAACAAACAACATGCCGTTTAGCAACACTGCCGAGTAGTGTGGGGCAATGCCAGCCAACTGGCAGTCAACTGTTATGCCATTAAATAAAGTTGGCAACACTTAATGCACAGCGACAACAAAACCAACAACTGCCCGGCTAAAAGGGTGTGCAGGGGTGCGAGGGGTTGTTGCTTTTGGGTGCTTGGGGTCTAAAACGTTTACCGATTTGTTGCTAATGTTAAGCAGCCAGCCAAACGAAGGCTTCACTTTGAGTTCTGCCCAGAAACTCTACTAAAACCTATAAAATATCTACAACAACAAGCAGGGCACAGAAGTTATATAGTTACAGCGTTTATACGTTCGACTTTTCGGGAATATCATATTTTAAGAATCACTTTATTGACTTAATAAGTTTATTGCTATTATTTATTGTAGTTATTAGATAATTTATTATTATTAACGCTTTTTGTTGGTATCTTTTCATATTTTTACAAAAGACCTCTTAACAAAACATAAGTATTGATTATATCTTGATATCTTATCGTGATATGTCAGCAACTGCTTGCTTGAATTAAAAACTTATGAATATTATTTAGATATAAGGTTATTTATTATTAATTATGCTTTTTGTTTGTCATCTCTTCATATTTTAAGAAAACATCTCCTAATAAAACATAAGTATTGCTTATATTGAGATGTTTTGTCATGATATCTCACGAACCACTTGCTCATACTCTTAAGTACACTTAAGTGCTCAATAATAGTTGATTTTGATTATGGAGGGACATATTGTCAAGGTAAAAAGCAGGGATGGCAAATAAGAGTTATGAGTTTAAAAAAATCAAACCTGAAAAAAAATACCCTGAGATATGGGAAAATTTTAGAAATACTATTTTTGTATAGGGTATCCTGGAAAAAGGATACACTTTTTTTTATAAAAACAAAACCTGGAAAACTTTTAACTGAAATGTTTATTTTTTTTAAAAAATTTTCTTTAATAATCTTTTTTTTTTTAAAGGCTTTTCCGTTTCAAATTATAATTATAGCTAAAAAAAACAAGTAAGAATGTTATAGTCGAGTATACCCGACTACGAAACTCCCTGTACCCAGGTCAAAAATTTCCGATCGCATCTTCGTTAACTTACACATACATACACAGATACGCACACGCACGAGCCACAGCGCAAGCCAGGCATTTTAAGTTGTGACTGTGCTTCTTCTTCCCCTTGCTGCAGCACTGAATCTTCTTTCGTGAATAACTTAGGTGTTTATTATCCGATCGACTTGAAATTTGGACAGTAGATTAAGAGGGACTAAAGTACTGGACATGCCAAATCTTAAAGCTATATCTTGAAAATTGTAACTGTAAAACGGTTTTTATCGAATAGCGGGGGAACGGGGGGAGATATCTCAAATCTAAAATAAACTTGACATGCTCCCGCTATACACGAACCTACATTCCAAATTTGGTGTCTCTAGCTCTTATAGTTGCTGAGATCCTTGCGTTCATACATACGGACAGACAGACGGACAGACGGACGGACAGACAGACGGACAGACGGACAGACAGACGGACATGGCCAAATCGAAATCTCTTTTGATACTGATCAAGAATATATAAACTTTATAGGGTCGGAGATGTCTCCTTCTGCCTGTTATATACTTTTGCACAAATCCAATACCCCCTTTTTACCCATTTTATGGGTACAGGGAGTAAAAATTTGGAAAATAATTTCTATAATTTATGAAAAATAATAATTGGGTAAAAGTTGAGAAGTGAGCATGATTTAATAAACAGCTTAAAATTGAGAATTCAATAATAATTTTTAAAAAAATAAAACAATAATTCCCAAAGGTAAAAGCAACTTTCGCAATAAAAACAATATTGGATAAAGTGCCGTATGAACCAAGTATTGTATATCTGTGTATGTTTTACCTCTCTCTATGTGTGTGTGTGTGTGTGTACGTTTGTTGGCCATTTGTTTTTGTCGCTTGCCTCGGGCGCTCGTATAAACATGCCACGTTAGGCGACGTGCCAAGTTTCATGTGCAACTTTGTACCCTAAACAACGAGCCACTCAACCACTCAACCACCCAAACCAGCAAGCAGCAGTTCGATCCACCAATCTGCTGTACATACATATGCAGCGACAACAAAGCGCATGAATTTGTTGCCAGTTTGTGCCACCCGCAGCTGTGTATATCCACCCCCTCATAATATCCACTCCACCACTCCGCCCCTCCCCCCCCCCGCACGGCAATGCATGTCGCCGACTGTCCATGCACCGCAATTTGCGCGCAGCAACAACAGCAACAACGACAACGACAACAAACAGCAACTGTTGGGCGACGCGTGATATCCTTTACACAGACACAGAGCCAGCCACACTGCCCCCCATTGCCCCTCCTGGAATCTTACTTATCCATAGGAAGCCGGCACTCACAGCTACCGTTCCGAATTGAATTAAACTCAAACTTTTACCAATTTACAAAAGCAACAGCAGGCAAAAGGAAGAAAGGAAGAAAGGCCAACAGCAGCAACAGGACGGGCAGGGGAAATGGCGAGGAGCACGACCGTGGGGCGGGGGGCGGAGGCGGTGTGGGGCTTGGTGGTGCAAGTAGTGCCAAGCCAAGGAGCATAAATGACGGCAAAGAAAGCTGGTAAAAGTTTCTAGCCAAAGCCAAGTTGAAGCTTATTTTCTGGTGCGCCTTTTGCCTTTTGTTCTTTTTGCCCATTTTCATTTTGTGTCGAGACTTTTCTTGGACCACGCCCACCACAGCCCCTCTATGGATGTACAGCACGCTCTACTATTTTCTTTCTTCTTTTATTTTTTAGGTATATTTCTATTTTCCCTATTTTATTTTATTTTTTTTCGCATTTTTGTGTTTTTTGCTGTAGCTGAAACACAATCTGCCCCGTAAAAGAGCTTAAACCCTGTCAAGCCACCCATTAAGAGTCCAGGCGCACATTTTGCGTGATGGCATACCAACACACACAGGGATACACACGCACACACACACACACCCGCACACACAGAGACAGGCAGTTCGGGGGGCGCTGGTATCCTTGCAAAGGACAACTATGACCGAGCTTTGGCCGCCTGGCCGCCTGGGACGCACAGACATGGCTAAGTTGTTTGTAGTTGCTGTTGCTGTTCGGATTGTTGCTTTTTTCGGTTACTTTTGTTGGTTTAGCCGTGTTGTTGTTGCTGAAAATTATAGCATGTCCTTTGGACTGGCATTGCTATGGCTTTTGGCCACAGGACTGGGCCAGGTGGCCACAGCAGCAGCATATGAAAGAGCCATTCAACACTAGTTGGAAGGGGCGGTGGGGGTGGAAGCCGAACTGTTGGCTCGCTTGTGCTTTGACTTGGCCTGGCTCTGTGGCTGGCCAGCACCATGCCCAAAATGGATGGCCAGCAGTGAGTCTCTCCTTGTGGCTGTTGTGACTCTGGCCACGAGTATGTTTGTCATCTGCTCAAATATAATCGAGTGAAGCAGCCAAAAAGCGTACAATTTGCAGCCAGAGAAAGAGACATTGAATCAAAATGATTGTGGCAACCACCAGAATGGGGGGAATGTTCATCTCAGCTGGGATGTAAGCAGATGAGTTGAGTGGACATGATATGATAAGCATCAGCTAATATGATGGTATGTGGTGCCAAGTGATTTGCTTTAGCAGAGATCTTGATTACATGCAAACTGAAATGATGCAAGCTAAATGAATTGAATCACTATCTCGACTAGAATTCCTAATTCCTTTGTCTTACCTGAACAGTTTTCTAAGCGATATAGTCCTTGGTTTCTCATTTGATTGCTATATTGATTTGGCACTCACATAAATATTGGGTATTCAATTGTAAAACAAATATATTATAGAGTTTGTTTCAAGCTGTTACGGTAAGCTGTTAAAGATGAGCACAAAGGAGGTTCCACGGGCGGAAAACTGTTGTATGAAACTTGAAAAATCTACTTTCATCCGTCTTCACGGACGGGAAATGGGCTTAAGGCCAAATGTGTGGGGGAAGGGCTTTGTTAGATCGGTTTTTTGAGTTCTTCATAAACTATACAAATAATTATAACGCACGGGAAGAAAACAATGGTAAGTTTTGTTTGTTTATTTCTTACTTTGTCATCCATGCAACCACAAGGTGCCACAATTCAATGTGGAAAGCGTGTCAGGATACAGCTGCTATTTGTTTAATTTAAGCCTGAATTTCAATAAGACTTCCGTTGCGTCTTTTAAAGCAGAGTATGTATGATATGTTAGTATATAATAATACTTATTATCTCCAGTAAGTCAGTCGACCATAATCAGCATACCATTGAATGCCTACTACTAAAATTTGCAAACGACCAACAATGAGCAGCCCTTGACTATCATCCACAAATGCTTGCCCCCTCTGTCCTTCCGACCAGGCGAATAATTTTCCAGCCATTTTGCTCACACCAAGCCCAACTGGGTGGTCATCATTCTGGCGACCAGGTCACAGTCAGACGGCGGGACGGGAGGAGGGATAAAGAAAAAGTAGCTAAAACGAAAAGTTAATAGAGAAAGCAGAAGCGACAGCAACAGAATGTGGGGCCAAGGCAATGCCAGCTACAGGAACAGGGCGACAGGGGGACAGAGGGGCGGCTGGACACATGGGAATGGGATTTTTGGCATCAGGCAAATGGACAGACGGGCAGACAGTCAAGGCGAAAATTCACAAAAAGGTCGCACACACACACACACTCAGATACACAGAAGGACAACGGACGTTGGATGTTGGACGACGGTCAGCTCCAAAGTTGAAAATGTACAAACAAATCGAGCAGACATCGAGCTGAGCTGTGGTGTGTGGGGTGTGTAGAGGGGGGTAGGAGGGCAGGAGGGTGACGAGGACGACGACAGACATCGAGAGCAACAAACAAACAAATAGACAAACAGACGTTGACCCAAAAGTTGAAGTGCAGATCTAAAAGCACCAACAGACAAACCAAGCACCAACCCACCCCCCACACCACCCTTTTCCCACCCCGCCGCAATGCCCCAAAAGTTTGATTTAAGCTGTGGAACTTTTCGGGTGCGCTACTCGAGTATATCACGCATACGCACAGTGGCCATGATTCCAGCGAGTATCTGTGAGTGCGTGTATCTGTGTTTAGGTGTGCACTTGTCGGTGTGTGTGTGTGTTAGCTGCGTATTTGTTGAATTTAAACATTTTCCCAACTTTGGGCTGCTGCTACCAAAAGCCAAAAGTTTTCCCACCAGCAACAAAACTTGGCCCCAAAATATAAAAAGAGTTTATTGCTGTTGGACCCAGAATGTGGTGGCAAGGGGCTGCGGTGCGGGGGCTAATGCCTCTGCAGCCATTGCCGCTGGCAGCATAATATTTTCTGCTAACGCAGTCACTTTTCATAAACTTTCACAAGTAACAACAACAACAGCAACTACAATGAAAACTCAAACAACAGCAACAACTTGTGGAAATGTTTGAAAAAGGCAGCGAGCAAAAAGGATTATAGAAAATTGCCAGCAATATGAGCACAAAGTGTGGGCAGGCCGAGTCTGAAGGGGCTGTTAGACATGGCGCGACAGGCAGGGGCGGAGAGTGTGGTGTGGGTGGTGGGATGGTGGGGCAGCTTTAAGGGACGCTCGTCTGCCTGCGCATATTGTCAACTGTTGGCGTCGACGAGGAGCAGAACGAAAACGACAACACATCAACGTCGTCGTCATTGTTATTACAGCCCTATGGCACACCCTGGCCGCACACCAGCCAGAGAACCCACCTCCCCGCCGCCCCACTTACACCCGCACACACCGACGCACATACCTAGAAGCCGTCAACACAATGTTTGGCTTGTAGCTGCGAAGCATTACCGACAATTCCACACAGTGGGCGGAGGCTGGAGAAACATAGCAAAAATTATCCTGAAAAAAAGGATAACTTTTAAATTATTTGGTTGATTTAGAATATTTATTAAACTATATAATCTCTAAAAACAATTATATGTACAAAATTTAATTTAATTTTTATAATATTGCTTAGAACTTATATTACTTTAAAATTTAAATAACTAAGGATGTATAAAAGCTCAAATATTAATAATGTGTTCAAATATAATGTTATATTATGCTAAAATTTTGAATGACAACAAGTAAAAATGGTCTAGTCGAGTATACTCGACTACGAAACTGCCTGTACCCATGTCTGGAACTTCCAAACATATCTTCGTACACTTACACTTACACACACACATGCACAGCTACGCACGCATACAAGATTTATCACCCCCTTTTACCCATTTTACGGTTACTGGGAGTAATAAGATAGTATTTTTACTCCCATAAAATGGGTAACAGGGAGTACTAAATCTGTGCAAATGTATGTAAAGGGCAGAAGGAGGCATATCGGACCATATAAAGTATACATATATTCTTGATCAGCATCAATAGCCGAGAGGATTTTGGCCATGTCCGTCGGTCTGTTTGCCCGTCCGGATGAACGCGTCGATCTCAGCAACTAAAAGATTTCAGATATCACCCTCCGCTCCACCGCAAGTCGATAAAAACGATTTATGGTGACACTTAATCTACAGCCAAAATTTTAGTCGATCGGATAATGAACACGGACTATGGGATATTCTTTCTGAAGTTTAAGAATAACACAAGTTTACAAGAGAGTACAATAGATCTTATATATCGCAGTACACACGCCTTCCAACGAAAATTGGTGACACTACCTGAAAAGGTGTGGGAGATAAACCTTTGCTCCTTTGCATGGGAGGGAGGTCCAAAATTTGTATGCAGATCTGTCAGGAATCTTAACTTTAATCTGTGTGTCAAATTTGGTGACTATAGCTTTTAAAATGTGGAAGATACAGGTTTTCCCCAAATTTCGGTGGAGGGGGGCATACACCAACATGTGTACCAAGTTTGGTTGCTCTAGCTTCAAGGGTGTGGAAAAAAATTTTACCTTCGGGAACAGAGTATAAAAATACAAATATATTTGTACTTCATACTTAAGAAACATGATTTATGCAATTTAATTTAGTTAATTTAAAAAAAATGATTACGAGTGTTGAAAGAATGGGACTTTCCCAAGTTTATGAATACCACAAATTTACTCTACATTTATCAGCCAAAGGCATGGGAAATTTGAAACTTTGATCTGAAATTATGTTAGCTTTCATACATACTTATAAATATAACTGAAATTCACAATTATTAACAAAGTTTTCATAAATAATAGTGCATGTTTCGACCACTGTGCGCTCACAGCGAAGGTCGTTTAGCGTTGATGACTTGACGGCATCTGACAGAGACGAAGAGCGAGGGCTTGTGGGTGGGTGAAAGGAGATTATGCCTTAAGGGCTGTGGGGGGAGGGTAAGGGGCAGGGGGAATGGAGAAGGGAGCAGGGAGCTGGCGTCGGAAATTTTCAGGTTTTGATTGTGTAGTCATGTCAAAATAATAGTCAACTTACATGCCACAGCGGAGGTGGCCAACCCCCAGGAAGGACTCGAGTTACATGGCAGGAGCGCAAAGGATGACGAAGCTGCTGCTAAGTGGCTGCAACTTGTGAGTTCCTGTGGTTTCCGTTTTCCCTAATAATTTCATTTTTCCTTTTTTATTATATTTCTACATTTTTGTTATATTTTACTCAACGCATCCGCGCCTCATTTGCATCTCGTGGAGCAGAGAATATTTGGCATATTATTTTACAGTTGCTGTGGGCTGTGGGCTGTGGGCTGGGTTAATACACCCAAAGGACATGCCCTCGACAAGCTGCCGGGATTTTGACGGGTAGCTTAGAGCTGTGTATGTGTGTACACTCAGAAAAATAAATGCCACAGAGTTCGGAAAATTGCGCTTTACAAAAGATTATCTCAAGAGACAGAAATCACTTATATTAAGCAGAAATAATTTCTAAATTTATGAAATATATTACTTAAGCTGCCTTTGGCTGTCGGCATTTTAGGGTCCTTAATTTTCTGAGTGTATGCGCCGCATAAGTGCGGGGATCCTTGCCGGGCCCAACGATATCATTGTCATCGCTAGTCGCCCGTCAGTGCAACCCCTAGCATATATATAGTATAGTATATACCCAAGTATCAGCTACCTCTCCTCACCCCCTCCCAGGATCAGAGCACATCCCTCAGTCGTCGGCCCAATCGCTTGTATTATTTTCTTTTGTCATTGTGCTTTTTTCATATGATTTTCCTTTTGTATTTGTATAATTTTTTCTGTCGCCTTCCAACCCCTGCACCGCCCAACCCCTAACCCCCAACCCCAGCCATATATGCTGGGTAACAGAACCCAAAGCGCCAGCCATTGTTTGCTCGACTTTGCTAGGTCCTGTTCAGTCCTGTTGAGCTCTGTTCAGTTCTGCTCTCTTATAGCTTGGCACGTCTTTTATTTTTCTTTGCTTCTCTTTTATTTCGATTTTTCTTGCTTTTGTGCGCGGCTGTAACTTTTGGCCATCATCATCATCATCTTCAGAGTCTCAGCCTTTCCCCGTCCCACGCCCGCTACCCTTCCCTCTCCATCTCCTTCTCCTTCTCCTCTTCCCATTCCCATTCCCTTTGCCGGCGCCTGCAATCCAAGCCTGCCATTTTTATTGTTCTTTGCACACAACTTCATTTTAGCCCACTTTTGGGTGGTTTACTTTTATAGCTCCATATTGCCCCCACAACACCCCCACACCCCACACCCCACACCCCCCACAGCCTTGCACCCCCCGCTGACTGGCCACAGCAGCGCTTGGTGTCTCTCACGAGTCGTTGAATTTTTGTGCTATTTGCAGACTCACACCCACCACCCCACCGTTGCCTCTTGCCCCTTGCCCCTCTGCCCTTGCCATGGATCTTTCGACTCGTTGTTTTCTTCTTTGCTTTTGACTTTGATGAGATTTTTTTGAGGTTAATCCCTTGTAGTGCCAGGACCAAACGCGTCAAGTCCAAGTCCTTACCGTGGCTTTGTCTGCACGTCCCATGTCCTGCGCGTTTGCGTGTGTGTGTGTGTGTGTGTGTTTGGGTGATTGTTCTTGGCGTGGAGTGGAAAATTAGTACATGTTGGAAAAGCTGCGATTGTTCTTGCCGCTTGCCGCGCTTGACTGGACCCGAAGGGGGATGGGGCGGGGCACGTGCGCCTTTTTTTAACGTTTGCCGTCGCTTTATTGCGAGATTGTACGAAAATTAATTTTGTTACCTACCAACTGCTCCTGACGTCAGGAGGAGCTTGAATGGAGGGGGCAGGTCCTGCAGTTGAGTCGCATTACAGGGTGGCGGTAAAATGACACCTAAAGAGGCCGAGAAAGATATGAGCAGGAACTACAACTGTTGCATGATCTGCTTAAAAATGTATTATAATTTGTGCAGAAGGCAAAGCTGATTCCAGCGAGTCCTTGTCAGCACCGAAGTAATCAGCAATAAAAAGTAGCGACCTACATTCAAAAGGAGTCTTAAAGAGTCCTCAGGCGCAGCATTGGGGATCGCAAGGGGCAACTTTAACAAGCAGATTATAAAATGCGATTTTAGCATGTAACAAGCATGCAGAGCGGGGGCAGGGTGCAGGGGCAGCAGCTAAAGCATTCACTTCACAAAGTAAAAAAAAGCAACCCAACTATTGCAGTTTCTCATTCAATCGTCCTCGACAAGTCAACCCCTTGAGTTGGCTCGTGTAACGCTGCGTATACTTAATATGCGACTACACACACTCAGCATGATATTTATGACGATAAACGAGCGCTGCCCGCACACGCACACACACACACGTAGCTCACACCAACTGGGACACACACACACACACATGCACACAGTAAATGGCAGATATCCTTTTAACACTTAAAGCGGTGAAAATATTAAAAACAAAAACCACAAAGCCAACAACAACAACAACAACAATAACAACAGCGCACAACATTTTTATTGATAAATGCGCAGACATACAAACACGCACAAATATTCTAGGGGGCGTGGCAGCGTGTGTGTGTGTGTGTGTGCGCGCGTGTGTGTGTGTGTGTGTGTGTGTGCCTATGTTTGCTGGTCGTGTCCATGCCGAACCGCAACGCAGCTCAGCGCAAGTGTATAAAATTATGAAACAGCTCGCACCGTTCGCGTTGTGTACCCCTCACCTCACCACTAGCCCCCGCCTTCACACATATCGTTGTGGGCTAACTGTTGCACAGTGGCACGTCAAATGTAATGGAAACTTATGAAAATGCTATCAGCTTCTATGAAAACAACAACAATATTGTGTAAAGAATGTGACGAAGTTGATAGGACCCAGGTTAAATTATTTATTTATTTATTATTATATTTATTTGCTATTTATTTATTATTTATTTATTATTTATTTATTTATAATTGATTTATTATATATTCATTATTTATTTATTATTTATTTATTATTTATTATTTATTATTTATTTATTATTTATTATTTATTTATTATTTATTTATTATTTATTATTTATTTATTATTTATTTATTATTTCTTATTTTTTATTTATTTATTATATATTTATTATTTATTTATTATTTATTTATAGCTTATTTATAATTTATTTATTATTAAATTATTATTTATTGTTTATTAATTATTTATTTATTATTATTTATTTATTATTTATTATTTATTACTTATTATTTATTATTTATTATTTATTATTTATTATTTATTATTAATTTATTTATTTATTTATTTATTTATTTATTTATTTATTTATATAATGATACCTCCTAGTTTAAACTATGGGTTAACATTAAATTCTTAGCCATGGCTGCCAGGGCCTTCAGCTTGATAAATGCTAGTTTTAGTTTAAGTTTAATTTGTATTTATCTATTAATTATCCAACCTCACGTACATATGTATGTATGTATATCTCAATTGGAGCTCTCAAATAAATTATCATATTTTTTTCTTTTCAATACCATTTATAGTATACTAAATATAATTCATATTCAAATTATTATTTATTTACAAAAATTGTAATTGCAATGTAAAGTGATTAAAAACCATTGCAAGTTTTGAGGCTGTCTTTTATGTCTTTTTATAATAAAATATCTTTTTTAAACTTTATCAGCAGCTTTAGTCTTAATTGCTTGGTTACTATCTAATCTACATATTTCGTTGCCAACCTTTGGCATATCTTGCCCCACTGTGCTCAATCGTGTTCGTCCTTGCACTGCCCCACACCATACGGCACACACCACACACAATACACACACAAATACAAGCACAAATACGCTTGTGCTGGTATGTGGTGCCTTCTGACATGGTTCCGGCTTGTTTGTTTGGTTTATTTTATGACCATAACCGAGCCACCCAGACCACCCAGCCCACCCAGAGCACCACCCAACCACCCAACCTCCCAACCACCGAGCGGCCTAACGGTCGACCAAAGCAGTCTGAGCGTCTGAGTCCCAACTATAATACACAGTCCTGCCTACTATGCAGCATGGAGGAGGCCAAAAGCTGCTGCAGGCGATGTGAGTATCTATGTGTGAGTGTCTATATGTGTGTGTGTGTCAAGTATGTATGTATCTGTGTGTGTGTGTGCAGGTTTAGTAGCTTTGCCGCCTGTTTGACTCGGCTGAAGTTCGCTTTGTTCCAGCGCTCATCTGTGTGAGTTTGTTGCTGTGTTCACGTTTGCCACGCATATAAATTGCGTTGCTGTTGCTGTCCCTGTGTGTGTGTGTGTGAATGTCCTGTTAGTGTATGTGTGTGTATGGCTGCGCTTAGCTCGTTTTGAAAGCCAAAACCAGCTTAAATGCCATTTGTATGCATTGAATGTTGCATGCCACCGTCTAGGACGAGCGGCCACAAAACGACACCAGTATCCAAGAGTTGAACTATGGAAACTGCGCCGCGCTCCTCGGCACCCCCTCTAGGATCATCTATATATATCTGTCTGCCACTTTTTCTCCGTCCGACAGGCGAACGCAAAAAAGTTTCATGGCAATGTTGCCACATTTGATTTTTGGCTGGCAACCCTGTGACGCAATCATATTTTTTGAAGTCCAACAATCAACAACTAAAATATGCTGCATATTTATTTCCATTTTCTATTTACATTTGCCTTTGTTTCAATGCATTTCAAATTTACTTTCTACCCGCCCCCCTTTTCAGCTAAAAGTTGTTATATTTTTCTGTTTACTCGCTTCAACTTTATTTTCCATTTCCAGGACAAAATGACCCAACGGCCCCTCAACCTCACAACCTTTTCCAACTTGACATTTAAACACATCAAATACCCACACATCTGTGAGTGTATGTGAATATATTTAGTTAGCATGCATATTTATTTGCGGTTGAACTTGTTCAAGGAATTTGCTGCACCTTGGCAATGCCAATCAAATTGTCATAAGTGTACATTTAATATGCATATCAATTCATTATAAATTTATTAGTATTAGTTTAACTATTTCTGCGCTGTCTTGCGTAAGCTGCAAAAACCTCAAACCCTATGAATAATTAACAGCCAAGTCCATCTAGCCTTGTCCCTCCATCAGTCCGAATGATTAACCCAGCCTGTGTGAGAAATGCCAAGGCAATAAGCTCAACACACTTTGTTTATTCAGTTTTCCGTCTATTGCATGCTATAATTAAAATGAAAATGAAAATTTACAAGCCTTGGCCAGCAGCTAGCTAATGCACAGTTGGCCGAGTCTCCAATGTGGCCCCAAGAGACGACATTACTGATGGCCACAACTGTTTTCAAGGGCCTACAATTGGTGCTCAGACTTTGAGCAAGACATTCATTTTGATACAGACTTGATCACTCATATAAAATGAGCTCTTTCAGGTTGTAAATGTGCCGAAACAGACCTCGCCAATTGCCAGTTTCATTCGGTGTTAGAAAAGTTGACTCAGTTCAATCAAAATTGGATCAATATATCTTAGAGTTAGATCAGTTTAGCCCATCTATAGTAATTAAAATAATATGTCTGTGAGCGTATGTCTTCGGGCAGCTGTCATTTTTATTATTTCACAAATACAGTTTGTCAACATTCGATTCCATAATCTACGATTCCTTGACGGAGAACCTGACACCCTAGCGATTTACTGGACCAACACAGGAACCGCAGGCTGCACAGATGAAAGCGGTGAGAAGTAGATATGCTTTGAACTGCATCTTGTTGGAGGTTTAGATTCAATATTACTGTTACCAGACTTAATGCTGCTTTTATAGGCCTGATATGCACTCACACTTTACGTTACACAAGTTCTACCTAATAAGCCTTACTGATTCATTTAATCGATTTTGGCATCACATTTTCAATTGTTCCGTTGCATATTTCCGCTGAGGAGTACAGAACTTAAATATCTTCTTGTATTAGTATACATTCTAAATACTTATGAAACTATACATCAGTATGAAGATATAGAAGCTTACATTGATTTAGTATTTAATATTAGCTTACAATGCAATTTTTTATAAATATTAAATATTTGTTAACTGAGTTACATTTAATCTGCCACCTAAAAGATACTCTTACATAAATCATTATTAAGAATTGAATGCTTTGATCGTTGAACCTCTATTAAGGTACTTAAGGCGTTTATGTCAATCAAGCTTGCTTGGGTAACACCCAAAGAACCCATATTCGTTGTCAATGTTGTCAAAGAATGTTAAGATTTGTAACCAATGGAATGGTTCTGGTGGCACTCCATTACATATAAGGTCACATAAGTTCCAACATGCCTGGCTAATTGACTTATTCCCGTTCTGCATAATATTTAAAATTTTCTTGATAGACTAGATTAGTTTCCCTGTATGATGTCTCGAAATAAAAGTTTTCTGTTATGAATCTTTTGTAATGACTGTTGAAGGTGTTAATAATTAGCGTGGAAATTATACTTCACTTCCGCATAGATCAGCAGGTATTCTAAGACTCGCTTTACAGAACATTATTACTGCATAAAGGCTTTTCGAATTAATTGCAAAAGCAACACAAAAAGGCATCTCTGGAGCAGATCGGTACCTTTGGGTCTGTCATCGTTAAAGTTACATAGCTACCTATGAAAAAGTCCTTTTTTGCAGACTCAGCTCTTCCTGTCACAAACTCAATCGACAGCCCGACTAAAGTTGGTTAAACAAAAATCCCCTAGAAAGGGTGAATTATTGTTATGATTAAACTACGAGCTGGTGTACGTACGAGTGTGTGTGCAGCAACCCCCAGGAGACTCAAAGCGAACCAATCTGTAGCAGTACCGTGCCCGTACCCCTCTACCCCTACCCGCACCCGCACCCGTATCCATCTTTAACCCAACAGCAAGCAAAGCAAACCAATCTGATACGACCCATCGACCATTCCCACACTACCCCACTTATTCTATATTTTACTTAATGCATTCTCTGCTTATCCTTATTTTTATTAGTGTTTCAATATTCTTTTTCACTTTGCTTGGTTGCGTTTTTCTCCGCCATCCTTTAGCTGTCTGCTGACTGCTGACTGCGAATCCCTTTGCTGTGTTTGCCTTCGAGTCCTGGATTTAGTTCTGCGGCTGTCGAGTCCTGTTCCTGTTGGGGGTTGGCTCGTTTCAGCCATTAAATGGACAAATGAGGGATATAAAACAATTCGCTTTGGCTTCCTTTTTTCGGTCTCGGTGCCGTCTCCGAGTCCTTTGGCTACTCTCTTCTCCTTCCTCTTCATCTTGTTCTCCTCCTTCTTTTTTTGCGCCAAAGTATTTTATTATTATATGTATTTCCTTTTTCTTGTAGACCTTTTGGGTTGGTCACTTTATTTGTACCTTTCCATGGGCACACGGGCATGCAAAGTGCTTGTGCTTGGTGTATCCTTTTGGGGCCATGTCCTGGCATGGGTTTGGTCAGGATTTATGCACAGTCGTTGGGTGTTTCTATTTGCCTTTTGGGTGTGTTTGCTTACACGGCAAATGTCCGTTCGTCCCACTGTCGGTACGTCCTTTCGTGTGTCCTGTTTATGTAATCGCCCACATTAGTTTCTAACGCCGACGCTGCCCCGATTTCCATGTGTTAGTGTTGGTGTTGGTCTAACAACATTTGCACTCACTTTGGAGACGGTAGTCCAACTCACCGAACAAAGATTCCAGCTCGGACCGAGCTCATTTATAACTAGCAGCCAAGTTTCGCTGCCTTTTCGTATCCGTTTCATTTTCATTTTGATTTTCATTCGACTGGCCAAAACGTTACCTTAATTTTCATTCCCAGTTCATGTTCCGACTCGCAGTAACGCTCTCTTTCTGGCCCACTCGATGGGTCATTTTCCGTTAACTATTTTCTTTCTTACATTTTTATTTTCTTATTTTTCGGTGTCCTTCCTTCGCTGGCGCATGGAAAATGAAATGAAAATAGAATGATACTCATTAATTTGATAAATCGCGGGCACAACTCAATGCTACTGTACTACATAGTATATATATACATATATATTGCATATATATACAGATATACTCAAAGTCTTAGTCCTCTTTCGTACAGTCAACGCTTTCCTGGTTGCTTTCGCTTTTCTCTTGCTTTTGTTGTTTAATAATGCTTGGAGATTTTATAAATGACCACGTTGTAAATGAAAAAAGTTGACCTTTAGCTCAAATAGGAAGCCTCCTTCGGCCATCCTGCCCTCTCTCTCCCATCTCTCCTTCATCCTGTATTCTTCAGCTATCGCTCTGTGCGCGTTGATTTTGTTTTCATCATCAACATCAGCAGAAATTCTCTTGAATTTTTAAGTAATTTTTCTTGGTTTTGCTCCGCCCACTTCACAACATGTTGTAAGACGCGCTGCGCTCCCCATCTACCTCCTGCACCTCCTTCCGCCTTAAACTTGAGTTAAGCTTCAGTTGAGCTCTGAGAATTTCTAACAGGAAACGCTCAGTGTCGTCATGCCCATTTATTTGGAGACCCGAGCTTTTATTAGCACACATTTAATAGGGTCACGCGTGTATTTGTTACCCTCCCACTGACCTATCCACCAAACCCACCCCACCCTCAACCACACCCTCCTCCACCATCCGCAGTGTAGGTGTTGTTCGTTCGTTTCTTCCTGCTGCCTTTTTTATTATTATTAATTTTCCAGCAAGTTACATGCACACAAAACAAAATAAAGGCAGGACAACAAGAAACAGCAGCGGAAGCCAGCTAAGAGGGGGGGAGTAAAAGCAGGAGTAGGTGGAGAAGGCGCCGCCTACAACACAACAACGACGCAATGTGAAAGGACACTTAAATATGGAAAACTGAAACAGAATGTGGGCCGGTGGAGAAATGAGCTGCTCCAAATGAGGTCACTTTTTCTCACTGCTCCTGGGCGCCGCACATGACAGGGCCGGAGACAAAAACAGAACCGTAGGAGAACGCGCGGAGGAGAATATTTGAGGCATTACCTCAATGACCTCTGGCGAGTAAATCAACTGAAAGCTATTGGTCACCAAGGATAATAGAAAATATTTGTACATACTTAGAACATAACCTATAAACAACACTCGTATGTGTGTCTGTAAAAAATACATTTAAATGGGTGGGGGGTGGCATCGGAAAAATTCCAACAAATTTAATGAATAGTTTTATTTTTCAGCAATTTATCAAATTTAAATGTCAAATCACAATGGAGAAGTTCAAGCTATGACGATCAAGTTATAATGTTCTAGTGTTCGAGTGATCGACTAAAAAATACCCTATACCCTGCGTGGTTGAGAATATCGAAAATCAAAATTTCAATTGGTCTAAGTACGATATATGAGAAATTATATATCAAATTTGTTTGTTGATGCTGATTCGGAGTAAATGTATATGTATATTTTATAGCATCGAAAATGGTTCCCGACTGCGGTATAATCTGTTCCCTTTTGCGCATAGCGTCTTGTTGTTACTCTTGTCTTTAAAGTTACTCGTTGGCACGATTAGAGCCTAGATCAGAATATCAAATCTTAACAATTAAAATAATATTTCTGCAGACTTATGAAGTCATGGCCAGAGCGAAATAAGAATTGATTAACGTTCGATTACATAATCAACGACTCGCAAGCGTCTAATATCTTCAGCACTCTGAAGCCAATTGTCCTTTCGGATATATTATTAGTTTGATGTTTTTAGGGACGGCCATGGCTGCATTATAGATGATAGCGGTGAGAGGTACACAGAAAAAAAGATCAAGTTCATTAAATATATGATATTTCGCAAATATTATTAATTTCATATTACTTTAATACTAAAACAGATAATTTTAAATAATTTCAAAATTATAAAATTATAAAGGGATGCACAGAAACAATAGGGCAACTGAATCCAGCATGCGGCAAAATTAAGTTTTGTATTTTCTTATTAATATTTTAATGATATGACAGAGCTTTTCATATGAGATTTGTTGTCGAAGTTTTCCTTATTTGTTGCAACAATAAATGTTTCTAGAATAACAATAACAGCCGTTCTATGTTTACACTCTGTTCCCGAAGGTAAAAAGAGTATATTGGGTTTGCGAAATGTCCGTCTGTCCGTGCGAACGCAATTTTTTCCACACCCTTGAAGCTAGAGCAACCAAACTTGGTACACATGTTGGTGTATACCCTCAATTTATGAAGTGTCAAGATCGCAATTTCCAATTGCAGATATCCCCCCAATGTTAAAAATATAGATTTGGGATTCGGCATGTACAATACTTTAGTCACTCTTAATCTACTGTCCACATTTCAAGTCGCTCGGATAATAAACACGGAAGTTATTCACGAAAGAAGATTCAGTACTGCATCGCGGGGAGGAAGAGCAGCACAGCCACCACTTAAAATGCCTCGCTTACGCTGTCGCCTGTGTGTGTGCGTCTTTGTGGGCTTATGTGTACGAAGATGCGATCGGAAATTTTTGACCTGAGTACAAGGAGTTTTGTAGTCGGGTATACTCGACTAGAGCATTCTTACTTGTTTTGAACGGCTTCTTGTCGGATCCAATATTATTGTTCCCAGACTGTAAGCTCCTTTTATAGGCCTCAGTTGCACTCACATTTAATGTTACATAATGTACATTACCAATGTAATTATACAATTTTTGCATCACATTTTCAATTATTCCATTGTAACTTTCCATTGGGAAAACAGAAACTCAATATTTTACGTCTTGATTAATAGTATCCATCAGGATTGATATATCCAAATTTGAGGTTAGGTTACATGAAAAACATTCACGTACATTTTCAATGAGTATAACTTCGCTAAGGGATGTAAAGAGGCAAGTGAAAGGTGAAGAAGCCGTCTCAACATACTGCTCCTTAAGAGCTATTAAGGCTTACAAAGCTCGCAATTAAAACGCAGCCTTGGGGATTACTTCAAATCTACAAAAGCGAGCAATTGCATACAGAATATTTGGATATTTAACCATTTGCGATGCAGGAAATATTCTCAAGTGCAAATAATACTGAAGTTATTGCCAAGATGATTCAGCTAAGGTTTCGCTTGATTACACGGATGCTCAGGTTATTGATCATGCGATTAGATGATCACGATTGTGTTCAGGTGATAAGGCAGGTGATTCGCCAGGTGATTTAATTGCTGTTGGCGGCTGATTCAGGGAGTCCTTGTTGCGCAAGGAACACATCTCAAGTTTCCAAAAGCTTCTTCAAATAATTTTACACAACTGTCAGGGAACATTCGGTCGAAAAATTATTTGTGTGATAGGTAATAGAGGTATTTTATTCAAACAATATTCGCACTTTTGTCGTGCTGTTCTTTTGAAGGGAGATCGGGACCATGGTGATTAGACTTAATGCATTTTTTCATGCACTCTTTCTTCGTACCAAAACGATTGAGATTGCCTCCGCATCCGCCATACTCCCATGCTTGGCATTTATTCTCTGAAGAAATGTAGCTCCAGGTGGGTATAAAATCATTGCAAATTAGCACTCCTGACGGTAAATCAATCCCTTGTTTTTTAGCGGGATCCGCACAATTAGCTAGAATGAATGCAGTTGCTTAGATATGTATATTTATCAACAGATATTCTTCTGTTTACTATTTCCCAGGCACAGGACAATGCTAGACAGGCCAGTCCCTAGCCAAATAAAACCAACCAATTTCATTGTATATCGTGACTGATTAATGGATCGCATAACTCTGGAACCTCAAATACCAGCCAGATACTATATGCGGAACCAAAGCACAATTTCCACGCCGATTATTAACACTTTATTTAATGACATAGGTGAAAATTGTATAACCTAAGCAAATGAAATGCATTAGAATGGCATGAGAAACATAATAAACGGATAATAACATATGTGTGAGGATATTCTTATATAATATAAGTAGTTTCTGCATTACTTAGGAAATATAGAAAATATACGCCGGAACATTTATAAACTCTATTTGTATTTGAATGGTAATAATTTAACTTTATAATTTTTAATTATTTCGGCATGCGAAAATAAATCTTAACTCTGCCACCATATAGGGAAACTAATGTAGTTTTTTAAAAAAAAATTAAAAATCTTATGCAAAAGTGAATAATTGAAATAGTAAGGCAATATTTGAGGTTACGTAAGGTTATATGGGGCCTATAAAAGAAGCGTAATTTGGGGTAACAGTAATATTGGATCCAAGCCGTCCAACATGATGCAGTTCGACTATCTCCTTCCTCTCACCGCTATCATCTGTAAAGCAGCCTGCCATGGCGATGACTGTTGGGGTACCTAACTGTAAAACATCAAACTAATAAAATATCCGAAAGGACAAATGGATGCAAAGTGCTGAAAATATTACCCGATTGCAAAAATATTATTTTATTTACTCTAGAAGTGGTACTCGGATACAGGCTATAACTGTCAACTTTTAGACAAAGAAGTTTTGGAAACAAGCACCTATGGCAGCTGTATGATATATTGATCCGAATAGGATTGAATTCGGTCCTGAAACACGAAGAGATCTTTTTAGATGAATGATCGAATCTATATAAAAATTAATTTCTCACTCACTCAAAGTCTAAGTCTAAGGGCCTTGAAAACAGTTGCGGCCATCAGTAACGTCGTCTCTTGGGCCAGATTGCAGACTCGGCCAACTGTGCATTAGCTAGCTGCTGGCCAAGGCTTGTAATTTTGTATACCCTAGCAGAGGGTATTATAATTCTATCACGAAATGTGTAACGCATTGAAGGAGACGTTTCCGACTCCACATAGGATATATATTCATAATCAGCAACAACTAGTCTCTCAGCCTTAAAGATATCGAGATCAAACTTGGCAGAGATCCTTCTTTTTGTTGTAGGCAGTACTATTGTCGGAACCGGTCGGATCGGACCACTATAACATATCTGTCAGAGGAGTGATCGGTCGAAAACTATGTTCATGTATGAAAAACTTTTTTGTTTATGAAGTCCTCACCAAACTCACCAAAACCGAGTTTTTTGAAAAGCTTATACAATCTGACTAAATTTGGTAAGAATCGGACCACTATATAACATGGCTGCCTAGGATCGGATGAAAAATGAGTTTTTGTATGAAAAACTTTTTGTATTACATCGAAACTGAGTGAGAGTTTTATTATACTTCAAAAGTTTCCTATAATAAAGACGAAAATTGAGTTTTTTATAAAAACTTTGTTGCTAGGGTATATAGCTTCGTTCTTTCTTGTTTGTAAACTCTATTTGTAATTTAATGATAATTATTTAACTTCATAATTTTTAAACATTTCTGTGAAAGGAATTTCGAATGCGAAACTAAATCTTAAATCTTTCACCATATAGGGAAACTAATGTAGTACTATCTTTATCAAAATAATTAAAAATCTCATGCAAAAGTGAATAATTGCATTAGTAAGGTAATATTTGAAGTTACGTAAGGTTAACGGGGCCTTTAAAAGAAGCGTAAGGTCGGGGAACAATAATATTGGATCCAAGCCTTCCAACATGATGCAGTTCAATTTCATCCTTCTTCTCATCGCTGTCATCTATAACAACGATTGCGATGGCGACGGCTGTTTGGTACCCAAAATATAAACGCATCAAACTAATAAAATACCCGAATGGACAAATGGATGCAAGGTGCTGAACATATTACACGATTGAAGACATTATTTTATTTACTCTAGAAGTTGTACTCGGATACAGACTATAACTATCAACTTTTAGACAAAGAAGTTTTGAAAACAAGCACCTATGGCAGCTGTATGATATATTGATCCGAATAGGATTGAATTCGGTCCTGAAACACGAAGAGATCTTTTTAGATGAATGGTCGAATCTGTATCAAAATTAATTTCTCACTCACTCAAAGTCTAAGTCTAAGGGCCTTGAAAACAGTTGCGGCCATCAGTAACGTCGTCTCTTAGGGGCCAGATTGCAGACTCGGCCAACTGTGCATACGCTAATTTTGTATACCCTAGCAGAGGGTTTTATAATTTGGTCACGAAATGTTTAACGCATTGAAGGAGAGTTTCCAAGTCCACAAAGGATATATATTCTTAATCAGCAAAACTAGTCTCTCAGTGTTAAAGCTATCGAGATCAAACTTATCCGTCATCCTTCTTATTCTTGTGGGCAGTACATATGTTAGAATGGCCGATCGGATTACTATAACATGTAGCTGTCATAGAAGTGATCGGTCGAAAACTATGTTCTTGTATGAAAAACTTTTTACTCCCTGTACCCATAAAATGGGTAAAAAGGGGGTATTACATCTGTGCAAATGTATGTAACAGGCAGAAGGAGACATCTCCGACCCTATAAAGTATATATATTCTTGATCAGTATCAAAAGAGATTTCGATTTGGCCATGTCCGTCTGTCCGTCTGTCCGTCTGTCCGTATGAACGCGTCGATCTCAGCAACTACAAGAGCTAGAGACACCAAATTTGGAATGTAGGTTCCTGTATACCATACGCAGATCAAGTTTGTTTCATATTTCAGATATCTCCCCCGTTCTCCCGCAAATCGATTAAAACCGTTTTACAGTAACAATTTTCAAGATACAGCTTTAAGATTTGACATGTACAATACTTTAGTGTTTCTACTGTCCAAATTTCAAGTCGATCGGATAATAAACACGGAAGTTATTCACGAAAGAAGATTCAGTAATGCAGCGAGAGGGGGAAGGAGAAGCACAGCCACCAATTAAAATGCCTCGCTTGCGCTGTCGTTTTTGCCGCCTGTGTGTGTGCGTCTTTGTGTATGTGTGTGTGTATGGGTAAGTGGACTTAGATGTGATTGGATGTTTTAGACCTGGGTACAGGGAGTTTCGTAGTCGGGTATACTCGACTATAGCATTCTTACTTGTTATACTATGTTCCCGAAGGGAAAATAGTATATTGGGTTTGCGAAATGTCCGTCTGTCCGTATGAACGCAATTTTTTTCCACACCCTTGAAGCTAGTGCAACCAAAGCTGCTACACATGTTGGTGTATACCCTCAATTTATAAAGTGTCGAGATCGATCAAAATTTTGCAAATTTTTTACCCCCCACCCCCTCCCACGCAAAGGAGAAAAATTTATATCTCCCACACCTTTACAGGTATGGTCACCAAATTTGGCATACAGACTAATGTTGACCCCCTGAACAAATCTGCATCAAAAAATTTTTGACCCCTCCACCCCTTTCTCCGTAAATGAGCAAAATCTATATCTCCCACCGACTACTGTTTTTTTCGCGTCTCTTTCCGAACCCACAAATAACCAAATTATATAGGACTGGGAACAGAGTATGCTGCAGTTGGGTGCGTTCGACTGCAACGTACTTGTTTGTTTTTATAGATGTTACATCCAAAACAATTGAGAGTTTTATTATAATTAATATAGTTTTCTATAATATTATCAAAATGGGACTACATTATACTAAATATGGCTTCCATAGGAAAAATAAGGCACAAATTAATATATGAAATATATTGATATAGAAGAAACATTGCTGCAAGTGTATATACTTAGCTATGGGACTCCGAGGATAGCATTTTTTTTGTTCGTTTTAAATGTTAATTATACTACCATAAAGTAGCCGGAGAACTGAATAAACAAAGCGTGCATGAGCTCATTTGAATATGGATTGCATTGCAGTACAAAGAATTTGGCTTCGATTACTGAGAAAAGAAACACGAGCGAGCACATGACGTATGCGCAATATGCCAGAGGAGTCCACACACCTTCGATTATCAATTTTGTGGCTGTGGCTGTGGCAAGCAGCAATGAGCTGAACAAGAGTTGGAACCACTGCAGCCATTGGAAATATGTCTGCAGCGGCTGCTTGTGATGACTTAGTTGGCTGCCAACTGTAATAACTGCTACCTGGCACCAAAGCGATAGCAGTCTCTATTAAATATAAAAACTAATCACTGCCAATGGCCAACAGCTAGACAAAGAAGTTGCCCGAATAGGCCGCCCCAGACAGTTGCCCACTTGCCCAGTTGCAGTTGTTGCCGCGAACTCATTGTGTTAAGAGCTCCACAAATCGCCTTCTCCTCGGCCAGCCGGACAACGCGGCGTATGCGTAACGCAAGTGCAAGTACCCATAAAGATGAATAAGCCAACTGCTGAGGCAACTGCGGCAGCGTCTAAGAGTGGCTTGAGGCCATCATCCACTGGCGCCTGCCTGTTCACTTTCGATGCCCATCCCTACTTCAGCTACCCCCTGGAACCCTTCGCCAACTCCAAGTACGGCTCCCAAGTGCGCGAGCGCAAAATCGATCGTTGCCTCAAACAGTTGCAGGAGGCTCTCAAAGTTGGCAAGTAAGTAGATATACATATATTATACTAGCAGATGTTTCCGGGCTTCGCCCGAGCCAAAGCTTTTTCATAAAGTTTTTTCCTGTTATGCACCCTATTCTGCTTCTTATATTTACATAGAGTTTCAAAGGCCGATGCGATAAAAAAAAACAAATTTTACTAACCTTGACAAACACCAAATCCCGCCGTTAGGGTTCAGTTATCACTATTAATTATTTTTACTCCTGGGTAAATCTGTGCAAATGTATGTTACAGCCTGAAGGAGACATCTCCGACCCTTTAAAGTATATACATTCTTGATCAGCATCAATAGCCCAGACGATTTACTAGATACACCAAATACACCAAATTTGGTATGTAGGTTCCTGTATATCATTCTCAGATCAAATTTAGTTTAACAGCAAAAATTTGAATAATTTAACTTTGGGATTTGGCATGTATAATAAATTGGTCACTTGCAATCTATGGTCCAAATTTCATGTCGATCAAATAATAAACACGGTGGTTATTCACGAAAGAAGATTCAGTGCTGCAGCTGCGGGGGGAAAGAAGAAGCACAGTCACCACTTAAAAGTGGTCGCTTGCGCTGTCGCTTGTGCGTGTGCGTCTTTGTGTAAGTGTACGAAGATGCGATCGGAAATTTTTGACCTGGGTACAGAGAGTATCGTAGTTGGGTATACTCGACTAGACCATTCTTACTTGTTTGTGTAGAGATTTGGCAATGATTGTCGATCGAAACAGCTTTTCTCCAATTTCCCGAACTTGGGGATGAATTTTCGAAAATCGGTGAGACACGTTTGGAATTATTTAATGTGTTGAGCTTTGAAAATGAGTTTAAGCTGATCGGACTTAAATTAGACTTTGACCCATATAACTTTCCGACCCACATTTTCCCCCCATGGGGTCGGATTTTCCAAAACCGCTAAATAGTGTTTCGAACGAACGTTTTGAAGCCGATTGGATGGTAAACTAAAAAGTTTCATACCGGACAGAATTTTCTAGACATTATTTCAGAGTAGCAGCCCATGATATAAAAGGAAACTGTTGTAAGAATTTAAGATTTCTAGCTTCTATCGTTTGGCCTACTCGTGGGTCACCTATCAGTCAGGTTAAAGAGTTTTATATATATAAATTCAAAATATTGATTCCTGGTTAAAAGGACAAAGCATTCTGAGCTCGGCTTGTATAATATTTTGAAATTGTTATAAGATCTCGTGTTTCTGCTGTTTAAAAATACTCGAATTTTATCTGACATGTATCTTAGCGTATTCCATTGCCTGCTATTTAAATTCAATTTCACTTTGAGGACTGTTCCCATTTCCGAGTAATTTTCATTTCTTATCAATTTAGATTCTCATTAGGCATTTGAAATCATGTTGAAATAGTTTATAATCAACTCAAAAATCGAAAGACCAAAAATTCATCCGGTTTTCGGAACTCAGAATATCTAACAATTTCAATCGGAAAAGGGAATAGGGTTGCTTGTTGTAATTGGAGGCTTAATTGCCTGAGTCATCTACAATACCCTTGGAATATATAAATTTGAGTGCTTAAATAGTGCCGGCTTCTTAACAATAGGTCTAATGTCTTGTTAATGTAACTGTTACAATCTTACTTAACTTGCAAATGTATTATAATTAATATTTAAATAAATAATATAAAATATACAGACTTAAGCCCAGTCAAGCAACTGAATAATAATAGCAAATGTGAACGAACTCCCCAGACATGTTTTCAATTCGCATGCAATTTTCGCTAAGCCAGGATTAAATATATTGTTGTTACAAATTACAATTTACAGCTGGCATTGTCTTATTTCTCATGTTTTTGTTAAATAATTAATTAATTGTTGCCATGTCAAGAAACTGCAGTAAGCAAGTGGCAAACAAATAAGCCAATAAATTATTGAAACAAAAACTTAATTTTTGGTTTTGGCAAGCCAGGAAATGCCAGATAACAAGCACAACAACCAAGGGGATGCTCCAAATGGATTAGGCCAAGTCAAAGATGCAATTTTACAAGTTGCAACATACACACACACACACACACACACACACATCTACAGCTCTGTCTTGAGCTGGCTGCCTTTGGCATTAGCATTTCTAGACTGTAACCAATCACAAATGATAACAATTGCATGTGCAGTCAACACACACACAACTTACTGTGTACGTGTGTGTGTGTGTGTGTGTGTGTGTGTGTGTGGGTGTTTACTATGCATTTATGATTTTCGGCTATTTGCATACTTAAGTGTGCAGTTATTACCTTGTTATTCCGATATAAATAACAATGACGATGGCATTTCACAAGCTGTTGCACTGACTCTAAATGAGTGTGCGTCTGTGTGTGTGTGTGTGTGTGTGTGTGTGTGTGTGGTTTCTTATGGCTGCCCTCAACTATCTGGCAATTGCATAAAGCTCTGAAAACATCTTGTGCATAATTAATTACTGTTTATTTAATATGTTTTAATTCATTATTGATTTTGGGCATAATAATAAACAGGCTGCAACCAAAAGTGCCAAATTTATATATTTGAAGCTCTGCATTCCCCCAGGATATGTAATAATAAAATATTGCCTGCTCAGATATTTATTTGACAAAACTGAGACGAGGCAAAGTTGCAGTTACTTTTAATTTGATTATTCAAATATCGAGCATACGACGCGTGTGACACGGCACGGCAATTCGGCAGCTCGGTAAATTGAAAGCATTAAATAAGGAATTCCTTTGTCACACATGGAAAGAGTTGTGGCATAAAATGCCATCAGGCAAATAAAACAAATAGTCACATTGTGGCGTTAATCAGAGATATTTAAAATGAAAACATTTAATCGCATTTGCATTAATTTGCCATATGCAGTGTACGTGTGTGTGCCTGAGTGTGTGTGTGTGTGTGCCCGCAATTAAACAAAAAATGCAACTAGCGACAAATTAAATAATAAAGATTACACACACATATTTCCTACATAACTCAATACCTCAATTTTGATTGAGCAAACAAATTTATATATTTTTTGTATTTTGCATATTTCATATTTCACTTTAATTATTATAACACAAAATCCGTTGAACTTTTTTCGCTTGACGCTTCCATTTGTAACCACAAAAAACAACAATAATAAAACATGTGAAAAGCCCCCCTCAGACAATGCTCGACTAGCTTATACTCTGTACTTAGAACTTTTCTTCGGCCTTAAGTAACTTCTCTGTTTATTTAGCGATCGTTATGAAATTTTCAGTATAAATATATGATATGCTAATATATAAAGAGCTGTAGCCTTTTATGCATGTGTGGAAGGAACAGCGAAATATTTACTCTCAAAAAAACACACAATTAATTAATTTTTTTTTTTTTAAGTTTATTTTATTTGCAATCTTTCTCAGGACAATAAACAAATTTTATAATAACAACAGTGAGCGAATCCAATATACAATTATATCTTCCTTAAAATCTATGAGCAAGATCTAGAACATGATATCTTTTTAGTCGCCTGGTGTCTCCGCTAATTTCTAATAGGTACATAATAAAAGCAATTTATATACATAGATCAATACGAACCTATGCTTACTGATCTGAAATATACATACTAATATGCTTTACTAGGTCGGCTATGCCTTTCACTTTCTGGTACATCAATTTTCATGACCCTTTTCACAGTTTTCAGTTATTTTCTATGTTTTTTGGCATGGCGCATATAAAGCTGACAACTGTTTTTAATTATGTAAAATTTTATGCAAAACACCAACAAATTTGCGCACAGATAATGCATCAAAGTCAGCGCTAATGCTTTTAAAATTCCAATGTTAATATATTTTTGCATGTTTTGATGTGGGTTTTTGTTGGAAAATAACTTTCGTGGAGCTTAAATTATTTGATTTAATAGAACTGCACACAATTGAAATTGTGTGACAGTTGTAATGAAATTATGTGTATTCAATTAAAACTACAAATTCTATGTTATTTTGAAAATAAAATTATTGAAATTACAATTGAAATCTAATAACGAAGTTTATTTGCCAGTCCGGCTAGCTATGCCCCTATTCACAGCTAAGAATTCCGGTGGCGTTAGCAAGATAGTAAAGAGAAGTTATAAGGAAAAAACTTATAGCATTTAATGTTAATTTAAGGCATAAAATTAAAGAAAGACAGTAGGAATGAAATCTCCAGCCCGGTGGAGAAAGTTCTAGTCCCGCTCCGGCAAGCTGTGCCACAACTCACAGCTAGATTGGTTAGAGATAACATTAAGGAAAGAAGGATCTAGGAAAGGGTAGGGATGGAATAGGAATAATGTAGGAAATAGAGAAGGGGAAACAGAATTATTGTAAAATATAATTATTATAATGCAAAACTTTTATGAACACGTCTTGAAAAGTGTACATTAAATAATCTGAATCAAATCTCAAATTTTAAATCAAAAATAAATATATATATTTGATATCTATGATATCTATCAATTAGATATCTCTAAATAAGTTATCTTTTGTAGTAGTAATAGAATGTATATTGTAGATAACAAAATATACAGATAAAAGGTATTCATAAGATAAGCATATGCATAAATAAGAAACCATAATACTTATAACAAAATTAGCAAGTTGACTGTAATATTAATGAAATTCTTAAAAATAAGCATATTTTAGATATAATATGCACATATGTTAGAACACTCTTTTCCCGATAGAAACGTTTCCATTTCCGAATCCGATCAAATCGTATAGAATCGAATCTGTTAGCTGTTTTGAATTTCGAAAGCAGATTGAATTTCCGATTTACAAAGTATTGCATAAATAGGAGAACCGATTTTATTCCAAAACAGTGAGACAAAATGGGAAGATAAGTACTCGAACAGACCTGATAAATGTTCTTTCTCTATGAGGAAATTTCTTCTCGAAAACTCTGCTTTCACGACAGTCTCAATAAGATCTTATCAAATTTGCATTCATAAAGAAAACAAAAGGAAATCTAAAACAAAATCTTTGGCGATCTCAGCCACAGAAACTTAAGATTCCATAGAGCGTTGAGCATAAAATGAATTTACTAATTGAGGAGGCCCTGATCTCAATACGCAAAATAGCTCGACGAATTATCGTCGACAATGCAAACAAGTTGAAATTCAATTACGGAGACGAAGACGAAGACGACTGAGAAAAATAATCGTAAAGCACTGAGAAACAAAGCGAAAACAAAAGCAATGCAAAGGGAATTGTGAGCTGAAGTATAATAATGGAAGGGGGCTGGTGTAGGGGGAAGGGGTCACAGAGCGGCAGCAATAGCAAATATAAGTAAATAAATAAACCGAATAAACTGAAAATTTATTGAAGAAATACGCGCGCCATTCGAACAAAAGCCAGCGCCAGAGATGATGAAGCATTCGTGGAGCCAAAGAGGTGCTGCCTTAGGTAGGGTCAGGCGGGGTGGTGGGGTTTCGAGGGGGCAAGGGGGCAGGGAGGGCAGCTGCTACGGCGACATCGCAATACGCAACCAAAATCGTCGATAAAGTGACTTAAATCTCACACCCGCAAGCGACGTTGACGACAATGGAAACGATGGCGACGATGGGCGATGGCAGCAATTAGAATAGAGTATGAATACGAGTATGAGTGTGAGTGTGAGTGTGAGTGTGAGTATGAGTGTGAGTGCCAGTACGAATATGAGTACCCGAGCCGGGCAAAGGCCTGTGCACAGACGCTCAAGGTTGGCCCAGTCCCAATCGCCGTCTCAGTACCCGGCCTATGCCAGTGTATCTGTATCTATAGCTGTATCTGTATCTGTATCTGTATCTCTATCTGTGTATCTGTAGCTGTATGCCGCTGTGTATACACTAAACGAGACTTGTGCCCATGTGCAGTGAGCGATTTCACAATATTTAATAAATAATTTCATAATTGTTTTGCTTTGCGTAAAATTCAAATGAAAGAGGCGCTGAATTTTATACAGACTGTACAGCTGAGACTAAAAAGTGGGTGGGGTAGAGGTAGGGGTAGGGGTTGAGGAGGGGGAGTGGGAGGTTTGAATTGAGGCGGGTACGCACTTTGCTGGTGGTTGGTTGCTTCTTTTGGCTGCCCGCCGTCGTTTTCTGTTTTGTGCTTGCTTTTCAATGTATAAGCACATAATTTAAATTTAGGTTTTTTTCGTTGTGTGTACTCAATTAAAAGGCAAAACAACAACAACAACAAGAACAACAGTAACAACAACAGAAACAAAAGCAACAAAATGGGAAATTATTCCGAGAATCTTTTGGATTGCCCGCCCCGACAGCAAACGCCACAATTAAAAGATTCTTTTTTTCTATTCATTTTGTTTTCTTTTTTTTGTTTTGTATTTTTTTCTGCCTTGGTCAAAGACGAAATGAACTAACAGCCAAATGAGCGGGGGGCGTTGGGGGTTGCTTTAGGGTGTTCTTGTCAAAGCCAAGCGACCTCTAAATACCAAAAGCTCTAAATACAAAACTGCCCAAGGCGAAGCTAAATGTTTTAACTTTTATTCACTAATATTATAATCGGACACCGTTATGCGGATTTTAATTTCCTGATTATCATATGAGCTTATCAGACTTACTGCTGGATGAGTTAGCACAAGCTAAAAGCAAATAAGTAAGTATTAAAAGGAGATAAGTAGGAGTTCATATGGGCTAAGTGCTTAAGTAGAGCTTGGCTCGGAGATTTGAAGTCTAGTTATATAAAGGAGATTGATAATCCTTGCGCTTCTATCATAAATAATATCAAAGATGCTTCTACAAGTTCTTCCCGTCTGTTTTTCAATACAACTACGCACACACACACATAAATATGTAGAGTGTATGCTAACCCTCTCTCGAGAGAGATAGTTTTTGCTTCTCTTCCTTGTGTCGCGTTCTTAAACGTTCTGCTGACAGCGGAAAAACCTTCGTAATACCGTTTTATAAGTTCTTAAAACCATTTTAGTTAGACTAACATAAAATTGAACATACAAAAAATGATATAGATTGTTAACTAAATTAAAGAGTGTCAGTTCCTAACAGATCTCAAAGCTTTCTTTTCATAAACTTCCAGATAATTCTCAAAGTAAATGAAAAATGCGAATTCTTACCCGAAGCAACAACAATGCGTACTTTTATAATGTTAGTTTTAAGTCTTTTTACTACACATTCCCATTAGTCAATGCCATTTGGCACTTGTTGTTATTTTATGTGTTCTTGATTGTTGTTGTTAATGTGATTGTTGTTGCAATATGTACACTATATTATGGCCATTTTTATTTACAATTTTAGTTTACTTAACGCATTTAATTTGTTCGCTGCTCATCTCGCTCAGTTTTCATCTCGAAACGAGAATTCTTCTGGGCGGCCCCCATCTACAAATATTTGTTGTGCTCGTCTATATATTTTGTCTATTTTCTGGCAACACAAAAAATAGCAATTTGTTTATGAAAATTTACTTGCACACGCTTCGTTTTTAATTTTTCCAATTCTATTTTTTGGTGCCTTACTTTAACTAGTTTGCGTGTGGGAAAACACAAATTTGTTTTTCCTGCTTTGATATGGAAAATCATTTACAAATAAATTAAAGCCATCTGGCATTAACGGATCGGCTAGCTGGGTTGGCCAAGACAAGGCAGCATAACAATCCCTTGGCGATTAGAATATAGATGAGACTGCCCAGTCGAAAATCGAATGTGTTTCAACGAGTTACAGGACAGGATATGGAAAAGTCGTGACCACAAAACTACTAAAACCGAAACCCCTTATTGAAGACTGCTCTTCCGGCTTGGTAACCCGGCAGTCTCGTATTGCTTTTGTTGCTGTTGTTGCTGTGCACTTTCAATTAAATTCCAGGCGCGTAATTTAGTTAATTAAGTCATTTCAATCAGAGACCCAACTGAGTGACAAGGCAGCAGCAGCAGCAGCAGCAGCAGCAACAAATCCGACCAGACCGAATTGACAAGAAAAAGAACAATAATAAAAACGCTTGCATACCATAAATTATAGAACAAATTATGCAAATCACAAGGCAAATAAACAAAACCTCAAGACGGGGAGGCCCCAAAGGCACCCGGAGTACTGCAACCCAACAAGCCCAGCGACGAGTCGTCGCCAATTGGAATTAACTGCACTTGGCTGCCACTGACAGTCAGAGGGGGAGTCAGGGTAAGGTGGCATATTCATAGGGAAAAAAGAAAACAAAAAAGTTGCAAACCCAGTCAGAGAGTGAAATAGTATCAGCGCGCCACAAGTGTGAGTGTATTCCGAGTGCATTGTGAGTGCATTCGTGAGTATGAACGAGTGCATTGACAACCGCTCAGGGTCAGTTCTTCCACATGGCGTCACCACCCGCTCTATGTGGCCTACAAGCGCCCAGTCGGAGGTCCCCACTTGTCCATGGTGCAAATTATGTGTTTATTATGTTAATTAATCGTTTAAATTAAAGATCAATACGGTTGACAACAGACGGCGAGGGGAATTAAGCAGCTAATTGCATTAAAATGTTAAAGATTTGACAGCATTAGACATGATTCGATTATATAACTGCATAACTCATAGATTCTTGGATAAATATAGAAAAGAACCTTTTAAAAGTGTAAGGAAATGTATATATTCTTGGATATTCATAGAGAAAACACCTTTCAGAAGATAATAAAATAATTCACAGATATGATAAAATTATTAAATATATTCTCGGATAGTTATCAAAATCAAAACCTTTTAAAAGTGTAAGTGTGTGATTGTTATATATTTTTGGATAATCATAGAGAAAAACTTTTAGAAGGGAGAGGAATAATAAAATAATGCAAAGATATGATTGCTATAAATATATTCTTGGATAGTTATAAAAACCAAAACCTTTTAAAAGTGTTACACAATGTACTATAATAATTCACAGATATGATTGTTATAAATTCTTGGATAATCATAGAGAAAACAACTTTTATAAGGGAGAGGAATTATAAGATAATTCACAGATTGTTATAAATTATTCTTGGGTAGTTATCAAAATCAAAACCTTTTAGAAGTGTCAGAAAGTATACTAAGATAATTAATAGATTTGATTGTTATATATTCTTGGATAATCATAAAGAAAACACATTTTAGAAAGGAGAGGAAGTGTACTAAAATAATAAAGTAATTCACAGATATGATTCTTATAATCTATAAGATACATGTACATGTACATTTAATGATCCGTATCCTGTCATCTAGTTTTATCTTATCTTTTCAAGAAAGTCTTTCAATTGTGCACTGCCATTGGAGAAAAGTAATAATGAACCTTATCTAAATAACAAACACGTACATTCTGGGAACTTAAAGTGTGTTCTTTTGTTCATCAGATGCTCTACCACAGCACCCACTTAACCCTATTCGAATAATAGAATTTTCCACAAACTGAAGAGTGTAATAAAAGATGATATATTGAAGATCATCACTCGTTTGATATTTACTAATCTATAAGCTCAACCAAATCATTGGCGTGTCGAACTCTCCGAGCCTATAGCTGGATGTATCTGTACTCAATCCATGTAGTTCATAAAGCGGAGGCAGTCAAAAGTCCATAAATAATGTTGCCAGACCATTGTTTGGTGGAGGCTAACGGGAATCATATGCGTAACCCAGACACAGAACCCGAAACGAACCGCATAAATGGCAATAAATGCGCACTTAAGGGTTAGAGTGTACCGCACCCATGAGTATATAAAGTGATTCGGGTGTTCCGGGTGTTCCGGGTGGTACTCGCAAGCAGATTGCAGGGCCCAGCGGGTGGTCAGCGAAAAAAACACATTAGAAATACATAAATTCAAATGGCTGCTATTGTTGTTATTGTTGTTGTACTCGTAGTTTGTTCGCTGTTTGTGTAAAACATGCAATTTCGATTTGGCATATAATTTTTTAATACTCGCTCTCCCCCGGCTTTGGGCCACCCGCTGCCATTTCGGGTGACAAAAATGTCAAATGCGTAAATGTTAAGACAGCAGGAGCTGCCACAGTTCGGGCAGCCTGAGGGGTAGGCTAATGCTGACGCAAGCCGTGGCAGCTTCAACCTTCCGACTCGTTGCAGCCTCGTCTCCGTCTTTGCCTCCGTCTCTGTCTCCGACTCCGCTGGAGACTCTGCTGCGGAGGTGAGGGCGCCAGCTCTCAGACAGTAGCAGCTATTTTCTTGCCAAGCATTTTCATATTCATGAGGCTAAGCTCGACGCCTCCAATCTGCAACCTCCAACTCCACCTCTACTTCCACCTCCACTTCCACCTCCGCCTTCGCCTTCGCCTCCAACCTCCGCTCGGTTCGTTCTCATTATCTCAGCTTGATTTTCAACATTTTTATGCGTCAAAAATGCTGCGTTGTTCCTTCAAGAGAGGGGCAGGCGGGCACGGAGGCAGCCAGATAGATAGATGGTGGCACATTCTGCTGCACGTGTCTATTGAAATGAATGTCGTCAGGCATCCCGCAGTCCATCCAAGCCCCCCACCCCTTCAATCGCCCCCTACACCGCTTGGCAACAACAATTGGATGACTAATCTTTGACGTCGTTGTCGCCGTCGCCGTCATGACAAGAAAATGCCAGAAACATTTATAAATAGCAGGGTAGAGACCTTTAGGGTTATAACCAGAGAAATACCCTGGGAATATAATTGTATCATAGGACATTTTCTAAGTAATTCCATGTATACTCTCGAAATTTAAGGTTCCAGTACATTTCTAAAGATTTTCTCAGACAGACTTTGACGGAATCAGCTAAAATATACCCGGTATTTCCAGTTCAATTAAGATAAAAGGGATAGCTTGCTTACTTATTACCCTTAACAACTGTAAAATTTATTATAATTCCTAAAGGAATTATCTATTATAGCTTGGTTTTATTGTAGTAAAAAAGCAACAGCAAATTTAGAAGTTTTTATTATAAGCGAACGTAAATTTGATCCACTTATGTTGATGTTAAGCCCAAGTTTAGAGACTCCTTAAGTCCTTAAGGTCTTGTAAACTCTATGCCATAAAATGTATAGTCCATCATAGCCTCCAGGGCAACACTTACAGGGTAAGCACAATCATAAACTCAAACAGACTTAGGACGTATGCGAAGCGGTTGCCTTTCATAATGTCGATTGATTTTGCATTGATGCCACCGGTCAAACTGCAATTCAGGGAGAGGGGCGAGAGGGGCGAGAGGGGCGGGTGTCCTTTGAAAGGGGGTGGGGGGTCAGGCTTGGACTGTGCAACTGCACCTTCCACACCTTCACACCACCAAACGAAATTGCGTCGCAATATGAGGGCATACAAAGCCCTAAAGACACCCTTAAGCACCCTCAAGTATTTACATTTGAATTTCACACAAATAAACTCATCGCTCGATGGCACTCGGCGTCGTCCTGTGGAGTCCTGGCCTGGCCTGGCCGTCGCATCCCTTTTTGGCAGCAAAATTAATAATAACAATAAATTGAAAATGGCAGCCGCAGTGGCAGTGGCAATAGACTTGCAACCAGAGCTCAGAATCGAGCCCCTTACACGATTGTATATTTGTATCTATGCCTGACTGCTGACTGTCGATTGTTGTTGTTGTTGTTGTTGTTGTTGTTCTTGTTGGTTGTCGGTTGTTGGTTGTTCTGTGTTGTTGTTGTTGTTCGTTGTTCGCTGTTGCAGACCGAGTGTGTCAACATTTTTAGTGGCTGGTGGTTGACGGCTTGCAATTGCAGCTACACTCAAACTGAGGGGCGGCAAAGCCCTGGCATCGTTGTTTCTGTGCCACACTACCTTTAACCACCACCCCCCCGCCACCTAGACACCCCCCCTTCCCACTCACATCGCTCAGGCAGCATAGGTTCGCTCTGACGTTTGTCTATTTGACACTTTGTATTTCAGTTATGCTTTTCATATTGATTTTCGTGCTGGGGTCTCTCGGTGCTCGCTTCGTGTTTGTGTATTGAATTTCAAATGAATCGATTAGCTCGTTGCCTTCACTTATTGCTGTTGTTGTTGTGCGTGCTGTGTGTATTGTGTGTGTGTGTTTTTGTTGTGCCGTGCCGTGTCGTGTCGTTCTCTTTCCGCTTCCATTTCCATCTACGTTGTTCCATTCAGCTATTTTTGTTTGTTTTGCATTGCATTTAATTAACTTTTATGCGCTTTTTGTTTTGTGCCCACTTTTCAAGTATTTTAACTTACAGATACAATATCTTTAGACTCGCGCGTGCCCTAACGATTGTGTATCTCTATATTATTGTATGTGTATGCGTGTGTGTGTGTGCTTCTATGTAATGTGATAGCTGCCTGACTTTGATTCCAATCAATGTGACATCATTTAGACTCAAATAACCCATCTAACCGCCGTTGCCGCTGACATTTCACAACAGACGCCAGAGATGGAGAACAATCGATGTGACTATCGATAGTATCGATTGCTTTGACTTTTCTCCACAGTCGATGCTATTGAGTCGCTTAAGCTTAGTTGTATTAATGCCAACTCTTTGAATTAAAGCTCCACAACTGATTTTTGGCTATAATATACAGAAATATGTAAAGCCAGAATAATATCGATATCATTATCGATAGTATTGATATTTTAGAGTTCGTCAAGCATCAACATTTTGTGGAATCGATATATATTAAAAGTATTAATTAAGCTACCAAATTGCAGGACTTTTTGGAAGAAAAACTAATCTCAAATATTAATATATATATTAATATCGATAGTATCGATATTTTTAAGATTGGCGAATACCAATATGCTATACAGTCTTTATATTATATAAGGTAGTTAGCTTTGTGAATAAAACACAATCGTCAATCGTTACTTTAGTGAGTTATTCAATTGAGAACGTTGTCCATACTATCGATAGTTTCTTCCATCACTATCGATATCATAGAATGGCTGACTTTCCAGCTCTGTTGGCCGCGTAACTGAGCCGGCCAATCAGCACTTATTGGGCCGCCACGCCCACCCATTCAACAAATAACCGCACGCCCACTACAACAACAATTAATTACGTTTGACGACCCTTTTTTGCAATATCCGTTGTTAGTACCCCCTCAGCGGCTGTCCCCGCCAGTTGCTGGCTGATAACTCTATAAATCTGGTATTTGGCGCACTGACTTTCGACGCGCTTAATTTGTTTAGGCGCAAATCGCTTCAAAATCGCGCACAAATCGCTCGCGTCAAATGCCGCAAGGCAAGAACATTCGTCAACACTTTTCGGGCTGCGGATTTTCGGCAATTTTATTAGCATGTCCTGGGGGCAGGCACACACAAGCACACACACAGCCAAAGAGGCAAGCGAGACAGCGAGGAGAGTGGCAGCTAAGTCAGGACTCAAGGATACAGGCAGACAGGCGCACAGCAGCCGTGACGAGCGACAAGGATTGCCAGAAGGACTTCGGCCAACCCCACGGAACTGAGCACAGGAACTGAGTGGTTTGACATTTGTGCTGACGCGCGAACGTGTGCACAGGATGAGAGCGGTACAAGCGGGTCGTGCGGGGACAGCAGGACGAACAGGACGAGCTGGATGAGCTCGCTGAGTGGAGGCAGAGTGAACGATGCTTGGCAGCTTGTTGTTATCCTTGTTGTGTGTTCCGTGTGGCAGGGTTGAACTTGCGCCGATAATCTCGATAATGAAGTGACTTTGCCTGCATGGTCATGCATCCTTCATATCCTCACACACACACTCACACACACACACACACATATATATACACACTTAGATATCCTTGCTTACTTCGAACTCTGTATTTGTCTACGCTTTGATATCCGGTTCGCAGTTCGCAGCGCCTTTTTGTACCCGCCTTAAGTGGTGGGTTTTACTTTTTTATTTTCCATGTATTTTTGCTTTTGTCGTCGAGACTTTTGACCATTTGCACGGAAATTGAATTTAAATTGGAAGTTTTTAACCCCAGCGTGCGATAATCTTGCCCACAGCTCAGTACAGAGCGGCCTACCCGGTAAATTGTCGATAAATATGTATACATAAGACCGAAGCACAAAACCCAACAACATCGACAAAAAAAAAAGAAACCCCGAAACAACAAAGGCGGTTGCGTACATTTCAACAACAAAAGCGTCAAAAATGTTCTTTTCAGATTCTATTAGTAAACAAATTCGTGCCACTCAGGGCACCAGGAAGATCCACAGTCAAGCCGAGCTATGAGATGAACTGATGAACATAACCAACACTGCGGTTCCTTTCCTAACCAGTGTCCTTTACCAGCACTGATCGCACGGATAATGAAGTGATCCCCTAGAAAGATATCACTTGATGAGTGCCAAACAAGTTTACATAATAGACAAGGGTCTTGGGGTAAACCCTTTCTTATGTGTACCTCCTGATATTCAGGACGACCTTTAGGGGTTGTGTACAGTTAAGTCAATTTAGTGTGATTCCAACACCTCTTAAAGATCACAATTATATTTTAAGCACAATCATTACAAAGTATTATAAGCTTTTCAGGTTATAAGCTTAGTATCTCTGATATTCTCCCTCCTGATAATAGGGTAGATGGGTATCAGATCAAAGGACTATAAATAAGCACTGTTTAGCTTAAATATCAATTATATACTTAGTGAAATTTGCAAGATTTATGGATATTAATAAGTATTCAATTTCATTCTGATATTATATACAATTCCTACATATTTATCCTCCTATACATCTACGAGTGTTGTGAAACCCAGCCAATATCCATCACATTTGTATATTTTTTATTGGGTATTTATACGTATTATATCACAATATTCTTATCTTTTAAATATATTTAATCTTCAAATCATTTCTTGAATTCTAATAAACAATTTCCTCTTTTTCTCCTGTCTCCCTGCATTAAGCTCAAAACTTGAACTGTCATGCCTTTGACAAATACTTTACCCACTTACAAAAGGACGTTTCTTATACTATAATCCTAATTTCAGATTGTAGGGCACCTTTGCTAGTCGTTATAGCCTAGGACCAATTGCATATGTTCTCAGCCCCGTACGTGCGTTTCAAGTCTGTGCCTTCGGTTATTGCTTTTCATATATTTGCCTTCGGTTTTTATTTTTATTTCAATTTTTTTTCTTTTTCTTCTCCGTATTTTTGTGTCGGCTTTTGCGTTTTGCGTGTTTAACCCTTTGAGGTTACATTTGGCGTGTGTTTTGGGATTCCCCCCCTTAAGCTGCCCGCAACTCCTGCTACAGTGCTACGTGTTGTCTGCGAAAAGTGAGCAAAAATCAGGAAAAAAAGGTTCGCATTTTGCGTTTACGCAGAGAAACAGCCCCGACAAATAAAAAGGATTTCGTGGCAACAACAACAACAACAAGCGAAGCTGATGAAAAGTAAGAGCTCAAATAAAAATGCTCGCCCCATGAGCAAGTAAATACACATAAATATATATACATACGATGCGATAGGATACATATGTACACATAAATTTGTATATACTTAGATGTGGGCACAATATAGTCATCGTATGGTTGGCATATTTAATCACAAACGATGACGCAGAAAGTTCAAAGCCGCACAGAAGGAAGGAATTATACCCCAAGTGACAGCCCCAGTCCAGGGACCAGCTACCCTCACATGTAATATGTCCTTTTGGTATTGTCCTTGTTTCGGGGTTACTTAGGCAGTGTGGGTGCTCGAGCCTCACAAAGGTTCTCTGTTTAACCCTTGCAGCACGATTTGTGAGTCATTGTGTGTCTCTTCTTATTATTATTACTCGTATTATGATTATTGTTACGGGGTATCTTAAAGACTGAACTTTGAACTGCAGAAGGGTTGTGTATTGTATCCTCCCTGCCCCTGCCGCTGCTGCTTGCCGCTTGCAAATGAGACAGATAATGTATAGATCTTGCTGCAGTTGCTACCTGAACAGATGCAGAGATGTGTGTCGACCTTAGCCGGAAGTGGCTCAGGTAGTCGTACCGAGCGATCAGCTGAGCCACCCTGTCTGACAGCAGCGCAACAGGATGCACATTAGAACCACTAAATGTCCAATAAACAGGAGCAGCAGCAGCAACCACCAAAAGTGGCTGGGCATGTTTAACCACCACCGTAACAACCTCAGGGCCTGTCCAGGTGAGTTGGCTGCTCCTTGAACCACACAACAACATCATTATCAGAGCATTATCAACGGACAATTATCATGTGTAAAGTGATATGGTGACTCTCCGACATTCCGACTCCCAGACATTTCCTTCCAGTGTCTCTAGGCTTTCAATTGTGCGCACTCGAGTCCTTGACATTGTCGTCCTGCTACAACTGTGTGCCTCTATTCTATTGAAATTGGGAGTAAATTCTTTAGCTCCCTTCGCTGCTGTTGCTGCTGCTGGTTCGTTGTTGTTGTGTATCTTTGTATCTTGTATCTGGTATCTGGTATCGTGTCCTCTGGGCGTTGTGTTTGTGCACGCACTTTAGGCTGCGGTTTATTGGTTTGTAATAAGCTCTTTGAAGTGTTTAATTGAAGCTTTTGTTGTGCAATTAGGCGCCTAAAGTGAAGAACCTCTAAACCAACTTGAGGTGTTTTCTATTGGTAATTGCTCGCTCTAAGTGATGACGCTCACTCACGAGGCTGCAGAATGACTGAAAATGAATGAGAATTAAATGGGAATGGGAATGGGAATGGGAATGAGTGATGAGAATGAAGATGAGTGAGGATGAAGGCGGTCACAAGTGGCTGCTTTGAAGTTATTCACTTTGTTTGTTTTGATTCAGTGCCACAATTGCGGAGGGGAGGGGCACTTAGTCAGCATTATAGTTGTTTAAAAGGTCAAAATAATGTTGAGTATTTAATAAGTCAACAAAGGGGTAAAATAAACCAGGAGTGGCGATAAGTCGCTTGCCAGGAAGTTATTGTATAAAATGTAGGATGAAATTCAAACTGTAGGATGAAATTCGAATAATGCTTCCTTTCAGTTCGGATTGCTGCCTGGTTAGTTTTGTGTATAAGTAAATATATAGGAATATATTGATATTGATTAAAAGTTAATCAAACTTGAACCATCCTATTTTGTGATGTGGTTAAAGATGGGCTGAGGGGAGAATAAAACTTGACTGAATTCGTTGACGTATATTTTAATAAAAGTGTGACCGATCATGTTATTCATGTGAAAGTCTAATTGATTGACAGATGAAAAACTAAACTGAAACAGAATCAGTCAATGAAGTTTGAAAAACTAACTGAAAACCTTGTGATCAGTAAGAGATCATGAAAATAAAAGCAACAAAGGTTTTATTGGTTATTAACCAATACAATAAAAGAAACTCAGATAATGCTTAAGTACTTATCAGAAAGAGATAGTAAAAGCAAATTCTTTATTAGATATTTCAACTATATTATGACTGGAATGAACAATAAGTTAAACGGGATTTAGCGAGGATCAAAAAGTAATTAACTGATAAGTAAATACCAGGAACAGTTACTAATCAGTGATATTTGAATGGTATTGCTAGGGAAAATAGCTTAACTATGAATACTGAGCGCTTGCTGAACATTTATAGCTGAAATAGAATGTTCGGTGACATTGTAGGAACTCGAAAACAGATTCACCACATGTTAATCATAAAGAAATCATTCAGTAAAGTTGCTATAGTCGGAGCTGCATTCACAAATATTTGCGACTGGTTGTAATTTTCGGTTCGAAACAGAACTCAAATGGAATTCCGCTTTGGTGAATTGGTTGCACAGAGTGTTGAATGTATCTGTATCTGGGTAAAGATTCGTTCAGTTCTTTGTTCTGGAAGATCATTTCCCATTCTATTTTGTTGCTGTTGTTGTTGTTGTTGTTGTTGTTGTTGTGTTATATGCTGCTTTGCCTACTTGGCTGCATTGTCCTATTTCTGTCCGTTGCAACTGCAGACGAGGCAGCAGAAGCAAAGAGCGAGAGAGGGCAAAAGAAACTGATTTTGTTATGCGCTGCTTACTTGATGCACAGAGATACAAATGTATCTCAGCATTTACCCACTGCAAGCTGAGTGCTGATGTGCAAGCGTCTCAACTAAATGTCTGACTGTCTGACTGTCTGTATGTCTCTGTGTGTGTCTGTGTGTGTGTATTATTATTTATCATAGCCGCATTTTTATTTTTGTGTATCTATGGAATGCAGCAGGCAGGCAAAGGCAATCGCACTGCAACTGCTGCGACTGCTGGCATTCGAGTATCTTCTGGTGCTGCTGCTTGACGGTCGCTTTGCTGTTTTCGTGTTTTGGTTACAGATACAGCTACAGCTACAGCTACAGCTACAGATACACGTACTCTGAGATACACTCAATGCAAGTCCATTGGCCGAGTGGCGCGGCTCAACATGCAAACGCAAAACGCAAAACGCCAAACGGCATTATCATTTGTTGCCGATAATGATCATCCGATCAGCCGTGATCATAATCATGTTCCTGTTCATGATCGTCTTCAACTGTGGCATCTGCGTACTTGTAGATTTCGCTCTGTTTGTTGTTTGTTGCTTGCTGCTTGCTGCTTGTTGTTGTTGTACTTGATTGTGGCATAATTTCTCGCTCTGCTCCGCCTTCAATCTGCGCTCCTTTCCCCGCCTCCCTCGGCGATCCAGCGGGGCAGCGCATAAATTTTTTATTTGTTTGGTATTCATCTTATTTCGTTTAATGTATTTTTATTTTCAGCTTTTGTACATATCTTTTTCCCCACTGCTGCTGCTTCTTCTTTATTTTCTGTTGTTTTTTTTCTTTATATTTATTTTTTTCAGCTTGTTTGGTGTTTTTAAGGTAATTTTTTGTTGTTGTTGCTGTTGTTGCGCATAAGTATTTTGTGTGTGTTAATTTTGTAGTTGTTGTTGTTGTTGTTGTTGTTGCTGTGGTTGACGGGTTTGCTCAGTTCAGTTCAGTCATTCAACTATATAAAGCATTGTCGCTCGTTTGTTGCCTGTATTTTCGTTTATTATTCGTTTGGTTTCGTTTCGATTTCATTTATGTATGTACATCGCATTGTTGTTGTTGTTGGTGTTGTTGTTGTAGCAATTGTTGTAGTTGTTGCTCTTTTGGAGTGTGTGGGCATGTGGCATCCACTTTGTTGTAATTGCGTCTTCGTTGTCGTCATCGGGGGGCGACTGCATGAATAATTATTAAGTTATACATGTCGACAGGGGAGCAGGAGCGGAAGCGGGGGGCTAGGCGGGGTTGAGCGGGTGCGGGAGCGGAAGCGGGAGCGGGGATACTGCAGCTTGAGCAGAGGAAGTGATCCCCTTGACTCTGGCATTAAAACTCATTGCGTCGCTTCGGCTCAATTGTCGCTGATTCATTTTCCTCGAGTTTACTTTTTCCATCTACTTCCATCTTGTTTTCATTTATTTTTAGCATTTTTATGAATTAAATTATTTGTAGTTGCTGTTGACAAGGATTTATATGAGTTCTTTTAAAGATCTAAAAACTTATTTAAGTACGTGCAAACATTTTATTTAGTTATCACTTCTGCAAATCTAGAAAATTTAATTTATTTAATATCTTTTCAACTTTATTAATTACCAATTATTCGAACTACCCTCTAAGGAACTTCTTTATGACAAATTTTGGTAAATTCTCTCCCCAATCCCAAACAATTTGTTTTATTTACATAAATCAATTTTAAATGACAAATCCTATAACCGGAATCGATTAACATTATAATTTCCTGATAAGAAATTTAAAAAAAAATTGGTTAATTTTATGTTTTTGGGGGTAAGTTACCAAAGAGACCTCCCCTGTAGGAGAATCTTCTAACAATTCTTTGGCTAACATCTACCAGCTCTGTAAATATGTAGAGCCTGGATTATTAAACTCTAAACGTGGTTGGGTAAGATCGCAAGGTGGCGATCATAAGAACCACATAAATGAAAATAAAATATTTAAATAAGTAGATAAACAAATAAATAAATAAATAAAAAATAAATAAAATAATAATAAATTTGACATCAAAAAGAGGTGAAAAAGAACTTGGACTAAGCAAGGATTCGAGAAGGCAGATCCTAGGGATGAAAAAATATATAATATCGTGATTTGAAATTTTTCTATTTTTTTATATGGTAGGGGTATGTACATATGGTAAAAAATAAAAAATTTAATCGAAACAAGATATTTTGAGAAATAAATTAAAATATAATCAAACCTCTTTAGGGAGAAATAATGCCAAAAATGATATTCCGCATGGGAATCGGTTTAGTTTTGGCAAAAAATGTGTGGTGTATACCCTCAGTTTATAAAGTGTCAATATTTTTTACCTTTGATTATACCGGACTGGGAACAGAGTATTCTGCTGTCGGATACGTCCGACTGCAACGTTCCTTCTTGTTTTATTATCACATTGATATGGATTTTCAGATGTAAATATAATAATATTATATTACTTATAATAAATAAGTAAATCGCTTTTGTTATGATGAAAAAGTGAGGTTATGAGATCATTTATTTGAATCAAGAATTGGTATTTAATTACTGTAGTAAGTAATTGTAATTCTTTTTGGTTTCAAGCGTGTAATTACCATGGATAATGAACTAATGAGAGTTGCTTAAGAAGTGAGAGGAGAAGAAAATCAAGCACCTGCTGTACTCCAATTTTCAATCCCTTAATCCTTCTGGCTTAATAGATTAATGCTAAATGATGCCCCACAATGGAGTACACCTTCCAATTCCAATCCCATTCCCAATTCCGATTCATTGCCATATCAATTTACCACAACAAGGAAAGAATCCGTTTAAAAAGAAACCAACAACAACAACAACAACAACGGGGCAAATCTTTCCAGGCACAAAAACAACAATTCATTCATACCAAAAAGCCAGCATGCTTGAACTGAGCCAGAGAGTGAAAGAGAGAGGGCGAGCAGGAAAGAGAGAGAACGGCAGCGGGAGCGGGAACGGGAGCGGGAGCGAGCATTCCGTTTGCTGCTTCGCATTGAAATTCTCTTCTTCAGCTGCATTTATTTTGGCTTCTTTTGCAGTTCGTTGTTGTTGTTGTTGTTGCTGTTGTTGCTGTGTGTTGTGAGTTGTTGTTGTGATATTTATGTTTTCATCAAAAGGCAGCCAACAATCAAAATGCGCTGCACTTCGCTGCAACACAAACACACACACACACAAATACAGATACAAGGCGCACAGGTACATAAGGCATATGTATGTACATGCGTGTGTGTGTATGTGTGTGTGTATGTTGTACATACAAACAACAGAAGGCAACGCTTTAACCTCATATTTATCCAACAGATACTTATAGCGCGCAAAAAAAAAAACGTTGACGACGACGACAAATACAAAGCATGAAAAAAAAGCAACAGCAAGAAATGAAGGCGCCCCTCCCCCTCTGCCGCCCGCTCATTGTGTATGGCAACCCACAAAAATAAAAAATAAAGAGGAAAAATCGTACAAAATGTTGTTGCTGCTAAGCATTTCTTCAGAGGCCAAAAAGAAAGAAAAGAAAAGAAAAGAAAGAAAAGCAAAACAAATTTCAATAAAATATTATTACGCTTACGTTTATCGAACAGCGCAGCGCAGCGTGTATCTTACAGATACTCTCGCACAGGCCAAGTGTTCATTCGATAGTCGCCAAGCGTTATAAATAAACCATATCCATCAATTGCTTAACTCAAAACAGCGCTAAAAGATACAAAGATACGAGAGTCTATCGATGTGTATGTGTATAAGTGTGTGCACACACAGATACAACGGCACCCAAATAAAAACAACATGAGAACAACAAAAAAGAACGCCAAGAAATACGTCGACGCTGACGTCGCCTTCACTGATAAAATGTATAAAAACAACAACAACAACAGCAGCAACAAAAAGTACTAAATAAAGCATACAAAAGAAAGAAAAAAATCTCAAAGTATCTGCCGACGCAAAGACGACAGCGCTGCCGCTGTAACTGAAACTGAGCGAGCGCACATCGCCTCGCGTCGCTGCCGCTCGTTGATTTTCTTCATTCGCTGCCTTTTTTCTGTTATGCTGCACACACACACACACACACATATATGTACATTAAGAGTGAGTGAATCGTAGCTGCTGCTTCTTTCACTTTGTACTATGGGCAGGCAGCCAAAGCACTCAGCATAATTTTTTTGCACGCTCTTTTCTCCAACGACGTCGCTTGCTGATTATTTTGCCAAACATCTGCGGGGCAGCAGCGACGCCAGCAGTGCTGCTGCTGCGCGGCTTGCACGTGGAAAGGTGTCTGCCTCAAACCTACAAACAGACAGCAACAGCAACAACAAGAACAGCAAGCATCGTCAAGCAAAGTTCATCGTTTACTGCTGCTGCCGCTGCCGTTCCGTTGCCGTTGCCGTTGCCGTTGCCTCTCTCAGCGCTTCTCACGCATTTTACGGCCCAACACCACCCCACCAGCAATAAAAACAACAGTTACACAGCAGCAAGATGCGCTCTCTCACTCTCGCGCGCTCTTTCTCTCTCTCGCGGTGCTGAGGCAGAAATGCGCAACATATTTGTGACTGACCGACACGACAAAGAGAGTGTCAGGCGGACTGACTGACTGCCTCACCGGCGCTGCCACCCACCACCCTGCGCCTGCTGTTGCTGCCTCTGCCAGCGTTGTCTGCTTTTTCATTTTACTTTGCCATTTTTTTCACTACTATTTTCACGCTGCTGCTGCTGCGACTACCAACTGCAGTTGCTGTTGTAGTTGTTGTTGTTGCGCTCTTGCTACATAATTGATTTTAGTGCTGCGCTCTCTCATTGCTGCTGCTGCAGTCGTTTATTGTTGTTGCTGCTGCTGCTGCCGCTGGCAGTTACTTTTAGTGTAATCTCAACAGTTGATGCTGCTGCTGTTATAGTTGTTGTTGCTGTTATTGCTTGGCCTGCGAGTGTTCTTCCAGCAGCAGCAGCAACTTCTCTTCTTACACCCCCTCCACCTTCTTCTTTACTAACCATTGCCTCCTCCTTCTCCTCCTGCTTTAGAGCTTTCGTCGCTTGTTGGTGGCTCTGGATTTGGTTTTGTGAAAACCAGATTTTTGTCGTTTTATGCATTAAATTGTTTTTACAGCCGCGTTTTATATACAGGGTGTTGCCGGCGAAACTTATCGGCGTTGTAACTATCTTGCGATCAATCTAGATTGAATCTAGATTGAGTTAAATAAACTTCATCCGCTGAATCTTCCGCTCTAATTTCAATCGATTTTTAATTTATATAAGATGTTTGTTTTTAAATAGTCTCAACAAAAGTTGAGCTAGTTGTTTTCAGAAACACCTGTTGTGCATAGCTTTGTGAGCTTTTTTCGCCAATTCGATGAGACAGAGACACCCTGTATCCGAAGCAGACACCCTGTACTAAACTAAAGCGTACAGACAATTGTTACAGCTCTGGTATGTGGCGTGTGTTCTCGAATGGAACACCCTGTACGCGCCTGCTCGACTCGCAGTCACACTGTGACAGGAAGGTACAACAGGAACACACAACGCACATAAGCAGCCCATGACACATACACAAAGGCAGAGGGGCGAACGAATAGGCCAACAAGCAGCAGCAGCAGCAGCAACAACAACAACAACAGCAAGCAACGCATTTACACAGATACGGATACAGATACTCGAACCTCCCTCGCCCGCACACGTGCATAAAACCGACGAAGGCCTACAACGCAATACACTTCCTTTTACACACACATACACACGCACACTCACACAAAGGCACGGCAAAGCCAAAGCCATAAGCATAACCCAATGAAGCTGCCATCAGCGCACAACTGTCGACGTTTATTGTTGTTGTTGTCGCGCTACTCTTGTTGTTGTTGCTGCTGCTGCTGCTGCTACCTCTGCCTGGCACTCCAGAAGACTTCCTGCGGCAGGACGGCTGCGTTTCCTACTCGCATTGAAATTATGACAAGGACTGCCAAAAATCGACGTCGAAAGAAAGTAAAGCAAAAATCCAAAACCTAAAAAAAAAACAGCATGTTAAATAAAATAAAACATAATTTTATGCCAAAGCAACAAACACATTAACACTGCCAGCCAGCAGCAGCAGCGACAGCGGCTGCGACAGCGACGCCGTCGTCGACGTCATCAATAAATCGCACGACCAACCAAGCGAACGACCCACCAACCAGCCACCCACCCACCGCACAAAAGCTTACAAGCCACTCTCTCTCGCTCCCTCTCCCTCTTACTCTTACATTTACTCTCTGTCGCTCGCTCTCTCACTCTCTCTCTCTTTCTCTCTCTGTGGCCACCGCCAACAGCGCCGCTGCGCTCGTTTGTGTTTTGAAAATTTAATCTCGATATGGCAACAAATATGCTACAATTTCATTGAGATGAACACCCGATACGGATACGCCGCTGTCGCTGCCGCTGCCAAAGCCGAAGCCGTAGACGAGATCTGAGCCGAAGCCGAAGTTGAAGCCGAGCCAGTAGCGGAGGCATCGGCTGTTTGGGTATGCATTTAATTCGCAGTGAATTTCTCACGCTGTGCAGCTGCTGTTGCTCTCTGTGTATGTATATGTGTGTGTGTGTGTGCTTGTATCTATGTGTGTGCGAGAAGTGTAGTAAATACACTACTACATTTTTCTGTGCTAATTGAGTGATAAATTGGGAGTGGATTTTGGGCATGACTCGACTTTGCCGAGAGCATGAACTGAGCGTGAGCGCGTGAAATGAGAGAGTGTGTGTGCGTGTGTGGAGTGTTGTGTGTTCGGCAATTGATATGCTCAGATTAAATTGTTAAATGTTTTTTATTCGGGTAATTAAAGTATTTCAATTTTGCGGCCACTCGACAAAAGCGAGTGTGTGTGTATGTGTGTGTGTGAGCATATGGATTGTTTATATACTTGTATTTATTTATTTATGCAGCGCATGTTTGGTTAATTTATTAAATTACGCTCAATACTATTGTTAATTTCGCTGATCGCTTTTAAATCAAATTAAAAGCTCTAAGCTGTCAAGTATAATGTCAACGTTTAAGATACAATTAATTTGCATTTTAATAATGCACAGCAGACACTCGATTTGCATATGTAAGCCGAGGCATATCGAAGCTCGCCAAATTGCGCCCCTAGCAGCCGTAAATCATTCAAATATCAACCACAAATCACAACAATTAAGACAAATGTGCTGAAAAATCTACTTAACGCTACCCAGCACACACAGATACACGCACACACTCAAGGCACTCACTCTCATGCATGTTGTTTGTAGTGTAGGCCCATTAAACGCTTTCAAAACAAACCCAATAAATGTCAGCAAAAAGGTAGTAGATTCTACTACGCTTTACGCTTTTGACGCTAAACGTAGCAATAAACGCACGCAAAGAAGTCAAACAAATTGACATACGTATAATTATTATTTTACTTAAGTGCTCGCGCGTCGTCGCCCCTTAACAGTCAAATGAATACCAAACACAGCGACCTGAAATAAATCAAGCGCGCGAGCGAGCGAGTGAGCGAGCGAACGAGTGAGAGAGGAGCAACAAAGAGAGCCGTCAACTGTACCACGCGCGAATGCTCGCAAACATGTCGCAGACGACGCTCTCTCCTCGCGTGTGTATGTGTGTGTGGGTGCGAAGGTAGCGCCGCCATCGCAGCAGCAACAGCAGCAGCAGCAGTGGCTGGCAGCAGCGGCCATCGCAGTCGACTGTTTCCCGTTCAGTCAGTTTCGAGTCGTGCCACGGTCAGCGTTGCCAGCCAGCTTCAGTTCCTTTCTGGCTGCCGTCGAATGTTGTCGTCGTTCGGTTGAAACACGCGCCCGACCAGCAATCAACAAAAAGAGCAGCATTAAACCGCGGCATACGCAAAACGTTAACACTACTACAAAGAGATCACGTCAATATCGTTGGAATTTTTGAAAATTCTCATAAGTTTTTTTCAAAAAACCAGTGACAACAAGAAATTAATATTGAATTAACAATTCAACTGTGTAGTATTTGAACGTGTATTAATATTCAAATTTAAACAACAACAAAATATATTTAAAATAAATATAAAACCCAAACATATTACAGTTAGAGTGAAGTGACATAAACACATTAAGAACAAGAAAAGTTGATTCTCAAGTGAGCAAAAAGCAAAACAAACAAATAAACAAACAACAAAGCACATTTTTTGGATTAAGTGCTCACAAAAGTTCCTGTTGCAACGCAGCAAACAACAACAACAACAACAACAAACTACAGCAGCAACAACAACAACTTGGATTACTACAACAACAGTATTATTAAACAAACAAACAAACAAACAACTAGCACAACTGGAAAACCATTAAAAAATTTGTAAAAGTTAGCAAGAAATTTTTACAAAAAGTGCACGAAAAATTATTAAGAAATTTTGCTAGCAACCAAAAAACAACAGTAACAACAACAACAACTTGTGCAAAATCATAAACAAAACAAGACGCAAGAAATGTGAAAGCGTAACAAACAACAACAACAACAAACAAGTTGAAACAAATAAAACAAACAAGAAAAGTGAAAGAAAAAGTGCAAAAAGAGTTGAAAATAATGTTGCTGAACCTTTGAATATATATATATATATATATATATAGATTTATATATATATTAAGGCAAACACTTATAAACAAAGAAAATACACTAACAACAAGAACAACACACAGTGAAGAGTGTGTTTAGATGCCCATGTATTTGTTGATGCCATGCAATTGATTGTTGACAAAATTCCCATGTATTCCAAACAAACAACGAAGCGCAATTCCAAAAAGTAAGTTCCAAACCCCACCACACACCCCGCTAAAGGAAGCCAACAGCAAGAAGGGCGAGAGGAACATTTAAAGCATAAATTTCAATTCAAAACGGCAACAAAAGTTGCCCAGAACAACAAGAAACAAGTGAAAAGTGACTGCAAACAAACAGAACACAGTTAACAGGCAGAGACAGAGAGAGTGAGTGAGAGAGAGAGAGAGAGAGAACAACAACAAACAGCTTTACTGATAAGGCGGAACAGCAACAACAACAACAGCAACTTCTCCTCCTCATCTTCTTCTTCTTCTTCTTCTTCCTACACTTCACGCACCTGTCTCCAAAAGCAACAGCAACAACAATTCGCACAATAAAGCAAAACTTAGGTAAAATATCTAAAAATAAATTCCATTTAAACCAACAAAAAACAAAACAAAAAAAAATAATAATAAAAACTGAGCAAAGACAAAAATAAATAAAAAAGAAAACAGAAATGAGAAAACAGAAAAAATGCCATTCGAATTTTCCACTTTACTTTTAATTGTCAATAAAAATTGCTAAAAATAATTTAAATAACGTAGTGCATAATAATAATAATAATAAATATTAAATTATTGCTCAAAATTCTTAATGGCAATTTTGTATATTTCATTATATAGAAATTCTTTTAATTGTTGTGCTTTGAAAGGAATGTGCTTTTGTTTTTAGATATTTTATGTAAATTTTTGTAAATTATGCTTTGTTCGTTGTAGACATATCAGATTAGTTATAAGCCCTACAAATGATCAACAAATTCCAAATCAATATATCTGAAATTCCAGTATCCATTAAAAAGTGTTCTATAAATTTATCTGAAATGATTTTAGTACATTTGAAACATGTGAAAAGTTGAGCTGTTAACATTATCAGAATATTTAGTTTATCGCTTTCATCTCCAGAAAAGTTTCACAAAAACTTTAGCATAGTTCTTAAGTATTCCATCTTATCTTCATTATGCCTTAAATATGAGAATTTGAGCGATAAACTTGGATATTAATTAAGAATGTGCAGTTTATATTTAAATTTATATCTCTAGAAAAGTTTTATCAAAACTTGGCAATTTGAGCTATAAACTTAGTTCTTAATTAATGTTTGAAACTATTCAGCTTTAGCATCGTTTTTAAGTACTTCATTCATTTCCATGATTCCACTTAGCCTAGAAACCAAAAAAATCCCCTAAAATATCAAAATTAGTCATAAATTCAATATTTGTTTATTAGTTTAGTAAGCTAAATTCACAAAAGTATTCCCTACAATATATGATTATATATCTCAAATATGTGCAATTCTTAGATAAGAAATTGTTATTTATTATCCAACTCTTAAAAGCTTACTCCAAACATAAGTATATTCCTTAATTGTTTAATACGAATGCCCAACTTAACCTCACATCTCTTGAAAACTCTCCTCAAGACTTAAAAGTAACTCTTGAATAACAGTTTCTAGTAACTCTTGAATAAGAGCTTCTAAACATAACAGTTTTCCTTAATCCAACTTAACCTAAAAACAAAACAAACCCCCGAAAACATCTCAAAAATTCTCCCTCACTTCTTCAAAATCAGCTGTGACAGCTGTTAGGCATCTCTCCTACCCCCTCTAGCTGCAAGTTCAGTTCATGCTCTCAGCATAAAATGCGCCTCTCACCTCCGTTACGTCTCTCGCTCTCAGACTTACGCACAGCTGACCCATAATTGACTCACACACACACACACACATACACAACTGACTGCTCACCTCAGTTTGCACGTACGCCAGCCCAGAAGGCAACAACAACAACAACATCGCCGCTCTCCGTCAGCCTTTGAAAACATTTGAGTGCACAATTTGTTGCGACTTTAGCCGCAGCTTCGACCTACTGCTGTTGCTTTGTTGTAGCTGTAACTGTAGCTGTTGTTGTTGTTTCTGTTCTTGGAGTTTTCCATTGAACTATTTTCGTAGAACGAAGGCACAGAACGATGCTATGAAAGAAATTTTCCCAAGACAACAGAACAACGACGACGATCCGCTTGTTTGCCCCTCGCTACCCGCCGCTGCCTGCCTTTACATCGATAGCAACAACTACAACTACAACTACAACAACAAAGCGTTCCGTCAGTTCGACAATGTTTTCGCCCAATTTCTGAGCCGCTGTTGTAAAAATTGGGGGGGAGCGCAACGTAAAAATAGAGGCCCTCCGAAAAAAGGTCACTCCACGACCACCGAAACCGAACGAAGCATTACAAACTCGTCTCATCTGGGTACTGTCTCCGTCTCCGTCTCCGTCTTTGTCTCCTTCTCCTTCTCCTTCTCCTTATCCGGCTCTGTTTCTGTTTCTTTCGCCTACCTACGCCTTTCTTTGCGTCTCCGTTTGCCGTTTTTCTCACATGCCACGCATATTTTTCCCCCGACAACAATGAAACCGAACACTATACACATTTTTTCGGTTCGCTTGTAATTCATCATCGCTGCGATGAAGCAAAAAGGTTCAAATCTTACAGTTAAAGTGCAAGAAAATGCCGGCACAGGTATAAGTCTTAACCCATTGGTGGCCACAGGTAGCCAAAAGTGGCCAGCTCAGCTGCAAATACACAAAGATGGCAGAAAATGCTAGAACTCTAAAAAGAAGTAACACAGCGAATTAACTGGAATGCAGTTGAAGCAACGAGTACTTTATGAATGTAGACTCTACATTGTAGAGTATTCCAAATTTCGTTGGAAAATGCAGGAACCCTGATCTACCAGCTTATCTGAATAATACAAATTAAGCGAACAACTTTTCCAAGCACTTGAAAACAACTGAAATCTGACAGAATCTTGCAACAATTAACACCCTGTTAATACCGCACACACCCCCTGATAAAAAACACAACAAAATATAAGCAAATATAGAAAACTATGCGACACATCAATCAACCACCAAGGCAACCAAATCACAACCCATCACAAAACCAACAAGCAACCACCCGAAGAACCCAAAGGACGACAAAGTAGCCGTTGTTTATACCTCCATGCCTTGCCTTGGGCGACTTCCTGTTTCTCTGGATGCCTTTGGCAATTTTCACACGGGAAATAAAAATGCGATACAATGAGTAAATGGCAGAAAAACAAAACCTAAACGCGGAAAACCATTTGCAAATCGCAACAACAAAAAAACAACATATATAAACAACGTCAAACAACCCCCCTGGGACAGACGGTTGCTTCGAGTGCACCCAGAGAGGGAGAGAGAGCGGGAAAAAGATCAAGAGAGAGAGAAAGAGCAGAGCGCCTCTCTCTCTCTCATTAACCCCAAAGAAACAAACATTCGCTGCGTTTATTACTTTATCGAGTCCACATGTACTTCCAAAAGTGCCTCTAATAAGTGCGGCCCAATATTAATAAACCCATCAGCGTACGGGGGCTGATCCGAGCAACCCTCAATATTGAGGGCCTTGACAATACAGTTACACGTGTAAAATAAACCACCCCTTTGGGCCCAGGCATTAACCCCCGACTGAAGGTCAACATTGGTCGTCTCGCATATCTAATTGCAATTTCGATTTGATTAGGCATTAATGGGTTAAGAGCCGACTTTTGACTTGCGATCTATCTATTCGAGTTGTGCTTGCGCCGAGATGTGCACTTTGTTGCCTTTGTTATCGTGTTTACCTATACATAGAGTTGTCCTCAAAACACCTTGAAGAAGTCACATGATAAAACCCAAAACAGAAAAAAGAAATACTTATAAAAACAAGCACAACAACGAAAACAAAATACATTTAACGACCCAATTAAAAGCAGCGAGCATTGATATCAACCCGGCCGAAGCAGCCAACCGAACAACCCAACAACCATACAACCGTACAGCCGTACAACCGTACAACTGAACAACCAACACATTCGCATAGATATAGTAAAATATATGCTTAAAACGGAAAACAGAAACAGAAACCAAACTTCCAACTTGTCAGCCATAGATAGATAGCACTCCCAGTTCCAGTTCCAGTTCTAGTCTAAGCGACCGTATCGGTACCACAAAAAATCAAAAAATCAAAGGTAACCAATTCGTTATCAGTGAACGCCAACAACAATGAATAGCAACAAATTATAGAACAAAGTGCTGTTATTTCCAACTGACAGACACACAGATCGTAGCGTACGCCTATATACGATCGAATCCATTTTAAAATGGTGCTCGCACTCCCATTTGTTGGCCGACATACATATTTTTCGCTCAGGTATGCAGAATTTTCAGTTATCGCAGCGCGATAAGCGCTACCTTTCAGGTAGTAGCACGGCACCCTCCCCTACCAATATCTGACGAATTCTTCAATATGGTTTGGCGAATGGCGAATGGCTGGTGGAGATTGTCAACGTTTTTGTGAATGGAACTCGGGCGTGGAATGGCATTATATACATCGAGTATTTATTATGGCGATTACATTATGAAATGAGTACAAATCGTAATGAACGTTAATTTAGATTTACGGCCAGAAATGAATGAAAAGTGCTGAGCACTGCTTAAATGTTAATTGATTTTCGAACAATTGTTATGAAATACATTGATAAAAACAGGTTCGTTTAAGAAAAGAACGGAAATGCTTGATAGATGAAAAATGATGAATCGGTTATTGAATTAACAGGAATTAATTAAGGATATTTAATTCTGAACTAAAACAGCTAATATTCTTCTTCATTTTGAGGAAATAGTGGAAATACTTGACATAGTTTCATCTTAAAAGATGAAACAGCAATCGAATTAACCTAAGAAGTTCAAGACCAAAGCTCTTCTGCCTTTCTTTGATGAAAAAACTGAAATGCTTGAGAGGTGAAAAATGTTAAATCAGTTATTGGATTAACACGCGATATTTCTGAACTAAGACAGCTAAAATTCTTGTTCTTTTTAAGGAAATATTGGAAATGCCTGACATAGTTTAATCTGAAAAGCTGAAACAGTAATCGAGTTAACCTAAGAAGCTCAAGCCTCCTCTTAGCAGCTCAAATATATGACTGTGCCTTTCTTTGATGAAAAACTGAAATGCTTGCAATAGTTTAAACTGTAAAAGTAATAAAGAGTAATCAGTTATCGAATTAAATGAAGATATATTGCTTAAATTAACCATCTATGTGATTCCATAACTTACCAATTCAATATTAGACTATCTATGCGGCTCTCTCTGCGCATCTCAAGGTGTCTTTTGGAGCTTATCAGTTGCCAGCTGTCGGACAAACATTTCCTCATGCTTCATTCCAACAAGTTGTCGCTGCTGCTTTAACTATTTTGTGGTTATGCTGAACCATTTGGAGTCTTGAATTTATGGCACAGTTTTCGAGGTGCTTTTAAACAATTTCTTAAACAATTTTTGGGCTTGTTTTGTATTTTTGTTTGCTGTGTATCAGTCTGTTGTTGTTGTTTCTGTTGCTGTTGCTTAGCTGTACTTCAGTAGACATTTTTGTTGCTTGAAACTGGTTTTCAAGTACGACGCAAGCAGCGTCGCCGGCGTCAGCTTTAACGTCAACGTCAACGTCAACGTCATCATCGACGTCGATTTATGCGTTGAGTTTTTGGTCGTTTTATTTGCGCTGTTGCAATTTGCGCTTTGTTTTATTTTAAAATGTGATTTATGTATATTGTTTATGTGCTTTTGTTGCTGTTTGTGTGCAAAATACTTGAGCAAAATTATTGCAGCTTCTTTTTTCTTTTTGTTGTTGCTGTTGCTGCTGCTGCTGCTGCTGCTGACAGTCAGCCTTCGATTTATTTTTAATGTTTATGTGTCTCTAATTGTTTATGATTTTTTTCGCTGGCTTTTGTTCCAACTGAGACTCGCCTGCTTCTCTAGCTTTTTGGCCATTTCGATGGACGATTGTATTTAATTGGCGATTAGATAAAAAGTCAGCGCTGATGTCGGTGACGAATTATCCAATTCGTTTAGAATATTTCATAAGCAGCAAGTTGCTACACCTGCAACAACAGCAACAACAACTCCGAGCTGGCATAAATTTTGTTTTAGCAAAGCTGACAGATAAGATAGCCAGCGAACAACTACGAACAAAATCTGAAAACAACAAAAATATACAAATAAATAGAGAAAGAAAACAAGCCACGAAGGTGCGCAAAACTGTCGCTGATTGATAGTTGCGGGCCCAAGGAGGGGGAGGTTCAGAGTCAACCTGGAACTGGAACTGCTGCACAGCCATCGCCAGCCATCGCTGTTGATTAGCGCGTGTTACAAGTCAGCGAGGCCTTTATCGCTGCACGAGCAGACAGCGACAGCCCTCAAACCATTTGGGGTTACAGCACAAGGACAGCAACCGGCAACAACAGCAACAACAACAACAACAACAACAACAACAGCAACCTGCAAAGAACAACAAGAACAACAGCGAAATGCAATTGCAAATGTTGCGAAATGCATTTTTTGTTTTATTTGTGCGTCGAGCACTGTAATATGCCACAGTAGTAACTGCCTGTGACGAACTGGGCTAAGTAGGCTGAAAGTAGCACCTTAAAACCTGTTCACACACATCTCATATTTACAAGCCATATTGCAATACTTCTCAGCGGCAGAAACTGCGACGTCAGCATTGATAAGCGAAATTTTACTTTCCTGTTGGACTTTCATGTGTTCTTTGGCCAGTGTTGTGCAATGTCAGTGCTTTTCAGCTTTACAGTGTTGTTAAGGCAACCTGTTTTGTCGCTGCTAACACTGAAAACAAGCATTCGTTAATAGATTGAAGACAAAGTAATATTTTCATGTAATATTTTGACAATCGATATTCAGAAATATTGCACATAAATATTAGATAGTGTGAACAGGCTTTAATGTTGGGAAAAAGTGAAATGGCAGTCGACATGCTTATAAGAGCAACTAACAGCTTGATTTTATAAAATATTATAAACATTCTAGAAAAAATATATTTTAGACAGTACAATTCTCTACAATTCTTCTAAGTATTGTTAGGGCCCTTAAAATAAATCAAATAAAACTCAAAATAAAATTATATAAAAATTCGAAATAATAAAATAAATATGAAATTCTAAATATTAAAATAGGAAATACTTGCAAAGTTTAAACAAAAAAATTAAAATGTACTCCCAGAAGTATGCAACACTTGTTAAATTTCACCAACTAAATATTTGCTTAAATATATAAATACAGGCAGGTATATATTTTAAACAAAAAAAACACATTTAAAGTGTTGTATAAAAAACAGGCTCAGTTTCAAGTTGATTGTAAGCAAAATGTTTGTTAATTGTGCTCTACTGTGCCATATATCGCCTATTTAGGTGTATGTTTGTGTCTGTGTGTGCTTGCAGACGCGTCAAGTGGACAATTAAACATGCTAATTAGTGCACACACACACACACACACGCAGACAACACTGGCCCACTCACACACACGCTCAAAATTAGGCGGTTCACATTGCGTATACGCAGCGTGAATGCTCGGCGGCAGCGCAGGTTTTGTTTGTGTTGTTGTAGCTATTGTTCGCTTGCTGTTGTTGTTGTTGTTGTTGTTGCTGTTGTTGTTATAACTGTCTGCAGTTACAGGTGCCGCAAGTGCACCCAACCAATTTTGGCCATTCCCCTTGGCCAGCTGGGCTAAAATCGTTCGAGTATTGCTCATACCACATGTGGTACATGGACACATTTTTCGAACAAAGGCAACAGGCAAACAATCTTTTCATATACCCCCCTGACAAAAAGACACCCTCCTGCAAGCCCAGTGCCACAGCTTTACACCGCAAACCGGCCAAACATTTATAAAAATGTATTTAAAATCGACAGGAAAATGCAACAGAGAGAAATTTCAGCCAATATTTTACATAACATGGCCCGTTGGGGAAAGGTAGGGGGGTTGGGTGGGGTAATGGTAGGGTAGGTTTATTCAGAAATATGAATATGTTTTTGCTGTTGGTATCAAAGCAACATATAAGCCAGCATTCTCTTTCCCTTTCTCCGCGTGTTGCCTTGTTGCATTATTTGCATTGGATTTTTAATCAAAAATGGTGCGCCTTTTTCTCATTTTTGTTTTGTTTTGTTGGACTTCGATTCTTGTACGCTATTGCTACTGCTACCGCTAACCCCTACCCCTACCTCCCCACCCCCCACCTCCCACCGTGCAACCAAAATAAAACCCACATGGGGTATGCAGCGGCTTGTAGCTGCTTTTTGAGGGTTGCTGTCTGCTGCGGTGGTTGCTTCGAAGTCTATTATGCTGATTTATTTTTATTTTTATTGCAATTTATGATGAACCGTCGTGCTTGCTTGTGTGTGTGTGAGTGTGAGTGTGAGTGTGTGTGTTTGTTTGTGTGGGCCCTCGATTCGAGTCCTTTGGCAAATAAATCACAAGACGATATTCAAGCAATAACTGGGAAACTTTATACGAATATTCAACGCAGCGGGCGATTGGGCGCCAAGTAATTCAGTCAAAGCGAAACCATAAAAAGAGAGCAGCAAGGAGTAGCAAAGGGGGAGTCCTGTAACTTGAGGCGCCATCAAGTTTTATGGCGTCTCTCTGGTGGCGTCATGCTGTGCGCCTGCTCCAAAACTTAGCAGCCTGTTTCAACTTTAAGTCGCTGCAAAAAACTGATGCATACCTGCAGGCGCAGGGATTAGAAAGAAAGGGAGCGGGTGGGGGAGTGGGGGAGCAGTGGCACCTAAAGCAATAACAATGCAGCGCCGCAATGACATGCGAATATTGCGGCAGGCGGCATGCAGCGAAAATGCCCAATATGCTGGCCAAAAAGGATTCCAAAGGCACCAAAAAAACAAATAGTAACGTTGCAGTAGAAAGTTCCCGACAGCCATATACTCTGTTTGCTGTCTATTTAGCTGTTGCCTAACAGCACAAGGGGGCATGCCAAAAACTGTAGACTGTATGTCAATTTTGGTGAAAAGTATGGGTATGGTATGATGTAGTTAATCCTCATTTGCGGGAAAGAGGGTGCTGATGAGGAGAAGATCTTGACACATTATAAACTTAAGATATATGCGAACGTGTGTACCAAATTTAGTTGCACTAGCTTAAAGGACAAACAGGCAGACACTGCAGGAATAAAACCAATATATCTTTTTAAAAAAAAAAGTGAAAAACAGAGTATTCAAACCGACTGAAAAAAGCAAAATTCAGTCGCACAAATTTCTAGCAAATGCAATTGGAAGGAGGCGAACTGAAAGCAACGAATTGAGCTGGGACTGAAATGTTGTTCGAATGGGTTTTTCGGTGGCGGCTCAGCATTAAACACCCTTGAAAAGAACTGTCAAACGCATTTCGAGAGGGTATCGAATGCAGCAGGGTAGTGCAGTGGTAGGGGGTTGGTTATGAAGGCAAAAAATGATATATATGGAGAGCCCAGCAGCAGAGTGTATTGTTTGAGCTGAAATTCAGACGAGACTCTGTCGCCTGTCGCTCAACATTGCGAATGTTATTGGTTTTGCACCAAAAACAGGACATGTGTGTGCGAGTGTGTGTGTGTGTGTGTGTGTGTGTCGCTTTTGTAATTGCCTTACAGTTGTCCTGTGGGCAGCTCTGTGGCATTCAGTTTGTGTCCTTCTGTCGCTTGCCCGTCATCTTTCATATGAAATTTGCAAATATTGCGCATACGCCATGTTGGAACAGCACCTTTAAAAGCTATAGAACAACTACATAAATCACAACTCCGCCCATTGATATCACAACTTATATTGCAACGTTTCCCCTGTCCCCTGTCCCCTGTCCCCTGTCCACATCCCCATCCTTCCCCTCTCAGCTCTCAGCTCAAGTTCCGTTGTTTCACGCACGTGTCTGACAATTTTTGACGGCGTGTGTTTTTTTTCTGCTTTACACGCGCCAGCAAATGTCGTCTATAAAAGCGCACAACTACAACAACAATAAGATAAATAAAAAAAACTTTTGCACTTATTTATTACTATTTTTTTTAGCTTTTTTGCTAGATTTTTTGCCGTAGACATTTGCCAATCATGAACTCAGGCCAGACACAATATACTACGAGTTTATTGTGCAATATTGTGTGACCCCTCAGACCCCCGCAGTGCCATTTAAGCCACCCCACTCAGCCCACCATTTGTCTAGACCCCAACCCTATAAATAGCATATAAAAATCGCATATTTCATTGGGTTTGCTGACATAATCCACCCTCTGCTGAGACAAGCCCCCAACTCAAAAAAAGAATAACAAAAATTGAAATTAAAAATGGAAAATTCACTCAGCGTAAAAGTCAAAAATGGTCGAAATATTTTTGAAAAAACACGCCAGGTTTAATTGCACCCCCTTTACATATATTCAAAGGCCCCCTTTCAACGCACGCCCTTGTGCATCCATCAAACAACAACACGGAAATCATTTTGAGCGCCAAATGAGATGAAAAAAATATTTTTTTATGATCGCCGCGAATTGAAGTGCGCACAATTTACAATTACAAGCTGCAAAAGAAAGAGATAGCTGGCGAGCGAGTCAGCTGTTTGGGTTCAGAGTTCGGATCTTTTACTGATTTCTCTAAAGAATGTGCGCTCTCTTCCTCCATATTTTTGGTCATTTTTTGCGTGTTTTATTCTCGCGTTTTTATCTAATCAATAAAGAAATTTATATCTAATCAAAGTACAACAAACAAAGCGAAAACAGACGGCGTCATCAGCTCTCTCACACATACACACACTCATAAAATTTTTCCTCTCCTCTTCTCTCTCTCACTCTCATGCAATGCAAATTGCTCGTCACATAATGAGGCAGAACGAAACAAAACGAGACGAAAACTTGACGATTATTTGACGAATGTACTCGCATGCAGCAGCCCCTCCCCTCTAGGCATGCCTTGCCCCTCGCCCAGGCCGCAAGCTTGCTAGTATTTTTCAATAAGCTCGTTGTACAATTTGTTGTTTGTTTCGTTTTTTTTTGTGAACGCTACATTTAGTTATTGTTTTTTTTTTATCGCACCTTGCACTATTCGCGATCTCTCTTCCGCGCTCGGCGCGTCTCGTTCGCGCTATCTCGCCTCTTCTCGCACACACAATCTCGCGGGCTTTGAAGGTTATGTTGTTTATGAGGCAGCAGCCGACACATTAACAGGAAGTCGCTCATAACTGCAACTAGGTAGATAATAATTATTCGCTAAAAAGCATTGAACGAACATTCAGAGTACAGACCCGAAAACAAAGTAGTTCATTGGAATTTCCCCGGTAATCATATCATCTTCCCAATTTGTGCCAGTCTTATCTACAGTAGCTACACAGAAAGCCAGCCAATTTGCTTATAAAGATCTCAAAAATAAGCAAACCATGTCAAACAATCAAGCTTAAGTGAATTTTCTCCTGCTACCTCATTTGAGCACGAAAACTCTTCAGCGAACTGGTTCCAAATTAAACCATAAACTTGTTCCTCTGCGTTTGAGCCGTGGTGCCATAAGACAAATAATCCCCCCTCCATCCCAACTCTGAGTGCTGCTTTGTCAGCCTTGAAGCATGCCACAATAAAAGTGCTACTCATCATCCAATCCTGTCCAGCCGCACGAGCTGCTTTGCCGACCTGCTGACCTGCATTCTAAGCGCTTTGGCTCATTGCTGTGGTTTGATTGCTCCCCACCCCCCGTAGCTCGCCCGCACTCAACTCGTCGATTAGTTGCACGAGTCGCCGCTACGGACTAGGGATGGGAAATAAACAGCGATTAATTGCTTATAATCGATTTTTGTAACTAGAAAGGGTATACAAATTGACGATTAATCGCGTAGTGCGTAAAATGGTACTCTTATCGATCATTGTTATTATAATTCAAAAATTTGATCAAACTAATTTTGTTTCTACTGTACTTTCTATATTAAAATTGATCGCTGCTCTGAATTTCGAAACACGATGGACTACTCGGCTTAAACAGCTTTGCTTTAAGCCAATAAATCAATGCTATTCAATTTATTCAAATATGATAAACGGTTTACATTTTAACACACAAAATCAAAAATGATTCAGAAATAGGAAAATCCCTAAAATATGTATTATATTTGAATTTCTAACGTGCAAATCTGATTTGTGTGTACTTTTATGCAGTAAAACTATAAAAAATAAAAGTGTTTCATGATTTAAAATGTTTTTGTCTTAAAAAACCTCGATAAATCGATTTTGCTTGAAAGCAATCGATTATTTTTTTTTACATTGTGTACATCCCTAGCGCGGACTCAATGCTAATTTACAGTCACTGCTACAGCGGCAATCACAGGTACAGCTCCGTCCCCTCTACGCCGCTCTGGGAGTGCCCCCGCTCTCGCCGGCAGCGCTCGTCATGCGATTATCAGCCAATCGCTTAGTGTGCTATTTATTTACATTTGCCATTTTGTTGTGTGTGTGTGTGTGTGTGTGTGTGTGTGCGTGCGAGTGTGTGAGATTGTGTGTTACTTTTTTTCCTCTACTTTGTATTTGCTTTTGTTCTGTGACGCTGTTTTTTGTAGATGCGCAATTATTGTGAGCGTGTTACTTTATATTTCTGTATTGTTTTCTCTTTATTTATTTATTTTTTTGTAGCCTTTTTGTATTTTGTACTTTTCCAATTCGCATTGCGTTTTGTATTTGTGTTCTCGGCAGCGTCGTCGCTTTATATGCTCCATGTTGTTGTTGTTGTCTCGGGACTGGCAAATATGCTTAATTATTTTTACCTTAAAAGTCGCTCCATCAAAACGCGAATGTGAATACAATTTCAATGGACGAGCGTAGCGGGGCCTAGACTTAAGGGGAGGGGGAGATGGGGGGATGGGGGGCAAGCCCTGAGCCCATTTGACATTTTAGGCTTTAAATGTCATAGAGAAGAAGAAGAAGCAGCAGCAGCAGCAAGGCTGAGCGACAAGTGAAGCAAACAAAATGCATCAACAATCAAAGATTGAATGAATGATTGACTGACTGACTGACGCACTGACTGACAATGTGTGACAATGATGAAATGTGCATTTTCATGATGATGATGATAATAATCATCATCGAGAGCATAAGGCTGACATCATCAATCGAGCCCCAATACAAAACTGTCCCCATTCGAGTTGAGCATTGCAAAATGTATCAAACGAGAGGATTAACCAAAAGTAAATCACATCAAGAATTTGCAATGTAGAACACAATTAACTGACTCATCGTGCAATACATAAGTATTTATAGAATTATACTGAATAATTGTACTGAATAATCAGCAATTGTGAGACTTTCATTTAAGTACTTGGAATTATGTGCGATTGTGCTTGAGAGCCCTTTTAAATCGACCACATCACCATATTATATTCAAGAATAATCCGCACTGCTTGTGTATTTCATTTATATTGATTTGTCTCGCATAGTACTGAGATATATCTTTCCGAAAGCAACTCCTTTCCTTGTCCTCTGCACACTCTGCTTGATTTCTCATCCTATTCAAAGTTATTCTACTCCTTTAGCAACCACCTGTTGGCTTTTACTCCTGTACCCATAAAATGGGTAAAATGGGGGTATTGGATTTGTGCAAAAGTATGTAACAGGCAGAAGGAGACATCTCCGACCCTATAAAGTATATATATTCTTGATCAGTGTCAAAAGAGATTTCGATTTGGCCATGTCCGTCTGTCTGTCCGTCTGTCCGTCTGTCCGGATGAACGCGTCGATCTCAGCAACTACAAGAGCTAGAGACACCAAATTTGAAATGTAGGTTCCTGTATACCATACGCAGATCAAGTTTGTTTCATATTTCAGATATCTCCCCCGTTCCCCGCAAATCGATAAAAACCGTTTTACAGTAACATTTTTCAAGATACAGCTTTAAGATTTGGCATGTACAATACTTTAGTCTCTCTTGATCTACTGTCCAAATTTCAAGTCGATCGGATAATAAACACGGAAGTTATTCACGAAAGAAGATTCAGTGATGCAGCGAGAGGGGGGAAGAAGAAGCACAGCCACCAATTAAAATGCCTCGCTTGCGCTGTCGCTTTTGCCGCCTGTGTGCGTGCGTCTTTGTGTATGTGTGTGTGTATGTGTAAGTGGACGTAGATGTGATTGAATGTTTTAGACCTGGGTACAGGGAGTTTCGTAGTCGGGTATACTCGACTATAGCATTCTTACTTGTTTATCCTGCTTTTCTTGTTTTTGCCTCTCTTCGGCCATATCTCCACCCCTTTCCAATCTTTCATTATATTATACTTTTATATCGCTACACTTTACATGCTTTTTCATCCTATTCAAACATCCTTTACTCCTCTGTGTTGCCTTTTCATCCTGCTATTCTTGTATTCGCCATTCTCCACCCCTTTTCCTTTGCCGTCACTCTCCACTCTTTCATTATTATATCGCTACATTTTCCATTCTTTTCCATCCTATTGAAACCTCCTCAACCACCTGTTGCCTTTTCATCCTGCTCTTCATGTTTTCGATTCTCTTCAGCCATATCTCCACCCCCTTTGCTTAGCTGTCACTCCCCCCACCCGACACTATTCATTTGGCTTTGCTGTCTAAATTGAAAAGCTCTCTCTCGAAATCTGTTAAAACAAAAGTTACCTTCGCGTTGGGAACTCGCACTCAACCCAAAGCTGAGCTCTGTTTGGCATCGATACTTTTCGATTATTATGTACAGGGCAATAGCTGCCACGCCCCCCACTGGCCTGCCCACAACGTCGGCCAGGGCCTTTGCAATGATGCCAACTAATCCGTACTATTATGTTTACTATGATTGTTACAGAAAAAATGATGAAATGAACCAGCAGGCAGGCTCCTCAAGGGCGCCAGCCACAGGGGGCCAAATCTCACCGCCAGGTGGCAGCACAAGCAGCAACAGCGTCGTGGATGCACAGCAGCAACATCAGCAGCAGCAACAACAGCAACAGCAGCAACAACAACAGTACTACAATCAGCAGCAGCAGCAGCAATACCAACAGCAACAACGCGAAAGCTTTTTGGCCTACCAGCAACAGCAGCAGCACCAACAACAACAACAACAACAGCAGCAACAGCAGCAGCAGCAGCAACAACACCACCACCAACAACAACAACGCGCTGTGGGCGGAGGCAACTTTATGCTGGGCAATGAGCTCGTCGGAGGCGACAGCCTGCGCAGCCTGAACAACACCTTCGGACCCAACTCGGAGTTCACATCCCTTGGCGGCAGCGGCGGCTCGGCCAGCTCCTTAGGCGGCCTAAGCGCCTCCAGCGCCCAGAGCGGGGGGCAAGCACAAAGCGTCGGCGTCGGCGTCGGCGGTGCAGCTGGTTATCCTAATATGGTGGCAGCCAGCCAACAGCAGCAGCAGCAACAACAGCAACAACACATGTCCAACATGGACGCCATGGGCGGTTACAGTCAGGTAGGTTTGCCCCACACCCTGCCTACCCCTCGCACAAAGCTAAACAGTGTCCTTACCGTCCTTGCAGATGGCCGGCAGCATGCATCCGGCGGCCAATGGCGGCCTGATGGGCAACGGCAATGGCCAGTACATGAATGGCGGCGGCCAGGCTGGCTATAATGGCGGCCAAGGCGGGCTGGGCGTGGCCGGCATGGGCTACGGCAACGGCGGCGCACAGCGGCATCATCAGGTGAGTAAGGCGATGATGACTTCACCTCACTGCACTTGCAGCTGCAGACACTTTTGATTCAGCTTATGGCCAGCTGTTCCACAGCTCCACTCCCCCCAAGCCCCCTCATTTTGTGGCCATAAACAGATTTTTTTAATGCGCGCCTCCCCATTAACGTTATAATCGGCGCACAAAACAGCAGCAGCAATGCAAAATCAAATCGAAATTGAAATTGAAATCCAAATTGAAATTGATTTTCTGTTGAATGACAAATTGTCGCCTCGCCCGAGGGTAATCCGCCCAGGCATTGGGAATTGGGAAAAAGCAACAATCAGATACACTCGAATGGCTTTCAGTTGCAAAAAGCCAAGATCGAGTCATAAATCGAGTGTGAAGTTTAGCTATAACAAGTTTAAAATATTTCAAGAATTTAGATCAAAGGTTCCAAGTTGTAGCACAAAGTTTAAGCTTATTTCATTCTCGTAGTTCCATATTTTCCCAACATTTTCTTAGTTAAGCAAAGAAATTCGTTCAACATTTAACACTTTATAGTTTTAGAGACCTTAGAAATGCTCAAAATCGTTTATAACCTAGAAAATAAGCAAAATTGAACAGTTTTCTGTATTGTTTTTATGTGATATACTAGCAAGCTGACTTTTCTTAAACTTAAACGCGCAATTGCTTTATATAGTTGAGATATTTGTAAAAACAAAAACGTTGTCATACAAAATCTCATTTTTCAACCGATTGTTTCTATAATATAGGTATATTTTAATAAAAATTTCATCAATATCTAAAGGGAATAGTAGAACTTTGATTAAATGAGTTCTAGTCAAGATAAAGTATTAAAAAACAAAAAAGGTTGTTCACCCCTAACCTGTATTGCTGTATCTAGTTGAGATATTTGTAAAAACAAAAACGTTGTCATACAAAATCTCATTTTCCAATAATATATAATAGTTAGAATAGTTATAACAGTTATAATATAGGTACATTTTAATTAAAATTTGATCAATATCTAAAGGAAATAGTAGAACTTTGATATAGTGATTTTCAGTCAGGATATGGCATTAAAAAACAAAAAAGTTGTTCAAAACAATTCAATTTTTTTGAATGCAGCGAATAAAAGATTTCATTGAATCTATTTTAATCATAGTTAATAATTTATCTATTTTATTTTTATCTATAATTTAAGAACACATTCTATAATAATTTTATTAAAAATTAAAGTTGCCTCAAGAACTTTAAATAGAAATGATCGTAATATCTAAGAAGTCGTTGCACATGCTTGGATCAGCTCATCTTCCACAACTACGACAGTTTAACGAGCCTCATAACATTGTCATAAAAACCCTAGGTTTATAGTATGTATGTGGACAAGGTCATTTGAGAATATGGCATGCATAATACGCAGCGGCGGGCAGACGGGTGGGGGCGGGGTTTAAGCCAATTACGAAAGATGCGACAATTTAGCGAGCAGCAGGTAAATCTCTCGCTGGGTTTTATAGCTCGATTCGGTTGAGTTCAGTTGGGATCGGTTGGGTTTGGGGTCTCTCGGGCTTTCAGCTCCATTTGCGGCTCTCAATGCGCCTTCAATAACAAATTTAATTGTTTGCATGATGTGGGCAAAGTGCAGCGGCTGCCTCGCCGGGCCTGGGGCTGGTGGTGGGGCAGGGGGCGGCTAATTACCGCCAAGCAGCTGTGCGACATGGAAATAGCAAAGTGTTGGAGCAATTAGCGGCTACAAATGGAGGAGCCACTTGCGCAAAAAACCACAAAAACTCCCCGCAACTTGATAAATGCAAATTATTGAAACGATATTCAATGCAATCCTGTCCAGGCAGCAACATATATACTGACATTCTCATTTCGATTGCCTTCCAGATGACGCCCATGAACCAAATGCAGAACATGTCAATGGGTCCTGGCGGCGGCATGCCCGGCATGCAGCAGCAAATGGGCGCCATGAATCCGATGGCCAAGATGCAAGGCATGGCCAATGGCGGCTATCCGCAGCAGCAGCCGCCGCAGCAGCAGCAGCGCCGCATGGCGCCCTATCCACATCCGCAGATGCACATGGCACAGAAGCGCGCCGGCGCTGGCGTTGGCGTTGGCGGCGCCATGTATCCGAATCCTGTACAGCAACAGCAGCCGCCACAGATGTACGGCGGCCAGCAGATGCATCCGGGCGCCGGCGGTGGCGGTCCCGGCGTACCCCTGCCCATGCAGGCGGGCGCCGGCAATGGCTATGGACGTGCCGGTCCAATGGGCGGCGGCGTCAGCGGTGCCGCTGGCGCCTATGGACGCATATCAGCCGGCAATGGCATGGGGCCCAATGGTGGGCCAGTTATGGGCCCGGGCGGTGGTCCCATGATACCCATGGGCGGCGCGGGCATGGGTCCCGGCCCCGGCTGCATGGGCCAGCAGCGCTTTGGCCCACAGGCGGGCGGCGCTGGCGTTGGCTATGGCGCTGGTGCGGCAGCTCATCAGGCGCAGTTTTATCCCGGCGGCAATGGTGCCGGCATGGGCGTGGGCGCTGGCCAAGGCGGTATGTGCCCGGCTGGACCGGGTGCCGTCGCCAGCACCGGCAATCCCTACCAGAATCAAGGGTAAGCCTCAAATACTTTCAGTTGATTGTTGCAGCTGCTCATGCTTGTTCCATTCGACAGTTTCCAGCAAAACTATCAGCACAGTCCAGTTCCTGGCAATCCAACGCCGCCTCTGACGCCTGCCTGCAGCGTGCCCTATGTCAGCCCCAATCCGGACATCAAGCCGCCAATGGATAGCAGTAAGTGTTACCAATTAAAGAGAAAGCCAACCGAGCGCTTTGCTAAAACCGCGCTCTCCTTACCAACAGGCGAAGAGATGAGACTGACATTCCCGGTGCGCGATGGCATCATTCTGCCACCGTTCCGCCTGCTGCACAATCTCTCGGTCAGCAATCATGTGTTCCATCTGAAGCAGAATGTCTACAACACGCTGATGTGCCGGTAAGTAAACCCGCATGAGACTGTTCCCAATCCCAGTTATTAACTGCATATCTTGGCTTTGGTTCGCAGCACCGATCTGGAGTTGCAGCTGAAATGCTTCCATCAGGACGATCGCCAGATGAACACCAACTGGCCGCACACCGTCACCGTCTCCGCCAATGCCACGCCGCTCAACATCGAGCGCTCCGAGAAGAACAGCACCGCGCTGCGTCCGCTCTATCTGAAGGCCGTGTGCCAGCCGGGTCGCAATACGCTGCAGCTGACCGCCAGTTCCTGTTGTTGTGTAAGTGCCACAATTCGCTTTTGCCTCAAATACTATACTGTACTTGCAAATAACTATAATCACTTTAATTACAAACAAGATCGAGCGGCAATATACCATTGCAGCTATGTTTTCTACCGAGTATTTCCTATGTTAGCTCTATAATAATGTGGTCCGATTTCGATAAGACTAAAGCAAACTATATAAATCGCATTTGCTGAGATTGGATATTAAATGTCCGCATAAAGAAAAGAGTTTTTCATACAAAACTAGTTTTTCATCCGGTTGTTCCTATGACAGCTATATGTTATAGTAGTCCCAGCCGGTCGGTTTCGATATTTGTACTATCCTGCAACAAAATGAAATTTCCATACCAAGTTTCAACTCTGCAAGTGTATAAAAATACTAAAACCAACATGATTTCAGTATTTTTAGTTTTATTTATATACAGAAAATGCTCTTATTCAGTAATTCTAGTAGTTAGGATAAACAGAGTATTTATTTGATATATTTAATATATTATAAATACTGAAAATAGTAAAATTCTCAATTTATTAGTTATTTTAGTATATAAAACATACTGAAAGTACTTATAATATTCCGTATATTTTCCTGAAAATACTAGAATATGCTAGAATTTGGTATATTTAATATATTATAAATACTGAAAATAGTAAAATTCTCAATTTATTAGTTATTTTAGTATATAAAACATACTGAAAGTACTTATAATATTCCGTATATTTTCCTGAAAATACTAGAATATACTAGAATTTGGTATATTTAATATATTATAAATACTGAAAATAGTAAAATTCTCAATTTATTAGTTATTTTAGTATATAAAACATACTGAAAGTACTTATAATATTCCGTATATTTTCCTAAAAATACTAGAATATACTAGAATTTGGTATATTTAATATATTATAAATACTGAAAATAGTAAAATTCTCAATTTATTAGTTAGTTTAGTATATAAAACATACTGAAAGTACTTCCGTATATTTTCCTGAAAATACTAGAATATACTAGAATTTGGTATATTTAATATATTATAAATACTAGAAATAGTAAAATTCTAAATTTATTAGTTAATTTGGTATATAAAACATACTGAAAGTACTAATAATATTCTATACATTTTCCTGAAAATACTAGATTACAATTCACGATTTACTCATTGAAAATTCTCGTACATACCAGTATATATTTGGTATTTTTATTATATTAAAAATACTGATATTTAGTATTTTTCATCCGAATATCGTTTTAACAATTTGTTTCCTGTTTGATCTTTGCAGTCGCATCTGTTTGTGCTGCAACTAGTCCATCGACCATCGGTGCGCCAGGTGCTCCAGACGCTGCACAAGCGGAACCTGTTGCCGGTGGAGCACAGCGTGCAGAAGATAAAGCGCAACCTGAGCATGCCCAGCGTTGGGGCGGATGGCGTGGTGGCCACCGGCGGCAGCCCGGACGCAGCGCAGCAGTGCGCCAAGATCTCATTGAAGTGTCCCATAACCAAATCTCGAATACGCCTGCCGGCGCGCGGTCACGAGTGCAAGCACGTGCAATGCTTTGATCTGGAGGCTTACCTAATGATCAACAGCGAGCGCGGCTCGTGGCGCTGTCCGGAGTGCAGCAAGTCGGCCATAACAGACACCCTGGAGATCGATCACTACATCTGGGCCATACTCAACACGCTGAGCACCTCCGATGTGGATGAGGTGATCATTGATTCATCCGCCAACTGGCGCGCCTTGCAGCACAATGGCGGCATGCCGAACGCGCCCCATGCCGGCGCACCGCCCGGCAATGTGGCGCCACCGAATGGCGCCAGCGGCAGCAACAGCAGCAGCACCACCAGCGTGGGCAGCGTCGGCAACGGCTTGCCAGTCATCAAGCAGGAGCTGTGCGATGACATTGCCAAGGTCATGTCCCCGGGCTCCACACAGCTGCCCACATGGGACAACTCTCAGGCGATGAGTCCATACAACATGCACGACATGAATTCCATTGCCAATGGCAACATGATGGGCAACAACAATGCACCCAACGGCGCCCAGCTGTGAGTAACCCAATACTTTCCATCCAGAAACAATAATAATAAGACAACCCTCCATCCCTTGCAGTGGAAATCGCAGCAGCTACGAGAGCTTCAGCGGCAGCCACAGCGATGCCAACAGCCTGGCCAACAGCGACGGCGTCAACTCGCTGGATCAGCTCAATGCCATGGAGAAATCGCTCAGCGATCAGGTAAGCCCAACAGCCCACATCCAGCTACGAGCGGCAGTTAACCCCTTACTCTTCTTCCCACCCATAGATGCCACACACGCCGCACACTCCTGGCGCGGCCAGCCATCCCATGACGCCCGGCGGTCCGCCCAGCGTCAGCTCTTCGCACAATGAGCCTATTAGCGGCGGCACGCCCAATGCCTCCAATGGCAATAACAACAACAACAGCACCGGACACAACTCACCACAGACGCCGGGCACGCCCAGCCGCAGTCTGGGCAGCAGCACCAGCATGACCAACGCGGATAGCCAACAGCAGCAGCAGTCGCAGCAGGAGCAGCTGCTCAACTCGCTCATGAGCAGCCAGACCCAGTTGAAGTTCGAGAACGACCTGAGCGCGGAGTTGCAAAACTTTGACCCCTCCGCCGCTGGCCTGGACAACAACGGGCACGATCTGAATGTAAGTAGCGAGTAGAAAACAATCGTAGATAGTTTTTGTTTTTATCGAATTTCATGTTTAAGGCATGATAATTAATTTAAAGTTTTAACTTTGCTAATTTAACTCTTTTTTGAATAGAAACAAACTCAGTTTTATGTGTATGCATAACCTAACTCTCACACTATGTTTAATCTATGAAAAGTAACGAGTAACGGCACTTTTTAGAATCTCTAGCGAGACAGGAAAAAGCGTCACATAACCTCACATATTGCTCATAATAAAATGAATTAAATATTTGGTTCAGCGGGCCATAACTCAGTTTTGAATCTCTATAAATTCACCGATACTCCATTAATATCCTCTGAACTCTGAACAAACTGAAAAAAAACGAAACTAACCTACAAATTTTTACTTACAGCTGCTGCAAGATATGGACCCAATGGACATATTGTCGTACCTGGACCCGCAGCCGGATCTGAATACGCCTCCGTCGAGTGGTAGCAGCAATAATAATGCTAGCGACGATTTGTTGGCCACGTTGTTCGATTAAGGTTGCGAATTGCGTAAGCTATCGTCGCCGGTCCAGTGTTGCACAACGCCTGTGGTTGTGGTGGAGAATTAGGGAGAGCATGTTTGAGAAAAAATTCCTTAACAAAATGAAAACGAAAGAAACAGCAAAAATTAAAATGGCAAAAACCATATTTGTATATAGTATTATTAATTTTAAAGAATTGTGCACTACAGCAAGTCGCGTACTTCAAAAACATTTTCGTTTCCTCACACACACACAACAACAACAACAACAACAAACAACACAAAATCGAAGCAGCAAATGCAACCATTTGAATTTGCAGTGTTGAAAAACAATGAAATGTGATTTAAAAATTAATTAATTAAATTAATTGGCATTTAATTTAAAACAAAACAAAACAAAAACAAAAAACAATGTAACAACAACAACAACAACAAACAGTCATTATACCATATAAACAAACAATTCAGTTGAGAGCATAAAAGAAAAATTCCTTCAATGAAATTTACGAATTTAATATGTAATTTTCGATGGCCCCACAAAAAGAAATTTTATAATTTTTTTCATTTTTAAAAGAATTGAATATCAATTTTAATGGAGCCCAAAAAGCGTTCAGCAAACATTTAATTTACATTTTATTATGTGAAATGTTTCTTGTTTATTGTACAAAGTATTAAAAAGAAAAAGAGTAAGAAAAACAACAACAACGCAGCAAAAACATTACAACAATATAAGAAAAATACAACAAGTAAAAGGGAAGCATGAGCAAACAAAAACAAAATCCCAACAATTTTATTACATTTATAAAATGAAAAGATTTACATTTTAATTGTTGCATAATTTTAATTATTTTTTAAAACCTATAAAATTAATTGATTTAGCGCGGTAAACTAAACAACAATTAAACAAAACAAGATGAGAAAACAAACAAAAACAAAAGAAATGGATAAACGTATAATATTAATTGTAAAAAAATGTACTTGTATTTTAAGGCAGGATAGAGCGCAAACAAACTATTAAAAATTTAAATCAAATTTAACGCTAGAACTAAAATAAAATTAAATAAAATAAAATTGTATATATCGATATGTATGTATGTTATATGCGGCAACAACAAAACACACAGAAACACAAATACAAACAAAAAATAATTAATTAATACATATAAATAAAAAATACATATATAAAAAAGTATTGTTTAAAAACAATTTGGGTTTCTTTTTATTTTTAAAAATCGAAATTATGGTTTCTAATTCCTTTATTTATATGCATTTTTTCTGTTTCAGTTTCGGTTTCAGTTTCAGTTTCTGCTTTGTTTTCGTACGATGTGGTTAACATGGACCAATTTTTATATATAATACCCATACACCGAACGATTTTTGAGCAGCATATAAACAAAACTATATGATAATTATAAATAACATATAAAGAAAATTAATGAAAACTAAAACGAAAAACGAAAAACAAATTAAAAATAGCAAAATTTTTAAGTGAAATTAAATGCTTCTCGAGCTATTCCAAGTCAAAAGCTTAAAACAATTATGCAAAATCTCGTCAATGTGGTAGTTAAATGAATCTCAACTTTTCTCAATGTTATATCAAACCATATGCTAAATTATTATTATATAACGCTTATCGTCGTACTCTTATTGCAAAGAAAACAAAACAAAACTAAACTAAAAACTAAAAACAAAAGGAAAACAAACGAAAAAAAAAAACAAAAAATCGTAGTGGTTTCATTGTAAAACAATATTTCATAAATTTATGAATAGCTTCGACATTTTTCTCGCTTCTAAAAAAATGCAAAAAAAAAATTACTAAAATACTTTAAAAAAATCTTAGCTTGGCCGCTTTTTTTGCAGTGCATAGCTAACGGTAGTTTGCGAGCGAGTTGCCAGATCGACTCGATTCGAACTTGAAACAGATCTTAACTATGCACTGGGAGAAAGTGTTCTAAAAAAAATGACGACAAAGATAATTGGAACCGGTTCGGGGGCAGTTAAGGCCATGGAATATGCGCAAATGTGATTTTATTCAAAATAAAATACACATAAAAAAATGAAAAGATACATAATTACAATTAATGACATTTTTATTGAATCGGCATCGGCTGAATGTGGATGGAGAGTGTACATACGAGTATTTACCTAACATAATATATAATGGATATAAATATATATATTATATATTTAATGCTAGTGGTTAAGTTGTAATTTTAAATGATGAAACAAAAGCAAATACACATTAAATAATATGAAATTAAACGACGGATCGATTCAGTTGTTCCTTTGTTTTTTTCCTTTAAATTTAGCTTAGTTCCAACGACTCTTCTTGGCACGCTTCGCCTCCTGACTATTGTTGCTGCTGTTGGAAGCAGCGGCTGCCAACGGCGGCGGTGGGGGCGGCGCGGCAAAGACGCCCGTCTCCGGCACCGTTTGCTCCCAGGTGCGATCGCTAGAGGCGCGAAACTGTGAGTTGTACTGAGAGCGGAAGGCCTGACGCATGGCCGAATAGCGATCCGTGGCGGGTCCAGCGCCGGATGGCAAATTGCTGGTCTCCGGGGCAGGACCTTGGCTTTTGGCAGCAGCGCTTAATCCAATGGAGGAGCTACCAGCATTGGAAGAACCACCACCTCCACCACCACCACCACCGCTTCCAGGATTCTCGCGATAGCCCAGGCCCATGAAATTGTTGGCGGGCTTTTTGCTCTTGCCCTGCTTGAAGCGCGAGCTGCGGAACCACGAGCTCTTCATTGCCAGCTCCATAAGATCCTCGGGCACTGCCTGGTCGGCGCCCTCCAGGTTGCGCACCAGATGACCAGCAAACTCCTTGTCCTTATCGGTCACCAGAGTATACGCATTGCCCTTCTCACCCGCACGTCCAGTGCGACCAATGCGATGCGTGTGTGTATCAATATCCCGGGCAATGTCGTAGTTAATCACATTGCGGATGTGGGGAAAGTCCAGACCACGGGCGGCCACATCGGTGGCCACCAGTACGTCGCACTCCTTGCGCTTAAACTGTGTGATGACCTTGTTGCGGTCCGCCTGATCCATGTCGCCGTGCAGCAGCAGGCAATTATGTTCCTGGACCAGCAAATTGTTGGCCACCGTCTCGGCGTCCGTCTTCTTGGTCACAAAGATGAGGACGGCGCCTTCAGAGAGGAATTTCACCAGATGGCACAGCAGCCAGTTCCATTTTTGCAGCGGATTGGGAAACACATACACATGCTGTGTGATGTCCTGATTGGCCTCGTTCAGATCACCCTGGACAATGCGCACCGGATCGGTGAGAATGTCACGGGCGAGGCGCTCAATGCGCTTTTTAAAGGTGGCCGAGAAGAGCAGCGTCTGGCGGTCCGGGCGCACGTAGTTGCATATGGAGCGCACCTGGGGTTCGAAGCCCATGTGGAACATGCGATCCGCCTCGTCCAGCACCAGAAATGTGACGCGCCGCACGTTGGTGGCCTTCATTTTGATCATATCGATCATGCGTCCTGGTGTGGCCACCACAATCTCGCAGCCCTGCTCCAGGGCCTTGCTCTGCTCCCACTTGGAGCCGCCGCCGTAGCAGCATACAACGTTTATGTTGTACACTTTGCCAAATTTCCTTGCCTCGTTGTAGATTTGGAGCGAGAGCTCACGTGTGGGCGCCAAAATGAGACCGATGGGTCCATCGCCCGGACGCAGCTCGCGCTGATCCATCAGATGGGTGAGCAGCGGCCAGATGAACGCCGCTGTCTTGCCTGAGCCCGTTTTGGCAATGCCAATAATGTCACGGCCGGACAGGGCAGCGGGCACGGCCTGTGCCTGGATGGGCGTCGGCTGTGTATACTCCGCCTTGCGCACGGACTTGAGCAGCTGATCGTCGAAGCCAAAGTGGCCAAAGGAGCTGACCGGCTTGGGCGGCAGGGCGCCGCTCACCTTAACGCCCAGCGTACGGCGCAATTCGCGCGCCTGCTCTTCGTCCAGCTGGGCAATGTCCTCGTGGGGCGTATAGAAGTTACGCTCGAAGGGCTCATACTCAATTTCCGAATGGTAAATAGGCGGCAAAGGATCAATGTCCTTCTTTTTGGGCGGCGCAATGGGATTGCCGTCCTCATCGTAGTCGATCTCCTGATCGGAGCCCTCGTCGCGTAGGCCTGCATTCGGATTATCCTCCATGTAGCGATAGTAGCTCTCCTCATCATCCTCGTCATCAATGTCGCCGCGCACGCCCTTCTTCTCCACCGGCGCAACGCATGCCTTCTCCTTAACCTTCTCCTTTTCCACCTGCTGATTGATGCCAGCCATAAACTGCTCCAGCGGATCATCATCCGAGTCCGACTCGGATTTGCGTGCTGGCGCACCCGGCGAGCCGGGCGCCGGTATATACGCCTGCTCCGGCGGCGGACGCTGCGGCGGCTCATCGTCATCGTCAAAGTAATCGTCGTCCATGTGCTGTTTGCGCTTGCCCACAAAGTTCGTGGAGTTCGTGTACTGGCTAATGGACTCCAGCGTCGAGTAGCCATGCTTCGAGGTACTGCTGCTGGCAGCGGGGGGCGCAACGGCGCCGCCTCTGCCACGGTTAAAGCCAAAACCAATTCCGCCACGATTATTACTCAAAGCCGGCGGTGGAGGCACTGCGCTCATGTTATTGCCTCCGCTGGGCTGCTTCTTGTACGGAAACCCGCCGCCTCCGATACCGCGGTAATTGCTCATGGCTGCACTGGCTCTGGTTTGTCTATTTTTAATTATTTTACAAACCTACAAATCAATAAAACAAACTGCGAGTTTTGTCAATTTGCGAGATGCTCAGAGCTGTCGTTACCGAGCACTGGCCAGCCAAACAATGTCAACTGTTATCGATATCTCGATTGTGCTCATTATGCGAAGAAGAAGCAGATTGTGGTTGCCGCCAATTGAACGTTTCAAATTTATCAACAATACCGAAACACATGCCTTGCATCAAAATGAGCCATTTTCTTAAACTACCCTGGGTGAAGTAAAGAAGCTATCGTTTTAATTTTAAAGCTATGTGGCAAGATAAATTGAGTATCTCGCAACTCTGTGAAAAATACTTTCGATAGCTTGTGATGCTGTGTTGTCAAACACGATTATGTTATCGTTTACATTTGCATCGGTCATCGACTTTGTCTTGTTGCTATTTATTTATTTATTTGTTGGCAGCAACAGCTGATAAAAATGGTTGAACAAACTGGAAGGGATTATGCTAAAATTATACAAAGCGTCGATTTGGACAGGGAGGTACGTGGGTGCTTATCATGCTATATATAATGTGCAGTATTACTATACCGCTTGCAGGTCAATCCGCTCTGTACCAACATTGATGACATGCTGGCTCGTCTAGATGAGTTCGAAACGGTGCTATCCTCCGTAAGACTTGAATACGCAATTAACTGAATTAAGAGTAATGTACGGGTATTAATATATATTAGGTGCGTGCGGAAACAAATGGCATTATGGCAAATCACGTGTGCAGCTTGCTCAGCTTTAGCGATAACTTTGGGGAGCTGCGCGAGCGAATTGACAGCTTGGAGCAGTTCGTGGCCACGGTGAACGAGAATCTGAACGTATTGGAAAGCTCTGTGGATGTGGCGGAGCAGGAGCTCAATGTCACCGAATACAGTCTGAAAGGTTTGCTACTGAAACCGCTGAAAGCTAAGCTAACCGCCTCGGAAGCATCTGGAACGCCGCCCAAAAGCAACCTGATCGAAGGCGAGTTTCAAGAGGTGCCCATCTACAAATCCGACGAATACTTTGGCGCCGCTGGAGCGGATGAGCCGAGTGTTAGCGCCACTGCATAATTTTTAAATAGTTATTAAGATGTTAATTAGCAAAACAGTTTTGTAAGCGTGTAAATATGTATTTTTTATATTTATTTTTTTGTTGTTTTTTTTGTAACGTGTCGAAACAATTAGCGTAGCTCAGTTTATATAACTTCAATGTTAAGGTCGTGACTTAGGCCTTGGTTTCCTTGCCCTCCTTGCTCTCCTCGGAGTGGGCCGTGGACTTGGCCTTGTTGAACAGTTCAGCAACCGGAACTGGATGATGGCGCAGAGGTCCATTTTGAATGCGATCGCTCAAATCCTCCACTTGTGGCTCGTCCTTGTCCGCATTGGGAGCGATCGTCGATTTGATTTGTGTGGGCACAGGGATGTCGCGGCTATGACGCAGCAAAGAAGGGTCAGCCGCTTTGGGTTTCTGATGCTCACGGGCCTCGAGAGTGTGTGGCACAGCTGATGCCTCCTGTTTTTGTCCAATCGCGCCAGTTGGTTTCGATTGTGACTCGCGCTTCACTTTCTTAAGATCGTGAGCAATAAGAACATCTGGTACAATTGGTGCCTCCTGTTTATGGGCATGAGCGTCGTGCTGCACTGCCTCATGGCCAGCCACGCCAGCTGGTTTCGAAGGCGCCTCACGTTTTGATATTTTGGTGTCGGTCGCTTGCTTTGCCGTCTGCTCGCTGTGAGGATTGTGCTGCAGGGTTTCATGAGATATAACGGAGTGGGGCTTCTCAGGTGCAGCTTCATCATGACCGGGTTCATGGTGTGCATCGCGCCTTACTTTCAAAGAATCATGCTGGTGTGCTAAGTGATGGGTGTGCTGCAGGGTCGGAGCTGGAACGGAATGGGTCTTCTCAGGTGCAGCTTTCTCATGATTGTGCTCATGATCTGCTTCGCGCTTTACTTTCTTAGAATCATGCTGGTGTGCTTCGTGTCCTTGACTGACCGCTGACTTCGCCGTCTGCTCCTTGTGAGGATTGTGCTGCAGGGTTTCATGAGCTATAACGGAATGGGGCTTCTCCGGTGTAGCCTCCTCATGACCGGGCTCATGGTGTGCCTCGCGCTTTGTTTTCTTAGAATCATGCTGGTGTGATAAGTGATGGGTGTGCTGCAGGATCGGAGCTGGAACGGAATGGCTCTTCTCAGGTGCAGCTTTCTCATGGTTGAGCTCATGATCTGCTTCGCGCTTTACTTTCTTAGAATCATGCTGGTGTGCTTCGTGTCCTTGACTGACCGCTGACTTCGCCGTCTGCTCCTTGTGAGGATTGTGCTGCAGGGTTTCATGAGCTATAACGGAATGGGGCTTCTCCGGTGTAGCCTCCTCATGACCGGGCTCATGGTGTGCCTCGCGCTTTGTTTTCTTAGAATCATGCTGGGCTGTTTCGTGTTCTTGATGACTGTGCTGCAGGGATTCATGAGCTAGAACGAAATGGGTCTTCGCAGGTGCAGCTTCATCATGATTGTGCTCATGGTCTGCTTCGCGCTTTACTGTGTGAGAGTCATGCAGGTGTGCTTCGTGTCCCGCTGGCTTCGCCGTCTGCTCCTTGTGAGGATTGTGCTGCAGGGATTCATGAGCTGCAACGGAATGTGGCTTCTCTGGAGCAGGCTGGTCGCGTTTCTGGCGCTGCTCGGGCTTAGTGAGCAACACCAACTTGTCGGCAGGCCTGGGATCGCTGACAACATCAGGATTAATGGGGCTGGGGCGTGTTAGGCCCGCTTCCTTGATGTCAGCCGGTGTTGGAGCTGCATGGCAAACAGCGCACAAGGCCACAAATATCAACTGTAAATATGGTGGAAACTTTCTTCAGGTCACGCTCATAATGAAAAAAGAGGTGTTACTTACAAATTTTCCCATTGTCACGGAAGCAGTTGACTGTAGCAAAATTTCTAGCGAACTGTTGAAGTTGCTTGATGGTCGGGGCATTATATGGCATATCGGCGATGAGGTAGGGGATATCTCCAGGCGGGAGCACTACGATGTTTGACATTGTTGTTAACCAGTTAGTAAATTGGTGATAATTGGCGCAGTAGCTTTAAGCGAGTTTCTATATCAATATTATCATTCGAGTATGTATATGTATTTTCCTTATTGCTATTTAAAATGATTGAGCGAGCTAATTATAAGCTGTAGAAATCACCATAGCATCTCTTAACATATTTACACTTGCTTATAGCTGTATAGATTATAGATACTATATGTATGAATTTGAATCAAAAGTGGCTCAAGGCGGCGTTGAGGTTCGGTCAGGTGCGCAAAATGTTTTTTATTGACTTAGCTCCGTGTTAGGGTCTTGGGAACCCGGTATGTTAGTCATCTTGGTTTAGCACTTTGTTGCGAAAAGCTATATAGGCACGTCTATGTCTGGAAATGAGTGCAAATAATGGGAAGGCTAATTAAAATGCACATAAATATAATTATGAACGCCTATAATTACAGGTTTTACGTAAGATGTCACTTTTGTTTATCCGAACTGCCGACTGTACTTGTTTACATCTTTAAAACATTACTGATTAACTAATTAAGTGCTGAAACCAAATTTAATTGCATCAGCTAGAATTATCAATTCAAATCGGGCGGAAAAGTTTCAAGTGCGCCAGTGTGTGCACACAACTTAAATAGTAAATATGTGGTGGCAAAATGTGTTTATCTATTGCGTATCAAGTGTGTACACACTGTTGACTAGAATCAAGCTGAATAAAATAAATAAATAAGTAAAACGTTTATTTAGCATTAAAAACAACAGAAATGCCTACAGAAATCGAGAATGTGAATCCCAGCGTGTATGGCAAGATCAAGGAGCGTGAGATAACAGCCAACGAAGAAGATGAAAACGTTGCCGATCCCTTTGACAAGCGTGAAATTTTTGGTAAGCACATTGAAAATCTTCGATTTAAGAATATTTATAATCAATTTTGTGCCGCAATCAGATCTAATACGAAACATCAATGATCCGGAGCATCCGCTAACGTTGGAGGAATTACATGTGGTGCAGGAGGAGCTCATATCCATCAGCGACAAACAGAACTCGGTGCACATCAACTTTACGCCCACAATTCCACACTGTTCGATGGCCACGCTGATAGGCCTCTCGATACGGGTCAAGCTGCTGCGTTCGCTGCCGCCCCGCTTCAAGGTCACCGTGGAGATAACGCCGGGCACGCATGCCTCCGAGTTTGCCGTTAACAAACAGCTGGCGGATAAGGAACGCGTTGCGGCGGCGTTGGAGAACAAACACCTGGCGGAGGTCATAAATCAGTGCATATCGGCCAAAAGTTAATCATCTCCAGTTTAGTGTTGGGTTGTTCATGAGCGGGTGAACAGAAGAGAGTAGCTCTCTAAATTGAAATGTTCCGTTTACATAGCTCTCTCTTGCTCAGTTGTTCTATTTGTTTGACACTGTGTTTCTTTTGCATTCATTTAAGCGCTTAAAACGAATCTATTTACAAATCTTAGCTTGGACCTATTTTAATACTATGACACATACGCAACCATGAAGCCAAAGCTACTCAAAAGCAACTTGGCTTCGCTAGAATGCATCCCAGAATAGAACTTCCCAGTAAGAACATGCAAATGATTAGATAGCTGAGCTGTTTTCATAAGCAAGCTAGCAACTGAGCAATCGGAGCGACTTGGATTCGAACTTTTCCAGTTTTCACTATTGGCAACATATTGCGGAAGAGAAGTTTTCTTATTTGTTTCAATTTCCGTCATTGCCGTTGAGCTAGTAAAGTGGATCCCAACTCAACGCAAGTGAATTCAATCCTAGATCAAATATAATCCTTGAAATGCTGAAAAAGGAACAAGTTCACCAAAGTGTTTTACCCAACACTACTCAAGTTTACACACTACACAATGTTTACCCAATACTAATTTACTTTAAATACTTAATGTTCGTATTGTTTTTGTTAATAGTAAAAATTATATTTTATCGTAACGGTCTGTATATGCAGCAACTTTTGGGGCTTGAAACTAAGGGCTAAAATTGTAACGTTAACAAAGACAGCGCTCGCTGGCAGTTTGTAGGCTATTGCTGCTTGGAGGGAGGTTTCAGGCTGCCCGTAACCTGTGGCTGCTGGCCCTTAAAGCTGTTCACTGGTCGTGGCTGGGTGGGATCGAACTTGTACGTCTTCACCAAGGGTCCCTTGCCGGCCTTGGCAAAGCGTATTTCATCTAGTCGTTGTCGCTCCTCGATTTCTTTGCTGATCTTCATGTTGTCCCAAGCTGCAAGACACAAGGCAATTCAAAAAGTCTACAAATGCCATTTAAATGCACAACTTACACTCCTTCATGCCGCCCACAAAACCCTTTTTCTTGCCGGGCAGTGAGCTGGGCGCATGGGTCAACATTTTTTCAATCTTGAAGTAGTCCCGCACTGCGGGCACGCGCAACAGCGCCACTTGGCCCAGGGATATGAAGTTGCTGCAGGCCCAGTACGTCAGAATGGCCGCGGGGAAGTTCATGGTGAAGGGAAAGATGACGAGGGGCAGGGCGCGCAGCACGTACTTCATGGTACTCATGTTGGCTGCCGACAGACGTGCGCTATCCGTGCCCAGCTCAATGGTCAGATACAATGTGGCGCTGGTAATCACGGGCAGCAGATAGAACGGATCAGCCAGTGTCAGATCGGTGAACCAGAAGAGACCACCATCACGCATCGAGTCCACCGGCGTATTGGCCATCTGGCGCAGGCCCATGAAGAAGGATATGAAGAGCGGCGCTTGTGCCAGCGGCACAATCATGTTCTTCAACGGATTAACGCCCTTCTCCTTCATGAACAGCATCATTTCCTGTGCATAGCGTGCGGATTCAATGGCATTGCCCGACTGACGCGCCTCCGTCATCTTCAGTTGCAGCAGCTGCATCTGTGGCATATTGTTGTTCATCTTGGCCGAGTTGCGCTGCGCCAGGATGACGAGTGGAAAGATGATGGTACGCACGGCCAGCGTGCCTAAGGCAATGGTGCCCCACCAGGGTATGTCCCATGTGCAATGCACAAACTCCATGCAGTTCTGCACCATGCCCACTGGCGACCAGCCGCCCAAGCCTATAGAAGCAAACGATGGTTCACCTGACGCTGCCAGGGAAATGGTTTCCATCACACTATCCGCGGGCAAGGCAACATTCTCCAGCATAGGTGGCGGTGTGGGCACATCTGGTATAGCGGGCAGATCAATCAACTCCTTGGTGGACATCGCTTCGGGCGCTCCGTCTGTGCTGGTGCTGGCAAATCGCACGACTCCCGCAGAGGAACAAAGCGGCAGCAACGTGGATGGGGGCGTCGCCAGCGAAACGCGACTGCACCAACTGCTGGCCAAGTGCATGTCTCGACTACTGCTGCCGGCTGGAAACATCTGCAGAGATTGCTTTTATTTAATTTAAGCATTCAATTAATTCATAACAAACCGCGCTTTGCAGGTTATGTCATAGGGCGCTCTTCGTCCGAGTGCCAGTTGCCGGTGGGGTTTGTTGCCGCTTACCTGTGTGGCTGCTTTGTTGGCCGTGGAATTCATTGTCAGCACCACTTGGGTGGCTCTCCAGAGCTGCATTCGCTTTGCTAACATTTTGCACCTTGTTTTAATTTAAAAATTTATAAATTTGACGCATTCGCGTTCTTCGTGTGAAAAGAGATGGCAACAGCGCACACACAGCTGTTCTGGGACAAGAAGAAACATATGTTTGTGCCAGGGCTGCACAATCGAATTGTCTTCGGGCAATTTTATGCGCAGGCAGTTAATTCTGTTGGGACTTTTATAATTTTGAATTTAAATTTGATATGCTTCGAATTTTCGATTTCTGTTGACTTTTTGCTCCAGGAAATAAAGATATGCTGTTTCCAATTACGTTATCTATGGTCGAACCGAAAAGAACCGACACGCCAATGCGTAATCTGAATTGTTTACCATACAAATTTGCTAAAGAATTACCCGTAACCTAGATTTGAAATTTTAACGGTAAGGCTTTAATGCAATGTTTGGAATATTGATATTTGAACTTTTAGTGTATTTTAAAAACCTACTACATTTTGTACTGAGATGAACATTTTAATCTCAGCTAAGGAAGGAATGTTATAATGAGGTAAAACGAAGATGGGGGTAAATCGTTATATATAATTTTCTTTAGAATGAACATTGCTATAATAAAAACCACACATACGAGGAAGTGGAGGTTTGTGCTCAATCTGAGGTTTTCAAACGCAGCCCCCATAACCGATTACAATCGGTTTAGCTGAATCGTACGCATGCATTGGGAGAGCGGTGTTGGTGGAGCTGCCTGGTGGAGCAACAACAAAACTCTCGCGCGCTCTTCACGATCATAAGCGGGCAGCTAGTGAGCGATACTCTCTTAACTTCAGTCGCTTTTAAATATTCGAGGCGAGCAGTTGTGGTGCGCACGCGTGGCGGAAAACAGAAAACGAAAAGAAGAAGAACTGAGCGGTCGACGGGTAAATTTGAAATTCATATGTTTTCAGTTAGTCGCGAGCGCTCCAGCGAATCGGTTACTGCGCTGTGGTAAAGTCGAAAATTAACAAACCTGCAACTTTGCATTGCAGTTTGTTTTTGTTTTTTTGGGAGCTGCGCAGTCGCTGGCGCAGCTACCAAAGTTCTTTGCGTCGTCGCCAATCGCCTCAGTTGCAGTTGCAGTTGCGTTTTCAATAAACGCGTTTTCTTTTGGCACGCTGCGTGGGCGCCCAGCCATGCGCCTGTCTGCCTCTCTCAGTGTCTGTGTGTGTGCTTGTATTAGTTAATGTGCTTGTGTTGCTAATTAAAACAACAACAACAACTAGAAACGAGAAACGATAACTTTGACGCAAGCCAAACAAAGTGCTATCGATAAATGCAATTAAGCTCATTCACAAATTGGAGCAGCAGCAACAACAACGACAACAACAAGTGCAACAGGTGTTGGGCTGCCAGTTTTTGAATTTTCGGTTGTCTTTTTTTTAGTTTTTGTGTGGTAAGTTTCATTTTCAAAATGCAATAATAAAACAACGTCAAAGCCAGTCTTATTTGTGTTTTGAAATTATATTATCTTTTATTTAAACGCCATATAAAAAAAACATAATAATAAAACAAGTTTCCATTTCCGAAACCGATCTTGAATTTGTATTTTAGTTTTCGCATAAAATATGAATTTTGTTTTTTGAAGTCATGTTTGCAAAGTTTTTCAAAAGCACTACTTTTAAAACCGAATACTAGATCATTTTGCGGAATTCAGAACCGCTGGCAATTACAATTCCGCTTGATTTGATCGATTTCGGAATTGAGAACAGGCCTGCATGTATTTATATACAGTAGAAGCTCACAAATTAAAATTCTCTGAAATTCGAATCTTCCAGCAATTAGAACTGAAGTTTGTAAAACATTATACGAATAAACGTGAATCTTTATGTTTTGTTGCATATAGTTAAAAAATACAAGTGTTTAGTTTCGTTTACTTATTTTTATTGAAAAAAAAAACTATTTTTTTTTTAAGTAAGTTTTCTTTTTATTGATATTCGAATACAAACAATTTTCTAGAAATTTGAATTTTTCACAAATAAGCATTACCTTAAAAACAAAGTGGTTCCAATTAGCGAGCGTCTGCTGTATACATATATATTTATATATCGTTGCAGTTATCAGCTTCCTAGCCCCATAAGTACATCGTAAATATGTAATTGTTTGCGTTCTTATTAGCGGTCAGCATCTGCTTACCAGTTGAACTAATATTATTTATAAGTCAACGGCGCGTTTCACACTTTGTTTCACACTTTCACCCCTCCCTGGCTACACTAAACTAGATCAATTACGCAGAACCATAATTCTGATAAGAAAATAGACGCCATCACAGTCCCCCCACTCCCCCACCAATCCAAGGAGGAGCTCATTTAGTGCTTTAGCTTTTCAAATGCAGTTTGCTTAGGGGAAGAAGAAGATTAGGCAGGGCAGCTAGAAATTAATATTCTTATCGTTAAACGAAATCAGCTTTTAATTTATTTTCTATTGATTATTATCATGCCACAATAAGTTGGAAACTACAACATTAAATAAATAGAGCAAAATAAACCAAAAATTAATCTTTCCTAAGATATTCCATCATATCTCTCATATTTCTCATATAGATAGATATATAGATAGAAATTCTGGGTGAATATAAATGCTATGCAACTTTTCCAATTAGATTTAGTTTCCATGAACATGAGCAAATGAAATTGAGTTGTATTCTATATATAAGTCTGTAACTTTTAGAATTCATGTATATAATATACTAGGAAGTGATTGGATGGAGTACTTGGGAGAAAGTTTAATATCTTAAGTAATAAAGTTAATTTGAAAAGCAAACGTTTTCTTCCCTTCAGATTTGTTGTTAGGGGAGAAATATCGTTTAAATATAAATCAGAATTTAATATTCGTTTAATTAATAAACATAAATTCTCCCTAAAGGAAAAATTTATATTATGTGTGTTAGAAAAGGAAAGAAAGTGTAGAGTTGTGTTCTATATCAAATTGATGGTAATATTCGGATTGGAAAAGTTATCCTGGGAGATTATTATGTTTATTTTCTCGTATTTTTAAGGCTAAAACGAGTTTTATAGCGCTAATTAAGTTTTTCGCAGCCTTCCAAACTTCTTTAAAGATCTGTTGATGCTAAACAGGAGAAAAAACATTTTACACTCAGAAAAATAAATGCCCTTAAATGTAGGATGTCGCCATACTTTTGTAGCCCAAGGCAGTAAACCTTATTTTAGCTCGATTTAAGAAATATATTTCCCAAATTTAGAAATTATTTCTATTAAACAGAAATTTTTTCTGGCTTAAAGGGTGAATTTTATTATTATATGGGTATTTTCTGAATTCTATGGCATCTAATTTTCTGGGTGTAGATTAGAAAACATTTGGACATTTTAAGTCTAACTTTAAGTTGTCCAAAAACTCGAAGTTTCTTGAGAATTTCAACTGTTGCATAAACAAAACTTTTGCCAAATGCACTTAAGCCACAAATCTGTCAGCCATAATTTGTAGGGATGCTCGACTGTATCGCAATTGTTATTGGATTGCGAGTATCGCGCAAATCGGCTGTAATCGCCAGACAAACAATTAATTAACGCGCGGGCCGCGAGCTGTTTGGCAAACATAATGCTCGCCCCGCTCGCCCCGCTGCCCCCTCGCCAGATTGTGTGGCAGTTTCGCTACTCAAGATCATAAATTCGCTTATGGCTCTCGTTCTTAGCACCCCATACACTCCATGCCCCGCGCAGTGGCATTAGAGGCCCGTGATATTGTGTTAGATCTTTGCCGATACAAATCCGACTGGCCAAGAAGAACAAAAAGCAGGCAACAACAACAAGTGGGGCGGCTACCTGGCTGGCCAATTCCGCGAAGTGTCCGTGCTTAAGGTTATGGATATGTGTTCCAAAGTTCCAGACGAGACTCCAGATTTACGCCCGGGGGCAACAAATCTCAACGAAGTGCTTCAAAACGGGGCGGCTTAATTCAAATTGATTTCATGCGGGCTTTTTTGGTGCTCCCTCTTTCGATTTTTTGGCAAACAATTTAAAGTGTCAATTTGTGTTTATAAAACTAAAGTTATTTATCAGGCCGCTGGCCATCGCAAGTGGGCAGCGTAAACAGTTAAAGATATACATATAAATATGTATATAAATGTATACATATATGTTTATATATACAAAATGCTGAACTCAAACGCGAGCAGACAAATACTTAGATACTATTTCTGACTTGACTGCAAAGTCAATTGCCAAATATGGCGCACTTGTTTGTGTGTGGTTTAATGTCACACACACGCTTACACACACACACTCGCACACATAGATAGTTGCACAAGTTTAACTCTCTGCCCGTCAATATCTAAGTTTTTGAAAAAGGAAATTCAACTACTTGTTTCGCCAAAAGACAACAGAAATAGTCAGCAAAGCGTTTGTCAGCTTCGATAAATACACCTAGATATATAATATACACATATATATGTATGTATGTTTTCTCCTTTGTATTGAGATTTGCATGCGTTATTTGGGCGCATAAATTTATTTATTTAATTGTTATCTAACAGCTCCGAGTGTGATTCGCTCTCTATAAGGCCCGGCCAATGAGTGTGCATCTGCTGCTCGGCTCGATTGTGGCCAGAACTTCACTATTTGGCCAGCCTAGTCAGTGCTGACTAATGCGCCATTCTGTTGACTTATAGCCCCTTTCCACGACAGCACATTACACTTACAGCCAGAAATATCGACAGGGCGAAACTTCTAAGTAACAAAATGAAATGCTGAAAAACTATAGAAAGCGGAAAGACCTAAAAGAAACCCAAAGATTACTAATAGTAATGTTCACAAGTGAATAACACTTTAATAAGAAATAAGTCTAGAGGATAAGGTTTATCCGATAAACCATATCCAAAAGGACAAAGCACATGAATAGCGGTCGAGTTTTGACAAAGTTGTGACAGTTGGAAGTCGAGGAAGAAGACTTTTTTTATGTATTCCGGAAGTATAAAAGCTAACTTTTTTGTTATTTGGAACTGCATGAATTAACTATTGTACCTTAGAATAAAATAAAATATTGTTCTATACTAATTTTACCCACAATCGATTAAAATTTCGAGATTTTAATTTGTTTTAAATGTGTTTCCGCAAAAATATGTAATAGGAGAGAATTATCAATTCCCGTAATATAAATCGAAAACAATTTTATTTTCAGCAATCAACAAAATTATAATGAGAAATCAACGCAAAAGATAAACCATGACCAAATAGATAATTCGGTTAAGTTTTGACAAAGTTATGACACTTAGAAGTCGAGGAAGAAGATTTTTTTATGTATTTCGGAACCTTACAAGTCGGTTTTTATTTGGAATTTGGAACAGCATGAATCTTGACCGAAAAATGAACTACCTAAGAATAAAATAAAATATTGTTCTATACTCAATATTTCGAGATTTTTATTATTATTTAAATTTGTTTTCCCAAAATATGTAAGGAGAGAATTGTAAATTTTCCTAAACAAAATCGAACAATTTTTATATTCAGGAATGAACAAAATTTGAATAAGAAATCAATCTAAACAATAAACCATGACTAAAAAGACAATCCAGAAGAAAATCGGTAAAGTTTTGATAAAGTTATGGGGGTTGGAAAACTATGAAGATCATTAACTATGGAAACTCTGGGAAGATCATTAACTTTGTAAAGTAAATCATAAGGAAAATAATAAGCTGTATTATTGAGTTAAATTAGTAATTTTGATGCCTTAAAAACTAGCTACCTCATAAAGTGGATGGATGATTGATGAATGAATGGGATTATTCGTAAATGCAAATATAGAGTGCATAACTTGGTCAACTGAACAATGAATCAACTGGTGAATGAATCACAAAACATGCCTGGCTAGCTCTGCCAGATCTCACTGCCTATAGTTTCCAAGTATTCCGGACTGAACTCGAAATGTTGCACTTGCTGATCCAAGCCGATATGCCCTTTGGGTTACCCACTTCCACTTGGCGCGTTTTCTTTGTTTTACGTCAGCAAACCAAATCGGGTATTCGAGCTAGGAAGAAAAGAGAAGCACACACGGAAAATAAACAAGTAGGAATGCAGCGGGGGACAATGCTCGACTGGGAAACACCCTGTAGTTAGTTCTGAAGTGCTCACAATTAAACTTTTATATCTCTATTTGATCTGTTAGTATAAAAATACTAGTTTCGCAAGTGGTCTACTCAAATATTTTATTTATAGTAACATTTTCTTTTTAAATATTGTATAAATGATACATACAGATTATTAAAATACATTTCGAATGGTAGTATAGAAATGATCAATAGTAGTGCAATATTAAAGGCTTAAAAGGGACCACAAGAATCGTGTTTGCCTGTTAATATATAAGATTTAATTTATTTTAAAAAATCCCTCTCTAACGGATGGGAAATGGGCTTAAGGTCAAATAAGTAGACCTTAAACCTATTTCCCGTCCGTGGTGACTGGTGGGAGTAGATTCTTAAAGTTTCATACAACAGTTTTCTACCTGGCTAGATTTTAAAATATAGATTTTAAGCAGCACGTTCACCTTAAAAATATCGATGCAGAACTTATCGAGTTTTTGACTTTTGCATATCCCAACATATCATTTTTATATATTATAGTTATCTGTGCAAGTTTCTATCGTTTCTATCGTGTCTATCGTTATGGAATTCTTAGGATAAGGGAATACAAATATCAAAAATATCAAATCAAAAGCAAAGCAAATTATCAAAAACTTTTTGACACAAGCTTTCATACGTTTGTTTTTTTAAGTAAAATGATCAAATTTCCTCTTTCACCAAGATTTCAGATGATTTAAACGTTTCTTAAACGTTTCGATTGCCTTTGTGCTAGTGTATTGAATGAAATTTCAATGAAAAGTGGATTCAAACCGCAAAATCTTGACAAAAGTGAGGAGATTTAAGTGAAATCATTCCGCAAATGTAACCAAAAGTGGAAACCAGAACAGAAGTGATTGTATCTGGTGAACAAGTATAGATATACTATATAGAGGCAGATTTGCCTGTCTCCATCAACTTCATGCGGTCTTCGCCGAAGACAATTCTAAATATATAGTTATGACTGGGTCAGGATCACTTCTGTGCTGTGCCCTGACATATATACCCTTTTTGGCAGTGTTATGGGTGCAGGGCATTCAAAAAGCTGCCTCGCGTAATACGCTGTCCAACCTACAACAGCGTCGACGTTGGCGACGTTCTTTGCATTGGCGGCAGCTGCTGCCGCTTAGAAACTAACCACACAGCAACAACAACAACCAACACGAATGCAGCAGCCTCAGCCTCAGCCTCAGCCTCAAGTCAGCCGCTTATTTAATATGCAAATGAGCGCATAAAAGCAATTCATTGCAGGGGCAGGGCGCACACACAGCGGCAGCAGTGGAGAGGGGGCCGGTTGAGGGCAGGGGCGTGATATTTGTTAAACAATAAATAAAAATGGCAAATGCAAAATATAAATATATATATAAGCAGATATATATAAATATAATTGTTATTCAGCGCCTGATGAGGAGGATGCGCTGTTGGCAACTAAAGCGTTAGCTGGTTTTTGTGGCTGTTTTTGTTGTTGTTGTTCCTCTAAGCCAACTGCCCACGCAGCCAAATAATTTGATGTGGCAATAAGCGATAATTATGCGAGCGCATACGCGGCGTATGAGTAATTTGCGTGCATGCAATTAGAAGCGAGCGCCGACTGCGACGCCAACTGCGACTGCGACTGCGACTGCGATTGTGGCGTGTGTTGAAATGTTCAAATTGCAAGAATTAATAGCGAATAAAAGCAGCAACAACAAAAACAAACCACAAAATGTAATAACAAATGCGGCCAGCAAAAAGAACAGAATAAAAAAAATATAAAAAAACATTTGAGAAGAAGAAAAAAATCCAAGCAACTTGACAAACGCTGTGGGTGTTGTAGTTCTTGTTGTTGTTGTTGTTGTTGTTGTTGTTACTGTGCTGTGCCCACGTTTAAAATTAATAATAAAGTACGCAGCACCAGCAACAACAACAACAACAACTATAACAACAACATTAAAAGAGTTGGCACTGAAACGGCAGCTGTAAGAATTTTCGTTGTCATTCCATTTAATGTTGTTGTTGTTGCTGTTGTTGTTGTCTTTCATGTATGTGCACAGCATACGAAAAAAATAAAACCTTTAATATATTTAAGAACATATATTTTGGGCGGGGGCGCGGGGGCAGCCACTGGTTAATGCGCCCATCAAATTCCCATAAATCAGCCCATTTAAATGTGCCGCGTTTGCTCAAATCGAGTTGAGAGTCGCCTCTGAAAGGTGTAGAAACCGTAAATAACAATTGAGCCTCAGCTTGCTACACTTAGTTGCACTTGCAACACTTGCAACACTGCGGAAATGATCAAAGTCTTGCATGACCAACTAATTTAGTTAAGAGCATTGCTCTACATTTCCGTACACTCCGAGAAAAGTCAAGTCACAAACTGCTCAAATTAAAGATTCAATTCTTAAATATACGCTTCATTTGAGATATAATTTACTTTATATTTTATTTTTACTCACTGTACCCATAAAATGGAAAAAAGTGGGTACTAAATCTGTGCAAATGTATGTAACAGGCAGAAGGAGACATCTCCGACCCTATGAAGTATGTATATTCTAGATCAGTATCAAAAGAGATTTCGATTTGGCCATGTCCGTCTGTCTGTCTGTCCGTCCGTTTGATTGAACTATAAGAGACAGAGAGACTAGAGAGTTTATATTGGATCCGAGATATTCCCCCGCTATTCAATAAAAACCGTTCAACAGTAACAGTTTTCAAGATGCAGCTTTAGAATTTGGCATGTATGATACTTGGGTCAATTTCAATCGACTGTTCAAATTTCAAGTCGATCGGATAATAAACACGGAAGTTATTCACGACTAAAGCATTCTTACTTGTTTTTATTAAATTAGATTTCTAACTAATAACGACACCAACACTTTGGGGGAATTTTTATAAGAATTATATCTTTAATTCCTCTAGATACTTATCTAAAATCAAGTTTGGAGATATCTTCATTTCTTTTCTAATTCCATACTTCAGGTATATAGTAATCGGAAAACAGGTTTTGAATATTTATTTGTATAAAATACTAATTCAAGCATATTATAATCTGGAATAAAATTTGGAGAGATCTTAAATGAGAAAGTAATAAGCTGTTAACAAGTTAAGATATTTTTTTGAACATATAAAAGGTTCCTTAACTTAGCAGTATTGTAATCTGAAACGAAGTTTGTATATTTCTTGAATCATATAAAAATATATGTGCTATGTAGAGATAATACTCTAAATTCTCTATAAGATTCAATATTTCTTATTGTACTCTCATTAATAAAATCAATAAATATAAATTCTAATTATTTAATGCAAGAACAAAATAATCTCAGAACAGGTTTGCAGATATCTTGAATCAAATAAGATAGATTTTTCATTTTCTTTTCATTAATAATATACAAATATAACAACATTTTTGAGTACTTGGTGTTTTCTAGAAATTTTTTTGAATACTTAATATATTATAATAATTTAAAAAAAAGTTTACATTTTTTTTTTTTTTTAAGCTTATATATATTTATATTTTGTAGTACTTAAGCTACTTTCATAATGTTTTTATTATATCAATCTTATATCTTATATTTCTTATTATCAATCCATCGACTCTTAAATCACTGGTTGAATCAATGCCACCTCGTTTTCATTTAGTTATAATCAATAATGGAACCAACATTGACTACTAAATTGATCGCTACTTTAATATTAGTAATATTAAACTAGGCTAAGCGAGAAATGTGAATTAAGGTTTCTTATGATATAATATAATAATCGAATGTTGTTACTACTTTCTGCTTTTATTTCGTAACATTGCACGACAAATAAAACTGCATTTCGTTACCAGCTCTTGTACTTTTGAAATATTGAAAAAATATGATGCACATATAATTATTTGTATGACGTTATATATTTCAAAAATAGAAATATATGTAGAACAGTCTTTTTGGATGCTTCGCCCTTGATTCAACATTTTATTCAAATTATAATGGTGAGTTCAAGTTTCGTTAAGAACACACCGATTGAAATAGTATACTTCAAATGATGGAGTATTTTGGTTACTGAATATATGCAAATGTAATCAAAATAGAATGTAAGACCTGCTGCCTTATATAGCCAATAGGTTCAGCCGATTGTAATCGTTCAGAGTCGAAGACAACGCGTCGTATGCGTAATACAAATGCTGACCCATTCCACAAAAGTCGCCCACGCGGCCAAAAAACATAAATTACTTGGACAAAGGCGGGCTAGGAAATAGCCAAAAACCAAGACGTCAGCAACTAGTTGTTGTTGTTGTTGTTGTTGTAGTTGTTGTTGTTGTCATGTCCATTTAAGCCTTGCCAATTTTGGCAACTTGTCGACCACTTGGCGCTTCAAATGTTGCCGCTGTGGTTGTTGTTGCTGCTGCTGATGATTTTACGCCTTTCAGAGAAGCTTGAGAAGCGCAGTCGAGCTATCGAGCTATCGAGCAATCGCCAGACCGCCCATACAATTTATTTCCCATATTAATTTATCATTTATAAACGATTAATGTTATATAAATGAAATTGCGCGCCCAAAACAAATTCAACTAATAATAGGAAGCGCTTTTCACGCTTCGTTCGCCGTTTGCCCATTCATTGGGTAATTATTGACTTAGTCTCATTGGCTTTGTGCAAAGCCGCCAAATGCCAATTTTCAGCCACCTACCTGCCCAGCTTGGCCAATAAATAACTGGCCAATAACTGGCAATAACTGGCCAATAAGTATTTAAAATACTTATTTATTTTTGCACTTCCGCCATGCGGTTCACCTTTATGCTCATATTGTTTTCAGGTATTGTTTTGTTTGTTTATTTGTTTCTAACTGCCAACTTTCTAAGTAACCAATTCTTCAACACAATTTCTAGGGCAGTGCTGGCCATATTTGGCCATGAAGCGTTTTAACGCTGATTGCCTTGGCCCGCCTTGTCAACAGGTGAAATTTTTATGCGCCCGCCTAATTTGTTTGCCTCGCCATTTTGCATAATTTTTCAATATTCCACACAGATTTGCATTCTTCGGCGCAAAAACGCTGAAGCCAAAGCCAAACTATTCCACAGATACAACAAAGATAAATAATGCCTCAATATTATGTCAAATCAGCGACGAAGGTTGCCAAACAATTGAGCACAAATACCACAAATCGCGTGTAAAAAAGGAAAGAAAAACATATTATTTAATGTTTATTACTCTGCATAGACAAACAAATCAATAAGTATTTTTCCAGAATATGATTTTGCGTGCTTCGAAAAGGGGAAGTGTTACAAAAGTGTCAATTTGTTTGCCAAGGCATTTAGAGCCAGAACTTGTGAAGATCTTGACGGTTACGTATTAATATTGATCAGAAGTTGGAGACTTGGAAACGCTCTTGAAACTAAAGACTCGCAAATTCCTAGAATACAAAATGAAAGCATAGTATAAAACTGTTTTAAACTTCAATATAAAGTCTACAACTCACTCAGCGTTGCTTCAACTTAACAACTTGTTATCTTAATTAATCATCAAGATGTTGTGGTAACTCAATTATTCGCTAATTAAAATCCTCATAAACATGATCTGATTTTATACTAGCTCAACATTTGAGTGTGTATATGTATTCCAGTTAAGTTCTCTGGGTAATATTCAATTTGAATGATCAGATTGTTCAAATCTATTAGTATTAGTATATAAATACTAAGAAGCTTAACTATTTGCGCTTTCAGAAATGCATTTTGATTAATTGTGGTTGATATGATGAATGATTTAACCTGCTAAAGATCACTTGCTTCAAATAATCCATCACAGCATTCAGCAGGTACAATAAATGTATCAAAATACGCTTATGTGTTGTCTTTCTGTTTCAATTCAAACAATTCACGCGGCTTTTTAAATTATATGTGTAATTATGCGTAATGATCAGTTTGAAAGATCATAGACATGTAAAGATCTTAACTTTAAGAATTTTGATTCTCTTTGATGGCCTCTGCATTAATTTAAAGAACTCGTTAAGTTCAATTATACCTTAAGTTATGCGCAGAATGATCAATTTGAAAGATCTTTTTATAATCACTTGGGTTCTGTTCTTGCCACAGCTGACTACTGAATCAATTAAAACAATGCACGTAAATGTTATGCCATTTAATTACATAATTATGTGTAGACCAAAAGATACATTTTTATCTGCTGATCAGTTTGAAAGAGCACCCAAAACTCTGCTGTGGCAAGCATAGCTAATTCCGTTCAGTTTTATTGCCCACTTGTGAAGTTTTATTGTGCTTGTTGTGCACACACACACGCACGCACATAAATATTTATTTGATTCGCAGGGGGCGACAAACATACAGACATACTACACTAAATATATCTGAAATTTGTGCTCAAGGTCGCGTTCAGTCGGAAACTTCTTGGAAGCGCAGTTCAAACATATTGAAATGGGAATTAAGGTTTCTGCACTTGGCGCGTTATTAAATTCGAGGGGAATTTATGAGCAGCAACGGAAATTCTCAGCTAATCGCTGCCGGCATTAGTTAAAGCTGCTTGTTTACAATTCTACAATTCAAATCTTCAATCTCAGATCTCAGATCTCGAATCTTGAATCTCTTGGCTGCTCTCTTCGTGTGTTTTGCGGCGGCGCCTTTGGGCCTGGGCTCGGGCCAAGTTTGTCGTTTGTCTGATTTGCGGTTGCGGTTTTGGTTTTGGCTTTGGTTTTTGCCTCGAGTATTCTATTAGAGCCGAAAAAAATCTATCGTCTATTGATTTGCATCTATATTGGCAAGCACTTAAGCCTGCCATTTGGCGGGAAACTTGTTTCACCTACATTATTTTCGTTTCCGCAGCTGCGTGTGCGGCACCAAGTGCCATTTGTATCTGTATCTGTGTCTCTATCTGTGTGTATCTGCAGCTAGTGGGGATATAAATAATTCTTTAATAATGGATTTGTGAGAGTTTAGATCTTACAAGCATTTAATCAATGCGGTTTCCATGAATTGTGTCGACAAAAAAACGAATAAATCGACATTTTCAAGACAAGAACTGTTTCTGTTGTTTTTATGAATGAATTCAGTAATAATTCATTTTTACATAGTTTACTTATTTATTTATTGTCATATTCAAGCGCTACAAGCTTAAAACCTTTAAGTTACTACTTTTTAAATATTTAATCAGACAATTAAGATTAGAATTTACTATAAACAATTTTACTTATACTACCAATTGTTCTATTTATAATTATTTATTGATTTGTTCTTTTATTGATTGTGTGTTTTAAGATAGAAAAAATTCAAAAATTAAAACGATTTCACAGACTATCAATTACTTATAACCCTATTTAAATCAAAATAATGCAATCGTTTTTAAAATCTATCAAATTAGATACATATTCCTTATATTATTAGAATACTATGTTCTCATTTTCGCATTTTTTGGATAAAAATGTTTATTCAATTTGATTGTTTGAGGATTTGTAAGAATATCGATAATCTCACAGTAAGAGCAGACAAAAGATCCTCGATTAAAGGTTGTTTTTAGCAAAATTATCGATTACAATCGATTGATGTATTTTTCTCAAGATCCCCAGCTACACTGCGCCAAATTACGAACTTACACAGTCGAGAATTGTAACAGCCGACAAGGTCCAAGGTTCTTTTGAACCCCATTTGAACTTTGAGACCAGGCCCAAAAGCTCTTTAATGTTCTGCCAGATTAATATTGCGTAGCTGAGGTGTCCATCAAATAGGTTGCGCCTCATTATCGATATCATCGATCAAATGTAAAGTAAAGCCCCCCGTTCCACTCAACCCCAATGTTTTGGATCGTTCACAAGAGCGGGGGCGGGGAAATGGGGACAGTTCCAATGTCGCTGGCCGCTGCTGCAACGGTATAAAATTTAATTAATGCGTTTGCCACATGCGAATTATAATAATTCAAAGTGCTGTTTAAATAATTCACAACAACAATTGTTAACCATAAAGCTACAGCTCTTGTGGCTTAAAAAGTGCGTAAACTTCAATGTTCGTTGTTGTTTCCCATTGTTGTTGTTCCTCGTTGTTGTTGCTCTGCCATAAATCGTCAAGTGAGAAACAAAGCACAAATTGGCAAAGCCAATGCCGTTTTAAGAGGTGATCGTGCGTGCCTGGGATAAGACTGATCACAAAACAACAACAACATGAACGACAACAACAACGACAACTCATAAATTCATTTGTTTTCATTAAGCACAGCATTTGGACAAAGGGAGATGCGGGTGTCGGGTGTCGGGTGTCGGGTGCTGTGCTTAAGGCAAAAGGGTTTTGAAACCATAAAAACACACATTACTGAAGGCTGTTTTGGGAGAGTCGTAAAGTTAACAACATTGTAGGCCTCTATTTAATTGATTGTTAGCACGAAAGGTGTGAATTATTAAAATTATGTAATAGAATCTGAAAAACACAGGATGAAAATATTTAAATTTTGTAATAAAATCGTCAAAACAGCCAGGAATACTAATCAATTTATAGAAAATTCCGAACACATAGCGGAAAAACTTAAAGTAATAATAAAATATTAAATTCGTTTAATTATTTTCTTCCTTTTGTAAATACATATGTAGTGCTAAAAGGGTGTAAGATCAGTAGGAGTTCCTACATTTTTTTATGTGTTTCAAAACCCTTATTATCTCATTGATTTCCTAGACCTGTTCCCTTTTGTTGAAACCTAAGAAATATATGGTCTTATAGTTGAAGTCCTTGCTATATATAAGCTAGGTTATTAGTTCTTAACTGAAAACTTGGTGTTAATAATAATAGTAATACTATAAAAATATGGTCTTATGAATAGGAAAATTTTATATTATTAGTAGTTTTTTGTATTGTTTCTTAAGAGCAGATTTCCATTTCCTTTCTAATGTTCGAGTTTTCGAATCAAAATGCTGGTATTCTTTAGAGTTATGTCGAAATAGTGATCATTTCACCGAATATTTAATCGTTTTGCGGAATTCAGAACAGCTAGCAATCTCGCTTCCGATTTGATCAGATTCGGAAATGGGAACAGTCCTGATAATACTCATAAACAGAGATTAACACTTTTGCAACGTATACAAACTAGTTCAGTAACTATAAATACATATATTTTGAAGCGTTTTTAGGTCGATGGGACAACCACGAGCTTATGTGGCCTTAAATCGACACAATAATCTCTCCGCAATTAATTGCAAACGCTAAGACGATGTAATCCATTGCTTGGATGACTCTTTCGGCAAGTCCAAAGTCAGCTGGATAGACAAGACTACCTCTAACTCTATGGCTCGGGCATTTATGGGTCACGCTGACCAAAAAAAGGCAGTTAAACGACAGTTGCAGCTGACGTTGATTGAGTTTTGAGTCCAGTGTTCAGAGTGTTCAGAGTATTCAGCAATTGGTTGTCTATGCGCAACACGTACGCGGATATCCGTGCTCAATCCGAGTCCCAAATCCCCCCAATTGTAATTAAACACGCTAAGCGGCCGTGCAATGGTGGGGGAGGGAGAGTGGGAGAGAGAGATGAGGATGGGGAGTGGGAGTCTACACTGGCCGGAGGGTAAGTCAGTTAACGGCGCCTATCAACAGGCCCATCTATCGTCTCGTATGTGCTTCATCAAATTGAAATTATGCACAGCTGATCGACAGTTAGACAGATGAAGAAAGAGCGAGAGGGAGACTGATCAGACGCTTATGTAATGGAAGTGCCTCATCTGGGAATGGGAATGGGAATGAAAATGGGACTACGGTAAACGACAACTGTAGACAGCTAATAACTTTGACGAACAGAAATCCCACAGATCGCTGATCGTCTCCAGCTTCCCCTCTCTACATCTCTCTCTCTCTCTCTCTCTTTGGGAGACATGCAAACACTTCCTCGAGCCTCAGAGTTGTCTGATTCGCCATGTAACAGCTTCGAAAATAATTTACACAAATAAATCAAAGTCATAAACTGCATGGAGCTGAAGCTGGAGCAACTCCGATCGTCGACCGAAGCGTCGCGTCGATCGCTGACTGTTGATTGGAGTTGAAGATCAACGATTTGCTGTTGCAATGTTAAAAGTTTGTTCAATTTGTTGTTGCCATGTTGCTCATTTTGCTGTTTGCTATCGCATAAAAGAATTTAATGAAATTTAATGAAAAGTTACACGATCGCAGACACGATCCGATCGTTTTGTCTACACTTTGTTGCAATCGCCGCTGCAATATGAATATGAATTTGTCTCTAGGACATTTTTGCAATTAATTGAATTATCGTCGTGAATGGCAAAGGCAGCCAATGATTTTATGGACGATGTGCAATCAAATCTTGACTAGCCACCGACGCGACGATCGTCGTTTTAATACCCTTTGCGGAGGGTATTCCCATTTTGTCATGAATTCTGTAACGCTTTGCAGGAGGCGTGTGGATCCTCATAAAGTATATATACAATCTTGAACTGAAGCTTGCCAATTCCATGTGTCCGACTGTCTGTCTTTGCATACATATGTGCGATCGGAACACGAAGGAAGGAAGAAAGGAAGAAAAGTTTAAATACTGACTTGTATGCAAAACTTTGTTGTTTTTTAAGATATCCTGACCAAACTCAGCAAATCAAACTTTTATTATAGCCCATACAAGTTGACTTAGTTTGACCGAAATCGGATAACTTTATACTATAGCTGCCATAGCAACGAAATAAATATTGAGCTATTGTATAAGAAACTTTTTGGTTTGTACTGATATGTTAACCAAACTCACCAAATTCGGGTTTAGTTATGCTTTTGAAGTGTTAAGCAAATTTAATAAAAATCTGATCACTATATACTATATCATAGAAAGAATCTTTTGTAAAATGACTTCTTGTATGTGCAACTTTTTTGTTTTTACAGATATCTTAACAAAACTCAGTAATTGCGAATTTTATTCGAGTTTATATAGTTAAACTAACTTTTCTTAAAACTTGTTGACTTTATTTATTCGAGGTATTATAGGTTTAAGTTCTAGCTTTACTTATTTTATTAAAACTATATTTCAACTGGGTACTTTTCTCCATATATTCTAAAATATTATAATCCATTAAATCTTCTATTTCATTACTTTATAATTAAAGCTAAAAAGGTCATAAAGTAAATATTGTAATCACATTAAGAAACAATTGAACACATTGCCATTGAATTGAAAAGTTATATAGCTGCCATAGGAAAAATCGGTTGATAAACAAGGGTATATATCTTGGGGACTCTGGAGATAGCTGTTCCTTCCCTGTTTGGCCCAAACGATCCATTGGCAGGTCGCATTGGCCTGGGCCTCTACCTGGGCCTGGGCCGGCCCCTTGGCTGACTTATGCGCGGCACGTTTTATGGCATTTTTGGCTGCAAGAATATACTCCTATGGCATTAGCACCGGCAATCGATCGATCGATTGGCGGGGTGTGGCATCCACACACAGTTCGACAGTTCGACAGTTCGACGTTCGACTGTGCAACGGAGCGACAGATCGGCAGACAATTGCGATTCACTTGCCACAGAGTCGCAGCTCGTGTTAAGGTTAAAGCAAAACCCGTCAAAGCCATTAAATTCAGCCACGCTCCATTAGATGCGGCAGCTGCGCTGCCAGCGTCGCTGTCGGCGTCATTTACGCCTAATTAAACAAATTATTGCATGTGTATGCTGCAAGTGCCCCAACAACAACAACATTGTGGGCAACATTTTGTAAACGGTTTGACTGCGCGCATTGCGCATACGCCATGTGGTGCCCAGGAAATCTCACAATGAAATCTTAATTGTAAGACAATCGTCATATGCTTAGAAACACACATTGTTTATAAATAGCGCAAAGCGCAAACCGTTCGCAAGACAATGCAAACAACAATCAGAGAATTACAGCACAAAATAAACAACAACAAAATAAATGCTACAAAATATTAAGTTACAAGTTGGCTTACAAGTTCACGAGCCAACAACAAACATGAATGGCAACTTACAGCATTTTTCACTGGCCTGCCGAAGCTCAAATGCTCTGGCAAAAATTTATATATTTATATAAATTTAAAAGTATTTATTTATAATCATTAATATACTTCAATAAACATAAAAGTATTTATTTATAATAATATTTGCCACAAATGGGTAAATGGTTCTTAAACCAATCAGATTATTGTGAAACATTTCTGGATGACATTTAATTAAGCAATTTTGAGTTCTTTCAACTGACATATTCAGACCATAACATTTAAAATTAGTTATAACAACTAATGTTCTTTATTTTTGTGGGTACAGTGCACGCTCGATAGAGTGAACTAATTAAAACCAAACGTTCACAGTCAAATCATCCTCCTTACACGAACATTATATATTTATGAAGTTAACTGCTTAAGGTTTAAACAAAAAAAAAAAATACATATAAAAAAGGCTTTGTAATTAAAAATTAAAAATAAATGACAATCATAAAAATTTAAAAAAAATCTAAAAATCACTTGTTGAGTTTTTCATCTAATAATTGTTCACTCTTTCGAGTGTCTGCTGTATAGCGCTAAACTATTGTATTTATTTATTAGATTTTATTCTTAGCTTGGGTTCGGCCTGATATCAAACCTCTTAAAATCTTTTTATTTTATATAATTTTGATTATTATTATTTATTTATTTCTTACAATATTACCTTAAATTTAAAATGATGAGGTAATGGGGAATCACCTAAGCAATAGCATTGGGACCTTCAGCTGAGTTGTGTGGAATGATTTATATTCTGGTGATATGTTATTTTTATCCAATCTATTGTTTATTTTATTTTTTATTTTTATTTTAAAGGATCACATAATATTATTATATTTTTTGGTAATTACCAATCTTACTTATTTTAATATAATTGGCTATTGTTTGCGCATTTCGTGTTAAACACACAGATCCTTGGATTATCGTTAAGAATTATAGTTCAAAATAAAATCACTTATGTATATAATCAAAACAATAGAAACTCAAAGTATTAAATGGGAAATTGTTCCATTCCAATGTTCCCAATGAATTGTTGATATAAGCTGAATAATAGAACATTGTCTTAGATTGTAATGAATTATCGAAAGAAAAATGTATCGAAAATACTTATCTCGATTCCGCTCTCTCTGTATATCAATACGAAATATGTACATACATATATGAAGGAAAATAAATTGAACAAATTAAAATGTTGAAAATTAATGCTCATCGTGTCCTTACTAAAATAGTTTAAACAAAAACAAAGTGTCAGCTATTTTTTAAACTTGTTTTAACAGCTCTGGACATTACAGTCTTCGGCTAAGACATATCAGCATCCACATTCTAGCCTGGGATTCGAACCCGAACCTTAATCGATCATTTAGACAAGTCAAATACCTACTAACTACCAATTTTTACATTATTTTCGAATTATGTATCCTTTTTCTATATTATATTCCAATATTTTAAGAAAATTTCAAATGAAATTAATAAATTCTTCAAGCAAACGTTTTCAAGTTCGAACTTGTCAGTAACTAGAAAAATGCATTTGCCATCCCTAGAGCTGAGTTATAAAAGTTTGTTGTAATGGATAATAGCATAATAATTGCAATAATGGGTTATCTTAGAACGATTAAATTCATAATAGAACTATTAAAGCGCTACTGTCTAAGGTTTCGCAGCCATTAAATGAAGAGATCATTATTGTTATACAAGTGTCTGCTGATTGCAGCATCAAAGTATCTGTAAGATACAAAAGTATATAGCTTATTTAGCAAGCTGCATGAGCAACTTGTGATGCCCTTAACGCAGCTTAAGATACTTTACTTCCAGAGACAACAAAGCAAAGCGAGCGGCGCTGTGGGCGATTCGGCTGCCTGGAGATCGCTGATCTGCTGCCTCTGTCCTCGTCTTTGTCTACCAGTATGTGTGTTTTGGTGTGTGTGTATGTGTATGTGTATCTGTGTGTGCCCCAAAAAGAGCAACAACAATGCACAAGTTGGCCAACTAATTCGCGTGTCACGTGGCGCGGCCTGTGCCACACTGAAATGGGAGCAATCTGCGCAGCGAATTTTCATCTAGTTCAAGTTCGAGTTGGCACTGTGAGCATTACGCAAGCTCTTGGCCAGGCCAAAAGGTAAAAGTAACACTCACTTGAGTGCTCAAGACCTTTGGCAGCGAATGCACTCCTTGACTTGGCCTTTTAATCTCTGACTTGTTGCCATTTGGCTGGCAATTTTCACGCTTGTCATTTGATATCGAAGTTTTAAGTTGTTTGCTCACTTTTAATTTATGCATTTGTTTGTGCTTTGTTTTAAACAACAACAGCAAGTGCAGCTTTTTATTATTGCTGTCTAGAGATCTGCAAAAAGTTGAACTTACATAAATGGCAGCTTGTTGTCGAGTTGGCAGAATTGAACGTATAGAACTGATTGCATTGCAATGTCAATGAAATAACGCTTTTGATGGAACTCATTCAGCAGAACTAATCGCTGACTGAATTGCGCTGGCTTGTGTCTACTCTGCCTTCAAGCTGGGAAATTATATTCAAGAATGATTCATAAGAATTCTTGGCTGTTTAAGTCTTTGAGAGTATACCAAATCAGTCAGCGGAAAACAGTCAGCGCTTAGTTCTGCTGAATGAGCCTGCTGACTTATGCGACTATTATAAAAGAAAGTTCTAGCTTATTTTGTAACCTAGAGTTTCACCAAACTTAACCAAAACCAAGCTCATAACTGAGTTCTCGCCATGACTCATTTTGCTCGTAGGTGCCTCAATGACACTACAGTATTCCCAGCGATAAACTCGCCTAATCTGGCAGCTAAATATAGTCACAAGATGTTTGTAGTAGATAAGCTTTATGCATACTCGTATGATGAATGGCACATGCGGAAGTACAAGTTTGGATGCGCCACAGCCCCGTCAGCGAGCTAGTCGGAGCTAAAGTCAAAGCCAAAGATACAAGATACAAAATGTATCTGAAGGACAAATAGCTGAGCGTGAGTACCACGCAAAACTGTGGCAAGTATCGCACCCACCAAGTAGCAGCACCCAAACTCAAAATAACAAAAACTTAGCTGACTAATCAAAAAACCTAGTTCCAGCTGGTGACTTGATCTCTTTGCTGAATGAAGTGAGGAAAACAATTTGCGCTCATGATGGAGGAGCCCACACACAGAAACTGAAAACACGAAACGCGGCAGCAACAACGGCAACTGAAACCACAAGTCAATGTCATCGCAGTGGCGGCATCTGTGGGACTGCAGCTGAAGCTGAAGCTGCGATTCAGATTCAGACTAGAGCCAAGACTTTGTGAACAAAAAGAAGTAGAAATTCTTTATTTAAAAAAATGCTCGAATGGAGACTACCCTGCTCACAGGTCTGAAGTACTCTAATTAGTACTCATTTTCCACTACACACAATAGTTTCTTGAATAACTTTTCTATATATTATTTAATCGTTATGAAATTTGTAGAATATAAAGATGACCTGCAATGGTACACGTGTACCAAACATCCAGGCTTTATCTCTAAGACTTCGTTTGTAATTAGCCTTTTATTGATTTGGGGGAGGTATTTCTAAGGAATTTGCAGCAAACGGAAGGCAATGAACTACCTACCTTACTATCTTTTATAGAGATTGTAGTAAGATCGCAGAAGGAGATGGGCCTATCTTAGAGTGGCTGAAATTATTCGGGTAATAGACTATACAAATGGTATAACAAGACCCAATCTGACAACAGTTTAATCTAAAGCAGGGGGCTGTAATCATTATAAGTTTTATTTTAAAAAATTACAAAATATTGAATATTTTTAATTTTTTATTGATTTTCTCACCAAATAATGATTAATTTAGAGTTATATCTCAACCAATAATAATTATTTTTGAGCAAAAAGATAAAACTCATAAAATAATGATTATTCCTAGTTTTATTTTTAGCTCAAAAGTTAAGCTCAAGTTGTAGTTTTGACTTTTCCACAGGGAATTTGGGCAAAAATATGTATATACTCAGTCAGTGAGTCAACACGAGTCTTTATAATCCTATTTTTAATTAACTTTAAAACAAAATAATCGTTATGTACGGTCTCTGATCCAAAGCGGAAAGAAATTGCTTGCTCGTTTATTAAAATTCGGAAAATCTTACAACACTCATATGAAATCTTTCAGGGTTTCTTGTACAGAATATAAAGGTATTTGTTAACCAAAGATGGCTTTAAAAACTTTCCTCAAGAAACCATAAGTCTAACATAAACCATATTGGAAAGGCATGAGAAATACCTTTCCGAAATGTTACAGAAACTCATTCAGTGAATACAGGGTATCAAAATAATAGTTATATATGGTACAGTTTTATTTATGTAGACTTCCAAGTTCGTCAACAGCTCAGTTTGTTTGTTCATGAGGTAGGGGGCAGCGGGGCTGGTCAGTTGAACTTTTGTGTTTTGACAATTCAAAGTTAAGGTCAACAAGGGATTTGAAATGCTGCAGTGCGTGGGTTTTTGTGCGTTTGTCCGGTGCATTGAACCTAATTTTGTTATTATTTTGTCTTTCTGGCCAAAATGCTAACTGAACTGTGCGGTGAACTGGGCATAATTAGCGTTCATTGTGCGCAATTGTCCCTGAAAGCCGTTTGGTATTTGGTTTTGGCATGCCAAAAGATTTTGGCACTCGATATGTCATTGGCCATTTGGCCAGGTGTGTGTTTGTGTATCTGTATCTGTGTGTAACTTGTTGGCTTGTTAGCTGTCATAAGACCAGAACATATTTATGCACTTTACAAGAATTTCGAACATATCTCTAGCCGTGCAGCTGTAGAGTTACGACTGTGTCTGGCTAGATCTCTAGATCCGCTTTTTAGCCCCGTAAAGTCGAATCAAACTTTCGCTTTTCCGTTGTGTTAATAGGCATGAAAACTGCTCATTAGCGCCTCATATTTTATAGGCTTACACATAACTGCGAACTGGTTCCACTTTTGTTTTCACACTTTGTCGACGCTTGCGCAAATAATTCCAAAATCTCCCCCAAATGAAAAACCCGAAAAGTTTAAGACAAGGCCCAAAAATGATTCAAAGTTGCTTTTCACACATTTCACGGGTTTTTCAACGGTTCCAAGTGCACAGGCAGCCAAATGTGAGCTCATCTATGTACCCATTCATAAATTCTCATTAAGCTGAAGTTGCACCCCACCTCCTGCCCCCTCTTCTATGCAACAGCCCGCGCTGCCTGTCAAATGTCAACAAGCGCCACGCGGCGTTCTGAATGAGCCCTAATGAAGAAGTCGTGGCTGAAGGCACAACCTCTAAGTCGCCTCTATATATAGGGTATATGCATATGAGTGGGACTTCATTGGAGATGACAATGTGACGAAAGCCTGTCTTTTAATTAATGATAGTTTGCTTAACAGTTCTGAAATCAACCATTGGAACAATTGAACTAATCTAATCAGCTGCCAGCTTAAATAGTTATAGATATTTATGTTTTCCTTAAGTGAATAACTGCTAGATATTTTAATATTACTTTTGACTTGACATTTTATGTTTATGTGAGAACTACTTATTTATCCGTGAGAATACACTCAGTGTATTCTAAAATTGATTAATAAATATGAGACGTCATTATATTATCTACACTTCATTTCGTTTTCTTATTTTAAAGATAGCTAAGATCTGCCTTGCAAAAGTTACCTTGCAGTTAATCTGCATTTTAAGCACTTGCAGTGCTGCCAGCTAGCCAGGAATATGCACATGTGGCAACACTGGGAATTATGTGTAATCAGTGAAAAGCGTGCCATTTACTGTGAAATGTGAAATTCATTCGCCTAGTCAACTTATGGTGTTGCCACCATGATGATTTTCTGCTTTTTATTGTGAGTTTTGTATCCTAAAAATTAGAAAACATGCCAAGATTCATCTTAATTCAATGTCTACATAAAGTTCTCCATAGCTAATTGTTAGATAAAGTTAACTGTCTCATAAAGTGCCCCAAAAGCAATTTCAAATTTTCAGTTAGTAGTTAGTTTTTGTATGAGAATGACAAAAATGTTGGAATTGTGGCAACGCTGTTGTTCCAAACAGCTGATTTTTGGTGACTGGTGGCAAGTGAAAGTGAATTTAAAAATTGGTAAAAATGTAAAACCAGTTCAGTACCAAACATATTCGCTTGATTTCGGTTTTGTTTGAAAGGTTGTTTCAAGGGGCATTGCAGACTGTCATTTGTGTGTGTGTCTAATTATAAACCAGGTTATATAATGTCAGTTACTAGTACAAAGAGGTATACAATTAGGAAGACGTTCTTAGGTATTTAAAACTATATAAAAATGAGGCTATGGCCTAGTGATATAAAGCCAGCTCCTACCACACAAAGCATTGTGTTCGAAACCCAGTCATGACTTCTTAGCAAGGGTTTGCCTTCTAGCTGCTCCTTAAACAGCTGTCGGATCTGTTATTCAGAGTTGCCACTCGAAGGTTGCCACTCACGATCGGAACACGCGCTCATCTCCAGTGCATAAGCTGAGGAAAAGCCAGATCTGAATACATAATGGGTAAGGGGGGCTATATATATTTATACGATTTGTTTGGGTTTGCCTGTGGAGTTGGTGACTAGCTTTTGTTAGTTGTTAGCTTGCTTGTGGTCAGTCAGAGCGACAAAGTCATCGTCATAAAAATGCAAAACCTACGCTTTTTATTTTATTTTTTTTCCTTCGCTTATTTTATTTTTACTTTGGGTCCGTGGGCTGCGTTTTATTTATTTTTTCTGTATAATTTGTGTAGTCAAATGTTCTTTGTTAGCCGCAGAGCATACAACAAGAAAACATTTAAAAATTATTTATTTGCCTTGTTGTTGTGATTGCTGTTGATGTGTTTTGTTTGTATTTTGGATGTTTTTTAAGTTTTGGCAGCTCTTGAAGACGCCTACAAGTGAAACCGATTAAACTAACCAACCTGACCAGCTCTGAGCTGTTAATTGAGGCATAAATCCCCATAATGTCCAGATGGGCGTACTGTGCCACGCCCAAATTGCTCAATTTGCAAGCAACTTGACCTTCAAGCTGGCAACTTGACATGTGGTCGAAATATCCTCAAAATATTTACCTGTTGTTAACTTGGCCAGCTCAAGTGCGAGTGATTGGATCAGTGGGACAGAGGGGAGGTAGTATCTTCTACTCGATTCATGAATGAGTCGCATTGCATTGAGAATGGCAATCGCATAAAATATAAAGGCAATAAAATGTATCCCAATTTCAAGTACGCGACATCTCGAATTGGCTTTTGTATTTTTAGCGCATATTCGAAGCATATCAAAACGAACAACGTACAGCAACAACAACAACAGCAACAACAACTGCAACAATCTCAACTGCCACATGGAGCTGTAAAGATGTTTTTACCGATTTTAGAAGTCATAAGGTCAATGCTGAGTGCGCCAAGCGCCAAGATCGTGTTTTGATTGGGATTCGTTGTTGTTGTTCAAGTTGTTGTTGTTTAATGTTGTTGTTGCTGGCGTCGTCTGTTGTCAAGTGTTATGACTCGTCCAGTCCGTCCCCCCAGCTGTCCACATTAGTCTAAAGCCGCAGCCAACAAAGCGGCCTCTCTGTGCCTCTGCGGCTTGGTTCCCAGACGGATCCAAACAGTTTCTTGTGCTTGTTGATAAGGCAGCGTCAGCAACAACTCAGCAGTCACATCAAAATGCAAATGCAAATGGGATTGGGATTGGGAATCGGAATGAAAATGAAAATGAAAATGATGTTGTTCATGGCTAGATTAAACAAGCATTAAATAAAAGGGCCCTTTTCTTGGGACTATGCGACATTTTACGATTGAAAATTAATGACAGAGACAGTTCAAAAACATGTTCAAAAATTAAAAAGAAACTATTTAATTTTAATAATCATATTTGTTTAGTTTGTAATTTAAATCAATTTTATTGGTTTTTAATTTTGCTTAAAGTTTATATCTTAAAAGTCCTTCATTGTTGGTATTCAGAACGCAGAAGCGTACCTTAATCAGGAATTTTCTTATAATTTCTTTTGAAATTGGAAAACTCATTTTTTTACAGTACAATCTCGATAATCCGGACAATTAAAGACCAGATAGTGTCTGAATTAGCAGATCTTTCTTATTTAAATAAATTTATTAAATATGGTTTTTTGCTATATTCTTTTTCAGATTTTCCGTATTACCGAATTTAAGAAAATTAAATAAATTTATTCAGTATGTTCTTTTTACCATATTTATTTTATTTTTATTTTCTGTTTTGATTAATACCCCTTTTTTGATCTTTAATTTTATTTTTTTTAATTTAAAACTTATAGTTGCTTTAATTGTTTCAAATTTTTACTTTAAAAGTCCCTTAAACTAACAAGTTTCAATAATATCTCCTGCGCTGAAATCCTGTTCTTCGCCATATTTGTTAAAAGTATTGAGATAGCCTGGAAGTGAGGAATCTTCGAATCAATATTATTTTTATACTATGTTCCCGAAGGAAAAATGGTACTATATTGGGTTTGCGAAATGTCCGTCTGTCCGTATGAACGCATTTTTTTGCCTTTATCTTTCAAAACACGTTTTTCAACGGGTATATCTCCTACAGTTTCAAAGATATAGTCACCAAATTTGGCATACATACTAATGTTGACCCCTTGGACAAATCTGCATCAAAAATTTTTCAACCCCTCCACCCCCTCCCCCACAAAGGAGCAAAATCTATATCTTTCACACCTGTGCAATTTTTTTCGTGTCTCTTTCTGAACACACAAATAACCAAATTATATAGAACTGGGAACATAGTATTCTGCAGTCGGGTGCGTCCGACTGCAACGTTCTTACTTGTTTTTATTTTTATCAGGCTTGCCAATTTCCTAATCGACTTCTTCAGTGTCATCATTTAAAATATCTTTCTAGTTCTAATTCTGGGCATTCAATCTCATTTGCACTTACACCTATCATTGTAAAGGTCTGATGTGTTATGGACTTTGTGGACATTTACTTTGTTCTATCCCAAAACAACATTGTTTGATTTGATTTTAGAAAATATTTTAGTGTCCGTATTTTAGGGATGTACGGATTGGCAGGTGTCTGGATTAACGAGTTTGTACTGTTTTATTTTCTTAATTTGTATTCTTCATGGAGTATGCTCGAAATTCAAGTTAAATTGTGTCTAAAGATATATTCTCTTAATAATTTTGTGATTTATATTATTTTTGTCATACAATTACTTAATATGATGTCTGAAAATTACGTGCAAGAAAATGTTTTTGTTAATTTTTGTTACGAAATAATTAATTTCTAATTTTTAACTATACGGAGGTAGTCAAAAGTATTTAGACAACGAGCATTTTTCAACCTTTCTCACTCAAGATAAATGAAACAATCATTTTTAATTTTTGAACTATATAAACACGTTAACAACAAAGCTAATACTCCATGAAATTGTTAATAAAATAATACAGAGATATTATTTTTTGTTAGTTTAAGATTGTTATTACAATAGTACGGGAATAAACAATATCGGAGGCCAGCTTGTGGCTTAGAAAATATAATGAAATACTATTTGGGATTGTGCTAAGGTCTATGAATAGATATATATATATTTAGTTAGTGCTATTGGGTATGATTCATCCCAGCTCATTCTCATTATGTAGCTCAATGCTGCATTCAACAAATTTGTGTTGTAAAATAAACAAACTTGAATTGAACTATTATCAGGCAGTTATTGTTAAGTACAACGGCCATTTATTTAAATAAATGTGCACATTTGTGTTTGTTGTAAGACATAATACGTGTATCAAAATGCAAATTCGCTGCGGCTGCCGCTCGTAAAAATTCAATAAGAGATTTTCAAAGCTGAACTGAAGTTGTACAAATAAAAATAGTCTTGAGACACACCCGTAGAAAATGAATAGAAAATTGGGCGACGGCTGCTTTGAAGAGGCAGCAGCTTCGTTTGCCACAATTTGTTACAGGTGGCAACAATATCAAAAACAACAACAACAGCAACGAGTTAACAGCGACCTTGCGCTTATTGCAACAATTCTGCCCGCGTCGCTGCCAACGTCGACGCAGGCGTCGCTGCTGGCGTTAACAGATCTGTAACCCCGTTGAAAACATATTTCTCATGTTTGCTTTTCAAATCTGGCGTTGTCAAGTGTCCTACCTGGCGTATGCTTGATTTGCGAACAAGCCCCAAAAATTAAACAACAAAAATAAATCAAAAGCAAATTGATTATAAAATATTTGTGGCATTTCCAATGCACTTTGCACAACATTTAATCACATTAAGCAGCCCGTAAATTTGTAAATTTGTAAGTTTGTTAAAGAGCTCGAGCATAATTTATGCAATATTCATTATTAAAATGTCGCTAGACATTGAAAGCGACAACAAACACACGACAGACATTCGTTGAGCATTGAAAAGTTTTGAAATTTGTGAATTATTACTTGCACTTTAACTTGGCTTCGAGCGAGGCGATGACGATGAAAATATTTTACAATCTCAGCGCCTGTTTGTGTGGTTGACATTTTATAGACGGGCAACGGCGACACCGAGTCGCCACCTGTCGCCTGTATCGAGTGGGAGAGAGGCAGAGAGGGAGGGGAGGACAACAACCTCAATATGACAAAGCCATTTGCGCCTGTCAACGCCCCGCAATTGTCTCCAGTCTGCGCTTTGGGCCAAGATAAATGAGCCGAGGCTAAGACTCTACCAAAAATAAAAGAAACTTCCACCGACAAAAGCAAAGATCTTTGCACTTTTGACAAAATTCTAATTAGCCCCAGAGTTGTTCTCCTGGGTTCATTAGCATTCCTCTTACCTGACATTTTGCGGTCGTGTGTGTACAGTTCCCAGGTAATTCTGATTTCCGTTGGGTTCTCGTGCTGCCAACTCTGTTTACAATTCAATTAAACTCGCATTTTTCGTTGCTCTGCTTTGCATAAAACAAATTGACAATAAATAGCGCTGCAATATTACCACACGCGATACACATTCGAGGCTCGGACTACCTCTCTGGGCCTAATGGAACCAGTTTGCCCGATAACCACTTAATTTATCGGTCTATCAGCTCTATATACATATATAGCTTATATGCATAACTACACAACAATATATAACGAGAGTAGCTGTGCGGGTGTTGGGCTAAATGGACGTTCCAATTGGCCAAGACAATATTAAGGCGACAGGTTTACTACACTGCGCAACGGGGCTGAAGTTCTTGCTCCCAGTTGAAGGAACTAGTAAAACTATTCCTAACTACAATATTTCTCAAAACACTATTAAAACTCAGTATTTTACTGGTAAATAGGCAATTAAAGTTTAAGTAAAGATCTCTGATTAAATCATGATCAATGATCATAATAATCAAAAGGACTTAGATTTGGTGAAACGTCATTTACCTTTTAGATTATGTTTATAAGCAGGGTTTCAAGACCTTTTTTGCATTCTTAAAAGCTGGAATACCCTCTGGGTTAACCTGGTTAGAAAATTATCCTAAATTACAAGTTATCCCGTTAACCAGGGCGTGCTTCGATGAATTTTGGTTAAGCTTTGCCTACATTTTGTTATTTTGGAATCATTCTCACATTCAAATTCTGGAAATACATAAGAAATATCAATTATCACTTACTTTTCTTTCATCTTTCATCTTTCACCATTTAACCCAATAACCCAGTGCTCGTGAGTAACCCTAAAGTTTATTTATGTATTCATCTGACTATTTAAATGATTAAGTAAATGTTTCCATGTCTAAAAGGTTAAAGAAGCAATTTAAATGAGAAGTGTTTGATTTTGTTTATGTCTTATCAGGTTTAACTACAACGAGAATTTGTACATATCATTTTAGTCATCTTGTTAATCAGCAATCAATTCTCTTTTAATCTTAAATTTATACTCAATTATGCAGCACAGTGTATGCTTTTAAAATTCATTAGAATTTTAATTAGAAAGATATCCAAAGAATATGACACAAAATCGCAAATGTTTCAGCGTTTTGATTGAGAACTTGTTTTTCAAAATGAGATTTGCTGGGAGATTATCGGAAACGTTAAAGCCCAGCACTTGCGATATCAAAGTGGCATATCTAAAGGATGTCATGTTATAATATCTGTCCATTATTTAATGTGATTTCATTTGATTTCATTAGCGACGCCGTCACTCTGACGCGGAGACTAGCCTTTTATTTATGAATAAAAAGATCAACAATAACCATAAATACAACAACAATAATAACAAAAAACATGAGCATTTAGCGCACACACAAATTATAATTTCAAATAACGCAAAGTGCCACTCGAGATCGGAGCTCTTAACAAAAATGTTAAACATTTTATCGGCCTTTTTTGTTTTCGTTGCCGTTTTTTGCTTAATGAAAAACTTTGTTGCTTAATATGCGAGAACTTAAATTGGCGGCTTTGTCGGCGATTTATGCACTTTTAGACTATTATTCGATGGCAGCTAATCGAATACGTCGCATGTTTTAAGTGTAAACAAATTAACAAGATCATTTGCCATAATTGAGATGCCGATCTCGGAGGCGGAACCCAGTGACTAAGATTGAAAGCGGGTCGACTTTGATCTTGGTTCTTTTCCTTTTCAATAATGCTTGACCGTCAAAAGTGCAGTTGAGAAATCAAAGCGCCCTCTGGCGGCGCATTAACCAAAATGAATTTATGGCAAGTCAATATCATAAATTAATTAAGAGCCGCGCCATGAAATAGACAAATTATGGAAGACGGGCTGACGGGGGCCGCCGGGTGCCCATTCACCAGGGCCACAATTGATTAACCGACCAAAGGGTGCACCCCGAGTGTCTAATGCAATCCCAGTTCCATTTTCATGGGCAAATGCCGTTTCCCCCCCCCCCTCTACATTTACAGATTCAGCGCACGAGAGGCGTTCGGCATGACGGAAACCGTTTAAATATTCAATGCGGCGAGCAGCACCCGAGTCCAAGTCCAATTCCTAGTCCAAGAACTGAGCACTGAGAACCTTTTGCAACTAGCCGCTAATATCGATCGATCGAATTACGCCCGAGCGGCGTGACAGACTTGTCTTAAACCCACCCACACCCCCAACCCACCGAGCATTGATCCACACAACAACATGGACTCACGCGTCGCCCTGGATCACATAGTCGAGAATCGTGACTACAATGCCAAGTTGGGCTCTGCCCTAGACACGACGAATGCGTCGGTCAAGAAGCGGGTCTTCGAGCTGCTGTCCGCGCTCTGCGCCTTCAGCCCCGACGGCTATGCCCGTGCCATCGAAACCCTCGAGTTCTACAAGGTATTGTCCATAAACCATGTATGTTATGCTCGCAGCACTTCATTTTCCTCCATCCTATTCCACCAGAATCTCAAAAAGGAACGCTATCGCTTCAAAATTGTCATCAATGAGCTGGAACAGTCTAGTGCCGCCTCAACGCCACCGCTGGACTATCAAGCAACTCTGCTGGCCTTCATCAACTGCGTCATTATCTCGGAGCCAAAGCTGCAGGAACGTATCCGTGTTCGCAACGAGTTTATAGGTAAGATTGCTTAATATAAATAAATATTCTATTGCGATAACTGATGAGAATATGCTAGAAAGTAAAGGGTGAGATTTTTTTAATCCCATAGAAAATAGTTCACAGTCTTACAAAATAAGTACGTAAAGTAATTAGATAGCCTTATCTATTCTATATATTCATAACTCTGAAACTTTAACAGCAAGGATCAGGAAATTTGGTATGTGGATAACCCTAACCATTACCTACTTCCTATTCTTAGTTGTTTGCTAGTTTTTTCAGAACTCGGAAGCTAGTACAATGAAATTTGGTATGTACATAACTCTAGTCTTTACACACATCTAGTTGTTATTTGCTTGCATTTTGTAAGCTTTAATCCATTTAAGTGACATATCGCAGTCTTATATCAGTCCAATTGCGTTTTTTAATTGTTTACGTTTTGCTTAATTTCGGTTTCCCCCCCCCCCCCCCCCCCCTTCCTTCCACACCCTCCTTTGGCAAGTCAAACAATTTTGCCCCTTGTGCTTTGGCTGCTGTCTTCGATTTCATTGATTTGATTGATGTGCCCGTTGATCCGCTGACGGCGCCGCTGCTCGCCGCTGCCCTTGACCATATACCATAAACCATATACCATATAACTATATATATAACGTATAGTCCCAGCCGGAGTTTGTTAACTGCATGTCACAGCCACGCCAGCGACCCTCGGGGGCTCTCAGGGGCTCTCGGGGGCTTTTGGAGCTCTGGGGGCTCTGGGGGTCGTGGATAATGATAGGTTCGGCATCGGGTTTGCTATACAACCGATCGTCAAATGGCCAAATCGCCTTTGTCTCTTGACGCAATCCAATTGAGTAACCTTAGCACGTGTCAACGATTAGAGGTGCGTCTTTAAAGTTGTTGATAATGTTGAGTATATAATCGGCTTGGCTTGTATTCCAAATGATTTTCTTGGTAAAAGGAAATTTATTCTAGAATGCAACCAATTGGTAGTCGTGAAGGAGGGAAAACGTGATAGATAGATATATTTACCATTCTATTAGGGAAAGCCTATAAAAGTAACCTAGAAGGAATTGTTTAATTTCCATAGTTCTTTCAAAATCTGAAAGATTGAAACAAACCTTAGCATAGATCACTGATTAAAAGTATAGGAACTACAGCTTCAATCGCAGTTAATCACCTTTGATTAATATTCACCTGGGAACTCTTTGCTTTATATTCGGTCATTCTGTATTTGTGTGGAGCATTTCTCAGTTAAACCTCTAGTTGTGATTCATCCTAATGAATAACAATTTGTAAAAGTTTCAATGTATATAGCTGAATTTTTATGGCTTAATTTTAAGGAGAATTGATATGTATGGTATATATTTTTAATTTGTGTTGAACTTGTAAATAAATAACTACACGTTGAGTTTGAAAAGCATTCGTATTGAACTTGTAAGTAAATAGCTACATGTTGAGTTTGAAAAGAATTTCAGTTTGCTTAGTCATAAAACGAGGGATATTTCTTTCTAAGGAAATATGATCTTTTCTAGATTCTCATGCCCGGTTCTTGGTTTTACCCTATTTCTGCTCAGTTCTGTGCGAGTTAGTGCAACAAATTGTTATTTAATTCAGCCTTGTCGAGGCGTACTTAAGAGCGCTGTTATATCAACAACATAGACACGTTGTTAAAATGTAATAAGTTGCTCTCCCCCCCAGAGTTGTTGACAAACAAGGGGCGCATTCACATCCTGTCCCTGACATTGCAACAAGCCCAATCCCGATGCCTGCCCCTGTGCAAAGTTCATGAACTGTTGCCGCCCTCAAAAACTGCATTTCCCGCCCCAACTCGATCTCCATCTCCAGTCCCATTGCCAGCTTCAGCCCCATCTGCAGTCTCGTCAACCCGCTTCTTCTGACTTTGATTGAGCGCTGTTGCGCGTGCGTCGCCGCTGGCGTCGCTGTCTGCGCCGCGCGCCGGCGCAGCAGCAGCACCAAAAGTGGCAGATGCGCTGAATGATGGCTGCACTTGCCGCAAGCTGTGCCTGCCAGCGGGCGGAGGGGTGCCTCTTTATTGTTCTTAATTAAAATAAATTGAGCTGCGCTTTTTCAGCATTACAAGAAAATAATAAAGCAGCTGTGCAGCGCCTACAAAATCGAAATCTCAACGGCAATATGTAAGTCACGCACTCCACCTCCAATGCTCCAATGCTCCGACGCACCAAGGGGCGCGGCGGGGGCGATGGCGATGGCGGGTGCTGTGTGTAGGGGGACATTTCACACATGCAGTTTTCCATATCGAACTCCAACATTCCTGAGCGACACATTTGACAAGCAACGGCCGCATTTCGTTTGGCAATGAGTTGATGTATACAGTTTCAAGGCTGTTGGCCCCGTACAAAGTGCCACACCCCCTCCACTACACCCCACTGCCCGCCATCAAGAGCAAACGTACCAATCTTAGAGTTTCCAGGAACGCCCAATGAGCATGATAAATATTTGCATTTTATTGAATTCAAAGTATTTTCTGTTTCTCTGCTGTATTCTTTGAAATCCGCTAATGCCACTTAAGTGCCCAATTATCGGCTCAGTCTCTCTGGAACTGGTTCTCCCGCTCTTGAGATCTTGAGAACTATACAGAACCAGAGATCTGTGAATCGGCTCGGTCCATACTATAGCCATCATATCTGTTGTATGTCATCTGTCAAGTCCATCGCTGCCGGCTCTGCGCCGTTTACTGATTTATGCCACATGATTTTCCACTTTGGCACGCAAAGTTTTCATAGTTGTTGTTGTTGTTGTTGTTGTTGTGTTTGTTGTTGTGGCTGCGCCATAAATTTATTTGCTTAACAATTTTCTCATTTAGTTTGCTGGCAAATTTCAATTTCAATTGATTTATAAAGCGTCAACAGATTTACAATATCGCGAGCCACAAAAAATATATGTATGTAAATATATTCAAATCGAATTGATTTTGATTTCAATTTCTGTCTTAGTTTCAATTCAGTTTGATTTTTATACTCGATTTTTATTTTGATTTTTATGGCATGTTATTAAACAATTAACTGTTGATTTTGGGCGTGTTTCACAGCAAATATGCAACTTGCAAATTCCTCGGCCGTAGGGCATATATACTATACTGTATTTATATATATACTACAATTGAAGCCGACTTTAAGATCGTTTTGGTTCTCCGTGCGGGCAGTTCTCTAGTGGAGAGACCTCGACTTCCGAATCTGAAACAATGCCCGAACAAAAGAAACTTTTACACCACATTATAATTGTGCGCCTTTTATGGTTTTCAATTTCAAATAAATGAAATGACAACGAAACAAAGTCGTAAAATAATATTATGAACGTCAAGGCGCCAAATATGGCAAGCCCAAGGGAGGTGCCACCAGAGGGGGAGCTGGCAGGGTGAGTAGTTAAGCCAGCACAGAAGCTACAACGACTTTCACGAGCATTTTGTAATTAATTTTTTATTATATTTATTTACAATATGCACACATCGCGTTATTATTAAATATGTTTGTCTTATTCTGAGTGCGCCAATTGAGGCAGGAGGCGAAAAGTAAAACAAGCTTGGCCGGAAGCAACTCGGGTTGCATTGGGCGGGTAGACCCAGTCCCAATCGGAGCAGTCACTTGGGCAGTGGTCCCAGCTAGGCTCTGATAAAGATCGCTATACGACACGCCAAATTGGCAAAGTCTATATATAAGGCAACAGAGAAAACAACTTTCTGGAAGGTAAAGGCCTGCAAAAGTTTTGTTTCAGTTTTTACAACTTTGGGAAGTATTTTTCATCAGAGTAAGAAAATAACCCAATTTTTAGGTAAAAAGAATACCTTATAATATTTGAGAGATATTTAAAATATAAATTATAATTAATAATTGGTAAGGTTAAGTACTTGGATATAAAAGAACAGATAAGAACTTTTTACTCCCTGTACCCATAAAATGGGTCAAAAAGTTACTAAATCTGTGCAAATGTATGTAACAGACAGAAGAGGACATCTCCGACCCTATAAAGTATATATATTCTTGATCAGTATCAAAAGAGATTTCGATTTGGCCCTGTCCGTCTGTCTGTCCGTCTGTCCGGATGCACGCGTCGATCCCAGTAACTATAAGAGCTATATACACCAAATTTGGAATGTAGGTTCCTGTATACCATACGCAGATTAATTTAGTTTCCAATTTCAGATATCTCCCCCCGTTCCCCCCAATTCGATATATCTTTAAAGATATAGCTTTCTGATTTGGCATGTTTTGGTCACTCTTAAACTACTGTCTAAATTTCAAGTCAATCGGGTAATAAACACGGAAGTTATTCACGAAAGAAGATTCAGTAATGCAGCGAGAGGGGGAAGAAGCAGCACAGCCACCACTTAAAATGCCTCGCTTGCGCTGTCGCTTGTGCGTGTGCGTCTTTGTGTATGTGCGTGTGTATGTGTAAGTGTACGAAGATGCTTTCGGAGACTTTTAACCTGGGTATAGGTAGTTTTGTACTCAACTATAGCATTCTTACTTGTTTTTTATTATTATATATTGTTTGCTTATTTGTGAAGGTGCAAATGGGCGTGGCAAAGATTTGTTTTACCATATCAGTCAAAGAGGTCAACAGTATTGTGTATATTAAATTTGCTGACTCTAGCTCTAAAGATAACGAAGATATACGATTTTTGGTGAATTGTAGGGGAGTTGTTTAATTGTTTAGAAACAGAGTATAAAGAAGCCTTCAAACTATTTGTATATTTAATTAAAAAACCACAGGGAGTTACTTCTAAGATTGAAAGATCTACGAGTATTTACATATTTTAAGTTAAATTAAATCAGAGCTCTTAAACAGAAACCTTAACTGAATGGTATAGATACACAAATAGTATTTTATTATTTTGTATTTAACTAGAGCAGCTTAAGCATTTGTAATTCGACACTTTTCGAATATGTATTTCGATTAGCATTTAAATTTCAAACACACACACATAAATTTGATACGAATTGTTATTCATCCTCTGTTTTCTTTGCAGGCCTCAAAGTATTGCCGCTGCTCAACAATCTAAGGTAAGTCGGAGGTCTATAAACCTTATAGACTTATAGAGGATACACCTACCTACACAATCAAGACAATTTATGCAATGTTTGTTAACTGAAACCCTGAAACACACCCACTACAACAACAGTCTGTCCAAATGAATATCCCAAACAGTTGAAATCGTTTTGCCATTTTAATGTGAATACACTCGTATTTATTCGATACATTAAATCGAATACCCATTTTAATTTGCAACTAGACAAGATCAAGGCCGCCTTGCACAATTTCACATGGGCATGCGAATGGGCATCTCCAGGGCCCCACCGACGAGCATAGGCTCCCCCAGGCCCCAATATCATTAGCTTTTGTCGATTTGAACGCTTGTCAAACATCCATCAAAAACGTCAACGATCCGAGAAATATTGTCTTCTTTTTACTCCCTGTACCCATAAAATGGGTAAAAAGGGGGTATTGGATTTGTGCAAAAGTATGTAACAGGCAGAAGGTGACATCTCCGACCCTATAAAGTATATATATTCTTGATCAGTATCAAAAGAGATTTCGATTTGGCCCTGTCCGTCTGTCTGTCCGTCTGTCCGTCTGTCTGTCTGTCCGGATGAACGCGTCGATCTCAGCAACTATAATAGCTAGAGATACCAAATTTGGAATGTAGGTTCCTGTATAGCATACGCAGATCAAGTTTGTTTCATATTTCAGATATCTCCCCCCGTTCCCCCGCAAATCGATTAAAACCGTTTTACAGTAACAATTTTCAAGATATAGCTTTAAGATTTGGCATGTACATGTTAGTCTCTCTTAATCTACTGTCCAAATTTCAAGTCGATCGGATAATAAACACGGAAGTTATTCACGATAGAAGATTCAGTAATGCAGCGAGAGGGGGAAGAAGAAGCACAGCCACTTTTGCCGCCTGTGTGCGTGCGTCTTTGTGTATGTGTGTGTGTATGGGTAAGTGGACTTAGATTTGATTGGATGTTTTAGACCTGGGTACAGGGAGTTTCGTAGTCGGGTATACTCGACTATAGCATTCTTACTTGTTTTAAATAAGTTTTTTTAAGTTTTCTGTTTGGGTCTTATGCAAATAAATTGCGCTGCTTTTTTTGAGTCTGCCTAGCAATTAATTCAATATTTAATTAGTCAACAATAAATCAATTAGTTAGCTGTTACCCCACCGCCCCTGGCTTGCCACAAAACTGGTTTATTAATGGGGGCCTCAGCCGAAGTTGACAAAAATTTGACGCTTCGCACAAAACTAAAACAAATTCAATTAATTTGTAAAATAGTTTAGACTCCAAAATGTACAATAACAAATAACAATGGGCCATTTAGGCAGGCCAGTCAATCAGCTCATGACCCTTTCCCCTGCCGCCCTCTCCTCCTCCTCCCCTGCAGCCTCTCGTCATACAAAAAAAATGCCTAATTGATTGCTCTGTGCCATTTGTCTTGTAGCTGTGTCTGGGGCCAAGTGATCCATTCATTTTGTCATATGGCAGTTAACACGCCTCCCCGCCCCTCCTACCCACAGGCCCCTCCCCCTGGCCGGGGCATATTCTATTGTTATGAAAATTAAAGCGCTTGCTTAAATTAAATGCGTAGTTTCTCGCGCATTTTAATTTATTTCAAATTTCAAATCGCTTTAAATGTTTTCATTGAGCCGAGCAGCGCTTTGATTTCAGCGCCCCCTGGGGCTACCACTGCTGCTGAAGGGGGGTGCTATAAATAAACAAAGTTTTTCTGCATTTTTTGACTGCGTAGCTTGGAAGCTGCTGAGTTTCTTTAAGCGGATTTTAATTGCTGTCGAATCCAACGAGTTCTAATCAATCTGAAAACAAAGTTGCAAGCATATTAAGTTACCAATATTCTAATTAGAACTCATATCTGCATATTAAGTGTTTTAAATTACAGTAAATAAACAAAAAGTGTACATTGATATCAAAAGTTCTATAATAATGATATACACATGTTTATAGATCGAAATTCAAGCAGTTACTTGACTATAAATATATCCCAAATGATGTGAACTCCTTGTTAGATTTGGTCTAAACATAAACATTTCAAAATATTTCTGTAGGAAATATATGATGCATCCCGAAACCTTTAGGAAAGATTCTGTTCAGTCGTGTGATGTGTTTGTATGTCAATATTTGTGTTTCCTATAGCGAGTTATTAAGGCCTGTGTAGTTCATTTTAATAAATTAATAACATTCTTTATTAAAATTCTTCTTCTGTGCGTTTCGGCGTTTGTTACGCCTTCCTCGGGGGTCTGTTTTCCTTAAAACAAGATCTGCAATCAAAAACAAGTTGAGGAACTCCTTTTCAACTCATTAACTCCTCCTTGCCCAAGTTTTGAATCTCCCCCTGGACTTTCCGGCTTAAATTTAACTTTCTAAGTTTTCATTTTCACTTGCGAACTTTTGCGCTGCCGTTTCTGTGTCCTTAAATTGCTTTAAATTGGTTGCTCAGCTGTCTCGTTGGTTGTTCCTTAGCCGACTCCGGCACCCACATGTCGTGTCGAACCAAAATAGAAATCGCTGTCAAAAACAAGCAGGCAACAGTAGAGCATCACGTGTCGTTGCAACGTGCCGTCAAAATAAAAGAGTCAAAAGAGTTCTGGCCAGGCGCTCCAGGCGCTCCAGTTGCCAAGTCCGCTTTTGGCCATATTGAAATCAATGCGCGCGCAGCACGTGGCTGGCTGGCAAGGACAATGAGCTGAGTGCCGCTCTCTCTCAAAGGCTACGCTCTGTGGCGGGCTGGCTCCGGCTGGTCTCCGCTCTATGGCCAACTGAATGTCCTGCCTCGTCCTCGTTATTGCCATTGCCTTTGCTGCTGGCTGTTGCCTCGCGTCGCGTTTCGCTCGCACCGCAAATCGAATCGAGTAACAATTGAAACGCAATTAAAAATAGTGCCACACGATTTATGGATATCAGTTGCCAGGGCACACCATAAAAGGAGCCTATCTGAGCAGGGACACTGCGCAAGGACACGACTGGCAGGCGTTTGTTATTGTTGTTGCTTTCTCATACATAACAACTGCAACTATCGAATATGGTTAGCACGGGCTACTGCCTATAAACGTCGCGTCGAGTCGCGTTCTGATTGCCAAGGCTGCTGCAAGGCAGGCAAGGTGGAGTCATCAACGACGTCGTCCGAGTCCGAGTCCGCGTCCACGTCCGAGTCCGAATCGGAGTCCGCATCCGAATCCGCGTCTATTTCTCCGTTCCCGTTGCCGCTGCCGTTGCCATCGCAGCTGCAGCGCCGTCGCACGTTCTGCTGCTCGCTGTCCCGCTACAGCGGCGCCGCCTTGCAACTGCTGCAGAGCTTCAAGTGAGTTTTATGGCATCTTTGGTATACCCTAACAGAGGGTACTTCTATTGTGGCACGACATGTGTAACGCATTGCAGGAGGGATCTCTGAACCCTTAGGTTAGGTTAGACTGAGTTGGTCTTAGCAGAATCCGGCTCTCTTCTGACGATTCCTCACAGATTCACTTTAAGCATAGGGGCTCCTCTCTAAACCATCTGTGTTTGATCCCTGCCTCGAATATTTCCAATAAGTTATTGAAAACAAGTAAGAATGCTATAGTAAACCCGACTACAAAACTCCCTGTACCCAGGTCAAAAATCTCCGATCGCATCTACGTACACTTACACATACAAACACATATACACAAAAGACGCACACTGGCTGTGCTTCGTCTTCCCTTGCGCTGAAGCACTGAATCTTCTTTCGTTAATAACTTCCGTGTTTATTTTCCGAACGACTTGAAATTTGGACAGTAGATTAGGAGTGACTTAATTATTGCACATGCAAAATCCCAAAGCTAAATCTTAAAAATTGTTCCTTTAAAACGGTTTTTATCGAATTGCGGGGGAACGGGGGAGATATCTCAAATCTAAAATAAACTTGACCTGCTCCGCTATACACGAACCTACATTCCAAATTTGGTGTCTCTAGCTCTTATAGTTGCTGAGATCCTTGCGTTCATACATACGGACGGACAGACGGACAGACAGACGGACATGGCCAAATCGAAATCTCTATTGATACTGATCAAGAATATATATACTTTATAGGGTCGGAGATGTCTCCTTCTGCCTGTTACATACATTTGCACAGATTTAGTACCCCCTTTTTACCCATTTTATGGGTACAGGGAGTAAAAACTATCCTAGATGATAAATCTTATTCCTACCTCCTAAGAAGGCCTCCTCATCTTCTTCGTTATTTCCAATCTCTCAAGTATATAAAATATATTTCTGATCAGCTGAGAAGATCTTAACATATCCATCCGTCTTTTTGTTCTATGCAAGCTAGTCTCTCAGCTTTGAAGCTAAATTGATGACTTGGCAGAGATTCTATCTTTTTCATCAGGTACTACCTAACAAAAATTCGACTCGCATCACTATATCATATAGCTGTCATAGGAACAATCAGATACATTTTAGTAGCTGGTCTTCATTTTTACAAATAGTTCAAAACTCACCAATTTCAGGTTTAATTCGGCTCTATAAAGCTTAATCAAATGTGATAACAATCTATCACTTTATTCTATAGGAAGAATCGGTAAAGAATGCAGTTTTCTTACGAGATACTCTCTTGTGCTTCCCAGAGATGTCAAGGCAGCAAGTTGATTAGCATCTCTGTAAGGGTATCAAGTCTTCGACCTTCCAAAGAAAGCATATCTTTCTAGCTAATATTTTTTGGCAAGCTGCTGAGGTTACTTAATGTCAGGGCTGGCTGTTGCTCGGACCGGGTATCGATTGTGGCCACGACTTGTAGACCAAGTTAATGTTAGCTGTCCCATAAGACGGCCATAAAGTGCGCATAAATCGCAAATCAATTAGTCTGTACAAGTGCACAGTAAACAAATTGCAAATAGCCGCTTGAATAATGAACCGGACGACACATTAAAATGCATTTCAAATTAACATTAACACTTAGCCATTAACCCGCTGTTGACCACTTGCAGAAAAGTCGCACAGAGCGTCAACGATATCATCGTACAATTGGACGTATTCGTGGATCAGCAGGAATGCGACGAGGCCCTGAGCCTGCAGGCGCCCGATGGCATCAATCTCAACTCGCATCTTGATGTCTTCTATGCGATACTGCGACAGGTGAGACAATTCGGTGCATGCCAAGGGTTCCAGCTACACTCAGAAAAATAAATGCCAAAGAAGTCAGAAAAAGATCACCCTTAAAGCCAGAAATATTTTCTATTTGATGGAAATAATTTCTAAATTTAAGAAATTTATATCTAAAATGTATAAAAAAAGATATGGCAACTATCTGCATTTTAGGGCATTTATTTTTCTGAGTGTTGGCACATATTTTGCCAGTCTTGGCTGTCAGATGCGGCGTATGCGTATTATTTATATTCTGTTTCAATGCATTTGCATATATGCATCTAATTGTGCATTAAGTATACGTACCATGGGCTTTTAGCTGGCTATAGTATGTATATATTTGTGTGTGTGTGTGTGTGTGTGTGTGTGTGTGTGTGTGTGCTAAGCCAAGGCTATGCCAGAGCGGGCGTTGCACGCGAGGCGGAATAAATGTCAACTGGCAAATAGGAAATGAGTGGCAGGCGGACAGCCCGACAGAATTAAATAATAAATACTATTTAATATATCACTTTGAGTAAATTTGTGCTCTTTCTGGAAATGGGCGGACAGCCCAAAGGCGTTTAACGAGAAAAACTAACAACTTAAATAACAATAAATAAATATACGCTTGAAAGTGTTCTAATCAAAGGATGTTAAGAGACTCCTTTGAAATAATTCAATTACAAACGAAACATACAATATAATAAATAAATATAAGATCTTAAAATAAATTAATTTTTCTTATATAAAGTATCATATCCAAAAAAAATATAATTATATTTCACTGGCGCCATCTAACGGCAATCATAGCAGTTATACTAAAAAACTCAACCAAAAGTGGAGTTTTCATATAATTTCTTAATTGTAACAAATTTTATTGAATTTTATTGATGATTTTATTGAACAGATCGCCGAAAATAAATATGAAAATTTATATTGATCTCTATTAAATTCAATATTATAACCTTATTTTTTTAAAATTATAAATTATAATGAGAACGACGATTTAAATGAAGAAATCTACCCAGTAAAGATCTGAAGATCCGGATCAGTCTGATTACAATAACACAAAAAAAGGAAATATATTAATTTTGTCGCCATCTAGCGGCAGGCTGACCTGTTTAGTACACTTAATTGCCGCCAGAGCGCGTTACAGCAAACACTTACATTTATATGCTTATTTTGAGTATTTAACCATTTTTCGACAAATAAAATGTTGCTCAATCTATAACATCTCTCTCTCTCTCTGTCTCTCTTCTTCTCTCTCTCGGTCTATGTCGCTCTCCCTGACTCTGCGTGTGGCCGCCAGGTGGCCGACAAGCCGCAGGAGGGGCCCTTCCTCAGTATACTGCAGCATCTGCTGCGCATCGATCCCAAAGAGCCGCTGAGCGATGTCATTTGGGACACCGCCGAGCGGTTGGTGCACCGCGCCACCCTCCTCGAGAGTCCCGATGATGCAGGCCGCCTGCTGCGCCAGCAGAGCACACAGAAGTTCACCTGCCCCAATTGCCGTGCCGGCCATGCCAGCAGTCCCACAAGGAAGCCCTCCCAGCCGCATCAGTCAACGGCCAAGCCGCCGCCGCCGCCCGCACCACCCGCACCTGCACCGCCACCGCCGCCGCCGCCCGGAGCATTTACAGTTAATGGCATGACACCACCGCCACCGCCGCCGCCCGCGCCCAATGGCAATGCACTGCCACCGCCGCCGCCACCGCCGTGCTTGTCGCGTCCCCGCACCCCGCAGCCGGAGCTGCTGCCGGCAGCTGCGCTGCTGCCCCAGCAGAATACGCCCACGCCCAACTCGAGAATGAAGACCTTCAACTGGGTAAAGATACCCGACAACAGGGTGCTGGGCAAGGAGAACATCTGGAGCAGAATGGCCAACGTGCACAGCGGCAGCGTTCAGACGGACATTGACTTCACCGAGATGGAGGGTCTCTTCTGCCAGAAGTCGCTCAACGGGCCGGGCGCGTCCTCATCCAGCGGAAACGACTCCGTCGACACCATCAAGCCCAAGAAGGAGAGCACCGAGATCACATTGCTGGACGGCAAGCGCAGTCTTAATGTAAACATCTTCCTCAGGCAGTTCCGAAGCAGCAACAAGGACATCATCCAGCGGATACGTCAAGGCGCCCACGATGAGATTGGCCTGGAGCGTTTGCGCGGCCTGGTCAAGATTCTTCCCGAGGTGGACGAGCTGGACCTGCTGAAGAACTTCACTGGCGACAAGACGCGTCTGGGCAATGCCGAGAAGTTCATCCTGCTGCTGCTGGAGGTGCCCAAGTGAGTAGCCCGCCAAAATGTAATCAAAACGTTCCCTTCATCTGCTTTCCCCGCACAGCTACAAACTGCACATTGAGAGCATGCTGCTCAAGGAGGAGTTCGCCGCCAATGCGGCCTATCTGGAGCCCTGCATCAATGCCATGCTCTATGCCGGCGACAATCTGCTCAACAACAAGGCGCTGCAGGAGGTGCTCTACATGGTCGTCGTTGCCGGCAACTTCCTCAACTCCGGCGGCTATGCGGGCAATGCCGCCGGCGTGAAGCTCTCCTCGCTTCAGAAGCTCACGGACATTCGGGCCAACAAGCCGGGCATGAATCTCATACACTTTGTTGCCCTGCAGGCGGAGCGCCAGAATCCGGAACTGCTGCAGTTCACCGTACTGCTGGATGCCCTCGAAAGTGCCAGCAAGTAAGTGAACAATGGGGTGCATCCATTCTTCAGTGAATACTGAACTTTCTAGGAAGAAAATCGTTGAGAAATAAGACTTCAGAGAAGACTGAACTTTCTAGGAAGACCATTACTTGAGGAAGTATTCAGTTAGAGACTCACAAGAACCCTATCATTTATCAGATGATTACAGGTCTGTTTCGAAATGCTAAAAGCATTCCTGAACCGGTGATGGATTGATATACAGTCATTTCTAGTTTGAGAGTCAAGTCTGTCTTATGACCACCCGGAAATTGGCTGGGAAGTGCAGGGAATGAAGTAAATCAAATCGATCACAGAAGTTATTCAAGAAACAAGATTCAGTACTGCAGTGTGAGGGGAAGTAGAAGCGCAGCAGCCACTTGAAATGCCTTTCTTGCACTGCAGTGCACTGCCGCTTGTATGAAATTAAGCGTATTTGTGTATCTGTGTGTGTAAGTCTACGTAGATGTGCTTGGAAATTTTAGATCTGGGTACAGAGAGTCTTGTAGTCGGGTAGACTCGAATAGAGCATTCTTACTTGTTTAAATATTTATATTTATGGGACCTTAACCGCCTATGATTCACCGCCTTCTCTTCTTTACTCACTCCCTTGCCCACAGAACCACCTCGGAGCAAATAAACAACGAGATCAGCACCTTGGACAATCGCATCAGGAAGATCAAAAGGCAAATTGAGCAGCCAGCCACGGATGCGGATATCAAGCAGCAAATGTCTGAGTTTCTGCAGGCCGCCGAGACGGAGCTGTCGGTGCTGCAGGACGAGATGAAGCAGGTGGACTCGATGCGGCTCAAGCTGGCCGAGTTCTTTTGCGAGGATGCGGCCACCTTCAAGCTGGAGGAGTGCTTCAAGACCTTTCATAATTTCTGTGATAAATTCAGGCAGGCCATCAAGGAGAACGAGCGACGACTGCAGCAGGAGCAGAAGGCGAAGGAGCGACGTCTGCTGCACGAGCAGCAAATGGCCAAAAGAGCCAAGCAGAGTATGTATTGATCCCTCGATAGTCGATATTCACTGATTACCAACTCCTCCTTCAAATCTCTCGCAGTTGGTCAAGTGGGCACGCCCGTCTCCGATTCCGACTCGTTTCTGGGCGATGGTCTGTTCGATCCGCGCGCCAGCCCCGCGCTGAGCAGACGCCACCAGCTGGGCTCGGGTGAGATCATCAATGGTTTCATACGCCTCGAGCAGGAGAGCAGCGCCTCGCCGGAGATCACGCCCAATGGCAGTCTGCGACGTCGGCCCAGTGCCCATCCCAAAGTGGACGATGAACTCATGGCGTTCTTGTGCACGACAGGATCACAGGATGGCCCCGGCCACATCAGTCGGGAGCGCAAGGCCGCCTACGGCAGTCTAGGTGAGTTACCCTTCTCCCCTCATTCCATTCCTGCTGCTCTTACTAATACATTTCTGCTCCACTCTAGATCGCTCCTGGGCACGTCGCGCACGCTCTGGTAGCTCCAGTCGCAAGCGTCCAGATCTGCTTAGCATTGACTTTGGCCTGGACCGAGAGCGTGCCAGCTCGCCGGCTCCGCTGTTCCAGCAGCAGCAGCAACAACAGCCGCAGGATCGCCTGCAGTCGCCGTTGGCCAGCAGCGCCACAGCCACGCCCACAACGGCAGCCCACACGCCCATCAGCAATGGCCCAACGAATCTCCTGCAGCAACAGCAGAAGGATACGCCCACAGCGGCCCACGAGGATGCGAAACCGAGGTTAGTTCTTAAGAACTCTCATATCTTGCCAGTCATTTTCATAACCGATACAAAAAACCAAAGATTAAATATAATAATTACCTAACCTTTTTTCTGTTTCTCTCGACATATTTCTTCTGTGCCATATTTACTATTTTTAATTTTAAAATAAACTTCAAATACTAACAAGTAATCAATTTTAATTTATCACGGCTGATTAGTTATTACACTTGTTAATTATTCGCTCACTTGTAATAAAAAGTCACAATCATCATCATTAGTTAAGGAAGGATTATCCCAAAGGGAGAACATGCTATTTTCAGAATTGATAAAATTTTTGATGCAAACTCATTTTGGAATTGTTTTCTAAGATAACTGCATGTAAATTAGATAAGTTATAACATTATTTATAAGAGTTGGAAGCTTAGGAAGAGGTTTCAATGCAATTTTTTGGCTGTCAAATAAAGTTATAGTTCAAAGTGAACTACTATTTTTGATTGCCTCAATCAATTAAGGGTTGAATTACGAGATTTTAATTTTTCTTATGATTAAAATTTAAGGTTACGTTTAGGTTAGAATTTTTCCGAAACATGAAAAATTCCCCTGGGAATCAAGACTCGAATATTCTTTCGCATTTGTAGAGAATTGAGTTTTTAAACTAGCAAGTGTACACTTGAAAGAAATGGGTAACGGATAGTAATTAAGAATTAAAGGATAAAGCCTTGAGTAAAACACTTAAATACCGATCCACAGAATACCACGTGAATGGCGACAGAAGATCGAGACTTGGCTGCAGTCCAACGAAAACGATGAGAAACAGAACGAAGAATACAAGCGGAAACGTCGCCTGGTAAATGCGAATCGGAGATCGCTCGAGAACGAAACTGGTGAGCTGCATCCATCCTCAGTTGGTGGGACTAGTCCTAATCCCAATCTCTCTCTCTTTCACTTAGAAAACGAACGAAAACTGGATCCATTGCCAGAGGAAAAGATAATGACAACAACAACAACGACGACGACGCCAACAACAACGACCACTAACCCAACTAACTACAACAAGCAGCTGCAGTGGGAGCGGGAGCGAGAACGGGAACGCGATCAGGAGCAGCCCAGCAAATATCAGCGCGTCTATGCCGACTGGAAGCCATCCAAGACGCTGGAGCAGACAGATGTGGTGGGCAATATGCATGCCATTGCCGATGCCACGACGACGGCGACACATCCTCATCTGACCACAGCCGAGGAGCTGCGTCAGTATCGCCGGCAGCGCTCGCTGGAGCAGAGCCAGAGTCCCAGCTCGCTGCAATCCATTGCCGAGGAGGATCGCCGCAAGTCCATTATACAAAAGCTGGGCGGCAACGATGGTAGCGCGGATCGCCTGAAAATCTATGTGCGGCGACCCTCCAGCATGGACCTGCAGCCGGAGCCGGTGAAGAAAGCGGAGCCGCCACCAGCAGCCAAGTCACCCGCACAGGATGACACCTTCGCCAGCCTGCTGGATCATCACAAGAGTCACAACGAGTCACAGTATGCGTCCGGCTCATCCAAGGAGATTGACGCCGACAACATTGAAACGCCGCCGGTGACGAGGCGCGTCATTGCCACGCCCAACACCACGGTGGTAACAGTCAGCCTGACGGATAAGCCAAAGCATGCTCCGGAGGAGAAGGGCACGGCGAACGCAGCAGCTGCCGAGCAGGATGCGCCAGGACACTTCGATAGGTATGCGGCGGCGCGACGCACGCGTCGCTACAAGCGGCCCACGGACTACAGCAGTGGCAACGAGGAGCTGGTGACGCCGCCCCAGGACATCAAGCAATCGGCCAGCGCCAGTGAAATGCGTCGCCTGCAAAAGGACGAGCAGCAACAACAGCAGCCGGAAAAGACGCGCACCATTACCAAACTGGAGAAAGTGGGCCGCCACATTAGCTCCATCAACCAGGAGGACGTGCGTGAGGCCATACGCAATCTCAAATCGCCCACGGGCACACCGGAGCGACCCTGGAGTCCGCCACGAGACTTGACGCCCAGCAAACTGAAGCTAACGGCCAGCGGCCATCACGAGCTCAACGACGAGGGCTTCGAGGAGACGCAGAGCCTCGTCTCGGACACGCCGTCGCACGGCAAGGGCGACAGCACCAACTCCTCCTGCAACGAGGCCAATGATGCGCCCACGCAGCGCTCCCGCCCGCTGTCCAAGCAGAAAACGAGCACCACCAGCATCAGCGGCATGGGCAGCCGCCTGGCGGACCGACTGCAGCAGGCGCGGCTGCGCGGTAGCTCAACGAGTGCCGCACAAGCCAACAACAAGTCACAAAACCAAATTCCAGCAGCTGCTGCGGCTGCGTCTCCGGCACAGCCAAAGCGCAGTCTCTCCGCCAGCCGGCCACTGCGCATGCCCAATGGTAGCCCCTTGCTGAGTGCCACGCCCAACAGCAGCAGCATGCGCTCATCCTCGACGACGGGCGTGCGGCGTTCGCCACAGGAGCCGCAGCAATTCGCGCCCAACTATGGCCTGGCCACGCCCAAACAGAGGGATGTGGAACGCAGCAGCTCACGCAACAGCTTACGCTCTTCGAGATCCTCCATCAACAGCGGCGCCTCCACACAGACCGTGGTGCGGCGTGTACCATCCGTGCAGCGCAACGCCGCCGTCTCCGTGGACTCATCGCCCAGCAAACGACCGCTGGCCGCGCAAAACACGCGTCCCACGTCTGGACGTGGTGTGCCCGCCAGTCGCAGCAGCAGCAGCGGGTCCAGCGTGGGGCCCAGTGTCATTCTTGTGCGCAGCAAGCTCGCAACCACTCAGCGCAGCACCCAACCGCAGTCCCAGCTGCAGCCGCAGGCTCATTCATTGGGCAACAGTACCAGCTTCAAGGAGAATCAAACCACACCCACGGCAACAACTGCAGCCTCCAGACTGACAGCAGCGCGCAGTGCGGTGCTGGTGAAGAATGTGATGAACCAACAGGCCAAGAGCAGCGTCAATCCTCAGCGCAATCGCTCGGTCAGCAGCTTTATGCGGCCCACGGCGAGCAGTGCCACCAAGCGGCAGAAATAGTGAAGAGGATGTCTCGTCCAAGTTAACGTCCCAAGTTTACACCCATACACACACACAGACTCATGCAGAACAAAAAGACAAGTTACAAATCGCGAATGCATCTAATCTAAACCGTCCAAGCAAACGACATCAAATTTCGAATTTCTATTTAGGCAGGATTTAGCACAATCTACCAGTACTCCATATAATTGTTAAAGTTGCACATCCGACAGTTATTTATGAGCAGTTTATATACCACCACGTAGCATCTAGTTTAGGATGGGTCCAACAATGGGTCCGTTGATTCCCAGCACATTCCAAAGTACATACGTAATATACATATTCCAGCAGGTAACCCCCAGAAACAGGTGCGACGTGGGTTCGTCACAAATGTGTTTCAATGCGAAAGGTATTTTTTGCACTCTTTCATTGATTCCAAGGACCTCTTACATTCTAATTGTTAAGCAAAAGACAAAAACCGTTGAACTTCTTATATATATTTGAGCACAAAAAATGAAAATACTATTAAGAAAAACTACTCAACTCTAACTTAGCATTAAGAACAAAAAAAGGTAAAGCTAAAGAAAGCTACATTTAAAAATTGTCTTCTCCATATTAATATTAACATCTAGTTTTAGACATTATTCGATTATACATGTGTAGGAAAGTTTTTTATAGAAGCCCGTTATTTACAAATGTGTAGTTAAAAAACCAAAATCACAATTGAAGTATGTATTGATTGATATTGATACTGACGAACAAATGACAATTGCAATTCTTAAACAAACAAAAAGCAAGCTTTAAAAATGCATAAATAAAATAAAATATTATAATATATATTAATTATATTATATTAAAACGGTCTATCGCATTATAATTATTTATTTAAAACTACCAGCCTTCACCGGGAATCGAACCCATGCGCAAGTGCACTGCGCCACGAGGACCGTAGACCTAGTTAGATAATAATAGCTTGAAAATGAATTATTGACTTAAAGTTATTTAAATCAATAATTCAGTTTCAAGAATTTTTAACGTTATTTAAAAACCTTATGCAACACTGCGTATAACTGCAAAATCCAGGGAGATCTTCTTCGGCGATTCAATTTTCTCTTCTGTGACGTACATATCCTTTTCGAACCACTCCTTATGGTTCTCCAAGTAGCTAAAAGCAACAAACATACTAAATTAGCAACTGAGGCAAGGACATTGTTCAGCACACAAAATTGTCGTTACTTTATAAAGGCGTCAAGATGTGGCAGCAGATCCTCCAGCTTTTCATTTGATATGGGCGAAACATTCAGGAATTCGGGCAACTTAACTGCAGGCAGAGATCAGTTGAGTTAATAACAAAGATGCAAATGATAAAACGAATGCAACTTACCCATCAAACGCGACAAATGGGGTGCACCAAATAACATGGAAATCTCGAGCGGTGATTCTGCGGAGAGCAGGCGCCAGCTGAAGGTCTCGCAGAGGAAGCCGCGCATTTCCATGGGCAGCTTGTAGGCGGCCGTGTAGGGCGAATTGCGCTGATCGTAGGCATGTATCAAGTTATTCTTGCCACTGTTCTTGACAATATAGAGCAGACACTTTTGAAGCTGCTTCTCGTACTCAACGTCGTTCAGTATGGCTCCATCGCCATCGACTCCATTGGCGACTCCATTGGCAACTCCATTGCTGTTTATGTGGGCTTCCACGATGGGTTTGGTATTACTGTCCGCTTTCGTTGATAAAAGCTTGCGGATCTTCAAGTCATCAGTTAGGGTGGCCATGACGTAGTCCTTCTCCTCTTTGTACAGCAGATGCTCTTCGAGATGAAACTCAAAGTAAATGCGCAACCCATCGACCACTTCCTTCAGCATACATACACTTTAGAGTGAGGGATTAAAGCGCGTTTAGATTTACGATAGAACTGAACCTTTTGCTTACTCACTTGGACATTACGCGATCATACTCGCGCTCCATGCGTGCATTTCGGCTCTGCGTGTTGCGCGCTCGCGAAGTGTCCTGCTTGATGCTAATGGCCAGCTCGACGGCGCGCTGCTTAACAAAGCTTTCCAGTATGTCCACGATGGTTGTTCTGGAGGGCAGTCTGTGTTGCTTACCAAGCTTGCACACCATGTTGTGGTCAAATTCCATGTACTCGCGCATCCGCTCGCTGATGCGCAGCATCACACGATCCTCCTGTTTGCCAGTCGTGTTAAGCAGGTTAAACTCAGATTTCAAACCTTTTCGTGCACCGGGGACACGTTTTTCCTTTACTGGAGCATCACCACCAGCAGCACTGCTGGACTTATCAGACTGGGATTTGCGCCCCCCACTGTTGTCACGCGATCGCTTGCCTCCACTGTTGTCCCGCGTTCGCTTGCCGCCACTGTTGTCCCGCGTGCGGGCGCCCCCCTTTTTCTTTGGCGGCAGCTCGTTTTGTGGTGTCGCCGGCACTTCTGCCTGCGATATATCCAAGGGATCTGTTGTGGGCTCCTCAGAGGTGCCGGGCTTGGCCAAGCGTTTCTTCTTAGCGGAAGGCAATGTGGGCGTCTTCGTGTCCTTGTATGAGTAGCCACCACTTCTGCAAATTGTAAGCAATAGTCACACACACAAATAGCATGCACGCAGTCATTGAACTCACTTTTGTAGCTGCGCGGCCTCTGCCAGCTCACGCTGCAGTTCGCGATTGGCTTCGGTGTCTTTTAACAGACCGGCGGCTCGCACATTTCGATCCCACGATGAGTTCCAGCCTTGAAAATGGATTTTGTAATCAAAGTAGCGTATACTATTTTCGTCCTTGCGCTCGTATACAGCCAAAACCTGTGTAAAAAAATGTTTTTCGTTGTGAAAAATTAAATCTACCACTTCGTGTTTGACGTTTTGACATGCTGTTGTATGCGTGCGAATGTGTATGTATTTGTGCGTGCGTGGGTTACCTTACTGTCGTACAAGACCCTCGTTTTCAAGTCGTCAGGCTCGTAGCACAGGACTTTCTCACCCCTGTTGAAAAGCTGCACCTCGTTCTCACTTGCCGTCATCACTTTTGCATAAAGACCAGCTACTATCAACTTATGCCTAAACAATTAATATTTATATTCAGGAGCGTGGCCCTGTTTGTTTTGTATTGTGTTATTATGCAGTGTGACCAAATCTTGAAAATAAGATTACCACATGTCGTTTTTCTACTTCGCGCATTTCTTTTTATGGGAAAACCGGCTACAAACAAAATTTGCAGCTTCTCCACACACCGCTAGGTCTCGTTAACCACTTGACAAAAATAAAAATTCTAATAAACACTCAAATTATTGTTATCATACAATTAAATTAAATATAACTGTGGCTCCTTTGCTCATTCACACAAAATTCACTCATTCCAGGGCTGCAGAAGCTGTGCCAGTGAAAAACTAGACTAGTTCCTTTTTAGTCAGTAATGTAATGAATGTTGTAATGAAAAGAAAATATTATAATTATATTCAATGACATTAGTTTATTACCTGTGCCAATAAATGACAAAGCAGTCCGTTTTAAGTGGCGCTAAGTCACTGTAACTGTGTCACGGTTACTTTTGAGTGCCATCTGTGACTTCTTGTTTATACATACTTTAAGCCATTAACGGGTACTCGCTTAGTTCCCACAACACATGTTGTCGTTTAAACCCAAATGGAGCCAAAATTTTTATTGCCCTCGCCAAACTTCAATAAAAATGCTAAAGAAACCAGCAAAAGCAATTTGCATTACTTGACGCCATGTGGCATGACTCTACTGCCACGGGCCAAACAGCCGCCGCCCATGTACGGAGCACGCGGGAGCACTGTGCCTGCGAAGTACCTCAAAGAAGAGCCGCAACAGGCAAGTAGTAATGCATTCATACAAATTGAGATATTAACGCAGCTATGATTTTAGGAGTGCAACAGCAGCACAACCAAGTCAATAGCTGACACGCCGCCAGTTTACACGACACCTCCCTCTCCCGAATATTGTGCCAACTGTGGGATGCAATTGGCCACAGCGCAGGACATGAGGCGACATTTGGAGCAGCACGAGCCGTGCCCCGCTGACGATTGTAATTTTGCAGCCCTGGCCGGCATATTGGAGCGACATATTGAAGCAAATCATATAACGGGCTTGTACAAAACGGTTAAGAAAGTGTGGACGCCCGAGGATATTGCTGCCTGGCGTGCGGAGCGACGCAAAAGGTAAGTATTGAGTTGGTGTGTAATGACAGCTATATAGAATATGTTATATTGTAGGTTTCCAACGGCGGCCAATGTAGAGACAGCCAATCGCGCCAAGGAGCAGCGCCTGAAACGCGGTGAACGCTTGGAGGCATCTAAGGCGCGTTTTGGTAAGCCCGAAGATCGCCGACGCACGCGTCCACAAACCAATTGCAAGGAACGCCCAAAGCACACCAAAAGACAGAGAAATAATGCTAACAAGACAGTGGATAAAAAGGAGGCGAAGCATTTGCAATCCAAGACGGAGACAACAAATAAAGAACCTTCAGAAGAGAAGCCGCCCTTAAATGTGAGTTCCACAGGCGTGCCCATGTTCTGTGGCACCAGTCAAATGGTAGACTACGAGCATGTTAAGGAAAAACCCAAAACTGTGGTGAATGCATTGAGCGGAATGTTGGGCATGTATGGAACGGATAGTGAAGAGGAGGAGGATGAAGCGACGGATGCTGAAGAGATAAATGCAGCGCCTGTAGTTTCAATAGAACCTAAGCCTAGTACAGATCCAATAGAAGCTTTGCAGGCTGTAGCTGAGCCTGCGCCAGAAAACTGCAACATAGCCTTGGTAGATACAGCAACTAATGAACCTCCAAACGCAGAGGCTAGTTCTTCAGATGAAGCACCTGATGAATTACCCATTGAGCGCAAAACAGAACCAGTTCCAGCCGATAGTGTAAAGCAAGCAGAGAAATCTGCAGTTGTAGCGGATACGCCTAAGTCAAATACTAAAACGGTTGCCAAGCGTCCCGCACCCAAAAAGCGTCAATATGGCTTAAATTACAAACGGGCGCGCCAAATGACTAAACAAAACACGATGTTATCCAAGCTATTGGCGCCCGATATACGACACGAGCGTAATATGCTCCTCCAATGTGTCCGTTACGTGTGTGAGCAGAAATTCTTTGGAATTGGTGCCAGCTTAAATGCCACAACAGATCAAAGAACTAAGGACAAAGATGATTAATTAAAGCTTAAGTTTAATGCATATATATACGTACATTAGATATTAAGTAAAAAAAAATATATATATACAGTATATTTTGCTTATCTGCCTTTGATATTTTGCTGAGTGCGCCAAATTTCCGTTTGTTTACGTTTATGAATTCTTCCGTTATGCATAAATTCGAGATTTGTTGAAAGTAAAAAATTTAAAACCCAAGTTAATTGCCATTTTAGGATAGCTGGATCTCAATTCCGTGCATATTATTAAAGGCAGTAAAGCAAATTACACTGTAATAAATCACTATTTTAATAAAATGTTTATCAATTTGCTGGCATGCCACCGCTAGCATCACCACCACCAGCAGTAGTGTTGCTGCCACCACCCGCTGCACCTGCATCAGCAGCTCCTGAACCGCCTACGCCGGCACCTGCAGCCTGTTGCTGTTGTTGCTGAGCTGCTGCTGCAGCTGCCTGCTGTTGTTGCTGTTGCTGTGCGGCAGCATGCTCCTGCTGGCGCTTCTGCTGTTGTCTGGCTGCATGCGAATGCTTGGCCTTGGTCTCCTCCAGCTCTCGGACACGGGAACGCGCGTGCTGTATGCGATGCCAGGCCATTTGTAGAACCTTGGCGGACGCATAGCCGGAACCCTCGTGTGGCTGCCCGGTGGATACCTGTGTGAGGTAGTTGATTTGCTCGGAGAGTTTGGACTCCACGCTGGACAGACTCTTTAGGAATTGCTGTGACTGCGTTTCGGCGCTCTTTTGTGACGACTTTTCCTTGCCGAGCTCCTGTAGCGCTTGACCTTTGGAGTAATCAAATGAGTTTTCTGTATGAAATAAACACTTAATGTTGCTAACCTGCACTCTGCATGCACAGTATTATATCCTTTTCTATTTCATCCAGTGCGTGTATTTTATCCAAGGGGTTATTCATGTTGAATTAAAACAGCAGCTTTTATATCGACTGGAATTGCACTGATTTGAGTTATGGTCATTCGCTAAAAACGTAAACACATTTCAGTCGAGCCAGGGCTGGAAGCGGTCGTTTGCCATTCAAAGCAATTGAAGTTATCGATAAAATGTGGCTTAATACTATGTTTCTGTATCCCTAGGTAACGATTTTTTAAGTTAAAGTTTCTGCTTAAATGACGAATTAACAAACTAATATTTAACTATACAAATAATAAAATATTCAGATTTCTCAGTTCTCAGCAAACTGAATCTTTATGGACATTTTTTACCTAGAACAAAGAGTTTTTCTCTGCTATATAACTTTTACTATTAAAATTCAACGACCATTGATTTGTAAATATTTTATTTCATACTTTTTACATCATTTAATTAATACTAGTAAGGAGAACTGCCAATTCCAAACCATGCAAACTTAAAAAACTGTCTTGGCAGCGATAAACAATTCTCATATAGTTCCGCCGACTCTGCATCAATGTGCGAGACCATAAAGCCACGTCCACAATTAATTTGTTTGTGTAACGCAAATTGGGAACGATCTGCAAAGTGTGTCCTACACTTTCGACACTCGAAAATATGATCCTTTCTATCAGCATTCAGGAATCGCCGCACATTGCATATTTCATGCATGCCGCGAAATTCGCCCACAACATCGGTTTGTATGAGAAATGTGGGCGTGTTGTTCACATCCTCGCTTCTTAGCAAATACGGGACCGCATAGAGCTCCTTGGTAGTGGCACACACACGCAAGCAATACAAGTTCACCTGTAGCGAGGGGGGAAAGTGGCCAAAACGCTGGCCGTGATATTCCATGTAGCTGCTGGTCAGTAGCCCCAGGTCCACAGGTGTCGCTTTGTTGGTGCCCAGGTAACGTGTGTCGGTCTTGAGACGATATTGCAAGGGAAGCTGCAGTTGGTCATTCCATTGACGCTTCACAATCACCTTTAGCCGTTTGACGGTGCAGGCCTCCAGGGGAACGCCTAGGTGTGTCAGCACATAGCTGCTGATCTTCTCCAGCAACAGCGAGAACAGCATGTCCACTGTCTCCCCTATGTCCAAGTGATGGCCTATTATCACAGGGCTGGTCTCATAGTACATGCGCTGCTTGGTCACGTTTACATAGAACCCAATGGTCACCTCCATCCAGCTGGCCTCGTAGTTCAGAAAACGCAGCAGCTGCGGCACTGCCTCCATTCCGGCCTCCAGCAGAAACTCATTGGTGCGCCCCACGGCACTCTCGTCGCACAGCAAAAAGGTTTCAATGCGCTCCCGCTCGATGCGCTTCAGTAGCAGCTTCTCCTCCAGGCTTAAGCTAAGATGCTGGGCATCCTGGCCAGCCATCCAATGATGGCTGTAGGGCTCCTGTTCCCCCACACAACTGTTACAGCTTTGGCAGTCCACACTCAGATCATTGAGGAATCTCAGATGGCGAAATGTTCGCATGCCATTTGTCGTCTCAAAGATGTAGCGCGAATTTATGCGACGTGACATGTTGCAGGTTTGGGATTGACTGATATGGAGTTGTCATATGCTTTTGGGCTTATATAGAAATTAAATGGAATTACCTAAATTTACCTGTTTCACCCCTTGAGATACACTTGACCTGCTTGAGCCTTGTACAGCTGCGTTTTATTAGGACTTACCTGCTGCTTGGTGCTACAATATCCCAACAGGACACTCAGTGCCATATTGAAATATTTTTCTCTAATATAAATCCCTGTGTATAAACTTATAGCAATTTTTCTCCCGTTCGCATAAGTACCTACTTATTTATCCCAATGCAGGTATATTTCGTTTATAAAATTCCCGACCAAAAATGTCCATATATTTTGTTCACCTCGATGCGGCTCTTATATTTACACTTATATCAAATTACCCAATGAACCAACCCCCTTTAACACTTATATCAAATTATCCAATGAACCAACCCCCTTAGACATTCTCAACTAATACAAACAATGTCCTTTTAAAAGGAATTCACCCTTATTGACTACCTACCACACAGGCAGGAGCTGCTAGCCAAAGAGAACATAAGCCTCATGTTTTATTTTGTATGTCAAGAAAATATTCATTATTATGCATAAAAATGCTTAAGTAAAAAATGAATGAAAAGGGTATGCCTAATATTAAAACTCTAGATATATAAATAGTTACGATAATAATTATGAAATCTTAAAATAAACCAAGCAAGAACGTTCCGACTGCAACTTAACTGACAGCAGAATCTTTGTTTCAAAGCCGGTATAATTTGAAAGAGATAAATAAAATAGAATGTGTGTTTAAATAAAATATTGAAATATTGAGAAAATTTCAATTTAAGGAAATATAAATAAAATATTCAATTCAAGGAAATACTTGTATGAGTAGAATTAAAAAGAAAGAAATAAATAAAATGTTAAGATAATTTAAACGAAGCTGGAAGATTTGTTGTAATTTGAGTGTTTAACTAAAAACAAATTATTTTCATTAAAATACCTATAAAAATTACTGATTTGTATGCCAGTTATGTATAAGTAAACACTTCCCTATGTATTGATCAACTGTTCGTTATATGATATAATGATTTGAATCTACCGTCCTTATCTTATGATTCATTATGTGTACCAAATATTTAAAGTTACGATCTCAAAATGATTGAAATGTGAACTTTAATAAATTGATAAAATTGGAATGCCAAATAAATCTTTGGGGCATGACCAAAAATGCGTTCCATATAGAAATCGGCTCGGTTTTGGTAAAGTTATGGTAGGTTGAAGTCGAAAGAACATATTCCATAATCAAATTAGCCGAATGATAGTCTTAAGATCATGTTCAAACATATTGTGCAACATATTGTAACCAAAAACCTGTTAGACTCCCAACAAGTTCAAACACGTATTTTGGCCACTGTGTTAACATTTTAGTACAGCTTTGAACTCGACAAATTTCCCCTGCAACTTGAACAGGTTTGCGTTGGAGAGGAGGTTTGCTCTGTTAAAAGGACATGCCAGGACACAACAAAGCGAGTTTTGAATTTGAAGGGAATGTAAAGACGTGTAAAGAAATTTTCAGCGCCTATCCGTAGGTAAAGTCGATTGCTGTAGTCGTTGGCCCGTTGGGTTGCTTTATGGCTTCTTTAGTAGTTCAAGCATATTTAAGGCATTTGCGTACGTTTGTGTGGTTCGTCCTTCACACGCACACACATCTACACCAAAGTCGAGCTATATGTATGCTATATGCGGAATGTATATAAATACGTATATTGTATTTTTGTTGCTCCGAAACCTCACGTGTGTCATCGTCATCGTTCTCGGTGTCGGCATCGGAATCGGGCCACCGTCCCGCGCCCACATTTTATGCTAAGGGAAAAGTGCTGCATGGCATCTTTTACGTTTTTCGGTTGTTGATTTTTGCTATTTTAACGTGTTGGGTTTTCCTTTTTTTCTTTGCTATGCTCTGCTCAGCTCTGCTTTGGCACTACGTTCATATCTCTTGCCTTTGCCAGAATTATGAAATTGTCGTCAACGAAAGTTGTTTGGGTTATCCTTCTTGCTGCTTCTCCGGCTGTTTGGTCAAAATGAAAGGCATTTCTCTGCTATTTTTTGTAGCGCCTTGTTACACTGTTTTTGCGTTTTGTTTTTTCATCATCGCCTTTTGTTCAGGTCTGATTAAAATTTCGAGGGTCTGGACTTTTGGGAGCGTGCACCATTCTACTTTCATTTGTGACCAGCAACCCTTGGCAACCTTAATTTTTGGCCTTGGCTTCATTTATTTAAGTATTTATGCAGCTTTTGTTGTGCCTGAGACACTCAAGCTGGGACTAATAGCGCTTAGAAGACGCCTATAGGGCTTCAGCCCACTGTGACTTGAGTATTTTAAGCTAATTAGCAAGCTAACATTGTGGCTCACATATATCCATTTAAATTTTAAGTTTTAAATACAATATTCAGTGTTGGTTAGCAACTAACTGATCGTTACGTTATCGGCCGATAGGTCGCAACAATCGATAGCCAACCAAGTGGCAGCCATTTTGATTAAACACACAACTGAAATTAAATTCTTGTAATTCCGATCACATTTTGAAGTAATACCTTTAAAAACTCTTCAACCAAGGAAAACTGTTCAAAAACGGGAACACAAAATCGATAGCAATAAATATATAATGTAAATTTAGCTAGCTAGCAATTTTGGTTTTGAACAAAATGCGTAATATAAACAGCAGCAAAGCGAATACGAGTAATAATTGGATGGTTTAATGTGAAATAATAGCTGTGTGTTTTGTTGACGGCTCGTAATTGTTTTTATGCAATTTATTTATTTATCAATGAGTTTCTATTTGATACTATGCTTTGCTAAAATTAATAGGTGCAAGATCTAAAGCAAACCAATTTGTATGCAAAACATATTGGTTAATAAAATATTTTCCCATTAATTACACTGAACAGGCTTAAAAATTCAATTAAGCTAAGGCACACGTATTTAGCTTACATTATAACAAACTTATCAAGGTTCATGGATATTAGCTTTTAACTTACTTACCAAAGTACACTGATATACAAACTTACATACACTTTTAGCAATATTGTTTTGCTTAACTTGGCTGGCCTTCAAAAATTAGTCTAGAAACTTTTTTTGCTGGAAATTTCAGTCCGGTTGGGATCCCTAACTCTTCACACTTTCCGTCTATAGATTGATGTCTGTTCGCCTGGCTTCATTTTGTTGTTGCCCCCTGTAATTAACACTTTGTTAAGCTCATAAATCTTTAAACATTGATTTTTAATGATGGCATTTTAACGCCTCACCGAGCAAACCGGCCACCTGAGCATCTCCTTCGGCACGTGCAAATTGCCAGGTGAGCAGCGCGACGAACTTTTCAGTAAATAATTTTTGTTGTTTTTTTGTTTGGCGGGGGGGAGGAATACTGGGAAAATTGATTGCACCCAGGGGAATAGGAGGGAAGGGAAGGGGGCGGCATTGCTTTTAAAATGTCACTAGTTATGTGTACTTAAATAAGTACAGAAACTGAAGAGCACTACTTCATTTTTATTTATATAAAAAACCTAATGCACATTTGACATAAACAAAACGAAACAGAAAAGTATAAAGCAGCGAAATCTGTTGGGATCCGCAGAACAAGATATATGTACATAATGTACATAACTGTTGTCTGTGTCAACGAATTATGTTGCCCAGATGTCAGTGCAATACAACGGAAAAACATGACAGTCCGCCCGTCCCCAACTACAATGCCACCCAGCCACACAGCCGCACACAGGACCCACAGTTTGAGATGCACTGCCTGGCATCCCATAAGTATTCATGCATTTATGCGGGCTGCCGCCGCCCTCCGCCCTCCGCCCTCCGTCCTCTGCCCACTGTCCTGCGTTTGAGGTCCGTGCTTTCTTATATAAATCTCAGCTCGGTTTGTTTGCGCCGTTTTGGGTGTAGCCAAATGTGTTCCATTTGTCAACAACAGCGATGCTCGTCCCGCAGCTCATCCAAAGTCCTGGCTGAGGCAGCTAAAGGACCATTGCAAAGACACAGCTCCCCCGACCGCTGCTGTTGATGTGCCAGCATCAGCAGCTTTATTATTATGCAAATACAACAAAATATGAATTATGTTAATGCCAAGTGTATACACACATACACACACACTCACACACGCGTACAGTAGGACACATGTGTGCAAGTCCTGCTGTCCTTGTCCACATGCAGGCGTCTCTTAAAACTGCGTGCAAAGCCGACAAGTTCGACCCCCGAGGCGCTTCTTAAAATGTCTGTAAAAAGTTTTTGTTTTAGACTCGAGTCGAGCTAAAAGGCCGTTAGACTCACATTGAACATGGCTGTAAAGAGTGAAGAAAAAAGGGAGTAGAGGGGAGTGGAGCGAGGGTACATACACTCGTTCGCCTGGGTAACTCGGATTGGAACTAGGCAGACGGATGCGGCGAGCAATGGTTTGCCGAGCAGTCAGATGAAGTGTAAGGATTGAAGGATTTGAGTTTGCCAAGTAAGCAACATTTTGATTGCGCATTCGAACTAAAGACTATCATAAATTGAGCAACGTTAAGCAGACCCCCATATACATATGCAGCTGGAAAGGTCCATATGTGTACTTAAATGTTTCAATGTAAAAGTTTTAAATAAATATATTACTTTTGTTAAACGTTTAAATCTAATGGAATCACAAGAGATTCTACACTTTAGTCTATTATCTTCTTGTTGTTGCTAACGCCAAAATCTTTATGAAAATTAAGCCGATTTAAGCGCGGAACGTCCCTTTGCCTTTGATTCTACATTTTCATTTGTTTCGTTTCAAACTTTCACTAAATAATCTCTCACACCCCTTTGTCATTTTGTGCCGAACAAAATGTTGTACACCTAAAAACACTGTAAGTTTTAATCAATTGCAAACATCAAAATTTGTATAAGACACTTTTGAAGTCAGCTTCTGAGATGTTTCACTTTGTGGGTGGATTTTGAAGGCCATAATATAATTATAATTGAAACTGTAACTCCTTTCAACTCCTTTTAAATAAATTAACTCACTGCCATTGACCCTCGCTAATTGAAAAGTTTAATTTCTGCTAAAACTTGTGATTTCTGTGTAAGTATATATAATTGTGAAACTGATATTGCAGTTTGATATCTTGAGTCCTGTTGAGTTACATTATTTGTTTCTTTGTTGCATGACAAGGCTTCAAGGCTCCTGCTCAAACGTGCGTAAGTATTCATTTGCCAAAGTCTCTGATATTTTTGAGCTGAATTTTGCAGGACTTCTTAATCATAACTGGGTAACGCCATGTAACCTGAAATTGCTTGCATAGCCTTTCAGCAGACATGGAGCAAACATTTTGCAATTGCAATCAATCTTAGATGATAAAGGCATGCAGCAGGCGAAAGAAATGCAATAATTTAAGCATATCACAGGCAATCGCACACATCTTCACAGTTGGGGCAGCAGGATACAAAGGGCTCCCATAGCAACCAGGACCAAACAGTCCGGGCCGCAATAGCGATATGCATAAGGCGATAAGTGCCAGCAGCCGTACAAGCGGCAAATGCAACAATACTTTCATGCTACGGATCCAGATCTCGGGCAAAAGCGTAATAAATTGTTTTTGCATAAAATTCTAAGAAGAAAAAAAGTGTAGATTGAGCGACACGGTCGGTTGTTCGGAGTGAGGAGTGCGGAGTGCGGAGTGCGGAGTGCGGAGTGCGAGTGGGCGTGGCCAGCAGGCAACTGAGAAATGCATATAAAAATTGTGCACCTTTGGCCCGATTGCATATTTATCATTTCAAGCTGCCAGCAGCTGAGTGCTGGGCTTGGATTGGGGATAACAGTTGTTGTTGCTGTTTTGTGGTGCTTTACACACAAGCACACAAACACACACATACACCCATACACACACACTACAGTTACACACATTTGCTTAGATTTTTAAACAAAAGGCACGCCACAATTGTCAACATTTCAACTTGCGCCTGGGGAGCTTCAGCTGCAGCTCCAGCTCCAGCTCCAGCTCTTATGGAATCACTTCAAGCCAATATTCATGCGCAATTCCATCAAGTGCAATTTAAATATATAGATATATATATATATATATGAGTGTCTTTCTATGGCTGGTTAAATCAATGTTCTGACTCCGAGCTCTAATATTCAGCATTTGCAGTTGCACTTTCGCACATTTTCTATTTGTCACTGACTCTTGTTGCTCTGGTTGATACTGTAACCAAAAAACATCCCACGGGGTATTTGAGGATTGTTAGACGAAAGTCAACAGCATAAATATTTAAAGAACGTCAACATGGGGATTTAAAAATACATTTTCATAAAGAAACCTCTTTGTATACATGTTTTTACGCTAAATAATTATACAAATTATACATTATTCATTTTCAACTGAATGCGCCCTAATTAAATCTGTGCATTTATTAATTAATTAGTTGATTAATTATTGTATTTTCATTTATAATTAAAGACTGACAAGTAAGTGATTGGTAAATAGTAAATATAATAATTACAAGCTTGTTTAAGCATAGGTATACAAATCTATCATGTCTCCAAGTAACTTTATCGGGTATATCCTAGTCGAGCTTTCAACTGGTGTTTACTTACTTGATTTGATATACCCTTACTTTGCGTACTAAGTGCAATTTCTGTTGGTAATTGTAAGTCCCAAGAGTTATTCAATATGTTAAGATATAATTGTCTATACTCGTGATATAGTAACTATGAATGTATGAGGCTGTCAGAATAAGGATTTTCCGAAGTATATGTATTCTTGTAAATATATGTAAAAATATATTTATGATAAGCATCAGCAGATGAGTTGAAATAAAAGCCTAATTCCCAGAAATAATAAGTTCCTGAGTCAGCAAATTGGGTAGGTATTTACTCCCTGGACCCATAAAATGCAAATGTATGTAACAGGCAGAAGGAGACATCTCCGACCCTATAAAGTATATATATTCTTGATCAGTATCAAAAGAGACTTCGATTTTGTTATGTCCGTCCGTTCGTCTGTCCGTCCGTATGTATGATAACGTCGATCTCAGCAACTATAAAAGCTGGAGACACCAAATTTGGAATGTAGGTTCGTGTATAGCGGGTGCTGGTCAAGTTTATTTTGGATAGTTTCGGGACTTAGCATGTACAATACTTTAGTCAGTCTTAGTCTACTGTCAAAATTTCAAGTCGATAGGATAATAAACACGGATGTTATTCAACAAACAAGATTCAGATGCGATCGTAATTTTTTGCCCTGTGTACAGTAAGTTTTGTTGTCGGGTATACTCGACTATAGCATTCTTACTTGTCTTGTAGCTTTATTTACGAAGTACATTTCCCATTTCCTACTAAGGATCGCAATAACTGAGATACAACCGTGATGTTTAGTACTCGTTGGAGTTCAATAATGATTTTCATTGGTAAAATCAAAGTAAGTTAGGGCATCAAGGAGTCGACGTGTCACAATTGTGGATCAACAGTTCCCATGTGTATAATATTTGTGTTGTCAGGACGACAATAGCACGCTCCATAGAACAATTGCAATTGCAATTTGTTTGCAGATGCACTGTGCATTTTGCAATTGACGTTTGCACGGCTTAATAGTTTATTATGTGATATTATTATTATTATTTTGCAGTCTCTGAGAGTGCTTATTATGCATATATTTGTGTTTTGATGATACAGAGTGCCCCTTTGTTTTCACATATTGCTGAAATTGTCTTTAATTATAATTACGATGGCTTTGCAATCGACCATGTATATTAGATTGCTTTAACGAGGACAATAACCAATCTACTCGGTTCTTAGCACTAATTGTAATTCAAGGATATGGGAGGCGTGTCTGTGAAATAACCAAACCGGAGATTAGTGCAGGCTGAAATATAGCAAGGAATTGAAGACTCATTATTGGCTTTTGACTTACGAGGCTTGTTTATTTGTTAATTAATTACATGTTACATACACAGAATGTAGAATAGTATAATAATATGTAAGGGATGTTTTCAACAGTTTCCTGTGCTTTTTGTGAAAGTCTCATTAAAGGTTTGCTGAGTCCAACAATTGTTGAACACTTGGTCTAGTATTTGTAGAGAAAGCTGTCCATAATTTTGTAAAATTTGTTTGAAAGGATATTGTATTATATATTGGAGATTATTGAATGTTACGGAAATTTTGTTAGGAAAGATTAGAGACGTTGAATTAGTTCACGTAAGTTATAAGAAATTGCTTTTTGTTTTAAATTTCCGTAGTTACCTTCAAATAAATGCAATTTTTAGCAGGATATGTTTTTTATTAATTTCCATATTTTCCTTAAATATCAAATATTTTGTTAAAAGTTGGAGAATGTTGTTTTTGTGTGCTATTAAATCAGTTTTCTCTAGATTTTAATATATGCTTCATCACACTTCAGAGAAGTTGAAACTTGTTGCAAGCGCCATGGAACTCTTAGGGGACTTTACCCCTGCAACATTCAACTTTTGTGTTAAAGCTCAACTTTGTTCACATGTTGCAGTGGGGCACGTAACAGGCGCCATTTGAATGGGGCTCCTAATATGCCATCAATGCTGGCACAATTTGCCACACAATGCGCTACCCGGCAACCACCTGACCAGGCAGCCAGGCAGCCAGGCAACCCGCCCACATACACACGCACATGTGTGTGTAGTTATTATGTACGAGCACTTATGTATGTATGTATTACATATGCAACCCACAGACATATATACACAGAACCAGCCAATGCTTTTTCCGCTTGCAATTTCGTATGTCATGTTTGTTGCTGCCTTTTCACATGCAATTTTACGGGCACGTAAGCAATGGCAACAAATTTCACACACCTCGGCCAACTTGCCCTTCCCTCCTTTGGGCGGTGGAGGAGGACGGGCCGAGATGAGAGGAGAGGAGAGGAGAGGAGAGGAGAGGAGAGGAGAGGAGAGGAGAGGAGAGGAGAGGAGAGAGAGAGGAGAGGAGAGGAGAGGAGAGGAGAGGAGAGGAGAGGAGAGGAGAGGAGAGGAGAGGAGAGAAGAGGAGAGGATGTTGTCCAAACTATGCAAAACGCGCATTTTGTTTGAAAATTTAGCATTTTGCATTTTGCATTTTGCAATGCGAAATTGATTTGGTCAGCAGTTTGTTGCATTTTGCAATGAAATATATTTGAATGGGTTCCGTTTTGGGGGTGCTCGTCTGTGGGATTTGATCTGGTCATCATTTTAATTACAATGGGCCTTTGGATACTCGCATCCTTTGCATTTTATCGTATGCATATTGCATTTGCATCATCAGTTGTATTGGCCACAAGTGCGGCGGGTGCGGCTGGCCAGTTCAATTGCAATTATTTACATTAGTTTTGGCCAACAACAAATGGCTCAGAACATTTTCTATATCTAAATAATTGACAAAACATTCATTGTGCTCGTGTATTGGCATTGTGCATTTAATTTTGCTGACATTTGGCATTTTTATTATTTATTCGAATTAAAATTGTGTCAGGTTGTGGGAAATATCTTTAAGATAGTATGTCGACAGATTTATTAATTGGTTATTGGCCCAGCAATCATTTAGGGGCTATCCTATTGTTGGTGCGAGGTGAGCTTCTGAGATTCAAGTGTGGTCAATATTTATCGTATCTATAAGTTAACATACTTTTCTACTACTAATAACATAACTGTTCAATCTACATTTTCCATTCTTCTTCATTTGCAATGCTTTCACATATTACAACCATCTAAAACTAGAAAAGGATTCATTTAAGATGTTTGCGATTTTCTTTTTATTCTTCCGACCATATTTTTATTTATTAATAGGTTCCATTGTTTTTGGGACGAGCAACCAAAACTTCATACTTGTCGAAACGACTATTCGGCATTTGATCATGATTGATTTGGCAAATTTTGGACGCTAAGTACAGAGTTCCGAAGACTATACCTCCACTGAATTTAGCGCGGCAGATAAACACCCTTTCGTCCTTGTAAGAAGTTCCCACAGAGATGGCGCCCTGCTCCAGGAATCCATCAAAGCTGCGTACCCAGTCGTATTCTATATCAGGCTGCGTAGTCAGCAGCTGATAGAAGTCTGAAATGACCGTCACTAGTTTATGGTCATTGTTGTAACAGCCCTTGCCTGTTTCAGCCACCACACGGACGGGTAGAACCGAACCGTTTAGCATATCGGATCGGCCAACGTAAAGATTATAGCCAGAGGGATCGACACCGCCAATCAATGCATTTGCCGGCAACGGAATCGACCGCCCTCCCTCTACCCACACATGCTCAGTGTCTATAAAAGTGAATAAAGGATTAGTTTCTGTAGCTTGTTGAACTCTAAGGATCTCTTACCCAATCGCTTGGCGTATATGATGGCGAACAGACCAAAGAGCAACAGACAGGCAACTTTGTACATCTTTGAGCTTCTGTTAAAGTACTAACAGCTTGCACCTGGAGACGACTGCATTTATAGGCATTGATTATCACAAAAAAACTCCCGTTGATAATAGTTCTGAGTGACTCACTAGAATATTGATATGATACTGTGTTTTTAGAATTCTCTTATCAATTTGTTACGTTTTCAGCGATTCGTTGAAATCTAAGATTCTACACCCTAAAAATCTTCTTGCGTGAAATATTAGGAATGTATTTTGGTAATAACTTCTATTAAGTCCTTAAGATGTTTATCCTAATAAAATATTGGTAAATTGAGCGTAGACCTTATCATATTATTATATGTACTACAATTTTTAAATATTTTTTATCAATATGCAGCAGTCAGGTTTCCTTTTTTGTCCTATTGACAAAAATATTGACACATATAAGCCAAGCCTTATAAATCTAAGCATGGGCATAAAAATTGAAAATAATCTATTGCCAACTTTAATGAAATGATGAATGGTCATTATTATGTTTCTTTGTAGGGCTTAGTCACAATCTATACTTATCAATTAAGCACGTGATTCAAGATTAAGAATGGCACATGTAAAAATGCTACGAGACACTCTGAAATGAGTTGAGAAGCAGTGCAAGTAAGCAGTGCAGTTTAGGTGGCGCCATTTTTACTCCCTGTACCCATAAAATGGGTAAAAAGGGGGTATTACATCTGTGCAAATGTATGTAACAGACAGCAGGAGACATCTCCGACCCTATAAAGTATATATATTCTTGATCAGTATCAAAAGAGATTTCGATTTGGCCATGTCCGTCTGTCTGTCCGTCTGTCCGTCTGTCCGTATGAACGCGTCGATCTCAGCAACTACAAGAGCTAGAGACACCAAATTTGAAATGTAGGTTCCTGTATACCATACGCAGATCAAGTTTGTTTCATATTTCAGATGTCTCCCCCGTTCCCCCGCAAATCGATTAAAACCGTTTTACAGTAACAATTTTCAAGATATAGCTTTAAGATTTGGCATGTACAATACTTTAGTCTCTCTTTCAAGTCGATCGGATAATACACCCGGAATTTATTCACGAAAGAAGATTCAATGATGCAGCGAGAGGGGGAAGAAGAAGCACAGTCACCAATTAAATTGCCTCGCTTGCGCTGTCGCTTTTGCCGCCAGTGTGTGTGTGCATTTTTGTGTATGTGTGTATGTATGTGTAAGTAGACGTAGATGTGATTGGATGTCTTAGACCTGGGTACAGGGAGTTTCGTAGTCGGGTATACTCGACTATAGCATACTTACTTGTCATATAAGCTTAATTGTAATACAATCATTTTAATCAATTAAGTGTGCACTTCAATCTATACCTAATCTATTTATTTAATGGCATTCCATTTGAACTGTTTTTCTAGTTTTTAGCCACGCTGTGAAATATTTGTACCTGGCCATTTTGCATAGATATTTTTGCAAGCGAATTTGATTTGTGCGGCATGTGTTTGGCATTTTGTTTTTAAGTGCACTGCAACAGCAACAACAACAACAACAACAGCAACAGCAACAACAAAAGGACAAAAGTTCTCTGTTTCTGGCCAACAAGCGTGCAATATAAATGGTTATATCGATCTTAGTACTAGTATAAACAATTCTCCACGCAGCGCTTTAAAATCCAGCTATGCATTTATTTTTGCATTTTTTGTATTTCTATGCGACTCGTATGCGCCTTGTCCTGTTATCCTTATGCTGTGCCAGAAATCCTTTTTCAGCTGTGCCGTTTTTTCCAATCAATAAACAAACAAATCGACGGCCCATCCATATACATATACCAGACGAGTGTGTGTTCCATATGCATATTGAGGGCTGTGATGCTTCTGCCCACGCTTCTTTAGCATTTTATTTGCATTTTTACCTTGTCGTTTGTCGCATTAGATAAACAAAAAATAAAATTTGTTTGCCAGAACTGGCTCCATTTGAGGGGGATTTGTTTTATGTGTTTTTTTTTTGTTATTCAACTTTTTTTGTGTCTATTGCACATTGCATAAAATCCCAAACGTTTACATATTTTTGTTGAACTGCCAATTCTTAGTTTTATTTTGTTGCCTTTTTTGTTTTTGCTGTTGTTTTTTCGTGTTCTGTATTCGTCTTTTTTGGTCACTTTTTGCACTTTGTTTTATTTTGGGTTTTCGTTATTGTATCCATTTATTTGCTTGCGGGGCTCTAATTTTGCTAGTCATACGAAAAGTTTTTTGCCAATTTGTTGCATTTTGTTGACAATTTAGTGACATGGATGCAAGCCCTCCGCCCAGCCCCCCTGCCCTACCTAGAGCAGTCCTTGTGCAGCTGTTGGCATAGTTTTGGCTTGTTTTCACTTTTTATACTCACATTTGGGGCGCGGGGACTCCCCGCTGCTGTTGACTTTGAGTAGCTGGCAAAAGTTCAGTTTGAAGTTTGTTAAACAGTTGGGCGTTACCACAATTCGAGTACGAGTGTGACTCGACGAGTCTATCTGGCTGGGAATTGTGTTTTTGGGTTCCTCTCCTGACTCGCCTGTCACCAGTTTCTTCTTTGATTATAAGTTTCTGGTTGAGTTGCAGAATGTCACCAGATAGCAAAACAGACAGACAGACAGACAGACTCAGAGTGAGTTAAATTGGACTGGGTCTGTTTTGTACCTTGTAATTGGGCCATTGAGTCTGGAAAGAAGTGCAAATGGCTTACAGCATATGAAGATTGCGCATACGCCTTGTTGCTCATAAATAAATTGAAATCTTTATTTAATTCCATATTATTAAAACATAATATAATATGATAATAAAAAGAATATTATTGAATATAATAATAATGATATTTAATAATAATAATAGTAATAATAACAATGATAATAATAGTAATAATAATAATAATAATAATAATAATAATAGTAATAATAATAATAATAATAGTAATAATAAAAATAATAAATAATAATAATAAATATAATAAAAATAATAATAATAATAATAATATATATAATAAAAATAATAAATAATAATAATAAATATAATAAAAATAATAATAATAATAATAATATATATAATAAAAATAATAATAATAATAATAATAATAATAATAATAATAATAATAAATATAATAAAAAAAATAATAATAATATATATAATAAAAATAATAATAGTAATAATAATGATAGTAATAATAATATTAATAATAATAATATTAATAATAATAACAATTATAATAACAATAATAATAATAATTATAAGAATAATAAATATAATAAAAATAATAATAGTAATAATAATATTAATGATATTAATAACAATAATAAAAATAATAATAATAATTATAATAATAATAATAATAATAATAATATTAATAATAATAATATTAATAATAATATTAATAATAAAAACAATAATAATAATTATAATGAAATTAATAATAATAATCATAATAATAGTAACAAAAATATTATTAACAAGAAAAAAACAAAAAAATAATAATAATAAAATAATAATATTCATAAAAATAATAATACAACTAATAACAATAACAAGTAGAAATAATAATAGTAACAATAATAAAATATTCATTGCTCAAGTTGATCAGATTAAGCGAGATTCCCATTTAAATTGGTTTAAATGGGCAATAAATCAAGTTTAGATGCGCTCCTTTGCACTCTATTTAACTCCCAGGCCCATATCTAACTTTACAGACAGCACCCATTCGAAACTTTTCAATATTTCCATTTCAATTAATTTTTATTAAGGGGAAACCTTTTTTCAGCTCTGGCATTTGGTCGGCTACCTAGTCAGAGAAATCAATAGCTGGCTTTGTTAACTGAGGCGTGTAATAAAACTTTTTGGCCAGCAACAACGAGAGCTGAGGCTGGCCGAAGCAAAAACAAGCTAACAAAAATTGGCATATTAATTTCTTTGCTCTCTTTTAACTTGAAGCTTTAATAAAGTTTTAATTATGCAATGACGGCAACAGATTCTGAAGCTGCTGCCAGTTTTAAGTTTTGTTAATTAAATTAATTAAGCGGCCAAGCAATTACGAAAACTGTCCCCAGCAGAGTGACCAAACCCACCAACAACTTTTTTCTTACTCCGCACAGAGAGATATAATAGTTAATAGTGCTGAAAGCAAACTGCGAGCGGAACGGGGACTATAATGAATAACGCTAAAATAAGTGCGAGAAAAATGTAAGTTAAAAGGGAATAAGTTCCCATGGAGAGCTGAATGGATTCCTTGAAGAACTTGATTATACTTTTTTGCCATTTGGCAGAGCAGCAGCTAAGAAAACTAAAAAACATTAAAGTTCTGGGTTACTTTTGTGCTTAAAAATTCCTTCGAAAAGGGATAATCATTAATAATGTTATTAATTTACTTATTAAATGTATTATTAATAAAATAAATTTAATTAAATTAGATTAGATTGGGTGCTATTTTGACAAATTGAAGCTAATCGAAGTCATAGCTTCATCAAATTCTTGTGAGTCCTGTCGAATTCTTTTCTAGACATCAATTCGATTTCATTCCAATCCGAACTTTCTACTGACCGAAGGACTTTCTATTTTTCTCTCTTTTTGTTACCAGATTGATTTGGATTATCAGATCTTAACTCTGTAGTTATACTTCAAATCGTCCTATCAACGATACTTATTGAAATATCTGTAAATAATTTGGCAACAATTATTACATAAAGTTTGGTCACACTTTAGTTTCCTTTTGTTTGACTCTCATTCGTATTACTCCCTGTACCCATAAAAAGGGTAAAAGGGGGTACTTAATCTGTGCAAATGTATGTAACAGGCAGAAGGAGACATCTCCGACCCTATAAAGTATATATATTCTTGATCAGTATCAAAAGAGATTTCGATTTGGCCATGTCCGTCTGTCTGTCCGTCTGTCCGTCTGTCCGTCTGTATGAACGCGTCGATCTCAGCAACTATAAGAGCTAGAGACACCAAATTTGAAATGTAGGTACCTGTATAGCATACGCAGATCAAGTTTGTTTCCAATTTCAGATATCTCCCCCCGTTCCCCCGCAATTCAATAAAAACGTTTTACAGGAACAATTTTCAAGATATAGCTTTAAGATTTGGCATGTGCAATACTTTAGTCTCTCCTAATCTATTGTCCAAATTTCAAGTTGATCGGATAATAAACACGGAAGTTATTTACGAAAGAAGATTCAGTAATGCAGCGAGAGGGGGAAGGAGAAGCACATCCACCAATTAAAATGCCTCGCTTGCGCTGTCGCTTTTGCCGCCTGTGTGCGTGCGTCTTTGTGTATGTGTGTGTGTATGTGTAAATGGACGTAGATGTAATTGGATGTTTTAGACCTGGGTACAGGGAGTTTCGTAGTCGGGTATACTCGACTATAGCATTCCTACTTGTTTTGTATAATAGATCAGTCGACCAGATTCCCTTCAAATCATCAGACGCATATACGCATAATAAATATAATCCTTAAATTGCAACTGTGTTTTGTCTCTTAAAGAGACTCTCATTAGTTCCACGGGAAAAACTCTAGTATTCCAATACTACTATTATAACGGTATTTGATTCTCTTCGAAAACTGCTCAAACCTCCGGAGGGTAAGGTTGAAACTTAGTTCCTTGAACTTTACATTTTCGTAGCATCTCAATCAATTGAGGTTTTCTTAAGAAATCTGAAACTTAATTTTTGAAAAACTTTATTATTTTTGCATATTTTACTTTGCTGTAAGGACATGCTTTTCATAGTTCACTGGCGTCAAAATCCTGTTAACCCGAAATGCCAATCAATAAAGTTCGTTCTTGTGTACTAACCGTGTCCTTCATGTACCGTGTAGTTCCAAGACCATCGGCAATGTTTTTGTAAAAAAAGAAAATATGTTGCTTTTGGTGTAGTTGTCTGCTGCGCGGGGGGAAGCGTGTCCTCTGCTCCACCCGCCACTTGCTGATTTTTAATTCATCAACATTTGCAGGCAAGTGGGAAGGAGTGGCATGAGAAAGGAGCACACCAACAGCAACTGCGAAAGGCCGATACATCATCGTCACAATGGCGCCTCCATGGGTGAGCCTATTCGGCTACCTTTATGCCCAGGCAAATGAACGGCTCGAGACAAAGCAGCGATCCAAACAAAAGGCAAACAACATGGATAACAAGAACAACAACGAAAGCAGCGAGGAAAAGGACAACGGCGGGCGGCGATTGTCATTGCACCAATTCAGCGAAGGACATGTCAATTTTCATTACTAACAAAAGCAACTACAACAAAAAACACGCGCACCCAAACACACCCACCACTGGCCCATCTATGTCAGGGTAAAAGTTTCTACCCCTGATTAAGGTGGCTTTAAAGGCTGCCGAGCCAAACCCAATGTGGCCCATAAGTCATCCCCCCAGCTGACAAACCAAGTGGCAAAGCCAAAAAAGGTGACGCCGGTTTAAGTTTCGGATACGATTCAGTGACTCTCAATTGGCTGAGATTTGGCAGATTGGGCCACCAGACACCAGCTGGGAGCAGTGAAAATACTTTGCATAGTTCTGAGTTCGGATTACCAGCTGAGATTAGCATACTGATGGCTCTAATTGTAGTACTTAAGCTGGCTTAAGGTAACAGCGCGTATACGTAATTTTTAATTGTGGCGCAGAAGTTGACTGTTAAGAGCTCAAAGGCGGAAGTGCCTCGGACGAGATAGCTACTCAAAGGATGCGCTTAGAAATTCACCTTGTACAATAACTTTCTGGGAAAACATCCCATCTATATGGTGGATAAAATATCTTCCAACCGAGCGAGAATTCTTGCAGGAAATAGAACTTTAGTCTCAGCAGAGAGTACAAAGGATTTTATAGGTCCAATTATAATAATACATAAAAATAATTGCCATAGAACTCAATAAATTGTCCTATAATAAAAGTCACCCGAAAAGCCAGAAATAATTTCTATTCATAAGAAATAATTTCAAAATATTAAAATTATGCTTATTTGCATATATTATTTATAATAAGGGTAGCTACCTTTTGCTACAAAAATATGACGTACTTATACATTTAAAGGCATTTATTTTTCTTAGTGTATACAAATAAAAACGGAACTAATCCTTAAATTCGGAATTGTTTTTGCACGTTGCTAGTATTAACAATCATAATCATTAATTGTAAAATTCAGATTCTGCTTCTCTCTGCGGCTGTGTTTACCTCCTGCAATCCCTCTCTACTTTTTACTCCCTGTACCCATAAAATGGGTAAAAGGGGGTATTACATCTGTGCAAATGTATGTAACAGACAGAAGGAGACATCTCCGACCCTATAAAGTATATATATTCTTGATCAGTATCAAAAGAGATTTCGATTTGGCCATGTCCGTCTGTCTGTTCGTCTGTCCGTCTGCCCGTCTGTCCGTATGAACGCGTCGATCTCAGCAACTACAAGAGCTAGAGACACCAAATTTGAAATGTAGGTTCGTGTATACCATACGCAGATCAAGTTTGTTTCATATTTCAGATATCTCCCCCCGTTCCCCCGAAAATCGATTAAAACCGTTTTACAGTAACAATTTTCAAGATATAGCCTTAAGATTTGGAACGTACAATACTTTAGTCTCTCTTAATATACTGTCCAAATTTCAAGTCGATCGGATAATAAACACGGAAGTTATTCACGAAAGAAGATTCAGTGATGCAGCGAGAGGGGGAAGAAGAAGCACAGCCACCATTTAAAATGCTTCGCTTGCGCTGTGGCTCGTGTATGTATGTATGCGCCCTTGTGTATGTATGTGTGTGTATGTGTAAGCTTACGAAGATACGATTGGAAATTTTTGACCTGGGTACAGGGAGTTTCGTAGTCGGGTATACTCGACTTTAGCATTCTTACTTGTTATTTATAAATGATTGCAACTCATAAATTTTGCACTTGAACAGCGCGTTGGCTTTGTAACCATTTTGCCTTTGTTGCTGTTTGTCAATATCCTGTGATATCCTTTTGACGCCAGTTGTCGCAGCACTCACATCAAATTGCTGGAGACACATGCCGTGCCGGAGTCCTTTCAGCCTTTTTCCTATATTAATATGACGAACTACTCAGACAGCTCTGTGCTGATGGCGATGATTCTGCTCCTGCCGCTGGCAAACAACAACACAAAGCGGATAAGACTGCGGATTTTTGTCGCCTTTTGCCGTGCATCCAGACGGGATAAGGACATGGCGGGGCGCAGGGTTGCCAGCTGAGCTAGACATTCATTTATGCAAGTTGCATGCCTCACACAATTCTACATATTCATTAAGTCGCGCTGTCAAGTCAGCGTAATGAAGCGATAAGCTGCTGACATATTTGCCAGGCGCAACCTCAATTCCTCAATGCCACGCCCCCAAAAACACCATACTACACTGCGCCAGCAATTACCACAGCAACAACAACCACAACAACAATGACAACAACAATAACAACCACAACAACAACAAACATTTGACATGCTAAAATCAACGGCAAAGTTCAACTGTTTGCAAATAATTTGGCAAAAATCGCTTGAACTGCAAAACATGGAATATGCAAATCGCGTCTATATATACTTCGCAGAGTTGTCTATATGTATGCACACACACACATATGCACAGTTCATCTGCCGCTGCATTGTTTGGCATTCAAAATGGTATGCACCTACACACACACACACCACATATGCGCTCTCACACACACAGTCACATTCTTATCGAGCGGCATACGCTGTTCGCGTTTTTGTGCTGCTTGTCGCTTGACGTAACGGTACGCTGAGCATTTTGGCTATGCCATATTTCACAATCGTACCAAATACATAAACGCAAAAGGCAATGTCGCTGCCAGAAAGCAACCAACACAAAGAAACATTAACCATATTTGCACTGAGTCGTGCATGGGATGCCCTTTCAAAGGATGCAAACAATGGCTGACAAAATGCCAATTCAATTCTCGAAACTATATTCAGATTTCATTTTAAGCAACTTAATTACTTGCATGTGAATAGAAAAGCTTTTACAATGTATTCATGTATAACTATAAAGTGATAAGTTCACATAAATCTTAATTTTGGGTTAATGAAATAGAACTGTAAAGGATTAGAAACTTAGATAAAGGAATTTAGCTGTAGTGCGGTCTTTGAACTTCAAATGGATCTGTTAATGAAAGTAATTAGTTCAGGGTGAGATCGGACAAATCGCCTTACAGACGGGAGTTCACGGGTTCGAATCTAGCCGACTACCACACATATATACATAGACAATGGCCATGTTCACCATCATAACTGATCCATGATCGATAGTTGAATGTTATCGAAAAGTCTGATACTTTCTTGTGAACGCTATTACACTCTTTACTTTAAAATGGCAACATAGAAGCGTTACTATGTTGTTTACTTTTCAAAGCTGATAAACATAAATATAAACATGTAAGCCGCTTGTAAAATATTCAAATTGTTATTAGTTTATTCGTTAAAATGAAGAAAGGAAACAGTATTTTCGCAGTCTAAGAAACTACTCATTGGCAAGCTCATGTTTGAATTTACTGGTGTTAAAATTATTAATTTCCCTTGCTTACATCCAAAAAACCGATCATTTTAAGACGCCTCTCGATAAAACCCCCTTTTATCATAATCACATAAATTGATCGTACTTTTTCTATGATGCATTTTCATGGATCAGATACGACAAATTTGGTATCGATATACCGTATCAGTCGCGTTCCCCAGAAAGATCATAGTAATCAGATAAGGCATGCTGGTGAACATGGCCGATAAGGTCACTGATAAGGATGCTTGGCTGCATCCGAAACAGCGCTTTAGAACAGCCAATACTTTTGATATCAATCTTTCTATATTCACCCTGAATTGTGACATCGAGCGTGCTATTTAATTTATTTCAATTATATTTATGGTTAATTAAGAATTCGCATGTGAATAATAAATTTAATTATATAGTAAAATAGCTACTTAAGTTCTAATGGTAATTTTATCAAATTTACATTAAAACTTAATATAAAGAAAATTAATAAGCCACAATACTATGTAGTAATGCTATTTATAGTAATCATATCCAATTTTAATCAGTATTTTTATTCAAGAAACATAACCAACAAAATAAAGAAAATTCATTAAAAAATGTATCTCTTATACAATACAATACAGTTTCTATAAGTAAACGAATTTCATAAATTGATACTCAACTGCAACTTGCAATTTCGAAAATCTTATAAGAATACCAAGTACTGAACTATAAATAGCAATTAATTGTTATTATATTGTACTATTATACTATACGTTCAAGTGAGATAATTTTCCTTTTAAAGCCGATCATAAACTTGTACCGGAGCCTACTTCACTTCAGCGCTTACCTGCAATCAAAAGTTTAAGAAAGAAAGTTCATGAGGCAGCTTCCACCTTTAGAGGCAGTCTAATGTCTTTCCTTGGCACTCAACGTGGAGCCCAAAGGAGTATTGAATTTGTATATGAGCTGTGTCTTTTTTACCATGCAAACAACCTGAATAAATTCGTAATCCCCATTGTGCGTAAGCGTATTGAAAACAGAACTCAATGCATTGCATCTCAACGCGACTCGACACGACACGACTCAACTCGTCTCGTCTCGTCTCGGCATTTTAGCATCAAATTTCTCTGGTGCTGGTGCGGCTCCTGCAGCTCCTGCAGCTCCTGGTAGCAATCGCAACGGCAGAGCCGATGCTGCTATTTGTGCAGCTTGTTTATGACATTGGTATGTATGACAGTTGCATTGCATTCAATCAATATGCACACTGGGAGACGCACAGATGCAGCCCAATCATATGGCAGCTGCCGGGGTTGCCAGAGCCTCATCCTGCTCCTTTGTGCGTCTTATGTGTGCCGATTCTATGCATTTGGCGTCTGCTGCATACTTTTGTGCCTCCGCTGCCCCAGTTCCCTGGCCCCCCATCCAGCCCCTAGCCCCACTGGCATGCACATTTTATGGCATTGTACGGCTCTGGCTAGAAATTTATCAATATGCGATGCGTATGCCATGCGATTTTGCATACTTATGGCATGTAGCCTGCTATTTCTTCCTATTGCCTTCTCTCTACAAGTTCTGTTATTAATTTTCATTTTTGTTTTTCCTGTTGTTGTTGTATATTGTTCAACCTGGGGCCTTAAGCTCCACATTGCCACTCGTACAACGACTACATCCTCTTTTGTGTTGCGGGGCGTGAGCATTGTTCATGTTCCTCACACGCCCGTACTCAAGCCGCCCAACCAAACCCAACGTGGGAAGGTCGTTCCTGCATGCGTAATGCACGTATGCCTCATTGTTTGTGGGCGTGCCGCGTTGACCGACCAACAGTAGCCTTAAATGTCGTCCTGAGGCCACAGGCAGGACGCGTTCCAGAGTTGTGTGGCTCACTTGAAAAATTTCGTGGTTTTTTTGTGTGCGACTTAAGGAGACAAGTACTGATGCCGTCCGTCCTTCCTCTCATGTTGTCCTGGCAGCCTGCCACTTGACATTGTGTTTCGCATTACTCGCTTACATTTGTCACCCTGCCACACCGTCAGAGTCGAGTGCTGTGTTATTGTTGGTTCTGTGTTCTGCGAAATGCGACTGCAAAGAATATCTCAAGAAAAAATAATGCTCGAAATGCCAGAACACTCAGGGTCAAGGTGAAGCATTGGCAGTCAAGTAGAAAATTCGTTACATTGCTGGAGACAACTTAAAGGCAAAAGTAATTCCAAATAAATGCTCAAAATAGTTCTTAGCAGTTGCTGGAATTGTGATAAAGTGCGATGAAGCTCAAAGTTATTTAGAAAGTATAATCAACGAATAATCAGTAAATAAGAAACTTAAAATAATAAAATGTATACCGTCGATATGTCTGTTGTATGCTGACTTAAGAGCTTTGCTTGGTATTTTTAAGTGTACTTCATAATAAATAAACAACTGTCCATTTGATCGAACTTGATAAGTTTATGTTCGAAAGTAGTTTTTAGGGCTTACTGTTTACTTTACAAATAAAAGTGGCAACAGCAATAATGGTATTTATTTTGATAAGTATTGTGATAAGTTGATTGAATTGAAGTACTACTTAATTAGAGCTCGGCTTCAATATCTTTGTTGTGTATCAAAACAACAAACAAATAATTTGATATCTAGCTAATTATAACTTAGCCCAAAAGGCCCCACATAAAAAAAAATGTAGCTGGTGTTAGGGCCGATTCCAGTCTATCATATTTATGCTGTTTGCCGCCTCTTTTTAACTCTTCTATGCCTCGTTATCCGCTCGTTTGAAAGGCTTTTCTAACCCGCTTTTATCGGGCACTTTATTGTGCCCAACTCAGTCTGTGTGGCAGCCTGCAAATCTTTTGTTTACTTAGCCCTTTAGGCCCCGCAGCCGCATTGTGCCACATGTCATGTTAAGGCATTACACATGTGCCACAGCCACATTGCCACATCGTCATCCGCATCTAGAGGAGCATACACAGCATACAACATACAACATACAGCATACAGCATATAGCATACGGCATCCTGCTCCTGCTCCTGGCACCCATTTGATGTCTATAAATAAAGCCACAATAGCCGCACTCAAAATACAAACTCAAAGTTGAGGCCTCTCCTGGCGGCACGCGTTAATGTAAAAGATTAAATTCGTTTTAGCCGAAATCGGTAAACAGGAGAGAGGAGTACACACAATGGCCAAATGGTTGTTGGATGTTGCCACGCCCACATGGGCAGCACTTGCGGCTGCTTTCACTTTTCGCCAACTTTTCCGCTCATATTTTTCTTCTTGTGCGTCAATTTCCTATTTGTATTTTGACAATTTCTTTTCGCTTTGCGCCGTTTCCTTGGCTTTATTGCCTTTTTTCCCCTGACATTTTCAATGAGCTTTTGTTTGACTTTGTGACTTGGCTTGACTTCGGTTTTGGTTCCGTGTGGTTCAGTTTGGTTCAGTTCGGTTCGGTTCAGTTCAGTTCATTTCTGTTTTGTTGTAGTCTTTTTGAAACAAAAGGTAAAAGTTTCGTTTTTGCTTTTGTTTGTGTTTGTGTTGGGTCTTTGATTGGCATTAAAAGTGTTATATGAGCTACGCATAAGTTTTAATAGCTTTGCCAAGAACTGCAGGCACTCATCAGTTGCCAGCTTCAATACCGAGTAGTTTTCCTCCCGCCACCCGCCTCGTGTTTCCGCTCCCCCGCCCCCAATTCGGTTCCAAGCCTGAATGGACATTTCGTACATTTATATGGCACACGAGCCGTTGATGTCTCTGTCGTGTGTAGTTTTTTTCTCATTCTTGTGCTGAGTGTGTGTTTCTATACCCTGTATATAAGGCGTAGGTGGGTATATACATGGGTCTTCAATCATCAGTTATTGGGCTGGCACTTAGAAATAATACTATGAAACTGAAATGAACGCTCAGGCCTGTGCCCATTTCCAATTCCGTTCAAATCATTCGAAATCGATGCTTAGCTGTTTTCAATTCCGCAAATTGTAATATGGCATGAAAAGAATTGCCCATAAGTTAGTGGATTTGAAAACCATTTGAGTTTTACTTTAAAATGAAGAAACATTTTATTTCTATTCAGAGACAGGAAGATAAAAGCAATAACGAGTCGAAATTAAAAGTATTTAAGAATGGGAACAGGCCTATATACTATCTATTTGAAGTATTGTATTATGTGGACATTCTGCAACTGAAAAGAGGGTATCTTAAGCAAGCTTAGTTTATACATTTTTAACTTGTTTGGTGTTGTTTTTGTTTTCGCTTTCCTTTTTGTAATTGCGCTGTGTGACAAAGTTTCAGTTGATGCCTGGCTCTTGAGCTTTAGTGGCAGCCATAAAATACTTAGTCTGTACTCGATGCCATGAGGCTGTAAGGAAAACTCTGAACTGCAGGCACTGAGCGCTTGTTTTTACACGCTTTTCATGTTTATTGTTATGCCATCACCATCAGAACTTGAACCAGAACCAGAATCAGAAACCAAATCGCCATCAGCCCGGAAGGAGCAGTTGAAAACGATGTACTTAGTATTCAATCAGAGCATCAATTGACGAGACTTCTAGGTAGCTTCGGGTTATGACCTATATATCATTTGATGTGCTTTTAATTGCCACAGAATCGCTCTAGTAATTACAGCCATAAGCGTGGTACATTGATTGAAATAGCTCATAAAGGCGGTGATAAAAGCGATACAGAAAGAATTACTTGAGAACCCTTTTCAACAAAGCGGAAGTCGATTTTTGCAAATGTGATGAAATTAAAAAAAGAAAGCTCGGCAGCAATGTTTTTTAATAAAAAACTAAATTTTCATCCCATTGTTATTATAGAAGCTATTTATTCGAGCTTGATCAAATTATAGAAAACTATATGAAGTATAATAAAACTCTCAATTGTTGCATTTGGAATTTTTGCATAGCAAAAAAGTTTTTCATACAAAAACTCATTTTCCACCGGACCTTTCCTATTGCATCTATATGATATATGTAGAGGTCCGAATTTGTCAGAGTGTATAAACTCTCCAGAGAGTCGGCTTGAATGAGTTTGGTGAGCATTCCTTCGTAGACAAAAAAGATTTTCATACAAAAAGATAGTTTTCGACCCATCATTCCTATGGCAGCTATATGTTATAGTGGCAGCAAAAATAAGAATTTGTTGAAAGTTTCATCACGATAGCTCTAAATAAACTAAGAGACTAGTTTGCATATAAGCGGACGAAAGGACGAACATCGCTATATCGACTTGGCTATTGATGCTGATCAAGAATATTTTTTACTTTGTGGAGTCGGAATGTTTTAAATAAAGAGGATGCAATCACAAAAGAAGCAGAAAAAGTTAAAAGTTCCCCATTAAGGGTGGAGGAGTAGAGCAGTCTGTCATATCTCCAATAAATAAAAATCTATTGCAACCATATAATATCATAAGTCAGAGACCATAATACTGATAACATGATTGAAATGTTGATTGTATTATTCATTAAATTCTAAAACAAAACAAAAATCTGTTGTGTGCCGAAGTTGTATACCCTTGTAGCAATAATTCTCATTTTAAATCTGAATTTTCAAGCGACATCTAGAAACTGCAAGAGAAATAATAACATTTTAAATGTCTGAGCTTAGTTAAAAGTTGCATCTATATAAGCAAATTAGATATTTCCACAAAAGCTCGTTTTCCATCCGATTGTTCCTACTTATGAGTACTATAAGATATATTAAACTATCCGATTTATCGGATTTTGTTCCAAATTGAACAGTTCTTATATACTATACCTGCACTTCGATTTTCGATATTTGCCAGGATATTTTGAAAAATTTAAAAGTTTTTATACGGAATTATAATTGTCAACCAATCTCTTTTATGACAGCTTTATGAATATGTATACTTTGTGGGGTCGGAAGCGTCTCCATCACGTCTCGTGACACAATAATAATATTTGCAAGGGTATAAAAATGAGCTAAGTGAATTTTAAATAAATAAGATGCTATCACAAAAGAAGCAGTAAAAGTTCAAAGTGCACATATTAAAAGTGGAAAATATAGCAGTCTGTCATATCACCAAAAAAATAAAAACTTATGGCAAGCATATAATATCATAATGGAAAAAAAACAATATAATAAGGAATTGGCATAGAAACTTGGAGAGGAGGCGTCGCGTATCTCAGCTTCAACTTTATTGAAGTCCTTCATTGAAGTCCTGCTCGTACGTGTCTGCAGTGGCAAGGCAGACAATAAAATGCGCAAGCGGGACAGCAAACGAGTGCGACAGAGATAGCGTGTTGCAGTTGCCACAGAAAGGCAGCTCAAAACTGCAGCAAATTGCATTGAAAATTGCTGTAATATTTTTACAAGGCAGCCAAGCCGAGTGAACAAATTCAAAAAATTCGCAGAGATCTTTCAGCATCCAACCCCAAAAAGAACCAAACAATGGCAAGGCGAACTTAACTCATGAAATATTCAAAGAGATTTTGCGTTACTTTCACTTTGTGTACTTCATTTCTTGGTCCAAAATGTACAAATTTATATGGGATGTATGTATGTACAGGCATAATGTGTTCGGCCTGTTCGAGTGCTATGAATGGCATATTGTTTGCATAATTTTCATTGTTGTTTGTTGTCTTTATTGTTAGTTGTTGTATGCGAATGAGAACTAACAGGCTACCAAAAAAACAACAGCTTGAAAACTGGCAAGAAACTGTTACAAGGAGTTTTGATATTTTAACCAAATTTCGCTTAACTATCTATACAGAAAACAAACATTACACATCCTAAGTAGGAATTTCAGTTTTTCTTGAACAATCTCAACAAGAAATGTTGCTCCAAAACGTTTTTATGACTGCTAAAAGAAAACAGATTATGTGACTCTTGTGTGTACTGAGATAACTCTTTGAAGTGGCTTTCTAATAAAAATAAGTTAAGTATTGTTGTAATATGACGCAATATCTTAATTCTAAAATATTATTGATGATATTACTCAAAATTCGTCGGAATTCTTCTTCCAGTTACCCTATAACTTGACTTTATTGAATTTGTCCGTTGAATATAAAATGTTATAGTTTATTTGGTTATGCATTAAAAAATTAACAATAAATATTTTCTTTATATGGCATGAACTGATCTAAAGATAGATTGTTTGTTTTGAGAAAGCATCTTGTTAGTTATATAATTGTTCTGTCTCCTGAAGAACCATGAAAGAAACTTCAAGTGAAATAATATGGCTTTTAAAGGCAAAGAAAGTGAATATCTTTAAAGTGGTATTTCCGACACCCTAACGACTTACTTTCAAATGGATTCCTATATATTTTTACTTTATAATGTGTCCATGTCCCATAAACGAGTATATCTCTGTTCCTTTTGCAATCATGTGCAGCCTTTTTCTTATGTACATGTCGGTTTGCTCATTTCCTATTGAGCATAATAAACGTTTCCGCTTACATTGCGCATATCCTTGCCTCTCTTCCTGCTCCCTTTTGTCGCTTGTATATCCTTAAGTGGCGTGTAGAGCTCTAACCCAAAATGCATTTGCTGTGCCATCTGAAAGCCATCTGTGAGATTCGTTAGCTTTGACCGCAGGCAACAAATCAACTTAATTGTGTGTGCAACGTCAGAGATGACCATGCAACACTTCCTCTGCACAAAGTCCTGGGCTCATCTGCATATACGAGTAGCTATAAGTAACTGCTGTACATATATGCTCGGCACTCACTTGTATTTCTGGCTTTCTGTCCTTTGCTCCTGTCACTCATATAAACATCCGCTGCATAGAGTTTAATTAGTGTCACTTCTCTAGCTGCTTCAGGCTTCAGGCTTCTTCGGAGCAACAAGTAAAATTAATTACACTCTCGGCAGAAACTTGTATTCATTCCTTACCCCTTTTATTATTTATTGTCGTGCTCAGTTTATTTTTATTTTGATGCTCACTCAACTTTTATATTATTTTGCGCATCTAAAAATTTTATTTGCCAATTTGCTGGCTGTTGTTTTATTTGCATTGCCAACGCGCTTGACATCGCCTGAAATGGCAAACTCATATATGACCCAAAGCATATTTAATTTGACTCCGAGTCGCACATTACGCATACGCCGCGTACTCCTCAAGCAATGAGTTGCCGGTTTCCCGTTGCCAGTTGCCAGTTGCAAGTTGCCAGTCGGTTGAGTGGCAGCTGCTGGCAACTGTTGCCAAGTGAGCTCAGTGCGTGTGTGCTACAGAAACAAATAATAATAACAATATTATGCCTCGGCTGGCTGCTCTTGTGTCGCGCCTCTTGAAATTTTAATGACAAAATGTCACATTAACAGACGCCGCGGATTTCAGGTAGCTCCAACATCATTTCAGCTGCTTTCAAATACCTCTAGCTGTTTTTGTACCCTTGCAAAGGGTATTTTAATTCTGTCACGCAATGTGTAACGCCTTGAAGGGAACGTGGCTGAGCCGACCAATCAATTATATCTTGATCTTGACTAAACTCAGCATTTCTATGTTTCGTTACAATATAAGTAGTATAAAGGTTGATTTAATTTTTTTAAAAATCCAACTAATATATCTTTTCACTGCCATAGAAACCATCGGATGAAAATAAAATGTTTGTTTTCACAGTTATTTTAAGCACGGACCATAACGGTTACACGTAATATATAAGAAACAAGTTAGAATGCTATAGTCGAATAAACCCGACTACAAAACTCCCTGTACCCAGGTCAAAAATTTCCGATCGCATCTACGTACACTTACACATACAAACACACATACACAAAAGACGCACACACACGAGCGACAGCTCGAGCGCAGCGCAAGCGAGGCATTTGAAGTTGTGGCTGTGCTTCTTCTTTCCCTTGCGCTGAAGCATTGAATTTTCTTTCGTTAATAACTTCCGTGCTTATTATCCGAACGACTTGAAATTTGGACAGTAGATTAGGAGTTACTAAAGTATTGCACATGCCGAATCCCAAAGCTATATCTTGAAAATTGTTCCTGTTATACGGTTTTTGTCGAATTGCGGGGGAACGGGGGAGATATCTCAAATCTAAGATAAACTTGACCTGCTCCCGCTATACACGAACCTACATTCCAAATTTGGTGTCTCTAGCTCTTATAGTTGCTGAGATCCTTGCGTTCATACATACGGATGGACAGACGGACAGACTGACGGACGGACAGACGGAAACACGGACAGACGGACAGACAGACGGACATGGCCAAATCAAAAACTCTTTTGATACTGATCAAGAATATACATATATACTTTATAGGGTCGGAGAGTCGGAGAGTCTCCTTCTGCCTGTTACATACATTTGCACAGATTTAGTACCCGCTTTTTACCTATTTTATGGGTACAGGGAGTAAAAATGGGTGCATAATCATTATTTACGGTCCCTGATCTTAATCAAGCTCAGCAATCGCCAGCTTGAACGCAACGTTCCTGATCACTATAAGAGCCTGTCAGTGCACATATTGATTAACTCCATTTGCCACGAACAAATTTTAACTTGACTGACGAATTTTTTGGGCTATTCTATCTTATTAATTTTATGTAGTGTTAGATGGAAGCTATCTCTGTATTTATGGCTTCTACAATATATATTAAGGATTTTCTTTTTTTTGTTTTTCACCGTCAAAGCCAGTCCCAAATGTGTTTTAAAATTATTTTTATAATGAAACGCTTTTTTTTAATTATATCGTCTTATAAAAATATATATTTGGATTAATATTATAAAAGAATTCATGTCTCAGCTTTTTGTCAAAGTGTGCAATGACCGGCTTATATCTTAAAGCTGCCTTATGACAGAAATTATGCTTTTCCACAAAAAAAAAATTCTTTTCGAAAGGGTTAATAGCTTTGTCCTCCCGCTGTTATTGATTTTGTTATGAGCCAGCTCCATTGTGTCTCATGACATGGCACTCAGCTGGCACCGGCCACCCGTAACCCGCAGCTCGCTGCCCGTCACCCGTCACCCGTCACCCGGCAGCCAGCATCAGTTCATTTACCTGAGTCCATCAGGTAGCTTATTTCGCGCTTCACTGCCTCAGCCCTGGCTCCTGGGCCCATTTCCTTTTTACCTCTGCGCATAGGAGGGCAATCAAACTGGCATTGAAGTAGTACGTTGTATTGGAATATACATATATTTGTTCTTACTTCTTTTGAGTTGATTTTGATTGATATTATTGCTGCTGATATTTTAAGCTGATTATTTATACACTTACCGAACAGTCTTTTGTGCTGCCAACTACAATCAATAGAACTCACATGTAAAATAGGCAATTGAATTATGTTCTTAATTTAACAGATGGAACTTACATTATAAGGAAGTTTTTGAATCGTGTGGCATAGTTATTGTTTTAAAGCTAATCATGTGAAACTGGCTTTTGCTGGGTATGTTTTCGGAATACTTGGCTCGAAGAGTATCGTAGATATATACATATGTTAACTTAGGTTAGATTTTCTTACTTGTAAGACCTAGCTGCCCTTTCCTTTTCTTTCTACTCTCTCATCATTAAGCTTTAAATCATATAACTCGACTCCTGATGAAACCTTAAACCAATAGCTTATTTCAATACATTTTCGTAGAATTCATTCTGAATCATCACTAAATACTTGACATTTTAGCTATAATCGAATACAACTGATACCTGTACACATCTTCTGTGATTCGTTTACTTACTTGACTCTCGGCATTTCTTAGAATTCCCAAGAATACTCATTAGCCAATTTGTTAGCAGGACATCTGTTGCTTGGCCCTTAGTCACTGTTCATTAGTTTAATGCGACTGAGATTCCACACTCTTACCGTCAATTCGTATGCGAGCAGCTCTGGAGAAGGGTCAACACCATCCCAGTTATTCGACTGCACCTCGGGTAAATGTCAACAGTTTTTCCGCAAACATTCGCCAAGGACTTACCTGTCCTTGTTCGGGCTGTTGCCATCCCTTTGGCTTGCATTTCATAGTAAGTATTTGGCAAAAGGATTGCTGTACGAATACTGGAACCTTGTACCATGTACCTGACTGTGTACGCCGGGGGGCACTCGCATAAATTGTGTAAATACATATACACATGCAATGATTTACAACTGATTTAATATGATAATTGGAAAACGCACCGGAGATAAAAACCCATCAACATTGTGGCGTTGATGTCGCTTTAAATGCATTGACTTTTGTGTGTGTGCCAAAGGAACCAACTGAATGAATTACCCGTGCCCACATCGCACATCGGTACTAGCCCACTTACTCACCAACTGACTCTATTCCGGCACTTGAAAGACTCAGCCCCTCTAAACCCTAGAACGTAACCACTTTGCGGTTCCACAAAGTGCGCGCTGGCGTGTGCCGGAGCTTTTTTTTTTCAATTTTCCTCCGCGTCAATTAGGCGTCTCCTCCACATACATACTCTATAACATTTCCCTCAGCATACTACCTACGAGGTACCCACCTAAGCTACACCGTCTAGGCAAAAAAATACATAAAATGCTTGTTATAAAATTTAATGAAACCGCACACGACGCGAACATCGCACATTCCTTTAGCAGGTTTTTTCCTTTCCTTTCCTTTTTTTTACAGATATTATAGCACTGCTTAGGGTATTGCAATTTTGTTAGGACGCTTGTAACGCTTAAATGAGGTTAAGATATTGGCTGTTATATAACAGCTTATAGTTTATTTAGAATCAATTGATTACAGTCGTTATGTATCAATCGAATTTCAGTACTCTAATCGAATCTATAAATATATTTACTCTCATGAAATAATTTGAGTTCAACGAAGCTAAACAAGTATTATAAGATTGTTAGATTAATTTCGATTGAGACTTGCTTAGTGTAGCAAATGAAATGTCAAGTGGACTTAATCATCTCATTTTCTTTACAAATCGCCGTTCCTATCATATTATTTGGCAATAAATAAGCATATTATATTTGATTCGAAATAGACACAGCTAAGATCTGAAAATCCAGATCAATATTGTAACGAAAGCTTAGTTTCTCCAATTCCAAGACGTAGGCTGATACTTTCCCGGCATAAAATATCCAATTCTTTATAGTATTACTCGATTCTGTGATAGACTACTATATCTTACTAGCTGTAAATACCCCAACGTTTCCCGGCAAGGTATTAAAGTAAGAAATACACTGAAATTGTCTACCGCTATTTTCCCGGCCGTGGTGGTAGATTTTTCTAAATCGTTAAGCCAGATTATTTTTCATGAGTTTGAACCCAATTGCACAAAACTCAAATAGTTGAAATTTCCAAACTCGATGATTGTCACGTCAAATAGTTTTTGTTTAGAGCTTCGACTATGAGTTAAAGCCAATCGAACGAAGCACCACTGTGGGTAGATTTTGAGGTCAGCTGAACATTTTTATTTGCTTAGTTTCCGTATAGAGCTTCTAGTTTTCAAAACTCGGCGAACGCCACCTTTAATTAAGTTTTGCGTAGAGCTTGTAAACTGGGTGTGAAGACAATTGTACGAAAGGCAAAAAAGACTTCATAGAGTTTTCCTCCCATTTGCCAACCGTGCGGATGAGTTTTCAAACTCGATGACCGCCACGTTGAATAATTTTGAATCGCACGAAATTGTAAAAAAGTTTTCCACCCATTTTCCGAACGTGGAAGTGAATTTCCAAAATCGGCGAGACACGTATCGAATTAATTTACGTGAAATGCACTGAAATTGAATTTGAAAGTGATCGGAGTAAATTAGACTTTGAAACCCCATTTTCTGCCCATGAGGGTGGATTTTTCAAGCTCGGTGAAATATGTGTCAAATGATTTTTTGTATAGATTCTGGACTTGAAGCCGATTGTATGGTAAACAAAAAAGTTGCATACAACTGTTTTCAGCGATTTTCCACGCTTGTGTATGGAACTTTACAAAATCCCGTTTAAGTGTGCTTTTTCATCATAGATGGAACCTACTGTGAAAATTTCAGTATTCTACCTCTAACGGTATGGGCTGTGCGATGTTTGCCAGTCAGTCAGTCAGGATGAATTATTTGATATACATAGTATATAGATGGGTTTAACAAATATCTAAAGTGGAATTCAGATTAAACCTGACCATCTGTTTTAAGATGACTACACTTAAATAACTTTTATAATATTTAACTGATAAATAATTAGGCTAATGTTGAATAGTTAGAGTATTTAAATGTCGAGTAGCGGACTCTCTTTGCAGACTTACAGAAATTCGCTGACGTTTGTGCCAAGGCGCAACCTTCTTAATGGTTTATGAATTTGCTTATCACGTATTTTTCTGGCAGGCCATACACTTGGTCGCCCCTCGCCAAATTAAATGGGTCGTACGTGTTTGCATAAAGGCGGCTCATAGCAGTGTCGAGTTATATGGTACATATATATATATAATACATATTTTTCATGCTGACTCCCTGACCCCACCCCCTATGCTGCGTACCGGGGGCAGCTTCATTAGCCCTCGTCCAGCTGGAGGAATTGCTTAAGCTGCTCATGTCGCAAAAAGGACGAAATGTAGTTGGCCAAGGGTAAAACCTCAAGTAACTGGTAAGCTCGCTGCTTCATTTGTTTTAATATTCCACAAGTGTTTTCATGGTCGCCATGTAAAATTTATTGCAGCTTAACAATTGTGAAAAGTGCGCGACTATTTTCCGCTTTATTTTTTGCTGGAATGTTATAAACTTTGTATAAGGAAACTTTTCAAAACATTTCAAAACCATTGCGAAACACACACAAAAAATCTGAAGAACTTAAAGTTTGGCATTTAATGCACGCTTGCTCAAACTTACTTTCATTATTGGCTGACATACGGGTCAGAAGCTTAGTTCCATAGGGGATTCAGTAAGATCTCAGCATTTCCAGGCTGTCGTTTACTAAACTGATTCATTTCAGTTAAGTAAGGTTTTATAGTGTTGTTTAAAAGCAATTAATTACACCTTTCCGTCACATTAACAGTCAGAGTTATGCTTAACATAACATTTTCTGTTATCGTCACTCTGTTAACATCACACGTAAACTTCTTCTGTTAACTAAACACTGTGCTTACATTTTGAGTTCAAAGCAAGCTCTGATTATCAAGTTTCAGTAAATTGTTTTAAGTCTTAAGCAAAACATATTTTAACAACAAAATGGACTCTGAGGCATTAGTGGAAAAAGCTGGTCTTGAAGTTGATTTGGCTGTTGGCGGTCTGGCAATGAGCTTGTGGTTTTTACTCTCTCTGACTTGTTGCTGTGCCATATTTTGGCCAATATTCAACTGCTTTTTGGCCTGTTTCACCTGCCACAAGACTCAAGACTACACAAATCAAGAATAGAAAACTCAAAAAGAAGCTAAGCAATAACGAATAGAATTAAATTCTTTGATTATAGCTGCAATAATTGGATGACTTGTTTTATTTGTACAAATTACCCGAAGTTCTCAGGAATCACTTCAAGCCAATTTGTAAAAGCATCTTTTACTTAGCATACTTAAGAGATTGTGTAAGCATCGTGTTATTTACATTGGAAGTGATTCAAAAGTGGCATACCTAATTCTTTCCTTGCCCTTGCTCGTTTTCTGCCTGGACAAACAATTGAAGACCCAAACATAATAGAGCCAGATAGATTCGTATCTTTTCTAATTTGCTGCCCTAGTGCTTGTTAGCCAGCTCATTAAAAAGTCAACCAGAATGCCAACAAATTGTCTACTTAAGTAAACCCTATTGCAAAAATGGCAAGGAGCAAATGACAATGCACACAGTGCAAAAAGTGGAAAAGTGGGAAGTCCCCGGCAAGCACGTGCCTTGTGGAAACGAGTGGGAAATTTTAAAATAGTTGCGAGTACTTGAAAGGCGGTTGGAGCTTGTCTTAGATCCGCCCTGGAACTTCTTCGACAGTTAGTAAGCCACTCAGTTAGTCAGTCAGTCAGTTAGTCATTTAGTCAGTCAGTCAAGCAGTTATTGTCGGTTGTTGGTTGTTGGCCACCCAGTTGTTTTGTGGCTTTTACACAGACAATTTGCCAGGGCTAATAATCAGTGGCAGCTGGCAAGCAAGATTTTGGGGTCCTAAGTCAACACACAGTCGAACATTTGGCATTTCCCGTTTTGGGCTTCACAAAAAAGTTCGGGGCAAGCCAAAATATGGTTAAGTGATTTTAAGAGCAGACCCACCCGTCTCCAGAGGATCCCCCTGACGCTGCAAAATATTATGTATAAGTATTTGGACTCTTAACTCGTTTTGGGTAAGAGTTAAAAATATTTTGCAGCAGCAGCTTTTACTTTTCCATTAGTGCAAGAATTTTGTTGAATGCATCCCCAAGGTAACCTTTGCTCGTATTTCTATTTGCCTTCCTGTGTCCTTGCCTCTTTTTTGGCCAATGTTGTTGCTTTTTCTAGCTGGGGTTTTAAAATCCATTTTTAAGATATTTGCTCAATAGCTGCTGCAGGACCAAGAGTATAAAAAATAAAATAAATCCAGAGGCGCATTATGAGACGACAAAAATTGAAAACTAAAGTGCACTTGTGTGCCATTCAAGGGACATGAAAAGACAGCGACACAGTTGGCAAATATTCCTTGCACCAAATATAAGGACTCCTCCTCGTTAGCATTGCTTGCAAGCGGACGTCGTGGTGAAAATATGTTTTGGGATATGAATTTCTCAAAAGGCCTTTGAATTTTTAGTTCATTAAATGTAAGAGCGAGTTCTGTGTAATACAGTACAGTGGTAATATATAAGGATATATTAGGACATCAAAATCTTACAGAATCGCTTATTTTGTGTTAGTTTCAGTCTCAGCATTCGATTCTAATTTAAAATGTAAGTATTATAGGCGAGAAACTGTGATATGTTCCACAAAGTTAAAATGTTCCAAATATTTAGAGAGTTTTTATTATAGCAATCAAATTAAAATGGAAATAAGTTCAGTTTTAGCCAAGTTATAAAGGTAGGAAGAGACCTTGCCGGCGTGGCTAATAATCCTCCCCCATTGGGTCTGCGACTTCCCACTCTGTGTCCCATTCTATTTCCCACTCTATAACTATATTATTCTTATCCTAGCTTAATATATCGTAGATCATTCTTTCCTTAATGAAATCTCTAACCAACCCATCTGTGAGTTGGGGCACAGCTTGCTGGACCGCCTACAGGATTGGAGATTTCATACCTATTCTTTTTCTTTTTCCTTTTTCCTTATTCGTTTTCTTTAGTTTTATGCCTTAAATTAACTTTAAATTCTTTATTTTTCTTATGACTAACTCCTTACTATCTAGCTATAGGTTCTGCTAACGCCACCGACAATTCTTAGCTGTGAATAGGGGCACAGCTAGCGGGACTGGCAAATAAAATTTCCCCAACGTGTTGGTGTCGTTATTAAATTCAAATGTAATTTCGTGTAGGCTTTCAAAATTTTTCCATAAATCTATGTTTAAATTATATTTTTCTTTGTGTGAGGTCGAATAAAAAGAATTTCATCGTATTCTACAGACCTTAAAGACATTCCGCTTATAAATCGGTTCTTGTGAAAGTCTTTTTGTCCGAATAATATAAAATTAGCAAATTTGGTAGTCAGGCTTAATCCAATTTTTAAAATTCTTCAAACCCTTACAAAAGAAATTATAGCTATGGTTATTGTGGAACGCATTGAAGGAGACTTTTCTAACCATATGAAGTATATATATTTCTGATCAGCATCAATAAACAACTATTTCACGTTTCTAACATAACCTAACCAAACTCACCAAATCAAAGTAACAATATGGATACAACTTTCCGCTAGGGTATACAGCCTCGGCACTCTTTCCTGTTTTTGATTTGAGCATTTTAAAATCATCATATTTTGCCCAACAACAAAAGATGTAAGTATTTTTGATTGAATTTTATCGAATGATGCCCATTGTGCGGACCATTAGTGCGTTCAATTTGAACAGGAAGCGATTTGGCATAGGTAGCAGGCAGGATACAGACGGCAGCAGGCAGTCCTGTACGCCGTCGTACTTCGGGGCTGAACGAGGATGTATGCCACCATATATTTAGGAGTAGTTGTTTATTTGCTGAATTTGGTTTTGGTGCCACATGAGTGCCACTTGTGGCACGCGCCATTTTTCAGCGGTACCATTTTTAGCGACGCAAATAACGAGGCAAATATTCGCATGGATGCTGCGTGGCATGCACAATAGGCCCGGGGGACCGTGGTCCTATGATCCTGGACCAGCTATGCAACAGGAGCTGCCACATTCAGTTTCGCACTCAAAAAACCCTCTCAATGGGCAACTTGGCTTTGTTTCAAGCGTCACCTGACTGGCTTTTGCCACTGTAAATGCTCATATGGAGCTGATTGATTGACAAGATGCGTTAGCTGGCAGCTTAAATAAATGCGTGGAGCGTGGTTCCATTGACGCATATGATTGAAGCGGCTCCTACAATTCGACTAGGGTGGCTGACATCAGAGCAAATCATTTTGTTATAGCCTTCGATTTAAGGCGACGGCTTGTCAAATTGATAAATTAGTGCAACAATGATTTAATGATATTTCTTTGAATTCTACACAGTTCTGTGCATAATCGCGATTCAAATTGATGACAAATGAAGCAAATCGTTGTCCAAAAATTCAAGTGCTATGCTAAAGTTGCTTTTCCGGCAATTGTCACAAGGCCAAAAGTCATTTGCGTTGCGGAAAATGATGCGTAAACCATTTGAAGTTAAATTAAATTGCTTGATATGGAGGAAATTTCATTTCTGAAAATTGGAAAATTGCAAATGGTTTTTGGCATTAGCTGTGGTTTTAAAAGTTTCTTTTGCTCTTTGCGTTTTCAATTAACACAATAATGGCACTTAGAGTGTCTTCTTGATGTCACTCGGAAGCAGACAATCCAGCGTTGATTTTCCATTCTGTTATACTCGTACAAATTGCAAGCAAACAAATTTATCAAATGGTTTTCAACCAAAAACTTTTGGTACTCCTTAAACATTTATTTAATTAGTTTTCGTTGAATATAAAAATGTACTCAAATATTTAACTATGCAGTTCATGCTTAAATATAAACAATAAACAAATTTAATTGAAACTTAAAGCAAATTTTATTAACAATGCTTGGCACGAAGGAATATTTATCAAACTTTTTTAAAAACAATTTCAATTTGCATTTTTTTGATGGATAGTAATCTTACACAACTTCTTCAAGTTTCATACATTTTATTGACATGTTATAAAATTCAAACTTTAAATTCGAAATCAAATATGCGAGACGGTGAAGGATTTTTGTGGCAAATGAAAAATCAAAATAGTGCAGAAAAAGTTAAGAAAGGACGATATTTAATTTTGATATTTAAAAGTTCGCTTGTGCTTGTTAATTGGCAGAACCAACTTGACTTTTGATAAGTAGCTTTGCCGTTCCACACTACGTATACGCAACATTTGTATACAGAGCTCGCGGCGTGCCGCGCTAATTGTTTAAAGCACATAATTATGCACCCAACAAAGACACACACACACACACACACACACACATATATGTATACAGGAATACACGGTGTATGCGAAATATGCTAATATATCATTTTTTAGGTTGCCGGGGAAAATGGGATGGGAATGAAAACTCTTTGCTGCAGAACAACTTCATGGCAGGGCAGACATGAAAAATGCAGAGATGTAAAGCAGCCACGCCCCCTCAATTGCCACCTATACATACATATATGTATGTATATGTGCGAGAGTGTGTGCGTGCTGCTATAAATTTAGTTGGTTTCACTGTCTGTCGGTCGTTGTGTCCTTCTGTCTGCCTGTCTGTTGCCTGGTCCCTCGTTCGTCTCACTTTGTTACACTAAAACAAAAGGCGACGCAAAAACCTCGTTTTGGACTCTTGAGTTGAAAATTTGAAAATTAAATGAAGTCAGTGACTGTGTCAGTGACGGAAATGAGTTTGCCATTTTGGATGATGCCATCTCGCCCCCGCTGAAGCCACCGGCCCCGCCCCGCCCTCTATTCACCACCCGACACAGCGCCTCTCACACATCACAGTTAACGTTGCATGAAGCAGGCAACCGTAGTATTTATGACTTTTGAAGTTGTATATGTATATGAATTCATTAGCATTTGGCATTTGCATGACCGAAGCAGAGCTCTGCAGGGATATTCTCACATGTACACACATTGCTTGGGAGCACATCAATCATAAACTAAAATGTTATGCGATAAATTCATCGTGTTCAATAGGCAGAGCAGCAAATGCTACAAATGCCATAACGTACAAGCAGACCGACGGAGGGACGGACGGACAGACAGAGAGAGAGAGACAGGCGGACTTGGACAGGACATGGACAGAACATGGACAGGACATTAGGACATGGGGCAGTTAACTTGGCTCCCAAGTGTTGCAGTTGATTGACCAAATTGAATTGTGTTTTGTGGGTGATTTTGACTTGGCCTGTTCGTCATTCGCTACAGTAACTTAAATGCATTAGTTACACACTTTGGCCAGGCCAACAGAGGGTCGGGCTTTTGCGAAAAGACGGCCCATAAATGATAAGGCTTCAAATTAGCAAGCAAATGAGTAAAGCACTCGTATTGCTGAAGTGCACAATTAGGGAGCTCAGCAATTAAACTATTTGGTTAGCTAACCAACCTAATGTATTCAATTAATTCTTTAGTTAATGGTCCAATGATACTAACTGAGCTCTTAATCAGTGCAGAGCAGTGTGGTAATTAAATCCAAAGTGTCAAAATGCCAGCTGATTTAGCTTTAAGCTGTAAATTGTGACTTCCATTCCTCTAAAAGCTTTCATGTGCTTTTAAAGAAGCTTTAATAATAACAGTAACAAATATATAAATTATGTTTATAGTAATAATAACAATAATTATAATAATAATATTAAAAATAATAATAATTATTATAATAATTACAATAATAATAATAATTATTATAATAATTACAATAATAATAATGATGATATCAATATTAATAATGATAATTATAATTATTATAACTATTATAATTATTATTATTATTATTATAATTAGTATAATTATTATAATTATAATTATTATAATAATTATTATAATATTATTATAATTATTATAATTATTATAACTATTATAATTATTATTATTATTATTATAATTAGTATAATTATTATAATTATAATAATTATAATAATTATAATAATAATAAGAATAATTATAATAATAATAATAATTAAAATAATTATAATAATAATAATAATCATAATAATAATAATAATAATAATAATAATAATTATAATAATTATAATAATTATAATAATAATAATAATAATAATAAGAATAAGAATAATAATTATAATAATAATAATAATAATAATAATTGTAATAATTACAATAATAATAATAACAATAGTATTAAAAAAAATAATTTATTATTATTAAATTATTAAATTATTTATAAGAATAAATTTAGGAGTTGTTTATTTGATTAATTTGTCGACTTACTACATTATGAAAGATATATTTTTAAGCTGCTGCACAGCACTGCTTTTTAGGGCTCCTAGATTGGTTGATTTTTAAATTTAGTTCCATTTGTCTAGTATCTACGTACATATGTAAAAATATGTTGGTATATGCAAAAATCAAAAACTCGAAAAGTTCTGCACCAATTGAGCTCAAATTTTAACAAAATATACAGTTCGCTTCGTCGATTGCTTTTCTATTTTTTGCATCAATAACATACCGGCGACCGCGAGAAAACAAATCCACCCCCACGGGCGGAAAACTGTTGTGTGCAACTTGAAAAATCGAGTCCCAACCGTCACCACGGACGCGATATTGTTAGATCGGTTTCGAAGCTCTTCATACCCTATAAAAAATTTTAAGAAAAATCAAAAGGCACGGGAGGGAAAATGGTAAGAGTATCTTTGTTTATTTCTTACTTTCTCATCCATGCAACAACAATGTGCCACAGCGAAGTGTGGCGGGGTACGCCTAGCTAACTATAAATCTCTATTTCCAATGTACATGAGAGATATATGTTTTCAAGTATCCTGCAAGTTTTAGACGAGCAGATTTCACTGTTCAGATCTAATTGTTTAAAAGTTAGAGTTGAAACTGCACAACCTTTTTGGTATTTGCATGTAGCTAAAATCATTTCTACGTAAATATTGTTATTTTATCTGGTTGCTTATTGCATATCAGAAGCTGCATTGTTGATTTAATAAAATGCCATGAATAACATTTCATAACACGATTTAAGGAATTCAGTTGGCAAAAAGTCAGAGTCGAAGCTTCTATTAACTTTTGCCCAATGATTTTGCAACAAAATAAGGAAACTCATTGCCTGAATGCGTAGCTAATGAATAGAATAAATTTTCGACAAATGTTTTGCCAGTCGAAAATTCACACAAAATGCGCAGCACTTAACAATTATTTCTATTGGGATGTTTTGAGTGCAGGAAAATAAAAATAAGAAAATTCTTACAAATTGTTTGATGATATTTGCGCTTGAATTTGATTTGGTAGCTTTAGCCCTTGCCCAGAGTCCTGCTGGCCCATTGCTCTGCTTTGCTTTGCTTTGATTCTGATTCTGATTCTGATTCTGACTCTGATTCAGATTTTGGCTCTCGCTCTGGCCTCTTGCCATTTTTGTCTGTTTACTGGCGACTTTATATTCCCTTATTTGCTTTCATGCCAAACGCAATTTGCTTTTATTGAGTGCAAATATTTGTTGAATATTTTGCAATTTAATTTACAGCCATTCAGTCAGTCAATTGGTCGGTTCGCTTGGTTTTGGTTTCGGTGCGCCTCGGATTGGTTTGGTTCAGTTCGATTGGGGGCTCATTTGAGTGTTCTGCCTCATGGCGGGGCGTTTTTTAACTGGCGAAACATATTTCATGAAATGAAATTATTTACATTTTATTATTTGTTTTACAGGTTCAACGACTTTGATATGATTTTAATCAGTTTAAAGCGTCGACGCTGCCACGCATCGCGCTTCGACGCACACAGCATATCAAAGCATATTTTTTGTGCACTTTTTGCTCGTAATAACGTTCAATAGGATTACAAAAATAAAAAGGAATATTTGCGCCTATGAATAATTCAAATATACATATGTTTGTAAAACAATTATGTCTTTATTTATCAGTATAATTTGATTTGGTTAAAGTTGCGCTGAATAGATACATATACCCCAAATTGAATCATTCACAGTAGCATTATAAAAAGATTCGTTTATGCTTACTTATATGCGAGTAAAGTTCACTTTTTATGCCATGTATGCATTATATACTAGCATTAAATTTAATAGAATTGCTAACCATTTATTAACAGCAAGCATGTTGTTTTATCAGCACACGTCGATTGTATTTACGCATTTATTTTATAATTTTAATTGATTTACCAGCTGCTTGTCAAAGTTATTTTATCAGTATTTAATTGAATTTTATCGGACGCCGTTTATCAACACTTATCATGGGTCTGCTCAGCACTGCTCTTGTGTTCAGAAAAGCATTGCCTACTTTTTCGGGCTCCACTCGAAATACGTTTCCTGTGAAGAGTCTTGGCCTCTAAAACTACTCGTAACTCATGGCATAGCATTTGGCTAATTGCCAACAGCGGCAACAACTTCGACAAGGACACGACAACTTTTCAGGCCCTTCTGCTGCTTTAAATTAATGAAATCATAACGTAGACAGCAGCAGGCACTGCCTGTTGCCAGGTAAATTGCAGGTGATGAGAGTGACGGCAGCTACCCTTACAATTTAATTGCTAATTTTCTACATATATTTTTTTCCAGCTGGGTCTCGCTCTCACCTGCTCTGCTGATTGCTGTTTGTGTGCGAGGGTGCATATTTTTAAATTCCATTAGGCAAGTTCTTGCGAGCAGAACTCTCGCGCGGCGTATACGTAATTCAATTTGCATTAGGGCCCGGTCGAGAGCCGAGCGGAACCAAACTGAGCTAAATTAAGCTAAGCAGAACTCAACTTACTAGCTGAAGGCGCCTTAAAGACCACTTCAGGTCGTAGAAACTTGTACGGCCTTCATGGCACGTTGAAGCAACGCCATTTGCGCTATACTATGTAGCATATGCTGCATGCTACATTGCAGTTGCTGCTCCTTGCAGCCTGTTGCAGTTTTCAGGCGCCAGCAACCGCCACTCCATTAAGCGCAGCTCCCAACTGGCTCAGCTGGCACAAATCTAACTAACTAATTGCCAAGTTTTGCTTGGCACTATAATTGCTTATTACACGGCAAACTAGCTCACAATTCCATGCGATCACCCTCCGCACCGCTGCCACTGCTTCCATCCTCCCCCCGCATAGCATCATTGTCAATTTGCTGGCAAGTGGAGTGCCATGGCCCGGAAAGCCATTGACAGTAGTACCAGCACAACTACCAGTTACAGTTCCAGAGCTATATCTATAATGGTGCCAGTTGCAACTGCTACAGCAGCAGCAGTTAACTGCAACAACAACAACGAACAGAGCCCAGTGGCATTTCGATTGCATTACGAGTAAGGGAGGAAGGGGAAGGCCCTTAGAGCCAAGCGGAAAGCAGATACCAGATACTCTGCACCTTAAATCTGAGAGATAAGATAACTGTGCAAATTGGCTGCATGTCTGGACACGAAGTGATATCCTACGAAAGCCAAGAACTTCAACTAAGTCTTAAAATGCTAGAATTAAATTTCAATTACCAATTGCATTAATCTTAATAGATATATATACACATACATAATTCCTCCCAATTATGTGAAGCATATACATAAATTCAAATCACCACCTAAAACCGAATTTTGGTTATTAAATGTATTTCTCTGCGAAAATGATGCAAATAGAAAAATGTGTAGCATACTTTTTTGGGCCGAATATAATTAAAAACCAAAATCTATTGTATTCCTTCACATTTCAAGAACTTAGCTTTTCAATTTAATATAATTTAATATTATATTAATTTGTAATAAGCATTAAAAAGATTAAGTACTTACTTAAAAGTAAGTCAAGAAAAATTATAAAAGTTTTCAGCTATTAATATAGATAATTATGTACACTTAAATGAAGCTTTAATATTTCTATTCACCACGGTTTTCATTTCACAATTGTGATGGGCATTGTTAGGGTACATATGTATGCATGCGAGTAAAATATTGCGTATACGCCCGGCTGCACATACGCACATCAACGGAATAAGCAAAAAATGCTAATTAATTAAGTATTTACACCCAGCAAACACACACACACACACACACACGCACAAACACAGTAACCAGTAAAGAGAGCAAGTTGGTAAGAGGGGAGAAGTGGGGTTAGCGGAATGCCAGGTAAACCGTGCGGCAGCCATTGGCATTGCTTTTTACACTTCTTCCTTTTGGGAAGCAACAATTGAGGTTAAGTGATTGTTGAGCGTGTAAGTGGCGCTCGTTAGCCCGCTGACAAGACGTGTTCATCAGCATGTGGCTCAGTCAGCCGCCGAGTCGGTTAGCCAGTCAGGTAGAGCTTCAGAGCCGCAGAGCAGCGTCCAGGCCAAGTTGGTTGGCATTAAGCAGACAAACGACCAGCAGTTAGAGAATGAGCCAACGAAACCCATTCGACTGAGAGTCTACCATTTAAATTGACCATTTTTCATTTGGCAGCCCAACAGGCAGCACATTGTCCACTGAGTATCTGATGGCGTGTGGTGGGTGGTGGGTGGCAGCGGTTAGCGGGTGGGGGTGTGTCCATTAGCAATCAGCCTGACCAATCGACCAAATGTTGTGCAATTAATTAGCAACACGTTGTACATCGTTCGGCTTAACCGAGAAATTAATTTTAAATTTGCACGCACTTTAAAAACTCTTCATCAGTCGGCCAAATTAAAATGTGAAGAATAAAATACTTTTTTTACATAAGTAGTTTTTTATGAGTTCGCAGGATTTTAAAAACTAGAAACAGCTGAATGAATGCTTAATTTAAATTGCTCAAGCAAGCACATTAACATCTAAAGTAGAAGCTTGAAAAGCACACGAAACACTTAAAAGCTGAAAGCTCCACAAAATAACTAAATAGTTCAATTGTTAGAAAATATAATAATAAGATATCGTTATGCTTAAATTTAAATTGCTTAAGAAAGCACATTAACATCTTAAGAAGAAACGAACTAGCTAGTTCAATCAGTAGAAAAGCATTAAAATAAATAAACTTAAAATATCGTTATGCTTAAATTTAAAGTAATTAAGAAAGCACATTAACATCTAAAGAAATAGCTTTGAAAGCACCTTGTACATTAAAGCTTACTTAAAGCTGAAAGCTCAATAAACTAGTTCGATCTGTAGAAAAGCATTAAAATATATAAAATTAAAATATGGTTATGCTTAAATTCAAATAGATAATGAAAACACATTAACATCTTAAGATGAAGCTTTGAAAGCACACTGTTCATTAAAGCTCACTTAAAGTTGAAAGCTCAATAAACTAGCTAGTTCAATCAGTAGAAAAGCATTGAAATAAATAAAATATAAGCTGAAGTACTAGTAAATTAAAATATCGTTATGCTTTTTTGTTGCTCTCGTTTTTGGATGCCATGTGCTTTGTTGGCTGTGTTGAGGCAAGTAGCAGGTAATTCATCATATGAATTACTCAAACCATTGCGCAGACTGTCAATCTCTGTTGTACACACATACACATAGTAGTACACACGCACACACACATACACACACACGCCGGCTGAGTCCTTTTCCGCTGCACTGCGCTCATTTTTATGGCTTGGCATGTTTTGCGCTGCCGGGCAACTTCGTTGTCATAGTCATCGTTATTCTCTACCTCTATAACACCATGTGTCTTGTGTTTTTTACTCCACATTTCTTTGTACATTTTCAACTGTAATCACATCATTTTACATCATATTTCATACTTCATCTTGTTCGTGGAGAGGAAGGCGCATATCAACTCGTCGTTGTCCTGCGCCTGGGGCACATTTCTAACTCGTTTTGTCCATAGTGACGCAGCTGTGTTTGTTTCTTTTTTTAACTGACTGTTGGGTAATGGTAATGGCAATACGAATACGGCTACAATTTATAAACATGGCGAACAGGATATTACATTAAGCAGCGTCACAGATTTGACAACTTGGCGCTGAGAGCCTTTAAGAACAGGCTACAACTTTATCAAAGCCAAATTCCAGCCACAAAATACGACATGAGTTTGTTCTTAATTATACTTAAGCACACTGAAATTGGAACAAACCAAATGCAACATTAATTAATTATAAGCCAGAGGGAAATCACTAATTCTGTTACATGTTAATAGACAATGTTTATTTATGGCTTCAACATTGAATTATATACTTGCGCATATTTTGAGGTATAACATAATTGTGTAAGCCAATAACTTTATGCATTTTAATAATAAAGGTATTAAATATACGAAATTTCTGGTAATTACTGACCCAATATATGAATAAATCTATATAAACTTCATTTAATAATTGATTAGTTTGAGTTTGTTTTAAATAAAGCAAAATATTTATAATAGATTTTTCTTGTTCCTGCAAGTATTAAGTAATGTAAAATATTTATAATAGATTTTTCTTGTCCCCGCTTGTTTTAAATTACTGTTAAAAACAGTATTTGAAAATGTAACTAATTGTGTGTGCATTAATAATATTTTCTATATTATTTCCATTGAATTAAACATATTTTCATTGTGCCTTCCACTCATTTCCGTTTTTCAACTATGTCATATGTGTACGCTCTGTTTCTTTCAGCTGTGCTCATTTCGTTTGTTATCTGGCCATAAATAATATTGCTTACCTGCTAACTAGATAACAAGGTGTATGCTAACCATTAACGCATTCGCAGTTTGCATAACCCGCTGCCAAATGAGGTCAACATTGCGTATACGTAACATTTAATAATGCAAATCAATGCAGCCGCCAGTTGATGTTGTTCTTGTTGTTGTGCTTATCCTGCATAAATGCAAACTATGCAAATTATTTTAATGGCAAACAAAATGCAACCGCAAAGCCTCAACGGGCACCCACTAATAACCAACCACACCCACTGCCAGAGCTGGAGCTGGAGCCAGAGCTATACCCATGAGCCGGGGCGACAGCCAAATAGCCAAACAAACAGCCTATGCCTCGACTGAAGTATCCATATTAGAGTAGTTGTACTAACCTCAGTTCCATTCTGTTTTCCAGTTCTCCAGCCACAAGTCAGTCATAAAGTTAACTCTGAGCATTTATGCAAATAGCTCGCACACACAGGGCTTAAGTGTGTTTGAATAAGTGTGTCTCTGCATGTGTGTGCATGACAGAGTTTGTATGTGTGATATGCACTAACGCATTTGGAAATGTGTCATGCCAGACAGCAACAACAACAAAGAACAACAACAACAACAATGAAAGCTAACCACAACGAACAGGAGCCTCTACAGTGGTTCTAATTTAGTTTCATTGCGAGCATTATTCTTATTTTTCCACACTGCCTCAAATTGCCTACTTACAAATTCAATTTCCACAATGATTGCAATCACTGCACATGTGAGGGAGCTGGACTAGCAGATACCCTGTATAGGCATTCGTAATCACATACTTCCAAATACAGTGATGACTTTTAAATGTATTTAGCTTTGTTTGATTTTGGTGTCGTAAAGTTAGATAATCAAAATAACATTAACTATGATAACTTGTCAATTGATGGTTATTCATCAAATATATATACCTTAAAGGACTAAATATGTCACCCATTCATTGTTACAAACATTTGCACAGCCCTAATATTCCTCTATTCGCCCTTTTATTGGCTACGGGATATAAGGAGAGGACACATATGTCAGAATAGGAAGGGAGGGTAAGTTCCTCAACAAGTTGAAGGATAACAGCAACAGCAACAGCGAGAGCAACAGAAACAGCAACAATAGCGGCCATACGTGCAACATTTACCGTTGCTTACGTGATGCTGCCAAGCAAATGATGCACGGATGTCTCCTTCCTATTCTATCCTATCCCATCCTATCCAATTGCTCCTCCAGCGTATAGTTGGATTCTATATACGCCTAGTTGGCATCTGGATGAAACTATTGGATGGTCCTTCTACACAAAACGTGTCGGCATTTAGCTGAACTTTTGTTTGGGTTGGCGCCTTTAACGCGCTGGAACGTAGCCCTCCGCCTCGGTCCCTCTCAGTTCCTGTCAAGTTGGCCAAATTAATGTTCATTAGTCACGTCGCGAGTGTAATCAATTTATAATGTGACAGAGACCGGCTGCGGTTGATGTTAGTTATGCTCCAAACTGGCAAGCAAACAGTTCATAACTTTATATATATTTATATACGAGTAACCAGTAAGCAGAAAAAGTGAATGGCATCAAGAGTTTCGTATTAATATCGAATTCCTATATTACTACCAATAAGATAATACCTTACCTTTCTACCTGCCCTGACTCGATATATATATGATCATTCATTTTCCTTTTAGTGAGCATCTTATTCGGAAGCTCTTTCTATCTGTAGATAACTCAAAATCTGGACGTACATAAGTAGATGCAATCTCATTAGATGGGTTTGAAGAATCTCCGGGATATTATTTTATTTGCAACGATTTATAATAAAAGATAATTCACAGTTAATATCTTGACTTGCTTCATATATGTACTATATCTGAACTACTAAAAATTTACTTTACTTAGGTTCAAATGGCAAATACCCCAAATTTATGCGCAATTGTTCATAAATCGTAAACAGCATGATCGTGGCAGGCGCCTTGCGAGCCATTGTTGGTACCAAGCCACGATAGAGACCCATAAATCCAAAACGCATCATATACTTAAGGGCATGGAACATGGAGGTAAACTGACCGTGTTTTGCATTCATCATCACTGTCTTGAGCACATCGAATGGTTGTGTGATGATCGCATCGATGAAGGACGAAAGAAACGAGCTCTTGAGATGCAAGCGGATGTCATCCTCCAGATCAAAGCGTTTGATGAGCTCTCCTTTGACCTGGACAGCGAAAGCAGAACAATTAAAGATAGAAAATAATGCTATATTCAAATCTTCACCTGGTCGTACACTGCAATCTGACCAATTGTGCCAATGGCTGACTTTAGAACCGCAGCAAAACCACCATTATACAATGCCTTCCAGCCCTCCTCCTTGGGAATACGAATCAGGGCATCAACCAAATTCTTATATCTAAGGTAGTTTGCAAATGAATCTGGATATATGCAAAAGACACATTCAATACTTGCGCCTCTCATCACCCTTAGCCTTCATATCGTTCTGCATGCGTATATTGATCACATCCAATGGTATACCGACAATGGATCCTACAGTGCCCGCACCACTGGCCAATAGAATCTTCGCTGCAATATTATTGTGCATCAGATCCAGATCCTTGCCGCATTCATAGAGCGTGAAACGAAGACTGGTACAGGTCATCTGACGAAGGGCAGCCGCCGGGAAACCATCGTAGAAGCCCAAATACCCTAACTCAAGACAAAACACGGATTAGAACTTACCCCAATGAGCTATCAGTACAGTATATTTTATTGCTGCATACCTTTTAACACGATTACCTTCCGAGCTGTATCGATCACACCCTTTTTATTAGTCTGTGTTTGCATATGCGTTTTAACTAAATCAAATGGCGCCACCACGCAGGCTACACAGGTGGATGCTACTCCACCGAAAAACCAGCGTGGCCGCCGTATTTCCCGATCATCGGTGTGAGCCAGTACCTTTGTATATATAGAAAGAGAACTTGAATGTTATCAATTTACAGAAAACTTAATAGCAAAAAAATGGCCAGCTAAGATTTTATTATTAGGTTTATCTGTACTGTCAGACGAAAAATTAATTATTTCATGAAAAAGCAAAGCTTTTGGAAAAGTGCAAAGTCGGTTCTAAAAATAGAACTTTAAGATAAAACAAGTAAGAATGCTATAGTCGAGAATACCAGTCTACAAAACTCCCTGTCCCAGGTCAAAAATTTCCGATCGCATCTATGTACACTTACACATACACACACAAATACACAAAAGACGCACACACACAGGCGGCAAAAACGACAGCGCAAGCGAGGCATTTTAATTGGTGGCTGTGCTTCTTCTTCCCCCTCTCGCTGCATTTCTGAATATTCTTTCGTGAATAATCTGCATAACCTGGATAAATCTGCATCAAAAAATTTTTGACCCCTCCACCCCCTCCCCGCAAAGGAGAAAAATTTCTATCTCTCACACCTTTACAGGTAGAGTCACCAAATTTGGCACACAGACTAATGTTGATCCTCTGGACAAATCTGCATCAAAAATTTTTGGACACCCCCACCCCTCCCCCACAAAGGAGCAAAATCTATATCTCCCACACCTGTGCAGTTTTTTTCGCGTCTCTTTCTGAACACACAAATAACCAAATATATAGGACTGAAAACATAGTATTCTGCAGTCGGGTGCGTCCGACTGCAACGTTCTTACTTGTTTTTAATTACAATAATTACGGTCCCTGTTTTGATCAGACAAAAATTAAGTTTTGTATAACAAACATTCCTGCTAGGGTATATAGCTTCGGCACCCGAAGATAGCCGTTCTTTCTTGTTTTATATAATACAACAAGTAAGAATGCTATAGTCGAGTATACCCGACTACGAAACTCCCTGTACCCACATCTAAAACATCCAATCACATCTACGTAAACTTACACATACATACACACATACACAAAGACGCACACACACAGGCGGCAAAAACGACAGCGCAAGCGAGGCATTTTAATTGGTGGCTGTGCTTCTTCTTCCCCCTCTCGCTGCATCACTGAATCTTCTTTCGTGAATAACTTCCGTGTTTATTATCCGATCGACTTGAAATTTGGACAGTATATTAAGAGAGACTAAAGTATTGTACGTGCCAAATCTTAAAGCTATATCTTGAAAATTGTTACTGTAAAACGGTTTTAATCGATTTGCGGGGGAACGGGGAGATATCTGAAATATGAAACAAACTTGATCTGCGTATGGTATACAGGAACCTACATTTCAAATTTGGTGTCTCTAGCTCTTATAGTTGCTGAGATCGACGCGTTCATACGGACAGACGGACAGACGGACAGACAGACGGACATGGCCAAATCGAAATCTCTTTTGATACTGATCAAGAATATATATACTTTATAGGGTCGGAGATGTCTCCTTCTGTCTGTTACATACATTTGCACAGATTTAGTACCCCCTTTTTACCCATTTTATGGGTACAGAGAGTAAAAAGTCAATTTTCTTCCGATTGTTCCTATACAGACAGCTATATAATGTGGTCCGATTTTGAAACACATTATGGGATACTAGATAGAGCAATTAAATTTTACTAAAACTAATTTTTGAGGGGTACCCTTGTAAATTTCAAAAAGTTCCAAAACAAAATTGAAATGGCAAGTCAATTTAGAGTTCAAAACAGGATCAAGCGGCATTCCGTTTGAAAATCGTTTAAGTTTTGATAAAGTTATGGGAGTTGGTAGTCTAGTCGTTATAAAATTATAATACCCTCTGTAAGGGTATAAAAAAACGCTCTTACTAATACGTTTCAATTCATAAAACGATTGTTAGATAATGAAATTCTTGCAAACATTTTCGTGCACCGTGTAAACACTAGCTGATATGGCGCGAAATTTTCCATGCAATATTATCAGACAACGTATTCGGAAATAGAAACGTTTTTACCCGATGCAATTATCGCGTTATATATCATCTGAGTATTGCACGCACCGTTTAAACGCACTTACATTTTTCATTTAAGATTTTGACAGATGCATGCAAGAACAGCATCGTTAGTTAAATGTAGTACCAGCGAGAACCCTTTCTGATGTTGCTCGCAACCAGACCTATAGATAGCAGTCCCATTGGATTTATCAGCCACCTGGGTTATAATCGAGACTAGGCCACCTAACTTCATTTTGCTCCATTAATGAATGGTATCAGCTGCAGTGGAACCTTGCCGGTGTTCTCTTATAAATCCAAACAAGCTCAGTTACCCAGTTACAAAATTTCAACAACATTTACCAAGCCCCAAAACCCAGCAGCCTGTTCAGGCCCAGGAGTCATGCACCAGCGCCAGCTTTTGTCTGACACTGGAAAAAGTTTCAGCCACGCGGTTGGTCGTGCGAATAGTTTTACCTGGTGCAGTGTCCTAGGCACGTAGTTAACTTGCAGTCCAGTCCAGAGTCAGTTCAACACCCAACGCCCACACTACACACTCCACACTCCACGCCCGCTGCGTGCTGCGTGCTGCGGACATGCTCGAAATGCCATTCGCCGTACGCCAAGGATGACATAATAAACGAGGTTACCCCAGGCAGCCCAAGGTGGGTGCTGTTCACTACTTTGTGCTACTGCTGCTCCTGCTTCGCTTTTTTTTCGCGCCGTCTAATGTCCGACATTTGTCGCTGTCCCTATGCTGCACTGGGGCAGCATCCGGAGCCTGCTTCCTGCATCTACACCTATTTTGCATACTTGACACGCTACGTTGGTCTCTCAACTCTCAACTCTGTTTCGCAAACACACACACACACACACACACCCACATACTCATTTCCAAGTTTTTGTCACGTTTTGGGCGTTGAAATTTGCAACTTTTGTCGGTACGCACTTATCAAAAGTGCTTTGACTTTGGCTGCTCCGTTGTCAAAGTAAAGTCGCTTCTTTGTACACCTGACCATGCCTATTTCATACACACACACCCGCACACACACACACATACACACACCCAGATAACAAGTTTTCTAATTAAATTTTACAGCGATAACTACTAAAAGCCACACAAGGCAATGCACATAGTTGGCACAGTCATAAAAAACAGTTGCTCTACAACTGTTGGCCAGTTGACAGTCGCTTATCATTTCCGTTTCCGGCAGGCGGTTGCATATAACCGCATGACGTTGTCAGCACTGGACAGAAACAGTGTTGTCTGTGCGAGCTGTTAATGTAATGAGAGACAGAGACACAGGGCGAAAGAAAGCGAAAGAGAGAGTCGCGCAACGTTTTAATTGTCAACGCCTGACAGTTAGTTTAAGTGGTCGGGACAATGGTGCTGTAAACGTTAATTGGCATTGGCCGTAACTGCGGACGGGGGTAAGCGGCCAGCGTCAGGTTACGGCAAATTTTTCACACATACTTGATGAAATCAGCTTAATTGCAATTCATTCGATATTGACACTTTGGAGTGGCTCTTGCCTCTGCCTCTGCCTCTCTCCACCATCGCTTGCCACTTGAAGACGCCAAATTGTCGGTGATTAATGTCAAACAGACCAGAAATTTGGACAACCGAATGCGAATGCTCAAGTGCAAATCAATTAATTTTTTGAATGCACTCGAACCGGAAATTGAATTGCATGCAACGTACTTCAATTAAGACCCCTCACTCCCCGAACGGTCCCATGTAACTACCTGCATATATAATCACAATTTGGCATGAAAACTAGACTTGATGGGGTTTTGGCGTGCCCAAATGTTTGAATTGTTAAATACATAATACAATGTTGGTTAACTGAAATAGTATATGTGTTCCCGTATGTGTAGAGATAAGTATTGAAAATAAAATAAATAATTCTATATAAGTATATCTCTGTTCTGGCAAGTGAATTGCAGTATAAAAACTGTTCAATCATCTTCAACTATAATTAACTAGTTTATTAGATGAATGAACTATTAAGAATGCTCTAGGTTGAATGGTCTACTAAATAATCCCTTTTGCCAGTTCGCATTTGAGGAAAGGCAATGCTCATCCGTATGTATTACATACCTGTATGTACATCTCTGTACATGGCCAGGATTAAAGGCGGGTGGAAAGAAAACATCTCCGACCCTCCGACTTTGAATACTAAGTAAGTTTGACCATATCTCTTGCGACTCCACGTGCAATATATAAAAGTGTTTGAAGAAACTAAAATTTAAAATATTTGAAGTAGATATTTTGTTTACTTAGTTATTATTCTTTGAAATTTTGTTCGAGTTGAAATGACTAATGAAATTAAAATTTATATTAACCACGGATGTCGCTTTGATCTGTGCAGCGACTAAAGTGATCGCGGTGTCTTACAACAAGAATAGGCATTCCTAATCTTTTCAGGTATTTATAAATTAAGTTTACTATACCATTAACTAAATAAAACAAGAAGTTTTTGTAAAGTAATAAGGATAAGTGCATTTAAATTAACCTATACAATATCTATATATATAAAGAGTTCAACCTGACTTACTGACTGGTGACATTTGGTCAGCACAAACATAAGAAGCTGGAAGCCTTAAATTTGTACAGTACCTACCTATAATAACGTAAGTGGGAACTGATGAAAATTTGTTATTTTTGGTTAAATATATATCCGGAAATATGAGAAAATTGTATGAAAATCTCGGTACGCGCCAGCTGCTGCATAACAACGTGAAAACTTATAAGTGCGACTGAAATCGCCATTTTGCTTACATCTCTCAGCCTTTTGTTTATGCTTTGCTTTCGATCTACGGTAGGTGGCGCGCTGCTGCTGAAGTCATATATTTACGTGAAACCACGATTTAGTTATTTTTAATAATTTCCCTTTATTAATTAGTTTTGTAGCCTTTAAGTTAATAGAATGAGAATGCTGCTGGGCCGATTTAGTAATCATACATATTTACATTCGCATCGATATATTGATCGATTTTCGATTAATGTGGAGGTTGGCGGATATTGTAATACAACTTGTAATAACTTTACCATTCAAATTTGAGACTTTTGAATTGCAGATATGTCCCGCAGTGCACGGGATTTATGCAAACAGAATGCGATACATGTGGGGTAACGCTTTGTTTTAACAATGGAAATAATTGAATGTGGCTAAACTCTTTAGAAACGTTTATTTTAGTGTATTTCTTACGGTTGACGAAAGTTGTCAAATTCAACATAATGCATTTTAATCTAAATATTTATATATATAAGAGTTCGTGCTGACTGATTGGCAATCATCGCACAGCCCAAACCGTAAGAGCTAGGATGCTGAAATTTTCACAGTAGGTTTCACCTACGATGAAATTGCATACTTAGACGGGATTTTGGATAAATCCATACACAAGCGTGGAAAATCGTGAAAAACTGTTATATGAATCTTTTTTGTTTACCATCCAATCGGCTTCAAACTAATTTTTTAAAGATCTACACAAAAGTTCATTGGACACATATTTCACCGATTCACCCCCATGGGCGGAAAATGGGGGTCTCAAGGTTGTATGGGCGAAAGTGTAACTTTAGTCCGATCACTTTCCAATTAATTTTCAAAGCTCTTCGCATAAAATAATTCGACACGTGTATCAGCGATTTTGGGAAATTCAGCCCTATGGTCGGAAAATCGGTAGAAAACTCTGGAATTCGACATTTTCAATTTTGATGCGATTGACCTCAAACTCATTTTCAAGGTTTTAGCAAACACAATAGGCGCAGTTGTCAACGATTTTGGAAAATCTACCTCCAAGGTCGGAAAATTCGCGGAAAACTGTTGTATGAAACTTTTTTGATTTTCGACCGATTGCCTTCAAGCTCATTTTCAAACTTTTCTGTTTATCATCCAATTATTTTGACACTAATTTTCAAAGCACCTCAGATTAAATAATTTGACACATATGCTACCAGATTTGAAAAATGCACTGCCACGGTCGGAAAAGGGGTGAAGTCTGGAATTCAGCACTTTCGTTTTTCATGCAAATGGCTTCATACTTATTTTCAAACATGAATATATAAACATACATGAGCATATATATATATACATAACAAGTAAGAATGCTATAGTCGAGTATACCCGACTACGAAACTCCCTGTACCCAGGTCAAAAATTTCCGATCGCATCTTCGTAAACTTACACATACACACACATACATACACAAGGGCGCACACACACGAGCCACAGGGCAAGCGAAGCATTTTAAATGGTGGCTGTGCTTCTTCTTCCCCTTGCTGCAGCACTGAATCTTCTTTCGTGAATAACTTCCGTGTTTATTATCCGATCGACTTGAAATTTGGACAGTAGATAAAGAGAGACTAAAGTATTGGACATGCCAAATCTTAAAGCTATATCTATAACTGTAAAACGGGTTTTATCGAATAGCGGGGGAACGGGGGGAGATATCTCAAATCTAAAATAAACTTGACCTGCTCCCGCTATACACGAACCTACATTCCAAATTTGGTGTCTCTAGCTCTTATAGTTGCTGAGATCCTTGCGTTCATACATACGGACGGACAGACGGACATGGCCAAATCAAAATCTCTTTTGATACTGATCAAGAATATATATACTTTATAGGGTCGGAGATGTCTCCTTCTGCCTGTTACATACATTTCCACAGATTTAGTACCCCCTTTTTGCCCATTTTATGGGTACAGGGAGTAAAAACCTCGGTGCTTTGCGAGCAATACAACGGGCGAAAAATAGTTGGAGGGCTTTAGTCAGAGTTTTTAGAATTATTCTTGAAATTGGCTTCAAATGCCAAATGTGTTTGGAAAATCTACTCCGCGTCGCCACGGGCGGGAAATGGAAGTCAAGGACAAATGAGTGGGATTATTTGTTTAGTTAGATCAGCTTCAAAGACATTTTCATAGCCCTACACAATAAACATTAGTCACATGGCTTAACTATTTAGTTTCCTATAACCACGGGAGCAGAAATTGTGATACGCTATTTTGGTGTATTTCTTACGGTTGACAAAAGTAGTCAAATTCAAAAAATATAATAATAAAAGTTTAATACAAGCGGTTCTAAAAATAACACGTAAGAACGTTGCAGTCGGACGTACCCGACAGCAGAATACTCTGTTCCTAGTCCGGTATAATTTACCTGTTTGTGGGTTCGGAAAGAGACGCGAAGAAAACAGTAGTCTTTATATCAAATTTGATGACTCTATCTGTACAGGTGTGGGAGATATATATATTGCTCATTTGCGGGAGAGAGGGTGGGAGGGTCAAAAATTGTTTGATGCAGATTTGTCCAGGAAGTCAACATTAGTCTGTTTTCCAAGTTAGGTGACTCTATCTTTGAAACTGTAGGAGATATACCCCTTGAAAAACGTGTTTTGGGGAATCATATCATATGCCAATTTGTGGGGGTGGGGGTGGAGGGGTCAACATTTTTTTGATGCAGATCTGTCAGGAATCTTAACATTAGTCTGTATGCCAAAGTTGGTGACTATAGTTTTAAAATTGTGCAAGATAAAGGTTTTCGGGGAGGGGGTCGGGTTGGGTGGGCGATCTCGACACTTCATAAATTAAGGGTATACACCAACATGTGTACCAAGTTTAGTTGCTCTAGATTCGAGGTTGTGGAAAAAAATTGCGTTCATACGGACAGACGGACATTTCGCAAACCCAATATACTCTTTTTTCTTCGGGAGCAGAGTATAAAAATAGAACTGTAAGGGTTAGAAACTTAGATAAAGAGATTAGGCTTTGTGGCGGAATTAGAATTTCAAATGGACCTGTTGATGAAAGTAATTAGTTCAAGCCAGGATCGGACATCAAGTGGGTCAGAGGTTAAGGCATCCGCCTTACAGACGGGAGCACTCGGGTTCCCATCTAGTCGACTACTCATATACGGACAAGCTTGGACAAAAAATTATAACAATAAGGTCACTGATAAGGATGCTTGGCAGCATCCGAAATAGCGCTATATGACCAGCCAATACTTTACATACCAATCTTTCTATATTCACCCTGAATTGTTGAAGTCAAGCTTGCGAAATATTTCATTTACAAACTATACGTCGCTAAACACACATTCTATAATTAGTTATGTCTCCTCATTCACCTCAAATATTTTGCCAATCTGAACTCATCCAAACACCTCCTTTGTCTGTATGGAACTACTTTGCTTTTGAACCTAAATGCGATTGATCTTAAGATCTATTAGTTTACAGGATTTGCAACAAGGGAATTTCAAGGTGGTAAGCTGCGTACTGATATCACAAGACTAATTTGAATGAGGCTGCCATAAAATGTTTCTATCGAACAGCCATAAAACAAAAGAACAACATTAAACGATTTCAAATTTTATGAACAAAAGCCGTGGACAAAGTTTTGAGCAACATGCTTTGTTTCTTTTCTCGTTTTTTTGCATAATTTTCAGTTGAATAGTCACAAAACTGAGTACAAAAGCAGCTCAAGAGCTAAAAATCCAATCAGAGCAACTGTGGCAAACATTTAACGACGCATAAAGTGTATAAATAGGATGAGGTGGGGGGTGTGGATGTGGATGTGGGTGTGGGTGGGAGGCGAAGGCTGTGTTAAAAGGGCAAATAAAAATGCCCGCATAATTTTGCATAATTAATGCAAATTGCAATTGTTATGTATTGCATATAATTTGTGCGCAGCTCAATCCTTGAGCTTCGTTTGAAACACATTTTTTGTATTTTTTTGCTGACGACATCAATTGGAAATTACAATATAAATTAACTGACTGTAAATAAAGTTTGTCAAAGCTGCGCATTGCATATTTAAACAATTGAATTGTGCGGTAAATGAATTAACAAAGCGACTAACTGGGGCGCCACTTTGGAAAAAATTGATTTTGCGCTTCTGTGGCAACTGGCAGCTTCCGGCTGCCAGGCCCGGAAATATTCCAGCACACATTGGCAACAGTTTGGCACGCATTGCGTTTAGTTATGTAATGCTGAGAGCCGGGGAGAACAAGTTTCGAAATTGGGCCGCCATATCTGACAAGCTGACAGCTGTGAAGGCAACATGTCCGCCAGTCCGTCTCCGTTTCGTATTCAATTCCTAAACACAGCACAGTCAGGACGACAGCGACAAAACAAAGTAGCATTAAAAACTCATCATCCTGGCGGAATAGCGACTGAAACTAGCAATATACAACTGCACTGGTGATGCTCAAATACCCTAACCTTAACTCTGGATAGTATTAATTATGATTTATTCCAAGCGATTTATAATTATGTCATCTTAACAATATTATAAAAGCTATGGCCAAGCATATCTTTTGAAGGAACCGACTTAAACAATAACTCTTTAATCCATATACTCTAGTCTACTTTATTCTCACGTTAAGCAACACTTCACATCTAGTGATGGTTAGATATTTAACCGCTAATTAGTGATGGGAGAGTAGACTCAGCCACGGAACTATCGGCTTGCTACATATGTATATACTTAAGACCATTTTCATTTAATCCTTAAAAAGATTATACAAATTATCAGTTTTCTTGGTTTGGGACTTCGAATTTTACAGGTTACTTATTTAACCGGTACAGGAAGTAAATATAAAATTTCCTATCAATATTCATCGGCTTAGTGACAAAATGATCGATAATGGTGGAATATAAAACCCATCGATAATATTTTGGTTTCGATTGTTGTGCAGTTCATTTATATACTAACATTCGTACTTGGATTGATTTCAGAAGATTGTGTTTCTTACATACAACCTGAATATTTATACGAAGGGCTCAGCTTTTTTTCTTCGCAAATAAAAAATAATATTGTTAGTCTAGAACAAAACTTTCAGGCCCTGAGACAATTCTTCGTATATATTATTTAAGCTTGGAACCATCTACCACATTATCTTATAACAGAGGTACTTCAAAGTTCAATGAAACGCTGAACAACTATCTTAAAATACGCACAATCAATAAATGAACAAATCAATATATAAGTAAATAAATTTTATAAATAGAATAATTAGAAAATAGTATAAGTAAAAATTGTTTTCTTCTATATTAAAACAATGTCTTAAATATCTGATTAAAAATTTAAAAATGATAAGCTAGTTAATAAGATTAATGTTATATATAGCGCAGTAACGTAAAGGATATGTCAATAAATCAAATGAAATTAAATGAAATAAAATATAAATACTGTAGTATCAATAAGGGCAATCAATGATACAATATAAATTATATGTATACATTGCATATTTGCGTTTTACTTTGTGCTTCTATATTTATTAAGCATTTCCAGAAATACTAACTTAGGTGTATGAAATATCTATATGTTACAAAGGGCGCGACAAAGCTATGATATACGCTGAAGGAAAATCAGTAACGTTGGAGTGCCGCAGGGCTGAGGATTACAGGTTGACTGACACTTGGAACGCAACTGGAGTCTGCATTTTCCATTTCTTGCAACTCGGCATACTTGCAAGTACGAGGATAATGACCCAGTATTCCAGTACAATATTAAGAAATCTACCCATGCGTTTGTTCCTTTTAACCCAACTTGTTGGATTATTTGGTCCAGCAATTACGGTTGAGATTTTCAATATTCTTTTGGCCCAACTCAACTTCAACAGAATATCCAAATTTCAAGCGAAACTGTTCATACAAAAGAAACATGATGATTGTACTCGGTATCATGCGTAGAAGACTTGGCGAAATACCACGAAACAGGCCCCTAATGCCAAAACGCATCATAAATTGAATCTTCTTAGAGATGGTGCTTAATTTACCGCCTTCTACGGCCATATCCATCGTCTTGAGAATCTCAATGGGGTGCAGTAAAGGTGTGCAGATAATGGCCGCGGTCAGGGAGCTCAGCAAATGTAGCAGCTTGCTCTTGTCATTCCAATCATTGTAATGCATATACATCATCTTGCTCTGCAGTTATCAGACAATTGTATTATGACCAGTCCAAAATAAAGTTATACTTTCAAGACTAACCTGATCATACATTGCATTTTGGCCAATTGTAATCATTACGGCGCGAACGCATGAATAAAAGCCGCCCGAGTACAGCGCCCTGAATCCCTCCTGCCGATAGACTCGGTACAAGCCATCAAACACATGCTTATAGTTTCGTCTATGCTTCGGGCTCAAGGCCCGGTCAACATGCATACGTGTGTTGATCATCTCACTGGGTATTCCAACAAAGCCTGCAACCAATCCCACGATGCTGGCCACAAACACCTTGTGTGAAAATTCGCTTTCATCCACGTACTGTTTGCCCACATGGTATAAATGAAATCGCACTGTTGTGTAGGTCGATTGTCGCAATAGTTGAGCAGTGAGACCATCATACAGCGATAAAAATCCTGAAATAGGAGTAATAAGTTTAATTGACTTAAATAAATAACAACAAATAATAGAGGGTTTCCTGATGTTGCTTATGATTCAAAAATTTGTTTAGTTTGCTTAAATTTTCACTTTTGTTGCAAAACATAATTATCTATAAAGTTGAATTAAAATGTGTAAATTACAAACATAACAAAATGTTGCATTGATGTGTGACCAAAATATTTGAATATATTTTTAATAGCTGGTCACTCTGCCTTTTTGTTTTGACTTTGTTTGGAATAGCTTATTCTGTGTGTTTACCAGAAGACGAGAAGTAATTATTAATAAATCTTTGTAACATTGTTGTTAATGCCTTTCCAACCAATGAGAGAGAACTCTGTAAGGCCAAAGTTGGAAATATTATATTAATAAGTATTTCAAACGTTCTTTAAAATTAGATAAATTTAAAAAAACACTGCCCGTTACATACATTTGCACAGATTTAGTTCCCCCTTTTTATCCATTTTATGGGTACAGGGAGTAAAAATTGTGAGAGAAACCACACTATTCAGTATTTATAACTTAATTTGTACATGCAAAGAGCATATCAATATTTCTATATATAATATATTATTTTGATATTATTCATAATATGAATATCTCAATGTGTCCACTACTTACCATGTCTGCGGACAGCGCTATTGACGGTTTGAAGCAGTGACTTATCCTTCTTGATAAACATCATGCGCGACTCCAATAAATCCAACGGCGCTACAATCGCTTGGGTCATCGATCCGGCTAAGCCTCCGCTCCACCAACGCGGAAAAAGTCTGCAAAAGAAGTTCGCCTTAGATAGGATTGGCCCCAAGTAGAGTCTGTAGTGTTACCCACTTTTGTTTTGCATCCGATACATCGTGCAATAAGCAGGGGTTCGCCAGTTTGCTCTTCAGTTTGTTAGAGCTCAGGCTTTATGTTAAATGTCTGTTTGTAAATTGAAAAAATATTATGGCTTGGTTAAGACCTGATACTGACTGCACTCAGTTGGGTAACTCTTCTCAGCTTCCGGCCATTAGCAGGCGCTCTCGAGTGCGTTGTCTAATTGCTGGTGCAAGTTCGAACTAATTGAGCTCTCAACTTGACAGCTGTCCTCGGTAGTTTTCCAACTTTCCAGAGTGCCCAAAAGTTGGCTGCAGGTGTTGCAATCTTGTCGAGTAATTTGGCATAATTTTCAGGAGGCGCCAGAACTTCCAAGCAAGTCTTACACCGTTCGTGTGAATGGATTAGCCAATACTAGAAATACAAATACAAATGCAATGTTGTCGTGTAAGTTGGCCTAGTTTTCAGCAGGCGCCAGCATATCTAAGCGAGTCTTACACCGTTGGAAATTCAAATACAAGCTGGCACCTCTTCCTAAAAGAACTTAAGTACACTAAAGAATTTAAACATTATCGAAATTTATATTAGTATTTGCATATAGTACTATATCTGTCGCTCGTACTCTGCCGCGAACACGAACTGCAGCGGGCTATTTTGTATACTTTATTTACAAACTTTAATCAATTTTAAGAATTCGAATACAACAAAATTGCTATAGCCTACTATTACTTGCTGTGTTAAAAAGCATTTCATGCCAAGCAGGAATAATATTAACGCACTTTCAGCAGTTGCCAGCACAATCAATCAGTCGCCCAATCAATCAATCATATTACAAATATCGTTTTATGTTATTTATGCTCTTTTATTTTAAGCTCAATTTCAAAGCGCATGCAACTGCAAAACAAAAATGAAAAATACTAAAAAACTAAAAATTGATTCATAAATTTTGTATACGCATCGCAACATGTAAACTATCGCACTTACATTTCAATCACTTCCAGTGTTGTTTCTTCCTTTTTTATGTTTTTTTACAGCTATCTATAACTAGAGCCTTGAATGGGAATTGGATTCGGAATACCAGATTGCCGATGCGTAAGCAGTTAAATTTCCGCGTGCTTCACTTTATTTACATTTGTTGGGTAAGCGAATTTACTGCCATTTTTATACCCTGTAACTATAAAAGGACACGCCTAATAAGGGTATCATACAGATGTAAAAAATTTTGTCTAAATGGCAGAAAGAGGCATCTGCGACCCTATAAAATACATACCGATAGTCTGCCTGGATAAATACGTCGATCTCAGGAACTATTGTAGCTAAAGATGTCAAATTTAGTTTGTAGCCTGTCGGGTCTCAAACGCACATATTTTCCCACGCACCCCCGAAAATCTATATTAACGATTTACAAACACATTTTCAAAGATATATCTTTAATTTTTGTACACATATATATTAGCTTGCTGTTTATCTTGATCTAAAAATTTATAATAATCATATTATAAACACCGAAGTTATTCAAGACCACATCATTATATTTTCATAACAAATGAGTATGGCTTTGGGTACTTCAGATCTGTGTACAGGGTATCTAAAAGTCGTGCACACCATTTTGTTCATTTTCAATTCAATTTCGGTGCTGTCTCTAGCCGCATAGTTTTTCAATCTGCCTGTAATGTAAAATAATATATCACGAATGCAACCAGCAATACATCTTTTTCCCTATTCCTCTCTATTCTGTCCCGCTTGCGCAAATTTACTTTTGAAAATTTAATGCTATGTGTTTACTTTGAAAGTTTTCGAGACCTAACATATCAATTTGAAATGCATGTGTATCGAGTATCGACTATTTTGTTCTCATTTTCACACCCTGTACGCATAGATTGGGTAAAAGGGGGTAAAAAAACTGTACGAGTGTTTGTAACAGGCAGAAGAAGAGAGCTCCAACCCTATAAGACATAGTGTGTACTTGAGTAATATCGATAGATCTAGCTTTGTAGATCTCTGTTCGTATCTCAAAAACTATAAAATCTAAACACTGTTTTATAACGAGAATTGAAGATATAATGTTAATGATATATGATGGATGGATGATTTTTCATTTACTCTTGATCTAGTGTGCAAATTGCCTATTGTATTACATTAACATTAAAGTTATCAAGAAAGTATTTTAAATTAGCGCTGCTTGCTTGCACTACCGCTGAACTGCTTGCGCCTGCATGTGTGTCCACGAAGATGTGTTTCGTAATGTCAGGGTGTCCCATAGTCGGGTATACTCGACCAGAGCACGCTTACTTGTTTTCTTTATACATATCGTCAATGTAATTGTTAGTATGTGTGGATCCATGAGTGAGAGGAATAAGAAGTCTGTATTTCTTTGCAAGCATCTTAGGTTATTAAAAAAGTTTGTGGCTATCTAAGAGGCTGAACAAGGAGAAGTTAAGGCATTCTGGCTTCGATTGTCATTATGTCATATCTTCTGGTAGAATAATAAAAAAAATATTTTGATAAGTCAAAAATCCTGAAAGCCCCGAGTGAGATTAAGTGTACCTGAAGAAATTGGTTTTTGCAGCTCTTCAAAACTTAAAATATTTTTATAAATAAATTAATTATAAATTTGAAATATTTTATTATTCTTTTATTTATTAACTAGTTTTCTGGACTTGAACTTATTTAATAGATTATACAAATATTGGATATAAGTATTATAACAATATTAGGCATCAAATAAAATTAAAACCTTTTAATAATCTGTTATGAAGAGAATAACGTCATAGTGCAAAGTTCAACAATTTCACATTTTATTCATTATAAATTTAAAGCTAATTGGTTTCTTACCATGTTTTTTGTGGTCTACTTTGTTGATAGCCACAACATTTTTGAATTTCAATTATATTTAGAAAGTATGGCTTATGTGGCAAAACTGATAAGTCTAAAAGGAATCATTCTTGAATAGTTCTTGATAATTGAGATACTTGGCTGGGTTTTTTGATGTCCCACAGCGCATGCAACAGTCTGTCTAAGCCAGCCAATAAACTTGGCCTATGCAGCCCACTTTTGGCTAACTTTCGGCCACGTACAGCAACAACAAAGAGTGTGGTTATAAAAACAAGCCATAAACGCTACTTGCAACGGCTGTCGATGGCTCCGTAGTAACCACATGTAATGCAGCTCCAAGTCGACAACTTGGCAAAACCTAACCAGAGACAGAACAGGCAGGGTGAGGTGGACAAGCCATGGGGGGAGGGGCAAACAGGGAACTTCTTACAAGTTTTTCTAGCACACTTTTTGTGCTGCTTGTTTTGCAGCTTGTCACTGTGTTGTGTACTCAGTGCTGCCAATTTCTGTGTGTTGAGCTGTTTGTGAAATGTTTGGTCAAAATATCAACAGCGAACATTGAACAGCTGCAGACGGGACAGAAGCAGGACACTCAGACAGGCGTAACTGGGATCAGGTGTACAGCACGGACGCTGCTGGAAAACTCAATTCGAAATTGTCAAAGAAAAGTCATTTAAAAACGGGGCGCGAAAAGCTGTCGGAACTGCTCGAAAATTGCATTTTATGTTAATGCATTTTGGCAGGCGGCCAAATGGAAAAACTCTGGCCACACAGCAAAAATTTGACATTGCCAACCACAGCAACAACAACTTGACCCCTTGGGGCAACATGTGCCGTAATAATAATAATTCTCGTAATAATATTAATACAAATGCCAAAACAAACAACGCAGCAGTTGTTGCAATGTAAGATTGCTGGTGCTTGTGGCTGACAATCATTCCGAATCTGTAATACCCTTCATTCAGATATATTTCTATGAGACTTATCATCCCTATCATAATATCATAACACCCTTCATTCAGATATATTTCTATAAGACTTATCATCCCCAGGATCTGCCTTCCCGAATCCTCACCTTATGCATATTCTTTTTCACCTCCTTTTAATGTTAAATATAATATTATGTCCTTGTAAGTAGTGTATGTAATGTAAATGTGTAAATAATTTGTAAATTCCCTATACATATATGTATGTGCATATGTATTTATCACCCCGTGATCATTTTATTATTATTATTTGTTTTTAAATCTAAAGTATAAACAATATAAAAATAATATAATATTTATAATATACATAAAAATGTAACACTATCTGAAGGCCCCCTACATAATTATAATGTAAATAAATAAATAAATAACAAATAATATAATATAAAATTATAAAAATACATATATACAAATTTAAAAAAAAAAAAAATTAATACTTATGGCTCCAAAGTCTTTAAATGTCATCTATAAGCAAAAATGTTTTCCTAAAATTTTCTGATTAATTTAATAATTAGCTAGAAATTTAAAAACACAGAAATATATTTAAAACACATTCAATAGTATGAACCACATAATTCTAAGTAATCGAGTAACTTACCTGATCGGCAATGTTTTGTGCCTAAATTCCAAACTAAGGTTTGCATATTCAGATATTTAAATAAATTGATAAAAGTGATAGGAACGTGAATACAACAAATAGTATAATATTAATAATTATATTAAAACTATATTGAATTTCACAAAATAAACGTTATGAAATATATAACTAATTAAAGCCAAGAAATTTGTAGCAATTTTTACTTATAACAATAAGGATAAGCATGTTTGAGTTAATTGTTATAACTTTAAAATAGTACAGATTTTGTCGTATTACTCAATATTCTATTATGTATTAATAAAGTGAATTAAATTAAACTATGAATTCATTCAAGCTAAGCTTTGCATTGGAATTTGATTGAATTCTTGATGAACAAGAAATATGTTTATTCATTTATTTCACAATAAAACAGAATTGACAACAGATTGAATTAATTACTGAAGAAATATTAATTTATTACTGAATTAATTTGACTAGAAAATTTAAATATGTTTTATTAAAATATCAGAAAAAAGTATGTGCATATATTTACAGTACATGAATATATCATTCTCATATTTTCTAGTACCTTTCTTGCTTTTCCTGCGTGTTTCAATACAAAGTACACAATGCCAATGTTAGTGTATAAAGGACTGCAACGCGGCATATGCGCAATTATGAACTAGCCGCAATGAACTAGGACTGCAAGAGGAGGCGGCGGCAGGATAGTTAGTTCTGACAAGGAAGTCTGACGAGACTCGGCATCGGCAACGACTTGGCTTAAGTTTTGTTGGGTTACTCAAAGTTGGTAGCTCCATCGCGTTATTAATAAATGCCTGGCTCGGCCTGGCCTGGCTGGAACGGGACGTGAAGGGACAGGACGGACGGTTGGGGCGGCTGGTGGTGTGCAGCGCTTGATTAGTGGAGCGCCTAAGTTATGGCCAAGCGGTGCTTGGTGGTGGGCGGTTGCCTGCAAATTGCTACGAGCACCGTTGGGCGCAAAGTTTGGCGCGTTATCGTCAAACTTTAATGGAACTATGTCGTGCAGTGTAGCGCAGCGAAGGAGCGGGCAAGGACCCTATGCAAATCGAATGGGTTGCGATGTGAGTACAACAGACGTTGGTTGTTTACCATGGGGATTGGGCTTGAACTTTGTGTGGTACGGCACATTTTTGGCGCCTTCATTGGCGCTAGAGTGGCAAAGTGTTCAAATTTCTTGAATACCGAATGATTATTATGCAATAATTATACACATGGTGTCAATCTCTTTGAATACGAAGATTATACGACTTTGTAATGAAGCAGATTGCTGCATGCATATAAGCCAAACACATAAGCAAAGTAAACACTCATTATCTCGTAAAGTTGGATAAACTGCCATTAAGCCGACATAAATCGCCAGAGCAGCCGCCTTATGCGCCACTAAGTAGACTATGAAAAAAACTCCGGGCAAACATTAATTATTACTCTTCTTATTTACAGAATGCAGCGCCTGACAAACACAGTAATTAAGTTGCATATCAAAAGCAGCAGCAAAAACTTGCTAAATGTCTGTAAACAGCATGCAAAGGCGCAAGGGAGTCAGAAAAGGATTCGCCAATGCAAAACAGCTGCAAAGAAAACAAATAAGATTTCTCTACCCAAAAGTGTTCGACTAGGAGATAGCCTGTTTAAAGTACCTACAACTATAATCGATGTTTGATAATAAATTCCTTTAACTATCTATTTAGATAAACCATTTCATATAATAGACTGAAAAAGAGTATAGCATTCGTATAACGTAAAAAATTTAATTTCAATTAATGGCTGTTAGGCCTGTTCTGAATTCCACTTTGGAATCAATTTCACAGAAAAGAGTGTAGCATACTTTTTGGAGCAGGATGGAATTAAATTAACCTTCGCCATCCAGCATGTTTGCTTAAACTTTAAACAATTCTATAAAAATTCATCTAATAATTGTGTTTATACAATCGAAGCGAAATATAATGAATATCACATTTAGTGTCTATTGACGAAACAAAATTATTGAACATTAAAATTGTATTGTCTATGGTCGGTAAGTCTTATAATATGAACAGTTTCAAATATTGAAAGAAGGTTATTTATAACTTTAATATAAAGCATATTAATACTGAATCAACTATTTTTAATTTAAAAATTTAAAATAATGCAATGAATGTTCTTACATTTTCAGAAATGTTATGACAAAACGATTACAAATTAGCTTAAAGTCTCTGAAATAAATAAAGAAAAGCAGATACAACATCAATCATACCTACAGAACAACTATTGCTAACAAATTAATTATTATAATATTCAAATCTCAATAATTGATAATAATTTTAAAAATAAATAATATGTATAAACTTAAAAACGTTAAAGCTAAAATGGCCAAATGCATAATTCAGCTATAAAATTGTTGTATAATTATGACTAGTGCCCTTAATTATAAGCTTTAGCTTGTAGCACTAGGAAATATCAAGTGAATAAATATATAAATAGTATATACTTCATAGAGTCGGAGATGTCCACACAATCATATGATACCCTTTACGCTTTTTTATGGCTACAGCGTATAATTAACAAAATTGTAACAACATTTTAAACGCTCGGTGCAACTATTTAAGAGCATGTTTGTGTGTGTTTAAGTAAGCAACAATTTAACACACATTAACAGCAGACAGCTGCAGAAGGGAGGGGCGATAGTCGGGGGGATTTGGAATGCCTCTGATAATTACAAACAGTCAAGAGGCAGGCAACATTGTAGCCAAGTTAAATTGTTGCATAAAGTTGACAACTCGAACGCGTGACCAACTATATAGCGATATAGCTATCTATGTAATCAGCAAATGTCAATCATCAATCGAACAGAATTATTTGCGGTCATGCGACATTTGATGATATGGTTGCAGCTCCCTCGGGAACCGTTGCCCCTCAGGGTGCCATAAAGCATGATGGGCCAAACTCTAATATCAAATTGCGACCAACGCAAGCATATAAATTACGCCCACAAGCTCTAGGCCAAGCCAGCTGAAATTACTATGTGTTCAGCTGCAGATGCTTATTGACTTTTGGCCAACTAATGATAATAAAATCAAAATGTCCAAAGAATTCATACTCACTTTTGACCAAACCAAACATTAGCTACTGACAATTGAGAATTTTCCAACGATTTTGTATTTAGCTGATGAGCAATAGGGATGTCAAGCTATCGAAAGTGTCACCATCGATTGGGTTGATAGTCTTAGGAACAACTATAAGTAAGTATTGATTGTTTCCATAACAATAAGCCATTGATACTATCATATAAGTCTGAATTTCAAGAACTAAGATTTCCAAAACATAATTGTTTGATTGTTTCCATAACAATAAGCCATTGATACTACCAAAAGTGTAGTTGATAGATGTCTGAATTTCAAGAACTAAGATCTCGAAAACATAATTTGTTATACCAAATATGTATATAGACTTAAGTAATAATACATACATTCAAAATCATAGATTATCCCCACCTACACTTTGTACAAGAAACACAGTAGTATTAATTAACATATTATATAAGAAATTCCTGTACATACTCGTATATATTTTAGAATATTGTAATATAGCCGAAGGCCTCTTGCAGTCAGCGCTACATAAAATCGTTAGTTACTTTAAGTTTTGTAAACTGAACTATCAATATTTATAAATAAATAAATAATTAATTAAAATAAAATATATACAAAATATATATACATAAATATTGTTAGTTTCAAACTTAAATAACACGATATATATATCATATCGATATATCAAATATAACTTATTTGAGTTCAAATAAATATTCTTGATGTACATTTAACATTTCAGCTTTTAAATTGCTCGTAAAATTCTCATACTATGTTCCCGAAGGGAAGATAGTATATTGGGTTTGGCAATGTCCGTCTATCCGTCTGTCCGTATGAACGCAATTTTTTTCCACACCCTTGAAGCTAGAGCAACCAAACTTGGTACACCTGTTGGTGTATATCCTCAATTTATGAGGTGTTAAGATCGACCAAATTATATATGACTGAGAACATAGTATTCTGCAGTCGGGTGCTTCCGACTGCAACGGTCTTACTTGTTACTTTTGGTTTTAACTACTGTGATTTTAAGCATTTGCAGTAATTTGAAAATATGTTTAAACTTTAAAGGTTTAGAAAACAGTTAAATTTGAATATTGTACCTTTTTCGCAATGTGACACTAAGCAATTGCAATTTATGTAAGCTTAAGTATTACATTTAAAAATTGGATTACATCAGATCAGATCGGCTTATAGTACTCTAATGTTCCTTTTTGTATTTTTGTGTGAAACAGTTTCAATTTGTGCATGTTTTATCCTGTAACTGTTTCTAGCGATCTTTCACTGCAGTTTGGCATACCTGCAATTTAATCGCCACGTCACAAACACTCCATACATTGTCTTACACACGCACACCAATCTTACCACACCGCACCTCAGCGCCCCCTCCTGCGCTATCGCTGCATATCGCATTGCCAGTTAAATTGATTGACATTTATCCGTTTTTTGTGTCGTCCAAACTGACTGCCGCCGCAATCACCCTCACCTGGGTCTGGGTCTGGGCCAGGGGCTTGAGGTCCTGACTGGGTATATCAATGTACTGGCCTGCCTTGGCGTGAGTCCTTAGCCGTGTCAGTGTCTGTCGCCTGGCTCTCGGTCGGCTACACTTGACACAGTGTTTGCACTTTACGCTGATTTAATCTTTTCGTTGCCTTTGGCTGAGTGTCTGGCGGGTCTCCAGCTCCGGCTCCGTCTCCGTCTCCGTCTCCGGCACCAGCACCGCCACCGGCTCCGTCTCCGGCTCTTGAATTGGTTCAGTGTCTGGCCCAAAGCTTAGCAAGTAATGTTACGTGGCGTCAAGTTTGGCGCGTGATAAAGAGCAGGAAAGTACGAAAAAAATGATTACCGCTTGCATTTTGGTTTCTAGGCGTCAAATCGCACTTGAAAGTGTCAGCCAAAAACGTTAAAAAAATGTATTAAAATTTGATGCATTTATGATAATGTCAAGGAACTTCCGCTGATTCCAACTGCAGCCGATTTTGATTATGACAGACAAATGCGCAAGTTATTGAAAATTAATGCAAAGTGAGATTGCAAAACTGTCAGGGATTCGAGCAATCTTATTGCCAACAGTTTGAAAGAGGACTTTTCGTTGACATAATGGATTGTAAATATCAAAATCAAGAAAAATATTATTATTACTGCGAGTCGAATCGAAAGTGTTTAAATATTTGATACTGATGATATCAAAGTCATGAATTATTTAATATTCTTTCTTCATTCAAAATGATTATGTTGATTAGTTTGAACTCTAAAAATTTAATATACACTGACTATGAAAGTTACGCACTTTCTGTTCAAAATAATAAGTTCAGTTTAATAATAATTTATTTAAAATCTAAAACATTGACAATTTAATTACATAATACAATCAAAAACTCCAAGCATTTCTTGCCCCAATCTGAAACTTGTGGCTTGTAAATCATAACAATGACAATGAAAAATTTAATACCAATGCAAATTAGCCAGAAAAGTAAGGCAATGTGCCTAACAATTTATGGTGAAATTTTTCATTGTCACATGATGACTATTATTATTACTTTTTATTTTGTACATTGCTTGTTGGCCACGCCCATATATCTACAACTTTTTTGGCCAAAACTTAGTTCGAGCAATATTTATAATAATTTACAAAATTTATGTAGAAACTTTGGCGTACATCGCAGTCACAGTTAATTTGCCAAAGTTTTGTGGCTTGGTTGGCGGTCAATTGTGGCATTTCTGCTATTTACGAGCACTTGTATACTCGTATACGGCAAATAGAAAGCCGTAGAGCACGCCCCGCTCCTGCCAGCTCCCTCCATCGTATCGAACTAAACAATAATGCACTCACTTGACTGCCAATAAGTCGGCAAATTGGCTGTGAAAGGAAGGCCCAGTTGCAACTTGTTTAAATACCCTGTTTAAAAAACGCTTGAAGGGCATTCTAGGTATTGGGTGTTAAAATTTTATAAATTATGAATTAATATTATAAATTTTTCTAGAAATTTGTTAATCTTGAGTAAAACATTTAGATAACAAACTCTTCGGGGGTTATAGGGTATGTCGTTATCGAGCTTATCTTGCTGTTGCTTGCGGGGTACATGGCGAATTTGTGTTGCATACTTTTGTGCGCGACTCGAAATCCTTTTAGGCCGCATTCGACTACAATAGCCAGCGCTGTTTTCACTGTTGCCTGAAATTTAAATGGATTATTATCAGGGGGCGTGGCGGGGCACAGCCATTATTTAAGCCCAAACATGTTATCAGCCTTAATATGTAATACATTCTGCTGGTCAGTCGCTGACTGAAGAATGAGCTAACGGGTGGCGGGTGCAGAGAGTCACAGCGAGTGCTTTCAGAGTTGGTGCAAACAATGGAACATTGCCCCCCTCCCCACACACTGTTCTGCTTTTTGAGCCTGCATTTATGCAACTGGAGTCCATTGTGTGTGTGTGTGTGTGTGCGCCGATTCGGCCTTTTGTTGTGGTTTATTGTATTTGAAATGCACATAAAATGCGTTTTGTGCCCTTTGTGCTTTGTTCTTGCTGCTCGCGTTTCAAGCTCATATTTTATTAATAGCTCCCTGATAGCTGAATTGAATTACAGAGCATTGTATAGCTTGTTCCCCGTAATGCCCATTTGTGTTTAGTATCGATTTGGATCTAACAACATGTCTTGTGCTAAACTGAATAATTTAAACAAAAACAATATCAACTGTAAACAACAAACAAGCGCAATATTCGGCGCACCAAATATATATACGAGTATACCCTCGAGCAATGTTTTTACTCCCTGTATCTATAAAATGGGTAAAAAGCGGGTACTTAATCTGTGCAAATGTATATAACAGACAGAAGGAGACATCTCCGACCTTATAAAGTACTAGCTGGTAAAACGCCAGCGTTGCCCGGCGAAATATTTAGATTAAAATGCATTATGTTGAATTTGACTACTTTCGTCAACCGTAAGAGATACACAAAACTAACGTATCACAGTTTTCCCTCCCGTGGGGGTAGGAACCTATATAGTTGAGCCACGTGACTAATGTTTCTTGTGTAGGAATATGAAAATGTCTTTGAAGCCGATCTAACTAAACAAATAATCCTACTCATTTGTCCTTGACTTCCATTTCCCGCCCGTGGCGACGTGGAGTAGATTTTCCAACATAATTTGGCATTTGAAAACCAATTCAATTCAAATAATACTAAAAATCCAGACTGAAGCCTTCCAACTATTTTCCGCCCGTTGTATTGCCCGCAAAGTACCGAGGTTTTTACTCCCTGTACCCATAAAATGGGTAAAAAGGGGGTATTGGATTTGTGCAAAAGTATGTAACAGGCAGAAGGAGACATCTCCGACCCTATAAAGTATATATATTCTTGATCAGTATCAAAAGAGATTTCGATTTGGCCATGTCCGTCTGTCTGTCCGTCTGTCCGTCTGTCCGTCTGTCTGTCCGTATGTATGAACGCAAGGATCTCAGCAACTATAAGAGCTAGAGACACCAAATTTGAAATGTAGGTTCGTGTATAGCGGGAGCAGGTCAAGTTTATTTTAGATTTGAGATATCTCCCCCCGTTCCCCCGCTATTCGATAAAAACCGTTTTACAGTTACAATTTTCAAGATATAGCTTTAAGATTTGGCATGTCCAATACTTTAGTCCCTCTTAAGCTACTGTCCAAATTTCAAGTCGATCGGATAATAAACACCTAAGTTATTCACGAAAGAAGATTCAGTGCTGCAGCAAGGGGAAGAAGAAGCACAGTCACAACTTAAAATGCCTGGCTTGCGCTGTGGCTCGTGCGTGTGCGTATCTGTGTATGTATGTGTAAGTTAACGAAGATGCGATCGGAAATTCTTGACCTGGGTACAGGGAGTTTCGTAGTCGGGTATACTCGACTATAGCATTCTTACTTGTTTTATTTATATTTGGAAATTATTATGCTGAAGCTGAATTCCTGACTTCACCCCTTTTCCGACCGTGGCAGTGCATTTTTCAAATCTGGTAGCATATGTGTCGAATTATTTAATGTGAGGTGCTTTGAAAATTAGTTTCAAAATAATTGGATGATAAACAGAAATGTTTGAAAATGAGTTTAAAGTCCATCGGACGATAATCAATAAAGTTTCACACAAAATTTTTCCGCGAATTTTCCGACCATGGGGCTGAAATTTCCAAAATCGCTGATACACGTGTCGAATTATTTTACGTAGAGCTTTGAAAATGAATTTGAAGGTGATCGGACTAAAATTAGACTTTTGCCGATACAACCTTGAGACCCCCATTTTCCGCCCAGGAAATGTGTCAAATGATTTTTGTGATAGATCTTTGAAAATCAGTTTGACGCCGATTGGATGGTAAACAAAAAAGTTTCATACAACAGTTTTCCGCGATTTTCCACGATCCCGTCTTAGCGTGCACTTTCATCATAGATGGAACCTACTGTGAAAATTTCAGCATCCTAGCTCTTACGGTTTGGGCTGTACGATGATTGCCAATCAGTCAGTCAGTCAGTCAGCACGAACTCTTTTATATATATAGATATATATATTCTTGATCAGTAACATACGAGATTTGGCCATGTCCGTCTGTCTGTCCGTCTGTCCGTATGAACGCGTTGAACTCAGCAACTATAAGAGCTAGAGACACTTAATTTGAAATGTAGGTTCCTGAATACCATACGCAGATCAAGTTCAATTTCAGATACTTATCTCCCCCCGTTCCCCCGCAATTCGATAAAAACGTTTTATACCAACAATTTTAAGAATATCGCTCTGAGACTTGGCATGTAAATACTTAGGTCACTCTTAATATACATATCTTATCTTAATCTTAATCGACTGCCCAAACACGGAAGTTATTCACGAAAGAAGATTCAGTGCTGCAGCGCGGGAGGAAGAAGCAGCACAGCCATCACTTAAAATGTGTGAGTGTATGTGTAAGTGTACGAAGATGCGATCGGAAATTTTTGACCTTTAGAATTGTTACTCCCTGTACCCATAAAATGGGTAAAAAGGGGGTATTGGATTTTGCAAAGTATGTAACAGGCAGAAGGAGACATCTCCGACCCTATAAAGTATATATATTCTTGATCAGTATCAAAGAGATTTCGATTTGGCCATGTCCGTCTGTCTGTCCGTCTGTCCGTCTGTCCGTCCGTCCGTCTGTCCGTCTGTCTGTCCGTATGTATGAACGCAAGGATCTCAGCAACTATAAGAGCTAGAGACACAAATTTGGAATGTAGGTTCGTGTATAGCGGGAGCAGGTCAAGTTTATTTTAGATTTGAGATATCTCCCCCGTTCCCCCGCTATTCGATAAAAACCGTTTTACAGTTACAATTTTCAAGATATAGCTTTAAGATTTGGCATGTCCAGTACTTTAGTCCCTCTTAATCTACTGTCCAAATTTCAAGTCGATCGGATAATAAACACCTAAGTTATTCACGAAAGAAGATTCAGTGCTGCAGCAAGGGAAGAAGAAGCACAGTCACAACTTAAAATGCCTGGCTTGCGCTGTGGCTCGTGCGTGTGCGTATCTGTGTATGTATGTGTAAGTTAACGAAGATGCGATCGGAAATTTTTGACCTGGGTACAGGGAGTTTCGTAGTCGGGTATACTCGACTATAGCATTCTTACTTGATGACTTTGGTTTAATTACGAGTATCTTCATAAACTATAGAGGAGCTGGAAATACGATTTTCAAATGAATAAATATTGAACATTGGTGTAGGGAGGGGTTAGACTAGATTCAAAATATAAGTTTAAAAATTTTTATTTTCAAAAAATTCTCAAAAGTTTTTTCTTGGAATACGAATAATATTTAAATGCCAAGTCAATTTAGAGTACAAAAAATGATCAAAAAGACATCCCATATGGAAATCGGTTAAGTCTTGGCAGAGTTATGACAAATTTTACAAGTCGAAATTTTTAGAATTTTTGTCATGAATTTTGGCTGCATTGTTCCTCAGAAAAATGTTTGAAATAGCTTTTCATACTAATTTTGATATCCGCAATCGATTAAAAGTAAAATTCTTAGATTTAAATTTAGTTAAATTTTATCTTTTGAAAATGTGTCGAAAAATTTACAAAAACTGTATTGATTTATGAATAAAATTGAAATGCCAAGTCCATTTAGAGTAAAAAAACAAGTAAGAATGCTATAGTCGAGTATACCCGACTACGAAACTCCCTGTACCAAGGTCAAAAATTTCCGATCGCATCTTCGTTAACTTACACATACATACACAGATACGCACACGCACGAGCCACAGCGCAAGCCAGGCATTTTAAGTTGTGACTGTGCTTCTTCTTCCCCTTGCTGCAGCACTGAATCTTCTTTCGTGAATAACTTAGGTGTTTATTATCCGATCGACTTGAAATTTGGACAGAGATTAAGAGGGACTAAAGTATTGGACATGCCAAATCTTAAAGCTATATCTTGAAAATTGTAACTGTAAAACGGTTTTTATCGAATAGCGGGGGAACGGGGGAGATATCTCAAATCTAAATAAACTTGACCTGCTCCCGCTATACACGAACCTACATTCCAAATTTGGTGTCTCTAGCTCTTATAGTGCTGAGATCCTTGCGTTCATACATACGGACAGACAGACGGACAGACGGACAGACGGACAGACGGACAGACAGACGGACATGGCCAAATCGAAATCTCTTTTGATACTGATCAAGAATATATATACTTTATAGGTCGGAGATGTCTCCTTCGCCTGTTACATACTTTTGCACAAATCCAATACCCCTTACCCATTTTATGGGTACAGGGAGTAACAAGTAAGAATGCTATAGTCGAGTATACCGACTACGAAACTCCCGTCAGTAAACATCCAATCACATCTAAGTCCACTTACCCATACACACACACATACACAAAGACGCACACACACAGGCGGCAAAAACGACAGCGCAAGCGAGGCATTTTAATTGGTGGCTGTGCTTCTTCTTCCCCCTCTCGCTGCATCACTGAATCTTCTTTCGTGAATAACTTTCGTGTTTATTATCCGATCGACTTGAAATTTGGACAGTAGATTAAGAGAGACTAAAGTATTGTACATGCCAAATCTTAAATCTATATCATGAAAATTGTTACTGTAAAACGGTTTTAATCGATTTGCGGGGGAACGGGGAGAGATATCTGAAATATGAAACAAACTTGATCTGCGTATGGTATACAGGAACCTACATTTCAAATTTGGTGTCTCTAGCTCTTATAGTTGCTGAGATCGACGCGTTCATACGGACAGACGGACAGACGGACAGACAGACGGACATGGCCAAATCGAAATCTCTTTGATACTGATCAAGAATATATATACTTTATAGGGTCGGAGATGTCTCCTTCTGTCTGTTACATACATTTGCACAGATGTAATACCCCTTTTTACCCATTTTATGGGTACAGGAGTAAAAACCTGATCTAAAAGACATTACGTATGAAAATAGGTTAGGGTTTGACTAAGTTATGGGAGTTGATGATCTGAGAAGTAGAGCTTCTGAAAAAGCGCGTGGAAACTAGACGAAAGCTACCAGCACTTACTATAAAAGCTCTATGCTGAAAGCTTCCCGCTGGTTTACTCTTAGTTGTTGCTGTTGCTGCGGCAGCCAATTGATTTGATAATTTAAATAAAAAGCCACCGAGCACAATCTGAGCTAATCAGTTTCAATAAACAGCCTAGAGGGTGAATTGCAATCAGTTAAACAGCTAAAACCCGAAATTCACTGAGAATGTTGCGTAGATCACTAGGGATCCGGCAGAGTATTGGGTGGAGATGGCTCTCCAGCGTAGCTGCGGTCAAAACAGATCCCGTGGACAGTTCGTACATGGAACAGCTGCAGGCGGAATGGCCGAATGCGAAACCCTTCAACCAGCTGCCGGGTCCGACACGCTGGCAAACGTGGCGTGGTTTCCAGAAGGGCGGAGAACTCGAGCACTTGGATATACATCAGCTAATGCTGTTCTACAGGGAGCGTTATGGCGAGACCTTCATCATGCCTGGCATGTTTGGCATGCCATCCAATGTGGTGACCTTTAGCGTTGATAGCTTTGAGAAGGTCTTTCGCACCGAGGGCCAGTGGCCTGTGCGCGCGGGCGCCGATGCAATCGCACACTATCGGGAGAGGCGTGCCGATGGTTTCTTCAAGGACAACCCAGGACTGATTGCCAAGTGAGTGCCATAGCCAGAGTTCTGTCAATAAGCTAACTACTGTTGTGTGTGTGTTTCAGCAGCGGTGAACAGTGGGGACGTATGAGATCCGCTGTGAATCCGGTGCTCATGCAACATCGCAATGCGATACTGTATCTGCAGCCCATGCAGCGTGTCAATCGGCAGTTTCTGCAACGCATACGGGACATACGTGATGAGCAGACAATGGAGGTGCCCGGCGACTTTCTCAAAGATATCAACCATCTAACTTTTGAATCCGTAGCCGTCGTAGCGTTAGATCGTGAAATGGGACTCATTAGGCATGCCGAGAAAACACCCGAGGCTCAAAAACTGTTCAGCAACATTGAGATCTTTATGAAAGCCTTTTACGATCTGGGCATCAAGCCTAATCTCTACAAGTATGTGAGCACGCCCACGTATCGTCGATTCAGTCGCGCCATGGATGAAATTTTCGATATTTGCACGCTCTACATTAACCAGGCCCTCGAGCGCATTGAGAACAAGCCGGCGGATTCGAGTGGTTCCATCAGTGTACTCGAGCAGTTGGTGCGCATTGATCGAAAGTTTGCCATCACAATGGCCATGGACATGTTGATGGGCGGCGTGGATACTACCAGTTCGGTGCTGGTTGGCATTCTGTTAAGTCTGGCCAAGAATCCTGAGAAACAGGCCAAGCTGCGCGAGGAAGTGCTGGCCAAGCTGCCACAAATAACGCAGGAGTTTACGCTGAGTGACATGAAATCGCTGCCATATTTGCGGGCCTGCATCAAGGAATCGTTGCGGATGTATCCAATCATATTTGGCAATGTACGCAGCGCTGGTGCGGATATTGTGCTTGATGGCTATCGTATACCAAAGGGCACACGACTCATGATGAATTCAAATATGTTGCTCAGCGAGGAGCGTTTCTATCCCAGAGCCAACGAGTTCTTACCTGAGCGTTGGCTGCGCAAGCAGCATAATGATGACAGTGTTGAGGCGCTGATTGCAAACAATTTAAGCCCGTTTATTTATTTGCCATTTGGTTTTGGACCGCGCATGTGTGCAGGCAAACGGATTGTCGACATGGAACTGGAGCTAACGGTCGCTAATTTGGTTCGAAATTTCCATATCGAATTCAACTATCCCACTGAAAATGCGTTCAAGTCCCGGTTTATCAAGACACCTGTCATACCTCTGAAATTCAAATTTACTGATGTTAAATATTAGTTGGCCCAATCACACTTTTCCACATAGCCGATAAAGTCTTTCAAGTTGTTAAAATTGTTCAAAATATAATTATAATTATCGGAGCTATCAAAATACATATTAGACTTGTATAGTCCACACGGAAATTTGGCTAGAACCCGAATATAACTATGCCACAGAGAATGTGTTCAAATATCAGTTTATCAATACATCTGTCATACAACCGAAATTCAAATTTACTGATGTTAAATATTAGGTGAATCAAAATTTTGATAAAAATACAATAAACTTATTTCAAACCAGCGCGGCAACAAGGCAATGATAAATATCGAAGATATCGAAATATTTAACACAGCTGCGAATACAACACTGCTTGTAACACAAGACAATATCGAAATCGATAACAAATAACAGCTGGCTGGACAAACAAGAGTGATTCATTCACTTAATACAAAGCGAAAAAACGTTATTAGTTGATATAAAAAGCCGAGCTAAACCTTAGCTAGTCGACTGCCAAACATTATTTGTCATACACATCAACAGTAAAAGCTTCAAACTGGGTAACGACATGTCCACATCCGCAATGGAAAGTAAGTAAAAACAATGACGCCATTTCGCAAACGCCTACTAATACAACTACAATAACACACCCAACCAACCCCACAATAGAGCACCTTTTCAATCTAAAGTTCGCTGTGAAGGAGCTAGAGCGGAATTCTAAGAAATGCGAAAAAGAGGAGAAACTGGAGAAGGCCAAGGCCAAGAAGGCCATACAAAAAGGCAACATGGATGTGGCTCGCATACATGCTGAGAATGCCATAAGGCAAAAGAACCAGGCCGTCAATTACCTCCGAATGAGTGCACGTGTGGATGCGGTTTCCAGTCGCGTACAATCGGCGCTAACCACACGGAAAGTGACTGGCTCAATGGCTGGTGTCGTTAAGGCCATGGATGCGGCTATGAAGGGCATGAATCTAGAGAAAATTTCATCTCTAATGGAGAAATTCGAATCGCAATTTGAGGACTTGGATGTTCAAAGCTCTGTGATGGAGGGCACTATGTCTGACACGGTGACTACATCGGTGCCACAGGGCGATGTTGATAATCTATTGCAACAGGTTGCCGACGAGGCCGGCCTTGAGCTTAATATGGAGCTGCCCAGCGGTGTGCAAAGCACTACAATTGGCGCCTCCACGCAAGTCTCACAGGAGCAGGATGAGCTGACACAGCGCCTGGCTCGCCTGCGTCAGGCCGAATAGATGCAAAGGTGTCTCCAGTCCAATCACATCCCAATTTAAACTGATTGCCGTTGAATTTCTTTGTTTTAGATTTATATAAGTAATATGATATAAAATATATGTATATTAAACTAAATGTTTTGCCTCTTACAAACAATCTTTACATGACTCATGTTAAACCGTTAGTAACTGTTGTTCGGGAACAGCTGGGTTTGCACTAACTTCTGGTTGTTGCTTTTTCACGCGCTGTTTCCTGGGCTTGCGAGGGACTGCGGGTTGGCCTTCAGCTGCTGCGTCTGTTGTCGCTTTGCTCTTGGGTTTTGGTCCACGACGTTTTTGTTCGGGTTTGCCCTTTGGCTGCGGTGCCTCCATTGGGACCGCACGCCAATTATCACCATGCTTATCAAGACGCCTCTTTAACAGCTCCACATCATATGTGCGTCGTCTTAATATCTTCTTTATGCCATTTACTCTGCAATTGTTTATGCTTAGTTTTGAGTCTGTATTCGGAATGTTGGTTCATACCTCTTACCTCATAACACTTCGTTCATTTTCAGCTTGTATTTGCTGACATCTGTTGTACATTTTTTCAACTAGCACTTTATAAAGTTGTGCCTTCTTTATAAGCGTCATTTCTATTGAAAACGTAATAACCTTTCTTGTTTTTAATAACAATTGTGGGTTGTAGAAGGTAGCAGATAACAAACACAAAAATACTAAAAATATTAAAATAAAATACCAGATATGGCAAAAACCTATTATCGATTTATCAAGTTATTCTAGTATTCGAAACAACTCTGGCCATAAAACATCAAACCGTCTGCAGCTTTTACAAAAACACAAAATAGTTATTATATATAAAACATGATGGCAAATTCAAATGCAAATCAATTGCATTCAATGAGTACACCAGGTGCGCCTGCCACACAGACACCCACAACGACACAGAACAACCCAACAGCCGCAGGCATTGGAAACAATTTCCGAGAGCTAATCAAGGATCCAAAAGGATTGGAGGAGGCTGCCAACTATTTGTATCAGACACTACTGGACGATGCGGTTGCCGGCATATTCGTAGAAACACATCATTTGCGTAAAACTGGCAACCTAGCAGCGCTGGATGGCGTCGGCGAGGAGAATGCAGAGTCTGCGCATCGAATTTGCGAAATGCCCAATTTAGACATCTTTGGCATATCAACAGCCAAAAAGCCGATGGACTGCACATGTCCAAACTGTGATAGATTAGTGGCAGCGGCCAGATTTGCCCCACACTTGGAAAAATGCATGGGCATGGGACGTATCTCGTCGCGCATTGCCAGTCGACGGCTGGCAACCAAAGAGGGCACCAGCGCAAGCTCCAGCTCGTCATCAACATATTTGCAGTCCGGTAATACAGGAGGCACCGACGACGAGGACGATGTGGACTGGTCGTCGGATAAGCGCAAAAAGAAATCAACACAGAATTCTCGCAACAACGGATCGAAAAAAAACAACGGAAAATCTTTCTAACTTGCGAATGCCAAACTTTATTAAAATGTTCTTATAACCTGATGTACATTCTTTTAATCGATCCTTCAGTTATTCTTCATCCGCATGAATTGAGTAAACTCTCACATGCTCTACCACCAGACTGGGTTGTGTCCAGCTTGGTTTGTCTAAAGTTTCAACAAATTTTTCTGTACGCCTTGGTTCATTTTTATCACCGAATTTCATATGGTAAGGCTTGATTAGGTCGTCCGGGAAGTTTACATTGCCGCCAACAGACAGACCCAACACAATAAAGCACTGCATAAGAAAAAGAAAAAATTATATTCAAAGATTAGCGATAAGTACGGGAGGGACTTTGCTTACGTCGTGTTCGCTAAACGCATTGAGAGTCTCCTTATCTGTTATTGTGCCGTAGGTAACTCCATCAAACTTAAATATGATGCGATCCTTGCGCCAAACTATTGAATAATCGTGAAACTCTTTGGCAAATAAATCTTTTGGGGCATTGCGTTTCAATATTGTATACTCCGTGAAGTTATTCATTGACCACATGACGGTGCTTCCAAAAAGTACTTCTGCATTGATTAGATTGTCGTCAATATCCTGCAATATCGTATTACCACGAGCGTAAGCGATGCGTATTTGTTTAGCTTGTGCGCTTTCACTGAATGTGTTCACAGGTTGCAGCAAAATATCTGTAATACGCATACTTAATTGCGACTGTTTGAAATAATAGATATTACTCAATTTTATACTCACAGGGGAACAGCCAGTCGCCAATCGGCAACTGAGCACGTATTTCTACACGACCATACTTAAACCGGAAGTAGTTCGCACTGTTCAGTTTTGCCGAGTACACAGGAGGAATTGGTCTACCTGGCGCTTTTCTCAATGGTCCACATTCGTTTACATAGTTCACGCTCGATTTGCTCGTGCAGCCATTTAATTGAAATTTAAGCAACTCCGGATCAGACAAAGTTGCCTTTATATGCAAACGGTTACTATCTAAGTAACAATTATTCTTGTTATTCACAAAAGCCACGAATTCCGGATCAACTGTATGGACCACTGAGCGTACTTCATGGGTCCACTTGGATAAATTTTCATCGAAATTTTCTTCAAATATAAGTCTTCCGCTACAACCTTGGACCTTCTGAGACTTTATCTCCGTCACAGATGTTTTACATTTGCATTCCCCAGGCAAATCTTCTGGAATATCCTGTTGGACTCCATTACCATGTGCATCAATCTTAAAATCGAAGGTTTTTCGAATCACTTGATCTGTCGTTTGAAAAATACCGTATACACGCAATATATCATTTTTCTGTAGCTGCTTTTTGGTATCCTGCCTCAGCTCAATGGTCATTGGCATTTGTTTGTTAGCGTTTTGCAGAAATGAGTAGCTTGAACCGCAGTCATCACCGAATTCCGTTGAAATGAAGACTGATATGACTTCGGGACTATCTGTGATTTAGAAAGGCACCTCAACAAAATCTTCATTATAGACTTATATACATACATACAGGGCAAAGTTACCAATAGTTCCGTCCCATTAACCATTGCGGTTGTAGCAGAGTTACCTATACCATACGCGCCCAGATAACCGGTAAGGCAGCCAATTAATAAAAACCATATTTTCAATTGCATATTTTGTACAAGTAAGTATACATATATAATGAAAGGCAATAGGTTATCAGGAGTCGCCGTGTTGAGTGGACTGCTTTTTATTTTTCTTCTTAAGCCGGCGTGTTACGAATCTTTCAACTGCCCGAGAGCGACTAACTCGACCCATAATCAACGGGCATCACGTAGTACTCGAAATATATATAAATCGTGTGCTTCTTCGATAACCGAATGCAGCAGAACTCTCTATCAATCTATAGCTTTTGAGTATGTTCAGTGATATAGCGAACATCATCCGTAACACGTCAAATATAAGGCAGTTTATGAAACGCGGCTTTAATAACGTTTTACATATATAATTTTAATAAAAATGGAACTGAAATTTTTGCTATTCTTAATAAGCTGCTTTGTTGGTTGGCTGTACGCTTTCGATATAGAAAAATCTGCTGTTTCGCTTACTGTGAAGGGATCCAAAATTGAAATAACAATGAAATGTACATATTCACTCAAGTCTATATAACATAGTATACTACTATGTACATTGATTGCGTGTCAATAAAAACATTGAATATATTTCTTACTTTCCTTCAGATAATTCTACAATCAGCTCAGTCTTTTTTTCAACGGAACTCAGCGATGAGTGCACTTCAAGCTTCACCTATTACAACAGCGCCAATAACACCAACTTGTTGAGCTATAGACAAGATATCCAAAAGGAATTGAAGAGCAATGATGTGCTGCGGGTACTCGGCGTGTTTGAAATCAAAGATCATGTGATAACAAAAACTTACGAATTTAAGATTGATGAACATGGGAATGGTGTAGAACAGATTATACCGGAAACTACAGATCAAGATGTTTGCGAACCCAAAACAAATATCAAACAACCAACGCCTAAAATGCTTGATGGTCCTGGTTGCATATTAGCTGAGTCGGATTCGGTGGATGCAAGCTGCTCTGGACGCATACTTTTTGAGGATAACTTTGAGGACAGCAACCTGACACAATGGTCTCATACAGTATGTTCACGAATAAAAACAGACTTGGAGTTCACGGCATTTTTGAAAAATGAAGATAATAGTTATGTAAAAGATGGTAAATTGCATATTGTTGCCACGCTGCCTGACTACGGTGAAAAAAGGACATTTAAATTCCCTACTAAATGCACCTGTGAGACGCTAGATAAATGCGGACCATTTCGTATGAATGTGAATTCGCCGTTGCCCCCTGTGCACTCAGCAAAACTGCGTACTGCGAAGGGCTTCCAGGTGAAGTACGGGCGGATTGAGATACGTGCCAGGATGCCCATTGGCGAATGGCTGTTCCCCTGTAAGTAGGACACATCAAATTGTCTCACAACACTGCAGCTAACAAAATCCAAACTGTTTAGATCTACTGCTGCAACCGGTGGACTGGGATGTTGAATCCGACCACAGAAACCACATTCAAATCGCATTTGCTCGGGGACATCGAACTCTAATAAACAGAGCAGGTATCAACATTGGAGGAAACACGCTTTTTGGAAGCGTTGTTATGTCAAGCATGATTAACAGGCAAACAGAGACTACAGTAAGCCGTCAATTGGAACTACCGGAGGCACACTATGGGGATGATTTTCACAATTATACACTTATCCGACACAAAGACCGCATTATATACAAAGTAGATGGGCTAACCTATGGCATTATAAAAGATAGGAAGATTCTTGAGGAGTTAAACAAGACCGAGGTAAGCAGCATTTTCTGATAATAAAATACTTGCAGAATGTTCAATTTCAATACTTTTGTAGCACTACATCGTGTTGGGCTTAACTGTGGGCGGCAAATTGAACTTTGAAGATGGATATTTGAGGCAGGATGGCATCGTGAATGTTCAGTTTTCGTCGCCCCAGGCAGTCTATAAATTTGATGAAGATTCATATAAATTAACGACGTGGACACATCCCAAACTGGTGGTCGAACATGTGCGTGTTTATTCAACGCACCCAAATGAAGAATAAAATGCTTACCTCTGCAGTTCCCAATCACGCAATGAACTACTTCAAAAGAGAAGTAAATAATAAAAAATAAAGGAAACATTAGCTGCCCCATATTGAAATCATATTAGCATCTTTGATCAGTGTTCTATTGTTATACTATGTAATTTTGTATGAATATGTATAAATCATTTATTAAATATTAAATAGCATAAACACGAACATAGTCAACCAACAGTTTTGGCTGCTTCCAAGTGGGTAACCATAGATCCTGGCTCTCCCAAAACTGGATCTTAGCCTGGGGATGCTTATTGGTCCAAGGCTTCTCATAGTTAGATGTACGCAGCTTATCAACAAAGTCACCAAAGCCACCAACCGAAAGGCCCAGAGTAATATAAAACTGCAAGTAAAAGAATTCATTTAAATTTTGCGGGGTTTTTTTGGGTTTGCTAAAAAGTATTAATTCGCATAATCTATTTCCTTCTTGTTTATGCTTGTAAACCAGTTTAAACATTTTATATTTGTTAAACTCAAGAACAAACGTGAAAGAATTCGGGGTGCCGAAGACAAAATACTCTGACAGACAACTATTGTCGATTAAATTACGCCATTGATAGCTATGAGATATAATAGTCTGAAATTGTGGCGATATCTTTTTCATAGAAGAAATTCAATTTTCAATACATGATATAGTGATCCGATTTCTAACACATTTAGCCAATTGGTAAACAAAAGGGTTGATTTGATTACTTTGGTCGAGATATCTTTAAAAACATAAAAGTTTTCTGAATTATCGGACAATCTTTCTATATGTTTTAATGATCTGATCCGCCTGTTTGTGACATATATATTCACAGACGGACATGGCCTTATCAGCTCGTCGCTCTAATATTGTATTTTATGGTCGAGAAGTCTTCATTTAATGCGTAACACAATTTATGAACAAATTCTGTATATTTACTCTCCGCAAGAGTAATCAAAAAAGTCCCCTCGTATCGAGGTTGCGTCATACTCGTAGTAGCAGTATATAAGCGGGGAACTTTTTGCTTGTGTCTAGTGTCTTACCATACGATCAAAGGGCGCCATTGGCCCGCCCCGTCGCCAGCTCGCATTCAAGTCCGAATCCGCAAAACCAGTCAACAATTCCCCGTAATCTTGACCATCAACTGAAAACCTCAAATTGTTGCTGCTCCATTCCAAGCCGTATACATGAAAATCATCGCCAAAATGGACGTTGCGTCGCAGTCGCACCATGAAATCTTCTCGATGAGATGCCTCTGTGGACAGCACGGGCCCGGCAAACAGAGAACGTCCATCGATGAGCATGCCATGCGGCAGACGGAGTTGATCATTGCCGCGGGCCATGGCCACGCGCAGTTGACCTGTGGCAAGGGTATTAGGAAACATGGAACAAAATTTAACATTCTGGAGTAGCGCACCTGATTCGTAGCCAGTTTGGCCATACGATTCTATGAGCGGCTCCAGCAGCAGCAGCGGCATCAGCCAGTCTCCCTTGGGCAGCTTAGCGCGTATCTCGACGCGCCCATATTTGAAACCAAAGGACTCCTTGGTGCTCAGGCGCGGCACCACAACTGGTGGCATTATGAGGGGTCCACTTGTGACCAGAACACACTCCCTCTGTCGATTGTGGGTGCCTGTGCAGCGCTCGGTTAGATCCAGATGGGCATGGGTTATATGCAAGTCCGGTCGATAGCTGGACCACAGTTTGGGTTCTATAACTAGCTGGCCTCCACTCACGTGCGCCCTGCCATCGTACAGCACAAACTCGGCATCTCTGCTGTCCAGCGGTGCGCGCACCTCGTGCAGCCAGCGGATATCGTCGAGCTGCTCGAAGTTCTCCTCGAATATCAATTGACCTTTGCAAAGGGGCTTGTCCGGTGGAGGTGACATCACCGTTTCGCTTGTCTCCTGGCAAGTTGAAGACGTTGCCGGCCTTGTGGGCTTTGTGGGCTTTATCCTAACCACTACAGTGGCGTCCTCCGTGGTAGACTCCGGCGTTGGCTGAGCGCCATCCATGCAGTCAGCTTGCAAATGTTCTCCAGCCAGCTGGCAAACCTTTTGCGGTAATCCTTTATCCCGATATATGGCAGTGCCGTGCTGGACATTGGTCCAAATGTAGAGCGTATCCGATGCCATCAACCTCACTTTCGTAAAATCATGCTGCCAACGTCCGTCCTGTGGCTCACGCACCTGGATACTAAACTCGCCTTGCTCAAAGCCCGTAAAGTTGCGATTTCGATTCACATTGAAGGCCACACTCTTCACACCGCTCTCATCTGCAAATATGCAATGCAAGTTAGGCTGCAAGCCAGTTGCTCACCAGAAGCGACTTTTTACCTGGAATGGACACACGAAAACCATTGGCCAGTGTCTCCACTGTCACAGCGGGCAGCTTGTAGCCCCAGATGCCCACAAAGCAGCCACACTGAAGCAGCAGCAGTATCAGCGCCAGCTTCTCCGACATTAATCTCCCAGCTTTAATCATTGTCTGCTGCGCGTTCTCCTTCACATTGACTCTCGCACTGACTGAGATAAAGACAAGTCAAGCGCTCTCAGACCGGTTATATGTACTTATACCCTAGCAGAGGGTATAATAATATTGTCACGAAATGTGTAGCTTATTAAAAGCGATGTTTTCGCATGGATGCATATGTACATGAAGTTCTGAACAGCATCAACATGCGATTTGATCTAGAACTTTCTATGCAGATAGTGTTTCAGATGTTAAAATAAACACGGCATAAGTGCTTTAATTGTATAAAAAACTTTTCGGTTTTCAAAATATCTCGATCAAACTGACCAATTTTTATCTTATAGCTGGAAAATTTGTTTGATTTTTATTTTTGCCACGCGAAAGATTTTATTAGCAACTCGGCAAGGGTATTCAATCTTCGGAACCCGAGAACTTTTCTTTCTTGTTTGCTTCTGTGTGCACTTATCAGCTTCGCGTCGTGTATATTCCTTTGGCGCGTGTTCTAAGTCAAAACCTTACAATTATTTATTGCTAGGAGGCATATTCGTGATAAATAGAATTGGTAGTAAAATTATGACAGTACATTTTCAATTACATTTAAATATTTTACTAATTTAACGGCAATTTCAAAATCAACTCTGATCGTTATTTGAATAGAAGACTTATCGATAAGAAAATATAACAAGCGCGCAACACAATCAAATTTAAATTTTTTAATTGAAAGTTCTATTAAAGGAAAGATCGTTATTAAAAGAATGTACTACATTGCGTAAAATTTAAATGAAGATAATTATAATTGAAATTTAAACGAATGTTATCTACGATTATATAAGGATCATTCATTGCGTTAATGTTCTTATCAGCATTGTTTTTATATACATATACATACATACATACATATAAGAGCCAGACGAAGAGATCAGAATTATTAGTTAATTTGAATAATTTTGCAAAATCCACACCCCCGCAAATCGATAAAAACGATTTATAAGGCGAATATCAAAGGATTACTCTTGGTTTTTGGCATGCAAGCATCAAGACGATCGGATGCTTTCAGGTAATTGAAAAGCTCAACATATCTGTCGCTTACAAGCTTTAAGCGAAGCTTAACGAATAATAAGTATAAAGCTTCTCCGGCTGCTGAACTTTGAAGCTTCCGATGAATGCAACTCGACAGGTTTGCAACAGTTGAAGCGCCAAGTTTCCCTGAACGATACGCGCATGAATGAATCGTGTAATAAATTAAAAATATTATAATAAATACAACTGCGTCATGCGGTGGCAAATTTTGCTATGCTCCATCTGTCTGTGGCTGCTGCTGAGATGCGCCCAAAATGCGGCATATAAAATACCTAGCGTGGATTTGAAAATGTTAGACAAAATGGGCTTTGAAGTCTCCATAGCAGGTAAGTGGCCGTGGCTAGCAGCAAGGTCAGCATTGCGATTGAATCTCTTCTAGATGAGCCGGGCGTGCAGGCAGCCTTCTACATGCTGCAAATAGATGACAGCTGTCCGCCGCTAATGGACTTCATCACAGAAGTCGTCAATGGCACATGGCGCAGCAAGCAGCGTACGATGCTGCATAATAACGACAAGCTACATATCTCAGTGCTGGTGCAGTACAACGATGTCATCTATGAGAAGAGTGAAACGCGGGTGATACTCAACGAGCGCCTGCTGAGCACCCGGCAGACCGTATCCCACAGCATCAGCATGCCCATCAGCCAGGACCAATGCCAGGCCTATCTAGCGCCAGGTAACAAGTCGAAGCCCTGCAAGCCAGCCGAGAGCATTGTCAGCAACAGGCAAGTCACCTGTCAGGGTGAGCTGCTCTTTGAGGACAATTTTAGTGAGGCGCAACTGAACCGCCGGGTTTGGACGCATGACGTACGCCAGCGCATGTATCACGCGGAAGAGGAACTGGTGGCCTTTGATAATGCGCCACGCAATTCCTATGTGAAGGGGGGAAATCTACACATTGTGCCAATGGTGGCCAGCGAGGTGACAGAGGGCTCGTACAAGCTGGGTGATCGCTGTACGGCCGTGGAGGATCCCCAACTGGAATGCAACATTGGTCATGGAAGCTTCTACCAAATCAAGCCTCCGGCTTTCTCAGCTCAGCTGCATACCCGAACATCCTTTAGCTTCAAATATGGTAAAATTGTCGTGCGCGCGAAGCTGCCAAAGGGCGATTGGCTATTTCCGTGTAAGTTTTTGGGTTATATATAAATGTAACGGAACTTAAGGCTCATTAAGAACAACATTTCATAGATCTGATGCTGCAGCCAGTTTCGACGCAAGCGGAAACACATTATGCCAATCAGTTGCGTAAGTACTTCCGGCTGCCATTTAATACTTGTTCGAAAAGTATCGATGCTCGATATTAAATAGTCAGAATCGATACTATTGATGAATGAACTGTTACTTTTGGTCTTATAAAAATCCCGATTAAACAATTAATTGTTGTGATAATTTAAAAATCAGTTAATATATGTTTTTAATTTTTATTATACAAATTAATGATTTTCTCATTTTGTTTATAATAAAAACTAAAAAATACATTTTTGCTGATTTTTATAGTGAAAAGTGTTTGAGCTGAACCAAACTTTTTCGTGTACTTCTTTAGAAACAAAGAATAACATAAGGTTTCTTGCTGTCATGAAATTTTTTCGTTCTATAATATAGTATTTAATTCAATCAATTTCAGGCATCGCCTTTGCTCGCGGCAACGTTTACTTGCGCAGCATTAAGCAGGAGGACATTTCGGGAAATCATTTATATGGCGGCCTAATAGTTTGGGATCATGGACAGGCCGTGCAGCTATTAAGGGATCGACTCGCTAAAAGTCATTACGGTGATGACTTTCACAACTATACAATGATCTGGAAACGGGATAAGTTAACGCTAATGGTGGACGAGGAAATTTTCGGAGAACTCTACGATGGGCTGTCCATCTTTAACGAGAGATGTTTCATCATTTTTGGCGTTACGGTGGGTGGGTTTCTCAACTTTGACGATAGTATTCTACCCACGGATAAGAAACCATATAAAAATCGGGAGCCACGCGCCGCCCTCTCATTTTGGCAACAACGCGATACCTGGGCGCCCACTTGGGGCAACAACAGCGCCATGATTATAGATTATGTGCGCGTTTATGCAGAGTAAAAACATTTAAATCTGATCAAAATATATGCTATTCTATGTATATGTATGTAGGGGAGGGGAATAAATATATATTTTTTTCTTAACTTAATTTCATTTTACTACATATATATTTTATTTTATGCTTTCTTCAATGGAATTCAAGGTTAAAGATAAGGTGCTTAACATATTTAAAGTAAAATGTTGTAAGTGTCGTATAAATATGTTAAGCACCTTAGTTGGACTTAATACTTAATTACAGGGATCGCAAATAAGAGTTATGGCGATCCTATTTTTTATGGGCTAACCAAAATAATGATTACATTCTATTCTTAATTTATTTAAAATAAATTACGTTTAATATTAATTTTTTGACCAAAAAGAAAAAATCTTGAAATAATAATTAAGTTTAATTTTTTTTAAATCGGCGAATATTTACATATTTCAAAATTTTATTTTTAAAATTTTTAACTTTTGAAAAGTTGTGTATTACCGAAGTTGACATGAATATATGACCCTATTCTCAATGCCTTTCTATTGGTATATGATATACCTAACCTCCTTAAAGGATAAAAATTAAGGATCCCAGAAACTTGCATCTCTTCAATGCTATAATAAGCACTATACTACTATTATAGTAGTACTTATAGTAGTACTACTTATAGTAGTGCTTTGTTGAAGTTTAATTATTTATGCAGAAATTAAAACTCGATTCCGAATATGTTGAATATCTTGAGTACTACAGTATTATTTAAAGTATTTGATATTTGGTATTTTGGGAACTTAGTACTTTTTTAAAGGCAAAAAATACTGATAGTCCCAAAATCAGAATTTACATATGTAAAGTATTCAATAAATACCAAAATTTTGGTATTTTCCAGAAGTCACAAATGCCAAATATATAGTATTTTTTATATTTTTGGTATTTGTTCATATTTGGCAGCAATATCCCCTTCAACAGGGATACTACAAATGAAGTCCTTAACCATGCAGTCATTACCTTTCATTACGAGTTTTTTGATTACATTTATAAAATAATCATTATTTACGGCCCTGTTTTATGCAGTATTATACCTAAGAGCACATTAAAAAATTATTTAAAATAATATTTAAAAATAATTTTTATTATCAATTTGTACAATAAAAGTTAGTTATTTTGCGATTTCCATGTAAAAACTGAAACTTTATTATTATCTCAAATTTTCTATTTTTTGGTTAAGAAAAAAGAAGTTATTTCCCAATTAATTTTTTTAAAAATCAGTAAATAGTTCTTTATTCATAATTTGTTTATTCAAAATTATAATCGATACGCTCAATTTTATTATTTATTTTCCTTCGCAACGCTGCGATCCGTTTAAACCTATTTTACTGTATTATATACATAAACATATATTATATATTTTACAACAAATTTGAATAAAACGAATGGACCTGAACATGAACTACTGGTTCGCCATGCCACTGGTTCCGTTCTATTGAACTGTTACAAAATACATTTTGCATCCCTGCACTCAATCGGCGATTTTGTCATTGTCGCTGTTTCGTTAAAGAATGTCCGTGCGCTGCGCTGTGTGGCTGTCTTATTTATTTATAAAAACGGTGAATAACAATATACAAGTGTCTTTAGTAATTGTATGAAAATACATATTGCCACATTGCATAATTGAAACGCGAATGCGTGAAGCAATGTAAACAAAAAACACTTCAATTTCGTTTGTTTGTTTGTGTCTGTGTCGTCTGCGTGTGCAGCGAATCTGAAACTGAAGCAAAGGAATTTTCTCTATGCGCCTACAGTCAATAAATGGGGGAGTAAATGATTTTTTTGTACTTCCAGGGCGCACAGTGAAGGCAATTAATTAGTTTAAGCTAAAAGTTAATACTGTCATGGATATACTGGACATTGACGAAGCACTAAAGGATGATTCATACATGTAAGTGATGTTTGCGTTTCCCTTTTGCGGTTGCCACAATTGCTAAAAATACTTACGCCATCTGTGCGTTTCTCTGTTCCTTGCAAACCGACAGATTTCTGGCAGATAAAACGCACGATGATATCTCAAACATACTGCAGCAGTGGAAAACAAATAATCAACAACAGACTCATTTGCAGCCGCAATCGCAACAACTGCATTTGCACTACAACAATGAACAAGGTACGTAGATACTAGAGTTGTCTCGCACCGTTCAGAATAGGTTCAATCGAACTACTCACTATAATGAACTATAGTGAACGAACTAAATATATCCCGGATTCGCGTTTATTTAATTTGTTCGCTTCTGTGCGAATCTAGTTCGTTTTACTCATTTGAGCCTGATTTTAGTTCATTTTGGTTCATTACATTATAGTAAAAGAGTTAGTTAACATGATACTAGTATTATTGAAATCTAAGGAACGAAAATTATTTCGATTGAACAATCTGAACGCTGATTCAAACAAACTTTATAACTTTAAGATAGTCATTGTCATATAGCCGATTAGTTAGTTCAGTAAAACTGAAATTTCTAAACTTATACCTTTAATGTACATCTGTAGTATATACATACATACATATGTACATACATCATACATGCATGTCAATCATGGGTTAGAGAGACACCAACACACATGCACATACATACAAACATATAAATGCAGACCATGTGCATTGGGCGCTTTCTAAAAACAAATTCGTAAGTGGGTTAAACTGGCAGCAACGCCGTTGACAATGCTCTTGTGATGTGTGATATGTGTGGGCAGGCGAGCCGCTTACTTATGTACTTACCAATGGCCAGCAATCGTTGTTTCTACCATATTTGGCCAATGTTATGGTAGACATTAATTAATCAACACAGACACACGCACACACTTGAACACACTGTGCGTGGTCTGATCGTGGCTCATGCACTGGCGACAAAGCGGAACTGATAAAAACTGGCTATGCAAATGAGCCTGAAATAATGAGAATTAGCTGCATAATCAGCATATGTGATTGAAAGCGCAATTAATATTTCTATATGCTACAGTTTCGTTCTCAACTCGAACTATTAAATCTGACTAACTACATTTTCCATAATTGGAAGACCACTAGCCGGCGGTTTGTTTTGGAACAATTTAGCATTCATCTCTTACCTTATCAAAATGTACGCTGCTTTGGTTGTTTCTTTTGCAGTAGTCTTCTTGTTGGATTCTTAATTTTTTTATTGTTTTATATTGACTTATATTAGATTTGAGTTGTTCTTAAGTGTGTGAACAAAAACAAGAGTCAGTTTACTGAACTGAAAGAGTTAACATTGTAGCTTCCTATGGATATTTTTTCGAAGGCTTCTTTTGGTAAGCTTTTGCTTGTTCACGAAAAAGCAAATACTGTAATTATGTTGCTTAGAGGCCAATTTTTGCAAATAAATGCCAGATAATTCATCGGCAACTGGTGCAAAAGAATGCGTTCTCAAGTCCAAAGTATAGTTCAGAAAGAATACGACTGCGACAAAATCATTACAGGGTGCCCAAGAAGTATTTAGCCAACATAAATGAATAACAGAAAAAAGTGAACTACCGAGCGGACTCACTGTTTAAACAAAAACATCTCAAAAAGTTTAGAAAATGAGTAAATTATTTAACATTTTCAGTTGAATTTTTTAAACATTTTCAGTTTTTTCTTAAACATTATCAGTTTATTTTGTTAAGAAAAAAATGCTCCCAAATCTTATTAAATGACACTAAAGAACTAGTTGAGAACTAATACGACTGAACGTTGTATCATGCAAAAAATGTAGTTGATGGTTGCAGTGTGCCCCATTAGTTGATTTTTGTCATCGCGGAATTCCTTACCCAACACTGGTCAACTGTCATCCTGACTAACTGTAACTCCATTTTTCTTCGTTTTTTTTTTTTGCCGGCTTTGACAACGTGAACTTACTGCTTTTAAAAAATAAAATAAAATGAATTTCGGTCTAAAATCAAGACTTGACAATGGGAGCAGTCGCCGTATAATTATGAAGGCTCGCGTGCCCGTGAATATATTAAAAACGCAACAGAATAACATGGGCGCCGAAAAATTCACGGAATATGTTGGAATGTGGATTGGCGATTTGACTCCCGTTGAATTGGGTAGCGTTTTGGACAAATATGTGGTTGATAAAACGCCAACGAACAAAACAAACGTGACCGGCTGGTACACCGTGATCGCCTCGAACTGTGAAAATCTACTTAATAGCTCCATTGTGCTGGCTCTCAAATACGCGATGATGCCGCTGTTGGTACAGCTCTACGATTTCAAGCGCCTCGAGGACGGTAGGGGCCAATTTCTGGTGGACAATACTCTGATGGCCAATCGCCTGAAGCGACTCAATGGCAAGGTCACCGTGCTCTTTAGCAGCCAGGTTATTGATATTGACGTGAAACTGGGTCTGCCAGACAGTCTGGCAACGTCGGAGATATGTACACCGCGTCTGCTAGACGCAATGAAAGCAGCGCTGCGCGCACGTTACCTTGCAGAAAGTCAGACGTTGCGTTTGACGCGTTTCCATGCAGCCGATGAGCTTGCTGGGGAATTGTGTGTGCTGCACGTGGTGCCCATGCTGCGGCAACTGCTGCAGCTAATTGCAAAGGAGCTGCCAGAACTGCGCGTGCTGGATTTACAAGACAATTATTTGTGTACGCTGCGCGCCTTTGATCAGTTTTCGTATTTGGACTTTCCGGCGCTGCAGGTGCTGGATGTGAGCGCCAATCGCGTAAAAGGCCTGATGGAGCTCAAGAATATGCGAAATATGCGCTTGCAGTCTTTTAATATTACGGGCAATCCGCTGGGCAAGTGCTCGCTGTGGCAGTTGCGCGCCATGCTGCCAAATGTGACGGAATTTGTGGGCTGCATCAATAAGCAGGAGGAACGTCCAGTTTTGCCAACGGCGGCACATTTGAATGTCGCCCACAGCGAGGGTCACACATTCTGCACTAACTTTGTCAAGTTCTATTATAGCTTATTCGATGAACGGAGTCGCCGGCAAGAGCTGAATTCTGGCTATGATGCACGGGCCACGTTCTCGCTAAGTGTGCCTGAGGAGCTGTTGCAGTCGACAACCTACAACATGCACATCTATAAGCTATTCAATCGCAATCATTTGCATCAGCGTTCAACCTTTGCGCTCTGCGGCAAGTTGCGTTGTGGCTTGCAGGCTGTCATGCAAACCTTTGCCCAGTTGCCCGAGATGCTCACTAATATCGAGGATGCGGAACTGGATATACACATCTTTACCAATCAATTGCGCGTCTTTTCATTGACCGGCTCCTGCCGCGAACAAAATTCTCGGAACTTGCTCTGGCTATGGCGCAACTTTATCCGTGTCTTTGTCATGCGTCCAATCCAGCCGACCGGCTGGATGATCATCAACGATGTGCTGACAATTGCATTAAGCGACAAGAAAGAAGCGAACAACATGAAGCTGCATCCAGCTCCTCGTCAAACCAATATGTTTCCTGTACCTCTGCCAGCTGTCAAGCCGGAGTTGGATGACCAACTGGAAGAACTAAGCAATTGTATGCCTAGACTGGCATTAGAGCCCGAAAGATCCACAAACGAAGTGATTCCGGTTGAGCCGGCGAGCTTTGAGAGCATGCCACCTCTGGTGCCCATGGCTACGATTAATACCAACTACAAGCTGGAGCAGGAAGTCGATGATACGCTCCTGTGCTCCGATGATGATATGTTGCTGGTCATTAACGAAGACGAGCTCTTGGAAACTGAAAACCTTTAAATGATGCACCCACACACTCACACACACACACACATACAGTTACCTTTTATACAGAAACATTTTGTTATATTTTTCTTATCAAACAATCAACTAAAACTAATCAATAAATATATATATGTTATTATATATCAAGCATATAAACTCAACTCGAAGACGTTTACACGACCCAAACGAAGATCACAGGCGGCAACAAATCTGGAGACACAATTTGTAAGTAGAAATCTATATTATAATATAATAATAATAATAATATATATATAATAATAATTAATATATTATATTAACAATATGATGGGTTAATTAAGTAAAGCCTAAGTTCAAGCATCTTTCTAAGCGATCATTTTATTTTCATTTGATCTTTTTCAAACTCAATATCAAAGATTTTCCAAAAATTATTTAAAAACTGTTTAGAAATATAGATAATTGTTTAATTTTCGAGCGGAAAATGGTCAAAATTTACAGAAAACTAGACAAATTTTAAACAGCACGTGTTTTTTTTTTTAATCAAGTTTCGAAAACTCACCCTCACGGGTGGAAATAAAACTCAATCTTCGCCTGAATGCTCCTATGTGGTTCGATTTTGATAAAATTATAGGAAACTATTTGATGCATAATAAAACCCTCACTTAATTGGAATGTAATACAAAAATACAAACAAAAACTCATTTTTCATCCTATCCTATGGCAGCTATGTGATATAGTGGTCGGATTTTGACCAAATTTGGTCAGATTGTATTAACTTTTGAAAGAATGAGTTTGGAGGGGTTATCTTTATAAACAAGAAAGTTTTTCATACAAAAACATAGTCTTCGACCGATCATACCTATGGCAGCTATACGTTGTAGTGGTCCGGCCGGTTCCGACTGCCTTCAGCAAAAAGAAGGGTGTGTTCCAAGTTTCATCACGATAGCCCTAAAACTAAGAGACTAGTTTGCATAGAAACAGTCGTCTTTTGATGCTGATTCAGAATATATATACTTTGTTGTGTCGGAAACGTCTCCTTCAGTCCATTACACATTTTGAGACAAAATTAGAATACCCTCTGCTAGGGATAAAAACAATGAAATCGGAATTTAATGTTAGACAACTGTTAGTATTTTAACAACCTCAAATATGTTATTTAGTTAATTGAAATACTTTTCTGTTTTCTATTGCAGTCGCATATATCGCAAACACAGAACGGCATCACGGCCACAACAAATACAGGAAAACCGATGCTCAGTGTGGAGATCGGTGGACTTGTTACCAACATGCATAAATCCTTTCTGCAGGACACCTCGCCGCCATCATCCATCTGCTCATCGATGAACAACGAACGAATGAATAATTCGCTCATCAGCTCCGCTGACTTTACAAATCTCAACTTTCTGCAGTCAACAAACAGTCTGGACCCCACAGAGTCCGCAGATGTAACGGTGCTCAATCTGACGACAACAACGTTGGGCACTGATGGGGGCTACACGCTGAGCGATATGATCAGGGATCGTAAGGCGCTCGAATCGCTGACCATGTCCGGCGATGGCACATTGATCAAGGACTCGAACATTGCTCAGATCGATGACATATCGCTGACAACGCTAAGCAAAACCGCCTCCGGCTGCAGCACCATGGACAACAGCACTGACAGCGTCTCCATGCCAAACGAGTTGCAGTTGCAGGCGCACGCGCAGACGCATTTGCAGCTGCGCAACACGATGCTGTTGAGCGAGGAGATGATTGGCGATACCACATTCAGTCTGGTGGACAGCTTGACAACGCCCACAACAACAGAATCACTGGGCGAGTCTGAAGCGAATGCGACATTTAAGCGGCCATCGGCTATGCAGGTGCCGCTGCTGAACGAGACACTGCTGCTGGCAGGACGACAGGTGAACACCACCTACACCGAAGGCTGTGATACGCCCGAGGCGGTACGCTGTGAAACGCCCGAGAATGTGGAGGCAAAATTGTTAGCCATACAGATGGAATCCACCCCGCTAACTACAACTGGCGCTCGTTTTCAACACCACAACAACAATAACAGCATCAATAATAATAATAACAATAATAATGTCAACAACAAACAGCTGAGCTATACGCCCACTCTGAAGGGGCGTGGCGAAATCAATAACATATCGCCCATCGTGAGCAGCACAACGCCACAAAGAAGCCACAGCAGCCGGCAACAGCTGAACCACACCTATGAGCCACCAGCGGCATTGCTAAGGGAATTGCAGCTGGAGCTGCCACCTGGCGCTTTTGATAGCCAAAAGTTTGTGCTGGACACAATGGAGCAGCTGGAGCAAATCGAACAGCCACCCTTGGATGCCACCTACAACATGTCCGTGGAGCACAAGCAAATGCAGAATGTCATGGATTTGGCCAAGGCCGAGGTGGAGCTGCTTGCCCAGCAGGGCGATGAGGACCAGTTTGAGCACATGCTCGCCGAGCTGGGTAAAGTGAACGTGCTGAATGCGGAGCAGCTAAAAATGCAAAAATCATTAAACAGCATCAAGCGGCGCTTTCATAAAGATGAGCAGCCGACCACACCAGTCGAGCAGCAGCAGCCACAGCAGGTGGAGGATGTGCAGCATGTGACGCCCACATCAACGCACTCGCTGCATATGAGCAGCCACAGCCAGAACCAATCCAGCAGCAGCGGCGAGCGTTTGTTGAGCCGACGCAGTCGCCTCTATGATGATGTCAATCTGAGCGCCATGCAGGACAGCAATGGCAGCGCTGGCAGCTGCAATTCCACATCGTTTATTGTGCATCGACGCGGTGAGGAGTCGACCAATACATCGGAGGCTTGCAAGCCGTTGCAAGAAGCGGAGGAGCCGGAGCAGGAGCAGAGCCACCAGCAGACAGCGGCAGAGACTGAACCGTCCAGCTATAAGCTGGCTGAGCGGCGTGAAAGAGATCGCGAGCGTTTCAAGACCATTAAAATAACCAAGGAAATGCGCGCACGCGATGAGCAGCTGGATAACATTGTAGTGCCTTGTATTGATGATGAAACAGCGGAAACGTTAGAGCAAGTGGAACCAGAGCAGCAGCAGTATCAACATCAGCAATCTCCACCTGGACGTCTTTCGCGTCGCGATCAGATAACGGCCAGCAGCAGCAGCAACGATGCGGAGAGCAGCTCGAGCGCCAGCAACAACTATTTGACGTATAAGAAGCCCAAGGAGAAGTCGCTGCTTATGCGTCAACGGCAGCAGCAGCAGCTGCCGGAGCAACCATCCGCCGAGTCCAGCCAGTTGGCGCGGCCAGAGCCGCGTTCGCTATCCCGACCGCGCTATATCAGCGGGCTGCAAAAGTTTACGGCTGTGAGCAAGGCAACATCCGCTGGCGCTGGTCTCAATGCAACCACAACAGCTGCAATGAGCGCAGCTGTGCCCACAGCAGCTGGGGGCGCTGGCGAGCTCAAAAGTCCGATGGGCATTAAATCCAAGTCGTTCCATAACTTGTCCTCCAACATTTCTGGCGCTGCGGGATTGACACCGCGCACCAGCATGGGTGGTGCTCTGAGAAGGCCCAGCAAGCTGATGACTGGAATGCGCGCAGCGACCTACCAGGAGGTGTGTATAATAAATGTTAATAATGCTTGGGAGTAGTTAAATGCATATTTGTTCAACAGCAGGATGACACATCCGTGTTCAAGGTGCCCAAATTGGTCAGCGGATTGCGCGCACCGGCAACTGCTGGGGGGGTTCCCAAGCGTGCTGTGGGCAATGGACTCGCCCGTCCTTCGTCCGGGTATTATAGTCTGAGCATGAAACCAGCTGGAGAATCTGAAACACCCGAGGTGAGTCAACAAATAATGCCTGTTCAACCTATCTAGTATTTACATGCAATATTGTGCTACTTCTTCGAAGAATGACGTCAGCGATATTTCGAGATGTTGATCAGTGTAAACTATTTTTAAAGAACTGCTTTAAATTTGTACAGTGTTGTAAACGATTCTCTTTTTTCCGCTGCTAAAAGATTCGTCAATTCTAGTACGTAATAGATTGAACGCAGAGTAATATTTACATGTAATATTTTGGTAGTTGCACGAAAATCATTTCAAGTATTCACATAAAGTAATCTTTCCAACACCATCTTTATTACAGAGTCTGTCCTCAGCATCGTCGCGCGGCAGTTTATATGGAAAGGATACTAAACCGAATCACACATTTGACACGCAGATGCTCAGTTCAAAGCTGACCCAGGTGACAACCGGTGCAACGGGCATTCCGAAGCCATCAGGCTTGAGGCAGCCGACGCAGATGAAACGCAGCGGATTGCCGCGACCCTCCAGCATTGTGAGGCGCTGAGCCAAAGGAGAACCCAGACAGAAACGCCCGCCCGCTCCAGAAAACCACAATAGACCATATGACGATATAAAGATTGTATAATTATCCCGTTGATTTCCATGTATTTTTTGTGTTCACCGCTCTATCTTTATGTTTTTTGTTGTGTGCCTGATTTGTGCTCTCTATATACATATATTTTTTGCCGCACTATTTGTTTATTTAGACATAAGCATTTATGTTAAATATTAAAAACAAATATGAATTTTGCATTTAGTTGAAACAAAGTTGATTTATGTAAACACAACACCCTCAACAAAAACAAAACACACACTTTGCCTTAAACGATAAACAAAAACCAACTCCATGTTAATCGCATATTACTGAATAATAAACGATAACTATTGGTGTATATTTTTGTATAACATGCAATGAATAAAAAAGAAACAAAATTATATAAACGTTACATTGTTGTAGTTGAGTGCTGCATATAAGCAAATCGAATAATTAATACTATACATATACACATTAATTATAACCATTAAGCTCTGCTCAGTGGCCAGACCACAAGAAACCAAACTACTTATAATTGATTGATAATATATAACTGATAGGCCTATTAACTATAAAAAGAACATGTTACAAATCGAAATACCATACCTATATACATACATACTTGGATCGTATTGGCAACTACAGAGCAGTACTATTACATACTATATAAACATTAACAATAACATTAAGACGAACAGTGACTGCAATAACTACCAACAGTTTGCTATCGAGTCACTTGCAAAATACTACTAAACAGCAATAATTGCCAGTCTCGTAAACTATGTCAAAATTGTTATATTGATTTTGCTATATAGTTATATAGAACCCTTTAATCAGAGCGCATCTTTTAACTGGTGCATGCTCCATACATTACTGTGCTATAAATATTACCTATCCCACATTTGTAATTAGTTTTTAGTTGCCAAAAATATGATTTTTAGATTAGTCACCAAAACGAATTTTCAAAAATAAATTGATTGCGTACTATGCATAAATCAGTTAAATAAACTTATTTGTAAGCATTGCTACATACCCTAGTTTGACAAGAGAACCCTTTTGGGTATACACTTGTGGCCCCGCAAGGACAATTTAATCATCGTGCATATCCTACTCTAAGTTAGTTTCATTGCATTAACCCTAAATGTAATTAATATTGTTTAATCATCTTAACGCATACTTAATTAGTATTTAACTAAATGCTTTGCCGGAATCATACGTCTCATAGCTACCTACGCCTGTATTAATATATCGCATCTAACATATTAATCCCACAGGTAGATAAACCAAACAGCTTTAAACCAAGTATACATTAATTTGCACGCCTCAGCAGTTCTTGAAGACTGTAAACGAATTTAGTTGACTACTTAAGATTAACTATGAATTTATGTTGCTAGCTAAAAGGCTTCCTTGAGTATTTGGTGTATTCTTAGCCAAGCCTAACGATTTTTAAATATCCGTACAGTCTACCATAAGTAAGCTGTTTCCATATTCATTTCCAAGCGTTTAAAAGTTATTTACATTATTTGTATAAGAACCAAAGGCATAACTCAAACTCTAACCGTTCCAGAAAACTCTCAGACTTGAGTATTTATAAATTGAGCTATAATATTTTCTAAACAACAAATATATTCTTTTTGAATGAATTTTGAACAAATAAATATGATAAATTATGCAATTTGCAAACAATAACACTACATGATTTCTTTTTTGAACCTATTGAAACCGCAGTCCTCTTCATCGGCTTGAACTCCACGTCTATTATGTGCTTAAGGTGTTTTGTGTGTTTAAGCTTTTTATGCAAATAAAGATTTTGGTATAAGAGCTCTCAAATGCGGCTTACTGCGATATATCAGTCAGAACAGAGTTGGCCCAAGCAGCAGGTGTTTTCCATTAAAAACTAGTCAAGTTTTGGTGCTGCGGCCTTGAGTGTTACCCCATACATTCAAGGATCATATCATTTAAGTTCATCACTTCTGCGATTCTCAATAATTTGTGGTATTTAGTCCAATACAGATGCGTATTTTGGATGTCTACTGTTCATAGCCCCCAGTGATTCTCAACTTTTCATGTAAGTGCTATGAAATTGCCTATATAGTATATATAGTAGAGCCCTTCTCTGCTATTCTCAAGCATCAAGGCGATGCTTATATAGAGAATACAGATTACTCCATCGAATTGCCTATATTGCAGTTTCGAATATAGAGAATACATTTTTGGAGACTAAACGTAATCCTGTGCTTTATTCCGAAGGTACAAAATTTCTGTAGCTCTGGATTTATATTAAAAACAATAACTTAATGGTAATCTTCTACACCAGTTTATTTTTGAGATACATTTATGTTAATTAATTATATTAATTAGATTTATGTACAAAAAATTTGCGTAAAAAGATAACGGAAAGTATAAAAAGTAAAGTATCAAAAGTAGTGCAAATGGAAAGACAATGAGACAATCATTGACATCAATTTATAATTTGTTGCATGTTAAATAAACATATAAGTTAATTTGTATATGCTGAATATGAGATAAATTTGTAGATTTTTATTTCAGTCAACGAGAATTTAGATTTGTAATATTCTTTAGCACAAAATGCGACGATAACGGAATGTTGCGTTTAGTGTTGCTGTTGTTGTTGTTGTGGAGCTTGCTGCTGCTGCTGTTGCTGCGGAGCTGCTTGAGCCACAGGTTGTTGTTGCTTCTGCTGCGGGGCGGCCTGAGTCACGGGCTGTTGTTGTTGTTGCTGCTGCTGCCGAATGGGAAGCTGCTGGTTTTGCACAGGTGGGGGAGACTGATTGTTGGCTTGTTGTTGCTGCTGCACAGGCTGTTGTTGCTGTTGCACAGGGAGCTGTTGTTGCTGTTGCACAGGGCGCTGTTGTTGCTGTACAGTCTGTTGTTGTTGCTGAACAGGCTGTTGTTGTTGCTGTACAGGCACTTGTTGCTGAACAGGCTGTTGTTGTTGCTGTACAGGCACTTGCTGCTGTGCAGGCTGTTGGTTAGGCTGCTGATAGACAGGCTGCTGCGGTTGCTGATAGACGGGCTGTTGTTGTGCTGGTATCTGTCCGGCATGCTGATACACCTGATTGGGATTCAATTGAACGGGCTGTGGCTGTCCATACTGCTGCTGTTGGTACTGTTGGGCGTATTGCTGCTGCTGTTGGGCATATTGCTGCTGCTGATGGGCATACTGTTGTTGCTGCTGCAAGTGCAATTGATCCGGTTGCTGGTAGTGCAGTTGAGCGCCGGGTGGCGGCGCATGATAGGCCACACCACCTGGCGGGGGTGCTGCGTAGTAGCCTTGCGGCATATTGGGATGTGGCGGCAGTTGGCCCTGGGCAATCATGCGTTGCACTTCCTCTTGGCGACGTCGCTCAAATTCCAGATACTCATCGTGTGTGTACTGCTGCTGTTGATCGATCGTTTCCCACTCAGGATCCTTTTGGAACTCTTCCTTAGCGGTCTGCTGCATGAACTCTTCTATGCTGATCAGGCCGTCGTGATTGGTGTCCGTTTCCTGGCAGTTGAGGAAACTTAAAAGTTTAATATTTTAATATCAACGTATTAACAACAACCCTACCTGGAAGTAATGCTCACGCATGCGTTCCATTTCCTCGGCACGCTCACGCATATCATCCTCGGGGAGATTGCTTTGGTAAACCTTGTCCAGCTCCTTTACGAATAGCGCCTTCACTTCAGCCTCATCCCAGTAGCCGTTGCTGTCGACGTCATGAATGGAGAAGAATGTTTTCGGATTGAAATCGTCCTTGTCCATGTGATCCTGTTTCTCCCAGACTTCCTCCAGTTGTGCCTTATTGCCCGGATGATGTACCTTTTCATGCTGCTTGTGCTTCTGCTCCTTTTCCTTGATCTCTGCATCAAATTTCTTGCGCGACTCCTCATCCATTTCCTTCTTCTGGGCCTCACGCTCGAATTCCTTTTGCATTTCGTACTCCTTAAACTCACCGCGTCGCTTGCGATCCGCCTCGGCCAGATCGTCAGACGTCTGCCGTATCAGCTTGCGCAAATCCTCGATTTCGAAAGTGTGCTCATTGCCATGATCCAAATGCTGTGGTACTTTCAAATGCTGGCGATCAATGTCATTGCTCAACTCGAAGGCCTTATTGGCCAACTCGCGCAAACGCTCCAATTCACGTCGCTTTATCTCGTCCAGCTTCGTGCGCACATGATGATTCACATAGTCGAGCTCTTGTGCGATTTTGCCACTCTAGATTGTTCAGAATTATCTTTTTAATCTGTTTTTTTTTTTTGTTTTCAGGCGTTGGGGGAATTACCCAACCAGCTGTCAATCAATTTAGAACTTACACGTATGTCAGCTTCAGGTGCTTTGTCAAGCTTCTTGCGGAACTCGGGATCGGCTTCGAGGGCCTCTACTACCTCGCGTAGATAGCGCTCATATTCCAGCGCCGTCTCCATGTCCGCAGTGGCAGGTGTGCTGCTTGGTTCCTTGCCCTTTTCCTCTTTTTTGTTTTGCGTCACGGGCAGAGATGCAACTAAAGACACAGCCAAGGCAAGCGCCAGCACGACATTCGCCATACACCTCATGGTGGCACGTGTTGACTGTTTTTTTGACTTCTGATTGATTTATAATGGCAACAGAAAAACAATTGTGTAAATAACTACTGTAAATATTAAATATATTCTGACGTGTCCGCCTTTGCTGTGAATTCGATTTGTTTTGTCACTGAGTGCTGCCACGCTTTTCAAATAGCTTAAATTGCTTTGTTATGGTAACTCTAAAACAGATGGTAGGCAGCGCTGCCAACTCGGCATTTTCCGGACAGTTGGCAGCTATTGACAGGTATTGATATATCGATTTGCGTTGCGACCTACGCGCCAAAATGTCAAACACTTGATTTCTAAAATGTATGCTACTATTGAGTCTACTCATTCAATACTTTGGAACGACAAGTGCTTTTATCGTCTTTAATGTTTCTAATGTATGAATTCCGATTGGAAAAGGAGTAATATAAATAAAGCGAAATTTTTTACAGCGCCACAAGCCAAATGTCAATTGAACAACAGATGAGAACCAGTTCAGTTCGCCGTTCACAACACTACTGTCAGCTGATTAAAATTAAGAGCTAAGTTTAAATTTTAAAAAAATAATGGCCAATTACACAACTACAGCCGACAGTAAATCCACTAAGAAAAAGATATTAAGCAACGTGGAATACGCCAGGATATGTCAATTCATCAATGGCCATCATGGCCGCCTGGCAATTGACTGCGAACTGGAAATGGTGCATCGCTTTTTCACCGATGTGGAACCGCTGGCCTTGATTTGTATACTGCAGTCCGAGCTGTTTAACAAGTCGCGCGGGCAGCATTGGCGTCACGAGCAGCGCGCCCAGCAGCTGTTGCAAACGTATGTAGGAATCTCAGTATTTATAACCCTGCTAAACTGTTTCTCACTCTGTTTAGCTACGAGAATCAATGCCATTTGTATCATGATAATGCTCTGCTGATACGTATGTCCTGTGTGGAGGGCTTAAGTCCCATTGCGCTGAGTCGCTTGGTGCTGCAGGAGAAATACGAGCTTAAGCAGAGACCCCAGATTTCTCGCCTGCTGAAGCATCCGCATTTGATCGAAGATCCAAGCCTGGCCGCCAGCGTACAGCAGTGTTTGTACAGTGATAATCAGGAGGGACCCATCACGGATCTGCGACGACGCATAATCGGCGAAGAGTATGAGCTGAAGCTCAAGCAGCTGGCCAAAGAAGCGGGCATACATTTCTACGATGAGCAGGATTTGCGGCGCATGGGCTACGATAAGACGCCCGATATCAAAATGATATTGCCTTTTCTCTACAAGGGCTCAGTTGTCAACTGGATAGAGAGCAAGGCCAATTTCGGGGATCCCAAGAGCCACAAATGGAACATACAACAGCAGTTGCATAGCTACTGCAATCGGTAAGCCTCCGAAAGTCAACCTCGCAATTACATTTCAATAGTTATTCCTGTTTAGCTTTGGGCCTGGCATAATCATCTATTGGTTTGGTTACCACGAGGATACGCCACAGCTACCGGATAATAATATTGGCATAACGGTGCTCGTAGATTTTCCCGCTCGTGAAGATATGGTTTTCATGGAGCTAACAGAACCAACGACGCCTGCAGTCAGCACAAGCATTACTAACGCATAGCATTTAGAGTTAAGCTTTTACGACTTGACACGCATTTATTTAACAATTTTTCAATTTTTTATTGTATTTATAAATTCTCATTTACATAGATTTTTCTCTGTTTATAGTACAAAAACGTATTTTCCCATTTTTTTTTTAGTTTTCTGGCATAAAATGTATAAAACTATAAAATATTTGAATTGCTTATAATCGCAAAATTAGCATAATAATAATTATTGTGGCGGCAGAGAAAGTAATGTACCAGATTAGAATATTAATATTATATAATTGTATTGCTTTTATATAAATTGATAAACAATCTCTATTGACAGTTGATACAATGCAAAAAATTTATTTACTCTTAAAATCAAATCAAAATATTTGCAATTTACAAAAAATTCAGCTGGCGTATGAACTTGCATTTTATTTCAAAACATTGATTGTTTAAACTTTTATTGTTGCAATGTTTGCTTTCGTACTGGTAGGCAACTCGTCATTAACTTGATGATATATCCACGGTTTTTAAGTTTAATATTAGCCCCTTCTTTTTAGCATCTTACAAGTCTTTAAGCTCCTCGGGCATATCATTCTTCGGATGCTTGTTCTCAAAATGCTGCTTATAAGTCTTAGGGTCCGGCATTTGTGACTGTAAAAAAGAGTTGCAATTAGTTGATTATATTTTCAGATTTATACCATTGTAGAGGGTATTATAATTTGAACAGGATTTTCGTGTTTCTCTGAAAATTAGGGTCAGATGCTTTTTTTTTAAATTGTTATCAAATTATGCTATGTTTATTTTTTACATGAAGCCGGCGGAAGGGTGGGGAAAAGCCACTACTTAATTGAAGTGAAACTTAAAAAAAAGAAATTATTTCTATTGTTAAAACATAGTCCAACCACACAATTATCGCATTCCATTTGCGCAAATTCCGTGCATTGCGGAAATGTGCACCAAAAATGGAAATGTGAGCAAAAATTCAGAAATCCCAAATTTGTCGGCAAAGTGATCAGATGTTAAAGGCACAAGTGGCTGCAGTGTCAGCAGATTGATTGATCGAAATAATTGACTTTAAACGGTATGTTGCAGATATGCCTCAAAAACTAACGAAGCGTTAACTTATTTTGGCGCGCCAGTTGTGAATGGGATTTTTGATTATTGGAGTAGATACATTGTAGTAATAGATTTCCTTTCTGGCTTGTTTGCTTACCTTGCACAGGGCACACACATGGACCAGCGCCTTTTGGGCCGCCTTCTTTTGATCGTTGGCACTGTGACCCTGCTGCTTCTTCATTTTAGCCTGCTTGTCGGCAGCCTTTGCCTGCGATTGTATTTTCTGATGACCGCGTGCCATTTTATCACTGTGTGTGTGGCTGAGTTTGACTGAAAATAGAATAAGACTTCAGTTCAGTTATCAATTAAACGTTGTCAGCAACCAAAACTAATCTTTGATTTTCACTAATTTGCCTTTGCGCCATTGTTGTTGTTGTTTACAATGCTATTTAATACAACTACAAACACAGCGATAGCGTTGAGCATATGACAGCTGCATCAGCTTTTGGCGACGTTTGCACTTTCTCTTTTGCAAAGGTTACAGGTTAAAGGAATTCAGCTATGTATAATCATTGATCGTTAATGGGGAAGACACAGTTATTGCCGCGCAAGCACTTTTGTTGCCACCTCGGCCCCCATACCCACCCACTGTCGGTTTTCGTTTTTAGCACGTTTTCGCGCATTTAGCGACCGACCGACCACGTTCTGTCAGCCTTACCTAATTTATGTTTGTAGTGCGTTTGTTCTACGCCAAATGCAAGTTTTTGGCAACCTTAATAGATTTGTATACTGTTACTTTACGAAATGTGTTTACTGATACCCGGAATTGTTGACGCTTGTTTAGATTTTGTTTCCGTGGCTTAGTTTGCTTTTATTTCTTAATTGTATTACGAATTTTGCCTTTGTTGTATGTGTTATTATTATGCAGTGTGGCCGAAACTTGAAAGCAAGATATTAACCTGCGCATTTCTTCGTTTATAGATACTGTACTATCGATATACCATGACTATTATCGACTTGCTACCACATCTCATCGAACAACTACGCTCGGATGCATCGATGAATTTGTACCAAAGCGCGCGGCAATATGTATAATCCAAAACCAAACCTTATGAGTGTTTTATTAAAACTCAATCTTATTATGCACCTAAAATTCGTGTTCAAAGCTTTAAACGCAAAATAAATGGACAAATAAAAATAATAGTAAAATTAATGGCCGAGGGGAAATGGGAGAAAAACTGCAAATTTTTATCACAATTGATTAGGATGTGAGTAAAATGGGTTAAAATGAGTTACAATGGCGAATTGAAAATAATTGAATTTGGTTTTTATAAGGACTCCGGTCCAGTTGGTGTATACATTTAATTGTACAATGTACAACTTTTGCCTGCAAGGCTTCATGCTTTAAGCAAATGCTCATTCTATATTGCCATCTCTTATAACATTGTGAAAACTTAATAAATTGCCATACGGATTGTTTCCTTTATCAAAAATTTTTCTTTTGACTTATTTATATTTTTTATTTTCAAGTTCTTGATTTTTGGCTTAACCCGCTTTCGATCATGGAGGTACTCTAACCATGCCCAAGTGAAAAGTTTGTACATAAGTATACTGGAATGGTCATGTATATATGTATATATACATTATTATATTTGTATAAATGTATAAAAATATGGTTTATTGCTTAAAACTTAACAAAGTCAATTAAAACTAAACTAACATGCTTGCATTATTGTCACAAAACTCATAAATATTATCAACGAATTGCATTTCATGTGCATTTTTAGCAACTTGAGGTGTCTCTTCTGGCTCTGGCTTTTGTTTAGTAACTTTTGTAGTTTTTATGTCCGTGTCCTGCTCCAGGGTCATGCGCTTGAGATTGTTTATCAGCGATATATCCTGTTTGATGTCGTTTTTTAGCTCCAGCAGTTCTTTCTCCGTCTTAATGATATCATCAGCATAAGACTCAATATTACGCTGCAGCTGACCCACCGACAGCTCCATTTCATGGCACATATACCGCTCGTTCTGCAGCTTATACAGCCTGCACTTCTCCGTTAGCTCTCGCGTGAGATTATATTCTCTCTCGTACCTCACATTCATCTCTGCGTGCAGGGCTGCCAACTTGTTGCGTACACTTTGCCGCAGCGGAGCATCCTTGCGGCGTCGTTTAATGCAGTTGTTATAGGCGTAATTGTTGGCATTGTTATTAACAATTGTCTGAAACGTGGACTCTTGACGGGTGCGCCGACGTCGCCGCTGCGTCGCTCGCGTTTCGGCCAATTTGTATAACTTGGCTTTGACATTGCGATTGGTCTGTGGTCCTTCATAATGCTGATCGGGGAGTATGACCAGCAGCAGCTCATCGGACATTTGTTGGGTCTTTTTGGGTAGCAAGCATTTCTCCTTGGCTTTGTTGGTCACTTTGGCTGGTGTTTTGGCAGTAATTTTGTTGCTCTTATGCTTTTTGCGACTAAGATGCAAAAGCTTTCCGAGCCACTTGCGCATGGAAAAACTTTTGGAGGCGGTAGGAGCAAGTTCAATAAATTGCAGGGGCAGCGGTTCTTTGAGCTCTCGACGTTGTTTGAGCGAGAGGCGCAGCTGCAAGAAGAAATTTAATAAAATTATTACTTGAAAATTTTATTTATTTGCACACTAATTGGCTTATTAACTAAAGCAAATTATTTTAATTTGACACACTATAAACATTAGTTTTGCTATAGCATAAGCAAAATCCCATCAGGCTCATTCAGCAGAACTAATCGCTGACTGATTTCCGCTGCTTTGATAACCGCTGACTAATTTGTCTTTTCTGAAAGATTAATAAGTAAGCACATTTTTTAAGGAAGCTTAACTAGCATTATTGTAAAATATCTACAGCTGATTCAAGTCCGCAATCAAAAAGTTTTAAGTGAAATATTAGATTTATTATATACAAAAAGCAGCGTAAATCACAATCAGCGATTAGTTCTGAGTAAATTGATCAAAATCCTTGTCTTTCTTTACACGCTTGTGTACTATGTTATCACATCTATGGCAATTATAATGCTATTAACCCAAAAAAGTTGACAGAAATTAATGATCACTGGGAATAGAGATAAAAATAGTGCACGAACAAACGAACTAACCCCATACCAAAAAACATTAACTTTAATATAAAAATCAATAGGCAAATTGATTTCGTTTCGTGCGTCATAAAAATAGTAAAATAATAGCATAGGCGACGCATAATCAAGTCAAATACGACTACAAGGATATATACTTGTATGCAGTATGTACAAAGGTATTTACTCATATGTATGTATGTATGTTTGTCCGTATGCACGCAGAGGCGTGACCTGATGTCGGTGGGGGTCGCTTTTGAACATGAATTTCATTTCTTGTCTTGCGTGCGGCGCCAGACGGACGAGCAGGCACACAATACAACAAAACAAAAAACAAAACAAAAAATAGAAAAAAACCGCTTATTATGCAATCAGTGTCGACTTTTTGTTGTTGCCTTGGGCCCAGTTTTTGCACGGCAGGTGGGCAGCATTTTAGGCCAAGGGAGGGGCATGAAGCAGTTGGGGTTTTCCTCGCATATTACCTCATTGTGCACACGACTCCAAGCGCGCCAAACAGGTAAAATGGCCATGTTGCCGTCGTAGCTGCGCTCGATACCACGCCAGCGTTCCGTTATAACGTAATCGCTGTAGTCACGCGATGCTGCTGCTGCTGCTGCTGCTGCGCCATGGCCGCCATCTTGTTTTTATTTTTCGGAACAGCGCAAACGTAACGAAAACGTAAAGAAACAATAATTGTAAAAACATAAATAAATAAAAGTTAAGGTCGATAAATATGCTTAAGTACATAAAAGTGCTAAGTGCGATGATCTATGGGTTTTTATATATTGATCCAAACAGATTTGAACTTACCTAGCTTATTATTGTTATTGCTGTTAATGTTATTGCCGTTGTTGTTGGTATTACCATTGCTCAGCTCGTCATCAATCAGCGCCTTGATTATGTCATTGCATGTGGTCTTATTTGTTACGCCCGATACATAACGCGGCTCATCATCGTCCAGCCAAATGGGTATTTCCTTATGGCCCTGTTCCTGTTTGGGTCGGAAGTGGAGGAGGGCAAATGCATTGGTTTGTTAGTCTTAATTGGTATTGCTGCCAAGTTTAAGTAATTGTACATTGTAATTGCCTTAATGTTAGCTATTGGTAACAGAATACTCATGCATTGTATATAAAAACTTTACCAAATAGAGTTTTAAAACAAGCACCAAGACTTACTTAAGGTTTGAGGTTAGGAACAGTTAGGACAGTGCTGCCAAGCTTCACGATTGTGAAAGGGAAACAAACTAATTGGATCACTAGCTTAGCTTATATATTCTTGAGTTTTTTTTTTTATTTAAATATTATTATGATATTGCTTCAAAAGTAGACGTATGGGCTGCTCTTTAGAGTTGCCTGAGTGCTTAACTTTTTCACTGTTGCCGAACTTCACTGCTTCTCAAGCAGTGAGTAATAAGTAACTGCAAAGATTGTCAATTATTTCTTAAAATTTCTAAGCATTGAAGCACAACGTTACTTTAAATCTTATAAACCTCTCCTACACTGTTCTTAACATTGCCAAACTTCACAATATTATACTTATGCATGTGTGGATGCGCTGTTGCCAGTTTGCAATTAGACCAGTTTACTAGCCAACTACTTTGATTTACTGCCCATAATTACACTATTAGCCAGACTTGAAACTATCGATGCGACTCAACTGTACACGGGCCACCTTGCAGCCCCTCACCCCTCACCCAACAGTCTCAACAGTCCTTATATGGATGACTAACCAACCGAGTGAAGCAAAACATGCCTCGTTCTTAAGCATAACAAAATATTTTGCTTTGGCTACCCACCCAATTAGATGATTTGTTTGATTTCACTGGAAATCCACAGCCCAACCTCCCCATTCCCCCCACGTCAAAAGGCTGTCAGTGAGGTGCAGAGCAGAGGGGTTGCTGCAGGCGGAGGTGTGAGGCACTTACCACAGTGCTATTAACGCCATACAAGGATATGGAACGATGGCGGTGGCGTCGACTGGGGGCCGTGTGTTGGCCATTTCCGTTTGCCTTGCCGCCGTGTTGATTTTGGCCCTGTTTGGTTGTGGCTGTTGTTGTTGTCGTTGTTGTTGTTGTTGCAGTTTGTGCTGCCACTTTTGCATCTAGGAAACGTTCAGCACTTTGCTTATTGCCGTTGTTGTTATTATTGTTATTGTCTTGATTTTGGCGCTGGCGTTGCTGTTGATAATGTTGATGTTTGGTTGGCAGTATGGGGCTTTCAGGTAAATTCAATAGCGATGGACAGGTGTCAAGATTATCATCGATGAATGTTGAGTTCTGTTGCTGTTGTTGTTGTTGTTGTTGTTGTGGCGCCATTCTGACGAAATCGACGCGCTAATTGGCACTGCAATGAAAGGTAATACATATTTGTAACTGTGGCCATTTATATATAGGTATGTACAAATTTGTATACTATATATACATATATACGCTATGAAGTTTCGATTTTTTCAAAACACGCAAAAAGGCTGTTAGACATTTTGTAGTTGTTGTTGTTGTTCTCGGTGGTTGGTCGCCTACGCCTAACGATCAATTTAGATTTGTTGCCGACGATTAAATAAATTATGCATGAAGTTTCACAGCGCATAGCACCGCCATGTCCTGCAAACATATGTGTACCGCGTGGTGGTGCAATAGACACCACCCTGCACAGCCCACCCCACCCCAACCATTCCCAAAAACCACCTGCCCGGCCAATTGCCGCACGCTGATTCCTAGAAAATTACCCACAAACTTTGTTTCTATCATTATATAGCCAAGTGCCGGGCCTTTTCGGGCCTCTCGCCCCTAATTTGTTGGTGTTGCGGGGTTAGAGTCTTCTTGCCTTGCATTTTATATGCAAATTTTCTGTAGCCGAGGAAAATGTGCAATTGCGAAAAACGGCCTGGTTTGACTTATGAATTAATGCAAATTTATGCCGCCGGAAAATGCAGCGTGCCAAATAACTCAAATTATATACTGGCGCATTAAAAAAGCTGTGAAAACTTTGCGGTAGTGTTAGAGGGTCCTGAAAGGATAAGTGAGGCATCTAAATAAGTCTTGAAAGGGCTGCGAGTTGAGTCGATCGGAGTTTGTTAGGTTATTGTCTTATAAGTTTTATTTTGTTATATTTTTAAAAAGAAAATTAATCAGACCAGTTCGCATTTCCGAGAACTTTTTATTTAAACAACTTTTGAACTTCTGTTTGAATAGTTTTAATTCCATTGGCTCAAAGTCAAAATTTTTCAAATCGAATATTCCATCGGTTTGCGGAATTCAGAACAGCTAACTTTTTAGTATTTTTTTCAAAGCCTAAAATATTATAGATCTTATATACATTTTATATTATAATCCAAAATCTAGAGTCTTGAGTGTTACTTTTTGATTTCTTTATATACAATTCTTCCTTTACCGCCATTTTATAATTCTAATTTGTTGGCGTTATTTCAGTTTATTTCAATCATGTTTTCTGTGAATGGCAATTTGTTTTCTAATAGATGAAGTATCTTGAATACTTTTGAAAGAACGCCCTTCCCACCTGAATATTATCAGACGACTGCATAACAATCTACGCCCCTCGACCCCTCTTCAAGACTATTAGACAAATGAGTTAAAGGATTTCATATGCACTGGACACGCCCACGGGCTGACCTCAAAGACCAAATCGTAGTCGTGCCACCGGCCTGCTCCTTCCGTCCCTACGTCCTTCCCTTCTCCCCTTCACCCCCACACCCCTGCCCACCTACTGCCCGCCCGCACATGTCAATGCAGTCTCTGATTACTCGAACTGAGCTGAACATGCAAACAGTCATTGAAAAATGTAATTTCCAATCAAGATAAGTTCGTATGTAAATTTCATTCGATGGGGGCTGGTCCTTTGGGCAACCGCACAGGACAATTATCTGAACGCCTGGCGCCGACATTTTAAGTGCAACTAATTGCTGTACGTAGTAAGGTGGGCGGGTTGGCAGAGCCATCATGTGATTAATTAATGCACAGGACGACCACAGAACTGCCGACCACTTCAGGCTTAAGGACGTCGGCTTATTCAAGCCCAGTTTGAAAGTTCAATGTCTCGGCATTAAGTTTATTATTATACTGTTTGAATAATTAACTATGACGCAAACGAGTTATTGTTGAGTGCACTCTGAGCTAATTTTATTTATAGTTATAAAAAAGTTGGCTCTTTAAGGAATCGTAATAGATTTTTTACATTTATTTTCCATTGCGTGCGTTATGGCTATTAATTCCTTTTGGTATTGCGCACTCGGCTGCAAAATTGAAACCAGGACCTTGTATTGGGGCTAGAGAGAGTGTGTGGGTAATAGAAAAGTAGTTTTCTGAGTATTATTGTGATTTCAGCGATTTGATAGGGAGCTGTTACGATTGTAGTATGTGGATTTGGTAAAAATAGGGCAGGTATAAGTATTATTTTTAGCGAGTTCCTTAAACTTCAAAAATCAATAATAACTTCTATTAATTCAAAAGTAGATCACTTAAGAATTTAAGCTTTAACAAAATATAGCGTAATAATGTGTATTTTAAATCTAAATAAATATATATTTATACCTTCCATATTTACACCTTAAAAAAAGCAGAAGTTAATAGAAGTTCCAGCAAGTTTATGAGCCCCAAATTGTGGAATATTCCAGCAGGATTTTGAGTCCCAAATTGTGGAATATATGGTAGATAAACTATATATAATTCTTAAATCATATTTTCTTTACACGATGATATTACAAACTCTTTTTGCTTGTCATATCTTAAGATCATTTTGAATTTGTTCTTTTTCTGGTTGTTTCTTTTTCCACACATTACATTTTGGCACCCGCAGAACCACAGAATATTATGAAATCAACTGTGAATTCTCCCAGTGCCAAGATGCAATGGCAGCAACGTTGATTTTCCTGTTCAAACACACACACACAAGCAAACAAAATTTTCCGGTAGTTTGATCATGCTTAGACTTACCTTTCAGTTAGTTTGACTGGCTGCTTTTCACGTGGCTGAGAACCTTGGCTTAAGCTTGATGTTGTATGGTTTAAGTAATCGTTGTAGTTTTTATCTGTTAGTTTTTCTTTGGCAATATGCTTGCTTTGGGAAATGTTTTACACTTGCTCACTAAACTGTTGGCCAGCTGCCAGGCTAGAGCCGCAGGACATGTTAATCCTTTGAGCTTTGACACTTGACTGAAGTTCGAATTTGAATTTGCAACTACGTAACGTGGCTGGAGACGTCAGCGTCAGCGGCTAGCAGCAGAATGTCGACGTCAGGCAGCGCAGCCGGAAACTGCTAATATTTTTTTCTAGATCTAGACAGGTGCTAGGTGCTAAGCTGCTGTCCTTGTTTGGCCACAGGACACGCAGCTACTGCAAATGTTCAGTTCGTGTATAAATTCAAATAATGCCTAGGCTAGCAAACAATTCACACAGACACGCACACACAGGCACTCAGTGGTATGGAGAGAGTTGCAGAGCGAGAGTCCTTTAGTCCTTTAGTCCTTTAGCTGGTTGCCAGTGACAACTTGCAGGTCGCGTTCAATGCACAACAAACAGAACTGACGAACGGCGTATCCTTGACGACGGCATGTGACTAACTAAAATTTTATTTGCTACCACACAAAACTTTAAAGCAAAACCGGGCAGCTACCAACGCACACACACCTGCCACCAACACACACACACACACACACACACACACACACACACACACACAGACATACACTGGCTTGGCAAGACAGAGAGAGAGAGAGAGTCTAGGGGTAGTTAGGCGCTGTTTGCTGCCGTCATCAGTGACTGCTGTTGTTGGTAGTAGCTGCTACAAAGCCGCTAACAACTGCCCCGTTGTCGTCTTTTGGCCAACCAGCAGCAACCACCAACCAAGCCAACTCGCGTACTACCAATTTCCCACTAGCCTTATAGACAGGCGATCCACATGCAACCACTCCCTCATCCACATTGCAGTTTTTTTCTTCCTTTAGTTTTTTGTATTTTTATTTTTCATAGCGTGTTCGTGCCCCCCCCTCTCCCCTGTTGGCGTTGTTGTTGGTATTTCTACCAATACCAATGCCAGGGCGCACTTTGTGTTATTTGGTAAAACGAGATTGTTGATAACGTACCACAGCAACAACAACAGCAACAACAACAACAAAAACAACGACATCAGCAACTAACTATAAAAAAAACAAGTAATACTCGCGGTACATAAAATTCTTTCTGCTGGCAGGACCTCCTGCTCCTGCGCCTGCTATTGTATATTTTATTGTTAATGGGCAGCATTCACCTTTCGATTCGATTTTTTTGCTTATTGTTGCTTATTCATGACACGAAATTGTTGTACTTTTGTTGCTAACGGGTTTTTTGGCTGGCTTAAAAACACTTGCACAGTTGGCTTCAAATGAGCCTAACGGGACTGCTCAAGGAGTGGGTGCAGGGACACCACTGTGGATCTCATTGTCAGAGTCCTTGCGTAAGAGTGTACCACCAGAGAATTAACTTCAAGATACTTTGTTTGTGCGACTCATCTATAATATACCTCTCAATCTCTTGGTTGAATAGTTATGGGTGTATATCCTGAAAAATTAAACATTTAAGCACTGGTTACTTTAAAGGGTGTGAGTGATTGATGTAGTAAGGTCAAATAGATGAGATCATAAATTCATATCAGTTCGATTGCAGCTAAAGTAAGAACGAACGCTAAATTGTCCTTTTTTTTGTGTGGTGTTTGTGATCTTACCCAACCATGTAGTGGGTTTAATAATCCAGGATCTACATATTTACAGAGTTGATAGATGTTAACTAAAGACTAACTTAACATAAGTATGGGAGAGTAACAGTAAAAACAAAATTTAATTTAATATATATATTTTATGTACATTATTAGAGGATTCTCCTACTGGGGAGGTCCCTTGGGTAAATGCGCTTCAGTCTTCTGTTGCGGGGTCTTCTGTTGAGTCTGTTGGCTAAGGGGTTAGGATGGTTCACTAGCCTATCAGTATAGCGACTAGAGTGCCCATTTATTTGGTCACCGATTGGCGTCGGGTGTAGATCTCGCTCGATGACTTTAATTTTCACGTACCAAGGTATACCTGATATATCTGGCGGCATGAGATTGAAGTATGCGCACACGGTTCATTTGGGACTTAGAGGCAGTACCCAAAAGCTGAATACCATACGTCCAAGTTTTAAAAACAACTTGTTTGCTTAGAAATGCCCAATTTTGTAAATTGTTCCTAACTTGTAAGTTGGTCTGAAAATTTGATTTGATTATATATAAATTTATTGAATAATAAGGTATAAGAGTACACCGAATTTCGTTTTTTATATTTTCATCCATTTGAACATACATACATTTGAATCCAAAAGGCAAATTAGCAATAATTATCAGCAACTCACAGCACTATTGGCTTAATGATATATCATCAATTTAACAACCATTGCAATGCATATAATCATCGATTTAATCTGGCAGACCTGAACTCTGTACAAGCTCATACCATTAAAATCATATAATCGTATACTCGTATAGGTGTATGTAGTAAATTTCTTCTATTTGCATTATACTGTTTACTTTCTCTCGGGCTTTCAATATAAGGTTCAATATTATTGCCTTATAGTTGGGTAATTATACAGTAATGTTCCTGCTCACACAACTTAAGTTATAGAGGTACTTTTGCCATAATTAGTGGACCAGTTATTAATCACTTAGAGTGGTAAAAACTTAAGAAAGTTGACATTTGTCTTTCATTATGTAACTTAGCTGTAATTGCATTTGAATTGATTCAGGATTGTGCTATGCTAGTCTACTTCCTTCCTTCAAAGAAATAACAATTTAAAACACTCAGGATGACAATTTTTGGGGAGAAAATGCGCGTGATATTTTGACACTCTCCGAACTGCGATTATGTAAATGATTGATTCGGAGCGGGTTACAGGGCAGCCTGTACTAATTTGCACCAGCTACGGGTGGATAGGGTTAGCTGAGGGTGGGTACAACAATAGACCCGTACTACCTGCCGCTCGATGCGGTTCAGCGATTTCACGATATGGCACCGGCTCGTAATAAACAAACATTATGTTCGGTAATAATGGCAACGGGAATCGCTCGGTCACATTGGGCTCCTTATATACATAGTTATACGTGCTGTGAGTTAGTTAGTAAGTGTGGGAAACTGCATGGACAGGCAATTGCCTTGGGCTGGTGTTTTACGGAAAGTTTTACGGGTGGCAAATGCGTGGTTATTCATTTTTATTCCAATTTTGGACAGAGTGGCAATTAATGCGCACACATGAACAACTAATTGCCACGCCCATTATGGTACTGGTACTAAGCACTTTAGTATGTAGTTGCTTTATTTCAAGCTGTATTTCAACTCAGAGTACATATAAACGATTACGATTGAAGTGAATTTCGACTTGTAAGGTTTTTAAGAGCTACAGTGGGGTAGTAGCTCTACTCCCATAACTTTGTCATAACTTAATCAATTTCCATAAGGAATGTGTTCTTGGTCATGTTTTGTACCCTAAATTGTCTTGGCATCTATATTTCATTCATTATAAAAAAATTATAATTTTACAAAAATTGACATGGTACTTAAATCCCTACACATTTTCATAAATTTAAATCTCAAAATTGCACATTTTCAATCGATTGTGGACACAAAGTTAGTATAAAACGCTATTTTAAAACTTGTTGTGGAGAAGTTCATTTTGCGATCAAAATTTGAGCCAAACATTCGAAAAATGTCGACTTGTAAGGTTCAATATTCCACAGTACCTCTACCTCCTAAATTGACAACTCGCATAACTTTGTCAAAGCTTAACCGATTTACATATGGATAGTCTTTTTGATCATGTTTTGTACTCTAAAGTGACTTGGCATTTCAATTTGATCAACTATCAAGGTTTAACCCCTTACAAATTTACAAAAATAAAATTTTTTAATTGTATTTCATTGGATTGTTTGTAAGAAATCAATTTCAGGACTTGTTCTGAGGAAGCTTATTTTTGGCCAAATATCATAAATTTCGACTTGTAAGGTTTAATACCAAACAGTTTAACCGATGTACATACGGAGTGGCTTTTTAATAATGTTCTGTAGTATATTCACTTGGCATTTCAATTTTATTCATATTCAAAAAATTGTTTTTTAATTTTTCTCGAAAATTGGCATAACTCATAACTTTTATTTGCAATTCCTGAACTTTAATTGCATGTATCTTAACGAATTAAACATTTTTATTGATTACTTTAAAACCGCGCTGTGTTACCTTAAGAAGGAAGTGTATAAGGATGTGCATCCTAGAGTGTTGAACTTTCGATGTTCTCAGCTAACTTTTAGTGGTTTATTTACTCGCACAGTTTTTCAAATCCCCTCTATGTACTTGGCTGGCGCCACTTGAATTGCTTTGCATGTGTCGCATATGGAAATTTTGTAATGATAGGGGAGTTTCTTGGCCAGGTTAATTGTGTTGCTGTTAAATTAAAATGGTGCTCTATGCTTAGGTAATAACCGCGTTTTTAGTGCGCCCGTAGATTGCCGAGCAGAGATTGTAATAATCCAGGGAGTTCTCAAGTTGAATGTGTCTAACGTGGATTTTGATATTGGTTGATTAAAGTTGCTAACATTTTCATAATATATATTTGAGTTAAGAGTTGTGCCAAGTTTGTGCCTCATACAATCTATATACATATGTATATAAAACAGTTCGTCCCGACTGATTGAGTGATTGGCAATTATCGCACATCCTAAGGCGTAAGAGCTAGAATGCTGACATTTTCACAATATTTTCCATCACAAACTGTTGTATCCAATAGGCTTTAAACTCATTTTCCGAGATCTATACGAAAATCATTTGACACAAATTTCACCGATTTTGGAAAATCCACCCTCCTGGTTCAAACTCATTTTTAAAGCTCTACACATTCAATTATTCGATACGTGTTTCAACAATTTTGGAAAATTCATCCGCATTGTCGAAAAAGTTGTTGGAAATCTCTGGAATTCGATATTTTTAATTTTCATGTGATTAGTTTGAAACTCATTTTCAAGATTCTACACAAATATGTAGTGGGCACGGTGCCTAATGATTTTGGAAAGTCTAACCCGCTGGGCGTGGAAATCGCGGAGCGCTTTTTTTTATGTATTTCTTACGATTGACGAAATCTAAATACTTCCCGGGCAGCGCTGGGGTTTTACTAGCCAGTAAATTTGTAATGCTAATCGAAATATGAATTCAAATCGAATGATATACTCGTAGACACATTGAGGCTCGATCGTCAGAATTTATTCGTTAATTCACCTATTTATTTATTATGATTATTAGATTATATTTAAATTAGATGTATCAAAATACTGACAAATACCGACCTAACCTAGGTGAGACCGAGTAGTATTATAGATTTAGCATCAAATATATAAATTTTCTTCTTACCTGCTTGCATGGATTCATATATTTAATATTGGATAATTTTATATTTTCATTTATTACTTTTATTGTTAATGTGACCTATAAGATCGATTGTAGCCTCTATTGCAGCTTGCAATCAGCCCAATTTCCTGCAAAAATGCAAGGATTTGGTTAGATTGAGGTTCCCATTTGGTAAAGTTGGGAAGATATGTTTTAAAACTCACATTTGAAATTAGAAGATATTATTGTCCTATTACATACGATAATGTGAAATGTTTTATGTGCTGATCAATTTGTATTGAGCGCATGTCCCATTGCTGACCCTGACACACAATTTCAGCAGATCATTCCACATGTTCGCTTGGGATCGTGTTGGCCAAATGTAACGTATTTCTGGCTGATATCCTCCCCTCCCTGCCTTGGCAGCATTCATTCATGCAGCAATTAAGTGGAGGCAAGGTGCGAGGGAGCCAGCACGAGGCACAATTTTAACTTTGACCATTATAAAGGCAGTAAATAATTACAAGCAGGGGTCACAAATACAAACTGCAGTCCTGCCTGCATATTACCGCGTGCCAACTGCGCTGCGGCTGCTGCTTCTGCAGCTGCAGGTGTAGGAATCAACAAGCGCAACGAACCGAGACTCAGAACCTCCGGCCCCTAGCCCCTGGCCACGAAACCAGTCCAGAGTCCAGCGGGGAGACAGTTGGGCCTAGCGGAAGGAAGCTGTTGCGCGGGCCAAAACACTTGTCCTCTAGACTCTATACGATGTGGACGGGCAGAGGAACCTGTTTTGAGGCGCGCGGATCTTGGCAAGCTGTTCCACTTGGCAGGTTGTTCTCTGCTTCTTCTTCTTATTGCCTTTTTAGGGGTTGTGCCGTTAAGATGTGTGTGTGCATTGACCTGAAAACTCGCGCGCCCTTTAATAACTACCAGAAGTCAAAAAAATTTCCGAAATGTTTTTTTTTTGTTCATTTTCTGTTTGGGACGATCTTTATTAATGCGAAGCTGTTCTTGCTGTTTTTCGTATGTTTGTTTTTTTTCTTTCTTTTTCTTTATAACTAGGCTTTTATGGTCTGGTGTATTTACATCATGTTACATTTGTAATGTTATTCAATTTGCTCAATTTGTGTGGTTAGTTTCTTTTATAAGATTTAGAAAAATTTCTTTGCTTGCATTGCACCAATTTGAAGTGTCAGTTTTGTAATTGATCTTTAAGAAATCTACTCGATTGTTGGATGAAGTGAAGAACCCAAAATATCTAATGTTTCTGTGACATTATTATTAGCCTATTAAGAATTAGCAAAGATTTCTTTTCGTTTTTTGCTTTTTGTTTTATAAATACTTAAGAAATTATTTACTTGTTAGCTAAATAAAATAAATTACCAAATATTATTATTCGTTTAATTTATTTACATTTTCTTTAATTACTATTAATTTTTTCTTGCAATATTATGTTATTACAACTTATAAAGCTTTTTGCTTTTTTTTTTCGATTTTTATAGATCTTTTATCAATGCTTTTGCCGCGTAAATTAGCAAACTGCTCTTCAATTTTGTTGTGAATAACTAATTAATTTTACAAATCTTTTTATTAGTACTTTATATACAATTCTTTAGGATTTGTTGTCTTTATTAAGCTATTAACCTTTGGGTTAATACTTTTTAAATTTTTTTATCAATGTAATTGTTTTATATCTTAATGCCCTTGCAGAGAAAAATATTTAAAATGTTTGAAATTTGAAATGAGTTCCTTTAATCGGGACGACGAGCTGAGTTCGTACAGTAATGTCAGTCAATATGTTTTGTTTCTATCAGTTGTGATTGAGCTTGCTACAAAGTATGTAGCAAGTTCTATATGTAAGAATATCGAAACATTTAGTTGCAATATGAACGATCTAAATTCAAGTTCTTTCATAGATTTGTCTTGGAATCGGATAGTTATTTATGTTTCATTGGAAGTTTATCTGCGAGGGCATTTAATATTCGGCATGCCGAGCACATATCTTCTTCCTTGCCCATTAAATAATACATTTATCAAATTATCATTGTGATATTTTTTTTCATATCTCTTTCTCTACTGTTAAAGGGCTTACAAAATACACAAAACTGAAATCCTCTGACTTTTCCCGAAATCAGCCCCCTGTTTCAAACTCTGTCAGTGTCAACAATAACCGTATACATATTTTATACATATTTTTTTACCTAAGATGATACATAAAACATTTGCAAATTTGCTGCTGACTTTGGTAGTACTATTGCCAATTGCTCTTTCCAAGGAGCCTGTGCCGGGGCAAGGGCGCGTGAAGCGTGTGGCAACACCGAATTTCGATGATGAAGTATATGCAACAATGGCCAAATACTGTGTCTCTATAAGGTCACGTACACCGCACAAGTACTTTGGCGATAATCACTTTTGTGGTGGCAGCATAATATCTACCTTTTTTGTTCTGACTGCCGCACATTGCGTCATGGAGTGGGTATTATCGGTCAGTTGAGCCAGCTTTTGGTGTTAACAGATCGTTTCTTCCAAAGCAAACGTAAGATCATGCATCGAAGTCGAGTGCTGCTGATCGTGGCTGGGACGCCGAACCGACTCAAGCTGATCGACCAACAAACCCTGAATATACCCGTGGCGAATATTTTTGTGCCCGCTAACTTTACAGTGTTTAATACCAATGACATTGGGCTCATTAAGTTAAGAGAGGAGCTGCCAACGAATTCTCATGTTGGCGTAATCAACCTGCCCACCAAACCACCCACATTTGGTATTTCATATAAAGTGTTGGGCTGGGGGCGCGTCTATAAGGTTTAGTTATTCCAACTTTTCTATTTCATCCTTCATCCGTTCATCTCTAATGTTCGCTGTTTTGCAGGGCGGTCCGTTGGCATCTAGAATACTGTTTATCGATGTTAAGCTGCAGGATCAAGAGCTCTGCAAGTCCTTGCTGGAAGCCTACTCTCCGGAGATGTTGTGCGCCGGAAATATGGACGCCAATCAAGATGAAGAGCCCTGCACAGGCGACACGGGTGATCCATTTATTCATGACCTTACGGTTTATGGAGTGGTTTCCTATGGAATCGGTTGCGGCCGTAAGGCCACGCCTTCGGTCTATACAAATGTGTGGTATCACATGGACTGGATTACTCAAGTTATGACCGAAAATGGCAGTCGGAAGCATAACTTTCTATCTCTGCTAACTTTATGTCTGCTTAGTGCGTTGACAATCGAGCTTTAAATGTCACATTAGTTGCATAATTTTCCAGAAATATTACTGCTTATGCGGAAATTCTAGTCGAGGCTGCCGGACTGTACCCAGTTTTGGGGTATCTCAAATAGCTCATATACCATGCTTTTATTCTTCTTATGCTCGCTCAGAGCCAAATTGAAGCTTTTTAATCCGTGCAAAATTTAAATTTAATGTAATTTTCCTTTTTTTATAACCGATTGCAACGAAATTTTCGGAATTAGTAGACCAAATGCCTAAATATGCAGGAAACAAATATCAAGTTCGTATTGTTATAGTTGTGAGCCCTATAGTTTTCTATCTGAGGCATATCAGAGGAAGAAACAAATCTGAGAATGTGGTTAGCGTCTTTAATTTTGTGTCTTTAATTTTTTAATGACGGACATGCCTAACACAATTTTAATGAATACAGAGCATATGAAAATTAAATTTGCATTGATTTAGTTTTATACGTATATTATTTTATAATTATTTCAACAACCACCACACATTGGTTAGTATTAGTAAATGTTTGAATTTAAATACTTAGATTTAGTATTATTTTTTATTATGTTAAATTTGATTTATTTTATTTTGCAAAATTTTAGTAGATTTTAGTTTGTTTTAGTGGTCTTCGTGATTTCATTAAGCTTTTTGGTTAGTTTACTTTTTTTTTGGTTGACAGCAGCTTATATATTGTCAAACTAAGCACAAATCAGAATACATTGAAATAATAAATAATAAATTACTTTCGTCGCTTGAAACCAGTTGAGCTAATGCAAAACCTTAACATATTGCAACAATTTTACACAAAAATATCGTTTAAAGAAGGCACCTTCAAATTGTTAGCATATAAACATTTTAATAAAGTGTGTGTTCATATATTTTAAGTAATAGTATCTTTCCCAATCAACTTATGTAATTGTACAAATTGTTTTTGTACATTCCTTACATTCTTGGCACTACATTCCAAATATTTAATGACACTTTCTAGCTTTTGCATTGTCTATAAAAAATTAAAACTAGCAACGAAAAAAATGCAATTTTGTTTGGTGTGTTTTCATTTTATCTGGACGCGATGAAGTTTTTATTTTATATTTTGTTAAATATATTTTGCAGTTTTTTGAACGCATTCAAAATATTCGATTTGCAGCTTTTTGTTTTGCATAAAACATTTGTTTAAAATTTCGTTTAACTGTGTTTTAGGCATTTATATAGTATAATATTTCTTATTAATTGCAAAAAGATTGTCCATGTCTTTGTTTTCATTAAATTTTATATTTTTATTTGGTTGTTTTTGTTGTTTTTTGTATGTGTTTTTATAAACTAAGAGAAAAATCTGCATAGCTTTAAATATTTAGGCTTGCAAATAATACAATTCAACAAATCTACGGTTCTAGAATTATAAAAATTGCAAAAAGCTTTATATATGCATTTGTGTTATATAATAAATATTTGTTAAATAATTGGTAACGGTGGCCCTCATTAACCTGCTCAATTAATTAAATTTAATAAATTTGTATGCAATGGTTTTAATATATATTAATTTCTTTAATTTTTGTTGTGTTTATCACAAGGCTTTAAGGTTTGATTTGGTTTAGTTTAATATTCATTTTATTTCTATATCATTATTTTTAGGTTTTTTTTTTCGCTTTTTGCTTTTTGCTTTTCGCTTTTTGCTTTTTGTTTTTATTTTTTAGTTTTGGTCTTCAATATGCAAAGTTCGCAGGGCGTTAGTTGCTTTCGACATAAATTGTATCTAAAATACTTGGGCATTTTTTATAGTTGGGTTGGCATAGCTTCTTGAGTTCTTTTTTCTTTTCGTATATTTTTAATTTACTATATTATTTTATAAGGTTTCTTCTATTAGCTTTGATATGTTTTTCAATTAAATTTTTTAGTCCAATTCCTGCTGCTACAAAGGTGTTAAAGGTTTCCTAGTGCTGCCAAATCAAATGGAACTATATGACAAAGAGAATATTATTAAATTAAGCACGCTAATGAAATTTAAATTGAATGTTCAAAATACCTTGACCTATTTGAATTTTGGTAATCCCTATAAATAAACAGAGGTATTTGCGCCGGTAAATAACGCATTGAAAAAAACAAAACATTTATTCAAAGGTAAAACCAAAGAGAACTTAAACATTTGAACGTATTCATACTTTATATATATATACGATTAGGTATATACATAGTTATATGTATATATGTATATACAGCTTTGAGCAACGTAAAAGTTGTATGATAACAATTTGACATATTCGGAGGAATTTGCAATAATTAGTTCAACAAAATGTAATTTAATTTATAATATTTGACTAGAATTGTTGTAAATATGCATATATGTATATATAACATCTATATGTGTGTAAATATGAATTTTCGGCATAGTATTTATTTGTAATTTTTGTTTTGTTTTTATTTTTATTCGTTTGTTGTAACTACGCGTAGATAAAGCGTTAAAGCTGGTTTTGGTTTGCATTTCGTGTTGAGTTTTATAGGCTAGGTCTTTTGTTTTAGATGGTGTTTCCTTGTTGGTACATACTTTCAGCATAGCTTCTTAATAAATTGTTTGAGTTACATATATATTAATGTATATAAGTATATATTACAATTTGCTAAACACTTCATTTTAATTAAATAATCAATGCGTTTCTCGAGCATTTGCAATTTGTAAGTTTTGTTGCATTTATTTCGTAACTTACATTTTGGTTTTTCTTGTCTACATTTTTAAAAAAGGCAGTCGAAAATGTTTTCGTATGTTTTCAATTTTGCATAAGTTTAATTCTCGTAATTATTTAAATATTAACAACTTATGTTAAATAATTTGTGTGTGTTAATGTGTGTTTTTCTTTGTGTTTGTTTAACAACTCATTTATTAAACTAATTAATTTATTTTGACGATTTGCGTTTTTTATCACTTGTTTGCCATTTGCCATGCTATTTTCCATTTGTTTTATAGTGTGTTAATTGTTAATTAAATTACTTTGTGTTTTCCTTTGTTACAATTATGTTAAATGATTTTGCAAGGCTTTAAGAACTTAGAAAACAAGTTTGCTCTTCTTATTAATTTCATGACTTTGAGTGGTTTTCTCTACAAATTACTTTTACTTAATGTTTTTTTATGCTCCTTTTATAGCTTTGCACTTAAGCGAATGCTGCTTTGTTGTTGCTTTTAGCTTAATTTTACGAAAATCCTTTATAGTGTACAAAGAAAAATATCAGAAATATGGCATAAGCAGTTGGAAATGTTATTCTAGCAATGACATCGATGGTCTTCGCCACACGGATCGGATGAGGTGGCTCCTTTTTGCGGACCTGGACGAAGCAGGTCTGAAAGCATAGAATCAACCGTTAGTTATGATGCTTAATAAGAAGTAGAGGTGGCAAAACATTGATCACACTGGTGACGGTATCGATAGTTTTTTGTTAACTCATTTCATTTTAATCGTTTTCCGAAATAATTTCTTGAATTAATCTTTTCGTTTTTCACTATTTTATGCTGACAATTTTGTTCATATCTTGAATTTATTTGGATTTTTATAAATTTTGAATTAATTTCTTTTATTAAGAATTTTGAATTTGTGAATCTAAATGATTTCTGCTGTGCAGTAATGCCATTAAATAATTGTTGAAAAGCCCCCCCACTTCAAACTCCTATTTTATAACAACGAAACTAGTCTATCGATAGTACTATCGATAGTATCGATGTTTTTGTAACCATCACCATCGCACATCGATGTGTTGCCACCACTAATAAATAGTATTCAAGCTATACAGAGTATGTTAAATTAGCCAGGAAGTTACTCAAATGGTTGTTGTCTCACCTCCGTGGCGCAGCCATTGTTGGCCGAGTGGGTGCACGGACTGTTGCTGCCGCCGCAGGTGGTGCATGCCACAATCTCATTTGGTGCACCGGCGTCGCGTCGCTTCTCGCCCTGATAGACGGCGGTAAATTTAAAAAACTATTGCGTTAATTGATGGCCAGGCGAAAGTTAATTGCATTTGTTAAAGTTTAAATATAGTAACAATATGTAAAAAACAACGGAATTATTTACACACGCACACACACATTCGGTTGGACAACAAAAAGTTGGAAAACGAAAATGTTTTGCAGTTGCAGTTTGGTTGCATTTGGATGTTTGCATTTCGTTATAAAAACAGCAAAAAGCATTGTTTATTTAAGTACGAGTTGTATATAAAAAAGAAAAGAATATTTGTTTATTAACGTTTATTAAATATGTGAACAAGTTGAGGAAAATAAATTGAATTCAACTACGGAATTTTACGAAAAGCGCTGCCAAATACAATACAATTTTTTTAGCTTTAATTATATAAAAAAATATTTTTAGCTACAAAAAATATTTAAATAATTGTACGTATATTTTGATCAGCATACTTACGGGCTGTTATTGTTTTGGAATTTGTATTTTTATTTATTTATTTATTTGAATTTTTTTCGTTGGCAGCAATTAAAGAAGTGGAGAAAGTAGACTCGTTTAATATGGCTGAGCAAATAGTAAATTTGCAATAACAATTTACGATTTAATTATTATTAAAAATTTGCTTAGATATTTTGTTTGCTCGTACAACTGTTAGTTTTATTGTTTTTATATAAGCTTTAGCAATTTGTATAATTTATTTTTGTTATGGCTGACATGGAGAATAATGGCATGAGAATTTTGCTGTGTGTTTAGTTAATGAATAGTGTTCAACAAATGTCAAATCAAAGGATTATTGAAATTGAGTTTTAAGTAATTTGTATTCCACTTTAGGTAAATCGAATGTTTTGAATGGGAAGACATATTTGATGTATTAGTTTATTTGTGTAATGCATTTGTATTAATTATGTCATATGAAATGTAATTTAAAAATGACTTCAACATGTTTGGGATCTGTTGTGGTTCTCAGGATGTGCTGTTATCCCAAGCAATGGAATTTTAATTTTCAAGCGTGCTCAACAATTTACATTGATAATACGAGTACGGTACACAAAAGCTAGGGAAAGAGTGAAAAGCTCTTAACTTAAGGATAACTCAACTTTTGAAGGCTTAAGTTAATCTAAAACAACGATTATAAGTTAAACAAAGCTATGTGGGACATAATCAAGTACAGCCCTGTTTTAAGTTTCGATTTCCAATCAATTTCACGCAAATGTGTATAGCATAAACTTAGGATCGTCTTAAAATTTAAATGAAGGTACAAAAAAGGGTTTTTTTAATTTAGACTGCTCCGAAAAGTATGCTATGTACATTTACATCAATTATATTCGAAATTAAAACTCAAAACAAGCCTGATAAATAGTATTATATTTACACACTGAAAATAACTCTATGTTTAAGAATTGTTTATTAGTACTAGTTTCAATAATTGCGACAACCGAAACACCTAAACTTTTTGTGGCACATAAAAATTCCCCATCCTACAATTGGAATTCGGAACAAGTCTGATCATAAGAATGCACAATCTTTCTGAAATGCCAGCTCTGGTCCATTTGTACTTGAAATTGCTTAAGTGCGTCCCGCATAATTAACATCAAATAGCGTGTTATATAATGGATCCAGTGGGTCATAGGTGCCAGCAGTTACATAAATTAACTGCACAGCTGAAAGACGCTGCAATTTTGTTGCAGCTGCAGCTGCTGTGGCACGTACAGAACTTGGACAGGATTTTAAATGAAGAAACGTTGCAGTTAAATAAGAAGAAGCTAGATATGGAATTGCATGGGAGTGGGCGTGGTAGCTTTGCCTTTGTAACCGCCCTTAAGTGACCTTGTTAGCTTGGACGTGTTGCCGAAAACTCCTACTGTGCTCTTGTAAAGGACATTTCCATTACAATCATTAATTTTCGACCTCAACGAGCTTTTAAATTACTCCACAGATTTTGGTAAACATTTGAAAAGTCATGTTCATCTGAATTAAAATCATAAGTTTACTAAAGCAGTTTGCACGATAATTCTATCAGAGATTTTGGGTGTTATATTATTGCACTAAAAGGAATAATCTGGACTGTTCTGACAATTTTTAAATTATTTTAAACCTTTTTTTGCGAATCAATCCCATTAAAAGTCTTCTGTCCTTTAGCATATTTCAATGTTTAAGATTATGTTTAAGGACTAATTAATTGTACTACTTATTGTTATTATATAAAATAAAAATGGGAACCTGGATATTAATATTTGTGGAAAAGACTTAGTTTCTGAAACTTGGTAAACTAAAGTGATTTATTAGTAACAAACCCATTTTTATATTGATATGAACAACAAATTTTTTATGAGTGTTTATAGGCAGACTTTTCAGAGCACAACTGAGGCAATCATTGGGGATTTTATCCCACTCCAACTTCGAAAAATTGTATAAAAAAGAACAATTTAATTTTTATTAATACAATGCCTCGTAACACTTGAAAAATGTATGCCAAGTGGAGACTTTTTGCACAGCGCAATTAGCACTGACAACATAAGAGAGGGAGGCGGCAGGAGATAGGGGGAGAATGAGAGGGGGTAGTAGGACCTACATTCAAGAATGTTTACTGTCAGCTCAATTCCCTCAAGAGTATTCGCCTACAAAAGTTGTGTACAACTTTTTGAAACATTTGTTCAAAAGTTAAATGCGTCTGTCTCTTTAAAATGGCTCGCGAGTTGCTTAAACTTTTCGCTTAAATCCTGTATATCCTTTCGGCCATTTTTTGGACAATTATGATGCATTTCTCCGACTCCTTGGTTGCTCCACCGCTGCTTGGCCAACTGTGGGTCCATTTGTTGTACTTGTTGTTATTCTTCCTCCCAGTGTTGCTCTCGGGCTCATTACGGTATTTTCCACTTTGGGAGCTCATGAATAATTATGTTGCCCCGGTTCGAAGCATACCACCTGCCACATGGCCCACCTGCCCCCGGCGCGGTTGCTCAGCGCCAATTTAAACGCGTACACCATTCTTAATTTACATGTTAATGGCCGAAAGCATTTCTCCAGCCACCTTGTTGTTGTCTTTTACTCATGTCATTATTGTTGTTGCTTTTCTTGTTCTGCCAGGAGCTGTCGAAGTCGTCCTGGAACACTTTTAACCTTGTTCCAATGCCAACATTTTGCAAAATGGTTTCTCATCACGCCCATTTGGACTTTTATTTATTTTGTGATTTCCTATCTTGTTGGATATTTTTTTGGGTTCCTCTTGGGAAGTTTTATTTGCTTGAAGTTTCGTTTTGAGGGCTTGAGTGATTTATTTACTTGCAATTTGTAGAAGCGCGGAGTTAACTCTTTTGATTTATCATCTCGCATTCAAGTTATTTATTTTATTTTATATTATTTACGCCTGTTCTGAAGTTCATTTCCAAAGCGATTCCCCAATTGTTTTATTGGGTAGAACCCAAAGTCACAACATAATTATTAAAACTAAATATCAAATCCTGTTTCTGTGTTAATTTTTGTTAGAATTTTGAGCAATTAAAATAGCTAAACTTTCTCAAAGGCTTTTGATAATAAGCTCGTTCAATTAGTTTGTAAAAGTAAAAATCAATCAAATGCTAAGAAAGCAAAAAACTACATTTTCAGTTACCTGCCAGTACTATAAGTTTAAAGAAAATCGAACTAGCTTCCTAAAGTCTGCTCCTAAGCTTTTAACTAGCCTTACGTCATTTTGAGTTAGCCTCATTTGCTATTCCATTTATATTATAATTAAATTCACTTTGACTTAGATCATTATTGCATTGGAATCACTTTCACAATCAACGCAACCCGAGGCAATTCCCAGTCCTAATGCACTTACTATTGTTGGCTTTTCATTTAAAGTTCAATTGCCAGTTGAAAAACTTTGCAATTTGTTTGTCTGCCTGTGTGTGTGTGTGTGTGTGTGTGTGTGTGTGTGTGTGTATTTGTGTGAGGTTAGCAAATTGCAATCAAAATAACCGCAAGCAGTAAAGTTTAGTGGGTAAAATCGTTTGGCTGCCTTGCGACAAAGCCAAACTATCTGCGAAGATTGTGCCATAGTCCGGGGCTCTGGTTTTTCTTCCAACTTTTTTACATTGTTATGGTTAGTTATTAGTTGTGCAGGGGCAACAGTAACAACAACAAGAAGAGCAGGGGTTAGTCGAATTGTTAAGTTTCGGGCTGTCCTCCGGCAACTACTCACAGTTTCCACAGCAGCCGCAGCTGCAGCAGTCGTTGTTCTGATTCTGGTCGTCATCATCGACTCCTCATCCGGTGCATAGACGATACTGGGTGAATTGGAGCGCGAAGATTTCCTGCGTGGCGGCTTTAATGGCAATGCCAATTGACGTTGATGGTCGGTCATTTCGATAGACTGCATTGGCTGCTGCCCGTCCAGCTCAACCTCTTCCCGCTCCCGCTCGATGCGCACCACCAGCGCTGGCGTGCTGGTGGCAACGGAGCGACGCAGCGAGGAGGCGGAAGTGTCCTCCTCCTGTTCATCCTTAAACTTAACACGCGTGGCAGCCACAGCCACAGCCACAGCCACAGCTCCAGTACCACCTGGTGCTGGCTCCTCATAGATATGCTCGCCAGCCACCAAGGTGGGCTTCACACCTGGGGACGTGGATGTCGATGATGGGCTTCGTGTGGCTTCGCGGCCGCTTTTCCGTTTAATCGAACGTGCCCGCAAATTTTGCACCGCTGCACCAATGATGCCACCATGCGCCTCCTGCCAGCGCATGCCCCCGCCAAAGAATTCCTCCTCCGTGTGCCTGGGCGTGCCCGGCGTGGCCGTCGAGGCGGCCGTGCCCATTGAGAGCGGCGTGTTGGCCATGGCCGGCGTGGTGATGGCGCTTGCCTTTTCGGAGTAGGACGACAAAGCAGCGTGAAATTCTCGTTCGATTACTTCCTATATTGTGTGGTGTGTGGATGGGACAGTTGGGTGGTATAGTTTTGTACTTTATCGGTTTTTTGGTTTTTGCATGTTGCACGAGCACATTGAGAGAGAGAGAGAGACACATGATGTTGAGATTGGAGAGAGAGCTTGAGTTTGTTTTCTTTTTGTTAAGGATTTGATTGCAGCATGGTCTTTTGGTTTTACGATTAGTTTGATTAGTTTCAGTTGCTCGAGCTTCCAAGATTGCTAAGTTATTGGATTGCAAATCTCTTTAGTGGGATTGACCTCACTCCATGCGGAATTTTGATGAAGAGGACTTAAATAGTATTTGTAAAAGGCTGTAAACTTAATTTCCAAACTGTGAAATTTATGAATACTATGCACAGATATCCCATAATCCCCCTATAGTTGTTCTTAGTAGTTTATGCAGTTGTTTATTAATATATTAACATAACTTTAACATAAACAAATGTATAAACTGTAGGCCATTTATTCACAGCTTTTAAGCATATTTTATAGCTACCATAGTTAATAATAACCGGCATTCTGTAATTGTTGTCACTTTTCGTTATTTTCAATCCCTTTTTTGGAATATATTTACAGATAATCATCTCATTTGAATTGGGTTTATATTCTCTATGAATATTGCAAAGATGCGACTCCAGTAGGAAATGATATCTGGGTTGGGCTAATAAAGTCTCTATTTGATTTGTCTATCAGTCCTCTCAAGCTGTCCTAAGCAATGGCATACACTGCTTGAACTGCTTGCTAATGGTTAGGGTGGTTCACAACAAAACAAGTAAATGAAATTGAATACCTAAGCGAAAACACACTAATTTCTAATTTTGCAGCCACTAAGCCTACATACATACACACAAAATATAATAACAGTTATGCATATAAGTATGGGTATGGGTATTGTGTTGGGGTTTTCTTTTTTTTCTTATAGGTCTTATATAGGGAATGCAAAAATGCACTAGTTTATAAAATATGACTATTTGAACTGGCTAAAAAAAGCTTTCAAGCATACGGCAAATGAAAACCATAAATAACAAAATGCTTTTCACCATTTTGTTACTACCTTATGCCTTAATATATAGAAATAACGAACTCGAAAAATACATATGTTTTTGTTTTTGTTTCAAAATACAAACGAAAGCGCTGTTGTTAGTTGTTATATAAGGCGTGTTATTTGTCATTAACAATAGAACAAACATAAAAGAAGTTAAAATTACGCAAATGTTTGTAATAAATAATAATATAAATTATATGCTGAATATAAGACTGATTTATTGCTCATTTCAGTTTTGATTTTGCTTTTGTTTTGTTTCTTTTTTGATTGTTTATAAGTACTATATAATAAAGAATAATTTTCCATATTTTCGCATTTGTGTTCGAGTTTCGCTCGTAACATTTTTCCCAATTGTAAGTGATCTTAAAGTGTGTTTTATTTGATTTTGTTTTTTTGTAAACTTTTAATACGCAATTTCATAATAAATGATGTGGTTATTGTTGTTGTTGTTGCTGCTGCTCATGTTGGTTGTTAGTTGTTAGTTGTTAGTTGTTAGTTGCTGTTGTTGTCGTTAATGCAATTCACATTTCTTTTGATTGTTTATGCACAATTTGCAGTTTCTGTTGTTTGGTCGGGCCGTGTGTTTAATTACAAGTTTCATTTTATATGGTAAAAAACAAGAACGAAAATTCAATGAAATCATCTGAACAACGCAACAATTAATATACTTGGCAAATAAAAATGAGAAGGAAACACTTAAAGCGTGCGTCTACATTATGTAAATTGAATTAAAGTTATTATTATTTAATTTGATTATTCTTGAATCGACTTTCGTTTATAGGCTCCAAAACGAATACAAACTATATTCGAAACACAAAGAATCCAAAACCGAAAAATACAAAATTCTCAATGCATTTTTAAAAGCGAAATTCACATGCCATTTGTTAGATTTGTTGTTCTCATTTTCAGATTTACTAGTTTTGGGTGAGAGCATTAAGGGGCTTGGGGGGACTTGGGGGAGATTGTGTACTGTTATTGTGTTGCTGTTGAGTTGTTGTTATTATTGTTTGTTGGCTGTTTTAGAGAGGGTAGGTGCATGAGTTGTGGTTGATAGCTTACCAAAGGACTTGCAAGAATTACTCCGATCCTGCTTAGTACCGCTGGAAGACGCTGCAAAAATGTACACAAAATAATGTTCATACTCAAAACACACTTTAAGTTTGATTGTTGTTGTTGTTGTTGTTTTTGTTTTTTGTTTTTTAAGTTTTGATTATTTGATTCTGCGTTGTTTGCGACTTAGTTGCTATTAAGTAGGAAATTCATTTTGCTTAAGCTTTAACTTTTTGTCTCGAATATATATAGTATCACATATCACAAAAATTGGGAACAATGTTCGATTTTGACTTGGCTTACGCCTTTCAGCTAAGCCCTTTTTGGTTCATTGCTGCATTTAAATGAAATTTAATTTAAAATAATGACATTCATAGATCTTAAAGTAGTATTAAGTGGCATATGGCTGATAGTCAAATTTGTTTAAGTTTATATTTTCTGAAAGCAGGGACCGTATGTAACGATTAGTTTAAAACTAGTAATAACAAATATTAATATTGAAGGACAACTGCTACATGAACTAGGACTTCACATAGAGTATGCTTGTTGCAATCACTATCCTTGGCTGCAATGATTTGAATTTGTTCAAATTATATGGAAAAAAACTTATTCTTTGAGTTTTATTTTTATTCTAAGAATAATGCAATCTTTTCGAGATCTGTTAAGTATAATATATATATTTTTTAGAAGTCAATATATGCTACCAAGCAAAATACTGAAATCTCATTTTGAGTTTTTTTCAATCTTGAAAATAAGTTAAAATACCAAAAAATGCATTATTTTTTGTAGGTATTTCTTATCTATACAAAATACTGACTATAAACCGACTTTGGGTATTTCGGTATTTTTGGTATTTTTTCAGTATTTTTTGGTATTTGGTATAAAAGTCAAGGAACAACTTTTATTTCGGAGAAAACATAAAAAGTAAGTATTAATTTATAAAATATTACTCATAATAGTTACGGTCCCTGCATGCAATTGCCTAACATTTATGCACGAACTATGTATGAGAAATTTTCCTGAATTAAGAAAAAGATTTTTGTTTTGAGACAAGTTCAGCAAACTAAATAGCTTTGCTTTTGCAGGGTTATTAAATATTCGTTACTCCGGTGATATTTGGTTTTCATATGTATGCATTTGGATTTTGGAAACTAATTATATTTTAGATTCATGCAATAATGAAATTATGTGGTATCAAATAATTTCCAATAGTTATTTTCCTAATTTCTTGAAAAATATCAAATTTTTAAGCAATATGCCACAGTGTATATTGTACATGTTAAATATCCTCTGAATGTTTTTATACATCAAGGAAAATGCTTAACATTCCACTCAATTGAAATAATTTTTGTTAATAAACTAAAGTAAATAAATAAATATACCTACCTACTGGCATCAATTAATATTTATATTATTATTTATTATTTGTTTAACATATGTGAACTAATTTTAGAGGAATAAAAACGCATTGGCTTGCCTTAGTCAGCATTTGTATTATACAACACTTATAACAAATGAAACGAAAATATAATAATATTTGGAAAATAAACTAAAAAAGCAACACGTCAAGTGTGTGAATTTTGGGATTCATTTTGGTTTTGTTATAATTTTTTGTTGAGGAAATGCAATTAAACAACTGAGCATCAGCACAATAAATACACATACACATATAGAGTACCCTTCATATAAAGTAAGTATGTTAACTAAACATAAAAGAATTATTCAACAAAAATCAAATCGAAATTGTTTGTTTACTTGGGACATATTTTTGTTTTAAAACTTTTTATAGAGGACACACAAGTTTACGTTTACGATTACGTATATAAAAAATTTGTAATACAAAATGCTAAATAGGAATGGTTCACTGGGGGAAGGCGGAAGGCTGAAGGCGGAAGGGAGGGAGGTGGGCATAAACACAAGGTGAATTTTATAGCGAGCATTTTGTTATTGGGGACTTGGTTTATGTAATTAAGTCAAGTGGATAGAGCTCTAAGAACTGAAAACATTAAATGGAAATAAGACTGGACAGTACAGATACATAAATAGGTACAGCATTTGAAGATAGATAGAGAGGGAGACATATATATATATATATAGAGTTTTATAGAGATAGATAGACAGAGAGTTAGATAGAGAGATAGAGAGACGTAATACAATGATTGGAGTTTATTTTTCTGTATGACTTTTGCTCAGGTGTTTTGATTTTGTTTCGTTCTGTTGGGTTTTTGTAAGTGTAATACAAAAACAAAAACAAAGGCATCAAATTTTGTTGTTGTTGTTGTTTGTTGTTGTTGTTTGTTGTTTATTGGAGTGTTTATTGTGTGTGTCTTGTTTGTTTGGTTGGTTGTACGCTTATGTAAAATTCATATTTAATTGCTTGAAATGCATAATAAATGCGGCACGGACCTCTAAAGTGGCCCACGTGCGCTTTATCTTTCTCATATTTATCCTGCTTATTTTGGTTTTATTTGTTGTAATTTAATTTACCTGTGTTACGGGATTTTCGCCGGGCCTATAGACGACGTTGTGCAGCGGACGCTTACGGCCCACATAATTGACGCAGACGAACTCCAGCAAGGAGGCATAAATGAAGCACATACAGACCCCGTCCCACACATTCATCGCCGTTAGGTTGGAGACGACGGGCAGGGTGCTGCGGAAACCGTTCGAGGTAGTGAAGAAATTCAACATGGTTGTCACGCCTAGTTGTTGTTGTTGTTGTTGTTGTTGTTGTTGTTGTTGCAAGTTGCAAGTTGCATTTAAGAGAGACAGAGAAACTTGCATTAGACATTTGACACGTAATTACGAAAAGGTTGCATACTTTTCGGCTGCGGGAGGGGATAATGGAAACGGGCGCCACACAGGATGTGTATATTGTTTGATTGTTGCATTTAGTTTAGTTTACTTTATAATTAGTTTTGGCATATTATATTTACAAAAGTTTGAAATTTGAGTTTTATGGTCAACTTTGTAAGCTAAGGAAGGGTGGAAAGAAGTGGTGTGGGAGGCGGGCTGGGTTTGTATTTTTTGTACAGGTTTGTGGCACGTTGTGTAATGTGTGCAAAGCTAAATTGTAAACAGCTACTAGTAACACTACAAAGTTGATGGGGGGGCGACTCATTGCGGGGTAGTCAGTTTCAAGTTTCAGATGCACTGGTTACGAAATGCATTATTAATTTTGTTGATGCACAAAGGATTTCTTTCTTTTAAGTTTGTGCAAAAAAGTTTCATGAACTTTTCCATGTGTATTTTTTAGTTCATGAGAAATTCCTCAAGTTTTTCTTATTCTGTGTTGAAAGTTCTTAAATATGTACTTTTTTATGCTTATTCTGTGAATTAATTAGTGGGCCCGTTCCGAGCATAACTTTCGAATTAATTCCTAAGATAAACTATAAGTCTTGAGTCTTATCCTTCCTCAATAAAGGATGTGCAGTTGTTTTCTGTGGAATCCATTCGAAAATGAAATTCAGAACAAGCCTCAATGCTTGATTTATTAATATAATAGTGTATTTAGTCATAATTTTGTTATACTTATAATTTACTTTTTCAAGTTGCCAAAATCTAATATATTTTTATTATTACTTCTCTTTTGTATTTCATAATAATATAATTTAGTTTAATTCTCTTCAGTCAAAAGCCTGCTTTATTGAATTTATTTCACTGTTTTCAAATTGTGCGCATATTTAACGACCTGAAATTCCTTACATTTCTCAACATAATCTATTTTGGCTGCCTAATTAGTTAGGCCAACAATTTGTTAGCTGCTTTCTCTGGCTGCTAGCAACAAATTTAACTATTTTGGCACGATACGAGAGCCTTTCGGGGCACTTCAGCACTCTCATCGATTTTCAATTTGCCTTGGCTCAGAGCGAAGTCAAAATCTCCACGCTGCACTCAGGCGAAATGCAGCAGCTGAAGAGCTAAGCGTCTCCCAAATGAGGCACAAAGATGGCAAGGATGTGGCAGCCGTGGCAGGATGGGGCACATTGCTGGGGGTTGCATTTACAAGCTGAACATTTCGACGTGACGCAAAGCTGTCACTTTGGGTTTGCCTTTGAATGCTACGAAAAATCAGACTGCAGTCAGCAATTTGGGTAACAAAATGACAACGTTGCCATTTTGGCAGCTAAGTATGTTTGCTGTTTGGTATGTATGTCCTTGGCATTTTGGCCAAATTAAATTTGTGTTTTATTTCGGTTGGCATTACTTTAACAATTTCCGTGGCTGGTGCTGGTCAGTTTGTGGTCCGTCGCCGAGGCAATCAACTCAAATATTCATAAGCCAATGCTGCTGCCCTTAACGTGGCTAACTTGCTGCTCAACTGCTCAACTGTCATTGTCAATTCACGCACAGAGCGCGAAAGCTTTGCTATTTGCCCAGTTTGCCCAGTCCATGCTACACATATGGCTTCTTATGCATAAATCATCATCTACGATGTGCCCAATTCAACGTTGTTTCATCATTATCATCATCATGGCCACAGCCGAGACACGTAACGCAAGCCAAAGCAAATAGTAGACCAGAGTTGTGTCCCAGGCCCTGTCCCTTCGCAGTCCCTGCCCAATATTCTTGTCCCTGCTGTCCCTTACACGCAGTCCGGCAGTTCCATTTGTTGTCGAGTGTAGCAGCTGCAATGACTGCCACTGACGCTTGATGTTTATACTCTGTTCCCAAAGGGAGAGGGAATATATTAAGTCTGTGCAATCTTTCCATCTGTCAGTCAATCTGTACGTCCGTATGATCGTCCATTGTTGCGACGCCAAGCACTAGAGATGGCAAAACACCGTTACGTTACCAATCGATAGTTTTCGATAGAGTTACCTTAAAACATTGCACTACTATCAAGAATAAATTACATTTCTATAAATATACATATTATTAATACCTGAAAAGTGGATTTTTTAATTTGTTTAACCAAACAGCACAGTGACAAATTAAGGGACGCTTTTGAAAACTTGAAAAATTTAAAAAATTAAAAACAAAAAAAAATAGTAAAACAATTCCAAAATGTGTTTTAAGATTTTCGTTTAGACAAATATTTCCATACAAAATACGCATAGCTAAATAAATTGAATTCATAAAACAATTGTGTAAAACTATCGATGCTTTCGATAGTATCATCGATATTTTGCCACCTCTACTAAATATGTAAGCTTTTGCCACCCAGTTGTGTATTAAAATTCGTAGTTGCCACATCCGATTCACCCACAAATCAGCAAAATTGACATTTCTTTCGACAACTCCAAGGCAAAATCACATAAATTTGATGTATGCAAATTTGATGAGCTGCTTGTAGCATGAGAACATTTTTTTCAACGCAAATTCAGCAAATCTCTTCCCATCCGAATTTCTGAATTAATTTGACTTGTTTTCACACTGGAAACAGAGTATATGGCAGTCTGGAGCTTGCGCAACTTTCGTGCTTAATTTGGGCTGATATTCGGTTGTCGTTTTGGGACATTTTTGGTATCCGTTTCCTTTTTCACGCCTTGTTCTCAACTAACGCACAATACATATTTGCATTGCTTGTTTTACTCTTTGCGTTTTGATCTCTTGTTTTTCCTGTGGCTCATGTTCAATTTTAAAATGGCTTACCTAGTGATGGCAAAAAAAGTGCATTAATCGATTATTGAATCATATGATTCATTTAAGCCCAGCGATTATTAATCGCAATTAATTGAAGAAAAATCAAAATAATCGTTTAATCAAATCATTTTTTAAATTTGCAGCAATTTTTGAATTTTTTTTTTTTGATATATGACATGTTAATGTTGATGCATGTTTGTTGTGTTTCTGCAATATTTTAGTTGCTTTTACACAATTCGCACTGCACTTCTTTTTCATTAGTTTTGGAATAATATTTCCACACTTTGTTGTATGTTAGTGCCATAATCAGTCTTTGCAAATTGCTCTTACAGCGCAAATAGTGATGGGAAAAAGATTCGATTAATCGAAACCCATTTTGCGATACAGTTAAATCCTGAATTGAGACAAAATAATCGATTAATGTGTATTATATGATGATTCGTGCCGTCACTAGGCTTACATAAAACTGAAGTTCTTTCATCTAGAATCTTAAATCTAGACTTTAGTTATTGTGATACAAATTTATAAAATTCAATTTTTTTGTGTTACTTGTAAAAATTATATTATATTCCCATCAGGACTTGGTTTAAATGCCATTTTTTTGTGAAGTTTATGAATCTTTGTAAATTAAATTGTTTATAGACTTTTAATTTTTACAGATAATATTTTATTATATTAATAATAATAATTTTCTCTTTGTTTTTGTTAAATCTTATTTTTATTTCAATTAGGAAACTTGTTTATTTCGTAGAAATACTTCTGATCAACTGTTTAGCATACATTTTTGTTGATGATGTAAGTATTCATTTAAAATTTCACTGAATCTTATAAAAAAGTGAAAAGTAAAGGAAATAGTAAATAGAACCATGCAGTGCAATGTTAAGAGTTGGATGAGTTTAAGTAAAAGTAGTGCAAAGTCTGAGGAATAAGTGTTAAATAAACTTGGAAGTAGTTCGAGCTATGGATGTAAAGGAAGAATTAAAATTTAATAAGTGTTTAGAGAACATTAAAGTCTAAGCAAGTCTAGCACCTGAGTAAACTGATTGGATGGGTATAGCATGATTATGATTAATGGACCTCAGCTGGAAACGAATGTAGACTATTTAAACTCTAGACTGAAATTATTGCCAATTGTTGGAAGCCTTTTGAAGAAGGACTAATTTCAATTTTGACTAGGACTCGCTAGGATTTCACTTGGTGGGCTGCGCCTAAAATGCCGCTACATTAGTAACTGGAAGACTACGATATTTGGTTGGTTTCTTATGAGATATTGTTGTAATCTTGTTTAATTTAATTTAAATATTTTTGTTGGTATTTCCAGATAAAATTTTGGTTTTTTTTTTTGGATTTTGTTTTACGTACCGATCATAACCCGGGCTGGCACTGCATTCCATTCCAGCCAAAATGTGATAAACGACGAGGTGACCAATATAATGCCAGGTATGAAAACGGTTGTAAAATAATATGCACGATCACGGGTAAATGTCAACTCGACCTGTAGGCAACTGTAATTACCTTAAAGTACAAGGCCAAAATCGTTGAATTTGGCCACAAATTAAAAATCTTAGCACAACTATAAACGGCAAGGACGCAGCACAATTCTTACACAGAGACAGAGATAGGAGACAGAAACACACATACCTTATACACAAGATTAGACCTAGCCTAGTCTAGCCTAAGCTAACAAAATTTTTGATATTTATTGAAAACAAAAGTGAAAACATCATACGTTAGGTTAAGTTCAGAAGGCACTGAACGCTTCCAGCGACAATAAATAATATAAAAAAAAAAAGAAAACATCTGAAATTATAAATTTGGGTATGTTTGGTTGTCTTTCGGGCTGGTTGCTGGATGTAATAAATCGGAATGGAACCCATGCAGCAAACCTTACACAAAACGATAAACTGTTCAAGAGCTGGTGTCGCATACTTTTGTTGGGCAGTGTTAGCGCATTTAAATCAAAGTCTGCAAACGGAATTCGCATTGTGTATTCTTTTTGTTTTGGTTTTTTGTTAAAGGGCGTGTCATCAAATGCAAACTACTTGAAATGGCAGTAATTGTAAAATATAAGTTATTACACAATCGAAATGATAAGAATTACAAATTACTTATGAAAGGGCAATCAAAAATATTTGTAAGGCAATTGCTACAAAGGCGATAGAAATCAATTCTCAATGGCGTATACAAAATTGATTTATTTGTTTTAGTTTTAGTTTTGGTTTTTGGTTTTTAGTGTAAAAGAGCGAGGATATATTTGATATATAGAAACAGATATTTGGTAAATGGTATATTTTGTTGTTGTTGGTTTTTTATAGTTTTTATGGGTGTGGTATTTTTATTTGGGTTTTGTTACCTATCATTGATCTAGCGGGCACGGCATTCCATTCTAGCCAGAATGTTATAAAGGATGACGTCACCAATATAATGCCGGGTATAAAAACGGTGGTGAAATAGAATGCACGATCTCTGGTAAAGATTAAATCGACCCTAAGACAGCTGTAGTTCCCTATGGATTCGGTTTTGGTATTTTGATTATTGTTGGTTCGTTTGTTTGTCGTTTAATTGTGGTTTGTGCATAAGTAGAGAGTAGGAGTTGGCCAAGTTGTTGTTGTCGTAGCATTTATTGTTTATTTTGGTTTGGGGTAGACAAAGATTAGACCATTAGATAGGCAATATTTGAATGTTTTGCTGGAAATACTTATAGTTTCTTGCTAATCAAAACAAGCCAATAACTACGCTCCAGACTACAAGTCAAAATACTGAAAATCAAATTTAGGTAAGCTAGAAAAAAACTGCTCTCCAAACTCATAACTAAGAAACTAAAATCGTAGCTGCATATTTTGGGGTAACCCAGTTTGGTTTTAGCTGAGCACGGATATATAACAAATCAATTACCGATAAATACTTGAAATACTAAAAATTAAGCTGCCCAATAAGCATTACGTAAAATCATATAGAAACATACACAACAAGATCAAGGCGTTTAGCTATTAAATATTGCTGAACTTACCTCTCCAGCTATTTTGATCACAGGCCGTTGTTTGATTCTTAATCAAATACGCATTCAATGTGGTCAATGAGGGACTTTTGCGCAGTGTGTCCTCATCATTCTTCCAAACATATTTGATTTGTGCTTCTTCATAAGAAACTGTAAGTGGGAAAGTAAAAGTGCGGAAGAGAGAAAACGAGATAGACATAGAAAGAGAGACAGAGAGAGGGATAAGTAAAAACTTTTGATTATACCAGACATGTCGAAACCAACCTCACGTACACTGCACACGGACGATGACGACTTGTAAGCTTAGAGCTTTGCGTGGCCGAAAAGCAGAGCGCATAGAGCTTTCCAGAGAAACGTGCACTAATACATGTACATGCATTCACTAATACACACATGTATATACTTTAATCAGGGGATTTTTTAGATCATCTAAAATCAGTTTTGGTTGCCATAACAAGCTATACTACTAATAATCTTACTAATTGAACTGTGTTATTTAAAATATCAATGCATCTTATAATCCCAAATATTTGTTTTGAAAATATTTCAAAGTCTCGGATTTTAATTTTATTCCTTAGCTATTTGAGAGAGTAATATTTTGTATTTCCTTCTTTATCTTATCGTACATAAATTCTGTGCTGTAACCTATAAATAAATACCGACGTCATAAGCCGCTTTATCTCATTTCAGACCTTACATAAGTCAATTTGGTTAATTAATTAATTGTATTTATATGTCAGGAAAAACAATACATGTACAATATTGTCTATCTGTCACTCTGACGGCCCTATTTGTTCTAAATTACAAAGCGACATTTGTCGAAAAGTGAATTAAATCATTTTTTGACGAAACCGGCAACGACAGGCAGGAAAAGTCAAACACTTTGACGCCATCTTAGATGAAAATCTCAACGACAGAGACGTCATATGCTGGAATTTCTCCAAAGTAATTTATGATGTTATGCTATTGTTGTTGTGGTTCGCATTGTTGTCTGCGTTGGCTGGGTTAATATGTTGTATGTGACGGAAACAACTTTTCGAAAACAATGCCAAAGACAAAAGCCGAGCACAGCGGCGCTGGCGAACATCAAACAAGGCAACCAGTCAGCTCGCCTGCCAGGCAGTCAGCCTTGTTAGTCACTTTATCAGCCTTTCACTCCACACACACATACAGTTACTGTTTCGGATTTCTCATACAAACAAGCCAACAATTTGCCTTAAGTGATGGTCGCTCCTCGTCCTTGTCATAATCATCAACATTTTTCATTTCTTCTTCGCTTTCAACACTTAAGCATAATTTTCACATTATTTACTGGTGTTTTCCTGCTATCCTTCTTCGCTTTTTTAATTGCTTTATGGTCTGACAGGTCTTATTATATACGAGTGCTTTTAATATTTGATTATTGACAATACTTACTGCTTTCCATTGAGAACGAGCACTTCGGATCATCGAATGGAAATATGTGTAGACTGCCCTGGCAGGACAATATCAAGTGACGTCTGCAAAGTTTGAACAACAGACAAATTTCAGGTTATTATTTGTGGTATTTATAAAGCTTATTAAGATTACAAATTTTAATATAAAATATTTGAAGCAGAGCATCCTAAAAATACTTGTTTAACCCTAAAATCTTTATATATCAGAATGTATTTTGCTCTTTAATCTTGCTAGAAAACCTACTCTATCAATTAAATGCGTCTGTGTCTAGGCTCGTTAATAAAACACCATGTTGTGCTGCGCCATATCATAAATTATTTTAGCCCGGCCAGGTACATATACCTTCCCTACCCCTGCGAGCTAACTCTTGGGCAATTCCAAGTTTAGCTGCTCTGACAGTTGTCCTCGGACCGTTCCGCTGGCTATGCAAACAACAAACGTCAAAAGAGAGCAAAATGAAAGTAAGTAAATGGCAACTGCAACTTATTTTAATTGCTGGACGACACTTTTGCGCTATGCAGTCAATTGGAAAAGTTCTGTTGAATTAAAAAGCAGACAAGCAAAGAGAAAACACTGGGCAGCGCCATTTGCATTGGTAGAGAGGCTTGGAAGGCAAGGAACGGCAACGGAAGCTGGGCCAAAACTAAAATGGAGCAGCCAGCAATCCGTTGCCATATTGTTAGATGTACAAACTTTATATGTGTGTGTGTGTGTAAGCAAACAGTAGACGAGTTTTACTTTTACCTGGCCAGGAGTTGAGTGCACACATGGATCGTTGATAGCCCGCCAGCTTGGCCAAATATTTGCATGCATTTTTACATTTTTTTGTACTTGTTAATACCCTTGCAGAGGCTATAATGACATTGTCGAGAGACAAAGAAGAATTTCCTCATAAAGTATATATATTTCTGACCAGGACAGCCGTCTTTCTATTTGTCTCAGCTCTATGAAACTTAGGATGGAGCATATTATTGGGATCAGATATTATTACAGATATCTCAACAAAAGTCGACATATGATTTAAATATTTTGACCAAATTTGATTCGGATCAGACTATTTAATCTTGTTCCCATAGAAATAAAATAAGTTTATGTATAAAACACTTTTTAAAAAGTCTCAATTTGATTTTTATTTTCAGAATTGATTCTAATAAAATTTGATAGAAATATCTCGTATTCATCAACACCCAAAATCAGGGGTAGCAAATGAGAATGGAGTTTAAAAAATTGAAACCTGAAAAATTAATTAAGTTGAATGGGAAAATGTTAGATACACTTTTCGGAATGCAGTATCGCGGAATCAATATAAGCTTTTATTTTTAATTTTTATTATTATTAGTTTTATCTTTTATTTTTCGATAAAAAAAAATAATTATGGAATTTTAATCAAATTTCCATTTTTATTTAAAAATCATAATAGAAATTCAAATAAAAGTTATTTAACAATTTTAAAAAAATGAAGAAACAAAAGTTATTTTTACATTTTTATAATAAAAAATTAAAAAAAGAGTTATATTATGATTTTAAAATAAAAATTGAAATATTATTTCGATCGATAAATAGGAGTTAAATTTTGAAAATTTGTTGATAAATTCAACAATTAATTTGTATTTTATAATTTTATAAAAACTATAACCATTACGGTCTCTCCCCAAAGTGTTAAAATGTAAGTATTTATAGTTAATAAAATATGGGAAAAGTGTTTAAAAAATGCTCCGCAGCTAGAGTTTAATTTTTGCAAGAGTATATATTTTTCGGCATCATGCTCTTTCCATTTTTGATTTTTGTGCTCATCTTATGTTATTTTTCATTACTGCATCCAGTTTGCCAGCTGGCTCATATTTCTTCTTGACTTTTTAATATTTCACACTGCCCGTTCCGGAAAACTGTGAAACGCCTTGCCTGTCATAGAGCCGCCCAAGCGCTCATCTAATGAATATGAACTTTGTAACATTTGCATTTTTGGCGCCGTAGCAGCCGCTCGCCCTCCCCTGCTGTCCAGCACTTGTGCGACAAATCGCATAAAGTGTAGATATAAAAAAAAGTATATAGTATACGTTTGTATATACATATTACGGAAAATTCATTCATATTCAAATCAGTGAGACACACACCTCATTGCGTACGTAATGGTCCCGTTCCGAAATATTCTTAAAGCGAAATGCATTGGTATGATGGGATCCTTAAAATCGCCATGCATAATGAAATACGTGTCGGGCGTCCAGATGCTGTCATGATGATGCAGAGCATTTAAAAAATCGTAGTGGGACTTATTGCCATATTGCAGGCGTGGATCGGCCCATTGCTGATTTAACAGAAATTCCACTTCGTATTTCTGAAATAAATTGAAATTTAAATAGCACAAATTGAACGTCATATGGAAATTGATGCAAATATATATTTACCAGGCTGCTCTCATCCGGTGATGCTAAGCTCAAAAGCAATACATTAACATTAACCGTCAGCGTGCCTGTAAAATGAGTTGAGTTTAAGTAGAGATACAATTTATATACTCGTATTTAATGCTTAAATAATAAATCAATCCAAAATGTTGGTGCTAAATACCAGAGAAAGTATACAAAACTGAAAGTTCAATACGGCTATAATCAATGCTACAAATACAACAATAAATAAACAAGTTGTGCTTACTAAACAAACAATAAAATCACAACTATAAGATGCTCAGATAAAATGTATACTAAGTAGTTCTTGTGATTTGTTTAGGACATTTCACCAACCGCGATTGTGTGGTCTCCGCGCATTTTGATTTGTGGCCATATCGGGCGATTGTAGACCACAGCAAAAGTCTTCATCTGCAAAATTTAATGGAGATTGGCTATACAAACAATCTAAGATATTGACAGTACTTGAAAATTGTTGTTTTAATTTGGAAATTAATATTTTTCAGATTTCCATAGTTAAATACCAAGATTAAGATTTATAAGAAATAAAAAATGAGTTCGCTTCAAAGGAGAGTATCTTAAACCTTAGATTCATCCAATTACTGTGTTGTATAGCGGTTAAATATTGTATTGTATTGTTAAATATTAAATTCCCATTCGACAAATCGAAAAGATTCGGATTCAAACGTACTCGGAAATCGGAACAGCTCTGATTATTATTTTATTTTACAGCCGAAGGCTTTACTTTCCTCTAACTCAATTTTGAACCGGTTTCACTTTTCTTATTATGTAGTATTTTCCTAGCAGTTGAAATTTAAATGTCTATACGAGTATCCTCCAGCAATTTCCTTTGCAAATTCGAAAGATATTAAATCTTATGGCCTGGCACATTGGCATATAATCATTTTGAAGCACATAAACACACAGTCCGAAATGTAATTACGTTGCACTTATGGCTTGGTCAATGCAGCAATACTGCACTCATTTTCCCCTTTTCCATCCCTAACCGTTATAAGAAAATTGCAAGTATTCTTTGTGCATTCTGTTCAGACTGGCCATTAAGTTTAATTGATTTTATAGTTGCCATGCGTCTTCTTTGTCATCGTTGCTGTAAGGGAACATTGAGAATGTCTTGTGATGCTCCCCTTAACCCTACCATTTCGCCTTACACCATCACTCCTAATGACGCCAGAGACAAAAAATGGCAGCAAGGAACACAAAGAGTACAAGTTTGCTGCACTGCATTGTTGTATCTTATACACTTAGTTAAATTGAAAGTTTCAAGTGTTAAAGTTGGCAAAAATTAATAAAGAAACTCTGCAAGTTACTTACCATTTACAGGCGGCAGTAATCGTTTATCATAGCGTTTCTTCTCGAGTAATAAATCTAAAATCTCCTTATCTGAACTGGATTCATCGAATCTGTGTGGGAAGAGTAAAGGATTAGTCTTAACTAATAGTTTGTCACTGACTTAAGCACTGTTAGTATATCTCAACATAATAATAAATGAACTTCTTAAGACAACAGTTGTGTGTGTGTGTGCATGAGGTTACTTTTGTAGAAGTAGATGGAGCTTTAAGAGAATGATATCAGGTTAGAATTTGTAAGTATCGAAATGAAATTAAGAATAAAGACAAAACAAATACAAACAACATTTGTAACGAACGGTAAGAAAATGTAGTAAACTTAATATGTTATAATGATAATGATATACTTTTAATATTTTTATATAGCTGCCAAGAGCAATTGCGTTTTTAGTTTAGCTGCGATTTATCATTATTTTTCGTTTAAAAATAATTTATTAAAATTAATTATTTACTTCATTATATTCGGTTTAAATATAATATATCCAAATTTATAAATATAAAGCAAACATAACTAATGAAAGTGAAAATAAATAAAGTGCATGCAATTTAAAGCAAATTTAAAGAATTTATATAAATATGAAACAGAATTTTGCATAGCAAAAAAACACAAATATATAAAATTTCTTATATGTGCCTTGATTACATTTCATTTGGTTCGTTTGTCTGTTTTTTTTTTGTGTGTTTGGTGTAGGTGCAAAAACTTACTTCGACCAATCGATGCCATGACTGAAAGAATTTCAAAAGAAAATAAATAGAAGTTTTGGTGTATAAGGGTTTCAGGCGTTACAGATACGGATACGGATTGAGATAGTTAAAGAGATATATAGAGATATACATAGATAGATAGATACAGATACACGGTGTAGAGCGAGTGGGTGTTAACTAAATGAAGTCATTGTCTGCCATTTGGCGGACACAAAGGGCCACTTACATGGGATGCTTGTCAACACCCGTATCCGACTGTGTGGCAGCGGCCGTAGATGTGGTGGTCAGATAGCATAGCATCAGGATAACACTGGAGGCCGCATAGAAGCTGAACGATTGGCTATAGTGCTTGTAATGCTGGCCCAGATACTGATACGCGGCAGCTGAGGTGGCGCTCAGATTGGCTAAAATAGCGGCTGACATGGTGGCGGGTACGACGGCGCTGGCGGCATTGTCCCAACGCCAGGGCTGATAGGCTAACGGTTGCTTCACAGCCCCCTTCACTCCTCCTGCTGCTGCTGCTGCTGCTGCTGTTGATCCTGCTGCCGTCCAGCTGGCGCGCCCAGTGGCGTCGCTAGGGCAGCTCGCGCCTGCAACAGCATCTCGTGCAGGCGCAGGCAGGGGATGCCAGCCAGTATGGCTCCCGCTGCCATCCCATTGCTGCTGCGGCCAGTGCAGCTGCCGCTGTTGCCTCTAGGCGCGTGATCCGGACGCCAATGCCTGCGTCGGCGACGCCGCTGCTCATCTCTGTTAATCTCTGAGCTGCGGCTGTAGCAATTGGAGCAAGTTATTTGCAAATCGTTTGGCTGCGTTTTGGCCTGAGTATCGATTGTTGTTTCGATTGTTGTTTCGTGTGTCGCCAACGCGTCCTTGTTATCCTGCGCCACTTGACAAAACGGCTGTGGCTTTTGTTGTTCTTGCTGTGGCGCTAAAAGCACTTGAGCTGCCGCTTTTAGATGTTTGCCGTTTGCTTTTGCTGTTGCTGTTGCTGTTGCTGTTTGCGTTTTATGATTTTGTTGATAGTTATCCTTGATTTGTATGTCCTCTGCTCTGCTCACTATTGCTATTGTGGTTGCTATTGTTGTCGCTATAGTTGTTGTTGTCGTTGGGGCACCACATTGATTTCTATTTTGTTGTCTTGTTCGCTGCTGGGACTGCTCTCTGGCTGCCTCAAAAGCGCAGCCCATGTTACGATAACTGCAAGTAAACCGATACACAAGACGATTTCAAATTAATATTGCATACTTTATAGCGCCATTTACATTTTAACTTAACATTTGGTAAGCATACGAAAGCTGCGAGAATGGCGTGGCTGCTGTCTCCCAGAAATAAACTCTCCCTACAGAGTAAAGTAACCATTTACAAAGCTATATTGAGTCCGATCTGGAAGTATGGGCTCCAAGTCTACGGGATCACTCATTTGAGTAAGCCTCTCAGGAATATCTGAAATGCTCCCTGGTACATGCGTACTAGGGACATAGAAAGGGATCTAGGCGTTCCCAAGATTGGCGATGTAATTAAATCTCATGCAGAAAACTATAAAGCCAGGTTGGGCTCGCATCCTAATCAACTAACACGACGGCTGATGCAACATAGTGGAAAAAGGAGACTAAAAAGACACCACCCACAGGATCTGCCTTCCAGAAACCTGTCTTAAAAAGTTAATATTATTATGTAAATATTTCGTGCTATTTTGATAACATTTCGTCTACATATATAATTTTGGTTGTTATAATGAATGTTTCACTATTTGGTTAGTCCCTTTGTTATTCCTTAATTCCTTATTCCTTATTTAAAATTAGTTTAAGCTACCGTGTGGTGCAGTATTCTAGTTCATTACAATATAAACAAATTTAAATAAATAAATTACAAAATTTAAAAAAAACAAGTAAGAATGCTATAGTCGAGTATACCCGACTACGAAACTCCCTGTACCCAGGTCTAAAACATTCAATCACATCTACGTCCACTTACACATACACACACACATACACAAAGACGCACGCCCACAGGCGGCACAAGCGACAGCGCAAGCGAGGCATTTTAATTGGTGGCTGTGCTTCTTCTTCCCCCCTCTCGCTGCATCACTGAATCTTCTTTCGTGAATAACTTCCGTGTTCATTATCCGATCGACTTGAAATTTGGACAGTAGATTAAGAGAGACTAAAGTATTGTACATGCCAAATCTAAAAGCTATATCTTTAAAATTGTAAAACGTTTTTATTGAATTGCGGGGAAACGGGGGGAGATATCTGAAATTGGAAACAAACTTGATCTGCGTATGCTATACAGGTACCTACATTTAAAATTTGGTGTCTCTAGCTCTTGTAGTTGCTGAGATCGACGCGTTCATACAGACGGACAGACGGCCAGACGGCCAGACGGACATGGCCAAATCGAAATCTCTTTTGATACTGATCAAGAATATATATACTTTATAGGGTCGGATAAGTCTCCTTCTGCCTGTTACATACATTTGCACAGATTTAGTATCCCTTTTTAACCCATTTTAACCCAGGGAGTAAAAATAAGATAATGAAATACTCGTATTGTATACTGTATATATAACTTGTTTTGGAGTAAGTTTCATTCACTTTTATTTAAGGACGAACATAAAGATATATTGTGTACAAATTCATAAGCAAAAGTTATTATCATTATTCCAATTCCACTTTTGAATCAATTCCACAAATAATGTTATGTGTGGTACATAAAGTATGCATATTTTCCTTATAAAAGAGCTATTAGGCTCAGTATATACTATATTCCCTCAATCTATGTAACACATTTTGATAATCTGCTTTAAAATCAACATCAAATGTGACGCAGGGCCAATTTCATGCCATTAACCCAGTTTTCAAGTAGACTTACGCATGATTTGGTTAATATTTAACAATTCAATTTTTATAACTCAATATTAAAACTCATTAAAGAGCTTAATTATCCCCTTCCATTATTATACATAATCAACAACCACATTCACTGCTACAAACACACTAGCTTTTCTCATATACACAAATGCATTACTACTCCGTATAAGCAAAGAAGTGAACAATTAAGCAGTTCAGCGGCAGGGCATGCAAGCAGTGCATTTAAGGTGGCAACCGCGCACTGCTTCCCTAAGCTAAGTGTGATTAGAGTAGCTCTAAATTAAGCTAACAATTGCAACCATTTTATGGTTACAGAGTGTGAGTAATAGCTTCATATTTAAGCTACACGTAACTACATTGTAATTTTATTATAATAACAATGATTTCTTAAGTTATCATTTTAGTCATTTAGTTAATCATTTTTTGCTTATTAATCAGAACTCAAGTGAAATTAAAAGTATTTATTAAGCATATATAATTCCTGTCTTGTTTTCAGTGTAAGCTTTTGAGCTGGTTCTCCAATTTAAAATTTTCTAACAACCAATTTGCTCTCCAATTTATGATAACAAAGGTTGTTATAATTGGCTTGTTATGAAAAATAGAATTTCATTCAATAACTTAATGCGCTTAAAGGCTAATAAATGTTTACACAGAGAACTATTTATATATTTTTAAAGCACTTCCAGCTCAACTAATACCCAATTATAAGCCCAAAAGTGTATATCTAATTTATTTTATAATTAACTTATATACGTGTTTTTTGAATATTTTTTTGTTGCGTATAGTCAATAAATAAGTTTAATATTTGCGGTTAAATATTTAGTAAAGTAATGGTCGGAACTTAAACCATTTGTTTTGCGTGTCATAAACTAAACTAAAAAACTCTGATAGTATATGGTTGTGTACGAAATTCAATTTTCTATGCAGGGCATGAAAATTGCAATTGTCTGTGAGTATTTTCCATTTTCTATGACCGCAAAAGACAACAACAACGACGACAACAAGTGACAGGCAAGAGACAAGCCTCAACATGCAACCAGGGTGAAACAACAACAATCACAGAGACTATCATTGTAAAAATGTTTTGGCACATTGACTGACTGACTGACGACATTTTGGTTTGTGCTACAGAATATTAACTTGGCTCTTTATAAATGAGAGAATATATATTATGTGAATATACGTTTATGTGCTCATGTGTTTGTATTCCTGTTCGACAACATGGCACGCAACTGGGCGTGTCCTTCTGGGCGTATCGTGTTGCATCGAAAAAAGCTTTTGGACATATTTCTTTTTCGCTTATGACTCAAGTGGCTGTTGGGAACTGAGTATTAAGTAGATTTTTAAGATTTGTGATATAAAACAGACAAAAAATGCAAGAATAGTTTTCCCTGAAAATCAAAAAAGCAGAGGGTATTATAATTTTGTCATGAAATGTGTTACGCTTTGAAGGAGACGTTTCCGACCTCACATAGAATATAGTATATTCTGAATCAGCATCAATAGCACAGTCGATATAGCGATATCCGTCTGCCCGTCTGTTTCTATGCAAATTAGTCTTTCAGCTTAAAAACTATCGTAATGAGACTTGGCACTGATCCTTCTTTTTAATTTTTGATTAGACCACTATAACATATAGCTAGCTGGCATAGGAATGATCGGTCAAAGATAATGTTTTGGTATGAAAAACTTTTTTGTTTATGAAGAGATCCTAACTAAACACACCCAAAGCAATTCTCTCGAGACTAAATTTGGTAGCTGCCATATGAACAATAGGGTGAAAAATGAGTTTTTGTATGAAAAACTTTTGTGTATACAAATATTACATCCAAACTCAACAATTATATTATAGTTCATGTAGTTTTCAATAATTTTATCAAAATCTGACCACATTATTATATAGCTCTCATATGAATAATCAGACATTGGTGCAAGTGTATATAGTTTCTTCCTTGCTATACTCTGTTCCCGAAGGGTGGGTTTGCGAAATGTCCGTCTGTCCGTATGAACGACACCCTTAAAGCTAGAGCAACCAAACTAGGTACACATGTTGGGGTATACCCTCAATTTATGAAGTGTTGAGATTGCCCCCCCACCGCCACGCCCTACCCCACAATTTGCGGGAAAACCTGTATCTTCGACATTTTTAAAGCTATAGTCACCAAACTTGGCATACAGACTAATGTCGAGATTCCTGACAGATCTGCATCAAAAAAATATATATTTAAAGAAGTATTTGATGTTCAACAATTCATAACTAATACATTCCTCAAAACTCAAATTGAAAATTATAAAAACGATGTTTAAAGTAATATTTGTGCCTATTCCAAATTTCAAACAGTTTTCTTACTGGAATATTATTTGCACAAATCAGTGTTTAATAGATTGTAATCATTTTTAGGTTGCCATACATCTACGAGTATAAATTGAACTCCCATTAACATTGATGTCAGCCATGCTTCAAATCAGGGTTCTTCTAAAACTTGAACGTTTTACCATTTGGTTTGCCTAACAACTTCGACATGTGTTCTGTTGTCTAGAAAGGCGCACAGACACACACGCATGCCAGGATAACGAATTCGAGCACACACATCCTGAAAGCCCAACTAGGCAACACTCAGTGGCTTTGGCATTTGGTTTGCCACCTTCATTATACATTTATTTGATTCTTACGTGACTTTGGCCATAAAGCACAAAAATAAACCAGCGACTGAGGACAACCCACAAAATTTTAATATATACGAGTATTAGCCACAACAACAAGGATTCAACTAGATATTGGCGGCATGTAAATGGTGCTCATATACAAATTGGTACGATATAGTATACGTATATATATATATGTATATCCTCGTAACTGGCAACACACGCTTAACTCTATCGTACTCCATCCAATTTCATATCGCCCATGTGTGTGTCCCCCAACAATTATTGACCTCAATCTATTTTAAGCGCTTGTACGAAAAAAATAATCCTCGTTGTTGGCCCCGCAAATGTCAATTCGGTCGACTGTCACGCCTCGCCCCGTTGCCCGTTGCCCGTGCCCCCATGCCCACGTGCCCCCGTGGCCATGTTGCCCCTTTAACACACAAAAAGTTGTAAACTTTGGGGCTTGCTTATTGTACGAACAAGAGAAGAGCGCCAAACCAAAAAGACAGTTACAAAAGTTGACCAGAGATCAGTTCATGCTTTTTATGCCGGGCATCCTTCCATGTCCTGCTCGGTACTGTTGCTGCTGCTGCTGATATCCTTTATGCCTTCCGGTGCCCGGTTCTGGTTGAGGCGCATAAATTTACACAAGCCACACGCCACTCGAAAGGCAGCGGCGACTGCAACTTGGTCAAAGCTAATCCGTCGCCTGCTGGCAGGAAGCGGCTCCACTGACAGCCAACCAACAAAACTAACCGAAATGCCATGTCCTTGCTCCTGCGTCCTTTTGCTTGTTGTCGGACTTGTCTAGTTCGTTGTGCATTTCATTTCCCGCTTCAGGCAACTTTTCATATTTTATTGTGGCAACTTTATCAGCTCCTTTTTTGTTGGCTTGTTTTGTCTATTTGTCTGTTCCTGTTAGAGAACTTTTTTATATATATTTTAATCTTCATTTTTGCAGTTTCCAGTCAATTTAATAATTTGTTGCAACTTTCTGGCTCAACCCAAATTAGTTTTTGTGTGGTTTTTTTTCTGGTTTGGCTTAATTGAGTTACAACTTGTGGCAGCTCTGCTCATCTGATGGTGCACGTTGCGTATGCTTAATATTTTGTGTAGTGCAGCTGTCATTAGACAGTATGTGGCATGTTTAATGACAAAATTACCTAATTCGAAATTTGACAAAATCCAATCCAATTAGTTGTACAGATACTGAGTGGGACAGAAACAGAATTAATTGAAAATTCCATGAAATTGCATAGGTCTTAAACCATTTGGAGACTGAGTAATTGAAATCTGTTGGTGTTGACTCATTTAATGAGTTTTGTGGGTGGTAACAGAATTAAGTGAATAATGAGCATGACGATGATTTATGTAAAAGATAGGGTAGAATTTAATTTTAAGCTGGAACTTATAACTATAGGGATACGAAGCCAAGGAGAATTTAAGGAGAATCAAGCGAATACAAACATTTCACTGCAAATTAATGAAAATGAAGTCCATCAAGGTTTAAAACCTTGTCAGTTTTATCTGTGTTCCATCAAGGCCAGTTACAATACAAAATAATTGACCAAGCTATGGCCCTTTTAGCAACCCTGTAATAATACTCTGCTTCATGTCGTCGCTGACCTTTAGATTGTGATATTGATTTCATGCCGTTGCTTCGTTATAAAAAAACCAAAAAAAATATTTTAATTTGCCATTAAAACGTCGGAGCATAAACATCAAGGAAAAAACAACAAGTTTCTTCAACAAAAACAACAAAGAACTATCGATTTTCTTTTCATTGAACAAATCAAAACAAGAACTCTGTAGTTGGAAGTTGCCGACTGCGGTATACTCTGTTTACAGTCGTGACGTGGAAAAACAGTAGCATGTATGGCCAATTTGGTGACTCTAGCTACAAATGTGTGTGAGATATAGTTTTTGCGAATGTGTGGAAGGGAGGGTCCTCACCCTCTACTGTTGTTCGCCCTTCTCTTCGATTCTCAAGAGTTAATGGTAGTGCTATGCAATTTCCGATGCCTAATGTTGCCCTTTTTGAAATGTTTTAAACACCACAGAAGCTCCAGCACCTAGAGTACAAACTCCCATAACTTTCTCAAAACTTCATCAATTTCAGTGGCGTAGATAGCTTTTTGCAAAGGGGGAGATTTATTCTGAAAATTTAAAATTTTCTTTTGTTTTTTTTGGTCTAGTAATTTTGCTTGTACTTAATTAATAATATCAAGTTTTATAGATTCTTTGCTTTCATCTCTTTCTATGATGAAAGCGCACACTAAGACGGGGTTTTTGTGAAATTCCACCCACGGAAAACTGTTGTGTAAAACTTTTTTGTTTAATATCGTATCGGGTTCAAACTCATTTTCAAGGATCTATACAAAAAATCATTTTACACATATTTCACCGATTGAAATGTAACATTCTTGGTTATCGTGTGATTTGAATCAAATATATTTTCAAAGCTCCACCCAAGAATAAATTAAACGTGGTTGTTATCAATTTTTGAAACTTTTCTAAACTACATCGAAACTAATTCAAAAGAATGCTGACTGATATTAAAAAATCTCCATTAAATGAGGGTCAACGTCAAATGTGTAAGATTATGTTTTTTCTTAGATTGACTTCAGTCGTTTTACTACAAAAATAATTGAGCATCGGCCATCCAGGTAGGTATTGGTAAAGCAAAGGTTAAGCTGGCAATTTTTTATACCCAAGCAGAGGGTATTATAATTTTGTCTCGAAATGTGTAATGGACAGAAGGAGACGTTTCCGACCCAACAAAGTATATATATTCTGAATCAGCATGAATAGCCGAGTCGATATAGCCATGTCCGTCTGTCCGTCTCTCTCAGTGTCTCAGTTTTAAAGCTATCGTAATGAAACTTGGTACAGACCCTTCTTTTTGCTGCAGGCAGTACATATGTCGGAACCGGCCGGATCGGACCATTATAACATATAGCTGTCATAGGAATGATCGATCGGCAAATATGTTTTTGTATGAAAAACTTTTTGTTTATTAATGTATCCTTACCAACCTTTCCCAAGCCGAGTCTCTAGGCAGTTTATACAATCTAGCCAAATTTGGTCAAAATCAGACCACTATATCACTATATCAAACTTTTTCATTATACAAATATTCCATCCAAACTAAGTGAGAGTTTTATTATACTTCAAATAGTTTCCTATAATTTGATCTAAGTCGGAGCAAATAGGAGCAATGTGACGAAAGTTGAGGTTTGTATAAGAACATTGCTGCTAGGGTATATAGCTTCGGCACTCCGAAGATAGCCGCTCTTTTTTGTTTTTTTTTTTATAAATTTGGATTTTTTGTCTATATTGGGTGAACTGTTCTTGAAGAGGACCGAAACCCTTGCAAAATAATTTCGTGATCCAAGATCCATAACATAGAAGTCTTTTGATTATCCGTATTTGGTTTCAATGTCAACAGCATCAGTCATTTTTTTTAATCTTCGTTGATTTTAGAAAGCACATCCCCATTTGCTCGAATCGAGAGATCCATGGCTTGAATTAAGTCAAAATTAGCTCATTGGAATTCGCGACTCAGTGGCAGCGAAGGGCTTAAACAAGATTAATGACTTGCAAGCTTATCACAAATCCTAATTTCATGGCACTATTTCGATTTTTGGAGTCTGAGGCTCTTATTTCAACTTCTGGAAATCTTATACCGTTGGATAATTTAAAACACAGATTTAATCCCTTATGATTTCAGCGCGAAAACTCAAATTTTCAAATTATATATACGTAATCTTTTTCCGTGTATCCTAAAGCGAGTTGATAAAAACTCAATGGGGAGATTGATCAACTTAATCTAGGTAATGTCTTTTTATCATGTATTGCTCTCCAAATTGACTTGGCACTTAAATTTTATTCATATTTAAAAAAAAATATTTTCGTTGGTAGTCGTTCTGCCTTGTTTGAGTATAAAGAGAGCTACAAATCAAAATAGAATATGTTGACTAAATCCATATTACAGGTTACGATACACTCAATCCAAATATTTCTGTTTTCAGCACTGTGCTGCAAATTGTCGCCACAAAATGAATTATAAATGGGAAAATTGTTGAACATCATAAACGCTTGCATTGAAGCTTATTAAAATGCGATTGGCCGGAAATGTAATGCAATGCCTGGATAATTGAGGTAAGCACTTGACCCACTTCATTGAATCCGATAAAGATAAGGGACATTTGAGACAGAACATTGAGTATTGCGTATACGCCCCGTGGAGCATGTTCGAGTCATGCACTTTGCCAACTGCTGTGACGCAATTGAAGCTCTCACAGCTGCAGTTTCTATGCCTAATTAAATAACTCGATATCGACAGTTGGTCATTGGCATTTCAATTAGACGCAGATGCGAATAGAGCACTGCACTCTCCATAATAGGCAAACCACTCACAGACGCTAAGCCGTTTAAGTCGGCTTAGGTGGCAAAAGTGGCACAGACACCGACGACGACCTGTTGGAGAATGCCAATAATCGAAGTTGAGTTGCATTAAATGAAATGCCAGGCACCTGACAACTGAGAACGGAGAATTTCCAGCAATTTTGCCATGTTCAACAAAGCTAAATGAATATACTCGTAATATGAGTAGGGCTCTAAGATTCTTGGGAATGAGTCAATTCCCTGGCTAATTGCACGTAAATTAAACAGCTCCCCACATTTGACAGTTTGCGGTGCAAACATTTGCATCAACTTAATAGTACACTGCGAAAAAATTATTTTATAATCGAGAATGGTAATCCCAATAATCATATAAAATTGGGAAACTGCCTTTATCTTGAATTGCACTACATTCTGCTAGAATATGTGGTAAGTATTCTCCTTAAGGTCGTAGAATCTAGAGGCCTTATCTTCTCACTACTCGCATTAATTGCTTAATCTTAATATATAAAATCGTTCGTTCGCTGGACCAAATCTCACCATATTTTGAGCCTATACATGTCAAGTTGGTGGCGAGGATGGCGTCTCTTGTACTCTGTTTGTACTCTGTAGGTGGCGCTGCGGTGGTGTTATTTGCAAAACTCTTGACACTAATTCAAAATGTATGTATGTTTGGACATGAGAACAGTTTTTTTTTCTTTTTTCCATGATTACCTGACTAACTGATTTGTGAGCAATGGGCCTGGCTCCTAGACTTTGAAAAATCTACCCCCACGGGCGGAAAACTGTTGTATGAAACTTGAAAAATCTAGTTTCACTCGTCACCATGGACGGGAGTAGCCTTTGGACAAATGTGTGAGAGCAAGTTTTTGTTAGATCGGTTTCTAAGTTCTTTGTATTTTATACAAAAAATCATAAGGAACGGGAGTGAAAATAGTGGTAAGTTATTTTTCTTTTATTTATTACTTTCTCATTCATGCAACCATAATGTGTGGCAGCGAAGAGTGGTATTTGTCTTAAGCTGCCCTATACATTTTGCTCCTTCAAGCATATCTTTAAATTTGATCTTAGTTCACTGTTTTTCGCTCAGTGTTGGGCACACTGCAAATGGATGCGTGGTTTATTCTGTTTACACTTAATTGGCACATTCACTGAGCTGGTGACGTTGCTGCAGCCACTTGACCAATGTCCAAACAAAAAGTCATCCTTCCACCCTTGCCTCGCCGCCCAGTCATCGACCCGCATGTGGCACGTACGTGTGTAACAAAGTACGTGAATGCAGCTGTTTACTGTTAGCCTTACATGCTTCAGCTCCGGGCGACATGCAACCGGACTCGCTCGTTGCTGTTGAGGTATTTACGGAAGGTAAGCACAGCTGCAACTTCAACTGCAACTGCAGCTGCAACATCAGCAAAGTCAATTGATGTCCTCGTTGCGGGTTTGGGGGTGTCGTGCTGCTGGTGCTTTTGTGCTATGCAACACTTTTTTCAAAGAGATTTTCTTGTTGTTGTTGGCTGATGATGTAATTACAGTAAACAGTCATTTATGTGATCAACAACAACAGCTCTAATTGTACTCGGCAGGTAAATCGAGATACTAAAGAGCAGCCTCCCTAATTTCATTCTCACAGCATTTGGCTTGCTCGCTTTTAGCGTAACTTACATAACATCCATACTATTTTTTATGATTTTTAAAATATGTGAAGTAGAAGTTAAAAAGGCCACACATATTTCTGTGAAATTAATTCGTAAGTGGAATTAAGAACACCAACATAATTTGAGCATTATGAAGTATTCTGTAGTTAATATAAATTCTTAATTGACAGTGTGCACTGTAAATTCCCCTTTTAGCCATATAATTGTATTGAAATATTTAAAATGCGGTTACTGTCCAACAGCAGCCAAAAGTAAAATGAAAATGCGTGCATTTAAAATTGAACATTTCAGCTTAATATTTTTTTATTATGTATGCATATTATATTACCTTTGACACACAGTTCTCAATTAATTTATCGATTAGTTAAGTAATTAAAAGACTTTTAAGGTAAGCCCAGGAATACGGTCCATTTGGGATCCGATTTCTAGGCTGATAAACTTTTAATCACCTTTACATGCCGTTATTTTAATCACTTAAGGGTGCTTTTAGGGTTTCAGGGACTTTGCGGAGGCTCTTTTTATATTTCGTGTCACATTTTTGACAGTTTTGTGGGCCTAAAATGTTTTGCATGCGAAATGTTAATGTGGAATGGTAAACCTCCGCTCTGCAGACTCCTGTCCTGTCACATCCACTTAAATTCCATGCATCATGAAAATTTATGTGAATAAATTACAATAAAAACCTGGCACGCTGCAATAATTCAGATTAAAAGTATTTATACACATGACAGCGATTGCAAGCGGGGAACGAGGCAAAGGACAAGCTCATTCAGCTCATGGGTTGCACAGGGCCTGGGGGCAAGGGGTGGAGGTATGGAATTTGGGGATAGGGAGGCATTGCGGCTTATGTTGCTGGTCACGCGCGTCATTGGCTGCGTGTAGGAAGTCCTTTGAGTTAAATCCTTGCGCCCAGCGCTGATTTCACCATAATAAATTGACATTTTTTGGACGTTCTTTTTCCGAAATCCTACGCCGTCGGGAACTGGAGTTGTCTATCTATCTGTCATTTCAGTTTATTTTTAGTGCTGTTTGTTGGTTTGTTTGTTTCGACATGCTGAGATTTTCGGCATGTAGCGTTTGGGGAGCTGCTCATAGAAGAAAAAGCTGCTTATAGCTGGATTTTCAGAGCGACCAACATGGGCACAAACCAAATAATATGGCACATGGTTGAAAAGCAAGTAAATAGTTTGAGATTTATTGCTTGAAAGACTTGTCAGACAGTTGGAATAGAGACTGACGCCTTTCGGGTTCCATTTCAGAGTTCGAGTCTATGATTGTTTCAAGGAGAATAGTTAGCTGTAAAATTTGATTTGATGAAGATATTCACTCCATATGAATTGAGTTTTTCTTTATATTTTAGAAATGTAGTCAATAGTCGTAACAATGCTTAGAAAATGACTTTTATGTGTAATTTAATGTCCTGCCGGACAGAATATAATCTTTTGACACTGAAATGTCTTATGCAGTTGCTAAGAACCTGATATGATCTAAAGAGGATGCATTTGTTCAGACTAAAAGGATTCAACTACTCTACTCTATTGTGTTTATTTTTGTTTAATTGCATACAAGCTAGAGCTTACGTATAATATAATTTAAATGCATAAATAAAGTTATGCACTTGAGATAAGAATCCAAATGTTTGTGGAAATAAAGCGAAAAACTCTTATAACTTAATGGTCTTTCCTTGAACTATAACCTGGCCAAACATTGAGCATAAGTCGGATCTAACCAATGAAAACCACTTGGTTGCATGACAACAACAGCAACAAAAACAACAACGAGAAGCAGAGACACAACAACAGCAGCAATAAACATTGAAATAACAAATAGCAAAGAGAGAGGACAATAAGCAGCGACAAATAATTTGGCACAAAAGCAAATAAACAAGATAAGCAAAACAAACACTCACAGAGACAAGACAAGACTGAGAGAACACTACAGAAAACAACAACAGCAACAACAACAATCACATCAAGAATGTTGACGACAACAACCAAACGAGGAGCAACAACAAACAGAAGACGAGAAGACGACGAAACGAGGCGAGTAGCGAGCACATAATGAGCATAATAGCTGAGTTGGGGTCTGCAAGGGGAAAGGGGTACGGCATAGAGATGGGCGCGTGTTGGAATCTTTCTCATACGAGTACTTACAAGGCAACATGAACTCCTGTTCATGAAACGGCAAGCCACGCAGAAAACTACAGGATATTCAGGACGTTGTTGTATATTTTATTTCTAAAATATTTGATCAACAAACGTAAATAAAAAATTTGTATGCAAACTCTTTTTATATACAAAATACTATAAAATAGTATTATACGCCGTATTATGTATAGTATTAGATGGAAGGGTACACTCACCTTATGTAAGGAAAAGTTAAACAAAAAATACATTCAGATAACATCTCCCTAATTCCTTTTTTCGGGTGGGTGTTCCTAACATGAACACGCATGATGCCAAAATTAGTATTTGTGTTCTCGCTACAAAATAAAACACGACACGCGCTCAACTCTAACAGGGTATTTGGTTCAGGAAGGGGTTAAGGAGTCATGTTCCACATGTGAGTGCCAAAGAGCTTTTTGTTCGTTGTCAGTGTATGAGAGAGTGTGCTAAAATAAGCGCCACTTTACATGCATACAGACACTCCCCACACACACGCATCCACGCGGTTGGGGGGGTGTGTGAGTGTGTGTGTGTGTGTGTGGGGCGTCCCTCGATGCAACTGGCGTTACCCTCAAACAAGTTGCAGTTGCTTTATCGCTCGCAGGGCACACAAAACGAGGGCAGAGGCACGTTGCAAACCATTTAAACTAATCTTGAGGCAGTTTATTTATATATGTATCTCAAGGGTCGCTCGTTCTAACAATGCCATCCTCGTAGGGATAGATACATACATATGTATAGCCTATAGCTAAGTCAGGTTAACTGCAAAATTAGGGTAACTAGCGAAAAGGGAATTTATTAAAGCCAAAGCATCCTGAACAGAATATATGCGCAGACTAGAAAGAAAAACGAAAATAGTTTCCTTTCTGTGTCAGGAGAATTTGCTTAATATTGCAAAAATATTTTTAAAATGAGAAATAAGTGACATATATTTCTGATTCACACACATATTACTTTACTCTCTATTAATATATTTTTATTTATTTGGTTTTTGCGATATCCTGCATCGTTTTACTGACAGTTTATTTTCACAAATGTTTTGTTTATAAAAATAGTATCCTTCGTAATACTAAAGTTTACAAAAGCCGTACAAATATTTACAACATTGTTTATGTCACATTATGAAACAAAGGTGAACTATTCTTTACAATAAATAACTCTAAAGATATTAAATATTGAAGCCTTTAACATATTCAAGTTGAACCAACTTTTTGTGAATACCTTATGCGATACTTTCCAATATCTTATAAAATTTCAGGTGTGGTTTATAGAAGAAGTTTAGCAAGTTTCATAAATTATTTGCTATGCCAAAATTCTTATTAAGTGCACCCTCTTTTATTATTAACTACTAAGATTAAAGCATATATTTGTATATCCTTAGTCCCTCGCTGCACCTGAAATCTATTAAGTATTGTGGGCAATTCAATAGCCCACACGCTTCACTTGCCTTTGCGCAAGTAATTCCCATTTCAAGCTATTTAATTTCTATATAAATATTTTGCCATTGGCCACAAAGCTGCGGGTCATAAGCCGCAAGGACGACGCCGTAGGACACGCAGCTACAACGAGCTAGATGGTTCGCCATGCTGCATGCCTGAGTGAATTTGTATTAAGGCAACCGGAAATTAAACACACAAAAGTGTTCTAAGAATCTGCACGCACACACACCAGCACACATGCCGGCACACACTACATATGCATCTGCTTGTTAGTGCTTTGCATATTTGTGGTTCCATTTTTTAGGGGGGCTCCGCAACTTTATCAAAGCTTCGCCAGTTTTTCTATGCATCTCAAGTGCGCGCTTTCAAATTTTGTGGCTTGTGTGCGTTTTAAGCTTTTGTGCCCCGAAATTTGCATGTCAATTGGACAAAGAGATGAGCAATAGAAGGAAACCTAAAGGATCATTTAAGTAGTTATATACAATATCGCTATACGAACTCAGATAAAGTTGTAACGCCTTAAAAAGATACTGGCAATGCAGAATTCAGTTACATTTTAAACCAATTAGAAGAATCGTTTGCGAAGTTACAAATATGTATAATACATACGTAGCAGGAAAGTCTTGAGTGCAAGGACTTAAATATATCATGCAGACCTATGCTTGTGATTTGTTTTATTGTTTACTAATGAAAATGTGAAATTGAGTTGCTCGAAAAAACAAAAATGCTTTTGAAAATTATTAGATTAATACTTAACGAACAAGAACTTGTTATTGAAGTCATAAATTACAATTTTTGTTTTGTTTTATTTAGGCATGTCCACTCCACCCTATAGAACAATAGACCTAATGCCAGCAGAGAACACAAATGCCAACTACAAAAAATAATCCAAGTTGGCAAAACTAATTATGAAATGAAATTAAATTGTATTCTGCCCAGTGCTAAGCCCTTTGAGTACGCATGTACGAGTGCTTCCCTACCAGCAGCCATTTTCACACTCGAAAATTGTCGACAACCCGATTAATTCCCCAGTGGGTGCGAGACAACAGACGCACTGTAGCCACTGAAACAGACACAGACACAGACACAGATACAGACAAACACATTCAGACGTCACTGGGGGCATCACGTGAGGCGTCAGCTTTTAGACAAAATTGAGCACATGCTGCGGGCAAAGGCAGTTCGATGATGGGCTGGGAAATGGGGGGAATGTTTGGGATTGGTATTCCCCGACATGTGCTTTTCGTTGACTGAAAGGCGCAAATGATGGAAATCACTTAACAAAGAGGATGATGACAACACGGATCATATGGCAGCCCCAGAACCTGCCCCCGTTCCAGTTCCTGTCTGTCTGTCTCTCAAGCTGTGGATGCATATGTGTCTGGGTTTGTAATGAGCTCTTGAATGTCTGCTGCATACTTAACTGCTTTGGTGGTCTTTGCTCGGCGGGCTTTGTTCAATTATTTGACAAGCAGTGGTTACAAAAAACAAAAACAACCTCATGTAATCAGAACTATAACAAGCTTTTTGATAGGACTTTTTGTTGTTGTCTTTTTTCCCCTAATTTATAAGCCAAGGATGGGTTATAAATGTAGTTTTGCACCGTATCTTACAATCCTTTACTAATTTATTAGCTAACTATTTTATTGGATTGCAGGTTTTAGCTTTTTGATGCAATTTTTTTAGTTTCGAACCGTTTTCTATCTAGTGTGCCACATTACCTGTCTCTATTCCTAATTTCCTTATCGTCGCCAAAATTGTATATCCCAATTAGCCCATTAATATTTAATAATAGTCTTGTGATCATATATGACATAATCTTGATCGAATTTCGTCAACAAGTTGTCGACCTATATTATTGTAGATACTACTTAAGTAAAGCTTCAGTAAGTGTTAAAATATATAGCCGATGGCCCTAGCAGCCAGTGCTATATTACACAAGTTGGGCTTAGTTTTTATAATTGTATGTAACTCAAGATAAATAAATAAGTGAACCAGTTCATATTTTTGACGTATATTCTACTCGTATTACAATTTATTTATCAACATGAATACTTAAAAAAAATTGGTTTCATGGTTTATTGGCATGTATTATTTATTTAATATTTGAAAAAGACTCTGTTGCTATTTTGTGAGTCAAGTTCTGTAGGATTTAGCGTACACCACGGCGTATGTGTAATAATTTATATATTTTGTGTGATGTCTTTTTCAATCCATGCTATCTAACAATCGATTTATTACCAACAGTCCATGCTCGTGTACACACTTGCTTCGAAATCCTCACGCTGATTTATATGAGCTGGAACACACAGGATGCACACACAAATAAGTAAACTACATACAGAAAGTGGCTTCCTCCTCGGGGCCGAGATATAATCCACAAATCACTTTAGCACGGTAACAGCCCCCAACAGACGCTTCCTCCGAGTTCAATCAAACGAGTTAATAACTTCCGCAATGTGGCCCAAAATTAACCATAATTTTGTGCTGCCAGCACAGTAAACTGACCTATTACCCTGTCTTCCCCTTGTCCGCAATCCCCCTATTCGTTAACCACAACGTACCCATGGCGATTCAGCTTATGCGCTTCAGTGGGCCAGGGCAGAGCGGAGACTAAGGGACATGAGATGTAAGACAGATGGGAGAGAGGATTGTGGGGTGGGTAATATGGTAATTTTAGCGCCTATCTCTCCTGGGAATCCACCGCACACCACGAACAATCAGCACACACGAAAAATGCTTGGAGCACATGTCACATTTGCCACATGAGTTGGCTTAGCTCATTTATCATGAAGCTGCCTGGTGACTGGGTGGACTGGGTGGACTGGCAGGGGGTTCAAGGTGACGCAAGGCCTTCTGCCGGCCATTGTGCGGTCGTTTCACCTTGTCCAGGATCTAATTGTAGCCGCCAGCACCAGCACAAAACTTTAATTATGCGTCCAAGTTGGAGCCACCGATGGGCATTTTGTGTATCACAATGCAATATTTATTAGTCTGGGCCAAAGGGGGGGCAGCAATGCGTGTCCTGGTGCCCCATGTGACCTGCACATATGTAAATAGACGCATTATATGCCTTGCCTTGCCTTACCTTGCCCTGTATTATATGTCGCCCAACTAAATTTAGATATGCGAATCGATAAAAACCATGGCACGCACACATTTTTAATGCCAAGTGGAGGAGTCGAGTCGCCGTCGCAGTCGCAGTCGCAGTCGGAGTCGTAGTCAGAGCCAGAGTCGGAGTCGGAGTCAGAGACAGGAACAAAGACAGGAGGACCCACAAAGGTCGCGTTTCTATTACAATTGTTTCGGAATGGGCCCAGACCAGCTTTGAACAATTTATTGTACAGTTTGCGTGAGGATTTCTCTAAAATAGAATTCAGTTGCTGGCTAAGTTGATAGCTTACCTTATTTGTTAACAGTTTGTTGGAAGGCCTATGGTATAATAAACAGATTAGGGTCGAGTGTGTCTATCGTGGTAACATACGGTGTACTATTATGCTATTATAAGCCTGGGAACTAAACCACTTTCTTATAATATTGTCCAAATGTACTCCCCACAAATACCGCAGCTGTTGTCCTATAAACCGTGAATTAGTAAACAATGTCTTATTGATAGTTAGTAGAGATGAGCGCTAATGTTAGTTTCAAATAACAGTGACAAATATAAGTGACTGTGACTGTGTTCTCTACTTCAAATCTTTCTATTTACAAGTTTGTATATATTCAATTAAAATATAATAATATTTGATTTAATTCACCAAGTCTGCTACTAGTTGCATTGATATTGCACTGTTAATCTTAACAGTAACTGTTAAGTCAGGAGCTAGACTGTTATCGGGACTGTGACTGTTAATACCTGATATTAGCAGTAACATTAAGAGTGCAGTTACTAAAAGTTATAACAGAGCTGTTACTCTCAGTATTCAGTCACAGTGTGTCACGATATTTGTCAGCCACTGTGACTCAGTCACAGTGTGTCACGATGTTGCTCATGTCTAGTGCTAGTTAGGTATTTCTGCCTACAGTTCAGCATTGTGGGAACCTTAACTTTTGTTACTCATTTAATTGACTTGGACAACACTTTCAAAACAGAACGTATTTGGTTTGTAGCTCTGTGCAATATTTATGAGCAACTATTGATTAAATAATTAGGCCTCTGAAAGTCTCCACGGCTTCAATTACAATTAATGTCAAATGCAGGGCATATAAATTTTGCTTTTCTATTCAATTTATTCACATTTGTTACAATTTGCAGCTGTTGTGCATTTAATAAAGCAAATTGCACTGACAAACAGTTCGTAGAGTCGCACAATTTATTTAAATTATTCATGCGCCGCTTTTTTACATTTTCCCCCCATGTTTTTACTCAAAATGTAGGTCATTGGACTGGGCTTGACAACCGGGCTTGACAACCGGGCTAATTGTGCACAGTGTAGGCATCAAGATGTTGGACAAATAAGCTAACAAGTGAACAAGGAGCAGGAACATGTTCAATTTGGTAAGAGTTGACGTCACGTTTGATACAAATGTGGACCAGTTTCGGATAGGGCTTGAATTGGATTGAACTACTAGTGTATTATTTAAATTTCAGCTTGATAGCCCAACACTTTCAAAGCACTTTTGGACCATTATTCCTATTTATATTATATTATAACCTATTTCATATAATTTTGTGATCATTTCCAAATATACTATGAGTATGCTTATGTTTGTGGTTTGTGACAAAAACAATAAACAAGTTTTCATTATAAACATACATAACAAAAATTTGCAAAGGTTTTCTAAAATTCACTATAATTATAATAATTATATCACAATTTCTGAAATTCATAGCTGTTATTCAACTTTTATCATGCTCATTGAGGGCAATTAAATCAATTGAATTTTCTCTCGAACACTTTGCTACATAATACATAAACCTAATTAGCTTCAGTTTAAAATAACGCAAATCGCTAGTTTTATGTGTGTTAAATGCAAAAGCTGCGCCACATTCAAGCCCCGATAGGCGATTTGGGTGTTTAGGTGTTGGGGGTGTTGGGGTGTTTATGAGCGCCGGGGGCCGGAAAAGCGCGCGATAAATATCTGAAAGTAAGCACCCAAGCACGCACACACACATACATATGCACATAGATACTATAAAATGGCTGGATATAGCTTGCGGACATAGTTTAATCAAGCAATACAAATAACTGTGAGCAGGGGATACCGTCATGTATATCTCATATACAAAATCATTTAACTGGCATTTGAGTTGTATGTTGCCTTTAGCTGTTATTGATTTTGAACGTGCCAACTTTGACTATGTTTAAACTAACCATTTAGCGCAAAAAGCCATACTAAATATTTGGGCGCAGTGTGAAAATAAATATTTGCTTTGCCTTTGCATTGATTTTATTGTGGCTGCTGCAGGTATAGACCAGTCTGAATTTGTACAGTTCAACTCCGTACTGAACACAAAAATGAAAATTTCATTAACGTTTTGTTTAGTCTGTTTGTTTAGTCTACAACTTTTAGTTAACCTAAAGCATTTTGGCAGTTGGCTGAATGGCAAATATTAATATTACATGAACTGTGGTCAAATTATATAAATTCAATGTGCTAGGTACCTATTTGGAAACTTGACTGACTTTTAAATTCAACAAATTAATAAGCGAGAGCGACATAGTTTAGTAAATCTATAACGAGTAAGAATGCTCTAGTCGAGTGTACCCGACTACGAAACTCCCTGTACCCAGGTTAACAACTTCCTAACATATCTTCGTACACTTAGACATACACACACACATATACAAATACGCACGCACACAAGCGACAACGAAAGCGAGGCATTTTAAGTCGCGGCTGCGCTTCTTCTATAACTTTCATGTTATTATCCCATCGACTTGAAATTTTGACAGTTAATTAAGAGTGGTTGAAGTATTATACATGCCTAATCCCAAAGCTATATCTTGAAAGTTGTCATTGTAAAACTGTTTTTATCGAATAGCGGGGGTGTGGGGGGAATATCTCGGATCCAAAGTAAACTTGACCCGCCCCTTCTATTCACGAACCTACATTCCACCATTTATAGTTGCTGAGATGGACGCGTTCATACATACGGACGGATAGACGGACGGACGGACAGAATCGAAATTTCTTTTGATACTGATCAATAATATATATACTTTATAGGGTCTCCTTCTTCCTGTTACATACATTTGCACAGATTTAGTACCCCTTTTTACCCATTTTTGGGTACAGGGAGTAAATAACTATATCTCAAATTGTTATAAAATCAATCAAGCACGCTACGCAGTATTACCAAACCATATCCCCAAGTGCTTAAAGGATAAATAAGATCTGTTCGAATTCCAATTTCGAATTAATTCTACAAATAATTGTATAAGCTACTTAACCAGGATAGAACTAAAAACCTTAACTAAAAGTATGTTCTACTTATTTCTGTGGAATTGATTCAGAACGTATTTCAGAACAGGAATCTATTTATTAACTTGTAAGGATCGCTGATGAGTTAGAGAAACCAGTCAAAATATTAAATAGCTGTGATTAATTGGCTGTATAAGTTAAGATCAGGAAGGACATCATACACACTTGGATCTGAAGTAATTCTACCTTGAGTAATCGTAGGCAGTTATAGCTGGATCGTTTATTAATTTGTAAGGTATTAATTTGCTATGATTACTTGGAAAACGATGAAATTATGATCAGGAAGGACATTATACACATGAATCTGAGGTAATTCCACTTCTTGAGTACTCGTCGGCAGTTATAGCTAGATCGTTTATGACTGGCGTGCAGAAGTATCGTGATCAGGGTCTATCTGGCTACATGTGACCCACTTTGTGGCTATTTTACACCACTTACACACTCCCCTCTGCCCCCACAGTGGCCTACTGATGGCGAGTTTTGGCCAAAATGGTGCGTCATTTAACAATTAATGTTAATCCAGGCACACGCAAGGCTAATCGCGTGGATGACACGTGCAAGCCAACTGAGCAAGAGAGAGAGAGAGAGAGAGAGAGAGAGGGAGAGAGGGAGAGACATGCATATTACGTATACGCCGTGTTATATTTACATTTTTTGAATTTTGAGGCCATATTTGGGCATCTAATTATAGCCGCAAAACAATTAAAGTAATCACTTATTTTGAATAATATTCTCGATGGCAATGATTATCAAGGACTACAGGAGGTCACAGTTCATTTAAATGCTAATCACAGCATTTATATTTAATTTTTAAAACAATTTTAGTGTTTTTGTACTTGAGACATGCCAAACGGAGTGGCAAGTGTGAAATCTCATTCAACGAAGGCGACGACGTCACGCATGTCCTTGCACAGAAATATACAAAGTTTTCTTCTCTTTTTTTCTTCTCATTTTTATTTGAATCCTCGTATGGGGCACATTTTTCGTTTCTTTTGGCGAGCAAACAAAGGTTGTGCATAAAACTAATTAAGTTGACTATTTGCACGCACATCGTTGTATAGGATTGTGAGGTGCATTTACTTTTTGACCAGAGGTACTAACTAACAGAAATCGTGTGGCTAATGGAATTTCTTTATTTTTTGTTTAAATAAGCAACATTTTACTGCTTGCTTCGTGGTAGTTTTGAATTTAAATGGGAGTATGCAAATTGAATGCAGGCATAAACATGTACATATGAAATTGCTAGTAAGAATGCTCTAGTCGAGTATACCCGACTACGAAACTCCCTGTACCCAGGTCAAAATTTTCCAATCGTATCTTAGTACACTTACGTAAACACACACATACACAAATACGCACTGCGCTTCTGCTTCTCCCGCGCTGTAGTACTGAATCGCCATTCGTGAATAACTTCCGTGTGTATGATCCTAACGACCCGAAATTTACGGTAGATTGATAATGACCCAAGTATTGTACATGCCAAACCCTAAGGCTATATCTTATAAAATTGTCTATATAAATCGTTTTTATCGAATTGCGCGGGAGCGGGGAAAGATATCTGAAGTCCGAAACAAACTTGATCTGCGTATGGTATACAGGAACCTACATTCCAAATTTGGTGTCTCTAGCTCTTATAGTTTCTGAGATCGACGCGTTCTTACGGACGGACAGACAGCGCCAAATCGACTCGGCTATTAATACTGATCAAGAATATATACCTTATAACGTTGGAGATGTCCCCATCTGCTTGTTACATACATTTGCACAGATTTAATACCCCCTTTTTACCCATTTTGTGGGTACAGGGAGTAAAAAATTAAAATTAAAATATGTAATTGCAGAAAGAGGAAAATAAAATCAGCAAGTTGGAAAGAAGCTCTAGTCGAGTAACATTCCATTCATACATCTTCGTAATCTCGTACACATGCACATACGCATCAAGCAGTTCAGCGGCAGTGCAAGCAAGCAATTAATTTATTCTGAAAATAGTTTCTTGAATAACTTCCGTGTTTTTTATCTGATTGGATTGAAATTTCCGCAGTAGATCAAAGTCACTTGACAATCATGTAAAAAACCGTATCTTAGAAAAAAGACTGTTGTTTTTGCTCAACTATACAAGGTCGGAGTTCCACCCATCCGCCTGATATATATATTTGCACAGATTTATTGTCCCATTTTAGACACTTTTTGTGTATAGGCTGTAAAAAGATACATAAACACATATTTAAATAATAGTTTCAGCTTACTAGTTTCCATGTACTGTTTAATTAAGTGCAAACTTGCATAATCAGTAGCAAATTCGATTGTCCACAGCCAAATCCATTTCATTCGTAATACCTTTATGAAACTATTAATTATGTGGGCATTTGAAAGTGGAAGGATATTTTATATCCCTGCCACTTTTAGCAGAACAATATAGAATTATCGCTGGCTGATTGAATTTAAATTGAATTGCGCAATGGCCCAAACAAACCGACAACCAGTTGGTAATAAAGTCAAGCGGTTCATTACCATATAAACGCTGTATTTGGCATTAAAACATTTAAAATACAATGTAAACGTCAAATAAAATCACGTTGCCCCATTACATATTTGTGTGCAATGATTAAAAATAATTGTGTTCAATTAAATGACAGCCGGTGCTATGGGTATTGATACGTAAGTAGGAATGTCGGAAATCAAAGCCAACTGTTACGTAACGAGTCAGGGTTGTGTCGGCTAGAGATCAAAGAAAATTAAATTCCAAATAATTCAATTAAGTTATAATTAAAAGGGGCAGAAATTATATAATAGTTTGTATCGCTTATTATATAATAATAGTTATAACAGTTTGTTTATTGCTATTCGCAATTATTTACGGGGTGTTTGAGGTGCTTTGGGGATGGGTAAAAGGATGTACTGCTCAGAATTTACGTTACTATTTTATGGTTATTTTATATCATAATTAGAATCGCAGTTTAGTGCATGTCTTACGTAGCTGCTGGGAATAGGAATAATTGGTTTTTAAATATTTTGCAGTTTAGTTAGTAATTAAAATAAAATACTCGTTAAGCTCTCTTCGAAGTTATCTCATTACCAAATGCGATTCTGTTGCAATAAATGTTGTGTGTCCTAAATATTAATAACAGACACCTATAAGAACAGCGTATTCTCTGAAATAAGAAATAGATTAAGTTGGGTTTGTGCAATGTCCGTCTGCCCGCATAAACGCAACTATTTTCCACACCCTTGAAGCTAGAGCAACCAAACTTGGTACAAATGTTGGTGTATACCCTGAGTTTATAAAGTGTCAAGGTAAGCCACCCCAACCTCACCCTCCCTTCCATAATTTGGCGGAATCATTTTCTAAATCTTTTTCTATTTTCGAAATTTTGTAAGCTATAGTCATGAAATTTGGGATGCAAACTAATGTTGACCTCCTTGCAGGTCTACATCAAACAAATTTTGCCATCCCCATCCCCTCCCCAGCAAATGAGCAAAATCTATATCTCCCAGGTAGAGTCACCAAATTTGTAATGCAGACTACTGTCATTTTCACGTCTCTTTGCCACTCCACAAATAATCAAATTATAACAGACTTGACACAGAGTATTCTGCTGTTGGGTACGTCTGACTGCAACGTTCTTACTTGTTTTAAATAGATTCTTATAAAATTTCTATAAGCCGTAAAGGTGTTCTATTAAAGTAATCTAGAGCTTATAAATATGTTTATGTGAATTCCGTCGGAACCTTTACCCAGTTCCTTACTTGTGCCCTATCCGAACATACATGTATATTCTCATATGCACTAACTTATTATCATATAATTTATCTGAGGCGCGCAAAGGATGTTTTGCAGCTGAAATTGCTGCACAGCAGGAATCCTGTACTTGGTAGTCCTGTGGAGTGCCAGTTGCTGTTCGGGAGAGGTACACAGAGAGCATATTTTAGTTGCTTGCTTCTGGGGGGAAGTGCTGAATAATCTAATACATACACACACTTACACACACACACACACATACTCTTGCGTGTGTATTATGTAGATGAATCTGTGTTGTCGCAAAGGGTGTCAGCAAAACCAAGTTTGTTGTATTGAAAGCATCGCGTGAATTTCCATATTTTTCCTGTTTATTTTCCTTGAATCTTTAAGCAAATTCTGCACATGACAGGGCACCTACACAGCCCCCTATCACCCTACCGCCCTATACACCCCTCGGCAGCTGTTTGTGCTTTGCATGTGCAATGAGCTTGACTGTTGCTTTTGATATATATATCATATAGTAGTATCGCATATATGTAATACGCAAATACTTATTATGTGCAATATTTCAATAAACGTCGCCGTTCACTTTGTCAATGTGTCGCCTGCCAAAGTGGCTATAAAAAACCAAACCCCCCATTCTAACGCCGAACACCCTGAACATACTTGCCATAATAGGAAGCATATTTTTTATGCACTTGCGATAGTTTTCCTTTGCTGATTTTTTGAGCCCGCGAGGACGCCTGAAAGGTGACATACTCGTAGGATGGTAACATCAACTCATTTAACTTCTGACATGTGATGTCGCTGCTGAACCTGAAGCTGACGCTGACGTTGACGCCGGCAGCGCTGCATCAAATATGTCTGCCTTCTTGTTATTGGATGGCCAGGGTGAAAGTTTTGCATAATTTACGATGAACGAGCGCGCGAAATGTGAGAAAGTTTTTATTTTTTATTTTCAGTTGCCCTCGTGTGGGGTCGTGGCAGTTACGAGTTCTGTTCTGTTCTGTTTAGGGGGCCCCCCACGTATCTGGGGTGTCAGGGCAGGCAATATTTTGAAGGACGGCAGGACTCTCAGCAGCCAGAGTGGGTGTTCCGTTGTTGTAGCTACATTAATTAAAGTTATTACGGCTAGCACTTGGAGTGCTTTGTCTTCTCCGAATGATTTGTGTGCTTGTTTTGTTGGCACGTAAGTCTGTGTAGTTTTTAATTGGATATTCAAGTCTGAGTAAGGCATTTCGGAGAACTTTAAGGCATATTTGTACTATGGTTTATTGATAGTTGCCAAGCAGAAACGAATACAAAAGGCTGTGAACAGATTTATATCTAAATGTCGTAAGCTATCTTAAGGTTGTACTCTAAGTTCATAAACTGAACTAGTAATTCACAGACTTAAGCCATTTTGCCAAAATTATTAATAAATGTTTTTTCAATGTCATTATTTTCGATGCGAATGCGAATTTTTCCCACCTCTGCGATCTATGTCCATTCATTTTCGTATATTTATTAGCCTCAAAAAGGATAAAAACCTTTTTTTAGGTTAGGAAGCTTGGATAAATCAATCTTTGCTATTTCCACCCTATTTTACACACTGGGAATGACAACCAGTCAAAGTTCAGAAATATCAACATATCAAATGCATGGCACATAGAATATGATTTCAATTTACTGCCAATCCAGTGGAAGGAACTCCCCTTCTGAGCTGGCAACTGTAATGGTAACGATTCTCGTTGGCCTTTGGCAAAATTGGATAAATATATGCAGCAAATTTCGAACAGAACAAATCAATTTCTGTTTGACCTAACGCTTCAGTGAACCGCACCGTGAACTAAATGCAAGCGGCAGCAATCCATGGAATCCCAATAGAAAACCGGTGCCTCCTGCCCCTCCGTACCTCACCTTGTTGGCCCAGCTGCATGGGCCTGTCTGTATCTGTTTATGCTCTTTTGCTACCTGCAAATAAACTTGGTTTTTATGTGTTGCCCCTGGCACTGACACTGATTGCTTCTGAGCCAGCCCAGAAATACGGTTCACTTGACTGCAGTGACGACGGCCATTATTCAACTGCACTCACTCGGATCTTGCCTGATTCCAGTCCTGGCCGGCCCAAGAGCTTCAGCTTGCTTGTTGAGCCTTGTTGCCCTGCCGAGTTTTTCAAACCATACACTCATAGGATGGCTTTTAAAGGGTATAGAAGTTGTACACATGTTTAAGACACGTAGAATAAGTTATCTGCGACCCTATAAACAGCATATGTACAGGATCTTGATAAGCTAGAGAAAATACATACATCTCTGTATTCTGAGAATTGTATCGAAGGAAGGAAACTACAAACATCTCTGTACTGTATTCTGAGAATTGCATAGAAGGAAGGAAGGAGACTACTTAAATCTCTGTATTCTGAGAATCGCATAGAAGGATAATTCCACGGTATTTTTGTATATGTAGGTGTATTTATTTACATATGTATGTATGCATGCATATTTTAGTCAGAATGTGTGTTAGGGCATTCCAGACCTGTGCACACAGTAGCTCCTAGTCGAGCAAGCTCGATTAATATATGGTTACTTGATTTTTGATCAGTTGAACGGATTTGGCCACCGAACCGGATGTCCTGGCATTTCCGCTCGCTAATATGGCGTCATGAGTCAGCCATGGCGACCATTGTTGTTGTTGTTGCTGTTGTTTCTGTTACTTTGTTTTGTTTGAGAACTGGGGCCAGTTTTTCATTAGCATTTTCTTTTTGGCGCTTAGTTTTGTCGCTGGGCCCCCATTGGGCAATAATGTCGTCAATTATGTTATATAACCAAGTTCAGGTTCTTAACTCCCATCTGCAACTCACACTACAATTCAACAATTCGGAAACTTTGTTTTGGCATTTGTTTGGCTTTTCTTCCTTTGTTACGCATATTATGCCCCCAAGTCACATTTGTTTTCCTTGCTCTGATTCATTTTTGCAGATTTTCCTCATTAATGATGTCGGCTTTACACGTGCCTGCCAGCCATTTAGAGTGTAATCTATTAGGCAAAACTCACCCCTAACCGAGGGAGGAAAAATTAGGTTAAACTTGTATTCAGGTTAATTTCTTATGCGTTGTGCAAGGCAAATGAAATCCAAGGCAAAAAGATCGGAAGCAACAGCAACTAACATAGTTTAGGAGCGACTTCTCATTAACTTAATAATCATAATTGATTATTTTAACGGCGGATACCCAAACAAGGTCAGAGTTTCAGAGCTGAATCTTGGATACTAGTTATACCAAAAATATCTTAACTTTAATGATTTGATTGCAGGACATCAATAGTAATTACAAAAGAGAGTCTGTGGGAACTGCTGTGCTTTGTAATGCTGTAAAATGTCTTAAAATTCCCCTGATGCCAGACAAGTTACATAAGAATTTGCATTGCTATGCTAACAATTTATGCGAGAGTATTGCAATGAACAAAAGCGATATGAAGAGTTATAGATATGTATAATGAGGTTTTAATTAGATTCTATGCTAGTGTAACAATATTATCTGTGTTCTAAATGTTCCCACACATTTCCTATCCTACCGCAACTAAGTACACTCAATCAGCTATTTTGGCAAAGCTTATTTCATAATTCCAGCAATTTTCTGCTGAAAATTCTAATCCCAACTCACGTAGTCGCGTACCAGGCACTTAACTGAGTCGAATCCGGTTTAAAAGCATTTGCTTAAGCATTATGGGCGTGTGAGGCATATTGCGTATACGCCCTGATGCTGGTGTGCCAGATTCGCATTAAGTCGGCGGTTTAACGACTTGAAAATACCAAAATATGTCTCAATTTGATGCAGAGAAAACAACAACACGAGACAGAGACACAGAAACAACAACAGCAGCAGCAGCAGCGTAGAAAATCCATCAAAAATATATTCAAAAGCAATTTTCACACTTTATCTAAAAGTCATTTTAATGCACGCTGCCTGACTGCCATCCCGAAGACAAAATCCTTTGCAGGCTTCGCCTGTCACTAGAGAGAGCGACATTTAAGTGGCTAGAGAACATACCCATGCAAACACTCACTGGCACACTCAAACTCACTCATTTATACACCCACTTGGCCAAAATATTACAAACTTTTTGGCATGTGCAGAGTAAGACATTTTCTCTCTCTCTCTCTCTATCTTTCTCTGTCTATTCTCGTTGCTACATTTGCATACATTAGTCGAGTTTTGGCTGGCATCCTCGTCGTCATCGTTGTTATTTTGTTGCTTCCCATAAAATGAGTATGTGCAAACTGTGTTTATGTTCATAATATTATGACAATAAATTCAGCTTCATTAGCTACGAAAAATTCTCCAAACGAGCCCGACACAAAGTAGCTGAAGAGAGTTGGCACAAAAGCAAAACAAAAGTCACAATTGTGTTGTGGCTTCATTCGAAGGCTGACAACTAACACAGTGTTTCCACTGCCAGCTGCCGTCTCAAAATGGTTGCTAAGACTTACAGGTTAGTTTCGAGATAACCATTTGAAAATAACTTAACATTTATCGAGGAGTAACGTTGTCGCCAGGTATAGTGTAAGTCATAGTGTAAGAGGAAGAGGATAACAGCGAGGAGTCGAGTTTCGTACGTGAAGGATCTTCAAGTTGTGAGGTTGTCCGACAGTGGTCGAAACACTATCCTGTCAAGCAGCAGCTGCTTATTTATTTTTTATTTTTTTTAAACAATCTCAAAAATGTATTATTTAATATCGCTGGGAACGTTCAGCGCCTTCTGAACTGAACCTAACGTGTAAAGGGAAGGGTAATATGGGAACAGAAGGATGCCTTAACTACTATATTTACAGCGGCTGCTACACTCTGTTGCTAACAAACACAAATATTATCGCACATTATACTTAAAAACTATTATTATATACATATTATCAATAAACGGGACAGAATCAGTCCTACATTTATTTAATTTTAATATAGATACTTATTCATGTAAATACCATTGTAAAGTTTAATTTCGAGAGAATCATGTGATATTCATTTTTCCTCTTCTATTCTTTTCCATTATTTTTATTAGGTGTCTACGTTTATTATTTATTATTATTATTTTATTTATTTTATTATTAATTTAAAATAAAAGGCATAGCTGATTGATTCTATGTTAGTTCAGCGGCTGAATACAAACTAAACTCCGAGCGTTCTGTTCTTTTAACAGCCCAGCCGAATGAAACATTAAGATCAAATAGCATAATCATGTTAATGCTAATGTTACTTAACAGGTATGATCTCAGTGTCAGTGTGACACTAAACAATGTGTATCATCATAGGTTTTTGTATAATCGTATGTAACCTAATCTATTCCCTTTTATGATTTTGAAGAAGACAAATGTGTTACTCATTGAGTTAGTTATTTCCCAACACAAAATGCGCTTATATATTTTTGAACTGAATTGTACCCGATTCGATCTAGTCATATCCGTCTCTGCAAACTTGTCTTTCAATTTAAAAGCACTTTATTTTAATGAAATTTGGCAGAGATGCTTTCTATTTAAATATTGATCATCTTAAAATATAGCTGACATTTGAACAATCAAACAAATATTGATTTTGTATACAAAAAAACATTTCTGCTCTTTTATTTGCTTCTATTCAATTAAATTATAAGCCTCTTTGCTTTTGACGAGTAGAAAACAATTTCAACAACGATTCCACTTCTATTTGACTTGGCTCAAACGTTGCTGCAGCTGCGCATCTTCAATTGACTGTCAAATTTGCAGATTCATTTTAATTCCTGTTTGCATTCTTAGTTTGTCATGCTAATCGGTATCGGAAACGGAAACAGAATCGAAAGAAACAAATTTGCATTTACATTTTGGCAATAATCAGATTCAGCATTGACGGTTTTGTCGTCGTAGCGTCTCGTCTAATGACCTTGATGTTACTAGTCTAGGAATATTATTTGTTTTGCCACACAAATTTGCATACAATTTTTCTTTATTGTCCCCTGGGCCATCATCAACAAATTGGCCAATGTCACAGTCAATTCGTGGGCATCTCAAAATAGCACAGAGGAACTATTCGTTTTGATTTTTTTTTTTTGCGTTTTTGCGATTTGTACTGCGCAGTGCAACAAAATTTTGCATATTGAAATAGTTTCAGACTGTGAAAGGCAGCGCCACATAGATATGACGGATCGCCGCATGACGCTTCAAACGCTTTTTCTTTTATTTTTTATATTTTGATGGCCGAACGCAACTATAAATCATGGCAATTGGGGGGAGAGAAATTCCCAAATTTATGAGTGGAGTTAAACGGACACGCGGACTAGATATCTAGCTGTATTTTCCTTGACAGCTACTGAGCAAAATGTTTGCCACCCATAAAAGATAACTAGCTTTGAAGCATTTTTATGAAACAAAAAAAATAAATTGTGCGCTTTGTGTATGAACTTTAAATAAAAATACTAAAAGTCATTATCATAAAATCTGAATACTCATTCACTGAAAGGCTCTGTTTAGCCAAGTTAATAAATTTTATTCTTTAAAAAAAAACTGTTTTTCTATATACTATGTATATATTTATGACCATTTGGATTGTGTGAAAATAAAAATTCAAGTTTTTAGCGTTTTATTTGTATTTGTTTTTGTATTAAATCTGTATAAGGAAAATCAATTGTGGCAATATTTATAACTGTAAACTTCAATTTGTATATACATTTCCAATCTTTTAGATATCAAATGAAAATTTCGAAGAACATTCAAACAATTAAAGCATTGTTTGCCATCCATAGCCAAACCAATTGACATCATTTGGATATCATTAAGAGCTCAATCTCCCACTGGACTATGCCAAGTTTATAAATTTATTTTTATGTGGGCTTAGTATGTAATTTGGCCAGCCAATAAATTGTTTCTTTTTGGCTGGCCAAAACTTGAATATGACAGTCTATAGCTCCATAACAACAGCTGAAATACATAAAACTGCAAGTTGGCTGCAATCGAAAGCGGTCATCGGAACACTTAAGTCAAAGCTATAATTTTTTCAGCACGATAAGTTTATTATGAGGAAGAAGGCGAAAGATACTTTGCAATAAAAATAAATTTAATATAATTTTGTGTGTTTAAGGTTAAAAATAAAATCATTTTCAGAGCTCAACGATGAGAAAGTATCAGGCGAGCAGAAATGAGCAGAAAGTAGCTGCAAGGGACTGCTTTCTTCTTCTTATAATTTAAATCAGCACCTGAAAGTATGCAGCAACATTTTTCGCTGCCAAATTCATTTAAATTTACCGCTGCTCTTAAAAGTATGCAGCAAGAATTTCCAGAATAAGAGCAAAGCATGTCCTCCCAGCAATGTGAACTGCTTCAGATATCCTGCTTATTATTTTGTTTATATGCATGCTATATATGATAAATATCCACAAAATTTTATTAAATTGTGGTCACAGTTCCGCTGCCTTGGGCTTGAGCATCCTAATTTACTTAATTTCTGCAAGCCACAAAGCTTGGAATGAAAGTTTTCTGGAGCCATATTGTGGAGTATTGTGTTTAAATTCTACAGCACTTTTGCCAATGCCAACCATTTGAACAATCAAGCGTACTTTTTCTTTCCCTTTTGATGAACAAATCTAACGCTGCTTTGATTTTGGTTGAGATGAGGTCTTATATGTAAAAGAATTGTATCAGAGTCTGTTTGAGTCATTTTAATAATGTGGGTTGACTTAAAAACTGTAACCCAGTTGCCATTTATCTCAGTCTTGTTCTCATGCTAATATCCATGAAGAAGCAGCCAAATGCGTTGCAATCAAACCTCGCACTTGCCAAGGTCAGCTAAAAAATTGAAATTCAGCGCCAAATCACCCACTGAGAGCTGAGTGAACAACCCAAGCTGACTGGCCGACAGCTTCAAAATACATTTATACTTATCATCTGTGTGGGCGCATCTTATGGATACTATATAAGCCCTGGTTGAAACTGGGTCAGCCCGCAGTAGAAATAAAATTTATGAAATGTGGTGACGTTTCTGTAAGCTGCTTAAAGCGTTTCGCAAACAAAATGCCAAATGAAATCACAAAATTGTGCGGCTCCTCTTATCATTGCAATGCCTTTTAACCTTGACTCACAGAAAGAAGCAGAAAAGGAATAAATGAAAAAGTATATATGGCATGCTATTCGGCTGGCCATTGCACGCCTATTTTATACACAAGCACACACACATACTTACATAAATAATTAAAATGACCTCATAATGTTTCGATTTTATATCCGACTCGAGCTCTGTGAACATTTTTTTGGACCTTTTGCCGCAGTCATTAATGTAATGGTCTGCATTATTTGTGAACATCAGCGTATGAGTATCCAGCGCACTCTCTCTTCCTCATTCTCTCTCTCTCTCTTTCTCAACAACTTAACTTTTCCTTTCTCTCCTACTCAGTCCTTGCTTGATTTTTGACCAAAAATTTAGGAGTAAGTATATTTGAAAATGACACGCACAGCGCTTTTTATACACTCCCTAAAATAATATACTTCAGCTAGTTGCTGCAATTAGTTTATCTGAAATGGAGTCCTAGATTTGGGCTATATTTATAACTCTGTATCTACTTCTTTCTTATAACGTATATTCATATTATTTGTATTTATTTGAGTCTTATAAATCGAAATAAGTATTTAAAAACATTTATTGGAGTCATTAAGCTGTGAATTAAACAAATTTTCAATAACTTTCTAAGGAGTGTTATATGGTATTGAGTTGCTATTAGTTTATCCCCATTATGGGTTATTGAAATTACAGATTCAATTATACGAGTACTCATTTCTACTTGTATCTTTAAATTCTATCAAGTATTTAGTATCTGAGTGTGGAAAAGGCTTTTTATCTTTCTCAGCGGAAAAACTGGTTATAAGTACATATCAATTTCAATAGATTCCAAAGTTTACTTCTGTTTTGGAAAGTGTATCCAACTGTTCACATCCTTAAGGCTTTCAAAACATTCTGTCCTTTTGAATTTTGTTTTCGTCAGCACCTTTCTTGCTGCTTTCTTTTGCACAACGTCTTTGGTTTGCATTTTATTGCTGGTCACTTTTATTTTCGTTTGTGGTTTTGTTAGCCATTTTTGCTTTTTGTTTTTGCCTGCCTAGCTACCCTATACTATGCATGCTTGAATGTCTGTTTAGTTTTTTGCTTTTGCCTGGTTCAGGCAAAGCCTGCCAAATCGTCTGAGCCATCAAATTATATGACAGCTAAATTGTCGCACATTTGGCGCTATTTGGCAGGCTTTGTCTGCTCTGGAGGTGGTTTACATAAGCAGCAGCAAAGAGAACAGCTGACATTGATTTGGGTGTGGAATCAGACAGGGTAACACGCGTCGTATGCGTAATCTAATAAGAACCACAAGCGGTAGCAGCTGACTTGACGTTGAGCCCCTTTGAAAATGATATTCGAAGGACTTAATCAAAGTAGTTATAATGTGTAGTTATAGTATAATAAATGTCCCTCGTGTCGTTTGGAAATAAGACATGGGTCAACCACTTTTAAATTTGCTTGTAAGTATGTATAATAGTTAGCTGTATTTTAGATATTTAATTGCCTTTAAATGACAATTCTTACTCTTGGCTTCAGCTCAACAGTGCCATGGCTGTTAGCTTTAATTCAGCTGTGTTACTTTGACAGGTGCTGAGCTGTGAGCTCCTGCGAATATCCCACAAAACTTAATTAGTAAACGTTGCACCTGATGACAGGCAGCTGAGCAAGGCAGAAAGGAAACCCAAGCCGGAACTATCCAACAACATTAAATTCCTTGCATTTACAGTCAGCATGAAGCATTTTCCGACCAACGAGCAAAGCAAAGCAAAGCAAAGAAAATAAAAAACCGAATCGCAAGAAACGGCTAAATTGAGTGCACACAGCCAAAATGCTGCACTGCAACGCCTGCTCGTGCTCTAAATGCACTTTTCCTGCCCAAAGGATAGCACACAAATCCTAACACATGCTCGCACATGAACTGGGCAAACAAAGGACGGCGGCAGCTGACTGCCAAGCTGTTTGAAATCGCTATGGTTCTGAATGTCTTGCCAGTTAGCCCAGCAGCAACAGGATACTTTTTGTTGAATTCGCTGAAATGGCTGTGCAGCCCGGGCAATTTCTAGGCCCAGTTATGATAACAAAGAACACAGGCAAACGCCATCCGACTAGTTGGAGCCCTGAGGCAGGAGACAACAAGTTGTGCAACCGGGTTGCAGATTGCCTTGTGGACAGCTGGCCCTACGGTCATTTCAATTGTTCGCTTGATCCCGTCCTCGCCTCCATCTGTATCTCTTCATAAACCCTGTCAGAGTCGCAGTCTCAGTCTCAGTCAGTCGCTGTTTGCCGTTAGTCATTTAATTCTTTGGCTGGTCTTTGTAAGGATTTGCTGTTGTCCTTTGGTCATTTGGTCTGAGCTTAATGTTGACTAACATTTTGGTTTCAGGTATGTGGGTCACAAATGCGCATTGTAGTCTAAGCTAAAGGAGAATTGCATATTTATTGTCTGCTGTTCTTTGAATATTAAACATTGCTTCCGTTTATAATAGAACAATAATACGAGTATATAATAGGAAAAACACAAAAAATGTTCGCGAAATTATCTAAATACTTATATTAAACGAACTCTGTTTATAACTTCTTAATTGATTTCAATCTATATAACCTTTAACTTGACTGACTTGTGACTGTGAACTTCGAGAAATGAATAAAATTGAAATGCATTCCTTCTAAAAATGGGTTCGGTTTTGACCAAGTTATGGCAGCTTGAAGTCTACAGTTCTACGACTGACTGTTTGGTGACTTACTGATTGGTATTCATTGCACAGCTCAAACCCAGTTGAGGTTTTGGGTAATTCCACCCACAAGCGTGGGAATTCGCGGAAAACTTTTGTGTGAAACTACTTTGTTTACCATCCAATAGGCTTCAAACTCATTTTCCAATATGTATACTAAGAATCATTTGAGAAATATCTCACCGATTTTGGAAAATCCACCCCCATGGGCGGAAATGGGGGTCTCAAAGTTGTATGAGCGAAAGTCTAATTTTAGTCCGATTAAACTCAAATTCATTTTCAAAGCTTTTCACGTCAAATAATTTGATACGTGTATCACCGATTTTGGAAAATTCACCCCCATGGTCGGAAAGTTGGTTATCCGCATGTGATTGGCTTCAAAAATCATTTTCAAGGTTCTAAATAAATACTTAATTAGCGTTGTGCTCAAAGATTTTGATAAATCTACCCCCAAGAAGGGAAAAAAAGAAAACTGTTGTACTAAACTTCTTGTTTATCTTCCGATTCTATACTATAAAGTAACTATCTCTACAAGACTTGCAATGAATGCAAGAAATTAATTAAATTGAAATGACAATTGAATATTTTATTTCGGAATATCAATAAAACTGAAATTCCAAGTCAATTAAGAGTACAAAATGTATGGAAAGCGATAAAGTTTTCACAAAGTTATAGGAGTTGGTATTGTAGGAGGTACAGCTTCTGTGATGTTTAAAACTTTAATCTCGGCTATTAATGCTGATCAACAATATACATAAATACTTTGTGGGGTCGGAAACATCTTCCTCAATGCGTTACACATTTCGTGACAAAATTATAATACCTTCTGCAAAGGTATAACAACAGGATTGCGATGAAGGAATTTATACATAAAATTTAATTATATTTGCAATATATTTCTTAAAGTACCATATGTGTTTACATATGAGTAAGTCAAAGTTTATTGAATAACAGAAATACTACTACATACAAAAAAGTAGTGAAGTTTAAATAAAACTATTGTTGCTCATTGAATTAAAACCATTATTTACAAGCGCTTTGAGTTAACTTGCACACTATGGATTAGAAAACTTCAAATTGGCCATCAATTCAACGCCACCCTGCACCATAAATTTAGCGAACGCTTTTAAAATACGTTGCTGAATGATATAAATAGGAAAATCGGCAATCAGTGTGCATAATTTATGTTGCAGCCATTATGCAATAAGACCCGATATAGCACCCAATTAATATGCACGCCAAAACTTCCAATGTCATGCCACATCTCACCTGTGTGTGTGTGTGTGTGAGTGTGTGTGAGTGTGTGTGTGTTTCGCCACAATAACTAAGGGAAATTCAATTTTCATGACAATTTTATAGCGCAGCGGTGGTTTTCAAATGAAGAGAAATCATTCACAGCTGTCGTCGATACGCTGCATCATTGATGAGCCGCTGACAACTCGTAAAAGATATATATAGATATGTATGTGTATATATAAATCGCTGAAAAACGTCGATTTCACCGGGCAACACTTGAGCGACCCCAAAAAGTATGCAACACTTTTTGCACTAACCCGTACATGTGCCGCGGGCAGCTGCCAGTTGGCTAAAAACATGCAACCCGAAAGCTGGCACCGTTTTTGTAGCCAGTCTCATGAATGTTGTACAGCGTGACGTATGCGCAATATTGCAATTTCTGCTTTTTCTGTGGTGTTGGGGGGGCTGACGAGAGGCAAGGAGCAAGGAGCAATGAGCAAGTAGCAAATTGCCATAATTAAAACCGAAAATGAAATAATGTGTAAAGCACGCACACAAAGGCTAAAGAGAGAGGGCTACGAGGACTAGTAGGACTTACCTAATTAGCGACAGGATTTCCAGTGGCACGGACTGTTCGGCTTTTTAGCTGTAGCTGTAGCTATAGTTGTAGTTGTTGCTGTGCATGCCCGCGCAAGAGCAGCGCCACCTGGCGTCTGGTTGACTGTCGGAGTGGCGGTCGGCCTCTTTTGGCTATTGTTGTTGGCAATCTGGCAACGCTGCCCTCGCCGTTACAATGTCTTCTGCTTGTGCCCCAAAATGCTTGCAACTTACATGCAGTTGCCGCTGGCTAACTGTGCAACTATATGGGAAGAGAGAGAGAGAGAGAGGGGGGCGAGTGAGCGGTGGCTGAGTGTGCTTAGCCGAAAGTTGCAAGGACGGCGTCGGCACACACAGGACACTACACTACACGCTGGGCGACACTTTGAAACGTGAGTTTCGTGCTCGTGTCCGTGTTCGTGTGGGTGTTGCTCTTGTTGTTATTGTTGTTGGTGTTGGTGTCGGTGCGTTCACAATTGCCGCACACGCCGCACAGCAGCAGCAACAGCAGCAACAACAACTGGGCGTTAAGGCGTGCCAGGCATTTGGCTAAGAGGGGCGGGAGGCAGCCCGCGGCGCGACACGGCCACTTCGTATATTTCTTGTATTTATTCGGTCAACTTTTGACGTTTTATGTTTCGTCATTTGCGTTGCTTTATTTGTGCTTTATTTTTCTCAGCTTTTGTTGTGCGATTTTCTTGTTGTTTTGTGTTTTGTTCTTGTTGCTGGTCTTTTGCTTTACGGTTTTCTTTATTTTTTATGTTTCTCGGGCTGTTTTATTTTATGGTTGACTTTGAAGTTTTCACAGCGCCGCGTTGTATGCTAGCATTTTATTAGATGTGTTTATGGGTGTCTGTGTGTCCGCGTGTGCGGCTGGGTGTTTGTGGGTGTGTGCCGATCACTTGGCGCCATTCTGAGCTACTTTTTGGTTGAATAACCGAATGAACAACTTTCGGTAAGTCGCTTTCAACTTGCAACAGTTTGGGGCAGACCCAAAACTTATGTAAGTGCCAGCAATTTGGCAACTGTTGTTGCCAGCTGAGCTGAGAGGCAGGTGGCCTAAACGGAGTACACAAAACTTGGCCAAATAGAACTTATGTAAGTGACAAAACTTGCAGCGGCAATTAGCGAGCGTTAGTTGATAAGCGAGCAAACTAGAAATTATAATTTAATAAGTCAAGTGGATTTTGCATTTTACATTCAACCAGACACATATCTAGCTAGCATCCAAATTGGATAATTTCTTCTTTTAGATTACCGCCAAAAACATTTGTGTTTCTTTGCACTCCTTACCCAAAAGCTGGCAAGATAATATCCGACTACAGTAGATTAAGAGTGTCCCAAGTGTTATATATATAAAATCCCAATTTTAAGGGTATATCCTTAAAATTGTCCAAATAAATCGTTTTGATCGATTTGCGGTGAAGCGGGGAGAAATTTTTGAAAGCTAAAACCAACTTGATCTGCGTATGGAATACAAGAACCTACATTCCAAATTTTGTGTCTCTAGCTTTTATAGTTGCTGAGATCGACTAGTTCATACGGACGGGCAGACAGACAGCGCCAAATTTATCTGATTCCTATGATCTTTCTGCGGAACGCTACTGATACGGTATATCGATACCAAATTTGTCGTATCATGATCCATGAAAATGTATCATAGAAATTGTATCATAGAATATTTAAGTGATTGTGATACAATATGTGTTATATAAAAATGCATCTACAAATGATCGGTATTTTGTATGTACACAAGGGAAAATAATAATATTAAGACCAGTAAATTCAAAAATGGGTATTGCCGCAGAGCTTCTTGTCCACCTTTTGTCATAAACTGCAATACATTTGAACGAATAAAATAATAACAATTTAAATATTTTAGTAACGCTTCTATGCCGCCATTTAAAAAGTTGCGACAATTTGCACCTCAAGTTTTTTAAGACGGCGTTGGCAACAAAGTGTATAATAGCGTTCACAAGAAAGTATCTGATTTTTCGATAACATCCAATTATTGATCATGGATCAGTTATGCTGGTGAACGTGGCCTATGCCTGTCTGTCCGTCCGTGAGGAGCTACAGATTAAGAGCTACAATATTAAGTTTCTTGGGTCCCTTTTTTAACGATATGATCAAGATCAAACTGATCAGATACATTTTGGGAATTCTTATAATATTATAATAGAACTTCTGCTTTGAAAATGTCATTGCCTAGAAATTTCACATTTTACGATATGTTAGAGCCATAACTAAATTGATCAAGTGGTAGCTATATATCTATCTAATTAGAGAAGTTAAGAGCTAAGCAATTAAAGGAAGAAAATGTACCAAAATTAATTTTCCTTTTCAGCCTACTTTATGGAATTGGAGTTGTCGCTTCTCTCAGTCATTATTCTCGTAGTTATTGGTTTGGATAGATGCGACTGCTAAGAATGTAAAATGCATTTATAAAACCCATAAAACTATCTATCCATCTTTATCAATCATGAGAAAGCTGCAATATTGTTGTCAATCCTTATATTTGTTATTCATTTTCAAAATATTTGACACTTGTTCTGCGCTGTTCTCTTATTATTCTAAGAGTGTTTGCTCTATAGCAAGAATTCATTAATGAATGTCTATAGAAATGTAATGATGTTGCCTCAATGAACTATTTTCATTTATTTGTGCACTAGATTATTGCCACGTATGTTTTTTCACGTTGTTCGTTGCCAATTTGCGCTAAATAAAATTAGCAAAAAAAAAAAAATAGAAACTCGGCTGCATAATTTCAATTCAATTTACATTATTAAGTAATTAACATGGGCGGCTGAAATAAAAATATCTTTACGCTCCGCATTTATAGCCCAATATCAAAAATTGATGTGCTGCGATTCGTAAAATGATGATAAAGTGAGTATAATATGGAAACGATCCAAAGCAAATAAACAATAATTAGATTACTTAAATGCCATGTGCGTTAAGGCTTTAAAAATGCTAAAAACTGTCATTCCTCTCATATATATATATGGGTTGAATCTATCGGATTGGCAAAGACAATCAAAAGAAAAACTGAAGAGGAAAAACAGCCAAGTCAAACATACAATTTTCGCACGCTTTTCAAATGTGTATAAATGTTAAAAATAAACCGAAGCAAAGAAAATGCGAAACAGCAGAGCAAAGCAAAAAGAAAACTAACAAGAAAAAAAGAAACAGAAAACCCAAAAAATGTTGTCTATTGTGCAGCTGGTGGTCAAAATGAAGTGACTACAATGAGGCGTGGCTAGCCTCACTAAATTTAATTTAATGTAATGTGTTTCTATCGCGCACTATATAGTGTATATATGTATATGTACGTGTAGTAAAAACATTGTCTGTTTTATTAGCTGTTTAGCATTTTATTACTATAGCTGAGTCTATCCTTAACATTGGAATGCATCGCATTCTTGACTCCCAGCCAACAACAAGCCCCAAAATATGCAACATGTATTGTGCGAGTGCACCCCCTAAGCACCCCCTTCAATCAAGCCCTCACCCCCTCTCTCGGCCAGCTAGTATTCACATTCAGCGACGGGTAAGCTCCACCCAACTCGACACGCAATGTGAGCGACATGGCGCTGACTCATAAGGCTGTCCATCAGACAAAGGCTTTGCCTAATGATTGACTGACTGAGCGATTGACTGACTGACTGGCGCCTGGCCGGTCTTCAAAACCCAAAGAGCGTAGCTTTTAGTCCAATGCCTTTGCGTGTAGCTCGTAATTTAAGTAATGTGGGTCGCCTGTAAGTTGAGCCTTGCACGCTGCGTATCCTCGCTTGCCGCTTAGCTATACCCTGTAGGCAGCTGAGCTTAAGGGTATAGCCCTCACAACTTCACCGATATAAGCTAAGCTCATCAAATTTGAGAGTCTAATACATAATGCAATCTGAGGCAATAAAAAAGGATGTTTTTATACCATATCTTTTCATCCCACCTCAAATCTTGGCTTAGTCATTTTAAAAATACTACGTTGATGAGTTATTCATACGAATGTAGGATTTTGCAAACAGGATAACTAACATGTTTTGATATGATTCAAAATAATAAATTTTGTTTATCAGGGTTGTTCTCATTTCCGAATTTGATCAAATCACTTGAAATCGAAAATATTAGCTGTTCTAAATTTCGTAAAGCGATTAAGGATTAGGCTGGAAGTTTTTCTCTTTACAGCTTGTTGAATGAGAACTATTCGAAGGAAACATAATAAATATAAATATAAAAGACAGTATTCTGACTGTAAATTCTCCTTCCATCGAGAGTACGGTACTAATTCTAACCTAAAAGTAAGTCATACCCTATTTATAGGGTAACTCCAAGTCGATTGATTACTGTTACTTCCTGTGGTTGTTGCTGCTGTTGCTAACGCGATTTACTTTTAAACAAAACACGTGCGAGCACCTATCCGCTACCCCCACCCCCCGCGCCGCACCGCTTGGACCCGCTGCTGCACCCACTGGGCGTCCCTATCGCCGTGGTTATATCCGCCTAATTGTCATTGAGGCAGCCCGAAACACATAAATTCAATTTCTTTTTGTTCGGTGTGACATGTCTTGTGCGCCATCTTTTAGACAGTTTATTGTTGTTCTTGCTGTTGTTTTTGTTGTTGTTTGTGTTCTGGTTGTTCTTATTGTTTTTATTAGTTTTGATTGCCACCTTTTGGTTTCGGTTTCGCTGTTTTCGCCACATTCGCCAGATTCGCCTTACTATTTTCGTGTAATTTTCGCGGCTGCCGCGCGATGTCTTCGCAGCTTGTTTGTTTGTTGTTGTTGTTGCTGTCGCTGTCGGTGTCGCTGTAGTTCTTGTTGTTGTTGTTGTTGTTGTTGGTCTTTGCCTGGTCCCTGTCTGCCTCTCAGTGCACAAGCTGCACCTTGACACTAATATTGAAAGAAAAGTGCAACTAAAAATAAAAATAGTGACACCGCAAAGCAAATTGATTCGTGTGGGGGGGGGGGGGGGGGGGGGGTGTGTGGGGTGTGGGGTGTGGGGTGTGGGGTGTGTGGTGTGGGAAGTGCGGTGTGCGGTGTGGGGACTCCCCTCAATGGACACTTGGCGTTTTTATAGTCTAATAAGTATTTTAGTGCGGCTTAAATATTACTACAATAATATTGATTGAGTGCTCAAAATGGTTCCCTGCTATGAACAAATTCAATTACTTCAACTAATATTCTGTTTTGATAACAAATCTGTGAACTTAATATCAGAGTAGATTACTTGATTAGGGATGATTAATGTATTTGTAATTGGCACCAGATTGACTTGAATGGTGCGTTAAGCGTTTTTTTATTGAACTGACAATATAATTGTATAAATAATGTTGTATTCTTTTTTTTTTGCAAGGAATGTTGTTTTGTTGTTTGAATCAGAGTAAAATTTGTTATATTATAAACAAACTTCCTTTTGATTGATAAAGATATATTTTGTATATTTCTGCGCATTTGTAGTTCGAATAATATCCTTTTATATTATTTATGAGATGATTGTCCTGTATATTGTATTAATTTTGAAATTTGGTCCTTTATCTATAATACATATATTTCTTTATTTCTTCAAATATTTATCTCAACATTGCCTAACTTAATGCTTCGCACTTTGCACTTTCCATTCATATTATTATTTCTAATCCCATCAGTCTTAAATTCACTCATTTGAAAGTTATGGCCTTTTGTTGTTGCACACGCATATCATTGTTGTTGTTGTTGTTGTTGTTGCTGCTGCTGCTGTTGCTGGTTTTGGTAATGTTGCCGTTGACGTTGCTGTTGTTCTCGCTTCTGGCCAAATGCACCACACCAACACACGCTTTACATAACTCACTCACGGCAGCTGCATGAAGTTCCCGAACGTAGCAACGAAACCAAGCAACCCAACAAAGCGCAAAAAACAATATAAGAACGCACGTTAAAAATTCAAAACACAAGTATCATTTAATTTTAAGACGTTGCAATTTTGATAGAGGCTTTGAATTATTTTTGAACTCGTTGCTAGGCTCCGTTGAAGCATTCAAACTTTCATTTGAATAAACACTTTATATATAGAGCTATATGTGTGTTATATGTATATTCATTATTCTTTGGCTACCGTGTTGTATTTTGTTGCCTTCCTCTTAACTAACTCCCATATAGCGTATAGAGAGAGCTATAGTCGATATTACTCCGCTGGCTCTTGTGAATGTGAATATTTCGTTCGAATTTTTGATCCGTTTTCGCTGTGCTGTTGAATTGCAAACCCGACCCGAACTGAACGCTGAAATGACCAAGTTTTCCTTTTCATGCAGCTGGCACGCATTTTCTTTCGGAACAGTAACACAGCAGAGCACCCGAGACGGAAAACTCTGGTGCGCCGCTTGCTTTTCGGACTTGCATTGGCGAGCTTTTTCGTACTAAAGCTGCGAGCAGGTCCTCTCGCAAAAGCTTTCATTGTAAAGCTTGCCACCAGATTACCGCAAAATGCATACGCTCTCTTTCACTCCGTCTCTCTCTGGGGAGGCAAATTCGCTCTCTCCCGCTAGCTGCGTGTGTCAAAAACAGCTGATTGTTTTACGAGCCACCTCCCCCGTTGTTTGGTTGTTACGCTACAATGACATGTGGCGGCAAATGACGTAATTTTCCATTGGTGCATCATTTTCCTATTACAGTGGGGCAAGGATAATATAACTATGAGAGAAATTGTTAATTTCAAATAATATAAGCCTAACTGCATATTGTATTAATTTGTTTTCTTTTGAGGTGCATTACGAATTATAAGAAAATTTATACATTTCTTAAGACTTGCGATTGTCAAAAACTTTTCAATCTAGCCGTGTTGTCCAAACGACCTAGATAGTAGTTAAAATCTGTAAACCTAGTTTCAAAGTATGTCAGATATATATATAACTAAGGAAGCTTGTATTTCAGTTATCATGCTAAATTTAGACTTGTAGGATAGTTTTTCGATAGGATTCGTAAACAATCGGTTGCACATCCAAAGTAACCACGGCTTCCCCAAAACTGGAAAAATTTAAACACCAAACTTCATTACTTGAAATATTTATAATTTTATTTTTAAATTGCAAGTACAATTTTTGTTCGCTTCATGTTCACGTTTGTTGTATGTTTTGTTTTATGCTAGATTTTATAATTATTTATATATATTTATATATATATGTATATATATATAATTCACACATTTTGTTGCAAACAATATCAATAATTCTTTTAACCTAATAACAGATGCACTTTTTTGGTATTTATTTTGTTTTTTTCTTTTTGTTTTTTTGTTGTTTGTTTTTTCATTACTTGTTTGTTGATTTTGCATGGTTCCTGCTTCCTGCCCTATCAGACACTCTCTTCAGACACGTTATCTCAAGCTTAAAATTAAATTACAATACAGTTTCAACTTATTTCAATATAAAACAAAGCGCACGATGCATTGAACTTATTGTTAAACACTTGCAAAAATACATAATTAAAGTAAGTAGCTAGATATTTGGAAAAGAACAAAACACAAAACACAAAACACAATAAACATATGAAGCGTAGTACAATACACAACATTACAGTCTAGATTTATGTTTTATAAATATTCAATTTGTTTATGTATAATATGAATGTAAACATTTGCATTTGAAATAAGCGCTCGCTTGGGTCTGTATCATTATATATACTATATATAGAAATATGTATATGTTGCATATCAAATTATCTCGGTTCCTTGGCGAAACTTAGCGCAAAAATCGCATTCATCAGCGTGTGAGTTACAAAAAGCCGTTAAAATGAGTTAGGTAGGTTGGTGGCTGATTATGTTTTAAGAAAAGTATTGCTTTCTTCTTGTTATTTATTCGAGTTAGCGCAAAAATGTTATTATTTGGTGTAGGCGTCGGATAAGGTAAAAGGTAGGCGTGGCATTATGCAGCATTGAGTATTAGATTGTATTTATTTATTTATAAAGCGTTTAGTATTTGGTATGTGTTGGTATTATGACTGTGGTCAGTGTTAGTATGCAGAGCAATTCTGGTAGTTTCGTTAGCTTTAAATACGATTTTCCGTCATGTCAAAAATATGATCTTAATGTCTTACATTTTGTATTCTCTATAATACAAAATTAACAATTTTGCTTGACTACATTTGGTTTGTTTGAAGAATTGAAGTACCTATTAGGGTCTTCTCTTGTAAATATATGTATATGTATGTATATGTATGTATATGCAAGGTGTGTATGTATATCGATACAATATACATATATACGCTCGCACACACGTATGCATGTATGTATGTGTGCTATGTATGCTGGGAACTTGGGCATTCTTGTATATGAAAGTAAATGCATAATAATATGTACATATAAGTACAGAATATAGTATGTATGTATGTATATAAAGATTTAGTTAAATAATTTATTTTGTTATGCCCATGGTATATATGTGTATGTATATGTATATGTATATGTATATGCATATGTATATGTATGTATATGATATATATGTGTATAATAAATATATGCAATGCTATTTGTTCAATTCGGTGAGCTTAATTTTGAATGTATGTCCTATGTTGTATGTCTTGCTGAATGAGCTTATGATTGATAATTAATTTACTCGTATTATTATAGTATAGTTTATGTTAAAAAGTAATTTCATTTCAACATTATTGCATGAGTTTTTGTCGATTTCGAGTATTTTTAAAGTCAGTTTAATGGTTAAACTATACAAATTTGTTTTGAGTAATTTTGCCTTTCATGCGAAATATGCACTAATATTATAATATTTTATCCATACTTGTATGCTTGTTTTAATGTACTTATTTCGCAAATTTTGTCATTACGTTAATTTGTTAAATATTTGCATTTTATTATTAATATAATCACGTTTTTATTTGCCGCTGCAGATTTAAATATTTGGTTTTTGTTTTTATTTTTAAATATTGCTGTCTTACGGTTGTTCATATACTTGACGTATATTATACATACTTATATTCAGTTTTCAGTTTTTAGTTTTTACCTTCAACTTGCCCAAATTGTTCAAATTGCTGAGTTGCCTACGTTATAAGTAGTTTAAACTGGATAAATGGACGGTTTTGCTTGGATTTGCTTTATGTTAATTTTCAAGTCTTTTAGTTGCAAAATATCGTATAATGCATGATATAAACAATAAGTGGAGCTTATTATCAAAAATACTTTAAAGAACTTGAAGGTAAATGGATAATTGTGGGTTCATTTGTGAGGTGATTATAATGCGAAACTCTTTTATGTTATTGATAATAACTATGTATAAGTATTTTATACGAAGATTGAGATTTGTGCATTTGTGGACAGCTCGCCTGAAGCGTGTGCTCTATAAGATGTTTTTCAATAAATAGAAAATTTCAAGTCAATTTTTATTGGATTTTAGCTCTCGTGCAACTCAGCAATTTCAACAATTCACTTTCCATACCGCATAGTAGTATCTATACCAATTTATTTATACAATTTGTTAGGCTAGCTTTCCATAAAAGATCTTATTCAATTGCCTCATATTTTGCCATGTGATTATTATAGATCGTTCTATCTGTACTTTATACTTTATACACTGTGCATTTTGCATCCGAGTCCTTAATATACCACACAACACTTTTTTGATCGTCCTGCGTGCATGCCTTACTGAGAAGTCTGAAACATTTTGCTTTTCATTTAGTATTTTTGTTTAGTTTAGGAAAAATAGTTTGCGTCGTTGAGTATTTGTTTTTGTTTTGTTGCTTTTGTATTGAGCGAAATAGTTGTTTCCATCTGTCTTGCATAGAAAAACAGCAACGCTAAGTTTATGAAAAAAGTTGTAGGGATTGTTTTGTTTTTGGTATTGTTTAGTCAATGTTCAGTGCATTTTGCGAAATTTGTTTATACACAATATACAAATTGCTGGCGTTTACTTTAATAGCATTAAATTTGCATAGCTAATATCAAGCCTAGACTAGATTATGAAAAACTCTATAATAACATTGTGGCTTAAGCTAGAGCGTATTCAAAAACTTTTGGTAACGTTTCTATTCAGATTTTTCTTTTCTTTTTTTTATTATAATTTTTTTTTGTATTTTTACACGGTGTGATTTTGTCGTATTTGTAAGCTTTTTAGCGCGGCGGCAACAATGTCCATACAAAAAAGAACATATATAAAAAATGATCAATAAAACAATTTCAAAATATAGTTTGGTAATTTCAAAAAAAGATCAGAAAAGCTATAGCAGCTAGCAAAAGTTCACTTCAATCGATTTCAAGCATTTTCTCCTTTTAATTCAAGGCAGCAGCTGTCGAAGTTTGAAAATTCATTTTTATATTTGGTTTTTTTTTTTGTTGCAAGAGTTTGCTTTAAAGTTATTGTAAATTCCACTATTATTGCTTTCTTATGGGTTTTGTTGTTTATTCGAGCTCACACTCTTAGTTGAAATATTTGGTTGTATCGCGTATTAGATCAAAACAAATATCCTGTCGAAAAATGTAACTAAATCAGAGAAATAATTCTCATGCGATTGCACTACCGGACATCGTTGTCGCCTGTCGCTCACTCTGCAGCTCCCGGTTGCGTTCGTGCTCAGCCGTTTCGGAGCTGAGGAATGGAACCGTTAGAAAAAGGACACTTTAAGGATACTCGACAGTCACTTACTTTGAACGCACTGCAATGGGACTGCCTGGTATATCCACGGGATTGGCATTGTTGTTGTTCGTCGTCGAAGCGCGCCGTCCATTGCCCGATTTGTATGAGAATATTGAATCGTTTTCCAAATCGTTCTCAATCTGCATTATACAGGAATTAGCCTGATGAAGCTTCTTTATGTTTCTGTCGCCAAAAGTAGTTGCACTACTTACCACCTGCCGCTTGTAGGACAAACGTTCGCTGGACACGGAGCCACATGAGGAGCTCTCCGAGACCGCCTGGGTTACTGAGGTCACTGTTGGTGGGCTGCTAGGACCCGGAAATCGTTTTGAACAGACCTGCGACTGTATGTGCTCACAAATACGACGAAAACGGCGAATGTTGCCTATATTAAATAATATAAATAGTTAATAAAGCAAAATTAAAAAAAGAGCTAATTTAAAATAGGTAACTGAGGTAACTCACCTGATAGCAGTGTAAACGTTAGGGCGAATAGCATATCCGCAATATCACCTTGCTTGCATATGGCGCTAATGTCCACCTATTCCAAGTACAATATATTAGTTGCGCATATGTCGCGGATTAATACTGACTTTACCACTCACCTGAAACTTGACGTGACGCTGAAACATAACCGGCCCATTGCCATTCCGTTTGTACTCCACGCGGAAAGAGGTGGGCGATACTACACTATGCGATAGCTCGGCCATCTGTGGATAGATAGATAAATTATTTGGTTAATTTCTTACAAATCCCAATAAGTAAGCTTAAGTGACTAAGAAGTAATTATTTACATGACTTAGCTGCCTGTTAAGCTTTTGTCTTTTGATAGGTATAAGAATAATGGCATCAGCTTTTAATTTAATCTCTTAAAGGTAAAATTAGTAAACCTATTTTCAGGGATATTAAAGATTTCAAAAACTAAATCAACCTTAAACCATACAAAAATAAAACAGAGTTCAATTAATCTTAGATTCCAGTGCAAACCAAATGTTTTATTAAACGTTTTCTAAGATTTTAGTTAATGTGTTTTTACTCCCTTTACCCATAAAACGGGTGAAAAGGTGGTACTAAATCTGTGCAAATGCATGTAACAGGCAGAAGGAGACATCTTCGACCCTATAAAGTATATATATTCTGGATCAGTATCAAAAGAGATTTCGATTTGGCCAGGTCCGTCTGTCTGTCCGTCTGTCCGTCTGTCCGTATGAACGCGTCGATCTCAGCAACCACAAGAGCTCGAGACACCAAATTTGGAATGTAGGTTCCTGTATACCATACGCAGATCAAGTTTGTTTCATATTTCAGATATCTCCCACCGTTCCCCCGCAAATCGTTTTACAGTAACAATTTTCAAGATATAGCTTTTATATTTGGCACGTACAATATTTTAGTCCCTCTTAATCTATTGTCCAAATTGCAAGTCGAACGGATAATAAACACGGAAGTTATTCACGACAGAAGATGCAGTGCTGCAGCGAGGGGAAGAAGAAGCACAGCCACCATTTAAAATGCCTCGCTTGCGCTGTGGCTCGTGTGTGCACGTCCTTGTGTATGTGTAAGTTTTTCGAAGATGCGATCGGAAATTTTTGACCTGGGTACAGGAGTTTCGTAGTCGGGTATACTCGACTATAGCATTCTTACTTGTTAATAATGTTTTATTTCAATTTAGCATAATTTGCCAGGGAGTGCGTGGAAATATTGCATGTACGTTTATTGCTTTTCCATCGATGTCGAAATGGCACAAAGTTCATTTTTCAACATTATAACCCATAATTGCTCGTCATTCGAAAGACTTAGTACTTAGTACCAAGTACGATAGTACTTGGGAGCTTAAATTGGCAATAACTAAGGCATGGGACGAGTTTCCACCCAAGGATATGAAATTTCAAGTGGATAGTATGCCAAATAGGATCTACGAGTTAATTAGTGCTAAGGAAGTTACATTATTATCAAACTGAATAAAAATATATAAATTAGTTAACATTTCTCTATACTTCGTTTAATATATAATTATAATTATGCACCATGCAAAAAACGAAAAACGAAATTTAATGGTTAATTTTGTAAGAACGGTTTTGTTTTATATCACTTGTGTTATATTTTTTATGCTCTTTCAAATGCTAATAGCGACTTTTATCTAGCTCAACTCTATCTATTATGCACCACAGTTATGCTAAATTGATTACAACTAAATCATAAATCCTGATCAGTTTTCCATATGCACCATAATGTATGTTGATTATTCTACTTTACACTTACGGATAGAAATGCATGAATCAAATGCGCCTTGACTGTGGCAATGGGCTTGCCCTTAACCAATATGGTAAATGTCTCATCCTTCTCCGTGGTTATCAGGTTGCCAAACCAGGAGCGTTTGGTCAACTCCGGCGATGATTCGGGCGTTAAATGAACCTCATCAGCGGAGACTGAAGGATATAACTTAGTTCAAATGTTTGAAAGCAAAGGTTTGCCAGAACATACCCTGCATTTTTCTGCGATGGAAACGCGGACTGCCCAGAAAGCTGTTCTTGATGTTGGTGAGGCGCGTCTTCCAGAGCTGTCCTCCAGGGGTGTTGCAGGGCGAGCCCGGCATGCCAGGATTGCTATTATTCAGCATCGGCGACCCATTAGGATTCATAACTACATGATGAATAGAAGAGGCAGAAAAACTGTGGTTAGCGACAGGCTCCTTTTTAGGAAAGGGGGGCTACCACAAAGGGTCTACGGGGCATGCACACACCACTATTCGAGTCTGGATCGTGGAACATACTAATGGCAATTGTCGGACCTGAGTTGGCGCGATGATGCACCGAGGGCGAGGCAGCCGCCGAATTGCTGCCAGAATTGCCACCCGGACTGCCCGGAGGTGCCCCACAATCTCCGCGTTCCCGCACAGAGCTACCGCCACTCCGGTCCTGCGCCTGACGTGCCGAATCGCGACGCTCCAACCGTGGCTCCCTGACGACCACCACATCGCCCTCAATACTCTTCTGCGAGCTGTGCGAGGGAGTCCGACTGACCGACGGATGATGCACCGAACCAGAACGCTCCCGATCGCCATAGGTGGAATGGCGGGTGCCCGTCGCTGGCGAGGATGGCCGCGATATAGCATTGGCCTGCTGCTGCGCCGAGCTCATCGGCGAGTTGCAGCGCGTCGGGCTGTGATATGAGGAGCTCCGTACCGACGAAGACACCGTTGTGGGTGAGCGACGCTGATGGTTCCGTGTGCTGCTGTAGGAGCGGAAACTGTTGGTGGATCAAGGCAGCCATTAGTGAACGCATACTGTGGCTAGCCCAAATAAGGAAAACTTACTTGAAGGCCTGTCTCCGCGGCGTCAGGGGTGAACCCTCCGAGATCTGTCCATAGCTGGGCGCGTTGGTGCCATTGATGCGGCACTTGTCCAGCCGCTTGCGTGGCGGATCCACAGCGTCCAGTTCGCTACGCGACTTCTGTGCAATCTCCTCATCATCCTCCAGTGCGGGCCGGCGACGCTTGCGCTCCAGCAGCAGAAAGTAAATAACCTTTTCGGTATTGTGGCTGTAAAAGGAAGCTCATTAGGGTAACCATAATTTGTGGCTGGGGAGTTGAGTGGCCCACCTGGCGCTGAGCAGCTCCTGTATGAGCTTATCCTTCTCCTTGAAGCAGCCCAGCGAGCATATGGCATTCAGCACATCCGGATCCACAGCGCTGGCTGTGGGTATAACATGTGTTTGCACCACCTCCATCATGGGCAGCTCCAGCTCCAGTTCACCTTTGCCCCCAGCGGTGACCCAGGGATGACGATTTATTTCGGCCAGCTGAAAGGCACACAGAAAGGTTAACATACAAACCCCAAACATGACCCAAAAATATAAATGCGAGTGTAACAAATGTAGAGAACTGTGCCCTTTCTTTTGGGGGTTGTTGCATGACACAAGCAACCACCCACCCACACCCTCACACTCACACACACATACACTCACACATCATTAAAAGCACAAATACATTCAATTGTTGTTTAGGTTTGTTGCATTTGGGACTGGTGACTCACCGTTAGACGCCTGTCCGGATTCACCTCAATCATGCCACGCAACAGACTCTGGCAATCCGGGGGCACGAAGTGCGGTATGTGAAAGACGCCGCGCTTGACTTTCTCCAGCAGCTGTCGCAAGTTGTCATCGTCGAAGGGCAACGCACCCACCAGCAGTGCATAGAGTATCACCCCACAGGACCACACATCCGCCTTGCGTCCATCGTATTTCTCACCCTTTTGTGTGGAGGACCAATCGAAATGAAAGCAGAGCCAAAAGAAATTTCAACAAAACAACCAAATCAGAAATTTAGACATTGGCAATACTCTGCATGTTTGCATTTCATAGGGCATGTTCAGCTTAAATTGTTTGTAGGATATGCAAAGGAAATATCTATATACTTTATAATAACTTAACTATAAGTGAGAATTTGGGTTTTCTTTTGGTTTTGCCTTATTAGAATTCTTTAGGGCAGTGCTTATTTTAGATATGAAGTTTTTAAAGACTTTTTGAATAAATCTCAAATAATCTTGTTTTCAACTCAACAAATCTGTTAGCCGGAAATTTAAAAAAAATGTAAATACTATTAGAATAAGAATAGCTTTATTAAAAAGTCGTTAAGGATTTCGTTATATTTGTAATAAATATGTATAACATTAACTAATAAAATATGTTTAAATTCGTTATGTATTTCATTTAATTGATTTATGTATTTACATAGTTTTGAATATAGCTGTTACTATTATTATAAATATTATTATTATTATTATTATTATTATTATTATAATTATTATTATAATTATTAAATTATAATAAATAAACAAATTAAATCAAACTTTTATTATTTTTAATTATTATTATTATTATTATTTATTAATATTATTTTTATTGTTATTATTATTATTTATTATTAATATTATTATTATGATTATTATAAGTATTATTATTATTATTATTATTATAAAATATTAATATTATATTATTATTATTATTTATAATTATTATTATTATTAAGATTATTATTATTATTATTATTGTTATTATTAATTTAATTTAATTTTATATTCATAATATGAACACATTCTGCTCTTTACAGGGCATCTCGTAGACAAACTCGCCTTGGATCAGTGTTTTTATTAGTTTTGTTTGCTTGTTTGTGATTTGGTTTTATTGTGTTTCTCTTCATTTTTCTTTATTTGCGAAATTCGATTAAGAAAATTGGGTATTGTGCGTGGGTTGTAACATTTAGCTGGAAATCATTTGACAATCTGTAACCCTTGCCCTTTGCCGGAAGACAATGCCCGTTGAAGCCTAAATGAATATTTGTTAATTTATATATATGCAAGTACAACTTGCCGCTTTTAACAGCTGGCCCACTACTGCTGACAGTCATTCAACCCAACAAGTAAGAGAGTCGTTGCAATGTCCATTCTGACGTCCATTGACGTGTCTGTCAAGGGCCGAGAACTCCGTTCTGGCCATGGGTTATTGACTTCCCCACTAAGTGGCACAATGACTTGAAGTTGCACACAATAATTGCAGCAACGTTTAACGACGTGTAATTCCCCAATGGAATTACAGTTGGGGCAGGTGAAAACCTGCCAACAATTCCAATTAAAGTGAATGCACTCGGTATATTAACTGAATTATTTATGGTACATTGCATGGTTGATTTAAGAACAGTGGAGAGTTGCATTTTAGAGAGATATCGATTAGTTCTACAAAACCGATAACCGATTCTATTATTAGACTTCAGAATTTAGATATCTTTAGAAATTCGTTGAGCATTTTTAATAACTACTTTGAATATCACAAAGGCAGCAGAGTATTACAAATTTCCACGAAAAAACGATTTGCCGACTAATATTTTAATTTTCTGGGAAATTTCCTTGCAGAATTCTTTAGAAAAGCGTATACAGGAATGAAATTGTTGTCTGCATATCCTTTTACATGCACTTTGAACTAACACTCGAGTGATTGACTGTCTAAGGTTTCCAAAGGTTATCTGCAAAACTGATTGAGCAATTCACAAAATGTTGTAGGGCTTCTTTGAAAGAAAGGCAAATCAATTACAACTGATGTTGGATGCTTTCTCCCTACCCTGCCCTCAGCCATCACGTGGCAGATAGTCCTTGCTTGGGTGAGCTGCACATCAATTATGGCAAAAACTGCAACTACAGAACGACTCTTGAATATTTATAAAATACATATCCTTGGCAAACATCACGTAACCGGGCATGGATTTATAGGATAGGATATTTTAAAATTCCGCTTATGAATTTATTACACGCAGTTTGGGATACCAGACAGCAGCAGCTTCTGGTTGCTGGTATTCTTGTTGTTCCTTGCTGCGTGAGTGAAATGAAGCATGCAACTTGCGGGGGCCAACCACACCGACGTGTCTGTCATGCCACATGGCACCTCCATGTGTCTCCCTGGCCGTCTACGTGGATACCACTCAGTCTGCTCCTACTGGCAAATCATATGCGCACATGACAAGGACAACGACAACGGCGGCTGCCTGTAAGGGATACGCAATTTGCATATCTGGCGACATTTGCATGAGATACCAGAGGGAAGGATAACAGTAGGAGCTGCAGCAGCCGAAGGATCAGGAGTTAGCTGCTAAGCGAAAATGTGGTAAGAACTTTTCCCGCATGTACTCAAACAGCTTGACAGCTAGTTACCCTGTACTACATTTCAGCTTTGTTTATATTTATTAACGAAAGATCGTGGTATAAATTAGATAAATTCTAATAGATTTAATAATATTGCTTGAAGTTTATGGTTACAGTATCGAATCTTTAACACAATATCTTTAACAAAAGAATGTTATACGGAAAATCTTAATAAGGAAATACTATACACTTGTATATATAATATCTTGAGTAAAGGGTTTGCTATATATTAAATTCTTATCTAAAAATATGTCTAAATATTTATAAGGAAAACCTTAACATAAGCAAATACATAATTTCATATGAAAAATCTTAATTGGGTAAGGATTTTGCAATATAATAAAATTAATAGTATTCTAAATTCTTTTCTAAAAAGATGTAAGCCTTAAGATTTATGCTAGACTCAAGAACAGCTTATACTTAACTGGTGGTGTTATTACATAGCTCTAGAAGATTATTTTCCATGTATTTTGAAACTCACCCGTATGACCTCTGGGCAGGCATAGTGGGGTGAACCGCATGAGGTTTCCAGCATGCTCCCAGCTGGCTGCAGGGAGGCCATGCCAAAATCCGCAATCTTAATGTTATTCTTCTCATCCAGCAGCAGATTCTCGGGCTTCAAGTCGCGATGGCTGCAAGATTGGATTGGTAGAGATTTATTGGGCCTTAAATAGATTGGCTTTGGGGTATAGTATATAGTTACCATATGGAGTGTGAATGGCAGAAATCCAGAGCGGAGATGATTTGCCTGAAGAACTTGCGGGCCTCCTTGGGCGTCAGTCGTCCCTTTTTAACCAGATAATCGAACAGTTCACCACCAGATACGTGCTCCAATATCAGATATAAATATTTCTTATTCTCATACACATCGCTCAGGCCGAGCACGTGCGGATGATCGATTAGTTTCATGATGGCAATTTCACGTTCAACCTTCAACGACAATGACAATGCCAGACTTGAGCACTTCTCTCATACAATATATGTGTACATAACACATGGGTCCTGGCCCAACCTCTCCCCCTATTGAGTAATTATCCTTAAAATGTTTTACAAGCGATTATCGACAATGTAGCTTACTTTCTACTTCTTTATTTCACTTCTAGCCTTGGTCATTGATTATATCTCGCCTTTACAATGCATTCAGCGTGTTTATGTTTTCAAAATGTAAATGTCCTGACTGTCCATTGTCCTGGCCATGTCGTTGCGTGTCTCAACCAGCTGCTGACCTGCCTGGACACGCAATCGCCCCCAAAAACTATTTATAGAGGCACGTTTACCTTGCACTCAATTGTGCCAAGTTGAGATACATATATAAGTATATATATACATATATATATACTTGTATCTGTGTGTGTCTTTGTCACCTCTCTATTCTTCTTATTGTCAGTTTTATTATTTTTGTTTTTTGGTGATTTTCCTTTGTATTTTTGGTTTACTTTGTTGGCGCACGCACTAATTTGCCGCATGTCCTTTCAATGTCCTACAAAAGTGCACCAATTTTTGGGGTAATAATTTAGATGGTTCTGTGGTTGGGTGCTTCCATTTTGACAGAATCTGATATACAGCTCTGAAGGCAACTTTAATTAGTGTTAAGCACGATTATAGTTATATAAATCAATATTTGGACATTTTTTGAGCGCTGTTTTATTGTAATAACTAGACTGATTAAGTATTTAAATAATGCCACTAAAGCTGATTTTTTTCTATTTTAAATTGAAAGTTTATCGAATTTGGTTACTTTAATAACAAGAAAGAAATTTCAGAAATTGACATTAATCACAAACACAATTAATCTTAGTGCTGCAAGTACAAAGGTCTTTAAATTATCGCAGTAGACATTCTTATTTATTCACTATTCAAATATTCCAAAAATGTCGTAGCTTTTTTGAAAAAAAAACTTGTATTTGTCTTACTTGATCTTTGAGCTTATGGTTTAATTACAACTTGACCCGATATACTTGCTCCTTTAACAACTTTTGATAGATATCCTCAAAGTTCTTAGGGCCCATAAAAGAGTGAAATAAAAACAAATTTTCGGTTTTCCCTCAACTTGGCGCCATTTATCAACAAAACATGCCAAACCTAGTGTGCCAAAAGTCCTTACAAATTGCCCCTGGCCCTCCTCCCCCGCTGGCAACCCTTCCAAAAAGCTAAGGCAGCGTGGAGCAGGGCTTTAAGTTGTCTCGCTGCGAATTTTGAAGGGAAAAACACAGCCACGACATTTTATTATCGCATTTCGTATATTTTTTATGACTAGCGCCAAAAGACAAACAACAAAACAATAAAAACTGGGCTAAGACTTTTGGCAACTCATGAGCCACTGCGGATAGGCAACAACAAAATTGGTAATTGCTAGGTGGGAGTGTAGAATCTAGAGGGCTGGGAAGAGGGGTGTGGTAGCTACTCACCTTCATTAGCACCGATTCGCTGAGTTTTTCGCGATTGATTATTTTAATTGCCACCTTCTTGCCAATCACACAATGCACGCCCAACTTGACGAGACCTGACAGAATGCGGAAGAGTTGGCAAATATTTTGGGAAATGCCAAATGAAAATTGAGCTGTTTGTGGCTGCGGTTAGCTGGCTGGTTGATCTGCTTACCCGTTTGACCCTTGCCAAGGGTTTTCTCCAGCCGATACGGCCCCACAAATTGGCAGTTCTCTGCCGTCACATTGTTCTCCTTTTGCATTTTGCTGGCCTTGCTGGTTCCTGGCTATAAGCTGTTAGCTGTTAGCTGTTTGTGGCAGGCAACGTCAGCTGGCTTCTGGCCATTCACACAACAGCACCTCCTGCTGCTCCACCTCCTCCTCCGCCGCCTGCTCTCAGCAATTTGGTTGTCGCATAGCGCCCAAAATGAAGTTCCTTCGCTTGGCTTTTAATTGCTTTTGTTCAAAGTTTTATTGCAATTGTTGAGGCTGGTGGCAGCGCCTGTGAGCTTGCCGCACTTTGTTGCAGTGGCGAGTGCTGCAACATTAATTAACTTTTGCCCATAAATGTGTTAACCTTTGCCGCTATTTCCACATGACTTCATTCCAGCAAGAACAACAACAACAGCACCTGCAAATGTAGAAGGAGAAAGTCCATAAGTGGGCTGTGATTAGCAATAAATATTTATGCCCCATGCGAGTTGCCTCAACTGAATTTTTAATTGATATAAATGGAAACTAGCCATATTCCCAGCAATTGTGTTTATGTGTGTCTGTGTGAGTCCTCCTCTAATTAAAAACACCTCAAGCTGTGCCCAGTGGGTTAGAACTCTGCAGTCCTGTGCAGTCCTGCGCTCCTCTAACCATTTTAAATGCACTCGTAAATTTATGACCCACTGTCTTCGTGCACCACAAGAAAACCTCTAGACATACTTACCTATATATAGCACTTTAATATATATACAACATTGTATGTGTCTGTTCATTGAAATTGAAAATAATCTATTGACTTTTAAGTGCTTCGTATTTAATTACATTGCCATTAAGTAAATGTGCAATTTCCTAAAGGTGAACGCATTATAACATTGCCTAAAAGCTTGAGCAATTTAATACACATAAAATGTGAGCTAAAAATATGCTTCAAGCAATTTCCTATATTAAAGAAAGCAGAATTCTGAAGTTTTCCAGTCGAAATTTAGATTTGTAAGCACACAATGTTGCAATATTGGAATGTTAAGTTCAAGAACCGTTAGTAGAATTTTCATCTATCTATATAAAACTCTTTAACCTGATTGGCGACTCGCGGGCAGCCCAATCCATAGCAGCTAGAAACCTTGAAATTTACAATAGCTTATTTTTATATCGATAGTTGAAACTTTGAAATAATTTTCGAAAAATTCTCTCCGGAAGTGGGTAAAAATGCATTTGAAAATTGTATAAGAATATCTCGTTTACATAAAACTCATTAACGCGGCTGACTGATTGAATGATTGGTAATGAATGGTCCCGGGCGTGGGCGTAGAAAGACCCGGTTTGGAAAATCTACGCCCACGGGCGGAAAACTGTTGTAAGAAACTTAAAAATTGTGTAGAAGAGTGTTACCCGATTTTGAAAAATCGATGTCCATCTGTCACCATGGAAATACGCTTAAGGTCAAATGTGTGCGAGAAGTTTTGTGTTAGATCGGCTTTTAAGTTCCTCACAGCCTATATAAACAAGTAAGAACGTTGCAGTCGGACGTATCCGACAGCAGAATACTCTGTTCCAGTCCGGTAAAATTTTCTTAATTGTGGTTTCGGAAAGAGACGCGAAGAAAACAGTTCAGTATGTCAAATTTGATGGCTCTATCTGTCCAGGTGTGGGAGATATAGATTTTGCTCATTTGAGGGGGAGGTGGTGAAGGGCTCAAAATTTGTTTGATGTAGATTTGTTGAAGGGGCCAACATTAGTATGTATGCTAAATTTGGTGACTCTACCTGTACAGGTGTGGGAGATATAGATTTTTCTCCTTTGCGGGGAAGGGGTGGGGGGGTCAAATTTTGTTTGATGGCAGATCTGTCAGGAATCTTAACATTAATCTGTATGTTAAATTTGGTGACGAAAGCTTTAAAAATGTGGAAGATACAGGTTTTCCCTAATTGCAGGGGAGAGTTGGGGGCGATCTCGACACTTCATAAATTGAGGGTATACACCAACATGTGTACCAAGTTTGGTTGCTCTAGCTTCAAGGGTGTGGAAAAAAATTGCTTGATACGGACAGACGGACATTTCGCAAACCCAATATACTCTTTTCCCTTCGGGTACAGAGTATAAATATAGTTGGGAAGCGTGATCAAATCTACGTGGGGTGTAAGCTAGTATTATATACTATAATAGCTATTATTTCATTAAAGGAGAGCATTAAATATTTAGAAAATCCATTCCCTTTATGTATAAGGCTCTCCATGTTCGACGTTGTTCTTTCAGAATACTAGAACAAATATGTATATATTTATCTTTAAAACTGTCCGTATAAAGTTATAAAACATCTGTTGCTGTCATAAGCATTGGTGGAAATAAATTATCGCAAATTTTATCTTCTTTTTATGAAAGCATGTTATGAAGACAAAATTGTAAATTGTAAAATGACAAATTTTATTGTATTTCTATATCGGAATATCAGTATAAATTTTAAGGATTGTTTTAGATTTCAACTTATACTATTAAAATAATGGAATATACAATTTTATTAAATATTTTTTGTCATCAAATGAAACAAGTAAGAATGTTCTAGCGGAATAAGCACGACAGCGAGACTTCTGTACCCAGGTCTAAGACTTCCAAACACATCTTCGTACACTTACATATACACACACACATACACAACTCCGCACGCATACTAACGACAGCGCAATGCAGTGCAAGCGAGGCATTTCAAGTGGCGGCTTTGTTGCTGCTTCTCCCCCGCTCTGCATCACTGAATCTTCATTCTTGAATAACTTCCGTGTTTATTATCCGATTGACTTGAAATTTGCACTGTAGATTAAGAGTGTTCCAAGTTTTATACATGCTTAATTAAAAGGCTATATCTTTAAAATTATTTCTCTAAAAAGTTTTTTCTTTTATCGCATTTGGTGTTTCACTAGCAGAGTTGCAGAGATCGACGTGTTTATACACACGGACGGACAGACACACAGAAAAATGGACAGAGCTAAATTGACTTGGCTATTGATACTGATCAAGAATATATACACTTTATAGGATCGGTTATGTCTCTTTCTACCTGTTACACATACAGATATAATATTCCATTTTTATAAGTTTTTTGGGTACAGGGAAGTATAGCAAGATATTGCGACAGCTAGTTAACAGTCCACTGTTAAAAGATTCATATGAAAGCGTAATGTTATCGATAATTTAACATTTAATTCAATACACAGCATCTTAAAAGTCGAATTTATGTAGCATGATTTTCCATCTTCAGAAACTTAAGGGCTAGAGGAAATAAATAAGAAATAAATCAATTTATACATTGTCTAGCTATAAGTGTAAATTATATCCACAAAAGCTGTCAGCACAGTTGCCCTAAACCAAGTTGATAAGCATTATAGTCCTGCTCTGATTTCCATTTCCAGAATGTCTTCAAAAATTAAGTTGAAAGTGACTTAAAATTTCATTTGAAACGCACTAAAACTGAGAGCCTAACGATGCTTGAAGGCATAAAAGACGCTAATAAAACTTGGCCAACTGCGCGTGGGCAGAACGCCCAGAAGCAGGGCGGAAAGTGGGCAAGGACTCGATTGGACCTGGCTTAGAGCTAGGCAGGTGCCCGTACTTCTGGCTGACGCAACGCCTGCCGCTGATGATGTCGACGCGCTGGCAGCTTGATGGGTTTTGGGGGGGCATGTGGGGTGGGAAAGTTGTCTGACTGTGACTGTGGGGTTAAGGGTCTCACACGCACGCAAATTGAAAAATAAATGCGCATCAAAATGAAACAGTACGCAAATGGGCCGGGGAGGGGTCCACTACGATGCTAAGGCTAAACGGCAGCATCAGCTGGCGGCAGAGGCTGTTGAAAATGTAAAACAGGACAAGGCTGGCAGACAGGACGAGGCAGGCAGGCGGACAGGAAGCCTGTTGGCTTGCACGAAAACAATGCCAAGTGTAATAAGAAAACTTTCAGTCAACAGTTTTCAGGCCCTCTCTGCTCCGTTAACCCAATTTGAAAAATGCGCTCAAAGTTGAGAACTGAAATTGTGTGGGGCAAGCAAGAGAAATGGGCATAAACGCGTACAGACTTAAAAAATTGCTCATCAAAGACACGGCAACATAAAGGAAATTAAGTGCTCACATCCATACAAAACACATGTGTGCATTCAAAAAAAGGGGCGTGGCGGTGCCAGCCAGGGCGGGGCCATACACAATTCATGCTCATCGCCATAGTTGGCATTTCCGCTGCTGCGGCGCACTTAACGCTGCGGCAAAAGCGTCTAAAAATACGCCAAAAGACGAAAACCCCATACACACACACACACACACACGCACACGCACACTAAAAGGCACATTATGTCCCATATGGCAGCATACATACATATATATATGTTTATATATACATGTGAGCAATAAAAATCATAAGCAAAACGTTTAGCACTTGGCGTTGATTTGGTCGCAACTCCATAGAAATTTATGTTTTTAGGTCGTGTCAACAGCAGAGAAATGGAAAGTCCTTACAGCTAAAGGAAAGGCTGCCCTTTGCGGTTTGATTGATGCACATAAAAGCATAGCTGGAATAATTAAGTGATTTCTACACTAAGGAATTCACATAAGCATAATCTTGAATAGTACTAAAATGTGCTAAATAAATATCCTGGTATATAACTAACTTATATGCGTTCTATAACTATAAAGAGCTGATTAATCTAATAAACAAAATGGTTCTATTCAGCTGCTAATTGAATATATAATAAAATAATACAAATAATAATTAATTACAGGCTTTACTTCGTATCAACAAACACATATTTCGTTATATTTGACAGTTTTTGAGTCGAGGCCTAATCCTGTATAAGCTCAGTTCAATATACATATATTAACATATTCTTCATTTGCATATATATGTATACAGTTCTCCCAAACATCAAAAACTTCAAAAGTTCTGCCCTGATTGTGCTCAAATTCTTACGCAATATAAAGTTTGCTGCAAGGATTCTTTTCATATATTTACCATCAATGGCATACCGGTTATCGCTAGAAAAATAACATCATAATTTCAAACATACAGTACTCATGTATACAGACGGGACTTTGGAAAATCTACCTTCACGGGCGGAAAATTGTTGTATGAAACTTGAAAAATCTACTCCCTCCCGTCACCGCCTTAGTGTCAAATGTGTGGGCGAAGGTTTCTGTTCGATCGGTTTCAGAGACTGCAATTCAGACCCTATCCAAAAAATCATATGGCCAGGGTGGGAAAATAGTGGTAAGATATTTTTGTTGATCTCTTACGTTCTCGTCCATGCAACAGCGAAATGTGGCAGGGTACAATTAGTACATTTATAATTTATTCATTATTGGGAATAAACTAAGGAATTACTATCACAATAACGTCAGATCTAGACGGAATATTCTCATTTAAGGCCTGTAACATAATACAATACATAAATTGGATATTAACAGCTCTAGACTTTCGTTCGAGTCCTTTTGTATACAGTTGTTTGCTTACATATTATATAGTCAAAAGTGAAAAATAGCTTAAAATAAATCAATGAATTTTCGCCAATAACACTGTTTTTAAACAGTTTAAATTATATAAATGAAATAACAGATTTATATATTTAAATTTATGTGTATTCCTCATTTGAGTAAGTAGGCAATTGCGGATAATTCTCACATTCATAATAAATAATAAATTTGCTATGCCTTCCATTCATATCAAAACTTTGGTAAATAATTTCAATTAGCATTGTGTTATGTTCAGCATAATTAAGAGCACACATCATAATAATTAATGAACATTTGCATATGCATATTAGACCGCACCTTGGCGCTTTGATACTTCTTACAGCACTTCAAAAACAATTAACAAGCTATTAAGGCGCCTGGAAAGACAAGTTTCTTGCATATTTATTAAAACACTTGAGGCACTCTCCAGTTCTCTTCATTAGTCGTTTCATAAAATTATCCTTGGGGCGTGAACTTCAAGCCTAGACAGGAAGACAGACAAATATATTCAAGAAAAGCGCAAGTTACTTTGATTTTTTCGATGTGCACCCCCAAAAAGTATGCTACACAAATTTACATGAGCCCAGAACTTGGGCACAAAATTGGCTTTTCCAAAAAAAAACAGCAAACAAAGGAGAAAAGTTGAACTAAGTGGCTGCAGGGCACAAACAGGCGCGGGGTAAATGGAAAATCTAAGAGACGAAGCTGCTGGGCTGAACAAAATGCCAAAAAAAAAAAAAAACTCAATTTTAAAAAGCGGCAGTCAATAAACACATACCACAGGACGAGAAAATGTGTGCCAGGCACAGGACTGAACCAGAACACGGCTGCTAGAGAGATATGTTGTATGTATATGACGGGGCCAACGTGGCGTATGAGTGTTTTGGTTTGTTGCCCTGGCAGCTGGCAGCCGGCTTTTAAAGTGCAATCAATAAATGCCTTTTGAGTTGTGAAAATTGTGCGTAAGTGCCATAACAGAGCTAACCAACACTCTTACACGCCTACACACCCCCAAACACACACACACACACACACACACACACACACACACACACAGAGAGACACTGCACAAATACAAACTTAATTGAGTTGGCCCCCTGAAAGAGGTACAGCAAAAGGGCGTTACAGCTGAGGCAACCCATTCAGCGTGAGGAGCTTCTGCTTTGGCCTTCGTAACAAGCATTGATGGCAGCTCACTCAGCTCGTTATACCCTCTAACGAGCCCAGAAGGCGTATATCATTTTACAAAATGTAATGGGAAAATGACAATTTAATTTTGTGTAAGAAATACATTATTGATGCCTGATACAAATTCTGTCATTCAGGCCTGTTTACATTTGAATACTGTTTTATTTTTCAGTTTTAAATTGAAATAGCTAAAAATTTTGCTTTGGAAAGAGGCACAGGCTTGATTATGATTTTGAATATATATTAAAAAATTAACATTAGCACATAAATCATACTGTTACCAACAGTTTTTATGCTTAACAGTTTGGCAAGCACTTGAATGCTTCACATATAGCTTAAAGCTAATGATTGACCGTTTATAACTATACAATTCATCTGCTCAGCTGTACTTTTTAAAGCTCAAATAGATTAATCCAAACTTTAAGGGACACTTTCAACTAAGTAACATTATAGAGAGTATTTAATAATCAATCAAACCGCTCAGGATCATTCCAGCGCTTTGTAATCGTTGTTGCTCGTGTAGTTGGCTGTTGCTTCTGCTTTTGATTAAACACGCGTCAGCAGCAGCAACATCAGGCAACAAGGACAACAGCAACAGCAACAGCAACAGCAGCAACAACAACGGAAGCAACTCACAACAGCATCGAACAAAGTTGGTTGGCAACACAGCTGCTGACATTTCATCAACTAATTGCAATTATGTGGGAAATGAAAATCAATATTTAACCAGCATTGTAAGCTGATGTTGTTGGCATTTGTTGTCATTTGCAATTTAGTTTTGATTTCAATTTCAATTGGATTTCAATTTGAATTTGAATTTGAATTTGAGTGCACTTGTCAGCAGTTGTCAGCAATTGCGATTCGTGTCATTCCGTTTGTTTGTTTGAATGTTTGCTCAAGGGAATTGCATTGTTAAATATTTAATGCACACTTTGGGGGGCCAAGACAAGTGTGGGGGCGGCTTAAGACGTGCTAGGCTATTAGCCTACAGCTGTCAAAAAGCTAAACAGAATTGTTTATGAGCCAGCATTCAAATAAAACTGCCTATGGCTGTTATATTGTGAATATACTCCTATTAAATAAAACACAAATTGATAAAAGATGAAAGGTTAAATAGGCATGCAAAAGCAATAAGTGACAACATTTAATATTTTATCTGTTAAGTGTGGACTAAAGTAAAGCGGTATAGATAATGCGGTAAGCACCCAAAAGGCAATTTTATAAGCCAAAGAAACAGCCGTTGTACCCTTAAAAGGACAATAGTACTATGTATTCCTAATATGGCAGAATGACTTTAAAACATTACGAAATAGAATATATGTACATTTAAGTTTCTGTCAGAACCTTTTTAACAGCACCAGAATCCAAATAGCGTATATTTTTGCTTTTGCGATTTCCGGAGCGCCAATTTTAGCGAATTGAAAAGTATTTCGTAAATTTCGAAATAACAATGACGGATAACAAATCAATCTCTACTCTGCAATCATGTGTGCTTTACTATGCTACATTCTGGCATTCTTTTAGTAAACAAAACAAGCAATATGTATTCAAATAAAAGGAATATAGAATTAGGTTCAGTAAAATTATAAATGAAAACGCTTTAATATATAAGACTTCAATTAAGACAAGATATTCCGATTGATCTTATAATTTGCCAGTTTTCCTTGAATTGCGGAAACTTTTAACTATTAAGCTGGCTCTATTTTGAATTATCTGTCAAATAATGAACATTGAGTTTTTCACGCCAAGTTTAATCCTTTATTCAGCACTTTCAACTTAGTTTTTGCACTCTTTTGAAACTGTGAACAGATTTGGTGCCCCAGTTCCCCTAATAAACCAAGCAAATGGCCAATAACAAACTAGTTATATAAAGCCACGTGCCATAGCATAATTCGGCACGCGGCTTGGAGCTAAGCCGCAACTGGGAGCAGCCAGTTTAACCGGGGAAGCCAGCAGAGTTTGCTCATTATTAAATAAGGGCCAACAAATGGTAAGCTGAGAGCGTTAGTTACTGTGGGCGCTCAGTTTGAAATCGGCTAATAAACCGCTTAAGCCAACACGCAAAATGCAAAAACAGCTAAGCCAAGCACAGCCCCCCCCTCAACCACTCACCCCTTGGCGACTGCCCCTAGGGGCAACAACTTTGCCAGCTGGCTGACAAAAAATTCGATTAAAAGCAACCAAAGTAACAAGCCAGAAACGACCATGGGCGGTGAGGAGCTGCCACAGGCACCAGGAAGCGCTTCGCTGGCTTCACCCGCCCGCCCGCTTGTGCTCCCAATACTGCTCCCGTTCCCCATCCCTGCTGTTAGAAAATTGGCTTCATTCGATATGGCCAAAAGGCCGGCAGCAGCTGGACCATGTTACAGGCAACAAGGACAGCAGCTACAACTGCAACAACAACTGCTGTAGGTTAACAGTTTTCTCTGGCCTCGCCTGGCAAACCAACTTGTTTGCCCATCTACAAGTTTCATCCCAAGCCCGGACTGCCGTCCCCCCTCTACCTGCCGCCTGGATGTTGCAAACGGAAGCATTTGGATGTTATTTTCCGTATGCCTCGGATGATGACTCCGAGTGACGAGTGACGGCAAATGACTAACGTGACCGGAAGCTAAAAAGATGAAATGATTAAGGACGCAATTAGACGCCAAAACGCAATCGCAATCCAATTGGTAGGCGCATGTAAGCCCAGTGGGCGTGGCCGGCTGGCGCGCGAGAAAAATTCAATTAAGCCAGCAAAGGCGCAGAAGAAAACAGGGAAAGAGAGGAAACCGAAATGAATAGCCATGGCAACACGGAGGTAAAAAGGAATCAGGAAAGGACAGGGTAGAGTGTTACTCGTGTTACCAAGGCTGGAAACTTCCAATAACAGTTCAATTCAATAGTTATGAGTATGTGAAGTGCAGATGAGTTGGCTGGAAAAGTCAGCCCGTGGAGTAAGAGTTATAAATATGAGAAGGCTCAAAGGATTTGATTAAAGCCATAGAAAAGGCAGAGATATGTGTACTGGTCATATGGGACGGTTTATTACAGGAACCAATTTTATCAAGAACAAGTCTAATCCTGTTTGCGGACATTACATTCGAGCTCATATTTTGTAACACTGTTAGCTCTAAGTTAAGTAGTACTTACTCACAGTATATAACTCTTGAGTTCATTTACAAGTGACAAAACACATCTTGAATTAAGCGTAAAGTGCGGCGGCTTCAATAAAATAAAGGTCGATTCGGAGGTTAATATGTATTTCCATTGTTTTCAACTAGCTTCCCATTAGAAACAAAAAATCCCATTACATATAAGGAAGAGGAAATATTGAGTATATTAAAATAACTTTAAATGGTGTTCTGTTTATTCTAAATTGTTGGTTTGGCCACCTTAGTAAAATAGGAATTGTGAGCAGCGGGACGTATAGATTCTATGAACTAGAGGATGAATCCTCATTGCTAACACTAGCAGAAAGCACTGCCTTAGTAAGCAGAAGAAATAGAATCCTGTGTAGGTAAACCCTTCATACAGCCCGACAACAACTCTTGCATTCGTGCAGGAGATAGGGTTGATGAATGAGCTCTAGACGCAGAAGGGGCTATAATAGATATTGTAGGTCGCAGAACACACTTTCCCCCCACTAATAATAATAATAAACTGCTTACATAAGAAATTAACAATCTATTTTCTTAAGGGTTTCAAACTTACCCCAATGCTTAAAAAACTCCGTGAGCCCGCCTTAAACCAGGATTCTCAATAGTTTAATGGTATTTTGTATTTAAAGTTAAATAAAGCTGTCGTGTCTTTTCATGAAGGTAATCTCAGGACAAAATTCGCCACCCTGAATAGCTTATATCAATATTTTGCGGCTGTATCCAACATCAATTCGTTTTTGCAACTGAATCAAAAGCTTCTCCTATTTCTTTGTCAATAACACTAGTCGAAATGAACAAAATGGGGCCAATAACTGGGGCTATCATATTTCATAAGCAACAGTGCATTGCATTTGGGCTTCCCAGCTATTTTCATCCCATTTCACAGTGCTAGTGCATGAAATTGAAGTTTAGTTATACAAATAGGCCACAACGCACAAAAAACCAACACAGCCGGAAAATAGAAAATCCAACAGCCAAGATAAACAACGGCAACAACATGCATAAAAAAACAGGATATACTTGTTTATTTTTTTGTGTTTTCAATTTTAGGCGTAGGTGTGCCCCTGGCCAGCAACTGAACCACAAGCCAGATGCACAAACGGTAGCCAGGATTCAGAGGGGGGCGCAGGTAGCAGACGCCAGCAACCAGGAGGTAGAAAAACTGGGCGCAATGCCAGGGCCCCGCATTTGTTTGCCAAAGGAAAGCGACCTCCATTTTCTCGCTTTCCTCCTCAACGTTTCGTGTATTTGCTTCTGAATTCAATTAAGGGCGGTGCGCGGGGCGCAGGACGAGGCCCAGGGGCGTTCGCAGTATGCAATACGGTGGGGGGTGTCGTGTGAGATAATTCTGCGGAATTGCAAGCGCGCTTAATTCAATTTTCATTTACTATGCACACGTATGTTTTAATGGCAGCCACTCTGATAGTTAGCTTTAGATATGAGGTGTTACTGCGTACCTGTGACTGCGTCGCTGTGACTGACGAAAATCGCGTCACTTTGTGACTTAATATTGCGAGTAACAGTCCGTTAACAGTCACAGTCGCGATAACAGTCATAATCCGAATAACAGTTACAGTCCTGATATTAACATAGACTGTACCGATAACTATACAATCCGAATAACAGTTACAGTCCTGATATTAACATAGACTGTACCGATAACTATACAATCCGAATAACAGTTACAGTTCTGATATTAACAGTGACAGTCCCTATAACAGTACCATTCCTGATAACAGTCGCAAGCCGCAAACTGTTGTGTGAAACTTGAAGAATCTATTTAAGGTCAAATGTGTGAGAGAAGGTTTTTCTTAGATCGGTTTCTAAGCTCTTCATACCATATACATACCCTAATCATAAGGCACGGGAGGGAAAATGTGGTAAGTTATTCTTGTTTATTTCTTACTTTCTGGCAGAGTATAGATTGTTTTATGTATACTTATGGTAGCTTCTGAATCGTTTTCTATGCTTCGGACCCAATTTTGAATGAAACTCTTACCGTTTTGGTTTTTTGAAGGCATGTTCGAATATTTTAGAATAATATTCAATGGGTTTTTTTTGGAATTCAGAACACCTAACAATAACGATTGCGAATGATTTGATCGGCATCGGAAATAGGAAACACACTATTATATGGATGATATTTGCGTATAACAGTCGCAATTGTCGCTGTTACTGGAAAATAACAACAAGGCTCATATCCAGTGAATACCAGCGCCCTTCCTCAGCAATTGCTGGCGATGCTGTTACCTTGAATCTGATGTAACTCACAGCTCGCTGCCATTTTAAATTTATTATTGCTTTCTGCGTGTAATGCAATTGACCCCTACCTAGCTCCATCCCGCCCAACGGCCGGGCGAGAGCAAAGTGTGGCAGCTGGAAATATGTTTAATTGGCTGTCGTTTCTGTCGGAACAGCGGACAACGCTTTTCAATTAGAACTAATTATGTTAGCAGGCACAAGGAAATGTTGCAAGCACCGACAAATAAGATTTTCAAAGCTGCCACCTCCCCTCGTGCAACTGGTCTGTCAATTATTACGCCAATTATAACTGCAATTTTTATGTGAAGCCACAGGCGGAGGCGTGGGAGGCAAAAGAGAGACAGGAAAAGTAGAGAAAAAGAGAATGCAACTGAAAATATGCGAATCTAATTTATGGTTGAAATGGGCATTGGCAGCATTGAGTGCTGCACTCATTGTTGTTGTAAAAGTTGTTGCCACAGTTCTTGTTGTTGCCGCCTGACAAGCAAGTGCCATAAATAATTCGTTGCATACTTTCGGGCGGGCATTAAAACAGGAATAACGACAGAGCCAGAAACACCCTGTGGTCAACATGTGTCCAGAAATAAACAAAAATTGTACCATACAGTTGATGTTGCATTTCATTAAACGCAAATTTAAAATTGCCTTTGGGCATTGTATGCGCATATTATTTTATACAAATGCTTTTTTGTGAAGGAAGAACATAAAAGATTCAACAATTAAATGTAAATATGGTACTTTGAAATAATGGTCAATCAAATATTATACATAAATAAATAGGCAGAAAAAAGGTAAATGAAAAGGCAATCTTAAATGCAGGGAATAATAAATTGGTTATTTTTTGAATAATCTAAGATATTTAGTAAAGTCACCACTTAACAGGTCTGCTCTTTCTGCCTAGTTCTAAAGAAAAGAAGTTTGAAGGATCTTGGAAGTCCATCCTGAAAAAGTGTATTTTAAACTATCCAAGAATATTCCTAGATGGATTGCAAATTACACCTTTCCTTTCTTTCCACCAAGGTCCTGGGGGGGGGGGGGTCATGCCTGTCTTATAACTTTATCTCTTTTTAATCAAACTATTCAACAGGGTATCCTTATATATAAAAGTATATGGATATATTTGAACGGCAAATGTTTGAAATTGAAGAGTATTAAAATTAATGGTAAATACTGCTCTAACCTGCTCACTCGCTTAATTTTGTTAATTTTCAAGAGAATAGTCTTATTGGTCGTACTTTATACTCTAGATTAAATTGTCACTTTGGGAACTCAATTTTATCGACATTTATGGGAACTTATGAGTAACTTTCCCTTGTTGCCTTTTCCACCCTTACTTCAACAGTCTTCATATCAGTTTGCTATTCAAAACTATTCCGTTCAACTTTGGCGGGTTCCACCGTGGTACCTTGTATCACTTCGTGAAGAGAATAAGATCCGTCTTGTCCGCGTTAATACTGAGTCCGGCTATGGTGGCCCATCTTAGTATCTCCTGTAGAGTGTTCATAACTTAGCTGAGCCTCGATGGACATTTTCCTGCGAAATATCTTTGATACTTCGTTCACCACTAGGTTCCATAACAGATGAGACAAGCCTCCGCCTTGCGGAGTGCCCCATTAGTGGAGGTTCTCCATTCTTCTGCAGCTCAACAGGTTATATATCCATGAGTCTATTGACGAATGGGTAGCTTTAGCTCTCAGGACTCGCATTATATCTTCTGTAATATATAGACCATCATCTGTTTTTAGCTGACTCTATATTTATATTTCTCTATGGCAAAGCAGAAGGCTCTCCACGAATACCTTTTCGATTTCCGAACTTATTTTTTAAAGTTACGTAGAAGGATTTCATATTCTTCCCAATAGTATTTTCTTCAGTTTGTTTTGCAGGCTTGTGATATCATGTAGATCTTCATTTACTCGGCCTGGTTCTTCTTTTGCTTTTTGAGAGTCTACACGATACATGATTTGCCTTGATGAGATAATGTGTGAGTGTCTCCAGGGACTTCTCTGCATCATCTTCTGATGAAATGGACATTCATTACTAAAACCACAAATAAAGTTTTTAAATCCATCATTTAGACCCTATCTAAGTTTCTCGTAGCTATAACTCTGTTAAAAGGCAGCCAAACCCTTCTTTGATCTTCGTAAAGCACTTAGATTAAATACTTTGGGAAGAATAATATTTTTCGACATTTTCAGGAATTTCCTTCTTGTTTTGGCAGGCACAATTGATTTCAAATACAATTTAAAACTGATTGGGGACAATCAAATAAGTACACAATGCTTTTTGGCATCATCTAATTTGACTGTAAAAATAGGAAGCATGGCATTCCTTTCACTATCACCAGAATAGATTTTGGCATAGTGTATTTTGTGTAACCATCCTTGTGCTATCTTTTCCGTAATGTCAGCAAAAAGAAGTGAAAAGAATTTTGCATCCAAAATGCTGCCACAGTAAACTCTCAAAAAGTATTTTCCTGGGCTACACACACGCACACACAAACTAGCTCAACCTATGACAACAACGTATATAGCCGAATGTCTATGGACATTCCAAGGCACAAGGACGCATACCATATGCAAAATTTATGCGGTCGCATAACCAAATTGGACTTTAAGCAAGCAAAATTGCAAGCAAAGCTGGCAAAAGGCAGACGGCAGAAGGACACGGCTGGCACAGGACAGGGACTAAGAACTGAATAGAAAGCAATTCGATTCGCATATGCATGTAAATCCCCCAAAGGATTGTTGCAAAAACAAACGAACCCAAGAAATACTACAGATAAAAAAAGATACTAGAAAAAGGCTTTGCATATGCTTTAATCAAAGGGAATGACGTACGGGAATGTGGCGACCATTTCATTTCATTCTTAAAAACGCAGAGAGCAGCAAGTGCCGCTGGCGGAAGGGGGTGCCAAGGGGAAGGCGGAAGTGCACGCAAAACTGTTGACAAAGCCACGCGGGTGCCACCGCGGAGTCCACGCAGGCGCAAGGGTTAAACATCAACTGCGAGAGAGCCAAAGAGAGAGAGAGAGAGAGAGGCACATTCTCCCTTGTGCTCCATGGAGAGCGAGTGCTGCTCTCTCACTAACGCACACGCCCAATGGGTGGTTGTTGTTTGAGAGCGCTGTGTGGGGTTGCTTTTGACATTTGTTATGCCATGTGCCCCACAGCCAAACCTGCCCGGCAATCCCGTGCCCATTATCAAACCCCCCTCTATCCCCTGTCCAAGCCTGACCAACCCTTCGCTACTTATTAGTCAAATAGTTGCCGCTTATTGTCTTTTAATTGCAACATTTTTGTTTATTAAACTAATTGGATGAGAGTGAGCCCAACTTTCCAGCTGCCTCAGCTCGACAGTTATCAGCACTTACATGGCTGGGGCTGTCAGGTTGGGGCCGAGGAAAGGGGAGCCGCTGCGATGGCTGCAACGACAGCGTCTACCGGTAATCCCCTGGGTCATTAAGGCGTCTACGTGTCTGCTGCAGTCGCTGGATGAAGACGGCAAGGACGATAAAGTCGCCTCCTTCGACTCCTGATTGTCGCATGTTTTATTCAGTTTGGCATCGTTGTCCTTCGCCTCCGCAGTCAGCTTGTAAATATTGAACAACAACAACCATGGCGCACAACGGAAGTTAGAAGCTGCTCATATTTTTCTATGTGCTGCATTTTTGATGTGACGCGACATTCCCTGATTGGGCAAGACGGCAAAAGGACCCAAGCTTAACTTTGCCGACGACGGCACCTTAATTGTTATGCCCAGCCAGCGATTGACATGGGTGCTTCTGCCAGGGAGTCAGATTCAGAGGAATAAGTGAAGTTAAGCCAAGGCGTATTGGAGCGAAAAGGGTTTTAGCCATCTTATCAATAAATCTGATGGGGGTTAACTAACAAGCATTGTCAAAACTGACTCAAAAACTGCTTACATCAGAAGAAATGTAAGCGTGGGTGACGGATTGAAGAGAAACATGTCAAAATCTTCACTTAAAGCTGGAATCAAGTACCCGAATCCCGAGGATAATCTTTATTACAGATTGAGGATATGATAAGATACAAATTTCTAACTTAACCAAAGAGCCAGAGTTTCCTAAATATAGTTTTGATAATCTAAGGAATATGCTTTTGAATCTGGGCTTCTACCTAATAATAAATATATTAAATATTAAAAAAGAAAAGAACAATACCATTATTTAGAATTGCTTTCTGTTTACCAGTCAATATACTAGTATGGATTAAAAATCATACATTTAATATGTTTCTATACTTCGAAATAATAAATTATGGTTTTTTTCTCTTTTATTATTATTATCAGATTGATCTGGATCTTCAGATCTCAACTGACATATTTCTTTATTTAAATCGGCTTTCTTTTTATAAAAGTATAAGGTTATAACAAATTAAATAATTATAAAACATATATTTTAAGATATTTCTCAAAGAAATATTTAAGGAATGCTCATAGGATCGTTTACAACTGAATTGGACGTTCCCAAACTCAGGATATTAATTCTAGTGTGCTCCAAAAAGTATGCAATATATTTTTCTGTGAATTTAATTCAAAAGTGGAATTCGGAACAGGCCTGAACAGTTTAGGGTTTATATTTACTTTTAAAATATAACCAAAATATCTAAAAGCGAATAAGTTAAGCTACAATAAACAAAAACAAACTTCAATCTCAAAAGACATTTCCTCGTGAATTGTTACCACCTTTCAAGGGTGGAATTAAAGCAACTATAAACACACAATTCACAGAACTCTACGAAATTCAATTCCATTATGCTGCTACGTCAATAAAATGTCTTAAAGAGCAACTCATTTTGGGGGTTGTCAATGAAAACATTGTTGAATATAATAGGATATCGATGGGAAAACAATGACGTCACTCCATTCCACAGCCTTTCCTTGAATTCAAATGCATTTCATGGGCAAACTCTGAAGCCAACTTAAGACTCTTTGGCATATCTTGGATCTCAGGTATCCGAAACTTGATTAATAGTAGAACTGTCAAGTGTCAGAGCCAGGAAATGTTCTTAACTCAACTTTTTGTTAGTATTTTTTGTTATTCAATGCTCGTAAAACTCAAAAGCCCCATCCGCCATATTAAATTCAGACGTTGAACTTCGTTTCGTACATAAAACTGTCTATAAATACAGTTAAATGTGTGGCGAGCTTACAGCTGTGTGTGTGGGTGTGTGTGCGAGTGTATGTGTGTGTGTACCTAGCTGCGAATTTCTGTGGCTGCGGTGGATACGTACGTGTGCACCCCCCACCCCCTTAAACCTTGGTTGAATGCTTGGGCACATAACGTGCCGTGTTATATTTTTTTTGTTTTGTTTTTATTGTTGCTCGTAATTTGACTGCTAAAAAATCGATAAGCACAAAAATCCATAAAGTAGACAACAACAACAATAGTGTAGTATGTTGTAGTAGAAGAAGAAGAAGCAGTAGTACACATTGCTACTTACCAAGTGGCAACAATTTCCGCTCGCCTCCTTAGCTGGCTGGGGGTGCTGGGTGGGGGGTAGGGTTGTTGTGGTCGGTGTGAAATTTCAGCGACTTTTGCTTTATACAAATCACTTCCGGGTGAATGTTGCCGTTGCACCCACACAATGCAGCTGGCCAATAAATAAAACACGCTACGCACACACTTACAGAGACACACACACACACGGACTACACCTACACACGCACACACGGCGCAGCGCTTGCTTTGTATTGCCTACTTCTGGCAGCCTGCGCCAGCCAGAATTGTTGTTGATGTTTTAGCACTGCATAAGCTCGTTTAATTATTATATAATTACATTTGCAATTTATATGCATTCATGCAATTTGCATAAACATTTGACTGATTTTCTTTTCACACTCACAAAACACACACACGCACACACACAGGGAAGTATCACTTGAAGAGTGGCAACACTTTCTTGCTTATTATATTTTGCTGCTCATTCGCGTTACCGTTGTACTGCTGACCGCCGTTTCGCTGCTGTTTCTCGCTTTTCGTCCGTCTGTCAAGTGACGCACACACGACAAAGGCGAACGTCGTCGACTAACTGAGTGGCGCTCGGCGCTCGCCGTTTGCCAAATGGCCCTCTGTATACACGTAACTGTAAGCCTCGCAGCCTGCGTGCGTGCGTGCGAGAGACCCAAGACGCGCGAGAGAGCGAGAGCGTTTGCTCTTCGCATTGACATTTAATTTGCTGTGTGTAGTGCTTTCCTTCAGTGGTTGTAGTTGTAATCGTAGTGCGGTGGCTAAGGGGCTGCCCGGAAGGTGGTGTTCCGTCTTATCAACGGTATTTTGGGGGTTGCTCACAGGGTGTTCCTGTACACAAGCTCTGGCGCCTGAGACACCCGTTGCCTGCTTTCTACCGCGCACGCGCTTATGCTGCCATAATGTTAGAAGTATGCAATGCTATTTTTATGTTGCTCAGCTGGTTTGTAAGAGTTGCCACATTTTTTCAGCAACTGCCCCAAAGTATACAATGCTTTTTGCCGCCAAAGCTCAAGTTCAAAGCTTTGAGCATTTCAAAACACTATTTTTTTTTTTTTTTTATTGTTAAAAATGTGAATATTATATTTATCAAATATTTTAACCAGCGTCCTATTACCTATGTGGCAACTTAAGATGGTTGTATATAAAAACAATAACAAAAAGTAAAGTAAACGATTCGCTTGAATCGTAAACTTTCAACATATTTACATATTTTACATTTTAAATATTTACAAGTTTAAACAAAAACAAAAATTAGTTAAATTGAAATTGAAATTCAAATGAGTAGCCTATTTATAAGGTCTTTGGGGTGGATCTTTTCGAGCCTTTTGCGTCCTCTGACCGTACAGCAAAGACGCCTCGCTAACACGTTCGGGTGGTCTTTCAACCTTTCAAAATATGCTTGTGACTGGAGTTGGAGGACATCCCCCACTTTGCGTACTTTGAGGTCCCTTTCAATATCTCTGGTACGCATGTACCAGGGAGCGTCGCAGATTAAAACACTATTCAAAATTGTGATTGCTTGGGGCGCGCGCACACAGAGCGGAGCGGATTTGACGAGTGCTTATCCGCCTCATGCTGATAAGTTCCACTTGGTCAGCCTGGGTGCGTACACAGAGAGTGTATTGTAAGCTGGAGCGGATCACTTGTATCCGCATCAGTCATTGAGAGCTCCATACAATTATTTTTATTTCATTGAAAACTTCGAAAAATAAAAACAAATCTCAGCATAAAAAATTTTTTAAAAAAAATTATGCTCTTCATCTGGGAACTCAAATCTATCAAAAAACAAGAAAGAACGGCTCGATCTCGACACTTCATAAATTGACGTTATACACCAACAGGTGTATCAAGTTTGGTTGCTCTAGCTTAAAGATAAAGGCAAAAAAATTGCGTTCATGCGGACAGACGGACAGACGGCCAGACGGACAGACGGACATTTCGCAAACCCAATATACAATTTTCCCTTCGGGAACATAGTATAAAAAGTTTGTCATACAAAAACTACGATATAGTATATACTGATCCGATTTTTACCAAATTTGGTCAGATTGTATAAACTCTCCAAAGACTCGGTTTGGGTGAGTTTGGTGAGGACATCCTATTAATCCAAAAAGTTTTTCATACAAAAACAAAGTTGTCGGCCGATCATTCCTATGGCAGATATATATTATAGTGGTCAATATGTACTGCCTGCAGCAAAATGAAGGGTCTGTGCCAAGTTTCATTACGATAGCTTCAAAACTGAGAGACTAGTTTGCGTAGAAACAGACGGACACCGCTATATCGGCTATTGACGCTGATTCAGAATATATATACTTTGTTGGGTCGGAAACGTTTCCTTCACATTACACATTTTGAGACAAAATTATAATACCCTTTGTTGGGTATAAAAAATTGGTTGCACGCCAGACAAAATGTGACGTTTCAGCTCTGCTCCGCTCTGGTCAGCTAAGCTTGCAGTGAGCGCACTCTCATTGTTTCCTGTGTGTTTGATTTCATTGCTGATCAACTCCGCTTCGTATTATGTACATACATATTATGTACATACATATGGACTGTGTGCAATAATAGGAAACTTCTGCTGTTTCATCAAGGTGGCTCTAAAATTGACACAGTTTCTTAGAAACAAAATGCCGAATATTACTATACCGTAAATAAGTATATGCACTTCATAGGGTCGAACGTATCTCCCATTCCCCATGGAAACTGGGCAAAAACACGCAATCAACGAAATTTAAAAATGATATGCAAAAAAACAGAAAATCATTTAGTGTACTACCTATGTATATGCATATAAAGATACGTAGCATACAAGGAAAACAAAAGAAAAAGAAAAACTTAAGAGCTGACACGAACAGATCACATAAAACAAGCGGCCATCAGCACAAAGGCTCGTGACCATTATCCGACACGTTTTGGACCGACTAATCCCCCAAGAACAATATACGAGAGACTGGGAGAATAGATATACGCAGATACCTGTATATAGTATATATCAATGGATATATTCAGATACGACTACACACAGATACACACGAATATTGAATTTCTATCACTTTATTCAACGTTTTACGTTAATTTTCTTAATGGTTGGTTGTTGTTGTTTCGGATTTCTGTTGTTTAACAATAATTATTTGCGTAGTGTGTGCTATGTGGGTGATTTGCTTGCAGTTAGCAGCCAGCACTTGAAAATTAAACAATTAAACATAATAATAATAGACGTCACACGCTAGACATAACATTATGGGTATAAACTTAGGCTTATTATAAATAGAATCGTATATTAGGCATAGATATATAATATATTTATGTACCGTTAGATATCATTGCTTTAACATTTTTTGTTTGTTTGCACAGCACTTTTAACACTAATTGCCAGTATAAATAATGAATATTGTATGATTTTGCCACATCAAATCATACAAAATTTCAAATATAATTACATTTGTGTGTATATCTATGTATATTTATTGTTTTCTCTTGTTTTGTTTAGTTCCTTTAGAAATCATTAAACAACTGTAAATCTCTTTGGTCTACTGCCTTGGCTGGTTTCCAATCCTTTTCGGGATAATCATCAAAATTCTTTGTATCCCCATCGTGATGCACATCAGGCAAAATTGGTGGCTGTAATAAAAAGATAGAGTACACACAAACCGATTAGAAACAGATACAAAACTAAAAACTACATTAAAAATGATTGTACACGGAGGGGGGGACAGCACGGCCAGAGGGTGTAAGCCATTAACGCCTTTAGAGCGTGCTAAGATTAATGGGCTCCACCCACAAATAGACACGCTGCGCTCATTAATTAACGGCATTGCTAATTTCCAAAATTGATATGTTTATTTGCTTTTAATTACGTCCATGTATTAAGGTACTGCTCACCAATTCACCAATGGGTCAACCGTACAATGGAGAGGAGTCTTACAACTTGGATTCCACCCACACTACTCACCTTTAGCTTCTTGTTGTAGACGTCATTCCAATTCAAGTGCTTGAACCAGCGATGCCTCTTAACGTCATCGGCGCCATTCTGTGGAAAGATGAAATGTGAAATTTGCTTAAATAATGCTGCATTTGTTGGCTCGTGTTGCAAGAACTTGCGACATGCTATTAAATAATTTTAATTTTTCCTTTTTACTAAATTTGTTTTGAATTTATTGTCGCCAACCAAACTGACAGCGGCCATGTGCATTGAGCTAAGGAGATTTTTGACGTGGGGCCCCACAATTAATTTTTGATATATGCAGCGCCAAATTTAATGATCATACAAAATCTTGATACGCCTTTGACAAGTGTAAACAATTGTCTAAAAATATGTTTTATACGCCATAAAAAGCTGCCAATTTGAACGCACACTTTGTCGGGCACTGAGAAAGCAAAAGTAGCTAGATGACAAGTGAAAAATTGCTAATAAATTACGTCGTATTGAAGTGTTCAAATGTAAAGTAAACTTGGCTCTTAGAGATATTTGAATACTACACTGTAGGCATCAATTCAAATAAAGACTTCGCTTTAAGCTTTACTTCAATTAGACTTCAACACTAAGCTCTCGCACACTTTCCAACACTTAAAATCTACGGATGGGCAAATAACTAACAGCTATCTAGTGATGGGAGAACAGAACTAAGAGGGGGGAGGGTCCTTAACATATGATTACGTAATCTATCTAAGAGCTTCTTATTTACTTCAAATTTCGGAAGATTATTTATTAATTATTTTGAATGATTACGTAATCATAGGGGGGAGGTCTGCCAAATGATAACGCTTTATTACTTGGGAGGAAGTCTATCAAAAAAGGGCGAAGAAGTGATTACGTAATATGTGAACGAGCCCTATCGGCCTGCTATAGAACATTGTAGTGCATAAAATAGTTCGAAATACATTATCAAACATTTTCAGATATCCCTAAGAATATATTTGGCACTTTACACAATTTTTCCTCACATTTCTTAAATAACTGCTCGTCATCTTTAACTTATGCATATTCTAACTAAAACTTCAATCCAACAAATTCTATTCAAAAACTGTTCATCTATTGAACTCACCTTCATATTGCCCAGTCGCTTGGTTCTATCATTCACCAACAACTTTTTAATCAAGTCTTTAGCAATGGGATCCATGTGTCGTTCCCATTCAATTTTGCCGCTCAATATCTTTTCATAAATGCCGAATGGCTGCTCATCGTAGAAGGGCGGGTAGCCCACAAGCATTTCATAGATTAGCACACCTGCAAGGATTCAGTTGTTAACATTATGAGGAATTGTACGCTGGCTTTAACCTACCCAACGCCCACCAATCGACGGCCTTGTTGTGACCTTTAGATTGAATTATCTCAGGTGCTATATATTCAGGTGTGCCGCATAATGTCCAGGTGCGATCGCGCAGCTTTTTGGCAAAACCGAAATCGGTGATCTTCAAATGGCCGTCGCGATTGATTAGCAAATTCTCAGGCTTTAAGTCGCGATAGACAATTTGCAGGGAGTGTAGATATTCCAGAGCGCTGACAATCTCAGCCGCATAGAAATTGGCTATAAGGGTTGGCAAGAAGGTTAAAGTTAGTACAGCATTTAAAAGATTTACTCGCTAAGGAGCCAACTTACAAGATTGACTAGTAAATTTGCCAGCATTACGCAAATATGTAAACAGCTCACCGCCGCAAACATAATCAAAGATCATATACAGATTAGACTCATCCTTTGTGGACCATTCCCTTAAGAGATAAAGAAGAGAGGTAAGTTTTATAGAAGATACAAGGTTACAGAAATAGTTTCCGTCTTTTGTTAAGTACAGAAAAGAGAGACGATTAGACAACGTAAGTCTAAAAAACTATTAGGATTATAAGTTCTGAGAAATTTATATGTAGAGGATGAATTTTGTCCCCTGAGGTTTCTGCGTTAAATATTTATTGTTGGGGAAGAGGTGTATAAGGTTCGCCAGCTCGTTTCACCTCTTACCTACAAATAATATCTTATCCAAAAAACTTCATGATATAAGTTCATCGTTTAAGTTCAGTGTAAGCTAAGATTTGCTAATAATGTGATCTCTCTTTGCCTAAAAGAGGAACATCTTCAGTATTTATAAGTGTTTTTTTTATATTTCTTAAAGTATATAGATTTATGTGCCCAGACTTTAGAGCTGACGTGTTCTCATTCTTCTTTTGAAAGCACTCTATATACTCACAAGCTGATCACAAATGGATGTCGGATTTCTCGCAATATATTTCGCTCATTCTGGACATGTTCAATCTGCTTGAGGCGGATGACTTCGGTCATGGCCAAAATCTTCATGGCACAGTACTTTTCGGCAATGCGATCGCGGCAGAGGCAAACACGTCCAAAGGTGCCAGTGCCTGGAAGAAAGATAAAAAATTGAATTAAACAGGGTGTCTTGCTAATGACATATCCAATGTCTGGTCGGGTTGTACATTTAACCGCAAATACGAGTATCTTGGCTGTCAAGCACGCCCCATTCAAGTGCTCGGGTGAGTGCTGTAAACGATATGGCAGTTAGCTAAACGGGGGCGTTAAAAAAAGGTGGGTAGCCCCAACATTGGAGAGCTAAACATGCATAATTACATGCTGGCTTTTTTTTCACTTTTGAACACGTTTTGAGGTTAGTTGGCTGTGTGTAAGCCGATACCTATAAGATTTTCTCAACCTTGAATTTTTAATTGGGCTAACAGAGAGTCAGATAGAGTGAGAGAGAGAGAGAGAGAGAGAGGGAAACGTGTTCTCAGTTGGAACGTGTATACAACTCGGATTACCAACTACTTGAAGCCAAATCGTTGGCAAAATTCGATTCGTCGTTTTCCAAGGCATTCTCTTGGTGCTTGCGTGCCTGGCGCTATTTGTTTGGCTTTTACCATAACAAAACTGCTTACAAATTGATTTGTCTTATAAATCAAAGCCAACTACTCGCCGCCGCTTCATTTCGCATCGCACATCTATCCCTGGCCAAAACAAAATTGGAGGAAAATTTTCACTCAGAGGCTTGCTGCTGCCGTGCATGTTTTTAGTTTTTCAGCACGTTTTCCGTTTTTCATTTGGGCCACAATAATTAGCCATGATTTTATTGTAATAAAGCAAAAGTGAGGGATTATTGAACCGCAAGTCAGCCAACAATGGCCAAAATGGCCAAAATGCTGATGACTCGACACGTGCGTCTATTATGAAGGAACCCACAATAAAAACCTAAATAAATGCCTGGCAGTTGTGGGCGCTTTTGTGGGGGTGGGTGTGGGTGTGGGTGGTGTGTGGCGTTGATCAAAATGGCACATGTTTGCACCAGTCGTATCAAGGGGTGGCCATTACACGTGCAAATCAAACAAACTGAGAGCTAGTTATTTCATCTGGTCATTAGGCCAGACATTCTTATTAATGAATCGAATTCAAATTCGCATTGTAATTTCAACTTTCATTACACAGTCAAATGACTCAGCTAAGAATTTCCAGTTGTTGCATAATAAACGAAGGGAGAAAAACAAATGTTTACATTTGGCATAAGTTTTATATTTAATAAAGAACATCCAAGTTGTGGATTTCTATATGAACAGCAAAGCGAATATTTATATCTTCAGCAGCTATTAATACATTTTTGTTTTGAACTCTAGAGCTTATCTGCAATGAATTAAAACTGCCCTCATAAATTTGAAAATATATATACATTTTCTATCATACTCGTACTATAATTTCCAATTCTATTTATACAATTTTAAATGTTGGTTTTTCAACTTTTAGGCTTAATTGAAAATAAATAACAATTTGTACTAAATACCAAAATTAGTTCTTCTGATGAATACAAGCCAGGGATCATAAATAATGATAATTTGTTTTTTTTTAACGTTTCAGAAATATTTTGGTATATTTTTCTAATAATACCTTTGTTTTGGGATTTTCAGTATTTTTTGCGTTCTAAAAAGATACTACATAAATATCGTTTTGTGATTTTTCAGATATTTTTAGAGTGCTCAACCCCGAATTGTAAAATTGGCATGGTAAAAATGGAAACAAGAAATAAGTTATTGTTTCAGGGCAAGAAATAAAACTCATAGAATAATGCTCAGCCCCTGATACAACAAAATCCCAAGTCCGAAGACGGCTACTCGTCATCAAACGCCATAAAAAGTATTATACAAACATAAATACTCTAAAGCAGCTAATAAAATATCAAAAATTCCAACGGATCTATAGATTTTTTAACAATTGCTTTTGCTCAGCGCTTGCCGTTAAAATTAGCAAATAATAAATAAATAATCGAAATATGCCAAAAGAGCTAAATCAATCAGTTGTTACTACTTATCTGCTACTCCCACGGCTGATGCTTCTATATGCATATATATATATATACATTTGGATATTAATATTTCCCAAATTATTTATCAAACCACAAAAGAAAGTGGCGCTGTGTTAACTGCAGACATCGGCATGTGGCTTGGGTTGGGGCTGAGGCTGGGGCTGGGGCTGGGAGCGGGCGTATATAGCAGCAACAACACCAATCGAAAGTATTTTGTGTGGAAAAATATAAGCCAAAACAAAAGTGGAGGCAAAAAATGTGTGGCCATGCAGCCAAGCGGCAAATGGCTAACAAACCTCACAAACAAATTGCCAACATTCCTTGAGAATCAACAATATAAAACCGAGCACACAAATACTTTTACAACATTTGTTGTATGTAGTTCTCAACCAAAAGAAATTTATTCAAAAATTTAAAAAATTTCGATTCTAGGGTTCAGTTAATAAACAAAGCCAAACAACCAAAATAGAATTAAATAAGAATGTATGTATGTACATATTGGGTAAATAAGTAGATGTTTTTAATTCCCAGACAGCGGAAATGCAGAACTCATCACAATAATAAGCAAAGTTATGCTACAATGACACCAGCTGAAGAGTACCAAAAGTTGATGCAGCTTTAATGGAGATTAAGTGTATAATATCAGCTTTAATTCAAATTAAATGTATAATGCGCTTTTGATCTGACTGAAAGCCTTAAGCTAGCTGACTTTTATCAAGCGTCAAACATAAAGGGTAGTCCGTAAAAATTAAAAGAAATACTTTTTGTTTTTTCGGGAGTATTAATGTTGATCAAATCAAAACAATCTTAAAATACTGCACAACAAATATTGAATTTATGTCAATATTTTGAACTTCTTCCCATAGTGCAGCTGTTAAAAAATAGATGTTAAATTGGAACTAACTGAACAAGCTAAAAATAACATAATAATTATTGTAGTTTAGTGCATACTCCAATAATACAGTTTAGTCCATAGCCATATGTCTATTAAATAAACACGTGTAAAACTAACTATTAGCACCTGGTCTCTAGCGAAATTGGAAAGTGCTTTTAGTGTTGTTTGAACTAAGTAAAACCGTCGCGTCATTTTCCAGTCGACGTGTCGGTCTGTCTTTCTGTCCGCCAGACAGGCGCTGCCAAGAGCCGTCTCGGCCAAGTGAAATTGTGACGGCTTTGGAGCAGACAGCAAACAACAAAAGCAACGCGTTAAACGGCGCAAACGCAGACAGCCAAAAGCAGCCGCCAGCAATTAAAGCCGGCTAAGAGATCCGAGTGAAAACCAGTTGGCAGTAACTCCTGCGTACTCGTAAAAGTTGCAGCCAAAGATGTGCGAGGCTCAACAAAAAAGAAGAAAAACCAAAACAAACTTATGTTTGCGGGGAGCCGAAGATTTGATACTCTTGCTGGCACATTAGTTCAATTGGGACTTTTTCAGTTTTTACTCCCTGTACCCATAAAACGGGTAAAAAGGTGGTACTAAATCTGTGCAAATGTATGTAACAGGCAGAAGGAGTCATCTCCGACCCTATAAAGTATATATATTCTTGATCAGTATCAAAAGAGATTTCGATTTGGCCATGTCCGTCTGTCTGTCCGTCTCTTCGTCTGTATGCACGTGTCGATCTCAGCAACTATTAGAGCTAGAGGAACAATTTTGAATGTAGGTTTCTGTATATCATACGCAGATCAAGTTTGTTTCCAATTTCAGATAACTCCCCCCGTTCCCCCGCGATTCGATAAAAACGTTTTATACCAACATCTTTTAAGATAAAACTTTGGGACTTAACATGTATAATACTTTGGCCACTCTTAATCTACTGTCCAAATTTCAAGTCAACCGGATAATAAACACGGAAGTTATTCACGAAAGAAGATTCAGTGCTGCAGCGCGGGGGGAAAAAGCAGCACAGCCACCACTTAAAATTCCTCGTTTGCACTGTCAATCGTGCGTATGCGTCTTTGTGCATGTGAGTGTGTATGTGTGTGTACGAAGATGCGATCGGAAATTTTTGACCTAGGTACAGGGAGTTTTGTAGTCGGGTATACTCGACTATAGTATTCTTAATTGTTCTATGTATTTTAATGGAGTAGTAGAATTTTATCTTTATTTAAAAGAAAATTATAAGCTGAGAACATTTATGGGTAATTTTTAAAGTAATTTAATACATGTGTATAATTACATTGAAATATTGATAAGATATGAAAAGCGGAAATCGGTTTGGTCTCAAACCTTCAGCCGTTCACCATACTCACCTCAAAACTCCCAGTCTACTACACCTGGCTTCCCACGGCTTCCCCAGATACCAGATGGTTCGTCTAAGAAGCTCCGCGTGTTGACTAAAAAAGTATTTTAGTATGCTGGTATGCTAATCTAAGACTTGCATATTCTAGCGATATAATATACAGTACAATACTGCGCAAGATAATGAGTAGGAGGAACAATTATAATAAACGAAAAGTTTGGTATATAACTCAATTTTTTAATGCAGATTGATCTAGTAGTATTCTGTGTTAATATAGTAATCATCAATCATAATCATCAATGAGATTTGATACCTTAAGTGTATTTTATATCTGTTGATTTCAATGCCATATTTACTTCAAACAAATGATTTTCTAGCTAGAATTTCCAACTATGGTAAGCAAACTCAGCTGGAAACACAAAATTCAGTAATTCATCGAATACAATTAGCAAAAAGCGACTTAACTTTTTCTCCTTCAAGACTACATCGACTAAAGAGATTTTATGGAATCGTATGTATGTATGTGCAACAAAGCGTTGCACATTGCGTGAGAATATTATAATAACCTCAGCAAGAGTATAAAAACTTTACATCATCCATGGAGCAACTTTCTATTTAGTAATGCGACTGTTTCATGTGCTGCATCTGGCCCTGAACGGGTCCAGTTGCCGATCCCGATCCCATTTCCATTCCCATTCCCGCTCCCTGAAAAAAGCCATATCATGGCTGAGTGCGTTTGTCTCTGAGACACAACGACGCTGATTGATGCTGTTTATTTGCTTTAGCGCAATTGCAATGCAATTCTTTGTGCAGTTTTATTAGCAGTTGCAGTTCAACTGCTGCTTCTCATAAATAATGTGTGCCAAAAGTCAAAATACTGTAAAAAGTTTCTGTAAATCGGGCAATGTAAATGAAAATAAACGACGAGCGATGCCAAGCGCTCAATGCATATAAACTTGGCACAATTCGCACAGTTTTGGCAGCTGCTGCGGTTGCTTCTGCCCCAGGCTAAATAATGTTAATTGCGTTTTATGCAGTTCCAAAAAAAAATATAAGTTTGTTTAAAAGACCATAAATAAACGAAAACAATAATAAAACTAAAGTTCATACCGTGAATATTATCAGCAGACTTCGCTCTGATCTTTGCGCTCTTGTAATCAATTCCATTGAGGATTGCCTGAACTTCGAGCAAGGATTTATGGTGTAAATATAGGATGTAAATAAATTATTGATGTTAGCATCAAAAAAGGTCTCCGTAAATTTGTTTATTTAAAATGTATTTCCAAAGAACTTAAGCCGCTTAACAAAATCATATTTACATAAAGATTTACAAGGATTACTTGAACAAGAGATTATTAAATAAATTAAATCAGAGGCTGAAACCACTAAGGGTATTCAAGTATGTTTCTTTCTTTCCTTTTTAACTGAACTCCCCCGCTCCATGTAACTATCCTTTTATTTCTACGTAAAGAAAATCAAGAATTCATTTTAAAATAAAAACAAATTTCAAATTTAGAGAATATAAATTTTTATTTTAAAGTTGTTAGTAATTCCAAGAAAAATATTTGATATCATTTTAAATTTAGAATTTGTATACTATAGCGTTTTCTACTTAAAAATGATATATGTATTATTAGTATTTTTTTGAGATTTCAGTTTTATTTTGATGTGTAAAATGTATAATATTCCAAGTTGTCTTCTTAAAACTGATATAGTAGTGTGTATATTTGGTTTTCATTTTATTTTGAGTTTTCAGTTCTAGATTTGTTTGTAAAATGTATATTCTTCTAGGTGAAACAAGTAAGTTTGTCCATAAGTAAATAGAAAATATATAACATATATTATTTTGAACAGAAATCGACCCACTGAACTAATTTTCGACTTACTCAATAGCATTTCCATTGATGACATTTGGTTTATAATTTGTGCGATTTATGACATGTGGAAACACATGTTTATCATCACACGGGCCTGGCCAACGAAACTAACGTGTAATATGCCAGTTGGCCACACGGCTCACACATTTTCGATGGCTTTGACAAGTTTTTACAAGACGCCCCGAACTGCAATTTACACATCACGCAAAACAGCACAAATATCATAAATCTAATGTCGAAAACTGAAAATGGAAAATATTTAAATGCAGACTAAGAGGTACCCTGTGCTTTGAATTCTCAATTTCCAGCTGTCTGCTCTACTGGTTAACCATACAAAATGCAATTTCTGATTACAGGGTATGTGCATTGGGTGTGCGCGTGTGGGTGGTCGTTTCGCTTTGATTTTTATCTATTTTTGTCATATGCAAAATGCATTTTTAGGTCATTTTTATTAATAACAAAAACAACAACAACAAGCCACAAGACGCACGGGAAAATGTTTATAACGCAGTTTTAATATGCTCATTTAGTGTTCGAGAAAAAAAAACAGAGACAAGCATGCAAAATGTGAGGCAAGATATGCCAGCACCCTACCCCACTTGCAACCCCCACCCTGGGAAGAGCCACGAGACAGACGCCTCCGCCGGGCAGCCAATTTGGTATATGTGAATTTTGGGCGATTTGCCAAATAATAATTTCTATAAAATTTTGCTTATACATTTTCTTGACTTTGTTGAAATAAAAAGCACATTTGGATTTGTGATTTTGGATTTTGGATTTTGGATTTTTGATTTTGGATATTTGGCTGAAAGTTTACACAGATCGCGAGACGATCAACTTTTCCATGCTATCATTAATTTCCCGTTGAATGATTTTGTCTTTTGCTGTGGCCAGCTAAATTATTATATTATAGATACTCAAGCACACATACTTATAAGCACGACCGCACTTAAGACACACACAAAAAAAAAGAAAGATGAAAAATATTTAAATAAAATAAAATGAGTTGCTCTCAAAATAAAATTGAACTATGAGTTATATTTTGCAGACACAACGACGACATGCAGCTTCTTGGGCTCGTTGTTGTTGTTAAGTCTAAAAAGCGTTTACAACAGCAACAACAACAACAACAACAACAACAAAAGCAACAACAACAACTGCGACATGTGTAGCCGCTTGAAATTTGATTGCTTTCTATTATTTTAAAATCCATTTATGCTAAAAGCGCCAACAAAATTTCATCTCAAGGGGCCAACGAAAATGGCAACAAACTGTGCTCGACTGGCTTTCCTTATATGAATATTATTACATTTGCTGATGTTTTCGTTGTCTGGGCATTTGGACACATTTATGCCCAAGATAATTTGTATTTCCCAGAACTGTGCGTAAATATTTATCTCCCATACATCTATCAATCAATACACCACGAACAGTAAAAGGATTGAGATTCTCTGTTTGTGTGTGGTGTGGCAAGGTCTTTGAGCTCATGCATCTGCGATCGCTGATCCACGGTGGGGCAAGCATAATGAAAATTTGTCAATCTGATATATTAGCTGCTTAAAAGTTATAGAACGGCAAACATAGCCCGTCCAAATTGTCAAAGATTTCCGCATGCCGCTGTCAAGATGTCTCAAGAGGCAAAGACTCATAAGTAGAACAGCAGATGTGTTTCCACTAATGTACATATACTTTAATGGCTTCAATCACAATTCGTCTATTAAAGATGACTGTAATGACACTTGAAACAATTTAAGATCCTATAGCAGTCGTACATTATTAGAACTATTTATAAATACAGTTCAAAGAACCGCTAATGGCTTTAGGACCTGTTTTGTCAGTTATTAGATTTATATGTTATTTAGTCTTTATTAGATCATTCAGTGTTATTACCTACTCTCTATATTTCAATATATATATATATTTCAATATTTTATAGCTGTCTCAACGTCTAAGGTTAAGGAATAACTTAGAAACATTTAAAAATGTTTAGAATGTAGAATGACTTTTATTAGAATTGTTTTAACGTAAATATATGTTTATAAGTTGTAAATTTGACTATTTCTCTTATCTTTTATATTGAAAGATTGAAAATTGTGGGTTTATTTAGCGGAATATTAATAACATTTGAGGATTATTTAGAACATTTACTACATTTAGCCTTTCTGAACACTGTCTTTTACTTTGTTAAAAGTTCTTTATTTAAATTCAGTACTTCTTCATTACCTATTTGTATTTCAAAACCATTTTAGAGAGGTTATAGCATTCGAAAAGCGAATTGAACCAATGTGCTTTTACGTCCTCAAACAACTAATTTTTGGTTCAAATTGGCTCGATTTTAACAGTTTGATGACAGTTTTATTGACAGCATTTATTACGTTGTTGTTCTACAGACTTTCGCAAGATCCATCAAAACTCACATGCCCAGCAGTAGTACAAACAAAAACATGTTTGTTATTTGCACAACAACAAAATGTTTATCAAAATTCGAAAACAATTCCATCGAAATTTCCGGAACAAAGTTCCCCCTGTTTTATCATCTGCTGCACAATTCACAATAGGCCCGTTAAGGCATCAGGCATCTATTGATTGGGCCATGTTTTGGTGGCGTTTAAATTGCGGTTGCTTTTTAGTATTGTTGCGTTTTGGCCTTTTCGGTTGCGGCCAGCTCAGCTAATCAATGAATTTTTAAACAAACATGAACTTCAAATATTTATATAGCATTTCTGGCAAAAATGGTTGAACGCGTAGTTTCTATATACAAATAATCTCGTTCCCCCTCGCTCACTCTCTCTCTCTCTATCGCTGAGCTGGCCAATTTTTTTTTAGTTTGTTGCGTGTTTGCTCCACCGGGTGGTTCAGGTTGCCACAGTCGCATCTCCCTGTAGCCCCACCATTGCCCAATATCGGGTAATATGCTTATCCCTAACAGGCGCGTGACTCAGTGGCATTAATTGTGCCAGGTATGAATCGAATATCCGCTAGAGTTTATTTACTTCTTACAGATTTTTCTTGAAACTGAACTCACTGAACGTGTGCTTGTGTGATATTCGTCTGGCAAGTGTTTGAAATTAATGCAGGATTACTCATGCGTTTATATGGTGTTGTAGTAGGGCGGAAAAGAGAGATTACTCATACGCCCTGGGGTACGAGTTGCTGATTGAGTTGCTAATTTTCTGAATGGTTTTGCACTGGAAAGCAGCAGCAGCTTTGTATTCTGCATAGCATCAGTTTTTGATTAGGATTTAAAGGGTGGAAGCTGAATAATATATACAATACTAGTTGTATACCGCCACACTTAGCAGTGGCACATTGTTGTTGCATTGATGAGAAAGTAAGAAATAAACAAAAATAATTTACCACTATTTTTCACCAGTGCCTTATGATTTTTTGGATAGGGTATGAAGAACTTAGAAACCGATCTAATAAAAACCTTTCCTCACACATTTGACTGGTGGAAGTAGATTTTTCAAGTTTCATACAACAGTTTTCCGCCCGTAGGGGTAGATTTTCCAAAGTCCTGGGCTTTTTGGTCACAATCTAAGCTAATGTTATTTATATTCTTCATACATGTATATGTATACTGTATGTTTGTATAATTGTTAACGTAATTTCTATTCGCGGTCGCCGGTATGTTATTGATGCGAAGAATAGATGAATAGAATCCTAGGAGCGAATTGTATATTGTGAATTGTCGAATTCGAGCTTAATCAGTGCAGAACTTTTCGTGTTTTTGACATTGGCATATACCAACATAACATTTATACATATATATGTAGATATATGTATATTTTTTAATATAATCAAGTGTACCACTTAGTCTATAAGTAAGCTTGAAAGTTCAGGTTTCTTAGCTTATAAAAATTCTGCAATTTACTAAAAATGATATTTCAGGATATTGAATCTAAAAAAATTGACCTCGTTCCAAGATATGAAAGGGGATAAAGGATACAAATAGGATAAGAGTTTTACAACAAAGGATACAACAGTTCTATTTTCTAAATTTTCGATGAAAATAATATATCTTGATGAAAAAAAAACCAATTTACTATTGAATTTATAATCTTTGTGGTAACAGATTTGCCTGAAATCAGTAAACTAACCACACTCTTCACTTTGTGAACATTGAGGTCTAAAAACCATAATGGCTTACTTAAAAACAACCATAAGATGTGTACTAAATTTAGAACAAAAATTATACTTTAAACACGTCAAAATAATGAAAAGCAAATAAAAAATGTTTATATACTGGACAGTAATGGCCTGAGCTACGTAGACTCATTCATGATCCTAAACGCGATCCTAAAATAGATCTGTGTATATACGTTCTACCTATATTAAATGGATGCTTAAACTAAATTACACGCTCAGTGAAAATACGCAAGCAGCTTTATTAAAACAATGCAAACAATTATCTTGGACGTCTGCGGTGCGAAAAACTCATAATAATCATAAGACGGGCACGGTACGCTGCTCAACGCCTTCAATTTGCGTAATCAATAAGAATTTATTTGCGTATAAAAACAATAAAAACTAATAGAAGCCGAGGAAAGCTGAATGAACAAGATTAAAGCGTAAAGAAATGCATAAAAAATGAGGTAATAAATATTTGAAATTATATTGAAGATACGTATATTATGTACGAATCGAAATCAAAGACTATTTTTGCAGGTGTAGGCAAAGCCACAGATGAAACGATTTAAAAATTCAAATGTTAAGGTATAGTTTTTGTGGGTAATTTAATTCTCATAAAGGTAATTATCAGAAGAAGTCAATTGTAAATAGAATTTTATTAAGAAACTAAAGCAGAGATGTTCCCACAATCGAAAGATTATGGAATTATGTATGCCAAGCAGTACTGAAGCTGTGGCTGGAATACCTCTAACATATCGTTTATTCTATATTCTGGTGCAAGGCTATTAATTTTGGGTTAATCCACACAATGGCTGCATAGTTTCCTGTATGTATCTCATATGTTTACATATGCAAAATATCAATTTCACACATGGCATCACCCCATTTCAAATTTCTATAGTTCGTTATAAGCCTTGACTCAGAATCTGACCTAGAAACAAATTTGTTTTGATAGGTCTACTTTAAACAAGCTAAAACAAATAAACAGGAACATAACGTGTGCCTCTTAATAGAGATAAAAACAATATCATTGCGCAGACAAGTTGAAGGTCCCCCTGCTGAAATCACGACTAACCTAGGCTGCTTGAAGGTCGTGTGGGGTTGCCAAATCAATCACTGCGAATACATTAGCTATATAAACATTGAGTTCTGATACTCACCCACAGTTTTGATGATCTGATAGTCATCGAGGTGATATTTGCGCACACCCTTTGCCGTTTGAACGCTGCTGCTCTCCTCGGACTCATCATCTGTCTCCTCGTCGTCCGTTTCGTTGCCATCGTCCTGTTCGCTTTCATCGGAGTCATCGTTATTGGTAACATCATCCGTATCGTGGCCCTCCTCCTCCCCATCCTCCTCGTCGTCCACTTCATCGCCGTCATTGTCCACGGATGCTGTTGTGGCACTGCTGCTGCTGCGACTGCTGACACTGACGTGCTTGGATTGCGGTTGCTTCTTCTGTTGTTGTTGTTGTTGCTGCTGCTGCTGCTGCTGCTCCTCTTCCTCGGTCTCCTCGCTGTAATCGGATTCCAAAGGATCTGATGATTCACTGTGACTGCCGCCGCTGACATTGGTGTCGAGTGCGGCACGGCCCAATTTGATTGTGCATGTTGCCTCTGTGTTGATGTCATTTGTTGTTGCTGGAATTTTCTTCTTGTGCTGCAGTGCTGACGATGACGTCATACCGCTTCCGGTTCCTGTTGTCAATTTTGACGAGGAGCCGCCCTTCGACGACACCGGCGTTGTCGTTTTGTTGGCGCCTGTCAGCGGCGTGCAGAAACGCGCACAAGTTGCTGTCGACATTGCTGCAATTGTTGTTGCTGTTGTTTCTTTAGTTGGTGTTGTTGCTGTAAGTAATCAGATTGACATTGGTTAGATGGAATGGTGGAATCCGTAATCAACTAAAGGATTGCTCTCTCTTTTGTATTTTCCGGCATTTTAATATATATTTCTTGATATTCTAATATTTGTTTATTCGGTAAATCAACCTTATGCATTAGGGATAGTTCATGAAAACTAATAAACAGATGTCTTGCAATATACGTAAATTCTAAATCAATAAATAATATTTAGAACATTTTTCAATAAACAAAACGCAAATCTTACATGTTCCTAGAACTAAAATGATCAAAATCTTTTTTTTCGTCCATCATACATTCCTCACCCCACAGAAAATATCCTGGGAAAAATAATTGTGATTTTCTTAAAAATTAGGACAATACTTGTAATATTCTTCAGCGAAGTAAGGAGTGTATTTCTAGAGCTTAGTTTCCATCTTGTGTAAATAATTTTTATAAAAAAATGAAAACAAAATTTTATTATTGTTTTCTTTTTAGTCCTAGCTTTGGAAAAATTCGAAGTTTCGCTACCTTTCAAAAACTCTTCAGCTCGCTTACGCCTTTTGGATAATTTTGCCAAATTCCCGTAATCATACTGAAGTTCATCATGACTTGGATGATATTCCTTATGCAGACGTCGCTTCCGCAACATCCTCGGTAATTTAAGACCCTGATCTGAGTATGGTTTTTTTTAAAAAAAAAAAACGCTTAAGCGTTCTTAAGTTTTTAAATTTTTGTTCTCACTTACATCACAGGTATTGAAGCTGTGAATCTCTCAAACTAAAAATACTATTCATTTGACATTGAAAGCAAGGTGTACAATAGCTAAATACAGTGTATTTGATTGTTTTTGAACTGCGGACACGCGAATGATTGTAGCAAAGAAATACGAAGTTAATAGGAACAATATCTTTAAAACTCAAAAGTGCTACCTTATAGGAAAACAATTTAAGTCAAACACAAGAAATCAAGCTAATTAAATTGTTTTAAAAAAATATTTATTGGTAATATATTTACAATTTTGATATTTTATAAATGTAAAAGGAAAATGGCAAGGAACTCAAACATAAGTAATAATCCCATCTACATGAAATTCGTATCTTATGAAAGCAAGTTAGAAATGCTAAAAATACATGCGTCCTAATTCATCTACATGTATTTCCTAATAATATTATCATCCTAATTCCATCTACATGAAATTCGTATCTTATGAAAGCAATTTAGAAATGGTAAAATACATGCGTACTAATTCATCCACATGAATTTCCTAATTTATTTTCAGCATATCCACAGCACTCCACAAAATATCACTCACAGTCTGAGACATCCATAAATTTGTACATTTGAATCATTTGAGGAGGAATTTCATAGCTTTTCCCAAGTATCCCGCTGAGTAAAGGGTATACCAAAATTGTCGCATTGTGTGCACAGCTCTGGATCTATTTTTGTGACACTTTGCATGGTCGTTTAATTAACCAAACATTGGGAGGGGCAATATCTTTTGTATTTCAGGGTGGCAGCTTTGGACGTGCGAGTAAATTGAAAGCGAAATGAAATTGCCGACAGGCACACAGCGTTGGGGGTAGAACAGAGAAGAGGCGAGGAGTGCAGAGCAGCGGCCATAAACTAGAGCCGCAATCAACAAGTGTCCTCCGGTCCTCTGCCAAGCTGACAATACGAACACAAAAGAGTACAGGCCCGAGACCAGGAGAACAGAGAACGGAGACGAACTTCATTGGCCTCTCTGTCTGCTGTGAAAATTGACTTATGTGTCAAAGGGTGGGCCACAATGCAACAAAGCCACACAGCAAATAATAGTAATACATATATATATGCTTCTATTATGATAATAATTTTATTAATAACAATAAACGCAGCTGCAATTCAATTTGATGGCTGCACACAAAGGCGAGACCCGAGACACAAATGCCAAAGACACTGTTTGGGTCGAGTCCATCAACTGGCTCGGCGATTGGCCTTAATTCACATGCATTTAATTGAAAAGATGGCCCAGCTGCCGCCCAGGTCGAAGCCATCAAATGGCAATAGCTCACACAAATGCATAAAAATCAATAGCCCATTGCTATAGACAAGCCTGAGTGGCTTTTATTGTTTAAGCGCCACGTACTCATATCTGGGGCATGTGCCCCAGCCATGTAATGGCGAAAGCATTCAATTGATTCTAGCCATAATACACACCGAGTATACTATATAGTATACTATGGTAATCGTCATATTGCAGGGCTGCCCAAAATACTTCAATGGAGGCTGTGCTGGTAATCCCCACGAGTTGAACAAATGTGTGAGTCATTAGCCAACAGACCATTGCTTTTTCTAGGGCGGGGTGGAGTATTGTATGTACAATATTTGGACAAAGGATAATGGGTTTCAGTTGCCTGGCAGCATTCCTCTTTGTTTGAAATAGAGCCAAATGAAGGTTTTGTGGTTTACAGCGGGTTTCTAGAAATGTAAATTTAAAATATATTATATGTACTTCAGTGAATGGTGATAAAGCAGGCTGTATACGATGCCATTCTTTTGCAACTTTCGGACTTTTCACTCAAAAACTGCATCGTCTAAAGATCGCTCAATAAAATTTAAGAAAATATACGCTGTATACTTTACGTCATATAAAAACAAATGAAAATATCTTAAGAGTTTCAATCAAATAATGCTTTTAACTTAAATGGGTTAAACGTTTCTGATTCCCAGAAAAGTATACAAATGTTGTCGAAATAAAAGAAAAACAATTCAAAATATAAATATATATCGATGCTATAGAAAACAAAGAAATCAATCAACTCAAGACATTCACAGGCTAACAAACAAAAAAAACAAGAAAATATTATATTTTGTATTTCCCACTCCGTCTCCAGACAGTCTGAAACAGCCAGCATAAGTTATTTTTAAGAGTGCAAACAAATAACAAAATATTTATTTATCATATATACTCGTATGTATTTAAATATATGTTTTGTATAGACACTTCTTAACAAATGATAATAAAAATGTTTAAGGCTTGAAAAACATTTGTGTTTTGCAATTAGAAATAAACGAAAACAATGGATTTTATTTATTTTTGTTTTATTATTGGCCAGCATTGAACGTTCAGTTAATTTGAATGTTTACGATTGTAGTCAAAATATTGGTGCTATACTTTTAATCACATATCTACATACATACCAAACATACATAGTATGTACATACATATATTAATTTTATGAACGGCTGCTGTCAGTCAAAATTATTTATGTACGAGCTTAAAAACGCAACGCAACGCAACGCAAAGTGCGGAAATATAACTTAGAGTTGAGTGTCTGTATATATACATATAAATATATTTTTCTTATTGTAGTTAGAGCCAAAGTGCAAAGTTTTCAGAACAATTTTTCAAAATTATTGTAGACAATCACTCGGGTTGTAAATTAGCGCAGCAGTCAGCCCCGCAGAAAAATCGACTATAATCGTGGATATATGTATATATGTATATACACAGGAGAAGGAAGAACCAACGTCAGTCCGTCAGCAAGAGACGTCGTTGGATATCCCACCGCGTTCACACGGCGCGCCCCCTTGCCACCCCATTCACCTTGGAGGCTGCTGCCAAAATGGAAAAGTGGAAATGGAAATTGGGGTCGTCGTTGGCTGTTGGCAAGCAAAATCTTGTATGTTGCTTAATCTTCCGGTAGCCAGCACTTTTTGTATTTTATTGTTTTTTTGTGAATGGGAAAACACCATAAAAATAAAGAGCAATAAATAAAAACAAAAGTATTTCAAATAAAACAAGTATTAAATGAATGGGCTAGAAATAAATACAACAGGTAAAAGTGAAAACTAAAACATAATTTGACGTATTGAAAAAAGTAGGCAAGACCCATAAATTTGCTTAAAAGACTTTCTAATACTTCAGTCTTCATCATCAAGGATTAAAATAATCAGTTGAGATATTGAGCTACACTCTCTACACTTGCTTAAGGACACTCCTAACACTTCAGAGAGATTCTCAAGAAACCTACGTCAAGGCAATACATTACATACAAATGATATAAATAAAATAGAATTGGAAAAATTTGAAATATTGGAAAAATAAAATAAGTTGGTATGGAACTAACATCAAAGATTATTAAGTACGTTGGCCAAGCATCCTAATTCAAAATCTTTTTAATAGGCCACTTTCTGAATACTGTCTATCATTATGAAACGTAAAAAACCAAACCGACTGTCAAGTTTCATTTCACAGATGCGCTGTTTTAAAAGTTAAATCTTATTTATTGCTCAATTTGTGTGTATTTTATATTTTGATGAAAATTTTCCTATCGGATTATGAAACTGTCCCCGTGGGACTTGTGCCAGAATCTCTCACCTCATGCCAGATCGTTGGCCCTGATTTATATAGAACATTATCAAATAACTCTAAACAAAAGAGAATTATTGCTTAATTATCACTGAACTTTGCCACTAGACATTCGAGAAGCATTTGAATCAAATTGAAACCCAATGAAATTTACGTTAACGCTTGCAACATTAGTTAATTTGATTTCACCTCACCCTCCATCAATAATTTATGTTCTTTATTAATTAACAGCAATGCGATGCGATTTGTTATATATGCAACTATAAATCGTTGCGTGTTAATAGCTATAAATATGAGACTGCTAAATGCGCCCCCTGGCGGCGAGAACCGTCAGCGTCATATTCTCATCGTCATTGCCGTATTTTTAAGAATTTCCAAAATTGCCGTAGGCGATTATTAATGAACGCAAATTTTTGGTTTATCATTGGAAAAATGAAATACAAAAAATTAAACATTCAAAAACAAGAACACAGATAAAGAAATATGAACAAGTGTGGCCATATTAATTAATGACGCAGCATGAAATATCATTGCACCTTTTTATTGTGACAAAAACGATTGTGTTGCGAAGGTGACTCTACCCATAATCACCATAAACGCAATGGCTATAATAATCAAAAATAATGCCACCAAATATAACCATAAAACTCGCGACGCGGCAACGATTTCATTCATGTATTTTTTCTTATTATTGTTTTTCTTCTTTTTGTGGGGGTACTTGCACTGCGTCGGAAAAAGGAATAAGATTTACGGCTTTCTGGTGTTTTTATAGTAGAGCAATTATTTCCGGTGTCCTTGTGCTAGTTGTGCGTTGTCGCAAATAATAAACTTTTATGCGTAAGTGAAGTTTCTAGAATGACCTGATTCTCGAAGCTGCTTAGTTGAACATTATGTGGGTCACGCTAAGCAAAATTCATTTAAAATGGGTTTAGGAGAGGCAGTTAATTAGCTGTCAAAACACAGAAAACCTTATTTAACAGGGTCAGTTCATTAGCAGAAAAACTGTAAGAGATGTAACTAAAATAAAACTCTAAATAGAAAAGGGCAAAATATCAAATCAATCATCATTGGTAGTCTTGATAGTTTTCATAAAAGTATTGATAGTTTCCAAAATAATAAGCCATCGGCCATGCTTTGATATCACAGGCAAATCGAGAATTTAGTTAATCAAAAATTAAAAAGTAAGTTTACAAAAAAATTAAAAGCCGACGCTAGAAATGAAAGTGAAATAACTAGTTCGTACGATGAAAGGATTGTTATAATGATAAGTTACAATATATGAATGATTCGATGAAAGATTTAAACATAAACTTATCAACTATACATATTATTTTAATATGAATAATATATCGCTTCATGAAAACTTCTCAAATTTGGGTAAATTAAAGAAAAAGTAATGGAAGTGTAACTTGTTATTCAAAGTATTTTTATAAGGACATGTAAATATATATTAATTCTTAGGGAAGATTTAAAGATTAAGTCTATCGCACACATACTTATGTTATTTTACTATTATATTACATAAAAAACCTATTATATTATTCTAATATCTTAAGTTTCTTCAATATCTTTGATACAGCGAAAATCGTTTAACAAGCATTTAATTAAAAATCAAAAATATATCGAACATGGCTAAAAACAATTAAAATGCACAGTAAAAGAACTGTGTAGTTTAAATGGATGCTCTAAAATAAAGTGTCGGGGGCCCCATAAACGTGGGATAATTGACCAAATGTAAAAACTTAATTATACGATTAACATACAAGATTTTGGAAAGCATACATTTATAGTTTTTTTTACACTTATGAGTCTAATGATTACTCACCAAACTAATTTTTAACAGTCAACGTCGCCGAGCGCCCAATTTACGCCGACTGTTGCCGCTGTTTTGTTGTTGTTTTGGTTTTCCTAACGATCGGTTTTTTGTTATTGCGGCGGGTCCGACTGTCCGTCTATCTGTCGCTACAGTTCAGAATTATATATGCACACACATATGTATACATATATACATATGTATGTATATTTATTTTTTCGCTGGAGCAAAATTTGAACGCTTGCGAAATTGTTAAAAATAAATATGTTACTTTAGCGTGCACGATTTTTCTTAGCTTTTCTTTTCTTTTTTTTTGTATTTTGCTTTTTTGTTTTAATTTTGTCCGATGCCTTTCCGCCGACTTTTCTTTGCCCGCAAACAGAAATAAACTTAACACTCAGCGCTGCTCAGCTGGCCACAGAGATAGGTGTAGGTATATATACCTGTATAGGTGTATATAGTAGCTACAATTGCTACAGATGACTACGAAGTTTTTATACTTTTGTTTTGTTTATTACGGCGTTTAATTGTGTCACTTTTTGTATGTTTTCAGCGCTTATAGACAGAAGTACCGCTTAGATTTACAACTCTTTTGCTGTTTGGCTTTTTGTTTGTTTTTGTTTTCGTTTCGGTTTGGTTTGGTTTTGTTTGTTTGGCTTATTGACGACAACAGCGGCGATCTGGAGATCTAGAATATCCGGTTTATTGCCAAATACACTGGCCCGAGCTTAGCCGGAGTGCAGCGTGCAGTTAACAATTGCAATATGCTAATTTTTCAGCTGCGCTCTGTTCTTTTTTTTTTAGTTTTATAAAGTTATTAAACTTAATTTTGCGCCAGACAATCGCAATTATTGTTTTTGTTTTAAATGATTTTTCTAGCCGCTCTAGATTTGAATATCTGTTGAGTTTTCCTAAAGCTGTTGAGTGAATTTTCCTCAATGTTTTTCGCTGGTGTGTTGTGTGGATAGCTGACCAGCCGCTTCCACGTTTTGCACGAAACTGAAACGTAAAATCTGCGAATTGCCTGCCACCAGCAGCTCTCGATGTTGCCGTCGCGTCGACGTAGCTGTCGTTGTTGTTGTGGTTGTTGTGGTTGTTGTTGATGCACACACACGCTATGTCGACCGTGGCTGGTGTTGAGGATGATAATGATGACGATGATGATGATGATGATGAGGATGAGGATGAGGTTGATGATGAGTTTGGCTGCTGGCAGCGCTGCTAGCGAAGATGCTGCCAGCGTTGTTATATGTTTGTGTTTGCTCTTATTCACATTGACGACGCCATGTGTGTCTGTGTGTGTGTGTGTGTTTGTATTTGTGTGTCTGCCACATGACTTAGGCGCCTGCTGTACGCTTGCTGATTTCAAAGCTGCTGTGGCATGAAGTGGCGCTGACTGTTGCAGGATCACTAGAGAAGTATGTAAGAACAGCTGTAATCAACGTTAACTTGACTTGACTGAAAAGGAAATGTGCTGCTGTTGCCTGCTGGAGTTGGCCAAGCAGATAACAACAACCTACCCTGACTGGCAGCTCATCAACATCTTGGCTCATTTACAGCAGGCACCTGACTAGAGCACCTCGCACCCCCCGCGGCAAGCAGTTGCTGTTTGTTTTGAGTAGACATCAGGGCAACAAGATTTTAACGCCCGCTGATATTAACAATATTTTTGGGGCTTGTTGCGTGTTGAAATTTTGATTTGGTTTGTTTGTTTGCATTACATATTTGGCCAGCGAGCTCTGACTTTTTGGCCCGGTTTGTATTAGGTATAAGCAAATCGCTTGCATGTTTATACGCTGATTTTCTTGCCCGTTGTAAAACTTGACAAGGTCAGGCGTCTGCGTGTAAGAGCCTCATTTAGCCGAGCACGCTGGGGCCAGCTCGTACAGCTGTTAGTTCTGTTCCTTATTACATGTGTGTGCCGTCAAATAAGATGGCAATAGCCACGTGTGCAACTTATATGCAAATTGCTCAAGTGCTGCTGCTGTTGGTGTTGCACCACCACCTGTCAAGGGCAAGGACACCCACTTACCGTTTAAAGACTGCGACTTCAACACGACGATGCGTCTCCAAAGCGTTGCTGCAATTTGCGTGCACTTTCCTTAGCAGATGCTCAATTAAAGTAATGATCTACTTACCCGTTAGCTTGTCGCTCAGGCGCAGGCAATGTAGGGAACGTAGACTAACCGAGAGGACTATACTGCACAGGCAACTGCAAAGGCAGCATCCACAGCATTTCACCATTGTAATCAGTTTAGCTTGTTTTAAATGTTACAGAGCTGCCAGATAGTTGTCTGTGTAATGGCGCCAGAGTTGCGCATAAGGTGTTGCCAGCAAGTTTGGATTTCGTGTTACCAAAACTAGGTAAACAAAAAATGACAACATAAATTGCACAATTTCAAATTCGAACTGATTAAAACTTGCTAGGCAACTTTCTTTCTTAATAATTTAAGAATGGTTACTTAAACTAATATGCATACAAAAATGAAAACAAGATTTGGTTTTCATAGCCAAAAAATTGATATTTCAGCAACGCAACCTAATATTTAATGTATGTATGTATGTACATATATATTAATCTATATAGAAAATATGTATTTGTATTATTTTATTTTCAACAATATCAAGTTTTATATTTATACCCTAATTATAATTATAATATTATAATTTTGTCTCGAAATGTGTAATGGACTGAAGGAGACGTTTCCGACCTAACAAAGTATATATATTCTGAATCAGCATGAATAACCGAGTCGATATAGCGATGTTCGTCTGTTTTTATGCAAACTAGTCTCTTAGTTTTAAGGCTATCGTGATGAAACTTGGCACAGACCCATCATTTTGCTGCAGGCACTACATATGTCGGGTTTGGCCGGATCTGACCACTATAACATATAGCTGCCATTGAAAAGATCGTTTGAAGACTATGTTTTTGTATGAAAAACTTTTTTGTTTATAAGGATATCCTTCCCAAGCTCACCCAAACCGAGTCTCTGAAAAGTTTATACATATCACATGGCTGCCATAGAATCGGGTGAAAAATGCGATTTTGTATGAAAATTATGATTTGATTTTGTATTACATCCAAACTAAGTGAGAGTTTTATTAAACTTCAAAAAGTTTCCTATAATTTTATGAAAATCGGACCACAATGGTATAAAAAACATTGCTGCTAGGGTATTTAGCTTCGGCACTTTAAATATAGCATTTCTTTCTTGTTGTAATAGTAACTTATTGATAAATAAATCAATTCAATTGTAAAAGTGAATTATCCCTTGTTCTAGATAATTTAATACATGCAAATAAGATATTAATTTATTAATGTCGGGAACATAAACAATAAACAAATAACTTTGCAATAATTGTTTATTTGAAATTACAGAAAAGACATGTAAGCAATTAACAATTATATTTCAGCCTTTATTTTAAATTATAACACACTGTGCAGCTGTGTCAGCTGTTTGCCGCGTCGCTGCCAGACTGTTAGTTTTACCATCTGGCAACGCCAGAACACTAGACCAGCTGCACAAAGGCATTCTTATTAACCAAATATTAAATGAAAGACGTTCAGATTTGTTAGTTTTTGGTCAAAAACAATATGTGCTGAGAGTGTTAACCAGTTGACAGAGTAATTAATATGCAAGTTAATATAAACATACTGAGCAATTTACAACAACACAAAGCCAGAAGCAGCAGCAGCGCGGCAACGGCAGCGGCAGCGGCAGCGGCAGCAATAAAACAGCGTCAAAGCTGCGCAGCTTTGGAAAGCTTGCCCCTTGCTACGCTTTCGTTCTGTGTGCTTTCAGTTTCAGTGGGTCAGTCAAACGTTGTTGTCGCTGTCGCTCTCGCTGTTGGTGTTGCTGCTGCTGCTGCTGTTGGTGTCGCTAGCTGCTGCTGCGTTTTGTGCGTGTGTGTTTGTTTTTGGCGCGAGCGTTTTTGGCAGCAACAACAAACCGTTTACGTAGCATGTCGCAAGCGTCGTATTGAACAACAGCCGAAGCGGTTGAATAACAAACAAAAATAAAGAACTAACGGCATAACTGTTACTTTAAAGTTTAAAGTTTAAACACAACGCCAAGTACCGATATTGTTAGCATTAATTTGTAAGTTTCAAGCGATTGCAAATAAATATACGTACATTGTATACCGAACAAACATACAATTTAAAATTCAATTTGTTCAATGCACGCGCACAATAAGTGTTAATCAGAACTTTATTGGCAACAAGTGCGACGACAATAACAACAACAAAGAAGGCGCTATCAAAAGTTGAAGGTGACAATACTAAGGAACGATAATGATACAACAAAAGCAGCTGTAGTTAGCAACTACATCAGTTGTCAAATAATTATATTCCTCTCGTAATTCTTGTTAACTAAATACCAAATATTTGTGGTTATATGCATATGTATGTATGTGTGCACATACATATGTATATATTATTTATTTGTCACGGGACACATCAAAATTCAATTCTTCCGATTCCGATTTATTCCGCCCTCCTCATTGTCAATTTGTGGCAATCAAATTAATTGTCAATTTTTTGTTTTTGCTTTGAGTTTCACTTGCCGCTATTCGTTCGCTCTGTCTCGCTCGCTCACACGCAACCCTTCACGCTCTCTCCCTCAATCTGTTTTTGCCTTGACCATCGCCATCATTTGAGTGCACATGCACCTGACTTATACTATGCTTATTTTTGTGTTTCTTTCATTGGCATTTTTGTTTCCAACCTGTCGCATCCCACATTTGCTTTTTATACCCTGTACTCAAAGCTCTGGCGATGCATATTTGCTTGCTGCAATCAAGCATGGCCCGAGCTTTTCGTTTAAGCTTTTAGGCAGTAGGCTTACTTCACTCAGCTGATTTAACCTTTGGCTAAGTTTAAACAAGTTTTCATCGTTTTGAGCGTATTAGTTTGCCCAAATAGAACTAGAAACAGGGTATTGCCAAGTCAAGCAAGCGTCTAAACGTGCTTTACATATTTTGTCTGGTCAGTTACCTTGCGGGTTGTCAACCTAAATTTCATATGGTGTGTTCCGGTCGGTACAACTTGCAGTTAGTCAGCTGTTGGTTGAACCATTTACCAGCCTTTCGATAAAGCTGGCTTACAGCAATTGCGTTAATCTGGCTATAAAACTTTTGTGTTTTGTGGAATTTTACTTAGGAAAACATTTAGCACCTGCCATTCGACAATTGCAAAGTTTGCTTTTGATATTTCAACAAAGGAAACTTTTAGCAGTGATTGAAGTGCCACATTGGGTCGACTTCCAGCGAAACCTTTGAATACTCTTACGTTCCGGACTTCAACTCTTTAATTTCTTTTCAATTAAGCTGAAAGTTAACCAGTTACGACTGGGTTTTTCCAGTGAACAAATTGTTTTGTTGCCCAGCCATTAAAAGATAATGCATTTATTCATAAGAATATCATAGAAACAATAAGCTTTTATTTTAACAATACTGCCCTTTAAAAGGCTAATAGCACACCTATTTAAACTACCAGCCTTGGCAAATCAGTTTCAAGGTCATTATAATCTACTTTAGAACTTTTCCCAACTCTGTGAAACTTTATTGATTTATTTATTCTGAATGCAATGGAAGTATAACTATGTTTCCATTGTTGAAAGTAAATCGAGAGCAGATTAGCCAATCAAACTGTGCCAAACGTAATTTGAGAATTTATATTTGACTGTTTACAGAAGATTTATATAAGCCCACATGTAATAATCGTATTTGAATAGTGATAAGAATTATTAATAATGTGCATAGCGTTGTAATTTTACTGGATTCCAATTAAGTATGTCAATAGATATGCCAATAAAGATACCATAATCATGGCCTTAAGATAGCTTTCATACTCGTTTATACCCTAAACCGCACTTCGATTGTCAAACCTGTAAAAAAAGCGCTTATAGCTCCCATTGTATTCTACTGTACACCTGTTATAGAGTTGATAATAGTGGGCTATTGAAGAGCTGAGAGTTATAGCGAGAGTGTGGGGTACCATCCAGCAAGTGTGTCAATTGAATGATGCCCCAATTGATTTATTTACTTTGTTTCTATGACGCTGTCATAACTTTTATGCGTGCACAAGTGGAAACTGGTTTGCAGGGCAAATAAAAATAAATTGCCGGCCACTCGGAACAATAAAAACTTACGATAAACAATCGACAACTCTCGAGAAATCTGCGAGCACAGCAATTTCAGCTAAATCAAAGCGCACCCACACAAAGAAACCAAGGCATTTGTATACGTATCCAGCAGATACATTTTCATAACAATTACTTCAGGGATATATGGTTGCATGGCATGCATATCTAAGCTGTTGCATGTGCGAGTAAATATCAAACATTACTGATAAGCCAACAGACCCCAGCCATAGTTTCAGTTTCAGTTACAGTTCCCAACCCATTTGCAACAGACCCGCCAGCTACTGTATTTGTATTTGTTTTGTTTTATTTTTAATGGGTTCGGCATTATCACGTTCAGTTGTTGTTCCTGTTATTATTTTTGCTGTTGCTATTGTTGTCCAGCTGATTACTCATATTTGGCAAGCGACCTTAAGGCTTTCATTATGAGCAATCGTTTTTAAACTTCGGTATTTGGTTTCTGGCTGCGATAATGGGACCTTTGAAGTTCGAAGGTTACTTTGTTGTCAGCTCATCAATATGCTCGGAATCAAATGGGATAAACGGGTATATTGGTTATATCAAATAACTAGTAGAGTTAGGCGTATCCTAGATCTTTCGGATTTGAAGAATTTTCCGATTGATGTTACGTCAGGCATCATTCTTTTAACTTTACGAAAAGAAACTTTTGTGATTGACACCATACAATATTCCTTCCAATCTTATAATGATCCAACAATGAATGAAAAGACCGCTTTGTTTAAGAAAGCCCCTCTGTTCTTTGAATGATTTCCATTGTGGTTTGTTTCTAGAGTTTCAGGTACTTTATATAAATAGAAGAAAGTTATATTGTTTTCTTTTAATTGATTCGAAATGACAGTTTTATTATGTATTTTGTTAATGAAAGTAAAATGACAGGAAGTTATTTATTTTAATTACATTGTCACATTCTAAGGGTTCCGAAAGATTTCCATTTTCAAAACAAAGATTAATGAGTATTATTTTGAAACTGAAAGCGGCTCAACCTTAATCGCAAAATCTGGCGCTAGACTAGACAAATATAATTATACTCGTCATTTTATATGTAAGCTGTAAAATGTATTTGAATTTCAGATTGTAAAAAGCTTACATATACTGTAAATTCCGAAGAGCCGGACAAATATTTAACTCGAAATTCTTTTATATACTTCAACTGTCAGCTTATCAGCGCCACCTTCATCATCCCCATCGTCTACTTGGTGGGGGGACCGTTTGTAAGACAACAAGATCAGACAAATATATAGCCCATTCAGACATAATATTTAAGTTGCTGCAGTGGGCAACCAATTTCCAGTCTTAGTTTAACTGAATAGTGCGGCAAAGTAGCTACGTGAATATTTAAATCAAGTGCGCAGCAGAATGATTGAAGTATGTAATGAACATTAAACAATGTTCGAATCTATCTATCTCTGATATGATACTCGTATGATCCATAATCAACCTGCATATGTCATCATTGCGTTGCTATCAATAGTTTAACATGTGATTGAGCAGGTAGAGAGGTGTAGACCAATTATTTCAAGGCCTCCCAATGTTGATAAGGACAACGGATCCAACAACAGATAGATATGCCCCACTGGCAACAGTCGCAAAACCCTCAGTGGAAAATTTTGTATGTTTTAAGACTTCCTCTATGTGTTCTCTCAACATTTGTCTAAAGTATTGATTATTGAGTTCGATTCACACACTATTTTGATTATCAGACTGGGCGAATCTTGATAAGGACTCTCCGATTATAGGCCCCGAAGCCCACACCAGACACCAAACATTTGCTTTTACTTTTCGCACAGTGGCGTTATATAACTTTTTTACACTTGTTCCGCTCTCTTATTCAATGGTTATATACATTTGCTATTTGCTATATTTGTAAACGGTTGCCAACAACAAATCCATTTAAGTCAACCACTTTTTTTGTTCTATTTGTAATACTGTGAAAAACCGGTTGCTATTTGGCTAGTAGAACTAATGAGGAGCCGTTCGACGGCATTGATTGTAGCCCAGGGCCATCCCAATTGAGCTAGGGTACAGTGTTTAAATACTAGACATACCCTGTGCTGTTTGGATTAAAGGGTGCATTCGAATTTTTCAAGAGCGAGTTTAAAGTCTCACTAATTAAGAGTTTCACCATCCTGCACCGTTTCAATCCTAGGCATATATCATAAAATATTTTATTAATTTCTTAAGAAAAACTTCATCTCTCCGAAGAATACTTACTTACTTTCCATATATGTAAATACCATATGTTATTCTCATTCTCAGAACTTCTTACAGGGTATTTCGTAGCCGACAACCGTTTAAAATCATCATTCTCGTGTTTTTATGTTTATTACTCATTAATTTTGCGTTAACAAATACGAAATTATTATCAGAGTTTTTGCATTCGAAGCTGAATACTTATAACTGTTTGCATGTGGAACGTGAGTGAGTTGACCAACGGATTGACATCCAAAATAGCTTTATGTACACTTACTACCACTATATGAGGAAATTTTAATGGCTTTAATACCAAGTCAAGGCAAACGGAAGTTATTACACTAATCTATAAAATATAATGAAATAGGAAAAGTACACTTTGACTAATAGCAAAGATTGTATATTTACTTTTGCTAGGCACTGTATTCCTTCTCAACTCTTTTCCATTCCCAAAGGTTCCTCGTCAGTTCTTAATTTCAAGAGTTGTCAACCTGTTAAAATTTGCATACAGAACGCATCGTGTGCACATCTGTATCTGATTTAATTCGCACCCTAATTGAGCGGAAAAATATCAATTGATCCCATGATCTTACTTGGTCTTACTTGATCCCCAGTAACAATCAAGTCAACAGCTGCAACTATTTCCAGTTATTGCAATTAGACGAGTCTCGTAAACGAAGTTGCCGACGATCTTAATACATATACTTATATATGTAGATACTCGTATATACCACTTACTCGTTGAACTTGACATTGCGTGGAGGTTGACAGACTAAACGGTTAGGTTGCAACGGGGCATTGTTTATATGTATGTATGATGTAAGAGTCGACATTGTAAACGCGACAGTTTAAACTGAATCTAATGCTTTTTGCTTAGTCAGCGACGTGTCTAACCGGTTAACAGTTGTTTACTTTAGTTTATGCTTTGCGTTTTATTGTCACTTAACGCTTACTGTGTCCGTTGGTAACAGCAACAAAAAGAAGAGATTTCTTTTAACGGTTCTGGGTACGATACACAGCTGTAAAGTCCAAGAGCCATACTTAGATGGCGAGACTAATTAATATTGCCGTCTTACAGCCACTAGAAATGAATAGATTATTAGCAATATAAATATTGGGTTTGAATTATTGGGAAGCTAAATGTCAAATTTCAATCTGATTCTCAATGTGTTTTACTCCCTGTACCCATAAAATGGGTAAAAGGGGGTATTACATCTGTGCAAATGTATGTAACAGACAGAAGGAGACATCTCCGACCCTATAAAGTATATATATTCTTGATCAGTATCAAAAGAGATTTCGATTTGGCCATGTCCGTCTGTCTGTCCGTCTGTCCGTCTGTCCGTCTGTCCGTATGAACGCGTCGATCTCAGCAACTACAAGAGCTAGAGACACCAAATTTGAAATGTAGGTTCCTGTATAGCATACGCAGATCAAGTTTGTTTCATATTTCAGATATCTCCCCCGTTCCCCCGCAAATCGATTAAAACCGTTTTACAGGAACAATTTTCAAGATATAGCTTTAAGATTTAGTATGTACAATACTTTAGTCTCTCTTAATCTACTGTCCAAATTTCAAGTCGATCGGATAATAAACACGGAAGTTATTCACGAAAGAAGAAGATTCAGTGATGCAGCGAGAGGGGGAAGAAGAAGCACAGCCACCAATTAAAATGCCTCGCTTGCGCTGTCGTTTTTGCCGCCTATGTGCGTGCGTCTTTGTGTATGTGTGTGTGTATGTGTAAGTGGACTTAGATGTGATTGAATGTTTTAGACCTGGGTAAGGGGAGTTTCGTAGTCGGGTATACTCGACTAGAGCATTCTTACTTGTTTATCATTATTTTCTAACATTGCTTAATGATTTCTATTACTCTGTCAAGTATATTATAAAACTCAGTTATTGTCTCTTAAATCAAGAAACACTTTAAACAAATAAATGATCTAAATATAAAAGTATTTTAACAACCCACGAAATGTGGCTTGAACTTTTGGTATATCAGTATCTAAACAGCGCACATTCGACTACACATATCATTATATATCTACATATCAGTATCTATCGCTTATCATAAAAAATGGGAGATATATTTAGGTAAATTTTGGAGACATGTAAACTTAGCTTAACCCTTTATAAGGCGGGTGCTTATAGCATATGCACACAGCATTAAATTATTAATCTATGTAAACTTTGTTCAACACTTAGCGAATTTGATTGCTTACAAAGCTTAGTCATAAAATTAGCCAGAATCTTTGGCCAGCGTGCAAGATACATTCAACCAAAGATACAAATAGATGCCCATATGTGGTGTGTGCACAACTGATAATTATCAGCGTGATGAACGACGCAAGCAACACACTGATGAAAAATCTGAAATACCAGACGTCAATAGACAATTGTGCCCAGGCGCAGGGTAACGCTGCGTATGCGTAATCAATGCGACAGATAAGCAAATAACGTTTCTCAGCTCTTAACTTATTTGTTTTTGCTCTTTGAGTTGTGTTTTTACTCCCTGTACCCATAAAATGGGTAAAAGGGGGTATTACATCTGTGCAAATGTATGTAACAGACAGAAGGAGACATCTCCGACCCTATAAAGTATATATATTCTTGATCAGTATCAAAAGAGATTTCGATTTGGCCATGTCCGTCTGTCTGTCCGTCTGTCCGTCTGTCCGTCTGTCCGTATGAACGCGTCGATCTCAGCAACTACAAGAGCTAGAGACACCAAATTTGAAATGTAGGTTCCTGTATACCATACGCAGATCAAGTTTGTTTCATATTTCAGATATCTCCCCCCGTTTCCCCGCAAATCGATTAAAACCGTTTTACAGTAACAATTTTCAAGATACAGCTTTAAGATTTGACAAGTACAATACTTTAGTCTCTCTTGATCTACTGTCCAAATTTCAAGTCGATCGGATAACACGGAAGTTATTCACGAAAGAAGATTCAGTAATGCAGCGAGAGGGGGAAGGAGAAGCACAGCCACCAATTAAAATGCCTCGCTTGCGCTGTCGCTTTTGCCGCCTGTGTGCGTGCGTCTATGTGTGTGTGCATGTGTAAGTGGGCGTAGATGTGATTGAATGTTTTAGACCTGGGTACAGGGAGTTTCGTAGTCGGGTATACTCGACTATAGCATTCTTACTTGTTTAATCCAAACTGTGGTCAGCACTGGAACGCATGTTGATCCAATGATTTGACCAATTAGACATTGGTGTTAATTTGACCAGAGCCAGAACAGAACAGTCCGTTGTATTTATATACTGGCCAACTATCAACTGATGTTTTAGTCTCATTTTGTGTGTGAGTAACTGAAGTACATAGTACTTGTTATAACTATTAATATTTTAAGGACAGTTCAAGAGAGGTAACGAATAAAACCAGTTTGGGCAATGATCAGAAAATTTGTTTCAATTATAATTTTTTCAAAATGGAATACAATTTTATACATACATAAGTTAGGTAATACATACATTCATGTGTATGACCTTATATTAAAACTTTTTAAAATGTTGTACAGCTTGATAGTTAGCCAAAAACAAATACTTGTCTTAGCTATAATTTCCATATCATATACTCAATCGGAGATATATTTCCGGTCTCAACTCATAAAATGCTTCATTGGTTTCATTCAAGAATTTTTAATTGATATGATAATGATAGTTGGGGAATCTTATGTATTTTCCAACCAATCACTCAATAGACTTATAGCATAATCTTATCTTAAAACCTCTTTACTTTTTGCTGGTCATTTCAGAAACCCAAATTTTATTTTAAAACCGCGCCTAAAAGTGCCTGGAAAAATTTTAAAGACTTAAACAATCGTCGGCAACTGCGACGCATACAAGAAGAAACTGGTACTTTGTTAATACCTCTAAAAGGAGAAGCTACAACTTCTCCAAGCCGAGACACAGGTGCTATACGCAAGCAGCTTAAAGGTAGCAATAAGCCAAGGGGAACCGAAGCAGATACTGAATCGGATCCAATAACTCAGCTAAGAAACGTGGAATTTCAACGGGATCTAAGAATCCATCGATTCACTGACACCGATGTGGAACGTAGAAACAGTCAAGAAGTATTAGAAGAAACTGAGGCAGATACAGAGCACATAATGCCCAACGACAAGGAGAATCCAGAGTAAGTCTAAGCCATATGCAGTTATGCCAAACTTTTCTTAACTCTTTAACCCTTTTTGTTTGTAGAACCAAGCCGCTTAATAGCAACAACAATAACAACAATAATGGCAACGGCAAAAGCGCACAAAGTAAACCAAAAATACAGCCAAAGTACAGCATTCATCGGGATGTGCTCACACACGAGGTGGTTATCAAGGACACGGGCTATGCGGCCAGAGACAAAAGTATCCCCTCCTCGCTGCGCAACTGCTGGCAAGGATGGAATTTCCTATCACTCTTCACCGGCATCATACCCATCCTGCAATGGCTGCCACAGTATTCGCTTAGGCGGGATCTAATTGGTGATACCATAGCCGGCTTCACGGTTGCCATCATGAATATACCTCATGGCATGGCCTACGGTATATTGGCTGGTGTTTCCGCTGGAAACGGCCTCTACATGGGCGTCTTTCCGGTGCTTGTCTATATGCTTTTGGGCACCTCCAAGCATATTTCAATCGGCACCTTTGCCGTGGCCAGCATGATGACCCAAAAAGTGGTGCTAACCTATGCGAATGTTGAATTTCATGAAGCGGTTTCAACGACAACATCAGCACCGCTTGCAACTACCACACTGTTGCTGGCAAATACAACTACTACAACAATGTTGCCGCTCCTAGAGAATCCCATCACACATCTGGAGGTGGTCACCTCACTAGCTTTAGCTGTGGGCATTGTGAATGTAAGTGAAAGCTTTTAGATGTGGAAGACCACTCTGAAATCAGTTCCTAAAGATCAATATGAAAATAGTTTCCATAAAAGAACGAAAAATTTATATTCGTGATATGACGAAGATCAATCCATCTATAAGTCGATATCAATATCAGCCCTAGGTTCTTTAACACCTAACTTTGTATACTGTCTGTTCGATTGTCGTCCGTCCGTCCGCAATTTTTTCCTGACCCTTGAAGCTAGAGCAGTCCAACTTGTTACATATGTTGATCGATTTATAAAATGTCAAGATTTCCCAAAATTTTGAGAGCTATAGTCTCCAAATTTGTTATGCAGACTACTGTTGACCTCCTTGACAGAACTGCATCAAATTGTTTTGGACACCTCCACCACTTTCCCCACAAATGAGCAGAATCTATATCTCTCACACCTGCATAGTTATAGTCGCCAAATTTGGCATCCATATTACTCCCCTGACCGATTCGACAAAAACAATTTACCCACCCCACTCCTAAATAAGCAATATCTATATCTCACACACCTTTACAGGTACAGTCACCAAATTTGATACACAAGCTACTGTTTTTTCACGTCCCTTTCCGACGCTCAATTAACCAAATTATACCGCACTTGAAACAAAGTATTTATTCTTCTTACTTGTTTACACTTTCTCCACGTTTCAGACCTACCTTACTTATGTATCTAATGCTCTCAATCTTTCATTACAGCTGCTCATGTCCTTTTTTAGACTGGGCACACTTGCCTCGCTTTTGAGTGAACCCCTGGTAAATGGTTTCACCACAGCCGCCGCCTGTCATGTGGTCTGCGCACAGCTGAAGGATGTGCTGGGCATAACGGTGCCTCGCCATAAAGGCGCCTTCAAGATCCTCTACACTGTGTTCGATGTGGTGAAAGGTGTGCCAAACACAAATCTCGTTAACTTGGGATTCTGCATGGGCGTCATAATTTTTATGACCATTTGCAATGAGTGCTTGAAGCCTTGTCTGAGCAAACGCTGTCGTTTCCCGCTGCCCGGCGAGCTGATCGCAGTCATAGGTGGCACACTGATCTCAAAATTCTGTCACTTGCAGGAAGAGTTCAAAGTGGAAATGGTGGGTAATATACCCAGAGGTCTACCAGATCCGGTATTGCCGCGTCTTGATCTAGTGCCGCTGGTCGCAGTTGATTCCATAGCCATTGCAATAGTCACATACTCGATTATAATGTCCATGGGTTTGACTTTTGCCAAGAAACATGGCTATGAAGTGCGGGCCAATCAGGAGCTCTTCGCCATGGGCGTGGGCAACATTGTGAGCGGCTGTTTCTCCTGCCTGCCAATGGCATGCTCCTTGTCGCGTTCTGTTATACAGGATCAAACGGGTGGAGTCTCTCAAATTGCCTCCCTGGTCTCTGCCTCTTTGGTGGTGGTCACGTTAATGTGGATTGGACCATTCTTCAGTGATTTGCCCAGGGTAAGTTTATTGCATTTTATGCGTGAATTGCTTAGTAATCACTTGTTTGTTCATTTCCTTTAGTGCGTTTTGGCTGGCGTCATCATTGTGGCTTTGAAGCCCATGTTCATGCAGGTCAAGGAGCTGAAGAAGTTCTCAAAGCAGGGTAAACTGGAAATGTTCACCTGGATATCCACATTCCTGTGTGTGGTGCTCATCGACATTGATATTGGGTAGATAACATAATCATTCATTAATAATAACTTTAATCTATAGACTGTTTCTTTTACAGACTGCTTATTGGCGTTTGCGTATCGTTGCTGGCCTTGTACATTAAGGGCCTGAAGCCCTATTCCTGCCTGCTGGGATACATGCCCGAAGCGCCTGGCATCTATATGGACATGAATCAGCATCGCAATGTGATGCAAGTGCCGGAAGTGCGCATCTTTCGCTACTGCGGCTCGCTCAACTTTGCCACAAGCCTGTTCTTCCGCCGTGCGCTCACCGAGACTGTGGGTCTGGACAAGAGCAACAGCACCAGAACTGGCAAGGCGAAGACCACCTATGCGCAAGTGGCTCAGAATGGTGGCAAGGCCATCAAGGGTCAGTTTGTGGAGGCGGCTGATACGTTTCAGTTCCTCATTCTGGACTTCACAATGCTCGGCCACATCGATGTGGCCGGCTGCAGCACGCTGAGCGATGTCAGCAAGGAGATGAAGGCACGAGGTGCCCGCCTGCTGCTGGCCAGTCCCGTGGATCGGGTGTACGACACTCTGGTGCACAGCATGGCCCTCAGCGAGGGTCCCTTTGAGATCTTTCCCACGCTGCACGACGCCGTGGAGTATGCGAATGCCTTTCGTACTGCGTGAGATTCGCCGAGCTGAGTGCAGCACGTGATAGCAACTTGTGGATCGTAGTATCAACTTCCCGTTAACTGATAAGGTTCTTTTTAGAGTTTGTTGCCGACTTACAATCGTTGAGATTTAGGCTAAGATCGCTTAAGAGCCCTCCCCAATTTGCGAAAGATCATCACTGTTACCTATTACCAAAATGTCGCATACAATAATATTTTGTACTTAATGAAATAATTGGCCCCCATGGCTGGGGCCGTGGCGTTTAGTATCTAGAACTATGCACCGCCGAGCAACTGAAACTGTAATAAAAGTGTATTTTATGCAATCTGTACTGAAATGATCAATTCAAATTAGAGCTTAACAAATTGTAAATTGTATATAAACATAAATTTGAAAAGTTCAATTTATATACATTTTATGGAATATTATTTTATGAAAATAGACAAGGAACTAAGAAATCAATTCACGCGAGCCCGTATTCAAAAGCATCGGTGGAAGACTATGGGATACCTTATTAAATATTTTGACTTCTCCTGGGTTGCGGGCGAAACGTTGGAATGCATTTATAAACCCATAAAATAGATAAAAGGCAATATACACCTTATGAACGCCAGAATTCCGAAGACTGTATAAGCTAGAGACTCCAAATTTGGTATGTAGCTTCCTGTAGGTTCCTGTAGCGGTAGCATGTCAAGTTTATTTAAAAGTTTTGGATTTTTCTCCTCATAGCGTCGCAAATGGATAAAAAAAGGAAGAAGCAATAATTTTAGAGATTTTAAGGGCATTAATTTTTGATATGCCCAATTTATGGGTCTCTATTACTATTACTATCGGCTGTTGATGCTGATCAAGAATATATATACCTACTTGGGTCGAACACGCCTCCTTCAAAGCGTTTCACATATTGGTGATGTGAAGAAAATAAAATTTCCATGTCACGTTCAACTTACTGGAACAGCCTACAAGTATGCTATACAACTGCGACTTAAATATGCGTTCCACAAATTGGCAAGCCAATCGGACTGGACGGAAATACCGACGATCCATAGAATAAACGTCAACCTTCAGGCAAACACATCGCCACGTACAATCGCAGAGCTGACACCGAGCAATTAGCGGGTAATCGCACATGACTAAGGCTCGGTTTCAATATTTTCGGCACTTTGCGTTAATTTGTTTACCTAAAAGCCAGCTGAACGTGTGGGAGGAAGTCAATAGTAGCAGAAAAGTACATAAAACAAGTGTTGAAGTCTTAAGAGCTGATTAGTTATCAAACAGTCGTCAGTGTTCAACGGTTAAGGTCAAGCAAAAATGTCATTAATAGCGCTGCACTTGGGAAATAAGCCAAATTTGTTGGCCGCATATGAAAACAATTAACTAAGTAGATTCTGATTTAGCTGATTAGCTTGGGATTTTGTTGTGTTTGCGGTTGTCCAGCTCAAGTTTAAATACATTTTATGAAGGTGACATTGATGACAATGCTGTGGTAAACACACACGAGGACTTTTATATCATTCTGAAAACAAGTAGAAGAACTAAGTATCCATATATTGTTTGGGGAGTCGAGTCAATTAATAAGATAGAATAAAGATATACCTTTAAAATATTTGATTATTTTGCCTTAACACTAAACATATAATTTAAAATATTTGATAATAACCAATGAGAAATGCTATGATAATGCTATAACTATAAACAATTTCTTGATAAAATGGTTAAGCAATAGAATAAGTTTTAACTATAAAGTTTTAAGTGCAACAGTGTGTAGTATATCGTCTATAGTTGGTATATCGTGATATATTCGGGAGAGTTTGAGTACAATTGCATTTTGTCACACTATATTTCATTTCATTTATACTCGGTAAAATAATTATGTGTATTGTGTGTGGGCTTATATTAAATTCAACAAGAAAGCACGGATATCTTCGGCGTGCCGAAGCTGTATACCCTAGCAGGAATTAAATTTTATACAAAACTTAATTTTTGTCTGATTGCTCCTATGAAAGCCATGAGAACCGATTTTGATCAAATTATAGAAAACTATTTGAAGTATAATAAAACTCTCACTTAGCTTGGATGTAATATTTGTATAAACATAATGTTTTATAAAGTGATATAGTGGTCAGATTTTCACCAAATTTGGTCAGCTTGTATAAACTCTTTAGAGACTCGGTTTTGGAAAGTTTGGTAAGGATACCTTCATAAATAAAAACGCTTTTCAAACCAAAACATAGTTGATAAACGATCATTCCTATGGCAGCTATATGTTATAGTGGTCTGATCCGGCCGATTCATATACATCCGGCCGATTTATATACGACATATGTACTGGCATACTAACATATGGGTCTGTGCCAAGTTTCATTACGATAGCTTTAAAACTGAGAGACTAGTTGGCATAGAAGCAGACGGACATCGCTATATCGACTCGGCTATTCATACTGATTCAGAATATATATACTTTGTTGGGTCGGAAACGTCTCTTTCAGTCCATTAAACATTTCTAGACAAAATTATAATACCCTCTGGATATAATAAGGAAGGATAATACAAATGTGTTCCTTAATTATTTAAGCATTATTTAAGTATACACTATATGATTTTCTGGAACTCTGAATTCGTAAAATATGTTGTAAGCTTAGTCTTTTGAAACCTAGTTTGGCTTTTTGATGGAACAAATTGACTGTTATAAAACTACTAAAAAGGATATTCAAATATTATTTGAACCAGAAATCTTAATTCATTTAGCTGAAAGATGAACTGAAGGTCTACATATATACTTACGCTGATCTGTAAGTAGAAAACTCTCTGTATTGAAAACCTTCAACAATTAGCGGCTTAATTTAGTTAGCCAAACAAATTGGTTGCTCAAGCAGCTGGCTTAGGCAATTTCAGAGGTTATTTTCATGCTAAGGTCAAAGTTAGTTGTCTGCCTGGTGATAACAAATACCAGAGCTCCCTCAACCTCCAGTTACAAAAAAATAAAATATAAAAAAAACGAAAAACTGTCAAAAATGCGTAATTTGTGTATTTTCATATCCACAAAATTGTTGGGTTATTTAGCACTTTTATGGATGTGTTAACACAATGCTCTCCCAACGGTTCAGTTTGCATAGCAAAAAATAGAAAAACAATTACAGTGGCTGTGTTTGTTGTAATTATTATTGTTGCTGTTGCTATTGTTGTTGTTGTCAATTACTGTTGTTGCTGCTGTAAAACATTTTGCATCTTAGACCCGCTGTGGGAACCTTTTGCGTTTATAGTGGCTATAAAAGTTTATATCTGTAAATATGCACATTTTTATTAATGTTTTTTTTTAGAAAATTTTATAAAATGGTCAAGCATCAACTTCAGGTTCAATGGGAATTGTGTCTAGTGCAAATATCTTGCATATTATTATGAGTAACTTGAAGTGCTAAGGCAATCATTAATCCAGGGGTTCTTAACTTTGTTTTTGACAAGTCAATTTTGCATAAGCCTACACGAGTTTCTATATACTTACATATATACATATGTATATGCTTATATGATTAATGTGAGCAACTACGAGCCTCGTTGAATTTTCTGAAGGTGACAAGCGTCAAAGGCGTTAAATTGTTGCACTTAAATAAAATGATTGGGTGACTCCAAAATTGAGTCGTTTAGAACTCAGAGAACTCTATGTGGGCTAGAATCTAAAACAAACTGAAAACAAAATAGAAAAAATTTTAAATAAATAATATCATCGCATTTTAGTCATATTTTGAACTGAAGTTTTGCGTTTTCAATTTTATAAAATATTTTATGGTAAGGTTAAGTTAAGATTTTCTTATTTTTGCTTTTTTGACACACTACAAAAAAAGTTATGAAAACTAAGTTATGAAAGTGGGAATAATACAAAAAGCGAATTGAAGTTAAAAAAAAACTGTCAAAATATAGGTATTTCTTAATCAAGCATTAAAAAATAAGTGCAAAACGAGAGCATGGAAAAAGGATTTTTTTTAAATAATAATAAACGTGCTATAAGTTTAACTATAAGTATTGCAAAAATTGCATTATAATGAAACAAAGGCTGTGGCTATGGGACGAAGCTGTACTAAAAACATGTTTTGTTTACTCAATACATTTTCACATGCTGAGCCGACAAAAAAAAGTTAAACAAAATAAGTGAAAAAATAACAAATACTGAGACACTCAGAAGTATTTGCGGTTTGTAAGCGAAGTCGATGCCGATGCCGATGCCGAAGCCGGAGACGGAGCCGGAGCTGCCTCTCTGGCCTCAGGTGGCCAGCGGGTAGTCCGTCTCTCTTGCACCTGCAGTGCAAGCAGCGTTCAGCATTTTTGTAATACTGTCTCAGAGACTGGGCACAAGAAAACAGCGAGACAACGAGACAACGAGACAACGAGGCTCTTTGTGAGTGAAACTAATAAAAAACCGAGCTTCCAAACTGTTCCCACAACCAGTTCCAAGCCAACGCTCGTGCGGTGGAGACGGTAAAATATATTTTGGAAAGACTGCTGCGCCGTTGCTTTAAATTTGCAAACTCAAACAAAAACAAATTCCATCAGTGATAAAGTGAGTTTCTATCTAGTCAAAATGCATATGAAAAATGCTAAATGCAATGATCTAGTTGGTTAGAGCTGCCCCAAAGGATAAGCTTGAAAGGTTGACGCAACAGACACTAAGTAAAAAGCGCATTGAAAAAGTTGTTTGCCATGGATAAACAACAACACACGCAACAACAGAAACTGCAACAACAACAGCAACAATAACAACATGTATAAAACTCATTAACAATTATCAACTGCAAAAGGCCGACAATATGACTGTAATATTGAAAAAAGAAAACAAAATTAAAATCAATCGGAATTGGCAGTCTCTTTTTTGCATATAAGAGTAGATACTCAAACAAATACTTGTGTATTCATAATAATATAAATCCATCGTACAAATATACAAAAATATATAATAATTTAGTAATATCATAATACAATTTGTTATTTTCTTGCCATTCTGTTCCCATTTTGCTGTGTGGTGCGTATTTATATTTGCATATTCACGATTATGTATTAAAATCATACAAATTACAGCTTCATAATGGACTCAATAAAAACACCAAAACAAAATCGCAAAAAGTGTCATAAGAAACAAGTAAAAGCGCGCAATTTTAGCGTCCTACACTAGCAGATACCCTATACCAAGCTCTAAGCTTTTTATTGTCGTAACGAAATATGATTCTATATTTCACCCCCGGAAAATTAAGTATTCATTAAAAATACAGTCCCAAATATTTCTATACCCAATAACATTAGAAACGTATAAGCAAGATGGGTATTTATCCCATTGAGAACCTGCATACAAAATTGGATATACTATAAAGTCCTTTAGGTCTCCGAGCTCCCTTAGCTTTGATGTTAAACACATTTTGCACATGACTTCAATACAACCTATCCATCTATTTTACGGTTATAGGGTATCAAACGAAGAAAGATATTGTCACGAGGCTGAAACCGATAATAAAATGTGATAAGTTAATAAGACAGCGCCGAATCATTAAAAGACTCGCTATAAAATAATATTGTGTTTAATTCATAAGCAAATATTAGATAACAGTAGAATTCAAGAACAGATCGTAATGACTCAAGAAAAGTGAGAGTAAAAAATGAATTAAATGAGGAATGTTAAGCAAAAGAATAATAAATTAAAATAAAGGCTAATAAATGACAATTGTAAAATTACACCATTAAAATAGTTTCCCCACGTTTCTTTGTAGTTCCCGCCGAATCTATAACACTGTCCAATAGGAAGCCCGTTTCCAGTGCTTTGTGCAGCCAAGTGCAACTAAAAAATTGTTTATTGTTAATTAACTGGCCATTTACAACAAAAAACCGCCAAAATTGGTTACCTAACGAAAACCTCGTTTGTGCTACGGAAGGCAACAGAGTAAGTCAAAAATAAATAATAATACAAATAATATTTACCTCTGAATATGAACGTTTTTTGCAAAGATGACCAAAATTTGCAGTAGGTAAAAATGCTTATAGTCAATATAATATTGAAATCTGAAAGTAGTACGCCATCAAAAAGGCTTATAGTAGTTTCGGTCAGTGAACTCGTCATTATAAGTATGTAGTATATATATAAATTAATTGGATCATTTTATTTCTTTATCATTTAAGAAAGGGATCTTATGGTATTCATATCAGTATCAATTCCCACTCGCATTTTAATGTTTGTTAAGTCCTTCAGCAAACTTAAGCCCAATAGACTATCAACATTATTATATATTTCAGTTATTTGTCATTACTTTAAGCTCAAATAATGTTGATAATTGGTTTAAGTTTGCATTTGCCAGTAAAAACACATGAAACGATCGTCTGACAACGCCCCGTAATTAATGGCGACTTTCAGATGACTTACTGTCATCTTAGACACGATTTTCTCTACATAGAAGTACTTACATAGTTGTTGTTGATAAGTACATGAAAACAAAAACAAAAAATATATTCAAACAGTGTGAGAACATTTTTTTTTAATAATCGCAATTACCTGACGAACTTCAAGGGGCTCATTTAAATTTCAAAATCAAGCTCGAACTGAGATGTCGTTTAGATACGATTCGGCTAGTGAGGATCATTACGATTATTCATCGTGGGGCGTGCAGTGTAATTACATATAATTTATGTATAGGAACCGAGCAGTTAAAATGATTGAAAGTTGTGTGCTTTGGTTTAGAATAGCGCATGTACTTCAATTATCTGATTATTTTAGGCAACAAAAAGTGATTTAAATTTTATAAATGAGTATTTTCTGACTCGTGTCGAATCTCTTGTCTCATTTCGCTACCGGTTCGCTTTGTAATGCGCCAAGCATTCCCGACTCGTAAAAAGCTCAATGCTCAAAGTAGCTTTAACTAAGTAAGCTCCAAAGCAAATATATCAACATTAAATAACAACAACAACATGTGCGCTTGTCTAGCGCTTCGCCTCGGTTACGTCGCCGTTGGCGTCGAAGTCGACGTCTAAAAGTGGGTCATGGTTAAGTGTACTTCAGCCTCAGCTGCGAGCGACGCGTTGCGCCGCTGCTCATGCGCCGACCATTCGCCTTCTACGCATTGCTCGCACAGCTGTCGTCTGAGCAGCGTCTAACTGTAGTCAGGCTCTCTCATTACACACTTTGACTGTATACCTCTCCCTCTTACTCTCCATCTACTCATCCAGGACGACGACATGGGGTTCAGCTCGCGCATGGACTGCTGCGGGCAGTTCGTCAAGTACAGTCTGTTCATAGCAAACTTTGTGATGTTCGTAAGTTGCTTCGGTCTAGTTCCCATGAGGTCCGTACTTAATCACTTTATGTATGTTTGTTTCCCAGGTGGGCGGCGCCATTGTCTTCTGCCTGACCCTTTGGACTCTGGTGGATCGCAGTTTTGTGAATGAACTGCTGGGCACGAATCTCTTCTCTGGCGCTGTCTATGTGCTGCTGGTCACATCGATAATCATTTGCCTGGTGTCTTTTCTGGGCTGCGTAGGCGCTGGTAAGGAAGTCAAGTGTTTGCTTTTAACGGTGAGTAATTACATAACCTTGAGGTTAGGAAACTTTCAGAAGTACATAAAATTATATACTATATAATACTAGTAGTATCTTACATAGACTTTATACTTTTCTCAATTATCAGTTATTAATTTAAAAACTAATCATATAATTGTGCATAAGCAAATGGTTCGACTTTTAAGAATTAAAGTCTCTTGTTGGGCGCCCTTCTCTGCAATTTTCAAGAATTGATGGGAGCACTATGCAATTTGATATTTTAAATTTATTTATTTTCGGCTGTTCGCCTTCATTTATCCTAAAAGTTGTAATTATTATAGCTAATATCAATCGACTATTTAGCTATTTTTCCATACAACAAGTAAGAATGCTATAGTTGAGTTTACCCAACTACAAAACTCCCTGTACCCAGGTCAATAATTTCCGATCGCATCTTCGTACACTATCATACACACACACATATACAAATACGCACACGCACGAGCAAGCGAAGCATTTTAAGTGGTGGCTGTGCTTCTTCCCCCGCTCTGCAGTACTGAATCTTGTTTGTTGAATAACTTCCGTGCTTATTATCCGATCGACTTGAAATTGGAGAGTAGATTAAGAGTGACTAAAGTATTGTACATGCCAAATTTAAAATCTATATCTTAACAAGTAAGAATGCTATAGTCGAGTAAACCCGACTACAAAACTCCCTGTACCCAGGTCAAAAATTTCCAATCGCATCTTCGTACACATACACACACACATACAGACACTTATACACACACACATACACAAAAGACGCACACACACGAGCGACAGCTCGAGCGCAGCGCAAGCGAGGCATTTTAAGTGGTGACTGTGCTTCTTCTTCCCCATGCGCTGAAGCACTGAATCTTCTTTCGTTAATAACTTCCGTGTTTATTATCCGAACGACTTGAAATTTGGACAGTAGATTAGGAGTGACTAAAGTATTGCACATGCCAAATCCCAAAGGTATATCTTAAAAATTGTTCCTGTAAAACAGTTTTTATCGAATTGCGGGGAACAGGGGGAGATATCTCAAATCTAAAATAAACTTGACCTGCTCCCGCTATACACGAACCTACATTCCAAATTTGGTGTCTCTAGCTTTTATAGTTGCTGAGATCCTTGCGTTCATACATACGGACGTTCATACATACGGACGGACAGACGGACAGACAGACGGACATGGCCAAATCGAAATCTCTTTTGATACTGATCAAGAATATATATACCTTATAGGGTCGGAGATGTCTCCTTCTGCCTGTTACATACATTTGCACAGATTTAGTACCCCCTTTTTACCCATTTTATGGGTACAGGGAGTAAAAATTCTTACTGTAAAACGGTTTTTATCGAATAGCGGGGGAATGGGGGGGAATATCTCAAATCTAAAAAAACTTGACCTGTCTCTAGCTCTTATAGTTGCTGAGATCCTTGCGTTCATACATACGCACGGACAGACGGACATGTCCAAATCGAAATCTCTTTTGATGCTGATCAAGAATGTATATACATACTTTATAGGGTCGGAGGTGTCTCCTGCACAGAATTAGTACCCCTTTTTACCCATTTTATGGGTACAGGGAGTAAAAAAGCTAGCAGAAACTTAAAGAAAAATTTAAAGAAAAAATTCACATTGTCTGTAATTCAACCAGAAATTTACACTTCATTTGCTTAGATATTTAGTAGATCTGCAAGGGCATTCGAACCTTTGTTGTACCGATGTTATATAACTTTCGCTGCTTGTTTCCAATACGAAATGTTTAACATATATTTACATCTTCAACTCCAGTATTTCATAATTGTGGCTTTGGTTTTCGTGACCATGCTAATTGGCGGCGTTTTGGGCTACGTATTTCGTGAGCGAGTACAGCAAACCATGCGGCAGGTAAGGGGCTGTAGCTCAACACCCATTGAAGTTATGCCCAAGCTAGTATTAACCATGCCATTATTCACCAGGAAATGCGCTCCACCATGGCCTTGTATGGCAGTAGACGAGAGATTACACAGGCCTGGGACTTGACACAGGAGCGTCTGCAGTGCTGTGGTGTGGACACCTGGCACGACTGGAATCGCTATGGACCCGTGCCGGAGTCCTGCTGTCAGGAGCTGTTTGGAGGACAGCGCAAGGAGTGCACCATCTTTCCCACCATCACGAATCTGTATAATCAGGGCTGCCTTTATGTGACGACCAATTTCATAAGGGATCATGCGGCGGTCATTGGAGGGACATCTATTGCGGTTGCTATACTCATGGCAAGTACTTCAGACAACGTAACCTTCCAGTATTCGTTAAAGGATCACTTTCTTATCACTTGCAGATCTTTGGCATGATATTCTCCTGTTTGCTATTTAATATGATTGAATAGCGCCACATTGGAGGGGTCACAGCCGCGAGTGGCCCCAGTTCGAGGGAAACCCACTTATAAATGTATCCCATGATGTTATCTTAAGAGTATTATCCAACTGTATGATATGTTAGCTCCGTGACGCATGAATCTGTGCGTTTGTATTATGTATATATACCTTATGTATGTATGTACCAAAACGTATACTTAGTGTAATCCATGTTGTAATTGCTCGTGTTATCATCTGTTACATAATATTGTATTAAATTTTTATACGTTTTGCTATGATATAAGTCCCAAAAATGCAATCTCGATGTATGTGTTAAATTATAAGTTTTTTGCTATTGTTTATAGAGAATCTAAGCGCCTGTATATCGTTTTAAATACAATATATGTACACATTTTTATAAAGTACATAAATCGAATACCAAGAGATTACTTACCAAATTGCGGTAACATATGTATATTAATATGGAGGACTTAGGGTCGGTCCTTAAACTTTGTATCTAGACCAGGCGGTATTGACCCAAAAGCTTCAACAAACACCTGCTCCGTTTTTACAATCGCTCACTTTATTGCAAAATTTTCGCATTGACATCTCTTAACAATGAGCTGGTGAAATCATAAGTGTTTAATTACGTGTAATTTCGAGAATATACCCTGTACGAGTATGTGTTTTAACAACTGAATAGCTTGTACGTGCTCATTATTCGCATTATTGAAGCCAGATAAAAAGAAATATTAAAGCCTTTTATTTGTGGCGGCTGAATTCGGTTTTATGTTAGTTTATTCTAGAGCTGTTGAAATCGTACATACATGACATCTTTTGTTAATTGTTATACACCACACTGATAAAATGATCAAGAAAACATGACCTTAACAATTTAATTGTGCAAATGTTATAAGTATTGCTAATACATAGTAAATGTAATGAATGGTAATGACACTAGAGCCAGAATATTGAATTGAAGCTATTTGAAATCAATCGAAATTCAAAATTGTTTTAAAAATAACTTTTAAATGTAAGGTTTTGGATAAAGGAGCAGTCCTGAAATATGAATTTGAATTTATCCCTTAACTTATTTGAATATGCTCTAGTTTCTGAAAGTATGATTAAGAACAAAATGAAAACACGAAACAGAATACCACCATAACCAGCTAACGACATTCCAATTGGTGTTTTCGGCACCACTCGATTCCTGCTCGGTGGCTGTATCATTCCACCACTCCCAGTAGCCACCATGGAGTGCAGGATTCGCTCGCAAATCCGCGGTTGGCACTCGGGCGCTTTCCTCAGCGTTCAGCCGGAACTGATGTACCTCCTGTGCGAGCACCTGCAATTGCAGCGGATAGAGATTGGCCAGATTGTAGCGCTCACAAGGATCCTTCGCCAAATTGAAGAAACATGGCGCTTCAAGCGGCTTGCACAGATACACGGACTGCGTGTAATTCTGTTCGTTGCTGGGACAGCGCTCAGTGGCATCGGCACGAAGCTGCTGGATGCGATCGTTGGTTAGGGCGCGACTGCCCACCACCTGCTGCACCTCAGAGGAGAGAACCTGCTGCACGTAGAACGCACTGAGCGGATCATCCTCGCCCGCCTCCAACCCGCCCAGCCAACTGTCAAAGCGTCCCGCGAAGCTGCTGCCATTGATGTACTTAAGATTGTCACGCATGTAGGAGGAATAGCCGAAGATATCATCCATTACATGCAACAGTCTCCTGGACTGCGGCTTCAGATTGCCGCTCAGCGAGGGCCACATGTTGACTCCATCCAGCTTTAGGTCAGCGGGCAGAGGCACACCGGCGGCTGCCGCCAGTGTGGGCAGCCAGTCGATCGCATGGATCACCTGATTGGATACATAGCCGCTCTGCTTCAGCAATGGACTCCAGATGGCACCCGCAGACCGTATGCCGCCCTCCCAGGGAGACTCTTTTTGCTGTTGTAGCAAAAGAGTGTCATCTCAACATTGAATACACATAAGTGAATACTGTAAACTTACCCCCCGAAATGGATAATTGGAACCGGCATTCGAGTGTATGCCCACCGTGGGAGCTCCATTATCCGAATAGAGCAGCACAATGCTGTTATTAAGCATGCCTCGATCGGAGAGAGCACGCATTGTCTGGCCCACACTCTTGTCCAGACTGGAGACCATGCCTGGACAGTCATGAATACACATATGTCCATAACTTGATTTACACCAACTGCAAGAGACTCACCTGCATAGGTACGTCGTTTTGGATTGGTAATGTGTGCAAACTTGGCTATCTCCTCGTCCGGAGCCTGCATGGGCTGATTCTCATTGCCTGTGTGCACGGCCAGATGGCTGAGCACCATGAAGAGCGGACGACTCCGGTCATGCTCTTTGATCACACGGCTGGCCTCCGCCGTGAAGGCTTCCGTGGCATAAGTGCCGTTCTCCGAGTGCCAACGTTTCAGATCTCGACGGAAGTCGACGCCAGCTGTGTAGTTCTCGATCAGCATATTATGGGTATGATCATAATAGTCAATGTAGCCGTTATAGTAGCCATAATGATGATCAAAGCCACGCATCGTGGGCGTCTGATCCTGGCGCCAGAAGCCCAAATGCCATTTGCCAATCAGATGCGTTGAGTAGCCAGCATCCCGGAAGAATTGGGGCATCAGACGTTCGCTCAGGGGCAGACCCCAGGGCTCATTGGGTATTATAACAAAGTGTTGCATTCCTGGTCAAGAGATGAGTTAAGATCTTACAGTGTCAATCTTTTGAGGGTTCACATACCCGTGTGTATAGGATACTTTCCAGTCAGCAACGTTGCCCTCGAGGGTGTGCACAAATTGGGCACATAAAGCCGATTAAGAATAACTCCATTATAGGCAAAGGCATCAATGTTTGGTGTTAGGATTTGATTGGAACCATGAAAACTCACATCATTGATACCCTGCGTGCAAATGATCATGTTAAATGCAATTTGTATCAGGATTCTTTTACTTACCATATCATCTATCAGTATTATGATTATATTTGGCTTTGATGACTGCGTTGCTCCTTCGCACCGCCTGAGCAACAGGATAACACTCAGGACGAAAACAATTTGTATTAATGCCTTCATTTTATTTTCTTTAACGACTTTATTAGTTTAACTATGTGTACTAAGTAAGCATAAGCTGAGTAATTAGGAGTAAAGAATGCTTGCTTTTTGTTTTACTTTACTTTTAGGATATTTTACATTAAGTCCGCTAGTACACAGAAAACTTAAGATTAAACATTCTCCTGAGGAATATATCAACATCATATCATACCAGATCAGTTTTTGAAATAATTTATAAGAATAATATTTACTTTAATAATTTTAATAGAATATTGCGTATTGACTTTAATTATCAAAATTTAAATACGAATTCAAATTTTGAAATATAAAAAAAATAATAAGACCTTGCAGAGAGCCGCAGATGGAGAGCTACGACGACATGCAGAACGGCAAAACGGTGGAACAAACAATCCCGCACTATCCTATCGCTCCCACGGAAGGACTGTATGACTCAGCTAGGTGCTCTAACGGGACACTGAATGACAACTGCCAATGTGAAGAAGCTTGACATCATGAACGACGACACCTGCAGGAATTATCTGAAAGCCTGGAACATCTCCTGTGTACTTGTCCAGCGCTTATAAGCAGCAGACTGAACCATCAGGGATCACATACCTTCACTTCCCTGGAGACTGTATTGAGGACACCGCTGAACCAACTTTTAAAGCTCGGAAAAATAATCGTTAAAGAATTCTAGACTTCGCTATCACTAAGATGGTCAATGTGAGGCCACGCTGTGGGGGTGAACTGTAGTCTTAACCTAACCCTGCCTTAAGTCTTGCAAGATTTGAAATAATTTTTACTTTAACAATGGTTTTAATGAAGAAATAAAACCAAATTTAGAGCACCACATTAAAGACTGTATTAGAAATATTTGCGTTCGACTTGTTTGTCTGCCGGTATTAAAATAATAAGTGTATACAAAATTTAATGAACGGTTATAAGCAAGTTTCGCAACATTTGTTGAAGTTCAACCGGTCTTGCATAGCTGCCTGTTATACTACCTCAGCTAGTACTATATAGGCCCACTTGTTACGATATACGGCAACACTTATTTTGGCTGGTCTTGTTTATGAGGCATTTCATTATAGCTTTAATTCTGTTGTAATTGTCGCTGGAGTCATAAACACTCCGCTATAATTACTACTTAGCCAATATGCTATCTAAAAAGTTAAGATAAGATTTTTGATTTGCAAAATATGAATGATATCATGAAATGTTTATTATTATCTGTTTCCGAGAATGCAAAATTTTCCGACGCTTAACAAATTTTAATGCACAATGCGTTATATAATCCTTCTATTCCGACAAAATATTTATTTAATATAAGAGTCACCAAATTGTGTATGAGGGCTACTTTTAACCATCCTAAACGATTGGATCAAATATATTTTTCCCACAAATACTCCCACCCTGACTGCGAATAGAGTATACCGCAGTCGGAAGCATCCGATTGTAAAGTTCTTACTTGTTCTGATTTGAGCTTAATTAAGTCATAAAGTGTTTAAGTTCCATCTCAGCTAGCCTCTGCACATGACAGACTAAAGCTGACCTTGAGGATCAGTCAAGAGCCGCTGGGAACAGGTAATTCAGATGCCAAGGTCAACATTTGAATCACTTTAAAGGAATTGTAGTCAGAATGATGGGTTGATAACCCATCGTGTCTGGAAATATTATTCCCATTGCAAATGTTTAGTCAACTGCTGTTCACGGCCGATTTGCAACACGATCACCGAGAATGACAATTGAGACTGGTTTAACTAACACTTATAAATGAATGGAGCGTTGCAACAAGTGTTGCCTAGCTAGTTGCTCTGATGTTTTATGAGCCGGCGAGGACTTGAGCAATTTAAACGAGGCCAAAAGCGTCAGTTTTATTGGCCAACAGATCGTATTAGCAATCATGTACACGACTTCACTCACTGTGGGCTTGTATTTTAGGGTGTAGGAATGTTTTGGGTATTCCACTTTTAAAAGAGACGATCAAAGAGCTCTTCTAATTTAAATTAGTTGAAAATTTTAAAAACTGTTTGAATAAGTATGGATTTTGTATCAGTTTTAGCTTCTATCTTCTCTTTTATTTTCTGAAGTTAAAAGACATTTAAGAGTCAAAGCTGACTCAATATTTTCCTTTATTTATGTTATATGTTTTGTGAAAGGTTTTAAGCACTTCACTTTGATCTCAACACTTTCTTTATTACTTGTTAGTTCAATGTCTTTGGGTTTGAAGTTTTCAGTTTCGCTTGACTGGCTCAATTGCCAAATGTGTATGCAAAAAAAAGCTATAGCTGTTTTTCCCTTGAGTTAACATTGCATCACTTCGTCCACACACAGTCTAAACACTTTTCCGTTTTACGTTTCCATCTTACTCGTAAGACTATATGATCTTTAAAAACTCCACCCACAACACACACACGCGACAACAACAATCACAGCCGCGGATCCTTTCAGCTGTGTCTGCCACACGCGACTAAGCCCGCTAGCCGCTGTTAGTCGTCGTTTTAATGGGAATCGCTTATGGCTATGACGTCACGAGACGAGCGCGTACCCAAACGGTTAATACGAGTCGTGATTCGTATTCGACACGACGACGAGTGGCTAAAAACATAACTAAAACACACACTGAAAGAAACATGTTTTTGCAAAGTTCAAAACGCGGCGATAAGCCGCATTTCCAAGAGAGCCAAGAGCAAACTCTTGGTAATAAACAGCTGGCCCGTTTTTTATCACGTATACGTCAAGTAAGGCAATGTTGCCAATGGTCAGGGTTTCGTTTTAGCGGAAGCAATTCGCATTGTTTTTGTTTTTTGATAGCCTGTCCGATTAATAAAGACGTTAACTTCTTAAAGCTGATAACAATTAAACGGGTATTTCTGGCTTGATTATTTATTTCTTCTTTAGTGAATCATCAATTCGCTAACTTTCTGCATTATTTGACAGGTGGAAAACTTATGGTTGGTTATATCACAAATCGCAATTCTTCTCTTGAACTTGGAAAAGGACAAGTCAGCTCCAAGGGGTGATTCCCCTGGAGCAACGGGTCTGCAGACTGTTGCAAGACAAGTGTGCTCAGATGCATCGATAGTCTAATTACTTATCGATACTATGTATTTCAACTTCATCCTTAATTGAAGTGCAGCGTAGTGTTACACAAATAGTTAGGAGCGTTCACGATCCTGTCAAACAGCTTAGATTGGGAGCCCCAGCAAGAAGGGCATATTTTAAGATACTGCATCCGCACATCTACTAATAACATCCTCTAATGACAATATATTTATAAATATCTTCAAGCGGTACGTATCAATTCTGCGAATCTAATGACATATGACTAAGCCTCTAGTCAAGTGTATTACAAATACAAATATCTAATCAATAATTAGATCCTAAGTATTACCCTCAAATTTACAGCACTGGCTCTTATCATCAAGTTACAACACCTTACAGCACCAACCTAAAGCGTATAAAAACCCCAAAGACATCAAAATTCTACAACAGACTTCGATCAAGTACCGGATAGTAACAATGTACTCTTCAAAGCAACTGACAATCCTGGCGCTGATCTTCGCTCAGCTGCTGGGCGCCATTAATTGTGGAGTGTACGATTATACGGATAACTGGGTTCTTGGCGGCAAGTCAATAGATTTTCCGGACAATGCAGTTCTAGGCGGCTTCGATAACTCCGGCTACGAAAACTTCGTAGGACGCGCTGTTTACAGCAGCTCCGTCCTTCCTGCCCGTGTTGTGGCCGAAACAGGAATTGCCACCTACAATACGGAATCGCTCGCTAACCAGGCCACTTACTATGACCTCCTCATTGCCAATGAGACCGTCAGCTATCACTGGATTCGCAGTTTCGACGGCTACAGGGAGAAGCACGCCGTTTCCGTGGGCACAAGCTCTACCAATGATCGCGTCTATATCTGCCGGGCCAGGACTGATGGAGGTCTCTTCATTGGCACCCTGTTTTTGAAGCACAGGGTGTGCATAATCCGGCACACAAATCTGCCTCTGAGACAGATCGCCAAATATGAGATCCTGGTCCGAAAGATGAAGCCAGCTCAGTGGATGGCATTCGATGTTCAAATCAATAACTAAACTTGAAAAATAATAAATATATATATTGCAGAATTTAATCAAAAACAAGAACGACTATCTTCGGGTGCCGAAGCTATATACCTTGGCAGCAATGTTTTTTATACAAATTTAATTTATTTATTTATTTATTTGATCATTCCTAGTGCTACAAGCTAAAGCTTATAAGTTAGGGCCCTAGTCACTATAATTATACATATTTTATAACATAATTTTACATTTAGTCTTTTAGATTTAACATATATAAGTACATAGTTCATATTATTTAAATTTAAAGTTATCATTAACAGTTAAAATTATTATTATTATTAATTGTAGGAATGGGTGTTGTTCTGTAGGTGAGCCTTTAGTTTTGTCTTAAATTGCGTGGCGCCATAAATAGTTTTTAAAGGATGGGGAATTTTTTCGTGCAGATATGCGGGTTCTTTAGTATATAGTATTTTGTGCAGGAAAATTAATGTTTTAAAAATCATCAAGTTACTTATATTTAGGTCAGCTAATTTAAGGGCATAACATGAAACGTGGTCATATCGCTTTATTTTTGTCTGATTGCTCCTATGGGAGCCATGTGTTCCGATTTTGATTAAATTATAGGAAACTATTTGAAGTATTATAAAACTCTCACTTAGTTTGGATGAAATATTTGTATAAACAAAGAGTTTGATATAGTGATATAGTGGTCTGATTTTTACCAAATTTGGTCAGATTGTATCAACTTTCTAGAGAGTCGGCTTGGAAAAGTTTAATAAGGATACATTAATAAACAAAAAGTTTTTCATACAAAAACATATATGTCGACCGATCATTCCTATGGAAGCTATATGTTATAGTGGTCCGATCCGGCCGATTCCGACATATGTACTGTCTGCAGCAAAATAAAGGTCTGTGCCAAGTTTCATTATGATAGCTTTAAAACTGAGAGACTAGTTGGCATAGAAACAGACGGAAATCGCTATATCGACTCGGCTATTCATGCTGATTCCGGATATTCCATTACACATTTCGAGACAAAATTATAATACCCTGCTAGGGTATAATAAACTTATTGATTTTTATACTCCCTTTAAAAAAAAAAAGTTTTTAATAATTTATTGGATCGTTGCAGTGTCCGCCTATCCACCTACCTTCCACATTTTTAAAGCTATAGTCCCCAAAATTTTCCATACAGAATATTGTTGACCAACTGGACAACTCTACATGAAACAATTAAGAATGCTTTAGTCGAGTATACCCGACTTCAAAACTCCCTGTACGCAGGTAAAAAGTTTCCAATCGCATCTTCGTACACTTACACATACACACATACGCACACGCACGAGGCATAGCGCAAGTCAGGTATTTTAAGTGGTGGCTGTGCTGCTTCTTTCCCCGCGCTGCAGCACTGAATCTTCTTTTGTGAATTAGTTCCGTGTTTATTAAGAGTGAGAAAAGTAATATACATGCCAAATCCCAAAGGTATATCTTGAAAGCTGTTATTGTAAAACGGTTTTTACTCCCTGTACCTATAAAATGGGTAAAAAGGGGGTATTGGATTTGTGCAAAAGTATGTAACAGGCAGAAGGAGACATCTCCTATCCTATAAAGTATATATATTCTTGATCAGTATCAAAGAGATTTCGATTTGGCCATGTCCGTCTGTCTGTCCGTCTGTCCGTCCGTATGTATGAACGCAAGGATCTCAGCAACTATAAGAGCTAGAGACACCAAATTTGGAATGTAGGTTCGTGTATAGCGGGAGCAGGTCAAGTTTATTTTAGAGTTTAGATATCTCCCCCCGTTTTACAGCAACAATTTTCCACAATTTGCCACTCTTTATCTATTGCCCAAATTTCAAGTCGATCGGATAATAAACACGGCAGTTATTCACGAAAGAAGATTCAGTGCTTCCGCGCGGGGGGAAGAAGAAGCACAGCCACAACTTAAAATGCCTCGCTTGCGCTGCGCTCGAGCTGTCGCTCGTGTGTGTGTGTATTTTGTGTATGTGTGTGTGTACGACGTATGAGGAGGACGTATGGGAGAAATCTGGAAACTGTACACCAATACCAATAGCCACTTCATAAATTGAGGATATACATCAACATGTGTACCAAGTTTGGTTGCTCTAGCTTCAAGCGTGTGAAAAAAAATTGCGTTTATACGGACATACGGACGGACGGACAGACGGACATTTCGCAAGCCCAATATACTCTTATTCCCTTCGGGAATACATAATAGACTTGCCATTTTCATTAGCCACCATATAAGTAGCAAGCTGCGGACTACCTTCTGAAGATGCACGGAATGAGAGAAAACGACCAGAGTGCTATTATTTGAAGCAAAAGCAATTATCCTTGACTAGATTTTCCTCTCCTTCATAAGAGATAAAGCAACTCTTATACTCATTGGTCAGCAAACACTGCCTTTTATTAAATAGATAATTAATAAATATAATTGTGTTTCCACAATCTACAGTGTATAACTCTTTATTTTAAAAGTTCAGTTAGCGATTTGAGTATCGAATGCCATCCATTGAGCTGGCTTCGTTTTTCGGACCAGGATCTCGTATTTGGCGAACTGTCTCAGAGGCAGATTGTCATAGCGGATAATGCACATCCTTTGCGCCAAATACAGGGTGCCAATAAAGAGACCTCCATCAGTCCTGGCCCGGCAAACATAGACGCGATCATTGGCAGAGCTTGTGCCCACGGAAACGGCGTGCTTCTCCCTGTAGCCGTCGAAACTGCGAGCCCAGTGATAGCTGACGGTCTCATTGGCAACGAGGAGCTCGTAGGAAGCGGCCTGGTTAGCGAGAGATTCCGTATTGTAGGTGGCAATTCCAGTTTCGGCCACAACACGGGCTGGCAGAATGGAGCTGCTGTAAACAACGCGTCCCACGAAGTTGTCATAGCCGTGGTTATCGAATCCACCGAGAACCGCATTGTCCGGGAAATTGATCGATTTAGAGGCAACGACCCATTTATCCGTATAATCGTACACTCCACAATAAATGGCGCCCATCAACTGTGCGAAGATCAGCGCCAGGATTGTCAGTTGCTTTGGAGAGTACATTGTTACTTTTCTGTACTTGATCGAAGTCTGTTGTAGAATTTTGAAGTTTTTGGGGTTTATATACGCTTCAGGCTGGTGTTGTAGGGAATCACTTGATGATAAGAGTCAGTTTTGTATATGGCTGCAAACTTAATATTGATTAGATATGCCAACAGAAGTTTTTAATTTCGTGATACTTTTAATACACTTGACGGAAGGCTTACTCGCAGTCACTTGTTTCGCAGAATTGATAAGTACCACTTGAAAATATTTATATATTGTCAGAAAATCTAAAGTTATGCCTATTCATGCTGTCCCTAATGCAGCGTTTTTGAGCCCTCGGACCGACAGAAGGCTGAACTGGAGGAACACATTAAACTGAAGTAGAAGAAGCTGGATATCAAATCAAGAAATGTTTATACATATCGACATCTCAGTTCCAGGTAACAGCTCAGGCTGCTACTGCGCTACAAATCCACCCTGAACCCATGGTGGACCTAGGGGAAGCAGATCTGGGGTACGGCATAGAATTGAAACGTTAAGATATTGGTAGCCTTAAAACAGCTACCGAGTTATGCCCATAAATTTCTGTAATAGAGCGTTACTTTTAATTTAATCTATATATCAATCATATAAATAATTTAACGGACAAGAACTATTGTTTAAAAGTTACATAGATACATAGATACCAAAACAACTGACAAAACTTGAAAAGACCTGTCCGCACTTTTGCTTTTCGCAAATAATTTGAGTAGATTATGGGCCAGTATAGCCAGACGTGTCAGGGAATCACTTTTTGATAAAAATACGCCATTAATAATCTTGGAACACGTGCTGATTGTTGATATGCTATTAATAGAATGTGACGTGAAAGCATAAGCCAGTTAGTATAATCTATTACCTCAAATATTCCGTAAGACCAATAATTAAAGAATACAACCTGTATATAGCTTATGGTTATGGATTGTGAGGGTGCAAATAAATTGGAATAAAAAGTATCATACATATGTATATAACATGGAAGTACTTCTGTTGCCTCTACTTACTTCAATAACTTATGTAATCTTCCTTATCTTTATTATATCTTATTAACTGCTATATTCGTACAATATAATCATTTGATCTTAAACATAAAACTATGTATACAGTAATAATGCCACAAAATTTTGCAAGAATATGCTAACATATTTAAGTATTAGTCGCATAATCTTAAAATAAACCTATTGCATAAAAATTGATTCCTTAAAATATTAATAGTTAAATTGAGTTTCACAAATTGCCGATAATGCAATATGCAAGAAAACTACTCATTAATGTCCATTCATATAATACAGTTACATTTCCCTATGAAACTAGACACGGACATTAGAGTGCCTTAATCAGAATTCTTATCGATGACAGTCGTGATGCGATAACCGATGACTATAAAAGCAGTAAGACCTGAGTCCAAGCTATCAGTAGTTCACCAGAACTCTCAAAGATGTACAAAGCTGCCTGCCTGGTGCTCGTTGGCCTGTTCGCCGTCGTCTTTGGCGTGCCTTCGACATATGGTAAGAGATCCTGAGAAGTCAATGAACTGCGAAATTAATCCTACGTGTATATTTAGATACTAACAATGTGTGGGTTGCTGGAAATCTGTCGTTTCCCCTTCCCACAAACGTTTTGATTGGCGGTATGGATCCCAATGGCTACAACCTCTATGTGGCTCGAACCAACTACAGCGGCTCGATCCTGCCCGTCCGTGTGGTGGCTGAGACAGGCACCGGCTACTTCAACACTGACAATGTGGGCGGCAAGGTTGTCAACTATCAGTTACTGACTACCCAGCCTGATATGGTATACGAATGGGTCCGCAGCTTCGATGGATTTCAGGTAGAGAATGCCCTAACTGTCGGCACTTCCGCCTGGAACGAGCGGGTGTTCATCTGCCGCGGTCAGTTCGAGGAAGGCATCGTCTTCGGCACCCTATTCCTAACGAGAAAGGTGTGCCATATCAAGCACGACGATTGGTTTATGACCAAATTGGACAAGTACGAAGTTTTGGTTGCTTATCCCAAAAGCAATGGCACCTATTATTAGATTTATTTCGTTAAATTAAAATGAATAAACGGCTTTAAAATGAGTTAAAAGTATATTAACATTTGTGGGTGAAGGCAAATACGAAAGAGATACGAATCGCCACTAAAAAATCTGTGTGATATCCTTTTTCTTGCTGTTTCGAAGCTTGTGGACTATGAATATTCCTAGAAATCGGTAGTTGAGTATATGAAAGTGAGGTAAACCATTTATTAACTTAGCTTATTTCAGCTTAGTTCCAAATTAGTAGTAGTTAAAGTAATAAGATGGACTAACCGGCTTAACCTAAGGTTTGCAAACTAGCCTTTCGGGCTTAAGGTTATCTATAAAAGAGTTCGTGCTGACTGACTGACTGACTGACTGTTTGGCAATCATCGCACAGCCCAAACCGTAAGAGCTAGGATGCTGAAATTTGCACAGTAGGTTCTATCTATGATGAAAGTGCACACTTAGACGGGATTTTGGAAAATTCCAAACATTTTTGTTAACCATCGGCTTCAAACTCATTTTCAAAGATCTACACAAAAATTCATTTGACACATATTTCACCGATTTTGGACGATTTTGATTTTCCCACAGGCGGAAAGTGGGGGGCTCAAGGTTGTATGGGCGAAAGTCTAATTTTAGTCCGATCAACTTCAAATTCAGTTTCAAAACTCTTCATAATTTTGGGAAATTTAGTCCCATGGTCGGAAAAGCGGTAGAAAACTCTGGCATTCGACATTTTTTATTTTCATGCGATTGGCTTCAAACTCATTTTCAAGGTTCTAGACAAACACATAATAGGCGCGGTGGCCAAAGATTCTGGAAAATCTACACCCAAGGTCGGAAAATTCGCGGGTAAACTGTTGTATGAACCATTTTTGATTATCGTCCGATTGCCTTCAAGCTCATTTTCAAGCTTTTCTGTTGATCATCCAATTATTTAGAAACTAATTTTCAAAGCACCTCACATTCAATAATTCGACACGTGTGCTACTGGTTTTGAAAAATGCACGCCCACGGTCGAAAAAGGGGTGAAGTCTGGAATTCGGCATTTTCGTTTTTCATGCGAATGACTTCATACTAATTTCCAAATATAAATACAAAAACCTCGTTACTTTGCGGGCAATACAACGGGAGGAAAATAGTTGGAAAGCTTTAGTCTGGATTTTTAGTATTATTCTTGGAATTGGTTTCAAATGCCAAATGGAAAATCTGCTCCTACGCGTCGCCACGGGCGTGAAATGGAAGTCAAGGACAAATGAGTCGGATTATTTGTTTAGTTAGATCGGCTTCAAAGACATTTTCATAGCCATACACAGAAAACATTAGCCACGTGGTTCAACTATTTAGTTTCGTACCCGTATGGAAAACTGTCATACGCTATTTTTGTGTATTTCTTACGATTGACGAAAGTAGTCAAATTCAATATAATGCATTGTAATCCAAATATTTCACCGGGCAACGCTCGGGTTTAACCAGCTAGTCATATTAGATATGTATTCCATAAGAGCGATGTGTTGGAAAACCATGATGTTGAAAAACTCTTATTCTTCAAGATAGTTTCTTGTTATTACATATTGTCAAAATTGTTTATTTCTATTAAATTAAAGATTACTTTTTGTAGTGGAGTGCCTTTCAACGCTCCTACCATGTAAAAACGTATACATTAGATAGCTTGGGCTTAGGTTTGCTTATACCTGTGTACAACATGGTGCGACTATAATTTCTGTCATTACTGCGTAAACAGCGAACTATTGAAAGAAAAACTCAAATAAAGTTGTCGAATTTGCAGTGGAAACTTTATTCTCTGACAAAAAACAGAAATTTTAATATAGCACTTATCAGTTTTGCGAAATGCTGCGACATTTAAAGAAACGTTTAGTCAAGCGTCATTAAGACTATCATAATATTAAAATCTATTGTTGGCATATCTAATCAATAGTTTGCTTCTATTACCCTAAAATTTACAGCACTGGCTCTTATCATCAAGTGCTCCCCTACAACACCAGCCTAGAGCGTATATAAAGCCCAAAAACCTCAACATTCCACAGCAGAATTCGATCAAGTACCGAATAGTAACAATGTTCTCTCCTAAGCAACTGACAATCCTGGCGCTGATCTTCGCTCAGCTGCTGGGCGCCATTAATTGTGGAGTGTACGACTATACGGATAACTGGGTCCTGTCCGACAAGTCGAAAAATTTCCCCGATAACGCAGTTCTCGGCGGTTTCGATAACCTCGGCTATGACAACTTCGTGGGACGCGTTCTGTATAGTAGCTCCGCCCTCCCAGCACGTGTTGTGGCCGAAACTGGACGTGCCACCTACAACACCGAATCTATCGCTAACCAGGCCACCTCCTATGACCTCCTCGTTGCCAATGAGACCGTCAGCTATCACTGGGTTCGCAGTTTCGACGGCTACAGGGAGAAGCACGCCGTTTCCGTGGGCACAAGCTCTACCAATGATCGCGTCTATGTCTGCAGGGCCAGGACTGATGGAGGTCTCTTCATTGGCACCCTGTATTTGGCGCAAAGGAAGTGTATTATCCGCTACGACAATCTGCCTCTGAGACAGTTCGACAAATACGAGATCCTGGTCCGAGAGAATAAGCTACCTCGGTGGATGCCATTTGATGCTCAGATCACTAACTAAACTTGTAAAATAATGAATAAATTTTGTTCAAATTGCAAAAACCATACATATTTTGTACATATTTTGTTATTATGTTAGCGATTTGTCATCCGTATAAGAATATGGGTCTGTCCGTGAAGGGCTAGGAATACCTCGTACAACAGTTAATTTTTAGTCCCTGTACCCATAAAATGGGTAAAAAGGGGGTACTAAATCTGGGCAAATGTATGTAACTAGCAGAAGGAGACATCTCCAACCCTGTAAAGTATATATATTCTTGATCGATGTTAAAAGAGAGTTCGATTTAGCCATGTCCGTCTGTCTGTCCGTCTGTCCGTCCGTCCTCAGGATCTCAGCAACTATAACATCTAGAGAAACCAAATTTGGGATGTAGGTTCGTGTAGTAAGTAGTATAGTATTTGAGGGCAATAATAATTTAAACAAGAAAGAACGACTATCTTCGGGTGCCGAAGCTATGTACCCTAGCAGCAATGTTTTTTATACAAAACTTAATTTAGAATATATACTTTGTTGGGTCGGAAACGACTCCTTCAGTCCATTACACATTTTGACACACAAAATTATAATACCCTGCTAGAGTATAAAACAAGTAAGAACGTTGCAGTCGGACGCACCCGACTGCAGAATACTATGTTCCCAGTCCTAAATAATTTGGTTATTTGTGTGTTCAGAAAGAGACGCGAAAAAAACTGTACAGGTGTGGAGATATAGATTTTCTCCTTTGTGGAGGAGGGGGTGGGGGGGTCCAAAAATTTTTGATGCAGATTTTCCCAGGTGGTCAACATTAGTCTGTATGCCAAACTAGGTAACTCTATCTTTGAAACTGTACGAGATATACCCCTTGAAAAACGTGTTTTGGGGATATCATATGCCGATTTGTGGGGCTGGGGGTGGGGGGTTAAATTGATGCAGATCTGTCGGGAATCTCAACATTAGTCTGTGTGCCAAATTTGGTGACTATATCTCTAAAAATGAGGAAGATACAGGTTTTTCCCAAATTGTGGGGAGGGGGTGGTGTCGATCTCGACACTTCATAAATTGACGGTATACACCAACAGGTGTACCAAGTTTGGTTGCTCTAGCTTAAAGATAACGGCAAAAAATTGCGTTCATACGAACAGACGGACAGACGGACATTTCGCAAACCCAATATACTATTTTCCCTTCGGGAACATAGTATAATTACGCTTCTATCCAAACACAAAATAGTTTCAGAAGCTTTTTACTCCCTGTACCCATAAAATGGGTAAAAAGGGGGTACCTGTGCAAATGTATGTAACAGGCAGAAGGAGACATCTCCGACCCTATAAAGTATATATATCTTGATATATTCTTATTGATCAGATCAATAGAGATTTCGATTTGGCCATGTCCGTCTGTCTGTCCGTCTGTCCGTGTGTCCGTCCGTCCGTCTGTCCGTCCGTATGTATGAACGCAAGGATCTCAGCAACTATAAGAGCTAGAGACACCAAATTTGGAATGTAGGTTCGTGCATAGCGGGAGCAGTTCAAGTTTAGATTTGAGATATCTCCCCCCGTTCCCCGCAATTCGATAAAAACCGTTTTACAGGAACAATTTTTAAGATATAGCTTTGGGATTTGGCATGTGCAATACTTTGGTCACTCCTAATCTTGTCCAAATTTCAAGTCGTTCGGATAATAAACACGGAAGTTATTAACGAAAGAAGATTCAGTGCTTCAGCGCAAGGGGAAGAAGAAGCACAGCCACAACTTAAAATGCCTCGCTTGCGCTGCGCTCGAGCTGTCGCTCGTGTGTGTGCGTGTTTTGTGTATGTGTGTTTGTATGTGTAAGTGTTCGTAGATGCGATCGGAAATTTTTGACCTGGGTACAGGGAGTTTTGTAGTCGGGCTTACTCGACTATAGCATTCTTACTTGTTTATAAATGTATAATCATAATAAGATGAATGGCGACTTATGGAAGGTACACAGATAAGATCTGAAGATCAAGACCTTTTACTCCCTGTACCCATAAAATGGGTAAAAAGGGGGTATTACATCTGTGCAAATGTATGTAACAGACAGAAGGAGACATCTCCGACCCTATAAAGTATATATATTCTTGATCAGTATCAAAAGAGATTTCGATTTGGCCATGTCCGTCTGTCTGTCCGTCTGTCCGTCTGTCCGTCTGTCCGTATGAACGCGTCGATCTCAGCAACTACAAGAGCTAGAGACACCAAATTTGAAATGTAGGTTCCTGTATAGCATACGCAGATCAAGTTTGTTTCCATATTTCAGATATCTCCCCCGTTCCCCCGCAAATCGATTAAAACCGTTTTACAGGAACAATTTTCAAGATATAGCCTTAAGATTTAGCATGTACAATACTTTAGTCTCTCTAATCTACTGTCCAAATTTCAAGTCGATCGGATAATAAACACGGAAGTTATTCACGAAAGAAGATTCAGTGATGCATCGAGAGGGGGAAGAAGAAGCACAGCTACCAATTAAAATGCCTCGCTTGCGCTGTCGTTTTTGCCGCCTATGTGTCGTGCGTCTTTGTGTATGTGTGTGTGTATGTGTAAGTGGACTTAGATGTGATTGAATGTTTTAGACCTGGGTACAGGGAGTTTCGTAGTCGGGTATACTCGACTAGAGCATTCTTACTTGTTCTTTTTATACTATGTTGCCGAAGGGAAAATAGTATATTGGGCTTGCGAAATGTCCGTCTGTCCGTCCGTCCGTATGAACGCAATTTTTACTCCCTGTACCCATAAAATGGGTAAAAAGGGGTATTACATCTGTGCAAATGTATGTAACAGACAGAAGGAGACATCTCCGAACCTATAAAGTATATATTCTGTGATCATCAAAAGAGATTTCGTTTTGGCCATGTCCGTCTGTCTGTCCGTCTGTCCGTCTGTCCGTATGAACGCGTCGATCTCAGCAACTACAAGAGCTAGAGACACCAAATTTGGAATGTAGGTTCCTGTATACCATACGCAGATCAAGTTTGTTTCATATTTCAGATATCTCCCCCGTTCCCCCGCAAATCGATTAAAACCGTTTTACAGTAACAATTTTCAAGATACAGCTTTAAGATTTGGCATGTTCAATACTTTAGTCTTTCTTAATCTACTGTCCAAATTTCAAGTCGATCGGATAATAAACACGGAAGTTATTCACGAAAGAAGATTCAGAAATGCATCGAGAGGGGGGAAGATTCAGTGCTTCAGCGCAAGGGGAAGAAGAAGCACAGCCACCAATTAAAATGCCTCGCTTGCGCTGTCGCTTTTGCCGCCTGTGTGCGTGCGTCTTTGTGTAGTGTGTGTGTGTGTGTGTGTGTAAGTGGACGTAGATGTGATTGAATGTTTTAGACCTGGGTACAGGGAGTTTCGTAGTCGGGTATACTCGACTATAGCATTCTTACTTGTTTGCCTTTATCTTTGAGCTAGAGCAACCAAACTTGGTACACCTGTTGGTGTATACCGTCAATTTATGAAGTGTCGAGATCGACCATGACATTAATTTAATTAAAAACGAACATCTTAAATAATTGACATAATCCGCTCGTAAGCATTATAATTTTAAGTGATCATCGTCTCCCAGGTAGTGCATCAGAAAAATATGCGTTTTAGCCTTCTACGCAAAATTCTGCGATCTGCCATAGCTTTTGCTCACGGATTGTTATGGCATGACATCTTAATAGCATGGTTCATAGAAATTATATTAATAACTTCCATAAGAGGGAATATTTAGGGGTCTCCTGATAAATGAACTCCTTACAAGAGGAGGGTTCCCGACCAATGACCTCATAATATAATTTAGCATTGCATGTACTGACATTATGTGTGGATTAGCAGCAATGCCCTATATGGCCGAGGTATTTATATTTAATCACAACTGGGAGGGGGACCCCTTTTAGAAAGACTGGTGGACTCTTTCTTCTTTTCTTTGTAAAGTTGACTTGAACCGACTTGCAAGGAGATAGCTTGATACTCAAGGGTGGCATGTCAGCAGTAAATATGTTAAACAGCGTGGGGCTCAGCTCACTGCCCTGTGGGATCAAGACCAATCTTGTTCCAATAAAGAACTTTCAAAAAGTGAAATGGTAAATTAACAAATAATAATGATTTAATTTAGATATTCTTAAACTATTTATAATCTGTTCCCGAAGGGAAAAAGAGTATATTGGCTTTGTGAAATGTCCGTCTGTCCGTCCGTCCGTATGAACGCAATTTTTTTCCACACCCTTGAAGCTAGAGCAACCAAACTTGGTACACATGCTGGTATATACCCTCTATTTATGAAGTGTGAAGATCGCCCCCTACCTCCATCCACTACCTCGCAATAACGCGGAAACCTAAATTTTGAAAATTTCATGTTGAGCTAGAGTCACCAAATTTGACACTTAGACTAATGTTGACCGCCTGGAAAACTCCGCATCAAAAATTGTTTGCCCCCGCCACCCCCTTCCTCGCAAATCGGCAGAGTTTTCCCCAAAACACGTTTTTCACACGGGTATATCTCCTACAGTTTCACAGCTAGAGTCACAAAACTTTACATACACACTACTGTAAACGCCCTGCACAATTGGACAAAATAAATGTTGCAATCCTTCAACCCCTACCCCCTCCCCCCACAAATGATCAAAATCTATATCTCCCACACCTGCAATGGTAGAGTCATCAAATTCAAATTTATTTTCTCTTTTTCCGACCCCACAAAGAAACAAATTATACCGGACTTGATACCGAGTATTCTGCTGTCGGGTACGTCCGACTGCAACGTTCTTACTTGTTCAATTTGTTTAACTAGAAAACTTTCATTGATAATTGTAAATTTTACGTTATTTATTGACGGACGTTTTTGCACAATATATTTTTTCATAAATAAATATATTGTTAGGTAATTTTAAATTCGAATTTTCAGTACTTAAATGTAGCAATTCAGTATTCCTAAAGTGGCTTTTAACAGGATGTGAACAATTATTGCGGAGAGTCAAGATAAAGATTCCTGGAATAAGATAAGACTCATTGTAGAGAAGAGGGCTTCTATGAGAGCCTCCGTTTCCGCTCTATGATGCAACTAAGCAAGGGGTTTTTCTGAGTATTGTCTACATAGTTAGCATATACTTTGAGTAGATTAAGAGCCCTAATGTGATTTATATGCGGTGGTCAGGGTAGCTAAGCCTGTCTGTCAGGGAATACCCTTTGATAAAATAAACTTTTGTTTTTTAATTTGTGCTGATAATTGATATGCTATAAATATATTTTGATGAGTTAACTAACCTGTACTTAAAAAGCTTATGAGCTGTCAAATTTCGCAAAAAGAACAATAATAAACAGAATTTATATTCAAGGATAGCCTGTGCTTAGAACTATAGGCTTTTATTTAATTGTTAGAATTCTAGTGACATTGATTATAGCATTTACATAATATATATAGATGACCCTTGATTTTGAGCATATCTAAATCAATTGATAAAGAAAAAAAGCTATATTAATTCTCTAAATAATAATACTAAATGCCTTTCGGAGTGACTTTGAGTTGTTTAACAGCAAAATAAAATACTTTTTAGTCCTAATTGTGTAGACAATAATAATGTCAAAGAATCTTTCAGGACAGTACTAATTTCTTTCCTGTTCCTTCATAAAGAATTATGTATATATTATTTGTATAGCCGCATGTTAGTGCACCTATTTTAAAATTATTAATATATATAGGATAACAAGTAAGAATGCTATAGTCGAGTATACCCGACTACGAAACTCCCTGTACCCAGGTCTAAAACATCCAATCACATCTACGTCCACTTACACATACATACACACATACACAAAGACGCACGCACATAGGCGGCAAAAACGACAGCGCAAGTGAGGCATTTTAATTGGTGGCTGTGCTTCTTCTTCCCCCTCTCGCTGCATCACTGAATCTTCTTTCGTGAATAACTTCCGTGTTTATTATCCGATCGACTTGAAATTTGGACAGTAGATTAAGAGAGACTAAAGTATTGTACATGCTAAATCTTAAAGCTATATCTTGAAAATTGTTCCTGTAAAACGGTTTTAATCGATTTGCGGGGGAAGGGGGGAGATATCTGAAATATGAAACAAACATGATCTGCGTATGGTATACAGGAACCTACATTTCAAATTTGGTGTCTCTAGCTCTTGTAGTTGCTGAGATCGACGCGTTCATACGGACAGACGGACAGACGAACAGACAGACGGACATGGCCAAATCGAAATCTCTTTTGATACTGATCAAGAATATATATACTTTATAGGGTCGGAGATGTCTCCTTCTGTCTGTTACATACATTTGCACAGATGTAATACCCCCTTTTTACCCATTTTATGGGTACAGGGAGTAAAAAGAGTATTTTATTCAAACAATCTTACAGAATATTTAGTAAGTAATACATGTCTAAAAGAGTTTCACAAATCTCCGAAAATACAATGTCTAAAAAAAGTACCAATTGTTAAGCATAAGCATAATAAATAGTCCATTCATAGAATGATTGTTTATCAATATGGAACTACACACAAACATTACAGTTCCTTAATCAGAATTCTTATCAATGACGGTGTTGATGCGATAACCGATGACTATAAAAGCAGTAGGACCTGAGTCCAAGCTATCAGTAGTTAACTAGAATTCTCAAAGATGTACAAAGCTGCCTGCCTGGTGCTCGTTGGACTGTTTGCCGTCGTCTTTGGCGTGCCTTCGACATATGGTAAGAGATCCTGAGAAGTCAACGCACTTCAAAGACTAATCCTATGTATACTATAGATAATGAAAATGTGTGGGTTACCGGAAATCTGTCGATTCCCTTGCCAAAAAATGCTATGATTGGCGGTATGGATCCCTATGGCTATAACCTCTATGTGGCTCGCGTTTTATACAGTGGCTCGGTCCTGCCAGTTCGTGTGGTGGCTGAGACAGGCACCGGCTACTTCAACACTGATACGGTGAGCAGCAAGTCTGTCAACTACCAGCTACTGACTACCCAGCATGGTATGGAGTACAGATGGGTGCGCAGCTTCGACGGCTTTGCGGAGGAGAATGCTATTGCTGTGGGCACTACTTCCTGGAACGAGCGGGTGTTCATCTGCCGCTCTAAGTTCAGTGGAGGTGTTCTCTTCGGAACCCTATATCTATCGAAAAAGGTCTGCAATATCAAACATGACGATTTGTTCCTGAGCAAATTCGACAAATACGAAGTTTTGTCTGCTTACCCCAAAGCTAATGGAACATTTTATTAAATAAAAGCCATGTCTTGAAGAATAAAGCCTTAAAATCATGAAAACTTTTCTGTCATTTACGTCCAGCCAAACATATAGTATAATACAGACATGTGTCAGAGAAATTGCTATGGTGATAAATGTGTCGTGCCATAAGCAAATCAGCTGATATAAAACGTGTATAAAAGTACCCATAACATCTAATAGAAACTTAAATTATATAGATAACGAAAGTTGTTTTCCTGGTTGAATAAATATATACTCACTTATAGTATTATCAGTCAAATTACATCGGTAAAGTCTCAAAATGCCGCGTCTTGTTAATAAATATATATATATCATTCAATACTTGAAATCGTAATTTATTGCTGATGTCATAATAATAATAGTTTGTTGTCGATGGAGTCAATTTTGGAACCAGGACCACGACCTTATAACTGTGGCCGAAGGTTGATTAATTAACTAATAGAACACAAAACTAAGTATATACATCCATAAAAGTAAATTTTTTATGTTGGTATGTGTAAACATAAAAAACTCGAAAAGTTCTGCATTGATTGAGCTCAAAATTTGACACAATCATCTATTTTTCTCTAAAATAACATACCAGCAACCGCGAGAAAACAGCCTTTTTACGGTCAGCTTTGAAAGATCAGAATGAATGGGGCTGATGTAAAACATTCAATGCACAACGACATAATTAGACTTGTCAAATCTGTTTGACCAACGGCCAAGACCCGGGACTTTGGAAAATCTATTCCCACGGACGGAAAACTCAACAGAAATAGGCTTAAGGTCAAGTGTGTGAGAGAAGGTTTTTGTTAGATCGGTTTCTAAGTTCTTCATACCCTATACAATAAAGTATAAGGCACGGGAAGAGCGGTAGGTTTTTTTTGTTTATTTCTTACTTTCTTATCCATGCAACCACAAAGTGCCACTTGGAAGCATGGCAGATTTCAGGGTTCTTTAAAGTGACTGACTGATTGGTGATGAACGGGCCCGGCCCAAGGACTTTGGAAAATCTATCCACACGGGCGGAAACCTGTTGTATGAAACTTGAAACTTGAATGATAGAGTGTTACCGATTTCGAAATAACTACCCCCACCCGTCAACATGGGCTTAAGGCCAAATGTGTGAAAGAAAGTTTTTGTTCGTTTGGTTTCTAAGTTCTTCGTAGCCTATACAAGAAAATATTGGGCCAGGGAGGGAAAATTGTGGTAAGATATTTATGTTTATTTCTTAAATGCACACGAAAATTCAACATGCTTAATATAAATCACAATACTTCGCCACTACCTCTGGGGTGGTGAACTAAATGATTATTTAAATTTAAAAACAAATCTAGATGAAAAGCGCGATAAAAACAGTGGGTGGTATACGCTAGTATATGTATAAACAAGTAAGAACGTTGCAGTCGGACGCACCCGACTGCAGAATACTATGTTTCCAGTCCTATATAATTTGGTTATTTGTGTGTTCAGAAAGAGACGCGAAAAAAAATGCACAGGTGTGCGAGATAAAAATTTTGCTCCTTTGTGGGGGAGAAGGTGGTGATGCAGATTTGTCCAGGGGGTCAACATTAGTCTGTGTGCCAAATTTGGTGACTCTACCTGTAAAGGTGTGGGGGATATAAGTTTTTCTCCTTTGCGGGGGAGGGGGTGGGGGGTCAAAAAATTTTTGGTGCAGATCTGTCGGGAATCTCAACATTAGTCTGTATGCCAAATTTGGTGACTATAGCTTTAAAAATGGGGAAGATACAAGTTTTCCCCAAATTGCGGGGAGGGAGTAGGGGTGGGTGGTCGATCTCGACACTTCATAAATTGACGATATACACCAACATGTGTACCAACTTTTGTTTCTCTAGCTTAAAGATAAAGGCAAAAAAATGCGTTCATACGGGCAGACGGACAGATGACCAGACGGACATATCGCAAACCCAATATACTATTTTCCCTTCGGGAACATAGTATAAAAAGATATTAAGTGGCGCTCTATTTTTATACTCCATAAAAAATGAAAAATGTGTCTATGTGTACCTTCTGGCCGCATCGATCTCCGAGATAATAAAAGCTAGAAACACCAAGTTTAATGTTCGGTGCAGGTGTACCATATGATCGAAATAAAATCGAATTTTACAGATAAAACCTTGCAGATCAACTTCGTGTCCGGAAAATTTAATGCTTTCATCTCTTTATAAACAAAGAAGTTATTAAAGAAACTATATTAATAGTGCGATACAAATATCCGAAGAGAGTATTCAGCTCTCTGGGTAATGGGTACCTCTTAGTTGTACTATTGAGATGATAATGATAATTTGATAAGATTAAATTCGATTAGATTTTTATGTCAAGTGTGCTTCACTTAGAAACCATTTAAGTGTAAGTGGCCAATAGTCAATATAAGTTCAAGCATTAGTCAGTAGCATAAGTATACGTATTAACGGGGGTTTTGTTAATTATCACTTCGTGAAGCATATTAACGTTTCCGTTATCAATATTTTGCAACTGTAATATATTCTCCACAATCTCAAAGTATTTTCGATCTTAATACTTCCGAGTTGTTTCCGCCCTTACTTATCTGTATAAATGTTATTTTTGGTCACTTGAATCATGAACACATAAAATCTGGTTATCGTTTCATAGTTTTCCCTTATTGTTTTTATTTCCCACATATCCTTTATGTCCATTTAAATTCTTCAGAGTACCATCACACATTTTTGCATGTTTTTGCACCATTTAAAATTTGCCTATGGTGGATTACATTCTGAGCTCTATATTTACGGCAATCCCTGACTTTTCTTGATATTAAACAAGTAAGAATGCTTTAGTCGAGTATACCCGACTACAAAACTCCCTGTACCTAGGTCAAAAATTTCCGATCGCATCTACGAACACTTACACATACAAACACACATACACAAAAGACGCACACACACGAGCGACAGCTCGAGCGCAGCGCAAGCGAGGCATGGTGGCTGTGCTTCTTCTTCCCCTTGCGCTGAAGCACTGAATCTTCTTTCGTTAATAACTTCCGTGTTTATTATCCGAACGACTTGAAATTTGGACAGTAGATTAGGAGTGACCAAAGTATTGCACATGCCAAAATCCAAAGCTATATCTTAAAAATTGTGCCTGTAAAACGGTTTTTATCGAATTGCGGGGGAACGGGGGGAGATATCTCAAATCTAAAATAAACTTGACCTGCTCCCGCTATACACAAGCCTACATTTAAAATTTGGTGTCTCTAGCTCTTATAGTTGCTGAGATCCTTGCGTTCATACATACAGACGGACAGACGGACGGACGGACACACGGACAGACGGACAGACAGACGGACATGGCCAAATCAATATCTCTTTTGATACTGATCAAGAATATATATACTTTATAGGGTCGGAGATGTCTGCTTCTGCCTGTTACATACATTTGCACAGAATTGGTACCCCCTTTTTACCCATTTTATGGGTACAGGGAGTAAAAACAGTAAATAAACTCTTCTTATATATTTCATTATTTAACACAGATAGTAAAAAGAAAGACAGTTCAGACAACTGAAATCTTTCCCAAAAGCTCCGCTATAATGATATTAAGTATAAATGAATTTTCGAGCATATAATACATATAATAATGCCATTAATAATACCATGTAGCACTGGGGCTGTTATCTAACTAGTATGTATGCTAATAGAATATGTTGTTATATACTGAAAAACGTTTTCTTTAAAGAGCCTGCCAGAGGCAAAAGAATATGATCAGTAAATGCTGAACAATATTTGGAAATATGATTGGGCCTGTGCTACGCTCATCCTCCCACCAAGTCCACTCATTGTTATAATAACGTGGATCACACTTGGGATCTGATGGCTTATTGCCCGGCGAACGAGCCTGCCTGTCAAATTGCTCGATGCGTGCCAACAAGTCCAGAAAAAAGCTTTCATTGCGATGCTCCTCGTACAAATTGTTTCGCTCGCAGGGATCCTCGTCAATGTCGAATAGGCAAGGAGCCAGCAGTGGCTGACAGGGCTTAGCCGTGGGCGGAGGCTCCGGGCACTGCAGTGTTGCCTGGTCCCGTAGTGAAGTAATGTTGATCTCCGGCAAGTTATCACGCAGCTGCTGCAGCTGCTGCCAGACGCTGGTGTTCCGTATCACCTGCTCATACTGAGCAGCACGTGGATCCGACTCGTTGTTGCTTCGCATGCCCAGCCAGCCATCGTATTGGCCGTTATTGGTGGTGCCATTCACAATCTTCCACTTGCCGCGTGTATAGGCCAAATAGGGATACAAGTGATCTATATTGTGCACAATCTCACGCTCCACCGACTCGTAGCCGTACTTGAGCGCTGACCAGAGATTCAGACCGTCCAGGTGCAGGGAGGTGTCGAGAGATATCTCAGCCGCAGCTGCCAGAGTTGGCAGCAGATCGCCAATGTAGAAGCGCTGCTTCCAAACGTTGCCAAGACGCTCAAACTCCTTGCTCCAAATGGCCGCCGAGGAACGCAGGCCGCCCTCCCAAGGCGAATGCTTTTGCTATTGGGCAAACCTTCAGTTTGACGGGTTTGAAATCTAATATCACGTATACTCACGCCTCTTAATGGATAGTTGGATGCGGTGCTGGCATGTTCGCCCACGGTGGGACCACCATTATCCGACAGAAACAAGACGATGCTGTGCTGCAGTAGCTGCTGTCGAGCCAGTGCATCAATAACACGTTCCACGCTCTTGTCCAGCCTTGAAACCATGGCTGCATAATAGCGCTCCGTCTCATTTGTAATGTACTCGAATCGAGCCAGTTCCTCGATGGGCGCCTGCATGGGATCATCTGCATTGGCCACATGTGGTGCCAAGTGGCTGAGCAACAGGAACAACGGCTGGACGCTGGCATTATGCTGCTCGATCAGCTCCACTGCGGCATCGGTTAAGACATCGGTCATATAGTGACCCAAATGATCGTGAGAGATCTTTAAATCGTTGCGAAAATCGTGCCCGCTTGCGTAGGCTTTGTTCTGTGTAAGAAGTTACTTGATAAGTTCATTATACATGGATAATCTAAGTGGTTGCTTACGCCCCGGTACGTCTGATCGAAGTAATCCACATAGGCGCCTAAATACCCCAGGTGATGATCGAAACCACGTTTGGTGGGCGTATAGTTGAGTCGCGACATGCCCAGATGCCATTTGCCCAGTAGGTTGGTGTTATAGCCGTTCTGCTGAAAGATTTGTGCCATTGTGGTCTCATTCAGCGGCAATCCCCAGGGCTGATCGTTAACGATCACATAGTGCTGCATGCCTAAAAGATACAATGGTCGCTTTCTGATGAGAAGTTTGAGCAATACCGCTTGATACATTTTTGTCACTGCTGAATTCATTGATACATATTTTTGCATCAACTGCTCATTTATTTTTTCAACTCTGGTAAACCATAATAATCAGTTTTTCATGGAAATTCAAAGTAAGTATGCTTAAGCTTTGTAATGCACATTTCAAAATGTTGTGTATCTAAATCAGAAATCAAAGCATTCAGTAGGAAAATCAATCATCAAGTATCATTGATCAAAATTCTCAATTGAAGGCGTCCAATATTAGCTAAGAGCTTAAAGATCTCTCTCGGTTTGCGATCTACTCACCCGTATTTATAGGGTATCTGCCGGTCAGCAGCGCCGCTCTGCTGGGCGTGCACATGGCGGGTGTATAAAGATTGTTCAGTATAACTCCATTGTATGCCAGTGCATCGATATTTGGTGTGAGAAACTTATTTGAGCCCCGAAAACTCACATCGTCAAAGCCCTGGCGAAACAAATTTCAGCGACTCAACATAAATTTTGATGAATGTTTCTGAATTACCATATCATCTGCCATGATAATGATAATATGCGGCTTGCTGCTGCCACCTTCGTCTTGGCCATTTGCTATAGTTAAGACCAATGCTAGAGCAAGTAGTAAAATTAGAAGCGCTTCGCTGTTGTCAAACGGAGTTGACATGGCTTTGAATGGATGAGATCGGCCCAGGTAACTAAAAAGAAATTAGCAAACAAATTTGCATAATGAATGACATTGAATGAGTTTATATATTAGGATAATTACATTTTAAGGCAGACTTGTAGTAACTAATTAAAATCTTATTTGGGCCATTAATAATGCAGAGTTTCAGCCTTTCCTTCAAAGCAATTGAAAATATTCCAAGCCTATAGACATTACGTTAACAGCTCCTAAATCAGAGCAGTTACATTAGTCATAGTAAAACATTTAGTAATTTACCTTAAAAGTACATTCGGAATAGCCCCAAGCCATGAATTCTAATCATGCATTTAACGGCAGCTCAGAAATATTTGAATTTTTACGACTTAAGCACTTGTGACACATTTGATTAGTGTACAATTTTATAAAATTATATTTGTTTAACTGTTTCCACTGATTGATAGCTCACAGAGAAGCTTAAACTCAATATTTTCTGCCCAATTAATTTAACAACAATTTCAAATAACAAGTAGGAATGTTTTAGACGACAGTGATCGACTAGAAGTACCCTCTATCCGGGCTATAGATATTTTTAAATTACCTTACATATAATAGACGCTTGAAAACCGGTTCTTCCTAAATTGCTATTTTTTTTACAAGTGGTATGAATTTTTCAGGTCACTTAAAAACGTACTGTATTTTTACTCCCTGTACCCATAAAATGGGTAAAAAGGGGGTATTACATCTGTGCAAATGTATGTAACAGACAGAAGGAGACATCTCCGACCCTATAAAGTATATATATTCTTGATCAGTATCAAAAGAGATTTCGATTTGGCCATGTTCGTCTGTCTGTCCGTCTGTCCGTCTGTCCGTATGAACGCGTCGATCTCAGCAACTACAAGAGCTAGAGACACCAAATTTGAAATGTAGGTTTCTGTATACCATACGCAGATCAAGTTTGTTTCATATTTCAGATATCTCCCCCGTTCCCCCGCAAATCGATTAAAACCGTTTTACAGGAACAATTTTCAAGATATAGCTTTAAGATTTAGTATGCTTTATATGCTTTGTATACTTTAGTCTCTCTTAATCTACTGTCCAAATTTCAAGTTGATCGGATAATAGACACGGAAGTTATTCACGAAAGAAGATTCAGTGATGCAGCGAGAGGAGGAAGAAGAAGCACAGCCACCAATTAAATTGCCTCGCTTGCGCTGTCGCTTTTGCCGCCAGTGTGTGTGTGCGTCTTTGTGTATGTGTGTATGTATGTGTAAGTGGACGTAGATGTGATTGGATGTCTTAGACCTGGGTACAGGGAGTTTCGTAGTCGGGTATACTCGACTATAGCATTCTTACTTGTTTTTACATAAAGTCGTATATATGCATATGTACAGTAAAATTGTCGTAAGTACAAAAATTTGTTGATATTCAGTTTCAGGGTAACGATAAAAAAACACCAAATGTTGAGCTATACTGGATGTGCGTATTCTATACAGGAACTGCCCATTTGATAATCTTATACTATAATATTCTCCGAGGTCAACGTATTATAATGTAAAGAGACAAGTAGATGAATGAACAAACAGACGGACATGGTTATATCATCTCGACGATGAGGGATATATTATACTTATGCACATATCTACTTTATAGCTTCAAATATATCTCCTCTTGTTTGCTTTTACACATTTGCACAGCTTTATTATAACCTTTTTATTGGTACAGGGCATAAATAAATGTGAAAACCAACAAAAAGCAGAGTAATATTTTGTGTTTAGAGTACGACAATTGTTTAGTGAAATTATTTAACGAGCTGTGACAATGTGCATTGAAATTGTATATCCAATGCGGGGATTTATATTTCCTACTCTACGTATTTCGGATATATACAAAATATAAAATAAAATTAGTGCTTAAGAAAAGTTAAGCATAATGGTAAATTATAAATCTAAAATGTGTCATGTAATTTTATTGCAAGTATATGTATATTTAATAAATTATGTGCAATACTATGTAAATTTACTATTGTCATGAGACTTTTGTTTATAATTGTTACTCAATGCAAAACAATGCAAAGTTTATAATACTACCTAATTTGAAGGTAAATAAATGTATGTTTAAAAGTCTAATTGGAATATTCATACACGACTTTTGTAAAATTTGCTGTGGGTTATAATTTATTATATTCAATGTTAACAACAGTACTTATTTTCTAAACTATTTTCATACAACCCGTGTACTAAAACTGCGCGAATTTCTTGTCTAATCACTCCGCCCAATCAACAACTTTTTCAACACCATTTTGCACATACATATGTAAACACCATGAGTTGCATATAAAATGTGATTATACTATAACTGATTAGTGCAGAATTTTAGCATACACCGATAGAATTAACTTAAAATTGAAATATTAGTCTGGTAATCGGATACATACATACAAATGTACAGAATTATGATTATCCAAAATTCAGCAGCTCCCGCGTCCGATGCCGTTGGAGGTGGGCGAATAACTGAAACTCCATGTGGACTAGAACCGGTTGTTTGTGCCCTTAATTATATATCAAGTGTTTCTCGTGTGGGTGCCATTGATCAGAGAAAAACTGTAATTGATGCAATCAGCTGTTTAATTTTCATAATTTTTAGCATACTTTTAGGCAGTATTCGAAAACATCAACTGTAATTGGTATGATAGAAATGAATTTTTTTTTTTTTAATTTTGTAATTTATTTATTTAAATTTGTTCATATTGTATTGAACTAGCATACTGCTACCACACGGCAGCTTAAACTAATTTTAAATCATAAAGAATAACAAAGGGACTAACAAAATAGTGAAACATTCATTATAACAACCAAAATTATATATGTAGTCGAAATGTTAACAAAATAGCACGAAATATTTACATATTAATATTAACTTTTTAAGACAGGTTTATGGAAGGCAGATCCTGTGGGTGGTGTCTTTTTAGTCTCCTTTTTCCACTATGTTGCATCAGCCGTCGTGCCAGTTGATTAGGATGCGAGCCCAACCTGGCTTTATAGTTTTCTGCATGAGATTTAATTACATTGCCAATTCTAGAAATTAATGAATATTTTCTATTTAAATATTTCAATTTCACAGATTCAGGAAATAGTGTTGGAATAATGTGTCAATGAAGGACATGTTGATGTGCTTAGCCATTGTTTGCGAACTCTGGCACCATGAGAGAAAGAATAGTATTGTAGAAGGTAATAAATGTGTGATATTTAATTGGATTATTTTCGTTAACTTACAAATCAAAATATCTGAACAAAGCGAGTCCCATGATTCAGAGGAATCAAATAACTGCACATGCCTTCAGATTGTGACGTTAACAATAAACAAACCATAAAAACAAAGTTTAACAAGTAAGAATGCTATAGTCGAGTATACCCGACTACGAAACTCCCTGTACCCAGGTCTAAAACATTCAATCACATCTACGCCCACTTACACATACTCACACACATACAGAAAGACGCACACACACACTGTGCGGCAAAAGCGACAGCGCAAGCGAGGCAATTTAATTGGTGGCTGTGCTTCTCCTTCCCCCCTCTCGCTGCATTACTGAATCTTCTTTCGTGAATAACTAACTTCAGTGTTTATTATCCGATCGACTTGAAATTTGGACAGTAGATTAAGAGAGACTAAAGTATTGTACACGTCAAATCTTAAAGCTGTATCTTGAAAATTGTTACTGTAAAACGGTTTTAATCGATTTGCGGGGGAACGGGGGAGATATCTGAAATATGAAACAAACTTGATCTGCGTATGGTATACAGGAACCTACATTTCAAATTTGGTGTCTCTAGCTCTTGTAGTTGCTGAGATCGACGCGTTCATACGGACAGACGGACAGACGGACAGACAGACGGACATGGCCAAATCGAAATCTCTTTTGATACTGATCAAGAATATATATACTTTATAGGGTCGGAGATGTCTCCTTCTGTCTGTTACATACATTTGCACAGATGTAATACCCCCTTTTACCCATTTTATGGGTACAGGGAGTAAAAAGGCGGAACTTTAGTCAATAGACGAGAGATTTTGCATATGTACCATTTATATACCCATATAAATTAGTAGATGAGGGTTAATTTTTACACCCTGTATTCATAAATTGGGTAAAAGGAGTTACATATGTATGAAACAGTGAAGATGTATTTCCGACCCTATAAAGTGTATATATATAGTGTGTATTCTTAAGCTGCATTAAAAGCAATTGTTGATCTAGCGATGTCCGTCTGAATTACCGACCATATAAACGTATAGATCTCAGACACTATAAGAACTGGGGAGATAAAATCTGATGTTTAGGTTAATCCGCGAACAATTCTTTACAAAATTTCAGATATTCAAAAAGTTATTCAATAAACTATTTTCGGCACTGGACCGAACTGCTGATACATATGTACATACATATGATATGTTTAGGAATTTAAGATCTGGGTACAGGTTGTCTCCTAGTCGCGTATACTCCACTAGAGCATTCTTCTGAATTGGTTTGTTCTATGCTTTGCAATTTCTTTAGAAGCGTTGCACAGCCATAACAATGCCTAACAATAACAAATGCCACGCTAAAGAAAAAGTCTGGAGAAAAGAGTAAAACTGACGCAATGGGCAACGATTATTGAATAAGCCAGCAAAATATTTGGAGAGCAGATGAGAGCATTTGGCTGACGCCGGCTGCCAGAAACCGGCGAAGCATTTTTGGGGTTGCCAGGTTATGTCAAGCGTCAACCAACTAAAAGCGGTAACAGCAATAGATGGTCACTTGCATGAAGTTGGCAACCCGGTTGCTCTCTCGCGCCAAAAACGAAGAGAGAGAGCAAATAGAGCAGCTGCCACAAAATGTGTGTTATTTGTTTTTGTCTTGGCGTGTTTTGTTGCTGCCTGTTGCCCACAAAGCACATGTCAATGCTGCAGTACCTCGCGCACTCTCCTCGATATCGCTTGCGTGTTCGCTTCCAGTTTTTCATGCTGAAGAATTGAATCCAAATTGATGATACAAAGCAGTAAAATCAATTGGAACTGATTGAAAGAAAGCTCAAAATGGACGAGATATCTGAGTTCTTTGAGTAAGTAGCCAACCTCGCATTGACATCTTGTCACGCATGCTACAAGTTTCTATAATTAGCGTTAAATGCAAGCGATTGGTGCTGTTATTTTTAGCAATCTTTTAACACCCACCTGACAACCGCGATACAATGCAAATGAATACAGCAAATATTATTGAATTAGTAGCGTTATAGCAAAACAAACTGGAGAGTCCCAATACTCTCACACTAATTTCCCAGCTGAGAGATGCCCTGCAAATAGTTAAGATAAGATAACCAAATAATGCATTCAAGTTACCACAGAATTCAATTGTCTAATAGCTTTCAAAATAAATACATCTATAACCAAAATGAGAATACCTACTTATATAAATTGTTTTTGTGAAAATACTAGCGCAAATCTGGGTAGTATGTATTTGCCCAATTGGATAATTTTCATGAATAGTTTTATTTTGAATTCCGAACAGTAGATAGTGAATAGAACCAAAGAAGGCTTTTTTTTATCAGCAAATTATAACTGGGCATATATTCACATTTATAAGATAAGAATTCATGTAAGTGGTATAATTTTAAGGTCTAAAGGGCTATCTTATTATTATTCCACAATAAATCAGTGTGCCGCCTATAATTATAATTTCGATTATTATAATCTTTTACAAATTAGCCATATTTTCAGTATGTTACGTTTCACATTTTTACTCCCTGTACCCATAAAATGGGTAAAAGGGGGTATTACATCTGTGCAAATGTATGTAACAGACAGAAGGAGACATCTCCGACCCTATAAAGTATATATATTCTTGATCAGTATCAAAAGAGATTTCGATTTGGCCATGTCCGTCTGTCTGTCCGTCTGTCCGTCTGTCCGTATGAACGCGTCGATCTCAGCAACTACAAGAGCTAGAGACACCAAATTTGAAATGTAGGTTCCTGTATAGCATACGCAGATCAAGTTTGTTTCATATTTCAGATATCTCCCCCCGTTCGTAGTCGGGTATACTCGACTATAGCATTCTTACTTGTTAATAAATACCCTTGAGTCCTCCTAACTGTTACATACCCTATTACTCCACCAATATTCCTAACTTGCACCTTTCTGTGACTAATGCCTATAAATATAAACCGCTAATCGAACAAGACAGCGAACCCCTTGCCTCAATAAGCCACAGGTTATATGGGTCAAGCTGTATCACCCCCCGGTCTGGGTAGGTAGCCAGATTGACCGACTGTTAATTAGCAATATCAATTTTATTCTAAGCTCGCGAAAAACAAACTCGAACCTCATCTGGGCAGCCGTCACTTGTGTTTACTACCGAAATCTCTGCGGTTTGGAGGATGGCGTCAATAGACCCACCCGCTACCCCCCAAAAGCGTACTGAACATTTCGGCTTCCCCTACTGGAAAGCTGCTCGTCAAAACTCACCACGATCTCAATTCAGTAACGGGTACGGGTACGGGCTCGAGCCCGACGCGGTATTTAACGGCATTCACATTCACGCCAAATGCTCAGACGTAATTCGAGCGCAAAGCGATCAAGTTCTCAAATTCACTTCAAAAGAAAAACAACACCAATTACTACAAATATTTGTATCGTAATTCGATTCCGCACAAAACAAACCCAGGATGGGATATTTATTGTGATATTCAAAGAAAACTTTGAAGAAAAAAACAAACAGTGCAGACAAAACAGAAAAGTTTGTCGATATTTGACAGAGTTAAGATCTTCAGGATTATCAGGTGGGAAACTGAGTCATATCAGTGATTAGTCTTATTATATTCGTCTTATAAACTGTTGAACGAAACTCATCTAAAATCGAATTCATATTCAAATCTATTTATATATTTTTTATCAGTGAGTACATATAAATTTGTATTAATATTATAAATTGAAAACACAGTTCCTAATCTTAATGAGGTTTATTATTTAGATATTTGATAATTCACAGGTTTTCTTATAGTAACTTAAGTTTATTTCTAAGTAACTTTTACTTACAAAAATTTATTATTATAAGTGCAAGTCTGACCAATCAGCAAACTCAGGACTCTGTATCTGGTCAGTTTAGGGTCAGTTAAGAATTTGGATTACATTTTCGATGCTACACATCAGCTCTTAGTCATAATCGATAATTTCCCCAAAGATCACAAGACTGCATTAAATTAGCTTTTTGCGAGTCGATCTTCTATGAAAAAAACCTCTCTGAAAACGCGCATTAACACCCGCCCACTAATTATCTTATGGCTTATGGCCATAAAACCCATGTCATGGATTGGAATCGAATGGAACCCCACCGAACCACCCACTGCGACCCGCTTTTGATGATTTACATAAGTTTGACACACAATTGGCAAACGTGTTAATATGTCGATTCGATTAACATGGGTATACAAATAATTACCCGTGTAAAAAGAATCTTTTCGTGTAGCTCAGCAAAAAGTGTCTGAACTTATATAGCGTCTGGTCATCATTTGTATAAATGTACTTATTTATATTTCAGTATGCCCAACTGGAGCGTGACAAATGTTTTTCGCGTGCTCACACGCCGCAAGCCGCTGGAGGACTCCTCGGAATCCAAGCTGGCCAAGGTGCTATCCGCCTTCGATTTGACGGCCTTGGGCATTGGTAGTACGCTTGGAGTGGGCGTCTATGTGCTGGCTGGTGAGGTGTCCAAGAGTCATGCGGGTCCTGCCGTGGTCATCAGTTTCCTGATCGCGGCCATTGCCTCCATTTTTGCTGGCCTCTGCTATGCGGAATTCGGAGCACGTGTGCCTAAAGCGGGCTCTGCCTATATCTACAGCTATGTGACCATTGGGGAGTTCATTGCGTTTCTCATCGGCTGGAATCTCATATTAGAGTACGCAATCGGTAAGTTTTATTGGCGACGCCGTCGTCTGATGAATTGATGAAATTGATTGGTTAGCATTACAAAGCAAATACATACATACATATATATTGAATTCCATTGATGCCATTGATTCGCTTCAGGTTCCGCCAGTGTCGTTAAAGGGCTGAGCACATATCTGGACTCCCTGTGCGGCTATGCCATGCGTGACTTTCTGGGCACACATCTGCCCATGAATGTGCACGGCTTGAGCGCCTATCCGGATCTGTTTGCCTTTATTGTGACCATTCTGTTCTCCTGGGCCATTGCATCGGGCGCTAAGGAGTCAACCAGAGTGAACAATGTCTTCACTATGCTCAACCTGGGCGTAGTCCTGTTTGTCATCATTGCAGGACTCTTTAAAGGTAAGTCCAGACCAGAGATGCGCTCGGCAATCAACAGAGCTCAACTAACTACTCCCTGTACCAAAAAACTGTGTAAAAGGGAGTATTAAAACTATAAAATATATATATTCTTGATCAGTATCAGTAGCAGAGACAATTTTGCCCAGTCTTCAATGGCTGTCATCGAAAATCAAACTTGGTGAAATAATAACTTTGACCCCATTGCATTATATAACTGTGCCCAATTAAAGTCTTACAACCAAAAATTATAACAAGAAAGAACGGCTATCTTCGGAGCTATATTGTAATATTTATAATGAAACAACACGACTGTTTCCATTCAGAAGGATTTTTGGAATGTTCTTTATTCGGCACTCTGTCCGCTTCAAAATCTAAGATATAGATATTATTATATGTATCGCTCTGTCGCAGCAGAGCATAATTAACAAAAACTAGCACACCCTAGCAGCAATATTTTTTATACAACAGTCAATTTTCGTCTGATTGTTCCTATGGGATCTATGTATGTGGTCCAATTTTGATAAATTATAAGAAACTATATGAAGTACTTATAATAAAACTCCCATTTGGTTTGGATGTACATAATACAAAAAGTTTTTCATACAAAAACTCATTTTTCACCCGATCCTATGGCAGCCATGTGAGCAGATTGTATAAACTCTGCAACGACTCGGCTTGTGTGAGTTTGGTGAGGATATCTTTATAAAGAAAAAAGTTTTTCATACAAAAACATAGTTGTCGACCGATCATTCCTATAGCTATATGTTATATGACATATGACTACCTGTAGCAAACATAAGGGCCTATGCCAAGTTTCATAACGATAGCTTTAAAACTGAGAGACTAGTTCGCATAGAAACAGACGGACATTGTTATATTGACTCGGCTATTCATGCTGATTCAGATTATATACACTTTGTTGAGTCGGAAACGTCTCCTTCAGTCCATTACACATTTCGAGACAAAATTACCCTCTGCTAGGGTATAAAAAGGATGATATTTTTGATATTTTCAAATGAGAATTATTTTGTGTATTGTTTGATTTCCTTTGACCACAGTAATTTTTACAGTTTCCGCGTCCTATAAAGGGATCTTCTTGAGTCTATTCCTGGTGATTTGCTAAAAATGATCCAAGAATATAAAATAATATGGATCCTAACAGAACAATTATTTGCTTTATATACCGTTTAGTTTTTGAATTTGTCAGAAAGTTGCTTAACCAATTTGTTATTTTATAGTTTCCATTAGCAACTGGAGCATACCAAAGTCTGCGGTGCCCGAGGGATATGGCGATGGCGGCTTTATGCCATATGGAGTCTCTGGGATCATCAAGGGCGCCGCTGTTTGCTTTTATGGCTTCATTGGCTTCGACTGCATTGCCACAGCTGGCGAGGAGGCTAAGAATCCAAAGAAATCCATACCATTTGCTGTGATCGTTTCCCTGGCCATGATCTTTCTGGCCTACTTTGGTGTGTCCACCGTGCTGACCATGATGCTGCCGTACTATGCACAGGACGAGAGCGCTCCACTGCCCCACGTCTTTCGCATCTATGGCTGGCATGTGGCCGAGTACGTGGTGACCATTGGGGCAATGTTTGGACTGTGCGCCAGTTTGATGGGTGCCATGTTTCCGCTGCCGCGCATTGTGTTTGCCATGTCCAATGATGGGCTGCTGTTCAAGTGCCTGGGCGAGATCAGCAACAAGTATAAGACGCCCTTTAAGGGCACCATGCTGACGGGTCTTCTGTGCGGCATACTGGCAGCCATATTCAATCTGAGCCAGCTGGTCAACATGATGTCCATTGGCACGCTGCTGGCCTACTCCATGGTGGCCAGCTGTGTGCTGATGCTGCGCTACGAGGTGGACGATCGACGCGACAGTCGCATCCTGGGCAATGGACGCCCCATCAATGGAGGCCAGGAGCAGCCATGTGCGCTGTGGCGTCGTCTGCTCAATCTCAATGGCCAGACGGTGTCCACCAAGCAGACGGCTCGCTTTGTCACCATCGCTGTTACCCTGTTCTGTAAGCTGAACTCATTAATATACACACATTCTGGTTGCTCATCTATTGTTTCTCCATTGCAGCAATCTGGTGTCTGGTCTTCTCACAAATTCTGACCAAATTTGAGGAGGATTTGGCGCATGTCACCCAGTACGATGTGATACTCCTAATACTCGCCGCCATACCATTGATACTGATGCTGTTCATCATCTCGCGTCAGCCCACCTCGGGTGTTCAGCTGTCTTTCAAGGTGCCCCTGGTGCCTTGGCTGCCCGGCATTTCCATACTGATCAACATCTACCTGATGATCAAGCTGGACATTTTGACCTGGGTGCGCTTTTGCATATGGATCACCATTGGTCTGGCCATCTTTCTTTCCTATGGCATACGCCACAGTCGTCTGCGGCAGAGAGAGCAACGCAACAATTCCATCGCCCTCTTCCGGGACTCCAGCGATGCGACGCTCCTCAGTCAGGATATCTCCAAGTACGGCAACGAGGTGCCACTGATATTGATGCACAGCTCGTCCTGATTGCATTCTGTGTGCTGATATTTTGCTTATGTATTAGGCTTCGAATTAAGTTGCATTCTTTATCATACACACATCCAAATACACACTCATATTTATAATTTATGTAAATATATACATACATACACTCCTGTTTTGCTGGATAAACTCTCATTGTTAATAATTATAAACAGAAACCAAAAATTGTTTACCATTTACAATAAGGAAAGCTCAAAGCAATAAACAAGTTTGAAAATTCCAGAGTTTACAAGAGTTTTAAATCTAGAATGAACATTTTCTATAAAGTAAGTATCTCCGCAAGACTTGCAAAATGAGCGAAATGTGAACTTCAAGATATTAATAAAATTGAAATAGAAAATCAATCAGTGACTCAAACCATAAACAAAAATTCATGCCCTTTAAAAATCGGTTCGGTTTTAACAAACTTGTAGTAGGTTGAAGTCTAGAAAGAACATTAACTATCCAGGCCACCCATATTTTCTCTTTCCAGTTAATACTATACTATCCTACCCTAAGAATTTCAAAAATATTCGTCAAATCTGTTTTCTAGCCTATTGAAGCTACTCTTTGATTTCCTCTATGGCGTCTCCTTCCTTTTAGGGAATAGTATGTGCTATTAGGCTTGGAAGTTTACTTGTTATAAATATTAATTCAATCCTAAGCTACGTTACTATAAGTATTTATTTGATAATATGTTAATGACTAACCACACTTTTTAAACATAACGGAAAACTATCATTTCATTTAACAGCTGTTAACGACAAACTGAGCCTGTTAACGCACATTGCGCTAGCAGTGTTGTGCATGCTCAATTTTGCGTTGCTTGAAGTTGGCTGCCGCTGGCATTGAGTATATTTAGGGTAACCGTATAACAGGAATTATAAAGCGGCTCATTTTAAAAAGGTAAACATAAAAATGCCGCATTTATAAATATTTAAATTGCCTATTAAATGTAAATATATAATTATAATTAAAATTGCAATTGTAGTCTCAGTTTTATTTATGTTATAATATTAGGAAGTAATATCGAAAATATCTATATTAAATCAAAAAGTAGAGAACAAACATAGAACACAGAAACAAAGGAGCCAAAAGGATTCAAAATAACGGTCGACGCCCATGAATAAATGCGTTGATTATCATGCAGCGCACAAGGCCACGAATAACACGATAAGTTCAAGTTTCCACAAGTTTGCAATAATTGAGGATAAGGACGAAACACTTGTGGAGCAAATGCAACAAGTTTGATGTCCTGGCAACGGCTTGTAAACAATAAAATGAGCTCAAGTTCAGCTGTTGCACTGGCAACGCTCAATTCGACGGAATGTTTAATCGATGCTCACTCGAAGGATAAAAACAGACAAGAAACAAGAGACAAGAAAATCCAAATTATTAAATAAATAGTGCAATGTCTGCAATGCCGCGCTATAAAAACTAGAAAAGTAAGAATTTACGGTGATTTATCATCGTATTGCTGATCAAGATCGTATTGGAGCAACATGGGGAATACGGAGAGCAATGTGACCAGCGGGGTCAAGAAACAGGCGGGCGTCTCCACCCAGGCGCTGTATAAGTTTGTCAATCTCAAGGGCGGTGGCCTCCTGGTGGACATGATGAAGCGCGCCTGTCAAACAAAACAGTTTGCAGAGATTGATCATGCGATCAAAACGAAAGTGGAACCGTTCTTATATAACAAGGGCGCTGGCCGTTACTTTCCCATATCGAAGCTGGTGCTGCTGCGTAATCGGGATAGACCTAGAACCAGGCAATTGCCGGAGATACGCGCTCTCGAGAATCCCGACGATGATTCTCAATTCAATATACATGACTATTGCCCCGAGGTGTCCGAGGCGGAATACATATCGAATCCCAGTGCCTATCGTTTTGTGTGCTGGGATCTAAATGTGAGTGGACTTAGAAACCCATATCCAGCTGAAATTATATAAAGACAATTGTTTTACAGATGCGCGGCGCTGTGGGTGAAACAATTTTGCATCTTTGCCTGCTTAATGCCTCCTCCCTGCATGCAGATCTTGCGAAGCGTCTGCTAAAGTTCTATCCCAAACTCATCCTGGACATCTACATGAGCGATGAGTACTACGGCGAGAGCGTGCTGCACATTGCCATTGTCAATGAGGATCCGGCCATGGTCAAATACTTGCTGGATGCCAATGCGGATGTTCAGGAACGGTGAGTATTAGTGTCAAGCAGAGATCAAAGGGAGTTGGCTCACAAGACAATCTAAAGCGATTGTGCAGAGCTGTATAGAGTTTCAATTGGAGGAAGCAAGTGAATAGCATTTAATATATTAAGTATTCATTGTCCTCCGCATTCGAGCAGGACTCTAATATGTATGCTCTCTTAATTAGCTGCTGCGGAGCCTTCATGTCTGCGGAGGACACAAAACCGTCCAGAACTGATTCACCAGATCACGAGTATGTTGCACTGCAACCCATGACGAACTATGATGGCTATGTCTATTGGGGCGAGTATCCTTTAAGTTTTGCAGCCTGCCTGGCACAGGTAATGTTAGTACACCTCTGAATGCAGCTTTTAATATTATCACATTGTCCATTAACCCCCAAAGGAAGAGTGCTTTCGACTCGTGCTGGCACGCGGCGCAGATCCGGACTTTCAGGACACCAATGGCAACACAGTGCTGCATATGCTGGTCATTTACGAGAAGCTTGAAATGTTCGATGTGTCCTATGAGGTGGGCACCAATATACACATCAAGAATATCCAAAATCTGACGCACTTACGCTGGCAGCCAAGCTGGGACGTGTCGAGATGTTCTTCCATGTGATGAGCATTGAGCGTGAGATTTATTGGCAACTGGGCAGCATAACCTGTGCCGCATATCCTTTGCTAATGATCGACACCATCAACGAGGAGACGGGCAACATTAACAAGGATTCGGTGCTGAATTTTGTGGTCTTTGGCGATAAGTTGGAGCACTTGGAGCTGCTAGATGGAGTTGTTATTGATCTTTTAAAAACCAAATGGGATACCTTCTGCAAATCGCGCTTCTACAAACAGTTTTATATGTTTGCCTTTTACTTTCTAATATCGCTGTTCAGCTTTATTTTGCGTCCGGGCCCCGCGCCTAAGGAGGAGGATGATGAGGAGCAGGATGGCACATCTTCGCCAGCTTCAAATGGCAGCGTACAACACGATCTGTACACCAATGGCAGTCTTAGTCAGCACTCCAAACGTGGCACGTCCAGCACCGAATACAGTTAGCTCAAGTTTTCTGTAAAGCCAGTTTAAATCGTTTGTAATAATCTTAACTTTTATACAGAAACCTTTTGGCTCAACTTCACGGAGTACTATGATCCCAACGAGGTGGAGACCCTGCCAGCCTGGTGGCAAAGCTACGCACAGTGTCCGCTCATGAATCTGGAATCCGATTTGGCCAAGCTGCGGATCATAGCCGAGATAATAAATTTTGTGGGCGCCATTCTCTATCTACTTGTTGCTCTGAGGGAGGCACGCTTTTTGGGCTACAAAATGTTCATAGAGAATTTGGTAAGGTTCAAAAATGTGTAAAAGAAGAAATAGAGTTAACGCAAGGAAAAAATAAGGGAAATCGAGTTTTTCAACCGGAAGGAAAACACTCCTTTTACCACATCGCTGTTGGGTATAAAATGATGTATAATAATGTAATCTACTTCTCTCTAAAGATGACTGCCCCATCGCGTGTTATGTTTTTGTTCTCCTGTGCGCTTATGATGACCATACCCTGGCTCAGAGTATCATGCCTCACCGAAATCGATGATCATGTGACTGTTATGATTATGTTAACCACTGCTCCCTATTTTCTGTTCTTCTGTCGGTGCGTATTACACAAATTACTCACATATGTAAAACTTATACTCTCTATTCCTATTTAGTGGCTTTAAGACCGTTGGTCCTTTCGTTGTGATGATCTATCGCATGGTTATGGGAGATTTGCTGCGTTTCGTTTCCATCTATTTGGTGTTTGTGCTGGGCTTCTCTCAAGCCTTTTATATTATATTTTTAACCTTCGACAATCCCTCGACGCCCGAGGATCAGGATGCTGAGTCGAATCCCATGCCCTCACCAATGGAATCCATTGTGGCCATGTTTCTAATGTCGCTGACCAACTTTGGTGACTATTATGGCGCCATGGTGTCCACCCAGCACGAGTACGAGGCCAAGATACTGTTCTTTCTGTTTATGGTGATTGTGAGCGTTCTACTGGTGAACATGTTGATTGCCATGATGGGCAACACCTACCAGAAGATAGCCGAGATACGCAACGAGTGGCAGCGGCAATGGGCCCGCATTGTGCTGGTCGTGGAGCGCAGTGTGCCTCCCGCGGAGCGTCTCAAGAACTTTATGCACTACAGCCAGTCCATGTCGGATGGCAGACGTGCCCTGGTCCTGCGCCTCAATATGACTGTAAGTTGTTGCAGCTATGTCCAGTAAGAAAACTTAATTGCTAACCTATAATTGCCTGCAGGACGAGGAGAAGGAGGAAATGAAGGAGGTGCAGGAGATGAAGCGCATACATCAGCGCTTCTCCAAGAAGCGGCAAATGGAGCGGGAGGCGCGGGCGCTGCGACGTCAGCAGGAGTATGAGAAGTTCTTTGGCACTGCTCCCAAAGCGGAGAGCACGGATAATAACAATGTGTGAGTCAGTTAGATCCTGAGAATTAATAAGTTCAAGTTTTATTGAACTTAAGTTTCGCTCTCTGGCTGGTTTTATTTTTGTGTTCTGTTGAGAATCCTGTTAAAATTTGTTCACTTTGTGCAATAAATGTTTAGTCTATGAGCAGTTTCAACCACCACTATATCGCTAATTTATACACGTATCATAAAACTTAGCTTTACGACAAGGCAAACAAGCGAGATACGCGTCGCCTTATATGGGGTGCCACAATAATGCGCTATTTGAATGATAATAACAATTTTATTATGGACGTCTGGCCAATAAATCCATTCATGGAGTCCTCCTCAATGGGGGCGAGTGTTGGTGCCTTCAACATATGCTGCACATCCTTGGCAACATCCGTTTATCGATTTCACAATGAATGGAATAAGAGCCTTGTCATTCGCAATCTACAGCATCTTGATTACGTAATTGCAACTGTTGCAAGAGATTTGCCGAGGCCCATCACACCTTCCATTGTGCCCCTACCTCATCAGGCGAGGGTGCAAGTGCAAACAAACAATGGACCCTAGAGATAGCCCAAAATTGATATGATGATCAGTGATCGACGCTGATCGCCGGTGCGTGGGATCCTTTTTACAAACAGGGACTGCTCAGCACACCGGAAACGTTTATTTCTCATTGTGTTGTGCGAAGAAAGGATCTCTGTATGATCTACCTTATGCTTTACTGTGTACCAACTATTGAAAGTGTTAAAAAGCAGCGATCTACCTCTGGAATTTAAAATACTTGGCTGCTCAGCTTCCCAGCTTGCCTTTAATTGCGTTTGAATAGAGCAATTTAGAACACGCTGTGCAAGCGCGATACTTCCAAAGTTCAGATACACTTGGAGAAAAATATGTGTAGCTCAAAAAGGGTTGGGAGTTTCTGTATACTAGAAATTTCAAAATTAGGTCTTAGGTATCGTGTAATTTAAGAGCAATTTAAATGTAACTTAAGACAATACAATACTTTATTATATAGTGTGTTATGTGTAAGTACTTCTGTTGAAGTCAGTAGATTGGATCAGTTGATTGTCCCATGGATTAATAAATAAGTCAATGACTAAAAATCATCTAAAATTTGATGTATTTAATTCAAATCCACACACAACATAGCCGAAGTCTATACTAAACAAGTTAGGTATAGTTTTTATAATTATATCTAACTATATATAATTAAATAAAATTCAAATTGTGTTATATTATTTTATTTATATTTTATTTACTTAGGAAATGGGTTAAGAGTGAGGGGTGAGATATTTTTATTCTGGTACAGTCAATAAATATGTATAAGTATTTCGAATTTTGATAGATTGGGTATATGATATTTAGTTGATTTACTAAGAAATGAGTGGTAAATGTTTTATATTATTTGATTTAGTTTAACTTCAGTTTTTTGAAATTAAAGATTTATTATAGGAATAATTAAATACAAGTGCACTATATTTAATAATATTGCTAATTCTAGTGACGCTTAGCAATAATCCAACTATGGTTCCCTCCTGTTTATCTCAGTGTAGCTGCCTTCGGTCAGCTTCTGCTCCACTGTGAAAGGTTCCCAGTGCCATTGGCAGCTACAACCCTTGAACTGCGGTTGCACAATGGGCACCACAGAGCGGCTAGCGGCGTTAATGATATGGTGGCAACCCTTCACCGATCACAACAAAGGTTTAGCCATAATTTGAATATGTCACACCGAAAAATTCCCAGATCTGGATTGGCTTTGGCCTGTCCTCTCATTGTTAGACGTTTGATTCTCGCCACTCTCTGCCTCTCTCTGCTTATGTAATTATAGAGTCTGCCACTCGGCGCGGAGAGGTGTCGAATTCGTTGTAAGCGACAATTTAATCACATGTTGTGCCAGCAACGTCGCCAGGACCTTTGTTGGGACCTCCATTGTACTTGCTAATGGGGCAGCTGGCAATGGGCTTCGGATTTTGGTTGGGTGCAAAAAACGCCCACTTCCTTTTGTGTGAGTTGAGAAACATTTACAATTTTGTTTACTTTTTTTTGTTATAGCTAAAGCAAGGATCTGTCCTGACCTCCCTTGGGCGCTTTCTAGTCCAAGAATAACCGTGCGAGTTTTGGCATGGCCATAAACTTAGTTGTAAAGATCTCGATCTGGGCTTGTTAATTTCCCAGTCGTAAAAGTCGTGACTCGGGTAAAAACTCAAGTTCGGGAGAGGCCGAGAAAGTTGGCAAAATTGCTTAATTACACTCGCACACAAACATTGTAAAACAATAAAAACCAAAAAGGAGGGACGTCCCAGCATTCCCGGAAAAATGGAAAATGCAAAATGGTTTATGAGATCCGTTTAGCGGCTTTAGAGGGGCGTTGTAAATGACTTTTAAATGCGGCAGTCGCGGGCCGCTGATTGCTTTTCTTTTCATTTTTTCCATACTTATTTATTTCCCATTTCTTTTTACTTAAACTAACTATCGCAATTGTTTGCGTTTGTTCTTTTGCCCCCGGCGCACAACACTTGACAAATCTTTGGACAACAAGCCGAAGCCAAAAGAAAGTCCTTTGGGAATTTCGTTGGCAAAAGAAAAATGCAAAAAGTATTCAAATCAAATGGCTTAAATAAGAATTATGGCCGGGGCCAAGGCGCTGGGTCCCCGGTGAGCTGCCACTAGACCTGGTAACCCGCCCGCTGCCCCTGCCCACCCCTTGCCAGCTTTTCTAACATATTTTTAACATTTTTAAATGTGAAGTTTGAAGCCTTCTTGGAGTTTATTTAAAGTAAATTATTTATGCAAATAAAAGCAAAGAAAAAAAGCGTGCAATTTATTTTGACAGTCTACAAGAGTGTGGGTGTGTGTGTGTGTGTGTGTGTGGGTGGGTGGGTGGGGGGGTGTGTGCGGAAATTGCAAGGGTTGCTTTATGTTTGCTTAGAGTTCGATTCGCTTGACCTTTGTTAACTCTGTTTGCAAATCAGCTTTGACGATTGGATTAAACTGTCAATTTTGTGTGTGACTAAGAGGGTAAGTGCTTAAAACTGTTATTTGTATGACAACCCTAAACGAGTTTTATAGTGCAAGGTCTCTTTACTAAAATTGTGTACCAAGTGTAGGAGTTTTGGAATTCTTAGCGGCCTTTTATACCCTAGCAGAGGGTATTATAATTTAGTCACGCAATGTATAATGCACTGAAGGAGACGTTTCTGACCCAACAAAGTAATGAAACTTGACAAAAATCCTTATTTTTGCTGCAGGCAGTACTTATTGTGTGACCGGCCGGATCGGACCACTGTAACATATAGGAATGATCGGTCGAAAACTATGTTTTTGTATGAAATACATTTTTGTTTATGAAAATATCCTCACGAAACTCACCCAACCGAGTCTCTAGACAGCTTATACAATCGCACCAAGTTTGGTCAAAATCGGACCACTATTTCATATAGCGGCCGATAGGGTGAAAAATTAGTTTTTGTATGAAAAACTTTATTGTTTATGAAGATATCCACATTGAACACACCCAAAGCGTGTCTCTGGAGTGTTTACACAATCGCACCCAATTTTGTCAAAATCTGACCACTATATCATATAGCATTCATAGGAACAATAGGGTGAAATATGAGTTTTTGTATGAAAAACTTTTTGTTTATACAAATCTTACATCCAAACTAAACAATTGAGAGTTTAATTATACTTAATATAGTTTTCTATAATTTTATCATAATTGGACCACATACATAGCTCCCATAGGAACAACCCGCCGAAGTTAGCCGTATTTATACTCTGTTCCCGAAGGGAAAACGAATATATTGGGTTTGCGAAATGTCCGTCTGTCCGTATGAACGCAATTTTTTTCCACACCCTTGAAGCTAGAGAAACCAAACTGGTACAGAAGTTCTTCTCCGAAAATGAGCAACTGTTTTCTACTGTTTTCTTCGTGTCTATTTACAAACCCACAAACAGGCAAATTATACCGGACTGGGAACAGAGTATTCTGCTGTCGGATACGTCCGACTGCAGCGTTCTTACTTGTTTGTTTCTTAATATTAATATTAAAGTACAAGGATCATTGTGGCACCAGGGTTTCAAAAGTTATGATTTTATACAGATATATCCATGTTATTCTTAAAAAGTCAATATTTAACCCAATTGTTAGCAGAGTTTTAATCTTTACCGAGCATCCCTACTTTGCAACCTGTGAAATTGTTAGTTGGATTTCGATTTTGTAGAACCCCTATAAGTATGACTGTTTGTGAATTTGGCAAAACTTTTGTCAACTTTATTTAATTTAATATTTTTGGCAATTGAATTTGATGTGAGTGTCTGTGATTGTCATTTGCATGCGCACTTGTGGAACTGTTTAGAAACCAACCCATCGATTATGTGTCATTGGATCGATGAGTGTTTTGAAAGGTCTGTCAGTAAGTATTTGGTTAGGACATGGACAGTGACACACAATATTTCAAAGAGCTATTGAGTGTGGAAATATATTTGTAATGAAAATTCGTGGAATGAGGCTTCTACTGAAATAAATGTAGCCACTTTAAAACTGTGTAAGGTCTTAAATTATTTAAAAATGTTACATTCATATGAATTGGACTATTCTATAAATATCCTTAATATACATATTTTGTTAAAAAGAATTTACAAATTTAAAATTTTTAAATTTAAGATTCTTTATTTTGCTTACGATAAAATATTTATTTGAATTTAGATTTGCTTTTTGATATCTTTAGAGCTTGACAGCTTGATAATATTGTTATATAAGGGAACAAAAAACTTAATCTAATTTATTAAGATTGCTGAAACTTCAACTTTCAAAATTGTATAAAAAAAGATTATATCTCAAGGATTACAATTTAATCATAGATTTAATATGGAAACTACCTATTGCATTTCTCCCAGCTCAACTGTCAAACTCACCTTTTATCCTATTCTCATCCTGTTTCGCTCTCTCCCGCTGCCTGTCTCCCCGTGGAGAACTCGCCTCGCTTTGATTGGGAACCACTTGATGTTTATTTGCGGGGGGGCTAACAAAAAAACCGCAAAGTTTTAATTGAATTTCCTGAACAAAATAATGTTTTGCCACTTGAGTCTCGCGGGAGACGCTAAACAAGCAAACAAACCCACAAACGAAACTGACTGACTGATTGACTGATTGACTGAATGTTAGATTGAATGGCGGCGGAAAGGCGATACGAGGTATGCATACATACTTAAGAGCCAAATGAAATAAATTCAATTCGCAAAATCAAATCACTTGAGTGAAAATACGCAATACAATAAAAGTTGCATTAAAAATTCAACCAAAAGAAAACACAAATAAACAAACAAACAAACGGTCGCTGTGGGGCAGAGAGTGGGAGAGAGGAGAATGGGACGCATTGCAAAGGCGTCGAAGCGATTTTCCTATAGATGAAATTCAGCTTTGATCTTTGACAGCATTAAACACGCGCAATAAAACTCTTTGACTTCAAACTGCACCAAACCCATTTGCCAAATGAGTGAAATTAATTACAAGAAGCCACACAAATGCGGGTTAAAGGACAGTCAATGGGCATACCAGACTGTGGAGATACTCCGTCAAATATATCTTGCATCAAATGATGCTTAACTGTGTCAATGTCAGTTGCAGAATATAATAAAATCAGGTATGCTAACTTTTTTGAATAGTTTTTAAAAATCAAACTATAGCTATTCTAAAACTTTATCGTTTGGGGTTACCCATTTCCGAATTAATCGTTTTATTCCCTTACAAATTGTATATTACTTTAGATATATTTCTTGTAAAACACTAGAATTTGACGTTTGATTCAAAAAAATGAAGGAAATATATATTTTTAATAAAAACTTAAGGTCAAACCTTTTATAATTCAGTTCTTATCGGAATGCAACTGCATATTCGAGCTAAGAACCATCTACCATTCTGAACAATCAGAGGCACTTTACATTTCCAAAAAACACTTAAAAGCTATCTTAAAACACACAATCAATAAATAAAACAAATAATAAATAAATAAAGCAATACAAATAAAATTAGAAAATTATTAGTATGAGTAAAACTTGTTAACTTCAATAGTAAATCCAATTTCAAAAATGATTGTAAACTATGTAATGTTAAGATCGATATTATCCATACGTGACTCACTTGTAGCGCTCTGATATGTCAATAAACCAAATATATATTATAAATTGATGAATTTTAACAGCTCTTAGCGTTAAAATTTCCGTTAGATTTCATTTTATAATCAACAAATTGTCCCCACTTTCATCTTTAGCTACAAGGTATATAATTATGAAAATATCAAAGCGGTTAACAGGCTGTCAACACTTTGGCTTAGAGACTTTTGGCTCTAGGGTTTTAGCAACTGCCATTGACAGGCTTCATTCACACCACGTGTCATGGCAGGACCTCATTTGCTTGCTGGTAACGCCCCCGCAACGCCTACCCAAAACAACATTGATGATGATGATGATGCCCCGGGGCAACCGCAGAATTTTGACACATTCTGGGCAGCTAATTCTCTGGTTAGCTGGCAGCTCACATTGCGGTTCAGATCCAGTTCCAACTGTGCTTGTTGGTCGTAAACACACACCGTGGGATTCGGGATCTGGGCTGGTAGGTTCGAGGAAATCGCGCGACTGAACTGCACTCCAAAAGTCGCATTGAGTGGGTACTTTGGGCGGCGAAGTTTTACGGTCCGAGCGACAACAAAGATTAGGCTTGAGTGAGGCCGGCAATTGCCAACCCCTAACAGTGGAAAATGTAGAAGTATATATGCAAAAATTATAAAGAAATTTCCTCGAGTATTCAAGTAGTCAACGAGAAGCGGCCTTAAGTGGCCCGTTTCGATTACAGGGCCAACTTAAGATGAATTCCGCCTTATGAAGTGGGTCTGCTGCGGCTCCGCTAAGGTTCGTCATTTGGCTGCAACCCTTTTCTTTATTATTTTTTACCACTGATTGAGAAATTAACGTCGTTTAGCCAAGTGGCTGGCGTGGTTTTGGGCTTGGGTTTGGGTTGGGGTGGGGTTTGCCAGGTGAACAATGCCTCGGGGCCAGAGACTTTTGCATATTCAGAACATTTCTTAGTTAATCTGTTATGACATCTAGCAGAGGCAGAAATGAGCTAGGGAGGTGGTGGGGGGCACTGTGCTCCTAATGAGCTCAAATCGAGCATGCACTATGAGTGCCATCGATATCCTACGCTCTGACAGCTCCTCAATTGCATTTGCCTTGGCATTTTCCCAGCCATTGATGGCGAGAACTTCTCACAGATTCTCACACTTAACCAAGTCGAAGACGCAGCTCCTAGAACTGACTTTCAAGGCGTTACATGTGGGCTTACACATGTTTCAGCCAACATTTGTGTATGCACATATTATCCTTTGCACAAATACCACAAATTGAATATTAGAAGGCATAGGTTAATTGTTCGCCGAGTCCTGCTGCCACAGCACTTCCTTACGAGCCGGAAATGCTGCAACAATGCAGTGTAAACAAAATGCATTTGTTATCATTGCCTTATTTATTTATTTTATTTTTTGCCTTTGCTGAAACAATTTGCAGCATTGAGCAACAAACACAATTCGAGTTCCGTTGAATTGCACACAATAAAAGGACGACAAAGGACGCTGCTGCTGCCAGGAGATGCAGCACCATGGCTAAGACAGCACAATGCCAAAACAATTGCCCAGCAGCAGCAGCAGCAGCATCGATTCGACCTGGTCAAATCAGGTGAATGGGAACGGAAGTCGACGGGACACATGTGACCGCCCAATGCTTGGTTCTCTGCGGCTCTAAGGACCTTGTTTTGCTAATGGGATGATCTCAAGAACTGCCTGTTATACAATTTTGTCATTTCAAGCCTTAACTAGCTAGGGAAAAGGACGAGCTTCCTAGCCTTGGACCATAAGTTAGCCTATAAGTTGGATAATGGATTGTAAGAGACTATCTAAGGTCCAGCTTCAACAGAGCGGAATATTGCCAATTATCTTAGGCTTTAGCTCTAACTAATGGAAAAATAGCAAAAATATAAAAATCTTCGTACAAAAACTCAACTTATAAAGCAATTGAAAAAAAAAGCGATTTGCAGACACTATTTTGAATATGTAGCGCTGGGTAGGCACTTTGTGATAATGCCACCTTTCTGGTCATTAATCCTAAATATATTACGAGATTATATAAAAGTAGAAAATTCTTACATCACTTTTGATGCTGCAAGCAAGCATGTTAAGAAAACATTTTCATTATTCACATCTAATGTTTTTTTCCATTCACACACTATTCCCACTGATACTTCATCTATACTTATATCACTAACATATAAAGGCGCATAATTTTTCATTTTTACAGCCCAAAAAGGAAAATGCAAAGAAATATCATTAGATTTTCGTGTGCATGCAAAATGCTCTTAACTAGAATGACACGTGAAAAGCGCAAAATCTGTAAAGTAATCAAATGGACACGTACGCCTAGGATATTGTAATCAAATATGTGTGTGTGGGTGTGAATGTGCTGGGAAATGGACAGCGGGAAATGGGAAATGCAAACTGAACAAAGGATACGACTACGTGAGAAAATGTAAGTGGGAATAGTTGGGAGTTTGAATGCCCTTTTGCCGAATGTTGTCTATGCCAGGTGCAAGGAATACGTAACATATATGTTATATACTCTAGGATGGTCTAGCAAGTGAATCTGAAAAACTATCGAATCTTAGTAGTCGGCTACTAATATCTTACAATTTTATTTAAAAAAACGATACAGCATATATATAGACAGATGGGTAATGAAAGTCAAGCAAAGTTTTAGATTTAATCATATATTTTCTTTATACTAATTACACCAAAATTTGAATATATAAACTTTCACATCGCGTAAATTCCAAAAAATCGCTATAAATACAAAAGGCCGCAAAGTCGACAAGCCACATAATTTCGTAACTAAAATTTTTGAAAACGAACAATGAATATTGGAACTGAAGCGAGTCAACACTATGTAATCATTTAGCTCGAAAGATTCAACATCTCGTCACTGAGGATTGGAAGGATTATTAGGTTAATGGAATAAGTTACAAATGAAAACTACAACCTTCTCAGAAGCAAGCCGTCCTTTTCAACCAAATGCAATAAGACAACTGAAGGAAAGACTACTAACTTCAAATCATCACGGAGTTTCCATCATCCTGTAACTACGGATTTGGAGGTGCATTGGGTTAACGAAACAAGTCGATATTGAAAAGTAACTACCATCTTCAAATGACATTCTGACAACCTAAGCTCCTACTCCTGGACTCCTGTCCATAACCTCCTTGGGACTGCCGATTGAATGGAGGAATAGGTTAAAGGATTAAGTTAGTAAAAACATCTTTGCATATTATGCTTACATCGATGAGTTAATGTAAATCCGGGTAGACACATCCAGTTGTAAGTCCGTGATACACATCAATGTCTCCAAAGCCAGTTGAAGATTTTTTGTTTCATTCCAATGCTAACAGGGGACCGCACGGGGATACAAGGTTCACCAAATCCAACCTAGACGGAACCATTAACCTTGAACCAATAAACTAGTGTTGTCCTTAATTTGAAGGATCTCCGCTTTTTTCGTTTTTGTTGAATTCGAATAAACTTATACATTTTTGATGTTGTTCATGTGAGTTCTGGAATTCAACTGAATATTTTTCTGGAGAGCTGAGGCATGTCTGTTAGAAACGTAAGCAAGGCTGACTTTGATTCCGAATATGGGCTAGAAATGTTTGTAGGGAGTTGATGAAATTCTTTGGGACTTCATTTCCTATCCAGTATCCATTAAAAATGTGATCAAGAGTTTTTTATAGTCGAATGAAGAATCGATGGTGATAATCGTGAGCACGGAAGGGATATTATCGGGTTAGTTTTGCAGAATTCGATTTGATGTCATTGCGTTTGATGAAACAATCCCATTAAGTGGCAAGGCAAACAACAATTTAACCTCATTTAATTGACATAAAAGTCTCGCAGACTTTTTGCCTTTTGTTTGCATTGTATTTATCTTTATGATCATTGTTATTATCACATTTGTTGCATTGTTCCAGAATTTAATTTAAAAAGAAGAGAAAAATAATGAATTGTTTGGCTATATGTACTGTATATGTCTGAAAAGCGTTAACCAGACCCAGAGCCCCAATTCACAATTGAGGAATTCACAATGACAGCGACAACAACAAAGGCAAACAATGGAACGCGCGACTCTCGGGATTTAATGTCGAAAAGAGAATGAATGAAAGAGAGCGAGCTGAAAGCAGGCAGAGAAAGGCAGGCGAGTTCTTATAGCGGGTTAGGGTTAGGGTTACGGGTTCCATAATTACAGAGTTCCACTCGGATTCGGGCTCGGACTCGCTGGAAATTGAGTGCTCATAAGTACTTGCCCACATAATGGTATAACACCTGACTGCCTTGTCACTAGGTTTGCACACTAAAATAAACCCCCATCAAAACGGTAACTATTCAACCCAACCCCAACCCCAGCCCCTCTTCCCGCCCGCACAAACATTTGAATGCTAAATGCGAGATGCGTATGGAAAATGGCAAAAAGTAAAAAGCTAAAGTCTGTCTTCCTTTCTGCCTCTACGCCATTGTCCCTGCTCTCGCTCCCTCTCTCTTCCTTTCTCGCTCTCTTCTTCTCTGCCTGTCATTGCTAAGTGAAAAGTCGAATGGATAGAAAGCAAAACGCTAGCTGAACAAAACTTTTTCCATTACACAACACATCAACAGTTATTTTTTCTCTTTTTTGCTTTTTTCGGTGGCTCGCACAAAGGAAACGTTGAAAGCGCTGAAAGCTTTTTATGCCCTGCAAGCCAAAGGGTAAATTGGGCATATTAGTTTGCTTGCTGACTTGGCTGAACTATTCAGGCATCAATTCTCTATTGAACTATTGGATCAAGAGGGAGGGTTGGGACTAAGAAAAATTATTACCTTTATGTAAATTAATAATCTTTATGTATGTATTAAATCATCTGACGACTTAAAATCAAGCCGATGTTTCGCTTAATTTGTCTTATCAATATTTAAATAGAAATAAACCATAAATGTTCTTAGTCTATAATTTTATTTTAAATAAATTATACTACTACTACATCAAACCCGGCAATTAAGCTAGAAACCATACTTATAACAATTATTGGAATGTTAATTGTACTAATTATAAAATAATAATAATACAAAACATTTAAGTATATTTTATTAATTTTGTTTACAATTTTTAAATTATCTTAGTATTTAAAATATGATTTTTTTTTTTAGAATTGGAGCACTTTTGATTTTTGTCCTTGAACAGATATTTATAGAATTCTGAGCCTCTTCTTTTGTAAGTAGGTCTTTTTTACACACTATTAACATTTGAATAATAATTTTAATAATTTTAAGCATTAAATTATTATTATTTGTAGCCTGTTCAAATTTTGATCTATTTTAAACAGTTTAATTATTTTCTTGACTCTTTTAGTGCCTTTTATTACTTTTTGTGTTTTGAAACATTTTAAGCTGGTTTATTGTTATTTTATACTTTTTTAAAATTTAGGTATCAAACTCATCGTGAAGTTAGCTAAAAATCAGTTGTTACATTTTCATAATCAGAAAAATAAGCTTAAAAGGACCCGTGTTCTAAAATAGTTAAAATACAGTAAAATATACATTAAAATATAACTTTTAACTATATTTAGGATTAAAAATGCTCGTATTTTTTTATACTTTATTTAATCCCTGCTTAAGAGTGTTAAAAGATAATGTTTAGTTACTTAAAGTAAATGAAATCAGTTTATAAACACTGTTTATTCAATTCCTGAAAATTCCTGCTAAAATTAAAATGAGCTCAATAAGTTTGGCAAAGTCTGGATAATGTTATCATAACTGCCATGCAGATAATTAAGATATTTCGTTATAATTGATTAGTAGGCGATAGCATAATTTGATGTTTTTTGTTGCTCATTGTGTAATCCAGAGGAGAGTTGCCTCTCCCTCTGACAGACAGCCATGGTCATGCACATAGGAGCACCTAATATGTACTGTTCAGCTTGTGTATATGCTTATATAAATTTGGGCAGCCATTCAGAGCGTTTTTCTCTTTCTCGTTTCTCGTTTTGTTATTGTGTTGTGTGGCGCATTGTGTCGCTTTTGCTTTTGCACTTTTCTTTACCAAATAAGTAAATAATTGCAGTAATATCCTTTCGAGCGCAAAAAAGAAAGAAACGAACAACGGCAGAGAATGGAAAGCGTGTTTCCATGTCCTTTTCACAAACTAAAATGTGCTTTTCACACACACACACACAGTTACAATACACATGCGGCTTGTATATAGCACAGAGCTGCACACAGACACCCACAATGGCCAGAGCATACAAAAATTCACACCAAGGCGCCATTGTGATTGGCTGAAAAGGCAAAGCCAGCGGGCCACGCACACACATACACATGCACACAACTCTCAACTCTCTCCCTCTCTGGCAACTCACACTCTCGAAGCTCTCTTTGGACAAATAACAATACTTGCCACGGAAGTGCAGCGCCAGGCAAAACAATAACGGAAATTGTGTGCCCACAGTATGCGAAAAATCAATGCAATTTTGGAGAGAGCGAGAGCGAGATATTGAGAGAGGGCGACTGTGGCGTAGGAGTGCGGGCGCGCTCCAAATGAGGTCGCTGCTGCAAGGAATGGGAGCAGCGCAGCCAAAAACTACTAACAAGGCGACCAGACACGAAGTCGAGCCGAACAGTGTGCAAGCTGTTGTTGTCGTTGTTGTTGCTGCTATTCAGTGTTTCTATTGAACACACCCCTCAATGGCCAACAACTACAACTAACAAGGCGGCCGATATAAAGGAGCCAATGGAACAAAGCCAACAAGCAGCGTAACAATGCAGCAGCAAAAGCAGCAGCAGAGAGTAAAGGAGAGCGCGAGTGAGAGAGAGAGAGAGAGAGCGCGCGCGAACGCTAGGCGCAGCGCACACAGGTATGCGAGAAGAAGCCCAGCTTGTTTGCCAGCTCGCTCCAACACACAGACCTACCTGTGCAGGGGGTTGCTGCTGTTGCTGCTGCCAAGAGGCCGAGAGAGAGCCGCCGCAATGAACTCAACCGAAAACTGGATTTGACTGTAGTCGTGTCAGGCTCAATTATGGGCCAGACAAATCAGTCAGTGTGTAGCTGTTGAGCCGAGCACAAGCAGTAGCAGCAGCAGTAATAGTAACAGTAACAGCAGCAGAAAACGCTAAGCACAGAGAGACAGACGCACAATCAACAACGTTATAGTAAAATCACAAATAAAGAGACATTGTCTATGCAGTGAAGTGACAAACAAGAGAACAACAACACAAACACAGTGCACATTATATACAAAAACAATATCAAGTGTTTAACGAACTTACATTTCAATATATAATGGCCACATTATCGTCACATCCCAACTACGGCTTCCATTTGGGCGCCGGGCAGGGCCTGGAGCTGCCCAACCCTGGTGACTATGCCTCCCAGGGCCTGGCCAATGCCCAGCTCAGTCCCAGCATGGACATGGATATTAAGCGCGTCTTGCACTATTCACAGTCTGGCGGCCTTGCCGCCAGTCTAGCCGCCATGGGCGGCTCGCCGGGTGGTGGGCCAGGCCAGGCGGCCAGCAACATGAGCCACCATATGGCGCACCACATGCACAATGCGGTGGCCGCACAGCAAACGCTCTCACCCAACAGCTCCATTGGCTCCGCCGGCAGTCTGGGCAGCCAGAGCAGCTTGGGCAGCAGCGGCATGGGCGGCGGCATTGGCATGGGCGGCACACATGGCGCGGGCGCGGGCACCGGGCCTGGCAATGGCTCGATGCACAGTCTGGCCACCTCGCCGGGCCAGGAGGGACACATTAAGCGGCCCATGAATGCGTTTATGGTTTGGTCACGTCTGCAGCGGCGTCAGATTGCCAAGGATAATCCCAAGATGCACAACTCCGAAATTTCAAAGCGTCTGGGCGCCGAGTGGAAGTTGCTGGCCGAGTCGGAGAAGCGTCCGTTCATAGACGAGGCCAAGCGTCTGCGCGCGCTGCACATGAAGGAGCATCCGGATTACAAGTATCGTCCACGCCGCAAGCCCAAGAATCCGCTGGCCGCCGGTCCACAGGGCGCACTCCAGATGCAGAGCAACATGAACATGAACATGAACATGAATATGAACATGAATATGAATATGGCACAACAGAAGCTGGGCGGAGGCGGTGCGGGTCCAGCGGGCGGCGGCTACAATCCGTTCCATCAACTGCCGCCATACTTTGCGCCCTCTCATCATCTGGACCAGCCTTATCCAGTGCCCTACTTCACAGGCTTCGATCCGCTGGCCCTGTCCAAGCTGCACCAGAGCGCGGCGGCCAACAACCAGACGCACAAGCACCTGGAGGCACAACAGGCTTCGCAGCTGCCGCCCACGTCCCTGAGCAGCTTCTATTCCGGCATTTACTCGGGCATCTCGGCGCCATCGCTGTATGCTGCCCACTCAGCGAATGCCGCCGCCGCCGGACTGTACACCTCATCCTCGACATCATCACCGGGCTCCTCGCCCGGCACCATCACGCCCAATGGCATGGACGGCTCCATGGACAGTGCACTGCGGCGGCCGGTGCCGGTGCTGTATTAGGATTGGACAGCAGTGTCCCAGAGTAAAGTACAAGTTGCATTGTTGAAGCGTTCCCAAAGTGATCCACTGGTTTTAAATCTTTAAATGCTCTAAGTAAGCCAATTACAGTATAGTAGTTCTCTATCTCTCTATATCTCTCGCCCTATCAAGCAACGCTCGCAAAAGTCTAGTACAATCTTTGCAGAAGAAAGAAACCGTAAGAAACATTCCTAGCCAATAAAAAGAATACCTTATAATATATCTATAATTTATTTGTCACTAAGCGTAACAAACATATTTGTAAATTAATTTTATTTAGTTTTAAGCGTGTGCTCCTTGTTGTTTTTGTCAGCACCATCCTCATATCCTAGTTACGAGTACTGTGCCCCTAACTCAAATTGTAAATATCACGCAAAATTCGTTATAGAGTCAAAACACAACCAAAATATAATAAAGAAAAAACAACACAACATTCGTAAATGTATTATTAATTGTATTAAAATGTAATAAACAAAACGTTAATATTTAAGGCGAAAATTGCAAAGTATTTAAAAATGAATAAACAACAACATTGATTAAAATGATAAAAACAAACCAAACATTTATTGTCTCTTTACTTTGGCGGACATGTTTTGATTAAGACAAATTATCCAACATAATATTATATAATATTCTGGAGATTTTTCGAGTGAACAATAATATTTTATTCACATGATGTAGACCTTATGAATTTCCAAGGTATTTTCAATGGCATTTTTATAGCACAAGAATTCCAGAATAATAATAATTTATTGTTATAGTTTGGGGTCAACTTAGCTCGTTATAGCAATGTTACATAAATTTTAATATTTATTATTGTCTTTTGTACAAATTTTACATATACTGGGTATAAAAATAAGTCATAAAGCAATGTTTCACAAATACTGCCACAAAACCCTTCTAAAACCATATTCGGAATCAAAGTCAGCCTTGCTTACGTTTCTAACACACATACCTCAGCTCTCCAGAAAAGTATTCAGTTGAATTCCTGAACTCACATGAACAACATCAAAAAAAATACTTTGTAAAATGTATATTTTTATAAGAATTCAACAAAAAAGAAAAAAGAGAAGATCCTTAAAATGCAGGACAAGGTTCAAGGTTAATGGATCCGTTTAGGTTGGAGTTGATGTAACTTGTGCGGTTCGGTTTCCCGTTAGTATTCAAAGAAACAAAAAATCTTCAATTAGCTTTGGAGACATGGATGTGTATCACGGACTTACTACTGGATGTGTCCTTACCTGCCTTTCCGTTAACTCATCGATGTAAGCGAAATATAGCAGAGGTTCTCATTAGCTTAATCCATTAACCTATACCTCCATCCAATCTACAGTCCCAAGGTTATATTCAGAGTGTAAGTCACTTTCAAGAATGCAATTTGTTTTCAATATTAACTTATTCCGTTAACCTATTCCTCCATCCAATCGGCAGTCCCGAGATTGTAGGTTAATATTCGGAGTGTAAGTCGCTTTTAAGAAAGCATTTAATTTTCAACATTCACTTACTCCATTAACCGATTCCTCCATCATCCAATCTGCAGTCCGGAGATGGATTTGGAGTTAGTAGTACTTTTTCATTCAATTGTCAATTGGAGTTAAAGAGAAATGCTTTGCGCTTTCGAAGGTGATGCTTTTCAATATTACCGTATTCCATTAACTTATTAAACCTTCCAATCCGCAGTTACCAGGAGACTCATATTAAGTGGAGTGGAGTTAATCAGTCTGACTATCAATGTTGCTCGTTACAAAATTCTGAAGTATATAGAGGTTACGGCTCTACACTTTTGGTATTCGTTTCGAATTGAGCTCACACAAAAAAATTTAAAATTTTTGTGTAAACATTAAAGAAAAAATTTAAGTTTAAGTCGGATACTTTGCTTGAGTTTCATTACCCATCTGGCGAATTGGCGTCGCCAATATATAGCCATAATTTAATGTATTTAGTGTTTTAACGGCACATCAAATGGATGTAGCTTGTAGTCCAACGATGCACGAATCACTCCTGCAGATCAGATAGTTAAGAATGGTAGTTTCTATGGACTATCACTGATTATTCTGTGACTGCCACTCATCCTACATCCATAAATCTTAAAAATTATGTTCATAATGCGAGCAGCCGATAGGGAACCTTCGCGCAATTACAAGCTCTGTTAATATCAACCTTGTCTCCACGTGTTTTCACACATACCATACAATTGAGTAAATATAATAAAATTATTTTGCTCATTTTTTCTCCCGCAGCGTTTGGTTTTTTTTTGTTATTTGAAAACTTTAATTTGATTTGCACACAGAAATATTTGAGGTATTATACAACTATTTGCCGTTGTATTAATTTCTATTGATTAATGCGCTGTTTATTTTGCGCCTCGGCCAACAATGATCTAGGGGATACGAGATATATATACAAACAAAGGTCGCGAGAGTCGCCTAGGGTAGGGGCATCTGCTATGTGGGGCCTTTGTTTGGGCGCAACGGGGGACTGGGCCATTGAAATCTTAGACGGCAAACAGATCCGCAGACCTCTGGCGAAGAAATCAACGAGTTTTCAGTCATATTTTGTATTTTTTTCTATCTTAACTTGTAATAATAATAAGAATAATTACGGTCATTAATAAATCCACTTGCATTGTCTTTCAGTCTATTCGATTTGTGTATGTGTGTGTGTGTGTGTGTGTGTGGGTGAGTGTGTGTATGTGTGAAATGTGTTAAAATATCAAATATTGATTATTGTTATTATTATACACATTGTTGTTACTAGTGTTGTTCCTCCATTCCATTCTCCATTCCATATAAATTTCACAAATATTTACTTTGCATTGACGTGATATTGAATAATTATATAAAGAATGAGTTTTAGGCTTAGCTGCTGTTTTAAGTTCAAGTGGCTTTCAGGTAGGAAAATTCAAAACAGGGCAGAGGGGTTCTCAGAGAGGGTTGGAAGAGTGGAAGCACATACATATTTTGGTTATTATTGGATTATTGAGTGGAAACTCTTATATTTTGTGTATAAATAAATTTGAATACCATAGTAGATGATTTTTGAAAATATCTATTAGGATGCTTGAAAAATGATCCATATTCCATGCACATATTTCTTATATAACTTAAAAAACGACAAGCTCTGTTAATAGAACCATGTCCTGGTCTCTTAAATTTAAAAGATCCTTAGTCTTATAGAATATTGTTTTGTTTCACTCACCAAATTTACTAGCCTTAGCTCTAATACTAACTATTTACGCTTGATAGATTTGGAGCTGGATCAGATTACTATATCACAAAGGATGAATTAATAATTAAGTAAGTGTAAGCGGAAGTCAAACATTCTACTAAGCCATTTAGCTAGTTTAATTTAATCTAGTCCTAAGCAGATCCATTATGGTTTCCGTTCAGCTCCATTTCCAGCTATTCAGGCTAACAATATCTTAACTCTCCGTCCGTTTATGACCGGCCCTAATCCCGTTCCCTGCCCACACCTACCTCATAGGTACTATATTGCCCCGTTTCTGCGATGTGTACGAAAATGATTTTGCAAAACAAAAGCCGATGACAAAAACAAATCGCAGTTATAATATTTTCTTTTTTACGACTTTATTGGCGGATTAGCGACGCCGTCGCCGGAAAGCAAAAGGAGTGTGCAATGTGGCGGGCTTGTGAGGTGTTTTATTTTACGTTGATTTTGATATTTGTTTTACCTGCTCCGACGGCATTTTGAGACCCGGATTAAACACGCAGACGGAGACGGAGACGGACACGGGTGTCGCGACGTCATCGCTGGTTGGTGTCTGATTTTCGCCGTTTTTCCAAATTGTTTTGCTTTGTTTGCCGTCATTTTTTTAAGCGAAACGCTAATCCGGCGGATCAGCGGGACGGATTAGCATAAAGGTGATACAATTTGCAACAATTATTGCCGCGAGGTCGAAGGCAACATATCGTTTTTACATGGAAGGTTAGATGCCATAAAAGCAACGGCAACGGCAATGACAACATCCAAGCCCAAGTTGCAAAGGGGTCAAGAAGCAGTTGGCGTTGGCGGGTTGTTCTCGTCGTTGTCGTGGTTGTTGTTGCCATTGCTGTTTCACTCTCAACAGCCCCTGGACAAATATGGCGACAACGCTGAGGAGTGGGAGGAAGCGGAGGAGTTGGAGTTGGAGAAGAGGAAGGAGAGGAAGAAGGCTGTCTGTCGCCAGTCCAGTGTCCTTCGTCTGGTTTTACTGCCTAATTTGTGGGTGGTGGCTTTTGTCAAACTGTTTCACATTTTACATTGCCCAGGGGGTGGTTGTCCCTACACTAGACAACAAAATTCTTATTGTTCTCGACAGTGCCCACAAATATCATAATATTGTCGGAGTATTGTATATATTTATTGTGAATAATGTGATAACGTTTTCAAATGGATATTTTTATACCCCTACATATGGTATAATAATTGTGTAACGATTTGAAGGAGTAGTGCCTGACGGAAACTTAGCTCAGATGCTTCCTTTCGTTGCGGGTAGTACAGGTGTCGGACGGAACTGCCTGGATGGAGATCCTTTATTATATAACAGTCATAAGATAATCTATTGAAAATGTAGTTGCATGAAACACTTTTGGGTTTTACAGATCTCTCCACCAAATTCCGCAATTTCATAAATAGTTGGGTAACATTTTATAAGGATCTTATATCATATAGCAAATTTGAACGATCAATCGGAAATTTTGATTTTGTATGAAAAAAACTTTTTGCTTGTTAATGTTTTGAGATAATACTTATTACTGAGTCATCAACAGTTTTAAGCTTATTATACTCGTAGTTTACAATTTATATATTTCAGAACCATCCTTTATCCGTCAATATGTTCTTTGATTACAATTTTTATGTTGAAATATGTATTGTAGTATATACATATGTATTCTAGTATCCCCAGTTTACCATTTACTCTTGAAGGTTGAGAAACTGAGAAATAAACAAATATAACTTACCACTAATTTCCCTTCCGTGCCTAAAGATTTTTTGTATAGGGTATGAAGAACTTAGAAGCCCATCTAACAAAAACCGTGGTGACGGTTGGGAGTAGATTTTTCAAGTTGCATGCAACAGTTTTAGGCACGTAGATTCTCCACAATCCCTCAGGCTAAGGGTTTTTTTTTGTAAATGTATATCTTATTAGCAACATTGCACAAACAGATTTGAGAGGAAAAACCCAAATATGTCGATGTGTGCTGAATGTCTTACAAGCCTATTTTGAACTCATCTTTTACAGCTGATGAAAATGAAAATAATCCTTGAATCCAAATGTATATTGTGTCAAAATTTGAGTTGAATCTGTGCAGAACGTTTCGAGTTATTGATATATATATACTAACCTATTATTTGTATATAAATATATATTTTTGATCGAATTTTATAGCTTGTGTATTATGATAATAGTCTTGAAGTTATTTTTCAGATACGAACCCTAAGATTCTCGCTTATATTAATTACGCAATGGCCGGCCCAAATAATTTGTTGTCTAGTGATATTTATGCGCTGCTAACTTGAGTTTCTGCCTGGACGTGAAGCATATTGTTGGGGGTGGCGCGTGGTTGACAAGTAGCAAAGCGTGGCGGCTTTTAAGTGCTAGTTTGACATTTTTTTGTCGCAGTGGTTGTTGCTGTTGTTGTTGCTGTTGCTGTTGCTGTTGCTGTGGTTGTTGCTGTTGTTGTTATGGGCAACCGAGCTAACCAACCAGACCGTCAATAAGTCGCAGCTAACAATTAATTAAAAGCCTCGGCACACAGCGCACTTAGGCAAATGAGCAGCCGAGCGTTGAGCGTTGAGCGGCCCACGAGGCGTATGAGCGATGCCAACTGGGACATAATTTGTCAGGACGCGTCAAAGCAAATGGCAAATGGCAACGGCAAATGCAGCGGGTAACTGCAGCAGGCAAAAAGGATAACAGCGATTCGTCAGTTTAGAGTCTCGAGACGCGCTCTCGAGTGTTGTCAACAACGTCATTAACACGGCACGACGCCAAATGGAAATTAAATGATGATAAATTTGCAACTCGACTCGACTGATTTGCATGTGGCAGCAACAGCAACAGCAGCAGCAGCAGACGCCGCATGAACAGGAGCCTCCTCTTCGGCATTTGCATAATAAGCAGCGGAAACTGCGCGGCGCATTCAGTTGAACAAAATTTGATTAGGTGCGAGACATTTCATTTGTCAGGCTAAAGGAGAAGCGACCTGGCGACGCCGCAGTCAACGTCAACGTCAACATCAACATCAACATCAACATCAGCGGCTGCGTCAACGTCAACGTTGGCCACCGCTGTGGCTCGTTGTGGTTGTGTGGTTTCGCTGGCACAACCCTCTGCGACGCCTGACGTCGATTGATGAGCTAAAACTGGACGCCCATGTGGTGTTCGTTGAGTGCCATCAACACTTACGAGCAATTGATGATCCGCGGATTCACATCCAAGGGGGGCGAGGATCATTGGCAGGCAAATTAGCTAACGAGGGGATAAATCAGTGGAAATTTATCAATTCAGGAGTTGTAATTACAAAGGTAATTACATTTGTAATTGCACAACTACTTGAATTACTTTAAATTTACTGAAAAATTCAATTATTTGTACATTTAAATCAAACAATTATAATAATAATAAGTAATAAAGACTCCTTTATATTTTAAATTATACACATCCTATAACATTAATTCTTGTAATTACAGAATTAATATGGTAATTAATTTCATTTATGTCATAGGCCAAGTTATTTTTAAATTATACAAATTCTATAACATTCATTCTTGTATTTACAATTATATAACATAATTGTAATAAAAGTTACATTTAATATATTAGGCTAAGTTAAAGAAATTCCAAAATAATTACTTTAGTAATTAATTAAATACTTGATTAATAATAATTGAATATTTTAAAACTGGTAGTTAAGTATTTAACTGTATTCATATTCCTTGTAATTTAAACGTACAATAAATTAATATTATTCTGCAGTAGTTACTTAATTATAATACAATAATTACTTGCTTAGTGGTATTTGAAACCAATTACCATCAGAATTACTTCAGTAATTGGAAAATTACTTGAAAAATGGTAGTTGAATCTTTCTATTGCCCAAAATTTAATTGGTATTTTCATTTAAGATATGTGTATGAGTCTAAGTAGTTCTGTAATTCTTTAGTAATTATCATTTAATTTGAGTAATGGTAATTATGCAGCTTATATTTTTGTATTTTTTTTATACTTAGTACTTATATTTTGTACGCTCTTTTAAAAATCAAAAACACTTTAAATTTTGCATTTATTTTTGGAATATCAATAGAGAAGGGAAATACAAAGCTCAGCTCGCCTCAGTGGTTAACGGGTTAAAGCTGCTGGCGGGCGTCCAGGGTTCACATGACAATGGCCGCAGGGATTTGAGGCGCGGCACATCCTGTTCTTATGGATCTCCACGTGCGTGGTGCATTTGATGGAACGCCCGCCCGCCGCTAAACCGGCACCGGGTGAGCCATTCATTGTCAGTGGCCAGTGGCGCATCTTCCAGCGGCAGCTTCCTCGTCCTGTGTGGCGATAAATGCGGCTGTCTAATGCATTATTGTTCCTGTCCAGTGAGATGATGTGGACGAGGATGAGAACAGGGGACAAGGCGCCGGGCTTTATGGAATTTCATAACTGCTCTCGAGCGTAATTTGTTTCCTGTTTACGCGCAGCAGGACATTTGGCATCCGCATCCACGTGCGCATTGGCGTATAAATTATTGCCCGAATCATGAGCCAACCACCACCGCCAGAGCACCATATAACCATAGAACCATGTACCCATATACCCATATACCCATATAGGCATATAGCCATGTGACCCGAACTCCAGGGCACCCAGACTCAAGTGTTTGCCCATTAATTTGCTGGTTAGGGTGGCTGCCTCTGCTCGCTGCAAATATTTGCATAAATTTGTAATAATTTTATCGTCAATTTGTGTTTTATTAGCGTGTTGCCAGCCACTCATCTATTCGAACCACCTCCCTCCTACTGCTCAGCCGCCCATTGGGTTGCGTTCTGCTTTTTGCCCATTGTCTAAGTAGCTCTCATCTTTTTTGTCTGGCTTTGATTTGTGGTGCTCATCTGGCAACGTTGAGGTGGTTGAGGCGGTTGCGGGTGTTCCAATATATCATTATATTTTTTATTAATTTGTTAAAAATTTGTCACTTTGGCATTGTTCAGTTTGCTTTTAAATGCTCTTTGATGTTGATTAAGATGAGTGGTTTCAGTCGAAGCAGCAGCTTTCAGTGGCAAATATATAAAGCAGCAGGATGAATGCAAAACTGAGAGACAACCTGGGTGTTTTCAGACTGATCGTACTTTGAATTTTATGATAAAGCATTATTTTTAGTGAGATCCAAAGATATTAGTCATTTTAATTAACAACTTTCACTTTAGTTAATTTATTAATCAATTTATTATTAATTATATTATTAAGTTATTGAAATAAAGTATAAGACATTAAAAAATATTTTAATTAACTATAAAAAAAGAGCACTAGCGTCGAGGCTTTGATTATTTTAATATTAATTAATTTAATTAAATATTATAATTAATGTACTATTGACCGACTCCATCATACACACGTACGCTATCACTCTTTCGCTCTCTCTTTTGTGTTTACTCTCTCGTGAGTACTTAAACATTCAAATGCTCTTTGTGTCGCATTCGTGAACGTTTTACTGTAAGCATTGCCTTGTTGTAAAGTCGAATAAACATAAACTTTTTTGTACCCCATTCAAAAATTGATTTACAATACATGCAGTTCTTATATTCTAGTTAAGTAGAACACGGTCTTGTAAAAGAGTTCAAAATCTGCTAATAACCCTACATTAACAAAGAAATTTCGCATTCTTTCTGGTTACGACACACAATAGCAGAATATGGGTTTTATAGGCGCTTGTTGGTTCTGTTACGATGTAAGCACGCTTTCTAGAGCCCCGGGCTGTACCAGGCTATAAGGCCGTGGCTGGCCAAGAGCTGAGCCACAGCTGCGGCTCCATCGGAACGGCGTGTGCTGGCAATCAAAGCGAGTACTCGGATGCAGAGACGGCAAACAGGGGCAACAACTGGCAATTGTTGAATGTGGAATCCCCTTCAGATGCCAGCTATTACGACATAATTAACTCCTCGTTTACTCGACTGCTGATTACATAACGTAGTTGGGACTTGGCCCAGGCACGCGAAGCTGGCTGGGATTACGCACAATACAAACTGTTTATATTTTGGCAACAAAACGGAAATGCAGGCTCTTAACTGCTTACTGGCTGGCCGAACAAATAACCCGTACAGCGCAGGGCTGGTGGACAGACGGAATAGGAGGGACTGCGAGGGGGATTGGGACTGACAGACCTGGTCTGACAATGGACAGAGACCGTTCTGATACAGAGCGCCAGCTGCTGTGACAATCCAAAAAGAAAGCAGATAGAAAGCAATGGAAACACAAATACAAATACAAATACAAATACGAATAGAAATAGAAATAGTTTTTATTGATAACTGGGTTGCCGGCTTGATCTCTTGAATGGGTTAAACGCCACAGCTGTTGTAACTGTTGTAACTGGCAATAGCTTAGGGATTATAACTGTAGCCCATTGGAGCCGAGATCTGCTCAGCCAGACCAAAACCAAAACCAAGACCAGAACAACAATGAAACAAATGGCATATAGAAGAGAGCGGTTGGATATAAAGACACAGACGGTGCCCACATAATTGTTGCCCATTGTTGCACACTAATAATATTTAATAACATTTTGGCGTTAAGTTGGCGAGTACCCGGAATACTTTCCGCCTGCCTCATCGATGCCTTGACGAATCGTAAACAAAGCTAAATTTGAGTAATCAGCTTCATTCAAAAAACGTGTAGCAAAAGATACAGGGACTAGTCAAATAAAAGATACAAGCTGAGAAGATGATAACTGTCATATGAATAATGAGATACTCTTTAAAACAATCGAGATTATTAACTTAATTTAAACTCAATAAGCTGGAACTGAACTTCTTAGGGAATTACTTCATTTTATATTCATATTAAAAGTTAGTGATGTGACTGAACCTATTACAATCTCTTTCGGTTCTTACTTACATTTAAAATTTAAGATATCAGTAGTTTCTAAACATAAAAAACAATCTAAATGTATGTCAAGTGAATTTAAAGGAAAAGAAGAACCCAACCTTAAACCTAGATTTAAATATCTTTCGATTATAAAAATTGCCTAAGTTGATCTTTCAAACCAGACTTAGTTTCTAAAATTGTATTATTATATTTTACTCATTGCCCACGTTCTCAAATCATATAACACTTATAGAGCAAAAAGAACAATTTCCAACTTTCATTTAAGTTTGTGGTTATTTATTTATCCCCTTAAACATACATAGGCTTGACTTTGAGCCTTATGCGTGAAGATTTAGCTTATCTTATTTGTTTTATATAAATAGGAATGGAATTCATCTGTTTTTGAATTAGTACATTCTGATGATGGACTGAGATGATATTATAAGACCGTTTTAAAATGCAATCTTAATTCACATTTCTATACTGTGTAATCCATATTTAATCATAGTATATTACCAGTTTTTAATTAAGTACATGTTTCATATGCGTGCTAGAGATTATTAATGTCCATTATGCCCAATTTAGGGAAAGAGCATCAAGAAAGCTAAGATGTGTCTTTGCTTCCCACCAGTCGCTACCACAGCGGAGGTGAATGGGGTGCTGGGAAGAGACAGGGGCTAAGTAGGGGGCAGGGGAGCTGCCACCACTCGGTGCTCACAGTTCAAAACTCAGAGCTCGGAGCTCTCGATGGACAACAAAAGCGCTTAAATGAAACAAAGCAATCGGACAATGGGCGCGCATTATTTTCTAATTTATCGGCATTGTGCGAATGGTTTGGTTGGGATCGGCTTCTCGGTTTTCAGATGGGTATATTCGTAGTACGCTCGATGTTTCTTGATCAACAAACAACAAAAAAATTGCTGCATTGTTTTGTTTTGTTGTGTTTTGTTGTTTTTGTTGCTTGTTTTCATTATTGATTTAAACAAATCGAATAGCGAACAAGTGAAGAGCAGTCGGCATCGCTATTAATGCGCTTTTAATGAAGTAATAACAACGACGATGACGATGACGATGGCGATGGCGATGGCGATGGCGATGACGATGCCCCCGAGGCATTCACAAGGTTCATTCATTAGCGGCACAGTTTTGGCCAACATTCGTGGCAGTTGGTAACTGTACAATAATCCTCTAACTATCCAGAGTGCCCGGTGCACAATTAGCGTTAATCTCACCAAACTCATCTCAGTTACAATCACAGCTATTAATTGCATTTTGTCACAACAAATTATGAACAAAGAAAAAATTTGCTAGTTGCATTCCGGCACGCCATGGGCTGGGCCACAATTACAACAATGTGGATAGCTGGCTAGCTGGGAGTGGGCTTTGGGCCCGAAACTGGAACTAGAACAAGAACTAAGACTGGAACTGAAACTGAAACTAAAACTGAAACTAAAACTGGGCTGGGCGTCACTTTCGCCCACCAGCCCGGCACATGTGTGACAAACGTTACGTTCCAATAATTATGTTAAAAGTCGTAAATGGCCAAAAGCCCAGGCGAAGGGTTGGCCAGCACTCGCGGCTCACTCACATTGAAAGCGCTGGCGACCCAATTCGTGGGGCAACTATTGAACGCCGGCAAACAAGTGGCCTAAATGGGTGTGGCAACATCTAAGCAAATTAAATTAACAAAATTGATACCCGTTTTTCCAGTATCTGGCTAAAATTGTGGCTCACTTGAGGCTGTCTGTTGATAATCTATAACCCGTGGTGTGGCTTCATTTTAAATAAGATTGGAGCATAGTTTTGAACCTAAGATATTTGCAAATGTTCTTAAAATCAAACTTCTTAATTTTAAACAAGTAAGAATGCTATAGTCGAGTATACCCGACTACGAAACTCCCTGTACCCAGGTCTTAAACATCCAATCACATCTAAGTCCACTTACCCATACACACACATACACAAAGACGCACGCACACAGGCGGCAAAAGTGGCTGTGCTTCTTCTTCCCCCTCTCGCTGCATTACTGAATCTTCTATCGTGAATAACTTCCGTGTTTATTATCCGATCAACTTGAAATTTGGACAGTAGATTAAGAGAGACTAAAGTATTGTACATGCCAAATCTTAAAGCTATATCTTGAAAATTGTTCCTGTAAAACGGTTTTAATCGATTTGCGGGGGAACGGGGGAGATATTTGAAATTGGAAACAAACTTGATCTGCGTATGGTATACAGGAACCTACATTCCAAATTTGGTGTCTCTAGCTTTTATAGTTGCTGAGATCGACGCGTTCATCCGGACAGACGGACAGACGGACAGACAGACGGACATGGCCAAATCAAAATCTCTTTTGATACTGATCAAGAATATATATACTTTATAGGGTCGGAGATGTCTCCTTCTGCCTGTTACATACTTTTGCACAAATCCAATACCCCCTTTTTACCCATTTTATGGGTACAGGGAGTAAAAAGATAGTCTATTTTAATCAAATTTCATGACAATAGCTTAAATTCATATGCTTACTATAAAGAGTAACCAAAGGTAGCATGCTTGTAACAAAGTATATAGTTGAATAAAAATATATATAAGAAAATTATACAATAGAGAAGACAAGTTGAAAGAAGACTATAGACTTAAAACTGCTTATGAAAGATAATTTTTTACATAAATCTTTTTAAGGTGTTTTCAAGTGCAAAGTTTTTTATTTCGTTATTTATGTGCTCCTTTGCATTATCGAAACAAGCTAGAACGTTGCAGTCGGACGTATCCGACAACAAAATACTCTGTTCCAGTCCGGTATAATTTGGTTATTTGTGGGTTCGGAAAGAGACGCGAAGAAAAAAGTAGTCTGTATGTAAAATTTGATGACTCTATCTGTACAGGTGTGGGAGATTTAGACTTTGCTCATTTGTGGAGGAGGACGTGGAGGAGTCAAAAATTTGTTGATGCAGATTTGTCTAGGGGGTCTGTATGCCAAATAAGGTTACCCTATCTATGAAACTGTAGGAGATATACCCCTTGCAAAACGTGTTTTTGGGATATCATATGCCGATTTGTGGGGGTGGGGGTGGGGGGGTCAACATTTTTTTGATGCAGATCTGTCAGGAATCTTAACATTAGTCTATATGTTAAATTTGGTGACTATAGCTTTAAAAATGTGGAAGATACAGGTTTTCCCTAAATTGTGGGGGAGTGGGTGCGGTTGGGGAGGCGATCTCGACACTTCATAAATTGAGGGTATACACCAACATGTGTACCAAGCTTGGTTGCTCTAGCTTCCAGGGTGTGGAAAAAATTGCGTTCATACGGACAGACGGACATTTCGCAACCCCAATATACTCTTTTTTCGTTCGGGAACAGAGTATAATTACACACGAACAATTACTAAAGCTATAGCGTAGGCATTAAGCTAAGTTTATTTATAATTATTTACAGTTTAAGTATATTATTTATGTTAATTCTAATGCATTAGATTAATTGTAATTGCGTAGGATCTTGTGGGTGTTTAATGAATTGGATACTGTATTGTAATTACTTTTTAGTTTATTTTGGTTGTGGATGTTTACTTATGTTGCGTATCAAGTACCATATATTTAACAGCTTAAGTGCTGTTAGATGAGGGGATAGAGGCTGGTTTCTTTGAGGAGTTTGATGAGGAATGGGATGTTAGATTTAGTGGGTGTAGATTGAGGGATGAATGAATGAATGGAGTTGGGAAAGTATTTTATGTGCAAAGTTAGTTATTCTATTCTATTAGTTTTCATACTATATACACATAATACTATATCTGATATTTCCATATTTGTTTTTCTCAGTTTCTTTGGTAACTTATCCGATTTTGTTGGCCCACTACAAGCTGGCAGTCATGCATGTGATTACCAGGAAAAACATACTCGTATATCTTCGAATTCCTTGTCTCTAGACGGCCTCTGAGCAAACATTGATCTGTCGCGACAGAGTCAATTGACAGTATCCTTTCGCCTGGCCTGTTAATTACAAGAACGCCTCAAACAGGGAGTCACGACAAATTCCTGCTAATACTGCATATGGATAGAATGAATCGGATAAATAAAAGACATAGGACCATCAAAAATGTGAACAATCAATTAACAGTAAACTAAACGTTGCGAGTAAGTCAACGCCAACTGACAATGGCCAACTACTGTTTGGAATACTCTGTACTGGGACGGCGCTATAGCTAGGCAGACTCTAGACTAGCTGTATACCCTATGGAAGTGTATCAAAATTTTATGATTGAATTTGTGACACAAAGCTGATCTAAACATCTTTACTTTCGAATTACCCTTTAAATTTTAGGTCTACCTGGTTGAAATTTTGTTTCGCTCTACTTTTGTAATTTATTTTCAATATTTTGTTGAACAACGTTAGGCTTATTTGAAAAACAAAAGTGCAATGAGAATATAATCCATATAAGGAAAGAGTGATCTTATAAAACTTTGGTCTACAGGTTTTTTATTTTTAGCCTGTATATATTTCATCCTAAACTACCAAGCTGAAGGCCGATAGTTAATTCCCAGTAACTTTATAATTTAAATTTTAAAATAATATTGTAATAAACAAATAAATAAAACTTTAACAATCATTTAAAATTTTTGTGTATTTAACCCATATCCCAAATAAAAGTAGGTATTTCTTATTTACGCGATTTATAATAATAATATTTATAATATTTATGTGACCCATCCTAATTATTAAGGTCTAACATTCTTATGTTTTTTTAAGTTCTTTGATTTTTTTTATTAGGGGGCAATTGGGCTTATAGCTCAATAATGATTTTAAGTGTATGTGGTTGTATTATATACATATGCATCAAGGAACTAATTTCTACTAGGAAACGAGTACTCCTGCTTGAGAACCTTTATAGTATTTTCGGCAAGGGTATTTAAGTGTCGACTTGTCGATTACATCTTTGCCTTAGCTCTGGCAAGTCTTGTTTGATTTGACTGGATGCCACTAAACGATGGCAAACAGAGCGCGAGCTGCGCTTTTGGGCTCGATTGGCCTCTAATCAGCTGTGGCGGCGTCAACTGGATCTGGCAGTTGGATCTGTGTGGAGTGGCAACTGCTAAGTGCAACTGAGGCAGCTGGGGCAACCGAGGCAACTGAGGTAAATGTGGCAAATGTGGCAACTGCAATATGCAAATGAGCAGTAACAACAAGAGCAGAAGCAATGTTTGTTTTGGCCATTTGTAGATGATGTTTTGTTTGCACATTTAATTCATAGGGCTGGACGAGTTTTCCACTCGCTTGTTTTTGTTGCTGCTGTTCTAGTTGTTGTTGATGTTGTTGATGGCCCGCTTAACACTCGATTGGTTTTGTTGTTTAGCACGATCATACGAGTACAAGCTCAGCTCGTACATATATCAAAGATCGTTCAATCGAACGCTTCCCTCCCCTGGGTGCTATATCATTAAGGTTCATTATGTTTTATTTGCGCATCGATGTCCATGTCCAGAAAAGGTGTTTTGTGTTTTTGTGTCTCGTTTCATTTTCGCTTTATTGTTTGATTTCATTTCAGTTCGTTTGTTGTTTTTGTTTACGCTCGACACCATTGCAAATTTTGATACAAAAACCTCGTCATTTATACACATGCGAACATAATTACGTTAATTCTTTGTGTTATGAGGGTAGGCAGCCCCTCGCCCTATCTCTCTCCCTCTGCATTTCCAACAGTATCTCTCGCTTTTGGCCAGTTTACCCCCGCCGCAGCCCTTATCAAATCATGCGGCGGCCCGTGATTCCTTTTTGGGTGATTTATGATGTGACGGAAGTTTAGTGTTTCGGAATTTATTAGACAAAACATTGGTCGAATGTTGCCAGGCTCCGATTACGCTGTCAAAATTCGTGAAATCGAACAGCTATCGTCTCTGAAAGTGAGCAGCAATTGGTAACTTTCCAAGCTGGTAAAAGTATGCCCAAACAAAAATATTCAAGCACAATGCAGGACGGCAGCAAAAGGACTCCAAACTGTCACAAAAAGGAGCAACAAGCATTTGGGCGCTGACAGCCATGTGGGTTACTGGATATCCGAGTGGGTATGAGAGTGCTCAGTTATTTGTATGGGCTATATATGTACATCATTCCTCTTTGTACTTTTTGAAATGCCAACGAAAAACTGTCGAGACATTTTTCACCGAATTTTCACGCGTATTGCAAGCGCAATACCTGCAGAAAAAATATCTGCAAATCAATTTTAAAAATGTTTTTCAAACGTGAACGAGAAACGTGAAAAAGTAGTATGAAAGGATAATAAAGCTTTCATTCAATTTTTTAAATTGACTCCGCCGAGTACATATGTATGTACGTTATTATTTTTAAAAATTATCTGCGTATATGTATATTTGTATGTATAATAACTACAGAATGTCCTGCGGTCGAACTATTTGTCCCAACTTTATATGAAAAGATTTTACCTGGCTTTTATTTGAAAAAAAAAATAATAGAATTCGTATAAATAGTAGCTTATTATTATCATATAAATTATTATTTTATTATTATAATATTTTATAATTTATTTACTTTTAATATTACATTATATTAAAAAGAATTTAAGTAGCTTCTAATTTTGGTAAGCTGGTAGAACTTATTTTATTATTCAGCAAAATTAATAAGAAAGAACGGCTATCTTTAGCATGCCGAAGATATATACCCTAGCAACAATGTTTTTTATACAAAACTCAATTTTCGGATGACTTCCTATGTAGTTCCAATAGGAACAACCCGGTTTTGATCAAATTATAGGAAACTATATGTGGTATGATAAAACTCTCACTTAATTTGGATGTAATATTCGTACAAACAAAAAGATTTTCATACAAAACTCATTTTTCACCCGATCCTATAGCAGCTATGTGATATAGTTGGTCGGTTTTGACCAAATTTTATCAGATTGTATAAACTTTGCAAGGACTCTGTTTGGAAAAGTTTGGTATTTTTAATTATTAAACAAAAAAAATTTCTTACAAAATCATAATTGTCGACCGATCGTTCCCATGGCATCTATATGTTATGGTGGTCCGATCCGGCCGGTTCCGACATATGTACTGCCTGCAGCAGAAAGAAGGGTTTGTGCCTAGTTTCATTACGATAGCTTTAAAACTGAGAGACTAGTTCGCATAAAAACAGACGGACAGACGGACATCGCTATATCGACTCGGCTATTCATGCTGATTCAGAATATATATACTTTGTTGGGTCGGAAGCGTCTCCTTCAGGACATTACACATTTCGAGACAAAGTTATAATACTCTCTGCAAGGGTATAAAAATAAAAATTTTTATGTTTCTCAGCTTTCATCGGCATAAAACCCAACAGAACATAGAAAATATAGCCGGCAGATTATACGATCAATGACCCACGAATAAATGTAATAAGTCCCCTTAAGTCCAAAACTTCCTAATATTATTCTAAATTTCACTTTTCAGAACTGGTTCAAGGCAGTTTCTCCAGCAGTTCCACATATTACGTAATGAAGCGGGTAATCCGAAGCGAAACTGCGTCACTTGTAGCTCCAACTGGCGATTGCACAGGTGTGTCTCTACCTATATGCCCGGGCTGTGTTTGTTTTGATAGATACATATATGTAGTACTATAGGTGAGCAATCGAGGAGAAAAAGCACAATTAAATTGAAACAATTGACATAATGGGACGTGGCCCAACAATGTAGTTTGGCATTGTCTAATTTTGATCTCTTTCAGTTCATGTTTTCATTTCGTAGTACAGTGGGGTACAAATAATGGACAAGCAGTTAACAGATTTTGAAAAGTAGATACAAATGAAATGTACAGATTTTATATTATAAAGGTTTTTTCTAAAAAAAAAAAGAATAAGAGAGAACAAAGTTAGAAGTTATAAAATATCTGGAGAGGACAAAGCAAGAAGTTATAACTCATGTAATTCGGGTTAGTTTTGAAAAAAAAAACAAAGCAAATGCGGTGTAAAAAGTGTACTTTTTATACCCTTGCAGAGGATATTATAATTTTGTCACGAAATGTGTAATGCAGACGTTTTCGACCCCACAAAGTATACATATTCTTAATCAGAATCAATAGCCGAGTAGATATAGCGATGTCCATCTGTCCACAGATTCTTTTATTGGCTGCAGGCAGTACATATGCCTGAAACGGTCGGTTCGGACTACTATAACATATAGCTGCCATAGGAATGATCGGTCGAAAACTAAGTTTTTGGATAAAAAACTTTTTTTTATGCGATATCTTCAACAAACTCACCCAAATCGAGTCTCTGTATATTTTAGACAATCTGACAACATTTGGTCAAAAGCAAACCACTATATCATATAACTGTCATAGAAACAAAAGGTGATTAGTTTGTTTTTGTATGAACAACTTTTATATTCATAAAAATGTTACATGCAAGCTCAACAATTGCGAGTTCTATTATACTTCATATAGCTTCCTATAATTTGATCAAAATCGGACCACATTCTATAGTGCCCTTAGGAACAATCAGACGAAAATTAATTTTTTGTAAGCAAAACATTGCTGCTAGGGTATATAAGTAGTTACGGCAAGTTCTGCTGAATGAGCCCAATGTTGTCTCTAACAGTGAGAGTATCCGTAGTCGTTTACATGCAAGAGCATTATAATTGACTGTTTCTATGTTTTATTTGTATTGCTCCGTCTCTCAAATGGTGCGAAAACTGAGTTTTTCTATTATGTTTTACCCCGATTGCTTTTAATACATTTATTTACACTTTGTTGCGTTTTTTATTTCTACACTGATTTGGGGCGCGAGCCGAGCCGTGTAGATTGTTGTCAAGGACGATTTTCCGGGCCGCAATTGCAACCCCTAATTGCTGCCCACTTGAGAGGAACTCAGCTCAGCTGGGCTTATCTGTGTTAGCCATCAGTTGGCTGCGTTCTCATCCGCACATCCACATCCACTATCAGTCGGGGCTAATCGGCAAACAGTTGCCTTCTGTCCTTGCGTCCTTGTATCCTTCTGTCAGTTCCACCATCCCTAGCAGGGCTAATTTCATACTTATCGCGGCATCTAAAATTAACCAGTGGCCAAAAGGGGCGTTTGCTTAGCTTTAGTTCTGCGCTGGTTTTTGACTCTTCACTTTTATCCTGGATCTGCTGTTTATGGGCCAATTTGTACGTTATTTTGATGAGCGCCCATCGGAGTCTCGATCATCTCTGTTTTATGTTTATTACCCATCGTTAGCCTAATTCACCTACCATTAGTTTCCATCGCCTGGAGTAACTTCAACTGCATTCAAACTTTTTATTGATATTTTCACACAATTTATCACATTGTATTTTGCGTGACTCCTCTTTCTGTACAATTTATTCGGTGCCTTGTAGTGAATGCGCTAATTGTCATGCAATTGCTTTTTACAATAATTAGCAACCAATTGCTATACCCGGCCCCTCCCACAGATCTTCCAGCTTCACTTCATATATTGACACTTATCATAACAGAGTGCTACAATTAAATTAGTATAAATTTGTGAGGATCTGTTAGCTATGGAAAAAAATACCTCCAGTTCATACAAAATAAAATTCAAGTATGCCTCAAGAACGATATTTGAAATAAAAGAAAAATATTCAATAACATAAAAGTACTAATTTTTAAATTTTAAAAAAAAACCCTTTTTAGTATACTTATCATGGTTTTAATATCCCGTAAATTGTCTGATTAGGTTTCAAAGTTCCTATTTTGTGATTAATTTGCGCATAACTCACGCGTATTGCGCATAATATCTGCGTAGATTTTTCCTCCCTGCAGGAAAACTAGATTAATGTATGTGTAAATAAGGAATACTCTTAGGAAGAGCATTTTTGATTCGATTCGACGCTGTTCATCTGTATACCATTATTTCCGCTGTTGTTCGATTTGTTAATGTTGATTATTGCATTTAAAATTTTCCATATTGTATCGAACATGGCTCGCATTATAGTACTTCTCTTTGACGATCACCGTGTGCGTTGCCAATTAGCACAGCATTTGGTTCAGTTTGGCAACAATTTGCTACATTGGCAACGACAACTTACCATTGTGGCTCCAATTGTTAACATGGCCATTCATTGTATCAATTTCAATATCAATTTCGAGTCCAAGTTTAAATTGTATTTCGTATTATACTTTTGACACATGTGCTTAAGCGAGTTACAAGAATATAAGGTTAACTTTAACAAAACTGATCTGATTATTATATTTTTAAGTTTTGGGATGAAGAACTTTCTCAATTTTTCATCCCAATATTTCTATTTGAATAGCTGAAGTGTGAATAAAGTAAATTTAATTAGCTAACTTGAGAAATTTTTAACTCTTTTTGATCTTTTAACTGTTTTTACTTGTATGACTTTTTCAAAACTAAAATGATTTCTACGCGATTAAGGTTTGTTCTCTTAGTTAATAAGGCATTCGAGTATGAAAGGAAACAGATTTTAATTACAGGGTATCCTAAAGTTAAGCTCTGTTAAAGTTTTCTGTGGTTTTGCCTTAACTGCGAATTTCCATTCGATTGCAATTCGAAAATATGTTCTCACAGGACGAAAAGGCTGCGCCTTGGATCCACGACTCTGGACTTGGGCTCGAGTGCGCCCACTTAACGGGATCGCACAATGAAAATGTTTTACGCCGCTTTTCCCACCCTGCCCGCCTTCATCGCCGTCTCCGCGGCCACTCGACAAAAAATCGCGCGCCCATTAGAGCGTGCTTAATGTTATTTATTCATTAGGTTTAAGTGTGCGCGAAAAATAACAATTACAAAAAAAAAACCGTATTCTTGTGTGCGGGGTCAGATTTCCCAAAAAACGATAATTGAGTGGCAGCGTCGATGCTATGAAAATACGAGTGTACTCATATACTATTCAGTTATTTTGTACGATGGCTCGCATAAAGGACTAGCATATTTTCGGCAAGGATCTCGCGATGCTGTGCAGCTGTTGTGGGTTGTGAAAAGTGCAGGATGTCTGCTAGGTCTGGCTACACAGAATACATGGGCACGGGAGCAGGGGCAGCTGTATTGTGCTTAGACAAACAATTCAATAGCTGCCATTATTAAAGCCCAAACAAGCCGCAAAATTGGCCTATAGCTTAGCCAAAGAGTGAGCTTAAAATTCGAGTGATTGTATAAGTTTTAAGTACTTATCATAAGGAAAAATAATACTTATTTATAATATTTTAATGTACTGAGGCTAGTCAGCTTGCAAAAATATTCTAAATAATTGCAAAATGTTTAGTTTGCTTATTTCAAATTTTATTAATTTATTTGCTGCTGATATAACCCCAAATTATTAATGTGTGGTTATTATGGCAAAGTATAGGTTAAGGTAAATGTGATTTGTAATAATGATAATAACTATAGCGAAATAGATTACAAGTATTATACGTATTGTAAGTATTGTAAAGTATTGTAATATGAAAATTCTTCATTTTCAATATATCTTTTATCATTTTTTCATGCTATGCAATAAAAATTTCAGTACTCTTGTGAAATTATCGATAGTTGCAGATAATTTTGTAGAACCACTTAGTTCTATCTAATCTAAAAAAACTCTGCCTTTTTGTATAGAACTACATATGTAGAACTAAATAAATTACTAACTAACTTAACTAAATGATCAAGCAGAAATCATAATTTTTTATTTATTATACTATAAATATAGAATGTTTATTAATATTTATTATACAGTTTAGAATTCAAAACCCTTAAATCTAAATTTTTACATTTTGCTGTTAGTCATATAGTTAACTTATAATTTAGTGTTAAGAAATCATTAAGGATTTCCATAATTACTCTTATTTTGGACTAACCAAAATTAAATTTTAATTTAATTTAGGCCTTATAATGCTTCATAACTTAAATAAATACTCCAAATGTTTCGGTTCTTGCCGCAATGTCATGTGCCATATTGTGGAATGTGCCTACCCCAACACATTGGACATTATGGCCAGGTGTTGCCAGGCCGGGGCTCCGTCAAAAGCTGCCACACACACATGGCACACACACACACACCGAGTGGGAGCTTCAATTGTAGCCTTTGACAATTATGTGCCTCTGCGAGCGTAAACAGCTTCCCGGTGGAGTTTTGACTTTGAATCCGCAACTCCAGCCATCCAACTAGCGAGAGTTCCAGCACTTGAGGGGCTTTCATTTAATTAGCCACAGCTGACAGTTAGCCAGAGAAAGGAGCTAAAAGGTATACACACATACCACACACACACACACACACACATACACTAACACACTCGTGAGTCACTCATGAGTTGCCGTCGGCAATTGAATCGGAGTCAGACTCGGAGTGTGATTCGGAGTTCGAGTCGGAGTCAAAACTGAAGTTGGGCTACTTGAGTTGGCGTCCGGCCAGCTGTTGGCCGTGCAACCCGCTCCAGTGCCGTACCGGTACAGGGCGAACCACTTGACGCTGCTTCAATGGCTACAAAATGCAATATATAATGACATTTCACTTTGCAATTACAATATAAATTGCGCGGGCATTAAACGGCTTCAACTTGCGCCAAATGCACTCGAAACATTTCAAGTGAATGCTGCAAAAAAAGAGGGAAAAATATAATAATATTTTTTGCAGCTATAAATCAAAATTTTGTAAAATATGCTGGGCAGTCAAGCATTAAAAATTAATTATGAAACTCTAGTTGCTCTTTCTCTCGGCTTAGGTTTTCTATGATTTATTGAGTAGGTAGCTTCCAGTCGTAAAATTGAGTTATGTAAGGAACCTCTGCGGTTCGTTGGGAAGGAAAAACAAGGAACACACCCCGTTGCATACACGGCTGGAAAATCGTTCTTGCAGGCGCCAAATGTTGGCCAAACAAAGCGTAAATTATGAAAATTATGAATTGCTTTGGTAGCGATTCATATAAAGCATTTTTATGGCTCAATACTAAGGAGAGATATGTCTTAGAGGGCCTCTCGATTGTCTGCCAATGACATCTTTATTAGTTTCCACAACGCTGATCCCAAGAATGGAAAATGTCAAAAATGTATAATGAATTATGATGAATTGCCTGTTGCGATACGCAAAGAGCCTCCAAGACAAAAATATAAACAACGAATAACAACAAAAGCCAATTATAAACTTAATTTGAACTTAACACACCGAAATCTGAATACTCTAAGCTGATGTTCTAAGTATAACTGGGTTTCTTTCGACATTGATTTGTATTTACTTAATTACTGTGACAGCTTAGCGCTTAGCAAGTATTTTAAAATGACTGTAAGTAATCTGATTAAATATACATATTTTGAAGAAGCAAAGCGAGGAATGCTGCTTATTTGCACTTTAGTTTAAAGAGCCTATTGAGAGTTGGCCAAAGAAAGGTCTAAACTTACGATATAATAAATATGCCCGTTCTATATCTGTGGTCCCATCGGTATTATTACTCAAGGATTATAAAATGGCCAAAGCTTAGTCCAAAACTGTTTCAGTTTTTGGATTTATTTTGTGGACCGCTCGCTGTGATCGTAAATGATCTTAACTGGTAGCCGTTTGCAGTAGCCAAAAGAGCACAATACACACACATACACACTGACACACACATGAACGCATATAGAAATCGAAAATAATAGCATTTATATGATATTTTGGATATGGTATTTTTGGCATCAATGGCGGCCAGCCTTTTGACATGCCCAGTGACATTTGAAAGCGCTTTAGAGCCGAGTATCGCATTTTGACATTAATTGTGTAAATTCTTAGGGTCACCCAATTCAAATCATTTCAAATCGATGCTATAACAATTGCGTCAAATTAAAAACCCAGTCAACCAAGTGCCCTGTCCGGATCTGGAGCTATAGCTGGAGCTGGGCTTGGGTCGGTCCAATGTCTTTGGTATCTTTCAAGTGGCACGTGCTTTTGTGTGTCTTTGAGAGGACGGTGAAACCGTTGCTCGCATTTGTCTCCGCCATTGGCATTTGTCTCATTTAGAGAAAGGTGGCTTTTCAAAGTGCTTATGGAGATATACCTACCTGTATGTAGTATTATATACTCGTATGCATAACAAACAGTGACAATGAATGTGGATGCCAGAGATTGATTGTGCGACGCCATTTTGTGGTTGAGAAGTAGCTGAAAGTAAACTACAATGGAATTAAGATAGATCGATTAGCAATCAAAATAAGCTGCATATCAACTGCATGAATTAGTCTATAACCTAAATCTAAAATATTTCCATTTTGTTATTATAATGCCTTAAAGCTCACGTATACAGTCCACAGACGCTCATTGTGTGCAAGCTTTCAGCACAGCCTTCACGCAAAATGCGCAAAGCTCACTAATACATGCCTACTTACTCATACATGCACACATGCACATACTATGCGAAGCAGTGAATCATTAAAACTATAGAAATTGTTGTTCGCTTTTCATTAACAATCCATTCCCCCGTTTATTGTATTTTCTCTCTCCTGCCAAATATGCAGGTCTTCCTCCGTCTAGCCTTGTCCAGCTCACATAATGGAACAGTAATTAACACAAATCGCAAATTATAACAAATCCCGGCGGCAGTCCGTCCCCTCAGCCATCATATACATAAAGTTTTCTTTATTTCTTACTTGTTTGTCCTTTTTGAATGGCCATTTATCATAGGAACTATGACGGCCCATTTGCTACACATGCGCGAATGCGAAACGAAAGTGGACAAAAGTGACCATCCTTTGTAGCCAGTTTGTTACTGATGGTATATACGATATATTTAATGTCATTCTCAAGCAACCAGTCCAAGTCCAGGAGTCCAAGGCAGGAGGCTAAAGCTTCCAAGTATGGGCAACAATTTGACCGCAGTTGCCGCACATTTGAACCCAAATTACTTGAGATAAATGCGTACTTAATTTGCAGACTTTGAGTGGTGGTATCAAAATAATAATCAATGTTCCATTATCCTTTCAACGGCAGGCGAGTCGAGCGCTGCGTGAAGATTATAAGCGACACGTTCAGTCCATGGCCCCTTTTCCCTGCGGCGCCCCAGATCCCATGCGAATTCCAGTCGAACCCGTTTGGAACCTGAACCCTTCTTGAGAGCACAGCCCAAGGCACTGTTTGTCTCTGTCTATGTGTGTGTGTGTGTGTGTGTGTTTGTGTGTGTTTGCGAAAAGTTTGTCTTTCGTCTCCCTGTGGCCCGAGGCGGCGCGAAAATTTGGACATGTTACGTGTTTGCCAAAGTTAAATAGCTGCCGTTTGGGTGCAAAGGTTAAACAAGGATTTGGCATGTTTTTCTAGACGTGCAAAAGTGGCAGCTAAAGCTACTGAAAACGAGTCTTCCAATCACTCTGATTGGCCTACGACAGAGCGAGGCATTTCTATACTCTGTACCATAGTCATAAAGGGTGTTTCAAGATTAGCTTATAGATTTCACTAAAAATACATAAGTGCTGGCAATAAGCCGTATATACAGTAGTTTTATATAGTTTTACCAGTATCCGTCATATATTTTATATTACTTTTCACTTCAGTATACCACACTTGGCTTCTGGGAAAGCATGTTCTACTAATCGAAGATATACGGAAATTAAAATTGGGCTGATGGAGCAGATACAATATATAATATTGGATATGATGGAGCAGATACAATATATAATATTGGATATGATCCCATCTCAATCAAATAAATTCTTGTGATATTCCATTTAAAATAATAATCACATCATCTATCACTCACTCGAACTAGCTACAGAGTATCCCATAGTTGGATATGCTAGTCTAGTATGAAATTCCTTAGCTATCCCATTTACAATTTCAGGCCTTATGCAAATCCAATTTGATTCAGTTAAAGCCCTGAGATCAAGACAGGTAGGCGTCATCATCATCATATCGAAATCAACATCGATTTGCATTGTATCAAGTGGAGAGCACAAAGACGGCGACATTAAAACAAAAGTAAATCACGGCTTAGCGTCAAAGATGTTAATTTTATGAGAGCCCGGGCTACCTTTACGGGTCGATCGCATTTGAAATTTATGCAGCAACTGTCAAAAAGGGGCGCGCCAAGTAATAAAAACCAAAACGTTACAAATCGAACAAAAAATATAAAAATCTTGCCTCGGCTTCCATTTTGGAGCGTGTGACGCGTAACGGTCAGGGACTAGTGGCCATTGACGATCCCCGATCTTCGGCGTAGACTGATCCCGCATTAATGCTGCTCGCCTATTGTCACCAAAAAAATAACCAACAAAAAATAAACAAACCACTTCCAAATCAATGCCAAAAAAGAAGTAAAGAAACCCATCATTAGCATGGTTTCAATCAGTGTATTGATCATCTGACTACCAGCATTTAGTTATTATTGATCAGTGGTCTGTGTGAAACGATCTACCAGATCTAAGTATTAACTTTCGAACTGCAATGTTTAAAGCGGGTCAGTTCTGTTTGCTAATGATGTTAGCTAATTAAGACTAATGATAATATGCAACCACATTCAGAGACCATGCCATGCAAACTGGAGGAATTGTATGGATGCGCCGAGTTCCAGCTCGGTAAAGGTCACTGGGTTCTATATTTAATTTTGTTCATATTAGTTACAAAATCTTTTTATACAATCCACAGAAAATTCTTTATTAAAACCAACTCCTTGGTAGGTAGAGTCTGTGTGTCGTCTTAAAATTGGCTTAGAACCATTTCTCGGGAAGTCTTTGAGCTGTGATGCTGAAATTTGGTATGTAGGCTGGTAGTATGCCATCAAATAGATTTTAGGTATAAAGTGGTTCCTGCGTGACAGAAAACCTGTAAAATGACTATTTAAAAATTAAGTCAAAGAAGCCAAATTATGAAATTGGCTCGTTAGATGTATAAAATTGCTATTGCGTTTAAGCTTAGTTCAAAACTGGTTAGGAATGATTCAATCATAGCCCGAAAGAGTTGTTTTTGCATTCTACTTATTTATTTTTCTTGGTAGGGGAACTGGGCACCTAAGAATAAAACAAAGATTTAACTTAAATGATATATCATGGAATATATGCTCGGCTAGTTTGTGTAAGCTGCTGCTACTTAAATAATTATATCCATCTCCCACCGGGACATTTATTCCGCTTGCACACCTATCATCCTTCCCCCTCTCCCTCAAGCCAACACCATGTAAATACATGCTTTAACGCGATATCCAATTAAAATATTGCGCTATGATTTTCAATTTGTAAACATTTTAATTTTCATAAAAACATATTCATCTCTTTAAAGAACAATGCCCATACACACGGCAATGGATTATGTGTTTTTATGTGAGTGTGTACACTTATAAACACACTCGGATTTAGAGCAATTAGAAGGCCGGCAGCCAAAGTCAAATAAAACCAAGCTCGCAGATATATCAGGGAGTCTATACAGGAACAAACACACGAGTATGTGGGCAAAGTTGGGGGAGGTGGCATTCTGGTGCTGTAATTAATTTACGCCACTTGACTTTTGGGTAACAATGGGGACGACGAGCCCAACCTGATGGCGCCAAGCGGAAACCAAAACGGAAGCGGAAATGCCAAAGCATGTGGAAACATTTGCCAATGTGCGCTGAGTAGAAAGGATAATGCTGGCAGTAATTAAAAGCGGCATGCAACTAGCTAAACTGCGTCTAGAATTGGTTGTGGGAATTGCTCCGATAAGGGATGGGGGAGGATCTACAAATGGGTCTGGGAATGACGCGTTCAATGCGCTCTGAAGAGCAGCTCTTTCGAGTGGCATTGGCGGGCATTTTTTACGCGCCAGTCGCTGTGCTAATTGAATATTTGCCAGCTGGACGAGTTAGGACTAAATTTGCATACGCTGCATTTAACCCAAAAGGATAACAGCAATATGGTGCTGGCCAGGACTAAGGCTACACCATCTGGCTAGCAAGAATCGGGCAGTGCAATTGTGAGCTGTTGTTTTGATGAGCACTTACCACTAAATGCGTCTTAGGCGCTGGTCTTTGTCTTTGGCAAGGACAATGCAAGACCTCCCAATATGACTTCGATGCGGTACGTTGACAATGCGCCATTTGTCTCAATTGTTGCGAGTACAAGTAAAATTACATTTTTAAATACGCAATTGTCCTTTTCCGCTCGTTGTCCTGCATGGCGGTTGCCTTTTGAAGCATAGACCAACAATTGTCAATTGTCCCGGCAGCAAAAGAAATTTGCATTTTTCGTACAAGTTTCAGTTTCGTTTTTCAGCAGAAACACTTCCAGCAATATAAACTCGGAGCTGAAGAGAACTCAGAGAACTCAGACCCACCGCAAGGCAGGCGAGGAAGACCATTAAAATGGCTCAGTCGAGACGAGTTCAGCAATAAATGTCTTGGAATCGTGTAGAATCGCGTGCCTTGAAGCAATATTTACATATTTGCATTGGCCTCAGCCTCAGCCTCAGCCTTAGCCTCAGCCCAGAGTAGGATCCGTTCTCAAGCTCACACCTCCCTCATTTTGGTGCCTCTTGAGGCATTGCGTGCCATGATTTATAACGTTTGTAAAAATATGACAGACTTGTCATATAAATTCTCATATTGTTAGCATACCAAAAGCCATCCACCAAAACATCGTTTCAGCTCTTGCATTGTTCCCCTTCTGCCAACCTGGTCAATGCCAGCTTCAGTCTCAGTCGTTGGCGCTTTTGTTTGGACCTGGCTCTGCCATTCTGGCCATCTGCACGTGCTGCACCAGCATCTGCATTGGCTTTAATGCCACTCAAGTGCCAACAGTAAATGGCACATAAAAATATTTTCAATTTTGGCTTGGGTCTTTAGGCGTGTTGAAATAGTTCAGGAAGTTACTTACCTGAAAATTACAGAAGTCGCTTTATTACTTGTAGGCGTAAAGCCTTTATAATGCGAACCGTGAACACCACACATCGCTTTCAGCACTCAATACAACTGATTTGGCAGCAGATGTAAGTTTTAATGTGTTGAGGTGTTATTAAATAGAAGATGGTTAGTTAGAAGTACAATACCTTCAGTCGTTGATTAACTTCTTAACGAATAAGAGGAAAATTTCAGATCTTTTTTTCTTTAAATACAAGTAAGAACGTTGCAGTCGGGCGTACCCGACAGCAGAATACTTTTGTTCAAGTTCGGTATAATTTGGTTATTTGTGGGGTGGAAAAGAGACGTAGTCTGTATTTCCAATTTGGTTACTCTACCTCTACAGGTGTGGGAGATATAGATTTAGTTCATTTTCGGGAGAGGAGGTGGGGGTAGCAACATTTTTTACTCCCTGTACCCATAAAATGGGTAAGAAGGGGGACCAAATCTGTGCAAATGTATGTAACAGACAGAAGCAGACATCTCAGACCCTATAAAGTATATATATTCTTGATCATGATCAAAAGAGATTTCGATTTGGCCATGTCCGTCTGTCTGTCCGTCTGTCCGTATGAACGCGTCGATATCTCAGCAACTATAAGAGCTAGAGACACCAAATTTAGAATGTTTAAAATTTAAGATATTTCCCCACGTTCCTCCGCAATTCGATAAAAACGTTTTATACCTACAATTTTCAATATATAGCTTTTGAATTTGGCATGTATAATACTTTAGTCACTCTTAATGTACTGTCCAAATTGTTCGAATCGATCGGATAACAAACACGGAAGTTATTCATGAAAGTAGATTAAGTGCTGCAGCGCGGAGGGGGGAAGAAGAAACACAGCTACCATTTAAAATGATGCGATGGGAAATTTTAAACCTGTGTACAGGGAGTTTTGTAGTCGGGTTTACTCGACTATAGCATTTTTACTTGTTTTTTTTTGTCATGTTTATGCAGATTTGTCGAAGAGCTCTACATTAGCCTGTATGTTCAATTTGCTGACTATAGCTTCGATGTAGGGGGTGGGGGTGGGTGGGCAACCGTGACACCTTATAAGTTTAGGGGAATACACCAACATGTGTATCAAGTTTGGTTGCTCTAGCTTAAAGGGTGTTGAATAAAATTGCGTTCATATGGACAGATAGACAGACAGACATTTCACTAACCCAATATACTTTTTTTTTGAAACAGAGTATAATTATTCTATAATAATTCAACTTCAAGTTTATTGATAGTCCCTAGATGGGACAGATTTTATATATAAAAACAAACATTAAAAAAAGGTGAAATTTATATAAATAAATTAAACAGATACATTTTTAATTTATCGCAGAAACATTCTTTAATATATGCATTTAATTACTATTTATAGTATTATCGTAGATTCATATTAATTCATCAGGGTCTGTATATGACCATGTTAAGCCACAATCTCAAGAACTTTTTTTTTTTTTTTTTAATTTATCTCCAAATCGATACATAAGGTAGGGAGTTGCATTCCCTGTGACAAACTTACACACATCAAGGGGCATCATAAAGTGAGGCACTCTGGCAAGGCAGGGATCAGCAGTCAGTGCTTCGTGTAGGAGTGATTGTGAGGCGTACTTGTGACCTAAAGTTATTAGGCAAAGTGACCTTTTGGGCGGCTACCTTCACGCGTCTCTCGGCAAAGATTGGTGAAAGCAATCATAAAGTAGTTTTGCTAAGTAGAAACAGATTTTATGCTGGATGGTTGGTATTTCCGCAGCAAGGACGCGTGTCCTGCATAAAAGCTAAATGCATTGCACAGCTCATTGTTTGGCCTAATGCTAATGCCTTGGCCCTGTTCGGCCTATTTGGCTCTATTAGTGGGTTTATTGAGCGCAGGAAATTCCAAAACTCAACCCAATGCTCAACCCGAGACTTCCGAGAAGTTGTTCCAAGCAGGCAACAGGCAGCGATTAGCGTTACCCGCTGATTTCTTGTCAAAATTCACTTGAAATTTCACACTTTAATGCTAATGCTGGCCAATGCAACGGCTGCTACTCGATAAATGCCTGCCGCCTGCCTATCGATAACAACGGCAATTTGATACCCAATTCTTGTAGTTGTAATCTTTGAACTCTCGTCCTGCCCTGCCACATTAGACAATCCAAATACAATGGCAAAAACGCAATACAAAAACATTAGGAAACAATTGAAATTGTTGAAACATAAATCCCCCTACCCCACCCCAACGTACAGTGTCCTTGTATCTGTATCCTGCGCAATATGTGTTGCCGCTGTTGTTGCCGGCTTTGTTGCTGGGTGTTTTTTTTTTTTGTATATATTTTATTTTTCAGCAGTCAGCGTCATCGCATCGTTTCGCATTGTTCGCGCTTTATATGCCTTGGCATTATTACGTCTGATATTCCAAAGAGGGAATTGGGATTGGTAATGGGTATGGGATGGGGTGGGGAAGTTCGTCTGAAGTGGCTACAATAGGCATTAATTTATATGGAGCATACACTAAGAACAACTAAATGCGCATTATGACAGCATTTGCCCCGATTTAAGTGAGCTCCCAACTGGCACAAAAGCGTAACTGTACCTAAGCGAGAGGCCCACGCTCTCTCTTTGATCTGACGGCGCTCTCTCTCGCTGCGACATGGCTCTCTCTTTTGTGTGATGCGCTGTTGTCAACGCTGATCTAATCTGACAGTTGGACAAGGACACAGACAATAAATGCATCGCTGCACAGATTTTCCAATAAACAAATTTGTATGAAGAATTTATTTTTGCACACAGTACACAGGACCCTCTAGTGTTACATATAGATACAGATACACATACTTTCTGTGGCAGAGATTAGCGTTTTACGCTCGTTTGAATTTATATTATGCTAAGCTTGGATTTAAATTTTTCATTGTTTTCGCTCAAGAGGGGTTGATTGTTCCAGCCAAGGGGTAGGGCGGCGGTCAATTGACGAGGTTGGGCCATAACTGTCAAATGGAAATGTTAGCCTACCCAAACCAATTGCTCCCTAACCTCTGATCATCTTATAACGTACATTATATACATATACAAGAATTTGAAATACATAAAATTTCTCTGAATTTTTAATTATTTCTATAAGACAAACATTTTATTTATAATTTATTTCTTGAATTTATTTGTTCGATTAGAAAAACATAACTATTTCCTGGAGTCTTATAATTCGATTACAACTCTGAAAATAATACTCACTATTTGCTTGGTATATATTTGAAAGGCACAAAATACATAGGTATAAAATACTTTAGTAAATTGTCATGCTACGTGGCTTTCATAAGCATCATACAAAAATAACAAAAATTCGAATACCAAACACCAAATACCCTAAAACAGTTTAATGATCCTGGCAGACAGTGTGTCGCCGTTGTTGCCACTCCAATGAGACAGTCAGAGGAACAGAGGGCCATTGAGCATATTTAGTATGGTGCGGGATGCTGTTGTTGGACATTTAAAAGAAAATAGATTATGGCATGAATGAAACGAAATGAAATTTCAGAATGATCTGCAATTCTATACTAATCTAACAGACAGCAGGGCGACTCTCTATCCATTGTATTACCACTGATCTTGCCAGACATGCTGGCGACTCACAGTTTACAATTTACAGTTCACAGTTCCCGACTCATCCACGGACCCTACGGCAGGTAGTTGGCTCAAAGGAAGTGCTCTATGCCCATTGTCCAGAACATGGTTTATGCGTCTGTCTGCCAAGACGAACCACGATCCACGTCCATTGTTGGCCACGCTTTTCGTAGAACAGTGTGTGACAAACAGTAGAACAAGGCAACAAGGGAACAAGGGAACAAGAAGAGAGCCGAAATGCAGTAGAAGAATGCACAGAGACAACGACTTCTCTGTTGACTGCGCCCCAAGACAAACTGCATCTTTTTTGTTCTTTAGTTGGCTTTTATTTCCCAATGTGTTGCTTGCTTATTAATGTGGAAATGCCTCTCCAAATTGGAGTGTCATTTGGGTTGATAACCAGCCGAGTTTTGGGTGGGGATTCTTTTATGAAAATTATTAGGGTGGAAGTTTAACGAACGTCATAAAAGTGTGAAGGAAACTCTTTATGAAAAGAGACTGCGACAGATGAAAATACTTTTGTTTCGAATTGAGATCATAATGATAATTCAAAAGGTAATTCAAAATATAAAATGTATGTGGAACTGAGTACAAATTATCATAATTCTGTTCGTCGTCACTGATCCTGGTCTTATTTTGAGCTAATGTAGCTTCCAATCTGTAAAAATAGTTGCATATTATGGTTAAAGAAATAAATATTAGGTATATAAGTATACCGAATGATGGGAGTTAGAGAAATGTGATCGGAAATGATGATCAATAAATAGCTAAGCACAACATCAGTTTACTATGATATTAAATGTAGGAAAATGAGACTATTTTAAATATTCCTTGTATCTATAAGTAATATAAATGAGAATACAGTTCGGTGGGCTCATAGCTTAAGTAATATTGAATACTGAAGAACATAACATCAATAAGAATAGTATTAAAGGCTTTCAGATAAGTGGAGCCCAACCAGATTTTAATAATTCCATAATATTAATGTTAGTTATTAAGGAACAACACTTCAAACTATTCACTACGTATACCTAATCTGTCCAGGTACAACAATTTTTGATGTATTTACTGTTATACATATGTATTGTATTATAAGTACATAACCTATATACAACCCACGCGAACCCTCGATGGCGACGTCGACGCCGACGCGCCAGACAGTCTGTCGCCAACGCTGCCTGTACAGGGCCTACAAAAACAACTCACAAAATGAGGGGGAGAGAGCGAGAGGGAGCAAGACGCGCACAAGTTGCTAAGCGGAGGCACGCAGAGAGCGAGACAAAAGTAAAGACACAAGAGTGCAAGACTGAAAGGAATGCAAATAAAAGACAGAAGAGGATCACTTACAACACACACACACGGGCACACACACAAAGAAAGACAGGCAGAGACAGAGAGCACAGGGCAACAAAAACAATGGACTCCCACACAGTGGTAAGTGATCAGTGGAACCGGGTTCAAAATATTCTAAAGGCAGAACCCGTGCCCCGGGCATTTGACTTTTGTTGTGCGCTTCACTTTATTTTCATTTGTTTTGGGAATTTCCCAAATAAAAGATAGTTAAGACCAGACAATGCTAGGCAAACAGGTAACTAAAGCCATGGATTGCCCGAGGTACAGTCGAACTGAGGATGACGTTGACAACGACAACGACAACGACTGTCAGGATGACAACGACAACACCTGTGATAGAGGCAACTGAGCACGGAGTTTCCCAGGCTCTCCTCGTGCACAGCTGGTGCAAAAACAAACACAGGAAGGAGTAAGTTAGCTTAATCCTAAGCCGGCTTTTACTTATCAGGCATCAGTCCATCGGACTTAGCCAGTTAGCCATGGGCAGATTTAAATGACCGCAGCTCAGCAGCGATTTGTATAATTAGAAGCCGTATGCAAATTGTGGGAATTTTCAATGATCTATATATCTACTATATAGAGGCGTTTGCCACTGTGCCCAAATATAAATTGCATAGTTCACACGATGCAAAGCTCGTGAATGATTTATGATTTATGGATATGTGTTCACAATCGAAACTATTGCGAAAATTCCCGAAAATGTCAAATGAAATTAAAGAAAATCAACGTATTCGTTAGGCAATCGATTGTCACAGGAACCGTTCAAAACTGCGAAACCCTTTCCTTTGTGAAGTTTTGTTTATGCCGTCAAGAAATCAATGCGCCCCGGAGGGCAACCCTGTGAAAGATCAGCGCAAATTGCGAACTCTCACCTGCGCAGTTGACAAAAAAAATAAAACACAATAAAAGAGTAGAAAAAGATCTTTGCTGTCGAAAAGGGTCACGCATATATTTTTTTGCATTCGAAAAGTGGGTCGGGGGTTGAGAACAATCTCAGGGATTGGAAACGGGGTCGCGACTTGGGTTTTCGACTTGATTGAGTTTTTGCGCTCGCCTCGGAATCGGAATTGGCATCGGCATTGGGATGGGCTGATCTGATCTGATCCTTCGATCGGTTCAAAAGGTGCAAAATAATTGAACACGAAGGTTGCGCACAGCCAAAAATTTGCAAGCATGTAATTGTCTGGGATTGACAAAGGTCGCGGAAGAGTTGCAATTGAATTTAACTCCTTTGTTGTTTATTTATTGGTATCACAGCATTTGACTGGAAAAAAACACTAAATATATATTCGTATATATATGTATATAAGGGGTTTGATTTCTGCATATAATGGCAAACAATGTTGCCCTGATTGCAATAACATGCAAAAGAATATAATGAAAATCAAGAAAACGCGCCAAAACTAAAGACACGCGGCTAAAATGGAAATGTTAGCAAGAAATGGAAAAGGTAGCGAATGTCGATTTTATTTCTATGAATGATCCTCAATCCGAAACAACTAATTAAACAAGCATGCAAATTATTTAAATAAGTATACAAAGGGTGGGTTTCTGTTAACCAATTTGTTCTTCAGTCATAAAACTTTAAGAGTTCTATGAAGCTAAGGATCAGCTTAAATGGAAATCTTATTCAATGTAGTACTACAAACAATATTATAATTATCGATAAAAACTGTATATACTTTAATGAAAACCATCCTATATTTTACTTTCTATTTATCTTCAGTTTAAATGAGAAATTCTCACTCTATTCCTGAAAGTAAGCAAATCTATGCATTTACTAACAGAGTATATCGCGATTATCCGCATTATAATCGCTGCTCAGATCCCAAGACACACACAAATGATCAATAATATAAAACAAAATGAACATCTTTACTAGATATTGGAGGATCGTTTTCACAAGTCCAAACGCGAGCACTTGAGATTGCAGATCTAGGAGTCTAGCTAACTAACATATCCTTGCGTACAGAGTATCAACTTACCCGCCAAGGCTTTGCACATCAAATATATTGATTTGCCATTCAAAGGCAATCGAGTGTGTGTGACGTGTCGCCGATCTTGATGCCGATCTATATGCAAATCGAATGCCCAAGGATTCAGTTTCATTGCACAACAAAAGGAAATTGCAACCGTGGCGAAAACGGAAATAGTTCAATACGATCACTGGGAAAGTAACCCCCCCTCCCGTGCCGGGAACGACCCAGCTCATGTGCAGATTCATTGCCAATTGCCCAAAAAATAAAACCCCTGGGGATCGATTGTGCGACATTTGAATTGCCATCAAATGGCAGAGTCTTGGCAAAAAACCCCCCCGGACAATTGGCCCGCTCGCATTTGCATGCATTTCAAATCCATTGATGTGTCGACTACTGTTTGTTGATTTTTAATTTATTTTTGATTTTTTGCGCTCTCCTAAGATCTGTCTTATGTCTTTTTGCCTTCTTGTTTTTGCTGCCAGGCAGCTGGGCTGTCTTTTCATATTGTCATATGGCAATTTCTTTGCGGTTTGCTGAAGTGCATTGCGCACTTATTTCCGAGTTTTCGAGTTGACTATCAAAGTGTCATCCATCATTTTGATGGGTTGTTGCATTTGTGCTACGTTTTCTTCCGTTGTTTACATGTCTGGCCCACTCGCCTGATGTAAAAAAATGAAATAAAAATATAAAAGTCACACGAATCAAGAGCTGAACTCACTTACCCATCTTGTAATTGAATCTTTTATCCTGCATGCAGATCGCTGGGAAAAAATATACCCATTTGTTGTTGTTGCTGCTGCTGCTTGCTGGCAACGCCTGCGCAGTGTGTGCAACAAAATTTGCATGGGGCATGAAATTTGAGTGCCACATGTGCGTGGGTCGACACCACAGACAACAGACAACACACAATGGAGTCAACTTAATGGGCAGCACAATAATTTTCCACTTTGCCATTGCCACGCACCATGAAATTGCCCCCGGGCTGCCGCCCCAGCTCCCCCGCCCTCAACGCACCCAGTGCAACTTCAACTAATCAGCTGTCAGGGCAAATAACTCAATTAACTTTATCGCCAGCGAGTTCCATGGAATTTTCAAATGCAACCGAGTGCCAACTGTCAAAATTCTGTTCAAAATTCAACGAATTTCAGATCAAAACAATACGAAAATGCATTGGCCCCAGACAGGCAGAGACAAGAACAGACAGGGCAAGACAAGAGACGGGCCAAACTTAAGATCCGAGCCATTGATCAGCCTCTTATAAAGTGGCGACTGTCATTCGACTGCGACGACGATGACTTTGTATGAAATGCGTTTCGAGTGGAGATCTCCAGCTCCAGCTCCAGCTCAAGCTTCAACCAACTACGATCCTAATGGGGCACACAGCTGGTGGCTACGGTTCCAGTCTGTCTGGCCCTGGCCAGACCAGTCGGCGACTTCGGACTCCGCCTCAAGTGTGCCTCGATGCTTGGTGCTTGGGTGCTTGGTGCTCTGGGGAACTGGCTCTTGGAATGTTTTCATATCAATAATTTAGCTGTGCAGTGGAAATGCATTTATATTGTATTTTTTTTATTTGTCGCTGCGCGCCTTAATAAAAAGACTGCCACACAGCAATCAATATGCAATAATCAATAGAGCAACAACATTTTCATTTTCATTTTACGTTTACAAGACCTGACAAAAGCGCATCCAGAGTTGTTACTGTATGCTGGGCAAACAACAACGACAACACCGACAGAACCAACAACAAAAGCGCGACTCAGTGCAACAATAACAATGACGTTGCCGCAAAAGTTTCTTACGAAGCCCCCAAAAGAAGAATCGAACCTAATGAGTTGTTGGCAGGGGGCGGGGTGCACCTGAATCATTCACTGAAAGAAAATCTCACACTTCATAATATTATATTTAAATTATCCTTTAACAATTATTCGTATTAAATTGAATAAACTCTATTAGCTTCCAAAAAGATATCCTCAATTAAGTCTTACTCGTTCATATCCCTAGAAATTGACGCAAGATCTTGGTGAATGCAATGCTAAGAATCGTGTAGTTCTTGAATGCCGATAAAGATTACTTACGATCTGCCAACTAAATAATACTTAATGTTTTCTCGCTGTACCCATAAAATGGAACTAAATGGTACTGGAGAACTAAATCTTTAAAAAAAATTTGTAACAGGCAGAAGGAGACATCTTCGACCATATAAATTATATATGTTCTTGATCAGTATCAATAGTCGAGTCGATTTGGACCTGACCGTGTGTCGGTCCGTCCTTCCAGATGAAAGCGTCGATCTCAGCAACTCTGAGAGCTAGAGACAGAAAATTTGGAATGTAGGTTATCGTATACCAAACGCAGATTAAATTTTTTTCTGATTTTAGATATCTCCCAACGCTCCCCCCAAAAGCGATAAGAACGATCTATAACGACAAATTAAAAGATGCCTGTGGATTTGGCAGGTATGTATAATACTTAGGTCTTAATCTAAGTACTTCACAAAAATTCAAGTCGATCGGATCACATACACGGAAATTCTTCACGAAAGAAGATTCAATGCTGCAGAGCGGGGAAGAGCAGCAGCGCACCCAGCAATTGCTCTGCAGTGCGCTGTCGCTTTTGTGTATGTGTAAGTGTACGAAGATGTGTTTGCAAATGTTAGACCTGGGTACAGGGAGTCTCATAGTCGGGTGTACTCGACGATAGCATTCTTACTTGATTTTGCATCTATTCTAAAACTTTTCTAGTGATCGGTTAACAAAACAAGAACGTTGCAGGCCGAAGTTACCTACTGCGGGATACTCTATATCTAGTCTGTTAACTTTTGCTTAGTTCTAAGAGCGGAAGGGGCGAGGAAAATCAGTTGCGTATATGTCCAATTTGTGTGATATATATGATAGTTTTCGCGAAATTATGACTTTATTAGCAGTCTCGTATTAGGCGCCCTTCCCTGCTAATCTCAAAAAATTCTAAGAGTTATAATTCTACTTTAGGATCATATTTAATATAATCTAGTATTGAATTTACTTATAATTAAGATAGCTCAATAGCAATATTGAAAATCTAAACTTGGTAGAGAAATTGTGCTAAGCAAAATTTAAAATGTGAAAACAGGAACAGATCTGATAGAAAATAAAATCCCACAGCCGATTGTCTTGATTTCAGTAGGCAATTTTTCTCAGTGTTGCCGGGCCGGTTCCTTGTCGATTGGGTACGGACTGGCAGCTCTTGCAGGTCTGATTGAATCCACTATTTATGCGCTTAAGGTTAATCAAAGCGCGGTCGTGCGATGCTTTACACCTATGGATACAGAGGTTGACTCGGCAAGGGACCCAGATGGAAGGGGGAGCCAAGGGATACGGTGGCAACAGCAGAAGCAGCGGCGGCAGCGGCAGCAGCAGAAACAATTGGAATTTCGGTCGTGTCATAAATGCCACAGGATATGGCACTGGTTGCCATCCATAAATAATAAAATTTTATGTGCGTTCTTTGGTTTTGGCTTGGGGGATTAACAAAAAAGATGGCACCATGGGGCGCCAAGCGATTGTGGCGACTCAACGGCCTGTTTGTTCTTATTAAGAAGGCTCCACAAAAAATCTAAAAAATTTTAATGAAAATCCACAAGAGCTGGGAATTTATGCGAATACGTTGAATCCAGTCATCTCGATACAACTGGCCCATCTGCCCCAGCTATGTGGCATGCAACTGTAACTACTTATATAGGCTGCCACTTATTTATCACAACAAATCAGCACACGCACCCACACAAAACCAATTCGACACGCGCCCGTGGTGGGCTCTGATCGGATCTTGACTTGGACTCTGCCTCGGACTCGGACTCGGACTCGTACTCGGATTTGGACCTGGCCTGAACTCACACTTGGATGCTGTGGATGCTGTCCACGCGATCAGCGCAATTAAGCGTCGTCGGGTCGAATCGCATCGGACTGCACCACAACTCGGCCTGCAAAGGGGAGGTGGGGCGACTCTGTAACAAGGTGCTAAATCATTGGCGCGACATTAACCCAAGCTACGGCACACTTTATCAATGCGCCCAAAAAAAGGTATGAAAAAGCAACAAAATATACCAAATATGTTGCGCCTATCAGCGCCCAAAAGGATAATGTTCGTCTCAGCATCAACAACAATAACAACAATAACAACAATGGCAACAACAAGGGAACTGGGCGGTCTGCTGTCCATTTGGTTGACCAACATCAGCTAATGAAAGCGAAATAGCTGAATTACGACTGCTCTGGGCCAGCTTATACTGGGTCAGCTTATATCAAAAACCGCACAAAAATTATTAATCAGTGATTAAAGTAGTATGGGAAAATGTCTTCCAACTACTTAATAATCATTATATGGTTGCTCAACTATCAACACTATTTGTATAAGTTATCGAATTGCTAAACTACAAACACGAATTTTTAATAAAAATGAAAGTATTTTTGCAATAACTTCTCTTTTACTACAAATGTCTAGTATATTTTCTATCATAAGACCCAATTTATTTATATCCTCAACTTTAAATAATAATGTCATATTTCAAGCTATATAAAATTCAAAAAGCCTTATAAGTTGAACTGGAATATATACATAACTAGGTTACCCCGGCACACTTCGCTGTGACACATTATTGTTGCATGGATGAGAAAGTAAGAAATAAACAAAAATAACTTCTACTATTTTCCCTCTTGTGCCTTATGCATTAAACAACATCTAACAAAAACCTTCTCTCGCACATTTGACCTTAAACCCTTAGATTTTTCAAATTTCATATAACATTTTTCCGCCCGTTTTCAGATTTACCAAAGTCCTGGGAAAGCTCACTGTTTCTGGTACACAGCACGTTATGTTATTGACGAAAAATTTATAAAACTGTAGATTGTGTCAAAATTTGAGCTCAATCGGTGCAGAACTTTTCGAGTTTTTGACTGTTGCTGATACCAACATAAAATTTGTATACATAAATATTTGTATAGAAAGATTAAAGACATTAAGCACTCATAATAGTTGTCTCTATAAATACACTCTATATTTTTGAGGGTTGGTAGAGTGGGTTAATTACTATAAAATGTTTTCAATTTGATAAAGTTCCAAAACAAATAAAGGAATTATCCGACTAGCAGTGTTCTTAGAAACGTAGTCTGATTAATTGATGAACTCCTCTTCTGCCAATATCCATAGCAACAGTTTCACTGTGCACCCATGTTGCAAGTAGTAGCTTCATTCAGATTCCATAGTGCGGCAAAAATGGGCAACCGATCGAAAATGGTAAAAAAAAAGCTAGAAAAATGTGCTAAAAATTATTTCGCTTTCAGCCTTTTTGCCATTTTTAAACTCTTGGGCTTCGTTGCCGCATCCCCGTGCGTTCCTGCCTGCCCCATCTGCATTCCCATCCAGTGTCCATTTGTAGTTCATATTCATAACGTGGCTGGTCGCATGTTGCCAACTGTAGTCAATTTGGCGGGCTGGCAACTTGGGCGGCTCTGGGAGCCAGTTGGCAACTTTGTCATGGATTAAAATTTATGAGCACAGTTGGAAATACATAACAGAGACTTCGTTTATGGCTGCAGTTGCTCCACCCCCGTTCCCAGTTCCCACTTCCCTGGCTGCTGCTGTTCCATTGTAGATTTCAGCTTTTGGCAAAACTCTATGCAATATGAAATTTCCACTCAATGGTAAACTGCAAATGTACAAGAAATTGGGTCAATAAGCGTTTGTAATAACAACAGCAAAACTAAGAAATAACAATCAAAATACTTAATAATAATAAGCAACAATAATGAGAGTGAGCGACAAAATTGTACAAAAAGCGAATACAAAATACACAAAACATTTTCTACAACTAAGGCAATAACAATAACAATAGCACACGAGAAAGCTTAAAAAAATAAGTATAACAACGAATGAAATGGAATTCGCAATCAATCAAATATTGCTTAATAATTAAACAATTCAATAAAGTCAACAAACGAAAATAAATTGTTATAATAAATTGTCAGCATAAGACACAAAAGCGGTAATAAGAAAAGGCTAAATTACATCAAAGCAACGACTATTGATTACTCTAAAAAGTTGTTTGGGGACTGATGATTCAAGAAGTTTTAAAAAGAACCAAGAATAGTTCTAAGCACAAGTAAGAATGCTATAGTCGCGTATACCCGACTACAAAACTCCCTTGACACAGGTCAAAAATTTTCGATCGCATCTACGTACACTTCGTACACACATACATACACAAAGACGCACAAGCACAAGCAACAACGCAAGCGAGGCATTTTAAGTGGTGGCTGTGCTGTGAATAACTTCCGTGTTTATTATCCGATCGACTGAAATTTGGACAGTAGATTAAGAGGGACCAAAATACTTATTATACATTCCAAATCCCAAAGCTATATCTCTATTGTTTCTGTTAAACGTTTTTAATGAATTGCGGGGGAACGGGAGGAGATATCTGTATACCAATACAGGAACCTTCATACCAAATTTGGTGTCTCTAGCTCTTATAGTTGCTGAGATCGACGCGTTCATACAGACGGACAGACAGACGGAAATGGCCAAATCGAAATCTCTTTTGATACCGATCAAGAATATATATACTTTATAGGGTCGGAGATGACTCCTTCTGCCTGTTACATACATTTGCACAGATTAAGTACACCCATTATTATTTCAATTTATTGTAATATATCTTTAAACGGAAATTTAGATGGGAATTGTATTAAAGCTATTCAGACCAATAACATACTTAACCTTTTTTGAAGAACTAAGCAATTATAAGCAAAGAATATAAAGTCAAATTTCGAAAACAAATACTAATTTTTTTTCAATTTCAATTTCCATTCTTACCTGTCCAAAAAGGTATGCCAATCAAAAAATTGACGAAACTCTCCAGGCTAAAATAATATGATTTAATCGGATTAGCCTCTGACAATTAGACAATGAATGTCCCAAATATTCGAACAATGTAGAAATCACAAAGAATTCCATTTTGCTGTCTGTTTAGAATAAATATGTATACTAATTGGACCAAAAATATGCTATTATATACAATTCTAAGCAATTTATATGCGAAAATGTAAATTCTGACATGTATACTAAAGATATTCTTTAAGTAATTGGATAATAATAGTTAATATAAAGCTAGGCAAAAGTTATGCTAATTTAAAGCAATATTATAAAGTTGTATGTGGTTTTATGAAAAGCAGTTTAAGAAATTGCCCCATTCACTTCATTTTGATATCTTAAGCTTTCAGAGTTGGAAGAATACTCTGTAATGGGATAGAGTATATTAGAAACGCGCTTAACCACAAGAGTAGCAACAACAATTACCCGACAATAAACTAACTCGCACTCGGTAATTGCGCAAGCACCTTGGTAAGAAGGAAATACCAATTCAGGGGGTAGGGGTGGGCAAAAGTTATTGATAAGTTGCTCTGAGCTGAGTCAGACCGCTAGAACGGAATGGTAGTAATCGAAATCAAAAGTTGGAGAACCGCTGCTGGAACCGTTGGGGTCTTCTACAACTAGAAACAGAAATAGAAATGCGTTCCAGCTACAGATACAGATACAGATACAGATACAATCAGTTAGACAGTCACTTGGCCATATTACACGTTCAAATGACAAATATTTGTTTGTTGTTTAGTTATTGAACGGCATGAAAAGGTCCATTCCCGCAATCCGATTTGTGGGCTTTTGTGATTCGATTGGTTCGCAGTTGTTGTCGTTGTTGTTTCTGTTTGTTGTTGTTGTGTCGCTGCTTGTTGCCTTTCTCTCGGTTGTTGTTGTTGCTTTTGTGGCATTCGTTTCGCTACTTTTTCGGCCCGTTTCTTTTTCGGTGGCTGTAAGTAGTTGCTGTTGTTTGTTGGCTCTTTGTTTGTGCCACCAAATTTTAATTATAAGCAACTTACACAAAAGCCAATTGTCATTGTAACTGTCCGAGCTAAGCTCATTTATCAATGCGACAGTTCTGAGTGGAAAAAGCGTGGAAAAACAAAGACTGAAACCCAATATGGGAAATTGCCTGAGTAGAGAGTGACAGTTATGATCAAAAACCAGAGTACTAAAAGAGCTTTCTTCGGCGTCCCAAAGATTTTCTTGCAGATCTGTCTAACAATTGTTTCATTGCCAGCTTTACAATATGACTATCCGATCTTAACTAAAATCGTGTCATCAAGTTTCTTTGTAAGCAGTAAAGTTATTCCTGAAGAAAGACAGACCTCGACCGATCGTTCTTATGTTTCCTTTGGTAATTAATTCAAAGTGTTCTTGAGATCTGACTTTGAGACACTTACAAGCCAGTTCAGAGAGCTGAAGTATATACAGAATGTCTTCTTCCCCCTAGCTGCAGCACTGAATCTTCTTTCATGAATAACTTCCGGGTTTATTATCCAATCGACCAAATCTTAAAGCTATATCTTGAAAATTGTTACTCTAAAACGGTTTTTATCGTTTTGCGGGGGAACTGGGGGAGATATCTGAAATATGAAACAAACTTGATTTGCGTATGGTATACAGGAACCTACATTTTAAATTTGGTGTCTCTAGCTCTTATAGTTGCTGAGATCGACGCGTTCATACGGACAGACGGACATGGCCAAATCGAAATCTCTTTTGATACTGATCAAGAATATATATACTTTATAGGGTCAGAGATGTCTCCTTCTGCCTGTTACATACATTTGCACAGATGTAGAGTCCCCTTTTTACCCATTTTATGGGTACAGGGAGTAAAAATGAGTCTTATCGATGATAAACTTATCGATAACTCATATTCTCAAGCGGTATTCGCTTATTGGAATCTTTAAATGTACTATTCAAGTGCCTCAGTGTGAGCCTTGCATATTAAGTACCGAAAACAGCAAGCAGCTAACAAACCCACCCCCCTCGTTCCAGTCGGCATGGCTACAGTTACCACGCGTGTATCTTACAGATACAAATCGCCTCGACGCGCATCTTTCAACACGCGCGCTGTGAGCATCAATCACAACTACTTAAACAGCATATGAAAATATGCCCAAAACTGAGAAGCACAACAGCTAACAAATATTTATTATTATTATTCTTGTTGTTGTTGTTGTATTTCACGCCTTTAAGCCGACAGATACAGAGGAATAAAAGAAAGAAAAGCCCCGAAAAAAATGCCTTGTTATGCATTGCATTTTTCCTCCGCTGTTTTGTTGTCTTTTGTCTACCCGTTTGTTGTTTGTTGTTTGTTATTATTATTTGTTGCTCTTGTTATTAAGTTCTCATTGTTCTATTGGCTCGAGCAATTTCTCATCGCCAACGCTCGCAGCGCAGCTGTATAACAAAATTTGTATCTTATGGATAGCCAAGCACTTTCCAATTTGTTGATATACAGGAAACAAAAAATGAAAACTTTCAGATCATCTATGGAAATGAAGCATAAACACATAAATTTCGCTATGCTTTCATGCAATACCCACCTCCTCCCCTTTTCACGTAATGTTATTCTGCGATTGTTACAAATTTTTTCCTATCCCTTCTTTTGCCTGGTGACAATCTTTTAGGTAGCTTCAGTTAGCCCGCCCTTGGGTCAGTGGGTCATTGTCGTTTCTTATGGATGCAACCCCCTTTTGAGGACAACATTTTCTCAGCTTGTAAGTTGCATTTTATGGGCCTGGACTGTGGCATCATTAGGTTTGTGCCGAAAATTAGGGTACGATTTATGGAGGTGCCCGATGTCCGGGATGCGCTAATTTTCATTGAATTTTCCTATTAAAAAGAAGGTAAAGCAACCCATTGCCAAACTTGTAATTTATGTTGCTGAGAAAGAAGCGCTACAAAAGAAACTGAGTTTTCCAAAGATGCGGCCAATTAGTGGCAGCAAATGTCAGGCTTGACACAGGACCTTATACCGACCAAAGCAAACCCCCATACGTTTTCTATTTGGTAGGCAATTTGCACCTTGTGCCTTGAGCTTTTCCCCCGTGGGTCTGTCACCTAATTGAATTGAGGACGAGTGCCAAAATCGCTTAGTGCTAATCCGATTTGTGGCTGACCATTCAGTTATACGCACCAGTTGCGTTTGGGACTAAAAGATCTCAAGACTGGACACCCGCAAAACCTTGGCTTTTGCTCAGAAAAAGGACAAATACTTGTATGTGCACTTGAGTTTTTTCTTCTTTACTTGGCTTTGCCTTTGGCTTTTGTGATATTCTTCCATTTTTCCTTTTTTTATGGAACTTTCATATTTTTGTTTGTTGTACCCTGTGATAAAGTTAGTGAAAGCTATATTGAACAGTTGTAAAGCGCATTTATGGCTTATTTCTGGAAAAGAGATAACTTGAGTATTTCTAAAGGTTATTGATTGTTAGCTATAAACGTATATATGTTTAATATTTTGGCTGCTGCATCCTAAATTTCCTCTTCCCAAGCTAGACTACAACCTTTAAGGTACCTTAAATATAGGGTAATGCCAAGTCGAGCTGTACAGCATTTCACAACATTCTTATTTGTTGTTTGCTGTTGTTGTGCGTCTGTGTGTGGGAGTTCAAGTGGAGGAGGTAGGGCAGCTCTTATAGTTGGTCAGTCAGGCGCAAATTATAAAGGAATTAATAGAGGCAAGGTCCAACAATGGGCAGATTTTTGCTTTGTGCGGAGCCAGTTCAAAAGGAAAACCTCAAAGCATATTAGAAAGGAGCAGGCAGTCGGATTAGGTATTGAGCATCTTGACAATCTTGGCATAAAAATTGGCATTTGAATGCATTTAAATGCGAATATGCAGAATCTATGCGGTTGTATATTGTATGTATTGAAGGACAAGCCCATAATCATAATGAAGCTGCGCGGTAAGCTGATTGATTGCCCCGTAGGAGCTGAAGGACTGGCAAAAGAATGAAAATGAAAAAAATTCAATGTTACATTGCACGTTATGGTATGATGTAAGAGAGATGAGATGAGATGGAAACCGAGAGACAGACAGCTATCCATCAAGACGCATTTAAATGCAAATTCACAATGGCTGGGCTAACCCACTTAAAACTGTCATTATGATTATTATTGATCATCAGGGGCTCTGAAATAGACTTTAAATTGCTTGGCAATTCGGTTGCAGACCGATTTGCATAATGCTGCCAGCGATAGGGCTAGTCTGGAGGTCAAAAAACAGGTTCGCGGGATTAACTTGGCAATGTTTAGAAAACTTTCTAAACAAACAACAAAACGCGTAACGATACACAAAAAGCAAACAACAAATGAAACTGAAATTGAAATTGAAATGGAGAAGTAGAAGTAGAGAGTCATACCCAGGACCTGGAGGAACCGAAAGAGCTTACTTATGATGGGATTAGCGTTTCGCGAAATGTCATAAGGGGCTGCCAGCTGTCAGCTTAGATGGCTAACTTGATCTTAAGCTGTTTTGGTCATGTGAAAATTATGAAAAGCAACTACAACTACCTCGGACGTGCGATATGGCATTGGTAGAGCCTTCAGAATTGCACAAGAGTTTGCAAGATCGCGTTATCGGTAGATCGTTGCTCGTATTACGACCAGGTAAGGACTCGCATTCCCACACGGGACAGGAACGAGGACAGGCGACCTGAAGTGGTTCAACTAATCAAAAATGACAAGGCAGCAGACCGGGTTGAGATCAAGACAAGACCAAGTCCGTTCGTTGATCATCCTGATCTCGATTCCGATAGATGTGCGTGTGCTTGGGACTAGGATGCTCTATCTTGGGGGCTGAACGGAAGTGAGTTCATCAAATTAAAAGGTGACAAAAGGGTTGCAACTTACAGAAAAGGTTGCTAGGTTAGTTTGGTCAGGTTAGGTAAAGACAAAGGGCTGCCACAGCATCCCAAAGACAAGGGTCAAATGGCGCACGAGCAGGGACAACTGACAGCCCAGCGAACGCCTAGGGCTAAAGTTTAAATTAAATTAAATTCATTGGTTATAAACGAGTTCAAAAGTTGAAAACAACTAATAAAAAACTGCAGACACCAAGACGATAATGAAGCAAGGATGCAATTAGCTGGCATTTGTTTTGAACCGTGGTGAGAGGTAAGGAAAAGTGACCAGAGCACATATAAAGATCAAGACGATACGGTCTATGATATTTTAAAATTTAAATTAGTCCACATGGAGGGTTATGAATAGGTCCTAAGAACAGTAAAACCCTCCAACTGGTTCAACAGTGGGAAACTATTTATACTTGGAAATAAGTAAAATATTGAAAAGTTGGCTATAAAGAATTGAGTTAACACCATTGAAATGCAATTTTAACAAAGTCAATTTCTCAAATCTTACTGATTATACGTATACTTATACTTATTATAGCTATTCCTGATATTTTTTCACTTTACCTTTATTAAGTAAGTGTCTTTTAATATATTCGTAGAGTTAAGCGTAAGTAGTTACTTAACTGGAAGTCGGAATACTACAAGTCGAGTTCTATCTAAGCTTGATGGCCATGTAGGGTATACAAGAGTGGTTTGATAATTTTTGATCAATTCTTAAGCTTCACCAAGCTTGTTTAACCATGAGTTATAGGCAATGACTAGTCAGCAATTAGGGCAGGCTATTGTCATATTTGGCTGGACAGCTGCGCTTAACAAAGTCAGGCACTTGAGAAGGCCACAGCCAAGTCGGCAAATTAGCGATCCTGAGACAGAGTCTCCTGCCATGGCACGGGCACTGGTCACGGTCCTTTGATGAATTGCTGTGAGCAACCTCTCGAAGAGTTACGCATCGTTTTGTGTCAAGAGTGTCGACTTGATTGGTTCTGACAGCGCGCGAACCAACCTGAACATCAACCGAAATACTGAAGGACTGAAGGACCAAAGGACTATGGGCTGACTCACAGCAGCTGCGACCGCGCAAAGATCGCGACGTGAATTGATGTGGATGATCTTCAGATGTTGTTGATGATGATGATGATGATGAACTTCCGAGGCGCGACATAAGTGTAGCAACTTTGGTATTGCACAACTGTTTGTTTTGCCGGGGAGCCGAGGGTCAGAGGATGATTGCTGTTGTTGTTTTTAATGTTGTTGTCCGCCTTATATGCAAATCAAAGGATATGAAATTGCTGCCCTTTGAAGCTGCGCCGGACCAAGACCAAGACGAAGACAAGGCCCAGAGGAACTAAAGATCAAGAGCAAAAGACGCTGATGAGCGTCGATTGTTTGCCAGCGAAAGTGACCGTGAACGTTGAATAGCATGAAGTGAATAGTGAATAGTGAACAGTGAATGTGAATATGACTGAATATGGAGACCCTTCTGATTGAATTCAAATTAAGGTTGATACGTTTACGTTTATGTATCTGGTTCCATTTTGCAGTGACAACTTTGTCTCATGGTTTCCAGTTTTTACATTTTTTTTTATTTCGGAGCCCTTTATTCAGCTCTTTGTTGTAACAAGTGAGCGCCTTAACGGTTTCTTTTCACAATCCACCGAAATTGTAACGGTTGTAAGCCAAAGAGCTAAGTCTGAAAGGGCATACAGCATTTTGCAATTATACATTTCGGGCGTGGCAAATTTAATGGCCGAACTTTGTTCAAAATTATTTTTAATAAATGAAAACGGGACAACGCACGCGGCCGATAAAGAAGTAAAAGCCAACTTTAACCCTTTAGCACCCCCTGGTACGGCACAACAATCGATAGATCTTCCCATAGTTCTCTTCGGTGGGCTATTATCAAAAAGTGGGCGTGTCTCGGGCTAGCCAAAAGGCATCAAATTTGCCAATTTTACAATTTTATTGGCAACGCCCCGCAAACCGACAAATGTCAGCAATTTTTAATGGCTTCATTAAAATGGCAAACCCCAGCTACCAATACCCCTACCCCTACCCCTTGCCCCTTGCCCCTTTCCCTGTCACGTCCACATCCTAACCCTTCGCTATATACGATTTGCATTTACTCAAAAACAACAACAATAGCAATAACAACATCGATTAATGGCCGTTACAAATGTTTTCCATTTGTCAGCGTGTGTCGCATTTTGCTTTTCAATTTTTCGCAATTCCCTCTTCACCGCTCCAAAATTTTCGAAAATTTGCGTATCGATTTTACCCATACCATAATTTATGCGAATTTATGATAGGCATCTAAAAGCTGTGAAAAGACTGAAACCAAATGGAAATCTAATGAAATGCATATGTAATTTGCGATTCGCTAGCAATTTCGACTTGTGCCTCCTTTGTGGGCTTTGTGCGGCGGTTTTGGGTCGATTTCAAATGGGTTTCTGAGAACAGGGTGTCTGAGTGACATATGCCACTGCGAAAAGTCAGCATGCATGGTAATTGGAATAATAGTTCGAAATTTATTACATTGTATGCAGAATTGAAGTTAATTGGTAAAAAGTTTTTTGAAAAAATTCATAATGCTTATGAAAGAAATTACATTAATACCATCAATCCATTCAGTTCAATAAAAATATGAAGAAGTGTGTTTAAGAAACGACCATATAAAATATATATATTCTTGCACTAATAGGCGAGCGTCGGTAAATCTACAAAAACTAACGATAACAAGTAAGAATGCTATAGTCGAGTATATCCGACTACGAAACTCCCTGTACCCAGGTCTAAAACATCCAATCACATCTACGTCCACTTACACATACACACACACATACACAAAGACGCACACACACAGTCGGCAAAAGCGACAGCGCAAACGAGGCATTTTAAATGGTGGCTGTGCTTCTTCTTCCCCCTCTCGCTGCATTACTGAATCTTTTTTCGTGAATAACTTCCGTGTTTATTATCCGATCGACTTGAAATTTGGACAGTAGATTAAGAGAGACTCAAGTATTGTACATGCCAACTCTAACAGCTATATCTTGAAAATTATTACTGTAAAACGGTTTTTATCGATTTGCGGGGGAACGGGGGAGATATCTGAAATATGAAACAAACTTGATCTGCGTATAGTATACATGAACCTACATTCCAAATTTGATGTCTCTAGCTCTTGTAGTTGCTGAGATCGACGCGTTCATACGGACAGACGCTCAGACGGACAGACAGACGGACATGGCCAAATCGAAATCTCTTTTGATACTGATCAATAATATCTATACTTTATAGGGTCGGAGATGTCTCCTTCTGTCTGTTACATACATTTGCACAGATGTGGTACCCCCTTTTTACCTAATTTATGGGTACAGGGAGTAAAAACAGAGGTCCTAAAAAAATAGAACTGTAAGAGTTAGAAACTTAGATAAACGGATTAAGCTGTGGTGCTGACTTAGAATTTCAAATGGACCTGTTGATGAAAGTAAATAGTTCAAGCCGGGATCGGACAGGTAGTATGTCCGAGGTTAAGGCATCCGCCTTACAGACGGAAGCACTCGTATCTAGCAAACTACCATTCATATGCGGACAATTTTTGACAAAATTCGAACAATAAGGTCACTGATAAGGATGCTTGGCAGCATCCGAAATAGCGCTATGTGACCAGCGAATACTTTTCATATCAATGTTTCTATGCTAGCCCTGAATTGGGACGTCGAGCCTGCTAGATATTTCTTTCAACTATCAATAACTATAGCAACCAGATTTGATACGTTCTCAAATAATTATAACATATACAGAGAAATAAATAAAACTGTCAATCAAGAAATGTTCATAAATTTATTTCATAAAGAAAGAATACCAACATATTACTGTTATGTCCCAAAATCAGTATCAATATTTTTCAGAAGTCAGGAAACACAAGAGGCAACAAATTTCACAAGTTTGTAATTTTTTAGGATATTCTGACTCATAAAAATACTAAAGATAGTGAATAAAAATCTGTTTCAGAATTTTCCAACATTTTTGATATTTTTTGGATTGTATTAATTCCAAATACTTCAAATAATAATACTTCGCGCTGACCAAACTAATAAGGTAGGTAGCATCTTCTAAATGTTTTACTTTGCTTGTGTTTTTTCGAGCTAATGTTGTTTGACCAGTTGAAAGACGATGCGAAAATGCCAAATCACGTAAGGATGCTGAGTATGCAGCAGATTAAACAGTTGGACAGTGTCCCAGACATGGGGAGCAAGATGGAACTCAGCTGGCAATGCCTAATGGAAGTCAGCATTGAATAAACGAATCGATCGATTTAAATGCAGATACGATTACGCGGCAAGAAGGCCACGACTGTGGTATCAACGACAGTATTAGCCTGGGAAATTTTAGGAACTGTAGGATTCTTGAGCCTGAGAACTGCTAGACTGTACGGACAGCCACTTGACCTTGTCTGTGGCAAGCGTCGGCTGCACTTTTGTTGGGCTTATTGTTTATTGGTAGCCGGTTCTGGCCAGAAGCGTGCATTATCCTGGCGGCCATTCGGCTATTTGTGTTGCTCGCTGCCCGCTGCCCGTCCCACGCTGTGCCATTCTTCTGGCCAAAGGCAGAAACAATGACGCGGACAAAAAACACCTACGTGCCACATTGAATGGCAGGACGCGGGGCGGCAGCCCGTTGCCAAGACAATGCGCTGCAGCAAATTGAAAATTCATTCATGTGAAACGCAGAGGCAAGGTGGCAAGAGCAGAAGTAGAAGGTGAAGGTGAGACTGATGCTGATGCTGAGGCGAGGGAAGAGCAGCAGCAGAAGAAGTTCGACCGGCTTGGCCTGCAGAGAGCTGGCATTAAAACACCTTTAAGCGGATTATAGGAATTTTGACACTTTTTCGGCGTATCCTTAGCGAGACACGCAGCACGTTGCGCCATTGAGGGACGAGAGACCGTTGACCATTGACCATTCAGAGATGATTCGTTAGGGGCCGGCGGGTCGGCTGGTCGGCTGGTCGGCGCCGCCAGGCTGTCTGGGTTTTTGGGTGCTCAATGAATTGTCGCACCGGCTGGTTCTCCGGTACCGCTCTTCTTTACTCCTTGCTGCCGCCCTTTTGTCTGCCATCGATGAATGAAAAATGCACACAAAAGTCAATTACATGCGTTCTTCTGGCGTTCCAGCTCAATAGATGAATCCCTAGCATTATCCTATTTTGAGTTTTTTTCATTATTCTCTTTTCTTTTTTTATCTTGTTGCGCTTTTCAGCAAATTCCTGGAATGTCATTTATTTTGTGACAAAATCCATGTTGAAGGGGTTTCTTTATACCCTTGCTCGTATATTATATCATTTATCTCTTGTGGTTGGCTAAGGCGTTGACTAGCAACCAAGAATACAAGAAATCCACAAACAGATTTAAAAGTCCCAGCCAACAATTTCAGCATATTTAATACAAATTATTGCCTTTCAGGGAAAAATTATCAATAAATGCCCACCTAGTAAAGGAAGGCTTTGGATTATCACAATAAAATAATGGCCTACGCTACTCGACGGCTAATATCAGCCAAGTTCTTATCAGCCCACATTGACATCATGTGTTGCATTATGTATTTTATACATACATGAGTATAATATAGTACTCAGTTATAATTTCGATTCATTTATATTTTCAGTTTTAATTTTCTGGCAGTGCAAGTCGGTCGAATCATTTTCTGAATCTGAATTGCTGGATAAGTGCTAAATAAACCACGAATATATCAAAATGTTATTGACTTTAAGACTTCCTTTGGTAATATGGATATGGAGTATAAAAATGGGATGTCTGATTCAAGTGGATAACTTTGTACGTTTTGACTAACTACTGATAATCAAAACGACCAATTATCAAAAACAAAAAAAGATTTTATTTCTTCGGTGTGCCGATATAGTACTAGTGATCCAATTATGAAAAAAATGTAAAAAAATTGCTGAGTTGGGATGAGATATTTAAAAACAAAATGGTTTATCATACAACACTTATTCAACCGATTGTGCCTATTGGCAAATACAAGTTTTAGTCGTCCGATTTCGTTAAAAATGTATTAATTTGTATATAGGATACAAATACGTAGAATTCGTGAGTTTGAACAAGATACCTTGAAAGTCATAAAAGTTTTTCATACAACAAATCAATTTTCGACCCACTGTTCAGCAGCTATATGATATAGTGGTTCGATCCGGCCGGTTCTAACATGTGTGCTGGCTAAAACAAATAGAAGCATTTGTGGCAAGTGTTATCACTATTGCTCTAAAACTGAGAGACATTGACATGTCGATGCTGATAAAGAATATATTTTATATACTTTGTGGGGCTTTCTTAATTCTTACATATTTGCGTGTGAGAAATGTGTTCAAATATTTGAATATACTTTTATTTGTAGATTATTCAATTACTTACAAAGCTTCAACTTGTTGTCACAAAATTGTTGTGGTTGTTACAAAATTTAAAAGCACTGCAAATCCCACGAATTGGAGGACAAATGCAGTGCCTTTTGCTTCAAGCTATTCAGCCGGTGATGCTGCATACCGTAGGATTGAGGAAACCAGTTGAAGATTTCAAGGAGTACCATCTAACCACCTTAACACTTCATAAATTGAGGGTATACACCAACATGTGTTCCAAGTTTGGTTGCTCTAACTTCAAGGGCATGGAAAAAAAATTGCGTTCATACGGACAGACGGACATTTCGCTAACATTTCCCTTTAACAGAGTATAAATATATACAATCACTAAGCTGAGAGAGGATTTTAAATCTAGAGATGAGCTAATGTCCATAAAAAAAGAACAATTCAAGTAAGATTTGGATAACAGTTGTTTCGGTTCTTCTTCTGCAGAACTTCACATAATAGGTCCACCCGGAATGAGACCAATTTCGGTTCCATGTGAAAGTCGTATTGCTGGACCCGGATGGATGGTTATTCAGCGTCGTATCGATGAAAATGTCGACTTCTTCAGAAACTGGCTGGTTGGTTTCGGCAACTTTGATGAAGAGTTTTGGCTGGGCTTAGAAAAGCTTTAAAGCGTCAAATAAGCAATTTGAACCGCTAAAAACCAGCTTCAAAATCTATGCCCGATATGCCAAATTTGAAATATGCAGCGAATCAGAGTACTACAAACTAAAGTCACTAGGGACATATAATGAAACAGCAGGCGATGAATTACGTTATTATGAAGGAATGAACTTTAGGACTTTTGATCGGGACAATCACCCGGACAAATTTTATGATAACGATATAACTTTCCACAGTGGCTGGTGGCACAACGATATTGCTGAAAGGTAGATCTCTTCTCAGCTCAATGAAATTGTTAACTATTAGGAAATATTTATGTTTTGTGCAATCTTAACGGGCCAATTAGTAATGGTGTTCCTGTTGAGCCTGTTTGGTGGATAACATCGTATAACTTAACGGCTTGACAAATGCTTAGTCGCCCAGGGATTGTAAAACGCGCCAAATAAAATTAAACAAGTAAAAATATCAGACATTTTCTGAAATCATTTATGTTATATTAAAATTCTTTAGATAATCAAAATAAACAAAAGCATAAATGCACTTAAAGATTGAAGATGTAGGAATCTTTGATAGTAAACAATGAAATAAATAAATATAAGTTGAGAACTCTCTTCCGCTTATTGCACACATTTGGTAACCTTAAAATACCTTTAAATCCAATATATATAAAAACAGCGTAGAAAATTGCAGTTTGGTTTTTATTTATTTGAAATTTCAATAAATTGAATTTAGAGTTTACCAAAGATATTAGCGATTATTAATCTTAGCAAATATTCCTAGAACTTGTGAAACTGTATCCACTGCAAAGAAGTGTATGTACTGGTTTTGTGCCCTTCCACATAAGGCTACAAAGGAGCCTTGAGCGCATACACACACGGACACAACAAGGACAACACATATGTTCTCTTATATCTTCCATATCAATCGCTGAATCGAAGCGTTGTCATAACTGCTTTTGGTTTTGGCAGTTTTTCTTATCAATTTGCTGCAAATCTCACAGAACCGTTTGAGCTGCATTGTTTATCCCTATCCCAAATACACTCCGACATACTCGTATGGAATCTGCATATATAGTGTGTGTGTGTGTGTGTGCGCAGTCCTTGTTTGCCGATTGAAATTCGCAAGGATTAAACGCACCCAAGCAACGATGCGCATCTCAATTGTTGCTCGTGTGTGTTTTTATGCTCTATGCGACAATTGTCAGGCTGTCGATTGATTGTTATCGATAAATACGCCCTTCAATCGCTTGAACAATTTGCAAAACTGTTTGCCTTGTGGCCTATGAAATTGAAGCCGATGTTTATCTGGAGAGCTCACCAGAAGCTTCTGGTCCCATCCCAAACCAGACAAAACACAAATGCGCAAAAAGAAAGTAGCTTGTATACCCTGTGTAAATCATTTTTAAGGGGTGTAGAATGTTGTGAAATGGTAGGAGAGTGAGAGGGACAGGCACCTTACAAATTGAAATAGTTTTTCATCTCAAAAGTGTATCTAAAATAAGTTGTTACCCAGCGAAATTGATTCTGTTAACTTTTGTGGCATACTTTAAGGCTGCGTATACCCTTGGCTTTTGACTCAAGCTACAATTTTGTATTTCTTATGCTAGTTTATTATTTGATTATCTTGTTGTTATGTCCAAACAAGCTACAAAGGTATGGGTTATGTACATATGTATTTAGGAGTAAATTTGTCAAAAGTTTTAATACTTGATCTATGGGCTATGCTTACCAAATTTGGTTGTTCTAGCTATAATAATGTCGAAAATATTTCATTCGCACAAAGTTAAAGGTGTTTCAAATAAACTTTAGTTTTCCCTAAATCATTTTAGAATTTTTTCTTTAACATTCAGCAAATACTCAAAACTTAAGATATATACTTTAATACAACAAATCTGTCAACTACTTTTATAAGAAATCTACTAGAATATTTACTCGAATATATTAAAACCTTATTTAAGGAATTTGAAATATTTTCAAAAAAATACAGGGTATTGCTTTGTCAATATCAAATCTGTCTACAACTTGTTTACGAAGTCTGCTAGAATATTAATTCGAATATATTAAAAGCTTATTTGAGGAATTTTAAATATTTTCCAAAAATACAGGGTATTACTTTGCCAGTTAGCGATTGGCTATTGTGGTTGCTCCTCTGCCATTTTTTTTTTACATTTTCCCCCATTTTGATTAACATTAATGAGCAACAAAAAGTGCAAAATTTACATGGCAACGTCGTTATTTTTTTCGGGCTTTTGTTGTGTGGGTCTTTAGAAAATGTTGCTATGAAATGAGTTGGCAGCAATGTGTGGCAGCACCTGCCCCCAACAACAACAACAACAACAACAACACAACCACCACCACAGCAACAACAAAAGCAACAACAAAAAGAGTAACAACAACAGCGATTTAGGCATTAGAGTCCATTGAATTGCCGTTGATTTGTGGCATTTGCATACGTTTAAAGCAGCCTTAAGACCCCAATCCCAATTCCAGTCCCAGTCCCAGTCGCAGCGCCAAATCCGAATGGGCCCCTAAACAGACTGCACGGGTACACACTCGTATTCATATTCATTTTATTCATTATATTCAGTTGCACTTTAAAGGCAGTCAGTCGCTCAGCAAACTGACTGAAGACGGGGCCTGCGATTGCATTGTCAGCGCCTTTTTGTCCAACTACTCATTAACATTTATTTGCAAGTGCAGAGAATGCAATGGCAAAAGCAACTGCCATGATAAATATGACAAACAAACAAACGAACAAACAACGAGCGAATAGACAAACAGACAAACACAACAGACAAACAAATGCATTGCGAAAACAGCGAAGAATGGAAAAGCAATTGCGGCAATCAACGACTACTCGAATTCCCTGTAAAGCAACGAAAAATGTAAGTACTAAATGGAAAAAACTATGCTTATTTCAGAGCTAACGATTCGTTTTTATTGTATTTCTTTTTTTAAAGTCAAGAGCAGCATAAATCGCAGTTTTGAATATACAGTAACGTTGGATACAAATATTAAGTACACAATTAAAGGTCATCACTGGGATTCGAACCAAGGTGAGAGCACTCCAGCACCAGGCTATGCTCTGACTCGGTTTGTTTTTGCAGGTAGACTTAAATAAGAAAAAAATGGTGTTATAATCACGGAATAGATGATCAAATTAATAATGATTTATATTATAAAATGTTTATAATGTTAAACAATTATTTGATTTTGATATGTGTCATTTCCTAGATTAAATGGACTGAAAAGCAATGCCTTGAAAAGGAAAATTGCCGTTTTGCGGAATTCGGAACAGCAATGAACTAAAAGATTTAATTTAATAAAAATGTATATTATAAAATAAATAACATAAAAATATATTAATAACAATGTACTCCTTTCTATTGAGGCCCTTCTAATTAACAATAAAACGTTGTAAACATAGAACCTATAAACTAAGAGGTATTCCAAATAACTAAACTCAAATAAAATGTGTAAGTTCTAAGTCTAAATTCTAGTGGTTTTTAATCTTTCATGCACAAAAATTGTCCAGAGAAGTTGAATTTTTCAATGGCTGTTTTTGATAACATTGTCGTCAAATGACAAAAAAACATGAGTTCATATTAACTTAGTTTTTCAGACTATCTATCATATGACAGATTTTTGGAAATATTCGTTTGGGCCTTCATTAGCTCGTATAACCACTTGGCTTGACTACAGGGTATGCTATGTAATAACAATGGCTGACTAACAGTGAAAGAGTTGCAGATAGGGACAGAGGCATTGCCAAAGACAATGGCCAGAGCCAAGTACATAGAGAGAACCGAAAGGCTGGTCCAAATGCAATGTGGGGCGGTTCAATAAGTATCAAGAAAGTGTGTGGGGAAATCAAAATGATGTATTTATTAAATACTTACTATATTTCAAGTATACAGTTTTGAAAAGTCAATAATAAGCGTGCATACTAATCAAAATATCCGTATACATATTTTTAATGGAAAAATAAATATATTTATACATATGTGCTCTTACGAATATCAAGATAGGATGTATTGACATTCACAACTATAAGATCTTTAATGTTTTGCTAAAATACAAGTATTTTTTAATTGCTTATAAGCCATTCTGAGGAAACTTGTATATCCCATATTTTAGTTTAGTTAAGCAAGAAAGAATGTCTCTCTTCGGTGTGCCAAAGATACTCTATGGGTATTGTATTTTACACAAAAATTAATTTCCGACGGATCGTTAATATTCTGAAAAAAATATTGTCAGTTTTGTAAAGCGATAGCTCTTAACTGAGTAAATACTGGCATAGAAACAGACGGATGGTGATCAAAAATATATAAACTCGATGGGGTCGTAAACTACTCCCTCAAGGTGTGTTTTAAACTAGGTTGTATTGAGGCGATATTTATATTTATTTATAATTATTTTGTTGTTGTTTTTTGGGAAAAAAAAATTAAATAAATATTGTAATCAAACTTTCATGATTAATAATATTTTTGAATAAAAATTGAAAAAATTAAAAGTTATATAATAATTTTTTCTATAAAAAGTTATTTTTTCAAATTTTTTTATAATTCTAAAATTAATTATAGAGGTTCTTCTTGACTCATTGACTGAGAATATTTGTACATTTTTCCAAATTCCTCAAGGAATAATCATAATTTAAAGAGTTTTATTTTTTGTACAAAAATGATCATTTTTGTTTGAGATGTTAAGTAATACTCAAAATTCATTATTATACAAGTGTGGTACAAAAATTAATAATAATCACTATTTTGTAATTTTTTGAAATGAAACTGATTACCTGATATAGAGAACTCAATTAACGATAGACTTTTTGGTAAATAGTCTTGAAATGAATGGAACTGCCCTCGGCCAGTGAATGGCACAGTTGCAATCGTCAGTCAGTCAGTTAGTTAGTGAAAGGAGAGCTGGAAAAACGTGCCCCATTGTTCAGAACTTGCAATTGTTGACTGACAATTGGCAAAAAAGGTAACGAATACAGAGAGAACTGCTGCTGCCCCATCCCCATCCCCATCCCCATCCCCATCCCCATCCCCATCACCGCCTCCTGCTCCTTCAAAACGCCACCCCACTCTCCCCCGCCCACGTTCTCTAGTGCACTGGAAGAGCAGCTCAAGTAATTAGAGCCAAATTGGATTAGAATTGGAATTAGAATTCGAATTAGAGCAGTGCGAGCAGTTCATGTGCATTTGTCATTAGTTTCTTGTTAATTAAAACGTTACCAGTTACGAGTGCCAGTCAAGGCAGTCGAACAAAATCAAAATCAAGCGCTAAAACACCTTCCCATAAAACAAAAGCCAACACCTGCACAGTACACACACTCACACACACACGTAAAGCAATAAAAACAATGGCGACAAATGGTGCTGTCGTTGTCGCCGTCGCCGTTGCTGCAGTCGTCCTGGGCAACAGGACACCAAGGAAATTAACAGCACAAAACGCTGCATGAATTTGCAATGCAGGATATGATGGCCTAGGAAGTGGCTGTGCTGGCAAGGATTTAAGCGGCGCATATTAAAGCGTTACACGTAGATTAGCCAAAAAATAGAGTAGGCAAGTGGCAGGAGCAGGGGCAGGGGAAAGAAATGGAAACATGTCAGCATCAGTCAGCAAAGTGTCCATTTAGATTAGTTGATTTTGCTTTCGATAGTGTTTGAAGCGCTAAGTAAATGCGTTAAATAAACAAACACAAAAAAATACTATAAATATAAAAATAAGCTCCCAAGCGACACCCATTTGACTCCCCGCCATGTAAACTGCTGCCCCAACCAGAAGCAGCGGCGTCTGGCCGCAGTCGCAGCGACAGTTCCAATTGGAAACGCCCACCAGCCGGCATGTGCAGCAAAAATAGAGGATAACGATGGCGATGGCTGCGACAGTGGTGCCATCTCGCTTGCACAATAGGGCTGCGACACCTGCTGTGCGTGGCGCTCAATTGGCGCTCTTTTGCCCAGTATCGCTCTCTCGCTCGCTCGCCTGTGCTCTCTCTGCCTCTGCACAGCTGAGCGCTGCGGTGCTCTTTTTTCTTTTTAAGCGTCGCATTTCTTTGCTGTTTTTTTCTTGGCTCAAGTGTCACCTGCACCTGGACGCGGTCGCGACGCCAACGCAGACGTTAACGTTAACGTTGACTGCGCTGCCACACACATACACACACACACACACACGCCACTTTGCTCATTTGCATGCATACAACAATTTTCTTGTTTCAGTTTTCACATGTTACAAATTGTCATAAAAAAAAATATAAAAAAATACTTATTAATCAACAACGAAATCAAACAAATAAACCAATAAAAAAGCTGCTGCTTAACAGTTGGAGTTTGTATTGGTGTGTTTGTGTGCGTATGTGTGTGTGTCTGTGTGTGGGGAGCGAGAGAGCCACAAATGCTGAGCGAACAACTAAAACTTTGCATGGCACAGCTTCTGGTTTCTGTATGTATGTGTGTGTCTGTGTGTGTGTGTTGTTGTTGTTTTTAGCGCTGTCGCCTTTGCCGTTGCCGTTGCTGTTGCCGTTGCCGTTGCTGTCGCTGCAGCCAACCCCCCAAAAATGACAAGTCCGTGCAAGTCGCTCGTCTGTGGCTCGTGTGAGAGCGCGCGCCAAGTTTTTAGTTACGCGTCGGAACGTATCCGTTGAATAGCCGCCAAGCCAAAGGCAGCGCTTAGAAGTCGCAACAGCAACAGCAGCCGCAGCAGCAGCAATAGCAGCAGCAGCAACAGCAGCAGCAGCCGCAGCGACGGCCTTAGTTTTAATCCATAGTTAAATAATAACAACAACATTGGCAACAACTACAATAAGCAGACCGGAAAAACGTTTGTGGCAATAAGCAAATACTGTTTGTTTATCGTGTTGCAGTTGCAAGCAGCAGTTGCCAGTTGCAACTATTGCGTTGCAACAACTTAACGAAGCGCCTAACCGACGGTTAACTGATCGACAACATCGATCGATATATCCAGTGTTGTAAAGTAACAAAAGTTGCGGCAACGCCCCAATATCCAATTGGAAATACTTAAAGTGCACCTCAAAACAACACAAATACAATAATATTGCTCATAAAGTCGTGAAATCTTAACCATAAGCTACTTAGTTCAATAATAAACAACAACAACGTTCTCATGCTCTCAATGAATGAAAGAAGCGCCCGAAAAATGCCAGCATAAACAAATAAACAAATAGATAAACATAAACTAGTGATAACCAACATGTAATGTGTAAAACAAACAGCAACAAATACAAAATACAAAGAAAAAATACATTTGTACATATATACAGATGCAGATACAGATACAGATGCAGATACAGATACAGCTCAGTTCAGTTAAAGCTCATAAAAGTCGCCCATAAATTGTTCCAAAATTATACAAACAACAATTTTATGGTTACCGGCGCGGAATTCAAATCGAAAAACCGCCACAGCAGCCATACCCATATTCACATCCATAGTTATTAGGCATTATATAGAATATACATAGGTATATTTCATTCCAATCGGATCACAATAAATACAAAGGCAATGCAGCGCCATTCAAGGTAAGTCCGAAGAGCAGCTCAAATTAAATCTCTATTGTATCCTATGTTTTATAGAAATCACTATAATTTTGATAATGCGAAATACGAGTAGAGATAGAGAAATACGAGAAAATAAACGATGTGCAGAAGTGATAATAAGACTTTATAGTGCGAGCTTATAATTGGAGACACATTTTCTTATGTACAAACAATTGAGTTTTAATCAAGTCTTAAATACTGATCATTTTAGGAATATTTTAGGCACTCTATGCTATCAATTATATTTACAATATACTTAAAAAGATTTAGGAAAAGCAAGTTCAATTCTCTTATCCTGATCATAGTTATTACAGATCTTAAGATCAAATATTTCTATACTAATAAAACTCCATGTGTTATCATTAATTGGTTCCAAGCTCCCATTCTCATATTCTTCTACAGCTTCTATTAAATATTTAAGCTGCAATTGGAAATAAATAAAAATAACCAAAGTTGAACGAAAATATCAAAACAAAATGATGTATTATAAAATAATTTCATTGCTTGAATTTTTGCTTTTTAAAATAGATATTTTTCTTCGAGCCCACAATTCAATTTGGATAATCATTCTGTTTGTGCCGAATCATCATTGTCGGAATCTTTATGCCTTCGTTTCGCTCGTGGCGACTCTTGCTTTCAGTTTTTAAACAATCACATCCTTCTCCGCATGATTTACTCATTTCTTTATTGTTTTTCTTTTGCCAAGGCGTGGAATTTAAGAAAAAGAAAAAAATACTGAATTAGCAGAAATCAATCGAAGCCGAGTGGATTTAGCTTTGGATACAAAGAAGCTATCCAAATATTTACTTAACATTTCTTGTAGGCATTTGTTACATACATATGTACATATGTTGATTGGTTATTGTTTTATAACATTAACAAATATATTTAAATGAAGAATTGAGTCATGGAGCAAATTTAAGACTGTCAGAACATAATTTTCAGAATCTGACCGATTTTCCTCCTCTTTAATCTATTTTTCTGTCCACCTCAGCTAACAAACTTCCAAAGAAATGGACTATATTAGCCAGGTTAGTTACTTCTCAGCGCTTCACATGTTTTGCCTAACCTAAATAAGCCCCAACCCAAGCCAAAACTCCTAATGGAGGTCAGTTGTCTTAAAATGACGCAATTTGCGCAATATACTTGAGCAGAATGAATAAATAAACGATTTAGTGACGTGCCTTCTAATGAGATCTCTTCTCCAACTTGAACTACTTAGTTGTGGTACTAGGCAAAAAACTGTGAAGACCAAATACAATTGTGCAAATAGAGTTTTGTTAACCAACAATGGAAGCCGCATATTTTGCGTCTTGGCCAACAATGGCAATCTAAGTGGAGCCAAATATAGCAACATGTGTTCTAAAAGATAGACTGTACATTGTGAGAATTTCTAGCAAATATATATGTATGTGCAAACGGGATGAGAAACTATCGATAGTCTCGCATGTGACCGTTTAAGCTATTGATACTATCGATGGAATCAACCAATTTGTAAACAAGGAGTATTTATGAAACTATGGATATTAGAATGAATTATGGATAATTATTTATTTATGTATTATGTGTTCCTATGAATACAAGGTTATTTATAAACATCGAAAGGTGATTACTTTCGAAAATTATGATACATAATAAGCTCGGAATTGGCGTTAACAAACAAAATTCTAGGTATCCATTTGGAACACAAAACATCGATACTAAAGCCTGTGTTATCGATTGTTTTTCAGCTCTAATTCGCACATCTCTTCAGTGAAACAAGCCTCAAGAACTTGGCATTCTAATTAATATTCACATACGTAGTCGTATGGGTTTTTTGTACGGTGAGTTCGGGGTTTGCCCTTGGCACGAACTTGACACTAAACCAAGAGATACATTTACGATGCGATTGTTGCGAGTGTGAAAGTTCTTAATTACAAACATTAGGGGGCCCCGGCGGCTTAGGGCTACGGATCACAATCACAGCGTGTGCCCAAGAGACACTTTTCAATGGGGAATCGGAATGGATAGGGAATGGGAATGGAAATAAAAAGGGATTGGAGCAGCAACAGAGACGAGTCAGAGCATAAGTAGAAGCGGAACGATACATTTCAACACAAAGTGGAGACACTTAAAGCTCTACCTGTATTGAATTGAGATTCTCAATTCTTGATTCTTGAGTCTCGAGTCTCGATTCTTGAGCCTAACTGCCACTCCAGAGAGCTGAAGCTGCCTCTGGGCCTCTGCGCAGGCTCAGCATGTGGCTAAGCCGATCATAATTCTTGTTTGACACTGCAACAAACGGATGAACAAATGAACGAGACGCAAGACAGGGATCCCAAGCTGCCCAGTCGCCCAGTTGCCCAGTTGTTCAGTTGCTCAGTCCTCGAGTCATTCAGTCTGCAAGTCTCGCAGTCTGGCAACGACAACGGGTAGCCAGTTACCAGTTACCAGTTACCTGGTAACTACTTCGCCCCCCTTTGCTCCAACTGATGTAAAAACAAGCAGGAATGTTTTAAGTTCACAGTGCTTAACTAGAAGTTACCCTGTACTTGACTAAACACAATTTTCAAATATTTTTATAATATTTAGAAACGACTTAACTCATTCAATCGTTTCATTAAAGTCAAATAACATATTTGTTAATTAATTTAAAAATTGTCTGTAAATTTCACCATCAAAAACGAAAACGAAATCGAACAGGCAAACGTGCCTGTTCTCATTTCATCATATGATTTGATTATCGATAACAAAGTTAAGAAGCTATATGTTCTCGTGTTGTTTAATGCATTAAACAAAATTCGAAATTTTTTACTCCCTGTACCCATAAAATGGGTAAAATGGGGGTATTACATCTGTGCAAATGTATGTAACAGGCAGAAGGAGACATCTCCGACCCTATAAAGTATATATATTCTTGATCAGTATCAAAAGAGATTTCGATTTGGCTATGTCCGTCTGTCTGTCCGTCTGTCCGTATGAACGCGTCGATCTCAGCAACTACAAGAGCTAGAGACACCAAATTTGGAATGTAGGTTCCTGTATACCATACGCAGATCAAGTTTGTTTCATATTTCAGATATCTTCGCCCGTTCCCCCGCATATCGATTAAAACAGTAACAATACAGTAACAGTACAGTAACAATTTTCAATATATATCTTTAAGATTTGCCATGTACAATGCTTTAGTCTATCTTAATCTACTGTCCAAATTTCAAGTCGATCGGATAATAAACACGGAAGTTATTCACGAAAGAAGATTCAGTGATGCAGCGAGAGGGAAATAACAAGCACAGCCACCATTTAAAATACCTCGCTTGCGCTGTCGCTGTGTGTGCGTCTTTGTGTATGTGTGTATGTATGTGTAAGTGGACGTAGATGTGATTGGATGTTTTAGACCTGGGTACAGGAGTTTCGTAGTCGGGTATACTCGACTATAGCATTCTTACTTGGTACTTTTTGAAAACAAGTGGAGTTCGGAACAGACCTGAAATACTTTTGAGATACCCCATAATCCATTAAGGAAGCCGAATACGTTCATAGCGTTTCAACTGATGATCTATATCCTTACGCCTAGCTCCTCACTGATTAAACCTATATTGCAGCATGCCCTATGCTACTTTCTAGCACAGGGTATAAATATTTGCTCACATGTCCGGCGGGGTAATTTACTCCTACTGCGCCGAAGAATCGCCGCCAGAGATTTGCATAACAAAGCGGAATGCGTAGAGGAAGGCAGCCGTTGCAATGCTCATAAATAACTTGGCTGATATCTATTAACGCTTTTACTGGTGTTACTGGATTAACGCATGATGGAAATATAGAGCAGTTAACTGAGATGGGGGGAAACACAGGGCTAGAACGGCCCACGCCAACTGATACTTTGATAAACAATTTGTTGGATAACTTTTAAAGGTAGCTGCCCGCACAGACCTTAAGCTGGAAGTTATTCCGTTAGCTGGTTAGGCGTAAGGGTAGGGGTAGAGGTAGGGGTAGGGGTAGGGTTGGGGCCATCGCTGGTAGCATTGCCGTCGATAGTCACAGCAAATAAAAATATCTGGAGTGCAATTTGTGCACAGCTGGTGGTGCAACCGGTGCTGGTGGCGGCCTGTGGTGCTGCTGCTGCTGCTGTTGCAGCTCCAAGCGTGCACCACATTTGGCCGCAGCAGTTGCTCCCCTTCAGTTCCCAGACATACAAACTTGACAACACTGAAATTTGTTTGCACTCCATAAGGATTACAAATATGCGTGTCCCTTTATACCCTGCTCCCTCCTCTCTCTCTCTCTTAGCCAGCAGGTTGTTGTTTCTGCTGCTGCCCTTTAGCAAACTCTTTTTAAATAAATTTCATGCTTAATACGCATGCCTGGGCAATTTTTACTTTAACACCAAGTGGGTAATGCCCGGAAGCAGCGCAGATGTCGCAGACGTCGCAGGATACAAGAGAATTATGGACACGAAACTGCCAACCTGAAGGATAACAGGAACAGTAAGCGGTGCAAAGGATTAAGAGTGTCAACCAAAAGCCTACAATAACTGATATTACAGTTAAGATAAACGCACTGCGAATTGCCCATAAACTCAGCGAGAATTGAGTGGAGAAAGTTGAATTCAACTTTGAACATAAATTGGGAATGCGGATAGATAGTTCAGCAAAAAATAGAACTGACATTCCGAGCGTGTTCTCACATTCGTGTCTTTTCATTCCGAATCGTTTTGAAATGGTTTTGCCGCTTTCTCAAAGAAGAATCTATTCAAGACAAGTATTCATTTGGTTTTTGAAATGCACAACTGAATTGATTCCGAATGATTTGGTGGGAATCGAAAATGGATCATGATCAACTATTATTCCATAATATTCATTGAAATATACTATATCACATAGCTGCTATAGGATCGGGTCAAAAATGAGTTTTTGTAGGAAAATCTTTTTGGCCCGATCCTATAGCAGCTAGGTGATATAGTGGTTCGACTTTTACCAATTTGGCCCGATCCTATAGCAGCTAGGTGATATAGTGGTTCGACTTTTACCAATTTGGGTCAGATTATTTGTACAAACTCTTCAGAGACTATGATTGTGTGAGTTTCGTGAGGATATCTTAATAAACAAAGAAGTTTTTCTTACAAAAACATAGTTTTTGACCGATCATTCCTATATGTTATAGTGATCCAATCCTGCTAGTTCCAACATATGTACTGCCTGCAACAAAGAGGAGGATCTGAGCCAAGTTTCATCACGATAGAGACTTGTTTGCATAGAAACAGACGGACATCGCTATGTCGGCTATTGATGCTGATTCAGAATATATATACTTCAGTGCATTGTAGAAATGTAGAAATGTGATGTAATTTTAACAAAAAACTGTTTATAAGTCAAGATAAAAAGATATTCCGCTTGAAAATCGGTTCAAGTTCAAACCGCTTACAAAATTCAATAATCGTTTCAGTTTTAAGGAAATTATGGAGAATTTGTGGGATGAGAACTTACCATAGAATTTAAGTTGAATATCAATGTTCATATGAAAATAAATTGAATATAACACATTTGAATGCAATATTTGCCATGTTCTTGACATGTTTCCCAATGCCAGTAATATAATCCCATTTACAATAGCTTCAAATTTAATTGCTTGAAAGTTTGTTGCCAAAATGGGCACTACACAACAACAACAAGAACCACACACACACCTACACCAACAGTTCCTTGTGCTCAACCTTCATCTATGCAAATATGCAGTGCAGATGACACATTTGTCGAGTATTATGAGCGCTAAAGAGCATCGCATATATGCGGACCATGGCTCCATATATCCACATATATATATATGTATATATATGTACTCTCATGTCCTCCGCACGCCCAATTCAATTGTACTCCAGAATCGAAGAGTCGTCGTCGTCATCACTGGACCATTAAGCAAATTGAAAGCGTTTAGCCGGACGCTTCTTGGCCATGAACTGGGAACCCTTTATGGTTGTGCGTGTGTGTTTGTGGTGTGTATTTAACACATTAATGCGAGCACACCACACTCGGGATGGGCATCAAGTGGACCACATAAATCCCGATTATAATGCACGCACATGTGAATTGAAAAGCCGAGAGTTGAAACCTATCAACGCCGACGACGATGACCTATCCTGACCGTATTTAAAAAAGAGCCAAGTTGGGTGACCAAAAGCGTGCAAAAAAAAAGAAATGGTTTTCAAGTGCCCCGATGCATAATGAACAGGACATTCAGTCTGCTCCTGGACGACGTCGTCGGCGTGTGCAGCCCTTCCTTTTAAGGGTTGACATTCGGCCATACAAAGAGGCTGGATAGAAAAGGTTTCCATTCTGTGCCGAGTCTCGAGTTGAGGTGGCGACCGCCAGCACTGCCAGCAAGTGCCCCTGGGGCAGGTCCATTGTTTTCACACTGGAAGAACGGGAAACGGGGAACGGAGAACGGGGAATGGTCTGGTGCTCAGTTTCGGCTTGGGAGCACGGGCGACAGGCGACACACTTTTAAGAGCCCAAATCAATTAGTTAATTGATTAACAAAAGCCCAAAACGCATGAATGAGAAATCTGGCTAAAGTTTATAGGATTTGTCACGGAGTACTTAAGAATCTTAAAAGTCTAAGCTGCGCTTCAAAATTAAAAACCTATCAGTAAACCTATTTATAAGAGCTGAAAACCCATGGTTAGCGACTCCCTTTTAATGTTTAGTGGGTGAAAGTTTAAACTATTGACAAATTCGACAGAATCGACCAAGTTTGTAAGCAACAATGGATATTATATTACTATGTTTCTCAGAAATAGCCATAGGTTTATTTTTATAAAGAACACAGCTAATTCTTGAATGCCAAAATTAAAATACTCGTGAAAGACTTAAGACGAAGAATTATATAAATAGACGGTGAGATACCACGCACGGTGGAAAACCCTCAACAGAGACAAACACCTTGGTATATATTGTTTTACTTTTTAAAACAATGCTGTTAGAAGTATTTGAAATAAGATTAAAAAGCTCAACATTTGTATTAATCTGTTGACAGCTCAACTTATACTCTACAAAGCACCACCAACACGGACATCCTTAGAACCACAGGAGCAACCACAGAAACCCGGCCACGAGCCAGCAATTTTATTGCAGCTCCATCTGCAATATGATGGAACGTCTATCCACGCACTTGTCGCTCTCAGGACTATCGCTCGCACATCCACTGCAGAGTCATTTGAGCTCGGTGAGCTCCAGCAGCGGCACGCATCTGGGCCAGCTGATTCAGCACCACCAGCAGCAACAGCAACAGCAGCAGCAGCAGCAACAACACAGCAGTGAGCAGAGCCACGCCCACAGTCACGCCCATCACCACGGCCAGCAACTGTCGCTGGGTCAGCTGGGTCAGCAGCACCACCATCATCACCATCAGTGCAGCAGCAACAGCAGCGGCGGCTCACCCAACGGCAACGGCTCCGCCGCCTTAGGCCTGCATCCACATCTGCACCACTCGGCGGCAGCCGCAGCGGCGGCCCATCACCTGAGCTCACAGCATTCGCAGCTGCATCAGCACCATCAGGCGGCAGCCACAGCCGCCGCAGCTCAGCAGCAGCAGCAGCAGACACAGTCCGCCGCCTCGCACCACAGCCAGCCCACGAGCTCTGGGTCGGGCTCCCTGCACAGCCAGGCACAGTCGCAGTCGCACCAGCCCCACAGCAACGGCCTTGCCCAGCACCTGTCCGCAGGCACCGGCCACAGCCACAGCCTCGCCAGCTCCAGCTCCGGCTCCAGTGCCCCAGTGCACCACACGTCCTCGTCCAGCGCATCAAGCAGCGTCATGGCAGCCGCCGCCGCCGCTCATCTGCACCACAATTCGCAGGCCTCGCCCATCAGCAATCTGCACCAGAATATGGGCAGCCTTATGAACAGCGGCAGCAGCGCCAGGTGAGTTAATGAAGCAGATGAACAGGTGACACAGATGATTATTCCTTAGGCTATTGGTTCGGAATAGACAACTCAATTGCAATCTTGCTTGACCTGAAATAGCTTTTTACCGTATTAGGGTTTCTAAATTCATCCAATGGGCTCAAAAAATACCACAGAAACATTTATTTTTACAGTCATTTAGAAAAAAATTAATAATTTCGGTATTCCAGAGAGGTATTTGGAACCTAAATGGTATTTCGGATCCGATAGGGGTTTCGGGAGCGATATTAGGAAAGCTACCCCGCAAATATTTATATCCATTGACTTCATTTCATTACTCCCTGTACCCATAAAATGGGTAAAAAGGGGGTACTAAATCTGTGCAAATGTATGTAACTGGCAGAAGGAGACATCTCCAACCCTACAAAGTATATATATTCTTAATCAGTATCAGAAGAGATTTCGATTTGGCCATGTCCGTCTGTCTGTCCGTCTGTCCGTCCGTATGTATGAACGCAAGGAACTCAGCAATTATAAGAGCTAGAGACACCAAATTTGGAATGTAGGTTCGTGTATAGCGGGAGCAGGTCAAGTTTATTTTAGATTTGAGATATCTCCCCCCGTTCGCCCGCAATTCGATAAAAACCGTTTTACAGGAACAATTTGTAAGATATAGTTTTGGGATTTGGCATGTGCAATACTTTAGTCACTCCTAATCTACTGTCCAAATTTCAGTCGTTCGGATAATAAACACGGAAGTTATTAACGAAAGAAGATTCAGTGCTTCAGCGCAAGGGGAAGAAGCAGCACAGCAACCACTTAAAATGCCTCGCTTGCGCTGCGCTCGAGCTGTCGCTCGTGTGTGTGCGTCTTTTGTGTATGTATGTGTGTAAATGTGTCTGTATGTGTGTGTGAATGTGTACGAAGATGCGATTGGAAATTTTTTACCTGGGTACAGGGAGTTTTGTAGTCGGGTTTATTCGACTATAGCATTCTTACTTGTTTTAATTTATATTCATCTAAAATTCTGCTATTCACATTTTATTTAAGATCAATTCTATTCATTTGACTATAGCAAATGTGAAGCCTAAAAAATGGACGAGTTACGAGTTAGTTTCCAAGTCCCGAGGATGATTTCTTCGAAGCCGACGCGTCGTTTCAACCGACTATTGTCGAGGAAAATTACAAAACGGAAATTAATAAAAAGTCTAGTGTCTTTGAATAATTTAAAAACAATCTCGATTTCATGGGATCTATAGAATATAGATTATTTTTACCCTACCTTTCCATGTCTTTAATAGCTATCATTTTGATAAAAAGTTCTACCTTTAAAATTAGGCAGAAAAGGCTATGAAGTCTGAAGTCTCTATTGTAATTCATATTAGGACACACACATACACATAATTATTTTACTGTGCATAAATTAAATTAAATATAATAGTTTTAAGAAGTACTTGACTCTGGTCAGCAAAATAATGAAACACTTGTAAGTAGGTTAATAAAATTTCCGTGGAAAAGTAGATCTGTTTTCCTTAATTCTTAATACAAAACATATTCCTAGCAAGTTGACTTTATAATATCAACTTCCCCTTTAATAACTTGTCTCCAATCTATTCACAGCGATGTCTTCTTTAGCCTGATGATACAGAACACAACGAAGCGCCAAAATGAGGAGCATATAAAACGTCCAATGAATGCGTTTATGGTCTGGTCGCGTTTACAGAGACGCAAAATTGCTCAGGATAATCCCAAAATGCACAATTCGGAGATATCCAAGAGGCTGGGTATGTGATTTGATACCATATATAATATATTGTTATAATTACTTATACTCAGCTTCTTTATGTTTCCTACATACCCAGCTAATAAAAGGCAATTCTTTTCTTGAGTTCTTTGCTGTCCAAAAGTTGAATTATAAGCCTTAAGAACACGCAAGCAGCCCAGCTGGACTCCAGCTTGTTTTCAGAATGCCTGCACTTTAATCTCATTTTTTATAACGAACCACAATAGGTAAAATCTGTGGCTTTATACAAGTACTGGCAGTATGTTTGTAATCTGAAAACAATGAGAAAAATCTCACACAAAACTAAATTAAGAGGCGGCACACGACCTGCCAATCTCCACTCGCGCCCACTCACTCACTCCCCCTGCGACTTCTCTCTCTTTTCCTCTTGATTATGCAACTTAAACTAATCAACGTAATACCGACTGGTATTTATGCCCCTGCGGCCCACCCTCTCCCCCGGCCTCGCTCATGACAATGACAAACCAAAAACTCGTCCGAACGCAACTGTCAAAACTGACAAGCGGCTGTCAAACAATGGCAGGAAGAGCAGATCGAGCCGAGGAAGCTGTTGATTATGTAGTCGCATATGCGGCCGAGAAGGGTTGCCACCCCCAACCCAGCCCGGGGAAACTCTGCTACTTGCCAAATCATTGCTGCCGCTGCCTGCCACATGCCGCATTGTCTCGCCGCTTAGCTAGTTGCAAAGTTAAGTAGTTTATTTCTGGTGGGGCGTTGGCTAATCCCACGCACAAACAGCGGCTCTTATCGGCTAGAAAGGAGCGTTGTCTGGCATTTGGGTTACGGGTGCTGGATTCTATATATATTCGGGATTTTGGTTTCCAATTCGCAGCAAATTCAATTTCAATCACACACGCAGCAGCCAGACAGTCCCGTGAGGCACGTGGCAAGTGACAGCAGAATCTTTAGCATAACAATGCGGCAAAAGTTGCTGCTACCTTTGGCCAACTCATGCATATTGTATGAGTCCTGAGCAGCAGCTGAAGAAGAAGACGAGCTGCTGTTTCTAAGGCTGCTCCTTGCACTAATCAGCACCCAAAAAATGCTGTCATAACAGCGATAACAATAAGCCCAAAAGGCGTCCTTCATCGATAACAGGCAAAACGATGTACTTGCCACAGAGCTTGGGGCAGCCATTTTGTGCAATTTTTTAATAAAACTCGACGGGGCTTCCACTCGGAAGACCCGGTCTGCCTTCTGCCTCAGAAGCACTTGTGAAATGACTTTTCCTTTTTTTCACCTTTGTTTAAGCAAAAACAATGCAAATTAAACGCGACTCACTTGCAGCGCAGTTAAGCGCAACAACAACAAAAACAAAAGGCAAACTCGCTGCACTTGAATGAAGGCAGCAGGCGGCGGAGGCAGTAGCATAAATGCTACAGAAGTTGACACGCAGAATCGACTATGAGATACCACGGGAACTGCTATTGGGGTTAGGCTATAGAATGCCCTGTGGTCGAACTATTTGATCATTTTCTGTATGTGAAGAGCCACAATTATCTTAGCTAGTTATACTCTGTTCCAAAAGAGTTTCTAAAAATTACATTCTGCGCTGCATTCAACAAAACAAAAATCAAGCCAATATGTTGTATTCAACGGTTTTAACTTGTACTTGTTATTATATGCAATAGAAGAATTCAAATAGATTTCTATGAATTAGGAAATGATAAATAATAAATATGATGACAACCTCTATATTCATACATCAAGAAGAATATACGGTTTAGTCTAAATGATACAAATTATTAATCGGAATTAATATTAGTTGTTTTTTATATTTTAATCTTCTTTAAATAACAGTTAAATTGCTGTGATACTTTTAAACTATGTGTGGGGCTTTCTTCAATTATGTTAAAACACATAGAGTAGAAAACAATTACTTGAAATTTCGATATCTTTCGATAATCTTTTCGGGTAACATTGACATTTTGATCATCCGATTCAGCCAACATTCAGTCTCTTGAGTTTGTATTGTAGTACAGGGTATTAGCAGGCAATGAGGGTTGCTACGCCCAAATGGCGTTCTTTTTCACAACCATTAAAGATATTTCTTAATCAGGCAACTGACTGCCTTGAACCGCTTTTCAGGCACCGGTTCCCAAGCTCCACACTCTCAAACTGGCAAAGTTCAAGTAGCAGGCCGAACCAATATATGAAAATCGATGCAGAACAAGAACAACTTCAACACAATGTACACTCCATAACAAACTTCAGTTTCGAAATACTCGTATTCGTTTTTTGTGGGCCGGGATTTTGTAGGAAGGCGCGAGCTTTTGTTCGCTTTTCATTTCACCTTTTTGTTGTTCTTGTTGTTGTTGTTGTATTTTGGCAAATCCATTATATCAATTGACAGTTCTGTGTAATATTTGCTGTCAGTTGCAGCTTTTGTTGAGTTTGTTTTCTTTTTATTTTGAGCAGGGAGGACGAAGAAGACGCCGGTTGCCATTGTGGTGATTGAGCTGTTGGGCAGAGGGGGGCACAAGGAGGCTCGGGCTGTAGGTAGCTCGCTTAAGATAACGAGGAAATCGAATGCTGAAGCTTAGAGTTTTTGAATTTGACAGTTTCTGTGCAACGAAATAATTTAGGCGCAAGTTAAAGCATAAAAATGTTGAAATAGTTACAAATTAACTTTAAGGTTAGGTTCGCTTTGAGGTTAGACTCTAAAAGTTCTGTTTAATTACAACAACAAAGTGGCAACTCTGTCAAAAAATAAAAATACAAATAAATGGCGAAATTAAACCATTTGCCACATTCGAACAAATGACAAAGTTTTGCACTTGAAAAGTTGCACTGGCATTCAATTAAATGAATAAAATAAAATAAAATACACAGCGCTCATTATGAAAAATTGCGCTGAGAAAAGGCGGCGAATAAAAAACAACAAAAAACAACAAAAAACTGTGGCATCAACAAAGGCGCCACAAAAAATGGCGGCGCGAAAGCTACTTTTTCAACACACACAGGCACAGAGAGTAACGGTAACTGGCAACTGTGGAGAGCTCTTCAGACGCCGCCGTCGCCGTCGCCGTCGCCGTCGGCGTTGCCATTTATTTTATTATGCAAAACAAAAGGCAAACAAAACACAAAAAATAAAATAAAATATAAAAAAAGGAATGTTATAGAAAACAATTTTGTTGCGCGCGGGCTTAATTGAAATTGTAACTGTCATTAATTACTGTCTGGAAATTTGAATTAACAACAAAACAAACAAAAGGCGACAACAACAATAGCAACAATTACAACAACAGCAACAGCGTTGGCGCACAACAACAGCAACAACAACAAAATGGCAGTCACGTTGTTTTTTTGTTGCATGGAAAATTGTTTTGAAAATATGTAATTGAAAAACCTGTCGAATCGTCAATCGGGCGCCTTCGCTTTTTTTAATCAAAGCTCTGCCCAGGACCTGTTTGCCGGCCCAGCTCCTGCGGGAATATTAAATAATGTTAAACAAAGCCCCAAGAGATGGATGGCTGCCTGACTGACGGGTCCCGAACAATGGCAAGGACTTCGACTTGGATTCGATTGCGACTTCGCAGTGCGCACATTGCCAGGACAAAAGGTCGAGCTCTCTCAAGCCTTTTGCCCAACCCCAAAGTTGCCTTCGTTGCACAATAAGGCGCAAACAATTGATTAGTTTGCAATTGGGGGAAAAAGCGACGTTTCCCCCTTTCACCCACAACGGGTGGGGGGTAACTCGAAGGTCGGCCTGGCAATTGACAGGTGTGTGAGAGACGCCCAAGAATTGTCTGACTGTTCGACGAGTGAGCTCTTAATTACAGCGCGCTTAACCAAAACGTGAAACAGAATTATCAAGCTCTATTATGCACTGAACACCCCTCGATAACATACAGACCCAGAACCCTTCAATTTACAGCTCATAAACAAAAGTTAGGATGGAATCTCAGCTTAAGGTTCCCCTCTAACTGAAATACTATAATATATATATAAAAGCATCAGCTTTAAAATTATTGAACAAATGCCTCATAAGCAATCAGTGTAAAACTGTGATAAATACATATAGAAAAGGATGAAATTTGTACTAAGTGTACATATTCAAAAGCACTTAGTGATCCTTTAATAGAGTCCAATTCAACTGATTAGTTTCTAAAATTCAAAATGTAAAATGTTGGATAAAATTATTTGAACTTAAAGTAAAATTTAAACTTTTACAAGATAAGATATATAAGGTATATACATCCATATATCTATAGACTGCAAAATTTGTATTTATTTATTTATTAAAATTTGCTATAATGCTATAATACGAGTTAATTAAAAAAAATAAAATAATATTCCAATTAATTATAAGAGACGCGCCAGCGTCGAGACCTTCGGATCAGACTGTAAGATATTAGCTTAACTATTTTCTGAGCTTGACTGTATAATACTAATTCTGAAAATTGTAGTTCTATCAGTGTTACTTTTAAGTGTTTAATTCCCATTAATTCTATAAGTTAACTATTTAGTTGATGGACCTTTTGTCACCTATGAAAACTTTCCCTTATAGTAGCTCTACTCTACTCCTGTAGAGTGCAACTAATCAAACGAGGGGCGCAGGCATTCAGGAGCATCAAATTGCTGGTCAAACAGTTTAATCTCTGGTCAAGTTATGAGTTCAGGTCGAGTGGGCGCCAGCTAAGAGCAAACAGAACCCAAGACTCCAAAGTCCAGACTCCATAATCCCATAAGTAGTCCAATTGTGCGATGTGTGAACGTGAACTTCAGCTCCAGAACTGTCCCAAAAGTGGCCCCTACCCACACTTAGTGTAAGGGGCCAGAACTAAACAAATTGTGACCCTGATAGGATAGTCCAAGCCCCAATTGTAAGCTGTGTGAACTACAAACTGCAACTGGAAACGTTGCCCGTTAAATATTTGCTCTGTGGTTAGCAGCCAGCATTTTCCAGCGTTGCTTCAGTCCGGATAGGAAAAACTTGTTAATTATGGTTGAGCCGCACTCAACTGGCTGCCACACATCTTGGCAACTGTCATGTGCAACTTGGACTTGTACTTGTATTTCATATCAATTATTAAGCTGGCCACTCATCCGGCTGAAGTTCTATTTGGACGGACGGTCGGTTGGACAGACGGACGGAGAGGGGGCGCCAGACGACAATGGGCAAACATAGACATTGTCAATTGTCATCCTTTTGTGGCATGTCAGCTCAGCAGTGCGCCCTCCTTAGTTTATACAACTGCACAACTTGTAGATGCTCCCCCCATTTCCATACCCCTACCCCCCATTCACTCCATTTCTATCTGTCCGTTTGTCTTGTTTATTATTATGTGGATTGTCTGCAAGTATGCCCCCCCTCCAGCCGTATACCCTGGAAGGTGTCGTCCACAGGAGCTGAGTTGCGCATTTGATGGCCAGTTGCCACTTGGACGGCTTGTCAATGTATCTATAAATTAGTATTTTAGCAGCAGCTGCCTGTTATGAGTGGCTCCAACTTGGGCAGAGTGGGAGAGGAGGGGAGGAGACGTGGGCGTGGTACTTGTCTAGTCTTTGGGCACAATTGTGCTTTTGTATTGCGTTTATTGTTATAGTTTTTGTTGGTCTATCCCACATTGTGTGTATATGTGTGTGGGTGTGGGCGTGGGTGGGCCTGAGCCTGACAGTTGTTTCTTCTAAGTCCTGTCAACGTCCTGTGGCTGTCATTAGTGTTGTGTTACTTTATTGTTGCCGTATTGTCACATAACAATGCACTTTATGTGTGTGCTTCTATTGGCGGACAGACACTAAAATTACACGTTATAACTAATTAGAGACATTTCCCACAAGGCTTTATCTTTTTTGTACATTTCCCTCAACTAATTTACTTACAATCTGTCCCAACTTTTTGTAGTATAACAACAAGGATTGGTTTGACAGACATAAGGATAAGATGACATTAAATAAAGAAACAGTTGTGCTGAATAACACTTAGGAGAGAGAGAACAACAGCTGGACTTAGATGGTTATTATTAAAAGCTGCATAAGATGTTGATAAATAAGTATTACGAGTTATAAAAGCTTGTCAGATTTCACATATAAGATTAAGATGGTTTTAAGGATGGAAATAATTCAAATTAACTCAAGAAGCAGCCTATAAGTATTGTATAATTTTACCAAAAAAGTTAAATTGATAAACACAAGATCAAAAATTTCCTTCAACAAAGTAAACGAAGGAATCAGAAAATATCTTAAGACCAATATTTAAATTATTTACATAATTATTTATATTTTACCTTCTGTATGGGATATCTAGAGAAATTTACTCGACTATTTGGTAGCTCATTCATAAATGTTATTATTAAGAATCACGCTCTTGTATTACACGAAAAAAGGGTTTTCAGCCACACATTCGAAATATATATTTGACAAGCTTAAATATTAAAGAAAAGTTGGAACGAACTTCGGATATAAGTTTCCAGCTAGAGTATAGAAAATATGTACATGATAAATAAGATAAATGGAAATTAAGAATCAGTCTACGGCAGAAAGGAGCACTATTTGTAAAAGTATACCTAATTCTTGAAATTATCCAAGTTTCTTTTATATGAGAGTAACAACTTGGCTTTAAAAACTAAATAATCAGCTGTGAATATTTCTGACTAAAATTGCGTCTAAAGTCTTCTTCCTCGAGTGTAAAGAGTACACAATTTTCCTAGGTGAGCATGACAAGACGGTTTCTTATCCTTCTGATAGGATGTTCTTTAATTGTGCAACTCTACCCCCCACTCCCAATGCTGGCACCATAGGTTAACCCCAGCGTAATACTGAAATATGAACATTTATCGACTCATTTGGGGGCAAATAGGTGAAGGGCTCTTTGTGGCGACAACTCGTCTCTCTTATGAGCATTTCAGACATTATCAGCAGCCTTATGACACATGTCATTATAACATTTTACATTAACTTAAAAACATTTGCAATTTCTGCGCACAATGCGACCCCACAAGCTGCTTACGAGGGGACATACTAGCATATAGCCAAGTGAGTTCTGCCTGCCACTTGCCACTTATGAGTATGTGGCACGTGCATATGCCATGTACATATATTCAGCCCTCAAAGAACGTAGAGCTACGCAGTGTGGCGGGACAGAGACAGGAAGCGGGACAAAAGCACGCCCCCAAAAGGGCCCAAACCACCTGCTGGTTTTGAGCCATTATCGTGCAAGGACTCGGCATCGTTCTCTAACCAGGCACTGCCGGTGTGGAGTGAAGAGCTGACTGAACTGACAAACAACGAGGCAAACAACAAATGACAATGCCAAAACTGGCAACAATGGTGGCCAAATAGACAGGGACAGACTGAAGATGGCCAACTGGCAATAGAAAGGGATAGAGCAGAGAGCAGAGAGAAAGAGCCAAAGGAAGATGACAACAACATTGTTTGGTATTTGGTATCCTTCTTGTTAGTGCAGACAAGACAAGTTTTGCCCTGTTTGTGTGCATGTTCTGTGTGTACCGTTTGTTGTGTGTGTGTGCTGTGTGTGAGTGTGGATGTGGATGTTAGGAAATTATGTTTATGTGCGTCCACTTCTGTAGCAGTTTGCCATGAGTGCGCCCCATTGTGTAGCCACATTTTGACAACAACTTCGAGTGCCCAACGTAAAGTATCTAATGGATTAACGAGTTTCCATATAAAAATAAGTATCTCAATATCTCGTTTCTCGCATCTCAATTGCAGGTGCCGAATGGAAGCTGCTAACCGAGGAGGAGAAGCGTCCCTTTATCGATGAGGCCAAGCGTTTGCGGTAAGTTCACAATACAATCTTCTGCCTCCCGTCTCCTCCCTCTTGTCTCCTCCTCTACGTCTATGATAAGCTGCACTTCTCGTATCTCAATAGAGCCATGCACATGAAGGAGCATCCCGATTACAAGTATCGACCCAGACGCAAGCCCAAGGCCCTCAGACGGGATGGCTATCCGTATCCCATGCCATATCCATCGGTGCCAGTGGAGGCGTTAAGAGCAGGTATGCAAGTGTATTGAGAACTTTTCCAACACTTTGAATATATACTTGAAGATTTCACATAGTCAATATATAAAGCATAAGTTAGGGATCGAGTTGAAGGAAAATATATAGAATATATAGACAAGAATATATCTTTATAGTTAAATGTACATTATTTCTTCATATAAATTTAAGAAAAATGTTTCTTTACAATTTTATAAAAAAATTTAATTTAAAAAAGAATCAGAAATAACACAAGCACAGAATATTTGATTTTAACATTAGGAAATAAATGACAAATGGAAGATTACAAAGAATTGATTAATTCAATAAAAGTGATTAAATTCTAATTCAAAATTAGAAAATAAAAGATGCAATAACATAAGATTTATTGAAAGATATATAAAATGTATATAATTTTTGTACACTTTTGATTATTACATATAAGATTTATATTTTGGTATGAGCAATGAATAGTGAAAATTCAATTAAGAACTGACCTTAATAAGTGTATAAGACATAATTTGAATATATCGAACAAATACTTAGAAAGAGTTCACGGATAGGCCTAGAAAATATTTAGATCCTCAACTAGATCTGTCCAAGAATTAAACATTTATAGTTTCTCTTACAAGATTCAAATATTTTAATACTACATGAAATATTAAAGTAAATTTCTTTCTGAAACTCACAAAAAGAATATACATACACACATAAGCAATGAATTCGAAAAATGCAATTAAAGTTCTCAGGGAAAATATATGATAAGCGTGTCCTAATAATATGACAGAAAAATAGAAGAAAAATATTAAATGAAGGAACTTTTTAAATAATATAAGAAAACCTACACACAAAACTGAAGTTAGCATTCATTTACATATATGTAAAAGTATATTGAACCCACAGTATCTCAGCAACAAGAGCAATTAAATTGTAAGGCGAAACGAGTTCAGAACGCCTCAAAACCCGCAACAGAAGAAGAAGAAGGCAGAAACACGAAAACACTGAAACTATACAAAATAAGCGGAGAGCTTTATGAGCTTAGCCATAAGACAAATGCAAATGTGGCACGATATGTGGCACGGTCCCACCCAGGAGTGGGAAACAGGAAGCAACCTAAGAAGTGAATGAAAATATGACAAACTATCCTCACACTCGAGTGGTTGGCTGGTTGGTTCTTTGTTTGTAATACAGAACTTTCCCCCCACAAGGCAATATGGCGGGGCTAGTGTGGTGGGGGTGGCAACTAGAACCACCAGAACCACCCGTTAGCAGGCCCTGACAAACTGTGAAGTCATCATCCTGGCTTAACAACTCATTCAAGTGACAGACAGGACAGACACACACGATAGACAAACAGGCAGAGGGGCAGCAGGACGAGGCGCAGGACTCATAGCACGAGCATAAGTTACCATTCATGATTTCCCATATCAACCCAAGGGGGGTGCGCGGGTGGCAGTGGGCGCAGTTCCACATAGTTTTGCCTTTAGTTCATTGGGTTGGAGGTTTTAAATTAGCATTTGTCACGTTTTTTGTTGGTCCTCAATTTAACGCAAGTTTCTTGGGTTCAGTTTTCTGATGTGGCAGCAAATTTGTGCGTTGCTGGTTTAAGGATCAGTGCCCCAGGCTAAGGACAATGCCATGATGATGATTTATGCGCAACGGAAATGATAATAAAAATGCTAGGAAATGCGTAATAAATAAAACGAATTAGTGTTTAGCCTGCTTGACTTTCACTCCAATGCACTCCGCAGAATACAAAATGGCTCTGTGCGACTGAAACAGCAAATTACTTTTAGAATGAGTTAGAATAAAGACTAGAACACATATAAACCTAACGGAACATATATAGAACAAAGGATTTGTCTTGTGAAAGGGGCAAAAAACCAGGAGAAATAAAACAGCTCTCAAGGCACATTCTACTTGTTGTGCACTTCAAATTCGCAATCAGTTTAAGCATTTAGTAGGTGAAAAACAGAAAATGATGATGATGGAAATAAATAGATGAATGAGGAAAATTTGAGAATTGATTGGATATTAGGGTAAATAGGAGTCTCTAAAGAATGGAAGAGTTAAGAGAGACGACACAAAAATTAATGGAACTACCCTTATAAAGCTTCCAAATACCTTTCCTTGAAAGTCTACGAAATATTATACATAAAACATCCACAAGATAAGAAATTCATAAAATAATTATATTAGTTTCAGCAGCCAAGGACTTTCCCATTTTTCATTTGAAGGAGAGCTAATAACAGTTTTTCTGAATAGTTATAGCCTAGCTTAAGAAGTTCATACTTTATTTCCAAAATCAACACCAAATTTACCTTTATTGAAATGATAATGTCTCAGCCCGAAGCTATAACCAGTTTAAGTTTCGGGTAGTACCTAATCCGCTATTATATGAAACAACAATGAAGATGATGCCATCGAGAGACGTCGCTACTTGAAATGTAACTACCAAAATGCTTTCAACTTTGTTGTCTAAGCAATTTTAATTGCCACAGCATTCAATAAGTTGAACACAGCTCGGGATTGTAGCGCCATGAATGAAATGCTTTTTATTTTTCAATAAGCGGCGCTTGTAATTATCGAAACGCCGTTTACAAAGGGCCAAGAGGGCAGCTGGACGACTACCGTTTAGGGCAATTGGTAATAACTGCTTGGCATCTATCAGATGCAGAGATACACAGATACGCAGATACAAAGACTCTCTCTACACACGGGCTAAAATAGCTGATTCAGCGAACAATTATATTGGAGAGAGACAGAACCCGAAACATATGAAAGAGTTAACCGAACAAAAGGGCGCAAAATATTTCGAGTGGCAATTATTTTAAGCACACAACAGACCCAAAAACCATTGTCATAATTATTGTAAATTTATTTCTTTTTTGTATACCCCGTGCTCAAATAAGAGTATACCATAGTTCTGCAGAGCGTATGTAACAGGCAGAAGCAGAAGTCGCTGGCCGTATAAAGGATATTTGACTGTATATTCGTGAACAGCATTCATCTCCCTGGATTTTAGAAAGTTTAGGATCTTTAGAAACCAAATTTCGCAGGCCAGAAGCAAACGTTCTCCCGTTGTTCGAAATCTAGAAAATACTAATTTAAAGCGTATATTTAAAGTAAAGTCTGTAATAATAGAAAACATATACCAATTTAAATGTCTTCTATAGTATCTAAAAATTTCAAAACGATCGCTTAACAAACACACGATTTATTCAAGAATTTATAGTGTCAGTGAAATTCTGGATATTCCAAATTTTGCAAGTATTTAAAACAGACAGTGCAGTTATATCAAAGATTAAAAATATAATGATATAAATAAAATACATCTTTAGTTTTTGGTTATATTTAAAGTATTTTCTTAAACTTTTTATTTCAATTACTTTTTCCCAAGAATATACCTACATTTTATTCTAGAAGTGTTGGAATCTACAAAACCATCAATTGTTTAAAATAATCAATTGTAAGAAGCAAAAGCATGCCAGCAATACTATCGATAGTATTATCGATACTATCGCGTCTTTTGCAACACTAGTCAGTATTAGTATGTGTGCTAAGGTAGTTTAAGCCTGTGTGCAGGGTATCTGCTAGTCGAGAGCTCTCGACTGCAGCCTTTATACTTGTCTCTTTTTTTCTTTCTTACCTTCTTTCACTTTACTTTGTTTGGCTTCACTTGCAGGCATCTCGCCGGGTTACTTTGCCCCCGGGCCCACAGCGGCCGCCTATCACCTGGGCAGCCATCTCTCGCAAACAACGACGCCAACAACAACGCAGGTGAGTACCAGTTCCAGTTGCAGTTCTGGACCTGGGTCCGGTTCTGGGTCTGGGTCTGGGAATGGCTCTCGGTCTGGGGGTTAAGCACGTCCATCACGAAACGCTGAACGGTAGCGCGTCCAATTACATCGATCGGAGCGCGGGTCGCTTTAATAACATAATTACAAACTCCCATGGCAGACGCCCACTTTAAAAGGCGGAAAACATGCGGCCGTGACTAAGCGCGACACGCTTCCTGATCACAATTCGATCCTGGCCGAGTTCCAGTTAAGCATTCTGACATGTCATGCCAAGGATTTGCCACAAGTTGTCATTACACATTTAGTTGTTTCCAGTTATTTTCGATCGCTCCGATAACAAGGCCTCGAAAACCAAAAACAAACATAACGGACAGGTGCTATCAAACGAGCCTCAACCCAGCTGCTGAGTGTTACAAATAAGTTGGCAATTAAAACTTAAAACTGTGGCTCTTCCATCCATCCACCGGACAAACACCGGGCAGGATTGAGCAGGCACCACAATGGGCGTTGTCCGAGTCCGCCCAGTGCTCAGCGCTTTGGATTCTTTGGGATCTTTGGGGTTTCTCTATGGTAGTCAGGGGTTATGTGTTTATTAACAACCCATTAAAAGCCATGACTCTCGCTTGGCTTTGTTGAATTCCAGTCTTGGCTACCTATTTGAGGCTGTGATTGATGTCTGCGTTGCGGGTGTTGAAGGCCTGGCATTACGCACTAACAATAACTATACTTGGTTAATAATATGCCTGGACCCAGGCCGTTAAATAATAATAATAGAGCGACCTTAAAGGCAGCATGCGTACTTGTTCCTTCACATTCAAATATAGGTACATGAAAATTGCATAGTGGGCGTATTAGAAGACTTCCAAGACGGCGTTTAATTCCCTTAACCAATTCCCCTACCATCCTTCTACTATCCACCCATCTATCAGTTCCACTGTGCCGGTAGAAAAGGCCAAGCTTAAAGGCATTCCAATGCCTCAAAGGTGATCTTTAGGACAGGCTTCAAAAAAGGTGGTGTATTAAGATAGGTTTCCAGACACGTATTGTGGCTATTTTAAAGAGTATCAAAAGAGTTACAGGCATCCTTGGCTTAGTAGTTGTTAAACATTCCTAGCAGATCGATATAACACTTTCTTAAAGAGGAATCATTCTTTCATCATAAGCGACTCTAATATCAAACTGCTCTGAAAGGTTTGTGAATGTTAGAGTAACAAATATAGTTGCTATTTCATTTGGGTTATTTGAGAAATATCAGTAAAGGGAGATCTTAGTACTAGTCCCAGTTATATGTGGCATAGTCTAGGCTTACATATGCCCCAGTTTCGACTAAGACTTTGTCAGCATCCTCCCTTACTTGCTTACCACTTTTTTAAGAACTAGGAAACCAAACAAGTCAGCCAAGACCATAAGGACTTACAGAGTTTGCACAGCTGACAACCAACAAAGGATGGAACATTATCAAAACAATATTTGCGACATTTTAACCACCTGCCCTGCCCTGACCCGACCTGAACAGGCTTAAGCCCTAAGCCACTCGACAAAAACCGAGCTAAATCAATTAACTGTTGAAATAATGCCCAATTGAGGCAAACAACACGCTAACCCAATCGAAATCCAAACATGAAACTCCGCGTAAATCGCCTTGCATCAAAATATTTACCAATCCACACTAATTCCCAATTGGGCGCAAATCAAATCAAATCAAATTGTAATCCAAAACGCTTTCGGGCCAAAATACACAGACACACACATGAGTATCCATCTCCTTGTCCGTCTCCGACTCCGCTCCGTCAGTTGGCCCTGATGTTGATGATGATGATGTGTTAACAACATAATTATAGCCCAGAGCAAAGTGCTCTGCGAACGGGGAGCCACCCCTCGAAACAACCACTCAAAACAAAACGGAAATGAAGCAAAAACAACCCCTAGCACACTTAGCACCCGTTCAGAGTCCCCGTCGCAGTCGCAGTCCCAGATCTCAGTTCCCACTTTCAGAGCCAGTCCCAAACCCAAATCCTGCCAACAACTGGTGTAGCAATGAAAAACGTATTGCAAATTAAATAAAATTAAACTGAGACGTGTTTTTGTTGCGTGGGGTTGTTCATCTTCTATCCACAATTAGTTGGTCAAATAAAGCCGCAAAAGTGTTAAGCAATTTGCACTAGCCAAGGGTTCCAACTCACTCCCAACACGACATTACCATAACCCAGGCAAAATTTTGTTTTTATGTTAGAGCACTTCGCATACCAATTTGGGCATAGAACAGTTTAATGTATTTTTACACAGGATTTATAGGACTTTTTTGTTGAACGAGTATGTACAGGATAAGAGCTTGTTTTCATTTCATAGGGTGTCTTTTACAATTCTGTTGATATTATCACTCAAAAATGGTTATAAAGTTCCTCAGAAAAGCTGTTTCCCAAGATATCCCTAGACATCAAGGGACGGACAATCGTTGCATTTCAAATCTATTTGTTTCTGCATGTTAGCATCTGACAGATTGTACCTTAACTTTATGTTAAATATCTGTCAAGAAGATAGAATTACAGTGCTGCCAGCTTTCGATACATTTTACGCGTTTCGAATAGAAGTTCTCGACGTGGCGTTGCCACACTTGCATAACATTTAATTTTTCGTTGACAAGTATGAGAAAACGTAACATAATGTTAAATTTGACACTATGTCAACTAACATTAAGTGTAATGCCTGGTTAAGATGGCAACAAGAAAGAAGATAAGGATAAGCATAGAATATGTCATAAGTGGAGGCAAATCGAATAGACTTTCCAGGGAAAGAATACTTGCAAGTGAGCTGGGACCAATGAATATATCGAAATTGCTTAATTTTAAATAGAATCCAATGTTAGGTTATGAACTGACTTCCAGCTGACGTATAGAACTTTACACTAAGTCACTGATCCTAATCTCTTCTGCAGGCCACACTCTCCGGCCAGATGGACAAGTTTGCGGCACTGGAGCGCAGCTCGTATCTGAGTAATGCAGCTGCCGCAGCGGCAGGCAGCCAGGCGAGTGCCTACAGCGCCTATCTGGATCCCAGTGTGCTGACCAAGGCCTACTTTGATTCCAAGATGTATCAGGATCGTGCCAACTATGCCTTTGATATTTCCAAGATCTATGGCGCGCAGCAGCACGCGGCGGCGCATCACCAGCAGCAGCAGCAGCAACAGCAGCAGCAGCAACAACAGCAGCAGCAGCAACAACAGCTGCTCATGGCCAGCAGTGGTGCAGGTGGCGGGGGCGGCGGTGGTGGTGGCAGTGCGGGTGGCAGCTCCCACAACAACAACAGCAGCAGTGGGCTGGACGATCGCGATGCCACGCCCCAGCTGGATGCAGGCGGCCCAGTGGAGGCCAAGCCCCATCTGCACTCGCCCAGCGATGTGGGCCTGGACTACGCTCATCAGTACGCCCAACAGTATGGGGCTGCCGCTGGAGTTGGAGTTGGAGTGGGAGTGGGTGTTGGTGTGGGCGCCGGGGCAGCTGCTGGTGGCGGGGGCGGCGGCGGCGCTGCTGGCGCCACTGATTTTCGGCGACCGCTGACGGTCATCTTCTGACCACCATCGTCCAATGGTAGCGAGGAGTTGAACTTGTCTATGACTTAGGAAATGCGAGATTAAAGTTAAACGTAGCCAACTTTACAGTTAAGCCTCGAGTTATAAACTAATCATAAGCTTTGTTAAAACGAAGAGCGGCTGCTGCATTTAGTGGGGGGCAAAGGAGTATCAGGAGCCGGAGCAGTAGCAGAAGGATCGGGAGGAATCCACACTTGATGCAGAACAACGAGCGGTGCAATTTTTTATGTTTTAAACGCTGAACGAAGTGCATAGCATAAATTTAAATGTATTTAAATTCTACACATATACAACATCAAAATACAAAATACAAAAAACAGAAAACAAAAACAAAATACAACAGAAATACAAACAAAAAATGCAGAAATAAAACGCGAATTGTCATAAGCAGCAAATCCTTGGTACTTACGGGGGTTTGGGAAGGGTACGGGTGTCTGGATCCCAAGAAAATACAGGCAAGAATGTTCTCGACGAGGAAATACTCTGTAATTTCTAGGTCTAAGTTCCTTTTCTCTGATCTTTACGGATGAACATAGATTGATCGACTTGGCTGTTGATATTGATCAGAAATATATAAACATTCTCGTATGGTCTAAGATTCATAGACCTGCACAACTGTGTTAATCCTTATTTAAAGAATTTTATGAGTATTGTAATTAGTTGAACGTTTCTTTTGTAGGGGACGCTTGAGGCATTCATTAAACTGATCTGTAGGCATTACACGGATTCTGCAGAAATTTTTCAGTGCCTTACAAGTCCCTCACAAAACACGCCAAGCCTCCGCTTTATAAAAGGTCCTAAAACTTTTTTATTGCCCTCAATTTGATTTTTAATTAATTGCAAGCGAGTGGTTTGGCGAGGGAGGGTGTGAGTGGGTGTAAGCTGAAAGCTGCCGGGGGTTGCAGGACTGGCAAAAGTCAAGAGCGCGCAAAACGCTAAACGCTTCCTAATTAAGGGAACTTCTTGTCGCAGCTCCTTCTGGCCAATCAGGACAACACGCGAAGCGGTTTTCGTTTGCTCAAGCAGCGGCAACAATTCAAAGAAATTACCGCTAGCCACTAATTAGTGCAAATACGAGGTGCAAATTTAATTAATTTTACGCCGTTTTGAGCGCAGTCGCAATTAACGCCATATCACCCAAGGGAGCGGTAGATTATGGCAAGGGTGGTGTGACAGCACTAATAAATGAAGGCTTATATAAGTTTTTAATAGCAAACTTAAGCTAGTACAAACTGACGAGGGTTTTATTTATTTTTTGAAATAGTAAAAAAAATATCTTAGTTCTATTTAAAATCTGAGCAATAGATGGCGCTGGTTCAAATCTATTTTCCAAGTTACTTATGTAGATGGCGCTCACAAGCCCTTGAGCACGGTTTCACAAACGCACGCCAGAGGTCGCCATTTGCATTGCTGTTCAATACTACACTGAATAGATGGCGCCAGCGTGAAACGGTGACTTTTAAAGTTAACCGATTGACTGGCAGCACTGTTTCTGTTATATTGCAGCAGATGCTAACAGCGCCATCCAGCGCTCATTTTTTAATTTGTAGCATATTTTAACAGTGCACGAAATTGAAATATTTACTTAATTCTTAAAATAATCACTTTAATAATTCATTAGAAAATAAATAATAATAAATAAAAGTAGAATATGGAGACGCTAAAGCTGACCCTACAAAATTGTTGTGGGAAGAATTTAGCCATTATCCTATAAGACTGAAAACAAAAAATAAACTTCAATTCGGATATGGCGCACATAAAGGAGAATATTCGTAAAATTGTATAGCAACAGTCTTGTTTCATTTCAATAATAGGTAGCTGGAAGTAGGAAAGTCGCATCTAGATAAGAATAGTGAAAAAATCCACTATAGAAAACAAGAAACTATTTTATTTCTAGTGGTGAAATCAAAAAACCATAACAACAACGCCAAAGAAATCGAAAGAAATACTGCCTAACTAATTGTTCGCCCATTAAAGGAAGATATTAGAAAAATATGGTTATGAATATTCCGCTGCAAACTCCTCCATACAATACATACAGAAAGCCATAAAAAACAAAATCTTTTTTCTGGATACTGACGATTTACTACTCTTCCAAACAGGCTACTACAAATGCTCCATATATACAAAAAACATTAAAGTTTCTTATACAGCAACACAATTTTCAATTTTTGTCAACAAATACAAAGCATCAACAGCTTGTAAACTGATAGAGTTTTTTTGCATTGGAATGGAATTATTACAGACATACTAGCTTTTAAGCTTTAAATTAACAAACACGACTAAATTTAATATTCTAATACACAAAATAATAGTAGTATACATATGTGCCCCTTAGGGAACTGTCCTTATAAAACTGCTGACCTGCACACTTAAAGGTCCTTACAGAGTCCACTTGGTTGTTCCCACACAGGCAGACCTACATTTTCCATTTTCGCATACTCCACTGGGATACTTCCCCCACGCTGTGCTCCCCAATCAAACACTCTCCACTTGGTTGCTTTGCGCTCATTTAAAACACAAATCACGATTAGCGAGCCACATTTCCATTTTTGGGCAAAAACTTTCACCCGCACATGGAAATTTGGCGATGGCGACGATGGCGAGGATTCCTCCATAATTGATTGCAGCTAAAACGTGGCCAAACAATGCGCAGTCAGTGGACAATGAGTGGGGGCAGAGCGCGGCAGCCGAGGGACTGCCCAGAGCCATAAAAAGCGTTTCAAAAATACCAAAAATTATGGCAATCACACATCCTGCTGCTGCTGCTGCTCCTGCGTCTACTTCCATTCTTGGTCCTGTCATAAGTAGCGCAATTTTTGTTAGTTGGCAACTGGCAACGGAATTGAACGATGCCTCGCTCATTGTCCTGATGGTGGGCATAATAATAGAGCAGCCATAATGTCCATTATGCGAGAACAAATGGCAGTTGGCATAGTGTGCCAGGACACGATAACACTACCCAGCAGTGGCGGGGGACCGAGAGGCAGCAGCAGCAGCAGCAGCGTCAGGAGAAGCAGCCAAAACACCAGTTGCTGGCCCATTGTTTTGGGCTTGTGCCTTGGCCAATAAAATGCATTCAGCTCGCATGCAAAACAAAAATGATAAAAATGCCGTCACCATTGAGAACGCGTCTAAGCAGCCGCAGCTCCATCTACGGCTCCCACTCCTCCACTCCTCCAGAGCATTGTCTATGCCATTGGCCAAAGCGCCACTCGAGCGTCGACATGCGCGCAGCGTTGCCTCACAAAGGATCCACGGGTGGGGGCATGTGGGTGGCGCAAGGGCAGAGGCAACGGTTGATAGCGCTGCCATTTTTATTGCCACGGGCTACGAGGCGGGTTGGCTGTCATCCCCCTCTCCCAAACCCAACCAACCAAAAAGTCTACACAGCGACTGGCGCTTTGGAGAGCGACGCCTGCGCAGTTCTCAAAACTTTGATTCGAGATTCGTTTCTTTTGGCGCGAAACGCTTTTCAAAACTTATGATAAGTGGAGACATCCAATCCAAGCATGTGATATATACAATCTCGATTTGTTTGATCTCTCATAAATACAAATTCAAGCACCTAGAACATCATCTCTTACGAGGAGCATCGCTTTATAGTAAGCAATGTACTTAAATTCAACGAAAACGTAAGAATTTACAATCAATATTTGTCCAAAGTCTTCAAGATCTACTTTTTAGGCTTAAGTACTATATTTTCAAGATGTAAAGCTTAAAACATTTGTAAGCACTTTTGTAAAGCCTTTTACCGCAGAAACCAATATTTTACAAGGTAAGGATGTCAAAAAATAAGTAAAGCCCGTAAAAAACGCCACTTAAAGTATGAAAAATATGTCTTCGAAATTTAAAACAATAACTGACGGCTATCTTCAGAGTGCCGAAGCTATATACCATAGCAGGAATTAATTATGATACAAAACTTAATTTTCGTCGGATTGCTCCTATGAGAGCCATGTGTTTTGATAAATTTATAGGATTTTGAAGTATAATAAAACTTTCAGTTAGTTTGGATGTAATATTTGTATAAACAAAAAGTTTTTCATACAAAAACTCATTTTTCACCCGATTTTATGGCAGCTATGTGATATAGTAGTCTGATTTTTACTATATTTGGTCAGATTGTATGAGCCCTCTAGAAACTTGGTTTAGGTGAGTTTGTTAAGGATACCTTTATAAACAAAAAAGTTTTTGATACAAAAAATATAATTGGCGGTCGATCATTCCTATGGCAGATATACATATGTTGTAGTGGTCCGATCCGGCCGGTTCCAACATATGTACTGCCTGCAGCAAAAAGAAGGGTCTTTGCCAAGTTTCATTGAAATAGCTTTGAAATTGAGAGACTAGTTTGCATAGAAATAGACGGACAGACAGACAGACGGACGGACAGGCGGACATCGCTATATCGACTCGGCTATTCATCCTGATTCAGAATATATATACTTTGTTGGATCGGAAACGTCTCCTTCAGTCCATTACACATTTCTGCTAGGGTATAAAAATATTACTTTGTGAGTAATACCAATAATAATTGATATAGAAAATACATTACTTTTTTAATGAATTAAAAAATTTCACTTTTTATATTTTATACATTTGTCTATGCATATAAATATATCAATCTAAGCAAATGTTGTAAGATTTAGGTGTAACAAAATTGAAATGAATGCCAGTGGATAAATAGTATAATATGAGCTATGGTTCGATTTACATTGAATAGGCGAGGCTAATTTTTAAAATCATAGTAGTTGAGATAATAACTGTTTACAAAAGGAATATGGCGACTTATGAGTTTATCTTAATCTATATATATACAAATGTTATGTTGGTATATGCAAAAGTAAAAAACTTGAATAGTTCTACACCGATTGAGCTTAAATTTTGACACAATGTACAGTTCGCTTCAAGGATTGCTCTTATCTATTTTTCGCGTCAATAATATACCGGCGACCGCGAGGAAATAGTTTTTTTACGTGTACGCTCTGTGGACCAGCAACGTAGGCATTCCGGTTCAAGACTTTGAAAAATCTACCCCCACTGGCGGAAAACTGTTGTATGAAACTTGAAAAATCTACTCCCATCACCAAGGACGGAAGGTGTTTGTCAGATTGGTTTCTAAGTTCTTTATACCACATACACAAAATTCATAAGCCACGGGTGGGAAAATTGTGGTAAGTTTCTATTGTTTATTTCTCACTTTCTCATCCATGCAACGATAATGTGCCACAGGGAAGTGTGGCGGGGTAAATCATAAATATTCCTTGTATTTAATCTTGGAATTATATTGCTGTGTTTAATAAGTCATAATTTCGAAAACATAACATTATATCATTAATTACTTAGGTCTATTCGAATATTCAGCTTTTAATGTAGCTTCTAGAAACCTTGCAGACAGTTTAATTTAAGCTTATATTTCTGAAATGACACAATATCATCAAAGGCGCTCATTTATAAAATAGGATTACTGCAAGCCCTGTTGTAAATTTAAAATAAACCTATTCAACCATTTATGGTTACAATTATACGGAAAATAATGGCAGTATCGAATGACTAATTTCCTGTGGCATTTGCAACAAACAAGGAAAACATTTGAACTGGAAACTCGCCCCTAAACAATGAGAGTCAAAGGGTACCCATATAAGTGCAATAACAATTGGAAATTATACAAGATATATATATATATATATATATATATACAAAACATAAGCGATCCGAGCGACGATTGATTGTGGGAGCAAACAAGGCGTCAGGCGAAATTGATAAGCAACTGAATTTTTGGATCGAGATAATAATCGTACATACAATCAGAAAAACATACAAATATTCATGTATTTTATTTTATGTGCAAGATATTATCTGTTTTTGTTGTGGCTGGAAGAAAGGGACACAGGACAAACAATTGGTCAAACAAAGCCAACAAGAGCATAAGACAATTTTGACAACATGAACAACACACAAAGACAAACACAAGCACTTTAAGTAAGCATGCTGTAGTCGACTAGGAGATACCCCGTACGCAGGTATGTACCCTGTCAGACTTGCGCATTCCTGCCTCACTTATGTGGTTGTTCTTCGATCTCTAGGAAAGTTTTCAAACTTCCGTTAACAATACTTTGAACATATTACCTGCTAAACACACTTCAGCTCATTACGATACCCTGTTAACTATTTTTAAAGGGTATGGGCACTACAAGAAGAAGGTAAGCGGTAGGAGAAGCGAAGAGCAGCAGCGAATTTTATCACTTAGCCGCCACGTTGACGATGTCTTCGCGTCCTCCGAGGTGTTAAAAAAAACTCTACAAACACCCGTCGCGCACTCGCTCTCTCGCTCGCTGGCGCTCTCTCTCTCTCTCGCACCCACTGTGGCACTCGCTCGCTCCTGTGGCGCGCAGAGCGAGCAGCCAACATGCAACCACTACAATAACAATTTTACACCCCATACACGCACACACACACACACACACACACACACAGACGGTCGGACTCAGTTTCTGTTTGCCGTTTTGCCCGCTTGCGTTCCGCCAACTGTCGCAAGTTTTCGAATGCCCATCCATAGATTGTGGCATGGCCCATAGAATGTGTGTGTTTCAAATCAAAACTGTCGCGCACTCGACACGGACGCACCGGCTCCGGCATTCGGCACTCGGCTCCGGGTTAGTTCAACAAAAAGGAAACGTTACTTCGAGTGCCGCTCAAAAGCGTTTGTCAAGTGATACGCATAGTGTTAAGATCGGACTTCAAACTGATAAAACAATAAATAAATAGTGTATATGCTAACTAAGTATATTCTGAAAGAATTCAATCTTATCTCATATAAGAAATATCATATCGAATAAATAAATACATTTCAATGCTTAAATGTGCTTAAGAACTTTACATTCCTGGGAAGTGTCTTTTAAAACATAAACAATTTAAGATTCATATTCTTCGGACTACGCAGAAAATCCACAAATATAATAAAGGTAAGAAATCTTATAATAAAGAATAAAAGATTAACAAATTTAAAAGAATTTTTGTGATTCATAAACTGTTTGTGTATTTGCACATTGATTGATTGATTTAATTATATTATTGATTTGGAAGCCACATATTGTATTATATTTATTTATTTAACATCTATATATACTTAGTTATAGTTAATGAATAACTTATTTGTTTCACTTTAAATTCCAATCTTTAGTACTTTACAAACGGAAATCTTAAGTTCACATTCCCTAAAAATCCCTATCCTTCTTTTTATATTGCTTATAAATTATATTAAAAAATCTAACATACATATGTATATAATACATTCTATTTTTGTAATCCTTTATAAAAACAAGTAAGAATGTTATAGTCGAGTATACCCGACTACGTAACTCCCTGTACCCAGGTCTAAAACATTCAATCGCAAATTTATCAAAATCGGAACTCGATGACGAACGATGACGATGACGAACGACGGTAGAGTGAAAGAAATACTAGCAGCACAATGCAGAGATGAGCGAGACTGATCGAAGAGCTGATACTTATCGATATTTTATCGAAGAGGCCAATTGGCTGCGCGCCAACAGTCAATTTTTGAATTTTGATGCATAGTCTGCACTATGCAGAGCATTGATAACAATATGTTTCAAGAAAATAAAGTCATGCAGATGGCGCATGTCTCACAAAGAAAAATGTCAAGCAGATCAGGTGCTTAAAATTTATCGTATGGTTTGCGTACCGATAAGCAATTATGAAACCATATGGGCTTGTGTTGCTTAAAAGCGACATGTGCATCAGCTGATGCCGTGTGTTTTGGTATGTCGTGACGTCACGAGTACAAGACCCGCTGCACTTTCGCGCTCGCTCGCACACATGGTTAAGCCTTAAGTACTTAATAGAAAATGCACGCGCTTCGCGCTCGCTCGCCCATATGTACATACATATGCTGAAGCCTTCATGTTGTTGCTTGCCAAGCCTGCAGTACTGAATCTTGTTTGTTGAATAACTTCCTTGTTTATTATCCGATTGATTTGAAATTTGGACAGAAGATTAAGAGTGACTTAAGTAATATACATGTCGAATTCCAAAGCTATATCTTTAAAAGTGTGGCTGTAAAACGTTTTTATCGAATTGCGGGGGAACGGGGGAAGATATCTAAGATCGGAAACAAACTTGATCTGCGTATGGTATACAGGAAGCTACATTCCAAATTTGGTGTCTCTAGCTATTATAGTTGCTGAGATCGACGCGTTCATCCGGACAGACGGACAGACGGACAGACGGACAGACGGACAGACAGACGGACATGGCCAAATCGAAATCTCTTTTGATACTGATCAAGAATATATATACTTTATAGGGTCGGAGATGTCTCCTTCTGCCTGTTACATACTTTTGCACAAATCCAATACCCCCTTTTTACCCATTTTATGGGTACAGGGAGTAAAAACTAAAATGTTTTTACCATGTATTCACTTTTTATCTTTTTAGTTACGTTTTCCTTAATTCAATTCTATTAAATATCATAGAACTCATTAAAATGAAGTTACACATATTATCTTATTATTGTTAAGTCCTCTTATTATTTTATAACTCTTTCCTAATTGATCATAGAAAAAGTATGTAGAACAGAACGTATTTAATCAGATAGATATATTTAGATATATTTTATATTGTGTTTAGTTTTGATATTGCTTAAAATTCTTTTATCAAATAAAGACTTTAGATCTTTTGAGAAGCATTTTAACATATTGTTAGAAACATCCTAACCTATAATGCGTGAATCCCCCAATTGTTAACCTATCGCCTTTAATGCTTATATAAGGCGTTAGAAATTCATGACTGTATATTTCCAAGAATTTACATATCTAGACTCTGATAAAACCTAAGCTATGAAAACGGTGTAAAAATTGATCATAATACTTCCAGTTGTTGTAGCATTAGCGTATTCAGGAATTTCCCTGTTCTCCCCACTTAGTTATCGCATTTGTGGCAACCTATTGAAATTGCCCGTCCCCAAATTGCCAGCCCCCCTTGTGACACTTGCCCAAGCCAGCAACAAAGCATATCTATTGAACTCTATTACCGTTTGCATTTCAGCACATACTACACGTATAACTCACACTCGAATCCCCGGACAGCAGACAATCGGGCCACTCACCTGACGACCCTCCCTTGCCACTGCAACCCAACGTCCAGCCATGACGAGCATCTCGGCGCTGCTGCATCGCAGTCACGGTCACAGTCACAGTCACAGCAACGGGTACACAAGCAGCGGCAGCGGGAGCAGCTGTCACAGCCATCATAGCAGCAGCCTCTCACCGCAGCTGGCGCCGACGACAATCGGTGCAGCCACAACGCCGCCGCCACCGCCTCCGCCTCCAGCGGTGCCCAAGCTGCAACAGCAACAACAACAGCAACACAACAGCTCCAACTCCAACTCCAATGCGAATCCGCATCATGACCATATTAAACGACCAATGAACGCTTTCATGGTCTGGTCGCGGGGGCAGAGACGCAAAATGGCCCAGGACAATCCCAAAATGCACAATTCAGAGATATCGAAGCGTTTGGGAGCCGAATGGAAATTGCTCACCGAATCACAGAAGCGTCCATTCATTGATGAGGCCAAGCGCTTGCGGTGAGTGTGTGTGATGTGTGTTGTGTGTTGTGTTGTGTGTGTGTGTGTGTGTGTGTGTGTGGGTTTGTCAACTGGTTACAATTTAAGCGATTAGCTAAGACAATGGGAAGCTATTGTAAGGCTCTAAACCGGCATTGAGAAGCTCTAGAGTGAGTAGTTCATGGCATATCTTGGGTAAACAATTCAATTGAATTTTATGGCTTGATGGGGTTTGGTTTTGCATTCAGTTTGGGGTTATTTGGTATTGGAATTATTAGAATTTGTATTTGGTCTGATGACTGTGCACTGTTTGCACTGTCATAATCCTTTTATTGATTGTATTGGACTGCCAAATGGTTGTGTAAAGTTCCGTGTCTGACATTTATTAATGAGCCCAGTTCGCATAGGGGCTTAAACTAATGGCCATTCGATTTTGGTTAAGACAACAAAAATATAATAAATAAACTAAAAGAACGCAAACACTTTGAAAGCAAGAAACCTTATATAAATATTTGCCAATGTGCGAGGCGTCGATAAGGCCGTCAGGCACACTCGCATATCATTTCAATTTCAATTTGAGTTTCGGTTTTAGTTCTTCATTTTTTGGGCAGAGATAACAGAGGTCTGACCAATTAGGGTATGGGAACTGCAACAAAGACCAAGAAGTTCAGGCAAAGAAAGCAAAAGTGATATAACAACAACATAATACACACCTTTTATCAACATTTATCGATTGTTAAACAAATGTCAACAATTGCGCATTGTTGCAGCTGGGAATACTCAAAGAACTCCAGAACTTTAGAAACTCTGCCTTGCTAAATGGTCAGATAAGCATTCAGTCTTACAGGAAAGGTTATACGAGTATGAAAGGGTTTCCGCTTCAGCTTATATACCCTATACCCAATATAAAAATTGACAAGGAACTTGTATTACAACGTCTCTTATTACCAACCACATTTCGAGAACTAATTATAAAACATATATTATGTAGGTAATTCCATCTAAGAACCAAAAACTAAGTTAATATTATGAAAATGCGGAAAATGTTGATAACAAAGTAAATATACGAAAGAACAAAGATCCAGTTGGGGATCCAGCATAATTTTCTCCTAATATTGTTTATGTGACACGTAAAACAACTATACAATCCTGTTCCAGTTCCCACTTTCGGAAATAATTTCCGGAAAAGACTTTGAAGATTCCTATTTTCATTTAAGATTAACCGGATTCCATTTTCTTGCTCCAGGGGGAAATCACTTACCATTTAGACTGGATTCAAGTCACGAATAAGGAAGATAGAAACAAATTCATTTCTCAAAATTCGGTAGAAAGTCAAAACCAGAAGAGGCCGAATGATGTACATTTTTATTCGTTTAATTCAGAATATTCTTTAAGATGAAAAAAAACAAAAAATTCAAGATTCAAGATTCTAGAATTCTTTCAAGGATACATTACCTCTCTATGTTAAATATTCCTCCCAATAAGAAATTATAGTCAAGTTGAGGAACTTTCTCGTTTTGGAAACCCTGGTACCATGCTTGCTTAAACTATAGATCTTTAGATTTCTACTCATCCCAGAAAGAAATGCAGAGTATCTTTCAGCCGAGCCGTCTAGAATACGTTTAATTGAGCGGGCTCATTTTTATGGGCCAGGGAACAGGGCAACAGATTGACTTTATGATATCATCGCCATGGTTCAATCGTTTTAATATCGATGCCGTGGCCCGATCTTTGATCAAAGTTTCAACATTTACTCAATTTACAGCGCGCTGCACATGAAAGAGCACCCCGATTACAAATATCGGCCGCGTCGCAAGCCCAAGACGCTCAACAAGTCACCAGTGCCGGGCGGAGGTGGCGGCGGTGGGGGTGGAGCCGCTGGCACTGCATCAGCAATGTCAGCCGCTGGTCAGCTGGGCAAGGAGCCAAACCAAGGACAGCACTCGCCGCACGCACCCGGCCTGGTTCATCATCATCATCATCACCCGCATCATCCACACGCGCATGCCGTCCACGCCCATGCGCATCATCATCACGCCCAGCTGAGCGCCGTTGCCGCTGCAGCAGCCGCCGCCGTCTCCCACTCCCATTCGCACTCACCCACCTCGCTGGCCGCCAAGTACGGCTTTGGATCACCGCTGGAACTGTCGCTGCCCCGCGTACCAGGCGGCTTTCCCGGCCTGGGTCATTATCCACTGGACCCGACACTGGCGCTGGATCTGCAGGCGCGTCTGCAGGCCATGTACGCCGGCAGCATCTATCATCCGTGGCGCTACTTGCCACTCATCAGTCCGGAGACGCCACCTTCACCGCCCAGCAGCAGCGGCACAGGCATCTCATCCTATGGCTGCGTCAAATCGGCCAAGTCGTCTCCTGTGGCCGTGGTGCCAGCGGTGGCCACAACGCCGCCCAATATCATTTGACCGACTCCGTTGCGCTACGGCGCTGCCTCCGCGGAGCATGCGGTCTAGAGTTGAAGTTGGAGCAACAACAACGACTAAGTACCGGCCACAGCACCCCGCCTCCTAACCCCACCCAACCTGGTAGCAACCACAGAAGCTGCCCAATTGCTAGTGTAGAACCCTAGTGTTAGCTGAATCTTTGTGAGTTTTGTGTTTTGAGTTGCATGTTTCTGTTTCCTCCCCCCGGACTGTGTTCGAACTATTGATATTGATTGGATGGTATATAAAACATAGTAGAACTACGATTTATTCGTAAAATAAATAAGAAACAAAACTTTTCCTCTAAACATAATAAATATTCCTGATTATTTCGACAAGTTTTAAATCAATGCTGATGAAAGTTTGTACACGTGCAGACAGTGTCCTTATATCATAAAATTGGCATGTACGCACTTGGTCGATTAACGAGTTTTTGTAAAAAAAGACATTGGAGTTTTTGAAATTATAATAATTAAAATTAAAATTCACTTATATAGCAGTTGTGTTATATTATTACCACCATCAAAATCAATTGTTTTAATACAGCGCCTTAATTGCTTCTAAGTTCTTAGTGCTTTATATATTGTTGTGGCAGTCCAAATTGGCCCGATCTTGTGTAATATATGCGTATATATATAAAAATCTATATTTTAATGTGATACAAAAATGAAAAAAGCAAACTGTAAACGAATAAACGTTTTTTAAATAGTACACGCCCCACTGATTGATGACTACACTTGTAAGACCCGCACAGAGGCAACCCACCCATAGAAAAAGCGAACCACCCAGGCAATCTGTCAGCAGTCAACCGCCAGGGGGCGCCACAGGCGCGTGAATAATAACGACAATGTTTGCTGATGCGTTGATTATTAGTTTAAATTGCCAGCAGCTCGGGGGTTGTCTGCCGTGCAGGGGGAGGGCTTGCACTCTCAACTCTTAACTGTCGTCTGTTGCTTAATGGGATTCACTACGCCCACTTGTTTATGCAACCGACTGTGAATTGCGATGAGGCGTGGCAGGCAGGAGGGCGAGCAGGCGAATGGGCGAAGGGGCGGGCGGCAGGCGGGCAGGCGGGCAGCAGCAGCAGCGTGCGATGCTCACAAAAACAATTGACACCTTTTCAACTGAGGACCAAAACAAAGAAGCCACCACCAGCAGCCGGGCAGGGGGGTTGTTGGGACATAGTGTGCGGCATCATAACCAGCTCAAAAGCCGCACATAAAACTCAACCAAATGCCACGCTGCATCGCAGCCAAAGTGCTGATAAGAAAGCGAGCGCGCGACGTCTGCCCTAAAGAATCTACTCGCCACCCCCACCCAGGCAATGCCGCTGCCCCCACCCTCCAACTGACAACTCCAACCCGGCAGCCAAAAGTCCTGCGCTGATTGTCTACACACACACTCACACACACACAGCAACGGCAAAAGCGAATAAGAGCTCACGTCTGGCTGCCTTTTGTTGCCGCAAGGTCGTTTTTATAGTGTCCTGCTCCTCGTGCCCATTCCGAGTCCTGGCGCCCAGACTCAGGCCCAGACCCGGCAATAAAGACAGGCCCTCGTTGTTTGTATTTGACCTCAACCAAAAGCCAGCGTCGAGTCACAGTCACAGTGCAAATCACTTGTGCGAAACACTACGAAATGCTACAAAAATATTTACCCAATGAAGTTGTCAAGCGCACACAGAACGGTGGGAACAAGAAATAAACTCCCCCGAGTGCCCTGCCCACACACCAGTTAAGGACATTTCTTGAATGAAATTGTCGGACAGTGGCATTCCTCAAAGGAGCCATAACTATAGAGCCTGGTAATTAAGTGATACACAGATAACCATGCGCCCGAAACCAATTAGCAAACAGTTTGTTGGAGTTATCCTAAATGTATGCTACATTTAACGAATAAAACAACGAAATCTGGAATAAAATTTGGTCTAAATTATTGAAAGTCGTTTAATATGGGAATTGTTAAGTGCCTATTAACTTTTATGGAATGGTAAGATTGATTTTCATTTTAATCTCTTTAAGGCGATGTGGCGAGAAAGATTCTATTTCAAAGAATTCGAAAATCGGTAAAATATTCAATATTTATCGGATAGATTATTGCGCACGTAAAACTTAAAATTTTTTAAGTGGATTGTTTCTGTTGGTTTCCGGCTCTATTATTATATATGGCCCACTGAAATATCTCATTTAGTTTAATTCAGCACTGAAAATAAAATATGTTCCTTTTTTTAATTTCTTACTTTTTGTATTATGCGTTGCACTACAACAAACTCCAAAAATCATTATATACCTCAAAGTTTCTGTTTTAATCGACAGGGAGTATCTAAGCCATTTTAAAAAGTATATTTATTTTTTGTTCAAAGTTCGGAGTGTTATTAAAAGATTCATCGGTTGAATAAACGAGCCGTAACCAAGTGAAGAGCCTGTCTATCTATAGAGACACAACGACTTGCAAATCAATTACCAAAATTTAACGGGTCAACTACTTACAGGCCCTCGCAAAAGTCAATATCAAAACCAACAGACACGCGCAGGACACGTGCGCCCACACCAATACCAATGCCAATACCAGCTACACTCACTACACACACTACACACACTTATAGAGCTCTTCCAATTTCGTTCTGGTTTCGACCAAGTCACTTGTTTCAAGACAAACAAAATGCTGGGAGACAAACGAAAAACGTGTGAAATGAAAGTTGTTTGATTTGCTTTGTGCGGTCGCAGGGAATGCGGGGAAGGTCTGGGGCTTGGGTGGAGAGGTGACAAAAGTAGCAAGGATATCTACCCGTTCCGCAGCCCACACTACTGTACAAATTTTTGTTTTATTTATTTGGAACGACGTCGCCTGGTTCCCCCTAACCTTCTCTTATTCCTGTTTCTTCTTATTTTTTTGTTGCTATTTCATTCCTGGCACACTCACATCCGTTTCGATAAAAAGAAATATTTTCTTTTTGCCATGCGTTGCTGTGGCACTTTTCTTTTGCCCTGGTGCTTCATTATTACTAGTATATAGTATTATATTTATATTTATTTTCCTTGCTTCTTTGCGTCTTGTTATTATTTTGCTGAAGCTGGCTCTTTAAGGTAGCCTAGACCATTACCCATTACGCAGAGGATATTGCGTGGCCATGAATCAATTGGGCAATGTCCATTGGCCGGAAATATGGCGAACCGAAAAAGATGGCACTCCATTTGCATTTCTTATTTTTGAAGTGGTGGAGATTGGGGCTGTGGGGTACTTGTCTTCTGAGCTCTTTCCCAGCTGCCAGGGTGCCCCATAATCGCGTGTAATAAATTTTAATTTTTTAAGCATTTGTAAGCAGTTTTATCGTGCCAACAAAGGACTACATTTTTTAAGTGCCAAGCCAGCCAAAAAAAGGATATAAGATTAAGACACCAAGGCGAAGATGAGACATAAAAAACGGCAAGCAAATTAGCGACCCAGTCGAGGGGCGCACAACGGGATGAGGTCGAGGATAAGGCTGTCGACAAGGCTGTCGCTGCTCCCGCCCCTGCTCCTGCTCCTGCTCCTGCTGCGGTTTATCACGCCCACTGCGTCAACGGATTTCCGACGCATGGAAGACAAACAAAAAAGGCATTAAATCGCATTTAAGTCAAGGCGAGACGCAGAAGGCAAAGCCAAACCAACCACCACCCCTCCGCCCGGCTTATACTTAATTTGCCTGGCAGAAGAAGCACAAGGATGACGACTACCGATGATACTGCTGCCTCGACAGTCCCACTTCAGTATTAAGGATATGTGCAGCTTATCATGTGGTTGCTAGCCTGCCAAGGCGTTTGCTGTTTCAAGTAGAAGCCGAGAACGTTTAAAATACTCGCATGTTATAAATCCTAATGAAATTCTAATTGAGAGTTCTGAAATAAGAAAGGAAGCATTCGAAATTGGCGAATGGACTAACTACTATTTTATCGTCCGCCGGTTGTGTTCAAAATATTGCATGCATGTACTGACAGTTACTCCTTCAACTACTCCTTAAAAGAGTTAGCAAGTTATTTATTCTTAAGAAGTGCGAAAAATGTATTTTTTTTTGTTACCAGATTGATCTGGGTATTCAGATCTTAACATTGTATTTCTTTTTAGATCGCGGTTTTTATTATGATAATTAAATAATAATGATGCTCAATTTCTTATATCAAATAGAAACGCTTCTGTGTTCCTATGCAAGTTGCACGCAGAAATATTTTCAAAATGCGCTTTTTGCTTTTAACATGATCCTTTTGACATATTAGACAGTGGCTTAGTTAAAAAGCCATTAAAGTCAGCTATTATCGGTATTAATTAGTTATTCAATAATATATGAAATATGTTTATAGTTAAGAACAAGAAAGAACAGCTATCTAGCTATACATATACCCTTGCAAATAACTCAATTTACGTCTGATTGTTCCCATAGAAGCTATATGATAATGTGGTCCGATTTTGATCAAATTATAGGAAATAATATAATCAGACTCGCAATTGTTGAGCTTGGAGTAATATTTGCATTAAGGAAAAAGGTTTTCATACAAAAACTCAATATTCCGATCGTTCCTATGTCAGCTATATGATAAAGTGCTCCGATTTTGACCAAATGTGTATAATCTATACAGAGACTTTGTTTTGGTGGGTTTGGATCTTATAAACAAAAAAGTTGTTCATACAAAAACATAGTTTTCAACCGATCAGTCCTTTAGCAGCTATATGTTATAGTGGTCCGATCCTGCCGGTTCCGACAGAAAAAGATGGATCTGTGTCAACTTCGAACACGATAGTTTTAAAACTGAGAGACTAGTTTGCTTAGAAATATACTGATTAAGAATACATATACTTTGTGCGGTCGGATAATTTCCTACACAATTATAATACCCTCTGCAAGGCTATAAAAAATGTATGCATATAATACACATTTTAATTTAAATTTGATCTTTTCTAATAAGGAATAATTAAATGCAAATTCTGAAATATACAAATTTACAAATACAATACAAATTTAAATAAATAATAATTCATAGGTAACAAAGTGCAACATTAAAGAAACAATTTGCCAGCTTTCATATGGTATTCACCTCACTGCAATAAATGGAAGACGGTTTTAATTTTGTTGCACAATTTCCATATAATAAAAGGCAAAAAATATCAGATAAAAGTATGGCATACAGCATTAATGAAATTGCCATTGCATGGCATTATTTTAAATAAAGCGAGTGCCCTGCCTCCTCCTTGGCCCACGACAAATGAGGCAGGCAGCAATTAAAATGAGAGCTGAGGAGCATCAGCAGCATTCAGAGCGCAGCAAATGCATTTGCGAACAATGCCAGACTGTTTTTTCAGGCTCCATTTTTTGTGTAGGTGCACGCTTAAAAAGTGGCAACGCTACCGCTCATACAGGCTGCCAGGCTGCCAGCACAAAGGAGCAATTAATGCGAAATTGTTGCTGCATAATTGCTGAACATGCAGCTGGAACAGCAGCCGGGGCATAAAGAAGCAATTAATGCCGCACAAATGCGCTTGGCATGCATAAAAATGCGAGAAATGAGAGCCCTCTACAACTGCCTGACGCAGAAAAAACGAGTGCAAAAAGTGCAACAGCAAAGGCAAATCAAAGTTGCTGACCATTCGACAGGACGGCAAACAATTGCAATTACATTAGAAAAGAGAGCAGCAGCAGTAGCAGCGGCAGCAGTGGCAGCGGCTTCAGCTGACAACAACAATGGCAACAGTTTAGCCTCAGCCATGTGGCAGCCACGTAGCGCGTTGACTTCCGTTGCATGCCAGGCACGTTGCAAATTGTCGCAATGCCAGCGCATCCAAAAAACCATCGGCTGGCAGCACACAAAGGCCACGGCCAAGCGAATTGCCAATTTAAATGTGAATAGAAAAATTGCAGGCGCTCCTCCACACTCTAACCCCCTCTATCTACCAGAGCATTTCACAATTCGCCAATCACTCGGTCGCCCCCAACAATAACAATGGCTGCGACCCCAGATTTGCCTCTTCCTCCCCAATGTTCACGCAAGTTACGAGTTACACTTACAGTATGTTACATTGTTTGGATTACATGTACAATTCGTCACTATATCTTTTTTAGTATTCACTTTTTTTTGTCAAGATAATAATAACAAACTTCATTTCTCTTATTGCAACTTATCGATTAATCTAGATTGCAGATCTGACTGTTACTGAAACGTCGTGTTTAATGCTTTTGATGTTAGGTACCAAGCCAAAATGAAGTACTGAATGCAGTAAAAATTTATTAAGTTTCATCAAGATTGCTTTAAAGCTGAAAGACCTTTGTGCATATAAATACACAGAAGGACAGACGATTTAGCTCGTCCTGAACAATAGTATACATATTTAAACCATTAAAAACATAGTTTTTATACCCTAACAGAGGGTTATACCCTTTTACTCCCTGTACCCATAAAATGGGTAAAAAGGGGCTATTGGATTTGTGCAAAAGTATGTAACAGGCAGAAGGAGACATCTCCGACCCTATAAAGTATATATATTCTTGATCAGTATTAAAAGAGATTTCGATTTGGCCATGTCCGTCTGTCTGTCCGTCTGTCCGTCTGTCCGTCCGTCTGTCTGTCCGGATGAACGCGTCGATCTCAGCAACTATAATAGCTAGAGACACCAAATTTGGAATGTAGGTTCCTGTATAGCATACGCAGATCAAGTTTGTTTCATATTTCAGATATCTCCCCCGTTCCCCCGCAAATCGATTAAAACCGTTTTACAGTAACAATTTTCAAGATATAGCTTTAAGATTTGGCATGTACAATACTTTAGTCTCTCTTAATCTACTGTCCAAATTTCATTGGATTTGTGCAAAAGTATGTAACAGGCAGAAGGAGACATCTCCGACCCTATAAAGTATATATATTCTTGATCAGTATCAAAAGAGATTTCGATTTGGCCATGTCCGTCTGTCTGTCCGTCTGTCCGTCTGTCTGTCTGTCCGGATGAACGCGTCGATCTCAGCAACTATAATAGCTAGAGACACCAAATTTGGAATGTAGGTTCCTGTATAGCATACGCAGATCAAGTTTGTTTCATATTTCAGATATCTCCCCGTTCCCCCGCAAATCGGTTAAAACCGTTTTACAGTAACAATTTTCAAGATACAGCTTTAAGATTTGGCATGTACAATACTTTAGTCTCTCTTAATCTACTGTCCAAATTTCAAGTCGATCGGATAATAAACACGGAAGTTATTCACGAAAGAAGATTCAGTAATGCAGCGAGAGGGGGAAGAAGAAGCACAGCCACTTTTGCCGCCTGTGTGCGTGCGTCTTTGTGTATGTGTGTGTGTATGGGTAAGTGGACTTAGATGTGATTGGATGTTTTAGACCTGGGTACAGGGAGTTTCGTAGTCGGGTATACTCGACTATAGCATTCTTACTTGTTTTGTCTCGAAATGTGTAATGCACTGAAGGAGACGTTTCCGACCCAACAAAGTATATATATTCTGATTCAGCATGAATAGCCGAGTCAATATAACGATGTCCGTCTGTTTCTGTGCGAACTAGTCTCTCAGTTTTAAAGCCATCGCAATGAAACTTGGCACAGACCCTTCTTTTTGCTGCAGGCAGTACATGTATGTCGGAACCGGCCGGATCGGACCACTATATCACATAGCTACCATAGGATCGGGTGAAAAATTAGTTTTTGTATGCAAAACGTTTTTTACTATGTTCCCGAAGGGAAAATAGTATATTAAGTTTTCGAAATGTCCGTCTATCCGTCTGTCCGTATTAACCAAAACAAATTTATATCTCCCACACCTTTACAGGTAGAGTCACCAAATTTAGCATACAGACTAATGTTAACCTTCTGGACAAATCTGCATAAAATATTTTTGGACCCCCTACCCCCTCTCCCACAAAGGAGCAAAATCTATATCTCCCACAAATTTACAGGTAGAGTCACCAAATTTGGCATACAGACTACTGTTTTTTTTCGCGTCTCTTTCCGAACCCACAAATAACCAAATTATTTAGGACTGGGAACATAGTATTCTGCAGTCGGGTGCGTCCGATTGCAACGTTCTTGTTGTTTATATTCAAACTAGGTGAGAGTTTTATTATTCTTCAAATAGTTTCCTATAATTTGATCATAATCGGAACACATGGCTCCCATACGAGCAATCAGAGGGAAATTAAGTTTTGTATAAAGCTTAATTCCTGCTAGGGATTATAGCTTCGACACTCCAAAGATAGCCGTTCTTTCTTGTTAGTCTATAAATTGTTATTATTTATTGAATCATACGGTGCATAGGATAGGGCTATTTATAGAAAACAACTTCGGGCAAATAACCCCAAGGCTTTGCTGGCAAATACGCACTCTTTTATCGAAATTTTTCATGACCATTTTGCATAAGTGTGGCTAAATTTCGTTGATGCAGCATTTAATTTCCTCCTGTAATTCACGGGTAGTTGTGGGCTTGTTTATCTTAAAAAAGCCCCTATATAAAGAAATCTAACGGTGCTAAGTCTCTTGAAGTTAACTTAAAACATAATAAGTGTGAAATTTTCAAACTGTGACCGCCAAACTCTCATTAGTTTTAGGTTTTGATAATGAAAACACGTTGTTCTATCGTTTTGCGATACATTTTTACAAGTCCCAGACTGCCAGCTGTCAAATTGTTTTTATTTCAGTATTGCCAAAATGTACTGCACAAATGGCGACAAATTCAAATCGTTCGATAATCTTGGGACATTGGGTGTGAAACATTCCCTAAAAAATGAAGCAAGCCATCTAAGTCTACTGGCTCTAGCTATATGTTAAAATATATAAATGAATATTTATGTAGATCATCTACATGGATATTTCAAATCAAGACAAGCTCGTTAAACATATAGTATTTATCCTGTGGTTAGTGGTATAACTTGGAAAGGTTAGTTTTCGAGTACGTGTATATTTCCACACAACAAATTGTGTATCAGAAATATCGGTATAATTTCTTTGGGTGGCAGAACTTTCGGGAACAGCAATATGTACTACAATGTATTCCTGTACGTATAGCATGTGACAGGTGCATATTCCGTATAATCGATGCTGAATGCGACGACTGACCGGTCATTGCAATTCTGTGCAGATAATGTGCAGTCTGCATGGCAGCAAATTCTGGCCATTGGATGCACAAACAAAGGCAGCAAACAAAATTATAAAGGCGCAGGGCAATGGACTATGAAGCAGCGTCTTTATATGTGACCCATTATCTGCAGCAGCAGCGAATCAACCCAAGCAGATGGAATGCAATCAGCTGACCTCTGATTGCAGCCGAATAACCTTTCTATAAGTAATTGCATAATATACATACGTTGGGAGGCGACTGATAAACATTTGGTTGGGCAGTTCGGAACCGGGTGTAGGCCTATTTTGGGCGATAAGGGTGGGTATAAATGGGGCGCTGAGAGCAGCCGAAAGTGCAGTCGCCTTCTGGTTTGTAAGGAAGGAGCTACTAACAAAATGAACAAACTCATCATCCTGGTGGCCTGTGTGCTCGGCACGGTGGCAGCTGGACGCATCCTGCAACGTGAGAAGCAGCGCGACATTGGCATTGGTAAGTTGCCCATCACAAACAATGACATAATTCACATCCATATGCTTACTTCTCATACGCAGCTGATCAGCGCATCGAGCGCATGTCCTGGCAGGACTTGCAACGCCAAAAGTTTCTACTGGACATTGTGCAGCGTGTGCAGCAGCCACTGCAGCAGGATGAGCTTATACAGCTGGACCAGGGCTTGATTATGGACCCGCAGCGCTATAGTGGTGGCATTGATGGCGAGATGCAGCGCATCATCGACATGGATCGTCAGCGACTACTGCTGGATGAGCGCCAGACCTGCAGCATTCAGAATGCAGAGCATGTGCAGCAGCTGCGTGGCGTCTACCGGCTACTGGTACGCGCCATAAACTTTGAGACATTGCAGCGCAATGTCGTCTATCTGCGGCGCCACATCAACCCCGTGCTGCTGATCAATGCCCTAACGCTGGCCATACGCGATCGCGAGGACACTCAAACCCTGATCATGCCTGCCATGCAGGAGCTATTGCCAGAACTGTATCTTGACCAGGAGGTGATTGAGCGTCTCCAGAGCATGCAATTGGAGTCGGAGCAGAGCAGCCGTCCCAATCTCGTGGATCTGGTGGGTCTAGGCCAGCGCATGCGACAGATGAATCCTATGATGAGAATGGTTATGCCCTGGCGTGATCTGCACATGCAAATGGCGCTGAGTAGGCAGCAAATCCAGAATCGTTTGGTATTGCCCCTGCAGACTGAGGAGCAGGACATCTCACTGCTGACCGAGGATATTGGCATGCGCAACTTTGTGCGGAATCTAATCCAAGAGCTGGCCTTCCAAGAGGAAGACTTGAATACCCACCAATTGAATCGCATGGGAAATGACAATGACAGGGAGAAGGACATGGATATGGGTCAGCGTCGTCAGGCTTATGGTGATATTGATAGTGGACGATTGCTGCGTCTGGGCCGACGCCGCATGCAGCAACAGGAGAATGATGACGATAGCATCTATGGCAACCAGCGTGAGCGCGTCCTGGGTGCTATGCGACGCGACGAAGATGACGACGAGGAAGTCCCATCCACAATAAACATGTCTATGAGACGTGTGCCTCTGCAGCGTGGCATGGTACAGGACATGGACCGCATGACAGGTGCCTTTGGCAGCCGCCAACTCATTGATGACGTCAACGAACTGCCCACTGCGGACGTTCAGAGCGATCGCCTGTTGCATGTGGGACGTCGCCGCCAGAACATGCAACCGGAAGTGGGTACACGCATGGTGCGCGGTGATCGCTTGAGTGAGGGACGTCGCGTGGCTATTGAACAGACTGGCAGACGCGGCATCTCTGGTCAGGAAATGCGACAAGGAAACGATAATATGTGGCGCATAGATCGACAGGGAGATGAGGATATTCAGTTCTTAACCGACAATCTGCCCACAGTTCGCCGTGATGACGAACGTCTGGTGCACATCAACCGACGCCGCCTGGGTCAAACAATGGATACCATGCTTCCAAGACGTGTTAGCCCTATTGGAGATGGTCGTCGCGTGGGTGAGGAAGATACCATGACAGATGAGGACATTATGCAGCTGATACGCGACGATAGTCGTCTAAGCCAACTGAGCGATGAGGAGATCATTGAGATGCTGCGTCGCAATCGCCAGCGCAAGGAGCAAACACAACAGGAACGCTTCATGGGCATCATGCGTGGGGATCGACTAAGCGAGGGACGTCGCGTAGATCAGCAACGGGGTCAGAACAGAAACCCTGTGCGAGATATCAACCAGGATGACGACATGCGATCAACAGACCATCTTCAATCCGTTCGTCGCGATGATGAGCGCCTGGTGCACATCAACAGACGTCGTCTCAATCAACCCATGGACAACATGATTCCCCGCGGTGTCAGCCCAATTGGAGAGGGTCGTCGCGTTGGTGAGGAAGACACCATGACAGATGAGGACATTATGCGGCTGATACGCAGCGATAATCGTCTAAGCCAACTGAGCGATGAGGAGATCATTGAGATGCTGCGTCGCAATCGCCAGCGCAAGGAGCAAACACAACAGGAACGCTTCATGGGCATCATGCGTGGGGATCGACTAAGCGAGGGACGTCGCGTATATCAGCAACGGGGTCAGAACAGAAACCCTGTGCGAGATATCAACCAGGATGAAGACATGCGATCAACTGACCATCTTCAATCCGTTCGTCGCGATGACGAGCGCCTGGTGCACATCACCAGACGTCGTCTTAATCAACCCATAGACAACGTGATTGCACGCCGTGTTAACGCAATTGGAGAGGGTCGTCGCGTAGGTGAGGTAAACCAGGGGAATGATGACATTAATAAGCTGCTCAGCGTCGGCAATGTTCGTCCACTGAGCGGTCAGGAGATCACGGATGCCTGGAACCGACAAATCGACCGCACGAAGCAGGAAATCAGCAATATTAGGCTGCGTCGCAGTCTGGTTGATCCAATTGAGGAGACCACCTCACGCCGCGGTGAAATACTATTGCACACTCTCCGCCAGCTGCTGGCTCGCTTAAGCCAGGAGCGCATCGCCGTGCGCCTGGGCAAGGACGGCATACAGCCTATAGACACCTCACGCCTCATCTTGCCCAACCAGGAACAGGCTCAGCGCTATGCTCTACGTCTGACTGAGATGCGCAGGGAAGCACGTCGCAATCGTGCCGTGCTTGAGCAGATCAATGGAATCGAGATTCGCTTACAGCAGGTGATTGAACCACTGATCAGTGAGCTGAGCAGGCGTAGCACTGGTCTCGAACAGATTCATGACCAGCTTCAATTGACGCGTGTGATTGGCGATGTTCTAATGGGTCGCCTTGGCGATGTTGGTATTCTGCGCATCTTGCGTGAGTTGCTACAGGAGGGCGATACGCAAGCCGATCGATTGGGTCTGGATATCAGCCTCAGGAATCCCGTTTTGCAGTACACATTGCGCAGAATCTTGACTGTTGTAGATGAGCTGCAGAACCAGCAAATGGGCGTCTATAGGCGAGAGCAATTGGGCATGCAGGATGTCACCATCAACGATGTGCGCGTCAGCAAACTGATCACCCGCATCGAGGACAGCGACATGGATGTGAGCAACCTGCTGGAGCAGCCCCAGAAAATGCAAATGCTTGTGCGCCAACGTCGCCTGAACAACAAGCCCTTCACTATTGACATGGACATCGGCTCGGAGCGTGCTCAGGACGTTATCATTCGCATTTTCCTGGGACCTCGTCAGGATGCTGCGGGCCGTGACCTGAGCTTCGAAGAGCGTCGTACTGACTTTGTGTTTCTGGACGCAATCAACACCCAACTGCAACCGGGCCGCAATCGCATCCAGCAGCGCTCCACGGATATTACCTGGACCACGCGTGATGCCACGCCCTACAGCGAGATCTATCGCCGAGTGATGACAACACTGCGCGGTCAGCAGGGTCCGGAGATACTGACTGAGCTGATTGGCGAGAATGGGCGCTTCCCCCAGCGCCTGCTGCTACCACGCGGCCGTCCCGAGGGTTTGCCCATGCAGCTTCTGGTGATTGTCACGCCCATGGAGCGTCAGTCACGGAATCAGCAAACGCGCATTGGTGGTGTTATGGGCGTCAGTGTGGCCTCCATCGAGGATAACCGTCCGCTGGGCTACCCGCTCGACCGTCGCATCGACAACGAACAGCAGCTGTTCCAGCTGCCCAATGTTCAAATTCAGGATGTTGTCATTATTCACGAAAACTAAGGAAGCCTTTCACCGACCGGCCGATCTACCAACCATCGTCCTGATACCATTCCCTCTCTGGCCGGACTTTGTCGAAATGTAATATTAATATGTTTTTTCTTGTGTAATCCCTAAGTAAAGCTGTGCAAGTGATGCATAAATGCATTTAAAAAAGAAATGTTTTTTAATTGGTAGCATAGAGTCAGAAATTACTCATAGTTTAGTAGAAACAATGACAATTGACTGAAGTTTAGAGTAGACTTTGTGCCTGCCACATTGGATCACATCTAGTAAGTTTTCTGCATTGTAAAGGTTTATATATACTAAGGAATCCATCGTTATCTACGTTATTTATTTGCGAAACTAAGCTCTGAATTCCTGTTCACAGTCGCACATACACTCTCACACACACCTGACTGAATTTTCTAATTTCGAAAAACAATTTTAATGCAAATTGCATGATGGTCTAGCGAAGGACGAGAAGGATTAGGGCGCCCCCAACAAAAGCCTCCCACAAAAACATTTCCCATATTATGTTCAGGGCAGACAATGCAGCGGCAAAATAGCTGGCAGGCAGCTTTTACTGACACTATAATAGACTTTTCTTATTCTTGCCACACAACTCAATTTGCAACAACGACCCTGCCCCGCTCGGAGCCACCCTCTCGATGGCTCTGCATACGTATATCTGGCCTGGCGCAGACGCCCAGCGAAGCGTCAATTGCCAAATTAATTGGCCGTAAAAAATTGAAAATGAAAATATAATCACACTTTCCGTTGTGATGCTCTCTCGGGCCCGTTGTCACTGGCTCAGCTCAGAACGGTTTCAGCTCTTTTAACCCTCCGCCACAGAAGCGTTTTCTCATCAAGGCAGACAGCCAGTGTTGGCCAACCAAAGAACAGCAGACATTTTGCTGCAGGCGCCAAAATGCTGCATTTTTCCTCTTACCAGAGACCTGGGATATTGATACCCTGGCAATTATTTAGATGTAGAGAATATAATAAATAAAGCTTAGATTTATAGAGCAATATCACAGAGTAAACCTAATCTATTACTCTGAAATTCTGAACTCATCTGTATGAAATAAATTCAATATTAACTAACAATGCTTCAAAGTGTAGACTAATTTGGTATTCCAACTCAATTCAATCATTTCCTACAATAGAGAACTGCTGACAAATTTGATTGCAAATGATTTCGAAATCGAAATTTGTGTATCGGAATCAGAAATAAAAGCATTCAGCGGGTAAAATAATGTATCATATATCAACAAATTATTGAAATTCTCTTTTTGAATTTCTTTGATTTTCTGTAAACAAAAGCTTTTTTAAACATACAATAAGAAGTATCTTACAGTCGCGTCATGTTTTCTTCCATAGCTTTTGTACTACCAAAGAATGTGGCACATCGCATAATGGAACAAGTAAGAATGTTATAGTCGAGTATACCCGACTACGTAACTCCCTGTACCCAGGTCTAAAACATTCAATCGCAAATTTATCAAAATCGGAACTCGATGACGAACGATGACGATGACGAACGACGGTAGAGTGAAAGAAATACTAGCAGCACAATGCAGAGATGAGCGAGACTGATCGAAGAGCTGATACTTATCGATATTTTATCGAAGAGGCCAATTGGCTGCGCGCCAACAGTCAATTTTTGAATTTTGATGCATAGTCTGCACTATGCAGAGCATTGATAACAATATGTTTCAAGAAAATAAAGTCATGCAGATGGCGCATGTCTCACAAAGAAAAATGTCAAGCAGATCAGGTGCTTAAAATTTATCGTATGGTTTGCGTACCGATAAGCAATTATGAAACCATATGGGCTTGTGTTGCTTAAAAGCGACATGTGCATCAGCTGATGCCGTGTGTTTTGGTATGTCGTGACGTCACGAGTACAAGACCCGCTGCACTTTCGCGCTCGCTCGCACACATGGTTAAGCCTTAAGTACTTAATAGAAAATGCACGCGCTTCGCGCTCGCTCGCCCATATGTACATACATATGCTGAAGCCTTCATGTTGTTGCTTGCCAAGCCTGCAGTACTGAATCTTGTTTGTTGAATAACTTCCTTGTTTATTATCCGATTGATTTGAAATTTGGACAGAAGATTAAGAGTGACTTAAGTAATATACATGTCGAATTCCAAAGCTATATCTTTAAAAGTGTGGCTGTAAAACGTTTTTATCGAATTGCGGGGGAACGGGGGAAGATATCTAAGATCGGAAACAAACTTGATCTGCGTATGGTATACAGGAAGCTACATTCCAAATTTGGTGTCTCTAGCTATTATAGTTGCTGAGATCGACGCGTTCATCCGGACAGACGGACAGACGGACAGACGGACAGACGGACAGACAGACGGACATGGCCAAATCGAAATCTCTTTTGATACTGATCAAGAATATATATACTTTATAGGGTCGGAGATGTCTCCTTCTGCCTGTTACATACTTTTGCACAAATCCAATACCCCCTTTTTACCCATTTTATGGGTACAGGGAGTAAAAATGTTGGCACTCGACCCGTCTCTGACTCTTGCCGCCTGAGTGCACTTTCATTATTATCATCGGCTATTCGCCGTCGTTAAGTTTGCCTTTTTTATTTTTCAATTATTTCGACAGTCTGATGAGCTGATAAGAGGGCAAAAAACTTAAGCATTACATGGCCTATTAGCTGCCGCTTAATGCAAAAATAATTATGTCTCGTTAATCAGTGCGCCAAAAACTTTGGGACTTTCGCCAAAGTCTATTTAACCCTTTTGCCCCATGGCTGCAGCTGGAAGAGGCAGCTGCAAAACTTTCTTCGAGTGGCAATTGAAGGTAGCAAAACGCATATCCAAAAACTTTTGTGATTAGCAGATAGCGAGGAGCCAACAGGAGCAACCAGCTGATGCGGAAAATGCTCGCATAATTTATGTTCTGCGGCTTGTACTCGGCTAACTCAGCAACCGGAAATGCCGTCGCGCGTAGTTTGCGGCGCCTCCGTTTTGCCGCCTGCCACTGCAGCACAATTCCATAGCATACATTTCGGGGCGCCCAGCGAAAAGTTTTTGCCACGCAAATTAGCGGCCACATTTGTTTCGCCTTGCTGTTGCCCCCTGCTGTCCTCCTGTTTTCCTCCTGCTGCATGCCGCTTAAGAGTCCGCTGCCACAAAAGTTTTTCAGTTATGAATATAAAGTTTATTTATTAAGCAAACAAGTTGGCGTTCTTATCTGTGTCGAGTGTGTTTCTTCTCTCTTTTTACTCCCTGTACCCATAAAATGGGTAAAAAGGGGGTATTGGATTTGTGCAAAAGTATGTAACAGGCAGAAGGAGACATCTCCGACCCTATAAAGTATATATATTCTTGATCAGTATCAAAAGAGATTTCGATTTGGCCATGTCCGTCTGTCTGTCCGTCTGTCCGTCTGTCCGTCTGTCCGTCTGTCCGGATGAACGCGTCGATCTCAGCAACTATAATAGCTAGAGACACCAAATTTGGAATGTAGCTTCCTGTATACCATACGCAGATCAAGTTTGTTTCCGATCTTAGATATCTTCCCCCGTTCCCCCGCAATTCGATAAAAACGTTTTACAGCCACACTTTTAAAGATATAGCTTTGGAATTCGACATGTATATTACTTAAGTCACTCTTAATCTTCTGTCCAAATTTCAAATCAATCGGATAATAAACAAGGAAGTTATTCAACAAACAAGATTCAGTACTGCAGGCTTGGCAAGCAACAACATGAAGGCTTCAGCATATGTATGTACATATGGGCGAGCGAGCGCGAAGCGCGTGCATTTTCTATTAAGTACTTAAGGCTTAACCATGTGTGCGAGCGAGCGCGAAAGTGCAGCGGGTCTTGTACTCGTGACGTCACGACATACCAAAACACACGGCATCAGCTGATGCACATGTCGCTTTTAAGCAACACAAGCCCATATGGTTTCATAATTGCTTATCGGTACGCAAACCATACGATAAATTTTAAGCACCTGATCTGCTTGACATTTTTCTTTGTGAGACATGCGCCATCTGCATGACTTTATTTTCTTGAAACATATTGTTATCAATGCTCTGCATAGTGCAGACTATGCATCAAAATTCAAAAATTGACTGTTGGCGCGCAGCCAATTGGCCTCTTCGATAAAATATCGATAAGTATCAGCTCTTCGATCAGTCTCGCTCATCTCTGCATTGTGCTGCTAGTATTTCTTTCACTCTACCGTCGTTCGTCATCGTCATCGTTCGTCATCGAGTTCCGATTTTGATAAATTTGCGATTGAATGTTTTAGACCTGGGTACAGGGAGTTACGTAGTCGGGTATACTCGACTATAACATTCTTACTTGTTTAACATTTAGTTGGCAAACAATTTCGCAGCTTAGTTAGTTGAGCTATTTTGGGAGGTATTCGTATTCTGGGGGAAGAAGTAATTCTATGAATAGCTCTGAAAATTAATTAGACTGTAGCGCTGATGCCCTTTGTGACATTTCATAATTAAGACAGCAATGTTATCCTTTATCTAGTTTGAGAAAAAGATTTTTAAAAGTTCTTCGTTTGATATCTTAAAAATAGTACATAAATGGCTTGCAATCAGTTTAGTTATATTTTTTACCAAGCGGTTGTATTTGTCATAAAGAAAACTATATTTAGGGTGACTTTCTCAATGTCTACTCAAGTTTTTTCCTTAGGATATTTAAGTGATTAATTGAACTCGACTGTGTGTTAAATATTCTGATAGTTAGCTAAACAGATATTGAATAAAAATATAGACATATAAAATAACTTTACCTAAATCAAAAAATTATGTTCCGTTTATTGGGAAATTGGCCCTTAGTAAGCCATTTTCAAATATGATTTGTAACATCCTGTAGTCATAATGAGCTGTCAAATTTCTTTCCTAAAACTTTGCAAATTAAGTGCTGCCAAATTGTGTGCTTACTCCTGAACTGTATATCGTAATATAACTGACAATAATGCGTTGCCTCAAGGAGGAAATCAATGAGCAAAGTTTAGTTTCTACCTTTTGTGTAGACGTGTGGAAAATATTGAGAATTGAAATGCTAAAAGCAACTAAGGAAGGCGTGAGCTGCCTTCAAATTCAACACAACACAACACCCACAAAAAAAGGAAAAAATATACAAATAAAATAAAAACAGAGTATAAAAAGAAACCCTTGCCGCCTGCATAACCCAGTCAAAATGTACAATAGGAATTTTTGCATGTGCCAGTTGTAATAGAAGAAGATTGGTCTTATGGCGGGGGCGGGGGTTGTCTGGGGTTGAGGTTGGGTTTTTGAGTTTGAGGCTATCAAGTTGAGCAGAAAACTTCTTGCTATTCATATACGCACATGTGCGAGTGTGCGGGTGTACGAGTGTACGAGTGTGTGTATAAATGTACAACATAGAAAAATGCTAACAAACGGAAATGTGATATACGCGACGCAGCCAAAATACAAAAGCTAATGGAGGGGGGTGGGAAGGGGCTAGGAATCGAACCAATTGCTTACAAGCCATTCAAAATTTTGGGCGTGTAGGTGATAATGCTACATGGAATCGTCACTGACGTCTATTCAATTTGTTGCGAATTAAAAAAAGTATATAAAAGTCAAGTAAATATGCTATATGTTGAATTTGATCGACTATAAGATATCCAGTAACAAGCTCTAGAAAATATATCTATAACATAAATATTGTGCAGGTCTTTATACAAAATTTTGATAAAAGTTTAAACATTAAAAAGAGAATTTTATATAGAACTTGAGACTTGTAAAGTCAGTTTTGGGTATCAATTAAAATAAATTGTAATTATTCACCTGATAAAAATAAATAGAGAATCATAGAGTCAACAATTGTCACTAAAAATTAAATCTTAAACTAAATTAATATAATAAATAATACTATAAGAATATTAACTAAGCTAATCCAAGATTAAAACGGAATTGCACTTCAATATTGGTTTAGGTTTGACAAAGTTGTAGAAGCAAGTAGACCAAGTAAGTTTTTCACCAGGAGGAATTCAAAAATAGTTCCAAAGCATACACATTTTGTGGGGTTAACTCAACCTTAATATACCCATTTCACCCATTTTTGGTGGGCAGCATACAGCTCGAAGTTGGAGAAAATACTTTCAAATGCATGGGGAGCATTGTCAAAAGGCTTTTCTGCTATTGTAACGATGGAACCACAATCAGAGCTCCTGCTCCCCCCGCCGCACAGCTGACACGCTTTGGCGCATCGATAGATAAGAAAGGAAGAGGAACATCTTGAGGCTTTGCTTGAAGTGGGATTAAAGGCAAGGCAGCGCACTGTGTGGAGCAGGAAGAGCTGAAGGGAATTACGGAAATGTGCACAGGAAGGGATGCCTGACGCAGGTAAGCAGGTGGCAGGGGGTGGCAGGGGGTGGGAGGGAGGTATGTGGAGATGGGTATATCACTAAACTAATAGTTAACAAATATTTTCAATTACTGTTGCTGTCACAGCAAAATCAAAATCAATCAATTTTGCAACCACAGACACGAAAGCCAACGCAAATGCATTTAATTTTCCAATATGTTGCAGGAGGCAGCTTTAGCTGATATAAATTTGTAACGCAAATTGATTTTGTGGCCACAGAGATTACAGTAAATGCATTTTACATTTTACGAGTATTTTATATAATTTCTTTTTCCCATTACACGGAAAATGTGCAACATTTTGTGAACTAATGAGGCGGCAAATGCATAAAATCATTTTGCTACGCTTGCTGAATGCGTTGTAATTAGAATAACTGTGATTTCAGCTGGGGTTGTGCCACAACAATTTGATGGCTCACAATGCCCCATAGAACTGTGGGATCGAATCGCATTTGTCGCGGCTTATTTGCTATTCACACCACAAACAAAGTAAACAAAGCGCCCAGTTTGAGTTGCAGATGCCAAGGACAACCCTCCCGGCAAACCCTCAAGTGCCAAGTGGCGAGTGCGAAAAGCAATAAAACGTTAAGCATACACCAACACACGCACACACACACACACACACACACACACACACACACAATCCACAATGCCTCAGCAAATTGTTGCAAATCAAAATAAATTCCTGCCGCAGCGAAATAAAAAAGATTCATAACAAAAAAAATCTATTTAAGCACGCACAACTTTGTATACACTATAAAAAAGTAGTCAACATGAAAAAGTTAAAAATGCATTTCTTATATTATTTTGAAAATATTATTTACACTTGTTAACAAACTAATCAACATTTTGCAGATGCGAGCAATTTATAGTTTCTTGAATATTTCGTCTACATAAGATTGTGATTGTAAAGTGCAGTATAGACGTCTAAATGTGAATTATTCCTAATTAAATGTAATGCTCTTTATCATTTTATGGAATCAAAAATATAACAAGACTAATTTAAATAATACATTTTTACTCCCTGTACCCATAAAATGGGTAAAAAGGGGGTATTACATCTGTGCAAATGTATGTAACAGACAGAAGGAAACATCTCCGACCCTATAAAGTATATATATTCTTAATCAGTATCAAAAGAGATTTCGATTTGGCCATGTCCGTCTGTCCGTCCGTCTGTCCGTATGAACGCGTCGATCTCAGCAACTATAAGAGCTAGAGACACCAAATTTGGAATGTAGGTTCCTGTATACCATACGCAGATCAAGTTTGTTTCATATTTCAGATATCTCCCCCAGTTAAAACCGTTTTACAGTAACAATTTTCAAGATACAGCTTTAAGATTTGGCATGTACAATACTTTAGTCACTCTTAATCTACTGTCAATTTCAAGTCGATCGGATATAAAACACGGAAGTTATTCTCGAAAGAAGATTCATCAATGCAGGGAGAGGGGGGAATAAGAAGCACAGCCACCAATTAAAATGCCTCGCTTGCGCTGTCTCTTTTGCCGCCTGTGTGTGTGCGTCTTTGTGTATGTGTGTATGCATGTGTAAGTGGACGTAGATGTGATTGGATGTTTTAGACCTGGGTACAGTGAGTTTCGTAGTCGGGTATACTCGACTATAGCATTCTTACTTGTTTAATAATAAATCTTTTGGGTTTCCTTACGCAGTCGAAAATGGTCGATTAATTGAAAATCTAAAATTAGCAAATGTATAATTCACTTCTAAAATGTTTGTATAATTATAGTGACTAACTTATAGCACTAGGAAATATCAAATAAATAAATATTTCAGGAGAATAATCAGGGCTTTTCCCATTTACGTGTACTTCCCTTCCACATCTCCTTCGTGTTTGTGTTCTTCCAATGCAGTAAAATTTTCACAAATTTTCCATTAAAAGTTGCCATGCGAAACAAACAGCAACAGTAAGTCACTATACCCCATGTGACTTATAGAGCATTTCGAGGGATAAAGAACGAAGGCGTTGGCAGTCCATTGACAACAATCCCTCAACCCGATACACTTACTCTCAAGCCCCTTGCCCACAGAAGCACGTGAATACTGACAGAACTCTCCTTCTATGAGTACTCGTCCTGGACATTCCATAACAATTTATGCAATCAGTTGGACAATGCGTATGCCAAAGGAAACTGTTGGATTTGCAGCCACCCCGACTAACCGAACCCCCCGCCCTCCTGCATGCTGCCGGGGTCGCTGCTTAATCCTTTTGAATATTTTTGACACGTGCGCTGCAATTATTTTATTACCCTCGCGAGTGCAACAACAATGCTGACAACGTGCAACAACGACCACGCCCATTCAATAGGGCGTACATTCTTTATTTTTATTTTTATTTTTATTTTTATTTTGTTAGTACCTCGCATTGAGAGTGACAACAATGGGCCGGCAATTGATGCAATTCATTGAAATTGTTGTCGACTGTTTAGACTAAAATTGCATTAGTCTCTGAAGCATTTGTTGTCGCTTCTGTAGCTGTTGTTGTTGTTATTGTTGGCTGGACCAGCACAAACAATTGGCAATAATTTTCCGCGGTTGCATTGAAATTCAAGCGGCGCAAATTGTGAGCACAATTTTTAAATACGCGCAGCTCCCACTTTGAGTCAATCCCCGCCTCTAAATTATGGTCGCTTTGCATTATCATACACACACACACACACACACACCAGGACACCCATATAGGTACATATATTTTAATAATGATGCCATTTGTTTGGCCATAGAATTGTGTTGGCAATAAAATTTGGCTTTGCCACATAATTCAAATGGTTAATCGCGTTTAATGGGCGGCATTTATCAATATTTGAATGAAGAAATAAACAGCATGCAAATGCGAGCAAGCCCCCACCCCGGCCAGGCCCCGGCCCCGTTCCCTTCACGAAAAGTAGCAGCCACGAAATTTACCCATTCCCCGCATTTCCTGGCCACCCAATGACAATGTGTTGACAATGCGAAAACAAAAATGGCGTCTAATATGGCGACAAAATGTGTGGGGCGGAAATAAAAGCGCAACGGTCAGCGTTGCATTGAAGCAGCAGCCATAACCAGCCCCCCTATACACCACACCCCCCAGCACCACCAAAAGGCAAAGGCAGCGCCCTTAGTTATGAAGTTTGCCAGCAGTTCCCCATCACGGTTTTAATGCGCACCATTGTGTCAAGATAAAGCAACGGAAATTAGCACGATAGCAGGAAGTTGGCAGCGTCGTTGGCGTTGTTCTTGACGACGAAGACGACGACTAGGACGATGAGGACGATAAAAAAGAAAAAAAGAAAAAGAACAGAGCAAAAGCCAATGGCAGAGACAACAGGCAGAGGCGTGAGCCAGTTGAGCGACAGTCGAATCGAAAGGACCAAAGGGACGACAGTTGGGGCCAGCCACAAATAATAATGAAAACGGAAATGAAATACAATACCCAGGAATGCCAGCAGAGATGCTGAATAGCAATGATGATGATGTTGGGTCCAATGCCAATGGGCACTTCACAGCTTTGCCTTCTTCCCTTATTACCCACTTGAATGGCTGCACTATGGGGCCTAAGTAGGTGCCTGTTATTATTTAACATTTTCAGCCACTTTGCATGACCAGGACTACAATGGGCTAATCAGTGCGAACTTTATTTTATGCATTTTTCAATCAAAATTAGAAGTCTAATTTAAAATTCTTTATTTAAACATTCCCAGAAGCCGACTGAATTTTGTTTTTCAATCTTATATTGTTAGCCTAAAAACCAAATTTGTATAAATACTTTATACGGAAATCTCTAGCCTAAGAACTCGTATATCATTGCAGCCACAGTTTTTTATATTTATGTTCAGAAGGAACATAAAACAAGAGTCAGTCGATCAGTATGGAAATTAATACAAAATTGTCTCAAGAAGTTGGAACGACGTCTACAAATCATATCTCTCTGATTTTCAAATATATAATAAAATACAAAAAACCAAAGTATAATATTTACTTCCTTCATTTATTTCGTGTATATATTGATTTGTTGTCAAGTCTCACTCACCGAAAATATAAAGAAGTAAAGCAGTAAAAATATGAAATTTAATTATGCATTTGCCATTTGTTTTATAATAAGAAAAAAAAAATTTTCTTCAAACTTCACTTGCAACTCCAAAAACATTTCCTCAAATCGGACAGTTATTGAATTCTTTGCACTCAAAATATGGCTTGATCTCTTTGAAATTATTTTGGGCTATACTCGTAATTAATTCTAGATTACGAAATGCTTGTCCAGTAAAACAGAGACCAACAGACTAGATCTACAAGGATACTTAGTTTAATAATTCCAGCAAATACTTTTAAAGATATTTAACCATTAAAGGCAAAGGACACTAGTTTATTGAAAGTGTGAAAACTTTATTGGAACAAACTCATTCACATCTAAGGAAAGGATTTCTTTTCTTTGAATATAAGTTTAAAGGACTTCAATTTATCCCATTGTATATGCCAATGGATACAAAACAAAACTTTAACGAAAAGGGGTTTTTATTTTACCTAATCATTTTTCAAGTGCTCAACCAATTTTTGTAAGCTCAGCACTTGTGGTGTTGAAATCCCAGTTCTTATTTTGGCCATCAAGCCCAACCTGCTATAAAAGCAACAATCAAAAATTAATAAGCCATGAAATGTGCAACAACTCCTAGAATTTTTATACAGGGCGGGACTGGGGCATAAGCACAGACAGGGCGGGGGCAATATATTTTCATTAGGTCGCCAACAACGCGATCTGGAACTGGAACTGAAGTTGATATTCTTTTCATAAGCCGCACACAAATTAGACGCATACAAAAAAGCCAAAAAATGAACGCTGATTGTCGTCTATTCTTGCCAAGTTTTCGACCGGTGTCTGTGTGTGGGCGGGGGATGGTTGTGGCGGTGGGGCAGAGGGGCACGCAAAGTCAATTAGGCAAAGCGACGACGGCAAACAAAACTGAAAACAATTCGCATTTAAATTTGCGCATTCTTAGAAAATTTTGCGCGAAAATGGGGACTGATGATGGGCGGGGGAAACTTGTCATAAAATACGTGCATATTATTGCGCTTATCTGGCAACAAACACGCCCGGGCCAAGTGCTCATTCCAGGACCAGGTCCTGGCTGAGGCCTCGATGAGGCCTTCAAGTTGATTTCGCTCTTCTGAGCTTCAATGTTTCAATGCTGCTGTAGTTGTTGTTCTACTCTGTTCCCAAAGGCAAAAAGAGTATATTTGGTTTGTCAAATGTAGTCCGTCCATATGAAGGCAACTATTTCTGTATCGTTATAGATAAAGTCATCAAATTTAATGATTGCATTAGAAACAGAGTATACAACCGTCTGGAGTATCCAATTGCGAGGTTTTTATATGTTGTTGTTGTTGTATTGTGCATTTGTTTTTATGCGTGTGGAACGGCTCACACCCAACCCACCCCGCACACTCTTGTCGCTGCCTACCCCTGCCGTCTGTCCTAAGCAACACATCCTTCCTTAAACGTTTCTTGTCTGCCAAATGTTTCTATGGGCAATATGATTGTGTAGCCTGGGACTGCCTGTGTGTTGGTGTAAGAGTGTGTGTGTGTGTGTGTGAGTGTGTTTGTGTGTGCGGTTTTATGTGTGCATTGTATTGCTGGCATAATAGACACATTTAATTTTACTATTATGCCTTTTTGTTGTCATCGCATTCGCATAAGCATAATAAACCGTTTCGTTTTCAAGTTTTCTTTGGGGACTTCTCCATTTGCCTATTTGCCAGTCATTTTATTTGATTTCCCGTTGAAAGAGAATGAGTGAAATGAAGGAATATTCTAAATAAAATAAGAGCTGAACAAGGTGGGAGACTGAAACACTAGTGTTGAAAATATTTACTATGTATGTGATTTACATTCAAAATGGGAATAAACTCATCAAATTTACTTAGATTAATGTGCCCTTATCATTAACTGCTTATACATTAATATTAAGCTCTTTTGTTTGTGTGTCATTACGAGATCATCTCTCTAAATTAGCCGTATGTATATACTATTTTGCATAATTTGTGCTTATTAGAATACAGTTGAACACTCGATTCACACATCCTTATAGGCGCAGTCAAAACACTTTGGCCCAATTATCGGACAGTTCTCAACGATATGGAGTTTCAACACTAATTGGAGCTTCATATACATTAAACATGTGAGTAATAAGTCGCTGTAAATGAAATATAGTTTCACATTGTCTGCATATCGAGAGTAACAACTCCGAAGTTCAGTCCTAATATTACCGTAACAGTACTGGTGTAAACAGCTGGGCGATTTCGATGTTAACAGTCACAGGTCATGTTTTAACTATTCAACATTAGTAAACACCGACTGGACTGTTCCATAGGTTTTAAGAATAAGAATTCTGTGCGAACACATACGAAATTAGTTAAGTTTTCAAACCAGCGGACAACTATGCTACTGTAACTTCCACCCGCTCTGCAGTGCTCCCTTTTACCTATGTCATGGGTACAGGATGTAAAAATAATTCCAATAGAACACATACATACATATGTAAATCAAATAGATAGTAATGCTCAACCTCTACGTTTTCTTGATATACAATTTAAGAATCTATTTGGTCTACAACTTTCACAAATAGATGGCGCTACAATTTTCTTCAGAAACGTACATTAGATGGCGCTATCGAAGCGTTGTAACATTGTCAGCTGCGTATAGTATCGCTTGGTATAAAATGACACCATCAATAAATATACAAATGCAAGTCTAAAAGCAAGCACAAAAATGAACCCTGTAGATATTTCTAGAAACATATTTATAAAAGCTTTTTATCGGTGACTCTTGAGCTTTAACATTGCTGCTTTTTCTCTGTTACTTCGCTGTTACCAATTGCTAGACACGATACTTTTGAGCCGACAGTTCCAAATATTTAAACAAGTAAGAATGCTATAGTCGAGTATACCCGACTACGAAACTCCCTGTACCCAGGTCTAAAACATTCAATCACTTACACATACACACACACATACACAAAGACGCACGCACACAGGCGGCAAAAGCGATAGCGCAAGCGAGGCATTTTAATTGGTGGCTGTGCTTCCCCTTCCCCCTCTCACTGCATTTCTGAATATTCTTTCGTAAATAACTTCCGTGTTTATTATCCGATCAACTTGAAATTTGGACAGTAGATCAAGAGAGACTAAAGTATTGTACATGCCAAATCTTAAAGCTGTATTTTGAAAAATGTTACTGTAAAACGGTTTTTATCGATTTGCGGGGGAACGGGGGGAGATATCTGAAATATGAAACAAACTTGATCTGCGTATGGTATACAGGAACCTACATTTCAAATTTGGTGTCTCTAGCTCTTGTAGTTGCTGAGATCGACGCGTTCATCCGGACAGACGGACAGATAGACGGACATGGCCAAATCGAAATCTCTTTTGACACTGATCAAGAATATATATACTTTATAGGGTCGGAGATGTCTCCTTCTGCCTGTTACATACTTTTGCACAAATCCAATACCCGCTTTTTACCCATTTTATGGGTACAGGGAGTAAAAACAATAACATAAACAAGTAAGAATGCTTTAGTCGAGTACACCCGACTACCAGACTCCCTGTACCTAGGTCTAAAATTTCCAAACACATCTTCGCACTCTCACACGTACACACACACATACACAAAAACACTCACACAGCCCACTGCAGTGCAAGCACGGCATTTAAAGTGGCGGCTGCGCTGCTGCTTTCCCTAGCTCTCTTTAAATATGAACAGTATATAAAGAAGATAAACTCAAGTATTATACATCTCAAATCCCAAAGCAATGTCTTTATAATTGTTGCTGTAAAACGTTCTTATCGAATTTCGGGGGATAGGAAGGGAATATCTGACATCCGAATTACACTTCTGTGCCTTCTATACACGAACCTATTTTCCAAAATTGGTGTCTCTATCTCTTATACATATGCAGTTTCCAAGATCTTTGCGTTCATTCATACGGATAGATTGAATGTTTTAGACCTGGGTACAGGGAGTTACGTAGTCGGGTATACTCGACTATAGCATTCTTACTTGTTATTTGCACAAGGAGTAAAAACTCACATGCAGAAAGATCGAGAAACAATATATAAGTTCTATAGGCCGTCTGCCACTAGATTTGACATTACATGAAATATACATCTTATCCAGTTTAACGCCATACGTTTGCAATTAGTTCAATATTGCATACAAAATTTAATTTTTATACTATGTTCCGAAGGGAACATGTATATCCTCAATTTATGAAGTGTCAAGATCGCCCCACCCCCTCCCCCACAAAGAAGCAAAATCTATTTCTCCCACACAGGTAGAGTCACAAAATTTTGCATACAGACTAATGTAGAGTTTCCGAACCCACAAATAACGAAATTATATAGGACTGGGAACATAGTATTCTGCAGTCGTCCGACTGCAACGTTCTTACTTGTATATATTTGTACTGTTATCAAGATGGAACCACCTTAGTGTTTTATACCTGGATATTACCATTAGGCCGTCGGCATATATTTCATGTAATGTCAAATCGAGTGGCAGACGGCCTATAGAACTTATATATTGTTTCTCGATCTTTCTGCATGTGAGTTTTTACTCCTTGTGCAAATAAAAAGGGTAAAAATGGGTGCATTGAGTTTATGTAAATTGAATACGGGTTTAAAAGACGGCATGATAACGAAGGTCAATATTAAGTATTTATTTGTAGTAGTTCTCCTCTGATGCTAGTAGAACTTTATTGAGCATACAGCTCACTGGTAAGTTATAAATAAAATGTAATATATTGTCGTATTTCTTATCCTACTTCAGTTCGTGGTTACTTATTTTTGGGCTTTGATGTTGGATAACCACATCCAACAGGTCTCTGGCAAGCATCGGAGCAGTCCAGTCCGCAACGCTGCCAGTCCATTCACAATGTGTGCTTCTCCCAGTGCGATTCCATGGTAGAATCTGCACAAGCAGTTGGAGTCGTAGACCATCCGCAGTTCCACGAGGTAACAGCAGATGATAAGGGAAGGAACCGGCTTTGGTACCATTCAACGGGTGCTTAGCTTCATAAAGATCGCTGAGTGTTGGCACCTTCGCAGCTGTTGGGAATTGGCGCTCCAGTAGATTGTCGCCCTCTGTTAAGTCGCTCACAAAGCTGTCGAAGAGCAGGCGTGGGTGATCCTTGCCAGGCTGCAGCAAATAGCTGCGAACCAGTACAGTCATTGCATCCCGAGCAAACAGCTGATAGACGATATTAAATGGTTTATGGTTCAAACGGAACTGACGGGCCACAAGACGCCGTCGCAGCAGCTGCAAATTGTTGCGTTGGGTCTGAAGCAGCTGCTGATCAATTAGATTGATCAGATCGGTGTCTACAAGCTGTTCAAAGGTTTCCAAGCGTCCCACTTGGATTTTTCGCACCTGAAGTCGATCCTCATTGAGCGATGGCGGCTGTAGCGTAACTTCATATTGGGCAATTAGTTGGGCCAATTGACTAAGCAGTGAACGGTAAATGGGATCCCTCAAGTTGGAAGTGGCCATGCCCATCATATTAGGCTCCACAATATTGCCATTAATGGCCAGGCTGAGGCGTCTACAGAGCTGGCTGAATTGTGTTGCAACCACTGCAGCCACTGTACGCATTGGCTGCGATTTCTCATCCTTTTCCAACTGATTATCAATTTGGCTCTGCAGTTTTTCGATAGAAACGCTTATCAATTGCCGCACGGATTGAACATGGAGTCCCGTGGTCTTGTAGGGCACACCTCCCGTTGTCAGCAATGTGGGCTCAACCAGCTGTACTAAGTTTGTGCCCCCAGCCAGCCATTCCAGCTCTAAGAGTGCTACAAATTGGTTTATATTATGAACAAGAATCTGAGAGATTGTACTTTCACTTTGCTGTTGATATGCGTTTGAACCATGATCTTCATTAGCTTTAGCTGCAATCGCCAGGCGACTGATAAGACTGCTCCAATAGCCATTTAATTCCACATCCAAGCTGAGCTGCGCCGGAGCTTCAGGGGGCTTTACTTCAATCACAACCGGATCGACGGGCATAAGCGGCACCTGCACTGGCTGCCTGAGAACCTTGGGGTAGACGATGCTGGCCAACGTCTCTTTCCAGCCACGTTTTGAGCTGATCATCGGAGCTGGAGATAACTGCTGCCAATTCACCTGGTGTGCGGCTAGTAACACCTCCTTGTCGAAATACAGCTGCGGAAGCACCTCATGCATAGCAGGTAGCAATATGTCCTTAGTATCCGCTCGCTCTCCAATTGCCAGCTGCAGCGCAGTCACAAACAGCACGGGATGGAAGCGACTGCGTGCGTAGCAGGCATTACACTGAAAGGTCTTCCAATCCTTGGCCAGCACTAGAAAGCGGAAGACGCCCAGCAGCTGCTTTGGCAGCTCCTCCTGCAGCTGGCTATAGATGCTGTATGGACGCAATATGCGGCCCTGATGCACTCGCTCCATGAAATCCAATAGCAATGGCCCACTGTCCTATTAAGCATATTATCGTATAGTATGTATGTATGGCACTAAAAGGGGAGTTTACTTACTGCCTCGTAATTACTTGGACTCTCGTTTAGCTGACGGCCCATATCGATGAGCTCCTGTTGGAGCAGGGGCTTGTGCACCTGCAGCAACAAATCTAGAAGGAATCGCTGCCGCAGCTGCCATTGCGTAGGCCTGGCTAGCTTAAGACCTTGCAATGATTCGTCTAGCCACCAGCGTGGGCGCAAGCTCCATCCATTGCCAGACACTCCAGCACAGTATAAGCTCAGAAACCCACAAATCGAAAATGTTGCTCGCAGCATTTCGAATCAACCAGTGCCGGAGACTGTTTAATTCTTTGTATATATGTTTTAAAAGCTTTACTTTAAAATGCCAAGTCAAATGCTGATTCCATGCCTTATCACAGTCGTAAACCTATGTACCCATAAGTACAACGCTTGTCTATTTTGTCTTCTGAGACGGAATATATATTTTAAAATAATAAATCAGCTCAGAATTTGCTACTGCCGCAACGGAACGTGATCGTGGTTCAAGAGTTGGGGAGGTATATCTCAAATCTAAAATAAACTTGCGTTCATACATACGGACAGACAGACGGACAGACGGACGGACGGACAGACGGACAGACAGACGGACATGGCCAAATCGAAATCTCTTTTGATACTGATCAAGAATATAAATACTTTATAGGGTCGGAGATGTCTCCTTCTGCCTGTTACATACTTTTGCACAAATCCAATACCGCTTTTTACCCATTTTATGGGTACAGGGAGTAAAAAGAGGCTGCAAAATATATACTCATTATTATTCTTTGACTTACAGCCACAATTTAAAGAAAACTTAAGTAAGTGTTATTCGGAATAAAGAGTATGCGGAAAGCAGAACATGCCTGATTATTTTATTAACTGCATTGAAGGCTCAAACATCTATTCATTGATGCTTTGTCTGGGAGAGTCATGTATTCTGGAGTCACGGCCGACGCTGGTGAAGATTTACGCTGTTTTCATTATATGTCATTCAAAAAACAAAAGGAATGTATGAAAATCAATTGAGCAAATCATTACAATTGGCAAGAAATTGAAATTAGTCACTTGACAGAGTTAAATGCAAATTAAATGAACTGTCTTAGATAAATTCGCTTTTTCAACAAAATAATAATAAAGTAAGTAGGTAAGTACCCGACTACAAAACTCCCTGTACACAGGTCAAAAATTTCCAATCGCATCTTCGTATACATGCACACACACATATACACACACATACACAAAAGCGCAGCGCAAGCGAGGCATCTTAAGTTGGAAATTTATTTTGCTAAAGGGCCAGCAAGAAAAGTAAGCTTGTTTAAACAGTTGATAAGCTTCCAAATTAAAAGCGATGATAAAGTTGCCCCACAAGTGAACAAATTTTGCGGTATCGCGGAAAATTTGAATGAGATCGACGTCAAAGTTCCAGATGATTTGCTTTCAATTTTGCTGCTATGTAGTTTGCCGGACGACATTGAAAATTTTGTTGTAGCAATGGAATGTAGGGAACAGCTACCGTCAATTGAAGGTCAACTGAAGAGGCGATAAAGGGCAGCAAATAAATGCAGGTGGGGCGGAGCAAATATTTTCGGCAAAAGGAATGAAGAGATATCATAAAAAATCTGCTCGGGTACATGGTGAAGATGCAGATAATGAAAGGAGACGCAACATAAAATGTTTTGCATGCGGTAGGCGCGGTCACATTAGAGCGCAATGTAAAAACGAAACGTCAGAAATTAGATACTAGTAACGACGACTGGATTTTGGATAGTGGCGCTTCATCCCACATATGCAGAAAGAGAACATTTTTCGAAAAATTGAAAGAGGGCAACGAGATTATAATGTTGGCATCAGGTGATAAAGTCAAAGCACAGTAGGTAATGTAAAAATCAAATCACAGTTAGGCAGTGTAATTTTGCTAAGTGACGTATCATTTGTGCCAGAATTGGTACAGTAGATTCGGACATTTAAATATGCGAGATTTGCGGGAACTTTCAAAAAAGAGCTTGGTACGTGGTGTGATTATGGCTAGCTCAAAAGAATTCGAATGTGTGACTTGTGCAACTTACAAAGCTACAAGAAAACCATTTGATCGGTATGATGAAATGTACACAGCAAATAAACTTGAACTCGTACATACGGACATACATATGTGGTCTTATGCGTCTAGCATCTGTATCCGGTTCGTTTTATGTAATAACGTTTATTGACGATCATACACGGTATATGTGGACTTATTTTTTGCGAAAAAAATTCGGAAGCGTTGAATACTTTTCTGGACGTTGATGTACTAACGAACAGTACATACAAGTGGCCCAACGACACCAAGCACGGGCTTGTTAACGCGCGGACCCAAGCATAAATGCAACCCACCTCCCGCCCAAACGACCGTGGGGCACGCCGCATAACGTACGGTAGCGAAAGATCGCGGACATGCAAATACAACAATAACATACAAAAGTTCCTAAGGATTACATAAATAACGTAAGAGTAAAGTTTTAAGTGTAGAAATTGAAGTAGCATTACTTATTAGATGGAAAAGATTGTTATAATTAGAGCATAAGACTCGAAAGGGGTTATGAATAGCATAATTAGAACTACAAGCTTGAAGAGATAGTGGAAGAAAGTTTCTAGAACATCTGATCGGAACTGCAAAACTAATTTGGCTGATTAATTCAGAAGAATCAATTTCCCCATTAATTAGTTTGTGTAAGAAAATTACACCCAGCATGGTTCTACGATCAGAAAGAGAAGGAAGGTTTATTAGCAAAAGTCTACTACGATAAGAAGGCAAGCGAGTATTAGTATTCCAGTTAAGACCCCGGAGTGCAAAGAGCAGAAATTGTTTTTGTACCGATTCTAATCTATCCTGATGAACCTTGTATTGGGGACACCAAATACAAGAACCATATTCAAGAATAGGTCGCACAAGAGAAGTATAAGGAGTTTTAGTAATGTAGGGATCGTTAAATTCCTTCGACCAACGCTTAATGAAACCCAGGACACCAAAGGCACGATTAGCGGTGGAAAAGATATGCTTGTCAAACTTAAGCGTGGGATCTAAGAGGATACCCAAATCATCAACCGACTCAATTCGAGCAAGCGGCTTACCATTAAGAATATAATTATTAAGAAAGGGCATTCACATGTAAAAGGACATTACGTTTCACTGCAATACATTTAAAGACTTTATGTCTAAATCGGAAAAACAAACGGGATGCAAAGTTAAATGTTTGTGCAGCGATAACGGGCGAGAATATATAAATAATGAATTTCTTCGTAACCGTGGAATAATTCATCAGACAACTGTGAGTTATACACCTCATCAGAATGAGCTGAGCGGGGCAACCGAACATTAATCGAGATGGCGAGATGCATGTTAAATGCGGCAGGCCTACCACATTTTTTATACAACCAGGTAAATCAAAGTTCTCTACTAAAGGACAGAAGGTTATATTTGTAGGGTATTCGGAGCAAACCAAGGGAAACAGGCTGTATGATGCGTACAAAAGATGCGTTATCGTGTCCAGAGATATTTTTTTTTTTAAAAATCGCGATGGAGCGGATGTCGTGGACGCAGAGCGACAATACTTCTTTGACATAGAGGATCATCTTGAAGTCACAAATGAGGATGTTAAGGAAAGCGTAGCCAATAACGACGATGTCGTCATGGATGAGGATGAAGATCTAGTGGAGAGTGAAGATGAGGTAATTTTGCCTATGCGTAAGCGAGGTCGGCCAACATATCTTCGAACAGGCCAGCCTGGCAGGCCACGAAACCTTTACGTGGTACCACATACACTTAACCAATTGGAAATTTGCAACTCGGATCCTCGCACAGTACATGAGGCACTGGAGAGCGAAAATAGAGAAAATTGGCGAAAGGCTACGAATGTAGAGTATCAGACTCTTATGAAAAATAGTACATGGGAGCTTGTCAACGACGACAAGCAGTTCAACATTATAGGCAACATTATGGAGTAAATGGTTATTTACTACTAAGCGAAATGCTGGCGGCAGTATTAATATTAGGTCTGGCGGTGCAGTACAAATTATTGGTCAATCACATTGATATCGTGGCGGCGCATCTGAATGGAAGATTGCAGGAAGACGTATACATGGGAAAGCCGGAGTTGTTTGTTGACCAGCATAGGCCGAATGCAGTATGTAAGCTGAAAAAATCTATTTACGGCTTAAAACAAGCAGGTCACGAATGGACCACGAAAAATAATATGTTGTCTTAGTGCAACAATCATCCTCATAAGGAACATTTCGCAGCGGCAAAGCACGTCTTGCGATATTTAAAAGGCGCAACAAAAGATATAACTAATTTTGGTACTAATTTTGGTACTAACTAACTAATTTTGTTTGTTATACTGATGCAGACTGGGCATCAGAATCGTTTGACCGAAAGTCATACAGCGGCTACTCATTATGTTCGCTGGAGCACCTGTGGCATGGGAGGCAGAGAATTAAAATGTAACCTCAATGGAGGCCGAATACATTGCCATGTGCCAAGGGACCAAGGAAATTGCGTTCCAGCGCAGTCTACTTTCTGAATTGGGTTTTGGAAGTATGTCTGACAATCAGGCGGCATTGGTTATAGTGAGGAATCCCATGGTACACAAACGCAGCAAACACATTGACATACGATTCCACTACGTGAGAGAGAAGCACGAAGGTAAGGAGATTACGATCGAATATGTCCCACAACGGAAAGAGTCGCTGACATCTTCACCAAAGCCTTAACCAAGGAGAAGCATGGGAATTGCTATAAATAAACGAATATTAAGTTTTGAATTGTAAAGTTGAGTTTATACTGTCATTGTAATTGTCATTATAGGGTTAAGAACAACTTGAATGTATAACAGATGATTGATTCCGATAAGTAATTTACACATTGTCATTAGTCCGTAAGTCATGCAGACTTCACTGTATTAAAGCAACTCAAACCGATTAGACGTTTTTCTCGCTTAGTTTGATATTTCGGGTTCTCTGGTGGTTACGCGTTCTTGATCGACTCGCGACAGGTAGTCTACACACGCAAGTAACTACACCCAACAATATAAAACGTTTTTATCGATTTGCGGGCGAACGGGGGAGATATATGAAATTGGAAATAAACTTGATCTGCGTATGATATACAGGAACGTACATTCCAAATGTTTGTGTGCAGACGGATATGACCAAATCGAAATTTCTTTTGATACTGAGGAAGAATGTATATACTTTATAGGGTCGGAGATGTCTGTTGGTGATCTCAACACATTATAAATTGAGGGTATACACCAACATGTGTACCAAGTTTGGTTGCTCTAGCTTCAAGGGTGTGGAAAAAAATGGCGTTCATACGGACAGACGGACATTTCGCAAACCCAATATACTCTTTTTCCCATCGGGAACAGAGTATAAAATGAATTGTCATTTAGTCATTTGTAAGAGTTAAATGCAAAATAAATGAAACTGTTTAGATAAATTCGCTTTATTTCAACAAAATAATAATAAAAATCCGAAAGCATGCGCATCACGTTTAAAAAATATCTTCCCATTAATCCGATAAACAGTTTTATAGTGATTTGCTTTTAGCTTAGTTTAGTCTTTAGAGCTATGCCAATGTGGCCCGTTTAGCCACAAACTCCCTGGAGCTCTTCTCCTTGTTGGTGAAGCGTGCGTACCTATGAAGAAAAGAATATACACATATATTTAAATTTTAAATAAGTACTATTTTGGATTAATACAGAGGGAGAGACACGACTCACGTTTTCTTATATTTGGATACATCGGCGATGCTCAGCGATGGGCGGGTTGTTTGGTAGGATTCGATGAGATGTTTTTGCTTCACTAAAATTTTCTTTGGCAGTTTCTGTCGGGGAATGGATAGACATTGATTAAATTTGTTTAAATATGTTCGAGCGTATTTTATTGATGAGTATTTTGTTTGATGCTCAATGGAAATTCCGGTTAAAGCCATATGCCTAGCACTAGTTAAACTTATATGTATATTGATATCTAAGCGGTAAAGTCTCTCGGAATGTTTCAGTTTCGGAGCCATCATCCTCATCGCCCGAGGATGGTGGCGTCTCCAGCATTGGAACGATGAGATCCAAATACGCATCGTTGGGATTACTGCTGGCCTTTTGCAGTATGCTATCGAATGTGTCCACGAGCTCCGCGAATGTGGGCCTTGTGCCTGCATCATTATGCCAGCATTGTCGCATCACCACATAAATGTTTTGTGTACACATTGGCGGCTTCTCCATGCGATTATTGGCAATCAAATAACTGTAGAGCTCCTCTGCGGACATTATATTCGGATATGGCTGCTCGCCATATGTCATTATTTCCCACAGCAAAACTCCGTAGCTCCAGACATCGCTCTGCGAGTCGTAGAACTTGTCCTTCAGCGATTCGGGTGCCATCCATTTGATGGGAAGTCGTCCATTGGTATTCTTGCGATAATAGTCCGTATCCTGTATATCCCTGGCCAATCCAAAGTCCGCTATTTTCATCACATAACCATCGCTAACGAGCACATTTCGCGCTGCCAGATCGCGATGTATGCACTGCAAAATGGTTAAGATATTAGATTGATTGACACTTAGGAGCTTGGCTCTTTTCCAACAACGCAGCTTAACAATGTATATTCAAGGAATAATTTATTTGTGATCTAATGAGAAACATATTTATTACTAGCAAGAAAACATTAGTGGGTAGTTTCAGTCATTAAACTGTGTTTAATGTGAATAAATTTGGTATGTGCTCAATAAGGGCAAGCCTGTTTCAAAACGCAAAACCTAAACCATAACTTATCAACTTGGATTTTCCCCACATGGGGGTGGATTTTCCAAATCGGGGATATACGTGTCAAATTTTTGGATAGATATTTGAAAATGAGTTTGAAGCTGAGGTGATAATAAATAAAAAATAGTTTCATATAGTTTTCCGCGATTTTCCACGATTTCGATTTTCCAAAACCCCGCCCTAGTGTACACTTTCATCATAGATGGAACCTGGAACTGTTTCAGCATTCTAGCTCTTACGGTTTTGGGCTGTGCGATGTTTGCCAATCAGTAAATCTGTCAGGACGAACTCTTTTATACATATAGATATATATATTTGTATAAGCGATAGTGCTCTATATCTAATATTAAGGACTTAGGATATTATTATTTACCAGTAATAATGCAAACTATTGATGATACTACATCAGTATCAGTATTAATAATATTTATACCTGTTTCTAAATATTTAAACTCCAAATTGAAAATAGATATTCGCAAAAGCTGCTTAGAACTATTGATAGTGTTTCCGATCGAGTATAGAAATTATCGAATGGGACTACTATTGATAGGGACTCCTATTCCTTGAAGATTATATTAAATTATCATACCACTTCTATATAGTTTATAGATATCGAATTCAAAACTTGCTTCTCACTGTAACAAACTCAACAACTGGCAGAAGAGCTAGGTTAGAAATGTAAGACAGACTAATGCTTACCCGTCGCGAGGCTAGATACTCCATGCCGCGGGCTATTTGGTAGGCAAACATGATTAGCTCCCTTTCACCCAACTGCTGCTGGGGAGGCATTGACCTGTCGTCCAGGTAGCCATCACTGTCGCTGCGTCTTTGTAGTGCAATCGGTCGATTTTGCTTGAGAAAATCCTTGAGATTGCCATGGGGTGCATACTCCACAATAACCCAGAGGGGTCCGCCCTGGCTGCAGCAGCCGAGCAGATTAATGATGTTGATGTGCTTGCCAATCATTTTCATGACCTCCATTTCGCGCACCAGGCTGGCCATGTCTGCATCCGTATGCTCCTCCTTAACCATCTTGACGGCAACAATTGTGTTCATGCTGGCACCTGAAGTCGGTGGACCGCGCGGCAGGTTATCCGCCTCGGCCATGACGACACGGCCAAAAGCACCCTCGCCCAAAATCGAGCCCAGAGATAGCTGCTGCCTGGGTATTTCCCAATTGGAGTCCAGGGGAAATTCGTACTCATTAAAAGCCTGTGCGGGATCCGATGAGCCGCCTGTCGTCGTATTGGAGAAGGTAGTTCGCTGCTTTTCAATCTTGATCACCGGTATTTGCAAATCAACGCCACAGGAGCCACCTTCCAGACTGGCCGGCTTATAGATGATCACCTTCTTTGTCCACTGATGCACCGTCTCGATGCGATGCTTGAGCAGCTTCTCTCGTCGCAGTCGCCGCAGTATATATACAATGAAAGCGCTGCCGAAGATAAACATTACCAATATCATAACCACGGTCACGGTGAAACCGATCGGATGAGAGCGCAGCAGCTCCGCCACATGCAAGTAGGGTAGATGATCGACCACATGCAGATAGAGACTGGCATTGCTGGTGCCTAGTGAACTGGATGCCATGCACGTGTACCAGCCCTCCATGTCGTGGGTCACATTGTTCAGTATTAACTGATCAGACTTGTCCAGTGAGGTGTTCAGCCGTATACGGACCACGTCCAAGTCTTGCTTCAGCGAAACCACAGCGCTCAGCGGGTCTGGGGTCTGCGAGAGCGTTCGATTGCGCCGGATGACACGTATCCAGGCAATGGTGGGCTCATTATCCGACAGCACATCGCATTTGAGCTTCACCTGGGTGTTGATCAGAGCTGTTGTATTGTCCAGTTTTGCAATGATCGGCGCTGCACGTAAGCGATCTTGTACCCTAACGCTGAACTCAAAGTGAATGCAGCCGAGTTTATTACACACCCTGCACATATAAAGCGCCGTATCCTTACTAATGACGTCCTCCATAATCAGTTTGAACCCCTTGAATTTATAGTCGCCAATTTCGCGTTCCACTGAACGGTAGCCGGCATTATCCTTATTAAATGTCCACGTGATGTTTGCCGGCGGATTTGCTACGACGGGGCAAGAGAGTGTCAAGGTCTTGCCGGCGACCGAATGCTGCAAAGGATCCATTGCCCTCCTAAACTTGGGGAGCTGTTCCTCAGTTACAATCACGGTGGCATCATCTGCATCGTCATCAACAGTCACTGGAAGAGCCGTTGTAGTTGTTGTTGTGGTGGTTGTGATGGTAGCTACTCTTGTTTCAGTGCTGGTGGTTGCCTGGGTGGTTACGTCTAAATATGCTGCGGCCACAGTGCGTCCCAACTTATTTTCAGCCACACAAATATACCAGCCTGCATCGATGAGCTCGACGCTGCCCAACCGCAATATCTGGGGCTCGTCCTTTCTGACCAGCAGCGTTTGCACCTCATCGTCGTCCTGCAGCTTGGCTTGAACCCGAAGACGCTGCAACAGAACATTTATATCAGTCGCTTGATACTGATGCAGCCAAGTGATGTGCGGCTCCAGCTGCGAATCCTCCAGCCGGCACTCAATGATCGCATGCTCGCCCAGCGCAACGCTGACATTATGCGGATAGCCCGCGCTCAGCACCGGTGCCGTATGCTGACGCATGATAACCTCCAGGCGACTATTGTTGCTACCGGTGCAGCCCAGAGCATTGCACAGCCGGCAGCAATAGTCGCCAGCATCCTGGGGCTGCAGCTGCCACACGCTCAGCGTCCACTTCTTGACCTTGAAGCGGCCTACGCTCTGCACTTGTGTATTATTATGATACCAAGTAATGTCGCTCCCAACGCTGCTCGCCGCCGGTATACAGTTCAGCGTAAACATGCCGCCCTCCGTACGCTGCACCAATGCCTCCAATTGCTGCCCTAAACGTGGGAGCTGATTTATATTTAGGGGCTTCAAATGGACTTCCAGTTCACCGCCCTGCAGCTTGCCAAGGCGGACCATGTCAGTGCTGGTATCAGTACTGCTGCCGCTGCCAATCAGCAGCGTGACATTGGCCCACTTGTTGCGATCATAGTAGCAGGCATATATGCCCGATTGCTGCCACTGGGCGCGCTCCAGATAATAATCGCTGCCCCGGTACACGGACTTATCCTTGTAGTACCATATGGCATTGGGCTCTCTGCATTTCAGCAATATATCCACATCTGAGGGCACATGACGATGGCCTGGTTTGGGCTCTTGAATTACATCGATTTGGCAACGATGCGCCTCAAAGTGGCAACTTGAAATGTTGCTGCTGCTGCTGTTGCTTTGGCCGCTGCTGCTGCTGCTGCTGCTGATGATGATGAAAATGATGATCAGCAGATTTTGCATTGTCAAGTGTAAAACTCGAGGAGTCTTTGTTGCCGTTGTGCTTGTTGTTGTTAACTTTGTTATTGCTGTTGCCAAATTGCTGCTTCTTTTGCTAAGCCACTTGTATATTGCTCAACTTCATTTTTTCTTATATTTTTTGTACTATTATAATTATTATAATTTATTGCTACCAGTCAAGCCAAGTTTTTGCGTCTTTTTTCAATACTCGAAACAAAAATAAATCTAAAGAAAAAGCAACAAAAAAAGGTAAGCATTATGTGCACTGCCTCTGTAATGAGCTATACCTTGTCGTTGTTGCTGTTGTCAACGATGTGTACAATACCCACACACACACACACACATATATATGTATATAGCCAAGTCGAGCGTCTATAATTTGTCTATATATGCGTACATGCCAAATGCGTTAAATGTCGTCATTTTCATTGATAATACAAAACGTCGTACAGTTAGAAATTTTTTTTTGCAAGATTAATCAAAGTTATATAGGTAAAGTCAACACAGATCCTATAAGGCACAGTGGTTGGAGATTTGAAACTGGATTTTTGCGGGCATATTTAAAATAAAAAACCCCCTGAAACAATATCAATAATATTCGATTGTGAGTAGTAGCTCGTAAATTGAGAAATACTAAAAATCTTGATCTTATATAGGACTGAACGACAATAATATACCCCGTAAATTCAACTGCAAACTGAGCTGAACAAAAATTGCAGTTCCTTTTATATTAATGGACCTGCATACTACAATTCCTTTTCAATTCATAAACTCAAGTAGCATGGCAGCAACTTGGCCGGAATTTATTCTTGATAAGGTAGTGATAGTATGCATAGTATGCAGAAAAAAGATTCTTTAATTCTAATATTATATTACTGTTATAAACATAATAAATAGCGATAACTCCGAGTAAATAAAACATCAATCAGCGTTAATAATTAATTAATAAACGCAGGCAATTTAGTTTCAGAGTCCAATGCTGAGAAAGGAATACTTAAAAAGAATTGCTATTAAGAGACTTCTGATTTTGCGTGACTTAAATATCAACAGAAATTCATCATGTTCTATGAAACTTATTAAATTATTCCCAGAATTTAAGTATTATTTCAGAGATTTAATTGAAAACATAGGAAAATTTCTTTGATTTAGAAATTTTTGAAATTTCTACAATAAATGTAAATAAATTTGTACATTATGGTCTTAATTTCTTAGCTGAATTAAATTAATTTCACTTCTAAGGGTGGACTCTGAAATTGCGGAACAATTAAAACATGGAAAATTTGCATAGAATTAAAAAAGTTTAGATGGACTAGTCTAAAAGCCTATGCTATATATTTTGATGATCAGTTCAACCGTTTTAACGAGATATTGTAATGGCAATTAGTCTAAACTTAAAGCCTTGGGTATATAAAAGTCAAAGAAAATCTGTTTTTTTTTAATAAATGAAATGTTTATATTGATGGCTAAGTGCTCACTCATTCCACCAATCAGTTTTTTTAATGTCATCTCAGACCACTGTGCGCTAATGAAAATAATATTTTTTATTTTTTAAGGTAAGCTGTCAACTTTTGTTGTTTTTGTAAATATTGCTGCGCTTGTTGTTGTATTTTTAGTGCCGTTTGGTAGTTGAAGTTTCTGTTGTTGTTGTTATTATTGCTTTTGCCGGTGCTGATTTTGTATGATATGTATATGCACACGCGTCGCGATTTTTACTCCCTGTACCCATAAAATGGGTAAAATGGGTGTACAAAATCTGTGCAAATGTATGTAACAGGCAGAAGGAGACATCTCCCACCCTATAAAGTATATATATTCTTGATCAGTATCAAAAGAGATTTCGATGGCCATGTCCGTCTGTCCGTCTGTCTGTCCGTCTGTCTGTCTGTCCGTCCGTATGTATAAACGCAAGGATCTCAGCAACTGTGAGAGCTAGAAACACCAAATTTGGAATGTAGGTTAGTGTATAGCAGGCGCAGGTCAAGTTTAAGATCCGAGAAATTCCCCCCCATTCCCCCGCTATTCGGTAAAAACTGTTTTAAAAATATAGCTTTGGGATTTGACATGTACAATACTTTAGTCACTCTTTATCTACTGTTCAAATTTCAAGTCGATCGGATAATAAACACGGAAGTTATTCACGAAGTTATTCGCTGCGCTATCGATTGTGCTGTCGCTTGTATGTGCGCGTCTTTGTGTATGTGTAAGTGTACGAAGATGCGATCGGAAATATTCGACCTGGGTACAGGGAGTTTTGTAGTCGGGTATACTCGACTTCAATGCCTTCTTTTTCTCATTTGATGCCAACACACAAAGTGTGTATCTTTTACGTATTCATGATTGTTATTGTATTCGTTATTGTTGTTGTTGTATTTCATGTATTGCCAGTCACTATATATTATGTATTTGAAATTATGGCCCAAAATACACACATGGCCCAAAACGTTTAAAACACGCCTCAGTATTATTAATTATTAGCATCGATTTAACTTTTCGCATTTGGATTGAACATTTGAATAGTTAAGTAAATTTATCGCCCGTTTGCAAATATTTATACTTGTGTAAAATTGTTTAAGCATTTTGGTATATATGAGAACTTTATTAGGAATTGTTGTTCAAACTCAGAAATACAAATGTAAATATTTCGTAATTTATTGTGCACATTTGTCACAAATGTAAAGGATTTGCATATATAATCCATTTGGTTGAATGATATATTATAAGAATTTGTGTTATATATGCAGAGCACGCTTATTTTGATTATACAGTCACTATTTACATAAATACCTACATTTATAAATATATACATTATTTCTCGGAAATATTTATTAAAATTGCACTGTAATCCATACAAATGTTGATTAGAAATTCACAATTTAAAAATTTTATTGATAATATATTAAATTTCACGTATTTTTTTTTCAATATATTTAATATGTTTCTTTTATTTTCCTGTGTGCCGAAACTCTGCGGACATTTTTATGAACACTTTAAAATTGTTTAAACTTTAATTTGATTTTTATGTACTTTGTATTTCACTTGACTTGACTTTATTTATTTTCTCGAGCGATCGCTATCCATGTCAGACCAAATGTGAACATAATTCCTTCTTTCCACGCAAATTCTTTTCCCAAAAAATCACGTTCTTTGTCTTTAGCTAAAAACAACACAAGAAAAACAACAACACAGCAACAAAAGTGCTTTTATTTGGCTGTCAATCTGGCAGGCAACAAAGTCCCTGCTCAGGCGCCCTTTGTGGGCTCTTGAGCGTTTCCGCTTGGTTGCCAATATTAAATGAAGCCCCCAAAACGCGACGGCCAAGAGGTGTTTTGGCGGAGGTGCACGGGGAGCGCCTGTTGACAACTTCCGTTGCACTAACCGTACAGAGATCCCACACAGAAGTCGTGAACGAGCCAACCGATTTGCTTGAATGTGAGCACACAACTGAAAGTAACGATCGATTCCATACGACAATAACAACAAAAATGAAAAATACAACTTTTGGATAAGGTGACGACGTCGATCGACAACCACGAGGCAACCACGAACAACGCTGCTGACGACATAGTGAAAACGTATACTCCATGAATGTATGTATTTGTTCAATAATATTTATACAAGAACCGATCCTGTCGAGTGAACCACGGATTCCTTGAGTTCTACCTGTGTGTCCGTCCGGTGTCTGCCGCATGTTGCAATTGCACGCTGTTGTTGTTGTTGTTGTTGTTATGTGTGTAGTTGTTGTCTTCATTTTATTTTCTTTTATTCTAAGCATGTTTTGTGCCGAGGACTTGCCTCAGTTTGAATACTTGGCTTGGTTCGGCTTGCATTCTTTATTATCGCGGCCCTTGGGTTGGGTTTAAATTATGCACAAGAAAATGTGTCCATTGTCTTTAAAGTTGTTGTTGCTATTGTTGTTTTTGTTGTTGCTGAGGTACGTGCATGATAATCGCGTATCAATAAGGAAATATCCGTTACGTGACTTATATATCTAAAAACCCCTCGTCTGCAGGTTTTCATATTTTGTATTTTTGGCCCAGCGCCCGCATAAGGTTGTCTAATCCCGATCCATATGGCAGTCACGTAATCATAGGCATAAGAAAAAATACCCCAAAAATAGTAAATCTTCATGCACTTGACGCTGGGAACGGAAGACCTAACTGCAATTGTTTCTTTTCAACTTTTTTTTGTTGTTATTTTTTTTGTGGGCTATGGCTTAACCAAGAACTTGTGCATTTCCGGCTAAACGAATTTCTCACTCACCTCGTGTCCGAATTGTGCCAGCGCCTCCTTAACCGCTGCCATGTTTGCCGAGGTCAGAATACTTTGTATATCGGCGCCCGTGTAATTTTGCGTTCTGCCCGCGAACCAATCAAAGTCCACACATTCGTCCAGATTGAGCGTTGCGCTCAGCGCCTCGAAGATGCTCACGCGAGCCACTGAATCCGGCAGCGGGCACTCCACTAAACGATCAATGCGTCCGGAGCGCAGCAGAGCTGGATCAAGCAGTTCAGGTCGCGATGTGGCAGCTATAACTGTAACGCCTTGGAGCCCCTCAACGCCGTCCAGCTCGGTGAGCAGCTGATTGACTACACGATCTGTCACACCCGTGGAATCGTGGCCACGCTTCGGCGCCAGACTGTCAAACTCATCGAAGAAGAGCACACAGGGCTTTGCACTGCGCGCTCGATTGAACAGATTGCGGACATTCTCCTCGCTCTGGCCAATGTATTTGGCCAGCAGCTCGGGACCCTTTACAGATATGATGCGCAAACTCCAGCAGCTGGCCAGCTGCGATACCAAAAACGTTTTGCCCGTTCCAGGCGGTCCATAGAGCAGCACACCAGCCTGATTACGCAGCGGCGAGGAATTGAAAATCGCTGGATACTGTTTGTAAAGGTTGGTAAATTAAATACAATATTAGTTAGGCATGAAACCATATCCAATTAAATTATTTGGAAGTTCTTAGGTTATTTTAGCATAGTTTTGGTGTAGTTAAGATCTTAATATAGGTAAAACCGGTTGACCATATAAACCAGGCACGACCTTAGTGTCGCCGGATAATGAAGGTCGTTAAGAAATTTTTTGTCCTGTAGAATACGATTGCACTTTGCAAATGCCAACAGCGCATTGGGAGAGCAGCTGGCCGCTTCTTCTAGTGAAGTGTCGAAGTATCGGTGTGTGAGTATTGCCTGCTGGACAGCTGCTATCACTCCTGGTTCCTTACATTTTCGGCATCCAATCTCCGTTAATATACCCAGCTTCTTGGCATGAATTCTTGCTAGGCTGTTAGTCTGCAATCGCTCCTCGGAAGACTCAGCAATGTCGAGTCACTGCTCCTACCACAAGTCCGCAATCTCCACTTGAAAGTTCCAGCAGGAATTTAGTGAGTCTCTGGTCTCGCTTCTTGCTTATAGTTCTGGCAATTCTGCAGGTGGTTGTGTTTCGCCACCTTTCACCAGCTTCAGCCCAGACGGATTCATCCAGTCCACTATTAAGCAACTTCACTGAGGTCGTAGTACATTTTAGCCCTAAATCGATTGACAATCGAGCATAATATTAAAAAGCAACCGATTGCGATCGATTGATTTCTAATGTATTTACTTTGGAGAAGCAATGGAAAACAAGAACAGGCCTTAATAAATATGCTAATATATCTGAAAACTGAAACTTAATTAGTGTAATATGTAAAAGCAAACGCACCATTGAAGGCCACATCAGAACTTCCTCGAGTACTGTAACCACAGATTCCAGTCCAGGCAGCTCCTCCACGCGCATTTCATTGGCATTCGGTTCGGATCCAGTCTTTTGATTGCTTTGAATGCCCTGCAGGCAGTAGGAATTTGTGTGTTCCAGAGAGTCAATGAGCTGCTCATTGGTGAGCAGCGGCTGTGTTTTGCCTATAAGCAAGATAAGATTAGTTGCAGTAGCATTGTTAAAATGATTGGGAGACTTACTAATGCGATAGGCATAGAAAATGGCGCGCTCTACAAATTGCACGAGATCACACTTGCGATAGCCTTCGGTTAGATTAGAGAACTTGATTACATCGAGATCCCTGGAAGCAATATGACTGCATAGCTCGCGCAGTATTATCTCACGGTCGGCACGTTCCAGGCTGGGTAGCCGGGCAACAGTTTGGAACAGATGTCGTCCACGTGGTGCGCTGAGTCGCTTGTTCAACGTCTGCAGTTCACTGACTGTGGCAATGACGGCAATGGCATTGCTGCTGGTATACTGCATGATTAGCTGATGGACGGTGTCCGCCATACGGTTAAAGTACTCGCCATCCTGGTTGGACTGCTCACCGGCAGCATGCGCCAGCACATCCAGATTTTCCAGCACCACAATTGCGGGTGCATGCAAGAGGCAGCTTGTGAATATGTTGCGTAAATCCTTTTGTATTGACTCCGTTTTTCGTCCCTTGCTGCGCGAACAGTAAAATATGTCAAAATAACAGTAGTCCGGCTGATGCGACAGCTGCTCCAGTACACGCTCCACAAGCACCGTTTTGCCAGTGCCGGGAGCGCCAGTCAGGAGAACATTGCCCTGGCGCAGCACGGAATTCTGTGCATTGAGGCACAGATTCATGCGCAGCTCGCTGACCACCTGATCCACAATCTTATCATACTCTGGCAATCGTATTAGATCCTTGACACTCAGTGGCGTTTTTGCTACTGGCTGCTCCTTGATGATTTCATTAACGGGACGCACCAAATCGGCAGCATAGATTTTCGATTCCTTTAAAAACTGTGCGTCGACAACGCAATAGCGGAAGTGTTCGGGCAATATGCCCACAGTGACTAACAGATCGTCCTCTAGGCGCACCACCTCCTCCTGATTGAACAACATGGGCGCCTTTTGTGTTTTCTCAATCACAAAACGCTTAAATGCATTCTCAATGATCTTGTAATGCGTCTTCTTGTTCGCAAACAGCTCAATTTTCTCCACAAAGTTCACAACGATTGTCTTGGGACGCAGCACTACGCGCTCCAGCTCTTTAATGTTCAACAGCTTCATCAGGTTCGCATTCAGCTCGATGGACGGATGAATGGTGGCTGGCAAATCGACAGCATCGGCATCACTAACTAGGCGCACACGCACATAGTACTCCTTATCGCCAGCGGTGCGCATGCTATAGAACTGCTCCAGGTCCATGAACTCGGGCAAATGCGTTTGGGTTATGTACACATCCGATTCCTGGGCCTGTTTGTGCCACAATCCCCGTATGACACGAAACTCGAAGGCCTGCGAGCTCTCCCGACGCAAATCCTTCTTTAAACGCTCCATATGATCCTGGCGCTTGTTACGTTGCAAATTGTTCTTTATATTCTCATTCTTTACACTGCTCATCGTTGCGGAGTGTGCGAGCGTTGGCGGCGTTATCACCTCATCCCGCACCTGAGCACTGGTCTTGCTGCGCGAAAGCTTGCTATTATCCTCATCATTGCCATTGGTGGTGCCATTGGTCAGACCCTTGTACAGATTGGGCGCCACCACCAGCTGTGTGTTATGATCAATACGTCCATAGTTAGTGTGCGGCTTCAATCGATCTTATAGTGGAGATAGATTATATATACATTAGCTGCGTGCACTGCGTATTTAACAAAATATATATATTTACCCACTGTCAGCGCCACTTGCATCGACTTGTTAATCCAAACAAGCAGAATTTGCGATGAGTTCACAATGCGTGTTTGTTCCAGAACGCTGCCAGAGATTTTCTCTGTGCTCAGCTCCTGCAAGTTAGCTTACAATTATTTATTATCAGAAATGGAAGAAAGTTTCTTGATGTTCTAATCGATTGTTCCCTAACAAAGATATTTTTACAAATGGAGTCAATAGGATCTACCGGAGTGCAATAATTTTAACCGATCGATGAAAGCTATAAGAAATAATTGTTCGATCCGAACCACATTTGGTCAACTTGTATGAAGCATTCTAAAACCTTGATTTGATCAGTTTGGTCGGGATATCTTGAAAAACAATGGGTTGTTCATACAACTCAATCTTCGACCGATCGTTCCTATGGCAGCTATTTGATATAGCGATCCGATCATGACAGTTAAGACACACACATATACTGACAACAGCAAAAAGAAAATACAGTTTAAAGCTGAGAGATTAGTTTGCATATCTGATGAAAGAGATAATCAAAACAAACTTTCTTTCCTACGATTATATCGATGACTGCTTATCGATTAATTAACTAACGGTAACGGTTATATTTTTGGATTGCATGACTGTTATTTCGAAATCAGCCATCCCTGATAGAAGAACCCCAACCGGGGTCAATGGCAATGCCGGCAAAACTAGCCGCTGCACATAAATAAACACTTAAAGCACGCCCGCGCCAAAAGCTAATCCGATATAAAATGTATTAATAAACGGCCGCAGTCACACACGCACACACACATACAAAGATTCTCACACATACATTCACACAGATATAAGCACTCACAATGATCTCCCAATCTTTGGCCGAAACGGGCGTGACGTGAACGCTGCGCAGATTTAGAACGTCAGCGATGAGGGCGCACTTGACCAAGTCATTTTCATGCAGACCTGTGGCAAAATAAATATAGAGAGTAAAGTGCAAGTGGCATTTATTTTTATTTTGATTTTTTGTTGGCAGCACATTAGCATATCCGGTTGTTAAGTAATTTACCGAGCTCCTTGGCCGCCCTGGCATTGATCCCAATTTCGGTGTCTTTGATTCCGCCGCCGCCCGCTTGAGGCGCCCAGGAGGCATAGTGCACACGTCCATTGTACTGCAGGCTGAGGCAGCCCGTGTCCTATGTAGTAATATACCAATCATATATTAGCTTATCTAATCTGAGCGCCACTGCGGCAGGTTGACTTTTGGACACTTACATAGGTTGAAACGACGCCGTAGTACTGGTCCGGCAGCAGCAAGAAGTTATTTCTAATCGGCCGATAAACCACTTTAAATGTGCGTTTAAACATTCTTCCTGATGTCATTTACTATGAGACACAATTAAACACAATATTTTGGTTTCTCTTCGTGTTTAAATCATTTTAAATTAAGATCCCAATACGAACAAAACAATCGCGACCAGCTGTGTGACTCTCACGGCTGGACTGGCGTACTTTAGAGATGAACCATCACGTATCGATAATTATCAGAAATAACCTGTTAAGTGTGTACTTAAGATAAGTTAGCAGCACCACAAAAACCAACTGTTGCTCCAACTGTTAAGCAGCGAGCGGAACTGAACTTATCCGCTCCGCTTACAAAGAGCGTATTGTAAGCGAATGGCATGAATTAAAAACTGGCAAGGTAAAATAAAGAAACATTGTTGATTTAATATGTTACACTCAGCTCCTCTCCGCTAAGCTGGTGTGTTTGTTTGTCTTTCTATGACGGGTAATTTCCCAATTCCCGCTATCTGTGTGCAGGGTCCTCAGTTTGGCAACTTAACAGTTGCGCGCGCAATGTTAAAAGTAACAGTGGTGGAGGACTCTGTTAACTGCACAAGTAATAACAGAAGTTGGCAGCAGCGCCATATCTCTAAAGCACCGTTAGAAGTTTAAATATAAATATAACGAAAACCATTTAATCTTTCTTTTGGCTAATTTATTTGGTTAATAATAATTTATTTAAAATAGTTAAAGTGTTCATATATTTATATGTATGTGTTGGTGTATATATACTATATATAAAATGCGGCAGCTATTTATCGGTTTCATTTTCGTATACCATGCTGGTTTCTTATCAAATTAAATAACACAATATTAAAAACTAACAATGCAGCTTGCTTATTTGTTAAAACGCTTCGCCCTCATTTTCGTTTTATTTCATTTTTCTTTTTGGCAAATTAAAAAACATGTTACGAAAAGATATGCATAAGAACCATGTCATTCATGCCAATGGCACTATATATATTTAAGGTATATATTATTTATATACTCGTAGTATGTGCTTATAGTTCAACTAAATTCGTTAAGTTTTGAGTTTGAATAAAAAGAAAGACACTAGACGTCTGTTCGAAAAATATCAGTACAAAGCTTTTCAATATGTATATTATATATATATATATATATATATATATATGCGTGTATTTGTTGAAAAAACTGCTCCATATCAGTCTTCGTCAAGATATAGTGGCTTGTGAGAATTAATTGGCTCGTAATTTGCATATAGTATGTATGAATGTAGTACACACAAATGTATATTTTTGTATAAAAAATCTATATAAAATGTTATAAAATGGTTCTTAGTTTCGTTTGTATGTGTATATTTTTTATAAAACTTTCTAAAAATGTATGTTATGTATAAAAATTGTTCACGTTGCTTGCAATATTTGGCGCTTGAATTTGTGTTTATTGCAGATTCTGTTTTGTCTAAGCTGTGTGCGAATTGTGGTAAAATATTTATTTGTAATATACAATATATAATATAATGAAATATAATATACTAAAAACAAAATATAATAATTAAAATAGGAAATTTACAAATTAATGCATTATACTCATCATACAATTCATAACTTAACCAAAAGGTTTAAATGTGCTAATAATACAACTAAATACAAAATAGGGAAGGTTCAAAATAAACATTTTTGCCATCTCGGATGCAAATGAAAATTCCAATTTGGTTAAAAAACTTATACAAAAATAGTTATTAAATATATATATCCATATATTTACAGACGTTTAATTTAACAATCAGAATTTGATAAATACACTGTAAAAATGTTCAACTTATTCGCTATGCAACCAAATATAAAATGCACTGTAATTTTTTTTTTAATTTTGGCGAATGCTATATTATCTCAAAAGATTGAGATTCACAGAGAAGGTACTCCATTTAAAGTACCGCAAATTTGTATAGTAGAATTTGGGAATAGCATGCAAATTAAAACCTAAAATAATATTCGAATAAAAGCACAAGGGTAGGGGGTGGGAATGTGTGAATGTGTGTGTGTCCAAACAATTAAATCGCCCAATCACATATTGCAGTTTTCTTTCTTAAACGTTTATAATCGTTCTTCTATTTGTTTTTGCTTCACTTTGAATTTTGATTTTTGCCTTTGCCCTCGCCCTTGCCCCACTTCAACAGCCAACAAGTCTAGCAATCCATTTCCTCCAACGTGCGCGACAAGCGATTATTGTCAATGCGCCGGCGTTGGGAGCGTCTTACAGCGTCCGCCCTTCGGTACGGCTCGCTCTTGAGCCCCAGCAGTATATCCTCGAGTGCACCATTGTAGACCTCGTCCTGCTGCAACAGCTTCTTTTCCCGCACCGAATGCGTCTTGCTCTTCAGCTCATTGATGACGGCATCCTGTAAGGAAAGTCCGCAGGTTGTAGGCAACTGTTTGACAACGTGCAGTGAAAACAAAAGAGAAGAGATTTCGAATTAGACATTAGACCAGCACCAAGAAAAGACCAAAAGCGCCTTAGCATAGATTAGTTACCAATTTTTATTATAAGGTATATGACGTAAGTCACAGATTAGTACCGAATGAGAAATGTTTTATTTAAAATTGGGAAATGTTTTGGGGAATTTGCGAGAATATTCTTCAACGTAGAGAATTTGTTTTTCCGGTATGTAGTATTAGATTTTCACATAGTATATTATTTATTATTACTAATACATTTAATTATGTACTGAAACACTTTTGTTATGAATTTTTCAGTGCATGACCACGATTTACCCTTTATAAATATTACTGACATGGAAAACAAAGGGAATGAGTCTTCTGAAATTCGCGAATTTACTAGCCGCAGGAAAGTATTTATTCATTCTTTATTCTGCTATTAATAAACATGCTTCCAACCGATCTTTAAATTAATTTCTTATAGAACCAGTTAACGAACAATTTACCCTATATCAGCTAAATTTATAGCACTATCAGAATTAATCAGCATTTTGTGTATACACTAAGTTTTAAAATTTAATTCAAGTTTAACCACACATCCATCCTAATTTTGCGGTTTCCAGTCAAATTGGTTTAGTTTTTTAGGCCCTTAAAAATTGTTGTTAATTTGTCAAAATCCAATAGAGAGCAGAAATAGGCGTATGTATTTTTGTATGTTTTCCTCATGTGTTTTGTATAGTTAGTTCACAATGGATTTGGATTAGCACACAGCGATATGGCAGGCATAATATCTTGGGGATTAGCATGAGGGACAGTCCAATTCAATTGTTAGAGACAAGTGACACACAAGCCAAGCGACTTACACTAGGATATATAAACACAAACAACATCCGTCACAAGCTGCCCAAAAGTCGACTAGATGCTAGGTGGTGTTGGTGGTTGTATTGGTGGTGGTGGTGATGATATTGGTGGTAGGTTGCTTGGGGTTAGGTTTAGGTAGCGCCTAAATTCACCCCGCGCCCCCAGCCCAGCCTGCCCGCCCAATTGAGTATTACTAGAGTTTGTTAGCCAAATAACCAGATACGTGCTAAGGTTGTGGTTGCCTTTGTGGTTATCAATATGTAGGTATGCAGTTAGGGAGACATTTCCACAGTGCTATGCTGCTTGGCAAAGTCAAGCAGGCAATGTATTTGCTGCATAAATCAAATTAAAAGCATAACAGGTTACATTTCCAGAACAGAACACAATCAGAATCATAATCAATCATATGAATGACACAAACTTGAAGGAGTTGACCGCCTCGGTGGCTGATAAGCTTGCACTCAGCCGTCCACTCACCTGTTGCTTCTTCTGATTGAACTTGTTGCGCATCATGACCTGATCGCTTTCCTTTTTCGAAGCAGCCAAAGCAGCTGCCTGCTCCAGCCGCCTACGCTGCTCGTTCTCCTGATCTAGTTGCTGAAATAAAATGAAGGCAAAGCTTAGTAAAGTGCAGCTGTATTTCGACTGCGAACTTTACCTTAAACGCCCGCGTAAATCGCACAATTAATGCAAAGAATGCAGCCGCATCCGCATTGCGCGACGATTCACCAAAGTATTCTACACACTCCTTGAACGCATCCTGCGCCAGCCGCAGATCGCTCTTAATCTTCTTTAGCTTGTCCTCGCTGTTGTTCAGGAAATCCCTCAGTATGTGCGTCTGTGTGCCCTTTACACGCAGCTCGGCCTCCTTGCGCACCAGCTCCATGCCCTTATCCAGCTCCTGTACATCTGCCACAACATTTTCCAGCGCCACAGATGCTGCCTTATCCGTGCCATACAGTTCACACTCAAAGCTCAGCAGCTCCGGGAATTTGGCCCTTATGGTGGCCACTATATAGTGCAGCAACGAGGAGCGCTTGTCGGTTGATTTTGTGTCAATCAACGTGTCCAGCGATTGCAGCTTGAAGCCATAAGCCGGACCACGCTTGTTGCTGTTGAGATAATTGCCAAAGGCCAGCACAATTTCCAGAACCGCTTTGAACTTGCGCGATTGTTTCAGCGAATTAGAGGCACTAGCAATTGATAGAACTTGCTGTGAGGGAAGAATCAATAGATTAGCAAGGATTTGCTTATCTTAAAGTTATTATACAAATTAAACAAGCTATCAGCTAACTATTCAAAGCTTATTTGCATAAATTGCCTAGTTATACACTGTACTTGCTCTATCGATAGTACTTCAAAACAAGGCTTCTAACCAGCTTTTAACCAAAATGTTTCGTCGTATTCTGGATACTTATCTAATCGCAACGAGAACTCACCGGACTAATGAGATGCACACTATCGACAAAGTTGCCCATATAGTTCATAATGGCTAACTTTGAGGAGATGCGCTCCACACGTGACAATTGCAACATGAATTTATCCTCCTCAGTGAGCAGCTGCTGATCCTTGCGCTCAATTATGTACTCTTTGTATGACTTGACCTCCGCATCGGTGGGCACCATCTTCTGCAGCAGCTCCACATTCTCCAGCGATAGCTTCTTCAAATCCAAGCTGTGTATGGCGGCAATGACATCGTCAATGGGCATACCCAGTTTACGACGAGAGATTGCTATATGAAAATAAAAAATAAAATAAAAATGCGATCAATGTTAGTTAAAGTGAGCTTGGTTAATGTTTGCTTGCATTACCTATGTTTCTTAACCTCGTATGTTCCAGCAGCGATACATTATCGGGCTTCTTGAAACGTTTACTGGGATAGGATGAGAGTGAGCCATCGACCTCGCTGCCATTGCTGCCATTACGCAGAGCACCACCGATGCCAATTTTAAATCGCTCTTCGAATTCGTTAAAATCGATTTGTTTAAAGATCTTCTCGTCGTCCAGCTCATTGAAAATAGTTCCGCGCACCTAAGATTGAGTTAGAAAATTTAAATTAGTAGAATATTCATAAATTCAATACTAGATAGTTTCAATCATTTTCTAGGAGAAAAATATATAATTAGCCAAGTTTCCGCTTTTGAAAACACGAAACTTATACGATCGCAAGAATTGGCGTTCAAAAAGTCGCATTACAAAGAAAAACCAATTGGCTTGGGTGTTTTGGTGGAAATAGAGCGACGGGACAACAGTTAACTGTTCTGATCCTTACCTGATTAGGCTTGAGGGCTATCCAGTTAAGCGTGGGCAGCTTGTACTTGGTGGGCACCTTGCGTTTGATGGTCATAGCACCATCTGGGGCTGGCATGAAGCCCGCTACAGGGGGCGGCGGTGGCAGGAAGGAGCTCAGCATGGGCGGCCCATGAGGCGGCGAGGGTACTGTGGAAGTGATGCTGCCATTTGGACTGCCCAGTGGACTCAGGCCCGGCATCATGGGCGGCGGAGGTGGTGCAGGCGGTGCTGGTGGTGGCGGTGGCGGTGATGCTGCTTCTGTTGGCAACGGCGGTGGCGGCGGTGGTGGTGGCGATGTTGTGCCAGTTGTTGATCCCGTCAGCAAGCTGCCATTTACCAAGGAACCATCGCCGCTGGATGCGGAACGTGGCAGGGAACGTGTAAGGGTTTGCAGCTCCAGATTCTTGTTGTGCAGCAGCGTTTCACGTTTCTTGAGCTCCTGCTCATTTTGCTGGAGCATGCGCTGCAGCGTATTAAGCTGCTCTTCCTGCTGCTGGCGCATCATGGCCAACTTCTCATGCTCCGTCTTGAGCGTCATGTTCTCGGTCTCTAGCTCTGCATATTTGTACAAAAACTCTGAATTGCGATCTACTTCGCGCTCCAGCGTATCCTCTAGCTCCTGCACGCGCTCCAATGCCGAGGTTTTCGTCTCCGAATCCTCCATTAAAGCGGCCACATCGAATACATTATCCAGATAGGCAGAAATTTGCACCTTGAGCTCCTCAGACTCGGTCAGGCGAATGCGCTCCAGATACTTGTCCAGGCCCAGTGCCGTAAACTCATACTGCAAATGGACGCGATAGTTCATATCCTCGACGGAGTGCACCACGATGTTCATGAACTGCATGCAGGCGACCATAAAGTCAATGTTGAAGGCCTCAAAGTTCATGAAATACTCCATGAGCGTCTGGAAGCGACGTTTCTCCTGGCAAACATCCTTAAAATTGTCAAATGAGCCCAGTATGATCTCGTGACCACCCTTGACCAAACAAATAGCCGCCAGCAGCTCCAGCACCAGCGCCTTAGTGCGCAGTGACTTGTGTATTAAACTTAGAGCAATGCAATTAATCGCCTCCCGATGCTGGATGACCATATTGAAGCCATACTTATTGTTCATTATCGCTCGCAGGCACATTATGGACACATGTATATCATCGGTGGCAGCGCCCATATTCAGTTTGGCAATGTGCCGGGAACGACGCCTCAAACTGGGACTGTCGAGCACCTCTGAAATGGTGGGTCGCACAAAGCTATAGGAATGCGAATGATTGCCATGTACCCCTGCCTGTTGGCGCGAGCTGTCTAGCAGTAGGGAGCCGTTTGTCAGATTAGCATTGCCGCCTAAGCCGCCAGGACTCAAGGAGTTATTGCTGAGCACCACCTCGCCGGTATCTAGGCCATTCGTAAGATTCAAACGCTCCTCGGATGCGCAGAGTGCCCCCTGCAAGCGCTGTTCGTGCCTCATCATCTGCAGTCGAAAGCTGAGATAATCAACAAGGGCATCGAGGCCCTGGTTGGCATCATCGAGAAACTCCTTAACCCACTCGATGTGATTGGTGCGCAGCGAGATCTCAAGGTCCCGCAGCACCTGTGTGGACGTCGATTCGCCGACCATCTTACGTTTCTGACAAAAAAAGTAGAAGAGGTAAAGCTGTAAGTGTACAAAGAGAGAGAGAGTTTGGTGGTGGGATGGAATGCAGGACAATGAGTGCAGGACAAAACGAATTATGATTATTGACAATATGGTTTTTGATGTAGGAAAGAGAGTCAGGTTTTGTTCATGAAAGAGTTAAGAGAGAAAGAGAGTTTAATGGTGAGATGGAATGACAACGATCACAGGAGAAAACGAATGATTGTTTCATGAAGGAAAGAGATTTAGAAGGAACACAGTAATGGGAAAGAATTTAGAAAAAAAAACGAATGATGATGGTTGATTGTTTGTTTGTTACAGGAAAGATTTTCAGGATTTGTACATGAGAGAGTAAAAAGAGAGACAGTTTCATGGTGGCATGGCAAACAGGACAAAGAATGATGAATGTTCGGAAAAAAGAGTTAGGTTTCATGCATGTGAGAAAGAAAGAGTTTGGTTAAGGAATAAATTACAGAACAATGATCATGAGACAATACGAATTTTGATTGGTTGGTACGGGAGTAGAGTCAGGTTTTGTGCATCGGAAAAGGAATGAGAGGAAAAAGAGAGTTGTGTGTGTGTGTGTGTGTTTGTGTTGTCAGTGTTGTGAGTAGAGAAATTGAAATTTACACATTAATATTGGAACAAACAATAGATTTTGTATGATTTAGGTATGTTTTAATTTGTAGCTTTCATCGAATAGTTGGTTAATGAGTCTCTTCTTTGCAACAACAAAAGTCAGACAAACGCACCACACAGTAAACTACAGTCAACTACAAGAGATACGACTAGGTACAACTACAGAGTAGGAGAGCTCGCTGGATAGCTCGCTCTTGAAGACAAGTTAGAGACACAGTCATTACGAAAGCTATACGCACCACCAACTTTCAATATTAAGCTAGCCAGCCAAGTGGCTCCAATTGCCAACTTACCCGATGACTACGTGATGCCTTTGGATCCAAATATGTTCGCAATTTGCTCAAGTAATGTGAGGGTGGATCCTTTGCCTGCACCATTTCCTGTAAAGTAGAAAATATAAATGTTAATTAAGTGGTATTTATTAGGCGTCAATTTGACAGTTTGAAAATGTCTGTTAGAACTTGTAAAATATTTAACCAGAGGTAAACAGTTCGTCCAGAACAAAGTGAAGAATTTATGATATGTCCTTTTGCTAAATTCAGAAATACAAGATCGCTAATGAACAAGTGAAATATCTACTGAATCTTAAGGTTCTACAAATGCCTGAAAGGAAAAATCGTATGTTTGTCAGTTTCTTTTTTAAATTTCCTCAATATCTTGAACTTGTTATTCCCAATTATTGATTAACAATTAAGTACGGTAGTTGCCGCAATGCACAGTTTGTGAATCAACTAAACAAAAATGTGGAAATGATCGAAGCCAAAAGAAAATAGCTTCATACGATGCATTAACACTAACTTAGCGGCTTTTACTTTTGTTTTGCTTTGGTGTTGTCTTGTGTTGTGTTGTGTTGTTTTTTGTTTTTGTTGCCTTGTTTTGCCTCGCAACTGCATATTTGTGTACCATGTTTACGGTATACTACTAGCTTGGCCCCTCTCCGCCTGCAGCGCTGCTGTCGCCTGCATCTTGATCATATAAGCATCGATGGCTTGCCTAACTTTTAAGCATTTTTAAGCATGAAGCGTGGTATACTTGTTTTTGGCTTTTTACTATGCCAACAACAAACAACAACAATAACAAAAGCAACGCATGACTACAACCAAAACTATGTGTGGGTTTTGGTGCTTTGCCCGTGCAACTCGGGAGAAAAAAACCAGTTTCATTCTTTTCCTAGTCGGACACCATAACAGAGAGAGGGAGAGAAAGAGAGAGAGGGCGGCGAGACGTGCGGGCATAAATAGAAAAAGATATATATACATATAGCTATACATATATTTAACCAGGTATGGGGCGTCCGAGCGGCTCCATCGATTAAAAACTGCAATTTATCGCAGTCATAATAATTTGCATTTTGTCACTGTGAGCCGCTGCTGCTTTAGCAAGCGGTGCCAAGCGGTGCTGAAATGCTGCGGAATGGATTGGATTGCCAATGGTATGGCATAGCATGGGATTGGCTGTAGCTAAAGCTAAAGCTGAAGCAAAACCAAAAGCTGCACTCACAAGGAGTCCTCGCGACTGTTGGCCATTGTTTGTGGGCTGAGTTTTCATTCAAGAAGTGCCTGAATTTATGGAAAACAGGTCTGTTGGCATGCAGGCGGTTGTTGGGGAACCAACCAAGCCACAAGACAACACTGCGACGAGATGTTGCATGTATTTCAATACCCTGCCAGATGATATTGTAGTTATGTCATGAAATGTGTAACGCATGCCAAACTCCTAAAGTACGAGTATATATATTCTTACTCAGGACGACGAGTGGAGTCTATATAGCCAGTCTTTCAATTTTTAAACTATATGGATGAAACTTGGCCAGTAACGCTCATGGGAACAATTGGTAGAGAACTGAGTATTTGTAGGGAAAACCTTTTTTCTTTGTCTTTGTTCTATGTGTTAAATGACATATACTACAAAAATCTTTGTAAGAGTATTAAATTTTCGGCAACCCGAAGATGGATTATCTTTCTAGTAACATGTAAACGAGGTTTGTTCAAAAAGTAAAAGGAATTTTGAAATATTTGATATGCTTGCTTTGGGTATGAAAAGTTTGGCACTCCAAATTAGTTTCAAGCCATTTTAATGCACCTCTATAATAAAGCTCAAACTTACAAAACGGAAAAGTTTGCCTCCTTGTAAACATTGTTTCCAATCCTAAAGAGAACATCAAAATACCTAGAGGTCTAAGCTGTGGTTAGGGAATGGCTAGATGTGCGTATAAAACACCTGAAAGGACCCTTCTAAAGAGCATATAAAAGCTGCAGACAAATCAGAACAAAACTGCGCTATTCTTTGAACACATCTCGTATGTTATTTAATCGTTTCTTGGCTGTGCAACTCCAACGCCAATGGCGAATTTTTCTAGGCGCAGTTCTTGAAAATTCAGTGACCCAGTTTAATGCTCCGGACAGCCTCGATAGAACCCCACCAAGCCAAGAGGCACGCTCTGTCGCACACGTTAATACGAGTAGTTTCGTCATAACTCCCATCCCCCCTCGAGCCAACAGAGCACGCAATGTTGATTTGTAGACATACATATACATATGTACACATATCGAGCCCCCTGCCGCCCATTCGTTCTGTCTGGCTCACATTAATACTGAAATGTTATATATTTAATGCCCAGTCGGCCATTGTTCAACGCCATTTGAATTCTAAAAGCGCCGAAATTGTTTTGAAATTGGATTCATTTTGCACTTTTACAAGCATCAAACGACAAGCGACATCAGGAAAATATAAAAATACAAAAAATTGAAAACAACACAAACAGAACGGCGAGCACGCACTGAATAATGATAATATACAAACAGATATATCAACACATGTCTAACATGAAGTTCATACGAGTTTGGCCGAGTACTGCGTTTCACGAATTTAAGATAAATTGCCCGAAGATTGGAATACTAAGTGCAGGTAGAGAGGGGCCAAGTAGTTCAGGTGTCAGCTGAACAGAGCATTATAAATGATCATTATAATGATATTGCTAAAACCGTTGACAGTTTCTCCAATTTCTTCTACTTTAGTGCTTATAAAAAATTTGTTAAATGTAAATAAATTACTCCGCACTTCTAGATTATTTAAATGACTGAGGAATAGTATGGAAATGGTAATGGTATGATCAGTATAATATACTGATTATATTTTAATATTTTAACAGATGATGCTTTTTGGAAGTTGGACAAATTTCTATCAAAGTCAATTTCAAGGGGCTATGCTTTGGTGAACTATTTCATTTTTTTCTACCCTCTAAATCTATACTCTAAAATGCTATATTTTAATTAGAAAGACCAAAATTTACGGTTGATTGATTAGTTCTTGGCTATTAACAATTGGCGTATTCACTAGGATAACGCATTAGTTGGTCAAAGATGAATATCAAATTTCATCACCTAAAAGCAAACAAAATACTTGGTAAAGTTTAAACAGAATGCATCAGTGAAAACACAACTCAACAATAGTATACATATACCTCATATCTTAATCATTGCTTATATACACTTTTCGCTAATTAATGTCACGATATGTGTGCACGCATAAACGCGTTTTATCGTATTTTCAACATGTGAGTGACAATTAATGCGCATGCCATTTGGCATAGTTAATTAGAGCTACGACTCTTTCGGGAGTCTTAAAGGTCAGAGTTCAAGGTGTCGACAGCGACAAACGCTTACGACTAAACCGTTTTAGGCGTTGGCCTCCAGCCCCAACTTGTTTGGGGCTAGGCGGTGCTCAAAGAGCGGCTGCGTACATTTAATCTGCAAAATTTGCGTTTGACATAAACAGGAAGTTTCGGACTGAAAGATGTTGATAAACACGCAGACATATTATTGTTGGGGGTAGGGGGAGCAACTGGGGCGGGCCTCCGGTTTAGTCAGCTTAGTTTAATTAATGCGAAATAATGGAGTCTACTTACTTGATCGCATATCATGTCCCACTTCTTCTCGTCATCGTAATTACGCAACAGCTTTGCCTTGTCCGGAGGCAGGTCCATCGAAGCCTGTGCCGAAAGAAAGAGTGTAAACAAATGTGAGTAATGGCCATAACAATTAAGGGCCATTAGCAAACGGCCATAAATCTAATCGCTTTATAAAGTACGCAAAATATATGTTTATACATAGTGCGTAGAGTAAGCCCCCAATTGCAGAAACGTGTTGCCAATGCAACTTTTGCAAACAATACCAACTATTCGCTTTAATTGGCTGTCGAAAGCTCTAAATTGAAAGACTTTTATAACCCCGTCACATAATTTCCTCCATGTGTAGATATGGTCTATAGAAAGCTGGCTTAATTGAAGACAAAAACACAAAAACCACCAAACAAATGATGATTCTAAGGGTGTTATAGTTAAAATAATGGATAGATTATTTCAAAAAGTATGCTTTATTTAACAAGTACCATAGAGCTCGTTCAGCAGAACTAATCGCTGACTAATTTACGCTGATTTTTATAGGTTATTGTGTCTAAAAGCGTTGAAGTTGCAATCAAACTACATTTGTCATCAAATCAAGCTAAGCAAACGTGTTCTTATTGATTGATTCGTTCAGATAAGACAAATCAGTCATCAGTTAGTAAGCGGAAAACAGTCAGCTATTAGTTCTGTTCTATTAGTTATTAAGGAAGAATAAAAGTTAAAAGCCAGTTCTGCTTTTCCAACTATCAACAAGCTAAGTAAATTGTCCGAAAACACAAGAATTCTTAAAATCCTTGACAATTTAATAATAAAGATAACCCATTGCAATTATCATTTATGTTAACATTACATTCTAGTTCAATAACATTGAGATAAATTCCTCAAAGGTTAGAGAATTAACAACAAACTGATAAGTAGAACAGGAACAACAGGAACTCTTCCTGTTACCTATCTGAATACTGTAATCTGCCTGAAAAGGCTTGAAAATACATTACATTAGATACAGTTAAGAGAACCATATCAAAATTACTACACAATAAAAATATTTATCTTTAGAAAAAAAACATAAAATCGCTAAACTAGTTGAGTCAATAACATATTGTTGTTGTAAGATGGATGTCAAAACTTGTTTTCTTCTAGATATCACAGCTGTAGCAAGGGCCTGCTATGAACGAAAACAAATAGTTTACTTTCGAGTAAATATAGGGTCTGTTAGCTTATTTACCATAAGCCTGCCTAGAAATTTCATGCCTATAGGGCATAAAATTTACACCTGACTGCTGCACCTGTTTAACGACAACAAAACAAAATTTGCTATATGCATTCTGGCCAACAAAAGCGTTAACTGATTGATGCACGAAGCATCTGCGGCTTTTGGGCGATTTTATGAGCGCAACTCACTCAACCAAGAACATCAATCAACCCATCAGCGGAACCCAGAGCCCAACAATTTTCAGCCAAGTGTAAAAGTAAATGTACATTATATAGTACATTTACGGAGAATGCCATAATGAAATCAGCAAATATGCTTACGTGACTTCAATTTGGGTGCAGCTGCAGTCAACTTCTAATTAGAGTGCCTACACACACACACCCACACACACACACAACAACACAAACACAACAACACAACAGAGGAAAGGGTGTGGATGACAGCGAAAGAAGGAGAGTCTTAATTTAGGGAGGACATTGATAAGAATATTAAATAAATATAAAACAATTCAGAAAAAATAAATCAAAACACGTAAAACATTATATGAATATTAAATATATATCAATATTTTATTCCAACCATTATAAACAATATATTGACATCAAAGTAATATTTAGGTTTGTTCACACGAAAAATAAAATATGAGATTTTAGTCATCAAGCATGAACACGTATGTATAATCGTAGCTAATATGATACATTTTCCTTTATAAAAATGAGTATAAACAATTTAATTTCTCCAGAAAACCCTTATATTATCTCACTTAATTACGTTCATCTACGTGTTTGTAGCAAAATAATTCTTTTGTGATTACGCAGTATTAAATCTGTTTACAAATATATTTTACGTATAAAAAATCATTCCATAAACCACTTCTTGCGATCGACTGTACTACACATAATCAAGTGAGTCTATAGAAATAAAGCAAAAGAAAAACAAACAATATGGAAATAGTACCATTCAATAAGTTCATCTTCATGTACATATGTATGCAGCAAATAAATATTTTGAGATTTCTCAGTATTAAATCTGTTTGCGAATATATTTTGCTTTTAAGAAATCATTTAATGAGTCACGTCTTGCGATCGACTATAGTACATATAGTCAAGTGGGTCTATAGAAATAAGCAAATAGAAAACATAAACAGTTTTCCAGAGTAATTCTACAATAAGATACCCTATAAAATCAAAGTTGTAGATGATTGCCATCTGCATACCAAAAAACCGAAGCTTTTAATAACAAGAATGTAATTTAACATAAGCTGTTATACTTAATTTGATCTGTTATGTTAAAGACTTTTGATAAAAATTGTCAACTTTGGATCTCATGTTTTTGTGATACAAATTTCTCAGTCTGTAACCCAAGTCTGACACTAATAGCTTTACTATAATATGAACTCATTATTCAGGATATCAAAAAAAGCAATAAAAGTTAACAATTTTACAATTGCAAGAAATGTGTAAGACTTTAAAAAGATTTTCATGTCGCTGTTAGCAATTTTTGCTTAAAAGAAAAACAAATATTAAATAATGGGCTCCCGTATAATAAAGCAATTTTTACATTAAGTATATTGTATAACGAATTGCAATTATTATAGCCTTTTTATTACTCCCTGTACCCATAAAATGGGTAAAAAGGGGGTATTACATCTGTGCAAATGTATGTAACAGACAGAAGGAGACGTCTCCGACCCTATAAAGTATATATATATTCTTGATCAGTATCAAAAGAGATTTCGATTCCTGTATACCATACGCAGATCAAGTTTGTTTCATATTTCAGATATCTCCCCCGTTCCCCCGCAAATCGATTAAAACCGTTTTACAGTAACAATTTTCAAGATATAGCTTTAAGATTTGGCACGTACAATACTTTAGTCTCTCTTAATATACTGTCCAAATTTCAAGTCGATCGGATAATAAACACGAAAGTTATTCACGAAAGAAGATTCAGTGATGCAGCGAGAGGAGGGAAGAAGAAGCACAGCCACCAATTAAATTGCCTCGCTTGCGCTGTCGCTTTTGCCGCCAGTGTGTGTGTGCGTCTTTGTGTATGTGTGTATGTATGTGCAAGTGGACGTAGATGTGATTGAATGTTTTAGACCTGGGTACAGGGAGTTACGTAGTCGGGTATACTCGACTATAGCATTCTTACTTGTTTCTATTTTCCATTGCAATTGCGGTCAGATTATCTTATTGATTAAGAGTCATACAAAAGCAAGCGTAGTTGTCACCGGCTTCTAAATTGAATATAACATTCAAGGCGCTTACTCATCTGTCACAAGCGTAGATGGGTCGTTTCGAAGGGGTCCCATGGAGTCCACATTATGCACACACACACACAAACATACACACAAACACACACACAAACACACACACTACACACACTCATTGAAAACATTTTAAAATGCGTATCCGGTGTGACGGCCAGGCACTCGGATTATTATGTGTTGTCGACTAATTTATATAGAAAAAATTGCCGCTATACCTTTTTTTTATTATTTGCCTGCTCTGGCATAAATATTGTTCGGCCATGTACAGAGGCCTTAATGAGAGACAGAGAGCGAACAAACTAGAGAGTATGGCAGAGAGAGAGAGAGGCTTTGTCATATATTATTCCGTAAAAACACAATTGTATATTCATATTGTTTGTTGTTTAAAACGCGCGTCGAGGCAAATCACTCAGCGTCAAGAGGCCGAGCGGAACGGTCGAAGGAGCCGGGCGGGCGGCTGCATGGGGAAAGGTAAATGGGCGGCGTGGCATTGGGTGGCGATCGGCGCAAGAGCAACACACTATGGTTTGTAAAAGGCGTACCCCCAACAAATAACAATAATTATCAATAAAGCGTTGCAATCATTTTCAATTTCATTTGCCATTTACTTAATTATTGCATGTATGTGAAATACTTATCAGAAAATGTTTCATTCAGCACGTTTCGTAAAACAAAAACAAAAGGAAAATTGTATGACAATGAAGTAATTGTTTGGCTTAATTAACACACAGCTCAACTGGGAAGGCTTGTGTAAACTTATAATAATTGACTGTGAAAATAAAAATATCATGCGAAAAAATAATTAATTTGCATTTTGCCTTCCGTATGCAAAAACCAAAATAAATAAAATTGAATAATGCAGTGGGAAAATAACGACTAACAGTAAATAATTTACGGATTGTAATCTATTTCTGGTAAATCTGTTTTTACTTTTAATCAGTTCGGAGAGCCTATAACTGTTTTAAATTGATTTTAAAACCATCAATATATTTAATATAATAATAAATGCTCATTAAGATATACATAGAAGACAGTCAGGGGCTCTCACAGGCCACTGCCTAATAGGAAATCACACTAGTAGACTTGGCGTACCACACCATGACTTCTGTAGAAGTTGTGGTACAGTAGAAGAAGAAGAAAGCGTTGAACATCTGCTCTGTCACAGGCCCGCACTCAGTAGAAGGAGGTTCCAACACCTGATACCCTATCGGACGTATATCCGAGGTTGGGCGACACAATATCTTCAAATTCCTAAAATCTTCAAATTGGTTTATACAATAAAATAACGTTTAAAAGACATCACAAGGGGCCAGCTCTTGGCCTTAGTGTAGAATAGGTTTAACGTTAGTTTTCTTCTGCTCCAGCCACAATAACCTAACCTAACCTAAGCTAAGACAGTCTTTATAAATTAGAACTGAAACAAGTTCTTTGGTATCTCAAATATTTCACCGGCAAACTTGTATCACATGGATTTTATCCATATTAAATAAATTATATGATTAAGCTATAAATCTTATAAAAATGTAAAAATCAAAGCAAATTTTCCAATTTGAAGTCTGCAAGCATAAAGCGCAATGTAATTTATGAGCTCTACTTGGCCTGTTTATTGGTCTTACATCAGTTCACATCGAGTCTATGCTCGTTTACTGTTTTTGTGCGCATAAAACAGATGCATTCAGTTCTTTCCCCACTTCTCGTGGTTTTTTGTTTTTCATTTTTGCAGACCGCAAGAAGCGAATGCCCCCAAAGGGCCCGCCAAGGAAGTGGAAACGCAGCGATAAACAAATGCGTGCTCTATATACATATGTATATACGATAGATAAAACACACACTCGTTGTGTGTAGTAATTGGAGATGAAAGATATTTCTAGTTTCCAGTCACAGTTGTGAAAACTGTGACTGTTACTTTCAAATATAAGTGACAAACACTAACAATGTTTGTCATATAAAATCTTCACATTTTCAAATTATAATAAATAGTTTACAAATTTATGCATAACTTTTTGCATATTTCATCAACAAGACTCATTCTGTGATATGATAAACTTGCCTAGTCTTCAAAAATATAATGTCACAACTTAAGGATAAATGTCTGTTAGCTTAAATTTGAAAAAAATTCAGCTTATCATCTTAATATACATTTCTTTCTTTCTCAAATCTTTCGTTTATCCGTTAATCATTAATGTTTAATATCGATTCAATGTCTGTTAAAATCAGGGAACGTAAATAATGAATATGTACCTATTTTTTAAAGAAAAAAATAATGATAGAGAATTGATACATGAAAAAGAACGACACCTAGAGCATCCTTGTTGCCAGTACTATACATTGATGCAATGATTTTTATTTTTTTAAGTTATACAGTAGAAACAAATTAGAATTCTCTGAAATTCGAATATTCCATAAGTTATAACTGAAGTTTGTAAGACATTAAACATTTATAGGGTCGGAGATGTCTCCTTCTGCCTGTTATTTATATAGTCGGAGATGTCTCCTTCTGTCTGTAACATACATTTGCACAGATTTAGTACCCCCTTTTACCCATTTTATGGGTACAGGGAGTAAAAAGAAGTCTATTTTTTTTTTTAATTTTTCTCCATAATAGAAATTTGAATTTTTCGAAATTAGAATTACCTTAAAAACAAAGTGGTTATAATTTGCGAGCGTCCACTGAACTGCATTATTATTTTGTATTATTTGAAGTATTGGGCTCAAAAATGTTGGAAAATTCTGAAGAACATTTTTATTTAGTATCTTTTAGTATTTTTTCAGATGCGAAAAATACCAAAAATATCAACAAACAAAAACCAAAATTGGTTTTTTTTTTTACTTCTGACTGTGACTACTAATATCAGGACTGTGTCCGTAATAGGAACTGTGACTGCTAATCTCAGGACTGTGACTGTGACTGCGACAGGAACTGTGATATGCAGACACTGGCACGACGATATTGCTCATGTCTCGAAGTAATCGGTTCCTATTTCTTTTTCTTTTCTTTTTTGCAGCCGTTAGATAAAGACCAGCAAATGGACAAACGCTGACAAAGTCATCAAACTGCTGAATGACTTTATACAATGAGTATTAATTCAACAAAAAAATAAAAAATAAATAAAAAGAACAGCTGTGGTTTTTTGTCAGACCTGTGGTTTGTCAGCCACTGGAAATGTAATTAAGAGAACCGGCTAGCCGAATCAGCAATCGTTATGATATATTCTAGACAAAGATGATTTAGGTCTGGCACCGCAAACCCTCTCGATAATGATGATTAAGCGAGTGAAAGTCATTTGTGTGCGTTGTGAAAGCTTGTAAATTAATGAGGATTTGATGTGGTTAGTCTAACGACACCCACAACTAGAGACATAAACACCACAACATGGCACCACAGACAGTCGGGGCCAACACTTGGGTTAAGCCTATTACATTTTATGTATACACATTAAAATGCAATCAAAAAATTAGCTAGCTATTAATTATAATTAAGTCTGATTTATTTATGCTGCTGAACTTAAAATAAAGCACAGAGTGCATACTCGGAAATTCGAAACTTATTTTTATTTTTTTTTTTTTTAGCGTATTTTACTTCTAAGGAAAAAGATATTCAATATCATGTCAGTTTTCTCCTCTTAAGGAAAAATATATATTATTAATCGAAGTGCGGACATGGATGGAAAGAAATTTGTTTGCTCAGCTTGATCCACAGCCAACTTGCCGACTGCATCTCATGCAAAAGCAAAGTTCAATCAACCCACGCACTGGGACAACGCAGCTAACCGGAAACATCTGCGGAGACTGTGTGCGATTAGACATAAAACGCAAATTATTAGCAGCAATGTTGGCTGAACTATTTATAACCATGAATCAGGCAAACAATTGCTTTCAATTGAAGGCGATTTTGGCACGGAGTGTGCAAGGGCAGAGCTCGCCACTTAATAGCAGCTCCTAAACAAAAGTAAACTCAAATTAGCCAAAGCCTTTTGGACTGGCTTGACTTGGCGAGACGATACGCGTCGAGGCCAAGCCAGACGAAACGCTACCGAAATGACAAAACAAATTTCGAGAAATACAACAAAATAATACAACAAAACAACAACAGCTTAAAGTAAACAAAGTAGTCACAAACAAACAAACATCCAGTGCCAAAAAAGGGGCAAATAAAATAACCAGAATTATCAACATGTGTTATCTGTGGCATATTGACGTTTGTATGCCCTTGAAAAACAATCTGTAAGATGCGATAAGATGTATCTCATACATATAGACTAAGAATGAGAATCTAAGTTCAATCTAAACTGATAAAACTACTCAATAATACTCATGATAATCAAATATCTATAAATATTTTAACCCTCTTATTACCCAAGCATTATCATGAATCAATTAGTATAATATCTTAATACAAATGTTTCGTGTAATGTGGTTTAAATCAAATTTTATTTAATATGCTAAGATAATATGCAATCTTTTAATTTATAGTTTCTTTTAATGAAGTTATACGATTTTTTGCTGGTATTTTTAGTTTTAATAAAACTATTACTTTGGACTTGAATTTCGCTTAAAAACAATATTTTCAGGCAGTGTAAAAAATAAAATATTTTTATAGGTTCATCTTGGTTCAATTATTTAGGATATGTTTTATTATAATCATTATTCTCAGAAAATAATATTATTTCTGAGTTAAAATTAATTAATATTTTGTGAGTTATAAGAAACAGTCATTAACATATTTACAAGCAAGTATTGTAATATTTAGTTGAGAATCAAAGCAACAACATTTTTCCCACTCTTGAAGAGATCACATAAAAAATCACATACATGCATAAATTGCCTACATTTACATGTTGCATGCAACTTGACAAAATAATAATGCCCCATTTTATCGCTGGCAAAGGGGGCAAAAATGATTTAACATAAAATAAAAAGAACTCGTTGAGCCGCGTTTCATGTTACACTCACTGGGAACGATGATGATAAGTGAGAATTTGAGCTGCGCATAAAGATTTCGAGTTCTTTCATACTCTTGCAGAGGGTATTATAATTTTGTCACGAAACGCGTCCCGCACTGAAGGAGATGTTTCTGCCCCTAATAAGTGTACACATATCTTACATCGGTATAGCAATACATCACTAGCTTCCATGAGTTTCTTATGTTTCATAAGTTTTCTTATGCTATTTACCAGTTCAAAATTTTATATCAAAATCAGGCAACTATCGACAACTTCATAAGAACATTCGGTAGAAAAATGAGTTCGTAGATAATGTTTATTTAGAAATCTAGCCGAAACTCACTAGTTTTCAAATTAATAAGGTTTCTTTATGTTGATCATATTTATAAATAAAAAAAATATAAAAAAACAGACTACAAAATTTATTGTAAGGATTTCAAAGAAACAATCTGATAAAAATTGAGATGTTCTTTACAAACTGGTTGTATTTACATACATATGTATATTTCAACCAAACTCAGCAATTGCGAGTTTTATTTTAGTTTATATAGTCAGACAACTATATCATATTGCTGTCATAGGAACAATCGTTCGACAATTGAGTTTTTGTATGAAAAACCTTTTAATTTGTATAGTTATAATGGGAGCATCTCTGCAAGGGTATTAAATCTTCGGCACACCCAAGATAGATTTTGCATCTAGTTACTTCATTATTTTCGTAGACCTATTCCAAAATCGGGTGCGAACGACAGATAAGCTAAGCCACACCAGCAGCCAAATGAGTCAGCAGTGGGAATGAGAGCGGCGACAATCGATCAATTTGCTTTTAATTGCCATTTGCATGCGTCTGGGATTAGGTCACACTCATTTGTTTTTGTATGTGTATTTTTATGGCGTTCAAACTGGTAACAAATTTTATTTTGTTTTTTTGATTTCTTTATTCTTTTGGCAATATAAAAGCGCGCGCCCATTGTTTAATTAAGTTGACTTTGTAGCTTGTCTGCTCTCAAGCAGCACTTCTCACATGGATGACAAACAGAACAGAACGCCGCCGGGGTGGGAGAGAGAGAGAGAGAAAGAGATATAACGCACAAGAGACAATACCCAGCAGAACTTCTAAGCATGCAAAACGCACAAAGATGCACGTTCTTTTCTCACTGTTCAGTGCATCGAAAATGCAATTAGTTTCGTTGAAGCGAAAATAATGTTTTTTATATTATATTTTTATGTGTATTCTTTTTTAGATTGTTGCTTACATCTTTACATCTATATATAATACTTAATTTCTTTTTCAAAAAGTTTCGAGTATGATTATCATATTCTTGTCTTTGCATTTTATTTTATTACTTCTTATTTTTAATCTCCATTCTCAATTGATAAATTAATTTAATAATCTATATTTTTTTAATTTTCGTTGTATTTTTATTTCAAGAAATTATTTCATATTATTGCAATCTTAGTTTTGCTTTATTTACATAATTTTCAAGTTTTACTTAAAGCTACCAGTTATTTTTAAAGTCCAGCATTAATATGCTTTTATTTTATTGCTTTTTGCTGAGGTCACCAGTATTTTGTGAATACGCAAAAAATTATATTTCTTTGAGTGTGCTAATTAAGCTTATGAAATAATCCAAAAAAAATGTCACGAAATACTGATTTTTTAAAGAGCTACTAACAAAGTATGGTTGTGTGGTTTGTATATAGGCCTTTGAGTTTGATTTTGTTATAAATTGTACTTCAGCTAGAAGTTATGTATATTCAAGACTTGGTACTAAACAAATGACAGGAAATGGTTTATGCTGCTTTTCAGCCTTACGAACTGCTGCAACTTCTAGTCCTGAATTTGTAAATGATATCATGCTGAAAAAGTAACTGGAACAAAAGTACAATAAATGCATCATTATAGACGCCAAAAATACAGCTGGGCTTAGCTGCCCACAAACACACTCAGAATACACACGATGAGCTCATCAAACGCATGCATTGAGCGTCTCGCTCTCTTGACAAAGGCGGGGAAGATTGAATTGAGCGTGCTGAGGCGGATATGCTGGGGATATGCTAATAATGCCTTAAGCCTAAACTTACCAAAACCTTGGCAAAGCGCCGATCCAGCTCATCGGTGGTGGGCATGGGCTGCTGGCTGCGACTGCGCACGCTCGGCTGCCTCACATGATGATACTGCGAACTGGAGCCGATGTCATAGCGCAGATCCTGCTTCTGGAGCGTGCCCATGCCGCTGGTGGCACTATGATGGCCATTCCGTAGCATGGATTGCATACTCTGCTGCGGGTGCTGGGGAGGGTGCTGGGGCGGCTGCTGTTCATCTCGATCCACATCGGAGCTATTGATGCTGCGGGATTTGACGGCGCCCATGATGGTAGCAAAGCGGCCGGTGCCCGCTGATGATGACGTTGCTCCTGTTGTTGTTGTGGTTAATGTGGTGCACCAGCCGCCACCACCACCACCACCGCCGCCGCCTCCTCCTCCTCCTCCAGCACCACCACCACCACCTCCACCGTCGTCGCGGGCGTCGCCGGCTTCGATGCTCGCTGCTGTTAGCGCTGTGCTAAGGGACGTTGATACCGCGCCCCATACAGTGCGGCAGAGTGCACGGGTGCGTTCGGGGCAACTTGAAAGTTGCTCTTTGATTTCGTTGAAGATATCCAAAGCGATGTTGCTGCTTGCCCTGTGCTCGCCCTGCAGCCAGTGGGTGAATTTATATAGTCTATATATATTTTTTGCCGAAAATTGTAATTAATTTTTTTGTTTAGCTTTTGTTTTTTTTTAACTTAAGGCGAAAAAGTTGCTGTGTTTTAGACTTTTTGCCAATGTAAGCAATATTAATTATATGTTTGTATGCACACATGCACACACACTATATATATATATATATATATATATGTACATATATGTATACACGCCCTAAAAGAATTTTGTTGGAAGCACAAATAATGACACAAAGTGAGTAATATGCTTGTTGTTGTTGCAGCGGCTGCGGCTGCTGCTGCTGCTGCGCTGCGGCGTCGGCGGCTGCTGCTGCTGCTTCTTATATGCAACTGAACAAACACATACACACGCCAACGTACAAACACAAACACAGGCGCGCACTCACACACACTGGAGCACAGACAAAGCGCAGATTTCAATAGAACGCTCCTGTAGGCGTCTACTTCCGTAGCCTTGCAATTTATTAGTGCTTGCACGTATTAGCCAAGTTATAAGCGATTAATATGTTCTTTTAAATGCTGCATTTGAATTACTTAAGTTTTGTACGCGGAAATTCCACTGCAATTGGCTTTAAATGCACTTTACATGCGACGGCGCGACCTCAGCGACTTGCGACTTCTTCGTTTGTCGAGTATTCGAACGAGACTGGCAGTGTGACCGACTTGCTTGCAGCATTGGAATACCGAAAGACTGTGCTCTACAAAAAATATACTAGGGACGCTCTAAAAAAGTGTCTGTTAATGTAGACATTTTTTTTTTAAATTTGTTTAAAAAACGACATATTAAAACAATACAATTTTGAGAATGATTAAAAAAGGCAACATACATGTTCTTAGTTAAATACAGTAGCCAAGAAATGCAATAATACCAGGAATATTTTCTATGTACATATATGTATATCGCTTAGTAGAGTTGTTTCGTTCAAAAGAAGTTCAATGGATCGGTTCTTATAAATGAACAACTGAACTTCTTCAATGATACAAGATCGAAACTGTTCATCAGTCGTTAAATTTCTAATGAAGTAACTAAAGAATGAAATTCCTAATTATTAATTTTATTAGTTCAACAGAAACAAAATAAGCTCTTAGATAAAATTTTTGAATTTAAGCTCTTAAGACGACTTAAAACTCTTTAATAGCTATTTGCTCTTTATATATAATTAAAAGCGTATGCATTTGTTGTTTTTATGGTATTTATGAATTTTAAATTCTCAGAAACTGGAAAAGATACTAGCTCAGAACACCAGTCAAAAATGAACGAACCAATTTACTTAAGAATCTCAACTCTATCGATAAGCATCAGCCCTGGTAGAAAATCACGAATTGTTTACTAAGATTTACAGTAAAATTAACAATGGGTACACCTCGCAAGAATTTTAACTTTCATTCGCCATACTCACAAAATGTGCCGCAATATCCATCGCAAACATCCGAGTACATGTCGCAGCACGCCGGCGGCCAGCAATCCCCCCGAAATCCTTTTCAGCAGGACAGACAGCGACACCACTCCAATCAGAACACGCCGCGTTTTTACCAAAATCAAACACCACAGCGCCAAAATGTTGGTTTTTACGAGGACAGACAGAGCTCCGGTGGCAATACGCCTCGATATTATCAAAATAAATCACCTCACCAGCCACATGGAAGAGGTTTTGGACATCGTGGTGGCAGGCGGGGACATCAGCATCATCAAAGACAATTTAGTGCGGAAAATTCTCAATATTTTCACAGTTCGATGCTGGAAGACCCGTGGCGTGAATTAGTGGAGCGCCATGATGCTATACACGGCAGCGTGCTAAACGATCAGCAGAGTACAAAATTAGAGTCATAGTTTAAGTTCAACATTTTATATATATTTATGCAACGGTTTCTTATAAAAACTCAATTGATAACTTAAGGCTATAGATTTTCTTCCCTCGTCGTCATTTGTGCTGCTGGCGCTTCTCTATATACTTTTCCCAATCGGCGGCAATGCGATTATAGATGCCCATCGCGGCACGGGCATCCTCCACAGAGTTGTGCTCACCCGTTTGTATCTCCTCGCCTAGAACGGCCAAGGTTAGACGCTTGAGACTTGGCGTATGACCATTTGAAACCAGCTTCGATAATGGCTTGTAGCGAGCTGTATCACGAATGTTGACCGTTGGGTGCTTGATGCTCAGCACGGCGAGATCATTGCCCAAGGCATGACCAACGAGTATTTTTCCATGCAGCATCTTGACCACCTCATCCTGCACAGCCTTGAACTCCTCAGCGTTCTCAATATCATGCGGGCGTATGCCCGATACGCTGGTGCGGTAATCTGTCACTGGAAGACGCGGTTTCACATGCTTGTCCAGCAGCACTTCGCCCACTTTATTCACTATGGACACGCGTGCCAGCATATCATCCTGGCCGTTGAGTCCCACGCCCACCATCTCACAGTCCATGGCCAAGTAGCGGTTGCGCTGTGCCGTACGCTTCATACGCGTACGTGCCGATTTGGTCAACGGTATGTTCGCATCGCCGGATGCTGTAGAGCCGTCAGCACTTGAAGACGACTGTTTTTGATTTTCGCTGCCTGAGGCGGTGGCAATCTGCCAATTGGATCCTGCGGCGCGTCTGTTTACGTTCGCTTGCTGCACCTGCAGCCGTTCCATTGAGGTCTGCAACTTGCGCTGTCCAGGGGAATTCGAGCTAGTGTGCATGGTTTTGTTATTGTTAGGTGCGATGGTGTTGGTGCTTCGGTTCAGGTCGAACTGTTTTTGACGCTTCACTGACGACATTGAGTCCGATCCAGAGCCTGGTATTTAAATAGATTAGGTTGTTTACGATGATATGTGGCTCCCCTTCTTTTTTTTTTTTAACAATTTGTTCGTTTGCAGCCAAATTCCAAAAAATGTGTCTTTTCAACCAGCAGTTTTATCGACTGTAACTTATCGAACATCAATACCGATTTATCTAGCGATTTTGAAATTTTCCGTGTACAAATTTCATTTTTACTTCAAATTTATTTAAATATATTAAGGTGAGCTGTACAATTGCTTAAATTTGACATTTGAGTTATATTTGTAGAGTTCCCTTATTAAAAATATTGTATGATGCAAATTTAACAGTCAAAAGAATTGATTTGGGGCGTCGATGTGTCGCGCCTGTGCCTCACATCGATAAAAATACAACTATTACAGACCTCTGTAAGCACAATGTTATTGGGCACACCATTTAGCTGTTAAATTCAAATTCATTTCTCCAACTGTCACATGATTTTGTCAAACAATTCCCCATCTTTACTTGTTTTTGTTATAAAATAAGGCGTTACATTTCCCACCAAAGTGCTCTTGTGATTAACGCCAAAACGAAAAGCCAGTAACAGCAGCTGTTTTCGAAGAATAAATGTTAAGTAACAGATTTTGTTGCTGTTAATATGCTGTTAAAAAAAACAAAAATAAAGAACAAAATTTTATTCTATCCCAAATTGAAAAGCAAATTGCGATCAACAAAATACGTGTATAGATGGCAAATAATAAATAATATAATAATAAAATAAGGCACCTTTGGTTGGCTACTGCCACATGGGCGATGTCGTTCGTGTTGCACAAAACATTTAAGTTGTCACATAGAGAAAATACAAGCACATAAAATGCATTATTGCATTTGTTGTAAGCAGAAGGCTGCGCGTGTAAACACTTAAAAATGGCAATTAAAGTTGATTTTTGTATACCGTCAGTGCTCACATAACAAATAAACAAAGGCACAAGCGTTTTAAGTGCTGAACGATGGCTGGTGGCGGTGCAGGCAACATGCAGAGCTTTCACACGCGCTGTGGTTGCTCCATTACGCTCTGGAATGGGAATCGTTCCGCCCAGCGTTCGATGCGAAATTTTAGCAATGCGCTTGTGTTCAGCGCGGAACCGCTTTTAGATGATGTCCTCTTCGAAGTGGTCATTGAGAAGAAGGTGAGTCAGGTGCCAGTTCGATAGACAGGTCTGCCATTTGGGAATATAAAAATATAATGCACTTTGGTAAAATGTTGGCTAGAGTAGAAACCGGAATAAGCATGTTGGTTATAGTTTATTAACTTGAGTACTATCATACACAGAATCAGTCCTGGGGCGGCAGTATTGAAATTGGCGTCACCTCGGAGTCGCCCGAGGATTTGGTAATGGTTCCCTGCGCGACTGCCATGCGCAATGGAACGTGGGTAATGTCTGGCATTGATGTGCGCAAGGATGGCCGCCGTTTGATCGAGTATTACGGCACAGATTTGGAAACGCTCAATGAGAACGATCGCGTTGGGGTCATGCGCACCTCAAACCATGAGCTCATCTTTTATGTGAACGGCGAATCTCAAGGAGTTGCCGCAAAAAACATGCCCAAACCACTCTGGGCGCTTGTTGATCTCTATGGGCGCTGTGTGCAGGTTTCCCTGTGCCCCACAGATGCCTGCACCGCACTCAACAGCAGCAGCGAGGTACTTCAGACCTAGTCCTAATGTGCCCTATGTATCTAATATATTTTTATTGTAACAGATGTTGGACTCGCCTTTGCAGCAGCCACTGCAGCAGGTTGTACAGAATCTGGACGTGCCGATGAGCGTTGATGTCAGCGTGGCGGATGGCAGCAGTCTAGATGCAATGTCACGTCTTAATCTCAATGGCATTGCGAGCTGCAGCTCGAGCAGCGCTGGCGGCGAATACTACGATATTAATGATCGCTTGCGTTTTCATACGCGTTGCGGTTCCTTGGTCAAATTGGTACCCAATTTCCGTTCGGCGGAGCGACGTCGTCCGCTGGATGAGTTCAACAATGGTGTCGTAATGACACATCGTCCGCTGCGGGACAATGAACTGTTTGAGATACGCATTGACAAGCTGGTGGACAAATGGTCCGGCTCCATTGAAGTGGGCGTCACGACGCACAATCCGACAGTGCTGCACTTTCCAGCCACAATGACAAACATGCGCAGCGGCACCATCATGATGTCTGGCTGTGGCATATTAACCAATGGCAAGGGCACGCGCCGACAATACGGCGAGTTCAATTTAGATGAGCTGCGCGAGGGCGATCGCGTGGGCATGATGCGCAAGTCTAATGGCAATCTTCACTATTACATCAATGGTCAGGATCAGGGCGTGGCAGCAACACGCGTGTCTGCCACATTATGGGGCGTCATTGATCTCTACGGCATGACCATCAAGGTGACCATTGTGGACCGCGACGACCGCGAACAACAGAATTTGGTTACCAGACGGAACAACATTGTGGCCGGCATGGTCCTTTCCTGCAGCCATCCTCACTCCGGTACGCCCACATTCAGTTTGCTCAGTCCGGAGAGCGAAATGAATGTAGCCGGCGCCGCTGGCGGCCTAAGCGAAAACATAGCCAGCACACGTGCCATAGCCCGCAACGATGATCGTCTGACATTTCATCATATTTGCGGCAGCCATGCCACTGTCACACAGAGTGGGCGCACTGCGCTCCGGCCCAAGTAAGTTGCGAAAGTGCGAACGGAATTTATTTACAAATTTATACCCTTGCACCTGTGCTCTAACTCCTGGACTCCCAACTCCCATAACTTTGTCAAAACTTAATCGTTTTCCATATGGAATGTCTTGAAGATCATGTGTTGTGCTCTTGGAGCTTCAATATTATTTATATTCTAAAATACAATTAGAAATGTTTATCCTTGGTTGACAAGGAGGAGAGAGATTCTAATAATTGCGAATGGAATCTTTGAACTGAATTTGTATACATTTTTTTAGCGCTGCGGATGATTTTAATAATGGCGTGGTGCTAACACGACGTCCACTGCGTCCCAATGAGCTGTTCCAGGTGCGGCTCGAGCGTGTGGTTACCAAATGGGCGGGCTCTGTCGAAATGGGCGTCACCACACACACCGCCGATGAGCTTGACTTTCCATTTACCATGACAAATGTGCGGTACGTACGACAGCATCATTTATATAATTTCATGACAATCAATATAAGTCGTATAAAGTCATACAGAAGGTGCATCTCAAACTCACACAATTTTTCTATGTGGAGTATTATCAGTGGATAACAAGTGGAAAATTTAAATGGAGGTTGACCCTGTTGACTGACAAATTCCTTTATTATATTCTATGTTTTTATTGTAGCTCTGGCACCTGGATGATGACTGGCAATGGTGTTATGCAAAATGGTGTCACTGTCATCGAGCAGTATGGACAGAATCTGGATCGCCTGCAGGTGGGCGATCGTGTGGGCGTTGTGCGCAAAGATGATGGCACTCTGCACTTTTGGGTGAATGGCGTGGATCAGGGTGCCGCTGCCACAAATGTGCCGGAGCGTGTTTACGGCGTTATTGATCTGTACGGCCAGGCGGCGCAGGCCAGCATTATTGACACCTCAGAATGCGGCAGTCCGGATACGGGCAACTCAACTATTTCAAATACAACCCTGTACAGCGAGGTTCCGCTGCGTTTTCACAGCATTCATGGAGCCAATGCGGGCATAACGAACAGCGGCTTGACCGCATCGCGCCCCAATTCACTGGCAGAGTTCAATGATGCCATTGTGTTCAGCAATCGGCCCTTGCGTAATCGCGAACTCTTCGAGGTTGAGCTCGAGACAATGGTGCGCCACTGGTCTGGCAATATTGAGATTGGTGTAACGGGCACACGACCGGAGGACATACAACTGGCGCCCAATGCCACAGATTTGGAGGCCAATGATACTATCATTCTATGCGGTCCCATGATCTTTCACAATCGCAAAACCATACGCACCAATGTGCTCATCGATTTGGATACTCTCGGCACGGGTACACGCGTTGGCGTTATGCGTAACGGCGACTATATACACTTCTTTGTTGATGGGATGGACCAGGGCCCCGCCGGGGAGTGCCACGCGCCCAACATTTGGGCCATCATTGATCTCTATGGGCAGTGCGCGCAGGTTAGCCTGACTCAAACTCAAGTGGACATACGCGCACCGTATGCCACAAGCGAGAATTCCCAGAGCTGCCAGGCCACATCCGTTATACAGCATCCAGCGCTGGAGACGAAACATCGCTGGACCTGCGTCTCTGGCAATGTCAGCCTAACCAAGGACTGGACAGAGGCATCTCGCTCTACTGGCTCAACGGCTGCCCTTTCACATTGCCTGGTATTTTCAGAGCATCCACTGAACGTTGGCTCGCCCTTTGAAATCAAAGTGACCTCCATCAATCCCATGTTTGCCGGTATGTATTACCTTCTTAATCTGTATATATAGAACTCTTTAACCTGACTGACTGATAGGCGACTCACGAGCAAACGTTGGAACGGTAGAAATTTACGCCCACGGTCGGGTGGAAAGCGCTGGAATTAACATTTTAATTGATTTATTGCAGGCTGTCTCAGCATTGGTATCACAGATCTCAACTTGGCCGATGAGAGTGTGCGCAAGAAGCTGCCCACCAGCCTCAAGCGCATTCCAGCCAATGTGTGGTATGTGAGCGGTAATGAGGTACGCCTCAACTCCAGCTGCCTTCATCACTCGCTGGCGTCGCTTGAGTGGCTGCGTGTCGACGATCGGATTACGCTGGAGCGTGTGGATAACTCGCTCAACATACTGCTCAACTCGGAAAATGTGAACATACAATTTCATAATATACCCAACGATGTCTATGTGGTTGCCGAGCTGATGGGGTCGACAATGGGCTTGCAGGTGATTTCCACCCAGGGACCGGCATCGCCGCTGCGTCCTTGCAGTCTGCGACTGCAGGATTCGATGGACTTTGGCATGGATCCACTGAACAAGCAGGACAGCTCAATGCTGGAATCGATTGACTCGGAGGCTCAAAACTATGAATTTGTGGATATATCCAATAAACATGTGCGACTTGCCGATGATCGACGCAGCGCCACCAGGAGCAAGTCCTTCAACCAGGCAATTGTGTGTTTAAACAAGCCACTGTGCAAGGGCGAGAGCATTAGCATTAAAGTGGATACAATTAACAACAAATGGAAGGGCACGCTCAGCTTGGGCGTACTGGCCGCATGTCCGCAGGGCTTGTCCGTGCCAATAACGCTGCTCAACTGCAAGCGCAGCTGCTGGCTGGCCACGCACGACTACATCAACATTAATGGCCAAGTAATGGCCTCCAAATACGGCGAAGCCCTCGAACTCATACAAGCGGGCACCGTGATTACACTGACACTCACGCACGCGGGCCTGTTGGGTAAGTTAAACAAAAAGTCAGAAGCAATCACTGTCGTCTATAAAGCGGCAATCTCTTGCAGTCATTATGGTTGGCTCCACAAATCTAGAGGATCTGGCTAGCGGTTTGCCAGGTCATGTGTATCCCGTATTCGACATCTACGGCAAATGCGAGAAAATTACTTTGCTAACGGGCAGTGATGCCGCACGCAATGGTAATGCTAATGGCACGCCCATTTTGGAGGCGCCCGAAGCACTAGAGCTGGACAATATGCCGCAGCAGTGTGAGAAGGCGCATTTGGAGATGCACGAGAAGGAGAAGGATACGGAGCAATTTAACGATAGTCCCAGAGATCTGCCCTCAACATCCGCTTCTGCCAATGTCATGTATGTAACTTATTTATAACTATTGTACGTCTAGATTAAGTTTACTCCTTCCCACACAGGACACGTTCCGTCATGGAGAGCGTCTCGGAGAATCTACTGCTAAACATTTCCATTAAGAATCGCACACTTGAACAACAAAGAAATGAGCTGGGAGGCTCCTCGTCCACATGGTAAATGCAGACCAGAAATATTTAGATATGGGTTAATCCTGTGAATCCTATTGGCGCTCCAAATAAAATATATTCAACTTACAGTAACTTTTTTAAGAGCACTATCAAGTGGCATGAATTTTATTTCTTAACTTATGTCATCAACAAGAAGATAAAAGAATTCCCTAAGTCTTGTTTAAAGCTTATAAATACGCATATATTTTAGGATGTTCACAATATGTATCACTCCAAGAACATTACCTGTTTGTATTTCTGACTTAACTCACATATTCTTTGATTAACTAATATACTATCTTTCATTCATTATCCTATTCTCTACTGAACCTTGTTTCCTTTTCGCTTCACAGTTGCTTGCGGGAGTCTCTGCAGCTGCAGCACAACACAAATCTGAACATTCAGCGTAGTCAGAGTACTCAACGATTTCAAAATTCGTTGAATACATCAATTGGCGGCGGTGCCAGCACATCCAATGCCGCTGGCCAGGCGCATGGATCGAATGCCGTCTATGATACGAACAAGGAGTATGATGAGCAACCGTTGTGCTCCAACATGGCTGCGTCTATGGTCGCCTCGCATGAATCTGAGCACAGCGAGAACAATGTGGATGCGGCTGTGGATGCCTGCAACGAACGCGAACTATCCAGCGAACCGGGGGACAATGTGCTGGAGGATGATGAGATCGATTATATGAATCATTTGCTGCTGCTACAGCAGCTGCAACAGAATGAATACACGCGCATGCAGCATCATCTGATACCAGACCAAATGTCGCTGATTAATTTGGATCTCTCTTCGCTCAACTCCGTGGAATCGGATACCAATTCCAGCAGCAATGCCCGCGAATCATTGCGCACGGCTGCAGCTGCCGCCGCGGGGCTGGAGCAAAACGATTGCGAGTATCTGAAACAGGTTAAACGGTTCTGTTCATCTCTGGTGCTGCCGCAGCCCTTTTTCGACATGCGTCTGGAACCAATATGCTTCTGCTCGCAGTGCAACGGTATCAGCAACGGCAACGGCGACAAACTTGAGGGCTGGGTGTACTTTAAGCTCAACCAGCAGACTGTCAATGCGCTGAGTGCATCGTCCTCGTCGGCTGCCGGCTCATCCGCAGCACAGGTGCACTTGGATCTTAATGGCGATTGGTTACCCTTTTACTATATGACGCGTGTGGATAAAATACGCGCCATATTGGATCGCGGCCAGCCGCTACCGCTCGAAGTGGACGAAGATATGGTATCAGCCACGCACAAAGATGAGCCTGGCACCCGCCTGGAGCTGTACTACTCGCCCAATGCCACTGTAATTGAACCAGTGTTGCCGCAGCATCATTATGTCTCCGATCAGGGCGTGCATCGTATTTCCACATCGTTTGAGGTGTATGTAAGACGTCAGTCCATCTCTGGTGTTACCACTGGCAAAACAGCCGTTGAGGGCAAGCGACGCAGCCAGCATACAAACGATAATGAAACTCACAACGATTCCGCATCAGGCAACGCTGGCGGCGGCTGCAGCAGCTCTGGCACTTTGAATGAATCGTCTGTGCATCTGCTAAACGATCTGTGTTGGTTTACCAAAGAGGCGGGCGCCTGCATCATAAATGCATTAATTATTAAATTAGATCGCATCGAGGAACCATCGAGCGAACCCTAAAGGAATACTATATAAATCCATATATACTCTAGTCACCAGCTCGCAGCCGAACCCCCTATTATACGCTTGCCACGCATTTGCATTCCCCTTTATAAGTATAATCGTACATGTTTTGTATTGTAAGCGCAAAGCAATTTTCAAATATAATCACAATGTTACATATTATATCAACATGACTTTTTCATACTAAATGGAAATACATTGTATTTTGTAGATTCCACTCAAAAACATTCCCAGAAGGTATCTCATTAACTGGATCAAGTATTCCCTTCACTGGCTTACTTTCAGCACAACTTAAGAATTATCGTCTGGTGCTTGGTTAGATTTTATTTCAAACTACTGCCGAAAACTGTCAATAACCTTTTTAAACGAGTATATTTAAATATAAATATTTCGAATGTTCTATAGCTCTTTTAATGAATGAAGCGATTCCTATTACGTTTCAAATTAGAATACATGTTTAAATCTGTACAACTTATTTAAGTTTTCCTCCTGAGTTGATGTGCGCAATATCTTTGACTTTATTCTGGATCTCATCAATTTTGAGGTCAATGCTTGCTACAAGATCATCATTTGATTTGATTTTCTCTGCGTATTGACCTTCCATTTGCTGAATAACTGCTTGTAGCTCAGCTACCTTGGCTTCCAGGGTTATTATTTGACTGTCTTTATTTCGAAATGTAACAGTACTCTCTTCAATATCCTTTTTAGCAGCACCTGTACTTGGCAGTACAGAATTACAATAAGATGCGCATTGTTGATCCAAATTCGTATATATCTCGTTCAACTGCATAACGAGACTCAATTTGGATATAGAATTCACTACATATCTCTATTCCACACCACTTACCGAACTGAAACGGGTATTTGTAGATGCGGCACCTGCTAAAATTGCCTGCAGGCCAAGCAGAAGAATCACAAATGTTTTCATCTCGATCTGATTCTAGATTTCTATACTGGATGTATTCCTGTATTCAGTTTTACTTAAATATTGTTGCGTTGTGTTTCGCAGACAACAACATACTGCCAATTGGCCGAATTATTCTTGACTTTATACGTACGCGAGATGATATACAGCAATTCTGTGCTTATATATTTCATTTTACAGTATATCATTTAATTTTATTGCGCTTTCATTCCGTGGAAAAATGTTTATATTGGGAAACGAAACGACGCGCGCTGCTTATAATTTTTATGGAAATGCTAGTGGAATTAATAGATTGAAATAGTTTGAGAGATATGATAGAAATTTCTTGGTAGGGGGAAAGGTTTTAAGAGGAACACGTCTTGTATTTAAGCAGAACCTAGCTGAACTAAATCTCCTTTCGAGATTTTAGTAAATTTTGGTTGATATAAAAATTAATTCATTGACTGAGCTTAGAAAAATTTATCGGTCCCCATTTAAATGATTAGAAACAATATAACCAATTGGTCACAAATGGAGTGATGGCATGAAAATTTTTAATTGTTTTGCCATGGGAGCAATTTTTTATTTGCATCTCCCGCCCAGAATATAGCTTTTCCTCTTGTTAAAATAATAAACACATTTTGTAGCCTTTTTTTTGGAATCATCATTGTTTTATTTGATTATTTGAATTCCATTCATTTAGTGTCGCTTTGTTATTATTCAACTATATGCAAAATGGTCGATTAGAAATTGGTTTTTAAGTTGTTGCATCCATGCAGCAGCCCTTCCTGCCTTTTCCACCTCCGCCTTCATTGTCCCTGCCTTTCGTCTGCTGCACTTAATCAATTCGTTTGTATTATACGCTTACACATGTAGGTTTCTGTTTACAGTTTGCCATTGCATATACAAATGTTTCATGTTTTGTATACGTTAAGTTAATTTTATATTGTTGTTGTTGATGATGCTGTTGTTGTTGTGGTTGTTGTATATCGTTAGCCAATACCATAATATATTTAAAAATATATCTATTACCGCCGACGATGCACGTCAGGCAGAGCTCATTCCACGTCCATGGAAGGATCAGTGGGTCCATTGCCGCCAGCGGTCTGTGCATTGTTATCCACATCCATTTTGTCACCGGCGGCACTCGGCTCGCCGCCATTTTGATCCGCATTCGCACCATCCTTGGGCGGTGTCGCTGAAGCCTTGGCCGCTGGCTTCGGTTTCGCGCGAGTTATAACCGAGTTGACGCAGGCATTCAACGTTTGCACCTCATGGCGCAGGGCTGACAGCTGTACGGGACTGTCGGTGGTGCGCGAAGATTGAGTGAACTTGGACAGATTGCCGTCGAGCCATTTTTGCGCCTTATCGGCAGTTTCGGAAATGTTGATAAACTCAGTTTCCGTCAGATGATCGTATTTGGGCGAGCCCTTGCGGAACTCGGCCAATGCCTGACGGGCAAAGGCAATGGCTACCTTGAGCTCCTCAAATACGGCCGGACACTGCTCGTAGTCATGGGCGCGCTGCTTAATGGGATCGGTTTGTTGCTGCAACGCCACCAGACGGTTGGTGTAAGTCTCACGCTCGCAATCTTCGCCCTCCTCATACAGCCAGTTCTCGAGATCATTTAGCTGCGATACAATCTTCTCGCGATCCGACTCAACCACAAAACGTTCGAGTGGTCCATCCTGTGAATTTGTAAACATGTTAGTTTCTGTGTTATCAATCAAGCTTTATATCAATCAAATACCTGCAGCTTGTTGCGCATATCGTAAACAAACTCCTCCAACGCATTTTTGGCATCAATGCGCTCCGTTTCCTTCTGATCGTTGCCTATCATCTTTGCCTCCTGCTGCGTATAGTTGCCCAAATCGTTTGGATTGAAACCATGGGTGGCCACATCCATTGGCAGTTCAATGGCCTTTATGGTCTTCTTCTTTGTCTTGTCGTTGCCCTGCAGTACAGACAAGAACGTGAAGTGAAATTAAAATAATTGCAAGGACTTTGCACACTTCCTACAAGAATTGGAATTGGCCAATAAATAGAAAGAGAAAATTGCTCAAGGCGGAACAACAACAAAGCGAAGAGGAAAAACAGCTCAAGCAACAGCCTACAATATGAGCAAGAGATCGTGATTGTGTCTTAATAATGTATAAATAGTATTAGAAGTAGCATTCATTGGATTAGAGGCGCATTTGTACGTTTTGTGTGTGTGTGTGTGAGTATGTGGCAATTAGAAAATTATAAACAAATATTTGAATAAAATAAAAATTTATTTAAGCGTATTAGGCAAATTGTGTTGGCAATTTTTATTTTCATTTGTTTTTTTTTATATATATATATACATATATAAATATTTATATATAATGTTCTTGTAGGAGCACACAGGGTAGGCGGCTTATGAGCGGTCTTCATCATTCGTTTTATTATTATTATCGGTTGTTGGGTGGGAAAAGAAAGCGCAAAGAATTTTGTGCTTGATTTTTCTCATACGACATTTCCAATTTCATGATATTTTTCATTTCACATTTGAATATTAGAAATTAAAATTGCATTAAAGTTTTTTAATTGGTTTTAAATTTGAAAACGTACCGAACCAAACCAGCCCTTGACCCGCTGTGCCCACCCTTGTCCGCCAGGCGATGAGGCTGTAGATGTATTATTATCATCCTCATTCTCATAATATGCCTAAGAGAGAGCAAAACGCGAGCGCACAATATCCAATATTTGGGTAGTAGTTGTATGTATATGTCGAGTATATATAAGTATTTATATATATAAGATCAAAAAGTACAAATACAATGTACAATAAAATATAATTAATCAGCAAGAACAACAGCAACTACAAAAAAAACTAGACTGGGAATGAAACCAAACCGCAAGCGTTATCAGCGAAAACAAAATGCAGGCCAATTTCAAAATATCATTTAGAAGCAACTTCGTATGTACTCCTAAATAAATATATACTTATATCGTAAAAAAACAAATATTGATTACTAAAAACTTATTTGTCTATTGCCAAAATAGGCGCAAACTGAATCTCAATTATAATCTAATAAAAGACTCTGCAATAAATGGAAATTATTATTAAGTTCCAGTTTAAAGCGTGGTAAAATGTTTTAACTTGTAACTATATTTAATAAATAAAATTTCCTGATAAAATATTTTCCCCGACAAATTATAAATGGATATTGAGAAATCGAGTCTGCTCTTTATCCTCTAAAACATGTTAACGATAACTTGAACTCAATTTCCATTTCCACATATTTAAAATATGCTGATTCAGCCTTGCTAATGTTTCCGAGCAGTGCTGCCAGTTAGATAAGAAGTTTAGTGACACTGCGTTGAAGTTGAATAAACTTAGCACAATTTATATGTCGAGCCAAGCCAATAATTACCGAGAGTTTTGTGGTGAAGCCCAACTCTTACGATATTATTTATTGGGTACGTTATCTCATTTCATGTGTATAAGTTCCCAGGGGAACTTTTATCAGTTCATGCAATCCCACTTTTTTTTTTTTTTTAAATATATACGTATTTAATATTTTAAAGATCTTGTATCAAAAATTACTCATTTTCACGGAATATACCAATCTTAAAATGAATTGAAAATGTACACAACATTTAGAAACAATATACAAGATTCCATTTACGCAATTATAAAAGAAATTCGTTAGCATTTAAGGTTTCATTACCTGTCTAAAAGAAAAGAATACTAATAGAGCAGCAACAAAATAGAAATTAAATTAGAAGTGAAAACTGATGAAATTTGATGTATCTGAGTTGTTAGAAGAGGAGAAACACTTGGATGGGTTAGAAAACTGAGAAAACAGAGCAGCGCCTAGGCAACAACAGATGATGATGATGATGACGATGATTGCTAAATGAATGCCTCTTCTTGGCGAGACTCACCTCCTGCTGGGCATCCGTTGGCTCGTTAGAGTTGTTAGCTGCCTGTTCGTTGGCGGCTTTCTCCTCAGCAGCAGCCTGCTCTCCAGCGGCGGCAGCCTCCTCCTGCTCCTTTCGATCGACAAGCGTGGCCGATGATATCAAAACAATGCCATTTTGATTAATGCGCACTTTCAATTTCACATCCTGGCTTTCGCCACGTTCTGTGGGCTTGACTTCCTTGATTTTCCAAACTCCAATAGTTTGATCCGGATACGGCACCTGCTGTCCATAAACAATGGACGCAGTGAATGGACCCTTGCGAGCAATGGTTACCAGACGGCTAAACGGTGACGGATGGAATTGCGGAAAGATTTCAATCTCCCCATTCGATGATGTGCTATCACCATCCCAGAGAACTTTCACAGCATAGTTTTGTATATCGGTCACGCCGAATTCACGCACGCGAACAGCCGGCGACATAATGGCGCACTGAAGAGCAGCACCGCGCGAGACAGCCTCATCCTGGTTGAGTGTTGTGCTGGCAGTCTTGTTGAACACCTGCAGTTGACGGAGATAAGTACATTAGCAATGATTTTTTGTATAATGTAGATTTTGATGACTGACCTTCTCAATAAGCTGCTTGATGGACGGTATGCGTGTGCTTCCGCCCACAATTTCCACAGAGTGTATATCATCCAGAGAAAGCTTGGACTCGGCCAGCAGCCTCTTGAAGGTTTGCTCGACACGCTCTAGAACTGGCGCGCATAGCTCTTCCATTTGCGCACGCTGCATCGAGGAGCTGACATCGACATCATCCAAGAAGCATTCAATGTTTAGCGGCAATTTGGTGCTGTTAGCGGACATTTGCTTCTTAAGCTTCTCAATTTCGGTCAGCAGACGCAGATGGGCGCGCGCATTGGTTTTGGAATTGATCTTGTAGCGTTCAAGAAACTCCTTGCTAAAGAAGTCGGCAAGTGCATTATCAAGATCACGCCCACCAATCTGATCCCAGCTGCTGGCCAGCATCTTCAGCTTTCCCTTGGTGAAGACACAGGCGCTGACCTGCAGCGCCGAGTGGCCAAAATCAACAAAGATGACATTGCGCGGCTTGTCCTCGAACAGTTCGTTCTTGTAGAAGCCATAGGCCAGAGCCGTGGCCGTAGTCTCATTCATCAAACGTAGCACATTGAGGCCGGCTATTTGTGCGGCATCAAGCAGAGCACGACGCTCGGCATTCGTAAAGAATACGGGACAGGCAATGACGCAGTCATTCACCTGGGTTTGCATGGCCGCAGCCGATGTCTCCTTCAATTTGGTGAACAGCATTGCCGTCAGTTGCTCCGGTGAGAAATGCTGATCCTCATGCAAATAGTTGACTTTAATGCCAACGCTGCCATCATTACGCGCCTCCACGCGCGCTGGAATGCTCTTAAGTTCGTGTTGTACATGTGGATCGTTGAATTTGCGGCCAAGCAAACGCTTAAATCCGCCAACTGTGTTTTTCATGTTTGTCACCTGCTGGTTCTTGGCGGCAACGCCAATGATGCGCTTCTTTCCATCAAAAGCCACAAAGGAGCTGCAGGCAGCATAAATAAGATACAAAATGATAGCATAAGTAACTTTAAGTGGAACTTAAAATGTAGTTTGATTTGTATTTAGACTGAATTTCTAAGCTCTAACAGTAGTAATGTTTGCAAACGAATGAGATAATATTTGTCGCTTAATAAATTAACAGATTGTTAACCTTCACATTAACGGTTAACATTTTTGGATTAGTTAAAAATGCAAGATAATATTTCATATGCAACAAGAAATGCATGACAAATTTATCGATTAAGCCCTTGTTTAATAAGAAATTCATGACACATTTATCGATTTAGCCCTTGTTTACGGGTAACCTGGTAATTTGGGTTAAATCGCGTTGCCAACTACATTCCAAATGCTTGTAAATGTTGCCAACTGGATACAAAATAACACAATGGTATTTTTGTTTAAACAATATGGAAGCCACCCTTTATTTGTGTACAAATTATGTACAACCTTGTGTTTTTTATTTACGCATTCGTTGAGACTACTCGACCTGGGTATACCCTGCAGCTGTTATTAAGCACTTACTTTATGTAAAAGAAAGTATTGTATACGAGAGCACAAATGTTTGCCTGTTACAAACAGTTGTAGAAGTTAATAATAGCCAACTTAACAGCTTTACGAGTACAGGGTATCTATAAAATGAAAAACGCGTCTAATATGGCCAGAACTGTTGCCACAACAAGCTGAAGCAAACGGGCGTACACAATCATAGGCATATAGATGTGTGTATGTATTACTGTGAACATATACGTACATACATATGTATGTTTGCATGTACATATGTATGTACATATTTGCGAGATCGCGTTTTGCCGGCTTCGATTTTATTTTTGACAACTTTGGTGCGAACGCTTTTGATGTCTCTCTCTTTCCCCGCTCTATTCTCTACAACAGCTGGCACTCTCCTCTTTGATGATGCTGCCGACTGACCGCATGACGCATGCGATGATATGCGTGCGCCTGTATGCCTGTGTGTACTACACTGGCCAAATTATAGCTAGGAAAAAAAGAAACATTGGCAAAAGTGGAAATTGCGCCCACGCAGTCTACAAATTTTTTTATAGATTAAGAATGTTAGTCAAAAATTGGGGGCTGAAACCGCATTTTAATATGGAACAGCGCGCAGCGCAACATTTCAAAGTTGCCTCTCATTCATTTGCAATGCTTTTTATGGAGCGCAAGCAGAGCCAAATTTAGGCCTTAGCAATCAGCGCGCAACTGCATACATACATAGAAATGTCCATATGCACATTGCATGTACATATTTAATACATTTTTTTCTTTTTTCTTTATAAGCGTTACCAGTGACAACATTGGAAACTTCTAGGTGCGCATACAGACATTCATGCATAAACGCACACATACATATGCGCATATACACACAAGCTGTTGGGCATGACTTACATTTTTGACATAACCTCAAAGAAAGAGAGCAACGATTATGCACAACGAATTAAAAAAGCCCATGCTAATTAATTGTCTGCAATAGCAGCAATAACCATAATCATGTGCTACATTTACAGTTACTTACGGTGTGGCACGCAGGCTGTAGTCATTGGCGAGGGTCTCGATGCCGCCGGACCTAGCCGCCGCTACATAGCAGCCCTCGTTACCGAAATCGATGCCAATCACAGACATTTTTCACTTTTTGGACTGCCCGATGAGTTTGATTGATTTAGTTGAACTATTTATTTAGTGTAGACTTTATAGCCTAGTATTCTTCTTTCTATTTTTGATGGGGCGGCTTCTTGTATTTTTCAGCAACTGTAAAATAAATTGTAAAATTAGTTTCAAAATCACTAATACACACACAGACACACACACGCGTCAATTTAATTTCAATTGACATATGATTCCAATATTTCCTTTGATTTGGGAATTTTTCATATAAATTATAAATTTGCTTGTGGGTATCTGCCCTATGAAAGAAAAGTGTCCAAAGAGACGCACCACGGAATTTTCCGTTGTGTGTTTAATGATTTTTCATTGATAATTTACAGCGGGTTACTTATTTACGCACTTTGTCTGCAAATGATTTATTTATAAGCGCTTTATACTTAATTTTATAATGTAATATATGTATGTACGTGTAAACGCTTCAATTTTTCTAACACGACCGACACGTTTTTTCAGCGTAATGAAAACTCAAGCGGCGACGTCGACGTCGACAGAGAATAGCGAAACTTCTCGAAATGTGGTTATCGATTTGCCGATGAAACAGTAAACGATGTCTCATCTCTGGCTCCTTACTAGTTCTTTTTTTGTTTTGTGCAGTTTGAGAATTGACAATTTTTAATTTGAATTAAATTGATCTTAAGCGTCAAGAATTTTTTATTATTCAGTACGGAAAATACAAATTGCGTGGATGAGGGTTCGCCGCCGCCCATAACAACAAATACAACGCGAAAAATGGTTAACCTGCGTCGTCGCTCTGCCGCCAAAATTGTAAATTTTTTGACCTGCGTTGATTTACAGTGAAGTTCGAGCAAATCTTTAATTTACGTTAGTCATGGCACATTATTATTGACTCTGACTGTTTACAGTGAAGACCGCCGGTCAGGTCGGTATTTTATTCTTTGCTGTGAACGATTTTGTTTCAAATGACTCGAATGAACGATAAGATTTAGTGCATTTGTTCACTATGAATTAATTAGTTAATTAGTTCAATCAAACTAATACCCTTTTTAAGCCGGAGTCAAATATGGCATTTTGCCATATATATGTGTAATATCGTTACCCAAGTCAAACGTAAAAAATTCTATATGGCAAGAGTAAATATTTTAACAAATAAACTTTGATTTGACATATCGTGTGAGCAAGTATCTCAATCACAAAATCTATGTGGCAGTCAGCTCAAAATGCCATATCGTGTGACCCCACCTTTACACCGCCGATTTGCACTACTCCTACTTGATTACACAGGACCTGAAGCACTGATATCGAAGTAGCTATCTATTGTTGACCGGAGCGGCTGCTATGCTAAATAAATTGTAATTGAGTATTTTTTAATTTTTACCATAAGATAAATCAAATTATGTCAATATTGCTGTGTTAAACTAACAATTAGCAACCCAAAATACGAGAACTGCGCTGAGAGGAAAGTCATTGCCAATCCCAAGAAAGTGATGGCAGCGCCTCAAACAAATACGTACATACTAAGAGATCCACTCTGTAATTGGTTGATTTTATTTGTACTTTTTTAATATTTACATGTACAAACCTATATTGATCTTTTACATATGACCAAGTACGGCCACAGCGTCCTGAGTCATTATGGAGTTCTGGTAAATTGCAGTCCTACGTGCAACTTCTTGAAGGCATGCAACTATTTCAGTTTGCCTTTTAAATGCTTTAATTTATTTTCTAACAAGTCATAATGTATGTTCTCATCCCCATGCCATTGTTTGGCTTCTGCGGTCCATTTATTTAAAAAAAATAATTTTCAACTAGCGCCAAACTCAAATCATCGTCGGTAACGAGTATTTACTCTGTATCGATAGGGAAAACGAGTGATCTTTTACAACACTTTTCAGAAACACTTATCGAAGCAGTGACTGCTTCGCAACCATTGGCCTGTGTATTCCTGATGGGAAAAATAATCGGAGCAGAACTTTTGCCGATGGTTGCCTTATAAACACCATTTGGTTCATATTGTGGTATTTTGCTTGTTTAAATTTGCAAATGAATATGTGCTTGCTTACTAATTGCATGAATATATGAATTTTTTAGTTTATGATAATTGTTTTTTTTTTTTAATTCTGAGGGGAACGAATTAACTCAAAATTTATATTTATTTTTGGGGGGGTCATACCTATTTGGTTCATATTGTGATCAATTTGATATTAGATTTAATGAAAATATAAAGTAGTTTTGTTAGATTTCAACAGAAATTTTTATTATACATGTATAATGCATTGTCTTTTTTTTAGCTTAAAACCAAGTGCGCAAAACAAATTGTAAGTAGGAATGGCTCATATCAATACAATACCGAAATAATTAATGACTAATAAACTTAGACTAATTAAGTTGCATTTCTATGCATCTCAGGAATAATTTTGAACACATTAAATAATTGAGTCAGTTATACATAGATATCAGAGATTCGATTTCGAAATAATCACGAAACCCAAACAGTAATTGTTTCTGCTTAATTTCAAAAAATTTGATCTCGGTTTGGTTTGGTTCCACCTCCGATTTCTTAATATTCTCTGCTAACTTTTCTAGATATGTACTAAGGCCTTGAGCCAACTGTATCGTTGTTCCGTTCCGTATGAATTACGTGAGCATTTGCCGGCATCCGTAAATCATTTACTGAAGGTAACGCGTTTCTAAGGTCACTAAGGTGCTAAACATGTTGAGTATAATGGGTGTCTGTAAACAGTATTCAACAGGGAATGTTTCTTGAAAGTGGGCTGTGTCCAGGATTCATGTTTGAGGGTTACTATTCGAGTCTTTTTGTAAATATTAAGCAGTCTTCCCGGTCCCAAATACGCTCGTTGTCATCGATATTGCTTTTCACTCACAGTTGAGCTGCCAGACCCGAGGCGGATATATTATCTCCAGCTCCCGCTGTCTTCTTGGCCACCCGACACACCAGTACGGGCGCCACACAAATCTCCACTTCGATTTTTTGCTGATTGTAGCCAAACTGTATATACTCCTGCCAACAAGGCACTGGATTCGTAGCACCCATGCGCATTCGTGGTGCTTGCTCTTGAGCGGATGTCGCAAAGCTGTCGTCCAGCACCATCACAGCCGACTCCGGGTTAATCTAAACAAGCCATTTTATAATTAAATATAGAAACAAAGTTAACAGAATAGACGGAACTCACAAACTCGATTTGCAGACGTAACGATGAGCCGTCAACGCCGCTTTAGCTGCCGCAGCGCGAGTATTTTTCCACTTGGAGTCGACTACGGTCAGTATGGCCTGGTAGGCCAGGGTGTGCACGTGTATTCTGGAGATCATGCGACGTAACTTGTCAACATGCCGCTGTGCATGATAATCCTCCAGCAGACTGATGAACACCTGCCGCATTTGATCCAGCGTATTGGCTATGCGTGGATTCCAATCGGTGGCTAGGGTGGTGCGTCCATGTTGCTGCACTTGTCGCAGATTGGATAGCTCCTGTTCGTTCATGCCCAGTGAATCCACGTAGGGCAGCACAAACTGACGTAGCTGCTGCAGCAGCTGCAGCTCCACATAACTGGCAAACTCAAAATGATGCAGTGTGTCCTGCGGCTGGCTAATGAGCTGCAGTTGCACCTGACGTAAGCGCGCCTCACGCACGCCTGGACTGAACTTGAACATGTCCATCATCTGCAGACCGCTTACAACCAGCAGTTGTGGATGGTATTGCTTTAAGGCGTCTGTTAGTTGTTCCACTGACTTCAGATGGGGATTGTTCTTGTCATTGTGCAGTATGTAGCGATTGGCGCGTGGCGCCTCATATGGCCCCCATTTATCGCCTGCCTTATACTCGAGTATGAGATGGATGTCATCATCCGATATCTCATCACCCGCCAGACGTATCTCTTTCGGCAGCAACGGACGCAATCTAAAAACCATAACGATTAACGCTTAGTAATTTGAATTAACATAGATAAATAGTGTAACATACTTTTTGGACATGTGTGCACCCAGTAGCACATCCGCGCCCTCCATGACAAAGCGCACTGCCATTAAAGGCGCATTGCCGCCCATGTACCAATGAATCTGCTCCTTGTCCATTACCTTAGCATAATTAATCAACTGTTTAAACAACGTGCCGTTGGCCATAGCGCGTCTATAAAGAGAGCGTATATAAATTAGTATATCATCAAATTGCCAAAGACTAGCAAACGGAAACAACTGCTCTATGCGACTTATTAATCTCGAAAAGGATAACGCTAGGTTCTCAAATGTGGAAACCGTAAAGGATATCCGTTAATTTAAGATTAAGCTGCACTTACTCGGCTGCAGCTCCATTCTGAAAGTAATACACAAATGATTGCAGCAGCTCATTTTCGTTGTTCACATCGCTTGCCGCAAAATCGGGGCTCACTTTCGGCACACGCATTTTGTAATAGGTCTCCAGAAACTCAGTTGCATTGATCTGCAAATCCGTGCAGGCGCCATAGCCAACGGCAATTTTGGGTGCCGGCTCAAAGTTGGATCTCTTGATGCTGCTCTCGATGGCCAGGAGACCTGTTAGTAGCACTGTGGTCTTGTTGAGCGCGTGCAGCGACAGAAATGCCTGCCAGATGATCGATATAAAGGCCGTAAATACCGAGCAGCCGGTTATCCAACCCATGTATCTTAGGGCCCTCATTTTTTCTTGTCAATAACTTGTTGTTGGTTTGCCGGCTGCTGCGTCTGTGCGCGCTCTTGTCTGCTGCTGCTGATTATTTGCTGATGTGGCTGCTGCAGCAGGTTTATCTGTCGCTGCTGCTCTTATCAACCCAGACTCTGAATGTTAAACTAATATGAGTGCGGTTTTATTAAAAGATAACGTCACAACTCCCATTTGCCGACAATTGGAATCACTAACAAGTATATCGATATATCGATGTCGCGATATATTAGCTGCCAAAAGTGCAACAGGGATATTCCCTTAACTTGGTGAATTTTTGAAAATATATGAGGAACGCTTCAATTGAGATTAGAGAATATTTTGTATTTGATGACTGAAGCTAAGTCTGAATTTTGACAAATAGATCGGCTCTAGAAGAGAGCTTTCGACTGGAAGATACTCTATTGTCAGCTCTGATATCGTCATCTATATGGTATATTTATTGAATTACTGAGATTGTCCGCATTCCTTGAAAATGAGAAGCTTTGTTAAATTATTTAAACATAATAATTTCTTTGAAAAACTGACTCTAAGTGTTAGTTAATTGAAGAATAAACTATTTGTGAGGACTAACAAACTTAAGATATTTGATATTTTGCCAAAATGTGAATATTATGAAGCTGTTCTTAATTTTTAATATCCTCAAACATTCCTTCACGATATCTGATACTTACGATTATATTGCAGGCTTCGATGAAAATAATTAAAATGCATGATCTCTGAGATCAATTATATTGTTAAGGAAATATTTTTAATGACATTTGAAACTTCTCTCAGAAAACCATTTATCCCTGTATCCTGTTCGCGAACAGGATTAATAAATATGAGTTTAAATGTAATGATTTCAATATGTGAATGATTTCAACTGATGGTTTCTAGATAGAAGTCTCAGCTGTCAAGTAGATTAAACAGAACAACAACTTTCAAAAAACTAAGTTGGTTATTCAACAGTAATCACGAATCGCATAAGCGTTCAGTATAAAATTGCTGAAAAAAGCAGTAGATGGTTCGGACTACGGGTATGTCGGGTAAAATGTCAAGCCAAATTTAATTGACGGATGAGTGGTTGTACGGCAATTGATTTCCGATTTCATCTGCCTTATACATTGCTCGTATACGATTTAAGCCTGGGGCCACTCTGGGTGCATATCAAAAATAATTGATATGTAGTCTACTCTAAATGATTTTAATGCTTTAAGAGTACTACGTACGTCATCATCATTCGTTTCGCTTACAAGACTATCCGAACAAGCTGATGCTACAAAGATTGTCATGTCGTTAAAGGCGGTTCCTTCTTGTTTCTGATGTTGTTGATTTAAAACAAGTTGTTGCTTCTTCGCTGTTTTGCTTTAATTGCTTTATGCCGTTATTATTATTGTTTTATATTCAGACAAGGTTATCCAATGGCAACACTGGATCGTTTGTAGAGGAAGTGTTTGTCATGTCGAGGGTGCCTGGCAAAGAAGATACATACTATGTGCGAAATGTTATATTTTATCAACAATCAAGTACAATGAAGGGCATTCAGGAATGAAATGTGAAGAATGTAGAGAAATAATATAAATTAAAATGTTGACGGGCAAAAACATATATTGATTTATAAACTTAAGGTGTTTCATAACAGGAAAAAGGTATTGCAGTTCAAAGTCAAAAATAGTTATCTACAAATTGGAAACAACTGTTTATATGCATTTTGTCTATGAACATTTTTGGTGTTCCTGGTGTAAGCACTCAAAGTCGTTAAAAAAAAGCAGCTTAGTCCAAAGGTTCATCCAGTAAAGTATTTTTTATTTAATTTCCAGTGATAAAAATCAACAAATGCCAATTAGCGACTGCAAATTATATGAGTCTGCGTCTCTCGAAAAGTATCAGCCTTTATTTATCAAGCAGCACGTACACCTCATGTGTCCAGTGCTAATGTGTGACTTAATTCCCGGACTTAATTCCATCCATTTTAAAATGCTGAAGATGTCACCAAATACGCTTACTACGAACAGTCGGTGAGTCGGAGGTCTTGCCTCCTTTCTGCTTATAAATCAGAATTAAAGCGAGCCTCTTTGTGCATTTCAGGCTGGTCATGCCTAAAAACCCGCTTTTCAGCAGCTCTTAACGTGGCCCGCTGATTTTGGCACTGCCCCGCATTGTGCGCTTGTGTCTCACAAGTGGAACGCCATTCGTTCTGTCTCGAAACTATTTTTAACGGCTGAACGAAAGTGAATTTCAGAATTTACGCTTCTCAGACGACGCTCCAACCGGCTCGGTGCTCCACCGAGTGTGTGTGCGTGTGTGTGAGTGTGTTAATCGGAGACAGCCAATTTTGATATTTATATACTACGTACCTGAGCGCTTAAAGGGTATATTAGCATTGGCCAACACTGCATAATATATTTTACAATATCAATAAATATTTATAGCCAAGTAATGATTATCATATTATATTAGTTATGCATACCCTCTTTTAATTTTTTCAAGTATTTATTTATGAAATAATTTAGCGCGTTTATTGTATGTCAATCTTTTAATTTAACATCCTAAGATTAAGTTTATATGAAGACTATAAAATTTTTATTAATTAATTCATAGATGCCCTGCCTGGAAATGCTGATCATTTGAAATTATATTTAATTATAATTATTAATTATATATATATTATGTATTTTATTTAAGATTCTTTTATATTGTATTAACTGCGATATATCGATTATAAGTCCAATATTAATTTTGTTAGATTTTTAGATATATACATATATCCATATACTTACTTTAAATCTATATTCACTTAATTACTCCCTGTATAAATGGGTAAAAGGGGGTATTGGATTTGTGCAAAAAGTATGTAACAGGCAGAAGGAGACATCTCCGACCCTATAGTATATATATTCTTGATCAGTATCAAAAGAGATTTCGATTTGGCCATGTCCGTCTGTCTGTCCGTCTGTCCGTCTGTCCGTCCGTCCGTCTGTCCGTCTGTCTGTCCGTATGTATGAACGCAAGGATCTCAGCAACTATAAGAGCTAGAGACACCAAATTTGGAATGTAGGTTCGTGTATAGCGGAGCAGGTCAAGTTTATTTTAGATTTGAGATATCTCCCCCGTTCCCCCGCTATTCGATAAAAACCGTTTTACAGTTACAATTTTCAAGATATAGCTTTAAGATTTGGCATGTCCAGTACTTTAGTCCCTCTTAATCTACTGTCCAAATTTCAAGTCGATCGGATAATAAACACCTAAGTTATTCACGAAAGAAGATTCAGTGCTGCAGCAAGGGGAAGAAGAAGCACAGTCACAACTTAAAATGCCTGGCTTGCGCTCGTGCAGTGTGCGTATCTGTGTATGCATGTGTAAGTTAACGAAGATGCGATCGGAAATTTTTGACCTGGGTACAGGGAGTTTCGTAGTCGGGTATACTCGACTATAGCATTCTTACTTGTTTTTATATTATATTAGTTTATTTTATTATATTAAATTATTTGTATATTATATTATTAATTATATTAAATTATTAATCAAGCTAATTTTAAATTATGTTAAAAGCAATAATTACTCAAACTAAATAAATACCCACAATAATAATACTGGTCACAATACCTCTCTAAGTATTTTCTTTCTTTAGATAAAGTCTATATTTTAGAAGATCGTATTTACAGAATACCTCCAAACCAGGCACGCTCGTCGCCACGATTCGCACTTGATTTGTATTGTATTTTGTTCTTTTTACTTGTTTCGAATACTCATACGAACTTTTTTAAGTTTTTTTCCATACTCTATGCGTAGTACGCTGTCCGGTGCTCTGGGGGCTATCCATATAAAATCAACATAATCAGAAATTCTACCGAGCAGTTGATTCTATGCGATCGACGTAGCCGGACGCGCTGCCTTCTGGGGCTACAAATATTTAATTCAAAAATTATATTCTACTCGCGGTTTTTGTGTAATTGTGCAATTCTTCAGATATTTGCAAGATTTACCGGTGAAAGACTGGAAGGAACAATAGTTTGCTAATACTGTAAATAATTTTTGAAATAAACCAAAGTATTGTATTACGAACATAAAAGGTAATCTAGATTGCATTCATTGCTAATAAAATCACAATCTTGTGGTTCCGAATGCATCTTCGCATTATTCAGCTTAGCGCGTTCGCTTCCTAAATCTTTTGTTTGTGCGCGAAAAGGAAACAAAATGTATATGAATCTTGAACATAACTGGATTTAGCACGCTGTCTAGCAATATATTTAGTGCAAAATGCGTGTCGCTTTATCAGTTCACTCTTCCGCCACTTCCGCCTGCCAACCTATTATAAATGAATAGAATCATTTTTTAAAGATATTTCTCGAAACATTTCGTTTGCCAAAAGCGTGGCAAAACGGGCCCAAATCGGAATAGTTGAATGTCGTCTGTAAAATACTGGTTCAAATGATATGTGATTTTCAAATATGTAATGGAAGTGGCTTACAATTTTCTAACCAGTTAAGAACATGTTCAGAAATATTGCTTATAGCACTCCTTTTGCCTCAATGTCAATACTTAATGAGCTGTGTGGTGTTATGCATCATTATCCCAAGCTGCGAACTATTTTGAGAATATTATTCTATAAAATTTAAGCTGTTGAAATGACTGGTCATTTGAACGGAACGCATTTCAAAATAAATTTGCATAATTTTGACAAGATTCTTCGATGCCAAATGCCAAAATTAGCCCAGCAAAGCTGACTAAGCAATACGCTCCGACAAAAAATCAAAACAAAACAAAACAAAACAATCATCGAAAGGTGAATAAACTTGCGAAGTGTGTAACGCGGCGTCTTTTGAGAACTTGTTCAGTGTCGTGGACATGGCCAACGAAAACAAGAGTCTAGCCAGATCGCAAGCCAACATGTCAGACATTAATCAGGGCTTCTTTATTTTTGATTTAGTTGTAAGACGAGATGGTTAAGACGTCATTGAAGCGACACTCACTGTGCCTGCTGCTGCTGCTGTGGTGCTCTATAGGCCCCGTGACGTCACAGCGCACGTCATTGGATGTGGCCTTGAAGAATGCCTATCGGCCACTGCGACTGCTGGGCCTGGCCTTCACTGGACGCTCCGGCGATGACCCGGCAAACGTGCAACGCGTGCGTAATGCGGGCGTAAGTCTCAAGTAGAAACTGCACTCAGTCCCTGGGAAGCTAACCTCTCTGCTCCTTGCTGTTTTGTAGAAAACGCAAAAGTCAAATCCACGCACACGCGCCTTGCTGCAATTCTGCGATGCGGAACATGGACCCGGACGCCGCAGTCAGGTGCGACCCAGCAGCGTGCATCGTTTGCGTCCTGGTGATATTGACGTCATTGGTGCCATGGGTGATTCCCTGACCGCGGGCAATGGCATCTTTGCCACCAATCTGCTGCATGTGACCGTTGAGAATCGCGGCGTCGTTTGGTCCATTGGTGGGCAATACAATTGGCGCAAGTACCTTACGCTGCCCAACATACTCAAGGAGTTCAATCCCAATCTGTATGGCTATTCGATAAAGGATGGTCTGTCCACAGACCGCACATCGCGCTTCAATGTTGCCGAGCTGTCGGCCATGTCCAGGGATATGCCCTACATGGCCAAGGTGCTGGTGAAGCGCATGCAGCGTGATCCCAATGTGAATATGACCCAGGACTGGAAGCTGGTTACCTTGTTCATAGGCAACAATGACTTCTGCGCCGATATATGCCACTATCCGCAGCCGGAGCTGACAATCTCATGGCATGAGCAGAATATGCTAACGACATATCGCTACCTGAAGGATAATGTGCCCCGTCTGATGCTGAATGTGGTGCCAGCGCCTAATTTGCGTTTCCTAACCAATCTGTCCGGCTTGCCGCCCCTGTGCTACAGCACCCTGCGCTTTGAGTGCCCCTGCTTGGTGGGCAAGAGCAAGGAGCATTTGGATTACTACGAGGGCATCATGAAACGTTGGATAGCCAAGGACTATGAGATAGCCAACATGACGGAGTTTAACACGGAGGTGTGCTGACTATTTTGGTTGTCTATACTTAGTAGCTCCCATGATCAATTGTTTTTTTCAGACCTTTACCATCAATGTGCAACCTTTCTCTCAGTTCGATGACTTTCCGCGGACGCGTTCTGGTTTCACAGATACGCGCTTCTTCTCCGAGGATTGCTTCCATCTGAGTCAGCGTGGACAGGCCTCGGCAGCCAATGCCATTTGGAACAATATGTTGGAGATGCCTGGAGAGAAGAGTGGCTTTAGTACCCAGCTATTTCAGACGTTCCGTTGTCCCAGCGAGACGCGCCCATATTTCATCACCAGAGAAAATAGTCGCCCCGATTTTGTCGTATAATCGACAATTGCCTTGTTTTATAACACCCTGTGATATTTCGCCTAAGTCTCGACCATATGTTTGTAGTACTAATTTACGCTTAACTATTATAAGATTTCACGATTCGGCTAATAAACAATTCAAATAAAGCGCGCATAATTTATTGGCCCCTGTTATAGGGGAGGTCTCAAAATAAAAGCTGGGAATATGGACGCGATCGAAATAATATTTCCATATCAAATTCTTAAATGGAATACGCGTGTCTTACACACGATTGAAGTTGGTCTAAGTTACATATGTTCCATACTAATTAGCCGTTAGGGTTACTCATGATATCAGCAGATCAAAATACATTAGAAAATATTGGCAGGCAAGAGTTTGGATTGTATTAAATACAATTTGCTCAGATCTTTTGTGGTTTGCAAAGAAATCGCTATTATATTTAATGGTATTTAAATATGTGATAAACTTATTCTGGCTTACAATCCAGGATTCCAAAAACGCATAACTATGTAAATGCGAATAATTTAGAAAAAAATATATGTTTGAATTTAATTTAAAACTGTAGGCTTCTAATGTTTTCAAATAGTTCAACATTGTTTAAAAAGTCTAGCATTATTGTAGAACTAGATAATAAAACTCTAGGCAATTTTATGCATGACAATTCATTTCGTTGTGGGATTTTTATACTGAAAGAAGGAAGTTACTTTCTGTGTAGATAAAGTCATATTTAAATTTTTGATACCACCTCATAAACGATGTTATATGCGCACTTTAAAGTCTGCGAATAAAAATAAATTGAGTAATTTTATGATTACAATTAAGTCCAGTTTTATTGTGAAGATTTCAACTGTCTTTCTGTCAAGTCACAATAATTGTAAATTAGCTTCCTGAACGATACTCTTACAACTGACGTACTCGCACTTGGGTGGTAATAAAACTTGTTACAAATGTTTTTAAAGCCACATGGAACATCAATAAGCCAGCTCATAATAATTATTTGCTTTAATATTAAAGCGTTGTCCGCTCATAAATGCGAATTATACAGTTCAGAGCCGGAACGTGTTTCTGTGGCTAATGGGCCTCTAGCCGGGCTATGATCAACGGTTGGGCGTGCAGGTGCCAAAAGGTAAATGGAATAATAACATCAATTACGAGCCTCGCTTTCAGAGCTGATTGCGGCACTTTATAAAACGAACTGCCCCCCGCTCTGGCTCTCTAGACTTATCATATCTCTCCATGTAACTCGGTCAGTGTTAAGGTTAATGTCGGCGTGGCGGCATCTCGACTTTCGCTTGACTTTGAACTTGACTGAGACTATAATGATCGGTGTGGTTGGCAAACAATATCACCGCGCAAGTAAGTATTACAATGTATCACATTTACGTCATATTTGAGTAGCTATATATACTTATGTACCTGTACCTGCATCAGGTTTTTTTGTGTTCAGTGTAGACGCGGGGCCAGCAGGTTTATCAAATTCTTGCCCATATACAGGTCATATCAAAGTCACGTTGCAATTTCATTTCAATTTAATTGATGCGGCTCTCAATATAAACAAGAAAGAACGGCTATCTTCCGAGGGTCGAAGCTATATACCCTAGCAGCAATGTTTCTTATACAAAACTCAATTTTCGTTTGATTGTTCCTGTGGGAGTTATGTGGTGCGGATTTGATAAAATTCTAGGAAACTTTTTGTAGTATAATAAAACTCTCACTTAATTTGGATGCAATATTTGTATAAACAAAAAGTTTTTCATCCAAAAACTAATGTTTCGCCTGATCCTATGGCATCCTGTATAGTGTTCCGATTTTGGCAAAAGTTGGTCAGATTGTATGCTCTCCAGGAGTGGTTTGGTTGAGTTTGGTGAGAATATCTTCATAAACAAAAAGTTTTTTATACAAAACATAGTTGTCGACCGATCATTCCTATGGCAGCTATATGTTATAGTGGTCCGATCCGCTTCCGACATATGTATGTATGTACTGCCTGCATCAAAAGGAAGGGTCTGTGCCAAGTTTCATTACGATAGCTTTAAAACTGAGATACTAGTTTGCATAAAAACAGACGGACTGACGGACAGACGCTATATCGACTCTGCTATTGATACTGATTCAGAATATATATAATTTGTTGGGTCGGAAACGTCCCCTTCAGTGCATTACACATTTCGAGATAAAATTATAATACCCTCTGCTAGGATATAAAAGTTATTTTTTATGCTAAGTACATTGTATTTTTTATAATCACGTATTTTAAATATTCAGTTGGAACTTTTAATTTCAGTACTAAACTGTGGAAGTGCTAACAGTCGAGCGCATTCGACTAGAACCGTCCTACCAATTTGTTACAATTTAAAAGATCTTGTATATTTGATTGTCAAGCTTCATTTATTTTTATTCCCTGTACCCATAAAATGGGTAAAAGGGGTACTAAATCTTGTTATTTTTATAGTCGTTTTCAAAACATTTGTTTTGAAAAAGAGTGTGTTTGTAAAATGTCCGTCTGTCCGTCCGGATGAACGCAATTTTTTCCACATCCTTAGAGCTAGAGCAAACAAACTTGGTACAAATGTTGGTGTGTTTATAAAGTGTCAAGATTGTACACCCACCCCTACCCACTTCCCCGCAATTTCGCGGAAACCTCAATCTTAAACGTTTTATTTTAAGCTAGAGTCACCGAATTGGAAATACAGACTATTGTAGACCTCCTTGAAAAATCAAGGACAAAAACCATTTTGCTCATCCCACCCACTCCTCCACAAATTAACAAAATGTATCTCTCAAACACCTGTTCAGGTAGATTCTCTCTTTCCCACCCCACAAATAACCACATTATACCGGACTTGAAAACGAGTATTCTACTGTCGGGTACGTCTGACTGCAACGTTATTACTTTTTATAGTTATTTTTCCTTGTAACATACTCATACTCAAATATTAAATACAAATAAGATTTTTGACATATTGCGCCATCTATTGTTTCTTAGATGAACTAAAACTGTGCCTGCGCAGTGTGTGCACACAGTACTAATTGTCAGTGTGTACCTACCTAACTAGTTTAAAAATAAACGTTCAAACGTTGTTTCTAATCTCACGCAATAGATGGCGCTTAATAAAGTTTCTGCCATTCAATGCGCGAACGATTTTAAATGAAATAAATTGACTTTTTTTATATTGTTAGAACCAATACTCAATTGTGAACAAAGTGAATCTTAAATATTGTTTTTATACAATTAATTTCTTTGTAGCAAGAATATCATTAAAATAAAAAGAAATGATTTATTTTTAATATTATATTTTTTCGGTGTCAAAGTCCGCCACTTGTAAGAACAATTCCAACAGCTTCAACTTGGCATTTTTGATAAAAGGTCTTCAACAATAACATTGAAAATCAAATTTTGCGCAAAGAGTTTCGAGTTTTCTTGCCTTACTCAGCGCAAAAATGAAAACCATAACAAGACCGTTGAGAGATAAATACTTGAAATGAAAATTTCTGCTTACTGTGCAATGTGAAATGTTATAAATACGCGACTACAATGGCAAGAGCTGAGCATTTTCAGAAAATTCGTCAGTCACAAAGTTAATAACATGGCAGAAAGCAGACAAGTTCAAGCAGTCGCAATGGTTTTGTTGTTGGGTAAGTCTCGGCTATGTAACCCCCACTTGAGTTGTCGTATATTACCAAAATTTGCAATTCTTGCAGTTATGCGACAATGCAGCGCCCTGCCCTATACTTCGGCTGGCAATGATATTGACCTTGATGGCAACTACCAGGGCACAGGGGGAGGCAGCTCCAATGGGCGACCCGTTGATTATCACACAGTTGTCGGCCACTTTAAGGACTTCTTTATGTACCTGCCTGTTATGATGACCACACTAAAGGAAACCATGTCTGGCTTTCCCAAATTTGCCGAGGGCATGCGTATATTAACCTCTGGAAAGGGCCGAGTCGACGGAGAGGATTGCAAATGCAGTCAAAATGGCTTGGGAACTGGATCAAGCAGTGAGCTATTGGAGAACAGCAGTCGCTTTGGTTGATCAGATCAAGGGTTTTGAACTGTATATAGTATCTTGTAAATACCTCATAATTACCTAGTGCCAAGTACAATAAATTATATATTTAAATAATAAGGGTAAGGAGAAGGGTTTCAGTTGACCTAATTCAATATTATAATATAGGATGTACCGATAATGTAATATCCTAAAGGGGCCTTTTTAATTGCAAATAGTTTCCTTTTTGAAGGTTGCATTTTTTATACCCTAGCAGGGTAATATAATTTTGTCTCGAAATGTGTAATGGACTGAAGGAGACGTTTCCGACCAACAAGGTATATACATTCTGAATCAGCATGAATAGCCGAGTCGATATAGCGATGTCCGTCTGTCCGTCTGTTTCTATGCGAACTAGCTCTCAGTTTTAAAGCTATCATAATGAAACTTGGCACAGACCCTTCTTTTTGCTGCAGGCAGTACCGCAGTCAGAACCGGTCGGATCAGACCACTATAATATATAGCTGCCATAAGCATGATCGGTCGAAAACTATGTTTTTGTATGAAAACTTTTTTGTTTATTAAGGTATCCTTACCAAACTTTTCCAAACCGAGTCTCTAAAGTGTTTATACAATCTGGATAAATTTGGTCATGATCGGACCACTATATCACTATATCAAACTTTTTATTTAAACAAATATTACATCCAAACTAAGTGAGAGTTTTAATATACTTCAAAAGTTTCCTATAATTTGATCCAATTGGACGCATGGCTCCCATAGGAGCAATCAGACAAAAATGAAGTTAAGCTTCGGCACTCCTAAGATAGCCGTCCTTTCTTGTTATAAGTATGATCAAGTTAATTCTAATTGGAAGAAAGTACATAATTTGATAAAAACTAGACGAATAAATATAAATAAAATGGTGGTGTATCTATCCCTTCAAGTGAAAATTCATCACAACTGTTGAGTTTTTAATTTACGAAAAGATTGAATGAATGAAAAGATGCTAGATATTTAATTATGATTAATATTATATTTTTGTACAATATTTAGAAACATTTACTTAGGAACAGTTCCCAAATTGCACTGCAATTATTGATGAACACTTAATTTAAAATTGTTTACCAAGCTCTTATCATAAATTGTGACTCACGAGCATTTAATTTAGCTGTGTAATAAACTGTAATTGTGGCACATTAAGTCATAACTAAAGCCATAAGGTATTACACAATTGTAAACTTGACCCACAGGACTCGTAGTGTCCTTGAAACTGCTAGCCAAGACAATCTTATGAATACGTTACCCATTTCAAGTAGACTTGAACTACTTATAATTGTGTTTTCTTAGCAGTCCATATATGGACTATAGTCCCGACAATTTATTTGTTAGACCAAACGTAGATATTGGAACCCTTAGAATACCAAATTGAAATGGAAATATGGTAGCTAATCAAAGCTGACAATCGGCAGGGGAATTGCAGCAGGGGGGTAAGGAGCAGGTGTCTGTCATGTTTACACTTGTCATTATTGTTAATTGTGTTTGTAGTGGGTCAAGCATACATGAGCCGTATTTACACATTCACATGGATAGGTGTAGGGCGTACGAACTATCCACTGTTCAGTTTTAGGTTTAGTAACGCTCGAGGCTCAGTGGATAACGGTTCGTTGTGAAATCAAAGGAATTAAAAGCCAAACTGTGCTCTGAACAGTATGCGAAAGCGTAAAAAGTTTCCGAATTATCAGGATTAACCGGAACTCGTCTAGTTGAAATGGCCACAGGCATTGAGCTGCTTGTGGCTGCTGCACTGTGCCTGGCCTGCCCACCAATCAATGAGACCCTGCCGTGGGGTCTGATCCAGCTGAATGAGGATGGCAGTGTGGTTACTGAAATGCCCATTGATATGGAGGCCGCGGACGCGGGCTTATCTGGGGATGCTCCCGTGGAAACGTTGCAGATAATTAGCAGCAAAATGGAGAAGTTGCGTATTTTGAGGGAATGGATTAATGGAAAACATCTGCGCATTGGCACGCTGGAGGATTACCCATTAAGCTATACAAAAAGGTGGGATAATGGCACTGTGCAGGGCTTGGGCGTTTCGTTTGAGATTATTGACTTTCTGCAAGAGAAGTATAATTTCACCTATGAGGTGCTAACACCGGAGGACAATATAATTGGTTCCACAGCGGATTTTGATCGCAGTCTGATACAAATGGTCAACTATAGCGTAAGTAGGAATCCTCGTACTATACTAGTATCCTAGGAACCATCATCATATAGCTGTTTAATGATAGAAAGTGGATATTGCCGCCGCTTTTATACCTTCGCTGTCGGAGCAGCGCACCTTTGTCTACTACTCCACAACAACCCTGGATGAGGGTGAATGGATTATGGTCATGAAACGCCCTCGGGAGTCAGCCAGTGGCTCTGGATTATTGGCTCCATTCGATTTTTGGGTTTGGATACTCATCTTTGTCTCACTTCTGGCCGTTGGACCAATCATCTATGTGCTGATCATTATACGCAATCGTCTAACGGGCGTTACGGAACAGCAGCCCTATTCCCTGGGCCACTGCGCCTGGTTCGTCTATGGTGCACTCATGAAGCAGGGCAGCACCCTGTCCCCAATTGCAGGTGAACTGGCAATTAACCCTAATGCAGCGATTAGCATCGGCAATTTGCATTGCATTGGGGCCTTTTGACCCGGCACGGTTCTGTTGGGTGGACATGCAATCGCCGGGTCTGTTGCTTCAATTAAAATGAATATACTAAATTTGAATTTCAGATTCGACACGGCTGCTCTTTGCCACCTGGTGGATATTCATCACCATTCTAACCTCGTTCTATACCGCCAATTTGACTGCATTCTTAACCCTCTCAAAGTTCACACTACCCTACAATACGGTACACGATATTCTCACAAAGAATAAACATTTTGTATCCGTCCGAGGAGGAGGCATTGAGTATGCAATACGCACGGTAAGTTTTTTAATTCAACTCTGGAATGTAAACAATTTAGAAATACATATTTTTTGATTTTTCGTGCATGCATTTTTCATACACATTTAAAGGGCACTAAAATTCTGTCACGAAGTGGGCTTGTGTTTTCTACCCCAAAATATCGACCCCGACATAAACATGTCCTTTTGTCTGTTTCTCTTTATACTCGTGGTCTCTTATGAGAAAACGGGCCTATAAAGTTAACAGTAGTTTAGGAAATTTGATACATTTTAACCTAACATTTGTTATTTAATAATCCACAACATTCTTTATGGTATTTCAGGACAATGAATCTCTATTTTCGCTCAATCGTATGATTCAAAATAACTATGCGGTTTTTTCGGATAACTCAAACGATACTTACAACCTGCAGAATTTTGTAGAGCGGAATGGTTATGTCTTTGTGAGGGATAGACCTGCGATAAATATAATGCTCTATAGAGATTATTTGTTTCGGAAATCGATCAGTTTTGATGATGAGAGAAACATTGTCCTTTTGCCATGGCAAAGGAGCCATTTTAACCAAGAAGCGAACTTTCGCGTATCCCATTGGCTCGAATCTGAGCGAGCTCTTCGATCCCGAGTAAGTCGTTCTGTAATTTATAAGCTGTATGATCCATATTTTTACATTTCATTCGGCAGACTACTTAATCTTGTGGAATCTGGCATTATCAAGCATTTGTCGGCCAAGGAGCTGCCGAGCGCTGAAATTTGCCCCCAGGATCTGGGCAGTACCGAGCGGCAGCTTAGAAATGGAGATCTTATGATGACCTATTTCATTATGCTGACTGGATTTGCTACTGCCTTGGCCGTGTTCACCACAGAGCTGTTGTTCCGCTTTTTAAATAGCCGACACGAGGCCAATAAGTGGGCACGACATGGCATCGGACGCACACCAAATGGCCAGTCAATAAAACCATCCCGCTGGCTGCGGGGCTTGCGGGGCCTGCATAGTGGCGACAATAAGCTGTTGGCCACATCCACACATGCTGAAAATGTGACCCCACCGCCCCCATATCAGAGCATCTTCAACCACGGCGGTGATCAGCTTCAGGGTGGTCTACAACGCTGGCGGCGTGGTATAGGTGATGTGGGTGCCAAGGGACATGGTGTACTCCTTGGCGGTGACCAAAGCGGTGGTGGGGTGCGACGGTTGATAAATGGTCGGGACTATATTGTCTTTCGAAATTCGAATGGGCAAAGTCAACTGGTGCCCGTTAGATCGCCCTCGGCAGCCTTATTTCAGTACACCTACACGGAGTAGGTACTTGATAAATATATTTTGACATTTTAAAACCACGTACAAACACAAATTAAACCACACGAATATTATAGACGTAGACAACGATCTGGTGCAGTTTTACAAGTCCCTTAGGGAATCATATACCTGTGTGTAGTATGTAGATATATAAATAATGCACAAATTAATAGAGTTATGGGAATGCTTGTTGATTTTCAAGCGCTGGTAAGACTCTTATGCTCGTATACCAAAAGAAGGATACCTAAAGCTCAAATTGTCATTAAGTTATAGGACTTATTAATAGCTAGGTTAGCTAGTAAGGAGTTCTGCAAGATAATGAAATTATGTGCTCATATACAGTAGAGATAGAAAAGAACGGGATGAGGAATTCAAAATCAACCGAAGCAGAAAATCGTTAGAATTTCTTTAACTTTATTAATATGCATTCATATTATGAATTATATAATATTATTGAATTAATCACAATAAACTTTTAGCTGTGAGCAAAAAATAAGATAACACCCTTTTTCTAATCAAGTGTTCCTCGGGAGCTGAAAGCATATGAGGACGAATGCAAGTCCAAGCTGTTTTGTGAGGAGCTTGAGCTAATGGAGGGTGCTCGCGTTGAGGCGGCCGAGGAGCTTGCTGATGAGCCGCTCGAAGAGCTGACCCAGGCATGACCACTGCGTCGACGTCGCTGACGCACTAAGCCTAAAACTGAGCCGGCAACAGGTGTAGAGGTTATAGATGTGGGGGAGTGACGTTGATGCCTCGCTGTATCCAGCGAGACTAATGCGGTTGCTGGACGCGGAGTGTTGCAAGCTAGATTTTCGCTCTGGTTTCTGTTGTTCTGTGGTGCTGTGGACGGCCTGGCAGCAGTCTCTGATTCACTGGACAACGAACTGAGTGCATCCTCCTGCTCGGCGTTTGTGGCTTCTAGCTCACGTTCCGCATTAATTGGTTGCCCATCCAGCAGCTGTAGCGTGGCTACACTGCGCCTCAGCGTTTCCCGATAAAGTGGCAAGCGGCAGACAGGATTACCACCCAGTTCCACCTCCATTAGCTGCGGGCACAAGCCCAGAAACGAGAGCAAGCCCAGTTCGCTGATGCGATTGTTGCGAGCCTGTAATACCTGGAGCTGGCTCAGCTCCGTTAAAGGACCTATGCGTTGGATCATATTACCATCTGCAATGAGAACCTTAATGGCTGGTAGGCCGCTGGTTCCGTCGAAGCTATTAAGCCCACAATTGCTGATATTCAGATGGGTGAGCTGCATCAATCCATAGCCCAGATCTCGTAGAGAGCTCAATACGCTGCCACTAAGATCTAACTGCTGCAATCGTGGTAGAAATAGCGAGAGCCTGGACAGGCTGATGGAATACGAAATAACTCGCAGACGCACTGATTCCACATGCTCCAGATCCGTGCGCTGTGTCACCCGTCGCTACAAGAAAGGCATGGCAGGGTACTCCTGGAAACCATTCATGTTTTAGGTTGCCACACTTACCAATAGCTCATCCAGCGTAGGCTCCGGCATCTGTGGTGGCAGCACCACCGGCAGCAGGTGTACAAAGGCCGGAAAGTGTTCGGTTTCCTCTGCAATGGGTATATCGCGATCGTAGGAGTTTCTGCGTCCAAGAAAGCGACGATTCTGCCGTTCCACTTGCTGCTGCTGTTGTTGAATTCCCAGATTGTGTCGCACATCCGCCGGGGGTAGACGTAACTGCGCCAGTGCGGCAGGTCCTGGCAGCGGTGCCAGCAACAACGGTATCTCCGGCTGCAGTGAGTGCTCTGGGGAGGATTCCGTGTACTCCGCAGGCGCCTCAAGCAAGGGCATCTTGTTGTTGTTATAAATTTGGCTAATGCGTAGTTGTATCCTTAACCTCGTCCGGTTGTAGCTTGAGCAAGAGTATTGACAAAACAACTTTTAAGTTGCCCGGGGCAACGCGTTTCTGTTAGGGTTGTCAAACTGTGCAATGTTTTTTTAAGTTGTATCACATTTTTGAGTGTTGTGAAACGTACAATCAGGGTTTCGAAAGAACTTTGTTTTCGGTACAAATTGTAGCTTATTCTACAAGGTTAGTTTCGAATTAGCCTTGTGCAATTTTAGAATAAGGTTGTTATTTTCGGTTTATTTTCATATGATGTTTCGTTCCCCCTTTGAATATACAGTTTACTAATGTGTACCTATAAAATTTTAGTAATGGATCGTTATTCTTAAATCAAATATGTATAATGGAAGAACCCCGTTTTCAAGAGACTGTGTTGCGCTGTGTTGCCTGAATAATCCCTGACAAATAAGAAAGCTGACTCTATGGACTACCCTTTGACTTTAAAATGGATGCGCTTGGTTGGTACACAGAGAAAAATATATGTAGCTGAGAAAACCGAATAATTACCAACAAACAAAGAAACGGAAACTCAATTTGGGACAATTTTTTACCTTGTTTGGTCTAGTAAAAATATAAAGTAATGAAATGCATATATCATATTAGTATTTGATGTATGTCCACATAAGTATATGTGTATGTATGTATAAGATTGGCAGATATTATTACTTAAAGAAATTTCGAGATTTGCAATAACCCACGATGTTTCTTTCATCTGTAGTCCTGTTAAAGGGACAGCTGCACAGTGTCTGACATGTGGTAATGTTTCTACATTCCATTGCCCTCTCATCACTTTAGCAAATTTGTTCACTGACGTCAAGCCGTGACGTCATGGTCGTGACGTGTGCTGAATGTTGTTAGTCAGTGGTATTACGCGGGAGCACATAAGACGGAGAGAAAGAGCAAGAGCAAGCGGGAAAGAGAGAGAGAGAGCACAACGCCTTTTGGCATTTCAAGGGCTATTAGCTTGAGCAGCAGCGACTTCATCGTTGTTGTTTTTGCGTGTCTGTCGCTGTCGTTGATTCTGCTACTGCTCCTGCCTGCTGCTGCTCTGCTGCTGCTGCAGCCAGACGACGCCTCTGCACGCTTTACGATAATAAAATTTGCCTGACGCCTCAAAAAATGCCATGCTGCAAAGCTTTTGCCGGCATTTGTGTGAACTCGTTGTTGTTTTGGTTGTGGCGAGCTTTTTCGATTGACGTCATCAACATGATGTACAGGCTGAAAGCTGCGCAGTAGCTTGCACCAAGCTGAGACATTACCACGCATTTATCGATTCGGGAGAGAGAAGAGCGTAAAGAAACGGTGGAAAGACATAGAGGTAAAGAGAGAGTATTGTGCGGTAGGAAGAGTATTTTGTGCAAAATGTGGTAAGAACACGAAAGCTGCTTAAATATAACCAAACTGTGGTTTGGGCTATAACTATGTGGGTGCGGGTTGTCTAGTGCCACAAGTCATTTTGATGATAGGTTAATAACAATTTAACTATAAATGATAATGAGTTGGTAGTGAATTAAGCATACATATGCAAGTTCGGATGAAGTAAAGCAATGGTAAGTTAAAAGCTTTCAGCTTATTAAGTATTAAGCTTAACGCATTTCTCTCAGTGTAGACACAAAGCAGCTGACGAAAGTTTTGGGGCAAGGTGCTGCTAAAAACAAAAATTCCCCACCTTTGCTTTAACTTGCGGTTGACTAAAAATAGAATTCGTCAATAATGCCCACACACACGCACACATCCCACACACAACCACGCACGCACACAGAGCTGTGTGTGGGCGTTTAATGCTCAGCAGTCACAGAAACACGCACTGCCACTGACGTCATTGTGAAAAAGCTTTCGCGCTGTGCTTGTTACTACGTTTCAGGAAGCAGGACACAAACAACAAGCAACCCTCCACCAAATGTGCGCCAGGACAGGCCAGGACAGTTCAGTTCATTTTAGGCCATTTTGCATTGCTGTCTTGGCCAGGCCAAGTCAGTCGCTTAGCAGCCGCGAACGCGAGCAAAACATACGGTATCAAGTCTCCAAACGGGCGACCTTCATTGAGTGACCAAAAATACAAGTGCTATAGGTAATACCTAGGTTGTCTACTACAAACAAAGGCAAACCCAATCAAATATAGTTTAAATTCAGGCTAACAAATCTAGAAATATCCTTGGAAAATGCACAAAGGCCTCTAGGAAAAACCAGCTGAGCTCAAGTGTTGTGTGCGTGCCTGTGCGTTTGTTGGCTTGTTTGTGTGTGTGTGTGCGGGTGTAGCTGCAGCAAGTGCATGCCACGGCTGAGCTGCTGCAGTGCATAATTATTTGGGTCAGAGCGAAAAGCTGCTGCGTTGACAGGCGCATAAAAGTTCAATTATCCTGCTGGACTAATCCACCTGTTATGAAGACACACAGCAACAACAACAACAACGAGAGCAGTGGGCGCCTAGGCTAATTGGATTGCCAGCACAGCACAAAGTTGTGGGAGGCGGGCGGCGTGGGGCAAGCCATGGAGGCCACACAGCCCAAGGTGCATCGTCAGCACCAGCGACAGCGGCGTACCGAGGCGCGTCAGCGTCGTCTGGAGCGTGAGGCAGCCGCAGCGGCAGCAACGCCAACCGATCAGGAGGAGCAGGAGCCAATGTCCGTGGCAGCAACCCTAGAAAGCTGTGCGGCGGCACTCAATGATACTGCATCGACAACAACATCAACAACGGTGGGTCGCATCAGTGCGCAGAGTTCAGCGGACAGCATTGAAATGGTGGGTTCACCAAGTCAAACCTCACAGCAGACGGTTGTGTTGGTCAATGGACATGCGCCGCCCACGCAGGACACACAGGAGGAGAGCGCATCGCTGGGAGCCGATGAGCCGCTGGCTGCAGCCACCGCAGTATCCACTGAATCCAAGAAGGCGGATTCACCCACACAGCCAAAAAAGCATAGCGATGGCAGTCGCAACTCCTCCGGGGATGCAATGAGTCTGCGGGAGACGCTGCGGCAGCTGCCAGCAACGCACGGACATCGCTCGAGGCGCACACACTCGCCACAGTCGCCGGCGTTGCGCTCGTTGGAAGTGGACTCGTCCTTTCATCGCGGCATACTGGGCTACATTGATCGCGAACTGAAGCAGAGCTCGCCGACGCCTTCGGCGCTGAGCATGGGCGCGGGCAGCAACGGCGGTGTTGGGGGTGGCGCCTCACGCAAACAGCAATCGCTGTCAGATCCACAGGCCAGTCCCGCTCAACGCTCGCTGCGCTCCAGGAACAGCTTCGACAAGAGTCCGCGACGCAAGCGGAGCAAGTCTGAATCCCGCAGGCGGCGCGAACGCAAGCTCATAGCTGCCGGCGAGATGGAGGTGCGCCAGGCCAACGAGACGCTGATGCGTTACCTGAAACAGTGCTCCGATATGCACGATGCCTCGCTATCAGGTGAACTGGAAATCGATCAGAGCTTGGAGGAGCGACGTGTGCATCGCAAGACGAAATCGCAGCGGGACAAGCGGGGGCAGCTCATCAGTAAGTATCAGCGGAGGGACTCCTGGGCCCAGTCCCGATTGCAATTTGTATTCCATTGAGAAAAAGCTTTATAGCTCGCTTCTGCGCAGTTTGACCCATGTTGTAATTATATGAGGTGGTTTCAAACGAGCCACCACTCTCATAAATGACTTTTTGCATACAAAGTAGAACTGCAAAATTTAATACTTTGTTTTGAGTCTTTTCCATATAGTTTCACACAAAAACTCATTTTCCACCCGATATGGCAGCTATATGTCTAGGAGGTCCGATCCGGCCGCTTCCGACATATGTGCTGCCTGCAGCAATAAGAAGGTTCTAGGCCAAGTTTCATTACGATAACTTTAAAATTGAGAGACTAGTTTGCATAGAAATAGACGGACAGACAGACGGACGGACGGACAGGCGGACATCGCTATATCGGCTCGGCTATTAATGCTGATTCAGAATTTATATGCTTTGTTAGGTCGGAAACGTATCCTTCAGTGCATAACACATTTCGAGACAAAATGATAATTAAGCATTTTAATTTTCATAATCCTTCATAGTCCACTATCGATGGTGTTTTCTATTGTGCTCACAAAACACAATACTGAGAACAGTGCTGCTTTCTCTATTGCATTCACAGGTTCATATCAATTTGGAGCTGGCTAATCACATAACACCCACTTAGATAACCACACCATGGATGAAGCACAATAACCAACTGACTCCCTCTCTTCCTTTCTTTTCCTGTCTATTTTCCTGTCACCTGCAGGCAAACTTTACTCAGCTGGTGGGCTATCCTCCATTTTGAAGGAACTGGCGGATGACATTGCGCCCGCTGACGGCGATGAGATCTACAATCCATTCACTCCGGTCGTCTCGCCCACAGACGATACGCCCGCGCACATTGATAAAATGTTTCTGCAGACGTCATCGGGCTATCGACCAGTCGAGCAGAGCTACTATAAGCGTTCCTTTGTTGGGGCTGCGCGTGGCGCAGCTGGCAACAGCGGCGGCTGCATGGGCATCGATGGCATCTCGGCAGCGGAGTTGGGTGGCGCTGGACGTCTCTTTCGCTCCAATGGAGGCCTCGCCAGCGGTCGAGGCAGTTATGGAGATACCCGCTGTCTGCTCGATGCCGAGCTCAATCGGTGAGTTAGGGAGACCATCGCTAGTGTTGCCATTTTGGTTTCCTATAATATTAGTATTTTTACAGTTTAAAATTGTCTAACCCTCTAGTACATTTCTATTATGTTTGCAAATTGGGTCTTGAAAATTTTAAAAATAATAAATTATAGACGATTGGAATAATGATAAAGTATTATGTAAATTTAAGCATATTGGGTCCTAACACGTTGATAAAAAAAAGTAGATTTAACTGCTAGACTATGAATATTAATTTGGCACATATGTATATAGAGGAGTTAAAAATATACATTTAAGAATATTATTAAATAATTATAATTTGTTTACTTCTAATCGAATATTTAGGTATTTCAAATTCCTAGTCATCTAAAACCTGTTGTTAGTTTTCTTTCCATTAATATAGTTGTTAGGCTTTAGTATTTTTTATTGCCAGGCGTGGCCAACACTGACCAGGACCAACAATGCCGGTGGGGCGTCTGGGCTTATTGAATGACGTGCACATAATCCCGTGGTTGTCGGCGGGGGCTTAGGCTATTTATAGGACTTTACAGGCTAGGAAAGCTCACTCAGCCAATTTGCTGATGTTTTTATGTGTTATTCTTTTGTAAAGAAAGCTTGATTTGAATTGGTTCTTATTGTGTCATTGCGTGTTTTTTTTGCCACAAGAAGGCTTTAGGGCAAACTTAACTGATGATACCGATTGATTATTTATAGCGTAACACTCAATGAACTAAGCCCTAAGTCATGGGACTTATTCAGAGAGACTCGCAATTTGTTATACCTGTCTTTCAGTTATGGAAAAGTATAACATATATTCAAATAAATTTAATTAAAATTTATTGTTTTTAACATAATAGTATAAATTGAATAGGAAATATTATTAGCCTGGAAGCATTTGAATTTTGTCTGTCATATATAGCTTACAAGTTAATACAAGCATATCACATATTTCATCCTTTCACCTCTCTTAACCAAATTTTAATAATGCACTCCTGAATTTCAGTAATGGCATCTCAAGCAGCATACAACTTGCCTGTGTTATCCAAAGAATTTGGCTGCTTATTTCAAACATTTGCCATGGCCTGCTAGCTGGTCTAGCCTTGGCCCATCTACTCTTTGTGCTGAGCAGTCATCCCACGGATTGGGCAAAGGTTATCAATAGCATGAGTCTTGCGGGCGAGACTATAGCATCCACAACAACAACAACAATCACAACCACAGCAACACAGATGCCAAATTTGGGTATAGAACTGAACAATGCTGATCGGGGAACAGAGTCCGGAACGGACGGAGGAACGGGAGCGGGGAGGACAACGACGACGACAAGCAGCGAAACTATGGCACTGATTAGCGATTATGCTGGATTTGCGGATATATATCTAAATACCTTTTATTGCTTGGCAATCATATGCCTAGTTTCAGTATTCGATCGGTAAGTAAAAGCATAAGTTATTTTTATTTTTTTGTTTGTTAAAGCATAAGTTATCTGTAGGATCTATCTGTCCTTAGTTATTAACAAGTCAATTTGCGGCCTTCATAAACAGACGCTAAATATAGAAAGTGAAAGTCAAACTCATTTAGTTGAAGTACTTGTGGTGTGCGTGCTAACAAAGTGTTTGGGCCCCAAGAACACATTGACCTCAAAGCATACCAACTGCCCAAGGTGGAGACCCTTGAAGCGACCCGCACATTTCATTGAAAATCACACAAGCAAAACGCCTCCTTCTGTCAAGACCATATAAATGTGAGCACCCTCTACATTGTGGTCTAGACTCTACATGGTACTGAAGTGTGTCGCATGGGCATATTGGCTGTTAAAGGCCAAAAGGGATGCTATACTTAATTATACCCTGTGCAACCGACTTACGTTATATGGTATATGTATTCTTGATCAGCAGTAACAGTCGCATCTAGCCATGTACATGCCAAATTCGGCGGCACTATCAATGGGAACAAATACTTTCAGTGGGTAGTTTAGTGGAACATTTTAAGCTTGTAAACGTGAAAACTGACAGTGCAGCTTTATTTTAGATGAAATATATTCCTTAAATAGTTATTTCCATTACAATTCGAACTCCTTCTTTAAAAACTTCAAAGAAATTCAACAGATAATAAAGAAGCATATTTCTTCTGATATAGCAAAAAACAGGACTATTTGGAAACTATCGATAGTGGAAATATATCAATGGTGAGAACTCAGAGTTTGGATAGTTTTAAAGCATTCCCAGGAGTCAAAAGCTTTGTAGTCGATATCGATTACGAAAGCTTCGCAAACATTGAGCGAATGTTCAAGCAATGCTCGTTGTTTTCCCCGCCAAATACTATAGTTTGGGCCAGTTTTGCGAGAACTTAGGCGAACGTTCGCTAAACATTCGCGTAGATTAATAAATGTGTGAGTGTGAATGTGAATGCGTGCAAAGATGAGCACAAAGTATCTCTTAGTCGAGCACTCACGCCCACAGCACTCTCACTTGTTTTGAATTGCAAATTTGAAAAGCCTTACTTGTTTGGCTTCGTGGCTGCTGTCATTATAGAAATAATTTTAACTGCGCTCGTTGCGTGGCCAATTTCATCATCTAAAAAATATTTTAATGCCCTTAAACTTTGCTCTTTTTGTGCGCTGCCTTGCGCTGCCCACACACAGCTTGCTGCACTCTTGACCTTTAAAGCCAGTGAATGTTGGCTGTGTGTGTGTATGCATGTGTGTGTGTGGGTGGTCTTTTGGGGTATTGGGTAGACCAAAAAGCACTGGAATTGTCTGCTGTTGGCTGTTGGCTGTTCGCTTTTCGGTTTTTGGCTTGCCATTTGGTAGTTTTGTCTCTGATGCCCTTCTTGTAGTCCCCTTTCTCGCTTCTCCATTCTCAGGCGCGTGTAAAACAGAGTGTGACATTTCGCTTTCTTACCCAGTGTCCTGTGATTTATGTGATGCTGCTGCCTTTCTAAATGTCATTTCTGTGTAGCTCTGCCATGGCCTGCTTTCTCCATGGGCATCACATGGAATCTTTTGACCTTTCACATCTGCAAGTAGTGTAAATAAATAGAGGCAAATAATGTGCACTGCAGACCCACTCGCGATTATAATTTTATTAATATAAATGTCAGAGTACATTGAAAGTGCTTAAAGCAAGGCAAGTGAAGTGGTTTATTTAATGTGTAAGAAACATAAAGAGAGCTGAACTGGTACCCAGGATCCTTCATTTTGTACAACCTTAGAAAAATATTAATATGGTTCATCCCCATTTCCTGAAACAAATGAAAATCTGGAGTAAAACCTCTGAAGGATTTATTACACTCGTTTCAAAAAAAAAAAATTTGAAAAAGAGTATATTGGGTTTGTGAAAGCCTTGAAATTGGAGCAACTAAACTTGGTACACATGTTGGTGTATACCCTCGATTTATAAATTGTCAAGATCGACCCCCCACATCCACCCCTCGCACGCAATTTCGCGGAAGCCGAAATCATAAAAATTTTATTTTGAGCTGGAGTCACCAAATTTGACGTACAGACTAATGTTGACCTCCTTGAAAAATCTGCATCAAAAATGTGTTGCCACCCCCACCTCCTTTCCCGCAAATCGGCAGAGCTATGCCCAGGAGTATATCTCCTACATTTTCACAGCTAGAGTGACCAAATTTGACATACACACTACTGTACGCCCTGCACAATAAAGAAAAAAATTTTGCAACCACCCACCCCTTCCCCACCAACGAGCAAAATCTATATCTCCCACACCTGTGATGGTAGAGTCATCAAATTTGGCATAAAGGCTACTGTTGACTTTCTTGACAGATTTGACAAAAATAATTTTGGTTCAACCACCCACCCCCTCGCAAATGAAGAAAATGTATCTCTCAAACACCTGTTCAGGTAGTTTCAGCAAATTTGAAATACAGACTACTGTGTTTTTCTCTATTTCGCACCTCACAAATAATCTAATTATACCGGACTTGAAAACGAGTATCCTGCAGTCGGTTACTTGTTATCATTTGTTGTTGTATGAAAAAGGTTCTTATTTTACAAATATCTCAACCAAACTGACCAATTGTTAGATCCGTAATGCTCTTTAGGTGTTGACCAAATTTGATAAAAATCGGACCTCTATATATTATAGCTAAAATAGGAAAATAGTCGGTTAAAAAAAAAGAGTTGTGTGGAATAGTTTTTTGGTTTTACAAATATCTCAAACATCCTCAGTAATTCCATTCCATCGGATTACAGCTTCCACATCATGATCGCTGTTTTTATTGATTTGATATATAGAAATTTCCTGATTGTCAGTCTTTAACGTAGTAATTAATTTATGCTCTTTCATTTTAGCATGGACATTTGTCGCTGGAGCTTCTCACATGCCAGCGAATTGATCTCTTTTCGCTGGCTTATCATCACAATGATCTACATTGCAACAATAATTCTAACTATATGTTCCGATTCAATCGATGAGAAACTCTATCTGTTCAATAATAATGCAAATATTACGCTAACCCAACAGGAGCTGGTGAGTAATGAAGATATTTTCCCATAATCTCTCTAACCCTTTCAACTCTTCACAGCTAAGAAACAGTGTACAGAGTGTTTGGAGTAGTCTGTCAGTGACCCGAAGTATAGCTGCTATTTCTGGCTGGATTATGATAGGACTGACGCCCCAGGAGGATATGTTGTATGAGCATCTGGTTGATCTAACCAAATATCAATTGACAAATAATTGAATTTAAGTACGAGTATATGGATAAAACTTAAAACAAAATATATATTGTAAATATTTACGTGTAGTGAAAATCTTAACTAAGTAGCTGCTGTTGTTCAGTAATTGGCTTTTTATATTGTATAATCGAAATGAGTTTGCTAAACACAACTATTATAAACAATAACGCATAGAACTTATATACCTAGAACAAATGGAAAAAAAATGAAAAACCCAATGAACTTAAGCTTTAAGGATGTGTGTTAAACATCAGCAATTTGCTAATTGCATTGATGCCCTTCACTGGCCGCTAGAACCAAAATTAGTTTGTTAAGTCTGCTCGAATTGGGATGAACCAGAGAGTTGGACACCATATAATATATAAATATATATATTATACATATATATACTGAAAACTTACATTAAATACCTACATACATATGTACATGCATATAGTGTGTGTATATAGTATATCGATGTAGACATAGAGAATTTATGCATAATTATATACAATGTGTTAAGTGAATGTATTATTATATACACATATTTATAATAATTTTAGTAAACATATCGTCTTTAGTAAACATATGTATTAAATATATAAACGTCGTCATTGTTGTGGCAGTTTAACAAAAGGCTTCTTAGTTCTAAGAACTTACTACAGTTGGATCGGTTATAAGCAAACCGAAATGTTTAAAAGCAATAAAATCTTTATAGAAAGGTTTATTATGTACATAGGCAAACTACAATTTACTATTCACTATTATTATACAATCAACTTTATTTTGCTAGAATATATAATCTTTGCCAGATCTGGCAACTAAATATCATATACTTATGTACATATACTTAGACTGTGTATTTCAAAGTTTCCAATTTGATTCTTGTCTGTTTACTTTACCAATAATTTTGGAACCTGTTATTCCAAGTCAAGTAAGTCTGTAAATTAAATAATTTATTGGGTTTCGCTCATAATAATCTCTAGAAGACAATTCCAATTATTCATAAAGTGTACATACTTTCCTATAAGTTAATAAATGCTTCGAAAAATATAAGATTATGTATTATATTTGCGATATCCACTGTAGTAAACCACATTTGATAAATGCAACCGAAATTTGTAAAGCGTTAATTACATATATAATAAATATATAAATATGTATATATACATACATACTTATATACGTATGTATATGTGACTATTTTGAATTATATATAAACGAATCGAATTGTGTAAAAATGTTACAATTATTTACTCATTACAAAAAAATAATTATGTTAAATAAAAATGTTCATTTGTTAATATTTTGTTTTTTTTAACAAATTTTGGCTATTTATTTTTGTGCAATATAAATTAATATAATACGATACAATTATTACACATACATATGAATATTACAAATTATATGGACAAACGAGCTAATGAAACGATCAGAGAAAACGACAAGAAGCGAATTATATTGTAAAATTGTATATAAAATATAAATGCAAATAAAAAATTGTAAAAACAGCAATAATTCAGTTGATTTTCTATTTTTGAAATAGTTAGTGTCAACAAAACATCCTGTGTATAAATACTTTCAATTGGTTTAGGATTTGTTAGATTCAACGACACTTTAAGAAGTAGAGATGTTCTTATAGCTAAGTAGTAACTTGATTTGTTGACATTCAAATCATTGCCAGAGTTTCTTATAGTATGTTCTTATATGTATGTTATATATTCCCTACAATTTCCTTATAGTCGGACTCTTCTTGAATTTGTTAAAAGTGGAGATATCTCCCCATTTTTTAGGGATCCCAAAGCTTTTTTAAATATTAAAAAGCCTAAGGACTTTCATATTTTTCGAGTCAGGTAATTTAAAGCATTCCAAATTTAAAAGGATTTTCTGAATTGATTTGTAAATAATTCAAACAAATTTAAGGACCTTTCTCTTCTTGGAATTATGAACCAGCCTGTAAACTTTATTATAAGATAAAAACAGTCAAAAAACATTATATTATTTGTATATTACAATGTCTGAAAAGAGTATGTAATCACACCCACGAAATTCGACTAATAAAGAAGAAAATTTAATTCCAAAATTGGCAATTAAGTGGAACACTTCAACCAGAATACCTACAATAATAAAATGTTTGAGTACGTGTCTGATCTTTATGTTCAGCCCAGTCCTTTGGCGCATTGTCCTTAGCATCGTAAAAATTTTAATGAACCGCTAAATTGCTTGAAAGCAAAAACAAAGCACTGGAAATGGGAGGACTCCAACTGTGCATAGTGTTGAAAAACACGTGTTATTCAATTTAAAATTAAATGTACTAATTAAGTTAATTTGTGACAAATTTGGTTTTTGCGACTGCACCATATGCGCAGCCTTTTGATGTTAACGTAAAGCGTAAAAATTGTAATTAGCTAGAAAATGTGTTGGATTTGTTATATTTCATGTATCATGTCAGACAACAGACAAGCGGGATATATAAAATTTACATAAATGATTTTAAAGCAGTTTTTTGTTTGCCATTTTACACATTTTTCTTGTGTTGCCATGGTGAAAGTTGTGACCAGGCAAAAAGCTTTTACCTTGTTAGCCAAAATAAGCGTATAATTTATATAAAATGCATAAATCTGCATAAAGGAGCAGAATGTGAACGTTGACCAGCTCTGCGAACTGTATTATGTGTGCTTAGAATTTATCAAAGTTTTTTGATGCGAAACAGCTCGAAAAGAGCTTAAGGCAAATTTCCTTTCAAGTTTATCTATTTAATATGCTAATGATGTTCAATCTAGATAATATACTCGGTAAGTATGTAGAAATTGAGTGCTAAAGTCAACTTTTTTGTTGTCATGCATGGCGAGCGGGGGGTGGGTGAGCAGGCGGGTCTGCGGCTTTCGAGGTAAATGCATTATCATCATTAAGCACTTGCCGTAATTATGGCGCTAATTGAATTTCTAAATGAATATAATGAGTCAACAAAAGCAACAACAGGAGTGCAGGATAAATGATGCTTTAGCAGGCGATTGTTGGCATTGTAATAACAATTTAATTAATCCTATGCGACTTAAAAATGCACTGTAAATTTGCCAGACAATATATTCAAATTTAAATCACATTTTGGAGAACGAGGAAGATCTCATCACAGTTAAGCAAACTTTTTACTCCCTGTACCCATAAAATGGGTAAAAGGGGGTATTACATCTGTGCAAATGTATGTAACAGACAGAAGGAGACATCTCCGACCCTATAAAGTATATATATTCTTGATCAGTATCAAAGAGATTTCGATTTGGCCATGTCCGTCTGTCTGTCCGTCTGTCCGTCTGTCCGTCTGTCCGTCTGTCCGTCTGTCCGTATGAACGCGTCGATCTCAGCAACTACAAGAGCTAGAGACACCAAATTTGAAATGTAGGTTCCTGTATAGCATACGCAGATCAAGTTTGTTTCATATTTCAGATATCTCCCCCCGTTCCCCCGCAAATCGATTAAAACCGTTTTACGGTAACAATATTCAAGATATAGCTTTAAGATTTGGCATGTACAATACTTTAGTCTCTCTTAATCTACTGTCCAAATTTCAAGTCGATCGGATAATAAACACGGAAGTTATTCACGAAAGAAGATTCAGTAATGCAGCGAGAGGGGGAAGAAGAAGCACAGCCACTTTTGCCGCCTGTGTGCGTGCGTCTTTGTGTATGTGTGTGTGTATGGGTAAGTGGACTTAGATGTGATTGGATGTTTTAGACCTGGGTACAGGGAGTTTCGTAGTCGGGTATACTCGACTATAGCATTCTTACTTGTTACTATTATAGATATGTTTTCTATTTAAAATGATAAACATTTGTATTTAATATGTTATATTTTTATTATTACTTTTTTTTCAATATCTTGTAAATATTTATTTAACTAGTATACTGCTACCTACATACATACTTTTTTGGAAAAGCATTTTAATTTTAATACTAGCGTGAATAAACAATCTATCAGTAATAAGTGATTAACATTTTATATCCTTAAGCAAAATATTTAGAATTAAAAAGACTTTTACTTATTCCTCAAATACGTAATGTAATATATTTTTAAGAAGGGACATCTAAAAACAATAGCCTTTTTTCTAAAACATTTTGTTTTATACAAGTGCATCAACTGCAATTTTAATTTATAAAATGTCTGCAAACTTACTGTTAGCACCTTTTAAACCAATTAATGTTTTTTTTTTTACTTAACTTTTAGTTACATGCAGTACCACAAAGTTTTTGTGTTCATTTCCAGAAAGGGAACCAAACAGGCTGAAGCCGCGACCGAGAACAATGGAGTCTCCTGTAATTAGGTTAAACACACACATGGCACAAAGTGCCCTGATAATGTATACGTAATGCATATGTGTGTGCGTGGGTGTGTGTGTGCGGCCAGACTCGAGATAAAACGCTGTGAAAATGAGGTGAGAAAATGAAATAAAACAACCAACGGCTGGCAGCTGAAATAAAAGCGGCACGTAATTTGCACATTTAACCGCATGACAGCGAAAAAAATAACACAACACAACATAGACAGGACACACACCCACACACACACACATACACACACACACATGAGTGTGTGTGCCTTTCTAAATTACAATTACATAGCCAGCCAGTCGGTACTCAACTCATTAACTGTCATCGTTTGGCTGCTGTTTTGGCTCTGCCGGACATTCCAACATATGGCAGGATAATTATCCCGTAGCTCGGTTTACATTTACCCTCAGTGTCCTACTTCAAGCTAATGTTTATCGATGTGCTTATGAAGCTAGCTGCCATAAGATGATGAGTTCCTTATTTCGCAATGTTGATTAAATAATAGAAGTGACTTAGCATATAAATACGAGTATGTACATGCTGAAATTATGTTGAATGTAAGCTGAAAGTGCGGGGCCTGTAAACACTTTGAGAGGAATATTGGCTAAGCCTTTTTGTTATTATACAAAGGGATTGATTCATTTATATTAACAAGAGTCAATAGTTGTTAATTTTTCAATTAAAAATATAAAGACTATAAGTTATTTTAAATGATATAAGTTTATAGTAAATATGGTATAATTTAGAATCATTGGATATTTCGAAAGTAGCTAAACATCCTCATCAGTTTATGATTATGTTTAGTCCTGTCTGCAGGAAACGATCCCCAGAATTGTCGTCTCTTAGGCGGATGCCTTTGCCTATAAGCTTCTTCTGTGCGAAGGATGTTTTAAACTAGCTCACATTAACATATCCTTTTGTAATTTTAAGCCCGCACTAAAACTTAATCACTTTATCTAAGAGTGGATTTAAACGATTAAGTTTGCATCTTGAATTTTGTTCATTAAGTTTTTGATTGTTGGGATGATGAAACTTCGTCGGCTAAAATCCAGTCTAAGTTTCTAAGCCAATAATTATAGTTTTATAGCATTAAAACCGTCTGTTTGAAACTTTTGCAATATTTGCATGCAAGCTTAAGTTTAATGTGAAGCAAACATTGTTAACGAATTGTGAAATTATTATAATAACATATCAGTATACAAATTAACACGTTACTTTATTAAATTTAAATAGCAACTCGACGTGCAAACAATTGCTTTATAGTCAATGTATATATATTTTTGTACAGGAAACGTTTGGGATGACTATTTATATTTGCTTTGTACATAAGTTTCTTGTCTTTCAAGGTTGTCTTACTTGTGCTCAAACTTTGTAAAATATTCGACTACAATAGGTCAATGTTAAAAGAAAACAACGTAAATATTAATTTTAAATTTACTAAACTTAGTTACTTAAACATGGTGTCGCTGCAAAGTTTTTGCGATAAATATTAAAATGAATGGCTTCCGTTGAAGGGTATAGAGTAGTGTGTGCCATGGTGCATGCCAGAAACTTGTGGCCGGGAACTTTTAATTAAGCGAGGAGTTTGTCGAGCAAAGAGTAGCGCCCCAAGTGCGTACAAAATGAACAAGTAAGCGTATAAATAATACGGCAACTGCAGGCACACAAAGCCATATTGAGGCTGTTGAAAGCACTGGGAGCAGAGAGAAATATGAGCGGCAACAACAACACAATGAACACAATGGCGACTCAGACTTTGGGCGACCAACGACATTGCAGCTGTTGTCATTGGCAGCGGTGTTGGCAGCCGGAGTCGGAACGAGCCCAAATGGCTAGCTTCGAGTTACAGTGGCTTTAAAATGCAGTCATATACATTGTGGTTGCTGGTCAAACATGACACTTGGCACACGCACACACACACATACAACCACATGCACAGTAAAACCACTGGCGACATAGGCACACGCGGCGTATACGTAATATTGACAGCTAGTAAGTAGCAGCAACGGTCGTTAGCCCACAGCTGCGGCATACAGAACCACCTGAGATCACAGAATACGTTGAATCCAGCTTAAAAGCATGCCATAAAACCATTTATGAGACTTGGTTCATTGGTTCAATGCGATAAGCAGCCAGTTTATTGTTTATGCTGGCGAAACTGCTCGCCATTTCAGTTGGCGTGAGAATTTTACGAGCTGCGCTAAAAATATAGACGCAAGTGCAAATGCTTTTCTTGTTACCAAACAACAGGGAGAGCAATCATCTTCGAGCTGCCGAACTCTTAATACCCTTTTCGGCTTGAACGGTACACCCAGAAAAATAAATGCCATAGAATTCAGAAAATCGCACTAAAATAAAAGTCACTCTAAATGCCTGAAATAGTTTCTGTTTAAAAGAAATAATTTCTAAATTTGCGAAAAATATTTCTTAAATTAGGAAAGAATGAGGTTAGTTGCCCTTGGCTACACTTTCTGCATTTTATAATTCTGACCAACTAAAGTCAGCTTGTTTGTAACATTATGTTACGTAGACTTTGAGTTTGGCTAGGATACGCTTTAAAGCAATAAACAACTCATACAACTCATTTTTCGACCGATTTTTCCTGTGGCAGCTATAGTATGATATTGTATGATAGTTTGATTTTGATCAAATTTGGTCTGCTTGTATAAAACATTGAAAATACGAAATGGACTAGAAAATTTCATAAACAAACAAGTTTATTGGTTCCGGCATAACAGGAGGCATAAAATGTCTTATAAACATACTATATACAGTTCGTTTTAAGACTGGCATTTTTGAAGGACAGATAGATATAAAGATATTGATTTACAACGCCTGATCTCTAATACATAATTCTTATTTTGTCGGGAATGTCTCAAACAATAGGTTACAGATTTCGTAACAAAATTATAATACCCTTGGCAGGATATGAAAACTGTGAGCTGTCTGGAGGAACATAAAACTGAAAAAGAAACCACAGAGCTGACCATAAGGACTAAAATGGTACGCTAAAAGGTTAAAAGTTATTGTTACTTGAGACTAATAAAGAGCGGCACTTGGCTATGTGTAATTTCTTGGCTTAAAGAGATGCAGTTGCATGTTAAAAATAATATAGCCACTTACACGGAATCTAAGCAATATTCGTTTTACGCGGCAATCAATGGGTTAAAGGATATTAAAGTTGTGAGTCTGCTAAATAGAGTAATTTCATATTCAAAAATATTTTTGAATTAGTTTTGTATGTGCATGCATAACAATATATATAATTTATATTCGTGCTACCTACGGATATATAAGAAATCAATTTTGCGGGCTGCGTTAATAAATTTTACATACTTTTAATTAAATTAAATTTAGTTTGTTCCTTACACAGAAATCATAAATTTAATATCTTGCCCATTCAATATAAAATTATTAATGTATTTTCTGCGTGCTTCTGTGAATTGAACCTTTAACAAGTATCATTATTTATCGACCAATTGCTTGGATACTCTTTGATGAGAATGGTATATGAGGAGAATGAGTCAAGTACCAGGGCAGAGTAATTCCCAAGTTGACAGATTGACAGACGAGGGTTGCAAATAATCCAGACTGACTTTACTGCTACCGCATTCGTATTTTGGACAGTTACGTGAGCTGTCAAAACTTTCAAAATAGTTGACTTTAAGTGCATATCAAAAGTCATAAAATTGTGGAGTTCAAGGTAACAAAATTTAATATAAAATCGCACATAAGCACATTTATCGCAGCCCATACAATTTCACATATGGCAACAATAGCGAAAATTTCTACAATTCTGCTTGCGAACTGCTTTATATCATATTATTTGAATTATTATATACCGTGTAGTAAAATGTTGAGTAAAAAGGGGTGTTATAAAGTTGGCTATAGGCTGCTGTCAGGAAGAAGGAATTTTATAAAGTCGATGTATCTATTCTATATCTCTATATGTATATACAATTCTGTAACCTGACTGACTGACTGATTGGTGACTCACGGGAAACCCTAAAGGTAGTAGCTGGAAAAACCTGCAATTTTTATAGTAGCTTCCTCTTATACCGTAGATAATTTGTCAAAATTATATTCGGAAGTATTTGAAAAATGCTTTTGTAAATTCTATGGAAATCTGAGTATGCTGCATAACAACGTGAAAGTGCAAAAGAGATCAAAAATCTCTCTCTTGAATCGCTATATCGGCCTTAAAACTTATAAGTGTGACTGAAATTGCCATATTATTGTCCCTCAATTGTCTTTTCTTTAAGTGTTGCTTTCGATCTAGCCTGGATGATGGAGCCAGTTATGTTTCACATATTAACCGATAGAGCGCGCTGCTGCATATGTTTTTACTCCCTGTACCCATAAAATGGGTAAAAAGGGGGTACTAAATCTGTGAAAATGTATGTAACAGGCAGAAGGAGACATCTCCGACCCTAAAAAGTATATATATTCTTTATCAGTATCAAAAGAGATTTCAATTTGGCCATGTCCGTCTGTCTGTCCGTCTGTCAGTCCGTATGTATGAACGCGTTGATCTCACCAACTTTAAGAGCTAGAGACACCAAATTTGGAATGTAGGTTCGTGCATAGCGGGAGCAGGTCAAGTTTATTTTTGATTTGAGATATTCCTCCCCATTCCCCCGCTATTCGATCAAAACCGTTCCACAGTAACAATTTTCAAGATATAGATTTGGCATGTACAGTACTTAAATTACTCTTAATCTACTTTCCAAATTTCAAGTCGATCAGATAATAAACACGGAAGTTAATAAACAAATCTTGATTCAGTACTGCAGCGCTGTCGCTCGTGCGTGTACGTGTGTGTGCATGTGTTAGTGTACGAAGATGCGATCGAAAATTTTTGACCTGGGTACAGGGACTTTTGTAGTTGGGTATACTCAACTATAGCTATCTTTCTTGTTGTGAAACCACGATTTTAATCATTTAACATTATTAATTAAATTTATTGCTTTTTAGTTAATATAATGTGAATGCTGCTAGCCCGATTTACTACATAATAGCATTATTATTATTATTATGTAGAATTTTTGGTGTGCACTGCGGACACGGTATATCTATGTACGTTATACGTTGCGCTAAATAATTGTTCTAGTCCTAAATAATTGAAGCGCTCCGAAATATGCAATGTGGATCTAGTATGTATAGTACTATATACCAAATGTAGATTGAGCTTGTTCATTTTTACTCCCTGTACCCATAAAATGGGTAAAAAGGGGGTACTAAATCTGTGCAAATGTATGTAACAGGCAGAAGGAGACATCTCCGACCCTATAAAGTGTATATATTCTTGATCAGTATCAAAAGAGATTTCGATTAGGCCATGTCCGTCTGTCTGTCCGTCTGTCCGTCTGTCCGTCCGTCCGTCTGTCCGTCAGTATGTATGAACGCAAGGATCTCAGCAACTATAAGAGCTAGAGACACAATATTTTAAATGTAGGTTTGTGTATAGCGGGAGCAGGTCAAGTTTATTTTAGATTTGAGATATCTCACCCGTTCCCCCGCTATTCGATAAAAACCGTTTTACAGTAACAATTTTCAAGATATAGATTTGGGATTTGGCATGTACAATACTTTAGTCATTCTTAATCTACTGTTTATATTTCAAGTCGATCGGATAAAAAACACGGAAGTTATTCAACAAACAAGATTCAGTGCTGGAGAGCGGGGGGAAGAAGCAGCACAGCAACTACTTAAAATGCCTCGCTTGCGCTGCGCTCGAGCTGTTGCTCATGTGTGTGTGCGTCTTTTGTGTATGTGTAAGTGTACGTAGATGTGATCGGAAATTTTTGACCTGGGTACAGGGAGTTTTGTAGTCGTATACTCGACTAAAGCATTCTTACTTGTTTATAATTCAATTCAATTAAAATGATATTTTTTCAATTTTGAGGAAAACTAATAATTTCTTTTTCGTAGCGCATTTTTCACATCTATTCAATTACTGATCAAATTTGGAAGCATGCCAACACATCGTAAGATATTTTTATTTGCCAGAAATGTAAAAGATCGTTAATAAATATTTATATATATAATATATTAACAGCGATATTTTCAAAGAAGAATGCATATTTTACCATACTGTGGATTATTTTAGAATACACAATGAGATTTTGATACTGAAATGGTTGTATTATCCAAAGTATTTAATGAAAATCGAAGTGGGTTTCAAATAGATAGACCATGAAGTGAAATTTTCATTTCCTTTCTTTACTTGTGTGGTGTGACTTTCCACGAACTGTTTCGAGGATATCTACTAGACGAGCATCTTTGGCAAGAACTTGCTATCTCGTTATAGTTCATGCTGTGCAACAGAAGAAGGAAGAGAAGCCAAATTACCGTTAATACAGCAGGGACCACCTAGCAGGGAGGACTCCACGTGCCCAGCTTATTAGACTGAGCGTGGACCATGCTTTGCATATAAATGACCCACATATGGTAAGTGGGTGTCGCTACCTTGGCCCACATCCATATTGTATCATACTACATATATACAGGCATACACATATGGTGTGGTTGTCTTTTCGCTCTTGCTACACTCAAGAATTTCAATTTGAATGTCCTTCGCTGGCACTTGGGCGACTTTAGAGCCACTTCCAACAAGTTTTGGGCTCATTGACTGCACGCAAGTCTCCGTTAAGTTTGTGGCCGTAGGTCCGTTTTACATATACACACATTTTGGCAATGCTTTTGTCTTGTTGCGCTCTGCTGGTTATAAGTTGGTGGTGGGACTGCTTCCTGTCCCAGACTCAGCTGCATTCTATCTCCATAAAAGTCGCATTGAGCACCAAAAAACCAAAAAAAATTTACATAAATTCGTTGGGATCGCGCCCAAGCCAGCAATCAATGAACACACATAAATTTAACGCTATCCGTTTGCAGTTGTCCTTTTTCTTGTTGATGGGCTGGTGGGTAAGTGGGTTGATGGGTTGGTGGGGCAGCTGCTAAGGAAGTCATTCATTGTAGGACATGACCATTATTTTGCCATCTTTCGAAAAGTTCTTATCGCTGGCTTACGTATCCCGTCTTTGTCGCCCAAGTTGTCGTTCGTCGATGTTGGCCATTATTTATTTGCCATAAAACATGAAATGAAACATTTTCGCTCGTAAATTATGAAATAAGTCAAACCCAAAAGGTAAGGCATATAAAAACAAATTCTGCTCGCACAATTCAACAAACATATTCCATAGTCCCTGCACCTCGGGCAACACATATTTATTCCAATTAGGCACCATCGTATATACCCTCGAAAACTTCTTTATAAATGTCCGAACTGCCAGCTGCAAACACAACAAATAAAATCTCCAGAGAGCTGAAATATCAAAAGACTTGCATCTACTTATCTGAGTCACTGTGCTTGCCATCAGCGGGTAGGTTCCCTTGTCTGGAGGGGCCGAGTGGTGGACGCACATCTGAAATAAATCGTTTGAATGAGTTTTTTAAATTAAATGCTAAAAATAAATCAACCAAATATATATACATTCACCGCAAACATCACTCGAGAAATATGCCGCAAAGGTCAGTGACGGATATTGCGAGTGTGCAAGACAGAAATAAATAATAATCAAAATAATGTGGGTAAAAGATGTGAACAGCTCTCCCCGATACAACAGAGATAAGACGGAATGGCACGATTTAAGTTATTGCCTTAAACGTATTGAGTAATGCATCAGTAATTCATTTTCACAAAAGTAACAGACCCTAAACTATTTGGTTACTTAATGTAAATATTGATACATGATATAACTCCAATTTTGTTACATTATTCGTAGTAAAAGCATAAATAATTGGTTGTTTCTGGACTGAATTCAATAAAGAAATCAAATCTTAAATATGTTACAACCCAAATCTGAAATAATTTTAAATTGGTTTATAATAGGCTGAATAAATTACATATACTTGTAGCCAAACATGTTTATTTCTTAGCCGTTGTAATATTATTTTCATTGACCAACCCAAATCATAAATCAGACTTTGATCAAAAATAATATACGTATTAGTATTAGTATTAGTTTAGTATTAGTATTACAGTGCTGCAAATATTACAAATTTACTTATGCACATATTAACAGCATAAATATAAAGTCAATTAAATTTTAATACTTATATTGATTGATCATAACTCTAAATAGGTATGCGAAAATTACAGATTTACTGCATACTGCTTGTATATAAATTTAATTCAATCATGTGTTCAAGCCGATTTGGGCGTAGGTATTTAAAATATTACCACACCCTTATTAATTTAAAATTAAGTCCTGAAGATCTAGAGAAAACTGATATCAATAAGGAACTTAAAAAATACCTCTTAATTTATTTAAATAATTGACATAATAAATAATTTTGTTATTGGGTATATATGCGTATTAAGATAACTTAAGTTAACTTATACTTCATCCCGATAAATGAAAACTCAATCAAATGATATAAGAAATATTAAGGAAATTAAACAGGATAAGTCGTGTCTTTTAGCCGGGTATATTTAATATTAATAGCCTTACAGTATAAAGTATCTATTTTCCTTCGCTTTTTTTAATTCTTGTGTTCTTTTTGTTCTTTTTCATTGTGTCATCTATTTTGTGACTAACGCATTCAATTATTACAGCATTAGCAACATACTATATTTCAATATAAATGCAATGAACAATACAACCGTAAAGCAAACATAAACACATGTAGACTAACCTACCGATTCAGCCAAATGACTTTGGCTAACTTCTTGTCGAAAGCAGCTGCCTCCTGTCTGATGGTTTCTGCCTGCGAGGCGTACGTGGCGTATGCGCAACGCGGATTTACTTTACAATGTCAACAGAGTTAGAGGCTGCCTTGTTGGCTGGTTGCCTGTTCATATGTCAGGCACACGAACCGCACACACTCTTGCAAGAATCCAAGCCATGCCTACAAAGCAAATAAAGAATAAATACAAGGGAAGCGTTGTTTAAAAATGTTGCTGAATTTGGTTGGCACTTTAAGGATGAGTGGGTGCGAGGGTACAAGGGTACGAGAAATTGGCAGCAGGTAGCAAACGGCCTTTGTTTATGGTCATATGTGTGGCATATATGGGCAGGAGTGGCAGTTGCGGGATCAGGGGCAGGGGTAGGGGCACTATTCACTTCACTTTGCCTCGCTTAAAATGTGTCAGGTCATGTGCTTAAAAAGTATGAACCATAATGCCAAAGATGTGAGGAAACGTGAGCACTTACCAGAGAGTTGAAAATGAGATGAAGTGGAGTTGCGTGGCGCCAGGAGGGTGGTATGGGAGGCATGTGTAAGTAAAGCGTTGTGTCGACGAGCCTTAATAAATAAATCGCAGCTGCATCGGTTGACAGAGTCCTTGCCGTGAGCCTCTTGACAATGCCTCCGACATCTTGTGATTTCCTGTGGAACGTGGCAGGCCGATAACAAAAATTAAATAAGCAAGTAAGAAACTGGGGGAAACACGCTTGCGGCATGCAGCATGTGTTAAGTGGCAAATGAATAAGTAACCAGGCCAATACCAAAGATTGCACAAGGCCAATACAACCGAGCAGATGCTCAACTCCCAATGTGATTAGCCAAGCCACTTGTGTTCAATATATTGTGTATGGAATATGGAATTAAATCAATGTCATAATTTATGGATTAACTAAGTAATTATGTAGATAATGTTTGGACTCTGGCATTATTAAATAACATGCACTTTATTAAAATACAATTTGATGAGTGTTTTTGTTTTAAACATAGTAAAAGTTTAATGTAAATGGTTTCGAAATTTGGTATTTAATTCGGTAAATTGTTCGTATGTAGTGAAAAAAGTGAGTTCTTAAATTTAATATGAGACTGAAAATATTCTCTGTACTAAGCCCTTTAAATGGGATTAAAAAAAGTTTTAAAAATTTAAACAAAATGTAAGAATATTAATATATTTGCGCAAAATTAATAATCATCAAAAATGTTTAAGAAAATTAGTTCAATTAATTATATTTACTATGGAAAGCTATCCTTTAAACTCAAAGGGGGGAAATGTATTTAAGTGCGCTGCATTTTGTATACCCTAGCAGAGGGTATTATAATTTTGTCTTGAAATGTGTAATGCACTGAAGGATACGTTTCCGACCCAAGAAAGTACTATATATATTCTGAATCAGCATCAATAGCCAAGTCGATATAGCGATGTGCGTCTGTTTCTATGCAAACTAGTCTCTCCGCTTTAAAGCTTTCGTGATGAAACGTGGAACAGACCGTTATTTTTGCTGCAGACAGTCCATATGTCGGAACCGGCCGGATCGGACCACAATAACATATAGCTGCCATAGGAATAATCGGTCGACAACTATGGTTTCGTATGAAAAACGTTTTTGTTTATAAAGATATTTGTTTTATTTATCAAACTGGACCTCGAGCCGGCCAAACCAACAACTTAAAAACTAGAAAGGTCGCCAAATTACAACTTATATCCTTATTAAACTCACATAAGCCGAGTCTCTGGACAGTTTATACAATCTGACCAAATTTTCGAAATCGGACCACTATATCACATAGCTGCCATAGGATTGGGTGAAAAATGAGTTTTTGTATGAAAAACTTTTTGCACATCCAAATCAAGTGAGAGTCTTATGATACTTCACATAGTGTCCTATAATTTTATCCAAATCGGACCACACAGCTCCCATAGCAACAATCAGACTAAAACCGAGTTTTGTATAAAAATATATATTGTAGTAGCTTCGGCACGGCGAATATAGCCGTTCATTCTTGTTTCAAATTTATATCGGATTTTTAACTAATTTTTTAAGATTTTCACTGTTTAATGAAATTAAATGTCATAAAAAAACTAAATTTGTGAAATTTACTTGTTTAACTTAATAGTACCCAAGCACAATTGTCCTTTTAGCCTGAACTCTCCGATTTTTAAGTGCAAAAATCAAGTAAGAAAGTTGCAGTCGGAAGCTTGGGAGCGAAAGGGGGCTTGTGATGGACATCTTAACACTTTATCCAACGAGGAAACTATATAATAGCAGGAATTATTGCGTTCATAGGGACATTGTACAAATCAAATATAAAAACAATTTAATAGAATAATAACAAGTAAGAATGCTATAGTCGAGTATACCCGACATCAAAACTCCCTGTACCCAGTTCAAATATTTCCGATCGTGTCTTCGTACACTTACATATGCAAACACACATACACAAAGACGCACGCATACTTCAAGCGGCAGCACAAGCAACAGCGCCAGTGAGGCATTTTAAGTGGTGGCTGTGCTAATTCTTCCCCCCCCCCGCGCTGCAGCACTGATCTACTTGAAATTTGAACAGTAGATTAAGAGTGACTAAAGTATTGTACATGTCAAATCCCAAAGCTATATCTTGAAAATTGTATACAGGAACCTACATTTCAAATTTGGTGTCTCTAGCTCATATAGTTGCTGAGATCGACGCGTTCATACGAACAGACGGACGGACAGACAGACGGACATGGCCGAATCGAAATCTCTTTTGATACTGATCAAGAATATATATACTTTATAGGGTCGGAGATGTCTCCTTCTGCCTGTTACATACATTTGCACAGATTTAGTACCCCCTTTTTACCCATTTTATGGGTACAGGGAGTAAAAAGGTAGAGTAAATTATATTGAATGCTTTTATTTTATTGATAATGAATACTATTGTTTCTTAAAGTTGAGGTTGCACTTAAAAATTACAGTTTTTATTTGTGAAATAAATAAATTGCATGCTAATTTACCAAGGAAACCACAAAGCAAAAAATTGCAGAGATAACTCTGCGCAGCACTAAACTCACTCAAATTGTGGCTCAAAGGCTGTCCCTCCATGCGCTGCAATTGAGTGGAAAGTGCTAGTAAAACACTTCGGGCTGCAAATGGGAGGTTGCATCGTGTGTGCCGACAGCATCTGATGATTCGTTCGGGAGTCGAGCGCTTATCAGCAGCTAACCTGTTGGTTAACGGCGACGACGACAGCGTCGCTGGCGTCGCTGCCGTAGTGCCGCTGTTGTTGTCGTCGTCACACACGGCGTATGACAAGGCATTAATCGTGAACGAAGGCAACGAGGGCTGCGAGCCGAGCACCGAGCGGCAAGTCAAATCCCGAAACTGTCTTCAGTTGCTTGTGTTTCCTCGTTGGCGCTAGACGCGAAGCGGCAAAGTGAAAACTGCATGAAATCCAAAAGTATCTCAAAGATATCTTCTAAATAAACAGAAACTTAGACGCGTTGCGTATACGCGGCGTTTGCCCAAGCAAAAGTGACAAACGCGCGTGAATTTGTGTGCGCAACCGGCAAAGACAAAATCCAAATCCAACCAAGTGCCGGGGCGTGCTGGAGTGTCTTCCGTAGCGTTACGGATAGCGGATCTACGGGCCTACGGACTTATGTCTGCGGCTCCGTCGGTTGGCAGCAACTTTTGGCTTTCGCTTTTGTTTAACTGCCTGGCGCGGACCTAAACTTCAAGTGCAAGTTAAACAGGCAACAACTTTGGCCTAAGCCCGAAATTAAATCAATTGTTATCAGGTGGGTAGCTCAACTTAAAAAAAAAAATAAGAAAAATGTGTTCTTGCTAATAAGTTCAGCATATTTGAAATGCCCGATGCCGGTGTGTATTTATTACAGCTACACAAATTGAATTTCCAGCTAACTTTTCGGCCAAAACATAAAGAAAAAGTTTTATTTGTACTCAAAGCGGTCCCAAAAAAAATAAAAAACAAATATAAAAACACTCTTTTTTCCAGCTGCTTGTGTTGCGACGTAACAAATAAGTTAGAATGAATAAAAGAATGCCAAATAAATATAAAAAGAAAACAATTCCATGTTATAAAAAGTCAAATGCATTTCGGCCGTGCAAACAAAAGAAATGCGAAAGAAATGAGAAAATTTTTATGCTGTTTGTTGGTTTTTATGTTCCACAAGAAAGTCCCGTGACTGTTCCTTAATTAAAAATGCAAATGATAATTTTAATGTGCACACTCGAATGCTCAAGGACTCGAGGACTTCGAGTATCAGACAAATATTTACAAGTCAGCTGACACCTTTGCAATACTTACAAGTCGAAAGATAATAGACATTGAGAACAGAATAGATTCGATTTATTTGATTGCTATGTCAACTATTGACTTTAATTGGTCTCATCTGACAGCGATGTCTTTCATCAATTGTTGATATGATAATTTATCATTGTCGCTACACACACTTGCACCACATACATACATACACAAATGCTTTGATTGCTTTGTCTTTGCCTCACTCTTAATGAATACGGTTTTAAACACAAGACTCAGCGGGGCAGCGTTCTGCCAGAGCTATACCAATATAGTATATAGATATATACATTGTAGTTTGTGTGCTATCCCAGTGGACTCATATGTGCTTAATTATACAGCTCATTGTCTTCTGGCAAGCAATTTTCATGTGACATGCTGCGTATACGGAATATTATTAATTAATTAAATGCAATGTCAGTTGGAATATCTGAAATCGAAAGTTGGCAGCCGTGAAATTATCAGATCCCATTGATATTCAAATAATGTAGCTTAAGAGATTGCTGGAGCTTAGGCAGATTAAATATAATTGCATTTGTAGCTTAAGTTAGTGCAAATTTATATTCTATGACAAACTTAATTGGTCTAACTAATTTTAAATATCTTTTATTTTTTGAAATGTTCATTTTATCGTAACATTATATAATATTCTTAATTTTTAAGACATTTCTGTGGATTAAAATTTTTAATTTTAATATTTTTAAAATGCTTGTTGATAAAATTTTTTGTATTTTTTATTTTTTCAGCAATTCATTTTTATTATGAAGTTATTAAAGTTTTTTAATATAATCGATTTATAGCTATCGATTCAAATTCTCAAACATAATAAACTAATTCTCAAACAAAATAAATATCTATATTTGAAATATATTTATTAACATAACATTATATAATATTGTTCTTTCTGCTTAAATAAAAAATAGACAAAAAACTTAGTTTCAGCTTACTTTTAAAATGATATTTTTGTAATTTTGTTTTAATTTTTTTATTTTAGAAACTGCTTTTATTATATTTCCATCATTTAATATTTGTTTTTGCAAATCAATAAAAATCATATGCCAAAGCTTTATTTATTTTTTAATTTCCATCCCTTTTATTGAAGAATCTTGTTTACTATCAGCCATTCTTAATACAAAACATTCAATAAGCCGAAAGTCATGCTACTTAAACGATTGCCCAATACTCAATCGAATTGTTACGATCCATTGAAGGGGAGTTGAACCAATTCACAGCGATAACAGAAACATTTGCGGCTATTTTGGGGCCATGAATAGCACCAAAAAGACAGCCAAAGGAGTGCCAGGCACAGCGCATTCCTTACCACCAGAGCTGTGAAGAGGAAAAAACGCATTTCAATTTGCATATCAACACGCAGATAGAAAATGGCAAATGGTCGCAAATATCACCGAATTGCGTACAAAGTCAGCAGACGAGAAAGTCAAAGACAAGGACGACGTGGACGTGGACGTTGATGTTGACATTGAAGGCTTGCCGTGAGTGGGAGTGAAAATGGGTGGAAGATGCCCAATAAACCCTCATTTCAGCTCTCACCTGACATCTATTTGCATTTAAATCAAACAAGCTGCCTCAGGGAACCGGTGTGTGGGGCAGCGTTTCCTTGCTAAGAAAACGTGTACTGCATTGGCAGTAAAAATTTATACAAAACATTTCATGCTGCGTTTGCTTTAATACCCTGTAATACAAATGGTAAGCTTACGCAATAGGTCGGCTTACGTTGCTCTCTGACATAAAATTCTTGGAATTTTTCACAGAATACTTCTAAGAACATTCTAAGAACCGAATACGGCGTATCTTATATTTCATGGCTTGTTGTATTACTGTTTTGTTGTGTTTTTTATTGCTTCGTTTTATTGCGCTCTAAGTTTTGCATAAATTATGCATAGCGATCTGTGCGTGGGCGTGTGCGTTGGGCAGGTCGTTGGATAAATGGGTTACAGTGGTAACTGGGGGTAGCAGCTTGAATTCATTTGATTTCTTGCAGTCAGTCGCAGGACACAGGTGACATTTTAATGGCCAATCTGGGCAGGCAATAAAACGATTGCCGCTTTCAAGGACAACATCCAGAGGCCAACAGCTGCCACAATCTAATCTACTGGATTGTGGCGTCAACAGTCACTCATTCAAACATGGCCAAGAAACGCACAGACACACACATACACACAGGCACACAGGCACAGGCAGGACTGGGCTAGGATTTCAAAATTTCTCCAGGGATAAACAGCTCACAGTTGCCCGCACTCATACAGAATGAGCGTTGGGATAGGTTATGCGTTCTCAATCTACCATCCATCTTTTTTACCTACCTATTGCTATCTATCTAGAGGCTTATGAGTTTGCCTTTGCTTTAGTTAATAATTCACGCACTACACTGGGGGGAATCAAGTTTTCTATCCGCAAGACCCCAGTGAACACCGAAAATTAATTATATTTCAATTAAACAAGAGCTGTACAGCGGTCCCATGGTCAAAAGTTTTACTCTACCAAAATGGGGACAAAAACCGCATTGGTTGAATCAGTGCTGGGATCGGAGTTCCGCATAGAAGTACCTTACTTTGCATGCAGTATTTTAAATACTCTTTCTAAAAGCGGGTAAAAACAGTATTAACACTATTTTCACTCCCGTGCCTTATAATTTATTGTATAGTGTATGAAAAACATAGAAACCGATCTAACAAAAATTAAATTATTGATGTGGTTTTTTCTATCGTTATCATCAGGAAAAGACTACTGTTGCTGTTAGCCAGCACGTACACGTAAAAAATCTGTTTTCCGATCTCCAGTGGGTTACTGACGCGAAAAAAAGATGAAAGCAATCCTTGAAACGGACTGTATATTGTGTCAAAATATGAACTCAATCCGTGCAGACCTTTTCGAGTTTTTGACGCATACACAAACCAACATAACCCTTTTACTCCCTGTACCCATAAAATGGGTGAAATGGGGGTAGTAAATCTGTTTATAAATATAATTAGAAAAAATACAAAACAGATATGAATTAAATTAATATGAAAATATAAATCGGCATGTAAGTCTTTATAAAATAAATATACACAACATTGAATTCAATTGTGGAGTTGCAGAAGTTCATTGCAGAGAGATGTTTGAGATAACTGAAAAATTATAGGTTTTCAGCTAGTTAGTTAATAAACCTGCATGATATTGATGTAATATTGTAAAGAACGAGTTGAACAATAATAAGACAATAGCAATACTTAATAAATACACATCAAAAAATTTTTTTGATGCACATCTGTCGGGAATCTCAACATTAGTCTGTATGCCAAATTTGGTGACTATAGCTTTTAAATTGGGGAAGATACAGGTTTTCCCCAAATTGCGGGGAGGTGGTGGGGGTGGGGGGTCGATCTCGACACTTCATAAATTGACGGTATACACCAACAGGTGTACCAAGGTTGGTTGCTCTAGCTCAAAGATAAAGGCAAAACAATTGCGTTCATACGGACAAACGGACAGACGGATATTTCGCAAACCCAATATACTATTTTCCCTTCGGAAACATAGTATAAAAATATAACTTTTAAATAAAAACAATAATAATAACAATTGTAGAATTCCAGAATTAAAAAGAATTCTATTCAAGAGATATTGAATCTTTATTTATTTTGTTCTTCCATAATAACCGTCTTAAGAGTGTCTTAAATTCGGTTTTCATGCTAATCGATTACACGGGTGGATTTTGGTCATGACCATCTTAATCATGGTGCGCGAATTCGATGTCAATATCATCCTGGTTCTGGTCCTGGTTCGCGGTCACATCGCGGCCCAAATATCATTAAAATGCAAAAATTGATGAGCGCAGCCAACTTGTGAGCTCTGATGTGCGCCATCGGGTTGGGGCCCGTTGGAAAGGGGGCCAAAGGAGCAAGATAGAGGGAGGTGCCGCATGGGTGGAGGGCTGCTACATTTGTGGCTGCTGATGAGGCTGGTTCTGGTTTTGGCTTGGTGGGTTTCTGTCCGTGGTTGGTCGTCGCTTGAACTGAACATTTAATTAATGTTGCTTGTTGGCTTGGAGCGTTGATTAAAACGCCATTTTCAACATTTTGCCTGCATTTAAGTCAAAAAGAAGTTAGATGCTCATTAATTTGCATAGACTAAACCGGAAGGCAGCTGAGATGAGCCATGAGTGATGTTGATGTTGTAAAATGTAGTATATGTGAGTATGAGTTTGGTTTTGCAACTGAGCATATTGCACAAATGATTGAGATGTGTTGGAGTTAAGCTGTACACAAAGCTGTTGAGGGACAGCAACATTAATTAATAATGAGCACTTATAACAATTTTTCATAAGCTACTTTTACAGAGTAAAAAGCTCCATTTACGTTACCATGGTTACCTCTCAATTAGAGTTCGTTTGTGCTTCTGTTGCTGCTTGATTGCGTTATCTCAACCCAGAGCCCGAATACAGCATCAGATTGTTACAATCTGATACTTTAAGATAGCCACACCCAAGACGTAGTTGGCGAAATTCAACGCTTGACTGCCCAAGCGTCAAGAAGGATCAGCTTGATGGCAACTCAAAGTATCTTTTGCAGCAAGTGAAGACATTTTCACGGTGCACTGCCTTTGATAAGGCAAAGACAATGATAAGCTGAAGGGCTGTGAAAAAGGTTCAAGAGAGTACAACAAACTCTTGCTAAGCTGGGATGAGGGCCGAAGCATATCATATGAGTGTGTGACAAAATTTATGGAAGCCATTGTCTCCTGTTTAACCGCAAAATAGTTGCAATGGCTGCAACGAATGGTCAATTAATAATGGTCACTGGCCCCTTGTCCCAGACGTTAAGGACAGAGTGCAGTCGCAGCCCTTTAAGTGCGCCCTGCTGTGTGTGCAATAGAAAATGGAAGTTGCTTTAAGGCATCGAAGACGACTGGCTGGCGCACAAAAGTAGGCAACAAAAAATTTCATTGATTTTCATTTGCGTGGGCACAAGTCGTAGAAAGGACTGCGAAACTTTTAGTTGTATTAATATTGGTTTTACCCGATGCCATGTGCCATGTAGCGTGTACCGTGTGTTATGCAAGGAAACTGGGGGAATGTGCGGCGGAGCGTTGCGGCAAGGTTGTGCAAACAAATGGCGTCAAAAGACAAGGGAAAATCGCTTGAATGGCTGGGCAGGAAGGTCCGTTGGCTTTGTTGTTCACATTGGTGCCAGCTAAAAAAGGTTAAACGCCTAAACAAGTGAGCAATATAAACAATGAAAGGCACAATTCCAAACAGATAAAGGACATGGTCGGACGGGTTAGGCATATGAGATTGCTGGATTACGACAACTCAAATGTTGCTGAGCTTCGATGGTCATTGTGTAATTTTAGTACTGTGTGGCATCTTTTAATGGTCCTAGATTTTATTTACAGAAGACAAATTCGGGTTCCAATACAAGTCAATACATATTTTAAGTAAACAACTAACTTTCTTGCTTTCCTAGAATTGTTCAAAGCTTAAAAGTTTCAAGGCGATGTTTATCCAGTCCAAAAGGTGTTAAAATCAGCAATGTATATTTCCAAATATCTACTTACATACTAAATTTCAGCTTTACAGCTTAAATATATTTGTAAATATGATGCCAGCTCTAAGCTAAGCTGTTTTGACAATCTTACAATACGGCTCTAAAAAGCTTTAAAGTAATAGGTTTAATTATGTAGAATTGTCTAAGTTTTAACTAATGATAACTTCAACGCTGTCGTCGTCTGTTTTTGCCCAGGAAAACCAATTTCAAGCCCAAATCAAAATGATTTAAGAGATTTTCAACAACTGTAAAATCCGTTTGTTGTCGTTACAATATGAAAAAGGCAAATAGACACAAAACCAAATGACAGACACACCGATAAACTGGCAGATTTAGATATAAGTGAGTATGTAGACATGCAGACCCGTCAAGTATACTCGTTAGGCAGACCGGCTGCCATTTGGAAAATTACTCATTCTTGTGCACGTATGCCCCGGGGATCCATTCCCTTCTTGCCATATGACACTCAAAGTTCATCGCAGTCATCGTGTCCTTGGCATTTTATTTTAGCCTGGCTTGCGTTTTGGTTATTACTTGCTCGACGAGGCCATAACAGCACTCAGTGCATGCTTTCGAATGAATTTACGAATAATTCTCAACAGTTTCTGCTTAGTCGTGCGAAGAAACGCATCGCCTGCAGGAAACAGTTAGCAAGCTTATGCCAAATTATGGAGCATTTAACCCAAACGGCATATTTGGCAGCCGAATTTAAATTCTGTGCACTTTTTCTTCAATCACTAGCTGATAGCTGCCATAGGAACAATCAGTAGAACATTTAATTTTTGTATAAAAAAACATTGCTGTAAGAGTGTTTAGTAACTTCGGCACGCAAAGATAGTCGTTCTTTCCTGTTATACTTAATACGCCTGTCTGTAATTTAAATTATTCTATATTTGAACAACCTCAATATGCAACTGAAGTATTTCATGATGACTTCATCTTATTACGACTGCTATTCTACTAAGTTTCTCAGATTGCTTGCCTGAGCTTTTACAAATGTTGTTTACTTTGATAAAAGGGAAATTCTTCAAAAATATTTTTAATAAAAATTTAACAAAATTTCTTATGCGAGTAACTTACCCAAAAGTTGCGTCTTCGTTCAAAGTCAACGAATTTGATGGTTTATAATTGCCTGGCCACTTTCCGTGTGTAGTACCCGTAATTGCTTTCCGTATTCAAATTGTGTTTTGGGACTTTAAGTCTAGTATGGCAGAAACTCACAGACAGAAAGGCCAAGACCGCAACAATACAAAAAGGACACACAAAAGTCTATTGTGGGTCGCTGGATGGATGGATGGAGTCTCCATTGCCCTGTCTGCCTGGCTGGCTGTCTGCATGGCTCGTTGAATCTTAGCCAAAAGTGGCCGTGTAATTTGTATGAAATTTGCCTTTAGACTCGAGCACTTTAAGTGCTCCGGTGATGGCAAACATTTCAATTTTCGAATGAAGAAAAAATAATAATACAGAAAACAACGGAATAGAGCAGACACGCATACACGGCGGATACTTGCTTTATTTACATTTGGCTCGACTTTTCTTTGTTTGCTGTCGAGCGTGTGCGGGGTGAGGGGTGAGGGGTGGTGAGTTGTGAATCGGGTCACCCAATCGACTGCCCTTGGCAGTAAATTCATGCAAAAACAATCTTATTAATGGCTATAAGGGCCCCCCGCATGCCCGCACACAGATTGTGTTAATAATGTTTAACTGCGATTTTTATACTGGTTTTCTATTTTTTGCTGCTTTTGCTTTGGCGATAAAATATCAACGCCTGGATTTCCTGTTGCTGTCTCGCCGTTGTTTGCCAATTTTGGCCATTTAGTTTGATTTCAGTGTTATCTTTATGTGCTGCCGGTTATCGTTCGTTCATATAGCCAGTAATGGGCTAAGCCCAAAGGCCCGAAGGTCTGACAGTGGGCACGACATTTATCACAGAATGCGAGAGCCCCCGGGCTCAAAGTGCTCCTCACATGTCAAAGTGTACTTAATTTTGATATTTAACGATGGGTCTTTTGGCTAATGCGTGGAGTTTGGAACAACATTATTGTCAGGTTGATGTTTTCATGTTACAGAAATAACTTCATAATCCATAGGTATACTATACTTATATAGTAGCGCTTTTCATTTCAAATCATTTTCGTTTTAATTTTTTCGTTTTTCAATGAATTAACAAACGGTTTTTCTATCAAATACCTTTTAAAGGCAAACTTTTCAATTGTTTTTCGGAATTTAAAACAGCTGACAAGTTCGATTCCGATTGATTTAATCGGAAATGGAACTGAGATCAGAACTGAATATATAGATTTATTTTGATTTGATTCCGATTGATTTAATCGGAAATTGAAATGAGATCAGAACTTAATATACAGAATTGTTTTATTAAAATGACCTTATTAACTCGCTATAAGAAACACAGATTTATTTATTTTTTAAAATTATTATTAAATAAAATTATATTTAGAATATTAAAAATCTACATATATTTTTAATAGCTATTATTGTAGAAGAATATAATTACTTGGGTCACAGTTATAATATAAGTTCTTAAGTAATATTTTACAATTTAAATATAGCACAAGGGTATTTGCACTTCATTGTTTATATTTTTCTTGTCATATATATTGTGATTATTATATTCATAAGCTTTGGAATTTTGTATACCATTTATATGGTACATAATAAAAAGTAAATGCAAATACTGAGTCACTCGGATATTTAACGACTTGGCCCCGGTTCGAGTGCATTGTGCGCTTAAATGGAAATAAATTCTCTAATTAGTTGTTAGGCACATAAATCAGCAAATAAATAAGTGCGCCGCCGTTCCCATGGATATGTGTATATTTACGAGTATATGCACTTGGACAGACACTCGAATATGAATAATGTTCGACATTTCAACATTTTGCCAAGTGGTACGCTACTTCGGGGGCACTTACCAGCCTTGGGCAACAATTTTAAGTGGTTGGCTGTGGCGAATTTCCAGCGAATTTCAATTAAATTCCTCTCTGGCAATGGTTTCTATTCGATTCCATGACACTGGCATTAAACACATGTTTACATTTCAGTCCCTCAACTGTCCATCTATCGCCCTGTCAGTCTGTCTTTCTGTCAGTCGCTGAGTAATTTCTTTGATGCGTGGCAAAACTTTGCAGTGAAACACAAACTATCGCAAAAGTTGTTGTGAAAACTTTGTAATTGATTATCATAAAAAAAGCCATGTTAATTAGTAGAATTGCTGAAAGGCGTGTGCCGGTCATCATCGTCATCATCATCATCATCATCAGCCAGCTAAGGATTGATCATTTGTTAGAGCTCAAAACTGGGAACTGTATATTGGGACTGGGATTCAGCTACTGACATCATTAGTGGAATTTATGGCCAAGTTAATGGCATAGTTTCCTTAGCTGCCTGTGTGGGAGAAATAGCTTATAAAGTAGTTAAAGCAACAAGGGTAGTTCACTGTGGTTAGGTTGCTTTTTTTGTATTCATATTATACATACATATGTATTTGTTGATATTGTAATCACACAATCATTATTCTCTTCAAACGAAGTAATGAATAGAGTTCTCCGAAAACTTACGTTAAATTTTCCACAGGGAAACTGAGCTACATTTAATTTTCCACATAATGGCCATTCATACTATGTGATAGTGCACAATATGTAATTCAACAGAATTTGTTGAATATTTTGCTACGTAATTAATTCCACAGAACTTTAGCTACAATATTTTACAGAATTGAAAAGGTTTTGGTTCGTCTTATATCATTTTCATTTTCAATTGTAACTATAATTTATGAAATTCTTCAAATATCGAACTTAATACAGTTGAAATCATTATTTAATCTGAAATTCTAGTTGGTTACACATTTTGCAATTACACTATACAGAACCCCTAATATTCAGCTTCATAACTGTAGAATTCAACAGAAATACATAATTTGAGCACAGTATTCAGTTTAAGTAGGTATAAAATATACTTATATAAAACATTTCTTGTCATGGAAATTACGTTAATAGTCGAGTATACCCGACTACGAAACTCCCTGTACCCAGGTCTAAAACATCCAATTACATCTACGCCCATTTACACATACACACACACATACACAAAGACGCACGCACACAGGCGGCAAAAGCGACAGCGCAAGCGAGGCATTTTAATTGGTGGCTGTGCTTCTTCTTCCCCCTCTCGCTGCATTACTGAATCTTCTTTTGTGAATAACTTCCGTGTTTATTATCCGATCGACTTGAAATTTGGACAGTAGATTAAGAGAGACTCAAGTATTGTACTTGCCAAATCTTAAAGCTATATCTTGAAAATTGTTACTGTAAAACGGTTTTAATCGATTTGCGGGGGAACGGGGGGAGATATCTGAAATATGAAACAAACTTCTTCTTCTACCATCTGCGTATGGTATACAGGAACCTACATTCCAAATTTGGTGTCTCTAGCTCTTGTAGTTGTTGAGATCGACGCGTTCATACGGACAGACGGACGGACAGACGGACATTGCCAAATCGGAATCTCTTTTGATACTGATCAAGAATATATATACTTTATAGGGTCGGAGATGTCTCCTTCTGCCTGTTACATACATTTGCATAGATGTAATACCCCCTTTTTACCCATTTTATGGGTACAGGGAGTAAAAATGATTAATATGTCAAACTATTTTCATTATTTTTGAAGTTATTGATTAATATTTTAAATAAAAATCTTTCTGTTATTTATAACAATATTGTAATGTTGATTGGATTATTAATTAAAATCTAAAAGTTATTTATATTGCATAAGGCAGTTGTTAATAATACCAGACTAACCAGACTCCCTGAGGAAGGCGTAACAAACGCCGAAACGCGTAGGAGCAGAATTTTAATAAAGAATGCAATATAATTATTAAAATAAACTACATCGGCCTTATCAACTCGCTTTAGGATACACAAATATTGACGCACAAAAGGGCCCAAACACAAAACACATAATCGTTATTATTTATTATTAAAAGTGGTAAAAGTATTTCGGCATCATTTTATGCCTTCATATCCTTCAGTTACAATAGATAGATATTCTATATTATTTTCGGAAGTTACAGCACGCCATTCTTCAGTCTTTTTCTATATACAAGAAAGTTTTAAGTGTTAATACCTGCTGGTCTAATGCTTCAAGAGCAGTTAACCTTTAATATTTTTAGTTTGAGAAGCACAGTACTCATATCCTAGTTCAGTTCAGTCGCAACTAACGATAATTCTTTGCTGCTGATCATACATCACTCACTCGGACAGTGCGGTAACAAAAGTAATAACACAAAGTGCTGTATAAAGTATACAGAAAGATAATGTAAAAGACTGAGAGTTAGAGAGACGCATCCCAATATAATATCCAATGTTATGCCCGGTCATCAACTGGTCGTACACCTTGACAGGCAACAAAATAAAAACACATAAAATGTTTCACGTGCGCCAATAAGTAGACAATATAAAAGATGAAATTGCCATCTATCGAGAGGTCTCATCTATAAAAACATCCCATTACAGTGAGCGGCTGTCGGACAAACGCCTTGTTTCATTACAACGTCAGCTTAAAGATAAATCGTTTCGAAAAAATGGTGACAAATGCATCAAAATTAAAATTACCAAGTAACCATCCCCAGGAGGTGCCAGGCAGGAGGCAGCTTGACAGCCGACAGGATGACACACTCAAGCTGCTTTGTCCTGCCTTGTTAGTAATGATTATGTGGCGCGTGAGCCGTTGTATAAAGGCGATGATGATGCTACGATGATTATGACGATGTCAGCTGCCTGATAATGATTTTTGATGATGTTTATGACTTGAGTAGTTACCGCTTTTTGTTGTGGGCCCCTTCTTATGCTTGTTGCCTGTCTGCGGGCAAAAGCGTTAATAAAAAATTGTTAACTGCCATTTTTCACACAATTTCCGGCTGTCGCAGTTCGCCCTGCTCCGTTCAGAGCCTGCCCCGCGGCCGTTAAGGTTTGCTGGGTAACCTGTGGGTCCAGCCTGTTTTCCGGACAAGCGTTTCGCACACTTCCGCCTATTAATTTATCAAAATTATTATATTTGTTTTCTGGCCCCGCGGCACAACATAATTCTTAACATTACATCATCTTTAGTGCATAAGAAATTTTAGTATCTCTACTTTCTTATGATGCAAGCAATTGTTGAGAAATTGTTTCCTTTGAAAATAATTTTTAAATGTGTATTAAAATGGTAATTGGCTTTTGAAACCTTATTACACAAGAATAAGTGGTACAATAATTACATAAACGACCATATACTCGTATAATAAAATCGCATAGTCCATTTTTAGCTAGCTATAATTTATTTAAGTGTAATATAAATTCGACCGAGTCAACTAAATTTTTTAAATTCATAAAACACTGACTTTTGAGCTGAAATACGGCCTTAATTTAATTTGAAAAATGTTAAATATCCTATAATATCTTCAAACAGAATGTTCAAACGGTATTTAGAATTAATAATGTCTGATGATGTTATCGAATCCAATTTAATATAGTTTCCAAATGACGTAGAGTGTTGCAAAACTGAAAATGCAGCTATTAAAATGTTTATTACATTTTACATGATGCCGCAAGCTCCTCTGGTGACAATGATTGTGGGCGTGGTTTAACCAATTAACCAGTGTGTTGTGCAGTGTTTAACAAACGTTATACGAACACACAACACACATGCCTGTTGGTGTTGTTTTTGTGTATGAAACTACGCATTGATGGCCTTTACCGAGAGAGAGTTGTTAACCAAATCCAATTACATTTGCATTTACATGCACTACGTGCGCCTAGTTATCTCTGGTTTGGGCTTGGGCGGTGGGAGTTGCACAGTTTTTGTCAGTTTTTAGTGCAACTTGCTTATCAGGCAATTTGTTGTTTACATATGCAACGATTGTAAACTAATTGCAGCTTAAATTGCAAACGATTCAAAAGTGCAGTATAATCGTCAAACAGAATTCTGAAACGTCATTAAACAAGCATTTGGCCAAAACCAGCTAACAATTCAAGTGAATAGCCCCGTATGCCAGGATTATGAAATGTTTTAACTTAACAGCTTTAAGCTGCCTTTTGTTCAGGCATTACAGGGCACTTATTGATTTCAGTTCGGGGTTTTCACTTAAGCTGCTCGTCTTCTACTGCCCACAGAGCGACCTCTAATTAAGATATGTGTATAAGGACAATGGTCAGCTTTGGCTTCCACAAGCACTGCTCTCTTGCCACATCAATCAAACCAAATCCAAAGTAGGCTTTGTCTATTGCGTGGAAAGTGGGGAAGTTGCTCGCTCTTTAGACGAAACGGTAGGCAAATATGGATTTTAGATTTAAGGAAATTTTTTGGAAAATCAAATACGAGTTTGCGAGTAAAGGGGTGTTCCTGTTTCCGATTTTTCAATCGCTTCTCGGAATTAAGAACAGCTTACCTGCTCGATTTAGATTTGCATATGGAATCAAGCTTGATAATTAGTTTGACTTTCGATTTGAAGATATCTAAGGTGGAACTTACCTTTGGACACATCAGTTGTCAATTTAATATCTGTATATTTCCTTTCCTAAGTTAAATATCGTATGATAACCTTATGTCTCAGGTGTTAGCACAGCTGTTCTCAACTGTCTTGAACAATGTGAAACAAGTTTATTTTGAAAAGCACCTCCAATGTCAAATTACTTGCAACTTTTTGTTCTCACAATGTCATAGAGAGCTTTCCAACTTTGTTGGTATTTGAGTAGCTTCAATTGTCCTTAGACAATAAAAACTTGAAGCTAATGCAACACTTTCACTTCCGCGTTAGTGCATATTCCTGCCACATTGTTTTAAATAAAGACAGCTGGCGATGGAAGCCCTACGCAAGGACCCCGTCTAGCTCCTGGCAATGCGAACAGCTATGGCTTGAGTGGGGCAGAAACAATGTGTAAGGGAGATGGCAACTAAAGTAAATGAAAGTTGTGGCATGAACTTAACCCATGGGGACAAAGGCGAAGGCGAAGCGCGGTAAATACACACAAACAGGGATCAAAGTTAGTTTCAAATTCCAAATAAGAAATAATTCCGGTCTGAAAACTTTTACATTTATACAAATCTAATGCAAGTTTTGTTTTCTTTTCTTTCATCTTAGAGTCCATGCATCTGCCAATGAGTCAAATACTAAATGAAACTTTTTGAATAAATAATAAAAAAAACAGAAAAACATTGAAGATAAACTTGAGACGTGCCTGGGCACAGACGACGGAAATGGCTGCTTAAGTGGCGCACTTCCGGTAAAGCCGGACATCAATAAGCAACAACTCGGCCAAAAACGTAGTCAGCCACAGTCTCCAGCTCAGTCTCAGCCGCTCTCTCAGCGTCAATCTTAATCTCCAACTCGGCAGCGACTCATTAGGAATCCAAACAAAGTCATCAAGGATGGCAACTGTAAGCAATGTGACTGTTAATGCCTGGCTGGTCTCGGTCACCACGCAGCTGCCCCATGTCCTGGGCATGGATATGGGCGCCAATTGGAGCAGCAGCTCCACAACAATTGCCATGCCTGGCAGCACCACCAGCACCACCATCAGCAGCAGCCTCGGCACCACCGGCAGCAGTTTGTCGAGCGATGCGGATGCTGATGCCGCGGATGATACCAAGTCGGGCATTATTCTCAATCAGTTCGTGCAGATCTTCTTCTATGTGCTGTATGCTACGGTCTTTGTCTTGGGCGTCTTTGGCAATGTCCTGGTCTGTTATGTGGTGCTGAGGAATCGTGCCATGCAAACGGTCACCAACATATTCATTACCAACTTGGCGCTCTCCGATATTTTGCTGTGTGTCCTGGGCGTGCCCTTTACGCCGATGTACAGCTTCATGGGTCGTTGGGTCTTCGGACGTACGCTATGCCACATGGTGTCCTTTGCCCAGGGCTGCAGCATATATATATCAACGCTGACACTGACTTCGATAGCAATCGATCGCTATTTTGTGATCATCTATCCGTTCCATCCGCGCATGAAGCTCTCCACGTGCATTGGGATAATTTTGACTATTTGGGTGATTGCACTGCTGGCCACAATGCCCTATGGCATGTACATGAAGCTGAGTAACATGGTGATCAACAATGGCACCCAGCTCAGTGCAGGCAATGGGACAAGCAGCAGCAATGTCAGCTATAACGCAGCCACGCCAGATCCCACTTCGGCGGCCCAGGCATACAAGCAGTTGATGTCCGTCACCCTGGAGCCGGAGCTCTCGGAGAACCGTGTGTACGTCTGCGAGGAGGACTGGCCGTCGGAGGAGTATCGCAAGGTGTTTGGTGTTATAACTACAACGCTGCAGTTTGTGCTGCCATTTATCATCATATCCATTTGCTATGTCTGGATATCGGTCAAGTTGAATCAGCGAGCTCGGGCCAAGCCGGGCTCGAAGTCGTCGCGGCGCGAGGAGGCGGATCGGGATCGCAAGAAGCGCACAAATCGCATGCTGATTGCCATGGTGGCTGTCTTTGGTCTCAGCTGGTTGCCCATCAATTTGGTGAACATCTTTGATGACTTTGATGTCAAATCGAACGAGTGCAGCTTCTTCCTGTTGTTCTTCTTTGTGGCACACTCCGTCGCCATGAGCTCGACCTGCTACAATCCCTTCCTGTATGCCTGGCTGAATGAGAACTTTCGCAAGGAGTTCAAGCATGTGCTGCCCTGCTTCAATCCCTCCAACAATAATATCGTCAACATGACCAGAAATCGCAGCGATCGCAACACCTGCGGTCCGCGTCTGCATCATGGCAATGGCGAGGGCGGCGCGGGTGGCAGCCTGGACGCCGATGATCAGGACGACAATGGCCTCACACAGGAGACCTGCCTGCCCAAGGAGAAACTGCTCATCATACCACGTGAGCCCACCTATGGTAATGGCACCGGCGCCGTCTCCCCCATACTGAGTATGCGTGGCATTAGCGCCGCCCTGTCCCAAGGACGGCAGCAGCAGCCACAACAGCAGCAACAACAACAGCAGCAGCAGGTGGAGCTGATGAGACGCGTTCGCCGGCGCACGGATGACGATGCCGACTACATTGACTCTGGCGATGAGCAGACGGTAGAGGTGCGCTTCAGCGAGACGCCCTTCGTCTGCTCCGACAATACAACGGGCATCAGCGCCCTGGATTCGAGCCGCAACCAGGGCCAGGAACCGGATGTCCTGGCCGAACTGGGCGTCGTTGTTGTTGGCCCTGGCGGAGGCCAAGGAGACGACAGTAGAGGCAGTAACTGAGATAGGGTAAGCTCCATATAATTATAGTTGATTTAAAACGATTAAAAATGAAGCCAACAAATTAATATATACATAATTAATCTATACACTCAGAAAAATAAATGCCATAGAATCTAGAGATTCACACTATCGTAAAATTTACCCTTAAAACCAGAAATGATTACTATTTATTACTATTTATATTGAAAAATATATTTCTCAGATTCAGACAAAAAATTAAAAAATGGGGCAGTTATTTAAGAGTGTTTAAGTTCACTGACAATTTGAAGTATACAAAATCATTATCAATTGCTGTTTAAAATTTAGATCACAGCATTTGGTAAAGAAGTTATTTCAAGGAAACATCTGTTCCCAAAGGGTAAGGGAGTATATTGGGTAAGTGCAATGTCCGTCTGCCTGTTTGTCCGTCTGAACTCAATTCCTGGTGTCGAGACTTGTTAGCAGCCTTGAAGTTATTTAAAATATCATATGAATAAGTAATAAGACCCACACCATAGTTAGAGAAGGATATGGTAAATATTTGATAAAGTTTGTTTAGCTAATGCGCATTTCAGCTAAATGTCACTCTAAATTAAATGCACACAAATAACAATCAAAGTTCAGCAGAATAAACTAGCTAGTGAGTGAAGCACTCAAACATTTTGGCCAGGTCATCAACGTGATGCCATCCGAATTCAAGAAATCAGTCTAAAACAAGTCAGAACGTTGCAGTCGTTGCACCCGACTGCAGAATACTATGTTCCCAGTCCTATATAATTGGGTTATTTGTGGGTTCGGAAGGAGACCCGAAATAAACAGTAGTCTGCATGCCAAATTGGGTTACTTTATCTGTAAAGGTGTGGGAGATATTGATTTTGCTCCTTTGTGGGGGAGATGCAGATTTATCCAGGTGGTCAACATTAGTCTGTATGCCAAATAAGGTAACTCTATCTTTGAAACTGTAGGAGATATACTCCTTGAAAAACGTGTTTTGGGGATATCATATGCCGATTTGTGGGGGTGGGGGTGGAAGGGTCGAAATTTTTTTGATGCAGATCTGTCAGGAATCTCAACATTAGTATGTATGCCAAATTTGGTGACTAAAGCTTTAAAAATGTGGAAGATACAGGTTTTCCCCAAATTGCGGGGGAGGGGGTGGGGATGGGGAGGCGATCTCGACACTTCCTAAATTGAGGGCATACACCAATATGTGTACCAAGTTTGGTTTGGCTTAAAGAATAAGGCAAAAAAATTGCGTTCATACGGACAGACGGACATTTCGCAAACCCAATATACTATTTTCCCTTCGGGAACATAGTATACAGATTGCTTACCACAGTAAAAATAAGAAAAAGTAAATTCTATTTTCTGAGAAAGCGCAGAACTGAGTTAGCAACCTGCATGAATTTTATGAAATTTGCAGTGCTGTAATGCACTTTTCACATAGTGCAGGGGTTGGGGTGGGTTCCTTCTGATTAAGTTGCCACAAAAGCAAAGTACAGCAGACAGCATCTGGCGTGAGGGCCATATGCGATTTGTGCTGGCGAATTCCATTTGTAGAGCTCCAGCTCAGAGCAGTCGACAACGAAGTATGAAAGCATTCGTCTGTTCCGGGTTGTAAATCAACTGTCAGTGGCAAAGTAACTGATACTGTCTGAGATAGTCGCCTGTCATGGCACATGTCTTATCCAGTTGCGCTCTTGAAATGGCAATAAGAGTAAACTAAATTGTTAGAATTTATTTTACTTTATCAATAATGTGTACCAACTTAATGTTGTCTTAAATAGATAGATATTTTATTAAGGTATATTATAATAGCTGGTAACACCCCAGCGATGCCCTGCGAAATATTTAGATTTAAATACAGTATGTTGAATTGGACTACTGTCGTCAATCGTAAGAGATACACAAAAATAGTGTACCACAATGTTCCCTACCGTGGTGTAGACTTTCCTAAATAATTGACTCCCAAGCCAGTTGATTTTGTTGGTAGGGCTATAAGAATTACTTTGAAGCCGATCTAATTGAACAAATAATCTCACTCATTTGACCATGACCCCCATTTCCCGCCCGTGGCGACGTGTGGGTGTTAGCACTCTTTTGAATTATTATACTCTGTTCCCGAAGGAGGAAGAGTATGTTGGGTTTGCGAAATGTCCGTCTGTCCGTATGAACGCAATTTTTTTCACACCCTTGAAGGTAGAGCAACCAAACTTGGTACACATGTTGGTACATATATACCCTCAGTTTATGCAGTGTCAAGATCGTCCGTGGGGAACAAGCATTTTTTTTGTGCAACCTCGAAAATGAGCTTGAGGCCAATTTCATGACAATTAAAAATGTCGAATAATAGACTTACCTACCAATTTTCCGACCACAGTGGTGAATTTTCCAAAATCGGTGAGACACGAATCGAATTCTTTAAAGTGTAGAGCTTTGAAAATTAATTTGAAAGTGATCGGACTAAAATTAGACTTTCGCCCATGCAACTTTGAGACCGCATGGGGTAGATTTTCTGTGAAATATGTCTCAAATGAATTTTTGAATAAATCTTTGAAAATGAGCTTGAAAACAATCAGACGATAAACAGAAAGGCTTAACACAACAGTTTTCCGCCAATTTTCCGACCGTAAGGGTAAATTTTCCAAAATTTTCATGTTTTTGTGTAGAGCCTTGAAAATGAGTATTAATTATTATGGTGTCTACATTTTAAGTATAAACATTATTATTGGATGGTAAACAATAAAGTTTCATACAACAGTTTTCTGCGAACTCCCACGCTTGTGGTTGGAATTTTCCAAAATCCCGTCTTAGTGTGCACTTTCGTCATAGTTGGAAACTTCTTTGAAAATTTCAGTATCCTAGTTCTTACGGTTGGGGCTGTGCGATGATTTGCAATCAGTCACCAATATATATGTAGATTAAAACTGGAGAACGTCCTGGGGTCAACATATTCGACCGAATTCTGACATGTACTACTATGCTACTCTCAACTCCGCTTGCTGTGTGCGAGCTGCCTTCACTAATTTATCTGATTTTTAAGAACTGCATTGAAAACGATACATTTCACAAAAATGCGACATTTATACAACCTATCCTATCAACCAAGAAAAGAAGTTCCAGTGTATATGTTGTTCTGAACGCGCTTTATGTGTACTAAACTACAATATTTTGGCTAGGCCTATTACTTAATATAAAAATTTTACATAAACTCTAGAAAAATTAAAAAACAGACTTTTACTCAATTTATACAGAAACATTGACCTACATTCAAATGTTCATATGTGTATATTTAGAGCATTTCAGATATATATAAGAGTAAGACGTGCGTTGTGAATAACGCGCACATTTAATTTTCTTTTCATATCGCTGATCCTAATGTTAAGTTTTCCATGAAGTCAGCGTCAAAGCCGGCTTGACAGATGGCAAAAGGCTTCAAATGGCTTATAAAAATATGAAAAACATCCCGAACCCCTGGGCAGGTGTTCTGCACAACACGCTGCTTACCATAAACAACAAGTAGAGCAGCATTTACAACAGCATATAATATAATATATGTACACAAATTACCAAGCTGAAGCTGTCAGATAAATGCCTTCGCAAAATGGCCAACAGTCGGGCCAACGATAAGGCAAACTCTCTCATAAACATAACGCCATGACGCAGAATACTTTACATTGGCTTATTTATTTATAATTTTTTATGGCAACACATTATGGGCTATCTGTCTGGCTCTGGGTCTCTGATAGAAGATGCACACTCGAGTTCAAATGGCCAGCCATAAAGTTTATAAACATCGCTGGCATTGAAATTCTATTTGATTAAATTTCCTATATGAACAAAACCAGCAGCAACAATAAATTACATATAAATGAAATACATATCTCATTACATACATATCTCTGACAAGCAAAATAATGAACATAAAGCTGTCCTACATTTTTATCGTAATTTAAATAACAAGACTATTTTAGAAAATACATAATATTTTTAAGTATTTCATCAGCAAGATCTTTATGTATTATGTATTATTTAATATTTATTTATAACAAATTTAACAACTGATACAAGATTTTTATCGAGTCGCAATATGGAAAGCGCTTTCTTTTATTTATGTTTTGGCAAATATTTCGAAACTTGGAATATTTAATACATGCGTATTAAAGAGCTTCTCGGAGTCTCATTTATATAGTTTATAGATATATGTATATACTACAATAGAAACTAGTATCTGTTTGCGTTGAAAACCCTCTCGCTTCTCTCACTCACTCATCTGAAAATGTTCATTTTCAAATATACTCGTACGTTGCGTTGATGTGCGTTGTTGTTGTTTGTTTACATTTTGGCCGTGTTTGTGGTCGGCTCTGAAAGCAGACAAACCAAACATGGATGTGCAATTTTGCAATGTCCGAGAGGCCTTTAATTTATGAATTATTCAGCGCGGTCTTCAGTGGCACACACTATGTTGTTGAGCCTAATTACCCGCTGGCATGTGGACTGCCATCATGAGCGGGTGGTGTCAGTAAGTAATCTGCATTTACAGGTCGTGCGAGCCACAGGGCCTGAGAGGGCGGTTGCTAAAGAATGTGATGCATACTGGTACAGCACTTGTATTCGATTCTCCTCTCCCTAAACGGATGCTCTGTCATAGGGAATCACGGCGTTGAGTAAGTTGTATGGCTGACGGTCCCTGCTCGGGCGCCAGCGCATTTGATGCATTATGCATGAGAACTGCAACTGGAATTGCAAACGGCAATTGTCGGACTTGTAGGATTGGTGGGGCAGGCAGCAGACGCAGTCGCTAAAGTTTCCATCAGTTTGCACTCGTTGTGGGTGTTGGTAGGAAGTGGACGCGCAGTGGCAGTTACTCTGTACGGTGCCTCTCCCTGTAAACAAGTTTGCCAGCGAGTTAGTGCAAAACTTTTTACTACTAAATTGTATTATGTTGTTTGCCGTCTGGTTGCTGCGAATGGCAAATGGGCCAAAGTTGTCTGTTTGGCAGAGGATTCCATAGAATGACTACCTTCTGAGTTATCCAACAATTTTACGATTGCATATCAAGCGATAATTTTCCGTTTTTTTTCTGCCTTTCTGTTGCCAGTTTGTTAGTTTTAAAATACTATTATTTCCGAGCCACACAATGCGACGGCTTCTGCTGCGTCTGATAAGCTCCACTGGGCAACTTGCCAGACAAACTGTGAGCTGAAGCCCATCATTCAATGCAAAAGTTTTGCCAGCTCTATTGTATTTAATCAATTTTTACAACAATTTAGAACATTCACCGCAATAAGTTTTGCCACAGTGGCAACCATAAAATGCCGGAATCGACCGCAGTAGCTTTAAGCAATTAAATTAGAAATATTTTAAAATTATAAATTCTGATTGTACAAGGTATTTTCTTCGACAAAATGTGTTTCCTAGTTCACAACGCAAAAAGTTTTTGTAAATAAGTGAACACTTAAGATTCCAACTTAATGCAAATATGAGATTAAAAACGAGCTTCACCTTTGAGCCAATTCCTTGGCAAATTGTATAGCATAAGGTTCTGAGCAGGATATTAAAATGCTTTATAAATTTCTGTAAAATACAATTGGAAAACAACTTCCAAAAGGAAAAACGGTTGGCAATTCATTTGAAAACAGGAATACAAGATCAAAGGCAATTTAGAATGTAAAGTACTCGGAAACCAGAACCGGCCTAATTAAATTTACTCCTCTGATCGGGATTAAAAGAGTTTTGACTAATACTTTTAAATAAATATTTGTGCAAAATTGTAACATTTTCAATGCGTACTTATTGGCTTATTTCGTTCGTGACTTTAATTTTGAAATGTGACTTATATAGAAGTGAATTACAATTCAAGATTTATGCTCGATTCAAATGCTCAGCTAAAAACATCGTTGACATTTTATTTTTTCCTTAAATGGAGAGCGAATGCATTTCAGCGATCCGAATCCCTAAAAGTGCACAAGTGCGTTATAAAATCTAAAGACCCTGATTAAACCAACACCATATCGTAGCGTATAAAAATCAAACACAAAGTGCCACGCCCCTTAGAAGCGGTCCGTGTTGTCTTTGTGTGTTGTGTGTGGATTTAACAGCTACAATAACAAGGTCTTTGGTTGCTTATCATGCACCCACACATATACACTCTCAGTCAAACACACACACACACACACATAGAGAGTAACATTATTTCAATATGTACTTACTAACACACAGCGTAAAATGTTTTTGGCATTGGCTGGCAATAAAAAAATTATTGCCCGGCATTTTACTTTTTTTTTCGCACGATCATCGCAGTTCTTGAATTTGGTTTTGAAGTGTCATGAAACATGCGTTTCCCCTTGCCCCGCTGGCTGGACTGCGGGGGAACTGATGCAGAGCTTCATTGATGATACGCATTTATTTGATGCCATCAAAGATACACGCATACCATCTTAATGTAAGTATCTTATATTTGAGTATTTGCCCATCCGATTCATGTTGACGGCAGCTGGTGCATAAGTCGACTTGACTGACAGTCCGACACTCTGACAGTTGTTGAAATAAAAGCGATTAATGAAGTTCCCTCTGCCGAATGGCAAGTGTCTAATTGACGCTTGGTGTGGGCTCCCCCCCTCATGTGTGTCAGGGTGTCAGGGGGTGCATAGCCAGCTGTGCATATATATTGCTGTAATCGATAGCCCAGCAGCTGCTACCGAGATTTACGGGAATGCCCCTACCCTGACAGAGGTTTGTGTAAACAGGCGAATGAATGCCAGTGAGTAGATTACATAATCGGAGGTATTTAAAGTGGTATAGGAATAGAAAGAGGACTTAGCTTGCATTACAAAAAGGTGCTTCCATATTACAATAATGATTTTATTATATTGGATTACATTGGTCATTGGTCTTACTACTGTTAAAACACTCCCTTTAATCATAATCACTGCTATCTCTTAAAAAAGATCTTTACTATGTGAAATTTATTTGGCCAAACGATGGTAAAGGGAGTGTGTGCGTTTTAGTGTGCTTATTACTGCGAAAAATTAAGAATGGGTTAGATTACTGTATCAATAGTTTTCTTGTTACTTTTAGTTTGTTTTAATTCTTTATTTTAGTAAGTATTCTAATGAAAATGAAAGCTAAAGTATTGAAAACACTACTAGGCGATGCCGAATAAAATACAATTTACTTTTGGCACTTGCATGCTATTCGCGCAGTGTAACAGCTGTTCCTATTGGCTTATTTGTTGACTGTGCAGTCCTTGACCATGGACTAGAGACTGTGAGGAATAGCTATCTCTGATCTCACTCATACAATTGCAGAGTGCACTCAGGACACTCATTTTAATCCTACACTCTCGCAGGCTTAGTACATGAGTATGTATATACTACAAGTTGAAGGCGATTCTACTTTAATAGTTGTTATATGGAATTCTGTCAAACAAATTAATTTAATCCTTTCCTAAAGTCGAGAACCATTGTGTGATATCTATACACATTATATGCACTGTTTTGTAAGAGTGTAATTAAATAAAAGTGCAATTACGGTTTTACTTTCACAGGTCAGAGGGTGTGAGCTAAAAGTCAGTAATGTAAAACCCAACACGTATCATGTGCATGTGTGTGAGTGCAGGTGTGGATGTGTGGTTGGGTGTGTGAGCAAAGTACTTAAATCCACATGGTTCTATTTTTATTCCCGTTGGCCGTGTCTAATCAGCCTAATGTGAAGGGTAGAGAAAACAACATTTTCATTAGAGCTGCGTAGCTTCAGGCAGCATTCCCAATCCCCATCCGCACCCTTCTGGCCATTGTACTAGCTGGCCAATTAAGCAATTACGTTAACAAGCTTTTATTATGTTGTATGGCCAAAGCAGGAAGCGGCCAACAATAGCAGTTCCTGGCAATGGCAATAGAAATGGCAGTCCTGTGCCCAGGAAGCAACAAAAGGTGTTAGCAAACAATTAAAAGGAATTGAAGAAAAAACAACAATAATGGCAACTATAAAGTGAAAGAGGCAGCTGTAGGTGAACGGATTTAAACTGGCCAGGATAAGCAGGCAAGTTCTAACTGAATGTTGGCGTCTCCACAATTTATGAGCGTAAACTTTTCAAGAAGCTGTCGGCATAAATTAGAGGGCACAAGGCCGGGCCCCCAAGGAGTTGGGCTACGAAAAAACTTTGTGCACACATCAAAATAAAATTGATGGTCATAAATTTTATTGACTTGTTTTTGGGGCTGCTTGCGCTAACCCGGCAACTACGACTACATGATAAATAAAGCATAAAAATTACGCCAAAATACATTAAAGATGGCAAAGACGACGCTGCCCCGCAGAAGCCTTCTCATGTGGACTTTTCCTTTTTATGAGGCAATCGATTATGCCGAGGGGAAGCAGTTGACGAGACATCTTTAGTGGGCCGAGGCCTATGCAAACAGACATTTCAGGCATTTAACTCACTCATCAAAAGTGCCATGGCTAAAAGAATTAAAACCGTTGCCATGCCAGGCACGTAACTCATAGCATGGTAAAATCTTCGTTTGACTTGGCACATTGGGTTGAATATAAACGTTAGCTAAACAGAAATACATTTCGAATAATCAGACCGAGTACTTTTCATTCCGAATCGAATAATAAATCTTTATTAACGATATATGTACATTTTAAAATGTTTTTTAGCTCTGTGTCCCTAACTATGTTCAGTTTATTAACACACACAAACTGCTAGAAACAGCGTGCTGTAATTTTATTTATTTGAGATAGCGTTTGTTTGATTTTAAATATAAATATTTGATATTTAATTTCAGAAGCTGTTAATATTAAATCAACATTTTGAAAAACATTGTTTACAAAGCCAAATTATTTTCACACTTTGAAGCAGTGTGTGTAACGCGACATTTAATGCCCAATTGCAGTCAGTCAGTCGCCTTTGTTATTGATGAAAAATGCCTGTAAAAGTAAACAGCGTTTATGCCCCATTAAATGTGGTAACAGGCGCCGGATGTGAGTTATATGTGGCAGACGTGGCTCTGGTGGTCACGTGTCCTTTGTGCCAGAGTCAGGTGTTTCCAAACGGATGTGGCCAGCAAACTTTGGCAGGAACGTGTGAGATGTCTGGGGTCAGCTGGGCTCAACATAAATAGTATATGCTGCCGTTTAATTTATGCCCCATGCGTTCATTTTTTTACCACTGAAGAAGCCCCGAATTTGGCAGCCAGATTTGTAAGCATATGTGAGGAGTTGTACTTCAGGTTCCTTGCAGGAATGTCTGCGGCTGTGTTGACAGCAGAGCTTAGCGCCACTTAATATGAGGCACAGGCTTCGGGCCAACTTGACAGGCGGAATGGGGCGCTAAGATACGTTTATTAGGAACTTTATTAACAGTTAATTAAATTTCATGTTTAATGATTCGGGCAGAAGATGTCAAGAGAAATAACCCAGACTAATACTGGTAGAAAAATGCTTGAGGCCTGGCTTGGCTTGGCTTTTATTAAAGTTAAGAAGCCAATTCTCGCTGTTCCCCAGCAGAGGTTAGTTTTATACATTGTTTGTTGCCAAGCAGCCAAGTGAACAATTACAAGTTTAATGAAACGAAAAATGCCTTTTAATAATTGCCTTGGCAGTAGACCCAAGTGGTCTACAATTTCTGTCTCAGCTTTTCTATTCCACTCTTCGTTTAAATGCTTATTACGAGACCCGATTGCTCCTTGGCACAATTTTTGGTTGTTAAATTGCTTATAGGCTCGATAATAAGCCTTAATTACGTCAGTTTTAATTAAAGATTCTTTTAAGAAGTTTTATTTGTATTTATTACAAATATTTATATATTTCTTATTATTAAACCAATGTCATTGGACTTCCTGGTTAATTGATTGAGTTTCGACTGAGGTTAAGCCGCATGTCAGTCATTATGCTCTCAATGGTAGTCCTGTGAATACCCACATTAAAAGGCGTATAATTTCGCAGTTGTCTACCCGGCATACAACAATTTATCATCGCAAGAACGGGTGGGCAATCATTATTGCCTATAATATTATTATTTATAAATACCAGACCAGCAATCGCTCGCCTTTCCTCTAGCGTAGACAGGTGCACTAAACGAGATCTACTTTTGTATGAGGGGAAAGGCAACCTAATATTTAGAGGCTTAGCGCAAATTCAAGAAAGCGTTTTTGTACCCGCTCATTACAAGTACAGTGTACTACTGCAGAAAGTTTCCAAATTATAGAAGCGTATTCTGAAATTGACCTGACAAAAGCAAAATATGTTTGTTATTTATGAGCATAATTAGCTAATTACTCCCTGTACCCATAAAATAGGTAAAAAGAAGGTACTAAATCTGTGCAAATCTAACAAGCAGGAGAAATCTCCGACCCTATAAAGTATATATATTCTTGATCAGTATCAAAAAAGATTTCGATTGGGCCATGTCTGTTTGTCTGTGCGTCTGTATGAACCCGTCAATCTCAGCTAAGAGCTAGAGACACCAAATTGTAATGTAGTTTCCTGTATACCATACGCAGATCAAGTTTGTTTTCAATTTAAGATATCTCTCCACGTTCTCCCGCAGTTCGATAAAAAGCAGCACAACATCCATTTAAAATGCCTCGACAGCTTGTGTGTGTGCGTCTTTGTGTATGCGTGTGTGTATGTGTAAGTGTACGAAGATGCGATCGGAAATATTTGATGTAGGTACAGGGAGTTTTGTAGTCGGGTAGACTCGACTATAGCATTCTTACTTGTTTTTAGATATGTTTCATATCAAATTTCAAGCGAATTATAATTTTTTAAGACTTAGCAAAATCTATAGTTTTATGAAAAAATTAATATCTTTCAGGTTTACTTAAAATTGTAATAGCATTATTTGAATTCCATTTTCGAATCAGTGAGTCTTAGTCTTGTAATGTTATTTTATTTCCTATTTTTAATGGAATAATTATAATAATGTAATTAATACTTGTGAAATGCCGCCTGCTTTACTTATAACCTTAACATACTTTGAAATATTCATTTTAAATACTTGTTAATTTATACTTGTCTGTCTCTTCGTCGAGACAACAAAAGTATAATTTATACAATCGTATTACATGTAGCATGCCTGCTGAAAACTTAAGAGCGCCTGCCACTTTAAGTCAGAGTCGCAGACTCCTTCAAGGATTTGCCTTTGTCTATGCGCTGCTGAAATAATTATGCAGTGGCGAATATAAAATGGAATGCTTGTAAAAACATAAAAATGCCAAGTCTATAGAGACAAAAGTAAACAAACGCAGCTACCCGTCGCATGCACTGCAAGAAAAATATTCAATTTAACTTTGAACCTTATGCGAATACACTTAGCAATATTTGATTACATTTATGTGTGTATTAAAAAACATAAGAAACTGTCGCCGTGGAAGTATTGATTTTGGAATAGCATTCTTTTCGGTCAGTGTACTTAATGGCTCACACCAGAGCAGCGCAGCGAAGCGTTGTAATTGCGTAGGAGCACGAGACACCTGTCAGCAGGTGGTGCTCAAACTGTCCGGGCTTGGGACTTAGGAGCACGTCAAAGCGTTGCTCTTCAGAGCCTGTCAAGCTAGGCAGCGCCAACAGCAACAATAACAGCGCCAACAGCAACAACAAACATTACAAAGTTTATTTTTTTTCAACGTCATTTCTTAATTTATGTGCGAAATGCAAAGAAAGCGCAAAATATGAATAGGATAAAATAAACAAAGACATCTCGACAAGCCGGCCATAATTTTGACGTGCCACAGAGCAATACAAACAATTTTAACGAGCTTGCTAGACTTCAAAATACTCTATGAAAAGCCTATCATATACATAAGCCAATGCTTGACAGCAGACATCATAATTTCTGCTCAAACTTGATTACCCTTTGACATTAGCAGCACAGAGTACTTAAATCGTATTCCAGCTTAAAGAGCAGTTAACTAAATGCTGGAAAATCTGCACAAGACTAGTGAAAACTTTTGCAATGCTAAGTGCCAGTTGAAAACTTTCATGTTCAAGTTAGAAAAAATGAAAACAGTTGAGAGGCAAAGGAATCTTGGCAAAGAACATTACAAGAGCTGTTAAAAATATTACCATAAATGCGGCACGATGGCAGCTGTACGGGTTTCTTTTGAGCCAGGCCAGTCGTGTGGGCGTGTCCGTAAAGAAAAGGGAAAAAACTGACAGCTGCAAGGCTTATAATTTATGGCCCAGGTACTCGTATATGCGTAACTGTGCCTCAAGCTATCCGTGCAAAAACACTTGGCAAACAAAAAAAAATGTTGCGTGCGTATCCTTATACTCTGTTCCCAACAAACTTAAGAGGAAAAGAGTATATACAGAGGATTTGTGCAATATTCGTCTGTTCGTCCGTTCCTTGAAACTAGAGCAACCAAATTAGGTACACAAATTTGGTATATGTATATCGTCGACTGCAGTTAAGATCTTAGCTATATCTCCCACAACTTGAAAGCTAGAGTCAGGAAATTTGATATGCAGACTTATATTGTCCCCCTTGGCAGATTTGACCATGAAAATGTGTGCCACTCCTACCCCTTTTCCAGAAAATGAACAAAATCCATCTCTACCACACACTTTTAGCTAGAAGCACTAAATTTGATATACAAACTACATATATGTACAGCGCCACAAATAGGCAAAATATAACTGAGTAGAAACAGAGTATAGTGCAGTCGAGAAGGTCCGACTGAAACGTTCTTCCTTGTTTTTTCTAACCTTTCTCGGAACATAAACAGAGCACAGAGCTTACCGGTGATTTTAAGACCATCATTAGGCATTTGTTTCATATTCCTTTTAAGAGTTTGTAATTAAAGCTGTGACATTCCTGAACTGAAATTCAATCATATTAAATCAACAAAGGAGCACAAAAAATGCCATCAAGTCAAAGTCAACACAAAGATGACAAAACTGAGCTGCACATTATCATTATTTTAATCAGAGTTGGCTGCACTTGATGTCGCTCGAATCCGATTGATATCAGAGCCAGACGAAGACTCAATGCCAAGTTCTGTCTCTGGCCCTGATAAGTATGCCTTACTGCTATTTCTTTTTATTCATTTTTATTCCTTTTTTTTATTTTACGACCGACAGCTCGTCAACATGTAGACGACCTGCATGTCATTAAGGCTCAAGAGTGACTGGGGTTGGATTTTGGTTTATATATGTGTGTGTGTGTGTGTGTGTGTATTCCACATATGAGTGCAAAATAATCATTCCATTTTTTGAGCAAAGCAACGAACAGCAATCAGTAAACTGGGGGAACAGGATTTTGTGTTAGTCGGCAGTAGATAATGATGAAACTTTAAATAGTTCCTATGGCCGCTATGATTTCGAAACTTACGCACTTGTTTAAGAAGAAATCGGTATGTTGCAGTAAAATTTTAGTTTTGAACACTAATTGGCTAATTAAGTTTCAAATTTCCATTAACTGAATTCTCCGGCAAGCTACAACTCACATAATCTAAAGACATATTGATAATTACATTAAGGCTTTAATCGACATTAAGGGTATTAATCATTAAATGACTTAATCAACCGTACTCTGGTTTCCGTTTTGCTTTTGCGACTTGCGATTTCAGAAAAGTCTTGCGCTTGCGATGCTAAGTTGTCTGCAAATCAAGAATTGAAAACTTTTGCTATCTATTTGCTGTTTCTATTTAATTTCAATTCAATAAAACAATTTTCTTTTGACACTACTTATAGTTTTTTCATCTTATTGGTCTCATTGGTTTTTATTACGTGCTTAAGTTTACTTAGAAGCTTAGCTTAAGTCTACGGGAATTATAGAACATGAACAAGCACTTAAAGTATTTTAATTAGTTTTTCATTTTATTCGAGTTTTATAACTTATGACAGTTGCGTAAAACTTTTCCAAAAATCCAGATCATGATTTTCTCCCACCCAAGTGATGACATCAATATTATTGTTATTAATTCTGGCTCCCCAATGTTCCGCATCCGCTTCCTTGTTCGATTTGTCTTTGTGCTTCCTTTTCGCCCACTCCTCTTACGTGCTTGGCATATCAATCAAATATTTTCACAAATCCCAGGCTCGGTAACTTATACATTATTTAATCGCTGTGAGTGAATTAAAATTAAAATTCCTTTTTTTGAAGCTCAGGATTGGCGGCAAGTATGCAAGCATGCCAGTTGCCTGCCCCATCCACATATTATGGGGCGCACTGTGCGCTTGCCGCAAGCAAATTAATTTTATAAACTCTCAAAACAAACCGCAGGCAACGTCTGAGAAGGGTACACGGCGGGGGATTGGTCCTGGGATGTGACAATTCCCAGAAGTAACGTGTGCGTAAGTAAGCAAACAAAATTGTAACAAAAGAAACGAATAAAATTTAAAATTTAATTTTGTCTTAAATGTATGGGGAGCAACCAAAAATTATAGATGCCACTTGAAATTGGACCCAAGCCCCTTACCCACACTGGGTTCAACACTCAGGGTCTTTCCTTGTTGTTGTTCTGCGATTTCAAGTTAATATTTTGAATAATGCCACATAATTTGAACGCATAAGCGACTTGGGGTACTTGAAATTTATGTGTGTAAATATTTCAGCGGGCACTACAACAGCAACAACAATAATAACAACAACAATATGGAAGAGGAGTATTTCTCGAAGGCCAAGTAACTCGCTACATTTAGCATAGCATACTTTTCAGCGCCGCGCAAATTGCTCATCATTTTTCTCAGCACGCCAGCCAAATTAAGAGCCAAGAAGCATAAGCCTACGAGTTTTATTTAATTTGTTTGAAAGCTTAACTATTGAGCACTTCATTGTAAGAAATATTCAAAAACGATTATCCTTATTACCAACCAAACAATCTGCGTTTAAAACGAGAAGCTCTGTTAGTTGTTTTAATGACCCGGCCGAGATTGTCATTTATTCTTCAACATTATTAGAAAATGACAACCAAATTTATGAACATATGGAGCTCTCAGCCAGTTGAAATTTGAGATAAAATAATTTCACGCATTTCAGTTTGGGTTGTGTCCTTTGTTTAAGCTGGCGCCTGTTGAAGCCTTTTCGTATGTTTTTTTGCACAGCAAATATTTGCATGTGTGCTGCCCAAAATACACCCATCACCCACACCCACTTGCACGCACTTAGTATATACGTGCACATATTCTTATTAACTTGCCTGAAAGTTCGAGGATCTGGTTTAATTTTGGCCTCTGCGTGGGCGATGCTATAGCATACATACATACTTTGGCTTCCCTATCTGCCGCATGATGTAATATAAATCTATTGTAATGTATGCAGCAATTAAAAATACATCAGTTTCCTTGTGAGTCCTTGACAGGCAGCGGTCGTTGTCTACTTCCTGGCGGGCATCACGCATTTTAAACGACATTTTTTAACTCATTTAGTTTTATTGCGTTGTCTCTCTGTGTATGTCAAATGTTCTTCTACCATCCTGTGCATAGCATTTATAATATTTAAAAGCTTTTACAGCACTTGCTATAATTATTTTGTTATGTGCGCATAATTTGAACATTAAAGAAATGGTGCGACCGTGTGAATTTAACAGGATTTTCAGAGTTTGATAATAACATTAAAAGATGATGTCACAAAGATAACACTGCGCGGTCGTCCTCAGCCACACCCTTTATAATTCCATAATTTTCACCCCTGACCATTGTGTGTATTCATTCTTAGTGTCTGTTTCCTTCATTCAGTTTCTGCCTGTCTAATTAGTAACTCATTTTTTCATTTTCTCATTTTGGCATTGGGACTGTTTACTATATTTAGAGTACTTGCTATTCATTAAAAAGAACATTCCTCATCACGTCCTCAGGTTGTCCATGTTTTGTCGGCATGTGCCTCGAGCCTCAGGGCCTTGCCACGCCACCTTCCCCTCAGAAGAGTTTGTTGATGCCAGCCTCTAATTGCGGCAACTTAAAGCCCACTCACGGCAAGAGCCTTAGCCAGGCAACATTGGATGAGTTGTCTATTAGGGTAGTGACTTAGGTTGGGCAAGTGAGCTGACAGTTGGAAGTACCGCACACTCGTCGCATGTCATAGAAATCTCTCAGCAAGACCAAGCACAGGGACATACACAACCGACCAGGCTCATCATAAATATATATCTACATCTATACAGTTAAAACAAGTAAGAATGCTATAGTCGAGTATACCCGACTACGAAACTCCCTGTACCCAGGTCTAAAACATCCAATCACATCTAAGTCCACTTACCCATACACACACACATACACAAAGACGCACGCACACAGGCGGCAAAAGTGGCTGTGCTTCTTCTTCCCCCTCTCGCTGCATTACTGAATCTTCTATCGTGAATAACTTCCGTGTTTATTATCCGATCGACTTGAAATTTGGACAGTAGATTAAGAGAGACTAAAGTATTGTACATGCCAAATCTGAAAGCTATATCTTGAAAATTGTTACTGTAAAACGGTTTTAATCGATTTGCGGGGGAACGGGGGGAGATATTTGAAATTGGAAACAAACTTGATCTGCGTATGGTATACAGGAACCTACATTCCAAATTTGGTGTCTCTAGCTTTTATAGTTGCTGAGATCGACGCGTTCATCCGGACAGACGGACAGACGGACGGACGGACAGACGGACAGACAGACGGACATGGCCAAATCAAAATCTCTTTTGATACTGATCAAGAATATATATACTTTATAGGGTCGGAGATGTCTCCTTCTGCCTGTTACATACTTTTGCACAAATCCAATACCCCCTTTTTACCCATTTTATGGGTACAGGGAGTAAATATCATGTTGGTATAAGAAAAAGTCAAAAACTCCAAGTGTTCTGCACCGATTGAGCTCAAAATTTGACAAAATATACAGTTTGCTTCAAGGATTGCTTTTATCTATTTTTCGTGTTAATAACATACAGTCGACCGTTAGATACTAGTTTATTTAAGATGTACAGCACTTGGGAGATTGGAAAATCAATCCCCACGGGCGATAAACTGTTGTATGCAACTTGAAAAATCTACTCCCACCCGTCACCCTGGATGGGAGGTAAAATGTGGGAGAGAAGGTTATTGTTAGAACGGTTTTTAAGTTGTTCATACCCTTTACAAAAAATCATAACGCACGGGAGGGAAAATAGTGGTAAGTTATTATTGTTTATTTCTTACTTTCTCATCTATGCAACAACTATGTGCCATAGATAAGTGTGGCGGAGTAAATTATTAAATTTACGTATTAAGTTTCTTAAGTAAATTCTTTTGTGGGTGCAAAGAAAACATGATTGAAAATATGTGTACCAAATTTCCAGACAATATTCAAGGCTGCGACAAGGCAAAACTTAATATATATATACAAAATTTCACCTGTAAACTATCATTAGGTAAAATAAATAAAGAATAAATACAGACTTTGGTGCAAGGTGAATTCCAATCGTGAAATATTACATTTTAATACTACAATTCCTAAGCTATTTTTCATACCCAAAAGCTGCAATGTTGCTTGGCGCCTTCTGCTATTGATTAATTTATTACTCATACGCCCATTAGCTAAATACTTTATGGCTGATATTATTGATTTTGTTGAGTTACTGCAAAACTTTCACAACTGCAAATACACATCGAATATGTGTAACAAATAATGAAATTGTAAAAAGGCAACAAATGAACAACACAACAGAACAAAACAAGAAAACAATGAAAAGAAACTTTTGGACACATTTGTTGCGCCCCATGGCAAAACACAGAGAAACGATATGAGCCAAAGTACAGCCATTAAAATTAATTACATACCATCAATATGCCGCCGGCAATTAATGTTCCACCTAACAGATGTAGTCCTTGTCAACGGACCACAACAAAGCTTAAAGCAATTTACACACTGACTCACACAGTACTCGCACCACGCGCCCCTACATCATCTCGCCGCAGCCCCGCAACCCGCCATCCGCAAAACCAAGTTGACAATAATGAATACTTAATAAAGTGGCGTTAAAGGTAGTTGCCTCGATCCAGTTACGGGGACTTTGCTCACTTTCGTTTGAGGCGACAGGAATACTGAGAACCATTGAAGGCTGGCTCAGGGCAAAGTTTACCTTTCTTTTGGTTCGGTTTGGTTGTTCTTGTTGTTATAGTTGTTTCTGGGCACAAAAATTTCATTTCAATTATCAACACCAATGTGGGCGTGAGCATTTAGGTCGACTTAATTTGAGTTGCACGTTGTCATTAAAGATTCATGCAAGAATTTTGGGCTGGGTATTTAATTATTATTTACTTTAATGCGAAAGGTTAATAAGAATGGTGGCGCCAGTGCTGATGATTGCCGATAAATGATTTTAGTTCAAGGCATAATGAGAAATGCTCATTTTGATTCTAAATTCATAATAATAAAATATTAAATTGAATATTTGTTTTTAATGATTTAATCTTTTCTGGCCGATTTTGGAGTTTTCTTTTTGTGAATCAATTATGTATTTATAGAAGTACATTTCAAACGATTTATTTGATCTACAGAATGTCCTGCGGTCGACGTGTTTAATATTAAGCAAATATGTGGTGTTTAGCGTTATTTAATTGCGCTGAAAGTGGCTATTCATATAAAGATCCCAATTATGGAAATATTAACAAGTAAGAATGTTATAGTCGAGTATACCCGACTACGTAACTCCCTGTACCCAGGTCTAAAACATTCAATCGCAAATTTATCAAAATCGGAACTCGATGACGAACGATGACGATGACGAACGACGGTAGAGTGAAAGAAATACTAGCAGCACAATGCAGAGATGAGCGAGACTGATCGAAGAGCTGATACTTATCGATATTTTATCGAAGAGGCCAATTGGCTGCGCGCCAACAGTCAATTTTTGAATTTTGATGCATAGTCTGCACTATGCAGAGCATTGATAACAATATGTTTCAAGAAAATAAAGTCATGCAGATGGCGCATGTCTCACAAAGAAAAATGTCAAGCAGATCAGGTGCTTAAAATTTATCGTATGGTTTGCGTACCGATAAGCAATTATGAAACCATATGGGCTTGTGTTGCTTAAAAGCGACATGTGCATCAGCTGATGCCGTGTGTTTTGGTATGTCGTGACGTCACGAGTACAAGACCCGCTGCACTTTCGCGCTCGCTCGCACACATGGTTAAGCCTTAAGTACTTAATAGAAAATGCACGCGCTTCGCGCTCGCTCGCCCATATGTACATACATATGCTGAAGCCTTCATGTTGCTGCTTGCCAAGCCTGCAGTACTGAATCTTGTTTGTTGAATAACTTCCTTGTTTATTATCCGATTGATTTGAAATTTGGACAGAAGATTAAGAGTGACTTAAGTAATATACATGTCGAATTCCAAAGCTATATCTTTAAAAGTGTGGCTGTAAAACGTTTTTATCGAATTGCGGGGGAACGGGGGAAGATATCTAAGATCGGAAACAAACTTGATCTGCGTATGGTATACAGGAAGCTACATTCCAAATTTGGTGTCTCTAGCTATTATAGTTGCTGAGATCGACGCGTTCATCCGGACAGACGGACAGACGGACAGACGGACAGACAGACGGACATGGCCAAATCGAAATCTCTTTTGATACTGATCAAGAATATATATACTTTATAGGGTCGGAGATGTCTCCTTCTGCCTGTTACATACTTTTGCACAAATCCAATACCCCCTTTTTACCCATTTTATGGGTACAGGGAGTAAAAAGAAGGGTTACACATTTTTTGTAGTAATCAAATTAATTCAGTTTACTTTCGCAATAAATAACAGAAGCTCATGTTTATTTAAGTTATTATTGATATAATTTAATGCATCTGTTTTTGTTGAAAAATATTTAAATAACAACCCAATAATTTTTTCAAATGTAATCAACCGGATAAATATACAAGAGCTTTCATTCATTTGACATTGATGCAAATTGCAAATGGATAATATTTATATATATATATATACATTTATGTACTCGTGCATAAATAGTTGTTTGTTTTTATTTGTGTTTGTGTTTGTGTTTGTTCATGTAGCATCGAAATTCGCTCATTAAATTCGGCAATGCTATGAATTTTAATTGAAAGGCAACAAAAATGTGCAAATGTCCTGACAGAGCGACAATTTGGGAAAGGACGGAACAAACAAAATTCAAAGTGCGTGTTGTTAAAAATGCAAAGCACAAAACAAATTAGGCGCATAATTTTCAGATTCTGTTATGTGCACAACAAAACAAAAACAGAGTGATGGAAAAATGTACATCAATCTGTGGATGTGTACCTGGAACTGGTTTCAAATGAAATTCAAAACGAGAAATGTAATCAATAAGCATCATGGCTACAAGCGCATTGATGTTTGCGAACTTGAACATTTCACAATTTTGATTTTAAAAGCGTCCCAGCCTTGTATTTTCTTTAATACAGCCTGCCAAAATGTTTTTGGAAAAGAGTATACTGGACATGTGCAATGTCCCCCTCTAACTGTCCGTATGAAGGAATTTTTTTTAAATTCTAAAACATTTGAAGCTGTCCAGTCAGGCTGAATTTGCGTATGTTTGCAGTAGATATACTATATAGCCTTGTTCCATAAATTGCAATATGCCTACAGTCTTTCAGCGCTATGGCAGTTCTATGCAAAGAGTATACATAAATTTAGCTTGTCAGCACTCAAAGTGTTTATTTTTCAAATTGATTTTTTTTTGTTCTTCTTTATGGTCTGAATGGCAATGAAACTATGGTGAAATTGATAACATAATAAACGTAATTAAAATTTTAATAGCCTTAGCTGCTGCATGCCAATGTGGCGTATACGAAATGTCATTTTATTATGAGTGAAAGGAAGAGGAGTGGCTGCTTGCGGGGGTGTGGCTGGTGGTAAGCTGCAACAAGTGGGTAATGCTAATTGCAACCAGCGGGCGTAAGTCGAACAGTAGCCAAGTGTGGGCGTGTCTGATGGCTTTCCTTTCATTTTCCTGTTGCCTTGAAAGTGGGTGATTAACACGCCATGACATGGCCATCAAGTCGAGGCCAGAACACGTCGAGTATGCCAGATATTATGCAGTGCTCTGGTAACTTCTTCACAGACCTTTATTTAGATATTTTTCAAGTTGCCAGAGGCAACACTAAGAGCAACGGAAAGCGCTTAAAGGCGATTTGCTGGCTGCAAAGTAGACGTAATAATTTTGTAGACAAATTGGCATAAGCGGCTTGAGAAAATATACAGTACACAAGACACATACCCATGCACACATTCACACAATAAGTCAAGTAAACAGAAGTTAAAAATCTAAAATTTATGTAAACAAAATTATTTTAGAAATTCATTTTAGTACAGCAAAATGTATCACATATGAAATTTCCATATTTTAAAGTATTTCTCGTATTTTGCTTATTTTTTGCAGATTTTTGAAACGCATTTCTAGGCGCTGTTGCTGCGCGGCAAGGAGTGTGAAGGAGGCAACAAGGATAAGATGTTTGGGAATGTCACATAAGCTTCAACGCCGGCAGTGCAAGTTTATAGAGTGTGTGGGGGCTGATGGGGTGGCTGTTGGACGTATCGTCGTACTGTATAGCTAGAAAAGTGCTGATAAATGCCAAATAAAGTGACAACGATGTGAAAAGTGCTGCGCTGGGGTGCCGAGGCACAACAACTGAGCCCCCAAAGCAATTGGCTGTAGCGGCTTCTCAAATCGTTGATATCAAATATGAGTGTGTGTGCTTGTCTGTGTGTTCGTGTATGTTCCTAAGTGGGTGTGACTGTGCCACATCTAGCTTTGCGGCCCAAAAGACGTTGACAGCCAATTCAATTTTTTTCTGTTAACGGCTTTACATCGCAGCAATTGCTGTGCCATTTCACATATTTACACAGCCTTGCAGGGAGTCAAGTGAATCCATTAAAGCACTGGGCCACAAGGTCGTCTCTATGCGTCACTCCCATTTGAAATCTGCACATAACTGTCACACAAATTGTTCACTGTGTTGCTGAAATTAAATTCCGTGTGCCAATTTTTGGTTCAATTGTGTGGAAATGTGTCAACGCAGACATTTGGTCTTTTATTGAAAAACAAAACCACAACAAAAGGAAAAAGTAACAGAAAGCCAAAAGTCTTATCGCAAACGCGTAAAGAGCAAAAAACATAAAGAAAATAATTTGGGCAACTTCAAAAAATGAAAAACATAGAAAACCAGTAAAAAAAAATGAACAAAGTGTAGAAAAATTCGAGTAAGCCTAAGCTGACATTGATGGGATTTGTCCTGGCCACAACTTGTCGAGAAAAATATGTTTCGGCCAACTGAAAGCTGGGCGAATACAAATTGAAGGGAATGGGCTCATTGTTCCTGAATTGACAGCCATTTAATTGAAATTTAGATGGCGGTTTAGGGGAATGAACTGGAGTTTACCAATCGGATATAGAGTGACAAGTCACCTGCAGGAAGTTTTTTCACCAATTGCTTCGAGAAGGAAGGAATTCCAAGTAATATCTTGCTGGTCTTATTGAATTATAACTGAGCAAGGCTTTAAGTGTCCTGAACAGTATTTTCATGGTTTATTGACAACTATTTTCACAAACTTCCTTGTTTTTGTCTGCCAGACCTTCCAATAACAACTCAAGCTATATGGGGGCAAGGTTTCTCCCTCGCATTATTTAAAAAATTCCAAGATATTTCAAATCTCTAAACATAAAAGAGCAAAGATTTTAGAATATTTGATTAGGAAGGAGTCTTAAAGTAGGCTAAAAGCAATGCAAGTATAAATTTTTCTTAGTTGTAATTATGATGTGTATTTCAGTATATAAATTGACTTATGTATGTGCATAATCCCTACATAAATATAACACTATTTTGTGGCTAACTGTTTTATAGAGAAGTAACCAGCATATATAAGTAGTTAAGCTACTTAGTATAAGCGATGCGCTTGTAAAGTGTTTTGGCTGTAGCACCTAATTAAGCATAATACTAAGTTGCAATTCTAGAGTTATAAAATTGTTAGCTAAGCGCATTAAATGCTAATGACTGTGCTCTTGATGATGTGGAAAAAAGCGGTTTAAAAGTAACAAGTAAAATGTGCTAACTGAAAAACCGAAAGTACGCAAACTTGTGCTGACCATGAGCCCCTCTTTTGAAAGTTGATGTCAGGCGATGTTGCACTGAGATGACATATCATTATTTCTAGCTATTTACCTGTCTCTCAAGCATGTGCAGTCATATAAATGAAGCTTTCAAAAATGTCACAGACTTTTGTGTACTTTTGGTTTGTCATGTCTAAAAGTTTCACTGAGTATACGTAATATCTGTTAGTTGGTAATCAAAAATAACCTCAAACGTTGACACATTTAATGTTGTGGTTTACATGAATTTAAATAGTATGAATATGAATTCAAAATACTCATAAGCAAAAACTGTGTGGTAACTCAAGTAAAAAATAAATAGAAGCAATTTTAAGTTGCGTTCTTATTTGTCACGTATGCAGGGGTTTCAACTGAATTGAAACTAAACGTATAACTAAGTTTAAATTCAATTTGAAATAAAATATAAATATTTAAAATAAATAAACGAAAAAGCCAAATGATGGAGAATAATGACAGTAGTTTTACAACAATTTGAAAGGCACTGAACGTTGAATAGAAAATTTTGTGTAGTTCTTAGCTTATTTGTAAGGTACTTGCAAAGAGTTAAGATCTAGGAAAACTTAACCTTAAAACTCAATATAAGACAAACTTAGAAATTTTAAACCAAACATAGTAATGATACTAGATAACTCTTGACAAAAGACTCAAAAGTAGAAGTCACCGACACAATTTAAAAAATATTCAAATAAATGTTTAAAAATTGTTGAATGTACACTTAAGTGAATATATTTAAATAAAATTTTAATGAAAACCTAAGACGAAATATGTTTGCTGTATGTATGTATGCATAATATTCTATATAATAAATGCTATATAATATATTGAAAAATGTAAGAAACAAAAAATAAATAAATATATGTAAATTCGAATTCAAACTTATATAAAAGTGTATATGATATTTCATAAATTGAAATGTTTAAAACTAAAGTCGTAAGCTATAAAGATTAATAATCCTCAAATGAATTAAATAATAAACGAATTGGAAATTATAACATATTAAGGTTAAAAAAATATTTATATCAATGATGAATGTGAATTGATAATTTAATGGAAAAAAATTGCCGTCGCAGCTGAGTATTAAAATTCATTTAATCTTGAAATTAAAGCCAATAAAATATTTTAACCTAATGCAATATGCATTTTAAAGTAATCTTGAAGGATATATAAAATAAACAATGAGTGTTAAAATAAACATAGTTTTTGTTTTATTTGGGCTGGCTAATCGATTTATTTAATTTATTTATGAAAGTAATGGTTGCTCGTTCTTATACCATAGTAGATAATTCAATTATGTAATGGCTTTTCGTATTCATACCCATTCCCAGTCCATAGCGACGCCTTTTTGAATTGACCGGGTAGCTCGGTTTGGCCACACTTCTCAATTATTGCATTTTGAAGCGCTCACTGATAAGGTCCGTTTACCTACACTGGCAGCACGTCGTCTTGTTGTGCCAGACAGATGGCATCGGGTTAATACATTTAATTCGTCTCATTTACTGATTACGGTGATTATATGGGAGGAATTTTGAAAAAATCGTTTCACGAATTGAGACCAAGATACTTGCATAAGCTGCGAATCGTGAATTTGACTAACACACGAAAGTTGCCAATGAATTCAGTTTCAATGCACGAATTGGTCAGGCGTTGCCACCTATCTACAATCTTTGAATGTGCCTTTATAACATGTGGTATCTCGCAGCGGTTGATTTAGCGAATCTGTAAATGCTGCATGAGCAATCAATTTGCAAATTGAGAAAATCTGAATCCTATCGCACTTCTCAAACCTCTAAAAATAAATGCCATAGAATCTGGCAGGGCGCTCCTACTATAAACTGTGCAGCGAATTGCAGAAGGCTTGCAAGACAGCATTCGCAAATTATTTGTCAACCCTTTAGCGTGAATGACAACATAAATTGTCGAATAGTCGACCAATTTCGCTGCCGGACATGTGCAAACAGCTGCCAGATGCCCCGCCAGAGGAGCATCTGGCAGCTGCTTAAACTTTAAACGCGTGTGGCAGCTAAAATGGCCGAATATTCGCCACACTGCCAGTGTATCTACACGCACCTTTAGGGTTGTTGTGTGAGTTGTTGTTGCATAGAAAGTTTGTCATGTTGCTAATTTGATGAGCATACAAACAAGTGGCGTAGCAAAGCACAAATGTGCAGACAAGCTATTTGTCACTTTGTAATTTATGTGATAGAAGGGGATGAAACTGGGTCATAGGAGCAAGGAATCCAGCACCTAGAAAATCAGCAACAAGTTACTTTGCTTACTTATATACAAAGTAAGCCACTTTTTTCTTCAACATTCAATTAAAATGTTGGCATGCAAGAAGTTTTGACAGGGTTGAACACACGGTGTATGAGCAATGTTCAAAATAGGACAAAGTTTTTGTGTCTGAGCCGTGCGACAAGTCAACAAAAGACAAAGTTTGGAATTTCATGGCAGACAAGTGAATTAAATTTGTCAACGCATATTAAATAATTAAAAATTTGGTATCAATGCTGCCACACAGTTGAAAACAGGAGCAGCTGAATATGTTTATTTTATTATTCTATAAGCAAATGGCACTTAACTTCAATGTCTTTTGGAACAAACTATGTACTGATACTGTAGCAGCCGACTCAAACAATATTAATGCCATATAATCTACTCGTATTTCACAATACACTCCTCCTTTAATCGATTGCTAACAACTCAACTATGCACCTTCTCGTGCGTTATTCAACACCTAAGATCCAGTGCTGGGCAACTAGTTAATAGCTGATTAGTGAATTGGAAAAAGTGTGAAAAGTAAGTACATTTATATTTGTCATTTGCTTTAAGCTTGATTTAATGTAGTTGATTTTGCTTATCAAGCAGAACGAAGTCCAAGATGGCCGAAGCTTTGCCGTCCCATAAACTTGGCTGTGTGATTGCCATGCGTGGCAAGAATTGTGTAGCCGTTGTATCGACTTATAATGACAACGAGCCTCAACTCAAAGTGATCAGAGTCGCATCACGCTTGTTTCTGGGACTGACGGGTCCGGAAACAGATCTATTGACAGTTCGCAATGCTGTGCAGAACCACAAAGATTTGAGAAAAGCATATACTAAGGGCGAACTGGCTCCCCAAACTTTAAGGAATATCGTGTCTAGATATCTATACTCGCAGAGACTTCGCTCTATTCCTTTCGAAGTTCGGCCGCTAATTGCAGGCTTGCATCCGAAAACATTCGAGCCCTACTTATGCCTCATGGACTCGCATGGCTCTTACGAAGAAAAGAATCAGTTTGTAGTTTCTGGAAACCGTAGTGTTGATTTGTTTGGCATATGCCAATCCTTGTGGCGTCCTGACCTCGAACCGGAAGAACTGTGTCAGGTTTTGTCAAAGGCGATGTTGAGGGCCTTCGAATACAGTGTGGCGGTTGGCACTGGTGGAACCATTCAGATGGTCGACTGCGACAAGTTTACGGAGGTAAAAGTAAAAACCTGAATAGGTGCCATGCCATATAAATTTTGACGATGTTTCATCATTCTTTTTTTTCATTATCTTCAAATATAATTTTAAATCTGCATTCATAATGGTCTCTTTCATTTTGCTTATTCTGGGCCAGAACGGGGCGTCTCAAAAACAGTAGTCTATATGTAAAATTTGGTAACTAGCTGTACAGGTATGGGAGAAATAGATTTTGCTCATTTGCGTGGGAGACGGTGGACGTGATTACGTTTTTTTTATTTTCAGCAGATCTGTCAGCAGGTCAACAGTATGACAGTCACTAGCTTGAAGCTGCCTTCATGCGGACAGACGGACAATGCTGGTTTTCAAAAAAAAATGGTTGGAAACAGTGTAAAAAGCTGGCTGATAGATTTCATTTACTCCTAATCTATTTACCAAACAGTCTGGCATGTTTTTCCTTGCTTTGGATGCTGGCCTGCTATTGTTCTTTAGCTTTTGGTTTATTTTTTGGAATTCCTAGCATGCTAGTGACACTTTCCATAAGACCAGCAGGACAAGGCCACACACAAGCTTTCCTCAGTTGCGCCTCATTCGATAAGGTTGAACATTTTCAGTGTGGCGATATTTACTGTTAGCATTTCAAAGTGTGTGTATTTGTTGCCGGTAAAATCGTTCTAGCAGCGTATGTATTTGTTGTTGCTGGAGTCTTTCGCTTTCTGTCTTGATCCCTTAATTCGTACATGGCTGCACTTGTGTTTGTGAGAGAGTACATGTAGAAAAACTGGCTAAAAAAGGTTTGAAAAGTGAGGAACGTAGTCCCTCGAGCTGCTAAGTGCGAACGAGTAGGCTTCTAATGACAGAGCGAGACTAAGTTATACTCCTACAAAAACAACAGCACGCGCTTGGCGAATATACATACATACAATGGATGTACATATGTATGTCATTGGCATTGTTATACCCTTGCAGAGGGTATTATAATTTTGTCACGAAATGTGTAACGCATTGAAGTAGACTTTCCCGACTCCACAAAGTGTGTGTATATGTATGTATATTCTGGATCAGCATCAATAGCCGAGTCGATATAGTGATGTCCGTCTGTCCCTATGTTTGTATGCAAACTAGTCTCTCAGTCTTAGAGCTAGCGTACTGAAACTTGGCACAGATCCTTTTTGCTGTAGGCAGGGCGTACCATAGGAATGCACGGTCAAAAACTATGTTTTTGTATGAAAAACTTTTTTGTTTATGAATATCCTCACCAAACTCACCCAAATCGAGTCTCTATAGTCTAGAGGAGTTATACATGCGAACAATCAGACGAAAATTGGTTAATTTTTATAAGAAACATTGCTGCTATGGTATATAGCTTCGGCACGCCGAAGATAACCATTCTTTCTTGTTAGTACATAATGCTGTTATTAACAACATAATTTTTAAGATTCACAGAGTCCAGAACTGCATACTGGTCCTTAATCAATTTTGCACTTCATACATTCGAAGAGACTGTAAGTTCTTGCTTTAGCACTTGAAGTTTCAGACAAAGAAATAAACGCTAAGAAAATTGAACATTGCTGTTTAATTAAAGTAGGTAGTCGGGCAGCATATAGCCACCATATAATACCTAGATTGGAATTCACTAAGAATAACCAAGTAGCGTCTGACACCAGGAGGACGGCGAGTGGCAATGGACCCATGTGGAATTGTGGGTGATTTGATTGCAATTGAATGGCAGTCGTATTGTGTTTGCCATTCGATTGAATTGAGGGACAAAGGTTGACGAATGCCAGGACTAGTCGGGACAGCTTTTGACGTGTCACACATGGAAATAGACCGCAGGCATGGGGTAATCAATTATTGATGCAATTTTCCAAATTGACCAGTGCAATAGCCAATGAATAAAGCACTTTGCTTGAGAGCTTGCTTTTCTAAAAACTTCAAGCTTGAAATTTTACATAAAGTTCGGATGATTGAGCCTGACAACAATCCAACCAGATTAAGGCACCATACATACATATGTATATTAAACTCCTTAACCTGAAAGTTGGTCAGTCAGACTGATTAAGCTAGAAGCTAGACAGGAGAAGCTAGAAATCTGCTGTTTTTAGAATACCGATCTCTACAAGACTTGCAAAATGACCGCAATGCGAACTTCAGGAAATCACTAAAATTTAAATGCAAAATAAATCTATAAGTCACGCCATGCCCAAATGCTTTATATATATTGGAATCGGGTTTGATAAAGTTATGATAGTTTGAAGTCTAGAAATACAATTTTCTTAGTATTATTTTTACTCCCTGTACCCATAAAATGGGTAAAAGGGGTACTAAATCTGTGCAAATGTATGTAACAGGCAGAAGGATACATCTCCGACCCTATAAAGTATATATATTCTTGATCAGTATCAAAAGAGATTTCGATTTGGCCATGTCCGTCCGTATGCATGAACGCAAGGATCTCAGCAACTATAAGAGCTAGAGACACCAAATTTGGAATGTAGGTTCGTGTATAGCGGGAGCAGGTCAAGTTTATTTTAGATTTGAGATATCTCCCCCGTTCCCCTGCAATTCGATAAAAACCGTTTTACAGTAACAATTTTCAAGATATAGCTTTAAGATTTGGCATGTACAATACTTTAGTCTCTCTTAATCTACTGTCCAAATTTCAAGTCGATCGGATAATAAACACGGAAGTTATTCACGAAAGAAGATTCAGTAATGCAGTGAGAGGGGAAGAAGAAGCACAGCCACCACTTAAAATGCTTCGCTTGCGCTGCGCTCGAGCTGTCGCTCGTGTGTGTGCGTTTTTGTGTATGTATGTTTGTATGTGTGTGTGTATGTGTACGTAGATGTGATTGGAAATTTTTGACCTGGATACAGGGAGTTTTGTAGTCAGGTTTACTCTACTATAGCATTCTTACTTGTTTATAATATATTCACCTCTACTTTTGCGGTGGTGTGGAAACAAGAAACTGAATGATTATTTAAAGTTAAAAACAAATATAGTTTCGAAGTGCGACCAAAGCCACGGGTATAAGCTAGTAAATATATATGATCCTACGGATAATTGGATTTATGGTAGGACGCCCGCAGAAAGGCTAATGGACCTTAGCTTACGTCTAATAGAATCTGGTAAAGGCTTGCCTATAATGCTATCACACTGATCTTTTTAACAGCCTCTGTTAACACCTCTGTTAAATACATAAATGAAATATTTTTAGTGCAAATTTTATGAGTAGACAACACTTCATTATTTTAATCAATAAGCTGCCCTAGCACAATTGTTGAATTATTTTGAATTAAAACAAATAAGCGAATATTAAATTGTTGAATGCCAAATAAATTACGCAAATAGCTAATAAACGAATTGAACGAGTGTTTCATTAAGAGCCGAATAAAATTATTTTATAAATGATGCCATTCACAAAATACTATTAAAGAGGACAGCACAAGTAAGTTGTAATTTGGCACAATACTACAAAATTTGTAGACATTTAATATAATATGTTTATTATAAAGCTCTGTGCATTCAGATATGAATCAGAGCAATTGTTACAAGCTGTAATCCACAAAATAAACGCGGTTTTTTACTCCCTGTACCCATAAAATGGGTAAAAGGGGGTACTAAATCTGTGCAAATGTATGTAACAGGCAGAAGGAGACATCTCCGACCCTATAAAGTATATATATTCTTGATCAGTATCAAAAGAGATTTCGATTTGCCATGTCCGTCTGTCTGTCCGTCTGTCCGTCCGTATGTATGAACGCAAGAATCTCAGCAACTATAAAGCTAGAGACACCAAATTTGGAATGTAGGTTCGTGTATAGCGGGAGCAGGTCAAGTTTATTGTAGATTTGAGATCTCCCCTCCGTTCCCCGCAATTCGATAAAAACCGTTTAACAGGAAGAATTTTTAAGATATAGATTTGGGATTTGGCATGTGCAATACTTTAGTCACTCCTAATCTACTGTCGAAATGTCAAGTCGTTCGAATAATAAACACGGAAGTTATTAACGAAAGAAGATTGAGTGCTTCAGCGCAAGGGGAAGAAGAAGCACAGCCACCACTTAAAATGCCTCGCTTCCGCTGCGATCAAGCTGTCGCTCGTGTGTGTGCGTCTTTTGTGTGTGTGTGTTTGTATGTAAGTGTACGTAGATGCGATCGGAAATTTTTGACCTGGGTACAGGGAGTTTTGTAGTCGGGTTTTCTCGACTATAGCATTCTTACTTGTTTATACTCTGTTCCCGAAGGGAAAACGAGTCTGTCCGTATGAACGCAATTTTCTTCCACACCCTTGAAGCTAAAGCAACAAAACTTGGTACACATGCTGGTGTATACCCCCCTCAATTTATGAAGTGTCGAAATCAAGAATTTGACCACCCACCCCCTCCCCAACGAAGCAGCAAAATTTATATCTCCCACACCTTTACAGGTAGAGTCACCAAATTTGGCATATAGACTAATGTTGACCCCTGGGCAAATCTGCATCAAAAATATTTTGACTCCCCTTCCCCTCCCCCGCAAATGAGCAAAATCTATATCTTCCACACCTGTAGAGATAGAGTCATCAAATTTGACATACAGACTCACTGTTTTCTTCGCGTCTCTTTCCGAACCCACAAATAGGCAAATTATACCGGACTAGGAACAGAGTATTCTGCTGTCGGGCACGTCCGACTGCAACGTTCTTGTTTATATTTGATGCTTTGATGTAACTGCAAACATGAATTTCCATTTTCAAATGAAATTACAAGAATTTAAGTTTTGTGCATTAGTGTAATCCTTTCATTATACAATTATTTAGTGTGATTATGCTGATTACTATATGACTTTTATGCTTGAAATATTGGCTCTGCCGCAATGCAACCGCAACCACCATGCCGTTCTGATAATTTTGCAATTATGTAATCAGGCTATAAATCAAAAAGGAAACCACTGAAAGGATGCTGATGAGTGAAAAAAGGGGTAAAGTGAAAAGTAATTCTCTTAATTGCTGTTATAAATCAAGCCATCATTGTTGGATTGTTAACTAATTCATGCTCGATTATCTGGCAGAGTTGGTTATAAAATAGAACATGACTAGTTTTTGAATTATTAACTCTTCTATGTCATGTCCTAATTTCTTCGCAAAGCACTTGGGAAAAATGGAAAATTATGATTTGCAGTCTCTTGCAACGTGTAGTTTTGTTCCTGACAGTTTAACTTAAACTAAAGGCCAATAAATATGTTCGTAGGCAATTTATCATCGTCAAAAAGATATAAAAATATAAACATTTTGAAGCTCTCACACATTTCAATTTAATGTTACTTTATTGTAAGTTTACTTTGCAAGAAGAACAAGTAAGAATGCTATAGTCGAGTATACCCGACTACGAAACTCCCTGTACCCAGGTCATAAATTTCCGATCGCATCTTCGTTAACTTACACATACATACACAGATACGCACACGCACGAGCCACAGCGCAAGCCAGGCATTTTAAGTTGTGACTGTGCTTCTTCTTCCCCTTGCTGCAGCACTGAATCTTCTTTCGTGAATAACTTAGGTGTTTATTATCCGATCGACTTGGACAGTAGATTAAGAGGGACTAAAGTACTGGACATGCCAAATCTTAAAGCTATATCTTGAAAATTGTAACTGTAAAACGGTTTTTATCGAATAGCGGGGAACGGGGGAGATATCTCAAATCTAAAATAAACTTGACCTGCTCCCGCTATACACGAACCTCATTCCAAATTTGGTGTCTCTAGCCTTATAGTTGCTGAGATCCTTGCGTTCATACATACGGACAGACAGACGGACAGACGGACAGACGGACGGACGGACAGACGGACAGACGGACAGACAGACGGACATGGCCAAATCGAAATCTCTTTTGATACTGATCAAGAATATATATACTTTATAGGGTCGGAGATGTCTCCTTCTGCCTGTTACATACTTTTGCACAAATCCAATACCCCTTTTTACCCATTTTATGGGTACAGGGAGTAAAAATGCCTTGCAACTCTGGAGACTGTCTACACAAAAACCTGATACACTTGATAGCTCTTACTTGTTAAAGTCCTCGAGATTCCACTGATTGATCTAGAGTTTTTGTCTGGCAATCAATGAATGTTAAACTGTTTGACCTTTAATATTTTTGACTAGGTAACTGAACTCCACTTCTAACATAGGAAAGGTACATGACATCTAAAATTAGAAATAGACATGCAAAGCAAATCAGACATTCACAAACGACGACAGGACCAAGCCGCAAACAGTACGAACCGCAAGGATCATTTCGCAAATGTCAAGTTGTTGGCCTTGTGAGATTTTGGCCACAATCAGACGACTGATTGTCTTTTGTGGGGCTCTGTGGTAACTTGGTAAGTCTCTACTTTCGTTGCTTTATTACAAGCTGGGAAAGCAATCAGCTTGTCAAATTTCCATGGCAACTGGTGCGGGTAATGGACCGCTCAAATTTTAAGGTAAAATTAATAAACAGTTTTGGACAGGCCATCCCCATGGGTACTGCGGTAGTACGACTGCTAATTGAAAGGCTGCCAGCTCCTGCTGGCAAAAATGTGTTGCCTCGCTTTGATGATGCCACAACGGTGTCCTGTATGTATGTCCAGGTAGGCGGCTATCTGTCTGCCAGCTGCTGCAACATAATCATTACGAATGTGGGGCCGTAAATCATGTGAGAAAGCTCGAAGCCCTGCTGAGGAACAGTCTGCCCAACTGAGAACATTACAATTTTTCTTTGCAGCGAAAACCATAACAGCGTCATACGTTAGACAACCGAGCGGGGTAGGGGTAGGGCTCAGAAGCTGTTGCTGCATAAATTCCTTTCGCACGGTTGCCTTGGGTTACATTATTCGGATGCCCGATACAAAGACCTTTGTCTGGCCAGAGCAGTAGTTGATTCCAGGGAAATATTCGAGCCACCCACTCAACCGCACAGTGCACCACTTCTGCAAACAAACTGGCATATTGTATGACTACCACAAGGCTGGCTTCTGTGAATCAAGCTTTAAAATATGTGTTCCTATTTGCTTTTGACTCTTTCGTTGCATTTCCGGTGGCTGCATTTCAGGCTCTGGCAATGACAACATGCTCAGGAGTATATCTATGTATAGAATAGATACCCAACGAAAAGACTACACTATGCAACAAAATGAATACAAATTGGTCGAAACTAGTCTTTTCGCTACATTTTTAACATTTTAATATAATTCTAAAGGAATTTGAAATCATTGCTTTATAGTGAATTCTTTAAGGACATATCTCCAGATGTCTTTAATGGATTATTCTACAGACCGAATTCCACTTTCGATTAAATTCTACAGAAATACTTGTCAACATAGTTTTAGGTTCTTCGAAAAATTTGATGAGCATACAAGTAAAGTTTTTAATACTATTCAGTTCCAATAGGAATACTAGATTTTCTTATATGAATTAGATTATACGGTGGAATTTAGAACAGTCCCTGATTATAGTATAACATAAAATCGGGCTCAAAGATGTTGTTCTGTGTTTTTTTGTTATTTTCGCAATAAAATTTTCAGGTGACATGAATTATTTGAAGCTTCAAATTCTACAACAAATAGCTGTTTGCAAATTAATTCAACTGGTTTTCTATTGTGGCTAAAAGCTTTGTATGAAAATATGAAACGAATTAAGCTAAAAATAAATCCAAAAATATAAAAAAGAAAAGTTTAAAGCGAGCATAAAACCATCTAGTCAAACTCATTTTAAGCTCTGAAAAACTGTTTCAAAGCATAAAAAAAACTATGCGGATACGACCGTTCAATAATTATAAATATAAATTCAATGAAAGACCAACATACGAAAATAAATTAATTTGAATTTAACAACAAATTGGCACATGTAAAAACCGAGACAAACACACCGCACTCCGCCGTACTGTTCGACAAGAAACGAGCATAAAACCACTTAACCAAAGCGACCACCAACAATAACAAACACAAAAACAACAACAACAACTAAACAATGTAAAAGTTAAAGAATAGAAGTTATTTTGTGTGAAAAGTGTCACTCAAAAACAGCAGAGGAAAACATCAGAGCTTGCGACAAGTGAAGCAACCTAGTCCTTGGGTTAGATCTCTTTAAGAAGCCAGTACATAAACTTTTCAAGTGACTTGTATGGAATTAAGTTCATTTAGCGGGTGTGATGTGGGTGGAAAGTCATGTTGCAATTACAACTTTTGTAGCAAGTATTAGCCAACAATACGATGAGTATGTAATGAAATTACAGCATAATATTGTTAAAGAAAAGGAAGTTTTATTAACAAGTAAAAACTAAAAGTTACTGCAACTATAATTGAGACTGTAGGCTTAATTGGCTGAATGAAAAATTGAATAAAAATATTATAATATGAAACCTAAACAATTCAACAAAGTATGCTTGAATAATTTTTTTATAACAATATAATTAATTTGAAAATAAAATCACCTATTTTGGGTCAGTTCCAACTATTTTTTCATTCAATTATATTTTGCTCAATGGCTTAAACTTGCCACTTTACTTTTGCTTACTTTTGGCCCTAGTTCTGGAAATTGAAGTGACAATTGATATTTGTTAAGTTATAAAGGTAAAGAAGATTACAAAGTGTGTGTTCTGTTATAAAAGGTAAGGTGTGTTATAAAATATAGAATCCCTTAAAATTTATTTATATATACTTAACTAATTTTAACAAGCTATCCTAATAGCAAGATAGCAATAAGCAAATGTTATAACAAGTAAATAATATCTTATGTATATAAAAAGACGAATTTTAGATATATATTATTACTGTAATTGTTTTTATTATTTATATTAAATATGAGATTGTTTTAAAACACTCATTCTAGTTGCAGCGTATTTGATCAATTTTTTGTGCGACTCCAATTAACTGAATTTATGTTGGCCACTACTTTACAAGGACGTGTCTGTGTGGAGGTCTTTGTAGCACTTGGTACATTAGCAAATTAAATACGGAGCAATAAAGCACACACACGCAGAAACATTTTTAAAAAAAAGTAATGCCACTGAGGAAATCTTTGCCAGCGGCAGCTGTGGCAGCGTCCAGTGATGTCCTCGCATTCCCAAAGGCGGTCGTCCAGCATCCTGTTTACCTTTACTGCAACTAATGACTTTTAGCTGGAGGCTGCCACGCCTGTCCGACGGTTATTCAGCGGAGTTGCTCTGTCAACCAAACAATGCCACACAAAGCGTTGGCGCACTTAAGTGCAATGTAGACCATTCCCTTTCAAAGGATATGGGCGACGAGAGGAATGGGCACGACGTGCATAGAAAATAAAAATATTGAATTTACAGCTAGACAGCTGGACATTGATCGAATAGGATATATTCTACATAGTATGACAATCTGAAGAATGAATAAATGTCAATAACAAAATACGCTATTATAACAATTTAAATTTTCTTTAAAATAAAAAAAATGTTATTATTCAATTTTAATACTGTACATGTGCTTAACTATATTTAATATACCCCTTCAGTACCTATATACAGGATATTAAGTGGCAGCTGTCCAGCAAACAGTGGCTTGGCTTCCATATTTGCGCGTTTGCATGCAAATGCCAAAAGCTGTGCACGTTTGTTGGCACACAAATACAAATACCGTGCTGAACACACGCACACACACACACTTGAGTACATACATAGACGCATAAATGCATCTTTTGCTGCATAAAACACTTCCGGTTCATTTAACCGACGGCAAAATGATCCGGGCTTGTGGATGTGCCGCGTGTGGCCCTTCATATGGCGTCATTTTACTTTTTGCCTTCATGCGAAATTGATTTCAATGTGCCAGGATATTTACATATGCAGCTAAGTCCACAGCCAGTCAAAGGCCTGAAGCAACTGCAGGTTAGAGCAGACTGCAACATTCAAAGGATCAGGATATAGCACATTTCGCGCTACTTTTGTTGCAAGTGGCAACAGCTGTTATGCTTCTTTCTAGACGTCAATTTTTAGTGGTTTCTAAAGGGAAACTGTATAGAATCGCATGAAGAGCAGCTGCAGGACAAAATAGCAGATGTATTTATAAAGATTAGTATCTGTATGACTTATATTCAGATCCTGCACTCGCCCATTTCCATCTTCAGACATATCTCGTACTTTCATCCACATTTTCCATTCATTTGTTTATCTGGCTTGCTCGTCAGTTGTTGCTCCACATTTTCCTTATTCTGAACAGCCCGTTTCCATGGCAGTTGCCATATGGAAATTGAAGAGATTTGTTCAACACGAGCATATGCTTAATGTTGATTTTTCATTTGCTCTGCCGAGCGTTTTGCCTTTGCCCCCCTTGCTCTCTAGAGCTTGACAAACAACAGCAACAACAACAACAACAACGGGATCAACAAGTACAACAAGTGTAACAGTCGGTGAAACCAGAAAAATGGCAAACCAACCAAATCAAATGAAACCCTTCATCATGTGCAAACATTTTCGGGGACCGACGAATGTCGAAATCGATAACAACATAAAAAAAAGCAAAAAAACCAAAATAACACAAAAATCCAGATTTGATATAGTACGAACGACAAAACGTGCGTAGAACTTTTTGCCTTTTGCTCCTCCCCCGACGGGATTTACGGACCTGGTTGACAACAATGAAAGCGACAATGAAGCGTCAGGCGGGAGGCTTAAACAAATCCGTTTCCAATTCCATTCAGTCTGAGTGTCGACTCTCGTCTGTGGCCGTTTGGCATTTTGAAGGAACAAACCTTTTGCACATTTGTGGGTTTTGTTGTTAGTTTTCTTGTGGGTTCTATTTTGTATACCCTGTATCCACAAAGTGTGTAATAAACGTTAATTATGCAAGCCAGTTTCCATATTCGAATCAATTCCACAGAAAAGCTTGTAGCATAATTTGATAAGTAGAATGAATTTTCGATGCATTAGCGATCCTGTCCGTAGCCTTACATATTTTTGGGAACTTTCAAAGTGGAATATGAAACGGGCCTGTTATTTTTGCAACGCTGTATAACAGATAGAAATGGACATCTATGATCCTATAAAATATATGTACATATATTCTTGATCAGTCTCAAGAGTCCGTGTGCCTGTTTCTTCGTGAGTAGATCTAATACCATTGTTTTATTTTATTTTTTTTAAAAAGATAAATAACCTCTTTGTATATTAAGCAAACTTAATAAACTTATAACAAAAGTCTGGTTTTTAATATTATTCAGCACAAAATGTAGGAAAGACCCGATTGTCTTAAACGTTTCTGTAATTTCTGCATCCGGAAAATTTTTCATAGCTCCCATAATATTTGTTGAAGATATACAAGTATCTATTGTCGGAAATATAAGTATATATTTATTCATATTTATTGCAATCATATGTGAGTGAGTTGACACTTTACAGCTGGATACAGGGTATCTTTTAGTCAAGGAATTTTGACTAGAATATTTGAACTTGTTTCGGATTTGTCCATTGCCCGATCGGTTTTCACTAGAGACTCTAAACAGAGGCCAATAGACAACTGGGGCCATCATATTTAAACCAGAAATGTACGCATCAGCACTTTAACTACTTTATCATGAAGTCTAACCAGTTCAGACATTTCAGAAATCAAATCATCTGGCCACTCAACAACCTCAACAATCGAAAGCTATGCATTTTCATCTAATAAGCATTTCAGCAGCTCTGCTCAATCAACCGCGCTGTCAATGTCAGAATCGTATGATTTGTTTTGACTATTTGTCACACAGCATTTCAGAATAAATTATGTATGATGTACGCTCTTAGGAGATTAACTTTTAAATTCATCTTGTAAATTGCTGTTGCAGATTTGGTCAGTGGTAAAATATTTGCAGGCATTTTCTTTGCGTAGCCTTAATATTTAATTTAGATTGGCATTTGCTTGAGTTTTTTCTTAAATACACGTGAATATTTAGATGAACTAACTAAAGATCATATCACCCAATCTCAATTGTATTAATTAATCATTTGAATAGCGTGTTCTAGCCCTAAAACGAAATGAAAAGTTCGAGGTAAGAGTGTGTGTGTGCATATTTATGAGTGTGAGAGCATAAGGATAACCTGGCCAACTATAAATATCGGCGCTCTTCTTAATGTGTTCAACATAAATCGTTAATAATCGTTTTTAATACTATTCAGTTTCAATAGGAATACTATATTTTTATACCCTAGCAGAGGGTATTAATATTTTGTCTCGAAATGTGTAATGGACTGAAGGAGACGTTTCCGACCCAACAAAGTATATATATTCTGAATAAGCATGAATAGCCGAGTCGATATAGCGATGTCCGTCTGTCCGACCGGCCAGATCGGACCACTATAACATAATGGTGCCATAGGAATGATCGGTCGACAACTATGATTTTGTATGAAAAACTTACCAAACTTTTCCAAACAGAGTCTTTAGAGAGTTTATACAATCTGACCAAGTTTGGTCAATATCGGAGCACTATATCACATAGCTTCCATAGGATCGGGTGAAAAATAAGTTTTTGTATGAAAAACTTTTTGTATTACATCCAAACTAAGTGGGAGTGTTATTATACTTAAAATAGTTTCCTATAATTTTATCAATATCCGACCAAATAGGAGCAATGTGACGAAAATTGAGATTGGTATAAAAACATTGTTGCTAGGGTATATAGCTTCGGCACCCGAAGATAGCCGTTCTTTCTTGTTAACACTTAAATATAATTCTATAAAAATTTAAAATCATTGCTTTATAGTGAATTGTTTAAGGCAATATCTCAAGATGTCTTTAAACAATTATCCTACCGAATTCCACTTTTGATTAAATTCTACAGAAATACTCGCTTAAGCGTGACAACAACGGAAACTCTTTTAATCCAAAACATTGTTTTAACAAGTAAGAATGCTATAGTCGAGTATACCCGACTACAAAACTCCCTGTACCCAGGTCAAAAATTTCCGATCGCATCTACGTACACTTACACATAACAAAAGACACACATACACGAGCGACAGCTCGAGCGTAGCGCAAGCGAGGCATTTTAAGTTGTGGCTGTGCTGCTTCTTCCCCCGCGCTCCAGCACTGAATCTTGTTTGTTGAATAACTTCCGTGTTTGTTATCCGACTTGAAATTTTGGACAGTAGATTAAGAGTGACTAAAGTATTGTACATGCCAAATCCCAAATCTATATCTTGATAATTGTTAATGTAAACGGTTTTTATCGAATAGCGGGGGAACGGGGGAGATATCTCAAATCTAAAATAAACTTGACCTGCTCCCGCTATACACGAACCTACATTCCAAATTTGGTGTCTCTAGCTCTTATAGTTGCTGAGATCCTTGCGTTCATACATACGGACAGACAGACGGACATGGCCAAATCGAAATCTCTTTTGATGCTGATCAAGAATATATATACTTTATAGGGTCGGAGGTGTCTCCTTCTGCCTGTTACATAAATTTGCACAGAATTAGTACCCCCTTTTTACTCATTTTATGGGTACAGGGAGTAAAAACTATTGAAAATGCATTTCATCAAAGCTATTGTCCTTGCACTGTGCGCCTTTGTTCTGCTATCCTCGCTCAATGCTGCGCCCCTGGATGACTCCAGTAAAGCACAAGTTTTGCGCTATGACAATGATGTCAAACCTGAAGCATACAATTTTGCGTATGTATAACCAAAGGATATGAAGACTCTCAGACAGCCACAGATTAGGCGCAAATCACTGTCATGGGCTCTAGCGCCGATTTAGCTGATTCTTACCTGACCAGCAGCGCTGATTAGAGTCGATAAGATTCCAGCCACAGGGTACACATCTGCCTAGAGCATAATCTATTAGCATTTTATAGCTAATCAAAAACATTATTCACCTTTTAAATAAAGTATTTGTTCAAGTTTTAACAAATTTAAACAAATTTTCAATGGCATGAGGATCAGTAATTGTAATTAGTCGAGTCATGGCAGTTGCAGAAAACCACTAAATAATCATAAACGTTTATTTTACTCGTGATACAATAATCATAAATGTATATTTATAAATATTGGTTGCTATAGCTTTAAGAGTATCGACAGACAGGCAGTCAGACGGACATTTCCGGCCTCACAGAGTATATATTCTTGATCAGCATCAATAGCCGAGTCGATCAAGCCATGCTCGTCTTTCTGTCTATATGCAAAACTAATCTCTCAGTTATAGAGCTATCTTAACTTGGCACAGATGTTTCTTATTGCTGTAGGCAGTATACTAATTGCGGAAACAGCCGCATCGGATGAATGTAACATATATGTTATGTAGCTGAGAGACTAATTTGCATAGAAATAAGATTCGTATTTAATTAATCATTTGCATAACGCGTTCAAAACCACAGAACGAAAAGAAAAGTGTAAGAGCTAAACTGGCTGCCAGCTTGTTTTTAACCGTCCGTCGACCTTTACAATCATTTTACATAAATGTGTTTTTTGTATTTTGTTATCTTTTGTTTTAGTAGGAACATAATGAACGCCGTGCATCCACATATATTTTGTATAAATATATAGCACCGAATTTATGTGAGCAGCACGATCCAAATTTAATATAAAAATTGAAGGTTAATTACTTGCATTTGCATGTATGTATGCAGTATAAAGTGTATAGGGGACTGTGTTTATTTACCTAATTAAGACAATTTTTTACCACACACTTGAATTCAGAGACCATATTGTACATTGAAGAATTGAAGAAATATAAGCAATGGTAAACTAGTTTGATTTTCCTACGTGCTGTTGATGTCGACTTACATTAATGAAGGTTTAACAAAATGTTTTTATTTATTTAACTTTTTTATTATTTTGTTTTATAAAATTCCAATTTATTTCAGATGTATACTATTGGCTTAAAATTAGTATATTGCTACCTACGTGGCAGCTTAACCTAATTGTACATTAATATAATGAGAAGTGACTATCTTAAAATATAGTGATACATAGAAATTATTTACATTATTTTGATATTAACATATTTACAAAATGAGATTAAGAAATTCTTCTGGCAGGCAGAACGTGTGGATGCAGTCTTTTTAGGCGTCTTCTGCCTGTATACCTCAATAGGCGTTGGGCAAGCGTATTTGGGTGGGAGGACAATTTATGTCGGTAGTTTTCGGCCTGTCGCTGCAATACGCCACCAACCATAGGTATACCCAAATCACGCTCGATGTCCCTATTCCGCATATACCATGGCGCATTGCATATCCTCCTGAGTATCTTGCTTTGAGCCACTCAAATTTTGTTTGGGTTGGTCTTGGCAGCGACCCCATAAACTTGAAGACACTTCACTTAACAACTGCTAACTTCAGCAAAACTCAGGCGAATGAATTTAAATCAATCGCTCTTCACACTATTGTTATCGAATTATCGACAGCGCGATCTGCCTATTTCCAAACGATCGGTATGACCAACTTTCACAACGGCTCATTCGCTTTGTTCTATTACGCCATTCGCACATTAATGTAATGAAGTCGTAAAAATTTGTATATTAGATTCCGCCTTTCTTGAATTTATATCGGTATTTAAGTATAAAATTAACTTGGTAATTTTAGGCACTTCCAAAAATATATAAAACAAGAAAGAGTGGCTATCTTTGGAGTGCCGAAGCTACTTATATATCCTAGCAGCAATGTTTTTATACAATAGTCAATTTGCGACTGATTGCTCCTATGGGAGCTATGTGGTCCAATTTTGATCAATTCTAGGAAACTTTATGAAGTATAATAAAACTCTTCTTGGTTTGGATGTACAAAAAGTTTTTCATACAAAAACTCATTTTTTATCCGATCCACTAGCAGCTATGTGATATAGTGGTCCGATTTTGACGAAATGATCAGATTGTATAAACTTTCTAGAGACTCGGCTTGGGTAAGTTTGGTAATGCTATCTTTATAAGCAAAATAGTTTTTCTTACAAAAACATAGTTGTCGACCGATCTTTCCTATGGCAGCTATATGTCTTATCCGGCCAGTTCCGACATCTGTACTGCTTGCAGCAAAAATAAGGGCCTGTGTCAAGTTTCATTACGCCTTGGTGCAAGGCAACGTATCCTATGCAGAAGCGCTTCGCCTTCATAGAGCCCCACAAAATTATTCGGCCCGGAACACCAGCGCAGATCAGAGCAAAAACAATTCAGCCACAGGTACTTTTATCAACTCGTCCCAAAAAGGTTCTTGGCAGCAAATGCCAGACTTCAATAACTCGAGACTAGAGGCGGCCATTGAAGCTCTCACAGCCAAAGTTGATGTGTTACAAGTCATGTTTAAGGACATGTCGGACGCACCCGACTGCAGAATACTATGTTCCCAGTCCTATATAATTTGGTTATTTGTGGGTTCGGAAAGAGACGCGAAAAAAACAGTAGTCTGTATGCCAAATTTGGTGACTCTACCTCTACAGGTGTGGGAGATATACATTTTATTCATTTGCGGGGAGGGGTTGGGGGGTCTAAAATTTTTTGCTGATGATTTATCCAAATGGTCAACATTAGTCTGTATGCCAAATAAGGTAACTCTATCTTTGAAAATGTTAGAGATATACCCCTTGAAAAACGTGTTTTGGGGATATCATATGCCGATTTGTGGGGGTGGGGGGTCAAAAATTTTTTAATGCAGATCCGTCTGGAATTTTAACATTAGTCTGTATGCCAAATTTGGTGACTATAGCTTTGAAAATGTGAAAGATGCAGGTTTTCACCAAATTGCGGGGGAGAGAATGGGGTGGGGCCGATCTCGACACTTCATAAATTGAGGGCATACACCAACATGTGTACCAAGTTTGGTTGATCTAGCTTAAAGATAAAAAAATATGCGAAGAAGCTTTATAAATTTATTCACACGACGCATTATACATTTACATTGCTGGCTTATTAACGTTCAAGGACCTTAGCCATGGTTTTCGTGCATCTCGTCGAAATTCAACGTTCGAAGATCAGTATTGTCTATTAAATTTATCACTATAATTGTCAAAAATGCGATCAAAGGTGTCCAGTTCATCTTGAAGCTTCAAAGTAAAGTATTACCAGGCAGCTCAATCTATACATACTACTTGCTGATGTGTCCAATCGGCTAATTAGCGTAACATTAACAAGTAAGAACGTTGCAGTCGGACGCACCCGACTGTAGAATACTATGTTCCCAGTCCTACATAATTTGATTATTTGTGGGTTCGGAAAGAGACGCGAAAAAAACAGTAGTCTGTATGCCAAATTTGGTGACTCTACCTGTACAGGTGTGGGAGATATACATTTTTCTCATTTGCCGGGGAGGGGTTGGGGGGCCCAAAATTTTTTGATGTAGATTTATGCCGATTTGTGGGGGTGGGGGTGGGGTCAACAATTTTTTGATGCAGATCCGTCAGGAATTTTAACATTAGTCTGTATGCCAAATAAGGTAACTCTATCTTTGAAACTGTAGGAGATATACCCCTTGAAAAACGTGTTTTGGGGATATCATACGCCAGTTTGTGGGGTGGGGTGGAAGGGTCGAAATTTTTTTGATGCAGATCCGCCAGGAATCTTAACATTAGTCTATATGCCAAATTTGGTGACTATAGCTTTAAAAATGTGGAAGATACAGGTTTTTCCCAAATTGTGGTTGAGAGGGTGGGGGTGGGGGGCGATCTCGACACGTCATAAATTAAGGGGAATCCACCAACATGTGTACTAAGTTTGGTTGCTCTAGCTTAAAGATAAGGCCAAAAAATTGCGTTCATACGGACAGACGGACATTTCGCAAACCCAATATACTTTTTCCCTTCGGGAACCCTTGAAGCCAGAGAAAACAAAGTTGGTAATGTTGGTATATATTGTCGACTGATAAAATTAAAAACAAAGAGATCTTAAGAATTATATAAAGGCCAACAACTTTTCGTAAACTTATTCAGACGATAAATAAATACATTTACAATATTGGATAGCTATCGACAATTCCCGTTTATGGAAAACATTCAAAGATATTCTTTATTTTACATTGGGACTAAAGAAAAGATATCTGTGTATTAAATTGATCATCGTAATTGTTAAGAGTGAGATCAAAGGGTCCAGTTTATCTTGAAACCTTGAAGTAAATTTTTCCTAGGTAGCCCTACTTATATTAAGTGCTGGCGAGTCCAATTTACTTGGTGCTTGCGCTATATTTTAACAGTGGGAATAATTGTTTTAAAAATGTTCATTTGAATTAAGTATAGACTTTTTCAAACGCTTCCGTTATTTTCTGGATATTAGTATTATTCTTCCAGCTCCATCAAAAACAATTTAAAGGATTACGCCCACCCGTCGCCACGGGCGGTTCGAAGTCAAATGAGTGAGATTATTTGATTAGCTACAGCCCTGCACAAGAAATGATTAAGCATTTGGCTCAACTTTTTAGTTTCCTACGTCCAGGGCAGGGAAAATTGTGATACAATATTTTTGTGTATTTCTTGCGGTTAACTAAAGTAGCCAAATTAGGTATTACCAGCTTTTATAGATATACTTAGATAGGGTGGAATTTGTATGCTTTTGTCTGTTGCATACATTTGCACAGATCTTATGGGTACAGGGAGTAACAATATCTCTTCTCGACACCCTTAAAGCTAGTGCTTACAAAGTTGGTACAGATGTTGGTTATACCCTAGTCGGATTAAGTAAATATCAAAGAGATCTCAATAATTATGTTAAAGGTTTCATAATTTTATTCACACGATAATTAATAAATCAACAAAATTGATTTGATATCGACGATTCATGTATATGGAAAACATTCAAGGATCATGCCGTTATTGCCTCCAATTTTTTTTCCTAACATTAACTTTTACATTCGTTATAATGCAGATCATCGTAATTGCCAAGAAGCGCGATCAAAGGTGTCCAGTTCATCTTGAAACTTTAAAGTAAATCTCTCTTTGGCATGCCCATTTATATTAAGTGCTGGGGTGTCCAATCGGCTGGCGAATTAAACATATAATTGTGTAAAATACATGTTCAGGTTAAATTTGTTATGTAAGTGTTACCCAATGGGACAAATTGATTAGAGATGGGCATCTGTTTGTGGTGTGCAATCTATATATATGTATATATAAAACTCTTTTACCTGACTGACTGACTGACGACATTTGGGCAGCCCAAGCGGTAGAATCTAGAAGCCGATCTAACTAACGACGGGTGGGCGTAGTCCTTTAAAATATTTTCGATGAAGTTGGCAGAATAATACTAAAATCCGGAAAATTGCGGGAGGGTAGGAAAAGTCTGTACTTAATTCAAGTGAACATTCTTAAAACAATGATTCCTATTGTCAGTCAGTTAGTCAGTTTGGTTGAACTCTTTTATATACTTGCACTTATAGTGAAACCAAACCCTTATAATTAGACCTCGGAATTTTACATTTTTCTTATTTTTCATCTGATTGGTACCAAACTTTGTAGTTAGACATTTTATCGTGAAAATATGAGCCGGTCAGTGCACTAGTAATTAACTTCATCTGCCACAAGAAAATTTCAACTTTACTGTCGAATTTTTTTTGACTATTCTATCTTATTAATTTTATGTATGGTTAGCTAGAAACTATCTCTGTACTTTTGGCTTCTACAATATGTATTAAAATTTCTATTATAAAGAGAATTTTAAAAACTATGACCTTACTTCATCGCACATCTCATCTTTTTACTCCCTGTACCCATAAAATGGGTAATCTGTGCAAATGTATGTAACAGACAGAAGGAGACATCTCCGACCTTATAATGTATATATATTCTTGATCAGTATCAAAACAGATTTAGATTTGGCCATGTCCATCTGTCTGTCCGTCTGTCCGTACGTATATATGAACGCAAGGATCTCAGCAACTATAAGAGCTAGAGACACCAAATTTTGGAATGTAGGTTCGTGTATAGCGAAAACAGGTCAAATTTATAAAAACTTGTAATTCGATAAAAACTTTTTATACCAATATCTTTGAAGATCTACTGTCCAAATTTCAAGTCGATCGGATAATAAACACGGAAGTTATTCACAAAAGATTCAGTGCTTCAGCGCGAAGAAACATACTAAAAAGATAAGATACTAAATAAAAATGTTCTTCAGAATTTTCAACAATTTCTGATATTTTTTGAGCCCAATACTTCAAATAATACAAAATAATAAAGCAGTATTAATTAAATACAGATTTGAGTTTTATTTTTGTCTGTTCGGATGAACGCGTCGATCTCAGCAACTATAAGTGCTAGGGACACCAAATTTGGAATTTAGGTTCTTGATATATCCCCCGTTCCCCCGCAGTTCGATGAAACTGTTTTATAGCAAAAATTTTAATGATATAGCTTTGGGATTTGGTCACTTCGATCGGAAAATAAACATGGAAGTTATTCAAACAAGTAAGAATGCTCTAGTCGAGTATACCCGACTACGAAACTCCCTGTACCCAGGTCTAAAACATTCAATCACATCTAAGTCCACTTACACATACACACACACATACACAAAGACGCACGCACATAGGCGGCAAAAACGACAGCGCAAGCGAGGCATTTTAATTGGTGGCTGTGCTTCTTCTTCCCCTCTCGCTGCATCACTGAATCTTCTTTCGTGAATAACTTCCGTGTTTATTATCCGATCGACTTGAAATTTGGACAGTAGATTAAGAGAGACTAAAGTATTGTACATGCTAAATCTTAAAGCTATATCTTGAAAATTGTTCCTGTAAAACGGTTTTAATCGATTTGCGGGGGAACGGGGAGATATCTGAAATATGAAACAAACTTGATCTGCGTATGCTATACAGGAACCTACATTTCAAATTTGGTGTCTCTAGCTCTTGTAGTTGCTGAGATCGACGCGTTCATACGGACAGACGGACAGACGGACAGACGGACAGACAGACGAGACATGGCCAAATCGAAATCTCTTTTGATACTGATCAAGAATATATATACTTTATAGGGTCGGAGATGTCTCCTTCTGTCTGTTACATACATTTGCACAGATGTAATACTCCCTTTTACCCATTTTATGGGTACAGGGAGTAAAAAGAAGATTCAGTGCTGAAGCGCGGGGGGAAGAAGCAGCACAGCCACCACTTGCCACTGGCGTCTTTGAGTATGTGTAAGTGTTTGTGTAAGTGTACGAAGATGCGATCGACCAGGGTATAGGGAGTTTTGTAGTCGGGTATACTCGACTGTAGCGTTCTTACTTGTTTTATTTAACTTTGGAAATTAGTATGAAGCCATTCGCATGAAAAACGAACATGGCGAATTCCAGAATTCACCAGTTTTCCGACCGTGGGCGTGCATATTTCAATGTAAGAGGCTTTGAAAATTAGTTTCAAAATAATCAAAAGTTTTAAAATGAGTTTGAGGCCAATCAAGAAAGTTTCATACAACAGTTTTCCGCGAATTTTCCGACCTTGGGGGTAGATTTTCCAAAATTGCATGGCCATTTTATGTTTTTGTGTAGAACCTTGAAAATGAGTTTAAAGCCAATCGCATGAAATTAAAAATGTCGAATGCAAAAGTTTTCCATCGATTTTCCGACCAAGGGGCTGAACCGAATTATTTTAGGTGAAGAGCGTTAAAAATGAGCTTGAAGGTGATCGGACTAAAAGTAGACTTTCGCCCATGCAACCTTAAGACCCCCATTTTTCGCCCATGGGGGTTGATATTCCAAGATCGGTGAAATATGTGTCAAATAAATTTTTGTGTAGATCTTTGAAAATGAGCTTGAAGTCGATTAGATGGTAAGCAAAAAAAGTTTCACACAACAGCCATCCGCGATTTCCACGCTTGTGGGTGGTGTGTGCACTTTCATCACAGATGCAACCTCATGTGAAAATTTCAGCATTCTTACGGCTTGGGTTGTGCGGTCAGGACGAACTCTTTTATATATAGAAATATAGGGTTGAAAATGTCTCCTTCTGCCTGTTACATACATTTGCACAGACTTAAGCCTCCATTTTATGGGTACAGGGAGTAAAAATATCTTTTTTCGACACGCTTAAAGCTAGAGCAGACAAAGTTGGTACAGATGTTGGTTATACCCTAGTCTGATTAAGTAAAGATCAAAGGGATATCAATAATTATGTTAAGGGTTTCATAATTTTATTCACACGATAATTAATGAATCAACAAAATTGATTTGTTTTCGACGATTCCTGTATATGAAAAACATTCAAGGATCTTGACGTTATTCCCTCCTATTTTTCTTAAAAACATTAACTCTTATTAGAATGCAGATCATCGTAATTGCCAGGAATGCGATCAAAGGTGTCCAGTTCATCTTGAAACTTTAAAGTAAATCTCTCTTTGGCATGTCCATTTATATTAAGTGCTGGGGTGTCCAATCGGCTGGCGAATTAAACATATAATTGTGTTAAATACATGTTCAGGTTAAATTTGTTATGTAAGTGTTACCCAATGGGACAAATTGATTAGATATGGGCATCTGTTTGTGGTGTGCAATCTATATACATATATAAAACTCTTTTACCTGACTGACTGACTGACGACATTTGGGCAGCCCAAGCGGTAGAATCTAGAAGCCGATCTAACTAACGACGGGTGGGCGTAGTCCTTTAAAATATTTTCGATGAAGTTGGCAGAATAATACTAAAATCCGGAAAATTGCGGGAGGGTAGGAAAAGCCTGTACTTAATTCAAGTGAACATTCTTAAAACAATGATTCCCATTGTCAGTCTGACTAACTGTCAGTTTGGTTGAACTCTTTTATATACTTACAAATATAGATTAAGTTAACAGCATAGTGCAACCAAACCCTTATAATTAGACCTCGGAATTTTACATATTTCTTATTTTTCATCTGATTCATCTGATCTGATCCAAACTTTGTAGTTAGACATTTTATCGTTCAAATATAACAAATTTTAATGCATATCGAAAATGTGCAAGAACGATGTCTAAAAAGTAAAATCGTTGCAGTCGGTCGTACCCGACAGCAGAGTACTCGTTGTCAAGTCCGGTATAATTTGGTTATTTGAAAAATCTCCCAAAATTCAGTTTTTTTTTTTCGTATTTTTGAAATTTTTTGACTTTTGAAAAAATACTGAATTTCGGTATTTTTTGCATCTGAAAAATACTAAATAAAAATGTTCTTCAGAATTTTTAGAAATGTCAGATGGTTTTTGATTCCAATACGATCTTGACACTTTATAAATTGAGGGTATACACCAACATGGGTACCAAGTTTGGTTGCTCCAGCTTCAAAGGTGTGGAAAAAAATTGCGTTCATACGGACAGACGCACAGACGGACGGACGGACAGATGGACAGACGGACATTTCGTAAGCCCAATATACTCTTTTTTCCATCGGGAACAGAGTATAACAATATAAATTTAATATCAAACGCAATGTTTGGTTGTTTGCTATAACAGGTCCTTAGGTCGTTAGGAGATTTGTTGATCCTGTAGTATGCATGCGCGCTTGGCAAACGCCATCAGCGCGTTGGGAGTGTATCGGGCCGCTTCTCTAGCGATGTGATCCAGTGAGTGTTAAGAAATCGATGTCTGATCTTTGCGAGTGCTGGACAGCTCCAGCGTGATAACAAAATGAAGTCTAACTATTTACCGTTTATGCTTGCCTTGCTTTTGATATTATTATTTATCAATTATTTTAAGAAATATTGCTGATTAATATTCGACAAATTAACTGATTAATTTGATAAATAAAAGTAGTTATTAATATAGTGAACTGACATGCTTAGCGACACGTGTAATATAATTAGTATTTATTTTTTTTTAAAGTAAAGTTTACTAAAAACAAGAAAGAACGGCTATCTTCGGGTGTCGAAGCTATATACCCTAGCAGCAATGTTTTTTATACAAAACTTAATTTTTGTCTGATTGCTCCTACCTAAAGGTTCCGATTTAGATCAAATTATGGGAACTATTTGAAGTATAATAAAACCTCACTAAGTTTGGGTGTAATATTTGTATAAGCAAAAAGTCTTTCATACAAGATATATTTGTCGATCGATCATTCCTATGGCAGCTATATGTTATAGTGGTCCGACCCGGCCGGTTCCGACATATGTACTGCCTGCAGCAAAAAGAAGGGTCTGTGCCAAGTTTCATTACGATAGCTTTAAACACTAGACTAGTTCGCATAGAAACAGACGGGCAGACGGACATGGCTATATCGACTCGGCTATTCATGCTGATTCAGAATATATATATTTGCTATAATACCCTCTGCTAGGGTATAATAAGAATATAATATCATACTTATAGTAGTATGTGGAAACATCATATAATTTTTAGGAAATAGGGCTGTGCCGTAAAATGGGTAAAAAGGGGGTATAACATCTGTGCAAATGTATGTAACAGACAGAAGGAGACATCTCCGACCCTATAAAGTATATATATTCTTGATTAGTATCAAAAGAGATTTCGATTTGGCCATGTCCGTCTGTCCGTCCGTCTGTCCGTCTGTCCGTATGAACGCGTCGATCTCAGCAACTACAAGAGCTAGAGACACCAAATTTGTATACCATACGCAGATCAAGTTTGTTTCATATTTCAGATATCTCCCCCGTTCCCCCGCAAATCGATTAAAACCGTTTTACAGTAACAATTTTCAAGATATATCTTTAAGATTTGGCATGTACAATACTTTAGTCTCTCTTAATCTACTGTCCAAATTTCAGTCGATCGGATAATAAACACGGAAGTTATTCACGAAAGAAAATTCAGTGATGCAGCGAGAGGGGGAAGAAGAAGCACACCCACCAATTAAATTGCCTCGCTTGCGCTGTCGCTTTTGCCGCCAGTGTGTGTGCGTCTTTGTGTATGTGTGTATGTATGTGTAAGTGGACGTAGATGATTGGATGTTTTAGACCTGGGTACAAGGAGTTCGTAGTCGGGTACACTCGACTATAGCATTCTTACTTGTTTAATAAATAACAGCTGTAGCATTAACATGTAACAATGCTATAGTCGAGTATACGAGAATCCCCTATACCCAGGTCTAAGATTTCCAAACTCGCGGCTGCGCTTGCTGCTTCCCCCCGAACTGCTGTACTTAATCTTGTTTCTTGAATAAATTCCGTGTTTATTATCCGATCGACTTGAAATTTTTGTTTGCAGTATATTAAGAGTGACCCAAGCATTATATATGCCAAATTCGAGGCTATCAGGCCTGTTTCCAATTCCACGTTTATCGAAAGTTGCGAAAGTGGAATGACGAATCGTTTTAGCTGTTCCGAACTCCTCAAAACGAGTTGTATTTTAGTCGTCGAAATTGCAGTAATTGGCAGGTTACATGGCAAATGAAATGAAATATTCTAAAAACATTATTGTATAATATTCTTCATCATATTTGCAATCGAATAAGATCATTCATTCATTAAATTACAGTCAAATTACATGTCTATTATTTAATTAAGAAACTGCCCGTAAATTTCACTATCAAAAACGTAATCGTGCAGACAAACAGAGAAACAAAGCAGCTGATCTCATTGAATCATATGGCTTGCTTATCGATAGCAAACTCAAGAAACGATGTGTGCTTAAAAGTAACATGTACATTGTTGACAACGAATTATATACAATTAAAGAGCTAGATTGCGCAGCGCGCTGTAGAGGAGAATATTCTCTTGGATTATTGCAATGCTCAATTGAGAACAGGCCAGTATATCTTTAAAACTGTTGCTGTAAAACTTTATCGAATTGCTGCGACTGCTATGCACGAGCCTACATTCAAAACTTGGTGCCTAAAGTTATACATACGGACAAAAAGCAGACGGACAAGGCCAAATCGACTCGGCTATTGATACTGCTTAAGAATATATACAGTTTATTGGGTCGGAGGTTTCTCATTCTGCCTGTTACATAAATTTGCACAAATTTAAACCCCCATTTTACCTATTGTATGGGTACAGGGAGTAAAATCTCTTTTCGACACCCTTAAAGCTAGAGCAAACAAAGTTGGTTCAGATGCTGGTTATACCCTAGTCTATTCAAGTAAAGATCAAAGAAATCCCAATAATTATGTTAAGGCCTCATACTCATTTGTAACATATATTCTTTATCCACCTAATTTTAAGACATATGTATATAGCCGAAGGCCTAAGCAGCCAGTGCTATCTATTCCTAGGTTGGCCATAGTTTTAACTAAGCCAACTTACTATTAAATAAATACAAAAAAAATGTTAAGGCCAACAACTTTTCATAATTTATTCACACGATAATTAATAAATCAACAATATTAATTTGTTATCGACGATTCCTGCGTATGGAAAACATTCAAGGCTCTTTCAAGTAATTTTCCAATGTTCTTATCCGAGTTCTCTTTCGCTATACTGTTGATCATCGTAACTGCCAAGAATGCGATCAAAGGTGTCCAATTCATCTTGAAACTTTAAAGTAATTTAAATTGATTACAGATGGGCATCTGTTTGTGATGGCAATTATTAATTTACAATAGACTATGCCTTGCAACATATTTAGAGCTTATTATTATTATACTATGAAGTAAGTCCAAAATACATACATTCTTTAAAGTGATAGAAGATTAAGTTGATTCAATGTATCATGCATGATATCGGTTATACAGTTCGAGACCAAGTATTACGTTCTCATGATAACAAAAACGTTTTTGTCAGCAAGTCTTGAGCTACTGTATCCTAAAAGTCTTTAAATCATAATATTAAAGTCTTACATAAGTTTTCATAAGTACAGTGTTTCTAAAATAATGTCTGAACGCTCCCTTTGAAATGCTCAATACTTTCCAGCACAGAATTAACTTCAATAATATTGTAGATTACGTATACGCAGGGTAAACATTTTAATTACACGACTTCTCATTGTTCAACTACGGGTATAAATTGCGCGGAAATATTGAAGCAAACAATAAATCAAAATATTTATTTACGATTGGTGTCTATAGAAAAAGCGTTAGCAATGTGCCCCGGACTATCTCTCACTATCTCTTTCGCTCTACCAATCGCTTACACTCCCTCCTTACTCTCAATATACGTTATTCCTTTGTAATATTCATAAGCGTATCGCCCCCCTATGTTCCCAATTTGTTTGTGCTTCTGTGTAGCCCGCATGTGGCACATACAAATATTTGTATATTTGTATTTGTATGAAATGTGTTGGTATTGGAGCTGTCTTTAACGTTGTTGTGCCGCTTGTTTGTGGTTTGTTTGGGCGCTGCCAAACAACAAAAACATTCATCCATGAAATGCATAAATTGAAAATTAAATTTTACATAAGGCGTTTGAGTAATATTTTTTTTAAAGCAATACTTTGCTCGTATAAAGGTATTGTAAATAAATTATTAAGCCATTGTGACAAATTAATTAAGAGTACATAAAAGGCTTAAAGCGGAGACAAGTTAATTAAAGTAAATGTGCCAGCAAAATGTATTATGTACTTATATATGTAAATTACTTTCCTGATTATATATCGAAATTAACTAAACGCCTGATTGAGCACATGTGAATGCCTGGGACCACAAAGTCCTCACCATCTCCTTCTATCACTTCGGCGACAGGTGGAAAGGCAAGCAAGATTGAAATATTGTCAAGTATTGACAAAAAAGGAGCCGGGGTTCTATGTTTTTACATGTGGTACAATTTAAAACAAGCACAGAGAGGCGAGTAATTTGAATATAAGTGTTTCTTAACGTTGATTCAGAACGACTTCTTTATAGTAGGAAATTGCTTTGACGGCATGGAATAATGTTAGTGGTATGGCTTGTGGCATATGTGTATGTACGTACAGACATTTGAATTTCTAAGAAAGTCTATATAAGTCCTCTAATAGTAATATGTGTATAAAAAAACTTAAAATAACCTATTGCCTTGGCCGCTACATTGTGATATCGAATAATCAGCACAAATAATCAGTATTACCGCCAAATAAGGACTTTTTGACTTTAAATAAAGTTAATTATAATAATAAATGATATTTTAGCATGTTGAAGCCATCTGCATATGTCTCATATTTTGATCAAAATTCATAATAAAAATCACATAAATATTGAGTTGAACACACAAAAAACAAAAAAAAAATGTTTATTTTACTTAAAAAAAAAAAAAAATTAATAGAAACTATTTTTTCGATTTTCTGCATTTTTGCAAATATTAGGAATCTAAAAAATACTAATAAGATTCTGAAAAGGTTTTGATATATTTTGGACTGTTGGATCCCATATGTATATGAAGTTGTATTTTTTTAAAAAACTAATAAATAAAGTCGTAGTGGAGGGTCCTTCTTATAACGTATCAAAGTAAAATGATATTCCATTAAACAGCATCATCACTTACTTTACTTTCAAACTGCATCTTGGAAAAACATTTTATTTTGTGGAAAATTTCTTGTTTAAGAATATCTTTATATATGGAAATTCAATTACGTTGACTCTTTTCGCAAAATTTTATTTATGAAATTTTATCGGCATACTGCTACTTTATTGAAATTTACCAGATCAGATTATTTCATTTTTGGTCAATGAAAATAGATTACTAGAATAAAAGTCAAGCATTTCTAAATGCATTTGCCATTTACAATTTATAAATATTTTTTCAAGCTTTTAACCTGTCACACTGGCCAAAAGTCATAGCCCCTGACCATTTGTCCATTCCTTGTGTCCCCTTACCTCCCCCACTGCCAGTTCATTTAACGCTTCAATAATTTATATTTCAATTTGGAAAATTGACTTTTCAATGCCAAAGCAGCCAAAAAATAGAAACCAATTAAGCTCATAGCGAGAGTGCACGACTAGTTAATACCTTGTAAGCTAAAGGCGGGTCTATGCAGCTGCTCAATTGTGGCTACATTTACTTGAATGTTGCTGCAGATTAAGTATATAAGTATATTCTCTCTATAATCAAAGATGCCACCCTATCCCAGTTACATACACTTGCGCAATTGATGTTTGATTTAGGGTATTCGAGTACATGCAAACTCACAAGCGATGCTGCCCTTAACAGAAAAGTATTGCCTACTTTTATGCGCATAATTACTTTTGCTGCCTAAATTGGTGAATGACGAACGGCTTGAAAGCGGGGGTCAGGATGGAGGAAAGAACTTATTTCATGTTGAAATTTAAAACCAATTTGTTGGAGTTTTCTTTGCCGTAGCTTCATGTAGCCTTTTCGTGCTAATTAAGCCAAGTAACCGAAACGAAAAATTTATATGTACGACAGTGCCCAAAAACCTTTTGGCACTTAAAAAGTATTGTCAATGCCAAAGTTTTCATCAACATTGTCTAAATTTCCCCAATGGTTAAATGGGTTTCCTGTTGCTCCTGTTTGAAGTTGTCTGCTGTTTGTTCCGCTCAGTTTTAAGCTGGCTTAAAGGCAAATAAATCAACCACTTAGCCCAGGACCATGCCCAGCATATTGACCACCTTATTAATTACTCGCACAATTTTATTAACGGCTTTGCAGCGCGTTATTAATGAACCAAAAGTGGCAGCACGTGTGAGAAATTATAGCTACAGTAGTCAAATGAAAGAATAGTTAATGAAATAAAGCAAAAGTTAAACAGTTAACACACACTCTCACACACAGCTAGCCGGCAGTTGGTCGGCCTGATGAACTACAGTATAAAGGGGAAGTAGGGACCGCTGGACAGATATTAATATATAAAATGCCAAATGGGAAAACTATTTTACAAAAGTTATGTCACAAATTTTAATTAAAATGTTTACGGGATTTTTTTTGTTGGCTTGTGTTAGCTGAGAGAAAGTGCAGCAAATTCATTTAAAGCATTAGCCACGATTAAGAGAAGAACAACGAGCTCTAAAAGTTGGTGGGTCCGTTTATAAAATATTTAAATATAAAATTAAAGCTAAATATTATTAATTATAAACAAGTTTTATAAAGCAGCAGTCCTTTAATTATATCGGTGTGCCGTTGCTGTATAACCTGGCAGAAAGTTATTTCATACAAAAGCTCATACATCTACTAATTGTTCCTATGGTAGCTATATGATATAGTAAACAGATCTCGATTTAATTTTTTCAGCTTGTATAAAACAAAATGAACCTTCGATTTGGTCAGAAGCCCTGATACCATGTAAACAAAACAGTTTTTTGATACAACAACTCAACTCTCAATTAATTGAAATGTTTATATTTACAATGCGAATACCTAATAAAATAAAACAATTTTAACTGTATTATTAACGTATCAAGAATTAATTAAACATATCAAAAATGCCTTTGTCGATTTAATGGGGACACATTAATTAGTAACCAGAAAATACCGAATATTTTCAATGGGCTCAATATATGAATTATAGAAATTGTTACAACCAATTAAGGCTTTTCAAATAAAGCAGTCACTTTTTACAGCAGTAACATAGAAAATCAAGTACATGTGAATAATTGCGCACTTGTGGATGCCACAAAAATTGCTGAATAATGTTCACATGAATGCATTTTATGAACACATGAATGATCTGATGGGCCACGCCCATATGCAGATCCCGGTGATAATATGTATGTGAGCACGATTAGCACTTTTCTGATGGAATGCACATGTCGGATGAGTTATATTTGGTTGCTATACGTAACATTTGTATATTTTGCATGCGACAGCAGAAAAAATGTTTTTAAATTTATGTACACACACGCTATTGTAAATAAAAAGATACATGTGGCTGTATGTGTGTATCTTGCCATTAAGCCGCCAACATCGCTGGAATTTCGATTTCAGTGAATACAGGATGTGCATCCTGGCTGGATACTGGCAGAAGCGACGTCAATTTGGCGCAAAGCTCTGCTGCCTGGTAACAAACACGTTTCGTTTTGCAGCATTTGCAGCTTCCTCGATTTGGCCATTAAACTCAAAGTTGCCTGTTGTCGCCTCTTCTTTCCTGGCAGAGGAGCATTTATATATGCATACATATACATCTACATGCACACATAAATGGATTTCCGGTGACATCAGCTTCAGCTTCAGCGTCGAGCACTGACTGTAAGTTGCATAAGTGCAATCAATGCCAAAGACCTAAATAAAAGTGTCTTAAGTGTGCTTCATAACTAATAGAAAATGTGGAACAAGAGTTCAAATTGTCATTCTCTGTTATTGAGAATTCTATAAATTAACTTTATCTGTGATTGAATGACAGTTAAGTGTATTCAACATTGGTCTTTTGACGGCGAAAAGCTTTTATGTTTCGAATCATATACTAAAGACAGAGTATAAAATCAAAATTTATAATTATTAACTGAAACTAAGGAAGAAAAACTAGTAAAATATAGAGAACCTTGAAGTGCCCTACAAGGCTGTGTTACATTGTGGTTGCAAGAATGAGAAAGTAACAAATAACTTTACACTCTTTTCCTTCCCGTACCTTACGATTTTTTGTGAAGGGTATGAAGAACTTAGAAACTGATCTAACAAATACCTTCTCTAATACACTTAATCTTAGGCCCTTTTTCCATCCGTGGTGACGGGTGAAAGTAGATTCTTTAAGTTTCATACAACAGTTTTCTGCCCGTGGGGGTAGATTTACCAAAGCCCCGGGTTCGGGCCCGGGCCGTGTCGAATTATAATTATAAAATTAAATTATGCTATTGAAATGTTAAGAAATCAATATAAAAGTTCCTCTACACAGGGTAAAACCACACAAAAATTGGTGTCAAGCCCTAAAAAAGAGTTTTGCAATTGAGATTTGGTCCAGCGGTTCTCGAGTTCTAGAATCACTAATACAGAACGAACGTTTTTACTCCCTGTACCCATAAAATGGGTAAAAGGGGTACTAAATCTGTGCAAATGTATGTAACAGGCAGAAGGAGACATCTCCGACCCTATAAAGTATATATATTCTTGATCAGTATCAAAAGAGATTTCGATTTGGCCATGTCCGTCTGTCTGTCCGTCTGTCCGTCCGTATGTATGAAAGCAAGGATCTCAGCAAATATAAGAGCTAGAGACACCAAATTTGGAATGCAGGTTCGTGTATAGCGGGAGCAGGTCAAGTTTATTTTAGATTTGAGATATCGCCCGCCGTTACCCCGCAATTCGATAAAAACCGTTTTACAGGAACAATTTTTAAGATATAGCTTTGGGATTTGGCATGTGTAATACTTCAGTCACTCTAATCTACTGTTATCGTTCGGATAATAAACACGGAAGTTATTAACGAAAGAAGATTCAGTGCTTCATCGCAAGGGAAGAAGAAGTACAGCCACCACTTAAAATGCCTCGCTTGCGCTGCGCTCGTGTGTGTGCGTCTTTTGTGTATGTGTGTTCGCATGTGTAAGTGTACGTAGATGCGATTGGAAATTTTTGACCTGGGTACAGGGAGTTTTGTAGTCTGGTTTACTCGACTAAAGCATTCTTGCTTGTTATATATTAAGATATGTAAAGTGAGGTATAAGAACCAATTATAATAAGATATTAATACGACTCTTTAATTGAATACTATTATTATTAAAGTAGAGGGCTGCGTGTGTACTATAAGGTCTATTATACCCCTTTTGAGCCTATAGCTCGCTCTTGCACAAGTGAAAGGATTTATCCACCAAATACTACCCAAGCTCTCTAAAAGAGTTGTTAAATTAGAAAAATAAATATATAAAATACTTCATTAAAACCATTTCTGGGAGAATTCCTAGCCTCTGCACATCATCAAAAAGTGCGTTAAATTTTTGTAAGCGAACACCTCACAAATTGACTTGTATACTCGTTTGTATGTATGTATATGAGTACTTAAAATTGTTGCTTATTACCATTTTAAGTCCTCATTATTACTCCCTACCAAGCTGTGTTGGCAACCCTTGAAAAAACAGTAATTTTCTAGCTGTGACAACGCCGGATACTCGTACTCCTATACCAACACACTCCGGAGTTTGCAAACCGCGAAACCGAATCGAAAACGCAATTTCAAAACCACAAGAGCCAACCCACGTGACCTTCAATACGCACACCCAACCAGCGTACACTAATTAAACTCAAAAACCCACAAAAGCGCATAATGCTCATTGGCAACGACGTATGGCATCTCCTTCTTGGGAACGATCATGGTATGTACTTGGGGTTGATTATTATGCTCTGTACTCAAAGATGTTTGTGCTACGGAAAGTTGCCAAGAAGTGAAGCAAATTTAGTGCTTGTACTTAAATAGAAGGTATGTACTAAGCGGACTTCATTTTAGATTTAGTTGAATTAGTATTTTGCTCTTATGTTTAATTTAAGTTCTTATAAGAATAAGAGTAAGATTAAATGTTATTAAAAAAATGAGATTTACAAAACAAAAAAGATTAATTGAGAATTTTTTTGTATGTTCATTTATTTCTCCTAAAAGTATTCTTAATATCACATAGATATTAAATTTAGCAACATGCATCGACAATTTGTACAGTTTTTTCACTTTAGATAATTCTCAAGACCACTTTCGAATCAATTCAACATAAATGAACTTACAAATAAACTGAAGTCTTAAATTCCAATTTGTGAACTTTGTTTGAAAGTGGAATATAAAACAGTCCTAAATATTACTCCTCAATTATAAATCTTACTTTTACTTATTTCCCAAGCTTATCAATTCTGAATACAGACATTCATCTGTTACAGGGTATCTTCTGGTCATATCTGCCTTGGCCAATGAGTTCTTGGTGCTTACTTTGGATGTTGTTGTTGGGCTGCACAAGCGAGGGCACTTCGTGTTTACTTTGCGACTTCGCTGTTTGTCATATCACCGCTAATATTGTCAAGCCGGTGGCTGCGGCTTAGCATATGAGTGTGTATGGGGTTTGTGTGTGCAAGTGTGTGTGTGTGTGTCTATGTGTTTGTTGGAAAATGTCATATGGCAACGCTGAATAGCAGCTTGAACTTAATTGCAAGGAGAACACGAAGCACAAGCACAATTTGCAATGTCGCAGGAGACATTGAAATGTTATTGCGCAAATTCCAATTACGTATTTCAAGAGGTTGACTTATATGATTGTGTGGCAGTTAAGCATTTGCCTAATTGGTGTTAATCCGAAAAGCGCATTGTAAATGCAAGAGCCGACTGCAACTGAAGATAAACCTCTAGGTTGGCAAGGAATATCACAAAGGCCAAGGAGCAAGAATTAACTCGGCAAATAAAGCGAAGCATGGGGCATTTACGTGTCTATGTGGGTGTGTTGTGCATATATGCTGACGGCTTAGAGGTTTTGTGAACAGACAGAATCCAAGTAATTGTTTTGACTCATAAAAGTAGGCTATGATTTCTGCTTAATTTTCTATTGTGTTTTGCGTATGAAAAGCCATTTGGTTAGCCTTGCAAGGATGCCAATTAAACTGCTTCCATGGCAGCTAGAGAACAATGAAGTTCCAGATATATAATATAGTGATGTACAAAGCATAAAATGCTACCAATTTCAGTCTTTCGTCGGAAATCTTGAGAACAAACAAAAAGGGTTCGGGGTGCCGAAGCTATAAGCCACTCTACAGTTCACATATTCTATGGCTAGTCCACTATCATTGATTGTAAGCAACTTGTTGATAATCTGGTTGGAGTTCTCTTGGATGTCTCTTGGGCAATCAAATTGAAATTTATTTCTTGACCTTATTTAGCATTTAATTTATGCCGTACAGAGGCGCACAGCTGTAAGTCCAAGTACATGTATACTTAATGCAGCCTGACAGCTTTACACGACTTACACGTGGCCAACCATAAAAGCCACATTTATAACCAGCACAATAAAGACAAAGGCGGCAGGCAACTGGTAACTGGCCAATGGCCAATGGCCAATGGACCAAACGCTGGTCAACCATGCTGCTGGTCGCCATTTTTTCAATCTTCACTAATTTATGTCAATTTGTTTATTTATGTGCCGCACGTGCAGCCCAGCTCGAAACTCCATTAGTCTGGCTCTTGGCCCCCAACGCACGTCGTGTCCTGTAATTACAATTTTGTTATCGCCTTAATTTAATATCGATACCAACGTATGCCACTTATGTGTACCGCCGCGCATCCTGATTCCAAGGCCTGTCCCAACGATCGGTCAGGCCAATTGTGTTGAATTTCCCAGGACATTTTGGCCAGAACGTGTCATTCACTTAATAAGAACATGGAAATATTTTACTGTGCACATATTTATTACAATTACTTGTTACTTAATTATTAAATAATTTAATTTGGTATTTATAAGTCAAGCAGGAGGAAAATAAAATATATATAATATGTAGCTTAAATTTAAATGAAATCAAATTTAATTTTAAGCAACAAATATATTTTTATTATCCTCTTGCTTGAATTGTAATACTTTTTCGAACTATGTCTCGTAAAATCTTCATCATTACTTCGACACAAAAATGAAATAATTGCTTTGACTTTTAATATTTCCGTTCGAGTTATGGAGGATGTCAGTTATGGATGTAAGATGTTATACAATTTGGCATTAAATGCTAACTTAATATACCACAAATTTTAACTAACATAATTTTATACCTAGCAGGGTATTATAATTTTGTCTCGAAATGTGTAATGGACTGAAGAAGACATTTGCGACCCGAATCAGCATGAATAGCCGAGTCGATATAGCCATGTCCGTCTGTTTCTATGCAAACTAGCATGCAACTTTAAAGCTAACGTAATGAAAGCTTGGCACAGACCCTTCTTTTTGCTGCAGGCAGTACATATGTCGGAACCGGCCGGATCGGACCACTATCACATATAGATGCCATATCGATCATTCCGATCGACAAATATGTTTTTGTATGAAAAACATTTTTGTTTATTAAGGTATCCTTACCAAACTTTCCTAAGTCGAGTCTATTCAATCTGACCAAATTTGGTCAAAATCAGACCACTATATCACTATATCAAACTTTTTTGTTTAAACAAATATTTCATCCAAGCCTAGTGAGAGTTTTATAATACTTCAAATAGTTTCCTATAATTTGATCAAAATCGGAACATGGCTCCCATAGGAGCAATCAGACAAAAATTAAGTTGTGTATAAAAAACATTGCTGCTAGGGTATATGGCTTCGGCACCCGAAGATAGCCGTTCTTTCTTGCCAAATTGAATATTCTATCTTTAATTGAGTTTGCAATTTATATATTAGTACAAAAATACGTGCCCAGAAAAGAATGTTAGTAATTCGCAAGAGCCTCACAAATTGGCCAAATTATCCCAGTTTTATCATAACCTGCTCAGTGACCCAAAAAACAGCTGCCGGTGACAATTTAAGGACTTCATTAGGCATTCCAGGCCATAGAAAATTAGCCAGATTTCTGGGCAAACACCACAGAGCCAAGGCACTTGGCTTCTATCTGGGGGAGGTGTTATGTAAATTTCGGGAAGGTCTTCCTCGGAGCGTGTCAAGTTCTAAAAAGTAGTTTTTGGTTTGTTTGCCGTTTGTTGTTTACTTTTTGCTGTTTGGGTCCTTAGCGGGGCATGTGTTGTAGATTTATAGCTGAAAATAGAAATGGGGTGCGTGTTAGGCACTTATATAAGCTATGTAAATGACTGGAAAAGACGGAGAAAGATGCAAGTTCTTCAAGCAGCTTAAAGAGAATTTAAATTGCAAACAAATATTTGTCGTCCTGTTGCCTTGGGCCATGCCTTCGGAGAGCTGTAAACATTTTAAGAAGTCTTAACGAAATTCACATGTGTTGGGCCGGTTAGAAGTTGCTGAGAGCATAAGTAAAATTGATACGAAATAAATATTTTATTTTATCTGCCTGGTCATGTTCGTAATGGACCTTAAGGATAGGAGAATAATCTATACTTAGGGACAGTAGAATCCATACCAAATTTTGTATTTAAGTAGCTCTTAATCTCACTCTTATCGACGAGTTAGAAAATACCTCCGCCTAGAAATGATATTAATCGAGCTGGGTATATCTTAAGGTTTACTTAATAAAACTTATGATTACAGAAATATTATTATAATTTATATTAAGGATTATTAAAGGTAAGTGCATGTAATCGTGCGACTGCATTTCACAGAGTGCATATATTTTGAAATTCAATATCCGCCTGCCACTTTTGAGTACATAGTGCCATTGGGTAACAATATCAATTCGTGCCCAATTAGTCCCTGCATCAAGTAAACTGACAAAGGTCAACGCATATCCAAGTGAAATTCACCTGAGAGTATGAAGTATGAAGGTACAGCAGGTCCTAGCCAGAGGGCATACGCGACGCCTCGCATTGCATTATTTGCCTGGCGTTTGCCCTGTCAACTGCCTGCCAACTGTCGAGCTTTTGAAGTAATGGCCCACACGGCAAATGGCCAAGGCAGAGCACTCAATTCTTTCAGTTTTTTGCTGCAGGTGCAACACTTTGTTGTTTGTCTCTGTGGGTTGTTGTGTTTTGTGCATATTGAATGATTGATTGCACTTTCATGCACTTCGAAAAATTATTTTTTGTGCCCATTGATTTTTACTCCCAGTACCTATGAAATGGCTAAAAGGAGGTATTAAATCTGTGCAAATGTAGCAGGCAAAAGCAGTCATCTCCGATCTTATTAAGTAAACGTGCTCTGGCTCAATAGATAGCGGCTTTAAACCGCGAATTTAAAAGTTAGTACCAATTAGCCAGCCACAAATGAGAAGGCCACATAGGCTCTCAATTAAGTTTGACGAATTTATTACATTAACAGCTTAACCACAACGAAAAGCAGCCAGCCCACGCGTCCTGTCATTCTAATTAGCCTGCAGACACTCCTACACATCATTGTCAAACAGCAGCTCATTAGCCAAATGACCATAAATTACACGTTGGACAGGTGAAAGCTCGAGTCCCACCTATACAGGACAATAGAAAAATGACAGCGATCTCTCAGCTTGCTCATATCCGTTTAATATCCTTGTGGCATGTCCATACAAAGAAGAAGCCACAAAAACTTTAAAAAGGTTTACCTTAAGGGTATTTGTGCCTACTCAGCACCAACCGCAACTTTGTCTGACTAGTCATATAAAAAGTATCATTAGCCTCTCATGAATACCAAAAAAAAGGTCCAAAGTCGAAGGACAATGGCTGGAACAACGAGTCAAGCACTAATAAAACACACAAAACCACAAGTCCCTTTAACCTGGCATCTAGAGGAAACTTTTTATTCCATATCTACTGGATCGACAGGATAAGGCAAAACGAAGTGTTGTTTTAATAGTAGAGTTGAGGCTGCTTTAAGGATGCTGGAATATCAAGTAGAGCTAAAGTTACACTAATCAACAATTTAAGATAATTTTTACCATACCAAACTTATAATATTTATTACTCCTGTACCCATAAAATGGGTAAAAATGGGGTACTAAATCTGTGCAGATGTATGTAACAGGCAGAAGAGACATCTCCGACCCTATAAAGTATATATATTCTTGATCAGTATCAGAAGAGATTTCGATTTGGCCATGTCCGTCTGTCTGTCCGTCTGTCCGTCCGTATGTATGAACGCAAGGATCTCAGCAACTATAAGAGCTAGAGACACCAAATTTGGAATGTACGTTCGTGTATAGCGGGAGCAGGTCAAGTTTATTTTAGATTTCAGATATCTCCCCCCGTTCCCCCGCAATTCGATAAAAACCGTGTGCAATACGTTAGTCACTCCTAATCTACTGTCCAAATTTCAAGTCGTTCGGATAATAAACACGGAAGTTATTAACGAAAGAAGATTCAGTGCTTCAGCGCAAGGGGAAGAAGAAGCACAGCCACCACTTAAAATGCTTCGCTTGCACTACGCTCGAGCTGTCGCTCGTGTGTGTGCGTCTTTGTGTATGTGTGTGTGTATATGTGTCTGTATGTGTGTGTGTATGTGTACGAAGATGCGATTGGAAATTTTTGACCTGGGTACAGGGAGTTTTGTAGTCGGGTTTACTCGACTATAGCATTCTTACTTGTTTTAATATATGTATTTGTCGTGCTTATATCGACTAACTACACAGGAAGCATAATGTATATTCTGTATGAAGTATTTAAAGACCTTTAAGACCTCGTACTTAATAGATACCTACATACATATGTGAATACAATCAAGTTGCATCAAAAACACACATTGTTGTGGCAACTAAAAAACTTTACAAAAAAGTGTCGAATGCTGATGTAGACAAATGGTAGCGAGGACGCTGGCGATGACAACAAAAACGCTGAACAGGACATTATGGACAGAAGGCAAAGTTTTGTAGAACAGGAAATGACATATAGTATATACAGTATATATGTATAAATGACCTGCAATGAAATTTGCTGGAGTTGCAACAAACATTGCAGAATGGTTACTGACTGTAGCCATTACTTGCTTTATTAATGCATATACATAATGCAAGCTGATGTCTGGAGCTTTTAAATTTTGGAACTGTTTTATTGCCCTTTCTTGGAATCCTTAAAAGGCAGCAGAGCCATAAAACTGGCCAGACTGGTGAATATTTTGTATCCGACCGGGTTCCGAAACATTTTTTCTTGTTGTTCATAAAACAAAAACAAAAAAAGTTTTAAGTGTATTCTTTTTTTTTATGTTTGGTCCCCAAACAGCAACAAAAAATCACTTGAATGCATAACAAAGCATAAAGCCGCGCCACGCATCAGCAAGTCCGGTTAAAGTCCGAGTCCCGTGCTCAGCTCGACATTGTCAGCGCTTTGTGTGGCCAAAAAAAGGACTAGCACAAAAAACAGATGAAAAAAAAACAAAAAGGACGAGCTAATGATACAAATGACAACGCATAAAAATTTGCATAGCATAGTACAAGAATGAATCGAAATAAAATAAAATAAAAGGTTGCAAAAACACAAATTGTTTCTAAGTGTAGTTGGAATTCATTGTTATGGTTGGTTGCAACCATCAAAAGCCAATTCATATAAGTATTTGAAAAAGAGCGATAAAGCGGAAATTTGGGTTAGATTAAATGCTGGAAAAAACTGATATTAAATATTAATTCTTGAATATAAATTATAGATATAAAAGCAAGCGTTTAAAAATGTGAAAATTATTCTTTTGTTTTTATAAATATAATTCGAGAATGAAAGGACTTTGTATCTTCAAAGAAGTTGCTTAAAATTTAATAAATTTTTATATAATTAATATAGATATCTAAATATTAAATATTTTCTGGGTACTTAGTTCAGTTAAACAAGCAGATTCAGATTCAGATGCTGTTTTCAAAATTTTAATTCGACATAAAAAGTTTTTGTAATTTAAATAAAAATAATAATTATGCGTAAAATTTGATAGGCTAAGATACGCATGAACGAAAATAAAATGAGGAACTGCTTTGAGAATGGCCAAAGCATGATATGGTTAAGTATGCCACAAATTGAGTCAAATTTCTTTTATAGGCTGAAACGCTAATCAGCCAAGACAGGACCGCCAACAGGACACGTCAGGAGAGAACATTGCGGCCTGGTTGAGATTCAACTCTTTTGCATAAATCACAGCTAGGATAACGGTAGCACAGGATGCTCGCACAACAATGCCAGAAATGCCAAATTAATTTAGTACGCTGGAAGCAACCGGAAAATGCCGCGTGCGTCTTTTGGCTTTTCAATCAAGGCAAGGTAAGAAAAACTGAGAGCGAGGAGGACTAAGTCGAGCCGAATGCTTGTCACGTTTTATGAATTTGCTGCGCTTGCCAGTACCCAGGACGACAGACTTACTCACATAAGACAGCCAAAACAACGAGCTGACTGGCGAAATTGTCAACGGTGGCTGCTTAGATAAGACGCCGCGAGGCTCAAACGGCTTTTGGGCCCAAAGCCGAAGCCAAAGCCAGATAGACGCACAAGTGGGCTACTAAGGAGCTTGAACTTGGACTCGGTCTTGGATAACGGAAACGCAACGACAAACATGCATAAATTACTCAATTAGTAGTCAAGATACGAAGCAAAAAGGTTGCCTAACAAGACAACCGGAAGTGGCAAAGCCGTCGCCATTTCCCATATTGAGTAATCAAATGCCAGGACATTAAATGCGCCGTTCGAGCATCCTGACTTCTTCTAGCAGCACACATAAATCAAGCGATGCGCGTGGCCGATTGCTCCTCAAAACTGACACATTATTAATTGAGCCATTGAGATTTTCTAATTACAACTTAAGAGGCTGCTGCTTATAACGGCCCATCCCAACAACAGTGCCCTGCACCTCTCAGGCTATCTTTCCTGCTCCTTGCTGTCAGCACTCATTGTCACAAAGGACAGCGCAAACAGTGCCAGAAATAAAGCATACTTCAGACAATGCGAATAAAACTGAAATTCCCGAATGGCGCAGACAGGGCGCCCCAAACAGTGCGAGGTTTCTGTGTTTGTGTGGGTAACGCAATTTGGTTGCTTTCAAAATAGGTCTACAAAATAGAGTATTTTCTTTTTGTCAAGTACTTTGCCACACATTGGCCAATGTTTGAAAGGGTGATCACATATTTTTGAGCAGAGAGTAATACATATATATTTTACTAATGACTGTTTTCTTTGAGACATGTCAAACATGAGTTCGATTTCTGTTTCTGTATTATATAGCAGCACAGAACAATTTTGGAATCTAAGCGGCTTAGGATTGATTCCTACACTTCCTTGAGCTTATCTACTTATTGCCATAATATCACACAGCTTAAACAGTTTGCTGACAAGAAAATCAAATTAATTTAAGGTCAGGTCAGCTTTAAGAGACAAAATACACACACATAGTGCAAAAATAAACAAATAAACATGAATACCAAGAAATGCTGCATTTCTGATAACAAACCAAACAAGATGCTCAACTTGATTTACTTGATGATATTTCCTATCTGCAGCTGTCAACTTCTCTGAAATGTATACAAATTTCGTTATGTTGATTATAGCATTGTTCCTGTTGATAATTTTGAATATTATTTGTTGGCCTTGGCCAAGCAACGGGCCTTGTCGCAATTGTCGAAGTGGCCCCACCGTTGACCATTAGCCTGGCCCCTCCTGTCCTGTCCGGTCCAGTCCTTGCCTGCCCATCCCCTAGCTGACCTACTGAGCACTATGTGTCCAAGCTGTGACAATGTGAGTATTTGTTGTGTTGTCGTTTGCCATTCTTGCTGTTTGTTTGCCGTCAGCAATTAGAAAGTACACTCAGCTATTATTAGAAATTCCAACGCAATTTACTCAAACTCAACTCATAAACTATGAACCGGCTTGGCTAACTGTTGGCTATCAGTTTACGGCCTAGCCAAACTCGCCCTCGTCACCAAATACGACTTATTACGACTTATTAACTTGATAGATTTGAGTGCCAGACATTCAGCCGAAAACGAAAGGTAAAGGTGCTTCAACAAATAACAAAGAGAAACTCAAGGCAATAAATATTTATATACCAAGAACTGAAACTTGTGTACTCTACGAAATGACGACTTTTATTCGAGCATTTAGTATTATTTTTACTGACAACATTAAATTCTTATTTTGTTGTTTCCTATTAATATTATTGCTATTATAGCAAGCTTAAGCAACTTATTTTAATTATATTTTCAGACCGAACTATTTGTATTTTTACATGTACTGAGTCTCAGAAAAATACCTTTAAAAATTACTTATTTTTCTCTAAATACATTTATTTATGTAGAAATAATTTGTTGCTCTTTCTCTCTGTCTGTAAAATATTTGCTTTTCGTACACATTATACCTATTATTTTTTGACTTAAATAGTCATTTTTCCTTTCGATTCTTAGAAAAAGAAAAAACTCACACAAAAGTAATAAGAAAATATTTGTAAAAAAGTTAGAAAAGTTAGATGAATATGTGTTGGGCTTAATTAAAAATACATATTTGGCAATATTTATATAGGTTTGTACATAACAAAGCTAATGAACCCTGCTTATTATACTTATATAAATATATAATTAACCTGTTCAAACTGAAAACGTGAAAAGTAACTTTCAGTTGTTTGTCTGGCTTTTCGCGGGCGTGCCATGGATATAATTAATTAATTGCCAAATTGCTTATTGCTTATTAAAATGATATAATTGTAATAACCGTGCTGAGACATGGGTGTGTCAGCAACTGAAATCAAGGCCAATTTTCGCTTCATTAATCACAGTGCAGCAGCAACAGGAGTAGCGGTGAGTGGCAGAATCCCTAACTGACAGAGGACACACCCAACAGCACCTGGCACTCCTACTTCACCGGGGTGTCAAAGGTGCCAGCAGGCAAGTCAAAGCAGTAGCTGCAACATGATCAAACACAGATGCCCCAACTCCAAGCTATTGTCAGTCTTGAGGCACAACGGTGTGTATGATTGATGTTGCTCAATGCGCAACTGACAGCGCCATTATCTGAAAGTGTGTTTGTTTGTTTGCCCACGTGGGCTTGTGCTTGTAAATGTGTGTGCGTGTGTGTGTGTGTGTGTGTGTGTGTGTGTGTGCCTGTGTCTGTGTCTGGGTATCTGAGTGTCTGCCTGTATAACCGAATTGCAACATGCACATGACGAGCAACATGAACAGCCGCAACATGAACAACAACAACAATAACGATTGGGCAGCTGAGTGCCTGCAAATGAAAAACCCGTAAAAAAGGAAAGGAAGAATAAAAAACCCTGGATAAAACCAAATAAGCTAAAAGGCAGCAGATTTCTCCAACGCCTTTTCGATTACACTGCGCTTTTGTGTGGGCTGCCCATGTCCGAGTTGCGGAGCATTGGTCCGGGCACTGACTTTGACAGCGAAAATCTTCCAACAGGGAAATGACAGGTGTAACGCAATATAACAGGTGTATCGGGCTACAAAGCTGCCAACTTATACCAATAAATTGCAAAAGTGAAAAATCTTTATTCAGAATATACTTACTTACGTAGTGCACTTAAGTAATAACATACATCTTAAAATTTAAGAACATTACTTATTTGTCTCGCGGCTTATACATCTACTAGGCAGCAAGTTTCGAGAATATATATTTAGAATAACTAAGCGATCATACATATACTTATATTTCATCAAAGAAAAATCATAAGCGGCTTAATATACTGCCTTTTTAAGTTTTGGCTTCTTATGTAGTCTGCCATTTTCATTAAATTTAGTGTTGTTTTGATTGTATTAAGCTAGCTGCCCTCTTCAAGGCGAGACACATTTAACATTACAGCACCCCCATTAAAGGTATACAAGCTGTGAAACTTTGTTAATGAATATTAAATAGAAGGAGTCAAAGCAGAAAACTTCACTTTCACCCCGAGAACTTTCGCTTGTCACCTTGTACATTTTTACGCTGATGTGGCTGACGGGCTTAATAATCAAGAATTAATATTGTTGTCTGGGACGTGGGGGAATACAATTTTATAAATGCTTCAACTGAGCTGCCAGGACACGGGTCAGCGACTGTTTAATCATTGCTGATTCTGATAATTATTGAAGCGTGCCGGCTGCACCCAGAAGCACAACAACGAATACCAATAATAAAAATTTAATTTATTTTTAATATAATTCATGCGTAACATTTAAAAAAAAAATAAAAAAGCTCGAAATGCGTTCAACCCAGTTTCCACATTGTCCTTGCAGTTTTCGTTTGCATTTTCATTAGTCTCTTGCATTTTTTATTTTTGTACTCTTTTTCACTTCATTGCATGAATGAAATCTGCAAAATTATCGTGTGAGATTTAAGGGTACAGCGGGGACTCCCCCCGTTATGAGCGGCATTTGCCAGGGGCATTTAAACTTATGCCGGCCCGTGCCGATCCATAAACCATTATTGCAAAAAATGTTATAAAATGTTTTTTGCAACATCAAGAATGTAGCGGAAAAAACGCGTGCGAGGCGTAAAATAAATATACCAACAAACAGAGGGGAGGGGGACAGGCTGACCAGAAAGTGCCAGCGGCCATTGAAACAAGCGGGAAACCCAACAACACTGCAAATGGCAGCAAGCAGCGGAAAGGATGAATTTATTCATTTCACATTTAATTTAATAATAATACGAAATGCTTCAGTCCCTAATATATTTATAAATATTTGGCCGTTATGATGTGGCGATTGTATTACCTTGTTGGTTAAGGAAAACTATGTTAATTGCAAAATTTACCAAGCCCATTTAGATGCTAGATCTCAGATTTGGCACCGCACTGTTTACTTGATCGAATAAAAAAGTGTACACTCAATATAAATTTGTTGTCGCTATTCCAACAATCCCTAAGACCAACCAATCCTCAAAAGATAAAATACCGAACCAGAAATCCTTTAATAAGATTTTATCTTTGATATACTATAAACATTCTAATGCTTACCAGTTTTAGTACCGCTACGACAGATATTTTAATAGAACAAGTGGGAATGCTCTAATCAAGTATAACCGACTACAAAACACACTATAACCAGGTCAGAAGTTCCCATGGGAACAGATTTTCATACACATACGAGAGCTTCATAGGAAGAGACGCGTTTCAGTGGCTGCCCATTGAATATTCTTATCTACTACTTTTTGTACAAAATTTTCATAGATCATAAAATATAAGAAGCCATTATATAATTTTTTAAAATTAATAACAGTTACTTGTTAATCTTAGTAAAAAAGTCGAAGAAAATCCATAAATTATGATTTTGGACGTAAATAACTATAATTCCCGACCTTCTCCTTCTCTCTCTTACCCATTATTTGGGTACAGGGTGTAAAAATAATCTATATTATTCTTTCGTACCCTTTTCTAGATCCTTCTTTCTTTATCCTGTGAGTTGAGGCACAGCGTGCCTGACCGGCTACTAAAACTTCCCTCACCGTGTTGGAGATTTCATTCCTATTCTATTTAGTTTTATGCTTTAAATTTACCTTAAGTTCTATGTGTTTTCTTTATCTCTTCTTAGCTGTGTTGGTGTTGTTATTAGATTTAAATGTAAGTTTAAATGATTCAAAATGTTTTCCATAAATCTAGTATGTTATAAATTATATTTCTCTTGATTCGAGGCCGCATTGTTTTGCCTTCATAAATATATAAATAAAAAGAATATGTGTTAATGACATTCCATACATAATGGTACCAAATAATATTCACTAATAAATTAGACAATTATTAACGCATTGCAGCAAAAATGCTCGTCATTTAATAAAGCAAAATTCAAAGCTAGCCATTATCATCAGTAAACTGTCACATTTGAAATTTTAACCAACTATTGATTTTGTCGTGAGGGCATGAAATTGAACATTGATGACTGGCATTTATTTCGATGTGATTTGCTTCGCTGAATAATGCATTTTGTTTTTCTTTGGCAGAATGACACATAATCATGATTCAATTTTAAAATGACCTTGGGCAGGACAATGCGAGATTGAAGATGATTTTGCGTATCATTCTCCAAAAGCTGCAGCTAGCTGCAGTTTTCCCAGCTTATTTATAATCCTGTTGCAATTATTTGACAGCTGCGGCCCGGAAGCATACGAGACGACAATATTTATTTGAACTGACAATAATGACTGAGATGCGAATTACAACGAGTTGTAGTCAATTATTTGATTCGAAATGTCGAGTGTTTTGAAGCCAACCTTTCAGAGACTTGAACATTGCTCAAAGCACGGACAAGGACAAGGACAAGCAAGTGGTCAGGCAACAAGTTGGCAAACGCATCCCTCAGGCTGGTCACCACTTACCAAAGGATTTCAAAGTAGACCACAAAGCACAAAGTGGCGTCTGTAAAGTCGCCCTTATTGCCCTTGGCGGGCATTCTCTAAGCTGTTTGATGCCCACGTAATTGGTAGCGGATCAGAAGGGCTCTGTTGAAGTTGTAAGCGCGTTCAAAGGCCCACGACAAAACCAGTTGGCTGTTTACAAACCAGGAATGTTCCAAGGTCAGACGAAGCGAATCAAAAGCACTCTATGAGATCGTGGAAACTACTTAATAAGTGCCTTAGTGCATATATCTATACACACTCTAAGTACTAATGAACAGGCATGTGAAGGTTTTTACAATCGATAAGATGTATTTTTAGCGTAGCTTTTATATCCTGTAAAGTGAAATTAGTAAAATGGGTATAACAAAGTTGTACAACACGCAAAGGGAGTATATATTCTTGATCAGAATCGAGAGCTAAGTGGGTCTGATAATTTCCATTTGTCTTTTTATATGAGCTCGCCGATTTCCACCACTGTAAGAGAACTAGAGAAACCAAATTTTAAATACTAGTTAAAATTTAACTTAAATTTTTTTCAGATTGGATCCACCCATAATTGTTAATTATTAATCTCAATGACAAACCCGAAACTCAAAGCTATAAGCCAATAACGAATATAAACATTAAAAACAAGTAAGAATGCTATAGTCGAGTATGCTGACTACGAAACTCCTATTGCCCAGGTCTAAAACATCCAATCACATCTAAGTCCACTTACCCATACACACACACTACACAAAGACGCACGCACACAGGCGGCAAAAGTGGCTGTGCTTCTTCCCCCTCTGCTGCATTACTGAATCTTCTTTCGTGAATAACTTCCGTGTTTATTATCCGATCGACTTGAAATTTGGACAGTAGATCAAGAGAGACTACAGTATTGTACATGCCAAATCTTAAAGCTGTATCTTGAAAAATGTTACTGTAAAACGGTTTTATCGATTTGCGGGGGAACGGGGGGAGATATCTGAAATATGAATATGCGATATACAGGAACCTACATTCAAATTTGGTGTCTCTAGCTCTTGTAGTTGCTGAGATCGACGCGTTCATCCGGACAGACGGACAGACGGACGGACGGACAGACGGACAGACGGACAGACAGACGGACATGGCCAAATCAAAATCTCTTTTGATACTGATCAGAATATATACTTTATAGGGTCGGAGATGTCTCCTTCTGCCTGTTACATACTTTTGCACAAATCCAATACCCCCTTTTTACCCATTTTATGGGTACAGGAGTAAAAATTATTAATATGATTTGCTTGTAACGTTAGTTAGGCTCAAATAAATTACTACAATTTATGATAATCAAATATACTTCTATGGTGATGCAAAATAATCTTTTCGTTGTTCTCAAAAGCTTCAAAAAATTTAGATGTCAATCAGAATTTTACAGAATAAAATTACGTAAGTCCTTAATCAATTTTAAACGTGTTTAGTTCCATTCAAAAATCCACACCAGCACTTTCCGAAGAATAAATCGCGTCCTGTTAGCACTTTACTTTGAAAGTTTCAAAATGCGTCATACCATGGGTCCCATTCTCCCATAAGAAGTAAGAAAATTTATATTTTAGTACGAGTACTATGTTTAGAGCAGAGTGTTGTAAATGCAATTGCTTTCTTCGTTAATGCTCTCCATATTTTAACGACAAATAATATCGTTAAGAAGAAAGAACGGTTATCTTCGGAGTGCCGAAGCTACTATATGATTTTGTACCCTAGCAGAGGGTATTATATTCTTGTCTCGAAATGTGTAATGCACTGAAGGAGACGTTTCCGAGCCAACAAAGTATATATATCCTGAATCAGCATCAATAGACGAGTCGATATAGTGATGCCCGTCTGCCCGTCTGTTTCTATGCAAACTAGTCTCTCAGCTTTAAAGCTACCGTAACAAAACTTGGCACAGATTCGTCTTTTTGCTGCAGGCAGTACATGTGGCGGAACCAGCTGGATCGAACCACTATAACATATAGCTGCCATAGGGATGATCGGTCGACAATTATGTTTTTGTATGAAAAACTTTTTTGTTTATGAAGACATCCTCCCCAAACTCTCCGGAGAGTTTATACAATCTGATAAAATTTTATCAAAATCGGACCACTATATATCATAGCTGCCAAGGGATCGGGTGAAAAATTAGTTTTTGTATGAAAAACTTTTTGTATTACATCACAAATGTTATCAAAATCGGACCACATGTCTCTTATTGGAACAAACGGACGAAAATTAAGTTTTTGTATAAAAAAACATTGCTGCTAGGGTATATAGTTTTGGAACGCCGAAGACAGCCGTTGTTTCTCGTTTATACTAAGCTCAATTTTCGTCTGATTGTTCCCATGGCAGCTATGTGATAAAGTGATTCGATTTTGACCAAATTTGGTCAGATTGCATAAACTTTCTAGAGACTCGGCTTGTATGAATTTGATGAGGATATCTTTATACAAAAACATAATTGTCGATCGGTCATTCTTATGACAGCTATACATATGTTATAGTGGTCCGATACGACCGGTTCGAGATATGTACTGCCTAAAGGAGAGTCTGTATCAAGTTTAATTACAAAGCTTTAAAACAGAGACTAGTTTGCATAGACAGATAGACAGATGCTGATTCAAATTATAACAAGTAAGAATGCTATAGTCGAGTATACCCGACTACGAAACTCCCTGTACCCAGGTCTAAAACATCCAATCACATCTAAGTCCACTTACCCATACACACACACTACACAAAGACGCACGCACACAGGCGGCAAAGTGGCTGTGCTTCTTCTTCCCCCTCTCGCTGCATTACTGAATCTTCTTTCGTGAATAACTTCCGTGTATTATCCGATCGATTGAAATTTGGACAGTAGATTAAGAGAGACTAAAGTATTGTACATGCCAAATCTTAAAGCTATATCTTGAAAATTGTTACTGTAAAACGGTTTTAATCGATTTGCGGGGGAACGGGGGAGATATCTGAAATATGAAACAAACTTGATCTGCGTATGCTATACAGGAACCTACATTCCAAATTTGGTGTCTCTAGCTATTATAGTTGCTGAGATCGACGCGTTCATCCGGACAGACAGACAGACGGACAGACGGACAGACAGACGGACATGGCCAAATCGACATCTCTTTTGATACTGATCAAGAATATATATACTTTATAGGGTCGGAGATGTCTCCTTCTGCCTGTTACATACTGTTGCACAAATCCAATACCCCTTTTTACCCATTTTATGGGTACAGGGAGTAAAAATATTGTGTTGAGTCGGAAAAGTCTCTTTCAGTGCATTACACATTTCGAGACAAAGTTATAATACCTCCTGCTAGGGTATAAGAAGTAGTTTAGGTATACAGTATCTTAACATATTTTATGCAATATAGAGTTAAGTTCTGGTAATAAACGACAATAGCCACATAATAATAATCAAGTTATAGTTCTAACATTTTTGGTGACGACAGATGCTACCAACATTTTAGTTTTAGAGAGATGCAGAAAACCATGTTTATGCAAAACTCTGTAGTCAAGCAACAGGTTTGGGAATAGGAAAACATTGAATAGAAAACGATGTTATATTTGCACAATATGAGGGGAAACTGCTTAGCAGCTGCCGGAGTCCAAATCGACGCATGCGCCCTAAAAAGACACTCAATGAATGACTTTATAGATGAAATGAGTGAGTTAGCTGCTTTTTTGGCAGCTCCAATGCAGGCAATTCGGAATAGAACTAAGACAAGGGATGGTGTGATTTTTGATGCTCCAAGCAATGAGTGTAGAGCCACAGTTGCCAAAGCCATATATGTTCTTTCCGGCTCATTAAAGGATGAACTGAAACCATAAGTTGACCACAAAGTGTGTTTGCTGCAGCAGCTGCTGAACTGCAAAATGGCAGCCCAAAATGATCTGCAGAACAGTATAGGGGTATCTATTTGATTTCCGCAACAAATTAAATTAAATGTTGCTTGTAATATGATTGCAATTGGGACAACGACAACGACAACGACAACGGCAACGGAAGCCGTCGCCAAGTGGTCAGCAAACTGCAGGAAGCCAACAATAAAGGCATTCCAGCGTCAAGAAGAAGCAGCTTAAATGCCATCGGGAAACAGGAAGCATTAGCCGCCAGCGCAACAGTCCTTGGGACACTGGGTCCTGCCAACGAGGTGGATGAAGCAACCAAGAAGCAACCAAGTGGTGGACGACCATTTAAGTGCGTCCATGTGACGACTTCTATGACTTGGTCGACACTTTTTATTGTAAGTGCTTTGCCTTAACATTTCATTGGATGTTCTTGCTTCGTGATGTTGTTTTTTTCCTGATGTTATTCTCATTGTTGTTATTGTTGTTGTTGTGTGCATTGTTTTGTTGTTCTGCTGTTTGCTTTTAAGTTGTCGCTTTGTCGCCATCGTTGCTTATCATACGAGTGTCAAGCGGCTTTGGCAATGGCAATGGCAATGGCAATGGCGATGGCGATGGCGACGTCCTTGTCGTCCTCATCCTCATCGTTGTCTCAAGTGCCACCAGGAGTAATATGAAAGATGTGTGCATGTGTGTGTGTGCTTGCATGTGAGTGTGTGTGAGTGGTTGCTCACACATATGAGCGCGTGACTTGTCGTGAGCGAGAAAAATACGTTAGAGATGATGGAAATTTTTGGACTATATACGAGTCGAGCTTTTTCAGTATGATATCCTTTTTTATTTTATGCAAATTGAATTAAAACAGGTGATATTCTCGTATACAAGCTATACAAACCTTGCACTCTTATTTCTAAAACGATAATTCGATTTTGAAAAGTTTAACTGAATTTCTTATATGAACAAGTTTTTATAACTCATAAGGAAAATGTTAGCGATTCCCGAATCCCGAAAAATAATTGAATATTCGGTTTGCAAAGCAATTCTTTTGAGATAGTTTTTAGGTGCATTTTTTAATAACTCAATCAATTGTTCTAAGTATTATGGTTTCTAACTTAAAACAAAACTTCAAAAAGCAAAGCCGATTTTTATCTCATACGAAATTACATCGTTTTTCAGATCTATTATCGGTAGGACTCAACGTAGGCTATAAGATGTGAACTCGGTTCATGTCACGGGACTGTCACTGGTGGGTGTATTCCCTGCTCCGAGGCACATTCAGAATGTCGGATATCTTAAGCATGGCTACACATTGGTATTGGGAAAGAGAAGAGGAATGACAGGGGACCTTACAACATAGGTCTGCCTTATGTAATTCCTTCCTCTCATACACTAATTGCCGCACAAATTACTTTTAACCAAGTGGCTTTTGCTCATTGTGTTTTGAAATTGCTTGTATTGTAATTGCTGTTATTGTCGATGTGGGAGCTTGCGGGCAGGCAAGAAATTTCATAAATGCTTTTTGAAAATATCACTCTGCAAATTTAAGAAGCAGACCCTAACGATAAATATATGCTACTTGTTTAAAGTTCAAATAAATGTATTATGTGATAAATGATATCTTTAAATTGTATAGCTAACAAAACCAACTCTTAGTTTTGTGTTGCTTTTGTTAATATAAACCGCAAAGCGCTTGGGGTCTAGTACAAGTACACAACTTGCCACATTTTGTTGCATAAGCCATTTAAATTGCACCATTAGGCAAATGCTAACACAAGAAAGACTTGCCAGGTATCCTTGTCGATAGGTTGCACTTAAGGAGAACTTTGCGGTTTTATGAGCTCTTAGCTTGTGTTAGTTTTCATACGCTATGCAATTTGATGCAATTTGTATTCCTCCGAAAAAGAAACAAGTTGTATAACGACAAAGCAAATTTCAGTTCCAATAATCAGTAACTAGAGAGCGAATGTTACTTCCTTTTAACCAGAAACACAACGGAATAGTGCTTTGAACTACCTTTAGCCAGAAACCAACATTTAACATGCGGCAAAAGCAATTGAAATTTTGAAACAACAAACGTGCTCGCACATTAAATTATTACAAAGGACTTTCAAGAATTTATGGGGTACTTGCTCAAACCATAAAGAATTGTGCGCATAAAAATCTCATAAAAATTCATTTTAGGTCAAACAGCAGCTCGATTGAGAGCATCCACATGAAGCAATAATATGCATATACAAAAAAAGTAATAATGCGAATTTTCCACTGACGAACGAGAGTACGAGAAACAGCAACAAAAACACAGAGTCCTGTCAATATTGATGCATTCGGGTTCGAAATGACCATCAATGAGCTCAATATATTGCCAGACCAATACGATGAAAATCAGCGCAAAAATATATTAAGAACAATAAACAGTATGCCTTGGGTATGCCGATGTCAGAATACCCTGGAAGGCACGCTGATTGAGCTTGGTTTCAGTTTTTTGCATTAACAAATGATCCCACTATGTTGTTAATATTCCATTTAAATTCCAGTTTAATCTATATGCAAAACCGTAAAATTATACATTGTTGTATGGTAATGGATTTGACAAGTTAAAATTAGGAGGTGAACAGAAAGGATTTTATGGTGATTTTCATCCCAAAATCGTATTATTATGCGGGATGAGAAGTGCCAAAATTCTTTGAAGAGAAAATATGAAAAGTAACCAAAGCCAAGTAAATCTTTTTTGTTGAATTTATCAGATTCAACTCGTTATTCACATCTATACTGTGCAGTTGTCTGTTTATTGTTAATACATAAATAAGTACATCAAAATAAATCTAATGAGTAAAGAAGAACCAACACATCGCTTCATTTCAGTTTAAAATATGTGTAAAAAATTATGTAAAATGTAAGCTTCCGTTTTATACTGCATTTCATGTGTTCAAAAAAATCTGAACTTTTTCATTTCAAACATTTTTACTCCCTGTACCCATAAAATGGGTAAAAAGGGGGTACTAAATCTGTGCAAATGTATGTAACAGGCAGAAGGAGACATCTCCGACCCTATAAAGTATATATATTCTTGATCAGTATCAAAAGAGATTTCGATTTGGCCATGTCCGTCTGTCTGTCCGTCTGTCTGTCTGTCCGGATGAACGCGTCGATCTCAGCAACTACACGAGCTAGAGTCACCAAATTTGGAATGTAGGTTCCTGTATACCATACGCAGATCAAGTTTGTTTCATATTTCAGATATCTCCCCCCGTTCCCCCGCAAATCGATAAGAACCGTTTTACAGTAACAATTTTCAAGATATAGTTTTGGGATTTGGCATGTGTAGTATTTTGACCACTCCTAATCTATTGCCCAAATTTCAAGTCGATCGGATAATTAACACGGCAGTTATTCACGAAAGAAGATTCAGTGCTTCAGCGCAGGGGAAGAAGAAGCACAGCCACAACTTAAAATGTCTCGCTTACGCTGTGCTTGAGCTGTGCTCGTGTGAGTGCGTCTTTTGTGTATGTGTGTGGGTATATGTAAGTCTACGTAGATGCGTTCGGAAATTTTTGCCCTGGGTACAGGGAGTTTCGTAGTCGGGTATACTCGACTATAGCATTCTTACTTGTTTTAAATAAATTTCTGTAAACAAAATAGTCTACATTAATTTGGGTTTCAGAGCATAGTCCCATTTACACTCGACACTTCATAAATTGACGGTATACACCAACATGTGTACCAAGTTTGGTTGCTCTAGCTCGAAGATAAAGGCAAAAAAATTGCGTTCATACGGACAGACGGACAGACGGCCAGACGGATATTTCGCAAACCCAATATACTATTTACCCTTCGGGAACATAGTATAAAAATAATGTGAATCTGTACACGGCAAAAAAGAGCATTGGTTTTTTTTGCTTGACTTGGCCGACTTGGCCCTGAGGCAGTGCATCGGCATGACCTGGGGCGAGGTTGGCCTTTTGCCCTTTGGTCCGTTGGCTGTCACTGCTGCTAACTTGTTGTTGTTGTTGTTGTTGTTGTTGGTTGCTGTCAGTCAAACAGTCAACCCGTCCGCCCACCAGTCACTGGGCGTTGTCAAGGCGCGCACGAAATTCCGGCTGCACCAAACGGAAATTGCATTTACACGCTTGCTTGGTCCTGGCAACGACATGCCAATGATGCCTAGCCCAGGACTTTGCCTGTCCAGGGTGTACTTTCTTTAATACAATGCCAAAGGAGTAAACATCAGCCATACACACACACACACAACCACAGCACACAATCGGTTTGATCCAGGCTTTGTTGAACTGGCCGCAAGCGTTGATAGCACTAATCACCTGATAAGCAAACGACTCCGGCTAATAACTGCAAGGTCAATGTAAACATGAGCTTGCTCAAAACTGATTGAAAATCTTTCGAGCTAACTGTCTTTGGAGCTTAACCCAGAGATGAGCATAAAATCACGGCAGGATTATCTATTTTTACCAACAAATAGATTTATTTGTACAACAAATATGTATGCTATGTACTTACTATCAAATATATTTTCCCAAATTTACTGATCAAATTTAATTTATAAGTTTATGGATTGTATTTCGATGCACTTTTAATTTAAAAATGAAAAGTTAGTACTTTAAAATCATATTTATAGTTATTTAAATTAAAATTGATATATCTTTGAAATTTAATGTGAATTATAATCTATAGCATATGGACATTTCAATCGAAAATATTTTGAAAAATACTTAAAACTATATTTTAGAGAAAAACATTTTGAGGTTAACAATAAATGTTAATTTTGAGCAACCCATTGAAATATTTTGCTCACATTTGCTGTTCAAAATGTTTGAATATTTAAATATCATTAGTTATTATTAGCATTCCATACTAGAGCTCGTTTATCTTCACTGTCAATTTTGCAATATTTGTAGCTGCTTCTCAACTCTACCTCAGCCTTGTGTTTGTTCGCCAAGTTGCGTGCCACGCCCCCAGTTGTCCTTCAGCCAAGCCGTCAAGTAAAATAAACAACTGAAGGCCAAACAAAAACCTGACACATTATAAAACCAAACTACTATAAAGCATGTAAGTGCAGAATATCTATTTCCAAACTGTAAACAAGCCCCAAACCGCCACAGTCAAAGACAACACCCACATATGCACAAGATTAATCGACAAGAATTCCTGGAGTGGCAGGAAGGCCAGCCACATGCAAATAATTTGCGGCCAACTGAACCAAACAAACAAACCGCTCAACAGTTGGCAAGAGTTGGAGTTCGAGATAGGCAGAAACTTTTCCCAAAAGTTTTCTTAAATCTGACACACTCACACTAGTTGGGGAACGGGTAGGATTTCTGGGTTGGCTTACTCGTTGTAATAAAAAATACTCCTAGCATACATCAAAGCGCCAACGAGCCGTAGGCGACATCGTCGATGACGACGACCGATAAAGAGCGCAGCTGTCGGTGTGTTAGATGGCAAAAGTTGTGGAGCAACTTCAATTAGTTTTCACCTGCCGGAGTCAACAACGACAACAATCGAATACACTTTTGAATACCATAGAACACATTTGTAAAATCCAAGATAGAGCCTGAATAGATTGACTTAGTTGGGGCAATAAAGTGAGCATAACGGTCTAGACTCCAGAGCGCAAAAACATCTGCAAGTAGTCGGAAGTCAAAAATACCAACAACAATTCTGAAAACACAAACAGCAGTGTTAATTCTGTATTTTTGTAAAAGCAAATTATATCAGATTTTTTAATTTTTAGTATATTTGGGTCTTTTTTTAAAATACCACTTAAAGCCTTATTTTGGGATTTGAAATTTTTTACTTCCTGCACCTCCTTGCATAGGTAAATAAATCTGTGCAAATGTATGTAACAGGCAGAATAAGACATCTCCGACACAATAAAGTACATATAATATTCTTGAGCAGTATCAATAGCCGAGTCGATTTGGCCGTGTTCGTCTGTCTGTCCGTCCGTATGTATGAACTCGTCAATCTCAGCAACTATAAGAGCTAGAGACACCAAATTTGGAATGTAGGTTCCTGTGTACTATTCGCAGGTCAATTTTGTTTCAGATTTCAGTAATCTCCCACCGCACATCGATAAAACCGATCTATAAGGAAAATTTTAAAGATATAGCTACGACATGTATAATACTTTGTTCACTCTTAATCCACTGTGCACATTTTAAATTGATTGGATCGTAAACACGGAAGTTATTCACGAAAGTAGATACAGTGCTGCAAAGAGGGGGAAGAAGCAGCGCAGCCACCACTATGTGTGTATGTGTGTGTGCGTGTGTGTGTGTGTGTGTGTGTATGTGTAAGTGGACGAAGATGTGTTGGGAAGTTTGAGACCTGGGTACAGGGAGTTTCGTAGTCGGGTATACTGGAATAGAGCATTCCTACTTGTTTATAAAAGTAAATAGTACAGGGAAAATATACTATGCTCTAGAAAAATATATTTTTGCAGTACAGCAGAGTCTAATACGCCACGCTATTACATTTATTGCTAACCAATTCGTTAAGCCTATCAATATGTTATTAGACACGGCTATACTTGATATGCATTCAAATAAGGTTGGCTGCCACTTAGCTCCCGAAGTTGAAAATGCGCTGGCTACTTTGGATCACACTCTTTGCAATTGCTTACTTTACTGTAAGCGCTCAAAGTAAGAATTTGTCATTTTATGTAATTTCTATAAGCACAGTAATATTATTCCCGTCTTGAATTTACCTTGACTAGGACCGCGCTGCTGTAAGCATGAATGCAGGCATTTGAAGGTTTGTAAGTTCTAAGAGATATCAAGATATAACAGATATCTTCGGACTACCCAAGAGATATACACTTGCAGAAAGTTTTTTCATAGGAAAACTCAATTTTCGATCGCTATGATATAGTGATCAGAGTCTGATCAAATTTTACTTAACTATGTAAAGTCTAAAAATAAATAAAAATTATTAAATTTTAAATTATTAACAGATCTCGACACTTCATAAATTGAGGGTATACACCAGCTTAAATATAAATTCAAAAAAATTGCGTTCATACGGACAGACGGACATTTCGCAAACCCAATATACTATTTTTCCCTTCGGGAACATAGTATAAAAACAACATTTTTAAGGCAATGATGCAGAATTAACTAACTAGTTCTTTATTACTCCCTGTACCCATAAAATGGGTAAAAGGGGGTATTACATCTGTGAAAATGTATGTAACAGACAGAAGAAGACATCCCCGACCCTGTAAAGTATATATATTCTTGATCAGTATCAAAAGAGATTTCGATTTGACCATGTCCGTCTGTCTGTCCGTCTGTCCGTATGAACGCGTCGATCTCAGCAACTACAAGAGCTAGGGACACCAAATTTGAAATGTAGGTTCCTGTATACCATACGCAGATCAAGTTTGTTTCATATTTCAGATATCTCCCCCCTTCCCCCGCAAATCGATTAAAACCGTTTTACAGTAACAATTTTCAAGATATAGCTTTAAGATTTGGCATGTACAATACTTTGTCTCTCTTAATCTACTGTCCAAACGGAAGTTATTCACGAAAGAAGATTCAATGATGCAGCGAGAGGGGGAAGAAGAAGCACAGCCACCAATTAAATTGCCTCGCTTGCGCTGTCGTTTTTGCCACCTGTGTGTGTGCGTCTTTGTGTATGTTTGTATTAATGTGTAAGTTTACGTAGATGTGATTGGATGTTTTAGACCTGGGAAGAGGGAGTTTCGTAGTCGGGTATACTCGACTATAGCATTCTTACTTGTTTTTGATTTATGATAGTCTTATAGTAAATAAGAGATATATCATCATCAGAAATGCCTTCTTCAATGTTCTACATATTTCCAGGCAACATTTATATGGTTACAAAAATATAACAAAACTAACTATTAGTTTATCTGACTGTTGTTATACTATGTATCTTCCCCAATTTTAAAGCTATAGTCACCAAATTTGGCATACAGACTAATGTTGAGATTCCCGACAGATCTGCATCAAAAAATGTTGACCCCACCCCCACCTCCACAAATCGGCATATGATATCCCCAAAACACGTTTTTCAAGGGCTATATCTCCTACAGTTTCAAAGATAGAGTTACCTAATTTGGCATACAGACTAATGTTGACCACCTGGACAAATCTGCATCAAAAATTTTTGGACCCCCCACCCCCTCCCCCACAAATGAGAAAAATCTATATATCCCACACCTGTACAGGTAGAGTCACCAAATTTGGCATGCATACTAATGTTGACCCCTGGACAAATCTGCATCAAACATTTTTGGACCCCCCACCCGCTCCCCCACAAAAGAGCAAAATCTATGTCTCTCACACCTGTGCAGTTTTTTTCGCGTCTCTTTCTGAACACACAAATAACCAAATTATATAGAACTGGGAACATAGTATTCTGCAGTCGGGTGCGTCCGACTGCAACGTTCTTACTTGTTTTCATTTTAGAATGCAAAATAAATAATTTTCTACCCAATCCATTTAATCCACTCTTGTACCACGAAAATCGCTCAGTTTAAGCTTCACTAACATAATGTTAATAGCGTGACAGCCGCAACTTGCTCGTAATTCAAATTCATTTGCATTTGAGAAACAAATTCGCAAGCAAATCTAACGACAGGTCTGATACACAGACCTGCGAATAAAGTTCTAGTGAGAATTGCCATGGTGTTTCTTAGCACACCAGCTAGCTCAGTTCCTGCTCGTGACACTTGCAAATTAACTGGTTGGCAAATTGCAGCGCCAGAAGCCCGCGACGCCAACTTGGGTCTGCTGTAAATGTTCAGGAAATGTTTGGTAAATTAAGGCTAACAATCAATAATCAATGTATCCAAGAGACGTGGAAACGTGGCAGTTTGCTGGCTACAAGAACCAAGGACGCTGCCAGCAAAGGAAATTGAATTGCATTCCAAATGCATTTGGCACATGGCTTGGCTCTTACGTCGTGCTTAAAGGTGTGCGTCGTGTGTTCGGGCTTATGTCTATGGATTTATATCAGCTTAAAAGTATAGATAAGTGAGAAGCTTACAACGCTTTAGCTACGATATATTTACAATTTATCTTTGCGAAATGGTTTTAACGAAGACTCTAGCAGGAAAACCATGCTTTGAGACTACGGTACCTAAAATCAATCTAGATTTAAACTACTTGTAGAACTGTTCCGAATTCCGGAAACCGATAGAATAGTCGAATTGAAAAGATTCTCCATGGAGCTATTCGATCAGAACTTTACAAAGAGAAAACAATTGATATCTCATTCGAAAACCAGAATTCCAAATCCAAAACAATTCGGATCAAAAAGTACTCGGAAATGGGAAAATTTTTTTGAAAAAGTCCATCTGTCCGTAACGCAATTTTTTTTCCAAACCCTTGAAGCTACAGCCACCAAACATAGTACATATGTTGGTGTATACCCTCGATTTATAAAGTGTCAATATCGAAAATTTTGCAACCCTCCACTCCCTCGCACGCCAATGAGCAAAATCTTTATCTCCCACACCTGTAATGGTAGAGTCACCAAATTTGGCATACAGGCTAATTTTCAGATCTGCATTTAGCACACAGATTAATGACTTCCTTGACAGATTTGACAAATACAATTTTGTTACAACCACCCACCCCCCTTAAATGAAGAAAATGTATCTCTCAAACACCTGTTCAAGTAGATTCATCAAGTTTAGCACACAGACTACCGTTCTACGCACAGGTCGCGACTCTCGATGTCACTCTGCTATTGCAGAGCGAAACCAAAAGCAACAACAGTCGCCACGTGAGACCCGCCGCTTAAAGGAGATTATTAAGAAATGCTAGTCAGAGTTATCGTCTTCACTGATTACCATATCAGTCGAAGAGAGACCGTTGAGTGAGAGGAGATGAATCGGTGCTAGAGGAGTTAGAATTAGTAGTTTCAATAAGTTCGACGTTTGTTGCTTTTGTTTTCACTCCCTGTACCCATAAAATGCGTAAAAAGGGGGTACTAAATCTGTGCAAAAGTATGTAACAGGCAGAAGGAGACATCTCCGACCCTATAAAGTATATATATTCTTGATCTGTATCAAAAGAGATTTAGGTTTGGCCATGTCCGTCTGTCTGTCCGTCTGTCCGTCTGTATGAACGCGTCGATCTCAGCAACTACAAGAGTTAGAGTCACCAAATTTGGAATGTAGGTTCTCTATACCATACGCAGATCAAGTTTGTTTCATATTTCAGATATCTCCCCCGTTCCCCCGCAAATCGATAAAAACCGTTTTACAGTAACAATTTTCAAGATATAGATTTGGGATTTGGCATGTATAGTATTTTGACCACTCCTAATCTATTGCCCAAATTTCAAGTCGATCGGATAATTAACACGGCAGTTATTCACGAAAGAAGATTCAGTGCTTCAGCGCGGGGGAAGAAGAAGCACAGCCACAACTTAAAATGTCTCGCTTGCGCTGTGCTTGAGCTGTGCTCGTGTGAGTGCGTCTTTTGTGTATGTGTGTGTGTATGTGTAAGTGTACGTAGATGCGATCGGAAATTTTTGCCCTGGGTACAGGGAGTTTCGTAGTCGGGTATACTCGACTATAGCATTCTTACTTGTTCTTTTTGCTTGTATGCTGTTAGTGCATTATTTATTGTGATGGTTTTTATGGTTGGTGTTAGATTTTTGATAATTGGGAGTGTTGTTGTTTTGAGTAATAGGTTTATTGTAGTTTTGTTTATTTCATTTGAAATTAATTTTGATTTTGTTGTTTGGTTTGAGTTGCTTGCTACGTCAGCATAGTATGAACGGTCAGAAGTTGAATTGGGAGAGTGGTTTAATGTAGGTCTACTTGGCTTCCTTATAGGTGCATTTAGCCTGGCACTGAATTTTGAGAATTTCTTTATGCTGGATAAACTTTGGGCATTTATTACTGGATTACTGGAGGCAGAGTGTTCCCCTTCGCAGTTGGCGCACTGTAAGCCCTGTACAATCGTCTTCGTGTGTCGGCAGCTTGCAGTTGGCGCATATGGGCTGTTTGGTGCAGCTTTTGGTGGTGTGTCAAAAAATTTGGCAATTTTCACACCGCATTGGATTTGGTGTGTGAGGTCGAATTTTAACTTTAACCAGATGAAATAGGTTGAAGGTGAAGAGGATTACTCCAGAAGGTTTACTGGACGGCATCAACAATTTTTGTAAACTTGTAAGCTCCAGTAACTCGTTGCGGACCGAGAACCTTTAATATTTCCACGTCAGAAACGTTTGAGAGGCAGGGTGCATAGACCGTTCGTTCCTATAGTTAAGTTTAGGGTGTCGTGTAAGGATCTTGAAAATGCATTAGCCGATAGAAATTTATTGGCAGTCGCCATTTTTAGATATATAGTCCTTGCTAATGAGCTCGACCGCTCGGTGGATTGCAAAGCATCATTAGTCACTTAATGGGTTTGTTTCATTTTCTGGACCCGACACGGGGAAAAATACAATTGGCTTGTGAAATTTTTTTAGTTTTTTATGATTTGCAAGTAGAGCGAACCGATTCATCCCAGATCCCAATAAAATTGTGAGCAATGTAAGAAAAAAAGAAATATCGAACAAGTAAGAATGCTTTAGTCGAGTATACCCGACTACAAAACTTCCTGTACCCAGGTCAAAAGTTTCCAATCGCATCTTCGTAAACTTACACATATATACACAAAGATGAACACACAAGAGCCATAGCGCAAGCCAGGCATTTTAAGTTCTTTCGTGAATAACTTTCGTGTTTATTATCCGGTCGACTTGAAATTCGGACAGTAGATTAAGAGTGACTAAAGTATTGTACATGCCAAATCTTAAAGCTATATCTTGAAAATTGTTACTGTAAAACGGTTTTTATCGATTTGCGGGGGAACGGGGGGAAATATCTGAAATATACAGAAACCTACATTCAAAATTTGGTGTCTCTAGCTCTTGTAGTTGCTGAGATCGACGCGTTCATACGGACAGACAGACGGACATGGCCAAATCGAAATCTCTTTTGATACTGATCAATAATATATATACTTTATAGGGTCGGAGATGTCTCCAAATGTATGTAGCACAGATGTAATACCCCCTTTTTACCCATTTTATGGGTACAGGGTGTAAAAAGATAAGGAGCTTTTGGCTAAAAAGAAAACTGATAAACGCGCTTGCTTGAAAAGAGGTCTGCACTGGTTGAGTGATACACGATGACTTGGCAAAGTATATTTTTGATCAATATCAATAGGCGACTCGATATAGGGATGTCCGTCTGTTTTTATGCAGACGCTTTTTTTACTGCATGCAATACTTATGATTTGGGCGAATCAGATCACTATATCATATAATTGCCAAAAATTAGTAATTTTTCTATCAAAAAAATTTTGCTTATTGCCTAAGGAGAAGTAGATAATTTGATCTAAACTTGTTTCCAATTTAGATAACTTGGCCAAAATATGCTTTGCCTTTTAAATTGCTAATAAGTCTAACTTGGCTAGACAATTAATATTTACTTAGATGAACCAACTGATTCTGATCATAGTATCACCCAAGCTGTATTATATTAATTAATCGTTTGCATAACGTGATCTAAGCCAAAAAAAAAAGTGAGAGTGTGTGCGCATATGTGTGAATAACCTGGCCAACTATAAATAGCGGCGAGCTTCTTAGCGTGTTCAACATAAATCGTTAGCGCTTAAGCGTGACAACAACGGAAACGTGCAGTGATCTTGAAACTCTTTATATCCAAAACCTTGTGTGGTGTTTTAAAAGTATTGGAAAATGCATTCCATCAAAGCTATTGTCCTCGCCGTGTGCGCGTTTGTTCTCGTATCCTCGCTCAATGCTGCACCTCTGGAAGACTCCAAAAATTCACAAATCTTGCGCTATGACTCTGGAATCACACCTGAAGGATACAATTTAGAGTATGTATAACCAAATGATATGAAAACTCACAGTTTAGACACAAATCAGAAGAGTCACTTCCAAGGGCTGTAGCCCAGATTTAGCTGATTGTTACCTGACCAGCAGAGCTGTTTCGTGTCGATAAGATTCCTGAAATATATACAAATATTAACAAGTAAGAATGCTATAGTCGAGTATACCCGACTACGAAACTCCCTGTACCCAGGTCTAAAACATCCAATCACATCTAAGTCCACTTACCCATACACACACACATACACAAAGACGCACGCACACAGGCGGCAAAAGTGGCTGTGCTTCTTCTTCCCCCTCTCGCTGCATCACTGAATCTTCTTTCGTGAATAACTTCCGTGTTTATTATCCGATCGACTTGAAATTTGGACAGTATATTAAGAGAGACTAAAGTATTGTACATGCCAAATCCTAAAGCTATATCTTGAAAATTGTTACTGTAAAACGGTTTTAATCGATTTGCGGGGGAACGGGGAGATATCTGAAATATGAAACAAACTTGATCTGCGTATGCTATACAGGAACCTATATTTCAAATTTGGTGTCTCTAGCTCTTGTAGTTGCTGAGATCGACGCGTTCATACGGACAGACGGACAGACGGACAGACGGACAGACGGACAGACGGACAGACGGACAGACGGACAGACAGACGGACATGGCCAAATCGAAATCTCTTTTGATACTGATCAAGAATATATACACTTTATAGGGTCGGAGATGTCTCCTTCTGTCTGTTACATACATTTGCACAGATGTAATACCCCCTTTTTACCCATTTTATGGGTACAGGGAGTAAAAACACCTGATTTTCAGTTTCGAGACGACCGATGGCACCTTGCGAAAGGAGCAGGGTATCTTAAAGAACGCAGGCACAAAGGACGAGGCTCTCGTCATAACCGGCTCGTTTTCTTGGGTAGATGACAATGGTCAGACCCATACCGTAAGCTTCGTTGCCGATGAGAACGGGTACCAGCCACAGGGTGACCATTTGCCTAAAGTAAACAATTAGCATTTTATAGCTAAGCAAAAACATTATTTTTTCTTTTTAAATAAAGTATGTGTCTAACTTCAAAAAAAGACAAGTAAGAACGTTGCAGTCGGACGTACCCGACAGCAGAATACTCTGATCCAGTCTGGTATAATTTGATTATTTGTGGGTTTGGAAGGAGACGCGAAGAAAATAGTGTATGTCAAATTTGATGACTGTATCTGTACAGGTGTGGCAGATATAGATTTTGCTCATTTGCGGAAGAGGGGGTGGAGGGTCAAAAATTTGTTGATGCAAATTTGTCCAGGTGGTCAACATTAGTCTGTATGCCAAATAAGGTGACTGTACCTTTGAAACTGTAGGAGACTTACCCCTGTGAACAAAGTGTTTTGGGAGTATCATATGCCGATTTGCGGGGGAAGGGGTGGGGGTGGCAACAAATTTTGATGCAGAAATCTCAACATTAGTCTGTATGCCAAATTTGGTGGCTTTTCCCTTCTGGAACAGAGTACAATCAATTTTGTTTTAACTAATTTAAACAAATATTCAAGGACATGAAGAACAGTTATTTAAATTAATCAAGTCATCAAAGTCATAGAAAACCTCTAATTAATCATAAAAGTAAGTTAGTAAGTGAAACCAAGCATGTATAATACTTTGGTCACTCTTAACATACTGTCCAAATTTCAAGTCGATCGGATAATAAACACGGAAGTTATTAACGAAAGAAGATTCAGTGCTGCAGCGCGGGGGGAAGAAGAAACACAGCCACCACTTAAAATGTCTCGCTGGCGCTGTTGCTTGTGCTGTCGCTTGTAGTATGTGTGCCTCTTTGTGTATGTGTGTGTGTATGTGTAAGTGTACGACGATGCGATCGGAAATTTTTGACCTGGGTACAGGGAGCTCGGGTATACTCGACTATAGCATTCTTACTTGATTTTACAAAGAATTGGCTAATATACATTAACTATGTCATCTTATTTGGATTGTATGTTACTAAGGCCAAACAAGTATCAACTTGAACTTCATTACATTGGAAGGCGTTTATGAGTTAGTGTAAGCCGAATAGCTCCGGCGTCGAAAGTCCGCCAAGTTAAGGTGAATAACCAAACAGGGTACAGAGTGGCAGTTTGGAGGTTCTAGTAGACATTGTATCCAGCCAAGTGGAGGGGCAAAGTTTTCAGCATCGGCTTCGTCAATATTATACAAGTTTTGTGCAAACATTCTTTTTATACTATGTTCCCGAAGGGAAAATAGTATATTGGGTTTGCGAAATGTCCGTCTGTCCGTTTGTCCGTATGAACGCAATTGTTTTGCCTTTATCTTTGAGCTAGAGCAACCAAACTTGGTACACCTGTTGGTGTATACCGTCAATTTATGAAGTGTCGAGATCGAGTCACCAAATTTGGCACACAGACTAATGTTAACATTCTAAATGCGGAAACAGCCGCATCGGATGAATGTAACATATATGTATGTAGCTGAGACTAATTTGCATAGAAATAAGATTGGTATTTAATTAATCATTTGCATAACGCGTTCAAAACCACAGAACGAAAAGAAAAGTGTAAGAGCCAAACTGGCTGCCAGCTTGTTTTTAACCGCCCGTCGACCTTTACAATCATTTTACATAAATGTGTTTTTTGTATTTTGTTTTTTTATTTTTGTTTTAATATGAACATAATGAACGCCGTGCATCCACATATATTTTGTATAAATATATAGCACCGAATTTATGTGAGCAGCACGATCCAAATTTAATATAAAAATTGAAGGTTCATTTCTTGCATTTGCATGTATGTATGCAGTATAAAGTGTATAGGGGACTGTGTTTATTTACCTAATTAAGACAATTTTTACCACACACTTGAATTCAGAGACCATATTGTACATTGAAGAATTGAAGAAATATAAGCAATGGTAAACTAGTTTGATTTTCCTACGTGCTGTTGATGTCGACTTACATTAATGTAGGCTTAACAAAATGTTTTTATTTATTTAACTTTTTATACTATGTTCCCGAAGGGTAAATAGTACATTGGGTTTGCGAAATGTCCGTCTGTCCGTATGAACGCAATTTTTTTGCCTTTATCTTTGAGCTAGAGCAACCAAACTTGGTACACCTGTTGGTGTATACCGTCAATTTATGATGTGTCGAAAAATTTTTGACCCCCCACCCCCTCCCCCACAAAGGAGAAAAATTTATATCTCTCACACCTTTACAGGTAGAGTCACCAAATTTGGCACACAGACTAATGTTAACATTCTGGACAAATCTGCATCAAAAAAATTTTGACACCCCCACCCCCGCAAATGAGAAAAATCTATATCTCCCACACCTGTACAGGTAGAGTCACCAAATGTTGATCCCCTGGACAAATCTGCATCAAAAATTTTTGGACCCCCCTCACACCTGTGCAGTTTTTTTCGCGTCTCTTTCTGAACACACAAATAACCAAATTATATAGGACTGCAGAATACTAGCAGTCGGGTGCGTCCGACTGCAACGTTCTAACTTGTTTTACTTGGCTAAGTTGGCCAACTTTTTTTTGGTGGGAAGGGGGTGCCGGAATTGTAGAGACTGCAAGTGGAGCTGCAGCTGAAGCTGAAGCTGATGCTGCATCCACAACCCCAACCGCACGAGGCATAATATTGTTGCATATTAAAAACGCTGCAGGCGCTTTTTAAGGCAGCCATGAGGCAACTTGATGCGATTATCGCTAGCTATTCAATGTAAATTGGGTTTAGTTTGTTGGCTTTGGGTGATGCGAAAGGGGGGGCAGCCGGGGCGGGGTGTTCGCCTAATGGGAAACCGATAAGGTGGCAACTTTAAGAAAACGTTCGGCAACAGCAAAGTTCAATCGCAGCTGGGCTCTGGCCTGGCCAAATTATGCACATGATTGCGTTAATCAAGTTAAATTAGATGCCGTCAGTGGGGGAGCAGTTGTTGAAGCGTTTCATTTCTGATTTGTCCCGGCGATGTGTCCTTGAACTGAATTTATTTTTGGGCTAATTGAAGTGTAAATACAGCTGAAAATACACGGCAAGATTTATACCCTATTTTTCTGTGGTCAGTGTTCTAATGCAAAAATATACAAAATCAGGTACGTAAAACATAAAACATTATAAAATATAATATTAAATAACAAAATAGTTGATCAAATTTAAAATAAACACAAAAAAAATTAAATAGTAAAAATAATATTAATTATACTATAAGCAAAATAAACAAGTAAGAACGCTGTAGTCGAGTATACCCGACTACAAAACTCTCTGTACCCAGGTCTACAACTTCCTAACATATCTTCGTACACTTCGCACGAGCGACAGAGCAAACGAGGCATTCAAAGTTGTGGCTGTGCTTCTTCTCCCCCCGCTTTGCAGTACTGAATCTTGTTTGTTGAATAACTTCCGTGTTTATTTTCCGATTGACTTGAAATTTGGAGATTAGATTAAGTGTGACTAAAGTATTGTACATGTCTAATATCAAAGCTATATCTTGAAAACTGTTACTGTAAAACGGATTTTATCGAATAGCGGAGGAATGTGGTGGAATATCTCGGATCCAAAATAAACATGACCCCCGCTATACACGAACCTACATTCCAAGTTTGATCCTTGCGGTCTTACATACGAACGGACAGACGGACGGACGGACAGACGGACAGACAGACGGACATGGCCAAATCGAAATCTCGTTTGATACTGATCAAGAATATATATACTTTATAGGGTCGGAGATGTCTCCTTCTGCCTTTTACATACATTTGCACAGATTTAGTACCCCCTTTTTACCCATTTTATGAGTACATGGAGTAAAAACAGAGTATAATAAAGAAAGCAAGTAAAATAAATAAAATTATAAAACAGATGATAAAAATTAAAATAAGTTTTAAGTTATTATTTTCAAATGATAATTTTGAGGATTCCTTAAGAGTAATAACTTAACTTAAGTAATAAGTCATACTTATAGCTCTTATTAATACTTATTGAGAAATGCTTGAAGTTAAATTCTATTTGAAACTTCTACATGCAAAATTTAAACTTAAGCTTTTATTATTTACTGCCTTGAAGTATCAAATCATAATTTATTAAATTAACGATAAGTAATTAATATAAAAAATGATAGAAAATTAAAAACAAAATATATTATATACATATGAAAAATGTTTATATTGTCAAAACAACTTAAGCATTGAGGAATATCTTTTGCAGCTGATTGAGATGGGAATATCATTTCACAGGAATAAAGGGCACATCAAATGTGTCGAGTCATTGATTGACTAGCCAAGTGGCAAGCAGCTCAATGGGCGCTCATTAAATTGTTAATGTGGTTGGCTTTTGGACTTTGTGGGCTTTCATGGATGCCTCTCTCAGGAGTGCTTCTATGAATCCTGACAGACAGCCTGTCGCGCAACTCAGCCCGAAAATTGAAAATGAAAATGCAATAAGCTATCTAAGAAATCAGACAGCTGACAGCTCACTCACAACATGATGTGTGCAGACATATGTATGTGGCTGCTACAAGGATTTGTGGAATCCAAAGCAGGCAATTGAATTATACGCGAAAGCTGACTGTTGTGGCAGTTATGTTATTTGACGCAGCTTCCGGTATCCCGGTATCCGAACGGAAACAGTAGCTCTGGTTGGAGCCTAATGAAGTTAAAAATGTTGCCTCGTGTGTATAATCGCCCTAGATGGTGCAGGTGGATGAAAAAGGCAACAGCGATTCCACATGAGTGGGTAACCATTATGCGCTTTTTGATTTAAGTGTATACCTTATAATCAAAGGGTACATACATTGTGCTGAAGAATATGAAACAGCCGCAGTTTATAAAACAGAATATTACGTTGAAATAATTAATTCCACAAGTGTTTTTATGTGAAAGATTAATACGGCACTCGATTTAGAATGAATGGACTAGATCAACTCGGCTTGTGTCTAATATACATAGAAGCTTTATCTCACATTTGAATCATTATACTGATTCCTTGGATCTCTAACTATTTAACTCTTAGAACCCAAAAGGTTTATTTCAAAGGCTTAATCTCAAAGTCTGTTCAAGTTACTTCCGGAGTACCACAAGGAAGTCATCTTGGCCCCATATTATTTACGTTGTTCATAAATGATCTTCCATCTGTCATAAATCACTCTCGGGTGCTGATGTATGCCAATGATGTTAAATTATGTCTGTCTGTGTAACGTAATGTCTTTTTATAGGTCAATGCCCTTTCAAATAATTATATTCTTAATGTTAAGATGCTTGTTCGAAATGAGTCAGTTGATGATTTGGGTATCCTTTTAGATCCAAAGCTTAAGTTTGACAAACATATCGATTCCACCGCTAATCGTGCCTTTGGTGTCTTGGGTTTCATTAAGCGTTGGTCTAAAGAATTTAACGATCCCTACATTACTCTTTAACTCTTTAGTTCGACCATTTCCGCGAAAGTATCGTATGTTGAATAACCAAATTTTACAGGAGAAGGTTTTTCTTATATATTTTTGGGCTGTGTTGTTTAGTTACAGGAACGAATGTCAACTTATATTTTTGTCAATAATGGCATCTTTTCTAACAAAATTAGGATATTTAAACATACGATACTTTCGCGCGCTTTGTTTTTGTGGGCTTAGCCGCAACAAGAGTGACATACGATAATTTAAAAAAATGATTTATTGTACAAAATAAGCTGACAAAAATATTGCTATATTTAATTATTACAAAATAGCTTAACCTAGAGTATTTGAAAATAATTAAACTAAGTTACGTCTTCTTCATCCGTTTCCTGCAAACCATCTTTTATTTGATTTGAATGTCAAAGGTTTATGTATTCAATATGAAATTTTGGTGGCATACTACTTTTACTCTCTGTACCCATAAAATGGGTAAAAAGGGGGTATTACATCTGTGCAAATGTATGTAACAGGCAGAAGGAGACATCTCCGACTCTAAAAAGTATATACATATATTCTTGATCAGTATCAAAAGAGATTTCGATTTGGCCATGTCCGTCTGTCTGTCCGTCTGTCCGTCCGTATGTATGAACGCAAGGATCTCAGCAACTATAAGAGCTAGAGACACCAAATTTGGAATGTAGGTTCGTGTATAGCGGGAGCAGGTCAAGTTTATTTTAGATTTGAGATATCTCCCCCGTTCCCCCGCAATTCGATAAAACCCGTTTTACAGGAACAGTTTTTAAGATATAGCTTTGGGCTTTGTCACTCCTAATCTACTGTTTAAGTCATTATTTCAAGTCGTTCGGATAATAAACACGGAAGTTATTAACGAAAGAAGATTCAGTGCTTCAGCGCAAGGGGAAGAAGAAGCACAGCCACCACTTAAAATGCCTCGCTTGCGCTGCGCTCGAGCTGTCGCTCGTGTGTGTGCGTCTTTTATGTATGTGTGTGTGTATATGTGTCTGTATGTGTGTGTATGTGTACGAAGGTGCGATTGGAAATTTTTGACCTGGTACAGGGAGTTTTGTAGTCGGGTTTACTCGACTATAGCATTCTTACTTGTTATTACATATGTATATTACTTAAGTCCCAAAATTTTGTTGTTGATATATTTAATTTAAAACTATATGAGGATTTAATGTTTTTGTTGAAATTGACCAAATTTATAATATTTATTTTTTGGGTTTTCAAAATATTCATAGCTTAAATCTATTGACATGGGATGTTTTCTAATAATAGCGACAACACATTTACTTAAGTTTAAAGTGTTATTTATTACGGTTTCTGATAAAAAGATTCTATAGTGCTGTGTATTGAGTCTACCGGCATCATATTGTAACCGGGCAATAAATAGGTAAGCTTTATAGTTTTCAGGAAAGTAGAAGAATTTAAAAAATATGCTAACATTGCTAGCACAGCCTTGTTCTTATTTTGGCCAGCGCAACTATCGCAATAAAGGCTAAGATCTTCTGTTTTATCTACTATCCATATCTATTTTATCTATGTTTTAACTATCTAGAATAAAAAGATACCTCAAGAGAGCTGAGCATATTTCATTACTGCCTCTATTGCCATCGATTTCGCCCCACAAAAACTATATCTATTTCGTGTCCCACTTTCATACACACTTGAGTTGTAGTATGCGTATTTGCGTGAATAAAATAGGGTAAAATTTTTTGAAAAAGGTGTATGCAAAACCTTTTGCAAATCGAAACTAGCGCAAAGAAAATTTTCCCCATTTTACTTTCAGCTTGTTCTTTGAGAAAAGTCGCTGTACTTTGATTTTTATTATTTATATGGATTTGAAATTCTTCTGAATTCTGAACTTTATCTCTATCTTCTTCGTTAAGATACTTTATATTTTCGCAAATCGTGCACTTGTCCTTTTTTGGCAATTGAAAACTCTGTATTAAAAACCTTTCGGAATATTCGGCAAGAGTCATTGTCTTTAAGTCTTGATCTTCTAAATAATTAAGATACAATTTATATAAATTTGACATATTTCTGATATCACTTGGTAAATAGACATTGGTATTATTTTGTCAACTTTTTTATATGTAATATTTCATAGTTTCTACCATCAGTTTTATTCAGTTGATGCACTTACAACCAAATGAATACTAATTTGAGTTTTCACAGCCTCATTTATCACCAGCTAGATCAATGAATATTAAAACATGCACCAAGGATTAACGGCGCAAAAAGGAACAAACAATAAGCAAAATCAAAAGACCACATAATGAAGAGATCAAAACGTTTTAATCTCTCTTTATTATTGTGCGTTTGAAGTAATTCGATCCACATAGAAAACAATTTGTATGGACATACGATAATTTAGCGCGAACAGAAAAATGCACAGTTACATACGATAAAATTAATTAATATCGGAATTGTATCGAAACTCTATCGTACTAACAATTTGGCATTCAAATCTCAATTTTGATAAAAAGTGACATACGATACTTTCGCGGAAATGCGTCGTATTCTTGATTATGGGTCTTGTACTTGGTGCCCCCAATACAAGGTTCATCAGGATAGCATAGAGTCGGTACAAAAACCATTTCTGCGCTTTGCAATCCGGTGTCTTACTCGCTTGCCTTCTTATCGTAGTAGACGTTCACTAATAAATCTTCCTTCTCTTTCTGATCGTAGAACCATGCTTGGTGTAATTTTCTTACACAAACTAATTAATGGGGAAATTGATTCTTCTGAGCTAATTAGCCAAATTAGTTTTGCAGTTCCGATCAGAAATTCTAGAAACTTTCTTCCTCTTTCTCTTCGAACTTGTAATACTTATTATGCTATCCATAACCCTTTTCGTATTTTATGTTCTAATCATAACAACCTTTATCATCGAATATGTAATGCTACTTCTATTTCCATACTCAGAACTTCACTTTTATGTTATCTGTGTAATCTATAGTTCCTTTTGTCTATTGTTTTAATTTACGTAGAACTTTTATTTAGCTTGCACTTATTTATCTGTCCGCGATCTTTGTTACCGTAAGTTACGCGGCGTGCCCCTCAGTCGGTTGAGCGGAAGGTGGGTTGCATTTTGCTGGGCCACTTGTAAAGCGTAAGTAAAATGTAAGAGGCATTTAATTGAACAATTTACTCTCGATTTAATCGATTGAATATTTATTAAAAGCCCGGTATTTCAAATTGATATTACCTATTAATGTAACAAAAAAACAAGTAAGAATGCTATAGTCGAGTATACCCGACTACGAAACTCCTTGTACCCAGGTCTAAAACATCCAATCACAACTACTTCCACTTACACATACACACACACGTACACAAAGACGCACACACACAGGCGGCAAAAGCGATAGCGCAAGCGAGGCATTTTAAATGGTGGCTGTGCTTCTTCCCCCTCTCGATGCATCAATGAATCTTCTTTCGTGAATAACTTCCGTGTTTATTATCCGATCGACTTGAAATTTGAACAGTAGATTAAGAGAGACTACAGTATTGTGCATGCCAAATATAAAAGCTATATTTTGAAAATTGCTACTGTAAAACCGTTTATATCGATTTGCGGGGGAACGGGAGGAGATATCTTAAATATGAAACAAACTTAATCTGCGTATGGTATACAGGAACCTGCATTCCAAATTGTCTCTAGCTCTTGTAGTTGCTGAGATGGACGCGTTCATACAGACGGACAGACAGACGGACATGGCCAAATCGAAATCTATTTTGATACTGACCAAGAATATATATACTTTATAGGGTCGGAGATGTCTCCTTCTGCCTGTGGTAATTCTATGTCTTAGGTCCCGTATAGAAAGAGGGCACGGAGAATATTGGCCTTAGGCTCAAAAAACGCGGAAAAAATCCAAGAACCGATTTCAGGTGGGGGAGCTAAACTTTATTGCACAATTAACTAAAAATATAATAATTAAAGCACGTCCCATACAAGCGATTGCCGACCCGCTGTTGTAAACTAACAGAGCAGGGTTGCGTGTGCCGATAACTTTATGTTATTAACAGAACGCAGTGCTGGTAAATGATCATGTGCTGACAGAGTAGGGTTGATAAGTATCGTGAAATAATTGGCGCGAACATACTGTACGATAGTTTGAAAGAATATTTGGGCGCTAAGATTTGAATTTCTGGATTGAGTAAAACTAATTTTATTAAATATATAAAAATTAAAGAGAATTGCTAAAATTACATTACGCTCTTTATCAATGTCAAAATAAGAAGATTATAAAATTTCTGCCGAATACACATAGTATATTCATACATATGTATGTATGTACATATAATATAATAGAAATAAAAATTATATTTATAAAAATAAGTACATATTTATATGACAATGGGACGGACTATTGTTCAAAATATGCCAAAAGTTTTAAAATTCGTATGTATGTTCATTTACAAAAGTATGTATTTACATATGCACATACTACATGAACAAAAATCTCTAATGCAACGAGTATGTACATGTAAACATATGTATGTATGTACGCACACATAGTGCGTGTTTGTATGTACACACAAATGCTGTGAATATGCAGTTTGTACTTAAATATGTAATTCAAAGATAAAGCATCTGTTTTCGTAAGTATGTACTTATGTACATAATGTAAATAAATTCATGTTATAGGAATACTTTACCATGTACATATTTATACATGTGTGTATGTACATATGCACACGTTTATGCATATTCATTCCCATAAATTGTCAGAAAAATTAAGATTTACGTATGTACATATCAGTGCACACGCGTGTGCACATTCATTCACATATGTATGTATGTATGTATATGTTCGTAAATTACATTCAGCTTGTATAAAAAAACAAGTAAGAATGCTCTATTCGAGTATACCCTACTACGAAACTCCCCGGTCTACAACTTCCAAACACATCTATGTAAATCCACTTATACATACACAAAGACGCACGACCACGAGCGACAGCGCAAGCGAGGCATTTTAAGTTGTGGCTGTGCTGCTTCTTCCCCCCGCTCTACAGCACTGAATCTTCCTTCGTGAATAACTTCCGTGTTTATAGTCCGATTGACTTGAAATTAGTAATAATTAAAATATTATACATGCCAAATCCAAAATCAATATCTCTTAAATTTTTGCTGTAAAACGGTTTTAACGGTATAGCGGGGGAGTGGGAGGGAATATGTCGGACCCAATATAAACTTCATCTGCGCCTGCTATACACGAGCCTACATTCCAAATTTGGTGTATCTAGCTGTTATGGTTGCTGAGATCAACGCGTTCATACATACGGACAGACAGACGGACATGGTCAAATCAAATTTTCATTTGATACTTATCAAGAATATATGTACATATGTACATATGTATTTATATACTTATAGAGTCGGAGATGTCTCCTTCTGCCTGTTACATGCATTTGTACAGATTTGGTAACCCCTTTTTACCCATTTATGGGTACAGGTAGTAAAAACTAAAGCGCTGTGACGTCACAGCTTACTAAATTGAGCGCGCGCTTTGCAAAATGTATCCAGCAAGAATGCACATTGTTCGTATGTACATACATATGTATGTGTCTTAACGCACGTCTGCATGCGTATGAAAATACATACAATGAAGAAAGGTAACTATACATATATCTTTATATTCTATATTTCTATGACGTAAAAAAACTCGACATCCCATATCTAAATGTAAACAAGCCATATTAGTCAATTTTTCAAAATTACATCGTTGTGACGTCACAGCTTACTGAGCGAGTGAGTTGCTAAATACATACATGTACATACATATGTCTATGATAAAGCGCGCGCAAAATGTAGCTAATGTTAATGTGTTTGACAATGTGTCCAGCGATCAAAAACCTGGCGAAATCTAGCGGTTCATTAAACGTTTGCTTGTTGTTGCGTATGTGGGTATTGCCTGCGAGTAAATACATATGTACATATGTATACATGTACATACTTGTTGCATTAGAGATTTTTGTTCATGTAGTATGTGCATATGTAAGTACATACTTTTGTAAATGAACATACATACGTACATACATAAGAATATTAAAACTTTTGGCATATTTTGAACAATGGTCCCTCCCATTGTCATATAAATATGTACTTATTTTTATAAATATAATTTTTATTTCTATTATATTATATGTACATACATACATATGTATGAATATACTATGTGTATTCGGCAGAAATTTTGTAATCTTCTTATTTTGACATTGATAAAGAGCGTAATGTAATTTTAGCAATTCACTTTAATTTTTATATATTAAATAAAATTAGTTTTACTCAATCCATAAATTCAAATCTTAGCGCCCAAATATTCTTTCAAACTATCGTACAGTATGTTTGCGCCAATTATTTCACGATACTTATCAACCCTACTCTGTCAGCACATGATCATTTACCAGCACTGCGTTCTGTTAATAACATAAAGTTATCGGCGCACGCAACCCTGCTCTGTTAGTTTACAACAGCGGGTCGGCAATCGCTTGTATGGGACGTGCTTTAATTATTATATTTTTAGTTAATTGTGCAATAAAGTTTAGCTCCCCCACCTGAAATCGGTTCTTGGATCTTTTCCGCGTTTTTTGAGCCTAAGGCCAATATTCTCCGTACCCTCTTTCTATACGTGACCTAAAACATAGAATTACCGCCGCAGGTTTTTAATTTGACGTTTTATATATATTTATATTTATAAATATATTAAAAGATTCCACCTATTGAACTGTTTCGCACAGTATTGGACCTCCGCAGCTAGACGATACACTTATTCACTTTTTGGCGATAGCTTAACTTCTGACAACTCCGGTCTTTTTACGACATTTACCAACACTGAAAACTATCAATTCTCGTCGTCGATATACGCCTATCGGTCAATTTTTATTTGCATTTATTCCTGCAATAAACTCTTTCTGCTTTCTTAATTTTAAAACGCGTTGCTAAGTTTAAAATTAGATATATTAAAACCCTCTTTACCTGTGGGCGCCTACGCAGCGAATTATTTACCACAAATTTTAGTTTAGTTAGTTTTCTTGTCTTGTAAAAGTAAGTTCGTAAAAATGTCACTTTCAGCGACCGCAAGTGGTTTTTAGTTTTCTTGTCTTGTAAAAGTAAGTTCGTAAAAATGTCACTTTCAGCGACCGCAAGTGGTTTATAATGTAAAAATACGCCACTTAAGCACTTCCTGTGGTAATTAAAGCCTTCTGTACTTATGAAAACTGAAAGAAAGGATTACCAGAAACCGGCACAAAAATGAGCGGAGCATATGCAAAGTCAAGTTCTGGTGCGGGCAAATTTTTCAATTGATTACGATCGCAAATAGTTTATATTTAATTTCATTGTAACACAGCTGGATATGGCAGCCAAATGCAAGTGTCCTTGCCCGTACCCATACCCAGCATCGAAGAGAAGAACAAGCTAATGCAGCAGGAGACGATGATGGAGAAGCTGCGCGCCAAGTACCGGAACAAGCCGAAGAGCTACGAGGATATCAAGAAATCAGTCCGCATGTACTTCATAGAAAAGCATTATCCGTTGGATCCGCTTTGCAAGGCAACGCTGCAATCGGCACTAGATAAACTGCAGCACTACATCAAGGTTAGTTCCCGGCACGGGCTGGTTGAGCGCCTGGAGAGCCTGTCCCGGCAGCTGGGCCTCAAGTTCATGGAGGATCAGCAGCTTCTATTTATTTCCACGGACATGTTCTACGTGGAGATACTGCTGGATTCCAGCGGCAATCTAAACGACGTCAAGGTCCACCACGAATGCAAAATTGAGCAACAATCCAATTCTAGCTCCAGCTCTACTGAACTTCTCAATTGCCTCAAAGCGGGTGACTTTGCGGACTTCACTGTGCAGCTGGAGGGCCTATCCTCTATATACCAGCTAAACGCCGAGCCAAAGGTCAAGAAGAAGGCCTTTGTAGCACTCCAGGCCATGGAAACTGACATTTTCAATCTCTACCAGCACCAGCTGCAGCAACAGATCAGCAGCAACAGCTACAACATCATGAATAATTCCTCTGTGGGCTTGGTGCTCCAGCGACGCGGGGGACACCCGATGAAGCTCACCTACTTCTGTCCGCCCCTGCACCTCATCGAGGCGAAGACAAAGCGGGAGAAGCTGGCCACGGCGAGTGGAAGTGGAACTGCGAGCAGGGACTTCAGCATAGAGCAGGTGATGAGAAGCTCCAATGGACTGAGTGCCACGCTCAACCTGGAAGGCTCTTCTGCAAACAAGCTGCAAGTGCTGCCGATCGCCAGCTTCACTGGCGACTCTGGCCTGCAGTTGGAGCTGCCCATCTTTGCGCCGCTCACCCAGAACAATTCCATGTTGATGCCGGCTACCTACGTGCTGCGCCTTAACAAGCCCATGCCTGTCTGCGTCGAATCCCTGCGCGCTTTGGCACTACCAGGACTGGCGAGTCTGCCAACTGAGGGAACGACGACTGTTATGAACCTAATTGTACAGACAGCCTCGAGACAGCTGATAAAGAGCACCCAGAAGGGTTTGTATGTCAATCTGCCCAAGGAGACGCACTGCTACTTCTTCACGGACAACCGCAGGCTGCAGGGCACGTTGATATCCTCACTGCCCTTCACTGAGCCTGCGCAGGTGCCCAAGATCATAGCGTTCCTCAAGAAGCAGGCACTTTTCTACACGCTACTCGCCAGTTGCGTCAGGGAGCAGCAGAAGCAATATAACGGTGGGTTAAGATCTTGTGGATCACATTTAATGTCTTATTTAATGTCCATTTGGACTGCTTGCAGACATGGACAGCACTGTCATTTTGGAGGTAACTGCGGTTTCGCTCCACCAGATCACAGTGGAGCTGCAGCATCCGTACGAGGAGTCTCTGGCCACTGTCGACTTTCTACTGGAGGAGGGCCCACACCAGGTCAGCTGCAGCATATACTGCCTTAGCAACGACTACGAGACGCTCTCCCAGAAGCTGACCAGAACTGTGCGCCAGGTGCTCTCCATTCCTATGGTTATATACAAGCTGCTCAAGTGCTGGGACGAGGAGCACGAACAGAAACGGCATGGCGTGATAGCTCCGGGAGCAGGTGCAGGCAGCGGTGCTGGAGGCGGCTTTCACAGCGCTGGGGGAGGTGGAGGAATGCACGGAGCAAGCCACTTGGGACAGTTTTCTATGGAAACGGGCGCTGGCGCTGGTGAAGGTAGCAGTGGGGCTATTGGTGGCTTTAACAATTTAAAAATGGACTCCAAGGTGCGCTCTCTGGCAGATGCATTCGCTGCCTCCACCTCTGCTGCTGCTGCCATTGCGGGACTCATGAGTCTGAAGCGGCAAACGGATCCACAAACCACGGGCAGCACTTCTATTCCAAGCTCCAATTCTAGTTCCTCGGCATCCAAGGTCACCGATCATGAGATCGCTGACAAGTACAAGAACATCTGGAAGGACAAGACGCCCAACTTAAAGCACTGCGTCAGCATTACGCCCATTGCCGGCGACGGGAAAACGCCTCTTCAACAGCAGGCGGCTGCAGACATACAGCGCACGGGCGGCATTGAGATTATACCACTGAATGCTCCAGCCAGCGTAGGAAGCACGCTCAGTGCGGGATCCCCAGCCACGACGATAACCATAACGCCCATCACTGGGGGCGCAAAGGAGGCCACCAAGGAGCCGAAAAAGCTTGTAGCGAGTGGAAATGGAGGAGGCACTAAGCGACCCCATGAGAGCAGCTCTTCATCCTCCTCCTCTAACTCGAGCTCGAGCAGCAGTAGCAACAGCAGCTCCTTGAGCGACACCCAGAAGGAGAAGAAGCGCAAGAAGAAGCGAGATGACTCGCCCATGGGTCCACCTGAGAAGATCTACTCACGGCAGAACTCACCCGCAGGTGGTGGGATGGCGGATGCCTCGGCGGGCAGTGGCGTGGTACGCAAGTTCTCATCGACGTCAGCCTCATCTTCATCCTCGCCCAAGGCGGGCGGAATCGGCCCCGGAGCTGGAGCGGCTCTGGGCCTTATGGCCGGCCAACCGTCAGCCCGTCCCAGCCCGAAGCACTCGCCGGTCTATAGCAGCCCCAAGCACAGCAGCAACAGCAATAGCAATACCGCCTCTAACAGCCCGAAGTCGCCATTCGGCACCCATTCTCCCAAGCATGGATCCTCCGGGAAGCCAAGCATGTCCACGCTCAAGAGCGCCACGGCGTCTACTGGCCTCAGCCTGAGCCTCAGTCCAAAATCTGACAAGTGCTCCACTGGCACTGGCAGTGCGGGAGTTGGTCCCAGTGGAGTTTCCCTGCCTCTTCCCCTGCCCCTACAAACAACTGTGGCTGCTACCGGTGGGAACTCTGGCGGCAATCCTTCTATGATGCGGCCCGTACCCCCACTAGCCAGCAGCAGTCAGCTGCCCATAGCCATCAAAAAGGACAAGTCCACCGGCAGCTCCTCCGTATCGGGCACTCCATCGGGAGTCGTGGCTGCTGCAGTGGCCGCACTCAAGAGCTCCCAGCAGCAGCAACTGAAGTCGTCTGTGGCCAGTTTATCGCATCTGGCAGCGGGGGGTAATCTAGGCGGCTATGCGGCTCCAGCCGTAGCCGCCTTGGAGCTCAATGCGCTGCGCAAGGGCATGGCGGGCACAGGAGTAGGAGTGGGACCGGGAATGGGCGCGGCATCGGGAGCGGTAGGTGCGGTAAGTCCGTTTTCAATTTATGAGTAGCTCTCGTATGCCCACCTCCGCCTCCACTTCTCTCTCCACCTCCAACTGCACCTCTAACCCGTAGATAAGTCTCTGTTACCGTTTCCGTTAATGCCTACAACTAAAACTAAAACTTGAACTAAATCTTAACTAAAATCTGATTGCAAAATGTATTTAAAGAGTGCAACTCAGTTGAATATTAGTTATACCTTATTTATATATAGTTTTATAATAATTATCGCTGCTGTAGTTTTTCAATTCTTTTGATTTGATTTATGTACCGTTTGTAAATATATTTACTCCTATTTTCTAATCGCATCCGTTTTATTTCCTCTTATTAATCCTGTGATGGGTTCTTATGCTAATGTGATCCCACGGGATCATTACCTTCAATTTAATTATTATATACATATGTATGGTATGTATATACATACATATATAGTTCCTTTGCATGTTATCCTTGGTTTCTTGGTTTCTTTACGAATTTAGCTGCGTCTTCTTTGGGACATTAGTATACCCTGAATCCTGGATTCAGAGGGTATGTATCACTGATCCCAAAATATCCATGATGATTCCCAGTTAACTGACCTACAGAGATCCTTCAGTCTATTTATATTTGATAGAGCTGGAGCTAATAACTTCGCATGCTGAAATCACGCTCAAACTAATGTTAGCACTCTGTTAATAACATGTAGCAATCATGTTAAATGTTAGTAAAAGGGCGCCACTAACATTTCTTTTACTTAGCAATGTTCCGAAGTATTTGGGGCCTCTTTATGTTTCTTCCCTATATTGAGACACTGGTACACTAACGAATTACTAACGGGATTCTTTTCTCTACTCTCTTATTCCCTCCTCTCGCTTTGCATTGCACGGAATATGATTAACCCATAATCAACACTTGTGCTAACTTTTCACACGTTCTTCGTTTGATTGTTCTAATTTGCTGCCTCGGTTCGTTTATCCTTCGTTTGCCTTCACAAACACGCACACAACCACGCGCTTCCTTTGTCAGGTTAGTTTGATGACGTCGACGGCAGCTTCGACGGCAACCATCCCAACCACAACACCAACATCAACAACAATAGCCGCACTAGCAGCAACAGTATCGGATTCAATAGTCACAGCACCAACAACAGCAGTGGGATCGGGAGTGGCACTGGGAGCAGCACTGGCAGCAGCAGCAACAACAGCAGCAATAACAGCAACAACACAGCAGCAGCCGTCAGCGGGGCCACATAGTACCGAAAACATCATCACAGGAGCAGGCACTGGCCTTTCCACGGAGTACATGGTAAAGCCGAGCAGCCAGGAGGGCCTTAAGCTGACCATCAATAAAACAGGCAGCGGCAGCGGCGGCAGCAGCAAGAGGGAGAGCAAGAGTGGTCCGACTGGCTCGTCGTCGTCCTCCAGCGGAAGGAAGCAGCACACGGGACTGAAACCGGGCGTCAATAGCGGACCCGCCTCTAAGAAGACACCTTCAACAGGCACAGGAGGGGGCAGTTCCAGTAAACACCTCTTCCAAAAGGCCAATTCATCCGGCAATCTGAGCAGCAAACTGGGCGGCTCCTCCACCTCAGGCGGTGGCCTGCCACTAACCAAAAGTAACAGCACCAACTCCTTTCAGGAGCATGGCACGCCCAGGCGCCGGCCCAGCATGTGCAGCCTGGGAAATAATAGTGGAGGCGGAAGTCACCGAAAGCCACACTTAGGGGGCTCTGGATCAGGAACGGGAGTGGGGACGGGCGTAGGTGGAATATCGCCAGCAGCGTTTAGTGGGTCGATGTCACAGCCGCCCCCGCGCTTCGATCACCACACTGACATGATGACCATTCTGCAGTACGCCTCGCCTAGCATGGCCGCCAGCATGGAGGGCTTCATCAAAGGCCTGCACAACAAGTTCCAGATACCCAAATTGTCGCAGCGCAGCAACAGTGGCACAGGTGGACACACCACGCCCAGCACAGATCCTGCCACAACGAGCGGCTCTTCCTCCTCCTCGCAGGAACAGCAGCAGCACCTTAATGCAGACATAAGCGCCTTGGCAGCCAGCCTAACAGCCACGACCAGTGGCAGCAGTGGAGCACAGAAGCTTTCGATAGCTCCTCCTCCTGGAAGGAACGATTTGCTGCTTAACTTAAGTAGCAGTGGGGGAATGGGCCTTCAACCAGGCGATGGCATCGACGAGGAGCTGCTCGCCAGCCTGGCAGGCGAATGACATCCCGAGAATTGTCTGCGATCCTCACTTAAATGGCCTTGACTGAACTCTGGCGATTGGCTATTGTTTGTTAGACATCAATATTATAATAGTTAAGAGAAAATCTAGTATGTAAATATTACAGTACACGCTCAATAGAGTAAAGTAAATTAAACCAATGATGTTCACTATACCAACAGTGTTCAATCCAAATCAATCAATTTTTAAAATTAGAGTGGCTAATTATAGTTGAAATATATTTATGTAAGATATACTATATCTAAATATCTTTATAAACAAAAATGTTGTCGCTTTTACAAGTTGTTAAACATGTGTTCTCTTTTGAGCGTGCACTGTATGGATAAGCACATTTCATGGTGTTTATAATGATACTGCCTTAAAATTAAATAAATAATTGTGTCTAATGTATTTATTTTTATATGGTTCCGAATTTAATTTAATTTAAAGCCCTCTATAGTGAGAAAGGGTAAAACGTCTAATGCAGGTTGATATAGAATTGCTTATAGATAATAAAGGTGAATTTTTTAGAGGTCATGAAACTGGAAATATATTTCTATTTTGATATCAATATGGTTATTTGAAAAAAAAATTTATATTTTTGCGACGGAATTTAGTTAAAAGATGGGGCGATTCTAAAGCGAATAATATAAAAGTATTGTAACTTTTTTATTTCATATTATTTTAAATAATATAATATAATATAATTTTGTCTCGAAATGTGTAATGGACTGATGGAGACGTTTCCGACCCAACAAAGTATACATATTTTGAATTAGCATGAATAGCCGAGTCGATATAGCAATTTCCGTCTGTCCGTCTGTTTCTATGCGAACTAGTCTATAAGTTTTAAAGCTAACGTAATGAAACTTGGCACATACCCTTATATTTGCTGCAGGCAGTACATATGTATGTCGGCCGGATCGAATCACTATAAAAAAAACTTTTATTTATAAAGGTATCTTTATCAAGCTTTCCTAAACCGAGTCTATAGAGGACTCATGCCATCTGACCAAATTTGGTCAAAGTCGAACCACTATATCACATAGCTGCCATAGGATCGGGTGAAAAATAAGTTTTTGTATGAAAAACTTTTTGTTTTACAACCAAACTAAGTGAGAGTTTTATTATACTTCAAATAGTTTCCTATAATTTAATCAAAATCGGACCACATGGGAGCAATGTGACGAAAATTGAGATTTGTATAAGCACATTGCTGCTAGGGGATATAGCTTCGGCACTCCGAAGATAGCCGTTCTTTCTTGTAAACATTGTTCTTAGACTTTTTTATATCGATTTTTAAAATAGATTCCCAGACATTCCCGACATCCAACTATAACCACGTGATTCTGTGAATATTTTTAACGCAATATCAAAACAGATTTGGTGCAAGAAATTGCAAACATTTTTTTTGCATCAACAAGTAAGAATGCTTTAGTAGAGTATACCCGACTACAAAACTCCCTGTACCCAGGTCAAAAATTTCCGATCGCATCTACGTACACTAACACATACACACGAGCGACAGCTCGAGCGCAGCGCAAGCGAGGCATTTTAAGTGGTGGCTGTGCTGCTTCTTCCCCCGCGCTCCAGCACTGAATCTTGATTGTTGAATAACTTCCGTGTTTGTTATCCGATCGACAAATCTATATCTTGAAAATTGTTACTGTAAAACGGGTTACACGAACCTACATTCCAAATTTGGTGTCTCTAGCTCTTATAGTTGCTGAGATCCTTGCGTTCATACATACGGACAGACAGACGGACGGACGGACAGACGGACAGACGGACAGACAGACGGACATGGCCAAATCGAAATCTCTTTTGATACTGATCAAGAATATATATACTTTATAGGGTCGGAGATGTCTCCTTCTGCCTGTTACATACTTTTGCACAAATCCAATACCCCCTTTTTACCCATTTTATGGGTACAGGGAGTAAAAATGCATATATTTTAAACCATTTAAGATAGAACCGAAATTTAAAAGCTTATTTTAGTACATTTCATCATAGTATATTTGCTTTGAAATAAGCGAAGTTCTTCAAAATCAGAATAGTGATTATATTTAAAAACAAGTAAGAACGTTGCAGCACTGAGATATGAACAAAATTTAAAATTTTTGGTGACAAACGTTCTTAAAGTCTGGTCTCTCTATATGTTCATATCTCAATAGTTGCAATTATACGTACCCGATAGCAAACAATTTGGTATACAGACCTTTCGAGAAGGTCAACATTAGTCAGCATGCCAAATTTGTTTTTGACAAGCCCAATATACTATTTTTCAAAAAATGTTCTTAATTACCATGTTTCCTATGCTTTCTATGAGATATATTGCTATAAAAACAAAATGCACCTGTTGGTAACTGCCGACTGCCACATATATGGCAAAATTCCCGCCTTTAACGGGTATGGTCGCTTAATAAATCGATAGATTTAAAAAATAGCCTGGTACTGGCCACACTCTTATAAGTATACTATGTCTGCAACATGTGGTATTTTTCCATTTCAGTTGTAAAAGGTTGGTTGTTGGAGTTACATCAGTTGATTAACTTGCAGACTAGGAGAGGAAAATGTCCAGAAATTACGAGGGGTATCAGTCGCCGCTGAGCACACGCTATGCCAGCAAGGAGATGCAGTTTCTGTTCAGTGACCAGAACAAGTTCTCCACCTGGCACCAGCTCTGGGTCTGGCTGGCCAAGGCGGAACGTTCGCTGGGTCTGGAAATAAGCGAGGCACAAATAGCGGAAATGGAGCAGCACATAAAGGACATTGACTTTGACGCAGTAGCCGCCGAGGAGCGGCTGACCAGACACGATGTCATGGCGCACGTGCATGTCTTTGCCAAACAGTGTCCGACAGCGGCGCCTGTCATCCACCTTGGTGCCACCTCATGCTATGTGGGCGACAACACAGATCTAATTGTGATGCGCGACGCTCTGCAGCTGCTTTTACCTCGCGTGGGTGCCGTGGTGGGCTGCTTAAAGCAGTTTGCGGAAACGAACAAGGCGCTGCCGACACTGGGCTTTACGCACCTGCAGCCGGCGCAGCTGACCACGGTGGGCAAACGTGCCTGCCTGTGGATGCAGGACCTGCTGATGGACGAACGTGCGCTGCGTCGCTGCCTGGAGGATCTGCGCTTCCGTGGCGTCAAGGGCACCACCGGCACCCAGGCCTCGTTCATGCAGCTCTTCAACGGCGACGGCCAGAAGGTCAAGCAGCTGGACATGCTGGTCACCCAGCTGGCGGGATTTAGCAAGCCCTACGCCATCACCGGCCAGACATATACGCGCAAGGTGGACGTCGAGGTGATGGGTGCACTGGCCAGCCTGGGCAGCACTATACACAAGATGTGCTCCGACCTGCGCATACTTGCCTCGCGCAAGGAGATGGAGGAGCCCTTTGAGAGCACACAGATTGGCTCCTCGGCGATGGCGTACAAACGCAATCCGATGCGCTCGGAACGCTGCTGTGCATTGGCTCGCCATCTCATTACACTGTTCAGTAACGCGGCCAATACACATGCTACACAATGGTTGGAGCGCACCCTGGATGACTCGGCTAACAGGCGGCTGACCTTGTCGGAGGGCTTTCTGGCTGCGGATGCGGCGCTGCTCACGCTGCTGAATATCTCCCAGGGACTGGTAGTCTACCCGCGTGTTATTGAGCGGCATATTGCGCAGGAGCTGCCGTTCATGTCCACGGAGAACATAATAATGGCAATGGTCAAGGCCGGTGGCGATCGCCAGGTGTGCCACGAAAAGATTCGGGTTCTCTCCCAGGAGGCTGGCGCTCAGGTCAAGCAGCATGGCAAGGACAACGACCTGGTAGAGCGCGTGCGCAGCGACTCCTACTTTGCACCCATACTGGATCAACTGGACGACATACTGGATGCACGCACCTTCACTGGCCGCGCCAGCGAGCAAGTGGACGACTTTCTTGCCGACGAGGTGCAGCCCGTCTTGGCGCGTTACAGTGACGCCCTCCGCAATGCCCAGACCGTGCAGCTGAATATCTAAGCAATAGGGTGTAGTTGCCCCCAAATATTATTATCCTTTAAGCTCAAAGCTATTAAATACATTCACATTTTATTATGCTTCGCCTCTTACACTCATGTTTGCCTGCTTCCCATGCCCCATCCCCGACAGCTGCTCCATTGCGGTTATCGCTGCATTGAATGTTTTTAGTTCCGTGACCTCAAATGCGAAACGTATTTGTTTCGCCAGTCTCTGACGTAGGTTACCCGTTCCATTTGTAATATGAAGTAATATACATAAGTATATTGTGTATTAGTAGTATGATCTGAATACGTCAAGCCTAAAACATTGCCTTATTTTGTAAACACAAACGATGATGCGGATTTTAATTAAGATTTAAATTTTTACCTCACAGCCTAGCCAGGGGGAAAAGTAATTCATTTTAAGACTCTAGGGGAAACAAAATATAATCTGTATACATAAAACAATTTGCCCTGATTGCTGACTGATTCACTGATTGATTGGCAATCATCGCAAAACCCAAACCACAAGAGCTAGGATGCTGAAATTCCATCTATGTCGAAAGTGCACACTAAGACGGGATTTTGCAAAATTCCACCCAAAAGCGTTGAAAACTGTTGTATGAAACTTTTTTCGGCTTTTTCATTTTACGAAAAATAATTTGACACATATTTCACCAATTTTAGAAAATCCACTCCATGGGCAGAAAATGGCGGTGTCAAAGTTGTTTGGGAGAACATCCAATTTTGGTCCGATCTGGTTGAAACTCACTTTTAAAGCTCTATACATTATATAATTTGATACGTATCTCACAGATGTTAAAAAAATTTACCTCGGTTCGAAAATTGGTGGAAAACTATTTTCAAGCGATTGAGCTTAAACTCATTTTCAAGGCTCTACACAAAAACATAATTTGTTAAATATGTTTTTGTGTGTAAGAATGCTATAGTTGAGTATACCCAACTACAAAATTCCCTGTACCCAGGTCAAAAATTTCCGATCGCATCTTCGTACACTAACACATACACAAAAGACGCACACACACGAGCGACAGCTCGAGCGCAGCGCAAGCGAGGCATTTTAAGTGGTGGCTGTGCTGCTTCTTCCCACCCCTCGCTGCAGTACTGAATCTTTTTTGTTGAATAACTTCCGTGTTTATTACCCGATCGATCGATGAAATTTGAACAGTAGATTAAGAGTGACTAACGAATTGTACATGCCAAATTCCAAAGCTATATCTTAAAAATTGTTACTGTCAAACGGTTTATATCGAATGTTAGGGATTATCTGAAATCTTAAATAAACTTGACCTGCTCCCGCTATACACGAATCTACATTTCAAATTTGGTGTTCCTAGCTCTTATAGTTGCTGAGATCCTTGCGTTCATTTATACGGACAGACAGACGGACATGGCCAAATCAAAATCTCTTTTGATACTGATCAAGATTATATGTACTTTATAGGGTCGGAGATGTCTCCTTCTGCCTGTTACAAACATTTGCACAGAATTAGTACCCCCTTTTTACCCATTTTATGGGTACGGGGAGTAAAAATATACCCCTTCGGGCGGGAAAATCATGATGGGCTATTTTTGTGTATTCTTACGATTGACGAAAGTAGTCAAATTAAACAGGATGCATTTGAATCTAAATATTTCGCCGGGCAGCGCTGGTGTTTTACCAGCTAGTTTTATATATATATCATGAGCTATTTTAACCAATTAGGCCATTGGACCATAAGTTTTTAAAAATGTATAATATCCCGTCATAAATTGCATGTACATACATTTACAAGAATATTTTATATAATTTATACACACAGTTTCTTTAAGTTAAGGCAGTAACTTTATTAACATTCTTGCATCATTGTATTCATATACATATGTCAATTGATATATTTATGTGTATATTAGTCTCTTTTATAATATATTTATTATATATATATATATATATATTTATGTAACAAACAACAACCCATCGTCAGAGTTCAGCCAAGGCCATTTAAGTGAGGATCGCAGACAATTCTCGGGATGTCATTCGCCTGCCAGGCTGGCGAGCAGCTCCTCGTCGATGCCATCGCCTGGTTGAAGGCCCATTCCCCCACTGCTACTTAAGTTAAGCAGCAAATCGTTCCTTCCAGGAGGAGGAGCTATCGAAGGCTTCTGTGCTCCACTGCTGCCACTGGTCGTGGCTGTTAGGCTGGCTGCCAAGGCGCTTATGTCTGCATTAAGGTGCTGCTGCTGTTCCTGCGAGGAGGAGGAAGAGCCGCTCGTTGTGGCAGGATCTGTGCTGGGCGTGGTGTGTCCACCTGTGCCACTGTTGCTGCGCTGCGACAATTTGGGTATCTGGAACTTGTTGTGCAGGCCTTTGATGAAGCCCTCCATGCTGGCGGCCATGCTAGGCGAGGCGTACTGCAGAATGGTCATCATGTCAGTGTGGTGATCGAAGCGCGGGGGCGGCTGTGACATCGACCCACTAAACGCTGCTGGCGATATTCCACCTACGCCCGTCCCCACTCCCGTTCCTGATCCAGAGCCCCCTAAGTGTGGCTTTCGGTGACTTCCGCCTCCACTATTATTTCCCAGGCTGCACATGCTGGGCCGGCGCCTGGGCGTGCCATGCTCCTGAAAGGAGTTGGTGCTGTTACTTTTGGTTAGTGGCAGGCCACCGCCTGAGGTGGAGGAGCCGCCCAGTTTGCTGCTCAGATTGCCGGATGAATTGGCCTTTTGGAAGAGGTGTTTACTGGAACTGCCCCCTCCTGTGCCTGTTGAAGGTGTCTTCTTAGAGGCGGGTCCGCTATTGACGCCCGGTTTCAGTCCCGTGTGCTGCTTCCTTCCGCTGGAGGACGACGACGAGCCAGTCGGACCACTCTTGCTCTCCCTCTTGCTGCTGCCGCCGCTGCCGCTGCCTGTTTTATTGATGGTCAGCTTAAGGCCCTCCTGGCTGCTCGGCTTTACCATGTACTCCGTGGAAAGGCCAGTGCCTGCTCCTGTGATGATGTTGGCGGTACTATGTGGCCCCGCTGACAGCTGCTGCTGTATTGTTGCTGTTGTTGCTGCTGTTGCTACTGACAGTGCTGCTTCCACTTCCGTTCCCACTGCTGCTGTTGCTGCTGTGGCTAATGAAACCGATACTGCTGCTGCTGCTACTGCTGTTGTTGTTGGTGTTGATGTTGTGGTTGGGATGATTGCCGTCGAAGCTGCCGTCGACGTCATCAAACTAACCTGACAAAGGAAGCGCGTGGTTGTGTGCGTGTTTGTGAAGGCAAACGAAGGATAAACGAACCGAGGCAGCAAATTAGAACAATCAAACGAAGAACGTGTGAAAAGTTAGCACAAGTGTTGATTATGGGTTAATCATATTCCGTGCAATGCAAAGCGAGAGGAGGGAATAAGAGAGTAGAGAAAAGAATCCCGTTAGTAATTCGTTAGTTTACCAGTGTCTCAATATAGGGAAGAAACATAAAGAGGCCCCAAATACTTCGGAACATTGCTAAGTAAAAGAAATGTTAGTGGCGCCCTTTTACTAACATTTAACATGATATCAAATATAAATAGACTGAAGGATCTCTGTAGGTCAGTTAACTGGGAATCATCATGGATATTTTGGGATCAGTGATACATACCCTCTGAATCCAGGATTCAGGGTATACTAATGTCCCAAAGAAGACGCAGCTAAATTCGTAAAGAAACCAAGAAACCAAGGATAACATGCAAAGGAACTATATATGTATGTATATACATACCATACATATGTATATAATAATTAAATTGAAGGTAATGATCCCGTGGGATCACATTAGCATAAGAACCCATCACAGGATTAATAAGAGGAAATAAAACGGATGCGATTAGAAAATAGGAGTAAATATATTTACAAACGGTACATAAATCAAATCAAAAGAATTGAAAAACTACAGCAGCGATAATTATTATAAAACTATATATAAATAAGGTATAACTAATATTCAACTGAGTTGCACTCTTTAAATACATTTTGCAATCAGATTTTAGTTAAGATTTAGTTCAAGTTTTAGTTTTAGTTGTAGGTATTAACGGAAACGGTAACAGAGACTTATCTACGGGTTAGAGGTGCAGTTGGAGGTGGAGAGAGAAGTGGAGGCGGAGGTGGGCATACGAGAGCTACTCATAAATTGAAAACGGACTTACCGCACCTACCGCTCCCGATGCCGCGCCCATTCCCGGTCCCACTCCTACTCCTGTGCCCGCCATGCCCTTGCGCAGGGCATTGAGCTCCAAGGCGGCTACGGCTGGAGCCGCATAGCCGCCTAGATTACCCCCCGCTGCCATATGCGATAAACTGGCCACAGACGACTTTAGTTGCTGCTGCTGGGAGCTCTTGAGTGCGGCCACTGCAGCAGCCACGACTCCCGATGGAGTGCCCGATACGGAGGAGCTGCCGGTGGACTTGTCCTTTTTGATGGCTATGGGCAGCTGACTGCTGCTGGCTAGTGGGGGTACGGGCCGCATCATAGAAGGATTGCCGCCAGAGTTCCCACCGGTAGCAGCCACAGTTGTTTGTAGGGGCAGGGGAAGAGGCAGGGAAACTCCACTGGGACCAACTCCCGCACTGCCAGTGCCAGTGGAGCACTTGTCAGATTTTGGACTGAGGCTCAGGCTGAGGCCAGTAGACGCCGTGGCGCTCTTGAGCGTGGACATGCTTGGCTTCCCGGAGGATCCATGCTTGGGAGAATGGGTGCCGAATGGCGACTTCGGGCTGTTAGAGGCGGTATTGCTATTGCTGTTGCTGCTGTGCTTGGGGCTGCTATAGACCGGCGAGTGCTTCGGGCTGGGACGGGCTGACGGTTGGCCGGCCATAAGGCCCAGAGCCGCTCCAGCTCCGGGGCCGATTCCGCCCGCCTTGGGCGAGGATGAAGATGAGGCTGACGTCGATGAGAACTTGCGTACCACGCCACTGCCCGCCGAGGCATCCGCCATCCCACCACCTGCTGGTGAGTTCTGCCGTGAGTAGATCTTCTCAGGCGGACCCATGGGCGAGTCATCTCGCTTCTTCTTGCGCTTCTTCTCCTTCTGGGTGTCGCTCGAGGAGCTGCTGTTGCTACTGCTGCTCGAGCTCGAGTTAGAGGAGGAGGTCGAAGAGGAGCTGCTTTCATGGGGCCGCTTAGTGCCTCCTCCACTTCCACTCGCTACAAGCTTTTTCGGCTCCTTAGTGGCCTCCTTTGCGCCCCCAGTGATGGGCGTTATGGTTATGGTCGTGGCTGGGGACCCCGCACTGAGGGTGCCTCCTACGCTAGCTGGAGCATTCAGTGGTATAATCTCAATGCCGCCCGTGCGCTGTATGTCTGCAGCCGCCTGCTGTTGATGCGGCTGTTGAAGAGGCGTCTTCCCGTCGCCGGCAATGGGCGTGATGCTGACGCAGTGCTTTAAGTTGGGCGTCTTGTCCTTCCAGATGTTCTTGTACTTGTCGGCGATCTCATGTTCGGTGACCTTGGATGCCGAAAAGCTAGAATTGGAGCTGGAGCTTGAGCTGGGAATGGGGCTGCTGTCCGGGGCAAGTGGGTCCGCACGTCGCTTCAGACTTAAGAGTCCCGCAATCGCAGCAGCTGCCGAGGTGGAGGCAGCGAATGCATCTGCCAGAGAGCGCACCTTTGAGTCAATTTTTAAATTGTTAAAGCCACCAATAGCTCCACTGCCACCTTCACCAGCGCCAGCGCCAGTTTCCATGGAAAACTGTCCAAAGTGGCTTGTTCCGTGCATTCCTCCACCTCCCCCAGCGCTGTGAAAGCCGCCTCCAGCACCGCTGCCTGCACCTGCTCCCGGAGCTATCACGCCATGCCGTTTCTGTTCGTGCTCCTCGTCCCAGCACTTGAGCAGCTTGTATACAACCATAGGAATGGAGAGCACCTGGCGCACAGTTCTGGTCAGCTTCTGGGAGAGCGTCTCGTAGTCGTTGCTAAGGCAGTATATGCTGCAGCTGACCTGGTGTGGGCCCTCCTCCAGTAGAAAGTCGACAGTGGCCAGAGACTCCTCGTACGGATGCTGCAGCTCCACTGTGATCTGGTTGAGCGAAACCGCAGTTACCTCCAAAATGACAGTGCTGTCCATGTCTGCAAGCAGTCCAAATGGACATTAAATAAGACATTAAATGTGATCCACAAGATCTTAACCCACCGTTATATTGCTTCTGCTGCTCCCTGACGCAACTGGCGAGTAGCGTGTAGAAAAGTGCCTGCTTCTTGAGGAACGCTATGATCTTGGGCACCTGCGCAGGCTCAGTGAAGGGCAGTGAGGATATCAACGTGCCCTGCAGCCTGCGGTTGTCCGTGAAGAAGTAGCAGTGCGTCTCCTTGGGCAGATTGACATACAAACCCTTCTGGGTGCTCTTTATCAGCTGCCTCGAGGCTGTCTGTACAATTAGGTTCATAACAGTCGTCGTTCCCTCAGTTGGCAGACTCGCCAGTCCTGGTAGTGCCAAAGCGCGCAGGGATTCGATGCAGACAGGCATGGGCTTGTTAAGGCGCAGCACGTAGGTAGCCGGTATCAACATGGAATTGTTCTGGGTGAGCGGCGCAAAGATGGGCAGCTCCAACTGCAGGCCAGAGTCGCCAGTGAAGCTGGCGATCGGCAGCACTTGCAGCTTGTTTGCAGAAGAGCCTTCCAGGTTGAGCGTGGCACTCAGTCCATTGGAGCTTCTCATCACTTGCTCTATGCTGAAGTCCCTGCTCGCAGTTCCACTTCCACTCGCCGTGGCCAGCTTCTCCCGCTTTGTCTTCGCCTCGATGAGGTGCAGGGGCGGACAGAAGTAGGTGAGCTTCATCGGGTGTCCCCCGCGTCGCTGGAGCACCAAGCCCACAGAGGAATTATTCATGATGTTGTAGCTGTTGCTGCTGATCTGTTGCTGCAGCTGGTGCTGGTAGAGATTGAAAATGTCAGTTTCCATGGCCTGGAGTGCTACAAAGGCCTTCTTCTTGACCTTTGGCTCGGCGTTTAGCTGGTATATAGAGGATAGGCCCTCCAGCTGCACAGTGAAGTCCGCAAAGTCACCCGCTTTGAGGCAATTGAGAAGTTCAGTAGAGCTGGAGCTAGAATTGGATTGTTGCTCAATTTTGCATTCGTGGTGGACCTTGACGTCGTTTAGATTGCCGCTGGAATCCAGCAGTATCTCCACGTAGAACATGTCCGTGGAAATAAATAGAAGCTGCTGATCCTCCATGAACTTGAGGCCCAGCTGCCGGGACAGGCTCTCCAGGCGCTCAACCAGCCCGTGCCGGGAACTAACCTTGATGTAGTGCTGCAGTTTATCTAGTGCCGATTGCAGCGTTGCCTTGCAAAGCGGATCCAACGGATAATGCTTTTCTATGAAGTACATGCGGACTGATTTCTTGATATCCTCGTAGCTCTTCGGCTTGTTCCGGTACTTGGCGCGCAGCTTCTCCATCATCGTTTCCTGCTGCATTAGCTTGTTCTTCTCTTCGATGCTGGGTATGGGCAAGGACACTTGCATTTGGCTGCCATATCCAGCTGTGTTACAATGAAATTAAATATAAACTATTTGCGATCGTAATCAATTGAAAAATTCACCTGCACCAGAACTTGACTTTGCATATGCTCCGCTCATTTTTGTGCCTGCTGCTCACTGCACGCTGGCTGTTATTGTACGAAAACCAATTTAAACAAAATTAATTGCATTTAAAACAATATTTTCACATATATGTAATTATTTCTATTATTACATCCTGTGAAAAAGCAAAACGCTATACGTCAAAATTGACCACTCACGCCTATTAGTTCCTGTGAACTGAATCAAATCAGGTTCGCATATGCACTAGTTCGCTGTGAAAATGTTGTGCTCACTGGTCATCATGAATAAATATAACAGATAGTGCCATTCAAGTTTTAACATTACGTTGTACTGCAAGCTACGTCATCAACAACTGATTGATATATCAATATCTTAATAATATCTGTAGTTTATATAACATATTAAGTTGAACGTACGTTGTTGTAGTTATACTTCACAGCCCCATTATTTGTCTGTTTCATTACTTCTCATTCGTTCATTTTACTTGAGCACAATGCTATGACGTCAGGAAAACTTGTGTGTTATTAGCGAGATAACGAACCGAGACATTGAGTAACCCTCAATAGTTTGTTCATGGACCTCATAGATTTGTTGTTTCATTGTTGTTTATTTGTTGTACGTTATATCGTCAACAGTGCTCGCAAAATATAAAAGGAAATATGACATCTATTGCCGGCGGACATGGCGAATCCAATCCCAATAGTTCTTGGCTAAGTGCTCGCGGCTTCTGGCTAGCTTATTTCCTTGGACTTCTATTTGTGCATTTGCTGCTGTTATCAGTGCCCTTTGTAACCATTTCCGTTGCCTGGACAGCCACCAATTTGCTGCATAATGTAGTAAGTATCGAGGTTCAAGTTCACCTGTAAAACATTATTATATGCTATACTTTATTCTAGGCACATTTATATTTTCTGCACATAATCAAGGGCGCTCCCTGGCTGAGCATCGAAAATGATGCCAGCCGACGCTGGACACACTGGGAGCAAATTGATGACGGTGTTCAATTGACGCCAACTCGTAAATTTTTAACCGCTGTACCAATTGTACTGTGAGTATCTGTGTGTGACAGCTAGAGCTGGAAAACAAATGATTTTATGATATGTGCTTTATGTTGCTTATAAATTTGTATACCTTGGCTTTTGAGCCACTATCGGGGGTTTTTCCGCTATCGATACAATCGACTCGGCTTGGATTGTTAACTTGTATGAATGTCAATTTTATGAACTTAAGACTGAAGTCTTGCACAATTCCATGAATGAATGGAAACGTCGATACTATCGATAGATTAAAGTAAAACTATCAAAGCTGTTGGAATGATGGTATTGTCAACAGTTTCCAGTTTGAATATTTGAATTTATGAACATAAGCACATAAATCAAAAAATAATTGTTCAATTTTGTGGTTTCTTGCAGCTTTCTGCTAACTTGCCTGTACACCCGCAACAATACGGAACATTTTATTGCTAACTTTATATCCTTGGTTGTGGTCACGTTGCCAAAGCTGCCGCAGTTCCATGGCGTTCGTTTGTTTAATATAAATAAGTACTAGGTGGGAATTATATTTAATGCAATGTAAATATTTTGGACAAACAGGGGGGCTTATCATTCAATGAGCTTGTTGTATATATTTATTTAATGATAGTAGACTGATCAGATTGCTGGCTTTTAATTGTTGTTGGAATTTTGTATATGGCGCTGTTGTACTCATGTAATATATAAATACTATGCTAAACAATACAAATATATGTATAAATGAGAGATGATATATAAGAGATAGATTATATTTGCAGTGGACGTGAGAAAATGATCCTCTCCCCGAAGCTTACAAGCTTACATATGTAGCTATTTAGAGAGTTCGCAGATGTAGCTAGCTAATTGAGTTCTACCAGAGTTACCTAATCTATATAGTACATAAGTAGCTATTCCATAGCTGCTATCAGTTAGTCACTTGGCACTGTGCGAGAAGCGTCTATAACCCTTTATGACTTTGTCGGAGCAGCGCGCGACCTCTACGACTTTCAAGCACCTTAAGGCGTGTGAGGTGTGACAGGCTGCCTGGCAGTAATTGTTATATTGTTATTTAATATTTTAAGTAAGAACCTATAAAAATTTTCAGCTAAAACATCTAGAAACCAGGCAGCGAAAATAGCAGCAGAGAGATGGCGGTGACTATGGAGGAAGAAATCTTTGGATTGGCCAAGAATCCCTTTACCAAGGTACCCGAAATGATACGCCGCTTCACCATGACCAACAAAAATCAGATGTCGGTTTCTATTATTCAATTGGGCGCCATTATTCAGAGCGTACGTATGCCGGATGCCTATCAAAAGATTGAGGATGTCTGCCTGGGATTTGACGATCTTGCCAGCTATATCAGCACTAAGGCGGCTTACATTGGCGGCACTCTGGGCCGTGTGGCTAATCGTGTGGCCAATGGTGAGTATAACGTTGGTGGGACGAAATACTCGGTGACCAAGAACTTCAAGAATACATATCAGCTGCATGGTGGATTCATTGGCTTCGATAGTGTCATTTGGGAGGTGGTGCGCAAATCAGATTTGGGTATTACATTCAGGCATGTATCCCCGGACGGCAGCGAGGGTTATCCGGGCAAGCTGACGACTACGATAACCTATTGGCTGGACAATCATAACCGTTTAGGTGTACGCTTCGAGGCGGTTACGGATAGAACGACCGTTGTAAATTTATCCAATCATGCGTACTACAATTTGGCTGGCCACGGTGCAGGCATCAAGGGCTTGGCTGAGCATACTGTGGAGATATTCTCCTCAAAAATTGTCGAAACGGACGATGCGCAGATTCCGACGGGTAAGCTCACAGATGTGGATGATACGGTCTTTGATATGCGCATACCAGTGCTACTTGGAGATCGCCTCAAGCAGTTTGACAATCACCTGATCAAGGGCTACGACAATTGCTTTGTGGTCAACGAAGGTAAAGACAGTGGCATTAATCTGGTGGCAAAGCTAGTCCATCCGCCCAGCGGGCGAGCCATGGAAATCTATAGTAATCAGCCAGGACTACAATTCTACACGGCCAACAATTTGCCAGACGAGAACAAAGGTGATTTACCAATGATTGGTAAGGAATGCACCCATTATCGCAGACATGGCGCGTTTTGTGTTGAAACCGAGAAGTTTCCCGATGCCATGAATCATCCAGAGTTCCCATCGATTTTCCTGCACCCCGGCGAGAAATATTTGCACGAGGTCATCTATAAGTTCAATGTAGAAGAGTCTTGGAAATGTTGTTGCAATAATAAATAATCAATTTAAGCTGGCCATTTTTATAGGTATCACATATAAATGAAGGTTCTTTTTATTCCACGGTTATACTTAACATACATACATACATAGATTTGCTGAGAACATGTCATATGGTAAATTGTCGTCTTATCATGGCGCGGTCTCATAAAAATATGCTACAAACTGAACAGCCAGAAATAAGGAATAAAGGCTGACATTTCAACACTTGAATCTCAGTAGTCTATATACACAATATCTTCTAGCTTTCTATATTACTTACTCACAGTGCTAGCCATTTAGATATTTTCTATTCCACGATGTCGTTCGATCAGAAGGAAATGTTTAATTTGATGTACAAGCTGGCGCGTCTTACCGCGCCCGACACTCGGGTCGAACACGACTCTATGGGTCCAGTATATGTTCCTCTGGATCGCATGTTTGGAGCGCAGACAATGCGTTCGGCTATGAAGTTTCCTATAGGTGGCATGGAGGAGCGCATGCCGGTAAGTAGTTGTCATTTACCGGACAAATGAGATTCACTGGCACCTGGCCACACAGCGTCCCATTATCATAGCGATGGGCATAATAAAGAAAGCTGGCGCCGAGGTTAATAAGCAGTTTGGCTTGGAGCCAAGGATTTGTGAGGCGATTTGCAAAGCGGCCGATGATGTCATCTCCGGCAAGCTGTATGATGAGCATCACTTTCCATTGGTCATCTGGCAAGCGGGCTCTGGCACCCACACAAATATGAATGTCAACGAGGTGATTAGCAATCGTGCCATTGACATATTGGGCGGGCAGTTGGGCAGCAAGAGCCCAGTGCATCCCAACGAGCACGTCAACATGTCTCAGAGCTCCAATGATAGCTTCTCCTCGGCTATTAACGTGGCTGTAGCTATGCAGCTGAAGGCAAAACTATTTCCATCACTAAGATTAATAATTGATGTCCTGGCCCAGAAGGAGAAACTTTGGAGGGATATCATTAAGATCGGACGCACCCATCTAATGGATGCTGTGCCCTTGACACTGGGCCAAGAATTCAGTGGTTATCGTCAAATGATGAGCAACAACCACGAGCGACTGGACTCGGCGATGAAGCGTTTATACCAGCTGTCCCTGGGTGGCACTTCAGTGGGTACAGGTCTGTTTAGCCATAAGGAGTTTGGTCCACATTGCGCTAAGCATATTGCGGCCATCACTGGCTTGCCATTTGTCTCTGCACCTAACTTTTTTGAGGCACTAGGAGCACGAGATGCCTTGGTCGAGGTGCATGGCGAGCTGAACTCAATTGCAGTCAGCACCATGAAAATAGCCAATGACATTAGGTTCTTGGGTTCCGGTCCACGCTGCGGCTTGGGTGAACTTAGTCTGCCAGAGAACGAACCGGGCAGCTCGATAATGCCGGGCAAGGTAAATCCCACACAGTGTGAAGCTATTACAATGATCTGTGCTCAGGTCATGGGCAACCAGGTGGCAGTTACTGTGGCTGGCTCCAATGGACACTTTCAGCTAAATGCCTTCATGCCACTGATCGCCTCGAATGTCCTGCGCTCCATTAACTTGTTGAGCGACAGCCTTAAGGCATTCAGCACCAATTGCGTGGAAGGTATCAAGGCAAATACGGCCAAAATCGATCAGATCATGAACGAGTCCCTGATGCTGGTAACAGCGCTTAATCCGCATATTGGATACGATCGGGCAGCAGCAATTGCCAAGGCGGCACACACCAATGGGACTACATTGAAGCAGGAGGCCATCAATGCGGGCATATCAGAGGCTGACTTTGACGGATGGGTGCGTCCTGAGAATATGATAGGACCCACATGAAAAATTATCACACAGTGTAATGTTCTAAGAATCAATAAAGCAAGATGCACATTTAGATCTAGGCAGTTATTTCGTATATGATTTATGATAGGGTTCAGAACTTGTGAAAATCTTATTAATTCTTATCAAAACTATGTAACATGACAGACCCCTTTACAATATAACAGTTCATTATTAGGAAGTTTTTTTTTTGGTCAAAATTAATGCTAACAAATAAGAACGTTGCAGTCGGACGTATCCGACAGCAGAATACTCTGTTTACTCCCTGTACCCATAAAATGGGTAAAAAGGGGGTACTAAATCTGTGCAAATGTATGTAACAGGCAGAAGGAGACATCTCCGACCCTATAAAGTATATATATTCTTGATCAGTATCAAAAGAGATTTCGATTTGGCCATGTCCGTCTGTCTGTCCGTCTGTCCGTCTGTATGAACGCGTCGATCTCAGCAACTATAAGAGCTAGAGACACCAAATTTGAAATGTAGGTACCTGTATAGCATACGCAGATCAAGTTTCTTTCATATTTCAGATATCTCCCCCCGTTCCTCCGCAAATCGATAAAAACCGTTTTACAGGAACAATTTTCAAGATATATCTTTTAGATTTAGCATGTACAATACTTTAGTCTCTCTTAATCTACTGTCTAAATTTCAAGTCGATCGAATAATAAACACGGAAGTTATTCACGAAAGAAGATTCAGTAATGCAGCGATAGGGGGAAGAAGAAGCACAGCCACCAATTAAATTGCCTCGCTTGCGCTGTCGTTTTTGCCGCCTGTGTGTGTGTGTCTTTGTGTATGTGTGTGTGTATGTGTAAGTGGACGTAGATGTGATTGGATGTTTTAGACCTGGGTACAGGGAGTTTCGTAGTCGGGTATACTCGACTTACTTGTTTTTAATTTGGGTTTAACTTCAACACACATTATTTTTGTGAAAATTCTTAGACTTAACAAAGCAACCTACATACATACATATATACGCCATAACCTGAAATTTCATAAGCATACTTCAAGCTGTCTGTTCTATACATATATTTATTGCAAACTTAGTCGGACACACTTACTAGAGCTATACAAGATGAGTAAGACTACAAGCACTGTGCCTCCGCGCACGGAAAGCGATACGCTTGGTCAGATGGAGGTACCAGGTGATCGCTACTATGGTGCCCAGACTGTGCGTTGCATGATCAATTTTCCCATTGGGGGTACGGATGAGCGCATGCCGGTAGGTGAAAAGAACAATTACGTATATTCATATATTTTAGTGGGTTAACAATTGATGACCTTTACAGAAACCGGTTATACAAGCTATGGGCATATTGAAAAAAGCCGCCGCTGAGGTAAACCAGGAATTTGGCCTGGATAGCAAGATTTGTTCAGCTATCTCGAGTGCTTGCGATGAAGTAATCTCAGGCAAACTATACGATGATGGTCACTTTCCGTTGCCCATTTGGCAGACGGGATCAGGCACACAGACCAATATGAATTGCAACGAAGTGATTAGCAATCGTGCCATTGAAATTATGGGTGGCGTGTTGGGCTCCAAGAATCCGGTGCATCCCAATGATCATGTGAACAAGTCACAGAGCTCTAATGACACATTTCCTACGGCCATACATGTCTCGGTGGGCATTGAGCTGGTCAAGAGCTTGAAGCCAGCGGTCACCCAGCTGCGTGATGCTCTCGCTAACAAGTCAAACGAGTGGAAGGACATTATTAAAATTGGACGCACCCATACACAGGATGCGGTGCCGCTGACATTGGGCCAAGAGTTTAGCGGCTATACACAGCAGTTAACTAATGGTCTAGAGCGGATTGATGCGGTTCTCCCGCATGTCTATCAGCTGGCCTTGGGTGGCACTGCCGTTGGCACGGGCCTGAACACCCGCAAAGGATTTGCAGAAAAGTCTGCCAAACGTATTGCTGAGCTGACAATGCTGCCATTTGTAAGTGCTCCAAACTTTTTCGAGGCCTTGGGCGCTAGGGATGCCATGGTTGAAGTGCATGGCGCCTTGAATACAATTGCTGTGAGCCTTATGAAGATTGCCAATGATATACGATTCTTGGGCTCAGGTCCACGCTGTGGCCTGGGCGAGCTTAGCTTGCCAGAGAACGAACCCGGTAGCTCGATAATGCCGGGCAAGGTGAATCCCACTCAATGCGAATCTATTACCATGATTTGTGCCCAAGTAATGGGCAATCATGTGTCTGTCTCTGTGGGCGGCTCCAATGGGCACTTCGAGCTAAACGTTTTTAAGCCGCTGATCGTCTCAAATGTCCTACGTTCGATCAAGTTGCTGTGTAAGTTCTATGAATTAGTTGTAATAGATATAGGACTACATTTTTATGTATCTTAGCTGATGGATGTAACACTTTTGCCAACAACTGTGTGAAGGGCATTAAGCCGAACAAGGATAAGATTGCCAAGATAATGAACGAATCCTTGATGCTTGTGACAGCACTTAATCCACACATTGGATATGACAAGTCCGCTCAGATAGCCAAAACCGCGCATAAGAATGGCACCACCCTGAAGGCGGAGGCCTTGAACGCTGGCATCTCGGAGAAAGATTTTGACGACTGGGTGCGTCCCGAAAAGATGATTGGTCCCAAATAGTTTTCCCAGTTCTTTCAGTTTGACCAAATAAAGTGCAGTGTGAATAATAGATTAGTGTATTTTAACTTTTAGCTTTGATTTTAGATACACATGTAATAATTAATAACTAGTTTTACAATTTTAATATTTAAAATTTAAGATTGCTTAGGCCTTATTAACATTTGTACAGATTCCACAAACTTATAAACTCCTTTTTCTCTACACCACCAAACGCCAAATTCATTTTTTTGATTAAAAGCGCCGTTCAGATTACTGAAAATGTAATGTGTTAGAAATAGAAAAATATGATTAAAATATTACAGTATCCTACACAATTAATTTTACTAACCAACTTGGGTACTCGCGTTGCCACCAACGGCTGTACTCAACAGCATTTATACTTTCGAATCTGATTGTCTTGAATATATGATTCTCATGAAGGCGTAACCCATCGCCCGCATTCCCAAAATAGTTCCCAAGTGTTAATAGCTTGTAATCGTCTTTCTTACCATTAATAGCAAATTTATCATAATGTGCGAAGCGCGTTTCATTATTTTGAAAGACTAGATGAACATAAAGCTCATGGTTTTGTTTTTTAGTCAATGCATGTAGCTTGTCTAAGCCAATCCAATAATCTCCATCCATGTCACCGAAACCGTCAATATAAGCAAACCAGCCCTGATTAAAGTCCACAGTATTTTTAACACGACGCTGAATAACAATCCAACCTGGCCCAGATGTTGCATTTTCGAGAAGAACCTTGAATGTACCGATGCGAGGAAGAGAAATTACTTCAACTTTAGGCGACCCGAGGGTCTCTTGCAGTTCTTTGATCGTGTACTGCAGTAAACGATAATGTTGCTTCTTGACTTTTTGTGAACGCTGGCTGAGTTGGGCTTCTAACGTGTTCATTTTGGCATCTTCACAGCTAAAGGATTCTGTGAGAACGTGGTTCTTCCAATTCCTTTCAGCACTTCTTGCAACATTGGTTTCTAAGACCTTTATTTGAAGATTCTTATCTTCAAGAGTCGCTTCTTGTGTGGCAATTTTAACAGAATTTTCGCTAATAGTTGTTTGCAGTGCAGCAATTTGATCTTTGTACTTTATGGAGAGCTCAGTATTCTCTTTGAGACTTTCTGCCATAATCTTAAGTTTTTCTTCCAATTGCGCTACATGGTTATCTTTTTCTTTAATAGCGGTATCTTGTGTGGCAATTTGTTCATTTTTGTCCCTAATGGTAATTTCATAGTTAGCGATTTGTTCCTGATATGACTTTTTTACTGTGACCAAATTTGCACTTCTTTCAGCCATTTTCGTTTTTAGAATCGTTATTAGGTCATTATTATTCAAATTTGAATTTTTATATGTCTCTAAGCATGTTTGAAGCGCCAAAATTACGTCGTCCTTTATCCTGCATTTCTCGATATATAAATTTAGCTTTTCCTTGTACACCGAAAGTTTTATTTTTTTAAGCTCAGCGATCATATTAAATGAATTACGATTTAAGTGCTCCCACTCATCTGAAGACTTTAAGAAATAGAATCATAGATAATTGTATGTTTAATGTTAAATTTTTGGGTTGCACTCACAACGCTACGGGCCGATGTGTCCTCTCGGGAGTCCTGCAATTGAATGGTAAATATATTTTGAGTATTCATTCTGATAAAAAAAGGATTGCCGAAATTTAGTAAAATTTTGTGTTATATACAGTATTTATAATTATGATTATCCGTCAGTGTACAAAACGTATGGAGAATGAAATTTCAAAACATCAGTGACTAAATAAATGAGGAATTTATTTTATTATCAGCTATTATATCGATAACGGCGATAACGGCGATAGGCGATATTTTTATAAGGCGTTAGCTCAAATCTTAGAATACATTTACGAATTATAATAAATGTTGCTTGTGATCTTAAAATCTTTATTATGGCTCAATTTTTAAATTCAAATCCGCACACTTTAGGAATTGTTGGTTAGCCGCACACTTTTTGAATTTATTGGGTAAGCAACTTTAGGATGGTTGTGTAGTTAGTTGGCTTTGGTAAATTTGGCATCAAACATTTTTATTGTATGTTATACATTTTAAATTTCAGTTTGTTTGATATCCGAAATTTTAGTTTAGAAAAAACGCCAAATTAATCTTACCCTAAAAATGGTACGCGTCGTAGAAGATGTGTTTGGCATTGCCGTTAATCCCATGACGCAGAAAACCGAACACGTCCGTCGCTTCACCTTGAGCACAGAAAAGGGCATGTCCGTTTCAATATTGACTTTGGGTGCCATTATACAGAGCGTTATGGTGGCAGACTTCAATGGCAAGATGGAGGACGTATGTCTGGGCTATGATGATGTCGCCGGGTATTATCGCAATCATAAAGCCTATATTGGTGCCACTATTGGACGAGTTGCTAACCGTGTAGCTTGTGGACGTTTTAAGCTGTGCGGCAAGGATGTTAACGTCTCCCGGAATTTTAAGGACAGATACCAACTGCATGGCGGATATGTGGGCTTCGATAGTGTCATTTGGGATGTGGTGGGCATACACAAGGATGGCGTTACCTTACAACATGTTTCGCCTGATGGTCATGAGGGCTACCCTGGTGAGGTGACATGCAACATAAACTTCTCGCTCAATGAAACTGGTTGTTTTGGAATGAGAATCGAGGCACGTGCTAAGGCCACCACTTGCATCAATATAACCAACCATGCTTACTTTAATCTGGCTGGCCATGGCACTGGCAAAGATACACTCTACCAGCACATGGTAATGATCAAAGCAAATAAAATTGTGGACACGGATCAGGAGCAAATACCCACGGGCAAGCTAATGCCCGTACGCAATACGCCCTACGATTTCTCCACATTAACTAACTTAGGCAAGCGCATTAGCCAGGTTTATCGTTGCCCCATCTGTGGATTTGATAACAACTACTGTACAGACGTGGACCCGAATCAAGTCAGGTTGGTGGCCCGGGCAGTGCATCCTTGCAGCGGCCGCTTTATGGAGATTCATACGAATCAACCCGGGTTGCAATTCTATACATCAAATAATTTGCCTGACGAAGAGCAAGGCGATATTCCCAACACCGGGAAAGGTGGTGCACATTATGGAAAGCACGGTTCATTCTGTATGGAAACTCAAAAGTATCCAGATTCTATGAATAACCCAGAATTTCCATCGATCATTATAAATCCGGGTCAATTATACGATCATCAGGTGGTCTTTAGATTTGGCGCATGCCCAAAGCGTCTGTAAGATTAGAGTTGACGGACTTTCAATAATATTATTATAATAAACGGCAAAAAAAAATAATTTACTTTTTTAAATAAATATTTTATAAACAGATTGATAAGAAATTTTAGATCTTCTAAAGCTTTTGTATTGAAAGTATGCTGTAATAGTGTTAATTGAAGCAAATATGTGCAATTGTTATATTTTATTATATTACTTAAAGAGTGCTTTATTATAATTCGAATTGGTTTGAATTGGTAACGGCTTTTCAAAATCTATTGAATTTGCAGCGTTGCCAGACTGATTACTGGGCAGCGATGAATCTATCGAATTAAGTCGATTGCATCACAAAGTGCTAAAACAAATTTTGGAATACTTAGATTTTGAAATTTGAAAATTATCTTCCAGAATTTTAGCTTTTCTCAAAATTGCCAATCGTTTTGTTGCGCAATCAAGGCAGCAGCAACAAGGTTTCGCTTACCCGTTTTGCCGCCAAGCAAACGGCCGTTGATTTAAACTACTATTTTTGCAATTTAGCACCGAGCTGCTTTAAAAAACTACTTTGAAAAAGGTCCAATACGTCCAATTCCTGAAAAGACTTGCCCTAATTATTGTTGCAAAAGACTGTAATGTAATTTCTAGGAAGGGGAGAAATGCTCTACGTGAAAGAAGAAAATCGATATTAAAACTTGCTTGCAGGATTCGGTCACACTGGATTAAACACAAGCATAGAAAGAAAAGTAAATTGTTTAATTGCCAAGTGACTTGTGTTAGAGCTGTTCGTGCCACGTTAAAATATTATAAAAACGCCTTCAAACTGTTTAATTTACCGCAAATCTATAAACACACCACAGCGGACTCCAGTCGTCCCACTAGCAGCAGCAGCAGAATGACAGTATGACATACAAACATACAATTATATACATACACACATCTGAGTGTTTATATTTGCCAGTAGCAATTAATTTGAACAATCTTTATTATTCCGCCTAGGTGCATGAATTTAAAGTGGAAATGACCTGCGGCGGCTGTGCCAGCGCCGTGGAACGAGTCTTGGGCAAAATGGGTGGTGCGTACATACTCATATACTTAGTATAAAGACATGCTGAAGTGAGCTTAACTAAAATATTATGCATAATGATATAAATTGTGGAGCAGCCTTATCAGACAATTGTTATTTATTTGGTTGCGATTGCCTACTAAAGTCGGTTTATTTTTTTTTTACCCCATTACAGATAAGGTAGAAAAAGTGAACGTCAATTTGGAGGAGAAAACAGTTACTATTACCTCGAACCTAACTAGCGAGGAACTTTTGGAACAGCTGCGCAAGACTGGAAAAACGGTGACATATGTTGGGGTGAAGAAATGAGATGAGTTTTTCAGCAAGTTTCAAAAATACGGCAAACTGAAACTTGAAGTTTAATGATGAAAGAAATCCCCGAACGGATTTAGATGTTGCCGCGGCTGTTGATGTCATTGTCATTTATTTAATATGAATCCCACTCAACAATTCATTCAAAAGAAATTAAGCGTGATGCATTCATTTAATGATATGAAATATTTTAGCACAAAATATGGGACTTAAAAAAAGTTGAGAAATGTATGAGGAACTTATCTACAAATTTTGCATATGTATTTGCTCTTGCTCCAAATTTTAAGTAGTTTATTATGGAAATCTAGTAGGCCAAGTAATAAAGCGATTATATTAAAAGTGTTATACATCCATAGATTCCGAATTTAAAATTCAACTTAAAATAACTAAGTAGACAATGCAATTAATAAAATACTTGCTCTTATTAAATATTAAGAAATATTTTAAATATTTCCAGTGTAGTTCTGCCAATTAATAAATATATATGCCAATTACCTTATGATATATCATAATTACTTATACATATAAAATGAATTTTAGCATTTTGAAATATTTAAAATTATAAAATAAATAAATGGTTTGAAAATCTTAATCTAATGGGAGTTTTGTCACTATTCTATTTCAGCGAGTATCTAAACTAATCACGAGCTAAATGCATTATTATTTTTAATTTATTATGATGGAAATATTTTAGAGGGTAAATATATCCCGGAGATGTTTTTCTTTTATTTATTTTCCAATATAAAAATAAATGAAACTATATTAAATATTTTAAATTTCCTTAATTTACGATTTAACAATTCTTTTTAAAGTATGATAACGGTCTTTATTTTATTGTATGAAAAGTAAGAGGCATACCTTAAGTTCAAGCTCTGTAAATAATGATGATCCAATCAAATGCGGGCACTGCCCAAAAAATCAAAGACAAATATCCAGCTAACGCTTTACAATAACAATAACAATAAAAGAATAGAGACTCAAACACGACATGTCATAAATCTGGGGAACGGCAACCCAAAACTTATCAAAATGTATTTTGAAACATGTTCGAGGCGTAACGAAATTATCAATCAAATGCCACATTGGCATGCAAAGAATGCAACACACACACACACACAGAGACTGCACTAATTGAGTTTAGACCTGAGTCTACAAATGGAACGTTGCATTTGCTGGGAGGCTTTGGAATTTGATGTCGTCGTCGTCGTCGTCGTCGTCGTCGTTGGTGTCGTTGGTGTCGCTACCTGCCTTTTTACCTTTTGCTTTGTTGCGGTTGCGTTTTGCGGCTCGTGTTGATTTATGCCCCATGCAGCGAGACACCGAGACAGGAACGGAACCCAGAACTAAACAGTAAAGATACCCAGACGGTCCCAGGGTGTACGAGTGCCCAAAGTGGTCACTGCCTGCGCGGCTGTCACAACAAACGTCAACGACACAGTCACGTCCTTGCCCAATGATTATTTTCAAGTGATGCAAGAGATTTCCAGATTACCGCGCAGGTCTCTGCCGGCCAGCCAGTAGGTAGAAAGAAGCAAATTATTAGCGCTAATGCCGTTTAAATTACCACAGTAAAATAACAGCTGGTGCCTCTGTTGCCCTCAAGATGATTCCATAGCCAATGAGTAGCGCAGCATAAAAATTCCTGGCAACTAAGTTGTTAATGTTCTGCCCAAGTGCCAGATAGTTCGACCTAAGAATGCTCTGCCATCTAATCAATAATCTACTTGTAAAAATTAAAAATTAAAATTTTATAATAGATAGGTATACTAGTGACTAGTTATACTTATATACGAATATATGGTCTGATTACAACCATAAAGACTTGAAAATCTCCAAAATATGTTTGAAACAAATAGAAACATGCAAATAAAGCTAAGGGAATATATATCCTTAAATAATGTATATAATATACAATTTTTAACAAAAGTTATAATCTACCTGTAATTAATTATATTAGAAACAACAAGAAACCCAACACTTAACTATAAAAGCTTCAAATGAGATTAGCTTAACTTGAAATTTGTTGTCTGTGTTGTTCTGACTGCACATATGTTGTACATACTTGGTAAGTATAAGTCTTCCTAATCAAATTCAAACAGTTGTATAAACATTTGAATTAATATGAAAAATATACCATCTGCTGATTAATATCAAAATCAAAAGCATTGTCATCGACTTTATTAGCGCAGGTTCCGATTCAAGGTGTCTGCGCCATCGCCACAACTGTTTTCAGTTCCCGTTGCTCCGTCCTGCCCCCTTGTTATCCCAAAATGCAGTTCTTGCAGCCGTCATTCCTCTGCACACACTTACAAATGCTGAGCTTACAACATTTATCATTAAGTTCGACAAATATTTGCTTAATTTGTTATAAGCACAATACTACTACTAACAAGTAAGAATGCTATAGTCGAGTATACCCGACTACGAAACTCCTGTACCCAGGTCTAAAACATTCAATCACATCTACGTCCAACTTGCACATACAAACACAAAGACGCACAGACACACTGGCGGCAAAAGCGACAGCGCAAGCGAGGCAATTTAATTGGTGGCTGTGCTTCTTCTTCCCTCCTCTCGCTGCATCACTAAATCTTCTTTCGTGAATAACTTCCGTGTTTATTATCCGATCGACTTGAAATTTAGACAGTATATTAAGAGAGACTAAAGTATTGTACATGCTAAATCTAAAAGCTATATCTTGAAAATTGTTACTGTAAAACGGTTTTAATCGATTTGCGGGGGAACGGGGGGAGATATCTGAAATATGAAACAAACTTGATCTGCGTATGGTATACAGGAACCTACATTTCAAATTTGGTGTCTCTAGCTCTTGTAGTTGCTGAGATCGACGCGTTCATCCGGACAGACGGACAGACAGACGGACATGGCCAAATCGAAATCTCTTTTGACACTGATCAAGAATATATATACTTTATAGGGTCGGAGATGTCTCCTTCTGCCTGTTACATACTTTTGCACAAATCCAATACCCCCTTTTTACCCATTTTATGGGTACAGGGAGTAAAAAGGTCAATGAATAAAGAAAGACGCATTCAGCAGAACTAAGCGCTGACTGACTTACGCTGCTTTTTAAAAAAAAACTTCAATTCTAAAAAGGTTTTTTTGTTAACAAATGTATAGTAGTACAGAACTTTGATGACTAATTGTTCATCGGCGCAAAAACAGCAAAAATTGCTTAGCGATTAGTTGTGTTGAATGATCCCAATGAAATTTAATGGCTCTGATAGATTATAATTTAAAAGATTTGGTTTTATCAGGGCATATATACTTCGGCGATAGCTTCGCAATTCTGTGAGTTGAGTTTTTGTTTTCTGTTTTTGGTGTTTGCACACTCGGTACTCGGTACTCGTACATTGAAAACATTCCAAAAATCGCTGGCTAAATTCTTTGGCGCATGCTTTTCAGCAACTCTTAACCAGTTGGCTGCCAGTTGATCAAGTGGCTGCCCTGGCGTTCGGGTTCGGTTCACGTTTGGGGCATTGGCAGGAGCAGAGCACAGAGCACGGACCGCGACTGGTTTCCACTTGGCGGCAGCTTCAAGCAACACAAAAAAATAACACAAAATAAAAACAAAAAGGAAAAAATTGCTTCGGCCGCAGTCGCCGCTCTTTATTGTCATAAGATTTGAAAAGAGCCGACGGTCAGAACAATGGCACACTAAACTAAACTAAGCTGAGCAGCGGCCGGACAATAAATTCCAAAATAAGTTGTGACGATGCCAACACAAATCCGTGAAACTCCGCACACACGACAAGGTCGTTTCATTTCCAACAAATTTTTGTTTGCCTCTGCGCCGCTTTGGCTGTCACCAATTTGAGTAAGGGTTTTTGCCAGATCTTCGGGCTCGGTTCATTGAACTGACGACTCCTACGCGGCAGGAAACAAATCCCAATAATAAGAGTACATTTGGCAATTGTAAACTGCATACAGTAGCCAACAATTTAACGCCAAATGTGCAAATTGCAGTGGACTTTTGAGAGCACTGAAACCTGTCGCCGCCGCCATGGACATTCCTGTGCCCCCAAACATTGGCCGGGGGTTGAGGTTGAGCGTGTGCCAAGCCCACGACAGCGACAACGACAACGACAACGGCAACAACGACGACAACCACAACCACAACGACAACGACAACGGAGCAACAGAGCAACAGAGCCACGTCTGGTCATAACAAGAGCAAAAATGCTAAGCGTAAATAACTCATAGATAATAATGCCATGCATTTACGAGTCAAGCAATTGCAATGCAGGCAAAACAAAAGACTTAGGACACGAACTTGCCAAAGGAACTTGCCAGAGGAGCAACGAGCGGCGAGCGCCGAGTCATGTAACAGCAGCAGCAGCAGCGACAGCGGCAGCAGCAACTGCGGCAGCGACAGTGGCAACAGCAACAAAATCGGCTCAAAAACAAGATCAACTGGTTTCAAACAGCAAACTCACTCAAAATATTGAGCTCAAGACCTGTTGAGACCGAAGCAAGACCCATTGTTGGTCTATTGCGCGTGCCGTGTGCTGTAAAAATACTTTTTCCCAAAGAAGTTTCAGTTGTGTTTTTGACTTTTCGTCGTGCAGAACGATTCTTCTCTACGTGATTATTGCCAGACGCGAAACGCAGACGCCGCGGGCGTTATATGGCTGTATGTGTATGTGTGTGTGCGTGTGCGCGAGTGTGTGTGTGTAATATTCGCGAAAAGTTGTTTTCGCCTCTTCTCATACATATGTATGTATAATATCTACTATATGCATACATACAAATATATATAAAGTAAATTTTCCTGTTAACGAAACCTGCCAAAACTGCAGCACCAGAAACAACAACAACAACAAATATGCAACATAAGTAAATTTGGTGTCGAGTGCTCCTCGCCTCCAGCCCCCCGAAACGATTGTGATGTGCTAAATGCTAAATGCCTGGGCGATCCAAGTACTCGTTAATATGCAAATGCAACGCAAATAATTGTTTGTTGAGTGTACTCGCAGCTAGGTGAAAGTAAAGCAATTTGTTTAATTAATTGCACGCAAGCGTCTTTATGAAGTCAACCAGTCAGAGGATTTGTGTGCCAAGTTTAAACTAACCAAGCGCATTTACTTGCGGAAAACGAAATACTTACGAGTGCGAATACGAGTGTATCTGTATCTGTGAGCGTTTTCATTGGATACTCAATCGATATCTTTGGATAATCAGCAAGCGTTTAAGCTTATCGTTGGATAATTTATTGGATTGTGCTTGAAACTATTGAAAGGATTAAACTGTTTGAGGTGAGTGCGACAGCTATTAATATAAGTATCTGAAGCAGATATTAGAAAACTGTTCATTGGGCTGCCTATTCGGAAACGAATTGTAAGGTTCATTTTATTTGTAACTTGCTAATTGGTCAGTCACATATTTCTGGTGTTACCACAAACTAAATATTATTCAATATTTATTTCCTTTGTGTTTTAAAAAGACTAGAATAAAGAAGAGTGTGATAATCATATTTATTACATTGATTTAATGAATCAATAATATGCGGGAATGGTCGCATTTTTGATTTTGTGTTACCGTTATCGAATGAGTTAACAACGTTTCATGTTTTCAAAGATATTTTCGAAAGGCTTACATTGGTTCAAAACAAAAGTTTTCATACCAAATATTCGATCGTTTTTCGGCACTCAGAAAGGCCAATAATAAGGATTCCGAGAGACGAGTTCTATCTGTATCTTTAAATTGATTACGTTTTGGGATACTGTTGGTATATTTACTCATATGCTTAACTTTATACAAATTAGAAGACTTATAACCTCATTCACTGATTACGAATAAAATCATATTCCAATTTAGAAACAATCATTACATTGAAAATTAGTTTCAATTACTCTTTCAAGTCACTTTCTTTAAAACAAAAAATGTTAACTGAAACTCTATGAATAGTAAAATAAAGGTCAATCTATATACACGCACTGCTTCATCTTGTTAACAATTAAATGATTAGAAAGTCATTTACATCTATACATTTAGGGGTAGTTTGTCTGTATCAAATATTGCTTAAATACCACTCAGTATGTGCTGCGAAATCAGCAATAAAAACCAACACACTAAACTCTTGTGCAGTGTTTAGCAAATCTTAAGTAGCAAATTAGCTTCCACACCTAAAAACCCATCACTAATGAGTTAATTCGTAGGCTAATTTTATTAAATATGAATACATTTACCGCTTCAGAGCAACGCATGGATAAAAGTTGAATAGGTGAATAGATTTATGCAAATACGAGTATGCAAACTTACAAGCTCGTACAACGGCTCAAAGGTTCTTTCTGTGCCGCAACCCAATTCCGAGTGCCTGGACAAAATCTTTTTTCAATTTATGTCAAGCTAAGAAACAAAAGTTTCGAATCTCGTTTTATTTTATATTGGTTGACTCTTTGGCAATACGGTCAAGTCGCCTTTTTGGCAGTAAGCAGAAAATATGTCGCATAGCTTAGATACTTTTGCCATTTTGTTGTTCTGGTTTTAAGTGGAAAACAAACAAGCTCGTAAATAGCTAAATACACACAAACATGTATGTGCATGTATGTATGTATCTGTAGCTTATAAATACTATATATCTATGTTCCACAACCAATGGTTAACTATTTTTATTGACTTTGGCTTTGACGTTTGACACCTTTGCGCTTTTGTTTACGATCTCGGCCAATGAGAGAGAACTGATTATTAAGTATAGTCATGTAAAATATGTTATAAACAGGAAAGACAACATGAGGGCTTACCAATTGATGTAGTATAAAGACAGTATCAATATGTAAATTGAAGATATTTCAATATAAACTAAATAACATATAAATCAAGATGGCGTGAGTGTTAAGATTGGAATACATTTGTACTTAATATTAGACTTGTTCTGTATATTCAAAATAAAAATTGTTACAACAAATCAATGTTAGTCTTGTTATAGTCATTCTACACGTTTCAACATGTTGAAGATAGTTTAAAATTTTTAAAAGTTAAATTTTTATGATCTCTGGTATTTTGTCGTTTAATGTGTTATGTTGATTATATTGCGCTAAAAAGTGTGCTATGTGAAGTTGAATATCGTTTTGTATAATAAATGCGAATAGCATGCAAAGTTGTTATGTATGTATTATAAAAGAAGTTGAATTTCCTCTATGAAATATGACTCCACTTTGATAAAAAGTTATTGAACAAGACCCGAATGTATCTTAGCCAAAAACAATTCCCAAATGTTTCAAACTAAACCATATAGAGTACAAATTGTGACCAATTGTATAAAGTCTTTGAATCGAACAAGTCCAGCTGCCCAATTCAGATTGTGGCCCGTGATTGTGGGCTGTGCCCTCTGTGGGCTGAAGTAAGGAGAACAACATAAGTCGCTCGTGCCGACACACCTGAGAGGCCAGTAAGTGACTCAGGCCAAGTCCGCGACCAGATCGAATGGCTGGCATTATTGAAACATTACGAGATCTTTTTATAGGGCCCGCAGTCAAAGCGAAAGGGGCACAAAAGAAATATTGGGAGAGTGGGGGCAGACGCCAAGAAACAGACACCTTTGTCAGCTCCAATCAGAGATCACAGTTCGAGTCAGGTTTTAATTACCAGTGGAGCCGTTTGTTGTTGTTGTTTTTGGGTGTTTGATGGGCGCATAATCGGCACCGTTATGCTGCGGCGGGAACAACAGCAGCAACAACAATAACGTGATACTGTCCCAGTTGGGGCTGTCACCCAATGTGATCGGTGATCGGGGTGTGGCCCTTGTCTATAAGCCAATTGTCCGTTAAGTGCAGCAGAGCCCAGCTTGGCCTGATCTCGGATTGCATAAGCTTCAAGTGAAACATATTTTTCACTGTCAGAGTTTCTGGCTTTAAGCTATTTGCCCCCTTGGCTGACATCACGCGACACCCGAGCAGCAAAAATGCTGTTTCGGTGGCATTTTTCGTGGCCCCAAAAAGAAATGCACACGAAATGCTCCAACATAATTTAAATGTCAATGAGCAAAGAGCAGACAGCTAACCAGCCAAGAAGCCAACAAGCAACCAGCCAAACAGCTGGGATCTGGGCCCAGGGTGACCCAATTTTGAGCAGCCACTGCAGCCCGCAGACTACGGAGCATGGGGCATGGAGTATGCGGCATGAGGCATGAGGCATGGAGCACGGAGCACCGGCATGCAGCTAAGCTCCAAAAACAGAAACACTTTCTCTTGATCGACTTCTGCTCGACTCCGCTCGATGTTGACTGTCTGCAATTAAGAGAAAATTTAATTTTGAATTTATTAACAACAAAAAATTCGAGTATACGACAGCAGCTAAAGTCATTTGGTTGGTTCGCTTTTGACATAAATCAAAGCTTTGCCTGCTTCCATATGAGTTCCCAATAATTATCTATAGGTAGGCATATAATCAAGTACGGGTTGAAAGAAGCAGGAATTATAATTAGGCACGTTATAGATTGAACTTCTTTAACGTATGTGATAAACAACCAACTTGTTTTCTTTATATTTTCAGCACAATATTAATCAACGGTCTTAATTTATCGGAGTCGCATAATTTGATATAGTATAAGAGTGTAAAAATGATTCATAAGAAAAGTTGAATAAATGTCATTGTAAACTGTTATTAGAAATTATAATGCGATAGCAGAGTAAAATTGATAAAGTATCTTAATGAATACCTGGCAAAGGGTCTACAGATACAAATATTTATTGCCTTAAGAGTTCTTTTTGAATAATATAGTATTAACAGCTTTATATCATAATATTACGACTTGATGTTTAAAGATCACATGTAGGAAAAAGCTTTGAATGCCTCTGATATGCGTTTCCAGACATTTATGCAATTTATTCACATTCTAAGAGATACAAAATTGTTTTCTCATAATCAATTCGATTGATATACTCAAATGGAACCACTGTAAGATTCTTTGGCTGCCAGAGTAGCTAGCAAACCCGTAATGCTCCAATCAAAGCAAAGTTACTCGAGTCGAGCTAAAAACTCTAATATCTCATTGCCGCAATGGTTCGAGTCGAAAACCCGTTCCATTTTCCATTTTCAAGTGTTTGCACTATACTTGACAGCAAAGCGCAGCCGATGAAATTCCTTGAGAGTATCAGTTACAAAACGTTTCAATTTTTGCTGCCTCACTGCGCCGTGTCCATTGGAAATGTAATTTCGGATCGGTTATCGTTGACCATTTGTTTGTTTTGAGCCATTTTAACACGCGCTTGCGCCCCTGGCCATAAATGAGCCGAACAAACAGTGGAATGGACAGACGGACAAACAGACAGACAGACAGACAGACAGACAAATAGACAGACAGACACTTGGGTGAACTGAGAGACAATGGCCAAGAAATAAGATACTTTTTGGCACACACTCGTAGCTAAGAATGCTAACCAAATTGGTTATAAATATATTGATGAAATTGTCTAGATAGCGAATTCATTGGCTCATTGGCTCACTGATTGTCTAAGCAGCTCGAGTGGAACCCGAATTGCCAATCTGTATCTGTATCTGAATCTGTATTAATGTATCTGCGCAACTGCCACCGCATATGGATATAAATGGCTAATGACAATCGATTTGCATAAGCAACGCAATTAATCTTTGTAATAACTAGAAATCGAACCGAAAACCGAAAACCAAACGACAAACACAAATCACGCTAGAGGCTTGACAATTATATGAAATTTTCAACGTGTATCTTTAGTATGATTAATGAATCTAACGAACCACAAGATGCGAGGCCCAGCGAGCTAAGCCCGGCTTATCGAAGGGCCAATAGCTTTGATTCATTATTTAAATTATTGTTAAGGGCGTAGAAGGCCGCATCTATTAGTGTCACGTCGATGCGGCTAGAACATAGAAAAAACAACCTGAAGACCCAAACTCTAAGCCCATTTGCCGATAACACCGACGCCTGTTCAGTTCCCCACATTGTTGCATATTAATGTGGCATGCCAGTCTCAAAACAGTTATTCCATGTGCGGCATATTAATTATGAAATTTCTTGCTGAGCAACGAATCTCCTGCGTATCTGTGTGTGCGTATATGTGTATTTTTGTATCTTTTTCATGGCCTTTCTGACTTTCTGGCCTTTCACTTTGGAATGCGGTAGCCGCAAAGAGCAGCCCATAAACCACATAAGAAAACAAGCCGGTCAGTTCGGATTCCATTTAGCAGTAAGCAGTGCAATCAGATTATGCCAAATATTTGCCCACAAAATTACGTAGTGTGGTAAGGAAAAACCCATAAAATATAATCAGCATTTACCGATTTGTTTGGTTAGATATGTGGAGTAAGGCTAAAAACCAACTTTAAGGGCTAATTAGCTAATTTATTGACCTATATACATACATAGCAGTATCAATATTAATCAGAAACTTTGATTATTAACATAAGTTGGAGAAACAATGTATATTATATTGTGGATTTAAATTGTTGAATTTAGCTTGTTCATTTAATGTTTATATTTATTGTGTTTGTATTCAACAAATCTTAGGGTTTGCTTTTCAATCTCTACCTCAAGATTTTGTGGGGCATCACGCAGTGTTTCCTAATATGATTCTGACTTTAATAGCTCTTAAGTTTTGCAAACTCTCATTATTATACTCTGTTAAAAAAATGTTTGCAAAAGAGTATATTGAGTTTGTGCAATGTCTAGACTCTTGAGCAACGAAACTTGGTACACATGTTGGTGAATAACCTATAGATGGATATAACCACATTTTTAAAGCAATAGTCACCAAGTTTGGCATACAGACTAATGGTGAGCTCGTTGACAGATCTGTGTCAAAAAATTGTTGCCACCCACACCCCCTCCCCAGCAAATGACCAAATTTTTGTCTCCCTCACCTGTACAGGTAGAGTCACCAAATTTGAAATACAGACTGCTGTTTTTCACGTCTCTTTCCCACTCCTCAAATAACCGAATTATGGCGGACTTGAAACAGAGTATTCTGCTGTCGGGGACGTCTGTCTGCAATGTTTGTGCTTGTTTTTTCTTGACGTTTGACTCAAGAATTCTAGTAATTCCACTTAAAGAATTCTTATGTGCACTTATCTCACAGCCCGGATACTTTAAATCAGTTATCCTTCGTTCTAAATGTGCCGTTTACCTTTGGCTTCGGCTCACAAGTTATTGAGCTAAGATCGTAAAATTTAGTTAGAACCTGAACAAATTCTCCAAATTGCAGTTTATAAACTATAAAATTTAATCGATTAGTACAGACAATTTCTAACCTTAGAATTTGGGTTTACAAACACAAATGCTAGAACATCTTTAACCAAAATCACAATTCGGGAATCAAATAAAACGATTAATACTCCTGCTATAGGAATTTGTGTAAGCTGATATCACTATATCAGCTAAACAGAACCATTCACAGAGCTTTCCCGCCGGTTGCCATAAATCTGCCAAGAGAGCATCCGAGGGTCTGGGAATACGACAGCGACTAATGCCGTTTAAAATGCGGCAGTTTAGCTGATATTTAGTATATGGGTATCAATCGACGGTCTTTCGATAATCGACTGTCAAAGCAGCACAGTTAATTAATGCGCTGCTAGAGCAGAAGACAACAAAAATAATAAAAAAGAAATCTCTTTGAGATGGAACTCATGACCCCAAAAATGTTTTGATACCAATATAAGGGGCCAAAGCGTCAAACGCTAAGCAAATATCGAAAATGGGTTTACAAGTTCGATGTGAACTTCTGAAGTGATCTTCAATCACAATGAGCCGCGGAAGCCCGCACAATTTCAAATAAAACACTGCTAAAATTATGAAATTCGTGTATGGCAACAAGGTCGTACTGAAGCGACTGAGCCAAGTCATTAATCATAAGGTATAGACATTTCTAACGGATGCTTTGGCCTTACACATGTGTGGAAGCCTCTTGTTTGAGGCTTGTAATCGTAAAAACTGAAACATGGGCATCTTTTCAAACTCTGTCTAGATTGCCATAAAGCGTTGGCCCTGCATTCTGATCGCACTCTCACACATCCATTCAACCATCCGTCCCCCCGGGCACTTCCGATAAGATCACTCCAGCGTTCAATAGAAAACATAACAGAAGGCAAACACAGGCCCTGCTATTTGCCTGAACTTGAGCATTTTTACCGGGAACGATAACAAAACTAGCTACATAACAAGTAGGAATGCTGTATTTAAGAGTGTTCAACTGCTCGATGCCCTGTAGATATGAACTAAATAAAGTATACGCAGATTCTCTCAAGCGTGTCAAATTATAAAATTCACTTTAAAATTATAGGTGAAATCACATACCTGACGATATGTTTTTTGTACCCAAGCAGAGGGTATTAAAATTTTGTCTCGAAGTGGGTAATGCACTGAAGGAGACGTTTCCGATCCAACAAAATATATATATTCTGAATTAGCATCAATATTCCAGTCGATATAGCGATGTCTTATGAAGATATCCCCACCAAACTCACCCAAACCGAGTCTCTAGAGAGCTTATAAAATCGGACTAGTGGCCCGATTTATCACATATCGGGTGAAAAATTAGCTTTTGTGTGAAAAACTTTTTGTATTACACCCAAACTAAGTAACTAAGTTTCCTATAATTTGATAGTAATCGGATCACATAGTTTCGATTGAGTTTTGTATAAGAAACATTTCTGCTAGAGCAATGTAGCTTCGGCACGTCGAAGATAGCTGTTGTTTTTTGTTCCTATTAATAATAAAGTCCTTACATATGATAGAATTAAGAATGGTAGAACCATGCCAGAGCGGTAGCATAACACTATTTGAATTAATATTTGAAACTTCGATAGTTTAGATTGCTGTTATTGAAATTATTATTATAACTATGATGAGGCAATGTACCTTTGAGATCTATTGTACCCCGTTCTGAGCCCACTAAGTGAGCCTTATTCACCAATTAACCCGATTGCTGGAATATGTGCAATTGCAAATTGGCATGAGGATCCCTTAATTACTATCGACAGTACTATCACTAATAAATAAGAGAAACAGTGCATTTTATCATAAGCTGAACAGCAGAAATAAAATTGCTTAGCAAACCTATAAATGTGTATAAGAAATTCGATAAGGCACTTATTTTCATACAAAAATGGTATTTAAAACGAAATCAATAGTGAAATAAAAAGTCATGTTTCATACTTCTGTTTAGAAACAACAGGTTTCAGTATAAAATTATGTAAATAACGCTATCGATACATCAAACAAAACCATTAATAGCGACAGAGACTTAAGACCATTGATATCATCGATGTTTTGTCACCTCTAATATATATCTACCGTATCATTCACGATCAAAAGACAGTCAATCCTTTTTGGTCAACGTTTTCTATTTCAAGGAATCAAGTTCACAGATTTAGTTGTAAATCATTTAAATATTATAAGCTCAAATTGTTCAAAAGTTTCCGCATAATATGTGTCTGTTATTGCTATCATGATATCTGACAATAAAGGGTATCACTTCAGCAGGTGATCAATAATTTATTTTTATAATTTGTGTGTTCCCTTTGGAATTTTTCAACAGATGGGCTTCAGCCCTGGGCTAATGAATTAGCATGTTGATTTTGGTTTTCTTATTCTGAATTCGTTGTCCATGCTTCTGCAGGTCTTAATGGATGTTTTTTTGTTTGTTGTTAATAATAAGCTCCATCAAGTTAGTTTTTACCTTGTGTGTGTGTGCTTTTAGTATATTTAAGCAATTTTAATATGCCCTTTTGGCACGTTATGGGCTGCTGGGTATAAAAAGCATTTTATAGCAAAAATGTCTGACATTATGCCTGGCAACAATTTCCAGTGAAATGAAATCGAACGGCATTGATTGCATGCCGATGTGGCTCCAAAGTTCTTGGCTGACACCTGCAGGCCGAGTCAGACAAGTAACCATTTATAGAGTAGCAAGACGATCAACAGACGATCAACTTTCAAGGCAATGACGCAAAGCACGCAATGCTACCGCCTCCTGCCACCGTTTCCCTGCCCGTTTCACCACCCCGGCCTAGCTGCCTATCACAGTCTGCTTCTACGTCTGCGTCTGCGTCAGCGTCTGCGACTTTGTGGCTTTCTCTGACAACGTCGGGTTAATTATTATGAGCAGAGGAAGTGAAGACGACTTTGGCAGCGGCTAATTGCACTCGGGGTGCCTGCTTAATTTGTAGAATCAGTTGACTAGACAACAAACTCAAGGCTCACACTGAATGTCTGCGCTTTGTCAATCCACTTAAATCAACTTTTAATATGTTGTTCTCTTTAATATCTTGTTTTTCTTGCAGAGCAACAAAATGCAGCGACTGGCAGTCTAAGCTTCAAGTACCAGACTTTGCTCCTAAAATGCCCACTCGCCACAATTGGGATACGGAGCGCGTGGGCGTGGCACATTTGGCGGGCGCGCTAAGTCCGCTCTGCATAACCGATGCCAATCATGAGATATTGCGGCCAAAGCCGAGAAGGTATGTAAAAAACTGGTATGGCGTATATACAAAATCCCTTCCTACATTTCGATGTGTTAGCCTTATGAATTATGTTTAAAACGAAACCAAATTACATTCAGTTTTCGCTACACTACAGAAAATCAGTTTGCTATTTATTTCTGTTTCTAACGTACAGGACATAGATATAGAGAACATAGAAGACTCTGTCAATAAGTCACTTTTCCATGGTGCTGATAAGGCATCCTTGAGCACCGCTATATGACGGAGCAGGACCACTACCGATTGTTCATACCCAATTAGTATATTCTAGCTCTCCTTACACTTACCAATCGTATATAAAAACGCGTTCGTTTGGAACTAAATTTTAATTAGTTAAATAAAGTTTATTATATATTATTATATATTCACTCACAGTGAAAAACAATCACTATTTGCACCAAATAAAAGCGAATTGGTATCGTCTGTCCACACAAATTTATGAATACGGGAAAAAAAACTTTTTAAAATAAGTTTAATAGTTGTTTACCCTGTTAAGCTTCGCTAGTGGCGCCACCTATGACTTAATTCTAATTAGATTGGGATGGATCTGTCCCAATGAGAACAGTGTTGTGGCAACTGTCCCAATGACGTCACTGTAGAAAATGTTGATTTTTTTTGTATTATTGTAACCAGACTGATCTGGATCTTTAGATCTCAACTGGGTAGATTTCTTTAATTAAATCGTTCTTGTTATAATTAAATAAAGAAGGGTATAATATTATTGAAACAATAGTCACCAAGTCAAGTAACATACATAGATGTTGTGCGTGTGTAAAGCATGTGGTGTTATATTTTCCTTGTGCTGAGATCTGATGGGTGGACGCGTCTTAGTCTATCGCTGCCTATGAGGCATTCAAATTCTTCTTGCAAATGTCCCTCCCAGTCAGCTAATTGATTTTTCTGTTGGCAAATAAGAGAACAACATTTTCATTTGCTGGTCCGGCTTGTTAAAAAATTATAAAAAATAAATAAAATAAAATTAAACTTCATTAATTTTAATTTTTAACCATATTTTGTTATAGACAAAATGTTACAAGGTTGTGTTTTTTAAAATAAATAATGTATGATTTTTAGTTATATTTTTAATTTTAATAATATTTACCCATTTCAAACCAATTTGTGCGACACGCTGAATTTATTTTGCTTAGCAAGCATATAAAACGAGCGCTAGGTGGCGCTATATGTTTTGTTTATTAGAGCAGCCTAAAAGCATGCAATGCTTTTTGTGGTCTGCCAAAGGTACCGAAATTAATTAGATTTAAAACGGATAGATATTCTAATAAATATAGCATTCGAATATTTAGTTTAGGACTACTTCGATGAAAATTTGGACATATTCAAGAGCATATGTCTTCGGCACGCCGAATTTTAGTGATTTTCCTAGTATACATTTTATTAGCCTCGACTTTGCAAAACCTTGGACATAAATGGTTAGCAAGCTTCTATTTATTGTATTACAGTTCTGCGACAAGTTGCTGATAGAAGCTTTTTTGGAGTTTACACAAGGTCGACTAAACTTTGGCGTAGACTGGAAAACCTTTGATAGACTGCACTGGCAGATAATCTGTCAGCCCTTTACACTTGACTGGCAGATAAATTTGACGAAAATGATTGGGATATATGTATGTACATTTGTAATATATGTACATATGTAATTATTTTAATTGTTTTGAAATTGCTAATGGAACCAGATCGATCTACTCCTTCAGTTAATAGAAAATATAATTATATTCAATAACTATTATAATTTAAAAACAAGTAAGAACGTTGCAGTCGGACGTACCCGACAGCAGAATACTCTGTTCCCGGTCCGGTATAATTTGCTTATTGTGTGTTCGGAAGGAGACGCGAAGAAAACACTAGTCTGTATGCCAAATTTGATAACTCTATCTGTACAGGTGTGGAAGATATAGATTTTGCTCATTTGCGGGGAAGGGGGTGGGGTCAAACATTTTTTGATGCAGATTTGTCCAGAGGGTCTGTATACCTAATTTGGTGACTCTATCAGTAAAGGTGTGATAGATATAAATTTTCGTCCTTTGCTGGGGAGGGGTGGGGGTCAAACATTTTTTGATGCACATTTGTCCAGGTGGTCAACATTAGTCTGTATCTCAGCACTTCATAAATTGAGGGTATACACCAACATGTGTACCAAGTTTGGTTGCTCTAGCTTCAAGGGTGTAGCAAAAAATTGCGTTCATACGGACAGACGGACATTTCGCAAACCCAATATACTCTTTTTCCCTTCGGGAACAGAGTATAACATGAAAGCACGGCTATCTTCAGAGTACCCTATCAGGAATTAAATTTTATCCAAAACATAATTTTTGTCTGATTGCTCCAATGTGAGCCATGTGGTCCGATTTCGATCAAATTATAGAAAACTATTTGAAGTATAATAAAACTCTCACTTAGTTTGGATAAAATATTTCTATAAGCAAAAAGTTTTATGTAGTGATATAGTGGTTTGATTTTGACCAAATTTTGTCAAATTGTAGAAACTTTCTAGAGACTTTGTTTGGGAAAGTTGGGACGGACATCGCTATATCGACTCGGCATTCATGCTGATTCAGAGTATATGTATATACTTTGTTGGATCGGAAACGTCTCCTTCAGTCCATTATTTTTGAGACAAATTTATAATACCCTGCTAGGGTATAATAAATGTGGCTGCAAAATACAATCTTATACACTTTTATGATTTATTTCATTTAACGAAAGTCATATTTTGTATAATTGGTTAATATTAAAAGCAAATATGCACACATTTTAATGTTACTCTATTAATTAGGGTGCTGATGCTAAAATTTTACCAAAACGCTACAAATTATTGAACATCATTGGAGGACTTTGTGCAAGAGTATATAAGTTTCGATACCACTTAGAGAGATGGTATTTTCATTCTGATTCTTTGGTTTGTTTGGTTTCTCTCTGTTGTTTCTGATACGAGAGTCTACCCCAAACAATGGATACTATTTTTGGTCTTGGACACTTGCATGCACAATTGTGCACAAAAGCGTGAAGCGGCCGAAGCTGAATGGACAATAAAGTTTTGCGTTGTTTTGTTCTGGGGCGACCAACTTCTTTTCGGAAGTAGTAGTAATACCATTACACGCATAAAAAAAATACCAAATGCCAGACGAATTTTTGAAAAACTCTTAAGACTGTTGGCCGCTGGTGCTGGTTCAGCTGAAGATGAAACGGGCACAACACGTCTAGATATCTTTTTTAGTCGCATTGTGAAGCCGGTCAAGGTTAATTTGGGGAAAATTAATGCCGCAGTTGTCAGTGTCAGACGAGTAGAGCAGAAGATCACTTGGCCACTTGCCGGATGTGTGCCAAAAAACTAGCTTTATGACTCTGAGTTATGGATATTCAGATGAATATTATACTATTTAAATTAACAGCCAGGCCCAGTCAGACAATGCTAATTCAATTAAACAGCAAATGGAGCTGAAGGTATTTCAATCTTTTTCAATTTTCGTACTCGATTTCTCAATCAAACAAAAAGCCGCAAACAATCGCAGATTGAAATCTCTTTGTGTGTGTGTGTGTGTGTGTGTGTGTGTGTGTGTGTGTTTTGATGTATGTACACAGGAAACCGAAATATGACTGGCATTTTGGAAACTTTTTGCATGGACAGACAATTAAAAGTTTTGAAATACGTGTAACAACAAACAAATGACAGTAGAAATTCACACAAATGAAAGTGAAAATGGCAAAATGTGAATAATTAGCTGCAAACAATAATAATAATACACGGCAAACGAACTGAAATAGGAAAAATTTACAAAAATTCGCCACACCATTCGCCAGTTAAGTAGCAACAACAACAGCGGCAATAATAAGAGCAACAACAAATTGTATCTGTATCTATAGCTGCGAAGTCAACATTAACATCCACGCCAATGACAATGGAACGGGCCTGGGCCTGGCTCACGCCGTTTGGGCCGGGGCCGGGGCCGGGGCCGGGGCCGGAGATGGAGCTGGGGCCGGGGTCTGGGCCCGGGTCTGGAGCCGAGGGCAATAAACCCGCCATAGTTGTTACATTTTTCTCGAAAGCATCTTCGGCGCAGCATTAAAAATGCGACGACATGAGGCGAGTGAAAATGTTGTTACCTTTTTACCTTGCCCGTTCCCGTTCCCGTTCCCGTGCCAGTGCCAATGCCAACACTTTCTTTCACACACACACACACACACACAAAACGAAGCGCAACGAGACCAGGCACATTACCCATACGTATCTGTGAGATACTTTTAGCGTTTGTCAAAATATACACAAATGGAACAACAGCAAGCAAGAATGCTCTACAGCGAGATACCCTGTTTGTTTCATACAAGTCTGAATCAAATAAATTAAATCTTAACAGACATTTGGATACCTGCGACTATCAAGTTGAATAAGACATTTTTCGCTTTTAATTTTTATTTTTTATTTTATATAGCATACTGTTAGTAATTTTAATAACTTATACTATAGTGAAACGCTTTTCAATAATTTCTAGGTTTTACTTGATTTTGAATTTTCTGACTTTAGTATACTCTGTTTGCACTTTGTTTTGTTTATCGAATTTGCGGGGCGTAAGTCCTTCAAACTATTAAAAAGTCTATCAATAGTGCTCATATCAAATATGGTGACTCTAGCTTCAATAATATGGAAGATATATTATTATTTTTATGAGTCTACTGCGACCCACAAGATCTATTGTACACCTTTCTGACCCTAAAACTCTCTCATCAAACCTATCTCCTGCAGGATTGGAAGATATAAGTTTTTCCTGAATTTCCGGGGGGCCGTGGGAGATCTTAATATTTTTTACAAGCTGAGCTAAAAAAGGAAATGGAAACAATCGTTGGTTTTAATCTATGATCTTATGGTGAATCTAATAAATAGAGGTTGATCAGTTGAAATACATTTTAAAGTAAACGAGCAGAGGATATGTTCATGTTCAATCAAAATTAGAGATTCACTACACTCTATTAATGATAAATGAACTAAAACTTAATTCCAAATAAAAGCTTCTGTTTATTGTTATTTAAAAGCACAGTAACTTATAAAATAAATAGATTTGCTGTTAATCTAATGAAGTGAGTACTATGTTGCTTATTTTTCCCTATCACATGCTCTTGCACAATTCTAATATGCCGCTCATTTTGAATAGGTGTAGGGTAAGATAATATAAAATACTTACTAGACGCGAAAGTGTGGGAGTCCCAAGTGGCCATCAGCTGTTGCTCAGTCCGCCATATGCTGTTGATATCTGAACCCTAGCTGAAGATTGACAGACGTTGGAACGCCACTCGCTCGACTAATTAAGCCATTGAATCCAAAGTTGGGGCCCAACGGAAGCGGAGCTAGTCGCATCCAATGACCGCAGCCGCCAGGTGCCCGGGTCTGCCTAATGGCCAATGTAAAGCAGCCAAATGCGGAAATCTTGTTAGCGCCCCGCACAATCATCGCATATTTATCTGTATCTGCAAATCAGGTGGCACTGCGCGCCACAAGCGTCATGAGATGTAATGATAGGGCTGGGTTTTAGCAACTAATGCATAAAACTTTGTGTTTCATAACAGTCACAGATAATCAAAATACAAAAAGCAACAAAAAAAGAGCATGAAAAACCAACCAAGTGATATGTACAAAACAGGCTGATTGCTTGGGTTATATGGCCTTTATATAAGCCATAAGCTTATACACAGCCACTGCAATTAGCTGCATAAATAAACATACACAAAACTCAAAGCACAAAATACAACGCACATCAAAGTGTCTTCTGGTCTTTGACCTCTTTCACATTTCCTGTTTTAGACCATAAACAAATACTGTATATTTTACTAATCAAAACTTGCACGCGTGTACTCATATTGAAACATGTGGGGTGATTACCAGTGAACTTAGTCTCTTATAATAACACAACAATTTGTGTTTGTAAATAATTGAATTTTAAAGCCATGCCTAAATATAATATCATACGACTTTGGTAAGTATCGATAGAGGCAGCTGAAAATATCAGGAAACCATTGAGTATAAATTAAAATTTCAAAATTTTCCTTAAGTTATATATTGTTTTTGTCGTCGACGAGGCTCAATCAGGTCTTTTCCCGGTGATCCAACGAACAGAATATTTTAAATAATGTAAATACTTGTAAATACCTTTCTTTTTTGTTTGTTATAATGTAAGCTAATTTTTTTATATTTTTTAAATTAGATTAAGTTTTTCTTCCTTTACATAATATTTAGATCAAGCTGTCAAAATATAAAGATAGCCAAAAACCAAATTTAAATTTAAGTAAATATTTTTATCATAAAAAAATTTAAATTCAAAAATTAAAATTAAAATAAAAAAATGTATATATTGTTTTGTTATATTTATTGCGCTGAAAGTAAAACTTGCTCTTTCAGTGCTATTTTTTGTTCCAAGAATAGCACTTACTTCTTATTTTTATATTCTGTTCCCGAAGGGAAAAAGAGTATATTGGGCTTGCGAAATGTCCGTCAGTCCGTCTGTCCGTATGAACGCAATTTTTTCCACACCCTTGAAGCTAGAGCAACCAAACTTGGTACAGTCCTTATCTCTTGGTAAAATATATAGCTCCCACACCTGTACAGGTAGAGTCATCAAATTTGGCATACAGACTACTGTTTTCTTCGCGTCTCTTTCCGAACCCACAAATAAGCAAATTATACCGGACAGGGAACAGAGTATTCTGCTGTCGGATACATCCGACTGCAACGTTCATACTTGTTTATTTTATTTTTGTTTAGTAGTAAGTTAGTTAAAACTATAGCCAACCTACGAAGACATAGCACTGGCTGCTTAGGCCTTCGGGTATGTACATAGTATGTCTTAAAGTTAGGTGGTATGATAAGCACACTTCCATCTTTAGTTTTATAATTTGCTTAAAAAGTGACTGTTACTCTTATTTATTTTATTTGTTCACACAATTAAGAGTTGTGCTTCACTTTTATTTAAGTTTTCTAAAAATAAATACTCTATAATATTGTATATTCAGATCAAAGTGAGTTTCTTTGAAAAATCTGTTGCAGTTGTAAGCAAATCAGATTTACTAGACGTCTGTGTATAGAAGAAAGTGGTTGTATGCATAGAAATTAATTTTTATGTTCCCAGACTTTAGAAATGACTCGACGAAAATTATTTCGGCTTAAACAATTTATGTCAAAGAAGTGTTGAAACCTCTTTCTTTGGCAGTGGGGCAAACTAAAACAGGAAATGTTGATCTATTGGTTTTAAAACAAAAGTTTTCATGAGTTTTATAGTCAAATTATGTTATATTTTTTATGTACTTATAAGCCATAAATCGGCTAAAAACCAGAATTAAACTACCCAGAAGTTTAACCACAATTTTCATTATATTTTTGTGTGTATGCCTTAACGATGCCCGTGCCCGTGCCCGTGTTATTAATGGCCCAGAGCAAACGACTAACTCGAAGAATGAGTTCTAATGATCTACAATCTAAAACCAAATACCGAAACAATTTCCTGTCTAGCTGTCGGCATGAAAAACGAAAGTTCCTTAAGCAGGGGCTTGGTTTCGGTCTTCAAGCAACTGCTGCAATCTCATTAGTTGGCCAACTAAAATGACACACATAGTTTGGATAGTTTGGATAGTTCGGATACTTTGGATATTACTGCAGCCCAAAGGGCCGGGCAAAACTAATAGGTTTTTGTCTCTTTTGTTTTTTTGTTGGGGGCTTTTCTTTGAGCTGCAGTTGCCGCCTTTGGCCAGTTTTTCCACTTTTTGGTCGAGTTGTTTTATAAACACGCAAATATTACATTAAATTCTGCTAGACTTTTGCTTTTCGGGTCTTAATGTCTACAGTTGCGTTTAATATTTATAGTCTGTCATTACGATTCCGTAAATTAAACTTTTTAATGCGCAAATTGTTTTGAGCATTATGTTTTTAATAATTAACTACGCCAGCAAGTTGGGCTAGAAACCCCAACACGGCATAGAAATGAAGAAAGTTATTGTATAATCCAACATACAAACAGTACGAAGTACGGAGAGCCTAGTCGGGGCCCCGATATTCGCTTTTCCGCATTACGTGGGCGTTTTTTCTTTCGGTTTGAAAACGCTGACTGGCATTTGACCAAATGACCAGCTATTGGTCATAACTTTCTAATTGCGTTGGGGCTCGCTTGTGGTTTGGCTGCAGGGCCTAGGATGCGATCGCAGTAATTCTTCAACAACAAAAGAACTCGGTGACGCCGCCCAATACTACATATAAACCTCAAGACACCGTTACATCAACAACAACATGAGCTGCTATAAATCATTAGAAGCAGGTTACGCTTAACAATTTATCTGTGCTACACATGAAATGTATCTAGTAGATGTATCTTGAAAACCTACGCGTGTCTGCACATGCTTAGAACACAAAACGTGATCTTGGGCCTGGGACTATGCCTGGGTCTGGGTCTGGACCAGAGCCAGGGCCTGGGTGCGGAAGGAAGCTGGTAAAACGATCTGATAAGTGTCAAGATTGTATAACCTTCGAGTGCGTCCCAGGCCACAGCACTCGGCCCCTCAACTGTTGTACATAATTAAATTCACAAAGCCTACGAATAGAGATGAGCGAAATTTGATTGGTGCTTATTGGTACGAATACTTAGAATCATTTTAAAGTGTCGTTAAATATATTAAGATACTCAGATATTCTTATTTATCCTTAAAAATATAATTAATTTAATATAATTAATTTAAAACAAACTTGATAATCGATCTAAAATTAAATCATGTGTTTTCAATGCGTGATACTTTACTATATAAGAATAAATGAAATGCATATTAAAAATTGGCAAATTTTACTGATAAGCTAAGAACATATTAACTAGGGTAATTTTTAATGCGAAATCGTTTGATTCAATGTCAATATTACCTTCTTAGCTGTGTGATTTAAAATTATTAAGCAGATCTAATTAACAGCGAACATCTTATTATATAATAAATGTTTGAATACTCATACTTTGCGACCTTTTTAGATATGTGACACTTGAAACCTTTTGAGCACTACCAAAAGATTTATTAATTGATAAACTGATAATTTAAATACAGTAAACAGATTTGCATTGAAGTCAGTTACAGTTCAAATATTACAGATGATCCCACTTAGAGAACTCGTTAACAATTCCTATGATTTATTTCCTGATTCTTAAATCACAGTACTCATAATTCAAACCACTCCATAGTTGAATTGTTAATGATCTAAGCTTCCAGTCACAGTGACTCGGAATGACTCGAAATTCACAATATCGCTTTCAATACTGAGTACTCAGACCTGATGGACTCTGCCCTGGAGTAAATCTCCGCCTGCTGTTGCTGCTGGCTGACGGCTGCTGCTGCTGCTGCTGCTGCTGGTTGTATTTGTTGTTTGTTACAGTTGTGCCATTGTTTTGGTCACACCGCTGAGAAACAACAACTCACGGCAGCTGGAAATTACCCAAGCCAAAGAGCCAAAGACCTGCAAGGTGGCATGGGCCCCAAAGGCCTACGCTGCACTCTGCGCTGTGAAAATCAGGAAAAACAGACGCTCGCCGCGCTTAGACAATGACTTGGCTGTCGACGTCGACGTCAGCAGCAGCAGAGACAGCGGCAGCAGCGTTGGCAGCCACAGCGTTGGCTTTGAACCGCCGGCTGGCAGCTGGCAAGCTTCAGTCGAGCTTGATATGTGAGCGCGAGCGGTAATGTGATTCGCGAAGTCGAGAGTTCTGAGTTACGGTATCGGGATTCGGATTCGGATTCGTATTCGTATTCGTATTGAGATTCGGATTTGGATACGCAAATTGCGGGCACGCAACGCTGCGCACGGCGCTAGAGCAATGAAAATTTATAATTTGCATAATTGTTGTTATTATTTTGTGTATTAAATTGTGTATGTCAGAGTCGCAATTTCAGTGCAAAGCGAAATGAAACCAAAGCAAAAGTTGTAGCTAAATGCCCAACAGCAATCCAATTTAAATTGAAATTCAAATTTAAATTCAAATTCAAATTGGAACTTCATCATCCGCATCACCATCATCATCATGTACTGCACCAAAGATTGCGCCTGCCGTTTGTGCCGCGAGCTGCGCGACTACAAGCTGAGCGCCAAGAAGGCACAGCCCCCGCCACAGACGCCACACAAGACCAAGTCGAAGTCGGGCGGCAAGGGCACGCCCCCCAGCTCCCTGCTGGGGCGCATGCTCAATGAGAACTTTATACTGAGGCGGCGGGGCATTTCCCTGAAGAACTTCCAGCCGCAGTCGCTGCGCAATAGCGAAATGTGTCAGTCGCAGCCGCGCGACTTGCCACGCCCCGCGCAGACGCCCTCGCCGACGCCCATGGAGGAGCTGCCCGACTGGGCGGTCACACAGCGCAGGCGGGAACGGGATCGTGATGGGAATGGGAATCAATGCGATCGAGAGGTCAAACCAAATCACAAGGTGGTCATCTATTTTGGTGACTCCATGAATCGAGCACAGCAGCAGCCGCAGTCGCCGCAGTCGCAGCAGTCGCCGCAATCGCCGCAGTCGCCGCAGTCACAGCAGTCGCAGCAGCAGCAGCAGCCGCAGCCCGCAGCATTGACAACGAAGCTGCCCGCAGATGCGGCCAATCTCCACTCACAGTTGCTGCAGGAGATGTCCCAGAAACTGCAGGCCAATGACAAAGCCAAGACGGAGCTGGAGCTGGAGGTGGTGGTGGCGGCAATGGCGGGAGTGGCGAAGGTGGCGAAGGTGGCGGGGGTGGTGCAGGCAAACGTTGATGATGAACTGCCGCCCTACATTGAGAGCGTGCAGAATGGCGTAATTAATATCAAAATTGAAGGCAATTACCGGCGTGCCAGTGCTCTGGTGGAAACGGTGGCAAAGCCAACTCTAGCCGTTGTTGGCCAAATGAAATCCGATGCCAACGTTGCTGCTGCTGCTGCTGCTGCTGCAGCACCAGATGATGATGATGAAGATGATGACGACGACGATGATGACAGCGACCCTGGCCACGATGCGGAGACCGCCAGTCAGTCGGATTCATGCGATTGGAGCTACGTTCAGGAGTGGCGACGTGCCGCGAGACGGTACTGACAACATTTCAAAATCATTTGCCATTATTTTTTCGCCCATTTCTTGTTGTTGATGTTCTGATTTTTGGGCTTTTGCATCAATTGTTGTCTGTGCTACCCAAGCTGGTATTGTGAAAGCCATGGATGCGGGTTTGCCCAGTGAAAACATCACGGATTAGTGTTTATTTCTCTTCATTTGCATGAAATGGAACTTGATTGGGTATTTGATAGTAAAAGCGAAAAACTAAGATTGCTCAAAGTTTCGATTGTACCCACTCTATATATACTGGTTTATTGAATAGTCAAGAAAATCTTAAATCTTAAGATCATCTCTTTAATTATAATACTCTTGAGGATTATGCTGAGAGTTACATGTTCTACATATTTCCCATATAAAGTGCATTTTTTTATTAGAAATTCCTTTTAGAATAATTTTCTGTATTCCTGATTGTTAAGCTTGATTATATCGGATTTACAGAGCATATTTAGATGATGATTACCCTTAAGCTGAATATTTTATTATTTTTACTCCCTGTACCCATAATATGAGTAAAAAGGGGGTATTAAATCTGTGCAAGCTCTGTGCAACAGAAGGAGACATCTCCGACACTATAATGTATATATATTCCTGATCAGTATAAATAGCCGAGTCGATTTGGCCATGACCGTCTCTCTGTCCGTCTTCCATCCGAACGATCTCTGCAACTACTATAAGAGCTAGAGACACCAAATTTAGAATGTAGGTTCCTGTATACCATACGTAGATCAAGTTTTCTTTTAACAGATTTCAGATATCTCCTCCGCTCCCTCGCAAATAGATAAAAACGTTTTAAAAATATAATTTTAATGATATATTCTTGGGACTTGGCATGTAATATACTCATTCTTAAAAAAATTTCAAGTCGTAATCACAGAAGTTATTCATTATTCATAATGCGTAGTTATTTGTGTATGTGTAAGTGTACGAAGATGTGATTGGAATTTTAGGCCAGGGTCCAGGGAGTTTCGTAGTCGGCTATTCTCGAGTAAGGCATTCTTACTTCTTATTTTGTACCTTCTTACAGATCTTTGGTAAAATTTGGTTGGCATGTTTAGACCACTTTTGAAATGTTTTTTTATATTAGAAACCCTATTACGTTAAATTTGTATATTCTTGAGGGCTTTCAGCGTTCTCTTCTCTGGAAATTTACATACCTGATTACTTTACTTAAAACCTGAATTTTTGGAAAATTTATAGGCTTGTTTATTTATTTTTAAGTGCACCCGAAAGTATGTTATAGGAATATTTCGTTATTTCGGACTACATTAAATGATTCTGAACAGAAAATGTAAAAAAGTCTCGCTTTGCTTGCTTTGCTGAAATAAGCCGACAGAACTGCATAAGCCACCTACAATATATGCAGCTTAAATCTAGTATGGCTGTTATTTATTACTGAGGCTTAGCTCTGATTATATAAATATTTCCATAAGGTCAGTGATCGTCGAACAAAGTCAAATCAACAGGCCGCCAAATGGGAGCATGTCACTGTTAAACATTGTAAGACAATTCAAGAGCTATAAATCGCATTTAGCGCAACACATTGTCCATTGCTATCAATAGAACAATGAACAGTTTAGAAAAAAACTTGCCAAATTCTGGGTCAATCAAACATAGGAACGACGTTTTATGTTACAGCATGAAATCAAAAATCATAATAAAAGCTAAAGATTTAACTGGGCTCTTTGTGGCATGCAAATGAGTGGTCGTAAATGGCTTTTGATTTTTTCTTTTTTTTTCGGCCGAACCCAGTTAGATGATGATGAAGCCGACGTCTGTGCAGAAATGTGAGAACGATTGGCAACCCACTTTCATAAACAAAAGGAAACGCCAATCTTGGCCAGCACATATAAGTTAAAATACTCTTTCAGGCCCTCAAGAGATCTTGCTTTGTTTTATTCACATAATGGGGAATTATTTTGTATATTTCATTAAAATGTATGACAAGACACAAATTGATTTGCATAAAACTTTTGTTATGGTGAATATATAAATACTAGATTATTTTGCTTTGCATTCCATTGATGATTATTATTTAACCTAAAGATTCTTTTGCTGACATAAGCATTCATTTTAATTGCAATTGAATTGGGTATTACCATTGGGATAGGTATAAAGATACATACATCTAAAGGGCTTTTAGATTACTCCATGCAAAACAAACAACTTCAGTAAGTCGTTATTGCCCCTTTGTTGTTTAGAGTATTACAAAATTTGCCTAAGTTTTACTTAAGAAGACGCAAACTCAGCAACGGCCTCCGGATTGTGCCTCTGGTTTTAATTAGGTGCCACCTCCCAAGCTCAAGCTCAAGCCCAAGACCAAGCTAGATGTATACACAAAGATACTTTACATAGATACAAGATGAACAATAAATTGGCAAGACAGTGTGAAAGATAAGCGGTAATATGACAGATATATGACAGCAGCTGGCTCAACCGTTAGGAGAACTTTTCATTATGTTGGTTGACATTCTTGAATTCTGGTGAATTCTAATTTGTTGCATAACTGATGGGTTGCTGCTTGCAACTGGGTCAAGGCGTTAATATATTGTATTTAAATGATATTCGACTCTAGTGGGTTGTTTCTTACTATTTTATTTGAAATTAAATGATATATTATAACTCTAATCTAAAGATGTTATAAATATATATTATTTGTATTATTGTATTAATATTATTATAATATTATTCTATTGTATCAATACTTAAAAAAGAAATTGATCAATTGTGAAAATCATATTTTCAGTATTTTTTAATAATCGAAAAAAATCATAGATTATAGTTTTTGTTTTTATTATTATTATTATCAAACTGATCTGGATGTTCAGATCTGTACTGACAGATTTCTTTATTACAATCAATAAGAAATTGTTATAAGATTATAAGGTTATATAAACTATACTGAAAACTAAAAATAATTTTTTATTTCCAAACTTTTCATAATAGATTTGGAGTGTCTCGTATATACGCGTATATGTATATGTATATGTATATTGTGTATATTTATATCAGCCATATTATTACCAAGATAGTTTAAATTAACGTGCAACTTATGGGAATTCTAATTCAAGCTCTTCTTTCTCTTTTATCTATCGACAGACCCACAGGAAACTTGCCGTCAAACTTTGCCGGACAGCAGCCGCCCAGTCAGATGACGGGACTGCCACCAGTGCCGCTGCAGGCCCAGCTACAGGCACAGCAACAGGTTCAAGCCGCTCTTGGAAATGGGCCGCACACGCCACAGGGAGGAGCCGGCGGAGGTGGCCTGGCTGTGGCTATGGCCACGCCTGCACCACGTGTCTTCAAGGAGCTGGCGCAGCAGCCGAACAAGGCGCCAGTTGGCACTAAGACAACGGCGAATGCGTTGCCAGTGATGACCAGTCCACTGCCACAGCAGCAGCTGACGTCGCCTGCATCCAAGGCGGCCATGCCGCAACGTGCGGTGGCAGGACCCGCACGGCTCACCGTGCAGAGCACGCCGGTGAAGTCACAGCCGCCGCAGCTGAGCGGCAGCCTGCAAAGCTCGCCCAGTCGACCCACGCTGGGCATACCGACTGCAAAGCAGGCGCAGCGACCCCATCAGCATGAACAGTTCCGGGCGCTGCAGCGGGTGCAGGAGTGCCACAGTTCCTCGGATGAGAATCGCAGCTCGGGCCATGCCAGCATGTCGGATACGGGCGGGCACAGCTCTTCGCCGGCTGGCGGCATGACTTTGGGACCGCTGCCCGAAGATCGGCTGGCCGCTGGGGTAACCAATCGCAGCACACGCTCCAGACGCCATCGCGGCATTTTGCCCGCCGGCAAGGCGCCCTGGAGCGGCAGCGGCCTAGAGGACATCAAGCTGGCCATACAGCAGCTGACCATGCGCTCTCAGACAAGCAGCAGCACCTACAGCAGCCTGAGTGCGGGCTCCGAGAGTTCAGAGCCGGCCAGACGATTGGGCCGGTACTCATCCCTGGAGACCGTCATAACCAGCACCAGTGCGGATGAGTTTGTGTGGGTGGACTCACACAATCGGCTCGTGGAGCTACAGCATCCGCCCTGGAGTCAACAGTGCATTATGCGTGTGCTGCGCAATGGCCGCTGCAAGCAGCAGGTGGAGCATGTGTCCGTCGAGGTCATCTCCAGGCTGGGCTATCTGTTGCAGCGTGCACTGGTGCGCATTGCCAGGGAGATTCAGCGTTTCTCCGCAGGCTTGGGCCTGTGCTCCAAGCAGGAGGTCGCCGGCGCCTTTAAGGTGGTACTCTGCTCCACATTGGCCGACTCCTGCACCAAGGCGTGCCTGCGTGCCGCCGCCATGTTCGCGGTGCCCGGCGAGAGCGCCCTCAAGCAGAGCAAATCTTCGCGCGCCGGTCTGCAGCTATCGGTGGGCAGCTTCTTTAGATGGATGACGGATGCTCGGCTGGGCAAGTTCATACACGAGTATGCGGCGGTCTATCTGTGCGCTGGCATTGAGAATCTGCTAGAGGAGATTATGCTGCAGTGTGGTGGTGGCGGTAGCTCTACAGCCGCTGCTCTGGATCAGAGCATTTCCAGCTCCGGCGATTTCTGGGGCTTGTTGCAGCCATTTGCACATTTGAATGCCGGACGCATTGCCTCCGGCGCCTTGGCCATGCCACGCTGGGCCAGCGCCTTCTCCCTGGCCACTTGCGTGGGCAGCATACGCGAGCTCAAGGAGAAGGCTCTGCGCACCCAACAGGAGTTCCAGCATGCCGCTGCCCTCTCCAACGCGGCACTCAGTGCGCTCTTCTACTTCATGCGCTGCTCCCAGCTGGAGCACACAGAACTGGCGGCCCAGAGCTCAACGGCTGGCCAGGCGCCACCCAACAGTGGCACCCAGAACGTCCAGGAACTGTGCTATGAACGTGCCTATGTGGTGCTGCCGCCTCTTGCCGAGTGGTTGCGTGTGGCCTCGGCGCATGCCGAGCACCGTAATGGCCTTATGATCGACAAGGATGATATTTTACAGGTAAGTCGATTTTTGAAGAGTTCAACCCATATAATACAAAATGAAGCCATTCTGGCCTGTTTTCATTATACGCTTGCATTTTTCGGTCAAAATGCATACTAAGAATTCTAAAAAAAATTGACATGTAAGCCCCTACCTCCTAGATTACAAACTGTCATAACTTTGTCAAAACTTAATCTATTTACTTTAGGAATGTCTTTTTGATTATTTTTTGCACTCTAAATGAACTTGGCATTTCAATAATCAATTTTAAAAAATGTTTAAATTTTTTTCGAAATGTTCCACACATTTAAAAAAATTCAAATTTTGAAAAAATTAAAATCTCGAAATTTCGCTTTTAATCGATTGCTGACATCTAAATTAGTATAAGAAATAATTTTAAATCTCAAAATATTTAAAAAAATATCGACTTGTATCGTTTTGAGCACTGAATGTAATTTTTATTATATTTTCTACTCCTAATTGAATTTCCATTTCAATTTTATTAATATTGACAAATATATTGAAAACAAGAAGGAATGCTATAGTCACGTATACCCGACTACAAAACTCCTTGTACCCAGGTCAAAAATTTCCGATCGCATCTACGTACACTTACACATACACACACACACATACAAAAAGACGCACACGCACAAGCGACAGCGCAAGCGATGCATTTTAAGTGGTGGCTGTGCTGCTTCTTAAACGTTTTTATCGAATTGCGTAGGAAGAGACAGATGGACAGACAGACGGACGTGGCCAAATCAAAATCTCTTTTGATACTGATCAAGAATATATGTACTTTATAGGGTCGGAGATGACTCCTTCTGCCTGTTACATACATTTGCAAAGATTTAGTACCTCTTTTTACCCATTTTATGGGTACAGGGAGTGAAAATCTACATATTTTCCCCAAAATTGACAAAAATTAAATTTCGAAAATATTTAAATCTATAAATTTTGCAAACTTTAACCGAGAACCCGCCATATGGTACCTGATATGGTATTTTTTCTTTTCCCAGTTATACAATACTTATTATCTTATACTTTTCTAATGATTTATCCTTGACTCTCTACACCTCACTTACATAAAAAAACTGTTTTGCTTTTTACAGGCTGCGCGGCTGTTGCTGCCTGGCGTCGATTGTCCCATACGTCCAGTGGCCCACGACGAGGAGCTGCCCACGAAGAAGACACACTTCAGTAGCCCCAGCAGTACCGGCGGCAGCTCCACTGGTACTGGCAGCAGCTCCAGCTCGCCGGCCGTGAGCAGCATTGGCGAGGACACCTCCGAGCTGGGCAGGCGTGCCACCATTGGAGTCGCCTTCAAGCTGCTCCTGACGGGCCGTGCCGAGCTGCTGGCTCAGGCTGCGCAGCTGCTGCCGCCCACAACGCGCTACGATACCCAGAACAGCGCAGGGCTGACAGCTCTGATGATTGCCAGCCTACGGAACGATGAGGTGGCCTTGCATGCTCTGCTCGATGCGGGCTGTGATCCCAACGTGGAGGTGCCGGCGGCTGGCTGCAGTGGTTATCCGGCCATACAGGCGGACACGCAGCACTGGACCGCACTCAGCTTTGCCGCCAGCCGAGCCAACTATGTGGCACTGCGCATTCTGCTGGAGCGCGGCGGCAAAGTGGAGGGCGGTGCGCGCAGCAGCGAGGAGAAGTGCACCCTGACCCCGCTCCAGCTGGCCGCGGGCACCGGCAATCTGGAGATGGTGGCGCTGCTGCTGGCTCATGGCGCCAATGCGTTCCTGTCCACGCAGCAGAAGGACACGCTGTGCTTTGCGGGCTCCGCGCAGAAGGGTTGCTTCTGTGCCATCTCTGTGGCGGCCGCGCATGGTCATCGCTCCTGTTTGCGGAAGCTGCTCACGCATCCAGTGTCGCCTGGCACACGGGATGTGCTCTCGCTGGAGGAGATGCTCGCCGAGGGCGATGTGGTGGGCGTGCGTGGCTCTGGTGCGGCCACAGCTGGCGCTGGCGAGGATCTCTTGCCACTGCTCAACAAAACGCAGATCAAGCGGCTGCAGGAGGCCATGTACCACAGCGCTGAGAACAATCATTTGGGTGGGTAAAAACTCAATGGGATTCCCCATATACAATACTAAGAATTACTTTGCATCCATCTGTAGACATTACCATAGAGCTGCGCAAGCTGGGCGTGCCTTGGACACTGCACTGCTGGATGCACGCGCTGTCGGCGGCTCATGAGCTGCGCCTGGATGCGGTTATTGATCAGCTGCTGCAGGACTTTCTGCAGGTCTGTCCCGATGACTACAGCGCCCAGTTTGTCAGCGAATGCCTGCCCCTGCTGTTCAACATCTTTCGCAATAAAAACGAGGGCACCACACTGCTCCTGGCGGACATATTTGCCACATGCTTTGGCTGGGAGGCGCTGCATCCACTTAAAGAGCAGCCACCAATTCAGCCGGTTCAGGGCACACGCATCGATCCAAAGTTTGTCAACAATCCGGAACTGAGCGATGTTACCTTTCGGTAAGTTCATACCAACATCTGCCAAGGATAACAGTAGGGCTTCAATGAAAATTACTTGCAGCGTCGAGAACAAAATCTTCTATGGCCACAAGATTATATTGGTCACCGCCTCGCCACGTTTCCAGAGCATGCTCAGCTCCAAGCTGAGCGATGCCAGCAGCACGCCCACAGTGCAGATCAATGACATACGCTATCACATCTTCCAGCTGGTGATGCAGTTCCTCTACAGCGGCGGCTGCAGTGCCCTGGATGTATCCCATGGCGATGTGCTGGAGCTTATGGCTGCCGCCAGCTTCTTCCAGCTGGAGGCTCTGTTGCGCTACACGGAGGCACGCTGCTCCGAAATGGTCGATGTGGACAATGTGGTGGCCATGTATATACATGCTAAGGTGCGTAACAGCTCCAAGATTCTGTGGTATGGTTACTAATTGGATTGCCCCTTAGGTTTACAATGCCAACAATCTCTTGGAGTATTGCCAGTGCTTTCTGCTGCAGAATATGGTCGCCCTGCTGACCTATGATGATTCAGTGAAGCGTCTGCTGTTTGCCAAGAAGATACCAAATCACGATGTCCTGGCCGGACTGCTGCAGACGCTGCAGAAGCGGCTCAAGACCCGCAAACCGAATGCCGGAGGATTGGTCAACTCCTATCGCTCGACGCCGGCGACGCCTGTGAAGAAGTAGGCGTCGTCCTTGAAACAGACTTATGTCCTACTTATGTCATATTTATTGCATTGTTTTAAACGATATCTTTGAGCTCGTACTCGTATGTATTATAACGCCCTATCCGTAGATCTATCCTTAAATACTTACTTGTAGTTGTATTTTGTACTCTCAACTTGTTCAGCGCACTGTTAATTTAAATGCTAGATAACGTGGAACAGATTTGCATCCGTATCCTGTAGTTAGTTGAAATTGTTTCTGCATTAATCGAAAAAAATATACAAAAAAAACTCAAGAATTTGTAGATTGCTTTCTCAGGTTTTATTAGTACTTTGGCGGTTTCTTATAGTCCGTATCCGGCACCGATCCTGGGTTCTCACTGGCCTGCTTGGCGGCTAGCGATATTTGTGGTAATATGTTGCCGCCCTCGGGCACAAAACCATGATCATCGGCCTTATAGTGCACCTCCACCTCCTTGCCATCGGCATCGAAGTACGAATAGGAGCCATTTATTTCCAGAAATTCATCCTCACCGCCAGCATTGTGCACCACGGCCGTCTCCTCGCGATGGGTGCCATCCTCGCCTTGGTAATAGAAATGATAAGAGCCATCCTCATGCTTCTCCTGACCGGAATCCACAATACCCACGGGTGCCACCGTTGAGCTGGGAAGCAGATCAGCCAAGGCGCCAGCCAAGCACAAGGCAAAAATACTAAGTTGCTGCTCAGCCAGGAGATTTGACATTAGGACAATCTGGTTGAAAGGATTGTATGGATAATCCATTGCAGGCTACTTACAAGCTGTAACATGTTGCTGCTTCTTTCTCGGCGCTGCTCCGTTTGAGTTGCAGCAGCTGAGAAACAGCTTTATATAGGCCAAAAAAATATTTGGTGGTCATCTTCCTTACCGGTTTTCGATTGTGACATACATTAAGTCGCACAATTTTGAGCTTAAACTCGTTCTAAGAATTAATTTAAGATCAGTTAACTACAAGTATACGCCCTGCAATTCCAGGCATTCAATTTCAGATCATTCGGCCAGATACACATATACTACAGAAACTCTAAAACTCAGAAACCTATACGGATACCCACATATACATATACTGCACACAACATTTGCTTTTGAGTATTCATGAGTATTCATTCGCATTCTTTGCACTTGTTTACTTTGCACTTAACGCCATCCAAGTTTCGCTTCAGCTTGCATTCATTATTCAGCATGATTATATGATTATATGATTCGGTTCGCCGACATTTCTGCATGCATTGTTTCCTCATATTTCTTTTTTCTTTTTCTATTTTCTATTTTAATTTTTTTTATAGAACGAACACTGGAATTTAATTGAATGCATTCGGTTTGGCTACGATTTTGATCATTTTGCAGCCAAACTGTTTCGATTTTTCTCGAACAGCGATTTCTCAATTGCAATTGTTTATAAGAAAACTATAAACAAATCTCTGCCTTTCACTCTGCTCACATCTTCATCCGTTTGCGCCCTCGCCTCCGATTGTTATTTTTGGCTCAGTTCGTGCGGGAGCACTAAATTTTCCAGCCCCTTCAAAATACAATGCGTTCCACATAGACCATACCAGAGCAATATGAGATTGTACGGGTACGAGAGAACGGTGTCTGGGTCCAGGGCTGGGACTAGGACTGAGGCTGTAGCTGTGGCTGAGGGGCGAGAAGCAGATACAAATCGGAATACTTAAAGGTGCCACATGCGCTTCATTTGAGTTTTGTTCGATTTTCGATTCGGTTTCTTGGCTTTTGTTTATGCAACAATAAATTATACATTTAATTTCGTTTCATTAGAAATGGTATAAAAATATCACTGCCTGTGATTGGGGGTGGTATGCTTCTATATAGGAAAGTACATAGTATATATATATACATATATTATAAACATATATTTATATATCGATATATCGACAGCAATTTCAATGGCCAGCTTCCAATATATTGCCATATGAAACTGGAAATGTTACGTATATATTTACTTATGACTGATTTAATATATGTGTATTTTGGCAATACTGAGTAGCGGTCCTTTTGTTTCTAAATAATTTACATTTGCTCTTTTGCTCATTTGGGCATTGAATTGTAAAGTATTTAATGACGAATTCATTATACTTAAATAATGGTTTACTTTGCACGCCTTAAATGTGTACATACGTTAATAATTAAGTTCGTTATGACTTGTTAAGATAGGAAGAGTGGATAAAACCAAAAAATATATTTACTATCATGTTATTTGCTACCGTTTTTAATTGGCCTATTTTTAGAACTTTATTAATATTTTCAAGATATGGTAACATTTTTGAATATAGTACTTGAAAATGTACCAAGTCCAAGTAATAATTAATTGCCTTTCAAATAGGTTCATTATTTACGTGGATCTGTATATATAATAAAAACTAGGTGTGGTTCTGTGTGTTTAAAGCAACATTTGAAATAGAGCTAAAATACAAGAAAAATGTATAATGATGAATAAAAATAATATTTAGGGGCAATAAAGCATTCACATGTGCATATGTTCATAAGTCTGTGTACTATGTAGGTCGAATGCTTTGATGGAAAACAGACCTACCATATTCTATGATTGATTGATATGCTGTTCAAGTATTACTATATTCAAGTATTTATATAATTAATAATCAAATAAAAATGGTTTTCAGAATGTTTTCCTTAAGCAAATTTTCTGTTAGGGTGATGACTTATTCTGGCATAATTAAGTTGAATCACTAGATTCTCAAATGAATCATTAGACTGAGCATAAAATTGGCTATATGCCTTGTTTAAGATGTCGGCTTTGATTAGCACGTTGAAAACATCTGGAGATTAAGATGCACATGCTGATGGAATGTTAAACATAAAGATATACTTACCAATAATTAACAAATTGGTATTGAAAGCACTTGAAACACGTCTTCACTTATTTGTTGATTAAATTCATAGTAAATACGCCTTTTTCCCTTTCCCGTCATTTGTTGAATAAAGACAGTAAGCGGAAAAAGACAAATCGACTAGAACTTTCAAGGAATACTGTATATGTTACTTGGTTAAATTTATGTATGCCTGTTCCTAAAACACATTGCTGTGGGACTCGCAGATAAAGCATTTTTAATTTCGAATTTCGTATTTGAATTGAATTGAATTAATTGAGTTTGCCATGATTGATTTATGAACGGGGAGTCTGGAAAACTGTGCCAAGAGGTTGCTGCGTGCTGTCTTCGCAAAAAGCCAAATACAAAAAAATAATAAAAAGAAACTATGCTCATCGACTGCTCTACGCATGCCATACAAAAATAGTTTTATTTTTATAACTGTGTGCTGGTTTGATTTTCGTTTCGTTTGGTTCTTTTTTATGGACTTCCCCCACATACGTAGCATGGCATCTGCCAAAGAGCACACAGCTGTCTTCTCATGCCACGCATATATCTTAATGTTCCCATATCTATATACTTATTACGTACTCGCATATATCTGGCTATTTAGTCAAGGAAGTTGTAAACTACGCGCACTGACTATTAAATTGTAATTTGTTTCATTAGGCTGGCATTTCCATTCCTTCTGCTCCTCCATCAAAGACAAAGGCCGCGAAAAACTGTGAAAATGTGAAAATGTGCGGGGGTAAACAAAAATGACGACATGCAAAATAAAATGAGAAACGCAGCGAGAGCAAAAATACGAGTATATGCGATAAATATGTAAATAAAGATGAAAAATTATGAAAAACAGGCGGCCAACACTGACAATTTTTTTTTTTTTTTTGGATATTTCTACGTTTTTAACGGAAAATATTTTTAGCCAACGGCAAAGCAGAGTTGAGTAAAAATATTGGAAAACCGAAAATTGTGTACATATATGTACGTCAGTTTGTATGTATATGTGTGTGTGTCTATATATTTTGTACATATGGAACTTGGCAACAAGCAAAAACGCCCACTTCCGCAGTTAATAGAAACACGCCATACCAAATATCCAGATAAATAATAAACCACTTTTAGAACAGTCAAAACTGATATTCAACTTTGATGTAGCACCATAACCAACAAATTGTCAGTAACTTTCCTTAATTTGGTTTAACTTTTAATATTTGAATTTTCCAACTGTATGATTTTTTGGAAAACTATAGCGAACCGATCCGAGCACGTTGACGCGCCGCGACGCACTGCAGCTACGCTCCAAAATTTCGAAAACTCTAAGACAACCAAATTGTTGAAAAATTCTATTCAAAAAAAAAAAAATAACAGAAGAAGCAGAAGAAATTCCGAAACGTAACGAAACGAACTGTAAGAGATGGGAAATTGTTTTTGGGAGAGGTGCGAGCGAGAGGCCCCGAAACGGACGAGCGAGTGAGCGGCCCCGGAACTCAAGTGCACGAACGATCCACGAGCACGGCAATTCATGTACGATGCTCAGCAGCTGGCCTCCCATGGCTTGCCCCCATACCACCGCCCATATCCCCACCTCTATACATCATCTCCACCCACACACACGTTTCCGCTGCCGCTGTCGCCGCCGCTGCCGATGCCGTTGTGGCATAGAAATTGTTTCTAAAAACGGACAAAATAGCTTATTAGGGAGGAGTCACAGTCCCAGTCCCACTCCTCACCAGAGTGCCAGATCCGTCGACTGCAGTTCACGTCAAAGTTCAAACGGCCTGCTCTCGACCGATTAGGTAGCAAAAGGAAATTCTGTTGCCGTTGTTTAGACTAAACACTGCACTAGCCACACCCAAGAGCAGGCCGTGTATCTGTCAGTTCTGAGCGAAAATAAACAACAACAGCAAGAACAACCTAAAGAAATAAAAAAAAACGAGCAAGAAAGTGCCGAAGATCTGATACCCTTGCATAGATGCTCATAAAACGCCTCAATCTTCGATCGATCATTGTATTTCGATTAAATTTGACTAGCATGTGAAAAACATAATGAAACTTAGTATTGGTTGGTTTGGTTAGGATGTCGTACAATACAAGTACAATTTTTTAGACAATTCATTTTTCTACCAAAAAACGACTATAACCTACAACAGTCCGGATAAACAAATTTGGTCCGCATATATAAGGCAAATTAAAATTGGTAAGTTTGATCTCGAATAAGAATAATAAGCCTTTCAAGCCTTTCGACCGCTCGGAACAACTTTTACAACAGATTTGATCTAGATCATCTATACTTAATGGACTTACAGCGCCGTAGGTAATGCATTTTACGCAGCTCGTGGCAAAATTATAATACCCTATGCAAGGGTATAGAAAATAAAAAATATGTTCGCCTGGAATACGAATTTTTATTCTCTAAACATTCCCGACTGTTTATGTTTTCGGCACGGCGGATGATGTTGCTGGGCTAGGCTGGTGAACTGCTGTTCAAGTGTTGGGAACTCGGAAAATGCTTAGCTACCCATAGTTGCCAGCTTCCATTTAACTTTCTCTCACATTGTAAACATTTCACTTGACGCGTTGCTAAATTTAACATTCTGGCTTCACAAAACAGCCAAATAAATTACGGAAATAAACAAATAAAAAAAAATAAGTTTAAGAAACAAAATTACCTGCGCTTTGAGTTGCGGTTTCTTTTATCGCTGGGAATTCAAAGGAAACTGAAAGGCCCACAAGTTTGGCGGAGGTCGATTTTAATTTCTAGAACTAAAAAATGATACTTACTATTACTTGTTGGTACTTAAATAATAAGACAGCTACAATTTGTATTTTTGAAATGATATGTTCGATTTGTTGCCTTAACAAATGTTAAGTATCATAAGAGGCATTCCCAGAAATGTTCACTGAAAGATGTTTAAACTAAACTAAGGTTTGATTTGCTTTAACTAATCTTTCTGCAATAGAACATTTATAATTTATTTTTGTATTTTATTACTGAGATAAATACGAAACTCAGGGCATATTAATCTAATATGAGAAGTCAATAACGAATAGTTATGAACAGGCAAGATAATATATCTGTACAATATGCTATACAAAATATTCACAGTTTAGAAATTTTTACTATTTAACTACCCAAATTTAAATTTCTTATGTAATCCATAAATGGAAAGTAAAAAAGAATATTATTTAAAACATTTAATCATTTTCATACTTCAGTTACCTTTTCACAATCGTTAATAAATTTTTTTGACAGCTCCTCTTTTTAATATTTGTCGCACCCAAGTACATTATCAACTATTTTTTTCAGTTATATTTCTGTATTTGTCAAGTGTAAGGAATTTTGTTAAACTTTTTAATCATAATAAGGTTTGGTTTAGTTATTTTGCATTCAACATGAACGAAATTGATTCAGGGGCGGTCGATGATGTATACGATCCCGAGCTGCTTAACATGGAAGATGTTATTCAAGATATTTGTAAGCGTCTGAAAATAATTGCAGTTGACGTGGATAAGGTGCAAAGGGCCAAGGAGCTGCTCTCATCCTTGCAGCGCCGCAAGGCATTCATTAATTTGCTTGGCGATGATGATGATTATGAAGTCTTAGCTGCAGGTCCAGAGGTTTTGCAGCGTCTGACATCGAAGCACAGCCTTAGAATAATGTCTTTTGCACAAGATGCTGATACCCTCAGCGAGGAATTAAAAATGGATGAGGAGCTTAGCGAGGATATATGCCAGATGCCCTTTGAGGAGGAACGTTGGGGAAATTTTTTTACTGGCTATCAGATACTCAGCCTACCGGAGGGCGTCGCTGCCAATGAGAATCGCAAGTGCATTCAGTTGGGCACCATCAAATGCGATCAAGAACTGCATCTGTATTTGCGTAAGTAATAGAGGGGCCTCAATCGTGTGTACCCTTAACAAAATCCTGCGCCTTACAGTGTCTGGTGTACGCTGTTTTATGCTGGATCTGTTTTGTGGTCCACTGCGTGAGAATCAGGATTTGATAGTGCAGCTGCGCGAGGCAGAGATTAGTGTGTCCAAGGAGTACGGTTTCCCTGTTGTCTCCACAATTTTTGCCAAGTTGTCGCCGCGTCATCAGTACAGCGGGTATTTGGAAGCGTCTGTACCCATCCATTTAAAGAAAGGCTACAAGCTCATCTTGACTGTGGATCGACACTTTTCCCGACACTGTACTTCCAGAGTGATATATGTGAATGCACGATTCCTGATCTGCGAAGTTCGCACATTTGATTTTATACTCATTGGCCAAGATATACAGCTGGTAGTACGCTCTGTGCGTCAGGATCATCTAAACTGTTGTGTTTACCGTGGGGGTACACTTGACTCCTTTATGCCGGTGCTCTTCCCAGCACATTGCGCCAGGCATCGAGTGTCCTACGAGGAGGTGGAAGACCTGACATTTGCTCGCGAGGTGGGTCTTAATGTGGTGGTTTCTTATGTGCCTGGCACTGTGCAATATGTGAATAACCTGGAGAAGGTCATGGACTCGCTGCAGTGCGATAACCTTCGACTCTATACACGTGTGGTGCTCAACGAGATTCAAGGCTGCGATGGTGAACTGAACTGGATTGCACAGCGCTACGATGGTTTTCTGGTCGAGCTGGCCGAGCCAGCCATAGTGCCGGATATTTTGCATTTGTGTCCCAATGCGGAGTTCTTTATGCAGTTGGCGTATGGTGCCAAGAAGCCCATTATATTCGATGCCTGGCAAATCAATGAGCAGCGTCTGCGCGTTGATCCTGCCCATTATTACTACACTTACTACTATCCGGATAAATATGTGGTTAGGTGCAATCAGTCGCGCCAATCCTTTTACTTTAGCTTCCTGCAAAGCGCCATATTTGATCAAATTGCGCCGGTAGCGCTCTCTAAGATGCCCCACTGCGACAGCTCCCACACGGGTGCCGATGGCTTGGCACGTGCCATTGTCAGCGCCTCCATGGAGGTTCAAGCCAAGGCCATTGTCGTCTGCGGCGTCACCACACGGATGGTGCAGAAGATTTCGCACTTTAGACCACATGCGCCCATCTTGTTTGTCAGCCACATGAGCTCCGCCGAGGACTATGTATCCCTCTACCACAATGTTACGATGCTCTCATTTCGATCCACCTTCTTCATCAGCCATCAACGTAATACCTTTCGCAAGTCGGTCTTTGCCCTGGCCTATTTGGCTTCCCGTAAGATTGTCAAGCACGGTGAACATATTATATTGGTTTATAACAACGCATCTGGCACCACTTTTCCTGAAAAGTATATCATTTATAAATTTGACAAGATGTACTTTGTGAAACACCTAGGTAAGTGCTTGTTTCCATCGAATCAAGAACTTCCAAACCAATAAATGTAAATTTCATCATTTGTTTTCATTGTGTTGGACTACTAATAATTTGGAATCGGTAAGCTGTTGTTTCCAAAATACAAATAACTACTATATGCTAATACATAGTTCAAGATTACTATAAATTACCAGCTGTTAAACAGGAGACAACTCCGACCCTATTAGCTGCATAAATTCTTGATCAGTTACTTTCCCTGAAGTCTATTAATAATTATTAGCTGCTACTTTATCTTTCGAGGTATATGCGTGCTCATTAATCGAATACAACAGGTTTCAAATTAATAATCAATTTTGCGATTGTAAAACTCGTGTCGTTTAATCATTTATTTAATGGGAATGTGTTAGTCTTAAGTTGTAATCTAATATATTGAAATATAATTACATATACGTACATTATACACAGATCGACAGCATGCGATCACAGCAAAAGCCCTTGACGACTGTACATTTAAATAATAAGGCTAAGCTTAAGCCTAGGCCTATGAGGACAGTTGCACATGTTTTCCTATATACAGTCTATATAACGATTACATAAATATTTATAACATGTATGCATGCATAAAGTATCATTAGATTGATCGTTGCATAAAAAGCCATAACAATAATAACAAAATTAATTCCCGCGTCCACTTTGATTGAGTTCAAGACGTCCTTTGCAGCGCTCTCATGGTGACATGCTCATAAGCCGCCTTCAGTGTCGTATAGCAATAGCCTGCCATTCCGTTCATTTCCGCCTGAAAATTGGGTCCGCCCGTCAGATCGTCTAGCAGGGCCAGCTCTGCACCCAAATGCGGCACGGCAGCACGCAACATGCTCAGCATTGTCAGTGGTATCATATTGTCTGCATTGAGCTGTGCGGCATTTGCTGTAAGAGATGTTAGCAAATATGAATGGTGTGCCAGTTAATGCAAGTGTAGCCAGAGCTGGCCAACTACTCACTCGACATAGCGTGCTCATAGGCCTCCGTTAGCAGCTCCATGCTGCGCTGTATCACAGTCAACATATCCTGGGGACTAAACTTCTCCTGCAGCTGCTTCAGTGTTTGTACGGCCACTTCGAATTGCGTATCCAGCATCACAGCGTTGAGGCAACTGCAAAGAAATATCGTTCAACAAATTGCGATAATTTAAAACAAGACAAACGTGTTTTAGTCTATATAGGTATTGTGTAGACGATCTGATAAGTGAATCATTTAGCCAGGCAGACAAATTGTTGTTAGCTATAACTTCAAGAGCATATCGCTGATCAATGAAATGTAGTAAATGCGGTTCTTAATAACGAGGAAAGTTTAGAAAATTTAAGAAAATAGTATGTGAACAAATCACTTGATATATGTTAAAAAATGTACTTGAGAAACTCTATATATGTAATATATGTTTGAAATTTGCTGTAATGAAATCTAAAAGAAATAATACATTTTAAAAACGATTTAACATTCCAAAAATAAGATTAACAAACGTTAATTCCTTAGACAAATGCCATCTGACTTTTCAAATTTATCTAGATTGATAAGATCATTGCATACTGAATTAATTTATAGAATTTGAAAGCTATTGGCATTTGGTATATTTTATTTTGCTTGTTTAATTTAACTATAAATGCTGTTACTTATCAAACTGCCCACTTTTTGATTAATTTTTAACATGCATTTAAGAAGTTAATTGAAAATTAAATTCACTCGAGTGATTCATAAAATACTTTGAACAGGAATCTTGAACTGTGAACAAACTAATAAATTTGAATAACACAAGTTAACAAGTAAGAATGCTATAGTCGAGTATACCCGACTACGAAACTCCCTGTACCCAGGTCAAAAATTTCCGATCGCATCTTCGTTAACTTACACATACATACACAGATACGCACACGCACGAGCAACAGCGCAAGCCAGGCATTTTAAGTTGTGACTGTGCTTCTTCTTCCCCTTGCTGCAGCACTGAATCTTCTTTCGTGAATAACTTAGGTGTTTATTATCCGATCGACTTGAAATTTGGACAGTAGATTAAGAGGGACTAAAGTATTGGACACGCCAAATCTTATAGCTATATCTTGAAAATTGTAACTGTAAAACGGTTTTTATCGAATAGCGGGGGAACGGGGAAGATATCTCAAATCTAAAATAAACTTGACCTGCTCCCGCTATACACGAACCTACATTCCAAATTTGGTGTCTCTAGCTCTTATAGTTGCTGAGATCCTTGCGTTCATACATACGGACAGACAGACGGACAGACGGACAGACGGACAGACGGACAGACAGACGGACATGGCCAAATCGAAATCTCTTTTGATACTGATCAAGAATATATATACTTTATAGGGTCGGAGATGTCTCCTTCTGCCTGTTACATACTTTTGCACAAATCCAATACCCCCTTTTTACCCATTTTATGGGTACAGGGAGTAAAAAACATAAACCTCAATGTGAATAGAATATAAATATATTAGTTATATAATTTAATTACCTTTCGTGGCCGAGCAGCTCGACCAGTTCCATATCGCTTAACTTTTCGGCATGATTTAGATTTTGCCGATAGAGCTCATCCTTGCGATTATACTTGTTGGCATATAGCACAAACAGCGTGGAGTAAATGCCCTCAGAGAGCACCAGGGGATAGAGTAGGGTTATATGAGAAATTACCTCCCTGGTGCCCTCCAGATGGCAGTAGTCCTCGGGCAATGCGGGAAACATTTTACGCACGAATCGATAAATGCGCCTGGATATGGATTCCCATTCGCGCATTGCCTGCTTGGCCAGAATGGGAGTTGGCTTGACCTTCCAATACCCATAAGAATAATGGAAGCAATTGGTAATGCGCTCATTCAGCGCATAAAGCGGATGATAACGATCCTTGAAGGCCTGCTCCAGATACAAACGTATGCAGCTCACATCGTGTTCGCTGAGTGTGGAGGCCATGCCAAAGCTGGGCACCTGTTCCAGCATTGTGTTGCCCGTGGAATTGTTGGATGTAATCGAACAGTTGCTATTGTTTATATGCTTAGATATGTTGTTATTGTTGTTGTGGTTGTTGTGTGTCATGCTAGCAAAACTGTTGCTCAGATTGCCCGTCCCTGGCGCTCCATTGAAGCTACGATTTAGCAGACTCTCGTCCAGCCCAAAGCTGACCAAACTTCTCGTATCCATCGTTGAGTTATGCCCAATGGATAGCAAACTATCCGAACGCTGTAGGCTGTCCAGTTTTCTGCAAAGCGTCTCTTGCGACTGTATGCGACGCGGCGTTGAGTTAACCAAGTCCAGAGTGGATTGTTGCTTGCCGGACACCAGCGAAGCCTGTGACGTGGGAGTGCTGCTCATTGCAGGCTGTCCGGACGACTTCTGTGGAAGCGGCAAGCTCAGCAGAATGTTGTTGAAATAGTTGCCCGGCTTGGAGCCATCGCGCGTCCGCTGCTTGCTCATGTAGATGGCTATGCAGCTCCAAATTTGTGCCGTGCTCAAAGTGGTTTTAACAGGTTTCTTGAGCGTGCCCGCAGAAGCGCTAGCCAAAGCGCTGCTGCTGGCTAAAACACTGCAATTGGCCACATCGGACTCAAAGTTGTGGAACAATGCACGCCACTTGCGATTGTGGTCTACGACCATGCGTCCAAGTGAGCTGCAATAAAGTGAAGCACTCAAATAATCAGTCAAGTTACGTTTGAAGCCTGGAGCTGCAACCCACCTGGGATACTTAGAGAACCGTCGATTAAGCGCCAGTTCACCCGTTTGTATACGCACCGTCTCCCAGCTTCCAGTTAAATGACCAAACATTTTGTTTCCAATTAGCTCGTAGTTGTCCTCGTCCTCCTCGCTGACGCCCAAGGCATGGCCAGCATCGCCGCAGGGCATATAGTAGTCACCGCGCCCATTGGGTCCCTGCAGCGTCAGCTCACCCTCGTAGTAGTAATCGTTTTCAAACACAGCCACACCAATGCCAGCAAGATCATCGGCTGCAAAGTTGCCCTCAAAGTAGTCTCCACGGTTCGTGATGCAGCTGCCGATGCCGCAACGTTTGTTGTCCGCAAACATGCCCATATATTTGTCGCCGCTAATCAGATCCTCCATAACGCCGTATCCACAGCGTGTGTTGGCCACGTACTCCCCCACATAGATGTAGCGATTATTGCGCATCATGCCGTGGCCGTGAAAGAGGCCTTCACAAAAGTTTCCCTCATAGATCTCGCTGTCCTGGACACCGCCGCCATTCAGCTCGTAGACGCCATAGCCATGATAGCGACCGCCCTTGAAGTGGCCCACATAAACACCCGTCGAGGGAATGACCATTTTTCCATAGCCTAAGGGATGATATTGTGTTAAACAAGGTGGTATATATAATTATTTACATGAACTCACCTTCAATGATACCATTGTACATCTCGCCGCAGTAGACACTACCATCAGGATACTCCAGATAAGTATTGCCATGCAGTATGCCCTTGCGCCAGGTGCCACAGGCTCTAACTCTGCTAAACTTTGGATTCTCGCGGCTGTATTCGTAGGACGTGGAGCGCACACTAGGCACAGGGCTGCCCAAGGGGCGGCCCAGGGCGGCCACAATGCTCGACTGCAGCTGATCCAGCCAAACTTTTCGGGATTCCGACTTGCGCGTAATCAGCACAAAATTCTTCTCCGGCGTTGTGATGCGCAAGCCCAGTTCGCCCTCTGACCAAACCCATAGGGCACTTAGAGGATATGTGTGCAGAGCATGGCTGCCCACCTGGCAAAGAAAGTCCGAGAAAAGTATAAAGCTGTGACTGGACATGCTAAGGCCAGTGTTGGCCAGTTTAAGCGGCACCAGGGCGGATGTGAGTATTACACGACGTTGACGCTGTCGCAGGTGCGCAATGCGCGGCGTGCACTCCTTGCTGCTCCAGAATTCTTTGGTATTGACCGCCAGCTCCTGGCTAATGCAACTTGTACGCGCAAACTCGGACCAGGCCACACGATGCTCATCGTACTCGGGCTGTGTCTTAACCAGCAGTTCCATGAACTGCATGAACAGCTGATAGATGCCAAATGGCTGCTGGAACAGGCGCGTCAAATAGCTCTCCTCTGCAAGCTCCGCCAGCGGATTCTGTGTGCTCAATGGTGGCGCTCCAATGGTGGCCACCACCTCGCCAAAGCCATTTACCGATAGCACATCGCAATAAGCTTTCGTGTAGCCCTCAAAGAGCTCGATATACTCGCGATGGTAGCAGATGAACAACACATCTGCCGGCTGCACGTAGTCTGCACGATAGAACCCCTCCAGCGAGTGCAGCGTAGCTGTCACCAAGCACACAATGCGCTCCCAGTTGAGCAGGAGCGGCGCCAGTCCAGGCAGCTCCCAAATCAGCAACGTTTGCACTGCCTGACGTTGCTTGAGTAGCAACTGCAGCTGCGACTCCAAGTGACTGAGAAAGTAGTGATACTGCTGCTGGAATTGTCGGCAATTCTGAAGTGTATAGCCACCGGCACAGTGCAACAGACGTAGCTGACACGGCCAAGCAGCGCCCATTTGTAAATGCAGCAGTGTCTGCGCATAGGTGCTGGATTGTGATTGGGAATGGGGCATTGTGTGTATCTGTCCAGCCGCATTGAGCAAGAGCGTGTGATAATCACCGCAGGTGGCCTCCAGCGCTGTGTGCTGTTCCGACGTCAGTTGCTCTGATAAACAAATTTCCATGGGCGAGCTCAAATCTTCGCCAAGCTGTTCGCGACTGTTGAGGCCCCAGTGATAGAGACGTCCGTCCAGCGTGCGTGCTACGCTGTGCTGCCTGCCCGCGGCAATGCTGCAAACGCCCATGCCATCCAATTTTTCCAGGCGTGCGACGTGAGCGCGCTTAATATGATCTCCTGTGCCCAGCAGCCCTCCATTGGAGGCGCCAAACGTAAAGAGCTGAGTGTGTAGCAACGCATAGCCCTGCTGAAGCAGATGACGCGTGTTCGCCGCAAAACTGTACTCCGAGCTGCCGCTGTGCAGCGATTTAATTGAGCCATGCTCCTCATGCGTGTGCTCCTGCAACTGCAGCACGTCGTCAGCCAGCTGGTGCGGTGCCAGGAGGAGCACAAAATGCTCATCACCAGCAGCCAAGTCGAGCAGCTGTTTACCCTCCTCGCAGAGGCGCATGTGACGAGGCTGCTCCGCGTTGAAGACCTCGCCGCAACTGCCCAACACATAAGTGGCACCACTGACGCTGACAAAGACGACGCCCTGCTCAGAGCAGCAAACGCGGCGCATGCAGACACCCTCATCGTGCAGTTCCAGCGGATCAAAACTGAGCGTTTGCCAGGCGTTTGGACGATAGCTGCCTGCAATAAGCTGACGCTGCACGCTGCCATTGGCGAGAACCGTAAACAGCTGCCGGCTGCCGCGACAGTAATCCACGTCCACGATGTCCGTGCGCAGGAGGTTCAGTTCCAAGCTTTTGCTGCCGTTCAATGTCACAAGCTGGGCCGAGTACAGCGATTGATCTGCCGTCAACAGAAGCAACCAATTAGACCCCAATTGGACTCCAGTTCCAGCACCTTGCCCCCCGCTATTGCCAATGAAGCAAAGTCTCAATGCGGGTGTACGGGTCAGGGGTGGCACGCCCTTCCATTGCAGCTGCAAGGCCTTGCCCTCGTAATATATGGCAAAGGCTTCACCGCTGCTGCTGCTACTGCTGCCTGCTGCTGCAATCGAGCTGGACATGCTGCTTCTTCTCCTTGTTTTTGTTTTGTGTTGTTGTCTTTTCTTCCCAGTTTTGTAACACGCAATTGCAGCTGCACCAATTAAAGCCTATTTACACATTTTAATTGCATTGCGTCCAACTGGTCAACGCATTCTAAGAGCACATATTATCTATTTTCAAATTGAATTATATTTTTGTGGAATGAGTTTTTGCAATAGTGCTATAAAATTAATAAATTTCTAATATGACTTTATTTGTGATGGTTTCGCAAGCAGGTGTGACCGTAGCAACAATATGTTTGAAATACCAATCGCAATTAAATTAACACTAATCAACATAATGAAGGCATTGCTTGTAATATATGCGCAAACATTAAATTATTTCGAAAATATTCTGCGTAAAACAAGTAATTTACTGAAGTTTTTCAGCGAATGGGCATGAGAATGCAAGCTCGCTTCATATCGTGGTCGATCGAAGACTGTTATGTCAGAGAGTGGCTGTGATCCAAAAAGATTGCTTAGTGATATTTTGCTTCTCATGATAAAATGTCAATAAGTTTTTCAGTTGGTGGAAATATCCTGCTATAATTTATTTACAAAATTCCAATCAGAACTCTCCCTACTTTTATATTCAATGAACCCAACCTTGAATTGCATTATTCTGGTATTTATTATCTTAAACATTTTAATGTAACCAAACACGGTCACACTACCGCAGCGTAAACAGCTGCGTGGCTGGCAAAAGTTTTGTTAAATTGTTGTATTTATTGTTTACAACGCCAATAATGTAGTTTATTCGTCAATCTGCTTTAAGTTAATAAACATATTATTGCATGAACAGCTTTGACAACGTATAACAGAACGAGTATCGTTGGTAAGTACAGTTCATGCATAAGTTTTCGGCCTTGACAAGATTCATTTGCAGAGCCACACAATGGACTCGGATAGTTCAGGCGCTGCGGGTCTGGCAGATGACTCCGGCCTTTTTAGCTGCAGCAGTGATGTAGATGAAGCAACTAACCAATCTGCGACATGCCAAGAGCCACAGCAACAGGAGCAGGAGCAGCTAGAGTCGCTCTTTATGGTCACACAGGAGCTGCGCAAGTCGCACAGCGAAGTGGAACGTCTAAGCAAATCGGAGCAGTGGTACAAACAGGAGCTTCAGTCACAAAAGCATAATCGTCTCGAAACGCTGGAGCGACTCTATGCCCAGGAGCGTAAATACATGCTGGAGAACCAGAGACTACAACAGGAATCGCTGCGGCTTCACGCTAAGTGCGTCACGCTGGAGACGTGCGCGCCAGCAGCAGTTGTTACTACGATGACGCCGCCGTCAGCAAGTGCACAGCCAGTCAATGCTGAAGACTCCTTTGACTCATTTGAGGCGCAGCAGCAGCAGGCGCGGCTAATGGATCAACGTCAGCTCATCGAAGTGCTGCGCAAGCAAAAAAAACTATTGCTGTCAGATATACAGCGTTTGAGTCTGGACCATGATGACAAGCAGCTGGAATTGCAGCGTCAGCTGGCGGGCGTGGAGCTGGAGAATAAACACATGACGCGTCAATGCAAGCAGCTATTGGATGCGCAGCGGGAACTGGCGCACAAGCTGGAGTTAAAAGCGTCTTCGCTGCGCAGCGTTACAGCGGAGCGGGCGCAACTGCGTCAGGTCATTGCGGAGCTGAACGAAACATTGCAAACGCAAGAGCAGCTGCTGGCGCTAAAAGAGCGTGAATTCCTTGATTTGAAGCAACACTATCAGGATAAACTAAGCAACGAGTGCAGCATCGATGCCATGCACAACTATAGCCTGGCATTTCATGGCGAGATCAATGCCAAAACAAGCGAGATAGCAAAATTAAAACACGCGCTGCATGAGCTACAAACAGAACTATTACTTATGTCACAGCTACAGGCACAAAATGAGGCACAGCAGCGGCAACTGGAGCAATTGAATTTTCAGCTTGAGGCGCAACAATTGGAGCAGGCACTGAAAGACGCTCAGCTAAAAGACTTGGCGATGGAAAAAGCAGTGCTCACTGACCAGCTGCAGGTGACGCAGCAAACGCTGCACCATTTGGAACAGCAGTTGGATCAACTGCACAAACAATACACGGAAACTTGTGCCAAATGTGAGCGATCTAAATTGCAACTTGGAGTGCAGCAGTGCCAAAATGATGAGCAACAGCAGCAGCTAGACAAACTGCGAGAGCAGCTTGAACTTTATGTGCAGCAATGCAGTAAGCTAAGCGCTGTCTTGGCCCAAACGGAGGCCAAATTGAAGCAACAACAACAGGAAGCGCATGCCAAAAAGCCAACGAGCAAGTGCACCCAAACAGATAATTCTGTGCTGGAGCAACGCATTGAAACGCTTGAGCAGCAGTTGCTGGCGGTCAACAAACAGAAACAGCAAACGGTTGCATTGTTGCAGCAACTTCTGCAGCAGCAGAATGACAAAATAAGAAACACCAACGAAATGGAATCTGACTGGAGGCAGCTACTTGAAGCGCTACAAGCCACACAAAAAATGGAGCAGCAGATGCAAATGCAGCTGGAACAAAAAGCTGATGAACTGCAGCAGATCAATGAGCTTTTCGCGCAGCAAAATGAGCAACTGCAGCAGTTGCAACTGCTCAGCCGGGCACACGAGACCCAAAACAGCAACGAGCTGCAACAGCTCAAGCAGGCGCAAGCCGACGATGCGGCTAATATAAAACAATTGCGTGCTCAAGTGCAGACGCTGCTCAAGGAGCGCGAAAGCGCCACTAGACAGCAGCACAACACTCTGGTGCAAGTATTGGAAACGGAAACGGGTCGCAAGCTGCATCATCTCAAGAACTGGCCGCAGTTGACGAAAATGCTGCGACAGGAGCTACGTGCTGCAAAAGCCGCATCGGAGCTGCCTGCATTAAAAATGAAGCTTGCCAAAATCAGTGGAAAACATGAGCAAGCGCTGGCCAGAATCAAAGTGAGTTACATCGACCTATAAGAGCGATCTATATAGGAGTTATCTGTAATCCATAGTAGTAGTGATTTTCCATGCTATGCCAGACTTGAGCCCAAAATATATGAATGGGACTCTTGATTATTTGCACAAATTGAAAACTAGCCGCGAGGAACTATGACAAAGTATTATATTTTCTTTGACTACTGCTGAAGACTTGCAAATTCGACTTGATCCTACCTGCAATCAAGAATCACAATTATACAATGGTTTTAGTCTCAAGACTAACGAATAAATCTATCAAGCTAATCGTATACCTATATTTTATAGTTTTTGGAGCAAACTTTGTCTGCGGAACGAACTCGATTCGAGGCTTCAGACTCGGGGAAATCGACAGCGAGCTCAACACCATTGGAGCCGGCGCATGAGGTAGCCAATCTTATTGATGACTACAAAAAAGTAAGTTAACTAAAAATGTCTTAAATTGCAATTAATTAATTGGTGTTTTACTAGCTCATTCAACAAACTGCGCAGGAGACGGGCCGGCCACGTAATAGCTACATTCTGGAGCTGATCGAGCGCAGTCAACGTTGCCAGCCAAATTTGTGCCAAGTAAGCGAGGGCCTGGCCGCTTGCCGTGAGGATATGCTAGATCTCAATAAGCTGCTGGCCGGTCTGGAGTCAAGCTCAACCCGGCAAGAGGCAATGCCATCGTTGATGGAGGAGCTGCGTGCCGTGGCGGAGCAAACTTAAGCAGCTAAACTTCAGCCATATCCACTAATCGTAGTCAATTAGCCTAATTAGTAGAAGTAGTTTAGTTTCAATTATTGTTTGTATTATTTAACGTACTTCATTTGTTTGTCTCTTTGTTTTGTGTTATCGTCTTTTCAAAAGAAACTATTTATGTTAATTTTGTCATTTGGAATGTGCAATTCTGTGAATTTGTCACCTAACACTAAATGAATGCCCTAATCCTTTGGGCTTACCCACCTATTTACTTTCACGTTTACTAGTCCCACAGTTTTGAATTAATTCAACTGGCCTTTAATCTATTTTTTGAAGTCAATTGTTAGTATTTTCAAACAAAGACTCCAAAGCTATACACTCGTTTATATATATTCTTTATTTGTTTAAGAAACTTGTTTCGTTTAAAAAACATGGCTTGGTATTGATAGAAACCCATTTTCTAAAAAATTGATCGAAAATAACAAAACTTACAGTCGAATATTAATTTCTCTATTATACAAAATATAAATATTAATATAAAATATATATTTTTGTAAAATAGATTTTAAAGTAATGGAAGGTTAGAAAATCCAAATGCTACAATGTTTAGCGAAAAAGTAGCTCCTAAGTTAAAAGTTACACATTTTTGAAAGCAACAGACGTCTCGAAAATCAAGATCTTTTGTTCTGTTTATTTTGTTTTGGTATACTATATATTCAATCATATACATATTAAATATACAAAAATATATACATAAATATGCAATAAAAAAGCAATATCTGAACAAATATATAAAATGTGGATATTTCTTTTTGATTTTGGAACAACTTAACTACAAATGTATTTGACTACTTCTAAATAACCATTTAAATTTGGATACAAGCAGTCTCATTGGAGATATTTATATATTAATTTTTATAGCTGAAGGTTCCGCTGCAAAACTTGTTTATGAGGATTAAAGTAAACACAATATTTGATACGTAGCTGAAAATTCTTTACAGGCTGGCACGATAGATATATAAATAGGGAACCACAACAGATGTTTAAGCCAAGCTAAAACCATTTCTCACATTTCCACAGCTCACAATTTAAGCGGCGGCGGCATCGTTTTATATAAAACTTGGCATTGTCAACGCCTGGACCTGAACACTGGCATTGGTGCTGGGCAAGGAAGGTTGTGTCCCAGGTCCCATAGTCGCAGCGGCCACTTGGGTATTGATAAATGCGTTGAAAACTAAGCGACCGCCCAGTAGATTTGCACCCAAACGTCGCCCTTCCGCCTTTTGTGGCCGGGGCACAATCGTTGGCCAAATTCAATTGGCGCAATTTTTCATCGTTCCCAGTGCCTTTAAGGGGAACCGCGGATCCTTTGCTGCTGTTGTCTATTGTTGCTGTTGTTGCACTAGCAATTGTTCTCTGCTGCGGCTCAAGGTTGTTTATTTTGAAAAATCACCAACTGCAGAGAGAGACGCCCGGTCCAACATCGTGGCCATGTGGCGGCCTGGGATTTAATTCAATGCCTGGACATTTATAAATTGCATTCAATTTATACACAACACGAAAGCGTGATTTTTACATTTTTACAATCTGGTGAATAATAGATCAGCGTCGCATTATTGCCGACCGCCTGTTACTGCCCTTTGCCAAAACGGGTACTCGCACTTTTTGAGACAACAATTGTCGACTACAAATATAATTAGATATATTTATTTGTTTTCTTAATAATTCATGTGCATAGCAGCTAAAGCTTATACGAATACATATTCTTATCTGTAGACTATGTACTCCTTTAAATATTTTATATCTGAATCCAATTCCACAACACAAAGTAAAATGCTGACAACTTTACTTTATAATTAGCCAAGCTCAAATCGATTGTGAATTATGATGTTTGACTAAACAGTGTATTAAAATTAAAACATTTATAGAGAAGTTTTGATCACTGACACTTACTACATATTTACTTCCTGATTAGTCTTTGCTGAATGCAATGATACATTTTTTTGAAGCATTAGAAATTCTGGTCTAGGATTCTTCAATTCTGATTAATAAAATCAGCTTTAAACACAACACTCAGCACTTAATGGGAAATAAGATTATTAGGCTCAATCAGCAGAACTAATCGAAACAAAACACTAGACTATCAGTATGAAGTATGATACCATTTTTATATTTTGTGATGTCGGCAGCATCAATAAAAGCATTCAGCAGCTAAGATCATGTATTTTAAATCAAGTATGAGTATTGTTTATCAAAATTCTCTTCTAAAAACAATTAAATAACGTTTTCAATTATAATACCATCCCCATTCCCTAATCTTATAGAGCTACTACTATTAATGTCCTTACTCGTAATGGCACACAACATTGTTTTTGATAGCACTTTGATTTCAGCAACATTTTAACATTAAGATGGCCAGCATCGATTGGGGCTTACCAAGGGTATCAATTGCTTCGGCGGAGAGTGCTTTTTGTTGTACATTGGCGGTTTCGGTTGTGGGACAGGTCGCTCATTAAAATGGTTCTGGGCAAACACTAAAGCCATAAACATTTAATTCTCACCAAAGCGATTGATGCGGTTCGCAGCCAGAAGGGTCGTCGGTCGTCTGGCCGCAGTGCAAGTTCCAAGTCCCAAATTGCAAATGCAACTTGTTAACCTTGAAATTAAGCGGACAAACGGACTGAGGGACTGACTGACAGACAGACACACAGACGGACAGATGGCCAAGTGGCTGGCAGGAGAAGCAGCAGCCACAGCAGCAGCAGCAGCAGCCCCACAAGACCCCAGCACAGTATGAGGCATTTAGTCAGACGTCGTCGTAGTCGTCGTTGTTGTTCGTCTGCCGATCACTCGTTTGTCTAGCTGCGGCAGTCCTCCAACTCTCAGCTCTCCAACTGCAGGTAGGCTGTTGCCTGCCCCCTGTCCCCGGCTGCTGCTACTCCAGCTCCCACTCCAGCTAGTACAAGTATATTGAATAATGCGTTTATGGGCAGATGAATGACACTTCATACAGACGGCTGTCTGTTCTAGCTGGCTCTCTGGCCTCAGCCTCAGCCTTCTCCTGGATCCCGCCTTGTACCTTCTGTGGTGGTGGCCAAATGGCCGGAGCTGCATTTTTCATGCGTAAACTTCGGCCCCAGGCGGCGGAGCAGCGACTGACTATTCGTCATATGTGCCGAGGCCATGTCAGTGCTGTGTTTGAAAGAAATTCGTTTAAATTGTCAATTGTCTGGGATCTGTGCCCTGAAACTGGTTTCCAGCCACTCCTAATGAGGCGCATCAACGCAGGGCAGCACAAAAAAATATTTAAAAAAAACAAAATAAATAAATGCAAAAAAAAAACAAAATAAAATAAACGAATCCAAAGCAAAACCCTTTTAGCATTCAACTGCGACGGTGGCCACGGTGGCTCAGTGGTGCTCTGCGGTGGCTGCTGTGCGTTTGCATTTAGCAGGCAAACTACATTAAACTTAACTTATCCACACACATTCGCACACACACTCACACACACAAGCAATGCGTACATATGTATAAGCTGCATCTTTAGTGGCTGATTCTGTGATTCGGATTCTGACGCTGATGCGGCTTCTTGTGCCGGGTGTTGCAATGTCATTCGTTGCATTTTATGCACTTTTTGCACTTTACGGCCAGAACATCGTGAACTTGGCGCTGGCCATAAATAAACTTGTATCTTTAAGATACAAATAGTCGTAAAAAATCAGCAAATAACCCCAAACCAAAAGGCACTTGAACTTTTGAGCTCTTCGCTCAGCGTGCCCATTAGGCCACACAACAAAACTGGCCAGCTCAGCACCCGACTAGACCAGAAGCAGCAGACCATCTTCATTTGGCTTAAAGTAGGAGTAGAAAATATACATATGCTAAGCTGCAATATTAAATTTTATATTTAGCGCACGTTTTGGGACTTTTGCATACAATGGTTGGCACCACAGGAGAACTTGAAGCCTGGCAAGAACATCTCTAAAAGATGATTTGGGCTAGCAGATGCCAAAGGAAATCGTGATTGAAGCCTGAAATAGAGCAGCGATCAACTTTCCACAAAACATTGCGGCTGAATTTTCATCACGAATATCAGAAAAATAGTTTACAGCCCACAAAGTTTCTGTAAAATTCTTATTTATTTTGTATGCACTTAATTAGGAGCTATTTTACGAAACTTTCTGAAATGTACATTTAACTTAAATCTTTCAATCATTGTATATTAGCAGAAATATTTTACAATCGATACAATTATCCCATTAAATTATAATGACTTTTGCTTTTACATTGCTACAAATTAATTTTAAACGGATTTACTTGTTCAATTATTATAGTTTTCTTGAAATATTCTCATAAATTTAGGAGTAATCTTTAATAGCCAACAATAATTTGACTATTTACAAATATTTTGTAAATTTGCGTTATTATAATTTCCACATAATTAAAAAATATTTGAAGCAAATTTCTTTACTCGAAAAACTTTAATTTATCTGATAATTCATGACAATTATCAGTGAATTATTTATAATGGTGTAAAATGGTATTATATTCATTTGTACATAATTAAAATTATTTCCAGCCAAATTTCTTTGTGTTAAGTCTTTGCTGTAAGCCTGGCCTTATAACTTTCTTTATACATAAATCACAATTAAACAGCATCAAAATCTTCCCCTACTCATTGTCTCTCCTCACATTCCTTTCAACATCTCAATCATCAACTCCAACAATAACAAAAACGACAACAACAACAACTCAATGAACTTGCATTTCGCTGTTTGGGGCAGTAAAATAAAAAAACAACACATTTCAATCTTCTTAACGCTGCTGAAACACTTTGGCCCAATTTGATACAACAATTCCAAGCATTTAAAGTTCAACTATACAAGAGGCAACCAAAATTAATGGCATACAGATAAGTTAGAGGTCTGAATAGAGAGATGAGAGATGACTCGGTAGCCATTTCACTGAAGATCATAAAAAATAATTACGTAGTCCGTACATGCAAGTAGTTTACTATTGCGTAATGCTCTTTCCCAGATCTGAGCACTACCGACTTGTGTTTACCTTTCAAAAATCACAACAAATATTTCAGTAGTTGCATTTTCTACTCTCTGATCTTATCGACGCCTTAATAGTTATGCTATTCAAATATGTAATTTATAAAAAACAAATGAGTTAATAAAATATATTTGTCTTTACCTAACCAAGTTTTAAACGCCAAAGCACGAAAAGTAACTTAAAATCAGTATATATGTAGATTATATGTAGATCGTTTAGACATCTGAAAACCTTCCTCTAAACATTAATTAAAAATAATGAGTTAACTATACTCTTAAAATAAAAATTTGCTATTGTCTTAAATATTAACTTGAAACTTTAATTTCATATAATATTTTACCTAATATTTATAGTTTTTTCCAAACATTGTTTCAGCGGAAAGCGTATTAAGTCGTGTGCTATACTTTGAGATGCTAGCTGTTGTTGTTGTTGTGGTTGTTGCTATCATCACTTTGTTGGGATTATTTAATCAATGGAGCATGTACATAAAAGGGCATGAGAGCATGGGAGCAACTGAATGATACTCCAGCGTGCGCTCAACCTGAGAGGCAGAGGCAGGTACATTGATCTCGGTCTCTTAAAAGAAAACCGTTAAGATTCAAAGATACTACGTAGCAAAGAATTCAATGACCCAAACATTTTGGGCCATTGTGTTGATTACGTCAAATGGGCTGGCGATCTGGGCGGCAGTTGGCAGTTGGCCGTTGGCTGTTGGCTGTTGGCTGTTGGCCGTTGGCTATTGGCCGTAATGCATTAACATTGCTCAAGTTGCCAAGTCAATGGCAAATCTCGTTACTTGAAATGCGCCAAGGCACTCGTCTCTGGTTGCGCATGCAAATGCCACAGTCGGGATCGGAGTCGGAGTCGGAGTCGGCGTTGGGATGGGATGGGATGGGAGCATGAGCTGCAGCCGAAGGCGCAAGGGGCCCTGTCCATGGCCATGCAATTTAGTCAAAGGCCCTAACGGCATTTGAGCCAAATGCGTTTACGCATCCGCTATAAACTTGTATGCCGGCTTGGTTGCCGGTTCTAAGCTTAGGTGTTGGTTGGTTAGTTGACTGGCTGGTTAGTTGGCTGGCTGCTTGGTTTCTTGGTTGCTTGGTTTGTCGGTCGCCAGAACCAGTTATGCTTTAAGCAGGAGCATGCGACAAATGCCGTCCAAGTCACTGTGACTTCCTTAGGACGGGACGCGACAGGCACGACACGTTGTTAGAGCGACGTCTCTGGGCACTCTGGGTACTGTTAATTGGACTTACACTGGCACGCCTGTCCAACGTCCAACGTCCAGCTCTCCAACTGTCCAAGTGTCCAACTGTCCAACTGTCCTCAGTACCCTGTTTGGCTGCCCATCAGGCTGTGCGTGGCGCACTTAAACGAGGTTAACTGTACTCACTGCCCAGGCAAAGCGGGCCAACATGCCTGGGCCTTACCTCAAATTTAATTTCAACTTACGTCAGCTGGGGTACCAGCTTCAGCTTCAAATTCAGCTGAAGCTTCAGGGCTGCGGTCAATGCACGCATTACCAGTTGTGGCCAGCTTATCACCAGCCGATCGCCAGACTAACTCCAACTCCGACATTAACTCTAACTCCATCTCCATCTCCATTGCCATCTGCATCGGCCCACCAAGCCCATCAAATCAGCAACGTGACGCTGCCTTTAGGGCCCATAACAGTGTTATGCTCATTCCCTCCATTTCACTTATAGTATATATATAACACGGCCATAACATTTGCACCGCAATAATAGTAGTAATAGTAACTGAGTGCCTGCAGTCGCCCGGCTTCATTCATTCAAGGATAATGTTACGGTTAATGCTGCGGCCAGGTAAGTAATTTAATTTGCCAACGTGCCCGCAACAGCAACGCGAATTATTATAAAGTTGCCCCCAAAATATAAATCCAGACAAACATCCAAGACAGTTGGACGGATAGACAGATGGCCAGATAGACAGGCCCACAGACAGCAATTCCAGAGGTGCTTTGGCATTGGAGATGAGCTAAAACAATGATCGTTTTTGAGGTTTATGGCGAATTTCTAGCACTATTCCAAGGCTGTACCCCATAAACTGCCAATTTTTAAAGTCAATAACAAAAAACAATGTGAACATCTGGGAAGTAGTAAGGAGCCAACAGGCTATAAACCAGTAAAAGGCCAGTTAAAAGTGTTCAAAGATATTTTTTTAACAGCACGAAATCAGGTCACAACAATAAAAAGCGGGGAGGAATCTCTTCAATATTACTAGGAATGTTCGAATGCATGTTTTATGTTGCCTTAGATTGCTTATTAAAATGTGGCATTTCAGTAGCTCAAACTTTGGCTTAGGGGCCAACTCCGTCTGTATTATGTGTGGGGTTTATTCTCTAAAAAGTGCTAGGATTCCCACATTCTCTCATGTTTGCCCCGCCTTTATTGCCAATGGATATATACAAAGGCATGCATTCTAATATAAATTAATATTTAGACTTTTGATCTATGGAGCAAAATCTAGCCAACACAGGAACTATTAGCTATTTTAAGGGTATCATAGACTTATATAAACTACTATCCACGGACTTGCTCGTCGAAATATTTAGATTAAAGTGCATTATGTTGAATTTGACTACTTTCCTACTTTCGTCAATCAAAAGAAGTACACAAAAATAGCGTGAATTTCACAATTTTCCCTGCCTTGGAGGTAGTTGATTTTTTGTGCATGACTATGACAATGATTTTGAAGCCGATCTAACTAAACAAATAATCTCACTCATTTGACTTTGATCGCCATTTCCCGAGCTTGGCGACGGATGAGCGTAGATTTTCCAAAATCGGTACGCACTCCTTTGAAATATTTTTGATGATATTGGAAGAATAATACTAAAATTAAAGAAAATAGGTTCCCACCTATTTAACGTCCCTTCTTTGGACCCCCAAAACCCCGAGCTTTATGTGTTTAGTTTTGGGAATTAATATGAAGCCATTCGCATTAAAAACAAAAATACGTTCCAGAGTTTTCCTCCATTTTTCTGACTGTGTACGGGCATTTCCATAATCGGTGAGACACGCGTCGAATTATTTAATGTGTAGAGCTTAGAAAATGAGTCTTAAACTGATCGGAATAAAATTAGGCCTTGACCCATACAAATTTAAGATCCGAATTTTCCGACCATGGCGGTGGATTTTCGGTGTTTCAGACGATTTATTGTATAGATCTTTGAAAATGAGTTTGAAACCGATTGGATGTTAAACAAAAAAGTTTCAGTTTCCCGAATTTTCACTTGTCCGGAAAACAATTTTCCGTAAATTATTTCAGAATGCTAACCTACAGTATAATAGGAAGCTACTGTAAAATTGCAGATGCCTAGCTTCTACCGTCAGTAAGTCAATCAGGCTAAAGAGTTTTATATATAGATAGTAGGTTGTCCAAGGGTATGCTGAAGAAACAGTTGACTTTTAACTATCTATCTATCTATTATCTATTATTGAACAGTGACTTGTAGTAGCTGCAGCCGCCTTGTTCATCTCTGACAGGGAGGATTCGCACCGCCCTCCACCGCAACCGCTCCCTTTGCATTTGAGGCAATCGTGGTGCCCCATTACACCATAAAGCGTTACCAAACCCCATTTGCACGTAAATATTGGCACGCCCCTGGGTTGAAGAAATGCAGCGATAGAAATAGATCGAATTGGAGCTGGTTTTATACTGTTGGGTGAGCGATGGGCGATGGGCGATGAGCGTTGCTGATAATGATGATGGGCATGATGAAATGAAATTGTTGCTTTCGATTTTGGCTAATTGCAGAGTCCATTGAAATGCCTACTTAGGGCTAATTGGTCCCATCGGAAGCGCCGCCGAGACATGTACAAACATTTCACGCTGTGCTGTCATAGATGTTGTAATTGATGCCGCCGCTGTGCCATGTCACAGATGTCAACCCGCCAGAGCTAGATGCATGAGACTGGAACAGACCTAGGACTAGACCCAGACCCAGACCCAGACCCATAGACAGGGACGGCAAATCTAACAACAGCTTTGATTGACTTGTGATTTGAAGGCGCGCCTAATTGAAGCGAGTCGAGCCAGCGAGTGGATTGCGGATCCAGACTGTAGACCGAGATGCAGACACTGACATGCCTTGGAGACTGGACACTGGACATGAAACTGTCTCTCTGTTACCCTGTTGCCCTGTTTTCCCGTCTCCCTGTTACCCTGTTTCCCTATGTTGTCGGTAGCTTCAGCAAAATGTTCGTGAGAAATGTCATTAATACGAACGACGTGCTGTGGATGTGGCTATAGTAACTACGAGTATGTAAGTACCACGTATGTGTCCATCTTCAGGCAGCATTGGGAACTCTACGAGTACTCTGTGAGCCGCATTGTTGCACTTAATTAATGCGAGGTTTCAAGGCTAAGGCTCTAAACACGCCCTCGGCATGAGGATGTGTGTGTGTGTGTGTGTGTGTGTGTGTGTGTGTGTGTGTGTGTGTGTGTGTGTGTGTGTGCGTGTGTGAGTCTTGCCATATAAGGTCAACTTATAGGCGTTGGTCGTGTAATGGAATTGCTATAAGGCACTTACGCTTAGAACCTGCCGATAATAGCTCAACATTAACGTTTATCAACTGGCACCCAATCTCAATCGGTTGGCAAAAGCGTTAAGAGATTATTTGAAACATGCAGCGGCGCTGCCGCATTGGCATCCAATAATATATACCCCCATACCCCATACCCCATACCCCATACCGCCCCTAAATACCATACCAGTCACAATCCGGTACCAGATGTTGCTGTTGTTTGAAGGCGTTAATAGGCGCTGCAATGCCAATAATTTGCAATTATATATAATTGTAATTGTAATCGGTGTGTGGTACAACAACTCGTAATTGAGTGTGAGTGTAAGTTGTTTTCTTTTTGTGCGCTTTTTGTTTTCTTATTTTTCTCATTTTTCTGATTTTTCTGTTTTTTTTTGTATTGGTTTTTATTGAGAGTATTTGCTCATCGTGTGTGCCTGCGGGCATTATGTACATAACATTTTCGTGTTGGCTTAAATGATCGTTTACTTGGCTAAACAAATGTTTTTCTTTATTGCTTACAAATTGTGTTGTCCATAATTTGGGGCTTAATTGTTCATAGAGGCATAAATCTTTTCAAAATGTTGTTTAAGTAAAGATTACAAAAATTACAATTACATTTAATAATAAGCGATTCACCACAATTAAATAGTTTCATATTTTAACCACAAATTTTTCCAGTATTTGCACCTCTATGAAGCATAGCTTAAATCAGCTAGACTTGATATAACTATTTCTATTTAATAGATCTTGTATAATAGATATCGATTGTTAATTTGTACTAGCTAATGGAACTTTTATTAATTTTGGTTAAAGTTGTTATTACATGTATTCAATTTAACGCAAATTTTGAGTTGAAGTAAAGTTAAAAAGGTTTATTAAAGTTTCAATTTTTAAATGATACAATCGATATCTACAATATGCTTTTATTTCACCATTATTGCAGACTAAATGAGAACAGCTTTAGTCAATATCAAATGATTAGATCAACGTAAGTACCTACTTATATGGCCTGTGTAAATGGTGAAAAATTATATTTTATATTCATATTTATAATTGTTTGGGACTACAAATTGCAAATCCCTATCGAGCTTGAATCGTTCAAATTCGTATCCTGTTTTCATTGAACACTGAAATATATCAAAATTTCAGAGTTCAAAGTGAGTTTAATATTTTTAATCGTTAAGTGCTCGAAGTATCTTAGTAAAGTAGAAAGCATACGAGTATGCAGTGTATATTTATGCGTGCACTATTGTATCATGTATTATACCTAAGTATTTATATTATATTGCCTATACTCTAACAGCTTAGCAATTATGACAAAAGTATTAAACTATTTAATTCAATCATTCACTTATTGCTGCTCCTTGGGAGCCGTATTAGGGTTGTGAGTGGTGAGGGGAGGGGGAGCGCTATGTGCTGCGGCTTAATATTAAGAAAAAATACTCAGTTCCAGTGTTCTCGATAGCTCCGGTGGCTCTCAGATCGCTCCTGCTCCTCTAGTCAGTACAATATGCCCGGATGGACAGCTCCGCTGCGCTGGAAATAAACATTCGGATTGCTGCTCAATGTTGGCTCCAGCGTCGTATAGAGATTCGTTTCATCGGGTCGTATAAACATGCCTGAGGGGTTAAGGAAGACATGTCAAAGTTGACCTGGTATTAGTAACTTAAAGAAGGCCATTGATAAGATTTTTATTGTCAGTATACTTTATATAGGGCAGCTACTATCATCACAAAAACGTCAGATCTAGAGATGGTCATAGTTATCCTATAACACAACAGATTATTTTTAGTATGACAGCTTTACATTGCTTCGCTATATCTGGGTCTAACGTGACACCTCAAATTTTCCATATTTGAAATAAAAGATATTAAATAATATAAAAATTGATTTGTCATACCCGAATGAAGTCGAGGAAGATTTTCTTTAATATCTTTAGTAGAACATTAAATTAAATAAATGATGACTTGTCATTCTTAAATAAAGGAAGGTCAAGGAAGATAATCTCGATGTGTGAGCTGTTATCAACAGTTATTTGCTATGTTAAATAGCAGCTGAGTTGGCACGCTGTTATCTTTGCTGTTACAGTATTAGTATTGAGAAGGAAAACACTTAGACTTCTCTCAGAATTTAGTTTTGTGGAAACATAACTATCGAAACTTCCCATTGAAAACTACAATATATATTTTATAAAATCCCAACTTTATACTTAAGATTAATTATTAGTTTTTGGATATTAATACTTATAAATGGTTACTGACTTGAGCTATGGAATCTATAACTAAACTAGAATCAAGGAACTCTGTTATTACCTGGCGCATAGCGCAACGTTTTGGCCAACTGCGCCGCCTGTGTCATGGAGGTAAGCGAGTTGCCCAGCTGTTTGAGGGTCAACGGTGTGGCCAGCTGTGTGGGTGGTGCGGGCGGTGGTGGTGGCGGTGCGGGTGGGTAATAGCAGAACGGGTGCGCGCTCAAATGTGCTGGAAAATAGTGATACATACGTGTATAGCTCGGCGGTGCGGCGGTGACCAAAGCGACTCGATCTGCTGGCCCGTAACCCGTAGTCGATGTGCAAGGGTTTGTTGTGTGTGTGTGTGCGTATGTGGTTGTGCGTGCGTGCGTGTGTGCGTTTCAACGATAGCAATTCCAAGCCAAACCAAAATCAAACCGAGCCGTGACAAACACACACACACAGCCATATGCATAAATATATATATTTATAGGGTAGATATAAGTATGTACAGTAATTATTTTGTTGTGCGGCACATACAGAAAAAAATGTTGTTGATTTTTTGAACAATAAATGTAAATTTAATTAAATTTCAAAAAGGTAAAATACCGGAAACAAAACCAAAAACGAGAAAAAATATTCCAAATGATTGATGAATTAAAAAAAACAACATGAGAAGATTATGTAATATTTGTTGGGTGTGTGTATGTGTGTGTGAGTCGTGAGCGTGTCAAGAATATTGAGTGCATGATGTTGACAATTTCGATGAGGGTGATCATTGGATTTTTATGATGTTGCCGTTGCAATGATACGTTTGTTTTTGTGTTCGTGTGACGCAATGTTGATGATAATGTGATGACGATGATGATGTTCGAGATGGGTTGACAAAAAAATATGATAGAAAAATGAATGAATATATATAAAAATGTATATGCGAATTGAGTACAAGGCAGCTTAAATCTAAGACTTAGCAGTAATACAAATATTTCATATGTCAAAAAGATGTCACAATTTCTGAACGAGGGACACAATGCGGCCCCAGCCACTGACCACCAATTAGCCCGCCTGACCCAACTGGCCAAGTCAACCCAAATTCAAAATTACTCCGACATATTTCACACTTTTGCCTTTGCCAAGGCGCCAGCTAACCAGCAATTTATAAGCTTAATGATGTCAAATCTTTGCGCGAATGGAGCTTAAACCTTTCGTGTCAATGGGCCAACTTTATAACACCCTCAAGCCATAGAGAAAGTCTTTGGATCGCTTGGAGTTGTTGATTATAGCTCGGTTTTCGTATTGAGCAAAAACCCTAAGCGTTTTCATAGGAATTTTAATAGTATGTTTTTTTGCCTATTACAGTTTTGTGCGACAAGGTCATTAACAGCATATCTGTTTATAAATCTTTTTTACTTCAGCTTATAGTTCACACAAGCATATAGGAAATTACACTCATCACAGTCCTCTGAAGCAGGTTTCGGCTCTTTATATAAGACGCATTATGTTGAACTAAGAAAATATCACAAAATACATGATTTAGCTTCAACTTAACTGAATTTATTAGTCTCCATTAGTTTTGAAAACTTAACAAGCTACGCTGACAGATTAATAGCAAGATTTTCAAAGTTCGTAGAAACTGCTTAGAAAATGTTAAGAAATAGATCTAGTATATATAAGTTATTGTTAATTTTGTATCTTCGTTATAGAAATACAATACGAAATTTGTATTTGAACAGATATAAGATATTTTTCAGCGATTTCTCTTGTAAGACTAATGTTTTCAACAAACTGACTAAATTATAATATGGAACTTCTATTATCTGACTTATAAATGAATATGACTAGGATAACTATGTTTTACATGCTAGTTTTAAGCCATTTAATGCACTTGTTTTTTTTCCTACACTCAAGTTTGTCGCCTCAGTCATTTGTTCTTTTCCTACACTCAAGTTTGTCGCCTCAGTTATTTGTAGTAAGTTGCATAAGCCATGTTTAGAATAATCGCTCCAGTAAAACTGATTAGCTCAGAAAAAAACCATACAAACTTGTCGCAGCTTAAGTAACTGCTCCATCAAGTTTGTCGCCTAAGTCTTTTGTTTGGCAGCAATTTAAGTTCTACTTTTGACCAAATTGGAGATTATCATTAGCCGGCAGTGTTTTGCACGTGCATATAAGTATATAAATAAGTTACTTAACATGCAAAGCCAAACAAATGCGAGCCAATCAGCCAAAAGAGCCTGGCCAGCCTGCACAGAGGCAAGTTGAATACAGTCGCTGGCTCGCTGCCCGATTTTTCAGACATGCTTATAAATTATGATTATTATATTTTCAACAGCTTGCAGGCCAATGTAAGAAAACGGCACACACATACACACACACACAAACATGCACACATGATAAACACAGTAAACTATGTTAATGACATAAAAACCGAACAAAAATAACATAGCCTGAGATAAAAACGTTGACTTGAGAACTGCTAAACTGGCACTGGAGCTGGAGCTAAGGCTGAGGTCGGAGCTGAGGCTGGGGCTGGGGCTGGGGCTGAAGCTGCAACTGAGGTTGGGGCTGCAGTTGAGGCTGCAGTTGAGGCTGCAGCTGAGACTGCTGAACTCTTGACAGTGTTAAATGCAGCAGTTACACACATGCGCCATCTATCTGACTGCTGGCTTTTCTTTTGCTATAAATGCTGCTGTAAAGCCTAAGCCCCCCCACTGCCATTCCGCCCCTTAAAGCACACTGGTTTAGTTCGCGGTCTTGGTTTTCTAATTAACTTAGAACAAATACTGCAATTAAGCTCGCTTGTTTCTGCTAGCTGCCCTGGCGGCGCACGAGCTGTGAATCTGGAATTATGTGTCAGAAAATGAAAATACATGTGTATATGCGGTTTTTGTGTGTACATGTGTGTGTGTTTGTGTGTGTGCATGCACATTTACAAACTAGTTTGTGGCTGCTGCTGTTTTGCCGCCAGCTGAAGCGGCAAATTTGGCTTAATTCTTAGACCACGGCCTGCTACTGCTGCTGCTGCTGCTGCTGCCTGATTTCATTTACAGACCGGCAAATAAGATTTCTACTCAGCGCAGCTTCTGCTCTTTTGCCAAAGTGTCTGTCAGCTCACTTTACAATTATGAATTATGCTCGCTAGCATAAAATATGCCACTTTGTGGCTGCTGCCACTTGCTCAGCTGTCTATTGCAGCCAGAAGAAACAAAACTCAGCCAAAAAGCAACAACAGCAGAATAAACGGCTAATTAAGTGCAAATATGTATGACCAGACTTAGCTCCGCGCTGCTGTTCGTGCGTGTTCCGCAGTGCATCTGTATTGGTGCATCCGTGTTTACATGTGTGGGCGTTAAGTCACTGTTTGCTAGAGATGGCAGTGACTGCGAGTGATGGTGACTGCTGCCTGTTAAGCCATGTTAAAGAATCAATCGAAGTTTTGAGCAAGTTTTTAACAAATTTAGTGAAAGCTCTAGAAATCCCCTTTTCTGAAACTATTAAATATTCATAGTTAAAGACCCTACATTTTCAATCAAATTTCATTTAAATTCTGATCCCTGAGGCACAATCCTTAAATTTTCGGGAGCTTATAATAAATATAAACTAAAATTTGTTTATCAAAAAATTAGTTGATTTTCGGGAAACATTTTTAAATAAGATATTATATTTATTTTTAGATAAAAAAAATGTTAAAATATCAATTCAATAAATTCATTGGTCAGGAATTATAAGCAGAATTGGTTAAGTAATATAATTTTTGAACAATATTATTTTTAAAGTCCTCTAATTTGATTTTAAGATTACTAATTGCAAGCAATTTAAAAAAAAGGTTTCCGGTGTGTTTCTTCATTAAAATTCTGGTCCATAATCATTACAATTTCGGGAATTTATAATATATTAAAATTCAAATTTGTTTATAAAAAAATTATTTGATTTTGGATATTATAATTATTTTTAGATAAAAAAATGTTAGGATAACATTTCCATTACTTCATTCGGTAAATATTTTAGTTTGTTAATTTAGTAACAATTTTCAATGACATTTTAATTTCATACATTTCTTATTTATTTCCTTAGCTGCAGAAAATGTCTGACTTTTTCTTTTAGTATATTTTTGAGGCAAGACAATATAAAATGAAAGATTTCCCTGCAATTAAATTTGGCATTTGGTTGGTTTTCCTTTCTTTCCAACGTTCTTTCCACCTTGACCATGAAAATCACATGATTGCTCATCTCTATTGGCAGTCAACTAACTGCTAAAGTTTTTCCACGTTTTGCATTTTGCAGTTGTCGTTGCCGGGAAGTACTTGGATTTGCCCGCCCCCTCTCGCTCCCTCTCGCTCCCTTTCTCCCTCACTCTCTCTTTCTCCCCCTCTGTTTGTATTTGCCTCTCGCTCACCATCGCTGGCAACAAGCTAAAGTTAAACCAACTGCCGCACGTTGACTGATTGCTACGTGCAGATTGTCATTGTTCGCTCTTGTTGTTGCTGTTGTTGTTGTTGTCGTTGTTCTAGCCGCTGCAAAGTATGGCTATTGTTGTTGTTGCTGTTGTTTGTTGCTACATACTTTGCAGACTTGAGTAATTTCCTTGGCGAGCGTCGAGTTTTTCCTTATTGGCTACGGCTCTAACTCCAACTACAGCTCTGGGTAGTTCTGTTCTGGGGTCTGTTCTCTGGGTTCTATGTCTATGTCTATGGCTATGTGTGTGCCTCGAGAGTGAGTTGCCAGATGTTGTGATATCACGAAGCAGCATTATAACTAATTGGCCACGTTCGTTGGGAGCTCTCTGTGCAGAGTTCATTGTCATGAACGTGGCTGCTTGCCAGCGCGGGTCTAGGCCTCAGCCTTAGCCTCAGCCTCAGCGTCAGCCTCAACCTTAGTCTCCATCTAGGCGGAAGAGAAGCCATTTTCACATGCCCACAATTCTGTGCAATTTGCATATTTCGGCTAAGGGCGTATGACCTTCAAATTGCTACAATTCAATTTGCATTATGTGCGTGTTGCATTAACCGCAAACAGACAGCCAGGTACCAATCAGCCAGTGCCTGATACCGTTTGCAGTCGCGCTGCCAGCGTCTTGGCCAATTTAGCGTAATAATTTAACGTATGCAGTTGGCATGGCTCATTGGCTGTGGATCTGGCAACGGCTGCGGCTGCGGCTGCTGCTGCGGCTGTGGATGTGGTTTCTGTTGCTCCACTCGCTTGGCTAACTGGCTGGCTGACTACTTCAATCGCTTGGCTTTTCCGCTTTCGGTTTCATTGCAACAATTCGGAACTGGTTATCGATTACGTTTACATCGTCGTCCACGTCGCTGGCTGTGACTGCGACTGCGACTTCGACTGTGGCTTTGGCTTTGGCTGCTACTTCTAGGTAAAACTTACATATCATCTAGCTAGAGGTTCAGGCTCAGCTTCGACTGCGACTGCGACTGCGACTTTGACTGGGGCGCTGTTATTGCAAAACCGCTATAATTTTGTGGTAATATACAGCGACGCTCGTTTCAAGCACGTGCTGCAGCGTTTACCCGACTCATATATTAAGTTACGAACACACACACACACACATACACACTAGAGATACTCAGCAACACGTACTTCACAGATTTGTACGTTACGCCATAGTCATCGTGAGTTCTGTGCTGTCCATTTTCTGTTCAGTTCAAATTTTTTTTTTATTATTTTTCAATTTCAAGTTCGTTGCCTAAGTCTTTGGTTTTGTGTGCTTTGAAGAGGGCTTAGAACAATTGAGGCTAATCGATTTTTTCTATATTTGCTGTTTCTGACAGCTGATGCTGGTCGAAGCAATTCAATGAACCACTCGAAGCGATGAAACGGGTTTTTAGCGTTTAATAGTCGAGAATTGGACAAAAGAAAAGTCTTTTTATGGGAAATTAATGTCTGATTAGAAAATAGTTGAAATATGAGAATCAATTCGCCGAAATTCACATATACTTTTTATAAAACTAAAGTCAACAACCTGCTAAAAATATTTAAATATTTTACATATTTTGCGAGCTTACAAGAAAAGTAATCTCATACTGTGTTTTGTTTGGCAATCGATTATAAATTGTTGTTAACTCCGTTTAACTTACAAGTTCTGCTGTTCTCTTATAATAAGCCACGTTCGACCAGCTTGTTGATTATGTGGCTAGAACAAGTCATAAGAAGCCAGCCGAAGTTCAATAAAATTTCTTAGTGCTGTCGATTGTAAAGCACCATTATAAATAATCTTTCCCTGGCCACTACAACGACATAGACAGTAAACTAGTTTTAGTCTAACGAACAGTTCTATTGATACTAATATAAAAAGTAAAAGGTCGCATTGTAAACTGAATTTCACACAATATTTGTTTTATTGAGCACATATTCCTTAACTTATATAGAGATTGACAATCTAATTTGTCCTCACTTGTCAAGTCGTTAAAATTAGAATACATCTTATAGTTGGAAACGTTGACATTCTTTCTAAAAGCTTGCAATTTGTTTAACAAAAGAATCTGTCAACCAACTTGTTCGTTTATTCATATTATTGTAGGTTAGAGCGATGCGATTATGAATAATTCTTTAAAATTGCTAGAATTATGTTAATAATAACAAAACTTTCTTTCCAGTCTTGCCATTGTTGTTTGTGCTACAAAATCATTGAAATTTTGATCAGCTTCTCAAGTGCTTACCCTCCAAATCGGCACAGTTAAATGTATATGCCATTTTGGCCTCCTCGGGCAACTTATTATTGTATAAGTACTTATATTGACATATCCCATAGATAAACATGCGAGCAAGACAAAAACTTCCGTACAACTCTACAAGTCGCGTTTAACCTTCCAAGGTACCCAAGTTGACAACAACACAAGCCTCTGAATTAGCATTGTTGTTGTTGTTGTTGTTGTTGCTGTTATTGTTATTGTTATTGTTGTCGCTCCACCATTGGCATGAATGATTGATTTTATGTATGTAGCTGTCTGGCATAAAGTCACTCAATAAAATTACGAAAAAATGCGCCGTCGCATAGAACAAAGGCCACGGCAGATGCATCTACCTCTCTACCTTACTGACCAAGTGGCCATCGCCGCGCCGGTTCAAGTGCTTGACGACGACACATCATTGAAAAAACAACAACAAGTGCAACAAAAGCAACAAAACCAATGATTTCATCATGCAACAGCGGCGGAAGTGCCTGACCATTGGGGTGGTTCATTGAGTACTAAGTCGCCTCTCACAAGGGCTTAGACCTGTTCAAAATATTAAACAAACGTTAACAACTTTAAGCTTATTCAGTAAAGATTTATCGAATTAATTTTTCATTTCGTTTAATTATTTAGAGATGATAAGCTGCAAAGTCTTTAAAAAGGCTTGGCCAAATAAAAAACAGTCACGGAAGTGTTGGTTGCCCTTATTTTTGCTACCCACCAAAACTTATTAGTTTTCTCTATTGATTAGTTGATCTATGTTAATTGTTATGATAAACTGTGGTTTCAAACATTTCTTTACAACTGCTTTAAATATTTCTAATGGTAAAAGTTTAAAAAGTTAAGAAAACGATCAATGAAAAACATTTCCAGCTGTTAATAATTAATAACAATTTTCTAAGACCCATCATGGCATCATAGTACATTTACTAGCAAGAGGTCTTTAAGTTGTAGATTAATACATTTATTTCTTTAGCTGCTTTGCCAGTCCTTTAGTTTTCTATAGCAAACCCACATATTTGCTGAACCTCCCTCTGAGTGTCTATTTTTGTGACTAGGCCTGTCATCGCTCAGTTTGTTCAGTTGTTCCCTGCTGCTGCTGCTGTCGTCGTCGTCGTCGTCGTCATCAACGTTGTCGTGTTGGGCAAGTTGCCAGCGTTGTAGCTGTTACAACAATGCGCCTTCAATTAAAGCGAGCAACCTTGAACTCTTTTCAAGCGGTTTATGCGCGTTCAATCAACGGCAACCACGGCTGCTCATATCGGCCATATCGCGAGTCAGCAGCTCGCCGATCCTTGGCCATGTTGGCGACGCGTCGCAACAACAAAAACAAACAGCAAACAGCAACAACAACCAGACCAGTGAGCTCTGCCAAGCTGAAACCGAAGCTGAAGCTGTAGCTGAAGCTGTCAATCTGCGTTCCTCGTCTTTACCATTGCCTTTGCCTTTGCCTTAGCCTCGGCAATCATCGAGCCCGGCCTCTACTCCGACTACGGCCCCGACTTTGGCTCATTCCTTGGCGTCAACGCCGTTAGCTGTCGTTTAGTTTATTGTTGCAAATTGCTCAGTGAATTATGTGCCGAACTGCTTACTGGGAACGACCACACACACATACATATAAATATATATAAAAAAAACATATGTACACATATGTGTTATGGGACAGGGTTTGACAGGAAATTTGATATTGTGGGTTTATTAGAAACCATTTGACTGTGGGTTCTGGCTTACCTACTATAAGAACGGTTCATTTGTTGGCTTATAGCTAATTTTTGATTTTGATTTAACGACTGGACTTCTACTGAAGAATGAGCATAAAAAGGTTAAAATAACATACAGGCTTTTATGTACTATTTAAAAAAGAGATATATGTACAAAACTTCATTAGAATTAGATTTCTTGAAGATAAGCGAATGTTATAGGTAATCTGTTATATTATTGCTAATTGGCTTTATATTAATCGTTGAATGAATTTTGGCAATCAAACTTTGGAATCTGGTTTTGCCAGTTCGTTGCCTAAGTCATTTGTTTTTAATACTAAATTCTCTTAAGAAAGTTGTAGTTAACCTGTCCTATTACCCTTAATTATTTAATAATTGTTATAGAATTGGGTTTGTTTTTCAAAATAGCTACAGAAATGTGCCCGGGTAAGTTTGCTGCCTAAGTCTTTTGTTATCCAACAACTTTTGCTTTTGACTTTGGCTTATGTAAATTTATTTGTTTTTATTTGCTTGTGCAGCCCACGTACAGCTCCAGTTTTTATTTTCATTTTAATTTTTTTGCCCTTAATCAAGCAAAAACCCTTTTGCCTGTGCCTCACTCACTTCACTCAGCTCAGCTCAGCTCGGCTTGGCTTTGCCCCGGCTCAAATCACAACTACAACCCACACACACATGCCACAGTCCGGACCTGGGACGGAACCGATAATGTCAGCTCAGCTCAGCTCAGCTCAGCTTTGGTTGCTCCGTTTGCTTGTTAAGCCCTGTGCCAACTTTGATTTTGTGCTCTGTGTCTCCAGACATTTGTCTCCGAGTATTTTTTTTATTTTTGTTGTTGTCGCTGTTGCTGTTGCTGTTACCCTCAAATGCACTTTCAATTGCAGACAGTTTGACGTATATATGTAGCCAGCAAAAGTACTATATCTTTCATTTATCTATCTATATATGTACCTACCTATATTTTGTCTGTCTAGCTGTCTGTCTCCTCGTCTGTCTTTTGTGGCTGTCTTGCTTTCTTTATGCACCGATAGCTGAGACCAAGAGGCGAGGTGAGGCTGCCCACAGGCACTTGGCGTGAGACGAAGCGTTTCAGCTGTGGGCTGAGCGGCTCCAGCTCCAGCTCTAGCCTGATATCGGCTGTATTTGCTTTCATGCGTGGCAAGAGCTCCAATCTTTTACACACACACAGAGAGAGTCATCGTCGTCAAGTAGCTGCCATGTAAAACGCTTCCTACTTAAGCCCAGCGGCGCATTGTTATAATTCGGTAAATTATTGCAACATATACCCTAACCAGAAGAATTGTTATATAAGCTGGTTGAAAGACCTTAATAACGTAGCATAAGTGACCAATTCCAGGTTATCTAACATACGAAGCTCAGGAACTGGTTGATATTTATTTTACTTGCTTTTTCTTATCATAATAAGAAACATCCTATATAAATATGTTTTCCAAACTTAATAGCTTAAACACAATAAGTATTTTGGCTGCGTTTGTGAAAGAGCATTTAAGTTTCGTCTTTGTTCAATTGTTAACTTTCTTTGAGTATTAATAGTGTATTTGTTGATTTTTTGATGTAATCATAAATTAAGTGTATTTTCATTAATTAAATTACGTAAAGTGTGAATTGTGTTACATGTTTTGGACACGCACATCCATTACCCGCCATTGTGTACCCTTTACCTCTCCCGCACCTTCGCGCTGGAAACTTACCAAAATGTTTTTGCTTTCATTAGAAAGCCAAGATAAAAGGCTTTGTTGCCTGCTTTGCTCTCAGCTCTGTTGTTGTTTAGAAAAGCTGAGCGAAAATGTTGCCAAATATTTTTGTTAAGATGTTTAAATGTTTAAATGTTTAAATGTTGGTCTCCTTTGATGCCATTTTACTGTTGCTCTGGCTACGTTTCACTTGATCTTTGACAATGTGCTAATCACTTGAGTGACATTCGCCATTGCTAGGTCGTAACCATTTTCAACAAATTGACAATGACACTTAACACCTCTTAATGACCAGATGTGAAATCTGGCTAATAAATTTGAACTCTCTGATGGCTTCATTTGCACAACAACAACGGGCAGTTATCAAAAAATTATTATTAAGAAAGCCGCCACAGAAGCAGCAACTAAATCAAAAGACTTAAGCAGCGAACCTGCGCGACGTTCTCACCAAAGAAAATGAAAGCAGCCAGGCGAGCCAAGAGGCAGGCAAGCAGACAAATGAATGTGGAGATAGTTAGCCGGATAGACGGACAGGCGGGCAGATAGACAAATGGATAACTCCATGTGTGCTCTTTTTACACTTGGCTTACACGGCGGCCTCGAGAAAATTAATATGCCAAACAATTACACGGCATGGCAAAACAATTTTAAGCCCATTTGATGTCGCTGCACAGTGGTGACGAGTTTATAATTCGCTGCTAAAATAATGTGGCAAGTTAAGTGCCTCTTGTAGGTTGTGTAAGCTTTCTATGCATGCATTCAAAATATTTTGATACTATATATAGTTCATCAAATAAACAAATTAGACAACATATTTAAATAAATCTAATTTCAAAGATATGAGTGTTACAAGGCATTGTTTCAAATTGTGCTTTGAGAGTCTTTTGTAATACTTTACTAGGAGAACGTATTTGAACAAAAATATGGCAAATATTATCTGTATTAGAAAAAATCAAATATTTAACATTTCAATGTCAGGTGACTAAAATGTTGTATATTATATTCAATTAATTCTGGAATTAATTGTGGAATTCTTTAAATAAATAAATAAGGCTGAATCTTTTGATGTGTACTGCGAAGGACTTTCATAAATAATGATTGTATTAAAAAGGATTTCCTCCAAAGCAAATTCCTGGTTACTTATTTTGTAAAATTTTCTACATCTTCATCCCTCTAGGTCTTATTATGTTCACTTTTAAATTTTCCATGTTCTAGATTTTGTACCACAGTGCTGTGTTGGCTACCGTTTGGATTTTAGCTATGAAAGTTAAGACTTTTGCTTTTCTTTGTTATTGTTTTTCAAATGAGGGAACGTGCAGATAAACAAAAGTTCAAGAGTTCGCTCCAAGAGGCACCCCACCCTCCCCACTGCTCCACATGTGAGGCAAGAAAAGAAAGTTATTACAAAATTAACAGAAACTGACAGCTGACATGGCACTGGGCCTCTGCAGGGACACCCTGCAGCTTCTTGGGCTGGGCCTCAAATGTGATTCGATGCAGACAATTGTGACAATCTTGAGATAAGCTTGGCTAAGCTTGAAAGCGAAACAAGACTTACCTCCGCCATTGTTGGCACTGGAGCAGTGCTTGGAGCTGAGACCCTGGCCCGTATTCGTTGCGGAATTGGGCAATCCACAGCCACTCATGACGCCATACTTGATGGGCTTGAAGTGGAAGAAGGATGGCGAATAGCCGGATCCGGCGCGACTCAGCGAGCTGAACTGCTCCTCGCGATCCTCGACGTAGAGTCCCTCCTTGCCCATGGCCGCCAGCTGCCTGCCCTTGGGCATGAACATGACCAGGAATACGGTGGCCGATGTGGCAACCAATCCAAACGCAATGCAAGCATCCTTATGCCGCTCAGCGACCGCCAGGCCGCACAGCATCCAGCCCAGCCAAATGGGTATGGCGCCGCCAATGGCCAGGCCAATGTATGTTGCCTCCCGATAGTTGTCGCGTATGCCACGCGATTTAATCGCCAGCACCGCAATGAACACAATGAGAAACACAATGTAGATCAGCGAGAAGAGCAGCTCCGAGAACTGTGTCTTGCACAACGGTATCAGCACGGTGCTCACAGCCGCGATGCGCGTATAAATCTCCGGCGTGCCATCCAGCGTTGTGTATGATGTCGGATAGAACAGCGCCGAATAGTTGGTCTGCGAGGCCACTGTGGTGGAGAGGAAGCCGCTGCCCATAACCGGCACACTGGTCGTATAAATCTCTGGCGGCTGTGTCAGCAGCCACTGTGCTCCGATGGCCACCTGGATGAGCAGGGCGAAAAGCAGCAAGAGGCCCTGATATGGAGCCGGCAAATAGACGCCACCGTTGAGGCTGATCAGGAAGACGCATTTGACCAGCAGTGCGGCAAAGACCAAAGCATAGGCCACACCCACACCGAAGCGTATGGCGCCGCAGCTGAGCAGCGTGGGCTGTGCTGTAATAACGGCGCCCAATCCGGCGCAGGCAAACAGGCCCAGCAGCAGCATTTGACCCAGAAACAGATGTCGGCGCGAGGGTGAAGTGCGCCAGGCCTTGAACAGTACAAAGATCTCAAAGGCGCCCATCATGAGCATTGTGAGGCTGGCCAGCACCAGGACGGGCACCACCCAGACCTCCTTGCGTAGTCCTGCAAACGGCAGCTGTGTGGTGGACACAATGCTGGGTGGTGTGGCACTGCCAGCTTGTGTGGCACGTGGCGTGTTGGCGGCGCGTGCTCGGGCGCCCTGACTGCGCGTGGGCGTGGCTGATGTGCTGCTGCTATTATAGCTGCTGCTGGTTGTGCTGGCTGTTAGAGTGGGCACCACAAAGAACTCCGTGGACATTTCCAGCCGCGCAGCACTCGAAATGTTGCTCTCAGCCACATTGAGATCCTCGCGTCGCAGCAGCTGCTTGGCATTGCGATGTGGTGCAGGCGTCGTTGTGCTGGTGGTGGTGGTTGTGGTGGTGGTGCTAGTGGTGCTGCTGGTGTTGGCCTTGAGCAGCTGATAGGCATTCCGTTCCCGCTCCTGTGTGGCACTCGCACTGACGCTCGTCACCAGGCGAACGCGTCGCCAAATGTTGTTGTTGTTGTTATTGTTGGTTGAATAGGAACTGCGCGCCGCTGGCGTTGCTGCAATTAGCTGCAGGATGAGCAGAAGCAGCAGCAGCAGCCCGCTGGCCTCGATCCTGCTCCTGACGGCAGCCCAATTGGCCATTGGATCGAAGTCGCGTTGCCGTTAAGTGTTAACTCAAATGCTGCACATGCTCGCGCACAGACACACACACAGCACACACACAGCACGCACACGCAGAGAATGCAATACACGCACACACGCACACTCGCGATCTTTTTACGTTATTCGTCTTTCGTCTTGCGTTATTTCTCGAGTTCGTCTTTAACGCGCTCTCACGTCCGCTCGCCAAGCCCAACCAACATCGACTGCTGTCTTGGCCCGCTCTGCAAGTTCGGCTTTGGTTTGGCCCGGTTCAGTCTTGAGCCGTTTGAGCCAAGTTTGAAGCCGCTTGCAACTCATACCAATTCTCTGGTCTGGTCTAGTCTGCTCTCCTCTCCACTCCTCTGTACGACTCGGCTCGACTCGGCTCTGCTCTGCTTTGTCTGGAAGCGAATTGGAGCTTGTTATAGAGAACACTTTCATTCGTTCTGCATATGTGAATAGTTTGGCTGGAAAGTGCTATTAGCCGCAGTCAGCCACATTTGCGGTGCGCAACACCAATCGCCAAAATGGGGCCCAACAAAAGACAAACAACAAACAAAGGCGATTGTAAATCAAAAGTCTGCTAATGATATATCGATATAGTGCGCCCAGCAGTGGCCGCAGCAGCGGCAACATTCTGATCTCGAAGTTTTATTGTTATGGAGCACCGTTAGATTTAAGCCGGGCTTACACTTGCAAATCCAATATCAACTACAACATTTTGGAAAGTATTTAGCAATTTCCTTATGCAAGTGAGAAAGATATTTTTGGAGTCAGACTGTAAATATATATGTGTTATTATATGTGTTAATAAAAATTTTTAAATAATTTTTTATTTAAATTCAATTTGGCGAACATTTAAAATGTAATAAAAATTATAATAGCTAGTCCCAGGTCTTAAAATACCCATTATCCGATTAGGTTGCTTTAGTATTCAATGCTTTAGTATTCCAATTAATTTTAATTAAAGTTGTTAATATAATTATAACAGTACAATATAATACCAAATGTGAAATAATAATAAAAATATAAAAAATAAATTAAAACAAGTAAGAATGCTATAGTCGAGTATACCCGACTACGAAACTCCCTGTACCCAGGTCAAAAATTTCCGATCGCATCTTCGTTAACTTACACATACATACACAGATACGCACACGCACGAGCCACAGCGCAAGCCAGGCATTTTAAGTTGTGACTGTGCTTCCTCTTCCCCTTGCTGCAGCACTGAATCTTCTTTCGTGAATAACTTAGGTGTTTATTATCCGATCGACTTGAAATTTGGACAGTAGATTAAGAGGGACTAAAGTACTGGACATGCCAAATCTTATAGCTATATCTTGAAAATTGTAACTGTAAAACGGTTTTTATCGAATAGCGGGGGAACGGGGGAGATATCTCAAATCTAAAATAAACTTGACCTGCTCCCGCTATACACGAACCTACATTCCAAATTTGGTGTCTCTAGCTCTTATAGTTGCTGAGATCCTTGCGTTCATACATACGGACAGACAGACGGACAGACGGACGGACGGACAGACGGACAGACGGACAGACAGACGGACATGGCCAAATCGAAATCTCTTTTGATACTGATCAAGAATATATATACTTTATAGGGTCGGAGATGTCTCCTTCTGCCTGTTACATACTTTTGCACAAATCCAATACCCCCTTTTTACCCATTTTATGGGTACAGGGAGTAAAAATACCCTTTGCGTGCTTCCATGATAATATTCTGGTGATTAAAAAAAATGCAGCAGTATGTCTTTTTTCTTCGGAAAATAAAAATTGATGTAATAAGGGTCAGGCGTTGAAAGTAGTATATCTTTATATAAAATAGTTTGTCCTGGCTGACTGATTGGCAATCATCGCACAGCCCAAACCGTAAGAGCTAAGGTACTGAAATGCTGTGGGGTTTTGGAAATATCCACCCACAAGCGTGGAAATTAGCGGAAAACTGTTGTATGCAACTTTTTTGTTTACTATCCAATAGGTTTCAAGCTCATTTTCCGAAAAAAATCATTCGACAAATATTTCACCCATTTTGGAAAATCCACCCTCATACGCGGATAATTGGGGTCTCAAAGTTGTGTGGGCGAAAAGCTATTTAGTCCAATCACCTTCAAACTCATTTTCAAAGCCTACACATTAAATAATTTAACACACGTGCTTTACCAATTTTAGAAAATTCATCCGTATGCTCGAAATTGGTTTTACCTGCTAGTACATAAATATTTTACTAAATCATATTAATTATTTTTATAGTTATAATCAAATTTGAAGTATTTTATGTCTTTTTATTACAACATCTTTGCAGTTTTTATTTATTTTAGCGAAATATCTTTCAAAGAGTAAACACCGCTTCGGTGGACACACTGCCCTTTGGTCATCCAAATTCATATCCAAATACGCATTTAGCTCCATCTCCGTCTCCATTTCCATCCATATTTGGCACGGCGCACAGCGAGCCATTAGCCGCAGCCAATGTTATGTAGATCGTGTCGAGTCGGTTCGCCCGAGCGGGTTGGGGGGGACTGGAGCGGTGCTGCCCCGCATACGGTATCGTTAGTAGAGATCTGTCAGAAACTGGCAGTCCGGCATGTTCTCCAATATTGACGTAAAGGCGGGTAAATAACCTTTCGGCATCCCCCAACACTTTTGTCCCGTCACACAAATGAAGGTGTAGTCCAAATCTTTGTGCGAACAGTCGGCGTCAGCCTCAGTTGTGTGTGCTGTGTGTATGACTGATTGTCAGGTGAATATGTCAGCATACCCAACAGTCAGTTATTCGTATTTATATTCCGACTTTGATAAACCTTCTTGAGAACTCCATAAACCTGCATGCTGACCAGTAGCCGTTGTTTATTGTTATTTATTGCAGCTTCTTCAAAAAGTTACACTCAGGGAAAATATAACAGCTTTATATAAATACACTTGTAGTTGATAAATTCTAAAACTCATTGAAATTTCCAGATTTAAATATCATTTTTATTAATTTCCAAAATTTTATTTTGGAATATCACCAAAAGTAAAATGCCAAAAAAATTTAGAGCACAACAGCTGATCAAACAAGTAAGAATGCTATAGTCGAGTATACCCGACTACGAAACTCCCTGTACCCAGGTCTAAAGCATTCAATCACATCTACGTCCACTAACACATACACACACAAAGACGCACGCACACAGGCGGCAAAAGCGAGGCATTTTAATTGGTGGCTGGGCTTCTTCTTCCCCCTCTCGCTGCATTACTGAATCTTCTTTCGTAAATAACTTCCGTGTTTATTATCCGATAGACTTGAAATTTGGACAGTTAAGAGAGACTAAAGTATTGTACATGCCAAATCTAAAAGCTAGATCTTTAAAAATTTTCCTATAAAACGTTTTTATCGATTTTCGGGGGAACGGGGGAGATATCTGAAATTGGAAACAAACTTGATCTGCGTATGCTATACAGGTACCTACATTTCAAATTTGGTGTCTCTAGCTCTTATAGTTGCTGAGATCGACGCGTTCATACAGACGGACAGACGGACAGACAGACAGACAGACGGCCATGGCCCAATCGAAATCTCTTTTGATACTGATCAAGAATATATATACTTTATAGGGTCGGAGATGTCTCCTTCTGCCTGTTACACACATTTGCACAGATTTAGTACCCCTTTTTACCCATTTTATGGGTACAGGGAGTAAAAATATTCCGAATGGAAATCGATTAGATTTTGACAAAGTTGTGGGAGTTGGTATTCTGAGTAGTCTGGGGTATTTAACACCTACAATTCGACATTTTTGAATTTTGGGTGAAAAGTTAACTTGCTCAGAACAAAATTTAAAAAACGGCTATTGTTGCTGATGAAGAATTTATATAGTTTGTGGGGTTTGAAACGTCTCATTCAATGGGTTACACATTTCGTGACACAATTATAATACCCTCTGCAAGGGTATAAAACTCTTTTTTTTCATTTATAGTTCTAGCGCACATTTTGCTGCTGTTCAAAACTGCATAAATAAAACTTATCAGCAAACACTACAGGACTTAGCCGATCAGCAATAGTTGCAAATTTACGACCAGACACTAAAATCACTCAAAATCAATCAATGTGCCTCAGACAGGGCCAGAACGCAGCGCAGGCGCCACTCGATAATGGCCAACAACTACGTGGAAATGTTAGTCAATTGGAAAGGTCTATAAAGTGCTTCGAACAGGCAATGAAATGTGAGCCCAAGATAATTAAATCTTTGCCTGCGCACGAGCCACAAATGCCGATGCTGGCCAAATCCTGTTCATGCGCAGCCATCAGTTATTAACGCAATGTGTCTCAAGTTTGTCAATGGGGCTAACTGAAATTTGATCGGGCAACCAACTGGTAAATGGGCAGTCCCAAAAGTATTACGCAGAGATATGACTGATGCTTGCTAGAATCTGTGTAATGTAGTTAATATGGACTTAAGGTTGAGGATTATGCTAATGCTAATGCTAAAGAGTTGAAGCTTTCAGCTAGGCGACATTTTAATTAAAGAGCTGTAGGACACTGATGTAATATCAGCTTAGACTGGGATTAGCCAACAGCTAAGTTGACATTGACAGAGGTGATGAACAGAAACTATTTAAAGATGCTTTCACTAAGATGCTGTCTGCTCACCCTTACTCATACTAGGAAAATTATCTAAGCACCTAAATATACTGTAAGGTAATAAGGTAAATATAATGGGCGCATTCGCAGTGATTAATGATTTTACCTGTTGAATGCATTGATTGTGTGTCGATATACAAATTTGGTAATCGGCATCAACAAAAATAATCGGACTATTTTATATTATAGGAATTCTTGTATGAATAACTTTTTTGATTTTGCAGATATTTCAACCAAACTCAGCTATTGCGAGCTGTATTAGACTTTATTTATTTTGGTGAAATTATACTTAAGGCTGATCATGGAACAATAGAGTTTTTGAAGACAGCTGTTATTTGTTGCTTATATTTATCTGATCAAAGCTTAGGTACTTAGGTACTTGTGTCATTTGATACATCATTTGACTCTGCTTACGTTAACAATTTAGAACTACTTTAAGAACCATTATAAGCTGGTCCACATCAAATCTTTAGTTGAATTGATCGTCAACAGCAAAACCAGATTCTGATGCTAAAGTTTGTTCGCTTTGTCTGCCTGCGGCAAAGCTTTGAACGCCTTAATTTATTGGCTACAAGACGCGCCGGCGCCAGGGTCAAAAGTCAGCGATGGATGTGAATGTTGGCCAGGTTCTAACATTTGCATCGTAAAGCACTCTGATATTAATTTGGGCAATACAAACGCGACGTGCAGAGAAAGATGTTGCGCATAAATCAACCAAAATGAATTTTCAAATTTTAATTTAAACCAGTTGCACAAGTGCATTGAACTCGCACAAAATGAAAACAACTCAGGATATTGGCCAAGTCCGTGTAAAGACAAAAGCCTTTTGGCGAACTTATTTATTTATCAATATGTGGTGCGTCCCCCGCCGCTCGCCTTCGAGCTCATTGTCGACGTCATTGGGACCAAAACTGAATTCTGATTTATAAGCATGCCTTGCGCCCGCTCCTCCAGCATCCCGCCCGCTCCCCGTGCTCGACGGGGCTGCGCTTTAATCACGTGCGTGCAATGCGCACATGATGCGACTGCTCCCCAATCCAATACCTCATGCCCCATGCATGCCCCAAGCTCAAGCTCAAACTCAAGCTCAAACCAATGCCGATGCCCATGTCGATGCTGGTCTGGTGTTGCAAATGCTGCCAGGGCAAACACCCAACCAGCTAGCGAGCCCCTTTTACAGCGCTGACCATATTCATAAGGCAGGCAGCCTAAAAACTGTAGGTTTGAATTTTTTAAATAAAATATCTCTCCAAAAATAAACTTAAAATAATTTAAGTATTTAAGCTTTATCTATTTGTTAAATGTAATAATTCAGCGCGATCTTAAATCATACATCTTGAATACTTACCAGACAGTGTTGTTCAAAGTGTACCTATATAAGTAACTGTACATGTATTGGTGAACTTTTGCTTAAAATCTCTGTGCCAGTCTGCAATTCTTCTCTCCTCCGCAACAATAAGCAGTGAAGCGCAAAAGCTTTGAGCTTAGACAACGACAGCATACGTGCAATTGTGAGCGTATACTATATGTTATATACATATGCAACCACGCATTCTAATTCATTATCTTTGTAATTATGTAAATAAATATATTATACTATTGTAGTTGGATAGGGTAGGAAGAACTTAGAAACCGATCTAACAAAAACCTTCTCACACATATTTGACCTTAAGCCCATTTCCCGTCCGTGGTGAGGGTGTGAGTAGATTTTTCAAGTTTCACACAACAGTTTTCAGCCCGTGGGAGTAGATTATCCAAAGTCCCGAGCTTTTTGGTCACAATCTAAGCTGATTTTATGTTTATTTTTATTATTATTTTATTTTATTTATATTTATATTTATTGATGTAATTGTTTTTGTCCCGTTACTTCATAGCGAAAAACCAACTGTTGTTACACAGCACGAACATGTAAGAAAAATGTATTATCGCGGTTGGCGGTATGTTACTGACGCGAAAAAAGACGAAACATAAGATTTTTAAAATATAGTAGGTAGCTTATGCTTGATAGAATATTCTATAACAATGAAATTATATTAAGCTTAACAGCATAGTTTTTATACCCTAGCAGGGTATTATAATTTTACCTCGAAATGTGTAATGGACTGAAGGAGACATTTGCGGCCCAACAAAGTATATATATTCTGAATCACCATGAATAGCCGAGTCGATGTAGCCATGTCCGTCGGTCCGTCTGTTTCTATGCGAACTAGTCTCTCAGTTTTAAAGCTATCGTAATGAAACTTGGCACAGACCCTTCTTTTTGCTGCAGGCAGTACATATGTCAGAGCCGGACCACTATGCCATAGGAATGATCGATCGACAAATGTTTTTGTATGAAAAACTTTTTGTTTATTAATGTATCCTTACCAAACTTTTCCAAGCCGAGTCTCTAGAATGTTTATACAATCTGGCTAAATTTGGTCAAAATCAGATTACTATATCACTATATCAAACTTTTTGTGAAAATTAATTAAGTTTTGTATAAAAAACATTGCTGCTAGGGTACATAGCTTCGGCACCCGAAGATAGCACTTCTTTCTTGTTCTTATTATATTCACTAACCCTAAGCAAGTGTCCAGCATAGTGCTGTGTGCTGCCCATTATGCAGCAGCTCTGCCTGTGCCGTTGTATATGTGCGCGCATGCGTGAAGAGTCCGTTTTAATCGTTGCCTGGCCATCGAATATTTCTTCGCCACGACGTCGTCGGCTTGGCTCGTAAATCCGCCGTATAAAAGGCACATTGCGCGCTCCATTGGTCAGGCGGCCATTGTTGTGGATCTTTGGCTAGCTGGGATGGCTGGGGCTGAAGCTGGAGCTGGAGCTGGGACTTTGGGCCTGGGCTTGGGCTTGGGCTATGGTCTGCCTACCAAAGGCTGATTTACTATGATCCGCTTGAGTTTTATGTGCAGAAAGATAACATTTTTAAGATATTGACACCTTGTTAGGCGTTTGAGAGAGTCGAGAGACCGCAGCTGGCAACAACCTTTGGCTAGGGTTAGACATGGCCAAAAGGAACGATCTGAGAGCCCTCAATACGTTCTGCCCCTCCCTCTGGCAGTTGTGGCCTTAGCATTTGCGTGGCTAATTGTTGTTAAAATTAAATGCAGCGCCAACGTCAGATGCATAAACATTGCTAGATAATCAAAGCGGCGACGTGCCAGATGCAAAGGGAATAACCAACTAAGACACTGAGGCACTTTTGCAATACCCACCCACCCTCTCGCTACCCCTCTCTCTCTCTTGCTGTGTTCATTACCATGTGGGTGTCATAGTCAAAGCGCAAAGCGGCTCAGCTTAATTTATGGCATAGGAATAATACATATCTTTATGGCTTCATTAGCGAAAAGCCGTTCAGCAACCAAAACGCCCCAAACCGAGTCAGGCACCAGGTTCGCAGATCCGCATATCCCATTCGACACGCTGTCTGCAGCTGCGTCAAAAGGATCGACATCGACGCAGTCGTCAAGAGACGTCGCGACGTCGCTGTCACTACACTCGGACCCGGCACCTTCAGCATCCCATCACATCGTTCTGCAGGCCCCAAGCACTTGAGACATTGTATGCACACTTCAAAGAGGTTCTCGATGCCCTTGCAGGACATGCAAAGTGGAGTGTTGGCTCAGTGTAATGCCATGTAACAGAACCATTAATCCGAAGAAAAATAACCAGAAAGAAACATATTGCATTAAGACGCGTACAATGTTTAGTTCAGTCAGTAAAACAAAACTAAAGTTAAATATTTGATTAGAACCGAATCCTTAGCTTAAACTTAATTTTAGCTAGCATGAATTTAAAATTATGTATTTAATTTTGCACATTTCCTTTCAGCACATCATGGAAATGCTGAAATTAAGGACAACGAGTCGATTTTTGTCAGTTTTTAAGATATTCGGAAATATATTTCTATGACTTTTTTTAAACTTGAAAAAAAATTCTAAATAGGAGATTTCTAATAAGTGTTAATACGTAATATTTATTATAATGATAATAATATAAATAACAATAAATTTATTTTTATTTATTTAATTACTTAAAGTTGGATCGATTTATAAAAACCATAATCTAGCTTGTGTAATATAGAACAGTAAATTTAATTAAATAGATTTCTGTAAGATTTTTTTCTTTAAAAAATTACCTTTAATCATTATCAGTATAATCATTAATACTTAAAATTTATTGAATCAACATACTACTTGTTGTCTTGCCTCAAAGCAATTGGCTACTTTTTATTTATTTTATAAGCTTGCTACAAATATAATTAAGTATAAGAATATAGTATTTGTAAAACTAGTTATGCCTCGTAATATTTCACTTAATATATTTACATTTTGTCATTGAGTGGTGTTTTTGTTTTCTTAGTGATATTTTGTTATATTTTCTTATATTATTAATGAAATAACAAATTAGGGAAAACCATTTAAATGTGAAAGTATAAGTTACGTATTTTAATTAGCCGAAAATGTTATTATTATATATTACCCAAGTTGTCAAGAGCATTTCAGAGTCGAGCAGCTGTTAATTTGGTGATTTCATATGTTTAATTTTTTGTAGGGTTATTTTTGTGTTGTTGTTCTTCGCACACAGATTGATTGAGCCTTTTATTAAAGCGCACGTAGAGCGTATTAAATAAATTGTTAGTTACGTTGCGGGCCAGACCTCATACTCCATACAGCATACTCCTATACAGACAACAGATGCCAGATCCCAGCCCTTCTTCAGTTCTTTCTGAAATTGTTGCTGCTGTTGTTGTTGTTGTTGCTGTTCATCTTGGTGTCGTATGGCAAACGGCACACAACGCCCCCGAGGTGTTGTATAAGAAAATCTGTTGCAGGAACACAGCATGAAAAAGCCGCTCAACGTGCTGCCATTTTTACAACGTCATTTTCCTGGAGATCCAAGTGTCTATGTTCAGGTCCAAAGTCGATGGCGATGTGGATGTGGATGTGGATGTGGATGTGGATGTCTATGCATTTTGCTTTATGGCCCGGCCACGTATCAATTGTGTGCCAAAGTGCTAATGGCTGTTGACGGCTCAACAAACGGCCAGTACGGAATACTGAGTACTAGAAACTGAATACTGAATACTGAATGTGCATTGTGGGTGTTGCAAACAGAAATTCCACAGCGAAATGTTCTCACTGGAGATTTGTACAGTTCACATGGAGAGAAAATGATGTTGCCTCTGGCTGGTTATTGCTTATGCTGTCTAAAAGTGAAAACTGGTTTTAATTACTCTTGCTGCTAGCCGCACTATCGCACTACCGCACTACCGCCCCAGCCCCTTGCAAGATGCACTGATGCGCTGCAGATCGCGTGCAGTGCGGGACGCATTCGCCTGCAACAACATTTCAATTATGACACAAATCCATAGCACGCCACAAATGGCCAAAAGGCAGCGCAGCGAACGCTCAAATTTCAAATGTGGCCAAAATATTTGGCTCTCTTTATTGTGGTTTTTCTTGCTCTTTGGGCCCCGTTATGCATCTGCATCTCCATCCAATTAGGTATTGGTTGGGCTCTGCCGCTGTGGATGCTTTCTAAGTCGTCCTGGAGCGGGAAGAGTGCGACGCTGACCTGAACCAGGGCTCGGGCCCATTCCATTGGCCTTTTTGGGCCAATGCGCTAGTAACTTATACGCTTGTCGTTCACAGCGCATGATTAATGACCAACAAGGGCCGGGGCCAATCCCAAATGGAAGTCGTGTAAAAAAAAAGGATGCCAACCCAGCTTCGACCAGGTCCGCCAGCCGGCTGAGTGCCTGGCTGCTTGGCAATTGCCTGGCACTCTAGCACAGCAGTTGCCGCAGTTCGAGAACCCTCGACTGGCAACTGGGCAAATGATATTTGAGCCGATTCTCCAATGAGCTACTGCAGTGGCTAACTCTGACTCAGATGGAAAGATTGCCGCCACTGATTCTATGCGGCATCAAGGCAACAAGTTTCTCTCAAGCTCCCACAAGCCATCCAAAACTTAAAGAAATTTCAATTTTGTTTTTTGCTTCAAGTAATTTTTCAAAAATTGAAATACCATACAATTTAGAACGTAAGAATTTTAAAAGTAATAAAATTAATTTACCTGTTTAACAAGATTACAATTATTTAAAATATTATGTCAACTTTTATTGATTTTTCTATATAATTGTATTTGTTGTTGCTCACTGCAACTAATATTCAAAAAGTATATTAGTTTCCAACATTCCTATTTAGTTGAATATATAAACTATTTTACTAATATACTTCTACTGCATTTTTAATTAAAATTATTGAAATTCGAATTAGGTTTTTAACCCAAAGTCTAAGATTAAATATTTTAAATGTGACTTGTCGATTATTGAGCTAATTTTCATAGTCTCAACTGTTTGCTTGGCTTTTAAATTGTCTAGTTCCATCATTTAAATTGTTTATTATAAATCTATTCTAGTTTAATTGCTTTGACTGCCTGGCAGCTCATCTAATTCCAATACAGTATACATTTCAGCTTCTTCGCTGGGCTAGCCGGCAAGCCTCAATTGCGGTGTGTAGTGTACAAACAAGTAAATCGCTGCGATATATGTAAGTTTCACACCTGAATGTAATCGAATTTTTATCATTTTACCTCCGCATTGCATTGTTGCCAGGCAGCCTAGCGAGACACTACCGACAGACACGGAGACAGAGGCAGACTCTGGCACAGGCTAAGACCCAGGCTCAAACCCAGGCCCAGGCTCTGGCTCATGCTCTGGCTCAGGCTCAGGCTGAGGCTCAGACCGGCCAGCAAATTGAAATTTATTGCCACTGAGCCACTGGAAATGCAAGCGAGTTCCGTAACAAGCCCAACATAAGATGGTTAAGGGGTCGCGGCGGGTATTGGGGGCAATGCAAAATTTGGTCAGCCAACTGGTCGCATATGTGGGTCGCATTTGTTAGGCGTTGCCAGCAGCAGAGACTGCAACTTGGCCAGGCTTATTGTTAGGAGAGGAAGTGTGACATTAGCCCATTAGAGAAGGCAGACGATCACCAGGAATCCGGCCATCGGGCATCGGGCATCGGGCATCGGGAATTGGGTATCGCAAATCGCGAATCGGGAATCAAGCATCGACTTGATTGTCAGTCAGTCTCCGGCTCAGTCACTTAGCCATCAAGTGGTTGAGCCACTGCCACTGGCAGTGGCAGTGGCAATAGCGTTGGCAGAGGCAGAGGCAGAGCCAAAGACAAAGGCAAAGGTAGGGGCAAAGCCAACGCCCGCACGACTTGGACTTGAACTGAGAGTTGGGACTTGCAACTTGGAACTTGGGACTTGCCACCGCCATCGAAGATTTATTGCTTAGATAAGCGCGAAAAGTTACAGATGCTTATGCAGCGGCAGCCACCGCAAGGCGCGTCTCAGGTTCAGGTTTAGATTCTACCAAATGGACGAGGGTTAGTTCATCAGCTTCACATTCATATTTTCCATCGCTAGTTTTGATGCCTAACGGGCATATCGGTTTTTGCACTTTCTAACAAGCCAAATTACAAATTTGTATCGAATTGACGAATTTTATATCAATGCTAGAAGTAGGGCCACAATATAATTTATGGCAAAGTGATTTCAAAACTTTGCGCAATGGAGTCTAATTATTTATGTCTTATTTCAACTTTCAAACTTTCTCTTAAAACCAATAATTCTAAATGCTATCCATAATCCCATTTGTATTTTATGTTCTTATAATAATCTTTTTCACTTAATATCTAATGCTACTTCTATTTCTTTACTTAGAACTTCACTTTTATATTTTCTGTGTAATTTGTAGGTACTTTTACGTGTAAAGTTTCAATTTTACTTTCCCGCGATCTTCGTTACCGCGGCGCACCCCTCGAGCGGTATTGGGCGGGATTGCTGATTGTCTGGATTGTCTGATTGCTCCTATGTGTTCCGATTTTGATCAAATTATAGGAAACTATTTGAAGTATTATAAAACTCTCACTTAGTTTGGATGAAATATTTGTATAAACAAAAAGTTTGATATAGTGGTTTGATTTTGACCAAATTTAGCCAGATTGTATAAACTCTCTAGAGACTCGGCTTGGATAAGTTAAGTAAGGATACATTAATAAACAAAAAAGTTTTTCATACAAAAACTTATTTGCCGATCGATCATTCCAATGGCAGCTATATGTTATAGTGGTCCGATCCGGCCGGTTCCGACATATGTACTGCCTGCAGCAAAAAGAAGGGTCTGTGCCAAGTTTCATTACGATAGCTTTAAAACTGAGAGACTAGTTTGCATAGAAACAGACGGACAGACGGACATCGCTATATCGACTCGGCTATTCATGCTGATTCAGAATATATGTATTATTTTACTTTTATGTTTATTTCTTAATCCAGGTGTTCGATTGGCAATCAAATTGGCACATAAGCCCGATTGTTGAAAATCTTGGGCGGTTGAAATAAGAAGGCTCAAGTGAATATTTTCAAGTTCTCAAATTCTTTCTAAAAGCAAAAGTCCGTTGACTTTTTTGACATTTGACATTTTCCAATGCTCCTTCATTACTCACACACACTGATATCCAGTCTTAGTCTATGATTCGGAATCATCACATCCTCGCCGATGATCTCGCCTCCTCATTTCGGCGATTTTCTCATATGAATATAATTAATTTAAGTATAAGGAGAGGTATGTTAAGCTTATTATGCCCATATAATTATCATTATTTTTAAAAACACTGTGACAACCCTCGCTGATAGTGCCTGCAGCACGTTGTCCTCGTCGTCTCGTTAGCGAGGCGCGATTGCTGCCCGCGATTGGCAATTGGCAACGGCAGCAGCAGCAGCAGCAGCAGCAGCAGCAGCAGCAGCAGCAGCAGCAGCAGCACAGCAGGAGCAGAAGCAGCATCAGCAGCCAGTCAACGTCTTTGGTCTAGGCTTAAGGGCCGCTCGATAAGCATCAGAGCCTTGCTGGCTAGCTCAGCAACAGTCTAAGCCTCTGCAAACTGGCTGAGACGGGTCCTGGCTAAATTAGTGGATGCCGCTTTTAATTCCTATCGTCTTATCGCAACAGCCGCATCTTAAATGAGGTCAATTATCAATGGGCCGCAGCCAAAAGTGCAAGTTGTTGGCAAGCCTGGGCCTGGGCCTGGGCATAGGCCTAGGCCTAGACTTTGCGAATAGGTCCAGCCCAGCTCATAAAGCAAAGTTTCACTTTCAATTGCAGTGCAAGAAGAGGCGAGAGTAATAGAAACTGCACATTAAACGCAACACGTGCCACGCTTCATGGGAGCAGCCCCAGCTCCAGCCCCAGCTGCGGCTCCAACTGCAACTCCAGCGAAACGTTGCACTTGCAATCAATCACAAAGCCAGCTTGCTGTAATTAGCGCAGGGAAAAACAACAGCAACAGCCGAACAACTGAAACAACAACAAAATATCGCACAATGCACATTGTGCATAAAACAAAGAAAGCATGACGAAGTTAAAGCAACAGTAAAATTTGTATGCAGCCAGGAGAAGGCCGCAGAACAGATTGCAATTTGTGCAAGCAATGGAGCAGCAACTTGGCCAGTTTCATTAAAATTATTTTGGTTGAATAACAATAGTAGTAATAATGTTAAGTGCGCTGCGTCTAAACAAAACCGAGACACAAAAGTGAAAATTTCACCTGATCAAGCTGTTGTTGCTGTTACTCTTGCTGTTCCCAGTGTTGCTGGTTGCAGCCCATGAGCAATTGAAAATCGACAGCAACATCGACCGCAGCAGCAGCAGCAGTAACAACAGCCGCAGTTGATGCTCAAGTAGTAATCAGCATGGAAATTTGCTTTTATATAAATTGCAAATGAGCCTGGCAGGGTCCCAAAGTCAATGCCAATGCTAATGTAGTGACAGTGATAGTGATAGTCACAGCCAGCACATATTGAACTCATAGATACTTCCCATGTTTGCCACAGTTCCGGTAAATTACTGAGTTTTGGGATAATAGAGGATATGTTGCAAAAAATATTAAGCTAATTTTAAAATAAAGTAAGAGATCATAACGAAAACGTCAAGTTAATGTAAGCTAAAATTCAGTTTTGAAGAAGCTATGGGCATGTGAAGGGCAGAAAAGGCAACTTTTGCAACATCTGATAAAGCTGATTTAAATAGACATTTTATTATAATTTTGATGCACAGAAAATAGCTGAAGCTACTAGTTTCTTAAGCAGATCATTAAAAAATATTTCTCAATGACTGCAAGTTCCTGGTATGAAGGTGCTGCAGTTCCTTAGTTCTCACTTGTCTTTCCGTTCGCATGATCGTGCCAATGAAAACATGCACAAATGTTGACCTTTAATTACGACAACAGAAGCAGCAGCAGCAGCAGCAGCAGTTGCAGTTGCAGTTGCAGTTGCAGCAACAACTTGTTTCTAGCCGGCCACTGTTTACATAACTACGCACATAGCAACGAGCAGAAGCTAGCAGAAATATTATAAAAGGGGCCTAAGGAGGCAACAACAACTGCGGCAGCAACAACGACAACGACAACGACGACAACTGCAATTTGTCCAGCTGCATGAGACAACCCCAGACAGAGACAGAGGCAGAGGCAGAGGCACAGACAGAGAGCCTGGAATCAGAGACACAGAGACACACGCATGCAAGCAGGAGCATGCACTGGGGCTGGGTGACAAGTGCTTAGTGTCAGCACCTTGGTTAGCATGCAGAGCGGAGCGGAGCTGTGCATCCCGCTCCCCGCACCTCTTGCAGCTTTCACTGTTGACAATTTTGTTTGGCTTGGCTGCAGGATGCAGGCACGAATTTGGTGGGGGTAGGGCAGCGCTACGGTACTCAGTTTACACATTAATTATCACTTTTGTTGCCGGACGGTAGCACGCCAGCAGTAGAAGTTGAAGTGGAAGACAGACGACAGACGGTCGACAGATGAGAACATTAGAAGACAGGCGCACTTAGTTCGTTGCTTAAGTCTTTTGTTTTCCTTTACGCCACTTTGCCATTTGTAAAGTGATAAATGAACTGCTGAAAGCTGCAAGCGGCCATTGCAGCGTGAAGGAGTGGGAGCGGGTGTGCAGCCCTACAGGACGCGTTGATTTATGCTTGCCAGGCTCAAAAGTAATCGATAATAATCGATAGCAACACCCACTTGATAGCCAGACGACGCGACGTTCAGGCGTTCGTATGAAAATTAAATTATAAAATGCTTTACAAGTGGGTCGGCCCCATGGGTTTCAGCCTGCCACGCCCTGCACCTACAGCTTTCAGCCTTGATTCTGCAATAAAATTGCACACAAACGAGGGTGGACATGCGATTTCCTTGACATTTATGCAATGCAACTGCAGACGCAGCGGGGCGGTTCAACTTGTCTGCCACAGCCACAACCTCAGCCTCAGCCTCAGCCTCAGCCTCAGCTTCAGCCACAGCCACAGCCCCAGCCTGTGCCACGCCCCACTCGTGTAGCAGATGCGTTCGCGACCGGGGCACCAGCCGAGGAGCCAAAGCAAATAGCCTGCGGCCAGATTTTGTCTTTGCGCACAGTGCAACACGTATCAATTATAGGCAACAGTAACAAAAACAACAAGAACAGTATCAACAACATAAGCACAATCTCAATATGGCCAACGACATCAAATTATCGGTTTCGGCCCAATCGCTTTTAGGGCACACATATGCGAATACAAGTACATGGGAATTGTTCCAGAAAACTTACACTGCATCGTAATTATATAGAAGTAAATAGGCTACACTCTCTTGTTACAGCTGTTTTAATATTTAGTATAAAAAATAAATATATATAACACTATTTAAATTTTTTGATAATCATTGTTAGTGCAATATATAAGAACTTAAATATACAGAAAGCTAAATAAGTAGTTTAAATGACAAGTCAAAGTAAATTCTTGAAAACTCTAAAGGAATATATCTTGGGAGTATTTTTATTTAATCTAAATAAATTAAATCAATAAATAAAGTTAAATTAAAGCTATAGAGAATATTATTATTCATAAATGGACAAGTTTCGACAAAAATTCTAACAATAAAGTCTCTGATGAGGATGCTCGGCAGGATCCGAAATATGATCACTTTTCATATCAATGTTCCTATGTTTACATATAGTTTATATATATGTATAGAAAACCAAAAGGGAAATTGTATGTCATTCTTCCATAAATTTTATATTTTTAATTAAGTCTTATTTTAATATCATAGCTATAAAAAGTGTTTTATTATAAGTATAACAAAACTAACAATATATTTCAAAACTGATGCATGGCCGGTAATATATCATATCTCTTGCAAATAGTTTTTAAATAGCCACAACTTAACTTGCAAAGAGTTAGTTAACATATTTGCATCTTTTGCGCTTTTACCAATCGAGTGAGCCGCAGTGTAGTTGTAGGCGCCAACAGCAATAGGTCTGATCCTAAGACAAAGACAAAAACTCAAAGCGACTTAAAGTGCCCACAAGCATGGGCCAGTTAAAGTCAGTGCCAAACTATGCACATGTGTCTGTAGATTTAAGCTGCGCTTTGGTACCTAATGGGCAGCAGCAGTTGCCAGGACTGGACTGGAGTCGGGGCAATAGCCACAGCGGCCACAGTCCTGCATAAAAAATGATTAATTCCTGGCCTGATAATTTATGTAGACACATAATTCACAGCGGGACATATTTTAGCGAGAGTTCAGGCCGCGAACGCGGTCGCCACTTAAATGCAGCTCTAAAAATAGCATACACACATACTTATTTAGGGTGTGTGTGTGTGTGTGAGTGAGTGTCGGTCATATTCTTATTCTAAAAATAAAAGGAAAGACCTCAATGCGACGCAGGCATCGGTGCGCACATTTGATTTAAATTGAAGTTAAAGCCAAAGCCAAAGGCTAAGATCAAGGCTATTCTATGGCCATGGAGCTATGGAACGTGGCTTGTGCCCGGCTGTATCATCATTATCATTAAATATTTATGACGCAGCGGCTGAGCACAAGCTGAGCTTAAGCCCTAATCAAAACTGTCCGTTGCCTTTTTAGCTAGAAAATTGTCAAGTTCGTTGCCTAAGTCTTTTGTTTACTTCCAAGTTTATAAATTGGGTCTGAAAGGCTGAAATGATAAAAAATGGGTATTGGAAATTAATGTTATTGCTCTCAATAAATATTGTAGCTCTATTTTTTTTTTTTAAATATTTTTTAATTTATTATTATAATTTTGCGGGAGTCTTAATGCTTATCCTCATTATCAATCTTTCTAAGCACATATTTATATTTTTCCAGCTTATAAATTTGCATTTGTATTAAAATATTGCTAAAAATAATTGCATTAAAAATTACACTTGAACTCACCTTCTTATACCTTCAGTTTCATTCACTCTATGGGCACAATGCTAAACTCTCACTTCCTACTTAAGACGAACAGTCGCACAGCCACATAAAGTAGCAGCGCCCAAGTATTCCCCACTGACAAGTGTCCCCATTGGGCTACCATCTTCAGCATTCAGTTGACATTATTACGATATTCAGCAATCCAAGCGCATTAGTTATCTGTATGATACTTGAGCTTCACTTCCTTGAAGCCTTGCAGGCACAGGCACGGGCACAGGCCCATGAATTGATCTTCAATAGATGGTCAAGAGCTTTGAATGCTCATCCTCCTCCACTGATTGAGTCAGCTGTGACTGTCGCAACGCTGGCAGCATAATTTGTGTCGGGTCTGGTGGAGGGCCAGGCGCAGAGGCAAACCAAACCTAAGCCGGGAACCAACTGGCATAAATTCTGGGCAGGCAACCCGCTGGCTTTCATTTCTAATTTTTGCATTTGGACCAGTGCCGGATCGGCTACCGTCCATGTCGATGGGGCCATGTCGATGGCGATGTTTTAGCGCATTTTATTGCTTTATTTGAGACTTTGGCATCGCAACGCTTGTCAATTTTACAACTTTATAGAGGCGAGCGCTTATCGTTTGCATATTTATGCCCCACTCGATGGCCATGTCTCTTAATATTTTTGACATATTGGCTATGCCGTGCGCTGGCCCCAACCATTGTCTGGCCCCATAGCCTACCTAGCTGGACCTAAGGCTGCTGTCTGCTCAGCCTGGCTCAGCCTGGCCATGTGAGGCTCATTGTTGTTGTCATTTGTTGACTGCGCCTTCCACAGAAATTTGTGCAACTAGTAAAGTCGAGGAGTTGAGAGTTCTGTATTTGCGTCTGTGTGTGTGTCTGTTTCTGTTTCTGTTTCTTTGGCTGTGGCTGTGCCTGTGTCTGTGTCTGTGTCTGCGTTCGCATTTGAATTGCAAATCCTATTATGACTTGTGAAATTATAATTTTTCTAGCCAGGCCGCACAGCCACTCCAGGTTCATGTCCATGTCCATGTCCAGGGTCCAGTCTCTAGTCTCTTGTCTGCAGTCTCTGTTCTGTGTTCTCTGTAGAGCAGAGGGTTCAATAGCATGAATTATGCATATGCAGGCGCTTTCGGGGCGCACACGCATCCCATGCACTTAGTTATGATAACGTTGCACATTTTGTTGGCCAGTCTCAGCATACTCGTGTATTTGTTTTGGCCAGCAACAACGCCCCAAAGATGCATCCGCAGCAGCAGCATTCGCAATCGCATCCAAATGGCCAAATGGCTTATGCTTTATGCGTAGCAGCTGCTGTAGACTCTAGTGTACACTCAGATGTAGACGCTGACGACGCCCCCTCTTTTGGCTGCTACCGCAACTCGAACTCCAACTCGAACCTTGGGCCCAACCATTGCTGACAGAACAAAGAAGTCGTTCATTTGTAATTGTTGTTGCTGTTGTTGTTGTTACTGCTGCTGCCGCTGCAAAGGGCATTCATGGCCAAGGATTACCAGCAGCAGACGTAGACGCACATACCCCAACACGTATGTATGTATGTATGTAAGTTGTACACATTTATGCTCATATTGAGGCAGGCTGTGTGCTTGCATATCTTTTATGACTTTTGACTTGGCTTTGACTTTGGCCAGCTGAGTTGAATGACCGCAACATGTGTCGGCAGATGAGCTTTGTCGAAAATCCATGGTCAAGATCCATGCATGCTCGTAACTACCTTCAAGCTAAAGGTTAATGTCTAGTTGGTTTTTTAAGGCAACAACTTGACAGTAAAATACAATACAAGGAATAGCGAAAAGCGTTAATTAAAAATGCATACTTTTACACATCCATTTAGTGTAAATAATCCACTTCCTTCATCAGTTGCTTGAGTAATCTTTATCTTACAGCTTCAAATAATAAATAATAGTACATATGTAGATAAATATACTTAAGACAGTTATCAATAATTTATATTATCTATATGTTGGTGTGGGCAAACATCAAAAACGCAAAAAGTTCTGCACCGATTGAGCTCAAATTTTGACACAATACACAACTTGCTTCAAGGATTATTTGCATCTATTTTTTGGTGACCGCGAGAAAAAATTACATCAATAATTTCAAACATACAGTACACATGCATACGGAAAAATATAAATAAAATCAGTTTAGTGACCATAAAGCCCGGGACTTTCTAAAATCTAACCCCACGGGCGGAGAACTGTTGTATGAAAATTGAAAAATTGAATTGAAATGGACTTAAGGTCAAATGTGTGAGAGAAGGTTTTTGTTAGATCGGTTTTTAAGTTCTTCATATCCTATCCAAAAAATCATAAGGCACGGGTGGGAAAATAGTAGTAAGTTATTTTTGTTTATTTCTTACTTTCTCATCCATGCAACACAAATATGCCACTGCGAAGTGTGTCGGGGTACAACCAGCTTATAATAAAACACAAATATTAAGAACATATTTTATTTGTCACCTTTTTCGAATCTATTGCAATTTTGTAGGACACACTTTAAAAATGTAAGAAAAATATATTCAAATTAATAAAACTTATAATTTATGAACGTTATGATTGATATTTAATATTAATATAAAGGAAAAATGCTGGAATGCCCTTCGATTTAAGTATTTGCATTTCGAAATCTTGAATAATCCAAAGCTTGGTTTAACTTTCCATGGTTTCTGAGCTGTTCAAATTGTGCATCATTGAGTTATTTTAAGTGGACTACGGCAATTTTGTATGCAGTGCACTTACAGCTAAATAAGCAGCCCATTAGCTGGGCTTCAACTCCTCTCACAAATCACACACAATTAGATGTCAGTCAACGTTCAAACTGGTCAACTGGTCATGATTACCGTCTTCGTCCAGGTTGAGGTTCAGATGCAGAATCAGATTCAGAATCAGGTTCAGAAACTGCCCTGCTCAGTGATTTCAGCTATGACATTACCTCAATGTCAGCGCAAATTTGCAAATTAGCAGCAGACAACAAAAGAATTATATATGCACATTATATAATGCCAGTTCCAAACGAGCAACGTCAAATGTCTGGGTAGCACAGAAAACCAAAACCAAATCAATTTGCTGCGGTTCACAAAATGAAAACGAGAACGAGAACGAGCACAAGACTCGTCACAGATACTGTCATTGGGCACTGGGAATGGTTCTGCTCTCCATGGCAGCTCATCCTCCTTCTTCCCATTTCAAACGCGCATTTTTCCCATCATTAACATTGCCCTGGCGAAATCTGCATGCAGATGAAGTTAAGCCGGCCGAAGTACATGCGTACTTGGTTACAGAGCTCTTGTGTCTGCGACTATTTGTTTCACGAATTCGCAGCGCATTAAACCAGTGGAAACAAGTAAGAATGTTATAGTCGAGTATACCCGACTACGTAACTCCCTGTACCCAGGTCTAAAACATTCAATCGCAAATTTATCAAAATCGGAACTCGATGACGAACGATGACGATGACGAACGACGGTAGAGTGAAAGAAATACTAGCAGCACAATGCAGAGATGAGCGAGACTGATCGAAGAGCTGATACTTATCGATATTTTATCGAAGAGGCCAATTGGCTGCGCGCCAACAGTCAATTTTTGAATTTTGATGCATAGTCTGCACTATGCAGAGCATTGATAACAATATGTTTCAAGAAAATAAAGTCATGCAGATGGCGCATGTCTCACAAGGAAAAATGTCAAGCAGATCAGGTGCTTAAAATTTATCGTATGGTTTGCGTACCGATAAGCAATTATGAAACCATATGGGCTTGTGTTGCTTAAAAGCGACATGTGCATCAGCTGATGCCGTGTGTTTTGGTATGTCGTGACGTCACGAGTACAAGACCCGCTGCACTTTCGCGCTCGCTCGCACACATGGTTAAGCCTTAAGTACTTAATAGAAAATGCACGCGCTTCGCGCTCGCTCGCCCATATGTACATACATATGCTGAAGCCTTCATGTTGCTGCTTGCCAAGCCTGCAGTACTGAATCTTGTTTGTTGAATAACTTCCTTGTTTATTATCCGATTGATTTGAAATTTGGACAGAAGATTAAGAGTGACTTAAGTAATATACATGTCGAATTCTAAAGCTATATCTTTAAAAGTGTGGCTGTAAAACGTTTTTATCGAATTGCGGGGGAACGGGGGAAGATATCTAAGATCGGAAACAAACTTGATCTGCGTATGGTATACAGGAAGCTACATTCCAAATTTGGTGTCTCTAGCTATTATAGTTGCTGAGATCGACGCGTTCATCCGGACAGACGGACAGACAGACGGACATGGCCAAATCGAAATCTCTTTTGATACTGATCAAGAATATATATACTTTATAGGGTCGGAGATGTCTCCTTCTGCCTGTTACATACATTTGCACAAATCCAATACCCCCTTTTTACCCATTTTATGGGTACAGGGAGTAAAAACAACAACAAAAAATAACATACAGCTCAGAAAGGACGCAACTAACGGTGCGGCTAGCCAAACTTGTTAATATCCTTACTAAATGTACGAAAATCAAAAAAGAACGGTTTTCTTCGGCGTGCCGAAGCTATATACCTTGCATCAACGTTTTATATACAAGAACCAGATTACCCCGCCACACTTTGCTGTGGCACATTGTTGTTGCATGGATGAGAGAGTAAAAATATAAATAACTTACCATTATTTTTCCTCCCGTGCCCTATGTTTTTTTGGATAGGATATGAAGAACTTAGTAACTGATGTAACAATAACCTTCTCTCACACTTTTGACCATAAGCCGATTTCCCGTTTGTGGTGACGGGTGGGAGTAGATTTTTCAGAATCGTTTAACATGCTTTCATAAAAGTTTCAAGTTGCATACAACAGTTTTCCGCCCGTGGGGATAGATTTTCCAAAATCCCGGGACCGTTGGACACAGTTAAAACAAGTTATACAAGTGTACTCTATGTTTTAAATTATTGATGTAGTTTTTTTGACTCAATATTAACTACTGTTGCTGGTACACAGCACGTACATGTAAAAGAGGCTGTTTTCTCGCAGTCGCTGGTATGTATGTTATTGAAATAGATGAATAGAATCCTGAAGCGAACTGTATGTATATTGTGTCAAAATTTGTGTTCAATCGATGCATAACTTTTCGAGTTTTTGATATTTTCCGAAACTAACATAACATTTTTAAATAGATTACGAAACTATACGAAGTATAAACCTGCAATTGCGGAGTTTGGATGTAATATTTGTATAAGCAAAAAAGTTATTCATCATTTTTAATCCGGTTTCCCCTGTGGCAACTATAAGATATAATAAATCAGATTCTATATATTACAGATTAATCATGTAAGTGTATAGTAAATGTGTATAGAATAGCTTTAACTAGCATGCAAAGTATAAGCATTTATACATTTAAATTACATTATCTGAACCTGTCTATCACTGCTAAAATACTCAACTTGTAGGGTGTATCGGAGCAGCAGCAGCAGTGGCACTCTGTCCATCGGTCCAAACAAGGCAAAAGGCATGTCCATCCTCCTATCGTAACAAGAACAATTTGTTCTAATGCGCCATGGCAGCAGCTGGAACTGGAGCCGTCGCAACGAGGAGCTGGAGGTGCATAGAAAATGGAAAGGGCAGCCACTGAACACGCAATGGCCAGAACAAATGTAGACATTAAGCTGCTGGCTGTGGCTAAAACAGGCGCGGTTGGGTTTGAGGAGGAGGACGAGAATGAGGATGAGGCGCACCTTAACATCGAGTGACACGCAATGGACAAACGCCAACGCCAACTAGAAGTGGCGACCATAAAAATCATATACTTGTATATATTAGATATATAAAATTTACCATATATCTCGCGCCCAGGTTTTTCCCCGCTGACATTTACGACCGTTTCAATAAATTCGCTTTAGAAATTTCATTAATCGCATTGGGGGAGCCTCACAATGCGTCAGATGCCTCAGGTGGGCAGCAGGTGAACGTCTAATGCTGAGGATGCCACTGTACGTATAGTTGTAACATGGCCATAAAAATATTTGCCGCCTTAATGTGAGTGTCTTATAAATTTGCACAAACGCGACCATATATAGCATTGCGGCATGGGCCCATGGGGCCAGGGGCAGGCAGCACCACACAGACCACCAACCACCAAACACCATTGCATGGCAGTTGTACATACATAACTGTTATTGTGGTTTGCTCGTTGCCTTTTGGACAGTTGTTTTCCTGGGTGTGTTGTGTTGGGTGTTTGGCCAACAGAGTTCTTGGAGCTATATTCTCTCGGCCTCTTATTGCGTTTAGGTACCTTACCTTCATGTAGCAAAAATACTATTGCTTTGATTAATTCAAGGTTCTCAAATTTGTATGCTGGGAAAAAAATAATTTCAATTTAATTAATTAATGATTCAGCTATACAGATATTTAGCATGTAGTGATATTTACATAATCCAATATGGGATGCAGTCTGATTTTTTTAGTAATATTTCTTAATATTTTTTGAAATGTATAGTTTGTGATGCTTCCATTTGCATGAATTGGATGCAACGTTAAGGAAACCGACAAATAAAATAACCAATAACGTCAGATATAAATAAAAATCACAATGATTTTGAACATTTGATTTCATTTATTTTGTTTTTAAATATTTTGATTTACACGTAATGGGTTTCATTTCTTATCTTGTACATTCGCAACTCTACATTTTTGTTAGGTCACACAATGGTTTCATATTTGGTTTCTTGCAGTGGGTATATATCTAAGACTAACGACAATGATGCGATTTCAAATGCATTTGAATTAAATATTCATGGCCACATTGAATTAAACTATACTTAAATTAAAGTATAAATAAGCACTATGAAGCAGTGCTCTGGCAAGTTTTATAAAACGAAAAAATCATCACTCCATGTGAATTGTTTTGTTTTCTTTTTTTGGTAATAGCAAATTTAAGACTAACAGAAAATTATTTAAATTCAAAAAAACGTGCTTAAAAGATAACATCTTTGGGCTAAATCATTTGGTTAAAATTCTCTATTAAAACATTTTGGTTTCGCACTAAATTAAATGGCAAGAACTAATTCTAAACGCGTTTATTCTATGGCACAGTCGCTCTGGTTTAAAGCAGAAAATAATTATTGCGTTTACTTTTGCTTCATGTACATGGTCGCAATCTTATCGAGTATCGTATCGATGGAGAGCAGCTCCTCGTTGAACTTTTGCATGGCGGGCGCCGGCACAATCCACTTAAGAAACTCCTCCACATTCAAACGCAGCCTGGTCAAAGGGTTTTGCGTTACATCATCATGCGTCGGACGCTGTGCCAGCTTCAATGAGGCAATGATGACATTATCAATTAGACGCTTCTCATAGCCCAGCTGACGCAGCTTCTGCGCCGAGGTAATCTTCTTGAGCACCACGGCCATATTAAAGCGTATGCTGGATAGCGTCAGTGCATCTTCTGTTTGACCTTCTTCGAGCTCGTCCGATGGTTGACACTTGCTACATAGCTCAATATGCGCCTGCAGCTCCACCTTGATCTTGAAGAACTCCTGGCATCCAGGGCACATGTAGGGCTTCAGTTGGTTGTGTATCTTCTTCATGTGATTCTTGAGATGCGCCAGCTGCGAGAAAGCCACCTCATCCGTACAAAGCTGGCAGCGAAACGGTTTCTCGCCTGTGTGCTTGCGTATGTGCAGCTTCAGCACGCTGGAGTGGGCAAATGTTTGATGACAGATCTGCCGGATATATCAATATAGAAAACGCATAGTAAAGTTTGATTAGATTAGGACTCACCCGACACTGATATGGCCGCTCGCCTGTGTGCATGCGCATGTGCACATTGTATTGCGATTTTTGTGTGAAATAGGAATTGCACACCTCACAGACGTGCGTCTTGACTGCAGCATGCTTCTGCATATGCGTGGCCAGATCCTCGTCCGGTTCAATATCCTTGTGGCAAACTTCGCACTCGAGTTGACTCAACTTGTGGTGCTCCTGGTTAATATGGGCGCGCAGCGCTAATTCATTGGCAAACTGACTCTCGCAAATGGAGCATCTGTGCTCCATGCCCTGCTCGTGGCGTTCCATATGCACGCGCAGATTGGCATTGGTCGAGAAACTGGCTGAGCATTTGGTGCAGTTGAATTGCTGTATGCTCGTCTTATGATGCGACACCATGTGCTGTTGCAACTGTTGTGCGTGGAATTGGAAAATTAATATAACGTTGACTGAAAAAATTTCTTGCTCACCTGACCCCCACGGGCAAAGCGTTTCTCGCATAGAGCACATGGATATGGCTTCTCTCCTGAATGCAGTCGCATGTGCAGCTTTAGACGCTCCTTGAGTGCAAATGATTTGGGACACTCCGTGCAGGCGAACTGTTTCTTGTGCTCGTGTGCGGTGGTGATGTGATTCTTCAAATTCACCGCCTGCCGATAGCTTTTGCCGCACTCTGTGCACTTGTGTGGTCGCTCGTCCGAGTGGATGAGCATGTGACGCAACAGATCGGTCCGGCCACCAAATTCCTTGGAGCAATGATTGCACACATGATTCTTGCGTCGCGCTGAGTCCGATTTGCGTGGGGATTTCTTAGGCTCCGGCTGTATGTAGTCAGCATCTGCGTCTGTGGAGTCCTGCTCGGCCTCGAGCTCGTCATCCACATACAAATCCTGCAGACTGTTAAGGCTGCTCTTGCGCCGCTTGATGGGTGTCGCTGCGGGCGAGGATTCGCGTGCCGCCGGCGGCGATGACAGCGAGATGCCGCTATCCGTGAGCAAAGAGACGGCATCCTCCTTGGAGAGGCTGCGACGGCTGCGTACCATGCTGAGTTAGTTTTATGGCTACTACAGAGCTTGCTGCACCCGGCACCAGCTGCTTATTTATTTACTTGGGAAGGGGTTAATGTATCTACGATAGGTTTTTTTTTTGGTTTTTTCTATTCGAATTTTTCTTTGGTTTTCGACTACTTTAGCTTAAGAATGAGGATCCCAAACACCTTGGATTGTTATAGCGATTTAGTTATAGTTTCGCTGCAAGAAAAAGTTAAGAGCTGTTATTTATTTAGCTTGCAATGCCACGTTCTAAACAACTCACAGAACAAAACAGAAAAGAAAACAACAATAAGAATTTCAGCTGTGTCCACCGAACTTTTTAAACTGACTCTGACGATAAGAACAGTTTGAATTTGGGGGGCGGCGAGAGTAAGCAGTACATACATACACTGCGCAAAAATAATTAATATAAAATGAATAACTTTGCTCAATAAAAATGAAGGTACTTCATGAGGTTATTTTTTGGTGTGTTACTTCATGAAGTTCTTCCAAGCAATTCACACATAATGTTAGCCCGAAAGCATACAATTGGAAACATGAAAGAAAAAAAACGACTTGCCTGTTTCCTTTTAAATTTTCCATACAAACTAAATCATTATAATCATTGCCCATTCATGATTTTCTCAGTTGTATTCAATTTTGTTGAGTTTAATTCTTGATTTATAACAGATGTTTCCTATTTTCAATACGTTCGTTTCTTGCTGTGTAGACCAAATCTTATGAATTTAACAGCTAAAATTTCAATGAAGTGAGTTTATTTCTCAGTTGTGTTTAGTTATAATTTTCATGATTAAAATTGGATTTATGGGATATTCGTGATTATTTTCTTGCTGTGTAGACTTACTCTTTATTTGCTTTTATCACTTTATCAGCTAGAATTTCCAGGTAGTACTTATACCCAAACACACATGAACTTACTATATGAACAATGTTAAAAACTTGCTCAGTTTGTTTTCTCAATCTTTTGTTTGGAATGCGAGAGCGAGCGCTCAAGGAACGCTGATAAGCGCGCCACAAAGGCAATAACTGATAAGGGAGCAGATAAGGGTTTACTTATAGAACATGTGGTAACTTACTGCACTATAAAATTGCGGCTGCTGCCGCTGAGAACTTCTAATGAAATGGCATTTTAAAGCAGGAAAAAAATGTAGGCGAAACAAAGAAAACTGTAAAAATCAAGAACAGAGACGACGACGACGACCCTGGGAACAGTTAACGCGAAAAATATACACATCTGGCGACCAGATTGACCATGGTATACACACACACATACACTAGAGGAGATTTACAGACCTTTGGTGACGCTTCAATGACGTCGCCCTGGGCACCCAGGAAGAACCCAAAGCCGAAGGGGCGACGCACGCCAAAACTCACACTGTACAACACAATTTTATGAACTCGAACTCGGCAGCAATTGAAGCATACTATCCAAGTGCAGGGACGGGGACAGGGCCACAGTTCACGCAGCTGCACGTTACGCAAATGAAGCGTAAAATGAAAATGAAAACAGAACTGTTGAAAAGCGAATTAAGTACGGGCGAGAGCCAAACCCTAAAACACTTTGAAAGAGCTTTAACTGTAACTGTTGCAGTGCGACGTCTGCCCGCAAGCTACACTGCCGTAGTGTGTAATCATGCAAGGTGACCAGTTACCAGTTAATAGATTTCAAAACAGCTAGCTTGTTTGTTTGACTTTGTGAGCAGAAAAGGGAAATATAGATGGCGTGTTTAATCACGGTTGCCGAAAGTAGTACTGTATTAATTAATCAATTATTTTTCATTTTCAGTACCATTCAAACCCAATTTCACAATGTGCTACATTCTTTATATCTCAAGCAGAATGAGAAGTCTTTAACATAAACTATTTATAATATTTTCATCGTGTGATTATACTTGATATCTTAATTTAAATAAATACAAATTGGAATTTTTCAATACAAAATGGTGCATTAGGGTACAACGTATGTAGATGTTGAAGGTTGGTTTAACAGACGCGAAGCGTCGATGCACGACTGCAATTGGTAACTCACCCATGAGCGCATTGGCCTGCATGGCACCACCTAACATAATTACACCATGCATTGCCATACGGTAGCCAGCGATTCATTGAAATTGAAAGAGAACGTTGAAAAAAGCACGAACGACAGCGAAATAAGTCACAAAAGATGTGGGGGCAAAAAAAAGAAGAAAAAACAGTTTTGTAATGCTAAATAGGCAAATTGAACGGACAGAGAGCGCAACAGCAGCGGGCAGCGCAGCTGCGGGGCGCAGGGATTGCCATTGGCTGGGGGTCAAAACATTGAAGTCTTTTGTTTGTGGGGCGCTAAAGTACAACAATTCGCTACTGCTAAAAGAGTATTTGTTAGTAAGTAGCCAACACCAATTGTTTACATACAAATAGAGTTTAATTGTGTATATGTATATTCCAAATAAGTAGCCAACACCACAAGTAATTCCCATTATTAGGGAAAATCAGAACAAAAAGTCGACTTACCCGCGAGTGAAGTGCGCACAGTTGCAAACAAACCTCAAAACTGACACATACACATACACACGCACACACACAAGCAACGGGCAGGCTGAAAGGCTACATTTTCTGTTTGTATTATTGTTTAAATTTAAGTGCATTTGCCAAACAAACGCCCATTTTATACAGCACAATTTGTTTACCTTCCAACATCCCAACAAACAACATTTTGCAAGCGCTAGCAACGGTATCGATATTCGTGTTACAGGGACTGGCAACACATTCGACAGGCTAATTTATTGATTATATTGTTTAATTAAAAGATTAATAAATTATTTTTATACACAATTCGCTGGCGTGTTTTTTTTTTGTTCTTGCAGTGTGGCCGAATATTGAATGTCAGATTTTACCGATCATATTTTTTCTACTTGGTTCCTCATTTTTTAGGCACTACGTGATTTTTTAATAGCTGGCTGGTCACTCTGTTATTGTTTTTGAAGAGCGTGCCAAAAATACGATATTTCTACCACGATAGCTTAAACTATCGATACGATATAACAACCGCTGATTTGGACGAACCGCATTAAACAAAATCACGAACACCGATATTGTAGTTGGTTAGATTGTCGGATTTAAAAATGACGCTTAGTTTATTTAATTTTTATATACAATTCAAAACGCCAGTCGCTTCATTAGCAAGTACATATGCTGATCCACCTCAAAGCCATGCAAATTGTTTGCATCGCCCTGCAGACGCATTAGCAGGCCACCAAATGAAACGTACGCCGACAGTCGAGAGGATTCGTTGTGTGCTTCGTCGCCTTCAATGCGGTATATCTTGCCGAACATAACATATTCGAAGCTGTCGGCACGTGTGCCTTCGTGCTCCATGGGATTGTATTCGCCACTGTCGGGACAGCCGTCCTCGCGCAGCGTTGTGGCCAGCACCAAACGGAATTTGTCGCCCAATTCCATGGGATACAGCCATGAGTTGATGTCAAGTATGAGGTCCATTTTGAATGATTCAGACTCACAGTGCAGGCGGGAAACACGATCGAATTTTTTGCCCTCAGGATCCATGTCCTTAACATTGAATATATCCTCAAACAGCACCCCAGCCATTTTAGCTGCAAAATTTGTTTATTAATTTGGTTCTTTCACAACAGACCGACCAAAATGTACCTTGTGTTTAATTCGTCCACGCTACTGCCGTGTAGTATGATTGTCTTCTTAGCACAACCTGCAGATGCAAATAACTTCTTGTAATTAGTTTAATTATTTGTTTTATTTATAAACCAGCGTTCCCGACTCCGCATAATTTTTTTTTGCTTTAGCGTGCTATAGAGATGGGTAACAATGATGTGTTGTTGGCGAGTGGAGGCCGGCAGATAAATGAGTTAACGTTCCAATGTATATCGATACTAATAGTATTGCCAGATGTACAAACTTATGTAGTTCGTAGTATTTCAATAAGTAATTGTACAGCACTACATCGAGTGCTTAGGCGCCAATCAAATAATCAAAAATTCAAATGGAAATATTTTTATTAAGTTAATTTTTACAGGTGTTAACATTAATTACCAATTCTGTGATCTGTCAGAATAGGCAATAATTCGACCGCCCGAAATAATGGGCCTGCGTATAGCGGGCGTCAACTGTGCAATTGCTGGTGAATTTACCGTGATTTTGGCAGGCCTTCTTTTTAACGGAGCGTTAAGAATTAAACGCTCAGCTCTAAAGGGAATGCGACGATCCACAAATGGCAGAGTCAAATGTGTGACAGGAAATGCTGGGCCGAATCCATTGATTATTTTGGCGGGCCTACGCTGCGGACGAGCTGTCAATTTAGCAGGTCTGCGTTGTGGCTGCACAGGGCGCAACAGCTGCCGGAAGGCCGTAAAACGTTGCACCAACGGAAGCACCAGCTGTGCCTGTGGCCGCAAGCTGGCAAGACTTATAGTGGCTGCACTTTGCGGTACACTAGTGGCGTCAACGCTTGGGGGTGGAACGTATGTCTGATCAGGAAGTTCATCTACGGCAGGAGGGCCGTAGGTATCGTCGGGCGGCCCGTATACCTCATCGGGTGGCCCGTAGACCTCATCAGGTGGCCCATAAATCAGCTCCAGTTCCTCCTCAGGTGGCCCGTAGGTCAAATCGGGCTGTGGAAACTCCGCCGCTTGCTCCGTGGGCAGCTCAAATGGCGGATCAGGTGTCAAGCCCGCTGCTGGATAAGGTGCTGCCTCCTGTCGCTGAAAAACAGCTCCCGGAAAGCGCAGTCCAGCCGCCTCAGTGGCAACCGCATTCAGGCTAAGCACCGCACAGAGACCCACCAATAAACCGCAAGCACCAAACATTTTGCTGTCAAAACATGAACTGTTGTTACCACCTGCCATCTGGGCGCTATAAATACCCATAGGCCGTAGGTGACCTTCATGGACACTGCCCAAAATGCAGACGAGGTCAATCGCCAGCACCGCGATGACTTATACGGCAAACCCAAGCGTTTACGTGCCCAACAGCGGTGAGTAAGTGAGTAAACCACAATTACAAGTAAATCAAAGATTTGGGTCGGCCCAACTTTATTAATAGCAATTACATGACTTTGGTTACAGTTTTACCAGCTGCGGCGCAGCACCAGGCGCTGGGGCACCGGCTGCTCCTGGCGGCGTCCCTGTGGGTAGCGTTGGTAGATTCTGGCCGGTTTGCTGTCCTGTGGCTGATCGAGGGTCGTAGAGACGGCTATGACGGTGCCATCCTCAGACACTTCCACAAGCACTTGCTCCTCATCCTCAGTCACATCCACATCCGCGGCTGGCTGCTGCTTGGCATCAACAGGTGTCTCATCTTCTGGGGCTGGTATGTCATCCGTGTCAATGGGTTGCTCTGGTAGAGGCTCCGGTTCAGGCAGCACTGCCTGATCCACGCCTGTGGGTGGTCCGTAAACACTGTCCGGCGGTCCGTATGTATTATCCGGCGGCAGATAGTTTACTTCCGGCTGGGCAGTTGAACTGGGCAGCTCGAAGGGCACATCGGGCGTTACGCCCGCCTCAGGATAGCCCGTGGGCGCTGGACTCGGCGGTGCTGCCAGCTCCTGGCGCGCCAGCCCGCGTCGCGGCACGAATCGTTGACGCAGTGGCTCTGAATGGGCCAGAACAGCCAAGCCCAGCAGCAGAATTGTAGACGTAGCTTTAATCATTTTGAAGTCCGATTGGTTTGTGTTCTGAATTGGCCAATAACTCCGCTTATTTATACCCGTCTCCCGTCAGATCTTTGTTTATAATTTATGCTCGTCACTTTGGGTTTCAGGCCTCCCGACTAAGTTGTTGCTTTTCCCGTTCGCTCGGCACGGCTTTGATTATGTTGCCCCGATCGAGGCGGCTTGTGATTTCTGTTTTAATGCTGGCTACGTGACCCTTTTCCCAATTTTGGCGGCCAATGCTAACAGTGCCAAGTGCTCGGTCTATGTGACTCCTCATTAACACGCCGGCGACGGCGACGGCGATTCCAATGGGCTTTCGGGTCGTAATCGAAATGTCTGTCCATTTGTTTGTTTACTTTGGTGGGTTCTTGGCTATTCATAATTTTATTTGATGGCTTTTGTATTCATATGCATTGACCTTGGCAGGAACGTGTCTGGATGAGCACCCCATTAGACAAAATTCTCATCTAGGTCAGGCAAAATGATTAAAAAGTAATTGATTTTAATTATGTTCCAACTTAAAATAAACAATTACTTACTATAAAAGTCTCACATTCAAAGATGTACTACGTTATAGGTTAAGTTAAGATTAAATTTTAAGATAAAACCCATATGACATGATTGTCTTGATCTTTTGCTTTTAAACTTTTATAAATTCGTTTGTATACACAAAGTAAGCCTAGTTCTTCAACTAGGCGTTCATGGCTTCATCGTGTTAACTTATACAGTTAACAGAGTTAACTTTAAGCTAGCATTAAATAAACAAATAAAGACTTTCGCCCATTTCCAAAATTGGAGAAATATTTCTCAAATGATTTTTTGTAAAGATCCTTGAAAATATGTTTGAAGCCAATTATCAATACAAGAGTTTTCCTAGAATTTTCCGACAGTGTGGGTTGATTTTCCTAAATCTTCGAGCACCAATCAGTCAGTCAGTACGAACTGTTTATATGTATACATAGATGGGACAAAAATTTAAATTATTATATAATATTACTAGCTTATACCCCCACGGCCTTGCTAGCGCTTCCCAACTCTGTTTTTGAAATTAACTAACCAGTTGTCGGATTGAAAATGTTTGTTTAATGGCTATTAGCCATCTTCCCCTTGCGACTCTGTGGTAAATCTAGCCTTAAATCTGGATATTAAAAGACGTCAAGTTAAGATTCTTGTAAACATTGCAACTCTAGTTTATTTCCTCAATTACCTTCAATGTTGGCATGAAATTGTCCTTTATAATATTTGTCGCACCAAACGAAATCAGTTGAAAACATAAATTGTATACCTGAATATTCTTCGAGAAAAGTTTTAATTCTGGTGACTTTCCAGAATCCAAGGAATGCAGTGGTTCTGGTGGACAATTAAATGCCGGCAATTTGACTTTTCCATTTCAACAGCAATCCTAGTGTTTTTACTGCTGAATTTGAGTGCCTTGGAATGCTCACAAACTTTGTTCATTATAATTATAATTTCAATACGCATACACATATACAACACCACAAAAAGCGCACCTCTTCGAATGGACTTTAAGGAATTTCAAACGAAGTTAAACGATATGTTCGAAGTATTGAGAAACACAAAATGATTAGAATAAAATTCACGCCGATAAATGCGCTTCGATTAGGATAAATTCACAAAAATTCAAAACTGAACTGTATAATAAAAGCTTAAGCTCTAAACTGAATTTATTTTTTATTTTTCTTATTTCAATGTACAAACAGATTAAAAGGAAAAGATTATTATTATTATTATTTTTGCCTATTACCTTCTTACTGTAATTATCTACATTAAACAAGTAAGAATGCTATAGTCGAGTATACCCGACTACGAAACTCCCTGTACCCAGGTCTAAAACATTCAATCACATCTACGTCCACTTACACATACACACACACATACACAAAGACGCACGCACACAGGCGGCAAAAGCGACAGCGCAAGCGAGGCATTTTAATTGGTGGCTGTGCTTCTTCTTCCCCCTCTCGTTGCATCCCTGAATCTTCTTTCGTGAATAACTTCCGTGTTTATTATCAGATCGACTTGTTTTTTGGACAGTAGATTAAGAGACTGAAGTATTGTACATGCCAAATCTAAAAGCTATATCTTTAAAATTGTTCCTGTAAAACGTTTTTATTGAATTGCGGGGAAACGGGGGAGATATCTGAAATTGGAAACAAATTTGATCTGCGTATGCTATACAGGTACCTACATTTCAAATTTGGTGTCTCTAGCTCTTATAGTTGCTGAGATCGACGCGTTCATACGGACAGACGGACAGACGGACAGACAGACGGACATGGCCAAATCGAATTCTCTTTTGATACTGATCAAGAATATATATACTTTATAGGGTCGGAGATGTCGCCTTCTGCCTGTTACATACATTTGCACAGATTTAGTACCCCCTTTTTACCCATTTTATGGGTACAGGGAGTAAAAAGTTTGATATAGTGATATAGTGGTCTGATTTTGACCAAATTTAGCCAGATTGTATAAACTCTCTAGAGACTCGGCTTGGGAAAGTTTTGGAAGGATACATTAATAAACAAAAAAGTTTTTCATACAAAAACTTATTTGTCGATCGATCATTCCTATGGCAGCAATATGTTATAGTGGTCCGATCCGGCCGGTACCGACATATGTACTGCCTGCAGCAAAAAGAAGAATATATGCCAAGTTTTATTACGATAGCTTTAAAACTAAAAGACTAGTTCGCATAGAAACAGACGGACAGACGGACATCGCTATATCGACTCGGCTATTCATGCTGATACAGAATATATATAGTTTGTTGGGTCGCAAATGTCTCCTTCAGTCCATTACACATTTCGAGACAAAATTATAATACCCTGCGAGGGTATAAAAAAATAGTAATTACCAATTAAATTGATTGAAAATTTTGGGCAGCAGAGGGAAACATACGTTTTTTGTGACTTTGTTTTATATATATAGAAGACTTTCAGATAGTCGAATTTGCCGTTTTAATTGAATTAAATATTGAAGAATTTATTTAAGCTTAGCGTAGAAAACTTAAAATTAATATTTATTTCAGCTGTCCCTTTCCCTTTTTATTTTACTGATAACAATTACATAACAGTAAAAATAAATTTATTCTAATATACTATGTATAACATTTTTGACTCCATAAAGAATGTATTCTTGAACTGATTCAAGAGCAACTGTGATTCGATCTCTGCTCGTAGTTTCCGCTGTCTGTCCGTCTATATGAACACATCGATCTCAGATACTTGTATTTTAAAAGCTAGAAAACCCTAATTTGCTATTCAGTATTTCGTATACCAGCCAAAGATCAAGTTTGTACATATTAAATTTGAAATATATTGCGGTTAATTTTGCCTGGGCAAAATAAAAGATTAACGAAGTAAATACGAACTAAACTGCATCATCTAAATCCATTCTTAGATTCATGCTATTAGAATCAAAACCTGTTTGCAAAACCACACATTAAACCTTCTCTAACTTTACATTTAATTTCTAATTAAAAGCTCTTTAGTAAATTATAAAATGTTATATTTCAATTTTCAACAACAATTTTTTAATAGTTTTTTATGTAATAACAAACATTCTTATCGTAGTTCTTGGATAAATCGTATATACATTCTGGACAATATACTCCTTAGATAGTATAGACTAGAATGGGCTTCGAGCGTATGAACTGAACTGAACGTAGTTTCTCTGACACGGGACGGCGGCTGCGCAGGCGTCCGTTACGGGGCTGAATCAGGCTGGCCGGAATGGGCTCCGAAGCTGGATCAGTGTCCACTGGTGCCTGATCCTGATCAGCGGCGGCATCAGCCGGTGGTCCATAGGTGTTGTCGGGCTCGGCAGGTGGGCCGTAGGTGTTGTCGGGCTCGGCGGGTGGGCCATAGGTGTTATCTGGCGGGCCATAAGTCAGATCTGGCTGCGCCTCCGTCTCAGTCTCAGTGGGCAGATCAAAGGCAATGGCAGGCGTCACACCAGCAGGTGGATAAGGCGCCGAAGCGGGTGTTGGTGCAATGTCCAATGCTGGATCCACTGGCGCCGGCGGTGCCGCCTCCTGGCGGGCCAACTGGAAACGCGAGGAGCGACTGCGCAGACGCGCCGGCTCCGCCACAGTCACAGCTGCGATGGCAGCGAGGATGAGCAGAGAGCTGGTAAACTTGAAAGCCATGTTGTGCTATTGCTGTATGGTGTTAGAATGTTGATATCCAGTGCCAATCGTTGGCTTTTTATACACAACATTTTGGCAGTCATAAATGGCGCCACGAGGGACACCCTTATGATAGTATCTACGAGGCACTACGTGACAATATTTAGTCAAGGGCCCATGTCTAACCCATAACCATTGACCATTAAGCCGCTTGGGCACTTAACTCTGAACTTCGCGCACTTAATGGACGCACAGTGGTAACGAGTGCTCAGTTGAAAATACGATCATTTATATCGCTTCAAGTACCCTGGGGCAAAACATGTCAACAAAAAATATGTGCAATTGAAGATGGCTTTAAATTGTCGGGACATGGGAATTCTTGAAATAACAAGTACTCAAAATGCAGAAAAAAGTTGGGTAAAGTAAAGTAAAATTTCCCCACCTCTGTTCCATCCATGATCTTGGCAAGGTTCTGATTCCTGTTGGCTATTATTATTATGTTATTTACTTAGATACTTAGATACTTTTAGATAGGGCTATTATTATTATTATTTGTGGTATTAAGTTGTATCAAGTATGATATAATTTACAAACGAATTTATTGATATTTTACAACACCGTCACTTCAGAGTTCATCGTGTTATCCAATCATTATGGTATTTATTCATGTGACAAAATCTTTATAAATATGAATTTTTGGAGCCTTTATTTCTCAAATGACAATGGAGTAAAATTTTTGATCAATGATATGAGTTCCTTTTGGTTAGAGCGGGAATCAATAAGTTGGTGAATTGACTTTATTATAAAACATGGAAATTTAAAAAAATAAAAAACAAAACTTTCAATAAAAAATAATATAAATAAAATAACTAGATAATTATTAGTTTAGTTAAGTTTTGTTATCGTCTGTAGTAAATCCATGTCTCAATTGTCTCCAAAATATATTAATTATAATAATAATATTAACGTATACATTTTAAACTTGAAGCGCCAGGATTTGCCAATAAATCTAATTAAATAAAAAAATTAAGACTTTATAGATATGTTGTGTTGACCACCACTTATATATTAACTTAAAGACAAATACAGTAATAATTATAGCAATAAGCATAACACCTTTGTGGTTAAAATTAATATTTAAGAAATATGCAAATTGTAATTGCAATGTGGTTTCTTTATAAAAATAATGATAGATTGAAGCACGAACTTAACTATTTTTGGAATCACTGTGCGGCGCCTGTTTGTCATGCAGGTCAATGGATTTTTTTTGTTTATTTGAGGGGGCTATCAAATTATTGACTGCTTTATATGCGGAACGTTGCGGGCTGGTCTAGAATCGCCACAAGCGGGGCCACTGGGCCAACTACGAGTATAAAAGTAAAAGCTCCATATACGAATGGCAACAAAGCGTCCCAACAACTTATACGATCATGGCACGTTACCAGCTCATTAGCTACCTGATGATCCTGACCATCCTGGTGGCCCTTGCGGCAGCTGAAGCGCCACGTCGATTGCGTTACAATCGACAGCGGCAGCTGCTTGCCAGGCAGGAGATACAGCCAACGCCATATCCCTCGGCGGCCGAGCTGAAACCGGAGGAACCTGTGCTAATCTATGGTCCACCGCCATCAACAGATGTGAATGAGCTGCCCGCTGAGCAGGAGCCACCACTCAATAGCTTTCAGCCTGATGCAGATGCTGAAATTGATCCTGAGGAGTTAGACACCGAGGAGACTTCGCTGGAGGTAACCACGCCAGCAGTTGTCGCTCGCCTTCGCAGCAGCCGCCAGAGATTGGCCAAGCTGCAGTTGGCCAAGGCACAGCCCAAGCGTCAGCGTACTGCGCGCCTTGAGGAGTTGCCCGTTCCAGCAGTTGCTCCAGCTGCCGCCCCACAGATTCCCCAGTTCTACTATCTCGGTGCCCAGCAGCCCTATCTCGTTGCCTATAATGCAGCTCCACAGCAGCTGACATGGTAAATCCACGCCAAATTAATGGATTGTTATTGATTGTATATTGTTTTCCAAATTAAAGAACGTTAAAAAACAGCTGCATCGTGATCTGAATCTATTCCTCTTCAGTAGCCTTGTGGAGCTTACAATTTCTGCAGCCTCGTTGACACTTTTGCAAATCATTTGCCATTACCAAGCGCTTAAGAAGCTCAACAAGCCGCCTCTCTTGGCCAGCACTTTGCATTGTTCGGATCCATTTTCATCCCTTGCCCTGAAGTTATTCGTGTTGTTGTGCACTCCCTGCCATTAGATGGCCTCTTTTAGCCATGTTTGTTTGCTGCTTTCATTGGTTTTCCTTTGTTTTGCTTGTTTCAAAGCATTTTTCACATTTTGCCTGCTTAAAAATGGTTGAACAGGTCGACTGGGTTATGTTTATTTTCAAAATTTTGGATGAATTTTCAAACAAGTTTCTTTAGCCTCTCCAATTCGATATTAGTATTTTAAGACAATTTTATGGCTCTAATTCCGAAGGCAATGTGTATTCTAATTTGGACTGCTAAAAGACTGTTAAATTCATCAAATACGACTGCAAAAATGAGCTCAACTTCACAATTAAAAGCATACCAAAGCCTTACAAATTCCTCCTAAAGAGTCTCCTAAATTCATTCAAATAAAGAGTAAGACTAATGTGCCATTTGGGAACACGAAAACGCTCCATGAGACGTCTTTTAAGATCTTGGATTCTTCGGAAGTTTTTGTTATATCTATTTTAATTTGACTATTGAGAGTGCACACATTGATTAACTCCATTTGACAAAAAGTTGAGATATGCCCTGAAATAAGGTCAAAGTTTTTAAAATTCCCTTAATAATACAAGTTTAAATATACATATATTGTACAAGTCAAAAATACAGAGATAGTTTCCATCTAACCCTACATAAAATTAATAAGACAAATAGCCAACAAAAATTCAGTAAAGTCAGTAAAGCTAAAATATTTTTGTGGCAGATGGAGTTAATCAATATGGGCACTGACCGGCTCAATTGATCCTTGACTTCCTTTATTTGTATTAAAATAAATCGCGATTGGTATATATTTATTCGGAATGTTTAGCTTCGTATTTTGATTTGATTATGTCGTAGTTTATGGATATTTGTATGTTATTATTCTTAAAATATAATGTTACGTGATGATTTAATTGTAATTTTTTCAGCAGCTGTATTAATCTTAAGAAAGGAATATAACACAGAGTCATAAGATATTTTATCAGTATTTGGTTTTATTAACATTTGTACAGATTTAATGTTATTACGACCTTGCCCCCATTGGCCGAGTCCCCAGTACAGGTAAAGTTTATCAGAAACTGGGGTGTTTGAAAATTTTCCGGTCAAATTGCTGGAATTAAAATAGTAGTAAGATAACGAATTTGGAAATTTCTTCAATATGCGAGTCTTACCACATTGGGATTGCAGAATATATATCCCACCAACCATTTTTGTACCTATTACAAACCCAGAAATTTCTTCCCTCACTAATTCTCATCATATCGCCAGCATTTCCATTATATTCACCCAACGACTTTAACTTATACTTCTCATCTTTACCGCAAACAACAATGTTGTCATATTGGGCATAATGAGACTTATTCTCATAATCAGCAATATGAATGTAAAGCTTTTGTGTTTGATTTCTAGTTATTCTATGCATCCATTCCAAGCCAACTCAATAATCTCCATTAGGATCCCCAAATCCTTTGTGGTATTCTTTCAAGTCTGCAATAAAGTTGACCATTCCATCACATCGACGCAAAATAACAATCCAATTTGCTCCAGCTCTCTGATTATCAATTGCTACTTGAATCGGATCCAAGAAATCCACTTTCAGAGCTCTAGATCTTGGGATTTTCGGTATAGAATTTAAATTAACAATATTATTCTCCAGTTTCTTATTGGTGGACTCATGAGCCTCTATTTGAGATTTATTAACCTCCATTAGAGCATCCTTTTCATTTGATATAATCTCGTCTGATTTTATTTTCCAATGCAACTTCTCCATTTTTTCAGTATTGTTTTTAAAGTTGAATTCATTCTTTAAAACTGAAATGAGCTCGTCCACTTTGTTTTTCATCAAAGAATGATCGTCTAACAACGATTCATCCTTATCTTTGATTATCTCGTTGTACAAAGTATCTAACTCTTCCTTGTAAACTGATAGATCTATTTTAAGTTCTGATAGCTTCAATGTCGTACTGTTGGTAAAGGCTTCAAATTCACTCCTAGTTACGACTGTATTAGCCATCAAATTCTACATTGTTTTAGCGCATTGTGATCCACACGAACTGTTACATTTATCACTCTATAAACTGAATTATTTTCATTTAATAGTCTGAGCGCTGTTAATTCGCTTAACTTCACCAAGTTCACATCACGGATAGCAGTTGATATATTTTCTGTGGTTTCATTCATTTTGTGTTGTTTAAGTTGTGTTTTACTTTCAATAAGTAAGAGAAATTAAACTCTTTTAATGATGTGCTTTCATTCTGCACATAAATGTTGTCCCAAATGTGCAAAATATTGCGAGGGTGGAGTATAAAATATTTGAGGAGCATTGTTACAGACAATACTTTAAATGTTTCTAATACCTCACCGAGTTAGCTAAGACTGTTATGCTTGACTTAACACACTCTAGTATTTATAGGCATTAAATGGGGCGCTGAAAATGTATTTACAGGTAAGTTAAGACTAAGTAAGATAATAAAGTGTGGATTTCTTATTAATAGTACCATTGCTGATAAACTGTTTATGTTTTGATAATACAATGCGATTGTTTTAGTAGAGTTCTTAATTGATGACTGCGCTGCTGCATCCCCTGGAACTAAACCTCTGCAGTACTGAAACTAGCTTCTTCAATAACTTTTGTGTTTATTTTTGGCTCTTATTATTATAATTTGTTTTATGGAAAATATGATATAATTAACCAACTAATTTTTTGTAATTTTCTGTGAAATATAACGTTGCTATATATTAATGTTTTAAGATGTATTAACTATGATTGTTTTGAGCCTTTATTTCGCCAAAGATAAGTGGGCTTAATTTGTTGAGTAAATCACCGCTAAATCAGTATATCAGTACATTATATAAATAATACATTAATATAATATTAATATGTTATTTACGTACATATATCATTAAGATTTTAATAGAAGTATCGATAGTATTGATGTTTTGAACCTTCACTATTGCAAACCATCGACCGATGGCACAGCGCTGTATTGTCAGCTCTAATATACAATACACTTAGTGTATATACTACATTAAGTAATTAATCAACAATCCAATCGCATGAATAATCACTTTTTAAGCACATGGTGTTTTTTATTCCAGTTATTTATAAATAAATTAGTTAATTCTGTACACTAAACGGTCTTATATACTAGGAGTATTATTTTTGGAGTCGATGACTAAGTTTTAACCGCCAAAGAAAGATCCCCGGTTCTCGAGTGCAGCAACATTCGGCCTCGAGCTGTTTCTCAATGCCTCGATGGCCTGGTAGTTGATAAACCAGAATGGCTGATTGTCCACAGGCAGTTGGCTTAGATAGTTCACATAGTCCTGATCGCCATGAGCATCGATGGGCAATGCATTTGAAACGGGCCTGTTGACAGTGGGGCTCAAACTGGCACTCGTAGCTGAAATGGGCCTGTTGGCGTTGCTGTCGGTGTCACCAAAGCGATTGGCGAACTCAACGGGTGACGTGGATGCTGTGGGTGCTCTGGATGCCGTTGGCGCCGCAACGGCCACATTGCTGCCTATGGGAAACACTAGAGGCACGCCCACTGGCGGCCTTTGGGGGGCGCCATAAGCCAGGTCAATTGGCTGCGCCTGCTGTGGCGCGGCATCCGCCCCAAAACGTGTGGCAATATCCACTCCGGTAATGTTCTCCAAGGCTGTATTTTGGGTGGCAAGATATTTGTCTGTCTGGGTGAGTCCTCCAGGCGGACGCAGTCCCGCAAAGGAAGGCCGCTGCGCTATCGACATCTCCAGTAGTCCCACAACCATTAACAAATACAAATTCCCCAACATTTTACAATTGAAATATGCGAATTTCACTTTATGCACTCGACGATCGCAAACACGTTACGCTGCTCAGTTGCTGCCTGACTGCCAAAGACTGAGAGTTGAAAGCGTTCGCAATTATTTAAATAAGCTGCCAGATGCTGTTCGACGATCGTTAAACTGACTCAGCCAAACGGAGACTGAGACAAAGGCAGAGGCAGAAACACAGCCAAGTAGACAAGTTGAGGCTGTTTGTGGGGCTTATCAAATCGATTTAAATCCCGGGCTGACCCCTAGTATTAAACTCGCTTTGGAATATCTCTCGAAAAACCGCGATTTCATTTATTTACTTTATTACAATTTTCTATTTTGCATACAATACGATGTATGTATGTGTGTGTGTGTGTGTAGTAGAGGTGGCCTCTCCTCTGCTGTAGATTAACAGTGATTATCACGTGTCGAAATCACTATGGGTATTTTAATAATTTCGTTCAAGTTGTGCGAAACTTTGGAAACAGTAAATTTTTTCAAGATACAAAAGTATCTTTGAGATACAAAAGTATCTTTGATATACAAAACTATATTTGATATTTAGAATTATCATTAACATTTAAAATAGCTTTCAGTAATAAGAAAATATCTAAGATACCAGTCAAATGAAAAATGTTATAAATTATGAATCACTTGAAAATTCAAAATTAAATAGATACAATTTATTTGTGAGATTCATAAGTACCCGTCTGATATACTGAGGGTACAAGAAAATATTTACATTCAATATCTGTCTGATACCAAAAGTATCTGTTAGATACAAGATTACCTCTGTTATAAAATCATGTCATATATGCAAAATTTTCGTTAAAATCTTTAGAATGCAAAAGCCTTTGACGACAATATTGAAATACAAAGATGTCCTAGACAACTGTGAGCTAATAAACTTAACAAAATACCAACTGGAGGGTACAAAATGAACACTAAGGCTCGAAAGTTCTTGTGTAATACAAAATACTTAGTACACCTGTAAAATATAAGTAGTATATTGCACATGTCAAAATGTTAATAGTTGTGGGAAATAAAATATATATAAGACATCAATTATCTTTAATTATGCACATATATAAATATGAATTTGTGTGAATGCAAGCTTATCGATGATAAAAACGCATAGTATATTTACTTATAATACCACACATGAATCGAGTTCTTTATTAAAATAGCTATGGAAAAAAAACAATTTTCCAAACATTTTTTAAAGTATTTTTTGAATTAAATAAGTGTTCTCAAATTGAATGATGTTGGAATTTAGGCTATGGAATGAAAGAATATCAATTTGATTTTATATTTGATTTATTGAATTCAGTTTTTATTGAGTCATTATATTCACAACTTGTCGGTCTATACACAGTCAATATTCAAACGAGACTAAAAACAAAAAATTAAAAATTTAGTTGAGTAGAGTCTAGTGTAGCTTTTGCTTCGCATATGAATATCACAAACAGGATTATCAGAATTAAGCTGTACAGTGTATGTTAATACTGACATAATCAATGTGATCAATTCGTGTGCATTCAATAAATGAAATATCGCTTAAGCGTATCTGTTGATGTGAGATTGAGTACGAAAACAGTTGAAGGATTTTCTAGGGTATACAAGCTTCGTTTCTTAACAAAAGTTAAGACTTTCTTGTTTACTTGCGGTTTGGGAGATACCCAAGCAGACTGTAATCCTCTGTGGAGGTTCGTCATCAATTTATTGTTTATTGACGCGCACGCGTACGTCCCGTAACCGGTTTTAGCCTCAGATGCACAGCCTCCTCACGTTTGCGGTTTAAACAATGACCCAAGCAGTTTTGGGAGCAACCCATGCCCGGCCCGTTGTGATTCATAATACAGACAGAATGTCTGAATCCGGCGAGAGAGAGAGAGAACTTTTGTTATGTTTCCCAAACATTTTATTTGCAAATGCTTACAATCAAAAGTAACTTTTATGCTGTGTACAGTGTGTGCGAGTGTGAGTGTGTGTATAGTGAGTGTTGTTTTGTGTGTATGCCGTCATCATGGAGCGTTGTTGGATCGTCATGGGTTTGGGGTATGTACCTGTCCACATCTGGCTATGCGACTGCCCAGTTTAGGCAGCTCGTATGCAGATGAGAGACCACGTCTAGAAGTGTCTCACAACCGGACGCGCCACGCTCAGCTTGGCCGGACGTGCCGCTGCGGAGACCACACGGCGATAGGCAACCGGCTGGGCGCGGCGAAGGTTGGCCGCTCGTCTGGCCGCGACGAGACGCGCCTGCTCGGCGGGCACATCGGCAGCGGGCAGATCGTTGCCGGTGACATCGGGCGGTCCGTAAACCTCATCGGGCACATTGTTGGGCGCTGGCGCCGCATCGGGCGGTCCATAGACAGCATCGGGCGTGGGCTCGACGGCAGCTGGAGCGGCTGCCTCATCGAATGGTACCTCCGGCTTCAGCTCATCGGCGGAAGGATAAGGCGTAACGGCGGCATCAGCATCCGCTGGAGCCAGCTCCTGGCGTGCAAAGTAACGCGAACGTCCGCGAGTCAAACGCTGCGCCGAACGCTGACGCTGCTGCTGCTGCTGTGCTGAGCTGATGGCCAACAGACAGAGGGCGATCACCAGCAGTACTTGGAACTTGGCCATATCGATGAAGGAATTGGTTGTTTATGTGTGCCTAGGGAGCTTAAGCCGACAACTGTTGCTCTTGGCAGCCATGCGAGGTGCTTTTATAGCTAGGACAGCCATGGATCTACAGTCGCTCTTTGGAGCTGTTTAATGTGCGGGGCATAGCATGCTCCAAGCTTGGGCATCCTTTTTTGGCGCACGCTCTGACGTCGGCGGCACTATTGTTGGTGGGTGATCGGCGGCTTTATGAGCAAACGACGTGACCAGAAAGAAGTAGCAGAAGAGCTGGAAGTTCGAATTTATAGTTCCGCCATTAATCAATCCAAAACCGGAGCAAGATACTTATACTGGATTGGCACTTTGATAGCCCCAAGGAATGTGTTCTAGTTTCTTACAAGTAAAGCAATATTTAAATCAAGTATAAATAAAGTATATTAGAGCAGCTGCTTAACTAAATTCCAAGCAGACTTCGGAAAGCACACAATTTTATCCTTATTCACTTTGAGATTTAGTCTTTATATTATAAGGTGAAGATGAAGAAAGGTACAGTCATCCAATTTGAAAAACACCTTTTTTTATAAAAATATTTAATTGTATTTAAATTTGGTTTATGCTATCTGGCTATTTGGACAGCTTGATTAAGTTGGTTAAAAATTCAAGGAAAAATAATCAATCTAACTAAAAAATCAAAAAATTAGCTTACCTTAAAACCAAAAGAAAAAGAATATGTAAATGATATTTACAATTTAAAATATTCTGCTGGGAGATCACCGGGAAGGTCTTGATCCGTCCACGACGGCGACGTCTACTCGAAAGGCTGTTTGGTGGGCGGGCTGAGCATCTGGCAATTAAATTGAGTAGGCAACTGAGGCGCTCCAGATACTTTTGTGAAATATTATTGATAGCGTCCCCAATCAAATCTAAACAACCTATAAAAAGTATAATATAGTATAATTTAAAATGTCTATATAAACAAAAATGTTTTTAATGCAAGAACTCATTTTTCATCCGATTGTTCCTATGACAGCTGCGACACATAATAATATATGTATGCTATCGTAAATATACTACAGATACAACATCTAAAGAGCATTTTCAAAACTATAATTGCTTAGTTTTTTATACAACAGCACACCTATCGATTTCTCCTATGACAGCTCTATAAAACAGTATTACAATTTGGATTAAATTCGGACAGTTGATATAACAAACATTATATTATAATATACTTTAATATTATTACATAATCATAGAATGCATATTCTATAATCGAAGTTGGAAACAGTTTTCTTGTTCTTATTGAAATCATTATTTCCTTAGAAGCTATTTAATATCTTAATGCGCAAATACTATATAGATAATGTGGATATAGTTTGATATCAAGTCAAGTTTTTGGTCGGTAATAGAGGACGTGACGCGATACGATATTAGTTAGTTACTCATTGCTGTCCTTGGCGGTCACCTTATCCAGTCGTTGCTCGCATAAATATCGATTATAAGTGTTTAATAATAAAAATTCTAACACTCAAGCACAGACATAATGCAATTGACAACAAGTTTTCGCTTTCAATTGATGTGGCCAACTTGTCAATGGTTCAGCCGGTTCGTTGGTCTCTTAACTTTCATATCACGTAGATAACGCATTTTATTTTCATAGAACATGGCAACGATTCGGACGTGGTGGGCGTGGATAAGCAGGCAAACACCAGAAACAAAACAAATGCAAAATATATATGTATGTACAATAAAATATAATATAAATCATTAAATGTGATAACCGTGCGCCTAATGATGTCTCATGTCTACGTACCTGCTATATATGTCTCAATATAACGACTACACATGGAACGGAATGAAACGGGACGACTCTCGTTTTCATTTGGCAGAGACCCAGCCCGTAGACCGTAGCCGGAGACCTTAGACAGCCTGAGAACATTGTAGTATATAAACGACAGACGCATCCGCAGCGCCAATCAGTTGAAATGCTATATCGGGGCAGCATGCAGTGGATACTTGCCTTCGTCCTATGTTTGTGGGCATCTGGAGTCGCCGAGGCGCGACAGATACGCATCAATCGTTATGCGGTCAGCGTGCAGGAGGATGATGTTGTGCAGGCACAGGTTAAAGAGCTTAAGCCCACCCCGTATCCACCGGCCGGATATAGGCCGCAGGGACGCGCCTTCTGGCTGCCAGGCGAAAGAAACGTGGAGGTTTCGGCCAGCGAGGGCTCAGGCTCAGGCTCAGTTTCAGATCAAGTCACAACTACAACAGAGTTGCCGCTGGATGATGTCATAACGAGCACAACGGATGCACTTGACTTAATCACTACAACAACATTGGATTCCTTAGATGACACGACCACATCAGCACCTATTGAGTTTCGCTCTGGACGCGCCTACCCCAAGGCACCGTATCCAGCAGCTGGTTATCGACCAAGTCGTGTGTTTAGACTGCCCACCGAGCTAGACCTGGAGCAGCAGCCGGCAGAAGCTAGCAATTCAACCGAAGCAGCTCCAGCTAGCAATGCCAATAACCCCGTTTGTGGTGTTAGCACAAATCCACTGATGCCCACACCAGAGCCAGGCTCCAAGGATGAACCCGATGCTGAAAGTGTGCTGATCAACGCCAAGCTGGGTCCTGCTGTCCTTGTGGCCCGAGCACCCCCTGCCTCTGTTCGCATCCCGGTGGCCATTCCCCTGCGCTCTCAGCCTCTTATTCAGGCGCCCAGGCGAGGATTTGTCTACAGCACGCACGTGGAGCAGCGTTGGTGAAGAGAAGGATGTGTGCCTCTCACTCGTATTATATTGTTACCAGCTTAGAATTTATAAGTGTTTTTCAATGGAATTAAAGTGATAACATTCATTTGTTACCTACCTTTTAAAAATATATTTTATACAATATTTCTTTTCAAATAAGAACTGCGTGCCACACATCAATCAGATCTTAGAAGTTAATTAAGTCAGGTTCAAGAAATACTTTTAAATGTAGAACCAAAAACAGTTATTGACTGTAAAACCTGATGTAGTTTTCCTCCCTGTACCCATAAAATGGGTAAAAAGGGGTACTAAATCTGTGCAAATGTATGTAACAGGCAGAAGGAGACATCTCCGACCCTATAAAGTATATATATTCTTGATCAGTATCAAAAGAGATTTCGATTTGGCCATGTCCGTCTGTCTGTCCGTCCGTATGTATGAACGCAAGGATCTCAGCAACTATAAGAGCTAGAGACACCAAATTTGGAATGTAGGTTCGTGTATAGCGGGAGCAGGTCAAGTTTATTTTAGATTTGAGATATCTCCCCCGTTCCCCGCAATTCGATAAAAACAGTTTTACAGGAACAATTTTTAAAATATATAGCTTTGGGATTTGGCATGTGCAATACTTTAGTCACTCCTAATCTACTGTCGGAATTTCAAGTCGTTCGGATAATAAACACGGAAGTTATTAACGAAAGAAGTTTCAGTGCTTCAGCGCAAGGGGAAGAAGAAGCACATCCACTACTTAAAATGCCTCGCTTGCGCTGCGCTCGAGCTGTCGCTCGTGTGTGTGCGTCTTTTGTGTATGTGTGTTTGTATGTGTAAGTGTACGTAGATGCGATCGGAAATTTTTGACCTGGGTACAGGGAGTTTTGTAGTCGGGCTTACTCGACTATAGCATTCTTACTTGTTATTACTGAGCTCTTGTACAGAGTATTATATCTTTGTCGGCGAAAAATAATGGAAAGGCTGGTAAATTAAAATACTCATATTGAAGAAATTTTGAGACTTTTTACTTACGACAATATCGTTCGATCCAAATACGAAAATTATATGGAAAAGAAATCCGAACAGATAACGAATAACTTATACAGCTGTCCCTTGGATCGTACAGTTCAATCTCGAATTCTTGAATTATGAGTAAGTGCATTAAAGTATTAATTTTCCGAAATAAATTCAGAGTGAAAGAAATAAATTGGTTGAGTGATCTGTTAAATTTAGGTATGAATACCCGAAGACCATTGCAGCCCCATTTGAAAATGGTAATTAGTTCAAAATAGTTTTGTGAAATTAAATATTGAATATTCGATGCATACTTTTAGCTTTGTCAAAAGTCACTGAATACCGATTGATGTAAGATATAATGAAGTTAGATGTACGAGTATAATCTTAAATATGTATGAACTTTATAAGACTTCTCGTTACTTTTTCAATGCATTTTTATTTGCTGCTTTACTTAAATATTTATAAATCGTTATAGTCACTTTAGATTCTCGTATAAAACATAAAAACAAACTTTAAATTGAACCCTTTCCACTGTGCTTTGGCCACTTCTGTCGGAGGTCAGCGCAAATTGTGCACATAATTGACAATCAGGGGATCATCAAAACTGGTGGGCACGATTTCCACAGAGTGAACCACGGGCTGCAAATGGGCATCGCTGTCAATGTGCGTGAAGCTGCCCAGTTGGAGTTCATCGTGTGTCGTTTGGGATGCCAGCTCCAGGTCATCATCGAGCAGCACATACTCGGCCTCGGGCTCGACCAGGGCCAGTTCAATGGCCACATTGTTGTCCCCAGCAGCCTCTGGCTGCTCGGCAATCGAAACTGTGGTATTGTCTGCGGCGGCGGCAACGGCCACGTTGGGCACCGGCGAGTCCTGCGAGAATGTTGTCGCATTGATGGCAAATAGTTTCGTTGTCTTGTGCTCGCTGCTCTCAGTAGTTGTTGTTGTTGTTGTTGTCGCTTCAATGCTCTCAATTGTAGTGGCAACCTCCTGCTCCTCTACGTTGCTTAGCGTTGTGGTTGGCACGCTGGCCTCAGCACTGCCAGCGGCGGCTGTCTCGCTCTCGTCCTGCTCCTCAAGCTGCTGCTCCACTTCCCCGGGCCGCTTGCCCGGCGTGCTAAGCAGCAACAGCTTTTCTGACTTCGCTTGTGGCTTGGCCAGGGCCACACTCAGGTCACCTGGCACGGTGCCGGGCGCAGGATCAACGCTGGCCAATTCAATTTGTACACTGGCATCCTTGTCGCGACTCAGTGCAACGCTGCTCAGTGCGGGAGGGGTGCTGACTTCTGGCTCCACTGTAGTGGTAGCATCCTCTGACGCCGTGGTTGGCTCCGTTTGCTCCTCTTGGCGGATGACAGCCGCCTGCACGCTCGCCAGGCAGAGCATCAATGCCACATAGATGCTTAATCCTTTCCACATATTTGCTGCTCTGTTTGTTTGCTCTTTGACTGTGATACTAAACGCTGACATTTTCCAACTGCGCGTATTTATAGCTGTTTAACAATTCCCAGCGCCAATCCTATCCTATCCATACCCCAATCCCCGGCAGCTGTCATAATTTTAGCCCTGAAGCGACCAAATCAACGTGCTGCTTCCGCATGCCGCCTAAGCCGGAAATGTAATTCCATGTGTATGTGTGTGTGTGTAGTGTGTGTGTGTGTGTATGCGATTGTGTGGGAGTGTGACTGCTTTGGCCAGTGCCTCAGTCGTGGCCATCGTGTCAACGTAGAGGCCAAAAGGCGGACATCGTTCGTTACACCTTAAACCTGCCCGTTGACCGCAATGATGGTCACAGAGTCAGCCCCAAAATCGCTTTACATTTCCTCCCCTTGTCTCCTTAACTCTGTGTCATGTTTTAGTTCTCGTTGTTGCTATTGCTATTGTTGTTGCATGTTTGCCAGCAGCAAAGTTTGTGGCTGACCAGTGCCAGTTGTTGAACATGCCGGTCACGTCCACTTGGTGACTTTGTTTTCGTCTTAAATGCGAATTGAGAAAATTGAAATAAATAGCAGCATGTTCTCGTACTCTTCTGTGTATGTATATATATATATATGTATACTATATCTACGGGTATTGTATATACATAAGTCATAGGCAGCTGAAAGGCAATCATGACTCAATAGCTCTCTCAAAGTAAAGTAGCCCTTTAAGCTGAAGTGTGTATGAGCAATTTAAAATTAAAGTCACTTGAAAATTTAACAAGATTATTAACGTTTTTTTTAATTTGGAGGCGATTGTTATCAACATACATAGTTCTTATCTGAATTTTATAGAAATCAATAAAAGTGGTGAAAATTAAAACTTATTTCATCAAAACAATTTTAATAAGCGAGAGTCATATGAATATATAAGTTGTCTATATAACTATGTGGCATTACTTATGATAATAATTATTATTATTATTTTAAATTCAAGTATACAATTTATTTTTGATATTTATTTTTCTATCTGAAAGAAAAGTTATTTCTTCAGTTATATATTTCGATTATAAAATAGATATTATTTTGTGAACTTAATTTTTGCTTTAAAATTAAAACATATTTATTGAGTTTATTTTTGTGTCCCACAAAATATTGGCCGATACCAGCTGTGAGCAGGGGCACAGCTTGCCGGTGTGGCTAATAATCTTCCCCCATCGGGTCGGAGATTGCCCACTCTATGTCCCCCTCTATTTCCCACTCTATAACTATATTAATCTTATCCCATCCCTACCCTTTCCTAGATTCTTCTTTCCTTAATGTAATCTCGAACCAACCTAGCTGTGAATTGGGGCACAGCTTGTCGGACGGCTACTAAATCTTTTCCCACCGGGTTAAAGATTTCATTCCGACTGTGTTTACTCCCTGTACCCATAAAATGGGTAAAAAGGGGGTACTAAATCTGTGCAAATGTATGTAACAGGCAGAAGGAGACATCTCTGACCCTATAAAGTATATATTCTTGACCAGTATCAAAAGAGATTTCGATTTGGCCAGGTCCGTCTGTCTGTCCGTCCGTATGTATGAACGAGTCGATCTCAGCAACTATGAGAGCTAGAGACACCAAATTTAGCATGTAGGTTCGTGTATAGCGGGCGCAGGTCAGGTTTATTTTGGAGCCGAGATTTCCAATGCCTTAATTTAACCTTTTATTCTATAAGTTGTTTCTTTATGACGAACTCTTTACTATCTTGCTATATATTTCATTTTATGATTCGAGGCAGCACTGTTTTGCCTCCGTAAATAAAAAAAATAAAATAACCTTACAAAAAAGTATCAAAACTTCTAAAAAATCACATGTCAGCTTTAATTTGTATTACGTAGCTATATAAATATTATCTTGTTTTTATAAGTAATTTAGCAGTGCACAAGTTAAATAAATATGCCAAAATTTTAGCAAATTAGTAGGGAGTAGGTCGGCCCCTTGTAGGTCCAGAACCGTTTTGTGGCATAGGAAGACACATACGATACACTTGAGGATAGAAGAGGACAACATGAGGCAGTCAATCTGGAGAAATGCTCCAGCTCTAAGACAGGTCAAGTTACTCTTAGGAAACTATGATCTTAAGAGATTTAAGCAAATAATACCAATGGTGAAGAATTTATTCAGAATCGTCACTGGCCTCTTAATGGGGCACTATAGACTGAGAAGCCACATGCAGACTTTGTGATCCAGAGGATGAATCCTCATTACATATCCCTAGAAATAGGCACATGGGTGGATATATCCTTCAAACAGGCCATATAGGAACTCTCAACCAGACAAAAATACTTGTTTTCGTGCAGGAGATAGGGTTGATGAGTGAGCTTTAGGCTCAGAAGGGCGTACAATAGATCTTATAGGTAGCAGTAAAAACGCCCTATCACCAAATAATAATAATATAATTAGTATTTATTAGAACGAAAAAACACCAACAAATAAATAGCGAAAATCTCAAAATGAGTATTGTTCTTGGTATAATTTTGCTTTGAACAAATTTAGACTAAAAACTGAACTCCAAAATTTGATTATAAGATGTTATACTTAAGACAGATCGTCCGACGATATTAAATTTAACCTAAATTAAAACACGTGATATTTTATTTGTATTATATATAAGTTTATTATCGAAGATTCAACACTACTTACGTTAAAAATATTGTACGTCTTAAGTTTATGATTTTATGCTGATTTCCTTGGTTTTGGGTGTCTCTTTTAACCGAAATTTCTAATTTCATAAAACGAATATATCATGTTAATATGTAATATAATTTGGTATAATATATAATAATTGCATATGATCGATCGCTGTTGTACAAGTAGAGTGGGAAGTGTCTTGAAGTATTCGTTTGTATGTATGTATATCACGGATAGCATACATACTTATAAATATGTAGGTATTTATATGTAGAATGGCATGATCGATTTGGATTTGATTTCGACGCTATATGTATGGTAGGCCTAATACATCGAGATATGTGTGCTTCGTTTTGATACAAGATACAATTATTTAAGTACAATTACGATAATTATTGTTCAACGTGTATTCAATGTAGATATCAGATTTAGTATTAGATATTCGATTTCAATTTAGTTTTTAAATTTAGTTTTAATTTTAAATTTATTTTTATTTTAATTTTTAGCTGGTATTCTGTGTGTTTATGACACACGCACGTATAAAATGAATTTACGTCTACTTACAGTATAAAAAATGTTTTGGTTTGTGCTTGTCGGTATTTGATTCAGTTTTCACTCTGGAAAGATTCTAATTCGTTTTTGCTAAACTTACAAACAGCCCATGGCCAACGGGAAGCACGTAATGCTCTTTCGCACTTGCCAGGTCGTATAAATGTGTGTGGTATCCCAAAATGGTCTACTCTTAAGCGCAATACAACAACAAAGTCATAGAGTTTATAATAAAATTACAAATTAAATTTTGTCTATAATGTTCAGTTAATATAAAGTTATCAACAAAATGTTTCAGAAAGGTAATCAATCTATGTCTAAAAATTGTTTAATATCAAATTTCAGTTTCAATTACGCTTGAGAGGATCACGTCCTTACAATGTGAATAATGCCACTGATAACTGCCTCAGCCTAGGCAATATTATGAACCTTGGCCGACAGGCAATTGTGTACCACAAATACAACTGGCTTTGGACAGCACTCCATGTCCAGTTCCTGCAAATGGAAAATATCCAACTGGATTAGCGTTGATCTTGTTAACTGACAAATTGCAGGCACTTACAATTTCGCCATCATCACCAAAATCCAGATACAACATGCGAGCTCCATCATCCGCTGAGCCCTTCAATTTGTCAAAGGCAATTGCCAGAGTTGCGTTTTGTTGGCCACCGCCGCTGTTGGCGTGGATGAGGCGAAACCACCGCAATCATATAAGAAGAAGCCCCGATTTATGTGCACAACCAATTGACACTGCCTGCCCTGGTACAGGCAGCGAAATGAGAACTCTCGCTGCAAATTGACCGCCTGATGGGAGCCCTGGACAAGCGCACGCGCCCACGCGGCCATATCCCGATGGGTCTCCGAGCGCAGCCAATATACGAGGACACCCCTCGCCGTGCCACAGCGCACGCAGAACACCGTCGTCTGCTGGCCCTGTAAGTTCAGTTATAAATATATTTAGTAACCCGTTGGTAACCTTTCTTCTTAGCGGCAACTTACATTCAGTGAGGAATTGTTGCCAGCGCCCGCCAAGCGTGTGGTCGCCAGTGCATAGCTCTCCACCGGACGACTCCAGGCCTCCACGGACCAGGGTGCACTCTCGTATATTCGAAACTCACGTTCGGTCACTGCCACAAAAATTGGCAGCCACTTGTCGCTCTCATCGGAACTCTCGGAGCTGGAACGACCGCTGGGCTATAAAAATACCAAATAAAAATATTAATGGTTGATGACTGGGATCTTATAATCTAAGTAGACTGAATACAGCGACATTTCGCAAATGCTTTATATACTAGCTCACCCGGCAAGTGTTGTTTCGCCCTCTTTATTTATTTTCTCATACATAAATAATTTTCGTAAGACAAAACATACATGTATTTCGAATTTCAGTCAAATCGCAAAAAACAAAAAATAACTGCACCCCAGCGTCACCTACCGGGTCCAAACAAAAACCAAAACCTAAGTTAGCACAAACCCAATCTATAGTGTGAATCTTGACTCAATAAGTCTTTTGGTTTCGGAGATCTTGCGTTACTAACATACGCAGAATCGTTTTCATATATATAAAATATAATACATATTTGCATAGGTAATACTTGTTAATAAGAACTTCACTCACACCTTATAACTTCGAAACGGATTTTTTTCTCAATTTTTAATTTTATTTAGTGTAGCTGAGTTTCGTCTACTCATGCTCACGGATCTCAATCTACCCGAAAATGTAGCAATGTAAATTTTAAAGTTCGTGTTTTTTTATCCCAATTAAGGTAATCCAATAACTGTCAAGTTTGAATTTATGAATTTTGTATAAGCCTTTACCCGTTTAAAGTGACCCCTAATAGCCGAGGACTCTTTCTTTCTTCTGGATAACAGCGTTATATTCCTCTTCCTTTCGATCATCCTTTGATTTATCATCCAAATCCATTTTCCCATTAAATTCTTGGCGTTTAATTAAAGTGTACACAATAATAAACAGTCTGGGTTTTTTATCGACCATTTTTCCATTTTGAATTTTGTGAGGATAAAAAAATCCAGAAATCTATATTGATTTAAAAATTAGGTAAATTTTAAACTGAGCTATTTCGTGAACATGAGTAAACGGCACTAGGATGTGTCCCGCCAAACTTATTTTAAATTATATTTTCTGCCAGGGTGGGGCAATATTTGTAGCCAAAAATATCTAAAAATTGCATTACATGTTGGGTACACTGAATCGGGTGGCAGTTTTCATTTCAATATTTATGGAAAAGTTGCCAGATTAAGGGAATTTGAAATTCCGTTAGCGCAAATTCAACAGACACTTACCACCTCACCGGCGACGCCTCCACTGTTCGATGTGCCGCTTCCGCCGCTGGCCGCACCACTGCCTCCACCGCCGGCACTGCCAGAGCTGCCTCCGCCACCTCCTCCCCCGTTTAGGCGCTTGCTCAGCCAGCCAATGTGCTTGAGCTCGCCAATAATATTCACCAAGGCATGATTGGCCTCGACCAGAGCACGCTGCGTGCTGCTGCCCATGGCCGAGTGCAGAGCATTGAACCAGACCAGGGCTTCCGCGGAGTCGGTCGCACGGAGAATGCACGAGTGCACGCCATCCGGCGAGTGTAGCTCCAGGCAGCGATTCTCTGCAAGTGCAAGATAGAACTTGAATATTGGATTACGTGTGCTGGACGAGGGCCACTTACCCGGATCGATGTACTTGAGATTGCGCGCCAGATGCGTCAGCTGCAGCGGTATGTAGCGTGTATCGGCACGCGGCGTTGCCTTGGGCGTCGGTGCCGGCGGAGATGTTGGCACGCCCGGACCCAATGGGCAGAGGAAGGCGCGCTGCAGCTCCCAGCCCACCTCCGAAATGATGCTCGCCTTGCGAAAATAGGGCGTCACTTCGCGCAGGAATTTAACTGCAAGTACAGGCATCAATATGAGCACATGAATATGCATGCCAAAAAGGATGTGGTGTCGCCAACGGCGCCGCACCATTCCTGTGGTTCAGGCACAGGATGTGGTGACATCAGACGCACAGCATTCAATCAGTTCGTTCTCGACAGCGTCAGCGTCAAACACAAACGTTGCGGCATAAATTCATTAGAGTTTCCGCTCCATTTTTATTCGATTTGCACAAGAACCCACACACACATACACACAAACACACAAGCGCGCAGAATATGCCAGTCGCACAGTGGGACGAATATTGCGCTCTAAAAAATAATTGCAGAATGTCGTCATACTTTTGTAGCCAAAGGCAGCTAGACTTGTATTCTTTGAGGCATATATTATTATATTATATATTATATATTAAATTTATAAATTATTCTATTAAATTGAAATTAATTCTGGCTTTTAGGGTGAATTCTATTAATGGGAGATTTTCTGAGTTCTTTGGCGACTATTCTTCTGAGTTTAGTCAATATTTTAAGTCAATGTAATTAAATAACTCATATATTGAATAATCTTAAGATAATAATCCAAAAAAACAAAACAGCAAGTTCTTTTTAAACAACATAGATAAATTGAATTCGTTGCTTTACGAGTTTTTAATATAGTTTATATAACCATCAGTGGCACTGTGCAGCTTCTATGCAAATGCTGACAGCAGGTGGCTTGTAGTAGATATGTAGATACTCGTCTCGTCTCTCCCCGGACTCACTTCCGCCCCACAACATTTGCACATTTCCGTTGGCGACGTTGTTGTCGTTCAAGTGATTTGAAAATTCAATTTTCACACTTAATGCCAACTGTTGGGGCATTGCCTGTCGGTTTTGGGGCTGGGTTGTCGCTTTATGCGACTCAATTCCTGTGTTTATCCCAACTAATTAGAGCAGACGGCTACCGAGGCTGCCATTACCGTCTCAGAGCCAGCACTGCCACCCTTCCCGTTGCCACATTCCCACACTAATTGCTTGGCATTTACGTGCACCAAAGGGTCACGAGTGGACGTTGCCGTTGCCGTTGTCGTTGCTAAGCTCGCAGCTAGCAGCTCAGTAAACATTTACATACAGAATATGCAACCGACAACTAACAAACAAACAAGAAAGCAAAAAAAGAACTGTTGCATAGCGCCAGGCGCTGTTGGGATCTGGTGCCGGAGAGATGCGGGGCGACCGAGAATTGGTAGGCTTGGAGTGCACTAAAAAGCAAACAAACCAAATGCAATGCAACACAAAAGTTTAGTAACAACAATAACAACTGTAATAAGTTGTGCAAATTTTTGCATTTAACTGTAAATAAAGTTGCAATTCCAGGGGAAAAAATGGAATAACAAACAAAAACAAAAACAAACTGTAAATGCTGTAAGCCAAAAGTAAACTGCTCTTTATATATCACATATGTGTCCACACATATATTGTACTCAAGGCATATCATTTAACATGTTGGGAAACCTCAAAAAGCCACCACAAATCTTGGAAATCTCAACTGACAAAAAGTTGTAGGCTGTTCACTCATCAAAATACAAAATTCCAATTAACATAATTCTTCAAAAATTAATTATAATACACAAAGACATATTTAAGAGCCTTGAATCAATTATTAATTAGCATCTGTAAGCTAAATTAATTATAATGCATTTAAGTACTTTGAACTTCCAAATTAGTAAGGAAGAAGAGTTATATTCCGCTTGAAGAAGATTCAAAAGTAAGAAGTTAAGTTAAACATGTGATTTGAATGGGTATGCTATCATAATTAAAAAGTGGTTTGAATTCACTTAAATTGGAGATGATAATGCCTTGAGAAAATTGGATTTTAACTTCGATATACTTTATGTGTTGATACAATTCAAAGCAAATACTTTCAAGACGAAGACTAGCCTACGTTTTATATACTTTGCTTAATTTCTTTAAAGAACAAGTAAGAATGCTATAGTCGAGTATACCCGACTACGAAACTCCCTGTACCCAGGTCTAAGACATCCAATCACATCTACGTCCACTTACACATACATACACACATACACAAGGTCGCACACACAAACTGGCGGCAAAAGCGACAGCGCAAGCGAGACATTTTTATTGGTGGCTGTGCTTCTTCTTCCCCCTCTCGCTGCATCACTGAATCTTCTTTCGTGAATAACTTCCGTGTTTATTATCCGATCAACTGAAATTTTGACAGTAGATTAAGAGGGACTAAAGTATTGCACATGCCAAATCTTAAAGCTATATCTTGAAAATTGTTACTGTAAAACGGTTTTAATCGATTTGCGGGAGAACGGGGGGAGATATCTGAAATATGAAACAAACTTGATCTGCGTATGGTATACAGGAACCTACATTTCAAATTTGGTGTCTCTAGCTCTTGTATTTGCTGAGATCGACGCGTTCACACGGACAGACGGACAGACGGACGGACAGACGGACATGGCCAAATCGAAATCTATTTTGATACTGATCAAGAATATATACTTTATAGGGTCGGAGATGTCTCCTTCTATCTGTTACATACATTTGCACAGATGTAATACCCCTTTTTACCCATTTTATGGGTACAGGGAGTAAAAATAAGCATATATGCATTGCAAAATATAATTTAAAATTCAAGCAGGATAAGTTTAGTTGCAAATGGAGATTAGTGAAGTTATTTGTGTTCAGCATTCAGCAGCAAAAGTCAAGCCAGAGAATGCAGTTGGGCAAGTTTTTTACACCTTTGGCAACAAAGCGAGAATGAGTACGCCCGCCACCTGACCGCCCGCATAAATCACGCCGGAAAGCAGCCAAAGGCCGGGTGGGGGGAGGCGGGAAATGGGGTATGGGGCATAGCAGTGGGCGCACAAATATGATATCAAGTGCAGGCGGCGCTGCTGCCGCTCTCGCAAATCGTGCGTTAAAACTTTGTGCAAAGTTTTTAGAGTAAAATCTCACGCGTTTTGTTGCAGGAAGAAGGAAGTGGAATTTGCAAGGGACAAGGGGTGAGCAGAGCGGGGCTGGAGAGGAATTGTGGACGGTTGGCATGCCCACAAAAGTATGCCAAGCTGTAAAAACCATTGCTAATGGACTTTTGGTAGGCAGGCGAAGGTGGAGGTGGATGTGGTGGTTAAGGTGAGGAGGTGGGGAGGAGGGGACGCAGCCAACTGTCGTCGACGCCTTTTGCCAGGGCGACGAAATCTGCCGTTGACATTTGGCAGTTGGAGTTTGGATTTTGTGCAACTGGACGGCAAAAGTTGGCGCCCGGAATCCCTGTTACAGCCGCCAGCTTATTTAAATTACAATGAGACGGCTGAGACGGCGCTGCTTTTGGCCAAGTAGATAGAGGCGAACGCCCAGAGTCTGGCAAACAACTTGGCCAAGTTGTAAATTGAAGTTCGAGTTGCAGATGGCAACGGGATTGGGCCAGGACCTAAACCTGAAGCTGTAGCTGTAGCTGAAGCAGATCGCTGTTAAGCATGTCGTCGCCTATTCATGGCAAAAGGCCTGAGATTACGATTGCCATTTTTACTGTGATTCGGGCTGTGATTGGGATGGCAATGCTAATGGGTGCTTGTGCCATTTAACGTGCTTATAGATCTGGGCCACTTTAATTTAATGAACAGCGCCCATTGAAATTATGAAAGCTGCCTAAAATGCACAACAAACAGCACACAAAAGGCTAATTTTGTATACTCTGTTTGGCAAGAGTTACGGTGACTAGCTAATGCAGGCTGAGTATAATAAGTATTATAACGAAAAATGTTTTGATAAGTGGAGACTCAATTACTACGTATCTAAGATCTAAGCTTACCCGATAATATGTGGTATAAAGTTCGTTTTAAATTTTTATTTATATCACAGAAAATGTGGTAATAACATAACAAGCCCATAAATCGATAAAAACAAATAGTTGTCTTAGCTAAAATAACATATTTGGTACAACGAACTAAAGTTAAGCTAACCTATTCTAACCAAACCTAACCTATCCGAAGATAACTTAACCTTGCATAAACTCACCTAACCTATCCTAACATAACTTTACTAGCATAACCTAACCTTACATAACTAACCTAACCTAATACACTTTACATAACCTAACCTAAAATAATCCAACCTAACTTAACATTACTAACCTAACTAACTTAATTTAATCTAACCTAACATAACACAACCTAACCTAATCTATCCTAACCGAACCTTAGGTAACCTAACCTCAGTAAATCTCAGTAAAGGGTATTCCATAGTCGAGCTACCACTAGTTTGAGCAGTTAAAACAATTAATGCAAAGATAGTGTTAATAGATAGAGCATTCCAGATGCGGCACGCTTATGTTTGGCTAGTTTTGGGAATTTATTCGCTCTTAATTTGTGGCCGACAAAACTTTGGCGAAATGGATCAACGACATGTGCGGGGGGGCGTCAGCTGCGTAGTATGCGAGGCACGTTGGCAAAACGATGACGATGACGACTATGAAGCCGTCATGGGCATGGAAACGGACGTGGACGTGGACGTGGATGTCGATGTGGGGCGTTGGGCGGGGTTGAGGTTGTTTCATATTAAAGCGGCGTTAACATTGAGCTTGATGGCTGCTTTGATGGGCTTCAATACGTTTTTAAATGCGCAAATATTGCGACTCGTGTCCCATTTGCATTGGCCGGGCAAGAGTTATCGTTATCATAGCCGAAAAAATAAGTTCAGGTGACCTTGCGACCGTTACTGAATTCTGATGTAGAATCCCCCCGCTGTGAAATGCGCTATAAAAGCGAGTGCACCCACAGCAGCCAGTCACATACCGTTAACAATCGCTAAACGAGCAACATGAAGACATTTACCGGATTAGTCCTGATGCTGCTGCTGGCTGTGTCCAGCTCAGCAATGCCACAGCGTCGCCAGTTGAAGAGCCAGCGTCAGGTGGTGCAGGCAAGCACGCCGTATCCGGCAGCTGGCTTCCGACCTAGAATAGCCTTCGAATTACCCAGCGAGCGACAACCCAAGCAAGAGGAGCCTTTGGCCACCACTACAACAGCCACATCGACCAATGCTGTGGAAGACTTTGGCAGCACGGAAGCCCAAAGCACAACTGAGCTGGAGGTGGAGGTGGAGTTAGAGACAGAGACGGATCAGCAGCAGGCGGATGTGGAGCAGCAGCAGCAGACGGATGTGGAAGCTAATGCACGCACTCCGGCCAACACTTACGGTCCACCCGAACAATCAGAGTCAAATCCGGAGGACACTGTTGAGGTGGTAGCCCAGGTGCCCGCTCGGGACTTTCAGCCACCCGTACGCGAGGCTGTGGAGGATTTTGCCGCTGTTGCCATTGATGGCGCTGCTGCTGAGCAGCAGCCTGTTGCTGATTTGCCTGCCCTGGGCCAGGCCGAGACGCCGTTAGACAACGATGAGGAGCTACCGCCCACTGAGGTGGCCCTCAAGGCGTCTGCAACACCAGCCACCACCTACGGTGCACCCAATACGCCCGCCAACAGCTACGGCGCACCAGAGCTCGAGGAACCCGACAACGAACTGGAAGTGGAGGAGTCACAGGTGGAGCTGGTCGAGGAGGCGGAACAAGAGCTAAACGATGCTGCCCTGAGCCTAGCTAGCGGTCGCCTAATCCTGCTGCCACTCAACGCCGCCAATGCCCAGTTTGGACGCCTCATCTTAGCCGTGGAGCAGCCCAAGCAGCAACTGGGACGTCAACGTCTACGCAGCGAGCGTCTGCGCCGCAACTAAACCAAACCGAACTGAAACTACCTGACAATCGAAATAGCTTTGGTATTAAATACTTTAAACATCATTTAAGCATTGTTTGTTCTCCGTCTCCAGCTGTGGTCCACTGTCCACAGTTCACTGTCCACAGCTGTCAGCAGCTGCACCGGAAATGGAATTGACTTGCATCAAAGGCAATCTGTAGTGCGTATTTGCACAGCAGGAAGTTGTTGCAGCTAAATTGCCTTCAATGGTTGCTTTGCATGGTTCAAGCGTACTGTTTGACTTTAACTTTCAACCCCCGCCCCTGCCACATTCCCTCTATGCTCATTGCCTAATTGATCCTTATTGCCATTTCTATATACTTGACCGTAACTTGTGGAAGGAGTTTTTATGGTTTAAAAGAAAACAGAGTTGTCGAACCTAACATAAGTAATTAACTTGTGTGTTCTTTTCATAACTATTACTCCTCTACGTCTTTCCCAATTCCAAATTGGAATACTTTTGTGAATTCAAGACTTTAATTTGTAGAGTTATGTGATCTCTTAAGGACTACTTGATTCCTATTCTAAGAAAAATCAGTTGAGAGTGTGAATGCAGAAATTTTATGAATTTTTTTGTTTATATTTTGAGTTCCTAAAGTTACAAGGAAGTTTTGCTGACATTCCAGACATTCCACAGACTCTTTTATAACATAGTCCCGAATACATTGAAAGGCTTAAGGTGTTTCCATATTTGAGTTTCATTCTTCAATATTGAAATTGGATTAAAGATTCTATTCTACCTAGTATTTTGAGAGCATTCTAGTTTTGTTGCACGTTTGTTAGCATTGTGCATTTCTATACCATTCACAGCGACGCCTTCCACTTCGGCAGATGAAAATGTAGTGCGTAGCATTCATTTCAATTCGCACTGCAGTGGCAACTGGCGCGACACGCCCACAACCATGCCGCCCCAATGGCATAGCAACTATGTTGTATGTATTTTGGGGCCATTTGATCAAATGGAAAGAAAACTTTTCTCATTACTCATTGCCAAGCCAAGGCAAACAAACAAACCAACGAACCAACGAACCCATCGACCAACCAACAAACCAGCGCAACTAGCGCCAGTCAACGGCTAAGAGTCAACAGGCAAGGGGGCGTACTGGGGGAGAGGCCTGTTGGTTTGGGGGATTTATAACAGTACACAGCTGCAGCAACAATAGCATCGGCAACAACAACAACAGGAGAAACAGCAACAACAACAGCAACAGCATCAAACGGCACTAACTCCTATGTTGTGCTGACTAATCCCACGTGTGCACCGTTCTAGCTACACTGAGAGAAAAAGGGCATTCTACTGCTAAAGGAACTTTTGAGATTGTCTTAAATTGAAACCCATCCTTCAACTGCTTGATATTAAAATCAAATTACTTTCTTCTTTTGTTCTATTACTATATTGAAACTACCTGTTTTTGAATAGGGGAGAACTATAACCAGCTCAGCAACCAGACAATTTCCTGACCATAAATCAGTAGATTTTCCTCCAGGATACTCTTGATCTGGTGTGAGTATGACAAATGACGAAATTTCTCATTATTATTAAGGAAAGTAAATTTAATATAGTGCAAATCTATTTTTGTTTAAGAAATTACTAATTACTTCTCCCAAACTGACCTATAAATATAAATCTAGTAAAATAAACTTAACGGATTTTTAAATAAAATTTGAATATTTAATTTGAAAACCAAAATTATTTTCATTAAAATAAAGAACAATTAAGAAAGCTCAAACTAAAATTTTTGAATTCAAAAATGTATTATATTCAAATGTAATTTCGTGTACGCTTTTAAAATTGTTTCCATAAATCGATGTATTAAATAATGTATCCCTTTTTTGTTAGAGGCAGCACTTTATTGTCTTCGTGAATAAATAAATAAAATAAAATAGTTTCTTCTTTTTCTGACTGTTTTCTCTCCGTGTGAAATCTCTATGGTAGTACTTATTATAAAAGAACAGAACTTGTAACTATTTAAGCAATAATTTAAATTTAAGCTAAGTAAAGTCCCGCATTTCCGTTGTAGCAATATTTTCTAAAATTCAACCAGCTACTCTTAATTTCAAAACAATTTATTGCACTGTATGGCAGGAGCTTTTCCCAATCCCCCGACTTTGCAAATAGTTTGCTTGTTAGTTTGACTCGCTCAATGGCACTTTTTCAGCACTCTCCACCTCGCCTTACCTCTATCTCTGTGCAGCCAGTGAGCAAATGCTTTGGGCAAATAACAATGTCAGCATTTGACATGGCTAAGGATGTGCAGTGGTTGTTGCACAGTACAGGTGGGGCGGTGCGGTACGGTGCGGGGTGTGTACCTACCTTCCAGATCGACCACACGACCGGCACGCTTCAGAGCACGCACTGCCTCATCGTGGGTGGCATCGCGCAGCTCCTCGCCGTTCACCGTGAGAATGGCATCGCCCACATAGAGACCCTTGGCTTGGTCGGCGGCCATGCCCCGAAAGATCTTTGAGATGAGTATGGGCATACGATTCTCGCGACCGCCTTTTATGGATATGCCCAGGCCGTTGTTGTCGGACTTGATGATCCGCACTTGGCGCTTCTGATTGGCCACATGATCAGGTACATCGCACATGTCCAGGCCAACGGAGTCAGAGTTGTTGTTGTTGTTGAGGCAAAGATCACCGTTGTCGTTGTTGCCAGTGCCCGTGCTGCCAGTGCCATCCAGTTCGGTATCCTGAACAACCATGCCCTGGAGCGAGGCTGAGCTGGGCAGGGTGCCGTTCTGACCGGTGCCAGCTCCTCCGCTGTGATTGCTTCTGCAAAAATTGAGACCAAGATTAATTCTATTGAAACTGGCTGTTCTTAGCTGCCAATCTGTCTGCTACTCACCCCAGCGTGCCATTCAGGGTTGTGGATTGCCCATCGCTGGCATGTGGCGACGACTCGCAGGACTCATCCAGACTAATCGCCAAGAAGTCCGTCTCGAGCGTTACCATCACTCGATACCAGGAGCCGCGCACGCGCGTCTCCAAATTTCCACAACGCATCCCCGACGGCGACGACGAAAGCTGCTGTGGTATGGGCTGCTGCGCCGCTGGCGGGGCACGCCCCAAACTGGAGGATTCCACCATGTCGCTAGCTTACTGTGGTTGCCACACAGTGTGCTCTACATTGCAGCGCCAGTGCTAGCTGGAAAGAGAGCAAAAATAAGGGATTTGATTACTATGAAGTTCATACATGGCATATATATGAAATTCTAAGTTGATTATAGGAATATTAACAATCAAGAAGGCATATTGGTTTTAAAAGCAACCAAACTTGGTACATAGATCTGATTGTCAAGTGAACCCCCTTCCGACTTGACATATAATTAAATATAAGCTTCATACTTGTTGCAATTGATTTAATTGATAATTTTGAAAAACATGTTTAAAATAAAAGACTATTTTATAAAATAGCTCTCAACAAACATCAAATTTTGAGAAACAATCAAAATTAAAATCAAATTCCAGTCTTGGGGGACAGCGTCGAAGAGGTACTTAAGCTTATATAACTCGGCAACGCGGCTCGGACATCTGGGCAGACAACAGCTAATTCGAATTAAGCCCACTCGCATTCCAAAATGTTCCAAATTGTCTTGCGTCCTTTGGGCAGCACTAGGATACACGGCAAGTTCTCATTCATGGTGTGTATACTGCAATCAGGTGCCAGGCAGGCGGGCATGGAGGGTGCCGATAATAATAAATCACTGCTGGCACTGAAGGAGTACAACATCAGCCTGTAGATGAACGGAGAAAATTTTTGTCGCTTTTTTTATTTTTTTATTTTTATTCTTACCAGACTGAACTTTGTCGAATGTCATTGCAGCGCTAACTAAACTCTATTGAATTTCCTAGCCAATTCCAAGGCCTTGTATGATTTAAAAACCTACTTCGATTATGTCGAAAGTTGATTCAAAGTAGTACAATTTTGGAATTGGTATGGTGCCATGGAATTTAGATAGATATATTAATCCTTAAGCCATTTGAGGTCCACAGTACTTTAATAGAAATTTGTAATTTGTTTTTAATTTTGATTATTCTTCAATGTTTTATATTCGTTGGCTGTTCCATTTCAAAGATGTTTTTAAATTCAGATAAAACTAGATAATTTTTTGTGGGATCTTCTTCTTGGTACGATATTTTACCATAATATCAGATAATTGTAGGGCGATATCTAACCCAACCCTGTTAACTGCTTACCCTGTGCACTTTTGTTTGGTTTGATTCTTTTTCTCCCCAACACTTCACCACTCAGCTGGATTCTATATCAATGAGGGAAGCATACTTGTAGCTCATTGACACCTTCAGTTCCTGCTCTGGCTGTTAGGTAGCTCAGAAAGCATTTGTCTGGAATATATTCAGTCGGACAGGCAGTTGTCAGAGGTGGAAACACTTGGGGTTAGCGGATATCAAATTATGTGTCCGCAAGGCAACCGCAAATTTGGACAGCATGCCACAACATTTGTCATTGTTTTGCTGTCCAAGATTTATTGCATTGCACACACATACATACACACACAGAGAAGAAGAAGTAGAACAAGACCGAAATGAGACGAAATGCAAATGCAGCGAATTGTGCGCATCCTTCGCATCCTGTGTATCCATCGCATTTCATATCCTTTCGCAGCAACAGTCGGCAGCAGCTGCAATTACGCATCTTGTCGCTGGCGCGCGGGGGCAGGAGAAGTTTTTGTCTGATTTTGTTTTTGACAAGTGACTGTTCCCCTGTGCCCCCTCGCCAAGCCCCCAATATACACTCACACACAGGCAGACACACCAGAAGCAGGCAGACATCTCCTTCTTCATTTCCTCTGTATGTGTGTGTGTCGAGCATTTGTATGTACATTTCCGTTGACGCTTGAACAGGAAGTAATTTTGCCACTCTGCCTCTAACTCTGCCAGCGTCTACGCTGACGTCGCCAGAGTCTGTTTACTTTGCAATTTATTGTGCAACATTTGTAATTATTATTGCAATGCTGCATACTTCTCGGTGCTGCCACTGCCTCTGCCTCCGCTTCTGCTTCTGCTTCTGCTTTTGCTCCTGCTCCTGCCTCAAGCCTTCAGGCAAGGCTGGCAAAAAGTTTTTGAAAAGCGCCAAGTGTGCGAATGCGAATGCTTGAGACGGCAAGGAAGATGAAGACGGAAGATGGTAGATGGTAAATGGTAGACGAGCAAGATGACGAGGGCCGGAGGAACTGAAGCCGACGACGAAGATGACAACACACTCATAATTGTAAGTAAACACAAACAAATAGCAAAACACACACGCACACTCACAGACTGGAGAGACTCATGTGCTTAAACAAGGGCAGTTTGATAAATCAGTCCAATGAATCAAAAATAAAGGGGTCTACAAGAAAACTAGCCATTCCATAAACAAGTCCATGACATTTTCTAATCTCTACTAATTTGGGCTTAAGATTTAAATTATAATAATAAGAATGGCGTTTTAAAAAAGAAACCTCAGCTAAGATCTCAAAGTCCAAACGGCTTCAAATATTTTAATGTTTAAATTAAATTATGTAAGATTCGCATCTTCTGTGAAACTTTTTGAAAAGTTGAGTTCGGAACAGGCCTCTAATTTCATTTTTATAATTATCAGAAAACATGAAAGAATCGAATCTTGGGCGGGTCGAAACTATATACCCTAGCAGCAATGTTTTTGTGCAAAACTCAATTTTCTTCTGATTGTTCCTATAAGCTCCCATAGGTACGATTTTGATACAATTTAGGAAACTATATGACGTATAATAGGACTCTCACTTAGTTTGGATGTAATATTTGTATAAACAAGAAGTTGTCATACAAAAACTCATTTTTCACCGTATCCTATGGCAGGTTTGTTATATAGTGGTCCAATTTTAACCAAATTTGTTCAGATTGTATAAACTCTCTAGAGACTCGGCTTGGGAAAGTTTTGGAAGGATACATTAATAAACAAAAAAGTTTTTCATACAAAAACTTATTTGTCGATCGATCATTCCTATGGCAGCAATATGATATACTGGTCCGATCCGGCTGGTTCCAACATATGTAATGCCTGCAGCAAAAAGAAGAGTCTGTGCCAAGTTTCCTTACGATAGCTTTAAAACTAAAAGACTAGTTTGCATAGAAACAGACGGACAGACGGACATCGCTATATCGACTCGGCTATTCATGCTGATTCAGAATATATATACTTTGTTGGGTCGGAAACGTCGCCTTCAGTCCATTCGAGACAAAAATATAATACCCTCTGCTGGGGTATAAAACGGTAAAATGCGATATGTTTTATTTTGAGTATATTCTTTACAGACTCATATAATAACAAAAAAAAGAATGAAGGAATGGAAGATAGTATGATATATTTCAACGGTTTTTAATCGGAACTAGGAATAAATTATCAATCTTAGAAACAATTCAAAACCTCAGCACTAACAGAAGAGTTTGGGGCTAAGACTTACATCAATTCTCTTCACTACTTCAACTAGCGCTCTCGTTGGTCAGCACTGTTCCCACTTTATGCCTGACAAGTAGCCAGTTGGTTTAGCCAACCGTCCATCCATTTATCCTAGCAGCCCAACCACCCACCAAGCAAACCAAATATCCAACGCGCTGTGACTAATTAGACGAGGTCCGTGCAACAATCCAAAAATCAAACCGAAATATTAATAGCTCGCGGGAAGTACTATGTGCTTCGCACGCTGCCCCTCTCCATCTCTGGGGTAGCCGCCCTGGCAATTTTAGTCGGGGTCTATTTACCCTTTTTTCGATTTTTTCCTTTGTTATTTTTGGCGTTTTTTAGGTGCCTAATAAGCGCCGGACGTCGCTTGTCGCCGTCTGCCGTCTGTGGGACCATTTTTCATGCTGCGCTTTGGCTAATTTAATGCTGGGCGGTCATAAATTATGTGGCCCCGAAAAGTAGGCAACGAAAAAGAATTGGAAAAGCCTGGGAAATGGCAGCAGCTGCTGCAGCAAACACAAAACACACACACACACACACACACACACACACACACACATGCATGCAAGTTGCATTCAACTCGAAATTTTTATGCGCGCTTTTCTGTAAAATGTGTGTTTTTACTCCTGTACCCATAAAATGGGTAAAAAGGGGGTATTGGATTTGTGCAAAAGTATGTAACAGGCAGAAGGAGACATCTCCGACCCTATAAAGTGTATATATTCTTGATCAGTATCAAAAGAGATTTCGATTTGGCCATGTCCGTCTGTCTGTCCGTCTGTCCGTCTGTCCGTCTGTCCGTCTGTCTGTCCGTATGTATGAACGCAAGGATCTCAGCAACTATAATAGCTAGAGACACCAAATTTTGAATGTAGCTTCGTGTATAGCGGGAGCAGATCAAGTTTGTTTCATATTTCAGATATCTCCCCCCGTTTCCCCGCAAATCGATTAAAACCGTTTTACAGTAACAATTTTCAAGATATAGCTTTAAGATTTGGCATGTACAATACTTTAGTCTCTCTAAATCTACTGTCCAAATTTTCAAGTCGATCGGATAATAAACACGGAAGTTATTCACGAAAGAAGATTCAATGATGCAGCGAGAGGGGGAAGGAGAAGCACAGCCACCAATTAAAATGCCTCGCTTGCGCTGTCGCTTTTGCCGCCAGTGTGTGTGTGCGTCTTTGTGTATGTGTGTATGTATGTGTAATTGGACGTAGATGTGATTGGATGTTTTAGACCTGGGTACAGGGAGTTTCGTAGTCGGGTATACTCGACTATAGCATTCTTACTTGTTTTTACTCCCTGTACCCATAAAATGGGTAAAAAGGGGGTATTGGATTTGTGCAAAAGTATGTAACAGGCAGAAGGAGACATCTCCGACCCTATAAAGTATATATATTCTTGATCAGTATCAAAAGAGATTTCGATTTGGCCATGTCCGTCTGTCTGTCCGTCTGTCCGTCTGTCCGTCTGTCTGTCCGTATGTATGAACGCAAGGATCTCAGCAACTATAAGAGCTAGAGACACCAAATTTTGAATGTAGGTTCGTGTATAGCGGGAGCAGGTCAAGTTTATTTTAGATTTGAGATATCTCCCCCCGTTCCCCCGCTATTCGATAAAAACCGTTTTACAGTTACAATTTTCAAGATATAGCTTTAAGATTTGGCATGTCCAATACTTTAGTCCCTCTTAATCTACTGTCCAAATTTCAAGTCGATCGGATAATAAACACCTAAGTTATTCACGAAAGAAGATTCAGTGCTGCAGCAAGGGGAAGAAGAAGCACAGTCACAACTTAAAATGCCTGGCTTGCGCTGTGGCTCGTGCGTGTGCGTATCTGTGTATGTATGTGTAAGTTAACGAAGATGCGATCGGAAATTTTTGACCTGGGTACAGGGAGTTTCGTAGTCGGGTATACTCGACTATAGCATTCTTACTTGTTTATATATTGCTGTTATATTTGGTTTTGTTTGAAAGTTTTTCTTTGGAACGCTTTGTTTTTTGTGCCAATTTTAAAAAAATGTAAAGTGTGTGTAATATGCGAGAGTTTTTGTATCGATATACATATATGTATATATGTATGTATATAGTATGTGCATATAACGAACAGAGAGGCGAGGTGGCATTAAATACACAAGCGTTTGCCTTGGAGTTGGAGTGTTTTTACTCGACACTTTGCCCCAAACCGCCAATTGTGCTGCAGCCCCTGTATTAAACTTATGTGTATATAAATATATGTATTATATATATACATTTATTTGTATGTATGTGTGTGCAAGAAGTGTGTGGGGAGTTTTGTGGCTGCGCCATCAAAAAGTCATAAAATCATAATTTGTAAACGAGAATTTATTTCGAAAAATATTTATGGGCTGCTCCTTTGCTGCTCCAGCCGCGAGCATTCGCGGAATTTATCCAGCAGCGAGTGGGTGTATTTGTGTGAGTGTATTTGTGTATGCATGTGTTCGTGTGTGTGTGTGTGTCGTTTTACTACAGTCTTGTCTGCATGCGGCAAGCAACAACATGGACCGCTTTCCACCATTAATTTTATGCCAACCTTGGCAAACATTTTTCCTGTTCCGTTTGTAATCTGCTCCCTTGATAAAACGGTTCAATTGACTTTATGCACTCGCATGTAACATTCAAACTATAAAAATGAAATTGCCTCATATTAGATACATAGATAGGATCTCGATTGAGATTGGGCAAGAATAATCAGACAATAATAATGCATTACGAACTGATACATGTTTCTATGTTATTCACTTGTCCAGTTCAGGCTAAAGCCATTCAATATTCTTCCACAGATATTTTCTGAAACGAAGGAGTTCGATGCTCTAACTTAACCTTACCTAAGATACTCATACCATGTTATTTGATTTAGAAACTATGGCAACAAATTTATATTAAGAAATTTTCTGTATATCAAAGAATCTCGTTTACAATGAGACAATTAAATCCAGACTAGCTCCATAAATAATAATTTAACGAATTCTAGGATATATAAAAGGAAATATTATTACTAACACAACACACCAAACTAGAAACTTAATTATGTGTTGACCTTTGACTGCCTTTTGGCCTTCTACCAACCACAACAGTAGCAAGATTCGGGGACTGTGTGCTCTATAGTCAAGTACACCCTTACATTCCGCAGGCCATTTATAAGTAGAGTCCGTGTCGCATTTTATTTCGATTATAACACACGCATACACACACACACGCACACACACACCTATAAACATGCTGCACACACATGTCCTGACGCTGACGCGTGGCCTTGACACCACTTGCCACCATCCTTTCGCAGTGGTCGTTTCAGTGGGAGTACGCGTGGGAGTAGGGGCGCCATTGCGAGTGCGGGTTCCCCGCTCCACCGTTCCCCAGTGTCCATGTCCAATCCCTGCCACCGCCAGTGCCTCTTAATCATTCTTAACAATGCCTCGTTGGCGTCAACGGTGGCATTAAGCTCTGAGCCCGCTCAACTGGTGGAAATCGATATGTATGTATATAAAACATCTACATATACATACATACATATGTACGGTATATACATAAGTATAAATTGTGCACTAATGATCTTTAAATACACATAATGCGCAGAATTTACTGCCACAAACCCACACACACACACACACACACACACACATAGAGAGGGTGGAGTGTGCGAGCAGTTGGAAAATTTAGTTGGCATGATGCTTTAGTCATTTAGTTGTTGTAGTTTGTGTTTTTGTAATACGAGACCTGCTCTTATGTCAATAACGGCCAAATTCTGTTCAGACTAGGCAAATTTAATGATTGCCCTTAAATGGGTTATTAACTACTTATAATAGTTGCAATTTAAGTTGATTTCATGCAATTTTATTTCATTGAGTCTAATTTGAAATTGAAAATAACTACACTAGAAAACGGCTTAGCAATATTATTTCTGCCATTAAAAAATAGTTATTTGAGCTGCAAAGAATTTAAATAAACTATGTACAGAAGTCTGTTAGAATTAAACTGCATTTAACGAACAACAAGCTTTCTCAATCTCATTGGATCGAAACACAATCCATTTAGTTTTATTTTTAAATGATTCAGATTCCGCAATTATAAATATATCTAAGCTGCTTTGAAAATAATTGAAATAATTTTACCAAAAGTCGCATTATTAATTTTTTATAAATTTCAGCAGCTGATTAAGACACTAAATTGCTTACTTAGTTTTAAAATTCTCACGATAAATTGGATAATATATATATGAATATGTATGAGCTATAGACTTTAATGTCGAATTTTCGGCATGTAATGTGGTTTTATTTAGAATTAGTTCTGTTCTCAATATGGTTAATTCAGAAATCCAGCTTGACAAATTTTTTGATGTTGACCTGCCCAACAGATTTTGTATTTCATAGGTAAATCGCATTAGTCTTGCTTAGTCTAAACAGGGCTTGTTGTTTTATGCCCACCAAACAAATCCGTTCCTGTGTGTTTTCATATTGATATGTTATGTGGGCAACCACAAAGCCGCCACGGCGACCGATAAAAGCCAAAAACAAGCCTCTGAGATTTGCTTATTAGCACACCCACATACCCACACACACACGCGCCCACACCTCGAATTTCCCCAGGCCTCGCCACCAACTGCCCGTGTCAACATACCGAACCCGACCCGACCTGACAAATTATTCAGCATTGATTAATTATGAAAATGCGTTTATATTGATTGTCGTGTGTGTGCGTCTGTGTATGTGTGTGTATGTGTGTGTCGTGTGTGTGAGTGTGAGTGTGAGTGTTTTGGCCTGTGCCTAATTCCAGCGCCCAGCTTGCGTGTCTGTTTATGTATATTAGTTGCATATTCGCATGGCACAATGGAGACCTGGCCCATAACAATTACCAAGTGCTGATTGTGGCTATGTTGGGATTATTATGTATTGCCGCTGGCAAACACTCGAGGCTCCGCACCGCACCGCCCGGGCCCGTCCGAAATGCCAGAATGCAAATCAGGCAAATGAGGCAAATGAGGCAAATGCGGCGAGTTGGGACTGTGCGGCTTTGAGCCTGGTCGTTTGTAATCTCTAAGAGGCAGGTGGCAACAACGGCGTCGCCTTTTCCACTTATTAATTGCCAGTGTCTTGGCATAATTTCCACTCATTTGTCTGTTGAATGCAAGTGCCTGCCATTGTTACACAAAAGTCAAGAGTCTGCTCACGTATTCCGTACTAGAGAAGAGCCTGTGTTCAATCTTTTCAGCTGCTCAAAAACACGACCCGACATTTTTGATGGGGGTAAAGAACATACATATTTTAGCACAAGTACTATTAAATATATTATTCCTTCAGTTTGGGGCAAACTCTTCTTTATTCTTTGACACGGTCATCAAAAGCGGATAACCTTGGGTAGGTATATTCAAAACGTTTATAAGTAATTCAGTTTTGAAACAACTGATCCCTTTATTCTTTAGTTTGAATTAAATGTTCTCCACTGTTTTTTTTCTATATATTTTTTATTGTTAACACATTGATCTGAGTATTCAGAACTTTAATAATAATAAATATAAAAAAATAGTTATAAATAAATAAGCACATGATTCTCTCGACTCAATTATGAGTTATGTCAGAGTTTGGTGTCAGGAAATAAATAAAACTATATATTTAGCGTGTGTCATATATCTTATGTTAGATGTGTACTATGATTGCGTATAGTTTTTCATCAATGCGAAGGTTAAGAACAAAAAATATTGTTACCACAAAATACCAGAAAACATTGTTCATTTACTATATAGGTAGAACGTATTATATCATGTATATGTACTGTATAGATCGCATTATATCATGTATATTTTATATTTATATTTATATTTGTATTTATTTCATATTACGTGTCACTCTCAATATTAATAAATAAATAAATATTTATATGATATTATATCATAGATTTAGATCGATAGTATGTTTTCATTCCTTGTGAATACATCGTGTTGGGTCGTGCGTGTTCGTGTCGCAAAACAAAACACGACACGGTCCAGCTCTACATTGAACTGCAAGAGAGAGATAGAGACAGAGAGGGAGAGAGACAGCGAGAGTGGGAGACTGACTGCATGAAATGCAAAATGTGATGATGCAGCTTCATTAAGTGCAATTTAAGTGCGATATCTTTCGTGCTGTGCTCGGCTTCGTTGAGCCCCGTTGTTAAAAGCCCTGATGACAAAAGGTGCAAGAACACGGACGGGAGACGGACGCAATTACAAGAGCTAACTGAATGAGGCGAATGAGCACAAAGTTCTCACTCCCCTTTCACATTTCCATTCGCATTCGCATTCGCATTCGCATTTTCATTCTGATTCTCATTCCATAATGCAAGTAATTGCACGTCGCTCTGATTAAGTTGGGCGCAATTTGGGTTTTTTGTCTCGCATAAAATGCTAAGCCAAAAAGCGGATTATGTCTTTTCAGCTGTAATTTACACGCTGCATTTGACAACGACCTAAGAATTGCAGATGCTCTTCGAGGTTGGTTTAGTTTTTGAAAAGCAAGTGTGTACTTAAACTATAATAGTTAAGAATTGCAATTACTGAGGATTAAAGTATTACAATTATGTTACATTTATGTACTTGTAATCATTACAGCTTAGCACGGCAATTCAATTGGATAATGTGAATTTAAATTGAATTCGCCCGGTTACAGACATCAGTTGCACTGTTAACAATTTTGTTTATGCTTGTTCTAGCTATGTATAGAATTGTTCGGTCGAAAATTAAGTTAATACAGCTAGTATGCATCTAAACCAAACTCAGCAATTCTGAGTTTAAATATATTTATACTTTATACTTTATGAAGTCGAAATATTACCATAATTTGTCTACTGTGTCATCATTGAAAATACAATTTTTCTGTGGAATATTTTTCTGCAAGGACATACATACATATGTATGTACATATGACTTCGGTATCTCGAACCATTTTTATTTTAATAATAGCCTGCATATATGAGCTTTGTGCTCAACTGAGGGATGGCAAATTAAATTAGATTATTTTGAGAAGTAACTCTGATTTAATTAAGAGAATCTATTAAAATTGCTTCAGCATGTTAAGACAAACATTTCTCTATTCTTACAGCCATTTCTAAGCTTTTAGTAGAGACTTAATTCTTATAATCATTAAAATAATCATCGTTGCAAGGTCTTAGCTCTCATAACGGAAAATGGCAAAGCTGCTCCAAGTCCTTAGCGCTGAGAGGAGAAATAACAGTTATCTGTCAACATATATCGCCAAATGCATGTCAATTATGACTTAAATGCTTAACGCAAAAGCCGGCAAGACGCTGGGCGAAGGACAGAGCTTTGTGCTGGGTAAAGTGGATGGTGCCGGGGGGAGATGGCAAAGTGGCAACGCCAACGCCAACGCCGCTGATGATGTTGATGAATGCCGATAGTAAACGGAATTAACTTTCACGCAACATAACGACGCGACTGCGACGTCGACTGCGGCGGCAACGACGACGACGACGCTCCAACAACTTGAATGAAAGAAAAAGCTTACGCTAATGGTAGACGACGCCGCAGAGCACAACTGGAAAAAGCTTTTCGGCAAGCGCGCGTAGTAAATGTGCGGGTGTAGGTGGTATTGGAGTATGGCATGAAAGGGGGGCCGGGTGTAAGTGCGGCTCGTTTGACTGGTTGTATGTGTGACTGTGGGGGTGGTGGTTGTGATAGCGGTAGGGGCAAACCAAACAAACGGCTCTGATGACATCGCTGCAGCCGACTGCGGGCAACGAAATCAGCGTCGCACTTTGGCAAAGCTTAGCCTAAAAATGCTTGTAAATTAATAAACAAAACATGCCCGCCCCTACATACCGTCTCAGGTCTCAGTGTTTTTGTAATTTCAAATGCTTTTTGGCTCAACGAAAAACAATTAATACAAAACTTGGCAGCGACTTTCGATGGCGACGGCGCATGCGCTAAGAGTTGCTGCACTGAAGCATTTCTATACACACACGCACACAATCACAACACGATACGTGCGCATGTGTGTATGTGTGTGTACTTAGGATTTTTGCTGTAAATTTGTATTTATTTTATTACACTCAGCGTTATCGCTATTTTTGAATTGCTAAACTTTTCAGGTTTTATAATATATGCACACACCGGAAATATCAAGAACAATAGTCGGCTACAGCGACATTGGATGCCAATTAACAACTATTATTATTTCGTCTAGCGCTTTTTTTATTATTATTGTTTGTGTAGCACAAAGCGGCGGCAGCGACGGCGACGCAAGCTTTGGCTTGAACAGAGCGCAGCAAGCCCGTTACCGTTAGAAAATGAACAACGACTAAAGCTGAAGTTGCAATGCTGAAACAGCCAGCAGCAGCAGCAAGCGGCGCTTGGCCAAAGCTTTCTCTGCCTGCGTTGGCGTCAGCGTCGGCGTTGTCGGCGTTGGTATCAGTGCTGCAAACTTTTTAGAAGCAAAAAAAGCTGTCTTTGGTGGGAACAATGCCGGAAAAAAGCTGAAATTTCAAGCAATAAAACTGAATAAAAAGCTGATGTTTTCTGTCATGTTTTTTGTTAACATTCACATATTTTTTGTAAAAAAGCGGTAAAAAATCGGAATAATATCGTAAAAGACCAGAATTCCCGCTGCCCGTTGTTTTTGTATTTTTCCCGAAATTGGACTTTGAAAAAAGCCTGAATTGACGGGAGAAAAGCTGAATTGGCAACAGTGCAACTGGGTCCACAAAATTGAGAGCGCATGCCTCCTCTCTCATACGGATCGTTCATTCGAGTCAAGTGAACCATCGTACACAGAGTTGCCACACTAATAGTTAATAGTGTTGCACAGCTGCATGTAGTGCTGCCACACTGTTTGCATTTTAATGGCTGGCAGTGCCTCTAACGAACAGCTGCAAGTTGTTTGGCGCATAATTTGAAATGCACTGTGCAGCACAGAGACTCGTTTTATACTAGCCAAATATATTAGATTTTTTGTAATTCTTTAAACAATATTATAATAACTTCAAGCCCATCTACAAATTTTTATTGTTTATATGTAAAAAAATTATAAAATTGAAAACATAAAAATTGTTACATTAAAATGACAATATTTGGTTTTTATTCTTGTAAGAAACTCCAACAGTTTTGGAAGAAATCAGCAAATTCTATGTTCCCCTTTATTTCATATTTTCTACTCTATAAGTATTTTATTCTTTCCCATCCCTACCCGTTCCTACCCGTTCCAACCTCGCTGTGAGCTGGGACACAGCTTGCCGGACTGGCTACTAAAACTTCCCCCACCGGGTTGGAGATTTCATTCCTACTGTCTTTCTTTATTCTTCTTGTTTAGTTTTTTTTTGCTTTAAATTAACTTTAAATTCTATAAGCTTTTTCTTCATAACTAACTCTTCACTATCTCTCTTTGCTGTGAATAGGGGCATAGCTAGCCGGACTGGCAAATAAACTTCCCCAACGTGCTGGAGTCGTTTTTAGATTCCAATTGTAATTTCGTGTAGGCTTTTAAATTTTTTTCCTTATATCCTTATATTATGTATTATATTGTATCTTTGGATTCGAGGCAGCAACGTTTTTGCCTTCGTAAGTAAATAAATAAAAATTATTTTAAAACTTTTAAGATATTTATTAAGAATTTTACTTTTACGTCGATTAAGAGCAAAGTCAGCTAGAGAGAATAGTCACCATAAAAACTGCATATAACGATGATCCATCCATAGAAATTGTTTATAGGCTAACTTAATATGATAAACTAATACTAGAGTAATTTTAGTAATTGCTAGAAATTTGAGTTAATCTTTATATTTATTTCAAATGCAGGTACTTACCTATACACTCGTATATTTACTTATAGTTGCACCTGGGCATTACAATGAGCTACTATTTTTATGCCCAGTTCACTAAAGTTACAAAGTAGCAAAAGCCGATTGCTTGGAGTATATTTAAATGTATGTAATAACAATAGAAAATGTGATTACATACCATTTGCACGGAAATGATATCTCGGCTTAGGCTCTGTTATTTTGTTGGCAAAACACATTTATCTGCGGGTGCTAGCCCGCTTCCATTTCTGAGTGCAAGACGCGGGTGCACAAATGCTTCGTTATTCGAATGGGAATTCTTTGCCAGCGCGTCTCCAGTCTCCAGTCTCCTCGCCGGCAAGTGCATATTTTCAATGGCCAACAGATTTTGGCAAGAAAATTGTGCCGCCGATGCAAAAGTTTTCCACGCATCCGACGCATTTCTCACTGCCTGGCAATATCGGTAATCATCAGCAAAAAGAGAAAAAATAAAACAAACGTGTTGTAAGTTGCAAGTTTGCTTGTTGCCAGTTGCCAGTTGCCTGTTGCCTGTTGCCAGTTGCCTGTTGCCTGTTGCCTGTTGCCTGTTCGCCGGCGGCTCTGTTGACCCGGCCTGGCCAATTATGTGCCGCGCGCCAAGTGGTGAAATCGATGAAGATGCACAAATGCAAACGCACTCGGCTTTCGGCACTCGGCTAATGGTCAATATGGTGATGCTGATGGCGTCTTGTGTACGATATGTGGCCCGGACAATTATGGCCAAACAGGCAGCCGGGCAGCCAGGCAGCCAGGCAGCAGCTACAGGTGGGTTGTGGCTCAGCTTGGGAATCGCCTAACGAGCTGTGAACGTGATTATAACTGCTAGGCCCGACATATGAAAATTATGTTCAAAATGCAATTTGGCCGAAAAAAAATCAAGCAAATACAAACAACAACAATGGCCGAGACAAGCAAACGGCCAACAACCAGAAGCTGAATTCAGATTAGGCAATAAGCAGCCCCACGGCAGCCCCCAAACATCCATTGAGTTAAAATATTTGCTTTGCATTGATCTCTTGTAGTTGTTGTTCTCCGTAGCTGGCGCATTGTTTGTTAATGCCTTGCCGGGCATGGTCCGAGCCAATAAAATATGAATTTGTCTGGCTGCTCTTTTACTTTATTTTTTGTTAGCATGTCTCGTTGCATTAGGAAGTCGGCCAGAGCATAATCTAACGGCAAATAATAGCCACAAACAGGTGGGTTCATTGGATCAGCGGGTTCAAAGCCAAAATGGTCTCAGCCATTTTATTGGGCATCATATTTACATACATTTTGGACAATTTTGTCAGATTTAGTATTCCTAATTGAGTGCTCGTTAATTGTTAAACGCCACCTTATAAATAAATGTAATAGTTTGGTGACAAATAAATAAATTATAAATTAAGTGGTAAATGCTAATTCCCGCTTATAAATACAAGGAATGTTTGTTAATACAAAAAACCGATTGCACCTATAGCAGATATATAATATAATAATATAGTTGGAGTTTGATGGAACTTGTTTAGCTAATAAAAAACAAAATGAGAATTTGGTTAGGATATCTTTATAAACAAAAACGTTTATCATACAACAGCTCAATTTGTGATCGATTGGTCCTATGACAGCTATATTATACTATACTGATTCGTCTGACTACGCCAACCGCATGACGATCTTTAGTTAAACTTATTTGGCTAAGACTTCTCCTCATTTCTCTGCAGCTTTCGAGTACAGTACGCCATGGCTTAACATAAGAACCACGGTTGTTGTAAAGACCGATATAAAATTTTCTATTGGCCAACGGATCTGCTTTGAAAAAGAGATACGTTTTCTAGTAGTAGTAGTTGTTGTGATTATGGACATATGGAGTGGCCATATGGGGCATTGCTGCTAATACACACATAATGTCAGTACAAGCAAAGGTATATTATATTATGATGATATTACTCCTCTTGTAAGGAGTTCATTTATCAGGAGAGTCCTAAATATTCCCTCAGTTATGGAAGTTATTAATATAATTATCATGAACCATGCTATTAAGATGTCATGCGATAACAATCCGTTAGCAAAAGCCGTGGCAGATCGCAGAATTTTGCGTAGAAGGCTTAAACGTATATTCATTGATGCCCTTCCTGGGAGACGCTGATCATCTGAAATTATAATGCTTAAGAGCGGATTATGTCTTTTATTTAAGATGTTCGCTTTTAATTAAATGAATGTCATAAACAAACAAAAAAAAAGTAGTTTTTGTTTAGTATTGGCTTGGCTTTATCTAAGCCATCAGCCTACACAAGACATTTATGAACCACAATATTACATTTAAACATAAACATTAACATTAACATTAAAAAGTATTTGACTAGTGTTGTCGAATATTTTTAAAATGTCGTATCTACAATATTTCCTGTTTTGAAAAAGTATCAAAATGATATTTGATATATCGCTTTGAAAATATCGATATACTTGCTATAATTGATATTTCTATTTTTTTTTTTTCCCAAAATAAAGTGATACTCTGCCAATACAATAAGAAGATATGGTCTCTATTAAGCAAACATAACAATATATTTCATGAGAAACGAATTTAGTATGTATTATACATATTAAATATGAAAAAAATGTTTAATTCCAATACATGGCCTTAACAGACTTCAAAAATACGCGTTGCGTTCGTGTAAATCCGTGATACAGCTACGGGAGTCAAATGAAGCACGCCGCTGAGAAGGCACTGAGCTACCAGGGGTAATAAGATATCTTAAGGCGAGCTTAGATAATCCCGGCATGGCCGCCTTATGCGAACTCCAGAACATTAAGGGATTACTTTCCCATGAAGTTTGCGGCAAGCTGAGGTATAACTTCAGCTTTTTTTAGGTGCGACGCCAAATTGGTCGAGTTACCGCTTGTTTTAATAACTTTCCCGCACAAATTACACTTTGCTGTGCCATTTTTACACCCTGTACCCATAAAATGGGTAAAAAGGGGTACTAAATCTGTGCAAATGTATGTAACAGGCAGAATGAGACATCTCCGACCCTATAAAGTATATATATTCTTGATCAGTATCAAAAGAGAATTCGATTTGGCCATGTCCGTCTGTCTGTCCGTCTGTCCGTATGAACGCGTCGATCTCAGCAACTGTAGGAGCTAGAGACACCAAATTTGGAATGAAGGTTCCTGTATGGTAATACGCAGATCAATCTCTTTGCTGACTAACGCACAAGTATCATAAAGTATTCGAAAAAAAATATTTATAATATTTGACATTATAACGCATCTGTAGTTGTAGTAGATCCAAATTTGAGCTATTAGGAATGTCTTTTAGCTCCTACTCTGTGAGTAGTGCTTTTCTTAATTCGCTGAGAATCGGGCAAATTGCACAGAAGTGTACAAAGCCCTCTCCAGCCCTCTAATCCACAGATAACAAACCTCATCTGATACGTTCTCTACACATTTAAATTAAAGTATATCGAATAAATGTATATTTCGAATAATAATTTTATTTTATTTTTTTGAAATGATAGGAAATTTTGACCGCACTTACAGAGCTACAATTTATGTTTTGCTGCTGTTTTTTTAAGAATTTGGTTGTTGCGTTTATCGAAGAGTTGTGTGTATCGAGGGCTTCGTTAAGCGGGGGAGTACTGTACATATTGTTCAAACAGTTCCCGCGTTCCTCAGCTAATGAGCAACAGTTTCATTGTTGTCCAGTTAATTTATGAACATAGTGGTTACTCGGTCATACTATAAGGATAACGGACTACAGCAATTGCATTTGGAGCCTCCGCCTTTTAATATTCTGCAAACTTGAAAGTGAAAAGCCCAGGAGTTAATTTCCTTTCCTTAAAATGTGATTCCACTCTCACTACTCTCTCAGTACTGACTATTCCTATACAGCCCAATCTGCAGCTGAAATGTGGGCGTGACTGCAGCAGCAGCAGCAGCAGCCGCCCTGCTCGAATTCATCACAGACAATAGCCGCATGGGGGCAATGTTGCATGCAACCCAACACAATGCTCATGTGACTTGTCAACGCTTCCAGCGGCTAACAACAACTGCAACAAAAAGGAAAACACGAAGCTTCTGCTGCTGGAAGATTTGCAACCACTTCACAGCTACCAGGCAAAGCACACAGATCAAAGCGAAGTTGCCGCTGCTGTTGTGGGAATCAGTTGCAGCCTCAGTTGCAGTTGCAACTCTCGAGGAAGGCGCTAAACGTTGGCTATCAAACGGCGGGAATTTTCATTGCACATACGCCCCATTGCCCGCCACAGCGCCGGATACCGCCCGCCGCAGACGACGACGGACGATCAATCTAACGCTGTGGAGCAGCTTTTCCATCCTCCGTCCTCCATCCTCCGTCGTCGTCGTCGTCGTCGTCGTCGTCGTCGTCTTTGGCTCACTTGTTAGGCGCCTTGGAGCGTTTTGTAAGAACATAAATCCTTCAGCTGTTTGCAACACGGCTGCCGTTGGCTGCCTGTGGACAGCATTTGAATGCTCCTCCTGCCCGTTGCCAGTCTCAGTCTCAGTTCCAGCCCCATTCGTACCGGTTTGAGTTTTGTGCTTTCTTGCTTGCCATGGGCTGGACGTTTTTTTATTGCCATAAGTGGCAGGTAATTATGTCGCTTACCTGATAAATTACATTGTTGACAACGGCACCAGAGATCCGACTGCTTCGGGCAGCAATTTTTGGACATCAAATCTCACCTTTTATGCTTGATATCTACCGAACCTTAGACTTTCATTATATAACTTTATTTTTATATATATTTATTCATTTTTGTTCGCTTATCAAACAATTTTGAGTATATTTCCATAAAATATATAAAAAAACTTAAATTTTCTCAAGTGACTTACGGTAAGATTAAATATTAATGTCTTTCATTATAAAACTAAATTTTATTTTATACCAGGTGTACCCCGTCATACTTTGCTGTGGCACGTTGTTGGTCCATGGTTGAGAAAGTAAGAAATAAACAAAAATAACTTACCACAAATTTCCATCCCGTGGCTTATGATTTTGTATATTACCATATAAGAACTTAGCTACTGATCTAACAAAAATCTCCTCTCACACATTTGACCTTAAGCCCATTTCTCGTCCATGGTTACGGTGGGTAGGTTTTCAAGTTGCATACAACAGTTTTCCGCCCGTGGGGTAAATTTATTTTCTTGCGGTCTCCTATGTTATTGATGCGGACAATAGATAGAACCAATCCTCAAATCAAACTATATATTGTGTCAAAATTTAAACTTAATCCTTCCCGAACATTTCGAGAACTTTTTCATATCAACATAACCTTTTACTCCCTGTACCCATAAAATGGGTAAAAAGGGGTACTAATTCTGTGCAAATGTATGTAACAGGCAGAAGGAGACATCTCCGACCCTATAAAGTATATATGTTCTTGATCAGTATCAAAAGAGATTTTGATTTGGCCATGTCCGTCTGTCTGTCCGTCTGTCCGTCTGTCCGTCCGTCCGTCCGTATGTATGAACGCAGGATCTCAGCAACTATAAGAGCTAGAGACACCAAATTTGGAATGTAGGTTCGTGTATAGCGGGAGCAGGTCAAGTTTATTTTAGATTTGAGATATCTCCCCGTTCCCCGCAATTCGATAAAAACCGTTTTACAGGAACAATTTTTAAGATATAGCTTTGGGATTTTGCATGTGCAATAATTAAGTCACTTCTAATCTACTGTCTAAATTTCAAGTAGTTCGGATAATAAACACGGAAGTTATTAACGAAGAAGATTCAGTGCTTCAGCGCAAGGGAAGAAGAAGCACAGTTACCACTTAAAATGCCTCGCTTGCGCTGCGCTCGAGCTGTCGCTCGTGTGTGTGCGTCTTTTGTGTATGTGTGTTTGTATGTGTAAGTGTACGTAGATGCGATCGGAAATTTTTGACCTGGGTACAGGGAGTTTTGTAGTCGGGTTTACTCGACTCATGCATTTTACTTGTTATAAACAGAAGTAGATATACAAATATTTGTATACTTTTCTAATAATTTTAAATTATTAAGCTAAAATAAAGCTTGAAACAGATTAACTTTGTAATTATTGTGTTTAAGTTACAGGTCTTATTATAATAATTGTAAATAAATAAATATGAGAATTCAATTTATAGGTCAAATCAAGATCAAATATGCGTATTGGCTTTAAATCGCTTCAGTTTTGAAACCCTATCAGCAAAGAAACCTCTTTTCTTGGACCAGTATGTATAAAAGCTTAACACATTGGATTTGGGACTACAAATAAAGTCACTCACTTAATGTTTTCCATACACAGTCAGAGCACTTCACCCTCACTGCGCCCGGATGAAGAGGAATACCAAGTGGAGGCGATTGCGTGTCTGTGATAAGGCGTGTGCCGGCGAAGCAGAGTTGGAAAGATGCCCGATCAATCGACTGGGCAGAGTCTGAAACTAAAACTGAGACTGAGACTGAAACTCGGACTGGGACTGAGACTGAGGCAAGTGCGCCTGATATCTGTGAACACGGTAGCTAACATGCTTAAGTTTAATTAATGATAAGAAATCTGTATCTAAGGACGTTGCCGCCACGCTCCGGACCATAATGAGCAAATCTCAGCGACCAGGAATTCAGGTGTGCGCTTGGACCAGCCAAACGGGCGGCCAATACGCGTAGAGAGCAAGCCGACCAGGTCGACACTGGATCGGCATTGGCATCGGCATCTCAATATCATGTAGATTTTTGCTAATGTGTAGCCTGGACACACCGCTGCAGCCCCATACGTGGCTCAGAGTCAATCTGCTGCTCTCATACTCGCCATTAATTAGTTGAATTTATTAGATGGGGATCTCGTCGGCAACGCGTACTCGTACCATACGCCTGGGAATTTTTAGAATCCCTTGCATTGCTTTTCGCACCATGCAAAAAGAACGTTACACCCGAAAAACCGGAACGAAACGATACCAAATATACGCATCTACATATCCCAGTCCCCAATGAAGATGCACTGTAGAAGCAAGCAGAGATCTGAGACCTGGCTGCCCAGTTTACGATGTGGCTTTGTTCATGTTGTGGCCATCGGACAACAGACAACGGACATCGGACATTGGCCATCGAATGCCACCAAATATTTTATCTGCCACGTTCGTCGCCTGGCAGCTGTGGGGGATTAGTCGCTCCTGAGTTGCATATTAGGAGTAATAAATGGCCATAGTTTGTTCCAATCCTATCTGGCAGTTTATGTGCGTGTATTGACATTTGATTGCTTTACAGATTGCCTTATTAGCCATCGCATAGTACCGAAATTTATTGCAGCTAATCGGGCCATTATACGCATGGCCCACTAATCGACCAGCTAAGTTACTGGCAGGCTCTTAAAGGATTCATAAATACATGAAAATAACAATGTCATCCTAGCTTCATTTCACCTTTTACATGAGCACTAAGTATTGATTCCCTTCTGTAGTCTTAGTAGTCTTCCTTCTTTGGCGTATACTTCGACTGTTTTATTTGACGATCAACATCGATACTTCTTTTCCCAGTCCGGTATAATTATCTTATTTTTGGGTTCGGAAAGAGACGAGAAGAAAACAGTAGTCGGTATGCCAAATTTGATGACTATCTGTACAGGTGTGGAAGATATATTTATTTTGCTGATTTACGGGAGTCGGAAAGGGGGGTCAAAAATTTGTTGATGCAGATTTATCCAGGGGTTCAACATTAGTCTGTATGTATTTGACCATGTGTACCAAGTTTCGTTGCTCAAGGGTGTGGATAAAATAGATTTCTTAAAAGATTTCTTGACTAAAATCTCAAAATAAATGTTTTATTGTGCCTAAACTAATTCAAAATCGAATTATTATATATTACAGAGATAGCTTAAGTGCTTGACAGATTTATTTGCTGATCAGTTTTTAAGTTTATTAAGATGATCTACAAATTAGCTCCGCAATAAATAAAACACCCAACTAATATCCTACAAAATTTCCAGGTAAATCAAGAAATAAACCAAAGTCTCTTTGAAAAATATTTTCTGTTCTTGCCAATATTGCGACTGTCACATTGGCTTAAACGGTTTTAATAAGAATTAAAAATAAATATGTGTCGTAGCATTTGGCCATTTGATCGTTTTAATTCATTAAAATGTTTTTGCACATTTGTCCGACCACGGAACTCGGTTTTCAGATGCGAAGATGCGCATTGGCATCCAGAGCCTCTGGCTGCATAGTTTGGCTGCAATTCAATGCGGAACTCTGGCAATGGTCTGGCCAACACGATTTTGTCAACCTCTGAGGTAAGTTGCCGCCTGCCATTGCCAATTGCCTTTGCGGCAATGCCAAAAATTTGTGGCCCAAACAGCGAACTGAGGCTGCGGATTAAGCGACGCCCAACTGTGCGAATTTTCGCTAAAGATGTATCTGTGCACCTACTTAAATGGGTTTATGTGAATCCTATGATTAATACAAATCTTAAAACTTAAAGGTAGAATTAAAATACTTACCCAATACTTACTTACTTACTCAAACAGTGCAGATAAAGTTATCTTGCTGGAATAAAATATTTTGTAAAGACGTTTAATTTGAAAAGTATTAATATATAATAAATAGTAGTTCTAAAATAGCTGGGAAATATTATATTTAATGAAGCTTTGAAGTATAATTATTATTAACTGCCTTTCATAAATCTCTTTAAAAATTGCATGCTCAGATATTGTATGGGGACTATAAATCACAGTATTTTATATAAAATCCCTAGATTACGGTTAATGCCTTTCACACATCGCTTCCATCTGCTGGTATTAAGATATATAATAAGAAATTAAATCAATATATCTACTCTCAAATCTAAAATTGGAAATCTTGAAACCATTTAAAAGTTATGCGAGATCTCTGAGATCAACATTTCGGCCTTTACAAATCGCAACCATATTCATCAAAGACACCTGAACGTTTGGCAATTAGTTGAAGCCAGGCATAAATCAAACAGTTAATAAGCAGCGAGCTGACGATGGTTGCTAAACCTGCTGCCAATTATAGTGGCTAGTAGACAAAGAGCCAACTAAGTACAACGACGATCAGCATATGGGATTTAAGCAAATTTCAGTTCGCCTACAATGCAGATATAGGGCTTTCTGGTGCAGGTGCAACAATGTTGGCCAAAATGGCACTTCATCAGCTGGCACGGGGCAGATGATCAGCAATTTGTAAGACGGAATGCGAAACCGAACCGTCCCGAACCGAACCAAACCGAACTGGGCTTAGAGATCTTGGTAATGATGCCAAAGTGGTTTCACTTTTTTAAGCATCTATGCAGTTTTGTGCGTTTATGCCCAACCTCTTGGCCGCCGCAAACTATTTAACAATTTTTACTACTACTAAAAATTCCAACAAAAAAATGGAAAAAAAAAGAAGAGAAAAAGCTATTGAGATCTCGTCTCGACTCGACTGTTATTTGTAATGCGGGCGTTGCAAAGAATCGCGGGTTGTAAAATCTGGCTAATGGCAAGTTTGTTGCAAAAGCGTTAATTAAAATACACACACACACATACAGCCACAGCAACGCACTGACAACAATTTAAAAAGTGCATTAACTTTGTTGCCAACTTGTGCGGGACACTTTGACATTAAGTGGTATAAATAGTGGTAAGACTCCCGAACCGAACCGAACATTGCACTCATTGTTACACTAATTTGGGGTTTTCTCTCCCAAGACTCCCATCGATTGACAGTTTAGTCTATCAGCGTCCGGTAATCGCTGCAATTGTGCCCCGTTTTGGTTACCAAATGAATAATAATCCTTAATATGGAGCACACAAATGCGATCGATACAATTCTCATAAAAGGCTCGCCACATTGACATTTAATGCCAAAATGCATTTTTTATTCGTTTTTTTTCTCTATTTATCGGTCATGTTCATGACTGCATGGGAAATAACAAATATGAGCAGCGATTCTGCTTAATGTGAATCATCTTGGATATGCAACTCGCTCATAATGGAGCCAGATACTACTAACAGCATATTTAGATGTCATTTGGGAATTCAAGAGCTTAAGAACTGGCTTAACATTCGCAGTACTATGGTAATACTTAAGTGGCGATTAATGACATACTCGTAGTAGATATGGATACAGTAAATTTGATTAAATCACAGATCGTGTGCTTAAAAATAACTCCATTTTTGTATTTTTTTATTTTTTAATATTTATTTTTGATGCACTTTTCACAAATATAACGGGATAAAAGCAGGGACAGTAACTCAATGTATAAATTCTATAGATTAGCGACTTATTTGCTTTTCAAAAGAGAATTAACATCATCTGAAGTTCATTAATAATATTATCAAGAAAGGAAGGAAATCTTCGGAGTGCCGAAGCTGTATACCCAGCAGGAATTAATTGTTATATAAAACTTAATTTTCGTCTAATTGCTCCTATGGGAGCCATCTGGTCCGATTTTGATCAAATTATAGGAAACCATTTGAAGTATAATAAAGCTCTCACTTAGTTTGGATGTAAATTTGTAATAGCAAAAAGTTTGATATAGTGGTCCGATTTTGACCAAATTTAGTAAGATTGTATAAACTCTTTAAAGACTTGAGTTGAGAAAGTTTGGCAGCGATACCTTTATAAACAAAAAAGTTGTTCACACAAAAACATAGTTGTCGGACGATCATTCTTATGGCAGCTATATGTTATAGTGGTCCGATCCGGCCGGTTTTGACATATGTACTGTCTGCAGCAAAAAGAAGAATATGTGCCAAGTTTTATTACGACTAGTTCTAGAAACAGACGGACAGACGGACATCGCTATATCGACTCGGCTATTCATGCTGATTCGGAATATATATACTTTGTTGGGTCGGAAACGTCTCTTTCAGTCTATAACACATTTCGAGCCAAAATTATAATACACTCTGCTAGGGTATAAAAATAATAGCAAATAATACAATAAAGTAAAATATTTGGTTAATTCTAATGATTAAACAAGTAAGAATGCTATAGTCGAGTATACCCGACTACGAAACTCCCTGTACCCAGGTCTAAAACATTCAATCAAATCTACGTCCACTTACACATACACACACACATACACAAAGACGCACGCACACAGGCGGCAAAAGCGACAGCGCAAGCGAGGCATTTTAATTGGTGGCTGTGCTTCCGCTTCCCCCTCTCGATGCATTTCTGAATATTCTTTCGTGAATAACTTCCGTGTTTATTATCCGATCGACTTGAAATTTGGACAGTAGATCAAGATAGACTAAAGTATTGTACATGCCAAATCTTAAAACTGTATCTTGAAAAATGTTACTGTAAAACGGTTTTTATCGATTTGCGGGGGAACGGGGGAGATATCTGAAATATGAAACAAATTTGATCTGCGTATGGTATACAGGAACCTACATTTCAAATTTGGTGTCTCTAGCTCTTGTAGTTGCTGAGATCGACGCGTTCATCCGGACAGACGGACATGGCCAAATCGAAATCTCTTTTGACACTGATCAAGAATATATATACTTTATAGGGTCGGAGATGTCTCCTTCTGCCTGTTACATACTTTTGCACAAATCCAATACCCCTTTTTACCCATTTTATGGGTACAGGGAGTAAAAACACAAGTAATCATGTATAAAATAGGGTATCCATGGAGGTACATATACATATATTAAGACTATAGTATATGTTAAATAAAGTGACCTTGGAAGTGACTTCAGATAAATGTTTAATTTGTTAACAGTGTGAGAAGCGCACAGAGGAAGCAAAAAGTGACAAGGGAGGTGACCTTAGTCATATATATAATTATTTTGTTTTATATAATGAAGTCAGTAAATGGATTTGGGACTAAGTAAATTGCATGGTAATTAAAGTGACCATGGAGGTAACTTAATTTCTATTAACATCAAGACATGTCTGATATATGACACTGATATATACACTGACAGAAACTTAACACACTGCTACAGTTACTTTATAAATGGACTATTATAGCTAAACTGCTGGCAGGCACTGTAAACAAAAACAAGGTGCTAATGCCCCAAACAGTGGGATTGGGGGATTGGGGGTCCAAAGTGCGTGCATTTTCACAATGTGGAACATGAGTTTTGCATTTGGCCGTTGCCATTAAAATGAGCGCAAATTAAATGCGGGTCGGCAAAATGTTGCACACACAAAATTAGCACATACACACAGACACGCAGACACAGTTGCAGTTGCAGTGTGGCAGCAGGGGGCAGGGGTGAAGCCAACGATTTTCCATGCCTGCGCATCGTGTGTTGTACTTGAATGTTGCAAGCAAATTATGCCGGCATTGACACGCCAGACGCTCCAGCTTTAGCCTTAGCTTCAGGTTCAGCCACAATTCCAGCTGCGCCGCCGAGGTGCCACCAGTGGCAGTACCAGTGGCAGTGGCAGTGCCAGTGGCAGCAACAGCAGCTGCGGTAACCAATAAAAACGCGCATTAGAAAGGTAGCAATTGCCTGTGGTCAAGTTAAAAATCAGAACGTGAGACATTTTACAAAATGCTCTTTGACTTTCGCTTGGACAGCATGAAAGGCTTCAGTGACCAGACCAAATGTACATTGTGCATTTATCTATTGTTGAACACCATCAGATCAGCACTTAATCTTAATCATTGTTCAGCCTGTTCTGATTATTGAATCTGTATCAAACGATCTGTTAAATACAGCAATGTACGAGTATTTCAGTGAAGTGCTGAGACGATCTGTTGGTTTGTCTATCTAGAAAAAATAAATGAATCTATCTGTTGCCGAAAGATATCGCACTCTTGTGGGCCTGTTCTCTTTTTTGAATACTTTTATTCCAGCAAAGTTATGTTTTCTATATCTGAGGTTTTACTGGCTTAAAAACAAACCAAATCAAACATTCAATCATTTTGCGAAATTCAGAACACCTAATTCCGATCCCGAATGTTTTAATCGGTATCGGATAGAAATAGAACTGATTACTAACACTGTTTTTATTGCAGCTACCAATAGGTGATAGTAAACGTAACGTAAATTTTTATAATATAACTTAAATTCAATTTACGACCATTTGACTTGCAAACATATAAACTGACAGACATGGCTTTATAGATTGTGCAATTGTAACTGATTAAAAAATGAAGTAGTAGTAGTTTTTTATTGGCACAAAACATTTATGATTTACCTTAAAATTAAATTTGAACATACATATATTATATTTTGAGCTAAACTAAATATGTATACCTTTTGATCGAGGATAAAATCATACAAATGATGTAATATTTGGTATTGATATGAAATCTGATGTTTGGAAATGTGTTTTATTACCAGCATAACTTGCTTCCCGATAGTTTATATGAGAACTGATCTTTCTGGTGAACGACTGATATGGCATCGTGATCATAGCATTCACCAGAATGTATCGAACTTATAATGTTTCTATGATGCTTGATTGGAGAACAAGGATTAATGCTTTATATCCAGTTATCAACTATTGATTAAAATAATAATTATCCTGAGAATGTACCCAATAGGTTACACATTCTGTGAAAAAATGATTATGCCCTTCGCTAACGTATAATTAGAATACGGCTCTAATTCAAATTCCCACATTTCCCAGTGCCTGAGCCCAAACCCATACCCAACCCAAAAGTTCAATAGAATTTTGGTGTGCGATGCCGAAAGCGTATCAAAAGCTGGCTAAAAGGCTGCAGCCACAATTGTCATTGAGTGGCCATTCAAATGTCACAAATTGTTTGCCAAATCGCGCATTGGACATGAAATAGTTTCGACAGTTTAATTTGCCAGCCCCAACGGGGCGATGGGCGCTGGCAATTGTTGGTGGTGCTTGGTTGGCTATTGGCGGTGGCTTGGTTGCCTGGTGGTGACTTGGTGACTTGTTGGCTACCACTATGAAACACCTACCAAATGCTTTTGGCCATTATTGATCGGCAGCTAAGGCAGCTCTGTCGGCATGCAAATGCCTAAATGCCTGCCCCAACTCGGTGTGCTTTGGGGACAGTCTCTGCGATGCTGCAGATGCAACCAATAGATATGAGCGCGGCGATAACGTTGACATTCCACCTAAATTTATAATTTTTCGCCGAGTTTTTCCCTTGTGCGCAAAGGCTTTTAATTTTTGCCGCCAATTCCGTTCACATTTGTCGTCTGTGCCGTTGGCCAACTCTCAAGCGGATTTGTCATTCGATGTCGTTGTTGCCAGACATATACATACATACATATAGACGAGTATTACAAGTAGTCCCAGACTCAGACACAGAGACTGAGAGTCAGACCTGGCTATGTCCATGGAGTGTATTCAAAATCTGCCATGATCATTACCATAACTGATCTTGTTTTGTCATGGCGCCCCCCTCGCTTGGCTACTGTTTTATTATTTTTGCTTTTTTTTCGTTTTTTGGATGATGATTTTCTGCGGTTCATTTGAGTCACGAATTGCTCGAAATGCATCGACTTGGACAACCACTTGGTCTTGGACTCGGCTGGCTCAGTTGGCGTGTTCTTTTGTCCGTGATTTCGTTTTGATTTGCGCCACAAAACTCCTTGCACACGACACGAGCGTATCGTAGGTGCTTCCCCCTCTCCAAATGCTGTCATTGAATTTTAATTTAATTCAATGCATTGCCATCAGTAGACAACAACAACAGCAACAACAACAACAACAACAACAACAAAAACAGCATTTGAGACTATTACAATGTTTAGAGAAGATCGTTTTGCGATAATAAAAGCTGGGAAAATTTTTAGCTGCCTTTGTGCTCTGATTCCCATTATTGGTAAGACCAAAAATCAAAACAACAAAAAATGTCTTCATTTATGCCATGGTTATGCTAATGGATCAGAGATGTGACTCTGGCTGTTACCTGAACTGCATTGGGGTTAACTTCTAATGGCTGCAACACCAAAATTGCAATAGGGAAGTTAACAGATCTCTAAAGGCTCTTCAGCAAGGGAAAAGTCCAAGTTTGATTTTAATGATTGTAATAAACGTAATCTTAAATCAATTTTATATCAAAATAGCTTATACAATGCCAATCTTTCTGGCTATTTTCGGCATTCAACTCCAGGCAGAGATTCGTTCAACTTGTTTCACTTTTCTCCTTTGACTAAGCTATTAACCAAATTTCAACCGGTCTTATGCCAGTGATGAATAGGTCTTAAACCGCTCTTAAGGCATATATTACTTTAACTATAATTTGTAATCATGAGAAACAAATTTAAGCATCATATCTATGTTTGTTTGTGACTTATAAGTCTGACTAGTGGCTTAAAATTTCGGCTCAGTTACCGAATAAGATAAAGATGTCCTAAATGTCCATAAGCTATATACAAAAGCAACCTAATGAAACAAGCTCTCTTTGCTTACAAAATGGAATACAACCCGATACTTTTCAACTAAGCACAACTTAAATAATCTATCCTGTTGAGCCAGCAACTTGAAAGGTCATTAACTAATACTGACAAAGGCGAAGTGAAAACCTTATAAACCACACGCAAGACATTTTAATAATAAAAATTTAATTTGTGGCTAACAAATTAATTTCAAAGCGCATTTACACCTCCTAATCTCAATCACTAAATTGTCGATGGAGCCAAAGGCGAAGCCAAGCGAGTCCAAAGCCAAAGCTAAAGCAATTGCCAATGAAGTAGGCGTTACCCAGGGAAACAGGCAAAAAGGCAACACAGACACAGACACACACACACACACACACACACACACACAAACACACACACCCATTAGGCGCACCTAAGCGGCAACATTAGTGTGTCTATAGGCAATGGCACTGGCAATTTTCCCAAGGAGTCGCTGAAGCTGGAGCTGGAGCTGGAGCTGGAGCCAAAGCTGGATCTGAATCTGGAGCCCGCAATTACTGCTGCAAGCGCGACGCCGGCTATCACTCGCACCAACAATATCAATATTTATGCAGACGATAACACCTTCTGATTTACGTCAGTATCGCATGCAGATGCTGCACTGCTAGCTGCTGCTCCCAGGAGATGATGCCGCTGCCACCGCCACCGCCACCGCCACCGCCCCCAGCATCACATTGCACCGCTAACCGCCTACGGATCTGGCTGTGGTGCAATGGCAATGGCAAAGGCAACGACAACGTCGGCGTTTCGATTTTTCTATTAAGAGCTCAACACTTGCGCTACTGCGCAACTTGCAACAGGCAACTGGCAACTTGCAGCAGGCAACTAGCAATTTTCAAGTTAACGCCCCGCATTGGCCAAAAAAAGAAGGCACCAAAATAGAGAATGCTCTGCTATAAGAATACCAACTGTGCAAAATTATTCTACATTTTTTGTAAAAGAAAAACAACCAAAATAATCCTAAATATAGATTTAAGAGCTTGTCAGAAAACATCAAGAAATAAAGCATATCTCAACAAGCTCGTAGATAAAAAGGACAATAAGTCCTCAAATAGCTTAAATATATCAATGACAATAGTTGGAACAGCAAGTACAGTGTACGCTCGAAAGAGTGAATGGTCGTTTATAATAACAACTAAGAATTAAGACATTTTTTGTTATATTTTTAAATTTAAAACAAATATACTATAGTATATTCAACCTAAATAAAATTAATTTACCATAACTATGTGAGAATCAATAACATAGCTAATTGTCTTTGACAAACGATAGACTGTACTTTTTAGATATAATGAACACACTTCGTTTTCATTAGTTAACTCATCGAATGTGCACTGTATTATTTAATATTATAGTTAATAGCATCGCAATATTTTATCATTTTTGAATTTACTTTGCATTGGTAAACACAAATAATTATGTTTGCTTTAAATAATATAATCAACATAAAATAAAAACTATTCTGTGTATATTTTTAGCTAAAATTATTATTATTATAATTATAATTATTATTATTAATATTATTATTATTATTATTATTATTATTATTATTATTATTATTATTGTTATTATTCTTATTATTACTATTATTATTATTATTCTTATTATTATTATTATTATTATTATTATTATTATTATTATGTATATCATTGTGTTAGTGTCAGCTTTAATACAATATATCAAACCGATTTTAATTTTTAATAAAATATACACGAAGATTATTCAAATACCAAACGAATGGTACACTATAAATTATCACTAGTGTTGCAATATTAAAGACGTAAGATACAGACCGTAAGAATTGTTTGGCTATTAATATATAGGTTTATATTTACACTGTGAAGTGTTGGTGTTTTAAAAGTGCAATTACCCTACCTATTTTTATCGAGTGTTCTTGATTTGAACAAAATTCGTTCAACTTTGTGCAGTTATTTTCAGTGTACATATCGTTATTTGTACTATATATCTAAGTATCATATTATTCGGACTTAATCTTAGGTTAAGTTGCCTTAGTATTTATCATATTCATTTTAATTTAAGTTGTTTATATAATAATAACAGTACAATTAAATATTAAACAACAAAAAACAAACAAAAAAATGTATTATATTGTATATTTTTGATTCGAGGCAGCACTGTTTTGCCTTCGTAAATAAATAAAAATAAAAAAACAATTTACAAAAAATGTAATTAAGCTAATAATAATAGACCAGTATATGAAACTAACCTCTAAGGCAAGTGAAATCAGTGGAATGGTCATAGATGTGGTCAAATAAATGTATCTTTCTGTGCGCTGGGAAACAGTTGCTGCTTTTGGCAAAGCACACCCTATCACGCCACATCTACAGGGTATAGAAAGTATAACATGTTGGACATAATGGATATTAGCATAAATTTTGCGCTGGCTACAACAAAATGTTGCCGCAGCAGTTGATTGCCATTGCCAGAAAATGTTGCTGGCAACAAATCGCAATTGGGAACAAGATCGAGCGGGCAGCGGCCAGCGGGCAGCGGTATGAGGGGCAAACGAATGGGAGCCCCATTTGCAGGTTGCTTCGTTGTCGGCGGCTGTGGGAAGCAAAAAAAAAATAAAAAATAAATAATATGAAAATTTGCTCAGGCAAATAAGGCGTAAAAAGTAAATAAGAAGTAAAAATAAAAATAGAAATAAAGATGCGCATGTTTATTATTGTTGGCTGCGGTGAATGTTGCATTTATTATTTATTGAGTTGTTATTAGTGCAAACTACGCGCCTTGTTTATCTGATTCCAATGCAAGTGCTGCTGGTGCTTCTTCTTTTATAGTTGGTTGCATGTTCAGGTAGCTGGCAACATGTTGCCGTACCGCTGGCGAATGTTGTTGCATGTTTGCAATTGTTGCTGGTAGCTAAACATTTTGAATTATTATTGGCCAGGCCAAGAGGCAACTTAATTAATACATGACCGCTCTCTTATCGCCCGGCCATAAGCTCAACAGCAATTACCACAAACACTCATCAAAGCGCAACAAGATACAGACACATTCGCAGATACAGACACATTCGCAGATACAGATACAGATACAGATACAGATAGAGATACATACATATATGCAACAAAATTGGTAACGGCAGCTGAACAACTGCTGGCGACAATAGCCATTGGCCAATGGCCATTGCCAGCTCCATATTGCTGTCCAAGTGCCTGGACATTACTATTTTCAGCTGAAAATTACTTTATAGTGTTTGCGCGCATAAATTGATGTAATCGTTTGTTACCATTTCTGAACTCAACCGAACTAAACTCAACTGGCAACAGTCGCTCCATTGTCGGGGCCAAGCGACGACAATAACGACGGCATTTTCAACAACTATCGCAACACCGCAACACCGCAACACCGCACCACCGCACCACCACACCACCGCACCACTCACTAGTACCGTCTGCTCTTTTATCGCACATTTGCGCATGCGTTTCACACTTTTTTCTTAAAACGCGTAGATATTCGGACTATGTTTGGCATGCGTACGACTTGGTATAATCAGGATTTCAAACCCTCCCTCCTCCACACACTCCCTGGCGCTCTTACCAGTAGAATGCAGAGAAAAGAAAATATAGTGATTCGATCCGGCCTATAGTAAGTAGTAACCAGAAGCATTCTGTGCCAGTTTCATCAACATAATAACTTAAAAACTGAACAACTCTGGCTGGCATAGAACCAGTCAATCCCCATGAAATATATGTATGTATATAAAGGGTTACAAATATTGTAATACCCTCGGCGAGGTTGTAAAGATGTATTTTTGTGCCAGTCAATAGGATAAGCAATGCCGGAAAGAGTCTAAGCGTTACATAACTAGGTGTGTACGTAATATAAAGCTAGAACTTTCAGTCTTTATATGCAGTATGGGTATTTTTATTGTAAGCTGTAAAAATTCGTAATCACATTAATCGTAATCTATAAATGCATTGATAACTTATCAACAGAAACTTACTACCCACAGTTTTCTAACAGAGTGCAATTTTTAGTCGCTATTGAACCGTTGAATTGTTAGAATTGCTAAATTCAAAATGGATCGTAAGAAATTAAACATTCACTTGGAAGAAAATATGCCTGGACTTTCCTTCATGGACAGCGCTGTGAGTTAATAGACACTTTGGTAATTAGCTAAAGAAATAAACTTCAAATAATTTATTTGCCAGAGTCGGTGTGAATCACTGTGTGCCAATGCAGTGCAGAGGGAAATTGAAGCGTTTACCAATATGATGACATTAAAAGACAATCAAATAAGGGATATGCAGGATAAGTTTTCAGAACTTCAAATAAAATTGTCTGTTTACAAGGAAAAATTAAATATTTATAATGAGAAAATCAAAGCTAAGGATGATTTAATAGCTGCCTTATCTCTCGACGCCTTGTCAATGAAAAACAAAATAGACAAATTAGTGGAGCTACTTTCAACCACAAAGGATCATCAAGAAGCCTACAATGAACGAATTGTGTCAAATGAAGTCAACATTAAAATAAAAGATGACCTAATCGAAAAGCTGCACCAGCAAATAAAATCAAACGAACAAAAATGTAGTGAAAAAATCAAGTCGAAAGACGAGTTAATAGAGGCGTTAAGGCTGTCAATCGACTCAAATAATTTGCAAAGTGATTATACTATGTCATCGATGAAAACCAAAATAGATAAAATGATAGAACTACAAGTAACTGTGCAGTCCAACCTAATCGAACACCAAAGAAATGAGGAGCAGCTCAAATCAGCCTATGCTCAAATAGCCGAGAAGGAAAAATCAATCAGAATAAAGGATAATGAGATAACGCGATTGCAATCTGAAGTAAGGTCCAAGGATACCAAATTAAACGAAAACAATGATCTTAGGCTTCAAATTACTAACCACGAGTCCACTATAAAAAAACTAAAGCAAAGTAATGCTGATCTGAGCTCACAAAACAAACCAAACAATAATTTGCAAAGTAATCATACTATATCATCGATTAAAACCAAAATAGATCAAATGTTGGAACTTCAAATATCGAGACAATCCAATCTAGACGAACAACAAAGAAACGAGGAGCAGCTCAAATCAGCCTATGCTCAAATAGCCGAGAATGAAAGATCTATCACAGAAAAAGATAATGAAATAAAGCAATTGCAATCTAAATTAATGTCTAAGAATAACAAAATAATCGAAAATAATAATCTTAGGCTTCAAATTACTAACCACGAGTCCACTATAAATAAACTGAAACAAAGTAATGCTGATCTGGTTTCAGAAAACCATACAAATCATATACGTATATCACACAACTGTGGGTCCATTGATGCAGCAATGTTGCATGTGCCTGGCACAAATGCGTTTAAAGTAAAAATTGACTATAAAACATTAGGTAGTGGTGATTGGATTCTTATTCAGAGTCGATTTGATGGCAGTTTGGACTTTGGGAAAAGCCTTGATGATTACCTAGAAGGCTTTGGCGATTGTAATGCAGAGTTTTGGATGGGCTTGGAAAAGTTACACACAATAACTACATTTCAGCAGCATTATCTCCGTATTCATATTGTTAATGATAGCAAATATAGTTTATATGCTCAATATGACAACTTTGTTGTTGGCAGTGAGGATGAGAAGTACCAGTTAAAGTCGTTGGGTAATTACGAAGGGGACGCTGGCGATATAATACGTGCACACGAATATCAGTTTTTTTCCGAGACACAACTGGGTGATAAGCGTCGTAATGCTTGGTGGGCATCCAAAAATAAAGCCATATCGTAAGTAGCCATTGGTGTACATTTTAAATGTTTCTTATTTATGGTTTTCTTTCAGTGATTGTAACCTAAACGCAGATTACATAAAAAAGAGAGTTGATCTACCACCAATGATTTCTTTGCTGCACAGACGTTGCCGAATTTCTTGTAAATCTGTTCAAATGTTTATAAGGGTTAAAACAGAATTTGATTAACACAACATAAGATAATGATTGTTTTTTTTTCATCGAATAAAGTCAGCTTAATTTTAATCAATCAAACTTTGTACTTCTGATGAAAACAAAAAAAAACAGAGATAAGAATGCTATAGTCGAGTATACCCGACTACGAAACTCCCTGTACCCAGGTCTAAGACATCCAATCACATTTTACGTCCACTTACACATACACAAAGACGCACACACACAGGCGGCAAAAGCGACAGCGCAAGCGAGGTATTTTAAATGGTGGCTGTGCTTCTTCTTCCCACTATCGCTGCATCACTGAATCTTCTTTCGTGAATAACTTCCGTGTTTATTATCTGATCGACTTGAAATTGGGACAGTAGATTAAGAGAGACTGAAGTATTGTACATGCCAAATATAAAAGCTATATCTTGAAAATTGTTACTGTAAAACGGCTTATATCGATTTGCGGGGGAAGGGGGGGAGATATCTGAAATATGAAACAAACTTGATCTGCGTATGGTATACAGGAACCTGCATTCCAAATTTGGTGTCTCTAGATCTTATAATTGCTGAGATTGACGCGTTCATCCGGACAGACGGACAGACATACGGACATGGCCAAACCGAAATCTCTTTTGATACTGATCAAGAATATATATACTTTATAGGGTCGGAGATGTCTCCTTCTGCCTGTTACATACATTTGCACAGATTTAGTACCCCCTTTTACCCATTTTATGGGTACAGGGAGTAAAAATTGTATTGTGCTTCCATATCTTTAAAAGGCCTTAGACTGAACAAAATGCTTTAATTCTTATCCAAGTTAGCTTTTTTGATTTTGTAACCCCATATAAATTGCAGGAACGTAGTACGTTTGCACACCGTTCTATTATAGATGATTTTTCATCATTCGACAATTGGGTCCATTAACACGGTGGTTAGTTATAAAAATCATTTGGATGTTCGGCAATTTTATATCAGTTTCTGTGCAATGAGGCGTAAATCAGGGAGTACCATATAGTAACACCTACCGAATAAAGCGCAATTTTAGTAGGCCAACCCCTCGGAAACCACTTCAGATATTTGTGAATGCAGCTGGCCTTTTCTCTCCGCCCGCTCCATTGACTTTGTCATCAGTTTCATTTGTGTCACAACAAGAAGGGCAGCAGTATTATAGAACCAGCTAAAGCACATGCCATTATGTGATGTTTCATAGTCTTTATTGTTCTTTGTTTGGCAGATAGTTTACAATGTGTCCTGGTCCTGGTTCCTGGTCCAGAGGGTTGGCAATGCGGTGTGTTGACGCTGACAGCCAAACAAATTTATTGATTAATGCCCGTTTGTGTTTTGGGCAACAACAAAGGCTGCGATACACATAATGGCACAGTTCCACAGCTCCCAATGACAATGACCTTCTGTCTAACCAGTGAAAAAATAAAACAAAAATATAAAAGTAAACCCATAAATAATGTGTACAAGTCAAGAGTCTCCGTATGCCATTCTCCATCCCAACCCAATCGCAATCGATGTTTTGGCGTCTGTTGACTTTGTTTTCGAACTGTCAGCATAGTTTTCATTATGCTTACAGCATTTGCTACGCATAACTCATTCAAAACAATATAAAGTTCATTATTTAGCAATCAATTTGTTATGACATGTTTGCCAGGCGTTAAAGGTCTACCTCTCGATTTGCAACGCTTCTTTATAGAGTCTGCAATCGCACAGTATATTTGATGGTCTTTTGCCATTTTGTGTTGCAAATGATAATTTAAAGACGCTCATATTTACAGCATACTGAAGGTTAACTTAAAAAGTTAAAAGAATAATTGTTGAAGTATACACTCAATAAAAAATAAAATAACGTATTCAAATTAAAAAGGTGAGCGAAAAATTAATTAACATAGTCAGAAAATTATAAATATTTATTTTTGCCGACTTATCGTTAGTATTTGGTTCCAGAAACTATTCTCAAAATTGCTCTCACACTCTGTACTTTGCGCTCCACTTAATCTATAATTACTCCTTATATGTAGATTAAAATAATGGTTGAAGTTTGTTCATTTGTCACGTTAGCAACTTTACTTATTGGCTACTTTAAAGGCATTTCCACTTTGTATTCGCCACTTTAATCCAACAATTAGTCAATACTAAACACCTTTCACACCTTCAATACGTATCGATGCCAAATCCAACATATACACATACAAATGCACACACACACACACATACACACACACACAACCAAAGCCGTCAATGTCATTCATTCAATACGAGTACACACCGTATGTAATTCAATCGCAATCACAGCAAGTGAACCTGGTGGCATTTAACGTTGGGGCTGGTAAGCGAGGGGCGGGAGGAGTGTCTGAAAACAGAGGCAGATCCACTCGAACAGCGGGCAACAATAACAAGAAGAGGGCAATGCCAAAAGCGCAGCTGGAAAACAGTCAACAAAACAAAGATTTGAGTTTAGATCAAAGCGATTTCACCGCCACTTGCTGTTAACTCGATGGCGCTCAAGGTACACGATAGACTTGCACTGGACCTGTACCTGTACCTGTACCTGTATCTGTACCTGGACCTGGACCTGGACCTGGACTGCACTGGAGTGGAGTGTAACTAGTGTCTAGGCGTCCCAGAGGCTACATAGAGCGACGTCAGCATTGGTTTTATTTTTCTATGCTCTTGCTGAGGATATTTAGAATTTGTCGCACAATGTGTAAAGTATTATTCAAGGTATTTATAATCCAACAAAGCTTATCTATTCCTGACTGGGATGACGAGCTGTTCGCTTAAAGATATGTTGATAAGACTTGGTACAAAAATGGATTTGCTGCAGTTAGTTGATAAATATGAAATGGTATTTATAAATAGCTATTATTATATGAACGATTAATCGAATATTGAATTGTTGCTTTTTCCGACTTAACAAGTAGCTTGACAAATCGCTTCAATTGTGTTTTAATTATGCTTTATGCAATGCGAACATATTCTATCAAAATAAGATCACAATAAGTAAGAAAACCTTTTTATGAAACTAGAATTATGTTTTGAAAAACCTTTTGGTTTATAAGCCACATTCATATTGAATTTCTTTAAACTTAACACTTTCTAATATTTGACAATATTTTGAATATTCAGGACAACTGATTAGGCTTTCCGAAGGTATATTCGTATAATTTTGATCGTAGTATGAATAAGCCTATGTTATTTGTTATTTGTCTGCAAGAGTATTTAGATTTCGGTGCCTCGAAGTTAGCAGTTCCTTCTTGGTTTTTATTATTTGTATTTTTTGTGACTTTGTGATTTTGCTGTTTGCTTTGCTTTCAAAGTGTGCAAAATGTTCGCGTCAGGCAATTTGCTGACGCGTTTGTTGTAATTAAATCGATGGAGCTCTGGCATCGATCTGATCGGCAGCTGGCCAGCCCGACAGCCATTCATTGTGTGTGCTCATGAATCTGGCGCTGTCCAAGTCCATCTGGCTCCGTTTGAGTCTCAAGCTCTGGGGCGGTCTCTTGGCCCGGTCTGTGGCGGGGTCTGCTAATCTGCTGGGACGCGGCTCGATCGCCGGATCGTTTGCTTGTTACTCTTGCATACAAATGACACAAATGTATGGGGCCGCGTCTGCTTTTTGTATTGTATGTATTTCTAATGCCGTCACAGGCGATCAGATTTGTGGCCACATCAGACTGAAGACTGAAGCCGGCAGCCAGTAGCTTGCAGCATGCAGCATACAGCATGCCACATGCAGCAAGCAGCCTTCAGCCTTCAACTTGCTGCCTGCGATGGAGCATTTGATTTCACTTCGACGCTAATGGCGACAAACTGCCGTGGAGCGCTAAATTGTTGCCTGGCATTGCCATGAGGAGCCGGCCATACATATAACCTATACATTTAGTGCATAGCATTTGTCGCACTGCGATCGCCCGTTGAGCGGCAGCGCGGCAGAGACAATCTTTCGCCAAAAACAATTTATCTGTTCGTGTCTGTCAGGTCGGCAGCTGAACGGCGGCGATTATGCTGCCAGACACTGCCAGAGTTGTTCACATACATTTTGATGATCATATGATGATCTACATGCTAATCAAATCACATTGCCGCGCTGGCCAATTACTCAGACCAACACCTTTGCGCTTGCAGGCAAAAACGAATGACTTAGGCGACAAACTTGACTGCACATAACACACAGCACACACATACTACTGATTACCCACAGATGTGTAAAGTGTGGATAAGTAATGGCTTGCATGTTGGTCATTTGTCTTCATTGGAGCAAACAGTGCTCCACGGACTGCCAATGCGATTACTGTGAATGCCTCGGGCCAATTTTCCAGCTACTTGTTGGTGATTGTGATTGGTTAATCATCAGATCGTTCGCAACTGTAGTGGCATCGAGTTGGAAGTAAATGAATTCATCTATATGATTGTATACACGATGTGATTTTTTTTTGAAAGTAAACTTTTGCCACAGTTTGAGTTTTGTAATCCATACAATAAGCATTTGGTTCTATACTTTTGTTGTTGCTAGAAAAATTAAGATTAAACTTTAAACCTACACAACTATGTTCGGCCTATAATTATACCAGTAACTAAGGTTAATAATACTCGGGTGCAATAACATTTGGATAAGATAGTGTAAAAAACTATAGATGATAACGTAATTATCTATACTCGTAAATGCATTGATAAGTTATCAGTACTTACTACTATTTTTTACTTGGAGGTCAGCCTATTACCGATCGAGTTCAAGCAATACAGTATTTATGCAACCGTTGAATTGCTAAGAACATTGCTTGGAATGAGTGCAAAGGGAAAACATTAGCTGGAGTATATTAAAAATGGGTAATAAGAAAACAAACTCTCAGCTACAGGAAAGTAGTGAATCAGAAGCTACCTTTAATGACAATTCGGTATGTTGAGTAAATTAACTGAGCTGTGAACCAGCGAACTATATAAAATGAATTTCCCTGGCAGTGTTATGTATGGGATAACGAGGGATTACAATGTGGATCACCATGCGCCAAGGCGGTGCTGGAATTGCTGCAGAATACAGTCGTACCAAAGAGGGAAATTGAAGAGTTTACTAAGATCATAACAATGAAAGACAACCAAATAAGACATGTAGAGAAAAGGCTATTAGAGCTTGAAGTAACACTTTCACCTTACAAGGAAAAATTAATTAACCTAAACGAATATATCAGAGAGAAAGACATTTTACTAGCTAGAATGCAGAACAAAATTGACAAATTAAAGGAACAACTTGCAGAGACGAAGGGTCAGCTAGAAACTTACAGTGGTCAAATTGCGGCGGATGACGTCACGATTAAAATTAAAGACGAACTAATTGACAAGCTGAAATTTCAAATAAAATTATATAAGGTAAAAGCAAATGAAAAGGAAGTTCTTGTGCAGGATATGATAGCTATGTACGATGAAAAAAGCAAAGCGAAGGACGCGTTAATAGACGGGTTAAGGTTGACAATCGATTCAAATGATGTGCAAAAAGACGATTCTATGTCCACGATCAATACCAAAGTAGATAAAATCATGGAACTAGTACAAATAACGACACAGTCCAAATTAGACGAACACCAAGGAAACGAGGAGCAGCTCAAATCAGCCTATGCTCAAATCAAGATAAAGGATAATGAGATAACGCAGTTGCAATCCAGATTAAACGAAACTCAACAGCGAATGATGGCTCACGAAGAAAAATTAGTAGCCCACGAGTCGATATTCCAAAAACTGGAGCGAAGTAATTGTGAATACATTTCAAAAATCATTAATAGGGAAAACCAACTAGTGGATATCAAAAAACAACTCGACCACTGGAAAAATCAAATACGTATTATCGTAACCTATGGATCCACAACTAAGATAATGCATGTACCCGGAATTGAACCGTTTGAGCCAATACTTGAGCACAATATTGCTGGGCCCGGCTGCGTTGTTATTCAGCGTCGATTCGATGGAAGTGTCGACTTTGCCAGAAATTTGGCTGCTTATCATGAAGGCTTTGGCGATCCGAAGGGAGAATTTTGGCTGGGCCTGGAAAGGCTGCACTTTATAACAACACATCAACAACATGAGCTCTATATTCATATTGTTGATTATGACGATGGGTCTCATTATGCCAGATATGCCAACTTTGTTGTTGGCAGTAAGGATGAGGAGTACCAGTTAAAGTCGCTGGGAGTTTATAAGGGCGACGCTGGTGATATGATGCGCTTTAGTGAAGGCCTAAATTTCTCGGTTAATCCCACTTACAAAAGTGGTGGATGGTATTTACGAAATACTGTTCCACACTGGTAAGTAATTAACACTATTGAAGACAATTGAAAATCAAAACTTTATTATTATCTCCCTCAATTCTAGTAACCTAAATGGAAAATATTCAAAAACCAAAGGCGTTGGATATTGTTATCTGTTTTGGGGCCTCGGCAAATGGGGAGATGAATGCAATAACATTAAATCTATACAGATGTTATTAAGACCAAAGAGTGATTAAATGTAAAACAAAAACAATTGTGTATATTTTATATCCGGAACCCATTACAAATTATTAATCATTGTATTATGGCTTATGCAAATGTATGCGAGAGGCTATAAAGGCATCAGCTGATGCTCAATAAGAGTACATACATATATTGTATTTACTTTATAGGTATAGGGTGCTCGTAGTTTTCCCCATCCCCCACAAAGGAGCAATATTTATATCTCCCACACCTTTACAGGTAGAGTCACCAAATTTGGCATACAGACTAATGTTTTTTTCGCGTCTCTTTCCGAACCCACAAATAACCAAATTATATACGACTAGGAACATAGTATTCTGCAGTCGGGTGCGTCCGACTGCAACGTTCTTACTTGTTAAATATGTATATGTTCTCAATGACATTAGATAAATGCATTTTTATGGGGTGAAAAAGTGTTCGAAATCGATTAAGTTTGTGTAAATAACTTACTTATCTATAAAACATTTATACCTTATCAGCATGCTCAGTCTTCTAAGTGCCCCTGTACCCATAAAATGGGTTAAAAGGGGTACTAAATCTGTGCAAATGTATGTAACAGGCAGAAGGAGACATCTCCGACCCAAAAAAGTATATATTCTTGATCAGTATCAAAAGAGATTTCGACTTGCCAATGTCCGTCTGTCTGTCCGTCTGTCCGTCTGTATGAACGCGCCGATCTCAGCAACTATAAGAGCTAGAGACACCATACGCAGATCAAGTTTGTTTCCAATTTCAGATATATGGCTCCCTTGAGCTGTCTATTGTGCTGTCGCTTGTGTGTGTGCGACTTTGTGTATAGATGTGTAAGTGTACGAAGATGCGATCGGAAATTTTTGACCTGGGTACAGGGAGTTTTGTAGTCGGGTATACTCGACGATAGCATTCTTACTTGCTTATTTATAAGATAAGACATTATTAAATTGTAGCAAAACTTGGTCTACATATTTTATACCTCACACAGATCATTAGACACAAGCTACACAAATAAAATAAGACTAATATATCCACACGTCATGTAAAACGAAATTTATTGATTGTCCCTAGATGAGACAGATTGTAAATGAAAAACCAAATATTGAAAAAAAAAAAATATGTTATAATCGATTTAATCTGTTGAACTACATTCATATGAAGTACTTATCGAAAAATATACAATATTTTTCGATTATCTTGAAAACAGTCCAACGATTAAAGAATTTTTTGGATTAATGGGGCGGATTTGCATAAGGAATGTTTGTTATATGTGTAGATGACACCATATATGTGTAAACTTTGTCATTGTGCTATTATTAACGGAGACCTGAGATTGTAAGCAAATTTGTGCCATATTGTAGATTTAATAATATCTTCCAAAAGGTCAACTAATTGACAATGGAGTTGCAATTATGTAGATTTTCGCCAACTGTCATTAATATTTGAAATTTACTTACACTTACTTATTTTGCTTATTAAGCTTATTAGAAAATATGTAAGAAAATACATTGATATTGCATTTAAGTGTCCCAAAAGGTAAAGTCCATTTAGATAAGTACTTTTTGCAGTTTAACCTTGGCATGCAGAAATCGTCTTCAAAATGTGACTGTGCTGTTGCCTAAAGATGGGAGCCTGGTAGCTGGATGCCGTATGGATCGTTGGTGGATCTTGGATGCTGAGCGTGCTGGCCCCGTGACACATTCACATTGCACATGCTGTGTTGGTAATACGCTGCCCCCGCAGCAGCGGCTCCCCACCTGCAGCCTGCTGTGGTTGTCAGGTGAGTGAGAATTGTGTCACATAGTCATGCGCTGACACTCGGCGGTGCTTGAGCCTGTGTCTGTGTCTAGGTCTGAGCCAGAGTCTGCGTCGAAGTAACGTGGCTAGCGGTATATTTGTTGGCCAAAGTTTTCCTGGAAACAATCGCCGAGTGAACAGCATTTTGCCTGCTGCTGTTGTTGCTGCTGCTGCTGCCTCCACTCCATAAATCTCGCCACACAATGACAAAATATTTGCAAATCGCAAGGCGCGCTTCAGAGAAGCCGCCTCTCGATACAAATCTATTTTCGTTCAGTTCGGTTTGCGTTTGCCCGCTCCATCCGGCATTATTATATTGTTTGCTCTATGCCTGGTCCCAGTCTAAGTCCAAGTCCGAGTTTGAGTCCCAGTCGGAGTTGGAGCCCAAATCGGTGTCTGCCTCTGAATGTTGCATAGCGTGCGAGCGAGCGCCTTTGCCTTCAACTTGTTAAGCGGCACCAAACAATTGTCTATTCTTTTTCAAATGCAACCGACAATATGCGCCGCCTGGTAGCAACAACTGCGATGCGCCACAGCCAGCCGCTGGCAAACAACTCCCCCGGGGCACTGTCTGACTCCGAGTTGCATTCGGAAGAGGCACGGCTGCCTCCTGGTGTCTCCTGTTGCCTCCTGTTGCCTCCTGCTGCCTCCTGTTGCTTGGCAGTTGCTTCGATTTCTGGGCGCGTTTAACATACAAATTGTTACACTTATAAGTGAAATTTATTATTGCTCACACCGCGGGACTCATCTTTGTGGCTGAGCATTACTCAGTGCAGGATTATCATAAGCCTCGTTCGCTTTCCAGTTCACAGAACTAACATATTTAATGTGCCTGATTTCTCACTTCATATACCACACTATATGCCTTTTCAAGTTGTGTGCTAACGTGTCACTTGTTTATGGTGCATTCCACCAACTCGTCCATAAATCATGCTTTAGTTCATGTCTGCTCAAAAGCGAAACACTTTTAAGCAAATACGGTGAGTTGGTGCCATAATTTCACAGCCTGATAGCCTTTGGATATGGTCCGAGTCATAGCTCACCTGATCGCAATTTTAAATATCTCAGTTGAAAAGTATAAATATTTTGGGCATTTTTTTCATTACGTTATTAAACTGTCACAGAATCAACTATCCAAAAATTATATAACAGTAATTATTGGCAAATTAATAATAGCCAAACTATAGAAAATACTTGTATCAGAACACAGTATGTCAAACATTGTAGGCTAGAAGGAAGAACATACTCATTCGATCTCCTATATAAAGTATCATGATATTCAAATTTGATGCAGATGTTCTATAAAGAGAGTTTCGAGTTTGTATGCCATAGTCCGTCTGTCTGTCCGTCTGTCTCGTCTGTCCATATGAAACGCGTCGATCTACAGCAGCACTATACAAAGCTAGAGACACCAAATGTTGGAACTTTATGGTTTTCTAGTATACCATAACTGCACGATCCAAGTTTGTTTGCATATTTCAAATATCTCCCCACATTCACACGGCAAAGTTTCGACAAAATTTTCAAGACATAGCTTTGTGATTTAGCATGTGCAATACTTTAGTCAGGGGGAAGAAGAAGCACATCCACCATTTAAAATGCCTCGCTTGCGCTGTCGCTTGCGCTGTGGCTCGTGTGTGTGCATCTTTGTGTATGTGTGTTTGTATGTGTAAGTGTACGAAGATGCGATCGGAAATATTTAACCTGGGTACAGGGAGTTTTGTAGTCGGGTATAGCATTCTTACTTGTTGTAACATACGAAAGGGGCCGATACGGCATCATGATAGCTCAAAAAATTATACACATGTTTCTTTATAAAATATCAAAAATTAAATTTTATTATAATAACAAGAAAGAACAGCTATCTTCGGGTGCCGAAGCTATATACCCTAGCAGCAATGTTTTTTTTTACAAAACTTAATTTTTGTCTGAATTTGTTCAAATTATAGGAAACTATTTGAAGTATTATAAAACTCTCACTAAGTTTGGATGAAATATTTTTATAAGCAAAAACTTTGATATAGTGATGTAGGGATCTAATTTTGACCAAATTTAGCCAGATTCTGTAAACTCTCTAGAGACTCGGATTGTGAAAGTTGCTGATGAGCGACGCGTTCGTATAGACAAACGGTTTTCTTACAGACAGACATACTTGTCGACCGAATCGAAATCTCTTTTGACACTGGTCAAGAACATATATACTTTATATGATGTCTCCTTGTGCCTGTTACATACATTTGCACAGATTTAGTACCCCCTTTTACCAATTTTATGGGTACAGGAGTAAAAACCATATAATGAAAATTGTGTGTGTTTATGAAGATATCCTTATCATCCAATTGAAGTTTCAATAAGTTATATACAAGCTGAACAATTAAGATTCAAATCAAACTACTATATGATATAGTTGTCATATGAACATTGGCTCGCCTTTCTTTTTAGTATTTTATACATTTAGTTGCTTTCTTTATAAGTTCTGAATCAAGAATCAAACAATCCTATGATGCAATGAATTATTCTAATTTATGTTTTTTTTTTTTTTTGGCTGTCGTTTTGGATGTCGAAGTGACAAAGTGTTAAGCTCTCAACCTACTGCATAAGTTTCTTTTTTTGGTCGATCAGCTGTGCAAATCGAAATGTGTCAACACTTAAAATTAGATTATACCATATTTGCGCTGACTGATTTTCAGTCTGTAATCGCGATCATATTTGGGTGCTGTGCACATGTGCAATATTTAATTTTGGACTGGAATCGCTGCCGTTGCTGCTGCCCGTTGCCAGTTGGCAGTACGATCAAAATGCATTTGGCCAGGTAAACAAGAGCCGGGGGAAGGAACGGAGCAGCCGAACGAGCGGTGAGCTTGTAATTCAATCTGCTTGCATTCAGACATGTAACAGCAATTTTAAAACAATTTTCAACTTACTGACAGAGCGGCTACCGGATTGGCTTGGCCCCAGCTTAGCAGAGAGATCACAGATCTGAGAGCTGGCAACGGCAACGCTTTTGAGTGACTTTGGTACCAATCTGTCCATCATCATTACCATCAAGTGTAACATTTGTGACGACAGGCAGGCAAGCAGAGGACGGGCGGACAGACAAACAGACAGGGAGACAGGGAGACGGAGAGACGGGCACAGATGCCAGCCGCCGCCTGAGAGCCGCAGTCAAGAGCCTCAGGTGCTGCTCCTCTTGGAGCTGGCAGTTTGGAGCTTGGATCTAAAGCTGGAGCTGCTACAGCGTGCTGTGAATGCCAGTGCAATTACTTTGTAATTTAAGTTATTGATTGCCACGCTGCGAATGCGACCTGCACAAGCTGCCAACTGCCATAGTCTCCAGCTCCAACTCCATCTCCGTATCCGTCTCCGTCTACATCTTAGTGGGCTGTTTAGGCTTAGATCTCAGGCTTAGTCTCTTAGATAATCTCAACGCCGCACCGTTACAATAGCACCCAACGCTTTGTATGCCCTTTATTGAAAGAAATGGGTCGCAAAGGCATATCAGCTATTGGAGTCATGACAATTTGTAAGCTACATTCTTACAGGCTTTTAGAGGTAGATTTTACAATTAATAAAAATTAATTCAATCATGAGCAAACTTATTTTAAGTTCGATATTAAAATATCGCGTGATCTCAACTTTGAATTATTCCGATTGTTATATCCTTGTTTTATTCCTTAAAGACTGTATGTTCTTCATACAGTGAAAAACATTTTTAAATTAAATATAAATTTAAATATTATTTTGGAAAAGAAAACTAAAAAATCTAAATAAAAATTAGATTTATATTTAAATACTCTTCATTAAATAGTTTTATGTAATATTTAATTAAAATATCATAATTATGATACTTTTTACTCCCTGTACCCATAAAATGGGTAAAAAGGGGGTATTACATCTGTGCAAATGTATGTAACAGACAGAAGGAGACATCTCCGACCCTATAAAGTATATATATTCTTGATCAGTATCAAAGAGATTTCGATTTGGCCATGTCCGTCTGTCTGTCCGTCTGTCCGTCTGTCCGTCTGTCCGTCTGTCCGTCTGTCCGTCTGTCCGTCTGTCCGTATGAACGCGTCGATCTCAGCAACTACAAGAGCTAGAGACACCAAATTTGAAATATAGGTTCCTGTATAGCATACGCAGATCAAGTTTGTTTCATATTTCAGATATCTCCCCCGTTCCCCCGCAAATCGATTAAAACCGTTTTACAGTAACAATTTTCAAGATATAGCTTTAGGATTTGGCATGTACAATACTTTAGTCTCTCTTAATATACTGTCCAAATTTCAAGTCGATCGGATAATAAACACGGAAGTTATTCACGAAAGAAGATTCAGTGATGCAGCGAGAGGGGGAAGAAGAAGCACAGCCACTTTTGCCGCCTGTGTGCGTGCGTCTTTGTGTATGTGTGTGTGTATGGGTAAGTGGACTTAGATGTGATTGGATGTTTTAGACCTGGGTACAGGGAGTTTCGTAGTCGGGTATACTCGACTATAGCATTCTTACTTGTTTATATCAACATAAGCCAAGAATAAGACTCTCAATAAAATTAAAATCTTGCAAAACTTTTTTTACAGAACCATAATTAATAATATTAAAACAATATAGATTTGTGCTGAATATAGATAGCTGGATGCGAAATAATTATTATATTATACCTTTAAAATATTCACAACTGTGACCTTAATTGTTATTAGCAGTTCAAAATTGCGGAAATCAATAACAAGTTTGGGTTGAAAAGTCAGATGCAAATTATTCGAACATAGAAAAAGAAAAGATTGGAACAAAATGTCGAAAACGATTCGAAATGACAAGTATTCGGAAAGGGATGAAAGGAAATGACCTACTCCCCCACTGAATATAGAGTATAACAGCATTCTCCATTGTCTGTTTCATTTTATCTGATTTATTTGATGCTTTTTGCCTTTTATATTTGATGCGTTCACCTTAGAATTTATACAGTCGCTGCGGCACTCGGTTATTCCGACATTTTTCATGTTTGGATTAGCTGTGAGTGATCCGCAGGTCCAGAGCCGGAGGCATTGATTCAATTTATGGCAAAATTCAATTTAGATTTTTGTAATCATTTAGTTGTAGCATTGTTTTTTTGCTGCAGCTTTTGATTGGTGCTGGTCTTGATTTCATTAAATGCATTCGCTGGCTTACAGCCATTTGCAGAATTTTGCCGCTGGCTGCGCTTTTTGTCATTCGCGCATTTCTCGAATGTGTGCTGGCCATCCGATCCAGCTCAGTTTGACGCCAGTTGATGGCTTATAATTGCCAGACAGGACACATACCAAAAGAGAGGGGGGTAGTGGCTGGAAAACTCAGCCAGAGTTTGTTTTTGCTTTATGCACTCAAAACTGTCATAATTTATTGTGTTGTGTTGTGTTGACTTTTGTTGTGCTTTGTTTTGCTCGCTGACAACAGGTTGATGTATTGATTGTCGTCATGTTGTAATGCTGACATTTATGACAGTAATTTGTTTTTCAATTTGTAAGCCAGTTATAAAAACAAGCGCTGACTGGAGGATCTGCAGGAAGAATTGCAGCGGGAGCAAAAAAATACTGGAAACTTGGCCAAGTAAAAGCGAAACAGTAGTTTATAATTGCCAAGGCACTGAGATCAGTGTTGTTAACTATCAATGAACAAAAAAAATATGCGATGACGATTAACAGTAGCTAAAAGTAGTAAAATTAATATAAAAGTAATAAATAATTACATAAATAGTTGACACTTGTTGCCTTAATTTACGTCTATTCTTCTAAAATCAAATCTAATCGACTGGTAACCCTGATTGGTACCAATATATTACATTCAATAAGTATCAAATAATTTTTAATGTCATGTTGATCGCACAAAATTAAATTAAATGTTTTAATGTGCATTCTTTTCCTTAATTAAGAATTATTTATAAGTTAAATTTTCATTCCTACTACGCATTCGACAATGATAATTTGAATTAAATTATTGTGATGAAAATAAAAAAGATTCAGAAAATTTGATTTACTATTAGAATTATTACTATCAGGTTCATTACTATTAGAATTTTTAAATCAGAACTTATTGTTGTACTTAACTTTACTTTATGAAAAGAATGTTGTTGTTGTTGAAGTCTAATACTTCATTACAATGAATTCTCAGTACTTAATTATAATGAATGTATTATTTGAATGTATCATGAATATTAGCTGAAATGTGTGTATTATATAGGGCTCCCTACTAGTATTATATTTATTATTTGGATTTCCAAAAATAGTCTTAGTCTTACACAAAATGTCAATTGCAATTCCTGTGATAACTTGTACACAAAAAAGCAGATGTAGTAGCAAAGGTTAACATTGTGGTTAACAGTTATTGAGAGTGCTAAATTTGGTATATCGAATGCCAGGCGCTAATTACTCTTTATTGGTAGCAGCTAGTCCACATCATATTTCACAGCAATAGTTGGGCCCTTTTATGGTCTGTCAGCTTTTACTACGTGCCTGAGAGACTTGAGATGTGGGATAGCTTGATTTGGTGTCCTTTGCCGGGGTCTAAAATGAAAGGCAGTGCTTTGATGTTGAGCGCAGAACTATGAATATGGCAGGCGATGACATTGAAGGCGATTCGATTTTGAGAGTGCATCATCTCCGTATGCATTTCACTTGGGTTCTCTTGGCCGGCAATGTGGTTAGTGGTTAGTGGTACCTCAACGACTTTCGCCGCACGATGACTAACAAAGAAATCAAAGCGAGCCTTCACATTGCGCTCAAATAAATCACAATTCGAACCAAATCAGTAGAAAATCCCGTGCCATATGCGGTCAAGTGTTGTCCATGAGTGCCTCACTAATTTGGTCATTAATTGGCATTGCTTATATGTATGTATAGTTCGAGTATAGTACCCGTATGTAGTACGTATGTATGGGTCGGGTTGAACCACTCTGCCTGGATCTATCTATCTCTCTCCCGTTGGCAGTGTCATGCCTTAATTCTCAAAACACCCAAAAGGCATAACTTGAGCTCATAAATAACAAAAATTGCTAACGACAAACGACGTTGATATTTAATAATATTAATAATAATAAATGTGCCAAAACAAGACAAACAGCTGCCAGCAAACTACGGCAAAAACTTGTCGCTCTTCGGCAATCGCAATCGCAATCGCAATCACAACTCGAGCAGAAGAAAGTATCGAATAGTTGGGGATTGCGATTTGGTCATGCGATGGTGTTTTCCTACGCAGCTGGAATCCATTTTTAGACCGCGCCAGATGATCGATGATCGATGATACCCAGGTCGCTCTCAACCTCAGGTTGAAGCTCCTCCAGAGCTGCCGCTGTCTTTTGAAATGGAATCGACAACGGCAGTGCCTAGGGGGCATCTTGTTGTTGTTGGCCTGGGTTCGCCTTACACGTTCGCCGGTAGCCGTGGCTAGTGCCCGGTTGAAGGAGGCAACTTCTATCTGAACCTCTCTCCCAGATCAACAGATCGTTGTTTATAGTCACAACCGACACTGGCGGCAAAATGCAACAAGTTCATTCGGTGTCATTTTTGGTAAATTACTTGCTCTATGTGACGTCTGTATTGGACAATCTAGATCAATATCATTCCTGTACAACGCTTACGACAGTTTATGACAGTTTAGTCCATGGTATCAATTACAAAACTGTCAACATAATAAGGCACACTACTGACTTGTGTACTGTTTTAATGCGACACAGGAGACTTCCAACAGGTAAGCCGTTCTCTTATAAAGATCTAATTATAATTGGATTTGATTATGAGAATAATAAGTAAGCAAAGCCCCCTGTTGAAATTATATATTTACACAATTTATATTATGAATTTCATACTGGGAATTATTAAACAAGGAGTATTGACCTTACTTAAACTTTAGCTTAAATAGGGGCTTGTGAAATAAAAATTTAATTTTAAAAATGTAACAAGTAAGAATGCTATAGTCGAGTATACCCGACTACGTAACTCCCTGTACCCAGGTCTAAAGATTCAATCACATATACGCCCACTTGCATACACACATACACAAAGACGCACACACACACTGGCGGCAAAAGCGACAGCGCAAGCGAGGCAAGTTAATTGGTGGCTGTGCTTCTTCTTCCCTCCTCTCGCTGCATCACTGAATCTTCTTTCGTGAATAACTTCCGTGTTTATTATCCGATCGACTTGAAATTTGGACAGTATATTAAGAGAGACTAAAGTATTGTACGTGCCAAATCTTAAAGCTATATCTTGAAAATTGTTACTGTAAAACGGTTTTAATCGATTTGCGGGGGAACGGGGGCAGATATCTGAAATATGAAACAAACTTGATCTGCGTATGGTATACAGGAACCTACATTTCAAATTTGGTGTCTCTAGCTCTTGTAGTTGCTGAGATCGACGCGTTCATACGGACAGACGGACAGACGGACAGACGGACAGACAGACGGACATGGCCAAATCGAAATCTCTTTTGATACTGATCAAGAATATATATACTTTATAGGGTCGGAGATGTCTCCTTCTGTCTGTTACATACATTTGCACAGATGTAATACCCCCTTTTTACCCATTTTATGGGTACAGGGAGTAAAAATAACTAATTTCCAACTTTTATATAAAACAAGTAAGAATGCTATAGTCGAGTATACCCGACTACGAAACTCCCTGTACCCAGGTCTAAAACATCCAATCACATCTAAGTCCACTTACCCATACACACACACATACACAAAGACGCACGCACACAGGCGGCAAAAGTGGCTGTGCTTCTTCTTCCCCTCTCGCTGCATCACTGAATCTTCTTTCGTGAATAACTTCCGTGTTTATTATCCGATCGACTTGAAATTTGGACAGTATATTAAGAGAGACTAAAGTATTGTACATGCCAAATCCTAAAGCTATATCTTGAAAATTGTTACTGTAAAACGGTTTTAATCGATTTGCGGGGGAACGGGGGAGATATCTGAAATATGAAACAAACTTGATCTGCGTATGCTATACAGGAACCTATATTTCAAATTTGGTGTCTCTAGCTCTTGTAGTTGCTGAGATCGACGCGTTCATACGGACAGACGGACAGACGGACAGACAGACGGACATGGCCAAATCGAAATCTCTTTTGATACTGATCAAGAATATATATACTTTATAGGGTCGGAGATGTCTCTTTCTGTCTGTTACATACATTTGCACAGATGTAATACCCCCTTTTTACCCATTTTATGGGTACAGGGAGTAAAAATTGATAATCAAAGTTATTTTTCAATTTTGAAAATATGTCGAAAATAAAAATAGATTTTGAATAGCGTTGGAATCAATCTGTAAACTACAAAAGTTGCAAAAATCTGAAAAGCCATTTTTACTCCCTGTACCCATAAAATGGGTAAAAAGGGGTACTAAATCTGTGCAAATGTATGTAACAGGCAGAAGGAGACATCTCCGACCCTATAAAGTATATATATTCTTGATCAGTATCAAAAGAGAATTCGATTTGGCCATGTCCGTCTGTCTGTCCGTCTGGCCGTCTGTCCGTCTGTATGAACGCGTCGATCTCAGCAACTATAAGAGCTAGAGACACCAAATTTGAAATGTAGGTACCTGTATAGCATACGCAGATCAAATTTGTTTCCAATTTCAGATATCTCCCCCCGTTTCCCCGCAATTCAATAAAAACGTTTTACAGGAACAATTTTAAAGATATAGCCTTTAGATTTGGCATGTACAATACTTCAGTCTCTTAATCTACTGTCCAAAATCAAGTCGATCGGATAATAAACACGGAAGTTATTCACGAAAGAAGATTCAGTAATGCAGTGAGAGGGGGAAGAAGAAGCACAGCCACCAATTAAAATGCCTCGCTTGCGCTGTCGCTTTTGTGTATGTGTGTGTGTATGTGTAAGTGGACGTAGATGTGATTGAATGTTTAGACCTGGGTACAGGAGTTTCGTAGTCGGGTATCTCGACTATGCATTCTTACTTGTTTAGAATATGAATATAAGGCCAATTCAACTTAGAGCACATCGCATCACCAAAAATATTCTGTATTGAAATCGGTTAAGCTTTGACAAAGTTATGGGGTTTATCAGGCTAGAAGGTAGAGCTTCCATTTAAAACTTTAAAATCGAAATTTATTGATTTTTTAACATGAACCAATAAATTAATTTGAGGAAGTCAAAAGAAGTTATGAAATAATTTTGTATACCAATTTTTATATCCACAATCGCTTAAAAGTGCATTTTTTTTAGATGTTCGAAAATTTTGTAACATTTTTTGTTGGATTATGAATGAAATTGAAATTCCAAGTAAATTCAGAGTGCAAAATATGATCAAAAAGGAATTTTGTATTGAACTTGGTTAAGTTTTGACAAAGTATGGCAGTTGGTAATCTAGGAAGTAGAAATTTTGTGGAACTTTTCCACTTTAAATGCAGAAGCTTAACACTTTTACAAATAGCATAAAAATATGCGAAAAATTATAACGGCATGAGTGGGATAAGACCTGGCTAGAAATAATTCCTCGGAAAATTTAAGAAAAAAAAGCAAAAAGGATTTAAATTAATCCACAGCGAGTTAGCAACTGATGACTGGCATGCAAAATGTCAGACAGATTTATGAGAACGGACAGATTTGGAGCATGAGGCTGGCAAATCAGAAAGGGGAAGAGCTGCGGATAGTGAACAGAAAACGATGTTACGCATTAGACAAACAACAAGCAGTCAGACGAGTCCAAATACAAAATCCGAGAGCTCGAGTTTTAAACTGAAGACTGAACTGAAATTAAGCCGTATGCTGATTTCATTTTAATTACGATGCTGCCTCACAGCGATGGCAATCAGGCATGGCAAAGCTGGATCAGCTTAGAGCGACAAGTGCGTAATGCATATGATGTATCCAAGCAAACAAGTACGAGTGTGAGTGTGAGTGTGAGTGTGAGTGTGAGTGTGAGTGCGAGTGTGAGTGTGAGTGTGAGTGTGAGTGTGAGTGTGAGTGTGAGTGTGAGTGTGAGTGTGAGTGTGAGTGTGAGTGTGAGTGTGAGTGTGAGTGCGAGTGCGAATGCGAGTACGAGTACTCGTCCGAGTATACTCGTGATTGCAGAGTACGTAGAGCTCAAGATGCCAACCCAAATAAGTCGAAAGTCGGTTCGGGAATTTGCTTACCCTGGCAACTGCTGAGAACTGTGGCATTGTGATTATTTAGCGATCGTCACCTCTCCGCCATTCGTCAAACTTTGTTAATGTGTCGGTACCAAGTGCAACAGTCATAACTCATTTGCCACTAACTGGCTGACCAAACCGTATTTATTGTTTAGGCCATGGACGTGTGTGTTGTGGCTGCAAATTGGACTTACGAGTATGTATGCCCAGTGTCATGAATAGGGCACCAAAACCAAGTCAAACGCCTCTTTCTCGTCACGCATTTTACTGAGTACCTGAGTACCTGTAGGCCACCTCTACCTCCGCCCCCATATCTCCTCCACGTCTATAACTATGTATGCTGCCCGCAGCTCAGTTTAAGCAACAATGAACACTCAAACGACTTGCAGGCACAGGCGAAAGTTTTTTCTTTCCTTTTTTCTTGATTTGTGCCAACGGAGGACCTGGACTTTCATTCAGTGCCAGAGCCAAGCGACACGTTGGCGACATTGACAAATGCATTTGGGAACAACAACGCGACGACGTGCACACGCATACAAAAATCCTAAATAATATATTGAAAAATCTATGTATGGCGCATATTAGGTGCCCTTGTCCTGAAAATGATCCATTGGAATTATGAAATCGCTCCTCGCAGCATGTTTAACTATTACCAGCTATTCGCACGTATTGTTTGCATTTTAACTTAAGCTCTACCCTCTATAAATTCAGAAAACTATAAGTAAGTAAGAGATCCTTGTAAAATATTTATTTCTCTTTTTCATTTTTTTTCATTAGTAATCATATATTTAAAATAAAATAAAAATAATTTGTTTGATCTAAAGGTATTTCATTCACACCATCGATTCCATCATTAGGACCCTCAATCGATAGTATTATACCGGATTATACTTTCAACAATTTTGCAAACTGAATTAAGGCAACTTAAATGCAACAATTTTCTATCAAATATAGATATCCTAACTTTATAGCAAGTAAATTCCATTTTCGGTTAAAGACAAAGAAATTCAATTCACATATTTCTATTAAAATTGATAATGTTAACATTTAAGGGATATTCATATAAGCAGGCATGACAGTTCAAATGATATAGCGTAAATTTATTCACTTATCAAAGTGCGTCAATGGTTAAATTATGAGTTACCATTCCGCAAAATATTCAGGAATATTTGGTGGTATATAGTAAGTGTTTACATCTGAAACTTGGCGCGAGATGAAAGTAACCGCGGCCTTTTGCATGTGCTCCTAATGCTTTCAGTTAGTTTCGCGGATGTTTTAGTTTATTGGATTAGACTTGCAAATCGATGCGACACCCAAAGGATGGTACCAAACCGTTGCAGTACAGCAATTCAACCCCTGCCACCCCGCCACCCTGTCACCCATCAGCTGGCAATTATGGCGCGCGTGACACTCGCCGCTTTTGCCGCTTATCTTTTATTTAACGTGTTCGCTCTGTATAAATATGGAGGAGCCGGAGCCTCAGTCGGAGTTGGAATTGGAGTCGGAGACGGGAGCCTTAGATGCAACTACTCCAGCCGGCTGGCAATAGCTTCATTTGTGTCGCCGGCGTTGCCTTTGCGGTTGCTGGCCTCGCCATTCCTGCACTTCATTAATTATGCGAGCTGCTCTCACGAATGGGGAGCAGAATGGATGGGCACGGCCAGGCAATGTTCCAGTCATTCTCAGCCTCAGCCACATCGTCTTCGTCGTCGTCATCGTCATCGTCATCGTTTGCGGCATGATAAAGTTGTAATTTGTTGGCAGTTAAAGGTGTTGCTTATAGTGCAACTAATCGACGTAATAAACTAAACTATGCGTAGCTAAACGAGGCCTGTGTAATGTGTCGCAAATGATAATGATGATTATGATGATGATGATGATGGGTAGGTAGCCATAACGAATGACGAAATATCAATCAACTGAAACAAAGTAAAAGGTAATAACAGATAACTGGAAACTTAAAACGAGTGTTGGGAAGCGGATAAAGAATATCAGATTGTTTAAGCAAGGCGGGGAACTGGAAAAATTAAAATGCATTTTGTTTGTATGTATAGGTATAAGTATACTATAAGACACTCATAACAATAATTCTTCTAAAAGTTTTAAAAAGGGTTTGAGGGGTAGAAAGAAATTATTCGAAAGAGAATCATAACCTTACTTAAATATACGGCTTTTTAGAAATAATTGATACTTTCAGAACTTATACAAAATACATATAATATAGACCATTTATCTTCGTATCTTACTACCATTCTTGAAAAAAAAAACTAAGAAAACAGATACATATGTATAAGTTTATAAACATAGATAAATATCTTATGATAACTAAGGCTTAGCAAACTGTACCCAGGGATAGAAAAAATCTCTATTAAACACAGATGGCAAAGATATAAGAACTTAGATTAACATCTTAAGACTTAACGTGTACATTTCAATTCCCATAGCAATTTTATTTCTTTGCCTGTTCCCAGTTGCAGTACCTTTCCACTGGCTGGGCAATTTTCGTTACACGGAAGGGCGTATGCAAATAGAATTGGTGTCAACAACAACAACAATAAATAAGTATCTGCAGCAATAATACAAACAGACGCTAAAGTGAAAACCCAAGGAGGCGATGCAACAAGCAGAACCAAAAGGTAAATAGCTGCAACAAGTGGATGCCCATTTGGCATCGGCCTCCACCACATTGGCCACGGCCTCGCGGATGGGATGGATGCCGATATGCTGCCAGCCATATAATGCAGCTCATCAACAACAGACGGAGGCAAATGCAACATGTGCTCCACACACACACACACACACACATCCAGAGAGAGAGAACGACCTGGCCATAAACAAATATGAGTAGCTGTGCAGCCTGTGCAGCCGCAAGAAGTGTGGGAAAATTTTCGGAATTTCTTTTGCCCCCTCGCGAAAGACAGGTTTTAGTTTTGGGCTAAAACAGTGTGGACTAGTGCTGCAGCTGGAGCTGGAGCTGGAGCTAGAGCTGGTGCCTGGGGCGTGGCGGGGCAAGTCTTTTACTGTTTCGGGCTAGGCATGCCAACTAGCGAAATTCTTTTTGATAATTTAATTTAAGAAATATTGTATATAGTCTTGCTAGTTGTCCGCACGCCAGACGCCGACGACCCCTTGACCAGAGGGGCACGCGAATGAAGCGCAACGAATCCCCGCCTGGTTTGTCTAGTCTTCAAAACTTGGCTCTCGTTCTTCTCCAGCTCAGTGTGCCAAATTAAAGCTAACCATCATTCTCTATTCGCCTAGCAACAGCAGAGAAAGTTATCTTGAAACCAGGCGAGGACTTAACAAATATTTCGTTAACAATAGTTCCTGGTTCTTTAGTCATTGATCTTAGCTTAGTCAAATTCAATTTTCACTCATGAAAATACGGATTGTGTACATACAAATAATTGTAACTGAAAACTGATGGGAACGTTTGGCAATATCCTATAAAGTTCTTTATTGTTACCAAATTGACTTGGATCTTAAGATCCTATTGGTGTAGTTATCTTATCCTAGTTCTTTCTGATATATATCATATTTTCTCTTCATCTTCAATTATTTAGTTTACTTCTTACAATTTTCAATTAATCCATCAATGCTTTTGTCAATATCAATGAATGGGTAACTCGGTAAGTTTGATCATGTTAATACAATTATATGACTTAATTGGGAGACTAAAATTTCATTTTATTACTCATTGATGCACTGTTTTACTTATGAAATTAAAAACTTTCCTTAGTCAGCTAATTATCATTTTAAATATCCTCTATTTCGAAAATTAGAAATCGATAAACTCCAACGACATTTCAATCCTCCCAACAGAACTGTTTCGTTTGTAGATTATAAACTGCTTACAATTTTGATACTCTTGCTTTCTTCTTTCTTCACTCTCATAGAATGAGAACAATTCACTTCAAGTCTTATATACAGACCAGTTGGCCGCAGCTCCCAGTGGCCCCAAAGCGTTTTTTGTTTACCGCTCGACAAATTGCAGTGCTTTTGGCATCTGCGCCTCAGGTCCCCGTATACCATATATGGGTCTATAGTAGACACTTTGCGTGTCTCTGGTTCTGTGTCTGCACTAAACAAATTGTTAAATTTATTACCGCTCGTAAAGAATGGTTGCAGTTGCAGTCGACGACACCGAGGAACCGCGGAGCAGACAAAATAAACCAAAAATAAAACAAGAAATTCCCATTGTAATATACTCGAACACAAATGTAGTAGAATCCAGCATATCGGGATGTGAGGAAAATATAGCAAAAGCCAAGTCAACTTTGCCATATTTGAATTGATTTTGACATGTTTGGCATTTGGCGTTTAATTAATTAGCGAACGTGAACTATCTATAGTGAATCAGACTAGGCGACAGTTGGATTTCATTGGCGCCGTTGTCAATCACTCAATCAATCGATCAATCAACGAAGCATTCCTTCAGTACCATGTGGAGTGAAAAATTGCGACAGTGAGAGCATTTGGAATATGCACGCCATAATGTCTAATGATTGAGAAACTCATTGACTGCAATTTGCAGCTATGAGGATGTATAAAGTAAGCAGTGCTTATTAGCTGATTGATGACATAGAAACGAATGTAACTACATGAAACTTTCCTTAACTACTAGTATGTTTTAATAATCTCTTTCTCCAACATTTGAAGACTTGAAACTACTATATCATTGAAACGAAAGGTGTAACCTGCAACTTTTTCTTTAATTTTTAAGCCGATTGTTGTTAAATTCAGATTATTGGTACAAAGCCTAAAAATGAAAAACATTCTGTTCACATTTTCATGAGTTAAGCTGTGGACTCTGACACATTTCCCAATATAGAAAATGTAACGAATTTCTGCACAGTTCTCATAAATACCTTTATCCAGATCTTGGCGAATATTGTTAAGCTCTTGCTCCAGCATGTCTTCAATTACCAAGTCCCAAACGTTCTTGCCCCTGGCCCAAACCAACGCAAAGCAAATTAGGAAGCTAGGCTAATGAAGAATTTACATTGTTTGCCAAAACGAATTATTATTAAGCGGGTAGGCAGCCAAAGTGCATTGGGATGTGGATGTGGATGTGGATGAGGATGAGGATGCGCAGATCTGCGGTCAAACAAAACAACGACCAATTATATCGCCGAGCTTTGATCTTGCCAGAGGCCGACTCGTCCCTGACTCTAGGAACTTGCAACTGGCATTGGCACTGGCACTAGCCCAGTTGGCCTGGACTATTAAGCATACCGAAAGAAAGTAGCAAATGCATCCACGGAAATGTGAAGCAATTGTTTTGGCATTTCGGTTGCACTTTGTTCTAAAGCCGCACCAGAACCTGGGCGAGGCAACCGATTCCCACTGAGAAAGATAAATCTGCGATGCCTCAACTCGAATAACACTCAAGTTAGTTCATTTTATTTAGCTCTAAGTAGCCCTCGCAATTTGTTAAGAAGATTACGCATTTCATATAAATCAATTGGTGCGTGTGCTACGCCAAGTAGAGGCACCCCAACGAAACCTCGCCAGCCCCAATTCAATTAATGTCAGTCGTAAAAAAGTTTAAAAAATACGCAAGTCAAATGCCTGAGATTTATAGGGTAAACCAATTTTTCGGGGCGCAAAACCCAAAGCACCGAAATGAAATCCACTTAAAGTTTTGGCCAAGCCCTAAACTCGTTCCACATGCGTCGAGATGTACGCGCTACTTACACCCAGAGCCAAGTTAAAGGCGCTCCAATTTGTCACCTGATTTTTTTTACATTTTTTGTAGGCCTCCAAAAGGTAGGCAAATGCAAAAAGGTGTTATATGCCCTAACTCAAGGGAACTTACTTGGCATTATCAAATAGGCTTGCACTAAAAAAAAACTCTATTCAAAAACTATTTTAAATACGTTTGCTGAGTAATATTTTGCTTTATAAACAGTTTTAAATCGTCCAGTGTTATTTACTCTGTATTTTTGCTATATTAAAAACTAAAATATACATAAATAAATAATAAATAAGAAATATATTTTTTATCGATGCTAAACTTTGACAAATATCCGCTATGGGTTTGCATACAAAATTTCTAAAAAACCGTTCATCCTTTAAGGTTACAGATATTATCAAATTACACAGAACATATGAGATATATTAACATATACACGTATATTAGTTTCTCAGTTGAAAAAGGCAAGCAGTACCTAAAAAGATCTTAGTCTTATTAAAATGCTGCTAATTTTGTTGCTGCTTTATACTCCCTTCAGTTTTCAGGGCATTTAAAATTCGTGCTTTGTAATCAGCGCTGGTTATCTCTGTCGAGGAGCGTCTGAAACGAAGTGAAGCAACCACAAGAGCAAACCAGATCGCACAATTGTTATTTGGCTCTTTGAGCAAAAGCCGCCGTGGAGCGAGTCGAGGAGCGAAACTGAAGCACGCGCTCTTAACAAATTGGGCTACGAGTTTATACGACTTGCCGGAGATATGTGCGCCGATGACATCACTGGCAAAATATGTGCCCCAAAAGGCGCGGCCGTAGCCGGGGCAGATGTATGACGCAGATGCGACCTATGGTATGCCACAGTAAGGCACTCAGGACGGGGCACCGCTGACACTCGTTCATCATGAGGCAAGAGGCTGGCGAATATCCCATGCCAGGATGCAAACTAGTTTTGCTCTTTTTACTTTGGCAGAACGAATTCGGTACAAGATTCCAGGGCAGTTCAATGTCAATGGTGCTAAGTTATGCAAATTTGGCTCTGGCTCTTCAGTGTGTGATTTATGTGCGTCAGGGATTGGAAGCGGGATCGCGTTGTCAGCGCCTGCTTCTGCATAAGACTGAGGCAAATGAAATTAACAACAGTCTAGTAAGCTCTACAGCAGCCGCATGTCCTGCCACTGAAACTGTCACAGTCACATTCACATTCGCATCCTGGCGCGTCGACACCTTTATGAAGTGTCAAAGTCAAGAGCCAAGTTCATTAATTTGACATGAGCCGTGCTCTTGAAACTGGAATCAAAATTCTATGCGCAATGTTTACATACATAATTGTTGCATAATAAACACATTAATCAGCTTATGAATGAACTGGTCCAAAGGGTAAGGCATCTAACTGAAATTTGCTAATGGTTCAAGATGATGTTTTGATGCATTTCCGTTTTTCATTTTTTGGAAACAAAAAAAAAGCATCTGGCATCATTATTTAACATTTGTACATCAAAAGCATGCAAGAATTAATTTTTAATGATCATGATCATGTTTAAGTATAGTTGGGCTAGGCAAGAGTTGTTATGAATTTGTGGAAATATACTGCTGTAACGTAGACTTTCTATATATATACAATTTTTAAAACTACCACATTAATTCTGAATCACGAAACGGGAACATATTACGTAATCACTTTTTCGACTTTTTTTGAAAACCTCCCCACCCCCCATGTTATCAAGCGTAATCATTTAGCTGACCTCCCCCATCCCCCACCTATGATTACGAAATCATCCAACATTTATTTCTTAAAAGAAAAAAGAAGATAGCCACTCTTTCTTGTTATGAAGATCTTTTGGAAAAACATACATTTGTAATCAAATTTTAATGAATCTTTCTTCAAATCGAGAGGTCGACGTGACAAGGTTATGAAAGAGTCATAATGTTTTTATTTTTATACTCTTTTCCGAAGGGAAAAAGAGTATATTAGGCTTGCGAAATGTCCGTCTTTCCGTATGAACGCAATTTTTTTCCACACCCTTAAAGCTAGAGCAACCAAACTTGGTACGCATGTTGGTGTATACCATCAATTCATAAAGTGTCAAGATCTCCCACACCTGTACAGGTAGAGTCATTAAATTTGACATACAGACACAGTTTCCGCACCCACAAATAAGCAAATTATACCGGACTGGGAACAGAGTATTCTGCTGTCGGATACATCCGACTGCAACGGTCTTACTTGTTTATACTCTGTTTCCAAAAATACTTGTTAAATGAGCGTATGATTTGAAAAAGGAATATGAAGAAAAAAGGCTTTTAGATAGATTACGTATTCATATGCCAAGGAAAATTACAACACCCTAGGATACAAGCATGTTATGTTGGTATGTGTTAAAGTCCATAAAAAAAGTTCTGCATGGATTGAGCTTAAATTTTGATACAATATGCAGTTCGTTTCAAGAATTGGGAACCACGAGAAAACAGGCATTTTACGGTTATGAGAAAACATTCCCCCACGGGCGGAAAAATGTATGAAACTTAGAAAATCAACTCCCATCCCCACCACGGACGGGAAATGGACTTAAGGTCAAACGTGTGAGAGAAGGTTTTTACTCCCTGTACCCATAAAATGGGTAAAAGGGGGTATTACATCTGTGCAAATGTATGTAACAGACAGAAGGAGACATCTCCGACCCTATAAAGTATATATATTCTTGATCAGTATCAAAAGAGATTTCGATTTGGCCATGTCCGTCTGTCTGTCCGTCTGTCCGTCTGTCCGTCTGTCCGTATGAACGCGTCGATCTCAGCAACTACAAGAGCTAGAGACACCAAATTTGAAATGTAGGTTCCTGTATACCATACGCAGATCAAGTTTGTTTCATATTTTAGATATCTCCCCCCGTTCCCCCGTCAATCGATTAAAACCGTTTTAAAGTAACAATTTTCAAGATATAGCTTTAAGATTTGGCATGTGCAATACTTTAGTCTCTCTTAATCTACTGTCCAAATTTCAAGTCGATCGGATAATAAACACGGAAGTTATTCACGAAAGAAGATTCAGTGATGCATCGAGAGGGGAGAAGAAGAAGCACAGCCACCAATTAAATGGCCTCGCTTGCGCTGTCGCTTTTGCCGCCTGTGTGTGTGTGCGTCTTTGTGTATGTGTGTATGTATGTGTAAGTGGACGTAGATGTGATTGGATGTTTTAGACCTGGGTACAGGGAGTTTCGTAGTCGGGTATACTCGACTATAGCATTCTTACTTGTTTTTTTTTGTGTTTCCTATAGCGAGTTATTAAGGCCGGAATAGTTCATTTTAATAAATTAATAACATTCTTTCGGCGTTTGTTACGCCTTCCTCAGGGAGTCTGTTTTAACATGCATATAAAAATCGTTTACATACATGCCTATAAAGATTTAACAAACATTTAGATTTTACATTAATATGCATACATTAAACTTATTGTAGCTAGTATTTTCTACAGTGTCGTCATGGTTCCTAAGTCTAAATTGTTAGTTTAGTTTATTTCAGGGAAGCGTGTAAAGGTACAGCTAGTATTTACTTATAAAGATTTATTTGTTTCATATTTATATTAAAGAATTATCAACTGAAGAACAGAAAGCTCAGCTTTAATCGGCTATAGTATTCCCTGAGATTCTTTAATCATAGTTATCTAGAATCACACACTTCCTACTGTGCGTCAGTCTATAGCTTCTGGTAGTACGAGTACTTTAATATCTGGTATGTATCATGTGTAATAGGTGGTCGTCCTCATCGTCAGCGTCATCTGTGTTGTTGTTGCTTGCACTGTCGCCAGTAACATTGACAGCAGCGGTTGCAACAACAACAACAACAACAGCACAGACAGTGGCTAAAATATGTTCCGTGTCTCTTAGTCTATTGCCGTCTCTGTTGCACTCACACCCACCCAGTGTGCGTCGCTCCTTGTCTAGCCGCCCATTGCGAGCAACGGGCAATGCAATTGTAAAATTGAATTATTCATGGCGATTGTACGACAATCAATTGAAATTGAAATAAAATGCTGCTGCCAAGACGTTGTTGTTGTTTTTATTGTTTTTTATTTCTTTTTACTCCCTGTACCCATAAAATGGGTAAAAGGGGGTATTACATCTGTGCAAATGTATGTAACAGACAGAAGGAGACATCTCCGACCCTATAAAGTATATATATTCTTGATCAGTATCAAAAGAGATTTCGATTTGGCCATGTCCGTCTGTCTGTCCGTCTGTCCGTCTGTCCGTCTGTCCGTCTGTCCGTCTGTCCGTATGAACGCGTCGATCTCAGCAACTACAAGAGCTAGAGACACCAAATTTGAAATGTAGGTTCCTGTATACCATACGCAGATCAAGTTTGTTTCATATTTCAGATATCTCCCCCGTTCCCCCGCAAATCGATTAAAACCGTTTTACAGTAACAATTTTCAAGATATAGCTTTTAGATTTGGCATGTACAATACTTTAGTCTCTCTTTATATACTGTCCAAATTTCAAGTCGATCGGATAATAAACACGGAAGTTATTCACGAAAGAAGATTCAGTGATGCAGCGAGAGGAGGGAAGAAGAAGCACAGCCACCAATTAAATTGCCTCGCTTGCGCTGTCGCTTTTGCCGCCAGTGTGTCTGTGCGTCTTTGTGTATGTGTGTATGTATGTATGTGCAAGTTGGACGTAGATGTGATTGAATGTTTTAGACCTGGGTACAGGGAGTTACGTAGTCGGGTATACTCGACTATAGCATTCTTACTTGTTTGTATTTTTTTTGCTGCCGCCTTTGACATGTGCGCACAGCTATTTTTCAGTTTTTTATCTTAACGTTTTGGCTTGGCTTGCGTTCAACTGAAATTGTGATTTAAAGTATCTGTATCTGGATCGATTTGGCAGCGATCGAATGTCGCAATGTCGCAATGTCGCCATGTGGCCATGTCGCATTGGACTCCAACTTCAACTCCCCTGCTCTTCTCACCTCTCCTGTTCTGGCCGGGCCGCGGTGCTGTCCTGCACTTGGCATGCATGCTGCATGCAGAAGCAGATTTGTCGCCTATTTTGCCGGCTTTTGCTCTTTTTGGCAATCGACAATTTGTATTTGGAAATGTTGCATGTTTAAGTCTTTCAACATCCTCATCAACGGAATTCGCTTTGGCATTTTATTTGGCCTTGCTGCCTTTGAAGTTTTCCTTCATTGATTTGATTGAAATTTACATACTTGGACATTGTTTTTCAAAGGATGATCTCTTTATGATTTAGAAATATTTACCTAAGATATCAGGATTTTTTTAGTAATAGCAATAATGCATAAAATATTTTTTATACATTTTTTTTATTGATTTTTTTTTCATTTTCTCAACTGTACGTATATTTGGTTTTAGATTTCCGAAGGATGAAATATTTATTTATTTTTATTATACATTTTTTAAACATAAATATATTTAGCTAGTAATAACTAGTCCTCGTAAGCATATTTTTTTGTAATCTATATTTCTTTACTTGGCTATGCTATATATGAATAAAATACATATTGATACCATACAATACCTTTACTAGTGTCCTTTGCTTCGTTGCTTACTTATTTTAATATAACTAACGTGTCGTTACAACGAATTCTAAATTCTTAAAATTTACATATTCTAATCAACTGCCTGGTACCGAAAAATCTATATAATAAATACAGTATAGATTAGAATAGCTCTAATAATTTAGATAGTCCCAGGAACTTTCTGCTGCATATTTGCATATACTTGTACGAGTAGTTAACCAAATCTGTATGAATTGTTCGCATCCAAGTTGGCAAGTAAATGAATCTCTCTCCGCACTGGTCAACAATAATTTGAAGTAGATTGCGCTCTAATAAATATGAGCAGACATCAAAGCTAATGCCCCAACTCATCACCATGAGCACGCGAGTGGCAGTCTGCAGTTACGCCGGCTTATGACCATGGAGTCCAATAAAAACCCACTGCCACTGATGCTGCAGACAATCCGTGCTGGCCATTGGGGCTGGGAGGTGGCTAAGGCCGCGGCTGACTAGCGCGTAAACTTAATTAAAATTAAAACGCTGCAACAGATGCAACAGATTTGCCTACCGAGATGAAATGACGACGACGATGACGATGACGACTCTGAATGCGTCTACAGAGATTATGACGAGGACAGCGATGCTGACAGCCAAGTCAGAGAAAAACTAACCGCAGCAGCCGCGTCCAGTTCATGGCTAAATGCTGCTCGTGCTGTGATAAATTACACGTCGTTTTAGAGTGTTGCGCTTCCTTGTTACTCCGTCAACTGGTGTTGACACATGGCCGCAGCGGGATGTGGCGGGGCATTAAATGGATCTCGACTCGGCTGTGGTATGTATGTCCGTTGTGCTATGTGCCTTGCGACTGCAAGTGGTGTTATTAAAATGAAATCATCATCATCATGAAGTGATACAAGCGGGTACTGGCTGTGGCTGTGGCTCTGGCTGCCGCCTTGAACCAGCTTGAGGATCCACCCAATGCTCTGAGCTTGCACTGATCTTGCTTATGACAAGAGAATTCAATTAGATATAGAAAGACGCGTTAAAAGCGCTCCACGAATTGTTTTCAATTGGCAATTAAAGTGGGTTCTCAGTGGGTTAAAGCCTATTGTTTTTAACGTACAGATGTAAGAGATCGCAAGTTGCAAGTTTTATTAAATTTCAAATCATGTTAACAAGTTTTATTTAAGGTTTTTTAAACTTGGAAAGTGCTTGGATTTCATCCTTTTATGAAGACGTATGAGTTCTTGAAGAATAAGCTATAAGCTTAGATACGTGGAAAACTTAAAAATGTTCTCCAGACACATGAAAGACCTGAAAGTTACAGTATTGTTCAGGACTTGTTGATAGGACTCTCTGAAACCTGGATGGTTAATGTTTGAACAGAAGATTTTCTCGGAGACCAATCAGACAAAAATTCCTGGGAAAACCTCAGAAAACTTCAGATCCACAGCCCTCTCAAGGCAAATCAAGGCTCAAAACTGTTCACAATTTATAATCCTTACCAACAAAATGTGCGAAACACCCCGACAGCTTTTAAGAAAACTTAAAAATATAAACTTTAAATCACGACTCGGCTGCTGGTTTAATACAAAAGACTTAAGCAACAAACTTGTTTTCACCATTTTGTAAACAAGCTACTAATTTCATTTGAAAATGTTGTTCGCTCTTGCGCTTTTATTTACACAGCTCGCCGGGCATTAAGTGCCCACCTCTTTGGCACATTAGTCCAATACGAATACAAATGAATGCACATTTACAATATAAACACTCCAGCAGACAAACACACACACACACACACACGCACACACTGGCGCATGCAATCGAGCGATAATAACTGTACTGTGTGTAAAGTCAACCCAACAACAACAACAAAGGCAACTCGTGCTGGGGAAAAAAAATCAACAGCCAACCACATCGAGAAATTCAATGAAAACAAACGAACGCTGGCAGATCGTGCCGCTGCCAACAGCCAACCACAATTCAGCATGAAAAGGTAAAGAGCAACCCAAAGAGCAGCAGCAACAACAGCAAAAGCAACAGCAACAACAACAGCAGCAAACATCAAAGCCGGCTTTTAACAGTTCACAGCACTTAACATTAACAGCGCACAGCAGCAACAGCAGCACCAACAGCAACAGCAGCTGTTTTGTAAACAGGAAATTACGATTGCCCTCTGTAATACATGACAAAACAAGTAGCTGACTTTTTCTGTAGGCCGTAAGCCTAAAAATCAGGGAGTTCATAAAACGTTCGCTGCTCTTTCCAGGGTTCTCTCACATTTCCTTCTAAAAAACGTACAAGCTGCTTGTGACTTTATGTTGATAATACCAGTTTCCAAGATACAAAATTCAAATTTGTTATCTGGAGCGGACAGCATCCTTGTTAATTAATAGAAACTTGTACAAATCAGAACAGTTTTAATAAAGTGTAGTAGAGCATTTTTACTTCGTAATGTATAATATGTAATTTTACAAACTTACCTATGCTTTTATATTTATCTGCAATTGAAGTCATCACAGAAATAGGACCACAAAATATTTCCCAACAGCTTTCTAGAATATAGAGGTGCTGAAAATTATAAACTGATAACTGGAGCATCTAGAAACAATTTAGGATTTTTACTTATTATTATTATTATTATTTATTTAACTTAGATTCACCAAAGAAATTCACCAATTGAAATAAAATGGGCATATTTTCAAAGTCCAAATTGTGCAACATCGCATCAATTGGATTAAACTATCGAAGAGGTGCTGAAGAAATTAACTGATAAAGAACTTGGAAGAAGTAACATCAATTTAAGTGCGCCTACCACTTTTTCATTTCCTGCTGGGATTTTACAGACACACACAACCACACAGAGCACACACACTCAACACACAGAAGACGCGTGCGCGCGCGACTTCAAATGCTGCTGCTGATGATCTTTGAGGCCAGGGCCAGTCAGTCGGTTGGTTTGGAGCTCAGAACGATGATGACGATTTAGTCTCGGATGGGCGCTACGCTGCAAAGCATCGCAAGGCTGCAGAATACCGCTACTTGAAAGTATCTCACGTGAGGATTCATGCGCGACAGCGCGGTTATCGGTTATGTTCGCCACGTGATGTGTGTGAGTTTGTGTAAAGCCGTCGCTAAATTCGAAAAAATAATGCAACAGCAAAAGAGTTAAGATAATGCTCAAATTAAATTGATTGAGTGAAAAGATCTTAAATAAATATCTTATAAATATTTGTGAAGAATATCCAGAGTGTATCTTGTGTGAATATAATAATCTTAAATTAGATCATAAAGTAAACTTCAGTTCATGAACTTATGCAGTTGTCTGCATAATCATATTGTGAAAAGGTGAGTGCTGCAAAAGTGGATTATCTGTTAAAATCAAATATATAAAATAATACAAGAATTAATAATTAAAACTTAACTGAATTTCCGATTCCTTATATTAAGAAATGTAAAGCCTTCACGTCTTATGTTATACAATAATTACGTATTACAAGTGTGAACAATAAGCAATAATAGCAAAAACTATATAGTAAAATATATATACAATAATACTAGAAAGCTTAAAGAAATAAATTTAACTGAATTTAGGTAATTTTCGATTACTTTATCTTAAGAAATGTGAAGCCTTTAGTTTTTAGTATTACCTTCAAGAATAGTAAACATTTATTAGCCAATATTTTCTATGCATTGACCTTTTAACTGATTTATAGTTAGTTAGTCGTAGCTGCTATTAAAATATTGTAATAAAATTAACTTTATACTCCAAACGATGTCATTAAATATTAATAACTATGCTAATTTTCTGAATACTAAAAGTAATTCAATTATTATCTCGACATATCAGCACAAAGACATAAGTACAAGTATTTACACCTTACTTGTATCCAAATTGTGAAACAGTCAATTAGAAAAAGTACAGATTTACTAAGATTATAGTCAGTCACAAGCTATCGCCATCAATTTCTATGTCTAGGCCCTAGACTGGCACTTAAACCCGGAACCTTTTTGCGATATCATCTAATATATATTGTAAAAGTTGTTAAGAAAAAAAAACTCCATTTAAAGCTAATGTATAATTACAAGCTAATAACCAAACTTGGGCAGAGAATGGAATTCGAACTCCGTACTTAACTTGAAGTTTTAAAACTAGTTATATATAAATAATAAAAAACTCAAGCTTATTCCAGCTATATTAATTTGAATAATTGTAGGGATACCAGCTAACTAGTTTCAGCATCCGTCATTCTGAAACTTCTGGCACTTGCTTGCCCATCTTTGTCAGGCTCAAAGGATTACTTAAGCGACAACATTCAGGAAGCAAAACTGAAAACAAAAGACGCTCATTGACATGCTCATTAATTATGTTATTGCCTTTTGTGCGATAAGTGTCAAGAAATTATTACAATAGGGCGACGAGAGATGTTGGTAAAAAAGCTGAAAATATTCAAGCATTTAATTGTCTGACTGCTGCTGGCAATCAAGCAGAAAAGGGCTGAGGACTGAGCGGCAAGCAAGGACGAGGGACAAGAAAGGGGGCCGAGAAATGGGTGACGGGGCCAACGGCTGCCAGTCAGGAAGCGAACAATTCAAACTAGAGCGTGTGACTCTTGAATGAATTTGAATGGATTTGCATATTGCAATGTCTTTGGCAAATGCTAATAATAAAGCATATTATGGGCAATTGTTTATTGTAGTCCAATGGGGTTGTGTGTCACCGATCTTTGAGTTTGAGTTTGAGTTTCAGCTCGTTTTAGTTGCTGTGCTCCTGTTTGTTCGTGTTCTATTTTGTAGCTGCTTCAAAATATTTTCAACAATCGTGGTTTGCTTGTTTGAACACCTTTTTTAATGGTTCTCCCTCTCTCACTGTGTTGTATACCCTTTATCTTATTTGTATTGTACAACATTTTGTTTGCTTTTAAGGACACATTTCTGTTTATTATTCTTTGCCATGCTTATTGCTGAAAATCCTCTTCTGTCTGCGCGGTCTGTCAACGGCTACTTGATGAGCTTGTTGAAAATGTAGATACATACAACTGATCTTGTTCTCATTGTTACCAAATAGATGAGCCTCTCGCTGTTTGCTTCTGTTCTCAGCCAACAAAAAAAGGAAAGGAAAAAACTTGTATTTAAATATATCTAAAGGCACTCGAAACTTTGACTGCAATCGACAGCTTAAAATATAGCTAAAGACACTCGAAACAATGACCTCAACCGACAACTAAAGTTTTCATGGGACAATAAGTGGTATTTTAGCCATCTATTTATTTACTATCAAAATCAACTGCAACATTTATCTTCTTGGTTGGAGTATCGGAACAGATAAGGTATAAAATCAAGCCATAAGTATGCAATGATTTCAAAAGTAAAATTAGATTTGTTTCAATTTTAATATATTTTTTGTTGAATTTAAATTGAACTCATCACAAATGTGATGCTCGTATTCTTAGTAAGTAATCTGCAGCTAAGGTATTGCCAATCACAACATTCACTCCATATAAAATCAAATGAACATTCACAACTCAAAGATTTTAATTGGCAGTTAGCATGCGGATTATTTTCAATGTTAAGCACGACGGATTTGGATTGGATTTTACTTTGGTCTTAATCAGCTTTTGCTACCGTTTAATTCGATCTTAATTAATGCAATCCAATTTCTTACTTCAGTTGTATGCGGCCTTCACGTTTCGAGTTAATGAAGAGGATTTTGTAGCAACTTTCCCAGCTATTTATTGTGCAACTTCTTTTCATTTTCCTTCTCATTAAACACGAGAAAAGTTGATTCGATCAAGCATTTGCAAATATTTGTTAAAGCAACTTTTATTTTCCCAATTCCGTGTATATTTTAAAATAATATTAAAACACCATTTTTCCTACACTTTAAGCCAGTAAACAAGGGACTTATATAATTCTATGAAGAATTGGTTTTAATGGAAAATATCGGCTTTTATTTAAAATTTGCAGTATTGGATATAACATCAAATATTGTGAAACTTTATTTCATTATATTTCTCATTAAACAAGTCAAACGAGATTGAGATTGTTAATACTTTATTTTCTATTAAAAATTCAGTAGAGTTGTTAAATTTATTTACTTTTTTAAATGAGAATAAATCTCCATCATAGAAGTCTAACTTAATTAACCCAGGAAATCATTTTGTTAGAAAACACAGATTTTAATAAAAAAAAAAAGTTATTCTTTAAAGTTATCTTTAATATATTTACAAGATGTTTTCAAGATAGTTAATCCTTAACATATAGCTGCTGGATAATTTTCGAATTAATGTCGATAGAAAATACCGCGACACTCAAAACCTTGTTTATATGATTAGAACACCCTTTACATACATATCCGAGAATTCTAAGAACAATTGATACTGACCCAATAAAGTTCCAGTCAAGACATAAGCACTTCACGTCTTTGCAAGTTGTCGTAGTACCATTCCCAGTAAGTTCGTTATTGTGTCCATATCTTGACACCGGCTGGCTGGGCAGGAGGGCGAACCGCTTGGCAGTTGCGGCAACCGCTCAGCAGGTGGTGCCCCGGCGTGATGCTGCTCCTGTGATAATGGCGAGCACGCCAGACCGCCACTTTGCATATAAACGCGCGCTAATGGACACCAGAGGTGACAGTGAGCGCTGCTAAATTGGCAAACATTAAATTTGCACCTTCACAGCGGCAGCGGCTGCCTCACAAAACCGTGACAATTTTAGGCACAGCGGTGCGCTTTTCCACAAAATAAACCAAGAAGTAAAATAAAATGCTGAAATGAGATGGCAATGGCGAAAACTCGACAAAGTGGCAGAAGAAAAGCTTAAGAAGACGACCCACAATTCAAGTTCTAAATAATAATCTTGATCGCGGAAGCTTAACTTTTATATTGCGCTTCGTGTAGCCGATAATACCAAGGTATGTGTGTACAGACAAGAAGCCAACATATATCATAGTAAGGATAATATATACTATACAATTCTTGAGTTCAGTTCATAATAAAAGAGTTGCGTAGTTTATAAAATAAAATAGTTGCCAACCCACATCCTAAGCTTATGATATGCCATCTACGATAATCATTAAGTTTCTAGTTTAACCCGATTTCTAGAAATTGTTGTTTTACATTGGTTACAATTATTATTATTATTTCATTATTCCGTATTAATGCCACTTAATTTTTATGTAATATTTTGAATGTTCAATTCGGAGCCTGGCTGATATAGGCAAAAGTTTGTAAAAATATGTTGATATTTGAAAAATGCGTACGTGGTGACATATTGATCACACAGACAAAATTGATTCTCTATCAAAAAGAATACTCTCAAAGGCTGCAAAACTGAAGCTGAACTAAACCGGTTCAAGCCCAGCAATTCAACCTTGTGTTCTACTGCCCAACCTTAAAGTGAACCAGATCTACAAAAAGTAGCCTAACACAAGCATGAACCGAACCATTATTCTGTCAATAAAGATACGGAAGAAGAAAGTTTTCATTTCTTTGCTTGGTTATTTGTAAAAGAAATTTGATAAGCCATGGTTCGACCCAAAAAGTGAGTTTAGGGATACCAAAATTAGGATATACGAAATAAATCAAGAGGCGGGATCTTAGTTTCAACCGTCATCCGAACGGATATTTCGTAGAACTTTTAACATTTTTCATTTCCATAACAGATCTGTAAAATATTAAATTTATCCTGCGTATTAAGGTTGAACAAGGTCAATCAGATTAGATATTCGATTATAAAGACGCACCCAGACGTGAAACCTAGCTTATCAATTTGATTGTGAATATAGGAATGTACATATATGTTTATTTATATACAATTGCAAAATGTCATGCCCTTTGTACGGATATAATTTGCTAACCATTTACAATTTCAATGCATTCCCGTACGGAATTCATGCTTCCCAAACATTTTCACGCTGATCAAATATTTGACGCAAAATGTTCGTAAATTTAGCCAGCTATTTTTTGTTTGACCTTAGCTTTATGATCACACAAAACAAGTAACTACGTACATTAGATGTGTGAACACGACCCATCCTCATGTAGAGAGCTGCCGGCAAGGGAAGTGTGACGGCCAGGAACCGAGTCTTGGTTACCGTGTCTTGGACGGTGCCAGCCCAAACCGGTCGTTGCATACCTCAATTTCTAACCACGACCTGTGGCAAAAAGTAAAGAGAAACGCAGTGGGTCATCGGTTATGCTTCTTCTTCTTGTTCGTCTTTTTATTGTTGTTGTTATTGTTGTTAAGTATTTTTGCTGTTGCTTTTGCTGTTGCTGTTGCTGTTGCTGTTGTGACCGTATGTGACCATGGCCCCTTCCTGAACACAGCTGAGTGCTGAGATTCTGTGCCGTTGCCTGGCAAAGTGTTTATCAGCAACAAGGACAATCGTGAAAGAGTTAACTTTTCTTGTCTTCAGGCTAAGTGGCCAACAAAACGTTTTACGAAATTGCATAAATTTTATAATGATATTTATTGCTCTTCCGGTTTATTCCAATCACTGGTAAACTTAATTTTAATTGAACAGAAACAAATTGAGAAAGAGTTATAGCACAATTTCTCTGATTTACATATTGATCGAGTTGAGCTGACTGATTCCGACTAATAAACGCCACTCAACTGGTCCTCTTATGGAATATCAAAATATAATTTATGGGACAAATGTACAATATATTTGTATATTACAAATATGAAACATTATAGTTATATACTAGTAAAATACAACTATATCTGTTGTTCATTTTTATCTCTTCTTTTTAAGTTTTTAGTTTTTTAGTTATATACTAGTAAAATACAACAATTTCTGTTGTTAATTTTTGTCTCTTCTTCTTAAGTTTTTAATTGAAATTGATTTTTAGATTAAGTCGCATAATCCCATATTAATACAGGATTTCTATTTGTGAATTTCAGATGAACCAGCTGTGCAAAGTATGTGGTGAACCGGCGGCTGGTTTTCATTTTGGAGCATTTACATGCGAGGGCTGTAAGGTAAATACATAATAATTAATATACTCAATCGTTTTTACTCCCTGTACCCATAAAATGGGTAAAAAGGGGTATTACATCTGTGCAAATGTATGTAACAGACAGAAGGAGACATCTCCGACCCTATAAAGTATATATATTCTTGATCAGTATCAAAGAGATTTCGATTTGGCCATGTCCGTCTGTCTGTCCGTCTGTCCGTCTGTCCGTATGAACGCGTCGATCTCAGCAACTACAAGAGCTAGAGACACCAAATTTGAAATGTAGGTTCCTGTATACCATACGCAGATCAAGTTTGTTTCATATTTCAGATATCTCCCCCGTTCCCCCGCAAATCGATTAAAACCGTTTTACAGTAACAATTTTCAAGATATAGCTTTAAGATTTGACATGTACAATACTTTAGTCTCTCTTAATATACTGTCCAAATTTCAAGTCGATCGGATAATAAACACGGAAGTTATTCACGAAAGAAGATTCAGTGATGCAGCGAGAGGAGGGAAGAAGAAGCACAGCCACCAATTAAATTGCCTCGCTTGCGCTGTCGCTTTTGCCGCCAGTGTGTCTGTGCGTCTTTGTGTATGTGTGTATGTATGTGCAAGTTGGACGTAGATGTGATTGGATGTTTTAGACCTGGGTACAGGGAGTTACTAGTCGGGTATACTCGACTATAGCATTCTTACTTGTTAATAATTGTCTAGGTAATACATTTTGCTAAAAAAATCTGAGAAAAATTACAATATAAGGTGTCACAAAAAATTTTACATTTAAAATAAAAAGTATATTATTATTATTATTATTATTATTATACACAGTTTACTTAGAGTATATTATAATTTGGAATTATTTACATTAAGAAATATGTCCTAAGAAATTTTACATTGAAAAATAAAAAATAAAATAATATTATAATTTGGAGCTATTTACATTAAGACATTAAGATATCGAAATTATCTTAAAAAACTTTCAACTGACACAACTATGCTATGCTTTGTATGCTTATAGAGACAATTGTGGGAAGTATAAAATCCTAAAATAAAATACTCTTTTTGCTAGCTTACAAAATGTGCGAAAATGGTCTCGATTTTGGCTTTTACTTTTCAAGCATAAAATATTATTGGTTTAATTAAAATTCAATTCGGTAGATTAATCGATTTTTAATTGACTTTAAGTAGATACGAGTACGTGTGCGCCTGAACACAATGGGGCACCTTCAAATGCCATGGGAAAATTTCTGCGAATTTAGAGCAGCACCACACGATTTCTGATGGGTCGGGTGTACTGGTACATAGGAGTATATAGAGCTCTAAGCTCAAGGCGACCACAATTGTAAACTGCAGTCAATCAAATAAAAATTACATGCATATTAGATGAGTCAGCGTAAAACGACAGCCAGGCATCAAAGTTAACTTATTGCTGAGCACGGTGCTCAATGAACTTCAACATCAATGCATGGAAGAAGAAGTCGGGCCACAACATTGGCCCAGCTCTAGCATGAGTTGGCTTAAATGAAACAACAAAACAATAGTATTCAGATACAATAAACAGTACATGAAACTCTTTTTGTAATCACCATGGAGCGGCAACAAGTAGTTCGCAATTTATTAACGCACATTTTGTAATTGAAGCGTTGAGATGGAGAAATTATGGCACTTGGTGAATGTTAATCACAGGTGTGCACAGGTGCAAAAAGCAATTAACAATAGCTTTAAGTACATTTGTAAATATATACATGTCATAAGGCTATTCAGGGCAAGTGCCAAATATTCTGTATACCATTTAATAAATATATGGTACGAGCAATTGGTATTTAAAGATAATTAAAGTAAAATCATTTTGAAGTGTTTCGAAAATACTTAAAGAAATCGCCTACTAAGTGTTTTCTAAGTGATTGAGTTACTAAATAAAATAACATCAGGGTTCGAAGCCCAGGCTACAACTAAGTAATTAAGTTGACAGTAAAACTACATACTACGACTACAAACAACTATGATACTTTTACTTTTTTGTATTGTTGAAATATTTAATCATTCTATGAAATTGTCACGAACATTTTTAGAGATTACCACTGCTATTAATTTGCCAGATAATATGGATATTGGCAGTAATCTTAATTCTCTTAAGGCATTAAAATTTAATTAAAAATAAAAGGTTTTAAAATTGTATCATGGTGTATCAGTCATATAGCATGTACATAGTTGAAATATGCTATTTATGGGTTAGTTTTAGAACATATCTTGATCTGATTTATAACTGGTTTTGCTCACTATATCATATCTAATGATGATGATGTTAAAAGCAAAGATGTACATATAATGTAATACGCCGGCTAGTGATATGTTTTCAAGATATTCTTGATATAAAACTGGTTTAATTTGGTTTTTAAGCCGGTAAAATATCTAAATAATTCAAATAGAGTTAAAAAACGGTTAAACATGTTGTGGCAGCTGTTAAAGTGTTATTAAGTAGGTGTGTTAATAAAATAATCAACAATTTATTATGAAAGTTGGCGAAACCTAGTAAACGCGGCCTTCTACCACTATATCACCGCTTAAATCATCTGTTGGCTGCACAAACTGATCCTTTTCTAAAATCTCCATAATTTCAGTCCTTTTTTGGCCGCACATACAACAACATCGCAGCGATCGCAGGTTGCAAGCACAACGGAGATTGTGTCATCAACAAGAAGAACCGGACGGCCTGCAAGGCTTGCCGGCTGCGCAAGTGTCTGCTGGTGGGCATGTCGAAGAGCGGATCACGCTATGGTCGCCGCTCCAACTGGTTTAAGATACACTGCCTGCTGCAGGAGCAGCAGGGCGGCGGAGCGGGCACGGTCAGCGGCAGCGTGAGCAATGCAAATCTGGACCAGCTGGCGCGACTACAACAGGCTAGCAACCAGGCGCGGCAAACCTACCAGGACAAAACGAACCCCTGCATCAAGTCAGCCACAGCAGCAACCTCGCCCACCATTGCGCTGCACACCACGACGACGTCGACGGCAGCGGCGCCATCTCCCAGCCTGCCCGGCTTTCTGCAGGCAGCCAAATATCTGAACGAGCAGCAGCAGCGTCAGCTAAAGCTCGAATCCCGCCTCAGCAATACACCCAGCGATTCGGGCGCCTCCTCGGCCGGAGATCCCACGGACGATGGCACGAGCGTTCTAAGCGCCACGACCACAACAATACGAAAGGCGCTGCGGCAGAGTAGCTCCGCTTATGCGGGTAGCTCCGAGGCGGACATTGCGGAGCAACAGCAGCGGCGTCACAAGGAGCTCTTGGATATCTTTCGCAGTCACTCAGAGCCGCTGTACAGCTCGTTTACGCCATTTACCTTGCCCCCAGCTCTGGTGAGCAGCGGCATGCCGCCAATGCCCATATTCAAGGAGCAATTCAAGTCGGAGCTGCTGTTTCCGTTTCCAGCTGCCAGTCCGGCGGAGGAGGAGCCCATTGATTTGTCTCTCCGATCGCGAACGGAGGCTGTGAGTCCAGTGGCCAACAGTTCCAGTAGTCCTCTCAGTGAGTCAGCCAACCTGCCATCCGCCTCGTCCTCGTCCTCCTTTGTACGCAAATCGACGCCCCTTGATCTGACGCTGGTGCGCTCGCAGACCCTTACAGGATGAGGGAGGACACGGTTGTAGCTTAAGATTTAGGTCGTGTGATTGCCTGGGAATTCAACAGAGTGCCATTGGGCCAACAAAACCTTAACACACATACTTAGTTAGGTACTTTGTAGCTGTAGCAGTCACTCTGTAATCCCACAGGGTTATTAACAGGAGATTAGATATTGGTGCCAGTGAAAGTATGTACAAACAATTTGTTTTTAGCCCAATTACAACATATAAGCGATTAAGAGTTTATGAAATTATATAAGTATAAATAATGTTTAGCCAAATTTACAAGTGACTGTCATTAATTTTGTTTTTATTTTAATTTATTTAAGCATGTAAATTTATTTTTATTTTTAGCTTATATGTTGTTTTCGATAATTATTTTTCTGTTTGTTTTTTACTTTTAAATAATTTATTTCGTAGACATTTAAGTTATGCAAACACAATGTAACAGATAGCCAGAAATAATAAAAACCATAATGAAGATCACGGAAAGCTTAAAAGTGTTTAAAATTACAGGCTTTGTATAACAATAATAATAATTTTTAACAGTACTCTTAGGATCAAGACGAACACATGTCTGTTAGACAATAAAGGTGCGTTGTTCTTAACATCTCAGTGTAGTTACAGCTGTTAATTTACAGACAACTGATTTGTTGTATATGTAAATTCAAGCCCTTAAAAAATTATAATACAAGCTTCATTTTTTTGACATTTTATATTTGATTCTACTCCTCAAGTCTTAAATTAAAATGCTCTTATCTTTGCTTCAGACTAACTGCCCTTCCGCTGAGATTTTCTTGCATTTCATTTAAGAAATTCATATTTTTGCTATGAAAGTTAACCCACAACACACACTTAAGGTCTTTCCCGTATATGCCTGACATTAAAAAGTTGCATCGAATTGACACATGAGCAGACTTTACATGACCATCTACAGCAAATTGTTCAATATATTTGCGATTCAACTGTCACATGGACTGGGCTTATGTGTATATCCATCACTACCTGACCACAATCCTTGGAAGACAACGAGCTAAGCGAATGTAGCGATGCCTTATTCATTACGTAAACCAGTTGACATATTTCCAAATGTCAGCTATGTGGATATTGACTACATAAATGTAATTATGACAATGCTGGACAGATGACAACAGAGTCGACAGCTACTAAGGCACAAAATAAATAACTTAAGCAACGAACTGGGATAAAATCGTAGCGGAAAACCAACCGAAAATCTAATAAAAGGCGGAATTTGTATATGAAATTTTCAATTTTCAATTCAATTATATTATATTTAACTGTAAAAACCTCAAATACATAAAAAAGGTTCGTCCTAATCTTTCAGCTCCAATAAATTTGTCAAAATAATAAACTTCATTGTCTTTTTGCAATGATTTACCATAACGAAAATAAAATTTTTAGAGTTTTAACTTAAACATTTAGAAGAAACAATAATTTTAATGTCAACATGTTATTATGCTATGGTCACAGCAATTAAGGCTAATGAACAAAGACAATATCTTTAAAATTTCAATATTAATTGATTATTTGGGGATCGCGGGCGATATATCGAAAATGAATAGTATATTCCATCTGCGCATTTAACTTATATAACCTATACTTTTTGAATTCAAGCAGATTTTTGTTGCCTACTACATCCATGCATATACATTTAATGGATACAGGGTATAGAAAAACAAATGACTTAGGCAACGAACTGAAAGTGAAATCATCAAAGCCAATATGGATGTATACAGTTAAGCATGTATTTATGCAAGTCTCCCATTGGCTCAGCCCCAAGTAAAAAGCTAGACACACACACACAAACACACACCACTACAGTAAAATTCACACATTTGTCTATTCGCTGGCGTTTGTATATGTGCAAACACGCCCCCTGAGAGTAGCGACAAAGTGAGATGCCAAAAGCCGAACATAATCCACGACACACGCACAATTAGCAGCGGCCAAACAGAAGCAGCAATTGCCAACAGATTTGTGCAGCGAACATAATACTTTAAACAAACAAATACATAAATAAATACAAACATACAGCAGTCTGTCGTATTGTCAGACATCTGAACAGTGCCCGGCAACGTCTGGCAACTGCCTTTAAAATGCATTTATGCACTAAACCAAAGCGAATGTGATCGGGCCAACAAGTGTGTGCTGTGTTGTGTGTAGATTGCTTGTTGCAGATACTTTCGCAATGATTTTATTGATGTCGCTGATAGTGATCAGCCATGGAACAGCACAGATTAAAGATTAAAGCAATTGTTTAAGGTACGAGATTGGGCTGCCAGACAGACTCATGAGTTATAACTAGAACAACTTTTTAGTTTTTTATCTTCAAATTGCTACTTACATATAATCCACCCATCATCTCTTCGCTCCAGTCTTTTTTGAGGCCAATTCCCTCTTATATAGTATAGACATATGAAGTATGTGTCTGTATGTGTAACACAGATACATCTCAGTCTATGCGCGCGCGCCACAGACAACCAGAGATGGATTGCCGTCAGAGAGTCTGACCGTCAGTCTCTAGTTTCACAGATCCAAGGAAGCGGCTCTGTGGGGATCTACTCGTAGCGTGCTTAAAATTCAATTGAATATTGAATTATTGCATTGAATTTCATTGTTTGTAAATGCTCGCCCAGCTTTTATTGTAAACTGATTTCTTTTTCAGCCATCGATTTATTTATTTATTTTGGTTTTATTGTACTCTCGAAGTTCAAACAGTCGTAAGTCGTCACAAAATATATTTGTATTGTATTACATAACTAGATCTACGTTTTGGGTGGTCTACTTTATGTGGTTTTCGTTGATAATGCCAAAAATTGGGTTGCTTATGCACAAGTCATATAAGACTCTACTAATCTGAAACTTAGATTATATAATTCAAGTATTAACATTCCATTTAGCTTAACTCGAAGCAATTCATCCATGTAAAATGTGTGTTTGCAATTAAATGCGATCTGAACCCGAACCAAATGTATCACTTCATATTCGAAGTCGGTTAGTGGGTAGCTGGCGAAACGATCTCCACATTGCGCCAGTGAAATCGCTAAAAGATCAACAACAAATCGTTGTAACAAGAGTTCAGAGTTGTCAATAAAAATTAATTGCAATTTTATTGCCACTGAACGCAGCTCCTGAATACAAAGTACATATGCTACAATACGCAGACACGAAAAAAGAACGTAGAGTACCTGATATGGTATAATCGCTTGGAAATATGGTTGGTAACAAGAATTAATCAATTACTTGAAACTTTATACCCTTTTTATAACGTTTTCTACATTTTTTCCTTAAGCTATATATCAAATATTTGCAATGAAATTACCGGCTTTAATAGTTTTTCTTTGATTAAAACTATTCCATAAAGATCTGCCTAAATGACTAAAACAAAAATTGTACTATTTCATCCAAAAATAAAACAAAAAGCGATTCGTAATCAAAAAAAAAAGAAGTACTTGGAAGCCATTCGTATTATATTCTCTCATTATGAGTTAGGGTGTTCATTATAAGATAGAGTGTTCAAATGTCAACATTGCAACAACTGGCCTTATATGTAATCATACCTGTGATGACTCGTGCGCTCCTGAGAGAACAAACAACCAAGTGACCCAATTTCATGCCGAAGCATCTGAGCAAAAGACAACAACTAAAATCAATTCAATTCCGATGACTGTGCCCAAGCCATTGTCGCTGCTTTCTGCACATTTTGATGCTGTGTGCGCTCAAAATGCGCGACACGTGCGTCGCGCCAATGGCCGAAACAGCTGTGAATTGTTGACCATAAACAATGCCTTTAGGTATTGTCTGATAATGGTAAGAGTATTGTACACCTATTTGTATTCGACAGAAATTCGACACGTAATATTCATTTTATTTATGGCACAGAAAAGTATGCAATACCTGACACAGTGTAATGAATTAAATATGCGCGCGCAAAATTGACAACGATATCTATCGATACTTATTATTTAGAGCAGTAAAGTAATTGGTCGATAGTTGTTGATTTCCGCGTTTCACATGTGAATGGTAAATGCCAAAAGAATACAACTTCTAATTTGTTGCCAAATTGCAATGTTCAATAATGTATCCGCTTAGTTCACAAAAACGATCCTGGACATTTGCCAACGAGGCTCAGCTGCATGCATTCCGGGTGGAGCAAAACACCAAATACATAGATGAACATGAAGCCGAGGCGCCTTCCGGATGCAACCCCGAGGATTTCTTTCTGACGCCGGCTGAAGAGCGCCTGTTGCTCAAACAATATGAAACTTATTTGGTGGACTTTTGCAGACGTTTTGATCCACCGATGCCAAAATGTGTTACTGGCACAGCGTTTCACTACTTTAAACGCTTCTATCTAAACAATACGCCCATGGACTATCATCCAAAGGAGATTTTGTGAGCCATTTACACTTTCGACTTAACAATATACTTGCGAGAATAATAAATTAACTGCTCGTTTTTGTTAATTATAATTTTCTTGCAATTACAGAGCCACATGCGTGTTTGTTGCCTGCAAAGTGGAGGAGTTCAATGTTTCGATTACTCAGTTTGTAAACAACATAAAAGGCGATCGTAACAAGGCCACGGACATTGTGCTATCCAATGAACTGCTATTAATTGGCCAATTAAACTACTACCTCACCATACACAATCCGTTTCGTCCCATTGAGGGTTTTTTAATAGACATAAAGGCACGTAATGGAGTTTGTAATACGTCAACTTTTTAATGTCTAACATTTTCATGTATTACCTTATTAGACTCGCAGCAATATGCAAAATCCAGATCGTTTGCGTCCACAAATTGAAAGCTTCATTGATTTAACGTTCTTCACAGACGCCTGCCTGCTGCACACGCCCTCGCAGATTGGCCTAGCCGCAGTTCTCCATGCGGCTAGCAAAGAGCAGGAGAATCTGGATAGTTATGTGACGGATCTACTCTTTGTGTCGGCACGTGACAAGCTACCGGGTCTCATTGATGCTGTGCGTAGTGAGTAGCAACTGTGAGTGTTGAGGTTTCCTCGATTTAATTACGTTATTTCTTTTTTCAGAAATACGCATGCTGGTGAAAAATTATCAACAGCCTGACCGGGAAAAGGTTAAGGCCATTGAGAAGAAATTGGATAAGTGTCGCAATCAAAATAATAATCCAGACAGCGACCTGTTAGTAACAGATATTTTATATAGCCTGATAAACGAACTATGTATGTGAATAACATAAATTTATTTATAATGTAATTACAGCTACAAGGAGCGCTTACGTCGCCTTTATACCGATGAGGATGACATGCCCGCCGAGGATGCCTCGTTTCATATAGCCGATGTCAGTTCTGATACCTCGGCCATGAATATCAGCCAATAGAATTAAAATGTGTCACTCTACAGATATCTTCAGTGGAATTTAAATAATTTGAATAAAGAAAAGCGAAAAGTGCTGTAAAATAGCACTCGTCTTGTCTATCGGTACCGATTATTTATGCAATATTTAGATTGGTATCGACGCTGATCAGCTGTGTTTAAGCTTGGCGTAAGGTCAAAAAACAAATTTTAATTAACATTTATAGTCAACGCAAGACCCACAATTGTATATCAGCTCATACTTGCCAATTGTTGTTTATTATTAATGATTTGGCATTTTACCTAAGTTTTAAAAGTACCCAAAATTAACACATAAGCATTCGATAACACCCATTTTAAATTTAACAGGCCGAACAACAAATCGATTACAATCATGGTATTCTCTAGAAAAGGCGACACGCCAACATTATTTAACGAGTTGGCAGTTCAAACATAGGCGTCCATTTTAAAGAAAAAAATCTAATTCATTTTGATGTACCAAATAAAACAAAATGAATAGAAAATCAAGGAGCTCGGTGAGTAAATAAATATTGGTAGTCGCACAAACGGCAAATTACACATATTTTATTAGCTAAAAAAAGTTGCGACAGTGGAAAACGTCGACGCTGATCCTTCAAAGTCTATCAAGCGGCGCATCAGTTTTAGCGGGAAGAAGTTTGTAAGGTAACAAATTAGCAATATGCATATCCACGAACCATTTAACTCGATCCTTTTATTTCACTACAGGGAATTCGATTGTACAGAGAAACCAAGAGAATATGACAACTCATATGAGTTATCAGAGCATAATAATGCTGATGACAGCTCCGGCCATGCCCATGCATCAACGGCAGCGTCTGCACTGCAAAGTACAGCCTACATTTTACCGGGCAATGAGATGGAAAAGGAAAATATATCCCTGCCCAGCGTATTAGGCGCGTCGGTGGGCGATCGGAGCGATTTCACGCTTCAACTACAGACAAGCCTTAATGTGACGCTCCTGCCGCATGAATTAAACAGACATCGTCAGCGCATGGAATCGTTTGCTCCTTTGGATTTTACGTCACACGACAGCTTATCACTATCAGATGTGGCACGTAATAAGCTACGTGAAAATAGTATATATAATATGCCAGTTGCTGAAAAGACCATGGATCTTGTGTCAAGTCTTGTTAATCCTGCTGTAAGTAATAGTTGTAGATTTTTTTTATACACTAGCAGAAATGTGTAATAGACTGAAGGAGACGTTTTCGACCCAACAAAGTATATATATGTATATTCTGAATCAGCATGAATAGCCGCGTTAATATAGCGATGTCCGTCTGTATCTATGCAAACTAGTCCCTCAGTTTAAAATCTATCATAATCTGCAGGCAGTACATATGTCGGATCGGGCCGGATCGGACTACTATAACATATAGCTGCCATAGGAATGATCGGTCGGCAACTATGTTTTTGTATGAAAATTTTTATTGTTTATAAAGAACAAACTCACCCAAACCGAGTCTCTCACAAAATTTGGTCAAAATCTGACAACTATATCACATAGCTGCCATAGGATCGAGTGAAAAATGATTTTTTGTATGAAAAACTTATATTACATCCAATCTAAGTAAGAGTTTTATTATTCTTCAAATAGTTTCCTATAATTTTATCAAAATCGGACCACATGGGAGCAATCAGGCGAGAATTGAGTTTTGTATAAAAACATTGCTGCTAGGTTATACAGCTTTGGCACTCCGAAGATTGCCGTTCTTTCTTGTTTCTTTATATATAACGTATATACATATGTATATTACATTATTGATCAGCCGTTGAGTCGATTCAGTCATTTTCATTAATATGTCTGTCAGTTTCTATGCAAACTAGTTTCTTAGTTTTAGTGGTATTTTTATATAACTTGGCACAGATGCTTGTTTTTGCTACAGGTGGTATATGTAAATATCTGAACCTTTCATAGACCAAATTTGATTAAATATTACCAATTTTTGAAATAGATGTACCATCGAATCCTCAGTACAACAAGATATGTTTAGTATTCGTCGGGCTCACTCGACTGGGGCCGCATTTTTTTCTCTCGACAGATATCTGAATCATAGCTAATCAATTGCAAGTTATATTATATGCTCTATAGTTTGGTCAAATCTCACCAAAATCAGATCACCCTGTCATATACATAGGTTCGATAGAAACAAAAAAAAACTTCGGCGAAGATAGATGTTTATCTCGGTCAAATAGTGTAATATCCTTTAGAGTCTTGTCTAAAAAATAGATACATTTCAGTTTATAAACCATCCAATGATTATTTCAGCTAGCATCTAAAAATCTAGAAAAGGAGAACGTTCAAGAGGTCATTGTTCTACATACGGGCATAACTTGTGTGACGGAAAAGGAAAAGGACGTCAAACAGAAGACAGTGTTTTTTGAGGATACCAACATAACTTGCAATTTTGATGACATTGGTAATGGAAATAAATAAGAGCCAACTTGGCACAAACGAAACTCATTTAATATTTACTTTAAGATCCTCAAGAAGTGATTGCTTCCGCTGCGGATGGCACGCCAAAACCGACTCCAGAACCAGAATCGTTTGAAAAGGAAGATTACATGAATTATTTGCCAGATGATTCAACGCTGTCTTCTCCATTGATACCATTGGATGTTATTTCAGAGAACGGCATAAACAAAAAGCTGAATTTTCAACAGCTGAACGATGCCTTAAACTCTGGTCGAATTCAGCTCTTTCCGAATGGTCCAAAAACGCCGACTACAGATCGCAAGGCGAACCAGAAACGATTTTGGCATGGCCTAAAACAACAGGCTGTAGAACAGGATGTGCCGTCTAGAGAATTGATAAAGCCTCGCGGTACGCTCAACTTCAATGAGAGCATGATGATGTCACCAGTCCCAATTCAGCCCGAACTAAAGCAGAAGTCCGTTGCAGAGCAATCGGATCAACCAGTTAAAGCCAAGCACTCGGCTGAGGTTAAACGCAATTATCGCTTTTCACAGGCGGATGAGCTAATGCTGGACAATACAAACTTTCTTGCCCACGCTAAAGTGGGCGATGAAACGCAGTCCCGAAATAGCTCTAAATGTTCATCTCGTCGTGAAACAACTTACGATAACACTGCCATGGAGTTGGATGATCTAGAAAATAAAGAGGCAGTCGTTGCTGCGGCTTTGGAGTTAGCCATCAACAGACAATCAGTGCTCCATTTGGAAGCAATAAAACAGGAAACTTTAGATACCCGCAAGAATTCGATGAGGAATATCCAGCCTGCTCCCGTTAATGTACAAGGTAACCAAAGGCTCAGTTGCACTATGCAAATAAATGAATCGGTTAAAAACAAGTGTTTGAATCTTAATGATGAACAGCCACGTCACCTGCAAACATTCTACATGGCAGAGCCAATGAATCTCACGCAAAATGAACACAATCTTCCTCAAGAGCGCAAGACGCAGAGGCAAACGTTGCAATTGGCTACACAAATTGAAGAGGACGTCGTAGGATCGGAAATCGAAGTCAATTCACAACCTGTACCTTCTGCTGTGGAGCAGCAGCACAGTAGGAGCATAGAAACATTGAATTTTTCTGAACCCATTCAAGAAGTTGTAAAACCATCAGATCCTGCAGTGAAACAGAGGATCAGCATTCGCAGACAAACAGTATACTTGGCAGAAGAAATTAATGAAGAGAACATGATAGATAGCCAAGAATCACAATTTAATTATTTACCTCCTGTAGTGGATCAACAGTACAACAGACGTAGACAAACATTGCACATGGCTGAACCGATTGAAGAAGACTCTTTCAGCTTAAAAAATGAACTGCCAGCTCTGCCATCAGAAAAACCAAGGTCCAAGCATAGGCAAACTTTGCTCATGTCAGAGCCCATTGAAGAAGACATATTCTGCGGCAAACCAGAGAACAAATCGATTGAAGTTCGAGCGCCAAAGCACGGCTTGAAGCCCAGGCAAACCTTACTTCGGGTGGATTGCATTGAAGAAGACATTTTCAGTGATACTAAAATTGAACAACATAACAAGGACGACAGGCAGACATTCATGGCTGAAGCTCTTGAGAAAGACATTAGTCGCACTCAATTGAAGCCAGCATCGCCTGTAAAACTGCAAGGTAAAAAGTCCAGACAAACTTTGCATATGATAGAAGCTATGGATGAGGAAATGCCAACAGATCGTGTAACCGTGCAAAGCTGCAGCAAACCGGTGCTGTCGGAATCTATAGAGATAGAATTGCTGAGACCAAGCGCAAATAAAGTTGCTGAAAAAACTGTTCGGGAAACTCCATCGGACTTATCAAATCGCTTGGCCCAGTCGCGCACCAAGGGGCGTCAGACATTGGCCACGTCTATTCCAATTGATGTGAATACACCAAGTCCAGGGCGAGTCCCAAAACTTGTTGAATTAGCTATGAGGCCGGGTTGCCCAAGTCCATGCGAGGACAAGTCGGGCGTCGTTAAGCCAAGCGACGACATAACAATTATGGAAACACCCAAAATTAATAAAACCCTTCAAAAATTACGTCAAAACTACTTCCCCGTCACACCAGGTATGTCTATGATTGAGTATGAAGAGGAGGAGGAGAAGTGTAACATGGAAAGCCCGACAGCAACAGCTACCAGTTATGCGGATGTGGCTGCTGGCCGAACGATACACCAAGCTCAAAATATGGAACTCAACATGGATATTTCAATCTATGACACACCCGTTGCTTTACCCAAGCAAGGAACTGTCCTTAATGTTAAGCGGTTGCCCATACACTTGACCCCAAACTTGCCGCCACCAAAAAAGCGCAACATGCGTCTCGCATTGAATATTGAAATTGAGGATGAGAATTCGTAAGTTAGCCAGCTTCATGTCTATTCTAGTATATACATCAGTACTTATAATATGATATAACTTTCACTTTTAGCAGCTCTCGGCTACAGCTTGACACGCCAACTCGAGATAGGACACAGTCAGAAGAGTCTACAACTAAAAAAACATCACGCATTCCAATCGTATCTAAATCCTTGAACCAATGCTCGGCATGGCGCTCACCTGATAAGCTGGACGGCACCGTGCAGTTGGTAAGAGCCCAAATGACGCGACAGACATGCAGCGAATGGGAAGTCGAATTCGCTCATCCATCGGAGGACAAGCTCAACCCAGCTCCCGTTATTTTTGAAGATAATCCAATAACCATATCCGATGTGTCGAATCATTTTGCGGCGCAACGGGAACTGGCCAAGCGCTCGATGGCCAACACAGCTGAGCAGCCCAAGGATAAGTCTATCGCTAGTCGCAGCTCAACTGAGCACAGCAGTAGAAATTTGAAAAAGTTCTTAAATCTTAGTGGCGATACTGCAATCTTTGCCGCCACTAACATGGCTGGTGTATTGGATGAAATTGAGAATATAGAACAAAGTCTGGTGTCAACTTTGCTCGACGAGGAGGACGACGTGGCTAATGCGCACCAGGAGATCGAGGAAGATGATGAGGCTGCCCTAGAAGCCGAATCCTGCCTGGAGCAGCTAGACCCGCCAGCCGTAGCCGGCGCTGTGGATGCCTGCAAGAAATGCAAGCATTGCATGCGCTCAATGGATCGAAGCAACAGTATAACGGATACATTTATGGTTGATGATTGGAGTGAACTGGAGCAGGGTCTGGAGCGATTGCAACGTTTGCGGCAGCGACCGCGCATTGAAGACATGGAAAGATATTGGGAGCTTAAAAGGCTGAAATTTGAATTAGATTCAGTTGATGAGACTGCCCATGACATAAGCAAAGCGGGCAACGAAACTACAGAACCGCAACCCCTAACTCTATCACAAATGTTGGATATGTTTAATAAGAAGTGTGAAGAGTAAGTATAAGAACAACTTAAATAGAAAGTTAACAAAATTGATACTGAATATGTTTCAGTAGTAGTATGTTTTTTTTTCCTTTTTAACTTGTTTTTCTGCATAATTGCATGCAACATTTTCCTTATAAGTATGCTCTGTTTCAGGTACAAGGCAAAACTTCCCAAGCCAAAACCAGTGGTAACGTTTGTTAACCAATTGGACGCCTTATTGCGTGACGAGGTACCCAATTGGATATTTGATTATCAGCTGCAGTGCGATTGTACATATATATTCACGCATCGCCGAATCCACACATTTCGTATGGTAGTTACTTATGAGCCTGTTAACTTTCTGGAAACTGAGATACGCGTGCGTCGCATTAAAGCGGATACTGTGCCAAAAACACCCAAGGGTAAGTGTTATAAGTTATAAGCGGTCTGACAATAAAATTCATTTTAATCTGATATCCCTTTTCTCTCAGCGCTATGGGCAGTGTCTGAACACCTGAATGATTTTCAGCTGAGGCTTAAGCTACCATTAAATTTGCTTGATCTCTTGCACGGCAACGATGTCAAGTCAGTCTTTGAATTTCTAAAGCACATTGACAATCTTTGTAAGGAAACAGAAAATATGTGCAATGATATGCACTCGTTGTTGTTCTCGTTGGAAGCGCGTCTCTTAAGGTAAGACAATTAAAAGATTTATTTAAATGATTGCCTGAATATTGTTTATATTGAATTTAACAGAGAACCAAGTCGCAATGTTGTGCAGAAGATTGTGCGAAAAACGTATACAGTGGAAGATGAGTTCTATAATCGTATGGAGAGAGTTTATTATCGAATTGAGGTCGGAAATGTGCAAGAGATATCGTTCAAAGACATCCTGCAGCCGCCTTTGTATCTATTTGATGAGAAGATTCAGTTCTTACCAAAGGGCATCGCTTTTTTGAAAGCCTTCTTGCAAAATCCCGAGCAATATCTTAAGATTAATAATTAGGGTAATATTGCAGAAGGTAAGCTAAGGATTCGAATCAAAGATGAATTTCAATATTTATGTTTTAACTAAACTATTTTAAATGTATATTGTATCATTTTAAGATTAATATATTCAAAGTGTATATATACGAACATAAGATAATGTAAGCTTAAAGAAATAATTTGGAAATAAATAACAGTGGGAAACACTGTACAACGCAAGGCGTCTTCATCATTTAGTACTCATACTTGTAGTATATATGCATTCCCAGCTCAGTTAACGTCCATGATCGGTGTCAAATATCAGAACTACTTGGGTTCTCTATTTGTTCAGATATCAGTGGCATAGCAACATATAAAAATCGTTCATAATGCCGCGTGGCATTTTAATAGTATTTTAGTTTGATTCTCAAAACCCTTCCCGTATTTTGGCGTCTCCCGAAACTGGCCACACTTGTCATGAGGTTGTGGTTGTGGTTACCAAAACAAAAGTCGTAAAATAATTGAAAACACATTCAAGCCAAAAATAATGTATGATACGTTCGGATCCCCCGGAGGGTTTGATCCAACCGGGTACTACGTGTTGGCGTTAACAACGCTTCTGCTCTGCATTTTAATATCGCTTTATTTTGTCAACTGTTTGAAGGACGATGGTGTAAGTATTAGATAGCAAAAATTCCACCCCCTTAATGCAATTAAATGTATGCATACCATGCAGGAGCTAGAGGATGAAGGCCTCGGCGCCGACGAGTTGCATTTGGAAGACGACCCCGAGATGGACGCACTGATGCGAGCGCGCCTGCAAAGCGATATCGATGACGACGAAGCCTACGAGGAGGATCAGGAACCATTAAGCGAAAGTGATGCGGAACAAGCGCCAGGAAAGGCAGCCAATTACAGTAACCTAGTCGGTAAAGTCAACGCCAAGCGTTATAAACACAAGCTGGAAAACAATTTATCAGCCAGCCAAATTGAGGAGGAGCGACGGATTGAGCGCGAGCAATTGGCGGCCATATTTGAATTACTACGCAAACAGGAGGATGAATTGAATCTCAAGGATCGCATTAGCGACAGCGAACTCAAGCAACAAGTGAGATTGTATCGTTAACCTGGTATAGAGAAGGAGTATTCCATGTGTTTTATTACGCTCCAATCGAAATTGAACGTGTGATTTATCACATCCGTACACATAAGTATATTATTTGGGGCATTTATTTAACTGGTTGAATATCAATGTGTAGCCTGGAAATGAACGGTCACATATTGGGCCAGCGGCGGCTCATCAATGAATGTATAGTAAAATATGTATATTTAGATTTTATTCTCAATTCTTAGTGTATTAAATGTGTTTATTGTATGTGTGTATATACATAATACATATATTAAAGCATGCATTAAAGTATTATCAAATGACATAGTTTATAGTTTAGTGGCTTTGTGTGCCAAAGGTATTTAACAGCAGCCAAACACCCCATGAACCTTCCCATAATTGTAGATGTGAATTGTTATATTAAGTTATTTCCCCAAGGGAATATATATATTTATTTATTGTACCTTAAATACAATCTGAATGTGCAAAAAATAATATGGTTTTTATACTGTTTATTCTGGCTTCAAGCAGCGGTAATGAATTTTTACTGATATTAGGTAGTTTTTAAAACATTTCGCTTGCATTGGCTTACTGGTTTCAGAACTGCTAATGATCGTGCTAAAGTCTGGTTGTATCTCTTGCAAAGAGATAGATAGATAGATACAGAACTCTCATAGGTAAATAAAATAACAAATATTGCTAAATAACAAATATTTGAACACTCAATACCTTAAAAAGTAATATTTTTATTATATTTATTTGAGGCTCGATTGGACAAGCTCTAGGTTTTACTCCCTGTACCCATAAAATGGGTAAAAAGGGGGTATTGGATTTGTGCAAAAGTATGTAACAGGCAGAAGGAGACATCTCCGACCCTATAAAGTATATATATTCTTGATCAGTATCAAAAGATATTTCGATTTGGCCATGTCCGTCTGTCTGTCCGTCTGTCCGTCCGTCCGTCTGTCCGTCTGTCTGTCCGTATGTATGAACGCAAGGATCTCAGCAACTATAAGAGCTAGAGACACCAAATTTGGAATGTAGGTTCGTGTATAGCGGGAGCAGGTCAAGTTTATTTTAGATTTGAGATATCTCCCCCGTTCCCCCGCTATTCGATAAAAACCGTTTTACAGTTACAATTTTCAAGATATAGCTTTAAGATTTGGCATGTCCAGTACTTTAGTCCTCTTAATCTACTGTCCAAATTTCAAGTCGATCGGATAATAAACACCTAAGTTATTCACGAAAGAAGATTCAGTGCTGCAGCAAGGGGAAGAAGAAGCACAGTCACAACTTAAAATGCCTGGCTTGCGCTGTGGCTCGTGCGTGTGCGTATCTGTGTATGTATGTGTAAGTTAACGAAGATGCGATCGGAAATTTTTGACCTGGGTACAGGGAGTTTCGTAGTCGGGTATACTCGACTATAGCATTCTTAGTTGTTTTTTGTAAAGCTATATAAACAATCTAAGCAACCCCTTAATTCATTGTAGCAGGAACATAGCAACCAGTCAATTTGTGTGGCAACCAACACTTTATTTATCTACCACTTTCCCATTATTCATTCTGAAGTCACAGAGTCTAGGAACAAACATTTCATAATTTCTTCAAAAATTTAATAAAGAAAACTCTTAAATAATGGTGAACTTTGTGTTTCCAGAGGAACTCTACTTGTTCGTAGAGAGCATTCGCTGCTTCCAGGTGCGCGAAGTGGGCAACAGCAAATGGCTGGAGGTACACGAGATGATAATTAAGCTGAGCCAACAGGCGGCTCTCGAGGTGGCCGAACATCGCGAGGAGGAGGTCAAGGAGTTTCTCATTTCCCGTGACAAGCTGTCGGTGCTCATACACGAGGCTTACTGTGTGAACTTGTGGAAATCACGTGTGCTGCCTCATCTGCTGGAGATTGATCCGAATCCCCAGGCCACATTCCTGATTTACACGGTGTTGTACCACGAGGCAGCTGCGGTGGCACTACTGGATCTATGCCTATACCATCCAAGTGGCTGCGAATCTCTGCAGGATTCTGTGCTAGATCTGATCGATTACTGTGCCCAGGGCGTTGCCCAGGTCATCGGTCTGGTTAGCATGGGCTATCACGAGAACGAGTCCAAGGTAGATGTGGACGAGGCGGTGCTTACCGAGCTGGAGCGCCAGAAACGTGATCTCATTTATAAGATCGGTCTACGCTGTGTGTCCCTACTCAACTACCTAGCGGACAACGTGTCTCTTTTCCATTTGGGCGCCGCTCGCCGAATGCTGATCACCCACGACATACCTTGGCTTATGGTGGACGTTCTCTGCTTTCGGCCATGGCAGCGAAACACCAGCAAGGGATTGGAAAAATTTATCGATGAGAAATGGTGTTCTGTTGAGGATGCGGCCAAAATCATTAAGCCAGAAGTCCAGGCCTGGTTCTGTGTGCGACAGATGCTGCTAAATCCGCAGATAATGGAAAATTATGCCTTGAACGAGCCGCGTTGCAAGCAGCTATCCAAGGTAACGTGTTGCTATCCAAAATTCCAGACTTGGCTAATATGCATTTTACCACAGCTTCTGGGATTAATGCACGATACGCTTTTGGACCAGCTGCCCGTGCTGATCGAGCTGAAGCAGTTCGTCAGTCATTTAACACTCAGCGGGAATACCGCTAACAAGAGTCAAAATCTAATTCTGGAAGACTTGCCACAGATACAGGAGGAGCTTATCAAGGAGGTAGAACGCGAGGGCGGCTTCTATCAGATTGCACAAAAACAGGATGGGGTATTCCTAAACAACAATCGGCAAGAGATTTGCGCTCTGGCCACCAAACTGAGCAACGCCTATGGCACTGATATGTTGTGTGAATTGGAGCAGCACATGGCCGATCTAGAACTGCAAAAGACGGACAAAAAACCAGAGGAAGGCGTCAAAGACGACACTGAGGAAAAGGCTCACAAGTGCGGCACTTGCCAGGAGCCGGCCAAAAAGAAATGCGCCAACTGCAAGCAGGTGCATTACTGTTCTCGGTAGGTAAACAATAATTCAGCTGTGCAGGAAAGCGTTTAAAGATGTTTTCGCAATTCACAAATTACAGGGAGTGCCAGTTGAAGGATTGGCCAAAGCACAAGGATACCTGCATGGGCAAGGCGGTCTAGGTTCAACTGTTTTATAATTTACTTTGTATTTACGCTAGTTATATTAAAGAACATTCCAAAAATGTAATTTAAGTGGATTTCTTATGTATTTATTTATTTAGCAATAAAAAACATCGCCACGTAGTCTCTCATTCAGCAGACAGAAGTAAAACGGCAGCGCGTTTAACTGTTCTGTCTGAGATGGTCCTTAACCACATCCAATGCGGGTGTCTCCTCACCGAAGTCCTTGATGACGACCACAGAGCAGCCGCACACCTTGCGGGGCTTGCCCTCCTTGTCGATCTTGCACAGGCCAGACCATTCACCCAACTTCTTGTGGGCATCAACGCGAATCAGCGGAATCTGATGCTCATTGCACAGGGCAGTGATCAGTTTCTTGTAGTTGGGCTCATCGAAGGACTCGGCCAGAATGCAGAGAACAGCTTGGCGTCTGTAAAGTATAGAATACTGATTACTCCCTGTTCTGTTTAGAGACATGCTTAAATTGATTGGCTACAGTGGCTGCTCAGTAATTGGAAGGATTGTTAATCAATGTAAAATTCATAAACACGGACCAATTAATATCATCAGCGTGCGACCCACAGAAGCCAATACAACGTGCTTTAAAGTCGTCGAGTTGTTCAATTTTTAACATATTCTGAACGATTTTTACAACTCTAAAGTGCACATGGTATATTGTTGTTTTTGCTGTTTCTTACTTGTCCAACGCCTTGCAGGCCTGGTGAATGCCATGGACGAGTCCATCGGCGATCAGCGACTTCTTTAGCACTTCCTGTAGCGCGGTATTTATATCCATGGCGCCGCCAAGGACGGGCGCAGCGGAGGGTACATCTCTGCGGGGGAGAAAAATGAGGAATATTTATAAGCAATTCTATACAATCCTAACAGAATAGCTACTCAGACATGCATTTTACACGTATTATTCAGTAATTGGAAGGCTTTTAATCAATGTAAATTCATAAACACGGACCAATTAATTTCATCAACAAAAAATGGCGGAAAATGATTATTAGGCTGAAATTGGGCATTTTGCACTTACACATCAACGTCGGCCATATTTGAGGGGTTGAGGCTGCACTGCACTGCAAACAATAACAATAAAACTATTATTAGTAATGATGCCGTACATATTTGCGAATTAAATTCCGAGTCGGCTTCTGCACAAAATTAATACGATCTCGTACCTTTTTGACAACCGGAAAGAAAGAGACCTAATTCGTGTTGCAGCCAAGTTCATGTTGTTGGTGATGGTTTGACAGTTCGATTTCAGCTGTGCAATACTAGTGCCATACAAAAGCTAGTTGATATACCTTACTCAATATTAAAATTTTATTGAAACACATATGCCATCATTTTCAATAAAATATTAATTTCTTGATGGCTACATCAATAAAGTTGAACAATTAAGGTTTTATTTTTGAAATTTATTATATATACATATTTACCTATCAAACTCGAATGGGATATTACATGAAATGGTTTTGATTTTGCCGGAAACCTATCGAGAATATCTAGACCAAGTCATCAAAAGCATTAAGAATATAACTTATTCTATTCTATTTTTAATGTCAAAAGTAATCAGCTCCCTCTTATTATTTTCATTTATAGCCTATTTCCACTACAGCACATTCACCAAATTTTTCGTAATTTTTTTGATTTGGGAAAAATGTGACGTTCGTGCCTGTAAAAAATCCCATAAGAAAAATAATTACGCATCATAAATGTTGAAATGTGACATTTTTTGGTGCTATTGGAAATATGCCATTATTACATAGTTAGTACACAAACCCGAACTCAAAGTCCGTTTGTGGAATACCTTTAATAACAAATATATAATTTAATTTGATTAGAACGCGTAGTGAAAACGGCGTAAAATGAACCTATCGAAAGCTTAATATTAAGGTAATTTTTAGCTTATTTTTGGCGGCACACTTCTCATTCATTTTGCGCCCAAAAATTGGAGCCCACCAGCTCCCGCAATTCGGCAAATACGCTAAAAATAGCTCATAATAAGTGTAATTCAACTAAGTCATAGGTTATATAGAGTGTTACAAAGTCAATTGTAGGCTACAGCTTCGCAGTGCAATAACGTGTTTATGTTTACATAAGAAGGCAGCAACAACAATCACAACACAATGACGAGCAAGCTACAGTAAGTTGAAGTGAATCGAACCCTCCGACTGCCCCTCGCCGAATCCTAGCAGTTTAGTAATGTCTACAAATGGCACCACGTGCTCGTGTTGTGTCGTGTATATAATTTCCGAAATTTACAGCGACATGTGAAAATCGTGTGCCAATAGCAGCCGCATTAGCTGAATGCTGTTTGGTTGTGTGTGTCTGTGTTATCTGCGCTGAATACTTCTTCCTCTTTACTGCTGATCCGTTTGGCATCGGGTCGGTGTATGAATGAACTTTCAAAATTGTTGCTATATCAATGTGCTGTGCTGATAAGAGAAGCATTCTTGTTAACAAATACAAAAAGGCGCAACGTAAACAACCTGGCTTAACAGTCACCACCAAAAAAAGTAGCACAGTTCCCACTGCTTTTGGAATAGCAATAGTAATGAAGCCGACTAATGTTTTTAAAATATCGGTTAATTATCGATGTGGAGAACTGTAATGATTCAGCAGCGTATAAAGAATTTGACGCAAATACAAGACTGAACGTCGTCCAATCGCTTCCATGACAGCTTTCAGTTATAGTGATCCGATCCAGCCTATCCGATCAATGAAAATAGTCACCAAAATAATAATCCATTAACACTCCCTTAATAAAATCACATCTTTGACATCCACAGTAGTAAAGTTGTACCGAATGGTTCAGACTGGTTAATCTTCATAGTGAATGAATGAACAAAATCCCTGCCTATCGTTCATTCTAGTCATTTGAGTCCCATTATCGTTCAACTGATTTGAATGCCAAAATCGACTCAAATGACTAGAATGAACGATAATGGGATTCAATGACTCAAGTGAAAGATTAGTTCGTTTAGTGAAAAATGAACTACTGAACTAGATCAGTGAATTGAACTGGAAAGTGCAACTCTACACAGCAGTCATTAAAATTGTTGATGCCCTTATCGATAGTATCAACTGTTTATTGTTTTGAAAACAACTATCACAACAATCGATAGTTTTTCCGAAACATATTTGTATCAACATTTATTCAACATCTCTAATTAGCAGTTTGTACACTTTTTTTACCCAGCACTGTAGCGTTATTTAGGGGGCTATCGCTGTGGTTCATCGACAACTGATACTGATTGTACTGAATGCCGCGGCAGTCGTTGATGTTGGACTCAGTTTCAATTGCTAATTAGGCGACAAGCCCTCGACTGGGAAACATGTGCGACAACAAGAGCAACTCAAGCAACGCGAGGTTGCGTATCGTTTAGGCAGATGCTGAGACAAGCCAATTAACTTATTGCTAATCCAAGTCTATGCTAATTTCAATTGCAGGGAAGGCAGTCTGGTCGGATGCGGCAATCCCCTGCTGGACATTTCGGCCACTGTGCCGATGCAGCTGCTGCAAAGGTATGAGATGAAAGAGGACGATGCCATTCTGGCCGAGGAAAAACACATGCCTATCTACCGTGAACTGGTTGATGGCTACCAGGCTGAATTCCTGGCAGGCGGTTCGGTACAGAATTCGTTCCGCATTGCTCAGTGGATATTGGGACAGCCCAATGTGGCTGTCTTCTTTGGCTGTGTGGGCAGGGATGATTATGCGGATATCCTGAGGCAGAAGGCGCGCGCAGCCGGTGTCGATGCTCATTATCAAGTCAGCGAGGACACGCCCACTGGCACCTGTGCAGTCCTAATCACGGGCACGCATCGTTCGCTGTGCGCCAACTTGGCGGCTGCAAACAAATTCACCATCGATCATCTTGAGCTTCCGGCTAACCATGCGCTGATTGAGAATGCACTTTATTACTATATATCGGTAAGTATACATTTTTTTCAATCGCGTCCTACATGAATACACAGCAAAGGGTTACCAAATTGGTAAGAAAACTTGCCTTAAAAAGGCATATCAGTAATAAGTTTTGCCTTTGTATTCATGCCGGATGTATTCAAGCTGGAAAACCATCGAAAATCCTGCCACTCGATATCGAAGAATTGACATTCTTGGCTTATCCATGCGGTTTCAATAGTAAAATAAATTTCGCTGGTGGCTTGCAAAAAACCCATCCATACCATTTTTAATGTCTTCGATTGTTTTCCAACTTAAATTACTATGCAGTTATTTAATCTATCATTTGTTCTTTGCATGTAGGGCTTCTTTTTGACCGTTAATCCGCCCAGCATAATGCGTGTGGCCGCCACCGCCCATGCCAAGCAGCGACCGTTCCTAATGAACCTCAGCGCACCATTCATATCGCAATTTTTCATGCAACAGCTGCTGGATGTCATGCCCTATGTTGACATCATCTTCGGCAACGAGGCGGAGGCCCACGCCTTTGCCACAGCGCAAGGCTGGCCCGCCGACGAGGATCTGCGCGAGATTGGCAAGCGTCTGGTGTCGCTAGAAAAACTGAATACGGCGCGACCACGCATTGCCATACTCACGCAGGGCTGTGACCCCGTGCTGCTCATCCAGCACGATTCGGTCCAGGAGTTTCCAGTAAAACGTTTGGCGGTGCATGAAATTGTGGATACAAATGGCGCTGGGGATGCATTCGTTGGAGGTTTCCTGTCGCAGTTTGTGCAGGGCAAGTCGCTGGACGTGTGCATACGCTGTGGTAACTATGCGGCAGGTCATATCATCAAGAATCCAGGCTGTACGTATTCCGGTACGCCGCAGTTTGTCGAATAATTAGCTAAAGCAAAGCAAATACACACAACACACACACATGACACACCAGCAGAGTACACTGAGATCACGCCTGTAAGAGGCATAAGCATTGCGCAAATATAATTGTAACTACTGCAATTGAGTTCAAAGAGTGACTAAGACAATTTTGTTAACACTGACAATTATATGTACATATAATCTACACACACATACACACAGTTGCCACCGCATACATGAGCTATGCACGGAAAACTCTGGGCCTTGTGGTTTATATACAAAGTTAGAGCAATATTCGAATTTAAATTGATAATAAAATAAAAAAAAAACCCACAAACAAACACATTCTAAAACGCTCTAGTTCTTTTTCATTTAATTTTATAGCATTCCATTATTAGTTGGATTCGTGAAGGCGACCCTAATATGACCCCACTTGAAACTTACTGATAGCAACAAGTTCGCAAGTGTTTATTATTATAGCCATGTGATTCTCGTGGTAGTGCTACTAAGAATTTTAATTTTTTGTTATAAGTAGTACATAAAAGCATCTCATACGGTTGTAGATTGTTTGGCTTAACTGTGCAATGAGAAATATTATATACATACATGAATCAGCTATCAGATTAGATAAGTAGGATTACAGCAACGAGTACAGACAAACATTTATCTTATATATTCACTGTAACCATATCACAACGTATCTGTAGATAATTTTTACAACTTAAGCAACCGGTTTCTTAATTTGTTTCTTATCTTTGATATATTGGTATAATGAATGAATTGAAAAATTTGATAAGATTATAATACTTTTATGCTGGAAAGAGCAATAATGTTATGTTATTGATATGGTCGAAAGTGAGAGCCATAACAAAATGCTATTACTTTAAAAACGCCGTTACGTTTCTCAATATATTTCGTTGTTTCAAAATATCGAAAACCGTTTTCTGTGTATTTATGAATTTGAATTTCAAATGCTTTGGCCATACAAAAGTCTTAACAGATTGTGGAAAAGCTTACAGCTAAATTGGTTGTTTGCTTTCATATTAGCATTTGTGTGGATGACATATTTGATCCCGTTTTGACCGCTAGTCAATCAGATAGCCTTTGATGAAGGGCAGGCCCGTCGACACTCGCTTCTGATAACGCACATAATCGGATTGAAGAAATTAAACGCGAATACTCCTCAACGTATATGCGATCGTGAAAGAACAGCCAACTGACATTGTATAAATGCAAATGCACAGCGGATTCATAAGAATTATCTGCGTGCCAATGGACCAGTAGAACCAGCCCACATAAGACGGATGGCGGCTGTAGGCGTATATGCCATTGGTAATTAGCTTGTGGTCCGAGTGCCTTTCGTCCTGCACCTGTTTAAGACAATTATAATGAAATGATTTATAAATTAACTTGTTTATGAGCATATAACAAACGAACCAAATGCGTAAAGCTGCGACCCGCTGTAATGATTGCCACCTTGCGCACCACTTCGCCACATATGCACAGCGCGACGCCCAGCAACCAAATGTAAGCGTAACGCTTAAATTCGGGCAGGAAGTATAGCTCCAGTACAAATTCCAGCCAGCTGGCTGTTGCGGCCAGGCCATAATGCACCGAATGATTTAGCATAAATGAGTCCAGCGACAGGGTGCGCGGATTGGCCCACGCAATGACCAGAAACTCGGAGTAATGGAAAAATGACATAAAGCAGCCATATACGCCAAATTGCTGCCAAGGTGTGGGCGCAAAACAAATGACTAGCACGCTCACCGCTTCGGTAAAACCCAGAAAAGAGGCACGTATGGCAACCTATGAGGAAAAACAGAGCTAGAGTTATTTAGGGCACTTGTAGAGTGAGTCATTCCTCACCTGATAGTCGCTGTTCCTGAGCACAAAGCGAATTATCATGTTGATAAGCGCATAATACAGCACCGGGCCCCACAGGATGGCGCCCCATACATTTGGCACAATACCATAATAGATCTGGGGAACTGACGGCAGCAGGACAAGACCCGCCGTGGCCAGAAAACAATACAAACTGACTCGTCCTTCGTAGCAGAGCTTTGTGTGGACGCCAGCCGCTGCTGCTGCTGCGGGGCGTTGACTGTTTGCGCACATTACAGCTAAATCACAAGACTTTGTGCGGTTTTTGGCTTAGAACATATTGCAAATTATATTTTTCAAATCATTTGTTAAAGCGTATGTAAATAAACAGTGTACAACCGGCAGAACATTTGCAAGAAATATCCAAGTCACAAGATTACAGTTCGATGGGCTCCCCATGAAATTGTAAGGCACATTGCGTCATAGCAATCCCAGCAGGAGTTACTTTAAATATTTTAGAAGATCTTCAGTGTTAAATTTTATTATATAAATATGTTTTCTAGTAATTATATTCTTTCCATCAGTTCAATTGTTGCATATAAAATTAGGAAATTGTTAAAACAGATTAGCGAGTCATATCTGACGTCACAAGCTGGAATTCATTGTTGCGCGTGATGTAACCTTCTAAAGTCTATGCTCTCATCACTAACCCATTTAAACCGATAGTTGTGCAGGGACGTGAAAGTTACCGATAGTCAGCTCATGCATAAAAAGAATTTCGATAAGTTTGTCCGTGCAGGTTATGTAAATTGCTACATTTTCAATTAAAATTGACCAAAATCCTGGTCAGGTTGATAAATTAAGCTAGCCATGGTGTTTTTAAACATACCACTGTTGGTACGCGCTCGCGGTCCCGATGAATTCTGGCGCAAACGACGCATTTTCAAGCTCGCCGCGGTAAGCAGTAAAAATCTACTTATATATTTATTATTTTTAACCTGGTAATAATTTATTTTAGCATTACCGTAGTCGTACCCGGAATGTTTACTCCTTTGCCATACGCAGCGTTCATCGTGCGCTCGCCTACGCGACCAAGGGTCGCAAGCTGAAGAAACTGGACATGGCTCAGCTGTGGACCACACGCGTTGAGGCCGGCTGCCAACAGTATGGCGTCGCCCTGGACACATTTAAGGAGGGCCTCGCGCGCTCTGATATCCAGTTGAATAAGTCAGTTTACCCAAGTACAACGTTGATTATAGATTCAACTCAAGATATTTGTTTTACAGAAAAATGCTGTCGGACTTGGCTATTTGGGAGCCGCGCTCTTTTGAGGCGTTAGTGAATATTTCACGAGAACGTGCTGCTGTGGAAGGCTTGCCCGACATTAAGCGAAGATCCGCCTTCAATCAGGTCTACGGACTGAGTAACTTAAAGCTTGATTAGATTAAGTGTTGATTATAGCATTGTACAAATTATAATTTTATATATTAACAGAAGATTCAAGTTTATTTTTTGTAGTATGCAAACAAAAACATTGCATTGAACTTTTATTGTAGGGTTACGCACTAATAGAAAACATAGAATTCATAGAATTGCTTTGGGGCCGCTTATTCAATTTGGCCAAGATATCCGACTCGCGGAAAAGGAACAACTCCTTCTTCTCATCCTTATCCAAGTGGACCTTGGTGCCGCCGAATTCGGGCAACAGGACGCGATCGCCCTCCTTCACGCCAACTGGAATGTGACTGCCAGTGGTCTAAAGCAATATTTTAATATAATTATATTGTAATTACCACACACAATTGTGAAACACTTACAGCATTGCGCGCACCGGGTCCAACGGCTAAAACAGTACCTTCCAGCACTTTGCCCACCGATTTTTCTGGCAAGAGGATGCCACCTTTCGTGGCTGTAAGGGCTTCAGCGCGTTGCACCAGAATGCGATCGAGCATGGGGATGATCCTCTTAATAGCAGCAGCCTGCATATCATTCAAACAAGTTCAAATAATCAAATTTCATATCACATTTATTATTGCCTCCGCCTTGCGGCCTGGGGCAGAGAGTTACACAACAGGCCGGCAGGTCGAGTTATCAGTGTGTGTGGAAACTTCGAGAATCTTGTCAAATATTTGAACTGAAAGTTTTTTTACAATATTATCGATTACATGGCTGCACTTACCATTTCTGTCTAATTAAATGCAAGCTGGGTCGCTTTGTAGAGCTAAAACTTATTGATAATTGCAATTGAAGATTCAACTACACGTGCCGGACCGGTCGCAGTTCGCAATAGTGATGAAAAATATCTAATCACTCTTATGTATCGATACTTTTATGTGCTAAACGTTATCGATGTGTCGAACTATCGGTAAAAGTATTTACTCGCTAGATTTAAAATCAGCCGTTAAGGTGCAGAAATATTCGATATTACAATGTAAGAAATATATGTATAATTTATTTGAAGTACTATGCCAGTGTGATAATACAGACTGTGGATGTTGTGATATCTTAGCCAAAAGACATGTTAGACATTGCGTCAAGTTTATAAAGTATATTTGAAAATATGTATTTTCATATGTTTTATGTGCTAATACTAACATGCTAACATACTAATGATCTTAATAATATCATCAACGACTAAATGTACATTTAGTCGTTGATGGTAATAGTCATGCGTATGCACTTATTTAAATTATTAATACATACATATATTCATTTAAAAAATGACGATATTAATATATTATTAAATATACATGTTTTATTTAGACTTTAAAATCGCATTTGACACCATTGACCGTAAAAGACTTCTACAAAAGTTATCCAACCTTGGAGTTTCACCTAAAATTCTCAGGATAATTTAAAGACTTTACTCAAACAATGAAACGGCCGTGTGGGTTGGTACAAATCTGTCAGAGTGGTTTGGAACAAATTGTGGAGTTAAGCAAGGCTATTTACGCAGCCTGCTGCATTTTGCTCCACTCGTAGACGACATAGTGTCAAAAAGATACCTTATGGAGTGCGCATGGGAGAAATGCATCTCAAAATCCTAATGTACGCGGACGATATGTTCGCGTACATGATGCGGTCATGTTCGCCGACAGTCCAGAAGTGATGCAAAGCATGATCGATGCTACATACTACACCTATTGTCAAAAATTTAGCCTTACAATCAACACCACGAAATCAAAAGACATAGTTATTCAAACGGGCAGCGGGTGGCTAGCACGTCCGAAAAATAGAGTATAAATGGAAAGCCCTTGGAGTGTGTTCTCGAGTACAGGCATAATAGTTACTGCCAACATGTCATTACACAAGTACCTACAACAAAAGCTTAGAGACTCGAAGTCCGCAATCAGTAGCACATGGAAAACGATCTTTCCATCGTTTCCGATCGTTAGCTCGAGCACAAAATATAAAATGTTTTAGGCATCGGTTAAAGCGATGATGTGTTACGGATCGGAATCATGGGAATATAGCAGATACGCAGATGTTGAAAAACTCTTGCGCTATTATATAAAAAAGTGTTTTACTTTCTACAAAATTCACCCACATATGCGTTTCATCTTGAAACTGGGCTATCAGAGCTATGCGTAAGCACGCACATATACAAAACAAGTAAGAATGCTATAGTCGAGTATACCCGACTACGAAACTTCCTGTACCCAGATCTAAAACATCCAATCACATCTACGTCCACTTACACATACAGACACACATACACAAAGACGCACACACAGGCGGCAAAAGCGACAGCGCAAGCGAGGCAATTTAATTGGTGGCTGTGCTTCTTCTTCCCCCTCTCGCTGCATTACTGAATCTTCTTTCGTGAATAACTTCCGTGTTTATTATTCGATCGACTTGAAATTTGAACAGTAGATTAAGAGAGACTTAAGTATTGTACATGCCAAATCTTAAAGCTATATCTTGAAAATTGTTTTTGTAAAACGGTTTTAATCGATATGCGCGGGAACGGGAGGAGATGTCTGAAATATGAAACAAACTTGATCTGCGTATGGTATACAGGAACCTACATTCCAAACTTGGTGTCTCTAGCTCTTGTAGTTGCTGAGATCGACGCGTTCATACGGACAGACGGACAGAGAGACGGACATGGCCAAATCGAAATCTCTTTTGATACTGATCAAGAATATATATACTTTATAGGGTCGGAGATGTCTCCTTCTGTCTGTTACATACATTTGCACAGATGTAATACCCCTTTTTACCCATTTTATGGGTACAGGAGTAAAAAGCTATAAGACTATAACAAAACAAACTACCCTTCATAGAAGCGAACATTCTTAAGCAAACAAAATCACAATGTTGTAGCACCTGGGAAACGCTGGCACAAGACTACGTAAAGAACTTGAGATAAGTAATCCGGCAACTTGGAGTACATGGCAACGGACCCTGCTTCGTGCCATCCAAAGCAAGATGCGAGTGATGAGCAACACTTACAAGCTGTTAAACTATGAACTGGGAGAGTCAATTTATTTCCATGACCAGTATGAGCCGTACACAATTTCGATTATTTTTAGATCCAGAACTGAGGTGTTGACTCTTAATTACATCCCACACAGGCAGAACCAGGCGCATGTATGCATACTCTGTAACTTGGGGGAAAGGGAGGATGTCGTACAATTCTGCCGAACCTGCCCAATTCTACATGAGCTACGTATGGAAGTTTGGAATAAAGCGGTTATGTAGCCGGAAGAGATAAAAGTTATGCTCAATCAACCTGATTGGCGAAAACGGGCTGAGTTCCTAAAGGGATGCCAAAAAATGAAAGTTCTTAAATTTTAATAGCAACTAATATACATTATAGCGATGTTGTGGCTTATGGTGGGTGAAAGATCCACTATCTCGTGAAAAACGATATCTTAAATACTCAATGGGGTGTTCACTTGACGTTGCAACCTAACTGTGTTTTTCTCTGTCAAAAAACTTATTGCTTGAAAATTGCTTTGTGTAAATTAATTGTATGTAGACGGCTTAAAGCACTGCTATATATCAGTTCTTCAAATTTTTAATTTGATATACATATAAATGAATTAAAAGTAAAAGAACTACTACTACTACTGTAGATATATTTTTTAAAAAAGTGTAATGTTTTGTAAATTATTGAATTCTTCTGTATGTATTTCATATTCCATTCACTCATCTATATACATTCACCTCAACTTCACATTTGCTATAACGATATGTTAGCCAATTTGTTAAATGGCCTCTCTGTGCTCAGGCAAAGTAGCTTTGTCAATCAGGCCAAGAGCTTCTGGCATTGCAATAAGCCCGATTTCTGGTCTCGTTGAGTGCCGCAAATTACCAGCACAGATTTTGCAAAATGTTTTAATTGTCGAATTTACTAATTGCACTTGACTTTGGTTTAAGCAACCAACAATGCAATTGCCAGCCCTACCGCCCTTCGCCCTGAGCAATGCATCAAGCTATCAATTGGGATAAGAGGAGTTTACTGCCCTAACAGCCAGACAGCAATTGGACGACAAAAAGCTAAAATGAATTGAGAGTCGGAATACTCTACTAGCGAGTAACTACTCGGCTAGGAGATACCCTGTAACGTATACAAAAAAATATTGAAAACTGTGCTTGATGTACGGTGGTTAAGGGGGAAACCCAACATTTTCAACAAACCTCACTTGAGTAGATCAACGGCTGTTAATGATTAAGACTGTATGTATTTTTATAGCATTAAAGATGACCCCTTGTAAGCTCTGCACAACTTTTGTGTCCCCCTTTCATTCAATATTAATGGGAACAGGGTGTAACAAGTTCCAGCTAAATTTTGTTAGTGTTGTTTCTAGATCTCTAATGCTTATTTCAATTGGCCGCACGATTATTGGCAAATGAAATGCGGCCTTTGAATGGTTGATTTTAGTCCTCAACATAATTTTGTTATCCTGTTATTGAGGCTGTCACAAAAGATATTAACTTCAAAAATCAATAAGAATACATTCATACATATATATATAAGCAAGCTGGTAAACCTCAGCGCTATCCGGCGAAATATTGAGATTAAATGCATTATGTTGAATTTGACTATTTTCGTCAATCGATTTTCCCGTCCGCATGGTTAGATTATTAAAAATATTTGAGCTCCACGCCTATTATGTTTTTGTGTAGAACCTTGAAAATCAGTTTGAAGCCATAACTGAACATAAAAATGTCAAATACCAAAGCTCTCCACTAACTTTCCGACCGTGGGGGTGAATTTTCCAAAACTGGCGAGACACGAATCAAATTATTTAATGTGTAGAATTTTTAAGTAGATATTTGAAAACGAGTTTGAACCCGATTGAATGGTAAGTAAAAAATTTTAATTAAACAGTTTCCGCGATTTTCCACGATTGTGGGTGGAATTTTCGAAAACCCCACCTTAGTGTGCACTTTCATCATAAATGGAACCTACTGTACAAATTTCAGAATTCTAGCTCTTACGGTTTGGGCTGTGCGAAGATTGCCAATCAGTCAGTCATATAATTCAACCTTGCCCCAGCCGACGACCATAGAAGCCGGAATCAGCGCGTGCTCCGCTAGTTGCCACAATAATATTCGCTCGACAGTCATACTCAGAGAATACTGTGAGAGAATCTGCCAAATACTCTTATCTCTACAAGTAAAGCTTTATTTTTGCCGGTTGTTGTTTTTGGTTTGTTAATAGATTATCAGAAATTCCGTACGTGATAAAGTGATAATATTTCTACACTCTTTGGGCTTTAAAGCTCCATTTGCCGATAATTGCAATAGTTCTCCAAAAATCGTCAGCTGTTAAAGACACCGCGCGGCTCAACATACAAAATAGCCAAATGTATATGTATATGTGAATTTACTTGCATACATATACATATGTACATTGTACATACTTCGATTGATGTGTCATTCCGCTTTATACTCGATTGCTTATCAAACAAAATTGTGTAGATTACCAAAATAATTCACTTATAAGTGAAGATTCCAGAGATACATATAATGAGTTATGTGAATTACGAAAGTGAATAAGGGAATTAATAAAATATGCCTGGAAATACTACTATATTACAACTGAATGAATATTGTTTCGTTGAAATCCTCGGTTATATTAAAATCAATTGCGAAAAGGAAATAGTAACGTTAAACAAGTTAAATATGCGGATTTAATGAATTTTGCGCTTGCGCATGAATTATTTCGCAATATGTTTTGGGAGTGGAATCCCCATCTATACCAGGAAATTTACATAAGAGATTCTACTAGACAAGTCACTGTTGATTTTGCCCGGCATTATGAAGAACTGCAGAAATTAACGCGAAAAGAGAAAGATATTTTTTGGAAAATTTACATTGATGCACTCAAATCGAATAACGATGTGGCTTTCATCTATTTACAATATAATTCGTCAACATATTACACTGAGCATGGAGAAATATTTGAGATGATCATCAGAGCAATTGATAGGAATCCTAGTATAATAAGCTTAGTTATTATTATGCCAGGTGAGTTTTCATAACAGTCTTGCAAATGTTTTGTTTTTTGTTGAGAATATGTTTAAAACTTAATTGTATGAAAATTTCAGCTACAAGCATGCATGTGTTTTGTGGTTGCCGGAAAGTAACTAAAATAATCAATAGTCAGTGGTTTTTGAAAATACACTAACTTTATAATGTGTTTACATTGTTCTTTACAGGATTCTATATTGATAATTTGCAAAACTTCCGTCATCTTTCGAAACTAACCTTGTACACTGAAAAAATTGACGCTGAGCATTTGGTCGAGATCTGCCAGTCGAATCCAAACTTGAGAGTGATTTTCATCCATATATTGGAAATTTACGGAAAGCTTACTGACATTGTTCCGTATTGCAACCAGTTGGAAGAACTCATCTTGAATGTTAAGAGTGACTGTGATGATTCTGAATACTCAGCGCTAGCTAAGTTGCCAAAAATAGAAACGATAAGAATGAATGGAGGACCCAAATTTGGGCCCTTAAGGACATTATTAAATGGACTGACTAGAGAAAGAATAGTATATATAAGAGTAGGCAATAAAGGTGTAGATCTGCGTATTTTTAAGGAAACTGATGAAAATGATCGTTTAACTCTAGGAGAAGAATCATTCTTTCACGTTGATGGAAAAATGAAAGCTAGCATATTGAATGCTTTCAGCAAAGTGGAAGGGATGCCACCGTTTAACATTATAGAAAGGAGTTTAGACCTCGAAGCTTTTTCTACCTAAGTAAATAGATCTTATATTAAAAACTATTATGGAGAGCAATTTGTTTATAAAAACCCCATACTAACCGATATTTTGTATGTAAACAGAGTTAAATAAGTTTAATAAAACACGTAAACTTAAATAAGAATTTGCCAATGAACATGTTGTTTTAATTTATAATCTATAGTTCTATAATTCTTATACCCTAGCAGAGCGTATTATAATTTTGTCTCAAAATGTGTAATAGACTGAAGGAGACGTTTCCGACCAACAAAGTATATATATTCTGAATCAGCATGAATAGCCGAGTCAATAAAGCGATGTCCGTCTGTCCGTCTGTTATCGTGATGAAACTTGGCACAGACCCTTATTTTTGCTGCAGGCAGTACATGTGTCGGAACCGGCAGGATCGGACCACTGTAACATGTAGCTGCCATAGGAATAATCGGTCGAAGACTATTTTTTGGATTAAACACTTTTTTATTTATAAATACCAAATTTGGTCAAAATCGGACCACTAAATCACAAGCTACCATAGGATCGGCTGAAAAATGAGTTTTTGTTTGAAAGCTATTTGTATTACACCCAAACTAAGTGAGAGTTTTATTAAACTTCAAATAGTTTCCTATAATTTTATCAAAATTTGACCACATAGTTCCCATATATATAGTTGTACCTATACAATTGAACGAAAATTGAGTTTTGCATAAAAAACATTGCTGCAAGAGTATATAGCTTCGGCACACCGAAGATAGCCGTTCTTTCTTCTTATAATTGTATCTTACTCTAATTAAATAAATAATAACAACTTGAATTTATTATTATAATTAATTAATAGTGGCCCCCATTTTTACTCCCTGTACACAAAAAACGGGTAAAAAGGGGTACTTAATCTGTGCAAATGTATGTAACAGGCAGAAGGAGACATCTTCAACCCTATAAAGTGTATATATTCTTGATCAGTATCAAGAGATTTCGATTTGGCGCGATAAACGCGTCGATCTCAGCAACTACAAGAGCTAGAGACACCAAATTTGGAATGTAGGTTCCTGTATACCATACGCAGTTCGAGTTTGTTTTCAATTTCAAATATCTCCCCCATTCCCCCGCAATTCGATAAAAACGTTTTACAGCCACAATATAGGTTTGGGACTTGGCATGGATAATACTTTGATCACTCTTAATCTACTGTTCGAATCGGATAATAAACACGGAAGCTATTCACGAAAGAAGGTTCAGTGCTGCAGTGCGGGGGAAAGAAAAAGCACAGCCACCACTTAAAATGCCTCGCTTGCGCTTGTGCTGTCGCTTGTGTGTGTGCGTCTTTGTGTATGTGTGTGTATGTGTAAGTGTACGAAGATGCGATCGGAAATATTTGACCTGGGTACAGGGAGTTTGGTAGTCGGGTATACTTAGGTTCCAGGTCTAAGATATTCAATCACCTATTCGTACATTTACACAAACACACACACATATACAACAAGAACGTTGAAGTCGGACGCCCCCAACAGCAAAATACTCGTTTTCAAGTCCGGTATAATTTGGTGACTTGACGTTTTATAAACTGCGGGTAAACACCAACATGTGTACCAAGTTTGGTTGCTCCAACCTCAAGGGTGTCGAAAAATAACTTTGCACAAACTCATTTTGCTCTTTTTCAAACAATGTATATCTTTAAAACTGTTACTGTAAAACGGTTTTTATCGAATTGCGGGGGTACGGGGTAATATCTGAGATCCAAAATAAACTTGATCTGCGCCTGCTAAACAGGAACCTATATTCCAAATTTGGTGTCTCTAGCTTTTATAGTTTCCGAGATCCTTTCGTTCATACATACATACATACGAACAGACGGACGGACAGACAGAGGGATATCTTTCGGACGTTGATGTACTAAAACGGGCAGTACATTCAAGTGGCCTAAACGACACCAAGCAAGGGCTTGTTAACGTCCAACCGACCGAGGGGCGCGCCGCATAACGTGCGGTAACGAAGATCGCGGAACAGATGATTAGGTACAAACTAAATAAAAGTTCTACATAAATTAAACAATAGGCAAAAAGTAACTATAGATTACGCAGATAACATAAAAGTGAAGTTCTGAGTAAGGAAATAGAAGTAGCATTACATATTAAACGATAAAGGTTGTTAGAATAATAACATAGAATACGAAAAGGGTTATGGATAGCATAGTTAGTATTACAAGCTTGAAGAGAAAGAGGAAGAAAGTTTCTAGAAATTCTGATCGGAACTGCAAAACTAATTTGGCCGATTAACTCAGAAGAATCAATTTCGCCCTTAATTAGTTTGTGTAAAAAAATTACACCAAACATGGTTCTACGATCAGAAAGAGAAGGAAGATTTATTAGTAAAAGTCTACTACGATAAGAAGGCAAGCGAGTATTAGGATTCCAGTTAAGACCACGGAGTGCAAAGAGCAGAAATTGTTTTTGCACCGATTCTATTCTATCCTGATGAACCTTGTACTGGGGACACTAAATACAAGACCCATATTCAAGAATAGGTCGACCAAGAGAAGCATAAAGAGTTTTAGTAATGTAGGGATGGTTAAACTCTTTAGACCAGCGCTTAATGAAACCCAGGATACCAAAGGCACGATTAGCGGTGGAAGAGATATGTTTGTCAAATTTCATCCTGGGATCTATGGCCAAATCGAGTTGGCTTTTGATACAGATCAAGAATATATATACTTTATAGGGTCGGAGATGTCTTCTTCTGCCTTTTACATACATTTGCACAGATTTAATACCCGCTTTTTACCCATTTTATGGGTACAGGGAGTAAATATCAGCTGTGAAATGTAAGCATTAGGCATTGCTTCTAGACCGCCACTTAAAATTTTTAAACGTTTCATGCCTAAACGCTTGAACTTTTAATAACGACGACGCGCCGTTGGCAACAAATTGTGGTAACAATATAATTGTGTCATAACTCCGTAGAAACTTTTCGCTCAATTATATTATTTGTCAAACGTGTATGTTTAAGCAGCTTTTGATAGCGCCAGCAAGATTAAAATTATTTGATATATAACGTCCGCAGTGCAGCATTATCCTATTTGAAAATACATATTGTTTCAAATTTTTCAATATATTTCATTTGTTGGTATAGTTTTAATATGTAAAATGTAAGGTAAATTTGAAGTAGCTAAGTGGGGTAGAAGATAGATATAGAAGACTTTAACAAATCAATTAAATTTATGTCAATCTAATGTAACATCAGTTTAGTCCTTGCATTATGTCTAATTCCGTTCCATGCCTGAAATCTTAACTGATTAAAAGATTAACAAACGCTAAGCGGCGGTAAAGCGAAAAGGTTAATTGCTTTGTAAGCGGCCTGATGAAAAAATGTGAAGTTAGCCACGCGATGGCAGCTGACTCAACTTAATTGGCGCACGAGGCGCATACTTAATGCGCTTAGATGCGGGCCAAGCTCATCGCGCCGCCTCATTGCCCCATTGCAAAAGCCGCTTTTGTGCTTCTAATTAGATCCAACAGGAAACCATTGAATGCTGCAGTTCATCCGCTACGCTGTGTCCCGCCAGCATCGAAAATTGAGATGAATTCCGTTTAGTGCGTCTGTTAAGTAAATTAGGTGTGAAAATAAGCAGTATTTGTTGTCTGTGTGCCAGCTTGTGCAGTGACTATGAATGGATTTGAATTGAAATGGAAATGCTATAAATGGAAATCTATCTAGCAATGTGCATGACTTTGATGTTGGTAAGTCTCAAGCCTGTTAACTTATGCCAAATTTAGAATCAAATCTCTCTGATACTGACACCAGGTTTCTGGTATTTAGCTTAAGCACAGGGTACTTACTATTTGGCCAGTTTAATAATAACATTGCGTGTTGCCTCCCGTCCTAGTCCGAAGTCAATTTACCCACCCTACTAAATGGTGTGAGGGAAGGCCATCGCTCAGAAAAAATTGCAATTGGAAAGAAAAGGAAAAAGTAAGAAATGTAAAATGCAAAAGAAAAGTAAAAATTGTGTTAGGAAATATGAAAATGGTTTCCCATTAAAGGTCTGACAATTCATAGATAACAATGCATATGTTTCAATTGTGCAATATTTGAATTTAGAACATTTCTATGCTCTGTTTTAGCTAGGATTAAATGTAGGCCAGCGTTGTGATATGCCTGTGATTTGATGTTACTACTTAAATTAACAATAACAAGCGACAACAGCAGCAAACAAATAGAACAACAACAATGCTGATGAGAGCACGCGACGACAACAAAAAATAAATAAACAAAATAAATGAACGTCGGATTGCGTTGGCGTTTGGGCTTTTGGCTTGATACTTACTTGTTTGTGTGCATGTGAAACATGAAAATGGCTTTGCATGTTATGTGGGCCCAGGACAACAAAAGCAACCACTGTATTACCAGCAACAACAACAATTGCAATAAAAACAACAACAACAGCAACTACATTGCACTAATTACCCTAATTGTACACGGGCGGTGTGGAAACACTTTGAGCAACGATGACGACAAAACTCCAATGTGGACTTTGACTTTTGTCTGCCGAACTTTTGCTAAAATGTCTGTGATGATCACGTGACAAACCTAGTATAAATTTCCGAAAATAGAATTATATTTTACAATATCATATACGTGCTAGAAGCACGATAGCTCCAAGGCAATTGGAATGAATATATTAAAATGCATGTTTTTCTATAATCAAGCTAAACTTAGGACTTGGGGTTTGCCTAGATCTGGATAGTTTGGAGGCAGGCTGGTACTTCTAGGTGTATTCGGAACTCCAGTGTATATGGTATACAATCTTAAGCTGAAATTTATTTTAATTTTTAAAACTCTTCCATTAGTTTTGCTGTCATATTAGTTGCTTTAATAATTGCAAGTAATAATTGTAAGCTCCGCTACTCTCAACTCCAATCGATAATTTCCTGGTTTTTAGTTGCCTTGGATACAATACATGCACAAAAACTTAAAATCTGCGCTGACTCTCGACGCAACCTTTCAACAACAAAAATCAAGGGTATATACTATTGTGATTACAGCTTTTAAATGGTACAGAATTGTTTTGCCTACTCTTATTTATCTATAGATTATCCGTCTGTAAAATTCTTAATATTAAGCTAAGCAACTAGCCAAATGAAAATGATGTCTTATTATGTAATTTGTATAGAGTACATATCTGGGCATTAACTTGATTATAATGGCAGCGGTTAAGCAGGATTATGCCTAACTGCCTTGAGAACTGAAATCTGTTTTGAAAGCTATTTAAAATCTTGTTACAATTTTCATCTAAACTGGTGCATAACGAACCCGATCACGTGCTCAGCTCTGTTTGGTATACTTGGTGGCTTAGCTTTGCCGTTAACGTCATCGGGTTAAAAGGCCGCGGCACGTTGGCATCGCGTGCTCGACGTGTGCCGACTGTTATTACGTATACGCCAGGGCGGCCAACTGTGTAGAAATAAAACATTAAATTACGTAGGTCGCTAGTTGGCCATTGTTTCTGCCTCTGACTGTATATGCGACTGCGATTCTGGCTGCGACTGGGGCAGGTGTGGCACACACGTAGACCGCGCACGTAGCTGAAATTTTAAGCAATCAGCCAGGTAGCCAGACAGACAGATAGTCAGACAGGAAGTCAGAGAGAGACAGACAGATAGAGAGAGAGACAGAGACAGAGGGTTTGGAGCGTTGGACCGCCTGCGGTTTCGTTTTGAAGTGGCCTTTAATAGTTTGCTGTCTGCAACTGCAGCGAAATGTGGCATATAGAATGCTGTATGCATGGCATACATGTGTGGCTATGTGTATACGTGTGTGTGTGTGGTTGTGGCGTGTTGGCAAACCAAAGAGCAGTTTAATGAAATAGCAAAGAAAATTGTGGCTGGTGCTACAGCTACATAAATGGCACTGCTGCAACGCGTACTGAAATTGTAATTATGCAGCAATTGCAATGACTGCTAAGCGAGAGTCGCATTTCAAATGACCACAAGCCAATTTATAATGGTCTAAAGAGGGGCCAACAGAGTGGGCGAGAATTCATAAAGTTAAGAGCCAACTTGGCTCAAGTAATGAGAGCCTGAAGAAATGATAAACGTTTCGATTGCTTGGTGCCAATGTCGTTTTAAAATCAAATCGTTTTAAATTCAGGTTAAAGTTTTAAAAGGTGTTCACACCAGTTCTGGCGCGCTGAAAATAGGTCAAATATATTTAAAAAATTGCAATGCCGTAAAAGGAAGCATATTCGTTTTAAATATATGAAAAGAAATTTGACCTAAGAGCATACGAAAACAAGTACGAATGCTATAGTCGAGTATACCCGACTACGAAACTCCCTGTACCCTGGTCAAAAATTTCCGATCGCATCTTCGTAAACTTACACATACACACACATACATACACAGGGGCGCACACACACGAGCCACAGCGCAAGCGAAGCATTTCTTTGATGCAGATTTGTCCATGTGATCAGCATTAGTCTGTATGCTAAATTAGGGGACTCTAGCTATGAAACTGTAGGAGATATACCCCTGGGAAAAACGTGTTTTGGGGATATCATATGCCGATTTGCCGGGCAGGGGGTGGGGTGGCAACAAATTTTTGATGCAGATCAATCAGGAATCTCAACATTAGTCTGTATGCCAAATTTAGTGACTGTAGCTTTAAAATGTGGAAGATGCAGGTTTTTCCAAAATTGTGGGGGAAAACTTGTGTACCAAGTTTGGTTGCTCTAGCTTCAAGGGTGTGGAAAAAAATTTCGTTCATACGGACACACAGACATTTCGCAAGCCCAATATACTCTTTTTCCCTTCGGGAACAGAGTATACCAACAGAAAAGAGAAAGGGGTAGCTTTTGGAGCAGCGCGGAGAGAATTGCAGGCACAATAAGGCACAACTCGTGAAGTTTAGGGACAATTTGTACAAAAATTAAGCACAAAATTGAGCTTAGATTAACTAATAACAAATCTTAGCCTTAGGGACAATTTATCCCCTGAGTAAATCACATATTGTACTTTACTAATCACAGATTGTACTTTACTAATCACTAATTGTGCTTTATCAAGGTTTACTTTGTGCTTTCACAATCACTGACTGTGCTTAATATAATGAAGGTCATAATGCCCTTGGATGATACCCAACTGTCAAAATTCAAACTTGTGATTAAGCCAATCACAAATTGTGCTCAAAAAATAATCTTTGTGAGGATACATTTAAGATTAGTTAGTTAGTTCTGTTGTATGATCATTTAGTTTTTAAGCTACCTAAAAATGAGACTTACATACATATTTTTGCTGTATATATTTTGTATCTATTTAAAAAAAAGAACATTAAGTCAATGAAATTTGCTACTTTTAAATTAACATTTAGCTAAATTTCCATATTTAAAATTTATTTACATGAATTTACATGTGTTCATTTTCTACATTTATTTTTAATAAAAAAATTTGTGTGCTTCAAGAAATTGTTTTCTTTAAATTAAGCGTTGCTAAAAATGTGATCTAAATTATTTGCCTAATATCCTTCAGGCGTTTTTCTAAGTAAATAAATATTTATTAATTTTATCGATAAAATGCACACACAGGCAAACAACCACGCAATGATTTGTGTATCAAAAAGTTAAGTAGAAAACTGTATTGCCTACCTTTATGGGCAAATAAGATGAAAATCTAACAGGCAACAATTGGCAATATTTCAATTTTAGCAAAGACTTTTTATTGCCTTAGGAAAATGCTGGGGCTTATGTTAAATCCCAACAGCTGTTGCTCAAGTAACCACAAAACATGGCTTTAATACTTTTGGCCGCAACTTTAATGCTACAATCCGAAAAACCCGTCTCAATAAAACTAAATGAGTGTGTAGAGCAAAAGAGCAAGCAACATTTTTTCTGTACATGTTATGTGAATGTGTGTGTGTGTGTGTAATAACAGAACAAATAAACAATGTCAAGAAAACAAATATTAACAATGCCAATAAACATAAGTAAAGCACATACTGAGAAAAGTACCAAGAAATAATCCTCGAAATAATCATTATGGCCATAAGGAGGCGACGGCTGTACTGGCTCTATAGTACAACAAAGCTATGTAAAAAATGCAATGAGCTATCAAAATAACACCAACAAACAACAATAACAAGAACAGCAACAAGAGCAACAGAGTGGACACAACTAAAATATGTCCATGTCCTTGGCCAAGCACTTTTGGGTGTATTAGTGGCCTGGGTCTCAGTGTTTATCTTAACATCTATGTACTGGCATTAGTGTGCATGCCATACGCCGGATATTTTAGCATGCACACGGACACACACACAAGCACACACACACGCCCACAAAGCCCAATAGGATAATCGGCCTAGATTTAATGGTATTTTTATGTTAGCAAAAGGATTTTTAATTGCTTATACGGTGATTCCCCAAGCAAAGCCTATTTAGGGCAGGCACAAGGGTCAATTTATTTGCGGGCAGGTGTTTCACAAATTAGACAAAAATTAGCAGAGCCACAGGCGCTAAAGGACACGTTAGTCGGTCCAAAAATTGATGATAGCTATGGGCATTCATACGCTGTGTTAATTAGTTTTGTGTCCTCCAGGCCAGGGATTATATAGTATTTAATAGCAGAGTGTATGTTGATTGATAGGAGTGGCACTAGATTGGAAATAAGGAAGGCAGGAGAAGGAGTTTTAAATTGTTATCAAAATAGCTTATTTAATATAGGAATACTTGACTTGATTTTATTCATGACTCTGTCTGTGGCTTTGACATCCTAAATCAGTGATGATATTTAAAAAAATAGATTTATAAAAGTAACTGTTATAAAAACCTATTTAAAACCTTTCTATCTTGACATATTTGTGTGTTTTTTGATATGAATGCATATTGATTATTTATACGCCAGTTCCATTAATGAATTTCAAATGGGCTGCAAAGGAAAAACAAAGCAAATAAAAGTTAAAAATCTGTAGAGCGACAGGCAAGCTCATAAATCAAGAGGATGCTCATTAATTTACATCTTGACAATTGGTCAATGTTCACGATTTAAAATGCATTAAATAGCAACACAGAAGCGTGGAAAAAAATGGGAGAATTGTGTCAAAAAATATATGTATATAAAATAATCACAAGGCTGAGCTCTGTGTCCAGGTCATGTCCTGGCCGCGAAAATGATTAATGATAAATTATTTAAGGAACGTTGACAGCAAATAATATAAGAGCGCGGGCAGAAAGAGGCAGGTGGAATATTTACGAGCATTAAATGTATTTAAAATGTTATTACAGTCCGCTGGGTGCGAGCCGAGTACTTGATGACCTCAAACAATATAAAGCATGAAAGCAAATAAATCATGAATATTAAGTTGCCAGACAAAGAACAAAAGTCAATTGCTCAAGTTCATTGATGGAAACACAGAACGAAGGCACCGTAGCGACTACTGGGATAGCACTTCAGAGCTTAATGGCTTACAAAATGGCAGCAGCTTCCCCCCTTAAAAAGAAACCTCCTCCTATCTTATAGACCCAAATGCCATAAGTTGCCATGGCCATCCATTTGATTAGATGGCCTGTCCAGCTACAATTCACAAAATACTCGAGGGGCACAAATGTTTATGCAATTGGATTCAATTTTTCTATCTCATGATTTGAGCAATTGAAGGATTCAACAGAATATAAATAGCCACATACTACCAAGTGTCTGTGTGTGTTTGTGTGTGTAAGTATGTGTGTGTTGCCGTTTTAGTGTGCAGTCTGCTTTGCAGGCGTTTTTGGTTTCTGTTTATTAAATTCCTGGCATGGACCAGCTCAAAAGATTTTCGAGCTTTATTCAAATTCCTGTCAAGTATTTTGCTTTGCCCCCACAAAATGTGTGAGAAAATGTGAAACGCAGCTCTTAAGCTATGCATTTTTAAAGTTTTCATTAGTAGAAACTTTACTCATTGCCACAAAGTGGGTAACTTTCTGTGATAGGTGCCATTTAGGATATAAATCAGTTCAAAAGATGCAGACAATGGTATATGTGTTATGAGTGTTATGAGGAAACGTCGTATATATCATTGATTGGGATATATCAAAAATGAACTTGGATTGGTAACACAGGTTTTTTTTTTAAAAAATTTATAGGCAACTTCTAGTACATCTATAAATGATATGTTTCAATATTCAATTTCTTTTGAATTGGCCCAGAGCGCTTCTGTAAAAACAGACCACATATGCAACTTGAGAGGTTATCCTTAGGGATTTATTGCCTGAGTTAGGTCGAAAATGGGAACATATCTGAGCGGATTCTGGGAAACTGACCAAAGAGATGACAAGACTGAGCCTATTACAATTATGCCATCCTGTAGCCCTTGAAAGATGTATACAGATGTTTCCCAAAATCCTTCTTACATCAAACATTTGTTGTTCTTGGTGCATCCACGACTTACAAGTAATTATATAATGCCTCCCAAAGTATAAAGACTTAAGCGCAAATTCGACTTGAGCTCACCTTTTTGCCACATATGTATAAATGGAATGAAAATGATAACAATAAAATACACAATCGCTGAACCTCAAATAAAAGACACAAATTCAGGCTACATAAGCATATGGCCTCAGCCTCTTAGCCCTCTCAGCGGCCGAAGCTAATTTTGTCTAAGTGGGTAAAACAAATGCTGAGATTTCGTGCTGCAATGTCAGCCCAATTCCAGAGGCAATCCCCCGGCAAACACAGTCTTTCTTTTTCATATTTGTTGGCTGAGTTTTACTGCTAACTGGGGAGCTGCTGAAGCTGGTTGTAACTTCAAAAAAACAAAAAAAAATCAGAAGAAAAAACCCAAGCAAATGACAAACAATAAAAATCGAGTATACATTTTGGTTGCTTAAAGGATCTGCGTGCTCGTATGTGTGTGTGTGTGTTTGTGGTGTGTAGAAACATTTTCAGTGTATTTTAAGTGCTGGGCTAACTGTTAAAGTTATTGCTGCATAATTTCCGGTGCTAAACATTACCGGTGCGCATAATTACGCTTAAACGAGGCCGCACGTAAAATCTCAAGTGAAAATAAAGTTGAGCCTAGCAAATGCAAAAAATATTAAAAAGAAATATATAAAAATTGCAGCCACCGCATGTTTCGCTGCGATAAAAACCGCCAGTTAATGTTTATGCACGCCCTGGCCAGGGCACAGGACACAGGACACAGGACACAGGACAATTGTCCTGCGGGGCATCGTGTGTGCCTGTTTGCCGCGCCATTGTCGGGGCTTATGGCCAGACCATAATGGACAACTGCAATGGCGACAATAATGTGCCGTTGATGTTTCACACCTGAGACACATTTTCGAGGATGTGCGCGTTCTCTCCATTCCTCCCTCCACCCAACCAACCAACCGAACAGGTGGTTGGCGCAGCGCCCAAAAGTGTGCTATTAAAATTGACTACGCTATGGATATATATGTACATGTATATACATTTCTACATGTGAACATAAACTGAGAGGTTGAAATGTTGCCAAGCTGGCAAATGCAACACAAATTTTGCGGTTTTGTGGTTATCCTTTTAAGGAGCCAACAGCAACAACAACAACAGCAACAAGGACAAGCACAGCTATACGCCTGTCTGCTGGTAAGCTTGTTAGGCGTAAAATATGTTTTTGGCAGATTTTTATTGCAAAGGGTATTTAATAAATAAATTTATATGGGATTCAGCGCTTTGCCTATCGAAGCGTCTGACAAATTGACGGCTTTGAATTAATAGCCTCTTTTTATATGTAACTGTCGTATAAAAGTGACATTCAAAACATAATATGAATTTTGAATGTGTGTAGGTGGGTTGATAAAATCGGTTCCAATTCGGTCCGATTGTAAATGTAAATATAAAACAATTTAAAACATACAATTTCTAATTTCAATCAAATCATTTAGAACCAAAAATATTAGCTGTTCTAAATTTCGAAAATCGATTGAATATTCGGTTTGAAAAGTTTGCGCTAGTAATTTGCTGACTGTACGGGTATTTTAGAATAGTATTTATTTTATTAATTACTTATAATAAGCTTTTCAGCACAATTTTCTATATTTTATTTAAACTCTTGGAGGCAAATTTAAAGTACAAGTTCAGCTTACTGTTCAAGATTTAAAAAAAGATTTTAAAAAAGTATAGTAATTAAGTTTATTTCTAAATGTATATAGTAAAAAGAATTTCATTGTGCGCTTCAAAAGTTATGTTTGAAATGCACAGAAATATAAATATATTATTCTACTGATTTACAAATAAAAAACAAATTGAACTTTAACAATGTAATCATACTTAGCAGCATTCCAACATTTTTTTCGCGGAATAAGTTACTTTAATTTTTTTCATTTTCATAAAATTGTAATCTAAATAAGTTCTACGATTATTTACACAAACTTTCGGGCCAAATTTCCATTTTAGATTTCTGGGCAAGTGTTGTAGCCTTAAAAGCGCGTTTCATGACTCGCCTTAATTAACCTAGGCACACAAAATGATTTCGTGTATGCCTCAGGCATTTTGCCAATCAAATTGAGCATAAATCTAAACAAAATTCTAGGCTCACTGGCAGTTCGCGTTTCTTGGCCGCGGGCTGCGTTTAATTAAACCTGAGCAGCGCAAAATTTAAACGTTTAATTGAAAAACTTTAAACGGGAGTTGTCCCAAGAGAATATAAACGACACTTTTTAGTTGGCTGGGCGGGGCGGGGTGGACGATCGGGCGGCATGTAAGAGGAGGGGGGCACAGGCATCCAACAATGCCACAAGCGGCAACTTTGACGCCGAGTCAAACGAAATTTTTGAGCGACAGTTTTTGGTCGCTGGATGGGAAATAAATTCGTGAGGCAGCGCCAAAGTTGCCAAGAGGCAACAATTTTGCTGGCAGGAAGGCAGGCGAAAAATTATGACAGTTGATAGTTCGTGGCAGATAGTGGCAAGGTGGCAGCAGCATTAAAATCACTCATACGCACCGTGCACCGTTGGGCCAAAGCGACTAACGTCACTTTTTGTTACCAGTTGGCAGTTGCTAGCAGTTGCCCTGGGAGCAGCATTAATTGACACGTGATAATTTAATTAACGTGGCTACAAACGTGGGATCCAACTAGTGCTAAGCGTCATCATCATCATCATCACCAACACCATCGATGGCATCAGCAAAGAAACATCGCAAGCTTTTCTCCCTGTGAGTCTGCTAATTGGGTCAGCTTTGAGGTCGGACCGGGTTTGCCTGCCCATCATTGTTTTCGCATTGCCATTGGCCCCAGGCCCCAGTCCCAGCCACTGGAGTGGGTTCACCATGGAACGCAGCCTCGTTGAGTGTCTCTTAATTACACTGTGTGGCGCTTGTTGGCAAAAGGGATTTTCTTGTTGTTTGTCGATGACGACGCACCGTTACAGTTTTCCTCTCTGCCATGTATGCCACAAAGTATGCACAGATAATTGACATCAGCTTAACATAGAATGCTTGTTTGCCCCACTCCCCTCTTTACCATAAATTACATATGCGTTAAATAAACTAAAGTTGCCCCGCGAATGAGCTTCAATGGTATGAGCCTTCAAAGTATTATGAAGTATTATGGGACCAGAGGTAATACTTACTAAAACTAGTCTGTATTCTCAGTAAATATGCTTGGAAACTTGACTTGAATTTCTACAAAATACAAAAGCGATTTTCCGTATTATAACTAGATAATTTTTACAAAAACGCCTATTATTTCTTATTTATATACAAATAAATTCTATATTCAGCTCTTTTTAATCCACAGACTTTAACAGTTAAGCAAAAGTGGCGAAAATCAGTCAGCGATGAGCTCTGCTGACCGAACACATTTGTAAAGTCTCTCCGCCTTACCCGGCGAAATATTTAGATGCACCTTGCATTATTTTGCATTTGACTACTTTCGTCAACCGTAAGAAATACACAAAAGTGGCGTATCACAGTATTGCCTCCCGTGGGGGTAGGAAACTAAATAGTTAAGCCAGGTGACTAATGTTTTTTGTGCTTCACTTCGATGCGCTAGCCAGTTCTATAAATGCTCTGGATGCTCGCCAGCCTGGTGCTAATGATCAGCTTAAGAAACTTATTTCCTACCACAACCGGCTGCTGCGCTTAGTGAATGACCTTAATCACATCTATAACTTTATGTTCCTGGTTAACTTTACCATATCGAGCCTTGGCATATCCATGATTGTGTTTTCCATGGTCACGATCAGCTTAGTAATGGCCGGTAAATATTCTTTGGGAATGGTGGTTACATTGATTTTTTGATTGATTGATTGATTTTTACGTTCTTCATTTGCTACAATGGTGACGGCTTAACTACTGCGGTAAGTTGGTCCTTACACCAAATATAAAGACAACTGTTAGTTCCCGCTGACTATACCTACAGAGTAATAAAATATTGCCAGCTGCATTCTACAGTAAGATATTCTTATTTATTTTTAAAATACATGAATAAATATTACAAAAACATATTAGAAAGAACAACAAAAATAATTTTTCAGAAATGCATGGTGGCATAAGTATTTGGACTTATTATTTAATATGAAAAATTTAACAAAATCAAATGTTTTTAGATCATTTAACTTAATATTAATACAAAATATAACTTCCCTTGGCATCTATAACTTTTTGAAGCTGTCGACGAACAGAATCGACCAAAGATTTGATATATTACAATGGAATATCCTTCCAGAGCGCTCCTGCTTCGGAAATGGTGTCCTCTCGTATTCTTGTTAGATCTACACATCGCTTTTGTTTGACAAAAGCCCATCGATTTTCTATAATACTAATGTCTGGACTTTGGAGTGGCCAATCCAATCCCCAACTTCGTTTAAAAACAGAGTAATTGATTTTGCCTATGGCACGGCGTTATCCTGTTGGAATATTAAATTTTCTCCGATCAAATTGTCACCAGAAGTGAAAGCGTAGTCATTGAGGACATGTAAATATTTGTGTTTGTCCATCGTTCCATTGATAGGAACCAAGTTTCCTACCCCTCTGTAGGATACACATCCCCAGAACATTACTGATCCATGGCTTACTCTTTCACAAACCGGCAACTTTCTTTTGGTCCACAAAAACATTCTGCCAAAAGGATGGGGATTTGAAAATATTCGAAATTCGAGTCGTCTTATCTTATTATACTCTGTTCCTGAAGGGAAAAATAGTATATTGGGTTTGCGAAATGTCCGTCTGTCCGTATGAACGCAATTTTCTTGCCTTTATCTTTGAGCTAGAGCAACCAAACTTAGTACACTTGTTGGTGATATCGTCAATTTATGAAGTGTCGAGATCAACCACCCACCCACACCCCTCACCCGCAATTTGGGAAAAACCTGTATCTTCCCCATTTTTAAAGCTATAGTCACAAAATTTGGCATACAGACTAATGTTAAGATTCCCGACAGATCTGCATCAAAAAATTTTGATCCCCCACCCCCACCCCACAAATCGGCATATCCCCAAAACACGTTTTTCAAGGGGTATATCTCCTACAGTTTCAAAGATAGAGTTACCTAATTTGGCATACAGACTAATGTTGACCACGTGGATAAATCTGCATCAAAAAATTTTGACCCCTCCACCCCCTCCCCCGCAAATGAGAAAAATCTATATCTCCCACACCTGTGCAGTTTTTTTCGCGTCTCTTTCTGAACACACAAATAACCAAATCATATAGGACTGGGAACATAGTCTTCTGCAGTCGGGTGCGTCCGACTGCAACTTGTTTTATTGTGACTTTTCAAATATTTTAACATATTAAGATTGTTATTTTATTTAATGTATATAGCCATAGTTTATTTAGTATACAAATATGTATATATATTTAATTTAGTATCATTATAACCAGTTAAGAAATTATTAATTTCTTTCATATGTTTTTCATTTAACTGTTGACTCTGACAACGCATTCTTCGTGCCCCACACATGACTGAATAATATTTATGTTTACTGGTTGGCTTATATGTACAAACATACATATCTGTATATGTATATACTGTATAAGCTATATATTAAGCCTCAAGGCTTTACCTGTGCAACAAGCGGTAAAAGCACGCCTTACCGGCTTTATTATTTGTTCTTTTTGTTATGCACTTTTATAATATGCAGTTTTTATAGCTCCATTTAGTTGTAATCGCAGCTGAAGGGTTCCGTTGGGTTTTTTGTTGTTATTGATGTTGCGCATTTAAGCAGAGACGGTGAGCTTTCAGAGGATTAGGCTTTGGTGAATAGAAGTGGTATTTCGAAATATATTTCAAATAAGTAGTGTAAGAATCTCGTATAGCAACCAAATATACAGCTAACCATGAATGAAAAGCACAGATTGATGCGACGAACCCTTTTACAAATGGTTTATCCCGACGCCCCTGCACTAAATAGTCTTAAGTTATATTTATGCGATTGGGCGGATGTATTTAACCGTTAACCACCAGCAAACTGCGCACAAAAGTATGCTATGATTATACAAGCGACTCGTATTCAAACAGTGGATGTTGTTTAACAAAACATTGCAAAACATACTTTACTGAGGTGCTATTTAACAAGTAAGAATGCTCTAGTCGAGAATATCCGAATACAAAACTCCCTGTACCCAGGTCTACAATTTCCTAACATATCTTCAAACACTTAGACATACACACGCACACAAAGACGCACACGCACAAGCGACAGCGCAAGCGAGGCACTAAAAGTTGTGGCTGTGCTTCTTCTTCTCCCCCGCTCTACAGTACTGAATCTTGTTTCTTGAATAACTTACGTGTTTATTATCCAAACGACTTCAAATTCAGACAGTAGATTAGGAGTGACCAAAGTATTATACATGCCAAATCCCAAAGCTATGTATCTCTTGAAAATTGTTACTTTAAAACGGTTTTTATCGAATAGAGGGGGTGTGGGATGGGAATATTTCGGATCCAAAATAAACTTGACCTGCGCATGCTATACACGAACTTTCATTCCAAATTTGGTGTCTCTAGCAGACACTCTTTTAGTTGCTGAGATCGAAGCGTTCATACATACGGACGGACAGCCGGACGTACGGAGAGACGGGCATTGCCAAATCGAAATCTCGTTTGATACTGATCAAGAATATATATTCTTTATAGGGTCGGAGATGTCCTCTTCTGAATGTTACAACTTTTGCGTCAGTTGTCAACCGAGTAACACGCGTCTGTGAAAAGCTCCGTCAAAAATTTTTGGAAAATTATTTCCTTTTTATGGACAAGTCCACCTATGGTGGCATATATATGTGTTTCACGGTTTCTTCACGGTTTAGTGTGTTATCTGTGCAGTGAATATTAAGAAAAAAAAAAAAAAAAAACCTAATTGTGTGGCCGCTTTGCAGCGTTCCCGGCCAGTGTGCCTTAAGGCATTAAAGAGTGTTCAATTGGCCAACAAGACAAATCCTAGTTCCTAGGTTAACTCGTGTCGTAGTGCAATTTACATAATAAAACGAATTTTTGCGCACGGGCGCTTGTGTGCGTGTGTGTATTTTTCGGGGTGCTCCGCTGTCACATCCAAGTGTTGCCACCCTGCCTTTTCAAGTTGTCAAACGAAAAAAAAAAAAAAAAAAAAATTTTTATTTGTGCCATTAAATATGGACAATTTACAGTCCCCTGAATATCAATTAGATGATAATGATGACTACCTGGTGCACCAGTTCAAGCCGAAACCTGATACTTTGGTCTCCACGACAGCTCATGGCAATGAACATGATCTGCAATCCAATCCAGCCTGGAGCAAAAGCATTGCTGAAATGGCTCACTCTCAAAAAGTGCAGCGCTTACGAGTTAAGCACGGCCTTAATCCGAAGCTCCCTAAAATGAAGGACGGCAAATTGCAGAGTTATGCCGTATCTTCCGTGATCAAGCAGAAGCGTAAACGTTCGCAGAAAACCTCTCTGTACCCAGACGCCAAGGCCCCAAAAAGGTATGAAAGCGCAGAATTTAATAATAAATTTTCTACTCTTGAGAGCAGCTCAGATGATGATGAAACTGACGGGGTGGAGTTTTATGACGTGATGACATCAAATTCATCACAACCAATTGGTCCCTCCAATGAACCGCCCAGGCTCATCGCGCAGCCATCTGAATCCTCCATCCCAGTGTTGATTCGCCAATCGTCAAGCGCCAATTCTCAGCCTACTACTAATTCAGAGGTTGCGTCTTCTGGCATCGAAGTATTAAGCCCGCCGGCCCGGCCTGTCAATTTGAATCCGCCACTGGACCAGGCCTGCCCGAAAGATGCCCCAATTACCCCTCAAGCAAAACCATCGCCAATAATTTGTACTGGGTTCAACGACATCCATGTTGTTCTTAATGTGGTACGTGAGGTTACGTCCAATTTTAAATTGAAAGTCATGTCGGCGACTTCAGCAAGAATCCAAGTCACTACCGAGGACGACCACCGTGCATTGACGGCCATTCTTACCCAACGACAACTTCCATATCAAACGTGGATGCTGAAAACGGATCGCCCTTACAGGGTGGTGGTGCGGAATCTACATCCTGGCACAACGTTGGCTGAAATACGCGATAGCATATCTCCAAAGGGGCATATTGTGCGGAATATATACAATGTCAAAAGCCGGACGAACGGAGAACCCAGATGTCTTTTCTTTATTGAACTTGAGCCATCTCCGAATAATAAGGAAATATTTTCCACTAAAATAATAGCTGATCAAACAGTCACTATTGAAGTACCGAACCGGCGTGATGATGTGCCCCAATGCCAACGCTGTCAAGAGCTAGGTCACACTAAAGCTTTTTGTTACAAGCCATTCCGATGTGCTAAATGCGGCGGTGGCCATCAGAGTGCTGCCTGCACAAAATCCGTAGAGGAACCGTTTGTATGTGCCAATTGTGGTGACCCTCACTCTGCCAATTGGAAAGGCTGTATTGTATATCAAGAGATGGCAGCCCGACGTCAGCCTAAAAACAGGATGTGGAACACGTCTGCTTCAAACCTGGCAGCTAAACCAATAAGACCTGCCCCTCTGCCATCAGTTTCTGCTTGGGTACTATCTCGCCAAACTCAACATCAGTCCCAACATCATGAGATAAGCCAGATGCAGAAGCAACAACAGCTTCAGGTTGACGACCAGAAACAACAACAACCGCTTCAACTTGAACCACTCTCTGGTTGCTCCCTTATTGAGGAGCAGTGGCCAACTTTACAGTCCCGAAAGGAGATGCAACAGCAACCCAAGCAGAAGCGGCAGCAGCAGCAACAGCAGCATCAACGACAACAGCAGAATCAGCAGCAACTGCAGCAGCAACGACAGCAGCAACAGCAGCATCAACGGCAACAGCAGCATCAGCACCAACAGCAACAGCAACGGCAGCAGCAACAGCAGCAGCAACAGCAGCAGTCACAACCAGCGCAGCAACGACTGCGTGATCAACATCAACGGCAGCACCTTGAACAACAACAGGACAGCCGTACTCAAAAGCAGTTCGACACCTGGATGGCAGCGCAAAGGGAAATCCAGATAGAGGCCGACAAACGTTTTAGCAAACTAGAGGCGCGCATCGACCGCATGTTTGCCACTGTTGACTCTCTACTTCAGCTCGTGTCATCCCTTCTAGGCGCGAATAATCCTGTGATGAGCACGCCTCTACCTCAAAACATACACTGCAACCTGGCGCAGGGCATGATTCTCATTCCGCACCGCAATTTGGCGCAGTGCTCCCACAACAAATGCATTCAGTAACTGTCCCCATGGACACTGCTGCTGCTACTTCTGTTAATGCCATTCATAATGACTAACTTGGGGCTTCGCATTGGCGTATGGAACGCCAATGGGGTCACCAACAAAGCTCTTGAGCTGGAGCTTTTTATCCAACGCCACCATTTGGACGTTATGCTTCTTTGTGAGACACACTGCTGCTCAAGGACGTATTTTCGAATCCTAGGCTATGACTTTCACTTCGCGAACCATCCTGCGGACCGTATGCGTGGTGGAGCAGCTATCCTTATCAAAAGAAGCCTAAAATATCACCCACACAGCTTAATTTGCAGGGACAGCGTGCAGCTTTCTGCAGTAAAGGTGGCCAGTGATCACGGTGATGTAGTTCTGGCGGCTATCTACTGCCCTCCACGCTTTGATTGGACAAGCGGTGACTTTGAAGCGATCTTTAACGAGCTTGGTTCAAATCGTGCCTGGTGCTGGATTGCCGTGACGGAAGCCCACTCACTCTGGGGGGCCAGGAGATCCACCAGCAGAGGCTTAGCGTTATTTGACTGCATTGCGGGCTCTAATAAACAGGTTCTAGCAACTGGAGCTCCAACTCATTTCCCCAGTAATAACCAGGCAAATCCCACAGCGCTGGACTTTGCAGTATATGCTGGAATACGGTCATCCAGCCTTGCCATCTCGGACAGGATCGAGCTGAGCTCGATCATATCCCTCTGATCAGTTGAGCTGAGTGTATCTGCCTACATAGTGGTAGAAACCTCGCTTGCTCCTCAGGCATGCAAATATTCCGAGATTCCAGCGAAAATTGGAGGAACTGGTTAATCTAAATGATGGATATCAATTCGCCAGCTGATATCGATGACGCAGCAGAGTTATTCGTACGTAACAGTTATGCTGCTGCTGAACACTCGCTACTTCGCCAACAGCCTTGCAGCTCCGTCCACAGTCTTCCAAAACCTCGAGACCCTGAGACTCCTGGTGAGACTCAAGAGAGCATTGCGTCGGAGATATATGCGCACTCGCAATCCACTGGATGAAAGAGAGTATCGGAGAACTGCTGATGCTCTAAGAAAACTGCTGTATGACACCAAACAGGAATACTTTGACGACCTCCTGCGCAATGCCGACCCGGACAGTGTTGCGAGCTTTACAATATGGAAGGCTACGCGCAATCTCAAGAGGCAGGCTATCAGGAAACTTCCCATTAGACGGTCGGATGGAACGTTGTGCAGATCTGACACGGAGATCGTGACGGCATTTGCTGATGAGCTGCAGGATCGGTTCACGTCTTTTGATCTTGCCAGTGTGGCTGACGTTGAAATTACAAGATCTTTTTTGGAAACCGAGCCCTTGCCAGCGGAACCAATTGCACACATTACGCCAGATGAAGTGAGGAACCAGATCAATAGACTAAAGCCCACTAAGACCCCGGGCTACGACGGTGTTGATGGCAAAACAGCCAAAGCACTCCCAAAGAAAGCCGTCCTATTCCTGGTGGCTCTTTTTAATGCTATGCTCAGGGTCAAACATTTCCCATCCCAGTGGAAATGCGCCGTCGTAATTATGATTCCGAAACCTGGCAGAAGTCCTGACTGCGTTGACTCGCATCGGCCAATCAGCCTGCTTCCAACATTTTCAAAAATGTTTGAGAGAATCTTTCTTGGGCGACTATTGGCTGTGAATTCTTTCCAGGCAGCTCTTCCCGACCATCAGTTCGGTTTTCGACATAAGCATGGGGCACCAGAACAAGTTCACAGGGTTGTACATTTTGCACTAGAGTCCCTTGAGAACAAGGAGTTCTGTTCTGCCGTTTTCCTAGACGTTAAGCAAGCATTCGATCGAGTATGGCACGATGGCCTGCTCTTCAAACTTAAAAATCTCCTCCCAGCCACGCATTACTGTATTTTGAAGTCGTTCTTGCATGAGCGTGGTTTCATGGTCGAGTTGCGAGACGAGCGATCGAGCATTCGCCGCATTGAAGCTGGTGTACCGCAGGGCAGCGTCCTTGGCCCTGTGCTTTACACACTGTACACCGCGGACTTGCCGACTCCAGTTGCTGATAACACACTGGTTGCCACATATGCGGATGATACTGCCTTTGCGGCCCGCAGCACCAATGCGAGGGAGGCCGTCAGACTCACGCAGGAGTTTCTCAATGGCTTCTCTAATTGGGCAAACCGTTGGAACATTGTTGTGAATGGTTCCAAGTCTCACAGCTGCGTGTTTGCAGTCAGAAAACCCCGCTGTCGGAGGGTGAAATATGAAGGGCAAATCATTCCAAGAAGCAACACAGTCAAGTACCTTGGCGTGACCCTGGACAGCCGGTTAACTTGGCGACCACACATCCTCCAGGCTGCTGCTGCTGCTAAGAACAAAGCAACCAAACTAGACTGGATGCTAAGGCCACGTAGCTACCTTAGCCTAGAAAACAAGATCAGGATATACAATATGATCATATGGCCTGCCATGGCGTATGCCATAGCACTGTGGGGGTGCGCAGCCAACTATTCTATTCAGGCCATTGAATCCACCCAGAGCAAGATAGTTCGTAGGATAGCTGGAGCCTCAAGATTTATGAGAAACGCAGACATATACAATGATTTGCGAATAAACCCAATATGCTCACAAATAAACCTGCACACCAGTCGATACAGACACAGGCTACAACAGCACGCCAACTCTCTAGCCAGAGGGCTAACAGCAAGCAATTGCACAAGACGGCTAAAACGGCGCCACCCGAATGACCTATGGTCTCATGGCCGGTGTCCTGAAGGTCGACTTTTATAAAACTCATTATATATATATAATTCAAAACTCACACACAAACACACCAACATTGTTTTCCCCCACCCACGTCCCCAGTCAAATTTACACCCTTACACGAACATTTTAAATTTATTAGGTTAAATGATCAATGTTTCAAGAAATTAAATGCATATCAAAAAAAAAAAATGTTACATACATTTGTACAGATTTAGCTCACCTTTTTTACCCATTTTATGGGTACAGGGAGTAAAAAGGGGTTGATGTTGGTTTGTCATCAACGGAACTATTAGTCTCTCAGTTGTAGAACTATCGTAATGAAACTTGGCAGCGATACTTATGATGATGAAGATTGAAGTCTTTAATAAACATTTGGATTGAAGTTTAAAAGACTCGAAGATTAGCTGAAAAATGAATTGATAGATATGAATAGAATTTAAATTCCAAGACTAACTAGAGGTCAATCGATTGCATAGTAAACTTTCCTTAAAGAAATCGGTTCGGTCTAGAAAGAACATTATCTATAGAGACATGAAGATTATCAGAAAAATTAAATTAGATATATAAATTAAGTTAAAATGCCAAAGCAATATATATGTAGGTCAAATCATGATTAAAATTGCATTCCGTAAAGATCGCAAATATTATAACCACTGTGCTACAATGTGGCAAATGGCCTGAGTAGAAGTTAAGTGCCGCTTGAGTCTTTTTAAATATACATAGGTACTCAGGGACGCTCACATAAAAATACTCCTACGCATTATTGCCAACCAGAAGCGTCCTCTACCCATCGCCCAACGCTCTCCGCTCTCTGCCCTACGCCCCTTCGCCCCCTTGTCGTTGTCAACAGAAAATACCGTTGGCGAATGTGTTGAAATTTCGAAATGGTAAGGCAAGGACGGTGGGTGGCGGACGGTATCGGAACACTGCCAGTTGAATGCAAATATTAATAGCGCAAATTTTCTGTTGCATAACAGCAATATGCGGATAACTTCTAAGCCTGTGTGTGTGTGTGTGTGTGTGTGTGTGTACGAGACAAGTAAATAACTGTGGATGACATTTGTTGCTGGCTTCTAGATATGAACACGAATGCTCACAATATATATAATAATATTTTACCACTATATTATAGAAACGTTGACATATTTTGAAAATACAATTTTCCCTTCGTATCCTTCCACAACGTAATTAGTAAATATTTCTTAAAGCATGCTGTGCGCTCAGTTTTATGTTTAACTTAAATACGAATATCGTCAGCAAACATGCAAAAATTGTTGCATTTTTTCATACGAATTAAATTAATTTAGTTGCACATTTGTTTACACTTGTTGGAACGGTCTGTTTGTATTCTTAATTTGAGTGCAACAACATTGTATTTATTCAGGTTTTTTGTACAAAAGAGAGAACATACAATATATATTTTTGACGAACAATTGTTTTGCAAGACTCTAAATAACACTATGCAACAGCAATTTGAATGCCGAATATATTGCAGTTATTATCAATGTGAAATCGGCCGCTGAATCCGGTAAAAATATATATTCAAACAAGATAGAACGGCTTTCTTCGGGTGCCGAAGCTATATACGCTAGCAGCAATGTTTTTTATACAAAACTTAATTTTTGTCTGATTACTCCTGTGTTCCGATTTTGATCAAATTATAGGAAACTATTTGAAGTATTATAAGACTCTCACTAAGTTTGGATGAAATATTTGTATAAGCAAAAAGTTTGATATAGTGATATGGTGGTCTGATTTTGACCAAATTTGGCCAGATTGTATAAACTCTCTAGAGACTCGGCTTGGGAAAGTTTAGTAAGTATACATTAATAAACAAAAAAGTTTTTCATACAAAAATATAATTGTCGATCGATCATTCCTATGGCAGCTATATGTTATAGTAGTCCGATCCGGCCGGTTCTGACATATGTACTGCCTGCAGCAAAAAAAGGATTTGTGTCAAGTTTCTTTACGATAGCTTTAAAACTGAGACTAGTCTCTCGCATAGAAACAGACTGACAGACGGACATGGCTATATCGACTCGGCTATTCATGCTGATTCAGAATATATATACTTTGTTGGGTCGCAAATGTCTCCTTCAGTCCATTACACATTTCGAGACAAAATTGTAATACCCTGCTAGGGCATAACAAGTTTCGCTAATTTTGATGTAAGATTTTCAAATTTATTAAAAATTAAATTTAAACAAAAACTCTTATTTAAGTGATACTATATTACTTAGAAATTTATATATTTTATCAGTTGTTCGGCATACACTACATTTTTTTTGCTTAAGATATTCAAAGCAAAAACTATATTCAGAAATTGTAATAATTCTTTACAATTTGATGGATAGCGTAGTCTAAAATCTCAAAACTATTTTGAAAACTGTACCTTATTTAGTTTCCAAAATAATGTCAGTTGCCAAAGCGGTCCAATATAATCTAGCCAGTAGCGTCATATTGTTCCTATATTGCTTTCATTAAATTAATTTGTCACTAGACCAAGCAAACCAGCAATGGGAAAAAGACAGCCAGCAAAAGACCACTAATAATAACTTACCAGTTGGCCCAGAGTGGAGAAAGAATAGAAGTGTTTAATAATGCGGCCAACAAATGGCGGCAATTTCATAAAGTTTAATTAATTCCAGCATATGGTAATGAAATGCAAAAGCCAGGAAAAATGACTATATAATATTCAAGCTGTTCAAAGGGGACAAAATGGAGGTGGCAACATGTGCGGTAAATTTTATAGTGGCATATGTTTGTTCTATCTGCTACACCGGGTAAGTTCAGCAGGAAAATTGAAGGCCTGGTATCCAAAAAATGATATGATATATAAAACAAAAGGTCGACTAAGAAGGAAATCAAAAGATAATAATAAATGATTCAGTTGTGTATTAGTATAAATTATTATTGCTAAGTATAGATCTTTAACTGGATATTGTATTTTATTCGTTAAGTTTTTATTTATAAGAAAGAGGTGAAGTGGGGTCGTCTACTTCTTCACCATTGATAGTTCAAAGCAACGATACTATCGACAGTACTATAGAAAAGTAAGTTACTTTTAAATAATTTAAAATAATAAATAATAAATAGAAATATTTTGGCTTGTCTTATCAAAACTGCACTTATTAAAGAGTTAAACAAACCCTAAATTAATTACAATAAGTTAAGGGACATCTTTCCCTGCCAAATAGTTATTCAAACTAAATGAGATTAAGATTATATTCAAAATTTTCTATATAAATTAGTGAAATAAAACTATGAGGTCGATGAACAGAATTAGAAACAATCGATAATCAGCTCGGTGTAGTGTTGTTCCTAGCAGCAGGTGATTCTTAAGTGTATTTTATGGTAACTGTGTTTAGTGTATTAATGGAGGTCGGAGAACTCGTTGAAATTCTAAAAGAATTTTCCAAGTCACTGATTTATTGTCTATGTCATCCATTACCAATTCTAATGCAAATTGTATGATAATGCGACTAAGTGCAGCCTAGTGGAAAAGCATCATTAATTACCAAGGCCCAGCTGAGTTTGACTTGACCTGCGTTCAACGTTGCGGTTGCTTGATTAAATTTCAGCTGCATGTGGTAATTATGACACCTCAGCACACACAGTCAGCGCACACACTCACACACTGGACGATAAACCAATGCAATTGGATGAGTTGTCATTAAGCAGGCGAGTCAAGGGTATGTTTGAAATATTGCACAATCAGCGCATTAAATAATTAAGTGCTTAATTAAATAACGAGCTGCCAACAGGAGGAGAATCAGTCTGCAGAAGGCAACATAATATCCTGATTGTATGTAAGTTTCGCAGCCTGCGCTGCCAGGACCTCAACTAATTTTTGTATTGTGTTTCGTGTCCTAATGGCGCATACAAATGCGAGCTGTCCAGGGAGATTGGGAGGGCGTAATCTCTGGTCATCTATTGGAATGGAAATACAAATGAAAATGAAGATGGAATGGCATGCACATCACGTGCGGCCTCAAATTTGTAATGAAAATTAAATAAGAGTCAAATAAATGAGTTGCTAGTTTGTTGGCCGCCTGTTGCATGTCTCCTGGATTCGCTCATTAACTTGTATATCGATTAGCTCCCCGGGTATTACATATGCGATTATTGCTGTTTGGTGGGGAATGTCTGTGGGATAAGTCTGCAAAGTCAGCTAATGGCTGTAATTAATTATGGGCATAGAATGACGGCCAGTCCCAATACACATGCACATACTTATGAACATACATATATATATACTCACTTAGTTGCAGATACAGAAACTCTTTCTAATTGCTCTATCTAATCCATTGTAATAACCATCATAAAAACTATATTTCCATGACAGCTATACATGAAAATTAAGTTTTCGTTGCTGAAAACACATACTATACCCTTGCAGCAATGTTCTTATACAATAACTCAATTTTCGATCGATAACAACCGAAAATATTTTCATACCCTCTGCAAAGTCTACATTGTTGAAAAACACAGCAATTTTTTAGTGTCTTTCCTCACACGTAATTTAGGTAGATTACTTTACTTATTTAAAAAATATTGATATTTTAAGGCAAATGAGGGAAGAAATTAATATACAAATAGTCTTTCAAGTTTCAGCGGCTAGGAGCACATTCCGTAACTGAAATCGTTGCCTTAGAACGGGGCTTTCTATGGAGGGACGTTTGGCCTGTAGCACCACGTTTCACAGATCCTTTAATGTATGGCAAGCTGTCCATCGAGGACACATTTTGTAACTGTTCCAGTGCCTTCTGCAACTCCGTTGATGTGCTATGTCGCACAGGTAGCTCCGATGGATTTTCGTAAATTATGACCTCCATTGGTATGCCGGGCACATCGTGTTTACTCTGTAACCCTGAGGTTGACGTCCCGACGCTCATTAACTCATTGGCCTCCGAATCGCGCAGCAACAGATAGTCTTCCTCATAGGGCAGAAAATCGCTGGGATTCTGAAAGCTAGTGTAGTCTCTAACCACGCGTAGGACTCTGCGAGAGTTCAAATAGTATCGATCGTAGACGGTTAGTGTGTAGTACACCTTGCGAGTTGTACTGGGCCCCACCAGCCAGAAAACGAAGAGGCCGGCCTTGCTGCCATTGTTGGACACCAGTTGCCGTTCCAGCACCTTGTCTTTCAATTGCGCATACCACGTGCTACGGCAGACCATCATCATAATAGGCATATGATTGTCGTACTTATGATGATCGTTCATTAGAGCTGAGTTCGGCATGCTTAGATAGCTCAGGCCAGGCTTAGATTTTGGCTTGTCCTTCACTCCGCCATACATAAGCGTGGCCATGCAGTGATTAACCCCGTGGAGGTAGCCGGATGGATCAAAACGCACCACAACTGGCTGGTGCTCGTATATCTCGGATACCGTTATGCCAAAGGCTTGTGTATGCTTATGGAGCATGTGCATCATCATGTTAGATGGAAATACAATCTCACGACATTTGGTAACAGGACACTGGCCGGGTACTCGGGATAGTTGTCCCGCAGCATTTTTGCGTTCAGTTTCTTTCTGCTCGTTTTTTTTTGCCTCCTGCAGCTTTTTTTCTAAATTCTTTTCAATTTCCTCTTGCATCTGTTTATGTTTTGATTTCTCTTTATTCATATTCACTGTTTAAATTTATATTTGGTTTTAAAAAATATTTGTTAAAAATATGCGAGATCTGGGCATTTTTCAATTTGAATTTCAGTTGAACTGAACTAAAATTTGAAACAGAAGTTTGTATCTGACCCTACTAGAATCTCAAGAAATATTGTCTAATGATCAAAAAATGAAACTAAAAATTGTTATTTTTTCATCGAAATATAAAACTATCAAATTTAATTTCGAGCGCAAAATATTTATCAAAAAGTAAGTATTATTTTCAAAGTGTAAAACAGAACTCAAAAATATGTTTTATAATTGTGTTTTTCTCCCAGACTTGATAAAATATAAATCGTTGCAGAAAAAACAAAAATGATACTGTAGATGTAGTAGACCTTATGTATATAGCAGTTCTCTTTCAACATAGTTTAGAGCTTACATTTGTAACGAAAGCATTATTTAAATTCAATTAAATTAATGAGAGATCCTAGAGTTACCTGAAGTCTAATACTAAGTAGCTTCACTTCTTTCGGAATATTAATCAATCTATACCAAAAATATCATACTTAATCATCGTTGGAGATAGGTTATGAAACTGGCCACAAAATGAGCCAACAAGTGACCAGCTAGCCAATGGAAACCTTTGTTCTGGTGGTGCGATGGTTGCACTGCTTTGTTATTTGTTGTTGTGCATTTCAGTTTTTCCCACTTTGAGTTTGCTTTTAGAACTTGCCAAGTTGGCCAAGAACGAAATGAAAATTAGATTGGATGGCGGGTACAAAAGCAAAAATGGCTGGCATTCAAAACCATTTAGAGAGGTGCGCGGGCAATTCGAAAAGTTTGTGCATAGTCGACAAACGTACAGAATGTCGAGCACTTCAATTTAAACTTTTGGCCGCCCGCAAGTTTTTTACCCAGATACTATGGAGATTGTGCGTTAAATTAGACGAGTATGACAGCAGAATTTTGGCTGCTTTTTGTTGTTGTTGTGCTTGTCTTAGCCAGTTTTGGGTATTGGCTTAAAGTTTGACGGCTTAATTTTCGTTGCATAGCGTTGGGTACGGCTTCCTATCAAAAGGGTCGCGCTCGGTACGCACTAAATAAAGTAAATTAATTGCTTTACTAATCGCATTAGATTAGCCAAGCAAAGCCAAGAATATACAAAAAAATAAAAGTGCAAAAAGCTCGTTTGCTTGCAAATGGTTCACAATGCGACCGGAAATGATATTACTACTCGAAAATGCAAAACCTGAGAAATGTGATTGGTCTGTAGAGATGAGCGATAATGTTATTAAGCAGTCACAGTGACAGTGTTCTTTATCATATAGAATCTTTATGTCCTAGAACTGTCTATATTATTAACCATATGACTTGCACTCTTAAAATATGACAAAACATGGAATTTTCTTCTTTTCATATTTTTCATTTACTTAAACTTACGGAACATGATCTCTTATGTTAAAATCATTATTGCACTGTTAATGTGAATATCATTTATAACAGTTGAAAATATTGGGACTGTGACTCTTAATATTAGGACAGTGATTATCGGCACTGTGTCTGTTAGTGTTAATGCTAATGTTAATATCGGAACTGTAACTGTTCCCGTTAAATTCCGTGATTGTTATAGGGACAGTAACTGTTGCGGGACTGTTATTATACAACATACGTTTACTGTGACTTTGACTGTTACTGTTAATATCGCGACTGAGACAGCGGACCTGTTACTCTCGATATTAAGTCACAGTCTGACACGATATTTGTCACATACACAGCGATTCAGTCACAAGTATGACTATACTGCTCATGTCCAGTTGTCTGTATCCCATTTGGCTAGCACATGTCCAATTTTGATATGGGTGCGTGCCACCTACATCTCAATTTGACCACAAAAGCCAGCACTCTAATGCCATGAGCTGCAAAAAGGTCCTGTGCTCCCTTTCAGAAATAGGTTCAATACGCTCAGCTCCAAGTTTGCAACAGAATTTAATTCAAAAATATCTCCCCCACACAAATTACACAGTTGTCAATAGTTTTTGCGGTATGCGGCGTTCCCAACTTTATCGACACTTTGAAGTGAGTTCAAAAGGTGCGTCTCTAGTTGGGGACTTGATCTCCCTCTTTGAAGGCTCTGGCGCGCTGGCCATAAAATTGAGAGTTGGCCACTTTTGGGATGCACACGCAAAATTGAAATGTGAATGGATACATGGGATACATGAAAAAATGCCAATTGCTGAAAAGGCAATTTAAATCAAGTCAAGCATGCAAGTGGAGCATTTAAAGAATTTATTAAATTACAATTTTCATATCGATGCAAATATTTTGCAAATTTAAAAATAAATATATGTTTTGATTAAATATCTGAAAAACGAATGTGGCTTAAAATATCTTAAGAATTTTTGAATAAATATTTTGCTCAAGTAAGATCTAAAATTGGATTTATTATAAATGCATTTATTGGTAGTTAATCAAAATCTTAATCCCATTTTACTGTTTGACATCAATAAAAATTTGCGATGATGGAAGTTGATCATAAAATTTAAAATAGAAAATATGTTGCACTAAGAATGAATTTAATTATATTTATATATTCAAATATATATTTTATTATTTACGTATTTTACCGGCTTGTAATTAACTAATTGATTAATTACTTAATGGAATTCGAATAAGCAGATTTCGATTTTATAAAATAAACAGCAAATGTTAGTTAAATATGTATGTTTGTAAAAATACAGACTTTATAAACTATTATGCTCTAAAAAGTTTGAGTTAAGTTGTGAACGCTTTTCTATTGATTTTTGCTTTTGTGTTTGAGTAATTACTCTAATATATTTAATTGTCACAGACTCTTTCCAAAGGGAAACGAGTATATTGGTTTTGTGCAATGTCTGTCTGTCTGTATAACCACAATTTAATTTGAAGCTTTCAAGACTATTGCAATCAAATTATGCTTATGAGACTAGAGGATGCGATTTCTCTGCCCAACATTAGATACCTATATCTTCCACAATTATGAGGCTGCAGTCACAGTATACAGAAAGAAGCTGGAAACAGAGTATACAACAGTTGTGACCTTCCGACTTCCACGTTCTTATTTTCTACTTCATTTTGCCCAATTCGTGTCTGATCAGATAAGCTTAGCTGATGTTACACTGTATATGCTTGACCTGCACGTACATTAATCAAATGTTAGCAACAGCAGTGAGGTTTCTACATTTGACACACTGACAATGCGATCAATCAGCAAAAATATGGATTGACATATCATTTTGAGGAGAAATAACAATACCAAACATTGACAAGCAGATGAGTGCGAATTTGAAAAGCGCATTTTGCACAAATTATGCAATAGTTAAAAGTGTGGAGCGGGCTCAGTGGTGAAATCGGCGCACAATTAGCCAACAAATGATGAAGTTTTGTGGTAAATTTGCTGGCATTATGTGAACTCATTTGCAAGTGAACACAAGTGCAAACTTAAATACACATACACAAGCACTTCACACACACACTCAGATTGCACTTAATTTGTAAATAGATGCGGCTCTGCGAACTGAAGTTGATGGCACACAACTACACGCACAAATACAAATACAAACACAAATAGATGCATACATGCACACACGTCTGTTGGTAAATTGAAGCTGATTTTCAAAATCCACTTAGAAGCATAACATCGATCAATGGTTCGTAAAATTCGTTGAATGGATTCAAATGAGCTGTCATCGAGCTGACATGTCATAGAGTCATAAAAGGTATCAAAACCCAAGCGTGTGATTAGATTGTAGTGTACTATAGTATAAGTATACTTATAATCAGTAGTGTTTGTGGTATAAAACATGATAATGACATCATCACTGTATCATTTCTTTTAAAAGCTAACAAAAACTGAATTAAACCATAAATTTAATAGATTAGATTTATATAAATGACTAACTGACTGATTGATATCTTCGCACAGGCTAAAGCAGAACAGCTGAAATTTACAGTACTTAATTTATGAAGAAAGTGCACTCTAAGATTTAATTTTAGCATATTTCGTATTTTTGACTTCAAACTCATTTCAAAGATATATACAAACAAGTAAGAATGTTGCAGTCGGACGTATCCGACAACAGAATATGCTGATCCCAGTCTGGTATATTTGCTTATATGGCGGTTCGGAAATAGACGCGAAAAAACAGTAGTCTGGACGGGCGGACAGACGAACATTTCACAAGCCCAATATACTCTTTTTCCCTTCGGGAGTAGAGTATAAAAATCATTCGACACAAGTATCACCAATTTTGTAAATTCCAATCCCTTAAATGAATAATACCAAACTGTATGGCCAAAAGCCAAATTTTTCTACGTTCGATACGTCCCTTACCGCTTGTGGGAAATTCATCCGCATGGTCGGAAAATTATTCAAAAAAATCTGGCATTTCGAAATTAAACATTCATTTCTATAGAGTTATACTTCTTTAATTGCCGTGCAAGTGAACGATTATCTCGCATATGTTAAATCCTCAGACCATTTACTTCGTCGTTAAGCACAGACACGTATCTGTATCTTGTAACTGGTATCCGTATCTGTACGGCCCAAATCCACTTGAAGGCCAACATATGCAAGCAATCGATGATAAATGATGACAGAATTGCCATTAATGCAAAAAAGAAAACAAAAATGCGCAAAAATCAGCTGACCCATATAGTATATGGTATCTCTTATTATGTATGTAAGTCCATATCTATGTCGTTGCCTGGGCGTGATGACCCCAAGCAAAAAAGCCCCCAAACAGGCGCATTAAATTCCACGCAGGCGTGAGCTTGAACATCATTAATTTTCTTATATGCATTATGGAATTTATTATTGATTTTATGGCGGGAAGTGTGCGCCTTTACACTGCCAGGATAAATGACGCAGCGTTTTAAAGCCACTTTCTATGCGACGTGGCACAAAAATACTTTCCGAACGTTGTTAATTTTCGCAAATACTTAAATAAGCTAAATTGGCAAAATGATGTGTAGGAAAAAAATGAATGTGAAGCAGAAAGCAAATCATAAAGTGTTAAAAAAGTTAAGTGAGGGAAGATACGAACTTTTGATGCACTAGGTAAAAGATTGGTTGATTAATAAAAAATCATTTTATATCTTAATTAATTCAAAAAAGATTATAAGTTATTAAAAGAAAAACTACAATTGGTTATAAAAATAATATCAACAGAAAATAAATTGGGAGTACAAACTAAAGTGTTTATACACATGAGTTTTTTATTTCAACTTTAATTTGTTTTGTTGAACATTCTCCATTTATGTTTATTTTAAATCTCATTATTAAGTTGATGATAAATTCATGAATTAATTTAATTAACAAAAAAAAACAAACAATTTAAATTCTTCAATATTATCAAAAAAAATTTGTAATAGTAGTTAAAAATGTCTTAAATTCTTTGGTTATGAAAAGCTTATAGAGATTGACTGTCAGATGTTTTGGAATAAAAATGCTGTTGCATAGTGTAGTATTGAAGCAAGCATATGAAAATGCAATGCAAACATTGTTGAAAATGTATGTAACTCTTTGTAGAAAGATACTTATTACAGGATTTTCTGTTGGAAAACTCTGTGAAATTCGTAGCTAAAAGTGCTGCCAATTGCAGTCGAGCTGTGGTGCTGGTGGTGCTGTGTCAGTGCCGCTTTGTTGGATGGTTTGCGGGAGTGGAGCGACGTTTAATTTAAAATAAAATACATCATGCTGGCCAATTATTTGAGCAATTTTGCAAATTAGTGGCCCCGACTACTATTTTTGCTGCCCAAAAAGCGCCAATTACCAGAAAGGGTGTGGCTCCAAATGTATGTGTGTCTGTGTGTGTGTTTGCGTGTGCAAATTTCCGTAGCACAGTTTTGTGCAGATGCCGCTAATTACGGGTTGAAAAGACAATTGCAGAAGGGAAAACTGGGAAAGAAAGTCGGGGCCAAAATGCAAGGCTAACAAGTGGCCATTGTCTATGTCTCAAGGGTCGAGCCAAACAGTATGCGAAGAGCCAAAACGCATTAACACAAAAACAATTGTTTAACTGACGAAGGGTAAAATCAAAATGCGAGCAGAAAATAAGTAAAAGGTGAACCACACACAATGAAATTTTAATTAAGTCTGAGCCGGTTCGCTTTTGTCCTGATGCAGCCAAATGAAAATGCCACTGATTATGTGTGTATCCTTGTGGATATAGATGTGTGTGCTGTGTGTTGTGTGTGTGTGTGTGTGTTATGCGCCCGACTGAGTCTAAAATGTTGGCATACATGTACATATTTTGTTTACACTTTGCTGTATGTACTTTTACTTTTGTTTTGTTGTGTTGTGTTGTGTTGTGTTGTGTTGTGTTTTGTTCTGTTCTGAATGGCTGCACAAATACAAAACGTCTGCAGCCTTATACATGTATCTGTGTGTGTGTGTGTAAATGTGTTACGGTCTCTGTGCAACATAAATGCATTTGTGTAATTACACAACAAACACAATTGTATCTATAACATGTACTTTGTAGCATTTTAGCCTCGTCGCCTGAACTCTGGCTGCATTTTAAAGCCGCTTTTCTAATTGAAGTAAATGCGCTAAGAACCAAACAACTTATGGCAATAGGAATATCGTTTAATTCATGTTTGTTAATAGCTTCATTAGACAATTTTGTGCACACATTTTGTTAATGACTTAAATTATAATGGCCGTAGTTGTACAACTTATTAAAGCATTTATTAAAATTTATTCTTTGTAGACAAACACTTTTAGATTTTACAGAGAAATATAACAACCACAGAACAAACATGTCTAAACTTAAATATTTTACACTTTTAAATATACATTCTTTGTTTTCTGGTTTATAATTCAAATTACAACTCAAATGTCAATATGGGGCAATAAATTAAAAATTAGATTAAGCTTTTTTGTATATTTAACCAATCTTATCATGATATGCTTATAGCAAGATTGCAATAAAAAAATGTAAACACAAATAAATAATTTTTTTTATAATAAAAAAAAAGAAATTTAATTTCTAGTAGTTTTGACTCAAATGATTCTTTAAATTAGTATACAGCAAGACGAAAAAAATTGACTTAATTACACAGATAAATAAGAATCATGGGGAAGGATCGTCAAAAAACATAAAACACAACTAAGGATTTTTATCCTGATTCGATAGTAGGGTTGGCTGAAATTCTCCAAATATTGCTACTCTTTTTTATGATTAAAGTTAAAAAAATAAAACCGGCTGTTAAATTGTTTTAACCTCAATTCGTTTCGCCGCTGGCCTTCAAAGGGGCAGCCTGTGGCGAGGTGCGTCAGCTTTATTTCAATTAATTAAAAATGCAGCTCAATGCATGTTGTGTGTCCTGGGAGTTGGCATGGATGACCCTGGCTGAAAAACTGTTTCAAGGGATGCAGAATAATAAAAGGCGGTATTAATTCGACCTTTTGGCTGCGGGGGGACTTTGGGCCAAGTTGACGGATGCGAATGCGGATGTTGTTGTTGTGAGTGAAGTAAAGAAAGTCCTCTTAGCCGAAGGCACTTGAGTGGTCAGCCACGGCGTTAAGAGGCGGCAATTAATCAGCACTGAAATTGCCACAGCAGAAGATAAAGTTGCAGCTCAAAGGCAGTTGCCTTATGGCGAACTTGCTCTTATGCGTAATGGTCAAAGAGCAGACAGAAAGCAAAATAAAAGCAAAAGTTCCATAAAAAGTCAAGCAGCAAGAGCAAGAGCAACAACATAAGGAACAACAAACAAGGATAAAAGTGACAGGTTTTAACTGAATACTTTAAGAACAAGATGTCTCTTTAAAGTTGTAAAAACTACGAATGGGCTTTAAAGAAGATCATTTTGTGAACTAATTGACACTGTCTTTTTTGCAGAGTGTATGATAATTTTGTGACGAAGTCTGTATTGCATTAAGTGAGGGTCGCAAAATCCCATAAAGTAGGAGTATGTATATATGTTCATGATCAGCATCAAACTAGTCTCTCAGCATTAAAGCTAATGCAATAGAATTTGGCACTAAAAAAATAAGATTCCAGGGATCATGGAACAATCTCCTTCTTTGTTAAGATTTCTAGTAGAAATATGTTTGTTTATACTGTTACATTATGTTATTAGAATATTTAATTATTTTTCAGAATATAATTATTTTCAACGTACCCAATCTAGGAATTAAGTTTTGATTAATGTTTATTTTTGTTCGCCAAAGTAGGACACATTTTGTACATCTGCTGGCATATTTAGTTGACTGACTGTTTTATGCATGTTTAGATTCCTTTTTTATGGGCAATTTAAAGCTATAGCAGGGAAAAAATGTAAATGCACATAAAATTGTCAATTGGCTCGCCTGAAAAAATGGCAAAATTTCATAAATAAATAAGAAGCAGGTCATGCATACATGTGGCCGTAACACAAACACAAACACCCACACAGACACAACCAAATAAGCACACACACATGCAAGCATGCAGACGATATATTTCAATCAGGCTGCAAAATTGCGCATACGCCCCGTCAAACGGGCAACAACATCTGACAACTGAAATCATTATAGTAAGTCAGCCAAAGTAGACGCTAAAGAATATATCGGCATGTAGTTTGACAGTTTGACTATTTGACTTGAGCACACTCGGATGCCGCCAGACAGCAGCTACCCGGAGCCTGGTATTTCCACAGTTCCGCTCAACTCCTGTACAAAATGACGTTGCAAACAGGCTGGCAAGCGAACAGTTGGCGCAAAACTGCAACTGCCAGCCGTGTTGACGTGTTGCATTGTCGTTGGCTTACACAACCACACAACGACAAATGCAGGCAACAAACTATTATACTGTATACTCGTTGAATATTAAATTGTACGTTTAAAGTTTTAGTTTTAAGCACATGAATATCTTTACAGCAGTTCAGTAAAACAAAGTAAGTACACTTAGAAAATACTGGCGTTTTGAAAAGCAGCCACAGCGTTCTGCATTTTATCCATAAATATTCGTTAATAGGATGGCTTTAGACAAACTTGGGATATTTTTGAATCATGTCCTTTATTTGGTTTTGTACCGAAACAGGGTTTTACCATACTGCAAACGGCAACATGAACCTAACATGTTGTCATAAAATATTCGAATCTTACCTGGAGAATTTGTAATTTATTAATTTAAATAATAAGAAAATCAAATTTTCATTATAAATATTTTGAATATATTATAGGCTAAAGTTTTTTGTATTGAAATTAAAAAAGGAGATTAACTAAGGTTCTAAACTATAACACAATGGTTACAATATTGCCACTGGCTTGAACCGTGAACCGAACCGCTGAAAGTATTATTTTGGTTAGCAGATATGAAACACATTATTACTGTCATTTGGACACAACAATTGCTTCTTTATTGTTATCATTTAATAAGAAATTCAAAAAAATGAACTACAAATTATAACTTCTTATATCTTGTTAGTGAAAAATTTGTATTTGAGCCGAAACAATAAATTGTAAGAACTCCTTTTTACTCCCTGTACCCATAAAATGGGTAAAAGGGGGTATTACATCTGTGCAAATGTATGTAACAGACACAAGGAGACATCATATAAAGTATATATGTTCTTGACCAGTGTCAAAAGAGATTTCGATTTGGCCATGTCCGTCTGTCTGTCCGTCTGTCCGTATGAACGCGTCGATCTCAGCAACTACAAGAGCTAGAGACACCAAATTTGAAATGTAGGTTCCTGTATACCATACGCAGATCAAGTTTGTTTCATATTTCAGATATCTCCCCCCGTTCCCCCGCAAATCGATTAAAACCGTTTTACAGTAACAATTTTCAAGATATAGCTTTAAGACTTGGCATGTACAATACTTTAGTCTCTCTTAATCTACTGTCCAAATTTCAAGTTGATCAGATAATAAGCACGGAAGTTATTCACGAAAGAAGATTCAGTGATGCAGCGAGAGGGGAGAGAAGAAGCACAGCCACCAATTAAATTGCCTCGCTTGCGCTGGCGCTTTTGCCGCCAGTGTGTGTGTGCGTCTTTGTGTATGTGTGTATGTATGTGTAAGTGGACGTAGATGTGATCGGATGTTTTAGACCTGGGTACAGGGAGTTTCGTAGTCGGGTATACTCGACTATAGCATTCTTACTTGTTCTGAGAGAGTTTGGAGCTTTATATATTATGGACACCAAGTCATAGAAAACTATTGATCCAAAGAAATATAACAACGTCATAAGCGGTTGTACCTTTCACACAAACAAACCTTCAACTATTGTTTTAATGCATTAAATAGTGTCTTGTCCTTTATTTAAAGCGCACCACATGGAAAACAACTCAACTTACTAATTCAAGTATTCTATGCTTTATTATTGTATGAGTCAGTCATCAATCTACTTAATGGTGGCTTCTTTCATATGCATAATAAACAAAAACAAAACGTTTCTTTCGACTCACGCGCTTCAAATAAAATGCTGCCAATAAAATGCCATATTCTGGAAACGTGTGTGAGTACATTTGTGACCCAGTGTATGTGTGTGCGTATGTCGCTCTGATCACGTGCTGTGAAGTTTGTCGGGCCGCCAGAAGCCCAATCCCTTCATGCGACTCACGCAGTGCGCTACAACTGTAAAAATATCCTAACAGTGGGAATCCGAATCAGTATCAGAAAAACAGAAACAACAACAAGGGCAATAAATGCGCAGAATATATGCTTGTATAAAAACCCAATAAAAAAGGAAACTATGATTGCAAAAAGTTCATTGTACCTGACTACAAAATACCCTGCTTTGACTCTAACTAATTATAAATCACCAGCAATTTAAATTGAACTATTCAGATCTGTTCCTATTACCGACAACTTTTCATTAACAAAACGTTTTTATAATGCGATCTGGTTTTCTATTGATATATATATATATATAGATTTTTCTTTTTGAAGATGTATGTATTTGCATAGTAATTCAATTCATTTAATTTTTAAACAGTATTCAGAATATAACACTGGCTATAGATTCGATTTCAAATGATTTGATCGGAACCGAAAATGGGAACATGGCAGACTTGGGAAAATAAATATCAATATTTTGTACCTTTCTATATTCACCCTGAATTGTTGACGTCAAGCCTGTTAAATATTTAATTTTTACTCCCTGTACCCATAAAATGGGTAAAAAGGGGGTATTGGATTTGTGCAAAAATATGTAACAGGCAGAAGGAGACATCTCCGACCCTATAAAGTATATATATTCTTGATCAGTATCAAAAGAGATTTCGATTTGGCCATGTCCGTCTGTCTGTCTGTCCGGATGAACGCGTCGATCTCAGCAACTATAATAGCTAGAGACACCAAATTTGGAATGTAGGTTCCTGTATAGCATACGCAGATCAAGTTTGTTTCATATTTCAGATATCTCCCCCCGTTCCCCCGCAAATCGATTAAAACCGTTTTACAGTAACAATTTTCAAGATATAGCTTTAAGATTTGGCATGTACAATACTTTAGTCTCTCTTAATCTACTGTCTAAATTTCAAGTCGATCGGATAATAAACACGGAAGTTATTCACGAAAGAAGATTCAGTAATGCAGCGAGAGGGGGAAGAAGAAGCACAGCCACTTTTGCCGCCTGTGTGCGTGCGTCTTTGTGTATGTGTGTGTGTATGGGTAAGTGGACTTAGATGTGATTGGATGTTTTAGACCTGGGTACAGGGAGTTTCGTAGTCGGGTATACTCGACTATAGCATTCTTACTTGTTTATTCATATAGTATGTATGTATGTTTGAAAGACCTAATTTTATACACATATTTTATTTATTTTATTATTTATTTATGATACTTGTAGCGAACCTCTTTTAAGCAGAGTATGAAACTGAACTTTGACTTAAGTAATACTCTCGTTTCAAAATATAATATGAAAATAATATCCCATTTTGTATTGGTTGTTTGAGGAGTCAGTACTCCCAAATAAATGTCTTTAATAAATTGATTTTATTTGCTGTTTTTCAACAATTTAGATCAAATAATAATTATACATATAATAATTTCTGTTTATTGTGCTCTGAAATATTTCATTTAAACAACACAAATGAGATGACAATTTGATTGAATTATTTTGCTGCATTTAAGTAACTGAAAATATTAATTGATTGAACAACATTTAAATAATCTTTTCAACGAATTATAATTAAACGCTGCCCAACAGTTTGCGAGTTGCAACTGAAGTTGCCTCTGCCAATAGGGAGGTGAGGAGGAATGCTGACCAACCGCTGACAAAAATAATTAAGCGACCACACATACTCAAACATTGACTAACAACAGGCAAATAGAGTAAATGGTGGGGGCGTGGCAAGTATGGGTAACTGTGTAAATGCGCTAGGTGCACATTGTTTGGCTCGCATTGCGTCAGAAAATAAAGCAGCGCTTGCAAATTGCAATGTTAAGTGCGTCAACATGGGGCACAAACATTACAATCCGCTTCATCATGCCACCACAGATGTCGAGCCATAATGACGCCAACAAATCGGCGACAAATGTGCCGGCAGTCGCTCCACTCCCCTCTCTTCCAACACAACCATCGTGCGGACTGTAAAAACAAGTATCGGTCACTGGCAAAGTGCTGGCGCATTTTCAATTGCCATGTGATATGGGAATTTCGTAGATATGTATCTATCAGATACTTGCAACAGTACTTGTATTATTTGTACTCGAGCTATTTGTCATTTGACTTTCCTGGTATTTATTTTCGCTGTGAAATGCATTCCAAAGTGCCTGAAAATTGTTTCACAATGTAATTGAAAAAGATTTGTCTGCAGGCAGAATATGATCGATTAATTGATTTTATTTATCTGTATACGCTTGCTGAGCATATTATTTGGATAAATTAAACTACTATCTGGTTTGTTTGACATTGATTTCACAGAAATGTGTCTCGTGTAAAAATTAAATAAAAGTATTAAAAAACTTAGGTATTTAAACGGATCTCATCGATGGAAAATTGCATCACACCACATTGAATATTATGCCAAATTTTAATTTTATTACTTTGCGTTTAATACTGCACCCTGATTTTAAAACAAGACTTTGATTAATATCACTATAATTTATATTATCATTTAGTGGTCATAAGAGTTGATAAATTTCTACAACCTTTAAGATAGCTTTCTCTCCCAGTTAGTAATAAGTTAGTTTTTATTTTTTTCTCAGACTTGGTACTTTAATATCTTACGAAACGCTTGCAAGGATCAGGCTTATCTGTCCAACCCACCTGTCCAGTCCGCAGGGCAATTGGCACTTCCATTTCATGCCAATCAATAGGCGGAAGGATTCTCGCCAAAACTCGTTAGGCTGCAAAAATAATGGGCATACCGGGTAGACATCAGCCAAATCCAATGATTACAATCAACATGGCCTGGGGCAAAATGCAATTGCTGTTAATACCAGAACCCGCTGCTACGAGTCATTGTCCCAAATGGAAGCCACGGCAATCGATTTGTGCTTTGATTGACTACTCAATGCAAGCTATTTGATGCGTGTGTGTGTGTCTGTGTGTGTGTGTGTGTGGCAACAAAATGGCGGAACTAGCAAACACATGCCTCGGCCCATAACGCAGCGAAATTAACAAAAGTCAACGCATACTCAATTACGGGCAGGCGATGTTGACGATGTCGAGGACACGAGCCATCCATGGCGTCTCATCAGCCAAATGGCTGACGGGTCTGGTCCTGGGCCGGCCAGTACACCTACAGCAAAGTCGTAAAGTACGCACTCACACACCCACACACACACTTATGCAATCGTAACCAATTTGCGGCAGGATTTTCAGGCTGTTCTTGTCTGAGTGTTGGTTCAGAGTTGGTGGCTTGCATGCTCAATGCTCATTGATCGCTGCACAAAAGTTTAGAAATAATTAGTAAACTTTTAATTGGAAACTAGTACGCATTGCCGAATCGATTGGTTTGCAGCTGCATTTCCTAGTTCAAACCCAAAAAACTCATCCATTCCACCAATCCCAGTCCTGGTCTATAGAGTGCCCGTTCGTTTTTGGTTTTTGCCGCTGATTTTTCGAGTGCTTTTCACTTGAAGCATTTACGGTGTTCTTTTGATGTTGTTTTCTTGTTGCTGAACTTGTTGTTTGCATGCGTGTGTATGAGTGTGTGTGTGTGTGTGTGTAAGTTTATTTCGTTGCAATTTTATTCCCATGAAATTTGTGGCTCCGCACAAATTTTCAAGTCTTTGTGGCTTACAAGGATTTCCTAACGAAATATGCACTGCGTGCTGCTTGGGTTAGCAGTTGCTGCAAAACTTTATGGGCCATAGTTTTTAGAGGGATTGGCGCCGGACTGCGAGGGTGCGCGACGTAGCGGGGGCGTCAGCTACTAAATTAGCAGCAAAAATGGCAACACTCCTACCCTCGCTCTCCGCGCGACACAGTGCGTATACGTACGAGTAATTTCACTGAAAGCCGGCAATGCTTTATTTTATTTCCTCTTTTTGGGTCAGCTTACAGCCATGAATGTTGCAGCCAAAAATAATGCCTGTCCTGGGAAACTAGAGCTAGTCTTAAAGTCGAAAATAAATTGCATTAAGATATCTAGTCTTAACTAAAATGCATCTATGTTTATTTATTTTGAACTTTAAAGACAAGCAGACGAGTATTGTCTTTAAATGTGTAAGGCATTCTATGTGTCAAGTATGTACGAGTATATTCCTGGTCAGCATCGATAGCACAGTCGATCTGTCTTAGTCTCAAAAAAAAACTTGTTATAATCAATCTTTATCTATAACAAGAATGAACGGCTATCTTCAGCGTGCCGTAGCTATATACCCTAGCAGCAATGTTTTTTATATAAAACTCAACTTTCAACTGATTGTTGCTATGGGAGCTATGTTCCGATTTCCATAAAATTATAGGAAACTATTTGAAGTATAATAAAACTCTCACTTAGTTTGGATGTAATATTTGTATTAGCCAAAAGTTTTTCATACAAAAACTCATTTTTCACCACATCCTGTGGCAGCATGTGATAAAGTGGTACGATTTTGACCAAATATGGTCAGATTGTATAAACTCTCAACAAAGTTTCGGTAAATTTGGTGATGATATCTTCATAAACAAAAAAATTCTTCATACAAAAACATAGTTTTTGACCGATTATTCCTATAGCAGCTATACTGATCCGATCCGGCTGGTTGTAACATATGTACTGCCTGCAGCAAGTTTTATCACGATAGCATTAAAACTGAGAGACTACGTGGCATAGAAACAGACGGGCATCGATATATCGACTCGGTTGTTGATGCTGATTCAGAATATATATACTTTGTTAGGTCGGAAACGTCTCCCTCAGTGCATTACACATTTGGAGACCAAATTAAAATATATCAAGTAAGCACGTTGCAGTCGGACGCACCCGACTGCAGAATACTATGTTCCCAGTCCTATATAATTTGGTTATTTGTGGGGTCGTAAAGGGACGTGAAAGAACAGTAGTCTGTATGCCAAATTCGGCGACTCTACCTGTACAGGTGTGGGAGATATAGATTTTGCTCCTTTGTGGGGGAGGTGGTGGGGGGCCAACAATTTTTTGATGCAGATTTCTCCAGGTGGTCAACACTAGTCTGTATGTCAAATTAGGTAACTCTATCTTTGAAACTGTAGGAGATATACCCTTGAAAAGCGTGTTTTGGGGATATCACATGCCGATTTGGGCGATCCCGACACTTCATAAATTGAGGGTATACACCAACATGTGTACCAAGTTTGGTTGCTCTAGCTAAAGATAAAGGCAAAAAAATTGCGTTCATGCGGACAGACGGACATTTCGCAACCCAATATACTATTTTCCCTTCGGGAACATAGTATAAAAATGCGAACAACATAAATATCTAATACAGCTAGTCAACTTAAATTGGGAATAGAGAAAGAATGGACGGATATCAATCCATCCACCCTTAAATCTTTGGTAGAATCAATGCCATTTCGTCTTTATTTAGTTATAATCCCTAAAACAACATTGAGTACTAAATTTATCGTTACATTAACATTAATAATATTAAAATGGGCAAAACGCAAAATGAACATATAATTATTTACTATGACGACTAATTTTTATAATATTTTGTATTATTTTATTTCGTAACATTGTACTCCAAATAAAAGTGCATACCCGAACTTTCGATAACTGTTCTTGTACTTTTTAAATATTGAAAAAATATGATGCACATATAATTATTTGTATGTCGTATATAAAGTTGAACCGTGGCTTTATTTCGCCAGCTATAATTTGGAGCCAGTTCCTTTAGCAACTTAACACAATTTCTTCTACTTCGGAGCAAATTTGATTATAATTCATTATATTTAGTAGCACACGACAAATGGCAATTTGTGCAGTGCACTTTAAATCTTAAACGTAATTTAATTTTCAATGCAAAGCAGCGTCCGGGGGAATGAGGAAAAAAATGCAATGCACCTGTGTAGTCGCATCAGCGGACGAACCAGTTGGGGACACAAGCCTGAGGGGACTGTCACGGACCAAAGGCACTGGCATAGGGAGGAGGTACGGGGGCAGACGCAGACATAGGGATGCATATTAGCAGCAAGGACAGCTCCTTTCTATCCAGCACGATGCGCAACACTTGCTTACAGTTATTTATATATAAACACAAGCAGATGAGCTGCCATTAACACTGATAGACTACAAAATATCCTGCCTGCTATATATATCAAGATATTTTTAGTTGTGCTACCACCGTTCCTGAAAACCAATAACAAAATTATATTAGAAACGATGGTTGGATATTTCTGCAAATGGCCCAAGAACACTTGCGGTTTTGAAAATGTGACTTTCTTGTACGAAAAAATAATTTTAGCTGAATTAAACTAAGCTTAACGAGTTATATAGTTTGAAATTCAATCAATGAACACCTTACTCATAATATATTATCATTATCCTTACAGGAAAAAACGTACTTAATAATAATACATAGTAATCAATTCCACAGAAAAGCATTTCAAAAATGGACTTAATGTAAGTATTTCTGTGGAATGGATTCGAAATTGGATACGATGAACAATCAACAATATTTACTCCCTGTACCCATAAAATGGGTAAAAAGGGGTACTAAATCTGTGCAAATGTATGTAACAGGCAGAAGGAGACATCTCCGACCCTATAAAGTATATATATTCTTGATCAGTATCAAAAGAGATTTCGATTTGGCCATGTCCGTATGTCTGTCCGTCCGTATGTATGAACGCAAGGATCTCAGCAACTATAAGAGCTAGAGACACCAAATTTGGAACGTAGGTTCGTGTCTAGCAGGACACGTTCCCCCGCAATTCGATAAAAACCGTTTTACAGGAACAATTTTTAAGAAAGAGCTTTGGGATTTGACATGTGCAATACTTTAGTCACTCCTAATCTACTGTCCAAATTTCAAGTCGTTCGGATAATAAACACGGAAGCTATTAACGAAAGAAGATTCAGTGCTTCAGCGCAAGGGGAAGAAGAAGCACAGCCACCACTTAAATGCCTCGCTTGCGCTGCGCTCGAGCTGTCGCTCGTGTGTGTGCGTCTTTTGTGTATGTGTGTTTGTATGTGTAAGTGTACGTAGATGCGATCGGAAATTTTTGACCTGGGTACAGGGAGTTTTGTAGTCGGGCTTACTCGACTATAGCATTCTTACTTGTTTTGAAATAATTTTCTTGAATTCAATGAAGCGCAGAAGACTAGATAGCTTGATAGTGATTAAAAATGTACTGGTCAATATGCCTGTTTGCTTTATACGTCTACAGGGTATACAAAATGCTGGAACATTCACAACGCATTAGCGTGAATGTTCATAACTGTCGGCCCTGTGTGAGAATGTGGTACGTCTCTACGTCTCTGTATGTGTGTGTGTGTGTGTGGATGAGTTCAACTGGCATCCACTGCGATAGCGACTCTGACTCAGACTCTGGCTCTGGCTCCGGCTCCGGTTTTGACTCCGGCACTAACTGTGCCTGCTTTATACGCAGCGCGCGCTAACGGTAACGGCCGCCATTTTAAACTCGTTTCGCATGCAGCAGTTTTTGCATTCTTATTTCATGCCCAACGTGAAAATGCCGCATACTATAATGAAATGAAATGTAATTTGCATTTAAGCACACACATACACACACTCAGCGGAAAAAGACCTTAAAGGCATGCGGGGCTGATAGGGTTGTGGGGGAGTTGGCGGTGCTGGACGTGCGTGTCTGGCGGCGCATTTACATTTACACCGCTGAGCCTGAGCCTGAGCCCACATGCATTTCATTTCATTAAAATTGCAAAAATACATTTAAAGTGAATTTTTAAATTTTTTTATTTTGTTGCCAGCTTCTGCTATGATTTTTGCACTTTATCATGCTGACAGTTTCGTCCTTTTTGAGTTTAATTTTTTCTACAAAACAAATAACTTTCATTTAATTAATTTTCTGTGCATATTATTTGGAAACACTTTCTAGATGAAAATGCACAGACAAAAAGGTGGGATGGTTTTGGATGGTTCATCGCAGTGTCTAATTGTATTAAATAATAAAGTTAAAGTTGTGTGAGTTTATCCATCTATGTTTATATACATTTAATACCTTGCGGTATTAATACCAGACCAGCTTTGCGTGAGCCAAATGTATTGCATACAATTCTGTCTCTCCCTCCCAGTTTAGTTGCGCAGGAGCTACTCAGTATTTCCGAATAGAATTCTGGAGTTTTCCAGCCATTTTCCGACCGTGAGAGTGAGTTTCACCCAACTACAGGTGACATTTCTAAATAATGGTAAAAACTAACCAAAGATCTGATCAATCATTTAGAAAGATTGAATATTTGTCTAAAACGACAAGCACATTTTTGTGACAATTTTACCTGTTGGTTTTTTGTGTTTTTACTCCCTGTACCCGTAAAATGGGTAAAAAGGGGGTATTACATCTGTGCAAATGTATGTAACAGACAGAAGGAGACATCTCCGACCCTATAAAGTATATATATTCTTGATCAGTATCAAAAGAGATTTCGATTTGGCCATGCCCGTCTGTCTGTCCGTCTGTCCGTATGAACGCGTCGATCTCAGCAACTACAAGAGCTAGAGACACCAAATTTAAAATGTAGGTTCCTGTATAGCATACGCAGATCAAGTTTGTTTCATATTTCAGATATCTCCCCCGTTCCCCCGCAAATCGATTAAAACCGTTTTACAGTAACAATTTTCAAGATATAGCTTTAAGATTTGGCATGTACAATACTTTAGTCTCTCTTAATCTACTGTCCAAATTTCAAGTCGGATAATAAACACGGAAGTTATTCACGAAAGAAGATTCAGTAATGCAGCGAGAGGGGGAAGAAGAAGCACAGCCACTTTTGCCGCTTGTGTGCGTTCGTGTTTGTGTATGTGTGTGTGTATGGGTAAGTGGACTTAGATGTGATTGGATGTTTTAGACCTGGGTACAGGGAGTTTCGTAGTCGGGTATACTCGACTATAGCATTCTTACTTGTTATTTGTAAATATATGTATGCAGTTATCAATTCAAACGTGTTGTATCAATTTAGAATTTCATAAATTTTTGTTTACCTTTTATAGAATGGCAGCTTTTGAAATGTGAATTGAATCGTGCAGCATAGGGTTGTTTATTTTGCGCAACAAATTTCACTCAATGGAGTTGTCAATAAGTTGATGGCACGAAGATTTCCTCAAGAAAGGGAGGATACATTATGTTTCTTATGGCTTGAAATTTGTAAATATTTATGATGTATGTTTGAGTAATTAATAGTACCTACAACAAACAGTGTTTGATTAATTTCAATTATTTTATGTTACTGAACATTTTTTTTATTTGTATGACATTTGTTTGGTAGTAGGTGGTTCGGGTATTTTTTGGGCCAGCATTCACCCGCAGCATTTTGACTTTATTTTTTTCACTGTTCAAATAAAAACTATTATTTTTTAACGAACTAACGAATACGGTTGATTGAACACCAACAAAGTGTAAAACTGGCCGATGACATGCGCAACAAGTAAAAAATATTTTCATTTACTACATAAATGGATTACGAGACCATCCAAAGGACGCTACGTGGACATTGCGGGCAAGTTCAAATATTCGCTGTTTGTCTGACAAACATAAAAAGTAGTCGATAACTGGATTTAATAGAATACTCAAACAGTTGCAGTCTTTTGAGTCCTCGATGAATCATAAATTGGTCAGTGTAAATAGTTAATAAGTTAAGATAAGTTGGTTGAGTTTCTCTATTAGATGAAATCCAAGAAGTTTTTGTCTTCACATGAGTAAAATGTGAAATAGGAAATTGTATTGTTATTATTATGACACTGACATTCTGATATTCTTTCCTTTTCTGACCATACCCCATTAGCTCGAATGCAAAAGGTATAACATATCGTATATACAAATTTTCTGCCAAGTTTCGACATAATTCTTCCGGCTAGAGTACTATTTATTTCGGAATATATTTTTCAGGAACACAGGCAGCTGTTGGCTTTTAACCTTATTTTCTGGCTTACAACTTGGTCTTTCACGGTTCCAGTTTGCCGCGATTCGAGCAATTTACTTTTTAGTCGGCGGAAAACCTAAGTTGGCTGATTGTTTACATAGTTTACCTTAAGGGGCTCTGCCCGGGCAGTTGGGCACGCCCACAATGGGTGCCAGTGGCATTTTATTTTCAAATTTTAAGGCGTCTCGTTTTTTGTTATTTATGCAGCAACCCTTCGGCCAGGCCCCAACCACACTTTTAATGCTATTTGCTTGCCATTTGGGCCAATAAATCATTTTGGGCGCAGATAAGTAATTTTTTACAGCGTTACGTCTACTTTTTCTTACCGCCGCTGCTTGTGCATTTTGTTTCTATTCTTTTTCCACTTTTCTATTCTGTTTATTTTCGCTTTCACATTTCCCCGATGTTTTCCTTAGTAGCAATGTGATTTTGGGTCTGTTGTGCCTTCGTCTTTGAATTCCTTGCCGCTACGGGAAGTAAGATGCTTGATTCATGACGCTGCTGTTTGGTCCAAACATTGCTTCAAATTTGAATGGGTAAGTACGTACACGTATTGAGGAGGGGGTGCAGTGTACCGGGGTGTATTGCGCTCTTGTGCGTAAAATTATTTCAACTGGAAGTGAGTGCAGAGCCCGAATGCTGCCTCCTTTGGCGCTATTTGCTTTTAAATGACCTTTATCGAAACTGTGCAGTTATTTCAAATTTATCATAAAATTGCAATAAGTTCTCTGTTCTCTGTGCTCTACTTTGTAGCCATAAATAGTTTTGGTTGGCAATGGAGAGCTGGAATGGAAAGCTGCAACCGAAAACCAAATAAAAGTGGAGCTTGAGTTCTTTTTACTCCCTGTACCCTTAAAATGGCTAAAAAAGGGTATTAAATCTGTGCAAATGTATGTAACAGGCAGAAGGAGACATCTCCGACCCAATAAAGTATATATATTCCTGTTCAGTATCAATAGGCGAGTGGATTTGGCATTGTCCGCAAGTCTGTCCATATGTATGAACGCAAGGATCCCGGAAACTATATGAGCTAGAGTCACCAAATTTGGGATTCGTGTATAGCAGACGCAGGTCAAGTTAAATTCGGATTGCAGATATTCCACCTACACCTCCGCAAATAACATAAAATCGTTTCACATCAACAATTTTAAAGATATAACCTTGGGATTTGGCATGTACAATACGGATCGGATAATAAACACGGAAGTTATTCAACAAACAAGATTCAGCCGCCACTTAAAATGCCTCTCTTGCGCTGTCGCTTGTGTGCGTGCGTCTTTGTGTCTGTGTATGCGTGTATGTCTGTGTAAGTGTTCGAAGATGTGCTTGAAAATTTTAGACCTCGGTACAGGGAGTCTAGTAGTCGGTTATACTTGACTAAAATATTCTTACTTGTTTTTTTTAGTTATGTTTCGAATTATTATTAAATGCTGCAGCTGAAGAGGAAAACGCTTTGGATATTGATTTTGAGTACGATTTTATAGCATTTAAAATAAGGCAGCTCTACCTAGACTTTACACAGAATAGGAAGGCTGCTTTCTACAAAAATAATCAACAACAAATTGAGTCGATAAGTTCAGTTAGTCATGTATTATCATCAAATATCAGACTAACAGCTTCACAGTCCCAGTTCTGATATAAACAATCACAGTCTCGATAATAGTCACAGTCACTGACATTAAACTAATAGACACTCCTTCATGAGAGGCAAAATGTCACTACGTTCTTTGCTACGATCAGGGCCACTCTGACCTCGTAATCGTTCGGGTGGCCCTATTTCACACAAAAAGAACCCTCATTCTCAATCTGATGACTTCGCGAGAGTGAAGTTTATATGGCCTTCGCCTTCGTGCTCATATAAACATAAATTTCTTAGAGATTAATGGAATTAGAGGACATGGGATAAAAAATACACAGGATAAAAAAGCAACTACCTCCTTTAATAGCTCAGCCCCATACTACACATTTTCTCTTTTAATTTAAAATATGCTTATGCATGAGTAAAAATTACGACACCAAAGGTGGCAAAACACTTTTAAACTTCTCAGCCTAGTTTCGGAATATCTGATTAGCTCTGGGAACTAGTTCACTGATGTCACTTGCTGCCCCGCTGGCTAAATATTAATATTAATGTAATTTCAGCGTCTGCTCTTATATGGGCAATCAAGCGTCGTGTAGTTGGCAACACCTGCGTGGATGGAGGGACGGACGGAGGAAGTGGGTGCTGGCTGGATGTGTGGGTGGTGGTTGGTTTGTTGGGTATTTCGGCGGTTGCTTGTGTGTTCCGCAGGGAACTTGTTTGTGGGCGTTGTACCGCTAAAGTGGCACGCATTAAGCGGCCTGATTGAAATTTACGCCTGAAAGTTTTTGCGATTCTGTGGTCGTGTCTTTCTTAAGGGTTTAGGCGGAACTTTTGGCAAGTGTGCACATTAAAGCATAGATAAATGATTTTGGACAAGCGATTGAAAAGCATACTAAATATTGTATTATATATCTATGTTCAATAGTCGATATAAATCGTTTTCAAATAGTCGAGATATATATATTTTTATTATCCCATTTTATTTTAAATATTGAATATTATATTTTTATTAAGAGCGGATGAATTTGGAATTTTATCCCTAAGCTTGTTCATAAATTTGATCGGTTATTTTGCAGTAAAATTTTTAGACCACTTCCTATATGTGTACACTTGACATATAAAGCTTATTATCTTTTGTGATCGACATGAACATACTAGCCGTTGTTTGATAAGATTGTGTTTAATTTAAAATTAAACTAAGAGTCAATTATTTAAAACAAAACAGTAGCTTTATATCTTATTTCGTTTTTATACCCCCTAGCAGAGGGTATTATAATTTTGTCTCGAAATGTGTAATGGACAGAAGGAGACGTTTCCGACCCAACAAAGTATATATATTCTGAATCAGCATGAATAGCCGAGTCGATATAGCCATGTCCGTCTGTCCGCCTGTCCGTCTGTCAGTCTGTTTCTATGCGAGAGACTAGTCTCAGTTTTAAAGCTATCGCAATGAAACTTGGCACAGACCCTTCTTTTGCTGCAGGCAGTACATATGTCAGAGCCGACCAGATCAGACCACTATAACATATAGCTGCCATAGGAATGATCGATCGACAAATATGTTTTTCTATGAAAAACTTTTTTGTTTATTAATGTATCCTTACCAAAATTTCCCAAGCCGAGTCTCTAGACAGTTTATACAATCTATCCAAATTTGGTCAAAATCAGACCACTATATCACTATATCCAACTTTTTGTTTATAAAAATATTTCATCCAAACTTAATGAGAGTTTTCTAATACTTCAAATAGTTTTTTTTAATTTGATCAAAATCTGACTACTATATCACATAGCTGCCATAGAATCGGGTGAAAATGAGTTTTTGAATGAACAATTTTTGTTTATACAAATATTACATTCAAACTAAGTGAGAGTCTTAATATACTTCAAATAGTTTCCTATAATTTGATCAAAATCGGACCACATGTCTTCCATAGGAACAATCGGACGACAATTAAGTTTTTTATACAAATTAATTGCTGCTAGGGTATATAGCTTCGGCACCCGAAGATAGCCGCTTCTTTATATTTCACCAACATTTCTTCATTTAACATACTGTATTTAAACAAGTATTCTGAATATCAAGTGCAAGGCACTGAAATTTAATTTAACAATAAAATGTCCGTTGCTTGTTGCTCCTTATCCCACTTCCTACAAGAATTTTACATTCCGAATTCGGAAAAGGAGTGTATAAAAATGTGTAATCTATGCAAAAGAAAGTACAAAAAGCACATATTGTGAACAGTTGTTTTTAAAAAGCGAGCAACATTCTGTAGTTTCCGCTTTCAAATAAAATATTTTGTTTTGTTTTATTTTTATTTTAGCTGAATATTTTTTCTTTTTACTTTTACCTGCCAGAAACGCGATGTGCCATGTTACTACTTGTTTGTACTTATTTCTGACTTGATGTAAGCCGCATTTTGTGGAGCTTAAGAAATACTTAACGTCAACTTGACATCAACCTCAACCACAGATGCGCAACAACTACAAAGAAAATAATAAAATAAGTTTTCCATATTAATTTATGAAAGTTTGTAGGTGTTAGTTTCCCATCAAACTGACATTAATGTGGTATTTTATTTCTTAAATTTAGCAAATGAATTTCTTGAAATTACAGGATTAATTAGATGTCGTAATGCTTGAAACGGTCACGAATTATTTTTAAAAGGCATATGAATTTGTATTTAAGTAGTCCTTTTATTCATTTTAAGATCACACTTAATTACTTTGTTTTGTACAATGTTGAAGCTTTTCTAGCCGATTTAAAACGCGTCTAAAGTTAAATTTTATACCAATAGGTTACATAGCAAATTTCAGCAAACAGAATTGAGAAATGATATTGGCTTTGAAGTGTTCAGTGCAACATGGAAACATCATCTATATTTCTAGCCACTTAAAATATACATAATTTTGTATTAAAACCATTAGCACTTGAACTATGCTAAAGTGCACAAATTGTGTTCAAAACAATGTTAACTAAACATGTACTCTGTTGGTCTTTAAGAAAAATTCATAATAATTAGCAAGGCAAACCACAACTCGCAAGTTTGACCTACAGAGAGGTTGCTAATTTCTACAACTTATTAAACGTGATTAATATTTTCTTGCTTCCATCGCTTGGATTTTAGTTGATGTTGTTCTTGTTGTGGTACTCGTATCCTGCTGTGCCACAGTATTCGTTCAGGCTCCTTATTAATGAGTGTTGTTATGTCTGGCCGGGACTTGGCTATTTGTTGTTCTTATTTATTATAGTACGAGTTTGTATGTGCGAGTATTTGCCGCTTTGCCATGTTGATTGCGTTGAGGTTAAATGCGTTTACCTCTTGTTTCGCTCCGCCCCGCGTCTGTCTTGGTGGTCTTCTGGTCTGGTCGCGTCTGCCCTATTTTGGCCCCATAAGGCCAACAGCCCCAAGCGTTAAGTGTGTTCTCATTTGGTCGTTGGGGCATAGGCCCTAATTAATATGAATTAATTTAAGTGTTAATTGCAAGTGGATGGGTGTTCCATACACTTTCAATGCGTAGGTCACGTCTGGGCCCTTCCAAATGAAAGTGTTTACACTGAGCGAAAGTCAGACAGCCGCTTAATTCAAATTAAAGATAATATTATGATGCCGAAATTCAGTTCGTATTTATATTCTTCTTTTATCATATAAGTATAAGCTGCAAATAAAGATTTCGAATTTATTACGATTTTGATTACTACAGCTAAAGCTGACTATTTTCGCACAAGTTATTACCCTTGTGCACCACTTATAAAATGCAAATATTAGGAAATTTACTGGGCATTGTTTTGACAGACGCTCATGCCATAAACTATTGATTACAAATATAGTTTTGAAAAAATGTTGAGTTTAATATTGGAACAAAGTCTAATTTGGTTTATATGCAAGCTTAGATATTGTTAAAAGGGTAGTCATTATCTCCGACCATAAAATGGGTAAAAGGGGGTATTACATCTGTGCAAATGTATGTAACAGACAGAAGGAGACATCTCCGACCCTATAAAGTATATATATTCTTGATCAGTATCAAAAGAGATTTCGATTGGCCATGTCCGTCTGTCTGTCCGTCTGTCTGTCCGTCTGTCCGTATGAACGCGTCGATCTCACAACTACAGAGCTAGGACACCAAATTTGAAATGTAGTTCCTGTATAGCATACGCAGATCAAGTTTGTTTCATATTTCAGATATCTCCCCCGTTCCCCGCAAATCGATTAAAACCGTTTTACAGGAACAATTTTCAAGATATAGCTTTAAGATTTAGCATGTACAATACTTTAGTCTCTCTTAATCTGCTGTCCAAATTTCAAGTCGATCGGATAATAAACACGGAAGTTATTCACGAAGAAGATTCAGTGATGCAGCGAGAGGGGAGAAGAAGCACAGCCACCAATTAAAATGCCTCGCTTGCGCTGTCGTTTTTGCCGCCTATGTGCGTGCGTCTTTGTGTATGTGTGTGTGTATGTGTAAGTGGACTTAGATGTGATTGAATGTTTTAGACCTGGGTACAGGGAGTTTCGTAGTCGGGTATACTCGACTAGAGCATTCTTACTTGTTTTTATTTCGTCGATTTGTGAATACTTTCTAATAATAGATCAGTCCAGAATTGGAATAGTAGTTATTAGAGTATTCGAAATATATACTACATCATTTATTTAGTCCTTCTCATGTGTATTACCATTTGACACCTCGACCATCAATCCGTAAACTTCGCCTAATTTCAGTCGTATTGTAATGTATTGTTCATATGAAAGGCGATTAGAACATTACTCAACTGAGTTCGCTTAAAGAAGTTTAGCTAATGACTTAATAATACAATTAGCTGAACCAATTATGGCAAATACATCCAGCTAGCTAATTTCTTGACATGTCAGCAATTGTTTTCAGTGCAACAGGATAACTTTCAAGATGTATATCATTTATGAACAAAAACAGGATGCTTCAGATACATTTTGAGGGATTTTTGTGTGATTTTTGGTGTGACAGAAAAAGATTAGCAGAGGCATTACAAAGTGCGTTTGCTTTGCTTTTTGTTCGTGCTGTCTATGTAATTAATATTAAGTATACGCCGTGTTTGACAGCTTTTAGTTGTGTACCAACGGAAAACGTCACGTAGCACAACAAAGCCCCTAAGATCTGCTGCCACTGGCAATGTCAAGTCAATTTTTTGGACAACAAGGTGCGCAATAGGACGACCGACGACCAAAGACCGACGACCACAGGAGTAAATAATAAATAAATATTTACGAAAACGTTGCGCTAGCAGGACACGTACTGGGGATTAGCCACAGCAACAGCACCACCACCAGCACCACCACCACAAGACATGGTTGCCAAGACGTGCGAGCCAGCTGCCCAAATCTCTGACCAAAACTCAGCACAAAAAAACTTTCCGTTTGCCATTAAAGTTTAAAGATGAAAGTGACAGCTGCTGCTGCTGCTCCTGCTGTTCCCGCTGCTCCTCCTACTCCTGCTGGCTGCTAAAGCGAGTGAAGCCGCAAACGCTGACCCCCAGTGGCAATAACCGCTGGCAGCAGTTGAGGATGGGTTGCCCGCATAGATTTACAATCAGCTGCTGCTTGGCTGGCTGGCATTATGCCACAAATCATAAAAACGCATCTAGTATACATGCCGTTTACGTGTGTTTTTCTGTGTGTGTGTGTGTGAGTGTAAGTTGCCCTGCCTTCTGTGCTGCGTATACGTGAAATTTTATGGGTCACTCGTTTTGCAAACGTCTCATAATTTTTCGAGCTTGCCCCAACCGCCCGAGGCAACATTGGTATGCGAGTATTCCACAGAGGCCGTAAAAATAGCTCGTCTTGTAACTGCTACTGTATCTCATTGCATTTGATTTGCAGATAATCAAAGCGTGAACCAGTCAAATATGATAAACACCCTGTTCAGTGATTCTATACTTAACTCTACCTAATTTCACTTAAGCCGCGGGGTAATCTGGCTGCTTTGGGAATTCACGACATCGAATGAAAAGTTCGTCAGATTTGATTATATTATAGGATGAGATAAGATCAGATAACTCGAAAACATTTGTTTAATATTCAATAATTTTTCAAACCTGTACGTAATAAAGATTCTTTCCAATTTATCTTCTTTGTTGAGTTACAAAGTTCAAGATCAATTGTAAATGTAAATAATTTAATTTGTTTATGTTCGGCTAAGAATATCTGAGAAATTCGTGTTTGTGTTATGTTGACTTGTAATGAAAGTATTTAAATGTGTGTGAAAAAATGTGTATTCCAATTAAAAGAACAAGATTTGTACGAACTCGTACTTATTATTATTTAGCAAAATACAACAAATACGCAAACATTGCAAATGGAAATGTTGTATGCAGCATTTCAATTAGCAAATTGAATTCATTTTCACATATGGATTAATGCCCAAATGCACACGACTGCCCCACAATGCCAAAATATATTTGAGCATTCGATTTTTCGAAATAAAAGAAAGACTGGTGTTATTCTCATTTGGGTATGTCAGTGCTCGACATTTCCATACCCAGCAATTGAACATAGAAACAATATTATTTGCAATAAGTTCAAAAAAAATAAAAATGCCTTCAATTTGCAATGAACTAGCAATAAATGAAATAGGAACATTTTTATCATGTGATCACAAGCTTTGGTGAAAATGCTTACTTTGTTTATTTTGATTAAGGTCTTGTTTCGTTCTGCGAAAAAGGTATACAACATATATATCATTCCAAATCAATTTCAACTATGTATTTGCTAATGGTTCCCTGCATTGTAGAAGAACTTTTCGTATACGAGTAAATAACCCAAACAAAAAACCTAATAATAAATTGCACACACCAAATTATTACTCATGGAAAAGCACAAATAACAAATAAACAACACATCATTTTACTTTTAAGATATATGTGCAAAGTTCACACAAGTACTACGATAGACAAGAAAAAAGTCTATATTCTATGTTAATATCGACAATCGTATATCTTTTTGTAGCTATAACTTCCGAACAACAAGGAACAAACTGGTATTAAAATGTCAAACTATTTTAACATTTAAAATAGTGAAACCAAGGATGGACCGCTATCGTCAAAAACAAAAACTATTCATTAATTTATTGAGCGAAAATCAACATTTACCCGCAGTGAAATAAATACTTTCTGCGATGACATTTCAGTTCATACTATAAGATGATATCAATACTATAGGAAGACAGACAATACACAAAAGTTATTAGCCCTCCCTACAATGATGTAATCGCATTAAGGAGTTGAAAAATCGAGGGAGCATTCAATTAAATTTACAAGTACATAGAAATCGTTTCAGAATTCTGAAAATATTTGTTCTGCCCGGGGAGCTTTATTTGAGGGGCGGACCTTGTGAGTAAAATTGAAAGGAGCACGACGGCAACCACATACTCGAAAAAATCGCACAGAAATTGTACGCGAAATTAAAAAGAGCTTCATGTTGAAATAAATTGAGCAAAATAGTGGCAGCTACTTAAGTGAAAATATTTTTGCGCTTGTAATAACTTGACTGCTGCTCCGCCTCCATGTCCTTCGCTTTTGGAAAGCTGGCAACAAAAAGAGCAATACGAAAAGGACTTAAGTGCAGTCAGTGCTCTGGCTGTGGCTGCCGTTGTCTGCCCCGCGCTACCCGAAAGGCTCCTGGTCTGGCGCTGTGCTACATTCATACGTTTTCGATTAAGCGGCCTGAGGCCTCAGCCAGGACTTGTTCGACTCTGGCAGCCGCCAAACACTTTCGCAGAGCAGCGGAAATTTACACAAAGACAGGATGTGGCAGGACTTGTAGTTGTAAGTGGGCAAGCTGCAACCGAAATGAGCCAAAACTGCAGCAGGCCAACACAGGCGTCGAAAGGCCAAACACAGAGCTGTTAGCCGCGTGGCACGGCGGCTATGACTGACAGCCCATTAATTTTGGATTACCCAAGCACTACAAGTAGTACTAGATCCTTCGAATGGCGGCCCCAAAAAATTCACAAGCTTGCAGACGCCACTTAGCCAGGCTGTTAAACATTTCATAATACCCTCAACATGCCTAGTTTTTCTTTCTTGGCCAGGTCGTTAACGTTAATGGCAACTTAAGTGGTCATATATAATTTCTGAAAATTATTTCCAACCTGTGCAACAAAGTGGCACAAAGCAACCTGCGCCATTATTACCTGGATAATAAGCTGGGTCCTGCAATTGCCTCTTGCCTAAGGGAATGTACAAACAAAAGTGTACAAAATGCATTTTTTATGCCATTTAGGAGTACTCCCAACGCTATTTATTGTAGGTAAGACATTCCAGTAAGAATTTAAAATATATGAGTTCAAATGTAAGGTCCGCAAAGCGGCATAAGTTCATTCACAAAATATTGGTATGTATATTCGCAATCAACACATAAGTCAATAAGAAATTAGCCTCAAGGTAGAATCACTTCAAGTAAAAATATATAATGCAATAGAAGGCATCCTCAATGCGCAGGTAAACACTTGACCAAAAATTGTATATCCAAGTAGTTTGCTGGTATAAACTACAAATAAAGTTATACATTTATTTTTCCGGTCCGCATTTTATGTACGTGTGTAAACAGAAGTGTGTAAATATTTACTTGGTCACAAAATATGCATTAGAAAATTGCAAAGGTTTGAAATGCACATAGTCCACAACTTGTGTTTTGCGACTTGCATCTTTTCAAGTCTTTTGAGAAATAAACTGTAAGAATTTGCTTCAATTAAAGTATTTATTGTAGTCGGGTATACTCGACAAAAGCATTCTTGCTTGTTTAATACTAAGTTATTAGTTTACTACCTAAATATCCGTTAATGTTACGGTATTATTCCTAAAAAATTCTGGTAAATCTCATTAAATTTTTAAATTAAAATCGAAAACTAAAAAACAATCAGAAAATTATTGAATCTTTTATAAATAAAAGTAGTCTTTGGGCGATTCTAATGAAGTTTTAGATACATGGCCTAGCATAGGGCCGTCTAGTTGACCAAACTGCTCTAGCCTAATTTATCTTGTTGTCGGAAGGGCACCAACAAATGTAGCCGCAATAGTTGAATTACTCCAACACACGAATACAAACACACACAGGTGGTGTAAAGTGCTGAAAAGTGTAACTGGGTCGTTGGCAGGCAACTAACTAAGTAGGAGAACTAAAACGAAAAGCAGCTGAGAAAAGTTTTTCACTCGATGTAACAGTTTTTTTTGTTGTTTTTTTTTTGAGGCGGGGTGGGGGCAACAAGATAAAATGGACACACCTTATGTGTTGGTGAGCTGGGGCCAAGTGTGAAATAAAGTGAAGAAAATTGTAGGTAGATAGGCGCCTACTAACTGCTGCCTAGTTTTTGGTAGCAACACAACAAAATGCCAAAGCAATTTGTTAGCGGGTCGGGAGAGCGTCGGGCAAATGTAATTTACTGGTTGCTCCTGCCTGCTTGCCGCCAAAGAATGTAGCCGGAATTTATTTGCGGCTATTTGGCAAAGTGAAAGCAAAATTAAAGTCTGCACATGCCACAGCAAATGCCTGGCCATACTTTAAGATCCTCGATTTTCTTGTACTATATATAAGTAGCAGCTAATTTGGCATTTGATTTAAAACATTTGCGGACATTGGCTAACTAACTGACTCTGGCAACGACTTCAGCAGCTTATTGTAATATAAGTACATACAACTTATGTATCCAGAAATATATTTATTACATGTAAATTATTAAACTGCGCTCTTACGCAAATGTATCTAAGGTCGCAAGTGACAAGAATGTTTGTTGGTTTCTTCAAAATGTCGTGATGGTTCTTGTCGTGTTAGCAACAAGCAAGAAATTGTTGAGCCATGACTTTAGTCTCTACACTCAAAGAAATTTTAGTTCATTGTGTGAATAAAGTTGCCGGAAAATCTCAAATCTCAAATAAATAGAGCAAGTACTCTACCATAGTACATATATGTTAATTTGGTAAGTATGGCAAATATTAAAGACCACAGTAAATTACATAATTTTATAAAATTAATAGTTGTTCCCCGCGTCAATTCGTTGGGGGACATTGTTGTTGCATGGATGAGAAAGTAAGAAATAAACAAAAATAACTTACCATTATTTTCCCTCCCCTTTGTAGTTAAGGATGAACTTAGAAACCGATCTAACAAAAACCTTCTCTCACACATTTGATTTTAAGCCCATTTTCCGTCCATGGTGACGGGTGGGAGTAGTTTTTTCAAGTTGCATACAACAGTTTTCCGCCCGTGAGGGTAGACTTTGTCGGGTAGATCCCGGGCCCGGGAAAGCCTACTGTTGCTGGTACACAGCACCTACATTTACACAAAAAAGCTGTTTTCTAGATAAAAGCAATCCTTGTGTCAAAATTTGAGCTCTATTGGTGCAGAACTTTTCGAGGTTTTGAATATTGCTTATACCAACATAACATATATGCATATAGATAAATAAACATCTTCATCTTGGGTTGTTAAAATATAAGCAATGTATTTTAAAATTTGCGGCAACCACATCTAAAAAAAAATTTAAATTTCTTACAATAGCTAACTTTCTAAAATAGTCTACTAGTTTTAACTATAATTTAGATTTATACTTATGATTAAAATGAATAATATTATTTGTTGTGATAGGTATAATTTACCATATTATTAAAATGCTTTAAGCTACTTGAATTTAAAAAAAAATCTTAAGAAATGCTTTCATTTTGTGGCAGTGTTTAGGGCTTACATTCTGTGTCCTCGTTGCCACACGCGTGCCCTTACGCCTGCCCCTGCACATTTAGCTCTAAGGTCCTGGTGGTTAGGGACCAAAGCCTGACGCATTCGCTTCATCATCAGCTTTAGAAGTGCCGCAAATCTTTGCGGTCTCGTCTTAATGGCTAAGAAATTGTGATTTATGCCTCGATTTGTGTATATATTTGAAGTGCTTGACGTGTGTGTATATGTGTGCACTTGCTAGTGTGTTGGTGCGTGATTTACTTGCTCGTTAGACTTAGCAAAGGGTATATAAGCTACTTATGTTTACATTCCCTTTGATCTGCATACAACTTTAATTGCATATACAAGAAAATCCAAAGTATAGTAATTCAATAGCGCACGGTCTCCCATCAGCAATCTTCTTTCATTACTTAATTACAATTAAGTTTATTACTTGCCGAAGGTGCACAAAATTAGTTAAGGAGTCCTCCCACACTTCCCGACACCCTGAACATAATTTTGGCTTTGCATTTGCCAGTGTCAACTCTTTATTAATAAGTTATCCAATTGAATTTCTTTCGCTCAAGGCTGTAATATGACTGAAAATCGAGAAAGAGAGTATTACATTTTTTTGTTTTAAATGTTTTTATCATTTTACTGAATTTGTCTACGTTTTTACATTTTGCGTTTCAATTATTGAAGTAAAAGTAATATTTTACAAATCTGTAGAGACAAAAGACTTATTTTCGACAGATTGTTCCTATAATTAAATAATAATGATAACATTCGAGGCTAAATAAAATGCGTTCATACAGACTGACAGAGGACATTGCATAAGCCGAATAAAATAATATATGAGCATATAGTTTTATGGATTTGTGCATGAGTTTAATTATTTTACGCTTGAAGTTAATAAAACTTTCCGTAGACGCATTCAAAAATATAAGGTACCTAACTGGTTCGGAGGAAACATAAATCTTGATTTAACCGGTTTTCTAGAATCGTACTCCTATCAAAACAAATAAATTTCGCTGGCTAATGTCCTCATTAATCTCAATGAGGAATTTTAGAGAGGCGGCAACAACGATTTTTACACTATTTTCGTAGATGCAATTTGGAATAGTTCGCTGGCTCAGCTGTGTGTGCTGCTCGAAATCTGCTAAATTGTTTAATTTTCCTGGACGCTGCATATAAATTTCAAAGCGAACTATAATTTTTGCCAAGGATAGACGAATGGGATGAAGGCAGATACGGGGATGAGAAGGGATAGAGGATTTTGATGAAGGGAGCTACGGGGGATGGGATTCGGTCCGAGAAGTCTTGTAAACAACGTAAATAAAAGTTGCCGCTTGAAATTCGGTTTCGATTGAATTCATAGCTGCTGGCCAAGTTCTGAGGCGGGACATACGCATAAGGTCAGCCTGACCTGGCCCATTCCAAGTATTTTGGCAATTTATTTCGACTGCGGCCAAAAACAAACACGTTAATTCTGGAAATTTTCTGAATATTAGTACCATGTGTTGGCCATGGCAATATGCTTGAGTGTTGCCCATAAGCTTAATTAGTTTAAAAGGCAGCCTTCGGTTGGGGGATCGATAAATCCAACAGTTGGGCGCAGTTCTTTGCAGTTGTCAGTGCCCAAGATGGATGCCAGAGCCTTTGGCTGCCAAGTATTCAAAGTGAATACCAGTGTAGTGGCACTTGGCCGGACTCCGTCCATAAATTTCAGGCGGACACGCTGCCAGCCAAAACTATTACTCACACTCCCGCCTTCAATCGCCTTCGTCGTTATGCCAGCCGACTTTACTTGGTTATAATTCAGATTGTCCATTTCGCGCAGCTGGCGCTCGAATTGAGTTTGAGCTGGAGCAGCAGTTTGAGTTGAGTCCTGGCAATTGGCGTTGTGTACGTGCCGCATTCAGGACTCATCTATGGGGCAAGTCTATTTGGCTGGGGCTACATTCTTGCCGTTGCCAAGTTTTGCGCGCTTTGTTTGTCTTGGAATTGGCCGTGTCCACGTACTGCTCAAATTGTTGACCAAATGGCGTTCAAAGTATCTAAAAGCATCGCTTTGTTTTCGTATAATGCAAAAATTGCAGCTGTTGTTATGGATCAAAAAATATATATTAAGTCTTAAGATACTATATTTTTCTTCTTAAAATATTTGCTGGTAGTAGTGATTTTGATTATTCCAACAATTTAAAAAGTTTTGTTTTTCAATAAAATGCCATTCACATTTTCTGTGTATTTCTCAATTAGCTATTAGATAGACAGCACCAATTGTTATTTACTTTCAATTTGAAAATGCCAATCGAATAGGTAGAAACTCGTTAGAAAAAAACAGTTTGCTGAGATTGAAGTAAAATCTGCCAATCAATAAAAACAATTTCAAAGCAATCAAAGTTTAATTACCAAAACAAACGACTGACAAAGGTGACGCGAAAAAACAATAAACACTACACAGGAATAAAGAAACACAATAACCGAGCCATAAAGCAAAAGGGCCAAGCCCTGGAAAATTCATAGAACCATACAACCATATACCAGTATAGACTTACCATATGAGGCGCGACCGTACCAACCACATAAATATAAAAGCGACAATCAGAAAGTTGCGGAGGGGAAAGGAGAAAGAAAGCGACCATAAAAACAAGAATGGCCATAAACAAAGAAATAAACAAGGCAGCAAGCGGTAAGTACGGTACATATAAGAGTACGCGCGGCATCTGTCTGTTTGTCACAAGGCTTCCGGCGGAAATGGAGTGCACACACACACACACGCACACAAATACAGATTCAAGCGAATAGAAGTAAACTGATGCCAGACAGCGCTGATGGCAACAGAAGCGAGCTAAATATAAAAGACTGATAGGCGGCTTAGAGGCATCACATTATGAGGTTGACACAAATATATAAGAAATAAAGAAACGACTGTCTTCGTTATTTGATTTGTTTGTCACCAGCTTCTCAACAAACGCAGCACTTGAAAAATATATAAATAAACAGTCCAGCAACGTTTGTGATAAACATACTACGTACTGTGGCGTACTCATGTAATGTTTTCAATTTTACTTAGATATGCGTCTGATGCAACACATTGGGGCATTAATAAACAAACTAAACACACCTATGCGCTAATTAATAAATAATACGAGTCTTAATGCCGGCGCTCACTTTCCTTTATGCGTCGTACCATAGCCTGATCATGGGATACTTTTCACCCATTGTGCAATTTTAAAGCTGCTCGGATAAAAAACTCAGTTATCTGAATCTTTTCTTGCCTTTTCGTGACCCCAGTTACATTTCTATTTTGCCAAATAGTCGACCTTAGCCACACAGCAAAAAGCAACAAAGGTGATAAATCTGCTCTCACAGCTCTCAGAACTTTTGCAATTTTTCATGAGAGACGAAAGTTGAACACTTACCAAAAAGCAAATAGATATATTAAATATTTAAATGTACTTCAGTTTCGGCTTTCTATATTAATATTTAAAGTGTTTGCAGCCTTGACTAAAAGTTCATAAAAATAAGACAAACAGCGAAAAACGAAAGGATATTTTGATGAACATTTTTGAAGACAGATAAAAGTTGTGGGTGTATTTACACATATACTAACTAGTATTAGTCATAATGGTTTTATTTATAAATTTTCAATCTTGTGGACCAGTTGCTAATTCCCAGGCGCTTACTAAATATTGCACAATTTGTCCAGTCTTGTAAAAAACTTGGGAATTCCAACAAATGGATCAATATTGAACCAAGGAAAATTGCTTATAATCCATTTTGATTGTCGCAAATACCGCTGTTTCGAGTTTCTATAAAAGGCAGTGTCACCTGGACAGTACAGTTACTTCGACTGGTTCGTCATGCGGCTACAGGACTTCATGAAATATGCGAACTTTGGCTTGCGCCTGAACAAGATGCCTCAATACCAGTGGAGAGGCAGCGGGGAGCCACCTGTTCAACAGACGTTTTGGGAGCGTCTTTGGTTTAAGTTTGGAATATACAATCTTATCTATGAGAATGTAGGCCTGGTCGCCTATCTGTGCCTGCCAGAGCACCGTAATGTTCCACTGCCAGAATACTTTGGACTAATTTCCGAGGCTTTCAGCGTGATGGGCTTGATGATGGTGGCCGTCCTGAATATGTGGATGGTGCTGTATCACCGCAGCAACATTGAGGCCTTGCTGACCGAATTGCAGCAGCTTTTTCCCAGTCAAGACGAGCAGAGTGGACACTATCGGACTAAACACTACTTTAAGATGTCATCGCGACCTATGAAATGTCTTGCTATGATCTTCGTTTTCGCCAGTGTCTTTTACAATAGTCTACCTATTGTGGAGCTAGTGTACGAGCTTTCGGTGGAGTCGGAGCACTTTAGATACAAGCAACAGAGCAACACTTGGTATCCTTGGCAAATGGTGGCTGCACCGGACTCCATTACGAGCTTTCTGGCATCCTATTTTTGCCAGTCGGCGGCTTCGGTGTCTGCCTCGTCCTATGTCATGTGCGGCATGATAATACTCTGTTTTTTCGTCACACAAATGCAGCTTCACTTCGATGCGGTAGCCAATTCTATAGGTGCTCTGGATGCTAGCCAACCTGGTGCTAATGATCAGCTTAAGAAACTGATTGCCTATCAAACCCGACTGCTACGTTTAGTGGATGACCTCAATTACATCTATAACCTTATGTTTCTGTTTACTATTACCATTTCGACTCTATGCATATGCATGATTGCATTTTCCATGGTCACTCTCAGCTTAGTAATGGCCGGTAAATATTCTGTGGGAATGGTGGTCACGTTGATTATTACGTTCTTCATTTGCTACAATGGAGAGGCTTTAACCACTGCGGTAAGTTGGTCCTTACACCAAATAAAAAAACCACTATTAATTCCGGCTGACTTTTTTTACCTACAGAGTAATAAAATATTGCCAGCTGCATTCTACAGCAATTGGTATGAGGGAGATTTACCCTATCGCAAGATGATGATTTTCTTAATGATGCGCTCCTGTAAGCCCAAAATTCTGACTATCTACAATTTGGTGCCAATTTCAATGGAAACCTATATGGCGGTGCGTATTCGTTATGTTGACAGCTTTTGCCAGACATTATAATTTTGTTTTCTTTTTTGACAGATCCTTAAGTTCTCTTATCAACTGTTTACCTTTGTGCGTACCATGATATAAAATAATACATATACTAATTTTGAACACCTTGACCCTTTATAACTGAGGGTATACACCAACATGTGTACCAAGTTTGGTTGCTCTATCTTCAAGGGTGTGGAAAAACTTCGGGAACAGAGATTAAATATTCAAATAGATTGGTAGATTGATAATCACATTATACAGTTAGTTTCATTGAGCAAAATAAAAGTAATTTTTTCTAAAGCTTTACAAGTGGCCCAGAAACTTTCTGATATGATCATTGTTTATGTGTGTTTTGTTTCAAATATGTAAAATAAGTAACGAGATTTATAATTATAATTTTCCAGCTTTTTATTTAATGCTAGCGTATACCGCGGTTTGCTCGCATTTCCTAACTATATTTATTTAAATTTCATTAAATATCAATACTTATAATTATTTATTTATTATAGCTGGTAATACCCCGGCCTTGCCCGGCGAAATGTTTAGATGCACTTAGCTTTCCCTCCCGGGCCTATTCATTTTTATACTCTGTTCTCTTTCCGAACCCACAATTAAGCAAGTTATTCCTGACTGGGAACAGAGTATTTTGCTGTCGGATACGTTCAAATGCAACGATATCACTTGTTTATTCATGCAAATGTCTTCATATATTTTTAAATATATACACAAAAAGCTCGATGCTTTTGTGGTCAACACAACGGATGGAAAATATTCGGAAAGCTTTAGAATTGAATTTAAGTGTTATTCTTGCAAGAAGTATTCATATTGGGCCTCTCTGTTGAGGATACCTTTATTGCATTCTGCACAAAGAGTTGTTTGATTAAGCGGGTTGAGAGTCTAGGCTTAACTATTCATTTGCAGATTTATCTTCATTTGCTTATCAACATTGTCCAATCGATCCTGGAGTGTACGTATTCCCCATCTTAAGGTTAAGAAGAGGTGATGAATCAGTGAGCAAAACCTTCACATTGGACCGAACATGGCGTACTTTTTTCGGTCTTAGCCGGTTCCATAGGAAGACTGGGTCTTGGATTCATTTCCAAATAGTCAAATACATTTGCTCGGCCTTCTGCGAAAAGCTGTGAAAAGTTAACATTGAACTTGCCAAATACCACAGTCAATATTTAAATGTGTCGGAGCACCTTATTTTGTTTTTCGAAATGTAATACAGATTCTTTGATTATTTCGTTGTACAGCAGAAAATCGGCTAGCAAACAGAAGCGCGCCTTGCATTTATATAGCCAGAGATAATTGAAAAGTAACCTCCTGTACTCATAAAATAGGTTAACGAGGGAATTCGATTTGCGTAAATCTATGTAACAGGTACAAGAAGACATCTCCGACCCTGTTAAGTATATATATGCTTGTATATCAGTATCAATATTCGCGTCGATCTGGCTCTGTCCTTCGGTCTGTCTGTCCGTGCGTATTTATGAATGCAAGGATTCAGGAAGCTACAGGACCCAGAATCATCAAATTTGGAAAGTAGATTCGTGTATAGCGGGCGAAGGTAAGCTTTATTACAATTTCTTAATGTTATATCCACCCCACACCCCTAACCCGAACAACCATGTATGCCAACTAGGATTAATCATAATGGTTTCATTTATAAATTTTCAATCTTGTGGACCAGTTGCTAATTCCCAGGCGCTTACTAAATATTGCACAATTTGTCCAGTCTTGGAAAAAACTTGGGAACTCCAACAAATGGCTCAATATTGAACCAAGGAAAATTGCTTATAGTCCGCTTTGATTGTTGCAAATACCGCCGTTTCGAGTTTCTATAAAAGGCAGTGTCACCTGGACAGTACAGTTACTTCGACTGGTTCGTCATGCGGCTACAGGACTTCATGAAATATGCGAACTTTGGCTTGCGCCTGAACAAGATGCCTCAATACCAGTGGAGAGGCAGCGGGGAGCCACCTGTTCAACAGACGTTTTGGGAGCGTCTTTGGTTTAAGTTTGGAGTATACAATCTTATCTATAAGAATGTAGGCCTGGTCGCCTATCTGTGCCTGCCAGAGCACCGTAATGTTCCATTGCCAGAATACTTTGGACTAATTTCCGAGGCTTTCAGCGTGATGGGATTGATGATGGTGGGCGTCCTGAATATGTGGATGGTGCTGTATCACCGCAGCAACATTGAGGCCTTGCTGACCGAATTGCAGCAGCTTTTTCCCAGTCAAGACGAGCAGAGTGGACACTATCGGACTAAACTCTACTTTAAGATGTCATCGCGACCGATGAAATATCTTGCTTTGTTCTTCTTTTTCGCCAGTGTCTATTACAATAGTATACCTATTGTGGAGCTAGTGTACGAGCTTTCGGTGGAGTCGGAGCACTTTAGATACAAGCAACAGAGCAACACTTGGTATCCTTGGCAAATGGTGGCTGCACCGGACTCCATTACGAGCTTTCTGGCATCCTATTTTTGCCAGTCGGCGGCTGGATTGACTGCCTCGTCCTATGTCATATGCGGCATGGTAATACTCTGTTTTTTCGTCACACAAATGCAGCTTCACTTCGATGCGCTAGCCAATTCTATAAGTGCTCTGGATGCTAGCCAACCTGGTGCTAATGATCAGCTTAAGAAACTGATTGCCTATCAAACCCGACTGCTACGTTTAGTGGATGACCTCAATTACATCTATAACCTTATGTTTCTGTTTACTATTACCATTTCGACTCTATGCATATGCATGATTGCATTTTCCATGGTCACTCTCAGCTTAGTAATGGCCGGTAAATATTCTGTGGGAATGGTGGTCACGTTGATTATTACGTTCTTCATTTGCTACAATGGAGAGGGTTTAACCACTGCGGTAAGTTGGTCCTTACACCAAATAAAAAAACCACTATTAGTTCGGGCTGACTTTTTTTACCTACAGAGTAATAAAATATTGCCAGCTGCATTCTACAGCAATTGGTATGAGGGAGATTTAACCTATCGCAAGATGATGATTTTCTTAATGATGCGCTCCTGTAAGCCCAAAATTCTGACTTTCTACAATTTGGTGCCAATTTCAATGGAAACTTATATGGCGGTGCGTATTCGTTATGTTGACAGCTTTTGCCAGACATTATAATTTTGTTTTCTTTTTTGACAGATCCTTAAGTTCTCTTATCAACTGTTTACCTTTGTGCGTACCATGATATAAAATAATACATATACTAATTTTGAACACCTTGACCCTTTATAACTGAGGGTATACACCAACATGTGTACCAAGTTTGGTTGCTCTATCTTCAAGGGTGTGGAAAAACTTCGGGAACAGAGATTAAATATTCAAATAGATTGGTAGATTGATAATCACATTATACAGTTAGTTTCATTGAGCAAAATAAAAGTAATTTTTTCTAAAGCTTTACAAGTGGCCCAGAAACTTTCTGATATGATCATTGTTTATGTGTGTTTTGTTTCAAATATGTAAAATAAGTAACGAGATTTATAATTATAATTTTCCAGCTTTTTATTTAATGCTAGCGTATACCGCGGTTTGCTCGCATTTCCTAACTATATTTATTTAAATTTCATTAAATATCAATACTTATAATTATTTATTTATTATAGCTGGTAATACCCCGGCCTTGCCCGGCGAAATGTTTAGATGCACTTAGCTTTCCCTCCCGGGCCTATTCATTTTTATACTCTGTTCTCTTTCCGAACCCACAATTAAGCAAGTTATTCCTGACTGGGAACAGAGTATTTTGCTGTCGGATACGTTCAAATGCAACGATATCACTTGTTTATTCATGCAAATGTCTTCATATATTTTTAAATATATACACAAAAAGCTCGATGCTTTTGTGGTCAACACAACGGATGGAAAATATTCGGAAAGCTTTAGAATTGAATTTAAGTGTTATTCTTGCAAGAAGTATTCATATTGGGCCTCTCTGTTGAGGATACCTTTATTGCATTCTGCACAAAGAGTTGTTTGATTAAGCGGGTTGAGAGTCTAGGCTTAACTATTCATTTGCAGATTTATCTTCATTTGCTTATCAACATTGTCCAATCGATCCTGGAGTGTACGTATTCCCCATCTTAAGGTTAAGAAGAGGTGATGAATCAGTGAGCAAAACCTTCACATTGGACCGAACATGGCGTACTTTTTTCGGTCTTAGCCGGTTCCATAGGAAGACTGGGTCTTGGATTCATTTCCAAATAGTCAAATACATTTGCTCGGCCTTCTGCGAAAAGCTGTGAAAAGTTAACATTGAACTTGCCAAATACCACAGTCAATATTTAAATGTGTCGGAGCACCTTATTTTGTTTTTCGAAATGTAATACAGATTCTTTGATTATTTCGTTGTACAGCAGAAAATCGGCTAGCACACAGAAGCGCGCCTTGCATTTATATAGCCAGAGATAATTGAAAAGTAACCTCCTGTACTCATAAAATAGGTTAACGAGGGAATTCGATTTGCGTAAATCTATGTAACAGGTACAAGAAGACATCTCCGACCCTGTTAAGTATATATATGCTTGTATATCAGTATCAATATTCGCGTCGATCTGGCTCTGTCCTTCGGTCTGTCTGTCCGTGCGTATTTATGAATGCAAGGATTCAGGAAGCTACAGGACCCAGAATCATCAAATTTGGAAAGTAGATTCGTGTATAGCGGGCGAAGGTAAGCTTTATTACAATTTCTTAATGTTATATCCACCCCACACCCCTAACCCGAACAACCATGTATGCCAACTAGGATTAATCATAATGGTTTCATTTATAAATTTTCAATCTTGTGGACCAGTTGCTAATTCCCAGGCGCTTACTAAATATTGCACAATTTGTCCAGTCTTGGAAAAAACTTGGGAACTCCAACAAATGGCTCAATATTGAACCAAGGAAAATTGCTTATAGTCCGCTTTGATTGTTGCAAATACCGCCGTTTCGAGTTTCTATAAAAGGCAGTGTCACCTGGACAGTACAGTTACTTCGACTGGTTCGTCATGCGGCTACAGGACTTCATGAAATATGCGAACTTTGGCTTGCGCCTGAACAAGATGCCTCAATACCAGTGGAGAGGCAGCGGGGAGCCACCTGTTCAACAGACGTTTTGGGAGCGTCTTTGGTTTAAGTTTGGAGTATACAATCTTATCTATAAGAATGTAGGCCTGGTCGCCTATCTGTGCCTGCCAGAGCACCGTAATGTTCCATTGCCAGAATACTTTGGACTAATTTCCGAGGCTTTCAGCGTGATGGGATTGATGATGGTGGGCGTCCTGAATATGTGGATGGTGCTGTATCACCGCAGCAACATTGAGGCCTTGCTGACCGAATTGCAGCAGCTTTTTCCCAGTCAAGACGAGCAGAGTGGACACTATCGGACTAAACTCTACTTTAAGATGTCATCGCGACCGATGAAATATCTTGCTTTGTTCTTCTTTTTCGCCAGTGTCTATTACAATAGTATACCTATTGTGGAGCTAGTGTACGAGCTTTCGGTGGAGTCGGAGCACTTTAGATACAAGCAACAGAGCAACACTTGGTATCCTTGGCAAATGGTGGCTGCACCGGACTCCATTACGAGCTTTCTGGCATCCTATTTTTGCCAGTCGGCGGCTGGATTGACTGCCTCGTCCTATGTCATATGCGGCATGGTAATACTCTGTTTTTTCGTCACACAAATGCAGCTTCACTTCGATGCGCTAGCCAAATCTATAAGTGCTCTGGATGCTAGCCAACCTGGTGCTAATGATCAGCTTAAGAAACTGATTGCCTATCAAACCCGACTGCTACGTTTAGTGGATGACCTCAATTACATCTATAACCTTATGTTTCTGTTTACTATTACCATTTCGACTCTATGCATATGCATGATTGCATTTTCCATGGTCACTCTCAGCTTAGTAATGGCCGGTAAATATTCTGTGGGAATGGTGGTCACGTTGATTATTACGTTCTTCATTTGCTACAATGGAGAGGGTTTAACCACTGCGGTAAGTTGGTCCTTACACCAAATAAAAAAACCACTATTAGCTCGGGCTGACTTTTTTTACCTACAGAGTAATAAAATATTGCCAGCTGCATTCTACAGCAATTGGTATGAGGGAGATTTAACCTATCGCAAGATGATGATTTTCTTAATGATGCGCTCCTGTAAGCCCAAAATTCTGACTTTCTACAATTTGGTGCCAATTTCAATGGAAACTTATATGGCGGTGCGTATTCGTTATGTTGACAGCTTTTGCCAGACATTATAATTTTGTTTTCTTTTTTGACAGATCCTTAAGTTCTCTTATCAACTGTTTACCTTTGTGCGTACCATGATATAAAATAATACATATACTAATTTTGAACACCTTGACCCTTTATAACTGAGGGTATACACCAACATGTGTACCAAGTTTGGTTGCTCTATCTTCAAGGGTGTGGAAAAACTTCGGGAACAGAGATTAAATATTCAAATAGATTGGTAGATTGATAATCACATTATACAGTTAGTTTCATTGAGCAAAATAAAAGTAATTTTTTCTAAAGCTTTACAAGTGGCCCAGAAACTTTCTGATATGATCATTGTTTATGTGTGTTTTGTTTCAAATATGTAAAATAAGTAACGAGATTTATAATTATAATTTTCCAGCTTTTTATTTAATGCTAGCGTATACCGCGGCTTGCTCGCATTTCCTAACTATATTTATTTAAATTTCATTAAATATCAATACTTATAATTATTTATTTATTATAGCTGGTAATACCCCGGCCTTGCCCGGCGAAATGTTTAGATGCACTTAGCTTTCCCTCCCGGGCCTTTTCATTTTTATACTCTGTTCTCTTTCCGAACCCAACCGAATAACTTGCTTAATATTCCTGACTGGGAACATAGTATTTTGCTGTCGGATACGTTCAAATGCAACGATATTACTTGTTTATTCATGCAAATGGCTTCATATATTTTTACTCCCTGTACCCATAAAATGGGTAAAAAGGGGGTATTACATCTGTGCAAATGTATGTAACAGACAGAAGGAGACATCTCCGACCCTATAAAGTATATATATTCTTGATCAGTATCAAAAGAGATTTCGATTTGGCCATGTCCGTCTGTCTGTCCGTCTGTCCGTCTGTCCGTATGAACGCGTCGATCTCAGCAACTACAAGAGCTAGAGACACCAAATTTGAAATGTAGGTTCCTGTATAGCATACGCAGATCAAATTTGTTTCATATTTCAGATATCTCCCCCCGTTCCCCCGCAAATCGATTAAAACCGTTTTACAGTAACAATTTTCAAGATATAGCTTTAAGATTTGGCATGTACAATACTTTAGTCTCTCTTAATCTACTGTCCAAATTTCATTTCGATCGGATAATAAACACGGAAGTTATTCACGAAAGAAGATTCAGTAATGCAGCGAGAGGGGGAAGAAGAAGCACAGCCACTTTTGCCGCCTGTGTGCGTGCGTCTTTGTGTATGGGTAAGTGGACTTAGATGTGATTGGATGCTTAAGACCTGGGTACAGGGAGTTTCGTAGTGGGGTATACTCGACTATAGCATTCTTACTTGTTACTGCCTGTACCCATAAAATGGGTAAAAAGGGGGTACTAAATCTGTGCAAATGTATGTAACAGGCAGAAGGAGACATCTCCGACCCTATAAAGTATATATATTCTTGATCAGTATCAGAAGAGATTTCGTTTTGGCCATGTCCGTCTGTCTGTCCGTCTGTCTGTCTGTCTGTCTGTCCGTCCGTATGTATGAACGCAAGGATCTCAGCAACTATAAGAGCTAGAGGCACCAAATTTGGAATGTAGGTTCGTGTATAGCGGGAGCAGTTTAGTTTATCAAGTTTATTTTAGATTTGAGATATCTCCCCCCGTTCCTCGCAATTCGATAAAAACCGTTTTACAGGAACAATTTTTAAGATATAGCTTTGGGATTTGGCATGTGCAATACTTTAGTCACTCCTAATTTACTGTCCGAATTTCAAGTCGTTCGGATTATAAACACGGAAGTTATTAACAAAAGAAGATTCAGTGCTTCAGCGCATGGGAAGAAGAAGCACAGCCACCACTTAAAATGCCTCGCTTGCGCTGCGCTCGAGCTGTCGCTCGTGTGGTGTGCGTCTTTTGTGTATGTGTGTGTGTGTATATGTGTCTGTATGTGTGTGTGTATGTGTACGAAGATGCGATTGGAAATTTTTGACCTGGGTACAGGGAGTTTTGTAGTCGGGTTTACTCGACTATAGCATTCTTACTTGTTAAATATATGCACAAAAAGCTCGATGCTTTTGTGGTCAACACAACGGATGGAAAATATTCGGAAAGCTTTAGAATTGAATTTAAGTGTTATTCTTGCAAGAAGTATTCATATTGGGCCTCTCTGTTGAGGATACCTTTATTGCATTCTGCACAAAGAGTTGTTTGATTAAGCGGGTTGAGAGTCTAGGCTTAACTATTCATTTGCAGATTTATCTTCATTTGCTTATCAACATTGTCCAATCGATCCTGGAGTGTACGTATTCCCCATCTTAAGGTTAAGAAGAGGTGATGAATCAGTGAGCAAAACCTTCACATTGGACCGAACATGGCGTACTTTTTTCGGTCTTAGCCGGTTCCATAGGAAGACTGGGTCTTGGATTCATTTCCAAATAGTCAAATACATTTGCTCGGCCTTCTGCGAAAAGCTGTGAAAAGTTAACATTGAACTTGCCAAATACCACAGTCAATATTTAAATGTGTCGGAGCACCTTATTTTGTTTTTCGAAATGTAATACAGATTCTTTGATTATTTCGTTGTACAGCAGAAAATCGGCTAGCACACAGAAGCGCGCCTTGCATTTATATAGCCAGAGATAATTGAAAAGTAACCTCCTGTACTCATAAAATAGGTTAACGAGGGAATTCGATTTGCGTAAATCTATGTAACAGGTACAAGAAGACATCTCCGACCCTGTTAAGTATATATATGCTTGTATATCAGTATCAATATTCGCGTCGGTCTGGCTCTGTCCTTCGGTCTGTCTGTCCGTGCGTATTTATGAATGCAAGGATTCAGGAAGCTACAGGACCCAGAATCATCAAATTTGGAAAGTAGGTTCGTGTATAGCGGGCGAAGGTAAGCTTTATTACAATTTCTTAATGTTATATCCACCCCACACCCCTAACCCGAACAACCATGTATGCCAACTAGGATTAATCATAATGGTTTCATTTATAAATTTTCAATCTTGTGGACCAGTTGCTAATTCCCAGGCGCTTACTAAATATTGCACAATTTGTCCAGTCTTGGAAAAAACTTGGGAACTCCAACAAATGGCTCAATATTGAACCAAGGAAAATTGCTTATAGTCCGCTTTGATTGTTGCAAATACCGCCGTTTCGAGTTTCTATAAAAGGCAGTGTCACCTGGACAGTACAGTTACTTCGACTGGTTCGTCATGCGGCTACAGGACTTCATGAAATATGCGAACTTTGGCTTGCGCCTGAACAAGATGCCTCAATACCAGTGGAGAGGCAGCGGGGAGCCACCTGTTCAACAGACGTTTTGGGAGCGTCTTTGGTTTAAGTTTGGAGTATACAATCTTATCTATAAGAATGTAGGCCTGGTCGCCTATCTGTGCCTGCCAGAGCACCGTAATGTTCCACTGCCAGAATACTTTGGACTAATTTCCGAGGCTTTCAGCGTGATGGGATTGATGATGGTGGGCGTCCTGAATATGTGGATGGTGCTGTATCACCGCAGCAACATTGAGGCCTTGCTGACCGAATTGCAGCAGCTTTTTCCCAGTCAAGACGAGCAGAGTGGACACTATCGGACTAAACTCTACTTTAAGATGTCATCGCGACCGATGAAATATCTTGCTATGTTCTTCTTTTTCGCCAGTGTCTATTACAATAGTATACCTATTGTGGAGCTAGTGTACGAGCTTTCGGTGGAGTCGAAGCACTTTAGATACAAGCAACAGAGCAACACTTGGTATCCTTGGCAAATGGTGGCTGCACCGGACTCCATTACGAGCTTTCTAGCATCCTATTTTTGTCAGTCGGCGGCTGGATTGACTGCCACGTCCTATGTCATATGCGGCATGGTAATACTCTGTTTTTTCGTCACACAAATGCAGCTTCACTTCGATGCGGTAGCCAATTCTATAAGTGCTCTGGATGCTAGCCAACCTGGTGCTAATGATCAGCTTAAGAAACTGATTGCCTATCAAACCCGACTGCTACGCTTAGTGGATGACCTCAATTACATCTATAACCTTATGTTTCTGTTTACTATTACCATTTCGACTCTAGGCATATGCATGATTGCATTTTCCATGGTCACTCTCAGCTTAGTAATGGCCGGTAAATATTCTGTGGGAATGGTGGTCACGTTGATTATTACGTTCTTCATTTGCTACAATGGAGAGGGTTTAACCACTGCGGTAAGTTGGTCCTTACACCAAATAAAAAAACCACTATTAGTTCCGGCTGACTTTTTTTACCTACAGAGTAATAAAATATTGCCAGCTGCATTCTACAGCAATTGGTATGAGGGAGATTTACCCTATCGCAAGATGATGATTTTCTTAATGATGCGCTCCTGTAAGCCCAAAATTCTGACTATCTACAATTTGGTGCCAATTTCAATGGAAACCTATATGGCGGTGCGTATTCGTTATGTTGACAGCTTTTGCCAGACATTATAATTTTGTTTTCTTTTTTGACAGATCCTTAAGTTCTCTTATCAACTGTTTACCTTTGTGCGTACCATGATATAAAATAATACATATACTAATTTTGAACACCTTGACCCTTTATAACTGAGGGTATACACGAACATGTGTACCAAGTTTGGTTGCTCTATCTTCAAGGGTGTGGAAAAACTTCGGGAACAGAGATTAAATATTCAAATAGATTGGTAGATTGATAATCACATTATACAGTTAGTTTCATTGAGCAAAATAAAAGTAATTTTTTCTAAAGCTTTACAAGTGGCCCAGAAACTTTCTGATATGATCATTGTTTATGTGTGTTTTGTTTCAAATATGTAAAATAAGTAACGAGATTTATAATTATAATTTTCCAGCTTTTTATTTAATGCTAGCGTATACCGCGGCTTGCTCGCATTTCCTAACTATATTTATTTAAATTTCATTAAATATCAATACTTATAATTATTTATTTATTATAGCTGGTAAGGGTCTGGCAACTCTGCTTGTCATGTGCGGTCGAATTTTCTCGTGCTCCGGAAAAATTTGTTTGAAAATTAAAAAACTATAGACAAGTCCACTTTTTAGTGGCTCAAAGCAGCCATTACCAGTGCGAGTGGTCCGCTTAGTTCGAAAACAGTGTAAATTACCACAACCGCGAGTGAAATAAGTCGAAAGCCTTCAGCGCATATGCGCTGCATGCTTTTGCCGTAGACTCCCCGAGGGTGCTCCAATGTGTAGTGGCTGCTGAACAAACCGATAATTTAAATTTTGGTTGTCAGTTAGGTTCAAATTTTAAATATTAACGGCCGCTCAACTTCTTTATGCTCGACTGCCCATGCAATGCACTGCTTGGCTCAGTTGATCAGCTGTTCTTTGCTTTCCTTCGTTTCGCACACAATGGAAGCATGAGATTTCCAATGCATAGCGAAATGTATGCGCAACGAACAGAATGGGAAGCAAATTGGGTCAAGATCACGCCATTGTCCCGTTTGAATTCACCAAACGCATGGTGTAGAGCTTTTGAAAGCTCTCCTGGAAGAATCAAATACGGCAAGTACAGCCTAGGAGCTTTCACTTGTATTTGAAGCGTGGCCGAGTGAGCATTGTTAAAAAAGTGAGAATTCTACTAAATTGCCTAACGCGTGGAAAAACGCGATTTATTTAATATAAGAAGATTAAAATATAAGCGTGGATTGTTCTGTGTCAGCACAATCCAATCGATTGCAGCGCCTGAGCGCTTACATATTCTTTGTGTGCAGAGTGTTCCGCTAAAGGTAATTATTCTTATTGGTGTTATGCGTGATACTTATAAAGGTATCCACAGATCCTGGTTGTTTGCGTGGTACACAGCAGCGCAACAGACGCGCACGCACACCAACAACACAGCAGCGCAACAGACGCGCACGCACACCAACAGCGAAGCAGAGCAATAGACGCCGCCGCGCCAGAGGCGCAGCAGCGCAAGTGACGCACGCACACTAACGCAACAGCAATTCTGTGGCCCGCTTGCGATCAGCCTTAGATTTGTGGAGCTCCACCTGCTCCGCCTCGGATTGAATCTTCCTGAGCGAACGCAGTAATGACGCGTAGATACTTCTAGCAACCTTTGCATCGCCACGTGCCTGTCGGAAGACTAGGTTATGTTCTAACCTCAAGTGACTCAAGTGAAGCTGCTGCGGTGGTATTAGAGGGAGTTTACCTTTCGCTTGCTTATGCACTCGCGCTCATATGTGGAGTTCTTTTCTTGAAAACTTGAAACAATTTGAATAGATATTTTTTTTGTAAGCGCATTGCGAGACACATTTTTTTCGTTACGACAAACTAAGCGCAATGCACACTATCGTTTAATTGTTCCTATGTAAATTTAATTAAATATTTTCCTTTCTAAATATATATAAGTAAAGTAAATAAGATAAATTCATAATCAACGAAAAAGCAAACAAATGCGTCCAGTATAAGCAAGAGCAAGAGGGAGTTCCCACATTTAGTATATCTGCCTGCATATATATATATATATATATATACTTATAATATTTTGTTAACATTTAGATACATTGATCCTGTTCGTCGTACACATTGGGCCCAACGTCTACTGCGAAGGAAATTGAGTGAGTGAAGAAATGAAAAAAAAAGTTGAGAGTGAGTAATTACTATTTGTATATGTATATGCAGCTGAAATTTTGTTAATTTACTATGAAGATTTGGGAATTTGCTCCGCTATATAGCTCGATTTCAAATTAAGATGATTTTTTTTGTATAATAAGGAATAACTGAAGTATAAAAACCTTGAATATTAATATCCCCATTTTCTCAATTATTGGCTATGAACAGCATTCGAACATGCGTTTTCTTTTTAATTTTTGCTATTTAAATAAATGAAGTATATTTTGTTATCAAATATGATACTGTAAATTTCTAATTCGTTCTGTCAAGTACCCATGTTAAGCGCTTACCAGTTTCTTTGAGGTTTTGCAAACCTGATATAGGGACGAGCAACAATATTTCCATTTGCTTGTCAAGGAAGGGAGGGTAGAGACGAGAGACTATCAACACCTTAGTTCTCTCAAATAAGTGAATCTGACCAGTTTGAATTTTGATTGTCCGGTCGGGACATATACAGATATCAGTTAGTTTTCTTTCGTTTATTTTGATACCCTTTTTTTTGTGGTCAACGTTGAGTATTTCGCTTTCAAACAGCGCACTTAAACAATGTGTCACTGGTACAGTGCAAACGGGTGAGGAAGAATCCCGACCAATCCGGCGAGCTATTGACCGAGCATAAGCAAGAAGTGCGCACTCCCGATCCCTATGCACACCGGTTAGCTAAAATCGTCACCTGCTGATACGTCAGTAAGCTAATAACCGAGAATGGTGGTAATCTGACTGCGCTACATTGTAGGCGACCAACGGCCTAGCAGAATCATAGCAAAGTTGTAGTTGTAGCAATAGTAGAAACCCACACCCAGCCGGACTACCGTTACACATTTGGCGCCCAACGTGGGGCACACGATTTATAAACTTCGGTTTATTTGAGCACAAAATAACATTAGTGCATATAGTCCCCAATATCAGCTCTTATATTATTCCATACTACTTATTCATTATCTTTAAAATACACATTATTATTTACTTTTTGGGAAATACGTGGTGTTGAGGTTGTAGTCAATTGTAGGAATAGCGATTGTAATTCGGAAAATTTCGGATTAGTCGACCACAGTTGATTTCAAGTTTCTTACGCAGCATGTATTGAAAGAAAAGTATAAATAATAAAAACCCAAACTTTCAAATTCAAACGTCTCAGTTTTACGTTATAAATTGTAAGCGTTAGCATGTGGGAAAATGACAGACAGTTTATACATTTATAAATCAAAAATTTTATTATCAACCTATTTATATTGTACTTGAGCAAACTAGCTTCCGTAACCATTTGCTATGGCAGTGAGACGTAGTACGGATAGCATAGTAGCTGCGATAAATGCAGAGGATCCATTTTGTGGCATTTGCCATGAACCAATGCAAGCAGAACACCTAGCTGCAACTACACCCTGTCAACATCGTTTTCATAATTTTTGCATTAGTGATGCATTAAAAACATCAACATCTTGTCCAGTGTGTAAAGCAGACTGCAGTCCAGGCAATCTGTTATTTGCGAATAATACACTTGCAGCAGAGTTGCAATCTGCTGACAATGTTGCAGCAGAGGAAACGCAATCTCAAAATGTTTTACTCACACGAGCGGTACCAGCTCCATCAGGCGGCCGAATAGGTCATAGGTCCGGCAGAAGCCGAGGTGCAACCCCGAAGAGAGGTGTGCAGACTAGGAACATGAATCTTAAAGTCGGCGAGAAGGTCTTCGCTCGTAATTTTTGCCAGAGTAACGCCCTTAAAAAGTTTAGTGCTAAACTATCGCCAGTTTTCAACACAGCTGTGGTCATTCGAAAAGTCAGTCCAGCTTACTACCAACTAGCTAATGAAGAAGGCAAAAGCATAGGTACATTCCATCTTAAGGACATTCAAGTAAATACCAAACGGTAGCCTTTTTTTCAGTTCATGTCTCGCTACTAAACTAGCTCTGCATTAACTGTGCTGTAGTGGCTGCTGAACAAACCGATAATTTAAATTTTGGTTGTCAGTTAGGTTCAAATTTTAAATATTAACGGCCGCTCAACTTCTTTATGCTCGACTGCCCATGCAATGCACTGCTTGGCTCAGTTGATCAGCTGTTCTTTGCTTTCCTTCGTTTCGCACACAATGGAAGCATGAGATTTCCAATGCATAGCGAAATGTATGCGCAACGAACAGAATGGGAAGCAAATTGGGTCAAGATCACGCCATTGTCCCGTTTGAATTCACCAAACGCATGGTGTAGAGCTTTTGAAAGCTCTCCTGGAAGAATCAAATACGGCAAGTACAGCCTAGGAGCTTTCACTTGTATTTGAAGCGTGGCCGAGTGAGCATTGTTAAAAAAGTGAGAATTCTACTAAATTGCCTAACGCGTGGAAAAACGCGATTTATTTAATATAAGAAGATTAAAATATAAGCGTGGATTGTTCTGTGTCAGCACAATCCAATCGATTGCAGCGCCTGAGCGCTTACATATTCTTTGTGTGCAGAGTGTTCCGCTAAAGGTAATTATTCTTATTGGTGTTATGCGTGATACTTATAAAGGTATCCACAGATCCTGGTTGTTTGCGTGGTACACAGCAGCGCAACAGACGCGCACGCACACCAACAACACAGCAGCGCAACAGACGCGCACGCACACCAACAGCGAAGCAGAGCAATAGACGCCGCCGCGCCAGAGGCGCAGCAGCGCAAGTGACGCACGCACACTAACGCAACAGCAATTCTGTGGCCCGCTTGCGATCAGCCTTAGATTTGTGGAGCTCCACCTGCTCCGCCTCGGATTGAATCTTCCTGAGCGAACGCAGTAATGACGCGTAGATACTTCTAGCAATCTTTGCATCGCCACGTGCCTGTCGGAAGACTAGGTTATGTTCTAACCTCAAGTGACTCAAGTGAAGCTGCTGCGGTGGTATTAGAGGGAGTTTACCTTTCGCTTGCTTATGCACTCGCGCTCATATGTGGAGTTCTTTTCTTGAAAACTTGAAACAATTTGAATAGATATTTTTTTTGTAAGCGCATTGCGAGACACATTTTTTTCGTTACGACAAACTAAGCGCAATGCACACTACCGTTTAATTGTTCCTATGTAAATTTAATTAAATATTTTCCTTTCTAAATATATATAAGTAAAGTAAATAAGATAAATTCATAATCAACGAAAAAGCAAACAAATGCGTCCAGTATAAGCAAGAGCAAGAGGGAGTTCCCACATTTAGTATATCTGCCTGCATATATATATATATATATATATACTTATAATATTTTGTTAACATTTAGATACATTGATCCTGTTCGTCGTACACATTGGGCCCAACGTCTACTGCGAAGGAAATTGAGTGAGTGAAGAAATGAAAAAAAAAGTTGAGAGTGAGTAATTACTATTTGTATATGTATATGCAGCTGAAATTTTGTTAATTTACTATGAAGATTTGGGAATTTGCTCCGCTATATAGCTCGATTTCAAATTAAGATGTAAATTTCTAATTCGTTCTGTCAAGTACCCATGTTAAGCGCTTACCAGTTTCTTTGAGGTTTTGCGAACCTGATATAGGGACGAGCAACAATATTTCCATTTGCTTGTCAAGGAAGGGAGGGTAGAGACGAGAGACTATCAACACCTTAGTTCTCTCAAATAAGTGAATCTGACCAGTTTGAATTTTGATTGTCCGGTCGGGACATATACAGATATCAGTTAGTTTTCTTTCGTTTATTTTGATCCCTTTTTTTTGTGGTCAACGTTGAGTATTTCGCTTTCAAACAGCGCACTTAAACAATGTGTCACTGGTACAGTGCAAGCGGGTGAGGAAGAATCCCGACCAATCCGGCGAGCTATTGACCGAGCATAAGCAAGAAGTGCGCACTCCCGATCCCTATGCACACCGGTTAGCTAAAATCGTCACCTGCTGATACGTCAGTAAGCTAATAACCGAGAAGGGTGGTAATCTGACTGCGCTACATTGTAGGCGACCAACGGCCTAGCAGAATCATAGCAAAGTTGTAGTTGTAGCAATAGTAGAAACCCACACCCAGCCGGACTACCGTTACAAATGGAAATTTGGTAGTATGCGTGTAGTGTCACTACGGTATAGTGCTGCAAAATACCGTTAGTCGTGCGATAGCTCGATAGTATCGTTTCTACTCGAGACTGCGTGCGTGCGACAACACCGGCGAGTAAAAATAATCGCATAGAACAATTCCATCTCCTTCGTGCGATTATTGTAACAGTATCGATTCTACAAGATACTACGCGTTACGTAGCATCGGCGCCAAACTCAACTGCGCGCGTAATTAAACATTTTCAACCATCCAAGCTGCTGTTAGTGCTGTGAATAACAGTTGAACTTTTAATACTATCATGGCTAATATTAACCAAAATATCCCCACAACTAATACGACCCCTCATTATCCTGGACTATCCGATAGTTCAGATATATCAGACATGGAAACTTCGAACTCTACAAGTGCTCAAAATAGTAATACTACATTCCTCGAAACAACATCAATGATGACAACAACATCAATAGATACACAGGCGCCTATTCGGAAAAATAAATTACAGACCACCAAAAGGAAAATACTCCATAAGCCTTTAAAAAAGAACGCTAAGGCGAGGATAGAAGATAACCTTATTGGCCAAAAATTCCTTGAGGATTTTCTGAACACAGACGACATCCCCTCAACATCCAAACAAGCGTTAATGAACAATCGATTCTATGAACTCGGTCAAATTGACGATAAACCTGAATCCATACATATTGACACTGACGTTCAGCAACCTGATGATGATTCATCTACTAATAATATCGCTTTAGAAAATGGCGCTAACGCCAGAAACAGCTTCGGCCATAAACCCCCGCCAATTATTCTTCCCGATGTGGACGATATTGATGAACTTTGGAAGTCATTAGATTCCATCATTGAACCAAAATTATACACGACTAAGATCACGGTAGGAGGCAATCTGCGCATCATGTGTGTGGACCCTGCTTCCTTCAGAGCAGTCGTCCAACATCTAACAGCGAACGAAGTTAGATTTCACCATTACCAACTTAATGAAGATAAGCCCTTTCGCGTGGTAGCGGTTAACCTGCATCGGTCAACCCCAAAAGCAACAATAATTAGCTCTCTAGCCGAACTTGGGCATGAGGTTATTAATATATATATTCCAAAAGAACGGTCAGATAACAACTTTAAATCAAATGTCACATTTATTGATATTAACAAGTAAGAATGCTATAGTCGAGTATACCCGACTACGAAACTCCCTGTACCCAGGTCTTAAACATCCAATCACATCTAAGTCCACTTACCCATACACACACACATACACAAGGACGCACGCACACAGGCGGCAAAAGTGGCTGTGCTTCTTCTTCCCCTCTCGCTGCATTACTGAATCTTCTTTCGTGAATAACTTCCGTGTTTATTATCCGATCGAAATGAAATTTGGACAGTAGATTAAGAGAGACTAAAGTATTGTACATGCCAAATCTTAAAGCTATATCTTGAAAATTGTTACTGTAAAACGGTTTTAATCGATTTGCGGGGGAACGGGGGAGATATCTGAAATATGAAACAAACTTGATCTGCGTATGCTATACAGGAACCTACATTTCAAATTTGGTGTCTCTAGCTCTTGTAGTTGCTGAGATCGACGCGTTCATACGGACAGACGGACAGACGGACAGACAGACGGACATGGCCAAATCGAAATCTCTTTTTGATACTGATCAAGAATATATATACTTTATAGGGTCGGAGATGTCTCCTTCTGTCTGTTACATACATTTGCACAGATGTAATACCCCCTTTTTACCCATTTTATGGGTACAGGGAGTAAAAAGAAGTCAAATAACCGCGACATCTTAAAAATTACCTCTTTATGTAGGCAAACTATTTTCTTCGAAACACCAAGAAACACATAAAATATTGTTCAATGCCACAGATGCCAAGAATACGGGCATACCAAGCGCTACTGCAATAAGTCGCCAGTCTGCATGAAATGCAGTAATGAACATCTTACAGTCAACTGCCCTCACAAGCAAGACCAGGAGTTTACACCAAAGTGCACCCACTGCGAAGAAAGACACCCGGCCAACTACAAAGGTTGCAAGATCTACCAGCAACTACTAAAGCGCAAGGCACCTGTCGCACGCTCTCCTAAAATTACCGCAACAAATAGTTCAACGTCGAACAACGGAGCTCGTTTGGGCGCTAATATAAATCGAGCTCCACTCGTACGCACGACTCTACCCCAACAACAAAAGGGTATATCATACGCTGAAGCTGTCAGAGGCACAGGCCAAATCGGCGTCAGCTCTAAAACCCAATACCCACAACAACAACACCGCGCGAATCGACTGCACAATGAAAATCTAGGCGCTTCAGGCAGCGATGAAGCCATGGACGGGCTTATGAGTAAAATGGATAATCTGATGGGCAGGTTCGACAAAATGTTCGAGCTTATGCAAAACTTACTAAGCATGCTAACTCATGTTATAAGCTCGCAAGTCGGCCAGCCTATTACTTCTTCAAAATGAATTCTTTAACTAAAATCGGAATATGGAATGCTGGAGGGTTGGCCAATAAAGCAGTCGAACTTCAGCATTTTATCGAAACACAGCATATTGATATAATGCTCATCTCTGTAACAGGTACAAGAAGACATCTCCGACCCTGTTAAGTATATATATTCTTGTATATCAGTATCAATATTCGCGTCGGTCTGGCTCTGTCCTTCGGTCTGTCTGTCCGTGCGTATTTATGAATGCAAGGATTCAGGAAGCTATAGGACCCCGAATCATCAAATTTGGAAAGTAGGTTCGTGTATAGCGGGCGAAGGTAAGCTTTATTACAATTTCTTAATGTTATATCCACCCCACACCCCTCCCCCGAACAACCATGTATGCCAACTAGGATTAATCATAATGGTTTCATTTATAAATTATCAAAAAACTTGGGAACTCCAACAAATGGCTCAATATTGAACCAAGGAAATTCTTATAGTGCACTTTGATTGTTGCAAAAACCGCCGTTTCGAGTTTCTATAAAAGGCAGTGTCACCTGGACAGTACAGTTACTTCGACTGGTTCGTCATGCGGCTACAGGACTTCATGAAATATGCGAACTTTGGCTTGCGCCTGAACAAGATGCCTCAATACCAGTGGAGAGGCAGCGGGGGAGCCACCTGTTCAACAGACGTTTTGGGAGCGTCTTTGGCTTAAGTTTGGAGTATACAATCTAATCTATAACAAGTAAGAATGCTATAGTCGAGTATACCCGACTACGAAACTCCCTGTACCCAGGTCTAAAACATCCAATCACATCTAAGTCCACTTACCCATACACACACACATACACAAAGACGCACGCACACAGGCGGCAAAAGTGGCTGTGCTTCTTCTTCCCCCTCTCGCTGCATTACTGAATCTTCTATCGTGAATAACTTCCGTGTTTATTATCCGATCGACTTGAAATTTGGACAGTAGATTAAGAGAGACTGAAGTATTGTACATGCCAAATCTTAAAGCTATATCTTGAAAATTGTTACTGTAAAACGGTTTTAATCGATTTGCGGGGGAACGGGGGAGATATTTGAAATTGGAAACAAACTTGATCTGCGTATGGCATACAGGAACCTACATTCCAAATTTGGTGACTCTAGCTTTTATAGTTGCTGAGATCGACGCGTTCATCCGGACAGACGGACAGACGGACGGACGGACAGACGGACAGACGGACATGGCCAAATCAAAATCTCTTTGATACTGATCAAGAATATATATACTTTATAGGGTCGGAGATGTCTCCTTCTGCCTGTTACATACTTTTGCACAAATCCAATACCCCCTTTTACCCATTTTATGGGTACAGGGAGTAAAAATGTAGGCCTGGTCGCCTATCTGTGCCTGCCAGAGCACCGTAATGTTCCACTGCCAGAATACTTTGGACTAATTTCCGAGGCTTTCAGCGTGATGGGATTGATGATGGTGGGCGTCCTGAATATGTGGATGGTGCTGTATCACCGCAGCAACATTGAGGCCTTGCTGACCGAATTGCAGCAGCTTTTTCCCAGTCAAGACGAGCAGAGTGGACACTATCGGACTAAACTCTACTTTAAGATGTCATCGCGACCGATGAAATGTCTTGCTATGTTCTTCGTTTTCGCCAGTGTCTATTACAATAGTATACCTATTGTGGAGCTAGTGTACGAGCTTTCGGTGGAGTCGGAGCACTTTAGATACAAGCAACAGAGCAACACTTGGTATCCTTGGCAAATGGTGGCTGCACCGGACTCCATTACGAGCTTTCTGGCATCCTATTTTTGCCAGTCGGCGGCTGGATTGATTGCCTCGTCCTATGTCATATGCAGCATGGTAATACTCTGTTTTTTCGTCACACAAATGCAGCTTCCTTCGATGCGGTAGCCAATTCTATAAGTGCTCTGGATGCTAGCCAACCTGGTGCTAATGATCAGCTTAAGAAACTGATTGCCTATCAAACCCGACTGCTACGCTTAGTGGATGACCTCAATTACATCTATAACCTTATGTTTCTGTTTACTATTACCATTTCGACTCTATGCATATGCATGTTCCCATGGTCACTCTCAGCTTAGTAACCGGTAAATATTCGTGGAATGGTGGTCACGTTGATTATTGCTTCATTTTAATGGAGAGGGTTTCACTGAAAGGTGGTCCTTACCAATAAAAACCACTAGTTCCGGCTGACTTTTTACTCCTTGCCATAAAATGGGTAAAGAGTATTACATCTGTGCAAATGTATGTAACAGACAGAAGGAGACATCTCCGACTATAAGTATATATATTCTTGATCAGTATCAAAGAGATTTCGATTTGGCCATGTCCGTCTGTCTGTCCGTCTGTCCTCTGTCCGTATGAGCACGTCGATCTCAGCAACTACAAAAGCTAGAGACACCAAATTTGAAATGTAGGTTCCTGTATAGCATACGCAGATCAAGTTTGTTTCATATTTCAGATATCTCCCCGTTCCCCCGGCAAATCGAGTAAACCGTTTTACAGTAACAATATTCAAGATATAGCTTTAAGATTTGGCATGTACAATACTTTAGTCTTCTTAATCTACTGTCAAATTTCAAGTCGATCGGATAATAACACGGAAGTTATTCACGAAAGAAGATTCAGTAATGCAGCGAGAGGGGAAAGAAGAAGCACATCCACTTTTGCCGCCTGTGCTTGCGTCTTTGTGTATGTGTGTGTGTATGGGTAAGTGGACTTAGATGTGATTGGATGTTTTAGACCTGGGTACAGGGAGTTTCGTAGTCGGGTATACTCGACTATAGCATTCTTACTTGTTTTTACCTACAGAGTAATAAAATATTGCCAGCTGCATTCTACAGCAATTGGTATGAGGGAGATTTACCCTATCGCAAGATGATGATTTTCTTAATGATGCGCTCCTGTAAGCCCAAAATTCTGACTATCTTCAATTTGGTGCCAATTTCAATGGAAACCTATATGGCGGTGCGTATTCGTTATGTTGACAGCTTTGCCAGACATTATAATTTTGTTTTCTTTTTTGACAGATCCTTAAGTTCTCTTATCAACTGTTTACCTTTGTGCGTACCATGATATAAAATAATACATATACTAATTTTGAACACCTTGACCCTTTATAACTGAGGGTATACACCAACATGTGTACCAAGTTTGGTTGCTCTATCTTCAAGGGTGTGGAAAAACTTCGGGAACAGAGATTAAATATTCAAATAGATTGGTAGATTGATAATCACATTATACAGTTAGTTTCATTGAGCAAAATAAAAGTAATTTTTTCTAAAGCTTTACAAGTGGCCCAGAAACTTTCTGATATGATCATTGTTTATGTGTGTTTTGTTTCAAATATGTAAAATAAGTAACGAGATTTATAATTATAATTTCCCAGCTTTTTATTTAATGCTAGCGTATACCGCGGCTTGCTCGCATTTCCTAACTATATTTGATTTAAATTTCATTAAATATCAATGCCTATTATTTATTTATTATAGCTGGTAAGGGTCTAGCAATCTGCTTGTCATGTGCGGTCGAATTTTCTCGTGCTCCGGAAAAAATTTGTTTGAAAATTAAAAACTATAGACAAGTCCACTTTTTAGTGGCTCAAAGCAGCCATTACCAGTGCGAGTGGTCCGCTTAGTTCGAAAACAGTGTAAATTACCACAACCGCGAGTGAAATAAGTCGAAAGCCTTCAGCGCATATGCGCTGCATGCTTTTGCCGTAGACACCCCGAGGGTGCTCCACTGGAAATTTGTTAGTATGCGTGTAGTGTCACTACGGTATAGTGCTGCAAAACACCGTTAGTCGTGCGATAGCTCGATAGTATCGTTTCTACTCGAGACTGCGTGCGTGCGACAACACCGGCGAGTCAAAATAATCGCATAGAACAATTCCATCTCCTTCGTGCGATTATTGTAACAGTATCGATTCTACAAGATACTACGCGTTACGTAGCATCGGCGCCAAACTCAACTGCGCGCGTAATTAAACATTTTTAACCATCCAAGCTGCTGTTAGTGCCGTGAATAACAGTTGAACTTTTAATACTATCATGGCTAATATTAACCAAAATATCCCCACAACTAATACGACCCCTCATTATCCTGGACTATCCGATAGTTCAGATATATCAGACATGGAAACTTCGAACTCTACAAGTGCTCAAAATATTAATACTACATTCCTCGAAACAACATCAATGATGACAACAACATCAATAGATACACAGGCGCCTATCCGGAAAAATAAATTACAGACCACCAAAAGGAAAATACTCCATAAGCCTTTACAAAAGAACGCTAAGGCGAGGATAGAAGATAACCTTATTGGCCAAAAATTCCTTGAGGATTTTCTGAACACAGACGACATCCCCTCAACATCCAAACAAGCGTTAATGAACAATCGATTCTATGAACTCGGTCAAATTGACGATAAACCTGAATCCATACATATTGACACTGACGTTCAGCAACCTGATGATGATTCATCTACTAATAATATCGCTTTAGAAAATGGCGCTAACGCCAGAAACAGCTTCGGCCATAAACCCCCGCCAATTATTCTTCCCGATGTGGACGATATTGATGAACTTTGGAAGTCATTAGATTCCATCATTGAACCAAAATTATACACGACTAAGATCACGGTAGGAGGCAATCTGCGCATCATGTGTGTGGACCCTGCTTCCTTCAGAGCAGTCGTCCAACATCTAACAGCGAACGAAGTTAGATTTCACCATTACCAACTTAATGAAGATAAGCCCTTTCGCGTGGTAGCGGTTAACCTGCATCGGTCAACCCCAAAAGCAACAATAATTAGCTCTCTAGCCGAACTTGGGCATGAGGTTATTAATATATATATTCCAAAAGAACGGTCAGATAACAACTTTAAATCAAATGTCACATTTATTGATATTAAAAAGAAGTCAAATAACCGCGACATCTTAAAAATTACCTCTTTATGTAGGCAAACTATTTTCTTCGAAACACCAAGAAACACATAAAATATTGTTCAATGCCACAGATGCCAAGAATACGGGCATACCAAGCGCTACTGCAATAAGTCGCCAGTCTGCATGAAATGCAGTAATGAACATCTTACAGTCAACTGCCCTCACAAGCAAGACCAGGAGTTTACATTAAAGTGCACCCACTGCGAAGAAAGACACCCGGCCAACTACAAAGGTTGCAAGATCTACCAGCAACTACTAAAGCGCAAGGCACCTGTCGCACGCTCTCCTAAAATTACCGCAACAAATAGTTCAACGTCGAACAACGGAGCTCGTTTGGGCGCTAATATAAATCGAGCCCACTCGTACGCACGACTCTACCCCAACAACAAAAGGGTATATCATACGCTGAAGCTGTCAGAGGCACAGGCCAAATCGGCGTCAGCTCTAAAACCCAATACCCACAACAACAACACCGCGCGAATCGACTGCACAATGAAAATCTAGGCGCTTCAGGCAGCGATGAAGCCATGGACGGGCTTATGAGTAAAATGGATAATCTGATGGGCAGGTTCGACAAAATGTTCGAGCTTATGCAAAACTTACTAAGCATGCTAACTCATGTTATAAGCTCGCAAGTCGGCCAGCCTATTACTTCTTCAAAATGAATTCTTTAACTAAAATCGGAATATGGAATGCTGGAGGGTTGGCCAATAAAGCAGTCGAACTTCAGCATTTTATCGAAACACAGCATATTGATATAATGCTCATCTCTGAAACACATTACACACAACTATCCACTCCAATCAAGATTTTTGGTTTTGACATTTACACTTCAAATCATCCAGGAAATTCACGCAGAGGTGGTGCAGCTATTCTGATAAGGAATAATATTAAGCACTATCCCTTACCTCATGTTTCTACACAAGCGGTGCAAGCCGCTTGCGTCAGAATAAGATGTGCGAGGGGAGATTTAACTATTGCTGCTACATACTTCCCACCCGCATGGACGTCAACCCAATTTGAATCCTTCCTTTCTAGCCTCGGAAGTAGATATCTTGCCGGAGGCGACTGGAATGCAAAACATCGCTGGTGGGGCAACCTGCGTGCTTGCTCAAGAGGATCCCAGCTACAACAAGCCATAGTCGATGGTAACCATAATTTACTGGCCACTGGAGAGGCTACGTACTACTCATATGACCCAACAAGAACGCCTAGTGCCATTGACTTTGCATTATACAGAGGTCTACCACAGGACGCTCTCTCCATCCACATATCAGTTGACCTACACTCGGATCACTTGCCGTTAATTTGCCACCTTACAACTGCCCCGGAGCATATTGAGGCAAAGCAAAGACTTCTGCATCGTGGCACAAATATACAACAGTTCCAGGTCAAGTTAGAGAGCCTGTTGAATCTAAACGTTGAAATCTCCAGCGCAGACGACATTGATGATGTCGTTGAAATTCTCAACAAAAATATTCACCGTGCTGCATCATTTGCGACCCCTATGATACCAGTCTACCGACGCCCACCATCTACCTCGTCCTTAGATCCTGTTGCTGCGCAACTACTCAGACAAAAAAGACGAGCACGCAGAGAATATATGCAGTCCAGAAGCATTGTGACCAAACGCATCATGGTTAAAGCGGCTTATGACCTGAAGATGCACCTGCTGGCTAGACGAAGTGAGTACTTCAATAACAGATTGGCAAATGCAGATCCAAATGGTGATCAGGAGTTTTGCCTATGACAACTCACCAAAAATATTAAAAGACGTCCGATAAGAAAGACGCCCCTTAGATCGGAAGCAGGGGTCTGGTGCAGATCACCACTAGATAAAGCAAATGCCTTTGCAGAACATTTGGAGAGACGTTTTACTCCCACCAACCTGGCAGATCCTGCTCATGAAGCTACAATTTTAAATCAGCTGGATGTACCCTACCAGATGTCTCTGCCCACAAGGCCCATCACAGTATCAGAAGTGAACATTGAAATAAAGAGACTAAAACTGAAAAAGTCACCTGGATATGACAATATTGATAACAACACCATCAAGGCACTCCCGAAAAAAGCAATAGTTTTAATCACTACAATTTTTAATTCTATTCTGCGACTGGGCCATTTTCCGACACAGTGGAAATGCGCATCCATTAAAATGATTCCAAAACCACATAAGGATGAGACGCTGATAGACTCACATCGCCCAATCAGCCTGCTCTCCAATCTGGGTAAAATTTTTGAGCGCATCTTCCTTGGCAGAATGCTACATTTGGACTCAGTAAAAGCAGCACTTCCGGCCCACCAATTCGGCTTTCGAAAACAACACGGTACTCCGGAACAGGTACATAGAGTATCAAACCATATTCTCAGCGCCTTGGAGAATAAGAAATACTGCGCTTCGGTGTTCCTTGACATAAAACAAGCCTTCGATAAAGTTTGGCATGAAGGCTTGCTATATAAATTAAAGTCTATTCTGCCAGCGCCTTTATTCATGGTAGCGAAGTCATTCATATTAGACAGGTAATTTTTTGTCAAAGTCGAAGATGAGTGCTCCAGCATTAAATCAATGAGAGCAGGCGTTCCCCAAGGAAGCGTCCTTGCCCCGGTGCTCTACACCATATTTACATCAGATATGCCATCTCCAGCAACAGACAGCTTTGGCGACATCTTAGTCGCTACTTATGCCGATGACACCGCCATCTTATCTACTTCGGATTGCAACTATACAGCCACAGATAACCTGCAAGAATTTCTACAAACGGTAGAATCCTGGGCGAGCTCTTGGAATATTACAATAAATCACGAAAAGTCGGCAAATATAATGTTTACGCTCAGACATGGAGACTGTCCAGGTGTATTCTGGAATAGAGAGCTCATCCCCCAGAAGAACTCTCATTGTTATTTAGGCGTCCATTTGGATAGGAAACTTCTTTGGGCCAAACATACAGAAGAAGTGAAAAAGAAATCCAACATTAAACTGGCCAAGCTTAACTGGCTACTCCGGCCAAAGAGCAAGCTAAGCTTGGCTAATAAAGCCTTAATTTACAAAACAATTGTGGTCCCCACTTGGACATATGCGATGCAAATATGGGGCTCTGCCGCTAAATCACACCTCAACAAATTTCGCATTCTTCAGGCCACGACACTTCGAAGAATTGCAGATGCGCCGTATTATGTTCGGACCAGAAATTTGGAGAACGACCTCCACGTTACATTGATTGGCGATCAGCTGAATAGGCACAGTAGTCGGTATGCCGATAGACTACTGTCGCACCCAAACAATACAGCCAGGGCCCTACTGAGCCCAGACAATATCCGACGATTTAAACGTTTTCATCCAGTCGACCTCCGGGAAAGATTATTATAATACTCATTTAAACTTTAATTTGTTCTTTCTAAACTACCATATGTTTTGCGAATTCGTATAATTATTATTATTTTTCACATTCCTATGTTTAAAACTACATATCGCCCAATCATTAGCAGCAATAATGGATTTATAGCTTTAATAAGGCTGATTACTATTATAAATAAATACATCAAAAAAA